>OW386565.1:10835719-16405682 GCA_936435175.1 Glyphotaelius pellucidus
ATCTGGGCTAGCGCAGAATGTGGCTGGGACGGTCGGCCGCATGGTCAACTGGTTGGCAGTGCTTTTAAAACGGTGGGATATATTTTCAAATAAAACCTTATTTTGAACAATCGCAGTGGACAGCTAATATTCTTTATTTTTCATTCAAAAGTAATAAGACATTAATACATTTACAAAGAAAGCTTAAATTTCTAGCATAACAATAATAAAATAATTTATTTACGTCGTTCATTGACATTCACTCAGGGTCTATGTCTTCTTTGGGGATGTTGTGTAGAGGGTATTTTTAGGGAAACGAAGGAGAGAAAAATTGAATCTGAAACCCAATGTGTCCAGAAGTGACGGACGTATACATCCATCCCTCCCACTGCGGTTCAAGGCGATCTTTCGAAAGAGTTCGGCCAGAGAGGTTTAGGTTAGATCTCCCCACCAATCTTTCCCGATCCGGCCCGCCTCTTAGTAGGTGAGCAAACGCATTCGCCACCAAGACCTAGACAAACCTCACCCCATGAACCGCGGCACCTCTGCTAAGCCATCAAACGCAGAGAACTACTTGGGGTGACCTATGGCAGGGGTGTTGGTTATCCAATAAACGGTTCCCGGGGCTGCGGTACCCACATCCGCTTCCCAAATTTTAAATAATACCACCAAGAAAGTGTGGCGAGAATCTTGTCTTTCTGGACTTCCTTCTGATGCTGTGGAAGATGCTTACCTTAGGCTTCGCGGAAGGGTCTTGGTGTTCAAAGAAATTAAAGATTTCGCCACGTTTTTATGTTTTATTTATTTAGACAAATTTACTGATTAATAACGCGGCAGCAGAAGGAACGCAGTGGAAATGTAAAATCTAGAATCTAGCAACGTGTTAATGAGGACAGCGTCGGGACCGGAATGACGTAGGTCGTAGGTTCCTTTAAGCGATCGCCGTGACCAGTATTGCCCGCACTACAATGTGGCCATTGGAAAAAGTAATAATTCATCTCATTAATCTGGTGCTTAACCACATTTCCATAAAAGCTTTAAAAGCGCGTACCTACAGATTATTTTTTTTTTGTATTTAAAAAATAACTTAATCATGACTAAAAAAAATTTAAAAAAATATTCGGATTATAAAGTATCGGATGCGTTAATTTGTCATAAAATTAAAAAGAGACTTCTTACAACTTTTTTGTAGCAGTTCTAAAACTTAAACAAAATAATAGAATAAACTTTTTTTAAAAGAACTTAACACTCCATAATTAAGGGTTACCCCTGGTGGCTAGGGTATGTAATACTGAAAAAAAAACACATGACTCAAGAACATAAAGTGAATACCAGAATAATTTTATATTCAATTGCAAGCAATTCACTAGTGGTCAACGCGATTTGCACTAATATTTATCAAAAATAATTTTTTTGTGTTACGTGTTTTGAATATTGGAAAACAAAAAATGGCAGAAAAATTGCTGGTGTTTTCTCAAGAATTACAAAAACTTTGAATGAAATTGAACGATTAATTATCGAGATATCGTAAAAAAGATGAATCTTAAGGACCTTGTAGTCCCCTTTACGGGCTGGCTGGGTTAAAATTGCAAAAGGCGAAATACTGATCGTACCGAGGCTTTCGTTACAGAAGTCTTCACTGTAAACTAATTGGAAATGTCTAGAAAAGAGTTCGCAGATAACTTGACGTTGGGTAGTCTTTGTGTGTTATGTTGCTATCAATACAGAAATACCGATTAGTTACAAAATTCATTATGAGATGGGAGGAATTTACAAACATAAATGGAGGATAATATCAATTTTATATATTACAAAACAAACATGTGTAAGGTTCGGTGCAGTACGGAAATAACGACGGGAGATAATTAGAATACCAAACAAATTACAATCTTAAGTAGAATCAAACAACAATAAGAAACAGAACAGAGACATCCAATGATGTACACATCGGCAAAAAATATGTTTTCAAAACCCATTGCAATCGTTTTAATTGAAGAATAATAACGTTTTAACATATCAAAATTATTAGTAAAGCTTCATAAATCAAACAACTTTTCAAAAACAAATACCATGACGATTTTTTTTATTATGATCATCTGATCCTGGCGTGCGGAAATTATAACAATTGTCTATGACTTAATTATTGTCTATGCACAACTTATTCATTTTGTTGACACGTCACCCTCAGTCTTTAATCAGTGCGTGGAATATTTATGCGTTTAATCCTGTGTCCAAACTCTGTTTAACCCACGCTGTTAAATTTATCATGCCATAAATAGTTATTGGTAAGTTCTAATGAGTATATTCATCGCCATTCATTTTAGAAGCGGCGTCACTCCAAATGACACTGAGCGACCATTGTTCTGTAATTTGAGCTATGCCAAGCTCAAATGCATAACTGCACTGTGTCTAACGTGATCTAGCTTGTCTTACGCCGATCGGTACACCTGTGTTAGGAAACGCATTTGTGCATTTTATTCACTGAAAGTTTAAACTGCCAATTTGACATGTGCAAGTCGCAAGTGCGCCCCACGGTTGAATTTGGCAGCCACCTCTGGTCTGGAGCCCCAAAATACCGGAAAACACCCTCGACTCTGTACAGAAACGGGTGGTCCGTTTGATAGATTCTCCTAACTTAACAAACGGATTGCAATCTTTAGAGCACAGGCGTCAGGTAGGAATGCTGTCCTTGTTCTACCGGTATTTCAATGGAAGATGCTTCGAGGAACTACCGAATTGATCCCCTCGGCACCGGTGCGTATTCGGGAAACACGCCAAAAACGCGCTCAACATTTTTACACGGTTGACATTAGTCACATAAGAACGGGTCGTTTCTACGACTCGTTCTTGAGTTCAACAGCTCGGTTGTGGAACGATTTGCCGGCTTCTGTGTTTTCTCCCTCCTGTGAACAGTGAAAACTTCCTTCAATGAGTGAACATGGGTCTCTTCAAGACCCGTGTTCACTCCTTCCTCTCTTCAAAAAGACCCTCCACACTGCATCCTCAAAGATGACTTAGGCCCTGAGGGAAATTGTTTTCCTCAGGGCCTCCTGTGTGGAGTTTATTTAAAAAAAAAAAAAAAAAAACAATAATATCCTTACGCGTTGTGTTATTCCGATTATGCGTTACGCAGACGTCTTCATTGTTATGACAGAATATTTCAAGCGAAACCAATTACTCAAACCTCATACAAATTTTTTTTCGTTACAACAACTTTTTGTTTCAGGTTTATTCGTTTCGGCTTGAACCAATAATTAAACGCTACCACAGCAGTGCCATGGATCTACTGAATACCGAGACTGTTTCCATCAAGACGGAACCAGGGTCCCAGGAAGAAGAACTGCCGTATACGGATATAGATTTCGACCTCTCAGATGTAAAGAAGGAATGTTCTCAAACAGCCAGTGAGTTTCTTGAATACGTAAAAAAATTTTGTGTGTTAAATTCATCATGGTGACAGTTCGTAGCTTTTCTTCGAAACAAGTAGTATTTAACTTTCAATGCGTCTTTTCCAGAAACTAGAAACCACATTACAGCACACTTTTTTCTTACTTATATTGCTCACAGTTATTTCCCGATTCCTCAAGTTTTCACCTCAGTTTATTTGGGATGTGACATGGTTCATTGTTTTCTTAAATATTATTTTAAACCTCGCCTGTGTTGAGGCTCATAATTTTATGAAGTAATAAAAATAACAGAAAATAATGTATTTAATGAACAATGTTTTTACATTATTGTTTCTTACGTACGACCGAGTCGACAGACAAAAGATGTGGAAGGTGTTGTCCAAGTATGGAGTGAATATAAATCTCATTCAGGCAATTGCGTCTCTGTATGAGGGAAGCGTTGCATTTGTAATGGCAAACGTAATAAACAAGACTGCGTAGTGTCACCGTGGTTATTCAATCTGCACATGGATAATTGTATAAAATATTTGGAAGAGGTGGGATAGGATATAATAAATTATTTAAAAAAGCACCCTACGAAACTTCACGTTTATTATTAAATAAACGTTAAGATCCTCAGAAACTCAACATGCTCTGCAAAAAGGTCATAACTGGCAGAGACTGCCGAAAGATTGGAATTCCAAATAATAAATGGCGGAATATAATTGGCAGAAAGGGCGCAAACAGAATGACTGAGTCGCTCTTTAGCTCCTTAACATTTTACAAAAAAATATTTTTCAATTTAACGCAACGGCCTTTGAATATTGGAATACAAAAAATGACAAAATTTTCGTCAGTTTTTTCTTAAGGATTCTAAAATATGACTGAAATAGTACCGTTAATTTATCGATGGTTCCATGCCAACTCATAATCTAGTCAACATCTCTTTGAACGTTTGTTAAAAGCTACTGAAAAAAATAATTTAAAAGTGGCCAGTCACTCTAGCTAACATGACCTATTTAACCAATTTTTTTATTTGTATTTTTTCATCACTTTTAATGACTTTTCAGAGGATGTTCTGAGTTGGTTTCATTTTGGGTTTTCCGGTCACCATTATCGAGATATCGTTAATAAGGTGGATCTTGGGGATTTTGTACATCGCTCTTTGGGTTGGCTAGGTTAATGTCTAAAGGTAATATTTTTTTAAGGAGCCATTCGTGGTAACTAGTATCGGATTTGATAAGACTTAAAACACCGCTATGGCTTTGTTGCCATAGTCCTGCAGCCTTGTAAATTTGGCCAATTCCTTGTAGGTGTTTACAATAAGGCCTTCACGAGGTAAAGTTGTGAAATTAACCTGCTGACAGACTGCATTAGTAGCTTAGCGGGTGCTTATAATGAAGAATAAAATAATTATCAATAATATGACCAGCCAACTCCGAAATTGCTGTTTTACTCTTAGATACTTAAGCCATCATTCGCACATGACAGGACAGGAAGGAGTTTATGAGACAACAGTTTTTCCTTCTTTAGGCATCGATCCCCTAAGTGACATCTGTGGTATTTCTTATTTCTTAAATAAACCTTTTTTAAGTCTCTGCAGCAATTGTTTCCAAATAAAAAGGTAGCTGCCATGGGAAAATATTAGTCTATGATAATATTAATAAATGTTAAATTTGAAATTTGACATTGACATAAATATAAATATAGATACTAATCGGTAAGGCGTTTATCCCGGTACAACGAGAGATCCTGAGTTCGAGTCCCAGGTGCAACCGTGATCTTTTTATTTTACTGTATCTTATTCTTTCTCATATTTTTGTTTAGAATATTAGTAATATCTTCTTCAATGGTTAATATTTTATCATTGAAGAAGAAGCTAACAATAATTATCAAAACGAAAATATGAAAGAGAACAAGACACAGAAAAACAGAAAAAGATGATGGTTAGAACTGGGACTCGAACCCAGAACCTCTCGTCTATCCGGGACGTGCGTTTACCGATTTCGCCATTGCCACCTACTGTTAAACCGTCATATTAGTAACGTGATCATTTATTTTATCCCCCAAACTGGGACACAAAAAAGGGTGTTTTTTTTATATATGAATACCTCACAAGAGTCCCAGCTGCTCCCGTCTGGAGCCAGTGAGGCTAAGGCATCCCCAATTAGGGTCTATTGTGAGGCTTAAAGGGATGGGAAGGAGATGGAAGAGAAAGGTGGGGAAATACCTAGCTATTCAGATCTGGTCAGCAAACACGGCTCAAGCCATTTCAAGCAACGTTTCAATTATGAACGGTGGTCTTACACAAGGGCAATACTGAGAGTATCTTCCACTTTGGAACGTGCCGCAAATATACTAAATATTATTCTAAATTAATTAATTGTGAAAAAACACAAATCAATCAAATTAAATTTATTTGCCCACGTCGGGATTCGACCCCGCGACCTTCAGATTGCGAGACAAGAGCCTTACCCATCGACAACGCTGGCTGTCAACTTACCTATATATACTGGTTTCATCAGGACCTAAAAGAAATGGAGAAACGATACCAGGGACGGTGGAATATCAAAATAATGGGTGATTACTGTTGGTCACTTCACAAAGAACAACAAAACGTAACACATCGGCGCAAAAGCTACGCAAGAAACTTTGTAGGGAAAAAAATAAGCATCTAATATTCAAATTTAAGTAATGAAACATGATTTTAAGGAAAATATAACCTATTTTAAAAACTATGAATTTTTAATTTTTATAGGTCAAAATTTTCCTATTTTTTGAAATATTAAATTGATAATATATTGTGAAATAATGGTGGGTGATGATGTCATGTTGTGAAAGAATTTAAGAGGTATTTAAGCGCGACAGATTACCCGCTATATGTATAAATCTTCTTTCTACTATTCTATTTCTACTATTTATCTATAAATGTGTAGTTTGTATCACATGTGTATTGTAAATGGACACACGGTCTGTAATACACAAAAAAAAAAAAAAAAATGGTGGGTGATAAAAAAAAAACTGCTATGAAATACGGGTTCCGCATCCAAAATCATAAAATTTTGGTAAATTTGTTTAAAAAGTTTTCCCAAACATTTTTTTTGTTGGCCTGTGTAATTAGAAGATAATATGAAGATAATTTTGTTAATTCTAAAATTTGAATTATGATATTTACTAGTCTTGACAGTAAGTGGCGATGCCGAAATTGGTACGGAATTGATATGGTAACGCACGTCCCGGGTAGACGAGAGGTTCTGGGTTCAATCCCGGTTGCGCCCATTATCTTTTTCTATTTGTCTGTGTCTTATTCTTTTATATTTTCGTTTAGATTATTATAATCTCTTTCTTCAATGATATACAACATTGAAGAAGGAATAAACTTCAGAAGTTATAAAAAGAAAAATTTCTTTTAAAAAAAAGTTAATATTTTCATTTAAATTTATGGTACAATGATACTTTAAAAAAATGCAACCTTATTTTAGATACACCTTTTTAGAACAATGCTTGCATTATAAAATAGAGGAGAAACGTATTTAAGGGGCCGTTCAAGTATTTCGTAAGGCATTTTGGCGGAAGGGGATCTTGTAAAACGCTACTGTGCGTCACCGGGGCGAAAGGAGTGTTCGAACAACCGTTATGTAACATTTTTTTTTATTTATAAAAAAAATCTAGGGAATTAAAATCTTCCAAGTTGGCAACCCTATTCGTTTATGTTTTACGGGAAATCGTACATCATTTTTATTTTATTTTGGTTGTCAAAATCAAATCAATTTGGTAAAAATAGTCACTTGGTCGTTACGTAAAGTTTGGAGAGGGGAAGGGGGGAGGGACAGAAAAACGTAATGGCGCGTTACATGAGGGGGAAAGGGGGTAAATATCTTCGAAAATTGCGTTACGTTATACTTGAACAATAATATACTAAACAACAATTTAACATAATTTTTTGAAAGATTAAGAAATTTTTTAATATTTTTTTTTTTGTATATAACAAAAAATAGATAAGACAAAGAACAGAAAAAAGAAAGAGACAATATAAAAAGAAAAACTAATATTATAATTGAGAAGTATTATATAGACATGTATGGATTTTAATACGCTATTTAGGCAGTGTTTTTATTGTACTTTTGATTTTTTTATAATTTGTTTCCAATCTTAAGTTTACGGGTTAATGACAACAAAATAAACTTATAAAAGATCAATGAACGTATTGTTGTTTTGTTTTTCCAGGTAGCATGAATGTGGAGACAGTTACCATCAAAGCGGAACTCGGACCCCGAGAAGAAAATGAAGAGGGATTTTCTTGCATGGAAATTGATACGGACGTTATGGATGTTAAAAAGGAATGCTTAAAACACGTTGAAAGAACTATCCAGATGGCAGGTAATAATGAAACAAATTAACGTTGTTTTCAAACTAATTTACTTTGTTTTTCTGCTAGCGCAGGTAATGAGTATAATTTAGTTTTTCTAACTCGTACTATTTTTCAAATTTGTCCACAGATTGGAAGACGCATCCTGTTGAAAAACGAATTTCTTGCCTCGCTTCTAACTATTCCGGCTCTCAAAAGTCGTCTTTCGAAATTCACCTTCGCAAAAATACTGGAGAAAAACCTTTTTCTTGTTCCAACTGCAACTATTCATGTTCTTTTAAGGGAAATTTGACGACCCGCATGCTGACTCACAGTACAGAAAAACCTTTTTCTTGCTCCGAGTGCACCTATTCATGTTCTAAAAAAAACAGTCTGACGACTCACATGCGGACTTACAGTGGAGAAAAGCCTTTTTCTTGTTCCAAGTGCAATTATTCATGTTCTCAAAAAGGCCATTTGACGAACCACATGCGGACTCACAGTGGAGAAAAGCCTTTTTCTTGTTCCAAGTGCAATTATTCATGTTCTCAAAAAGGCCATTTGACGAACCACATGCTGACTCACAGTGGAGGAAAACCTTTTTCTTGTTCTGAGTGCAACTATTCATGTTCTCGAAAGAGCAGTCTCACGACTCACATGCTGACTCACAGTGGAGAAAAGCCTTTTGCTTGTTCTGAGTGCAACTATTCGTGTTCTCGAAAGAGTAGTCTGATGTCTCACATGCTGACTCACAGTGGAGAAAAACTTTTTTCTTGTTCCGAGTGCAACTATTCATGTTATCAAAAGAGCAGTCTGACGTCTCACATGCGGACTCACAGTGGAGAAAAGCCTTTTTCTTGTTCTGAGTGCAACTATTCATGTTTTCGAAAGAGCAGTCTCACGACTCACATGCTGACTCACAGTGGAGAAAAACCTTTTGCTTGTTCCGAGTGCAACTATTCATGTTCTCGAAAGGGAAATTTAGCGAGCCACAAGCTGATTCACAGTGGAGAAAAGCCTTTTTCTTGTTCCGAGTGCAACTATTCATGTTCGCGAAAAAGCAATCTGACGACTCACATGCTGACTCACAGTGGAGAAAAACCTTTTTCATGTTCCAAGTGCAACTATTCATTCTCTCTTAGAAGCAGTCTGACGACTCACATGCGGACTCACAGTGGAGAAAAACCTTTTTCTTGTTCTGAGTGCAACTATTCATTCTCTCATAAAAGCAGTCTGACGACTCACATGCGGACTCACAGTGGAGAAAAGCCTTTTTCTTGTTCTGAGTGCAACTATTCATGTTCTCGAAAGAGCAGTCTCACGACTCACATGCTGACTCACAGTGGAGAAAAACCTTTTGCTTGTTCTGAGTGCAACTATTCGTGTTCTCGAAAGAGTAGTCTGATGTCTCACATGCTGACTCACAGTGGAGAAAAACTTTTTTCTTGTTCCGAGTGCAACTATTCATGTTATCAAAAGAGCAGTCTGACGTCTCACATGCGGACTCACAGTGGAGAAAAGCCTTTTTCTTGTTCTGAGTGCAACTATTCATGTTTTCGAAAGAGCAGTCTCACGACTCACATGCTGACTCACAGTGGAGAAAAACCTTTTGCTTGTTCCGAGTGCAACTATTCATGTTCTCGAAAGGGAAATTTAGCGAGCCACAAGCTGATTCACAGTGGAGAAAAGCCTTTTTCTTGTTCCGAATGCAACTATTGATGTTCTCAAAAGGGCAGTCTGACGACTCACATGCGGAATCACAGAAGAGAAAAGCCCTTTTCTTGTTCCGAGTGCAACTATTCACGTTCTCAAAAGAGCAGTCTGACGACTCACATGCGGACTCACAGTGGCGAAAAGCCTTTTTCTTGTTCTGAGTGTAACTATATATGTTCTCAAAAAGGCAGTCTGACGACTCACATGCGGAATCACAGAAGAGAAAAGCCTTTTTTTTCCGAGTGCAACTATTCGTGTTCTCAAAAGAGTAGTCTGACGACTCACACGCGGACTCACAGGGGAGAAAAGCCTTTTTCTTGTTCCGAGTGCACCCATACATGTTCTCAAAAGGGCAGTCTTACGTCCCACATGCTGACTCACGGTGGAGAAAAACCTTTTTCTCCCAAGTGCAACTTCTCATGTTCTCAAAAGAGCAACCTGACCAGCCACATGCTGACTCACAGTGGAAAAAAAACTTTTCTTTTTCCTAGTGTAACTATTCAAGTTCCTAGTGTAAGTTCTTAAAAGAGCCATCTGACTAGTCGCATGCGGACTCAAAGTGGAGAAAATTCATGTACACACTAAGTCAGTTTGACGAAAAAAATGCTGACTCACAGTGGGGAACAACCTTTTTCTTGTTCTGAGTGCAATTGCTTATGTTCTCCAAAGGGAAGTTTAAAGATTCACGTGCTGAATCACAGTGTAGAAAAACCTATTTCGTGTTACGAGTGCAACTATTCATGTTCTCAAAAGGGCAACCTGACCAGCCACATGCTGACTCACTGTGGAAAAAACCTCTTTCTTTTTCCGAGTTATGTTCTCGAAAAGGAGTTTCAAAGAATCACATGCTGACTCACAGTGGAGATAAACCTTTTTCATGTTCCAAGTGCAATAACTCATGCTCTCCCTAAGGCAGTTTGACTAACCACATGCTGACTTAAAGCTTAAAAAAAACCTTTTCTTGTTCCGAGTGCAACTAATTGTAATTGAGTTATAATTAATTTGTTTGTTTTAGTTGCAAGGAATTATAAACAAATTCTTATAATAAATTTTTAGTTATTTGTTTCATTAGTATTGTTGGCTTCTGTATGAAAAAGTGATTTGCGCCTGGTACGCCTCATTGAAACTTTTATAGGAATGACGGGTAGCAATTCGAGATATTTTTTTTTTTGTTATTTTGCTGATAACATGGAAATAACAAATATGACAAATGTGCGCCCTTTAAATAAAATTTATAGTTTTGTTGTATTTCTTCATGTATGTATTTCAAAAACTTATTCTGTATACTTTCAACTTAGTCTATGTGTACTTTATATTGAGGATTCCATATTGTGGAAGCATACTCTTCGGAACAGGCTCAGCTTAGTGCGACCCCTGGGGCACGCACGTACTTCTTCCAATTGAAGAAGTACTGTTCCTACAATTTTGTATATTGCTAAAAAAACCACACAATTTTATATTATATTTATATATTTTTTTATTATAAAATCTTTAATCTCAAATGAAACTTAGGCAATCAAACAGTCTTCTCTTTAAAAAATAATCCACTTAAATTATACATTTTTAAAACAACTTCTACTACTACTACACTACAAAAAATTGTCAATTATGAAGTAATTTACTAAAAAAGAGTAACAAAAAAATATTTTGCTTAATAATTTGATTAAGAGCGCAAAACTTACATACAAGCTACCATACGTCTTTGGAGGTTCCATGCCAACTCGGAATAAAACCAACTCAGAACCATCTCAGATAAGTCATTTAGAGTGATAAAAAAATAATTTTAAATTAGCCGATAACCCTAACCTAACTTAACCTATTTTTAATTTATATTTTTTTATCACTCTAAATGACTTATCTGAGATGGTTCTGAGTTGGTTTCATTCCGAGTTGGCCGGTCACCGTCTTTGGAGTGCCATTTGGCCCTTTGGAGGGCCATATCAAAAAAACTATTAAACTTACCGTAACGCAACAACCGTCCTGCGACACGTGCTGCCGATGACTAAGCGCCTCCGTACATGGAGCTACTTACAAACTATTCGAGCCTGATGCGCGTAGCACGCACACCGCTCGTGGGTACCCGCCATACAATTTTGCTGGTGTTCGTACACGGCGCTGCGCGACGGATGTCAGGTTGAAGTCGGTAGCGCGCTAACGACGGTGCTGGTAGCGCGCTACGCGTTGTAGCATTCGTGTCTGCTACTTTCGTTTGACAGAAATGGCGTCTGAACATGAAAGTAATGTTAGATTTGTTCTGGAAGTGAATAAAAATGCGTGTTTACATAACTTTACATTACCAGAATACGCAAGAAAGGATTTAGTGAAGAAGGCATAGATTAATGTTGGAAAAAAAGTCATTTGACATCGTTCGACATCGTGTTAACTCCACGGCTGCACGTGAAAAATGATCAAGTTCAGTATAATTCGGGTAGCGCCGTGTACGGAAACCAGCTTTAAAAAGTAGTACATCTGCAGGGTACTTGTGGTTGTGTCACAATCACGTAGTTTGTAAGTATCTCCATGAACACGATTGATTGATACGCGCAAAGGACTTCAAAGTGATACGCGCAAAGGATAAAAAGAGAGAGCAATATATAAAAAAAACGCGGGCGCCTCTGCGACGTAGAGTAGTAACATAGGGTTAAACTGATCAAAAATATACATTTTGTGAGCTTTATATACGTATAGAAAAAGACAAAACATAAAATAAGGGTAGAGTGAGAGGGTAAAACCAACATCTTATGTTCATAGTGATGGAGAGAAAGAGACGGGGGATATTTAATGATTTTTTATATTACAAGGTCAAAACGTCACTTGAATAGGTGATTGGGATATGGTGATTGAGGGTTTTTACTAGTTTATGGGAAACATCGCTAGTGTGGGACTATTAGACACATGTACCTGATCATTAAGGGTTTGTTGATTTAACAGCTTTCTTTAATTTTTTTATATATTTAATAATATTATTATTCAATTTATAAAAAAAGTTTATTTATAAACAAGTTCTGCTAGGTAATTATTTTTACACGTGACAGCTGTTTCGCCTTCTGAAGGCATTATCAAACTGTCTATTATTACTGCCTTCAGAAGGCGAATCAGCTGTCACGTGTAAAAATAATTACCTAGCAGAACTTGTTTATAAATAAACTGTTTTTATAAATTGAATAATAATATTATTAAATATATAAAAGAAATAAAAAAAAATTAAAATGGAGTTCTACAAATTAAACTTGATAACAATAAATAAGCTTTCTTTATTTCGAGTGCTTCTAAATTATTTAGTCTTTTACCATGACCATTTTTATATAAAATCTTAGCACGGGTACTTCGATCGAAGGTGTGACTTATATCAACAAGATGATTAGCGAATTCAGAAAATCCATTATAATTTAAGCATCTTAGATGATCTCAGTTGTTAATAATTTTGGTGAGCAACTGGGCCTAACAATCAATGACAATAAAAAAAATGGATGACATTTGGGCGACTAGATCACTCTGGATTAATGATACAATTAAATGGTTGCAATGTCGAAAAGGTGGCAAGATTTAGATACCTCGGCAGCTTTCTCACGGAGACTCTTGACCCAGATGTAGAGGTTAAGTGCAGAATTGAGGCAGCAAGAACTGCATTCAGGAAAATGAAATCCCTCTTCTGCAATGACAACCTCAATTTAAAACTAAGGCAGAGAATGTTAAAGTGTTATGTGTGGTCAGTCTTGCTGTATGGATGTGAGACATGGACCTTGAAAGTAAATACCATGAACAGGTGCTACGTAAATATATTGTAACATGAATAATAGTGAAGATTTCTTAGTGAATGGTTACCTTTAGTTCTCAGTGAATAGGTACTGGAACCTTTATTATTAAATATTATATTGGCAAGACTGATATTTTTATCTGCTGTGTTGCTTATTCTGAGCATAGGGTACTCAGACAGGACTGGCTTTGGAGCTGGCCATTCCTTGACGAGCCACAGGTGACCCCGGCCACAGTCCCTGTGGCTGGTCGAAGTAATCACTTCGCCATTTTCTTAAATCACCATAGTGCTTCAAGATGTGATAAATTAATCAACGCCCATAAGCAGCATCGGAAACTGAAAACAATCACAACAACCATTAAAATCCTGGATTGAGCTCTGAGTGCCAGGGGAGCACAGTATTTCTGGATTGGAAATCCAGCAACTGCAAACGAAGTCACCACTTCAATCACAACAACCTTCCAACTACACTGGAGCCAGAGGTGCTCGCAGAGGTGTGGCCCAAGATGGATGACCTTGGCCGTCATCAAACTAGTCGGCTGGCTGACAACCGTCCTGGGACTGGACGTCGCCGGGAAACCGCGGGGCTGGAGTCCTGTTAGCTGCTCCAGTCGGCCGTTTCACTTTGTCAGCAGCGAAGGCAGCAGTGTGGGATCGCCAACACATGGGATCGCCCACACGTCAACTCCCTGGATTAACCGTGTACTACCGCTCCATAATTGCCCACTCATATTAGCCCTAAAATCTATTACTAAGATAATGTTTTTCTTGCTTATAATTAATATAATAATTTAACTGTTTCAAAGCACTTTATTTAACCCCTCCTCACACCAAGTATTTAACAAAGCCGCCTGCTCAAGGTCCACACCTGAGATATACAAATTCAACAGTAATAACCTATTTTCTCATGCTCTTTCAAAAACACACAACGCCATACTTTGTATAACATTTATGGCGTCCAATGTAACTATCCATAACATTTTGGCGTCCAACGCATTACTTTTCATAAACAAATTGGTGTTAAACAAAACTTTGTATAACATTTTTTGCCCCACGTTAGGCGCCAAAATATCAGTCTTGCCAGTGTAATATTTAATAATAAAGGTTCCAGTACCTATTCACTGAGAACTAAAGGTAACCATTCACTGAGAACTCTTCACAATTATTCATGTTAAAATATATTTACGTAACACAGGTTAGAGGCTTTTGAAATGTGGCTTCACCGGAGAATGCTCAAGGTTCCATGGACCAACATGATAACTAACATAGAAATTCTCAGGCGGGCTAGAGCAGATAGAGAACTGCTCACATCAATAAGTCAGGAAAATTTCATATCTGGGTCACGTACTTCGAGGGGAAAAGTATCACTTGCTCCGATTAATATTGAAAGGAAAAATAGAAGGTCGCCGAGGGCCTGGTAGGAGACAAATGTCTTGGCTACGAAATATATGAGAGTGGACCGGCATTAGAAGTGTGGAGGAGAGATTCTGGGCAGCACAATGTGGAGAGACATTTTCCAGAGTGATCGCCAACGTCGGGGGGACCTGATAGGGCACACGAAGAAGAAGAAGAAGATGCTCTTTAATTCTCATATTGACATTGCGCATTGTTTTACCTATATATAATGCTGAACAATCTAATTTATAAATTCGCGAATGACCTAGTTTGTCTTCTTTATCTTTTAAATTAATTAAAAATTTTCCAAATAACATTTCGATATGACTTACAATGCTTAACCTGTAAATCATTAACGCAGTTAACAGTATTGTACTGTTTTGTCATAACCCAGATTACTACATTTATTTTAATCCGCAATACAAGTAGTATCGCTTTGTTACACCATACATAAGTAAAAAGTGTTGAATGGTGTCATTAAACACTTTTTACTTATTGGAAGTGAACGATTTCCGTTGTACGAATCAACAATCATAATCCGTGTCACACAACAAACTATTCTTCAAGTAACAAGTGCGAGTCGAAATAATAATAATAATAATAATAATAAGTTTTATTCCAGGATGTGGGGAGGATAGTGCAATCCCACACGTCCCATATGATTGTACATATTTATATAATATATTTTATAACATTTTAAAACAACAGATTTTTTTTTTTTTTTTTAACATAGAATAGGAAAAAAAAAACAAAATAAAAAAAAATATATATTTATATATGTAAAAATTAAATATAGAAAAATAAATAACTAATCAATTCTATTCTTCAAGCTCGGGCCCAGCGCTCACTCAGGAGTGGGGTTTGGTGCTGAAACGCTGCGGTCACCACTGCATTGTCGGAAGCCATTAGCCGCATCCTGGCTCCAGTGACCCGATGTCTCTTTAGACCGGCGAATCCGTGCAGTCCTAGTTCAGTGAACATTGTCGATGCACTGCTATATCTTCTGAATCCAAATATAATTCTGCATGCATCATTATATTGGATCCGGAGTCGTTCCATCGAGGTGGTTCGGTAGTTACACCAAGTTTCGCATGTATATAGATTAGTGCAAAATGCATTGAACAATGTTTTTTTTACATGGTTACTGCATTGGAAAAATCTTCGGGCAATCATATTGGACAATACACTGATACTTCTCCTCTGTCGTTCAATATCACCATCATCCGAGAGGTCTTCAGTGATGATGTGACCCAAGAATTTTACACTCGTTGATATACTTATGTTTTCCTCATTGAGTTGTAGGGGGAGCATCTTCTCGAGAGTTTTTCCATGGTGGAATGCGATTAGTTCCGTCTTCTTGGGGTTGTATATCATGTGGTGGTCATTTGCATATTCTTCACAGATTTTTAATAGAATTCTCAACCCTTTGATCGACGGAGCTAAGAGAATCATGTCGTCCGCATAGCTAATGTGATTTAGGCACAGATTATTGATACGGCAGCCTGCTCTGGTGTCCAGGCGATTAGATAATTCATCCATGTAAACATTAAACAGGATTGGGGACATACACCCTCCTTGCCTTACTCCTGATCGCAAGTATATCGGTTGGGAGTACGTACTTGCCCACCGTACAACGTTTTCCTGCTGGGAGTGCCATCGGGATAGTGTGTTGATATACATGGTAGGTATATTTCTAGCTTTCAATTTCTCCCATAAGGTTTCATGACAGACCCTGTCGAACGCTTTACTTAGATCTAAGAAGCACCCGTAAACAGTAGTTTTTCGTTTCTTGTAAAATTCTATTACTTGCTTTGCAGAGTAGATTGCCATATTAGTGGATAATCTGTTCTTAAAGCCCATCTGATTGTCTTTAGAATTGAGTTTACCTTCTATTTCAGTCAGAATTACCCTTTCAAATAGCCTTGCAATTATAGTTGCCAGGGATATTGGCCGGTAATTGCTTGAGTTGGTCATTACAATTTTGAATTGGGGCAGACAAAATCGTTTGGGATCCAGAGGCATTTAAACATGCTGAGAGGATATCCCGTTCCAAACTCTGACCACATTAAGGTGGTGCCATTACCTCGATACCTCACAACTTCATTTTATTTTACTAACTAGTAATAATACCAAATTTATATAATAAAATGTTCATAAACAATGATGTTATACAGCTAGACTTGCTATTGCCTCACAAACTCAAAATTAAATGTGGTATTGTATGTTGCTATTAAAATTATTTTTACAAAGGTTAAGGGTAACAAGTGTAAGTGTGTATGGATAAGGGTAAGAAGGATAAGGGTAATAAGAATGACGGTAAAAAGAATAAGGCTAAGGGAAATAAAGGTAAATGGATCAAATGTTCACATTATTAATTATTCCACTAAACTTCCTCTTGTCTTCAATGCTCTTCTCCTCCAGCACACTACCCTTGGCTGCGGTGTTGGTATTGGACACCCTGCGTCTGCGCGCGCCCAGCTTGAGATGCACGGCGCGCACGTGCGTGTCGAGCGCGGCCTTCTGGCGGAAGCGGTCATGACAGACCAGACACGCAAACGGCTTCTCACCCGTGTGGATTCTAATGTGGTTCTGCAGGACGTTCTGGGCCTGCAGTCAGCAAAATACATTACAAGAGATAAACATAACATAATCCACACTGAAGGAGAGGAAGTTCTGGGAAGGAAAACAGTATGAGGGGTGCGTATCATCTGATGATCAATGTGTCCAGGAGTGAAGGATGTGTGAATCCATTCGATGAAGGCGATGAGTCGAGAGAGTTAGGTTTCCCTCAACCAGTCCCTTCCGATCCGGCCTGCCATGCAGTAGATGGGCTGATACGTCTGCCACCAAAACTCGGACAAACCTCACCGCACAAACCCGAGCACCCCTGCTACGTCACTAAATGTAGCAAACCACTTGGAGTGACCTATGCCAGGAGTGTTGGTTATCCAATAAATGGTTCCCGGGGTGGCAGTACCCATACCCGCCTCTCAAATTGAATTTGGTTTAATAGACGCTTATGTTTTTATTCATCTGTGGTTTACTCCCAGACTTGAATATAAAGTGTGGTGTTTTCTCTTTCTAACACACTTTTAGATCATGTGATTTCTCACCATGACAGTAAGGGAGACACAAAGATTTCTACGAGACCGGATGAGCTGTTCCCAAAAGCAAACAAATAGACTCGAAAGGATAAAAGCTGTTGTTCACAAAAGCTAACAAATTAGCCTGGGGGGTTAAACTTATAAGTAGTGAAATTAGACATGCATGCATCAGTAAAATGTTACCTGCTTATTCAAAATAAGAAAGTAACCAAATGTGGAAAACCAGCATTTCTTGTAAACAAATACTCCTAGACGCAAATAAACAATGATAGATCTCTTTCAATCACTATACGCGAGTACAGGTTTCAACTTGTCAGTCGAGTGAGTGCTGTGTCCGCGGTAAGACGCTTTTGTATTCTGAATATACTCAAGGAGAAATCTGAATCAAGTGCGGATTTTGGGCACATAATGATTGCTCTGGTGCAGAGTTCGACACCTGGATTAGTGATTATTGCAAATACTTTAAGTTTCTTTTTATTTGATCAAAGTTCCTAAAGTATCTCACAGAAGTAAAGGTTGTTTTTAATAGTTTTTATGTAGTGTTCCATATTTAGGGTACCTATTCCATAATAAGATATCTTTACGTTGATATTATTTTTGAAAAATTGTAGTACTAATAGTTAATAATTATAATACACGACTGTTACTATGTAAAGCGAAAATATATGACTGATTATAATTAAGCGTAAAAAAAATTGAAGTTCAGATTTTTTTTTCTTATGCGTAAATACTAACCGGTATTCTATATTTGTTTACTTTCCTCTAATAAAATAAAATTCCATCATCTGGTATTGGCTGTCACACACCTGTAGACATTAGGATCCCGATGTCGAGTGGTGCGGCGGAAGTGCTGACGCAGGATGTAGGCCGACTTGTAGTGGCGGTCACACTCCACGCAGTAGTGGACCGGGAGGGGGGGAGGGAGTGGTAAGGGGAGCGCCGGAGCTGCTTCGTGACGTCTAAATGAAAACAAAAAATATATATTACTAATGTATGTCCACCAGTAATGTCACTTTGGTTGATCAGGTTTCTAACTTCAGTTTAACTTGTTTCGAGAAATGAGGTATCAAAGTTTGCGAAGACAATTTCTCATCATCTATTTACACATTTCTGATTTTGAAGTTGAATCTTGTGTAAAATATTTTATTTTAACATATTTTCACAGAAAAAATTTAAGTAGGACATAAACTTATACAGAACCTGTCTAAATATGCAGATAGAACCATAGGAAACCAGTTAAAGCATAATAATTCATAGCATAAGGTTCTAACTATATTTCTCTGATGCCATTCCTTGACAGGGCTTCATTCTGATAAAATATTTCTTTTAAAAATCTGAAACCACATAAACTTCAATTTCTGAGACGGGTGTGTACTGCAGCACCGGGAACCATTTATTGAATAACCAACACCTCAGCCGTAAGTCACGCCAAGTGATTCCTTACAATAGGTGACTTTGCAGGGACGCCAGGGTTCGTGGGGTGAGGTTTGTCTAAGTCTCGGCGGCAAATGCGTTTGCCCAACTACAGAGTGGCAGATGGGTCCGGGAGAGACTGGTTGTAGGAGACCTAACCTAGAACTCTCCAGCCGGACTCTCTCGACCCATCGCCTTGAGAGGAACCACTTGGGGTGACCTATCCAATAAATGATTCCCGGGCAGCATAACTGTCTGCCAAAAAGCAAGAAAAAATTTATATAACAAAATAATCTTTTTAAAAAGAAATAGTCTTACCGTATATGAGAGACCAGTAGGCTTTTCCTTAGAAACTTTTTCGCACATTTGTCACAGCAGAAGGTTTGTCCTATTCCGTGTGCAACGGAAATGTGTTTCACCAGTTCCTTGGCTTGCCTGCAAAAATGTTACTCATATTTTAAACAACCAGAAAATGATCCATCTTTTTAGAGGGAGGGCAAAGATTTCCATTTTCAATTTGTGCGCGGGCTGCTCAGGGTGGGGTACATTCAGCTTGAAATTGTAAAATTTACAGTAGGTGGTGTCACAAACAGACAAAGTACATATCGAGGTTCATTTACCATACATAATGTTTGAAAATGGTGAGAAAATTTGTGGCCGGAATGAGTACAGCCACCCTGGAAATGATTTCACTGGATAAGATTCATTGGACCTCTGCTGTAGGACCTCTTGCCAAATAGCAAGTTATGGGCGGTGATTTAGCAGGGGTTCAGGGTTCATGGGGTGAGGTTTATCTAGGTCTTGGCGGTGGAGGTATCAGCCCATATGCTGCGTTGTGGGCCGGATCGGGAGAGACTGGTTGAGGGAGATCCTTTGCCTCTCTAGTCAGACTGTCGAAACATCGCATTGCACCTCAATGGGAGAGATGGATTCATACGACACTTCCGGACACACTGACTCCACAATCCTACCCAAACCTTTTCCTAATTTCTTCATTCCTTTTTCCCTTTCCTTCATTCCGTTTTACCTTTTTGTTAAAAAAATATACTTGCTTGAAACTTTGACCACAATCAGAGCGACGTTTGGTCTCTCCGACATGCTGCTGCAAATGATGAGTAAGATCTTTCTGGGTCCAGAAAGACTGGCGGTACACTGGACACGATAGAGCACCAGGAATCTCCGGATCCAGAGAGACTAGGTCCCCCTCTCCACCTCCATCTTTATCCACTACAGGTTTCAGCAAAACTTCCGAAATAGATCAGTTTTGATAATCAATTACATATATTTTCTTAAATACATTAATTTCACACGGCCTCCAAGGTTGAGGGGTAAGGCTCTTAACTAGCAATCCAAAGGTCACGGGTTCAAATCCCGGTGTGAGCAAACAAATTTGTTTTGATTTTTTTGAGAACAAATTAATTAAAAATAATATATAGTATATTTGCGGCACGGTCCAGAGTGGAAGATACTCTCAGTATCGCCCAGTTGTAAGACCGCCTTTCTAAATTGAAACTTTGTTTAAAATGGCTTTAGCCATGTTTGGAGCCAGATACTTTCCAATCCTCCAAGACCTTCAGCCTCACAACGTATCCCAATTGGGGATGCCATGGTCTCATTGGCTGCAGACGAGAGCAGTAGGGACTATTGTGAGGTATTCGCATAAAAATTAAAAAAAAACGCAGACATTTGTTGTCTTTGAAGATGCTGTGTGAAGAGTCTTTTTGAGGCAAGGAAGGAGTCCCATGTTGTAGGAGAGAGGAAACACAGAGGGCGGAAATCAAACACAAGAAATTCTTATGCGACAAATTTCAACCAAATGCAAAAGTTGGGCGCAAATTTGTCGTATTTTCCGACTATGTGCCAATGCTGAAGAGATCAATGATGCCATTTTCTTAGAGCATCTCACATTGAAGTACCGGTAGAACAATGACAGCATTCTCACCTCTCTCTTGAGCTTTTCAAATTAAGATAGGAGAATTTATCAAACGAACCTTCTATTGCTGCACAAATTCTATTTTTTTTCTAAGTATTTTGGGGCTCCAGACCAGAGGTGGCTGCCAAACTCACTAATAATAATAATTTTAGTAAAATACACAAACCTTTAGCTTCTAACGTAGAATCAATATCTCTTTAAGGTTTTTTTTCAGTCACATTTTTTTAAATTTTGTCTTACATTTTGTTTTAATTTCTCCTTTGACAATACTTTTAAACCTTCAACAAATTTGGAACTTTCAAAATCTTCAAAATCATTATTGTCTTCTTTGAAATGTTCTGATAAAGCATTATTATGTTCTATTCCAGTTTCAATTTTTATTTCTTGTTCCACATTCAAATTTTCTTCTTTGATTTCAATTTTGTTTGCTTCTTTAAGTTCTGCATCCCCCAATGACATATCTTGTGTAAAGTTCTTTGAAGGTTTTGCACCGTGTGAAATGGATCTTATTTGCACAAGACTTGATGAACCCACTTTCCGTGCAAATATGCTTACACATAGAGTGTTAGATTGTGAAAGTTTTGCTCCCAAATTCAATTCGGCTCTTTTTCTTGAAAATAACTCCAAATTGACCTGTTGACAATAAAAATAAACAAAATTATTAATAACTAGAACTGTGAAAAATTACGGGATATTTTAAAGGTAGAAATGTTGGAAAACTGAATCATTTACTTTCAAACTAAGGAATTTTTCTATATTAAGTAGCACCACACATGAAAACGATAGCCATTCAAAGAATATGTATATGAACAGGCCGCTAAAGTATGTCCACTGGACCTAGAACAGTGAAATCACGCGCACTAGTTCATCTAAGAATCTGTCAAGCATTTGAACAAAACAAATACAAATTTCGAATAAAGAATTATTCATCGAAGAAGATGACACTAATAATCTAAATGCAAATATGAAAGAGAACAAGATACAGAAAAATAAAAAGATAACTGTCGTAATTGGGACACGAACCGAGAACACCTCTTATTTGTTAGTCGTATTGGTAAATAGGTATTCCATATAAATAAAATCGGAAATATTTATCCGAGACACTATCTAGGTTACAAACCAGTTCTAAGAACACTTGTTTCCAATGAAAAAGGCCAATAATATATTTTTTTAAAATTAGTCGAAGATAGAATTGTTAATTCTAAAATTTGTAATATGAGATTGACAATTATGACATTCAAATAAGAGATGGCAGTAGCCAATTAGGTTAGACGTTTGTCCCGGTAAGACGAGAGGTTCTGGGTTCGAGTCCCAGTTGCGACCATTATCTAGCAAAAAAAAACAATATTAAGAAACGGACTCTTTAGGACTCGGTCAGGACATATAGAGCGAATGAACGGAGAAAGGAATGGTAGAAGAAGTCAGGGATGCCCGAGGAAGACACGGCACGATCGAGTGAATCAAATACTTGTGTCATATCAAGAGACAGAATAACAGAAAAATATGTATGAGACCATGTATGAATGCGAATGAAGCTAGGTGTGCCTATCCCTGTGGGGAAATTCCATGATTTAGGCTAACTTTACGAGGTTATGCCGAATCAGCTTAGGCTAAGTTAGGTTAGGTTAGTAAGATAATGTTAGGTTGGGTTTGGTAAGCAAGGGTGATGCAAAGCCAGAGTTGTGAAGCAGTCCAAGTATCCTCTCTGCCTACCCCTGCGGTTAAACAGCACGATGCTTAATTAATTAGTTAGTTCAAAGTTTGTCAGTAAACACAGATAAAGCCATTTAAAGACAAGATGAATATTATTAAAACAATGATAAAAAGATTACCTGTTGTTTCTCAGACTGTTTGATGTAGAACTGGCGGAGAGTTTGTCTGGCTTGGAAGGACATGTTGTGGAACCGAGAAAACTTCCCCACAGCGTGGCAACACTGGCGGCACAGTTGGAACTCTGCCTTATCCAGCTGGAATCACCAATACACACAAAGTCAATCATCAACAGGACTAATTCTATTTAAATTCTTTAATTGTTCGACAGGTTGTTCATACAAAACTTCTGATTCTGACATTTTTAACGTCTGACGTCTAACGTTATTATTTAGAGGAATTAAATCGATGGCTCCTAGAGTAGTTTCATCATTGATCCAGTAGAGATAGACTTGCCCTAATCTGAAATCCAGGTATCATTTCAACGAGCTGGAGCCAAACAGTGTGACAATCATTTTGGAACCAGGAGAGTTCCAGCAAGTCTTCAATAAACGATTACATCATTCGTACATTGACCGCCGGCGAGCAAATATTAAAATATCGAGACCTTCCATGGAAGAGTAATTAATGTGATTAAAATGGTGCTCAATCCCTGGTGTGAAAATTTCATCAAGCTTCAAATTAAACTTGTAGATTTGTATTAAAAAAATACAAGGGTGCAGTTCACACGCGGTAGAAGTGAAACCTTAAGAAAACTAAAGTAGACAAGAGTGGGGGAAGCTACGAAGCACCGCACACAGAGGAGACCAATAATGGCATCTCATTCTCGCAGGCTAAATCTTATAGATGTACGTGATTGTCTCTTTTTAGAATCGCTTTTCCGTTTCATCGAGTTTCAAATTACAATGGTGCTAAAAAAGTTTCACTTCAACAAAGTCACAGGCAGCCTTTATGTAATTTACATAAAAAAAATTACATTTATTAGTCCCACACAGGAGGCCCTGAAGAAAACGGTTTCCCTCGGGACTTTTGTATCTTTGGGGATGCTATGGCGTGCGTCTTTATAGGGAAAGGAAGGAGAGAAAGTTCTGGGAACGAAAAAGATATGAGTGGTAGGTAGGAACCTGGGAGTCAGTGTGTCCAGGAGTGGTGGACTTATATATGCGGTGCAAGGCGATGGGTCGAGAGAGTGCTGCTGGAGAGGTCAAAAGGTCTCCCTCGTCCAGTCTCTCTCGATCCGGCCTACTTCGCAGTAGGCGGATAGACGCATCGACCGCCAAGACTCAGATTAACCTCACCGCATGAACCAAGGCAGCCCTACTAGGGTACTAAACCCTACAGCCCTACTAAGTCCAAATGTAGCGAACCACTTGGGACAACCTATGGCAGGGATGTTAATTATCAAATAAATGGTTTCCTGGGCGGCGGAACCCATATACTCCTCCCAGGGAACTTGAAATTGTCCTGATGATGGATACCATAACTATCCGAAACATTGTTACAGAAGGAGGAAGGTCAACACGGCACAATAACCCAGAAATGAGGTTTAAATAAAAATAAAAATTCTAAGATTTATAAACTATAAATTGCATATTCCTATACAAAACATTGATTACAATTACCTCTTGGATAAAATGTCTATTGAAACTTTCAGAAAGAAGAATAAGCAAAGATTTAATACTATTACATAAAATACTGCATTACAAAATTGACTGCCCTAAATTACTTCAATATCCGTGTTCCCAAAAAATCAAGCTGACATTTATTACCCTTTTTCTTCAATAACATTAAGACACTAGCTTCACACACTTCATAGTTTCGGAAATAAATGTTCTGATCTGGGTAATATATTTAATTTTGAAACTAATCAGCCTAAATGTAGTAAATTCTATTACTTTTAATCTTCTAGATACAAATAGACCTGTACCTATATATGTTCTATGCTTCTACTATTTTTTTTGTAGAATCTTTTAAATTCAATTATATGCATGAGGATTCATTGTTTCGGTTTAAATTTTCATGTTTATTTTGTTGTGTTTTCGTTAAAATTTTTTTTTTTCATTATCTTTATATTTTTCTTTATTTTTTTAATTATTAAGTATTTACTTTGATACAAATAGCTTGTAAAATTTTATAATAAAAGCCCGCTAGGGCGTGTAATAAAAAAAAATTAATTAAGATTATACCATTGGCTGTGAAAATCTCAAATCACCTCAAATACAGTTTGAGCTATCATATAATAAATAAATATTACCTTTTGTCCTGAGAGAATCTCAAAAACGATACCATAATTGCTTTGTGATGAAAAAACATCTACTTCTGTAGATAAGCAACATTGGCAAACTCGCAATTCTGACAATTCAACGTCTTGTTCCATCATTTTAAACCTTAGAGTTCAAAAACTAAAAGACAACACTTTTATTATTTCTACACTTCTATCCCGATGACGTACACTGAAAGACTGACCGAAACGTTGTCTCAAAGAAGAGAAGGTAGCGCATCACAGATTTATACCAGAAAAGTAGAATAAGATAACACTATTATTTTATGTCGTTAGAATTCATTTACAATATTGTTTACGTTAGAATCTCGAGCGAATCAATCATTATCTAATTTGCATCTATCATTAAAAACCCTTTCTACGAAAACACAACAAACAGAAACAAACTCCCTGATAAAGAATTTGAAGTATTCTTGGAAACAATGCAGGCGTTTTTATTTAATAGTTTATTACAGGAGTACATTTGTTTGAAGTATTGCGCATTTTTGATTGTCGTCAAAACTGACAGCTGTATTATTATATTCCATAGAAATCTAGAGATAGCAGGCTAGATTAGTGATGGGCAGAACCGAGACGTTTGATTCCGAAACTCTCCTTCGACATACAGCTAAACCGATAAGTTACAAAATTCATTAGGAGATGGGAGGAATATCCAAACATCAATGAAGGATACTGTCAATTTTATATATAACAAAATATAAATGTGTAAAGCTCAGTGCACTACGGAAATAAAGATGGGAGGTGATTAGGATAACAAACGAATTACAATCTCAAGTAGAAATAAACAACGATAAAAAACAGAACAGAGATATACAATGATGTACACTTTCGCATAAAATATGTTTTCAAAACCCAATTAATTTGTAATAATTGAAGAATAATAACGTTTAAACAATAAAAATTATTAGTAAAGCTTCATAAATCAAACAATTTTTCAAAAACAAATAAAATGGCGATTTTTTTCATGGTGATCTTTTGATCCCATATGATGGTAAGCGCGCGGAAATTATAACGATTGTTTATGACTTAATTACTGTCTATGCACAACTTACACATTTTGCTGATACATCACCGGTTGTCATATTTATCAGTGCTTGGTATATTTAAGCGTTTAATCCTGTTTTCAAACTCTGTTTAACCCACGCTGTTAAATTTGTCATCCTATAAAAATTTATTGGTAAGTTCTAATGCCTGTATTCATCGCCATTCATTTTTGTAGCGGCCTCATTCCAAATGACATTGAGCGACTATTGTTCTGTAATTTGGGCTATGGCAAGCTCAAATGCATAACTGCACTGCGTCTAATGTGACCTGGCTTATCTTACGCCGATCGGTACATCTGTGTTAGGAAATCCATTTGGCGTTTTGTTCAATGTACTTTTAAACTGCCAATTTGACGTCTGTCTATTGTAAGATTAGTGTTTCGAAGTCATTGCAGGTTATAAAAATATGGAATTCCAACTATTTGTAAAAAGCGCAATGGCGGGTCCAATATACGGTCATACCATTAAGAATTGCATCGATTTTCTCCACCGTTTTTAAAGGTTATAACATCAAGGTCAAGAAACATTCACAATAATATCCTTACGCGTTATGTTATTCCGATTATACGTTATGCAGACGTCTTCATTGTTATGACAGAATGTTTCAAGCGAAACCAATTACTCAAACCTCATACAAATTTTTTTCCGTTACAACAACTTTTTGTTTCAGGTTTATTCGTTTCGGCTTGAACCAATAATTAAACGCTACCACAGCAGTGCCATGGATCTACTGAATACCGAGACTGTTTCCATCAAGACGGAACCAGGGTCCCAGGAAGAAGGCGGAGGTCAAATGCCGTATACGGATATAGATTTCGACATCTCAGATGTAAAGAAGGAATGTTCTCAAACAGCCAGTGAGTTTCTTTGAATACGTAAAAAAATGTAGTGTGTTAAATTCATCATGGTGACAGTTCGTAGCTTTTCTTCGACACAAGTAGTATTTAACTTTCAATGCGTCTTTTCCAGAAACTAGAAATCACATGACAGCACGCTTTTTACTTACTTATATTGCTCACAGTTATTTCCCGATTCCTCAAGTTTGCACCTCAGTTTATTTGGATGTGACATGGTTTATTGTTTTCTTAAATATTATTATTTTCTTTTCAATTTTAAACCTCGCCTGTGTTGAGGCTCATAATTTTATGAAATAATAAAAATAACAGAAAATAATGTATTTAATGAACAATGTTTTTACATTATTGTTTCTTACGTACGACCGAGTCGACAGGCAAAAGATGTGGAAGGTGTTGTCCAAGTATGGAGTGAATACAAATCTCATTCAGGCAATTGCGTCTCTGTACGAGGGAAGCGTTGCATTTGTAATGGCAAACGTAATAAACAAGACTGCGTAGTGTCACCGTGGTTATTCAATCTGCACATGGATAATTGTATAAAAGATTTGGAAGAGGTGGGATAGGATATAATAAATTATTTAAAAAAACACCCTACCAAACTTCACGTTTATTATAAAATAAACGTTAAGATCCTCAGAAACTCAACATGTATGCTCTGCAAAAAGGTCATAACTGGCAGAGACTGCCGAAAGATTGGAATTCCAAATAATAAATAGCTTAGCTTCTTAACATTTTACAAAAAAATATTTTTCAATTTAACGCAACGGCCTTTGAATATTGGAATACGAAAAATGACAAAATTTTCGTCAGTTTTTTCTTAAGGATTATAAAATATGACTGAAATAGTACCGTTAATTTATCGATGGTTCCATGCCAACTCATAATCTAGTCAACATCTCTTTGAAAGGTTTTTAAAAGCTACTGAAAAAATAATTCAAAATTGGCCAGTAACCCTAGCTAACATGACCTATTTAACCAATTTTTTTATTTGTATTTTTTCATCACTTTTAATGACTTTTCAAAGGATGTTCTGAGTTGGTTTCATTTTGGGTTTTCCGGTCACCATTATCGCGATATCGTTAATAAGGTGGATCTTGGGGATTTTGTACATCGCTCTTTGGGTTGGCTAGGTTAATGTCTAAAGGTAATATTTTTTTAAGGAGCGATTCGTGGTAACTAGTATCGGATTTGATAAGACTTAAAACACCGCTATGGCTTTGTTGCCATAGTCCTGCAGCCTTGTTAATTTGGCCAATTCCTTGTAGGTGTTTACAATAAGGCCTTCACGAGGTAAAGTTGTGAAATTAACCTGCTGACAGACTGCATTAGTAGTTTCGCGGGTGCTTATAATGAAGAATAAAATAATTATCAATAATACGACCAGCCAACTCCGAAATTGCTGTTTTACACTTAGATACTTAAGCCATCATTCGCACATGACAGGACAGGAAGGAGTTTATGAGACAACAGTTTTTCCTTCTTTAGGCATCGATCCCCTAAGTGACATCTGTGGTATTTCTTATTTGAATACGCAAGAAAGGATTTAGTGAAGAAGGCGTAGATTAATGTTGGAAAAAAAGTCATTTGACATCGTTCGACATCGTGTTAACTCCACGGCTGCACGTGAAAAATGATCAAGTTCAGTATAATTCGGGTACCGCCGTGTACGGAAACCAGCTTTAAAAAGTAGTACATCTGCAGGGTACTTGTGGTTGTGTCACAATCACGTAGTTTGTAAGTATCTCCATGAACGGAGGGCCTAATAGATATCCCGTACAAAATAAAATTTGATATATTTATTTGAGACTGTCTAGGATAAAACCAATTCTTCGTGCAATTGTTTCCAAATAAAAAGGTAGCTGCCATGGGAAAATATTTGTCGAAGATAAAATTAATAAATTTCAAATTTGAAATACGACATTGACAAAAATATAGATATAGATACTAATCGGTAAGGCGTTTATCCCGGTACAACGAGAGATCCTGAGTTCGAGTCCCAGGTGCGACCGTGATCTTTTTATTTTACTGTATCTTATTCTTTCTCATATTTTTATTTAGAGTATTAGTAATATCTTCTTCTTTAATGGTTAATATTTTATCATTGAAGAAGAAAATAAAAAATATAGTCTAAACAAAAATATGAAAGAGAACAAGACACAGAAAAACAGACAAAGATAATGGTTGCAACTGGGACTCGAACCCAGAACCTTTCGTCTATCCGGGACGTGCGTTTACCGATTTCGCCATTGCCACCTACTGTTAAACCGTCATATTAGTAACGTGATCATTTATTTTATCTCCCAAACCGGGACATAAAAAAAAAGTAGTTTTTTTATTTTTTATATATGAATACTTCACAAGAGTCCCAGCTGCCCCCATCTGGAGCCAGTGAGGTTAGGCATCCCCAATTGGGGTATATTGTTTGGCTTAAAGGGATGGGAAGGAGATGGGAAGAGGAAGGTGGGGAAATACCTAGCTATTCAGATCTGGTCAGCAAACACGGCTCAAGCCATTTCAAGCAACGTTTCAATTATGAATGGTGGTCTTACACAAGGGCAATACTGAGAGTATCTTCCACTTTGGAACGTGCCGCAAATATACTAAATATTATTTTTAATTTATTAATTGTGAAAAAACACAAATAAAATTTATTTACCCACGTCGGGATTCGACCCCGCGACCTTCAGATTGCGAGACAAGACCCTTACCCATCGACAACGCTGGCTGTCAACTTACCTAAATATACTAAAAATAATAATAATAAATTTGGACAACTTATATAGCGCTGTTTTCGTGAAAAAATCGCCTCTAGAGCACTGTACAAAAGAGGATAGATTAGAATTCAGTGACCGGACAACTTAGAATGAATTCAACTCACCACCTACTTTGAAAAGTCATTAAAATTGATGAAAAAATTTTATAAGAAATATGTTAAATAGATTACATTAGGTTAGGTTATCGGCTATTTTCAAAAAAAAAATTTCATAGCTTTTAATGACTTTTTGTAGAAGTGTTGAATTGACTTGATTCTGAGTTGGCATGGAACCGGTCAGATGCATTGTGCTATTTTATGCGTAAGCGCAATGAAAATACTGTATTATTTGACTGCGCATGCCCACGTCATCATGTACTAGTACTAGATTCTACCGCCAAGATTCTCATTTTCAAGGGCGCTTTTTCCATAATTTTTAAAATTCTGCTGCAAGTTTCTTACTTTTCGTAAACGAGACATTTTGGCGCCCCGAGGATTTGTTCGGGGACACCGGGGAACGCTGCCTGAAAACGGGACTGTTCCGGTGAAAACGGGACGTCTGGTCACATTACTTGTTTGTCAATTTCTAATATGAATTATAACACAGGCCAACAGTGAAAAAACTTTTTTGATAATTTTTACTAATTCCTGCGTAAGTTGGTGTCCTGATCACGAAAAAAATTATAGAAAAGTCGTATCACCCACCAATTTTTCACATTTCACTATTAAATATGCTTGATGAGCCTTAAAGTCCACTTCTTGCACAGCCATCTTGACCTTTTTCCTCAAAATTTAGGTGATGTGAGTGCAAGGGGGACGGTTTCATCAGGACCTAAAAGAGATGGAGAAACGATACCAGGGACGGTGGAATATCAAAATAATGGGTGATTACTGTTGGTCACTTCACAGAGAACAACAAAACGTAACACATCGGCGAAAAAGCTACGCAAGAAACTTTGTAGAGAAAAAAATAAGCATCTAATATTCAAATTTAAGTAATGAAATATGATTGTAAGGAAAAGGTTTCCAATCTTAAATTTTCGGGTAAATGACAACAAAATAAACTTATAAAAGATCAATGAACGTATTGTTGTTTTGTTTTTTTCTAGGTAGCATGAATGTGGAGACAGTTACCATCAAAGCGGAACTCGGACCCCGAGAAGAAAATGAAGAGGGATTTTCTTGCATGGAAATTGATACGGACGTTATTGATGTTAAAAAGGAATGCTTAGAACACGTTGAAAGAACTATCCAGATGGCAGGTAATAATGAAACTAATTAACGTTGTTTTTAAACAAATTTACTTTGTTTTTCTGCTAGCGCAGGTAATAAGTATAATTTAGTTTTCCTAACCCGTATTATTTTCAAATTTGTCCACAGATCGGAAGACGCATCCTGTTGAAAGACGAATTTCTTGCCTCCATTGTTACAATTCCGGCTCTCAAAAGTCGTCTTTCGAAAGTCACCTTCGCAAAAATACTGGAGAAAAACCTTTTTCTTGTTCCAACTGCAACTATTCATGTTCTTTTAAGGGAAATTTGACGACCCGCATGCTGACTCACAGTGGAGAAAAACCTTTTTCTTGTTCCGAGTGCACTTATTCAAGTTCTCAAAAAAGCAGTCTGACGACTCACATGCGGACTCACAGTGGAGAAAAGCCTTTTTCTTGTGCTGAGTGCAACTATTCATGTTCTCAAAAGGGTAATCTGACTAGCCACGTGCGGTCTCATAGTGGAGAAAAACCTTATTCATGTTCCAAGTGCGACTATTCATTTTCTCACAAAAACAGTTTGACGAACCACATGCTGAATCACAGTGGACAAAAACCATATTCATGTTCCGAGTGTGACTATTCATTTTCCCGAAAGAGCAGTCTAACGAGACACGCGCTGACTCACAGTGGAGAAAAACCTTTTTCATGTTTCAAGTGCAACTGTTCATTCTCTCATAAAAGCAGTCTGACGACTCACATGCGGACTCACAGTAGAGAAAAGCCTTTTTCTTGTTCTGAGTGCAACTATTCGTGTTCTCGAAAGAGCATTCTGATGACTCACATGCTTACTCACAGTGAAGAAAAACTTTTTTCTTGTTCCGAGTGCAACTATTCATTTTCTCGAAAGGGAAATTTAGCGAGCCACAAGCGGATTCACAGTGGAGAAAAACCTTTTTCTTGTTCCGACTGCAACTATTCATGTTCTCAAAAGAGCAGTCTGACGTCTCACATGCGGACTCACAGTGGAGAAAAGCCTTTTTCTTGTTCCGAATGCAACTATTCATGTTCTCGAAAGGGAAATTTAGCGAGCCACAAGCTGATTCACAGTGGAGAAAAACCTTTTTCTTGTTCCGACTGCAACTATTCATGTTCTCAAAAGAGCAGTCTGATGTCTCACATGCGGACTCACAGTGGAGAAAAGCCTTTTTCTTGTTCCGAATGCAACTATATATGTTCTCGAAAGGGAAATTTAGCGAGCCACAAGCTGATTCACAGTGGAGAAAAACCTTTTTCATGTTCCAAGTGCAACTATTCATGTTCTCAAAAAGGCCACCTAACCACCCACATGCGAACCCATAGTGGACAAAAACCTTATTCATGTTCTGAGTGCGACTATTCGTGTTCTCTTAAGAGCAATTTGACAAAACACATGCTGACTCACAGTAGAGAAAAACCTTTTTCTTGTTTCGAGTGCACCTATTCATGTTCTCAAAAAAGAAGTCTGACGACTCACATGCGGACTCACAGTGGCGAAAAGCCTTTTTCTTGTTCCTAGTGCAACTACTCATGTTCTCAAAAGAGCAGTCTGACGACTCACATGCGGACTCACAGTGGAGAAAAGCCTTTTTCTTGTTCCGAGTGCACCCATACATGTTCTCAAAAGGGCAGTCTTACGTCCCACATGCTGACTCACAGTGGAGAAAAACCTTTTTCTCCCAACTGCAACTTCTCATGTTCTCAAAAGAGGAATCTGACCAGCCACATGCTGACTCACAATGGAAAAAAAACTTTTCTTTTTCATAGTGTAACTATTCAAGTTCCTAGTGTAAGTTCTAAAAAGAGCCATCTGACTTTTCGCATGTTGACTCAAAGTGGAGAAAATTCATGTTCACACTAAGTCAGTTTGACGAAAAACATGCTGACTCACAGTGGGGAACAACCCTTTTCTTGTTCTGAGTGCAATTGCTTATGTTCTCCAAAGGGAAGTTTAAAGATTCACATGTGAATCACAGTGTAGAAAAACCTATTTCGTGTTCCGAGTGTAACTATTTATGTTCTCAAAAGGGCAGCCTGACCAGCCACATGCTGACTCACTGTGGAAAAAACCTCTTTCTTTTTCCGAGTTATGTTCTCGAAAAGGAGTTTTAAAGAATCACATGCTGACTCACAGTGGAGATAAACCTTTTTCATGTTCCGAGTGCAACAATTCATGCTCTCCCAAAGGTAGTTTGACTCACCACATGCTGACTTAAAGCTTTAAAAAACCCTTTTCTTGTTCCGAGTGCAACTACCTAAGTTCTCGAAAGGGAGTTTTAAAGAATCGCACGCAGACTCACATCTGACTAACCACCTGCTGACTCATGGTGACGTAAAACCTTTTTGATGATCCGAGCGCCGACATCCTTGTTTATCTTTTTGTTTATTCAGACATTAACAGTACGTTACGCCACAAGTTACATCTTATTTTGTATTTTTACATGGTTGTTGTATTTAGTCCGTAAAATATAATGTAATATGTATGGTATAGTTATTTCGCACAATATACAGAAAGATTGTTGTATGGAGATAAGAGAAATTTTGAAATCAAGATTTATACGCCCACTAATTGTAATTTAGTTATAATAAAAGTTTAGTGAAACCTTAAATGTAAGTAATTTTAAAATATTTTATATCCGGCCAACAAATTTTATAAATTTGTTTGTTATAGTTGCAAGGAATTATAAACAAATTCTTATAATAAATTTTTAGTTATTTGTTTCATTAGTATTGTTGGCTTCTATATGTAAAAGTGATTTGCGCCTGGTACGCCTCAGTGAAACGTTTATAGGAATGACGGGTAGCAATTCGAGATTTTTTTTTTGTTATTTTGCTGATAACATTGAAATAACAAATATGACAAATGTGCGCCCTTTAAATAAAATTTATAGTTTTGTTGTATTTCTTTATGTTTGTATTTCAAAAACTTATTCTGTATACTTTCAACTTCGTCTATGTGTACTTTATATTGAGGATTCCATATTGTGGAAGCATGCTCTTCGGAACAGGCTCAGCTTAGTGAGGTGGTATACACCGAAAAAATGTGTATTGCATATTTTGTTAAATTATCTTGGTAAATAAATAATTTAAATATATATTTTTTTTTCAATTTTACGGTGTACTTCTATCTAATGACTAAAACGGCATTTCTTGAGTCTTGTTACTTTAGAAAACTTAAAATTTATTTGCTTATTGTAAAGGTTGATTGTTCCATTTGTATGGACAGATAATTTTATTTTTATTTCTAGTTAATGTTATCGGGTGGCTCTAAGATGTGGTTCGGGATAATAAGTTTTATTCATATTTTGCGGACAAATGGCCCTTTGGAGGGCCATATCTAAAAAACTATCAAACTTACCTTTTTTATAAACAAACTATCAAACTTAAAAACTACAACAATCGTCCTACGACACTTGCTGCCGATGACTGAAATGTCCTTGAATTTCAATGCGATACGCGCAAAGGATAAAAAGAGAGAGCAATATATAAAAAACGCGGGCGCCTCTGCGACGTAGAGTAGTAATCTAGGGTTAAACTGATCAAAAATATACATTGTGTGAGCTTATGTACGTATAGAAAAGTACAAAACCTAATATAAGGATAGAGTGAGAGGATAAAATCAACATCTTATGTACATAGTGATGGAGAGAAAGAGACGGGAGATATTTAATGATTTATAATATTACAGGGACTAAACGTCACTTGAATAGGTGATTAACCTTCCCCATACTAAGCATTCAAATATTCCGCGTGCACCGAACCGGGGGATCGAAAGCCCCCGCTCGAATTTGTACAAATCGTAAAATATAGTGTGTTTTATGTGACGTCTTGTCAACCATCTGGCTTGGCGGGAAGTGTGACCGGCAGTGTTCCCGAACCCAAAGCTTCAAAATCGGGAGAATTTTCGCCTGAAATTTGTGAGAAAACGGGAGAATTTTGAAAAAATCGGGAGATTACTAGAATTATGTTAATGAAATTTTTCCCTTGTCAATAATCCGAATCCCTTTTATTATTCCGAAGCAGTACCTTAACAACAAACGAAAAAACCATAAACAGCGTCGTCAATACGATTATTCTATGTGCTGCCCGTGGAATAAAGCAATTTCCCTTACGTTCAACCGGGACTTATTTTACGTCTGGCAACTCAGCACAAATTTTTGTGTCACTTCGACCTTGGAGTTAGAGTCACATGCTATTTGTCATTTCTTTGATGTGATTAACACCAGAGATATCCCCGTAATATCCCACTAATGCCGCTGCATACCACCCCGATCTCAACAGTTTTCCATTGGTGGATTGCAGACATTACGTCACTACCATAGATATTGCGCATCTTTTGATTTTGTCACAAAAAGGGTCGAAGTTATACCCCCCTGCATAGACAGAAATGAAGTCATACACAATTATGAAAATTCCTTTTCTTGCCTTTTAGGTTTACAGTATTGTGCAAATTAATGGAATAATTGTCAATTATTATGGTCAAACCATTTAAAGCTTGTAAAATAAATTTTTTACATTATTGTACAACAACCATTATGCAAATTAATACGGAAATAAAACAAATCGGCGACCACTGAGGCATTAACGGCCGAAATTAGATGCGCTGTTAACGAAATACTGCCACAAGTATGCCAGAACCTAATCAAATGAAATACAGATAATTGTTTATGACTACTTTATTGCCTATGGATAATCTATATGCTATAAATATTGTTGAAGCACGATTTCTACACTGCCAATCATTTCAGCTATTTATTTACGTATAATTCTACATAATTTTCCTGACACTGTTTCCAACACGGTTAAATTAATCATCCCATGCTCCTGATAGTTATTGGTAAGTTCTAATACTGATATTTTCTACCCAACTATTAATCACGGTATTCATTTTGGTACCGGCCATTATTCCAAATCAAACTTAGCAGTCACTTTTCTTTAACCCATTGGCCACAAACCCCGGCAGCTTGCCGGGTGTGCGTCTCAGGTACTTAACCACAAACCCCGGCGCGCCGCCGGCCTAGAGTTGGTCCGCCAAAAAACGGAAAACTAGCACGACAGTGACATTTAGGAAAAAAAATTTTATGCCGAACGCTCTGTATGTAATTAATCATTCATTTCGTAGAATTGGCAATAATAAGTTTCTAATGTTTTTTTCCTAATATTAATTAATTTCCTTCAAAATTACGAGTGGTTCTAAGGTTTTGGCAGTGACCCTGCACGTCCCTAATTGCTTTGAGGACTAACATACCAAATTATTGTTTTGTTTTTTCATTCACGTATACTAATAACTAATAAAATTATTAGTTATTAGTATACGTGAATGAAAAAACAAAAGTTATTGATTTTAGATTTATGAATATTATGTTTTTTTTTTAACTTTATGTATTAAAATGTGAAAAATAACTTACGAAAAAAGAAAATATTATATTTGTTTTCTTATTTACACATATTTAAGTACTTTTTAAATTTTATTTTAATGTTTTTCTTTACCTTAATATGTAAACAAAATTAAAGAAATTCATTAATTTGAATGTAAAGTTCAAAAATTACAATTGATTTAGTACATCAATGCAGGTTTTCAATTTTTGGTACAAAATTAATTCAGTGGTAAAAGCCAATTTTTTTACTGATTACTTCTTTGGCCAATGGGTTAATTTGGAATACACAATGCATAACTGCATTGTGTGTAACGCTACCTAGCTTAACTTACGCCAATCGGTACACCTTATTTAGGGAATCCATTTGGCGTTTTGTTTGAGAACGTTTTAGCTTCCCCTTACTAACCATTCTAAAATTCCGCGTGCACCGAACAGGGGGATCGCATGCCCCCGCTCGTATTTGTACAAATCATAAATAAATAGTTGGTTTCAAGGAACGTGTTCTCAACCATCTGGGCTAGCGCAGAATGTGGCTGGGACGGTCGGCCGCATGGTCAACTGGTTGGCAGTGCTTTTAAAACGGTGGGATATATTTTCAAATAAAACCTTATTTTGAACAATCGCAGTGGACAGCTAATATTCTTTATTTTTCATTCAAAAGTAATAAGACATTAATACATTTACAAAGAAAGCTTAAATTTCTAGCATAACAATAATAAAATAATTTATTTACGTCGTTCATTGACATTCACTCAGGGTCTATGTCTTCTTTGGGGATGTTGTGTAGAGGGTATTTTTAGGGAAACGAAGGAGAGAAAAATTGAATCTGAAACCCAATGTGTCCAGAAGTGACGGACGTATACATCCATCCCTCCCACTGCGGTTCAAGGCGATCTTTCGAAAGAGTTCGGCCAGAGAGGTTTAGGTTAGATCTCCCCACCAATCTTTCCCGATCCGGCCCGCCTCTTAGTAGGTGAGCAAACGCATTCGCCACCAAGACCTAGACAAACCTCACCCCATGAACCGCGGCACCTCTGCTAAGCCATCAAACGCAGAGAACTACTTGGGGTGACCTATGGCAGGGGTGTTGGTTATCCAATAAACGGTTCCCGGGGCTGCGGTACCCACATCCGCTTCCCAAATTTTAAATAATACCACCAAGAAAGTGTGGCGAGAATCTTGTCTTTCTGGACTTCCTTCTGATGCTGTGGAAGATGCTTACCTTAGGCTTCGCGGAAGGGTCTTGGTGTTCAAAGAAATTAAAGATTTCGCCACGTTTTTATGTTTTATTTATTTAGACAAATTTACTGATTAATAACGCGGCAGCAGAAGGAACGCAGTGGAAATGTAAAATCTAGAATCTAGCAACGTGTTAATGAGGACAGCGTCGGGACCGGAATGACGTAGGTCGTAGGTTCCTTTAAGCGATCGCCGTGACCAGTATTGCCCGCACTACAATGTGGCCATTGGAAAAAGTAATAATTCATCTCATTAATCTGGTGCTTAACCACATTTCCATAAAAGCTTTAAAAGCGCGTACCTACAGATTATTTTTTTTTTGTATTTAAAAAATAACTTAATCATGACTAAAAAAAATTTAAAAAAATATTCGGATTATAAAGTATCGGATGCGTTAATTTGTCATAAAATTAAAAAGAGACTTCTTACAACTTTTTTGTAGCAGTTCTAAAACTTAAACAAAATAATAGAATAAACTTTTTTTAAAAGAACTTAACACTCCATAATTAAGGGTTACCCCTGGTGGCTAGGGTATGTAATACTGAAAAAAAAACACATGACTCAAGAACATAAAGTGAATACCAGAATAATTTTATATTCAATTGCAAGCAATTCACTAGTGGTCAACGCGATTTGCACTAATATTTATCAAAAATAATTTTTTTGTGTTACGTGTTTTGAATATTGGAAAACAAAAAATGGCAGAAAAATTGCTGGTGTTTTCTCAAGAATTACAAAAACTTTGAATGAAATTGAACGATTAATTATCGAGATATCGTAAAAAAGATGAATCTTAAGGACCTTGTAGTCCCCTTTACGGGCTGGCTGGGTTAAAATTGCAAAAGGCGAAATACTGATCGTACCGAGGCTTTCGTTACAGAAGTCTTCACTGTAAACTAATTGGAAATGTCTAGAAAAGAGTTCGCAGATAACTTGACGTTGGGTAGTCTTTGTGTGTTATGTTGCTATCAATACAGAAATACCGATTAGTTACAAAATTCATTATGAGATGGGAGGAATTTACAAACATAAATGGAGGATAATATCAATTTTATATATTACAAAACAAACATGTGTAAGGTTCGGTGCAGTACGGAAATAACGACGGGAGATAATTAGAATACCAAACAAATTACAATCTTAAGTAGAATCAAACAACAATAAGAAACAGAACAGAGACATCCAATGATGTACACATCGGCAAAAAATATGTTTTCAAAACCCATTGCAATCGTTTTAATTGAAGAATAATAACGTTTTAACATATCAAAATTATTAGTAAAGCTTCATAAATCAAACAACTTTTCAAAAACAAATACCATGACGATTTTTTTTATTATGATCATCTGATCCTGGCGTGCGGAAATTATAACAATTGTCTATGACTTAATTATTGTCTATGCACAACTTATTCATTTTGTTGACACGTCACCCTCAGTCTTTAATCAGTGCGTGGAATATTTATGCGTTTAATCCTGTGTCCAAACTCTGTTTAACCCACGCTGTTAAATTTATCATGCCATAAATAGTTATTGGTAAGTTCTAATGAGTATATTCATCGCCATTCATTTTAGAAGCGGCGTCACTCCAAATGACACTGAGCGACCATTGTTCTGTAATTTGAGCTATGCCAAGCTCAAATGCATAACTGCACTGTGTCTAACGTGATCTAGCTTGTCTTACGCCGATCGGTACACCTGTGTTAGGAAACGCATTTGTGCATTTTATTCACTGAAAGTTTAAACTGCCAATTTGACATGTGCAAGTCGCAAGTGCGCCCCACGGTTGAATTTGGCAGCCACCTCTGGTCTGGAGCCCCAAAATACCGGAAAACACCCTCGACTCTGTACAGAAACGGGTGGTCCGTTTGATAGATTCTCCTAACTTAACAAACGGATTGCAATCTTTAGAGCACAGGCGTCAGGTAGGAATGCTGTCCTTGTTCTACCGGTATTTCAATGGAAGATGCTTCGAGGAACTACCGAATTGATCCCCTCGGCACCGGTGCGTATTCGGGAAACACGCCAAAAACGCGCTCAACATTTTTACACGGTTGACATTAGTCACATAAGAACGGGTCGTTTCTACGACTCGTTCTTGAGTTCAACAGCTCGGTTGTGGAACGATTTGCCGGCTTCTGTGTTTTCTCCCTCCTGTGAACAGTGAAAACTTCCTTCAATGAGTGAACATGGGTCTCTTCAAGACCCGTGTTCACTCCTTCCTCTCTTCAAAAAGACCCTCCACACTGCATCCTCAAAGATGACTTAGGCCCTGAGGGAAATTGTTTTCCTCAGGGCCTCCTGTGTGGAGTTTATTTAAAAAAAAAAAAAAAAAAACAATAATATCCTTACGCGTTGTGTTATTCCGATTATGCGTTACGCAGACGTCTTCATTGTTATGACAGAATATTTCAAGCGAAACCAATTACTCAAACCTCATACAAATTTTTTTTCGTTACAACAACTTTTTGTTTCAGGTTTATTCGTTTCGGCTTGAACCAATAATTAAACGCTACCACAGCAGTGCCATGGATCTACTGAATACCGAGACTGTTTCCATCAAGACGGAACCAGGGTCCCAGGAAGAAGAACTGCCGTATACGGATATAGATTTCGACCTCTCAGATGTAAAGAAGGAATGTTCTCAAACAGCCAGTGAGTTTCTTGAATACGTAAAAAAATTTTGTGTGTTAAATTCATCATGGTGACAGTTCGTAGCTTTTCTTCGAAACAAGTAGTATTTAACTTTCAATGCGTCTTTTCCAGAAACTAGAAACCACATTACAGCACACTTTTTTCTTACTTATATTGCTCACAGTTATTTCCCGATTCCTCAAGTTTTCACCTCAGTTTATTTGGGATGTGACATGGTTCATTGTTTTCTTAAATATTATTTTAAACCTCGCCTGTGTTGAGGCTCATAATTTTATGAAGTAATAAAAATAACAGAAAATAATGTATTTAATGAACAATGTTTTTACATTATTGTTTCTTACGTACGACCGAGTCGACAGACAAAAGATGTGGAAGGTGTTGTCCAAGTATGGAGTGAATATAAATCTCATTCAGGCAATTGCGTCTCTGTATGAGGGAAGCGTTGCATTTGTAATGGCAAACGTAATAAACAAGACTGCGTAGTGTCACCGTGGTTATTCAATCTGCACATGGATAATTGTATAAAATATTTGGAAGAGGTGGGATAGGATATAATAAATTATTTAAAAAAGCACCCTACGAAACTTCACGTTTATTATTAAATAAACGTTAAGATCCTCAGAAACTCAACATGCTCTGCAAAAAGGTCATAACTGGCAGAGACTGCCGAAAGATTGGAATTCCAAATAATAAATGGCGGAATATAATTGGCAGAAAGGGCGCAAACAGAATGACTGAGTCGCTCTTTAGCTCCTTAACATTTTACAAAAAAATATTTTTCAATTTAACGCAACGGCCTTTGAATATTGGAATACAAAAAATGACAAAATTTTCGTCAGTTTTTTCTTAAGGATTCTAAAATATGACTGAAATAGTACCGTTAATTTATCGATGGTTCCATGCCAACTCATAATCTAGTCAACATCTCTTTGAACGTTTGTTAAAAGCTACTGAAAAAAATAATTTAAAAGTGGCCAGTCACTCTAGCTAACATGACCTATTTAACCAATTTTTTTATTTGTATTTTTTCATCACTTTTAATGACTTTTCAGAGGATGTTCTGAGTTGGTTTCATTTTGGGTTTTCCGGTCACCATTATCGAGATATCGTTAATAAGGTGGATCTTGGGGATTTTGTACATCGCTCTTTGGGTTGGCTAGGTTAATGTCTAAAGGTAATATTTTTTTAAGGAGCCATTCGTGGTAACTAGTATCGGATTTGATAAGACTTAAAACACCGCTATGGCTTTGTTGCCATAGTCCTGCAGCCTTGTAAATTTGGCCAATTCCTTGTAGGTGTTTACAATAAGGCCTTCACGAGGTAAAGTTGTGAAATTAACCTGCTGACAGACTGCATTAGTAGCTTAGCGGGTGCTTATAATGAAGAATAAAATAATTATCAATAATATGACCAGCCAACTCCGAAATTGCTGTTTTACTCTTAGATACTTAAGCCATCATTCGCACATGACAGGACAGGAAGGAGTTTATGAGACAACAGTTTTTCCTTCTTTAGGCATCGATCCCCTAAGTGACATCTGTGGTATTTCTTATTTCTTAAATAAACCTTTTTTAAGTCTCTGCAGCAATTGTTTCCAAATAAAAAGGTAGCTGCCATGGGAAAATATTAGTCTATGATAATATTAATAAATGTTAAATTTGAAATTTGACATTGACATAAATATAAATATAGATACTAATCGGTAAGGCGTTTATCCCGGTACAACGAGAGATCCTGAGTTCGAGTCCCAGGTGCAACCGTGATCTTTTTATTTTACTGTATCTTATTCTTTCTCATATTTTTGTTTAGAATATTAGTAATATCTTCTTCAATGGTTAATATTTTATCATTGAAGAAGAAGCTAACAATAATTATCAAAACGAAAATATGAAAGAGAACAAGACACAGAAAAACAGAAAAAGATGATGGTTAGAACTGGGACTCGAACCCAGAACCTCTCGTCTATCCGGGACGTGCGTTTACCGATTTCGCCATTGCCACCTACTGTTAAACCGTCATATTAGTAACGTGATCATTTATTTTATCCCCCAAACTGGGACACAAAAAAGGGTGTTTTTTTTATATATGAATACCTCACAAGAGTCCCAGCTGCTCCCGTCTGGAGCCAGTGAGGCTAAGGCATCCCCAATTAGGGTCTATTGTGAGGCTTAAAGGGATGGGAAGGAGATGGAAGAGAAAGGTGGGGAAATACCTAGCTATTCAGATCTGGTCAGCAAACACGGCTCAAGCCATTTCAAGCAACGTTTCAATTATGAACGGTGGTCTTACACAAGGGCAATACTGAGAGTATCTTCCACTTTGGAACGTGCCGCAAATATACTAAATATTATTCTAAATTAATTAATTGTGAAAAAACACAAATCAATCAAATTAAATTTATTTGCCCACGTCGGGATTCGACCCCGCGACCTTCAGATTGCGAGACAAGAGCCTTACCCATCGACAACGCTGGCTGTCAACTTACCTATATATACTGGTTTCATCAGGACCTAAAAGAAATGGAGAAACGATACCAGGGACGGTGGAATATCAAAATAATGGGTGATTACTGTTGGTCACTTCACAAAGAACAACAAAACGTAACACATCGGCGCAAAAGCTACGCAAGAAACTTTGTAGGGAAAAAAATAAGCATCTAATATTCAAATTTAAGTAATGAAACATGATTTTAAGGAAAATATAACCTATTTTAAAAACTATGAATTTTTAATTTTTATAGGTCAAAATTTTCCTATTTTTTGAAATATTAAATTGATAATATATTGTGAAATAATGGTGGGTGATGATGTCATGTTGTGAAAGAATTTAAGAGGTATTTAAGCGCGACAGATTACCCGCTATATGTATAAATCTTCTTTCTACTATTCTATTTCTACTATTTATCTATAAATGTGTAGTTTGTATCACATGTGTATTGTAAATGGACACACGGTCTGTAATACACAAAAAAAAAAAAAAAAATGGTGGGTGATAAAAAAAAAACTGCTATGAAATACGGGTTCCGCATCCAAAATCATAAAATTTTGGTAAATTTGTTTAAAAAGTTTTCCCAAACATTTTTTTTGTTGGCCTGTGTAATTAGAAGATAATATGAAGATAATTTTGTTAATTCTAAAATTTGAATTATGATATTTACTAGTCTTGACAGTAAGTGGCGATGCCGAAATTGGTACGGAATTGATATGGTAACGCACGTCCCGGGTAGACGAGAGGTTCTGGGTTCAATCCCGGTTGCGCCCATTATCTTTTTCTATTTGTCTGTGTCTTATTCTTTTATATTTTCGTTTAGATTATTATAATCTCTTTCTTCAATGATATACAACATTGAAGAAGGAATAAACTTCAGAAGTTATAAAAAGAAAAATTTCTTTTAAAAAAAAGTTAATATTTTCATTTAAATTTATGGTACAATGATACTTTAAAAAAATGCAACCTTATTTTAGATACACCTTTTTAGAACAATGCTTGCATTATAAAATAGAGGAGAAACGTATTTAAGGGGCCGTTCAAGTATTTCGTAAGGCATTTTGGCGGAAGGGGATCTTGTAAAACGCTACTGTGCGTCACCGGGGCGAAAGGAGTGTTCGAACAACCGTTATGTAACATTTTTTTTTATTTATAAAAAAAATCTAGGGAATTAAAATCTTCCAAGTTGGCAACCCTATTCGTTTATGTTTTACGGGAAATCGTACATCATTTTTATTTTATTTTGGTTGTCAAAATCAAATCAATTTGGTAAAAATAGTCACTTGGTCGTTACGTAAAGTTTGGAGAGGGGAAGGGGGGAGGGACAGAAAAACGTAATGGCGCGTTACATGAGGGGGAAAGGGGGTAAATATCTTCGAAAATTGCGTTACGTTATACTTGAACAATAATATACTAAACAACAATTTAACATAATTTTTTGAAAGATTAAGAAATTTTTTAATATTTTTTTTTTTGTATATAACAAAAAATAGATAAGACAAAGAACAGAAAAAAGAAAGAGACAATATAAAAAGAAAAACTAATATTATAATTGAGAAGTATTATATAGACATGTATGGATTTTAATACGCTATTTAGGCAGTGTTTTTATTGTACTTTTGATTTTTTTATAATTTGTTTCCAATCTTAAGTTTACGGGTTAATGACAACAAAATAAACTTATAAAAGATCAATGAACGTATTGTTGTTTTGTTTTTCCAGGTAGCATGAATGTGGAGACAGTTACCATCAAAGCGGAACTCGGACCCCGAGAAGAAAATGAAGAGGGATTTTCTTGCATGGAAATTGATACGGACGTTATGGATGTTAAAAAGGAATGCTTAAAACACGTTGAAAGAACTATCCAGATGGCAGGTAATAATGAAACAAATTAACGTTGTTTTCAAACTAATTTACTTTGTTTTTCTGCTAGCGCAGGTAATGAGTATAATTTAGTTTTTCTAACTCGTACTATTTTTCAAATTTGTCCACAGATTGGAAGACGCATCCTGTTGAAAAACGAATTTCTTGCCTCGCTTCTAACTATTCCGGCTCTCAAAAGTCGTCTTTCGAAATTCACCTTCGCAAAAATACTGGAGAAAAACCTTTTTCTTGTTCCAACTGCAACTATTCATGTTCTTTTAAGGGAAATTTGACGACCCGCATGCTGACTCACAGTACAGAAAAACCTTTTTCTTGCTCCGAGTGCACCTATTCATGTTCTAAAAAAAACAGTCTGACGACTCACATGCGGACTTACAGTGGAGAAAAGCCTTTTTCTTGTTCCAAGTGCAATTATTCATGTTCTCAAAAAGGCCATTTGACGAACCACATGCGGACTCACAGTGGAGAAAAGCCTTTTTCTTGTTCCAAGTGCAATTATTCATGTTCTCAAAAAGGCCATTTGACGAACCACATGCTGACTCACAGTGGAGGAAAACCTTTTTCTTGTTCTGAGTGCAACTATTCATGTTCTCGAAAGAGCAGTCTCACGACTCACATGCTGACTCACAGTGGAGAAAAGCCTTTTGCTTGTTCTGAGTGCAACTATTCGTGTTCTCGAAAGAGTAGTCTGATGTCTCACATGCTGACTCACAGTGGAGAAAAACTTTTTTCTTGTTCCGAGTGCAACTATTCATGTTATCAAAAGAGCAGTCTGACGTCTCACATGCGGACTCACAGTGGAGAAAAGCCTTTTTCTTGTTCTGAGTGCAACTATTCATGTTTTCGAAAGAGCAGTCTCACGACTCACATGCTGACTCACAGTGGAGAAAAACCTTTTGCTTGTTCCGAGTGCAACTATTCATGTTCTCGAAAGGGAAATTTAGCGAGCCACAAGCTGATTCACAGTGGAGAAAAGCCTTTTTCTTGTTCCGAGTGCAACTATTCATGTTCGCGAAAAAGCAATCTGACGACTCACATGCTGACTCACAGTGGAGAAAAACCTTTTTCATGTTCCAAGTGCAACTATTCATTCTCTCTTAGAAGCAGTCTGACGACTCACATGCGGACTCACAGTGGAGAAAAACCTTTTTCTTGTTCTGAGTGCAACTATTCATTCTCTCATAAAAGCAGTCTGACGACTCACATGCGGACTCACAGTGGAGAAAAGCCTTTTTCTTGTTCTGAGTGCAACTATTCATGTTCTCGAAAGAGCAGTCTCACGACTCACATGCTGACTCACAGGGGAGAAAAGCCTTTTTCTTGTTCCGAGTGCACCCATACATGTTCTCAAAAGGGCAGTCTTACGTCCCACATGCTGACTCACGGTGGAGAAAAACCTTTTTCTCCCAAGTGCAACTTCTCATGTTCTCAAAAGAGCAACCTGACCAGCCACATGCTGACTCACAGTGGAAAAAAAACTTTTCTTTTTCCTAGTGTAACTATTCAAGTTCCTAGTGTAAGTTCTTAAAAGAGCCATCTGACTAGTCGCATGCGGACTCAAAGTGGAGAAAATTCATGTACACACTAAGTCAGTTTGACGAAAAAAATGCTGACTCACAGTGGGGAACAACCTTTTTCTTGTTCTGAGTGCAATTGCTTATGTTCTCCAAAGGGAAGTTTAAAGATTCACGTGCTGAATCACAGTGTAGAAAAACCTATTTCGTGTTACGAGTGCAACTATTCATGTTCTCAAAAGGGCAACCTGACCAGCCACATGCTGACTCACTGTGGAAAAAAACCTCTTTCTTTTTCCGAGTTATGTTCTCGAAAAGGAGTTTCAAAGAATCACATGCTGACTCACAGTGGAGATAAACCTTTTTCATGTTCCAAGTGCAATAACTCATGCTCTCCCTAAGGCAGTTTGACTAACCACATGCTGACTTAAAGCTTAAAAAAAACCTTTTCTTGTTCCGAGTGCAACTAATTGTAATTGAGTTATAATTAATTTGTTTGTTATAGTTGCAAGGAATTATAAACAAATTCTTATAATAAATTTTTAGTTATTTGTTTCATTAGTATTGTTGGCTTCTGTATGAAAAAGTGATTTGCGCCTGGTACGCCTCATTGAAACTTTTATAGGAATGACGGGTAGCAATTCGAGATATTTTTTTTTTTGTTATTTTGCTGATAACATGGAAATAACAAATATGACAAATGTGCGCCCTTTAAATAAAATTTATAGTTTTGTTGTATTTCTTCATGTATGTATTTCAAAAACTTATTCTGTATACTTTCAACTTAGTCTATGTGTACTTTATATTGAGGATTCCATATTGTGGAAGCATACTCTTCGGAACAGGCTCAGCTTAGTGCGACCCCTGGGGCACGCACGTACTTCTTCCAATTGAAGAAGTACTGTTCCTACAATTTTGTATATTGCTAAAAAAACCACACAATTTTATATTATATTTATATATTTTTTATTATAAAATCTTTAATCTCAAATGAAACTTAGGCAATCAAACAGTCTTCTCTTTAAAAAATAATCCACTTAAATTATACATTTTTAAAACAACTTCTACTACTACTACACTACAAAAAATTGTCAATTATGAAGTAATTAACTAAAAAAGAGTAACAAAAAAATATTTTGCTTAATAATTTGATGAGCGCAAAACTTACATACAAGCTACCATACGTCTTTGGAGGTTCCATGCCAACTCGGAATAAAACCAACTCAGAACCATCTCAGATAAGTCATTTAGAGTGATAAAAAAATAATTTTAAATTAGCCGATAACCCTAACCTAACTTAACCTATTTTTAATTTATATTTTTTTATCACTCTAAATGACTTATCTGAGATGGTTCTGAGTTGGTTTCATTCCGAGTTGGCCGGTCACCGTCTTTGGAGTGCCATTTGGCCCTTTGGAGGGCCATATCAAAAAAACTATTAAACTTACCGTAACGCAACAACCGTCCTGCGACACGTGCTGCCGATGACTAAGCGCCTCCGTACATGGAGCTACTTACAAACTATTCGAGCCTGATGCGCGTAGCACGCACACCGCTCGTGGGTACCCGCCATACAATTTTGCTGGTGTTCGTACACGGCGCTGCGCGACGGATGTCAGGTTGAAGTCGGTAGCGCGCTAACGACGGTGCTGGTAGCGCGCTACGCGTTGTAGCATTCGTGTCTGCTACTTTCGTTTGACAGAAATGGCGTCTGAACATGAAAGTAATGTTAGATTTGTTCTGGAAGTGAATAAAAATGCGTGTTTACATAACTTTACATTACCAGAATACGCAAGAAAGGATTTAGTGAAGAAGGCATAGATTAATGTTGGAAAAAAAGTCATTTGACATCGTTCGACATCGTGTTAACTCCACGGCTGCACGTGAAAAATGATCAAGTTCAGTATAATTCGGGTAGCGCCGTGTACGGAAACCAGCTTTAAAAAGTAGTACATCTGCAGGGTACTTGTGGTTGTGTCACAATCACGTAGTTTGTAAGTATCTCCATGAACACGATTGATTGATACGCGCAAAGGACTTCAAAGTGATACGCGCAAAGGATAAAAAGAGAGAGCAATATATAAAAAAAACGCGGGCGCCTCTGCGACGTAGAGTAGTAACATAGGGTTAAACTGATCAAAAATATACATTTTGTGAGCTTTATATACGTATAGAAAAAGACAAAACATAAAATAAGGGTAGAGTGAGAGGGTAAAACCAACATCTTATGTTCATAGTGATGGAGAGAAAGAGACGGGGGATATTTAATGATTTTTTATATTACAAGGTCAAAACGTCACTTGAATAGGTGATTGGGATATGGTGATTGAGGGTTTTTACTAGTTTATGGGAAACATCGCTAGTGTGGGACTATTAGACACATGTACCTGATCATTAAGGGTTTGTTGATTTAACAGCTTTCTTTAATTTTTTTATATATTTAATAATATTATTATTCAATTTATAAAAAAAGTTTATTTATAAACAAGTTCTGCTAGGTAATTATTTTTACACGTGACAGCTGTTTCGCCTTCTGAAGGCATTATCAAACTGTCTATTATTACTGCCTTCAGAAGGCGAATCAGCTGTCACGTGTAAAAATAATTACCTAGCAGAACTTGTTTATAAATAAACTGTTTTTATAAATTGAATAATAATATTATTAAATATATAAAAGAAATAAAAAAAAATTAAAATGGAGTTCTACAAATTAAACTTGATAACAATAAATAAGCTTTCTTTATTTCGAGTGCTTCTAAATTATTTAGTCTTTTACCATGACCATTTTTATATAAAATCTTAGCACGGGTACTTCGATCGAAGGTGTGACTTATATCAACAAGATGATTAGCGAATTCAGAAAATCCATTATAATTTAAGCATCTTAGATGATCTCAGTTGTTAATAATTTTGGTGAGCAACTGGGCCTAACAATCAATGACAATAAAAAAAATGGATGACATTTGGGCGACTAGATCACTCTGGATTAATGATACAATTAAATGGTTGCAATGTCGAAAAGGTGGCAAGATTTAGATACCTCGGCAGCTTTCTCACGGAGACTCTTGACCCAGATGTAGAGGTTAAGTGCAGAATTGAGGCAGCAAGAACTGCATTCAGGAAAATGAAATCCCTCTTCTGCAATGACAACCTCAATTTAAAACTAAGGCAGAGAATGTTAAAGTGTTATGTGTGGTCAGTCTTGCTGTATGGATGTGAGACATGGACCTTGAAAGTAAATACCATGAACAGGTGCTACGTAAATATATTGTAACATGAATAATAGTGAAGATTTCTTAGTGAATGGTTACCTTTAGTTCTCAGTGAATAGGTACTGGAACCTTTATTATTAAATATTATATTGGCAAGACTGATATTTTTATCTGCTGTGTTGCTTATTCTGAGCATAGGGTACTCAGACAGGACTGGCTTTGGAGCTGGCCATTCCTTGACGAGCCACAGGTGACCCCGGCCACAGTCCCTGTGGCTGGTCGAAGTAATCACTTCGCCATTTTCTTAAATCACCATAGTGCTTCAAGATGTGATAAATTAATCAACGCCCATAAGCAGCATCGGAAACTGAAAACAATCACAACAACCATTAAAATCCTGGATTGGGCTCTGAGTGCCAGGGGAGCACAGTATTTCTGGATTGGAAATCCAGCAACTGCAAACGAAGTCACCACTTCAATCACAACAACCTTCCAACTACACTGGAGCCAGAGGTGCTCGCAGAGGTGTGGCCCAAGATGGATGACCTTGGCCGTCATCAAACTAGTCGGCTGGCTGACAACCGTCCTGGGACTGGACGTCGCCGGGAAACCGCGGGGCTGGAGTCCTGTTAGCTGCTCCAGTCGGCCGTTTCACTTTGTCAGCAGCGAAGGCAGCAGTGTGGGATCGCCAACACATGGGATCGCCCACACGTCAACTCCCTGGATTAACCGTGTACTACCGCTCCATAATTGCCCACTCATATTAGCCCTAAAATCTATTACTAAGATAATGTTTTTCTTGCTTGTAATTAATATAATAATTTAACTGTTTCAAAGCACTTTATTTAACCCCTCCTCACACCAAGTATTTAACAAAGCCGCCTGCTCAAGGTCCACACCTGAGATATACAAATTCAACAGTAATAACCTATTTTCTCATGCTCTCTTTCAAAAACACACAACGCCATACTTTGTATAACATTTATGGCGTCCAATGTAACTATCCATAACATTTTGGCGTCCAACGCATTACTTTTCATAAACAAATTGGTGTTAAACAAAACTTTGTATAACATTTTTTGCCCCACATTAGGCGCCAAAATATCAGTCTTGTCAGTGTAATATTTAATAATAAAGGTTCCGGTACCTATTCACTGAGAACTAAAGGTAACCATTCACTGAGAACTCTTCACTATTATTCATGTTAAAATATATTTACGTAACACAGGTTAGAGGCTTTTGAAATGTGGCTTCACCGGAGAATGCTCAAGGTTCCATGGACCAACATGATAACTAACATAGAAATTCTCAGGCGGGCTAGAGCAGATAGAGAACTGCTCACATCAATAAGTCAGGAAAATTTCATATCTGGGTCACGTACTTCGAGGGGAAAAGTATCACTTGCTCCGATTAATATTGAAAGGAAAAATAGAAGGTCGCCGAGGGCCTGGTAGGAGACAAATGTCTTGGCTACGAAATATATGAGAGTGGACCGGCATTAGAAGTGTGGAGGAGAGATTCTGGGCAGCACAATGTGGAGAGACATTTTCCAGAGTGATCGCCAACGTCGGGGGGACCTGATAGGGCACACGAAGAAGAAGAAGAAGATGCTCTTTAATTCTCATATTGACATTGCGCATTGTTTTACCTATATATAATGCTGAACAATCTAATTTATAAATTCGCGAATGACCTAGTTTGTCTTCTTTATCTTTTAAATTAATTAAAAATTTTCCAAATAACATTTCGATATGACTTACAATGCTTAACCTGTAAATCATTAACGCAGTTAACAGTATTGTACTGTTTTGTCATAACCCAGATTACTACATTTATTTTAATCCGCAATACAAGTAGTATCGCTTTGTTACACCATACATAAGTAAAAAGTGTTGAATGGTGTCATTAAACACTTTTTACTTATTGGAAGTGAACGATTTCCGTTGTACGAATCAACAATCATAATCCGTGTCACACAACAAACTATTCTTCAAGTAACAAGTGCGAGTCGAAATAATAATAATAATAATAATAATAAGTTTTATTCCAGGATGTGGGGAGGATAGTGCAATCCCACACGTCCCATATGATTGTACATATTTATATAATATATTTTATAACATTTTAAAACAACAGATTTTTTTTTTTTTTTTTTAACATAGAATAGGAAAAAAAAAACAAAATAAAAAAAAATATATATTTATATATGTAAAAATTAAATATAGAAAAATAAATAACTAATCAATTCTATTCTTCAAGCTCGGGCCCAGCGCTCACTCAGGAGTGGGGTTTGGTGCTGAAACGCTGCGGTCACCACTGCATTGTCGGAAGCCATTAGCCGCATCCTGGCTCCAGTGACCCGATGTCTCTTTAGACCGGCGAATCCGTGCAGTCCTAGTTCAGTGAACATTGTCGATGCACTGCTATATCTTCTGAATCCAAATATAATTCTGCATGCATCATTATATTGGATCCGGAGTCGTTCCATCGAGGTGGTTCGGTAGTTACACCAAGTTTCGCATGTATATAGATTAGTGCAAAATGCATTGAACAATGTTTTTTTTACATGGTTACTGCATTGGAAAAATCTTCGGGCAATCATATTGGACAATACACTGATACTTCTCCTCTGTCGTTCAATATCACCATCATCCGAGAGGTCTTCAGTGATGATGTGACCCAAGAATTTTACACTCGTTGATATACTTATGTTTTCCTCATTGAGTTGTAGGGGGAGCATCTTCTCGAGAGTTTTTCCATGGTGGAATGCGATTAGTTCCGTCTTCTTGGGGTTGTATATCATGTGGTGGTCATTTGCATATTCTTCACAGATTTTTAATAGAATTCTCAACCCTTTGATCGACGGAGCTAAGAGAATCATGTCGTCCGCATAGCTAATGTGATTTAGGCACAGATTATTGATACGGCAGCCTGCTCTGGTGTCCAGGCGATTAGATAATTCATCCATGTAAACATTAAACAGGATTGGGGACATACACCCTCCTTGCCTTACTCCTGATCGCAAGTATATCGGTTGGGAGTACGTACTTGCCCACCGTACAACGTTTTCCTGCTGGGAGTGCCATCGGGATAGTGTGTTGATATACATGGTAGGTATATTTCTAGCTTTCAATTTCTCCCATAAGGTTTCATGACAGACCCTGTCGAACGCTTTACTTAGATCTAAGAAGCACCCGTAAACAGTAGTTTTTCGTTTCTTGTAAAATTCTATTACTTGCTTTGCAGAGTAGATTGCCATATTAGTGGATAATCTGTTCTTAAAGCCCATCTGATTGTCTTTAGAATTGAGTTTACCTTCTATTTCAGTCAGAATTACCCTTTCAAATAGCCTTGCAATTATAGTTGCCAGGGATATTGGCCGGTAATTGCTTGAGTTGGTCATTACAATTTTGAATTGGGGCAGACAAAATCGTTTGGGATCCAGAGGCATTTAAACATGCTGAGAGGATATCCCGTTCCAAACTCTGACCACATTAAGGTGGTGCCATTACCTCGATACCTCACAACTTCATTTTATTTTACTAACTAGTAATAATACCAAATTTATATAATAAAATGTTCATAAACAATGATGTTATACAGCTAGACTTGCTATTGCCTCACAAACTCAAAATTAAATGTGGTATTGTATGTTGCTATTAAAATTATTTTTACAAAGGTTAAGGGTAACAAGTGTAAGTGTGTATGGATAAGGGTAAGAAGGATAAGGGTAATAAGAATGACGGTAAAAAGAATAAGGCTAAGGGAAATAAAGGTAAATGGATCAAATGTTCACATTATTAATTATTCCACTAAACTTCCTCTTGTCTTCAATGCTCTTCTCCTCCAGCACACTACCCTTGGCTGCGGTGTTGGTATTGGACACCCTGCGTCTGCGCGCGCCCAGCTTGAGATGCACGGCGCGCACGTGCGTGTCGAGCGCGGCCTTCTGGCGGAAGCGGTCATGACAGACCAGACACGCAAACGGCTTCTCACCCGTGTGGATTCTAATGTGGTTCTGCAGGACGTTCTGGGCCTGCAGTCAGCAAAATACATTACAAGAGATAAACATAACATAATCCACACTGAAGGAGAGGAAGTTCTGGGAAGGAAAACAGTATGAGGGGTGCGTATCATCTGATGATCAATGTGTCCAGGAGTGAAGGATGTGTGAATCCATTCGATGAAGGCGATGAGTCGAGAGAGTTAGGTTTCCCTCAACCAGTCCCTTCCGATCCGGCCTGCCATGCAGTAGATGGGCTGATACGTCTGCCACCAAAACTCGGACAAACCTCACCGCACAAACCCGAGCACCCCTGCTACGTCACTAAATGTAGCAAACCACTTGGAGTGACCTATGCCAGGAGTGTTGGTTATCCAATAAATGGTTCCCGGGGTGGCAGTACCCATACCCGCCTCTCAAATTGAATTTGGTTTAATAGACGCTTATGTTTTTATTCATCTGTGGTTTACTCCCAGACTTGAATATAAAGTGTGGTGTTTTCTCTTTCTAACACACTTTTAGATCATGTGATTTCTCACCATGACAGTAAGGGAGACACAATGATTTCTACGAGACCGGATGAGCTGTTCCCAAAAGCAAACAAATAGACTCGAAAGGATAAAAGCTGTTGTTCACAAAAGCTAACAAATTAGCCTGGGGGGTTAAACTTATAAGTAGTGAAATTAGACATGCATGCATCAGTAAAATGTTACCTGCTTATTCAAAATAAGAAAGTAACCAAATGTGGAAAACCAGCATTTCTTGTAAACAAATACTCCTAGACGCAAATAAACAATGATAGATCTCTTTCAATCACTATACGCGAGTACAGGTTTCAACTTGTCAGTCGAGTGAGTGCTGTGTCCGCGGTAAGACGCTTTTGTATTCTGAATATACTCAAGGAGAAATCTGAATCAAGTGCGGATTTTGGGCACATAATGATTGCTCTGGTGCAGAGTTCGACACCTGGATTAGTGATTATTGCAAATACTTTAAGTTTCTTTTTATTTGATCAAAGTTCCTAAAGTATCTCACAGAAGTAAAGGTTGTTTTTAATAGTTTTTATGTAGTGTTCCATATTTAGGGTACCTATTCCATAATAAGATATCTTTACGTTGATATTATTTTTGAAAAATTGTAGTACTAATAGTTAATAATTATAATACACGACTGTTACTATGTAAAGCGAAAATATATGACTGATTATAATTAAGCGTAAAAAAAATTGAAGTTCAGATTTTTTTTTCTTATGCGTAAATACTAACCGGTATTCTATATTTGTTTACTTTCCTCTAATAAAATAAAATTCCATCATCTGGTATTGGCTGTCACACACCTGTAGACATTAGGATCCCGATGTCGAGTGGTGCGGCGGAAGTGCTGACGCAGGATGTAGGCCGACTTGTAGTGGCGGTCACACTCCACGCAGTAGTGGACCGGGAGGGGGGGAGGGAGTGGTAAGGGGAGCGCCGGAGCTGCTTCGTGACGTCTAAATGAAAACAAAAAATATATATTACTAATGTATGTCCACCAGTAATGTCACTTTGGTTGATCAGGTTTCTAACTTCAGTTTAACTTGTTTCGAGAAATGAGGTATCAAAGTTTGCGAAGACAATTTCTCATCATCTATTTACACATTTCTGATTTTGAAGTTGAATCTTGTGTAAAATATTTTATTTTAACATATTTTCACAGAAAAAATTTAAGTAGGACATAAACTTATACAGAACCTGTCTAAATATGCAGATAGAACCATAGGAAACCAGTTAAAGCATAATAATTCATAGCATAAGGTTCTAACTATATTTCTCTGATGCCATTCCTTGACAGGGCTTCATTCTGATAAAATATTTCTTTTAAAAATCTGAAACCACATAAACTTCAATTTCTGAGACGGGTGTGTACTGCAGCACCGGGAACCATTTATTGAATAACCAACACCTCAGCCGTAAGTCACGCCAAGTGATTCCTTACAATAGGTGACTTTGCAGGGACGCCAGGGTTCGTGGGGTGAGGTTTGTCTAAGTCTCGGCGGCAAATGCGTTTGCCCAACTACAGAGTGGCAGATGGGTCCGGGAGAGACTGGTTGTAGGAGACCTAACCTAGAACTCTCCAGCCGGACTCTCTCGACCCATCGCCTTGAGAGGAACCACTTGGGGTGACCTATCCAATAAATGATTCCCGGGCAGCATAACTGTCTGCCAAAAAGCAAGAAAAAATTTATATAACAAAATAATCTTTTTAAAAAGAAATAGTCTTACCGTATATGAGAGACCAGTAGGCTTTTCCTTAGAAACTTTTTCGCACATTTGTCACAGCAGAAGGTTTGTCCTATTCCGTGTGCAACGGAAATGTGTTTCACCAGTTCCTTGGCTTGCCTGCAAAAATGTTACTCATATTTTAAACAACCAGAAAATGATCCATCTTTTTAGAGGGAGGGCAAAGATTTCCATTTTCAATTTGTGCGCGGGCTGCTCAGGGTGGGGTACATTCAGCTTGAAATTGTAAAATTTACAGTAGGTGGTGTCACAAACAGACAAAGTACATATCGAGGTTCATTTACCATACATAATGTTTGAAAATGGTGAGAAAATTTGTGGCCGGAATGAGTACAGCCACCCTGGAAATGATTTCACTGGATAAGATTCATTGGACCTCTGCTGTAGGACCTCTTGCCAAATAGCAAGTTATGGGCGGTGATTTAGCAGGGGTTCAGGGTTCATGGGGTGAGGTTTATCTAGGTCTTGGCGGTGGAGGTATCAGCCCATATGCTGCGTTGTGGGCCGGATCGGGAGAGACTGGTTGAGGGAGATCCTTTGCCTCTCTAGTCAGACTGTCGAAACATCGCATTGCACCTCAATGGGAGAGATGGATTCATACGACACTTCCGGACACACTGACTCCACAATCCTACCCAAACCTTTTCCTAATTTCTTCATTCCTTTTTCCCTTTCCTTCATTCCGTTTTACCTTTTTGTTAAAAAAAATATACTTGCTTGAAACTTTGACCACAATCAGAGCGACGTTTGGTCTCTCCGACATGCTGCTGCAAATGATGAGTAAGATCTTTCTGGGTCCAGAAAGACTGGCGGTACACTGGACACGATAGAGCACCAGGAATCTCCGGATCCAGAGAGACTAGGTCCCCCTCTCCACCTCCATCTTTATCCACTACAGGTTTCAGCAAAACTTCCGAAATAGATCAGTTTTGATAATCAATTACATATATTTTCTTAAATACATTAATTTCACACGGCCTCCAAGGTTGAGGGGTAAGGCTCTTAACTAGCAATCCAAAGGTCACGGGTTCAAATCCCGGTGTGAGCAAACAAATTTGTTTTGATTTTTTTGAGAACAAATTAATTAAAAATAATATATAGTATATTTGCGGCACGGTCCAGAGTGGAAGATACTCTCAGTATCGCCCAGTTGTAAGACCGCCTTTCTAAATTGAAACTTTGTTTAAAATGGCTTTAGCCATGTTTGGAGCCAGATACTTTCCAATCCTCCAAGACCTTCAGCCTCACAACGTATCCCAATTGGGGATGCCATGGTCTCATTGGCTGCAGACGAGAGCAGTAGGGACTATTGTGAGGTATTCGCATAAAAATTAAAAAAAAACGCAGACATTTGTTGTCTTTGAAGATGCTGTGTGAAGAGTCTTTTTGAGGCAAGGAAGGAGTCCCATGTTGTAGGAGAGAGGAAACACAGAGGGCGGAAATCAAACACAAGAAATTCTTATGCGACAAATTTCAACCAAATGCAAAAGTTGGGCGCAAATTTGGCGTATTTTCCGACTATGTGCCAATGCTGAAGAGATCAATGATGCCATTTTCTTAGAGCATCTCACATTGAAGTACCGGTAGAACAATGACAGCATTCTCACCTCTCTCTTGAGCTTTTCAAATTAAGATAGGAGAATTTATCAAACGAACCTTCTATTGCTGCACAAATTCTATTTTTTTTCTAAGTATTTTGGGGCTCCAGACCAGAGGTGGCTGCCAAACTCACTAATAATAATAATTTTAGTAAAATACACAAACCTTTAGCTTCTAACGTAGAATCAATATCTCTTTAAGGTTTTTTTTCAGTCACATTTTTTTAAATTTTGTCTTACATTTTGTTTTAATTTCTCCTTTGACAATACTTTTAAACCTTCAACAAATTTGGAACTTTCAAAATCTTCAAAATCATTATTGTCTTCTTTGAAATGTTCTGATAAAGCATTATTATGTTCTATTCCAGTTTCAATTTTTATTTCTTGTTCCACATTCAAATTTTCTTCTTTGATTTCAATTTTGTTTGCTTCTTTAAGTTCTGCATCCCCCAATGACATATCTTGTGTAAAGTTCTTTGAAGGTTTTGCACCGTGTGAAATGGATCTTATTTGCACAAGACTTGATGAACCCACTTTCCGTGCAAATATGCTTACACATAGAGTGTTAGATTGTGAAAGTTTTGCTCCCAAATTCAATTCGGCTCTTTTTCTTGAAAATAACTCCAAATTGACCTGTTGACAATAAAAATAAACAAAATTATTAATAACTAGAACTGTGAAAAATTACGGGATATTTTAAAGGTAGAAATGTTGGAAAACTGAATCATTTACTTTCAAACTAAGGAATTTTTCTATATTAAGTAGCACCACACATGAAAACGATAGCCATTCAAAGAATATGTATATGAACAGGCCGCTAAAGTATGTCCACTGGACCTAGAACAGTGAAATCACGCGCACTAGTTCATCTAAGAATCTGTCAAGCATTTGAACAAAACAAATACAAATTTCGAATAAAGAATTATTCATCGAAGAAGATGACACTAATAATCTAAATGCAAATATGAAAGAGAACAAGATACAGAAAAATAAAAAGATAACTGTCGTAATTGGGACACGAACCGAGAACACCTCTTATTTGTTAGTCGTATTGGTAAATAGGTATTCCATATAAATAAAATCGGAAATATTTATCCGAGACACTATCTAGGTTACAAACCAGTTCTAAGAACACTTGTTTCCAATGAAAAAGGCCAATAATATATTTTTTTAAAATTAGTCGAAGATAGAATTGTTAATTCTAAAATTTGTAATATGAGATTGACAATTATGACATTCAAATAAGAGATGGCAGTAGCCAATTAGGTTAGACGTTTGTCCCGGTAAGACGAGAGGTTCTGGGTTCGAGTCCCAGTTGCGACCATTATCTAGCAAAAAAAAACAATATTAAGAAACGGACTCTTTAGGACTCGGTCAGGACATATAGAGCGAATGAACGGAGAAAGGAATGGTAGAAGAAGTCAGGGATGCCCGAGGAAGACACGGCACGATCGAGTGAATCAAATACTTGTGTCATATCAAGAGACAGAATAGCAGAAAAATATGTATGAGACCATGTATGAATGCGAATGAAGCTAGGTGTGCCTATCCCTGTGGGGAAATTCCATGATTTAGGCTAACTTTACGAGGTTATGCCGAATCAGCTTAGGCTAAGTTAGGTTAGGTTAGTAAGATAATGTTAGGTTGGGTTTGGTAAGCAAGGGTGATGCAAAGCCAGAGTTGTGAAGCAGTCCAAGTATCCTCTCTGCCTACCCCTGCGGTTAAACAGCACGATGCTTAATTAATTAGTTAGTTCAAAGTTTGTCAGTAAACACAGATAAAGCCATTTAAAGACAAGATGAATATTATTAAAACAATGATAAAAAGATTACCTGTTGTTTCTCAGACTGTTTGATGTAGAACTGGCGGAGAGTTTGTCTGGCTTGGAAGGACATGTTGTGGAACCGAGAAAACTTCCCCACAGCGTGGCAACACTGGCGGCACAGTTGGAACTCTGCCTTATCCAGCTGGAATCACCAATACACACAAAGTCAATCATCAACAGGACTAATTCTATTTAAATTCTTTAATTGTTCGACAGGTTGTTCATACAAAACTTCTGATTCTGACATTTTTAACGTCTGACGTCTAACGTTATTATTTAGAGGAATTAAATCGATGGCTCCTAGAGTAGTTTCATCATTGATCCAGTAGAGATAGACTTGCCCTAATCTGAAATCCAGGTATCATTTCAACGAGCTGGAGCCAAACAGTGTGACAATCATTTTGGAACCAGGAGAGTTCCAGCAAGTCTTCAATAAACGATTACATCATTCGTACATTGACCGCCGGCGAGCAAATATTAAAATATCGAGACCTTCCATGGAAGAGTAATTAATGTGATTAAAATGGTGCTCAATCCCTGGTGTGAAAATTTCATCAAGCTTCAAATTAAACTTGTAGATTTGTATTAAAAAAATACAAGGGTGCAGTTCACACGCGGTAGAAGTGAAACCTTAAGAAAACTAAAGTAGACAAGAGTGGGGGAAGCTACGAAGCACCGCACACAGAGGAGACCAATAATGGCATCTCATTCTCGCAGGCTAAATCTTATAGATGTACGTGATTGTCTCTTTTTAGAATCGCTTTTCCGTTTCATCGAGTTTCAAATTACAATGGTGCTAAAAAAGTTTCACTTCAACAAAGTCACAGGCAGCCTTTATGTAATTTACATAAAAAAAATTACATTTATTAGTCCCACACAGGAGGCCCTGAAGAAAACGGTTTCCCTCGGGACTTTTGTATCTTTGGGGATGCTATGGCGTGCGTCTTTATAGGGAAAGGAAGGAGAGAAAGTTCTGGGAACGAAAAAGATATGAGTGGTAGGTAGGAACCTGGGAGTCAGTGTGTCCAGGAGTGGTGGACTTATATATGCGGTGCAAGGCGATGGGTCGAGAGAGTGCTGCTGGAGAGGTCAAAAGGTCTCCCTCGTCCAGTCTCTCTCGATCCGGCCTACTTCGCAGTAGGCGGATAGACGCATCGACCGCCAAGACTCAGATTAACCTCACCGCATGAACCAAGGCAGCCCTACTAGGGTACTAAACCCTACAGCCCTACTAAGTCCAAATGTAGCGAACCACTTGGGACAACCTATGGCAGGGATGTTAATTATCAAATAAATGGTTTCCTGGGCGGCGGAACCCATATACTCCTCCCAGGGAACTTGAAATTGTCCTGATGATGGATACCATAACTATCCGAAACATTGTTACAGAAGGAGGAAGGTCAACACGGCACAATAACCCAGAAATGAGGTTTAAATAAAAATAAAAATTCTAAGATTTATAAACTATAAATTGCATATTCCTATACAAAACATTGATTACAATTACCTCTTGGATAAAATGTCTATTGAAACTTTCAGAAAGAAGAATAAGCAAAGATTTAATACTATTACATAAAATACTGCATTACAAAATTGACTGCCCTAAATTACTTCAATATCCGTGTTCCCAAAAAATCAAGCTGACATTTATTACCCTTTTTCTTCAATAACATTAAGACACTAGCTTCACACACTTCATAGGTTCGGAAATAAATGTTCTGATCTGGGTAATATATTTAATTTTGAAACTAATCAGCCTAAATGTAGTAAATTCTATTACTTTTAATCTTCTAGATACAAATAGACCTGTACCTATATATGTTCTATGCTTCTACTATTTTTTTTGTAGAATCTTTTAAATTCAATTATATGCATGAGGATTCATTGTTTCGGTTTAAATTTTCATGTTTATTTTGTTGTGTTTTCGTTAAAATTTTTTTTTTTCATTATCTTTATATTTTTCTTTATTTTTTTAATTATTAAGTATTTACTTTGATACAAATAGCTTGTAAAATTTTATAATAAAAGCCCGCTAGGGCGTGTAATAAAAAAAAATTAATTAAGATTATACCATTGGCTGTGAAAATCTCAAATCACCTCAAATACAGTTTGAGCTATCATATAATAAATAAATATTACCTTTTGTCCTGAGAGAATCTCAAAAACGATACCATAATTGCTTTGTGATGAAAAAACATCTACTTCTGTAGATAAGCAACATTGGCAAACTCGCAATTCTGACAATTCAACGTCTTGTTCCATCATTTTAAACCTTAGAGTTCAAAAACTAAAAGACAACACTTTTATTATTTCTACACTTCTATCCCGATGACGTACACTGAAAGACTGACCGAAACGTTGTCTCAAAGAAGAGAAGGTAGCGCATCACAGATTTATACCAGAAAAGTAGAATAAGATAACACTATTATTTTATGTCGTTAGAATTCATTTACAATATTGTTTACGTTAGAATCTCGAGCGAATCAATCATTATCTAATTTGCATCTATCATTAAAAACCCTTTCTACGAAAACACAACAAACAGAAACAAACTCCCTGATAAAGAATTTGAAGTATTCTTGGAAACAATGCAGGCGTTTTTATTTAATAGTTTATTACAGGAGTACATTTGTTTGAAGTATTGCGCATTTTTGATTGTCGTCAAAACTGACAGCTGTATTATTATATTCCATAGAAATCTAGAGATAGCAGGCTAGATTAGTGATGGGCAGAACCGAGACGTTTGATTCCGAAACTCTCCTTCGACATACAGCTAAACCGATAAGTTACAAAATTCATTAGGAGATGGGAGGAATATCCAAACATCAATGAAGGATACTGTCAATTTTATATACAACAAAATATAAATGTGTAAAGCTCAGTGCACTACGGAAATAAAGATGGGAGGTGATTAGGATAACAAACGAATTACAATCTCAAGTAGAAATAAACAACGATAAAAAACAGAACAGAGATATACAATGATGTACACTTTCGCATAAAATATGTTTTCAAAACCCAATTAATTTGTTATAATTGAAGAATAATAACGTTTAAACAATAAAAATTATTAGTAAAGCTTCATAAATCAAACAATTTTTCAAAAACAAATAAAATGGCGATTTTTTTCATGGTGATCTTTTGATCCCATATGATGGTAAGCGCGCGGAAATTATAACGATTGTTTATGACTTAATTACTGTCTATGCACAACTTACACATTTTGCTGATACATCACCGGTTGTCATATTTATCAGTGCTTGGTATATTTAAGCGTTTAATCCTGTTTTCAAACTCTGTTTAACCCACGCTGTTAAATTTGTCATCCTATAAAAATTTATTGGTAAGTTCTAATGCCTGTATTCATCGCCATTCATTTTTGTAGCGGCCTCATTCCAAATGACATTGAGCGACTATTGTTCTGTAATTTGGGCTATGGCAAGCTCAAATGCATAACTGCACTGCGTCTAATGTGACCTGGCTTATCTTACGCCGATCGGTACATCTGTGTTAGGAAATCCATTTGGCGTTTTGTTCAATGTACTTTTAAACTGCCAATTTGACGTCTGTCTATTGTAAGATTAGTGTTTCGAAGTCATTGCAGGTTATAAAAATATGGAATTCCAACTATTTGTAAAAAGCGCAATGGCGGGTCCAATATACGGTCATACCATTAAGAATTGCATCGATTTTCTCCACCGTTTTTAAAGGTTATAACATCAAGGTCAAGAAACATTCACAATAATATCCTTACGCGTTATGTTATTCCGATTATACGTTATGCAGACGTCTTCATTGTTATGACAGAATGTTTCAAGCGAAACCAATTACTCAAACCTCATACAAATTTTTTTCCGTTACAACAACTTTTTGTTTCAGGTTTATTCGTTTCGGCTTGAACCAATAATTAAACGCTACCACAGCAGTGCCATGGATCTACTGAATACCGAGACTGTTTCCATCAAGACGGAACCAGGGTCCCAGGAAGAAGGCGGAGGTCAAATGCCGTATACGGATATAGATTTCGACATCTCAGATGTAAAGAAGGAATGTTCTCAAACAGCCAGTGAGTTTCTTTGAATACGTAAAAAAATGTAGTGTGTTAAATTCATCATGGTGACAGTTCGTAGCTTTTCTTCGACACAAGTAGTATTTAACTTTCAATGCGTCTTTTCCAGAAACTAGAAATCACATGACAGCACGCTTTTTACTTACTTATATTGCTCACAGTTATTTCCCGATTCCTCAAGTTTGCACCTCAGTTTATTTGGATGTGACATGGTTTATTGTTTTCTTAAATATTATTATTTTCTTTTCAATTTTAAACCTCGCCTGTGTTGAGGCTCATAATTTTATGAAATAATAAAAATAACAGAAAATAATGTATTTAATGAACAATGTTTTTACATTATTGTTTCTTACGTACGACCGAGTCGACAGGCAAAAGATGTGGAAGGTGTTGTCCAAGTATGGAGTGAATACAAATCTCATTCAGGCAATTGCGTCTCTGTACGAGGGAAGCGTTGCATTTGTAATGGCAAACGTAATAAACAAGACTGCGTAGTGTCACCGTGGTTATTCAATCTGCACATGGATAATTGTATAAAAGATTTGGAAGAGGTGGGATAGGATATAATAAATTATTTAAAAAAACACCCTACCAAACTTCACGTTTATTATAAAATAAACGTTAAGATCCTCAGAAACTCAACATGTATGCTCTGCAAAAAGGTCATAACTGGCAGAGACTGCCGAAAGATTGGAATTCCAAATAATAAATAGCTTAGCTTCTTAACATTTTACAAAAAAATATTTTTCAATTTAACGCAACGGCCTTTGAATATTGGAATACGAAAAATGACAAAATTTTCGTCAGTTTTTTCTTAAGGATTATAAAATATGACTGAAATAGTACCGTTAATTTATCGATGGTTCCATGCCAACTCATAATCTAGTCAACATCTCTTTGAAAGGTTTTTAAAAGCTACTGAAAAAATAATTCAAAATTGGCCAGTAACCCTAGCTAACATGACCTATTTAACCAATTTTTTTATTTGTATTTTTTCATCACTTTTAATGACTTTTCAAATGATGTTCTGAGTTGGTTTCATTTTGGGTTTTCCGGTCACCATTATCGCGATATCGTTAATAAGGTGGATCTTGGGGATTTTGTACATCGCTCTTTGGGTTGGCTAGGTTAATGTCTAAAGGTAATATTTTTTTAAGGAGCGATTCGTGGTAACTAGTATCGGATTTGATAAGACTTAAAACACCGCTATGGCTTTGTTGCCATAGTCCTGCAGCCTTGTTAATTTGGCCAATTCCTTGTAGGTGTTTACAATAAGGCCTTCACGAGGTAAAGTTGTGAAATTAACCTGCTGACAGACTGCATTAGTAGTTTCGCGGGTGCTTATAATGAAGAATAAAATAATTATCAATAATACGACCAGCCAACTCCGAAATTGCTGTTTTACACTTAGATACTTAAGCCATCATTCGCACATGACAGGACAGGAAGGAGTTTATGAGACAACAGTTTTTCCTTCTTTAGGCATCGATCCCCTAAGTGACATCTGTGGTATTTCTTATTTCTTAAATAAACCTTTTTTAAGTCTCTGCAGCAATTGTTTCCAAATAAAAAGGTAGCTGCCATGGGAAAATATTTGTCGAAGATAAAATTAATAAATTTTAAATTTGAAATACGACATTGACAAAAATATAGATATAGATACTAATCGGTAAGGCGTTTATCCCGGTACAACGAGAGATCCTGAGTTCGAGTCCCAGGTGCGACCGTGATCTTTTTATTTTACTGTATCTTATTCTTTCTCATATTTTTGTTTAGAATATTAGTAATATCTTCTTCAATGGTTAATATTTTATCATTGAAGAAGAAGATAACAATAATTATCAAAACGAAAATATGAAAGAGAACAAGACACAGAAAAACAGAAAAAGATGATGGTTAGAACTGGGACTCGAACCCAGAACCTCTCGTCTATCCGGGACGTGCGTTTACCGATTTCGCCATTGCCACCTACTGTCAAACCGTCATATTAGTAACGTGATCATTTATTTTATCCCCCAAACTGGGACACAAAAAAGGGTGTTTTTTTATATATGAATACCTCACAAGAGTCCTAGCTGCCCCCATCTGGAGCCAGTGAGGTTAGGCATCCCCAATTGGGGTATATTGTTTGGCTTAAAGGGATGGGAAGGAGATGGGAAGAGAAAGGTGGGGAAATACCTAGCTATTCAGATCTGGTCAGCAAACACGGCTCATGCCATTTCAAGCAACGTTTCAATTATGAATGGTGGTCTTACACAAGGGCAATACTGAGAGTATCTTCCACTCTGGAACGTGCCGCAAATATACTTAATATTATTTTTAATTAATTTTTTGTGAAAAAAACACAAATCAATCAAATTAAATTTATTTGCCCACGTCGGGATTCGACCCCGCGACCTTCAGATTGCGAGACAAGACCCTTACCCATCGACAACGCTGGCTGTCAACTTACCTAAATATACTAAAAATAATAACATTAAATTTGGACAACTTATATAGCGCTGTTTTCGTGAAAAATCGCCTCTAGAGCACTGTACAAAAGAGGATAGATTAGAATTCGGTGACCGGACAACCTAGAATGAATTCAACTCATCACCTACTTTGAATAGTCATTAAAATTGATGAAAAAATTTTATAAGAAATATGTTAAATAGATTACATTAGGTTAGGTTATCGGCTATTTTTCAAAAAAAAATTTCAAAGCTTTTAATGATTTTTTGTAGAAGTGTTGAATTGACTTGATTCTGAGTTGGCATGGAACCGGTCAGATGCATTGTGCTATTTTATGCGTAAGCGCAATGAAAATACTGTATTATTTGACTGCGCATGCCCACGTCTTCATGTACTAGTACTAGATTCTACCGCCAAGATTCTCATTTTCAAAGGCGCTTTTTCCATAATTTTTAAAATTCTGCTGCAAGTTTCTTACTTTTCGTAAACGAGACATTTTGGCGCCCCGAGGATTTGTTCGGGGACACCGGGGAACGCTGCCTGAAAACGGGACGGTTCCGGTGAAAACGGGACGTCTGGTCACAATTCTTGTTAGTCAATCTCGTGTAATTAATAATTAGTTGAAGATAATATTGTTTATTCTAAAATGTGAAATATCAGATCAGTGGCGTAGCGTGGGTGTACGCCGCTCGGGCGGAGGAAAATTTTGCCGCCCCTCTATATAGGTATTTCAAACGAAGATTTCTTTTTTTTTTAAACGACCGCATTTTCTATACGACGGTTTTTAAATCGATAATGGTATCCATGAAATAGGATTTCACGTCACGAATTTTTATAATGTGTTTATAACACAGGTAGGTTTTAACTTACGATTGATTTTGCCTTAGAGAACCAAAATAATAGTTACAGAAGGAATATTTTAAAAAATTTGCCGCGTATGGCAACACATGCAACTCGAATATAAAACTTGACTAGGTCCTCTATGAATCTGCAACTTGTTATTTAATTTATCGTTATATTCTGAACACAAAACTTGTTTTAAATAAATCTATATGGGGTGAATAAAGACCACACTCAATATATGAAAATGGTTTATCTTTGATTTTGGCAGCATATTCGTATTAGTTTGCAATTAGAATTTTATCACTGACCTTAAAATAAGAGAATGTTTTCCTTCAAGTGTGTCGGGAGATGATTCCACAACTGAATTTTTACGTTCTGAATACAGACTGGTTTAAAATAAATTTGTATGCGGTGAATTGAAACTGGTTTCTCTTTGATTCAGGCAGAACACACATAGTCCGCAACTAGAATTTTATACCTGCACTTAGAATTATTTTATTTTTTTAAATAAACTAAAAAAATTTAAATCATAATTTATTGTGAAATTTTGCCGCCCTTTTTAAGTGCCGCCCGGGGCTAGGAATGAGGGGAAGCAATTCGAGTTATTTTTATTTTTTATTAAGCTAATTATATAGAAATAACAAATTTGACTTGTGTGCGCCTTTTAAATAAAATTTGTAGTTTTGTTGTATTTTTTTACGAATTTATTTCAAAAACTTATTCTGCATACTTCTACTTAGTCTATGTGTACTTTATATTGAGGATTCCATATTGTGGAAGCGTACTCTTCGGAACATGCACAGCCTAGTGAGGTGGTATATACCAATAAAATATGTATTGTAAATTTTGGAAAATTATCTTGGTTAATAAATAATTAAAATATATATTTTTTAAATATTACGGTGTACTTCTAATAATAATAATAATAATAATAATCTTATGAATAAAACGGCATTTCTAGATTCTTGTTACTTTAGAAAACTTAAAATTTATTTGCTTATTGTGAAGGTAGATTGTTCCAGTTGTATGTATAGATAATTTTATTTTTTATTTCTAGCAAATGTAATCGAGTGGCTCTAAGATGTGATTCGGGATAATAAGTTTTAATCATATTACGCGGACAAATCGCTTTGTAATTCCACACAATCTCATAAAGACTGTACAGGCTTAACAAATTGCATACCATCCTTCTTTTAACAATTAATAAAAATTAGTAACAATTAATAAAGAGTGAAAGCATTTTTAAAATCTTTTTATTGGTTAATGCGTGAAAGCGTAACAAACAAACTCTAGCAGTTTCGCATTTATAACATTAGTATAGATATATTCATTAACCACTAACAAATAAAAGTTTCTGCCAGAAATGAAAACATAGTAACTTTAACATCTAGAATGATGACATGAAAATGTGTATAAAACACTAAGGGGTTACTTCACCATCCTCGCCCAAAGCTTATCCATACACATAACGAATATTAATAAATGAACAAATAAATACATGCAACTGGTAAAAAAATGGCCAACTTATTCAATATGTGGCCATTATTCATAGGTTCAAGTGCCGAATGGTAAACTCCGACTACTAAATAGATAAATCCTGTTTGATTTATCTAAAATTTTTGTTATTGTATGAATAATCTTTGAGGAGGATGGCGAAATACCCCCTAAAATAAAATACTTAATTGGTTTGTTTCAAAGATTTTAAATACCAAAGGAAAAATGATTTGATCAACGATAAATAATATTAGTGATACTTCCATCCAAACAAAGATGGCATTAATGAGGCAAGATAATTTAAATAAAGTTAGAATGATATTTCTATCCATCCACGGATGGCGCAAATATGGTCCTGGAATTTTTAATCTTATTTTGTTTATATATTTTTACGGCGCGTTACAAGAGGGGGAAGGGGTGGCAAAATCTTCAAAAATTGCGTTACGTAATATTGAACGCCCCTTAAACAACAATTTAACATAATTTATACTGGTAATTGAGAACGTAATAATCATATAAAAGATCAATGTACGTATTGTTGTTTGTTTTGTTTTTCCAGGTAGCATTAATGTGGAGACAGTTACCATCAAAGCGGAAATCAGACCCCGAGATAAAGATGAAGAGGGATTTTTTTGTATGGAAATTGACACGGACGTTTTGGATGTTAAAAAGGAATGCTTAGAACACATTGAAAGAACTACCAAGATGGCAGGTAATAATGAAACTAATTAATGTTGTTTTAAAACGAACTTACTATGTTTTTCTATAAGCTTAGGTAATAAGTATTATTAAGTATTCCTAATCCGTATTATTTTTCAAATTTGTCCACAGATCGGAAGACGCATCCTGTGGAAAAGCTCATCTCTTGCCTCCGTCGTAACAACTCCGGCTCCCAAAAGTCGTCTTTCGAAAGTCACTTTCTCAAAAATACTGGAGAAAAACCTTTTTCTTGCTCCGAGTGCAACTATTCATTTTCTAAAAAAAGCAGTCTGACGTCTCACATGCGGACTCACAGTGGAGAAAAACCTTTTACTTGTTCCGAGTGCAGCTATTCATGTTCTATAAAAAGCAGTCTGACGTATCACATACGGACTCACAGTGGAGAAAAGCCTTTTTCTTGTTCCGAGTGCAGCTATTCTTGTTCTCAAAAGGGCGGATTGACAAGACACATGCTGACTCACAGTGGAGAAAAGCCTTTTTCTTGTTCCGAGTGCAATTATTCATTTTCTCTTAAGGGACATTTGGCGCGCCACAAGCTGACTCACAGTGGAGAGAAGCCATTTTCTTGTACGGAGTGCAACTATTTATGTTCTCGAAAGGGCAGTCTGAGGACTCACATGCGGACTCACAGTGGAGAAAAGCCTTTTTCTTGTTCCGAGTGCAATTATTCATGTTCTCAAAAAGGCCATTTGACGAACCACATGCTGACTCACAGTGGAGGAAAACCTTTTTCTTGTTCCGATTGCAACTATTCATGTTGTCAAAAAAGCAGACTGACGAGTCACATGCGGACTCACAGTGGAGAAAAGCCTTTTTCTTGTTCCGAGTGCAATTATTCATGTTATCAAAAGGGCACTTTGACGAACCACATGCTGACTCACAGTGGAGAAAAACCTTATTCTTGTTCCGAGTGCAACTATTCATGTTCTCAAAAGGGCAGTCTGACCACTCACATGTGGACTCACAGTGGAGAAAAGCCTTTTTCTTGTTCTGAGTGCAATTATTCATGTTCTCAAAAAGGCCATTTGACGAACCACATGCTGACTCACAGTGGAGGAAAACCTTTTTCTTGTTCCGATTGCAACTATTCATGTTGTCAAAAAAGCAGACTGACGATTCACATGCGGACTCACAGTGGAGAAAAGCCTTTTTCTTGTTCCGAGTGCAATTATTCATGTTCTCAAAAGGGCACTTTGACGAACCACATGCTGACTCACAGTGGAGAAAAACCTTATTCTTGTTCCGAGTGCAACTATTCATGTTCTCAAAAGGGCAGTCTGACCACTCACATGTGGACTCACAGTGGAGAAAAGCCTTTTTCTTGTTCCGAGTGCAATTATTCATGTTCTCAAAAAGGCCATTTGACGAACCACATGCTGACTCATAGTGGAGGAAAACCTTTTTCTTGTTCCGAGTGCAACTATTCATGTTCTCGAAAGGGCAGACTGACGTCTCACATGCGGACACACAGTGGAGAAAAGCCTTTTTCTTGTTCCGAGTGCAACTATTCATTTTCTCAAAGGGGAAATTTGGCGAGCCACAAGCTAACTCACAGTGGAGAAAAACCTTTTTCTTGTTCTGAGTGCAACTATTCATGTTCTCGAAAGAGCAGTCTCACGACTCACATGCTGACTCACAGTGGAGAAAAGCCTTTTGCTTGTTCTGAGTGCAACTATTCGTGTTCTCGAAAGAGTAGTCTGATGTCTCACATGCTGACTCACAGTGGAGAAAAACTTTTTTCTTGTTCCGAGTGCAACTATTCATGTTATCAAAAGAGCAGTCTGACGTCTCACATGCGGACTCACAGTGGAGAAAAGCCTTTTTCTTGTTCTGAGTGCAACTATTCATGTTTTCGAAAGAGCAGTCTCACGACTCACATGCTGACTCACAGTGGAGAAAAACCTTTTGCTTGTTCCGAGTGCAACTATTCATGTTCTCGAAAGGGAAATTTAGCGAGCCACAAGCTGATTCACAGTGGAGAAAAGCCTTTTTCTTGTTCCGAGTGCAGCTATTCTTGTTCTCAAAAGGGCGGATTGACAAGACACATGCTGACTCACAGTGGAGAAAAGCCTTTTTCTTGTTCCGAGTGCAATTATTCATTTTCTCTTAAGGGACATTTGGCGCGCCACAAGCTGACTCACAGTGGAGAAAAACCTTTTTCTTGTTCCGAGTGCAACTATTCATGTTCTCAAAAAAGCAGTCTGACGTCTCATGTGCGGACTCACTGGAGAAAAGCCTTTTTCTAGTTCCGAGTGCAACTAATCATGTTCTCATAAGGGCAGTCTGAAGAGCCACATGCTGACTCACAGTGGAGAAAAACCTTTTTCATTATTTGAGTGCAACTATTCATGTTTTCAAAATGGCAATCTGACTAAACAACCGCTGACTCATGGTGGCGTAAAACCCATTTTATGATCCGAGCGCCGCTATTCTTATTTATTTTTTGTTAATTCAGACATAAGCAGTACATTACGCCACAAGTTACATCTTATATTGAATTGTCTCATGGTTGTATAATTAAGTCCGTAAAATATCATACAGTTATTTCGCTTAATAAAAAAGAAGATTGTTGTGTGGAAATGAGAGAAATTTTTAAATTAAGATTTATATACCCAAAAATTGTAATTGACCGTTAATAAAAGTTTTGTGAAACCATAAACGTAAGTAATTTTAAAATAATTTATATCTGGCCAACAAATTGTATAAAAAGGTAAGGAATTATTAAAAAAATTCTTATAATAATTTTTGAGTTATTCGTTTCATTATTGTTGTTGGCTTCTGTATGAAAAAGTGATTTGTGCCGTTGTATTTTTTTATTTTTTATATGAATACCGCACAAGAGTCCCAACTGCTCCCGTCTGGAGCCAGTGAGACTATGGCATCCCCAATTGGGGTATGTTGTGAGGCTGAAGGTGGTGGGGAGGGGAAGGAGATGGGGAGTGGAAGGTGGGTAGTACCTGGCTATTCAGATCTGGTCACCAAACACGGCCAAAGCCATTTCAAGCGACGTTTCAATTCTTTATTTTTTATTTTTTTTATTTATTAAAAGAAGTTTATACAATGAACAAAAAATTGTGTTAATTCATCCGCCATGCTAGGGATGTCCCTGTGTTATGGCGGATGAAGTTTACAGATTGTGTAGGTACAGTGTACAGCTATTAACTTATGCAATTCATTTAAGTAGTTTAAGTAACATATTTAGTAACAAATTAAGTTAGTAATTTAATTAACACATTAAATTAATTTATGTTACAAGTTGTATTAATTTTATTACAATTCAATTAAAATAGCAAATTTTTACTCATCATCGTTACTGAATGTAAGGATCCATTTTGATAATTTTTTTTTAAAGATATGGGGTTGGGTTTCGGATTTTAGGTTCTCGGGGAGAAGGTTAAACATTTTAGGAGCTAGGTACATGAAATGTCTTTGAGCTGATGTGGTGCGTAGTGTAGGAACATTGTAGTGTCGTTTGGTTATTGTTCTGGTGGTGTAACTGTGATGTAAAAGAGTTTTTTTCTTGTATTTGAACATGAAATGTGTTAGTGTAAATTTTAGATGAAGTTGCCGTATGTTTAAGACATTATATTCTGTGAAGAGTCTATTGGAGGAATATCTTGTTGGTCGCTTGTTGATAGCACGTAAAATCGTTTTTTGGGCTTTTTGCAGAGGATCAATAAAATTAAGAGCACAGCCGCCCCAAATTATGATGCCATATGCTAACTGGGATTGGCAGAGAGCATAGTAAACCGTTTTTAGTGTTATAGGAGTAAGTATATTTCTTAGAGTTCGAAAAACATAAGAGAGCTTGCGAATTCGGAGAGTTAGACTGGCTAAGTGCTGATCCCAACGAAGATGGTGATCAATTAGGACCCCCAGGTATTTTATATGAGATACTTTTTCCAAATTTGGGCAAGTACAGGAAGAGTAGGGACTTGGACAGGAGTGAATTGTTATTTTCTGATTGATAGAAGGTTGGGTTGCAGCAGATAGACTGAAGGTTAAGAATTTAGTTTTACCAGCATTGAGGGTGAGGAGATTATCATCTAACCAATTCTTTACAAGACCTGTGTCATATTGAGCTATGTCGAATGCTCCTTTCCAATTTTTATGTCGAGCTATAAGCACAGTGTCATCTGCAAAGGATATTATTTTTCCGGTTATGGGTAGGTTACAAAGTTTATTGATGTATATGAGGAACAAAATAGGGCCTAGAACACTTCCTTGTGGAACTCCGAATTGGATTGGTAAAGGGTTGCTTAATTCTGGATGGTGGTCTTACACCAGGGCGATTCTGAGAGTATCTTCCACTCTGGAACCTGTCGCAAATATGCTTTATATTATTTTAAATGAATAAATTGTGAAATAACACAAATTAATCAAATAAAATTTATTTGCCACCTATTTGCGACCTTCGGAATGCTAGTCAGGAGCCTTACCGCTGGACTATGCCGGTCGTCAATGCTTCATTGGAATGTTTATACGTATATACGTGGTTTGCTTCATTATAACGTTTATAGGAATGACGGGAAGCAATTCGAAATATTTTTTTGTTATTAAGCTGATTATATAGAAATAACAAATTTGACTTGTGTGCGCCTTTAAAATAAAATTTTAGTTTGTTGCATTTTTTATGTATGTATTTCAAAAACTTATTCTGTATACTTCTACTTGGTCTATGTGTACTTTATATTGAGGATTCCATATTGTGGAAGCATACTCTTCGGAACAGGCACAGCCTAGTGAGGTGGAGGTGGTATATATCGATAAAATATGTATTGTATATTTTGTAAAATTATCTTGGTTAATAAATAATTAAAATATATATATTTTTTAAATATTACGGTGTACTTCTGTCTTATGAATAAAACGGCATTTCTAGAGTCTTGTTACTTTAGAAAACTTGTCATTAATTTGCTTATTGTAAAGGTAGATTGTTCCAGTTGTATGGATTGATAATTTTATTTTTATTTCTAGCAAATGTAATTGAATGGCTCTTAGATGTGTTTCGGGATAATAAGTTTTATTCACATTATGCGGATCAAGATAGCTTTGTAATTCCACACAATCTCATAAAAATTGTACAGGCTTTACAAATTGCATGCCATCTGCGTTTAACAGTAACAATTAATAAAGCGTACGCAAATGTCATTTATGTAAATCTAATATATAAAATTCTCGTGTCACGGTGTTTGTTATCTTACTCCTCCGAAACGGCTGAACCGATTTTGATGAAATTTTGTGTGCTTATCGGGTAGGTCTGAGAATCGGCCAACATATTTTTACCCCTAAAAATTTTATGTGGTCCACCCCGAATTTTTATTTTTTATTTCTTGGACAAAATTTATTTTTTATTTTTTTATGGTGAGGCATTAAAAAATACATACAGCCCTAAATTTTTTCCCTTCTACCATCAACCACTAATTTTTAATGGCGATATTATTAATTCAATCATTTTCAACCCCGGAACTAAAAAAATATTTCCTAAAAATAATGTGTACGGCAAAACAACGTTTGCCGGGTTAGCTAGTATTAAATAAGAGTGGACAGTGATGCGACCCCTGGGGCACGCACGTACTTCTTCCATTTGAAGTAATAAAGGTTTTTTCTTCGTTGCAGTCTTTTCCAAGAGTGGTCATTTCGTAATTTGTTCAGAGTAATTCACAGCAAATATGGCAAGAATATGATGCGAATAGAGAATATTCGATTTAAAATTTGTAACCCATATTAAGAGCCCGAGAGGGAATTTAATTTTTTTTCAATATTTAGCGTGTTTTCAAAGTCACCTGTGCACGTAACAGCACATTAAAAAAAATATTTGTCATCATTTTTTATTAGATGCTTGTATGATGTATTCCACCTGTTTAATTTAAATATTAACTAAAAAAGTAATTTGTACTTTAAAACTGTTTATAAAATAGCAGTTTTCGATAAATCGTCAATCGACCCCTTGATTTTTTTCCCATTTGTAATCGTATACAATATTAAAAAGATATATAAAAAATATTTTTTAAAAGAAAATATCTGTACCTATACCACCCGTTTTGCATATTTTTATAATGTAGCTTAATTATGGCGTATTTAAATTTTTTACACTACGTAAATCAGCGTACTTTAAAATCTTTTTTTTTGTACTAAAAAACAAGTTTTTCTGTAAAATAAAAATATTACCCAATAAAACAGTACTTTAACTATAAAATGTATACACTAATATCAACAAATTTATTGATTTATTTGATTATATTCAATTTTCTTGTGCAACCAAAATACATTAAAACTATGGTTTCTTAGATCTTCTGGTCATTACGCGGAAGTCTGTCCGCTCGAACGGTCGTCCGTGACGCTTTGTTCCGTGAAGATGTATTGAAAAACATGAAAGTATTAGTTATTAAGATATAATACATATAGACTAACTAAATGAAATCAAAACGTATAATCTTTTCGTGTAATTTGAAGAAAACATGTCAAAAAGGACTTCGAAAACGTGCGTAGAAAGGGGATGGACGATCATGTGCTTAAACTTTTTCACATATAACCCGTTTATCATCTAAAAAAAAAATATGTCAAAAGGGAATGGATAACAGAAGTTGCGAGGGCACGATACGGTCCTTACACATTGTACCTTCTGATATGTTGATGTTGGCTATTTATGCGCGTTTTCTTTAAACAGGGTCCCTTAAAATATTCTCAAACAGAACACGTAAAAAGGGACAAGATATCCAAGACGCGGACGTTGAAATGATTGTACCTTCTCACATAATAGTACCCTTTACACGCAGAGTTCGGAGCGGGACGTGCCCCGCGCCACTTCAGGCCGCCGCGCAGAAAAGTAAAGACCGAAAGTAAGATAACGGCTTACAGAGCAGTTCACTGTGAGACTTTTCTGCGCGGCGGCCTAAAGTGGCGCGGGGCACGTCCCGCTCCGAACTCTACGTGTGGGGGAGACTATTGTCTTCAAACGTGTAGCTTCGCACAGGGTACCTTGATTTTAATATTGTCATCACTCGGAACAACAAAGCAAGTTTTAATTGTATTGTGGTCTCTTTCCCTAGCGCGTCGCTATGGACTTGTGAGAGCGAGACGTCAGTATATACCTCATATATTATTGAAACCAAAAAATATATCGAGAAGATATCATATTTCGTTCTACAAAAGTTTAAGGGTTTTTTTGCCCTTGTTCTACAAAAGTTTAAGGGCAAAAGTTTATCATTTAAGTATTTAATCTAGCTATTATCGTGACGATTCAAAGAAAAAAATATTAACTTATTCTATAATCACCAATTCACTTTGCTTAATTAGTTTTTTTGTATTTTTTTTTCAGGATAAAAATTTTAATATGGGAAACTCCATGTTACCAACTTTATGTTACCAAGTGCGATATATGCGTTTGGTGTTTGGACCTCAAATAAGATTTTATTGAAGGTTGAAACTATAAGAAGAGACGATTATTTCTTTAACTTTAAAATGTTAAAACGCCTTCAAAATTTCTACTTTGATTGCTACTTGCCAGAAATAATTGACCCGAGGTATGAGAGAGGCATGGAAATAAGAAATCCTCCTTACATAGAGGAAGCAATTCTTTCCAAAAAAATTACCCTTAATAAAATCGCATGAACAACGGCGTCTGTGACATTATTGGTTTTCTGATTCTATTTTTCTTATGCTTGTACTACCAATACGTTTTTATTGTATAGATTTTTATTTTGTTTAGATGTGAATTTCTTGTGTCGTAAGCGCCAAACTTAATGCCTACCTGACGTTGATACAGAAAACGTCGCAATAGGCGGGTTTAAGGAACGAAACCCGGCAAGCCTCCCTGCCCTCGTCGTTCTCTGTCGCACGTACTCGTATGTTTTTTCTTTCTCTTTTGCTGTCACTGTATCTGCGCAATAATAGATCGTATCAATTTCAGGTCGACATTTAAGTTTGGCGCGTAGTGTACCTAAACTATGTACCATTTTGTAACACTGTGCAAAACAAGTGCATTATCTACCTAATACCGGCAACTAACATTCTGTCTATTACCCTGTATTATGTTCCTAATGAGAAAAAAAACTATTTTTTCATTGGTACAACTATATAATTTATTGTAAAATTTTAATTTTTGTTAAATACCGCTAGGACATTAATAGAACTAAATTAATAAATAAATTCCAACCAGGGATACACATTATTCTCCTTTTTTTGTTGAATAATTCTTACCTATCAAATTTTGGAAGAATTTTTAATATTATGTTTTTATTCATATGCCTAAAAAGTGATATAATAAATCATGAGTATATTGCGAACATAGGAAGATACCTTTATTTCGTAGGAAATGTTAAAAATAATACATAACAAAAAACATACTAAAATCATGGTTATGTATTGAAACTTGTGTTTTTTTTAAGTTATAAAACTATTTTATTATATTCTGCAAAAAACATAAACTTTTAAATCAATATTTTGTATTTTTCAAAGATGCTTTATATTTCCATGTTTTGACAGCCCTCAAAATTGGCATAGGCACCACAGTCCTAGACAGTGCCGGACGCTCGTAACTGCAGGTGTTCAGGGATAAAAGTTCCCAGAGAAAAATTCCCAATATTTATGGAAAAATACTACATGGGAATATTATTAACACAAAAAATATATCAATACCCCTCTTATTTTAACTTCATATTGAGAAGAAGTAGATTTTATAAAACTTGGTAAACTTTTTGACAATTATATTTTTAACGTTTAAAAACAACATTAAATGTAGTGTTATTAACCAGAAAACAACTCCCTATTTAATTCTAAAATCATACTATTTGAATCTTGGATATCCGTTAGTCTTAGATTATTATTAGATATATTACAATTATTTTTTCAACTAAATAGGGAATCTCATGGGAGATTTCCCCACGTTCTAGGGAAAAATCGAAATTCAGCAATCCTCGAATACGGCCAACATGTAATATTCCGTTTTTAGTCTGTGTTCGGGAATGATCGCTGAAACTTCGGGTTTTTACGAGCGGATACTGGGATCTAACTTATTTGAAGTAAAAAGTACATTAGCTTTTGGTGGAATTGATTTGAAAATTTGATGAGGGCGACTCAAGCGACACAAAGTTTAACTATTTTGGCAAATTTTGATAAAATCGATTGTCCTGCTAGACTCTTAATACAAAAATGTTAAAATCTCTAAAAGTTTTATAAATTTGTTAAAAATTGCTAAAAGTATTTTGGAAATAATCCTTATGTTACTGAATTTATTTGTAGGTAGGCCTAATTTCTAGAAATTTTTTGAAGAGAACATGTGTGAAATTGTAACATATTGTATAAATCGGTTCATCAATTAATGTAACAATATTAAAAATGGTGAAAAAAAATTTTTTAAATTAACACATATTTTTTAAAACATTTACGTGTGTGGAACGATGGTTTCTACAAGCGCTGGATTCTAGCACTGCGTTGTTCTCTCTGCCTGCCGCTCTGATGAATCCAGCGGTGGAGTTTCGTGGCCTGCCGCTCTGGAAATCCGTCCCCGTAGGTTTTGCAGGACTCGCCACGCTATGAATCGGCAAAAGGGGTCCATGAAACGTCCGTCACGTTAATGTGAAGTTCCACTGAAAAAGATTGTAAAACGCAGTTTAATTCGTTTTGGAAGAAATGAAAAGGAGTAATGATTAGTTGGTTTGACAATCTATGAGAGATCACGATATTTGTATTAAAAACGTAAAGCTTACAATACTTTTTTGCTTGGAAATCTTGTTATTGTATAATTACTTTATATATATATAACGCCGTATACATTGGCAGAAAACAGCCAATGTATACGGCGACAATAATTATAGAATGTAATGAATTTAATTTTTTCTAGTTTAATCCAGGCTCGTAAGACCAAATAATGGTATCGCAAATGCGACACGTGGAGTGGACTGTATCAATATATTTAAAAAAAAATGTAATGCTTGTGAATACTTGACACAACTATGGGGAATGGTAAACAGATGAATGGGGAAGGAAACTGACTTACCCCTTATGGTTGATGTTCGGCTCAATATTATGGGTCTGAGGGAGCACTAAGTCACTCACTACACAAGCTTCCAAAAAACTGGTCGATGTTATATAAAACTGAGAGAATAATGATGTTCGTTGCACAGTTTCTTTTAACAGACTCACTAATAATTGATGTTGAATGCGCCAAGAGATCAATGTAGATCATTGCAAGCACATAACACACTTAGACTTCTTCAACAGTGGATTTTGAATGTACAGAGAGGTTATTCTGAACCATTGCACCGCACATAACAGACTCACTGACATATTGATTTTATTGTTGTCGGTAGGTAATATTTTCAGTAAGGACAGGTAATTGTGGTACAAAAGGATGGGTAGAGAAATGGAACAAGGTATATAGATAGGTATACATAGTTGCGTCAACACGTGTCTTTAAATTGTACTACTTGTTCAGTTAATAAATGTAACAACTTCCTTCTTTCATTTTAATCTCAAAACGACAAATATTAGCACGATTATACATGACTGTGAATCGTTAAGTATGGTGGATGCAGATAATACCCACCCCGCTAAATTGGTGATCCTCGACTTACACGTGTTAATGGGGGAACAGCGATTTTCAAACAGCGATTGCAGACGAGGACACGGAGACACGGATTCTGGGGCATTCTTTCCCCGGTAAGCTACCTTTCAATTTTACGTTTATAAAATAACATCTTTTGTCTCTTTTTTCCAGGCCTCAGTAAACCTTTTAATATAAAATATGCATCGCATATCCTGTCATTATTTCGATAATGAGCGCATAAACTCGCATTGGGTTTGAAGCAAAGTGTAAACGTTTTTTAATGTAATTCATAAATAATCTTCCGATCACATGATTTCGAGCAAACATATCTTGATTTTCTTAAAAAAGAACCCAAATGAATTTTTTTTTTTTTTTTTTTTTTTATTAATCTATAAACATAGGGTTATACATAGGGTTTAATTGATGCCTGTCTCACTAGGATTTACCTGTGTTGAGACAGGCTTTAGGCAGAAAACAGCCAATGGCTTCAGGCAGATAAGAAGATTAGGTAGATAGGTTACAAATAGCGCATCAATTAATACCTTTTATTTATAAACACGGATGAAAAAAAAGGGATACGTTTTTAAGCCGGTATGAAAAAGTTTCCGAATGGCTCGGAGAGGTAGAGTCATTACATAATGATATTGAAAATTTATTAATTGAATCGGACAAGGCAAGTGATTGTGCGGAGATAGCAACAATCTCTGAACAATTAGATGTAATGTTCTTTGAAATTTCATCTGCAAAAAGACAGCAAAATTCAAACATTAAGTCAGAACCAATTTCTGCAAGTAGTATTGGCAACTTAAAATTACCCGCGATTCAAATAACACCATTTGCTTCCAATCTAAAAAATTGGCATACCTTCCATGCATTGTTCGAAAATCTAGTACATAATAATAATATGTATACAGATATAGAGAAATTTCATCACTTAATTTCGTTACTGAAGGGAACTGCATTGAATTTGGTAAAATCGTTACCATTAATTGCTGAGAATTACCCAATAGCTTGGAATATTCTGCTGCAAAAGTATGAAGATAGTAGATTATTATTTACTTGTTAGGTAGACGAAATGATGAATTTTAAACCATTACCTGATGAATCGATAAATGGATTAACACATATCTTAAACACTTTTCAAGAAAATTTATCTGCTTTGAATGCAATGAAACATGAAGATATATTTAGTAAGTTTGTTGCCCACATAATCTTACGATGTTTGGATCAAGACACCAGATGACAATTCGAAACGTCACTTACACGAACACAATTACCAGAGACATCTCAATTATTTGAAGTTTTACACAATCAGATTAGAATTCTCGAAGCGTCTAACCCACTGAGAGCAAACGTATCGAAACCAAAGACGGCGGTTGCGCGAAAATCCTTATTGGCGGCGAATTCTAGCTCTGAATTGTGCGCTACATGCAAGGAATCTCACTCAATTTATAAATGTGGAAAATTTCTTGAAATGTCTCCCCTTGAAAGGAAAAATCGCATAAAACATTTAAATCGATGTTTTAATTGTTTAAAGTTTCATCGATTTGGAGATTGCCAATCACAATCTAGTTGTAAAATTTGTAACAAGCGGCACCATTCTATGTTGCATTTTGAAACACCCTCTACGGGTGAAAAAGTGACCACGTCATTGACTACCGTCACAAAGTCAAACGAAAATGTGAGCAACGCACCCAATGTACTCTTGGGTACAGCGATTGTTCACATGCAAAATAAATTTGGCGCCTACGTTCCTGTACATATCATCGTAGATAATGGAAGTCTCTTATCCACTGAGTGCTCTTATCCACTGAGCTAAGGTGTCGATATTCAATTCGGTCGGTCGATATTGGTTCTTAGTCGAAGTATGGTACAGTTAAAAGTGACCGAATTGAATATCGACACCTTAGCTCAGTGGATAAGAGCACCCGACCCGGAAAGTAGGGAGGTCCTGGATTCGAGTCCCAGGGGTGCAAATATCTTTTTCTGATTTTTCCGTTTCCAGATTTTCGATTGAGTTTCGCTCATAATGTCTTCATTTAATTAAAAATATTACAGTTTGAGGTTTTACTCTTAAAAAGTTAAAATAAAAAATAATAGTAAATATTTTAATTTAAATTTGATGGTGAAATTACACTTGAAATGAAAAATGCAAAATGAAAAATTTTATTCGTGTTACACCTTTTTTTAGAGCAATGCTAGCATTATAAAATAAAAGAAGAAACGTATTTAAGGGGCCGTTCAAGTATTTCGTAACGCATTTAGGCGAAAGGGGGGGGGGGGTGTCTTGTAAAACGCTACTGTGCGTTACCGGGGCGAGAGGGGTGTTCGAATAACGCGTTACGTAACATTTTTTTTTAATTATAAAAAAATTAGGGAATTAAAATCTTCCAAGTTGGCAACCCTTTTCGTTTATGTTTTACGGGAAATCGACAATGTACGGAAAATTGTACGTCATCTTTATTTTATTTTCGTTGTCAAAATAAGTCACTCGGTCGTTACGTTACGTTAAGAGACGGTAAGGGGGGAGGGACAGAAAAACGTTACGGTGCGTTATATGAATGGGCAGGGCGTTCAATATCTTCAAAAATTGAGTAACGTTATACTTGAACGCCCCCTTAACAACAATTTTACATAATTTTTTGAAAGATTATGAAAATTAAGAAATTTTTTAATAATTTTTTTTGTATATAAATAAAAAACAAGACAAAGAACAGAAAAAAGGAAGAGAGAAAATAGAAAAAGAAAAACTCATATTATAACTGAGAAGTATTATATACAGATGTTATGATTGTAATACGCTATTAATGCAATGTTTTTATTGTTCTTTTGAATTTTTTATAATTTGTTTCCAATCTTGAGTTTACGGATAATTGACAACATACTAAACGTTTAAAAGATCAATGTATGTATTGTTGTTCTGTATTTCCAGACAGCATTAATGTGAAGACAGTTACCATCAAAGCGGAACTCGGACCCCGAGAAGAAAATGAAGAGGGATTTTCTTGTATGGAAATCGACACGGACGTTTTGGATGTTAAAAAGGAATGCTTAGAACACGTTGAAAGAACAACCAAGATGAGAGGTGATAATGAAACTATTAAACGTTGTTTTTAAACAAATTTACAATGTTTTTCTACTAGCGCAGGTAATAAGTATTTTTTAGTCTTCCTAATCCGTATAATTTTTCTAATTTGTCCACAGATCGGAAGACGCATCCTGTTGAAAAACGAATCTCTTACCTCCATTGTAACTACTCAGGCTCTCGAAAGTCGTCTTTCGAAAGTCACCTTCCTCTTTTTGAGAAAAACCTTTTTCTTGTTTCAACTGCAATTATTCATGTTCTATTAAGAGAAATTTGACGACCCACATGCTGACTCACAGTGGAGAAAAACCTTTTTCTTGTTCCGAGTGCACCTATTCATGCTATCGTAAGGGAAATTTCGCGAGCCACAAGCTGATTCACAGTGAAGAAAAGCCTTTTTCTTGTTCCGAGTGCAACTATTCATATTCTCGAAAAAGCAGTCTGACGACTCACATGCTGACTCACAGCGAAGAAAAAAAATTTTGTTGTTCCGAGTGCAACTATTCATGTTCTCAAAAAAGCAATCTAACGTCTCACATGCGGACTCACGGTGTAGAAAAGCCTTTTTCTTGTTTCGAGTGCAACTATTCATGTTCTCGAAAAGAAGATTTGAAGAGACACGCGCTGACTCACAGTGGAAAAAAACCTTTTTCATGTTCCGAGTGCAACTATTCATGTTCTCAAAAAGGCCACCTAACCACCCACATGCGAACTCATAGTGGACAAAAACCTTTTTCATGTTCTGAGTGCGACTATTCGTGTTCTTTTAAGAGCAGTTTGACAAACCACATGCTGACTCACAGTGGAGAAAAGCCTTTTTCTTGTTTCGAGTGCACCTATTCATGTTCTCAAAAAAGAAGTCTGACGACTCCCATGGTTTCATTATGTAATCATTATCATCTATGTAATCATTATCACCAAAAATCATAATCATAACGACAGCGGAGGTAATTTGATTCGTACTTAAATACTCTATTTGCAATCAATTTGTATAAAAACTGCTTATTTTTCCAATTAAATTGAAAAAGCAAAACGGTGAATTTTTAATTACATTTGTAACATTATTAAATGTGTTAAGGTTAATTGTTAATTTTCTCTATAATATGAGATAAGTGTTTTATTAAAAACTCGCTGGGGTACCCGGTTTCGCTCAGGATAATATTCGAGAGTTTTCTGGAATGTTCCTTCAAGTGCATTAGCGAACCATCTAGAACGTTCTCGGAACTTTTAATCCGCCGAAATAATCCGCCACTCCTTCCAGAGCTTTCTAGAGTTTTATCGAACCTTCCAGAACTTTCCGGAAGACTGTTCTTGAAATTCCTATAGGGCAAAATTCCAGCCCTTATATCTTCAATAGCACGTCCTCTAGGAAAAAACGGGACCCCTCATCCTCGAGGGGGGATAGAGATCTACCACACAATATAACTACCTTGATGGTACCGGGACTCGTTTTTGAGTTTTTGCGGGCCGCACGCTTTTTTGGACTTTCTTTTATAATATACCTTGATTATTTGATATGTGACTAGCTATATGAACAATGAAGGTAGAGCATGAAAATAACATTATTAATCTCAATTAAAGACAAATAATTGAAAGGGTTTATTGACTTTAATATCAAATACAAATTGACAATAATAAAGCATGATGAAGACTCTTAAAGTTTGATTCAATCTCAGGCGTAGACGGAATTCTCTAAGATGGAATTCCAACAGACAAATAATGCTACATGGAAATTGAAGTTAGGTTAAAAGCGTGCAAGCATGATTAAAACTAGAATTAGGGGGATATTGTATTTTAAACATAAATACAAAAACTGATGATTTGATAGAGGTTAAATCGGTAAGCTTAATTAAACTAATATGAAAGATTAGAAAGTTACATTCCGAAGCGCCGTCGTGATGTTGATTCTGACATTGGTTTATTTATGCCCGCATTGATTTGGTGGGGAAAGAAGAAGAGCCGTCAACTACGGTTTGAAATGTTCTTCTCTTGAGAAAGTCTGCAATAAAAATATGCAGAGTCGGATGGATCCCATACGATGGTAACTTCTCGTTGAATGGAAATTATAACAATTGTCTATGACTTCATTATTGTTTATGCATAACTAACACATTTTGTTGACACGTCACCGTCAGTCGTTTAATCAGTTTGCGGTATAATTATACGTTTAATCCTGTTTCCAAACTGCGTTTAACCCACGCTATTAAATTTAACATCCCATCGATAGATCTTCGTAAGTTCTAATGCCTATATTCATCGCCATTCATTTTAGTAGCGGCTTCATTCCAAATGACACTGAGCGACCATTGTTCTGTAATTTGAGCTATGGCAAGCTCGAACGCGTAACTGCTCTGTGTCGAATGTGATCAAGCTTATTTTACGCCGATCGGTACACCTGTGTTAGGAAATCCACTTGCGCATTTTGTTCGATGAACATTTTAACTGCCAATTTGACGTCTGATTATTATTAGATTCGTGTTTCGAAGGAATTGTAGATTATAAAAATATTTATTACCAACAATTTGTTGAAAGGGCAATGGCGGATCCAATATTATCCGGTTTATCTTTAAATATTAAGTATTCCATAGATTTTCTATAAGGTCTTTTTTCTAAGGTCATAACTTTAAGAGCAATTTTCGCAATTTTATTCTGGTTATGCATTAAGCAAACGTCTTCATTGTTATGACAGAATATTTCAAGCGAAACCAAATAATATTAAAACCTCTTACAAATTGGAGTTCCTTTACAATAATGTTCTGTTTCAGGTTTATTTGTTTGGACTTAAACCAATATTCAAACGCTACCACAGCAGTGCCATGGATCTACCGAAACTCGAGACCGTTTCCATCAAGACGGAACCAGAGTCCCAGAAAGAAGTCGGAGGTGAAATGCCGTTTACGGATATAGATTTCGACCTACCAGATGTAAAGAAGGAATGTTTGCATAGTGCGGAATATGCTCAGACAGCCAGTGAGATTCTTTGAATATATATATTTACAAAAAATTTAGGATATTAAATTCACCATGGTGACAATTCTTGGCCTTGCCTCGAAAGAAGTAGAATTTACCCTTAAATTCGTCTTTCACACTTTTAACTTAATAATATTTTCACGGTAAGTTCCCGAATGCTTAAGTTTTCACCCCAGTTTATTGGGATCTGATATGGTTATTCTTTCTTTATTATTTGTTTGGTTCTGAAACAGTTTTTAAAAAAAACTTAATCCATATTCCTCTAGTCCTTCCATCATGTAATCCATTCTCTTCCTCCTTTCCTCAAAGTCTCCACCAGGAAAATAAGAAGATGTTCTTACCTATATGTTGAACAATATTGCCACCCAAGTGTGCATTACCTACTTGTAATAGTTGCATTTTGATAGTGACATGGGTCACAACTCGCTCTTTGAAAATATCGAAAATAATAGAAAATTCCATTTTTTATTAACTCAAAAGTGTCGTGGCTTGAAACTTGTTTTGTGCAAATATAGTGTGAAACCAGAAACGACCCTGAACAGCCTTAAGAAGCCGTCAAAGGTAGGAGACTTCCTTTCAAAACCGATTCTCCTTCGATCTTACTTTAAAACACAATACATGGTCTATTCGTCGTCAAAAAGGATTTACAGTCCACATTCTCGTGTCGTGGCATCTGCTGCGAAATTATTGTTATTATGAATTATTGTTTTCATTTCAATATTTCTCCTCACTAACCTGTGTTATGGTTAATAATTTTATAAGATAATAAAAACATTATTGTTTCTTACATACGACTGAGTCAATAGGAAAAAGTTATCGAAGGTGTCGTCCAAGCATGGAGTGAATGCAAATCTCATTCAGGCAATTGCGTCTCTGTATGAGGGAAGCGTTGCGTCGGAGGTTTTACGGGATAATTTGACTGGAGGATCACAAAATTTGTTAAGCAATGCTGCGTAATGTCATCGTTGTTATGTAATTTTTACATGGATACTTGTATGAAAGAATTGAAAGAGGTGGGAAACAACAAAAAAAAAATTTTTTTTTTAACGAACTTACCCCTACGTAACTTCACGTTTATTATAAAAAAAACGTTTTAAAAATTCAGAAACTCAACAAGTGTGCTCTGCAAAAAGTTCGAAACTGACCGAGACTGCCTGTACAGAAAGATTGTAATTCCAAGAAACAAATGGCGGAATAAAACTGTCGGAAAGTACACAAACAGAAAATCTCGCTCCCTAACATCTGTGGTACGGGTTATCCCGGGTGACTACCCGGATATGTTAGACAGAAAAAAATATTATGACCCAGAACAAAAAGAGAAGACAAGAAGAATTGTACCGAAACGTTTCCGAAACACTAGCGGGCAATGCGATTTGTATTAATATTTAACAAAAACAATATTTTTCAATATTACGCGCTTTCAATACATAAAACCAAACATCGAAAATTTCCGTTGGTATTATCTAAAGGATTTCAAAAATATGAATGAACTAGTAACATTCATTATCTAGATGTCGTTAATAAGGTGGATGTTGAGGATTTTGTGCATTGCTCTTCTGGCTGGCTAGGTCAATGAATAAAGGTAATATTTTTTTAAGGAGTAATCCCATTCAACCAGTATCAGAGGATTTTGATGTCTAAAAACACCGCTGTAGCTTTGTTGCCATAGTTCAGCGGACTTGTAACTTAAGCCTTGTAAGGGTTTAAAATTAGGGTTTCAAGAGGTAAAGTTGTGTAATTAACCTGCTGACAGACTGCATTGGCAGTTTAGTGGGTGCTTATAATGTAGAATAAAATATATATATAAAACATTTGACCGGCCAACTCAGGAACGTGCTGTTTATACACTCAGATACTTAAGCCATCATTGGCACAGGAAGGGGTTCGAGAAAAACGGTTTTTCCTTCTTGAGGCATCGATCCCTAATGTGGAAATCTGGGGTATTTCTTATTTGTTAAATAAAAGTTCTTAAATCTCTTATCCAAATATCCGCATCTAAGTGATTAATTAGTGGAATCCTTCTTTCGTAAATATTTTATTTTTATGAGTACAACTCACTTTCTTCTTCAACTATATATTTCTTTGGTGGGTTTAACCTTCGTAAGTTATAAAAATAGAGTTGTTCTAATTAAAAATTAATATTTATTTAGGCTTTAAGAAAAAGGTGAGTAAGCGCCTCCGTACATGGAGCTACTTACAAGCTATTCGAGCCTGATGCGCGTAGCACGCGCACCGCTCGTGGGTACCCGCCATACAATTTTGCTGGTGTTCGTACCCGGCGCTACGCGATGGATGTCAGGTTGAAGTCGGTAGCGCGCTAACGACGGTGCTGGTAGCGCGCTACGCGTTGCAGCATTCGTGTCTACTACTTTCGTTTGACGTTTAACAGAAATGGCGTCTGAACATGAAAGTAATGTTAGATTTGTTCTGGAAGTGAAAAAAAATGCGTGTTTACATAACTTTACATTACCAGAATACGCAAGAAAGGATTTAGTGAAGAAGGCGTAGATTAATGTTGGAAAAAAAGTCATTTGACATCGTTCGACATCGTGTTAACTCCACGGCTGCACGTGAAAAATGATCAAGTTCAGTATAATTCGGGTACCGCCGTGTACGGAAACCAGCTTTAAAAAGTAGTACATCTGCAGGGTACTTGTGGTTGTGTCACAATCACGTAGTTTGTAAGTATCTCCATGAACGGAGGGCCTAATAGATATCCCGTACAAAATAAAATTTGATATATTTATTTGAGACTGTCTAGGATAAAACCAATTCTTCGTGCAATTGTTTCCAAATAAAAAGGTAGCTGCCATGGGAAAATATTTGTCGAAGATAAAATTAATAAATTTCAAATTTGAAATACGACATTGACAAAAATATAGATATAGATACTAATCGGTAAGGCGTTTATCCCGGTACAACGAGAGATCCTGAGTTCGAGTCCCAGGTGCGACCGTGATCTTTTTATTTTACTGTATCTTATTCTTTCTCATATTTTTATTTAGAGTATTAGTAATATCTTCTTCTTTAATGGTTAATATTTTATCATTGAAGAAGAAAATAAAAAATATAGTCTAAACAAAAATATGAAAGAGAACAAGACACAGAAAAACAGACAAAGATAATGGTTGCAACTGGGACTCGAACCCAGAACCTTTCGTCTATCCGGGACGTGCGTTTACCGATTTCGCCATTGCCACCTACTGTTAAACCGTCATATTAGTAACGTGATCATTTATTTTATCTCCCAAACCGGGACATAAAAAAAAAGTAGTTTTTTTATTTTTTATATATGAATACTTCACAAGAGTCCCAGCTGCCCCCATCTGGAGCCAGTGAGGTTAGGCATCCCCAATTGGGGTATATTGTTTGGCTTAAAGGGATGGGAAGGAGATGGGAAGGAGATGGGAAGAGGAAGGTGGGGAAATACCTAGCTATTCAGATCTGGTCAGCAAACACGGCTCAAGCCATTTCAAGCAACGTTTCAATTATGAATGGTGGTCTTACACAAGGGCAATACTGAGAGTATCTTCCACTTTGGAACGTGCCGCAAATATACTAAATATTATTTTTAATTTATTAATTGTGAAAAAACACAAATAAAATTTATTTACCCACGTCGGGATTCGACCCCGCGACCTTCAGATTGCGAGACAAGACCCTTACCCATCGACAACGCTGGCTGTCAACTTACCTAAATATACTAAAAATAATAATAATAAATTTGGACAACTTATATAGCGCTGTTTTCGTGAAAAAATCGCCTCTAGAGCACTGTACAAAAGAGGATAGATTAGAATTCAGTGACCGGACAACTTAGAATGAATTCAACTCACCACCTACTTTGAAAAGTCATTAAAATTGATGAAAAAATTTTATAAGAAATATGTTAAATAGATTACATTAGGTTAGGTTATCGGCTATTTTCAAAAAAAAAATTTCATAGCTTTTAATGACTTTTTGTAGAAGTGTTGAATTGACTTGATTCTGAGTTGGCATGGAACCGGTCAGATGCATTGTGCTATTTTATGCGTAAGCGCAATGAAAATACTGTATTATTTGACTGCGCATGCCCACGTCATCATGTACTAGTACTAGATTCTACCGCCAAGATTCTCATTTTCAAGGGCGCTTTTTCCATAATTTTTAAAATTCTGCTGCAAGTTTCTTACTTTTCGTAAACGAGACATTTTGGCGCCCCGAGGATTTGTTCGGGGACACCGGGGAACGCTGCCTGAAAACGGGACTGTTCCGGTGAAAACGGGACGTCTGGTCACATTACTTGTTTGTCAATTTCTAATATGAATTATAACACAGGCCAACAGTGAAAAAACTTTTTTGATAATTTTTACTAATTCCTGCGTAAGTTGGTGTCCTGATCACGAAAAAAATTATAGAAAAGTCGTATCACCCACCAATTTTTCACATTTCACTATTAAATATGCTTGATGAGCCTTAAAGTCCACTTCTTGCACAGCCATCTTGACCTTTTTCCTCAAAATTTAGGTGATGTGAGTGCAAGGGGGACGGTTTCATCAGGACCTAAAAGAGATGGAGAAACGATACCAGGGACGGTGGAATATCAAAATAATGGGTGATTACTGTTGGTCACTTCACAGAGAACAACAAAACGTAACACATCGGCGAAAAAGCTACGCAAGAAACTTTGTAGAGAAAAAAATAAGCATCTAATATTCAAATTTAAGTAATGAAATATGATTGTAAGGAAAAGGTTTCCAATCTTAAATTTTCGGGTAAATGACAACAAAATAAACTTATAAAAGATCAATGAACGTATTGTTGTTTTGTTTTTTTCTAGGTAGCATGAATGTGGAGACAGTTACCATCAAAGCGGAACTCGGACCCCGAGAAGAAAATGAAGAGGGATTTTCTTGCATGGAAATTGATACGGACGTTATTGATGTTAAAAAGGAATGCTTAGAACACGTTGAAAGAACTATCCAGATGGCAGGTAATAATGAAACTAATTAACGTTGTTTTTAAACAAATTTACTTTGTTTTTCTGCTAGCGCAGGTAATAAGTATAATTTAGTTTTCCTAACCCGTATTATTTTCAAATTTGTCCACAGATCGGAAGACGCATCCTGTTGAAAGACGAATTTCTTGCCTCCATTGTTACAATTCCGGCTCTCAAAAGTCGTCTTTCGAAAGTCACCTTCGCAAAAATACTGGAGAAAAACCTTTTTCTTGTTCCAACTGCAACTATTCATGTTCTTTTAAGGGAAATTTGACGACCCGCATGCTGACTCACAGTGGAGAAAAACCTTTTTCTTGTTCCGAGTGCACTTATTCAAGTTCTCAAAAAAGCAGTCTGACGACTCACATGCGGACTCACAGTGGAGAAAAGCCTTTTTCTTGTGCTGAGTGCAACTATTCATGTTCTCAAAAGGGTAATCTGACTAGCCACGTGCGGTCTCATAGTGGAGAAAAACCTTATTCATGTTCCAAGTGCGACTATTCATTTTCTCACAAAAACAGTTTGACGAACCACATGCTGAATCACAGTGGACAAAAACCATATTCATGTTCCGAGTGTGACTATTCATTTTCCCGAAAGAGCAGTCTAACGAGACACGCGCTGACTCACAGTGGAGAAAAACCTTTTTCATGTTTCAAGTGCAACTGTTCATTCTCTCATAAAAGCAGTCTGACGACTCACATGCGGACTCACAGTAGAGAAAAGCCTTTTTCTTGTTCTGAGTGCAACTATTCGTGTTCTCGAAAGAGCATTCTGATGACTCACATGCTTACTCACAGTGAAGAAAAACTTTTTTCTTGTTCCGAGTGCAACTATTCATTTTCTCGAAAGGGAAATTTAGCGAGCCACAAGCGGATTCACAGTGGAGAAAAACCTTTTTCTTGTTCCGACTGCAACTATTCATGTTCTCAAAAGAGCAGTCTGACGTCTCACATGCGGACTCACAGTGGAGAAAAGCCTTTTTCTTGTTCCGAATGCAACTATTCATGTTCTCGAAAGGGAAATTTAGCGAGCCACAAGCTGATTCACAGTGGAGAAAAACCTTTTTCTTGTTCCGACTGCAACTATTCATGTTCTCAAAAGAGCAGTCTGATGTCTCACATGCGGACTCACAGTGGAGAAAAGCCTTTTTCTTGTTCCGAATGCAACTATATATGTTCTCGAAAGGGAAATTTAGCGAGCCACAAGCTGATTCACAGTGGAGAAAAACCTTTTTCATGTTCCAAGTGCAACTATTCATGTTCTCAAAAAGGCCACCTAACCACCCACATGCGAACCCATAGTGGACAAAAACCTTATTCATGTTCTGAGTGCGACTATTCGTGTTCTCTTAAGAGCAATTTGACAAAACACATGCTGACTCACAGTAGAGAAAAACCTTTTTCTTGTTTCGAGTGCACCTATTCATGTTCTCAAAAAAGAAGTCTGACGACTCACATGCGGACTCACAGTGGCGAAAAGCCTTTTTCTTGTTCCTAGTGCAACTACTCATGTTCTCAAAAGAGCAGTCTGACGACTCACATGCGGACTCACAGTGGAGAAAAGCCTTTTTCTTGTTCCGAGTGCACCCATACATGTTCTCAAAAGGGCAGTCTTACGTCCCACATGCTGACTCACAGTGGAGAAAAACCTTTTTCTCCCAACTGCAACTTCTCATGTTCTCAAAAGAGGAATCTGACCAGCCACATGCTGACTCACAATGGAAAAAAAACTTTTCTTTTTCATAGTGTAACTATTCAAGTTCCTAGTGTAAGTTCTAAAAAGAGCCATCTGACTTTTCGCATGTTGACTCAAAGTGGAGAAAATTCATGTTCACACTAAGTCAGTTTGACGAAAAACATGCTGACTCACAGTGGGGAACAACCCTTTTCTTGTTCTGAGTGCAATTGCTTATGTTCTCCAAAGGGAAGTTTAAAGATTCACATGTGAATCACAGTGTAGAAAAACCTATTTCGTGTTCCGAGTGTAACTATTTATGTTCTCAAAAGGGCAGCCTGACCAGCCACATGCTGACTCACTGTGGAAAAAACCTCTTTCTTTTTCCGAGTTATGTTCTCGAAAAGGAGTTTTAAAGAATCACATGCTGACTCACAGTGGAGATAAACCTTTTTCATGTTCCGAGTGCAACAATTCATGCTCTCCCAAAGGTAGTTTGACTCACCACATGCTGACTTAAAGCTTTAAAAAACCCTTTTCTTGTTCCGAGTGCAACTACCTAAGTTCTCGAAAGGGAGTTTTAAAGAATCGCACGCAGACTCACATCTGACTAACCACCTGCTGACTCATGGTGACGTAAAACCTTTTTGATGATCCGAGCGCCGACATCCTTGTTTATCTTTTTGTTTATTCAGACATTAACAGTACGTTACGCCACAAGTTACATCTTATTTTGTATTTTTACATGGTTGTTGTATTTAGTCCGTAAAATATAATGTAATATGTATGGTATAGTTATTTCGCACAATATACAGAAAGATTGTTGTATGGAGATAAGAGAAATTTTGAAATCAAGATTTATACGCCCACTAATTGTAATTTAGTTATAATAAAAGTTTAGTGAAACCTTAAATGTAAGTAATTTTAAAATATTTTATATCCGGCCAACAAATTTTATAAATTTGTTTGTTATAGTTGCAAGGAATTATAAACAAATTCTTATAATAAATTTTTAGTTATTTGTTTCATTAGTATTGTTGGCTTCTATATGTAAAAGTGATTTGCGCCTGGTACGCCTCAGTGAAACGTTTATAGGAATGACGGGTAGCAATTCGAGATTTTTTTTTTGTTATTTTGCTGATAACATTGAAATAACAAATATGACAAATGTGCGCCCTTTAAATAAAATTTATAGTTTTGTTGTATTTCTTTATGTTTGTATTTCAAAAACTTATTCTGTATACTTTCAACTTCGTCTATGTGTACTTTATATTGAGGATTCCATATTGTGGAAGCATGCTCTTCGGAACAGGCTCAGCTTAGTGAGGTGGTATACACCGAAAAAATGTGTATTGCATATTTTGTTAAATTATCTTGGTAAATAAATAATTTAAATATATATTTTTTTTTCAATTTTACGGTGTACTTCTATCTAATGACTAAAACGGCATTTCTTGAGTCTTGTTACTTTAGAAAACTTAAAATTTATTTGCTTATTGTAAAGGTTGATTGTTCCATTTGTATGGACAGATAATTTTATTTTTATTTCTAGTTAATGTTATCGGGTGGCTCTAAGATGTGGTTCGGGATAATAAGTTTTATTCATATTTTGCGGACAAATGGCCCTTTGGAGGGCCATATCTAAAAAACTATCAAACTTACCTTTTTTATAAACAAACTATCAAACTTAAAAACTACAACAATCGTCCTACGACACTTGCTGCCGATGACTGAAATGTCCTTGAATTTCAATGCGATACGCGCAAAGGATAAAAAGAGAGAGCAATATATAAAAAACGCGGGCGCCTCTGCGACGTAGAGTAGTAATCTAGGGTTAAACTGATCAAAAATATACATTGTGTGAGCTTATGTACGTATAGAAAAGTACAAAACCTAATATAAGGATAGAGTGAGAGGATAAAATCAACATCTTATGTACATAGTGATGGAGAGAAAGAGACGGGAGATATTTAATGATTTATAATATTACAGGGACTAAACGTCACTTGAATAGGTGATTAACCTTCCCCATACTAAGCATTCAAATATTCCGCGTGCACCGAACCGGGGGATCGAAAGCCCCCGCTCGAATTTGTACAAATCGTAAAATATAGTGTGTTTTATGTGACGTCTTGTCAACCATCTGGCTTGGCGGGAAGTGTGACCGGCAGTGTTCCCGAACCCAAAGCTTCAAAATCGGGAGAATTTTCGCCTGAAATTTGTGAGAAAACGGGAGAATTTTGAAAAAATCGGGAGATTACTAGAATTATGTTAATGAAATTTTTCCCTTGTCAATAATCCGAATCCCTTTTATTATTCCGAAGCAGTACCTTAACAACAAACGAAAAAACCATAAACAGCGTCGTCAATACGATTATTCTATGTGCTGCCCGTGGAATAAAGCAATTTCCCTTACGTTCAACCGGGACTTATTTTACGTCTGGCAACTCAGCACAAATTTTTGTGTCACTTCGACCTTGGAGTTAGAGTCACATGCTATTTGTCATTTCTTTGATGTGATTAACACCAGAGATATCCCCGTAATATCCCACTAATGCCGCTGCATACCACCCCGATCTCAACAGTTTTCCATTGGTGGATTGCAGACATTACGTCACTACCATAGATATTGCGCATCTTTTGATTTTGTCACAAAAAGGGTCGAAGTTATACCCCCCTGCATAGACAGAAATGAAGTCATACACAATTATGAAAATTCCTTTTCTTGCCTTTTAGGTTTACAGTATTGTGCAAATTAATGGAATAATTGTCAATTATTATGGTCAAACCATTTAAAGCTTGTAAAATAAATTTTTTACATTATTGTACAACAACCATTATGCAAATTAATACGGAAATAAAACAAATCGGCGACCACTGAGGCATTAACGGCCGAAATTAGATGCGCTGTTAACGAAATACTGCCACAAGTATGCCAGAACCTAATCAAATGAAATACAGATAATTGTTTATGACTACTTTATTGCCTATGGATAATCTATATGCTATAAATATTGTTGAAGCACGATTTCTACACTGCCAATCATTTCAGCTATTTATTTACGTATAATTCTACATAATTTTCCTGACACTGTTTCCAACACGGTTAAATTAATCATCCCATGCTCCTGATAGTTATTGGTAAGTTCTAATACTGATATTTTCTACCCAACTATTAATCACGGTATTCATTTTGGTACCGGCCATTATTCCAAATCAAACTTAGCAGTCACTTTTCTTTAACCCATTGGCCACAAACCCCGGCAGCTTGCCGGGTGTGCGTCTCAGGTACTTAACCACAAACCCCGGCGCGCCGCCGGCCTAGAGTTGGTCCGCCAAAAAACGGAAAACTAGCACGACAGTGACATTTAGGAAAAAAAATTTTATGCCGAACGCTCTGTATGTAATTAATCATTCATTTCGTAGAATTGGCAATAATAAGTTTCTAATGTTTTTTTCCTAATATTAATTAATTTCCTTCAAAATTACGAGTGGTTCTAAGGTTTTGGCAGTGACCCTGCACGTCCCTAATTGCTTTGAGGACTAACATACCAAATTATTGTTTTGTTTTTTCATTCACGTATACTAATAACTAATAAAATTATTAGTTATTAGTATACGTGAATGAAAAAACAAAAGTTATTGATTTTAGATTTATGAATATTATGTTTTTTTTTTAACTTTATGTATTAAAATGTGAAAAATAACTTACGAAAAAAGAAAATATTATATTTGTTTTCTTATTTACACATATTTAAGTACTTTTTAAATTTTATTTTAATGTTTTTCTTTACCTTAATATGTAAACAAAATTAAAGAAATTCATTAATTTGAATGTAAAGTTCAAAAATTACAATTGATTTAGTACATCAATGCAGGTTTTCAATTTTTGGTACAAAATTAATTCAGTGGTAAAAGCCAATTTTTTTACTGATTACTTCTTTGGCCAATGGGTTAATTTGGAATACACAATGCATAACTGCATTGTGTGTAACGCTACCTAGCTTAACTTACGCCAATCGGTACACCTTATTTAGGGAATCCATTTGGCGTTTTGTTTGAGAACGTTTTAGCTTCCCCTTACTAACCATTCTAAAATTCCGCGTGCACCGAACAGGGGGATCGCATGCCCCCGCTCGTATTTGTACAAATCATAAATAAATAGTTGGTTTCAAGGAACGTGTTCTCAACCATCTGGGCTAGCGCAGAATGTGGCTGGGACGGTCGGCCGCATGGTCAACTGGTTGGCAGTGCTTTTAAAACGGTGGGATATATTTTCAAATAAAACCTTATTTTGAACAATCGCAGTGGACAGCTAATATTCTTTATTTTTCATTCAAAAGTAATAAGACATTAATACATTTACAAAGAAAGCTTAAATTTCTAGCATAACAATAATAAAATAATTTATTTACGTCGTTCATTGACATTCACTCAGGGTCTATGTCTTCTTTGGGGATGTTGTGTAGAGGGTATTTTTAGGGAAACGAAGGAGAGAAAAATTGAATCTGAAACCCAATGTGTCCAGAAGTGACGGACGTATACATCCATCCCTCCCACTGCGGTTCAAGGCGATCTTTCGAAAGAGTTCGGCCAGAGAGGTTTAGGTTAGATCTCCCCACCAATCTTTCCCGATCCGGCCCGCCTCTTAGTAGGTGAGCAAACGCATTCGCCACCAAGACCTAGACAAACCTCACCCCATGAACCGCGGCACCTCTGCTAAGCCATCAAACGCAGAGAACTACTTGGGGTGACCTATGGCAGGGGTGTTGGTTATCCAATAAACGGTTCCCGGGGCTGCGGTACCCACATCCGCTTCCCAAATTTTAAATAATACCACCAAGAAAGTGTGGCGAGAATCTTGTCTTTCTGGACTTCCTTCTGATGCTGTGGAAGATGCTTACCTTAGGCTTCGCGGAAGGGTCTTGGTGTTCAAAGAAATTAAAGATTTCGCCACGTTTTTATGTTTTATTTATTTAGACAAATTTACTGATTAATAACGCGGCAGCAGAAGGAACGCAGTGGAAATGTAAAATCTAGAATCTAGCAACGTGTTAATGAGGACAGCGTCGGGACCGGAATGACGTAGGTCGTAGGTTCCTTTAAGCGATCGCCGTGACCAGTATTGCCCGCACTACAATGTGGCCATTGGAAAAAGTAATAATTCATCTCATTAATCTGGTGCTTAACCACATTTCCATAAAAGCTTTAAAAGCGCGTACCTACAGATTATTTTTTTTTTGTATTTAAAAAATAACTTAATCATGACTAAAAAAAATTTAAAAAAATATTCGGATTATAAAGTATCGGATGCGTTAATTTGTCATAAAATTAAAAAGAGACTTCTTACAACTTTTTTGTAGCAGTTCTAAAACTTAAACAAAATAATAGAATAAACTTTTTTTAAAAGAACTTAACACTCCATAATTAAGGGTTACCCCTGGTGGCTAGGGTATGTAATACTGAAAAAAAAACACATGACTCAAGAACATAAAGTGAATACCAGAATAATTTTATATTCAATTGCAAGCAATTCACTAGTGGTCAACGCGATTTGCACTAATATTTATCAAAAATAATTTTTTTGTGTTACGTGTTTTGAATATTGGAAAACAAAAAATGGCAGAAAAATTGCTGGTGTTTTCTCAAGAATTACAAAAACTTTGAATGAAATTGAACGATTAATTATCGAGATATCGTAAAAAAGATGAATCTTAAGGACCTTGTAGTCCCCTTTACGGGCTGGCTGGGTTAAAATTGCAAAAGGCGAAATACTGATCGTACCGAGGCTTTCGTTACAGAAGTCTTCACTGTAAACTAATTGGAAATGTCTAGAAAAGAGTTCGCAGATAACTTGACGTTGGGTAGTCTTTGTGTGTTATGTTGCTATCAATACAGAAATACCGATTAGTTACAAAATTCATTATGAGATGGGAGGAATTTACAAACATAAATGGAGGATAATATCAATTTTATATATTACAAAACAAACATGTGTAAGGTTCGGTGCAGTACGGAAATAACGACGGGAGATAATTAGAATACCAAACAAATTACAATCTTAAGTAGAATCAAACAACAATAAGAAACAGAACAGAGACATCCAATGATGTACACATCGGCAAAAAATATGTTTTCAAAACCCATTGCAATCGTTTTAATTGAAGAATAATAACGTTTTAACATATCAAAATTATTAGTAAAGCTTCATAAATCAAACAACTTTTCAAAAACAAATACCATGACGATTTTTTTTATTATGATCATCTGATCCTGGCGTGCGGAAATTATAACAATTGTCTATGACTTAATTATTGTCTATGCACAACTTATTCATTTTGTTGACACGTCACCCTCAGTCTTTAATCAGTGCGTGGAATATTTATGCGTTTAATCCTGTGTCCAAACTCTGTTTAACCCACGCTGTTAAATTTATCATGCCATAAATAGTTATTGGTAAGTTCTAATGAGTATATTCATCGCCATTCATTTTAGAAGCGGCGTCACTCCAAATGACACTGAGCGACCATTGTTCTGTAATTTGAGCTATGCCAAGCTCAAATGCATAACTGCACTGTGTCTAACGTGATCTAGCTTGTCTTACGCCGATCGGTACACCTGTGTTAGGAAACGCATTTGTGCATTTTATTCACTGAAAGTTTAAACTGCCAATTTGACATGTGCAAGTCGCAAGTGCGCCCCACGGTTGAATTTGGCAGCCACCTCTGGTCTGGAGCCCCAAAATACCGGAAAACACCCTCGACTCTGTACAGAAACGGGTGGTCCGTTTGATAGATTCTCCTAACTTAACAAACGGATTGCAATCTTTAGAGCACAGGCGTCAGGTAGGAATGCTGTCCTTGTTCTACCGGTATTTCAATGGAAGATGCTTCGAGGAACTACCGAATTGATCCCCTCGGCACCGGTGCGTATTCGGGAAACACGCCAAAAACGCGCTCAACATTTTTACACGGTTGACATTAGTCACATAAGAACGGGTCGTTTCTACGACTCGTTCTTGAGTTCAACAGCTCGGTTGTGGAACGATTTGCCGGCTTCTGTGTTTTCTCCCTCCTGTGAACAGTGAAAACTTCCTTCAATGAGTGAACATGGGTCTCTTCAAGACCCGTGTTCACTCCTTCCTCTCTTCAAAAAGACCCTCCACACTGCATCCTCAAAGATGACTTAGGCCCTGAGGGAAATTGTTTTCCTCAGGGCCTCCTGTGTGGAGTTTATTTAAAAAAAAAAAAAAAAAAACAATAATATCCTTACGCGTTGTGTTATTCCGATTATGCGTTACGCAGACGTCTTCATTGTTATGACAGAATATTTCAAGCGAAACCAATTACTCAAACCTCATACAAATTTTTTTTCGTTACAACAACTTTTTGTTTCAGGTTTATTCGTTTCGGCTTGAACCAATAATTAAACGCTACCACAGCAGTGCCATGGATCTACTGAATACCGAGACTGTTTCCATCAAGACGGAACCAGGGTCCCAGGAAGAAGAACTGCCGTATACGGATATAGATTTCGACCTCTCAGATGTAAAGAAGGAATGTTCTCAAACAGCCAGTGAGTTTCTTGAATACGTAAAAAAATTTTGTGTGTTAAATTCATCATGGTGACAGTTCGTAGCTTTTCTTCGAAACAAGTAGTATTTAACTTTCAATGCGTCTTTTCCAGAAACTAGAAACCACATTACAGCACACTTTTTTCTTACTTATATTGCTCACAGTTATTTCCCGATTCCTCAAGTTTTCACCTCAGTTTATTTGGGATGTGACATGGTTCATTGTTTTCTTAAATATTATTTTAAACCTCGCCTGTGTTGAGGCTCATAATTTTATGAAGTAATAAAAATAACAGAAAATAATGTATTTAATGAACAATGTTTTTACATTATTGTTTCTTACGTACGACCGAGTCGACAGACAAAAGATGTGGAAGGTGTTGTCCAAGTATGGAGTGAATATAAATCTCATTCAGGCAATTGCGTCTCTGTATGAGGGAAGCGTTGCATTTGTAATGGCAAACGTAATAAACAAGACTGCGTAGTGTCACCGTGGTTATTCAATCTGCACATGGATAATTGTATAAAATATTTGGAAGAGGTGGGATAGGATATAATAAATTATTTAAAAAAGCACCCTACGAAACTTCACGTTTATTATTAAATAAACGTTAAGATCCTCAGAAACTCAACATGCTCTGCAAAAAGGTCATAACTGGCAGAGACTGCCGAAAGATTGGAATTCCAAATAATAAATGGCGGAATATAATTGGCAGAAAGGGCGCAAACAGAATGACTGAGTCGCTCTTTAGCTCCTTAACATTTTACAAAAAAATATTTTTCAATTTAACGCAACGGCCTTTGAATATTGGAATACAAAAAATGACAAAATTTTCGTCAGTTTTTTCTTAAGGATTCTAAAATATGACTGAAATAGTACCGTTAATTTATCGATGGTTCCATGCCAACTCATAATCTAGTCAACATCTCTTTGAACGTTTGTTAAAAGCTACTGAAAAAAATAATTTAAAAGTGGCCAGTCACTCTAGCTAACATGACCTATTTAACCAATTTTTTTATTTGTATTTTTTCATCACTTTTAATGACTTTTCAGAGGATGTTCTGAGTTGGTTTCATTTTGGGTTTTCCGGTCACCATTATCGAGATATCGTTAATAAGGTGGATCTTGGGGATTTTGTACATCGCTCTTTGGGTTGGCTAGGTTAATGTCTAAAGGTAATATTTTTTTAAGGAGCCATTCGTGGTAACTAGTATCGGATTTGATAAGACTTAAAACACCGCTATGGCTTTGTTGCCATAGTCCTGCAGCCTTGTAAATTTGGCCAATTCCTTGTAGGTGTTTACAATAAGGCCTTCACGAGGTAAAGTTGTGAAATTAACCTGCTGACAGACTGCATTAGTAGCTTAGCGGGTGCTTATAATGAAGAATAAAATAATTATCAATAATATGACCAGCCAACTCCGAAATTGCTGTTTTACTCTTAGATACTTAAGCCATCATTCGCACATGACAGGACAGGAAGGAGTTTATGAGACAACAGTTTTTCCTTCTTTAGGCATCGATCCCCTAAGTGACATCTGTGGTATTTCTTATTTCTTAAATAAACCTTTTTTAAGTCTCTGCAGCAATTGTTTCCAAATAAAAAGGTAGCTGCCATGGGAAAATATTAGTCTATGATAATATTAATAAATGTTAAATTTGAAATTTGACATTGACATAAATATAAATATAGATACTAATCGGTAAGGCGTTTATCCCGGTACAACGAGAGATCCTGAGTTCGAGTCCCAGGTGCAACCGTGATCTTTTTATTTTACTGTATCTTATTCTTTCTCATATTTTTGTTTAGAATATTAGTAATATCTTCTTCAATGGTTAATATTTTATCATTGAAGAAGAAGCTAACAATAATTATCAAAACGAAAATATGAAAGAGAACAAGACACAGAAAAACAGAAAAAGATGATGGTTAGAACTGGGACTCGAACCCAGAACCTCTCGTCTATCCGGGACGTGCGTTTACCGATTTCGCCATTGCCACCTACTGTTAAACCGTCATATTAGTAACGTGATCATTTATTTTATCCCCCAAACTGGGACACAAAAAAGGGTGTTTTTTTTATATATGAATACCTCACAAGAGTCCCAGCTGCTCCCGTCTGGAGCCAGTGAGGCTAAGGCATCCCCAATTAGGGTCTATTGTGAGGCTTAAAGGGATGGGAAGGAGATGGAAGAGAAAGGTGGGGAAATACCTAGCTATTCAGATCTGGTCAGCAAACACGGCTCAAGCCATTTCAAGCAACGTTTCAATTATGAACGGTGGTCTTACACAAGGGCAATACTGAGAGTATCTTCCACTTTGGAACGTGCCGCAAATATACTAAATATTATTCTAAATTAATTAATTGTGAAAAAACACAAATCAATCAAATTAAATTTATTTGCCCACGTCGGGATTCGACCCCGCGACCTTCAGATTGCGAGACAAGAGCCTTACCCATCGACAACGCTGGCTGTCAACTTACCTATATATACTGGTTTCATCAGGACCTAAAAGAAATGGAGAAACGATACCAGGGACGGTGGAATATCAAAATAATGGGTGATTACTGTTGGTCACTTCACAAAGAACAACAAAACGTAACACATCGGCGCAAAAGCTACGCAAGAAACTTTGTAGGGAAAAAAATAAGCATCTAATATTCAAATTTAAGTAATGAAACATGATTTTAAGGAAAATATAACCTATTTTAAAAACTATGAATTTTTAATTTTTATAGGTCAAAATTTTCCTATTTTTTGAAATATTAAATTGATAATATATTGTGAAATAATGGTGGGTGATGATGTCATGTTGTGAAAGAATTTAAGAGGTATTTAAGCGCGACAGATTACCCGCTATATGTATAAATCTTCTTTCTACTATTCTATTTCTACTATTTATCTATAAATGTGTAGTTTGTATCACATGTGTATTGTAAATGGACACACGGTCTGTAATACACAAAAAAAAAAAAAAAAATGGTGGGTGATAAAAAAAAAACTGCTATGAAATACGGGTTCCGCATCCAAAATCATAAAATTTTGGTAAATTTGTTTAAAAAGTTTTCCCAAACATTTTTTTTGTTGGCCTGTGTAATTAGAAGATAATATGAAGATAATTTTGTTAATTCTAAAATTTGAATTATGATATTTACTAGTCTTGACAGTAAGTGGCGATGCCGAAATTGGTACGGAATTGATATGGTAACGCACGTCCCGGGTAGACGAGAGGTTCTGGGTTCAATCCCGGTTGCGCCCATTATCTTTTTCTATTTGTCTGTGTCTTATTCTTTTATATTTTCGTTTAGATTATTATAATCTCTTTCTTCAATGATATACAACATTGAAGAAGGAATAAACTTCAGAAGTTATAAAAAGAAAAATTTCTTTTAAAAAAAAGTTAATATTTTCATTTAAATTTATGGTACAATGATACTTTAAAAAAATGCAACCTTATTTTAGATACACCTTTTTAGAACAATGCTTGCATTATAAAATAGAGGAGAAACGTATTTAAGGGGCCGTTCAAGTATTTCGTAAGGCATTTTGGCGGAAGGGGATCTTGTAAAACGCTACTGTGCGTCACCGGGGCGAAAGGAGTGTTCGAACAACCGTTATGTAACATTTTTTTTTATTTATAAAAAAAATCTAGGGAATTAAAATCTTCCAAGTTGGCAACCCTATTCGTTTATGTTTTACGGGAAATCGTACATCATTTTTATTTTATTTTGGTTGTCAAAATCAAATCAATTTGGTAAAAATAGTCACTTGGTCGTTACGTAAAGTTTGGAGAGGGGAAGGGGGGAGGGACAGAAAAACGTAATGGCGCGTTACATGAGGGGGAAAGGGGGTAAATATCTTCGAAAATTGCGTTACGTTATACTTGAACAATAATATACTAAACAACAATTTAACATAATTTTTTGAAAGATTAAGAAATTTTTTAATATTTTTTTTTTGTATATAACAAAAAATAGATAAGACAAAGAACAGAAAAAAGAAAGAGACAATATAAAAAGAAAAACTAATATTATAATTGAGAAGTATTATATAGACATGTATGGATTTTAATACGCTATTTAGGCAGTGTTTTTATTGTACTTTTGATTTTTTTATAATTTGTTTCCAATCTTAAGTTTACGGGTTAATGACAACAAAATAAACTTATAAAAGATCAATGAACGTATTGTTGTTTTGTTTTTCCAGGTAGCATGAATGTGGAGACAGTTACCATCAAAGCGGAACTCGGACCCCGAGAAGAAAATGAAGAGGGATTTTCTTGCATGGAAATTGATACGGACGTTATGGATGTTAAAAAGGAATGCTTAAAACACGTTGAAAGAACTATCCAGATGGCAGGTAATAATGAAACAAATTAACGTTGTTTTCAAACTAATTTACTTTGTTTTTCTGCTAGCGCAGGTAATGAGTATAATTTAGTTTTTCTAACTCGTACTATTTTTCAAATTTGTCCACAGATTGGAAGACGCATCCTGTTGAAAAACGAATTTCTTGCCTCGCTTCTAACTATTCCGGCTCTCAAAAGTCGTCTTTCGAAATTCACCTTTGCAAAAATACTGGAGAAAAACCTTTTTCTTGTTCCAACTGCAACTATTCATGTTCTTTTAAGGGAAATTTGACGACCCGCATGCTGACTCACAGTACAGAAAAACCTTTTTCTTGCTCCGAGTGCACCTATTCATGTTCTAAAAAAAACAGTCTGACGACTCACATGCGGACTTACAGTGGAGAAAAGCCTTTTTCTTGTTCCAAGTGCAATTATTCATGTTCTCAAAAAGGCCATTTGACGAACCACATGCGGACTCACAGTGGAGAAAAGCCTTTTTCTTGTTCCAAGTGCAATTATTCATGTTCTCAAAAAGGCCATTTGACGAACCACATGCTGACTCACAGTGGAGGAAAACCTTTTTCTTGTTCTGAGTGCAACTATTCATGTTCTCGAAAGAGCAGTCTCACGACTCACATGCTGACTCACAGTGGAGAAAAGCCTTTTGCTTGTTCTGAGTGCAACTATTCGTGTTCTCGAAAGAGTAGTCTGATGTCTCACATGCTGACTCACAGTGGAGAAAAACTTTTTTCTTGTTCCGAGTGCAACTATTCATGTTATCAAAAGAGCAGTCTGACGTCTCACATGCGGACTCACAGTGGAGAAAAGCCTTTTTCTTGTTCTGAGTGCAACTATTCATGTTTTCGAAAGAGCAGTCTCACGACTCACATGCTGACTCACAGTGGAGAAAAACCTTTTGCTTGTTCCGAGTGCAACTATTCATGTTCTCGAAAGGGAAATTTAGCGAGCCACAAGCTGATTCACAGTGGAGAAAAGCCTTTTTCTTGTTCCGAGTGCAACTATTCATGTTCGCGAAAAAGCAATCTGACGACTCACATGCTGACTCACAGTGGAGAAAAACCTTTTTCATGTTCCAAGTGCAACTATTCATTCTCTCTTAGAAGCAGTCTGACGACTCACATGCGGACTCACAGTGGAGAAAAACCTTTTTCTTGTTCTGAGTGCAACTATTCATTCTCTCATAAAAGCAGTCTGACGACTCACATGCGGACTCACAGTGGAGAAAAGCCTTTTTCTTGTTCTGAGTGCAACTATTCATGTTCTCGAAAGAGCAGTCTCACGACTCACATGCTGACTCACAGGGGAGAAAAGCCTTTTTCTTGTTCCGAGTGCACCCATACATGTTCTCAAAAGGGCAGTCTTACGTCCCACATGCTGACTCACGGTGGAGAAAAACCTTTTTCTCCCAAGTGCAACTTCTCATGTTCTCAAAAGAGCAACCTGACCAGCCACATGCTGACTCACAGTGGAAAAAAAACTTTTCTTTTTCCTAGTGTAACTATTCAAGTTCCTAGTGTAAGTTCTTAAAAGAGCCATCTGACTAGTCGCATGCGGACTCAAAGTGGAGAAAATTCATGTACACACTAAGTCAGTTTGACGAAAAAAAATGCTGACTCACAGTGGGGAACAACCTTTTTCTTGTTCTGAGTGCAATTGCTTATGTTCTCCAAAGGGAAGTTTAAAGATTCACGTGCTGAATCACAGTGTAGAAAAACCTATTTCGTGTTACGAGTGCAACTATTCATGTTCTCAAAAGGGCAACCTGACCAGCCACATGCTGACTCACTGTGGAAAAAACCTCTTTCTTTTTCCGAGTTATGTTCTCGAAAAGGAGTTTCAAAGAATCACATGCTGACTCACAGTGGAGATAAACCTTTTTCATGTTCCAAGTGCAATAACTCATGCTCTCCCTAAGGCAGTTTGACTAACCACATGCTGACTTAAAGCTTAAAAAAAACCTTTTCTTGTTCCGAGTGCAACTAATTGTAATTGAGTTATAATTAATTTGTTTGTTTTAGTTGCAAGGAATTATAAACAAATTCTTATAATAAATTTTTAGTTATTTGTTTCATTAGTATTGTTGGCTTCTGTATGAAAAAGTGATTTGCGCCTGGTACGCCTCATTGAAACTTTTATAGGAATGACGGGTAGCAATTCGAGATATTTTTTTTTTGTTATTTTGCTGATAACATGGAAATAACAAATATGACAAATGTGCGCCCTTTAAATAAAATTTATAGTTTTGTTGTATTTCTTCATGTATGTATTTCAAAAACTTATTCTGTATACTTTCAACTTAGTCTATGTGTACTTTATATTGAGGATTCCATATTGTGGAAGCATACTCTTCGGAACAGGCTCAGCTTAGTGCGACCCCTGGGGCACGCACGTACTTCTTCCAATTGAAGAAGTACTGTTCCTACAATTTTGTATATTGCTAAAAAAACCACACAATTTTATATTATATTTATATATTTTTTATTATAAAATCTTTAATCTCAAATGAAACTTAGGCAATCAAACAGTCTTCTCTTTAAAAAATAATCCACTTAAATTATACATTTTTAAAACAACTTCTACTACTACTACACTACAAAAAATTGTCAATTATGAAGTAATTTACTAAAAAAGAGTAACAAAAAAATATTTTGCTTAATAATTTGATTAAGAGCGCAAAACTTACATACAAGCTACCATACGTCTTTGGAGGTTCCATGCCAACTCGGAATAAAACCAACTCAGAACCATCTCAGATAAGTCATTTAGAGTGATAAAAAAATAATTTTAAATTAGCCGATAACCCTAACCTAACTTAACCTATTTTTAATTTATATTTTTTTATCACTCTAAATGACTTATCTGAGATGGTTCTGAGTTGGTTTCATTCCGAGTTGGCCGGTCACCGTCTTTGGAGTGCCATTTGGCCCTTTGGAGGGCCATATCAAAAAAACTATTAAACTTACCGTAACGCAACAACCGTCCTGCGACACGTGCTGCCGATGACTAAGCGCCTCCGTACATGGAGCTACTTACAAACTATTCGAGCCTGATGCGCGTAGCACGCACACCGCTCGTGGGTACCCGCCATACAATTTTGCTGGTGTTCGTACACGGCGCTGCGCGACGGATGTCAGGTTGAAGTCGGTAGCGCGCTAACGACGGTGCTGGTAGCGCGCTACGCGTTGTAGCATTCGTGTCTGCTACTTTCGTTTGACAGAAATGGCGTCTGAACATGAAAGTAATGTTAGATTTGTTCTGGAAGTGAATAAAAATGCGTGTTTACATAACTTTACATTACCAGAATACGCAAGAAAGGATTTAGTGAAGAAGGCATAGATTAATGTTGGAAAAAAAGTCATTTGACATCGTTCGACATCGTGTTAACTCCACGGCTGCACGTGAAAAATGATCGGAAACCAGCTTTAAAAAGTAGTACATCTGCAGGGTACTTGTGGTTGTGTCACAATCACGTAGTTTGTAAGTATCTCCATGAACACGATTGATTGATACGCGCAAAGGACTTCAAAGTGATACGCGCAAAGGATAAAAAGAGAGAGCAATATATAAAAAAAACGCGGGCGCCTCTGCGACGTAGAGTAGTAACATAGGGTTAAACTGATCAAAAATATACATTTTGTGAGCTTTATATACGTATAGAAAAAGACAAAACATAAAATAAGGGTAGAGTGAGAGGGTAAAACCAACATCTTATGTTCATAGTGATGGAGAGAAAGAGACGGGGGATATTTAATGATTTTTTATATTACAAGGTCAAAACGTCACTTGAATAGGTGATTGGGATATGGTGATTGAGGGTTTTTACTAGTTTATGGGAAACATCGCTAGTGTGGGACTATTAGACACATGTACCTGATCATTAAGGGTTTGTTGATTTAACAGCTTTCTTTAATTTTTTTATATATTTAATAATATTATTATTCAATTTATAAAAAAAGTTTATTTATAAACAAGTTCTGCTAGGTAATTATTTTTACACGTGACAGCTGTTTCGCCTTCTGAAGGCATTATCAAACTGTCTATTATTACTGCCTTCAGAAGGCGAATCAGCTGTCACGTGTAAAAATAATTACCTAGCAGAACTTGTTTATAAATAAACTGTTTTTATAAATTGAATAATAATATTATTAAATATATAAAAGAAATAAAAAAAAATTAAAATGGAGTTCTACAAATTAAACTTGATAACAATAAATAAGCTTTCTTTATTTCGAGTGCTTCTAAATTATTTAGTCTTTTACCATGACCATTTTTATATAAAATCTTAGCACGGGTACTTCGATCGAAGGTGTGACTTATATCAACAAGATGATTAGCGAATTCAGAAAATCCATTATAATTTAAGCATCTTAGATGATCTCAGTTGTTAATAATTTTGGTGAGCAACTGGGCCTAACAATCAATGACAATAAAAAAAATGGATGACATTTGGGCGACTAGATCACTCTGGATTAATGATACAATTAAATGGTTGCAATGTCGAAAAGGTGGCAAGATTTAGATACCTCGGCAGCTTTCTCACGGAGACTCTTGACCCAGATGTAGAGGTTAAGTGCAGAATTGAGGCAGCAAGAACTGCATTCAGGAAAATGAAATCCCTCTTCTGCAATGACAACCTCAATTTAAAACTAAGGCAGAGAATGTTAAAGTGTTATGTGTGGTCAGTCTTGCTGTATGGATGTGAGACATGGACCTTGAAAGTAAATACCATGAACAGGTGCTACGTAAATATATTGTAACATGAATAATAGTGAAGATTTCTTAGTGAATGGTTACCTTTAGTTCTCAGTGAATAGGTACTGGAACCTTTATTATTAAATATTATATTGGCAAGACTGATATTTTTATCTGCTGTGTTGCTTATTCTGAGCATAGGGTACTCAGACAGGACTGGCTTTGGAGCTGGCCATTCCTTGACGAGCCACAGGTGACCCCGGCCACAGTCCCTGTGGCTGGTCGAAGTAATCACTTCGCCATTTTCTTAAATCACCATAGTGCTTCAAGATGTGATAAATTAATCAACGCCCATAAGCAGCATCGGAAACTGAAAACAATCACAACAACCATTAAAATCCTGGATTGGGCTCTGAGTGCCAGGGGAGCACAGTATTTCTGGATTGGAAATCCAGCAACTGCAAACGAAGTCACCACTTCAATCACAACAACCTTCCAACTACACTGGAGCCAGAGGTGCTCGCAGAGGTGTGGCCCAAGATGGATGACCTTGGCCGTCATCAAACTAGTCGGCTGGCTGACAACCGTCCTGGGACTGGACGTCGCCGGGAAACCGCGGGGCTGGAGTCCTGTTAGCTGCTCCAGTCGGCCGTTTCACTTTGTCAGCAGCGAAGGCAGCAGTGTGGGATCGCCAACACATGGGATCGCCCACACGTCAACTCCCTGGATTAACCGTGTACTACCGCTCCATAATTGCCCACTCATATTAGCCCTAAAATCTATTACTAAGATAATGTTTTTCTTGCTTGTAATTAATATAATAATTTAACTGTTTCAAAGCACTTTATTTAACCCCTCCTCACACCAAGTATTTAACAAAGCCGCCTGCTCAAGGTCCACACCTGAGATATACAAATTCAACAGTAATAACCTATTTTCTCATGCTCTCTTTCAAAAACACACAACGCCATACTTTGTATAACATTTATGGCGTCCAATGTAACTATCCATAACATTTTGGCGTCCAACGCATTACTTTTCATAAACAAATTGGTGTTAAACAAAACTTTGTATAACATTTTTTGCCCCACATTAGGCGCCAAAATATCAGTCTTGTCAGTGTAATATTTAATAATAAAGGTTCCGGTACCTATTCACTGAGAACTAAAGGTAACCATTCACTGAGAACTCTTCACTATTATTCATGTTAAAATATATTTACGTAACACAGGTTAGAGGCTTTTGAAATGTGGCTTCACCGGAGAATGCTCAAGGTTCCATGGACCAACATGATAACTAACATAGAAATTCTCAGGCGGGCTAGAGCAGATAGAGAACTGCTCACATCAATAAGTCAGGAAAATTTCATATCTGGGTCACGTACTTCGAGGGGAAAAGTATCACTTGCTCCGATTAATATTGAAAGGAAAAATAGAAGGTCGCCGAGGGCCTGGTAGGAGACAAATGTCTTGGCTACGAAATATATGAGAGTGGACCGGCATTAGAAGTGTGGAGGAGAGATTCTGGGCAGCACAATGTGGAGAGACATTTTCCAGAGTGATCGCCAACGTCGGGGGGACCTGATAGGGCACACGAAGAAGAAGAAGAAGATGCTCTTTAATTCTCATATTGACATTGCGCATTGTTTTACCTATATATAATGCTGAACAATCTAATTTATAAATTCGCGAATGACCTAGTTTGTCTTCTTTATCTTTTAAATTAATTAAAAATTTTCCAAATAACATTTCGATATGACTTACAATGCTTAACCTGTAAATCATTAACGCAGTTAACAGTATTGTACTGTTTTGTCATAACCCAGATTACTACATTTATTTTAATCCGCAATACAAGTAGTATCGCTTTGTTACACCATACATAAGTAAAAAGTGTTGAATGGTGTCATTAAACACTTTTTACTTATTGGAAGTGAACGATTTCCGTTGTACGAATCAACAATCATAATCCGTGTCACACAACAAACTATTCTTCAAGTAACAAGTGCGAGTCGAAATAATAATAATAATAATAATAATAAGTTTTATTCCAGGATGTGGGGAGGATAGTGCAATCCCACACGTCCCATATGATTGTACATATTTATATAATATATTTTATAACATTTTAAAACAACAGATTTTTTTTTTTTTTTTTTAACATAGAATAGGAAAAAAAAAACAAAATAAAAAAAAATATATATTTATATATGTAAAAATTAAATATAGAAAAATAAATAACTAATCAATTCTATTCTTCAAGCTCGGGCCCAGCGCTCACTCAGGAGTGGGGTTTGGTGCTGAAACGCTGCGGTCACCACTGCATTGTCGGAAGCCATTAGCCGCATCCTGGCTCCAGTGACCCGATGTCTCTTTAGACCGGCGAATCCGTGCAGTCCTAGTTCAGTGAACATTGTCGATGCACTGCTATATCTTCTGAATCCAAATATAATTCTGCATGCATCATTATATTGGATCCGGAGTCGTTCCATCGAGGTGGTTCGGTAGTTACACCAAGTTTCGCATGTATATAGATTAGTGCAAAATGCATTGAACAATGTTTTTTTTACATGGTTACTGCATTGGAAAAATCTTCGGGCAATCATATTGGACAATACACTGATACTTCTCCTCTGTCGTTCAATATCACCATCATCCGAGAGGTCTTCAGTGATGATGTGACCCAAGAATTTTACACTCGTTGATATACTTATGTTTTCCTCATTGAGTTGTAGGGGGAGCATCTTCTCGAGAGTTTTTCCATGGTGGAATGCGATTAGTTCCGTCTTCTTGGGGTTGTATATCATGTGGTGGTCATTTGCATATTCTTCACAGATTTTTAATAGAATTCTCAACCCTTTGATCGACGGAGCTAAGAGAATCATGTCGTCCGCATAGCTAATGTGATTTAGGCACAGATTATTGATACGGCAGCCTGCTCTGGTGTCCAGGCGATTAGATAATTCATCCATGTAAACATTAAACAGGATTGGGGACATACACCCTCCTTGCCTTACTCCTGATCGCAAGTATATCGGTTGGGAGTACGTACTTGCCCACCGTACAACGTTTTCCTGCTGGGAGTGCCATCGGGATAGTGTGTTGATATACATGGTAGGTATATTTCTAGCTTTCAATTTCTCCCATAAGGTTTCATGACAGACCCTGTCGAACGCTTTACTTAGATCTAAGAAGCACCCGTAAACAGTAGTTTTTCGTTTCTTGTAAAATTCTATTACTTGCTTTGCAGAGTAGATTGCCATATTAGTGGATAATCTGTTCTTAAAGCCCATCTGATTGTCTTTAGAATTGAGTTTACCTTCTATTTCAGTCAGAATTACCCTTTCAAATAGCCTTGCAATTATAGTTGCCAGGGATATTGGCCGGTAATTGCTTGAGTTGGTCATTACAATTTTGAATTGGGGCAGACAAAATCGTTTGGGATCCAGAGGCATTTAAACATGCTGAGAGGATATCCCGTTCCAAACTCTGACCACATTAAGGTGGTGCCATTACCTCGATACCTCACAACTTCATTTTATTTTACTAACTAGTAATAATACCAAATTTATATAATAAAATGTTCATAAACAATGATGTTATACAGCTAGACTTGCTATTGCCTCACAAACTCAAAATTAAATGTGGTATTGTATGTTGCTATTAAAATTATTTTTACAAAGGTTAAGGGTAACAAGTGTAAGTGTGTATGGATAAGGGTAAGAAGGATAAGGGTAATAAGAATGACGGTAAAAAGAATAAGGCTAAGGGAAATAAAGGTAAATGGATCAAATGTTCACATTATTAATTATTCCACTAAACTTCCTCTTGTCTTCAATGCTCTTCTCCTCCAGCACACTACCCTTGGCTGCGGTGTTGGTATTGGACACCCTGCGTCTGCGCGCGCCCAGCTTGAGATGCACGGCGCGCACGTGCGTGTCGAGCGCGGCCTTCTGGCGGAAGCGGTCATGACAGACCAGACACGCAAACGGCTTCTCACCCGTGTGGATTCTAATGTGGTTCTGCAGGACGTTCTGGGCCTGCAGTCAGCAAAATACATTACAAGAGATAAACATAACATAATCCACACTGAAGGAGAGGAAGTTCTGGGAAGGAAAACAGTATGAGGGGTGCGTATCATCTGATGATCAATGTGTCCAGGAGTGAAGGATGTGTGAATCCATTCGATGAAGGCGATGAGTCGAGAGAGTTAGGTTTCCCTCAACCAGTCCCTTCCGATCCGGCCTGCCATGCAGTAGATGGGCTGATACGTCTGCCACCAAAACTCGGACAAACCTCACCGCACAAACCCGAGCACCCCTGCTACGTCACTAAATGTAGCAAACCACTTGGAGTGACCTATGCCAGGAGTGTTGGTTATCCAATAAATGGTTCCCGGGGTGGCAGTACCCATACCCGCCTCTCAAATTGAATTTGGTTTAATAGACGCTTATGTTTTTATTCATCTGTGGTTTACTCCCAGACTTGAATATAAAGTGTGGTGTTTTCTCTTTCTAACACACTTTTAGATCATGTGATTTCTCACCATGACAGTAAGGGAGACACAATGATTTCTACGAGACCGGATGAGCTGTTCCCAAAAGCAAACAAATAGACTCGAAAGGATAAAAGCTGTTGTTCACAAAAGCTAACAAATTAGCCTGGGGGGTTAAACTTATAAGTAGTGAAATTAGACATGCATGCATCAGTAAAATGTTACCTGCTTATTCAAAATAAGAAAGTAACCAAATGTGGAAAACCAGCATTTCTTGTAAACAAATACTCCTAGACGCAAATAAACAATGATAGATCTCTTTCAATCACTATACGCGAGTACAGGTTTCAACTTGTCAGTCGAGTGAGTGCTGTGTCCGCGGTAAGACGCTTTTGTATTCTGAATATACTCAAGGAGAAATCTGAATCAAGTGCGGATTTTGGGCACATAATGATTGCTCTGGTGCAGAGTTCGACACCTGGATTAGTGATTATTGCAAATACTTTAAGTTTCTTTTTATTTGATCAAAGTTCCTAAAGTATCTCACAGAAGTAAAGGTTGTTTTTAATAGTTTTTATGTAGTGTTCCATATTTAGGGTACCTATTCCATAATAAGATATCTTTACGTTGATATTATTTTTGAAAAATTGTAGTACTAATAGTTAATAATTATAATACACGACTGTTACTATGTAAAGCGAAAATATATGACTGATTATAATTAAGCGTAAAAAAAATTGAAGTTCAGATTTTTTTTTCTTATGCGTAAATACTAACCGGTATTCTATATTTGTTTACTTTCCTCTAATAAAATAAAATTCCATCATCTGGTATTGGCTGTCACACACCTGTAGACATTAGGATCCCGATGTCGAGTGGTGCGGCGGAAGTGCTGACGCAGGATGTAGGCCGACTTGTAGTGGCGGTCACACTCCACGCAGTAGTGGACCGGGAGGGGGGGAGGGAGTGGTAAGGGGAGCGCCGGAGCTGCTTCGTGACGTCTAAATGAAAACAAAAAATATATATTACTAATGTATGTCCACCAGTAATGTCACTTTGGTTGATCAGGTTTCTAACTTCAGTTTAACTTGTTTCGAGAAATGAGGTATCAAAGTTTGCGAAGACAATTTCTCATCATCTATTTACACATTTCTGATTTTGAAGTTGAATCTTGTGTAAAATATTTTATTTTAACATATTTTCACAGAAAAAATTTAAGTAGGACATAAACTTATACAGAACCTGTCTAAATATGCAGATAGAACCATAGGAAACCAGTTAAAGCATAATAATTCATAGCATAAGGTTCTAACTATATTTCTCTGATGCCATTCCTTGACAGGGCTTCATTCTGATAAAATATTTCTTTTAAAAATCTGAAACCACATAAACTTCAATTTCTGAGACGGGTGTGTACTGCAGCACCGGGAACCATTTATTGAATAACCAACACCTCAGCCGTAAGTCACGCCAAGTGATTCCTTACGATAGGTGACTTTGCAGGGACGCCAGGGTTCGTGGGGTGAGGTTTGTCTAAGTCTCGGCGGCAAATGCGTTTGCCCAACTATAGAGTGGCAGATGGGTCCGGGAGAGACTGGTTGTAGGAGACCTAACCTAGAACTCTCCAGCCGGACTCTCTCGACCCATCGCCTTGAGAGGAACCACTTGGGGTGACCTATCCAATAAATGATTCCCGGGGCAGCATAACTGTCTGCCAAAAAGGAAGAAAAAATTTATATAACAAAATAATCTTTTTAAAAAGAAATAGTCTTACCGTAAATGGGAGACCAGTAGACTTTTCCTTAGAAACTTTTTCGCACATTTGTCACAGCAGAAGGTTTGTCCTATTCCGTGTGCAACGGAAATGTGTTTCACCAGTTCCTTGGCTTGCCTGCAAAAATGTTACTCATATTTTAAACAACCAGAAAATGATCCATCTTTTTAGAGGGAGGGCAAAGATTTCCATTTTCAATTTGTGCGCGGGCTGCTCAGGGTGGGGTACATTCAGCTTGAAATTGTAAAATTTACAGTAGGTGGTGTCACAAACAGACAAAGTACATATCGAGGTTCATTTACCATACATAATGTTTGAAAATGGTGAGAAAATTTGTGGCCGGAATGAGTACAGCCACCCTGGAAATGATTTCACTGGATAAGATTCATTGGACCTCTGCCGTAGGACCTCTTGCCAAATAGCAAGTTATGATTTAGCAGGGGTTCAGGGTTCATGGGGTGAGGTTTATCTGGGTCTTGGCGGTGGAGGTATCAGCCCATCTGCTGCATTGTGGGCCGGATCGGGAGAGACTGGTTGAGGGAGATCCTTTGCCTCTCTAGTCAGACTGTCGAAACATCGCCTTGCACCTCAATGGGAGAGATGGATTCATACGACACTTCCGGACACACTGACTCCACAATCCTACCCAAACCTTTTCCTAATTTCTTCATTCCTTTTTCCCTTTTTACCTTTCCTTCATTCCGTTTTACCTTTTTGTTAAAAAAAATATACTTGCTTGAAGCTTTGACCACAATCAGAGCAACGTTTGGTCTCTCCGACATGCTGCTGCAAATGATGAGTAAGATCTTTCTGGGTCCAGAAAGACTGGCGGTACACTGGACACGATAGAGCACCAGGAATCTCCGGATCCAAAGAGACTAGGTCCCCCTCTCCACCTCCATCTTTATCCACTACAGGTTTCAGCAAAACTTCCGAAAGAGATCAGTTTTGATAATCAATTACATATATTTTCTTAAATACATTAATTTCACACGGCCTCCAAGGTTGAGGGGTAAGGCTCTTAACTAGCAATCCGAAGGTCACGGGTTCAAATCCCGGTGTGAGCAAACAAATTTGTTTTGATTTTTTTGAGAACAAATTAATTAAAAATAATATATAGTATATTTGCGGCACGGTCCAGAGTGGAAGATACTCTCAGTATCGCCCAGTTGTAAGACCGCCATTCTAAATTGAAACTTTGTTTAAAATGGCTTTAGCCATGTTTGGAGCCAGATACTTTCCAATCCTCCAAGACCTTCAACCTCACAACGTATCCCAATTGGGGATGCCATGGTCTCATTGGCTGCAGACGAGAGCAGTAGGGACTATTGTGAGATATTCGCATAAAAATTTAAAAAAAAACGCAGACATTTGTTGTCTTTGAAGATGCTGTGTGAAGAGTCTTTTTGAGGCAAGGAAGGAGTCCCATGTTGTAGGAGAGAGGAAACACAGAGGGCGGAAATCAAACACAAGAAATTCTTATGCGACAAATTTCAACCAAATACAAAAGTTGGGCGCAAATTTGGCGTATTTTCGGACTATGTGCCAATGCTGAAGAGATCAATGATGCCATTTTCTTAGAGCATCTCACATTGAAGTACCGGTAGAACAATGACAGCATTCTCACCTCTCTCTTGAGCTTTTCAAACTAATATGCGTTAAGATAGGAGAATTTATCAAACAAACCTTCTATTGCTGCACAAATTCTATTTTTTTTCTAAATATTTTGGGGCTGCAGACCAGAGGTGGCTGCCAAACTCACTAATAATAATAATTTAAGTAAAATACACAAACCTTTAGCTTCTAACGTAGAATCAATATCTCTTTAAGGTTTTTTTTCAGTCACTATTTTTTTAAATTTCGTCTTACATTTTGTTTTAATTTCTCCTTTGACAATACTTTTAACACCTTCAACAAATTTGGAACTTTCAAAATCTTCAAAATCATTATTGTCTTCTTTGAAATGTTCTGATAAAGCATTATTATGTTCTATTCCAGTTTCAAATTTTATTTCTTGTTCCACATTCAAATTTTCTTCTTTGATTTCAATTTTGTTTGCTTCTTTAAGTTCTGCATCCCCCAATGACATATCTTGTGTAAAGTTCTTTGAAGGTTTTGCACCGTGTGAAATGGATCTTATTTGCACAAGACTTGATGAACCCACTTTCCGTGCAAATATGCTTACACATAGAGTGTTAGATTGTGAAAGTTTTGCTCCCAAATTCAATTTGGCTCTTTTTCTTGAAAATAATTGACCTGTTGAAAATAAAAATAAACAAAATTATTAAAGAATTATTCATCGAAGAAGATGACACTAATAATCTAAATGCAAATATGAAAGAGAACAAGACACAGAAAAATAAAAAGATAACTGTCGCAATTGGGACACGAACCCAGAACACCTCTTATTTGTTAGTCGTATTGGTAAATAGGTATTCCATATAAATAAAATCGAAAATATTTATCCGAGACACTATCTAGGTTACAAACCAGTTCTAAGAACACTTGTTTCCAATGAAAAAGGTAGTAGTAATCTAATAATATGGAGAAAAAAATTAGTCGAAGATAGTATTTTATAGTTAAATCTAAAATTTGAAATATGAGATTGACAAATATGACGCTCAAATAAGAGATGGCAGTAGCCGAACAAGCAAGGCGTTTGTCCCGGTAAGACGAGAGGTTCTGGGTTTGAGTCCCAGTTGCGACCATTATCTAGCAAAAAAAACAATATTAAGAAACGGACAATTTAGGACTCTGTTAGGACATGTAGAGCGAATGAACGAAGAAAGGAATGGTAGAAGAAGTTAGGGATGCCCAAGGAAGACACGGCACGAACGAGTAAATCAAATACTTGTGTCATATCAAGAGACAGAATAACAGAAAAATATGTATGAGACCATGTATGAATGTGAATGAAGCTAGGTGTGCCTATGCCTATGTGGAAATTCCGTGATTTAGGATAAGTTAAGTTAGGTTATGCTGGATCAGGTAAGGCTAAGTTTGGTTAGGTTAGTAAGATAATGTTAGGTTGGGTTTGGTAAGCAAGGGTGATGCAAAGCCAGAGTTGTGAAGCAGTCCAAGTATCCTCTCTGCCTACCCCTGCGGTTAAACAGCACGATGCTTAATTAATTAGTTAGTTCAAAGATTGTCAGTAAACACAGATAAAGCCATTTAAAGACAAGATGAATATTATTAAAACAATAATAAAAAGATTACCTGTTGTTTCTTAGACTGTTTGATGTAGAACTGGCGGAGAGTTTGTCTGGCTTGGAAGGACATGTTGTGGAACCGAGAAAACTTCCCCATAGCCTGGCAACACTGGCGGCACAGTTGGAACTCTGCCTTATCCAGCTGGAATCACCAATACACACAAAGTCAATCATCAACAGGACTAATTCTATTTAAATTATTTAATTGTTCGACAGGTTGTTCATCCAATTAAAATACAAAACTTCTGATTCTGACATTTTTAACGTCTGACGTCTAACGTTATTATTTAGAGGAATTAAATCGATGGCTCCTAGAGTAGTTTCATCATTGATTCAGTAGAGATAGACTTGCCCTAATCTGAAATCCAGGTATCATTTCAACGAGCTGGAGCCAAACAGTGTGACAATCATTTTGGAACCAGGAGAGTTCCAGCAAGTCTTCAATAGAAGATTACATCATTCGTACATTGACCGCCGGCGAGCCAATATTGAAATATCGAGACCTTCCCCGTGGATTCATTGTTTCGGTTTAAATTTTCATGTTTATTTTGTTGTGTTTTCGTTGCAAATTTATTTTTCAATATCTTTATATTTTTCTTTATTTTTTTAATTATTAAGTATTTACTTTGATACAAATAGCTTGTAAAATTTTATAATAAAAGCCCGCTAGGGCGTGTAATAAAAAAAAATTAATTAAGATTATACCATTGGCTGTGAAAATCTCAAATCACCTCAAATACAGTTTGAGCTATCATATAATAAATAAATATTACCTTTTGTCCTGAGAGAATCTCAAAAACGATACCATAATTGCTTTGTGATGAAAAAACATCTACTTCTGTAGATAAGCAACATTGGCAAACTCGCAATTCTGACAATTCAACGTCTTGTTCCATCATTTTAAACCTTAGAGTTCAAAAACTAAAAGACAACACTCTTTATTATTTCTACACGTCTATCCCGATGACGTACACTGAAAGACTGACCGAAACGTTGTCTCAAAGAAGAGAAGGTAGCGCATCACAGCTTTATACCAGAAAAGTAGAATAAGATAACACTATTATTTTATGTCGTTAGAATTCATTTACAATATTGTTTGCGTTAGAATCTCGAGCGAATCAATCATTATCTAATTTGCATCTAACATTACAAATCCTTTCTACGAAAACACAACAAACAGAAACAAACTCCCTGATAAAGAATTTGAAGTATTCTTGGAAACAATGCAGGCGTTTTTATTTAATCGTTTATTACAGGAGTACATTTGTTTGAAGCATTGCGCATTTTTGATTGTCGTCAAAACTGACAGTTGTATTATTATATTCCATAGAAATCTAAAGATAGCAGGCTAGATTAGTGATGGGCAGAACCGAGACGTTTGATTCCGAAACTCTCCTTAGACATACAGCTAAACCGACAAGTTACAAAATTTATTAGGAGATGTGAGGAATATCCAAACATCAATGAAGGATACTGTCAATTTTATATATAACAAAATATAAATGTGTAAAGCTCAGTGCACTACGGAAATAAAGATGGGAGGTGATTAGGATAACAAACGAATTACAATCTCAAGTAGAAATAAACAACGATAAGAAACAGAACAGAGATATACAATGATGTACACTTTCGCATAAAATATGTTTTCAAAAATAAAATGTCACAAGTAGAATATGATAAAAAAAAATGTGGTCAACAATTAATGAAATTATTGATAAGAAACGGAAAGCGTCGGAAATACACAGACTGACATACAACGGTAATTCTATAGACGTTAAAGATGAGCCGACTCAATGTGCAAACTTATTTAATAATTTTTTTGCAAATGTTGGAAAAAATTTAGCACAACAAATTAACCCTTTAGCTGCTAGCAAAACCACTGAGGCTTTTGAGAGAAATTCAAATAAAATGCATTTTCTTGGGCCCACATCGGAACCGGAAGTTGTAACTATAATTAGTTCACTGAGAGGTGGCTCAGCGCCGGGTTACGATGGAATAACAGTAGAAACCATAAAAAATCTTAAATATTTTCTAAAAATACCTATCGTGCATATCATTAATTTAAGCTTTTCAGTTGGAAGATTTCCAGATAATTACAAAAAAACTGTCGTTAGTCCGATTTTTAAATCTGGCAACCCAGAGGAAATGACTAACTACCGGCCTATATCTTTGACATCTAACATTTCTAAAATAATTGAAAAAATTGTGAAAAAGAGACTATTCCTATTTCTTGAACGAAAAAAAATTCTCCATTCTAACCAATATGGATTAAGACCTAATCTAGGAACTCATGATGCAATTGCAAAATTGACTTCTCTAGTTATGGGGAATTTGGATAGACGTCGGAAGTGTCTGGGAATATTTATCGATCTGAAAAAGGCTTTTGATAGTGTGTCGCATTCTAGGCTGATCGCTAAGCTAGAGAACATTGGACTGGAAGACAAAGCTTTATCTTGGTTCCAGAGTTACTTAAAAAATAGAGAACAATACGTTAAAATAAATAATTCATTAAGTTAACCCTTGTCTTCTGAATATGGAATTCCACAAGGCACAGTAATCGGGCCTATACTTTTCCTTATATATGTCAATGACATGTTCACTCTCCCTCTTAATGGAAGTGTCATCTCATATGCGGATGACACGGTCATCATAATCGAAGAAATAACATGGACAGAAGTGAATATAGCTGCGAATGCTGACATTGACACATTGAAGGAATGGTTTGATGATAACTTACTTAGTCTTAATGTAGAAAAAACATCATATATACCTTTTTACCTTAATGATCCTGTCACAGATTCCAATATTAGCGTGATAGTGCACAGTCGTTCGTGTAAAGGAGGAGAATGTAACGATAATAATTGTAAAATCCTGAAAAAAACCCCAGATGTCAAATATCTAGGGATCACTATAGAAAGTAACATGAAATTTAAGAAACATATCGAAAACTGTGTAAAAAGAATTAGAAAACTTACTTACATTTTTTTACGATTAAGAAATATCCTAAATCTTTCAAATATTAAAATGGTTTACTTTGCTCTTGTGCAGTCAGTTTTGCGGTACGGAATAATCGCATGGGGGGGCATCTACAAGAATAATCTGTATCCGATAGTAACAACACAAAAAATGATCATCAAAGTTATTATTAAAAAACCAAGAATTTTTCCAACCAAAGAACTTTTTGAAAAATTTAAGGTCCTACCGGTTTCAAAACTATTTCAAAGAAATGCTATTTTAAAAGTTTTTAAAGAATCTGAAATGTCCTCAACGCGAAGTATAAGGCCCTCCGTTCATGGAGATACTTACAAACTACGTGATTGTGACACAACCACAAGTACCCTGCAGATGTACTACTTTTTAAAGCTGGTTTCCGTACACGGCACTACCCGAATTATACTGAACTTGATCATTTTTCACGTGCAGCCGTGGAGTTAACACGATGTCGAACGATGTCAAATGACTTTTTTCCAACATTAATCTATGCCTTCTTCACTAAATCCTTTCTTGCGTATTCTGGTAATGTAAAGTTATGTAAACACGCATTTTTATTCACTTCCAGAACAAATCTAACATTACTTTCATGTTCAGACGCCATTTCTGTCAAACGTCAAACGAAAGTAGCAGACACGAATGTTACAACGCGTAGCGCGCTACCAGCACCGTCGTTAGCGCGCTACCGACTTCAACCTGACATCCGTCGCGCAGCGCCGTGTACGAACACCAGCAAAATTGTATGGCGGGTACCCACGAGCGGTGTGCGTGCTACGCGCATCAGGCTCGATTAGTTTGTAAGTAGCTCCATGTACGGAGGCGCTAAGACCTAGAACTTCTGGGAACATATATGAACCTAGATGCAACACGACAGCTGCACAACACCATTATGAATATGTAGGCCCAAAGTTATTTAACGATTTACCGGATACAATAAAAAGTGAGAAAAACAATTCTAAATTTAAAAAAAACTCTCGTTGTATTTTTACAGAGAAGATTGACTCGCTTTTATCGATGATTTTCAGATATATTCAGTTATGTTGCTATTATTTTTGTTGATATTCTGTTTCTTTAATTACATGTTATTTTTTTATTGTCAATATTTTTGTAATATTTCACAGTATTTTTGAAAATCTTATTTTTCCATTTTTGTAACTATGCAAATTATTTATTATCTTTATATATAATTACATATACTAGCTCCCCAGTTAGACCCGAGAATATTTCTCTACTAATTGGGTAACCAAAAAAAGTCTGATATGAAATGTAATATATTATCTATTTATTGTAAATATTTACTTTTTTCTAATAAAAAAAATAAAAATAAAATAAAAACCCAATTTATTTGTTTTAATTGAAGAATAATAACGTTTAAACAATAAAAATTATTAGTAAAGCTTCATAAATCAAACAATTTTTGAAAAACAAATAAAATGGCGATTTTTTTCATGGTGATCTTTTGATCCCATATGATGGTAAGCGCGCGGAAATTATAACGATTGTTTATGACTTAATTACTGTCTATGCACAACTTACACATTTTGCTGATACATCACCGGTTGTCATATTTATCAGTGCTTGGTATATTTAAGCGTTTAATCCTGTTTTCAAACTCTGTTTAACCCACGCTGTTAAATTTGTCATCCTATAAAAATTTATTGGTAAGTTCTAATGCCTGTATTCATCGCCATTCATTTTTGTAGCGGCCTCATTCCAAATGACACTGAGCGACTATTGTTCTGTAATTTGGGCTATGGCAAGCTCAAATGCATAACTGCACTGCGTCTAATGTGACCTGGCTTATCTTACGCCGATCGGTACATCTGTGTTAGGAAATCCATTTGGCGTTTTGTTCAATGTACTTTTAAACTGCCAATTTGACGTCTGTCTATTGTAAGATTAGTGTTTCGAAGTCATTGCAGATTATAAAAATATGGAATTCCAACTATTTGTAAAAAGCGCAATGGCGGGTCCAATATACGGTCATACCATTAAGAATTGCATCGATTTTCTCAACTGTTTTCAAAGGTTATAACATCAAGGTCAAGAAACATTCACAATAATATCCTTACGCGTTATGTTATTCCGATTATACGTTATGCAGACGTCTTCATTGTTATGACAGAATGTTTCAAGCGAAACCAATTACTCAAACCTCATACAATTTTTTTTCCGTTACAACAACTTTTTGTTTCAGGTTTATTCGTTTCGGCTTGAACCAATAATTAAACGCTACCACAGCAGTGCCATGGATCTACTGAATACCGAGACTGTTTCCATCAAGACGGAACCAGGGTCCCAGGAAGAAGAACTGCCGTATACGGATATAGATTTCGACCTCTCAGATGTAAAGAAGGAATGCTCTCAAACAGCCAGTGAGTTTCTTTGAATACGTAAAAAAATGTAGTGTGTTAAATTCATCATGGTGACAGTTCGTAGCTTTTCTTCGACACAAGTAGTATTTAACTTTCAATGCGCCTTTTCCAGAAACTAGAAATCACATTACAGCACGCTTTTTACTTACTTATATTGCTCACAGTTATTTCCCGATTCATCAAGTTTGCACCTCAGTTTATTTGGGAAGTGACATGGTTTATTGTTTTCTTAAATATTATTATTTTCTTTTCAATTTTAAACCTCGCCTGTGTTGAGGCTCATAATTTTATGAAGTAATAAAAATAACAGAAAATAATGTATTTAATGAACAATGTTTTTACATTATTGTTTCTTACGTACGACCGAGTCGACAGGCAAAAGATGTGGAAGGTGTTGTCCAAGTATGGAGTGAATACAAATCTCATTCAGGCAATTGCGTCTCTGTATGAGGGAAGCGTTGCATTTGTAATGGCAAACGTAATAAACAAGACTGCGTAGTGTCACCGTGGTTATTCAATGTGCACATGGATAATTATATAAAATATTTGGAAGAGGTGGGATAGGATATTATAAATTATTTAAAAAAACACCCTACGAAACTTCACGTTTATTATAAAATAAACGTTAAGATCCTCAGAAACTCAACATGTATGCTCTGCAAAAAGGTCATAACTGGCAGAGACTGCCGAAAGATTGGAATTCCAAATAACAAATGGCGGAATATAATTGGCAGAAAGGGCGCAAACAGAATGACTGTCTCGCTCCTTAGCTCCTTAACATTTTACAAAAAAATATTTTTCAATTTAACGCAACGGCCTTTGAATATTGGAATACGAAAAATGACAAAATTTTCGTCAGTTTTTTCTTAAGGATTATAAAATATGACTGAAATAGTACCGTTAATTTATCGATGGTTCCATGCCAACTCATAATCTAGTCAACATCTCTTTGAACGTTTGTTAAAAGCTACTGAAAAAAATAATTTAAAAGTGGCCAGTCACTCTAGCTAACATGACCTATTTAACCAATTTTTTTATTTGTATTTTTTCATCACTTTTAATGACTTTTCAGAGGATGTTCTGAGTTGGTTTCATTTTGGGTTTTCCGGTCACCATTATCGAGATATCGTTAATAAGGTGGATCTTGGGGATTTTGTACATCGCTCTTTGGGTTGGCTAGGTTAATGTCTAAAGGTAATATTTTTTTAAGGAGCCATTCGTGGTAACTAGTATCGGATTTGATAAGACTTAAAACACCGCTATGGCTTTGTTGCCATAGTCCTGCAGCCTTGTAAATTTGGCCAATTCCTTGTACGTGTTTACAATAAGGCCTTCACGAGGTAAAGTTGTGAAATTAACCTGCTGACAGGCTGCATTAGTAGCTTAGCGGGTGCTTATAATGAAGAATAAAATAATTATCAATAATATGACCAGCCAACTCCGAAATTGCTGTTTTACTCTTAGATACTTAAGCCATCATTCGCACATGACAGGACAGGAAGGAGTTTATGAGACAACAGTTTTTCCTTCTTTAGGCATCGATCCCCTAAGTGACATCTGTGGTATTTCTTATTTCTTAAATAAACCTTTTTTAAGTCTCTGCAGCAATTGTTTCCAAATAAAAAGGTAGCTGCCATGGGAAAATATTAGTCTATGATAATATTAATAAATATTAAATTTGAAATTTGACATTGACATAAATATAAATATAGATACTAATCGGTAAGGCGTTTATCCCGGTACAACGAGAGATCCTGAGTTCGAGTCCCAGGTGCAACCGTGATCTTTTTATTTTACTGTATCTTATTCTTTCTCATATTTTTGTTTAGAATATTAGTAATATCTTCTTCAATGGTTAATATTTTATCATTGAAGAAGAAGCTAACAATAATTATCAAAACGAAAATATGAAAGAGAACAAGACACAGAAAAACAGAAAAAGATGATGGTTAGAACTGGGACTCGAACCCAGAACCTCTCGTCTATCCGGGACGTGCGTTTACCGATTTCGCCATTGCCACCTACTGTTAAACCGTCATATTAGTAACGTGATCATTTATTTTATCCCCCAAACTGGGACACAAAAAAGGGTGTTTTTTTTATATATGAATACCTCACAAGAGTCCCAGCTGCTCCCGTCTGGAGCCAGTGAGGCTAAGGCATCCCCAATTAGGGTCTATTGTGAGGCTTAAAGGGATGGGAAGGAGATGGAAGAGAAAGGTGGGGAAATACCTAGCTATTCAGATCTGGTCAGCAAACACGGCTCAAGCCATTTCAAGCAACGTTTCAATTATGAACGGTGGTCTTACACAAGGGCAATACTGAGAGTATCTTCCACTTTGGAACGTGCCGCAAATATACTAAATATTATTCTAAATTAATTAATTGTGAAAAAACACAAATCAATCAAATTAAATTTATTTGCCCACGTCGGGATTCGACCCCGCGACCTTCAGATTGCGAGACAAGAGCCTTACCCATCGACAACGCTGGCTGTCAACTTACCTATATATACTGGTTTCATCAGGACCTAAAAGAAATGGAGAAACGATACCAGGGACGGTGGAATATCAAAATAATGGGTGATTACTGTTGGTCACTTCACAAAGAACAACAAAACGTAACACATCGGCGCAAAAGCTACGCAAGAAACTTTGTAGGGAAAAAAATAAGCATCTAATATTCAAATTTAAGTAATGAAACATGATTTTAAGGAAAATATAACCTATTTTAAAAACTATGAATTTTTAATTTTTATAGGTCAAAATTTTCCTATTTTTTGAAATATTAAATTGATAATATATTGTGAAATAATGGTGGGTGATGATGTCATGTTGTGAAAGAATTTAAGAGGTATTTAAGCGCGACAGATTACCCGCTATATGTATAAATCTTCTTTCTACTATTCTATTTCTACTATTTATCTATAAATGTGTAGTTTGTATCACATGTGTATTGTAAATGGACACACGGTCTGTAATACACAAAAAAAAAAAAAAAATGGTGGGTGATAAAAAAAAAACTGCTATGAAATACGGGTTCCGCATCCAAAATCATAAAATTTTGGTAAATTTGTTTAAAAAGTTTTCCCAAACATTTTTTTTGTTGGCCTGTGTAATTAGAAGATAATATGAAGATAATTTTGTTAATTCTAAAATTTGAATTATGATATTTACTAGTCTTGACAGTAAGTGGCGATGCCGAAATTGGTACGGAATTGATATGGTAACGCACGTCCCGGGTAGACGAGAGGTTCTGGGTTCAATCCCGGTTGCGCCCATTATCTTTTTCTATTTGTCTGTGTCTTATTCTTTTATATTTTCGTTTAGATTATTATAATCTCTTTCTTCAATGATATACAACATTGAAGAAGGAATAAACTTCAGAAGTTATAAAAAGAAAAATTTCTTTTAAAAAAAAGTTAATATTTTCATTTAAATTTATGGTACAATGATACTTTAAAAAAATGCAACCTTATTTTAGATACACCTTTTTAGAACAATGCTTGCATTATAAAATAGAGGAGAAACGTATTTAAGGGGCCGTTCAAGTATTTCGTAAGGCATTTTGGCGGAAGGGGATCTTGTAAAACGCTACTGTGCGTCACCGGGGCGAAAGGAGTGTTCGAACAACCGTTATGTAACATTTTTTTTTATTTATAAAAAAAATCTAGGGAATTAAAATCTTCCAAGTTGGCAACCCTATTCGTTTATGTTTTACGGGAAATCGTACATCATTTTTATTTTATTTTGGTTGTCAAAATCAAATCAATTTGGTAAAAATAGTCACTTGGTCGTTACGTAAAGTTTGGAGAGGGGAAGGGGGGAGGGACAGAAAAACGTAATGGCGCGTTACATGAGGGGGAAAGGGGGTAAATATCTTCGAAAATTGCGTTACGTTATACTTGAACAATAATATACTAAACAACAATTTAACATAATTTTTTGAAAGATTAAGAAATTTTTTAATATTTTTTTTTTGTATATAACAAAAAATAGATAAGACAAAGAACAGAAAAAAGAAAGAGACAATATAAAAAGAAAAACTAATATTATAATTGAGAAGTATTATATAGACATGTATGGATTTTAATACGCTATTTAGGCAGTGTTTTTATTGTACTTTTGATTTTTTTATAATTTGTTTCCAATCTTAAGTTTACGGGTTAATGACAACAAAATAAACTTATAAAAGATCAATGAACGTATTGTTGTTTTGTTTTTCCAGGTAGCATGAATGTGGAGAGAGAAAATGAAGAGGGATTTTCTTGCATGGAAATTGATACGGACGTTATGGATGTTAAAAAGGAATGCTTAAAACACGTTGAAAGAACTATCCAGATGGCAGGTAATAATGAAACAAATTAACGTTGTTTTCAAACTAATTTACTTTGTTTTTCTGCTAGCGCAGGTAATGAGTATAATTTAGTTTTCCTAGCCCGTACTATTTTTCAAATTTGTCCACAGATTGGAAGACGCATCCTGTTGAAAAACGAATTTCTTGCCTCGCTTCTAACTATTCCGGCTCTCAAAAGTCGTCTTTCGAAATTCACCTTCGCAAAAATACTGGAGAAAAACCTTTTTCTTGTTCCAACTGCAACTATTCATGTTCTTTTAAGGGAAATTTGACGACCCGCATGCTGACTCACAGTACAGAAAAACCTTTTTCTTGCTCCGAGTGCACCTATTCATGTTCTAAAAAAAACAGTCTGACGACTCACATGCGGACTTACAGTGGAGAAAAGCCTTTTTCTTGTTCCAAGTGCAATTATTCATGTTCTCAAAAAGGCCATTTGACGAACCACATGCGGACTCACAGTGGAGAAAAGCCTTTTTCTTGTTCCAAGTGCAATTATTCATGTTCTCAAAAAGGCCATTTGACGAACCACATGCTGACTCACAGTGGAGGAAAACCTTTTTCTTGTTCTGAGTGCAACTATTCATGTTCTCGAAAGAGCAGTCTCACGACTCACATGCTGACTCACAGTGGAGAAAAGCCTTTTGCTTGTTCTGAGTGCAACTATTCGTGTTCTCGAAAGAGTAGTCTGATGTCTCACATGCTGACTCACAGTGGAGAAAAACTTTTTTCTTGTTCCGAGTGCAACTATTCATGTTATCAAAAGAGCAGTCTGACGTCTCACATGCGGACTCACAGTGGAGAAAAGCCTTTTTCTTGTTCTGAGTGCAACTATTCATGTTTTCGAAAGAGCAGTCTCACGACTCACATGCTGACTCACAGTGGAGAAAAACCTTTTGCTTGTTCCGAGTGCAACTATTCATGTTCTCGAAAGGGAAATTTAGCGAGCCACAAGCTGATTCACAGTGGAGAAAAGCCTTTTTCTTGTTCCGAGTGCAACTATTCATGTTCGCGAAAAAGCAATCTGACGACTCACATGCTGACTCACAGTGGAGAAAAACCTTTTTCATGTTCCAAGTGCAACTATTCATTCTCTCTTAGAAGCAGTCTGACGACTCACATGCGGACTCACAGTGGAGAAAAACCTTTTTCTTGTTCTGAGTGCAACTATTCATTCTCTCATAAAAGCAGTCTGACGACTCACATGCGGACTCACAGTGGAGAAAAGCCTTTTTCTTGTTCTGAGTGCAACTATTCATGTTCTCGAAAGAGCAGTCTCACGACTCACATGCTGACTCACAGTGGAGAAAAACCTTTTGCTTGTTCTGAGTGCAACTATTCGTGTTCTCGAAAGAGTAGTCTGATGTCTCACATGCTGACTCACAGTGGAGAAAAACTTTTTTCTTGTTCCGAGTGCAACTATTCATGTTATCAAAAGAGCAGTCTGACGTCTCACATGCGGACTCACAGTGGAGAAAAGCCTTTTTCTTGTTCTGAGTGCAACTATTCATGTTTTCGAAAGAGCAGTCTCACGACTCACATGCTGACTCACAGTGGAGAAAAACCTTTTGCTTGTTCCGAGTGCAACTATTCATGTTCTCGAAAGGGAAATTTAGCGAGCCACAAGCTGATTCACAGTGGAGAAAAGCCTTTTTCTTGTTCCGAATGCAACTATTGATGTTCTCAAAAGGGCAGTCTGACGACTCACATGCGGAATCACAGAAGAGAAAAGCCCTTTTCTTGTTCCGAGTGCAACTATTCACGTTCTCAAAAGAGCAGTCTGACGACTCACATGCGGACTCACAGTGGCGAAAAGCCTTTTTCTTGTTCTGAGTGTAACTATATATGTTCTCAAAAAGGCAGTCTGACGACTCACATGCGGAATCACAGAAGAGAAAAGCCTTTTTTTTCCGAGTGCAACTATTCGTGTTCTCAAAAGAGTAGTCTGACGACTCACACGCGGACTCACAGGGGAGAAAAGCCTTTTTCTTGTTCCGAGTGCACCCATACATGTTCTCAAAAGGGCAGTCTTACGTCCCACATGCTGACTCACGGTGGAGAAAAACCTTTTTCTCCCAAGTGCAACTTCTCATGTTCTCAAAAGAGCAACCTGACCAGCCACATGCTGACTCACAGTGGAAAAAAAACTTTTCTTTTTCCTAGTGTAACTATTCAAGTTCCTAGTGTAAGTTCTTAAAAGAGCCATCTGACTAGTCGCATGCGGACTCGAAGTGGAGAAAATTCATGTACACACTAAGTCAGTTTGACGAAAAAAATGCTGACTCACAGTGGGGAACAACCTTTTTCTTGTTCTGAGTGCAATTGCTTATGTTCTCCAAAGGGAAGTTTAAAGATTCACGTGCTGAATCACAGTGTAGAAAAACCTATTTCGTGTTACGAGTGCAACTATTCATGTTCTCAAAAGGGCAACCTGACCAGCCACATGCTGACTCACTGTGGAAAAAACCTCTTTCTTTTTCCGAGTTATGTTCTCGAAAAGGAGTTTCAAAGAATCACATGCTGACTCACAGTGGAGATAAACCTTTTTCATGTTCCAAGTGCAATAACTCATGCTCTCCCTAAGGCAGTTTGACTAACCACATGCTGACTTAAAGCTTAAAAAAAACCTTTTCTTGTTCCGAGTGCAACTAATTGTAATTGAGTTATAATTAATTTGTTTGTTATAGTTGCAAGGAATTATAAACAAATTCTTATAATAAATTTTTAGTTATTTGTTTCATTAGTATTGTTGGCTTCTGTATGAAAAAGTGATTTGCGCCTGGTACGCCTCATTGAAACTTTTATAGGAATGACGGGTAGCAATTCGAGATATTTTTTTTTTTGTTATTTTGCTGATAACATGGAAATAACAAATATGACAAATGTGCGCCCTTTAAATAAAATTTATAGTTTTGTTGTATTTCTTCATGTATGTATTTCAAAAACTTATTCTGTATACTTTCAACTTAGTCTATGTGTACTTTATATTGAGGATTCCATATTGTGGAAGCATACTCTTCGGAACAGGCTCAGCTTAGTGCGACCCCTGGGGCACGCACGTACTTCTTCCAATTGAAGAAGTACTGTTCCTACAATTTTGTATATTGCTAAAAAAACCACACAATTTTATATTATATTTATATATTTTTTATTATAAAATCTTTAATCTCAAATGAAACTTAGGCAATCAAACAGTCTTCTCTTTAAAAAATAATCCACTTAAATTATACATTTTTAAAACAACTTCTACTACTACTACACTACAAAAAATTGTCAATTATGAAGTAATTAACTAAAAAAGAGTAACAAAAAAATATTTTGCTTAATAATTTGATGAGCGCAAAACTTACATACAAGCTACCATACGTCTTTGGAGGTTCCATGCCAACTCGGAATAAAACCAACTCAGAACCATCTCAGATAAGTCATTTAGAGTGATAAAAAAATAATTTTAAATTAGCCGATAACCCTAACCTAACTTAACCTATTTTTAATTTATATTTTTTTATCACTCTAAATGACTTATCTGAGATGGTTCTGAGTTGGTTTCATTCCGAGTTGGCCGGTCACCGTCTTTGGAGTGCCATTTGGCCCTTTGGAGGGCCATATCAAAAAAACTATTAAACTTACCGTAACGCAACAACCGTCCTGCGACACGTGCTGCCGATGACTAAGCGCCTCCGTACATGGAGCTACTTACAAACTATTCGAGCCTGATGCGCGTAGCACGCACACCGCTCGTGGGTACCCGCCATACAATTTTGCTGGTGTTCGTACACGGCGCTGCGCGACGGATGTCAGGTTGAAGTCGGTAGCGCGCTAACGACGGTGCTGGTAGCGCGCTACGCGTTGTAGCATTCGTGTCTGCTACTTTCGTTTGACAGAAATGGCGTCTGAACATGAAAGTAATGTTAGATTTGTTCTGGAAGTGAATAAAAATGCGTGTTTACATAACTTTACATTACCAGAATACGCAAGAAAGGATTTAGTGAAGAAGGCATAGATTAATGTTGGAAAAAAAGTCATTTGACATCGTTCGACATCGTGTTAACTCCACGGCTGCACGTGAAAAATGATCAAGTTCAGTATAATTCGGGTAGCGCCGTGTACGGAAACCAGCTTTAAAAAGTAGTACATCTGCAGGGTACTTGTGGTTGTGTCACAATCACGTAGTTTGTAAGTATCTCCATGAACACGATTGATTGATACGCGCAAAGGACTTCAAAGTGATACGCGCAAAGGATAAAAAGAGAGAGCAATATATAAAAAAAACGCGGGCGCCTCTGCGACGTAGAGTAGTAACATAGGGTTAAACTGATCAAAAATATACATTTTGTGAGCTTTATATACGTATAGAAAAAGACAAAACATAAAATAAGGGTAGAGTGAGAGGGTAAAACCAACATCTTATGTTCATAGTGATGGAGAGAAAGAGACGGGGGATATTTAATGATTTTTTATATTACAAGGTCAAAACGTCACTTGAATAGGTGATTGGGATATGGTGATTGAGGGTTTTTACTAGTTTATGGGAAACATCGCTAGTGTGGGACTATTAGACACATGTACCTGATCATTAAGGGTTTGTTGATTTAACAGCTTTCTTTAATTTTTTTATATATTTAATAATATTATTATTCAATTTATAAAAAAAGTTTATTTATAAACAAGTTCTGCTAGGTAATTATTTTTACACGTGACAGCTGTTTCGCCTTCTGAAGGCATTATCAAACTGTCTATTATTACTGCCTTCAGAAGGCGAATCAGCTGTCACGTGTAAAAATAATTACCTAGCAGAACTTGTTTATAAATAAACTGTTTTTATAAATTGAATAATAATATTATTAAATATATAAAAGAAATAAAAAAAAATTAAAATGGAGTTCTACAAATTAAACTTGATAACAATAAATAAGCTTTCTTTATTTCGAGTGCTTCTAAATTATTTAGTCTTTTACCATGACCATTTTTATATAAAATCTTAGCACGGGTACTTCGATCGAAGGTGTGACTTATATCAACAAGATGATTAGCGAATTCAGAAAATCCATTATAATTTAAGCATCTTAGATGATCTCAGTTGTTAATAATTTTGGTGAGCAACTGGGCCTAACAATCAATGACAATAAAAAAAATGGATGACATTTGGGCGACTAGATCACTCTGGATTAATGATACAATTAAATGGTTGCAATGTCGAAAAGGTGGCAAGATTTAGATACCTCGGCAGCTTTCTCACGGAGACTCTTGACCCAGATGTAGAGGTTAAGTGCAGAATTGAGGCAGCAAGAACTGCATTCAGGAAAATGAAATCCCTCTTCTGCAATGACAACCTCAATTTAAAACTAAGGCAGAGAATGTTAAAGTGTTATGTGTGGTCAGTCTTGCTGTATGGATGTGAGACATGGACCTTGAAAGTAAATACCATGAACAGGTGCTACGTAAATATATTGTAACATGAATAATAGTGAAGATTTCTTAGTGAATGGTTACCTTTAGTTCTCAGTGAATAGGTACTGGAACCTTTATTATTAAATATTATATTGGCAAGACTGATATTTTTATCTGCTGTGTTGCTTATTCTGAGCATAGGGTACTCAGACAGGACTGGCTTTGGAGCTGGCCATTCCTTGACGAGCCACAGGTGACCCCGGCCACAGTCCCTGTGGCTGGTCGAAGTAATCACTTCGCCATTTTCTTAAATCACCATAGTGCTTCAAGATGTGATAAATTAATCAACGCCCATAAGCAGCATCGGAAACTGAAAACAATCACAACAACCATTAAAATCCTGGATTGGGCTCTGAGTGCCAGGGGAGCACAGTATTTCTGGATTGGAAATCCAGCAACTGCAAACGAAGTCACCACTTCAATCACAACAACCTTCCAACTACACTGGAGCCAGAGGTGCTCGCAGAGGTGTGGCCCAAGATGGATGACCTTGGCCGTCATCAAACTAGTCGGCTGGCTGACAACCGTCCTGGGACTGGACGTCGCCGGGAAACCGCGGGGCTGGAGTCCTGTTAGCTGCTCCAGTCGGCCGTTTCACTTTGTCAGCAGCGAAGGCAGCAGTGTGGGATCGCCAACACATGGGATCGCCCACACGTCAACTCCCTGGATTAACCGTGTACTACCGCTCCATAATTGCCCACTCATATTAGCCCTAAAATCTATTACTAAGATAATGTTTTTCTTGCTTGTAATTAATATAATAATTTAACTGTTTCAAAGCACTTTATTTAACCCCTCCTCACACCAAGTATTTAACAAAGCCGCCTGCTCAAGGTCCACACCTGAGATATACAAATTCAACAGTAATAACCTATTTTCTCATGCTCTCTTTCAAAAACACACAACGCCATACTTTGTATAACATTTATGGCGTCCAATGTAACTATCCATAACATTTTGGCGTCCAACGCATTACTTTTCATAAACAAATTGGTGTTAAACAAAACTTTGTATAACATTTTTTGCCCCACATTAGGCGCCAAAATATCAGTCTTGTCAGTGTAATATTTAATAATAAAGGTTCCGGTACCTATTCACTGAGAACTAAAGGTAACCATTCACTGAGAACTCTTCACTATTATTCATGTTAAAATATATTTACGTAACACAGGTTAGAGGCTTTTGAAATGTGGCTTCACCGGAGAATGCTCAAGGTTCCATGGACCAACATGATAACTAACATAGAAATTCTCAGGCGGGCTAGAGCAGATAGAGAACTGCTCACATCAATAAGTCAGGAAAATTTCATATCTGGGTCACGTACTTCGAGGGGAAAAGTATCACTTGCTCCGATTAATATTGAAAGGAAAAATAGAAGGTCGCCGAGGGCCTGGTAGGAGACAAATGTCTTGGCTACGAAATATATGAGAGTGGACCGGCATTAGAAGTGTGGAGGAGAGATTCTGGGCAGCACAATGTGGAGAGACATTTTCCAGAGTGATCGCCAATGTCGGGGGGACCTGATAGGGCACACGAAGAAGAAGAAGAAGATGCTCTTTAATTCTCATATTGACATTGCGCATTGTTTTACCTATATATAATGCTGAACAATCTAATTTATAAATTCGCGAATGACCTAGTTTGTCTTCTTTATCTTTTAAATTAATTAAAAATTTTCCAAATAACATTTCGATATGACTTACAATGCTTAACCTGTAAATCATTAACGCAGTTAACAGTATTGTACTGTTTTGTCATAACCCAGATTACTACATTTATTTTAATCCGCAATACAAGTAGTATCGCTTTGTTACACCATACATAAGTAAAAAGTGTTGAATGGTGTCATTAAACACTTTTTACTTATTGGAAGTGAACGATTTCCGTTGTACGAATCAACAATCATAATCCGTGTCACACAACAAACTATTCTTCAAGTAACAAGTGCGAGTCGAAATAATAATAATAATAATAATAATAAGTTTTATTCCAGGATGTGGGGAGGATAGTGCAATCCCACACGTCCCATATGATTGTACATATTTATATAATATATTTTATAACATTTTAAAACAACAGATTTTTTTTTTTTTTTTTAACATAGAATAGGAAAAAAAAAACAAAATAAAAAAAAATATATATTTATATATGTAAAAATTAAATATAGAAAAATAAATAACTAATCAATTCTATTCTTCAAGCTCGGGCCCAGCGCTCACTCAGGAGTGGGGTTTGGTGCTGAAACGCTGCGGTCACCACTGCATTGTCGGAAGCCATTAGCCGCATCCTGGCTCCAGTGACCCGATGTCTCTTTAGACCGGCGAATCCGTGCAGTCCTAGTTCAGTGAACATTGTCGATGCACTGCTATATCTTCTGAATCCAAATATAATTCTGCATGCATCATTATATTGGATCCGGAGTCGTTCCATCGAGGTGGTTCGGTAGTTACACCAAGTTTCGCATGTATATAGATTAGTGCAAAATGCATTGAACAATGTTTTTTTTACATGGTTACTGCATTGGAAAAATCTTCGGGCAATCATATTGGACAATACACTGATACTTCTCCTCTGTCGTTCAATATCACCATCATCCGAGAGGTCTTCAGTGATGATGTGACCCAAGAATTTTACACTCGTTGATATACTTATGTTTTCCTCATTGAGTTGTAGGGGGAGCATCTTCTCGAGAGTTTTTCCATGGTGGAATGCGATTAGTTCCGTCTTCTTGGGGTTGTATATCATGTGGTGGTCATTTGCATATTCTTCAAAGATTTTTAATAGAATTCTCAACCCTTTGATCGACGGAGCTAAGAGAATCATGTCGTCCGCATAGCTAATGTGATTTAGGCACAGATTATTGATACGGCAGCCTGCTCTGGTGTCCAGGCGATTAGATAATTCATCCATGTAAACATTAAACAGGATTGGGGACATACACCCTCCTTGCCTTACTCCTGATCGCAAGTATATCGGTTGGGAGTACGTACTTGCCCACCGTACAACGTTTTCCTGCTGGGAGTGCCATCGGGATAGTGTGTTGATATACATGGTAGGTATATTTCTAGCTTTCAATTTCTCCCATAAGGTTTCATGACAGACCCTGTCGAACGCTTTACTTAGATCTAAGAAGCACCCGTAAACAGTAGTTTTTCGTTTCTTGTAAAATTCTATTACTTGCTTTGCAGAGTAGATTGCCATATTAGTGGATAATCTGTTCTTAAAGCCCATCTGATTGTCTTTAGAATTGAGTTTACCTTCTATTTCAGTCAGAATTACCCTTTCAAATAGCCTTGCAATTATAGTTGCCAGGGATATTGGCCGGTAATTGCTTGAGTTGGTCATTACAATTTTGAATTGGGGCAGACAAAATCGTTTGGGATCCAGAGGCATTTAAACATGCTGAGAGGATATCCCGTTCCAAACTCTGACCACATTAAGGTGGTGCCATTACCTCGATACCTCACAACTTCATTTTATTTTACTAACTAGTAATAATACCAAATTTATATAATAAAATGTTCATAAACAATGATGTTATACAGCTAGACTTGCTATTGCCTCACAAACTCAAAATTAAATGTGGTATTGTATGTTGCTATTAAAATTATTTTTACAAAGGTTAAGGGTAACAAGTGTAAGTGTGTATGGATAAGGGTAAGAAGGATAAGGGTAATAAGAATGACGGTAAAAAGAATAAGGCTAAGGGAAATAAAGGTAAATGGATCAAATGTTCACATTATTAATTATTCCACTAAACTTCCTCTTGTCTTCAATGCTCTTCTCCTCCAGCACACTACCCTTGGCTGCGGTGTTGGTATTGGACACCCTGCGTCTGCGCGCGCCCAGCTTGAGATGCACGGCGCGCACGTGCGTGTCGAGCGCGGCCTTCTGGCGGAAGCGGTCATGACAGACCAGACACGCAAACGGCTTCTCACCCGTGTGGATTCTAATGTGGTTCTGCAGGACGTTCTGGGCCTGCAGTCAGCAAAATACATTACAAGAGATAAACATAACATAATCCACACTGAAGGAGAGGAAGTTCTGTGAAGGAAAACAGTATGAGGGGTGCGTATCATCTGATGATCAATGTGTCCAGGAGTGAAGGATGTGTGAATCCATTCGATGAAGGCGATGAGTCGAGAGAGTTAGGTTTCCCTCAACCAGTCCCTTCCGATCCGGCCTGCCATGCAGTAGATGGGCTGATACGTCTGCCACCAAAACTCGGACAAACCTCACCGCACAAACCCGAGCACCCCTGCTACGTCACTAAATGTAGCAAACCACTTGGAGTGACCTATGCCAGGAGTGTTGGTTATCCAATAAATGGTTCCCGGGGTGGCAGTACCCATACCCGCCTCTCAAATTGAATTTGGTTTAATAGACGCTTATGTTTTTATTCATCTGTGGTTTACTCCCAGACTTGAATATAAAGTGTGGTGTTTTCTCTTTCTAACACACTTTTAGATCATGTGATTTCTCACCATGACAGTAAGGGAGACACAATGATTTCTACGAGACCGGATGAGCTGTTCCCAAAAGCAAACAAATAGACTCGAAAGGATAAAAGCTGTTGTTCACAAAAGCTAACAAATTAGCCTGGGGGGTTAAACTTATAAGTAGTGAAATTAGACATGCATGCATCAGTAAAATGTTACCTGCTTATTCAAAATAAGAAAGTAACCAAATGTGGAAAACCAGCATTTCTTGTAAACAAATACTCCTAGACGCAAATAAACAATGATAGATCTCTTTCAATCACTATACGCGAGTACAGGTTTCAACTTGTCAGTCGAGTGAGTGCTGTGTCCGCGGTAAGACGCTTTTGTATTCTGAATATACTCAAGGAGAAATCTGAATCAAGTGCGGATTTTGGGCACATAATGATTGCTCTGGTGCAGAGTTCGACACCTGGATTAGTGATTATTGCAAATACTTTAAGTTTCTTTTTATTTGATCAAAGTTCCTAAAGTATCTCACAGAAGTAAAGGTTGTTTTTAATAGTTTTTATGTAGTGTTCCATATTTAGGGTACCTATTCCATAATAAGATATCTTTACGTTGATATTATTTTTGAAAAATTGTAGTACTAATAGTTAATAATTATAATACACGACTGTTACTATGTAAAGCGAAAATATATGACTGATTATAATTAAGCGTAAAAAAAATTGAAGTTCAGATTTTTTTTTTCTTATGCGTAAATACTAACCGGTATTCTATATTTGTTTACTTTCCTCTAATAAAATAAAATTCCATCATCTGGTATTGGCTGTCACACACCTGTAGACATTAGGATCCCGATGTCGAGTGGTGCGGCGGAAGTGCTGACGCAGGATGTAGGCCGACTTGTAGTGGCGGTCACACTCCACGCAGTAGTGGACCGGGAGGGGGGGAGGGAGTGGTAAGGGGAGCGCCGGAGCTGCTTCGTGACGTCTAAATGAAAACAAAAAATATATATTACTAATGTATGTCCACCAGTAATGTCACTTTGGTTGATCAGGTTTCTAACTTCAGTTTAACTTGTTTCGAGAAATGAGGTATCAAAGTTTGCGAAGACAATTTCTCATCATCTATTTACACATTTCTGATTTTGAAGTTGAATCTTGTGTAAAATATTTTATTTTAACATATTTTCACAGAAAAAATTTAAGTAGGACATAAACTTATACAGAACCTGTCTAAATATGCAGATAGAACCATAGGAAACCAGTTAAAGCATAATAATTCATAGCATAAGGTTCTAACTATATTTCTCTGATGCCATTCCTTGACAGGGCTTCATTCTGATAAAATATTTCTTTTAAAAATCTGAAACCACATAAACTTCAATTTCTGAGACGGGTGTGTACTGCAGCACCGGGAACCATTTATTGAATAACCAACACCTCAGCCGTAAGTCACGCCAAGTGATTCCTTACAATAGGTGACTTTGCAGGGACGCCAGGGTTCGTGGGGTGAGGTTTGTCTAAGTCTCGGCGGCAAATGCGTTTGCCCAACTACAGAGTGGCAGATGGGTCCGGGAGAGACTGGTTGTAGGAGACCTAACCTAGAACTCTCCAGCCGGACTCTCTCGACCCATCGCCTTGAGAGGAACCACTTGGGGTGACCTATCCAATAAATGATTCCCGGGCAGCATAACTGTCTGCCAAAAAGCAAGAAAAAATTTATATAACAAAATAATCTTTTTAAAAAGAAATAGTCTTACCGTATATGAGAGACCAGTAGGCTTTTCCTTAGAAACTTTTTCGCACATTTGTCACAGCAGAAGGTTTGTCCTATTCCGTGTGCAACGGAAATGTGTTTCACCAGTTCCTTGGCTTGCCTGCAAAAATGTTACTCATATTTTAAACAACCAGAAAATGATCCATCTTTTTAGAGGGAGGGCAAAGATTTCCATTTTCAATTTGTGCGCGGGCTGCTCAGGGTGGGGTACATTCAGCTTGAAATTGTAAAATTTACAGTAGGTGGTGTCACAAACAGACAAAGTACATATCGAGGTTCATTTACCATACATAATGTTTGAAAATGGTGAGAAAATTTGTGGCCGGAATGAGTACAGCCACCCTGGAAATGATTTCACTGGATAAGATTCATTGGACCTCTGCTGTAGGACCTCTTGCCAAATAGCAAGTTATGGGCGGTGATTTAGCAGGGGTTCAGGGTTCATGGGGTGAGGTTTATCTAGGTCTTGGCGGTGGAGGTATCAGCCCATATGCTGCGTTGTGGGCCGGATCGGGAGAGACTGGTTGAGGGAGATCCTTTGCCTCTCTAGTCAGACTGTCGAAACATCGCATTGCACCTCAATGGGAGAGATGGATTCATACGACACTTCCGGACACACTGACTCCACAATCCTACCCAAACCTTTTCCTAATTTCTTCATTCCTTTTTCCCTTTCCTTCATTCCGTTTTACCTTTTTGTTAAAAAAAATATACTTGCTTGAAACTTTGACCACAATCAGAGCGACGTTTGGTCTCTCCGACATGCTGCTGCAAATGATGAGTAAGATCTTTCTGGGTCCAGAAAGACTGGCGGTACACTGGACACGATAGAGCACCAGGAATCTCCGGATCCAGAGAGACTAGGTCCCCCTCTCCACCTCCATCTTTATCCACTACAGGTTTCAGCAAAACTTCCGAAATAGATCAGTTTTGATAATCAATTACATATATTTTCTTAAATACATTAATTTCACACGGCCTCCAAGGTTGAGGGGTAAGGCTCTTAACTAGCAATCCAAAGGTCACGGGTTCAAATCCCGGTGTGAGCAAACAAATTTGTTTTGATTTTTTTGAGAACAAATTAATTAAAAATAATATATAGTATATTTGCGGCACGGTCCAGAGTGGAAGATACTCTCAGTATCGCCCAGTTGTAAGACCGCCTTTCTAAATTGAAACTTTGTTTAAAATGGCTTTAGCCATGTTTGGAGCCAGATACTTTCCAATCCTCCAAGACCTTCAGCCTCACAACGTATCCCAATTGGGGATGCCATGGTCTCATTGGCTGCAGACGAGAGCAGTAGGGACTATTGTGAGGTATTCGCATAAAAATTAAAAAAAAACGCAGACATTTGTTGTCTTTGAAGATGCTGTGTGAAGAGTCTTTTTGAGGCAAGGAAGGAGTCCCATGTTGTAGGAGAGAGGAAACACAGAGGGCGGAAATCAAACACAAGAAATTCTTATGCGACAAATTTCAACCAAATGCAAAAGTTGGGCGCAAATTTGGCGTATTTTCCGACTATGTGCCAATGCTGAAGAGATCAATGATGCCATTTTCTTAGAGCATCTCACATTGAAGTACCGGTAGAACAATGACAGCATTCTCACCTCTCTCTTGAGCTTTTCAAATTAAGATAGGAGAATTTATCAAACGAACCTTCTATTGCTGCACAAATTCTATTTTTTTTCTAAGTATTTTGGGGCTCCAGACCAGAGGTGGCTGCCAAACTCACTAATAATAATAATTTTAGTAAAATACACAAACCTTTAGCTTCTAACGTAGAATCAATATCTCTTTAAGGTTTTTTTTCAGTCACATTTTTTTAAATTTTGTCTTACATTTTGTTTTAATTTCTCCTTTGACAATACTTTTAAACCTTCAACAAATTTGGAACTTTCAAAATCTTCAAAATCATTATTGTCTTCTTTGAAATGTTCTGATAAAGCATTATTATGTTCTATTCCAGTTTCAATTTTTATTTCTTGTTCCACATTCAAATTTTCTTCTTTGATTTCAATTTTGTTTGCTTCTTTAAGTTCTGCATCCCCCAATGACATATCTTGTGTAAAGTTCTTTGAAGGTTTTGCACCGTGTGAAATGGATCTTATTTGCACAAGACTTGATGAACCCACTTTCCGTGCAAATATGCTTACACATAGAGTGTTAGATTGTGAAAGTTTTGCTCCCAAATTCAATTCGGCTCTTTTTCTTGAAAATAACTCCAAATTGACCTGTTGACAATAAAAATAAACAAAATTATTAATAACTAGAACTGTGAAAAATTACGGGATATTTTAAAGGTAGAAATGTTGGAAAACTGAATCATTTACTTTCAAACTAAGGAATTTTTCTATATTAAGTAGCACCACACATGAAAACGATAGCCATTCAAAGAATATGTATATGAACAGGCCGCTAAAGTATGTCCACTGGACCTAGAACAGTGAAATCACGCGCACTAGTTCATCTAAGAATCTGTCAAGCATTTGAACAAAACAAATACAAATTTCGAATAAAGAATTATTCATCGAAGAAGATGACACTAATAATCTAAATGCAAATATGAAAGAGAACAAGATACAGAAAAATAAAAAGATAACTGTCGTAATTGGGACACGAACCGAGAACACCTCTTATTTGTTAGTCGTATTGGTAAATAGGTATTCCATATAAATAAAATCGGAAATATTTATCCGAGACACTATCTAGGTTACAAACCAGTTCTAAGAACACTTGTTTCCAATGAAAAAGGCCAATAATATATTTTTTTAAAATTAGTCGAAGATAGAATTGTTAATTCTAAAATTTGTAATATGAGATTGACAATTATGACATTCAAATAAGAGATGGCAGTAGCCAATTAGGTTAGACGTTTGTCCCGGTAAGACGAGAGGTTCTGGGTTCGAGTCCCAGTTGCGACCATTATCTAGCAAAAAAAAACAATATTAAGAAACGGACTCTTTAGGACTCGGTCAGGACATATAGAGCGAATGAACGGAGAAAGGAATGGTAGAAGAAGTCAGGGATGCCCGAGGAAGACACGGCACGATCGAGTGAATCAAATACTTGTGTCATATCAAGAGACAGAATAACAGAAAAATATGTATGAGACCATGTATGAATGCGAATGAAGCTAGGTGTGCCTATCCCTGTGGGGAAATTCCATGATTTAGGCTAACTTTACGAGGTTATGCCGAATCAGCTTAGGCTAAGTTAGGTTAGGTTAGTAAGATAATGTTAGGTTGGGTTTGGTAAGCAAGGGTGATGCAAAGCCAGAGTTGTGAAGCAGTCCAAGTATCCTCTCTGCCTACCCCTGCGGTTAAACAGCACGATGCTTAATTAATTAGTTAGTTCAAAGTTTGTCAGTAAACACAGATAAAGCCATTTAAAGACAAGATGAATATTATTAAAACAATGATAAAAAGATTACCTGTTGTTTCTCAGACTGTTTGATGTAGAACTGGCGGAGAGTTTGTCTGGCTTGGAAGGACATGTTGTGGAACCGAGAAAACTTCCCCACAGCGTGGCAACACTGGCGGCACAGTTGGAACTCTGCCTTATCCAGCTGGAATCACCAATACACACAAAGTCAATCATCAACAGGACTAATTCTATTTAAATTCTTTAATTGTTCGACAGGTTGTTCATACAAAACTTCTGATTCTGACATTTTTAACGTCTGACGTCTAACGTTATTATTTAGAGGAATTAAATCGATGGCTCCTAGAGTAGTTTCATCATTGATCCAGTAGAGATAGACTTGCCCTAATCTGAAATCCAGGTATCATTTCAACGAGCTGGAGCCAAACAGTGTGACAATCATTTTGGAACCAGGAGAGTTCCAGCAAGTCTTCAATAAACGATTACATCATTCGTACATTGACCGCCGGCGAGCAAATATTAAAATATCGAGACCTTCCATGGAAGAGTAATTAATGTGATTAAAATGGTGCTCAATCCCTGGTGTGAAAATTTCATCAAGCTTCAAATTAAACTTGTAGATTTGTATTAAAAAAATACAAGGGTGCAGTTCACACGCGGTAGAAGTGAAACCTTAAGAAAACTAAAGTAGACAAGAGTGGGGGAAGCTACGAAGCACCGCACACAGAGGAGACCAATAATGGCATCTCATTCTCGCAGGCTAAATCTTATAGATGTACGTGATTGTCTCTTTTTAGAATCGCTTTTCCGTTTCATCGAGTTTCAAATTACAATGGTGCTAAAAAAGTTTCACTTCAACAAAGTCACAGGCAGCCTTTATGTAATTTACATAAAAAAAATTACATTTATTAGTCCCACACAGGAGGCCCTGAAGAAAACGGTTTCCCTCGGGACTTTTGTATCTTTGGGGATGCTATGGCGTGCGTCTTTATAGGGAAAGGAAGGAGAGAAAGTTCTGGGAACGAAAAAGATATGAGTGGTAGGTAGGAACCTGGGAGTCAGTGTGTCCAGGAGTGGTGGACTTATATATGCGGTGCAAGGCGATGGGTCGAGAGAGTGCTGCTGGAGAGGTCAAAAGGTCTCCCTCGTCCAGTCTCTCTCGATCCGGCCTACTTCGCAGTAGGCGGATAGACGCATCGACCGCCAAGACTCAGATTAACCTCACCGCATGAACCAAGGCAGCCCTACTAGGGTACTAAACCCTACAGCCCTACTAAGTCCAAATGTAGCGAACCACTTGGGACAACCTATGGCAGGGATGTTAATTATCAAATAAATGGTTTCCTGGGCGGCGGAACCCATATACTCCTCCCAGGGAACTTGAAATTGTCCTGATGATGGATACCATAACTATCCGAAACATTGTTACAGAAGGAGGAAGGTCAACACGGCACAATAACCCAGAAATGAGGTTTAAATAAAAATAAAAATTCTAAGATTTATAAACTATAAATTGCATATTCCTATACAAAACATTGATTACAATTACCTCTTGGATAAAATGTCTATTGAAACTTTCAGAAAGAAGAATAAGCAAAGATTTAATACTATTACATAAAATACTGCATTACAAAATTGACTGCCCTAAATTACTTCAATATCCGTGTTCCCAAAAAATCAAGCTGACATTTATTACCCTTTTTCTTCAATAACATTAAGACACTAGCTTCACACACTTCATAGTTTCGGAAATAAATGTTCTGATCTGGGTAATATATTTAATTTTGAAACTAATCAGCCTAAATGTAGTAAATTCTATTACTTTTAATCTTCTAGATACAAATAGACCTGTACCTATATATGTTCTATGCTTCTACTATTTTTTTTGTAGAATCTTTTAAATTCAATTATATGCATGAGGATTCATTGTTTCGGTTTAAATTTTCATGTTTATTTTGTTGTGTTTTCGTTAAAATTTTTTTTTTTCATTATCTTTATATTTTTCTTTATTTTTTTAATTATTAAGTATTTACTTTGATACAAATAGCTTGTAAAATTTTATAATAAAAGCCCGCTAGGGCGTGTAATAAAAAAAAATTAATTAAGATTATACCATTGGCTGTGAAAATCTCAAATCACCTCAAATACAGTTTGAGCTATCATATAATAAATAAATATTACCTTTTGTCCTGAGAGAATCTCAAAAACGATACCATAATTGCTTTGTGATGAAAAAACATCTACTTCTGTAGATAAGCAACATTGGCAAACTCGCAATTCTGACAATTCAACGTCTTGTTCCATCATTTTAAACCTTAGAGTTCAAAAACTAAAAGACAACACTTTTATTATTTCTACACTTCTATCCCGATGACGTACACTGAAAGACTGACCGAAACGTTGTCTCAAAGAAGAGAAGGTAGCGCATCACAGATTTATACCAGAAAAGTAGAATAAGATAACACTATTATTTTATGTCGTTAGAATTCATTTACAATATTGTTTACGTTAGAATCTCGAGCGAATCAATCATTATCTAATTTGCATCTATCATTAAAAACCCTTTCTACGAAAACACAACAAACAGAAACAAACTCCCTGATAAAGAATTTGAAGTATTCTTGGAAACAATGCAGGCGTTTTTATTTAATAGTTTATTACAGGAGTACATTTGTTTGAAGTATTGCGCATTTTTGATTGTCGTCAAAACTGACAGCTGTATTATTATATTCCATAGAAATCTAGAGATAGCAGGCTAGATTAGTGATGGGCAGAACCGAGACGTTTGATTCCGAAACTCTCCTTCGACATACAGCTAAACCGATAAGTTACAAAATTCATTAGGAGATGGGAGGAATATCCAAACATCAATGAAGGATACTGTCAATTTTATATATAACAAAATATAAATGTGTAAAGCTCAGTGCACTACGGAAATAAAGATGGGAGGTGATTAGGATAACAAACGAATTACAATCTCAAGTAGAAATAAACAACGATAAAAAACAGAACAGAGATATACAATGATGTACACTTTCGCATAAAATATGTTTTCAAAACCCAATTAATTTGTTATAATTGAAGAATAATAACGTTTAAACAATAAAAATTATTAGTAAAGCTTCATAAATCAAACAATTTTTCAAAAACAAATAAAATGGCGATTTTTTTCATGGTGATCTTTTGATCCCATATGATGGTAAGCGCGCGGAAATTATAACGATTGTTTATGACTTAATTACTGTCTATGCACAACTTACACATTTTGCTGATACATCACCGGTTGTCATATTTATCAGTGCTTGGTATATTTAAGCGTTTAATCCTGTTTTCAAACTCTGTTTAACCCACGCTGTTAAATTTGTCATCCTATAAAAATTTATTGGTAAGTTCTAATGCCTGTATTCATCGCCATTCATTTTTGTAGCGGCCTCATTCCAAATGACATTGAGCGACTATTGTTCTGTAATTTGGGCTATGGCAAGCTCAAATGCATAACTGCACTGCGTCTAATGTGACCTGGCTTATCTTACGCCGATCGGTACATCTGTGTTAGGAAATCCATTTGGCGTTTTGTTCAATGTACTTTTAAACTGCCAATTTGACGTCTGTCTATTGTAAGATTAGTGTTTCGAAGTCATTGCAGGTTATAAAAATATGGAATTCCAACTATTTGTAAAAAGCGCAATGGCGGGTCCAATATACGGTCATACCATTAAGAATTGCATCGATTTTCTCCACCGTTTTTAAAGGTTATAACATCAAGGTCAAGAAACATTCACAATAATATCCTTACGCGTTATGTTATTCCGATTATACGTTATGCAGACGTCTTCATTGTTATGACAGAATGTTTCAAGCGAAACCAATTACTCAAACCTCATACAAATTTTTTTCCGTTACAACAACTTTTTGTTTCAGGTTTATTCATTTCGGCTTGAACCAATAATTAAACGCTACCACAGCAGTGCCATGGATCTACTGAATACCGAGACTGTTTCCATCAAGACGGAACCAGGGTCCCAGGAAGAAGGCGGAGGTCAAATGCCGTATACGGATATAGATTTCGACATCTCAGATGTAAAGAAGGAATGTTCTCAAACAGCCAGTGAGTTTCTTTGAATACGTAAAAAAATGTAGTGTGTTAAATTCATCATGGTGACAGTTCGTAGCTTTTCTTCGACACAAGTAGTATTTAACTTTCAATGCGTCTTTTCCAGAAACTAGAAATCACATGACAGCACGCTTTTTACTTACTTATATTGCTCACAGTTATTTCCCGATTCCTCAAGTTTGCACCTCAGTTTATTTGGATGTGACATGGTTTATTGTTTTCTTAAATATTATTATTTTCTTTTCAATTTTAAACCTCGCCTGTGTTGAGGCTCATAATTTTATGAAATAATAAAAATAACAGAAAATAATGTATTTAATGAACAATGTTTTTACATTATTGTTTCTTACGTACGACCGAGTCGACAGGCAAAAGATGTGGAAGGTGTTGTCCAAGTATGGAGTGAATACAAATCTCATTCAGGCAATTGCGTCTCTGTACGAGGGAAGCGTTGCATTTGTAATGGCAAACGTAATAAACAAGACTGCGTAGTGTCACCGTGGTTATTCAATCTGCACATGGATAATTGTATAAAAGATTTGGAAGAGGTGGGATAGGATATAATAAATTATTTAAAAAAACACCCTACCAAACTTCACGTTTATTATAAAATAAACGTTAAGATCCTCAGAAACTCAACATGTATGCTCTGCAAAAAGGTCATAACTGGCAGAGACTGCCGAAAGATTGGAATTCCAAATAATAAATAGCTTAGCTTCTTAACATTTTACAAAAAAATATTTTTCAATTTAACGCAACGGCCTTTGAATATTGGAATACGAAAAATGACAAAATTTTCGTCAGTTTTTTCTTAAGGATTATAAAATATGACTGAAATAGTACCGTTAGTTTATCGATGGTTCCATGCCAACTCATAATCTAGTCAACATCTCTTTGAAAGGTTTTTAAAAGCTACTGAAAAAATAATTCAAAATTGGCCAGTAACCCTAGCTAACATGACCTATTTAACCAATTTTTTTATTTGTATTTTTTCATCACTTTTAATGACTTTTCAAAGGATTTTCTGAGTTGGTTTCATTTTGGGTTTTCCGGTCACCATTATCGCGATATCGTTAATAAGGTGGATCTTGGGGATTTTGTACATCGCTCTTTGGGTTGGCTAGGTTAATGTCTAAAGGTAATATTTTTTTAAGGAGCGATTCGTGGTAACTAGTATCGGATTTGATAAGACTTAAAACACCGCTATGGCTTTGTTGCCATAGTCCTGCAGCCTTGTTAATTTGGCCAATTCCTTGTAGGTGTTTACAATAAGGCCTTCACGAGGTAAAGTTGTGAAATTAACCTGCTGACAGACTGCATTAGTAGTTTAGCGGGTGCTTATAATGAAGAATAAAATAATTATCAAACATATGACCAGCCAACTCCGAAATTGCTGTTTTACACTAAGATACTTAAGCCATCATTCGCACATGACAGGACAGGAAGGAGTTTATGAGACAACAGATTTTCCTTCTTTAGGCATCGATCCCCTAAGTGACATCTGTGGTATTTCTTATTTCTTAAATAAACCTTTTTTAAGTCTCTGCAGTAATTGTTTCCAAATAAAAAGGTAGCTGCCATGGGAAAATATTAGTCTATGATAATATTAATAAATGTTAAATTTGAAATTTGACATTGACATACTACATATAGATACTAATCGGTAAGGCGTTTATCCCGGTACAACGAGAGATCCTGAGTTCGAGTCCCAGGTGCGACCGTGATCTTTTTATTTTACTGTATCTTATTCTTTCTCATATTTTTGTTTAGAATATTAGTAATATCTTCTTCTTTAATGGTTAATATTTTATCATTGAAGAAGAAGATAACAATAATTATCAAAACGAAAATATGAAAGAGAACAAGACACAGAAAAACAGAAAAAGATAATGGTTAGAACTGGGACTCGAACCCAGAACCTCTTGTCTATCCGGGACGTGCGTTTACCGATTTCGCCATTGCCACCTACTTAACTGTCAAACCGTCATATTAGTAACGTGATCATTTATTTTATCCCCCAAACTGGGACACAAAAAAGGGTGTTTTTTTATATATGAATACCTCACAAGAGTCCCAGCTGCTCCCGTATGGAACCAGTGAGGCTAAGGCATCCCCAATTAGGGTCTATTGTGAGGCTTAAAGGGATGGGAAGGAGATGGGAAGAGAAAGGTGGGGAAATACCTAGCTATTCAGATCTGGTCAGCAAACACGGCTCAAGCCATTTCAAGCAACGTTTCAATTATGAATGGTGGTCTTACACAAGGGCAATACTGAGAGTATCTTCCACCCTGGAACGTGCCGCAAATATACTAAATATTATTTTAAATTAATTTATTGTAAAAAAACACAAATCAATCAAATTAAATTTATTTGCCCACGTCGGGATTCGACCCCGCGACCTTCAGATTGCGAGACAAGACCCTTACCCATCGACAACGCTGGCTGTCAACTTACCTAAATATACTAAAAATAATAACAATAAATTTGGACAACTTATATAGCGCTGTTTTCGTGAAAAATCGCCTCTAGAGCACTGTACAAAAGAGGATAGATTAGAATTCGGTGACCGGACAACCTAGAATGAATTCAACTCATCACCTACTTTGAAAAGTCATTAAAATTGATGAAAAAATTTTATAAGAAATATGTTAAATAGATTACATTAGGTTAGGTTATCGGCTATTTTTCAAAAAAAAATTTCAAAGCTTTTAATGATTTTTTGTAGAAGTGTTGAATTGACTTGATTCTGAGTTGGCATGGAACCGGTCAGATGCATTGTGCTATTTTATGCGTAAGCGCAATGAAAATACTGTATTATTTGACTGCGCATGCCCACGTCTTCATGTACTAGTACTAGATTCTACCGCCAAGATTCTCATTTTCAAGGGCGCTTTTTCCATAATTTTTAAAATTCTGCTGCAAGTTTCTTACTTTTCGTAAACGAGACATTTTGGCGCCCCGAGGATTTGTTCGGGGACACCGGGGAACGCTGCCTGAAAACGGGACGGTTCCGGTGAAAACGGGACGTCTGGTCACAATTCTTGTTAGTCAATCTCGTGTAATTAATAATTAGTTGAAGATAATATTGTTTATTCTAAAATGTGAAATATCAGATCAGTGGCGTAGCGTGGGTGTACGCCGCTCGGGCGGAGGAAAATTTTGCCGCCCCTCTATATAGGTATTTCAAACGAAGATTTCTTTTTTTTTTAAACGACCGCATTTTCTATACGACGGTTTTTAAATCGATAATGGTATCCATGAAATAGGATTTCACGTCACGAATTTTTATAATGTGTTTATAACACAGGTAGGTTTTAACTTACGATTGATTTTGCCTTAGAGAACCAAAATAATAGTTACAGAAGGAATATTTTAAAAAATTTGCCGCGTATGGCAACACATGCAACTCGAATATAAAACTTGACTAGGTCCTCTATGAATCTGCAACTTGTTATTTAATTTATCGTTATATTCTGAACACAAAACTTGTTTTAAATAAATCTATATGGGGTGAATAAAGACCACACTCAATATATGAAAATGGTTTATCTTTGATTTTGGCAGCATATTCGTATTAGTTTGCAATTAGAATTTTATCACTGACCTTAAAATAAGAGAATGTTTTCCTTCAAGTGTGTCGGGAGATGATTCCACAACTGAATTTTTACGTTCTGAATACAGACTGGTTTAAAATAAATTTGTATGCGGTGAATTGAAACTGGTTTCTCTTTGATTCAGGCAGAACACACATAGTCCGCAACTAGAATTTTATACCTGCACTTAGAATTATTTTATTTTTTTAAATAAACTAAAAAAATTTAAATCATAATTTATTGTGAAATTTTGCCGCCCTTTTTAAGTGCCGCCCGGGGCTAGGAATGAGGGGAAGCAATTCGAGTTATTTTTATTTTTTATTAAGCTAATTATATAGAAATAACAAATTTGACTTGTGTGCGCCTTTTAAATAAAATTTGTAGTTTTGTTGTATTTTTTTACGAATTTATTTCAAAAACTTATTCTGCATACTTCTACTTAGTCTATGTGTACTTTATATTGAGGATTCCATATTGTGGAAGCGTACTCTTCGGAACATGCACAGCCTAGTGAGGTGGTATATACCAATAAAATATGTATTGTAAATTTTGGAAAATTATCTTGGTTAATAAATAATTAAAATATATATTTTTTAAATATTACGGTGTACTTCTAATAATAATAATAATAATAATAATCTTATGAATAAAACGGCATTTCTAGATTCTTGTTACTTTAGAAAACTTAAAATTTATTTGCTTATTGTGAAGGTAGATTGTTCCAGTTGTATGTATAGATAATTTTATTTTTTATTTCTAGCAAATGTAATCGAGTGGCTCTAAGATGTGATTCGGGATAATAAGTTTTAATCATATTACGCGGACAAATCGCTTTGTAATTCCACACAATCTCATAAAGACTGTACAGGCTTAACAAATTGCATACCATCCTTCTTTTAACAATTAATAAAAATTAGTAACAATTAATAAAGAGTGAAAGCATTTTTAAAATCTTTTTATTGGTTAATGCGTGAAAGCGTAACAAACAAACTCTAGCAGTTTCGCATTTATAACATTAGTATAGATATATTCATTAACCACTAACAAATAAAAGTTTCTGCCAGAAACGAAAACATAGTAACTTTAACATCTAGAATGATGACATGAAAATGTGTATAAAACACTAAGGGGTTACTTCACCATCCTCGCCCAAAGCTTATCCATACACATAACGAATATTAATAAATGAACAAATAAATACATGCAACTGGTAAAAAAATGGCCAACTTATTCAATATGTGGCCATTATTCATAGGTTCAAGTGCCGAATGGTAAACTCCGACTACTAAATAGATAAATCCTGTTTGATTTATCTAAAATGTTTGTTATTGTATGAATAATCTTTGAGGAGGATGGCGAAATACCCCCTAAAATAAAATACTTAATTGGTTTGTTTCAAAGATTTTAAATACCAAAGGAAAAATGATTTGATCAACGATAAATAATATTAGTGATACTTCCATCCAAACAAAGATGGCATTAATGCGGCAAGATAATTTAAATAAAGTTAGAATGATATTTCTATCCATCCACGGATGGCGCAAATATGGTCCTGGAATTTTTAATCTTATTTTGTTTATATATTTTTACGGCGCGTTACAAGAGGGGGAAGGGGTGGCAAAATCTTCAAAAATTGCGTTACGTAATATTGAACGCCCCTTAAACAACAATTTAACATAATTTATACTGGTAATTGAGAACGTAATAATCATATAAAAGATCAATGTACGTATTGTTGTTTGTTTTGTTTTTCCAGGTAGCATTAATGTGGAGACAGTTACCATCAAAGCGGAAATCAGACCCCGAGATAAAGATGAAGAGGGATTTTTTTGTATGGAAATTGACACGGACGTTTTGGATGTTAAAAAGGAATGCTTAGAACACGTTGAAAGAACTACCAAGATGGCAGGTAATAATGAAACTAATTAATGTTGTTTTAAAACGAACTTACTATGTTTTTCTATAAGCTTAGGTAATAAGTATTATTAAGTATTCCTAATCCGTATTATTTTTCAAATTTGTCCACAGATCGGAAGACGCATCCTGTGGAAAAGCTAATCTCTTGCCTCCGTCGTAACAACTCCGGCTCCCGAAAGTCGTCTTTCGAAAGTCACTTTCTCAAAAATACTGGAGAAAAACCTTTTTCTTGCTCCGAGTGCAACTATTCATTTTCTAAAAAAAGCAGTCTGACGTCTCACATGCGGACTCACAGTGGAGAAAAACCTTTTACTTGTTCCGAGTGCAGCTATTCATGTTCTATAAAAAGCAGTCTGACGTATCACATGCGGACTCACAGTGGAGAAAAGCCTTTTTCTTGTTCCGAGTGCAGGTATTCTTGTTCTCGAAAGAATGGATTGACAAGACACATGCTGACTCACAGTGGAGAAAAGCCTTTTTCTTGTTCCGAGTGCAATTATTCATTTTCTCTTAAGGGAAATTTGGCGTGCCACAAGCTGACTCACAGTGGAGAGAAGCCATTTTCTTGTACGGAGTGCAACTATTTATGTTCTCAAAAGGGCAGTCTGACGACTCACATGCGGACTCACCGTGGAGAAAAGCCTTTTTCTTGTTCCGAGTGCAATTATTCATGTTCTCAAAAAGGCCATTTGACGAACCACATGCTGACTCACAGTGGAGGAAAACCTTTTTCTTGTTTCGATTGCAACTATTCATGTTGTCAAAAAAGCAGACTGACGTCTCACATGCGGACACACAGTGGAGAAAAGCCTTTTTCTTGTTCCGAGTGCAATTATTCATGTTCTCATAAGGGCACTTTGACGAAACACATGCTGACTCACAGTGGAGAAAAACCTTATTCTTGTTCCGAGTGCAACTATTCATGTTCTCGAAAGGGCAATCTGACGACTCACATGCGGACTCACAGTGGAGAAAAGCCTTTTTCTTGTTCCGAGTGCAACTATTCATGTTCTCAAAAGGGCAGACTGACGACTCACATGCGGACTCACAGTGGAGAAAAGCCTTTTTCTTGTTCCGAGTGCAATTATTCATGTTCTCGAAAGGGTAGACTGACGTCTCACATGCGGACACACAGTGGAGAAAAGCCTTTTTCTTGTTCCGAGTGCAACTATTCATGTTCTCAAAGAGGAAATTTGGCGAGCCACAAGCTGACTCACAGTGGAGAAAAACCTTTTTCTTGTTCCGAGTGCAATTATTCATGTTCTCAAAAAGGCCATTTGACGAACCACATGCTGACTCACAGTGGAGGAAAACCTTTTTCTTGTTCCGAGTGCAACTATTCAGGTTCTCGAAAGGGCAGACTGACGTCTCACATGCGGACACACAGTGGAGAAAAGCCTTTTTCTTGTTCCGAGTGCAACTATTCATGTTCTCAAAAAGGCAGTCTGTCGACTCACATGCGGACTCACAGTGGAGAAAAGCCTTTTTCTTGTTCCGAGTGCAATTATTCATGTTCTCAAAAAGGCCATTTGACGAACCACATGCTGACTCACAGTGGAGGAAAACCTTTTTCTTGTTCCGAGTGCAACTATTCATGTTCTCAAAGAGGAAATTTGACGAGCCACAAGCTGACTCACAGTGGAGAAAAACCTTTTTCTTGTTCCGAGTGCAACTATTCATGTTCTCAAAGGGGAAATTTGGCGAGCCACAAGCTGACTCACAGTGGAGAAAAACCTTTTTCTTGTTCCGAGTGCAATTATTTATGTTCTCAAAAACGCACTTTGACGAACCACATGCTGACTCACAGTGGAGAAAAACCTTTTTCTTGTTCCGAGTGCAACTATTCATGTTCTCGAAAAAGCAATCTGACGACTCACATGCTGACTCACAGTGGAGAAAAACCTTTTTTTGTTCCGAGTGCAACTATTCATGTTCTCAGAAAGGCTCTTTGACGACTCACAGTGGAGAAAAGCCTTTTTCTTGTTCCGAGTGCAACTATTCATGTTCTCAGAAAGGCACTTTGACGATCCACATGCTGACTCACAGTGGAGAAAAACATTTTTCTTGTTCCGAGTGCAGCTATTCATGTACTCACAAAGGCACTTTGACGAACCACATGCTGACTCACAGTGGCGAAAAACCTTTTTCTTGTTCCGAGTGCAACTATTCATGTTCTCAAAAGAGCCATCTGACTAGTGCGGTCTCATAGTGTAGAAAAACCTTATTCATGTTCCGAGTGCGACTATTCATGTTCTCACAAAGGCAGTTTGACAAACCACATGCTGAATCATTTTTTTTTTTTTTACATTAACTCCACACAGGAGGCCTTGAGGAAAATAACTCCCCTCAGGGCCTATGTCATCTGGGATGCTGTGTGGAGGGTCTTTTTGAGGAGAGGAAGGAATGAACATTGGTCTTGAAGAGACCCATGTTGTAGGAGGGAGGAAACACAGATGCCGGCAAATCGTTACATAGTGAAGCTGTTGAACTCAAGAACGAGTCGAAAAAACGATCCGTTCTCATGTGACAAATGTCAACCGTGTACATATGTTGGGCGCGCGTTTGGCGTGTCTCCCGACTATGCACCGGTGCCGAAGGGATCAATGACACTAGTTCCTCAGAGCATCTTCCATTGAAATACCGGTAGAACATGGATAGCATTCCCACCCGACGCCTGTGCTCTTAAGATTGCAACCTGTTTGTTAAGATGGGAGAATCTTTCAAACGGACCGCCCGTTTCTGCACAGAGTCGAGGGTATTTTTCAAGTATTTTGGAGCTCCAGACCAGAGGTGGATGCCAAATTCAACCGTGGGGCGCACTTGCGATTTGTACAGGGTAAGCAGTTGTGTACTATTAAAGTATTTGCGGGCCCTGTACAGTACGCCCAGTTTTTGAGAAGCTAACTTTACTCTGGCTTCGATGGAGCCCCCATACCTGAGCTGGTCACTTATAGTTACACCAAGCATATCAATGGAAGGTCTGTTCGGAAGATTGCTTCCGTTGAAGGAGACTAGATTTTCATTTCGATTCCTTTTAGACGTAATCAGACATGATTGGGTCTTTGAAACATTGAATTCGACGAGGTTATTCTTACCCCAAGAGAAAACATTCTCGAGGTAACCATCCATTCTTTGCTTCAAAGCCCTCCGAGCCGTTGGAGTTTGTGTGCCCTTTGGGGGCTTGTCAAACGAAAAGCTGTTATGGACTGTACTGTCATCCGCGTAACAATGAATTGGTGCACATGACAAAAGGTCGTTGATGTGCAACAAAAACAAAGTCGGGGACAGAACCGATCCCTGTGGGACGCCAGCAATTATTGGATGCGAGGAAGAGGTGAAACCGTCAGCAACCGTCTGAATTGACCTCTCCCTCAAAAAGTCGGCAATCCACGTACACAGGGATACGGGAAGTCCGTAAGATGGCAGTTTGTTGACAAGTCCTCGATGCCGAACCCGGTCAAAGGCCTTGGAAATGTCCAGTGCGACCGTGTGGCTCTCACCGAAACATTCCAGGCACCGCCCCCAAACATGCGTCACGTATGCGAGAAGATCGCCGCACGAGCGGTTCCGCCGGAATCCGTATTGACGGTCGTTAATGATTTTGTTCTTCTCGAGATATGTGAGCAGTTTGTCGTTGATCACACGTTCCATCACCTTGGACAAAACTGATGTGATCGCTATGGGGCGGTAGTTGGCCGGGTTGGAGCGATCACCCTTCTTTGGAATAGGATGGATGACTTCACCAATTTGGGCACATCTTGACGGATCCGAAGTCCGAAAACAGACAGCTGACCACGGGAAAGCATTGAAATGGGCCCGCAGACCGAACCAATCTGCTGACCTATAGTGCCACACTTTCCTCTTCAGCCTCTCCTTTGGCGGTCTGAAGTTGACGGGGGTTGAGGTTGTCACCAGGCAGTGACCTGACGATCCCAAAGGCGCTGTGACCTCAATCTTGTAACCGTGTGGCACAGTGGTTAAAAAAAGGTCTAACAGATTAGAGCGGTGAGTCTGGACATCAGGAACCCTTGTAGGCTCCTGAACCATTTGTTCCAGTCCGTGGAAAAGGGCAAAGGATTCCGCCTGTCGGCCAGCCGAGTCTGTTGATCCAGAGAACAAGTTTATTTAATTATATTTTTTTATATTTGGGATGGGTTATGTTTGGTTAGGTGTTATAATTTTTTGAGTAAATTGAATACCTTGTTTGATCCAGTCTTTTATGTGTTTTTTGAGAACTATGGTAGATGAATTTGTAGTTAGTAGTTGCTTCAGTGTGGAGGGCATGCAGTTATATAGTTTGGTTGCGTAGTACTTAAAGTTTCTTTGCCCGTGTGAGGTATGAGTTATCGGTATATTTAGTGTTTTATTTGTAGAGGCCCTGGTTTTAATTGATAATTGGGTTTGCATTGGAACGTGGAGTTTATGTTGGAAGAAGTAAAGTAGAACAGATTTGGCATACAGTTGTCTTATTGTCATGACGTCTAGTGTTTCGTAAATTACATTTGAGCTTGTGTAGCGAGGAACTTGGAGGATAAGTTTGATTGTTGCCTTTTGAATTTTTTCTATTGGGTCAATTATTGTATTCGTTGCACTTCCCCAAGCCAGTATGCCATAAGAGATAATGGATTGACAAAGTGAAAAGAATATGGTTCTGAGGATTGTTCTTGGAAATATGTTTTTAATTGACTTTATGAGATGCATGACTCGTTTCAGTTTGTTTGTGATGTAAGATATGTGGTCAGTCCAAGTTTCGCTCAAGTGTCTGAAGAGCTCGGCAGTGTCTGATTCCCCAAGGTTTGGTGAGCGGTATAAACACGCGTAGAATCTTACCGTACTGGCAAGATTGACGCGCACCCACATAACGTCGAATCTGGAGTTTTCCAGATTCAACAGTCGCACACAGTTGACGTCAGCTCGACTATAGAGACAGTTGCCTCCTTTAGGTCTGAACTTGCCTACGAGGGTGAAGCCCGGGCAGTCCAGATAGGAGGCATCTACAGGCTCAGCTATCTGCGTTTCAGACAGGAAATAGAGAGTGGACAAAAACCATATTCATGTTTCGAGTGCGACTATTCATATTCTCGAAATAGCAGTCTGACGACTCACATGCGGACTCACGGTGGAAAAAGGCCTTTTTCTAGTTCCGAGTGCAACTATTCATGTTCTCATAAGGGCAGTCTGAAGAGCCACATGCTGACTCACAGTGGAGAAAAACCTTTTTCATTATTTGAGTGCAACTATTCATGTTTTCAAAAAGGCACTTTGACGAACCATATGCTGACTCACAGTGGAGGAAAACCTTTTTCTTGTTTCGATTGCAACTATTCATGTTGTAAAAAAAGCAGACTGACGTCTCACATGCGGACACACAGTGGAGAAAAGCCTTTTTCTTGTTCCGAGTGCAATGATTCATGTTCTCATAAGGGCACTTTGACGAACCACATGCTGACTCACAGTGGAGAAAAACCTTATTCTTTTTCCGAGTGCAACTATTCATGTTCTCAAAAGGGCAGTCTGACGACTCACATGCGGACTCACGGTGGAGAAAAGCCTTTTTCTAGTTCCGAGTGCAACTACTCATGTTCTCATAAGAGCAGTCTGAAGAGCCATGCTGACTCACAGTGGAGAAAAACCTTTTGCATTATTTGAGTGCAACTATTCATGTTTTCAAAAGGGACATTTGGCGAGCCACAAGCTGACTCACAGTGGAGAAAAACCTTTTTCTTGTTCCGAGTACAACTATTCATGTTCTCAAAAAAGCAGTCTGACGTCTCATGTGCGGACTCACTGTGGAGAAAAGCCTTTTTCTAGTTCCGAGTGCAACTAATCATGTTCTCATAAGGGCAGTCTGAAGAGCCACATGCTGACTCACAGTGGAGAAAAACCTTTTTCATTATTTGAGTGCAACTATTCATGTTTTCAAAATGGCAATCTGACTAACCAACCGCTGACTCATGGTGGCGTAAAACCCATTTTATGATCCGAGCGCCGCTATTCTTATTTATTTTTTGTTAATTCAGACATAAGCAGTACATTACGCCACAAGTTACATCTTATATTGAATTGTCTCATGGTTGTATAATTAAGTCCGTAAAATATCATACAGTTATTTCGCTTAATAAAAAAGAAGATTGTTGTGTGGAAATGAGAGAAATTTTGAAATCAAGATTTATATACCCAAAAATTGTAATTGACCGTTAATAAAAGTTTAGTGAAACCTTTAACGTAAGTAATTTTAAAATAATTTATATCTGGCCAACAAATTGTATAAAAAGGTAAGGAATTATAAAAAAATTCTTAAAATAATTTTTGAGTTATTTGTTTTATTATTGTTGTTGGCTTCTGTATGAAAAAGTGATTCGCGCCGTTGTATTTTTTTTATTTTTTATATGAATACCGCACAAGAGTCCCAACTGCTCCCGTCTGGAGCCAGTGAGACTATGGCATCCCCAATTGGGGTATGTTGTGAGGCTGAAGGTGGTAGGGAGGGGAAGGAGATGGGGAGTGGAAGGTGGTTAGTACCTGGCTATTCAGATCTGGTCACCAAACACGGCCAAAGCCATTTCAAGCGACGTTTCAATTCTGAATGGTGGTCTTACACCAGGGCGATTCTGAGAGTATCTTCCACTCTGGAACCTGTCGCAAAGATGCTATATATTATTTTAAATGAATAAATTGTGAAATAACACAAATTAATCAAATAAAATTTATTTGCCACCTATTTGCGACCTTCGGAATGCTAGTCAGGAGCCTTACCGCTGGACTATGCCGGGCGTCAATGCTTCATTGGAATGTTTATACGTATATACGTGGTTTGCTTCATTAGAACGTTTATAGGAATGACGGGAAGCAATTCGAGATATTTTTTTGTTATTAAGCTGATTATATAGAAATAACAAATTTGACTTGTGTGCGCCTTTAAAATAAAATTTTAGTTTTGTTGTATTTTTTATGAATGTATTTCAAAAACTTATTCTGTATAATTCTACTTAGTCTATGTGTACTTTATATTGAGGATTCCATATTGTGGAAGCATACTCTTCGGAACAGGCACAGCCTAGTGAGGTGGTATATATCGATAAAATATGTATTGTATATTTTGTAAAATTATCTTGGTTAATAAATAATTAAAATATATTTTTTTTTCTCTTATGAATAAAACGGCATTTCTAGAGTCTTGTTACTTTAGAAAACATGTCATTTATTTGCTTATTGTAAAGGTAGATTGTTCCAGTTGTATGGATAGATAATTTTATTTTTATTTCTAGCAAATGTAATCGAGTGGCTCTTAGATGTGTTTCGGGATAATAAGTTTTATTCACATTCTGCGGATCAAGATAGCTTTGTAATTCCACACAATCTCATAAACATTGTACAGGCTTAACAAATTGCATGCCATCTGCGTTTAACAGTAACAATTAATAAAGCGTACGCAAATGTCATTTATGTAAATCTAATATATAAAATTCTCGTGTCACGGTGTTTGTTATCATCATACTCCTCCGAAACGGCTGAACCGATTTTGATGAAATTTTGTGTGCTTATCGGGTAGGTCTGAGAATCGGCCAACATTTATTTTTACCCCTAAAAGTTAAATGTGGTCCACCCCGAATTTTTATTTTTTATTTCTTGGACAAAATTTATTTTATTTTTTTATGGTAAGGCATTAAAAAATGCATACGGCCCTAAATTTTTACCCTTCTACCATCAACCACTAATTTTTAATGGCTATATTAGTAATTCAATCATTTTCAACCCCGGAACTAAAAAGATATTTCCTAAAAATAATGTTTACGGCAAAACAACTGCCGGGTTAGCTAGTATTAAATAAGAGTGGTCAGTGATTCGACCCCTGGGGCACGCACGTACTTTTTCCATTTGAAGTAATAAAGGTTCTTTCTTCGTTGCAGTCTTTTCCAAGAGTGGTCATTTCGTAATTTGTTCAGAGTAATTCGCAGCAAATATGGCAAGAATATGATGCGAATAGAGAATATTCGATTTAAAATTTGTAACCCATATTAATACAAAAATGTTAAAATCTCTAAAAGTTTTATAAATTTGTTAAAAATTGCTAAAAGTATTGTGGAAATAATCCTTTTGTTACTGAATTTATTTGTAGGTAGGCCTAATTTCTAGAAATTTCTTGAAGAGAGCATGTGTGAAATTGTAACATATTGTATAAATCAGTTCATCAATTAATGTAACAATATTAAAAATGCTGAAAAAAAAAAAATTTAAAAACATTTATTTTTTAAAACATTTACGTGTGTGGAACGATGGTTTCTACGAGCGCTGGATTCTAGCACTGCAATGTTCTCTCTGCCTGTCGCTCTGATGAATCCAGCGGTGGAATTTCGTGGCCTGCCGCTCTGGAAATCCGTCCCCGTAGGGTTTGTAGGACTCGCCATGCTGTGAATCGGCAAAAGGGGTCCATGAAACGTCCGTCACGTTGATGTGAAGTTCCACTGAAAAAGATTGTAAAACGCAGTTTAATTCTTTTTGGAAGAAATGAAAAGGAGTAATGATTAGTTGGTTTGACAATCTATGAGAGATCACGATATTTGTATTAAAATGGTAAAGCTTACAATACTTTTTTGCTTGGAAATCATGTTATTGTATAATTACTTTATATAATTCATTTGGATTCTTTTTTAAGAAAAATCAAGATATGTTTGCTCGAAATCATGTGATCGGAAGATTATTTATGAATTACGTTAAAAAACGTTTACACTTTGCTTCAAACCCAATGCGAGTTTATGCGCTCATTATCGAAATAATGACAGGATATGTGATGCATATTTTATATTAAAAGGTTTACTGAGGCCTGGAAAAAAGAGACAAAAGATGTTATTTTATAAACGTAAAATTGAAAGGTAGCTTACCGGGGAAAGAATGCCCCAGGATCCGTTTCTCCGTGTCCTCGTCTGCAATCGCTGTTTGAAAATCGCTGTTCCGCCATTAACACGTGTAAGTCGAGGATCACCAATTTAGCGGGGTGGGTATTATCTGCATCCACCATACTTACCGATTCACAGTCATGTATAATCCTGCTAATATTTGTCGTTTTGAGATAAAAATGAAAGAAGGAAGTTGTTACATTTATTAACTGAACAAGTAGTACAATTTAAAGACACGTGTTGACGCAACTATGTATACCTATCTATATACCTTGTTCCATTTCTCTACCCATCCTTTTTGTACCACAATTACCTGCCCTTACTGACAATATTACCTACCGTACAACAATAAAATCAATATGTCAGTGAGTCTGTTATGTGCGGTGCAATGGTTCAGAATAACCTCTCTGTACATTCAAAATCCACTGTTGAAGAAGTCTAAGTGTGTTATGTGCTTGCAATGATCTACATTGATCTCTTGGCACATTCAACATCAATTGTTAGTGAGTCTGTTAAAAGAAACTGTGCAACGAACATCATTATTCTCTCAGTTTTATATAACATCGACCAGTTTTTTGGAAGCTTGTGTAGTGAGTGACTTAGTGCTCCCTCAGACCCATAATATTGAGCCGAACATCAACCATAAGGGGTAAGTCAGTTTCCTTCCCCATTCATCTGTTTACCATTCCCCATAGTTGTGTCAAGTATTCAAAAGCATAACATTTTTTTTAATATATTGATACAGTCCACTTCACGTGTCGCATTTGCGATACCAACACGTTTTTATCAGAAGGATTTATGTAAAGCGATTAGCGATGCAAACGACTTGAACCCGGAGAAACGAATGGTTTCCAGAATCTCCGGATGACAGCTGTACCCGCGCTGCGTTCAGGGTTGCCATGGTTAAAAAAAGATTTGTGGCTAAATAGTGCGCTCGCGCTGATCATTCTACAGAATAATTTTTTTTTCCCAAATAATAATGATCAGTCATTTTGACTTATTTTCTGAGTAATTCAGATAAATTAAACATAATTGAACCCACAGTTATATACAAAAATCAATCAGAAACAGCTTTGATACGTTTCAATGTTTTGATCTCAACAAATAACTTTTTTGCATTTATTGCAGCACGTATTTGTTTTTCGCCTTATTTTAAAGGAGCAATACAGTTAATAGATTTTTTTCTTTACTGACTCTCCAGTATTTTTTTTTTATGAAATAAGGACATCTTTTGGCAACACATCAGAGATATTATCCCTCAAATATCGCTTCAAAGTAGGACTTTTTAATTGCATTCTCGTAAACAACGAAGATAATAACGTTCTAAGGCTTATCATGAAATTGTTACCATTTCTTCTATCAATGTGACTGTATATACACGTCATTTATGAATGCGATGTTTTTTACTCCGAAAATAAAGTCATATGCCATCTATTCATCTTACTACTACAGCATATCAGAGAGCACATTTGATCTAGTGTGTCCACTCCGCCTTTTGTTTGATTATAGTCCATAATCATTTCAGGTTTTTCCGACAGTTTCGTTGGTAGTCTACAAAAGCTTCTTCAAGGTCACTCTGTACGTCATTTTCACTCTCACTATCAGTATCCTCATAGGTAAGCTCTTCATCACACTCTAACAGAGCGGCAAGGATACTTCTTCTTCTAATAGGTCTTCTCCCAAATTTCAACTCCCCATTATAACGTTTTCGAGTCAGGATATTTACAAAAATATAATATCAATATAAAATAATATCTTTCTCTTCAGGTTATGTATTATATTTGACACTACTATGTTTTATGGTTCATTTTGATTATAATTATTTCTGTTATCACCACAAGCTTTTCCGTCCAGAAACAACTAAACATTGATTACTCATGCTGTGAACATTTCTAATTGAAGTGTTAATTTCTATGTACATCCCAACGGTAATTCTATATTTGTAATAATTGTGCACTCTAAATGTTTCAAACAAAAAATAAATAAATAAATCACAAGTATTACCAAATAAATAAAAAAAACAACACGAAAATCCATTTAGATTAAAATCATAAAAGTCACCAAAAAGATAATCATGCGTTATTATGACTCACGCGGTCGTTATTTCTAAACTGGTGACATTTGCCACAGCGACGCATGCGCATCATGGAAAGTCTGAGCGGCAAGCGGCAAGTGAGATGTCTGAAAAGCACAGAGTCGAATTCGCACCAATAAGAACGAGAGAGCAATATTTCTAACACGTAAGTATGCGTGAATTTTACGCAGACTATCTTTCCAGAGTTAAAACGGTTTCTTTTGACACCTCCAGTACATACTACAGTAAATATCATTCTAATGATGTTTTAATTTTTTTTTTTTTGAATATTTGATCATCTGGAATGCGTTTGTATAAAATTTGTGAATTTATTTGTTTTTGAAAAGAAATCTACCGATAAGTAATGACTTATTTCTTTATACCTATAAATCTTCAACTTGATATGACTGGATAATTGGATTAGCTACTTCCAACAATAAATCCACTTAAAGTTCAGTAATAAGAGTGCCCGTTATATCTTCTTGCTTTTTACCTAATAGCTTCGAAATATCTGAATTAGTATTTTATTCAAGTCAATTACTACAAATGATTTGTACAATAATTTTTTTACGTGTAGTTGGCAAAATGTCTGTCTAAAAGAATTGGTTGTGTTCACATTGTAGACTATTTCTTTCACGAAATTAGATTTGGCAATTTTGAAATCTTTAATTTAATTGAACTATGTTCATTGATTATCCCTCCTGATGGAGAGAGTATTTATATATCCATACTAATATTATAAATGCGAAACTGCTCGAGTTTGTTTATGACCTTTTCACGCATAACACAATATAAAGACTTTAATAATTCTTTCACCAATATAAAGCTAAATTATATGCGCAGACTACAGGTTGTATATGATGGTAAGCTCTGGCGTTATGAAATTATAAATATTAATATATTATGATAGGGTCGGGTATCAATGTGGGCTCAGTAACAAAACACAAGTCTCTTGGTACGATAATTTATTTTATAAGTTATACAGAATCTCAGTTAATGTTTTTATGCAGTCTCACATTTTTCTCACAAGCTGCTGTCTGTCAAAAAAAAGACGAAAATCGAAACAAAAGAATTCAATTCGAATTCTGATGCATTTAGTTATTTAAAATAAATGGAACCGTACGAAAGTAGGTACCTGTAAAGTACCTGTAACAAAGTTCGCAAGCTACAAACTACAATGCGTAACTCGACTCGAGCCGTGACGGATGCCGTTGGCGTTTTTCCAGTGACGGGGTTTTGGGTCATTCTTCATCTCGTATCAATCCACCCGGGCTTCTTGAGTCAAAACCTCGTTATCTTGATCCTCCACCCGGGCTTCTTGGATTGTGGGTGCCCTTTTAATTTCATCTGCGTGGATTTTAGTGGGTTTACCTCTTTTGTTTACCCAGTATATATTACCTCTTCCACTCTTCATGAGGATTTTGTGAGGTCCACTCCATTTAGGTGCAAATCCTGCGAAATTTCCTTCTGGAGAACCAGATAATTGATGTTCCTTTACTAACACCTCTTCTCCTTGTTGGTATCTAAGCAAGGCTTCCACCGCTGGGGCGTACCTCTCTTGGTATGCTGCTTGATTCCTTCTTATTTCCTCATCTGCTGGTTCTCGCTGATGGGGTATGACGATTGCCTCATTTGCATTTTCTGGGAAAGCTTGCCACTCTCCTGGTCGTGGTATATCGTATCCCAGTAGTGCTTGACTGGGTGACACGCCTGTCGCTTCGTTCCTTCTGTTGCGGGTCGTCATTATTACTCCCGGCAGTTTGTCATCCCATTCGTTGTGAGGCGAATCTCTGAGGAGAATTCTCAAGCCTTTTTTGATTTCCTGGTTTCTCCGTTCCGTAGGGTTTGAGCGTGGGTGATATATAGCTGTTGTCCAGTGATTACATTGCCATCTTTCTATTGCGGCTAACCATTGGCGGTGGTTGAACTGTCGCCCGTTATCCGTGAGAATGCGTTTCGGGTAGCCGTACCTTGGAAACACTTTCGTTTCTAACTGGTGGATTATGGTCTTTGCAATACTAGACTTAATCGGAAACGCTTCTACCCATCTTGTGAATAAGTCTGTTACCACAAGAATAAATTTGTTTCCACGGAGGGTTCTTGGGTATGGTCCCATGATGTCAGCGGCGACCACTTCAAATGGTTTATTTGGTTTTGTGCCTCCTTGAGGAGCCGCGGGTCTATTTGGGCCACGCTTTGATGTGGCACACGTCATGCACTGGCGAACGAGTCTGCGGATCTCTTCGTTCATTCCTGGCCAGAAGTAGTGTGCTGATATTGCTCTCGTTGTTTCTGCTGCTCCCGGGTGGTTTGCGGTGTCTGAGTTGTGGTATTCTTCCAGAACTCTTGGAATTGTGCTTCGAGGGACGACCAGCCGGTCCATCTTTCCTTCGTCTCTTTTCCAGAGTATTCCTTGGTGGACGTTATATCTTGTGTAGTGATTTATATCGATGGCATTGTTTAGGATGTTAGGACGTTTAGAGTGTTCCATCGATCTATTCTTTTCCTTGTTTCCCGATCTGTCGGTTGTCCTGATTTTACCACACTTGCTAGGGTTTGTTGGGCTTCTTCTTCGTCAGAGTCTATTTGGTTTATGTCGTTATCTTCGCCGACTTCCGGATAGCTTTCTCGGGTGTTTCCGGTCACCGTTTCGAGTATCATTTGCGTTGGTCCTGGGTTTCTAGACAGCGCGTCGGCGAGCTCATTAGCTTTCCCCGGACAGTGCTCTACAGTAAAGTCGTGGTCTTGTAGGAGTAGGGCCTATCTTGTGAGTTTGGCTCTTTCATTCTTTGCCTCGTTTAGCCATGTTAGAGCTCGGTTGTCTGTGATGAGCTTAAAGTGCCTCCCTTCTAGGTAAGGCCGGTATTTCTTAATAGCCCATATTGCTGCCAGTGCTTCTTGTTCGTTGCTATGGTACCTTTCCTCGGCTGGTGAGAACCGGGTGCTCGAGTATGATATCACATCTCGAGAACCATCTTCATTTTTATGGAAGAGTACTGCTGCGGCTCCTAATTTACTTGCGTCCGTTTGTAGCACGAATTCCCTACTAAAATCGGGTCTCTTGAGTTCCAGTGGCCCGGCCATTGCATTTTTTATTTGCTGCATGGCTTCTTCGGCTTCTCCAGTCCATTGAAATTTCATCTTATTTCTGGTAAGATTTGTTAAGGGTGCTGACATCTCGGCAAAGTTTGGTATGTATTCCCTCAACCAGTTGCACACTCCTAGAAAACTGCGAAGCTCTTTTCTTGTTTGAGGTGATGGTGTATTTTTAATGGCTTCTTCGTGTGGCCTCTGGGGAGTGTTGCCCGTGGCACTGACTGTATGTCCCAAGTATGTGATTTCGTCTGTGGCGATGATACATTTTTCTGGAGAGCATTTTAACCCAAACTCTGCTAATCGTTCTAGGATGAGGCGGAGATGTCGTAAGTGTTCTTTTAAGTTTTCGGAATATACAACGATATCATCCAGATAGGCCATGGCAAATTTTCTTAGGAACCCGGCTAATACTTGCTGGCTCATAGTTCTTTGGAAGGTCTTGGGTGCACCTTTTAATCCGAATGGCATTACTCGGAACTGATAACTGCCCCCATCTGGTGTGGTAAAGGCAGTCTTCTCTCTGTCTTCTGGTGCCATCGGCACTTGCCAGTACCCGCTTTTAAGGTCCAATACTGTGAAAACCTTGGCTGTACTCAGGTCCTTAAGTGTTTCGTGGATGATTGGCAGCGGGGAGGGTTCGGTTATTGTTGCTTGATTCAACCTTCTGTAGTCTATGCAGAATCGTCGCCCTTCTTTTCCTTTTTTGGCCACCATTACTACGGGGAAACTGTATGGGGATCTGCTGGCTTCTACTACTCCATCCGCTAGCATCCCTTCCAGTTGTTTGTATAAATCCTTTTTCTTCTCGTCCGAAAGGCGATGTGGTGGGACGCAGATTGGTCTGTCGGTGTTCAGGTGGATTCTGTGTGGTGGTACTTTCGCTGTGCCTGTCAAGGGGGAAAATACTTCACTATATTCGGATAAAAGATCCACGAATTCTTTCTTCTCCTGTTCTGGGACTCGATCTAATAGTGGCCCTTGGACATATTTACTATTTTGTCCCTGGCGTACGGGTACAAAATGGGTGGATGTTCTGATTGAGCTTCCGAAATTTAAGCAGTTCCGCATGAAGTCTATTGAAGCTTCCTCTTTGGATAGCCAATCGCGTCCTAAGATGATTTCCTCTCTTAGGTTCTCTCCCACGAGAAAATTCCATTCCCGTGTTGTATTCTGGATGTCGAATTTTATCAATATTTTACCTTTTATTCGCAACACATTTCTTTTGTTCGCCAACTTGAGACATTGAATCGAGGATTGTTGTAATTTGGTACTTTGGGCGATGCCCGTTCTTATTATGGAGTGTGAAGCTGCAGAGTCTACCAACGCCTGATAGGTTTGCCCCTCTATGCTGACTCTCACTCTTGGAAGAAAGGAACCTACTGTTGCCGTGTGGCACTCTGCGATTTGTTTCGGTTTCTTCCTTCTTTGCCCGGGTTGCCGTTTTAGTAACGAGCTCCCGGGCGGTACCGGTTTCCCGAGTTTCTATTTCTTCTATTTTGTTGAGCTGGGGATCGCTGGGCTGGAGGCTGGCGGTATGGCGATCGGCGATTCGGCGAACGGCGTGGCGGTGAACGACGCTGAGTTGAACTGCGTTGAGGTGAACGGCGACGCGGAGAATATTGTTGCGCTGAGCGGCGAGGAGATGAATCGCTTCTTGTTTGGCGTTGGCCTAGAATCTCATATCTGCCTTTAGAATTTTCAAACCTCATGGCTTGGTTCATCCACTCTTCCATGGTGGTGGCGTATACGTGTATGTACTGGGGTAACATCTGGGTATTGCAAAACGCAGGCACAAATACATCTAACTCCGAAAGATTTTTTGTAGGGTGGAGTCGTGCAAACATTATTTGTTTATTAGCAATAAACTCTGCCAAGGATTCCGTGTTCTCCTGAGTTTTATGGTAGATCTGATTTTGAAGTCGGAGTTCCACTTCTGGTCCCTCGTATTCCCTAAGGAAAAATCTTTTAAAAATCGACCATTCTGGGTGTTTATACGTATTCGACCAGTCCTTCGCCTTGTCCCTGAGCTGGGCCGTTGCCACCCTCGTTTTGTTTTCCTCGTAGGTGTTAGCTTTTTGGAAATACTCCTCGCACCGTTCCAGGAAGAGTCGTGGAAATTCTTCTAGTCTCCCGGAAAATATTACCTCCAGGCGAGGCTCCCTTTTACACACGACCATGTTAGCGAGTCTTGTTGCTAACACTGTTAAGAATTCGGTATTGATGCTTTCAGGAGTTTTTGTCATCAGAATTTCTGTCCTCGGTGTTGTTTCCTTTGGTACATCCGCTGAGGATTGGGCTAGAGTCATGGTAGCGTTGTCCGCTGTTGTGCTACGTGTTTGTGGCATTTTTTCTGAGTCGCTATCACTTGTGTTGTGAGCCCACTTTTGTTCGGTGTATTGCCACTTGTTCATTGATTTGACAAACACGTTGGGCGCCAATTGATAGGGTCGGGTATCAATGTGGGCTCAGTAACAAAACACAAGTCTCTTGGTACGATAATTTATTTTATAAGTTATACAGAATCTCAGTTAATGTTTTTATGCAGTCTCACATTTTTCTCACAAGCTGCTGTCTGTCAAAAAAAAGACGAAAATCGAAACAAAAGAATTCAATTCGAATTCTGATGCATTTAGTTATTTAAAATAAATGGAACCGTACGAAAGTAGGTACCTGTAAAGTACCTGTAACAAAGTTCGCAAGCTACAAACTACAATGCGTAACTCGACTCGAGCCGTGACGGATGCCGTTGGCGTTTTTCCAGTGACGGGGTTTTGGGTCATTCTTCATCTCGTATCAATTATATTTGTTATACGTTTTCTGTCGCTAACAAAAGCGAGTTTTTGCTAACGTCAGAAAAACATCTTTTCCATGGAAACAATGTTGATATATTTTTGGGCTCTAAGCTGGTAGGTACTCAGTCTACTGGTCAGCTACTACTGCAGAAAATTCAAATATTAGAATTCGTTTTTTTTTTTGGACAAGCTTGGAATAAATGTCAGATTTGAGTTCCTATATTAAAAATATAATTCGTAACGATTATAAAGACTGAATGATAAATAAAGTATTTTTTTATTATATTAACGAACTTCCAAATATTTAAATAAAAATAAACATCCGAAATGTTTGTAAGCGCATAAATTCCGAATGAATGAACAAAATTGGATAAGTAATTCTTTTTTTCTTTGAGCTATAGCATTATGAAATTTAGGTGGTAGGCGAGATGTTTGAAAACTGAATGTAAGGGATTGAGTATATGGAATGCGGAGGGGATGGGGGTGGGGTGGGGGGGGGGGGGAGATAATTGATAAGTGCAAGCGCTACAGTAATTTCCCGTAATACCATGCGAGCGAAGCCGCGGGGAAAAGCTAGTATATATATATATATATATATATATATATATACATATAGCAGAAGTGGGGAACACTTTTAGGGAACATTCGTGGGCCCCACATAAACTTTTGGGGGAGAGGGGGGAAGGGGTGGTGTTAGAATTTTTTTATATTTTTTTTATTTTTTATTTTTTTTATTGTATAAAAATTACAAACAATGGGTATTTGTACCCGCTAAGCTACTGCAAGTAGCTTGTCAGCAGGAGATTTGTTCCACGAGAAAGAATGTTACAACAACAATAAATGAAATAATCACAAACGCATTAGCGTTGCAACAACATACATGGAAACAAAATAAAAGATACCTACCAACATTGTGAATGCAAATGTTGAAAAATAATACAGAAACAGTATTTTTATGGTAAAAAAACAGTAGAATAGGAAAATTTTTTTTAAATATATATATATTTTTTTAAATATCTTTAGACCATTGAGAATGAAATGCATTAGCAACATAATAACAGCAAAACATTAGTAATTAATAATATATTTGCAAATTAGTAAACGGTGAGACTGAGCAAAATATAATCTTAGTACATACGGTTACTCCCTAAAAGCCACGATTTTAACATCAGTGAGAATTTTATTGTAGAGCAGTTTTCTTTAAATTCGTATGGCAATTTGTTAAATATTAATGGTATAATGTATTCAAGGGTTCTTTGACCACATTTGTTTTGAAACACAAGTACTTTCATTCCTTTATTTTGTATGGAACGTGTATTGTGTACATGATCCGCCATTGTTTTGTATGAACTGTCGGAAATAATATGCTGTAATACAATTTTTTTCCACACAAGAGCACGCACTTCAATTCACCGCATACAGATTTACTTTAAACCGGTTTTGTATTCAGAATGTAAAATTTCAGTTGTGGAATCATCTCCCAACACATTTTGAAGGAAAACATTCTCTTATTTGAAGTGCAGTGATAAAATTTTAATTGCAGACTAATATGAAAGTGCTGCCAGAATCAAAGATAAACCATTTTCATGTAGAAATTTTTCAATTTTTCATTTTTTATTTCATTTTCATATTTTAGAGTACCTAGTCTTAATTCGCCCCATAGAGATTTATTTAAACCAGTTTTGTGTTCAGAATATAACGATAAATTAAATAACAAGTTGCAGATTCATAGTAGACCTAGTCAAGTTTAACATTCGAGTTGCAAGCCATACGCTGCAAAATTTTTAAAATTGACTGTTCCATGTGTAACTATTATTTTGGTTCTCTAACGCAAAATCAATCTTAAGTTGAAACCTGAAGAAAATCGATTCATGTTATATAAAAACCGTCGTACAAAAAATGCGGTCGTTATAAAAAAAGGAAATCTATTTTTGAAATACCTATATAGGGGGGTGGCAAAATTCGAAATACCTATATAGGGGGGGCGGCTAAATTTTCCTCCGCCCCGGGCGGCTGACACTCACGCTACGCCACTGATCGCTGTACTTGGCATGTGGTGATCTTATGTGCATCAGTTTTGTTTTTTTTTTTTAAATTGATTAGTAGACTATAATCATGAGACCACTTCAATAAAGAAATAAAATCTTGCTGCAACAATTTCATTGCAATAGACAAAATTTCATGGGACATGACAAGTGCAGTATCATCAGCGTACACATAAAATTTAATAAAAGAAAATATTTTTGTCATAATCCTTTGAATGGCAGGAGACCAGATTTGTCCCAACTCACATGCGTCTCGTATTAATCGCTGTAACTCCATTTCTATCAAAGTGAAAATTATATTTTAAACAGTGTTAAAAAGGCAAAATATCACGCTTTATATTCTAATCTAAAAAATGACGTAGAAAAAATTAAAATGTATTCCTTTATGAAACCAAAGTTTTGAATCGCAATTTGAAAAAAAAGATTGAAACTTTGAGAATTTTTTATTAATTATTTTTATATAAAAAAAGACAGAAAAGTGAGATGACAGTAACGTTTATAATACATTTGTCTAATAAAATATAAATGTATTTTTATTTTTTTTGTAATTAGTAATTTTAGTTAGAAAAAGCGTGAGGTGAGCCATTTAAAAAAAAAAATTATGTTTGCATGCAAAAATTGTATACTTCAAAAATTATAAGTTTATTTTTAACTATAAAATTTGAGATCGTATTTTATCACCTTTCCAAAACAGTTTTTATTTTTGGGATATGTTCAGAAATTTTCATTTTATTGAAAAGCGGAATATTTTGACCATCTGAAAAATACGCCAAAATTTTGAAGGGATAAGAGATACAAAGATAATATGAAGTTTTGGTCCGAAAATTGACCTCTATGGAACTCCAGTTTTGACATTTTTTATTTGACAGATTTATCAGAAATTTTTACCTTGATTTGGCGGTTAGATAAGAAGTTTTTGAATAGTTTGAGTACCTACGATTAATCTTACCCCCATTGCCTCCAAAATATTTAACAATTTCATTCAATTTATTAATCATATAAACCATTTTTGTTGATATGTTTTCAAACCAACGGTCGCAATGATTCGAAGTTTATTCTAAATTACCATTAAAACTGCATTATAAAGAACCTACTTACGGGAAATACAACATTGTTATAGAAATAACTACAGTTAAACAATAGTAAAGCGCAGTAAAGTATGGATAAAAATGTAAAATAAAAAAGTAACACAATGTTTACATATCTGGGAAATTTCCTCAAATGAAACATAATGGCGGTTATTAAATTATTTTAAATATCAATAATGATCTGGATGTAGAAGTGTCTGAAAGAAAAATACAATTGAAATATTATTAACTAGGCACCAGGCCACGCGTTGCTGTGGCTAACGAAACACAATGCCATCTACTGGATGGTTACCCAACCTTTATAACCAAGTGTTATTAACTCACACCGCCATCTGATAATTTGCATTCAAATCAAATCCACATCACCCGTTTGCCAGCCCGCTTGTCCACCACATACAGACATTCTCCTTTAACTATATATATTTTTTAATAATATTAATATGGCAGAAAGAACACAGCAAATTCGTACTACTAGAATTGGCTCTGGTCTGAACTTTGTTGCAATTCAAACCAAAACTTCTTTTGGCCAAAGAAATTATTTTTATCAGGCTCCGCTCATTTTTAACAGCCTTCCAGAAAATATCAAGTCATCTAATTCCTTGAGCACTTTTAAAAAGATTGTCAAATTATTTATGTTAGCCGAGGATTGCCAATTGATTTTTTCAACTTTGTCCTTTCTAAATTATTAGCTAAATGATTATGTTTATAGTAATAATAACCAAATTAGTATTAGCATTCTCCTGCCATAATTTAAAGCATTTTATATTATATACATATATTTATTATTTACAACTTACTCGATAAAACAAAAAAAAACAAAAAAACTTTTATTTTTTACTTTAAATCAGTCCTCAAAACAATGGTCACCCTACAAAAGTCAACATGTTTACATGAATGTACTACCTAGTGCCAGCAGTTTAGTCATAATCTCAACCTGTAAGAAATGCAACAATATTGTTCTTTCAATATCTGTATAATTTCGTGTTATTTTGTTAATTGTAGAATTGTTAACCTCAACACAGGCTTGTCCTAGTGAGGTTGCAAATTGTTTTGTAAACATTTTTACCTGCAATGTAAAGATACAATAAATAAACAAATAAAATAAATATATTTCAACCAATTTACACAAAACTTTGACAAATTATACACCTTAATTTTCCTCATTAATCACTCTATCAAAAACCAGACAGACGCGGCGGAGGACTTTAGTTTATAAAATGTAAAGATAATATAAAGAACAACAAACAGGAAGAGTAACAGAAGTACTTAAGTTAAAATCAATTATTTAATTTCATCATTAATTAACAACAAAAAAAGTATATATCTTTCTTTGTTTTGACATATCCTCTAAAAATATTTCATCAGCATTTCGAACTCTAATCAAGCGATTATTGTCGCAACATATTATTATGTACCTGGTCTTACAACATTATCGGCTATTCTATTCCAACTGTTAGAAACATATTTGTACCTACCACTTACCACCTACCTATTAGTGGAAATGTAATAATATTATTCTTAACTTAATACATCTATATTTTTACTTTTATTTATTTCATCTAATTTTAGCAACGGCTATATTAGACAATTTCATTAACTTCAATCTTATTTATTTATTTTATTTTAGGGAAATCAACAGTTTACAACTTGATTAATTTATACATGTTTAATTTACCTATCTGAAAAACCAATTAAAGATTTCCTCATTATACTATTACATTATGTATCTATAAATAAGAAGTAATCTTACAATAGCTAAGAGAAATTACATTATTACAACAAGAGGCAGTACATAATATAAGTCGTTCCTAATATATAATAATAATAATAATAATAATAATATCTTTATTCAGTGAAATTTGGAACATTATAACTAAGAAAATACATATTCAGTGTAGTTTACAATAGATTATATCAGTACAAAAAGTTTACAAGTAGAAAGTAGTATACATATGAACAGTAGGTTAAAGGTAAATTAAAGAATACTAATGTGTAGTTAGTTATATAGTTGAAGATTCTTATAACCTGCCTCACTAGGCTAGCCTGTGTTGAGGCAGTCATTTTGTACATCAATCTAAAATACTTACTAACATACCTACATTATTGTATTAATAATATGATGGTTACTTTAATGATAAGCTCTAATAGTACCAACCAATACATTGGTGTCTTTAGTAATTGCGGATTTGGGTGAGTGCACCGGTAAGGGCCCTGTCATTACTTTTAATCCAAATTTTTATGTTTTCTTTGAAATTTTTTTGTGAGTCGCATTTTTTTATTAAGTCTGGAAGAATGTTGTAAAGTCTTGTTGCAAGGTATATAAAGTTACGTTGACCAAAAGTAGTATGCATTATGGGAGTTTGTAGTAAATCTTTATTATTGTTTCGAGTATTTAAGTGAGTATTCAATCTTTTTTGATAGTATTTATGTATGTTTGTGTATAGATGAATGAGGATTGTTTTTGCATATATCTGCCGAACGTCAAAAACATTCATAACATTAAATATTAAATTCGAGTCGGTAATTAAAGGTAGCTTAAGGATAATTTTTATAATAATTTTTTGTGCCTTTATGATTGGGTCTAGTGCAGATGCAGTGCCACCTCCCCATGCTATTATACCGTACTCAATAACAGATTGGCAGACTGCAAAATAAATCATTTTTAGGTGTTGTTATCATACAGTTTTGTACTCATTTAATACATTTTTAATAGATTTTTTATATTTATTTTCATCACAATTGAAGATATAAGGCAAGCATTTTTATTTGAATTTGTATTACAATGTTTTTCTTTAAAAATATTACATGAACGTGTGTGCTGTGTAGGTACTTTGAAATCAATTCTGTTCAATAATTCAGGACAGTCTGCAATATTGTTTACGATTTTAAATAGCAACATTGCATCTGAGAATTGTCTACGTACACTCAATGAATCAATTTTGAAAAATTTTGTTGCATCCAAATAATTATTAAATCGATTGTGTGATTTATAAGAAACTAGATTTTCCCCGCGGCTTCGCTCGCATGGTATTAGGGGAAATTACTGTAGAGCTTGCACTTATCAATTATCTCCCCCCCCCCCACCCCACCCCCATCCCCTCCCGCATTCCATGTATTCATTCCCTTACATTCAGTTTGAAAAAACATCTCGCCTACCACCTAAATTTCATAATGCTATAGCTCAAAGAAAAAAGAATTACTTATCCAATTTTGTTCATTCGTTCGGAATTTATGCGCTTACAAACATTTCGGATGTTTATTTTTATTTAAATATTTGGAAGTTCGATATAATAAAATAAAAAAAATACTCTATTTATCATTCAGTCTTTATAATCGTTACGAATTATATTTTTAATACAGGAACTCAAATCTGACATTTATTCCAAGCTTGTCCAAAAAAAAAACGAATTCTAATATTTAAATTTTCTGCAGTAGTAGCTGAGCAGTAGACTGAGTGCCTACCAGCATAGAGCCCAAAAATATATCAACATTGTTTCCATAGAAAAGATTTTTTTCTGACGTTAGCAAAAACTCGCTTTTGTTAGCGACAGAAAACGTATAACAAATAGAATATATTAATAATTATAATTTCATAACACCAGAGCTTACCATCATATACAACCTGTAGTCTGCGCATATAATTTAGCTTTATATTGGTGAAAGAATTATTAAAGTCTTTATATTGTGTTATGCGTGAAAAGGTCATAAACAAACTCGAGCAGTTTCGCATTTATAATATTAGTATGGATTACTTCAAAAAAAAATTTTTTTTCTCTTTATTTTGTAATGTAATGGCACGACTCCCCAATTTAAACACGAGAAATGTTTTTCTCTATTAAATTGGGTAGTTTCATTAACAAAAAAATACTTTACTGTAACTAGTTTTTAAGAACCACATATTTAATTTTGTATGTAAATCTGTATGTATATCAAATAATAATAAAAAAAAGTAATGCTAGAGTTAGGTCTGCAAAACTGTTTTTGTGCTTCAGGAGTAAAACCTCTTGTTATTTCAACACAGCCCCGAACAAGGGCATATCGACTATATTAGCAAATACATTACCAACAGCGTGTCATCTATTTATAACAGAATTGTATCTCACAAGACACAAGCTTGTATTATTGTCACAAAAATATAGACAACAATTCCTAGTTAGTTTCAACAATGCGTGAAAACAACATAGACATTTGGATTTCAGGACTGTCCAAGAGATAAACAATTTATTTCATAATTTTCTCTCATCACTTCATCAAAAATTCTGACACAAAGTTTAAATTAACAGTTTACCTAAAGAAATTTGCTTTGAGCTCTTTCAACGGTATTTATGTGGTGACTATAACAAGGCGCCAATATTAGGAATTATATTTTAAGAGGCTTCTGGTTAGGTACGCAGACAACATATTCATTTTGTTTAAATTTTAGAAGTTCTTGGAGATGTTAGAATATAATCCAGCACTTCTTTGGCTCTGTTAGCAATCAAAAGATGTTATTAAGAAAAGTACACACTAGTACCTACCTGCAAAAGTAACAATTTTTATATTTATCCGAATAATAAATATATGGAATGTAATTAATGAAATTATTTTTACAAATTAAAATACATTGAATTTCAAAAAGTAACAATGCAACAAACACCCAGGAACTACAATTATAATTATAAAAACACTTCAAGTAAAACAATTTTTTCACTTGCTAATGTTTCAAATACCTTTGTAAATTACACAAATAGAACAGCAAACTGTAAAATTTGCTTTACTCATAAGAACAAACAAAATTTAAATACATATCAGTGCCGAAAATAAACCATGCAACTATTATTAACACATTAAATTTATGTTCTTATTGTAAATTTTGATTGTAAAATTGCATGTAAAGAAGTTAAACGAAACTAGGATTGAGTAGAAATTAAAGTAGTTTTAAAGTAAAACTAAGGTGGAGTTGTACGTACAGAAGTTATTGTGAAACTGGATTGAGTTGTACAAAGTAGTTAAAGTGAAAAAATTAAATTAAAGTATAACTCTTTATTCAGTTTATGCAGAACTGAATTGTTTCTAATTCTTTTAAATAATTAGTTTCTTTAATTGAAGCCATCCACGTTAGGAATTTGGACAGATTTTTTTGTATAATAGGGGACAGAAAATGCCCATAATTTTTTACCGATATGAAAGAAAATTGATTTTTACAATTTGCACATAACTTTTGGACAACCTGGACAATTTTCGGACCAGCGTTCAAACTGTCCGGAGCCAGGGTCCATGTGACGACCCCGGTTGGGGGATGTAGTTAGACTGCAGGAGATGGAGGGGAAGTGCGTGGCTATTCAGATCTGGTCTCAAAGGTAACTCTGGTAATCCCAATACCTATTGTAGCACCGCCCCCGACTGCACGATGGGATTGAAAATTTTAAATATAGCGGTATTATTTTTTGAATTCATAATTTGGGTACTTTTTTTTAAATTCATATAAATTCTTCCATATAGTACTCTCTTCAACGGCTGCTCCTTTGTCTATTAAAGCCTCCACTTTTGACCACTCCCCTACGAATATAACATATCTAAGAGCTTTGCCACCATCCGCGTTAACATCTGCTCCCCTCTCCAGCAGCAGCTGCACCACATCCCACTTTCTATTCCGCGATGCACCCGTTAGTGCGCTCCTTCCCCCCCTATCAACCCTGTCAGGGTCCGCCCCGTGCTGCAAGAGGTACTCCACTACCGGGAGCTGTCCCCAAAATGCCGTCCCATATAGTGCAGTCGTGCCATCATTATCTGTAGCGTTGATATCGGCACCACTTTCAATGAGATACGTTACAGTACTTAACTGTCCACTCATGGCCGCATATGTCAGAGCAGACATGCCATCTCCACTGCGTGTTTTAATGTCTGCACCGTGCTCCACCAAGTACTTGACAATATTCAATTGACCTTCCTCAGCAGCTCTATGCAAAGGAGTCCTCCTCCAATCTTCCCACTGCGCCATCAATACAACAAAGGGAACAGCTGTTTGCTCCTGGAGAAGTTTAACCATATCGAGATGTCCACACTCCGCAGCAAGGTGAAGGGCCGTTTGTCCGTAATGATCTTTGTGTTTCATCAATAATAAACAGTAACGTTCTATATTATTTTTTAATTGCTTGGATAATATTTCTCTCGCAATATCAACTTTATTATTTATTATTGCTTCTTTAAACGGTGTAATTACTAATTCTACTTTTTTGACTCTATCAAATATTCTCGCGGTACAATTCAAATAGTTTCTGATGAGTCGATAAATTGAATTAATAATAATAAGTTCCTCCTTACTTTCTTTGGCTGCAAAAATATTATTTTGATTAAATAAACGCGCAAAAAAGAATTTTTCTTCAGTTTCGTCAGAATTTGAAACATTTCTATTAAATAAACTGGCAAAAAAGATATTTTCCTTAGTTTCATCTGAACATGTTTGGAAACATTGTAAAAGATTGGTCGTTATTCCATCCAACACCATGTCGTCTTCACTAATACTGTATAGTTTTGGCATATGTAGTGCTGTGTTGTTATAAAGATCGTATTGTGTAATCAAAGAGACAATGGTTTCTTGTTTACTGTCCAAGTTCACTCCGCTGAGTAAAAATTGGACTATTTGATCATTCTTTTCCAGGACCGCAATATGTAGAGCAGTTTGGTGCTCCTGATTCCTGAAAATGGAACTGTCTTCAAGCCAAAGTCGACTAATACAGTTGGCATTTAAATCAAGTGCAGTCTTTGACATCGATAGTACATTTAATTGAACATTTATGAACAACCTGATGATCTTACTGTCCGGATGAAGCAGTATTTGAGAAACTAGTGTTTCCTTGATCAGTTCATACCTGCAATGGAACGTTCGTTGATTAAGCCAGTGGACAACCATTTGTGCACAACAATATTCTGCATAGGTTCTATGAACAAATTGGAATCCTCCGTTTCCTTCCGATTGTACCAAACCATGTCTGTTCAATTTATTTAACCAGTTGTCTTCAATGGTGTCAAAATTCTGATTATAAAAATCTGGAAAAAATGTTCTGATAGCAAGTTCACCGTGTAGTTTAGTTACAAAATCAATATATTTTATTATTTCGTCTTCGTCTAATTCTTCACCTTTAGAGGTTTTTTCTTGTAAATAAATTTTGTATTTCAGATCTATAAACTTCTTGTACAGATCTGGCGCACTGACTATATTGATTTGCTTTAATAACAGTTCCGGAGAATGTCGCAACAGATTACTTTGCGGTCTGAAGACTTCGGCCAGCATCCTCAGCTGCAGGGGAACCCCCATGAAGCAGTCCATGTCTGGACCCAGTACTTCCTTTGCTTGTCGTAGCACCTCTCCGGCATACTCCTTGAGTAGTCTCTCCTCTTCCTCTCCGTAATTTCCCAGCTCGAGAGAGAGGCAGGAACTCCAGAAAACAAATAAAAAATGCCGTTGCTCTTGTTCATTTATCTTTACAAAACATGTAGAGATTTGTCTTAATTGCTCTTCTAATGATTCCTTCAAATATTTTCTAGCGGTTATAAATGTTTGAATTGCTGGTTTGCCTTGCAAAAAAGTAAAGAGTCTGAGAAGTTTGTCTTTAGAACTCTCTTTCCTTTGAACATAATCGTCTATCTCATCGAACCCATCAAACATCAACACAACCCGTTTGGAATGCGTCTTACTTTGAAGCAAATACTCTAATAATTCATGTACTGGGCTAAAATCAGTCTTAGTGCAACACTCGCTCAGTAAAAAACTTGCTACGCATTGTTCAGTAAGCTTGTCAAGTAATTTGTCTTGTATATGTGTTTGGAAGTGTTCTAATTGTATGTAAATAACCCATGGTATTTCAATGAGCTCTGACAACCTTGCCAGGGAGGTTGTTTTCCCCATTCCTGGCTCGTCTGTAATGATTACAAGGTTTCGTTCCGATTTGCTTAAAGTTGTTTCGTTTATGGGCCCGCAGGAATGTGTAGACATAAAAGGGAGCAGGTTATCCACAGAACCATGGGAATATCGCCATTCTAGTTGATAGCTTTCCTCGCTTTGAAAGATTTTTACAAAATGGATACGTTTATTAACATATTTCTGAATAATATTTACCTCTTCTTCTGTGGGCGCAATAAGTATACTTTCTGTGAACACTTCTCTTTTTCTGCATTTTTTTGTAAATTCCAAGAGTAACTTCTTGTTTATCTCACTGTTAATAACAAACACGTCATCAGGATGTTCTGTCTCTGCGAACTTTTTTACGTCAATATATGCTCGATGAAGAAATTTTCTGCCTAAGTAAAAATGTCTGTTAAATAATTCTTTGCAGTACACATCTTGGCCTTCAAAGAGGTAAATGGATTTTTCCTGGTTCTTCTTGCAGGTATCTCTAAAAAAAGTTGTACATCTCCCTCGGCGAGGACGATGTCCATCCCCCTGAGCTGGACCCAGCCGGCCCCAGTCTCCAGGTCCTCGCGGCTTAACCCGCTCATCACTACCATGATGTGAGTGTTGGGTGACTTTACACAACTCACAAAGAAATCCATAGTTGTTTTAATATTTAATTTAATGAAAGGCATCTGTGTATCACTGGGGGTGGGACGCGTGTCCTTTATGTTAATAGAATAGTTTTCGATTGTCGCAAAATTTTTCAAGTATTCTGAACTTAGGATATGATTGATATTACAAATTGAACGATCCTCTCCAAGGAATCTTTCAAAACTATACTCATTTTCCCCAATAGTTATGACATCGACTCGATTAAACATATTTTTTTGTGAGTCAGGAGTTAGATCCGAGAAATTGACATTACTGGCAAAGCTTATAGTTTTATTGAATTTAGATGAGTCGGATGTGTCCATAGGCTCCGATGCAATCAAAACAAGTTTCAGTGATTTAGAACATACCTCTTCAATCAATTGTGTACGTTCCTTCACAGTAATGGTGGAAGAAGTGCAATCTACCACCATCAAGTAGCCTTTCTCAATGGGCCATCCGTAATGTATATTCAAATATATACCCACACCTCCAACCACCTTTATATTATTATTGTAATGTTATATTATTATTGTAATGTACTATAAATATGTTCCTAAATATATTAATTTATGTACCTCCATACCTGTCTCGACACAGGTATATCCTAGTGAGACAGGCATCGAAAAAAACCTTATGTAAACATATTATTTATAGATAAATAAATAAAATAAAATAAATAAAATGTTGAAGTTTTTGCAGCTGGGACCATCTTATAAATGTGTAGAGATTATTACTAATTATTTTGGTGGAACCGCCAGAGGAGTCGTTGCTTCTTCTTTCTTCGTTGCTGATTTGATGAAGGATGTTGCGAATTCGAGTCATCTGGAACGCAACGTCTTTACTACTTGTGACTAAGCAGATAACGCATTCCTTGTCGGAAATCAGGAATTTCCTGAAACTCTCGGAACCAGTAAAGTCCAGCCAACACTTGGGCAACGAGTCGAGGTAGCTCTGTCCCTCCGCGTAGTAGATGAGGTCTGCAGCTCGGTTAAAGACTTTAATCTGTTCTTCCACTGCCTGCGTGAACTGCGGTTTCAGCCACCGCATCAGCTGCTTCAAGCGCCTGCAGAGTTCCACCAATGATTCTCCCGACTCACATGTTATTGTACGGTTATAAAGATTTAAATCAAATTTAGGGAGCAGTTTGGTACTCTCCACTTTAAGCTTATTCTTTTCAATGAATTTCTTTAGAATGGTCAATTCGCTTTTCTGTTCTTGTAGTATATACATTCTGAAAAGCATTTGCAATTCGACTTCTGAAAAAATTCGAAAAGAACTTATAAAAATATCTCTGTTTTCTGCCACCTTATATCGAAGGAACTTTTTGAGGTCGTCGGGATTATTAACTGTTGCATGTCCGTGGTAATTATTATCCCAATTTAAGATCTTAAAAAGTTTCTTATATTCTATAATGCTTTTGGCCCAATCCAAGACTTCACCAAAAGTACAATTATCATTTTTAAACGCATCGACGAAATTATTCATTGCATGACACTTAAAAGTGTATGTGATAGTCTTATCAATCCACTTGAAGTTGGATACATCATTATGAACGCGATAAATCCTACCAATATGCACGCCGCAGGTGTTGATATGGTTGGGGGCCGACAAGTAGAGAGTGATGTCCAGCCCGTCTAAGCGGGGTACATTCATCTCATACCTGTAGTAATAATCATTCAGTACTCGGACCAACATGTCCCGGGCACCTGGACTATCAAAACCAACGGTCTTAGCGTGTATACCAGCATCGGAGTTCTTTTGTAACCTACTTTGGCTTTCTACATGTTTAACGGCTAAAAACTTGACTGAGAATGCAGTCATCTGAGCAAGCCATGCCCCCAGGGAGTGACCTGTGATTGTGAGTGTGTAACGTCTATTGTGTTGACTGTTTGCTGAAAGAATGACTTGCCGTACAGAATCTACAAATGTTACAGCAGAATTCATGCACGATGTGTAGTTATTTCCGAAGATTCCTGTGATGTCTGTGAACACTGCTCCAAAGCATTTAGGATCAGTTCCGCGGTGCGCCACCACCACTTGCTGTAAACCGTTGTGAAAGAAAGCTGCTCCAAAGTAACCATTGGAGAAATCAGTATTGTTGGCGGTGATCAGAAGTCTCCATCCATCAAGCTTACCCATTGGTTTCCTTTTCCCTCCTGATATCTTCTTGGTATACACAAGGTGGGCAAACATTGCCAAAGTTTTGTCACTCGGGTGTGGCTCCTTATCCAGTAGGAGCTCTGGACATGTCTCCGAGGAATCAAGAAGGGTTACTACCAGTTGGTGCAATTGATCACTTTCCATCATCAAACTTTTGTCCACTTCCATTATGAGCCCTGTTCCTGAAACAAGCGCATTATGGTACATTAGATACGGGATGTGTGTAGGCAGAACAAGATAATGAAGGTAAGAGCAGGTAAGTTTGCATTTGTTGGTCACTCCACCAAATGAAAGTGGGTCAGTTAAGCCAGCATCCCGGCAGTCTGTTGAGAACAGGTCGGCAAACAAAGGCGCCATCTAAAGTTTCAAAACATAAGCTCTACCGATCCTGATGTACTCGTATGTAAGTATCGCTCTGAGTTAGTGTGTCATTAGGACCAAACCTATTGTTCTGTCTGATACAACACTGCATGATACGATTAGATACTATTTCTAGAGCATTATGTTATCAGTGTTATGTTATCAGTTCAAAAGACCTTTGACTATTTCCCTGGTAGAAAAAGCCATTAAGTGCATTATTGCACATTATATTCAATCTAGGAGGTCATTTTGCGGACTCTTTGAAACCTACGTCAAAGTTTTTAATTGACCAGAAGGTAGACGTGTTCTCGTTTTGAGTGTATAGTACCTGCTGTACTAACTACTAGGTATCTTAACACAATAATGATTTGGGCAGGGATCAATATACTTTCAAGTTAGAAGAGTGAATGACAGTGACAGAAATTCTGTGATAAAAGACAATTTTTTTAATTACCATTTTACGTGAACGAGTTCTGTATAAAATAAAGAGCTAGAATGGGTATCTGGAAATATCTAGAGCTAAGTTGGCAACACTGAGCTCCTGTTGGAGTCAAAGTCTGATCGGTGGCTGCATCTCGTGGCGGCTGGTTGAGTGGAGGTGGAATGCTTGGAGTTGACATCTGAAGAGCCGCAAGCGCTTTGTGTACTTGTACAAGGTACAGGGACTTAACATTCATATACAGTCGATTCCGCTTAATTGGTACACCGGTTTATGGGGACAGCTTATTATTTGGGACAAAACCCAAGGAACAAAAACCAAATAAAGAACTTATAATAATTATGTACTTAGGTATTTTTTTAATCAATAATGAAATTCTGCGAAGGAAAGGGGTATGACAGATGCATCGAAAAGCATCCACCGCCAACCTAAACAAACCTGTGAATCCGAGCACCCTCGCTAAGTCACTCAACATTACGAACCACTTGGGGTGACCTGCGGCAGATGTGTTGGTTAAACAATAAATGTTTTTTGGGGCGGCGGTAGCTATACCCGCTTGCCAAATTGAAAACAGGTTATTTGCTACACCATTCCATTTAATTGGGAAAAAATCCAATTTGATAAGATTGCAAAACGGGCCTCAGTAAACGAATGTTAGATTAAAAGGGTGGGCGTTCACTCTAATGGGTGTTCTGTGGCATTCGGCCGTAACTCGGTAGACTTCGCACATGCCTGTTCATCGTCCGCCAACATCAGTCAACATGAAGTTGTTCAATTCGCAATACACTACGCGTCTAGATTACTGATATTATAACATGATATAACAATATCACGTTATAATTGTTTATTTTTTTTTTTTATTTCAACTCTTGAACATTACTTTGGTTTACATAATAATTAATTTTATGATTCTACTACTCCATAAGGTGAGCTCTAGGAGCTCGTGTTTATGGGAGGAGTATTTATTTACATGCAAAAAAAAAAATATGTTCTAATAAGTATGTATACAATGATCAAAGACATTTTTTGACAAAGGAATACAATTAAGAGAAAAAAAAATAGTTATCGAACAACAATAACAATAATACATTTTCTTATTTAGATATTACAGATTGTAGGGGTTAATTAAGGATACAATATATCATTATCCAATTTCAAGGACTTAATTTGCTTTTTAAATTGTTCATATTTCAATGTTTCTGTTACGCTAATTTTGTTTTTGGATAATAATATATTGTACCATCTCACACCTAAATATAAATAGTGGTGTTGAGCCGTGGTCGTTCTAAGCATAGGAATGGCTATTAAGTCATTAGTTTTATCTATTGCTTATGCTATCTGAGGGGTGAATTTTTTCGATAAAATATTCTTTATAGATTTGATATAATGCGTTTCTCTTATACAATTCTGTGATAGATGGTTCATTAAATTCCCGAAATATCTCTAAAGTAGGGAAGTCGTATGGTTTCCTAAGGATGATTTTTATAATTATTTTTTGAATTGTTATTATAGGCTGTAAGGAAATCTTAAAGGCCCCTCCCCAACCAATGATTCCGTGCTGTAATAAGGACTGAATTAATGCATAATAGACAATTTTGATAGTTTTCTTATTTAAAATGTTTCGTATGTTATAGAAAACATAGATAAGTTTTCTTATTCTTTCCACAGTGAGATTGATATGATCCTTCCATTTAACATTTTTATCTATTAAGATTCCAAGATATTTTACGTTAGATTTGAGGGAACGGGCTCCGTGTGTCGATAGACACAGAGGGAGAAATGAAAGGCATCCGAGTTGGTTGCGAGTCCAGTCGTTTATTGTATCATGAGCTACGTAGCTGAGGTCGGTCGATGTAACATGAAGATGTCGAAGTGCCGTAGAGTGAGGCGTTGCGGGTGCACGGTCATGATGAGTGACACAGGTCGGTGATGCTGTGGTGGAGCAGGCCACGGGCCTGCAGGTCACCGGAGTGTTGCTCGACGCTCGTTGTGGAGATGACCTGATCGTCCAGGCCGTTGCTCGACGCTCGTTGCGGAGATGAACGGTGGTGACTCGGTGAGTGGAGCCACCGGCAGGTAGTCCTTGTGACGTCCACGAAGGAAGCTGCCCTGGAGTGATGAACGGCGGTGACTCGGTGAGTGGAGCCACCAGCGTGATGCTCGACACCGTGGCGGTGGAGGATGACCTCGTCTTCCAGGCCGCTGCTCGACGCTCGTTGCGGAGATGAACGGCGGTGTCTCGATGAGCGGAGACACTGAGGTAGTCCTTGTGATGTCCACGAAGGAAGCTGCCCTGGAAGAGAGCGGATGCACCGGGCACTCGGAGTTACACACTGCTTCGCTGTAGAGAGGCGAGATGTAAAGGCGACCGTTGGATTGCGACTGACTACGGTGTTGATTAGCGCGTCGCGAGACTGACTAGAGACTGACTAGTTTGTTGTTTAGTGCGCCGCCTTATATAGGAGCGACCGGCCAAGTAACTTTCCGTTCGCTGGCAATATGTGCGCTGGAAGGTGCTAGTATGTACTCGTCACTGTGTTCGCGGATGCACGCTCGAGTCTCGACCTTTCGCGAAGGTGGCGAAATTATTATTTATCGGGCGGCAGGTACCGGCAGCGACTGACTGTTACAAGTACTTAGCTGGCTGGCGTGAAACGTAAACAAATGCATTGCGATTTGTAGATCTTTCTCGCGATTTCTTTGAGTGGCGGAATAATAATGTATGAACGCCACAGATGTATGATTTAGCTTAGCGCAGTCCGTATTACATGTACCGTCATTTGCACAATGAAATTTTTGGAATGGATTGTTATGTTAATTAAATTAATTGGCACATCTTCTTGAAGAGAGAATGGAATGTAATATGTTTTTTCTGTGTTGAGTGCTAATAAATTGATAATAAATTTATTGATTGTTCGTGAAATATTTTTATTGGGGACCGTACAACTCAGAATTAACTCAACTCCATACCTTACAACTTTTCAAAGAGTGAGGTGAGTTGACTTTAATCTAAGTTGTCATGGAACAATTTTTATTTATACGTATACCTATCTACCTCTGGTTATTTAATTTTTTCCTACTTATTCATTTTTTAATTTTTTTTTAATTTATTACTTTAACAATAACGTATATTTTTTATTAAAAAAAAAATATATATTTTAACCCTGGATTACTAATCTACGCCGCAGAGGCGCCCGCGTTTTTTTTATTTATTGCTCTCTCTTTTTATCCTCTGCGCGTATCGCATTGAAATTCAAGGACATCTCAGTCATCGGCAGCAAGTGTCGCAGGACGGTTGTTGCGTTACGATAAGTTTGCTAGTTTTTTTATATGACCCTCCAAAGGGCCAAATGGCGCTCCAAAGACGTATGAGTAGCTTGTATGTAAGTTTGGCGCTCTTAATAAAATTGTTAAGCAAAATATTTTTTTTTTTACTTTGTAATTTTTTTTTTGTTAATTACTTCATAATTGACTATTTTTTGTAGTGTAGTAGTAGCAAAAGTTTTTTTTTAAATGTATACTTTAAGTGGTTTAATTTTTAAAGAGAAGACTGTTTTATTGCGTAAGTTTCATTTGAGATTAAAGATTTTATAATAAAAAAATATGTAAATATAATATTAAATTGTGTTTTTTTCTTTTAGTAATATACAAAATTATAGAAACAATCAATACATATCAATCATACTTATAGTTTTTGAATAAAATCATTAGTCAATATGATGCGCCTCGCGGGCGTATGAGTAGTTTCTTTGTACGTCACAACAAGAGTAGTAGTGTAGGGTTAACAATAATAATAACGTTTTCTGATATTTCACACTATTTCCAAAGATTTAATTAAGTTCAAAAACATATTCGAGAGAATTCGAATAAAATACACATTAACAAAACAAACAAATAAGGAATGCCTATTTTTTAACCCTTCTACCATAAAGTTCGCTTTTTTGGGATAAAATGTTTTCGACCGATGTATCCCTATTAAGCAGAATCGACTGACTGTATCATTTCAAATGAACGAAATCAGTCAAGTTACGTGTTGGAATATAGAAATAGAGATGGTGATGGTCGAACAGGAAACCACAGGAAACATGATTCCTTCAAAATGTTTTAATATTTTATCGCGGTTTCATTTGGTTAGGTTTTCCGGCTTTACAAAATTCTAATTAATTATTTATGCGGTGTTTTGTTTTTATTTCAATGTTTTCATTATTACATTTTTACTTTCCGAACTGCTACCAACTGTCTGGAGCCAGTCATTAAGGCGGCGCTTCCCCGCTCAAAAAGAAGGTGGAGAGATATGTAATTACGAATGATGTACAGAGCGCGCTTATATTTTAAATGATAAAATTGAAGCGATAATTGTGAAAATGCTTAATAAAACATGGTTCGTTTAAAATAGAGCAAAAATCTCGTGGAACGCACCTTAAGGCGACGCTTTCCTGCTCAAAAAGAAGAAGATGGAGAGATATTTAATTACGAATGTTGGATAGAGCGCGCTAATATTTTCAATGATAAAATTGTAGCGAAAATTGTGAAAATGCTTAATAAAACACGACTCGTTTAAAATAGAGCAAGAAACGCCGTGAATTTTTTCATACATATAATTTGTTAAAAAATAGAGACAGGCTTGAAAATAAATTTTTTCGGAGCATACTTTGCAATTTTTTTCTATCGAGGGATTTTCATATAATATGCGTTTCGGCGTGGAGGTTGTATAGATATTTCTTCAAAAATAACATGTATTTTTTTAAGAGCTTAAAAACTTCACATGTTCAAGGGAGATATGCAAGAAATCGGTAGAAATTCGGGTAGCGGCGGCTTAACAATAAATTTGAGTATGTTGTGAGGCTAAATGTAGTGGGGAGGGAGAGAGGAAGTTGGATTACCTGGTTATTCACATCTAGTCGCCAAACACGGCTAAAACCATTTCAATCAACGTTTTGTTTCTGAATGGTGGTATTTCTTCAGGGCTATACTGAGAGCATCTTCTACTCTGTAACGTGCCGCAAATATAATATGTATTATTTTTAATTAAGTTATTATTCTGAACGTTAAGAGTACCTCATTGTAAAATATTTAATCGGAGATAGTATTAGCGACTCTCAATTGAAAATTGGAAATAGAAAAATCAGGTAAAGGAAACCGTCGATTCTAGGAATTGAACCCAGACCTAAGGGGATCCGGTGGTCTAGCCCCTATATTTTCGACGAGTTTTTAGGATTTTTTTTTTTAAATGAAAACAGTGAACAACGCCATTCAAACTTTATAGATATATTAAATTACTTTAATAGTACACAAAAATATTGTTAATAATTTTTTTTTAATTCCAAGTAGTTAAGGAACTGCGCTGAAGTTACCCTCCTCATAAATACGGACCTTGGTGGTGAGATCAGTTTTGGCTCTTTCACTTATCCGTAAACAAAAACAAAATAATATTTATGATCATTATGAGTGTAGTTATCGCAGGAACTAGAATAAAAAATAAATAAAAAAAAATTGACAAAATGGCGCGTTGTTGAAATTTAATTACAGAAAACAACTGTTTTTTCATTATATTTTGTATGTAAAAAAATAGAATTATTCAACGTAAAAACTTTGTTATAGTTCCTGCGATAGGTACTGGTGTACGGAATAATATAATAAAATTTGAGACGAATCGGCTGAGTAGTTTTTTTTTGCCTCACACCATGCAGAAAAAAGTAGTTTTTAAATAAATGAGTTTGAAGTTTCGCCCGGCCCTTTTACCTGATTCTGCACTGACCTGCTAAATGGACTGTAGAACTTTAAATATCGTCAATACCATTGCAAAAATTTTATAATATATTCTTAAAGGATTATACTTTTGAAAAATTGAAAAAAAAAATTTTTTTCCGAAAAGCAGTTTTCAAATAAACGAGTTTGAAGTTTCACCCGGCCCTTTTACCTGCTTCTGCGCTGACCTGCTAAATGTGCTGCAGAACGTTTAATATCATCAATACCATTACAAAAAAAATTACAGTATATTCTTATAGGACTGCACTCTTGAAATATTGAACAAAAAAAAATTTTTTTTTTAATTTCTTGACCACCATAAATGTAAACCTTTATAAAAAAAAAATAATTTTCTCAATAATTATTTTTAAAATAAACGATAAAAATAGTTCGGCGATGATAACGTTTACAGTACATTTGTCTTATAAAATATGTGTGTGTTTTTTTTTTTAAATTACCTAATAATATATTTAAATGTTAAAACTCCGCGAGGAGTTTTGGCGAACAAAACTGTGAGGAGTAGTTTTTTTTTGGTTAATTTTTTTATAAATTATCGTAGATCGACTAAAAATAATATTATGTTTTGAATTAAAACATCATCAACATCAATCCATGAAAATAAACAAACATCGAAAAAAACATGTCCATACAAAAAAACCGCTTCCTTCCTCTGGCGACCGCTAAATGACGCAAGAAGAATTTTGAAACTAAAACTGTGAAGTCGGTTTTGTAGATACGTCTTCCAAAACTTCGACAGATGTCAATAAATACCACTACAAGTCAAATGTTTTCAGTAAATATGACGGCGTTTGAATAATGGCCACGGAAAAAAGGTTTCGGTCATACTCTTCTGGGCATTTTTTCGCTTCGCCGAGCCGTTTTGGCCATCCTCGTGTAGAGGTTAAAAAATTCAATTTTTTTTAAAATTAGTAATTTTAGTAAGAAAAAACCTAAAAGTGAGCCATTTGTAAAAGTTCTTAAAGCTTGCATTTGAAGTCTTTCTATTTAAAACAATTAAATGGTTTTCTTGCAACAATAACGAAAGCGAAGGTATTTCATCGTTTTACAAAAACAGTTTTGGTTTTCGGATATGTTCACAAATATTCCGTTTATTTGGATTTTATGGCAATGCGGGAATATTTTGACCTTCTGACAGAATATGGCCGAGACCTGAGGGGTTAGTTGAATTATGTTTGTTTTATGAATATCTTAAAGAATTGTGATTCACAGGAGTAGATTCACTTCCCCCCCAAATTTACATGCTGGGGTAAGTGCTACTACACTGCTGATCCACTTACCCCCGATGTTTTTGTATGGACGGAAATGTTACTAGTGATGTACAATACTACTTTTTAACAAAAACGAAACAAATCCACTTTTACCCTAAAGGCGGGGTGGGTGGATACATCAGTACTTTTTGAAATGAAAGTACTTAAAAATCAAATGAAAACCAGTGGATTAAGTTCTGACGATAAAATGTAATAAGGAGAAGTTATTATTCCTTGTTTAAATATTTGAATACAATGTGATAAATCTGTGAAATATGAGGTAATTTGAATTTTTATCTATTCATTTTGTATGAAGCACTTACCTCAACTCTCCTTACTTAGTTTGTGTGGGTACCTAATTGAAGTTACTACTCATTTCATTTTATGAATGTATTCATATTACTTATTGATAAAGACGGTGACGGCTCGAGCGCTTCTTTGGTGGTGGGGATCGACATTTTTTACGTACTGTACCGTAATCTCACCACCTGTAGAATAAAATATAAAATTTCTCACCACCCGTAATCTCACCACCGTAATCGCCACCCGTAGAATATAATAAAAAAAATTTCAAAAAAAAAAAATTGCTTGTCTAATCATAGAAACTACATTCATGAATTCTGGATTTCGCCCAGGCGAGTCATGCGAAAGAATTATAGATTAATACTAGCTGGGTTACCCGGCTTCGCTCAGGACAACATTCGAGAGTGTTCTGGAATGTTCCACAATTAATTTTATTTATTTATAGCGGACCCGACAGACCTGACGTTGTTCTGTACACAACTGTACAGAAACTGTACGATCTGCACCTATCTATTTTGTTATGTTTCTTTTTCCCCATCTGGGGGTGCGCTAGACCTTGTCTCTGCATCGACAGGAGTCGTACGACGACGGCACGGTGCCCTCTAAAATCATTTGCGCCACCTCCAGCAACATGTGCAGGCTTGAGGTTTGGTTGGGCGACCTCGGCTCTCCTTCGCCTTGCCTCCGGCTACTCGACGCTGAATTCCCTAGGGTCTTCGGGCATTTTCCCCCAATCTCCCATTTACTTTTCTTTGAGGCATCACCGAGGAACCGGCTAAGGGGCGCGGAAGCTGAGTGTGGTTTACGGCTAGACCGAACGTCTTGTGCATTCTTGCTGGAACTGCCAATCGATTGGAGAGGGCTCCTATCCGTTTGCCATGCCCTTATTATTTGTGTACTGTGTCTTCCTCCCATACAGGTGCTTGTAGGATATGCTGGATGCAATCACCCAGCGCTTGCCGCCTCGTGGACTGTCACCAACCTGTCCCATTGTCTTGACTATATCTTATCATACTAACACATATTGTATCTTGTATTTCCCGCTAAGCACTTGCATACTGCTTACTAACAACGTATGCAGGGACACTGGAGGTCTAGATTCGTTCTAAATTAAATGTAGCTTCGTTCTTTAAAAAAAAATAGAGTCCTTGCGAGAGCCCTGAAGGAGTAACCATCTGTTACTTATACCAGGGCGGGTAAGTGGTGGATAACCTCCAATGTACACAACTGTCGGGACAAACTAAGATTAAAATAGAATAATATTGAATATTCGATACTGCGATGGTAGCGCAGTCTGCCGGATCCAATGTAAAACATTCCAAAATCAACAACTCCTTAGAAATAAAAAAAAAAAATAATTAAAAGAACATTTTCCATTGGACCAAATTGTGAATTTAAACCATTCTCGAATCCCCTTGAACCCACACAAAAAATTTCATCAAAATCGGTCCAGCCGTTTAGAAGGAGTTCAATGACGTACACACGGACAGAAGAAATATATATATTAAGATATACTGTGGCGACCGCTAAAATATTATGAAAACATGGTAACAACCATGTATCTCGACACACTGGTTATTTTTGTGGCTAATTCAAACATCGTTTTATAAAATTTTATAACAAGTAACTTACTGTTTGGTGGGGTAGTGGAATGAAGTCCTTCTTCCTTGGTACTACTTGTATTGGGAACTGCCTTCACACTACAATCTTGTAACGGAGTAAGGGACTACATAAATATAAGATACGGTTTCATTGAAGTCCGAGCTAAACACGATTTACTTGGTTTGCGGTTGTGCCTTGTGAAGTTTTCAACCATACATATACCTAGTGATGCAACATTCTTCAAATAAATTACCGTTTTTCAGGGGTGTAAAACCATGTTATACCAAATTTTGAAGGATAAATACAGGGGAATAACAGCGACATTTGCAACAACAGTTTTGTAATATACTTATCTAGGAGAATTTATATTATTGAAAAAAAAATCTGAGAACCTTTTTTTAAATGCATTTATTATGTAACTAGCTTTTCCCCCCGGCTTCACTCGCATGGTACTAGGGGAAATTACTGTAGCGCTTGGACGTATCAATCCCCCACCCCCCCCTCCCCCCACCCACTCCCGAATTCCATACATTCATTCCCGGTACATTCAGTTTTCAAACAGTTCGCGTTATACCTAAATTTCTTAATGCTAGAGCTCAAATAAAAAATAATTATCCAATTTGGTGCAGTCCTTCGGAATTTATGCGCTTACAAACGTTTCGGAGATTTACTTTTATTTAAATATTTGGAAGTTTGTAAATAAAATAAAAAAACACTATATATTATAGTCTTTATAATCGTTACGAATTATATTTTTATTGTAGGAACTCTCATCTGACATTTATTCCAAAACATAAGCTTGTCCAAAAAAAAAACAAAGCATATTCTAATTTTTGAATTTTCTGGAGCAGCAGCCGACCAGTGGGTAGGGGGCTGAGTATCTACCAGCATAGAGCCCACAAATATATCAACATCGTTTCCATGGCAACGATTTGTTTTCTGACGTTAGAAATAACTCGCTTTTGTTAGCGACAGAAAACATATAACAAATTTAACATATTAGTATTTATAATTTCATAACGCCAGAGCTTTTTATTATATACAGCCTATAGTCCTCGCATATAATTAAGCTTTCTATTGGTCAAAGAATTTTTAAAATCGGTTTATTGTTTTATGCCTGAAAGCGTAGCAAACAAACTCGAGAAATTTCGCATTTATAATATTAGTACCTATGGATAGATAAATACAACATAAAAATAACTCTATTTATACTACTAGTGGTCGCCCAGTGGTCGAAATTCGACCATAATTGTAATGTTTTTTTATTGATTTAATGTATTTTTTATGCATAAATTAAAAAAAAATATTAGCATTCTGCACTCCTTCTCTATATAAACTATAAGTGTGCGAAATTTCATACTCCTCCATCTGCGCAATTTCCGAAAAAGGGATACAAAGTTTTTGCTTCACGTATTAATATACTGATTAATAATTTTCGTTGCGAAAAATTCTTCCAAAGTAAAAATGAAGAGGCAACATTGAACGAGGTACAACCCGCGACCGCGGATCCGTCCCTTTTAAGGACCGGCTTCCCACATTTCTACCGATCTATTACATTGAGCTAGATTACAAGCTACTAGCCGGTAAGTTTAAAAGCGGGTGAATCGGCGAGTGAGGTTGTCATGATGACACACTAAACTGTCTACTCGCTCAGTAGCAACAGTTAAAGTTTTAGTTATTTTTTGTACCTAAATAAAATTGAAATAAGTTTATACACCGCACAATAAAAGTTTTTGTTTGTAAAGTACTATATGCAATCACTATAATATAAACAGCCGAAAGTTTAAATACTTTTTAAACTAAAATCTTAAAACTGTTTGGCACCACTGTATTCTAGTGCCTACATGTTCAAATCTGTTGTTAGCAGATTATATAAATTAAAATTTTATGTTCCAATTTGCACACTTCGAATAATTTATTTATCATTAGCTGAATCTATTATAAGATATGGAATTACAGCTTGGGGACTTTCCTGTAAATCAAATGTAAATCGTGTTCAATCAGTTCAAAATTCATTAGTTAAATTATTAGCTCACAAAAGTTTATATGAACAAAGGCATAATGTTCCGTACTTTTACCAAAATATCAAAATTCTCTCAGTAAGAACAATTCTGTGATATAAAATTATATTTCCGCATATGAATAGCCCCATATACAAAAATAAACTGGACCACACTTACAATACTCGTTTTACGTTAAATGAAGGACTAATTGTACCTAAGCATCTAAACAAATGTGGACAAAGAACGCTGGACTATATGATACCTAATTTTAAATATGTTACCTGCCGAAATTAAAAAATGTACAAATGGTAAAACAAATATTTTGTTGAGAAATTGGCTTGCCGAAAGAAACAATTTGTATTAGACTAACACAAAAATTGTAAAATAAGTTTATATATATCTCCAAAGTAAAAGTACCCATCGACAAACTGCTAAAAAGTAGTTTTTTGGGACTTTTCTTTTTTCTGTATAATATTTTATGTCATATTGTATTGCTTTGTATTTATAATAAATAAATTAAGCCTTGAAAAAAAAAAAAAAAATGAGAGACATGTAGGCACTAGTCCAAGAGCCCAATACCACCAGAAATCTGTAAAAATAATAATTTACTCCAATGTCCAGTGTAATTGACTTGAAACATGAATTTAAACTAACATTTATTATACAAAAATTGGTGTAAAATAATGTACCTACCAATTTAACTATGTACATACGGATTCTCATTATAATAGAAATCCTTTCATATTTGCATACTCTCAAGTACTTACTTCAACTTTATATTTTATAACTACATACTATCTATATTTTTTCATGTACATATTTGCCTTCTATGTTCCATACTTTTCATATTATTTTATTTTATATTCGACTACATTCTTCCATACTCCTTTATATTACTCTACGGTCATTTACATTATTTTATATTCTTTTGTATTCTTCAATATTCTTTAATATTATGTAATTTATTAATATATATATTTTTATTTTATATTCTCGCACATTCTTTATATTGCATATATTATGTTAATGTACTGTATATGAAACTCGACCATCACAACACGGGCATGTGCCTAGCATGGTGGTCGAAAAATCTCCGATTCATGTAACAAACAATTCAAAGAATAGAGAAACTTAAAAAAAAGGAACAGCTAAAATAACGATCGCCGCGTCATGCAACTCTGTCGACATTTTGTAGAAAACTTGAATTCGCAGCGAGTGCCACAAGCTAGACAATAACGGCTCCCACCCGAACTAATTCCGACAGACGAAATCAGCTGTTGGTGGGCCGCCATCTTTAGGCAAACGCCAGCGAGTAGCGAGAAAAGTTGACCACCTTTTAACTTTTTTCGTAGATTGTCCACAATCTGCTAGTTAGCAAGTAATACGATGACACTGAGCAAGTTTACTAACAAATAGTGAATTTCCCAGATAGTAGCTTGTAAACTCGCCCTTTGTCATCGAGGCTTAATTACTTTAAGTTTAAAGCTCTTAAAAATACATATTATTATTATTCTTGAAGATAATACCGACACATTCCATTTACAATTATATGAAATTCCCTCGATGGAAAAAATCGCAAAATATGCTCCGACAATTATTATAAATACGTTTTTTCAGTTATTTTACAAGTTATACGTATGAAAATAATTGATGTTTTTCTTCAAATGCTATTTTAGACAATCCTCACGAGATTTTTGCTTTATTTTAAGGGGACCCGGAAATTTTTCAGAACGGTGGTCTGAAATTTTTTTTTTTTTTTCATATTTGCTCTATTAAGCCTAATTACCTTTCATATACCTACAAGAACTACTCGATCCAAAATACTTTTTAATTGCAACAACAATTTCAGGACCGAGTCATTTAGATATTCGCTTATACCTAGATTGCATGCAGTTGGCAATGCATTCTCAGAAATAGTAGATGTGTTCAACTGCACGGAACATAGTTATAAGAAGGCTATAATAACACACCTCAATCACAATAATTAATGTTAGGCATGTTAATACTTGTCTGCATGGTTTCTGTATCATATTTTACTACAGATTCTAAACTACTAAAAATCAGATATTTTAACCACCAGACAGAGGGAGTCATACCTAATAATTAAAAAAAAATTTAAAAAAACAAAAAAAATATTAATTCATAATTATTATTAAATCTCCTGACAGCCCTAAAATAACAGAGCTAATTTGCCAACTATGCGATTCCAGTCATTTCAAGCAATGTTAAACAATTTAAGGTAACAATAAACTCTCTAGTAAATTATTTATAATTTGCAAATAAATGTGAATGTATGAATAGGTATAACTACTTGAATTTGCTCGATTCTTCGATTCTACTTGCTAACAAGTAACCTTTACTTACATATTTTTAATCAGCGTAAATATAATGTTTTGTTATTTTAATATGTTCTATTCTCTTACTTAAGTTTCCACTTAATTATTTTTTTGGTTGTAACACATAATTGTATCACACTTGAATGTAAAAGCCATTTTATGGCGTTGAAATAAATAAATAAATAAATATTTCTGAAGTACAATCCTTTGAATAAACTGTAATTTTTTTTAATGGTATTGATAATATTTAAAGTTTTTCAACCCATTTAGCAGTTTGGTTTGGTGTTTCGGCCTCAAATCCTACAGTAAGTTTAGTATGAAAAGGTGGTGCAGTCGTTCCTTGACTTGTGACCAGCGATTCCTTGAAGTAAAAAATGTTAATTTAGGTCTCCGGTGACATTGTTGATGACTTCTTTATTTTCAACCTGTTTTCCTTCAAAATCTAACAAAAAAAAATTCTTCCACATGTTGCCACTCTAGTCACTCGGTCGAGTAACCGCCCAACCCCACACCCCGCCCATGTACAATATTATCCAGTTTTTTTTTGTTTTTGTTTTAGTAAAACAAAAACACTACAAATGTCACCGGAGACCAAAATTTCATTTACATTTTTCACTCCAAATATTGCCAGGAATCACAGGATAATGTAAGGTAAGTAAGTAAGTACTGGTAAGTCAAGTACGTCCCTTAACACCCTGTATATGTATGAGTAGAGTTGGTCAAACCAGTGACTTATTATTGTGGTTGAAATTTATCAACTTACCACTTCCCATGGGAACAAAATTAACACGTTATTTGAATTTACCACAACAATGTTATGTACAATCATAAAGTGGATCTATTTAAGGGGGGGGGCAGGGTTTTAAAGGGGGTTCTGGAATTTTCGTTTTGCCTCCGCATTCCGCCTCCTATTTATCACAAATAAATAATAAAAAAAACAGTTTTTTTTTTATGGTCCTATGTCATCAAGAGATGTTGTGTGGAGGCAGTGGCGCAGCGTGGGTGTCAGCCGCCCGGGGCGGAGGAAAATTTTGCCGCCCCTCCCCCCTAAATAGATATTTTGAATTTTGCCACCCCCCTTTATAGGTATTTCGAATTTTGCCCCCCCCCCCCCTTTATAGGTATTTCAAACGCAGATTTCCTTTTTTATAACGACCGCATTTTTATACGACGGTTTTTATATCACATGAATCGATTTTCCTCCAAAAAAAAATTATGTTTTAAATTCTGCTACAAATTTAAAAGTGCTCTCGAAAATTGATAATGGTATCCATGTAATAGGTTTTCGCATCTCGAATTTTTACAATGTGTTTATAACACAAGGCAGGTTTCAACTTAAGATTGATTTTGCGTTAGAGAACCAAAATAATAGTGACACATGGAACAGTCAATTTAAAAAATTTTGCAGCGTATGGCGTTCAACTCGAATGTAAAGCTTGACTAGGTCCTCTATGAATCTGCAACTTGTTATTTAATTTATCGTTATATTCTGAACACAAAACTGGTTGTAAATAAATCTTTACGGGGTGAATTGAAACTACACTCAGAACATGAAAATGGTTTCTCTTTGATTCTGGCAGAACACACACAGTCCGCAACTAGAATTTTCTAAGGTTACATCGAATTATTTTATTTTATTTTATTATCTTTAGCCGCCCCCCCCCCCCCCCCCTATGCTACGCCTCTGTGTGGAGGGTCTTTTTGAGGAGGGGAAGGAATAAACATTGGTCTTGAAGAAACCCATGTTGTAGGAAGGAGGAAATCTCCTGTGAGGAATGTGTGTATGAATAATAACTCGAATTAACTCGGTCACTTTTTATTTACAATAATTTTATACAAATTTCGGCAAGTCGCGTTACACTAGGGGAGATTTATAACACTCAAAAGGTCGAGTCGTAAACAACAGAATGAGCTTGCAGATTTTGGTCCACCCGGCCTATCGGTAGGTCGTGCTGTTGCCAAGCGGTAAAATTAGTTTTTGTTGATTATATGGCTGTTCGCCATAATAGCAAATATAAAACAAATTGCTCCATAGTAAATATAAAATAAATTTGAAAGACTGATCTTCATTAAGGACGGGTTGTTTCAAAAAATTTGATGAGTTCATCAAATATTTGAAGTTGATTTTCAGGTTCTGTGTAAGTTCTTTTCGAGTTCTGTTTTTTTATCATCATAAGCCAGCTGCTTTACAAAACTGAAATCATCACAGAACTTGAATAGAACTTACACAGAACGTGAAAATTTACGTCAAATATTTGTCGAATTCGTCAAATATTTTGAAACAACCCATCCTAAATGTCGTCCATTCAATTCGTTAATCCTCCATAACATTACTATCTACGTAATAAAACGTACGTTTATATTATTATAAAAATATTTATATTCTATTATAGTCTGAATACTGGCGACGCGCCGTTGGTCATCGTCTTTAGGTTAAATAAATGTTAGCAGGCAAAAAGTCAAAAGGGGAGAAACCAGTGAGCATTCAAATGTGATTCTGGTGTATTTGTTTTGGCTTTTCGAGTAACTTTAAAATCTATTTAAGGATAATTTGGGTGGTAATCTAATATTAGACGTGCGTTGCGCATTTATGATTCCAGGCGAGGCGCGCGAAATAAAAACAGTTGATTCAAATACAGGACCGTACTAACCTTTGAATTTTAGGCCAGCTGTTTAGAAAAAAATAAATTTAACTTGTTTAAATTCTCTTCGCGGTTGACACGGAATATTTCGGGTTCAAACATTTAGATTAAGGGGTTACATGGGTTTAATCGGGGTAAAATCGGCCTATTTTCAACAATTTTTTTTCCATACAAAAAATAAAATATTTTATTAAAACTTTTTATTTTCTTGAACATACACATTCGAAAAAGAATTTTTGAAATTTTCAAAAGAAAATATTTAAAACTCTGCCATTGCGACGTCATTTCCGGTGACCCTTCGGAAAAAAGGTGCGTCCGCGTTGACAGCAGAACTCACGACAGGATCATTTGAAGTAAAAAACAAAAATACGTATTTTAGTTAAGACCATAAACTAGAACTTGGACGAAAGGTAAAAAAAAAAAGTGAAACATGGATTTTTGGTGAGCCTTTTTACAAAAAAATGCAAATTTCGGTGAAATTTGCTCTACATTTTTATTTTTTTAAATAGTTGTAATCGTAAGAAAAGTCAATCCTTCGTCCAAGTTCTTAAAAATTGTATTTCAAAGACGTTTGTAAAATTTCATCAAAATCGGTTGAGTAGTTCTCGAGAAATCTTGACAACCGACTTTGAAAACACAGTCTCGAGAAAAATGTGTTTAAAGTTTTGAGTGACAATAAAACTGGAAATTTTATTTTTATTTTCAACTTACATAATCGTCAATTCCAGGGTCATAAAGTTGATGAACCTAATGTTCCTTCATTAAAAGTGCAAGCAGAAACTAATGCAGCAATATCAACGACCTTTGAACCAGCAGGAAGTATTTTTGGAGTAACTTTCCAGATTAACTGGTTCAAGCTCTCATTATTATTTAGCCTTGAGCACGCAACTTCCTAAGGCTGTATCTCCGAAACTATTTCTCGAAACGTCTTGAAAATTTAGGACAATATTTTAAAGATGTTGTAGAACCTAATAAGACAATAATAAAAAAAATGATTTTTTGAAACCGCGAAACCCATGTAACCCCTTAAGCTTTGTTATTATGAAAAGTGTCCCATTTTGACGTGATAACGACTTATAAAAAGATGAACACCGGCTGCATGCACGAAAACGCATGACTGATTGTCACGTTCTGTCTGAGCCGAGCGGGAAAGCGAACAAGCGGAACAAGCGTTCGGCCTAAGCGTTCGGCTTGTGACGCATCTATCTCTCTTCCACTCATCAATATAATATGCGTTATCACGTAAAATTATCGTCCGTAAACCGATTTTACAGATAACCAATTTTTTTTACAGTTGAATGGTTCCAAAGGTTCAAGTTGAAAGAACAAAACACCAAACCAAATTCAATAATATATTTTTAATAAAAATTTATAGAAGATATGAACTACAGATAAAATGTACTGAACAGGGCTCGCAGATACTTTAATAGTACACAATTGCTAACCCTGTACAAATCACAAGTGGGCCCCACGGTTGGATTTGGCAGCCACCTCTGGTCTAGAGCTCCAAAATACCTGAAAATACCCTCGACTCTGCAGAAACGGGCGGTCCGTTTGATAGATTCTCCCATCTTAACAGACGGATTGCAATCTTCAGAGCATAGGCGTTAGGTGGGAATGCTATCCTTGTTCTACCGGTATTTCAATGGAAGATGCTCCGAGGAACTAGCGTCATTGATCCCTTCGGCACCGGAGGGCAGTCGGGAAACACGCCAAACGCGTGCCCAACACATACATGGTAGACATTTGTCACATAAGAACGGGTCGCTTCTTCGACTCGTTCTTTGTTCAACTGCTCGACTGTGGAACGATTTACCAGCCTCTGTGTTTCCTCCTTCCTACAACATGGGTTTCTTCAAGACCAATGTTTGTTCCTTCCCCTCCTCAAAAAGATCCTCCACACAACATCTCTGATGATACAGGACCATAAAAAAACATTTTTTTTATTTATTTTTGATAAATAGGAGGCGGAATGCGGAGGCAAAACGAAAATTCCAGAGGTGCTAATTATTAAAAGCAAAACTATCGTTATTTGACCGGTCTAATTTGTTTTACGGTGCCAACAGACTTAGCTTTAAAAGATAAAAGATCATTTGGTTTTGGCCTCTTTCAGCATGTCGCTCGCCATACATTCCCAATGTTTTTGCCTCCGCCAGCCGCCCACTAGTGATAAATATATAAAATAACATAATTTCTGTACCTATTTTTTACAATGGCACTACTCCAAAATTCAAACACGAGAAATTCTTTCTCTATTGAGTTGGGTAGCTTGCTAACAAGAAATTAATATTTTGTAATTAGTTTGAAGAACCATATTGTTTACCTTTAAATCTGTTAAACGTATGTATTCTAAATAAATAAAAAAAAAAAATAAAAATATGTCGGTCATAAAAATATTCCATATTGCCTGATTTTAGAAACAACTTTGGCATTTTTATGAGCTAATGATTATAATTTTTAAAATAATGTTGATCTACCTACTGCCTTAATATAATGAAAATAACAGACAACCTCGGGGTGACTGGACCAAAGGACTGGACGTACAATATGAATGTATTTTTAGAAAAAAAACCTTTGATTCTCCTTTATTAAAATACTAGCTTTTCCCCGCGGCTTCGCTCGCACGGTATAACGGGAAATTACTGTAGCGCTTGCACTTATCAATTATACCCCCTCCCCCCAATCCCCACCCCCTCCCGCATTCCATAAATTCATTCCCTTACATTCAGTTTTCAAACATCTCGCCTGCCACCTATATTTCATAATGCTGTAGCTCAAAGAAAAAAAGAATTATCCAATTTTGTTCATTTGTTCGGAATTTATGCGCTTACAAACATTTCGGATGTTTATTTTTATTTAAATATTTGGAAATTTGTAAATATAATAAAAAATTATACTATTTATTATTCAGTCTTTATAATCGTTACGAACTATATTTTTAATGTAGGAACTCTGATCTGACATTTATTCGAAAACAGAAGCTCGTCCAAAAAAAAAAATCATATCTAATATTTGAATTTTCTGGAGCAGTAGCCGACCAGGGGGCCGAGTACCTACCAGCTTAGAACCCACAAATATATTTTTTTCTGACGTTAGCAAAAACCCGCTTTTGTTAGCGGCAAAAAACGTATAACAAATATAATATATTCATGTTTATAATTTCATAACGCCAGAGCTTACCATAATTTACAGCTTATAGTCTTCGCATATAATTTAGCTTTCTATTGGTGAAAGAATTTTTCAAATCATTTTATAGTTTTAGGCGTGAAAGCGTCATAAACTATAATATTAGTATGGATAATAGACAACTAAGTATTTACATTCGGGACGACGGAAAACATTCTAGATTTCAATACAAAATATCGTACCTAGAACACGGAGATCAAATTATTCTAATAATTGTTTTTGTGTTTAATTTATAGAATTCCATTTAATTAAAATAAAAAATTTAGATTGAATTTAATAACGTCATGTTAAGTGCAGAAATTTTAGTTTTTTTTTTTATTATTTGGGTTAAAGGGCCATTTTCAAAACGTGATAAGACCATTTTGAGACGACTTATTTATAGGACTCTTAATTTCAATTTTGAAGGTGCCTTATACGATTTTTACCGGTTTACCTGCCCCGGGTGATAGTACAAACATCCAAATGGCCGCCGACCGCAGAAAGGTTCCCCACCCCTGGGTTAAACCGATTTATTGAGAAAATAATCTTGACTGGAAATCTGTTTTGCACATATTAACTGTTAAATGTTTCTTATTTGTTTAATTATGAAATGACACCGATTACTTATTTGAATGTGAAATTGGTTAGGGCTTGTAAACACACTAAGAAGTTAAGAAGCCCTTTAAAAATAAATCGGGCCAAAAAATTTCCTCAGGAAAATTGGCACATACACCAAAAATTTTGTTAAAAAAATTACCATTATACTAGTCAGTGGCGTAGCGTAGGGGGGGTGGGGGGGAGGGGCGGCCCGCCCCGGGTGGCACTTTTAAGGGGCGGCAAAATTTCACAATAAATAATAACCATCTCATTTTATATTTTTGTCTCACCTATGATTCGGACCGATTGAAATGAGCACGGAATTTTAATTACTAGGGAAATCCTCTATCTTTAAATGAATGTATAATAATGATGCTCGTTTATTGTATTTTGAGGCGTATGTGTGGTAAAACCATGTATGATCGTGTGAGAAATGTGGAGATCCGCAAAGAATGTAAGGCTGATGTAAGCATAATGATTAAGATTAAGAAAGGGACCCTCAGATGGTTTGGGCAAGTAGAGCGAATGAACGAAGAAAGTAGTGTAAGAAGAATATATGACGCAAATGTGAATGGTAGAAGAAGTCGGGGACGCCCGAGGAAGACATGGCACGATCAAGTGAATCAGATACTTGAGTCGGGCCATGTCAAAAGTCAGAATAATAGAAGAGTATGTATGAGACGATGTATGAATGTGAGTGAAGCAAAGAGTGTGTGCCAGGACCGAGTTGTTTGGCGGTCCGTCCTCTCTGCCTACCCCTGCGGGGAAACGGCGTGATGATTAGTTAGTTAGTTAGTTATATTTTTTGTTGTATATTTTGGCCTCAAATCCAAATTTACATTTTGTACGAAAAATGTCGGGCAGCCCAAACGTTCCTTTACTGCGGTCCGCTCCTGTCTTCTGGTTATAATCATGTGAAAACATATTTATTTATACATATACATAGTCTGCGTCATCACAATTCGGATACAAAAGTCAGAGAGTGAGCGGCTGATGGTCAGATGTCAGATCGCCGGCCCTCGCAGTCACTAACAGTCGCGCAGTCATCTATCTAGACGTCCAAACTGCTCCACAAGGCGCTGCCACGCGCCGAGCCCCATTCTATTGGTAGAGTTCTGCTCGAACTAAACATATTATTAGACTGTTTGTTTCAAATCAGTTCGCGTGTCCAGTACAAGGCCACATTCCACACAAGTACAGACCAGCAGTACCAGATATAACCAGCGAGCGGTAAGTTACGATATACATAACATTATGTTTTAATTAGAGACTCAACTTTGTTTTTGTTGCACATCAATAACCTCTTGACGTGTGCACCGATTCATTGTTTTGCGGATGTCAGTACAGTCCATGATATCTTTTTGTTTGACTAGCCCCCAAAGGGCACCCAAACACCAATGCCTCGGAGGGCCTTGAAGCAAAAAACGGACGGTTACCTCGAAAGTGTTTTCTCTTGCGGTAAGAATAACCTTGTCGAATTTAATGTTTCAAAGGCCCAATCTTGTCTGATCACGTCTAAAAGGTATCGAAATGAAAATCTAGTCTCCTTCAACGGAAGCATTCTCCCGAACAGGCCTTCCTATATGCTTCGTGTAACTCTTAGTGACCAGCTCAGGTACGGGGGCTCCATCGAGGCCAGAGTTAAGTTAGCCTCTCAGAAACTGGGCACACTGTACAGGGCACGCAGATACTTTAATAGTACACAACTGCTAGCCCTGTACAAATCGCAAGTGCGCCCCACGGTTGAATTTGGCAGCCACCTCTGGTCTGGAGCCTCAAAATACCTGAAAAAAAACCCTTGACGCTGTGCAGAAACGGGCGGTCCGTTTGATAGATTCTCCTAATTTAACAAACGGATTGCAATCTTTAGAGCACAGGCGCCAGGTGGGAATGCTGTCCTTGTTCTACCGGTATTACAATGGAAGATGCTCCGAGGAACTAGCGTCATTGATCTCCTCGGCACCGGTGCATACACTGAAAGAAATGTTTAGGTACTATTTACTAAATTTTCAGTAATTATCTACTAAACAGTTCAGTTGTTGTGGTGACTGCCGAACATTTAGCTACTGTTTGCTAAACAGTAGTTTATTTATGACAGCTCAACGATTCAGATAATCTAGCTAAACTAATCGGTTGAGACAGCTTTCTGTGTTTAGTTGTGTTACCTAAACTGTTGTGTATTTTATATCTAAACCATTTGGTAGTGTTTGGTTAGAAAAACATAACTGTTTAGATGTAGTAACCTTATTATTTAGTTAATATTCCAAAATGGTTATGTTGATTTAACTAAACTTTGGTTGGAATAGCCCTACCGATATAGGTGTTTTAGCTCTCTACTTTAGTTGTGTTACCTAAACTGTTGTGTATTTTCTATCTAAATTATTTTGTAGAGTTTGGTTAGAACAACATAACTGTTTGGATGTAGTAACCTTATTATTTTGTTAATATTCCAAAATGGTTAGGTTGATTTAACCAAACTTTGGTTGGAACAGCCCCACCGATATAGGTGTTTTAGCTCTCTACTGCTAGCTAGCTTTAGGTACTGTAGCTTAGCTTTTTGGTTGGGTTATCTATATTAGATAGGAAGTGCAGCTTTGCAGTTTAGCTGAAAACAATACAGGGTGTAAATGTAACCACCACCAACTCGAAGGATTGTACCCATGATTCAGAATCATGGGCGAGTTGCTGGTAGTTTATTACAACCCTTTGAGAGATGAAACCCAAATAAATATTATGTTTTGTAAGACTAGAATCTACTTATTAAAATTCACATAAAAAATATTTTGTTAAGAATCGTCTCTCAAAATATTGTTTCCGGCTACCAGCAAAGCCTCAAAAAAGAAAACACGTTTGATCATACACACATTTATATTATCATTTTTTATTACAATTTTTTCTTAAATACAGTAAAAGTTTTTCGTGTACATACATACAATAGTACATTATATTAAATAAATGAACTCGATGGATATAAGTACCTTAATTAGTACCATCCATGCTGATGCTGATCCATGCTTTTCCTTCCCATAGGAATGGGCAGACCATCAGCAGGTATTGCGGCCTTATTTATTAAGTTACTTAGGTATCTGAAACTTACTAAAACTATTTAACTTACACTCGAAATTTGCTCTTCAAAAGCTTCTTGCGTTATTGTTTGCGAGTTGGTTATATTACCCAACAAGGAAATGTCATTTTCAACAAAGTCATCGAGTTGGTACAGGGGCGTTGTTTGTTTAGAAGTTGAAGGTATATCTTCAATCTGAAACAAAACAAAAATATTATCAAGAGGCATGTACTTAATCTTAACGTCTATAAGTAAGGTTAATAACTATTTCCAAATGTTTATCTAAAAAAGGCCTAGGTATACATGTCATCATTACTGCTTTTAAAAACTTACAGTTATGACAGGTGGATTGATTACATCTTTGAGCGCATTAATGTGTGCTGTAAACAGTGCCCGGTGCCCTACAGTCGGAATTATTTCTTTAATATCATCTTGAGATATTATCAGGAGTGTTTTCGAGTCTATGGCTTGTTCTGAAATAAAGAAAAAAAGACGAGAAAATAGAAAAATTTTCAAAACAAGAAAATAAAAATTTATTTTTCAAAGGAATGAAAATTATTTAAAAATTATTAATTTAAAAAAAAATTATATTTATGCAACAGCAGATACCGAATACTCTGTATCATGAACCAAGCGGAGATAAAATAGTTAAACACAATTCAATGTTCAAAAGGTTATGACCGAAATAATTGCAATAGGTACACTTTTATTAAAATTATAAACATAACCTTCTATGATCGACCATCTATCGGTACTTCAAAGCTAGTTTGGTTGGTTCTAGTTTCTAACGCTAGGGTAAAACTGTAACTCAGAAGATACTGCAGTTTCCAAACATTCGTTCAATACAAAATAATACTGGCGGAAACTAACAAAGATATTATAAAGATATACTGTACTCTCTCTGACCTGTGTCATGACTCATGACACAATCTTGGTTTTAGCGTCCACACGCACTATACAAACTAGGTACATAATAAATACAAATCTACTAAATCTATTGCGTACTTGACAGTCATAGAATAAAGAAGGTACCAGTACCTAAATCGAAATGAATGGATATTATCATAATATATATCATAGTTCCACGATCTAAATCAATCAAAAAGTTAAAAAAGAAAACTCACCTTTAAATTTTTCTATATAAGCTTCCAGATTCCAAGAAATTAAATAATCCACCACGGTGTTGTCTGCCATTACAAATTAGAACTAGGAACAGCGGCCGGCAAAAAATAAATTCCCAACGAACGTCAACTTGCGTATAATGCGTACAGAGAGCTGAGAACTGCGTCAGTCATCTCAGCCGGGCGGAAGCTGGGCGCCCGCCGGGCAGCTAGCGATAACGAAAAGGCCGTTGTATTTATTGCTCGTCTAGGTACCTAGGTAGGCAAAGTTTGCGAGAATTAACTAAAGTTTTGTAGCAGTTTGCTCAAGTTTGTGCAATGCAACTAATTGTTATGTAAAAATACCAAATTTAGGTATTCCAACCTCAGTTTGGCTAAGTGAACAAAACATTTAACCAAACTAGATGTTTAGTTAAATTTAGCTAAATAGTTTGGGAAGTAACAAATAAACTTAGGCTACTAAAGTGAAATAGGTTTAGTAAATTACTTTAGGTTAATTAACTAAACTGATTATTTTGTTAAGGTAAGTAAGCTTTTAGTATGCTATTATTAAAGTTTAGTTGTAGTAGCTCAAGCACCTTTAACTAAACAACGACGGTATCTGCACATAAAGTAGTTTAGGAACAAGTAGCTGAAGTTTAGGCGATAGTTACACAACTTCGATTAGCTTAACACTTTAGCTAACTCATTTTTTTCAGTGTAGTCGGGAAACACGCCAAACGCGCGCTCAACATTTGTACACGGTTGACATTAGTCACATTTCAAACGTCTACGACTCGTTCTTGAGTTCAACAGCTCGGCTGTGGAAAGATTTGCCGGCCTCTGTGTTTCCTCCCTCCTACAATATGGGTCTCTTCAAGACCCATGTTCACTCCTTCCTCTCCTCAAAAACACCCTCCACACAGCATCCTCAAAGATGACCCTGAGGGAAATTATTTTTTCCTCAGGGCTTCCTGTGTGGAGCTAATGTAAAAAATTAAAAAAAACTACTTATTACTGTTAGCGTCACTGCCACGTATATAGGAAACGACTCCACCTCCTTCTCTTCCTTTCTGGAACGGGCGGCCCTCTGATGTAGGGCGTGGCGCGTGGGGCGTGGCGCGTGAGGCGTGGTGCACGCGCAACTCACAATAGGCATTTTACAAAACTGTTGCTGTCACTGTCGCTTTTACCCCCCGAATACTGAGCGAAAGGGACGACGCACCTCAGGCTGATAATATCTACATTAATTCGTCAAAATCGTTTTTTTTTCCCCTTTTTTTTCCTCAAAAAATGGACCGATTTTTAATATTCAATCACCAAGTAGATTTATTAGAAGAAAATATTATACGTCTGTAAATGTTGCTTGTTTAAAAATACGTTTTCAAGTTTGTATGCAGCATAGCATAACACACCAGGCAAATTTAAAAAAATTTAGGACGGGTTGTTTCAAAAAATTTGATGAGTTCATCAAATATTTGAAGTTAATTTTCACGTTCTGTGTAAGTTCTATTCGAGTTCTATTATTTTATCATCATAGGCCAGCTGCTCCATAAAACTGAAATCATCACAGAACTTGAATAGAACTTACACAGAACGTGAAAATTAACATCAAATATTTGACGAATTCGTCAAATTTTTTGAAACAACCCATCCTTAGAGTGTCCTAACGCATATAAAAATGACTTAAGGGGGAAAATTCTAGTCTAGAAAAAAAAATATATATCTTCATATTTCGTCAATTTAGATATTTCAGAATATCTTTTAAAAAGGATTTTTCAAAGTTTGAATTATTTTTAAAGTTATAACCATTTTAGTTCGACCGGTTTAGACGAAATCTAGCTAGAATCTAAATAGAGCCAATCTTAAAGCGCATTTTTCTCAAAATTACTTTTTTTGAAACGTGTGTCAAAAAATCAAAAGTTCTAATTGACCGATCTTCTTGAAGTTTGGCATGAATTTTTTTGATATATCCTTCTATGGACCAACAAAAAATTAAAAAAATTAATGTCTACTATTTTTAAGAATTCCAAAAAGTTAAAAATAACTAAAAAAAAAACAATATTTTTATTTTGCGAAAAAATTACGTTTTTTTTCATTTTTGTTGGTTCCTACCATAATGAAATTTGTAGGTACTGATAAAGAATCTACCTGTGGTGTGTGTACGTAAGAGCGTGATTGCAAGCGAGATGGCATGCTTGCACGAAGGTTATATAAGGCGATGCATGTTAGGTTTGTCCTCCTTTATCAGTTAGCAGCTCCCCAAAAAATACTAGTACTACGTGTACATTATTTGTGTACTACCCGACACTGCTACACTACCGACACCACATTACATTTTTTTTATTTTTTAAATGACCAGAAGGGTTGGAATCGTTACGAGATGGAGAAGTTCTTTCCCACCCCCCCCCCCCCTCTACTTCAACGGTGTGTAACTTCGTGAAATATATTTTTTTGATTTTTTTTTTGTGAATTCTTAAAAAATAAATAAAAATACCATAATAAAATATATAGCTAAAATATTAATGATTTTTTATCGACCGTCAAAAAACGCCAGAAATTTGGGCTTCTAGACTAGAATACCCTCTTTACCATATGACAGTGGTTGATATCTATATTATCATAACTCGACAGTTGATCAGCCGACAATTGGCCCCCCCGGGAAAGGTTTTTAAATTAACTTTTTTTTAATTTTTGCATTTTTTATCAATTTAAAACGTAAAAATGACTTAAAAAATACCCCTAACAATAAATTGGTACGAATATCAAACTATTTTATATACAATGTTGATTTGTTGGACTTAAGCGCTGGCATTAATTAGTGCGCTGGTTTACGCAGTAAATGGGCGAGCAGAATTTTATTTTTATTTTTTTATTATTTCTAACAAAAACATACTTAACATAAAACAAATAGAATTGGCAATTAAATAGGTAGTCCCGCGAAGCTGCCACGTGGCTGTTTGTCTGCAGGTTCTACCTCAATATACATCCATTACCATTTGAAATTAAAAAAAAAAACATATTTATAATATTTAAAATTGTAAAGAAGAAAGCAAATAGAGACAACCAAATCCTAATGAACTGGTTGGTGCAACCTACTTTACAGTTAATGAAAATAAATAAATGAAAAAAAAAATAACAACATTTTATATTTACAAAGGCATACAATATTTAATAGTCTTCCCGAAGAATTATAAAAAATAATTAAAACAGATTTTGTATCTATCATTCTAGAAAAAGGTAATATATTCTTAATAATTGGAAACCATAACATCATCAATCTTTCTTTTTCATTGAAGAAGAATATAACACTTATAATCTAAATGAAAATATGAAAGAGAACAAGACACAGAAAAATAGAAAGAGACAATGGTCGCAACAGGAACTCGAACCCAGACCTCTCGTCTAACCGGGAAGTGCGCGTTATCCGATTTCACTATTGCCACCTTCTGTCAAACCGTCATATTTGTCAATCCTGATATTTCAAATATTTTAGAATCAACAATATTATTTATTTTATTTTATTTATTAGATTTATTTTAGTAAATTGTACATTTAAGTTTACAATTTCCTAATTAATTATATTGTATCATATTTCAAACTACATTTTTTCTTGTTTTATGTATCTCCTACAATACATTTTGAACTTTCCAAATGGTGCGGCCTTTAAAGTTTCTGGTAGAGTGTTGTATAACTTCATCCCTTTGTATAGTAAACTGTTCTGCGTATTCGTTTTGTCCTTTTTTTGTAGTCTGATTTCCTTGCAAGTCCTTGTGTTGTGTCTGTGAATGTCCTTATTGTATATAATTTTGTTTGAGAAGTATTTTGGTAACATGTTGTTCACTATTTTATGGATAAATATCATCGTGTGCAGAGTCAACATCTGTTTCACGGTTAGCCAATTTAGTTCCTTTAACATTTTATTTACTTTTGAGAATCTATTTCGCTGAAGTATTATTCTCATTGCCCTGTTTTGGAGAATTTGAAACTTATTTTGTTCTCGTTCGTTACACAGGAAAAGGATAGTTGAGCATTAATTAAAGTGTGGAGCAATAATTGAATTATAAATAGTGACTGCAGTTTTTCTAGAAATTTTTTGCCGAATTCTTCCCAAAAAAGATACTTTTTTTCCAATTTTCTTTTGGGTGTATTCAGCATGTTTGTTAAAGGTTAGTTTGGAATCTAATATAACTCAATCTAATATATCTTCAACTAGTTCTTTTTTCCATATTAGGGGCAACTACTCTTTTTATTGGAACAATCATTCTAAGAATTGGTTTGTTACCTGAATAGCGTCTCACCTTTCTTTTTCATCTTTGAACATTTTTTTTACAGGTATACTGATTTTTCACTCATAATCCACATTTTTGTTATTGTTTTTGGGGTGGGTAAGAAGGAGGTAGCGAAACACGGCATAACACCCCAAAAACAATAACAAAAATACTTTTTGGCCGTGAAAACCTAAAAAACATACCATAATCCACATCTTCACAATTTTCATATTTATACTCTCATTTTCCTCGATAACAAATCTATTTTTGAGTTTATTAAAAATCACCGGTACACAGTACTCCAGCGTTCGACTTCCATACTTATTTGATATTTTAGGTATATTTAGGCCTTTTTTTTCTGTAAGTCGTGTGCTGTGACTATGTACCAGTGGTTTTTTATAATTTTTCGATGCATTTGTATAAAAATATGTTCTTTTCTTTGTTATTCGACGGTAAATCCTCTTTGCATCTCTTCGGAGTCACAGTTATATTTTGTGAAATTAGGTATACTGCATTTTCCCTATGCGGACTGAATACTGTATTGCCGGGGGATCAATTGTCGGCGGATGAAACCCTTTATAGTATTACCAAGATATTTTATTTATTTTATTCCTACTCTTGAACATAAACTTTACAAATTATTACTTTTGTTTACATAATAATTCATTTTATGATTCTATTACTCCATAAGTTGTGTTTATGGGAGGAGTATTCATTTACATGCAAACAAAATAATGTTCTAAGAAGTATGTATGCAAAGATCAAAGACTTATTTATTTTATTTATTAGTTTTATTTTAGTAAATTGTACATTTAAGTTTACAATTTCCTAATTAATTATGTCATATCATATTTCAAACTATATTTTATCTTGTTTAATGTATCTCCTATAAAACATTTTGAACTTTCCAATTGGTGCGGCCTTTAAAGTTTCTGGTAGAGTGTTATAACTTCATCCCTTTGTATAGTCAACTGTTCTGCGTATTCGTTTTTTCCTTTTTGTGTAGTCTGATTTCCTTGCAAGTCCTTGTGTTGTGTCTGTGAATGTCCTTATTGTATATAATCTTGTTAGAGAAGTATTTTGGTAACATGTTTTTCACTATTTTATGGATAAATATCATCGTGTGCAGGGTCAACATCTGTTTCACGCTTAGCCAATTTAGTTCCTTTAACATTTTATTTACTTTTGAGAATCTATTTCGCCGAAGTATTATTCTCATTGCCCTGTTTTGGAGAATTTGAAACTTATTTTGTTCTCAGTGTTTTTTTTACTTATGAAATAAATATACAAACATTTTTTTAACAAAGGAATACAATTAAAAAAATATATTTATCGAAAAACAATAACAATAATACATTTTCTTTTTTAATATTATAATACATTTTAATTAATAATACATTTTTTTATATTTGCACTAGTTTCAAAATCCAAAGAGGAAATAAAGAAAACGCCCCCTCCGGTTCCTCTTTACCCTCGAAACTAGAGCAATAAACGCCAAAACAAACCATTTATCGTATTTTTTCACAGAGGAAAATAGTTGCCCTCTTTCCTTTCTGAAATGGGCCCTCTCATATGTGGCTTGGTGTTTGCTCTCAAATGCCAAAATTCAATAATTATTTAAAAACTCAACAGTTCATTACATTTTCACGCATCGGATTTTCAAATTTGGTCAGTAAACCACGCGTCATCGAATCGGTGAAGGGTTGTATTTTTGAAAGCCGCAAAACGGAACCGGTTTCTCAGAAAAGTAATATTGACTTATTATTGCATTTGTGAACAAGTCTAGTGACTCGTAGCTAAAGCCAAGCTCACTAAGCGGTCGTGCTAAGGGCATACATAAAGCACGAGAACATTTCAGAAGATATTGTTAAAAGACAAATTTTTGAAATTTCCATTCTGTTGAGATTCGTTACAAATTAATGTTTTCCGTTGTCGGGTGGCTAGGATCTTGGAGCGTCGACTACGAATCTGGAGGTGGCGGGTTCAAATCCCAGCGTAGACTATTTTTTTTTTGTTTGTTTTATTACATGGAAAATAATTTCATAGTCAATCAATTCACGGAAAATACCTAATGTATGGAAAAAATCTCAAATATGCGTTCCAGAAATACTAATAATAGTGCGATCTTTTTCTTTCCGCGATCTGTATTTCCAGAAATATGTTTTGTAAGTTGCGATAAATGTGCAATTTTATGTACAATTTTTTTTTTAACTTTACCTGAATGAAAGGATTGAGAACCTCTGAATTCTAATTAATTATAATTCATTTAACTTTATGGAACCGATACTTTGAAAGCGTGTGTATAAAATATAACCTAAATTTAGCTAGGACTCACACCTCTCCAGATAATACGATTAATTGGTTTAGGTAAAGTTGATTTAATTAATAGAAGAAATTATCCAAAGATGTCAAAATGTGCAAATTCCCCTCTTACCAAGGAAGCATTATAAAAAGCCTATGTTTAGGTTTTTACACTCACTTCTCGTCTCATCACCATACCTTCTTAACAAGTAAAACGTAAACTCCTTGGTTTGGTTTGGGTAGTTTGGAGCTCCTGAATATTCACAATGTAATTGGGAATAGAGCAAATAAAAGTCACGAGTCCTTTAAAGTTTCCTGAAGATGCGTTATTATTTACAAAGTTCCTTCCTCCAAAATAAAACAGCGTGTTTTATAATTTAAAAAAAATAACGTTAAAAACTTTAAAAAAATCACAGAAGTTTAATTGCAATCGGTTTTTTTTTTTTTTACAGTTAATACCGCACAAGAGTCCCAACTGCTCCCGTCTGTAGCCAGTGAGACTATGGCATCCCCAATCGGGGTATGTTGTGAGGCTCAAGGTAGTGGGGAGGGGAAGGAGATAGGGAAGAGGAAGGTGGGGGAAGTACCTGGCTATTCAGATCTGGTCACTAAACATGGCTAAAGCCATTTCAAGCAACGTTTCGATTATTATTTTTTTTTTTTATTTTTTTTTATTTATTAAAATTACAGAGAACATTTTGTACAAGAATTAGAGTAGACCCACAAAGCTGTCATATGGCAGCTTGTCTGCAGGTTCAATTTATCAACAATTTAAACATTCTTAATATAATATCTAAGAAAATATTTGAAAATACATTTATAGTTTTAAGGAAACATTAGAATAGATCACATAGTAGTATTAGATAATTTAACTTACAACTATAAATATATAAGATATTTCAATATACCTATCTAATAAATGATATGTAGGCAGCTAAATTAAGATTCAAAGATACATGGAGTTTTCGTTCATTAACCATAGTTTTATCATTTTAGGACTTAGTCTCTCATTTTTTTCAAATTATATGTTTTTATTGATTTTATTGAAAATCACTGGTATTAGATATTCAAGAGTACGGCTTCCATATTTATTCAATATTCGAGGAGTTTTTAGGCCTTTTCCTTCTCTAAATCTTGTGGTATGTTTATGTACAAGTAGGTGTTTGTAAGGGCTTTCCCCCAAATTATCCATAATAGTAGTGAACCAGTGGATACCTTTTATTGTAAGTAGGCTCTCTGAGCCATACAGTAATTTTAAGTTATGTCTCTGTTTGTAAATCTTAGTTGTGACAATTTTTGGTGACATTTTTTTTGACAATGAATGGTGGTCTTACACCAGGGCGATACTGATAGTATCTTCCACTCTGGAACGTGCCGCAAATATACTATATATTATTTTAAATGAATAAATTGTGAAATAACACAAATTAATCAAATAAAATTTATTTGCGCACGCCGGGTTCGAACCCGCGACCTTCGGATTGTGAGTCGAGAGTCTTGCCTCGGGACCACGGAGGCCGTCAAATGCTATAGGAAATAATTTCATAGCGCCAGAACTCAACATTGTGTACCTTCGCGGGCGCGCACAGCATATCACAACAGTTTATTCGCAATCGGATTAATGGCACAGTCTTCGCAATCGGATTAATGGCACAGTCTTTGTCTTCGGTTTTTTTTAGTTCTTCTTTTATGTTTTTTAGTTGTTTTTGTTGAAAAAGAGCAGAATCGGGAGTTGGCAGAATTGTGTTTTTAGGAGATGAAGTTAACTTAATGGTGTTCTGGATGGTGTGGGGTTTTGAAGTTCTACTTTGAGCAAAATTGGTTTTTCGTCACTTGGTTTCCCAAAATGCAAATCAAGTTCAAACACCTCTGATATGCTGTGACATAGTATGAATTCATGAATGTTTGGTATAAATACTTACTGTCATTGTGTACTATTGTTTCAGTTATGGAAGTCGACCACGAATTACTGTTGCTGTTGAAGCATTCAGAGGAACAATTGGTTGATTCCCTCCTGGAATCCTCGGAGGAGTACCTTCTGGATATCCTAGACACAGACCCTCACCCCAGCCATCTCGCCCTGGCGCTGCTTGCAGAGGCTGTTTACATCGAGAAGGAGCCGCTGGAAACCGACCAAGCTTACGGGAAGAGACTTCTTCTGCCCGAGGGCTGGCAGCTGCTGACGACTGCTTCCAATTCAGACTTCCTTAACAAGTACTTTGGAGCTGCGTTCTTTCACGCCGGCTCGCAGCAAGTTGTGGTGGCCCACCGGGGCACCATTCCGACCAAGGTAGGACTGCTGTATACGGATGTGAAGGGAATAGTATTTAATAAATATACAAGATGCATGAATTCCTCGGTAACGTTTATGGACCATGTTATTCAGGTCATAAATAATGTTAACTTTAAATCAGATAAAGTTATAAGGCGTTATAACCTAACCATAACCGGCCACTCCCTCGGGGGCTGGCTGGCACAGGTGACGACTTTTACAGCGAGATATGTGAAGGTATCTGACGGGGCACTAATAAAGAACACCAGCGATGGAGTTCATGCTAAGGCCGTGGTGTTCGACAGCCCCGGGGCAAAGGACATGTTGCACAAACTTCAGGATAAGCGTTACCCCAGATATGGAACAGAATTTTTGAATAGGTTAGACAAGTTAGACATAACGGCTTTTGTTTCGGCACCAAACCGCATTAACACTTGCGGAGCACATCTCCGAACAGTTTTTCGTGTTTTTATTGATTTAACTCAATACAAAGTCAAAGATTTGGAATCTTGGTCGTATAATATGAAGACTCACGCAATCGATAATTTCGTGAAAGCTTTTAAAGAAGATTCACCAAATATAGTTGAAGTGTTGGACTGGGCTAAGAACAGCAAAGAATATAAATCACTTTTTGTGGGCAAAACGCTGAACCGGGCCAATAATTTCCACGTGGATTCGAAAAACAAAGAAAAAATAGAGTGCTTCAAAGAAATAAAACAACGGTATCAGGTGGTTCATTTCGAGCCTCAAATTAATTTCACACGTAATTTAAACACGTTTTCTGATGCTGAAGTGCAAATTATGGATTATTTGGTGATTATTCAAAAGCAAACAGATATTACGATTTTAAATAAATTTCTTTTAAATGAAAAACTCGACTTAAAAAGCGGTAAATTATTTGCCGATTTTGAAATAAATCATAAAACTAGAACATTTCGTTGCCAATCTAAACAACTGTTGGAAGAAGTAAGTGCGCGTATAAAGCAGTTGATGCGGTGGAAGGGGGCAGAGTTCTCCAAGGCAGTCGAGGAGCAGAGCAGAACTACAGACTTGATTTACCGCCGTGAGGGTCGGGACTATTTGGACTCCATACCAAAGTCTCGGTTAAATTTCACAGATTCCTTCGGACTTCGGGACTTTTTGCTTTCTCCCACCGAGCAAACTTTTTGTATAGTTACACAAGATAGTTCATTTGAGCTGACGCGCCTTCATAACATTGTATATTCCATGTCAGATCCACCTTATCAATATACAAGAGAAGGTCATTATACTTTCTTAGATTGGCAGCGACTAAAATCACTTTTTAATACTTACGGTTCCCCCGTTAACCAAAATGACCTAATGATAGTTGACGCTAGTTCGTCCCCAACTCTGAGCTCAGAAATTCCCACTTTTTTAAATAATTACGCACAAAGTTCTTCTCCCATTTTGAAAAAACTTGTTTTTATCTTGTCACACCCAATAGACACCATCAACGTTAAAACATTTAATGCCAATCGAAAAATTAATCTCATGGATTTATCCACAGAGTCGCAAGAAATTATATGTAGAAGAAAAATTATAATTTTTAAAGGAAATGTAGGACTTAGCTTCCGAGAGATTTTGGGAGAAAACTGTTCTCTAAGTGATATTAATGAGGTCATTAATTCGAATTGTTTAAAGAGCATTGTGACTGAAAAAAACCATAATATTAAAATAAAGGACACCCGTCCGACAATTACTGACCTTCAAATGGCATTAATTAAAACCAATATTAACATCACAAGCAAAGAACATGTCTTAAATTGCGTTAATTTGCCAAACTCCCTGGTGGTGATTAGCGGGTTGAACCGCGGGGATCTAGAGACTGGGGCTGCCTGGGAGCTGCTCCAGGAGAAAGAGATCCTCCTCCCCGAGGGAAATGCAGAGCAGTTCTTTAAAAAAACCTGCGATCAGGACCAATATGAAAAAAAAACTATTTATCTGCTGGAAGTGTCCGGGGACGCCAAGGCGGACGTCCGCTGTAAACAAATATTTAATAGAGCATTTTACGTCCGCAGGAAGTTTCGGCATCGAGCATCTATTAACTTACAAAAGTTCGCTGAAAGTAAGCATGCTGATGACCTGTTTGTAATTTGTAGTGAGGAACATAAGACCTTGTTTGTAGAAATGACAAAAGAATGTAAGGAAAGAGAAGCGTTCAAAGAAAATGTACTGATAGCCAACACCGAACAGCAAGAGGTAGATATAATTCAAAAATATTCTCATAAGAATATTCATTTCATGAAAGTTGATGAAACGGATGAACAGAATGAAAGTGTTGATATTTTAGAATCATACGAATGTTATGTCGGTGACGACAGTGATGTCAGTAACGACAGTGATGTCAGTAACGACAGTGATGTCGGTGACGATAGCAATGAAAGGGTTGAAAAGTATCTTAGCGGCGAAGTAGAGTGGCGTTTTTCCCACGGGTCTGCGGAAAGTCTGTGCCCTTTTGTGTCCACCAAATTGCAGCCCGTAGACGAACTATCCTTGAGCAAAACAGAGCGCAATTTGGTGGTCATAACGGACGAGCCCGGGATGGGGAAAACAACTTCCCTGGCGAGCTTGTCTCGGCTTCTTGAAGCTCCGTGGGTCATATACATGGAGTTTAAACTATTCAAAAAGCATATTGACAGTTTATCAGATCAGTTAACTCCCCAAAACGTTGCAGCTTTTCTATTAAGTGCGTCCGGCTCTAATTCTGACAGCACTCTAGTAGCTTACGGATTATTATTATTTTTTCTAAATAGTAAAGCATGTTCCAAGCGGGTCGTTTTGATGTTTGATGGTTTTGACGAAATAGATGATTACATTAAAAATAAAGAAAGTTCTAAAGATAAAATTGTGAAACTTTTAACTTTTTTGCAAAGTAAATCGACGATTCAAATATTTCTGACGGCTCGAAAATATTTGAAGGAATCTTTAGAAACAAATTTACGTCAATTATCTTCATCTTTCGTGACGCTCAACGCACAAGAGCAACTAGATTTTTTATTTATATTTTGGCGGTCTTTTCTTCCCCTCGAGCTGGGAGTGTACGGAGAGGAAGAGGAGGAACGACTCAAGGAATATGCCGGAGAGGTGCTACGACAAGCAAAGGTAGTTCTGGGGCCAGACATGAACCGCTTCATGGGGGTTCCCCTGCAACTGAGAATGCTGGCCGAAATCTTCAGTCCGCAAAATCACCTGTTGCGTCAGTCTCCGGAACTTTTATTAAAACAAATCAACATTGTCAGCGCACCAAATCTTTATAAACTGTATGTGGATCTGAAATACCAAATTTATTTACAAGAAAAAACCTCCAAAGGTGACGAGTTACCCGAAGAGGATATAAATCTGTATATTAAAGGTGTAACAGAAACTCACTGCAAACTTGCATTCAGATTATTCTTTCCTGAATTCTACTTTCAAAACATAGACCCCATCGAAAAAGAGTGGTTAAATACATTAAACAGAGTCGGTTTGGTTCAAACAAAGGGAGACGGAGATTTCCAATTTATCCACCGAACGTACGCAGAATATTTCTGCGCACAAATGGTTATCCGGTGGCTCAATCAACGAACCTTCCATTGCAGGAATGAACTGTTTAAAGAAATCTTTGTCCCTCAAATCCTGCTTCATCCGGACAGTAAGACCATCAGGATGTTTTTGAATGAGCTATTAAACGAATCACAAATGTCAGAGAATTCTATAGAATTGAATGCTAAATGCATTAGTCAACTGTGGAAAGAAGACAGTTCTATATTCAGGAATCAGAAGCACCAAACCATTCTTCATATTGCTGTCATAGAAAATAATGTACATATTGCCACTCTGCTCCTCAGTGTATTTAGTGCACAAGAAGTCTTTGTATCTTTAATACAACAATATGATCTTAAAAATAATACAGCAATAAATTTATTGAAAAAACCTAAATTACATAACATCAATAAACATGAATTAAAATTGGACACAATGACAAAAAAATTTTTACAACGTATCGAAGTATGTTCAGATGAAAATAAGGAAATAATTTTTTTTGCAATATTATTTCGAAATGTTTCAAAATCTGACGAAACCGCGGAAAACTGTTTTTTTGAACGTTTTTTTAATCGACGTTGTATAAAAGCATCTCAAGTATCTACAGAAGAAGAAGACATTATTATTATTAATTTATTTTATCGAGTTATTAATAATTATATAAGTTGTACGTCGAGAATATTTAATAGAGTAAAAGAAGTTGAATTATTAATTAAACCATTTATAGAGGCTGTTTATAATAATAATGTTAAACGTGTTCAAAATATATTATTTGAAAAGTTGGAAAATAATATTGAGCGGTATTGCTTTTTATTAATGAAACACAAAGATCGGGTTATTCAAACAGTCCTTCACATTGCTGTACGGAAGGGCCACCTCAATATACTTAAAAAACTTGTGGAGCAAACTGCTGTTCCCTTCAGTTTGATGGCACAGAAGGATGGTGACAGGATGACTCCTTTACATTTAGCTGCTGAGCAGGGTCGACTAGATATTATCAAGTACTTGTTGGAGCGCGGTGCTGACATTAATACACGCGGTGGGTACGGCTGGTCTGTTCTGATGTATTCGGCTCAGGGTGGAGAGTTACTAACTGTAGAGTATATTGTTGAAAGAGGTGCTGACATCCATTCTACAGATGTGTTAGGCCGGACTGTACTACATCATGCGGCACTAAGGGGAGATCTCCCGGTAGTAGAATACTTCCTGCAGCAGGGGGTGGACCCTGACAGGGTAGACGGTAGTGGATGGACCGCCCTAACTGTGGCATCACTGCAAGAGAAGTGGGATGTGTCGAGGCTGCTGCTGAAGAGGGGAGTGGATGTTAATGCGGATGGAGGTAGAGCTCTTAGTTGGGCTATAGAAGGGGGTGAATGGTCTATAGTGGAGGCTTTTGTAAATAATTTAGCAGCCATTAAAGAAAGTCAAATAATGAAAAATTTATCCGAATTTAAAGCAAAATATCCGAATTATGAATTTAAAAAAGAATAATAGTCAGTTTAAACCCTCAAGCCTAGACACTTTAAATATCATGTTAGTTAGAAAATCAGCCAGATTTTTTTATGTGAAAACTGCACAAGAGTCCCAACTACACCCGTGTACCAGGGTGGTGAGACAATGGCATCGTCAAATTTGGGTATGTTGTGAGACTCAAAGTAGTGGGGAGGCGAAGGAGTTTTGTATCATTATTTTTTTAATGTAAATACACAAGAGTCCCAACTGCTCCCGTCCGGAGCCACTACGACTATGCCGTCCCCAAATTAGGGTATGCTGTGATGCTGGAGGTAATGGGGACGGGAAGAGGAAGGTGAGGAAGTACCTGGCTATTCAGATCTAGTCACTAAACACGGATAAAGTCATTTCAAGCGACGTTTCAATTCTGAATGGTGTTCTTACACCAGGGCGATACTGAAAGTATCTTCAGCAAATAGACATAATATTACTTTATGATTAAATTGTGATAACACAAATTAATCTAATAAAATTTATATGCGATTTGTACCCGTGACCTCCGGATTACTAGTCGAGAGCCTCAACCACAGAAGCCGTCAAAAGTTAGCTAGCTATTCGGCTCTAGTCACCAAACATGGCCTTACATCAGGGCGATACTGAGAGTATCTTCCGCAAATACACCTTATATTATTTAAAATGATTAAAATGTGAAAACACAAATCAATCTAATAGAATGTATCTGCTCACGCCGAGATTCGAACCCGCGACCTCCGGATTGCTAGTCGAGAACCTCGACCACGGACGCCGTCGTTTGAAATGTAAAAGTTGGGAAATTCCTGGCTTTTCAGTTCTGGTCACCAAACACGGCTAAAGTCATCTCAAATAATGTTTCTATTTTGAACGGTGATCTTCACCAGGGTGATACTGAAATTATAATTTGTATATTATTTTTAATTATGCAAAGAGAAAACTTGTTATTGTCTTTCTAATGTAATATTAATATAAGGACTTGTCACTTGGTGCCAGATATGGTACAACCTTCGAGTCTCTGCTGATATTGATGTTTGGTGCTGAATACGTCACTTGGTGATCCCAGGGATTCTGTAACCTGAAATGGGCTAATTGGACAACTGCAAATAGAAAACATTGTAAAAATACGTTATATTTACAATCAGGGGCGTCGCTACGATAGATGATATGTGTACAGTGTACCTATCCCTCTTGACTAGATCTGAATAGCCGGGTGCTTCCCATCCCTACCATAAAGTATCCTGTCCGGAGTGGAAAAGTTTTTAGCAAACTGGCGGCATCAGTTTTGTATGCTCTGGGAATAGATCTCCCTTCTAGGCATTATCTCCTCAGTGCTTTAAACCAAATCTGTCCAAACTCTCAACAGGACTGGCTTCAATTAAACTTACCATTTATTTAAAGCACTGAATGGACAACACACACTAGAAATGCCTTCAATGTAGATTTGGATGTCACCCCTGACTTAATACCTTTTGGTTCTAGCCCATTTAGCACGCGCTCCGTCTCTCTTTTACTTGCCTGACGTTAAGTGTATTGTTATGCCATTTGAATTTCATAATTTGGATGTTCCACTGTTCCATATTTGAAATAATGCCGGAATATTTTTTGGATGGTTTTGGAGCGATTGAGAATTTAGGAATTTCATTTGACAATCTCATTTCACTGAAATAAACAAAAATATATTTTTTAAATGTTTATATAAAACACATTAGAGCTGTTAACCTAAACTAAGAACATTTCAATTTTTACACATCCATGCCTTCAGAATAATATTGCGTAGGATGTTTATCAATTTTTTTAATTTTAAAACGAAAGGCATACATTTCCGGGTCACGAATAATCTGACAATATTTGACAATACCCCACTACCATCACAGTAAGCGGAAAATGTTACTTGTGCCGTGATGGAGGACTTAGCCAGTCGAGGGAGAGAACTGACGATGCACGGGCGGGAACCAGTGAGATGCCAACTTTTTCATGGTTTAGAGAATTTATGTGTAACTTCAACTAGCGCATACCGGCATAAATCACGGGATATTATAATTCCAAAATTATTTTTTCCAATATAATTTTCTGTTAAAATTTCATATTATATTAAAATAGCTACCTAATTTATCACTTGTCTGAATTCCTTACGTAATGAGCTCCAGTTTTGAAAATGACACTCAAATTCAAAGCAAATCGGAGATGTAAAGTTCATTAAACAAGAGTTACAGACAGACCCCCAACAGGAATTAGTATGTTTGCTGATATAACTTTAACTAACATAGTGCCCAATGACCATACAGAATTTTTAATTGATTCATTTACTTCTATTAGACCCCCCCCCCCGAATAAAGCACCGTTAAGTGATGACAATAAACAACAAATCTTCAACTTTATTTTGCAATTTTGAAAGATTCGGAAACTGAGAACATTCTCCTCTTCCCAAGTTTTGTTTGTACAACAATTTTTTGCAACAAACGCAGATATTACACTTTAATTTATATTTTTTACCTTGCACCAATAACAATAATGTATCAAATAAAAATTACACTTTTTTTTCCAAGACTAGGAAAATTCTTTGTATGCACTTTACGCATGCATTTTTTTTATTTTATATTAAACCTTGCGCGAACCCCCTGACGTTGTTCAGGGACCCCAACTCAATTTTAATTTTCCACGGACCCCCTGAATGATCCTGAGGAACCCTGGGGGTCCTTAACCTTTTCGTCCCGGAACGAAAAAAATCACACATGACCCGAAGGGGGGTCACTCGGGGACCCCAATTTGTTTTGCTTATTAAAGGGTGTTAATGACATATTTTTTTGTAATTTGTTATGATAATAATTAGAGGGAAGTATATTCATCGTATTTCAGTAGTCATTTTAAAAATCGTTTGATAAATAAAGTCATAATTAATATTCTAATGAATTTAGACCATAGCGTGTATTTTTCCATAGAAAACAGAGAAGGCGGGCCGATAGACATCATAACACCTTGTTTCCGAATCTCGACTGGCGATTGGCGTTCACCGGAAACGACTCAGACCGAATGATCTTTGACCGGCAAGCGAACATTATAGCATTGTAAAAAGAGCAAACGAGATGCGCGGTGTAAACGAACGCGATATAGTCCTTTCCACTAACAACTTAGAAATTACTTGCTATCGCTTAGAATTATCCCGATACATTCAGCAGATAGGGACGGGGTACGCCCGAACAGAGGGGAAGGGGGGCGGGTGGCACAGAATATTCGCCGGAACTTGTTATAAACTATTTAATTTTAAGAAAAGTAGTGATGCGATATTAATTTTTTTAATGCAGATCGATAACCAAATATTTTTTCTAGGATTACCTAAATTATTGAGTATGTGGTTTAAAAAATAACTTAGATACAGCGTAAAACTCTCGTTAGTGTAAGTGCGTTGCCCTGGTCCGGTACGGAAGGGTTTTAACGACCACTTTGGGATCCACTGATCTAGTACACAGGTGTTGGCTTGAAGGAATTTATCTTTTTATCAAAGGTTTAATTTAAACAAATATTTGAGTATGATGTGAATAGTGTTAATACACGTACACACATACAGTCGTATTAAATTAATTAGTGTTGTTATGTCATTAGGCGTCTGGTTTCACATAAGCCGCAGACTAGAAGTATACCGGAGATTTGTATGAAGGTGATTCCGATAAAAACAATAAATTGATTATTTGCAGAGCGCTGTTTTTTATGAAAAATCACCTCAAAGGCGCTGATAATATCTGACTTACGAAGAACGTAATCCTCAGTTTTCTTACTTACGCAGCGACATTTTATTTCCGCGTCAATGTTTCCTGACAATTACTTAAGTGACAGTTCAATCAATGTATTGTATGTACCTACTAGAGAATAATCTGAATGTTTAGTCACCCTGTTTTTACGTACAATGCGCACTCTGATAGTATGCGTGTACTCTGATAGCGAGAGAATGAGATGGTATAATCGGTCTCCTCTTTATGCGGTGCTTCGTAGCCTCCCCTCTTGTATACTTGTGTACTTTACTTTTCTGCAGATTTCAATTCTACCGCGTGTGAATTGCACACTCTGTTTTTATTTGAATTGTCGCTCCAAAACCTGTTTCATTAAACTAATCATATGTTTTAATAGAAACTAAAACAAGTTTACAAGTTTCCTTCTTCATATATGTAATGTGTTCCTAATTCTAGTGATGGCAGTTTAATAACAATGAATAGTTTGACGATAGTGTCGCGAATGTTAAAATATACTCTGTCCCAGAGGGACGGCAAACGAAGTATCTTCCCGACCCCTTCAAGTTAAAAAGTAGATATTTGTAAGATTGCGTACGATGTAAATAAGTTTATAAACAAATCCTTGTTTAAAACAATAACGCTGGTTATATGGACGCATAGATCAAACAATCGGATACAGACTTGAAACACAAACAGAGGTATTCGGTACCACTCGGTATTCGGTACCACCCGGCCCTTGTTAATTAATACTCAGTTATGTTTTATCTAATATCTCATTTTGCTTATACGAACATTGTCACAAAACAATTATTTAGAGTTATTTATGAATAGTTAAGACATGAATGTGTTATTTGAGCAAGTTTTGCACAAGGAATGATCTTGTACATACACACATACATGCACACATACATATGAATGATCTTGTACATACACACATACATGCACACATACATATGAATGATCTTGTACATACACACATACATGCACACATACATATGAATGATCTTGTACATACACACATACATACAAGCATACATACACACATTTATTTAATATAAAAAAACATGGGTAACATAAACATTTGTAACCAGATCCGATCTTTAGCGAATAATTATTATAAATTAAAATTTATTTTGCCCCACTGTACTCTTAAAATTATTTTTTTTTCTATGGTCGAATCCATCCTTAGATATGGAATACGAACTTGGGGGCACACTAGCAATACTTACATTAAATACATACAAAATTTACAAATTGCTATAATAAAAAAATAGTAGCACCCAATATTTACAAACAAAGAAGTAATCTAAAACTACCGTTTGGTTCTGAGGGCATAATTCCAATAAAGGGTCTTCTTTGGTACATTATTAAAATGGATAATGAGGGAGAAAGCAAATATAAAAAGCAACTGGTGCATAATCACACCACAAGATTCACTGAAAATAAGGGTCTCATAACTCCAAGAATAACAAATAAGTATGAAAGCAGAACGCTTAAATACTTAATACCAGTGATTTTTAATAAATTCGATAAGTTTTTTAAACCTGAGAATAATGAGAGACCCTGCACCAATTACATTAAGCGTTGGATAATAAATGACGATTCAATGTATCTTTGAACATCTCAACGTACCTGTCTGAACAATTTGTATTTAGGTAGGTACATTGAGATACATTATTTCGTATATATAATATATTTTTTAATAGAGCCTATAGACAAGCCGTCCTGTGACAGCTTTGTGGGACTAAAACTTGTATAATTTTTTTTTCTTGTATAAATGCTTAGTTCACACTGAGCTATATATCTGCGAGCAGATATCTGTTGATTCGCGAGCGCTTATCTTTTGACCTTTCACACGAGGCTATCAAATATTTCTTCCTGTGGTAGGAGAGGGGGTCAGTTGAATTAGGGAGCGGCAACGGAACGCATATTTTTTGTACTGAAATCTGTCAACTTGACATCTGTCATCCACGGGTCTAGGCAGCTCAGTAATTACAATGACCCCCTCTACTGTTTTAGTCGGAGAAGGGGAGAGTTATCTTCTGGGATATCGCGTCTGGAGCGGTTACGTCTGAGATGTGTATTGTCTATGATTGATCTGCGCTTAAAAACGCTTAGGTGTGAACGGTCTGAAGGGATTGTATGGAGAGCGTTATTTGGCGTGCTATGATCTTTTATATTTGATAGCTGAGTGTGAACCAGCTGTAATAAATAATAAAAGAAAATATATATATATACACATACATTTAACAAATCACTATAATAAAGGTCGTTTTTGGTCATGTATATACCCTATCAGAAAAGAGGAGCTCTTGTGCCTGATAAGGGAGCCACGATTCTTAATTAGGTTGTAAGTTAAAGCGTGTTTTGTATAAAATATTTACTTTTAAGTGCAAGTTTTTTTTGAAAAATTGTTTAATTTTATTTATTTGTTCTGATTGGTTAATGATACAGCGCAATTCAGAAGGGAGGTTATTGTAGTTTTTTATGGCATACACACATACATTTGAACTCAGCCCAAAGGTCAATAAATTGCCGACATCTGAAACCGAAAATGACATATTTATTTTTATGAAAGACAATTTATCAAACACAACACATGTAGGTGAACCACAGACATAAAGTGTTGAAACAAATACATATTTATAAACTCATAATGTGTAAACACATACTATATAACTCAACATTAAGATTATTTTTCTGTTTCCATGGAGTTATATGTACGTGCATATTATTACTATTTTTTTTGAAAACACACTTCTTTCGTTTACTCCATTTTATTAATTTATTGTCTATTGATGTGTCTATAGTTAGTGATTTATTTTCTTTGTTTTTGTGATCCATTATTCAATACAATGTAGTACCTATCCTTTTTTTTTTTTTTTTACAGTTAATACCGCACAAGAGTCCCAACTGCTCCCGTCTGGAGCCAGTGAGACTATGGCATCCCCAATTGGGGTATGTTGTGAGGCTGAAGGTAGTGGGGAGGGGAAGGAGATAGGGAAGAGGAAGGTGGGGAAGTACCTGGCTATTCAGATCTGGTCACTAAACACGGCTAAAGCCATTTCAAGCAGCGTTTCAATTCTGAATGGTGGTCTTACACCAGGGCGATACTGATAGTATCTTCCACTCTGATAACAAAATTCTTTTAAATTGCTGTTCACTGGGTTAGTGAGATCCAATTAAGAGTACAATTCAACTATCTGGGCTCCATTTTATAAGACTCACCAACAAAAAATTGAGAGAGTGCAACATATGTTTCTGAGATTTATAAACTATAAATTAGGAATTCAGATCGAAAATCTTAACAACACATTTCTAATGAATTCACTTAAAATTAAATGAATTAACTTCGAGACGAACAATGAGTGATTTAATTTGTCTTTTCAAAATATCAAATGGCAGACTGGACGCCCTGGATTTAACAAATCTAATCAAGTCGCAGGTACCTACCCGCTTTACAAGATCTGTATGCACTAAATAATAAAAAAATGTAACTTTGTAAGTAAAAGCCCTTAAGGGCGTTAACGATTAATAAAATAAACAATATTAAATAAAAATATTTAGACATGAATACTGCTATTTGCATTTAATAATGTTCCCTTTTGTTTAATTTTTTGTACAGTATAGTCTCTGTAATCCGAACCCACTATAATCCGAACCACCGGGTAACGGAGACAAGGTGGAGAATAAGACATATTGACCATTGAAGAAAAAGTGTATTTTTAAAGAGCCTTATGTCAGGTATATCAGTAGCTCTAAATCCTCGCTAACCGCTCTAATTTAAGCAGGCTATCCTAGATAATCCGCAAAGTGGTTATTTATTTAAACACCGAGGCATTAGCAGCGACACATGTTGAATTTGACCTTTACTGTAAATTGTAAAAATCATTTGACTGATTTCTTTCCTACTTCGTATTGTAATGTTTATAATGCTTATATAAAATTGTTATTGTAGTACCTACTTTGGTAGTCCCAAAATGAGATCAAGTAACACATCAGATTGCTAACAGAGCCAAGGAATTTTTAAGTTACTCGTATATTCTAAACGTCTCTGAGGATTTCTAAAGTCTTCAATAACTAGAACATAATTATAATTATCCAATATCTGTATCCTTATGATAACTATAATTAATCCTGTTGAATGAGTTCGACGCTAATTCTGTCGAAATTATCAACATATTATTTGGTTTTGCTCCAACGAGATTGTTTTAATAAAGGGAGAAGAACATGAATAGATGTGTCATGCTTATTTTAAAGTATAAAAACTCTGTTGGACATCCCTAAAATCCTAATGTCAATGTTGTTTTGGCGCTTTCTAGATACTAACTAGGAATTGTTTTCTGTATTGTTGTCACAATAATATAGACAACAATTGTGTTTTGTGAGATACAATTCTGCTGTAAATAGATGACACACTGTTGGTAATGCAGATGCTAATAAAGTCAATATGTCCTTGTTCGGGGCTGTGTTGAAATAACATTACTCCTGAAGCACCACAACAGTTTTGCAGATCTAACTTTAGCATTACTTCTGTTACTCTTCCTGTTTGTTGTTCTTTAAATTAACTCCATCATTATTGATGTTTTAATAATTTGTTAACTGCCATTAAGTTTTATTTTAGATAATTTCTCTGATCTGTTTACTTTCGTTGTTACATTGTGTTACTTTTTTGTTTTCTTTTGTATATTTGTCCTTTTTCTACTGCTTTATGTTATTTTTTTATTTTTCTTATTTTTATATATTTAATATTTGTATGTTTTAACAATAAGTATACATTTTTTTACTTGTTAAACAGGGTTGTAAAATGAACATAACAATAGCATTTCCTCATCATAAAGAGACAAGGCTCTTGTGTTTGGTGAGGCAATTCAAGCTCAAGTATACGTAAAATTTAGTAGAAAATAATAATATTGCATCTAATAACAAAAGATATGTAAGAAAACTCGAGATATAGGTAACAATAAATAAATTTCAAGATTTAAATGAAATATTAACGGTAGAAATGGACTCTTACAGTTGTTTCAGGTGATTTTTCAATTTAATTTGGAATTTATGTATATTTTCGATAATTTTTAGTTCTAATGGGAGGTTGTTGAAATAATTTATACCTAGATAAAGATAGGTATTTTGGATGTGCTTGGTATTAAATTTAGGGATTTTGATATTGTTTTGAAATCTTGCTGATATATTGAATTGTAATTTTTTTAGCTGTATTTCTTTAAAAGTCTGTAGAATTGCATATTTTTTATATATATTGTCTGTTGTAGATACTTTGAATATTGAAAAGATTCTTTCAGTAGAGAATGTAGGTGGTTTTTTCAAGATAACCTTAATTATCAATCTTTGAACTATTTTCAGAGGATTTAAAATAACATCATAAGTTCCTCCCCACCCTATAATACCGTACTGTAATATAGATACGGCAGATATTTTACTGTTGTAATTTCTATAAAAATTTTGCAAAACCTGTAATTAGGTATTTTCTAACACAGTTTCGATGGTTATTTAGAATATCACAGGCTATTAGAATTAACTTAGCTGCCATTGATCTGAAAACAAAACACCAACTGCCTGAAATGAGTTTTATAAAAGCATTATGTAAAAATTTGATGTCTAATAAATGGAAAGTTGATGTCTTATAAAAATTTGACGTCTAATAAAGTAATAGGTGAAGTTTCTTTTTAAAAATATTTTATTTATAGTTTTTCAAGTGTAATTTGTATCTAGTACTCCATTTAAAATTTTGTTTTTATGATTAATTTTAATAGAAATATTAATATAAAACTGGTTGTTATAAAAAATGTTGACGGCCTCCGCAAATATTCCGCATTTAAAATAATAAATATTTTATTTATGGCACGTTCCAGAGCGGAAATACTTCAAATACTTGCAATCCTGTATTATGCTCTAGCTGTACAGAAATGAGTACGGGAAATACAGTTAAATACTTAGGAATTATAATAGACAGCCAACTCAAATAGACAGATCACATACAAAAGCTTGTTAATAAACTTAGGTATTTAACTTATATTTTTAAACGTTTAAAATACATAGTTGACATTAAAAGAATAAAATTGGTGTATCATGCATTGGTGCAATCATCAGTATCTTACGGAATAATTGGATGGGGGGGTGTGTATAATACTCACATTAAGCCACTAGAAATAACTCAAAAATTAATACTAAATATAATGTTGCATAAAGATATAAACTACCCCTCCGTGCAATTGTTCCATGAGTCTGAATTGTTAGATATAAGAAAAATTTACTGTAAACAATGTTTAAAATATATATTTACACGAAATGTTATTTTTACAAAAAATGAAAAGCGTTTTAGTAATAGGTTAAATAATGTATTTGAAGTTCCACGGTGTAACACTAGGCTTGCGCAAAGACATGCATATTTTATTACACCAAAAATATCCGTTTGAGTGCCAAAAAATGCATACAGTTTCTTGTAAAATGCCAAAAAAACATCATTTTTTATGAAACTATATATTTTTTTAAAACCCCATAAATTCTTTAAAAAAAATAATAAATGAATCTGAAATTTAAACGGTTTACTACGATCTTACAACTATTAAGATAATATTAGAATAATATTTACCATCGCCGCAGCACCACACCCGACGTACGCGCGAATCAGAGCACGACTGACGCAATCGACGGAAATCGACGATCGGCAATCTTCGTTAAAACACGAATCGACGAAAGTCGACGATCGGCAATCAAACGGATATATAATGCTTTCTATAAGGCTACAGAAATTGATTGTAAAAATATATCCACCTACAGCAAGTATAAAAATGTATTAAAGTCTTGGGTAAATACCATCGACACAAACATTTACTTGCTGTAACATCTGACCTGCTGTAACTTAACAAAATTTTTATTAATCTTTATGAACATGTCTTTTAAATATGTATTTCAGTAAACACTGAATCTATTTTTTATGTATTTAATTTAATTTATTTTTTATTATTTTAAACTTCTACAAGATATTGTATGTTTATGAGTAATAATTATCTGTCTTAAAAACACTCATGTATACCCACGAACTGGCGATGCCTATGTGGGTTATTTTTGGTTAATCTGCTAATCTATTTATGTTATTCTCTACTTTTTGAAAACTGTTAATATAAAAAGTTTGTATTACAAAATTTTACCAAGTGTACCAAAAAATTTGTTAATAAAGAAAAAAAAAAAAAAAGGAAGTTACTCTCAGTATCTCCCTGGTGTAAGACCACCACTCAAAATTGACACGTTGCTTTAAATGGCTTTAGCCGTGTATTTTGACCAGATGCTTTCCCATCTTCCTTTTTTTCGTCTTTTTCCTTGTTAGTCATAAACTAAAATACAAAATAACTATAAAATACACTCTGAAAACAATCCGGAGGGTAGACACGAATAACCTAGAATAACCTAATAATAGAAACCAGAAATAACCAACTGCTAAAAATGAAGATGAAAACAATAGTGCTGTATAAAAATGTAACAAAAACCAAAGATTCTGTAAACCCAATGCAATGCAAACCATCCCCCAGAAGGTAACAATCCCACCCGAAGGGATAATGAAAAAATCAAACAAAGCCGCTCCGCCGACAATAAAACAAAATAAGTCATACATAAATGTTCATTGCAGAGAACCAATGACGCCCTAACATAATTAAGTTCAAATTATACTACTCTTAAGGCCATCCACTAGTACTGGACCCATTCGAAATCGGGCGGAGCAAGAGACTTTAGCGTTGACCAATCAATAGCCAACAACGGTGCTTTGTTATTTCGCTCGCACATTTTTATAGAACAAAGCGACGTGGACAGCAAGGCACGTCTATACGACCCGAATTCCGGGCGTCTACTGACTGGGACAACACAAAGCGCTTTCGTTCCTTCTGTGGATCGCAGAAGGGTGAAATTTGCAGTTGGGTAACGCCTTTTTTAATTTCCTGTAAAAGAACATCGCCAAAGTTCATGTTTTATTTTTTTTGTGAAGTTCATGTATAAATATCAATTTTTTTTGCGATTATCATAAAAGAAACTAAATTTGCCACATTATACAATAAAATTACATCCGAAAAGGGGTTTAAAAGTAGGAGAGTTTGCACTTGAAAGTGTTTTTTTATAGACCTTATACTTAATTTTTTTCTAGGCTTATTAAAAGACACAAAAAATGACCGATATTTTTAAGGGCCAAGATATGTTCTACACGCAGTATTTAATTGAAAGATCTATAATACTTCTAAGCCATTAAATTTTCAAAACAAAAATACATGATTTTGTATGGGTTTGCAATACTTCGCATGGCTTCATCTTAACAATACTTTAAAAGTCAAATAATTCTTTATTCCTTTTGACTACCCAAGTACATCATTGCTTAATAAAAGGGAACTAACTTTTATCAAAGATTGCATGAATTGAATATTACGTTTCAAATATTTATTTAATTGTTATTTGGTTTTAATTTGAATCTACTTTTATGTTGGTCATTTTATCTTTGAAGCATTTCACCGCTCAGTTGTATGTCGATTTCGGTTCTTTCAGAATGGAGGTAGTATAATACACTTTTGCGTGTTTTTTTTATTGAACATAACAATATGCATATGCAAAACACTCTTTTTAGGGTTTCTGGTCTAAGAATGCAATTTCTAAGTCTCATAAATATGTTTATATGTTTTCATTTGACAAATTTACAAGTATACATACAAGCTGAAATTTCTGAATGTGAAATTTATTTTAAGAATTTTTGCAAACGCTATCTATCTATGTAAAGAAATTATCGTTATTATGTTAGCAATACTTTACTTTTAAATTTATCGAAATACTTGTAAGGTTAAATGAAAAATAAAGACCAGTTAAAATTGCAATTGTTTACAAATTATTTTTATTTATAAATATATCCCACTGTTAAGAAAGCGCTGGCCAGCTACGGTTTCAGTGGCTACAAGCCCCGGTCACATTCCGCGCCGGACCAGATGGTTGAAAAGACGTCACTTAAAACACTATGTTTTGCGATTTGTACAAATACGAGCGGGGGCTTTCGATCCCCCTGTTCGGTGCACGCGGAATTTTTGAATGCTTAGTATGGGGAAGGGTAATCAAATAAATGGTTACCGGCGCAGCGGTACTCACATCTGCCTCCCAAATTGAAAATTTTCAAGTATACGGTTAAGGCTGATCGTGGATAGCAGGCCTCAGCCTATTGCCACACCACTCCCTCGATCCAGTCCAAATAGCTACTGATCCTGGTGTAAATGGCTGGAAGAGTGCTTCCGCAGCCTTTACCAAAGGAAGTGATGCCAACTTGATGGTGGACGCACATCCTCTCCCATTCATCGTCTTCATCGTTGATGGTGAGAGGTCCTCCGCTATCTCCCTGGAAAATATAAGGCATTATTATCAGATTGTATTGGGTGATTTATTGCGCTCCGTGATAACACAGAACGAAATCTGAAGACCAAGCGGGAAAACAAGGAATATCTAGTATTTAGTATTTATAACTCTCCCGCAGCCAACTGGGGCCGAAGGTAGTACCCTAAATTGCTTTCCTTCTTATATCTACTTAAATACAGGAAATATATTTTTAATATTTCGCTTTTCCTGCGCATAGGATTAATACATAGTTTGCCTTTTAAAAAAACATGTGAAAAAATCGCTGATCACGTAAAAAAATATTCTGTCAAATACAGGTAATATTTTAAAAATACATTATTTTGTCAAATGTAGGTAATAATTCCCTACCCAAACGAAAATTATTTGCGTGGCGGAAACAGAAACCATAAATATATAATATCGTCGCCTCAGTTCTTGTTTGTTCAACATACCATTATAGTTTTTGTTCAATCTCCACGTTAAAATTAAAAATAGAGTATAAAAAAGTATAGTTAATCACTTAATTAAGAATTATTTAAATTAAGGAGAACTTTACGAACATAGCTTTATCTTAAACACCTTTCATAATGTTTCATTGAAATAATGAAAGAAAACCTTCTCTTCCTGTAAAATTTTCTAATGGTCTATTGAACAAACAAGAACTGAGGCGACGATATATGTCAGTAGGAATATGCAGCGTGTAGTACCAGGCTTTGACCAGTACGGCACGGCTTGTGGTAGTGGAACGGGGTGGGAGGGGGGGGGGGGTTCCATTTTAGCCAGAGAGGTGTTGCTTTGCGCATCGATGCATATTTTTTTTTTAAATAATGGGATGTGTATTTGTGGGACGGAGCTAAATCGGGCGGGACGAAGCCTTTTTAAAAATATAATCAAGTTAAAGAGAAAATGGATGAATTAGAGAGTAGATACTAACTTGGCAAGTATCTCTCCCGCCTGGTGAGTGTCCGGCGCACAGTTGTTCCGGGATCACTCCTCGCTGCATGGTCCTCGTCTTCCCAAAGCTCTCCCGGCACTCTTCGTTGGTGAAGAAGGATAATTCTACCTCCTGCAGTCTTACTGAGTTACTGCCAACTGAAATGCACCACTAGTTCAACATTTTTTCAGACAAAAATTGACCAAAAAACCAAGAAAATCGAGGAAATCTAGAGTAAGAAAACAAAAAGAATTAAGATTACCAAGCAAATCTACAAAAAAAAAGAAAATTAAGAAGACAAGAAAATTTAAAAAAATAAAACGACTAAATTATGAAAATTAAAAAATCAATGACGTTACGTTAATTAAGAAAACTATTGAAAAAATGGGAAAATCAAAAGTTAAAAAATCCCAATAAATATATTTTTTTTATTACTACTGAAAAAAAAAAACCGATTTTTTTTTAAAACTGTCACTTTCATAATACTATGTATGTACCTAAACAAAACCTAACTAACAACCTGGAAATTGCCATCTCAACACAGGCGTTTAACTTCTAGGGAGATGGGCAATATGTCATTATTGTAAACAAACGTAGATAATATTAAAATAATGAAAAAAATAAATAAAAATCAAGAATAATCAAGAGTAATCAGAAAAATCGAAAATTCAAGAAAATAATCATTAAAATCAAGGAATTCAATAAAATTTATAAAATATTCCAGAAATTCAAGAAAATCGAAAAATTAAAGAATATTAAGAAAACAATTAATATAATTGAGGAATTAAAAGTACTTATTCAAGAATGTCAAGAAAGTGGAGGAATTTAAAAAAATTAATAAAATATTCAACAATATCTAGAAAATCGAGAAAATATTTAAAAATGTTATTAAAACGTACATTGACTAGTCTTCCCCCATCCAATGGCCTGACCAACCGTTCCTATTATAGTTTCGTTTTGCCACAAACAAACCGGACGAATCAGATCTGTTAACCTGGAAACAAATAGGCGTGGTAAGGTTTAACTAATCAGACTCATTTCAGCTCAGTCTTAACATTTTTATTAAACTTTTACATAAATAACAAAATAAATACCGGTGGAGATGCTAAACAAGCCATATCCATACTAATATTATAAATGCGAAACTGCTCGAGTTTGTTTGCTACACTTTCACGCATTAACCAATAAAAAGACTTTAAAAATTCTTTCACCAATAGAAAGCTAACTTATATGCGAAGACTACAAGCTGTATATGATGGTAAGCTCTGGCGTTATGAAATTATAAATATTAATGTATTATATTTGTTATAAGTTTTCTGTCGAGTACAAAAACGAGTTTTTGCTAACGTCAGAAAAAAAATCGTTTCCATGGAAACGATGTTGATATATTTGTGGGCTCTATCCTGGTAGGTACTCAGCCCCTTACTTACTGGTCGGCTGCTGCTCCAGAAAATTCAAATATTAGAATATTTTATTTTTTTTTGGACAAGCTTCTGTTTTGGAATAAATGTCAGATGAGAGTTCCTACATTAAAAATATAATTCGTAACGATTATAAAGACTAAATTAGAATTGCATAGTGAAATTTTTTATTTTATTTACAAACTTTCAAATATTTAAATAAAAATAAACATCCGAAATGTTTGCAAGCGCATAAATTCCGAACGAATGAACAAAATTGGATAATTCTTTTTTTCTTTAAGCTATAGCAATATGAAATTTAGGTGGCCGGCAAGATGTTTGAAAACTGAATGTAAGGGGGTGGGGGGGGGGAGGGGGATAATTGATAAGTGCAAGTGCTACAGTAATTTCCCGTAATACCACGCGAGCGAAGCCGCGGAGAAAAGCTAGTAAATTATAAACTAAGGCGGGGTGATTTATTCATTTATTAAAAGAAGTTTATACAATGAACAAAAAAATTGTGTTAATTCATCCGCCATGCTAGGGATGTCCCTGTGTTATGACGGATGAAGTTTACAGATTGGGTAGGTACAGTGTGCAGTTATTAACTTATGCAATTCATTTAAGTAGTTTAAGTAACAAATTTAGTAACAAATTAAGTTAGTAATTTAAGTAACACATTCAATTAATTTAAGTTACAAGTTGTATTAATTATATTACAATTCAATTAAAATAGCAAGTTTTACACATCATCGTTACTGAATGTAAGGATCCATTTTGATAAAATTTTTTTAAAGATATGGGGTTGGGTTTCGGATTTTAGGTTCTCGGGGAGAAGGTTAAACATCTTAGGAGCTAGGTACCTACATGAAATGTCTTAGTGTGAATTTTAGATGAAGTTGCCGTATGTTTAAGACATTATATTCTGTGAAGAGTCTATTGGAGGAATATCTTGTTGGTCGCTTGTTGATAGCACGTAAAATCGTTTTTTGGGCTTGATGCAATATCTTAGCAATTGGATGAAGGTGGGCGATGAAAATATCAGTGAAAGTAATGAAAGCGGTGAAATTATTAATCAACACGATGAAATAAGTACTAAACTCACCTCGCACTGGTAGCTAGCTTCAGCAGGGCCAAGTCGTGATATTTGCTAGGAGATTTGTATTCCGGGTGCATGATGATAGATCCAATGCGAATGTCTTGGAGTTCCGTGTCGTCTATGGAGAAATCCAACTCCCCGAGGCGGACTGTATCGGGTCTTTCGCTGGAACATAAGATTTTTATGATCAAATGCTAGCTTTTGCAAATCACGCTAAAAAATCGAAGAATAATAACAAACAAATAGCAATCTTACTGTGATGATTTCCTATATAGTGGTTTAAAAGGATACCCGTAGGTGGTACTCTAATACTTAACCGATAATGCTGGGATTGGGACTTGCATAAATTCTATTGCATAATCAGGATAGAGGTCCAGAATCATTTCTACCGCCAGCTAATTAAAGCCATCAGGACTCATTATAATCTACAAGTATCATTAAGGCGGCGCTATTTGGCTGAAAACGAAGATGGAGAGATGTGTAATTACAAATGTTGGGCAGGGCGTGCTAATATTTGAAGTGATGAAATCGCAGCGAAAATGGCGAAAAAGCTTAATAAAACATGACTCGTTTAAAATAGAACAAAAATCTCGTGGAAAGTATCTTAAGTATCATTTAAAGAAACATTGTGAATTTTTTCACAAATACAACTTGTAAAATAATAGAAATAGACTTGTTTTAAATAATTTTCGGAGCATACTTTGCGATTTTTTTCTTTCGAGGAAATTTCATATAATTTGCGTTTCGGCGTGGAACGTATCTAGATATTATCTTAAAAAATAACATATATTTTTTTAAGAGCTTAAAAACTTCAAATGTTTATGGGAGATATATAAGAAATCGGTCGAAATTCAAATAGTGGACCCTTAAATAAAAGTCCAAACGAGAAAAGGTGAAGTGACGTTTTTTTTTCCAAATTCAGTAAATTAAGGGAATGTGTTTATTTCATTTTGATTTTAAATACTTTTCAAAATATTTTTTTTAATTGTTTTCCGTGTTTGAAGCTTAAAATGTGGGAATTTTTAAACGCGAAAGCACATTTCAGATAAAAAAATCTTGAACCTTCAAAATTTTGGCGTATTTTTCAGGTGGTCAAAATATTTCCGCTTTTCAATAAAATGCAAATAAATTAAATATTTCTGAACTACTCCCAAAACTAAAAACTGTTTTCGAAAAGTGATAAAATATGCTTTCAAATTTTATAATTCAAAATAAACATATAATTTTTATAATATAAAAATTTTGCATGCAAACATAAAAAAGTTTTAAAAATGGCTCACCTCACGCTTTTTCTAACTAAAATTAATAATTACAAAAAAAAAATAAAAACGCATGTATATTTTATTAGACAAATGTATTATAAACGTTACTGTCACCTCACTTTTTTGTCTTTTTATATAAAAATAATTAATAAAAAAATCTCAAATTTTCATTTTTTTTTTCAAATTGCGATTCAAAACTTTGGTTTCATAAAGGTATACATTTTTATTTTTTCGTCGTTATTTCTTGGATAAGACTAAAAAGCGTGATGTTTTGTCTTTTTAACACTGTTTAGAATATAATTCTTACTCTGATAGCAATGGAGTTAGAGCGATTTATAAGAGACGCGTGTGAGCTGGGACAAATCTGGTCTCCTGCCATTCAAAGGGAGGTGATTTTTTATAGTTTCCATAAAGGTATTTGTTTTTACGATTTCAAAAATACGAAATATTAAAAATCTTGAAAACCTTCAAAAATAAGAAATATACAAGACATTTATTAAATGTTCTATACAGATATAAATTATTAATAAAGCAAGCGCATACAATAGAAAAAAAAACCCTCTAGCATTGTAAGTAATGTAAAATCATTCCATGAACAATTTTTTGTCATTTTTAAATTAGTATGTAATGTTTTCACATCCACGGTAGTTCATCAATTGAATAAAATTTTCACGACATTTTTTAGTAAGACTGTAAAACGTTTTGATTTTGTTCATCTTTTTCAATTTTTTTATTATTTTCGATAAAATGTTGGCGGTGAAAAGGTCAATATGGTTTATCTAAAATAATATCGCAATGAATTTGAAGCTATTCACAAAATCAACAAAGTTTATTTTAGAAAGATATAGTTATGTAGAAAATCATTATACATTTATTGGTGAATCCATACTAATATTATAAATGCGAAACTGCTCGAGTTTGTTTATGACGCTTTCACGCATAACCAATATAAAGACTTTAATAATTCTTTCACCAATATAAAGCTAGATTATATGCGCAGACTACAGGTTGTATACGATGGTAAGCTCTGGCGTTATGAAATTATAAATATTAATATATTATTTTATTTATTTATTTATTTATTTATTTATGAAAAGTATACAATACAGAATATAGTAAATTATATAAAGCATTGTACTCCCAGGAGTTAATAAACTCATTGCGGGAATGATACGCATTACATGAAACATATAGCTGTATGTATTAAATGGACATATGATGGGGACATACACAACATTATTATTTCAGATAGTCATTAATAAGATGAAGTTTGAGCATGTTAGTTTGGGTCTTTTTACATTGACTTGCACGTTTGATCTCGTTGGGTAGTTGATTAAATTTTGTGTGAGCTATGTATTCTAGGGATCTTAGTCCATATTTTGTTGATTTGATTTTTGATATAAGAAGTTTGTTGTGATTTCTTGTGTTGTGTTGGTGTACGTCGCAATTGTAATAGAGTGTAGTGTTGGAATGTGCCGAGTGTTGAATTACTTGTAATATAGTTTTAGTTATTTCAAAAGTGGGAATGGTATTAAAAGGAAGTATTTGGGTGTTTCTGTAGACATCTTTGACATGTGTGTCCCAAGGTAGACTGAAAATATTTCGCAGGGCTCTATTTTGAACGACTTGGACTTCTGAAATCATTTTTTTTGTAGCAAATCCCCAAATTCCGGCGAGATATATTAGATGTGAGTGAATCATAGCATGGTAAATCGATTTTAATAGAGAGGGAGGAAGTAACCCGCGAAGTCTATATAAAACACCAGTTATAGGAGTAATTTTGGATAGAACATGTTTAAATTGGTGATCCCATGTGAGTTGTGAATCAATGAAAAGGCCAAGATATTTTGTAACATTATAACATATATTATATTTGTTATACGTTTTCTGTCGCTAACAAAAGCGAGTTTTTGCTAACGTCAGAAAAAAATCTTTTCCATGGAAACAATGTTGATATATTTTTGGGCTCTGCGCTGGTAGGTACTCAGTCTACTGGTCAGCTACTACTGCAGAAAATTCAAATATTAGAATTTTTTTTTTTGGACAAGCTTGGAATAAATGTCAGATGAGAGTTCCTATATTAAAAATATAATTCGTAACGATTATAAAGACTGAATGATAAATAGAGTAATTTTTATTATATTTACAAACTTCCAAATATTTAAATAAAAATTAACATCCGAAATTTTTGTAAGCGCATAAATTCCGAACGAATGGACGAAATTGGATAAGTAATTCTTTTTTTCTTTGAGCTATAGCATTATGAAATTTAGGTGGTAGGCGAGATGTTTGAAAACTGAATGTAAGGGAATAAATATATGGAATGCGGGAGGGGATGGGGGTGGGGGTGGGGGTGGGGGGGGGAGATAATTGATAAGTGCAAGCGCTACAGTAATTTCCCGTAATACCATGCGAGCGAAGCCGCGGGGAAAAGCTAGTATAATATAAAGCTATTAAGTTAGGTTTAAAATAATTTTGAATGTGGTTACAAATGAGGAAGTTAGCAGATATTAATAGTTATGGTATTACGTAGTAAAAGTAATGAATTATTTATTATTACCAAGTTTAATCTGTAGAAATTCATTTTAATTTTTTTATTTCTTTTATATATTCAATAATATTATTATTCAATTTATAAAAACAGTTCGTCGCCTCAGTTCTTGTATGTTCAACAGATGATTTTAGTTTTTGTTCAATCTCCACTTTAAAATTAAAAATAGAGTATAAAAAAGTATAGTAAATCACTTTACTAAGAATTATTTTAATTAAGGAGACCTTTACCTTTACGAAAATAGCTTTACATAAACACCTTTCATAATGTTTCATTGAAATAATGAAAGAAAACCTTCTCTTCCTGTAAAATTTTCTAATGGTCTATTGAACATACAAGAACTGAGGCGACGAGTTCTGCTAGGTAATTATTATTACACGTGACAGCTGTTTCGCCTTCTGAAGGCATTATCAAACTGTCGCCTTCAGAAGGCGAAACAGCTGCCGCGTGTAATAATAATTACCTAGCAGAACTTGTTTGTAAATAAACTGTTTTTATAAATTGAATAATAATATTATTGAATATGTAGAAGAAATAAAAAAAAAAAAAAGTAATGAAAATGAAAGAAAAATTTAACAGCATTCATCAATAATTGTTTTGAATTAAGTACATTGAAAGGTTAAATTGATTTTAAAGGTTTAAGGGTACAGTGGAAAATATCAATATCTCTAAGGGCGTTGTAAGATTTGGAGATGCGCACGAGCAAGGAATTTAGTCCGTATCTATTTGAAATGTTGTATTTAAATTAAGATATTTGTTCTAGTATTGCAAAAAAATGCAATACTTTCAAATATTGTGAACAATTCACAATTTTTTACAGAAGCAGTACGTCAACATTTTTTCTCCATTTGTAACGAGCATTGAGGTTGCATTGATGATTATCATAACGATACGATCGGTCTGGTGTTTCATTTAATATTTTCATTTCGGAACACGTATAAGTTTGGTATTGAGGATTCCAAATGACGGATGCCAATTCAAGTTGAGTATAAAAACATATGCCATATGTAGTAGATCAAGTGTAAAAGGTTTATTGAATGGGTTTGTGATGCGTAAAATGAAGCTCATTAGTTTGTTAGCCTTTTCTAAGATGCGTTCAATTTGATCTTTAAATAGTTATTTAGTGTCTAGTTGTAATCCAAAAATATTTTTAAGTAAATAAAAGTGAAAATCGCTTCACTTATATTATTAAAAAGTAATGTATCGATGTTAAATGTTAAGACAGGATTGTGACTGATTTGACAAGTGCGCCAGATTCCCATCTGCTCGCGCAATTTTATATGGGATTGGTTGGGTATTGCATTCGCGGACTTGATGGGTAGATATGTCAAAATCCTGAATTTATCCCACCTACCTAATCTTTCCCTCCTAAATGTCACCATAAACATTGTTGCAAAAAAGTACTAAACTTTGGAGAGGTGACAGTGTGATTTGCTGCTCAGTACAAAATAACATCTCAGACAGGGCGCATGTATTGTTATAAGAATATTGCGAATTTTAAACAGTGAGAAGTGTACACCAAAACTGGAGATCAGCGAGGCCCCATCTGCAACGGTGAGTCCTATTTTCCTTATTCCAATCTGGGCTTATCTAATTTTCCAAAAGCCCAGATCTGAACTATCGACTGACTATCCATCGGGTTTTGCGAGTGTATGCTATCTAATCGTCCCGTACCTATAACTTAGCGATTTCACGTAGTTTCGGAACTGGTCCTTCGAGGGCTGCATAGGCTTTGCTTTGCAGCATTTACCGCCAATTAGCAGTGGAGTAGCAGTTTCGCGACACCACCATCTTTGCTCAATATTCCTCTGTCCTCCATCATTGAACAAGTGACATTTTCCCTTTACAATGATTGTTGTTGGAAAATTTAAATATTATCAGGCTAAAAACAAGTTAAACATGAAAAAAATGGAATGGCAAAGAAAGGTAATAAGAATTTTTTTTTGAAATATTTGAGAATGTGAAAAATAAGAAAAAAAAAGAAAGGAAAACATATTGTTCCAAATAATTAGGAGTAGTAATATTTAGCAATATACCTAACGAGTCCATCAATCCTAGAGAAGGTACAATGCGCCGCAGTAAGCACGTAGTTCTCGCTTAGCAGGGAACCGCCGCATAGCCAAAGGAAGCCTGATTCCTCCCTTTTCCTCCAACCTAAAGCTGCCTGTGACCAAAACATAATAGGAGGGTTTAAACAATTTCAGATATACTTATTTATTTGTACTGGTTCGCCCAAATGGGAAAAGTGGAAGACGTGGAACTTACCATGTGGGGGAATTTTTCTGGATTTCTGACAGGAGTTCCGCCAGCAACTTCGATAAACGCGACAGGTTCTTCTAGCTGGCAAAATCTCCTTGAATACTCCAAACATTCTAGACAACATTAAATTAAAAAATTATTATTATTGTTCTTTCAGGCTATCATCCAGTAGCACTACGTCACAGATGGGGTTGTTTCCCTCAAGTCAGAGTTGGAATTATTTTGGTCGTAAGAAAAAATCTGTTCCCATGTATTATCGGCTGTTTAATGTCTTTTAAACTGCGCCTAAATCTGGCTTTAAAACTTTTTTAACTTTTCAGAGGAAACACGATCACCGAAAAACATGAATAATAGGTATTTTATAAAACCGTTGCTGTCACTGTCAGCGAAAACTGAACAAACGGGACAACTGCTCCTCAGACATTAACAAAATCGTCAAAATCGATGTTTTGTATTCCACATTTTTCTCCTCCAAAATTGGACCGACAGACTTTTTTCAAACTGTAAAAGAAATTTTCTATTTCTATTGGTTTTGCTTTTTTAATACAACTTTGTCCAGTTTGTATACTCATCGCTTCAGTTCTTATTTGTCCAACAGACCATTTTAATTTTTGTTCAATCTCCATTTTAAAATTAAAAATAGGGTATAAAAAAGTATACTTAATCACTAAACTAAGAATTATTTAAACTATTGAGACAGACCCTTACAGAAATAGCATTATCTTGAACACCTTTCATAATGTTTCATTGAAATAATGAAAGAAAACCTTCTCTTCTTGTACAATTTTCTAATGGTCTGTTGGACAAGTACGAACTAAGGCGACGTAACTGGAAATCAGGCAATTTCAACTTTTTTGGAGCCTAACCTAACTCCTAAAAAACTAACTTATCCTGAAAAAAACAAAACATGAAGTGATCCCTATTATATTAAAAAAATTTGCACGTGTGCCAAAATCCAGAGAAGAAATTAGGAAATGTGTTTATTTGGACTAAATGCAGTCCGGTGTCTTTTTAGGTTGCCGAAAAAATAAGTAGTAGATATTAGTTTTTAAATGAAAGAAATATGTATAATTACGTACTTTGTTGACTAATCCTTACTCCTTTATTGCCTTTAGGGTTTTGGAGGCGTTGGAACGTTTTAGGAGTAATAACCTCTTCATCATCCTGGCAGCAAAATATCAGCCCGTCCGCTATACAAAACATTCAAAGCAATCGCAAGGGTGAATCAAACATAATGTGTAATAAATATAGTCATTTATTGTTAATGGCTTACGTCTTTGACAATGTGCATTGAAGTGTGACTGACAGACTTCAATCGATCTGTCAGTATTTTCGTCCAGTTTATTTATTTATTTTGGTGCAAAAACCTATCCATTTGGTAGGTAAAAATATTTTAAAACACAATTTGATTATGTTGGCCACACTGGGTGGCGTCCCCTTGCGGAGGCCCTCATTTTTTAGTACAAAATTCGATTGTGTATAATGATGTATGTTTTATAATGGTAATGTGTCTATGTTTTGTCTTTGTTTCATTCTTCGATGATTTGATTTTGTATCTGATATATTTTTGTTTTCCTCATTCTTTGTATCAAGTCAAAGATTGTTGAATGCTTAATAGTGTCTTTGTCCAAAGCTTGTGTTTACCGTCAGAGTTTTTTTTATGTTTTTTTTTATACTCTTGTGTAACTGGTCTATAAGTAATAATTTGTCCTTGATGAAATTTGTTTTTTGTTCAAACATGTAGTTTTGTAGTGTTTTAAAGAATAATTTGCGTATATCTAGTAGATACATCAAACATGTTGAATATTTGGTCTGTATCAATCTTAAGTTTTATAAGTATTACGGTTAAGGTGGTTTTCTGAGCGATTTCCATGTGACCGATAGCTGAGTTTGTTGCTCCTCCCCAAACAATGATTCCATATTCTACTATGCATTGACAAAATGCAAAATATATTGTTGGTATTTGTTTGAGTTCATATAAGCTTCTTATGTTTAGAAAAATGTGTATTGTTTTTAGGAGTTTATTTGTGATTCGTTTGATATAATTTGTCCATCTGAGGTTATGGTCAATTACGTTTTCTAGATATTTTATTTTTAATATTTTATCTAGAGGAGGGCTATCGCAGATGTGGTTGTTTAAACATTCTTGTAATTTTTGGTGTTTGTTTTGTTTTTTGGCTGTCCCGTGCTTTTAATACTTAACGTTGTGAATCTTGTTTTCGATATTTGTAGTGTAAGTTTGTTTGTGCCTAACATGTTGCCTCTCGCGTAATTTCTAATTCCGCTACATATTATTCCGGAGTAAAACTGTGCCTTTGTTCTGTGGACGTCTGCGAAAATATACCTTACATAACCACTCGAGCTTTCGCGTTAATAATTGAAGTACGCGAAGTGTTAGAGAGTCGTTGGATGTACAAATATTTGGAAAAAATCCTAGCTGCTATGAATAATACGGTACCTTACGGTTATATCCCATTCTTTCTCAAACACGGTATGGAATAAATTGTTCACAGCTCTCTACAACGGAATATTGATTTTCTATCATCGGTCCCCTCGACTGAAGACCCAGTAGAAGAGTGTGCTCATAGATTAGAAAAATTGTCCGCTATTTACAGTGAGGTAACTGACGCTTTATTGCTGGCCCACCAAAAGAGTGCAGACAGATACAATCTGCGCAAAAATCAAGTCACTTTCAACCAAGAAGATATTGTTTGAAGAATAAATAACATACTGTCACAAGGTGCCATATACTTCTCTGCCAAATTGGCACCCCGCTTTATAAAAGCAAAAGTATTGAGAAAAATCTAAGATCTTGTATACACTCTGTCCGATATTTCTGGTAAACACACACGCAATTACCACATGAAGGATATTGTCAAATATATTTATTTTTATTTTTATTAATCATAAATAGTACAATACATGTATTTCAAACAGATTCTATACAATAGTTAGTTACATAATACATATATACCCCCATAAATAAGCAGGGCTTGTGTGTATGAGAGGGGGGTGTTATCATAATAGTTTTATTTGATATTACTCATTTCATATTTTCACTATAATTTTTAAGGTGTGTTTTAAATTCTTTTATATTAGTGTTCATGTTTCTAATTTTTTCAGGTAAGGAATTAAAAAATTTAACACCGAGATATTTATGATTTTGATGTCCTATTGTTTTTTTACATTTTGGAATTGGAAGTATTTATGTTTGTCTAACGATGGGTTGTTTCAAAAAATTTGATGGATGCATCAAATATTTGAAGTTGATTTTCACATTCTGTGTAAGTTTTTTTCAAGTTCTGTTATTATATAATCATAGGACAGTTGCTTCACAATACTGAAATAATCACAGAACTTGAATAGAACTTACACAAAACGTGAAAATTAACTTCAAATATTTGATGAATCCATCAAATTTTTTTAAACAACCCGTCCTTAGATTTCTGCTATTTTTAAAGGGTGCTACTTTATTTTGAATATCTTCCTTATAAATTTGTAATGTTGCATGGTAGAAGTATAATGCATTTAATTTTCTGACCTTAAATTGTCTGAATAAAAGTTCTGACGAATATGAATAGGGTTTTTTTTTAAAATTGTTTTTATTATTAGTTTTTGTGATACTTTAATTGATTGTGTTTGATTTTTATATGTACCGCCCCATACTATAATGCCGTATTGTATAATTGATTGACAGAAAGCGAAGTATGTGGTTCTAAGTAATTTTTCTTTTAAAATATCTCTTAAATATCTAAATATGTGTAAAGAAAAAGAATTGTTGTGGTGTCGGTTAGATTGAGAATTGTCACTTGTTTTGTTATTATATGATTTTATTGTAAAGTGTCAGTTTGTTAGAAGAAACCATAAAAAGAAAGTGATATAATAAACATAAATGTCGTTTCTTCGTTACAAACTTAGCAACACAAGTGTTTTATTAATCAATTAAATTAAGGAATCAAACATCTACATTATATATGTATGTAAGTTTCCTTACTCCTTTACTTAATGTGGGGACCATTTTAAACGTTGGTCTATTGTTATGCCCAGGTACTTAATATCGGTTTTGCTTTCTATGTTTGGACATGATATATTTTATTTATTTATTTATTATTTATTTCTATCTATTACAGTATTTACCTATAGATCAATTTTGAAAACATTTTTACATAATATATTTTGTAATTTTATTATGTTGGGTGTAAGGTAGGTTTGTGAATATTGCATTTGTGGTTTTCTGTATTTGTCACTGAGTGGATTGTTATGTTTATTTCTTTAGGGGTTTCTTGCTTTTTAATGAAAAAAGGTAAATAATAAGTTTTTTTAGAATTTAAAGTCATTGATTTATTTCATCAATTTAGTTCATTGTCCTTTATTTTTCCTTCCTTTAGATTCCTAAAAAAAATATGAAAAATCTTTAAACCTTTATGAACCAACGAATTCCGCGTTTTAATTACTTTTAAATTGTTGTACATTGTACCTGTTTGTAGTAAATTAAATATTATGCATTTTTTTTAATTTGTGATATGATCAATGATTTGTAAGTAAAAATATTTCAACTAACTAACTAACTAACTAACTAACTAACCATCACGCCGTTTCCCCGCAGGGGTAGGCAGAGAGGACAGACCGCCAAACAACTCGATCTTGGCACACACTCCTTGCTTCGTTCACATTCATACATCGTCTCATACATGCTCTTCTATTATTGTGTTTCAATGACACAATATGGGGATGGTGAACTTTAGACGCTGGAACGGAATCTGACTAACTGACTCAACAGATTCTTATGGTATTCAGATTTCTGTAGAAACAATAAAATCAGTTTATACATTCCTATAAATATTTCATTTTGACAGATGTTGTCTTTTTCTTAAGATAAAGTTCCGTTACGATACAAACATGAAATATAATTTAATATAAACGTATATTATCTGGTTAACAGATAATTATTGAAAAAAATATCATAGTTTTTAGTTCTATTCTTGAGCAAAACTCGTCAAGGTAAATTTCGCTGCACTCCGCGTATTTTCGTCTGCACTCGAGTGTACGTCAAAGATTTTCTGTGTGGCTCTCCACAGGTTAAGGCTCCGCATTTCGAAACATATTATCCTAGAACACTTACGTATTCGTCCACTTCGGAGCGACCGAGTCCCACGCCACTTGCTGAAAAGTCTCGCAGTGGATGTGTGCGGAGTGCTATTCCCCTACATACACATACCGCAGCGAAAAAAAAACACGACTCACCGGTTCTCTTCTCGCACTCACTTATAGCGAAGTCTTAAATTTTTTTTATATAATTTGAGGGAATTTCATACAACTACCTTTCGGCTCGGAAAATGTATAGATACTCATACAAAATAAGAACTGTACATTTGTAGAGCCGAAACTGTAATTATATGTAATTTCCTCAGTAGAAAAAGTCGCAAAGTGTGCTCCGAAAATTATGAAAAACACAATTTATTCTGTTATTTTCCCACTTTCCAGGCCACTTAGTTCACTTTTGGAAATTGCTCCCATAGGTCTCATGGAAATTGTTCAGTAATCATGGTGAAGAATATGTAAAAATATGATCTAAACGCTGTTAGAAAGAAAAATCACCAAGCTTTTCCAAAATGCAGAAGTTGACAATAGGAAAATTGAAATATGCACCTCCATGAAACCAAAGTTTCCGAACACAATTAGAGAAAAAAAAAATTGAAAATTCCGGATTTTTTTTTATTAATTATTAATTTATTTTTATTTTTATTATTAGTAATTTTATTTAGTTAGTTAAATATAGTTCCGCTCCTATCTCTATTTCAACCATCTACGTCTTCTTTTTGAATGCCTACTACATACCACAAAATATCCCCAATAGGGAATGTTAAAATCATTGTTTTTTTTTTAGTTAAAGGCAACCGGCCGGCGAAGTGCAGCGGTAATGCTCTTGACTCGCAATCCGAAGGTCGCGGGATCGAATCCCGGCGTGGCAAATAAATTTTGTTTGATTAATTTGTGTTATTTCACAATTAATTCATTTAAAATAATATATAGTGTATTTGCGGCACGTTCCAGAGTGGAAGATACTAACAATATTGCCCTGGTGTAAGACCACCGTTGAGAATTGAAACGTTGTTTGAAATGGCTTTAGCCGTGTTTGGTGACCAGATCTGAATAGCCAGGTACTTCCCACCTTTCTCGTCTCCATCTCCTTCTCCTCCCCACTACCTTCAGCCTCACAACATACCCCAATTGGGGATCCCATAGTCTCACTGGCTCCAGACGGGAGCAGTTGGGACCCTTGTGCGGCATTCATCAAAAATAAAAAAACGAGTAAATTTAGTTAAAATAAAAATTCACCTGTATCTAGCGGAAAATCAGTAGACTTGACTAAATTATTAGAATAAACTGACAATATTACTGACACAAATAATATTAAATTCATTTTCAATACACTTAGAAAATAAGAATTTTTATCACTTCACAAAAAAACATTGAAATTAATTCAAATAATAATTCTAGTGGTCTATGTTCCACGCTATCGTTTGCTATAATGGAATGAAATTTGTACAGTCAAAGGCCAAAATGAGGAATTGTCTCTCAATATTATAACAAGTACTTACTAACATACAGTCGTGTCTTAAGATGACATCTTCAAATCAGGGTTGCGAACGCAGACACAGATATTTCTTTCTTTAATTATAAGTCATAAATAAGGTACAAAACTAACACACGATCGTAAGAAGAACTGGAAGCCATTGAGGCAGGGGAGAGGACTGATCATTGAACAGATCCTTTTTTGGTCAATCGGTTTTGGTCCAATCAAATATTCGCAAAAAAACAATTTTAAATGAAAGGCGTAGTAAATATCTTATTTGTGATGCGGAGAGACAGTAAACGTCTTCCAGCGAGTAAATTGTATTTGTGATGCGGAGGGACAGTAAATGTCTTCCAGCGAGTATATTGTAATTGTGATGCGGAGAGACAGTTAATATCTTCCAGCGAGTATATTGTATTTGTGGTGCGGAAAGACAGTAAATATCTTCTAGCGAGTAAATTGTATTTGTGATGCGGAAAGACAGTAAATATCTTCCAGCGAGTATATTGTATTTGTGAGGCGGAGAAACCGTAAATATCAACCAGTGAGTAATTTGTATTTGTGATGCGGAGAAACAGTAAACATCTTCCACGAGGAAATTTTACTTGTGATGCGGAGAGACAGTAAATGTCTTTCAGCCAGTTTATTATATTTGTGATGCGGAGAGACAGTAAATATCTTCGGACGAGTAAATTATATTTGTGATGCGGAGAGACAGTAAATATCTTCGGACGGGTAAATTGTATTTGTGATGCGGAGAGACAGTAAATGTCTTTCAGCAAGTATACTGTATTTGTGATGCGGAGAGACAGTAAATGTCTTTCAGCAAGTATATTGTATTTGTGATGCGGAGAGACAGTAAATATTTTCCAGCGAGTAAATTGTATTTATGATGCGGGGAGACAGTAAATATCTTCCAGCGAATATATTGTAATTGTGATTTTTTTTTACATTAACTCCACACAGGAGGCCCTGGAGAAAATAACTTCCCTCAGGGCCTATGTCATCTGGGATGCTGTGTGGAAGGTCTTTTTGAGGAGAGGAAGGAATGAACATTGGTCTTAAATAGACCCATGTTGTAGGAAGGAGGAAACACAGAAGTCGGCAAATCGCTCCAAAGCCGAGCTGTTGAACTCGAACGAGTCGAAAAAACGACCCTTTCTCAAGTGATAAATGTCAACCGTGTACCTATGTTGGGCGCGCGTTTGACGAGTCTCCCGACTATGAACCGGTGCCGAAAGGATCAATAACGCTAGTTCCTCAGAGCATCTTCCATTGAAATACCGGTAGAACGCGGATAGCATTCTACCCGACGTCTGTGCTCTAAAGATTGCAATCCGTTCGTTAAGGTGGGAGAATCTATCAAACGGACCCCCCGTTTCTGCACAGAGTCGAGGGTATTTTTTAAGTATTTTGGAGCTCCAGACCAGAGGTGGCTGCCAAATTCAACCGTGGGGCACACTTGCGATTTGTACAGGGTTAGCAGTTGTGTACTATTAAAATATCTGCGGGCCCTGTACAGTACGCCCAGTATCTGAGAGGCTTACTTGACTCTGGCTTCGATGGAGCCCCCATACCTGAGCTGGTCACTTATAGTTACACCAGGAATATCAATGGAGGGTCTGTTTTGATGCGGAGAGACAGTAAATATCTTCCAGCCCGTTTATTTTATTTGGGATTCGGAGAGATAACAAATATTTTGTCAAAAATAAAATCGCTATTTGTGATTCAAAAATAAAATTTTGAAACAACACCCTGCGAAATTTTGAATTTAATGTAAGCAATTTGTCATTACTCATTTGTGTGTTTCTGTTTACTGATTATGTTAAGAGCTCTCAAAAAGGCTTATTATCCAAGAACGATGTAACCGCAAAAAAGTCACTGTTAATTTGCTTGCTCACTGTCTGTCCCGTACCTACCTTGGGCCGTCACCCGGTACCGAACCTAGGGCTTCGTTAATTACGCAGGTATCCTTGTAGGTTTATAATATAAGATAAATTAACTTTTTATTATTTATTAGTTTTAGAACAAAGCGACGCAAAGAGTCTATCCGGCCCGAATTCCAGGCGGCTACCGAGTGGGATAATGCGACGTGCTTTCGTTCCTTCAGCGGATCGCATAAGGCTGACATTTGCAATTGGGTAACGCCTCTTTTAATTTCCTGTAAAAGAATATCGCCAAAGTTCATGTTTTAATTTTTTTTGTAAAGTTCAGGCATAAATATATATTTTTTTGCGATTATAATAAAAAAAACTTAATTTGCCACATTATACAATTAAATTTTATCCCAAAAAGGGCTTACAAGTGGAAGAATTTGCACATGAAAGTGATTTTTTATAGACCCTTATACTTTATTTTTTTCTATTCTTATTAAAAAACTTATAAAAAAATGACCGACATTTTTAAGGGCTAAGATATGTTCTACACGCATTATTTAATTGAAGCATCTATCAAACTTCTAAGTCATGGGCCGGCAACCTGCGGCCCGCGGGCCGCATGCGGCCCGCGAGGCGTCTTGGTGCGGCCCGCAAGATTCTAGCCACGACGCACGTGACGAACGACATCAACGCATGTGACAATTTCAACAAAGTGAAAGGAAGCGAGAAAGGGAGCGAAAGGATAGTGATACAACTTCAAACAGAGTTTGAAAACAGGTTTGCTGATTTCAAAAAGATCTCACGTAAGATGGAGATTTTCGAAAACCCTTTCGCAGTGGATGTCGATAATGTACCAAGATTTGTAAATAAACGTGATAGATTTGCCTTCTGAAAACCACAAGGAATTAAAAAGGTTTGCTCAGCAAATAATTAATATGTTTCGTAGTAATATTTGGAAAAAACTTTTTTTAGAAGTATTAAAAAAACAAACAATGTTCTCGGTTATCGGATTCACATTTAGACGCAATATTACGCGACTCTACTTCAAAAATGCAAGCTAATATAAAAACAACCTGCAACCTTAATGCAACCACAAAAATATCATTGATTTTATTAACAACTACAATAAATGTAGTAAAAATACACAATAAGCGTTTTAAGCTAAAAACTAAAATATTTGTACATAAAAATTGCAGGTATTTTTTTTTTACATTAGCTCAACATAGGAGATGAGGAAAATAATTCCCCTCAAGGCCTTTGTCATCTTTGTGGATGGGATGTGAACGGTCTCTTTAGGAAAGGAAGGAGAGGAAGTTCTGAGAAGGAAGGGAAAGAGGTGGGTAGGATTCTGGGGGTTAGTGTGTCCAGAATTGACAGACGTATGAATCCATCCCTCCCACTGCGGTGCAAGGTGATGTTCCGAGAAAGTACGGTTGGAGGAGTCAAAGGGACTCTCTCAACCATTCTTTCCCGATCTGGCCTGCCATGCAGCTGGTGGGCAGACGCATCCACCGCCAAGACCCGGACAAACCTCACCCCAAGAACCCGGGAACCCCTGTTAAGTTACTAAACGTAGTGAACCACTCGGGGTTCCCTGGGCGGCGGTCCCCGTACCCGCCTCCCAAATTGGAATAAGTATACTGTAATGACATGTGACCAAGTGCGGCCCGCACTCATCCCCAAGTAAAATATTTGGCCCTTTTACAACATAAGGTTGACGACCCATGTTCTAAGTGATCAAATTTTCAAAACAAAACACGAGATTTTGTATGATTTTGCATTGTTTCTCTGGCTTTATCTAAAACACCGATTCTACGTAAGTTTCCATTTTTTATCAAATTGTAATAATATGCTGACAAGCTTAACGTCATTATGGTTGTTCTCTCCAGATGATCACTGCACTGGCAGTTCTAGTTCAAAAACTGAAACTTCCAAAAGTCAGAAAAAAACAAAGGAGCTAAGGACGGGTTGTTTCAAAATATTTGATGGATTCATCAAATATTTGATGTTAATTTTTACGTTCTGTGTAAGTTCTATTCAAGTTCTGTGATTATTTCAGTTTTGTGAAGCAGCTGTCCTATAACGATATAATAACAGAACTTGAATAGAATCTACACGTAACGAGAAAATCAACTTCAAATATTTGATGAATCCATCAAATTTTTTGAAACAACCCATCCTAAATGTCCGATTGCTGACTTTGTCATCCGTGAATTTCTGCAAAAAACTGGGCCCAAGTGTTTAAGTGATATTAATTTTCAATGTTGATTGATAACCATTGAAAATAAATTTTTAAGTATTATTTTTACACTTCTAATAACCGGTATGTTTAACGAGACATAATATTAAAAACTTGCAAAACCGGTTTCGTTAACAATATTCTCAAGGTCTCCGAAAATATCACGATTTTCATTGGTTTAGAATTTTTTTTAAATGTGTATTTTACCATTTTGTTTTTGAATATATAGCTAAGCAGTGACCTTTAGGTCATTAGAATCAATGATAAATAAACAAAATGTATAAAATTGTAAGGATCTATTCAAGCATAAATGTTTTTATTATAATTTTTATTATTTCGGATGTGATTCTGTCTATAACTGAAGTTCATGAACAATAGCTGCTTTGAATTTAAGTTTCATTTTCAATATTGTAACTGGGAAGAATGTGGGAAAAATTCAAATACGCGATTAAGTAGGGAAGAATGTGTAAGAATTCAAATACGCGATTAAGTAGGGAAGAATGTGTAAGAATTAAAATACGCGATTAAGTAGGGAAGAATGTGGTAAAAATTCCAATACGAAATTAAGAAGAGAGGAATGTGGTAAAAATTCCAATACGCGATTAAGTAGAGAAGAATGTTGTAAAAATTCCAATACGAAATTAAGTAGGGAAGAATGTGGTAAGAATTCCAATACGAAATTAAGAAGAGAAGAATGTGGTAAAAATTCCAATACGCGATTAAGTAGGGAAGAATGTGGTAAAAATTCCAATAACCGATTAAGTAGGGAGAATGTGGTAAAAATTCAAATACGCCATCAAGTAGGGAAGAATGTGGTTAAAATTCAAATACGCGATTAAGTAGGGAAGAATGTGGGAAAACATTCAAATATGCGACTAAGCAGATTCCTGCAATATAATATTAAACTCGGAATTATATTATCCCCTGATTTTTCATGGGTACATACTAAAAAAATACTTATTTCGATTTTTTCGATACTTATATTCGACTTTTTTGTAACTCCGGTTAAATGAACTCTCAAACTTTCCCTTTCAATTTAAACTTTATTTTCAAAATTGGAACTTGATTTCTAAAAATTCCAGATTTATTTAGAGACTAGCTTTTCCCCGCGGCTTCGCTCGCATGGTATTACGGGAAATTACTGTTGCGCTTGCACTTATCAATTATCTCCCCCCCACCCCACCCCCATCCCCTCCCGCATTCCATATATTCATTCCCTTACATTCGCCTACATCTAAATTTAATAATGCTATAGCTCAAAGAAAAAAAGAATTACTTATCCAATTGTGTTCTTTCGTTCGGAATTTATGCGCTTAAAAACATTTCGGATGTTTATTTTTATTTAAATATTTGGAAGTTCGTTAATATAATAAAAAAATACTATATTTATCTTTCAGTCTTTATAATCGTTACGAATTATATTTTTAATACAGAAACTCAAATCTGACATTTATTCCAAGCTTGTCCAAAAAAAACGAATTCTAATATTTAAATTTTCTGCAGTAGTAGCTGACCAGTAGACTGAGTGCCTACCAGCATAGAGCCCAAAAATATATCAACATTGTTTCCATGGAAAAGATTTTTTTCTGTCGTTAGCAAAAACTCGCTTTTGTTAGGGACAGAAAACGTATAACAAATATAATATATTAATGTTTATAATTTCATAACGCCAGAGCTTACCATCATATACAACCTGTAGTCTGCGCATATAATTTAGCTTTATATTGGTTAAAGAATTATTAAAGTCGTTATATTGTGTTATGCGTGAAAAGGTCATAAACAAACTCGAGCAGTTTCGCATTTTTTATTATTATTATTATTTATTGAATATAATGGTACAGAATTTACATGTTTTTATAAATTAAATAAAGTTTTTCTTTTAAAAATACATTAATAATTATTAATTAATAAGTATTACACCTTTTTTTAGAGCAGAGTCGAGTAAAAAAGGCGGAGAAAATGAATGTAAAGCACAATTTAACAAAGAAAAAATAGTTATTTTTTTTTTATGTGTAAAACAAAAGATAGAAATTTAACAGTGAAATAAGAAAAAAAGGTAATATATGTAAGTATACACATACACACACGTAGATATACACACATACCTACATATATACACATATACAAAATGTTATCGCCATGTGTACATATATAAAAACATATGCATATGTGTACACATACATATATAAAAATATACATATATGAATATAATAGAGATGAAGTTGAGGAGGTAACAAAAAAGAAAGAAGAAAAATAAAGAAAGAAAAAGGATATCCGTATACTACAATTGTGTTGAGAAGTATAGTATTATAAGATGTAGTCATAATAATGTGTTTTTATTGATTTTTTGAATTTTTTATAATTAGTTTCCAATCTTAGATTAACTGGTAATTGGTTAAGCCATTTCACTCCAGTATATATATAGAATTGTTGGGCTGTGGTAGATTTATAATATTATAATATTAGTATGGATTATTTTTTGTCACACCTTCAAAACAGAAATTAAATGGAAATATAACATTTAACGTGGTGTTCCAGGGTATCATTCGGCAGAATCTTTCGACCGATTTGCCTGCATCCGACCCTGGACTCAAACCTCACACTCGATGCGTGGGCTCCAGGGGTAAGTTTAAAGGTCTGACTTTCATGGTCGATTGATAAAACCCTATATTAATATTACATTGGCCAATTCCGTCAGCCAAGGTCAGTTATCAATACTTGAGAGCACGGTCTACGATTGTTCAGTTATTCCTACGGACGATTGTTACATTTCGGCGCGGCCTCCGTACTATCAGATAAGTTTTGATTAACTATCAATATATAACACATATTTTTTTTAAATTATGTCGTTCGTTAAGCAGAATAACTGGCTTTTATAATGAACGAATTGAACAAACGAAGCTCTTGGAAATAAATGAGGTCGAATACGCGATCCACAAACTTAAATAATGCATCTAGGATGGATTCGGTCATTTTTAACTGTATGATGAACAGCCAATAAAAAATGCGTTAAGAAAATTAGCGCAGTGGCCTGGAAAGCCGAAGATCCTGAGTTCGAGTCCCAGAGGTGCCAATATCTTTTTCTGATTTTTCTGATGTTTCCAGATTTTTGATTGGGTTTCGCTAATATGGTCTTCATTTCATGAAACAATTCAATAATAAATCGTTTACGGACCTATTTTTATTTTGAATTTTACTCATTACGGTTTGTCATTTACTTTTGCGTGTTCAGTAAAAAAAAATTGTTACTGTTTTCGTCATTACAATGTTTTTAACATTCATGTACAAGTAAGCCTAGGGCATGTAAATAGCCCAAGAACTTGGTGGACATTATAACCTTAAAAATAGTAATTTATGAATTTACTTCGCGGACCAAAAAATATATCAAAAATGGTTATCCGCACTCGCCTAAATGCATTAAAATGCCACTAACCCATTTTATCTTTCGCAATTTTACTTTTTATTATATCTTTCTTGTTTAAAACAATTTCCGGAATTAAAGATGCACTCTCTATTTGTAATAGTAAATTAATAAAAATAATAACCACAAACAATTATAAATAGCTAGTTTTATTATTCTATATACAGTTACGCGAACCTATTCAAACGCCTGTGTCCCTCCTGCCACAAGAGGAATGCAAACGGTTGTTCCCTCGCGGCACTTCTGTTGGAGGAGTACTACTGCCTGACGGAGTGACAGACAGTCACATGTGTGTCTCCAGGACAGGAATGAGCTGCGTAAGTACCCAATAATAATTTAAAATACTAATTTCGGCCCTGCAACTCCGATTCAATGAATTTCAGAATGATTGCTTCGAATTTAGCTTCTCGTGATCTCCAGTTTGAACGAAATCTTTAAGGCTAAGCCGCACCTGGGTACCTAGCATGGTCGATCGATATAACCCAATATCTTTACGATATCGGCCAAATCCGTCATTTGTGGTCAGTTATCAAATGTGTTAGCACGCTTAACAATTTATTGATAAGGGATATTCCGACCGACGCCGAATCGTATGCGTTCTTAGCTGCGACGGTAGCACGGTCGATCGATAAAACCCTTATATTAATAGGAAATTGGAGGGAAACCCACCACTTTCCCAACGGCGCACAGTGGGGCCAAATCCCTCATTTTCATACCAAAAAAAAAAAAAAATCAATCTTACAAAGTCGCGTTATATTTTGTCAGATACCCCTTTAGTTGCTACATAATTACACAGCAGATAAACGCTATCGACCTAACCTTTCTACCTGTAATCGCCCTGAGAACATAGCTATCGGTCGTGAAGTTAAGAACCCCAAAAATTGATGAGTAAAAGTGTATATCAATAAAATACAAAAATGTGAACTTGATTTCTAAAAATTTCAGATTCATTTAGAGATATACTTAGCTCCGGGCACCTCCGGGCAGTTTTGAAAAGATTTTTTATATCAGTAACTATTGTTATTTACTAATCACTTTTTAACTTTTGCCACTTTTTTGCACTTTTTAAGTAATTAACCCCACAAGTCTCGGGTGTATTTTATCACAATTCTCCGCTTTGCGATAAAATTCAAATAAATGGACTATTTCGGAATGTATCCGAAAAAAAACTGTTTTTGAAGACTGATATAATATGCTATCAAATTTTATTTTTTTAAACTGTACGTTTAATTTTTAAAATATACATTTTTTAAAGCAAACATAAAAAGTTTTAAAAATGGCTCACCTAAGGTTTTTTTCTTACCAAATTACTGTTAACAAAAAAAAACTAAAATCACATATATATTTTATTAGAAAATTGGAATAATAATAATCGATTTGCTTAGATAATAAATCATGTTGTTACAAAGAGAAAAACATTTTAATATCGTTATATACATAAAATTATATATATTGGCCTCTTCCCGTAGTGTGTTGATCCAGTAAGAAGTTATAAGCCAAGTTGATCCACCTTTAACACCCTATAACTTGGCTGTGATGGAATACATCTGTATGATTTTGCAACTATATTACATTAGTTACCAAGGTTGCCATTTTGCAAGTAAAAATATTTGATGTACTTATCATAAAATTTTAAAAATTTGTATGGGAATCGCTTGCAAATTAACATGCTTTGTTGATCTGTCGCTTGTAAATCAACATACTTCGTTGATCCACATAATCGTATAACTTATGTACCTATATGTCGTTTTACAGTTCTTTTGCTGATCCGTTTTAAATGACCAATCAGAGAGGTTGTGAAGGAAGCCTTCTGATTGGTCATAAAAAACATGTACCTATATGGAGTTTTACTGTTAATTGGTTGATCTGATATACAATGGCGCATTCTAGGGCTGCCACAGAGTTGTGACATTATTCCAGGGCTGCTACATATTCTAAATTATGTATTATTATTATTTGACAATAAATATTTTCGATAATACGAAATGCGGCAAAAAAATTCACGGAGAGGGAAGAGATGTGGGAGGGGGAAGGCGGGGAAGGTGGAAGGGAACGGAGCGCACGGGAAAGGAAATTCAGGGAGAATCAATTTAAGTGAGTGAGTGAGTCAGTGAATGAAGGCGCCGATACCAATTATTCCGCCGCTCCGGGAACCATTTACTGAAAAACCAACCTCTGCCATAGGACACCCCAGAGGGGGGGAGGGCAGCGTCCCAGAATTTACAAAACTACCGTATTCTTCCCTTTCTAAAAAGATCCCCCACACAGCATCTAAACATTCAAAAATTATTTCACTGATGAAAATTGTCTACTTAAGTTTTCTGAAGGTTTTACTTCTACCGCTACCGTATCTCGGCGGTACCCCAAGCTAACTTGAAATGACTTTAGCCGTTTTAGGTGAGGTAGATCTGCCATAGATCACCCCAAGTGATCGGTGTCCGGGTTCGAGGGGTGAGGTGTGTCTAGGTCCTTGAGGCGAATGCGTTTGCCTACCTACCGCATGGCGCGTCGGATCGGGAGAGACTGATTGAGTGAGACCTTACTTTGAAATCTCCAGTTGGACTCTCTCGCCCCGTCACCGAAATGGGGTTTTCAATATTTCTGGGGCGTGAATGTGTGCCGCCGCCCCGGGAACCATTTATCGGATAACCAATTACTCAGCTAAGAATTCAGAAGTCGCAAGATCAAATTATGGCGTGAGTAAGTAAATTTTTTTTGATAAGTTTGTATTATTTTACGACAGTAAGTTGCTTTACGATCCTTGACTAAGAATTCAGAAGTCGCAAGTTCAAATTATGGTGTGCGCAAGTACATTTTTTTTTGAAAAGTTTGTATTATTTTATGACATTAAGTTGCTTTACGATCCTCGACTAAGAATTCAGAAGTCGCAAGTTCAAATTATGGCGTGCGCAAGTAATTTTTTTTGATAAATTTGTATTATTTTACGATAATGCGTTTCTTAACTATCCTTGACTAAGAATTCAGAAGTCGCAAGTTCAAATTATGGTGTGCGCAAGTAATTATTTTTTTGATAAATTTTTATTATTTTCGATAATGCTTTGCTTAACGTTCCTTGACTAAGAATTCAGAAGTCGCAAGTTCGATTTACGATCAATAAAAAAAATTTATATAAAATATAACAATGAAAATCTGTGATGGGCGGGCGGTGTGGATTTGATTTGTATGCAAATCTATGGTTTTACTCCGAAATAAAATTTGTTCTAATGCGTTGCTTAACGTTCCCTGACTAAGAAGTCGCAAGTTCGATTTACGATTAATTACAAAATATACATAAAATAAAAGGAAGAAAATCTGTGATGGGCGGGCGGTGTGGATTTGATTTGTACGCAAATCTATAGTTTTACTCCGAAATAAAATTTGTTCTCTTTCATATTTTTCAATTTCGGAGTAAAACTATATTTGCATTTCGAGTAATTCCAATTTGGGTATATGTAATATGGGGTACCGCCGCCCCGGGCACCATTTATCGGATAACCAACTACTCAGCTAAGAATTCAGAAGTCGCAAGATCAAATTATTGCGTGAGTAAGTACATTTTTTTTTGATAAGTTTGAATTATTTTACGACATTAAGTTGATTTATGATCCTTGACTAAGAATTCAGAAGTCGCAAGTTCAAATTATGGCTTGTGCAATTAATTTTTTTTTTGATAAATTTGTATTATTGTACGATAATGCGTTTCTTAACGATCCTTGACTAAGAATTCAGAATTCACAAGTTCAAGTTATGGTGTGCGCAAGTAATTTTTTTTTGATAAATTTGTATTATTTTCGGTAATGCGTTGCTTAACGTTCCTTGACTAAGAATTCGGAAGTCGCAAGTTCGATTTACAAATAATTAAAAAAATATATATAAAATATAAGGAAGAAAATCTGTGATGGGCGGGCGGTGTGGATTTGATTTGTATGCAAATCTATATTTTTACTTCGAAATAAAATTTGTTCTCTTTCATATTTTTTTAATTTCGGAGTAAAACCATAGATTTGCATACAAATCAAATCCACACCGCCCGCCCATCACAGATTTTCTTCCTTTTATTTTATGTATATTTTTTAGTTAATCCTAAATCGAACTTGCGACTTCTGAATTTTTAGTCAAGGAACGTTAAGCAACGCATTATCGAAAATAATACAATTTTATCAAAAAAAAAAATACTTACTCACGCCATAATTTGATCTTGCGACTTCTGAATTCTTAGCTGAGTAGTTAGTTATCCGATAAATGGTTCCCGGGGCAGCGGTACCCGTATTACATATACCCAAATTGGAATGACTCAAAATGCAAATCTATAGTTTTACTCTGAAATTGAAAAATATGAAAGAGAACAAATTTTATTTCGGAGTAAAACCATAGATTTGCATACAAATCGAATCCACACCGCCCGCCCATCACAGATTTTCTTCCTTATATTTTATATATATTTTTTAATTAATCTTAAATCGAACTTGCGACTTCTGAATTCTTAGTCAAGGAACGTTAAGCAAAGCATTATCGAAAATAATACAAATTTATAAAACAAAAATTACTTGCGCACACCATAATTTGAACTTGCGACTTCTGAATTCTTAGCTGAGTAGTTGGTTATCTAACTTATAACTTACTGTCGTAAAATAATACAAACTTATCAAAAAAAATGTACCTGCGCACACCATAATTTGAACTTGCGACTTCTGAATTCTTAGTCAAGGATCGTTAAGAAACGCACTATCGTAAAATAATACAAATTCATCAAAAAAAAAATTACTTGCGCACGCCATAATTTGATCTTGCGACTTCTGAATTCTTAGCTGAGTAGTTGGTTATCTAACTTATTACTTACCGTCGTAAAATAATTCAAACTTATCAAAAAAAATGTACTTACTCACGCAATAATTTGATCTTGCGACTTCTGACTTCTTAGCTGAGTAGTTGGTTATCCGATAAATGGTTCCCGGGGCGGCGGTACCCCGTATTACATATACCCAAATTGGAATTACTCAATATGCAAATCTATAGTTTTACTCCGAAATTGAAAAATATGAAAGAGAACAAATTTTATTTCGGATTAAAACCATAGATTTGAATACAAATCAAATCCACACCGCCCGCCCATCATAGATTTTCTTCGTTTTATTTTATATATTTTTTTTAATTAATCTTAAATCGAACTTGCGACTTCTGAATTCTTAGTCAAGGAAGGTTAAGCAACGCATTACCGAAAATGATACAAATTTATAAAAAAAAAATTACTTGCGCACACCATAATTTGAACTTGCGACTTCTGAATTCTTAGTCAAGGATCGTAAAGCAACTTATTGTCGTAAAATAATACAAACTTATCAAAAAAAAATTTACTTACTCACGCCATAATTTGATCTTGAGACTTCTGAATTCTTAGCTGAGTAGTTAGTTATCCGATAAATGGTTCCCGGGGCAGCGGTACCCGTATTACATATACCCAAATTGGAATGACTCAAAATGCAAATCTATAGTTTTACTCTGAAATTGAAAAATATGAAAGAGAACAAATTTTATTTCGGAGTAAAACCATAGATTTGCATACAAATCGAATCCACACCGCCCGCCCATCACAGATTTTCTTCCTTATATTTTATATATATTTTTTAATAAATCTTAAATCGAACTTGCGACTTCTGAATTCTTAGTCAAGGAACGTTAAGCAAAGCATTATCGAAAATAATACAAATTTATAAAACAAAAATTACTTGCGCACACCATAATTTGAACTTGCGACTTCTGAATTCTTAGCTGAGTAGTTGGTTATCTAACTTATAACTTACTGTCGTAAAATAATACAAACTTATCAAAAAAAATGTACCTGCGCACACCATAATTTGAACTTGCGACTTCTGAATTCTTAGTCAAGGATCGTTAAGAAACGCACTATCGTAAAATAATACAAATTCATCAAAAAAAAAATTACTTGCGCACGCCATAATTTGATCTTGCGACTTCTGAATTCTTAGCTGAGTAGTTGGTTATCTAACTTATTACTTACCGTCGTAAAATAATTCAAACTTATCAAAAAAAATGTACTTACTCACGCAATAATTTGATCTTGCGACTTCTGACTTCTTAGCTGAGTAGTTGGTTATCCGATAAATGGTTCCCGGGGCGGCGGTACCCCGTATTACATATACCCAAATTGGAATTACTCAATATGCAAATCTATAGTTTTACTCCGAAATTGAAAAATATGAAAGAGAACAAATTTTATTTCGGATTAAAACCATAGATTTGAATACAAATCAAATCCACACCGCCCGCCCATCATAGATTTTCTTCGTTTTATTTTATATATTTTTTTTAATTAATCTTAAATCGAACTTGCGACTTCTGAATTCTTAGTCAAGGAAGGTTAAGCAACGCATTACCGAAAATGATACAAATTTATAAAAAAAAAATTACTTGCGCACACCATAATTTGAACTTGCGACTTCTGAATTCTTAGTCAAGGATCGTAAAGCAACTTATTGTCGTAAAATAATACAAACTTATCAAAAAAAAATTTACTTACTCACGCCATAATTTGATCTTGAGACTTCTGAATTCTTAGCTGAGTAGTTGGTTATCCGATAAATGGTTCCCGGGGCGGCGGTACCCCGTATTACATATATCCAAATTGGAATTACTCATTTACAATTATTCATCTCTATCCCCCCCCACCCTGAGGAGGTCTATGGCAGAGGTATTGGTTATCTAATAAATGGTTCCCGGGACGGCGGTACCCAAGCTAACTTGAAATGACTTTAGCCGTTTTTGGTGACTAGGCCCGAATAGCCAGGTACTTCTCCACCGTCCTCTCTCCATCTCCTTCCCCCTTCCAGCTTCACAATATAACCCAATTGGGGATGCCATAGTCTGTTGTCCGGTAGACACATTAAAAAAAAACTTTGGAATGTGAAGTAATATTACACCAATATAATATTTATAATAGGCAGAATTAAATTCTCACAAATAATGTAAATAATATCCAGAATTAAAATCTCAAAATTCTCTCGGTGGACTCGTGATATTTCTGCAAATATCACTATGGAGTCAAACAGATTCAAACGGGGAAGAATGTTCTTCCCAGTTTGCAATAGTCATGCAACGATCACGCGTCCGAGGTGACGTTTTGAATGTTATTTGGATTGATTCACGTGATCGTTGATGTTTACGTCGTGATAAGTTTGTTTACACACAATTTGAAACACAAGTTTCGCATTCTCATTTTTTTTTCGGCTGCTTTAGAAAGTATTCAGATTTGTTTTTAGTTTCCATATTTCACACAAGTGAAAGTAGTTTAACTAGGTTTACTTCAATATTATCTAAAAATATATTATATAAATAAATTATAAACATTTTATTATAAAATATCAAGGAAAATAATTCTCCTCAAGGCCTATGTCATCTTTGGGGATGCTGTGTGGAAGTTCTATTTTAGGAAAGGAAGGAGAGAAAGTTCTGAGAAGGCAAAGGGTATTAAGGATGGGTAGGAATCTGGGGGTCAGTGTGTCCAGGAGTGACGGACGTATAAATTCATGCCTCCCACTGCGATGTTCCGAGAGAGTACGGCTAGAGAAGTCAAGGGAACTCCCTCAACCACTCTCTTCCGATCCGGCCTGCCATGCTACTGGTGGGCAGACGCATCCGCCGCCAAGACCCGGACAAACCTCACCCCATGAACCCGGGTACCGGGAACAAATCTTATTATTATCTTCTTCTTCTATTTTATTTTCTGATCGGAGGTTGGCTATTATCAATAAATCTTCACCCTGCAGGCTGCAAATCTTTATACAATTATGTTCTTCTTATGGTAAATCTTCTTTTCGGAGGTTGGCTATCATTAAATAATCTCCACATCTCTCACACGATCATACATGGTTTCACCACACATACGCCTCAGGGATATCATTTCTACAGCATTCAGTCTACCCCCCCCCCTCCGGAAGGAGATGGAGAGAGGCCGGTGGGGAAGTACCTGGCTATTCGGACCTAGTCACCAAAAATGGCTTAGGTCATTTCAAGTTAGCTTGGGAGCTTGGGTACCGCCGCACCGGGAACCATTTACTGGATAACCAACACCTCTGCAATAGGTCACCTAAAGTGGTTCGTTACGTTTGGTGACTAAGCAGGGGTGCCCGGGTTCATGGGGTGAGGCTACCGGGGTGTCGCCGCCGCGCGCAGGGCCTAGCAGCAAAAACCCACGAAGCGGGTTTTTAACTGCTATACGAATGTCGTGGATTAGATGGACATATGAATCCATCTCTTCTTCTGCATTGTAAGGCGATTGTTTGAAAGAGGAATTTAAGAACCCGACTTAGAGTATATCTCAAGTACTATCATAATTAAATTTCACATCTCGAGTACCTATAATTAAATTTTAATGTGAACTAGTGGTCGCCCAATGGTCGAAATTCGAACATAATCAATTTAATGTGTAATGTTTTTTTTATTGATTTAATGTTTTTTATGCAAATTTACAAAAAAATATTAGATTGACGGAGCAATTAAAGAATTTGCTTTTTAGACGCATAAAAGTTGAAGACCGAAAAACAACCAACCAAAGTTAGACAAAGCCAACACCTCTGCCATCACCTCGGTCACCTCAAGCGATTCGTTACGTTTGGTGACTAAGCAGGGGTGCCCGGGTTCATGAGGTGAAGTTTGTGCAAGTCTTTGCGGCGGACGCGTCTGCCCACCATCTGCATGGCAGGCCGGAACGCGTATTTCCAAACCCTATACCGGTTCAATCACGGTTAATACACCTCTACATTGGTTATTTTTTATAACTTTGCAAAAAAAAATATCCTGAAATGTTAATAAAATAATCTTTTCAATGTGTACCTAGGTATATAAGAGATTAATAATTTTATATCTAAATATTTAAATTTTGATATTATTCCCATATATTGTAAATACACCTCTTTATTGGTTATTTTTTTTTCATTTTGCAAAAACAAAAATTGTTCTAGAATCTCAATAAAATAATCTTTCCAATGTGTATATAAGAAATTAATAATCATATTTCTTAATATTAAAATTTTGATCTTGAAAAATTGACTGAACCAGTTTCAGTTTACACAACATAATGATAAGGCCTGTGGACACGTCCGAACATGCATGGCCTAGACATATGGCAATGGTCGTATGGACGCCCATCCCGTAATTTAAGTAAAAGATGAATTAGCCAAAAGGTCGGTCATCTACTAGGCTTGAATACATCGTCAGAGTTATTAAATGGTCCTTTCTAAAACTCCTCTCTAAATTTCCTATCGACAATATTTGGACGGACGATATCGGCCAAACCCACACGGCGGAGAGCTCAAGGGATATTCAAAGCTAATATTTAATATAATATGTTTATGACAATTAACAAAATGTTTATGACAAATATATATTTTTTTTACGATTAAATAAGATATGCGTAAAATTTATTCGGACCCAAACAATTATTTAAAAAAAATTTAAATAAAATGTTGTTATGTTATTCACATAAAATTATTTCTAATATCCTAGTTTTGTTCACTTTTATATATTTTTAGTTATAAAGTATTTATATCGAGGTCGAGGGGTAAGGCTCTTGACTCGCAATCCGATCGTGGCGGGAAAGAATCCCATCAGGGGATATAAATTTTATTTGATTAATTTGTCTATCTAATATATTTTTTTAAATTATGCATAAAAAAACATTAAATCAATAAAAAAACATTACACATTAAATTAATTATAATCGAATTTCGACCATTGGGAGACAACTAGTTCACATTAAAATTTAATTATGATGTAGGTACTGAGATGTGAAATTTAATAATGATAGTACTTGAGATGTACTCGAAGTCGGGTTCTTAAATTCCTCTTTCAACCAATCGCCTTGCAATGCAGTTGGAAAGATGGATTCATATGTCCATCTAATCCGCGACATTCGTATAGCTCGTAAAACCCGCTCCGTGGGTTGTTGCTGCTAGGCCCTGCGCGCGGTGGTGACACCCCGGTAGCTTTCGGGCTAGAGAGTCCGGCTGGAAGGGCCAAAATGCCACCCTCAACCAAGCTCTCCTGACCCGGCCCGCCACGCAGCAGGTAGGCAGAAGCATCCACCGCCAAGACTTGGACAAACCTCACCCAATGAACCCGGGCACCCCTGCTTAATCACCAAACGTAACGAACCGCTTAAAGCGACCTATGGCAAAGGTGTTGATTATCCAGTAAATGGTTCCCGGGGAGGCGGTTCTCCGTATTCCCCCCCCCCCGCCCTTTCTACTCCCCTGCAATTACTCGTCTACAATTATACAATAAGTCCTTACTAAAGCCATTTCTTTACCCTCCCCCCCCTTCCCCCCCCGCCCCCCCTTTCCCCCCCCGCCCCCCCCCTGTATTCCCAAATTGGAATTCCTCATTTATAATTTTTCAATTAGTCCTTACTTAAGCCATTTTTATTCCCCCCCCCCCAATCCCCCCCCAATGCCCTCTCCCCCCAATCCCTCTCTCCCTACCCCCCCCCGTCTGGGGTGACCCATGGCAGAGGTGTTGGTTATCCAGGTAATGGTTCTTGGGGCGGCGGTATAATTCACTCACTCACTCACTCACTCAAATTGTTTCTCCCTGCATGTCCTTTCCCGTGCGCCTCGTTCCCTTACACCTTTCCCGCCTTCCCCCTCCCTCGTCTCTTCCCTCACCGTAAATTTTTTTGCCGCATTTCATACTACCGAAAATATTTATTGTCAAATAATAATAATACATAATTTAGAGTATGTCGCAGCCCTGCAATAATCTCACACCTCTTTGGTAGCCCTAGAACGCGCAATATATATCAGATCAACAAATGAACCGTAATGTTCCATATAGGTACATGTTTTATATGACCAATCAGAATGCTTCCCTCTCTGATTGGTCATTTATATAAGATCAACATAGACAAAACGTGTAAAATGTATATGCCACCGAAAAATGGGCGTGGCTTACAGCAAAATCTCGATGACTTAAGTTGATCTATAAGGATCCACATATGTATGCCAGCTTCGGTAATAGATCAACTTATCCGCTTGGATCAACAAGAGCAAACGGATCAACTAAAAACTGGTCTACCGTCACGAAAGATCAACTTAGTACGAGAGGGTATAAATATACATTTATATTTATATATCGTTATATACATTTAAAATTAGATTACTAATAATTTATTCCTACAGTCAACTAACAAGTTACATGTCAAAAATCAAAATATTGCATTTTATTCTAATACTCTGTTATTCAACATTATCCGGTATCCGACCGGATTTTAAATTTAGGTCGGATAGGCCGGATACCGGATATTTACCGGATATTCGTTTCATCTCTAGTACCCATACACACCTCCCAAATTCAATTGCTTTTATAATTTAGAATTATTATAATAACTTTCTATTTTGCCCATTGCAGGAACCATGGAGACATTGGCATCACCTCACAGCCAACAACCAACAAAGAGTGGCCTGCACAAATGTGCTGGTCGGGCTCTTCTTGGGGAGTACGGGTGACGGAGAGTCCTGCAACCTGCTATTTCTCCGCATGGCCTCTCTTGTCCCCTGGGTGGAGAGCGTCGTGTGGCCCTGAGGTCTGGCCATGTGATTATTGGACTTAAGTAGTGTTAATATTCCCACAAGAACCCGTTCTATCTCCAACTTTGTTTTTGTTGCACAGCAACAAAGCTTAGTTCAGTTTTAACTTCAGTTGGTACGGAAGCCTTAGTATATTATTTCGTTTTAATTGATCAAAAATCTAGTAAAAGTTAAAAGAAAGTCAAATTTCGTTGTGCGCACGTGTGTAGGGTCTTATCCCCTCCACATTTGTCCATTTTTTTTAGTGTTTTATTCTATAATAACTAATAATCATAAATTATAAGTGCGACAGTGACGTTTAACTAAGATACAAAGTGTAAGTGCAAAGTGTATGTTTACAACTTTTATATAGATCCTAGGTATATAACTCCTAGGTTAACAACATTAGTTTAATAGTGATTTAAAAACAACAGCAGGTTTTGGCCCAAAGGCCGAACCTTGCGACATACATTATTTTTTGTTTAAAGTGTTAAACTAAAAAATAACCGTATTAACGCTCCAAAATAAACAATAACATCCAAACACAGTTTGTAATTTCCTACCGAATGGCGAAAAACCCATCAAATTCGGTGGGGAAATAATCATCATCATCATCATAATATTAATACGTGAAGCCAAAACTTTGTACCCCTTTTTACGAAAATTGCGCGGACGGAGGAGTATGAAATTTCGCACACTTATAGTTTATATAGAGGAAGAGTGCAGAATGCTAATATTTTTTAAAAATTATGCATAAAAATACATTTAATCAATAATAAAAACATTACACACTACCATGTATTTGACGCACACACACGCGTCTTTACTCTATTTTTTATTGTTAAAGTCTATGGTCAAATTGAGAATAGATTAATATTGTTTGTCTTTCATATTATTTGTCTATGGTCTTACTGAATGTCAAACATAAAAAAAAAATATTACAATTATGGTCGAATTTCGATCATTGGGCGACCACTAGTAAAGTTAATAACATTAAGAGTTTTGAATCTGTCGGTAGTGCATTTTTTGAAATTCTCGTACCAACTCATCACACGTCAGTTCATCAGATGACTTTTCATCAACATCTACGTTTAATAGCTCCCTGCAGATAATAGACTGAATTAAACTGTTTTTTTTTTGTGCTAAGTGAATACACAGGTCGAGGGGCGTTCCCCTAGGACCTGCTAAGTCGTCTTCTTCTTCGTTTTTCGTATTCTACAAAACTTTTAATCTTAAAGAGTTAGGTTCTGTGCTTTTTTTTTACCCAATTTATCGCCAGCGGTTATTTACTGCCTGGCGATAAAAAATAACTTTTTATGTCAGGTCATCTTCTTCCTCTTTTTATATATTTAAGTTTATTGATTTTTATTTAGATTTTTTTTTTCTCTCATATTCCACAAATATTAACACTCGTGACGGTTTTACCGTCGCAGTTCGACTAAAAATGGAATCCTCCGATTCGGAAGACCCAGACGAACAGCATCCGGGTGATATTAATACTAAATTTAAACTTTACGAACGGTATAATAGTGAAGCATGCATGGATTCACGCCAAGGAAGAGCTCTTTCAGGTGATGGAAACATGAATGAGGAGGGGAGTTTTTCCCTCAGTATGGAAGAGAGGCGTGCTCAGGATAATATCGAAGGGTAACGATAAACCGAGGACTGACGTGAAGGCCTATCGCCCCATAACCCTGTTGCCTGTTTTGGGCAAAATATTAGAAAAACTCATCCGACAACGCCTCCAGGAAACCCTGTCTCCAGCCTACGACCGACAATTTGGCTTCGTCCCCGGAGCACGCCATTAAGTCTGCGCTTGACTGGGTGAAGGTCTGCACAAAGAGGTATGTAATTGGTATCTTCCTCGATATAACTGGTGCCTTCGATCATGCGTGGTGGCCGATGATTCTTACGAAATTAAAAAGTCGTAAATGTCCACGGAAATTATTTAACATTTCATGTGACTACTTTGACAACAGAACCATCGAGCTCTCATATGGTGATGTTACTATCGAAAGGGAAGTGGATATGGGATGCCCCCAGGGCTCGGTTCTCGGACCGGATTTCTGGAACATTCTTTTCGACGACTCCTCTAGGTTACCCTTGCCTGAAGGATGTATCTCGGTTGACTATGCAGATGATAAGTTGTATTTGGTCTCTGGGGACAGTAGAAGGGAAGTGGAGAGTAAAGCTGAGGAGGGTTTAAACGTGATTTTAGAATGGGGAAAGAGAAATCGGTTGACTTTCGCTTCTCGCAAAACCGTGGGACTTCTGATGAAGGGTTCCCTCAATAGAGGTAGAAATCCCAACATCAAAATGGGAGATACCAGCATCCATTCTGTTGAGAATACAACCTACCTAGGCGTTACTTTGGATCGCTCGTCCTCGTTCTTAACCCATGTCAAAGGCGTGTCAAGCAAGGCCCAGAACCTCTTCTTGAAACTGAGAAGAATCTCAAATGCTGAGTGGGGTTTGCGCTCCCCAGCGCTCCGTTTACTGTACTGGGGGGTATACGTGGCGCAAGTCACGTACGCGGCCTCTGTGTGGGAGCACCGTCTGGGGAATACACTCATCCTCTCAGCACTCAAGAGAGGTCAGCGAGTCCCCTTGTTGGCGCTTTCGGGTGCCTATAGAACAGTTGCTTCGGACGCTTTGCCAGTTTTGGCCGGCATTTTGCCAATAGACCTTGAAATTAGGGAGGTGCTTACAAAGAAGCCTAACCAGAGGAAGACCCGCTGTCCACCATGGTATTGAACTAATACCAGGGGGAGCGGTGTCTCTCCCAGGTCTTCTCAGAGAGATGCGAGAAAGAACGCTGAGAGAATGGCAAGAACGATGGGATATGTCGAATACGGGAAGATGGACCTACTCTTTCTTCCCGTCAGTTAAACTCAGAATGGAAGAGGCTCATATTGCAAAGGATCACCATGTGACACAACTTCTGTCTGGGCATGGGGAATTTAGGGGGAGACTGCACAGTCTCTCCCTATCCCCCCATCCTAACTGCGCGTGTGGTGATACAAACCAATCAGCCGAGCACATTCTGTGGCACTGCGAGATTTTGACGGACGCCCGAGAGGAAATGCTTGATGGTCTACAAGTAACTACGAGACCAGCATGGAACACTGATCTCGTTTCGGATAAGGTGAATTTTGAGTGTCTGAGGAAGTTCGCAAAGGTTTGGGTTGAGAGATGGCCTGTTCTTAGAGCCGCTGATTAGCTGTAAAATCATTGTTGTTTCAGATGTCAGGTGTAATTGCTCCTGAAACCATGGACTTCCATCCATAACTCTATCATTTTTACCGCTCGGAATTTATGTTTTCATACTTTTATTAATTTATGTTTTAATCCCTTTTCCTTAAATAAATGTATAATAATATCATCTTGATCACTGTAGCGACTGGCAGCACCGTCTGTAGTGAATTGCAAGAATTCCCCTATTTCGTTTTGCGCTTGGATTGTTTATGACTAAAATTCAGTAAGAATGATTGAGAGGGGTCCGTGGGTAATGCTTTGACAATTCTAAGAAAGTTTCATGGATCATCATTTGTGTTCCGATGGATCATCAAACCATCCATGTATTCCAAGTACAAAAATAGGAGGAAAACCATTTTCGTGTTCTGGGTGTAGTATCAATTAAAGCTAGAGACTTTTTAGAGGTTTCAAATATATCTCTATGGGGTGAATTAAGACTATGAGTACATGAAAATGGTTTATCTTTGATTTTGGCAGCACATTCATATTAGTCTGCGATTAGAATTTTATCACTGTACTTCAAATAAGAGAATGTTTTCCTTCAAACTGTGTTGGGAGATGATTCCACAACTGAAATTATATATTCTGAATACAAAACTGGTTTAAAGTAAATCTGTATGCGGTGAATTGAAACTACACTCAGAACATGAAAATGGTTTATCTTTGATTCTGGCAGAACACACATAGTCCGCAACTAGAATTTCATAACTGCACATTGAATTATTTTATTTTATTATCTTTAAATAAAATAAAAATTATAATTTATTGTGAAATTTTGCCGCCCCTTAAAAGTGCCCCCCCCCCACTCAAGCTACGCCTCTGAAACTGATATTGTCAAGTTGCTAAGACGTTCGACTCTTAGGCCCCAGAGGGGCTCATACAATGGATTGTCTAGTACAAAAAAAATTATAAATGTTTGAGCAATTTTAATAGCAGTAAGGAAAAATTGAGCTCAGTTTTGGCACATGGACACACCCATAACAACTTCTAGTGGGATTAGTGGTCTCTGTGTAGAAGTGATATATATTAATAAATAAAATAAAATAATAAATTTTAATTTAGAATAGGTATATTATTTTTCTTAATTTTTTTTAGATAGAGTTCAATAAAACGAATTGAATAATGTAGAAATAAAATAACTCACCTCAAATAATGTCACAAACACTTCACAAGATTGTCTTCCAACAAACTAATACATGTTTGTAATATGGAAATATCTTTTCAACAATGGAAATCACTGATATTATTAGATCCTACGTTTTGTGAGGTTTCACCGGAACATGAAGTCGGGAGCCAAGGATCTCTGCCGCTCCGTCACAGAGACGCAAGCTACAAGTGTGTTCTATTTTTTTATCTTATCAATAACGACAAGATAGTAGAATGAGTCATGATAACACAAATATGAATAAGTAAATAAGTTTTTATTTCGCGACGTTGATACGTGGAAACCATCTTATTTATTTTATTATGCTCGTTGCGTATTTGTATAAAACTCCAGAACAATGTTTCAGCAGGCTTCATTGAAATACCTGTAGAACAAACTCAGAATTTTGTTTTGAAGAGTTTAAATATTTTCAATGTTCATTTATTACTTTAATTTTAAATTGTCTGCGACCGGTTTCGACACATCCGTGCCATTCACTAGCAAACTTAAAACATAAGAATTAAAAAAAAATAATAGTAAAAGTAAAAATAAACTGAAATTATCAGAAATAGTTTGTCAACAAAAAAAAATGTTTAATCGACAAATTATTTCTGATAATTTCAGATTATTTTTATTTTAACAATTATTTTTTTTTGAAATTTTTATCTTTTAAGTTTGCTAGTGAATAACACGGATGTGTCGATATTGAAAATTAAAACTTTTCAAAACAAAATGTCTAGAAATTTGCAGCAGTTTGGGGCCAGTACCTGCTTAATTTAGACGGAGTGTTCTAGCCACGCGTTTGCCTTAGAGAATTTACAGCCGGCCGTTAATGTACAGGCGCGGTAGGAAGAAAGTTAAGGAGAAGTTTCGGGTGCGTTCGTCAGTTGGTTTCTTGGAGTACTTTGGATAACAGCTGGACTTCAAGCCGTCGAAGGTCATGGCCGCAATGACACGTGAGCGAACTAATTTTATAATGAATCATCACGAGATAGTTTTAACTTTGGTTTAATATAGCATTAGCGTTGATTAATCCTTTCTAAATATGTAAAGTTTATTTATACAGGCGCCATTCAGGATTTTATAATGAAATGCAACCATTTTGTTTGATACTACATGTTCCGAGAAACTAGTTTAACATAACTAGTTTACAACTTACAGAGCACTAACTAGTTTACAACTTACAGAGCACGCCTAATTACGGAGGCAATTGAAATCCATAAAACCCCATCAATATTAACAGAGACGACGGAGCTAAGCTCAATAGTTCTTGGTATCCAGTAATTGACGGCTACACCAAAGCTAAACGCAAAAAAACATGCTGAATTTTTTTCTAACACCAGCTCGTAGAGAAATGGAGCTGGCAGCACGGTATCGCTTCGACACACATAATTAAACACTCTCACCAATATCATTTACTCATCTGCCCTGATGATGGACACTGTAACGCTGTCCGAAACGTTGGCTAAAGAAGGAGGTAGCGAAACACGGCATAACACCCCAAAAACAATAACAAAAATACTTTTTGGCCGTGAAAACCTAAAAACATACCTGACGAACCTCTATAGGGAGGAAGTTCATACAAAGGTACGACGGTTGGAGAATCTGAGGAAGCGAAGGAACCATTTATTGGGCAACCTGGCTTTCCTCAAGAGATGTAAGGAGGAATCGATCGTACCAGTACACATCCGCATAAAAAGACACATTACATCCCGGAAAGCCGACCGGGTATTCCAAAGCGGAAGCAGCGCTACTAAGGGAAAGAATCCACAATGTGCGTGGCGAGCTGGATGGAATATCTCGTTGCCTTTTTGATTTACACTTACACCTGAGTGCGACCCTTAAAGATGAAGATTGGAAGAAGGTTGACAGCATGACTTACCATCAAGCACTAAGATGCAAGCAGTCAACAGATGCTAGACAAAAGCAAAAGTTTGAGAGACTCAACCGAGACAAAAAAGGTGATCGAAAACAACTCGATCAGAATAAAGTTGTTATTAATATTGCGAACCTTGAGTTGAGCCCAAACGCGACTTCTGTGCTTGCAAAGGGTATGAATTATGCAGTTGCCCCTAAAAAGATACCTATAGAATCTATCATATGTGGTGTAGAGACGGCATTGCATACAATGATGAAAGTCCACAAAATGACAGAGAATCGGCAATCGCACTTAATCGAAACCGGCCATTACTTTGGATTTGTTCCTGAAGTCCTGGGAAGACCCAAAACTTACAGAGCACGCCTAATTACGGAGGCAATTGAAATCCATAAAAACCCCATCAATATTAACAGAGACGACGGAGCTAAGCTCAATAGTTCTTGGTATCCAGTAATTGACGGCTACACCAAAGCTAAACGCAAAAAAACATGCTGAATTTTTTTCTAACACCAGCTCGTAGAGAAATGGAGCTGGCAGCACGGTATCGCTTCGACACACATAATTAAACACTCACCAATATCATTTACTCATCTGCCCTGATGATGGACACTGTAACGCTGTCCGAAACGTTGGCTAAAGAAGGAGGTAGCGAAACACGGCATAACACCCCAAAAACAATAACAAAAATACCTTAATTGATTTACCGAAGGTAGTCAACCACCCCTGTAGATTCAATAACACAATAATCATGTTCTATCTTTAATGTTTGAGACTTAAGAATAAATCTGCATCTAGTTATTTTAACATTCCTTCAATGAACTACCCACATCCAGTATTTGTATTCCGATAGGCATCAATGTTTATTTTAATATGAGAACAATAATTATAGCATTGGGATGGCGGTGAATGCAATGATGGATAAATAGGTAAGTATCACCGTTACAAATTGTTACATAGTTATCCAAGAAATACAACAAATTGCAAACTCAGTATGCCTACCACGTCTCTGCATTAACACTTCCGTACCGGACCAGGGTAACGCACTTACACTAACGAGAGTTTTACGCTGTATCTAAGTTGTTTTTTAAACCACATACTCAATAATTTGGGTAATCCTAGAAAAAATATTTGGTTATCGATCTGCATTAAAAAAATTAATATCGCATTACTACTTTTCTTAATATTAATTCATTTATATCAAATTCCGGTCGAGAATCTGTCGAGCCCGCCCCCCTACCCCTCCGTTCGGGCGTTACCCCGTATCCATCCGCTGGAAGTATCGGGACGATTCTAAGCGATAGTAAGTAATTTCTGAGTTGTTAGTGGAAAGGACAAGATCCCGTTTGTTTACACTGCGCATCTAGTTTGCTCTTTTTACAATGCTATAATGTTCGCTTGCCGGTCAAAGATCATTCGGTCTGGATCGTTTCCGCTACGCGCCAATCGCCAGTCAATATTCGGAAACAAAGCGTTATGGTGGCTATCGGCCCGCCTTCTCTGTTTTCTATTGAGAAATACGCGTTATGGTCTAAATTCGTTAGAATATTAATTATGACTTTATTTATGAAACGATTTAGATAATGACTACTGAAATAAGATGAATATGCTTCTTTCTAATTATTACCAAAACAAATTTCCAAAAATTGTGTCATTAACACCCTTTAATAAGCAAAACAAATTGGGGTCCCCGAGTGACCCCCCTTCGGATGAAGTGTGATTTTTTCTTTCCGGGACGAAAAGGTTAAATAAACTTGGATTTTATTATTAATCTTAAGAATATTTTTGTTTTTCTTTAACGAACAAATTTAATAAATGTTAATAGAATCCGTAATGGCTAGGGAAGGGAGGGATAAAGGGAGTCCTGCCAGCATATATGCATTATTTACCATCAACACCTCTGCCATAGGTCACCCCAAGTGTTTCATTTGGTGAATTAGCAGCGGTGACCGGATTCACACAGTGAGATTCGTCTTGCCATATCTTGGCGGCAGATACGTCTGCCCACCAGCAGCACGGTATGCCGGATCGGGAGAGGTCGGTTGAGAGAGATCATTTCATTTCTCCAGCCGGACTTTTTGCACCGCAGTGGGAGGGATAGATTCATACGCCTGTCACCCCTGGACACACTAACCCACAGATTTCTAACCTGACACCCAATTCCTTCCTAGAACTTTCTCTCTTTCCTTTCATAAAAACACCCCACTCAGCATCCCCAAGGGTGACGTAGGCCTTGAGGGGATTTATTTTCAACAGAGCCTACTGTGTGGAGTTAATGTAAAAAAAAAATCATTCAAAAACCAAAAACTATTTTTGAAAGGTGATGAAACGCGCATTCAAATTTTATTATTAGAAATAAAAAGTTAATTTTAGTCTTAAAGAAAAAAGTTAAATTATCTGATAATTAAACTAAAGTTACTGACTTATTTTATTAGACAATAACTTAAAAATTTTAATTTAATTATTGTCAAATTTTTATTTCATAAGGGTGTGCATTTTAATGTTTCCGTTGACTTTTAGATTAGAGTATAAAGCGTGGTGTTTTCTTTTTCTCACAGATTTACTCTGTAGGTAATATTTGTTTGCAAAACCGAACAATGAAGCCTGAGGGGTTAAATTAAATACTGTGGCATGATAACTTCTACAATACAATAGCAACACACCTGTATTTTTTATGTTTTCTTTTCAAATAATTTTATTTCTTTCTTTTATCTCTTCTCTCTTTCCTTTCTATTTCTATCATTCGTTTCCTTTTTCATTCAATGTCTTAGTTTTTTTCAATATATCAATATCAAATGTAATATTTTTCAATATCAAATGGTAGAGTGGACGCCGTCGTTGTAACGTGCTTAATTAATTTGCATATACCTCTCCGCTTTACCCGGTTAAAGGCGCTATATTTTGCTACCAAATTTGCTAACTTTTTCGTTAACTCTCCAATTCAAAGGCTTTATTCACTCTGAAATAAATATAGTTCTTTTGACGTATATCGGTACCAATCGGTTTCTAAACTTAAAAACAACATATTGGAACTTTTAAAATAAAACTATATATATCAAGCAATTGCACCGTCTATCAAAACATTACTGATCCGCAAAACATCTACAACATACATTGCATAATAAAGATTGTTAATTAATAGACATCGGATTGTACGCATTTGCATATTTGCATATGCAAATGCATATATCTCCCTAATTACAGCGTCTTTGCATATTTTTTCCACAATCGTGCATATTTCGTTTAATAGCGGCGGAAGGTATCGTACATATTTGTTTTTGATGCTGCCGCCATACACGGTGAAAAATGGCCAAGCCGTGCAAACTTTTTTTCCAAATTAATGGCGTATTACCTGCTTAGCTCACCGGTTTCATCTCCTTGCAGAAGAGAAGGCAAAAAAGAGTATGGGAATGTTGACGAATTGATTTCCTCTACAAAAAAGTGTTTTTAAAAGCACCGTCGCGTCTGCAGTCTTACAAAGAAGATTGCCAAATCTAGCATTGCCGCCAGAACCTATAATAACTTGATGGGGTACTTGGCTAAAGGCGATGTTGCTCTCTATGCTGAGAATTTTGAGCCTGTAAAACAAGTATTTGGCCGATTTGACAGTTCTGGGGTCATTGCAATTCAGTTAAGTTCAGTTAATTTAAGCAAGCTAGTATTTGAAGACGCATCCATTAAACAGAATTCTGCCCTCCTCTCAGCACGTTTCCTCAAGTTACCAGATGCCGTAGAAAAAATTGGAAACAAAAAACCTTCATCTATTTAAATCAATAGAAGTTCTGGAAAAAATGACAGAACTCGCCACCTCCTTTCCTAATCCAATATCAGAAAAGATTCGTAAAAAGTTTTTTTTTTACATTAACTCCACACGCCCTGAGGAAAATAATTTCCTTCAGGGCCTATGTCATCGGGGATGCTGTGTGGAAGGTCTTTTTAAGGAGATGAAGGAATGAACATTGGATTTGAAGAGACCCATGTTGTAGGAATGAGGAAACACAGAAGCCGGCAATCGTTCCACAGCCGAGCTATTGAACTCAAAAACGAGTCGAAAAAACGACGCGTTTTCGTGTGACAAATGTCATATGTTGGGCGCGCCGTGTCTCCCGACTATGCACCGGTGCCGAAGGGATAAATGACGAATGAAAACGACCTCTCTACGTCAACTGACGTCATTGGACCAAATTTAAAATTTGGTGCCATTTCGGCGATATCTGTTTAGGCAGGGTTGACCTGTGCCGTTGATGTAGGCATTATGCGTACGAATTGATGTAGTGGGTGGCAAACGTCCGATATGATCCGATGTCTATTAATTACAAACAAAATTAACAATAACCTTTTCGTATTTATTTTATAATTATAATAACAAATTCACATTAATTCATCCACATTCACCTATTTCTTTAACTATTTCTATTTCTACTTAACTTACATTATACGTTACCTACTTTGTGTCTACTCTTATAATATATGTAACCTACATGGTGTTTCTTATATTTTATATTTCAAGTATCCTACACTTTCTTTCTTATATTTTATGTACCTGCTTTGTCAAAAACATGTACTACAATTTATCTTAAAGCCCTACGGGCGTTTTAATAAATAAATAAATTTTCTTTTAATGAAAAACAAATAACTTTGTGTACACCACTATTTAATTAACAATATCAACATGTTTCGAAAACTATGTTTTGGTATACACAAAGTTATTTGTTTTTCATTAAATTAATAATGACGCCACAAAGTGAATTTGCGAATTTTGAAGAAATAAATAATTTTTCTTTTTATTTCTTTCAACTCTATTTGTTAATGTATGAATTAATTTTATTTTTCTTTTAAATTCCTGCCACCTCGGACCAGGCTCAAATAGTGAGGCATATATCAAAACAATGTATTTTTACTTTATACTAATAATTTTTTTTAAATAATTTAAAAAAAAAAAAGCAAAATGATAATTATAAATCTTCTATACTAATAGTAATAGAGCTTGCCTTTTAAAGGCAGCTTCTTTGATGCTAAATACGTCCATTTCCAAATAGATTCTGTTCAATAGAAAGATTGCTCTCCCCACTGGCATGACCTTTGGCAAGTTAGTCCCGCGGGCTAACGCTGGGAGATAGTCTCTGGGAGCTAGTATTAATTAGGACAAGAAAAAAGTATCGAAATGCACAAGAAGGTGCCGGGATTCGATCCCGCGACCATCGGATTGCGAGTCAAGAGTCTTACCCCCCGACCACGGAGGCCGTCAATATTAATTTTGCTATCGTGTAATAATAAGAAATTAAAATAAAACTTTAAAGGATATTGGATCACGTATTTATGTGTGTACTGATTTCCAGTAACATAGGTGCACTCGTAAGCACACATACCTGTCACACATTATAACTTTACCTGGGTTTTGTAATAATAACTGAATCATGCATCTGAAACACCGTGAAACGAAAAAACCGTCCTCGCTTTCTAAGTGTAATTTTTTGTAGTGCTTTCAGCAGGCCGCATCGTAAGCGCTTGCGGGCCGCACCAAAAAGCTGGCGGGCCGCAGGTTCCCCATTCCCGGTCTAGAGCTAGAAAAACTGTGGAATGTGCTTTCGGAATTTTGCACAATGCATGAATGTAAATGAAGCAAGGAACTTGCGCAGACAGTTGTGTCGCAGTCCATCCTTAATGATGGTTAGTTAGTTCATTCGTTTTCTTAAACAATATTCTACTGGTATTTCAGTATCAAAGAAAGGTCAAGGCCAGTCAAATAAAGCGAAAAAAACATATTGGAAGCAAATTTGGATTCTGCTGAAAAAAGCAGGGTTATCAAAGTTCACCCAAATTTACGATTATGATAAAGACATATTTAAAGAAACCACAGTGCATTGCTTTCAAATTCAGCCAGTAGTGCGTACAGGGTGCAAATTGTGACGAGATATTGTGAATTGTTTGTGTTTTATGGCCCAAAACTGTGAGTTTTATTACATTATTTCGTAAAATGTTCATTATATTTTATTAGTGTATAGAACACAATATATAACATTATTTTATTTGGAAAACTTACGGTTTTATGCAGAATAATATAGCAACACAAAATGTTGCAACAACCTGTGTATTTTAAAACAATTTGTTAACTATCTGAGAAATGTCACGTACAGATGTTTTACTTTTAGTTGATCAACTCTCTACTTGAAAAAAATCCAGTGATCTTTAACTACAACATTGATCTTGAGACATTAACACAAATTAAAGACTTAGGCATCACTTTTCAATCAAATCTTTCATTTGTTAACCACATAACAGAAATCTGTAATAAGGGCTTAAAAATGTTGGGATTTATAACTAGGCTAACTAGAAATTTTAAAATAAAGTGTATTAAACTGTTATATTTTGTGTGTATTAGAAGTCTACTTGAGTACAATTCTTCCGTCTGGAATCCACATTATAATATTATACATGTACAAGCTGTTGAAAGAATACAAAACAAATTCTTAGGTTTTCTAAATTTTAAAATGGGTATCCCAGCAATTATTAATTGCATTATAAGCATAATTAGCAATTATTAATTATGTTGAGCTGCAACACTATTTTAAACGATATGAATATGCTCAAACTGTCAGACAGAAGAATTTTCATTGACTTTGTATTTCTATATATATTTCTAAATGATTTGGTTGATAGTCCGGTATTGCTTGAATTGATAAGCTTCCGAATTTCACTTCGTAATACTAGAAATCAGGATTTATTTCAGTGCATAAATTCCGAGACTAGCTACCATATGTATTCCTCTTTGCCCAGAATACTAATGGAGGGAAACAATTATACCAAGTCAGTGGACATCTTCAATTTATTTTTAAACTTGTTTAAACTATTGTTATTGAAGCAGATCAGTTATGTACAATAATTATGTATTTTTCTAACAATACTATATATGTAAAAGCCCCGAAAAAGGGCGTTTATTAATAAATAAATAAATTCACTATCAGTGTGAGCCCTCTTCTAACAAGGTTGTTCAAATTTTTCCAAACAATTTTTACTTTCAATAAACATTGGAAAAGAAAAGACCGGAAAAACGTCTTAAGCGGGAAAACTTTATAAGTGGAATAAATTGGGCCAATTTTGTACAAAGGGACCAGAAAAACTTCTTAGGCGGGAAAGCCTTATACACTGAAAGAAATGTTTAGGTACTATTTACTAAATTTTCAGTAATTATCTACTAAACAGTTCAGTTGTTGTGGTGACTGCCGAACATTTAGCTACTGTTTGCTAAACAGTAGTTTATTTATGACAGCTCAACGATTCAGATAATCTAGCTAAACTAATCGGTTGAGACAGCTTTCTGTGTTTAGTTGTGTTACCTAAACTGTTGTGTATTTTATATCTAAACCATTTGGTAGTGTTTGGTTAGAAAAACATAACTGTTTAGATGTAGTAACCTTATTATTTAGTTAATATTCCAAAATGGTTATGTTGATTTAACTAAACTTTGGTTGGAATAGCCCTACCGATATAGGTGTTTTAGCTCTCTACTTTAGTTGTGTTACCTAAACTGTTGTGTATTTTCTATCTAAATTATTTTGTAGAGTTTGGTTAGAACAACATAACTGTTTGGATGTAGTAACCTTATTATTTTGTTAATATTCCAAAATGGTTAGGTTGATTTAACCAAACTTTGGTTGGAACAGCCCCACCGATATAGGTGTTTTAGCTCTCTACTGCTAGCTAGCTTTAGGTACTGTAGCTTAGCTTTTTGGTTGGGTTATCTATATTAGATAGGAAGTGCAGCTTTGCAGTTTAGCTGAAAACAATACAGGGTGTAAATGTAACCACCACCAACTCGAAGGATTGTACCCATGATTCAGAATCATGGGCGAGTTGCTGGTAGTTTATTACAACCCTTTGAGAGATGAAACCCAAATAAATATTATGTTTTGTAAGACTAGAATCTACTTATTAAAATTCACATAAAAAATATTTTGTTAAGAATCGTCTCTCAAAATATTGTTTCCGGCTACCAGCAAAGCCTCAAAAAAGAAAACACGTTTGATCATACACACATTTATATTATCATTTTTTATTACAATTTTTTCTTAAATACAGTAAAAGTTTTTCGTGTACATACATACAATAGTACATTATATTAAATAAATGAACTCGATGGATATAAGTACCTTAATTAGTACCATCCATGCTGATGCTGATCCATGCTTTTCCTTCCCATAGGAATGGGCAGACCATCAGCAGGTATTGCGGCCTTATTTATTAAGTTACTTAGGTATCTGAAACTTACTAAAACTATTTAACTTACACTCGAAATTTGCTCTTCAAAAGCTTCTTGCGTTATTGTTTGCGAGTTGGTTATATTACCCAACAAGGAAATGTCATTTTCAACAAAGTCATCGAGTTGGTACAGGGGCGTTGTTTGTTTAGAAGTTGAAGGTATATCTTCAATCTGAAACAAAACAAAAATATTATCAAGAGGCATGTACTTAATCTTAACGTCTATAAGTAAGGTTAATAACTATTTCCAAATGTTTATCTAAAAAAGGCCTAGGTATACATGTCATCATTACTGCTTTTAAAAACTTACAGTTATGACAGGTGGATTGATTACATCTTTGAGCGCATTAATGTGTGCTGTAAACAGTGCCCGGTGCCCTACAGTCGGAATTATTTCTTTAATATCATCTTGAGATATTATCAGGAGTGTTTTCGAGTCTATGGCTTGTTCTGAAATAAAGAAAAAAAGACGAGAAAATAGAAAAATTTTCAAAACAAGAAAATAAAAATTTATTTTTCAAAGGAATGAAAATTATTTAAAAATTATTAATTTAAAAAAAAATTATATTTATGCAACAGCAGATACCGAATACTCTGTATCATGAACCAAGCGGAGATAAAATAGTTAAACACAATTCAATGTTCAAAAGGTTATGACCGAAATAATTGCAATAGGTACACTTTTATTAAAATTATAAACATAACCTTCTATGATCGACCATCTATCGGTACTTCAAAGCTAGTTTGGTTGGTTCTAGTTTCTAACGCTAGGGTAAAACTGTAACTCAGAAGATACTGCAGTTTCCAAACATTCGTTCAATACAAAATAATACTGGCGGAAACTAACAAAGATATTATAAAGATATACTGTACTCTCTCTGACCTGTGTCATGACTCATGACACAATCTTGGTTTTAGCGTCCACACGCACTATACAAACTAGGTACATAATAAATACAAATCTACTAAATCTATTGCGTACTTGACAGTCATAGAATAAAGAAGGTACCAGTACCTAAATCGAAATGAATGGATATTATCATAATATATATCATAGTTCCACGATCTAAATCAATCAAAAAGTTAAAAAAGAAAACTCACCTTTAAATTTTTCTATATAAGCTTCCAGATTCCAAGAAATTAAATAATCCACCACGGTGTTGTCTGCCATTACAAATTAGAACTAGGAACAGCGGCCGGCAAAAAATAAATTCCCAACGAACGTCAACTTGCGTATAATGCGTACAGAGAGCTGAGAACTGCGTCAGTCATCTCAGCCGGGCGGAAGCTGGGCGCCCGCCGGGCAGCTAGCGATAACGAAAAGGCCGTTGTATTTATTGCTCGTCTAGGTACCTAGGTAGGCAAAGTTTGCGAGAATTAACTAAAGTTTTGTAGCAGTTTGCTCAAGTTTGTGCAATGCAACTAATTGTTATGTAAAAATACCAAATTTAGGTATTCCAACCTCAGTTTGGCTAAGTGAACAAAACATTTAACCAAACTAGATGTTTAGTTAAATTTAGCTAAATAGTTTGGGAAGTAACAAATAAACTTAGGCTACTAAAGTGAAATAGGTTTAGTAAATTACTTTAGGTTAATTAACTAAACTGATTATTTTGTTAAGGTAAGTAAGCTTTTAGTATGCTATTATTAAAGTTTAGTTGTAGTAGCTCAAGCACCTTTAACTAAACAACGACGGTATCTGCACATAAAGTAGTTTAGGAACAAGTAGCTGAAGTTTAGGCGATAGTTACACAACTTCGATTAGCTTAACACTTTAGCTAACTCATTTTTTTCAGTGTACGTGGAATAAATTGGGCCATTTTTAGACATAGGGACCGAAAAAAAATTTTTATTACAAATTGACAATGACAAAGAGTTGTCATAATTTGTAAGCAAAATTACAAAATGACTTTAAAATAAAATAGTTCATATGAGAGAAACCAGCGGGGAATAATAATATAATTGCATAATGATTACGTAAATATTAATATAATTATTGTTAATCAACATTATTTTATCCGTTACTTGGTCAAAAGCCAATATGTATTGATAAAAATAAAGTATTGCTTAGTGAAAGAAAAATAATCAGAAAAGTTAAACATTCATTATAATTATTACTTTAATATGGCAAAGTGTAGATAAAAAATATTAATAATCTTTTAATTCCTTGTTCTTTGTTTAAACAAGAAATGAATTTTTCTAATGGCCAAAGTCCTCTCCACATGTGACCTTACTAACTTTGTCAAAGTATACATAAAAGTAACCACTCTGGTAGATAAAGCATTTTTGTGAGAATAAAATCATTTTGCAAAAGAAAAGTGAAATGATATGTTTATTTGATCTGCTTTATATGATTTAGTAGATTTTTCAGATACCCCGACTTTGTAAATTATCATTAATTGATGCAGTTTTTAGAAAATGCTTCATCATTATTTCAGAAATACCATGAGGATTCTACTTCTTTTGTTGTTACCATTGGTGGCAGCTGATAGTTTCAAAGACACACAGAACTTCCAGTACTCCAGGACGGCGGATGGGGAAGAAGAGGGAAAATGGTTTTACGGATCTCACAGGGGCAAAATGGGAGGCAAATTCGAGGTGACCCATAACGTGTACACGTTGGCACAGCGGCAACGGAATAGAGACAAGTTGATGGTAATAGAGTCAGGGTCGAAAGGCCAGGGAACTACCAAGTATACCAGCGGCAGCACAGTTGCTTCCACCGGGCGCGACTACGGAGCCTCGGAAACATATGGAAAATCCAAACAGAGGCGATACAAGAGAGGGATTGTTGGAGAAACATATGATACTGGCACAACACGGAACGAGAGATTCAAAAGAACTGAGACTTTTCCCTGGATTTTCTCCAACGGGACTTTTGATTTAAGTAATCTTATTTTTTGTGTGTTTTTTTTTTTTACATTTATTTATTTATTTTTTTTTTTTAATCTTTATTTTTTCCCATTATTATAAACATTTGAAAATACATTTTTACATAATTTCATACACATAAAAGAAATAAATAAATCAAAAAGTAAGGAATAATTAAATCTACGTAAAGTAATCCGTAATCTGTAATATTTTAGATGGTCGTTTATAATTGGAATAGGAATAGAATAGAATACGCCCATAGAAGTGACTATGCCGCTTTCACTTGTCTATGTCAACTGTCAACCGGGAGATTACATTAGATTCTAGAATATATTCCTTATTACATGCTAGATCACTTTCGTCTTCAGCGAATATCAATATATTAATACGTGTCAATATATTAATACGTGAAGCAAGAACTTTGAACCCCTTTTTACGAAAATTGCGCGGACTAAGGAGTATGAAATTTCGCACACTTATAGTTTATATAGAGAAACAGTGCATAATGCTAATATTTTATTTATTGTGCAAACAAAATACATTAAATCAATAAAAAAAAACATTACACCTTAAATTAATTATGGTCGAATTTCGGCCATTGGGCGACCACTAGTAAATGTAATTCGGCAAAGTATCTATTAACTCCGCGTAAATATTTGTTCACAAAATTATTATTCAACTTAACTGAATGGTAGGTACCATAGAGTATTGATCGAAAATACATAAATCTCAGCATATAGCTAAGCTTTCTGCAATCCCTAACCGCAAAAGATAAAGTTGAACCATCTTTACGGTTATGGAAAAAAATAACAGATTATTGCCATCTATTATAAACGGATACACAGGTTTCCTATCTTTCAACTTCTACGGCCTAGGGCTTATGGAATACGGGTTACGGACTATTCCTATTATAAACGGTCCTTAAGTCTGACATTCAGAAATAATAAAGAATCGAAAAAGGGCCATTTTGGGCAATGTGTTCTGTCCCCGTTATCTCCCGAGTGGAAGGTGGTATTCTCCCAGCAAAGCTACACAGCAAATTGGTCCTTAAATATTTCAATTTTATACTCAGTTTGGTTTCTGAAAAAATGTCAGTGATATTAGTTAGGCGTTTCAATTAATTCTTTCAACTTCTGTTTCGTCATTACATCTACATTTGATATGTTTCTAAAACTATTGGAAACCATCCAATTTAAATGAAAAATATAAAAATTTTCGTATGAAGCAGATACTTGAGTGATGTGACACTCTTCTTCTTCAATGGCGCTACAGCTCATTTCGAGCCTTGGTCTCCTTTAAGATAAGCCTCCACCGCCCTTCGTCCTCGGCCCTCGATGTGACACTCTTCTTCTTCAATGGCGCTACAGCTCATTTCGAGCCTTGGTCTCCTTTAAGATAAGCCTCCACCGCCCTTCGTCCTCGGCCCTCGATGTGACACTCTTCTTCTTCAATGGCGCTACAGCTCATTTCGAGCCTTGGTCTCCTTTAAGATAAGCCTCCACCGCCCTTCGTCCTCGGCCCTCGATGTGACACTCTTCTTCTTCAATGGCGCTACAGCTCATTTCGAGCCTTGGTCTCCTTTAAGATAAGCCTCCACCGCCCTTCGTCCTCGGCCCTCGATGTGACACTCTTCTTCTTCAATGGCGCTACAGCTCATTTCGAGCCTTGGTCTCCTTTAAGATAAGCCTCCACCGCCCTTCGTCCTCGGCCCTCGATGTGACATTATAATTTAAAATAAAACAATAATTTTGTAAACACCGCTTTTATTTTTTTATTCTTTATACCGACCGGGTTTCGCTATAACCATAGCTTCTTTAGGGCACCATAATACCCTACTAAAGTTAAGTTGTGTGTTATAAATAATATATTCTGTTTTCACAGAGGGTTTAAGAAGAAATGGGCTGGACTCCTCCAGTGAAGGAAGAAGTAGACGTAAGGGTAGATCCAATTCTCCATCTACTGTCACGTCTACTTCTTGCTTCACTGGAGGAGTCCAGCCCATTTTGATTTAAGCCCACTGTGAAAACAGAATATATTTTGTATAACACATGAAACTTTACTTTAGTAGAGTATTATATTGCCCTGAAGAAGCTACAGTTGTAGCGAAACCCCATCGGCGTACAGTGTAAAAAATAAAAGTGGTGTTTTACAAAGTTAATGTTTTGTTTTAAAATATGTATTGATTTTTTTTACATTTTTACCGCTAGATGGCACTAAAACAGAAATCCTAAAACCTGATTGTAAATTCTACATATTTTTTGGCAAAAATAACAGCTCGTGCAAAGTATTATACACACACAACGTTTGATAGTTATCAACCACCTATTGTGCATACTGAAGAGATATGATTTCTTATCTAATATGAAAAAAAACCGAGCAGCACATCATTAAGTACATGCTCCAATGATCTAAGTATATAATTTATGATTTTTGAAGTAAAAAAATTCTAGGCGTTGTGTAAATTTGATTATTCAATTTAAAACAAAAGTGCTTTTATCTCAGTTTGAGTTTTTTGTGACTGGCTGCTTTCTGCAAAACTACATTCAATTGTCAATGATTGTCTTTGGATCTGTTGGGTCTTTTGATATATCTTTCGTCAATACTTTACGTCATGGGTCGGCAACCTTTTGTTGTAAAAGGGCAAAATATTTTACAAAATAATTTTTATGTCACATGTCATTACGGTATACCTTTTCCAATTTGGGAGGCTGATGTGGGTACCGCCGCCCCGGGAACCATTTATTGGATAACCAATACCTCTGCCATAGGTCACTCCGAGTGGTTCGCTACGTTTGGTGACTTATCAGGGCTGCCCGGGTTCTTGGGGTGAGGTTGGTCCGGGTCTTCGTAGCGGATACATCTACCCACCAGCTGCATGGTAGGTCGGATCGGGAAAGAATGGTTGAGGGAGTCCCTTTGACTTCTCCAACCGTACTCTTTCGGAACATCGCCTCTCATCTCAGAATCTTACCATTTTCCTTCCCAAAACTTCCTCTTCTCCCTTTCCGAAAGAGACCCTCCACATCCCACTCCCAAAGATAAAATAGACCTTGATGGAAATTTTTTCCTCAGGGCCTCCTCCTGTGTGGAGCTAATGTAAAGAAAATAATAATATTTATGTACAAATATTTTAGTTTTAAACATAAAACGCTTATTGTATGTTTCACTTCAATTATTGTAGTAAAAAAAATCAATGGGATTTTTGTGATTGCACGTTGTTTTTATATTAGCTTACATTTTTGAAGAAGAACCATATAATATGGCGCCTAAATGTGAATCCGAAAACCGAAAACAGTGTTTTCTAAAATTCAGAATTGAAAAAGTTTGCTCACAAATAGTACCTAATACCAAACTCCTTTTAACACCTTGTAGCTTTCAGAATCAAATCTATCAAGTTGATTTTCAAGTCTCCGTCTCCATCTCTCGTGAGATTTTTTTTTTCAATCAGCAAACCGGTTTTCAAACTCAGTTTTAAGATGTATCGCTATCCTATCGCATCTTTTCACTCTGTTGTGTGTGATGTCGTCCGTCAAAAGCGTTGTGCGCTTGCGAGCCGCACCAAGACGCCTCGCGGGCCGCACCAAGACGCCTCGCGGGCCGCAGGTTGCCGACCAATGCTTTACGTGTTATGATTGATTCACCCTTGCGATTGTTATGAATGTTTGTTTAGGGGACGGGCTCATATTTTGCTGCCAGGACGATGAAGAAGCGGTTACTACTCCTAAACCTCTCCAACGCCTCCAAATCCATAAAGGCAATAATGGAGTACGGATTAGTGAACAAAGTACGTATGTATCTATACATTTTTCTTTCATTTATTAACTAACATCTTCTAAATAAATTAAACAATATTAATTTAATGAAAACAAATAACTTTGTTTACACCACTATTTAATTAACAATATCAACATGTTTCGAAAACTATGTTTTCTTCGTCAGGATAATAAGTTTATAAAAAATAACAAAATACAAACAAGTATAGACTAATTAGGACATAGACAAAATATTAGAAAGGAGAGGTGATTAATTACTTAAAATATATCATAAAAAACAATTATATAAAATAAAATATAAAAATTATTTTAGAATGGGTAAAAAATTACATAAAAATCTTTTAAAAACAAAACAAGAAGTATAAATAAAAAAATAAATTATTATAAATATAAGTATTAATACGAAAATAAATATAAACGATAGCTATTTAAAAAAAAAACGTTTGGTTATTTATAATATTAAATTTACTATTAACACTTTTTCTAATTTCTAAAATTTCTAAATTATCTAATTGTATACCCGTTGTGTTAGTGTTGTGTTATGATATGTTTTTATATTACATGTTTTTTTATGATATATTTTAAGTAATTAATCACCTCTCCTTTCTAATATTTTGTCTTTGTTCTAATTAGTCTTTACTTGTTTGTCTTTTGTTATTTTTTATTAACTTATTATCCTGACGAAGAAAACATAGTTTTCGAAACATGTTGATATTGTTAATTAAATAGTGGTGAACACAAAGTTATTTGTTTTCATTAAATTAATAATGACGCCACAAAGTGAATTTGCAAATTTTGAAGAAATAAACAATATTACTTTGTTCGAACCACTAAATTTTTTAATATATACTAATTATTTAAAATATACTTAGGTACTTAAAATGAAACATTACTAAGTATTCAGGTAGGGGTGGGGGCGTGTCTAGGGATTAGTTAAGAGTGGAGGGAGGAGATAGAATTGACGGTGAAAGGAAACATGTCTTATATGGGCATGTAATATAAGTTTTTTTGAGGACAAAGGAATCATTCTCATCAGTGGATTTTTTTTATTTCTAAATTATCTAATCGTTTTAATCTTTTATTAATATAAGTAATATGTTTCCATAGTTGTAATGTGGTTCAAACAAAGACATATTGTTTAATTTATTTATAATTGATAACCACAATATTGTAGCTATATTCAGAAGCACAATATCTACTACAAATTGTATTAGTGCACGGTGTCCGGAAATAAGTGTTAGTAAGCTTGTAAGCGGGAAACATGTGATCAATATCCTGGATATGGAAAAACAAAAAAAAAAAAATTTTGTGATCTGATCCTTTTGAATTTTTTATTGGGCAACTAAAGGGTTAAAAAAACTTCTGGAGTCGGGGCTGCGCTAAGACACATTTTAAAAGGTATTAACCTTTTTGTCCCAGAAAGAAAAAAAATCACTGATCTGATCTGAAGGGGGGTCACTCGGGTCCCCCAATTTGTTTTGCTTATTAAATGATGTTAATGACATATTTGTTTGTAATTTGTTTTGGTAATAATCAGAGGTAAGTATATTTATCGTATTTCAGAAGTTATTTTCAAAATCGTTTGATAAATAAAGTCATAATTAATATTCTACCGAATTTAGACCAAGACGCGTATTTTTCCATAGAAAACAGAGAAAGCGGGCCGATAGCCAACATAACTCCTTGTTTCCGAATCTCGACTGGCGATTGGGGTCTACATCGTCGACGTCCATGGCTAGCTTGTTGCATAGGATGATCTGTAAATGATGGATGTATATTTGTTTAGCTTTTCAGCTTTTGAAAACTACTAACCGTTTACTAAAATAGGTACGAATATTAAACATTTTGATACTTATGGTAAATCTAAAATTTTTTTAGGTATTAAATTTGATCTCCTAATTTAGATTATTTTTATTATGTTTAAATTTAGGAAATCATCTAGTATCAAAACGTAGTGTTAACCTTATAAATAAATTATGCATTTATTTTTATAGGTAGATATTTAGTTTATAGTTTTCACCGATCCATTTAAGTAGGTAAAGCATTAATTATTTTTAACGGTGAACGGTTTTATCCCCCAGAGGATATCAAATAAACGCAGCTTGGGAATTTGTCCTTGTGTCGATGTCTAAAATAAAAGTGATTTTTGGAAAATAGTAAAATACGTGTGGTGATGAATGGTTTGATGATCCATCGGAACACACGATGATGAAACTTTCTCAGAATTATCGAAGCATCGTCCACGGACCTCTCTCAATCATTCCCACTGAATATAAGTCATAAAAAATCCAAGCGCAAAACAAAATTAGGGGAATTCTTGAAAATTCACTACAGACGGTGTTGCCAATCACAGTGATCAAGATAACATAATTATACATTCATTGAAATAAAGAAGATGCCCCGGTTTTGTCACAGAATAAGTTTTGAAAAATTCCGAGCCCATTTCAATCGGTCCGAATTGCAGGTGCGACAAAAATATGAACGGTCATGGTTAAATTTTTTACAAGATATTATCATTATTTATTGTGAAATTTTGCCGCCCCTTTAAAGTGTCGCCCGGGGGGCACCGCCCCCTCCCTTTTTCTTTTAAGCAATAGTTGACTTAAATTATTACCTTTAAAGGAGCAAATAGTGTCCTTAAGGTGATTTTTCACGAACACGGCACTTTATAAGTCATCAAAATATTATTACTAATATTATTAACTGATGTCGATGACATATTTCGAAACATTTGAAGCCAAATTAGTTCACCACTTTTTTTATGTAAATAACGAATGAGAAATCATTTTATTTTATTTCGATATTCTTTTGTTTGTTTTTTTTATTGTTCGTGTTCTAGGTGCAATCAAAGGTAAAAATTAATGTGTTTTGATTTTTTTTAATGTTTTTGTTGCTCTTAGGTATATGCTTTTTTATATATTTTGTAATCTTTTTTATTTAAGTTTTACTGTTGTTATAAATGAAACTTGCATTTGATTTGTATTTTATAACCGGTCAGTGGTTGAGTGAGCATCGTGTTTGGGTCCCACCCGGGCGTCCCGTGTTTGATTCCTCGGCTGACTAAGTCTTCCATCACAACACAAGCAATATTTTCGGCTTTCTGTGGTGGTAGTAGTAGTTTTGACTGGACACCCAGGTGGAAAGAGAAAAGTGGGAAGACCCAGACCGAGGTGGGAAGACGAGGTGCGACAGGATGCAGCACAGCTTCTCCAAATAACAAACTGGAAGTCAGCCGCTGAGGACAGGAGGAGTTGGAGGCGAATGTTGCAGGAGGCCAAGACTCGATGTGGGCTGTAGCGCCATCGGTAGTAGTATATGTTTGCACATGGAACACATGGATGGTTTGATGATCCACCGGAACATATAATTTTTATTTTATTTTTTTATTTTTTTTCATTTTTTTTTATTTATTAAATTACAGAAAAAAACATTTTATACAAGAATTAGAGTAGACCCACAAAGCTGTCACAAGGCAGCTTGTCTGCAGGTTCTAACAATTTAAACATTCTTAATCTAATATCTAAGAAAATATTTGTAAATACATTTATAGTTTTAAGGAAACATTAGAATAGATCACATAGTAGTATTAGATAATTTAACTTACAACTATAAATATATAAGATATTTCAATATACCTAACTAATAAAAGATATGTAGGCAGCTATATTAAGATATTCAAAGATACATGGAGTTTTCGTTCATTAACCATAGTTTTATCATTTTAGGACTTAGTCTCTCATTTTTTTTAAATTTTATGTTTTTATTGATTTTATTGAAAATCACTGGTATTAGATATTCAAGAGTACGGCTTCCATATTTATTTAATATTCGAGGAGTTTTTAGGCCCTTTCCTTCGCTAAATCTTGTGGTATGTTTGTGTACAAGTAGGTGTTTGTAAGGGCTTTCCCCCATATTATCCATAATAGTAGTGAACCAGTGGAGACCTTTTATTGTAAGTAGGCTCTCTGAGCCATACAGTAGTTTTAAGTTATGTCTCTGTTTGTAAATCTTTGTTGTGACAATTTTTTTTATTATGGCGGTTTGTAAATTTTCAATATATTTAATGTAAGTAGTGCTTGCATGTCCCCAAGTTCGAATACCATATCTAAGGACGGATTCGACCATAGAAAAATATATGAGTTTAAGAGTACAATGAGGCAAAATAAATTTTAATTTGTAAAAGTTACTAGCGAAGGATCTGAGCTGGTTACAAATTTTCGCCACTTGTTTATCCCACTTAAAATTGTTATCAACAATTATTCCCAGATAAGTATATTCATTTGTGAAATCTATTTTTTCACAGTCACAAACATTAACAATTCCTCTATGTATACAGTTAAGCTATGAGCGGTTATTTTAGGAACATTCCACATTTTCAAACTTGGAGATTTTATGTACATGCATTTGGTTTTTTTAACATTAATAATTAATCCTACATCATGAGCCCATTTGAGAAGCTCGTTAAAATCTCTTTGTAATTCTTGTATAGCAATTTCAGGATTTTCATTTGATACAACAAGAGCAGTATCATCAGCAAAAATGAATTGACGAGCTTTTTTGAAAATCTTACACATAGCAATTACATATATAATATATAATTTTGGACCTAGAATTGACGCTTGCGGTACTCCCGATTTGATGTATCTTGATTTACTAATTATATTTAAAATCTTCACTCATTTTTCTATTTGACAAATAGTTTTTTAAAGAATAAGAGGAGTTTACCCCGGATACCTATAAATTCAAGTACTTTAATTATTTGTATATGGCTAAGTGTGTCGAAGGCTTTTGAGAAATCAATAAATAGAACCAATACATGTTGTTTACAGTTAAGTTGTGAATTTATATGATTAGAAAATTTTTCGAGCAATTTATTGCAACTTTTATTTTTTTGAAAGCCATACTGGCATTTATCAATAATACTCAGATTATTTAAGTATTTATCAAAATTTATTGATATATATTTTTCTAAGATTTTTTCTAATGCAGGAAGTAAGGAAATCGGCCTGTAATTGTTTATTAAAGAGTGATTTCCATTTTTAAAGATAGGCCTTACAATGCTATATTTTAGTTCATCGGGAATATGGCCCGTATCAATTATTCTGTTAATTAAGTGGGCGATTATAGGACTACGTAATTTAACATGTTTTTTCAAATCATACATATGAATTGAATCTATGCCTGGTGTCTTGGAATTTTTCATAACTCCGATAATTAATTCGATTTGCTTTGTATTTGCTCGTGGTAGATACATTGTGTGATTAAAATATTCCGGCGTGTATTCTGACGCTCGGACATCACATATATGTAATAACTTATTTACCCCCTCATCAAAAAAGTCTGCAAAATTTTCTGCCACTGCATCTTTCGATTTGGATTTTAGGAAATATTTTGATATGACTTCATCACATCCGGATTTATCTTTCCTTCCTAAAGTTTTATTAATTTCATTCCATGTTTTTTTATGTCTTTGAAACAGTGATTAAATTTATAGTTATTGTATAATTTTTTGTGTTTATTATTTGTTTATTTAATTTATTTCTGTATTTTTTGAAATCGATTTCATATTTTTTGTTGTTAGGTGAGTTTTTCCATTTCCTCCAAAGAGTATCTCGTGTTTGTATATTTTCAATGAGGCTATCATTCATCCAAGTTTTTTGATAATTGCGATATTTTTTATTAAATTTTGTGATGTTACTTAGTTCATAAATATTTTTAAATTTCGATTTCATTTCTTCGTACAATACATTTGGTTCAGATAATTTTAGCATTTCATTCCAATCAGTGATTGAAATAAATAGATCGCCACAAATTGACGAGACGAGAAAATTTGCAGATACGTTTCAAATGGACCACATGATATTGCAAAACGAAATTATTACTCTGCGCTATGACATTTCTTAATGCAAGGTCATCCTCAGGTCTAGAGGTCTGGGCATTGGTTTCTGACGAGAAATATCCAAATTTGAAGAAATGTGTTGAACAACTGCATATTTGTTTTGGTTCAACATATTTATGTGAATCGGCACTTTCCTACTTAAAACGAACAAAAAATAAACACAGACCTGATTAAACTACAAACCTCATCTTGGTAATTTAGCGAAAGATGCTCAGACGCAATGCTCACATTGATAAAAATATGTGTTACTAATAATATTTTTCATTTTTGTGTTTCCCCTCTAAATAAAATAAAAAAATCCTCATAATTATATTTTTTATTTTTTTTTTTATTTTTTTTTTTATTGATAAACAGAAACAAACAGTACATTAGTTACAATGGTGAAAACAATTTACAATTATTAAGTACATTTCATGATGGGTACCTATGACATGTTTCTTTGTAGTGTCTATGTATATTAAGTAAATTACCGGGTGATGTGCGTAGTGGGTAGGTGTGTGTGTATGTGTGAGTATGTATGTATGTGTGAGTATGTATGTATGTATGTATGCGCACAATGCGAACTTATTTTTCAGAGAGTGCAGTATAGTACTCAGTGTGCGATTTGTCTGAAATGTGTTTGTCGTAGGTAGAGAAATAAATCGTCGTTGCAATTAGGTAGTGGTCAGCTATTATTGTTTCACATACGCACGAACTGATTTCTATGGTCTCCCTCTCTCTTATATAAATATGGTCTAGGCAAGTAGCCGTTATATAGTTTGACAATACTGCTTCTCGTGTCACATCGTTAATAGTTTTGACCAATCCGAAGTTGGCCATTAGGTTTTCGTATTGGATTACAATCGGTTCGAGTTCATTTAAAATGTTTATGTTCGAATCGCCAAGTATTAAAATGGATTCTTTAATGTCAATATTGCACAATATAGTTTCAAGTTCATGGAGAAATAATTTTTTATTTATGTTTGGAGGTCTATACATTGCCAATAGATGTATACGTTTATGTTTGTAAATAGAAATAGTGCCGTAAACGCATTAAAAATTTGTTGTTACTATATTTATTTTTTCGAATGTAAGATGATCCTTCACGTATACAATAATTCCGCCACCCGATCTTTTTGTACGACAAAAATAGTAAGAGTTGAAACCCGATATTTTGTATAGATTTACATTATTTTCATTTATCGACGTTTCACATAGCGTTATAATGTCAATATTTCGCAAAGAACTAGAAACAGTTAGGAGGAAAGTATCAAAATGTTTTGATAAGGATCGAATGTTAAGGTTAATGGCAGTTATATTATTAATTCCTAATACATGTTTATTTGACCAATTTTCAAAATTGTGTTGTACGTTCATAATCAATTTCTGCTACGTCAAAATCTCCGTTCAAATCACCCATACTGAATAATATTTAAATATGCGGGAATAGTATGTAAACATGTGTGAAGATTTATAAAGGCAAATTATAAATATCAATGTTTTTATAGCAGTAAGCATTTACAATATATTCATAGTTAGATTTTAGTTTTGATCAGAACATATTTGGTTTAATAATTGACTACAATAAATATTTTTTCTACATGTACAAGTAAACAAAGGATAGACTAACATCAACATACATTTCAATACTAGCGTGTTAACACTGTGGTTACCGGACAATAATTCAGAATACAATAATATAGTTATAGGTAGAAACATATAAGATAGATACATAACAATATAGCAGTAAGTATTTCCAATGCCTTCCTGGATAGATTATAGTTTAGTTCAAAACAAGGTAGGTTTAATAATTGGCACCAATAAAAACATACTGTACTTTTTCTACATGGACGTTTATACCATAGATAAGCGAACATCAATATAGATTTCAATACATTAGGCCCTCCGTTCATGGAGATACTTACAAACTACGTGATTGTGACACAACCACAAGTACCCTGCAGATGTACTACTTTTTAAAGCTGGTTTCCGTACACGGCACTACCCGAATTATACTGAACTTGATCATTTTTCACGTGCAGCCGTGGAGTTAACACGATGTCGAACGATGTCAAATGACTTTTTTTCCAACATTAATCTATGCCTTCTTCACTAAATCCTTTCTTGCGTATTCTGGTAATGTAAAGTTATGTAAACACGCATTTTTATTCACTTCCAGAACAAATCTAACATTACTTTCATGTTCAGACGCCATTTCTGTCAAACGTCAAACGAAAGTAGCAGACACGAATGCTACAACGCGTAGCGCGCTACCAGCACCGTCGTTAGCGCGCTACCGACTTCAACCTGACATCCGTCGCGCAGCGCCGTGTACGAACACCAGCAAAATTGTATGGCGGGTACCCACGAGCGGTGTGCGTGCTACGCGCATCAGGCTCGAATAGTTTGTAAGTAGCTCCATGTACGGAGGCGCTTAGTGTTAACATTGTGGCAATAGGATAATGCATTATAATAATAAAAATTGAAAAATGATCCATAAAAGTTTCCTTAATTTTCAAAGTATCGTCCACGGATCTCCTTCAATCATTTTCACTGAATATGAGTAATGAACAGTCCAAGCGCAAACTAAAATACGAAGAATTCTTGCAGGTTACTACAGACGGTATTGCCAGTCGCTCCAGTGAACCGATGATATTATTATAAATTCATTTAAAGACAAGGGATTCCCCGGTTTCGTCACAAAATAATAAATTCCGTGCTCATTTCAATCGCTCTGAATCGTAGGTGCGATAAAAATATGAATAGGTTGAAAAAATTTAAAAGATATTATTATAATTTATTTTGAAATTTTACCGCCCCTTAAAAGTGCCGCCCGGGGGGGGGGGCGCCTCCCCCACGCTACGCATCTGCATTTGTAGTATGTAGGCGTGCGCTGTGCCACTCACTGGACGAGTATTAATATTATTTGTAATTTCATGTTTTCAAGAATGCTTGGAGTATTCAGGAACATTTTGCCAACGGTTTGCGTATGTTGGGGCTGTTGGCGGAACTTCCGTCAAAATTCCAGGAAAATACCCCCACATGGTAAGTTGAACATCTTCTCCTTTTCCCATTTGGACGAACCTGTGCAAATAAATAAGTACATCTGTCATTGTTTAAACTCTGCTATTATTTAGCAACCGTTTGACAGCACGTATTTATGGTTTTTCCCCATCCAATTTACAATTTTTGTGCATTTATACGTATATTTCCTATTTTAAATAAGAAAATTTATTTATTTATTTATTGTATCTTTACATTGCAGGTAAAAATGTTTACAAAACAATTTGCAACCTCACTAGGACAAGCCTGTGTTGAGGTTAACAATTCTACAATTAACAAAATAACACAAAATTATACAGATATTGAAAGAACAATATTGTTGCATTTCTTACAGGTTGAGATTATTACTAAACTGCTGGCGCTAGGTAGTACATTCATGTAAACATGTAGACTTTTGTAGGGTGACCATTGTTTTGAGGACTGATTTAAAGTAAAAAATAAAAGTTTTTTGTTTTTGTTTTAACGATTAAGTTGTACATAATAAATATATGTATATAATATAATATGCTTTAAATTTGGCAGGAGAATGCTAATACTAATTTGGCTTATTATTACTATAAACATAATCATTTAGCTAATAATTTAGAAAGGTTGAAAAAATCAATTGGCAATCTTCGGCTAACATAAATAATTTGACAATCTTTTTAAAAGTGCTCAAGGAATTAGATGACTTGATATTTTCTGGAAGGCTGTTAAAAATGAGTGGAGCCTGATAAAAATAATTTCTTTGGCCAAAAGAAGTTTTAGTTTGAATTGCAACAAAGTTCAGACCAGAGCCAATTCTAGTAGTACGAATTTGCTGTGTTCTTTCTGTCATATTAATATTATTAAAAAATCTACAAAGCGTTTGTGTAATATATAACTGTTTTACATTCATGACATTGCATTCCTTGTAAAGTAAATGAGTTGGATATCTAAATTTTTTCTTGAACATAACTTTAATAATCAATTTTTGGGCAATATTAAGTGGTTCTAAGTAGGTCTTTTGGCAGGATCCCCAGCACACTATATTATAAGAAAGCATAGACTGGATTATTGCAAAATAAACCGTTTTCAATTTTTCTTTGTCTAGTATATGTCTGAGTTCTTTGAAGATATAGGTAAGTCTCCTTGTGGTATTTACCAACATATTGATATGATCGTTCCATCTCAAAAATTTATCTATTATTACACCAAGGTACCTATTTGATGTTAAATAAAGTGAAACATTTAATAAAGATAACAAACAAATAACTGTAACAATGAATGTCCAGTATTTTATCGCCAATGCTGAAAGCGCAGTAAACGCAATAAACAAGGTACTTCTTGACCCCAGTAATAAATTCAACAAGGACCAAATTGCAAAAATCACTCCGATATCATGCGAAATTTTAGCCGCAATTGGCAGCATGTCGGCAGCGGTAGCTTCTAAAACTGGCACCTTGGAAGGTGTACTGAAGGCATACAAAGAAATGCTAAAAAATACTCCACCTCCAAACCCGTCACCCGTAAACAATGTGACCGACATCTGTGAGATGCTAACTGAGATGGAGGAAAGAAAGTCAACATCTAAAAACATTATACTATTTAACATCCCCGAGAGCAATTCCCAGTCAACTGCAACGAGAATCACCGAAGACATACAACAGGTTTCATCTTCCCTGGAGGGTTTTGAAAACGCCTTTAATCCCAATGAGATCAAAATCCACCGGTTGGGAATCAAGAAACCTGACCAAACAAGGCCCATCAAGATAGAATTCAAAGATTCAACAACTTCCAAATTCATTCTGATGAACAGAACAAAGTTGAAGAACGGTGTTAAAGCAGCAAACGACCTCACCAATCCAGAGAAATGAACTTGCTCTTTTACGAAGTGAACTTGAATCTAGAATAAAAAACGGCGAAACCAACATTACTATTAAATATGTCAATTCTACACCAAATATCGTGAATTTTGTTTGAACAAAAAACTATTAAAATCCAGCACTTTGAATCTTTATTATCAAAAAACCATTAAAATCCAGTACTCTGAATCTTTATTATCTAAAAACTATTAAAATCCAGCACTCTGAATCTTTATTATCAAAAAATTATTAAAATCCAGCACTGAATCTTTATTATCAAAAACTATTAAAATCCAGCACTCTGAATCTTTACTATCAAAATGAAAAAATTTAAACACGAAATAATGAAATCATTTATTCATAATTCAAGTACTCTCTAAAAAAGTTCTGTGGTAAATTTATGAAATAAATTTACCTAATATTTAATATTTTTTTATTAAATAAATTTAACATATTTATAACATATCTCTACGTATATTATCGTATTAATGCATCTTAGTAATTAATTGTATGATTTATGATAATTTTAAAAACCATCACAATTATTAAAAAAAAATAATTAAATCTTTTTTTTTTCTTTTCATAATTGTTACCAACTTACAAATATTGTCACTGTCTTACAATAGTGGCTATCCTTATTATTTTGTTCACAGATTTTCTTAATTTATTGTTTTGTTGGAAACAAGGTTTGTTTCCTGGTTTGTAATATATTTACTTACCATTAAACATTTTCAATGTACCTTTTAAGTTAAGATATTTGCATATTTATCATATTTAAATATATTTTTTCATTGTTGCAATATTGAAATATTTAAATATACAAGCTCACTTGAGCTTTATTTTCATGTTGTTGCTATACCTTGTCTATGTTATTATGTAAAAGCCGAATGGCGTTAATTTTATCAATAAATAAATAAATATTTCGTACACAGGCAGCTTTAGGTTGGAGGAAAAGGGAGGAATCAGGCTTCCTTTGGCTATGCGGCGGTTCCCTGCTAAGCGAGAACTACGTGCTTACTGCGGCGCATTGTACCTTCTCTAGGATTGGTGGACTCGTTAGGTGACTTTAAATATTACTTACTTTTATTCCAACAATAATTTTTCCATTTTTTTAAATTTTTCTTCTTTTTTCCTCTTACTTTTTTTCTTTCCTTTTTACTTAGTACTTATTTTTATTTTTTAACCGAAATGTGCTATTATTAACCAAAATCAAAATATTCAAACAAACTCCTGTCGTATCGTTTTGAAAATTATCAATATAACCCGATTGCTATTTACAAACGGAGAAAAAAAAACAAATACGGTTTCTTTATAAAATAGTGAACTGCCTCACTGACTCACCGCGCACTGGCCCTGTTAGATAAGATTCTTACAATGCCCTAAGAGATATTGACATTTTCCACCGTTCCCTCGAAACGTTATCAAATTAAACTTTCAATGTACAGTTTGTCAAATAAGAGTAGAGAACATAGGAGGGCGCCACTGTTGTTCAAATGGCAATAAGTACTAAAAATATAATCATGGTAGTAATCTAAAGCTGTGTAACCAACATTTTTATTAAAAATGTAAAAGGCATAAAAGTGAAAAAAATATTTTTTCATTGCAATATAGATACCCACTGATTTGAAAATAAAGATTGCATATTATTATTAATATGCAATTCTTATTTTCACAAAAAAAAATTCAGTTGGTTGGGTATTTTGATTTCAAATCCAAATTTAAGATTTGTATGAAACTGGCCTAAATGGGCCGCGCATACGTTCCTCTTACGCATACTTTTTCATTTAAACAAATTGTTATTTGAAATTTTTTTTAATATTTCAATACAAACTAACAAATCTTTTGATTGTAGAGAAAATTTCGGTTTAAATTAAGAGAAAATTAAAAACGTCATATCTGCTGTTCACATATGTAACTACTAGCAAAGTATTGAAAATAATGGATCCATGACAACTCAATGTGGCACTTAAACACCTCTTTGAAAAATGATAAAAAATAAATTAAAAATGGCCCAAAATCAAATCAAAAGTAACCTATTTAAACAAAAAAAAATTCATGACTTTTAGTGACTTTTTAAAGGAGTGATGTTAGGTTAGGTTAAGAGTTAATAGTTAGGTTAGTGTTGTAATTGCAAGAACTGCATTCAGTAAAATGAAATCCCTCCTCTGCAATGACAATATCAATTTAAAACTAAGGTAGAGAATTATAAATGTTATGTGTGGTCGGTCTTGCTGTATGGATGTGAGACATGCACCTTGAAAGTAAATACCGTGAATAGATTAGAGGCTTTTGAAAAGTGGCTTCACCGGAAAATGCTCAAGGTTCCATGGACCGACATGATCACCAACACAGAAATTCAACAAGAAGAAGAAATGTTGAAACTCGACTCTATCGCTCTCAAGAAATTTGAGAATTTCACTGGCGGTCCGCACACAGGCAACTTTTTAAAGACCAGTTAAGGGCGACGCGGTGACTAGCAGTCGCCGCGGCTGTCGCATTTCAGTTGCCATGTTGACAGGTTGCCATGGTAGAAGCTCACAACCTGTCAAATTTTAGAATTACTTGCGATACGTTAGATCACAAAAATATCGATTTTGTTCAGTAGGTTGATACATTAAGTTGTGCCGAGAACTGAGTTGCCAACCAGTTTTCGGTTTCTCTTTTCTTTTCTAATTTATTTTGAAGGCAGGTTTTAATAAAACGAAATTAAAATCATTAAATCAAAACAATCAACGTTCCCCGCTCGGCGGGCCGCGGCAATATCATCAAACCGGCCCGCCAAGATAAAAAGGTTGGTGACCACTCGGGTTGGGGAAAACCACTCTCTAGGATATCATCGCAGTTAGTTTTGCTGTTTGTTTGTTGTTATTCTAACATTTGATAATATGGTTTCAGCGAAAGACCCGATACAGTCCGCCTCGGAGAGTTAGATTTCTCTACAAACGACACGGAACTCCAAGATATTCGCATTGAATCTATCATCATGCACCCGGAATACAAATATCCTAGCAAATATCACGACTTGGCCCTGCTGAAGCTAGCTACTCGTGCGAGGTTAGTTTATTACTTATTTCACCATGTTGATTAATAATTTCATCACCCATTTTCATAAGTTTCATTAATATTTCCATCACTCTCTTTCATCAAGTCACTTCTGAGAATTTATAAGTAATTTCGTCACGTTGAAATAAATTCAATACCCGCTTTCAACGATTGATTAATATTTTCATAACTCACTTTCATCAAATTGATTAGTTATTTCACCATAGGTGGAGCGTTTTTGTGCAATTGCAGGTATGTCGAAGGACCGTGAATTATGCGTGTTTTATGTGTGTGAAGACCACTGCACAATGCAGATAATTTGCACATAAAGGAAGGGAGAAAAGGACTTACTGTGCTCGTACCTTCAATCTTGGCGGGTTTTATTGTGCACTTAAATGACTATATTAGTCGCGGTGTGATATACATTTTTTTTGCCGCTGCGGACTTCAAACCGGCGGAGAGCGACTAGCGGAATTGGAATAGGAATTAATGCGGGAATGTTTTCGCGGCAAGGGTCGATTAATGACTGACTTGGGTTAAGTAAAATTGGCAGGTATATATGGATGGGTAGGAAGGAATATGTGACAATACTAACTACAAGTACAGGGTCATGATGTATAGAATAATGAATGATGTTACAAATATTTGCATTCGCATTCGCGAACATTCGCATATTTTTGCATATTTGCAATTGCATTCGCATTCGCAAAGTTTGAGCGAATGTTTTGCGAATATGAACATCAGAAAAAAACATAATATTAGGTTAATAAAAAATCCGTTCATTTCTTATTTTTCTCGTTGAACATTTCTGCTTTCAACATTATCATTTTCCTTTCAAATTCTTCTGTAATCTCATAACAAGTTAAACTCAGCAGTGAAACTCCAGAACTATTATCAGACCAGACATCGCAAGTAAATGACAAGTTGTCGAAGGATTTCAGCAATTCGAGTATTTTATGACTTACTTTGCCATATAATTTGTCGCAGATAAATGAAGTTAAATACTGACGAGACTTTAAATTATTGGATTGACATAAATGCTTCATAAGTCTTACGAATCCAAAACTTTCCACCAAACTACATGGCAAGTCTTCCAAGGCAACCATTTCACTCTTATTGAATTATCAACTGCCAGTGACTTGATACATTTATTATCCCACTGTTTCGTTTTATCGACACATTCTTGAAGCGATATCTGTTTATATCGTATTTGGTACTTTGATGGGAAGATGATGCCATTTCAAGTGTTTTAAGTGCATCCTGTTTTCGTTTTTCACATTTTTCTAATTCGGAAAACTCTGTTTTGTTCATTGCCTTCAAATGATTTCTCATAGCCGTTGTAGTTCTTTCTTTTCTAGAATATTCCTTGTTACACAGCTTGCATTTAGCTCGTTCAGCGTCGCAAAGTGTAAAATAAGTCCAACTCTCACTAAAATTTGATTTACTCATGCTAATCACTAATCACACTATAACCTCAAAATTCACTCGTTTTGTTTACGAGCGGACGACAAATGAAATAAAACAACCGATCGGCTTTTTTCGGATTAACTGGGAAATTCTCGGAACAAGATGCAAACGGAATGCGCCTCGCGCGAACGTGAGCCGCTAAGCCATACATAATTGGCGCCAAATTAAAAAAAAAAAACTCAATGTTCGTATTCGCATTTGCATTCGCATTCGCGAATGTCTGTAGCAGATATTCGCATTCGCATTCAAAAAATGACATTCGTTACATCACTAGTATAGATGTTTGTATGTAGGTACGTGTAGCTGTATTTTGTGTAAATGCCCAACCAATAGGAATTAGAGGAAAATTACTACAACTACTCAAAAACTATTGAAACAATCGACAAATTAAAGTGAAACTGTATTAAACTTACAGCAAAGCTAACAGGGGTCCCGCAGGGGTCAATTCTCGGCCCAACATTTTACATAATATTTTTCTCACTCATGAATAAAATTTTCACATTTGTTAAACATTACGTTTATGCTGGTGATCCTGCGCTAGTTATTTCGCATGAAGAATTATCTATTGCAGGGTTTCCCAAACTTTTTCTGCAATGGAACCCTTTAGAAGCCCATAAATTTTAACGGAACACTTTTTTTTAGGTTGTGTAATTCCTAAAAGTAAAAATTAAAAAAAATGCTTATTAAAGACATTATTTATTTAGTATATACCTAAATATTTGTGAAATATAAATAAAAAATAGAAAATAAACAAAGATAATAGAATGCACACAAAAAAACTGGAATAAATATAGCACCTAACGACTAATGATTTTGAGTCCGTTCTTCTTGTTATCAGGCACAATATTGGTAAGTTAGATTCTAATACCGGTCTGGGGTCGAGATTGTTCCCACACTTTGACTTCCTTGCAGTGCAATTAGAAAATCCCGCTTCGCACAAATAGGTGGTAGAAAACGGATGTAAAACAATAATGGCTTGTTTTGATAAATTGGGGTATTTTTCCGATAAACTCACCCAAAAATCATTTAAAGGCTGATATTCTACCTAAAAGGTCTACATCCAACTTAAGTGAAATATTTAAACAAATAATAAGTTAATGAAAAAATAATTTAATTTCACTTAATAATTTAAAGTGAATTTTTAAGAAATAATAATTTCTTATGATTAATACCAGTAGTGTTGAAATATGAATGTGTGTAAATTATATTAAATGAAATTCTCGCGAAACCCCTGTTTAGGTTCAGCGGAACACTGGTGTTCCGCGGAACACAGTTTGGGAAACCCTGATCTATTGCAATAAAACTCATGCAGCACGATTTCTCTTTCTTACAGAAATTGTCACATGATTTTTACTTGATATTTCCTCTATAGCTTCTTCATCATACAATGCTTTACCTGTGCAAATTCACGAAATTAATGATGACGATATTGTTGCCGCTTTTCATAAGCTAAAACCAAAATACTCCATCGGCCAAGATTGTATACCACCCATTATACTCAAAAGATACTCAAATTATTTCATTCAACCTCTAAAGCACATTTTTAACCTTTCACTTCGTAATCTATCTTCTAATATCTTTCCTGATATGTGAAAACTAACGAAAGTCACACCTATACATAAAAAGGCAAAAAATCGGCAATCGATAATTACAGACCTGTAGCTATCTTATCAGCACCTGCAAAACTTTTAGAATCCATAATTTACTCACAAATATATAATCAAATAAAACATACACTCACCGAGAATCAACACGGATTTCGCCCCAATCTATCACCCTCAACAAACCTTATGAATCTCACCACCTATAAATCGTTTGAAAATTTTGCACATGTCGATGTGATTTATACAGACTTCGAAAAAGCATTTGACAAAGTCGACCATGATATTTTATTGAAAACAATAAATGACGTCGGATTCTCTCAGGATTTTCTCGTTTTCGTAGCTAGCTGCTTACACAATCGTTGTCAGTATGTCAGTTACGGACACCAGCTTTCACACGAATACAAAACTAACTCAAGAATTCCCCAGGGATCAAATTTAGGACCCCTCCTCTTTCTTTTATTCATTAATGATATAGGCAAGACCATCAACCGCTCAAAATATCTCCTCTTCGCTGACGATATCAAACTTTTCAGAGCAATTGAAAGTCATATTGATTCCATTCTTCTGCAGAAAGATCTTGATTCTCTTGTCAAATGGTCGGAATTGAATAATTTACCCTTCAGAATCCAGAAATGCAGTGTCGTTACATTTACAAGATCCAAAGACACATTCCTATTCCCATACCACATAAATAAAATTTTATTAACACGCAAAAACGAGATTCGAGACCTTGGCGTGATTTTTGAAGCAAATCTCGCTTTCAAATCCCACATATCTGACATTGTCTCCCGCGCTAACAAAATGCTTGGATTTGTTCTTCGTAATGCGAGATCATTTACTAATGCAATTGCAATACGAAGAACATACGAAGCACTTGTCTGCAGCATTTTGGAATATAGCTCCATTATTTGGGCTCTCTCTGAACAAAACCATATCCTAGAAATAGAAAGAGTTCAAAAAAGGTTTATGCGTTACCTGTATATGAGGGAATATGCATACTACCCATTCCTGTATCCATCGTTGTTTTTTTTTTATTATCAGGAATGCTCGATCTTAACGCATTAGAAGCCCGCCAAAAAATATTTTTGGGTAAGCACCTTTTTAAGCTAATCTTCGGCATTATACTGAATCCACCAATGTTGAAGGAGATTAACTTATATGTACCCAATGCGTACACTCGTGGGAGATCCCACGCACTTTTTTATGCTCCGCTAACCGAGAACTTCTTCCTATCAAAATGCGCCATAAAACAGAGCAATTCAACTGCTAAATGAATCTGTATCGAGCATCGACATCTTCAATGTCACTTACAGAGAATTCAGTAACTATCTTCTGACATATGTCACAATATAGCGAAACTGCCCCCATACACTTTTTTTCTTTAAATTTTGTAATATTTCCCATAAATTTTTTTGTTGTATAACTGATTTATGGAGAATCTGATAAAATAAATAAAAGATGATGGCTTGTCAATTTCGAAAATTATGAATAAATACGGGCAACGGAAATTCACTTATCTTGTCCCTGCCGTATTTAATAAAATGCCAATAAACATAAAAATCGAATCAAATTCCACCACCGATCTAAAAAAAAATTGGGTAATAAATCAACATATTTTTGAATTAATTTTATTTGTTATCTAATATTTCAAATTAATAACAAACAACTGATTACTTAAAAAAATATATATTTGGTAGTATTTTATCACTTTGGCGGTGACTGGAGAAATATTCCTGACTCCAAATTAATTCCAAAAACTTCGTTTGTACCTCAAGAAGAAGTAGATAATTAAATCCATGTAGAATGTAACGAAGGATCGGCAGAGATCGTGTCAGACTTTGTAATGATTTAGTTATTTTTTTTATTATTTTATAATTTAGTTAACTTTTCTATTATTTTTTTATACTGAATGTAAATTACCATTTAAAAAAAAATCTAATATAGATTTCTCTGAATTTATGAATATTTTAAAATTGATAAATTCATAAAGAAAACTTTAAGCTATTCATATCATTTCCATTTCATATATTTTTTTAAATTAAAAAAAAAACTTCTTTTAAATATTGTTTTCTTACATTGACTGCAACATCTTCAAAATTTTCATTTTAATCAAAACCGGCAGTGTCCAACTGTTTGTGAAACAAAACAGCAAGTGTCCAAATGATTGAAACAAAAACGGAAGTGTCCTTCAAAAAAATGTTTTTTTTTTAAAGAAACTGGGGCATTCAGATACAAGAATGATTGAAAATATTATTCTTAAGCCGGTTTACTTACATAATATTAAATGTTCCTTCAGTGGCGTAGCGTGGGTGTCAGCCGCCCGGGGCGGAGGAAAATTTTGCCGCCCCCCCCCCCTATATAGGTATTTCAAATTTCGCCGCCCCCCTTTATAGGTACTTCAAACGTAGTTTTCCTTTTTTTTATAACGACCGCATTTTTTATACGACGGTTTATATATCACATGAATCGACTTTCTTCCAAAAAAAATCCTGTTTTAAATTCAGATACAAATTTATAACTGCTCTCAAAAATCGATAATGGTATCCATGTAATAGGATTTGGCATCTCGAATTTTTACAATGTGTTTATAACACAAGGCAGGTTTCAACTTAAGATTGATTTTGCGTTAGAGAACCAAAATAATAGTGACACATGGAACAGTCCATGTTAAAAATTTTGCAGCGTATGGCATGCAACTCGAATGTAAAACTTGACTAGATCCACTATGAATCTGCAACTTTTTATTTAATTTATCGTTGTATTCTGAACATAAAACTGGTTTTAAATAAATCTCTATGGGGTGAATTAAGACTATACTCAGTACATGAAAATGGTTTATCTTTGATTTTGGCAGCACATTCATATTAGTCTGCAATTAGAATTTTATCACTGCACTTAAAATAAGATAATGTTTTCTTTCAAAATGTGTTGGGAGATGATTTTGAAATTTTACATTCTGAATACAAAACAAATCTGTATGCGGTGAGTTGAAACTACACTCAGAACTTGAAAATGGTTTCTCTTTGATTCTGGCAGAACACACATAGTCCGCAACTAGAATTTTATAACTGCACATGGAATTATTTTATTTTATTATCCCCCCCGACCCCCACGCTACGACACTGTGTTCCTTCTATATTGATGAATAACTGATTGATTAAACGTTATTTTTAGATTGCCAACAATTTCACAAAGTAGACACTTCCGTCTTTGTTTCTAGGGGCCTCAACTGAACTATGTGTATATTCTTTACAGGTTTACAGTTTTTATTCGACCAGTATGTTTGTGGCAAAACGAAACTATACTAGAAACGATTGGCCAGGCCATGGGATGGGGACGAACTAGTCAAAGTATGTTTTAATACCATTTTAAAATTCATTAAATTGTGTTTACAGTTTTGGCTCTTTTGCTTTTCTTGGATTCCTTTTTTTTATTGATTTACTCGCTAATTTTCTTGATTATTTTCATTGTTTTCCTGATTTTTTTTGATTTTATTGATTTTCTTAACTAACCTAATTTACCTGATTGTATTTTTTTAATCGACCTATTCTTCTGCGTTTCTAATTTTTTTTTTTATTTTCTTCATTTTTTCAATTTACTTGATTTCCTTGATGTTCTCGATGTTAATGATTTTTCTCTTAAATTGGTTAATTTACTAGATTTTCTTAATTTTCTTGATTTCTTAATTTTTTTTAATTCATTTCATTTACTTAATTTTACTGATGTTCTCAAAATTTTTGATTATTTTCTTAATTGAATTTTGCCGAGTTTATTAATTTAAGCACTTAAATAATTAAATTAATTCTGTTTAAGTTCTATTCAAGTTTCCCTGTTTTATCGCAATGCCCTGTTATTTCGTACTACTTGAAAAGCAGGGTTGGAAAGCAGGATTAAAAAAAATGGATTTATTTGATAGAAGTCAGATTTATTGAATTGATGTGATTTGATGTGATTCGGGTGATTTGGTTGCAGTAATTTTTTAAAAATTTAAATCTAACTTAAAAAAAAATCACTTGGTTTAAATCATCTCAACCCTGTTGGAAAGTAATAGAACTTGAATAGGACTTTCACAGAACTTGAATATTAACTATTTTTTGTATTTCTTGGGCATTAACTATGAAAAAATTTCTAGACATTTTGTTTTTTGAAGAGTTTTATTAAATGTACATTTGTTACTTAAATTTAATTTTTCCGCGACCGGTTTCGATACAACCGTATCATTCACGAGCAGAATTAAAACTAGTGCTAAAGTGCTAGTGCTAGTGCTTAAGTAACAAATGTACATTTAATAAAACTCTTCAAAAAACAAAAATTGAATATTAACTTTGAAATTTGAGGAATTTTACAAATTCTGTGAAACAACTTATCTTTAATTGCCGTGATCTTGTTATTTTTTTAATTAACATAACCTTCTTATTTTCCTTTACTTTCTTAGATTTTTCAATTTTCCCGTTTTTCTTGAGTTCAACGATTTTCTCGTTTCTTTTTGGTCAATGTTTTGTCTGATAAAATGATTTACCCATATATTACAGAATAAAATATATTTCAGATGGCAATAGCTCAGAAGTACTGCAGGAGGTAGAATTATCCTTCTTCACCAACGAAGAGTGCCAGGAGGGCTTTGGGAGGTTGAGGACCATGAAGCAAGGAGTGATTCCGGAACAACTGTGCGCCGGACACTCCCCAGGCGGGAGAGATACTTGCCAAGTTAGTCCCTACTTTCTAATGCATCCATGTTCTCTCTAACCAGAACATGTTTTTAAAAAGGCTCTGTCCCACCAGAGTTAACCCCTTCCCACCAGAATTAGCTCCGTCCCACCAAAGTTAGCTCCGTCCCACCAGAAGTGGCCCCGTCCCACCAGAGCTAACTCCGTCCCACCAGACTTCGTCCAACTAGAGTTAGCTCCATCCCACAAGAGTTAGCAATGAAACACCTTTGTTGTCGCTAAATGGTCACCTCGGCTGGACGTGGATCAGTTTTTTTTAGATGACCCTTGAATGCTAAATCATTTATTTTGCTCAATTTCATTGGTGTTGTATTTCCCCGAGTACTTGATAAATCTGCAACTTATTATTTAATTTATTGTTATATTCTGAACACAAAACTGGTTTAAATTAAGTCTCTGTGCGGTGATTTACAACTATACTCAGAACATGAAGAAAGTTTTGCTTCGATTCTGGCAACACACACGATGTCTGCAACTAGAAGATATGCTTATCTGCTGACATATAGTCTGCAACTATATGTCAGCAGATAAGCCCACAACTGGAATTTTATTATTGCATTCTGATCACAAAAAACTTCAGGGAGAAACTTCATATATTTCGAAACTACTTTTTTCTGCATGGTGTGAGGAAAAAAAAACTGGCCTATTCGTCTCAAATTTTACTTTGTTATTCAGTACACCAGTACCTATGGCAGTAACTAAAAAAAATAACGTTGAATACTTCTTATTTTTTACGTACAAAAATAATGAAAAAGCAGTCTGTTTTCTGTATGTAAATTGCAACAACGCGCCATTTTGTCAATTTAAAAAAAAATTCTAGTTCCTGCGATAACTACACTCATACCGATCAAAAAAATTTTTTTTTAATGATAAGTGAAAGAGCCAAAACTTGACCCACCACCAGGGTCCATATTTATGAGGGCAATTTCAGCGTAGTTTCTTAACTACTTAGAATAATATATATATTCTAAATTATAATATTTTTGTATACTATTAGAGTGATTAATAAATCTATTAAGTTTGAATAGCCATAGTTCATTGTTTTCATTAAAAAAAATCCTAAAAACTCGTCGAATTCACGGGTCCCCTTGAGTGAATCTGCATGCGAGTTCCCAGCTTTAATTAGCATTACTCTCTTTATACGGTTTTCCTATCAATAACGAATTACGGTTTTCCTACCAACATCCAATCTCGTATGATTTTCCTACCAATTACGAATTTTGCACCACATCGTGTGAAACTTTATATACCCACTGGAGCGACAGCGGAATTTGGAACTTTTCCTCCTATAGCTCAAACTTTTTTGGTGACCGTTTTGAATATTTTCCGCTAGCATAAAAAAAATCATACCTCAGAATTTTAATATGGAGACATACAAACTGAATATAGTTCTATATGGCCAACGAGTTCACCCATCTTTTTCGATTATCACGTATCTGTAGGACTTACAAAAAAAAATTATAAAATCGTAAACTTTAAAACTGCGAGAATCCTGCGTGATAGTTGTTTTGAAATTGCCGCAAGTGATACCTTTTCCAACAACATTGAATATTTTCGACTTCTACACGTTGTTTATGGTCTACTTTATAAACACAAAAGCAATCCACAATACAAGTTGCAATCAAGATATATGTACACTGTGCAATGAACTTGTTAAAGTAGAAAGTATCAAATATTTAGGAGTATCTATTGATACACATCTAACTTGGAAAACACAAATTGATAAAATCATTACTTTGTGTAACAACCACTATTTATTTAAATAGTGTTTTTCATTATTAAATGATGACGCCACAAAGTAAATTTGCCTATTTTGAAGATATGATAAAATCATCTCGAAATTAAGATAAATTACATATACATTTTATAGACTTAAGGAAGTACTTAATCTTGACAAATTGAGAATGATATATTTTTCACTGGTGCAATCTTCAATAATGTACGGCATTATAGGATGGGGTGGTGCGCTTCATGCTTTTATTAAGCCTTTACAAAATACTCAAAAGCGCATTATTAAAGTTATGTACAATAGAACTAAAACATTCTCGACTGAGTTACTTTTCAAAGATACTAAAATATTCAACATCCGTAAATTATTTATATTGAAGACTATGAAATATGGATTTAAAAACAAAAATTGTTTCGAAAAAAATGAAAATAGAATTAGCAAAAGGACTAATAATATCTTTTACACCCCTCAAATCAATACCAAATTAATGCAAACACATAGCAGCTTTATTGGTCCTCGGACATTTAATCTTATACCAAAACACATTCAAACGACAGATAAAATATCACTCTACATAAAAGAATTAAAATTATAGCTTTACGGTGCAGATGTTAAAACACTTTTGCTATAAATTCTATGTTAACTTTAATGCATCACTTTTCATTTTAATTCTAACTCATATAACTTTTTTATAACTTATAACTATTGTTAATTGTACTTACTGATGTATGAATTTTTGTTTATATTACCCACGCACAGGCAGTGCCTTTGTGGGCTCCCATTACCTACTTTTTACTTTACGTAGATTTAATTATTCCTAACTTTTGATTTATTTGTTTCTTATATGTGTATTTTGAAATGTTTATAATAATGGGAAAAAATAAAGATTAAAAAAAAAAAAATTAATATATTTAAATCTCATTTTACTAACCTTTCAGAAAATATTGATTAATCTTCGCCATTTTCTTCCTCACAAAAATGCATTGTGACAGCTGGTTAAATTTTCATTTCCTGGGTTAAAAGTTTAATCAACTAATTGAAATTTACATGTTTATCTTTGTTATGAATCCTTCTTATTGAAAAACTATAGTTGAAATGCACACGTCAAGTGATTACATCGATAATTGTAAAAATAAAAACAATGATCGGATGAAATTCACATTTCACTTACGTAAACCATTTAAAAAGGTCACAATTTTTAAATTTAATTGACTTGAAATTACGTGAACAAATACGTACGTAATACGTAATTGAATTGCGGTAACTGTAGTACAAAACACGTAATAAAAATCAATTCGCCTTAGAAAAGCAAACACGGCTGACAGTTCAAACGAGAATTTTTTGACAATGACGTGAACATAAATATACCAAACCACCCACGACGTGAATAAACATGTTATTTTGATCGTTCTAGTAAATCATAGACGCAAAAGAATAGAGACATCGATGAAAAATAATTTAACCCATATTTCGCCGCTATCACTTCCCGTGGTCAGATTTTGATGAAATTTGGATATAAACACCCAATTAAGAAAACAAAAAATAAAAAAAAATTAAAACTCATACTTACAAAAAATAAGGTGTTGCGTTTTCGCAACGTCAGCGAAATAGGAGGGTAAAAAGTAAATGTATGAAACAGAACAAGTTTATTAGAAAGTGGATTTATTTCTATTAATTTTTAAATCAAACTATTAACATTAACTAAAATTAAAGATATTATTTTATTTATTTTATTTGTAAGAAACAAACAGCTTATACACATACAATAGACATAAACATTATACATGTTAAGTGCAGTGAAGCCAAAATAGTTTCTTATGCTAATATATTTTCTAGATGGAGTTTTAATTTTTTAGACTAGGACTTTTTTAGGAAGGGGTGAGGAAGGGGAGAGGAGGGGGAGGGGAGGGAGAATATAGGATAAGGATATGAGATGCTCTCGATACCTTCCACACTCCGTATCAATTCAATATCGCACGCGTTACTTCTATTCGATACTTCTGAAGGTTTAAATTTAAAATGTCTACGTTGTGAAACAATTCGTTGTATTGCGCACATATTCGAGGAATCGGGGAATTTTTTCTAAAGTTGGTTCTACAAGTGGGCAAATGAAGTAAATTCGATTGTCGGGTTAATCTTGAAGGAATATGGAGTTATATTATATGAATAAGTAGGAAAGTGCACCATTCCAAAAGACATTATAAGAAATTAGCATACACAAATATTACTATAAACATTATTTTCCGGTATGGTCAATTTCGTTACATTTATGGTGAGTTTTTATTTTTTTAAAAGTGTGCATATTATTAAATACGGGTCAATTGTGTATTAAAAAATGTTTAAATATATTAAGAATTTTGGTCATATGTTAACGATAATAATTACCTATTAAAAAATCGCTTACCTGAGTGTCGTATTTTGTCTGACTTTGGGGGGGATCAATTTGCTACAGAAGCAAATATTTTTCGATTTTTTAAAGTCTAACTATAAAATCAAACCTTCTCTATAAGTATCTGAAAGAATAACAGTGATTCCTTATCAAGTTCTCAAAATATGACCCAGCAACCAAACCGTTGCGTTTTCGCAATGTCAGCGAAATATGGGTTAAAGGATCATACCAGATTTATTATTATTATTATGTGTTGCAGATCGCGGGAGTATTTGAAAATATTACAATTTTTTTTTAATGCATCTAGGGAAAACTTTCCAAAACTGGCAGCCAAACAATCCCAAAAATTTTAAATGGCGCTATATTATGGCAAAAAGCGTTTCAGTGAATAGAGCAATATATTAAAAATCATCTTATCATATTTTTTTCTTTCCTGAATTTTCATCAATACTGAAATTTATTTTTCCATATTAATTTCTCTATCGTATAAAAATAAGAAATTAAAATAATACTATGAAAACATTTTGGATCTCGTATGTATTTGTGTCTAACCTGATTTCTAGAAACGTAGGTAAGGCATACGGCAGTGACGTAGGTAAGGCATACGGCAGTGACGTAGGTAAGGCATACGGCAGTGACGTAGGTAAGGCATACGGCAGTGGCGTAGGTAAGGCATACGGCAGTGGCGTAGCGTGAGGAAAATGTCGCCGCCCCCTTCAAACGCAGATTCTCAAGCAACAGGGGGGGGGGGGGGGGTATTAGAAGCCCTGAACTGAATTTTACATTCTTATCACAAAACTGGTTTAAATTAAATCTGTATGCGGTGAATTAAGCCTACACTCGAATATGCTAATGGTTTGGTTTCTCTTTGATTATGGCAGCACATCTAGAATTTTATAACTGCACTCGAATAAGAGAATTTTTTTCTTTCAAAATGTGTCAGCATATGAATCACCTACCATCAAAGAACTTGGAATAAGGCGTTTATCGAAAGCCAGAGAGTTATTCCGGAGAGAAAATCGAACATTTAAAATACCCCGATTGAATTTTGATGCATTATCCTACTGTGATTTGATATCTTGGCAAGATACGTCAATCATGAATCCTCCCATTTTGTAAAATGTAACGATAGAAGAATTAGAAGAACTTAACCTTACTTCAGAAGTCAGCTCCATTTACAAAGAAGCTTTTTCCCATATTTTAATAATACTTTTAGTTACCTACAAAACAATATCACGAAACGAAGGGTCCTTGGTCGAGTAAGGAACGGCCAATATGGCGCGCTGCTCAAGCGAGGGCGGGTTTGGGGACTGCGGGCGGACGTGCTTTTGTGCCATACTACTACAAAAATAATAAATGGTGGTTTTATACATCGAAGCTATAGACTTTATTTAACAAGAGCTCAGAAATGAATATCTTTAAACTATTTCAGAATATTTTGTGCAAAGGCTGAAAAAATGGAAATATTTCGATATTTTCTCAAACTTCAAAGGACTTGCGGAGCTCAAATATATTTTTTGATTTTTATTAAACTAAATTTTTTTGATGTTTTACATGCAAAGACAACTTTTTATTACTAGCGCTTAAGAAAATAAGATCTTTTTTTTCGCCATACAGTTGCGGCCCACACTAATAAATAGTCTGCAACTAGAATTTTATAACTGCACTTCGAATAAGACAATGTTTGCCTTCGAAATGACAATGTGTTATCAGATGCATCCAAAACTGAAGTTTGCGGCAAATTAAAACTAAAAATGGTTTCTCTTTATTTCTGGTAGCACATACAGAGTCTGCAACTTAAATTTAATAACTGCACTTCGAATAAAATAATGTAATCCTTCCAAATGTGTCAGTAGATGAATTTTACATTCTGATCACAAAACTGGTTTCAAATTAAGAGTTAAACTGCTTGCGTATGCACAACTTAATTATTATTACGCTCGTAATATGGGTATGGTTTTCCTACGAATTAAGAATTTTGAAGAATGGTTTGAAAAAAAAAATTTAACTCCACGCGAAATATAAGAACGGTTTTCCTCTAGATTAATCTGCCGCTGGAAATTTTAGAGATCATTTGGAAAACAAAACTAATTTTAATCTAAGAGTGAATTTGCACGCGAGTCCTGAGCTTTAATTGATACACCCAGAACAAGAAAATGGTTTTTCTCCTATTTTTGCAATTGGAACACATGGATGGTTTGATGATCAATCAGAAAACACGATGATCAATGAAACTTTCTTAGAATTATCGGAACACCACCCACGGAACTCCCGCAATCATTTTCACAGAATAAAATTCGGGGAATTCTTGCTATTCCCTATAGACAGTGTTGCCAATCGCTACATTGATCACATGAAATTATTATACATTAATTAAAAGAATGGGAATTCCCCGGTTTTGTCACAGAATAATTTATGAAAATTTTCTTGCTCATTTAAATCGACCCGAATCGTACGTACGACTAAAATGTGAAATGAAATAATTAAAATTCTTAATTGTTCGATTAATTGACTTATGTCCGGGTTAAATCTTCCCCACAGGAAAAACTTAACCCTTCCACACACTTTTCCACAAATGATCATCTAGTCAATCCACGCTATGCAATTGCACTGTATAGCATAATAAATACAAAACAATATAAGAACAACATGTCAACCTACCAGAGACCAAATGGGAAAATAATTCACCGACTCCAGATATTTTCGTATCAGAGGGTTCGGCTCGATAGAACTCCTAACTGGACCGATAAATCCTACTGGTCCCTCAATATAAATATTTAAAAGTGCCGCCCGGGGCGCCCCCCCCCTATATAGCTAAAACACTGTAAAGAAAACGGTTCTCGCTTTCTGAAGATAATTTTTTTTAAGCAGGCCGCACCAAAAGTGCTCGCGGGCCACACCAAAAAGGTTCGCGGGCCGCAGGTTCCCCACCCCTGCTTCAAACCTTTAACATTTTGTTTGAATCCAAATTAGTGGTGTTCAATATCGGTACTTTTACTACCCGTCGGTATCCGTTACTTTCACAAAAAGTAATCGGTACTATGTAATCGTTACTTTGATTACTGTGATTACTTTCGGGTAGTATCTACTTTAAGTATCTATCCGTTACTGAATGCTTTGATTACTTTCGGGTAGTATCTACTACTAGTATCAATCCGTTACTTTAGATATTTGACTACTTTCGGTTCCGGGTACCGACAGATACTTTGATAATGGATACAAATCGTTACTGGTTACATTTTGACGTTTGTGTAGTTCGTTAACGTGCAGGTACTTAATTACTAGTTATGCATTATTGGGATTCTACGTATAATATTGGTTAAGAGTATTTTGAAGAGTTTTGTGTGTGTTTACATGAAAAATACATAACTTTTAATTTACATTATCTGTGAAATTTATGCAAACAAATTACATTTTAACACATTGGATTGACGTGTCATCTTCCTTTGAAATTCTAAACTTAATTTTACATGCGAGTTTTGATTTTTTGTTTTTAGCTTTGGGATAATTTAATAAAACACTATTACAATCTGGTGATAATTTTTTTACACATTTTATTCACACCATTTCTAGAACAGCTGACTATAGCGTGGAGCGCCTCCAGCGGCCAAATAGTAACAGCAAAGTAATCGGTACTGGAGCGCCTCCTGCGGCACGAATAGTAACAATAGTATCCGCATCAAAAGTAATCATATCAAGAGTAACGACTGCTTTTCGTTGTCGGTACTTTGATTACTTTGTGAGTACCGATTACTTTAGTACCGAATGATTACTTTTCACGCATCTCTAATCCAAATCCATTTTGTTTGAATCTGACAGTTGATTGTTGTTGCGAGGCACGGAGTAGTACGTCCTTTTGATTGGATTTGTATAAGGTTCTAACTTCGACTTACCATATTCAGAGGTGTCAAAGTTTGCAAAGAAGATATCTCATAATCTATTTACCAATTTCTGATTTTAAATTTGTCTTGTAAACAATAGAATCCGATTATAATGCCTTACGTTTTCTAGGGAGACAGCGGAGGACCACTCACCATCAACGATGAAAACGATGAATGGAGGTGGAAATGCGTCCACCATCAAGTTGGCATCACTTCCTTTGGTATGGGCTGCGGAAGCACTCGTCCAGCCATTTACACCAGGATCAGTAGCTATTTGGATTGGATCGAGGGAGTGGTGTGGCAATAGGCTGAGGCCTGCTACACATAGGGTTGCCATCTCTAAAATTTGGCAACCAGGACAAGACGCGTAAAAACCCCGGATTTTAGAACCCAAAACCCGGATATGTCAACAGGTTTTTTTAAACATAGTTAGTGTAATAAAAACAGTTTCAAATGTCATAAATCACCTTTTTATTTATTTTCAGACCTTAAAATTAAATTTAGTCATTTTTTATCATCATTTTAAATGTACCTAACAAAACAGAATCTTATTACAGTTTGTTATAAATTGTTTTAATAATCAGTTTTAAATTTTTAAACCCGGACTACAAATGAAGCCCCGCCCGGATGCTCCCCGGACGCCCTCTAAACTAGGACTAATCCGGGGAAACCCGGACGGATGGCAATCCTAGCTACACACGATCAGCTTTCACTGTGCAATTTGGGAGGCGAATGTGGGTACCATTTACTTGAAAACCAACACCACTGCCATATGTCACCCCAAGTGGCAAGCTTCGGCCGGTGACTTATCAGAGGTGCCCGGGTTCATGGGGTGAGATTTGTCTAGGCCTTTGCGGCATAAGCGTTGTTTTTTAACACTAACGCTGACAAAGTAACAACTTTTCAACAACCAATAGGCTATAATTCCCTTCACGCGTTCACGTCAATCACAATTTACGAAAGAAATGAAACACAGGTGACAATCGAGAAATATTTCAGGGGAATCCCCAACCGAGCAATAGTAAGAGCTGGGAACAAAAGTATAAATAACAGAACGTGTTCATGTGTAAAATATTTTTGTGACCATATTCTTTTTAATTTTTTCCATGGTCGGGTGTCACCCCTCATCCGACCCCCTCCCCCTTCTATGCCACTGGGTGGTAGTAATAATGTCCTTAGAACCCTTTCTGTCTCCCTTGAACGTACTTACCTAAATACACAAACCCTTCCACTTATTTCAAGTATTTCATCAAAACCTATTTTTGGTATCCAAATCCTTGACCAAAGCTGGGAGGTGTCATTAGTAAATAATATACACAGAATATTTTTATGTCTATTAATATTACTTTTTTTCTTAATTGGTTCCCTGCCTCTTTATTATAAAACTAAAAGGCATTTAATCTTGTACATCTTAGGTTAAGGGGCTATTTCACCAATCTCTTTAAATGTTGCTCTTAACTACCGGTCACATAACTTTTTTGGTAGGAGAATCATGCTCAAAAACCCGTGTGCATTTCACCACAGAAAATATGGTGCCAAGTAGCTATTATGGTCTACTGCTACGCCTGTCTTAGACGCCATTGTTTCTATGAAATCACAAACTGGTGGTGGGCGTTTCTGTTTTTTTTTAAAAACGAAAACGAGCTGTTATTTGTAAAACGCCAACTGTTTTCCCAAATTGTTTGAAAATAACAGGCTGTTTTTAAGGCAGTTGTATGAAATGGCAGTTAGCGCTGTTATGGCGAGTTCCCAGCTGTTAGTGTTAACAGTTTAGCAGTAGCGTTACTGGGGGTGTTTCAAGAATCTTTATCTGTCCATAGCAATAAAACCACAGAGCAATAAAAGTCCATAGCAATTTTATTATCATTTAATTTAAAACGAAATTCTACAAATTGAACTTAATAACGATAAAAAAAAAATCTTTTTTACCTAAACTACTATCCTGTGTTTAATTAAGGAATTAAAATGGCTTTAACATAAGTTATTTCTTGAAATGTATATATTCACTTCTACCCTATTCTAACTTTTAACATGTATTTTATTTTTTATTAAAATGCCGTTTAATTAGTTTTTAATGTTTCATTTCTTTCGATGTTTTTTTTTTTAAATTTTGATTTATCATGTTGTTTATTTTTCTAATAAAGAAATATATTTGTTTACCTTTGAAAATTTGTTTCTGTTATACAACTTGATTTTGATAAATGTGGGAATCCGGAAAGAATGGAATGATGCAACAATGGTAAACGTATTCAATACGATTGAAAGGAAGTCTAGGCAATATTTTACACGAGCCGTTTGATGAAGTCTCTGTTTGCCGTTACTCGTTTGCTTAGTAGTCTCGTTTTGTAAGTAAATAACAAAGAAAAACATAAAAATAAATATTTTGAATAAATATTTAAAAATATTAAAATATGTAAAAATAAGAATACAAATATAACCGTATCTATTTTTTTTAAAAGTGTTTTTTACATTTTTATTCACGTAGCTACAAAAAAACAAAATATTCATAAATCTAACATTAATAATTTTTGTTTTTCACATACATGTATACTAATAACTAATAAAATAATTTGGTATGATAGTCCCCAAGGCAATCAGGGACTTGAAGGGTCACTGCCAAAAGCCAAATTTTAAAGAAATCAAATGGCTGGCTGCATACAAAACTTGGAAAACAAATATCAGGGAAAAAACATTACAAAAATATTAATCTCAATTAAAGATGAATACTTATTTAAATATATAAGGGTGTAATGACTTTACTATCAAATACAAATTGATAATCATAAAGCATGATGAAGACTCTTAAAGTTTGATTCAATCTCGGGCGTGGACGGAATTCTCTAAGATGGAATTCCAACAGACAAATAATGCTACATGGAAATTGAAGTTAGGTTATAAACGTGCAAGCATGATTAAAACTAGAATTAGGGGGCCATAGTATTTCATAGATAAATACAAAAACTGATGATTTGATAGAGTATAAAGGTTAAATCGGTAAGCTTAATTAAACTAATGAAAGATAACGTTACATTCCGAAGCGCCGTCGTGATGTTTATTCTGACATTGGTTTATTTATGCCCGCATTGATTTGGTGGGAAAAGAAGAAGAGCCGCCAACTATGGTTTGAAATTTTCTTTTCTTGAGAAAGTCTGTAATAAAAATGTGCAGAGTTGGATGGATCCACAGCCAATCTTCATTGGAAAGCCTTGGTGCTAGACTTGGCAACATTGCATTTTGTCTATGGGGTGAACCAATGTTATATTTGGCAGATGAAATACTATTATTATATTTCATACATTTGTACTAGGATTTTTGAAAAGGAAACATGGGATTAATGCTAGAAGTGCATGTAATGGCAGTTTTGGTAATTTGATATAGGTACCAGAAAGTACTCTAAAACCTACCTCTTTTGAATGCTCTAAAAACCCACAGTATGTGCTCTAGATTGACGAAATTGTGGCCTATCTAATGTAGGAGTCAAAATATTTATTCAGCATTTTTTGAGCCACAAAATGGATGAACAATCATCATCCCCGGTCCTAGGGATTCAGAGGCATTTCTAGCAGAGTAGGTATTTCAAGCATTAGGCCCCACATATATTTTACACATTGAAGATTAATTCATTGTAATCAGAAGAAAGCAGTTGTTTTTTAAAACAGCAAAGTTGTCAAATGGATGTAATAGTTTTTTTACCTGCATATTATGATGCTAGATGTCATACCAAAAGGATCTGTTAAAATTTAAAAATAAAGTTCGCTAATATAAAGTTAGTTACACATTCAATAAAAAAACTTTAAAAGATGCTTTACGGTTTTACAATAAGGGCGCTTTACAGTAAAAAGTAAAGAATCAGATCGGTAAGAAAACTATGGCGATTTTTAATAGTGTGATGTATGTTTTATGTATTAATAAAAAATAAGTATACATACCTAAAAATTAAAACAAACGTACTCTTTTAAAAAACTATATTTAATTTAATTATCGACCAGTTACAGGAGAACCCTTCCTTCCTCAGGACAAAATAAAAATTAACAATTCAGAGAAAATTAATTACAATAACAAAAATACAATTATTGGAATGTAAGAATAAGCCATGATTATGTTTTATTTTTAGAGACTACGACGATCAGTAGGTATTTAAGTAATATTAAGCATGTAATTTTTTTTTTAGGTGAATACCTCATGAGTCTCAGCTGCTCCCGTCTGGAGCCAGTGAGACTATGACATCCCAATTGCGGTATGTTGTGAGGCCGAATGTAGTGGGAAGGGGAAGGAGATGGGGAAGAGGAAGGTGGGGAAGTATCCGGCTATTCAGATCTGTTCACCAAACACGGCTAAAGCAATTTCAAGCAACATTTTTAATTATGAATGGTGGTCTTACACCAGGGCGATACGGAGAGTATCTTCCACTCTGGAACGTGCCGCAAATATACTATACATTATTTTTAAATAAATTAATTATGAAATAACACGAACTAATCAAATAAAATTTATTTGCCCACGAGGGATTCGATCCCGCGACCTTCGGATTGTGAGTCAAGAGCCTTATCCCTCAACCACTGCGGTTTATTCAATTCAATTTATTCACTTTAAAAACATTACAAAATTAAAATTTCAAATCATTTTTGAAATAGAGAAAATATTAAGATTAAAGCATATTTAACCCGTGTTTAGTGACCAGATCTGAATAGCCAGGTACATCCCTACCTTCCTCTTCCCTATCTCCTTCCCCTCCCCACTACCTTCAGCCTCACAACATACCCTGATTGGGGATGCCATAGTCTCACTGGCTCCAAATGGGAGCAGTTAGGACTCTTGTTGGGTAAAAAAAAAAAAAAAATTTAAGCAATTTAAATAATATAAACAATTCAAACAAATTATACAATATAAACATCCATGAACAATTTAAAAATCAATGAAGAACAATCAGACTAACAACAGCAATAAAGCTTGCTTTATTGATGCTAAACATGTCAATATTTGTGATTGTCGTGACATGTCAAAAATTGTGCTTCATTGATGCTAAACATGTCGATATTCAAAGTGATTCAATTTAACAACAAGACTGCTCTCCCGACTGGCATAACCATTGGCAAGTTAGTTCTGCAAGCCGGGAGATAAAACAGTCTATGCTGTCGGTGACGGAGATAACCATCGGGAACATAGAAACTAATGCTCTCTATAATAGCCGAGTTTTCGAACAGTCCACGTATCAGTCGAATTTATGCGCTGCCATACATTGACCCAATTGCGATGAAACTTTGGTGACATGTTGTGCGCACGCCCGCGAAGGCTATATGTAATGGTAAGCTCTGGCTTAAGAAATTTGTATAAATGAAAATGTGCGTATTTCATATATTTAAGCAGCAGGGAGGAAAGGCAGGAGGAGGAGGGGAACGGGGGAGGTGGAGTTCGCAGGAGGGGTGACAAGAGAGGGGTAAAACGGTGAAAGTGGTAGGGGAACGCGGGAGGGGAAGAGGACTCGGAAAGTGAACGGGGGGTGAATGGGAAAGGACATGCAGGGATAATCAGTTTATTTCTTTGACTGGCATTGCAACGCATGCCGGGTACCAGCTACATAAAAAGACTGATTACGATAAATACAATTTTTTTCCATGTTTAAGAGAAAGGTTGACATTTATTTGATTAAACATTTAGGTAGAAGATTAATTATGCTGTTGTACTATTTTATTGCTTTTAAATTATTTTAACAAGCAAATTATTTAACCATTGTTCTACCGGTATTAAAATGGAACTAGCGTCGTTGACCCCTTCGGCACCGGTGCATAGTCGGGAAACACGCCAAATGCGCGCCCAACATATGTACACGGTTCAAATTTGTCACGTGAGAATGGGTCGTTTTTAAGTTCAACAGTTTGGCTGTGGAACGATTTTCCGACCTCTGTGTTTTCTTCCTCCTACAATCTTCCTCCTGTCAAAAAGACCCTCTACACAGCACCCCCGAAGGTGACATAGGATTTGAGGGAAATTATTTTCCTCGGGGGCCTCATGAGTGGAATAAAGGTGATTGTCAAAAGAATTCATTACTCTGTCATAGATGGCGCGCGTATAATTGTTTTACGGAAAAACGCTTTTTACAAGTCATGCAATATTAAGATTAATTAATAGTTTGCGACCGTACATACGCAATATGAATAAATAATTTTGTCAATAAAAAAACTCAAATCTTTCAAGAAAGGCTAAAAAATACAATATCGCGTCGGTGATTCAATCCAATATTGTATTTGGCCTTTCTAGAAAGATTTGAATTTTTTTATTGTCAAAACTATCAATTCATTTTGCATATGTACGGGCGCAAACAATTAATTATTCTTAATATTTTAAAGCATTACATGTAAAAGCGTTTTTTCTATAAAATTATTATACGCGCCATCCAGGTAAGACTATAATATGAATATGTAGTTCACGTTCTACTCTTTCATAGATGGCGCGCGTATAATAATTTTACGGAAAAATAGGCGATTGTCTAAAGAATTCGTATTCTACTCCTTCATAGATGGCGCGCATATAATTATTTTATGGAAAAACGCTTTTTAGAAGTTATGCTTTAAAATATTAAGAATAATTAATTATTCGCGCCCGCACATACGCAATATGAATAAATAGTTTTGTCAATAAAAAAACTCAAATCTTTCAAGAGAGGCTGACAAATACAATATTACATCGGTGATTCAATCCAATATTGTATTTGTCAGCCTCTCTTGAAAGATTTGAGTTTTTTTATTGACAAAACTATTTATTCATATTGCGTATGTACGAGCGCGAACAATTAATTATTCTTATTATTTTAAAGCATAACTTCTAAAAAGCGTTTTTCCGTAAAATAATTATACTCGCGCCATCTATGAAAGAGTAGAATACAAATTCTTTTGACAATGACCTTAATAATAATTAATTGTTTGCGCCCGTACATACGCAAAATGAATAGATAGTTTTGTCCATAAAATAACTTACTTTAATATAAATACAATGGAAGTGTATTGTAAATTGTAAATTTTTTTAAAAAGAAAGATAAACATTCCCGGGTCACGAATAACCCAACAATGTTTGAAAATCTCCTACTACCACCACAGAAAGCCGAAAATGTTGCTTGTGTTGTGATGGAGGACCTAGCCAGCCGAGGAATCGAACACGGGACGTCCTGGTGGGACCCAAACGCGATGCCCACTGAACCACTGGCCAGAAATCTGTAATTAAGATATAAAACAACTTGAGCAACCGAACAATGCGTAGTGGATGATCTTTCACAAATACATTTTATCATTATTTTTAGCCTGAGAAACAATCATATGATGTGTACATATGTTTAGCGCGCCAACATATGTACACATCATATGTACGCGCCAACATATACTATTCACTGGTGCCAAAGGGATAAATGACGCTAGTTCCTCGGAGCATCTTTCATTGTAATACCGGTAGAACATCGACAGCATACCTACCTGACGCCGGAGCTCTAAAGATTGCAATTATCAAACAGACCACCCATTTCTGCAGTTTTTTTCATAAATTTTGGGGCTCCAGACTAGAGATGGTTGCCAAATTCAACAGTGGGGTGCACTTGCGATTTGTAAGGATCAGCAGTTGTGTACTATTGAAGTATCTGCAGTCCCTATACAGTATGCCCAGCTTCTGACAGGCTAGCTTGACCCTGGCTTCGATGGAGCCCCCGAGCCTGAGCTACACCAAGCATTATCAATGGAAGTATCCTTCTGTTATTTTGACTCAACCATGCTATCTATTCGGTTCACTTGATCTGACATGTCTTCCTCGGGCGTCCTTGACTTCTTCTACCATTCACATTCGCATCATATGCTTGTTCTCAATACACTCCTTTCTTTGTTCATCCGCTCTACATGCCCAAACCATCTAAGCATTTGTTTCTTAATCTTGCTCGTTCTACTACACCAGCCTTGTATTCTTTGCGGATCTTCATATATTTCACTTGGTCGTCACGGTTTTACCACACATATCTCATTCAGTAGTCTAAATAACGGTGACAACTCGGAATGAAACCAACTCAGAACCATTTCAGATAAGTAATTCAGAGTGATATAAAATATACATAAGAAATTGGTTAAATAGGTTATGTTAGGTTAGGGTTATCGGCAAATTTAAAATGATTTTTTTCATAGCTTTTAATGACTTTTCAAGGAGGTGTTGAGTTTACTTTATTCTCAGTTGGCATGGAACCCTAAATAACATCATAAATGAAATAAATAAATTTCAGTCATATTTCATGATGCCAGAGCATAATGTTGGAGAGTTTTCAACGGGACATAAAACAGATTGTAGATCCTTCGCCTCCGGGATCTCGTTTCTACAGCATCCAGTAAACTTTCATTCTTCTTTTGCTAGTGCCACGCCTCACTACTATACTTCAGGGTTGTTTAAGCGCTCCATTGTGGAGAGTGTAAAACATAATAATATTAAATTGACTTACTGTACTTTCCATACTGGCTTCACCGTTCATTATGTTTTAAAAGTGTCAACAACTCAATACAATTTTAAAAAATGTCTCTTTTCAGAAACACATTCTTGTCGCACTGAAGGATTTTCGTTTTGATATGTAAATATTTGGGTAGATTAGGTTATATTCTTCCACACGGACTTTCATCTGTCACTAATCACTTCACCGATGGCCAAATGTTCGCTGAATGTTGTGTCGTCGTCACAGATTCATCTCGATTTTTCAAGTTAATGTCATGGTTTGACATCTCCCAGGCTCTCTCATTTCTCTAAAACAAGAAATAAAAAAAAAACACTTCCTGTATATTACTTAATATACGCTTTGAATAGTGTTTGACATTGTGTAAAATACTATTACAAATAGTCATGTAGCAACGTATGTTAAACGAGTTTACGTAATGCAATATTTACATCATTGATTGTTTAACTCTAGATGTTACTATAAAAAATGTGGGTGAATATTTACCTAATAGGGACACGCTCAATATGCACTTTTCATTACAAAAACACTTAACATTAGTTAGATAATAATTTCAGTTTTCAAAATAATGAATTTTAATAGTTATTTCGTTATGTCAAAGTTTTAGGGTTAGTTTTTTTTCTTCTCTTATTTAATCCAAAATATTAACACATGACCCTAAAATAGGTTCTTAGTTTGGGTTTGATTAAAAAAGGAAAAAAATATCAAAACATGGCATGAAGAAAATATGTGAAATTGTCTGTTTTTTAATGAAATATCTACTAAAATGCATTAGTTTCCAATTCCGGAAAATGAAATACTTACTTCTCATGATTATCTAACTGATGAAATAAAAATTCTATATTGTGTATATTTAAATATTTACCAAAATGTGAATAAACGTTACCTTTATATTTGATTTATCCAACAATGGTTTCAAACTGTGGACATAATCACAATATCTTCAAACTAAAACCTTCCACAACGGATAGAAACAGATTCATCTCCATTTTTTTCAAGTTAAAGTCATGGTTTGACATCTCCAAGGCTCTTTCATTTCCCTAAAACAAGAAATAAAAAACATTGCCTGTATATTAGTTTATAATATGCTTTGAATAGTGTTTAACATAGTGTAAAGTACTATGAAAAATAGTCATGTAGCGACGAAATAAAAAATAATTAGGGGTTAGGTTACTGACTCTCAAAACATAACAAATGGTATTCATCATAATAAAACATAATATTTACTGTAAAAATGTGAATAAACGTTACCTTGTTTTATTCAATGATGATTATAAACTCTAATCACAATATTTTGTGCCGTAAATCTTTATACAACGTATATTTCGTAAGAATCTGAAAAACAACACAAGCATTATTATAGGTTATACGCCGACAGTTGAAAAGTGTAAAACTATATCACACATGATTATTTACTGTAAAAACATGAAAAAACATTACATTGATGTTTTATTGAACGGTGACCAAAAACTGAGTCAAGTCTTGAAGATAATCACGATATTTTTTTATCATAAAACACGTGCATTTTGTAAAGAATTTGTAAAACAACACTGCAATTAATGGCGGTGAAGTGCCGAGAATTGTAAGAGTTTAAAATGATAGTTTATATCATATTAAATGTAATATTAACTGTAAAAATGTGTTGAAACGTTACCTTGATGTTTTATTTGACAATAATTAAGGATTGAGAACCGAATCAATAAGGATTTCAATAAGAATTCTTTATCATAATATCAACAACGCGTAAACGTCACTGGAAAACTGTTCGAATGGCTGAAAATCTACGACTACCTGCAACGTTGCCAAACCTCCATCACCACGGCAGCTAAATAAATGTTGGCATTGATGGATCCCATACGATGGTAACTTCTCGTTGAATGGAAATTATAACAATTGTCTATGACTTCATTATTGTTTATGCTATTATTTATAACTAACACATTTTGTTGACACGTCACCGTCAGTCGTTTAATCAGTTTGTGGTATAATTATACGTTTAATCCTGTTTCCAAACTGTGTTTAACCCACGCTGTTAAATTTAACATCCAATCGATAGATATTCGTAAGTTCTAATGCGTATATTTATCGCCATTCATTTTAGTAGCGGCCTCATTCTAAATGACACTTAGGCCCTCCGTTCATGGAGATACTTACAAACTACGTGATTGTGACACAACCACAAGTACCCTGCAGATGTACTACTTTTTAAAGCTGGTTTCCGTGCACGGCACTACCCGAATTATACTGAACTTGATCATTTTTCACGTGCAGCCGTGGAGTTAACACGATGTCGAACGATGTCAAATGACTTTTTTTCCAACATTAATCTATGCCTTCTTCACTAATCCTTTCTTGCGTATTCTGGTAATGTAAAGTTATGTAAACACGCATTTTTATTCACTTCCAGAACAAATCTAACATTACTTTCATGTTCAGACGCCATTTCTGTCAAACGTCAAACGAAAGTAGCAGACACGAATGCTACAACGCGTAGCGCGCTACCAGCACCGTCGTTAGCGCGCTACCGACTTCAACCTGACATCCGTCGCGCAGCGCCGTGTACGAACACCAGCAAAATTGTATGGCGGGTACCCACGAGCGGTGTGCGTGCTACGCGCATCAGGCTCGAATAGCTTGTAAGTAGCTCCATGTACGGAGGCGCTTAGCGACCTTTGTTCTGTAATTTGAGGTATGGCAAGCTCAAACGCGTAACTGCACTGTGTCTAATGTGACCTAGCTCATTTTACGCTGATCAGTACACCTGTGTTAGGAAATCCACTTGTGCATTTTGTTCCATGAACGTTTTAACTGCCAATTTGACGCCTGATTATTATTAGATTCGTGTTTCGAAGGAATTGTAGATTTTAAAAATATTTATCACCAACAATTTGTTGAAAGGGCAATGGCGGATCCAATATATCTTTAAATAATAAGTATTCCATACCTTTAATTATTAAGTATTCCATAGATTTTCTCAACCGTTTTCCAAGGTCATAACATCAAGAGCAAGTTACATTCGCAATTTTATTCTGGTTATGCGTTACGCATACGTCTTCATTGTTATGACAGAATATTTCAAGCGAAACCAAATAATATTAAAACCTCTTACAAATTGGAGTTCCGTTACAACAATGTTCCGTTTCAGGTATATTTATTTGGGCTTAAACCAATATTCAAACGCTACCACAGCAGTGCCATGGATCTACTAAATCTCGAGACAGTTTCCATCAAGACGGAACCAGAGTCCCAGGAAAAAGTCGGAGGTGAAATGCCATTTACGGATATAGATTTCGACCTCCCAGATGTAAAGAAGGAATGTTTGCGTAATGCGGAATATGCTCAGGCAGCCAGTGAGTTTCTTTGAATATATATACAAAAAATGTAGGATGTTAAATTCACCGTGGTGGCAATTCTTAGCCTTGCATCGAAAGAAGTAGAATTTACCTTTAAATTCATCTTTCATACATTTAACTTAATTATATTTTCACGGTAAGTTCCCGAATGCTTAAGTTTTCACCCCAGTTTATTTGGGATGTAATATGGTTATTCTTTCTTTACATAGTATTATTGTTTTCATTTCAATATTTCACTAACCTATGTTATGGTTAATAATTTTGTAAGATAATAAAAATAACGAAAAAATAATACAATAAAAGAAAAATATTGCAACATTTTTGTTTCTTATATACGACTGAGTCAATAAGAAAAAGTTATGGAAGGTGTCATCCAAGTATGGAGTGAATGCAAATCTCACTCTCGCAATTGCGTCTCTGTATGAAAGAAGCATTGCGTCAGTGGTTTTACGGGATGATTTGACCTGAGGATCACAACATTTGTTAAGCTTTTTCTCTTGGGGTAAGAATAACCTCGTCGAATTTAATGTTTCAAAGACCCAATCATGTCTGATTACGTCTAAAAGGGATCGGAATGATAATCTAGTCTCCTTCAACGGAAGCAATCTCCCGAACAGGCCTTCCATTGATATGCTTGGTGTAACTCTAAGTGACCAGCTCAGGTACGGGGGCTCCATCGAGGCCAGAGTTAAGTTAGCCTCTCAGAAACTGAGCGTACTGTACAGGGCCCGCAGATACTTTAATAGTACACAACTGCTAACCCTGTACAAATCGCAAGTGCGCCCCACGGTTGAATTTGGCAGCCACCTCTGGTCTGGAGTCCCAAAATACCTGAAAAAAACCCTCGACTCTGTGCAGAAACGGGCGGTCCGTTTGATAGATTCTGCTAACTTAACAAATGGACTGCAATCTTTAGAGCACAGGCGTCAGGTGGGAATGCTGTCCTTGTTCTACCGGTATTACAATGGAAGATGCTCCGAGGAACTAGCGTCACTGATCCCCCCGGCACCGGTGCATAGTCGGGAAACACGCCAAACACGCGCCCAACATTTGTACACGGTTGACATTAGTCACATGAGAACGGGTCGTTTCTACGACTCGTTCTTGAGTTCAACAGCCCGGCTGTGGAACGATTTGCCGGCTTCTGTGTTTCCTCCCTCCTACAATATGGGTCTCTTCAAGACCCATGTTCACTCCTTCCTCTCCTCAACAGCACCCTCCACACAGCATCTCCAAAGATGACATAGGCCCTGAGGGAAATTATTTCCCTCAGGGCCTCCTGTGTGGAGTTAATATAAAAAAAAAAAAAAAAGCAAGGCTGCGTAATGTCATCGTTGTTATTCAATCATTAAATGGATGATTGTACGAAAGAATGGATGATTGTATGCAAGCAAAAAACAGTAATAATCATGTATTAATTGCTTATTTTATTTTATTGTATCTGTTTTCTTTATAGTTCTCATCAGTACGACTATAATATGAAACGCAAACACCAGTTACCTTTATGCTGTAATCATTTGCCTTATTTATATATTTATTTTCCTTTTTATCATTTCAATAACCATGCTAATCAAACCACGGCTTTTGTGTAATAATTTGTTGGTTATTTTTAATAATTTTATTTCTTTCTCTTCTCTTTTTTTTCTATTTTTCTACTATAGTATGCAATGCATACACAAATTATCTATATATTTTAAACCTCTGTTTTAAGAACCTATGTGTATATTAACTACTATGTTTTAACTTTTGTTACTATGTTTTAAAATCTCTAACTTAATTTTTTATTATTTCTCTTCTTTTTATTTCCTTGATTTTTCCTCTTTTTTGTACAAATCATGTTCCATTTGTTCACACTAATCCTAATTTGACTGTTCTAAAACGGGAATCATCCTAGTTGGACAGTCAAAGCATATCATAAATAATGTTTATAAATGTATTATACTATACTAAATAAAATAAAATAAAAATAAATAAAAAAATAAATTAAAAAAAAAATTGAAAGAGGTGGGATTAAAAACAAAAAAAAAACAAAAAACTACATTTTTTTTTAAAGAACTTACCCCTAAGGAACTTCACGTTTATTATAAAATAAACGTTTTAGAAATTCAGAAACTCAACATGTGTGCTCTGCAAAAAGTTCGAAATTGACCGAGACTGTACAGAAAGATTGCAATTCCAAGAAACAAATGGCGGATAAAAACTGTCGGAAAGTACACAAACAGAATATCTCGCTCTCTAACATCTGTGTTACGGATTATCCCGGGTGGCTACCCGGATATGTTAGACAGAAAAAAATATTATGACTCAGAACATGAAGAAAATACAATAAGAATGGTAAAAAATTTCCGTTGGTGTTACCTTGATTACAAAAATATGAATGAAATAGTACCATTAATTATCTAGATATCGTTAAAAAAGGTGGATCCTGAGGATTTTGTGCGTTTTTTTTAAGGAGTAATCGGATTCAAAGAGTATCAGGATTTTGATCCTCTGATAGTCCAAAAACATCGCTTTAGCTTTTTTTTTATTTCTATGTATTACAGTATTGACCTATTAATTGACATTTTAACATAATATATCAATTTTGAAAACATTTTTACATAATAATTTTGCGATTTTTATTATGTTGGGTGTAAGGTAGGTTTGTGAAGGTGAAACTGTGGATAGGTATTGTTGTATGTTTCGTGAACACCTCACTAGGAGAACCTGTGCTGAGGTGTTTACGTGTTTATTTATGTTTATGTATGACAAGTATTTATGTGTTGTAATAGAAAGTTTTATGTATTTTTTTTTTTTAATTTTAATAGTTATTGTACATTGGTTATTTAGAAGAGAAAAAAAGTATTTATATCTATTAGAGGAATATAAAAAAAAATGTTAATATAAACATACACATACATACACATCCATATAAATACATGTACATGCACATATGCATATACATACATATATACATATGTATACATACGCATACACATTCACATACACATACATATATGTACACACATATATAAATTGTAGGTGTATGTATAGTTGTTGGATATTTGAAAAACTACTAAATTTTTAGGTTTATTTAATTTTATACTTTTTATAGTTTTGTTATGTTTGGTTAGGAATAATAATGTTTTGTATAAAGTTAATGTCTTGATATTTAATCCAGTCAGTGATATGTTTTTTTATGAATGTTTGTAGATGTATTTGCAGATAGTATTTGTTTCAAAGTAATGGGCATGCAATTAAAAAGTTTGGTTGCATAATACTTAATGTGTCTTTGTCCATGTGTGGTGTGGGTTATCGGTATGTTCAGTGTTTTATTTGTTGAGGACCTGGTTTTTGTTATGGTTTTTGGTTGAATTGGAATATGTTGTTTGTTTTGGACAAGGTATATTATAGCAGATTTGGCATAAAGTTGTCTTATTAACATGACTTCTAATGTTTTGTAGATTTCGCTAGAATCTGTGTGAAATGGTACTTGCAGGATGAGTTTAATTATTGCTTTTTGTATTTTTTGCTTTTTTGCCATAGTTCAGCGGACTTGTAACTTTAGCCTTGTAACGGTGTAAAATTAGGGCTTCATGAGGTAAAGTTGGGTAATTAACCTGCTGACAGACTGCATTGGCAGTTTAGTGGTGCTTATAATATAGAGTAAAATATATAGCAAACCTATGACCAGCCAACTCAGAAACGTGCTGTTTCTACTTAAGCCATCATTGGCTCAGGAAGGGGTTCGAGGAAAACGGTTTTTCCTTCTTGAGGCATCGATCCCTAAAGTGGAAATCTGCGGTATTTTTTATTTCTTAAATAAACCTCTTAAAATCTCTTATCCAAATATCCGCAGCTAAGTGTTTAATTAGTGGAATCCTTCTTTCGTAAATGTTTTATTTTTATGAATACAACTCTGTTTTTATAAGTCATTAAAATTTGATGAAAAAATTATATAAAAAATATGTTTAAGAGATTACTTACATTAAGTTAGGTTATCGGCTATTTTTCAATAACAAAAATTTCGTAACTTTAAATGACTTTTCGCAGAAGTGTTGAATAGACTTGATTCTGAGTTGGCATGGAACCGGTTAGATGCATAGTGCTATTTTATGCAGAAGCGCAATGAAAGTACTGTATTATTTGCCTGCGCACGCCCACGTCTTCATGTACTAGTACTAGATTCTACCCCCAAGATTCTTAAATTAATGATTTTTAAAATTCTGCTGCAAGTTTCTTACTTTTTGAAAGCGGGACATTTTGGCGCCCCGTAGATTATTTCGGGGACACCGGGAAACGCTGCCTGAAAACGGGACTGTCCCGGTGAAAATGGGACTGTCCCGGTGAAAACGGGACGTCTGGTCACATTACTTATTGGTCAATCTCATATAATAAATGATTAGTTGAAGATAATATTGTTTATTCAAAAATTTGAAATATAATATTGACTTATCTGACGGTTTGACAGTCGGTGGCATTGGCGAAATTGGTAAACGTACGTCCCGGATAGACAAGAGGTTCTGGGTTCTTTCCCAGTTGCGACCATTATCTTTTTCTATTTTTCTGTGTCTTGTTCTCTTTCATATTTTCGTTTCGATTATTATTTTTATCTTCTTCTCCAATGATATATTTTATTGATGGGAATAATCTTCAAAAGTTATAAAAATAGAGTTTTTCCTTTAAAAAAAGTTAATATTTTAATTTAAATTTGATGGTACAAATACACATTATTAAGTACATTACCTCATTCGTGTTTCATTTTTTTAGAGCAATGCTAGTATTAAATAGAGAGAGAAACGTATTTAAGGGGCCGTTCAAGTATTTCGTAACGCAATTTGGGGGCAGGGGGAGGTCTTGTAAAACGTTACGGTGCGTTACCGGGGCGGGAGGGGGTTTCGAACAACGCGTTACGTAACACTTTTTTTATTTATAAAAAAAATCTAGGGTATTAGAATCTTCCAAGTTGGCAACCCTTTTCGTTTATGTTTTACGGGAAATCCCTCGACTGTATTGTACGTCATTTTTATTTTCGTTGTCAAAATCAAATCAAAATGGTAAAAATAGTCACTTGGGTATAAGTTACTTAGACACTTAGTTACGTTAAGGGTCTACTATTTGTGAACACAGCGCTGAAAAAGAAGAAGATGGAGAGATATGTAATTACGAGTGTTGGACAGAGCGCGCTAAGATGGTTAGTCGTAGAATAGCAGCGAAAATTGCGAAAAAGCTTAATAAAACATGACTCGTTTAAAATAGAGCAAAAATCTCGTGGAACGTATCTTAAGTATCATTTAAAGAAACATTGTGAATTTTTTCACAAATATAACTTGAAAAATAAAAGAAATAGACTTGTTTAAAATAATTTTCGGAGCATACTTTGCGATTTTTTTCTATCGAGGGAATTTCATATAATTTGCGTTTCGGCGTGGAACGTATCTAGATATTATCTTCAAAAATAACATATATTTTTTCAAGAGCTTAAAAACTTCAAATGTTTAAGGGAGATATGTAAGAAATCGGTCGAAATACGAATAGTAGACCCTTAAGAGAGCGGAAGGGGGGATGTGGGGGGGGGGGGGGAGAAAAACGTTACGGGGAATAACGGATAACATAATAATATGGGCGGAGGGAGGGTAAATCTTCAAAACTACGTAATACTTAAACGCCGCCTAGTCAACAATTTAACATAATTCTTTGAAAGAGTAAGAAAATAAAATAAAAAAATTTTATAATTATTTTTGCATTTAACAAATAAAAGTTAAGGCGAAGAACAGTAAAAAGGAAGAGAGAAAAAAAGAAATGAAAACTTACATTATAATTGAGACGTATAATACAGTATTATGAGATGTAATGATTGTAATACGCTATTTATGCAGTGTTTTTTATTGTACTTTTGAATTTTTTATAATTTGTTTCCGATCTTAAGTTAACGGGTAATTGACAACAAAATAAACATATCACTGATCAATGAACATATTGTTGTTTTGTTTTTCCAGGTTCCATCAAAGTGGAACTCGGACCCCGAGAAGAAGATGAGGAGGGATTTTCTTCTATGGAAATTGACATTGACGTTTCGGATGTTAAAAAGGAATGTTTAGAACACGTTGAAAGAATAACCCAGATGGCAGGTAAAAATGAAACTAATTTACTTTGTTTTGAACCAATTTACTACTAGCGCAGATAATAAGTATAATTTAGTATTCCTTATCCGTATTATTTTTCAGAATCGTCCACAGATCGGAAGACGTATCCTGTTGAAAAACGAATCTCTTGCCTCCATTATAACTATTCCGGCTCTCACAAGTCGTCTTTCGAAAGTCACCTTCGCACACATACTAGAGAAAAACCTTTTTCTTGTTCCGAGTGCAACTATTCATTTTCTCAAAAGGGCAATCTGACGAGCCATATGCTGAATCGTTGTGAAGAAAAAGCTTTTTCATGTTCCAAGGGCAACTATTCCTATTCTCGAAAGGGAGATTTGACAAGCCACATGCTTACTCACAGTGGAGAAAAAGCTTTTTCGTGTTCCGAGTGCAACTATTCATGTTCTCAAAAAAGCAGTCTGACGTCTCACATGCTGACTCACAGTGGGGTAAAACCTTTTTCTTGTTCCGAGTGCAACTATTCATGTTATTTTAAAGGATATTTGACGACCCACATGCTGACTCACAGTGGAGAAAAACCTTTTTCTTGTTCCGAGTGCACCTATTCATGTTCTCAAAAAAGCAGTCTGACGACTCACATGCGGACTCACAGTGGAAAAAAGCCTTTTTCTTGTTCCGAGTGCAACTATTCATGTTCTCATAAAAGCAGTCTGACGTCTCACATGCTGACTCACAGTGGAAAAAAACCTTTTTCTTGTTCCAAGTGCACCTATTCATATTCTCACAAGCACAGTTTGACGACCCACATGCTGACTCACAGTGGAGAAAAACCTTTTTCTTGTTCCGAGTGCACCTATTCATGTTCTCAAAAAAGCAGTCTGACGACTCACATGCGGACTCACAGTGGAAAAAAGCCTTTTTCTTGTTCCGAGTGCAACTATTCATGTTCTCATAAAAGCAGTCTGACGTCTCACATGCTGACTCACAGTGGAAAAAAACCTTTTTCTTGTTCCAAGTGCACCTATTCATATTCTCACAAGCACAGTTTGACGAGGCACATGCTGACTCACAGTGGAGAAAAGCCATTTTCTTGTTCCGAGTGCAACTATTCATGTTCTCAAAAAAGCAGTCTGACGTCTCACATGCTGACTCACAGTGGGGTAAAATCTTTTTCTTGTTCCGAGTGCAACTATTCATGTTCTCGCATGCATAGTTTGACGAGGCACATGCTGACTCACAGTGGAGAAAAACCTTTTTGTTGTTCCGAGTGCAACCATTTATTTTCTCAAATGAGCAGTCTGAAGACTCACATGCTGATTCACAGTGGTGAAAAACCTTTTTCCTGTTCCGAGTGCAAATATACATGTTCTGGAAAGAAAAGTTTGACCACTCACATGCTTACTCACAGTGGAGAAAAACCTTTTTATTGTTCTGAGTGTAACTATTTATGTTCTCAAAAGAGCAATCTGACGACTCACATGCGGACTCACAGTGGAGAAAAACCTTTTTCTTGTTCCGTTTGCAACTATTCATTTTCTCAAAAGGCCACTCTGACGAGCCATATGCTGACTCATAGTGGAGAAAAAGCTTTTTCATGTTCCGAGTGCAACTATTCCTTTTCTCGAAAGGGAGATTTGACAAGACACAAGTTGACTCACAGTCGAGAAAAGGCTTTTTTTTGTTCCGAGTGCAACTATTCATGTTATCAAAAAAGCAGTCTGACGACTCACATGCGGATTCACAGTGGTGAAAAACCTTTTTCTTGTTCCGAGTGCAACTATTCATGTTCTCGAAATGGCAATCTGGCTAGTCACATGCTGACTCACAGTGGAAAAAAACCTTTTTCTTGTTCTGAGTGCAACTTTTCATGTTCTCGAAAGAGCATTCTGACGACTCACATGCTGACTCACAGGGGAGAAACACCGTTTTCTTATTCCGAGTGCGAATTTTCGTGTTCTTAAAAGATCAGTTTGACGACCCACATGCCGACTCACAGTGAAAAAAAACCTCTTTCTTATTCCGATTGCAACTCTTCATATTCTCGAAAGAGCAGTCTGGCGACTCACATGCTGACTCACAGCTGAGAAAAACCTTTTTCTTGTTCCGAGTGCAACTATTCACGTTCTCGAAAAATCAGTCTGAAGACTCACATGCTGATTCACAGTGGAGAAAAACTTTTTTTTGTTTCGCCTATTCACAGTGGCGTAGCGTGGGTGTCAGCCGCCCGGGGCGGAGGAAAATTTCGAAAACTTCTATAGCACGGCTGTGATTTGGATTTCGGATGAAACGGAAATGATGATTACTGCACCTGCGACGCATCAACTGCGCTCATCGGCCGCTTTGATAATGATGTCACTTCTAAAGGTTCCTATTGGTTGAGATATGAAACGGAAATTAAGCGAGGTCTGCGATTATTGGTCGCTTTGATTATGACTTCACTTTTCAAGTATTGATTGAGATTTATTTGGTAAGGTTTAGCTTCTACCGCGTGTAAACTGCACTAGATTTTTTTATAACGAACTCATTTCATTACGATTTTAATGATCACATGTGACGAGCTGGCGCGGCCGGTGTATTAAATTTTTGGCGGTTCACCAAGTACTTAATTCATAAAAAACGTAAAACAAAAGTAGGTAAAAAAATAAAAATGAAATTAAACAGAGCCTATTTACTCATAACTCGTACAGTGCCCTTTGAGGTGATTATTCACAAAAAAGGGCGCTGTACAAATTATCCATTTATTATTATTACAATTTTGTGTAAAAGTTTTCTTTGCGGATTTACAATCTTGGTTGATAATTAAATGTAGTTTTGGCGGGCCAGCTGCTATAATTCTGCTTTTATTTTCACGGTTCATATGGTTGTTTTTAATATCGGTAGTTTATATCTATTATTACATCGCTAATTTTAAAAAGGCAAGGAAATTCATTTATATCTATAAACAGCAAGATCAGAATATTTCTATATAGTGAATAATAACACATAACAACACACAGTAAACGATTCTCTTTGTGGCGCGGGATTTGCTGAGTAATCATCAGTTTTGCAATATGTGACAAAAATGCACACAAACAAAAGGTCAATAAAACTAATAACGACAATGTCAAATCGGTTCCGTCTCCATCGAGATAATATCGCACCCGCTGACCCGTTGACTCATCGTTACATTTTACAGGAGAAACAATGGATTTACTATCTTATTCAAACCCTACGTAAGAACAGTCGTTTCGTCGGAACAATTTCTTCGGAATTCTTCGGGCGTTTCCGTCATCTTCGAGCGCCGCGCGCAATTTTTTCGATACGATTGTCTATTTTGACGGTCTGTACATGTTGAGGAGGGCTTCATACAAAATGACAATTCCCAAACGGGGCGCTTCACTGAAACGCGCAGAATAGTATGTACCTCGTTTCTTTGCCGATATAAATTGCGCGCTGGAAGCAAATGCCTTTGGCCGCGATAGTTATTCTCTGCAATATAATATTATTGATCTTTTAAATGCAAATTCATGTATATTTAGATTGAAAGTATTTTTTTTTTAAATTTTGAAAGAATATGCGCAATTTTATAATTAAAAATATTACGTAGGAATGCGATGGGCTGCGATGTTGTTCAATTTTGTTGGCGGTTCGGCGCACGATTGCACATTAGGACGAGCCGCGCCTGGTGACGAGTATTCTTCCAAAAAAAAATCATATTTATAAATTCTACTACAAATTTGCTACAGCATTTGCTATGCAACTAAAATATTGAGCTTCACTCGATAAACGTTAAATTTGCAACTTGTTATTTAGTTTATCGTTATATTCTGAACACAAAACTGGTTTAAATTAAATCAGTTTGCGGTGAATTTAAACTACACTCAGAACATGAAAATGTTTTTTTTTTTATTCTGGCAGCACACACATAGTTTGCAACTAAAATCTCATAACTGCACTTCGAATAAGATGATGCTTTTCTTCGAAATATGTCAGCAGATGAATCCAAATAAGTACAATCTTACATACTGTATATATAACTGGTTTAAGTTAAATCTGTATGTGGGAAATCAAAACTACACTCAGATCATGAAAATGGATTTTCTTTGATTCTGGCAGCACATATAGTGTCTGCAACTAGAATTTTATAACTGCACTTCGAAGGAAATAATGTTGTCCTTCGTAATGTGTCGGCGGATGAATTCACAACTGAAATTTTACATTCTGATCACAAAACTGGTTTAAAATTAAGGGTGAATCTGCTTGCGAGTCCCCAACTTTAGTTTTTATTACTCTCTTAATATTCTCATGGTTTTCCTACGAATAACGAATTTTTAAGAATGGTTTGAAACCATATTCTTAACTCCACTCAAAATATTAAAAAGGTTTTCTTCAAAATGCGTCAGCAGATTAATTCGCTGCTGACATTTCGACAAACCATTCGGAACATGAAACTAATTTTTACCTAAGAGTGAATCTGAAACATGGTTTTTACCTAAGAGTGAATCTGCACGCTAGTCCGCAGCTTTAATTGATACTACACCCAGAACAAGAAAATGGTTTTCCTCCTATTTTTACACTTAGGACACGTGGATGGTTTGATGATCTACCGGAACACATGATGATCCAAGAAACTTTCTTAGAATTGTCGAAGCATCGCCCAAGGATCTCTAAATCATTCTCACTGAATATAAGTCATAGACATTCCAAGCGCAAAACAGAATTCGAGTAATTCTTGCGATTCACTACAGACAGTGTTGCTAGTCGCCAGAGTGATCAAGATTACATTATTATAAATTCATTTAAAGAAAGGGAATCCCCTGGTTTTGTCCCAGAAAAAGTAATGAAAAATTCCGTACCCGTTTCAATCCGTCTGAATCGTAGGTGCGACAAAAATATTTATTATCTTTAAGTTTCTTACAAGATGTCTTGTTAAATTTTGCCGTCCCTTTATAGTGCCGCCCGGGGCGGGCCGCCCCCTCCGCTCCCCCCCTCGCTACGCCTCTGACTATTCATTTTCTGAAAAGGGCATTCTGGTGAGCGAAGTGACTGTGCTAATTAACGGAATTGCGTGCTTTCGGAATAAAATTTTTACCAAAAGATCTCAACAATACCATACCATAAATACATTAAAAAATATATTTTTGGGATACAAGATAACGTTCACTTCGAAAAAGTTACAATCGAAAGTAAAGCTAGGGTAAAAAAACGTTACATTCATAGATATTCCCGAAAGCAGCTTCGACTCTTACACAGCTCGAATATCTGAGACCGTTAATAAAAGTATCATCTCTTTTGGAAACAAAATGAAAATACGGTCACCGAGGAGGATAAAAAGATTTGCAGTTTGGGTGTTATAAAAAAAGATAGTGCCGGCCAATGAAACTTGAAGACAATGACCGAAATGGCATAAAATAAACTCTGGATAATCATTCCAAGCTATTCTGTGGTATAGAAACCAGATACCATTCAAATTTACTTCAGCGCAAGCAATTGGCAGACTTAATGAATGAACTTGAGACAAGGATAATGAAGGCGGAAACTGACCTCACAATCAAATATATTTTCATTCAAAACCAAAAATGTTAATCCTAACGACAGCGGAGGCAGTAACAGTAACTGATAAATCTGATAACTAAAATGGTTTTTGATTTGCACTTAAATAATGCTCGATTTGTTATCAATTCGTACTAAAACTGTTTATTTTTCCAATAAAATTGTAAAAGCAAAACGGTGAATCTTTTATTACATTGTCGATGTTATTTAATTGAATTGTGCTTGTTTAGTATTTGATTTTGGTTGCTCGATTGTTTCTAAATATTGAATCAATTATTATTTTTCTCCGTCGGTATTCGAATTTACACAAAACAAAAGGCAATGACGTTTTAATACACAACATGAGTTTTGAAAACTGGTTTACTGATTTCAAAAGATGGAGCTTTTCAAAAACCCCTTCGCAGTCGATATCGATAATGTACTAAGCTATTGGCAAATCAACGTGATAGATTTGCCTTCTGAAATCTATAAGGTGTTAAAAAGGGTTAGCAATGTTTGGCAGTACTATTTGTGAGCAAACTTTTTCAATTCTGAATTATCGAAAAAACAAACACTTTTCTCGGTTATCGGATTCATATTTAGACGCAATATTACGCGGCTGCATGCCATGGAAAAATGCAAGCTAATATAAAAATAACTTGCAACCCAAAAGCCACCGCGCCACGCCACCACAAAAATCTCATTGATTTATTGACTACAATAAATATAGCAAAAATATATAATAAGCGTTTTATGTTTTAAACTTAATTATGTTTATATATTTATATTTATATATATATATATATATAAATATATATTGTTGATATTTTTTATTAGTTAAACTTCTTTAGCCCCGTAAGTGATTTGAAATTTGGATGAAACGGAAGTGCGTCACTAAATTTATTATTTGACGAGTCGTTGGTTCTAATATAATGCGGTTAATTCGCGCCTCGGTGCGAGCCTCCCATAGCGAAGCGGCTAAGGCGTCCGACAAATCGCGGCCAGAGAGACAGACTTCCAGCGAACGGAGGTTCGATTCCCACGAAATCCAAAAAAATAAAAAGTTTAATTTTTGAGAAATCAATATTCAATCTTCACTTTGAAATAAACAGGCAAAAGAAAAGAAAGCGACTTTCTAGTTTCACTTCTACCGCGTGTGAATCGCACACTCTGTTTTTTTAACATTTGCTCCACACAGGAGGACCTGAGGAAAAAAATTCCCATTGGGGATGGCCGGGATGGGATGTGGAGGGTCTCTTCGGGCAAGGACGGAGAGAAAGTTCTGGGAAGGAATAGGGTATCAGGAGTGGGTAGGACTCTGGGGGTCAGTGTGTCCAGGAGTGACCAATCCCTCTCCATCCTTTCACTGCGGTGTAAGGCGATGTTCCGAGAGAGTACGGTTGGAAAGGTCAAAGGGACTCCCTCAACCACTATCCCTGCCCGTCATGCAGCTGGTGGTCCGGGTGAGAATGGTGATTTTATGTTACAAGTGTAGTTTGATTCGCCGCATAAAGACTTAATTTTCACCAGTTTTGTGTTCAGAAAGTAAAATTCCAGTTTTTGATTCATCTGTTTTCACATTTAGAAGGAAAAGATTATCTTATTCGAAGTGCAGTTATAAAATTCTGATTGCAGACTATTAATGTACTGCCAAAATCAAAGAATAACCATTTTCATGTTCTGAGTGCAATTTTAATTCACCGCATACATATTTAATTTAAAACAGTTCAGAATATAACGATAAATTAAATAACCAGTTGCAGATTCATCGTGTTTTGAGTGAAGCTGCACATTTTGAGGTGCACACCATATGCTTCAAAATTCTGAGATATTGACTGTTACGTGTGTTACTATTATTTTGGGACTATTACGCAGAATCAATCTTAAGTTAAAACCTGCCTTGTGTTCTTACAAAGTGTTAAAATTCTATATGCAAAATCATAAACTACGGATACAATTCTCGATTTCCGAGAGCAGTTATAAATTTGTAGTAGAATTTATAAACTTGCTTTTCATTGGTAGAGAACTCGTCACATGTGATGTACAAGCGGCATTAAATGAGATCGTAAAAAAAAAATTGTCTACGCCCCGCCCCCAGCGCATGAAAATCTGCGGTTGAAGTACCTTAATAAGGAGCTGTAAAATTTTCTGCCGCCTCGGGCGGCCGACACCCGTGCTACGCCACTGCTTTAAGGCCTTCGGGTCATGTTGACCTGATTTCAAAAGGTGATGTAATGGTTTTAAATTAAATTATTTGTTTCTTCAAATTGGCAAATTCACTTTGTGGCGTCATTACTAATTTAATGAAAACAAATAACTTTGTGTAACACCACTATTTAATTAACAATATCAACATGTTTCGAAAACTATGTTTTCTTCGTCAGGATAATAAGTTAATAAAAAATAACAAAAGACAAACAAGTATAGACTAATTAGAACATAGACAAAATATTAGAAAGGAGAGGCGATTAATTACTTAAAATATCATAAAAAACAATTATATAAAATAAAATATTAAAATTATTTTAGAATGGGTAAAAAATTACATTAACATAATAAAAAAACTTTAAAAAAAAAACAAGAAGTCTAAATAACAAAATAAATTATTATAAATATAATTATTAATACGAAAATAAGTTTAAAAGATGGCTATTTTAAAAAAACGTTTGGTTATTTATAATATTTAATTTACTATTAACACTTTTTCTAGTTTCTAAAATTTCTAAATTATCTAATTGTATACCCGTTGTGTAAGTGTGTAAAATTTTTAAGCCTTTATTAATATCAAAAGAATGACCTGTTTCCAAAATGTGGTTTGCAAATTATGAATAATTATTATTATTTAAACATCTTAGATGTTCCTTTACTCTAATGTTAAAATTTCTAGAAGTCTTCCCAATATAAAAAAAGGTTACAATCATTACAATCGTTACATCATTAAGTAATCACTCTAGCGGAGTCTGTGGGACTCCACCGGGGTATTAGTGTTATAGTTTTAGCCTATTGACGGTATTGAACAAAAAAAGCAAAAAACAGAACCATGTTCTTCATTTTGCTTTTTATAAGATTTGATTATGTTTTTATAAGAATTGATTGTTTCTTTTAAAATTATGCCATTTTAAAACCAAATAAATATAACTAGCATTTCATTTAAAAAAGTGTTTATTTCATGTTAAATTTACGATTTCATTTCCGGGAATCCAGGGGACTCCACCAGGTAAATTGTGTTTGTATGAAGTCACCGGGTAAATCAAGGGTTAAAGGAGTTTTGTGTACATATGTAAAAGACAGCTCTAATGATTGTGTAAATCGGCAAAGAAAAGAAAATGGAAGTTTAGAACAATGATGTTTCTTGGGGATAATGGGAACGTACTGAGTTGAAGGAGGCTATTACATTATAAAGCGATAATGTAGGGTGATGAAATTTTATTTGAAATAAAATGGGTTGTTCTGCTGTGCTACTATTTACGTTTATTTTAAGAGTTCTTTTTTTACAAACTTTTGTAAAACAGAGAGTGGGAGTTGTTCTTGATCCAAGGGATATAGGAGCTGACCCTGACGTAAACATCTGGAATACCCACAGCGCACGGCTTTCCCGTGGAGACGATGCCGACCAACACTTTTCCATCGGTGAGTGGACCACCGGAGTCTGCCTAAATAATTAAAATAATTCCTTTATAAAAACAGAGTGTCATAAAGAGGATTGTTTAACCGTCGGGGAGTTTAAAGTGAGCGAAATATGATGCTTTGTTAATAATTGGAAGTAAGTACTGGTTATCAATTTTAACCATTTAACTTGATCCGATAGTGATAGTAGAATACTTGAAGCAGGTGGGTGAGTTGGTGTATACCTGTATATGGCAAGTATTATTATTTTTTATATTGGCCCGTCAGGTTGCTGTATGGAGGGTCTTTTGAGAAAAAGCAGGACATGAAATTCTGGGAAGGAAAAAGGTCAGTGTCTCCAGAGGTGACAAACGTTTGAACCCATCCCACCACTGCGGTGCAAGGCGATGTCCCGTGGGAGTCCTGCTGGAGAGGTCACCAAACTCAAATTAACCCCGTGGCATGAACCCGGGCACCTCTGCTTAGTCGCTAATCGAAACGAACCACTTGGGATAACCTATGGCAGTGGTGATGATTATACCCGAAGCGATAGTACCCATATCCGCCTCTCAAATTAAAAAGTATTTTGACGAATTGAAAGAGGTGGGATTGGGCGTTAAATTGAGTAATCTATTGTTTGCTGATGATGTGGCGCGGATTTCTAACAGTTTACAATATCTACAGTATCTCGTGTCTGGGCGACAACACCCAATGAATGCATTGCTTACATGGCAAGCTCCCTGGCCAGCCTTGGTTAATGTGCATAAGTTAGTGTCATCGACAATGCTAGTCGACGTTTTGTTACAGTCTTCATCGGAGATGGTGAGAAAGGTGATCTTCTGGAGGGTGTTGGGGAAGTCTCCATCCTTCTGAAAATATAACAACACATTAAAGCCACCGATGAGAAATAAAGTAAATCGCCTGTAAAGTTTTCAACGCGCGTTTTATTTATGTTGTCTGTTAATGAAAGATCTTGGAATCATGTTTGATAGTAGGCTGATATTTCATACTCATATTCAGATGACTTGTAGCACTTCATTGAGAATGCTGGGCTTTGTTCTGCGTACTGCAAGGAATTTTAGAGACACCCGGGTTCTCAAAATTTTATTCAATTCCTTAGTAAGGAGTAGACTTGAAAGTGGGTCGGTAATTTGGAGTCCACACCAAGTAAAATATTCCCTCATGTTGGAGAGGGTTCAGAAGAAATTTCTAAGATTTCTATACATGAGGGAGTATGGCTATTATCCGTGGCTCTATCCTACGGACTTTCTTTTGGGTATGCTCGGAATGAACCATCTACGGGTCAGAAGGGATGTACACATTGCTACACATTTCTTCAGATTGATCCGCGTATGGTTTGAAAACTCAGCTATCATGGAGAGCATTCATTTTTATGTTCCCGATGGGTATCTTCGCCACCGACAGCATAGACTGTTCTATCTTCCGGCCTGCAGGACTAACTTGCCAATGGTCATGCCGGTCGGGAGAGCAATTTTACTGTTAAACAGAATTAATTCGGATATCGACATATTTAGCGTTAGTGAAGCTGCCTTTAAAAGGCAAGCTCTATTAATTCTTGTATAGTTCGAATGCCTAAGTGTTAATTGTAATACTCTTACAAATGTATTTTGAAAATGGTTTAAAATGTAGTATTTTGTGATGTTTTTAATAAATAAATTGAATTGAATGGAATTAATCTGAATGCTTATTACAACTTTAAATAAATGTGTTGGGAAATGTCCAAAAAAATTTGAGGTTCGTTGTGATTGCTAATTGATTTACTGAGTTATCGTAAAGATTACAATAAAATGTTTATTAAACTAGATGTCGTTACTTTAGTAGGCTCTAAATATATCTAACGCTGCCAGCCACCGCATTAGTGGCGTTTGCCCAACTGTCAAATGCCTTCGGCAATCAACGTAAGGCACCCGGCACTCCTACTTAGTCGCCAAACTCGAGGTGACCTACGGCAATGGTCTTGGTTTTCCAATAAATGGTTCCCGGGGCAGAGGAACCCAAACCCGCCTCCCAAATTGAAATGGATTGTGAAATTAATAAGTTTTCTACAAATCTTTTCACGCGTTTATATGTTGAGTGATTTAGTTAGAATGATTCCATATTTAATCATTGAATAAACCTATATGTATCCGTAATATGCAGAGATCACTGAATCAATATTCATGATTTTTCTTAAGTACCTATGCCTAAAACAAAAGAGGAACTACTGACTTCTGTAACTTTGTTTTGCACCTATATGTCTTCCCAGCAGTGAATAAGTTTGGGAAGGTCAAATGATATTATTAGTTTAAGTAAACATTAATGTTTTTATGTGTAGCTTGTACCTACCGGACAAAATTTCCGAACTTGAGTTTTGTTTGTTTTGAGTGATAGTTTTTGTTATAAAAGTCAAATGCTATTGATTGGTAAGTCTAAAAAACATGCTTTTCAACGCTAGATTACAAACATTCGTCGAATTGACGGCGCAGGATTAAAAAAAACTGCGATAACTTTTAGGCCCTCCGTTCATGGAGATACTTGACAAACTACGTGATTGTGACACAACCACAAGTACCCTGCAGATATACTACTTTTTAATGCTGGTTGCTTGATCATTTTTCACGTGCAGCCGTGGAGTTAACACGATGTCAAATGGCTTTTTTCCAACATCAATCTATGCCTTCTCCACTAAATCCTTTCTTACGTATTCTGGTAATGTGTAGATATATAAACACGCATTTTTTCCACTTCCAGAACAAATCTAACATTACTTTGATGTTCCGACGCCATTTCTGTCAAACGAAAGTAGTAGACCCGAATGCTGCAATGCGTAGCGCGCTACCAGCACCGTCGTTAGCGCGCTACCGACTTCAACCTGACATCCGTCGCGTAGCGCCGTGTACGAACACCAGCAAAATTGTATGGCGGGTACCCACGAGCGGTGTGCGTGCTACGCGCATCAGGCTCGAATAGCTTGTAAGTAGCTCCATGTACGGAGGCGCTTACGCGTGCAACCGTAATTCATACGCTGGCTAATCTCGGTCGGCCCGTTGCTTCTGCGGTAGACGGTAGTGCGGATGGTGTGGGCAGCCCACGAGTGCCAATTCAGCAACCATGGCTCGTCGCATCGACGAAGGTTAGTGATACCGTGACTTTTTTTTTATATGTTTGTTTTGTGTTGTTTTTATTTATTTTGTAGACTTGTTTTATTTATATTCAATGTTATTTATTATTAGTTGTTTGGGGTTCAATTCTTCAGTTTTTATTACAAAATGAAAGTGACGACGAAAATTCATCACGGATTGAAAGAGAAGACCACGTTGAGATTGATCCAGCTTATGAAACGGATATTGAGGAAGAAGTTTCTTCTTTGACCCAACAGCCAATTCCAGGTCAAGCTGACCAGCAAGTTGTAATGTGTCTCCCCAACATCTAATAAGGAGTCGATTCCTAGCTTTTCAGTACAACCCAGCGATTTTATAATACGATGGAACATTCTTCGGCGAAAAACACGGCGCTGGCCATTGTGCAATTTTTATGGAATGCTTAACATAGCATTCATAAATAGTAACGTTTTTTATGCGATAACTCTACAGAGGCTAATAAAAAATCTTTTCCGAGTCGCGAATGTCTAAAATTTCTGCATCATAGGCTGATTGAATCATGTATGCCAAAAATATAAGCAATACCAACCCTTCAAACTGCTCTGCGGTACTTAATTACACACGTTCTTAACACGGCAGGAAGTAGTGGTTCAACTTCTACAACTGAGACTGAACAAAATGCAGTTGATGTTCTACCATCCGAAACAAAAAAAGGTGCCTTATGTGCCTTGAAAACTATGATCTCATTCATAAGGCTGTTGATTAATTAATTGATATTTTTGTTTCTCTAAATATGAATAAACACTGTTCATTAATAATAAAAAAAATATGTAGGTACATATTTTTTTAATAAAACCCTTAAGGGTCTACTATTCGAATTTCGACCGATTTCTTACATATCTCCCTTAAACATTTGAAGTTTTTAAGCTCTTAAAAAAATAAATGTTATTTTTGAAGACAATATCTAGATACGTTCCACGCCGAAACGCAAATTATATGAAATTCCCTCGATAGAAAAAATCGCAAAGTATGCTCCGAAAATTATTTAAACAAGTCTATTTCTTTTATTTTACAAGTTATAGTTGTTGAAAAATTCACAATGTTTCTTTAAATGATACTTATGATACGTTCAACGAGATTTTTGCTCTATTTTAAACGAGTCGTGTTTTATTAAGCTTTTTCGCAACTTTCGCTGCTATTTTATGACTTAAAATATTAGCGCGCTCTGTCCAACATTCGTAATTACTTATCTCTCCATCTTCTTCTTTTTCAGCCGAAGAGTGCCGCCTTAAACCCCCTTTACTAAGTATCGTAGTCGAAACGATGGAGGTTTGTAATAAGCGTCGAAAAATAAGGTTTGTGATCTAGCGTTAAAGTTGTCAAGGTCTCCAATACATCCAAATAACTTTTTCATCAGTAAGCATTGAACGAGAGTTCGTTTATGTAGATACGGTGGGGGAGAGTCCAAAGAATGCTTCCTTGTGGCACACCCATGTTAATAGGATTTGGATTCCACCATGTACTGCATCACATTTTTGTCAATTTGTCAATTTGTCAATCATTTGAAATTTTAACTTTATAACTTCCACTTTTAAGGTACGACTTAAGGCTAAACTTCTTTAGCCAAATAAAAATAGAAGGTAGATAATAAAAAAAAAATCGCTGTTCGAATAATACTCACACTGGTCAATCCCCATCCAGTTAGCGTGACGTTGACTCCAGCACCAGTAGTGCAAGAAGGCAAAGCGATGAAGCACACACTGGAACTGAACTCGATTGGCTCGCAGGTGGTAAGGATGGCGATGTCATTGGCCAAAAAGTGAGGATTATTGTAGTCGGGGTGGATGGTGATTTTTGATATCAGGTACTTGGTGCCTCCAGTGTACAGATATATGCTTCCTACGATGATCATCAATTGGTTAGCGTCAAAGCTATTGGAAAGAACAAAAAATGTAATTACTAACTAACCACATTTTTCATGTAGGCAGAGGGGATTGGCCGCCAAACGATTCGGCGTAGCCAAGCGGTAAGAACCTTGACTCGCATTCCAAAGGTCGCGGAATCGAAACCCGGCCTGGCAAATAAATTTTATTTGATTGATTTGTATTATTTCACAATTTATTCATTTAAAATATCGGTTTTTCCCTGGTGTAAGACCACCGTTCAGAATTAAAACGTTGCTTGAAATGGCTTTAGCCGTGTTTGGTGACCAGATCAGAATAGCCAGGTTCCTCTTCCCCATCTCTTTCCTCCCCCCCTGTCTTCAGCCTAACAACATACCCAAATTGGGGATGCCGTAGTCTCACTGGCTCCAGACCGGAGCAGTTAGGACTCTTGTGCGGTATTCATATAAAAAAAATGATAAAAATATCTTGGCCCGATTCAAATATCTGTCTCAACCGATTGATCGTGCCATGACTTCCTCGGCTTCCTCGACTTCCGGGCGTCGTCGACTTCTTCTACCATTATAATATGTTATTGGTAGGTACTTTTGCTCCACGTGCTCTACGCGTCCCTTTCTTTGTTTCACTCATTACGCTTACCACAAACATGCATTATTTGCAATTGTTCACATTTCTCAAGAAGCTAATTTCTACAACAATCTAGTTTAGTTTCATCCTTACTCTGCCAGTTCCATGCCTCACTGCCATACATCAGGAGAGGTAAATGCACTACATTGTGGACAGCTAGCTTCGCTTGGAAATTGCTCTGTGGCACACAATTTATGTATGAAATAATGTGAAATAAAGTGATGCTACTAGTAGATACCGATTTGAAAGGCGTCACCACAATTATTATATATAATATAATTATACGTGATGCAAGATAGAGAAGTCTTCTTATTTCCTTGATTTTTCTGTGGAATACAAATAATTAAAATTTATTATTTTCCACTTTCACATTGCGATTTACTCAATAATATAGCTTGTACAATACCTTACTTATATATGTATGTAACCATATTTTTATTTTAACTTAATGAGTAACATCTCAAATTTTAATGTTTAATTAAAATTAAGCCAATATTGGTGAAATTCAATCTGAAAGCAGAAAAATCAGCTCTGTTTTGCCCATATCCTTTTATATGCCATAGTATTGTAGGTACTCGGTGTAGGCTGGAGGTTGATAAGTAAAGAACAACAAGGTTGCGTGATAAAAACCTTTAATGAGTTCCTACGGATTTATAATTATTATAAACACGCGAACACGGTCAGTGTAACAGTCTTACGATAAAATAGTACTGGTAGTAAACACTAGGTCAAGGTAATTGGCGGATAGTAGAGGCGACTGCTTCGGTGAGTTGAAAGAACACTGGACACTGTCGAGATGCGTCCGCTTTTATAGCATGAGCGACGAAACCAGTAATGTTCTGGAACGCCGTGAAATCGGGGCACGGCGCCAAACGGGAAGACTCCCGAATGTTCTCGTCGCCGTGTTCCTAGGTGCGCGAGTAATGCGAGAACTTTCGCGGAGGTGGCAGATGATATTACTTGTCAGGTAGGTAGTTTCGCGGCTCTGTTCCGCTGGGCTAGGTAACTACCGCTCAGTTGCTTGCCGTCTGTGCCAGAAGGCTGACGGCGCATCTAGGAACTTCGATTGCGTATCTTTTAACACAGGTGCTGCTTCTGGATATATCGATGCATTTCGGGTGCAATCCACAATCCACGCGACGTAGCGAAGGCTGATTGCTATAGTATTATTAATTGCTATTAAATATGTATAATAAAATGCTGCAAGCTCTCCTTCTAGCCACAAGCTAATGTTTCCACGGAAGAAAAGTATTAAAATATTTGGACATAAAACAAAAAAATAAATAAAAAAAATGCAATTCATACATATTATAAACCCTTTTCAATGATAATTAAAATTAAAATAAAAATATTTTATCAAAACAAAACTTACACTTTGGCACTGGACTTGCGCAAATTGTTATTTTTTGTAATGAGATGAACCAAAGTGTAACCCAATTTTATTTAGTAAAGTATAAAGTAAGCATCGACCACCACAACACGGGCACATATCCCTAGCGTGGTGGTCAAAAATCCTCACTTTATGTTATTAACAATGTAATGAATAAAGAAAAAATAAAAATCATAAAATACGTCCTGTCTTTAACTTCCTTTTGGAGTTCTATTGCAAAGTAGGCTATAATTTTTGACAATATTTGTATATTAGGGATTTGGCGAGAACTTATTATTTTTGAAAATATATCGATACAAAACCAATTTCATTTTCTCTAACTTGTTCCTTGTTTTGCCTGCCTGAAGTGTGCTAAAATACATTTAGTATACAAGGTGTCCGAAAACTCGTAGTACAAGCGGAAAACTGGTGAATCCACATCACATAGAGAACCCAAATAAACATAAAGATTTCACTTCTTCAAATTTTGCAAATTCACTTTGTGGCACCATTTTATTAATGAAATAATTAAAAAAACTTTGTTTTTACCACAATAAACTTTATTTTAAAGTCAACATGTTTCAAGAACGATGTTCTCTTCATCAGGACATAAAATGTACTAAAAACTAAATGATCGAACATAGAACGGCGTGGGTAGAAATGGAAGTAGTGGGGGAGGAGAGGTGAAAAGGGGAGGTGCTTAGAAGATCAACAAGGGGGAGGGGGGAAAGGGGGTACTTAGAAGAACAAAGACAAAAAATTACAATGGAAATATGTTTAAGATAGGGTTACTCACAAAATTAATTTGATTGTTAATAATATTTAAATTTCTATTGACATTTTTCCTAATTTCTAATATTTCTAAAAGATCTAATTGAAAACCACTAACATTAGTGAGTAAAATTTTAAAACCAGTATTTATATCAAATGAATGGTTAAATTCAATTAGATGGTTAGCAAATTCCGAATAATTGTTGCTATTTAGATATACTATACACTACTTCCATTTCTACCCACGCCGTTCTATGTTCGATCATTTAGTTTTTAGTACATTTTATGTCCTGATGAAGAGAACATCGTTCTTGAAACATGTTGACTTTAAAATAAAGTTTATTGTGGTAAAAACAAAGTGTTTTTAATTATTTCATTAATAAAGATTTCAATTTACCTAAGCATTTTTACAATTAAAATTTTTAAAATATTAAAAAATAATAAAAATTCGGCATTTTTGGGGTTAACGGTTTGACATTGGAGCGAAGATGCAACTCTAAAATTATTTATTTATGCTACTATTAATCTCTTTTCGTGTCCATAGTTTATTTATTTTCACCTTACTAATTTATTCTTCCACCTCTTTCTAAAATTTCACTTCTTCTAAGCATTACAATATGGTAAATTAGCGTATTTACTTTGTTTCGTAGCAGTCCACCATTTTGGAACGGGCAGGGGCCAATAGGTAATTACTTGAAATTAATACGAACTCGCTCACTAATACTCGCTACTTGACTTCATACTGGACCAATTTGAACAAATCTTGTGAGATAAATGGATAGCACAGATGGGTACCTACTTACTTTACGTTTCCAATCACAAAACACACATTTAACGTATCATAATATTCTGCGTTGTGTATTCCACAATAATTAATCAAGCACTATTGTTTAAATATGAAAATAATACAAAAGTAATTCACAAACACACACTTTGATTTAGTTTACAATTAACGAAAGGATTGTTGATATTAAATGTCAACAGCGAACCGGCGTAAACTAAACTAATCTACCGTAAAAAAGTCCAGGAATCCTGGGATCCCGTTTTCAGTACGGTACGGAGCGGTGACACTACACTATAGTTCGTCTGCTCTTTCACGTGTGTATTGAACCGAGAAAAAAGAGAGAGCTATTCTTTCGCAACGCAATTTGAACTACAACATGCGTGAACTTGCATAACATAACAGTCAGCTGTGAATTTAACCTCTGCGCGGCCGGCTGTTTTATTTTTAATGATGAGAGATTTCAAAATAAAGCAAAATAATCCGGATTTTTTGTTTATTTTCTTTTAAATAGTTTTTATTACTTAGGTACTGTGATCGTCACTGATAATTTACAAGAATTTGACCAATAAAAAATTCAACTTCCGACTCGATTTACTCGAAAACGAAAGCTCAAATCAAAAAAAGTTATACTACAAAATCGATTCCAAATGTGATGTAGATTCACCAGTTTCCCGCTTGTACTACGAGTTTCCGGACACCGTGTATAAGTATTTTGAAAGTTTGCTTACTTTTTACCGCAGTGGGCAGCTGTTAGGATGGTGCGGGCGTTCAGGATGGATCCTCCACAAAAATGTCGATTGTCGGTTAGTCTCACGGACACCATGTAGGGAAACTCATCGACTTTTACGTCCGTTCCTCCAACAGCAGTAAAAAGAATGTCATCATCAGCCGTTGGTGCAGCTGGAAATACCGGTCAATTATTTTTTTAAACGTTTTTATCAACACAGGCGACCTTGAATGAAATAACTTCTCTCAGCGTCTATATTTCGGGATTTGGATCATTTTGCCAAATGAGAACCGATTTTGTTCAAAATTTAATTTAACTCGGAAAACAAAAATGCTTTTCCTTGAGTTGTGTCAGCAAAGGAGTTCGAATCACGTTGTTTCGTCATTTTTTTACGTTGCGTTTAGAACACGAGACAAATATTTACGTAAGTTAAGAATTTTACTGCGTAAGAGTCCACAAGCTTAAGGGGACCCGGTGGTCTAGCCCCCATAAATTCGATGAGTTTTTAGGATTTTTTTAAAAATGAAAACAGCGAACAATGCCAAAGAGATGTCAACCTTTGTAGATATATTAAGTAACTTTAATAGAATACAAAAACATTGTTATAAAAAAAATTCTAAATAGTTAAGGAACTGCGCTGAAGTTGCCCTCCTCATAAATACGGACCTTGATGGTGGGTCCTGTTTTGGATCTTTCACTTATCCGTAAACAAAAAAAAATAAGTTGTGATCAGGATGAGTGTAGTTATCGCAGGAACTAGAATAAAAAAATGACAAAATGGCACGTTGTTGAAATTTTAATACAGAAAACATAATGTTTTTTCATCATATTTTGTATGTAAAAAAAGGAAGTATTCAACGTAAAAACTTGTTTTAGTTCATGTGATAGGTACTGGTGTACGGAATAACATAAATTTGAGATAAATCGGCCTAGAAGCTTTTTTTTTTGTCTCACAACATGCAGAAAAAAGTAGTTTTGAAACAAATGAGTTTCAAGTTTTGACTGGCCCTTTTACCTGCTACTGCGCTGACCTACTAAATGGGCTGTAGAACTTTAAATATCGTCAATACCATTACAAAAATTTTACAGTATATTTTTAAAGTATTATACTTTCAATATATATATATATATTTAAATTCTAGACCTCCGGGTTCCCTTAAATGAAACACATAGCTACACACGGAACAGTCGAATGGTTTTCCTCTAAATTTAGCAAAATATAGTGTGCAAATCGTATTTAAAACTACACTGAAAATAAAAATGGTTTTACACCGAATCTGGCAGAACATTCTGCTAGTAGAATTTTATAACTGCACATTGATCATGATAATGGTTTCCTTCGATATGCGTCAGCAGATGAATCCACGGCTGGAATTTCATCGTTATATTGCGAACACAAAACTGGTTACAAGGTAATACTGGGTTTTCATGCGACTTCAAAACTACACCCAGAACGCGAAAATGGTTTTTTGCGGATTTTGCACTAACCTAAACCTATGGTTTTTTTTCGAAATGCGACAGCAGATGAATCAGCAACTGGAATTTATATTCTGAACACAAGATCGGTTTTAGCTTAAGAATCTATCTGCAAAGTCAGATATTAGGTAAAGGAAAAGCCTAAATTATATTTCACTCAAAATGTGTGAATTGTTGTTCGGCATTTTGGGGCATATTAATGGCTTGCAGCTAGATTTTTATAATTACAAACGGAATAAGGCAATTTTATTTTGAGTCAAATATTTATAATAATTTTGATTATTTAATAATTTTACCTTTAGCTGCAACCAAGACGGTCGAGAAAAGGTAGAATAATTTGAACATTTCCCAGCAAATGAACGAAAAGTAATTATTCTGCTACTAACCACGTCAATCTTTTATTCAATCGCCTTATCAAGGCACGTGGAATAAGGCGATTAAAATCAAATAAAATGTGTCACATAAATCACTTTTTTGCAATTCTACGATTCTTGTTCTTGGCTGAGAAGTTTTTTGCAATGGCTCTACACACGAGGCCCTGAGGAAAAAAAATCTCTCAGGGCCTATGTCATCTTTGGGGATGCTGGGTGGGGGGTCTTTTAAGGAAAGGATGGAGAGAAAGTACTGGGAAGAAATAAGGGATGAGGAGTGTTTTAAACGGGGTGTAAATCGGGGGGTAATTTAAGGGACGGCCTCCGTGGTCCCGAGGCAAGACTCTCGACTAACAATTCGAAGGTCGCGGGCTCGAACCCGGCGTGCGAAAATAAATTTTATTTGGTTAAATTGTGTTAATTCACAATTTATTCATTTAAAATAATATAAAGTATATTTGCGGCACGTTCCAGAGTGGAAGATACTATCAGTATCGCCCTGGTGTAAGACCACCATTCAGAATTGAAACGTTGCTTGAAATGGCTTTAGCCGTGTTTAGTGACCAGATCTGAATAGCCAGGTACTTCCCCACCTTCCTCTTCCCTATCTCCTTCCCCTCCCCACTACCTTCAGCCTCACAACATACCCCGATTGGGGATGCCATAGTCTCACTGGCTCCAGACGGGAGCAGTTGGGACTCTTGTGCGGTATTAACTGTAAAAAAAAAAAAATGTGTCCAGGAGTGAGGGACGTATGAATCCACCCCTCCCACTGCGGTGCAAGGCGATGGGTCATCATGGAGAGTCCGGCTGGAGAGGTCTAGATTATGTCTGCCTCAAAAGTCTCTCCCGATTTGGACCGCCACGCCACGGAAACGCATTCGCCACCAAGACCTAGATAAACCTCACTGCAAGAACCCGGGCATCCCTGCTAAATCACTTAACGTAGAGAACCAGTTGGGGTGGTAGGGGCGTTGGTTATACAATAAATGGTCACTGTGTATGTACGATTTCCTACAACTATCCCATCCCTTTTTCACACTCTTTGAAACAGAATGTTGATGATTCGTGAAGAAATTTTGCACGTTGGACCTTAAAAATTAGAGAAAAATGACTGTCCACATCTGATTTTGAAACAAATTGCTTAAAGCCCGAGTAACGCCATAAATATTAAGTTTTACATGCACCTATATATATACATTTACATGCACCTATTTACATACATTTACATGCACCTGTATACATTCATTTACATGCACCTATATATATATACGTTTACATTCACCTGATGCGTACATTTATACGCACCTATACCTATATACACCATTATTTAAATTTAGATATTATTGACATATTAAAAAAAAAAAACTATTGCTGCCTATGTATCTTGCTGTATAGGTAGACTGAATGCTTTAGAAATGAGATCCCTGAGGTGTTTATTTGGTATGTTCAAGGCTGATGTAAACATAGTGAGTAAGGTTAAAAAAGAGACCCTCAGATAATTGTAGAGCGAATGAACAAAGAAATTAGCATAAGGGAGGCATATGTTAATGGTAGAAGAAGTCGGGGATGAACAGGAAGACATGGCACACTTAATTGAATCAGATACTTGAGTTGGCCCATGTCAAGGGTCAAAAAAATTGAAACATATGTATGCGACAATTATTAACTTTTTCAATTTTGGACAATACAATTATTTCTACCTTAAAACTACACCCCGTTTGCTAGAATTCAAGATTTTTTTTTTTACATTAACTCCACACAGGAGGCCTTGAGGAAAATAATTCCCCTCAGGGCCTATGTCATCTGGGATGCTGTGTGGAGGGTCTTTTTGAGGAGAGGAAGGAATGAACATTGGTCTTGAAGAGACCCATGTTGTAGGAGGGAGGAAACACAGATGCCGGCAAATCGTTCCGTAGCCGAGCTGTTGAACTCAAGAACGAGTCGAAAAAACGACCTGTTCTCATGTGACAAATGTCAACCGTGTACATATGTTGGGCGCGCGTTTGGCGTGTCTCCCGACTATGCAACGGTGCCGAAGGGATCAATGACGCTAGTTCTTCAGAGCATCTTCCATTGAAATACCGGTAGAACATGGATAGCATTCCCACCCGACGCCTGTGCTCTAAAGATTGCAACCCCTTCGTTAAGATGGGAGAATCTATCAAACGGACCGCCCGTTTCTGCACAGAGTCGAGGGTATTTTTCAAGTATTTTGGAGCTCCAGACCAGGGGTGGCTGCCAAATTCAACCGTGTGGCGCACTTGCGATTTGTACAGGGTAAGCAGTTGTGTACTATGCCAAAACATTACTCCATGCCAATCACAATCCCGAGCAATGCCAGGTTTTCTTTAGCTATATATATAAAGAAGATTGTCTGTGGTGGTCGGCGTTTGTGTGATTATAAAATAAGAGAAATGTTACTATTTACATGGAATTTCATATCACTCCCCCCCTCCTCTTTTCACATCCCAAAAAGCAGAATGTTTAAACCATTCGATTAAAATTTGAACATTTATGTTCGAATTCTGCATGAAGCCCGGGCACCTCCGGCGACATTAACTCTGAAATATAATCTTAGTTATAAGTTCCCTTTTACTTTCTGTTCTATCTCCCCCCCCCCCCACTCCTCACTAATCGCTAGCCACGCCCCCATCCCAACAAAACATTAAGCAATAAATTGTGCTCATCTTCTCTTTTTTTTATATCAAGTAATTTAAGGTTTGCTTTCAAGAAGGAACAGTTGTTCTGAAACTAGTCGGCGTCAATAAAATATATAAGTGGTTCAAACAAAAAATATTGCTTCATTTATTAAACTTTTCGTCCCGGAACGAAAAAAATCACACGTCACCCGAAGAGGGGTCACTCGGGGACCCCAATTTGTTTTGCATATTAAAGGGTGTTAATGACATATTTTTTTGTAATTTGTTATGATAATAATTAGAGGGAAGTATAATTATCGTATTTCAGTAGTCATTTTCAAAATCGTTTCATAAATAAAGTCAAAATTAATATTCTAATGAATTTAGACCATAATGTGTATTTTTCCATAGAAAACAGAGAAGGCGGGCCGATAGCCAACGTAACATCTTGTTTCCGAATCTCGACTGGCGATTGGCGTTCACCGGAAACGACTCAGACCGAATGATCTTTGACCGGCAAGCGAACATTATAGCATTGTAAAAAGAGCAAACGAGATGCGCAGTGTAAACGAACGCGATCTAGTCCTTTCCACTAACAACTTAGAAATTACTTGCTATCGCTTAGAATTATCCCGATACATTCAGCGGATAGGGACGGGGTACGCCCGAACAAAGGGGAAGGGAGGCGGGTGGCACAGATTATTCGCCGGAATTTGTTATAAACTATTTAATTTTAAGAAAAGTAGTAATGCGATATTAATTTTTTTAATGCAAATCGATAACCAAATAGTTTTTCTAAGATTACTCAAATTATTGAGTACGTTATTTTAAAAACAACGTAGATACAGCGTAAAACTCTCGTTAGTGTAGGTGCGTTCCCCCGTTCCGGTAAGGAAGTGTTAATGATGGATTACCACGAAGTTAGAGCTACATACAAAAGTATACCTACATTAAAATGAATTCATTTATTTATTTTATTTTTTAACTCCTTTTTAGGGGCTTCTTCATTTGAATAGTAAAAATGATGCAATATTCATTGCACACCACTGAACTGACTCAATGTTATGTGTTTGTTTAGTGATAAATTAAAGATGATATTGACACACCCGCATTCCAATTTGAAAAAAATGATCAGCCTTCAAAATGACCGTCGTGATCTTTATACGTATGGAGCAGTACCCGGTCTTTCTAGTGTTAAGAATAATTGTACTTGCACTTTTTGCCCGATCTTGCTGTTTGCCTTGGTTTGTGTTTTACAAGCATGTGTGCATTACTTTTCAGCTTTCCCCAATACATTGATTACAAAGTTTTTCGTCAATTAATTTTTCATTTCAGTTTATTTTTATCGTTTTCCTTTAAACTTAATTGAACATAAATTGTTGTTATAATTAAGTTATTTATAGCCTTTGTAATTGTTTGATTTGAAACTAGTTGTGGTACCCGGCTTTTAGACTATGACTCAGGGAGTTGATAAGAGATTGAGCTGACGTTCGAACCCACGACGGTAGAACCCTACCAACATGCAGCAAAAGGCTTCGAAAAGTTCACAATGTTCCAGAACATTCCACAACATTTGAGAATGTTCCGGAATGTTCCACAATGATGTTCCCGATTCCCTATTTCCGAACATTCTAGAAAGGTACGGGATGTTCTGGAATATTGTGGAAAGCTCTCGAATGCTCTCGATGTTCTGGAATGTTCTAGAAATTTTTAGAGGCTGAAATTTCCAGCCCTTTTATCTTCCAGAGCAAGCCTTTCAAGTAAAAACGGTAAGATTCTTCATGAATGGTGGATAGAGGGCTACCACACCACATAACTTCCTTGATCGTACCGGAACTCGGTTCTGAGTTTTAGCGGGACTTTTTTTGTGTATTTATCTTCTATTTTTTTACACTTTCTTTTATAACATACTAGCTAACCCAGCCACGCGTTTCTGTGGCTTACGAAATACAACGCCATCTGTTTCTCCATTATATATTATTCTCTACTATAATATGAATACATTGAATCACTCTATCTATTGCTGAAAACTGCATTAAAATCCGTTGAGTAGTTTAAAAGATCTAAGCGTACAGACAGCGGGAGCGACTTTGTTTTATACTATGTAAAGAAGATATTGATTATAATTTTTAAAAGTAATATGACAGAGTGGGATTGCATTGATCGGTTAGCTGTTAAGGTTATTGAATTAAGAAGCGGATGGTAGTAAATGTTGGGGACACCACAGCTTCCTGTGGTGTCTTCACATGACAAAATCAAGTGAATCTAAAAATTATGTATTGTAAATTGAGGCATATGTGATGAACGAAGAAGAGGCTGCCGAGGATGACATGAAACAAATAACTTATCAAAACAAACAAATTTAATTCATTACCAGATCTTTTGTTTCTAATTAGCTCCGCACTTAGGGTTACGATCCGTCCGGATTAATCCGGACATGTCCGGACTTCTAGCCTTTTGTCCGGACTTTGTCCGGCCCTTTAATTTGTCCGGATTTTTTGGTTTAGATGGAATATGAGCAATAAAACTTACATTAGTAATAACAAAAAAGTCTTTAATTTTTATTAATTTCCCACTCATCTAAAAACATAAATCTTCTTTAACAATCAACTCATGGAGAAAAAAAAAAAAAAAAACAAAAACTCAAACAAACAATAAATTTTAATTGCAGTTGTAAACTATCAAAAATTTCAAGTTCAAAAATATCTTCTTCAAAACGTAACACTGGTTTTCGGCAAATATATAAATTTTAATATTTTTCAGCGCCAGATACTTGACGGAGCAGCTCCCGTTCATTCAAAGTTTTCTTATGGAATTCTTCGCAGCTCATAGTTTTGTTGTAAGTAAGGTTGTATTGAATCATCAACAACAATCTGACCGAGGGTACAGATAATCTATTACGCTCTTTTGTCCACTGTGCTCCCATTAGAGAAAACACTCCTTCTACACTTGCGTTTTGAGCTTGGATAGCAAAAATGAATTCGCAAATACTCAATAGGATGGGCAATCTGGCGATTGTGAAGTTTGTAAAAATGGTAACCCACATTTTATGAACCATCATACTAAAAAATGCATCCTTTCGTCGGGATATGCATTAATTGACGGCTGTTATTTCATAGAATAGCTTAACATCATCGATCATAACACCTTTGAATTGCGTACTTTCCGGACTTTTTTTGGACTGTCAGACTTTTTGCCAGGACTTTTCAATTTTCTAAATGGTAACCCTATCCGCACTCAGCACTCCGGCCTCCTGCCTCGAGGAAAATGATCCCCCTCAGGGCCTATATCCTCTTTGGGAATGGTGTGTTGAGGGTATTTTAGGAAAGAAAGGAGACAAAGTTCTGCCAAGGAAAAGGTATGAGGGTTGGGTAGGAATCTGGCGGTCAGGTATCCAGGAGCGATTATCCATCTGTCTACGGAAGCTCGCCACGCAGTAGGCGGGCAAACGCATTGACAAACATCATCCCATCAACTCGGACACCCCTGCAAACGTTGCTTCCCACTTGGGGTGACCAATAAATGTTTTCCAGGGCGGCGGTACCCAAACCCGCCTCCCAAATTGCCGTAGGTTGTTGATTTAATATCTGTTGCTTAACTCGATAACATTATTGCGATGATAAAACATGCTCAAAGGAGGATGTACCATGAACATGAGGAGAATGTAGATACTGACACTGTCACTTATAATTATTAAGGAATTTCCTTTATCGAGAAATAATAACCGACTAATTAATTAACGTCTAATTACAGACTCGAACTTTTCCACTGGAGCGATTTTGGTCGAAAAATGGACCACTTTTATTTTTCTGCGATTGATAGCGGTCTAAAATTGGACTACATTTTCCAACCATTCGTAAAATATTTATTGTAAATATAATTATATTTCCGTGGCCAGCCATTTATTTCAACACTTCCGTACCGGACCAGGGTAACGCACTTACACTAACGAGAGTTTTACGCTGTATCTAAGTTGTTTTTTAAACCACATACTCAATAATTTGGGTAATCCTAGAAAAACTATTTGGTTATCAATCTGCATTAAAAAAATTAATATCGCATTACTACTTTTCTTAATATTAATTCATTTATATCAAATTCCGGTCGAGAATCTGTCGAGCCCGCCCCCCTACCCCTCCGTTCGGGCGTTACCCCGTATCCATCCGCTGGAAGTATCGGTACGATTCTAAGCGATAGTAAGTAATTTCTGAGTTGTTAGTGGAAAGGACAAGATCCCATTTGTTTACACTGCGCATCTAGTTTGCTCTTTTTACAATGCTATAATGTTCGCTTGCCGGTCAAAGATCATTCGGTCTGGATCGTTTCCGCTACGCGCCAATCGCCAGTCAATATTCGGAAACAAAGAGTTATGGTGGCTATCGGCCCGCCTTCTCTGTTTTCTATGGAGAAATACGCGTTATGGTCTAAATTCGTTAGAATATTAATTACGACTTTATTTATGAAACGATTTAGATAATGACTACTGAAATATGATGAATATGCTTCTTTCTAATTATTACCAAAACAAATTTCCAAAAATTGTGTCATTAACACCCTTTAATAAGCAAAACAAATTGGGGTCCCCGAGTGACCCCCCTTCGGATGAAGTGTGATTTTTTTCTTTCCGGGACGAAAAGGTTAAAATGAAGCTATTGAAATTCTTTATCTATTATAATCAAATGTGTCGCAAATCCGAACTTCGAAGACTATTTTAGAACGATGTTAAAAATAAATGTTTTATATATTTTTTTCAAGCCAAATTTCTGATCAGCTGTTTACGGTTAAAATTAAGGGTGACCGGCCAACTCGGAATGAAACCAACTCAGAACCATCTCAGATAAGTCATTTAGAGTGATAAAAAAATATAAATAAAAAATTGGTTAAATAGGTTAAGTTAGGTTAGGGTTATCGGCTAATTTAAAAGTATCAATTTATCACTCTAAATTACTTATCTGAGATGGTTCTGAGTTGATTTCATTCCAAGTTGGCATGGAACCAAAATTAAGTGACTTTTCCATAGATATGCCAATTATTAGCAAGTATACCACAGACAGCATACAGAAATCGAAAATATTCTATGTTGACTCGAATAAGTACCTTTCACGGAGTTTCAAGGCAACAAACAAACAAGATTTGCGCGGTTATAAATTTTACGACATTTTAATATTTTTTTTATAAATCCTACAAATATGAGATAAACGCTAAAATACAGGTTAATTAATTGGCTATATAGCTCTATATTAAGTTTTTATGTCTCGGCGAAAATTTAAAAAAAAATATCTTCTGGAAATCTCGAGCAATAGAGGCAAATTTATTTATTTCGCGTGGTCGCTCCAGTGGTTTCTTTAATATTATGAATTTGTTTAACGTTCAACAGATATATGCAAAAACGATCTTCACTCCTCTCCTAAACACAAATATACATACGAGTAAATACTATGAAAAAAGATTAAGTACTCGAAACAATAACAAAGACTTAATGCCCATAACATAACTACTTTTGGTGAGCGGAACTTCAGATGCCTTGCAACAAAACTTTAAAACATTCTTCCAGACTTAACAAAGAAAATGTGACTCACAAAATAATTTTACAGTTAACATAAAGATTTCAATTAAAAGTAATGATAGGGCCTTTAGGGGCATCCATAAATTACGTCACACCTTAAGGGGGGGGGGGGTGTAGTAGAGAAGTGTGACAAGGGATATGGGGGGGTCAAAAAAATCATGAAATTTTAGGGGGGAGGGGGGTGTCACAAATGTGACAGGGGGGGGGGTCAAAAAGTCATGAAATTCGTGTGACGTAATTTATGGATGGCCCCTTACCGGAACACTCCAAATCCAAAATAACGAATGATACAAGTGTACTGGTTCTATATATATATATGTATTTTAGATTGACCTACAAAATGTCTGTATCAACACAGGCTAGCCTAGTGAAGCGGGTTATAAGAAACCTCAACTGCATAACTACCATTTTTATCTTTAACCTTTAACCTACTGTTCATTAGAGTGGGCCGATTTTTTTTTCTTCCGAATTTCTTTTGGCGCTAGTAATAAAAAGTTGTCTTTGTATCTAAAACATCAAAAAAATTTAATTTTAAAAAAATCAAAAAATATGCTAAAGTTCCGCGAGACCTCTTAAGTTTGAGAAAATATCGAAATATTTCCATTTTTTCAGCCACTGCACAAAATATTCTGAAATAGTTTAAAGATATTCATTTATGAGCTCTTGTTAAATAAAATCTATAGCTTCGATGTATAAAACCACCATTTATTATTTTTGTAGTAGTATGGCACTAAACCACGTCCGCCCGCAGTCCCCAAACCCGCCCTCGCTTGAGGAACGCGCAGTATTGACCGTTCCTTAGTCGACCGAGCACCCTCCGTTTCGTGATATTGTTGTGTAGGTAACTAAAAGTATTTTGAAAATATGGGATAAAGTTTCTTTGCCAACCATTTCGAAAGAAAGAATTACAAAAATTATTAAGGCATATCAACATAAGTATTTAAACTTGTTGAAGACAGAAAAAGGTAGAAGAAATACAGTTTTCTTCCAAAGAAGTGTCTCTCCATTTAAAATCACAAGCTCCTTACTGTTTGTTATTGATATTGTAAATGAAAGACAATAGATGCAATTTTTTAATGCAAATTACAGACAATAAATTAAAGTTTCCCCTAAGGAAAAAGAGTTTTTGGAAGACCAAAGAAGTGAGAGAAAGATATTCATCGGCAGTGTTGATATACCGACTACGAAACAATTGTTAAAGCCTATGAAAAGAAAATGATAAGATCTTACCAAATTAAATGAACAGGTTTGAGAAGAAAAAGCTTTAGAATTTGTGGACACTTTGAATCATTGTTTATCATTGCGTACCATTATCTTCCACCTTAGCATCAAAATTATCTTCTCCGGTCGCAAAATCAAGTCGGCTAATTAAGACTAATAACACCGCCTTTCCGACAACCAGCAATTCTTCGTCTTTTACAGTTCTCTCCAAGATCTTTGACAGGTTCAGGATATCGGATCGAGCTGGAGCAGCAATCGCTTCTGCCATTTAAATAATTTCAACATAATCATGCAGGATAATAAAGTTATAGACAAAAATAGACTGCGTCGCGGACGTCCGCGTGCCAGATCTGTACTCTTCAAAGCTATGTGCATAAAGTAAGTAGATTATTTTTTAATGGTCGAAAGGATAAGACCTTAGCTAATATGAAAAAGACACAAATACTATGAAAGCACAGTACTCGAAGAACGCGTGTCGATAATCGAGGAACCAATTTTCTTCACGCGTATTATGCCTAGGTCAGCACTGCTGTAAACACAGCCAAACCAACAATGGAATATTTTGCTGGTCAAAACATTTCACTCTTCCATTTAAAAGTAAAAATATCTATTTACTTTGTAAAATCATTCATAATTTTAATAATTAACTTTATAATTACCTGTATGTACCTTAAATTAACAAAATAACTTATAATACCTTCAATTAACAAAATAGAAACATTCATTATATAGAGAAAATGTTGTGTACCCCTGCTTAAGTTTGTATAAATGCCATAGCATAAGAATTTCAACTACCAGTCTGAAAATGTCCGTAGTAGGATGAAACCAGTCCTGGTGTTAATAAATTAGTGGAAAAAAGTGCAAAAGTGTTTTTTTCAATTATAAAACATTTAAAAGCAATTGGGTGTGACGGCACAAATTTTAACACAAGAATAACTGTTGGTGTGATTCAAACGATGGAGAAATACTTGAATGGACCGGAACAGTGGCTGATCTGCATTTTTCATTGCAACGAGCTGCTTCTACGCCATTTGATTATGAAGTCGGATGGTACAACCACTGGACTTCATGATTTTTCCGGCCCCGTAGGTTCGACTCTTCATAATTGGCATAATTTACCGGTACAATCTTTTTTCAAATTTATGTTGAGTATTCAATACCAAGATTTAAGCACCGATCAAAAATATTTGCTTGATAGTTTCAAAGTAGTTTCCAGCGGACGTTGTCATCCTGATATTGCCAGAAGAACCCAGGAGTGATTACTACAGCGAATCAAATCCCACGGTTATATATTGGAAGCGCAATGCCATCATATTTTTTTCGTTATGTTAGCCACGTTTATCATGAGGGCATACGCTCCTACGTAGTTTGATATAAAACTACACGGGTCGTGCAAAAAGGTGCGAGGCATATTTTTAGCACGATTAAATATTCGCGCTATCTTCCGGGTGAATTAAAAGCAATAGTTAATCCTGTACAGCAAAGGGCATACTTCGCTCATACTGAAAATTTACTCTTGTCAATAATAACAGATGAATCACCTACCACTGGCTCGCAGACCTAGATGTCCCCTTCTGACCCCCCCCACCATACGAAAGAAGAAGACCTACCATCAAAAAAATTGGAATAAAGCGTTTATCGAAAGCCAGAGAGTTATTCCGGACAGAAAATCGAACATTTAAAGTACCCCTATTGAATTTTGAAGCACAATCCTACTTTGATTTGATATCTTGGCAAGATACGCCAATCATGAATCCTCAATTTCTGGAAAATATAACGGAAGAAGAATTAAAAGAAGAACTTAACCTAACTTCAGAAGTCAGTTCCATTTACAAAGAAGCTTTTACCCATATTTTAATAATATTTCTAGTTAAACAATATCACGAAACGGAGGGTCCTCGGTCGACTAAGGAACGGCCAATATGGCGCGCTGCTTAAGCGAGGGCGGGTTTGGGGACTGCGGGCGGACGTGGTTTAGTGCTATACTACTACAAAAATAATAAATGGTGGTTTTATACATCAAAGCTATAGACTTTTTTTAACAAGAGCTCATAAATGAATATCTTTAAACTGTATCAGAATATTTTGTGCAAAAGCTGAAAAAATTGAAATATTTCGATATTTTTTCAAACTTCAGAGGTCTTGCGGAACTTTAGGATATTTTTTGATTTTTTTAAATTTCAATTTTTTTTATGTTTTAGATGCAAAGACAACTTTTTATTACTAGCGCTTAAGGAAATAATAACTTTTTTTCGCCATACAGTTGCGGCCCGCAATACTGTTCATGTGTATATTATTTTCTGTTTGTTAAATATTTGTACTAATGCAATCTATAACCTATTATAAACACTTTACTAAACGTGTGCTTTTTTACTTAAAAATGCTGCAAATTTGTTAAATAAAGATAAGTTATTATTATTACTTCCTCTCTAACGGCAACTATCTGCTTGACATCGTGATGCTACTACCACACTGTTGGCCGATCTGTGGTGGCTATCGACCACCCTGCGGCCAATCTTCCAGCTCCGAACTCCAAAATAGCGGACGTCTATCTATCAGTCTCTCATCAGTTGCCTACATTTATAATGTAGAAGTATATACACGACATGTTGAAGTTATATTGAGGTTTGTAAGAGCAAAGGCAGCAATCTCCCAATTTAGTGTTTTTGAGAAAAAGGCTAAAAACTTGTAAATAATAAATGGGATATCGTAAGAAGCTGAAAAAATTACTTCAAATAGTATTTTGATATCAGAAATCATAGGCATCCTCGGATTTTCTTAAATGCAAGAATACAAAAAGATAAAAATAAAAACTTTTTAATATGGAGATTGCTTATTTTGCTTCTAAGTGTTGGAGATTGCTGCTTTTGCTTCTTACAGCAATGGAGATTGCTATGTTTGCTACTAAACTTTTCACAAAACCATCTTTGTTTCTTTAAAACCCAATAAGGGGTAATTGAATAAAGAAAAACTTTTTGAACAAATTTAATTTAAAAATATCATTTAAGAATTCAAATTTAATTAATTCCCCTCGAGGCCTATGACACAATTTCGGGATGTTGTCTTTTTGAGAAAGGAAGGAGAGGAAATTTCGAGAAGGAAAATTTGGATGGATCGCATACGATGGTTACTTCCCGAAAAACGCACAGACATTATAATTATTGTTTATGACTTCATTATTGTCTATGCGTATCTTGAAAAATTTAGTTGGCACGTGTTTTTCTTCAGGTTTATTTGTGCGTGTAGTCCTGTTCCCAAACTTTGCTAACCCACGCTGTTATTATCATCCCATGCTCGTGATAGTTATTGGTAAGTTTTAATGCTGATATTTTCTTCGCTATTCATTTTAGCAGCGGCCTCATTCCAAATGACACTGAGCGACCATGGTTATATAATTTGGGCTATGGCAAGCTCAAATGCAAAACTGCACTGTGTCTAATGTGACCTAACTTATCTTACGCCGATCGGTTCACCTGAATTATGAAATCAATTTGGCGTTTTGTTCGATGAACGTTTAATCTGACAATTTGACATCTATTAAATAGATTCGTTTTTCGAAGGCATTGATTACAGATTATAAAAATATCGATTACCAAAATTTTGTCAAAAGCGCAATGGCGGATCCAATATACAGTGATACCGGTTCATCTTTCGATATCAAGTAATTCGTCGATTTTCTGAATCGTTTTTCAAGGTCTTAATTTCAAGGTCAGGATGCAGTCACAAATCTATCCTTAGGCCCTCCGTTCATGGAGATACTTACAAACTACGTGATTGTGACACAACCACAAGTACCCTTCAGATATACTACTTTTTAAAGCTGGTTTCCTACACGGCGCTACCCGAATTATACTGAACTTGATCATTTTTCACGTGCAGCCGTGGAGTTAACACGATGTCAAACGATGTCAAATGACTTTTTCTGCAACATGAATTTATGCCTTATCCACTAAATCCTTTCTTGCGTATTCTGGTAATGTAAAGTTATATAAACACGCGTTTTTTTCCACTTCCAGAACAAATCTAACAGTACTTTCATGTTCAGACGCCATTTCTATCAAACGTCAAACGAAAGTAGCAGACACGAATGCTGCAACGCGTAGCGCGCTACCAGCACCGTCGGTGGCGTGCTACCGGCTTCAACCCGACATCCATCGCGTTCCGCCGTGTACGAACACCAGCAAAATTGTATGGCGGGTACCCACGAGTGGTGCGCTTACTACGCGCATCAGGCTCGAATAGCTTGTAAGCAGCTCCATGTACGGAAGCGCTTACACGTTACGTTGTGCGTTATGCATACTACTTCATTGTTGTGACAAAATATTCCAAGCGAAACCAAATTTTAAAACCGCATACAAATGAAAGTTTCGCTGCATTGTTCTATTTCAGGTATATTTGTTTCGGCTTGAACCAATAATCAAGCGCTACCACAGCAGTACCATGGATCTACTAAATCCCGAGAGTGTTTCCATCAAGGCGGAACCAGAGTCCCAAGAAGAAGGCGCAGGTGAAATGCCGTATACGGATATAGGTTTCGACCTCCCAGACGTAAAGAAAGAATGTTTGCAATATGCGGAATGCGCTCAGACAACCAGTGAGTTTCTTTAATTCACTATGTTGACAGTATGTAGCCTTGTTTTCAAACAAGCTGTATTTTCCTTTAAATGCGTCTTTAATGCTTTTTACTTGCACTTTTATCATGTTACTCACAGTAAGTTTTCTCACACCGATTTCTCAACTATTCTCCTCCTTATTTGACACGTGATATGGTTTACTGTTTCTTTTCGTGGTATAATTGTTTACATTTCAATATTTTACCTCACCAGGACAAACAAGCCTGTGTTTTGTTTAATTATTTTCGAAGCTAATTAGAAGGACAAAAATAATACATTGAAAGAACAATACCTAGTTCAACTCTATTTTTATACATTAAACAATTTTTTTTAAATTAACCACAGTGATAGCCACTTTGGGGGGACTTGATAAGGCACGGGAAGAATGATTTATATATTTTTTTTGTTTGTTAAAGAAATTAGTTTTGTTGTGGGTTTTTTAATATATATTAATTAATTTTGATCGTCCAAATACATTTTATTAAACGTTAAATAAAGTTTTTATTTCAAAAATTCATTACAAAATTTGTTTTACACCTTTTTTATAGCAATTGAAACTTATGTTAGCAACAATTTTTGGAAAGAGTAAGTTATTAAAGAATTAAAAATTAAAGATAAGTCATAGAACAGAATAACAAAAAAGAAGAGGAGATACAAGAAGAAGAAAGACAAAACTAAAAAGGATATCTGATATTGTAATTCTAATTTTATTAGATCTAATGATTGTAATACGCAGTTAACGGAGTGAGTAAATTGTACTTTTATAAAATTGTTTCCAATCTTAAGTTAACTGCTAATTGGCAATATAATATACAAATTAATGATCAACGTTAGTTTTGTTTTTCTAGGTGACATTAATGTAGAGACAGTTACCATCAAAGCAGATTTTGGACCCCGAGAACAAGATGAAGAGGGATTTTCTTGTATGGAAATTGACATAGACTTGCCAGATGTTAAACAGGAATGCCTAGAACACTTTGAAAGAATTACCCAGACGGCAGGTAATTTAAAAAAAATCCTATGCGTTTCAACTAGCGCAGGTAATAAGTATTATTTAGTTTTCCTTATCCTTTTTAATTTGTCCACAGATCGGAAGACGCAACCTGTTGAAAAACGATTCTCTTGTCCTCATTGTAACTACACCGGCTCTCAAAAGTTGTCTTTCAAAAAGCACCTTCACACACATACTGGAGAAAAACCATTTTCTTGTTCTGATTGCGACTATTCATGTACTCGAAAGAGCTATCTGACGGGCCACATGCTGACTCATAGTGGAGTGAAATCTTTTTCATGTTTCGAGTGCGACTATTCATGTTTTCGAAAGCACCATCTGAAGAGCCATATGCTAACTCACAGTGGAGACAAACCTTTTTCGTGTTCCGAGTGCCACTACTCATGTTCTCATAAGAGCAATCTGACCAGCCACATTCTGACTCACAGTGAAAGAAAACCGTTTTCATGTTCCAAGTGCGACTATTCCTGTCCTCGAAAGAGCAATCTGACGCGCCACTTGCTAACTCATAATGGAGAAAAACCTTTTTCATGTTCTGAGTGCGACTATTCGTGTGCTCGAAAGAGCAGTCTTACGATCCACATGCTAACTCACAGTGGAGAAAAACCTTTTTCATGTTCTGAGTGCCACTATTCATGTTATCGTAAGAGCAATCTAACCAGCCACATTTTGACTCACAGTGAAAGAAAACCTTTTTCATGTTCCATGTGCGACTATTCTTGTCTTCGAAAGAGCAATCTGACACGCCACACGCTGACTCACAGTGGAGAAACAGCTTTTTCATGTCGCGAGTGCCATTATTCATGTTCTCAAAAAAGCAGTCTGACGCGCCACATGCTGACTCACAATGGAGAGAAAGCCTTTTCATGTTCCGAGTGCAACTATTCATGTTTTCGAAAGCACCATCTGACGAGCCACATGCTGACTCATAGTGTAGAAAATCTTTTTTCATGTTCTGAGTGCAACTATTCCAGTCTTCGAAAGAGCAATCTGACGAGCCACGTGCTGACTCACAATGGGAAAAAAACTTTTTCCTGTTCCAAGTGCAACTATTTGTGTACTCGAAAGCAATATCTGAAGACCCATTGGCTGACTCACGATGGAGAAAAACCTTCTCGTGTTCCGACTGCAAGTATTCATGTTCTCTAAAGAGCTATCCGACGACCTACATGCTAACTCACAGTGGGGAAAAACCTTTTTTTCATTCCTTTCGCATCTGATGTGTATGTTCAAGTGCAATTTATTTTTGGTTTAAAGAAATTGCTTTTTGTTCAGCGGTATTAAATGCTTCCTGAATACAGTTATTGTCAAAATATCAAACAATACCATACCACCACCACCACATTCATCAAATTATTAATGAGATACATGATAATGGTACACAGGGAAAAGTTACAACCGCAAAGCTAAGGTAAAAAACGTTATATTAGTAAATACGTAGCTCGTATAAGTGAGAAAGTTCTGCAATTTGGGTGAAATAAACAAAGATATTGCCGGCCAAGTAAACTTGAACACAACGACCGAAAAAACGCAAACTATGTTGATGGATGAGGTTGGGATGGAGTTATCGAAGGTTCACTCATTAGCCTCTTGGAGTGGACTCTCAAAATTCTTGCCGTAGTCGATTTTCTCTTATCATACCAGTACAAAAAATAAATACGTTATACTCACTCGCGAATAATTAGGAATAAAACGCGAATAATACGTTACACTCGCGAATAACTAGGTTTCGATTTCTTCCAACGCATTTCCCTTGGCACTGACGACAAAGATGTTGATGGTTGGGGTTGGGATGGAGAAGTTGAAGGTTCCTTCACGAGTCTCTTGGAGTGGACTTCCAAAGTTCCTGCCGTATCCCCAAACATATGGTTAAATGCAGTGTCTTCATGTAAATCATTGTCCTCAAAATCCTCTTTACCTTCCCCCTGAAGTCACCGAAGTTACTACTTCGGCGACTTCAGAGGGTAAAATAATCACATCTGGAATATCTTCTTCGCCGTCTTCATCGTCAACATCCAATTCTCTACAATAAGGCCTTTGGACTCATCCTATACAGAAGAAAAAATGCGGCAATATCGATTGGTGCCGGTAACAGTGGATAAAATTATGCAAAGGTTTTTACCCCCGTATTTCGCTGACGTTGCGTTAACGCATCACTTACATAAACTATGTAAAATGAGTACCGTTGGAGTTTTTAATTTTTTTAAAGTGTACATATTAAATACGGGTCAATTGTATATTAAAAAAGGTTTAAATATATTAAGAATTTTGGTCATATGCTAACGAAAATATTTTTTAAAAAATCGCTTACCTGAGTGTCGTATTTTGTCTGACTTTGGGGGGGGAACAATTTGGAACAAAAGAAAATATTTTTCTATTTGTTAAAGTCTAAATGTAAAGTCAAACCTTCTCTATAATTACGTGAAAGAATAACGGTGATTTCTTATCAAGTTCTCAAAATATGACCCAGCAACCAAACTGTTGCGTTTTCGCAACGTCAGCGAAATATGGGTTAAACTTATACAGATGCTCACACGTGCTAAATGAAATAAAAAAGCAATAATTGAAGTGCATGAAAAAATAATTATTATTTTTTTATATTACTGCTAGAAAAAAAGGTTATAAAAATCAACAAAACTTCTAAACTACTTCTTCGAATAAAAATGTGTGAATTATCAAATCTTACATTTAAAAAGTAGGTCATTCATTGAGTACTTTAATTTTTATTGTAAGTACAATCACAAATTACTGATGACACGTGTTAAATGAAATAAAAAAACATTAATTGAAGTACGCGAAAAATTAATAATACTTTTTTGATTTTACTGCTATAAAACAAACAAATTATCAAACACGTTAATCACTATGCGCGAAAAATAACACATTACTTCACAACACAATCACGCCGGACCAGCCGGCGAACTCAATTGATGATGGCAGGTGACACACGAGCCACGAACTCACCCGAAGTCAACGAAATGACGAACGATATTTCACGAACGCAAAGTTTCGGTGCGGCCGAAGGTTCGGTTCTGTCTAAACCGAAACTTGCCGAAACCGAACCTTCGGTCGGTCTCTAATTAAAAATACTCTTGTGTTCATAAAGCAATTTCCTGTGGCGGATTCATCTGCTGGCGGACACATTTTGAAGGAAACCATCCGTGTTCTACGTGCAAGAATCGGAGGAAGACAATTTTCGTGTTCTGGGTGTGGTATCAATTGAAGCTGGGGACTCGCATGCAGATTCACACTTAAAATAAAACAGGCTTCCGGAAATAAATTCCAGCAGTTGATTAATAGGCTGAAAGATTTTTTACTGAAAAAAAACCGTAATAACATTTTGAGGAGAGTTGAAAATTTTGTTTCGAACCATACGTTGGTAAAAATCTTAATTTGAAGGTAAACCTTTCGCATAGTAGAGAGTAGTACTAATTAAAGTAAGGGATTCGCTTGCAGATTTACTTAATTTAAAAACAGTATGTTCACAATGAAATGATTAAATTCTTGGTGTGGATTCACGTCATTGTGCTGACACATTTCGAAGTGAATTAATAAAATTCTAGTTGCAGACACTAAGGTGTAGTAGGTAAGACAATAGCAGAGTGTAGATAGGTGATGTCAGAATCAAAATTAAACCATTTGCATGTGCTGAGTGTAGTTTTAATTTCCCGCATACAGATTTAATTTAAACCAGTTTTGTGTTCAGAATATAACAATTTAATTCCTGTTGTGGATACATGTGCTAACATATTTTGAGGGAATTCATTCTCTTATTCGAAGTTAAATTTTAAAATTCCAGTTGCCCTCTATGTAAGGTGTTGCCAGAATCAATTAAGCCATTTTATTGTTCTGAGTGTAGTTTTAATTTCCCACCTACGGATATCATTTAAACCAGTTTTTTGTTCAAAATAATCTATCAATTAAACAACAAGATGCAGATTCATCAAAGGAAGCCATTCTCATGTACCGAGTGAAGCTTTACATTTGAGTTGCACACAAAACGATGCAAAATTCTGAGAAATTGACTGTTCCACGTGTTACTTTTATATTAGCTTGTGAACTTTGAGCAGAATCAACCTTTAATTAAAACCTGCCTTGTATTCTAAATACACAGTAACAATTCGAGATGCAAAATCCTCTGCTGACATAATTCAAGAGATACCTTCTCGATTTCCGAGAGCAATTTCGAAATTCTGGTAGAATTATTAATTAATTATTATTTTTTTAATTAAAAAACCTCAAACATTACAAAAATTGTGTTATTTCATCAGAGACAATCAATTCGGGAGGCGGGATGGGTGCCGCCGCCCCGGGAACCATTCTTGCATAACCAACATTTCTGCCATAGGTCACCCCAAGTGGTTCGCTACCTTTGGTGATTTAGCAGGGGTGCCCGGGTTCATGGGGTGAGGTTTGTCTAGGTCTTGGAGGCGGATGACCAGGACACACTGAACCCTTTAATCCTTTTCCTGCCCAGAAATCTCCTCTTCTCCTTTTCCTTGAAAAAAAACCCTCCACACAGCATCCCCAAAGATGACATATGGAAATTATTTTCCTCAGGGCCTCCTGTGAGGAGCTCATGTAAAAAAAAGAGACGTATTTGTGTTATGGCGGATGAAGTTTACAGATCAGTTACAGTTAGTAAATTATCCAATAGTGAGTTCTGGCATCATGAAATTTTGCATTGCTAACCGTTCATCTGATAGCGATGAAACTAAGGGGATTTGATGTGCGCATACCTGCAATGGTTTCCTAATACAACTATGTGTGGTGAACCTATGTCTTAGATGAAGACAACATTAGTTAGGTATATAAGGGTATGATTGTTGTCCAATCGTTCTCTCTTTGCACGTAGGCTTCCTGGGAGCACACCTGGTAAATATCTCGGAATAAACGTAAATAAGTCTATCCACGACTTATTATTGTCTCACCACCTCAAATCCTGAGATCGCCCTCAAAGGAAAATGGATCCTTACATATTGGACATCCAGATCATCAAGCATCCTCAAACTGAAGATCTATCAAGGAAAGACCATTACACCATATATATTACAAAAATCAAGTAAGTGAATGAATGCGTGAGGAGTGAGTGATTGAGTTATTGAGTGAATTAGTAAGTGGGTAGGTGAGTGAGTGAGTGAGTGGGAGAGTGATAGAATGATTAAATGAGTTAGTGAATCAGTGAATGAATGAATCTGAAAAAAGAAAGCATCATAATGAATGAATCAGTGGGATAACCACCTACCACAATGCAAGTGAAGCCGCAGGTAACAGCTAGATTTTATAAAAAGCATCGGTGTAAAGGAGGTCATTGTAAAAATTACTATGTCTCCCCCCCTCCCTCTCGCACATTCGCACTTAATTCTCCTAACTTCTTATTTGAGAAAAAAAAGGTACAATCGGATAAAAATGAAAGTTTTTCTAAAAAGTTAGTCAGCATGTGACTCGTCCGATTGGCGTTTCGATAACATGACTAAATGCACTCAGAACATGAAAAGGGTGTCTCTCCACTATGAGTCAGCATGTGCCTCTTCAAATGATGCTTTCGAGAACATGAATAGTTGCACACAGGACAGGAAAAGGGTTTTTCCCCACTGTGAGTTAACATGTGAATCGTCAGACTGCCCTTACGAGAACACGAATAGTGGCATTTCGAACATGAAAAAGATTTTTCTCCACTATGAATAAGCACGTGGTTGATCAGATGACTTTTTTGAAAAAATGAATAGTGGCACTCAGAACAAGAAAATTTTTTTTCTCCAGTGTGAATCAGCATGTGTTTCGCCAGACTACCCTTTTGAGAACATGAATAATTGCACTTGGAACAAGAAAAAAGTTTTTTTCCACTGTGTAACTGCATATGCCCAGTCAGATGACCTTTTTGAAAACATGAATAGTTGCACTCGGTACAGGAAAAAGGTTTTTCTCCACTGTGAGTCAGCATGTGCCTCGTCAAAGTTTGCTTGTGAGAATATGAATAGTTGCACTCGGAACAAGAAAAAGGTTTTTCTCCATTGTGAGTCCGCATGTGGATGGTCAAACTGCCCTTGCGAGAACATGAATAGTTGCAGTCGGAACAAGAAAAAGGTTTTTCTCCACTGTGAGTCATGATGTGGCTAATCAGAAAGCTCTTTTGGGAACATGAGTAGTTGCACTCGGAACATGAAAAAGGTTTTTTTGCACTGTGAATCAGCACGTGTTTCTTCAAATATGCGATTTGAGAACTTGAATATTTGCACTTGGAACACGAAAAAGGTTTTAATCCAGTGTGGGTGCGAAGGTGACACACAAAATTATTCTTATAAGCGCAAGAGTAGTTACAATGAGAACAAGAGAATCGTTTATCCACAGGATGCGTCTTCAGATCTGTAAACAAATTTGAAAAAGAAAACGGATAAATAAGACTTCATAACTGCGATAAAATGAAAAAATCGATACCGCTAAGCGTTAATAAGAATCGGTTTTACCTTCTGTCCGGTACATCCTTTCAACGCGTTCTAAGCTTTCTTTTTTGACATCCGACAGGTTTACGTCAATTTCCATAAAAGGAAAATTCCCTTCATCTTTTTTTCGGGATCCAAGATTTGTCTTGATGGCACCTGTTTCCAGATTAGTGCTGCCTGCAAAAACAAAACGACATTACACACATTGATATTTCATATACAAAAAAAACATTTTTTTTTATTAAAACTATTTAGAAGATGAAAGATACTAATCATTTATCATGCATAGGCGAGAATTCGGATAAGAGCCTTTCAGGTATTTAAGATAGGACTATAAGATAATTTCATCACGAAATCATATAAATAAATTAATAAAAATTGAAGGTTTTTCTTTTCGGTTTCCTATATTCCTTGCCAGCTATTTTACTGGAATAAAACAATTTGCATCACGTGGGATATTTTTAACAAAAACTTTAAGGTTTAAGGTTTATAAGATAATTTCATCACGACATCATATAAATAAATTGTTAAAAACGATAGGTTTTTCTTTTCTGTTTCCTTTTTCCTTGCCAGCTATTTAACTGGAAGAAAACAATTTTCATCACATGAAATATTTTTAACAAAATTATTTTTTGTGCTCTCAGGAGATCTCGGGGCTCTAATTTAGGACCACTCCTCTTTTCGATTTTTATTACTGACATAACGGAAATTATTCTGCATTCCAGATCACTTCTTTTCGCCGATGAAATAAAACTTTTCTTGGAATTAAAAAAACTTTAGAGGACTGCGTTCGAATCCAATCAAACATTGACAGAATTGTTGACTGGAATAAATTTAATCAGATTGAATTCAATATCTCTAAATTTTTCATCTTTTTTTTTCACTAGAGCGCGTCATACTTGGTTTTACCGGTGTACTATGAGAGCCCGAAAAATATATTGAAAATTTAAAAAAAATCAGCTTATTTTCTTGTTTTGAGACAAAAATATATGCCTTAGTCGCAATCGCCCGACGCCATTTTCTAAAAAAAAATTTAGTTGTCTGTAAAGTCGGTTTACGGACGATAATTTGACGTGATAACGTCATAAGAAAACATTGATGAAAAATTGCATTGATGCGTCATAGGCTGGGCGCATACATCCGAATGTCTGATCATTGGAGGTTATCCACCACTTACCCGCCTTGGTGTAAGTAACTGATGGTTACTCCTTCAAGGCTCTCGCAAGGACTCTAATTTTTTTCGAAAGAATGAAGCTACATTTAGTTTTGAACGAATCTAGACCTCCAATGTCCCTGCATACAGTGTTAGTAAGCAGTATGCAAGTGCTTACATGATAAACTTGATACAATGGTGTTAGTAAAACATATATAAAGGCATGGAAAGATGATAAAAAACAAGATGAAGGACGCTCGCGGGGGATTGTATCTTGCGTATGCTGCAAGCACCTGCAAGAAAGGGAAGATACAAACATGTTTTAGATACAAATAAATGGCTCTGCAGTCTGAAAGGGTTCCCTCTCTCGTCGTCTGGCAGTACCAGCAAGAATTTTTGTGGCGGTCGGTCAAACCTTAACGAGACAGGGCTGCCGCGCCCCTTAGCCAGTTCCTCGGTTGTGCCCTGTGAAGAAAGTAACTGGGAAATAGGGGCAAAATGCCCAAAGACCCTAAGGACTGAAGCGTCGAGTTGCCGGAGGCAGGGCGGAAGGTCGCCGAGGTCGCCCGGCCAAACCTCATGCTCACAAATGTTGCTGGGGGAGGCGCAGATGATCTGAGAGAGCTCCGTTCCAGGAATGTTCGGCGCCTGACTATGCAGGGACGGGGTCTAGCTCACCCCCAAGTGGGGAAGTAGACAATACAGAACGATTGCAGTTCAGTTCAGTTCAGCCATAATAACGACGCACAATTGCAAATTATAGAACTGAAAAAAGAAAAGAAAAAAAAAAAGAAAAGTTACCAAAAAAAATAATAATAATAACATAATAATGGTAAGTCTCACAGCTCTTTGCAGAGTTCTATGCAATGATAAAGACGATAAGTCGAAAAAAATAAACAATATATAAAATAATATAGATAGCAAAGTATAAAGTATTAAAATGAAGCTATATGAAGTAAAATATGAAAACATAAATTCCGAGCGGTAAAAATGATAGAGTTATGGATGGAAGTCCATGGTTTCAGGAGCAATTACACCTGACATCTGAAACAACAATGATTTAACAGCTAATCAGCGACTCTAAGAACAGGCCATCTCTCAACCCAAACCTTTGCAAACTTCCTCAGACACTCAAAATTCACCTTATTCGAAACGAGATCAGTGTTCCATGCTGGTCTCGTAGTTACTTGTAGACCATCAAGCATTTCCTCTCGGGTGTCCGTCAAAATCTCGCAGTGCCACAGAATGTGCTCGGCTGATTGGTTTGTATCACCACACGCGCAGTTAGGATGAGGGGACAGGGAGAGACTGTGCAGTCTCCCCCTAAATTCCCCATGCCCAGACAGAAGTTGTGTCACATGGTGATCCTTTGCAATATGAGCCCCTTCCATTCTGAGTTTAACTGATGGGAAGAAAGAGTAGGTCCATCTTCCCGTATTCGACCTATCCCATCGTTCTTGCCATTCTCTCAGCGTTCTTTCTCGCATCTCTCTGAGAAGACCTGGGAGAGACACCGCTCCCCCTGCGATTGTCTGATCAGACAACCGGAAGGCATTCGCGCCATACATTTTTTATGAAAGCCCGCCCACATCCGATTCGAAAACCGGATCGGTAATAAAAATAGGCCACGTCCTTCCGCGCCGGCCGTCCGATCCGGTCCGACAATCGGATCGGATCGGACGAAAAAGGGCGTGGCCCGGATTTTATTACCTTTCCGACCTTTTCTTTCGAATCGGCAGGTGGAAAATGAGTAATGTTACCTAACTACTCATAATCGCAGTAGAAAAGCTTCAATATTCTTTTGTTTTTATTACACGAGCGCTTTAGTTAAGCGAAATTGCGTTTTTTGTTATTTTTTGTAAATAAAATTTACATCGGTTTATATACCGCAAATAAATTTTTTTGGTTCTAATCACTATTATATAAATAGCCAAAAGTTTAAATACTTTTAAAAACTAATTCTTTAAAACTGTTTGGCACCACTGTGTGCTAGTGCCTACATCTACATGTTTATGTACTCAGAGCCCAGTGCCACAAACAATAATTTTTTATTTTTTATTTTAACTTTTATGAGTAAAACCTCAAACTGCAATATTTAATTAAATGAAGACATTATGAGCGAAACTCAATCGAAAATCTGGAAACAGAAAAATCAGAAAAATTTATTTACACCTCTGGGACTCGAACCCAGGACCTCCCTACTTTCCGGGTGGGTGCTCTTATCCACTGAGCTAAGGTGTCGATACCATACTTCGACTAAGAACCACCCATATTATCTTCATTTTTCTTAACGCATATTTTTATTGGCTGCCATCTTTATGTATGATTGCAAGATTCAACTCGAACTATATGCAATCTAGATGGTGTCTGGATAATTTTTTATCCATTTTATTTAATGTGCGACATCTATTGACTCTTCTGCAAGTCTAGGATGAATATTATTATTTTTTTTATTTTAACTTTTATGAGTAAAAATTTTTCTCACGAGTTTTACTGGCTACGAATTTTCACATTGTCAATGAGAGTTTTTCTCCGGTAAATGTTCGTAAAAGTCAAAAGCTTATTAAAGTATTGTGAAAAATTTTGAATGAAATGTGGTAAATGTCACAATTTTAAAAGCTTATATAAACACTTCTTAAAATTTTCCCAAAAATATCTCCGGCAAAATGGTTTTTTTTTGCCGCAATCTAATCCGCAACGCACTTTGAAAGCGTCATTTTTCATCAGGAGTGCCGTAAAACACATTTATCGAATTTGCAATAAGTCATGTAATGAGTCATGCATTTTTTTTAAATCCATGTATAGAAACAATAAACTATATGACATCATGCTTCTCAAAAGTCTCAGATCTCAAAAATCGCAAGTCAGGTTTTTGGGCCGATCTGAATGCCGGGCGACCGATTGCCTGAAGCGCCTTGCGGCACCTCAAAGCGTCGATCACCACCACTCAAGTCTTCCTTTAGATTAATTTATTTTCTGTGCTGAAGTACAATCCCTTTCATTTTACGCTAAGAATATACTGGGTCGGCCCTAAGCCAAACGGCGCCTGACGCGAATAAAATTTTGGCTTCCCTGTCAAAACCAGTAGAAGTCTAGGCAGGTGATCACTGTAACGATTTTTAAGATCGTGTAGCGACGTTGAATGAAAAATAATGCCGGGTGTTAAAAATTACTCAGGCCAACAGTGAAAAAACTTTTTTGATAATTTTTACAAATTCCTGCGAAATTTGGTGTCCGGATTACGAAAAATATTATAAAAAAAGTGTTATCACCCACCAATTTTTCACATTTCACTATTAAGTATGCCTGATGAGCCTTAAAGTCCACTTCTTGCACAACCATCTTCACTTTTTTCCTGAAAATTTAGGTGATGTGAGTGAAGAGCAAGGGGAACGGTTTCATCAGGACATAAAAGAGATGGAGAAACGATACCAGGGACGGTGGAATATCAAAATTATGGGTGATTAGTGTTGGTCACTTCACAGAGAACAACAAAACGCAACACATCGGCGAAAAAGCTTTGCAAGAAAGAGAATAAAATAAGCATCTAATATTCAAATTTAAGTAATTACACATGGTTGTAGGCAAAATAAAACCAATTTTAAAAACTATGCATTTTTTAATTTTTAAAGATCAAATTTTCCTTATTTTTTTTTAATATAAAATCGATATTGTGAAAAAATGTTGAAATATTAAATAATATTGTGAAAGAATGGTGGGTGATAAAAAAAATTGCTATGAAATACGGTTTCAGCATTCAAAATTACATAAGATTTTGGTAAATTTGTTTAAAAAGTTTTCACAAACATTTTTGTTGGCCTGTGTTGTCAGCGCCTTGGCTATTCGGGGCCCGGATGAACGAACTGCAGATACTCTCAGTTCCTTCCTGGTGAAACACTACCATTCAGATAAGACCTGCATAGTCAGTTGCCTCAGATACTCCCAGTTTCCGCGAGGACTAGCCCTTGGAACATAATACTATTTTTTGGTAAATCTAAGAAAAATTCCTTGCTCATGTTTGTACTTACGAGTCAAATTAAAGTCGATCAAATGTTGTTTTCAACAGTAACGAATTACGCGAGTAAGACATGTCCGTACCGGTACGGGTACCGCCGCCTCGGAAACCATTTATTGGATAACCAACACTTCTTCCGCTACATTTGATTACGGGTTGGATTCTTGGGGTGAAATTTCATACAGGAATAATGTGGACATGGGCGCCGTGTGAAATTATTTTTCCCAGGACTTCCTGTGTGGAGCTATTGTAAAAAAATGAAACAATAAATTGTTTACAATTTGCTTTTCAATTCTTAACAAGAAAGTTATTTCCACCAACTACACCCAGTTTTCAGGTAAAATAGAATTCACAACGCCGAAACTTCAAATCATTAATAATTCCGAGCAACGCCGGGTCACCCCAACTATTAAATATACTTTTAGTTTTACTTTCCACGCACTTTCGAAAGTTTTACCATAACACAACATTCTTTGAAAACATCATCAATACACTATTTCCGCCGATGTTGAATTTGGCAGCCACCTCTGGTCTGGAGAACAAAAATACTTGAAAAACCCCTGATTCTTCTGTCACAACAAACGCATAGTAATCTTTAGAGCACAGGCGTTAAGTGGGAGTACTTCTCTTGTTCTACTGGTATTTTAATAGAAGATGAAAAAAAATTAAAAAAAGAAAGATACGTTACGAATAACCCAACAATGTTCGAAAATCTTCGACAACCATCACATTAGCGGAAAGTGTTGCTTGTGTCGTGATGGAGGATGAAGGGCTTAACCAGCCGAGGAATCGAACACGCGACGCCCGGGTGGAACCCAAACGCGATGCCCACTCAGCCACTGATCGGTCAAATAAACTTACAATTACCTACTGGAGAAAACTAATAATTTTACAATTGGATTTGTTTCAGATTTAGATTAATTAAACGTACCTTCTCCATAGGAAATGTCCGCACATTCCTTCTTGACATCTGGGTATTCAATCTCTACCTCTGTACACGTGACAGCTATATCGCCTTTATCGACATGCCCCGGTTCAGTCTTCACTTTAACAGCATTAAAGTCGAGAAGCCCCTCTTTTTCGTGACGCACTTCACCCTCAACAGTATGTGAGTTTACGAGCTTAATTTTTGGAGCAACTTCATCGTTAACAACAATATTTGAGTCCACAAACCTCTTGTCTTTGAGAAATATTTCCCTTTCAATAATATCTGAGTGAACGAGCTCCTTATTATTGAGACCAACTTCACTTTTAATGCTGTGTGAGTCAGCAAACCATTTGTTTTTTAGATTTTTTGCATTACCAACATCATGCATTTTGTGCGAATATTCGTCCATTATGACTTCTATTTCTTCACTTGTCTCCGGTTCCTTCTTTATATTTGTATTATTATATTTAAGATCCATGGCTTATACATGAATTTACTTAAAATATCAACGAAGCAAATATTATAATTTTATTTTATTAGTAACAGAAAATCAGAGGGAGAGCCTTTGCTCCCAAAATCCAAATGTCAGAAGCTGTATGGCCAAATCCATGGAAAAATGTTTGCTTTTTCTATGGAATAGTGATGTTTAAAATCGAAATACGTATCCCGAAACATTATTATATCGTGTTTCGCAAAAAGTTTAGTTATTATTTTTTTTTAAATCTGCTGGGTTATCATTATTACGCGTGACAGCTTTTTTTTTAAGGAATAATTGAACTATGACGAAGACACTTACTCAGACAATCTTATTCGTATTATCTCTAATAAAAATCTGTTTAAAAAATTTAATACGAAACACCCTTTTAATTTTTGTGCATTGACGGAAATTATTGGCAAATTTTATGCAAAATTTCCCTATTTATATTCCACGTCACCTTGCCTTGGTGCAGCGAGTGTGAATTATTAGTTCCCCCCTCTCCCCACCTAATACCTAACAAAGCTTTCACGCACACCAACATTTTTTACCCGAAAAAAATAATTGACTTGAAAAAATTTTCAATTTGTAAAAATAAATATTTTTCTCACGACCGGCCAAATATAAATATTAATAGGGTAGGTATATACACAAAATATGTGAACCCATTGGCCACAGAATTAATGAGCTAAAAAAATGGCCTTCGCCGCTGAATTAATCTTGCACCAAAAATTGAAAACCTGCCTTGATGTACTAAATCTATTGTAACTTTTGAACTATACAAATGAATTAATTTCTTTAAATTTGTTTACATATTGGAAAAAGGCAAAGAAAAACATAAAAATAAACATTTTAAAAATACTAAAATATGTGGAAATAAGGATACAAATATAATTTTTTTTTCGTAGGTTTTTTTTTCACATTTTTATTCATAAAGTTACAAAACACATAATATTCATAAATCGAACATTAATTATTTTTGTTTTTTACTTACACCTATACTAATTACTATTAAAATAATTTGGTATGATACTCCCCAAATCAGGAACGTGCAGGGTCACTGCCAAAAGCCTAGAACCACTCGCAATTTCGAAGAAATTAAATGGCGGCTGGCTGCTTACAAAACTTGTAACACAAATATCAGGGAAAAAACATAAGAAACATATTATTGCCAATTTACGAACTGAATGATTAATTAGCTATAGAGCGTTTGGCATTTAAATTTTTTTTTCAAAAGAGACACTGTCGTGCTGGTTTTCTGTTTTTTGGCGGACCCAATCTAGGGGGCGCGCCGGGGTTTGTGGTTAAGTACCTGAGTTGCACACCCGGCAAGCTGCCGGGGTTCGTGGCCAATGGGTAAGAGAGACTTAAATAATTTTCAGGGCCTCTGTAATCCTTGGAGATGCTGTGTAGAGGGTTAGGGGCGATCCATTAATTACGTCACACCCATTTCATGATTTTTTTACCAAGCCCCCCTATCCCTGTTACACATCGCCACATTTGTGAGACACCCCTCCCCCTAGTCACATATTTTGAAAATTAACATTTTAGAATAATCAAAACAGCAGTAGTTTTTATTTTTATTTTAATTAAAAATAATTAAATCTTTTCATGGGACGTCACAGAGCTGATGACCCCCCCGCCCATACCTATTGAAACACAATGCCACACTTCCTTACTCCCCCCCATTAAGGTGTGACGTAATTTATGGATGGCCCCTGACGAAGGAGTGGTGATTATCGAATTCCAGGAAAATTCTTACGAGTTTCTTTCCCACGTTCTCTACCTGCTGTCACTTTCACATATAATACTAAATTGATCTTTCTGGCTCAAGACTCGAGCCCACTTGACATTAATAATTTGGCTAATGGCTAGTTGTTTCTTGGTCCCCGATAGATGCGTGTTTGTTATTAGTAAACGTTTGGCTAATAAAAAATATATTAACAATAAATATTAATAAAACCGGTTACATGATCTTAAGCTCACCTAAAAGAATAATACCATCGCATAAACCATTACAAATAGAAGAAAGAGACCTACATATTCTAGATAGCGAAAAATACCTGGGCTTATATATTGATAAACATCTAACATTTAAACAACACGTAGAAAAACTAAAACAAAAATCATCCCATTAATTGGTGTATTTGGTAGAATTGCTCATCTTTTACCAACAGAGGTAAAGAGGGGCTTATACTTTAGCTTAATCCAGTCCCACCTAAATTATTTAATAGAAATATGGGGAAACACATACATTACGTACTTAAACGACTTACAAATAATACAGAACAAAGTTATTAAGAAACTCTTCAACTATAACCCAGATACTCCCACAAAAAAACTATACCAGGAAATGAACCTTTTGAAAATAAGAACATTGTACGAATATAACATATGTCTTTTAATCTACAAAATACAAAATGGACTTATACACACAAACACAACATTTATAAAAACATCACAAGTACACGAACATTATACAAGACAACACAATAAATTGTACACAAATACAGTCAAGACTGAAAGTGGCAAGAGAAGTATTGGCCACGAGGGAGTTCACATTTATAATCTCCTTCCAGATAATCTAAAAACGGAAGAGAATATAAAAACCTTTAAAAAAAAACTATTTAAACTTAAGATTTTGGAACAAAATTAAAAACTACTACATAATATGCTCTGTATTTAAGTTAAGAAAGCGAAATATTATATTTCTTTTAACTTAATAAAAAAAAAAAAAAAAAAAAAACCGTGGTGTGCAGTTTTACCCGTTACACGTTGATGTGCAAAAAAACGCGTCTGGGACAACACAGATCCTTGTGGCACCCCCGCATTAGTACCCCTTCACGTAGAGTTCGGAGCGGGACGTGCCCCGCGCCACTTCAGGCCGCCGCAGAAAAGAAAAGACCGAAAGTACGATAACGGTTTACACCGCAGTTCACTGTGAGACTTTTCTGCGCGGCGGCCTGAAGTGGCGCCGGCACGTCCCGTTCCAAACTCTACGTGTGGGGGAGACTATTGATTTGGTGCGAAGAAAAAGAAAAGCCGTCAACTATGGTTGAAATGTTTTTCTCTTGAGAAAGTCTGCAGTAAAAAAAAATATGCAGAGTTGGATGGATCCCATACGATGGTAACTTCTGGGCGAACAGAAATTATAACATTTGTCTATGACTTCATTATTGTTTATGCATAACTTACACATTTTGTTGACACGTCACCGTCAGACGTTTATTCAGTTTGTTGTATAATTATGCGTTTAATCCTGTTTCCAAACTGTGTTTAACCCACGCTTTTGAATTTAACATCCCATAGATAGTTATTCGTAAGTTCTAATGCCCATATTCATCGCCATTCATTTTAGTAGCGGCCTCATTCCAAATGACACTGAGCGACCATTGTTCTGTAATTTGAGCTATGGCAAGCTCAAATGCATAACTGCACTGTGTCTAATGTGACCGAGCTTATTTTACGCTGATCAGTACACCTGTGTTAGGAAATCCACTTGTGCATTTTGTTCGAAGAACGTTTTAACTGCCAATTTGACGTCTAATTATTAGTAGATTCGTGTTTCGAAGAAATTATAGAATAAAACAATTTTAATTATCAACAATTTGTTAAAAGGGCAATGGTGAATCCAATATATCGGTTGTTCTTTAAATATTAAGTATTCCATAGTTTCTCAACCGTTTTCCAAGGTCATATCCTGAAGAGCTAGTTACATTCGCAATGTTATTCTGATTATGCGTTATGCATAGTGCATACGTCTTCATTCAAGCGAAACCAAATCATATTAAAACCCCTTACAAATTGGAGTTCCGTTACAACAATGTTCTGTTTCAGGTATATTTGTTTTGGCTTAAACCAAATTCAAACGCGACCACAGCAATGTCATGGATCTACTGAATCTCGAGACCGTTTCCATCAAGACGGAACCAGAGTCCCAGGAAGAAGTCGGAGGTGAAATGCCATTTACGGATATAGATTTCGACCTCCCAGATGTAAAGAAGGAATGTTTGCGTAATGCGGAATATGCTCAGACAGCCAGTGAGTTTCTTTGAATATATATACAAAAAATGTAGGATGTTAAATTCACCGTGGTGACAAGTCTTAGCCTTGCCTTGAAAGAAGTAGAATTTACCTTTAAATTCGTCTTTCATACTTTTTACTTAACCCGCCATTGGCGACGTAAATTCGACTTACATTGTTGGTGACCCCGGTCTTACGCACCGGGATTTTTCACTAACAGTTTTTCATTAATTTACTGTTCATGCTACTTGGAAATTACTAGGTTTATAAAATAAGATCTTTTTCTGTTTATAAAACATAGGTTTTCCATAAATAAATTAACATTACTCAATCTGTCTTACTCATAATCGCAAAAAAAAGATATTACGCCGCAACACGGACGGGTTAGGTGAAATTGTTACTCACATGATGGTCCGACAGTCGCGCGCATGCGCGATTTTTATCCACCGTTATAACATCGTTATATTAGCAGCTGTCAGATTTTAAACCACCTGACACCCAGGGTTAGCGTCGTTATTACGGCCGTAATTAATCGAGATGTCAAACTTTGTTGACATCTGACATAAAAGTTCGAAGGTTTAGCAAATTTTCGTCCACCACGGGCACGGAAAACGTATAAAAAGCGGTACGACCCATTTGCGGCGTCAACAGAGAGTGATTTCAGATATAAATATAGAATTGCCAAAGTAAATATAATACGCTTAATCGATTTGTACGGCCATATTTGGATGTTTTGATCTCCAGGTTCTTTGTGCCGTACGATACTGGGGTCAAAACGAGGTAAGATTGTGTTTATAATACTCACTCCTGTGAAAAAAAATCAGCTAAATCGATTACCAAACAAGCTATATTATTATACTTAAAATTTTTTTCGCAGATACTTGTGATTTTGCTGAAATTCGGATTTCTTGCTTCACAGCACATTAAAATGCCACAAAGCATTGAAGAACAACAAGCAACTTCTGCAGAGTTGTAAGGAATGAAACGTTTCCCCTGAGTAATGTGTGCACTGTTAGGAGAAGTATCTGTTCACCCCAGTTCAGAAACCAAGATACCCCAGAGAAGTTGCCTTCAACAAGGCTCAAATATCTATCGCAACACAAGTATCTGCTGCGGGGTATGTGTATGATACCATCAAGACATCAAGTTCTCCATTGTCTTGATATGATTGTCTTGTCTTGATTCATCGATATGAATGACCCTCAATAGGTAAGAAAATAATTTAATACAATAGTTTATGCTCCTCAGCAACACTAGTGGATCGTGTGCCCCGTGCCTGACCGTACACTATACTATGCCACTACTATATTATACACTTCTTACATTAAATATATGATAAAAGATGTATATGTTAAAATTAAACATTATAAAACAATCTGTCTTTAGATATTTCTTAGAGTTTTGTATGTGCTAATGCTATGATTTGTAATTTGGAATAGATTATGATGAACGCGACGAGGAAGCAGTAGCATATTACACACTTCTTGCATTAATAATATACAATATAGTTTATGTAAGAAGGCATACTATAGCTGTACTACACCGCTAATATATTATACACTTCTTACATTAAATATATGATAAAAGATGTGTGTTAAAATTAAACATTATAATACAATCTGCTTTTAGATATTTCTTGGAGTTTTGTATGTGCTAATGCTATGATTTGTAATTTGGAATAGATGATGATGAACGCGACGAGGAAGCAGTAGCGGTAGCAGGTGGTGGTGCTGTTATGGAACTGGAAGCAGCCCCAAACATGAACCAGATTGGAAATGCCTCTATACGGGTCTTCATTTGTCAACATTTTTAGTAGTATGTATGACTGTATCATGTTGCTCTGTTTTTTTTTATATAAATGTGAATCTATAACTTCTGATTTGCCAACTATAAGATTATATTATACTATTTGAAAAATGTACCTACTTGGTCAATATAATGTACTTGCTGAAACAGACACATATTACATAACAACAGAAGAATAAAACACAATATCAAAATGAATACAACTAGATTTATTTATGTGTACTTTTATTTAGCTCTCCGTCCACATTTTAGCATCAATATTTTGAACATTAAGCTCCTCCATCAATCTTATTCTAGTCTGTGACTCCAGTTCCTTTAGCTGAATATTGGCTCTGGACTCTTCCTTCATAAACCTGAGCATACAGGAGCATTCATCTTCTCGGTGCTTTCTATTTTCATGTCGTTGGAATTAACTTTCTGGAAAAAAGACATTATATGACATAAAGCTTTCCTAATTTCTTAAAAATCAATCACTTTGTGGTTTACATAATTAATTATTGAACAAAGTTATTTATTTTCTTAACTTTCAATTTTGATATGACAATAAAGTCTGTTGTATTATTCTTTGACTTTGTTTGATCAAAGGTATTATTCTATATTTACGGTAAGTTCAAAGTCAACTACACATAGAACCGTTGATATTTTCATATATTACTTTCAACATACAAACTTATCTTAAAAAACAATAGAGCCACGATATTTACCTTTGATTTGAAAATGTACGTGGCCGGTACTTTTAGTACGAACTCGTCCTGTTCTCAACCTCATCTTCAGTTGCGCTTGTATCTGGTTTAGATCTTTGTGATTATCATTTGCCTATAACTGAAAAATAGTCTATTATTAATTAAGTTGCATACGTAGTTACATCGTAATGTGTCTTAATCTAATACGAATTGTATAGGTACTATAAGCATTTTTTCCAATTAAAATATATTCAAGTGCATTTTAGTTTCATTATAAATAATGACGAAGGGCAAAAATGCCTACCCCCTGACGAAAATGATATGAATAACGAGCCAAAAAAAGAATGTAATTACTACTGAGATCAGATGCATTCATGTCAAATTTTGTGTGGCTGTCACTTTAATATGTAGAAAAATTAACATTACGTATATGTTTAACATGTAGGTATACTTACTTCATTAAAATTGTCGTTAATATTACTTCTTTAATGTTTCCGCATTCATTTTACAAACCATGTAATAACGCGAACCGTCGAGCCGTCAAAATAATATTGACATTTGAATGAACGTGAAGTCGGCAACGCGACGCACGCGGGCATTTTTGAGATTTGGAATAGAGTGATGCCAGTCTAAAAATAACAAAACCTGTTAGAGTTGTATCAGGACAAAATGTGTTCGTGAGTAAAGATTTTTAATCTGAGCAGTATAGGCCCCCACCCCTGGATAGCTAATGCGTTGTTATTACGTCGTAACAGGGATTCATCGTGAGTAAGACGGATAATCTTTAGATGCATAAAGATTATGAAAAATTTAAACAATATTTATTTAAACTAAAAGATTTCCCAACAATCTTAAATATTTAACAACAAAATCAGTCTTCGTCAGTCTTATGACATTAAAAACATAAAATAATAAAAAAATATAAATAGTAATACTTCCATCAAAACATAAAAATAAATAGGTACTTAAATCACTCATTTTCAACAGCCAAACAACTTGACTAAGTAGGTACTACGTGCTCCAGGCATACATAACGGAGCTTTTCTGATCAAAGTCACTTCCAGATTCGCTTTCCGATGACGTTTGTAATGTAGTGTCCTCATCAGATAATGCTTCCTGCAGAAGCACCTCGAGACGTCGCTGATTACTTTCGTAAGACACGCTGAAACAAAATTCATAATTTGAATGACAAACGCGTAAATATTTCGTAAAATATCAATCAAATCGACCAAAATAACTTACTCAACTTATCATAATAAATAAAGAAACAACAGCCTTATCAACATAAGTCAAATAACACAATAACTATTTGACTTACTTAGTTGGTGACGCCGGTCTCACGCACCGGGTTGGCGCCAAAACTCTGTAATGTGCGCCCGCGTCGCTGTCACGTAGACTGGCGGTAGGGAGCGTGGAATAAGGCAGCTACTCCAAATCGCAGTGTGATTCGATGAACGGTAAAAAAAATATTGCACTTTTTCGATTTACACAGGTCTCACAGACATTACGTCACCAATGGCGGGTTAATTATATTTTCACAGTAAGTTTCCGATTCCTTAAGTTTTCACCTCCGTTTATTTGGGTTGTGATATGGTTTCTTTCTTTACATAGTATTGTTGTTTAAATATTAACCTATTGACAGAGGCGTAGCGTGGGGGGGCAGGGGGGGGGGGGGGGGGGGAGCGGCCCGCCCGGGCGGCACTTTTGAGGGGCGGCAAAATTTCACAATAAATTATAATTTTTATGTTTTTATTTTATTTAAAGATAATAAAATAATTCGATGTGCAGTTATAAAATTCTAGTTGCGGACTATGTGTGTTCTGCCAGAATCAAAGAGAAACCATTTTCATGTTCTGAGTGTAATTTCAATTCACCGCATACAGATTTACTTTAAACCAGTTTTGTATTCAGAATGTAAAATTTCAGTTGTGGAATCATCTCCCAACACATTTTGAAGGAAAACATTCTCTTATTTGAAGTGCAGTGATAAAATTCTAATTGCAGACTAATATGAATGTGCTGCCAAAATCAAAGATAAACCATTTTCATGTACTAAGTGTAGTCTTAATTCACCTCATAGAGATTTATTTAAAACCAGTTTTATGTTCAGAATATAAAGATAAATTAAATAACAAGTTGCAGATTTATAGAAGACCTAGTCAAGTTTTACATTCGAGTTGCAGCCATACGCTGCAAAATTTTTAAAATTGACTGTTCCATGTGTCACTATTATTTTGGTTCTCTAACGCAAAATCAATCTTAAGTTGAAACCTGCCTTGTGTTATAAACACATTGTAAAAATTCGAGATGCGAAATCCTATTACATGGATACCATTATCGATTTTCGAGAGCAGTTATAAATTTGCAGAATTTAAAACATGATTTTTTTTTTTTGGAAGAAAATCGATTCATGTGATATAAAAACCGTCGTATAAAAAATGCGGTCGTTATAAAAAAAAGGAAATCTACGTTTGAAATACCTATAAAGGGGGTAGGCAAAATTCGAAATACCTATATAGGGGGGCGCCAAATTCGAAATACGTATATAGGGGGGGCGGCAAAATTTTCCTCCGCCCCGGGCGGCTGACACCCACGCTACGCCACTGCCTATTGAGGACACGCTCAATACACACTTTAAAAATTTAAAGTGTGTATTGAGCGTGTTTCGCTCGTTTTGGCATGAAATTCAATCCGCATGCTATTATATGGATTATGTGTAAATTATTTTAATACTTAGAACGAAAATAAATAAATAACTCGCACGCGTTTTTATTTTAAACAAGATACACATCCCACGTTTTGAATGGTTTGTTTGGCAAGCAGGGTATGTCTAACGGGTATGTGTAATTATTCTGAATTGCAAAAATTACACAAACCCGTTAGACAAACCCTGCTTGCCATACAAACCAGTCAAAACCTGGGATGTATGTCTTGTTTAAAAGAAAAACGAGTGCGCGTTCTTTAATTTTTTCTGATCTAGGTATTGAAATAATTACACAAACCCTTTAGACAAACCCTGCTTGCCAAACAAACCATTCAAAACCTGGAATGTGTTTGTATATCTTGTTTAAAAGAAAAATGCGTGGGCGTTCTTTTATTTATTTTCGTTCTAGGTAAGTATAAAAATAATTACACAAACCCGTAAGACAAACCCTACTTGCAGTACAAATAATTGTAATAAATGCAATTAAAAACCTGGGGTGAATATGTTATTGAAAATAAAAACGCGTGCGTTTTCTTTTGTTTATTTTTGTTCTAGGTTTTAGAATAATTACACACGTAATTAGGCAAATTAGGTAATTTCGTAATAATAATGTTAATATATAGTTTCTAGCTACTCGTTTCGTGAATGCTTTTGTATTTTTAGGTTGGTGGTGCTCATTTGCAAATTGCTTATTGTAGTTCATATTTCACATGATTCAGTTTCATATTTCATATTGGCTCGCGTCTCGCGTCATGCATGCGTAATAATGATTTTTCGTGTTTGTTTATGAAACCGAATAAAATAATCATTAATAGACAATGTTTATCATTTCCGAAGATTGAAATTCGTACTTTTTATTATTGTCTAACTGATAGAAAGTGATTTTCCCTTTAAGTGCGTATTTCATCGTCATGATTAATAACATGGCGGTCCTTGAAAAATGATATTTCGCGTTTTTAAAGTGAACAAAATAACCATTAAAACGCTATATTTTTCAATTTCGGTTACTGAATTACTTATTGCTAACTATTATCCACAAATACAATTTTTTTTAAATTTTTAAAGTGTGTGTTGAGCGTGTCCTCAATAGGTTAATATTTATCCACAAATTAATCAAATAAAATTTATTTGCCCACGTCGGGATTTGATTCCGCGACCTTCAAATTGCAAGTCAAGAGCCTTACCCATCGAGCACGCCGGCTGCCAACTTACTTAAAGGTACTTAAAAAAAATAATAAATTTGTATAAAATGACAACTTATATAGCCCTGTCTGTCGTGAAAAATCGCCTCTAGAGCACTGTACAAAAGAGGATAGATTAGAATTCGGTGAGTGGACAACTCAGAATGAAATCAACTCACCACCTTCTTTGAAAAGTCATTAAAATTTATGATTTTTTTTTAATAAAAAATATGTTAAATAGATTAAATTAGGTTATGTTAACCGGAGAGTGCTCAAGGTTCTATGGACCGACATGATCAACAACATAGAAATTCTCAGGCGGGCTAGAGCAGATAGAGAACTGCTCACATTAATAAAAGTCAAGAAAATTTCATATCTGGGTCACAAGCTTCGAGGGGAAATGTATCACTTGCTCCAATTAATATTGAAAGGCAAAATAGAAGGTCGCCGAGGGCCTGGTAGGAGGCTAATGTCTTGGCTACGAAATATACTAGAGTGGACCGGAATTAGAAGTTTGAAGAAGCTATTCCGGGCAGCTCAAGATAGAGAGACATTTTCCAGAGTGATCGCCAACGTCGTGGGGACCTGATAGGGCACACGAAGAAGAAGGTTAGGTTATCGACTATTTTTCAATAAAAAAATTTCATAGCTTATAATGACTCTTCGTAGAAGTGTTCATGATTTTTAAAATTCTGTTACAAGTTTCTTATGTTTCGAAAACGGGACATTTTGGCGCCCCAGCGATTTGTTCGGGAACACCGGGAAACGCTGCCTGAAAACGGGACTGTCCCGGTGAAAACGGGTCTGTCCCGGTGAAAACGGGACGTCTGGTCACATTATTTGTTAGTCAATCTCATATGATTAATAATTAGTTGAAGATAATATTGTTAATTCTAAAATTTGATATATATGATTGATTTGTCTGGCGGTTTGACAGAAGGTGGCAATGGCGAAATTGGTAAACGCACGTCCCCGATAGACGAGAGGTTCTGGGTTCGTTCCCAGTTGCGACCATTATCTTTTTCTGTTTTTCTGTGTATTGTTCTCTTTCATATTTTGGTTTAGATTATTATTTTTATCTTCTTCTTCAATGATGTATAACATTGATGGGAATAACCTCCAAAAGTTATAAAAGAGCATTTTTCCATTAAAAAAAGTAAATATTTTAATTTAAATTTGATGGTACAATTACACTTTAAATATATTTTTATATTTTAAAAATACTACCTTATTCGTGTTGCACCTTTTTTAAGAGCAATGCTTGTATTAAGTACGTATTTAAGGGGCCGATCAAATACTTCGTAACGCAATTTGGGGGAAGGGGGGTGTTGTAAACATTACTGTGCGTTACCGGGGCGGGAGGGGGGTTCGAACAACGCGATACATGTTTTTTATATATATAAAAATAAGGGAAAAAATCTTCCAAGTTGGCAAACCTTTTCGTTTATGTTTTACGGGAAATCGTCAACGTACGGGAAATTGTACGTCATTTTTATTTTATTTTCGTTGTCAAAATCTAATCAAGTTGGTAAAAAAAGTCACTTTTTTATATTACCTCCACACAGGAGGCCCTGAGGAAAATAATTTCCCTTAGCGCCTACGTCATCTGGGATGCGGTGTGGAGGGACTTTTTGAGGAGAGGAAGGAATGAACATTGGTCTTGAAAGAGACCCATGTTGTAGGAGGGAGGAAACACAGAAGCCGGCAAATCTTTTCATAGCCGAGCTGTTGAACTCAAGAATGAGTCGTAAAAACGACCCGTTATCATGTGACTAATGTCAACCGTGTACATATGTTGTGCGCGCGTTTGGCGTGTCTCCCGTCTATGCACCGGTGCCGTAGGGATCAATGACGCTAGTTCCTCAGCTAGATCATCTTCCTTTGAAATACCGGTAGAACATGGATAGCATCCCCACCCGACGCCTGTGCTCTAAAAGATTACCGTCTAAATGGGAGAATCTATCCAACGTACCGCCCGTTTCTGTACATAGTCGAGGGTATTTTTCAAGTATTTTGGAGCTCCAGACCAGAGGTGGCTGCCAAATTCAATCGTGGGGCGCACTTGCGATTTGTACAGGGTTAGCAGTTGTGTACTATTAAAGTATCTGCGGGCCCTGTACAGTACGCCCAGTTTTTGAGAAGCTAACTTTACTCTGGCTTCGATTGAGCCCCCATACCTGAGCTGGTCACTTATAGTAACACCAAGCATATCAATGGAGGGTCTCTTCAGAAAATTGTTTCCGTTGAAGGAGACTAGATTTTCATTTCGATCCCTTTTAGACGTAATCAGACATGATTGGGTCTTTGAAACATTGAATTCGATGAGGTTATTCTTAACCCAAGAGAAAACACTCTCAAATTAACTGTCCATTCTTTGCTTTAAAGCACTCCTAGCCGTTGGAATTTGTGTGCTCTTTGGAGGCTTGTCAAACAAGAATCCATCATGGACTGTACTGTCATCCGCGTAACAATGAATTGGTGCACATGACAAAAGGTTGTTGATGTGCATGTGGGCAGAAAAACGTTACAGCACGTTACACGGGAGGGAGGGAGGGTAAAAATCCTCAAAAATTGCGAAAAGTTATACTTGAACGCCCCTAAACAACAATTTAACATAATTTTATGAAAGAGTAAGAAAATAAGAATTTTTTTTATAATTCCTTTTTATATAACAAATAATAGACAAGACAAAGAACAAAAAAAGGAAAAGAGTAAAAAAAAAGAAAAACTAATATTTTTATTGATACGTATTATTATACGTAGTGTTATGAGATGTAATGATTGTAATACGCTATTTACACAGTGTTTTTATTGATTTTTTGAATGTTTTTGTAATATGTTTCCAATCTTAAGTTAACGGGCTGTTGTTTTTTTTTTCAGGTAGCATTAATGTGGAGACAGTTACCATCAAAGCGGAACTCGGGCCCCGAGAAGAAAATGAGGGATTTTCTTCTATAAAAATTGACACGGACGTTTCTGATGTTAAAAAGGAATGCTTAGAACACTTTGAAAGAATTACCCAGATGGCAGGTAATAATGAATCTAATCTACTATGTTTTTCTACCAGCGCAGGAAATAAGTATTATTTAGTGTTCCTTATATTGTTCACAGATCGGAAAACGCATCCTGTTGAAAAACGAATCTCTTGCCTCCATTGTAACTACTCCGGCTCTCAAAAGTCGTCTTTCGAAAGTCACCTTCGCACACATACTGGAGAAAAACCTTTTTCTTGTTCCAAGTGCAACTATTCATGTTCTCAAAAGAGCTGTCTGACGACTCACATGCTGACTCACAGTGGAGAAAAACCTTTATCCTGTTCCGAGTGCAACTATTCGTTTTCTCAAAAGGGCAATCTGGTGATCCACATGCTGACTCACAGTGGAAAAAAGCCTTTTATGTGTACCAAGTGCAACTGTTCATTTTTTCAAAAGGGCAATCTGATAAGTCATATGCTGACTCATAGGAAAGAAAAAGCTTTTGCATGTTCCGAGTGCAAGAATTCCTTTTCTAGAAAAGGAGATTTGACAAGACACATGCTGACTCACAGTGGAGAAAAAGCTTTTTCTTGTTCCGAGTGCAACTATTTATGTTCTCGAAAGAGCAGTCTGACGACTCACAAGCTGACTCACATTGGGGAAAAACCTTTTTCTTGTTCCGAGTGCAATTATTCATGTTCTCGAAAGAGCACTCTGACGACTCATATGATGACTCACAGTGGAGAAAAACCTTTTTCTTGTTCCGAGTGCAACTATTCATGTTCCAATAAGAGTAGTCTGACGACTCACATGCGGACTCACAGTGGAGAAAAACCTTTTTCTTGTTCCGAGTGCAACCATTCTTGTTCTAAAAAGAGCAGTCTGACGACTCACATGCTGACTCATAGTGAAGAAAAAGCTTTTTCATGTTCCGAGTGCAATTATTCCTTTTCTCGAAAAGGAGATTTGACAAGACACATGCTGACTCACAGTGGTGAAAAAGCTTTTTCATGTTCCGACTGCAACTATTCATGTTCTCGAAAGAGCCATCTGACGGCTCACACGCTGACTCACAGTGGAGAAAAACTGTTTTTTTGTTCCGAGTGCAACTATTTATTTTCTCGAAAGAGCAATCTGATGAGTCACAAGCTGACTCACAGTGGAGTAAAACCTTTTTCTTGTTCCAAGTGCAACTATTCATGTTCTAATAAGAGTAGTCTGACGACTCACATGCGGACTCACAGTGGAGAAAAACCTTTTTCTTGTTCCGAGTGCAACTATTCATTTTCTCAGAAGTACAATCTGGTGAGCCACATACGGACTCACAGTGGAGAAAAACCTTTTGCTTGTTCCGAGTGCAACTATTCATTTTCTCGAAAAAGAAATTTGGCGAGCCACAAGCTGACTCACAGTTGAGAAAAACCTTTTTCTTGTTCTGTGTGCAACTATTCATTTTCTCAAAAGGGCAATCTGGTGATTCACATGCTGACTCACAGTGGAAAAAAGACTTTTATGTTTTCCAAGGGCAACTATTCATGTTCTCAAAAGGGATATTTGGCGAGCCACAAGCTGACTCACAGTGGAGAAAAATCTTTTATTTGTTCCGAGTTCAACTATTCCTTTTCTGAAAACGTCAATCTGGTGAGCAAATTGAAGTCGAATTGACTGTGCCTAATTAACTGAATTACGTGCTTTCAGAATACAATTATCATCAAAAAATCTGAACAACACCACACCACAACTACATTAAAAAAATTACTTTTGAGATACATGATAACGTTCACATGGAAAAGATACAGTCGTAAGTAAAGCTAAGGTAAAAGAACGTTACATTATTAGATATTCTCAAAAGCAGCCTCGACTCTTACACAGCTCGTATATCTGAGACCGTAAATAAAACTATCATCTTTCTTGAAAAGAAAATACGATCACCGAGAAGGATAAAAAGATTTGCAGTTTGGGTGTAATAAAAATAGCTAGTGCCGGCCAATGAAACTTGAAGACAATGGATTCTGGATAACCAGTCCAAGCTATTCTGTGGTATAAAATCCAGATTCCTTTCAAATTTACTACAGCGCAAGCAATAGGCAGACTCAATAAGTGAACTTGAGACAAGGACATTGAAGGCTAAAACTTGTTACGATATAATTTATTCAATTTTATTTTATCACAACAACACTAGACAAGTACCTCATTTTAAAATTATTTTCTATTTTTAATCTACCGGTTTTTTTTTAATTGTTGAAAACAAGCAATCATAGTTCCCTCCTAAATGAGCGATGGATGCAGACAATGAGGCGACTTCCATGATGGACGATCCCAAAAATTAAAAATAAAATTTATTTTTTCTATTCTGTTTAATTTTTGCTTAATTTAATTTTAATATTTATTGCAATATTTTATTTTATTTTCTTTTTGTTTTTTTATGTGATGAATCTCGTCTTCATTTTATGTTTTAATTAGGTAGGTACCTAATATGTTATCATGTTTTATTTCTTTTTTCTTCTTTTAGATCTTTTAATTTACTCTCTTATGTTATTGTTTACATATTATAGTTGTTATGAAATATGGCAGACTGGGATTGCACACCCCTCCCAGTCCTGCTGGAATAAAACCTTGAATAAAAAATAAAATAAATAAATAACATTTTCAAACACTAAAAAAATAATGCTTGTTTTACGAAAATAAAAGCAGTCACTTCTTGGGAAACGATCTTCGGAGGCAGATCGTTTTTCGACGGTCAAAACGTGATCTTTTTGATTTACAAAAATGTAGAATCGTGCCCTGTTAATATTCAGGCGAACTTCTAGTAATTTTGCAATTCACCTAGTGTTGAATTAAGTGCATACGCGCACCGCGATCCGTTGATTATAAACTGACGTTACGGACGGGAGTTGTAAACAGCGTGAAACAAAGTTTTTATTTAATTACAATATTTGTTTTAATGCACACGCATCATTTATGACACCATTTAAATGCACACGCGCACCCCGATCGTTTTTATTATAAACTCGTCAGCTTCCAAATCATTCGCGGGCCAGATCGTCCGTGTATTTTGAACCTCCCGTACTATCAATCTTGCTTTGGAGAAGTCAACATTTTCCGAGGAGACCAGACTCGCCAGGACTTAAAATCGTCCGTTGGTTGGAGTGGTCTCTCGAAGTAAATCACGACCAGTCCACAATCCAAGCGGATGGGAGGCACCAGACAACAATCTATTCGGGTGGGAGGTCTACGGAGCCCCTTCACCATATTAGATAGATAGGTTATCAAATGGTCGATCCATGGGTAAGCGTCCTCATAATTTAATGTTATTCTAATTATAACTGTTCCCTATAATATTAAATGCATGTGCTATTGTTAATATTTAATTAATGAACAAAAGTACGTTGTAAAAATGTAATATAGATATAAGTTTGTTCAATATTCAATACGAATACTGTTTAGTCATTGAAATCGTTTTTAACAATAAAGTATGTTTTTTTTTCCAAAGCCCTAATCAAGAAATTTGTGTTCTCCGCTGTTAGCTCTGGTTTTAACACCAGTGGCGCCCTTTTAAACAAAAGCTAACAGCTATCAACAACTCACCTTTGTCATATTTTACATGACTCAATATTAACACTACAATTTGGCTGAACGTTACACTCTTTTATATCGTAACAAACTGACCTCAAAATCAAATATATTTTCATTCATCACCAAAAATCTTTATCATAACGACAGCGGAGGCACAGTAACCGATGACTCTGTTAACTTTAATGGTTATTTGATTTGCACTTAAATAATACTCGATTTATTACCAATTCGTACAAAAACTGCTTATTTTTCCAATAAAATTGATAAAGCAAAACGGTGAATTTTTAATTACATTGTCGATGTAATTTAGTTGAATTGTGCTTGTTTAGTATTTGATTTTATTTTTGTTTTATTCTCTTGATGGATGGCTTGAATAATTAAAGTCTGGATTACTTGGATTACGTTTATTGTCAATCACTATAGACATGTTAGCGCCACGACGGTTATGTTAGTTTCACTTAACCTTTCTTGGTACCTCAAATACTTTGTACAAATTAGGCCTTCGGGTCATTTTGACCCGATTTCAAAAGGTGAAGTAATGGTTTTAATTACATTATTCGTAGTAGGTACATATTTCTTAAATAAAAATAAGGACGCAAGTAAAGTGTAAGTATAAGTGTGCATGTTTATTCCAAAGATATTGAAATATAAGAGATGTGCTATCAGCAGTCTGTACTGTGTGGAATTGTTTTGTCGCCGGTTTTGTTCACAAATACTACCTACTGCACGCCTTCCGTAGGTATCCGCCCCTTTTCGAACTTACACAAGAAACTACTTGTCGCTTTCGTTGGCTCTAATACTTGAATAGATTTCTGTGCGTGCAAGTCCCGACAACATTCATGATTAGCAATACATTCAAATGAAGACGAATAGGGATGGCAACAATATCAAATCGCTATGTCGATATTTCAATGAAAAAATTATATCAGTTAAAACTTTCATTTGATGAAAAATTTATACCCTCGGAACGAATAAATTGGAATAAACGCGATTCGTTACGATCCATAAAAAAAATTTCGATCTATTAAAAGGAAGGTTTATTTGAGATCAACATATTAAAAAAACAAATTTTGAAATCAATAAAAGCATTCTAAGCACAAACTTCCCCGATGTTCCACGCACATGTGACGTTTGCAAGAGGTGCAGATAAATCTAGTCTCACGTTTTTTTTGTAACAACAGAAGTTGCATAGCTTCCTGGTTTGTATTCCAGGATCGGCTGGTATATCAGGCTGGTGTATGGCCTAAAATCGCATCGAGGTTCCGTTTTAGGCATCGCCTCAAAGTTGGTGTTTCACGACGACGCCGTAACCAAGGCTCGATCAACTGGATCGTCTTAAACCATAATGAACTAACTCACTTTGCAATTTTTGAGTTAGAGCTTGAATTGAGGGCTCCAAATCATAATCTATCTCTGACAGAAAGAAGAACCAATCAGAGAAAAACTATCTATGATTATTCAAGACAGTTTAGTACCCTTTACACACAGAGTTCGGAGCGGGACGTGCCCCGCGCCACTTCAGGCCGCCGCGCAGAAAAGTCTCACAGTAAACTGCGCTGTAAACCGTTATCTTACTTTCGGTCTTTACTTTTCTGCGCGGCGGCCTGAAGTGGCGCGGGGCACGTCCCGCTCCGAACTCTGTGTGTAAAAGGGTACTTATTTCTTTGATTGGTTCTTTCTGGCAGAGCTAGATTATGATTTGGAGCCATAATTTCAAGCAATTACCCAGAAACTGCAAAAAGTGAGTAAGTTTACTCTGGTTTAAGACGATCCAATTTATTTGGCTAAAAAAGCTCTCCTTGTCGGTGGTTTGTTTTAATTACGACTATTATTGCGGACATGGTTGACAAACGAATTGACTACGAAAAAATTCAACATACCACAGCAAAAGTAAGAACGTAAAGTAAGTAACACAATAAAAGTAGCACAGTAGCATAGTATATCTTTATAAAATTGTTACACTATTCATAAACATATCACTTGCTGTGGATTGGTTTGTACTTCTGTATTTTTAGGTTTTTTTTAAGCTCTGAATCGAAGTATGCGTTAGTTCGTTCAAAATTCAACCAGCTGTGTTGTTCTCTTACTTAAAGGTAGATAAACCCTTGTACTTTTTAAAAATGTTTGTAACAATTAGTTTTAAATAAAGGAAACAAAAAATGATTTTTTGAAACTCAAAAACTTTTAATTTTCAATACGAGTTTTGTGGACATGGTACAAACCAATCCTCAGCAAGCGATGTGTATCTCAGACACCTTGGCGAAGTATTTGCGCAACTAAACGTTTAGGCGCCAAGATCCCTGGCGCCACACTGAGCTCTAACCGTGTCGGGAGGGTACTGAGACGCACGTATTGCCTTCTCTTTCGGGCTGCGCACCATGAGCTTTTTACTACTTCAGGGTGTATGAGAGACGTATTAAATTCTGATATATTATTTTATATACGTCGATAGTAATTAAAGTATTATAATACGTTTGTACGAAACAGTATACATAAATAAACGTCACAATAAAAATGTCAATATTTTATTTCACCGTTAACAATATTTATCAGGAATAATTATTTCAGACAAAAATATTTAATTATTTTTATTCTTACTCATTTTACTTTTGAAGCAGAAAATAACGTTCAGGGGGTATTTCACCATCCTCCTTATAGCTTATCCATACACATAACAAATATTAATAAATCAACAAATAAATACTAGCAACTGGTAAAAAACTCGGCTAACTTATCCTATATGTAGCCATTATTCATAGGTTCAAGTGCCCAATAGTGAAATCGGGCTTTTTAAATAAATAAATCCTGAACAATTTATCTTACATGTACGCTACCGTACGAATAATCTATGAGGAGGATGGTGAAATACCCCCTCAATCGAAAAAAGCTAATCTAGGCGGTATTTAAACAAATCAAAATGACACTCCGTATTACGTAGATTGCAATAGACATCACAATTTGATTCATAAAAGAAGACCGCCTGAAAACGGCCCATTATTATCAACAAAAAAATCTTCCTCCAGACTTTGACCTTTTGTTCCCCATTTCCTTCAGCTTTTGGCTTATCATGATTGGTATTGCAATATTCGTGCTGGAAACTGGAAACGTCCGGTGTTTACTTTTGAGAATATTTTCTTTAATCTTCCGTTTTCTATGGTTATGTCAAACGTCAATTTTCGGCGTCCATTTTGCTTCCTAACCTTGAAACCTTCATACGCAGAGTTTGATGTTCCGCTGTTCGAAGTAATATTGTGTATAAACTACACTATAATTATTGTGTGAAATGTATTCATTTTGAGATTATTTTAATAACCATAACAATTTTATAATAACTATCTTGAAATTCAAGCAATTCTTTGCAAGTGACGCTTTGTCAACGCTGTGGAATTGACCGCCGCGTTTCGCTTTGTATGTAAGTAGTTCTTCTTACATTGACTGTGTAAAACTCAAGTCCCTCAATTGGTGCATGTTTCTTGTGAGAATATTTGACTTGGCGCTTAATTGATCAGTTTTACAGCACCCGCGACATAATCTATGGCTTAACGCTGAAAGGTTAAATGCCAAAATTATCGATTTTTGGAAAACTTGTGATTTGAACAGTTAAAATCTCTGGAAATAATCTAAAAAATTTACAATAGATACATAATCTAAGAGCATTTAGTTCTTCTAAATAGTTCAAAGTACTTTTATTTTTATTTTATATGCATTATCAATGACGTTATATATAAACTCGCAATAGAATGTCTCACAAACTAGAGATAGAATGTAGCAGGTAAGAGACACTCTTATGTTTTCAGTAAATTCTTGATTAAAAATTATTCATGTATGATAAAGATAGACATTCAAAGAATGTATTTGTGTGACCCACTTAGGTATAGGACCGGTGGCGTTTTTCCGCCAAATATTACATCCTACATTACAGGTGTAACAGATACCAAGATCCGCTTCCTTGCTTACACTAAGGCAATTACGGAATGCTGTATGAGAGGACCTACTGTCCTATATTGTCCTTCTTACATTAAGGGTATCAGTAGTGTTAGGACAACATAAGAATTAATTAGATAAATATAAAATATAAGAGATACAGTTGTTTTTTTTAAAAACTCAACAGCTGGTTTTTTTACAAAAAAATATTAATACAAAAAAATGTGCACTCGTGTAATAGTTTTAATAAAAGAGAGCATTCTATATAAACACTAAGAAAATATGTAGAGAAAGGTTATTTGATAGCAAGTATAATCAATTTCAAAGGTAATTTGATAGCAAAATTGTCAACATCAACATCACTTCATGAATTAGCATTACTATTTACAAATCTTTGAGTTTTAGTGTTGGCTTGTAAATAAAGTAATAAGCATTGAAATTATTGTTGATTCAAAATTATATTTGCTTGAAATGGTTCTGAAAGTCAGCTTTCTCAAATCAGGGCTGTCAGTTAGATGATAATTTTGGAATAAAAAATAATTATTTTGAGTAAGATAAAACATTTTTTAGTTACACTCTTCTGACTGATAGTTAAAATATCTGAAGTAAGCTACGACATACGTGTGTATGACATGTATAACATGTCGCCACGCAGGAGAATAGTACCATGCCTAACATTAATTACTGTGCTTGAGGTATGCTATTAAAGTCTTCTTAAAAATAGTTATTGGTTAATAGTAAAGCTGATATTAATCACGCTATTCATTTGGTAGAAGCTGAAACAAAACTGATCGACTTCTGTTTTTTTTTTTATTATTTAAGCGCAGGCTGACATGCAGCTGACTGCGCTGTGTCTAAGCGCCTCCGTACATGGAGCTACTTACAAGCTATTCGAGCCTGATGCGCGTAGCACGCACACCGCTCGTGGGTACCCGCCATACAATTTTGCTGGTGTTCGTACACGGCGCTACGCGACGGATGTCAGGTTGAAGTCGGTAGCGCGCTAACGACGGTGCTGGTAGCACGCTACGCGTTGCAGCATTCGTGTCTACTACTTTCGTTTGACGTTTGACAGAAATGGCGTCTGAACATGAAAGTAATGTTAGATTTGTTCTGGAAGTGAAAAAAAATGCGTGTTTACATAACTTTACATTACCAGAATACGCAAGAAAGGATTTAGCGAAGAAGGCGTAGATTAATGTTGGAAAAAAGTCATTTGACATTGTTCGACATCGTGTTAACTCCACGGCTGCACGTGAAAAATGATCAAGTTCAGTATAATTCGGGTAGCGCCGTGTACGGAAACCAGCTTTAAAAAGTAGTACATCTGCAGGGTACTTGTGGTTGTGTCACAATCACGTAGTTTGTAAGTATCTCCATGAACGGAGGGCCTAACGTGACCTACATAGCTTTTCCTACCAACACCGATTGCAATATCTTCATGTGTAAGTGAATTTATTTAACGTTTTATTCGAGGAACATTTAAACCGTCATTTGGCTACCTAATTCCTTATTAGCGCCTCCGTACATGGAGCTACTTACAAACTATTCGAGCCTGATGCGCGTAGCACGCACACCGCTCGTGGGTACCCGCCATACAATTTTGCTGGTGTTCGTACACGGCGATGCGCGACGGATGTCAGGTTGAAGTCGGTAGCGCGCTAACGACGGTGCTGGTAGCGCGCTACGCGTTGTAGCATTCGTGTCTGCTACTTTCGTTTGACGTTTGACAGAAATGGCGTCTGAACATGAAAGTAATGTTAGATTTGTTCTGGAAGTGAATAAAAATGCGTGTTTACATAACTTTACATTACCAGAATACGCAAGAAAGGATTTAGCGAAGAAGGCATTGATTAATGTTGGAAAAAAAGTCATTTGACATCGTTCGACATCGTGTTAACTCCACGGCTGCACGTGAAAAATGATCAAGTTCAGTATAATTCGGGTAGTGCCGTGTACGGAAACCAGCTTTAAAAAGTAGTACATCTGCAGGGTACTTGTGGTTGTGTCACAATCACGTAGTTTGTAAGTATCTCCATGAACGGAGAGCCTTAGTGTATCTGTGGAAAAAATAATTGCTACTTTGACCTGAGCAGTACTAGAGTGAGGCAGCAACAGTCTATGGATATCAACTACTCGCACTTTCTTCTTTTAATCCTAAAAATTTGACCGCATGAACGTCAGTCATTGTGCTGTCATTAGTGAATAAATTATACATGAAATAGTTCTTTTTAAGCCCTGCACTCAATAACACAAATAACATCGACGAAGCGGTTTGTTGCAAACACTTCCCTAAGTAATATTGGCAACATACAGTTTTTAAAATTGAATTGATTAAAATCCTCGCATTATATCAATATATAATTCCGATATTCTGTTAAAAGCGGAAAGGCGGAACCAAAATAAGATAACACCGGTATATCTTTAGAGAAAAATATTGCACACATTGTATTGAGTTGTGCCACTATTGATGGCGATTGTCTTAACCGTTTTCGCATGTCGAATGTCAAATAAAATTTCGAGTGAATAACAGTCACAATAATTACTTTTTATCAAAATATGAGTCATCTGTACGACTTAAAATTTTGACAAAATATTCCAAGCATAACTGAATATTCAAAGCTCATACGAATTAAATTTCCGTTATAGAAATGTTCTGTTTCAGGAATTTTTGTTTTGGCTTGAACCAATTACCAACACTACTACAGCAGAGCCATGGATCTACTAAGTCCTGAAACCGTTACCATCAAGACGGAACCAGAGCCCCAGGAAGAATGTGGAGGTGTAATGTTGTATACGGGTACAGATTTCGACCTCCAAGATGTAAAGAAGGAATGTTTGCAATATGCTGAGATTACTCAGACAGCCAGTTAGTTATATAAAAATGATTTTTGCATGTTTAAATGGAATTTAAACTTAATTGTATTGCTCGCAATAAGTTCCTGATTTCTCAAGTTTTTACCTCTTTTTATTTGAGACATGTTATAATTCACACTTCTAATTAAAATTGAAAATACAAGAATATTGATGGAAGCATAAACGTTTACACTGACTTCTTCAAGAGCAGGGTATTTATTGAAGCGTCGGCTCCTGACGCGTTCCTCTGATGTCATTATTTTATGTTAAATTCACCTTAATGTTTCTTATACAAATTCCCGTAAATACATGGTTAAAGATTTTTTTATATATTTGTAAAAAGCATTTACTTTAAGGCTCGTCATAATTTACAATAAAAACACATACATTTGTTGTAGGACACTTTTATTATATTACACTCTACCGGTTTCAGAAACGCTTTTCCTTCGTCAGGAGAATATTGTAACTCCCTCTAGTATAGACAGGTCGTCTGACCCGCAGCATTATTATTCATCATAAAACAGTTTTTCTTGAACCTGAAATATTGAGAAGTCCTTCACAGAACTAAAGTAGTGTAGTATAAATAATACCCAACTTAACATAAATCAATGCACAAATTATCGTTTTGTTTTTTGCAGGCAGCACTTATGTGGAAATCGTTGCCATCAAGGCGGATCTTGGAACTCCGGAAGATGAAGGGAGTATTCCTTATAAGGAAATTGACATAGGCTTGTCAGATATTAAAAAAGAATGCTTTGAAAGATTGAACCAGACACCAGGTAAAATCGATTTTTATTGTTAGATTTAACATTTAGCGCCAACCATTTTTTCCACTTAGCGCAGTCTCATTGAGCCTTTTTTTGCCCGTTATATTTTTCTTATTTGTCGACAGATCTCAAGGCGCATCCTGTGGAAAAACGATTATCTGGTCCTCCTTGTAACTACTCCTGCTCTTACAAGAATGATGTTGACAGTTACCTCCGCACCCATACTGGAGTTAAACCTTTTTCATGTTCCAAGTGCAACTATTCAAATTCTCAAAAGGAATATTTGAAGAAACACATGCTGACTCACAGTGGAGAAAAACCTTTTTCATGTTTGAACTGCAACTATTCGTGTTCTCGGAAAAGCAGTTTGATGATTCACATGCTGACACACAGTGGTGAAAAACCTTTTTCATGTTCCGAGTGCAACTATTCATGTTCTCAAAAAAGCAATCTGATGAGTCACTTGCAGACTCACAACGGAGAAAAACCTTTTTCTTGTTCTCAGTGCAGCTATTCATTTTCTCTAAAAAGCAATCTGACGAGGCACATCATGACTCACAGTGGAGTAAAACCTTTTTCATGTTCCGACTGTAATTATTCATGTTCTCAAAAGGGAGATTTGGCGAGACACACGCTGACTCACGGTGGAGAAAAACCTTTTTCATGTTCTAGGTGCAACTATTCGTGTTCTCAAAAAAGCAATTTGACGAGGCACATCCTGACTCACAGTGGAATAAAATCTTTTTCTTGTTCCGTGTGCAACTATTCATGCTCTCGAAAACACAATCTGACGAGTCATTTGCAGACTCACAGTGGAAAAAAACCTTTTTCTTGTTTGGACTGCAACTTTTCGTGTTCTCGGAAAAGCAGTTTGATTATTCACGTAATGCTGACACACAGTGGTGAAAAACCTTTTTAATGTTCCGAGTGCAACTATTTATGTTCTCAAAAAAGTAATCTGACGAGGCACTTTCAAACTCACAGTGGAGTTAAAACTTTTTATGTTTTGAGTGCAACTTTTCTTTTTCCCGAAAAAGCAATCTGACGAACTTCAGGCTGACTCACAGTGCAGAAAAACCTTTTTCTTGTTCCGTGTGCAACTTTTCATGTTCTCGAAAACACAATCTGAAGGGTCACTTGCAGACTCACAGTGGAAAAAACCTTTTTCTTGTTTGGACTGCAACTATCCGTGTTCTCGAAAAAGCAGTCTGATGATTCACATGCTTACACACAGTGGTTAAAAACCTTTTTGATGTTGTGAGTGCAACTATTCATGTTCTCACAAGGGCCACCTGACTATCCACAAGCAGATTCACAGTGGAGAAAAACCTTTTTCCCGTTCGAAGTGCAGCTACTCATTTTCTCTAAAAAGCCATCTGACGAACTACATTCTGACTCACAATGCCGAAAAACACTGTTTCTTGTTCCGACTAACTATTCATGTTCTCAAAAGGGAGATTTGGCGAGACACACGCTGACTCACGGTGGAGAAAAACCTTTTTCATGTTTCGACTGCGACTATTCATGTTCTCGAAAACGACGCTTTCTCAGCTCCACTTAATAGCAAGGGGCCTAAACTTTTACATTTAGAAAGAAGGATTGTTAGATTAAATTGAAAAATTAGATTGAGTTGAAAATTTAGTAATCAATAAACGAACGATTGACCCTAATATGACACTAATTAATAAAGTATGGAAAATAATTTTTTACCCACTTGGTATGTTAGCAAAACTTAAACATTGTTACTCATTCATATAAGTAAGAAATAAAGAAGACAATAATATTTATTGCGGGGAAAATAGATTTTAAAGTTCCCAACATTTAAGTTGTTTTTTTTTAATGGAATCGTAGAATTTAACCCAAAAGAATTAATAACAAAATGTTATTTTTCATTTCGAAAGGTCAAATAAACATTTACTAAAAAATACAAAGTTTTTCGTTTATTTTCAAAAGTACTTATTACAATAAGCGTAAATGTGTTTCCCTCTTCATTGTGTGGTGAAGATAGCTCTCCATCTTCATCCTTTTTATAATATTGTTCTGGTGAAAAGTTTTCCTTTGCCCATTTCACGGTTTTCATGGTGTCTTTTTAAATCGTTACATCGATGTCCCCTTGCCCCCTCTGCCCTTATAAATTAAAGTTCGAAATGCATACGTGCACACCTACTGGAAAAAATATTTTTGTGTCCCGACTGCAACTACTCATGTCTTCAGAAGGAATATTTCAAAAGACACATGCTGACTCACGCTGGAGAAAAATCCTTATCATTTTCCAAGTGCAACTATGCTTGTTCTCAATTGAAGAAATTGAGGAAGCACGTGCGGATTCACACTGGAAACAAACTTTTTTCGTGTTCTGACTGTGGCTATTCATGTTCTATAAACAGAGTTTTGGCGAAACACACGATGACTCAAAGTGGTGAAAAACCTTTTTCAAGTGCGGTCTGCAACTATTCTTGTTCTCGAAACGGAAATTTGGTCAGACACAAGCTGACTCACGGAGGAGAAAAACCCTCTTCATGTTCTAGCTGCAACTATTCGTGTTCTCAAAATGGAAATTAGAAGAAAAACACGCGGATTCATTCTGGAGAAAAACCTTTTTCATGTTCCGACTGTAACTATTTATGTTCTCAAAAGTGAGATTTTGCGAGACAAACGCTGACTCACGGTGGAGAAAAACCCTTTTCATGTTCCGACTGCGACTATTCATGTTCTCAGAATTGTGATTTAAAGAAACACGCGAGGATTCATACTGTAAAAAAACCCTTTTCATGTTCTAACTGCAACCATTCGTGTTCTATAAAATTTAATTTGTCGAGACACATGAAGATTCATAGTGGAGAAAACTTTTTATGTTCGCACTGCAACTGTTTATTTACTCGAAGAAAATTTTTATCCAGCCGCATGCTGACTCACAGTGCATAAAAACCTTTTTCGTGTTTCTGGTGCATGTACTTGCGTGGAAAATTGAACAAAGCGAATGCTGTTTTTACTTTGTATAAAAAATGTTTTTCATATTCAAATTAATTTTTTCGTTGAATAGTGCCCTACTAAGACACTTGCATTACTTTTGTATTGGTAATTAAAAATTATAATTAACATCGTTAAACAGAATAATCTTTGGTGTGGAAGTGAATTATGGAAGAAGTCCGTTACGCTCGAGAAAAATATACTGAGATCGATTGAATCATTTAGTTGAGTCGGGTCATCAAAAGAGTCAAAACCAGAAGAGAATGTATGAGATGATGTACGAATGTCACTGAAGCAAAAAGTGTGTGCCAAGGCAGAATATTGGTTCAGTGTATTGGTTCACCTGAAGGCTCTGCAGACAAATACACAATAAATGTTAAAAACACTGTACCTAAACGATTTAACAGCTGAAAATCACAACAAAAATAGCAATGAGGAAAGAAGAAAGAGTAAAACATTTTGTGACGCATGAATTAAGACAAATCTACGAATTCAACTAAATCTAGTAATATCACTCAATAATCAATAAAACATAACAAAAACCCGTTGAACTTACCTAATAGTTTGCATAAATAAACCAATTCCGTTTGTAAACAACAATAAACAAACACTGTGTTGACACCATGTTGACACTTTTGACGTTTGTGATTTCATAGAAACAATGGTATCGCCAGACAGGCGTGGCAGTAGACCATAATAGCTACTTGGCACCATATTTTCTGTGGTGAAATGCGCACGGGTTTTTGAGCATGACTCTCCTGCCAGTAAAGTTATTTGACCGGTTGTTAAAATCAACATTTTAAGATATTGGTGAAATAGCCCCTGAGTTCAAAATTTGATTTTCAATATGGTTCACGAATATTTCCTCAGAGGCGACCTCATGGGCAAGCCGTCGTTTTGTTGATAGAATTTATCTTAAAATTCAAAGACGTTGGTTTCCACGAATATTTTTAAATAGGTCAAATATATTTTTTTTAATAACTGGGCTTTTGTTAGATTTATCTCATTTATCTTCAAAGATTTAAAGGCTAGGAATATTGCTAGGAATATTGCTAAAAATATTGCTATTGGATAGGAATATTGCTAAAAAGGCGTAGGTATGACGTCTAAAAATAAAAATTGGCAGTTGTGTGGGAAATCTAAGTTTTTAATTGTAGTTATAACTTTTAGAGAATTTTTAACCTGTGTTTTGGAGAAAATTAAGTATAATGTTTTATTTTCTCTTCAAACAGAACAACTGTTGTATAAATTTCATAACAAAAAATCACCATCATCGATGACTAAAATTTACCAAAAATCAATTGGAGCACGCGCGACAATTCTACAGTATTACAAAACTCATAGTGAAATATATAGTGAAATAGTGAAATTCCTTAACCTAGTTCAATTAACACCCCCACACAGCATCTTCAAAGATGACATAGGCCCTTAGGCAATTTTTTTTCCTCAGGGCTTCCTGTGTGGAGTTAATGTAGAAAAAAAAAATGTAAAAATGACAATAAAAGAATACTAGATCTTGTTCTTTGTACTGACATGGCAACGGCGGTTGGTAAGTCACTTGAGTCAGTTCTTGCCCTTTATCCACATCACCCACCTTTAGGCATAACTATATTATGTAACACTATAAAATGCTAAATTGAAAACCAGACGCAATTTCCCAACTTTAATAAAGCCAATTATGTTGCAATACGTGATTATATTTATAACATTGACTGGTCTATACTAGAAGGAGGTAATTTCGATGAAAATATTTAGGCCTTTTATGATCGTTTATATAAAGCCTTATAAAAATTTGTTCTGATAAGTTATAAATTATCTTCAAATTTCCCTAGCTGGTTTGCAAGGACCTCATTCACAGTAATTGAGAAGAAAAAAATCTCATCAAATCTACAAAAAAACACAAAATCTTCCCGATTTTACAATTTTCAGCAAAATGCGAAAATATTGTAAAAAAATTATCAATCATTTATTATAATAATTATATTGAGAATGTTGGATTTTCAATTGTTAACAACGTAAAACATTTTTTCAACTTTTGTAAGTCACAGAATAACAATAACCATGGCGTAACTTAAACTATGCACTGCAAACTGAAAACTTTCTGTAAAATCGAAGAAATTGCCAATTTGTTTGCAGACATTTTTAAGGGTGTGTATGAAACATTTGTTTCATACATTCCCTGATGAACACATTCCAAACTTCGAGTCAGATATAAATTAACAACTATCTCAAATGCGTTTTGAGATTATAGAAATCGCTAGGTATGTCTTAAATTACTGGAACCTAAGCGCCTCCGTACATGGAGCTACTTACAAACTATTCGAGCCTGATGCGCGTAGCACGCACACCGCTCGTGGGTACCCGCCATACAATTTTGCTGGTGTTCGTACACGGCGCTGCGCGACGGATGTCAGGTTGAAGTCGGTAGCGCGCTAACGACGGTGCTGGTAGCGCGCTACGCGTTGTAGCATTCGTGTCTGCTACTTTCGTTTGACGTTTGACAGAAATGGCGTCTGAACATGAAAGTAATGTGAGATTTGTTCTGGAAGTGAATAAAAATGCGTGTTTACATAACTTTACATTACCAGAATACGCAAGAAAGGATTTAGTGAAGAAGGCATAGATTAATGTTGGAAAAAAAGTCATTTGACATCGTTCGACATCGTGTTAACTCCACGGCTGCACGTGAAAAATGATCAAGTTCAGTATAATTCGGGTAGTGCCGTGTACGGAAACCAGCTTTAAAAAGTAGTACATCTGCAGGGTACTTGCGGTTGTGTCAGAATCACGTAGTTTGTAAGTATCTCCATGAACGGAGGGCCTAAATACGACATATTTTCACAACTCATTTACGACTGTAAAAGTTACTGTTTCCATGTGAACCGTTATCATGTATCTCATTAAAATTTGATGAAAGAAGTAGTGGTGTGGTGGTGTTTAGATCTTAAGATCTTTCGATGTACTCCGGAAACATTTAATACTGCTGAATAATTAGAGCTTTGTTAAATCTCAAAAACAAATCGCACTTGAAAAGTCAATTCAGAAGCGAAAGGAACGGGGGAAAGGGTTTTTCTCGACTGTGAGTCAGCGTGTGGCTCGTCAAATCTTCCTTTCGTTAACATGAATAGTTACACTCGGAACATGAAACAATTTTTCTCGACTGTGAGTCATCGTGTGTCTCGTCAAATGTCCCTTTCGAAAAAATGAATAGTTGCACTCGGAACATGAAAATGGTATTTCTCCACTGTGAGTCAGCATGTGGCTCATCAGACCGCTCTTTCGAGATCTTGAATAGTCACGATCGGAACATGAAAAAGGTTTTTCTCCACTGTGAGTAAGCATGTGGCTCGTCAGATTAATCTTTTGAGAACACGAATAGTCGCACCCAGGACATGAAAACGGTTTTTCTCCACTGTGAGTCAGCATGTGGCTCGTAAAATCTCCCTTTCGTAAACATGAATAGTTGCACTCGGAACATGAAACAAGTTTTTCTCCGCTGTGAGTCATCGTGTGTCTCGTTAAATCTCCCTTTCGAGAAAATGAATTCTTGCATTCAGGACACGAAAATGGTTTTTCCCCACTGTGAGTCAGCATGTGGCTCGTCAAATCTCCCTTTTGTAAACATGAATACTTGCACTCGGAACATGAAAAGGGTTTTTTTCCACTATGAGTCAGCGACACCGATACGGTTCCGTGAATTCGTTTAGGTAACACCGTACCGGTGCCACCGTTACAGTGAGACCGTTATGGTAACACCGTTACGGTTACGTGACATCGTTACTGTTACACCGTGACCGTAACACCGTTGCAATGTTTTATGGTGTTTAGTTTGATTTAAAGCTGGTTCACATTACGCCATAAATCTGCCAGCAGATATCTGTTGATTGGCGAGCGCTTATCTTTTGTCCTTTCACACGAGGCTATCAAATATTTCTTCCTGTGGTAGGAGAAGGGGTCAGTCGAATTATGGAGCGGCAACGAAACGCATATTTTTGGTACTGAAATCTGTCAACTTTAAATCTGTCATCCACGGGTGTAGGCCGCTCCGTAATTACAATGACCCCCTTTCCTGTTTTAGTCGGACAATGGGAGAGTTGTCTTCTTACATATCGCCTCTGGAGCGGTTACGTCTGAGATGTGTTTGGTCTATGATTGATCTGCGCTTAAAAACGCTTAGGTGTAACGGTCTGAAGGGATTGTATGGAGAGCGTTATTTGGCGTGCATTGATCTTTTATATTTGATAATGTAATGTGATCCAGCTTTTAATGTATTAAATTATTTCTAATTAATATGAGTGAAAATGTAATATTCTTTTCTACTAGAATAAAAAAAAAAATGTTACGTGACTTCTTACGATAACCGTAACGGTGTCACGTAACCGTAACCGTGTCACGCCGGTACGGTTTCGGTGTTGGTTACGTGACACCGTTACGGTGACATCGTTACGGTTACGTGACACCGTTATGCCGACTCCATAACGGTTACGTGACATCGTTATGGTAACACCGGTACGGTGACACCGGTACGGTGACACCTTTACGGTTACGTGAAATCGCTACGGTAACACCGCTACTAGTTTACCGTTAATACCGTTACGGTTTCGTGACGCCGTTAGGTTACGTGACTTCGTTACGGTAACACCATTACGGTTACGTGACATCGTTGCGGTAACACCGTTACGGTTACGTGACATCGTTACTTTAACACCGTTACGGTTATGTGACATCGTTACGGTGACACCGTTACGGTTTCGTGACATCGTTATGGTTACACCGTTACGGTGACACCGTTACAGTTACGGGACACCGCTACGGTTACACCGTTACGGTGACACCGTAACGTTAACGTGACTCCGTTACGGTTACGTGACTTAGTTACGGTAACATCGTTACAGTTACGTGACATCGTTACGGTAACACCGTTGCGGTTATTTATTTATTTATTTATTTATAAATAAACGCCCTTTTTCGGGGCTTTTACATATAAAGCATAGAAAAAACATTTTATTGTACATAACTGAACTGCCTCAATAACAATATTTTATTTTAATGAAAAACAAATACCTTTGTGTAACACCACTATTTTATTAACAATATCAACATGTTTCGAAAACTATATTTTCTTCGTCAGGATAATAAGTTAATAAAAAATAACAAAGACAAACAAGTATAGACTAATTAGAACATAGACAAAATATTAGAAAGGAGAGGTTATTAATTATCTAAAATATATCATAAAAAACAATTATATAAAATAAAATATAAAAATTATTTTAGAATGGGTAAAAAATTACATTAACATAATAAAAAACCTTTAAAAAAGAAAACAAGAAGTCTAAATAACAAAATAAATTATTATAAATATAAGTATTAATACGAAAATAAATTTAAAAGATGGCTATTTTTAAAAAACGTTTGGTTATTTATAATATTTAATTTACTATTAACACTTTTTTATTTATTTTTATTAAAACATAGTTTTCGAAACATGTTGATATTGTTAATAAAATAGTGGTGTTACACAAAGGTATTTGTTTTTCATTAAATTAATGATGACGCCCCAAAGTAAATATGCCTATTTTGAAGAAACAATATTTTATATTTATTCAAAGATAAATTGAAGATGTCCACTGACTTGGTATAATTGTTTCCCTTCATTAGTATTCTGGGCAAAGAGGAATACATATGGTAGTTAGTCCCAGAATTTCTGCACTGAAATAAATCCTGACTTCTAAGCTTACGAAGTGGAATTCGGAAGCTTATCAATTCAAGTAATACCGGACTATCAACTAAATCATTTAGAATTTTATATAAAAATACCAAGTCAGTGAAAATTCTTCTGTCTGACAATTTAAGCATATTTATATAGTTTAAAATTGTGTTGTAGTTTAACATATTTGCTGGAATACCCATTTTAAAATTAAGAAAACGTAAGAATTTGTTTTCTATTCTTTCAACAGCTTGTACGTGCATATTATAATGAGGATTCCAGACAGGAGAATTGTACTCAAGTTGGCTTCTAACATAAGCAAAATATAACATTTTAATACACTTTATATTGTTAAAGTTTCTAGTTAGCCTAGTTATAAACCCCAACATTTTTAAGCCCTTATTACAGATTTCTGTTATGTGGTTAACAAATGAAAGATTTGATTGAAAAGTGATGCCCAAGTCTTTAATTTGCATTAATGTCTGAAGAGCATTGTTATCAATGTTGTAATTTAATATCACTGGATTTTTTATTCTAGAAAATCTAACAATTTGTGATTTTGAGATATTTAAATACAGTCTATTTTCCATACACCAAATTGACAATTTGTTGATATTATCTTGAAGAATGTGGCAATGATAAATATTTTCAATAATTTTAAAAATTTTGAGGTCATCAGCAAAAAGTAAGATAGATACATCATGAAATATTTTTGTAAGATCATTTATAAACAAGATAAACAATATTGGGCCAAGGTGTGAACCCTGTGGAACCCCACTTGTTGCATTAATTTTTTCTGACAGGGAGGATTTAATTCAAACTATTTGTTGTCTTCCAGTAAGATAGCTTTTAAACCAGGCTAATATATTGCCGCGTATACCAAGCTTTCCTAATTTCCAAATTAAGATTTCATGGGAAACTGTATCAAAAGCTTTACTGAAATCAGTATAAACAGTGTCCACTTGTTTTTTTCTTTAAAAGCATTGTTTATAAAATTTTCATAAATAATTAAGTTGGAAAGAGTACTTCTACCTGGCATAAATCCAAACTGGTGAGGTGATATAACAGGTTTTATTTGTGTAAAAAGTTTGTCAAGTATTAGGCTTTCAAAGAGCTTCGTTATGGTGGATTGAATACATATAGGTCTGTAATTACAAACATCACTTTTATCACCCTTTTTGAAAATTGGAGACAAATAACTAATTTTCCACTAATCAGGAAAAATTCCACTAGATAAAGATAGATTAAAAAGTTTGGATAATGGAAGAGCAATTACTTTGATACATTCTTTGATAAATATTGTAGGGATATTATCCGGTCCAGCAGATTTGTGGATATCTAAGGATTTAACTTTAGTAATTACATCAGATATACTTATGGTGCACTGTGAAATATCAAGAGTTTCATCTAGAGTAGTTTTTTTTTTTTTTACAGTTAATACCGCACAAGAGTCCCAACTGCTCCCGTCTGGAGCCAGTGAGACTATGGCATCCCCAATTGGGGTATGTTGTGAGGCTGAAGGTAGTGGGGAGGGGAAGGAGATAGGGAAGAGGAAGGTGGGGAAGTACCTGGCTATTCAGATCTGGTCACTAAACACGGCTAAAGCCATTTCAAGCAACGCTTCAATTCTGAATGGTGGTCTTACACCAGGGCGATACTGATAGTATCTTCCACTCTGGAACGTGCCGCAAATATACTAATGTAGTTGTTGGAATAGGAGAATTATTTGAGTCAGTTGAATAACCACTTTTAAAAAAATTTGCAAACAAGTTAACAATACCATTAGTATTATTGCTATGGCTGCCACTTAGGTTCATAATAACTCGGAAAATCAGAATCATCTTCTTTAAGAGATTTCGAGTATTTCCAAAAATAACTAACATTATTAATTATGGAGTTTTGAATATTATTTAAATAGTTACGGTAGCAGGTCATAGACATTTTTTTACACGAAGTTCTTAAATCTTTAAATTCAATATAATCAGAATTTTTTCGATATAATTTATATTCCTTATGTTTTAGTTTTTTGGTAATAAGGAGATTAATAAGTTCATTAGAATACCATTTTGGATTGGTGCTTGGCTTATATTTCATGGTTTATATTTCATGGTTATGTGACATCGTTATGGTAACACCGGTACGGTGACACCGGTACGGTGACACCTTTACGGTAACGTGACACCGTTACGGTTACGTGACATCGCTACGGTAACACCGCTACTAGTTTACCGTTAATACCGTTACGGTTTCGTGACGCCGTTAGGTTAGGTGACTCCGTTACGGTTACGTGACATCGTTGCGGTAACACCGTTACGGTTACGTGACATCGTTACGGTAACACCGTTACGGTGACACCGTTACGGTTACGTGACACCGCTACAGTGACACGATTACAGTGACACCGTTACAGTAACGTGTCACCGCTACGGGTACACCGTTACGGTTACGTACTTCGTTACGGTAACACCGTTACGGTTACGTGACATCGTTACGGTAACACCGTTACGGTTATGTGACATCGTTATGGTAACACCGGTACGGTGACACCGTTACCGTGACACCGTTACGGTTACGTGACACCGTTACAGTGACACCATTACAGTGACAACGTTACAGTTACGTGACACCGCTACGGGTACACTGTTACGGTGACACTGTAATGGTTACGTGACACCGTTACGGTCACGTGATTTCGTTTCGGTAACACCGTTACAGTTACGTGACATCGTTACGGTAACACCGTGACATCGTTTACTGTAACGATGTCACGTAACGGTAACATGACATCGCTAAGGTTACACCGTTACGGTGACACCGTAATGGTAACGTGACTCCGTTACGGTTACGTGACTTCGTTACGATAACACCGTTACGGTTACGTGACATCGTTACGGTAACACCGTTACGGTTACGTGACATCGTTACGGTAACACCGTTACGGTTACGTGACATCGTTACGGTAACACCGTTACGGTTAAGTGACATCGTCATGGTTAGACCGTTACGGTGACACCGTTACGGTTACCTTACGTAACCGTAACGGTGTCACCGCTACAGTGACACCATTACAGTGACACCGTTACAGTTACTTGACACCGCTACGGGTACACCGTTACGGTGACACTGTAACGTTTACGTGACACCGTTACGGTTACGTGAAATCGTTACGGTAACACCGTTACGGTTACGTGACATCGTTACAGTAACACGTAACGGTAACATGACATCGCTTCGGTTACGCCGTTACGGTGACACCGTAACGGTTACGTGACTCCGTTACGGTTACGTGAATTCGTTACGGTAACACCGTTACAATTAGGTGAAATCGTTACGCTAACACCGTTACGGTTATGTGACATCGTTACGGTAACACCGTTACGGTAACGTGTCATCGTTATGGTAACACCGTTACGGTGACACCGTAATGGTAACGTGACTCCGTTACGGTTACGTGACTTCGTTACGGTAACACCGTTACGGTTACGTGACATCGTTACGGTAACACCGTTACGGTTACGTGACATCGTTACGGTAACACCGTTACGGTTACGTGACATCGTTATGGTTAGACCGTTACGGTGACACCGGTACGGTTACGTGACACCGTTACAGTGACACCATTACAGTGACAACGTTACAGTTACGTGACATCGCTACGGGTACACCGTTACGGTGACACTGTAACGGTTACGTGACACCGTTACGATCACGTGATTTCGTTTCGGTAACACCGTTACAGTTACGTGACATCGTTACGGTAACACCGTCACGGTTACGTGACATCGTTACAGTAACACGTAACGGTAACATGACATCGCTAAGGTTACACCGTTACGGTGACACCGTAATGGTAACGTGACTCCGTTACGGTTACGTGACTTCGTTACGATAACACCGTTACAGTTACGTGAAATCGTTACGGTAACACCCTTACGGTTATGTGACATCGCTTCGGTAACACCGTTACGGTAACGTGACATTGTTATAGTTACACCGTTACGGTGATACCGTTACGGTTACGTGACACCGTTACAGTGACACCATTACAGTGACACCGTTACAGTTACGTGAAATTGTTACGATAACGTGACATCGCTACGGTTACACCGTAACGTTAACGTGACTCCGTTACGATGACACGTGACACCCAGTGGCGTAGCGTGGGTGGGGTGGGGGGGGGGGGGGCGGCCCACACAAAAAATGATGTTAATATCTTGTAGGAAACTTAGGTATATTTTTGTCGCACCTACAATTCTGACGGATTGAAATGGGTATGGAATTTTTCATTACTTATTCGACCAAAACCGGGGGATCTCCTTTCTTTAAATAAATTTATAATAATGTATAATTGATCACACAAGCGACTGTCGACACTGTCGGTAGTGAATTGCAAGAATTCCAAGAATTTTGTTTTGCGCTTGGAATGTCTATGACTTATATTCAGTGAGAATGATTTAGATAGGTACTATTCAGTACTCACAAATGAGTCATACAATATCCACGCATTTCAATTGCTCTACCGAAAAACTATTCAATCCGCCTTCTTCAAGTCCGCGTAAAGCATATATTTATATCGGAAGTGGTCCCTTGAGAGACGGTTAATAAACATACTTCACTATTGGTTAAAATCGATCAATATTTAAGTGATTTAAATTGATATTAAAATATTATATATTCAGTGACAGAACAAGTGACAATTAGAATTTGAACAACGCATCGGACGCATACATATAGAAGGCTCCAATCGTAGTACCTTGCATCGATGTAACGGTGCGTGCCGTGCAACATGACGCATATTATATACTACCGCATCAAATAATCTATGCTGTTTGCTCAAGCAGGGCTGTCACAAACAACAAAAATGAATCTGAACGATAACGCCCTCCTATCTATTAATGAAGCAAAAGAACTTATTGACGGCATCCACAGTGCCATTACGGATCCAGCTTTAAAAATTACTAAAGACCAGATGGCGAAGCTTTTGACAAAATTATCTACTCTTTCAAGCAAAATGATTGACGTTGGAACAAAGGTTGGAATAATTGAGGGGAAATTAATGACATATGAAAAAATCATCACCAAACCCCCGCAGGAAACAAGTACAGGCGACAAAAGAACATACGCAAGCGTAATTGATAAGGGAAAATCAATATTACCCAAAGAAAATCTACATACAATAAAAATAATTTCAACCAATAATGAAAACGCGGACCAAATAAAAGTAAACATTCAAAAACAGATAAGAGTCGGAAAACTGGGGATAGAAGTATCTGAAATAAAAAAATCAAATAAAAACCACGTAATCATCTCTTGCCCAAAGAAAGAAGATTCTGATAAAATAATTAAAGAAATCAACAAGAAGGAAAATAACAGCATAACCGCAACAGAAATTAAGAAGCGCAAGCCTAATGTTATCCTTAAAGGAATACACAAGGATTACAACGTAGAAGATTTTAATGAAGATTTTATAGAACAAAACGAAGATATTTACCAACTTATCAAAGACGATAGTAAACACATGCCCAAAATAATGGCAAATATAAAAAACAAAAGAAGCGAGAACTTATCCAACTACGTCCTAGAAACAACCGGTCAAATGAGAAAATTATTAATCGAAAAAGGAAGAATAAACCTGGGATTTATGCGGGTTCATGTAGGCGACTCAAACCCGTTGTCCCAATGCTACCATTGCTTGTGGTTCGAACATACTGCCAACAAGTGCCGAAAAAAAATGGAAAAACCCAGATGTCTCCACTGCGCACAAGATCATACACTATCGAACTGCCCGAATAAAACTCAACCACCGACGTGCTACAATTGTCTAACCTTTAATAAATCAAGAAATGGAAAAACAAATTCGGACCATCGAGCGAATGATAGCAAGTGCCACTACGTCAATAAAATGACAGAATCTGCTTACCAGAAAATTGACTTTAATTAAAATGTTATATTCTTTAAAAAAAACAAGTAAGAAATTAATATTTCAACTATATTTTGTTTACAGAGTATCAAAGTCGGCACCCTGTTTATTAGCGCCTGTTCAAATTCATAGTATGTACCTAAGAACTAGCAACTCCCAGTCGAGTGGCATTATTATTACTAAGTATATGATTATTATTGTTCCGCCCGACTATGAAGTTATTCATATAAACGAATTCTCAATTCCCTACAAAACGTACCTCCAAACATATTTATATACATACTCAATCATTTTACATAAGATACACGATTTCAAAGTAGGATGAATAATATTATTACGGACGAACTAGATAACACTTATAATATAAGAGAAAAGGTATGTAATAATGTTGATCAATGCAACCTTCTCTTCAAAAATATGACTAACTCATTAACCATTATGCACTTAAATATCAGAAGTATTTACAAAAACATAAATGAATTATTATGCACTCTTAGTCTATTGAAAACTGAACTCGACTGTATAGTTTTGACCGAGGCCCACCTTAATACAATAAATATTGATAGTATACAACAATTACCGAACTTTACATGTATTACCACGAAAATGCACATTAACAAGAATAGTGGCATAGTTATATACGTTAACCAAAAACACCAAGATATATCTTATAAAGAAATAAACATGACACTCACTAACTGCCTAGCATTACAAATAAAAGTAAATAAACAGATTTATCAGGTTATTGCTATATACCGAACCCACGGTTCGAAAACTCAACAATTTATAGAGCAAATTAAAGATTTAATTAATAAAAACAAATGTCAAAATACTATAGTAACGGGTGACTTCAATATAAATATAGGTTTAAATTCAAACAGTGTCGAAAAAAATGATCTACATAATACGATGGCTGAACTGAACTTCATTTCATGCATAAACGACTATACTAGAGTTGTGCCCCGACAAAACCCATCATGTATTGATCATATTTGGACAAAAGCTGACATAACTACACAATTAACACCTGTCATTTGGAAAACAAATATAACTGATCACTTTGCGTGTTTTTTAATTCTTGATTTTAAAAAAAAAATATCCTTTTCCTCAACTGCATTACAGCAGTATAATATAAAAACCATTAACACACAACTTCTAGAACAAAAATTAAAATCGGAAAAGTGGGAAGAAATATTAAATACCGAAGATGCCGAAAAATCTTCAATTAATTTCGAAAAAACACTTCGCGATCACATAATAAATGCAACTAAAGAAAATAACGTCAAACTAAAATCAAAACATAGAAAAATTAAACCTTGGATCACCCATGGAATAGTTACCTCAATTAGGAATAAAGAAAAACTATTTTATCAAACCCGTAAACAACCCAATGACTTTATTTTATTACAATTATATAAAAAATACAGAAATAATCTTACAAACTTGATTAAAAAAACAAAAGAAAATTACTTCAAAGAAAAAATTGAAGATTGTGGTGAAGATAACAAAAAAGTCTGGGCTACAATTAATAACATCATTGGCAAGGGTAATAAAAATAAACAAATAAATAAAATAACATATGACAATGAAACAATAGAGACAGTAAAAGAACCAACTAAAATTGCTAATATTTTCAACAACTACTTTGCAAAAGTCGGTGAGAACCTAGCCAAAAAAATTGACGCTGTCCAATCTAAAAAAACTTTCAGTACATCCACACAAACTTGCCAAAATATTTTCAAAAAGTTTGAAAAATGCACACAGATAGAAATAGAAAAAATAATAATGAACTTACGAGTGTCAGCGAGCCCTGGTTTCGACCATATCACAGTAAATTTACTTAAACAAATGAGACAACTAATATCAAAACCAATAGCACATATCATAAATAACAGCATGCAACAAGGAATTTACCCGAAAATATATAAAAATACAATAATAACTCCGATTTTCAAATCAGGAATTGCAACCGACATCTCAAACTACCGTCCCATATCTATTGTATCAAACGTAGCAAAAATATTTGAAAAAGTCGTAAAGTCACAATTAACTAAGCACATCACTTCAAATAAAATTATTAATGATAACCAATTCGGCTTCAGAGAAAATTTAGGCACGCAAGATGCAATCGCAAAAATAACCTCAAGAATATATAATGCTCTTGACTCGGGAAATAAATGTTTAAGTATATTCATTGATCTAAGAAAAGCTTTTGACAGTATATGCCACAAAAAACTAATCAAGAAATTAGGAAATATTGGAATTCAAGGAACAGTTATAGAATGGTTCAAAAGTTATCTACATGAAAGACACCAACACGTGAAAATTAACAATACATTGAGTGAACCCACCTATTCAGAATTTGGAATTCCTCAAGGGACAGTGTTAGGTCCAATATTGTTTATCATTTACGTGAATGAAATGCTTACAATACCGAAAATTGGAAAAATCATATCTTTCGCTGACGACACAGTCTTAATCATAGAAAAAAAAACTTGGGATGAAGCCTACCGAACCGCAAATGTAGAAATAAACAACTTAAAACAATGGCTGGATGACAACTATCTTTCCTTAAACTCTGACAAAACTTACTTCATGACATTTACACTATCAGACAAATTCCTTCCAATTATAAATTCCAATATAACTATTCATAGCTCTTGTAAAAATTATACTGACAACTGCAACTCATCTAAATGCACAAAAATTTCAAAAAAGAACTACATTAAATATTTAGGCATAATAATAGACCAACATATTAAATGGACAGAACATATTGCACAAACTATAAACAGAATACGTAAACTTTTTTACGTATTCCTCAAACTAAGAAATATACTTCATAAATCTATACTACTGAAGGTTTACTATGCATTAGCCCAATCAGTTCTGCAATACGGAATAATAGGTTGGGGAGGAGCGTATAAAACCAACTTAGCCCCACTTGAAATAGTACATAGAAGACTTATCAAAATTATACTAAAAAAACCTTTAGACTATTCAACTCAAAAAATATTCGAAGAATTCAAAGTTTTACAAATAAACAGAATCTATCAAAAAAATGCATTACTCCAAATCCATAAAGACAAACTAACAATAAATTCATTTAGCACCAGGCCGAGAACAACAGGACAAATAATAATCCCTAAACTTAATACTACAACGGCCCAACACCACTACACATACTCAGCCATAAAATGCTTTAACGAACTCCCTAAAGATATTCAATCCGAAAAAAATTATAAAATTTTTAAGAAAAAAATTAAAATACATTTCACCAGTAGGTAATTTCATGTTTGTGTTATATTACGCCCACTTATATTTTCAATGTGTACACAGGTTATATATATTATAATTTAATTTAAAAAAAAAAAGTTTCTTCCTGAAATAGTGCACAGGTATATAATTTTACATACATGTTGTTTTTATTTTATTTTTTCATAAATACGCTCATGGTAGCATCAATTAAACATACATCAAAATATCAATTGTGTTAGTACTCCCTCCCTAAACACGAGAAATTCTCAATTAGAGAGGTATTATTACCACCATTAAAAAATATTTGCATTACATGTACATAATTAAAAAAATAATTGTACTTATACCTAACTTTGTAAAATTGTAAAAATGGAATAAATAAATAAATAAATAAAAAAAAAAAAAAAAAAAAAAAGGTCCATGGGCGATGCTTTGACAATTTAAAAAAAGTTTCATGGATCATCATGTATTCCGGTAGATCATCAAACCATCCATTTGTTCCAAGTAAAAAAATAGCAAGAAAACCATTTTTTTTGTTTCGGGTGAGTATCGTTTACAGCTGAGGACTAGCGTGAAGATTCACCTTTATGTTTAAACCAGTTTCATGTTCCAAATGATCTGTGAAAATTCCAGTAGCGGATTAATCTGCTGACGCATTTTGAAGAAAACCTTTGTAATATTTCAAGTGGAGTTAAAAATACGGTTTCAAAAAATTCTTCGAAAATTTTTATTCGTAGGAAAACCATGCGCATATTGTGAGAGTAATACAAATTAGAGCCGGGAACTCGCAAGCAGCTTCACTCTTAATTTTAAACCAGTTTTGTGATCAGAATGTAAAATTGCAGTTGCGAATTCATCCGCTGACACATTTCGAAGGATAACATTCTCTCATTCGAAGTGCATTTATAAAATTCTAGTTGCAGGCAATGTATGTGCTGCCAGAATAAAAAAAAATGATTTTCATGTTCTGAGTGTAGTTTTGATTCGCCACATACAGCCTTAACTTAAACCAGTTTTGGGTACAGAATGTAAAATTCTAGTTATTTGGATTAATCTGCTGACATATTTTGAAGGAAAACATTCTCTTATTCAAACTGTAGTTATAAAATTCTAGTTGCAGACAATCTATGTCCTGCCAGAATGAAATAAAATCCATTTTCATGTTCTGAGTGTAGTTTTAATTCGTCGCATACAGATTAAACAAAAACCAGTTTTGTATTCAAGATGTAAAATTCCAGTTTCACATTCATCCGCTGACACATTTCGAAGGATAACATTCTCTCATTCGAAGTGCAGTTAAAACATTCTAGTTGCAGACTATGTATGTGCTGCCAGAATCAAAGAAAAACCATTTACATGTTCTGATTGTAGTTTAAATACGCGCAATCAGTTTTAATTTTTACCAGTTTTGTGTTCAGAATGTAACGATAAATTAAACAACAAGTTGCAGATTCATCGTTTACCGAGTGAAGCCTAATTTTTGTGATGCCTAGCAAATGCTGCAAAATTCTAAAAAATTGACTGTTTCGTGTGTAACTAGAATTTGGGAACGCTTACATAGGATCAATCTTAAGTTTAAAGCTGTATTGTGTCCTAAACACAGTGTAAAAATTCGAGATGCAAAATCCTTTTGTATGGATACCATTATCGATTTCCGAGATTAGTTATAAATTTGTAGTACAACTCATAAAGATGATTTTTATCGGAAGAATACTTGTCGCATGTGTTATTAAAAATCGGCATCAAATGAGGACGTAATAAAACAATTTTTTTTTTTTTTTTTTTTAATTTATTTATTTATTTTATAAATCAACAATCCAGTCCCGCTAAGCCAATTGCAATTGGCTTGACAGCATGTGCTTATAATTACTTACAAATATATTTAAAGTTATAATTTACATCTTTTATCTACAGTTTAAACATTTTTTCATAAATTTTATCAAGTATCAAGTATCAAAATAAATATTCTTTTTCCAATAACCAATTTTTCACCATATATTTAACCTTATTCATGGAATTATGTTGCTTTATATTGTCAGGTAATAAATTAAATATCTTCGGTATGTTGTATTCAAACGTTCTCTGTCCGTACTTATTATTAAATTTCAGAACTATTAACCCGTCGTTACGCGTGAATCTAGTGCTATATTTATGATCTAGTTTCTCTTTATGCTGCGGGGTAAATACATGCTGAATTATAATTTTATACCATAGTATTGCCTTCACAGGTAAAATTTTTGCACTCTGAAACAGCAACGGAGTATTGTGTCTTTGTTTGAAAATGTTAGGGACAACTAATAATTTTACAATTGCGTTTTGTGCAACTTGAACTTGTTTCAGGTTGGTTACAGTAGTATTTCCCCATATTGTTAATCCATATCTTATTATTGATTCTGCTAGTGACATATAAATTATTTTAAGTGTATCAATTGATAGGAAAAAATTTAATGTGTTCATTCTGCTAGCAATTGATCTGAGTCTTTTACAGGTTTTTTTTAATATGTTTGTCCCATTTAAAAAAACAATCTACCGTAACACCAAGATACACATATTCAGTAACTAATTCTAAGCTTTCACAATTACAGTTAATTTGAATATTTTTGTGGATGCAATTAAAGTTATGAGAAATAATATTAGGATTAAATTGAAATTTGGCATTAGGTGATCTTATATGCATTACTTTAGTTTTTTTAGCATTTATTAATAGCCCTGCATCATGTGACCATTTACAGAGTTGATTAAAGTCAATTTGTAAGAGTTCAATTGCAATTTTTAGATCTTTGTGTAATATGACCAATGCCGTATCATCTGCGAATACAATATGTTTTACAAAAGAGAAAAGTTTTTTCATTATAGTTACATAGATTATATATAGTGTAGGTCCCAATATGGAACCTTGTGGAACTCCTGCAGATATATTTTTTGTTTTACTAAATGTATTATTTATTTTGGTACACATTTTTCTATCTGTAAGATAATCTTTAAATTGATTTCCATTTACCAACCCCCCTCGGCGCTTGAAATTATCCGGTTGGAAAAACCAACATAAGGAGGGGGGAGGGGGCGGCAAAATTTTCCTCCGCCCCGGGCGGCAGATACCCACGCTACGCTACTGGTGACACCGTTACAGTGACACCGTTACGGTTACGTGACATCGCTACGGTTACACCGTTGCGGTGACACCATAACGGTTACGTGGCACCGTTACGGTTACGTGACTTCATTACGGTGACATCGTAACAGTGACACGGTGACACCGTAACAACAAATCGATCTTGATCATTTGTCCGCATAAATGAATAAAACTTTTTATCCCGAAACACATCTTAGAGCCACTTGATTTCATTTGCTTGAAATAAAAATAAAATTATCTATCCATACAACTGGAACAATCTACCTTTACAATAAGCAAGTATATTTTAAGTTTTCTTAACCCATTGGCCACAGTATAAATGAGCTAAAATATTGGCCTTCACCACTGAATTAATTTTGTACCAAAAATTGAAAACCTGCATTGGTGTACTAAATCTATTGTAACTTTTAAACCAAATATTCAAATAAATCAATGTATTTAAATTTGTTTACATATTAGATATATGTAAAGAAAAACAAAAAAAATAAAAATTTTAAATATATAAAAATATGTGTAAATGAGGATACAAATATAACCTTTTCTTTTTTCGCAAATTATTTTTTCACATTTTTATTCATAAAGTTACAAAAAAACATAATATTCATGAATCGAACATTAATATTTTTTGTTTTTTACGTAAATATATACTAATAACAAATAAAATAATTTGGTATGATAGTCCTCAAAGCAATCAGGGACGTGCAGGGTCACTGCCAAAAGCCTAGAACCATTCGCGATTTTGAAAAAATTAAATGGCGGCTGGCTGCATTAAAAACTTGTAACACAAATATCAGGGAAAAAACATAAGAAACACATTATTGTCAATTCTACAAAATGAATGATTAATTACGTACAGATCGTTCGGCATTGAATTTTTTTTTTCATATAAGTAACTGTCGTGCTGGTTTTCCGTTTTTTGGCGGTCCTACTATAGCCCGGCGGCACGCCGGTGTGTGTAGTTAAGTACCTGAGTTGCACACCCGGCAGGCTGCCGGCGTTTGTGGCCAATGGGTTAGGTAACAAGACTTAAGAAATGCCGTTTTATTTATTAGACAGAAGTTCACCGTAATATTTTAAAAAAAAAAACAATTAATTAAATTATATATTTACCAAGATAATTTCACAAAATACACAAAATACATTTTTCCGGTATATACCACCACACTAGGCTGAGCCTGTTCAGAAGAGTATGCTTCCACAAAATGAAATCCTCAATAAGTACATAAAGACTAAGTAGAAAGTGTACAGAATAAGTTTTTGAAATACGTGCGAAATACAAAAAAACTACAAATTTTATTTTAAAAGGAACACATTTGTCATAATTGTTTTTTTCCATATAATCAGCAAAATAACAAAAAAATATCTCAAATTGCTACCAGTCATTCCTAAAAAGGTTCCAGTGAAGCATACCATATCACTTTATCATTCAGAAGCCAAAAACACAAATGAACGAAATAACCAAGAAATTTTTCATAATTCCTTGCAACTATACAAAACTAAACTTTAAAATTTATTGGCCAGATATATATTTTATTAAATATCTTACATTTGAGGTTTTTCTTAGCTTTTATTAACATTCAATAACAATTTGTGGACATAATAATCTTGATTTCAAAAATTCTCTTATTTCCATACAACAATCTTCCTTTTTATTTTGCGAAATAACTATAAGATATTTTACGGACTTAAACAAATACCATGTAACAATTCAATATGAGATGTTACTTGTGGAAAATGTACTGCTTATGTCTCAATAAACAAAAAATAAATAAGAATAGCCGTGCTCGGATCATCAAAACGGTTTTACGCCACCATAAGTCAGCAGGTGGTTAGTCAGACTGCCCTTTATAAACATGAATAGTTGCACTCAAAACATGAAAAAGGTTTTTCTTGACTGAGTCAGCATGCGATTCTTTCTAACTCCCTATCGAGAACATAAATAGTTGCACTTGGAAAACGAAAACGGTTTTTCTCTATTGTGAGTCAGTATGTGATTCTTTAAAACTCCCTTTCGATAACATAACTCGAAACAAGAAAAAGGTTTTTTCCTCTGCTTGTGGTTCCTCAAACTGCTTTTGTGAGAACATGTTTAATTGCCCTCGGAACAAGAAAATGGTTTATTTCCACTGTGGGTCAGCATGTGGCCGGTTAGGTTGCTTTTTTGAGAACATGAATATTTGCACTCAGAACATGAAAAAGAATTTTTTTCAACTGTGAGTCAGTATGTGTTTCGTCAAACTACCTTTGTGAAAACATTAATAGTTGCACTCGGAACAAGAAAAAGATTTTCCTACACTGAGTCCGCATATGTGTCGTCAGACTGTTCTTTCGAGAACATGAAGAGTTGCACTCGGAACAAGAAAAAGGTTATCTTCCACTGTGATTCCTCGTATGTCTCGTCAAATTTCCCTTAAAATAAAGCGAATAAATGCACTCCGAACAAAAAACAAGGTTTTTCTCAACTGTGAGTCCGCATGTGAGTCGTCAGACTGCTCTTTCGAGAACAAGAATAGTTGCACTCAAAACAAGAAAAAGGTTTAACTCTAACGTGAGTCAGCATGTGCCTAGTCAAAACACTCTTTCGAGAAGACGAATAGTTGCATTTGCAACATGAAAAAGGTTTTTCTCTACTGTGAGTTAGCTTGTGGGTCGTCAGACTGCTATTTTGAGAACATGAATAGTTGCACTTGGAACAAGAAAATGGCTTTTCTCCACTGTGCGTGCGCATGTGAGTCGTCAGACTGCTTTTTTGAGAACATGAATAGTTGCACACGGAACAAGAAAAAGGTTTTTCTCCACTGTGAGTCAGCATGTGAGCCGTCAGACTGCTTTTTTGAGAACATGAATAGTTGCACACGGAACAGGAAAAGGGTTTTTCTCCACTGTGAGTCAGCATGTGAGTCGTCAGACTGCTCTTTCGAGAACATGAATAGTTGCATTCGGAACAAGAAAAAGGTTTTTCTTCACTATGAATCAGTTTGTGGCTCGCCAAATGTCCCTTTTGAGAACATGAATAGTTGCACTCGGAACATGAAAAAGGCTTTTCTCCACTGTGCGTCCGCATGTGAGTCGTCAGAACGTTCTTTCGAGAACAAGAATAGTTGCACTCGGAACATGAAAAAGCTTTTTCTCTTATGTGAGTCAGCGTGTGTCTCGTCAAATCTCCCTTTCGAGAGGATGAATAGTTGCAGTTGGCACATGAAAAAGGTTTTTCTCCACTGTGAGTCCGCATGTGAGTCGTCAAATTTCCCTTAAAAGAAGATGAATAGTTGCAGTTGAAACATGAAAAAGGTTTTTCTCTACTGTGAATAAGCTTGTGGGTCGTCAGACTGCTATTTTGAGAACATGAATAGTTGCACTCGGAACACGAAAAGGGCTTTTCTCCACTATGCGTGCGCATGTGAGTCGTCAGACTGCTTTTTTGAGAACATGAATAGTTGCACACGGAACAAGAAAAACGTTTTTCTCCACTGTGAGTCAGCATGTGAGCAGTCAGACTGCTTTTTTGAAAACATGAATAGTTGCACAAGGAACAGGTAAAGGGTTTTTCTGCATTATGAGTCAGTATATGACTCGTCAGATTGCCGTTTTGAGAAAATGAATAGTTACACTCGGAACAGAAAAAAGGTTTTTCTCCACTGTAAGTCAGCATGTGAGTCGGCAGACTGCTTCTTTGAGAACATGAATAATTGCACTCGGAAAAAGAAAAAGTTTTTTCTCCAGTATGTGTGCGAAGATGACTTTCGAAGGACGACTTTTGAGTGCCGGAATAGTTACAATGGTGGCAAGAGATTCGTTTTTCAACAGGATGCGTCTTCCGATCTGTGAACAATTTTGAAAAATAATACGGATAAGGAACACTACATAATACTTATTACGTGCGCTAGTAGAAAAACAAAGTTAATTTAATTTTAAACATAGTAAATTAGTTTAATTATTACCTGCCATCTGGGTAATTTTTTCAACGTGTTCTAAGCATTCCTTTTTAACATCCGAAACGTTCATGTCAATTTCCATACAAGAAAATTCCGCTTCATTTTCTTCTCCGGGTCCGAGTTCCGCTTTGATGGTAACTGTCTCCTCATAAACGCTACCTGAAAAAACAAAAAAACAATTCGTTAATTGATCATTGCTTTGTTTATTATTTTGTCAATTACCCGTTAACTTAAGATTGGAAACAAATTATAAAAAATTCAAAAGTACAATAAAAAATACTTTATAAATGGAGTTTAACAATCATTACATCTCATAATACCATATAATACTTTTCAATTTTAATATTTGTTTTCCTTTTTCTTTTTCTCCCTTTCCTTTTATTTTGTTCTCTGTCCATTCTATGTTACATTAAAAAAATTTGCTTAATTTTCTTACTCTTTCAAAAATTATGGGAAAAATTTCGCCGTCCCTTTCAACCGCAACGCCTGGGGGGGGGGGGGGTTTAGAAATCCTGATCTGAATTTGACATTTTCAACACAAAAATGGTTTAAATTAAATCTGCTTATGGCGAATTGAAACTACACTCAAAACACGGAAATTGTTTTTCTTTGATTCTTGCAGTTTTTATACGGTCTTAAACTAGAATTTTATAACTGCACGTCGAATAAGAGAATTTTATCTTTCGAAATAACTCCAATTAACACTTTGAACACAAAACTGGTTTAAATTAAATCTTTTTGCGACAAATTGGAACTACACTCAGAACATGGTAATGGTCTGCAACTAGAATTTAATACTGTTCTTCGAATAAGAGAATGTTTTTCATCAAAATGTGTCGGCATATGAATCCGCAACAGAAATTTTACATTCTGAACACAAAACTGGTTTAAATTAAATCTGTAAGCAGCGATATCAAACCATACTCAGAACATGGATATGGTCTGCAACTTAAATTTAATAACTTCACTTCGAATAAGAGAATGTGTTCCTTCGAAATGACAAAGTGTCAGCAGATAAATTCAATTTTATAATTCGTTTTGTGTTTAATTCGTAGAACTCCATTTAATTTGATTATTATATCAAATTAAAATTAAATTTGATAGTTTATATATTAAGTTCTGAAAGTATTTTATTGTGTATTTTTGTTACAGCTGTTTCCACATTTTGAATACGATCTTGAAAACCGAAACAGCTGTAACTAAAATACATAATAAAATGAAGAAACTTGCTAATAAAACTTGCAGAACTTGATAATAAAACTTAATTTTAATTAAAAAAATTAATTTTAATTAAATATAAAAAAAAAAAATTAAAATAAAAAAAAGATAAATCCTTAACTGGAATTTCACATTCTGAACCCACTGGTTTAACTTAAATCAGTTGGCGGCGAGTTAAAACTGAAAATGGTTTTTTCTTTATTCTGACAGCACATACAGAGTCTGCAACAAAAATTTTATAACTGCACTTCGAACAAAATAATGTTATCCTTCAAATTTTTTCAGTAGATAATCCACAAATGGAATTTAACATTCTGATCCCAAAACTGGTTTCAAAGAGTTAAACTGCTTGCGTTTATTCAGCTTTAATATTATTGTTTCTTCAAAATAGGCATATTTACTTTGTGGCGTCATCATTAATCTATTTTATTAACAATATCTATTGATATTGTTAATAAAATAGTGGTGTTACACAAAGGTATTTGTTTGTCATTAAATTAATATTATTGCTCTCATAACATGCGTTTCTCGTTTTATTACTCTCGTAATAATCTCTTAATATATATTTTCCTATGAAATACGAATTTTGAAGAATGGTTTGAAACAATTTTTTTAAATCCACGCGAAATATGAGAACGATTTTCTTCGAAATGCCTCAGCAGATAAATCCGCTACTAGAATTTTGAGAGATTGATACTACACCCAGAACAAAAAATTGTGTTCCTCCAATTTTTGCCTTTGGAACAAATGGGTGGTTTGATGATCGAACGGAAAACATGATGATCAATGAAACTTTCTTAGAATTGTTGGAACACCACCCACAAACCGGATCCGATCATTCTTACTGAATAAAATTCGGGGAATTCTTGTTATTCACTATAGACAGTGTTGCCAGTCGGTACAGCGATCGTATGAAATTATAATACATTCGTTAAAAGAAAGGGGATTTCTCGGTTTTGTCACATAATAAATAATGAAAAATTCCGTGCCCATTTAAATCGGTCCGAATCGTAGGTACGACTAAAATATGAAATTAAATGGTTTAAATTTTTACAAGATATAAATTTTATTTATTGCGAAATTTTGCCGCACCATAAAAGTGACCCCCCCCCCCTCCCACCCGTCCCCACGCCCACGCTACGCCTCGGGTTCAAGTATTACATAACCAAATTTTTGAAGATTTTTTACCCTTCCTCCCCCCATGCAATGCACCGTCTCTTTCTTCTGTCCCCCACATCCCCTTTTCTTCTCTGAACGTTACGTAACGATCAAGTGACTATTTTGAACAAATTGATTTGACAATGAAAATAAAATAAAAATGACTTACAATTTCCCGTACGTTGACGATTTCCCGTAAAATATAAATGAAAAGCGTTGCCAACTTGGAAGACTTTATTTCCCTAATCTTTTAAAATATAAAAAAAGTGTTACGTAAGAGCTGGTTCACACTACGCTATCAAATATAAAAGATCATAGCACGCCAAACAACGCTCTCCATACAATCATAGATATTTGATAGCCTATAAGAAATATTTGATAGCCTCGTGTGAAAGGACAAAAGATAAGCGCTCGCGAATCAACAGATATCTGCTCGCAGATATATAGCTGTATGAACTAAGCATAATGCTATTAATTACTAAGCATATTTCTTCCTGTGGTAGGAGAGGGGGTCAGTCGAATTAGGGAGCGGCAACGGAACGCATATTTTTTGTACTGAAATCTGTCAACTTGACATCTGTCATCCACGGGTCTAGGCAGCTCCGTAATTACAATGACCCCCTCTCCTGTTTTAGTCGGAGAAGGGGAGAGTTATCTTCTGGGATATCGCGTCTGGAGCGGTTACGTCTGAGATGTGTATTGTCTATGATGGATCTGCGCTTAACGCTTAGGTGTGAACGGTCCTGGAAGGACTGATCGATCAGCGATCGAGATCGATTGGCCTTGTGACTGCCGCCTGCGACAGTCGCTTTTCGAGACCACCGCCCTTTCGCCCCGATTCGCTTTTGTCTGGCTTGTGTTTACACGGCCAGACACCTGCCACCTCGCAGCCAGCCGGCCCGACCGGCTCACTGCCCAGGCCCCCGCGCCACCAACTGCCTTTTTCAAGGCAAAGAAGAAGAAGGACGACCTGGCCCCACAGAGACGAGACCACAGGACTGTCATCCCAATCCAGAAGAGGAAGAATATCATTCCTGCCGTGCGGATGTACTCCGCGCGGCTAGAAGCCGCAGACCCGGAGGAATCTCCTATCGTGATTCCCCCTGGCGCCCGCCAGTACCGCAGCAGGACAAAGACCGGGACCGTGCTGTACACGATCCCCGCCATCCAGCCCCAGCAGCCAGTGAAGAGCCACCCCGCAGACCCGAGGACAAGGCCGGCCATCCCCATGCCGTCCCCCGTGATGCCCGAGCCCGCCCCCGCACCCGGACCCAGCAACCGCCCCACAGTAGGCCCAGCTTCGGGCTACGTGCCGCCCCCCAGACCCCAGCAGCCATCCCAGGACATGGAGACGACCCAGGAGGAAGGTTGGACGAGGCCGTCCAACCCCGTGAAGAGGCCCCTGTCACCGCAGGGACCGGAACCGGTTATTGTCGGTAACCGGTTCTCCGACCTCAAGGAGGTTTCTGAAGGCGGCGGCGCTCCGCAACCCAAACGCGCCAACACATCTAATCCCTCCCATTTCTCTTCCGCAGGTACCAGAAGCCAGCCCGAGAAGAAGGATCGCGTCCCCCCAGTGGTCATGACCCTGGGCACCCTGACTCACGCCCAAATTACCTCTACGGTACAGGGACACCTGGGCCACGCCAACTTCACCTTTCGCTACAACCGGGGCGGAACAGCGAACATTTTCGTGCGGAGCATGGCGGATCACCGCGCTCTCACAAACGGGCTACGTGTGGAGGCGCGCGGCTTTCATACATACACGGCGGAGGCTGAAAAACTCAAGAAGGCAGTCATCAAGGGCCTGCCAAACATCGAGACGGAGGAGATCGCCGCAGACCTGACGGATCAGGGCTTCCCCCCAGTCAAAGTCGTGAGGATGACGACCGCCGCTGAGTACCCGATGTACCTGGCTCAGTTTGGCAAGGAAGTGAACATGGGCCAGCTGAGGGCGGCAGTAAAGTACATCTGCCACTGCAGGATCCGCCTGCAGAAGCACCGCAGCAACCATCTGCAGCACGGGACACAGTGCTACCGCTGCCAGAACTTCGGGCACGGGTCCCGCAACTGCTCACACACCGCGAGGTGTGTAAAGTGCTTGGTGGAGCACGCCTCGGCCGAGTGCCCCAAAACCACCAGGGACGAGCCCGCCGCGTGCTGCAACTGCGGAGGCCCCCATCCCGCCAACTTCAGAGGCTGCCCGAAGAGGGTAGCGTACGTCGCCTCCCTCCAGCAGCGACAGAAGCAGCCCCATCGCCCCGGACCAGGGGCCAGCAGGCCACATCCTCAGGCGCAGCAGACGACGAGGACTGATGGACGCTCATGGGCCCACGTGGCTGGCGGAAGAGCGGCCACCCAGCAGCCCGAGGCGCAGCCCGAGGCGCAGCCCGAGCCTCAGCCCCAACCGCAGCCCCGCTCGCAGACCTACACGCAGCAGTCCGCAGGCTCCAGAGACCCAGACGCCACGCTGATGATGTCCCTCCTCATGGGATTAGATGGCGTGCGATCGCAGCTGGCCAGCTGCACCTCCATATACCAGAGGGCTTGCATCCTGATGGATGTCATCACCACCACCATCAATGTATAATCCCGAGATGGTGAACGTCCTCCTGTGGAATGCCTTCAGCATCCGCTTTAAGATCGATGAACTGCTCGCTCTGGCAAATAACACTAACATTGACATCATTCTCATTTCAGAAACACATCTCAAACCCGACACACCGCTGAGAGTGCCCGGCTTCGAAGTTCACCGAGACGACCGACTAGAAGGAGGAGGCGGAGGCACCGCCATTTTCGTTCGTCAATCCATCACATCTACAAGGATCCCCACTCCGAAGCTGAAGCATACTGAAGCTACGATTGTCGAAGTCACCATAGAGGATAGAGCGCATACCTTCATCGCCGCCTATTGCAGACACCACAACCTTCTGGTGAGAGAAGATTTGGACAAATTACTTAATCTGCACCCAATTGTTGTTCTAGGAGGAGATCTCAACGCCAAACACAACTATTGGAATAACTACAGAGGCAATGCGAACGGGAAAACGCTCTTTACGCATATGCAGACTCACAACTACACGATAATGGCGCCGGACAAACCGACATACCACGCAGTGCACGCACAGTACCCCAGCACTCTGGACATCGTACTCGAGAAAAACGTCAAGACGATCTCGCCACTGCGCACGCTGGATGAACTGTCATCGGACCATCTGCCCGTGAGCTTCAGTATTGGAGGAACGACTTCAAGGAGCCCCAGAAAACAGCGAAACTACAAGGACGCAGACTGGGAAGGATTCAAGAAAGAGATTAACGAACGAATTCACCTAACATCGGGAACTCTGCGCTCTACAGATGAAATCGACGAGGCCGCAAGCACTCTCACGGAAATCATACAACATGCACAAGACACACACATACCTCTCAAAGAAGTACACACACACACGATCAAGCTTCCCGAGCATGTCTTATCGCTCATCAAGGAGAAAAATCGCTTGCGACGCATCTACCATCGTACGCGCGACGGCTACTTCAAAACGGCCTACAACACTCTACAGCGGGAAATCAAGCAGGAAATAACGGACCTCAGACGCCAACTTTGGACGAAGAAAGTTACATCACTCACGCCAAAGGATAACAGCCTATGGAAAATGGCAAAAGCGCTGAAACATCAAGACCACACGATTCCCCCGCTAGAGAAGCTAGACGGCTCAGGATTGGCGCTGTCACTAGAAGAGAAGGCGAACGCGCTCGCCGACGGATTCGAGAGAGCCTACGCAGCCACGGACGGCCTATCCGATCCGGAAACGGATCGACTAGTAGATGAATCTCTACGACATCTCGAACAAGCGGAGCAGACGAACGTCGAAGACATCCATTTCAGCACACCGAGCGAAGTTGCCGTCATTATTAAGCGATTGAAGACCAACAAGGCGCCGGGAAGCGATCAAATACACAACATTCTACTCAAACATCTACCTCAGAAAGCCATCATCTACATCACAAAACTGTTCAATGCCTGTCTCATCACCGGACATTTCCCACAGATCTGGAAGACGGCGACCGTGCTGCCCTTCTCGAAGCCAAACAAGGACAAGAGGCAGCCGACAAGCTACCGGCCGATCAGTCTACTATCCACGCTGAGCAAAGTATTTGAACAGGTTATACTCAACAGGCTGCTTCCACACCACGAAGAAAACAACACTTTGCCAGACGAGCAGTTCGGATTCAGAAAGAGGCATTCCACTACCCATCAACTCACCCGAGTAGCGGAATTCATCACCAGAAGATTTAACGAACATCGCTACATCGCCGCTGCACTGCTAGACTTGGAGAAGGCATTTGACACCGTTTGGATCAGAGGGCTACTGCACAAGCTGCACAGAACTAACACGCCCATATACCTAACGAGAGTGATACAAGAATACCTCAAGAACAGATCCTTCCGAGTCTTCATCAGGAACGCGCTGTCGTCACTACGTGAGATTCCAAAAGGCGTGCCACAAGGAAGTCTACTGGGACCTCATCTCTTCAACATCTTTACACATGATATCCCCCGAGACGAGAGATGCAACCTGTCTATCTATGCAGACGACGTCAAGCTGTACGTTTCCTCGCTGAAAGCCGAGATGGCGGCCATATACCTACAGAGAGCGCTCGACGCTCTCGTAGAGTTCTACAAGATGTGGCGCCTCAAACTGAACGAGGCCAAAACCGAAGTCATCATGTACACGAGGAAACGCGTCAGAAGGACACCAGACGTCAACATCGAAATGGGCGGACACGTCTTAGAATGGAAGGATGAAGTCGTTTACCTGGGCCTGACTATGGACTCACGACTCAACTGGAAATCTCACCTAGCCAAGATGCACGCAAGAGCCAGAATGGCACTCGGCATGATGAAGCCCATCTTCAATAGAAAAAGTCCGCTACTTCCCAGAACCAAACTCCTGACTTACTATTCGCTCATTCGACCGGTGCTGACATATGCTATTCCCGTGTGGAGTAGCATCTCACAATCTGACTTTACAAAACTACAGACACTACAGAATCTCTGCATTAAAATCACATACAACACTAGAATCAGAACAAATTTGAAAAGACTACATGCGAGAGAAGACATTCCGACCTTATTTGAATACACTCACAGACTGACAGACCGATTTTACAAATCTTTAAGACACAGTAAAAATAAACTCATACAGGAAATCGGTCAATACAATTCTCCCAGCGACTTCACATTCAAATACGTACACAGACTACCCAAACACATTCTGATGGACCTTGACCACATCTGGCATGAACCAGATTCAGACGCCGACGAGTGAGCGAGCAGTAGGTATTCCCAAACTCCAGACCCCTCCCCCGTAACTTATGTTTATATATCTATGTATATATTTATATAATATTGTATAGTATGTATGTATATGTATGTTTATCCCTATAGTCCCATAAAGTATATATCTACATAAAAACAGACATACACCCCACACACACACAATGCAGGATATCGTACACCGATATCACTGAAGGCCGACCGGGTTCATGTTGACCGCCGGCCGAATCTTCCTGGATGAGGTTTTTCATGGTTTCCTCATTCCCGAAGGCAAATGCGGAAGAACTCCAAATAAAAGGACATGACCGCCTCCTTCCCACTCCCAACATAACACAAACACACACATATGTATTTATGCTTTCCAGTTTGCTGACGATCAAGAGTAAATGATGACCAAAAAAGATGCAATTTTAGTAGGGTTTTTAGGTAAAAATTTTTCCCTACCGATTAAATTCAGGACCTTAAGTCTATAATAAACAAGTAAAATTTTTAAATACCCACATGAGGTAAAGATTGCGAGGCGCAAATGACGCCGTTCTATTTGTATAAAGAACATTAACTTTAAATTCAGTAAATTTAAATGATTCACCTCTTCAAGGAATATAAGAATCTAGTAAATCAAAAAAAAAAAAAAAAGGTCTGAAGGGATTGTATGGAGAGCGTTATTTGGCGTGCTATGATCTTTTATATTTGATAGCTGAGTGTGAACCAGCTTTAACGCAACCAGTTCGAACCCCCCTCCCCGCCCGGTAACGCATAGTAACGTGTTACAAGACCCCCTCTTCCCGCAAATTGCGTTACGAAATACTTGAACGGCTCCCTTAAGTACGGTTCTTCTTCAATTTAATACTAGCATTGCTCTAAAACAAGTTGTTACACGGAAAAGGTAGTATTTTTAAAATAAATAAAAAAATATTGAAATTGTAATTGTACCATCAATTTAAATTAAAATATATACTTTTTCTTAAAGGAAAAACTCTCTTTTCATAACTTTTGAAGGCTATTCCCATCACTGTTATATATCATTGAAGAAGAACTTAAAAATAATAATCTAAACGAAAATATGAAAGAGAACCAGACACGGTAAAATTGAATAAAGATAATGGTCGCAACTGGGAACGAACCCAGAACCTCTCGTCTATCCGGGACGTGCATTTATCGATATCCCCATCGTCAATTACTGTCAAACCGTCAGACTAGTCAATCTCATATTTCAAATTTTAGAATTAACAATATTATCTTCAACTTATTATTTATTATATGAGATTGACTAACAAGTAATTTTTTTTTTTTTTTTACAGTTAATACCGCACAAGAGTCCCAACTGCTCCCGTCTGGAGCCAGTGAGACTATGGCATCCCCAATCGGAGTATGTTGTGAGGCTGAAGGTAGTGGGGAGGGGAAGGAGATAGGGAAGAGGAAGGTTGGGAAGTACCTGGCTATTCAGATCTGGTCACTAAACACGGCTAAAACCATTTTAAGCAACGTTTCAATTCTGAATGGTGGTCTTACACCAGGGCGATACTGATAGTATCTTCCACTCTGGAACGTGCAGCAAATATACTATATATTATTTTAAATGAATAAATTGTGAAATAACACAAATTAATCAAATAAAATTTATTTGCGCACGCCGGGTTCGAACCCGCGACCTTCGGATTGTGAGTCGAGAGTCTTGCCTCGGGACCACGGAGGCCGTCAAATGTGACCAGACGGCCCGTTTTCACCGGAACAGTCCCGTTTTCAGGCAGCGTTTCCCGGTGTCCCCGAAAAAATCTTCAGGGCGCCAAAATGTCCCGTTTTCGAAAAGTAATAAACTTGCAGCTGAATTTTAAAAATTATTAAAAAAGCGCTCAAATGAGAATCTTGGCGGTAGAATCTGGTACTAGTACATGAAGACGTGGGCATGCGCAGTTAAATAATACAGTACTTTTATTGCGCTTCCGCATAAAATCGCACAAAACATCTGAAGGGCTCCATGCCAACTCAGAATCAAGTCAATTCAACACTTCTACGAAAAGTCATTAGTACCCTTTACACACAGAGTTCGGAGCGGGACGTGCCCCGCGCCACTTCAGGCCGCCGCGCAGAAAAGTAAAGACCGAAAGTAAGATAACGGTTTACAGCGCAGTTCACTGTGAGACTTTTTTGCGCGGTGGCCTGAAGTGGCGAGGGGCACGTCCCGTTCCGAACTCTGTGTGTAAAGGGTACTATTAGAAGCTATGAAATTTTTAATTGGAAAATAGCCGATATCCTAACCTAATGTGAGTAATTTACTAAACATATTTTTTTTTAAATTTTCTCATCAATTTTATTCTTTTAGACTTTTCAAAGTAGGTGGTGAGTTGTATTCATTCTAAGTTGTCCGGTCACCGAATTCTAATCTATCCTCTTTTGTACAGTGCTCTAGAGGCGATTTTTTTCACGGAAACAGCGCTATAAGGCCACGTCCGCATAGGCAGGCGGCTTGCTTAGCCAATTTTTTTTTTTTTAGCACCTTTAGGTAAGTTGACAGCCAGCGTGGTCGATGGGTAAGGCTCTTGTCTTGCAATCTGAAGGTCGCGGGGTCGAATCCCGACGTGGGCAAATAAATTTAATTTGATTGATTTGTGTAATTTCACAACAAATTAATTAAAAATAATATTAAGTATATTTGCGGCACGTTCCAAAGTGGAAGATACTTTCAGTATTGCCCTTGTGTAAGAACACTATTCATAATGGCTTTAGCCGTGTTTAGTGACCAGATCTGAATAGCCAGGTACTTCCCCACCTTCCTCTTCCCTATCTCCTTCCCCTCCTCGTCAGTGAGACTATGGCATCCCCGATTGGGGATGCCATAGTCTCACTGGCTCCAGACGGGAGCAGTTGGAATTCTTGTGCGGTATTTCATATTATAATTGAAACGTTGCTTGAAATGGCTTGAGCCGTGTTTGCTGACCAGATCTGAATAGCTAGGTACTTCCCCACCTTTCTCTTCCCATCTCATTCCCATCCCTTTAAGCCAAACAATATACCCCAATTGGGGATGCCTTAGCCTCACTGGCTCCAGATGGGGGCAGCTGGGACTCTTGTGAAGTATTTATATATAAAAGATTAAAAAAAAAACCTTTTTTTTTGTCCCGGTTTGGGGGATAAAATAAATGATCACGTTACTAATATGACGGTTTGACAGTAGGTGGCAATGGCGAAGTCGGTAAACGCACGTTCCGGATAGACGAGAGGTTCTGGGTTCGAGTCCCAGTTGCTACCATTATCATTTTCTGTTTTTCTGTGCCTTGTTCTCTTTCATATTTTTGTTTAGATTATTATTGTTATTTTAATCTTCAATGATAAAATATTAACCATTGAAGAAGATATTACTAATATTCTAAACAAAAATATGAGAAAGAATAAGATTCAGTAAAACCAAAAGATCACGGTTGCACCTGGGACTCGAACTCAGGATCTCTCGTGGTACCGGGATAAATGCCTTACCGATTCGTATCTATATCAATATTTTTGTCAATGTCATATTTCAAATTTAACATTTATTAATATTATTTTCGACTAATATTTTCCCATGGCAGCTACATTTTTATTTGAAAACAATTGCTCGAAGAACTGGTATTATCCTAAGACAGTGTCTCAAATAAATATAACAAATTTTATTTTGTACGGGATACCTATTATTCACCTAAAAACCTTTTCTAAACGCCTTAATAAATATAAATTTTTAATTAGAAAAACTCTATTTTTATATCTTACGAAGGTCATTCCCACCAAAGAAATATATAGTTGAAGAAGAAGAAGAAAAAGACAAAAAGACACGGAAAAATAAAAGATAACGGTCGCAACTGGGACTCAAACTCTAAGCCAGAATATCTCGTCTTATCATCAATTTTATCTTATTCTTCAATGGTGTATTACATCGATGGGAATAACGTTAAAAGTTATAAAAACAGAGTTGAACTCATAAAAAATAAAATATTTACGAAAGAAGGATTCCACGAAGTAATCACTTAGATGCGGATTTTTGGATAAGAGATTTTAAAAGGTTTACACTTAAGAAATAAGAGATATCCCAAATTTTCACTTAAGGGATCGATGCCTCAAGAAGGAAAAACCGTTTTCCTCGAACTCCTTCCTGTGCTAATGATGGCTTAAGTAGAAACAGCACGTTTCTGAGTTGGCTGGTGATACGTTTAAAATATATTTTATTCTTCATTATAAGCCCCACTAAACTGCCAAAGCAGTCTGTCAACAGGTAAATTACATAACTTTACCTCATGAAGCCCTAATTTTAAACCCTTACAAGGCTAAAGTTACAAGTCTGCTGAACTATGGCAACATAGCTACAGCGGTGTTTTTGGACTTATCAAAATACTCCGATACTTTTTGAATCGGATAACTCCTTAAAAAAATATTACCTTTATATATTGACCTAGCCAGCCCGAAGAACAATCCACGAAATCCTCATCGTCCACCTTATTAACGACATCTAGATAATTAATGTTACTAGTTCATTCATGTTTTTGAAATCCTTTAGATAATACCAACGGAAATTTTCGATTTTTGGTTTTATATATTGAAAGCGCGTAATATTGAAAAATATTGTTCATGCTAAATATTAATACAAATCGGATTGCCCGCTTGTGTTTCGGTACCATTCTTCTTGTCTTCTCTTTTTGTTCTGTCTAACATATCCGGGATAACCCGTAACACAGATGTTAGGGAGCGAGATATTCTGTTTGTGTACTTTCCGACAGTTTTATTCCGCCATTTGTTTCTTGGAATTCCAATCTTTCTGTACAGGCAGTCTCGGTAAATTTCGAACTTTTTGCAGAGCACACATGTTGAGTTTCTGAATTTCTAAAACGTTTATTTTATAATAAACGTGAAGTTCTTTAGGGGTAAGTTCTTTAAAAAAAATTATGTATTTTTTTTTTTTTTTTTTTAATCCCACCTCTTTCAATTCTTCATTACGCAGCCTTGCTTAACTGTTAACTGTTGACTGTTAACTGTTGTGATTCTCCCGTCAAATCATCCCGTAAAACCAGCGAAGCAATACTTCCTTCATACAGAGAAGCAATTGCATGAATGAGATTTGCATTCACTCCATACTTGGATGACACCTTCCATAACTTTTTCCTATTGACTCAGTCGTATGTAAGAAACAATAATGTTGCAATATTTTTCTTTTATTTTATTATTTTTTGTTATTTTTATAATCTTATAAAATTATTAAACATAACACAGGTTAGTGAGGTGAAATATTGAAATGAAAACAATAATACTATGTGAAGAAAGAATAACCATTTCACATCCCAAATAAACTGGGGTGAAAACTTAAGCAATCGGGAACTTACCGGGAAAATATAATTAGGTTAAAAGTATGAAAGACTAATTTAAAGGTAAATTCTACTTCTTTCGATGTGCAAGGCTAAGAATTGTCACCACGGTGAATTTAACATCCTACATTTTTTGTAAATATATTCAAAGAAACTCACTGGCTGTCTGAGCATATTCCGCATTATGCAAACATTCCTTCTTTACATCTGGGAGGTCGAAACCTATATCCGTAAACGGCATTTCACCTCCGACTTCTTCCTGGGACTCTGGTTCCGTCTTGATGAAAACGGTCTCGAGATTTAGTAGATCCATGGCACTGCTGTGGTAGCGTTTGAATATTGGTTTAAGCCCAAATAAATATACCTGAAACGGAACATTGTTGTAACGGAACTCCAATTTGAAAGAGATTCTATTACTAGTTGGTTTCGCATGAAATATTCTGTCATAACAATGAAGACGTATGCGTAACGCATAACCAGAATAAAATTGCGAATGTAACTTCCTCTTGATGTTATGACCTTGGAAAACGGTTGAGAAAATCTATGGAATACTTAATAATTAAAGGTATGGAATACTTATTATTTAAAGATAAACCGGTATATTGGATCCGTCATTGCCCTTTCAACAAATTGTTGGTGATAAATATTTTTAAAATCTACAATTCCTTCGAAACACGAATCTAATAATAACCAGGCGTCAAATTGGCAGTTAAAACGTTCATCGAACAAAATGCACAAGTGGATTTCCTAACACAGGTGTACTGATCGGCGTAAAATGAGCTAGGTCACATTAGACACAGTGCAGTTACGCGTTTGAGCTTGCCATACCTCAAATTACAGAACAAAGGTCGATAAGTGTCATTTGGAATGAGGCCGCTACTAAAATGAATGGCGATGATTACAGGCATAAGAATTTACGAATATCTATCTATGGGATGTTAAATTCAATAGCGTGGGTTAAACACAGTTTGGAAACAGGATTAAACGTATAATTATACCACAAACTGATTAAACGACTGACGGTGACGTGTCAACAAAATAAGTTATGCATAAACAATAATGAAGTCATAGACAATAAGACAATTGTTATAATTTCCATTCAACGAGAAGTTACCATCGTATGGGATCCATCCAACTTTGCATATTTTTATTGCAGAGTTTCTCAAGAGAAGAACATTTCAAACCATAGTTGACGGCTCTTCTTCTTTTCCCACCAAATCAATGCGGGCATAAATAAACCAATGTCAGAATCAATATTACGATGGCGCTTCGGAATGTAACGTTATCTTTCATATCAGTTTAATTAAGCTTATCGATTTAACCTCTATCAAATCATCAGTTTTTGTATTTATTTATAAAATACAATAGCCCCCTAATTCTAGTTTTAATCATGCTTGCACGCTTTTAACCTAACTTCAATTTCCATGTAGCATTATTTGTCTGTTGGAATTCCATCTTAGAGAATTCCGTCCACGCCCGAGATTGAATCAAGCTTTAAAAGTTTTCATCATGCTTTATTATTGTCAATTTGTATTTGAAAGTTAAGTCATTAAACCCTTATCAATTAATATAATTATTCGTCTTTAATTGAGATTAAAAATGTAATTTTCGTGCTGTACCGTTACTGTTCATACAGCTAGCCACATATTAAATTTTTTTTTTTTTTTACATGTAGCAAACACTTTGTGGGAATACATAATTATAATAAACACAATAATATAACAATTATTTTAATTCCACTTTTTTTATTTCTTTATCCAACCGGTTTTGGTTTGACCTGAACCTTAATTAGGGATGAATAAAAATATATTGAATATAATACAGATATTACACGTTATTTAAAAAAATTAGAAGAAGGAGAAAGAACTTCAACTTAGGTGATGGTGAGGAGGGGAGGTGGCTACAAGGGAGAGGTGAAAGTGGGTGGGGGTAATGGAATATTTAAATAAATAGGGCTGTTAGGGCCAATTGCGTCGAAAATAATTAATGTAAGGTTTAAAGTTAAATACTTAAACCAAGTTTAAGCCTTAGCCACTGGAGCGAAGTCGGTCGAAAAATCGACCGTTTGTACCTACCCATTGAACGATGTCAGTCAAAAAATCGACCGATTTTTCTATCACTCGTAAAACATTTATTGTAATTATTTAAAACATTTCCGTGGCCAGCCGTTCAATTTCTCGAATAGTTAATATAATATTCTTTTAGTCTATGACCTTATCGGTTACCTTATGGTTGAATCGGTTACCTTATGGTCTTTGAAGTAATAATAACAAGTTTTCGCGGCTTTTTAAGAGCGTCCTGTCAAAAATCAACATAAAACTTTTGAACATTCTGACGTATTTTGCTCTCGACTTAAAATGCCGTTAGGAATTGATTTTTTGAGCTTTTAACGCAAAACTATATATCAGTGTTATCGTGAATGAATTATCTATCTTTGAAATGTGTTTTCAATTCGTTTGTTCATGATATATTGTTTCTGTGGTAGTTTTTAGTAACAAGCGTCAACTGAAAACGTCCATCAGTTTTTGATTTACAATAATATCCATTATTACTGCACTTTCGCTTTTGAAATGTAGTTATTTAATCAGAGTGATTCATAACTAAGAGATAAATATAAATTTTATTTGAATTGGTTCATTATTGTAATGTTCTTTTATTGTGGCCTTACTAGCCCACAAATAATAAAATGTACACGTAAATTCTTTCTTGTTTTATTGCAATGTTCAATGGATTCGATAGTACTGTTTTATTGTCTATGACGTAGCGAGTGATTACTAAGGCTACTAAAATGGTTCTGCCCGCGCCAACGGCTGCCTCGGCCCAGAGCGCACCGCGGCCGCTCGACAAACTTCGTCGGAACCCGAACGTTTCCGAACGATCCCATACATGGATAATTACATATACTAAATTATTAATCCAGGGTAAATATTTTCCTATTAGGGACACGCTCAATACGCACTTTTTTATTACGAAAACACTTAATATCTGATACCTTATAATAATATTAACAACGTTTCACCTATTCCACTAACGGCCATAGACTTTAGTAGACAAGACCAGTTAGATCGTGAGGCAATGAGTTCGGTTCTGCCGCCTGATGGTTACTCTTTCGATTGGTCCAGCGAGGTCTCACTGGTATAAGGGAGACATTCACAGGTACGCCAGGACCAACCTTCAATACCGACGAAATGGGCAAACCTGTGGATGCCTTTTTAAAAATCTTCAACGCAGATTTCGTTGAACTAATCGCGAGAGAGACCAACAGGTATGCAGATCAATGCATTGCAAAAAACAATTTCATCGCCATGCGCGTACCAATAAATGGGCTCCCACGAATAAAGAGGAAGTGTACGTATTCTTGGCAATTTTAACCCATCCTGACCTGCGACGTGTACCTATGTAGTACACATTGCTTCTTAAAATTTTAATATCTCCGTAAATATGGAAAATTCGAGGTTCAGATTTTAGGTAATCCTCCGTTACACATTTACCTATTAAATTAAAAATTATTTTTTCTAATAATCAGTACCTATCGGGCACATTTGAGGTATTTTGTGAAAATCGGAACTAAATTTACCAATACAATCAAACGTATGGCATACTACAGCAGTGTGGGTGGGACGTACAGCGTGTTTAGTAGTGCGACACTACCCACGTCTCGCTTCCACCAACTTCGCTATAAGTGAGTGCGAGAAGAGAGCCAAAAGTCGCGTTTTTTCTTTCGATGCGGTATGTCGGGTGAATAGCAACCTGCACACATCCACTGCGAGACTTTTCGGCAAGTGGCGTGGGACTCGGTCGTTCCGAAGTGAACGTGTGCGAGGCGCTAGTGTTAGCGAGCACTTTTAGCAGGGGTTGTAAAGCGGTTTATTATTTCCGTTCGACAATAAGCAAAAATATTTATTATTAGTACGTATTTATTATAGTATATATCTAGAAAATACTATTTTCTATAATTATTAGTGTATTTCATATTATGTTACTTTACAGTTTTACGTTATTTCTCCGGGTGGGTATGTGATTCATTTATTGATGATTTAATTTCGTGAATATTATTTACAGTTATTATAATTACTAGCAGTTAAAACCTGCTCCGCAGATTTTTGCTGCTAGGTTCTGGGTTCGGCTTCGCCCAGTGAGAGTGTTGGTGACCATTTTATAAATACGATAGGAACTGTTTCCAAAAATAGCCCGTTCCTCGGAACCACTGTGATCAGTGGTTCCGAGGAACCAGGTAGTCACCGGAACAAAGTAACCGGGACAGGCAAAGACGTCACATGTAATATATATCCGCGTGATACAACTAAGTATTACCGTCAATCTTTCGATATCGGGAAGAGATACTCAAATTTACAAAATCGTATTACTTGTTCCTAGAGGAAGCACGTTCTCATGCGACCTGCTAATGGAAGTGGCGCCATCCGTTGGCGACAAATTCATGAATTCGAAACCGAATAACAACGGTAGCTATGTTTGAAATTTTACGTACACAGATGTTTATGTGGCGTGGCGCGTACAGCGTGGCGTCAGAGATGCACTCAAAGCCGGGTTCTTAAATTTTAAACACGCAGACACCAACGTATTAATACTATAAGATATTTATTTGATTTTAATTGCTTTGTACATAAACGTATTATATTTAACCTTCTATTAAAATTTTTGGAAAAATGACTGGAAAAACACGTGACGAAACTAATCGTCAGTTGTGACGTTCACCCGGGAAATGATAGAGCTATCCGAAGAGGAATTTTATGCTTTCGTTGGTATAACGCTTGCTTTCGGCAGAAATCATATCCGAAAATTAAGTTTGAATGAGTTGTGGACAAAAGAAAAACCATTTTCTCCGCCATTTTTCATGGCAGCTATGTCTCGAGATTTATAAATATTTACATTTGATATTAGGGAGACAAGGCGAGAGAGGTACACAGCGCCTTTAGACAAGCTAGAGCTTATAAAATCAATTTGTAGATGTATTTAAATCAAATTACTCTCCATCGACTGACAAAACCGTGGACTAGTGTTTGGTGGCGTATAGAGGCAATCGTCTATTTTGGGTACACATGAAGTCAAGCCAGCTAAGAATGGCATAAAAATATGGGTGGCAGCGGATGCTAAAACAGCATACATATATGACATGCAAGAAGCAAATCAAGGCAATCGTGTTGTAATGGAATTGTTGTTACCTAAATATGACACAGAGGCATAACCATAGATATTTTTTTTACTTCAGTCCCATTGGCTAACAATCTTTTGTCTAAAAATCTGACTTTAACTGTCTTGCTAAGAAAAAATATGAGTGAATTACCCAAGGAGTTTTTACGGTCAAAAGAAAGGTCATTGCATACAAGCCTGTTTGGTTTTTCTCCAAATAAAAAATTGGTGACGTATGTGCCTCAGCAAAATAAAGCGGTTTTGCTGCTATCTACTCAGTTTCTGTACAATGAAATCAGCCAAACCGAAGCCAAAAACCAGAAATTATTCTACATTATAATAAAATAAAATGTGCCTTTGATCCGGATGACAAAATGACCGCTAAGTACTCCTGCATAAGGTCGACAAGACGATGGCCGTTTTTATTATTCATGAAAGTGACAGACATCGCAAAACTCAGTACATACTTATTATGGATTAAAAAATATCTGGTGCCGGAAAAAATATAACAGAAGCAAAAGAAAATGCTTTATTAGAGAACTTAGCTTAGAATTGGCTAAACCAAATTTTATAAGAATAAAAAAATAGTAGGATTAAATTCCATAAATAATAGCGAGATGCTTTTGGCACGGTTCTATCCTATTATCAGCAAATGTCAACCGAAACTGCTGATAAAAATGAAAATATACCAAATCAATCAAGAGAATCAACAAGCAAACCAGTATCCCGAGCAACGTAGAAAACAAAATTTACGAAAAAAAACGTACAACAGAAAAAATAGAAGCACAATAGTTTGTCACATTTGCCAAAAATCTGTGTGTACAAGTCACAGAAAAGAAAAAAAAAACATTCATGGCAGAAATTGTGAAAAAATTTAGTTTCAATTTTATTTGGCTTTCGAATTTTTGTTGTAATATTTTTTACATCCTTATTTTTGTGTAAACTTTCGTAATTTTGTTTATTGTTTGATTGTAAAATAATTAATATTTCGATTTGCTCTTCAATATGTTATTTCTGTAAACATACTATCTTCCTATTTCATTAAACAAATATATTAAAAGGTTTGAAACCCCTGGCGCGGCTCTCCCCCCTCCCCGCAGGATGGTAGAACACAGTGAGTTCGCCGCTCGCCAGTAGAGGCGGGCAAAGCGGGTCAGTTGAACGAGCCGCTTCACTAGGTCTCGTTCAATGAAAAGATCCGGGTCAGTGAACCGGCTCGTTGAACGACCGAATTTAGTCAATCTCAAGGGAACCCCAATATTTTGGGGTTCCCTTTTTTTATTTGAATTTCGGATCTCTTTTTAATTCCCTTTTAATTGGATTTCCCTTAGAATGAAAAAATGAAATCCTTTGTTTAATTGAGTTTTGGTACGAAACAGTATCGAAATTTCAGTTTGCTTTTTAGTTCAGTTCGCTGTTAAAAGAAATGTGTAGAAAAATGTGTTAAATTTCGGTAGAAGAATAATATTTAAACATCGTGTACTAAACATACATTCAACAAAGATTATTACATCTAGTCATGTAAGTACTCAATACCAAAATTACTTTTTTAACCATTATTTCTTGATGAAATATTGAAAATAAACAATCAATGATTTACTGAAAATAAACATGAGCATAATAATAATATAATTCATCCTTACTTTTGTTATATTAAACAATATAATGTGGCCGGAGCGCTGACGTCACGACTGAAGTATTATGCACGCACACACGCATGAATTTCGAAATTATTATATTGTATTTCGATAATAACATGCACACTTAGCAGAAACGGTACGCCACCGCGCAGAAAAGTCTCACAGTGATCTGAGCTGTAAACCCGTTACCTTACTTTCATATTTTACTTTTCTGCGCGGCCGACTGAACGAACGATCAATCCCAAAGACCAATCTGGTTCGCGGATCTTTGAACGAGTGAGCGGGTGACCCGGTGAGCCGAGTGACCCGCGAGCCGCGAGATCCGTTGAACGATACACGCTCTCGGCTCTCACGGGTCAGTCGGCTCTCCGGATCTCACGGGTCGGTCGGCTCACCGGGTCACCCGCTCACTCGTTCAAAGATCCGCGAACCGTGAAGATCGGTCTTTGGGACCCGGATCTTACGGATCAGTACGAAAATCCGGATCACTGAGCCGACTCGTTCGCGAACGACTCGCCTCTACTCGCCAGTAGCTGCTCGGCGTTCATTCAGCGTGGAACCCTCGCCCGTTTTGAGAGCGTCTACCGATGTTTTTTTCATGTTTTCAGCAATAAAATATGAATTATTATAATTTTTGACTACAACTATAATTAAATAAATCATTTTGCTATGAATATTGATATTTTTCGGCTTTAAAATCGCCCATTTTTGCTTGTAAATTACAACACACGCACCGTGTAGTGATTACACTGCACCGAAGCGCGCGGATTTTTTTAGCACAGTAAGGGAAAGGTTGATGCGTCAAGGTATTTGTTCCCTTTCCGAGCAAGAAATCTCTCTGAATGAATCCTTACTCTGCTATAAAGGCCCTTTGGGATTCGCCCAGATGATCAAAACCAAAGCGGCCAGCGTGGGTTTAAAGTCTTACGAGCTTTGTGAGTCCATGTCTGGCTATCTTTGGAAATTCCAAATTTATACGGGGAAGACCATTTCTAGACAGGCTGAATCGACAAATCCAGACCAGGAAGACATGACAGAAGATTTAACGGAAGACATGACAGAAGACATGACAAAAGACATGACACGGGCCAACTTTTCGGGCGGTCACGATATCTGCCCAGTTGGGGCCACTGCAAAGATAATATACGACCTGGCCAGCCCTCTGTTTAACAAGGGGTATACGCTAATAATGGACAAATTTTAAATTAGTCCATTATTAGCGCGATGCCTCAAAAGAAATGGGATGGACTGCATGGGCACATTGTGGTTAAACCGAGAATTTGTGCCCTCTGCATTGAAGCCCAATGTCCGAAAATCACTGAGGGAAGGTGAGATGGGATATTCGAACTGCGGGGACATCAATATTTTGGTTTGGGTGGACAAAAACGTGGTAAGCTTATTGTCTACCTACCATTCGGCAGAAATCGGGTCAGCTCAAAAATTTGGTACCAGTAAATACAAACCTGAGCGTGTACTTGACTAAAACAGATTAATGGGGCGAATTGACCGAAAAGATCAGCTTTTGGCAGGCTTCCCCATTGAACGACAGCGAAACCTGGTCTGGTACAATAAACTTTTCAGGAGACTACTAAATGTTTCGGTGCAGAATGCGTATATAATGTACAGCTCAAAGCTCCACAAGGAAAATAAACGCATTTTGCACCGAAACTTCAGGAATGAGGTTGCGGAGGATGTCCTCCAGCTGTCGTAGTCGAATTGATACGACTGTAAGGACCATTGGCCTAATAGCTGAAGGAAAGGCTCTGCGACCTATCCTGAAAGGCAACCATTTCGTGGTCCGTAGCGGGAAAAAGGTGAAATGTGCGTGGTTCAATTTAAATAATATTTTTAAAAGTGTGATGTGGCTTTATGCTATGATTGCATGAAGCCATATCACACTGCAGTATTGAATTGCTGAGGATTTTTTTATTTCAATTTTTTCTTTTCTTGTTTTTTAGTTGTGAAATCTAATTAATAAATTTAATTAACTTTATTTGAAAATCAATTATGATGGACAGGATGGCTGGACCAAGACCCTTATTTCAGCATACTCACACCTCATGTTAAGTTGTCCTCAAAGGTTCGACTTTCAGTTCTATCTGATAAGGTTCGGTGGACATTTAATACGTATATTTCAATTCTGATCATTGAAATGTGCGTGTTAAAAAATGCACAGGTATTCTCATTTTTCCCTGTTTATTGTACCCATTATATAATAACTTGTTTTATTTTGATGTCTTAATTATATTTTGTCAATTATTCTGTAAATAGGCTTTTTCAGATCTAGTCATAACTAAGCCATTTCAAGCAATGTTCAATTCTGAATGGTGGTCTCACCAGGGCGATACTGAGAGTATCACTCTAGAGCGAGGCACAATGATATTATGTATTGATTTACTTTAATAATGAGAAAAACCAATATAAATTGAATACATTTTTATTATGACGAAGGGTGTAAACAATGTTTCAATCAATATACTGTTTTTCCAATGTAACTATGCAATAGTAATATTAATTTAATTTGTAAAAGCCTATTAGGGCTTAAATAAATAAATAAAATTATTTGTTACATCAATTATTTTCCTCCTAATTTTTTTCGATATCCAGCTTTTAGAAATAAAATTATAATTATGGTTTTATTTTGCCAAAAGACACTCATACAAAAGGTTTGATACATACGGTTTTATCATCATCATCTTTTTACTTGGCCATGAGTGACCCCTGTGTGCTATCACCATAATGTCGCTTGTCAATGACATTTTTGTCGAAAATTGACAAATAGCGACACGATTTCATCAACTTTCAAACTATCACCCTGAAATATTGGCAATGTGTATATCTATGATATATGTTTTATTTTAAACCTTGTTTCTTGTTTTATCACGTAATATAAAAACAAGGATAAACATTTCCAGTTCTAAATCAAAATCATTCAAAAAGAAGCACATGATTTTGACATTGTAAAATAGGCAATCTGTATAATTCATCAAATGATTCAAATAAACCAAACACGGCAATAATTCTCATTGATGATTGTAGGCAATTGATGTATCTTCCTAATGTAATGCCAGTTTTTTGTGTTAAATTTATTAAATAGTATAATTTAGTGAATTCAATTTTGACATCGTCACGCACTAAAATTCTAAAATAATTTTTGAAGTGAACTTTTGATCAGACATTAATTAGCATGTAAAAAAATCGTTTTCTGAGTATATTTTTGCATCTGTGGTTATCGAACAGGCCATAGAGAACACAAACACGTAGAAAATATTCAATATGGATATTTAACCGGTTGGGTTAAATAGACCCCTTTAGGGGTCAAACAACGAAACAGCGGTAGAGTCTATTTGACCCTTTTAGGGGTCAGCTCATATGGTCTCATACAAATCTCCCTTAATATCATGAAGAGAAATGTGATCTAAACGGTGTTAGAAAGAGAAAACACCACGCTACAATTTGTGTTTCAAAGTTTTCCGCAAAAAAAAAATATTATTCGGCTTTACGACATCAAACTTCCGCCGGCCATTGTTAGTTTTCAAGCGGTAATGTGTGCAGACAGTCTCCCAAAAAAATATATAGTTTTGTGAATTATTTCAAAGAAAATGCAGAAGTTTTTATTATATTTATTTAATTAAATGTGTTGGCTACTGCTTTTATGATATTTTTTCTTTGTTTATATAATTTTTCTTTCGAAAATATTGGATTTCGTAAATAGAAAGCTGCTACTGTGCGCCATTTTCAATTTACGAAGACGTTTTTGAATCATAAAAGTGTGTAATTTCAACCTCTTATAATTACAAATCATATTATTATTCATTTTAGTCCCCAGATTTTGTAAAAATATCATCAATTGCATTCAGAAAAAGATATATATCAAACGTTTTGTAAGCTCGCACTTATCACGTAATAAATAAACCGCTTGACAGTTTGTAAACACATTAGTGATGGGGTCTTCCGAAAATCGAAAGACACTAATTCGAGATTTTTGTTATGTTATGAAGTTGTACACATTTGGTAAGACTTTTATTAATAATTTATCTTATGCAAGGACAAAACTCGAAAGACTCCATTCCTCAAGTTGACGAAAGCACTGATTCCGACGGTAGCTACGGTGAAGGTAGCGAAGTTCTTTCGTGGAAAGTTTGTAATGGTCAAATATTTTCTCTAATGCAACAGGTCTTTACAAACAATTGGTTTTTTAACATGCCTTTGGTCGACTGCATAATGTCGTATGTATCACAAAATGCTAATAAAATGAAGTCTTATGACTTCCGTGACCATTTACGTGGCTTAGGTGATAACCAGAATTAGACTCCCTGCATACATTTTGATCTATTACAGTAAAATCTATTCACTATCTTTTCGCATGGCTCGAAAACATCATATCTATCCTCATACTCGGTGGTCCTCCGCACAGGACGTCACGGGGGATATTTTTTGTGTGTGTGTTTTTTTTTTGTGTGCGTGTTTTTTGTATGTACAGTCGAATTTGGTTAAAACGATCAAGGCAATAGCAAGGTCACATCTATATTGAGAAATTATCAAATGATATTTTAGTTCAGACTTTTTCTTATACAATTGTTGGCTTTTACAACGACATATATAATGTTAAAATAATATTTTCAACACAATATCTAAATACGTAAATGTTTCATTGTGTTTCGTGGAAATCGGGCATCCAATTTTATGAAACTATATACTTTCCATGATAACGTCTTAAAATTTTCCTACAATTCTTTTTAGATATCTGGTATTATTTTTTATGTATTTGGTTTATGGGAGTTGTTTCCAACTCTCATAATATTAAATGCAATGAATAGGGTTCTGTTTCAATTAAAAAGAAGATTGGCACTCGCTTGGATTTATTGATTACAAAGATTACTAATTGACAATTAATAGAGTTGTTAATAGTTGCGCGGACTGTCACGGAGTGGCCGGCCGCGCATCGTCTCTCCCCACCTCTCGTCCCCTCGATGGTCGGGTGTCAACACTCCACATGCCTCCCCTCCTAGAATGATGATCATCCTTCCTTGGTAGCTCTGTATGAATCCTTAGCAGGTGGATGAAATATTGGACTGGGGAGGTAGAGGTAAATAAAGGAGAGACAGATGTTGGTATGGAATGAAGGTTTGGTGTGGTATGGAATAAGGATTAGAAGATATATCGTGCTTAGTATGCCCATCTTTCAGGAAATCTAACTCGTCTCCCCGATCGTGTAGTTCTTTCTGGAGTTTTCTCTTTTATTGGTGTTGAGTGTTTAGTAGTGTGGATTTGTTTATCCTCTAAATCCGTTGGGAGAAAGGCAGGTTTGAGCCTATCAATGCTTATGTACTTTTGATGGCCGCGTATTTCCACCAACATTTTCTTAGAGTCCCTCATCAATACTTTGAAGGGTCCTTCATATGGTGTCTGCAAGGGAGCTTTTACCGAGTCTGTTCGGATGAAAACATGAGTGCATGTCCCCAACAAACCGTGTACGAAAGGTTTGTCATGGTTATGGTTTGTAGCTGGTACAGGTTTAATATCTTTTAACATATCGGTGACCTTTCTAGCAAACGTCTCTGGATCTGTTGATTTTGTCTCAGTAAAAAAATCTCCCGGGAGCTTAAGTGGAGTTCCGTATGTCATTTCCGCGGGTGATGTTTTCGCATCCTGCCGAACGCAAGATCTGAGGCCCAAAAGAATCAATGGAAGTCTCTCTGACCAACTGTTTGTGGAGGTTGCTTTTAGAGCCCCTTTGAGTGTCCTATGCCATCGCTCTACTAAGCCGTTTGCTTGCGGGTGGTACGCAGTTGTTCTTAAGTGTTTTACACCGCACAATTTCATGAGGTCTTCGAAGAGTTTGCTTTCAAATTGTCGTCCTTGATCCGACGTTATTGTATCGGGCACTCCAAACCTAGCTATCCAGTTCTCCATGAGAGCAAGAGCAACTGTCTCTGCCATGATATCTTTAATAGGAATCGCTTCTGGCCATCTAGTGAAACGATCTATAATGGTCAATAGGTAGTTGTTGCCACGTGATGGAGGCAAGGGTCCAACAATATCAATATGGATATTTCTAAACCTCTCCTTGGGCAACGGTAGGGTTCCAATAGGACTGTGGGTATGCCTATTTACCTTGGCCTTTTGGCATGATATGCACGTGGTTACAAACTCTTTTACGTCTCTTTGCATCTTAGGCCAAACAAATCTTTGCTTAAGTGTTTTGTAGGTAGCTCCAATGCCGGGGTGACAAATACTGTGCAAGTTATCAAGTATACGGTGTCTCCAAGCCTTTGGTATAAATGGTCTGGCAGCCCCAGTGGACGTGTCGCACCAAAGAGTTGTAGGACTTCCGGGAATCTGGACACGTTCCAAACGCAGAGAAGTCTCGGTGTTCATGATTGCGATGAGTTCTGGGTCGTTGTTTTGGTCTAATGCCACCTCTTCATAATTGATTGGCGATGGAATTTGTATTTCTTCAATCCTTGATAATGCATCGGCCACCTGATTTTCTTTTCCGGGGGTGTAGACTATTTTTGTTGTAAACTGCGCAATAAAATCTAACTGTCGTCTTTGCCTTGGCGAATCATTGTCTGTTTTTTTGGTGAACGCAAAGCATAAAGGTTTATGATCGGTATATATGGTCACTTCTCTACCCTCAACTTGTCCTCGGAAGTACTTAATTGCTTCGTAAATGGCTGTGAGTTCTCTATCATAAGTACTGTAATTTTTTTGTGCGTTGTTAAGTTTTCGCGAAAAAAATCCGAGCGGTTTCCATTTCCTTTGTTTTTCTGTTCGTTGTTGGAGAGCTGCGCCTACTGCGAAATTTGATGCGTCCACCATAATTGCGAGGTCTGATGATATTTCTGGATGTGTGAGAAGTGTAGCATTAGCCAAATCAACTTTGGTCTGGTCGAATGCCCAAATGAGCTCCTCTGTCCATTGGATTGGTTGCTTGTCCGCTTTATTTGTGTTGGCGATTACGGCGTACAACAATCGTTGGGCCTCCACAGCCTTTGGAATGAACTTTCGGTAGTAATTTAGCATTCCCAAGTATCTGCGCAAGTCCTTTGCTGTTTTTGGTCTTGGGAAATCTTTGATGATCTCCACTTTGTCAGAAAGTGGGGTCGTTCCCTCATTTGAAATTTGGTAGCCAAGGAATTTAATACTGGATTGACCAAACATGCTTTTCTCGGCGTTAATGATCAAACCGTGTTCCTCAAGACGTTTGAAGACCATTTCGAGATGTTCCATGTGTTTGTTTTCGTCCTCGGATGCAATCATTATGTCATCGATATATGCAAAACAAAATTCCAAGCCATTCAGTACTTGGTTTATAACGCGTTGAAACGTCTGTGCCGCATTACAAAGCCCAAACTGTAGCTGTGTGAACTCAAAGAGACCAAATGGTGTTATGATGGCGGTCTTTGGAATGTCGCTTACACTAATGGGAATTTGGTGGTATGCACGAACCAAATCTATAGTGCTAAAAATGTTGGCTTTAGACAGCTTGTGAGCGAAATCGTTCAGTTGAGGAATCGGGTAACGGTCTGGAATCGTCTGAGAATTGAGCCTGCGATAGTCTCCGCAAGGTCTCCAACTGCCGTCCGATTTTTGTACCATATGTAAAGGGCTTGCCCAACAGCTTTTCGATGGTCTACAAATTCCTTGCTGTACCATAAGAGCGAATTCCTTCTTTGCTGCCTCTAGCATTTGTGGTGTCATTCTTCTGGCTTTAGCTGAAGTGGGCGGTCCAGTTGTTTCAATACAGTGGGCCACAGAGTGTTTCACTTCTACTTCTCGATTGAAAGGTCGTGTAATTGCAGGGTATCGTTGTAGACATTGGTGGTATTTGCTTGTATTGTTAACCGTAGATACACTAGTACTTGCATAGTGAATGCGCTGTCCCGTTGAAGTTAGCCCCGTCGTTGCGTCAATGAGTCTCTCTTTCCGAAGGTCCACAAGAAGATTAAAATTTTCTAAAAAATCTGCCCCCAAAATTGCACGCTCAACCTCAGCTATGACAAATGTCCATGGAAATGTTCGACGCAATCCGAAGTTAACCATCATTCGGCGTAATCCGTGCGTCCTGATAGGAGTACCATTTGCCGCGTAGAGTGCCACATTTGGCTCGTGTTGTTCAAATGTTCGCGGTGTTTTGAATTTGTTGGGAATTACAGATACTTCCGCCCCGGAATCTATCAAAAAGTTTATATTGTTTTGCCGGTCCCAGATGTGCAACCTTTTTCCAATTTGCTCTATGTAAGTTGCATCGACACAGAGCTTCTTTAGTTTTCCGCCCTCTTTGTCGTCGGCGGCCAATCACAGGGTGCGATGCACTTTTTTGCAAGTTTTCCGAACTTGTAATGATACCAGCATCGTTCGTAAGCTTTTTTTGTTTGATATCTGTTACGCGATGGTGACCTTGTTCGCCTCTGTTTATTAATTTCCAATAATTCTCCATCACTTATTTTAGTTGAACCGGATGAACTAGGAAAACCTTCTACGTGGCATACTTCATTGTTGCTATAGACGTCTGCCATTTTATCGGCGATTTCTGCCAGCTTGTCCAAGTCCTGATCAGCCGATACCATCAGTGTAGCTTGCATGTTGTTGGGCAGCCGTTGTAACCACAGCGTCCTGAAGAGTTCCGTGTTGATGATGGTGGGTCCTGCCAGTTCTTTCATCTGACGTAATAGCTGGGACGGTGTATTATCTCCAAGCTGAAGACCGTATATGAGCTTGGTAGTTTTTTTCCGTTCGGACTCTGTAAACCTAGTCACTAATGCCGATCTTAACGTTGCATACATATCCCTTGTGGGTGGGTTCAAGACGATGTCACTAACCATGGTTAGCGTTTCACTGTCCAGGCAGCTTACGATGGAGTAATATTTAGTTGCATCGGAACTAATGCCGGCTATGATGAATTGCGCTTCAATTTGTGCCAGCCAAAGTTGACATTTATCTCTCCAAAATGGCGGCATTCGAACTCCCACTTTTGCAACCTGATGACTAGTGCCCTGGTCCGTCATGTCTTCTTCGTTCTTTTGCTGTGTGTTAGCCATTAATTCGCTTGATGTGCGGTCTCAAATAAATGTATAATTTATACTAAAAATATTATTTGAAATCGATTGACTCCGCGACGTATTTATTTGCGAAAATAAAATTACGTTATTGAAATGCCAAGTGGTACCTACTGTATACTAGCAATCTAGTGACAGAACCCTACGTGAGGAACTAATTGACAGCGATATCGAAAAGCGAAACTTGTTATTCCGTCTATTAAAATACCGGCGCTCGAGAACACGAAATGCTCTTTTCTAGAGGCAAATTTTTATTCATCTAGGCTCGGCTTCTTGTCTGTCCGGGTTTCGATTCCGCGAATACAATATTAATTTCAGGATGTAGGTACGCTGTCAAATAATAATCGATGGCGAGTGATTTTAATTTCGCGTGTTTTTATCGGGGTCACCAAATTTATGGGAGTTGTTTCCAACTCTCATAATATTAAATGCAATGAATTCTGTTTCAATTAAAAAGAAGATTGGCACTCGCTTGGATTTATTGATTACAAAGATTACTAATTGACAATTAATAGAGTTGTTAATAGTTGCGCGGACTGTCACGGAGTGGCCGGCCGCGCATCGTCTCTCCCCACCTCTCGTCCCCTCGATGGTCGGGTGTCAACACTCCACAGGTTCTATGTACGTTCTTTATAACCCTGTAACATTTTCCAATAATTATTTTTAGATTTATGATTTTATGACACTATGTTCACTCCAAGATAACCTTTTAGCAATTACCAAAAATTCTTTTTAGATTTTTGGTTTTATGATAAACTTTTAACAACTTCAAATAATTTTATTAAAATTTTTGAAACTTATGTTTTTAATGATTATGTGTATGTATGTGTATTTTTGTGTGTATATGTGTGTATGTGTTTATATGGATACATATATGTACGTATAAATACATGCGTAAGCATGTATTTATGCGTACATACGAACGTATGTACGTACGCATATTTATTTACCCGTCTCAGAACAGACATCGTCTAGTGAGACGGGATACATACTTTTTTTTGTATAATAATGTTATTTCAATAAACGCCCGGGTTGCCGGCAAATAAAAAAAAATGTTACTTATTAATTATTTATTTTTGGTACTTCTATTTTTTTATAATAAATAAATAATAAATATCTTGGAGTTTTATTATTTGTGCACATTCGATAACTTATTATATGTAAATCAATGCTATTAGAAATAGATAATATTTCGTAGATTTATATTTGTTTTTACGAAAAATATGGAAATAACTCTGAATACTTTACGAAAAATATCGAATATTTATTATAAAAGGTAAATAAATACGATTGGAAATATAGTTATATTATAAATACGTAATAGTTTATACATATTTCAATTATTTGAAATGAGAATTCAATTATTTGCGAGAAATATCGAAGTAATAACTCCTTTTTATAATCGAAATATCTCTGCGTTTGTTCCCATCACTAATGGGAACAAACGTCATTCGGGGAAGTCCTCTTTCCCAGTAGTTCAGTCTTGTTATTCCAAATTCAACGCGAGTCGAGTGAAATTACGATCGTAATTGAAGTTATTTATCACTGTTAATTTATGCATAAGTGCCGGGTTTTGAACGTGTTTTATAGCTTTATCTGTTTACTCAAGTTTTATTTACATAATATTGTGATTTGATGTAGATTTGTTTGTGTTTTATGTTACATCGTAAAACGTAATTTTTGGTTATGTTTGCTGTTTAAATCGAAAAAACGTGGTTTTTTTTGTAAATTGTTATATAAATTTAGTGTTTTTATCGCATAAAACCCTAATGGATCTATTTATGCCAATTCCCACTTAATAAACGTAATATAATAATTCAAAATAACATCTTTATCAGTTCCAAAAATTTTGTTGAAATCTCGCGTACGTGAAAAACTTTTGAAACTTTGTGAATTTTTTATTAATTATTTTTGTTTAAAATGAAACAAAAGTGAGTCGACTATACTGTTAGAAATACATTCGACTATTGAAAAACGAGTTTCTTTTTTCGTGATCAGTTATTTTAGTTCAGTTTTCAAAGGAAAGAACGCAAGGTGAGCCATTTTTAAAACTTTATACTGTTTGCTTTAAAAATATTTATATTTAAAAAATAACATGTTTACTTCTAATAATACAATTTGAAAGCGTAATCAATCGCCTTTCAAAACAGAGTTTTAGTTTTTGGATACGTCCAGAAATATTCGAATTATTTTGATTTTATTGTATAGCGGAAATTTTCAAGAATTCCCCGCCATTTTACGGCATTTTTATTGGCGATAAAAGTCAATAAGCTCAAGGCCTGGCGGGTTAAAACTGCCACTGGCGGCGATTTCAAATCACTAAAACACAAATTTTGCGCATTTATAAAGTTAAAGATTTTTTAATTATTTATATATCAATTCTAAAAATATAAGATAATTAGTAAAATAGAGGGGAATTCATTGGCTGTGTAGAACTGTAATCAATTTTTATGTCTCTATATTAAAATTCGGAGGTATGATTTTTTTAATGTGAACGGAAAATTTTCAAAATCGTCACAAAAAACAGCAAGCAATCGGGGGGACCAATGTTTTATCGCGCGATCGCTCCAGTGGATAAGGGTTGAAAATTTAGTTTCAAACCATACGTAGGTAAAAATCGTAATTTGAAGGTAAACCTTAAGCATAGTATAAGAAAAGTACTAATTTAAGTTGAGGACTCGCTTGCAGATTTACCCTTAATTTAAAAACAGTGAATCATTTTCGTGTGCTTAGTGTAGTTTTAATTTCCCGCATACATATTAAATTTAAACCAGTTTTGTGTTCAGAATATAACGATTAAATTCCAGATGTGGATTCATGTGCTGACATATTACGAAGGAATCCATTCTCTTATTCGAAAAAAAAAATAAAATTCCAGTTACCCTCTATGAAAGGTGTTGCCATAATCAAAGTTAAACTATTTTCTTGTTTTGAGTGTAGTGTTAATTTCCCGCCAACATATTTAATAAAAACCAGTTTTATGTTCAAAATAATCGATAAATTAAACAACAAGTTGCAGATTCTTCAAAGGAAGCCCTTCTCATGTCCTAAGTAAAGCTTTACATTTGAGTTGCACACCATTTGCGGCAAAATTTTGAGAAATTGACTGTCCCACGTGTAACTTTATATTAGTTTGTGAACTTTTAGCAGAATTAAACTTAAGTTCAAACCTGACTTGTGTTCTAAATACACAGTAAGAAATCGAGACGCAAAATCCTCTGCTGGCACAGTTCAAGTGATACCATTCTCGGTTTCCGAGTACAATTACAAAATTCTGGTAGAATTTTTAATAAATTATTTTTTTTATTTTTTATTTACGAACTTGAAACATTTAAAAATGTTGTGTTATTTCATCAGCCATGCCAGAGACGTCCCTGTGTTATGGCGGGTGAAGTTTACAGCTAAGTTACAGTTGTGAAATTATTCAATTCAATTTGATAATAATAGTTAATTAATGAACTTTAATTTTTTTATTGGAAGAGTACTAGTCCCAAACGCATATACAAAAAATCAAAACATGTTGGTTTCTGGGTTAATTAATATGTATATAGATATATGAGTATAAGGTATATGCATTGCGAAACCATTCATCCAATTGCGATGAAACTTAGGGGATTTGATGTGCGCATGCCTGCGATGGTTTCTATGTACAACTATATATGTAATAAGAATCAAATTTGTGAGTGAGTGAGTGAGTGAGTGAGTGAGTGAGCGAGTGAGTGAGTGAGTAAGTGAGTTATTGAGTGAGTAGGCGAGTGAGTGCGAGAGTACGTGAGTGAGTGAGTGACTGAGTTAGTCAGTGAGTGAGGGAGTGAGTAAGTGAGTGAATGAATGAGTGAATGAAGGCATGACATACATAAAATGCGAGCGAAGCCGCAAGTAAAAGCTAATATGATATTTTAAAAAAAATGGGGAGATGTAAAAAAAAAATATTTTTACACCTCCCCCGCACGTTCTTCTTCAAATCTCAAATTAAAGAAAACGTTTGGGTACACTCGGATCATAATAATGGTTTTTCACAAAAGTGAGTGAGCATGTGACTCGTCAATTTGCCCTTTCGATAACATGATTAAGTGCACGTGGAACATGAAAAAGGTTTCTCTCCACGATGAGTCAGCATATGCCCCTTCAGATGATGCTTTTGAGAAAATGAATAGTGGCACTCAGAACAGGAAAAAAGTTTTTCTCCAGTGTGAGTCAGCATGTGTCTCGTGAGACTGCTCTTTTGAGAACATGAATGCATGCACGCGGAACAAGAAAAAGGTTTTTCTCCACTGTGAGTCAGCATGTGATTCTTTAAATCTACTTTTCGGGAAAATGAGTAGTTGCACTCAGAACAAGAAAAGGGTTTATCACCACTGTGATTCAGCTTGTGGGTCGTCAGACTGCCTTTTTGAGAACAAGAATAGTTGCACTCGGAACAAGAAAAAGGTTTAACTCCACTGTGAGTCATGATGTGCCTCGTCAGATTTCTTTTTAGAGAAAATGAATAGCTGCACTGAGAACAAGAAAAAGGTTTTTCTCCACTGTGAGTCAGCATGTGTACGTTTAAATCTCCTTTTCGAGAAAATGAATATTTGCAATCGGAACAAGAAAAAGGTTTTTCTCCACTGTGAGTCAGCATGTGTATCTTTAAAGCTCCTTTTTGAGAACATGAATAGTTGCATACGGAACAAGAAAAGGGTTTTTCCCCACTGTGAGTCAGCATGTGGCTAGTCAGATGGCTCTTTTGAGAACACGAGTAGTTGCACTCGAAACATGAAAAGGGTTTTTTTCCGCTGTGAGTCAGCACGTGTTTCTTCAAATATACGATTTGAGAACTTGAATATTTGCACTTGGAACAAGAAAAAGGTTCAATTCCAGTATGGGTGCGAAGGTGATAAACAAAATTATTCTCAGAAGCGCAGGAGTAGTTGCAATGAGAACAAGAGAATCGTGTGTCCACAGGATGCGTCTTCAGATCTGTCGACAAATTTGAAAAAGAATACGGATAAATAAGACTTCGAAACTTCGATAAAATGAAAAAATCGAAACCGCTTAATGTTAAAGAAAATCGGTTTTACCTGGTGTCCGGTTCATTCTTTCAACGCGTTCTAAGCTTTCTTTTTTAACATCCGACAGGTCTACGTCAATTTCCGTACAAGGAAAACTCTCTTCATCTTCTTTTCGGAATCCAAGATCCATCTTGATGGCAATTGTCTCCACATTAGTGCTGCCTGAAAAAACAAAACGACATTACACACATTAATCTTTGACGTACAACTAAACCATTTTTTTTTTCAATTAAAACTATAAATTTAAAAGATTAAAGATACTATACATTTATCATGCGTAGGCGGCAATTCGGTTAAGAGACTTCAAGGTCAATATAAGGTAATTTCATCACGACATCTTATTTAATAAATTTTCAACGTTAGGTTTCGCTTTTCGGTTTCCTATACTCCTTGCCAGCTATTTTACTGGAAGAATACAATTTGTATCACATGGAATATTTTTATCAAAATTATTTTTGTGCTCTCACGAGTTCCTCGGGGCTTAAGTAATGACCGCTCCTCTTTTCGATTTTTATTAATGACATAACGGAAGGCATTCTGCATTCCAGGTCACTTCTTTTCGCCGATGACCTAAAACTTTTCTTGGAAATAAAACCTTTAGAGGACTGCATTCGACTCCAACCAAACATTGATAGAATAGTTGACTGGAGTAAACTGAATCAGAATGAATTCAATATCTGTAAATTTTTCATTATTTTTTTCTTTAGAGCGTGTCATACTTGGTTTTACCGGTATACTATGAGAGCCCGAAATTAAAACGTGTCACCACTTTGAAAGATCTTGGTATTGTGCTCGATAGTAGGTTAACCTCTCCGCGAGTGAGTTTTGGCGAACAAAAATGTACCTGAAGAGTGAGTTTTTTTGGTTAATTTTTTAAATATATTTTTTTAATTTAATAAAAAATCTTTTATTTTAAATTAAAACGTCATCGACATTAATCCACGAAAATAAACCAACATCGAAAAAAACACGTGCCTACAAAAAAACTGCTTCCTTCCACTGACGACCGCTAAATGACGCGAAATTTTTTTTAAACTAAAACCATGAAGTCGGATTGTAGGTATGTGTTCCAAAACTTCGATAAGCTACGCGCAGATGTCCATAGATACCAATACAAGTCAAATATTTTCATTCACTATGACCACGTTTGCATTAGCAGCGGAAGAATTTTTTCGGCCATACTCTTCTGGGCATTTTTTGCTTCGCAGAACCGTTTCGGCCACACTCGTGAGGAGGTATACTTTTCATGCTCATATCGTAATGACGTGTAAGTACTCCACTGAGAATGTTGGGTTTTATCCTACGCACTTCGAGAAATTTCAGAGACACCCGGGATCTCACAGAACTAAACAATGCTTTGGTTAGGAGTAGGCATTAGAGTGGATCGGTGGTTTGGAGCCCACACTATGTGAGGTATTCTCTCATGTTAGAGAAGATTCAGAAGAAATTTCTACGATTTTTTTACCTGAGGGAGTATGGCTACTACCTGTGGCTCTAACCTACCGACTTTCTCTTGGGCATGCTCGATATGAACCATCTATGGGTCAGAAGGGATGTGCTTATTGTAACTCATTTTTCCAGACTGATTTGTGGATGGTTCGAATACTCTGCTATCATGGAGAGCATTAGTTTCTATGTTTCCGATGGTTATCTCCGTCACCGACAGCATAGACTGTTTAATCTCCCGGCTTGCAGAATTTATTTGGCAATGGTTATGCCAGTCGGGAGATCTGTCTTGTTGTTAAATAGAATCACCTCGAATATTGATATGTTCAACATCAATGACGCACAATTCAAACAGCAAGCTTTGTTGCTGTTAGTATAAATCAGTTTATCTCATCTAAGTTTTTTCTCCTTAAAAACGATTTTAAATTGTAATTTAGTAATGTTTTAAAATTAAATTAATAAATTGAAAAAATAATGATCCCAGAGGTCCGCCCCAGTCGCCGATGCTTTAAGAAGGACTCAACTCTTGAAGAAGTTAATGGAAAGGTTTTTATTTCCATTAATATTTACGCATTTTTAATGTTTAATAAAGTGTAACTAAAAACACAAATAAACAGAGATAAAAACTTGAGGAATCGGAAAATTATTGCGAGTAACAAAATAAAGTAATTATTGCAAATTGATCATGCTAAATTGTTATAATATTCAATGCAACTGGATTTATGATTACCGCTGGATTACCGCTTTTCATAAGCTAAAACCAAAATACTCCGTCGGCCCAGATTGTATACCACCCATTATACTCAAAAGATACTCAAATTATTTCATTCAACCTCTAAAGCACATTTTTAACCTTTCAATTCGTAATAATATCTTTCCTGAAATGTGGAAACTAACGAAAGTCACACCTATACACAAAAAGGCAAAAAGTCGGCAATCGATAATTACAGACCTGTAGCTGTCTTATCAGCACCTGCAAAACTTTTATAAACCATAATTTACTCACAAATATATAATCAAACAAAACACATACTCACCGAGAATCAACACGGAACCTTATGAATCTCACCACCTTTATTAATAAATCGTTTGAAAATTTTGTACATGTCGACGTGATTTATACAGACTTCGAAAAAGCATTTGAAAAGTCGACCATGATATTTTATTAAAAAAATTAAATGACGTCGGATTCTCTCAGGATTTTCTCGCTTTCGTAGCTAGCTACTTACACAATCGCCGTCAGTATGTCAGTTACGGACACCAGCTTTCACACGAATACAAAACTCTGGGATTCCCCAGGGATCAAATGTAGGACCCCTCCTCTTTCTTTTATTCATTAAGAGCTGGTTCACACTACGCCATCAAATATAAAAGATCATGGCACGCCAAATAACGCTCTCCATACAATCCCTTCAGACCGTTCACACCTAAGCGTTTTTAAGCGCAGATCAATCATAGACAATAGACATCTCAGACGTAACCGCTCCAGACGCGATATCCCAGAAGATAACTCTCCACTTCTCCGACTAAAACAGGAGAGGGGGTCATTGTAATTACGGAGCTGCCTAGACCCGTGGATGGCAGATGTTAAGTTGACAGATTTCAGTACAAAAAATATGCGTTCCGTTGCCGCTCCCTAATTCGACTGACCCCCTCTCCTACCACAGGAAGAAATATTTGATAGCCTCGTGTGAAAGGACAAAAGATAAGCGCTCGCGAATCAACAGATATCTGCTCGCAGATATATAGCTCAGTGTGAACTAAGCATAATGATATAGGCAAGGCCATTAACCGCTCAAAATATCTCCTCTTCGCTGACGATATCAAACTTTTCAGAGCAATTAAAAGTCATATCGATTCCATTATTCTGCAGAATGATCTTGATTCTCTTGTCAAATGGTCGGAATTGAATAACTTACCCTTCAGCATCCATAAATGCAGTGTCATTACATTTACAAGATCCAAAGACACATTTCTATTCTCGTACCACATTAATAAAATTATATTAATACGCGAAAACGAGATTCGAGACCTTGGCGTGATTTTTGAAGCAGATCTCTTTCAAATCCCACATACCTGACATTGTCTCCCGCGCTAACAAAATGCTTGGATTTGTTCTTCCTAATGCGAGATCATTTACTAATGGAATTGCAATATGGAGAACATACGAAGCTCTTGTCCGCAGCATTTTGGAATATAGCTCCATCATTTGGTCTCCCTCTGAACAAAACCATATCCTAGAAAGAGTTCAACAAAGGTTTATGCGTTACCTTTATATGAGGGAATATACATACTACCCATTCCTGTATCCATCGTTGTTTTTATCAGGAATACTCGATCTTAACACATTAGAAGCTCGCCGAAAAATATTTTTGGGTAAGCACTTTTTAAGCTCATCTCCGGCATTATACTGAATCCGCCCATGTTGTAGGAGATTAACTTATATGTACCCAACGCGTACACTCGTGGGAGATCCCACGCACTTTTTTATGCTCCGAAAGCGAGAACTTCTTCCTATCAAAACGCGCCATTAAACAGAGCAATTCAACTGCTAAATGAATCCATATTGAACATCGACATCTTCAATGTCACGTATAGAGAATTCAGTAATTATTTTCTGACATACGTCACAAGATAGCGAAACTGCCCCCATACAATTTTTTTTTCTTTAAATTTTGTAATCTTCCCCATAATATTCTGGTGTATAACTGTTTTATGGAGAACTTGATAAAATAAATAAATAAATGAGTAATCTCCGCATATTGCAAGCATTTCTTCTTTACATCTTGGATGTCAAAACTACACCCGTATATAGTATCACACCTCCGCTTTCCTCCTGGGACCCTGGTTCCGTCTTGATGGAAACAGTCTCAGGATTTAGTAGATCCATGGCCCTGCTGTGGTAGCGTTTGGTAATTGGTTCAAACGAAAACAAAAAATCCTGAAACACAAAATTTTTTAAAGGAAATTGTATTTGCATGAGCGTTGAATATTTGGTTTTGTTTGGAATATTTTGTATATGGCCAAAATATTGAATAAATATAACTTAACACATAATTAGTTTTTCGAAGAAAACTTCTTTCGAAAAGTTTTCACTTTGTGATGGCGTTATTTATTTTATTAAAAGACATATAACTTTGTATACATCACTTTATTATACACCCATTCTACTTGTTACATGAACAATGTTCACAATCTTTCCCATCTAATGATTTTGTTATCCCAAATTCCAATAAACTTCCCCACTCTTACCCTTCCCCCTCCCCATTTAATCTGTGGTCTGTATTTAATTTGTAACTTCAGTATACATTTACTCCTGATGATGTGAACATTGTTCATATAACATGTTTGTAATAAAGTGGTGTACACAAAATTATTTGTCTTTTAAAAATACAAAATAATTATTGTGACTGTATTTTAAGCTCGCGTTTGACATTTGAAAACGGTTGAGAGTATTGCCATCGATAATGGCAACCGGTTGAATGCCTCGGTATTTACGGATGAAACTCGAAAATTTCGCGATGTTTTGACTTTTGACGTAAATTTTGTGGGTTAATTTTATGCTTTGGTATATAATATTTACCGAAATACGTTCCTTGAACAACAAACTACGCTTACAAACAACTTTACTTGCGTTTATTAGACAAATTGATAGGTTTATCGATCTTTTTATGACACGCGACGCTCAAAGTTTGACAGCTCGAATCGCGGCAGAAATGCCCATTTCCAAAGTCATAGAAATGTCCAAAGACAATTATTTGAGTGGCTAAGTGTGTTACTTTTATCTATTACGTCAAGAACAAGAATGCCCCAAGCGATTCTGACCTTGGTCTTCATACATTTTCTTTATACATAAGGTTTAAAATCGCATATCAAAAAGTATTTTTTTAAATTTTTTATTCGGCTATAGGGCGCCAACGGCACGCGACCTGTTAACTCAATACAATGTATAATATTTATCTCTAAAGATACCTTATCTGGTATTACCTTAATTTTGATCCCTCATTCCGCTTTTAACAGAAAATTGGAAATACATGTTATTATAATGTGAGTATTTTAAACAATGCAAGTAACAAACTGTGAGCTGCTGATTTTATTTAGGGAAGGGTTTACAACAAACGGCTCTGTCAATTTTATTTGTGTTATTGAGAGCAGGGCTTTAGAGAAGTACACAACTGATTTATTCAATAAGCGAGACAACTAACAATGGATATTACTCTATTAACCATAGACTGTTGCTGTCTCACTCTAGTACTACTGAAGTCAAAGTAGCAATTTAATTTTTCCACAGAGACTCTAATCCAAAATTAAGTAGACTTATGATCTACGGTTTCAATGTTCTTCGAATTAAACATGAAATGAAGAATTCCTTGACACATGTCGATGAACCGATTCGCGTTGCTAGGGTAAGCTAGGTCGCGTTAGACACAGCGCAGTTGTGAATGTGGGCCTGCCTTAGCTCAAATCAAAGAACAGATGTCGTTTAGTTTGGTTGTCAGCCGCTACCAAATGAATAACGTGATTAATATCAGCATTACTAATTACCAATAACTATTACAAATATGTGATGATTAATAAAACTGCGCGGATTAAACAGAGTAAGCGATATTTTGTAGAATTAAAGATTGGAAACAGGACGACTTTTAGTTTATACATATGAAGTCATAGACAAATATTAAAATTTCAAAGTACCTGGCATCTCAGGTGGGTAATTGTTAATTTGATTCAAATTACATCTTGTTTAATATTATAGGGCTAGTAGATTTTGCAGCTGTGATTGTGGGACTTCGGTGACCTTGGGCAAAAATGAAGTGCAGAAAATCATAGATAATTCTCGTATTTCAAAACAGTCAGACAAGCAACATTTAAAATTGAAACCTTTTCTAAGTTGATATTAATGCAAGCGATTCCGACCTTCTTCTTCAGTTTTTAGCAATCATAGAGTTAAATATTGCTATAAAAAACCCAAGGATTTTAGTGGGACACCGGTTTCGCAAACGTTTCCATGACTGCATAATATGAGTACTTACTCAGAATAAATGTGCTGAAAATTAATTTCCTCATCGTGTAATACTTCCTCAACGATAATTCATCAGCGTCATATCTCATCTTTCTAACTTTTTTATGGCTAAACTAACTAACTAATCATAACGCCGTTTCTCCGCACGGGTAGGCAGAGAGGACGGACCGCCAAACAACTCGTTCTCGGCACACACTCTTTGCTTCACTCTTAACTTAACCATACATAGTCTCATACGTACTTATATTATTCTGACTTTTGACATGGCTCGACTCAAGTATCTGAAATATGGCTATACTAGCTTTTCAAAATCACAACAAGAACGTACTTACTTTCTTATAATACTGGATGATAAAAGGATCTGAGAAGGATTCTGAGCTCCGAATGGATCACGGTAGACCAGCGTGAACTACTGAGGAAGCGATGCTGTTTAAATCATCCAAGTATTAGGTATATCATTGGAAATAATCCTTGACCAGGCTGTGACTGCTTTAGATATTATACTTCTGTATGATATTGTAAAATCTATAATTATTTAAACCTAGTAATTTAAGATTCGACATTCGTTGAAATTTATAAATTAAACAATATACATTTGCATTTAAAAAAATACTTCTTTATGAATCATTATCTGACAAACCTTCCTCTTCCTCGTCTTCTACCCTCTTCCCAACACTCTCAGCCCCACAGCATACTACGAATGGGATACCATAATCCCACAGGCTCCATGGAAGACATTAAAGAATGTAAGTATGTTTTTATTTGTTACATTTTTATGGATAGTTTTATGTATGCTGTGATGTTAATTGCCATTACTGATAGAATGATATTATAGGACTTCTTCATTATATTTTTAATGATTGCGCTGATATTACATAATTTCAATCCTAGTCCAGTTCGGACCGGAATGATGTAATTGTTAGTGTAATCTTTAAAGATATTCAATCAGTAAGTAGATGGCAATTAATATGACAGTTTGCATAAAGTATTAGGACAAGAACGAATCAATTATCAGTATTTTCCTTATGGAATATCAGGAAGCCCTTGTAAGGATTCGTATGAGAACGAATGAAAGGTTCGTATTTACCTATAATATATCAGTAAGACCTTACAGAGTTTTCGTATAAGAACGAATAAAATGAAAGTAACTTTGGAATAAGAACGAATACATGGTTGTTAATTACTGATGAATATCAGGAGAACTGTCAAATTTTTCATACAAGGTCAAAAAAAATATTTGTAACTACTGGTAAAATATCATGAATACTTCTAAGATATTCGTAATTGTAATACAAAAATATTAGAGTTGTCATACAGACGGTGTAGAAATTGCAAGCAATCATGATAATATATTCGTAATTTAATGATAGATTACTAGGAAACTTTGACAGTCCCCGTACGAATAATTTATTAGGCCGCCGCTTCCTGATAATTCATTTTTAAGAACTGCAATCCCGAATTTAACCAGAATCACGAATTAAACGACAAGAATTCCGGATAAATTCGTAAAACATTTTTCTCCGTGTAACCGTGTAGAAATGAAATACCTATCCGTAAAATAATAATAACGAATATAATTGTATTAATCATCTCCGTTTTATTCTCTTCTCAAGTCAGTTCCTCATTGCTGAGGATCGTGTCCCCTACTCCAATTTCAATAGTGGACAAGGCTCCTCTACTCCTCGTGGTTCAGCGCTGCATGGAGAGACAAGGACACACTAGTACTGGACACCAGTGATAGTTACTCCAGCGCATTGGTGTCCTTCCTCTTTTTCTCAGAAACTTCTTCTCAAAGTCAAAGTCCTCAGTGGCGAACAACGAGTCCAAATTATAAGACAACGTTGTTGGCAGATATTTTATATTTTATGCTGATTAAATTGTGTTTTTCTGTTAAAGTTACGGATTTATCTTTTGAGAAATTGTTAGCACTATTCGATAAGCATCGGCCAGATAAATATCGGTCAGATTTTTAAGACCGGGAGATGTTTTTCTCAGCTAAGCAGGAACTTGGGGAATCTCTCAAGGACTTTGGGGTTAGGTTACGTTCACTACCAACTTACTGCCAATTTGAGTCGAGATAAATAAATAAAAAAGTTGACAGAAAGAGAAATCATCAAACAAATACAGAAAAAATGTATTTTGGTACAAAATGTTACATCAAACTAATACAATTCATATTTACATAAAAAAAAACCTTAAAATAACATACTTTCTTCATAAAATAATGATCAACGATAAACAAGATAAAGAAAGAAAAAAATTGTTAAAACGAAAAAATAATACAAGATCTTTCTCACAGCAATTTGATTTATTTATTTTCTAATATGCATTTAGTAAATTGCCCTGATACAAGTTTCTGAGTGTTGGATGTGGAGTGGTCGGTTTGATCGTGTATTTCGTACTGAATAGTAAAACTGAATATTTTCCAGAAGAAAGTCTTTTTCAACGGCTTTTATGAAAAATTAAAAAAAAAATATTCGGTCGATTATATTTCTTCTATCTCCTAGTAATGGTAATTTATGGAATGCTAATGATTCTTTTAGATATTCAGTTATTCGGAAGTATTTATATTTAAAATGTTGTCACATCCTATACTTAAAACATAATCTTATTTTTACTCCTTTATTTTAACTCCAGCACTAGTACTTTTTATTTGCGCAAAAATATATAAAAATTTGTGATGTGTTTTGTTTTCTTACTATTACTGCTACAATATTATTATTTTACTAAAATTTACAATAATTATTATCTTTCTAACTTTAACTAAGTGGTTTAGTTCCTCCATGACGTAATCGAAGAATTTGCTCACCAGAAATCACGAAAAAGATATAAACGTCAATACAACCTTTTAAAAAGATCTTTAGGTACCATGAAAACTACCAAAGGGGCAGTAAAAAATATATCACCAGAACAATAGGATGGAAACGAGAAAACATTTAAAAAAACATAAAATATATAAATACGCCTATTGAAAAAAATACAGTTTAAAACATAACTTATAAATTAAATACGCTAATTTTAATTTGACCCTTTCAAATGCAAAATATAATTTTCATACACAATTCAAAATGATGCTAAGGGTATTTTCAGTTTACATAATCAGTTTTAAATTTTAAAAGCACATACTTCCAATTCACGATTCAGTGGCAAAGCACTTTCTTGCACGAACCGACATAATGCACTCTGCCTTGGCATACACTCTGTATTTCAGTTAAATTCATACATCATTTCATACACACTCTTCTGCTTCTGACTCTTAAAATGACCCGACTCAAGTATTTGATCCACTTGATCTTGGTGTGCCTTTCTCGGGGGTAACCAACTTTTTACTTTAAACTTCCACACCAAAGGAATTTCAGTATAACCATGTTCATTGTAATACATAATTACCGATAAAAAATAATATACATGTCTTTATATGGCACTCTTTTGCGAGAAGAAAAGTAGCACTAGAAAATGAAAAAGAGTAAAATATTTTTATCCAACGTAATAAACCGTGGGTTTTGTTAAATCTTCCTTGCAAGTATATGAGTGGTTTACAGTCGAAACACGAAAAAGGCTTTTAAGCACTGTGAGTCAGCATGTGGCTGGTTAAAAATTTTCTTCGAGTAAATGAACATTTGCAGTGCAAACACGAAAAATGTTTTTCTCCACAATGAATCTTCACGTGTCTCGTTAAACTTTCTTTTACTGAACATGAATAGTTACAGTCAGAACATAAAAAAGGTTTTTCTCCACTATGAATCTTCATGTGTCTTGTCAAACTTCCTTTTGCAGAACATAAATAGTTACAGTTAGAACATGAAAAAGGTTTTTCTCCAGTATGAATCCGCACATGTTTGGTCAAATCATGTTTTTGACAACATGAATAGTTGCAGTAGGAACACGAATAAGGTTTTTCACCAGTATGAATCCGCACGTGTTTCTTCAAATCATAACTTTGAGAACATGTATAGTTGCAGTCGGAACATGAAAAAGGTTTTTCTCCACTATGAATCAGCGCGTGTCTCGTCAAATCTCCCTTTTGAGAACATGAATAGCTACAGTCGGGACATGAAAAAGGTTTTTCTCCAGTGTGAATAAGCATGTGTTTCTTCAAATTTCCTTTTTGAGAACACGAAAAGCTGCATTTGGTACATGAAAAGGGTTTCGCTCCACCGTGAGAAAGCACGTGCCTTGCCAAATTTCCATTTCGAGAACATGAAAAGTTGCAGACCGAACACGAAAAAGATTTTTCTCTACTGTGAGTCAACAAATGTTTCTTCAGAGTTCCTTTTCGAAAACATGAATAGCTACAGTCAGAACATGAAAAAGGTATTTCTCCAGTATTAATTCGTACGCGACTCTTCAAATCTCCATTTTCAGAACATGTACTGTTGCTGTTGGAACACGAAAGGGGTTTTTCTCCAGTGTGAGTCAGCACGTGTCTTGTCAAATCTTCCTCCTGAAGACATGAGTAGTTGCAGTCGGGACACAAAAAATATTTTTCTCCAGTATGTGTGCGCACATGCATTTCTAACTTAAATTTATGGGGGCAGGAGTAGTTACAATGGGGACAAGAGAATCGGTTTTCCATGGAATGCGTCTTCCAAACTGTTAATAATTCTGAAAAAGATTGAGGATAAAGAAAGTTTAAAAGGTGTAAGAAAGCACAGTTCATTCAGAAATAAGTAGAAATAATAAAACAACACGATTTTTTAATTAAATAAAAAAACCGCTCTTACCTGCCGTCTGGGAATATTTCTCAAAGCGTTCTAAGCATTCCTTTTTGACGTCCTGCAGGTCTATGTCCATTTCCATATAAGGAATGCTCCCGTCATCTTCTCGAGGTCCTAATTCCGTATCCATGGTAACAATGTCTACATTAAAGCCACCTGGAAAATAAGTACCCCAATTAAGTAGTGACACAAAGAGCACATTCGATTTTACGCTCAACACTAAGTCACAGTTAACTGTTGTTTTAAACAGTGAAACTAATAACAAAACGAGCCATTAAGTGACTGCGAGTTAAGGAAGTGTAGACCTGCAGATTTCTAATGTCGTACCTGAGTGAGCATTGTAAATATTAATAAATAAGTTATGGTTACTATGTTGTTCACTGATTTTCTTAATTTTATTTTTTCATTGGAAACAGGGTTAATTTTCTGTAAAATGTAGAAATCTTCTCAAATCGAAATAAATTTTATTTATTATTAACTTTCCATTATTGTCGCCCAAAATACTACCGCGCGACCCGGCCTCTAGTACCAAATAATTTAAGCCACTTCACCTAAGATCCCGTCTAACTAATTCTTAAGACGGTTCACAAACCTAATAATTTTTGTTTGCTCAAAACTCACATTTCAATCATTTCCGGCGAAATCGTAACTAAAATAACTTTTTTATTCCAACATACCCCTGGGGATGTAAGTTCTTCATATTTAAAATTAATAAAAACAATACCTTACCATAAATATATTTTACGTACAACTATTTTAAATTTTTTTAACAAGTTTTTCAACTACAAAGTTAGCGGCGAGCACCAGATTTTATTTTTCTAGACGATGAGGGAGGGATTTATAAAGAAACACCTTAAATACTTGTTACACGTTCTTCAGCATTTATTAAAATGAACGCGACGGAAAGGTCGAATCTCCAGGCCCGCTACGCGAATTCGACCGTACGTTTGTATAATACGCCGTGCCGCGGGCGTGTATTTGTACAGGCTTTCTTCACGTAAGTCGTTAAGATTCCCTCATTATTTGTCTTCTTCTTCTTTTCTTTGATAGAGCAAATTCGACAGAAGATCCGTCCAATACACGGGTCACGAGTCGCAATTTGTTTACACGGCTCCTTTACTTACGTCATTAAGATTCTGAATATATTTTAGGGTATATTGGCGTCTAAGAGTGTTTTTTTTTATAATAAAATGGAGTCCCAGGGATTCATAAGTCTGGGGAGCAAAGGGGTTGATATGCTTTAATTTTTTTTTTGTAGAACATTTCCCATTTTTCACCCAAGCTATCCAACTTACTGGCTAACCGAGTACTCTCCACAGGCTGCAAACATTCTTGCTTTTTATCTGGGATGTCAAGATCTGTATCCGCATACGGCATTTCACCTCCACCTTCTTCTTGGGACTCTGGTTCCGTCTTGATGGAAACAGTATCTTTTAGTAAATCCATGGCACTGCTGTGGTAGCGTTTGGTAAGCGGTTAAAGCCCAAATAAATATACCTGAAACAGAACTTTATTACACCGGTACTCCAATTTGCAAGATCTTTTTATGATTAGTTTCGTTTGGAATATTCTGTCTAAACGAAAAAGTTGTGGAAAACAGGGACATTATATTATTAAATTAGAAGAAAAATAAAAACAATGGAGAGAATCTTCGTCAGTCGTCGGATTACTCTATATTATTAATGGTTTTCTTGTGTGACGTAATGTATGATATATTCTTGTATGACGTACATACATTGAGCGTGGCCATTGACACAGTGCAGTTATGGATTCTGTTACCCACATTAAAGAAATAACCAAAATGAATACCGTGATTGATAGTTGGGAAGAAAATATCAGCATTAGAACTTACCAATAACTATCACGAGGATGGGATGCAAAAATAAACCAATACCATGGGAGGATTAATGGGTTGAAAACAGTGCATATTATGTAGAATTAGACATAAGAAACGGGATGAAACACAGCCTTCGAGTATCCAGTAGGCTGTGGATCAAATGATTGTCAATGTAGAAGCGTGCTTCAACCATAAATAAACCAATCATGCTTCAACAATTATATGTTTATGTTATATACAGCCACTAAATAGTCATAGATAATTATCATAATGGCAAAAAAATAAAACCAAACCAAAAAATGAACCATCTTTTCGGTTATGGAAAAAAATAACAGATTATTGCCATCTGTTATAAACGGATACACAGGTTTCCTATCTTTTAACTTCTACGGCCTAGGCAGGGCTTATCGAATACAGATACAGACTATTCCTATTATATACGCCACTTTAGTTTTAAGTCATTTTATTGACATTTTATTAGTTTACCGGTTTCGATACCTCCGTACCATCATCAGGACTGTTTTAAAAATACTTTAGATAATTTAAATGCCTTAGTTTTGCTTGTACTAAGATTAAAATGCTTGAAATGTCTTGATCCACCGAATTTGTAAAAGTTTTTACCCACTTTGTGTGCGTTAAAGTGAAATATGTATGTTTATCAATCAACAAGACAGGTTTTAACTTAAGATTGATTCTGCGTTAAAGTTACACACGGAACAGTCAATTTCTCAGAATTTTGCAGCATTTGGTGGTATGCAATTCAAATGTTAATCTTGTAACATTCTTAACTCATTAGCATGTGGCTGAAATTTATTAAAGAGGAGCACATATTTGCATCAAAATCATATTATATTCATATAATTCAGATAATAATTCAAATCACGCAAGACTGTACAAGATCCGTGTTGTAGTGTTACTGTGTGTGGGTCAGCGTCTACTGTATGCGCCCAGCTTTGCTACCTATCCAGAAACGTTGATTTACATCGTTCAGTGTGTTTGACATTGTTTAACCGTGTTTAATCGTGTTAAACCGTATTTTACAGTAAGAATAGATTACGTTAATTTAAATTGTTTAACCGTGTTTTACCGCGATTTTCCGGGTTTTACCCCGTCTTACCATGTTTTACCGTGTTTTACCTTGTTTTACAGTGTGTAACCGTTTTGAACGTTGTTTTACCGTGTTTTACCGTGTTTAACCTTGTGTAACCGCATTTAACGGTATTTTGCCGTGTTTTACTGTGTTTAGTAGTGGGTAACTATTAAACGTGTGTAACAGCAATAATAGGTATTCTACCATGTTTAATTGTATTTTACCGTAAGAAGAGATTGCGTAAATTAAAATTTTTATAACCTTATTTTACCGTGATTTACCATGTTTTACAGTGTGTAACCGTTTTGAACGTTGTTTTACCGTGTTTTACGGAGTTTTACCGAGTTTTACCGTGTTTTACCGTGTTTTACAGTGTTTTACCGTGTTTTACCATGTTTTACAGTGTGCAGTAACCGTTTTGAACGTTGTTTTACCGTTTTTTACAGTGATTTACCGTGTTTTACCGTGTTTTAACGTGTTTAACCGTGGGTAACTATTATTATATTGTGTTTAATTGTATTTTACCGTAAGATAATATTGCGTTAATTAAAAATTTCTAACCGTGTTTTACCATGTTTTACAGTGTGTAACCGTTTTGAACGTTGTTTTACCGTGTTTTACCATGTTTTACAGTGTGTAACCGTTTTAAACGTTGTTTTACAGTGTTTTATGGTGTTTTACCGTGTTTTACCGTGTTTAACCTTGTGTAACCGCATTTAACAGTGTTTTACCGTGTTTTACCGTGTTTAACCTTGTGTAACCGCATTTATTTATTTATTTATTTACGCCCCAGTGGGCTTTTACAAGAAAAGTAAATATGCAATACAGTTGTGTTAGGTACATACAGTAAACAATATATAATAGCAATAGTTGTGTTAGGTACAAACAGTGTACAATATATAATGAATTATGATTAAATCATGGCAAATTAAAATTAATATAATGTTCTAAAGAAAGCAAATATGTGTAAATAAATATAAAATAAAAAAAGTGCATTCACAAAGGAGTCGTGAAATCATACATCTCGGTGAAGTGATTATGAAGACTTCGTTTTAAAACTAACATTGAATCTTTAAACGTGTTTTACCGTGTTTTACAGTGTTTTACCGTGTTTTAACGTGTTTAACCTTGTGTAACCGCATTTAACGGTGTTTTACCGTGTTTTACTGTGTTTAACCGTGGGTAACTATTATCCGTGTGTTACCGCAATTATAGGTATTCTACCGTGTTAAAATGGATTTTACCGTAAGAAGAGATTGCGTTTATTAAAAATTTCTAACCGTGTTTTACCGTGTTTTACCATGTTTTACAGTGTGCAGGTAACCGTTTTGAACGTTGTTTTTTTTATTTATTTATTGATCAACGCCCTTTTACAGGGCTTTTACATATTAATGGTAATAAATACAATATTTATTGTACATAGCTGAACTGCTTCAGTAACAATATTTTATATTTGTTTAAAGATAAACTGAAGATGTCCACGGACTTGGTGTAATTGTTTCCTTTTATTAGTATTCTGGGTAAAGAGGAATACATATGGTAGTTAGTCCCAGAATGTCTGCACTGAAATAAATCCTGACTTCTTGTATTACGTTGTGGAATCCGGAAGCATACCAATTCAAGCAATACCGGACTATCAACTAAATTATGTAGAATTTTATATAGAAATACCAAGTCAGTGAAAATTCTTCTGTCAGACAATTTGAGCATAATCATATTATTTAACAGTGTTGTAGTTCAACATTATTGTTGGAATCCCCATTTTGAAATTTAGAAAACGTAAGAATTTGTTTTGTATTCTTTCAACAGCTTGTACATGTATGAGAATTGTACTCAAGTTGACATCTAACATACGCAAAATATAACAGTTTAATACATTTTATATTGTCAAAATTTCTAGTTAGTCTAGTCATAAATCCCAATATTTTTAAGCCCTTATTACAGATTCTTGTTATGTGGTTAACAAACGAAAGATTTGATTGGAAAGTGATGCCTGTCTTTAATTTGTGTTAGTGTTTCAAGAGCATTGTCATCTTTGTAGTAATTAAATATCACTGGATTTTTTATACGAGAAAATCTAATTATTTGACATTTTGAGATATTTAAATAAAGCCTATTTTCCTTACACCAATTTAACAATTTGTTGATATTATCTTGAAGAATGTTGCAATGATAAATATTTTGAATAATTTTAAAAATTTTTAGGTCATCAGCAAAAAGTAACATTATGAAATATATTTGTAAGATCATTTATAGACAAGATAAATAAGATTGGGCCGAGGTGTGAACCCTGTGGAACTCCACTTGTTGCATGAATTTTTTCTGACAGGGAGGATTTTATTCTAACAATTTGTTGTCTTCCAGTAAGATAGCTTTCAAACTAGGCTAATATATTGCCACGTATACCAAGCTTTCCTTATTTCCAAATGAGAATTTTATGGGAAACTGTATCAAAGGCCTTACTAAAGTCAGTATAAACAGAGTCAACTTGTTTTTTTTTTCTTTAATAGCATTGGTTATAAAATTTTCATAAATAATTAAGTTGGAAAGAGTACTTCTCCCTGGCATAAATCCAAACTGGTAAGGTGATATTACATGTTTTATCTGAGTAAAAAGTTTATCGAGTATTAGGCTTTCAAAGAGTTTTGGTATGGTGGATTGAATGCATATTGGTCTATAATTACAAACATCACTTTTATCACCCTTTTTGAAAATTGGAGTCAAATAACTCATTTCCCACTTATAGGGAAAAATTTCACTGGATAAAGATAGATTAAAAAGATTGGTTAATGGAAGAGCATTGATACATTCTTTGATAAATATTGTAGGGATATTATCCGGTCCGCAGATTTGTGGATATCTAATGATTTAACTTTAGTAATTACATCAGAGAGTCTTAGAGTACACTGTGAAATATCAAGAGTTTCATCTATTGTTGTTGGAACAGGAGCATTATTTGAGTCTGTTGAATAAACACTTTTAAAATTTTTTGCAAACAAGTTAACAATACCATCAGTATTATTACTATGGCTGCCATTTAGGTGCATAATGCTCGGGAAACCAGAATCATCTTCTTTGAGAATTCGAGTATTTCCAAAAATAACTAACATTATTTATTATGGAGTTTTGAATTTCATTTATATAGTTACGATAACAGACCATAGACATTTTTTTACATGAGGTTCTAAAATCTTTAAATTCTATGTAATCAGAATTTTTTTGATATAATTTATATTCTTTAAGTTTTAGTTTTTTGGTGATAAGTAGATTTATAAGTTCTTTGGAGTACCATTTTGGATAAGTGTTTGGTTTACATATCTTGGTTGGAATATACATGCTAATATAATAGCCTTTTCCAAAACAGAATAAAATTTATTGGTAGCTATGTTGATATCATCATATTGCATAGATGACCAATCAAAGGAGAGAAGATAATTACAAATTTTCTCAAAATCAGTTTTGAAAAAATTAATTTCTTAATTAATTAGTAACTATTATCCGTGTATAACCGCAATTTTAGGTATTCTTCCGTGTTTAATTGTATTTTACCGTAAGAATAGATTGCGTTAATTTAATTTAATTTTTTTACCGTGTTTTACCGTGTTTTACCATGTTTTACAGTGTGTAACCGTTTTAAACGTTGTTTTGCAGTGTTTTATCGTGTTTTACCGTGTTTTACCGTGTTTAACCTTGTGTAACCGCATTTAACAGTGTTTTACCGTGTTTAACCTTGTGTAACCGCATTTAACGGTGTTTTACCGAGTTTTACTGTGTTTAACCGTGGGTAACTATTATCCATGTGTAACCACAATTAAAAGTATTCTACCGTGTTTTATTGTATTTTACCGTAAGAAGAGATTGCTTTGATTAAAAAAATTTAACCGTATTTTACCGTGATTTACCGTGTTTTACTGTGTTTAACCTTGGGTTACTGTATTTAGAGGTGTTTTATCGTGAGTAACCGCAATTACCGGTATTTTACCGTGTTTAACCGTATTTTACCATAAGAAGAGATTGCGTTTTTTTAAATTGTTTAACCGTGTTTTACCGTGATTTACCATGTTTTACCGTGTGTAACCGTATTGAACGGTGTTTTACCGTGTTTTACTGTTAGGGAACGGATTCCGGTGTCGATAGAGACGGGTGACAGAAATGAAAGGCATCTGATTGAGTTGCGAGTCATCTCAAAAATATGCCTGTAAATGATTAGAATGAAATTCGCATTATTTATCGATTAAAAACTCATTTGAGTGATCCGCTTCAAATCAAAGACAAAATCATGACCAAAGGGTGAGTCGAGAAAATCGCCACAGCTCTTTGACGACTAAAAAAGCTTGTCAAGAACGTCAAGAACTTGAAGAGAAAATTGAGTACAAAGACTTTTGGATGGCCGCGGAGTAGCTGACTAGTTGGGAGATCGTTGTTATCATAGTGTGTTTCAAAACTTTACACGTGTTTCTCTCCATACTACTTTTTTTTAAATTGGCGGGCAAGATAACTCAAAAACTTCTTAATCGATTCTTATGAAATTTGGCATAAGTCTTCTCTATAGTATAAGCTTCTAGTTGAACTTCAATCATGCCAAAAAAATTACAAAGATTTTCATTTTTGAACCAAAAACCTTTAAAAAAAGGGTGAAAAATCGAACTTTTTTGTTCTGAGCCGTGGCAATTTACGAATTTTTGCTGTTTTCGTTTTTTTGTTGGTTCAACTAGAAAATACATGTTTTATAAACACGTTCAAGCCAAAATTTTAGATTTCGGATGGCTGTTAAAAAAGCTAAAAATCCCGCCAATTGATGCCTTTCGCCACGAGGGTCTCAGGAGATTACTTACTACGGCGGCCATTTTGAAAAACAAAATCCGATTCTTGTATTTTAATATATAATAAATAAACGTACTGAATTTAAAAACGATTAATTGATTTCTTCCCTTTTAAATAAGCCTCTGAAAAACGGGGCGCAGAAAAGGCTATTTACGGCACTGTGTGTGACAAATGGATCGAGAAAGATTATTGAAATGAAAATTCATTCAAGCATTTTAAAACAATATTACTTTTATTTATTAAAGCTTCAAATTGATCCGTGTCGAGACTTTTCAATTCTAGAGCATGAGACAGTCATATTATAGAATAAATCTGGAGTGAAAAATATGGCTGAAGGCGACATTTGGAATGTTCTGCCAAACATTGAAATATTATGCATTCAACATATTAGGAAACAAAGTTATAATTATTAACTGTGTGTAGTACTTGAAGTTGACATTTGGAAACGGTTGAGAGAATCGTTATTAATCTGTACACAACTGATTTACACGAAACGCCATATGAGTAACAATGGTTAATAGATAACAATATTACTGTGAATAACTGAGATCACGAAAGATTACGATTACGGAGATAAAAGAGTGTGAGAATATGCTAACGTTCATAAAAAAACCAGACCGTTGCCGTCTCTTTTTAATACTGCTCAAGTCCAAGAAGCAATTTATTATTCCGCAGATACACTAATTAAAAAAAATAGGTAGACGTCAAAATGATATTTTAAACATACGTCAAAAAACTAATTAATAAATAATTCCCTAACTTAGTTAACTGATTGGCGCAAGATAAGCTAGGTCGTGTTAGAAACAGCGCAGTTGATGCATTTGAGCGTGACTGTGTTAAAAATAACACAAATTAAAGACCAGTGGTCGCTCAGTTTTAGTTGGAATAACGGCCCTTATGAAGAGCGTTAATAATACAATAATTGAAATAATGATTATTACTTACCAGTAACTATCACAAGTAAGGGATAATAAATAAAATAGCGCGAATTAAACAGCACAGAATACGGAAACGTCGGAAACAGGATAAAACGACTGACGATGAAGAAAGCATACGTCACCAAAATATATGGGTTATGCATAGACAAAATAATTTCGTAGACTATAATAATAATTTCAACATAGTAATTTTATAATATTATAATTTTATTATATTACAAATATTATATTTGTGTTCATGGTTATTCTTTTAAATTGCGTCTTTTATAATATTTTAGCTAGCAGATACTTCAACCGATTGACTGTGGGAAATTGGCGACCTTGAGGAAAATTTCTTTCACAAAATAAAACAGATATTAAGTGCAAGCAATTCTAACTTTAAATATATTTTATTTCTTTATTGATTTACATATATTACAGATTTAACCTAATTATTAAGATATTTTGAAAACATTTTTACATTACTTATATACCTACTTATGTTTTGAAATTTTAATATTTCTATTTTTGAAACTGATAATTCATGGTGGAATTCCATTATAATATATTATAATAAAAACAAATATAAAACTTTTTTCCACTTTAAGTTTAATGACCGTAACCGGTTTCAGCTCGCTAGAGCCATCTTCAGAAGTCTGAAGTTGAAGTCTGAAGAAGTCTGATTTTGAAATTTTATTATGTTGAGTGTAAGGTGGGTTTGAGAAAATAATGCTGTGGGTGGGTAATATTGTATTTATCGTGAGCACCCCACTAACACTATAACTCTGTTTTTTTGTACATATGGGTAAAACGCTTAAATATTCTGTGAAAAGCAGAATGGTGGAATAAATATATATTTATTGTGGTAAAAACAAAGTGTTTTTAATTATTTCATGAATAAATATATAGTGATACCGGTATATCTTTAGAGATACATATTGTATTGCGATGCCCACTCAGCCACTGATCAGTCAGTGGCTGAGTGGGCAATGCATTTTGGTGTGTTCGATTTCTCGGCTGGCTAAGACCTCTATCACGACTCAAGCAACATTTTTGGCTTACTGCGGTGGTAGAAGGAGATTTTCAAACACTGTTTGGTTATTCGTAACCCGGGAATGTCTTTCTTTAAAAATATATATAAATATGTATAAAAGTATATAAAAATTCATTAAAAAGTATACATATATATATTTTTTAAGAAAGGCAATCATTCCCGGGTTATGAATAACCCACTTGTGGGGGACCAAGGTTTTCTATGAATTTGTACTCAATTAAAATAGAAATAAGCATTTTTTTGGGATTTATTTATTTATAATTAATGAAGAGACATTTATAATAAGTCCAAGAAAACTAGTAAACATTTTAAACAAACGTGTGACATTTATAATAATGTCAAGCGGAGTCATCTCATTTTTCGATCGAGCATGACCTCTTAGACCAGGCAAATGCACAATAATGTGATGCGCTCGAACTCGTGACCGTGATAGCGGTGTTTTTCCCCAATTTGTACCTGTTTTTGCCATAAAATGCATTAGAGGTAGTCGCTCAGAATTTTTCTATCCAAGCTATCATTTTCCGAGTCACAAATGCATAAAAATGTAATCAAGAATTTTTGATTACGTAAGTGCACTCGTGGGGGACTCAGGTCCCAGGTTCTAGGTCTTAAGAACTAGGTCCCAGGTCAGCCCGGGCGATATTCTAAGTATCGACCTGTTGGGCGAAATTAAGAATAAACGGAGCCGTAAGCGCGTTAGGCGGTGAGGAAAAGGATGGGGTAGAGGAAGTTCAGTAAGTACCTTTCTATCAGATCTAGACATACCATACGTCACCCCAAGTGACGTATGGCATGGACAACAAGTTTGGTGACTTAGCAGGGCTGCCCGGGTTCATGGGGGTTTGCCAAGGTCTTAGCGGCCGATGTGTCTGCCCACCTGCTGCGTGGCGGGCCCGATTGAGAGAAACTGGTTGAGGAGATCCTACGACCTCTCCAGCCTGAATCCCTCGACCCATCGCCTTGCACCGCAGTTGAAGGGATGGATTCATATGCCCGTCAGTCCTGGACACACTGACCCCCAGATTCCAACCCACCCCTCAGTACTAGTATGCGGTTGAAGTACCCATATAGTACCCATCATAGTACTTCAACCGCAGATTTTCAAGCACCGTTGGAGGGGGGGGGGGGGTTCGTGGAAATCCAATTTTATTATTACGATGTCATTTTATACCAATTTTTTTTCATAATCACATGTGACGAGTACTCTTCAAATAAAAATCATGTTTTTAAATTCTACTACAAATTTATACCTGCTCTCGGAAATCGAGAATGGTTTCCATGAAATAGGATTTCGCATCTCCAAATAAGATTCCCCAAATAATAGTTAACACACGGAATAGTCACTTTCTCAGAATTGTTGTAGTAACTCAAATGTAAACCTTCACTCGGTAAACGATGAATCTGAAACTTGTTATTTAATTTATCGTTATATTCTGAACACAAAACTGTTATAAATTAAATCTATATGCGGCGAATCAAAACTACATTCAGAAGATTAACATGGATTTTCTTTGATTTTGGCAGCACATACATAGTCTGCAACTAGAATTTTATAACTGCACTTCGAATAAGAGAATGTTTTCCTTCAAAATTTGTCATCAGATTAATCCATAACTGGAATTTTCCATTCTGATCGCAAAATTGGTTTTTAAATAATAGTGAATCGGTTCACGATGAATGTGAATCTTGTAACTTAATTTATTTTTATATTCTGAACACAAAACTGGTTTAAATTAAATCTATATGCGGCAAATTAAAACTTCACTCAGAACATGAAAATGGTCTGGCAGCAAAAAATAGTCTGCAACTAGAATTTAATAACTGCATTTCGAACAAGAAAATGTTTTCCTTCGAAACGGGTCAGCAGATGATTCCACAACATAAATTTTACATTCTGAAGACAAAACTGATTAAATCTGTATGCGGCAAAATAAAACTACACTCAGCACATAAATATGGCTTCGGATAGATTTTTATAACTGCCCTTCGAATAAGAGATTTTTTCCGCCGAATGTGTCAGCAGATGTATCAACAACTGGAATTTTGCATTCATCAGAACTTTTTACTTTTACTCCTAACCGAAAACTTATTTCGAACCAGTTTTGTGATCACACAAAACTGGTTCGAAATTAGGAGTAAATCTGCATGCGAGTCCCCAGCTTTAATGAGTATTATTCTCATAATATTCGTATAGTTTTCTTTCGAATTACAAATTTTGAAGAATGTTTTTTTTTTAATTTTTATTCTTCATTTTAAGCACCCGCTTAACTGCCAAAGCAGTTTGTCAGAAGGTCAATAAAACAATATTAATAAAACACTAAAGTACAAAATATTACAAGAAACCACAAGAGCAAAATAGATACAGAAGAATAGCTTTTAAGTAACTATAATAAAAAGGCATAAAATATTCAAACAAACAAAACAAATTTTGAAACAAAATTTTTAACTCCACTCGAAATATTAGAACGGTTTTCTTTGAAATGCGTCAGCAGATTAATCCGTAACTGGAATTTTTACAGATCATTCGGAACGTTAAACAAGTTTTAACCTAAAAGTTAATCTGCACGCAAGTCTTCAGTTAAAATTTAAACTACACCCAGAACAACACGGAACTCCACCAATCATTCTCATTGAATATTAGTTGTTTAATTTAAATTAGCTAAGGCTCACACCTCTCCAGACATTTCGATTTGTTGGTTTGTTTAAAGTCAATTAATTAACAAATGAAATTATCAATAGATGTCAGGAGACGCAAACTCTCTTCAGACAAGACCGATATAAAAGGCCTGTGTTTAGGTTTTTTCCTTCTCTTTTCACCATCCTAACTTCTTAATAAGTAACAGTAAAATCCTTGGTCTGTCTTGGGTAGTTTGGGTCTCCGGAATTATTCACAATGTAATTGGGAATAAAGCAAAATAAAATGTCACGAGTCCTTTGAAAGTTTCCTGAAGCGGCCTTATTATTTTATGAAGTTCCTTCTTCCAAAACAAAACATATGATCCTACGAGTCGGATAATTTAACGCGAGTGATTAAATTAGTAAAGAAGAACCAGCACTGAAAAAAGGAACAGCCAACATGCAGTTTCCAGCATCCAGCAAGCAGCAGAGGCCATCAGCGATAAAAAAGGGCAAGTGACCAATCCATATCCATACTATCTACCTTACCATTAAAATCCTTAAAAGCAAAAAAAATCAATGACATCAATATTGTGCATTACTCAAAAAAAAAATTGTTGCAAGCCGGTATGACAAAATTATTGACAAAATTATTGATTATTGACAAAAACTACAGCAATGTTTTAAATTTCGAGATTTATAAAGTTTGTTTGAAATTTTTATTTTAAATTAGCCGCGAAGTCAATAAAGCAGTTTTTGTTGGAAATGCTCTATGGGCGATTGAATAAAAATCAACGGGATTCATCTATGATTAACGACGTTGGTAAATTATTATTATTGTTATTGTTGTCTCGTGACAGTTCGTGAAGTAAATAACTAAAATTTGGGAAGTTATCAGTGCGTATATTATATGATTAATAGTGATTAAACGGTGATTGCGATAAAATAATTGGATAACTCTGTAAATTGTAAGTACACATCTGATTAATCAAAATGGATTTAAAAACGCTGATCGCTCAACGGGGCGTTTGTAAAGGCAAGATGACAAGGTTCAGAGAATTTTTAAACAAAGATTCACTAACGCAAAGCGAACTAGAATTGCGTATAAAGCGTTTCGAACCTTTGCTAGATAATTTTGAAGAAATTCAAGATAGAATAGAGGCATTATCTCCAGACGATGTTGAAGGCGACCGAGCGAGCTTTGAAAATGATTATTTTTGTATATTGGCCAGCGCAAAAGAGAGGTTAGCTAAAAAGGATTCTGCAATCACGGCGAATAACAATATTAAATTACCGATAATTGAATTACCGAAATTTAAAGAGGATTACTGCGAATGGATGCAGTTCCGGGATGCGTTCATATCTTTAGTAGACAGCAATCATAACCTGGATGCCGTTCAAAAATTTTATTATCTGCGGTCTTGTCTGAAAGGGGAAGCGTTTAAACTCATAACAGCGTTACCGATATACGCGGATAACTACGTTACGGCTTGGGAGATGCTTACGGATAGATACGAAAACTCAAAAATAATTATAAATAATCATGTAAACGCATTGTTTAAATTACCGGACGTAAAGGCAGAAAATCACGTCGCAATAAGGAATCTATTGGACGAGGCGCAATTACATTTAAAATCACTAAATAACTTAAATATAGCTACGAAAAATTGGGATGTAATATTAATTTATTTGTTATCAAGCAAATTAGATTCAAATACAAGGGCTCATTGGGAACAATACCCAACAAAGAATAATTTACCTACCTACGAAGAATTTATTAGTTGTTTGTATACAAGGGCCCAAGTACTAGAAGCCTCGGCAAATAACGAAAAAAGAATCAATCCGGGAAAAACGAATCCGCATAATTATAAAAAGGAAGTTTTGGTGTCGTTGTCCGCACAAAAATTAAAATGTTTACATTGCAACGATAATCATAAAATTTATTATTGCCGCAAATTTTTGGAATTAAAACCGAAAGAACGAATTGATAAAATACACAAATTAGGCGCTTGTTTAAAATGTTTAAACCCCGGTCATAAATTGAAGGATTGCAGGTCTAAATTCAATTGCCGTAAATGCGATGGTGAAAATCATAATACTTTACTTCATGTTAAGAAGGAGGAGGAATCAAAACACGAAAGGGCATCAACATCTTCCGCGAAGGAAGCGCCTTTAGTATCAAATCATGCCGCGAAGGTAGAACAAAATTTCGTGTTATTGTCAACTGCCATCATCAACATAAAGGATGATGCAGGAAACTCAATTCAAGCAAGAGCTCTATTAGATTCTGGAGCTCAAACGAATTTCATAAGTAAGGCATTCGTCAAGAAATTAAATTCAAAAACGAAAAAAGTCAACATTCCTGTCACGGGAATCCACAATAAAATTTTAAATATAAGATCTAAAGTGGGATTAAATATAACTTCAGGCTACTCTGAGTACGAAAAGAAGATAGAATGCCTGATTATACCTGAGGTGACCAGTAATCTGCCCCAAATTTCCTTTCAGAGAAAAGAAGCGGAGATCCCCAGCGGTCTCCAATTAGCAGATCCAAACTTCAACATTACCAGCCCGATAGATCTACTACTAGGAGCGGAGGTATTTTGGGAAGTCTTGCATAACGATCGAATGAGGATTGGAGATGCGGGACTCACGCTGCAAAGGACCGAGCTAGGATGGCTTGTATCCGGGCCTATCTCCACTCCGAAACCAAAAAGGCCAGTAAATTCCTGTCATTTATCTTTAAATTTATTGCATAAGCAATTAGAAAACTTTTGGAAAATAGAGGAACTAGCTCCTGTAAAACATAGAAGCCACGAAGAAAGAGCATGTGAAGAGAGCTTCTTACACACGCACAAAAGAGATGAGAAAGGACGTTTTGCGGTAAGATTACCGCTGCGGCCTAATATTAATCAAATGGGTGAAACCCTAAAGGTGGCTGAAAAAAGATTCTATAATATGGAGAAGAAATTCCTTGCCAATCAAGACCTGATGCTAGATTATAAAAAATTCATGAAAGAGTATCAGGAATTGGGGCACATGACGCTGTGCGAAGCACCACCAAAAGATAAAATTTGTTATTATTTGCCACACCATGCAGTGATGAAGGAGTCTAGCACGACAACCAAAACCAGGGTCGTGTTTGACGGATCAGCCAAGTCATCAACCGGTATATCATTAAACGACGCCCTCATGGTAGGGCCAGTTTTACAAAAGGATTTATGTGCACAACTGTTATTTTTCAGAAAGCACCAGTATGCATTAACCGCCGACATCGAGAAGATGTATCGTCAAATATTGGTGCAACCTGAGGATAGAGATTTGCAGCGCATAGTCTGGAGGGACTCTCCGGAGGAAGAAATCCGACACTACCAACTCAATACTGTCACCTACGGTTTGGGACCATCATCCTTTCTGGCTACCAGATGCTTGGAGCAGTTAGGAACGGAAAATCAGGAAGCATACAGAAAGGTCAGTCAAATCCTAAAATACAATTTTTATATGGATGATTTGATAACTGGCGACGAAAATGAGGCAGATTGTCTCACTATTAAGCATCAGTTAAGCAGCATTTTGGCATCTGCTGGGATGAATTTACGAAAATGGCGATCGAATCTACCCTCTATAGGTTCGAAATCAGAGAATGATGCAGATATGATTATTACTGATAACCCCAAGGAAAAGAAAATTTTAGGGTTGTCATGGAATAACCAGCAAGACTATTTTCAGTACATTGTAGAGCCCTTAGAAGCGTGCGTTAAAAGCAAACGCCAAATGCTATCATGTATCGCCTCTACCTTTGACCAATTGGGACTGATAGGCCCAATAACTTTAGTCGCAAAACTGATAATGCAAGGTTTGTGGCAAACTAAAATTCAGTGGGACGAGGATGTTCCATCTGAGCAGATGAATGCATGGAATTCGTATATAAATGAATTACCTATTTTGAACAAGTTAAAAATACCGAGAAAAATAATTTGCAAACATCAAGTTAAACTGCATCTGCATGGATTTTGTGACTCGTCAGAAAAGGCCTATGCAGCTTGTATATATATAGTGTCTACTGATGAATCAGGAAACACAACTTCTAATTTAATCACATCAAAATCAAGGGTGGCACCGTTGAAAAGCATATCACTACCAAAGCTGGAGCTTTGTGGTGCTGTTTTACTCACAAAATTAGTAAACTATGTCAAAATAGCTATGAACTTAAATGAAATAGATACAACCTACTGGTGCGATTCCATGATAACGATTTTCTGGATTCGTGGACAACCAGCCAGGTGGAACACATTTGTGGCCAATAGGGTGGCTGAAATCCAGGAATCCAGTCAACCCGCACAATGGAAGCACGTAAGATCGGAGGATAATGCGGCGGACGTTTTATCCAGAGGCACCACAGTCTCGCAACTACTTAAATCTGACATTTGGTGGCATGGGCCCACCTGGTTGACTTCAGGCGATTACCCGATTACTTGCAGTGAAATTACGCCGTTGGATTTACCAGAAGAAAGATTGAAACTAACGTTAATTTCAGCAGTAAAACAGGATTGGGAAATATTCTCCAGATACTCTTGCTTAACCAAATTGCAAAGGGTGACAGCTTATATTTTAAGATTTATTTTTAATTGCAGAAATCCTTTGTCAAGGCGTGACGGAGCGTTAACTGTTTACGAATTGGAGAATTCACTTCACATATTAATATCTCGCGCACAATGTTTTGCATTCCCGGAGGAGACGAGGGCATTGAAAACCGGGGTAAATGTGAGAAATTGTAGTAGATTAAAGTCATTAAATCCTTATTTGTTTAAGGATTTAATCCGGGTGGGGGGTAGGTTGTCCAACGGAAAAATGATATCGGAAAGTCAACAACACCCCATAGTACTACCTTCACATCATAAACTAAGTGAACTTATTGTCAGGCACTACCATTACTCATATTTACATGCAGGAACGCAGGCATTGTTAGCGTTAATAAGAATGAAATACTGACCAATTATGGGTAAAAACTTAATTAAAAAGGTTCTGAAATACTGTATTGTATGTTTTAGGTGTAACCCGAAAACAGAGCAACAGCTGATGGCGGACTTACCGACCGAAAGAATAACGGAAGGTCGCCCGTTTCAATTATCCGGCGTGGACTACTGCGGACCCATTATGATTAAATCAGGTGTCAGCCGTAAGACTCACAGCGTAAAATCTTATATATGTCTATTTATATGTATGGTAACCAAAGCTATACATCTAGAAGTAGTAATGTCTTTAAGCACTGATAGCTTCCTAAATGCGTTTAAGCGTTTCATCTCGCGAAGAGGGAAACCCAGTAAAATGTTTTCAGATAACGCCACGAACTTTCGGGGCGCGAATAACGAATTGAGGGAAATCTATGAATTTTTGAAGAATTCAAATGAAAAAATCGATAAATACTTAGCCAATTTATCCATTCGGTGGCATTTTATACCCGCAAGGGCTCCGCACTTTGGGGGACTGTGGGAAGCAGGGGTCAAATCAGTAAAATACCACTTGAAGAGGGTGGCAAATGCTTCATTACTAACATATGAGGAATTCAGCACTGTGTTATGTCAAATTGAATCATGCTTGAACTCCCGTCCTCTCTGTCCGCTGTCCAATGACCCCCAAGACCTAAATCCTCTGACTCCTGGTCACTTTCTCATTGGAACGAGTTTAGCAGCGATCCCGGAGCAGAATTTGCAGAATGTGGCAGTCAATAGATTGAATCATTACCAAAAATTAAATCAACTAATACAGTCGTTTTGGTCGAGGTGGCGCAAGGAGTACTTGGCTGAGCTGCAGACCCGGACGAAATGGACTGGCAACCACCAAAGGCAGCTGCAACCAGGCCAAATGGTCATTTTGAAGGAAGATAATGAGCCTCCTTGCTTTTGGAGGCTAGGACGAGTGCACGCTGTACACCCGGGGCCCGATGGAAGAGTACGAGTAGCTACCATCATCACAGGACAGGGAACGGTTCAGAGGGCAATATCAAAACTATGCCTGCTGCCAATTGAGGACAACAAATGCGGAGACCATCTACCCGAGATAGACCAAGGAATATAAGAAGCAACCCGGCAGCGCCTGTGCACAGTGCGGCGCCCACAAGCAAAGGAAAATAAATGGATGGAGCTGGGTGTTTGTTTTTTTTTATAATCAGACTTTAATGATAAATTCGCTTTTGTGTAAATAAAAGTGAAAGGCAATAATAAATTCGCTTGTGTAAATAAAAGTGAAAAACAATAATAAATTCGCTTGTAGAAAAGTGGAAAAAACAATTAAAAAAAAAGGTGCAAAATAAATAAAGATGGTGGAGGTCGTGACCTCTTGTGAAAACTCATATGAAAATTAAAGGTCATAATCTAGCCAAAGGAAAATGAATGAACACTGCAAGTGCCCATTTAAATGTATATAATAAAATTAGCTGTCCTGGAAGGAAGACCTGGTCCAATCCGCATGGCATTGTGTTTGTCCTAAAATTAAATGTTTAATAATTGTAGAACTTATTGATTTTAATGTTAATCGTTAACTTAATCTTTAGCTTTAATGTTTAACTGGAGCATGTAAAATATGAAATGGTTAGTTAATTTAATCTGGTGTGAAGCAGTTAAAGTTGTTTGAGTTATCTTTAGTAGTATAAGTGAGATATTTTAATTATTATATTCTATTTGTGTAAAAAAAACTCTGGCCTTTACCGTTTTTTGGGCGGGAATATGTTTAATTTAAATTAGCTAAGGCTCACACCTCTCCAGGCATTTCGATTTGTTGGTTTGTTTAAAGTCAATTAATTAACAAATGAAATTATCAATAGATGTCAGGAGACGCAAACTCTCTTCAGACAAGACCGATATAAAAGGCCTGTGTTTAGGTTTTTTCCTTCTCTTTTCACCATCCTAACTTCTTAATAAGTAACAGTAAAATCCTTGGTCTGTCTTGGGTAGTTTGGGTCTCCGGAATTATTCACAATGTAATTGGGAATAAAGCAAAATAAAATGTCACGAGTCCTTTGAAAGTTTCCTGAAGCGGCCTTATTATTTTATGAAGTTCCTTCTTCCAAAACAAAACATTAGTCATAAAAAACCCAAGCGCAAAACAAAATTCAGGTAATACTTGCAATTCTCTACAGACGGTATTGCCAGTTGCAGTGATCAAGATGGCATTATTATACATTCATTGAAAAAGAGGTGTTTCCCCGGTCTTGTCACAGAATAAGTAATGAAAAATTTCGTGCCCATTTTAATCTGTCCGAATCGCAGGTGCGGCAAAAATATGAACTGGTTAAACTTTTAACAAGATATTATTATTACTCGTGGTCGCCCAATGATTGAAATTTGACCATCATTATTATTTTTTTTATTGATTTGTGGCGTACATTCAATTCCGCCACTTAAGGAACACACGAGAAACATCTACAAGCCGATACGCATTTGTTTACATTTCACGCAGAGCCGGCTACGTACCGTCTACCTACTTATGCACGCATCGGCGGTGACGTACTCGCTGGGACTGCCGGCCGATAAATAATAATTTCGCCATCTTCGCGAAAGGTCGAGACTCGAGCGTGCATCCACGAACACAGTGACGAGTACATACCTTCAGCGCACATATTGCCAGCGAATGGAAAGTGACTTGGCCGCTCGCTACTTTATAAGGCAGCGCACTTAACTTCAAGCTAGTCAGTCTGTAGCCCGCCTTTATTCAGTCTCCATCCAACGGTCGCATTTATATTCGCCTCTATACAGCGAACAGTGTGTAACAACAGTACCCGGTGCATCTCCACAACTCCACCAGGGCAGCTTCCTTCGTGGACATCACAAGGACTATCTGCCGGTGTCTCCACTCATCATCGCCGTTCATCTCCGGAACGAGCGTCGAGCAACGGCCTGGAAGACGAGGTCATCCTCCACCGCAACGGTGTAGAGCATCACGCTGGTGGCTCCACTCACCGAGTCACCGCCGTTCATCACTCCAGGGCAGCTTTCTTCGTGGACATCACAAGGACTATCCGCCGGTGGCTCCACTCACCGAGTCACCGCCGTTCATCTGCGCAACGCGCGTCGAGCAACGGCCTGGACGTCAGGTTATCTACGCCGCCATGGCGTCGAGCAACACCCTGGTGACCTGCAGGCCCGTGACCTGCAGGCCCGTGGCCTGCTCCACCACAGCATCACCGACCTGCATCACTCATCATGACCGTGCACCAGCAACGCCTCATCTACGGCACTTAGTCATCTTCATGTTACATCGCACCGACCTCAGCTACGTGGCTCATGATTCAATAAACGACTGGACTCGCAACCGACTTGGATGCCCTTCATTTCTCCCTCCGTCTCCATCGACACACGGAGCCCGTTCCCTCAGATTTATTTTATTTTTTATGCATAATTAAAAAAAAAATTAGCCTTCTGCACTCTTTTCGAAATTACACACTCCTCCATCCGCTAAATTTTCGTAAAAAGGGGTTAAAAGTTTTTGCTGCACGTATAAAGATACTGATTTATTGTGAAATTTTTTTCCTTCCCAGAACTTCGTCTTTTTCCTTTCCTTAAATAAACTCAACAAACAGTATCCCTTTAGATGAGACATGGGGGAAGGGCCCTGAGGGAAATTATTTTCCTCAGGGCCTCTTGCGTGCAGTTCATGTAAAAAAAATAAATAATTTTGAGCATGACATTGCAATATTTTATTTTACCAGCAGGAAGCAATCCTTAATTGCCTTCTGCCACATCTGAGCTTCATTATATTAATTAATCTTAGAGTCTCATTGCTATTATTCAAGTTGTCACTTAAGTGTTAAATAATAAATGCCATATTGTTCAATTCTTATGAATTTTATTTCTATACATACCTTAATGTTCATAATTGACTGATTATAGGTTATGTTTTACAACAACATTAATTACTTCTCTGTTGCAAATACTGGGACTCGATACATTAAAGAAAGAAGAATTTGTTCCGACTTATTTTATTTATTTAAAATTGTAAATAATTTGTTGAACTCCCCTGAACTTCTTTCGTTGACATGTACCGAGTAGATCAGTTTGTCATAAATAACCTTTTCATTGTTATAATATAGGATCTAATGCTGAATTTTATTCAATAATAAATCGCCTGCATATGCTTGGTAATAAGTATGTTGTTGATGATGTGATAAATATTGAAAGATTATCAACATACAAACATTATTTAATTAAAACTGTTTGTCAGCGCTTCTCAGTTGGATTAAAATCAAATATACTTTGAATGTTTATATTTTTCATCAATGTTTACTTATTTTTTAAATTTATTATTGTTTTGGATTTGGATTTCTAAATTTATTTTTGTTACACACTTTACTTAGTTATTTTTTTAGTTCAAAATAGCTTGTAGGTGTACACGTATATGAGGTTTTCTTTTTCTACTTTATGCGACAGCATACTTCAATATGTACTTTTTAATTTTTTGGCATATGAATATTTTTTCTTAATTATGCATATTCTGTATCCGTTTTGAATTAGGTATTGTAATTCCTATGTAAAAGCCGTTAAACGGCGTTAGTAAATAATAAATAAATATATGCAATCTGGAATAAGACCTGATGCATTTATTCATGATTTATTATGTGGAACAATATTATTTTATGACATACTTGAATATTGAACGTTTTCATTTATTGATGATAATGGAAACGTTACAAATTTCCAGTAATTGTACTTTGCTCCTTTGATTTTCATCATTAGTAATATGTTCTTGCTCAAATGTGTGTCAAAATTTTGTTTGCGCTCGCCCTCCGCTGCAACGGTAGAACATTGTTAGTATTTGGGAGGAAGAAACCAATAATGTATTTGTAATTAAAAGTTCTTTCGGATATCAAACAATCACTTTGTTCGCAACCACGGAATTTATTTAATATATTACGACCGACCGGTTTCGTTTGACACCAGCGTCATAAGGGTGCAAAATTAATCTTAAAAAAATACATTTATTGTGCTTTTCATATAAAGATAGAGAAATTTAAAAAAATCGGTAAATAATATGCCCTGATGACGATGATGATTGTGTTAAGCGAAACCAGTCGGTCGTAATAAATTTAATTAAAAAAACACATAAATTCGATGAAGACAACTTTTATTTTATACACTCTACCGGTTTCGGAAGCACCCTTCATTCGTCAAGAGACTACTTTCTACCAAAAATCTTTCTTAACTGTAAAATGTTTCTGAAAACACTCAAAAATGGATTCTTGTTCTAGCAAAATGCTTAATTGTCCAAAACACAAGACAAGACACATAAGACATTATATGTATGTCCAAAAAACTTTTCTCCACTGTGAGTCAGCATGTGCCTCGTCAAACTTTGCTTGTGAGAACATGAATAGGTGCACTTGGAACAAGAAAAAGGTTTTACCCCACTGTGAGTCAGCATGTGAGACGTCAGACTGCTTTTATGAGAACAAGAATAGTTGCACTCGGAACAAGTAAAAGGCTTTTCTCCACAGTGAGTCAGCATGTGCCTCGTCAAACTATGCTTTCGAGAACGAATAGGTGCACTTGGAACAAGAAAAAGGTTTTACCCCACTGTGAGTCAGCATGTGGGTCGTCAAATATCCCTTAAAAGAACATAAATAGTTGCACTCGGAACAAGAAAAAGGTTTTACCCCACTGTGGGTCAGCATGTGAGACTTCAGACTGCTTTTATGAGAACACGAATAGTTGCACTCGGAACAAGAAAATGGCTTTTCTCCACTGTGAGTCAGCCCGTGAGTCGTCAGACTGCTTTTATAAGAACATGAATAGTTGCACTCGGAACAAGAAAAAGGCTTTACCCCACTGTGAGTCAGCTTGTGAGTCGTCAGATTGCTATTTCGAGAACATGAATAATTGCACTCCGAACAAGAAAAAGGTTTTTTTCCACTGTGAGTCAGCATGTGAGACGTCAGACTGCTTTTATGAGAACATGAATAGTTGCACTCGGAACAAGAAAAAGGCTTTTCTCCACTGTGAGTCCGCACGTGAGTCGTCAGACTGCTCTTTCGAGAACATGAATAGTTGCACTCGGAACAAGAAAAAGGCTTTACCCCACTGTGAGTCAGCTTGTGAGTCGTCAGATTGCTTTTTCGAGAACATGAATAATTGCACTCGGAACAAGAAAATGGCTTTTCTCCACTGTGAGTCCGTGTGTGAGTCGTCAGACTGCTTTTTTGAGAACATGAATAGTTGCACTCGGAACAAGAAAATGGCTTTTCTCCACTGTGAGTCAGCTTGTGAGTCGTCAGACTGCTCTTTCGAGAACATAAATAGTTGCACTTGGAACAAGAAAAAGGTTTTTTTCCACTGTGAGTCAGCATGTGAGACGTCAGACTGCTTTTATGAGAACATGAATAGTTGCACTCGGAACAAGAAAAAGGCTTTTCTCCACTGTGAGTCCGCACGTGAGTCGTCAGACTGCTTTTATAAGAACATGAATAGTTGCACTCGGAACAAGAAAAAGGCTTTACCCCACTGTGAGTCAGCATGTGGGACGTCAGACTGTTTTTATGAGAACATGAATAGTTGCACTCGGAACAAGTAAAAGGCTTTTCTCCACTGTGAGTCAGCCCGTGAGTCGTCAGACTGCTTTTATAAGAACATGAATAGTTGCACTCGGAACAAGAAAAAGGCTTTACCCCACTGTGAGTCAGCTTGTGAGTCGTCAGATTGCTTTTTCGAGAACATGAATAATTGCACTCGGAACAAGAAAATGGCTTTTCTCCACTGTGAGTCCGCGTGTGAGTCGTCAGACTGCTTTTTTGAGAACATGAATAGTTGCACTCGGAACAAGAAAATGGCTTTTCTCCACTGTGAGTCAGCTCGTGAGTCGTCAGACTGCTCTTTCGAGAACATAAATAGTTGCACTTGGAACAAGAAAAAGGTTTTTTTCCACTGTGAGTCAGCATGTGAGACGTCAGACTGCTTTTTTGAGAACATGAATAGTTGCACTCGGAACAAGAAAATGGCTTTTCTCCACTGTGATTCAGCATGTGCCTCGTCAAACTGTGCTTGTGAGAATATGAATAGGTGCACTTGGAACAAGAAAAAGGTTTTTTTCCACTGTGAGTCAGCATGTGAGACGTCAGACTGCTTTTATGAGAACATGAATAGTTGCACTCGGAACAAGAAAAAGGCTTTTCTCCACTGTGAGTCCGCATGTGAGTCGTCAGACTGATTTTTTGAGAACATGAATAGGTGCACTCGGAACAAGAAAAAGGTTTTTCTCCACTGTGAGTCAGCATGTGGGTTGTCAAATATCCCTTAAAATAACATGAATAGTTGCACTCGCAACAAGAAAAAGGTTTTACCCCACTGTGAGTCAGCATGTGAGACGTCAGACTGCTTTTATGAGAACACGAATAGTTGCACTCGGAACAAGAAAAAGGCTTTTCTCCACTGTGAGTCAGCATGTGCCTCGTCAAACAATGCTTGCGAAAACATGAATAGGTGCACTTGGAACAAGAAAAAGGTTTTACCCCACTGTGAGTCAGCATGTGAGACGTCAGACTGCTTTTTTGAGAACATGAATAGTTGCACTCGGAACAAGAAAAAGGCTTTTCTCCACTGTGAGTCCGCATGTGACTCGTCAGACTGCTTTTTTGAGAACATGAATAGGTGCACTTGGAACACGAAAAAGGTTTTTTTCCACTGTGAGTCAGCATGTGAGACGTCAGACTGCTTTTATGAGAATATGAATAGTTGCACTCACAACAAGAAAAAGGTTTTTCTCCACTTCGAGTCAGCATGTGGGTCGTCAAATTTCCCTTAAAAGAACATGAATAGTTGCAGTTGGAACAAGAAAAAGGTTTTTCTCCAGTATTTTTGCGAAGGTGAATTTCGAAAGACGGCTTTTGAGAGCCGGAGTAGTTACAATGGAGGCAAAAGATTCGTTTTTCAACAGGATGCGTCTTCCGATCTGAGGACAAATTTGAAAAATAATACGGATTAGGAAGACTAAATAATACTTATTACCTGCGCTTGTAGAAAAACACTTGTAGCAAGTTAATTTAAAAAAACGTTAATTAGTTTCAAAATTACCTGTCATATGGATAGTTCTCTCAACGTGTTCTAAGCATTCCTTTTTAACATCCAAAACGTCCGTGTCAATTTCCATACAAGAAAATCCCTCTTCATTTTCTTCTCGGGGTCCGAGTTCCGCTTTGATGGTAACTGTCTCCACATTAATGCTACCTGGAAAAAAAACAACAATACATTGATTGACCATTGATATTTTTACTGTATTGTCAATTACCCGTTCACTTTAGATTTTAAACAAATTATAAAAAATTCAAAAGTACAATATAAACACCTTATAAATGGCGTTTTACAATAATTACATCTCATAATACTATATAATACTTCTTACTTATAATATTAGTTAGGTATTCTTTTTCTTTTTCTCTCTTCTTTTTTCTGTTCTTTGTCTTATATATTACTTGCTGTATACAAAAAAAAATATTGAATAATTTCTTTAATTTTCTTACTCTTTCAAAAAATTATATTAAATTTTTGTTCAGGCGGCGTTCAAGAACTGCACAATGTAATTTTATGAAGATTTTGACCCTCCCTCCCCCTCATGTAACGCGCCGTAACGTTTTTCTGCTCCCCTCCCCTCCTACTCCTCCATTAATGTTACGCAGTGGCGTAGCGTGCGGGGGCGGCGGGGGACGGCACTTTTAGGGGGCGGCAAAATTTCACAAAAAATAATGTTAATATCTTGTAGGAAACTAAGAAATTTTTTTGTCGCACCTACAATTCAGACGGATTGAAATGGGTATGGAATTTTTCATTACTTTTCCGAATTACAAAACCGGGGGATCCCCTTTCTTTAAATAAAATAATAATAAATTTATAATGCCCGCCCCGGGCGGCACTTTTAAAGGGCGGCAAAATTTCACAATAAATTATAATTTTTATTTTTTTAATTTCATTTAAAGATAATAAAATAAAATAATTCGATGTGCAGTTTTAAAATTCTAGTTGCGGACTATGTGTGTTCTGCCAGAATCAAAGAGAACCCATTTTCATGTTCTTAGTGTAGTTTCAATTCACCGCATACAGATTTACTTTAAACCAGTTTCGTTTTCAGAATGTAAAATTTCAGGTGTGGAATCATCTCCCAACACATTTTGAAGGAAAACATTTTCTTATTTGAAGTGCAACGTTAAAATTCTAATTGCAGACTAATATGAATTTTTTTTTTTGTTATTGTTTTTGGGGTGTTATGCCGTGTTTCGCTACCTCTTTCTTTAGCCAACGTTTCGGACAGCGTTACAGTGTCCATCAACAAGGCAGATGACCAAATGATATTGGTGAGAGTGTTTACTTATGTGTGTCGAAGCGATACCGTGCTGCCAGCTCCATTTCTCTACGAGCTGGTGTTAGAAAAAATAGAGAAATGGAGCTGGCAGCACGGTATCGCTTCGACACACATAAGTAAACACTCTCACCAATATCATTTGGTCATCTGCCCTGATGATGGACACTGTAACACTGTCCGAAACGTTGGCTAAAGAAGGAGGTAGCGAAACACGGCATAACACCCCAAAAACAATAACAAAAATACTTTTTGGCCGTGAAAACCTAAAAACATACCTAATATGAATTTGCTACCAAAATCAAAGATAAACCATTTTCATGTACTGAGTGTAGTCTTAATTCACCACATAGAGATTTTTTTCCCAGTTTTATATTCAGAATACAACGATAAATTAAATAACAAGTTGCAGATTCATAGAGGACCTAGTCAAATTTTACATTCGAGTTGCATGCCATCCGCTGCAAAATTTTTAAAATTGACTGTTCCATGTGTCACCATTATTTTGGTTTTCTAACGCAAAATCAATTTTAAGTTGAAACCTGCCTTGTGTTATAAACACACTGTAAAAATTCGAGATGCGAAATCCTATTACATGGATACCATTATCGATTTTCGAGAGTAGTCATAAATTTGTAGCAGAATTTAAAACAGGATTTTTTTTGGAAGAAAGTCGATTCATGTGATATAAAAACCGTCGTATAAAAAATGCGGTCGTTATAAAAAAAAGGTAATCTACGTTTGAAATACCTATAAAGGGGGGCGGCAAAATTCGAAATACCTATATAGGAGGGAGGCAAAATTCGAAATATCTATATAGGGGGGTGGCGGCAAAATTTTCCTCCGCCCCGGGCGGCTGACACCCATGCTACGTCACTGTGAGTAACTATATAGAGAGACGAAAACTTTTGAGCAAAAATCAGTTCGGCTTTCGGCCGGGTAGAGGAACATTGGAAGTTATCCACCACATACCCGCCCTGGTATAAGTAACATATGGTTACTCCTTCAAGGCTCTCGCAAGATACTATTATTTATATACATTTATTTATTTTGAACGAATCTAGACCTCCAGTGTCCCTGCATACTTGTTAGAAAGCAGTATGCAAGTACTTAACAGGAAAAACAAAATGCAAAAAATATGTTAGTAAAGCAAATGTGAATTAAACAGGGCAAAATAAAAAAAAACTCCATGAGACTCCTTGAGGCGGCATTGCATCGTGTAAAAACCTGCAAGCACCTGTTTAAAATGGAGAACATAAAAAATACAATAAATCTCAAATCAATTACAGATATTGGAGGCGATTGGAATTAGGGGAAAATTACTAGAACTACTCAAAAACTATTTAAACAATCGACAAATTAAAGTGAAACTCTTTCAAACTTACAGCAAAGCTAAATTTATGTCAACAGGAGTCCCGCAAGGGTCAATCCTCGGTCCAACATTACACATAATATTTGTTTCACTCATGAATAAAATCTTCACATTTGTTAAACATTACGTTTATGCTGATGATACGGCACTAGTTATTTCGCATGAAGAATTAGAAATTGCAATAAAACTCATGCAGCACGATTTCTTATCCTTACAGAAATTGTCACATGATGCGGGTCTTATAATAAATTAAAAAAAAACTAAATTAATGCATATACGATCTCCACATGCCAAATATACCATCACACCTGTAATAAAGTCGCATACATTTGAGTGCATACACAATTCGTCACAGTCCTGCAAATGCGGAACCATTGAACTTGTACAAACATATGTATATTTGGGGATAACTGTAGATATGCACATGAAATGGGATACCCACATAAGCAACATCTGCAAACGTCTAAGAGCTATTGCGGGGCGAATTTACAAAATAAAATATTTTATGCCCATTAGTACGCTAAAAATAATTTATTTGTCACTAGCGGAATCCGCTATCAGATACGGAATAACATCTTGGGGAAACTCGTGCAAGACAAATATAGGTTATATTCAAACGATTCAAAACTCTTTGACTAAGCTCTTGGTAAGCAAAAGTGTTTATGCACAAAGAAGGGACATAAAATTACTTTATGAATCAGTTAACATATTACCTGTGCGAGGAATATTATGGTTTAAAATTGTATGCCAAAACCTATTGTCGGACTCAATTTACAAAGAAAAAGTAGATCATGAACATGGCACTAGATTTAGTAAAAATGAGGGTTTGTCCGTTCCGAAAATTATAAATAAATACGGCTAACGGACATTCACTTATCTTGTCCCCACCATATTTAATAAGATGCCGATGAATTTCAAAATCGAATCCAATTGCCCCACTGATCTCAAAAGAAAAATTAAAAAATGGCTAATGGGTCAAAACTTTTTGTACTGATATTGTTTGTAATCTTATGTATAAATACTATCTATAATTAATTTAATCTATCAGTAATTTACCTGTGTTATATCTGTCTGTCTGTATATTTTATGCTTTTGTATTGTAGGTACTTAAAAGTTATTCTTCTGGAACTATTTTGCTATTGTGATTTCTTATAATATTTTATGTTTTAGTGTTTTATTAATATTGTCAAATTGACCTGCTGACAAACTGCCTTGGCAGTTTAGCGGGTGATTAAAATGAAGAATAAAAAAATAAATAAAAATAAAAATAAAAAAATAGGCAAGTACCAACAAAAAATGTGAATGGCATTCGTTCTGACCATAAACCACACTTAGCTTCCGTGTCCCTTAGCCAACCACTCAGTGAAGCCTCAAAGAATGTTAACTGAATATTTGGGGTAAAATACCCGAAAACTTAAAGAAAATTCAGCAATGAGTAGTCAGAGGCAGGACAAAGGACAGTCAAGGTCGCCTGATCAAGCCTCAAGCCTACACATGTCATTGGGGGAGGCGCAAAGATTTGAGAGGGACCTGCAAAACTGATAATGTAAGTAAATATGAAGCAGGAACGAGGTCCATCACACCCCCATACGGGGAGAGGAACAGACGACGCTATAACACAATTTACAGAACATATCTCTAGAAATTTAGATCGCGGAAAGAAAAGCACTGCACTTTTCTTAGACTTAGCCAAGGCTTTTGATTTAATCTCTCATAAATTACTCCTCAAAAGATAAAAAAATATTGGTATTGTGGGTATGCCCTACGAATGGTTAAAAAGTTATTTAACGGGTAGAAGCCAGCAACTCAAAATGGGCAAAACAGTGAGTCACTCACTGGATACTAACTTCGGCGATCCACAAGGAAGCACATTGGGACCTCTTCTATTCATAATTTACATAAACGAGTTATGCGAACTAACTGAAGGCGGAAAAATTATTACGTTCGCAGACGATACAGTAGCTTTATTTGAAGGAGATGATTGGACACAAACTCACAAACACGCTGAAAGTGGAATCAATGCGAAAAAACAGTGGCTTGACAATAATCTACTTACTCTAAATATAGCAAAAACTAAATACATAAGATTCAGCTCAACTATAAAAGGACAACGTAGTATGTCATACACAATGAAAACACATTAGCCTAACTGTGATTCCGATAATACAGATTCTGACTGCAACTGTGAAGCTTTGGAAAGTGAGAAAAACATCAAATATCTGGGCGTTATTATATAAGTGGAAATATCACATTGACAACCTTGCAATAAGGGTAAGAAAATTGATTCACATATTCTTTGTATTACGAAATGTAATTAAACAACAAGACCTAAGAAAAATATATTTCGGATTATGCAACTCCATCTTAACGTATGGTTGTATTGGTTGGAGAGCATCAGGTAGAACAATTCTAGATCCGCTTGTGAAGGCCCAGAAATTCATAATTAGAGTCGTAATGCGTAAACCCTATAGGTTCTCTAGCGATCAGCTCTACAAACAATTTAATGTACTTGATGTTCGTCAAAACTACATAAAAAGGGTTATTATCCATGTACACAAAAATATAGAAAATCTTCATAAAATTGAGCATAAATATATCACAAGAAGTCACACTAGAAAGGATCTCGTGGTCCTAGAGAGCAATGCGGCAAAGCACCAAAAGACATTACATATCTGGGACCGAAATTGTTTAATGAAATCACCCCAGAATTAAATATCAAGACATGCAAAATGTCCTGCATCGGTTCATTAATAACTAAATGGTTGATTGACTTGGGTAGAATGGAGTCTGAAAAACTATTAAATAACACTTAAAGTTTTACATGGTTACCTAAAAATGGCACAATAAATATAAACTTAGTACATATTTAAATTAGAAAAAAATATAATTAAATAAAAAAAAACATTTTATTACAAAATACATGTCTGGCTTTTTCATCAGCAATTGGTTCCTTAGAACAGGCAATCTGCCTAGCTAGGAACTAATATCGACCTACAAGACATAATAACACTTGTACACATTTTTAATATTTACAGTTATCTTGAAATTATAATGTTATATTAAAATATAATAATATTATAATTACACAACTTTACCTAATTTTAATTTTATACCCTTACAAGGCTAAAGTAACAAGTCCGCTGAACTATGGCAACAAAGCTACAGCGGTGTTTTTAGATTTATCAAAATCCTCTGATACTGTTTGAATCGGATTACTCCTTAATAAAATATTACCTTTATTCATTGACCTAGCCAGCCCATAGAGCAATGCACAAAATCCTCAAGATCCACCATATTAACAACGAAATTTAGATAATGAGTGGTACTAATTCATTCAAATTTTTGTAATCATTAAGATAACACCAACGGAAATTTTGCAATTTTTGGTTTTATATATTGAAAAATACCGTTTTTGATAAATATTAATACAAATCGCATTGCCCGCTAGCAGAACCGTAGCGTGGGTGTCGGCCGCCCGGGAAGGACGAAAATTTCGCCGCCCTCCCCCCTTTTTTGGTACTTCCAACCGGATATTTTCAAGCCCCGGGGGATGGGGGGGATAAATGGAATTCCATTTTTTTTTAACGAACTCATTTCATTACGATTTTTATAATCACATGTGACGATAAATTAAAAATCATGTTTATAAGTTCTAGAACAAATTTATAACCACTCTCGGAAAACAAGAATGGCATCCATGTAATAGGATTTTGCATCTCAAATTTTTACAATGTTTTAGAACACATGACAGCTTTTTACTTTAGATTATAGGATCAATCCCACATGGAGTAAGATTTCACAAATAATAGTTACACACGGAACAGTCAATTTTTCAGAACTCAAATATTAAGCTTCACTCGGTAAACGATTAATCTGCAACTTGTTATTTAATTTATCGTTTTATTCTGAACACAAAACTGGTTTAAATTTGTTTGCGGCGAATTTAAACTACACTAAGAACATGAAAATGGTTTTTCTTAAATTCCGTGTATGCAGTTCGAATAAGAGAATATTTTCCTTCGCAATATGTCAGCAGATGAATGCAAATCTAGAATTTTACATTTTGAATACAAATTTGGTTTAAGTTAAATCTGTATGCGGCGAATTAAAACTACTCTCAGAACGTGAAAATGGATTTTTTTTGATTCTGGCAGCACATACAGAGTCTGCAACTAAAATTTTTAACTGCACTTCGTATAAGAGAATATTTTTCTTCAAAATATGTCAGCAGATGAATCCAAATAACAAATCTTACATTCTGTACACAAAACTGGTTTAAGTTAAATCTGTATGTAGCGAATCAAAACCACACTCAGAACATGAAAATGGATTTTCTTTGATTCTGGCAGCATAGTCATTTACTGCAACTAGAATTTTATAACTGCACTTCGAATAAGAAAATGTTATCCTTTGAAATATGTCAGCGAATGAAGCGACAACTGGAATTTTACATTCTGATCCCAAAACTGGTTTAAAATTAAGGGTGAATCTGCTTGCGAGTCCCCAGCTTTTATTTGTATTACTCTCATAATAGGCGTATGGTTTTTCTACGAATAACGCATTTCGAAGGATGATTTGAAACCATATTTTTTACTTCACTCGAAATATTAGAAAGGTTTTCTTCAAAATGCGTCAGAATAATCCGCTACTGGAATTTTGACACATTATTCGGAACATGAAACTGGTTTTAACTTAAGAGTGATCTTCACGCTAGCCCTCAGCTTTAAATGATACTACACCCAGAACAATAAAATGGTTTTCCTCCTATTTTTGCACTTCAAACACATGGATGGTTTGATGATCTACCGGAACACATGATGAACCATGAAACTTTCTTAGAATTGTTGAAGCATCGCCCACGGACCTCTCTAAATCATTCTCACTGAATATTAGTCATAGACAATCCAAGCGCAAAATAAAATTCGGGGAATTCTTGCAATTCACTACAAAAAGCCTTGCCAGTCGCTAGAGTTATCAAGATTACATTATTATAAATTCATTTAAAGAAAGGGGATCCCCCGGTTTTTTCCCAGAATAAGTTATGAAAAATTCCGTACACATTTCTATCCGTCTGAATCGTAGGTGCTACAAAAAAAAGTTTCTTAAACGATATTTACATTATTTTTTGTGAAATTTTGCCGCCCCCTTATAATTGCCGCTCGGGGCGGCCCGCCCCCCCACGCTATGCCACTGCCCGCTAGTGTTTCGGAAACGTTTCGGTACCATTCTTCTTGTATTCTCTTCATGTGCTGAGTCATAATATCCGGGTGCCACCCGGGATAACCCGTAACACAGATGTCAGCGAGCGAGATATTCTGTTTGTGTAATTTCCGACAGTTTTATTCCGCCATTTGTTTATTGGAATTCCAATCTTTCTGTACAGGCAGTCTCGGTCAGTTTCGAACTTCTTGCAGAGCACACATGTTGAGTTTAGAACTTAGAGGTTAGTTCTTTATTGTTTTTGTTTTGTTTTTAATCCCACCTCTTGCAATTCTTTCATACATTTCAAAAAATTTTTTTTACGTTTTATTAATTTCAAAAATAGTATTCCTATTATTGAAATCAATTATTTCAATTTACGCAGTAAACTTAACTTATCGAAATTATCTGAAAGGCGAATAATATTTGATCTCCTTTTATTACATAAAATTGTTCGTTCAAGGTTGGACTGCCCTGACGCTATAAATTTATTATCTATACACATACCTCCAAAGTACACGAGGCGGAATATCCTATTCCACAATAATAATTTCGCTATGAACTCTGTATTAGAAAGAATACATAGGTTGGGCAGTGAACTAACTGATGTCGCTGATATATTTAATTTAAACTTCGAAACATTTAAAGCCAAATCACTTGTAAATTATGAATGAGAAATCATTTTATTTTATTTCGATTTCGATTTTTTTTGTTTTTATTGTTTGTATTCTAGATGCAAACAACGAGTAGGTAATTGTAAAAATTAATGTGTTTTGATTTTTTTTAATGTATCTGTTGCTCGTGGGAATATGAATTGTACCTTAAGAGTTCTCTAAAGTCATCCAAGTAAATTGCATTAGATATATTCTATTAATTCAATCGAGTTTATGCTTCATTTATATATTTTGTAATATTTTTTTATGGTCATACTGTTGTTATAAATGTAATTTGTATTGTACATGAAAAAACCCAATAGGGTATCAATTAATAAAAAAATAAATTATCCATGTTAAGATCGATTTACAACAATGGCATAACGCAACATTGCTTAACAAATTTTGTTATCCTCCCGTCAAATCATCCCGTAAAACCACCGATGCAATGCTTCCCTCATACAGAGACGCAATTGCCTGAATGAGATTTAAATAGACTCCATATTAGGACGACACCTTCCATAACTTTTTCGTTTGTATGTAAGAAACAATAATGTAGCAATATTGTTCTTTCGATGTGAATTTTTTTGGTATTTTTATTATTTAATAAAATAATTAACCATAACACAGGTTAGTGAGGTGAAATAATTAAATGTAAATAATAATGCCATGCAAAGAAAGAATAAACCATATCACATCACAAATAAACTGAGGTGAAAACTTTAGCAATCGGGAACTTACTGTGAAAATATAATTAAGTAAAAAGTATGAAAGACCAATTTAAAGGTAAATTCTACTTCTTTCGAGGCAAGGCTAAGAATTGCCACCATGGAGAATTTAACATCCTACATTTTTTGTATATATATTCAAAGAAACTCACTGGCTGTCTGAGCATATTCCGCATTATGCAAACATTCCTTCTTTACATCTAAGAGGTCGAAATCTATGTCCGTAAACGGCATTTCACCTCCGACTTCTTCCTGGGATTCTGGTTCCGTCTTGATGGAATCGATCTCGAGATTCAGTAGATCCATGGCACTGCTTGGTAGCGTTTGAATATTGGTTTAAACCCAAACAAATAAACCTGAAACAGAACTTTCTTGTAACGGAACTCCAATTTTTAAAGAGGTTTTAATATTTTTTGGTTGCGCTTGATATATTCTGTCATAACAATGAAGACGTAGGCCCTCCGTTCATGGAGATACTTACAAACTACGTGATTGTGACACAACCACAAGTACCCTGCAGATGTACTACTTTTTAAAGCTGGTTTCCGTACACGGCACTACCCGAATTATACTGAACTTGATCATTTTTCACGTGCAGCCGTGGAGTTAACACGATGTCGAACGATGTCAAATGACTTTTTTTCCAACATTAATCTATGCCTTCTTCACTAAATCCTTTCTTGCGTATTCTGGTAATGTAAAGTTATGTAAACACGCATTTTTATTCACTTCCAGAACAAATCTAACATTACTTTCATGTTCAGACGCCATTTCTGTCGAACGTCAAACGAAAGTAGCAGACACGAATGCTACAACGCGTAGCGCGCTACCAGCACCGTCGTTAGCGCGCTACCGACTTCAACCTGACATCCGTCACGCAGCGCCGTGTACGAACACCAGCAAAATTGTATGGCGGGTACCCACGAGCGGTGTGCGTGCTACGCGCATCAGGCTCGAATAGTTTGTAAGTAGCTCCATGTACGGAGGCGCGTACGCGTAACGCATAACCAGAATAAAATTGCGAATGTAACTTGCTCTTGATGTTATGACCTTGGAAAACGGTTGAGAAAATCTATGGAATACTTAATATATAAAGATATGGAATACTTATTATTTAAAGATAAACCGGAATATTGGATCCGCCATTGCCCTTTTAACAAATTGTTGGTAACAAATATTTTTATATCTTACAATTCCTTTGAAACACGAATCTAATAATAATCAGACATCAAATTGGCAGTTAAAACGTTCATCGAACAAAATGCACAAGTGGATTTCCTAACACAGGTGTACCGATCTGGCGTAAAATAAGCTCGGTCACATTAGACACAGTGCAGTTATGGTTTGAGCTTGCCATAGCTCAAATTACAGAACAATGGCCTCCCAGTGTCATTTTGAATGAGGCCGCTACTAAAATAAATGGTGATGAATATAGGCATTAGAACTTACGAATATCTATCTATATATGGGAGTTTAATTAAACAGCGTGGGTTGAACAGAGTTTGGAAGCAGGATTTAACGCCTAAATATACCACAAATTGATTAAACGTCTGAAGGTGACGTGTCGAAAAAACGTGAAAGTTATGCATAAACAATAATGAGGGAATAGACAATTGTTTTAATCTCCGTTCGCCGAGAAGTTACTATGGTATGGAATCCATCCAACTGGTTAGAAGATCACATTGAAAGAAATCGCCCCTTTATTTGTTTTTTATAAATTGTTTGATTTATGAAGCTTAACTAATAATTTGTATTGTTAAAACGTTGTTATTCTTCAATTAAAACAATTGTAATGCGTTTTGAAAACATATTTTTTGCCAAAGTGTCTGTTTTGTTTCTTATCGTTGTTTATTTCTGCTTGAAATTGTATTTTGTTTGGTATCCTAATCGCCTCCCATCTTTATTTCCGTAGTGCACTGAGCCTTACACATTTCTATTTTGTAATATATAAAATTGACAGTTTCATTCATTGATGTTTGGAAATTAATTCCTTCTCCTAATGAATTTTGTACCTTATCGGTTTTGCAGTCGAAGGAAAGTTTTGGAATCAAACGCCTCGGTTCTGCCCATCACTAATCTAGCCTGCTATCTGTCGATTTTTTTGGAATATAATAATACAGCTGTCAGTTTTGACAATCAAAAATGCGCGATACTTCAAACAAACGTACTCCTGTAATAAACTATTAAATAAAAACGCCTGCATTGTTTCCAAGAATACTTCAAATTCTTTATCAGGGAGTTTTTTTCTGTTTGTGTATTCACAGAAAGGGTTTGTAATGTTAGATGCAAATTAAATAATTATCGATTCGTTTGAGATTCTAACGTAACCAATATTGTAAATGAATTCTAACGACATAAAATAATAGTGTTATCTTATAATTAAGATTAAAACACTTTTGCACTTTTTTCCACTAATTTATTTACACCAGGACCGGTTTCATCCTACTACGGACATTTTCAGACTGGTAGTTGAAATTCTTATGCTATGGCATTTATACAAACTTAAGCAGGGGTACACAACATTGTCTCTATATAATGAATGTTTCTATTTTGTTAATTTCAGGTATTCTAAGTTATTTTGTTAATTTAAGGTACATATAGGTAATTATAAAGTTAATTATTAAAATTATGAATGATTTTACATAGTAAATGGATATTTTTAATTCACATGAATATATACGAATTTATACAATTGAAAAGGTTTGCAATTTCTGATATTTTATTTTGGTAATGTTGGGATATTCCTTTCTTGTTGCTTAGGGATTATTGACAAATATTTGTCATTAATGAGTATGCTCATGTCAAATAGTCAACTGTACACATTTGCTCATCAATGAGCAGGCTTGGTTTGAGCTTTCTCGTGAATGAGCGTGCTCAAAGCCAACATTTGAACACACATGCTATTTAATGAGCTTGCTCATGTCAAATAATAAATGTCATCGTATAGTGTCAGTTCCGTTCGCCCTGAACTAAACAAAGTAATCTTATTGCTTGCTTCAACGCAATTATTAATTATTTAAGAACCTTTAGACGAAAGAAACAAAACGGTTGATTTGGGTCCAAGATGTCAACGGTTATACAGTTACAAGGACATAATAGAGTCAGTTCCGTCCGCACAGAAGTCAATAAAGTTATTGTATTGCTTGCAACTCATTTACTGAAGAAATTTTTGGCGAAAGAAAAAAACAAAATTAAAAGTTCGATTTGGGTTCGCAATTGGATCACTAGAAGAACAAACCTTGGAGCAAGTAATCATTTGTTAGTAGAAATGCGAGAAGAAGATATCAACGGATATAAAAATCATTTATGAATGCTTCCGCAGTGTTATGTACCTTTCTAATATTGCTACAACCTTTGAACCTATTATGCTTCGTTCACTATCTATTATTTGTCCGTCGCACCAATATGTATCAAAGTTAACTTTATGATTGTCGCCATATCTCTTGTCTATTGTTCATTTCCATGTTTATTATTAATTAACTTTATTTATCACACTATTTAAATATAAGATTGCTATAAAATACATTACGCTCAGTTTCAGATTCAGATTCATATTAGATTTCAGTTTGGAAACATTCACTTAGAGACATTTAATTCTGTTAAAACTCTAGTATATAAGAATGTATTCAATGTAATTGCAAAGACTTACAAATAAATATAACAAAAAGTGTTAAAGTGTTTTTTATTCATAGAATCCATAACAAAAAATTGGTGTCAGAAGTGCGATATGGTCTAAGTAAATACTACATGGAAACATTATTTCGATAATATTGTGGTATTCTTGACTGTAACTAAAGAGCTCTGGATTCTATGAGTAACTTATAATTATTTGTGACTGGTGACGTTGTTGCCCTTTGCTGTGCAAATAGCCGAATATCAGAAGATAATTCACCTTCAGCTTCACGTCGCGGACCTGCCTTGCTGAGTATTTTTGATAAAGTACGTTGTTGCCCTTTGCTGTGCAAATAGCCGAATATCAGGAAGAAACTTCACCTTCACGTCGCGGACCTGCCTTGCTGAAGATGGAGTGGTATTTCATATTGTTGTAAGTCTGATTTTTGTTTCATGAATTCTAAAGAATCTCATATAATATTTTTAAAAGTTGTAAATTTGTAGCATTCAAATCTTTTTATTATTAATTTAAATTTATCACTTTGTTAAAAATGACTGAACAAGATGTATCTCTTCAATTTTTAACCCAATTCATTAGTACATTTGATGGTAATACAAATAATCTTCACACATTCATTAAAAATTGTGATTATGCTTATAAACTAGCATCTAAAGCTCAAAAAGATATTATTTTTAAATTTATTCAAACCAAAGTTACTGGAAAAGCTGATTTAATAACATCATGTAGAAATTTGCGTAATTGGGAAGAGTATAAAAGTTTTCTTGAAGAAAATTTTGCTGATTCGAAAAGTTTTCCACAACTATTATTAGAATTGCAGACATGTAAACAAAATAGAAATGAGAGTGTTCTCAATTTTACCCAAAGAATTGAAAGGTGTTATTCAAATTTATTGAGAGCTACCAAAGCAGAAACTGTAGAAGTCACTGAATTAATAGGAAAAAATTCTATGATTAAACAAATGGCTCTTCAAGCATTTTTAATGGGCGCATTACCGCAGTATAGCATTATTTTGAGGGCTAGAAACCCAAAAACCTTTGAAGAAGCTTCAACATTTGCAATAAACGAAGAAAAAATGCTCAATTTTAAAGAACAGAGTAATTCAAACCAAAAATTCTGCTCTATTTGTAAAAAATCAGGACATATATCTATTAATTGCTTCCACAATAAAGATAAACGGGTCAACCAAGTAAAATCATTTAGTAACTTCGCTTCAAAAAATTCTCAGTGTAAAATTAATAACAGTGCAAACGCACATCGAAACATCACAATAACGTGTTTCTTTTGTCAAAAACGTGGACACTACAAAAAAGATTGTTGGAAATATAAAAATCTCTTAGAAAAGAAAGCTTCGGAAAACTTCCAAGACCCTTCGTTCCCTACCGAAACGAAGAAGGTCAATACGTTACAGGTAGAATATTAAATAACCTCGAAAATATTACAGCGTACATCAAAATTCCTATTAAAGAATGTAAAAACAAATATGTCAAACTATTATTAGACAGTGGCGCAGATATATCACTAATCAACCCCATGGTTTTAGATGGCGAAACAGAATATAACGATAAAGAAATAGTTAAAATTAGAGGAATTAACGCTGAAAAATCGACTCTAACGTTAGGATCTGTCAAATTGAACTTATTATTCAACGGTATCCCAATTTCTAATAAGATGCATTTATTGCCTCGAGCAACAAATGTTCCACTCGATGGACTTATCGGAAATGATTTCCTAAGAAAAGTAAATGCCAAAATTAATTACAGTAATAATACATTGTGTATAGGTAATAGTGCTATGCCAATCCATTTTAAAACCAAAGGTTCGGATGTTAAAAACAATAATTCGGTTATTATTGTACAGGCTCGCACAGAGACCTTAGTTGAATTCGATGTTTTGAATCCTGAAATAGGAGAGGGACTCGTCCCCGAAATAGAAATTATGGAAGGAGTTTATCTTTGCAGAAGTATAACAAAGGTTAATTCGAAGTCAAAAGCAATTACGTCTATTTTGAATACGACAGAAAAAGAAGTAAAAGTTAAGAAAATGGAATTGATATTAGAAAAATTTAATGAAAAAGATAGCAAAATGTTAGAAGATGATTGCGATGATAGAACAATAAAAAGGAAAGTTAAATGCAAAAATAAAAACGCATTTCAATTCAACAAGATAACAGAAAATATTGATAATAGGTACGAACTTTTAAAAGCATCATTACGGACTGAACATTTAAATAAAGAAGAAGAACGATCACTTTTTTCAATTTGTCGAGAGTATAATGATATTTTTCACTTAGAAGGAGATATATTGAGTCAAACCAATTTAATTAGGCATGAAATAAATACTACAACACAGACTCCAATACACGCAAAAACATATAGATACCCCGAGGTACACAAAAGGGAAGTAAATGATCAAATAAAAAAAATGTTAGACCAAGGAATAATTAAAGATTCAAATTCAGCATGGTCATCTCCTTTGTGGGTAGTGCCCAAGAAGAAAGATGCAAAAGGTCAAGTCAAATATAGAGTGGTGATTGATTACCGTAAATTAAATGAGGTCACTATAGGCGATGCTTACAACTTACCCAACATCACAGAGATATTAGATCAATTAGGACACTCAAAGTACTTCACAACTTTAGATCTTGCATCAGGATTTCACCAAATCCCAATGAAACCGGAAGATTCACAAAAAACAGCATTTTCCACCCCTCTAGGACATTACGAGTTTTTAAGGATGCCATTTGGATTAAAAAACGGTCCAGCAACCTTTCAAAGGGTTATGAATAACGTTTTAGCTGGTATTCAAGGATTAAGATGTTTTGCATATCTAGATGATATAGTTATTTATGCCGATACAATAGAGACTCACGAGATTAGGTTAAAAGAAGTATTCCAAAAATTAAGATTACACAATTTAAAACTACAGCCGGATAAATGTGAATTTATGCGTAATGAGGTCATGTATTTAGGTCACGTTATATCAGAAAATGGAGTTAAACCAAACCCAGATAAAATTCAAATCATAAAAAATTACCCTATTCCAAAAAATCCAAAAGATATTAAGTCATTTTTAGGACTGGCTGGATATTACAGACGTTTTATTAAAGATTTTAGCAAAAATGCTCAACCTCTCTCCCAATTATTAAAGAAGGATGTTCCATTCATTTGGAAGGAAAAACAACAAGAATCTTTTGATATACTTCGAGATCATTTAATTCGAGAACCAATACTACAGTTCCCCGATTTCAGTAAAACATTTAATGTCACCACAGATGCAAGTAATTTCGCTATCGGTGCAGTATTATCTCAAGGCGAGATTTCTAAGGATTTACCAATATCCTTTGCTTCCAGAACTCTAAATAAAGCCGAATCAAATTATTCAACAACAGAACGTGAACTTTTAGCTATAATTTACGCAGTTAAACATTTTAGACCTTATTTGTATGGTGTAAAGTTCAATATAATAACGGATCATAGACCTTTAGTTTGGTTGTTTAATACAAAAGACCCTGGCTCTCGCTTACTTCGTTGGCGTTTAAAATTGGAAGAATATCAATATAATATAATATACAAACCCGGAAAACTAAATTCTAATGCCGATACGTTATCTAGAATTGATCATTCTCAAATATTACACTTTAGAATAAACCCAGAACCAAATTCTTACGAAGAATTTATAAAGTCTCATTATAAAGATAAAACCATTATTGACTGCAAAAATATTGTTGAAATAGACGAAAGTCTTCTAACACGGAAAGATAATTTATGTAACTTTATTTCCAACGATAAGGAAATGTCCGAAGGTTTGTCTATGGAGATAAGGAATTTAATCAATAATCACGATGACATAAAGAAAAGTAAAACGAATGTAAGAGATATATTATATTCAGAACTAAATAACATATTTAACGTTTACCATCTTATAACAATGGAACATTTTTGGGATAAACCAACATACGAAGATATTTTCTATTGTTTTCTTAAATTAAAAGATGTATTAATTTCACAAGAAAAGAAATCGTTTTCAATTCCCGAACTAGCTCGTGATAATAATTTAAATTGGAATAAAATAAAAACTCTTGTTTATTACGTCTTTGCAAACTCCGGAATCATGGTAACTGTTTGTAAAAATAAAATAAGTCATCCAGATCCCAAGGATATAACTAAATTAATAGAGGAGAATCACGATTCTCCACAATCAGGACACTCAGGGTTTCACCGAACGTATAATAGAATTAAAGAGAGATATACTTGGAAAAATATGAAAAAAGACATAAGAAATTACATAAAAAAATGTGAATCATGTCAAAAAAATAAAATTTCTCGTAAAAGATTTATTCATCCAATGGAAATAACTACAACTTCCGAGAAACCTTTCGAAAGGATAGCTTTAGATATTGTAGGTCCATTACCCTTATCCGAAAATGGAAATAAATATATTCTCACGTTACAAGACGATCTAACAAAATTTTCGCAAGCATTTCCAATTCCAAATCATGAAGCAATTACTATTGCAAAGGAGTTAGTCAATAACTTCATTTGTAAATTCGGAATACCAAATCGAATACTTACAGATCAAGGAAAAGATTTCACGTCAAATATTTTAAAAGAAGTCGCGAAACTATTTAAAATTAAACAAATCCAAACAACAGCTTATCACCCTCAGTCCAACGGTGCATTGGAAAGGTCTCATGCGACCTTAGCAGATTACTTAAAACATTACATTTCAGAAAAGCAAACAGATTGGGACGAATGGATAAATTTAGCAATGTTTTCGTATAATACAACGCCTCATACCAGTACTAGGTATACGCCATACGAATTAATTTTCGGTTTAAAACCAGAACTTCCAACGTCATTAACACAAAAACCTCAATTCAAATATACATATGATAATTATGTTGACAATTTAAAGTTGAAACTAAACAAATCACAAGAAATTGCACGCGAACATGTTCAAGTCCAAAAGATAAAAGCAAAAGAGAACTTTGATAAGAACATTTCTAGTAATGAACTTTATAACGTTAACGATTTAGTCTATTTAAGAAACGAAACTACAAAAAGTAATCATTCCAAAAAATTGTCACCTAATTATCAAGGCCCCTATAGAATTGTTAAAATTAATTCAAAAGTAAACTGTACTATACAAGTAAAGAAAAAATATGTTAAAGTACACTTCAATCGTTTAAAAAAGGCCATTGTTTCAGATTGATGACATGGTTGCCTTACGGCAATGGATTCAACTGGACGCAAATATCTTCATCCGCAGGGATATACTATGAACACGTTAATATGATTAATTTTATAGAGAGTTATTGGAATGTAGTGACATATATTGATTTAGACATATATTTTGATAATAAGTTAATATTAATTGATAAAACATATAGCAATATACAACTATTATGTAATGACGATAAAATCATGCATAAAAGTTTTTCTCCTTGCGAACCGCATTTAAATACTTTACATCAACTAATAATAGTATTAAAGCAAAAGGATAAGACGCTAAAACAATTTATAGGACAACCAAAAATAAGAGTAAAACGTGGTTGGATAGATATGGTAGGTACAGTATTTAAAACTGTATTTGGAACCTTAGATAATGATGACGCGCTTTATTATGATGAAGCAATTGATTCTCTAAACACAGGCGATAAAGACTTAGTGAAAACAACAATAACAAATTTTAATAATACAATAACTAATCTTGAAAGAAATGAAGAAATATTTAATCAAAATTTCGAAAAATTAAAATCGTTTACTACAAACATTAGCGATGTTATATTTAATTTAGAATTGAAGCAAGAAATAGAAAACCATCTTACCCTATTGAATTTAATCACAACAGAATTACAAAACGAATATACACTTATCATAAACGCATTATTGCTTTCCAAAAATAATATAATACACCCATTTATTATCACACCTCAGCAATATATTGAAGAAATAAGTAAATCCTTGCCTTATTTACCGAATTCCGTATCTTATCCTGTCCCACCAAATATAAAAAATGTTAATATTTTAATGTCAATGGTAAAAATTGATATTGCATATGTAAATAGAAGAATCATTTTTGTTATATCAAACCCCTTGTGTAGTTAAGTAAGCTATAATTTATACAAGTTAATACCCTTGCCTATGAAAAGACAAGACGATTTATATGTTTTTATTATGCCTAATGTTAAATATTTAGCTATCGCCGAGAGTAAAACAAATTATGTTACTCTTGATAATATAGATTCGTGTAAACAGACCGTTTTAGATAAAGCGATTTGTAAAACCACAAACATTTATTATAATCTACATGAAAGATCTATTTGTGAAATAGAATTACTAATTGAACCTTCTCATATGCCTGCGAATTGTGAAACCAGAATTATGAATACGATTAACGAAATTTGGCATACTACAAATAAAGGAACCAAATGGATTTTTGTGCTCCCTAGACCAACATTGGTTACAATTAAATGTAAGAATTCTGAACCAACCGATGTTAAATTACAGAATACAGGAATATTAATTATAAAGCCAAACTGCAAACTTTACACTAGTTCAACAGTGATTGTTAATGTAGAAGACCGATATTATAATATATCTAACCAAACAGCTTCAAAATCAATAATTCCTTTGTTCAATATAACTGATGATAATTGTTGCAATATAAACCAAACACAAAATGTCAAAATTAATATTCCATTAATAATACCAAAAATATTTACTCTAGATAAGGATGATTTAATTTTAGCAAGCCATAAGCTAAATAAAATGTACGATGACTTAGAAAATATCCCCGAAGACCATATTGTAATTAGAATTATAAAAAATAACTATTTTTCCTATGTATTTTTAAGTTTAATAATCATTTACATTTTATATAAACTATATAAGTGTTACATATCTAAAAAAAATCATTTTAAAGGTGATTCTCGTTTAAGATTAATAAATTACTTGAACATTTGTAAAACAAAAGACAAAAGAGAAACAAACGTAGAAATGGAAGAAAACGTTACCGGGTCCACTGATGAATCCCTAACGCTCAGACGAAGTACAAGACTTCGAACTGATGTGAGATAATGATGGACGCCATATTATCTCATCTTAACGAGGAAGGTGTTATGTACCTTTCTAATATTGCTACAACCTTTGAACCTATTATGCTTCGTTCACTATCTATTATTTGTCCGTCGCACCAATATGTATCAAAGTTAACTTTATGATTGTCGCCATATCTCTTGTCTATTGTTCATTTCCATGTTTATTATTAATTAACTTTATTTATCACACTATTTAAATATAAGATTGCTATAAAATACATTACGCTCAGTTTCAGATTCAGATTCATATTAGATTTCAGTTTGGAAACATTCACTTAGAGACATTTAATTCTGTTAAAACTCTAGTATATAAGAATGTATTCAATGTAATTGCAAAGACTTACAAATAAATATAACAAAAAGTGTTAAAGTGTTTTTTATTCATAGAATCCATAACAGCAGAAATTTGACGAGCTACTCTCTAAAATTGAAAGTGTGATATAAAATCGAGATACTCATACGCGGAATGTTATTCCGCATATGAGTTCCTATATTCGAAAGGTTGATTTTCGTCAAAGACGTCAACAAATTCGAATATGTCTAAATTATAAAAAATAAATACTAATTTCAATAGAATGTGGTTTCATTTTAGAGGTAAAGGAACTTTTGGGGAATTTGAAAGTCTATTGTGGATATTAAAATAAAATATTTATGTAATAATAAAAATCCAAACACATTCGTGATTCCCATAATAAATCACGAAAAGAAAGGTTTTTTCGTCCACCTAGCGATCTATTTTGACATTTTTGCCAAGAACGCGCAGGCGCGAACCAGGGATGGTATGTCTAGGGAAATTTCCCTAGATCTAGGGAAATTTCGAACTCAAATACTTTGTACAATTTTTTTTTTACGTATGACAATATTACTGGTATTGCTAGTCGCTAATTTTTTTTTTTTTTAATTTCCATGAATCTTATATAACTGTTGATATACTTACATAAATCAAGCAATGTTGTTTTAAACAACGACAACTCAAAATGATATTAAATTTAGGTTTCAAGTTGCGTTTATATGTTTATTACAAGATATTTTCTTCAGTTTCGGTGATTGCGGTTGATTTTTATTTTGCAAAGTGATTTTTTAATAGGAATTTCGTTTTTAATTCAGTTATAAGTGTATACATATTTTGAAATTATTATTTCGTTTGGCAAAAAGTGTTTTATTTGGAAAAGTACAGCAAGAAATGGGACGTTTGTATAATTATGATCTCACTAGTAGTTAAAAATCCGATCCACAAGTTTTTGATGCTAGGGCGGCTTTTGTTTCGGCTTCGCCCAGTTGGAGTGTCGGTGACCATTTTATAAATCCGATAGGAACTGGTTCCAAAAATTTCCATTAACCCTGCCCCTCCCCCCCCCCCCCGCTTGAAAACATCGGGTTGGAAGTAACCAAATAAGGGGGGGGGGGGGCAAAATTTTCCTCCGCCCCGGGCGGCTGACACCCACGCTACGGCACTGGCCCAAAGGCCATTTCTGAAGAGCAAATTTTTCAATAACTCTATGGAAAAACTCAACAAAACAGTAAATGTTAGTTTAATAATCTATATTATTTTTTTCATTTGAATCATATCATCGTTACAATAATAATTATTATTGTAGAAAGCACACTTTGTGGTTTGACATTTTTAATAAAATAAAATACATTTTTGTTTTAAACCGAGATTTATTAATTTATGAACCGACCGGTTTCGCTTTAATCAAGCTTCTTCAGGGTACAAATTAATACTAAACAATAAGTTGTTATGAAGCGATTGTATTTATCGTAAGTTAGGTACTATTTTTTTTAAATGCATTTTAATTGGTTGGGTTGGCAAACCTAGGGGAGTTTCGTTCAACGTGTCGGTAGGCGGCGGTTTTTTTTGGGTTTGGTTTCCGGATCCGGACTCTGGTTTTGACGGCGAGATGTGCGGTACGCCGTGAAAACAACGGTCATTTAATCTTAAGTTTTAATACGATGTGATTGAAATCCAAGTTTTGGGCATCTGCATTCGGGGGACGGAAACACGTTGTGTTTTTTTTAAATATAAAAATCAAAGATTTATTCGCGTAAAATGCGAGTTTTCGCGCGGGTCCCAAAAGTGACCACGAGTTTAATGGCGATGTACGTGTGTTACGATCAATGTACCTGAGACATCGGTGTATATAATAACCCGCCACGCTTATCATGGTGCGCGGTGCAACTAACCGAAGATTTATTCACGTAAAATGTGAGTTTCGCGAGGGTCCCAGTGACCACGAGTGAATTGGCAATGTCCGAGTGAAAAGACTATTGTACCCCATTATCCGAGTCATCGGATTAAATAATAACTCGCTGCGCCCGTGATTATATGCAGGCCAACTATCGAATTCCCCCCGAGGGTTTATTTATGGAACAAACCCGAGATACCGCAGTGTTGAACGATTCTTCGCCTCGAATTGCTGACGGGCCTTCCTTTACAATTTGGAGTAGAGTCTGGGTACTCCTTCCTTCTCCTGAGGGTCCAGGTCTAACATCACTTCCATGCGACTGCTGAGGAGGTCGCAGGGCCAAGCTGAGCCGCAGAGGTTGGGACCACCCTTGCCACCAGGAGGTGGGGTTGGTTCTCCCGACATCGGGAGTTCGGTGGCAGTAAATTTAATTAGGGTAGCTAGGAATAGCATAAAATAACGATATTGGTCCCGGGGGTGAGTCCATACCATTTATTTTATTATGTCTTACGAAATCAATACAGTGAACCGATTCTATACTCTACATTTTGTTTTATTATGTAGATTCCTTGTGCAGCCTTTTCAGGAATGCTATGAAAACTAATGGCCCACACTCTGAGAATTGAGTACCGTGTTCTCCGCTGGTTGACATACCCAGACATTAGACTGGGTTTGGCGTCCAAGGTTTCCTGTGAGGAAATCAAAGTTGACTAGCAGATTACACCCGAGCCCGACAAAGGCTCATTATTACATCTCCCTTTAATCTTACAACACAAACACATAACGATATGTCATTACACTTTAAGGGTAACAATATGGCGCTCCATACGCTGTCTGGTCCCGATTTATAGCATTCCTGAAAATGTTTTCTTTGCCCTGTAATGTATAATGCCCAAAAATTATTTTTCATCTGTTCAGTGGAGGTCTTAATTTCGTTTGTATTTATTAAACTTGGTCGCGGTCATAACCTATGATTGCAGTGACGGTGATTGGAAATAACAACAAATGTCATTATTTCAATTCACTGGCACTATTACCGGCGGGAATTCGTAAAGGGATACTATGCGTAATTATATTGTGGGCACCTTATAAATGATTAATCTCGTATTTATTGTTTTTCCAATACCACACAGTTATGCATAGGACCTGAAATCCTTACCTTCTGTAACCTAAAATGAATTGTCATTTTCATTGTTATTGTTTGAAAGCATAGATATCGGTCATAGACTATGGACAATGTGCTAAGTAGAGCTCTATAATTTTTTTTTTCTGTCCGGAACCAATCAATGCTAGCTGTTCTAAGAATACCTCGGATTGTCTATGACGGTTTCTCGTTACATTTTACCCATGACTTCGGCATACGTCAAAACACTGTTGTGTTTTCAATCAATTTATTATGTGTTTAAATAGGAATGGAGGATAATTATTAAAGATTATTCAAATATTTAAGATATTTACTGAGATTTTAATGACAATGCGGGTAATTCGTTTTTGCTTCGAGTGGAAAATTTGTATAAAGCTCTGTGAAAACCTACTATAAATTATACTTGTAAATTGTTTATTTACTAATGTCTGACTGACGTTTTAAATTTTCATTTAAATGGGCTACTTCACAGCCAATCTTCATTGGAAAGCCTTGGTGCTAGACTTGGCAACATTGCATTTTGTCTATGGGGTGAACCAATGTTATATTTGGCAGATGAAATACTATTATTATATTTCATACATTTGTACTAGGATTTTTGAAAAGGAAACATGGGATTAATGCTAGAAGTGCATGTAATGGCAGTTTTGGTAATTTGATATAGGTACCAGAAAGTACTCTAAAACCTACCTCTTTTGAATGCTCTAAAAACCCACAGTATGTGCTCTAGATTGACGAAATTGTGGCCTATCTAATGTAGGAGTCAAAATATTTATTCAGCATTTTTTGAGCCACAAAGTGGATGAACAATCATCATCCCCGGTCCTAGGGATTCAGAGGCATTTCTAGCAGAGTAGGTATTTCAAGCATTAGGCCCCACATATATTTTACACATTGAAGATTATAATGTAGGAGTCAAAATATTTATTCAGCATTTTTTGAGCCACAAAATGGATGAACAATCATCATCCCCGGTCCTAGGGATTCAGAGGCATTTCTAGCAGAGTAGGTATTTCAAGCATTAGCATAGGCCCCACATATATTTTACACATTGAAGATTAATTCATTGTAATCAGAAGAAAGCAGTTGTTTTTTAAAACAGCAAAGTTGTCAAATGGATGTAATAGTTTTTTTACCTGCATATTATGATGCTAGATGTCATACCAAAAGGATCTGTTAAAATTTAAAAATAAAGTTCGCTAATATAAAGTTAGTTACACATTCAATAAAAAAACTTTAAAAGATGCTTTACGGTTTTACAATAAGGGCGCTTTACAGTAAAAAGTAAAGAATCAGATCGGTAAGAAAACTATGGCGATTTTTAATAGTGTGATGTATGTTTTATGTATTAATAAAAAATAAGTATACATACCTAAAAATTAAAACAAACGTACTCTTTTAAAAAACTATATTTAATTTAATTATCGACCAGTTACAGAAGAACCCTTCCTTCCTCAGGACAAAATAAAAATTAACAATTCAGAGAAAATTAATTACAATAACAAAAATACAATTTAATTAAAATGAAGACATTATGAGCGAAACTCAATCGAAAATCTGGAAACAGAAAAATCGGAAAAAGATATTGGCACCTCTGGGACTCGAACCCAGGACCTCCCTACTTTCCGGGTTGGGGCTCTTATCCACTGAGCTAAGGTGTCGATATCCAATTCGGTCACTTTTAACTGTACCATACTTCGACTAAGAACCACCCATATTATCTTCATTTTTCTTAACGCATATTTTTATTGGCTGCCATCTTTATGAATGACCCAACCCGGAAAGTAGGGAGGTCCTGGGTTCGAGTCCCAGAGGTGCCAATATCTTTTTCCGATTTTTCTGTTTCCAGATTTTCGATTGAGTTTCGCTCATAATGTCTTCATTTTAATTAAATATTACAGTTTGAGGTTTTACTCATAAAGTTAAAATAATAAATAATAAAAATACAATTATTGGAATGTAAGAATAAGCCATGATTATGTTTTATTTTTAGAGACTACGACGATCAGTAGGTATTTAAGTAATATTAAGCATGTAATTTTTTTTTAGGTGAATACCTCATGAGTCTCAGCTGCTCCCGTCTGGAGCCAGAGAGACTATGACATCCCAATTGCGGTATGTTGTGAGGCCGAATGTAGTGGGAAGGGGAAGGAGATGGGGAAGAGGAAGGTGGGGAAGTATCCGGCTATTCAGATCTGTTCACCAAACACGGCTAAAGCAATTTCAAGCAACATTTTTAATTATGAATGGTGGTCTTACACCAGGGCGATACGGAGAGTATCTTCCACTCTGGAACGTGCCGCAAATATACTATACATTATTTTTAAATAAATTAATTATGAAATAACATGAACTAATCAAATAAAATTTATTTGCCCACGAGGGATTCGATCCCGCGACCTTCGGATTGTGAGTCAAGAGCCTTATCCCTCAACCACTGCGGTTTATTCAATTCAATTTATTCACTTTAAAAACATTACAAAATTAAAATTTCAAATCATTTTTAAAATAGAGAAAATATTAAGATTAAAGCATATTTAACCCGTGTTTAGTGACCAGATCTGAATAGCCAGGTACATCCCTACCTTCCTCTTCCCTATCTCCTTCCCCTCCCCACTACCTTCAGCCTCACAACATACCCTGATTGGGGATGCCATAGTCTCACTGGCTCCAAATGGGAGCAGTTAGGACTCTTGTGGGGTAAAAAAAAAAAAAAAAAATTTAAGCAATTTAAATAATATAAACAATTCAAACAAATTATACAATATAAACATCCATGAACAATTTAAAAATCAATGAAGAACAATCAGACTAACAACAGCAATAAAGCTTGCTTTATTGATGCTAAACATGTCAATATTTGTGATTGTCGTGACATGTCAAAAATTGTGCTTCATTGATGCTAAACATGTCGATATTCAAAGTGATTCAATTTAACAACAAAACTGCTCTCCCGACTGGCATAACCATTGGCAAGTTAGTTCTGCAAGCCGGGAGATAAAACAGTCTATGCTGTCGGTGACGGAGATAACCATCGGGAACATAGAAACTAATGCTCTCCATAATAGCCGAGTTTTCGAACAGTCCACGAATCAGTCGAATTTATGCGCTGCCATACCATTGACCCAATTGCGATGAAACTTTGGTGACATGTTGTGCGCACGCCCGCGAAGGCTATATGTAATGGTAAGCTCTGGCTTAAGAAATTTGTATAAATGAAAATGTGCGTATTTCATATATTTTAGCAGCAGGGAGGAAAGGCAGGAGGAGGAGGGGAACGGGGGAGGTGGAGTTCGCAGGAGGGGTTACAAGAGAGGGGTAAAACGGTGAAAGTGGTAGGGGAACGCGGGAGGGGAAGAGGACTCGGAAAGTGAACGGGGGGTGAATGGGAAAGGACATGCAGGGATAATCAGTTTATTTCTTTGAATGGCATTGCAACGCATGCCGGGTACCAGCTACATAAAAAGACTGATTACGATAAATACAATTTTTTTCCATGTTTAAGAGAAAGGTTGACATTTATTTGATTAAACATTTAGGTAGAAGATTAATTATGCTGTTGTACTATTTTATTGCTTTTAAATTATTTTAACAAGCAAATTATTTAACCATTGTTCTACCGGTATTAAAATGGAACTAGCGTCGTTGACCCCTTCGGCACCGGTGCATAGTCGGGAAACACGCCAAATGCGCGCCCAACATATGTACACGGTTCAAATTTGTCACGTGAGAATGGGTCGTTTTTAAGTTCAACAGTTTGGCTGTGGAACGATTTTCCGACCTCTGTGTTTTCTTCCTCCTACAATCTTCCTCCTGTCAAAAAGACCCTCTACACAGCACCCCCGAAGGTGACATAGGATTTGAGGGAAATTATTTTCCTCGGGGGCCTCATGAGTGGAATTAAGGTGATTGTCAAAAGAATTCATTACTCTGTCATAGATGGCGCGCGTATAATTGTTTTACGGAAAAACGCTTTTTACAAGTCATGCAATATTAAGATTAATTAATAGTTTGCGACCGTACATACGCAATATGAATAAATAATTTTGTCAATAAAAAAAACTCAAATCTTTCAAGAAAGGCTAAAAAATACAATATCGCATCGGTGATTCAATCCAATATTGTATTTGGCCTTTCTAGAAAGATTTGAATTTTTTTTTATAGTCAAAACTATCAATTCATTTTGCATATGTACGGGCGCAAACAATTAATTATTCTTAACATTTTAAAGCATTACATGTAAAAGCGTTTTTTCTATAAAATTATTATACGCGCCATCCAGGTAAGACTATAATATGAATATGTAGTTCATGTTCTACTCTTTCATAGATGGCGCGCGTATAATAATTTTACGGAAAAATGGGCGATTGTCTAAAGAATTCGTATTCTACTCTTTCATAGATGGCGCGCATATAATTATTTTATGGAAAAACGCTTTTTAGAAGTTATGCTTTAAAATATTAAGAATAATTAATTATTCGCGCCCGCACATACGCAATATGAATAAATAGTTTTGTCAATAAAAAAACTCAAATCTTTCAAGAGAGGCTGACAAATACAATATTACATCGGTGATTCAATCCAATATTGTATTTGTCAGCCTCTCTTGAAAGATTTGAGTTTTTTTATTGACAAACCTATTTATTCATATTGCGTATGTACGAGCGCGAACAATTAATTATTCTTATTATTTTAAAGCATAACTTCTAAAAAGCGTTTTTCCGTAAAATAATTATACTCGCGCCATCTATGAAAGAGTAGAATACAAATTCTTTTGACAATGACCTTAATAATAATTAATTGTTTGCGCCCGTACATATGCAAAATGAATAGATAGTTTTGTCCATAAAATAACTCACTTTAATATAAATACAATGGAAGTGTATTGTAAATTGTAAAAAAAAATTGTAAATTTTTTTAAAAAGAAAGACAAACATTCCCGGGTCACGAATAACCCAACAATGTTTGAAAATCTCCTACTACCACCACAGAAAGCCGAAAATGTTGCTTGTGTTGTGATGGAGGACCTAGCCAGCCGAGGAATCGAACACGGGACGTCCTGGTGGGACCCAAACGCGATGCCCACTGAACCACTGGCCAGAAATCTGTAATTAAGATATGAAACAACTTGAGCAACCGAACAATGCGTAGTGGATGATCTTTCACAAATACATTTTATCATTATTTTTAGCCTGAGAAACAATCATATGATGTGTACATATGTTTAGCGCGCCAACATATGTACACATCATATGTACGCGCCAACATATACTATTCACTGGTGCCAAAGGGATAAATGACGCTAGTTCCTCGGAGCATCTTTCATTGTAATACCGGTAGAACATCGACAGCATACCTACCTGACGCCGGAGCTTTAAAGATTGCAATTATCAAACAGACCACCCATTTCTGCAGTTTTTTTCATAAATTTTGGGGCTCCAGACTAGAGATGGTTGCCAAATTCAACAGTGGGGTGCACTTGCGATTTGTAAGGATCAGCAGTTGTGTACTATTGAAGTATCTGCAGTGCCTATACAGTATGCCCAGCTTCTGACAGGCTAGCTTGACCCTGGCTTCGATGGAGCCCCCGAGCCTGAGCTACACCAAGCATTATCAATGGAAGTATCCTTCTGTTATTTTGACTCAACCATGCTATCTATTCGGTTCACTTGATCTGACATGTCTTCCTCGGGCGTCCTTGACTTCTTCTACCATTCACATTCGCATCATATGCTTGTTCTCAATACACTCCTTTCTTTGTTCATCCGCTCTACATGCCCAAACCATCTAAGCATTTGTTTCTTAATCTTGCTCGTTCTACTACACCAGCCTTGTATTCTTTGCGGATCTTCATATATTTCACTTGGTCGTCACGGTTTTACCACACATATCTCATTCAGTAGTCTAAATAACGGTGACAACTCGGAATGAAACCAACTCAGAACCATTTCAGATAAGTAATTCAGAGTGATATAAAATATACATAAGAAATTGGTTAAATAGGTTATGTTAGGTTAGGGTTATCGGCAAATTTAAAATGATTTTTTTCATAGCTTTTAATGACTTTTCAAGGAGGTGTTGAGTTTACTTTATTCTCAGTTGGCATGGAACCCTAAATAACATCATAAATGAAATAAATAAATTTCAGTCATATTTCATGATGCCAGAGCATAATGTTGGAGAGTTTTCAACGGGACATAAAACAGATTGTAGATCCTTCGCCTCCGGGATCTCGTTTCTACAGCATCCAGTAAACTTTCATTCTTTGCTAGTGCCACGCCTCACTACTATACTTCAGGGTTGTTTTAAGCGCTCCATTGTGGAGAGTGTAAAACATAATAATATTAACTTGACTTACTGTACTTTCCATACTGGGTTCACCGTTAATTATGTTTTAAAAGTGTCAACAACTCAATACAATTTTGAAAAATGTCTCTTTTCAGAAACACATTCTTGTCCCACTGAAGGATTTTCGTTTTGATATGTAAATATTTGGGTAGATTAGGTTATATTCTTCCACACGGACTTTCATCAGTCACTAATCACTTCACCGATGGCCAAATGTTCGCTGAATGTTGTGTCGTCGTCACAGATTCATCTCGATTTTTCAAGTTAATGTCATGGTTTGACATCTCCCAGGCTCTCTCATTTCTCTAAAACAAGAAATTAAAAAAAACACTTCCTGAATATTACTTAATATACGCTTTGAATAGTGTTTGACATTGTGTAAAATACTATTACAAATAGTCATGTAGCAACGTATGTTAAACGAGTTTACGTAATGCAATATTTACATCATTGATTGTTTAACTCTAGATGTTACTATAAAAATGTGGGTGAATATTTACCTAATAGGGACACGCTCAATATGCACTTTTCATTACAAAAACACTTAACATTAGTTAGATAATAATTTCAGTTTTCAAAATAATGAATTTTAATAGTTATTTCGTTATGTCAAAGTTTTAAGGTTAGTTTTTTTTCTTCTCTTATAATCCAAAATATTAACACATGACCCTAAAATAGGTTCTTAGTTTGGGTTTGATTAAAAAAGGAAAAAAATATCAAAACATGGCATGAAGAAAATATGTGAAATTGTCTGTTTTTTAATGAAATGTCTACTAAAATGCATTAGTTTCCAATTCCGGAAAATGAAATACTTACTTCTCATGATTATCTAACTGATGAAATAAAAATTCTATATTGTGTATGTTTAAATATTTACCAAAATGTGAATAAACGTTACCTTTATATTTGATTTATCCAACAATGGTTTCAAACTGTGGACATAATCACAATATCTTCAAACTAAAACCTTCCACAACGGATAGAAACAGATCCATCTCCATTTTTTTCAAGTTAAAGTCATGGTTTGACATCTCCAAGATTAAAATTATTTCATTTCTCTAAAACAAGAAATAAAAAACATTGCCTGTATATTACTTTATAATATGCTTTGAATAGTGTTTAACATAGTGTAAAGTACTATGAAAAATAGTCATGTAGCGACGAAATAAAAAATAATTAGGGGTTAGGTTACTGACTCTCAAAACATAACAAATGGTATTCATCATAATAAAACATAATATTTACTGTAAAAATGTGAATAAACGTTACCTTGTTTTATTCAATGATGATTATAAACCCTAATCACAATATTTTGTGCCGTAAATCTTTATACAACGTATATTTCGTAAGAATCTGAAAAACAACACAAGCATTATTATAGGTTATACGCCGACAATTGAAAAGTGTAAAACTATATCACACATGATTATTTACTGTAAAAACATGAAAAAAACATTACATTGATGTTTTATTGAACGGTGACCAAAAACTGAGTCAAGTCTTGAAGATAATCACGATATTTTTTTATCATAAAACACGTGCATTTCGTAAAGAATTTGTAAAACAACACTGCAATTAATGGCGGTGAAGTGCCGAGAATTGTAAGAGTTTAAAATGATAGTTTATATCATATTAAATGTAATATTAACTGTAAAAATGTGTTGAAACGTTACCTTGATGTTTTATTTAACAATAATTAAGGATTGAGAACCGAATCAATAAGGATTTCAATAAGAATTCTTTATCATAATATCAACAACGCGTAAACGTCACTGGAAAACTGTTCGAGTGGCTGAAAATCTACGACTACCTGCAACGTTGCCAAACCTCCATCACCACGGCAGCTAAATAAATGCTGGCATTGGCTACTTACATAGAAATTTAAGTGAAAAAAAAAAAAAAATTTTTTTTTTTTTTTGAGCTACTTACATATTAATTTAATTTTTTTTATTTCAATGGGCTACTTACATATTGATTTGAATAAACTAAAAAATATATTCATTTAAATGGGCAACATACACATTAAAAAAAAATATATATATATATACAACAATAACAACAACAACAATTCAATAACAAAGACGTGTTATTTATTACAACAATTCGGACAATTGTTCCGAATACATTTATCATTTATAAAATGTCATTCGCGACACTTTCGTGTTCATTATCAATTTCTACAATAACGGGCATTGCGTTAAGGAAATTTGTGGACTTCGACCAAATGGAATGGAATGGAATGGAGTGGAATCGACGACCAAAAAAAATTTTTCAAAAAATTTTTTTTGGTCGTCGATGTTTAACTTGGGTTCTTTTGTTTTCCTGCCGTACCGAGTTACCGCGAGAAACATATCATTATACTCAGTTAACACATCATTATAGGAAATTATTGGGTACAATTAAGAAATTGCTTGATTACCAATAATTTTTCCATGTTCCGAAGAGATGAGAGTAGTGTATGCCGCTACCTATTCGCAACGTTTTGGAAAGCCAAGCGTTCATCTTAATTCCGGGAGACGGAGTAACTATGGACAGATAAGAGATCTGTACATAGCAGGGCCGTTGCCCGACGTTTCGGAACAGTATGTTCTAGCATCAGGTAGGAGACGGAGGATCTGTTGCCTGCAGATGATTAGGCTGCAGGAGGCAGAAGGTCCGTTGCCTCACTGATCCATCATGGACATACCAGTAATACCGTGTAAAGTGTGTCGAGTTTGTTCGGGTTTTCAATTGGAGTTTTGACCACCCTAACAGCACACTCAACAAACAATAATCATATTACTCTATTTAAATCGAGTAGTGTGAACATAGCACTACTAAAAGTGATAAATAAATCACTTTACAATTCCCAAATTAAGTCACAATATATACAATCAAGCCGTTTAACAGAATTTAATATTGAGCTCTTGGAAAGAGTGAATAATATTTATTTAGCCCATACATTCAGCAAACACGATTTTAACATAATACTTCATGCACTTAACGTATAATTATTTTTTTTGCGTCATAAACAATCAAGTCTCTAACTAATCAACCCTACCGAGTACTGCAAATTATCATATCTGTTAGTTAATATTTGATGCTTGGGAGTTTTAACCCGGCCTGATCAACCGAGTTGAAACGACCCGACATTCTGACAGTCATTAGTCCTGTCTTTAGATTCATTTTTAAGGAATTGGGTTATTTACTTGGCGGGGGGTGTTTTGTAAGATTGATGATGAGGGTGGTTTGTTTCATTACAATAACAACCTCAACTCTAGTGGCAATGCTCGAGTTGAGAATATATTTAAAAATACATATGTGCATGTATAAGTATAAATTTATCGATAGTATTAACGCTAAAACAGACGTAAATTTGGACGTCGGCTGAACAGATGATTAAGTAGGATTATTAGTTGTAAGTCTTGTATCCTGAAATACGCGGACATATCCGCACACTATCTCTGCGTGTTTCAGACATTTTTTTTTTTTTTTGGGTTATGTTCATGCTTTTGATAATGTCATTATTTGTTGTTCCAGATTACATAGAAAACACAGAGACGCAGGGATTGTATCTCTTTGTTTTCTAAGTGATTTTAAATGAAGAATTAATGTTATTCACCTTCAGTGCATTGACATTATTAGACCCTATTTTATCAGGTTACAGAAGTAATTGCTAAAAATCAAAGTATTTTTTTCTCTTTCTCTCGCTCTTCTTCTGTTTTATTGGTAAATTTATTTCGTATAATATTGTCAAAATATTGTTTTACTCTATAAACATAGGCTGCGTCAGATAAGCCTCAGTTTTTGGAAAAGCGTTTTAATTTTGTTTTTATTAGTTACAGAAAATGTTTTGTAATGTCCACCTTGTTTATAAGATTTTTTTTTGAGATCTTATAATGTGGCACGATATGGTATCACACATCCTTCCACATTTTAAGCCAACATAGGAAGTAGAATCATTTATATTTGTATAAGATTTTGGATGTATTCTGTTATTATTGTCCTGAGAGACTTATAATATTGTTATTATGTACTATATGGTTGAACAACGGTTTACAGTGAAAACCTTACAATTTGTTCTTTACTTACCGATTACGCCTTCTATAGAGTTGGACGTATACTTATGGCTGCACTAAATTATAGCTGCACATCTTATTAACAAATGACACCTTCTAAAACAGTTGGTTGTTTTTTTATTTCTTTGGCACCATCCGATGCGTTGGTTGTATACTATTAAAAAATTATTTGGCACCATCCGATGCGTTGGTTGTATACTATTAAAAAATTATTTGGCACCATCCGATGCGTTGGTTGTATACTATTAAAAAATTATTTGGCACCATCCGATGCGTTGGTTGTATACTATTAAAAAATTATTTGGCACCATCCGATGCGTTGGTTGTATACTATTAAAAAATTATTTGGCACCATCCGATGCGTTGGTTGTATACTATTAAAAAATTATTTGGCACCATCCGATGCGTTGGTTGTATACTATTAAAAAATTATTTGGCACCATCCGATGCGTTGGTTGTATACTATTAAAAAATTATTTGGCACCATCCGATGCGTTGGTTGTATACTATTAAAAAATTATTTGGCACCATCCGATGCGTTGGTTGTATACTATTAAAAAATTATTTGGCACCATCCGATGCGTTGGTTGTATACTATTAAAAAATTATTTGGCACCATCCGATGCGGTGGTTGTACACTATTAAAATTACCTTTACAATGTATAATTGTTGTTGGTTAAATATTATTCACCCAAGGACCAGAATAGGAGGTTAGTCAGGAATACTCTCCCAAAAGAGGGTTAGTTTTATCCTAAAGGATATAAATTCAGTGAAGTGTAGATGGTAAACCCATCAAATATTTTCGGCCTAAGAGAGGCTATATAAATTCAGTGATAGTGTTTGGAACAGTGATGCCTAATGCATAGAATTTAACTTGACGTATTTGGAGGAGTGATTTAATCATAAAAATGTATGTTTCTTAATTTTAAGACTTATCTTTTAAGTTAGTTTATGTGTTCTGTTCCAGATGATACGTCAATGGTAGTGCTCGGTAAGAGTCAATATTACAACCACCCAGAATTTTTTTTTCCAGTGCTGAGGGTGCTTGTTGTCCATTCACGTATCATCTTACAAGAAGTTGTTCTTAGGTTATATTGGTTTACTAGTTTTTAAGTTCGAGAATGGTTGCATCGTAAACCTACTATCCGGCCTACACGCAGGATAGGCGCGATTGGGGTTACGATGCACTCATTCGTCATAAGAGTACTATTTAAGGATTTTTTTCTTTTCTTTTTCATTTCTAATAATTGTATTTTGTATTTCACATTTAGTGTTTGTTTATTTTTTTACCAGGTACTCCTTGGGACCAACGTAGATAGTTCAGGGCATGTTTAGATTTTTGGTAGTTTTGTTTGAGGGCAAACATTTTTGTGGAAAGGGGGGTAATGTTATGAAGCGATTGTATTTATCGTAAGTTAGGTACTATTTTTTTTAAATGCATTTTAATTGGTTAGGTTGGCAAACCTAGGGGAGTTTCTTTCAACGTGTCGGTAGGCGGCGGTTTTTTTTGGGTTTGGTTTCCGGATCCGGACTCTGGTTTTGACGGCGAGATGTGCGGTACGCCGTGAAAACAACGGTCATTTAATCTTAAGTTTTAATACGATGTGATTGAAATCCAAGTTTTGGGCATCTGCATTCGGGGGACGGAAACACGTTGTGTTTTTTTTAAATATAAAAATCAAAGATTTATTCGCGTAAAATGCGAGTTTTCGCGCGGGTCCCAAAAGTGACCACGAGTTTAATGGCGATGTACGTGTGTTACGATCAATGTACCTGAGACATCGGTGTATATAATAACCCGCCACGCTTATCATGGTGCGCGGTGCAACTAACCGAAGATTTATTCACGTAAAATGTGAGTTTCGCGAGGGTCCCAGTGACCACGAGTGAATTGGCAATGTCCGAGTGAAAAGACTATTGTACCCCATTATCCGAGTCATCGGATAAAATAATAACTCGCTGCGCCCGTGATTATATGCAGGCCAACTATCGAATTCCCCCCGAGGGTTTATTTATGGAACAAACCCGAGATACCGCAGTGTTGAACGATTCTTCGCCTCGAATTGCTGACGGGCCTTCCTTTACAATTTGGAGTAGAGTCTGGGTACTCCTTCCTTCTCCTGAGGGTCCAGGTCTAACATCACTTCCATGCGACTGCTGAGGAGGTCGCAGGGCCAAGCTGAGCCGCAGAGGTTGGGACCACCCTTGCCACCAGGAGGTGGGGTTGGTTCTCCCGACATCGGGAGTTCGGTGGCAGTAAATTTAATTAGGGTAGCTAGGAATAGCATAAAATAACGATATTGGTCCCGGGGGTGAGTCCATACCATTTATTTTATTATGTCTTACGAAATCAATACAGTGAACCGATTCTATACTCTACATTTTGTTTTATTATGTAGATTCCTTGTGCAGCCTTTTCAGGAATGCTATGAAAACTAATGGCCCACACTCTGAGAATTGAGTACCGTGTTCTCCGCTGGTTGACATACCCAGACATTAGACTGGGTTTGGCGTCCAAGGTTTCCTGTGAGGAAATCAAAGTTGACTAGCAGATTACACCCGAGCCCGACAAAGGCTCATTATTACATCTCCCTTTAATCTTACAACACAAACACATAACGATATGTCATTACACTTTAAGGGTAACAAAGTACATAGTGTGTGCTTATATATAATCAAAAATATAGAGGGAGACAACATGATACAAATATAACAAATACATTGACGGCCATAAAACACATTAACATAAGTACACAAGTAATGGAAAAAACCGAAAGATAATTATGTGACTAATGGGTTACAATAATAAATCTGGAGAAACAAAGCATTAACTGGCATGGGGTAAGGGGCACTGGGAATTTGTATTTAAGGGTTTATTGGAAACAGACCTAATATTGGACTACTTTATTTGTCTAATTGATTATTAAGTATATGACTTTTGGTTTTACAGCTTTTTTAATTTCTAGTGCCTCTAAATTGTTAAGAGCTGGTTCACACTCAGCTATCAAATATAAATGATCATAACACGCCAAATAACGCTCTCCATACAATCCCATCAGACCGTTCACACCTAAGCGTTTTTAACACTTCCTTACCGGACCGGGGGAACGCACCTACACTAACGAGAGTTTTACGCTGTATCTATGTTGTTTTTTAAACCACGTACTCAATAATTTGAGTAATCTTAGAAAAACTATTTGGTTATCGATTTGCATTAAAAAAATTAATATCGCATTACTACTTTTCTTAAAATTAAATAGTTTATAACAAATTCCGGCGAATAATCTGTGCCACCCGCTCCCCTTCCCCTCTGTTCGGGCGTACCTCGTTCCTATCTGCTGAATGTATCGGGATAATTCTAAGCGATAGCAAGTAATTTCTAAGTTGTTAGTGGAAAGGACTAATTCGCGTTCGTTTACACTGCGCATCTCGTTTGCTCTTTTTACAATGCTATAATGTTCGCTTGCCGGTCAAAGATCATTCCGTCTGAGTCGTTTCCGGTGAACGCCAATCGCCAGTCGAGATTCGGAAACAAGGTGCTACGTTGGCTATCGGCCCGCCTTCTCTGTTTTCTATGGAAAAATACACGTTATGGTCTAAATTCATTAGAATATTAATTATTTATGAAACTTTACTTTATTTATGAAACGATTTTGAAAATGACTACTGAAATACGATGATTATACTTCCCTCTAATTATTATTATAACAAATTACAAAAAAATATGTCATTAATACCCTTTAATATGCAAAACAAATTGGGGTCCCCGAGTGACCCCCCTTCGGGTCATGTGTGATTTTTTTCGTTCCGGGACGAAAAGGTTAAGCGCAGATCGATCATAGACAATACACATCTCAGACGTAACCGCTCCAGACGCAATATCCCAGAAGATAACTCTCCCCTTCTCCGACTAAAACAGGAGAGGGGGTCATTGTTATTACGGAGCTGCCTAGACCCGTGGATGACAGATGTCAAGTTGATAGATTTCAGTACAAAAAATATGCGTTCCGTTGCCGCTCCCTAATTCGACTGACCCCCTCTCCTACCACAGGAAGAAATATTTGATAGCCTCGTGTGAAAGGACAAAAGATAAGCGCTCGTGAATCAACAGATATCTGCTCGCAGATATATAGCTTAGTGTGAACTAAGCATAAGTAAATAATAATTCTAGGAATACTACCAAAAACGGATTGTTTGAATGCGGAAAAATTCGTTCATTTAGTTGATTTTGTGTTGTCACCGAGTACAGTTTGTCCCGTTTTATTCAAAATGCCGTCTTGTACTGTAAAATAATGCTTTTGTTAGAAGTAGGCTTGAGAGTCGTTCGGTGGTTTGGAGCACACACCAAGTGAAGTATTCCCGCATGTTAGAGAAGGTTCAGAAGAAATTTCTGAGAATTCTTTACTTGAGGGAGAACGGTTCCTACCGTGGCTCTACCCTACCGATTTTCTCTTGGGCATGCTCGGTATGAACCGTCTATGGGTCAGAAGGGATGTGCTCATTATAATACATTTCTTCAAACTGATTCGTGGACGGTTCGAAAACTCGGCTGTTATGGAGAGCATTAGTTTCTATGTTCCCGATGGTTATCTCCGTCACCGACAGCATAGACTGTTTTATCTCCCGGCTTGCAGAACTAAATTGCCAATGGTTACGCCATTCGGGAGAGCAGTCTTGTTGTTAAATAGAATCACTTTGAATATCGATATGTTTAACATCGACGAAGCACAATTTATACAGCAAGCTTTATTGCTATTAGTCTGATTGTGCTTCATTGATGTTTAAATTGTTCATTGATGTAGAAATCGTTAAATTTGTTTAAATTATTTAATTTGCTTAAATATGCTTTAATCGTAATATTTTCTCTATTTTAAAAACGATTTGAAACTTTAATTTTGTTATGTTTTTAGAGTGAATAAATTGAATTGGATTACACCTAAAAACACGACACGCGAAGTGAACTTCAGAACAAATGGGATTTAATTTCACCAATGCCGATAAAAGCTGGTGCACTTATTCCAAGAATTGAAAAAGTTTGCTCACAAATCGCACTACCAAACATTGCTGAAAAAACCTTTTTGACTCCCTTTGAAACAATCGAGTGGTCAAAATAAAATCAAATATTAAACAAGCACAATTCAACTAAATTACATCAACGATGTAATTAAAATTCACCGTTTTGCTTTTTCAATTTTATTGGGAAAAATAAGCAGTTAATGTTCTAATTGCAAACTAATATGAATGTGCTGCCAAAATCAAAGATAAACCATTTTCATGTACTGAGTGTAGTCTTAATTCTAGAGATTTATTTAAAACCAGTTTTGTGTTCAGAATATAACGATTAATTAAATAACAAGTTGCAGATTCATAGTGGACCTAGTCAAGTTTTTCATTCGAGTTGCATGCCATACGCTGAAAATTTTTTTAAATTAACTGTCCCATGTGTATCTATTATTTTGGTTCTCAATTTTAAGTTAAAACCTGCCTTGTGAACTAAACACATTGTAAAAATTCGAGATGCGAAATCCTATTACATGGATACCATTATCGATTTTCGAGAGCAGTTACAAATTTCTAGCAGAATTGAAAACATGATTTTTTTGTAAGAAAATCGATTCATGTGATATAAAAACCGTCGTATAAAAAATTCGGTCGTTATAGAAAAAAGGAAATCTTCGTTTGAAATACCTATCTTACCTAGGGGCGGCAAAATTTGAAATACCTATATGGGAGGGCGGCAAAATTTTCCTCCGCCCCGGGCGGCTGACACCCACGCTACGCCACTGCGGTTACTGTTACTGCATCCGCTGTCGTTATGATTAAGATTTTTGGTGATGAATGAAAATGTATTTAATTGTGAGGTCAGTTTGTTACGATATAAAAGAGTGTAACGTACAGCCAAATCGTACAGTATTTATATTGAGTCGTGTAAAATACGATAAAGGTGAGTTGTTGATAGCTGTTAGCTTTTGTTTAAAAGGGCGCCACTAGTGTTAAAACCAGAGCTAACAGCGGAGAACACAATTTTCTTGATTAGGGCCTTGGGAAAACAAACATACTTTATTGTTAAAAACGATTTCAATGACTAAACAGTTTTCGTATTGAATATTGAACAAACTAATATTTTTACAACATACTTTTTTTTATTAATTTAATATTGACACATGTATTTAAAATAATAGGGAACAGTTATAATTAGATTAACATTATAATATGAGAACGCTTACCCATGGATCGACCATTTGATAACCTCTCTAGCTAATATGGTGAAGGGGCTCCGTAGACCTCCCATCCGAATAGATTGTTGTCTGGTGCCTCCCATCCGCCTGGATTGTGGACTGGTCTTGTTTTTCTTGGAGAGACCACTCCAACCAACGGACGATTTTAAGTCCTGGCGAGTCTGGTCTCCTCGGAAAATGTTGACTTCTCCAAAGCAAGATTGATCGTACGGGAGGTCCAAAATACACGGACGATCTGGCCCGCGGATGATTTGGAAGCTGACGAGTTTATAATAAAAACGATCGGGGTGCACGTGTGCATTTAAATGGTGTCATAAATGATGCGTCTGCATTGAAACAAATATTGTAATTGAAAACCTTGTTTCACGCTGTTTACATCTCCCATCCGCAAAGCTGACGAGTTTATAATCAACGGATCGCGGTGCGCGTGTGCACTTAATTCAACACTAGGTGAATTGCAAGATAACTAGAAGTTCGCCTGAATAATAACAGGGCAAGATTCTACATTTTTGAAAATCAAAGAGATTACGTTTCGACCGTCGATCTGCCTCCGAAGATCGTTTCCCAAGAAGTGACTGCTTTTATTTTCGTAAAACAAGCAATATTTTTTTAGTGTTCGAAAAGTTGTGATCGCTTGTGTTCAACATTAAAAAAAACGGTAGATTAAAAATAGAATTTTTTTCTAAATAAGGTAATTGTCTAGTGTTGTTGTGATAAATAAAATTGAATAAATTATATCATAACAAGCTTTAGCTTTCAATATCCTTGTCTCAAGTTCACTCATTGAATCTGCCAATACCTTGCGCTGTAGTAAATTTGAATGGAATCTGGATTTTATACCACAGAATAGCTTGGACTGGTTATCCAGAATCCATTGCCTGCACGTTTTATTGGCCGGCACTAACTTTTTTTATTACACCCAAACTGCAAATCCTTCTCGGTGATTGTGTTTTCATTTTCTTTTCAAGAGAGATGATACTTTTATTTTCGGTCTCAGATAAACGAGCTGTGTAAGAGTCGAGGCAGCTTTTGAGAATATCTAATAATGTAACTTTTTTTTTACCTCAGCTTTACTTACGACTGTAACTTTTTCATGTGAACGTTATCATGTATCTCAAAAGTAATTTTTTAATGTAGTTGTGATCTGGTGTTGTTCAGATCTTTTGATGATAATTGTATTCTGAAAGCACGTAAACACGTAAGTTTTCAGAAAAGGAGTAGTTAAACTCGGAACAAAAAAGGTTTTTCTCCACTGTGAGTCAGCTTGTGGCTCGCCAAACATCCCTTTTGAGAACATGAATAGTTGCCCTTGGAACACATTAAAGTCATTTTCCACTGTGAGTCAGCATGTGAATCACCAGATTGCCCTTTTGAGAAAATGAATTGTTGAACTCGGAACAGAAAAAAGGTTTTTTTTCACTGTGAGTCAGCATGTGTCTTGTCAAACCTCCCTTTCGAGAAAATGAATAGTTGCACTTGGAACAAGAAAAAGGTTTTTCTCCACTGTGAGTCAGCATGTGTCTTGTCAAATCTCCTTTTCGAGAAAAGGAATAGTTGCACTCGGAACAAGAAAAAGGCTTTTCTCCACTGTGAGTCCGCATGTGAGTCATCAGACTGCTCTTTTGAGAAAATGAATAGTTGCACTCGGAACAAGAAAAAGGTTTTTCTCCACTGTGAGTCAGCACGTGAGTCGTCAGACTGCTTTTTCGAGAACATGAATAATTGCACTCGGAACAAGAAAAAGGTTTTTCCCCACTGTGAGTCAGCTTGTGAGTCGTCAGATTGCTCTTTTGAGAAAATGAATAGTTGCACTCGGAACAGGAAAAAGATTTTTCTCCACTGTGAGTCAGCATGTGAGTCGGCAGACTGCTCTTTTTAGAACACGAATAGTTGCACTCGGAACAAGAAAAAGGTTTATCTCCACTGTGAGTCATTACGTGAGTCATCAGACTGCTCTTTTTATAACATGAATAGTTGCACTTGGAACAAGAAAAAGGTTTTTCTCTACTGTGAATCAGCATGTGAGTCGTCAGCCTGCTCCTTTGAGAACATGAATAGGTGCACGCAGAACATGAAAAAGGTTTTTCTCCACTGTGAGTCAGCTTGTGAGTCGTCAGATTGCTTTTTCGAGAACATGAATAATTGCACTCCGAACAAGAAAAAGGTTTTTCTCCACTGTGAGTCAGCATGTGTCTTGTCAAACCTCCCTTTCGATAAAATGAAGAGTTGCACTCGGAACATGGAAAAGCTTTTTCTTTACCATGAGTCAGCATGTGAGTCGTCAGATTGCTCTTTTGAGAAAAGGAATAGTTGCACTTGGAACAAGAAAAAGGCTTTACTCCACTGTGAGTCAGCATGTGAGTCGGCAGACTGCTCTTTTTAGAACACGAATAGTTGCACTCGGAACAAGAAAAAGGTTTTTCTCCACTGTGAGTCATTACGTGAGTCGTCAGATTGCTCTTTCGATAACATGAATAATTGCACTCGGAACAAGAAAAAGGTTTTTCTCCACTGTGAGTCAGCTTGTGAGTCGTCAAACTTTGCTTGTGAGAACATGAGTAGGTGCACTTGGAACAAGAAAAAGGTTTTACCCCACTGTGAGTCAGCATGTGAGACGTCAGACTGCTTTTATGAGAACACGAATAGTTGCACTCGGAACAAGAAAAAGGTTTTTCTCCACTGTGAGTCAGCTCGTGAGTCGTCAGACTGCTCTTTCGAGAACATAAATAGTTGCACTCGGAACAAGAAAAAGGTTTTTCTCCACTGTGAGTCAGCTTGTGAGTCGTCAGATTGCTTTTTCGAGAACATGAATAATTGCAATCCGAACAAGAAAAAGGTTTTTCTCCACTGTGAGTCAGCATGTGCCTTGTCAAACCTTCCTTTCGAGAAAATGAAGAGTTGCACTCGGAACAAGAAAAAGGTTTTTCTCCACTGTGAGTCAGCATGTGTCTTGTCAAACCTCCCTTTCGAGAAAAGGTATTGTTGCACTCGGAACAAGAAAAAGGTTCTTCTCCACTGTGAGTCCGCATGTGATGACTCAGACTGCTCTTTTGAGAAAATGAATAGTTGCACTCGGAACAAGAAAAAGGTTTTTCTCCACTGTGAGTCAGCAAGTGAGTCGTCAGACTGCTTTTTCGAGAACATGAATAATTGCACTCCGAACAAGAAAAAGGTTTTTCTCCACTATGTGTGCGAAGGTGACTTTCGAAAGACGACTTTTGAGAGCCGTAGTTACAATGGAGGTAAGAGATTCGTTTTTCAACAGGATGCGTCTTCCGATCTGTGAACAATATAAGGAACACTAAATAATACTTATTTCCTGCGCTGGTAGAAAAACATAGTTAATAAGTTTCATTATTACCTGCCATCTGGGTAATTCTATCAAAGTCTTCTAAGCATTCCTTTTTAACATTCGAAACGTTCGTGTCAATGTTTATAGAAGAAAATCCCTCCTCATCTTCTTCTCGGGGCCCGAGTTTCGCTTTGATGGTAACTGTCTCCACATTGATGCTACCTGAAAAAAAAAAACAACAATACATACATTGATCATTGATATGTTTATTGTGTTGACAATTAGCCGATAACTTAAGATTGAAAACATGTTATAAAAAATTCAAAAGTTCAATAAAAACACTGTGTAAATAGCGTATTACAATATATACATCTCATAATACTATTTTATACGTATCAATAAAAATATAAGTTTTCTTTTTATCTTTTCCTTTTTTTGTTCTTTGTGTTATCTATTATTTGTTATATAAAAAAAAATACTAAAAATTTTTTTTTTCTAACTTTCATACTTATTTTAAAAATTCAAGTTACTGCTATTTTTGACGTATCTGAATACTGTATGGTATATTTTTGCCACTTCTCCATAGATGGCAGTAAATACTGATTCGCATTAATAGAAATAAAATTTAGTTTCGCTACTGCGCAACAGATAGCAATGCACGTGTAAACTGCAAAAGAAAATACTTTGTGAATACAATTATAATTTATAATTACTAACAAACTATAATAGTTTTATAAACAGAAAATATTTTTTTATAAAAAAAAATTAATAGTTCAAAATGTCTTCCCTGTGACCAGAAGAGAGGCTGGAAAGCGCAAAAAACCTTGTCAAGTTTTTTTATTAAAACATTAACTTCTAACATTTTATCAAAAGATCAAAAGAGCTCCCTCACTGAGGCAATGTGCGAAATGATTGCCCACATTGAGGCGATGGTCCAAGAATACAAGGCACCAACCAACAAAGAAGATGAGGGACTCGACAGATTATACCAATCAATATCATTATTATACCTATCAAAATTGTCTATTATGCGTTAATTCAGTCCTTATTACAGTACGGCATTATTGGTTGGGGAGGGGCCTTTAAGATTTCCTTACAGCCCATAATTATAATACAAAGAATAATTATTAAAATCATCCTTAGGAAACCTTACGACTTCCCTACTTTAGAGATATTTCGGGAATTTAATGTGCCAACTATCACAGAATTGTATAAGAGAAACGCATTATATCAAATCTACAAAGAATATTTCATCCAAAAAATTCATCCCTCAGATAGCATAAGCTAATGGCTTAATAGCCATTCCTATGCTTAGAACGACCACGGCTCAACACCACTATTTATATTTAGGTGTGAGATGGTACAATATATTTTTATCCAAAAACAAATGTAACAGAAACAATGAAATATGAACAATTTAAAAATCAAATTAAGTCCCTGAAATTGGATAACGATATATTGTACTCTTAACTAATTAACATCTAATTTTAAGTAACTTTTTTTAAGTATTATTGTTATTGTTTTTTTTTATATCTATGTCAAAAAGTATTTGAATATCTATTTCATTCAAGACATGTAAGTCTTTGATCATTGTATTAACACTTTTCAGAACATTATGTTTTTTTATGCATGTAAATACTTCTCCCATAAACACGAGCTCCTAGAGCTCAATTTATGGAGTAGTAGAACCATAAAATTAATTCTTATGTACACCTAGGTAATAATATTATAAATGTAATTATTATTGTAAAACAAAAATAAAAAAATAAAAATATCTAAAATTTCTTAAAAAAAAAATTGAATTTCTAAAAATAAATATGGAATCTAAATCTTATGCCGAAATTACGAAAATTGTTAAAATCAATGAAGAAATAATGAAAATTAAGAAACATGAACCTATCGTCATCATAAAGCCTAAAGATAAGGATCCAAAAAATACAGTTACAAAAGATGAAATAAAACAAAATATAGATCTTGTTAATATCGGTGTTACCGGAATTAGAAACTTTAAACAAGGGGCGGTAATAGTAGAATGCAAGAATGTAGCTGCAACGAAAAAATGGAAGAATAAATAATTTCAAAGATGGGAAAAAATTACGATGTGAATACCCCAAAACCTAAGTATCCCAAATTAAAAATTACTGGTTTATCTGATAAATATATATGCCAAAAGAAATTGTTTCAAAAATTGAGATGCAAAATGATTACCTGGAAACAGCTGAATCTAAAATTGAGATAAAATTTATAAAAGAAGTGAAAACCAAACGAGGTGATGTTAACTGCACCATTTTCATGGAAGTTGATGGAAAAACATACGACAGAATGTTACATGAAGGTAAAGTTAATATTGGATGGGATAGATGTAGGGTTTTCGACAACATCTCACTTCTAAAATATTACAAGTGCAATGGTTGTATGCACAAAGCACAAGACTGCAGAAGTGAAAAAGCTTGCACTCGATGTTCCGAAGCACATGACAATGAAAAACGATATTCAGTGCATAACCTGTAAAAAAATTAATGAGAAACTAAAATTACAATTACCAACTGACCATTATGCTTGGAGTAATGAATGCTCGGTACATTTGAGAAAAGTTGAAGCCGAAAAAAAGAAAATTGATTTTTTAAGCCACTAAAAAACTCTAAAATAAAACAAAACGAATTGAAAATGTACTATCAAAATGTCAGAGGCCTTAAAACAAAATTAAGTTTAATCCAGTCTACCGATGTTCGGGCACGACTTTGTAGTTCTTTCCGAAACGTGGTTGGAGCCAAATATTCATTCTAGTGAATTAGGATTCATAAATCATAATGTGCATAGATTAGACAGAAATTCATTGACAAGTACTAAAAACAGAGGTGGTGGGGTTTTAATCGCTATAAAAAAAATTCAAAGCAAACTTAATTACAACAAAACACAAACAACTTGAGCAAATCTTCCGGCAAGTGAATGCTGCCAAGAACAAAAAGATTAACGTGGGCTGTATTAATTAATATCCCACCAAATTGAAGCAATGAAGTATACAGATGCCATAGTGAGGAAGTGGAAGCTATGTTAAAAAGGAATCCTAGTGCAATATTTTTGCTTGCTAGTGACTATAACCTTCCAAATGTGAACTGGATGAACAGTGACAATAATATGTGTTAGTGAGTCTGAACGCATTATTCTAGACATGGCGTTATTCCTAGGTCTGAATCAGGCAAATACTATACCTAACGAAAATAATCGTACTAAAATAACCGTAATAATCGACTTGTTTTTCAAACTTAAAGTCACTTTTAATTTTTTTTTAATTTATTTATTTATTTTTTTTATTCATTTATTCCAGATCTCGGGGAGGGTGGTGCAGTCCCACGAGTTCCATATTATACATATATAATAATCAAGTAATGATAACAAGATATAAAAAGGATACATGAAAAAATATTGTCGCGGCCGAGTACCACGACACGAGAGTAAATCCCTTTTGTAAACGAAATAGACCATATATCGTGTTTTGAAGGCAGATCGAAGGAGAATCGGTTTGACAGGAAGTCTCCTACCTTTGACGGCTTCTGAAGGCTGCTCAGGGTCATTTCTGTTATCACATATATATTGCACAACATAGATTTTATGCACGACACTATTATATTTTATAAAAAGAAACGAAACTGCGATTATTTGCGACTACTTGCGATATTTTACGAGAGCGAGTTGTGAGCCATATCACCTTCGAAATGCAACTGATAACAAGTGGGTAATGCGCACTTGCGTGGCAATATTGTTCATCATGTAGGTAAGCACATCTTCTTTTCCTGGTGGAGACTTTGAGGAAAGGAAGAAGAGAATGGATTACATGATGGAAGGAATAGAGAAATATGGATTAAGTTTTGTTTTTAAAAACCGTTTCAGAACCAAACATTCCGCCGACCTTGAGGAAATATGATATTTTCTCAACAACTATATACGAAAGAAAGCAACGAAAACCGAAAGCAAATAACTAATTAACCTAGGAATTGAACAAGACAAAAAAAATTAAAACTATTTAATCGATGGGTAGCCTATACAATTTGACCACGGGCCGCTTAAAAATGCCCTGAGGGGTTCTTACAGTAGCGACACGAACCACTCCATCGGCGCCGGGGAATAATTCAACCACCCTCCCGACAGGCCATCGCATTGGGGTTGCTTGCGAATCATCTATCATGACTAGATCGTCAGCTTTTAAATTAGGAGTTGACGTTGCCCACTTGTTTCGTTGTTGAAGAGTATGTAGATATTCTTTCCGCCAGCGATTCCAAAAATGTTGGGACATCTGTTTCAACAATTGCCAACGCGATAAACGATTCATTGGTACATCCACAAAATTTTCTTCAACAACAGAAACAAGAGGAGCCCCAATTAAAAAATGTGCAGGAGTTAACGGGTTCAATTCGGATGGATCCGACGACAGCGCTCCAATTGGTCGCGAATTTAAAATGGCTTCGATACGAGTCAGAACAGTAGTTAATTCTTCGAAGGTGAGGATTTGATCTCCCACAACCCTCTTCAAATGGTATTTAGTTGACTTAATACCAGCCTCCGACACTCCATTGAAATGGGGTGCGGAGGGCGGAGAAAAATGCCAAGTAATTGAACGAGCGACAGTTGCGTCAACAAGTTTGTCAGCGTTTTCAGATTCACGTATGAATTTAGAAAGGCCAGTATGATATCTGTTAGTTCCAGTAAAATTGGTGGCGCAATCGCTATAGATATTTTGGCATATACCGCGTCTAGAAATGAATCTATCTAATGCTGCCACAAACGCTTCAGTACATAGATCTGAAACTAATTCAAGATGAACGGCTTTGGTCGATAAACAAACGTAAAGACATAAATAGGCCTTATAAGTTTTTGCGCCGCGACGTCTACTTTCACGCACCAAAAAAGGACCTCCGTAATCGGTTCCGACATTTAAAAATGGACGACCTTCTCGAAAACGGGAAGCGGGTAAGTTACCCATCAACGGGAAACTACCACGCGGGTTATTTTTAAAACAAGAAATGCATTTACTCAATCGATGTCGAATTACGTTCCTAGCCGAAATTATCCAATATTTTAATGATATTATGGATTGGAGTGCACGAGGACCTGGATGAAGGTAAATGCTATGGTAATAATCAATTATTAAAGATGTCAAATGACATTGCTTCGGTAAAATAATAGGATGTCGAGCATTTTCTGAAATCTGTGCAAGGCGAATTCGACCACCGACTCTCAAAACACCACTTGCGTCAATAAATGGAGCGAGTTTTTGAAGCTGCATTGAGCACATACGATGGGAAGAGATATTGTTCATATCTTGTTGAAAATAAATTGCTTGAACAAGCTTAATGCAACATTTCAAGGCTGAATTATTTTCTTTTAACGAAAGTGGGGATAAACCATTGAAATTGATAATCGATTCCGAACGTAATCTATTGATAAATCGACGGCACCAACATATAACACGCAGTAATTTCGATAATGATGAAAATTTCAATAAAAACTCTTCGTCAGACGTTGACACATTCGTCGATAGAGAAATTAAATTTTTCGACTTATACTCTGGTAACTGGTCCACGGAGATATTTGGAGGCCTAACAAATAACCATTCCTCCAAAGAAGTTGATATAAAGTTAGGTCCCTTCCACCATAACGAAGCGCTAGCGATTTCACTGGGAAAAACTCCTCGCGAACCCAAGTCTGCAGGATTTTCTTGCGATGAAATGTGATACCAATGTTCATAAGGTATATTTTGTATTATTGTTTCAACACGATTTGCGATAAAAGTTTGCAATAGAAAAAAAGGTGTCTTCAACCATGCCAATACAATAGTTGAATCGGTGAACGCGACAGTCTTTTCAATTTGAAGTCTATCTTTATATACTTCTTGACAATAAGTCAACAAATTTGCCAATAAAACTGCTCCCAACAATTCCAGTCGCGGGATCGATGTTATCTTTACGGGGGCAACACGGGATTTTGCTAATAAAATATGGCTGGATATTTCTGTGTTATTAATCACAACCAAATAAACAATTCCACAATATCCTCTTTCCGAGGCGTCCGCAAACCCAACAAGTATGCACCGACTGGTTGGAGAAGTTGCGACATATCGATCAATTTTCAAATTGGCAAGTGATGGAAGCTCTTTTATATATTTCTTCCATTTCAAATTCATGTCCGAAGGGATTTCTTCGTCCCATCCAATTTGAATTTTCCATAAGTTTTGCATATAGCATTTAGCAATAAAAACGACAGGATTAATAAAACCTAATGGATCATATAGACGCGCAATTGTCGATAAAATTATACGTTTGGTACAGTGGTCACTAAAAACATTATGAATTTTATATGTAAATTGATCAAGCGACGGTATCCATTGAATACCTAAAATATTAAGGTTTTTCTTGTCAGTATCCGACTCAAAACTTAAGGGTACTTCCCGATAGCTGACAGGAATGTCTTCCAGTATTTCAGGATGGTTACTAGACCATTTTCTCAATTCAAAACAACCTTTTTGAAGTAATGCAATTAATTCCACTATACAATGTCGAGCGCTTTCCAAAGTTTGCGCACCACTGGTAATATCATCTACGTAAGTATCTTCAATCGATGTCCTAGCAGCCGTTGGAAAATTCAATTTTTCATCCTTTGCTAATTCATGAAGTGTGCGAATCGATAAGTATGGTGCGCATGACGTGCCATATGTTACTGTTTGTAATTCAAATTTCTTTACAGGATGATCCGATGATTCCCTCCACAAAATATGTTGATAACGGCGAGATTTCTCATCCACAAGTATTTGCCTATACATTTGACGGATTTCAGCTGTAAAAACAACTTTGTGTATTCTAAAATTACACATTAATTCGACAATGTCTCTTTGTAATTTGGGACCGACCAAAAATATGTCGTTCAATGACGTACCCGAAGACGATTTGGTACTGGCATCAAAAACGACCCTTAAACGAGTTGTAGAACTGGTTTCTTTGATTATTCCATGATGGGGTATGAAATAATTACCAATAATTGGCGATTGAGGTGGCACTTCCATCATGTGCCCTAATATTGAGTATTCCCTCATGAACGAAATATATTGGGATTTGAGATCAGAATCTCTATTCAGTCTCCTTTCTAAATGCTTGAAGCGTGACAACGCTATGTCATGTGAATTTCCCAATTTTTCACAACGAATTTCATCAGGCGATTGAATTTTCTTCAAAAGTGGAACATTTTCAATTTTCCAAAAACATTTAAGCTTTTCATCAATATTTTCCTCCATTGACGTGAAGAATGAATTTATACAATGATTTGATGGTCCAACATTTCCCATCGAAATCCAACCCAATTTAGTTTCTATGGCTATGGGCTCATTTTCTTTGCCCATCACTTTTCCTGAGCATAATAATGACGCAAAAATATCACTTCCAAGCAGTATGTCAATGGCTGATGGTATGTAAAATGTTGGATCTCCCAATTTGAGACCTACGATGTGTTCCCAATGATGATCGACGATACGATTTGATGGCATATTCGAACAAATGTTATTTAAAACAACGAAATCTGTCAAAATACCAGATTCCTTCGAATCGACAGGACGAAATTATGTTTTTATTAATCCGTTCGAATTAATTGTAGGAGTATTTCCAATACCTATCACGGTAAGTGGTTTTTTCTTAAAACGAGTAAAACCCAATTTTTTGACACAATTTTCCGATATGAAGTTCCCCTGACTGGCGCTATCCAGCATAACACGCATCTTCTGGAACACTCCATTTGTATCTAAAACTTCCACATAAGCTGTAGACAACAGAACCGTTTTGTTGGTTTTATTGTAGAATGTTGTCAACGCCAAAGGCTCCGACGAATTTTCTTGCTGGTCTGAATTTTCCACGATTTTTTTTGGAAAATGTAATAATGTGTGATGTCTTGATTTACATTCTCTACAGGTGAAACGCGACTGACAATTTTTTGCGTGGTGTTTTCCTTGCACTAAACAATTGAGACATAAATTATTTTCCTTTGCACACAAGTACCTATCCTTTGGAGTAAGGCGTAAGAATTTTTCACACTTGTGCAGTGAGTGTGGCGATTTACAAAGAATACACTTGATTTCAATGTTTGATACAAACGCATTAATATTATTGCTTGATCGATGTTTCGCATTATACGATTTAGCTTGACCTTTATGAGCCTGTAACTGGTTTTCAGGAAAAACTCCAAGTGCCATTTCTTTTGCTAAACACTGTCTATCTAAGTACTTCAACAAATGATCAAACGTTGGGATATTCTCCGAACTGTGTTGAATTTCAAAATCAATACGTAATTCTTTTGTTAATTTACGCAATACAATATGTAACAAAAGAAAGCTCCATTCTCGAACTGGGAAATTTAAAGCTTCTAACGCAGCAATATTTTCTTTCAAAATTGAAATAAATTGCCGAAGATTATCCTGAACTTTTACAGGTTGAATCGATAGAATTAATTCAACGTGTTTATCAGCGATCAAGCGTATGTTTTCATATCTTTTTTTTTAAATTTTATATGCTACAAAATAATTTTCTTCAGAAATCGGTAAATGTTTAACGTGGGTCAATGCCTCACCTGATAGACTACTTATTAAATAATGCATTTTTTGAACAGAATTTAAAGCATTATTAGAATCGATCAACGAATTAAAGGTATTTATGTAATTTGTCCAATCTGTTGATATTCCAGAAAAAATAATCAATTTTAATTTTGGCAACGAAACATTATTATTGGCCATTAAATGATCCGATTCATTTTTCGAAACTTCCGGAAATAATTGAGAATAATATGATTGAATCTCGTAATACATGTTTTGGATTTCAGTATACTTTTCCTGTAATACTTGGATTTCCGCATCATCCTTCTTATTTGATTCAATTGAAATATGTGAAGCGACGAAATTTTCTCTAATGTTAGATATATCGGCATAACGAGCTTTGAAAATATTTTTGTCAATAGAATTTGATGATTTTACGGCTTTGATAGCCGACGTACGAACACTTTCCATATCTAATAGCGCCAATTTGTATTTAATATTAATTGCCGCCATTATGAATATTTTAAACCAAACAGAATAATAACACTAACTAAATGTCAACGCAACTTGTAAACAAAATGTTTGCTGTGATAACAGCTGTCAAATGCGACAACAATCCACGATTTGCTTTACCGACGCGACACGACAATGCGTGTAGGTACACCAACTACCTACCACGTAGCGGTGATACGTACAAGGTACCCCACTATCTACGAATTCAAAATGTTAAGCCGCCCAAGGACTCAAACAATACTAATTTAAATTTAATCAATATTCACGATTGAATGTATAATTCTGAAACAGTTCTATAAAAAACCGGAAAAGGGTCAACGAATGGAATGATCTGTACTTCAAAACACAATGTCTAACAACCAACATTTATCCGGGTAGAAGGATCAAAAAAATGTCGCGGCCGAGTACCACGACACGAGAGTGCGGACTGTAAATCCCTTTTGTAAACGAAATAGACCATATATCGTGTTTTGAAGGCAGATCGAAGGAGAATCGGTTTGACAGGAAATCTCCTACCTTTGACGGCTTCTGAAGGCTGCTCAGGGTCGTTTCTGTTATCACATATATATTGCATAACATAGATTTTATGCACGACACTATTATATTTTATAAAAAAAAACGAAACTGCGATTATTTGCGACTACTTGCGATATTTTACGAGAGCGAGTTGTGAGCCATATCACCTTCGAAATGCAACTGATAACAAGTGGGTAATGCGCACTTGTGTGGCAATATTGTTCATCATGTAGGTAAGCACATCTTCTTTTCCTGGTGGAGACTTTGAGGAAAGGAAGAAGAGAATGGATTACATGATGGAAGGAATAGAGGAATATGGATTAAGTTTTGTTTTTAAAAACCGTTTCAGAACCAAACAAATATTTACATGGTAAAATAAATTTAAAGAAAAACTTTTTGTATATTCTATGTCCTCAGGAAGTGGATCCATCGCTTGTAGATGGGACCCTGCAAGAAGTGGAATGCTGCCATCACAATACTATTTTCGCTCGAGGCTAGTCGCGTTCTGTAGTTGGTGATCCGTTTTTTCATTAGTGCTCGGAATCCGGGAATGCACACTTCTTCAAACATCTCGGTGGCACTGCAGTACCAGGACAATCTAAAAAGCGTTCGATATGAATTGTTGTACTGTACTTCCATTCTTTTTAGTGATGCTTTCTTAAAGTTGGTCCACATCTCCGAGGTATATAGGCTCGTACAGTACGTATTAAAAAGTTGCCTTTTTGCACCTGGGCTACACTTGTTGAATCTTCGAGAAATCATATTTGCCCTAATGCACAGTGATCTTCTCTGTCGCTCAATATCCGAGTCATCGTTGAGGTCCGCTGTTATGATGTGTCCTAAGTATTTGACCTCGAATTTTTCAGCTATTTTTGTATCGTTTAGGCTGACGGGTAATACTTTTATGGTGCCTGCGCCTGATTTGAATACTACCAACACAGATTTAGTTGGATTGTAGACCATGTTATATTCAGCAGCGTATTCTTCGCAAATCTTTATCAGCTTTCTCATTCCTTTAATGCTTGGTGACAAAATTGCCATGTCATCTGCGTAAGCAATGTTATTAACGCAGGTGTTTCCCAGGTGACAGCCTACGTTTGCGGAGGTGAGTTTATCGCTTAAATCGTTCATATAGACGTTAAATAGAATCGGTGATAAGCTTCCTCCTTGTCTGACGCCGCATTCCATTTTAATTGAAGAATGTAGTGAACCGCTGGTGCCCATTGATGCTTATCATCCTCCACTGGAAGTTATTTTTCCTCATGTGCATGTTAATACTTGTAAACTGTCTTTCAGTTACCAAATTTTTTTCAAAAGTGATTACGAGAAAATTTGTAATTATCTTCTCTCTTTTGATTGGTCATCTAAGCAATATAATGACATCAACACAGCTACCTATAAATTATATTCTGTTTTGGAAAAGGCTATTAGCATGTATATTCAAACCGTGAAATGTAAGCCAAGCACCTATCCAAAATGGTATTCCAATGAACTTATTAATCTTCTTATTACCAAGAAACTAAAATATAAGGAATATAAATTATGTCGAAAAAATTCTGATTACATTGAATTTAAAGAATTCAGAACTTTGTGTAAAAAAATGTCTATGGCCTGCTACCGTAACTATTTAAATAATATTCAAAACTACATAATAAATAATGTTAGTTATTTTTGGAAAATACTCGAAATCTCTTACAGAAGATGATTCTGATTTTCCGAGCATTATGCACCTAAGTGACAGCCATAGCAATAATACTGATAGTATTGTTAACTTGTTTGCAAATTTTTTTAAAAGTGTTTATTCAACAGACTCAAATAATTCACCTATTCCAACAACTACTCTAGATGAAACTCTCGATATTTCACAGTGTACCATAAGTAAATCTGATGTAATTACTCAAGTTAAATCCTTAGATATCCACAAATCTGCTGGACCGGATAATATCCCTACAATATTTATCAAAGAATCTATCAAAGTAATTGCTCTTCCATTATCCAAACTTTTTAATCTATCTTTATCTAGTGGAATTTTTCCCGATAAGTGGAAAATTAGTTATTTGTCTCCAATTTTCAAAAAGGGTGATAAAAAGATGTTTGTAATTACAGACCTATATGCATTCAATCCACCATACCGAAACTCTTTGAAAGCCTAATACATGACAAATTTTTACACTAATAAAACCTATTATATCACCTCACCAGTTTGGATTTATGCCAGGTAGAAGTAATCTTTCCAATTTATTTATTTATGAAAATTTTATAAACAATGCTTTTAAAGAAAAAAACAAGTAGACATTGCTTATACTGATTTCAGCAAAGCATTTGGTATAGTTTCCCATAACATCTTAATTTTGAAATAAGGAAAGCTTGGTACACGTGGCAATATAATTAGCCTGGTTTGAAAGCTATCTTACTGGAATACAACAAATAGTTAGAATTAAATCCTCCGTCAGAAAAAATCAATGCAACAAGTGGAGTTCCACAGGGTTCACACCTTAGCCCAATCTTATTTATCTTGTTTATAAATGATCTTACAAAAATATTTCATGATGTATCTATCTTACTTTTAGCTGATGACCTTAAAATTTTTAAAATTATTGAAAATATTTATCATTGCAACATTCTTCAAGATAATATCAACAAATTGTTAATTTGGTGTAAGGAAAATAGACTTTATTTAAATATCTCAAAATGTTAAATTGTTAGATTTTCTCGAATAAAAAATCCAATGATCTTTAATTACAACATTGATAACAATGCTCTTGAGACATTAATGCAAATTAAAGACTTGGGCATCACTTTTCAATCAAATCTTTCATTTGTTAACCACATAACAGAAAATGTAATAAGGGCTGAAAAATGTTGGGGTTGGGGGAGAATTGAATGATGGAAGAAGTAAGTGACCCCCTAGGAAGCCATATCGATATCAATCGAATCATATTATACAAGTAATTAAAAAAAATATTCTATACTGTGGTCAGGTTACGTTAAGAGTAATGTATTAAACAATGTATGAATGTAACTGAAGCACATAGTGTGAGCCAAGGCTGAGTGTGTTGTTTGGAGGGGGTGTTTGAAGTATTTCGTGCAAGTATAAGTGTATTAAACTGATATATTTTGCTTATGTAAGAAGCCAACTTGAGTACAATTCTCCTGTCTGGAATCCTCATTGTAATGTGCATGTACAAGCTGTTGAAAGAAAACAAAACAAATTCTTACGTTTTCTAAATTTTAAAATGGGTATTCCAGCAATTATGTTAAACAACAACACTATTTTAAACCATATGAATTTGTTAAAATTGTCAGACAGAAGAATTTTCACTGACTTAGTATTTTTATAAAAAAATCTTAATGATTTAGTTGATAGTCCGGTATTATTTGAATTGATAAGCTTCCGAATTCCACTTCGTAATACTAGAAAGTCAGGATTTATTTCAGTGCAGAAATTCTGGGACAAACTACCACATGTATTTCTCTTTGCCCAGAATACTAATGGAGGGAAACAATTGTACCAAGTCAGTGGACATCTTCAATTTATCTTTGAATAAATACAAAATATTGTTATTGAAGCATTTCAGTTATGTACAAAAAAAATGTATTTTTCTAACTATGCTATATATGTAAAAGCCCCGAAAAAGGGCGTTTATTAATAAATAAATGAAATTATGTTAAATTGTTGTTTAGGTGGCGTTCAAGTATAACTTGTAGCAATTTTTGAAGATGTTTGACTCTCTCCCGTGCCGTAACTTTTTTCTGCCCCCCCCCCCCCCCCCCCCTCCATCCCCTCTCCTAAGGCTACGTAACGACCAAGGATCAAATGGTTCAGGAGCCTACAATGGTTCCTGATGTCCAGACTCACCGCTCCAATCTGTTAGACCTATTTTTAACCACTGTGCCACACGGTTACAAGATTGAGGTCGCAGCGCCTTTGGGATCGTCAGACCACTGCCTGATGACGACCTCAATCCCCGTCAACTTCAGACCGCCAAAGGAGAGGCTGAAGAGGAAAAAGTGGCACTATAGTTCAGCAGATTGGTTCGGTCTGCCGGCCCATTTCAATGCTTTCCCGTGGTCAGCTGTCTGTTTTCGAACTTCGGATCCGTCAAGATGTGCCCAGGAAATTGGCGAGTCATCAAATCTGCGATGGATGGCTTCATCCATTCCACTGTTAAGGAAACCGGTGTGGACTCAAAGCCGTGGTTTGGTCGGCAATGCTCTGAAGCAGTGCGACGAAAAAACGCGGCTTACCGAGCCTACAACACATCTAGAACATCCGAAAACAGAACATTATACAATAAAATGGCAAAGGCAAGAGAATCATAAATATGTCAAAATTCGAGCACGATCTGCAGATCAGCGAAAAGCTGGCTTGTTGCCCGCATGGTAGCAGAGCATTCTGGTCGCTTGCGGGCTCAAAAGGTCGCAATTTCTGCGAATTCAGGCTACCACCTCTTATCATACCTGACGGCTCACTAGCAAACACCGCCACCAGGCTAAATGTTTGCGGAAAACTCAACCCTCGACGATCAAGGTGCTGTCTCGACGTCGGTTCCCCACTGCGGTTTTAACATGAAAAAGCTGAGGATCCGGCATCGGGATAAACTCCAGGTCTTACGAGGGCTTAATATTAATAAAGCTAGTGGCCTGCCTTGGTATTGCAGAGGTGCGCTGCAGAAGTAGCTCCAATTTTGACGAAGCTCTTTAAAATGTCCCTGAAGTCTGGCATTGTGCCCTCTGGTTGGAAAAAAGCGGTCATCCATTCTCTTCCAAAGAAGGGTGACCACTCCAACCCGGCCAACAACCGCCTCATAGCGATCACAACAGTTTTGTCCAAGGTGATGGAACGTGTGATCAACGACAAACTGCTCAGATATCTCGAGAAGAACAAAATTATTAACGACCTTCAATACGGATTCCGGCGAAACCGCTCGTGCGGCGATCTTCTCGCAGATGTGATGCATGTTTGGGGGCGGTGCCTGGAACGTTTCGGTGAAACCCAAACGGTTGCACTGGACATTTCCAAGGCCTTTGATCGGGTTTGGCATCGAGGACTTGTCAACAAACTGCCATCTTACGGACTTCCGTATCTTTGTGTACGTGGATTACCGACTTTTTGAGGGAGAGGTCAATTCAGACGGTTGCTATTGGTTTCACCTCTTCCTCGCATCCAATAAATGCTGGCGTCCCACAGGGATCGGTTCTGTCTCCAACTTTCTTATTGTTGCACATCAACGACCTTTTGTCATGTGCACCAATTCATTGTTAAGCGGATGACAGTACAGTTCATGATGGTTTCTTGTTTGAAAAGCCCCCAAAGGGCACACAAACTCCAACGGCTAGGAGTGCTTTGAAGCAAAGAATGCACTGTTAATTTGAGAGAGTTATCTCTTAGGGTAAGAATAACCTCGTCGAATTCAATGTTTCAAAGCCGATCATGTCTGATTACGTCTAAAAGGGATCGAAAAGAAAATCTAGTCTCCTTCAACGGAAACAATCTTCCGAACAGACCCTCCATTGATATGCTTGGTGTTACTATAAGTGACCAGCTCAGGAATGGGGGCTCCATCGAAGCCAGAGTAAAGTTACCCTCTCAAAAACTGGGCGAACTGTACAGGGCCCGCGGATACTATAATAGTACAAACTGCTAACCCTGTACAAATCGCAAGTGGCCCCACGGTTGATTTTGGCAGCCACCTCTGGTCTGGAGCTCCAAAGTACTTGAAAAATACCCTCGACTCTGTGCAGAAACGGGCGGTCCGTTTGATAGATTCTCCCATCTTAACGAACGGGTTGCGATCTTTAGAGCACAGGCGTCGGGTGGGAATGCTATCCATGTTCTACCGGTATTTCAATGGAAGATGCTCTGAGGAACTAGCGTCATTGATCCCTAGGGGCACCGATGCATAGACGGGAGACACGCCAAACGCGCGCCCAACATATGTACACGGTTGACATTAGTCACGTGAGAACGGGTCGTTTTTACGACTCGTTCTTGAGTTCAACAGCTCGGCTATGGAACGATTTGCCGGCTTCTGTGTTTACTCCCTCCTACAACATGGGTCTCTTCAAGACCAATGTTCATTCCTTCCTCTCCTCAAAAAGACCCTCCACACAGCATCTCAGATGACATAGACCCTGAGGGAAATTATTGGTATTAATTAAATTATTACTCCTGTGTGGAGTTAATGTAAAAAAGTTACTATTTTTACCAATTTGATTTTATTTTAACAACGAAAATAAAATAAAAATGACGTACAATTTCCCGTAAAACATAAACGAAAAGGTTTGCCAACTTGGAAGATTTTTTTTCCCTAATTTTTATAAATATAAAAAACATGTTATGTATCGCGTTGTTCGAACCCCCCTTGCGCCCCGGTAACGCACAGTAACGTTTTACAAGACCAAAAATATAACGTTTTAATGGTTATTTTGTTCACTTTTAAAACGCAAAATGTCATTTTTCAAGGACCGCAATGTTATTAATCATGTAGATGAAATACGCACTTAAAGGGAAAATCACTTTCTGTCAGTTAGACAATAATAAGAAGTACGAATTTCAATATTCGGAAATGATAAAGCCGCTGAGTACCCGATGTACCTGGCTCAGTTTGGCAAGGAAGTGAACATGGGCCAGCTGAGGGCGGCAGTAAAGTACATCTGCCACTGCAAGATCCGCCTGCAGAAGCACCGCAGCAACCATCTGCAGCACGGGACGCAGTGCTACCGCTGCCAGAACTTCGGGCACGGGTCCCGCAACTGCTCACACACCGCGAGGTGTGTGAAGTGCTTGGTGGAGCACGCCTCGGCCGAGTGCCCCAAAACCACCAGGGACGAGCCCGCCGCGTGCTGCAACTGCGGAGGCCCCCATCCCGCCAACTTCAGAGGCTGCCCAAAGAGGGTAGCGTACGTCGCCTCCCTCCAGCAGCGACAGAAGCAGCCCCATCGCCCCGGACCAGGGGCCAGCAGGCCACATCCTCAGGCGCAGCAGACGACGAGGACAGATGGACGCTCATGGGCCCACGTGGCCGGCGGAAGAGCGGCCACCCAGCAGCCCGAGGCGCAGCCCGAGCCTCAGCCCGAGCCTCAGCCAGAGCCTCAGCCCCAACCGCAGCCCCGCTCGCAGACCTACACGCAGCAGCCCACAGGCTCCAGAGACCCAGACGCCACGCTGATGATGTCCCTCCTCATGGGATTAGATGGCGTGCGATCGCAGCTGGCCAGCTGCACCTCCATATACCAGAGGGCTTGCATCCTGATGGATGTCATTACCACCACCATCAATGTTTAATCCCGAGATGGTGAACGTCCTCCTGTGGAATGCCTTCAGCATCCGCTTTAAGATTGATGAACTGCTCGCTCTGGCAAATAACACTAACATTGATATCATTCTCATTTCAGAAACACATCTCAAACCCGACACACCGCTGAGAGTGCCCGGCTTCGAAGTTCACCGAGACGACCGACTAGAAGGAGGAGGCGGAGGCACCGCCATTTTCGTTCGTCAATCCATCGCATCTACAAGGATCCCCACTCCGAAGCTGAAGCATACTGAAGCTACGATTGTCGAAGTCACCATAGAGGATAGAGCGCATACCTTCATCGCCGCCTATTGCAGACACCACAACCTTCTGGTGAGAGAAGATTTGGACAAATTACTTAATCTGCACCCAATTGTTGTTCTAGGAGGAGATCTCAACGCCAAACACAACTATTGGAATAACTTCAGAGGCAATGCGAACGGGAAAACGCTCTTTACGCATATGCAGACTCACAACTACACGATAATGGCGCCGGACAAACCGACATACCACGCAGTGCACGCACAGTACCCCAGCACTCTGGACATCGTACTCGAGAAAAACGTCAAGACGATCTCGCCACTGCGCACGCTGGATGAACTGTCATCGGACCATCTGCCCGTGAGCTTCAGTATTGGAGGAACGACTTCAAGGAGCCCCAGAAAACAGCGAAACTACAAGGACGCAGACTGGGAAGGATTCAAGAAAGAGATTAACGAACGAATTCACCTAACATCGGGAACTCTGCGCTCTACAGATGAAATCGACGAGGCCGCAAGCACTCTCACGGAAATCATACAACATGCACAAGACACACACATACCTCTCAAAGAAGTACACGCATACTGACTGTCACAGACTGACAGACCGATTTTACAAATCTTTAAGACACAGTAAAAATAAACTCATACAGGAAATCGGTCAATACAATTCTCCCAGCGACTTCACATTCAAATACGTACACAGACTACCCAAACACATTCTGATGGACCTTGACCACATCTGGCATGAACCAGATTCAGACGCCGACGAGTGAGCGAGCAGTAGGTATTCCCAAACTCCAGACCCCTCCCCCGTAACTTATGTTTATATATCTATGTATATATTTATATAATATTGTATAGTATGTATGTATATGTATGTTTATCCCCTATAGTCCCATAAAGTATATATCTATAATCATAACTGAACTGCCTCAATAACAATATTTTAAATTTATTCAAAGATAAATTGAAGATGTCCACTGACTTGGTATAATTGTTTCCCTGCATTAGTATTCTGGGCAAAGAGGAATACATATGGTAGTTAGTCCTAGAATTTCTGCACTGAAATAAATCCTGACTTCTAGTATTACGAAGTGGCATTCGGAAGCTTATCAATTCAAGTAATACCGGACTATCAACTAAATCATTTAGAATTTTATATAAAAATACCAAGTCAGTGAAAATTCTTCTGTCTGACAATTTAAGCATATTCATATCGTTTAAAAGTGTTTATCTGCCCTGACACTAAAGCGAAACGCTGTCCGAAACCTTGGCTAAAGAAGGAGGTAGCGAAACACGGCATAACACCCCAAAAATCATAACAAAAATACTTTTTGGCCGTGAAAACCTAAAAACATACCATTGCCTATTGATGATTACTTTATTCGGTTTCATAAATATAAACGAAAAATATGCTAGTGTCATTTGTTCTCCTTTCTGTGCTGTCCATATTTGTCATATCGAATCAGTATATCGCTTCCTACGAGGAATTGCTTGGAGATTAGGATTTCAAAGAGGCGAGTACTCGTATGATGAAATCGAACAAACTTTACAACATTTTTTCTTTAGAAAAACGTAGAAAGGCCACTGATCTAATTTGCATATTCAAAATTATCATCAGTATTACTGACACGCCTGCTTTGTTACGACACCTCCAGTTTAACATCCCTTCCCGTAGACTCCGAAATAATGAATTGCTGTTCCTCAGTCAACAATCTGCTAATTATGGATATTACTCTCCTTTATCCAGATTGTCGAGACTTGTTAACGCAAGTCAAAGCATTGAATTTTTTGGTGTGAGCCAAAATGACTTTCGGCAGTCGATACGAAATTGTTACGTTATTAATGGACTATTTGTCCGTAAATAAATAAATTAACATTATTATAACGAAAGTACCTGATTTGCCTAATTACGTATGTAATTATTCTAATACCTAGAACGAAAATAAATAAAAGAAAACGTAAGCTTTTTTCTTTTCATTAACATATTCACTCCAGGTTTTTAATTGATTTTTACTGCAAGCAGGGTTTGTCTAACGGGTTTGTGTAATTATTTGAATACTTACCTAGAACTAAAATAAATAAAAGAACGCCCACGCATTTTTCTTTTAAACAAGGTATACAAACACATTCCAGGTTTTGAAAGGTTTGTTTGGCAAGCAGGGTTTGTCTAACGGGTTTGTGTAATTATTCCAATAGCTAGATCGGAAGAAATTAAAGAACGCGCACGCGTTTTTCTTTTAAACAAGATATATATCCCAGAATGGTTTGAATGGCAAGCAAAGTTTGCCTAACGGGTTTGTGTAATTTTTGCATTTTAGAAGGCCGTCCTTTTAAACTTATAAAAATGTCCATAATAATAATACTGTTTCCTTAATCTGCTTTAGTAACTATGAGATTTTTTCTTTTACAATTTTCGAAATGTTTTTAGCAATTTTTTTTTTTTTCTTAAAAAAGTTATAAAAATGGGAAATACTAACGAATTTTCTCAGCCTATTTCTGAAGCAGCCGGCCCTTTGAATTCAAATAATCAAATTAAATTCGTAAAAATACTATATATTTCGCGTAAATCGAAATTTCGCGACCGAATTCCGTCTTAGCCGGCCCTCTAAATGCAGATACCTATTCGAAATAAATTCATAAACATACGGTAGGTATATTCCCGCGTAAATCGAAATTTTGCGGCCGATTTCTGCCGCAGCCGACCATTCCAATTCAGATATTCGAAGTTTGTGAAAATACCGATAATTTCCGCGTAAATCGAATTCTCGCCGCCAATTACCGCCTCGACCGGCTCTTCAAAATTCAAATATTCAATGTAAATTTGTAGAAATACGACAAATTTCCTTATAAATCGAAATTTTGCAGCCAATTTCCGCAGTAACTAATAACGTTAAATTACTGTTTCGAAGAAAATTCGTAAAAATACGAAATTCCAATGTTAACCAATTCAGATTTAGAAGATAATAATACGAATTAGGACGATGGTAACCGCGTAAATCGACATTTTACGGCGTTTAACCACCACTGTCTGTCAGATTCAGATTTACGAAATTATGTAGGTACATATTTTTTGTTGGAGTGATTTACAATTTTCTACTAAGTGGGCATTTAAAAAATATATTTTTCAGATCTTGTTTCCAAAACACTATGCCGATCTTCACCCTTAAGAAGACCGGTATACCAAAATTATAAATGGTCTATTTTTGTTGTAAAGGTAAGCAATTAAAATGTTACACATGCTAATTTGGCAACAAAAGGTAAGATGAAGTGCCGTTTTTAGTAAATCTTACGGCTAATATGCTTAATTGAAATTTTTAGAATGAATGCCGGTCTTACCCCAACAAATTCCGATATTACCCCACATTGAAAAATAATTTACAGGAAGTTTTGATTGGCAGTTTTTGGGTGTTTTACAGTGGATAACTCGATAAATAAAAATGTACTCACATAGTAAAGAGCTAAAGAAAATATAATAAAATTAAAAACTTTGCGCAAACACCATGAATTCTTCATTGAAAAATTCCAAAGTGGACCAATGATCAAAAAAATTCATCTCATCAAAAAAGCACACGGTCTTACCCCATCTCACCCTATTTATCCTAGAGTGCCTCAAATAAATATATCGAATTTTATTTTGTACGGGATACCTTTATTGACCTTTTTCTAAAAGCCTAAATAAAAATAAATTTTTACTTAGAACAACTATAATTTTATAACTTCCGTAGGTTATTCCCAACAAAGAAATATATAATTGAAGAAGAAGATATTACTAAAAATCTAAATGATAATATGAAAAAAAATAAGACACAGAAAAAAAAGATAACGGTCGCAACTGGGACTCAAACTCTAACCCAGGATCTCTCTTATCATCAATTTTATCTTATTCTTCAATGATATATTACATCGATGGGAATAACGTTTAAAAGGTATGAAAACAGAGTTGTACTCAAAAAAAAAATATATTTACGAAAGAAGGATTCCACTAATTAATCACTTAGATGCGGATATTTGGATAGGAGATTTTAAACGGTTTATTTAAGAAATAAATATGCCTAAAGAAGGAAAAACCATTTTCCTCGAACCCCTTCCTGTGCCAATGATGACTTAAGTATCTGAGTGTATAAACAGCACGTTTCTGAGTTGGCCGGTCATTGATTTGATATATATTTTATTCTTCATTATCAGCACAATAAAAAAAAAAAACTTTAACTGCCAAAGCAGTCTGTCAGCAGGTTAATTACACAGCTTTACCTCACGAAGCTCTAATTTTAAACCCTTACAAGGCTAAAGTTACAAGTCCGCTGAATTATGGCAACAAAGCTACAGTGGTGTTTTTGGACTTTGATTCAAAATCGGATTACTCCTTAAACAAAATATCACCTTTATACATTGACCTAGCCAGTCCGAAGAGCAATGCACACAATCCCCAACATCCACCTTATTAACGATATCTAGATAATTAATGGTACTAATTCATTCTAATTTTTGTAATGCTTAAGATAATACCAACGGAAATTTTGCAATTTTTGGTTTCATATATTCAAATCGCGTAATATTGAAAAAAATTGTTTTTGATCAATATTAATACAAACCGCATTGCCCACTAGTGTTTTGAAAATGTTTCGGTACCATTCTTATTGTATTCCCTTCATGTTCTGAGTCAAAACATTTTTTCTGCCTAATATATTCGGGTAGCCACCCGGGATAACCCGTAACACAGATGTTAGGGAGCGAAATATTTTGTTTGTGTACTTTCCGACAGTTTTATTCCGCCATTTGTTTCTTGGAATTCCAATCTTTTTGTACAGGCAGTCTCGGTCAATTTCAAACTTTTTGCAGAGCACCCTTGTTGAATTTCTGAATTTCTAAATTGTTTATTTTATAATAAACGTGAAGTTACGTAGGGGTAAGTTCTTTAAAAAAAATTAAATAATTGAATTTTTTTGTTGTTATCCCACCTCTTTCAATTCTTTCATACAATTATCTATGTAAAGATTGAATAACAACGATGACATTACGCAGCCTTGCTTAACAAATTTTGCGATTCTCCCGTAAAATCATTCCGTAAAACCACCGATGCAATGCTTCCCTCATACAGAGATGCAATTGCCTGAATGAGATTTGCATTCACTCCATACTTGGACGACACCTTCCATAACTTTTTCCTATTGACTCAGTCGCATGTAAGAAACAATAATGTAGCAATATTGTTCTTTCAATGTAGTATTTTATGATATTTTTATTGTCTTTTAAAATTATTAACCATGACACACGTTAATGAGGTGAAATATTGAAATGTAAACAACAATAATATGTAAAGAAAGAATAAACCATATCACATCTCAATTAAACTGAGGTGAAAACTAAAGTAATCGGGAACTTATTGTGAAAATATAATTAAGTTAAAAGTGTGAAAGACGAATATAAAGGTAAAGTTTACTTCTTTCGAGGCAAGGCTAAGAATTGCCACCATGGTGAATTTAACATCCTACATTTTTTGTATATATATTCAAAGAAACTCACTTGCTATCTGAGCATATTCCGCATTACGCAAACATTCCATTTTTATATCTGGGAGGTCGAAATCTATATCCGTAAACGGCATTTCACTTCCGACTTCTTCCTGGGACTCTGGTTCTGTCTCGATGGAAACGGTTTCGAGGTTTAGTAGATCCATTGCACTGCTGTGGTAGCGTTTGAATATTGGTTTAAGTCCAAACACATAAACCTGAAACAGAACATTGTTGTAACGAAACTCCAATTTGTAAGAGGTTTTAATATTATTTGGTTTCGCTTGAAATATTCTGGGTATTTATTTCCCTAATAGGGACACGCTCAATTTGCACTTTTTATTACAAAAACACTTAACATCAGTTAGATAATAATGGGAAGTAAGTATTTCAGTTTCCGGAATTGAAAAATAATGAATTTTAATAGTTATTTCATTAAAATTAAAAACGAATATTCGCTCGGCGACCATTGTCATTGATGTCAAAGTTTTGAGGTTAGTTTTTTTCTTCTCTTTTTTAATCCAAAATATTAATATATGACTCTAAAATAGGTTCTTAGGTTCTTAATTTGGGTTTGATTAAAAAAAGAAAAAAAAACTAGCTTAAAAAGCTATTTTAATATTATTATATCAAAACATGGCGTGAAGAAAAGATGTGTAATTGTCTGTTTTTTAATGAAATATCTACTAAAATGCATTATTTTCCAATTTCAGAAAGTGAAATACTTACTTTTAGTTATTATTTAACTGATATTAAGTGTTTCTGAAATAAAAAGTGAATATTAAGCGTGTCCCTATTAGGGAAATATTTACCATATTCTGTACTAACAATGAAGACGTATGCGTAACGCATAACCAGAATAAAATTGCGAATGTAACTTGCTCTTAATGTTATGACCTTGAGAAAATCTATGGAATACTTAATATTTAAAGATAAAGCGGTATATTGTATCCGCCATTGCCCTTTCAACAAATTGTTGGTAATAAATATTTTTATAATCTACAATTTCTTCGAAACACGAATCTAATAATAATCAGACATCAAATTGGCAGTTTAAACGTTCATCGAACAAAATGCACAAGTGGATTTCTTAACACAGGTGTACCGATCGGCGTAAAATAAGCTTGATCACATTAGACACAGAGCAGTTATGCATTTGAGCTTGCTGTAGCTCAAATTTTAGAACAATGGTCGCTCAGTGTCATTTGGAATGAGGCCGCTACTAAAATGAATGGCGATGAATATAGGCATTAGAACTTACGAATATCTATCTATGGGTTGTTAAATTTAACAGCGTGGGTTAAACACAGTTTGGAAACAGGATTAAACGCTTAATTGTACCACAAACTGATTAAACGACTGACGGTGACGTGTCAACAAAATGTTAAAGTTATGCATAAACAATAATGAAGTCATAGACAATTGTTATAATTTCCATTCAACGAGAAGTTACCATCGTATGGGATCCATTCAACTCTGCACATTTTTATTACAGACTTTCTCAAGAGAAGAAAATTTCAAACCATAGTTGACGGCTCTTCTTCTTTTCCCACCAAATCAATGCGTGCATAAATAAACCAATGTCAGAATCAACATCACGATGGCGCTTCGGAATGTAACGTTATCTTTCATAATAATAGGGCCCGTATATCAGTGTCTGCTAAGGAGCACATTCCTCGCTCAACTTAAACCGACCAAATCGGCCGCTTAAGCCGCAGAATAGTTCCTTTACTAGACGCTGTGTGGCGCAATTGGCAATAACACATCTGTCAGATTTGACATTTGACAATGGTTCGATTTCGATATGCATTTGCTACGTACGTAAATTACATTTTAGGAATAAATTAACCAACAGCAGGGAGTTTGAGCTTTCTACGAGCGTTGAGGATTTAGATATCGATAATTTCGTAGAACATTTAAACAGACCACGCAAAGTGCGAATATATAGAAGCAGGGCTGACGACTTCCTGGCGTGGATGAAATTGAATTTCAAAACAGGTTTCGTCTCTCCAAAAGGGTCGTAAATTGCTTGCTAGATTGATAAGGGATGACATCAAATCTAAAACGAACTGGGGGCCTACCTACTATCTCTCTTAACCGCAAATATTTACGTATTTTGACAGATGTTTGTCAGTTTCGCAAACTTATCAGTCGTAAACCCGTAAGTTACAAACTAAAAACTTTTACGTTTCTTCTCACAGCGACGCCCGGTTTTTTCCTTGTATTTTTGACATTTCTCTATGGTTTTGGTACTCACTTCTACCGTTAGTAACTTAAACGCATTAAAATCACGTTTCCCAAACCGGGTCGAAGAGCTCCGGTTTGTTAAACTAATTTGAAACTTAGTTGACACTTCGTCTAGCGACGCATTTCTCGAAGTTAATACATACGAATTTCTTGAAGGTAAGTAATATGATTTATTTAATTATACCTCAGCCGGGCCGGGTTGCGGGGTTGGAAAATGTGTATCGGATTTGTATATTTATGTGTGTATCTAACTGCCGTACTTTTAGGCACAGATTATCGTAATTGCACTTCGTTTCAGCAATTCCTACTAGAGACATTTACATGCATTACTATTTACATGCACAAAATAGGTTTTTAGTTTGGGTTATTTAAGTAATTTGTGCGTATTTCGATCAAAGCGAAACTTTCGCAAAAGTCGAAGGGCAAAGGGATCGTTTAAAGAAAATTTTAACTTGAAGGTTAACTTGAGTAAAAATCGAATTTGAATACATTTTTTACATCTCCCTTATAAAAAATAGTTTGTTACCTTTACTATAATATTATGTGCCAAATAGGTATGGGTCTGTTGCAATCTTATTAATAATTTATGTGAAATATTTTAGCCACAATGGAAGGTTATTTCCGCCTCCAGATTCACGATATGATTTTGCACAATGAGCAATACGGGGTAGAAGCAGCCCGAAGAAGGCAGTTAAGGGACCTCTCTGACCCGTTGAGCATGCCTGGACCACTGTTTATGGCGCATTACCGCCTGTCGCAGGACTTGTTCAGAGCTTTGTGTGACGAGTTGAGGCCGTTACTCCCTGTACCTAGGAGAACAACCGGAGTGCCCTTGGAGCTTAAAGTGAATATAACGTTATTTAATTTATCACTTTTTCTTACAATGACAAACCCTAATCCTGAAAATTAACAGCACATTCCTTATTGTGGAAATAACATTACGGTGACTGTTTTTTATTTAGTTTGTATTTCTTTCTGCCTATCTTATTTTTTAATGTATTTGCCATATTCATAATATATTTTAAATTATGATGTCACATATATTTTAAATTATAATGACCCAAAGTATCTGCTTCATAAGAACAAATATTTTTTATGTTTCAGGTTCTAACAACACTGTGTTTTTTGGCAACAGGGTCGTACCAAAAGTAGTGGGAAACGACTTCCATTCTAGCGTTTCCCAACAAACGGTAAGCCGACACATGCGTGAAATAGTGTCGGCTATAAATGGAATCATGCACCGACACATTAAGTTCCCAGGAACACAGCGAGAAAGGAATGCTGTGAAACAAGAGTATGTTCTGATTTACTATATTTTGTGGCATATTCAAATGACGGGCTAATGTGTAACTTTTTTATGTAATATTTCATCTCTGTTGAACTCAAGAACGAGTCGAAGAAGCGACCCGTTCTCGTGTGACAACCGTGTTGGACGCGCTTTTGGCTTGTTTCCCGACTATGCACCAGTCTAAGGGATTAATGACACTAGTTCCTCGGAGCATCTTCCATTAAAATAACAGTAGAACAAGGATATCATTCCCACCCGACGCTTGAGCTCTAAAGATTGCAATCCGTTTGTTAAGTTAGGAGAATCTTTCAAACGGACCGCCCGTTTCTGCACAGAGTCGAGGGTTTTTTCATGTAGATTTGGATGGAAACCAAATTTAAGGAAAGAACGGTTTGACTTTACGATTCAGTAATATTAATTTTATAGCATGTCGTCTCTATCGAAGTTGAAGGGAGGAACAATAAGAATTGCAAAAACAACAAAAATTATGTATGTGGTGTAATATTTTATATTTGTACTTAGAGGAAAACATAAGTCTCCATAAAATAGTTAGCAATATATCACAGAGAAGATTAGACATTTAGAACACACACAATAAAGGAGAAATGGTAAAATATGTTTTGATAAACAAGTACATAGTAACAATAGCAAATACATGGTATGATATATATCATATTTATACATACATACATTGCAATGACAACATTAAAAAAGTACAATATTCATTATAATCGAACAAAACATTATATTTATACTAAGCTTAACCCATTGGCCACAAACGCCGGCGTCCTGCCGGGTGTGCAACTGAGATACTTTACCACAAACCCCGGCGAGCCGCCGGCCTAGAGTATGCCCGCCAAAAAACGTAAATAGGAGCATGATGTGACATCTTTGAACAAAACTGGCAATAATACCACGTGGCTACGTATTAAATATGACGTCATTGCCTGTCGCGGTTGCTTTGTCCCGGTGACTAGCTGTCACTGGATCACAGTGGAACTGGCTTTTGTTGGAATCATAGTCGGCTATAGTTCCTATGGGTATTATAAAATGGTCACCAACACCCAAACTGGGTGAAACCGAATCAAAAGCCACCCGCAGGGCCTAGCGGCAAAAATCTCCCATTTGACAAGGGCAGCTCTCAGCTTGTTGTCCTGAAAAAAATAAAAACAAAAAATTAAATTCAAAAAACTATATTGATAGTTTAGTAACCTATATCTAATTGAATCATAAAAATTGTTTGTGTTTCAGATTTTATGAGAAATATCAGTTCCCGGGCGTAATTGGATGTATAGATGGAACACACATAGCAATAATAAAACCGAAAGTCCACGAAGAGACATTTTTCAACCGAAAAGGTTTCCATTCGACGAATGCTCTCATGCTCTCATAAATATTTAGTTTATTGAAATGTATACAGAATAGCCGATCATACAGTCATATAATATATCATACTATTATTTCCACCCTGCAGATTTGCGATTCCAACTTAAAAATAATAGCGATATGTGCGAGGTACGGAGGTGCATCGCACGATGCACCTATATGGCAAATGATGGCTATAAAACCACCCTTGGAAAAAGCAAATAACCGAGAAACGGCCGCCGTGCAGAAAAGTCTCACAGTGAACTGCGCTGTTAACCGTTATCTTACTTTCGGTCTTTACTTTTCTGCGCGGCAACCTGAAGTGGCGCGGGGCACGTCCCGCTCCGAATTCTGTGTGTGAACTCGGTGCTATTATACGCCAGAAATGGCAGTGAAGATAGCCAATGCATGTGCTGTTCTTCAAAATATGGCCATTGAAGCTCAAATGCCAGAACCAGAGGATGTGATCATTGAAGATGATTTTAGACAAGTGGTTAATGTTATCCATCAAAACAACGATAGCCTTAGGCAAGGTCGGATAACTCAACAAGAGCTTGTTCAGACCCTCAATCACCAAATTTAAGTATCTCTAACCATCTTTGTCATCTACATTACTGAGACTTCGATGCTTACAACATATTAAACAATTTTTTTTGTCAATATATTATTTCAGTTAATTATTATTTTAATTTTATCCATTTGTGAACTACTGCAATGTAAGAAATTATATTTTATTTTATTTATTCGTACACGCCTTGAAGGCTTTTACAGAATCACATTATTTAAGTTACACATGTTATTCAGGAGTATAATTGTAAGCAAGTATATAACATTATAAACTGTAATTTAAGGATACAAACAGGTTTAATATGAACATAGGTATGTAGTTTCGTTATCATTAAAATTGTACAAAGGAGTTAAAAAGTTTACATAGTGTAATAATGGTAAAACAGAAGAGTGCTTGAGATACTTTAAAAGTAGTTATTGAGGAACGTGTAGGTATTTACTATGTTGATTTTATTATTAACTTGATCATGAATAAATTATTCGAAAGCAAGTTTTTCAAGAATTCAGCAAAATTAACGCAGCGATAAATAGTACCTACACATAGAAAAAATAAAAAATACATGAGTTGTAATATCTTGAAAAGTTATACAGATGAGTTCAACAAGTGTATAGTGTGATAGTAAAAAATAGTACAAATTATGGTACAAAAAGTACAAGATAATATTAATACAAAAGAGAGAGAGGATCAAAAGGTAAGTACTTAGGTAATCTTTGTATACATAAGTATTAAATTTTGTTTTTATTGTGAACATGAAGAGACCATCGATTTTAATTTAATCATTAATATATTATTATTGCTAGGGCACCAAGATTTAAATAGAAATATAAGTAAAATGTGAGTTAGTTATAATAAGTTAGTTAATACGAGAGGATTGTTGTTAAATGTGTTCTTATTTAGCTACCTTTATTATTCACATATTTCATGTTTTGCGATAATTAATAATTTGATAAAGGTGCATTTTGCAGCCCATTGTTTATTACTAACCCTTGTGTAATTTTTTTTAAACATTATAACCCAAAGTAAAAGCCCCATGGGCTTACAAAATAGTTAATAAATAAATTATATCTTACACTTCCGTTTCAACAGCTCTGCTAAAATGGCATCTCTAAATCCACCATCTTAAATATAATGTTTTTTTAACGCTAAATATTTTCGGGAAAGTTCCGATATCTTACGAAATACATTTACCAATCAATGTACACAAACATAAAATAAACATGAAGGTAGTAAATTATCATATGACTTACGTTCATTGCTGTGCAGATAAAAAACAAATTCGAAACGTCAAATGTCAAACGCACACTTCTCGAAAATATGAACCAATTAGCAGCCCATAGACATATTAGACGTTACGCGAATAGACAATCCACATTATTTCTAAATAGAGTGTGAAAGCCAAACCTTCCGACGCTCGACGACGCTTTCGTAAACCGTAGTGCAGGTTTCAGTCCAATTTGATAAGTTACGAACTTAGTCGACTGTGAAACCAGAACTTAGTAAGAGAGATAGAGAGTAGGCCCCCTGGTAAGTGAAAATGCTTTTTAAAGGTATTAAAAAGTAGCTAACAACGCAAGTACCTATCTACATAGTGTGTTTTCATTTCAGGAATAAAGCACTCACTCCAAAACGCCAGATACTTTTAACAATCAGATATAGCATCTGGCTTCATGCTGATTGCTGTGGAGGACTTTATCAGAGTTCACAAAACCACCGCAAGCAAGCACATTTGGATAGTTTTACAATCAATCGCATGTTGACAGAACTGCTTTCATTACTTTAAAAAAAAATCCTGAAAGTTTGGAAGAAAAACAGAGAGGGTTTTTTGCAATAGCACGCTTCCCCAAGTGATTGGTGCTCTTGAATACAAGCACCTGCAGTCCTCCGGTAAGTTAAACGTCATTATCCAATTGCTTGTCCCAATATCAACAAACATGTCGCCCCTTTGCTTGCTTACCTTATTCAACTCATGAATGTGCAGACTAATCATTAGTGTACCATTATTTTAGGTGGACGCAACCCGAGATTTATCGGAACCGAAAAGGTTTCTTTTCTGTCAACGTGCAAGCTATTTGTGATGCTGATCTCAGATTCACCGATATTGTTTCAAGTTGGCAGGGGTTACATGTTTTATATTAGTGTAATTATTTATCTTTTGCATTAACGTAGTTGTAAATTTATCCCAGGCCTCTTCAATGTTCTACCATACTGTAAAATGTAAATTAATAGTATATCAAAATAAAAAATTGTCTGAGGAAGTATAACAGGGTGTTTATTTTTTAAATGTCTTTATTCCGGTGTAATATTCAAAGGAATACAAACAAATTACACAAAGAATTCTTAACAGACTACTCCAAAATGAAGACATTAAGATAATGACGGATCAAAATCCGGATATATTTCAGGTGAAAGCTATCACCGACAACAAAGAAATAGTCAACTTTATCTAATGGTTACTAAATAAAGTTGGTTTATATTGTCATGCGTGTTAATTGTGACAATCTGTATAGTTATAGTATTATGTATGTCTGTTTAACTTGTAATTGAAAATTAACATCCTGTTGGCAAACAGCTTAATTGCGGTTTAACGGGAATGTACCCTGAAAAACAATAAAAAAGGTAACTAACTAACTAACCATCACGCCGTTTCTCCGCAGGGGTAGGCAGAGAGGACAGACCGCCAAACAACTCGATCTTGGCACACACTCCTTGCTTCGTTCACATTCATACATCGTCTCATACATGCTCTTCTATTATTCTGACTCTTGACATCGCCCGACTCAAGTATCTGATTCACTTGGTCGTACCATGTCTTCCTCGGGCGTCCCCGACTTCGTCTACCATTCACATTTGCATCATATATTCTCCTTACACTCCTTTCCTCATTCATTCGCTCTACATGCCCAAACCATCATTAAATACTTACCTTTTTTTCATAAAAAAGGTAAGTATTCTAATTATTAATGTTGTTATTTTTGTGCACTAAAGTACAAATATTACTTCATATGGAAGTAGTATTTGTACTTAAGTTTTTTTCTCCTCATCAGCAGTTCCATCCTGAGGAGGTGCTCCTCGTGTTCTTCCTGCATTTGGTTTTGAGGTTTTCGGCCCTGCAACGCAGATGTTCTTTCTCGTCTTCCTGGCGTTTAGCCATGAAGCCCTCCACCTTGAGGAGATTTTGGAGATTTGAAGTTAAAATTTTTATTTTAAATTTTGCCAAAGAGCTCCACTCGGTGGTTGCGGTGGTAGATTTTCTTTTCGCTGGAACAGAAGAATATAATATTATAAAAAGTTGTACGTGAAAATACCAACAGTTGCTAAACTCATGTATTTCGCAACATAATTGCTCAAAAAACTTATATTATTACATACATGTTTGCAAAATAAACCTTTTCGTCCTTTTGTGTTAAGAACCTAAGAATCTTCTTTGATGTCAACTGATCAATTTGAAAAGTGATGTAGGGATTAACTAACCGAAATTTCAGCGGGCAGAGAGGACAGACTGTCACACAACTCAGGATTAGCATAAATTTCTTGCTTCATCCATATTCATACATACTCTTATATTATACTGTATTTCCATCATCCATGTATATAAATTTCTGGGCAACATGCCTGTTTTATGCACTTAAATAAAAATAAATAAATTATCCTGATTCTTGACATGGTCAAACTCGCCATGTCTTGCCGACTTCTTCTACCATTCATATTTGCAACATATATTCTCCTAACACACCTTTCTTCGTTAATTCGCTCTACACACCCATGCGACCCTTTCTGTATTGTATTATAAACAACGCAGGTTATTTAGTAATATGAGTAGTAAAAATGTATTATTGAAAAATAATAAAATTAAACAACACAATTATAGAAACTTTTCTAAATTAAAAAACCTATCACCTTGGTGATACATCCACTCAGAATCCAAATACTATTTTAAATCAGTGGCAGTCTGTGACCTTTCAGTAAGCAAGTTTTTTTTTTGGGCTCCACACGGGAGGCCCTGAGGAAAATAATTTCCCTCAGGGCCTATGTCATCTTTGGGGATGCTGTGTGGAGGAGTTTTTTAAGGAAATGAAGGGGAGGAGAGTTCTGGGAAGGAGATGGGTTTAAGGAGTGGGTAGGAATCTGGGGTTCAGTGTGTCCTGGCAAGGTGGTGTGTGAGCAAGTGTGCTAAGATATAATACAAACCCCGGTAGCTCGTGCTGGATTGATAGTGCTCTCATCGTTTTAGTGTAATTTGGCTGCAATTTTCATCAATTTTAGAATCCTAAAACAAAAATAGTAATATTACTTACCAAATGATGTAAAATAGACAAATCTTTAACATGCCATGAACACCAGAAATGGAAGCAGAATTTTTTATGAGTTCAAATCAATTTTAAGTTAAGTAAGTAACTAACTAACTGTCATATGAGAGAAAGAATCGCCAAACGTGCACAACTCAGGCTTAGCATAAATTCCTTGCTTCATCCATATTCATACATACTCTTATATTATACTGTATTTAAATTTATTTATTTATTTATTTATTTATTTATTTATTTATTTGAACAAAAATACATACACATTATAAGAAAACTTTGACTGTCCAACTAAGAGATTTCCCGTTTTAGGACAGTCGAATTGCCTGGTTTAGTTCACATTAGGTAGTTAGTAAATACTAGTAAATGAATGAGGGCATAAGTGCTGATTACATTTGTATTTGTTAAATCTACAGTCAAGTGCAAGATTAAAAGCAATAAAACAATTAAATTTAATATTAATAGTAAAAAGCTACTGAGAAGAGTTACCAAGTACAAAAAATTTGAATGATAATATATTAAAGCTACAAAGAAAAAAATAAAAATAAGAACTCATTGGTTTGTGAAACAGAAAAATAAAAACTAAATCTTTCTTCGATGTACAATTTTTGATAGTACATAATATTTTACTCATAATTTAATTTTATCAATACTACAACTTTTAAAATATTTTTTGTACCTATTTTTGTAACCTAGTAACTCTAAGTTTGAAGATAACAATATAAAAAAATAAAGATAATATTATACAACCTATATTATACCAGCTAATTAGATGAGTACTTATAAGATTCTTATGGATTAACGTAAACCTGATAGTACATATTATTAGGTAAGTGAGTTTGTGTGAGCATGTGTTCGCTCTCGAGTCTCCCCATGTCCAGAAGCCAATTGCTAACCCATTTGCGCAGAGTGCTTGCACTTTTCAATTTCCATGCATCGGGTACGAGGTTGAACAATTTTGGCCCTAAGTAAGAGTATTGTCTTTGTGCATGTGATGTGTTGGTATTTGGTGGAACTACTGGATTCCTCCTTGCATGACGGGTGTTGTGGAGATGATCAATGGATGAATAGTGGTGTCGATGTTTTTGAGTATGTAGAATAGTTTTTCTTATGTAAAGTTGCCGTACGTCAAGAACTCGTAACTCTTCAAATAATAGATCACTGGGATACCTGAAAGGTTTCTTAAGGATGACCCTTAGAAGCGATTTTTGTGCTTTTGCTAAGGGATCAAGAATTGTTTTCGAACAGCCGCCCCATCCTAAGGATGCATATTCTAGCAAAGAATTACACATGGCATGGTACATTTGTTTCAGATCTTTTACGCAAAGAATATTTCTAACAGACATAAAAAGATGAGTAAGTTTTCTGATCTTTGTGGTGGTAGAGTCTATGTGTTCCTCCCATCTCAGAGATTTATCTATTATGATTCCTAGATATTTTATGCTATCGACACATTCTAAGTTATTGCAATTACAAGTGGTAAGGTCATTACAGTGGTGTATAATGATGTTGTGTGTTTCTTTTGGTTTTCCTGCTTGTGTTGCACTGAAACGGATGTATTTAGTTTTATCTAAGTTGAGTGTGAGGAGATTATTGTCTAGCCATTGTTTGACCTTGTTTAAACCTATTTCTGCTTTATTATGAACAATATTCCAGCTTTTGTCTTCATATAGTAAAACTGTATCATCGGCGAAGGTAATAATGTGGTCGGCAAAGGAACTGTTGCATAGTTCATTAATATATATGTTGAATAAGAGTGGCCCTAGAGTACTTCCTTGGGGTACACCGAATTTAATATTAGCTGGATCGCTTATAGTGTCGTTGATAAGTACTCTTTGGCTCCTGTTATCTAAATAGCTACACAACCATTTGAAGAGCTGACCTTGTATACCAATACGCTGTAATTTATTCAACAGAATTTTGTGAGAGATAGTGTCGAACGCTTTGGCTAGATCCAGGAAGAGAGCAATGCATTTTGTACCTCTATCGATGTTATTAGAGATAATTTTTGTTAAATTAGCAATGGCATTTTCAGTCCCTAAACCTGGACGGAAACCGTATTGTCTATTGGAAAGGATGTTATTGTTTTCTAGATATAGACTGAGCCGATTCTTAACAATTTTCTCAATAATTTTAGATACAGAATTGATCAAAGAAACCGGTCGGTAGTTGTTAATCTGAGATTTATCCCCATTTTTGTGCAGTAGAATAACATTTGATTGTTTTAAATTATTAGGGAAATTTCCAGAGTTAAAGCTCAGATTGCATATGAACGATATCGGTGATGCTATGACGGATTTAATATTTTTTAATAGATTTGATGAGACCTTATCAGGACCGCATGCATTGGATGACTTAAGCTCGTCAATTATTTTCATCACTTCGTGTGACGTAGTTCGAATGTTATCTATTTTGTGACGGAAATAACAGCCAGTTTGCTTCGCGAGATCTTTTTCAGTTGTGTTGTTTTTATCTAGGATTTTTTTTGCCAGTGTGTTTCCCACTGACGTGAAGTAGTTATTTGCAAAATTTGCCATCTTTTTTGGATCTGACGTAATAGTGTTATCAATGTACAGTGATTTGATATCGGAAGTTTTATTAGTTTTAGTTTTAGTTATATTACGGAATGCTTCCCATAGCAGTTTTGGCGTATAGTTATTTTCGTAAATAATTTTTTTAAAATAGCTTTCTTTAGTTGATACGATTAAATTTTTGCACAAGTTCCTATACTTTTTATAGCGAGTTTGTAATATTATATTATCTGGGCTCCTATTTGCCTTTTTGTGGAGTTGGTTCCGTTTGTGAATTGACTTAACTAGACCAGGAGTGATCCATGGCGTGATTTTTAATTGCTTATTAGGTATGAGTTTGTTACTCGTGTGTTTAAATATATAATCATGTAACTTTGAGATGAATTCCGTCATTGCTGAATCAGTATCCCTTTGGTCTAAAACGTTTCCCCATTTTTCTGAACTTAAGTCCTGAAGTAAGTTAATGTAGTTTATTCGAGGTATGTATTTAGTTTTGGCAGCGGTGGGAGGCTTATTTCTAAGGCAGAGAGCTGTGGTGTAGTGGTCAGAAATTGTGGTGTGGATAACAAATGAGTCGATATGTTTGATTTTTTTAACGTTGATGTGGTCTAGACAAGATTTACTTGTACCCTGTTCTCGAGTAGGACTGTGAATTGTCTGCATGAACCCATTTTCCGTAAGCATACATAAATAATCTTCGCATTGACGGTGGTACTCAGGGATCGTGTTTATATTTAAATCACCTAAAATAATTTGTCGTTCAACTTGTTTTGAACTGTTGATGAATGTTTGTAGAGAATTCAAAAAAGTGTCAATATTTTGGAAAGAAGGTGACCTGTAGATTGCAAAAATACATAAATTATTGTTCAATACAATTTTCATACAGTTAGCTTGTGATAGTGAAATTTCGTCAACTTGTGCATGTAGACCGTCTCTGATATAAACTACGATTCCACTGGATTTATTTAAATTTATGTTTGTGTGATGTTCTGAGTAATTGTGAATTACTTTGGAGGTGTACTCTTTATTTATCCAGCATTCCGACAAAATTATGACATCGAATGCGTAATCAAATTGATCTAGGAAAATTAAGAAATCGTCAAGTTTAGATATACTTCTTATGTTTTGATGGATAATTTTTAGGTTGTAAGAGCCCCAATTATAATTTTTTATTTTATTCAGATCATCAATAGTATTCATGTTGCAGAATATATCTGAATGGTTACCAATATCACAAGTTAAATCAAACATAATTAAATATTAGTTGAGTGTGGAAAAGCGAACAGTTTACCAATAATATATTATTAAATCCATTACTAACGTTGATGCAATTAGGTGTGTATGGAAATAAATTGACGGTGATTTGATAATATAAAGCAGAATGTTTAAGGACGCTGAAACGCCGTGCAAACAAAATATTATGTATAAATGATAACAATTTAATATTTATGAATGACAACAAACTATTAAACGTAAATGTAAACAAAATATTATATATTAATAATAATAAAATTTTATATATAAATGTTAGCCAAGTATCATATGTAAACGAGCGAGACAGGGTGTACTCGTACCTTCTTAATATAGTGAAATATGAAATTAACGCTAATCGATTTAAACCTTGGTAAATAGTATAATAAAGACAGATAAATTCGCTGGTTCGCCGTGTTAACAATTTCATGGATATACCTGAAAACGAGTGAGACGGTACATACCTAGGTAGTGTAATTTGTTCAATTGTATCACATAGATTCAAGTTTTGTTTCATCGGATATACAAATAGCATAAGTTCCCGTAGCTCGTCTGACGTATATCTGTCCTTAAGTTGATAAGATATATGTTTGTGTGGTGTTCAGAGTAGTTGTAAATAACTTTTGGTTCCCGAGTAAAAAATGATTAAATGCGATTCCAAATGTAGTTACAATGGTAAATGTGCTTAATATAGATAATATAGTATAAATGATGTAGTTAGATGTAGTACTATGAATGAGATAGCAAGGAGTAAAAACAAAATGGCAGCAAGAATTGCGCGATATCAAATGAATTTGAAAACGGTAGAAAATGATACAAATATGAATAATATATAATAAAGTATAGATAATATAATTAGATATAGTAGTAAGAAAGAGATAGCAAGAAACCAAAACAATAATAAAAATAAAAATAATGTAGCAAGAACTGCGTGATAACAAATAAATTCCAGAAAGGTAGTAAATGAAACAAATATGAGATAGAGACATAAATGCACGGGTCAAGACATACCTCGAAAGAATGGCCATTAATTCAAATATATCAAAGCTCAGCCAATTTGCTTTCGTCTGAGATAACAATGGCATTAGTTCCCTCGTTTTTACGAAGATAAATTTGCCCCCGTTTAATCCAAGCAAAGCGAAATTGTTTGTCCTTCGCCGCTGTTCGTGTCTTGTACCATAGCTGTTTACCGCGAAATGTTAGTTGTTCTGAAATGAAGATCGGAGAGCAGGAACCAGCTATACCGATGTTTGAGGTGTTCAATTTGTCTTCAAGATTTTGTTTGTTTTTGTTGAAAGTTTTTACGTCTGTTAACAGATGTTCTCTTGCTATGTTCGTTTTGAATTTAACAATGATTTCTCTCGGATGAGTATTGTTGTTTTTTTTTGTTGCGCGATGAATGGCATCAATGTCCTTTGTATCGGTGGAGGACTTTGTTGTTTTGCAGATATTGAAAAAAACGTCTTGCAGATTTTCTCCTTTGATTTCTGGGATGCCTCTTATTTCTATGTTGTTCGCTTTGAGTTCCCTTTCCTGCATGTCCACACATTTTTCCAAGACATAAATCCTAGCTTCCAAGGTTGAGTTCTTTTTAGTGAGTTCATCATTCTTTAGTTCGATGTCACGGATTCTAGCCATGAAATCCTCATATTGAGAACTCATAAATTGAATACTTTCAAGTATTTTGTTATTTTGCTCTAGAATATCATTTTGTGTTTTTTCCAGATTAGACGTCTTGTTCATGACTAGATCTTGAATATCTTTAAGATTTGTCGGTGTCTGAGCGGCGAGCGCTGAACTAATATCAGTAACTTTTTTAATCTGCTCCAAAGGTTCAGTATCACTGATTGACTGCAACGGGCTAGCAGCGCCGGGCTTAGCTGAATTGCAATGCTTGCACACTTGTTGAGATCGCCGTTCTTGATTAAGTCGACGATATGAGTTCTCCATAATACCTCCGCAAGCCAAATGAAATGCGCCTTTGCACGCGGCACACGTGAATTTTAGCTCATCAGTACGTAGAGTTACTGAGCACACTCGGCAATGCATCTTGAATTAATGTATTTTACGTACTACCCGTGTTAAAGCAAATTGTATTGTTATAGTTTTGCCGATAAAATTCGGAAGGAACTTTAAATCACACGGATATTATAAAAATATTTTAGAACTTTGTAGTACGAACACGTAACACTCCAAGTAACTTTATAAATTGAGCGTTATAGTTTTTAAAAATACACTTTACTACGGAGCAAGTTAATATGAACTAGTCACAGGTATTGATTGTTGTTGTCTCTAAATCCATTCATATTTGCAACATATATTCTCCTAACACTAACCTTTCTTCGTTAATTCGCTCTTCACACCCATGCGACCCTTTCTGTATTATATTATAACTAACGCAGGTTATTTTGTTATATGAGTACTAAAAATGTATTATTGAAAAATAATAAAACTAATCAACACAATTATAGAAACTTTTCTAAATTAAAAAACCTATCGCCTTGGTGATACATCCACTCAGAATCCAAATGCTATTTGAAATCAGTGGCAGTCTGTGACCTTTCAGTGAGCAAGTTTTTTTTTTGGGCTCGTTGAAAATGTTTTTTTTTTATTTCAATTTTTTTGTATGATATTTTGTGGCCTTGCTTTTCATATAAAAGATTAAAATTTTGAAAAAAAAAAAAAATCTTTTTTTCAGTTACAACATTATCAATTGGTATTTTTCAATCTTACCACTCCAGCTACGAAAAGTCTAGAACTGCCCCTGCTTCAAATGCTTTAGCTTTCTTTGGTGATCATTTCTGAAAAGTCAGGTACTTCCGTACTTTCCTCTGCCCTAACTCCTTCAAATATCCATCCCATTTACCCCTCACAACATACCCCACAGAAGATTCCATCTCAATGGTTTCAGTTAGCAGGGAGAGGTTGGAACTCTTGTGCGATATTCACATTAAAAAAATTAACAACATATTACAAACCCCTGTAGCTCGTGCTGGATTGATGAGTGCTCTCATCGTTTTGGTGTAATTTGGCTGCAATTCTGATCAATTTTAGAATCCTAAAACAAAAATAGTAATATAACTTACCAAATGATGTAAAATAGACAAATCTTTAACATGCCATAAACACCAGAAATGGAAACAGAATTTTTTATGAGTTCCAATCAATTTTAAGTTAAGTAAGTAAATAACTGTCATATCAGAGAATGAATCGCCAAACGTGCATACATTATACCGTACTGTGATTCTGACTATTGACGTGGTTCAACTTAAGTATTAGAGTACTTGATCAAGCCATGTCTTCCTCGGCTTCTTCTACCTTCTCTACTTCACATTCTTCTAACATTAACATTCGTGCCATATATTTTTCTTGCACCCTTTCTTCGTTCATCCTTTTATTCCTAGTCAATTGATATGACAAACATAATAAGTTAGTATTTCATATTACAATTCAATTTGAGGGGCTTTTGTCAGGGAGGCTGCTCAAGGGAGTTTTGAATAGCCAAAATTAAATATCAGAGTTGTGAATTCTAAAAAATTCAAAATTAAATTCCTTGGTTAATTAATATGCGTACCTAATAATAGTTACCTTTGAGGACTATTGATTCTACTCCGGTCGACTGGGTGGGCAACAGTCCCGTTATACTCCCATCGATCTGGGTGTACCTTGCATCGACAGCAGGCCCTCCTGTCTGATACGATATTTTCTATTTGTGGAAAATTTTCGCCTCATGTTCATTTTTGTGTTGTCTTGAAATTGGATTGAAATTGAATTCTCATGTCAGCTCATTCAATTCAAATTGACCACATTGGCCGCTTTATTCTCCAAAGTGAGCGAATACTTTGATGAGACCAGCTCCACCAGCAATTTCATCCCCCGTCTTCCGCGAAGTTCTAGCATTTTTGATTTCTGAAATTATTCACGTAAAGCAATGTAAACAAATAATTTCTTACTCGTTATTCAACTAGTCAATTCCAATGATTAATCTAAATCGAAGTAAATAAATGAAAACTATAGTGAACAACAATGAATCGAGCTTTTAAATACATAATTGTGCGTAAAACTTACCAAAAAAATAATGAAAGCTTTGGAAAAAGCATTGACATTTGACGTTTGACGTTGACGTTTGAAACTTACCATAGAGTCCATAGTTATTACAAAAATAGATTGGTTCGGCATAGAAATCCTCGATTAATATCATAGACTAAACGTTTAAAATTGGCCAACTCTAGGTTCACGACTGATATACGGATTACGTGCAAAGCTCGGCTTAAGCCTCACTTTACGTCAAAGCCGAGCTTTCGAACAACTGATATGATATACGGGCCCATATTAGTTTAATTAAGCTTACCGACTTAACCTCTATCAAATCATCAGTTTTTGTATTTATCTGTAAAATACTATGGCCCCCTAATTCTAGTTTTAATCATGCTTGCACGTTTATAACCTAACTTTAATTTCCATGTAGCATTATTAATTTGTCTGTTGGAATTCCATCTTAGAGAATTCCGTCCAAGCCCGAGATTGAATCAAGCTTTAAGAGTGTTCATCATGCTTTATTATTGTCAATTTGTATTTGATAGTAAAGTCATTAAACCCTTATATATTAAAATAGTTAATCATCTTTAATTGAGATTAATATTTCTGTTATGTTTTTTCCCTGATATTTGTTTTCCAAGTTTTGTATGCAGCCAGCCATTTGATTTCTTTAAAATTTGGCTTTTGGCAGTGACCCTGCACGTCCCTGATTGCTTTGGGGACTATCATACCAAATTATTTTATTAGTTATTAGTATACGTCATGTAGGTAGGTATGTGGAAAAACAAAAATTATTAATGTTAGATTTATGAATATTATGTTTTTTTGTAACTATGTGAATAAAAATGTAAAAAAAAAACTTTTTCAAAAAAATAGAGACGGTTATATTTGTATTATTATTTATACATTTTTTAATATTTTTTTTTAAATATTTGTTTTTATGTTTTTCTTTACCTGAATCTAAAATGTAAACACATTAAAAATAATTCATATAAATATGTAGTTACAATAGACTTAGTACATCAATGCAGGTTTTCAATTTTTGGTACAAGATTAATAAGTGGTTTGGCCAGTTTTTAAGCTCATTAATTCTGTGGCCAATGGGTTAATATTATCTGGTTTCTTATAATTATTGGCAAACTTTCTTTTTCTGACAACCCAACTTATTTTATTCCCGTTTCAATGTGGACTTTTACATTCCTTGATTGGAAATATTCCTTATTTCTTTGTACATACACCTTTATTTTTCTTTTCTTTTAATGAATATAACGGTCATTCCGCCGTTTCGTTCAAATCGCATGTTCTTGCAAAAAAGTCATATGAAAATTAATGTTTTGTAAGAAAGTTTTATTGGAATGATGAAATGAAACTATAAAACTTTTTTGTTTTTTTGTTTTTGTTTTTTTTTATGTAATTATGTACATTTCAGGAATAATATGAACTAAACATGTCAATTTGTCTGTCCTGGAACGGGAAACTTTCCTAGTTGGACAGGCAAAACTATAAATAACTATAAGTAGCTATTTAAAAAAGGAAAAAATAGTATTTACCAGATTAGGCATCTGTTACTTAATTACTTTATGATATACAAAAAACATGCTAAAATTTCATTACCTTCCAAGGGCAAATAAGGTACCGGTAATTGATCTACAAATAAGAAAACTTTACACTGGTAAAATCACTACTTTCGTTAGTCGACCTGTATGTTCAACTAATTATGCATATTTATTTGTATTTAATTTATTTTAAAGCTATTGTATCCTAGAAAGAATTGAGATTTTGATTTTGTCCAGAGAAAATCGTCATCGACTTCCACGAAAGCGGAAATTAAAATTGTGACCGCGTTTGTCCCTGTTCGTCAGCTGTATCCCGCCCCGCACCTCAGTTACTAACCAGTGTATCACTACATCTAGACGGGTGAGGACGTTAATCGCTGAAAAAAGAAATACCTGCAATCTCCGCGCTCGAAAACAACTTTGTCACCGACCAGGCATCATTACCATCCAGCATTTTTTTTAAGTAAGTGCATGTTTTAAAAATTCGTATCATGTGTCTGTGTATATTGTATATGTACCTATATATTTAGTCGGACTATTTTTGATTGAAACAAAAAGATTTGTAATGTCATTATTAAGCGAGTAATTGAGGAAAGATTGCCAAAACTTCATTACCCTCCGATTCATTACCTTCCGTTTCGTCAAAATTTTTGTCTGATGGTAATGAAAATGTTTGGAGGGTAATGAAAATTTTGTAAGGATTATTTTTACGTGTATCTGGGACCCTGTTTGGGGGTTAATAAAAGCTAATATTATCAATAAAAGCAGTTTCTTGCTTTTTAGCGTCGGACAATTTTGGTTTCGGTGTAATACGTACTTTCGTTTTATCAATTTTCTGACATGGAAAAACAATCAGTTTAAATTTACCATGCATTTTTTTTAATTTAAAAATCGATTTTTTATTCAATGATATAATTATTCAAATTTTTTTTTTTTTTTTTATTTATTTATTTTTTTTTTTTTTTAACAATAATAATTACATTTATAATATAATTACCTAGGTATACATAAGAATTAATTTTTTGGTTCTACTACTCCATAAATTGAGCTCTAGGAGCTCGTGTTTATGGGAGGAGTATTTAAACGCATAAAAAAAAACATATTGTTCTGAAAAGTGTGAATACAATGATCAAAGACTTAAATGTCTTGAATGAAATAAATATACAAATACTTTTTGACATAGATATAAAAATAAAAAAAACAATAACAATAATACATTTTTTTAATTAGATGTTAATTAGTTAAGGGTACAATATATCATTATCCAATTTCAGGGACTTAATTTGATTTTTAAATTGTTCATATTTCATTGTTTCTGTTACATTTATTTTGTTTTTGGATAATAATATATTGTACCATCTCACACCTAAATATAAATAGTGGTGTTGAGCCGTGGTCGTTCTAAGCATAGGAATGGCTATTAAGCCATTAGTTTTGAATCTATTGCTTATGCTATCTGAGGGATGAATTTTTTGGATGAAATATTCTTTGTAGATTTGATATAATGCGTTTCTCTTATACAATTCTGTGATAGTTGGCACATTAAATTCTCGAAATATCTCTAAAGTAGGGAAGTCATATGGTTTCCTAAGGATGATTTTAATAATTATTCTTTGTATTATAATTATGGGCTGTAAGGAAATCTTAAAGGCCCCTCCCCAACCAATAATGCCGTACTGTAATAAGGACTGAATTAGCGCATAATAGACAATTTTGATAGTTTTCTTGTTTAAAATGTTTCGTATGTTGTAGAATACATAGATAAGTTTTCTTATTCTTTCCACAGTGAGATCTATATGATCTTTCCATTTAACATTTTTATCTATTAAGATTCCAAGATATTTTACATTAGATTTATGATTTAGCTTAGCGCAGTCCGTATTACATGTACCGTCATTTGCACAATTTTTGGAATGGATTATTATGTTAATTAAATTAATTGGCACATCTTCTTGAAGAGAAAATGGAATATAGTATGTTTTTTCTGTGTTGAGTGATAATAAATTGTTATCGAACCATTTTTTTATAACCTTCATGTCCTGATTGGCTGCATTTGTAATATCGTTCCACGTCTTTTTTTCGATAATTATTGCAGTGTCGTCAGCAAAAGATATAAGTTTACCATTAAGTGTTAATTTAAACATTTGGTTAACGTAAATTATAAATAAAATCGGTCCAATAACAGTCCCCTGGGGAATTCCAAATGCTAAAGTTTCATCTGCACTTAGTGAGTTATTTAATTTTACTTTTTGACTTCTTTGAGTTAGGTAGCTTTGTAGCCAATACCTAACCTTACCAATAATACCGATATCATTTAATTTATTAATTAGTTTTGTATGGGAGATACTATCAAAAGCCTTGCGTAAATCAATGAAAATGCCCAGGCATTTATTTTTTTTATCCAATGCATTGTATATAGTTGAGGTTAGTTCAGCAATGGCATCATGAGTGCCTAGTTTCTCTCTAAATCCAAATTGACTAGGACTAAGTATTTTATTATTTTCAATATAGTACATGAGTTGCTTTTTTACGATCTTTTCAAAAATTTTTGCAATGTTTGAGACGAGAGATATAGGTCGATAATTTGATATTTCTTCAGAGCTGCCCGCTTTAAAAACGGGTGTTACGATGGATTTTTTATAAATGGAAGGGAATATTCCACTATTCAAACTAATATTTATAATGTGTGTAATAGGAAAGCTTAATAAGTTGTTGTATTTTTTCAATATTTCCACTGTGACTCCATCAAATCCTGGTGCAGATCCACCTTTTAATTCGTTTATAATATTTTTTATGTCATTTGTTGTTACCGGTTGGAAAACTGATAGATTATTTTGTGTAAGACAGTCCTTTTCGAAATTATCTACTTTATAATTTTCATCAATCCGTGTAGCTAGATTTTGACCGACATTAGCGAAATATTTATTAAAGGCATTAGCACATTTTGTCGGTTCTCTTATGGCATCAACAGAGTTTTTTTCGATATAAATTTTTTTAATTAGAGTTTTTTTGTTTTTTCTACTATTAATTTCATTTATTGTTTTCCAAATGTGCTTAACATTTTGTTTAGCCAGGTCAATTTCATTTTTGTAATAGTTTTCTTTAGTAATTTTTATTAAAGAGGTTAATTTGTTCCTATATTTTTTGTAAAATGTAAATATTTTTTTATCTAAGGGAAATTTCTTTGTCAGGCGATAAAACTCTTCTTTTTTTCTAATAGACACGACTAAGCCATGTGAGATCCATGGTTTTATTTTTTTGAATTTTGCTTTAATATGTATAGTTTTAATATCAGTCGATGCTGTAATATAATTGCAGAGAATATTATCAAATATATTTGCGCATGTTTCAGCACATGTTGATTCTAATACGGGTCGCCACGTTTCCGTACTTATTTTTATACTTAATTTATTATGGTTTAGTGTCTTTTTTATAAAAGCATTGTTTTCTGAGATTTTGTGATTATTAATATTAACTTGTTGTATAGAGATGCAGGTGTGATGGTCAGTAATATTATTTTTTAATATTATCGTAAGTAATTTATCGGTACATTTAGAGTTGCACCATATGTGATCAATACATGATGGGCGTTGACCAGTAATTTCTCTAGTATAATTTTTTATACATAAAATAAAATTCATTTCTGACATAAGATTGATAAAATCAGATTTAATTTTGTTATTATTTTCGTTAGAAACATCTATGTTAAAATCGCCACATATTGTTATGTTCTGTTTATGTTTTTTGGATAAAATAATGTTTCTTAATTCATCCATGAATATATATTCATTGGATCCATGCGTTCGGTAAATAGCGATAATATTAAAACATACTTTATTTACATTCACATTAATATCTAAGCAATTAACTCGCTGCATAGGTACTTCTTCCACTGTGGTGTTTGAATAACAGGATTTAACAAATACAACAATACCACTATTTCTGTTAATAGCACAGTGTGTCATAAAGTAACTATAACCAGGTATACAAAATTTATTGTACTCTTTGGTGAACGCTTCCGTTAACACTATAACGTCCGGTTTATGATTTAGTAAATTAATTGAAAGTAAGAATTTTCGTTTCATTGATCTGATATTAAGATGTAATGTTGAAAATGAATTCGGTATTTTGTCTACAATGTTATTACAATCATTTAAAGTGTGACAAATGTGTTTCGCAATATTGTGAGAATTATCTAATTCTTTAGTGAAAAAATTATTCATTTTTACGGGGATTAAAAAATAAGTATGCAAAATGCAAACTTACTCGTATTCAATTCGCATTTGTGCATTTTTTAACATTTTCTTGCGGAATTCACATAAATAACTGTTACCTGAATGTTCGTTTTGGTAACCCTTTCTGTTAGTGCAGTTGTGGCATTTGGCAGGCTCTTGTTTCTTGGGGCAGTCTTGTATTTTGTGCTCTCCTGCGCAGTGAAGGCATCTGGGACTCTTCATGTTTTCAAGGCATCTTAGTGATGTATGTCCATATCCAAGACAATGGAAACATTGCATGAGTGGATCGCAGTCTTCTACGTGTGCTTTTGTGTATCCAATGTTGATCCTTTCTTTCGATATAATTATTTTTCTTAGTTTTGGTGTTGTTTGGATAACGAAATTTGATAATTTATCAGATTTTTTATTCTTGAGCTTTTTTTTAACAATAATGGGTTCATTATCAGTTTCTGAGGTCATGGCGTTTTTTATGTCTTCATTTTGATTGATCAAATCTATTAGAAGTTCTTCTTCCTTGTAGCAAACATCAACTCCCTTAATGATAATGCAAGGCTTTTTTTTCTTTATTTCATCAGCGTGTATTCCGATATCTGGGTTTTTGTTGATTTCATTTATTATTTTTTCGGTATCATTTTGTTTCTCACATGTAAGTATTATTTTGTTTTGATATGTTTTTTTTAGTCCAGAAATTCCTATTCCTAGTTTGGAAACTTTTATTTTGTCTTTTAATATTTTTTCGATTTCATCTGCAGGTTTGTCTTTTTTTGATGAAATTAGTAGTGCAAAATTTGCTTTTGGTATTGGGTGTGATTTTTCCCTTACCACCATAGCATAGGTTTTTTCTTCATTTTTTTTTTCTTCATTTGACGCTTTTTTTATTAATGTTTCTAATTTGTCTATGTATTCTTCTTGATTTTGAATAACTTTATTTTGTAGACTAATTATTGTGTTTTGTAGTGATGTTATTTCAAACTTCCATAAGTCTTCGATATTGTTTAATATTGTTTCAATTTCGGTTTTAGCTTCTTTAGCAGCTTTTGTACTGCCAATTTTGTTAAGTTCCGTAAGTATTTTTTCGATATTTGTTTTGAGTTCTATTTTGGAACATGGTCCCGAAGGTGTTAAATTTAAATTAAACGAATACATTATACAAATAATTTAACTATTCACCCTACCCTCGCAAGATCTTTCATTAGTTCAGTTGTCTGTCGAAACTGATGAATTTTTACACAATTTCAAGTTTCTAAACAAAGCCAGATTTAAACAAAAATTTACGTAACTGGGCATCAAGAGTTCAACGTGAATTTCTTGATTAAAAAAGGATATCACTGCTGTTAAATTTTAAATCATTTAGGGTAAAAAATTATTAAACAAAGATATAAAAGTAGTAACAATTTTTGGACTCTCCTTTAAAAGTTACCAAATTAAATTATCCATTTTTGTTCTTCAACTTCTCACTTAATCCGATACTTATGATAATTTTGTATTTATTATTTGTTACAGGCTACCACTGTAAGCCACGATGGCAAAGTTAAATAAAACAAACTGAAAAACGAAGAAAAGCTATCCAAGTACAGACTACGTAAGCAACAAAAATATGCAAAGATTAAAAACAATCCGGAACTGTGCAGTCTTCAGAAAACGAAAGATTTGAAAGATACACGATGCGAAAAGCGCATAAAAAGATTTGCAACTTTGAAGATATGAAGAAAGAGCCCAGATAGAGCAAAAACGAAGATGGCGAAAGAACCCTCTAAATTATTTGAAGAAAAAAGAGGAGCAGCGTAAAATAGAAACGATTATAGTAGAAACTAATATGCCTCCAATTAGTGGCAATGCTAAGGAAGTAATAATAATAATAATTAGTTACATTTGTATAGCGCAGTTTTGTGTCATTTCACTTCAAGTGTGCAACCCAATAATGTGCAAACAAGTCTAAATCCTGACCCCCTCGCAGTCAAGAATGAATAACAAATCACACAAAAAAATGTGCATGGTCTAACGAATGTTAGAAAATTAAGGTACAGATTAATAATAAATTCACCTTTCCTTTATCTGTAATTTGAAATGATGGATTTGAACACCCTTAAAGGGTTAAAACCAGAAGAATTGAAAAAAGGTACAGATCTATGAAAATCATTAACAAGTTGCTAGGTAGATTCTCAGGAGGGCTATTTGCCCAGTAAAAAACATATTATGTGTGGGTTTTTTAACCAGCATTACCATCAAGAACTTCGCAGAATTCCTGCACGCCAATACTCGGTCCTTTCCGAGTAATGTTCCTGATGGAGGAGAGCAGGACACAATCTCCAGAGCATGAGCACAAGGGTTTGCATGAAATATTGTTTTTGGGCGTCAAATGAAAGAATTATATTCGGAAAAGTAAAAGGTAGGATATGTATTAATCATATTAACAAAATACAATCATGAAGTATTAGTCTTACCCCCAGGGATCGGCAGATGAGTTAAATTCTATCTAATCTGATTTTACACTAAAAACAACCGTGTGTGTGTGCGCGGGAAGCCTCCATCAAGCCGGTGGTGATCCAATCCTGTCGGACCCAGCTGGCTCCATCAGGATCGCCGTCCGGAAGGAGTGTCCTGGAGACGGGTCCAGCGTCTCCAACACAGGGTGGCTGATTTCGGTTCATTCAGTTCCCTTCTAGGACAAATGTGGGGCTCCGCGGGCGGATGGCCCCGGTTGGAGCAGTACAGAGCGCGTGGCTCGACTACACGAGCACCGCATGGAAAATAAGGCCTGAGTAGCGCCCCTTGGAGTATTTCACTTCCTTCGCCGAATGCGGGAATTTACATCATCGCATGATTGCAACGATTCACGGCGGCAAGTCGTGCAATATCGTCACTGCGCGTGCGGACCTTAGGCAGAAATTTAAACAGGACTCACACTCGCCTAAAACTTTATAAATTCGGATGAAACCGCCCATCATTGAGAAACACTCTCGTAACAATTTTAAATACGTTCACGATTCAACGAAAAGTGTCGTACAAAGGTGCCCTTTTCACCTGTCTACATCTGATAGGTACAAGAATCCATTTCTATAAAAATATATAGCTAAACGCAAAAAAAAAATTCCGCGGAAACAGGCAAATTTGAACGAAACGGCGGAATGACCCACAACCAAACCTACTTTCCAGTGAGCCCGATCCCTCGACCGTGTGACGATATGAGCTGTCGGTGTGTCTGCAGAGTTTCCAGTTTACCTGTTAGGAAAGGGGACTAAACTTTGTTTCAAATATTCATTTCTATAATTCATTTTCCTGGCTGTATTGGTTTTATCGATAATTTTTTCTTTCCTCACTTGGGGTTATCAAAAGAAAGTTCCTTGCTAATGTCAATATCTTCAAATGGGATAATATTTTAAACAAATTTTTCTTCTTGGAGTAATTTGGGTTATTTTATAGATCTCCTTGTAATTTTATTATTAATATTAGTTTCAGATATCTTAATATTTTTTTGGGAACACATTGATTAATAATTAGTCATTACTAACACCATGTTCATTATATAATTACAATTACACAATATAACACTTGGTGTTACGTTCTACGAATATCTTTAATTCTTACGATTTCGAAATTTTGGTTTGAGTCTTAGCTATGAGTTTGATCATGCAATGTTCGATTGTTTTTCAAACATATTTGAATACGTTCAAATAATTAGGATATAATTTATTGTCCTCGAGATGTTACAGCTTCAAAGTACAGTGGAAATGCTTTTCACTTAATTTACTTCTTATTTTGCTAGCGTTAACGGTATTTATACATGTAACATGATTTCTTGCAGGATCCGCTGAGTAAGTAAGCTTGTCTTGTTTTGCATTCTATGCATAGATTATAAAATAATGGTCCTGCCTCAGAGTTCGCAAACACAATCCTTTTGAATTGACCATAGTGTGATTGCACTTTGCCTTTTCACTTTCAATCGCAGAAGACGAAGGAACCCTCGGTGTAAATGAATTTTTCTTATAATGAGGGTAGGTTCGTCTCTATACGCTTATAAGAACCATTATTGATTTCAGATATGGATTTAATCAATTTTGGAGAAGTAAATTAGGATTTTGAATGTTGTTGGATTGTTAGAAACTCAGCGCCTTCATCTCTTTCAAAGGATTTCAGTGAAGAACTAAGGATTTTGTAGTTCATTTAACAGTTTTGTTTTCGAACATTTACAGATATTGCTAGTTAAAGTAATTTTAACTATCAGTTCTGCATCAATACCATATTCATCAACCTTGGATGCATAGTGTTAATACATTACATAATAGAAGTGTTTTTTTTTTCTTATAGATAAAATTTTATCTGCAATACAGCTTATAAACGGTTATTTGTTTTTTTTAGCAGCTCTGTGTTATATGTTATGCCTTGTGAATCGTTGTGATTTCTTTTGTGTTTTTTTTTTTAAGAAATCTTCTTGACGAATTTTCTATTCCTATAGATGGCTCAGTTTGGTATAAATTGTAAACAAAATAAGATTAAAAATTCTTGGCCCTTGTTAATGCCATCTGTGGATGGATAGAAATATCATTTTAAAAAGATTTTTTTTTTAATTATCTGTCATTAACGCCATCTGTGTTTGGATGGAAGAATCAATAATATTATTTATATTTGATCAAAATCAATTTTCCTTTCTGATTTAAAATCTTTCAAACCAACCAATTAGGTATTTTCTTTTTAGTGTTTTATGCACATTACATGTCATCATTCTAGATGCTAAAGTTATTTTGTTTTCATTTCGTGGTTAATCAAAATATATTATATGGTGTGGTAGATCTCTATCCCCCTTCCAGGATGAGGGGTCCCGTTTTCACCTAGAGGGCCTGCTTTTGAAGATATAAGAGCTGCAAGTTTCGCCCTATAGAAATTTCTAGAACAGTCTTCTGGAAAGTTCTGGAAGGTTCGATAAAACTCAGAAAGTTCTGGAAGCAGTTGCGGATTATTTTGGTGAGTCCAAAAGTTTCGAGAACGTTCTGGGCTCTCTTTTGTACTTTTTGCCGGTTTGTATCATCATTTCACTTGAAGTCTTCATTATCGGAAAATACCTTTCAGGATTTTTTACGCATTTTCAAGATGTGTTACCTAGGCTCTTATCTCTACTTTTGGCCACTTCTGGTCATCATTTCACTAAAAGACTTCATTATCAGAGGGATGCTGCATTGAAATTGGAACTCCTGCTCGTTCATCACTCCAATATGGCGTCACGTCAGCACTGTTGCAGTATGGAGGTCACCGATTCCTTCAATCTTTACAACATTATGAATTACTTCTGTCAACCAGGATCCCATCGCCTAGCAACTTTTCAAGTTTTGCTCTCCTTCACAGCCATCAACCTCTACGAGTAAGTCTCACAGGACCAGAAGTCTTCTTGAGGAGGTGCCAGTTGGACCTCATTATTTCCTGGCGGAATTTTTTTGGCAGGGGGGTAATGTAACAGATTGTTTACATCTAGATCATCCAACCCTGAATACGAGATAAAATTCATGTAGCGGAGTTTATGACATTACATCCCCAGTAGCAACCACGGCTGGAAAGAAAATTTTCTTTCCCATTTTCAGTGGGTAGAAGCTAGGCCCTAAGGAAAGACGCTGCTGGACCGTCAGAATCAACATCACGATGACGCTTCGGAATGTAATGTTATCTTTCATTTTAGTTTATTTAGGTTATCGATTTAATTTCCAGATTTTAATTAGTTTTTTTATTTAACTATAAAATACAATGGCGCCCTAATTCTAGTTTCAATCATAAATTGCACGCGCACAACCTAACTTAATTTTTCACGAAACATTATTTGTCTGTCAGAATTTCATGTTAGAGAATTCAGTCCACGCCCGAGATTGAATTAAACTTTAAGTCTTCATCATGCTTTATTATTGTCAATTTGTATTTGATAGTAAAGTCATTAAACCCTTATATTTTAATATAATTATTAGTCTTTAATTGAGATTAATAATGTCATTTTCATGCTCTCTCTACGTTTACAGCTCTTATAGCCACATATCAAATAAATTTTAATAAAACACTAAGCTCATATTATATAGACAATTAACCTCTACACATTTAATAATGTTAGAAATGTAATTAAAAATTCACCGTTTTGCTTTTTCAATTTTATTAGAAAAATAGGCTTGTTTTTACACAAATTGATTGCAAATAGAGTATTTAAGTACGAATCAAATTACCATTTTAGTTGCCAGTGCCGTCGGTTACTGTGCCTCCGCTGTCGTTGAGGTGATTGTCAAAAAAATTCATATTCTACTCTTTCATAGATGGCGCGCGTATAATTATTACGTGAAAACGCTTTTTACAAGTTATGCTTTAAAATATCAAGAACAATTAATTTTTTGCGCCCGTACTTACGCAATATGAATACGTATAAATAGTTTTGTCAATAAAAAACTCGAATCTTTCAAGAAAGGCTGACAAATGCAAATTGCAACGGTGATTCAATCCAATATTGTATTTGTCAGCCTTTCTTGAAAAATTTGAGTTTTTTTATTGACAAAACTATTTATTCATATTCATTTTGCGTATGTACGGGCGCGAACAATTAATTATTATTAATATCTTAAAGCATAACTTGCAAGTGTCTAAAACCTAAAATAATTTTATTGGCGCCATCTGTGAATGCGTAGATTATAACGTACGTTGCGTTTAACCTTAAGATGGTGATGAATTTATTTATTTCTATCTATTACAGTATTTACCTGTAGATCAATTTTGAAAACATTTTTACATAATATATTTTGTAATTTTATTATGTTGGGTGTAAGGTAGGTTTGTGAAGGTGAAACTGTGGATAGGTATTGTTGTACGTTTCGTGAACACCTCACTAGGAGAACCTGTGCTGCGGTGTTTACGTGTTTATTTATGTTTATGTATGACAAGTATTTATGTGTTGTAATAGAAAGTTTTATATGTATTTTTTTTTCAAATTTTAATAGTTATTGTACATTGGTTATTTAGAAGAGAAAAAAAAAGTATTTAAATATATTAGAGGAATATAAAAAAAAAAAATTATATATATATATAAACATACACATACATATACATCCATGTACCTGCACACATGCATATAAATATATATATACATACGTATACATACGCATACACATTCACATACACATACATATATGTACACACATAAATAAATTGTAAATGTATGTTTAGTTGTTGGATACTTGAAAAACTACTTAATTTTTAGGTTTATTTAATTTTATACTTTTTATAGTTTTGTTATGTTTGGTTGGGAATAATAATGTTTTGTATAAAGTTAATAACTTGATTTTTAATCCAGTCAGTGATATGTTTTTTATGAATGTTTGTAGATGTATTTGCAGATAGTATTTGTTTCAAAGTAATGGGCATGCAATTAAAAAGTTTGGTTGCATAATACTGAAAGTGTCTTTGTCCATGTGTGGTGTGGGTTAACGGTATGTTCAGTGTTTTATTTGTTGAGGACCTGGTTTTTGTTATGGTTTGAATGATTATATATTTGAGGTAGTTTCCGCCTTCAAAATCCTAGTCTCGAGTTCACTTCCTGAGTCTGCTAATAGGCCATTTGCACGGCTTTCATAATGACTTGGAAAAAATCGGGTGGATAGATTTATCTACTGAGATAACGAAAATGTTTTCAAAAGTTTTAAGAAATTTATAATTTTTTTTTTTATAAACAAATCCGTTTTTTGGGCTCTTGACGTCACTTAATAAAAATGTTCCGTCTCCGATAATATTCCACTAATTTTGTAAAATTTCACACTGATTTTTTTTTATATTGCAACAATTCCCGCGAATTTGACGCTAATGATACGGCCACACACGGGCCAACTTCCAACTTCAAACGTTTGGACGATTGTGTGGAGGTTCGTGCGTTGGGAGTTCGAGTTGGAAGATTGGAGTTCGAGTTGGCCCGAGATCGTCTTCGAGGCGATCGGCGATGGCTGGTTCGTGTGAGTTGGCCCAACACATCAGTCTTCGCAAATATTATTAAGGAAGAGTGGTAAAAAATATTATTATAGTCGATAAAAATTGTTTAAAACTATAATTATAAATTTATCTTCAATTTATCTTTAAACAAACATAAAATATTGTTACCGAGGCAATTCAATTATGTACAATAAAAACTGCATATTTCTTATTATTCATGAGTAGAAAATCCCAAAAATGGCGTTTTTTTTTATTTATTTATTTGTTTGGAACAAAAATAAATATACATTATAAGAAAACTTTGACTGTCCAACTAGAAGATTTCCCGTTTTAGGACAGTCAAGATTAATTAATTGTTTTAGTTTAACGAATCGAAATCAATATTATAGAAACCAAAGCATTTCCTGCATAATTGTAGGCCACTGACACAGCGCCGAATCAGCTGTTCGATGGCCGCCATTTTGGAGTTCAAAAAACTTCGGAGTTCGGAGAGAAGGTTGGCTTTGGTGTGGAAGTAGCATAAAATTCCCTTGCTTTATTGTTTGTAGCCTGTACTTACAGGTACTTTCGTACGGTGGTTACACGAATCTATATTAAAATAACTAAACGCAGAATCCGAATTGAAATATTTTGGTTTGTCCCTTCGGCTTTTATAACTCAGGTTAGCTTGGACTGGTTATCCAGAATCCATCTTACGACACGTCGGTCATTGTGTTCATGTTTGATTGACCGGCACTACCTTTTTTCATTACACCCAAAAAACAGATGTTTATTTCCTTCTCGTTGACCGTATTTTCATTTTCTTTCCAAAAGAGATGATACCAAAGGTCTCAGATATACGAGCTGTGTTCGAGTCAAAGTTGCTTTCGGGAATATTTAATAATATAAAGTTTTTTTTACATTAGCTTTACTAACGACTGTAACTTTTTCCATGTGAAACGATATCGTATATCTCATAAACAATTTGATGAATGTAGTAGTGATGTAATGTTGTTTAGATCTTTTGATAATAAATGCATTCCGAAAGCATTTAATACCGCTGAATAATAAGCACTATGTTTTATCGTAAAAACAAATCGCAATTCAACAGTCAATTTAAAAGCGAAAGAAAGGTGGAAAGGGTTTTTCTCGACTGTGAGTCAGCATGTGTCTCGTCAAATCTCCTTTTCTAGAAGATGAATAGTTGCAGTTAGAACACGAAAAAGTTTTTTCTCCATTGTGAATAAGCATGTGGCTCGTCAGCATGCTCTTTCGAGAACATGAATAGGTGCACGCAGAACATGAAAAAGGTTTTTCTCCACTGTGAGTCAGCATGTGGCTCGTCAGATTGCTCTTCCGAGGAGACGAATAGCCACACTCAGGACATGAAAACCGTTTTGCTCCACTGTGAGTCAGCATGTGGCTCGTCAAATCTCCCTTTCGCAAACATAAATAGTTGCACTCGGAACATGAAACAAGTTTTTCTCCACTGTGAGTTTTCATGTGTCTCGCCAAATCTCCTTTTCGAGAAAATGAATACTTACACTCAGGACATGAAAAAAGTTTTTCTCCACTGTGAGTCAGCATGTGGCTCGTCAAATCTCCCTTTCGTAAACATGAGTAGTTGCACTCGTAACATGAAACAAGTTTTGCTCCACCGTGAGTCATTGTGTGTCTCGTCAAATCTCTCTTTCGAAAAAATGAATAATTGCACTCGGAACATGAAAATGGTTTTTCTCCACTGTGAGTCAGCATGTGGCTCGTCAGATTGCTCTTTCTAGAACATGAGTAGTCACAATCGGAACATGAAAAAACTTTACCTCCACTGTGGGTCGTCATATTGCTCTTTCGAGGACGTGAATAGTAGCACTCAGAACCTGAAAAAGATGTTTTTCCAGCATGAATCAACATGTGGCGCGTCAGAGTACTCTTTCGAGGACAGGAATAGTCGCACTCAGAACATGTAAAGGGTTTTTCTCCACTATGAGTCAGCATATGGCTCTTCAGATGTTGCTTTCGAAAACATGAATAGTTGCACTCAGAACATGAAAAAGATGTTTTTCCAGCATGAATCAACATGTGGCGCGTCAGAGTACTCTTTCGAGGACAGGAATAGTCGCACTCAGAACATGTAAAGGGTTTTTCTCCACTATGAGTCAGCATATGGCTCTTCAGATGTTGCTTTCGAAAACATGAATAGTTGCACCCGGAACATAAAAAAGGTTTTTCTCCACCATGAGTCAGCATGTGACGCGTCAGATGGACTCTTTGAGAAAATGAATAGATGCCCTTGGAACACGAAAATGGTTTTTTTCCAGTGTGTGTATGGAGGTGACTTTCGAAAGACGACTTTTGACAGCCGGAGTAGTTACAATGGGGACAAGAGAATCGTTTTTCATTAGGATGCGACTTCCGATCTGTGGACAAATTTGAAAAATAATACGGATTAGGAAGACTAAATAATACTTATTACCTGCGCTAGTAAAAAAGCAAAGAAAATTAGTTTCATTATTACCTGCCGCCTGGGCAATTCTTTCAAAGTGTTCTGAGCATTCCTTTTTAACGTCCGGCACGTCTATGTCAATTTCCATACAAGAAAATCCATCTTCATCTTCTACTCGGGGTCTGAGTTCCGCTTTGATGGTAACTGTCTCAACATTAATGCTACCTGGAAAAATAAAACAGCAATACGTACATTGATCATTAATATGTTTACAGTGTTGTCGATGACCCGTTAATTTAAGATTGGAAAGAAATTATTAAAAATTCAAATGGAAAATAAAAACACTTAATAAAGAGCATTTTGTTTCCCTCCTCTTCTTTTACTTCATCCTTTTTTTCTGTTTTATGTCTTTGTTTCTGTTATATTCTGTTATTTGTCGTACCTACAAAAAAGGATTTCATTTTTTTGTTAAATTTTTGTAAACATATGTTGTAAACACACGTTCCTACACCTTTTTGACAGTAGCATTGCTCTTAAAATGGTGTAACACGAATTCTTAAATTTAAAAAAAAATTATTACAAATTATATTAATGGTAAATAACCCAAGAGCCGCCGCATGCCCCGACACTTTAATTGGCACAGATTTTGAAAAGTAAACTACTTTTAAACTGAACTATCACAAGAACCTTCGGTTTCAGTCGGGATAGACGGAAAAATATGCATTCAAATTTATTTTTCAAAAAACTTTTTTGTAGGTAATTTTTCGTCTACGGTTGACATTTCACGTTGCATTCCTTCACATATCGAAAAATTTTAGAGAAACTAATTGTTAAACATTAAAAATGATTGCCGTACCGCAAAAATTAAAGAAAAATGAACGAAATTAAATAAAACAACGCGCACGCGCTCTTCTATTCAATGAGATATTCATTCCAGGTTTTTCATGGTTTATACAGCGAGCAGGGTTCGTGTAATTATTCTAATACATTTTTATTACAAAAATAGATTTAAACTGGTCAATTATTAATCTCTGGATGTCGTCGGAGAATGCCTTTTTTATAAACCTAACCTCACCAAACCTAACCTTACCTAATCTAACCAAACCAAACCCAACCTAACCTTACCTAACCTAACCTATCCTAACCTAACGTAACCAATCGGTGTTATTTATTTATTTATAAATAAACGCCCTTTTTCGGGGCTTTTACATAAATAGCGTAGAAAAAACATTTTATTGTACATAACTGAACTGCCTCAATAACAATATTTTATATTTATTCAAAGATAAATTGAAGATGTCCACTGACTTGGTATAATTGTTTCCCTCCATTAGTATTCTGGGCAAAGAGGAATACATATGGTAGTTAGTCCCAGAATTTCTGCACTGAAATAAATCCTGACTTCTAGTATTACGAAGTGGAATTCGGAAGCTTATCAATTCAAGTAATACCGGACTATCAACTAAATCATTTAGAATTTTATATAAAAATACCAAGTCAGTGAAAATTCTTCTGTCTGACAATTTAAGCATATTCATATCGTTTAAAATTGTGTTGTATGAAATGAAAATTTAAATGCATCTTTTTCCACCTGTCCGATTGAAACCGACGTTTTTTTTATTGTAACTAAGGTTAAAAGTTGTTCAAATCTCAAAATCTGTGTAAAATGAAAAATGAAGTGCGGCAGCTTATTAATTAATAAATACGTAAATATAAAAAAAAAACACACACACAAAACACAACACATTCTTAAAATTAAAATATTTTCCATTGAAGAAGATAATCCTAATAATCTGAACGAAAATATGAGAGAGAATAACATACTTAAATAAAAAGATAACGGTTGCAATTCCTTCTGTGTGGAGCGAATGTAAAAAAAAAGATAACGGTTGCAATTCCTTCTGTGTGGAGCGAATGTAAATAAAAATATAACGGTTGCAATTCCTTCTGTGTGGAGCGAATGTAAATAAAAAGATAACGGTTGCAATTCCTTCTGTGTGGAGCGAATGTAAATAAAAAGATAACGGTTGCAATTCCTTCTGTGTGGAGCGAATGTAAAAAAAAGAAGCAATAACTTTAACTAAATTTTTTTTTCAATTCTTAAGGGGATCCAATAGTCCAGGGAAAAATCGAAATCGGAATTCACGCCCTTTGTGGGAGGAGTTTAAAAATTTTTGAGAAAAAGCTCTTGGAACGGTTGAAAAAGGAATTTGAGAATTTTTTTTACAAGTTGATTTCGTAAAGGCCTAAAAAAATATTAACTCCTTTTTTACACATATTTTATTGTAATAACAAGGAAATTTAAAATTGATTTCACGGAACCGAGCGACGTGGAGCCACACGTCTGTTCCCTGCTCCGGCCAGGGCAGTTATGAAAGGAAGTGGGGTGTGGCAAGCCAGTAGTCCTTCGGTGAACGACACTTTGAAAATCCACATTCGTCGGCTGCCAGCCGTATTGTGAAATAACAACGCAAAAATGCATATTTTATTTTATTTTGTGAATATCGGGCGTAAATATCAATTTTGTTTTGCGATTATCATAAAAGAAACTAAATTTGCTACAATAAACAATAAAACTATATCCGAAAAGATGTTCATAAGTAGGAGAGTTTGCACTTTAAAGTGTTTTTTTATAGACTTATTACTTTATTTTTTTATAGGCTTATTAAAAGACTTATAAAAAAATGACCGATGTTTTTAAGGGCCAAGATATGTTCTACATGCAGTATTTAATTAAAGCATCTATAATATTTCGAAGCGATCTTATTTTCAAAACAAAAACACATGATTTTGTGTGATTTTGCATTATTTACTATGGCTTCATCTTAACAAGAATGTTATTTCCACCAACTACACCCAGTTTTCAGGTCAACTTGAATTCTCAACGTCGAAACTTCATAATTCCGAGCAACGCAGGGTCACCTTAACTATTGAATATTCTTTTGGTTTAACTTTCCACGCACTTATAGAGGTTTTAACAAAACACAACATTCTTTGAAAACATCATCATCACTACACTATTTCCACCAATGTTGAATTTGGCAGCCATCTCTGCTCTGGGCCACCAATTTACTTCAAAAACCCCTGATACTTTTGTCACAACAAATGCATAGTAATCATTAGAGCACAGGCGTCAAGTGTGAATACTACCCTGATACCTACTAGTATTTTAATAGAAGATTTAAAAATATGTATATATTAAATATAGAGAAAGACAGGTTACGAATAACCCAACAATGTTTGAAGATCTCCTACTACCATCACAGAAAACAGAACATGTTGTTTTGTAGTGATGGATGACACGTAAAGCCCGGGTGGGACTCAAATGCGATGTTCACCAGCCGCTGACCGGTCAAATAACGTTAAAATACAATTACCTACTGGAGAAAATTAAAAATTTTAGAATTGGATTTGTTTCAGATTTAGTTTAAATAATATACGTACCTTCTCCATAGGAAATGTCCGCACATTCTTTCTTGACATCTGGGTATTCAATCTCTACCTCTGTACACGTGACAGCTATATCGCCTTTATCGACATGCCCCGGTTCAGTTTTCACTTTAGCAGTATTTAAGTCGAGATGCCCCTTGTTTTCGGGATGCACTTCACCCTCAACAGAAAGTGAGTTGATGAGATTAATTTGTGGAGTAATTTCATTATCAACAACAATATTTGAGTCCGCAAACCCCTTGTCTTTAAGAAATATTTGCCTTTCAAAAATATCTGAGTAAACGAGCTCCTTATTTTTGAGACCAACTTCACTTTTAATACTGTGTGAGTCGGCAAACCCCTTGTTTTTTAGATCTTTTTCATTACCAACATCATGCAGTTTGTCCGAATATTCGTCCATTACGACTTCTACGTCTTCACTTGTCTCCGGTTCTTTCTTTATATTTGTATTATCATATGTTAAAAGATCCATGACTTAGCTATGAATGTACTTCAAAATATTAACGAAACAACTATTATAATTATATTTTATTATCGAAAGAAAATCAGAGCGACAGCCATCGCCCCCATAAACCAAATGTCAGAAGCGTGAAGGCCAGATTCCATAGAAAAATGTTTGCATCTTCTATGGAATAGTGATGTGCAAAATTGAAATACGTATTCCGAAACATTATTATATTGTGTTGCGAAATTAATATTGGTATTATTTTTTTTTTTTAATTGGCTGAATAATCATTACAAAGCTAGACAGCTAATTCAATTTTGACGGAATAAATAAACTGTGGCGAAGTTCCCAAAATTATTATCCTTACTGTATCTATCTATATAATAAAAAGGAATGCAAAAATTCAAATTGTTTACGAATAACAGGCAAAAATAGTATAAAGTATCTGGGTGTCATAGTAGATAGACATTTAAAATGGAACGAACAAGTCCAAAATACAGTAACCAGAGTAAGAAAACTTATTTACATATTCATTAGATTGAGAAACATCCTATCATCTAATATGATTAAAACTGTTTATTTCTCTCTTGCCCAATCTATTCTACAATACGGTATAATCGGATGGGGTGGAACTTTCAAAACTAACCTCTTACCTGTCGAAAGGGCACAGAGGTTGATTCTAAAAGTCATCCTACGAAAACCATCTATATATCCTACAACTCAACTTTTTAACTCTTTTAAGGTTCTCAGCCTAAATAAAATCTTTAAAAAGAACTCATTATTACAAATTCACAAAGATCATTTCAATACAACAACAACAATCACAAACTTAAGTAACCGACCAAGATCACGTGGCAATTTAGAAATCCCAAAATATAAAACAAGTGCTTCTCAACAACATTATGCTTATCAAGGTGTAAAATTTTTTAATGCCCTCCCGTATAAAATCAAATCCGAAAAAAATTATAAAGTTTTTAAATCCCAAATCAAAAAACTACTAGACCAACCCAACAATAATTATAAGTTTTAACCTCATAGAACAAATGTTTACTTATCTTATGATTACATGTAATCCACTAGTAGAAATTGATAAAGTGCAAATAATAATATGTCCTTCTACTACGCAATTAATTTTTAATATCCTTATAAAAAAAAAAAAAAAATTTCAGAACATATCCTCTAAAAATATTTCATCAGCCTTCGAACTCAACTTGTACTTATTTGTGTGCACCCAAATTGTAACAACTAATTATGATGTACCTACTTTACAATATTTTCAGCTCTCTCATTTCAAATATCAATGTTTTTAAACCAACTCTATACTTACGACCTACAATCAAATGCAAAAATAATACTTTTATTTCTGCTACATATCTATACCTGTTTTATCTATATTGTATGTCAAATTTTAACTCCTATTCTATTCTTGTTCATTATATAGACCGGTTATCATGTATAAAGGTTTACTTTTTTTTTTTTTTTCTTTGTAATTTAATTACTTAAAATAACATAATTTATGTACCTATTTTTTTTTTCCAATGGCACTACTCCAAAATTCAAACACGAGAAATTCTTTCTCTATTGAGTTGGGTAGCTAGTTAACAAGAAATTAATATATTGTAATTAGTTTTAAGAACCATATTGTTTACCCTTAAATCTGTTATATGTATGTATTCTAAATAAAAAAAAATATATATATATTAATACGTGAAGCAAAAACCTTGAACCCTTTTCAAAGCTGGTTCAAACAGAGCTATTAATCTGCAAGCAGATACCTATCTGTTGAAGCGCGAGCGCTTATCTTTTGTGCTTTCATACGAGGCTATCAAATATTTCTTCCTGTGGTAGGAGAGGGGTTCAATCGAATTAGGGAGCGGCAACGGAATGCATATTTTTTGTACTGAAATCTGTCAACTTGACATCTGTCATCCACGGGTCTAGGCAGCTCCGTAATTACATTTACCAATGACCCCTTCTCCTGTTTTAGTCGGAGAAGGGGAGAGTTATCTTCTGGGATATCGCGTCTGGAGCGGTTACGTCTGAGATGTGTATTGTCTATGATTGATCTGCGCTTAAAAACGCTTAGGCCCTCCGTTCATGGAGATACTTACAAACTACGTGATTGTGACACAACCACAAGTACCCTGCAGATGTACTACTTTTTAAAGCTGGTGTCCGTACACGGCACTACCCGAATTATACTGAACTTGATCATTTTTCACGTGCAGCCGTGGAGTTAACACGATGTCGAACGATGTCAAATGACTTTTTTTCCAACATTAATCTATGCCTTCTTCACTAAATCCTTTCTTGCGTATTCTGGTAATGTAAAGTTATGTAAACACGCATTTTTATTCACTTCCAGAACAAATCTAACATTACTTTCATGTTCAGACGCCATTTCTGTCAAACGTCAAACGAAAGTAGCAGACACGAATGCTACAACGCGTAGCGCGCTACCAGCACCGTCGTTAGCGCGCTACCGACTTCAACCTGACATCCGTCGCGCAGTAGAGGTGAGTCGTTCGCGAACGAGTCGGCTCAGTGATCCGGATTTTCGTACTGATCCGTAAGATCCGGGTCTCAAAGACCGATCTTCACGGTTCGCGGATCTTTGAACGAGTGAGCGGGTGACCCGGTGAGCCGACTGACCCGTGAGATCCGGAGAGCCGACTGACCCGTGGGAGCCGAGAGCGTGTATCGTTCAACGGATCTCGCGGCTCGCGGGTCACTCGGCTCACCGGGTCACCCGCTCACTTGTTCAAAGATCCGCGAACCAGATTGGTCTTTGGGATTGATCGTTCGTTCAGTCCGCCGCGCAGAAAAGTAAAATATGAAAGTAAGGTAACGGGTTTACAGCTCAGATCACTGTGAGACTTTTCTGCGCGGTGGCGTACCGTTTCTGCTAAGTGTGCATGTTATTACCGAAATACAATATAATAATATCGAAATTCATGCGTGTGTGCGTGCATAATACTTCAGTCGTGACGTCAGCGCTCCGGCCACATTATACTGTTTAATATAACAAAAGCAAGGATGAATTAAATTATTATTATGCTCATGTTTATTTTCATTAAATCATTGATTGTTTATTTTCAATATTTCATCCAGAAATAATGGTTAAAAAAGTAATTTTGGTATTGAGTACTCACATGACTAGATGTAATAATCTTTGTTGAATGTATGTATAGTACACGATGTTAAAATATTATTCTTCTACCGAAATTTAACACATTTTTCTACACATTTCTTTTAACAGCAAACTGCGAACTGAACTAATAAGCGAACTGAAATTTCGATACTGTTTCGTACCAAAACTCAATTAAACAAAGGATTTCATTTTTTCATTCTAAGGGAAATCCAATTAAAAGGGAATTAAAAAGAGATCCGAAATTCCAATAAAAAGGGAACCCCAAAATATTGGGGTTCCCTTGAGATGGACTAAATTCGGTCGTTCAACGAGCCGGTTCACTGACCCGGATCTTTTCATTGAACGAGACCTAGTGAAGCGGCTCGTTCAACTGACCCGCTTTGCCCGCCTCTATCGCGCAGCGCCGTGTACGAACACCAGCAAAATTGTATGGCGGGTACCCACGAGCGGTGTGCGTGCTACGCGCATCAGGCTCGAATAGTTTGTAAGTAGCTCCATGTACGGAGGCGCTTAGGTGTGAACGGTCTGAAGGGATTGTATGGAGAGCGTTATTTGGCGTGCTATGATATTTTATATTTGATAGCGTAATGTGAACCAGCTTTAAACAAAAATTAAGCGTAAAATACTTTAAATTTAAATTAATTATGGTCGAATTTCGACCTTTGGGACACCACAAGTTTACTTAAATACATGAAATATTTTTTTTAGTATCTTACGTTTTCCTGCGCAAAGGATTATTGCATAATTTGCCATTTAAAAAAAAAATGTGAAAAAATCGTTAATCGCAAGAAAAAATATTTTGTCATAAATAGGCAAATTTCCCTGCCCAAACGAAAATTACTTGCATGGTGGAAACAAAAACCATATGTAGGTATAATATATGAGTAAGTAAGCATATACCAGGGGTATATGGGGTATACGGGCTCCCAAAAAAACAAATTCGAATAGATAAAACTGAATTGCAGATAGATCTAATTTTAAATGTCAAACTGCTTCAAATGATTATCAAACGAACATGAATTCGTATTGAATTTGTATTGTTGACATCCCCGTTGGGCTTTTTTCATTCGAAAATTGTTTACATTAATCCCAGAGGTGGAGAAAATGTTAAAAATGACTTCAATTGATCCAGAAATCAACTTTATTAATCTGTAAATCAATTTGAGGTTAAATGATTTTATAAATATTCTTTTGACTTTAACTTATTGTTTTGACTTTAATGTCACGTACGCCTCGAACGTCATATATATGTCTGTTTATGTTACATTATCGTTAAAATAAGCTTATGGTTTCAGAAAATGTTCCAGACTGAATGATGTTCAAGCTTTACATTATGGACACCTTATTACATTGTTTGGCAGACCATATCACTGTTAATGGCAGGTAAAGTTAATAATGCTTTAACTAACCATCTGTCACGCTGTTTTACCGCAGTGTATTCAGAGAGGACGAACCCCCAACCAAATCGGTCTTGGCATACACTCTTTGCCTCATTCACATTCATACATACTATTCTATTATTCTGATTCTTGACGTGGCCCGACGCAAGCAGTGATTCACTTGATCGTGCCAGGTCTTTCTCTGGTGTCCCCGACTTCACTACCACTCACATCTGCGTCATATATTCTTGTGCCATTCATTGTTCATTCATTTTACATGCCCAAGCCATCTGAGGGTCCCTTTCTTAATCTTACTCTTTACGCTTACATCAGCCCTGCATTTTTTGCAGATCTCGAACGATCATAAGTTGGTTTAATGTGATATATTGATTTCAGAACATATGATGCGGTTTTTACTGCGGGATGGCTGAAATGGGTCCTCGATGAAGGTATACTCTGTTTTGTTTATGTTGAAAGGAAATAGTTTTCATATATTTAGAATAAAATGTAGATTTTTATTTCTTTCTACAAGAACCGGTGACTGTTGGGAAATGAAAAATGGCTAAAGCGCCTTATAGCTGTGACATTAAAGATGAATACACGTAAACAAACATTATAGCTGTGACATAAAAGATGAATACACGTAAACAAACATTATAGCTGTGACATTAAAGATGAATACACGTAAACAAACATTATTGCTGTGACATTAAAGATGAATACACGTAAACAAACAATATAGCTTATTGTGTAGATTCATCTTTAATGTCACAGCTGTATGACGCTTTAGCCGTGTTTCCTTTCCAGCGTCGATATTATTTTTCAAACCATTTTTCAATTAATCGAATTCACCGAACCATATCACCGATCATATTTCATGCTTCCATCTAACCGCAGCTGGCAAGTCGAGTAAAGTAATTTTTGAAAGATTTTAACAAAAATACAAAATAGTGTTATACGATGTTAAATTGTTTTAGTGTAATTGATTTATCCCTTTCCATTTGAACTCAACTTTCGTAAGTCGTAATCTTGTGTATGTAAATCAAAGTAGCTCTGCACATGCATGATTTTTATAAAATGCTAGCTTCCCGGCAGGCGTTGCTACGCCATTCAAAGAAATACATTGTTTCTCCCTGCATATCCATTCTCAGGCTTCCCGATCCCTTCCCGCGTCCCCTTCCCCTCCTGCGTTCCCCTTCCACCTTCCCTGTATTCCCACTCCTTCGTCACCCTTCCCGCGAACCCCACCTCCTTCGTTACCCTCCCCCCCCCTACCTTCCCTCCCTGCCGCTAAAATATATAAATGCACACATTTTCAAACCACTCGCGCATCACCTGTAGTAATTTTTTTATACAAATTTCATAACGCCAGTGCTTACTTTTATATTTAAAAACACTCTTCTGCTAAAATTCAATGTTCCGTTAAAATTTTAAGTCAATCCATCGATTACTTTCCGAGATTTGCGAACGCAAACTTACGGAACCTAAATTTTTACCCCGGCATTTACCAGCGGGAAACTGAAACATCGTTTTAATTAAATCTTAAATTTATTTCCTTCTTACTTGGTATAATTATTCATTAAATAAACATAATTGTTTATACACAACTTCCAGACTAACGAGCCAATATATTATTTGGCGCAAATGGGTATTCACTGTACGAAAACTAATTTCTTTAAAAATAATGCAAAATTCAGCATTCTTCAGACCAAGCCTCTCGACATTTAGACCAGACAGCTGGGAAAACTACACTGTGATGAGAACTTATTTAACCCGTTAAATAACGATACCACGATTGTTTTGCATTTAATGTACTGGTTGCGGGGCGCTGGTAAAGACAAAGAATTAACTATTTTTTTCTTTTGGTTTTCGGGAATACCTTCTATGAACCGACCCCACTGTAACCATGGGAATAACCCCACTAGTTAGATGTATTGCGATTATCAATTATAGTAAATTGTGAAAATTGTTAGTGAAATGGTTAAGTTTGGGTTTTGTTGTTGATCCAGGAAATATAGGAGCTGACCCTGACGTAAATATCTGGATAATCTTTTACGGCGCAGGTCCCGCTGGAGGCGACACCGACCAACACGTTTCCATCGGCGAGTGGGCCACCGGAGTCTCCCTAAATAATGAAAGTAATTGCATTAATAAAACAGTGTTACGTAAAGAAAATTTCTTACCTCCGGGATGTTTAAAGTGAACGAAATAAAATTCTGGAAATTGAGAGGAAGTACTCATTTTTATAAACATTTAACTTTTAAGAGTGATTTATGAATACTTAGGGCAGGTGAGTGAATTTGTGTGTTCGGGAATATGTTGACATGAACAGGAGAGTAGGCGTTATGGGTATCAAAATACGCGTATCAACCTACACAACCCGAATGACACAGTAAAAAATTGAGCAGTGAGCTTCTTGGCCCCTTTTTGCGAGAAAAGGCCCATGCTGAACGCCTTGACCCGGGCGCAGATAGTGGCTCAGTATTAGGTGTACAAAATTGAGCGGAACTAGCTGTGTCCTTTTTTCATCAAACGTGTTTTTTATATCAATATTTAATTTAATACATACTCTTTGTTTCGAACACGTTCAAACGTCGAATCGCTTACTATTTTACCGATTAGATGCCTGCAACAAGCAAAAACTAGTTATAATTAATTCTCGTCAGCGCACATATTTAATAAAGCATGATCTATTTAGAATAGAGCTAATGTCTCTCGAAATAACTAAAGAAGCATTTAAGGTGATAAAACATAATGGTAAAACCAAATGAATATATCAGGTATGTTTTTAAGTTTTCACGGCCAAAAAGTATTTTTGTTATTGTTTTTGGGGTGTTATGCCGTGTTTCGCTACCTCCTTCTTTAGCCAACGTTTCGGACAGCGTTACAGTGTCCATCATCAGGGCAGATGAGTGACTCATCTGCCCTGATGATGGACACTGTAACGCTGTCCGAAACGTTGGCTAAAGAAGGAGGTAGCGAAACACGGCATAACACCCCAAAAACAATAACACAAATGAATATATTTTTATTTTCAATGCATTGCGATTTTTTCTACTTAGGAAATATAAAATTACTTTTTCAGCTCTGCGCGTGTTTTCTTATTTTATTCTTTTGGATATTTTCAATGGCGGACTAACCCCATCAGAGGCCTGGTACGGCAAAGTTAAATGAGCCCCCCCCCCCCCCTAGTTTGACCCCTAGGTTTTTTTGTTTTTATTCTAGTAAAAAAGAAAATTACATTTTCACTCATATTAACCAGAAATAATTAAATACATTAAATCAAACTAAACACCATAATACATCGCTACTCCATTTCATTACTCTGTTTATCAAGAATATACATTAACAATTTTTTGTTTAAATTTATCCACCTTTTTTTCTTTTTTAATGTCGTTTGGTAGGCAATTATATAAGTTGCCCCCCTCGTAACCAATGGATTGTTTACCATAGTTAGTGTGGATGGTGTTTAAATGTATGTTATCGTGTTGTCTTGTAAAGTGTTTGTGTACTTGGGATGTTTTAATGAATTCTGTGTTTGTTTGTATGAGTTTATTGTTTATTTTGTATATAAGGAGACATGTATTGTATTCATACAGTTTTTTTTAATTTTAATAGTTTTATTTCTATATTTACTTTTTTGTGGATATTCTAGGCTTGTAGTGAAATAGTTTTTTTGATTGACTTGTTTTGTATTACTTGTAGTTCATTTATATTTGTTTCACAAGTGTTTCCCCAGATTTCAATCAAATAATTTAATTGTGAATGTACGAGACTATAATATAAATCTTTTTTTAATCTATTTGGCAACAGATGTGATAGCCGGCTGAATACACTAATTAAGGGGATGATTTTGTCTTTAATACCTTGTATATGCTGTATAAAAGTCAAATGCTGATCAATGCACAACCCAAGATATTTTTCCTCGATCAAGATTTGCAGGTCGTTCTTTTCAATTTTTAAGGGTACATGAGGAATTATTTTACGGGTTGAGCTTGAGATCTTGTATCCTGTTTTTTTTTACGTTCATTGTCAAAATATTTGATGTTGCTTTTTTCTAGGTCTATTTGTGCATTCTCTAAATTTTTCTGGAGGGCGTAGGGGGAGCAAAACACTTATAAATGTATGGCTTACACTGCAAGATCCCTTAACAAACTTTGTGGATGTGCATATATCAGTATCATCGACATCGTTCTTCCACTGGTTTTTACACTCTTGATCGGAGATGGTAAGAAGGGTGACCTTCTGTAGGGTGTTGGGGGCGGGTGGATGTACCTAAAAACAACAATTAAAACCATTTAAGCCACCGATGAGAAATAAAGTAAATCACTTATTAAATTTTCAAGGTCTCTTCAAAAACACTCCGTTAAATTTACCGAGTTTTATTTACAATGAAAAAAACACTTGATGTATTTAATTTAACTAACTAACTAACCATCACGCTGTTTCCCCGCAGGGGTAGGCAGAGAGGACAGACCGCCAAACAACTCGGTCCTGGCACACACTCTTTGCTTCACTCACATTCATACATCGTCTCATACATACTCTTCTATTATTACTACTTTTTACATGGCCCGACTCAAGTATCTGATTCACTTGATCGTGTCATGTCTTCCTCGGGCTTCCCCGACTTCTTCTACCGTTCACATTTGCGTTCATATATTCTTCTTACACTACTTTCTTCGTTCATTCGCTCTACATGCCCAAACCATCTGAGGGCCCCTTTCTTAATCTTACTCATTATGCTTACATTTACCTTCCATTATTTGCGGATCTCCACATTTCTCACACGATCATACATGGTTTTACCACACATACGCCTCAGGGATCTCATTTCTACAGCATTCAGTTTACTTTCATCCTTTTTTTGCCAGTTCCATGCCTCACTGCCATACATCAGGGTAGGTACCAGGACTCCATTGTGGACTGCTAGTTTCGCTTCTTTTGAAGCTTTTTCGTTTTTTATTAGCGCCAACGGCATTCGATCCTCCATTAATGGAGTTACCGGCATTTACCCTTCTTTCGATATCTCTATCAGCCTTCCCATCTCTCCTAAACATACTACCCAAATACACAAACTCATCCACCTGCTCCAAGTATTCATCGTTCACAACTATATCACTGTTTTCGTACTTTCTCTTTCAAACACCATGACTTTAGACTTACTTACATTCATCAGTAACTCATACTTCATGCATACTTCGTTCATCCTAGTCGCCCCCCTAGTCCTCCGCACTAGGGGGTCCTGCGCCGAGGCGGACTAAAGCTATTTAATTTTAGTTTATTTGTCTTCTTTGTCGTTTTTAGTGCCTTCCTTAGGGTTTTTTTCATTGACCTCTTTCAGCTTTATAAATTCATTCTTTAATTAAATTTTTTTTAGTTTTATGTCTTGGGGTAGAATTTTATGGAGTTTTTTTTGCAAATTTGGTGTAGTTTCAATGTCCAAATGTGCCTGCATCTAAAATTTTATAAAAGTACTTCGAATAAGAGGATGTTTTCCTTCGAAATGTGTCAGCAGATGATTGAGATTTTACATTCTGAACACAAAACTGGTTTTACATTAAGAATGAATCTGCTTGCTCGTCCTTAGCTTGAACAAGTATTAATCTCATAATATGCGTATGGTTTTCCTAAAAATAACGAATTTCGAAGTATGGTTTAAATCAAAATTATTAACTCTACTTAAAATATTAGAACGATTTTTTTCGAAATGCGTGAGCGGATTAATCCGCTACTGAAATTTTGACACATCATTCCGAACATGAAACTGGTTTCAATCTAAGAGTTTATCTGCATGCGAGTCCTCGGCTTAAATTTATTTTTTTAATTAAATGACTTTATTTATTTTATATTAATTTAATTTTCAATCAAAAGAACACGAAATTGGTTTCCCTCCTATTTTGTAAGTGGAACACATGATGATCCATGAAACTTTATTAGAATTGTCAATCACATAACATAGCCCAAGGACCTCCCTCAATCATTCTCACTGAATATTAGTTATAATCAATCCAAGCGCAAAACAAAATACAGGGAATTCTTGTAATTCTCTACAGACGGTGCCGCCAGTTACTACAGTGATCAAGATGACAGTATAACACATTCATTTAAAGAAAGGGGATTTCCCGGTTTTGTCACATACTGAGTAATGAAAAATTCCGTATCCAATATTTGAAATTTGAACTTTCAACCCATATGAAGGCTAAATATCTTATAATAACCATAATAAGGTATGTAGTTTTGAGAAACTGTCTGTTGGAACAATACTCACACTTAGTGCACCCCATCCAGTTAGAGTGACGTTGACGCCGCCTCCAGTAGTGCTAGTAGGTAGAGCTATGAAGCCCACACTTGAACTGGTGGTGATGGGCTCGCTGGTGGTAAGGATGGCGATGTCATTGGCCAAGAAATGAGATTTATTGAAGTCCGGGTGGATAGTGATTTCGGATATCAGGTACTTGGTGCCTCCGGTGTCCAGATATATGCTTCCTACGACGACCATTAATTCGTCAGCTTTAGAGCTGTTGGAAAAGAAACAAAAACTGTAACTAACTAACTGACCATTACGCCTTTTCCTCGCAGGTGTAGGCAGAGGGAACCGACCACCAAACAACTCGTCCCTGGCACACACTCCTTGCCTCATTCACGTACATTCATTATCTTATATTTACCTTATTGATTCTTGGCAAGGCCTGATTCAAGTAATAAAACCGATTGGGATACAATTATCTACAACATAAAAAAACGAAAAATTGAAAAATTTGTACTCAATTACTGTTAATATGGCATGGAATTATTTCACAAATTTTATTCAAAACCAAATAAATCTACACACCAACCAGGAAGAGGTACCAAATAAAAAAATGCAATTACAAAACCATGGATTACACCTGGACCTTAAAAATGCATCAGGAAAAGAGACAACATTCACAAAAAAATTAGAAATGATTCAAATAATTACTTGCTTACTATGTTGTACAAAAAAAATAGAAATGTATGTTCTAAACTAATTAAACATGCTAAGAATTAATACACTCAAGAAAAAATATGGAATGTGATAATGACTCCAGAAAGATTTGGTAAATTCTTAAAGAGATAACACATACAAAGCAATTTAGAAGTCAAATTGAGGATCTTACAATTGATGGTCAGACTGTGAATTTTTACTTGGATCCAAAGACTATTGTCGATCATGCAAATACCTTTTTTGCAAAAGTTGGATCAAAACTGGCCATTAAAATAAAAGAAAACCTCAACTGCAACGCTGAAACTCCACCATCAGATGATAATCTCCGAGACGAAACTTGCACGAAATTCACTCAAAAAGAGGTATCGTTGGAGGACATCATCAAAGAAATTGACTCACTGAAAGAGAGGACATCACCTGGACATGGCAAAATACCAAGCAAACTACTAAAATCACTAGAATCTCATTTAGCTGTTCCCCTCAAATTCGTAATTAATAAAAGCTTCACTCAATGTTGTTTCCCAAGTGTATTAAAGCAAGGTATTATCTCTTCAATTTTTACGGTGGGGAAAAAAATGTAATTACCAATTACAGACCAACTTGTGTTCTAAGTGCACTCTCTAAAATTGTTGAAGGAATACTAAGAAATCAACTGACTGCTTACCTTAACTCTCGTAAAATATTATCAACAAATCAGTTTGGTTTTCGCCAAAACTTATCAACCTCTGATGCTATTGCTAACGTGACAGACTTCATAATAATAATGTTGATAAAGGAAATAAATCTCTATCAATTATCCTTGATCTTGCAAAGGCTTTTGACACTGTGAACCATAAAGTACTTTTAGACAAACTTAAGAGGATAGGAATATCAGATACAGTCCTTCAATTATTTCGTAGGAGTTATCTAACTGATCAAACGCAATGTGTTAAAATAAACAGTACCTGTAGTCGTCCTCAAAAAATGGTTTGTGGCATTCCACAAGGTAGCATTTTAGCTCCCTTACTATTCTTAATATATACAAATGATCTTTGCAACCTTCAAATTTGTGGACAAATCACAACTTTTGCTGATGATACGGTTTCGCTTTTTTACGGCAAATCTTGGGATAAAGTCCTTAAAACGGCAGAAAATGGCTTTCTTATTGTTAAAAATTGGCTTTATGCTCATATATTAACCCTGAATACAGATAAAACCAAGTTTTTAATATTTCGTTAATCAAATAAGCTCTTACCTTCACAACAAAGTCTCAAACTGCCCAGCTGTAACCCCTTATTTACCCCATGTACCTGTCCTTCTTTAAGTAGAGTTGATAGTATTAAATATCTTGATATTCAAATAGATGATCTTTTTAAATGAAATGTACAAGTTGCAAACCTAACAACAAAACTGAGGAAACTCAACTATTTCTTTAAAAATGTAAGGGATATATTAAATAGAAAACAACTTAAACAAGTTTACTGTGCTCTTATACAATCATCACTGGAATATGGTATTGTTAGCTGTGGAAGTGCCACAAATACTTACCTGGAGCCTTTAGAAAAAATTCAAAAACGAATTCTGAAGGTAATTCTTAAAGACGAGTTGAGGACGAGCACTGATTTTATTTTTAAGAAACTAAGGATGGGTTGTTTCAAAAAATTTGATGGATTCATCAAATATTTGAAGTTGATTTTCACGTTCTGTGTAAGTTCTATTCAAGTTCTGTTATTACATCGTTATAGGACAGCTGCTTCACAAAACTGAAACAATCACAGAACTTGAATAGAACTTACACAAAACGTGAAAATTAACTTCAAATATTTGATGAATCCATCAAATTTTTTGAAACAACCCGTCCTAAATGTTCCCAATTTAAAAAAATTGTATTAAAAAATATCCTTCTTCATCAATTTAAAAATCCACATATGTTTGAAGAACGAATAAGTACTAGAGCCTTATGAGAGTCACATGTTAAATCTTTTAACATCCCAGTTTGTCAAACCTCTTATGGGCAAAGAAGTTTTCAATATAATGCAACTAAGCTATTCAATTCTCTACCCACGGATATTAGAAAAACACAAACCATAAATTTATTTAAAAGTAAAATCATTGATTAACTCCGATAAATATAACCATCAGGAGTAACATATTCATTCTTGAATTGTTCAATATAAAAAAAAATAATTTTTATTGTTATTATTAACTATTATTTTTAAATTATTGTACCATGTAAACAAAAAACCTGGATAATAGCCACTATGTAAATTGCCATCTCAACACAGGTGTTTCACACCTAGTGAGATGGGCAATGTCATTTTTGTAACCAATGTAATATTAGAATTATACAAAAATAAAATAAAGTATCTGGTTGAATTAATCGATCGTGCCATATATTCCTCGGCGTCCCTGTCTTCTTCCATCATTCGCATTCACGTCATATATTCTCTTTATACCTACTCCTTCCTTCGTTCATTCGCTTTACATTTCCAAACCATCTAAGCGCCCCGTTCTTAAGCTCATTCGTTAAGTTTACATCATCCATGAATTCCTAGCAAATCTCCATGTTCATATATGCATTTTATTTATTGACAAATAGTCCATTAACAAAATAATGATAACACGAATAAAAAAAATGACAGTAAAAGGAGAGCACATGTAAATAAAGAGCAATGACAATTTATAATATAAGAAGTACATATAGAAGACAACTACAAGTCAAAGCATGAAGAAGGGTTTAAGAGGTTTTAAAAATTACACATTGCGTGTCGACTGCCGAAAGTCATTTAGGCCAACACCAAAAAATTAAATGATTCGATTTGCGTTAACAAGTCTCAACATTCTGGATAAGGGAGAATGGTATTCATAATTAGTAGAATGTCGATTGAGGAACAGCAATTCATTATTTCGGAGTCTACGGGAAGGGATGTTGAACTGGATGAGTTGTAATAAAGCAGGTGTGTCATTAATACTGATGATAATTTTGAATACGCAAATTAGAGCAGATTCCTTTGTAAGTTTTTCTAGAGAAGGATCGAGTGTTTTACTTTGTCAAAGGCTTTGACATCAACATGAGTGTTGTCTTCTAAGGCTTTAATAATGGTAAAGGATAGTAAATTAGTTTCACAAGGACATCGTTTCTATGGCATTCAGTCTACTTTATCCTTCCTCTGCCATTTCCATGCCTCACTGCCATACATAAGAGTTGGAAACAGCATTCCATCGGGGACTGCTAGTTTCGCTTGGAAAATATCTACGCCCACGGAATGTTCATCCCGTAAGGAGGAAGCTAGGACGAGGCTGCCCAACCCCTTGAAGAGGCTCCTGTCTCCACAGGAACCCCATCCGTAACGTTGACTAAAAAAGAAAGTCGCAACACGGAATAATATCTCAAAAATAAATCACAATAAGGTAAGCATTTGCTAATTAAAATTCACTTGTATAGATATTTTGAAGGTTTTCTTACTCTACAACGCAGTGGGCAGCTGTGAGGATGGTGTGGGCGTTCAAGATGGAGCCTCCGCAAAAAGCGGAGTTGTTGGTGAGTCTCAGCGACACCATGTAGGGAAACTCATCGACTTTTGCGTCCGACCCTCCAACAACACCAAAGTGGATGTCATCATCGGCCGTTGGTGCAGCTAGAAATACATGTCAATTGATTTTTTTTTAAACATACGTACGTAGGAGCCTTGTCGATGCAATGGGTCCTCGAATAGGATAAGAGGATGAAGACGATGATGATAATTCAATAAATTTCTGTCGGAGTAAGTCTCCAAAACTATTCAATTATGCGATAAATCAAGTACAAATAGAGACATAAACTAAAATAAAAGACCCTTGAGTTACGTTTTGTGATAAACTAGAATGTGTACACTAGCGATGAGTAGGTTCAGCCGGAATCTGTTCTTGAACTCGAGTCCTTTGCCGGGAAGCGGATCCCACGCCCACTCCTTTTTCAAACCAACCACTCCCAGAGGACTCAAACGAATGCCTCTTCCCAGCGCTTGACACCCGCATGCGAACTCGCACCCGTATGTAAAGCTCGACCGGTGCGCAGACTCGGGCCCAAACGTCAACTACAGATTTGCGAGAACCAACATCAAGTTGTAAGTACCATAAATGGTACTGACACATTTGCTCATTGACAAGCCGGCTTATGAGCATGCTCATTAATGAGTATGCTCATGTCAAATAGTCAACTGTACACACTTGCTCATTAACGAGCAGGCTTGGTTTGAGCTTTCTCGTGAATGAGCGTGCTCAAAGCCAACATTTGAACACACATGCTATTTAATGAGCATGCTCATGTCAAATAATAAATGTCATCGTGTAGTGTCAGTTCCGTTCGCCCAGAACTAAACAAAGTAATCGTGTTGCTTGCAACGCAATTATTCGTTATTTAAGAATCTTTTGACGAAAGAAAACAAAACGGTTGATTTGGGTCCAAGATGTCAACGGATATACAATTACAAGGACATAATAGAGTCAGTTCCGTCCGCACAGAAGTCAATAAAGTAATTTTATTGCTTGCAACTCATTAACTGAAGAAACTTTTGGCGAAAGAAAACAACAAAATAAAAAGTTCGATTTGGGTTCGCAATTGGATCACTAGAAGAACAAACCTTGGAGCAAGTAATCATTTGTTAGTAGAAATGCGAGAAGAAGATATCAACGGATATAAAAATCATTTATGAGTGCTTCCGCAAAAATTTGACGAGCTACTCTCTAAAATTGAAAGCGTGATATAGAAACGAGATACTCATACGCGGAATGTTATTCCGCACATGAGTTCCTATATTCGAAAGGTTGATTTTCGTCAAAGACGTCAACAAATTCGAATATGTCTAAATTATAAAAAATAAATACTTATTTCAATAGAATGTGGTTTCATTTTAGAGGTAAAGGAACTTTTGGGGAATTTGGAAGTCTATTGTGGATATTGTGGTGACCTTGTAATAATAAAAATCCAAACGCATTCGTGATTCCCATAATAAATCACGAAAAGAAAGGTCTTTTCGTCCGCCTAGCGATCTATTTTGACATTTTTGCCAAGAACGCGCAGGCGCGAACCAGGGATGGTATGTCTAGGGAAATTTCCCTACATCTAGGGAAATTTCGAACTCAAATACTTTGTACAATTTTTTTTACGAACGACAATATTACTGGTATTGCTAGTCGCTAATTATTATTATTTTTAATTTACCTTAATCTTATGTACTGTTGATATACTTACATAAATCAAGCAATGTTGATTTTAACACCGACAACTCAAAATGATATTAAATTTAAGTTTCTAGTTGCGTTTTTATCTAAATATGTTTATTACAAGATATTTTCTTCAGTTTCGGTGATAGCGGTTGATTTTTATTTTGCAAAGTGATTTTTTAATAGGAATATCGTTTTTAATTCAGTTGTAAGTCTATACATATTTTGAAATTATTATTTCATTTGGCAAAAAGTGTTTTATTTGGAAAACTACAGCAAGAAATGGGACGTTTGTATAATTATGATCTCATTAGCAGTTAAAAATCCGCTCCACAGGTTTTTGATGCTAGGCCCTGCGGACGGCTTTTGTTTCGGCTTCACCCAGTTTGAGTGTTGGTGACCATTTTATATATCCGATAGGAACTGGTTCCAAAAATAGCCAGTTCCTCGGATCCACTGTGATCAGTGACAGCTAGTCACCGAGACAAAGTAACCGTGACAAGGTAACCGAGACACGCAATGGCGTCATATGTAATATATATTTTACATGAGCCCCACACAGGAGGCCCTGAGGAAAATTATCTCCCTCGGGGCCTATGTCATCTTTAGGGATGATGTGTGGAGGGTTTTTTAAGGAAAGGAAATGGAGGGGAATTCTGGGAAGGAAAAGGGTTTAAGGGGTGGGTAGGAATCTGGGATTCAGTGTGTCCTGGTCATCCGCCTCCAAGACCTGGACAAACCTCACCCCATAAACCCGGGCACTCCTGCTAAATCACCAAACCTACCTATGGTAGAGGTGTTGGTTATCCAATAAAGGTTCCCGGGGCGGCGGTACCCATTCCCGCCTCCCAAATTTCATAATATATAGCCAAAATATGTCGCGTGTAGCCGCGTGATTTTATTATTCGCAACGCGTCAAGTACCACCTTTCCATATCCTGAAAGATACTTAATTCTATAAATTCGTAGTACGTATACCTAGGGGGGAAATTTACACCTGCGAGCTGCTGACGGAAGTAGCGACATGTTTTGACAGATTCTTGAATTAAAACCGAATAACAACGGTAGATTTGCTTGAAATTTCATGAACATAGATGTTATTTGAGGCGTGGCGCGTAAGGCGTGGCGTCAGATTTGCAATCGAAGTCGGGTTCTGAAATTCAACCACGCAGATGCAAGGGTATTAACACTGTGTGATGATTATTATTCTTTTTTTTTATTTTTTTTTTTTATTTAATATTTGTATGTTTTTACAATAAGTATACATTTTTTTTACATTTTTTTTACAGAGTTGTAAAAATGAACATAACAATAGCATTTCCTCATCATAAAGAGACAAGGCTCTTGTGTTTGATGAGGGAATTCAAGCTCAAGTATATGTAAAATTTAGTAGAAAATAATAATATTGCATCTAATAACAAAAGATATGTAAGAAAACTCGAGATATAACAATAAATAAATTTCAAGATTTAAATGAAATATTAACGGTAGAAATGGACTCTTACAGTTGTTTCAGGTGATTTTTCAATTTAATTTGGAATTTATGTATATTTTCGATAATTTTTAGTTCTAATGGGAGGTTGTTGAAATAATTTATACCTAGATACAGATAGGTATTTTGGATGTGCTTGGTATTAAATTTAGGGATTTTGATATTGTTTTGAAATCCTGCTGATATATTGAATTGTAATTTTTTTAGCTGTATTTCTTTAAAAGTCTGTAGAATTGCATATTTTTTATATATATATTGTCTGTTGTAGATACTTTGAATATTGAAAAGATTCTCTCAGTAGAGAATGTAGATGGTTTTTTCAATATAACCTTAATTATCAATCTTTTAACTATTTTCAGAGGATTTAAAATAACATCATAAGTTCCTCCCCACCCTATAATACCGTACTGTAATATAGATTGAACAATTGCATAGTACACTTTTTTGAGGTTTTCTAGTCTAAGAATATTTCTAATTCTGATAAATATATATATACATTTCCTAATTCTTTTGACAAGTTCACAAATATGTGCTTTCCATTTAAAATGTTGATCTATATATACACCAAGATATTTAATATTTGAAGTTGAATTAAGTGTAGAACATGTTTGATTACAATTAGTTCCACCACATTTACTCTGATGTATTACAATTTTTATTTCTGGATTTGATTTACTTTTATTGATAGAGAAAGGGATAAATTTTGTTTTTTTAGTATTTAATGAGAGGAGATTTTTATCGAACCAGTTTTTCAGCGTATTAATATCAATATTCGCTAGATTATTCACAGTATTCCAATCAGCACCTTCAATTACTATGACAGTGTCGTCAGCATATTATTTTCCGTTTATTCTTTGTGTGAATATGTCATTTACATAAATGATAAACAGTAACGGTCCCAGGACTGTACCTTGAGGTATGCCAAAGTTACTCGTATCTTGTTGGCTAAGCACATCGTTGATTTTAACGACTTGAGGACGTTCGAAAAGGTAGCTTTTTATCCATTCTAGAGCTGCTCCATCTAATCCAATGTTTCTTAATTTACTTATAAGTTTGTCATGTGATATGCTGTCAAACGCTTTTTTGAGATCTATGAAAATTCCAAGGCATTTTAGTGATTTATCTAATGAATTGTGAACAAGGCTAGTTAATTTTGCAATTGCATCCTGTGTACTTCTACATTCCATAAAGCCAAACTGATTTTCATTAATTATTTTATTACATTTTATAAACTGATTTATTCTTTTTTTTACTATCTTTTCAAAAATTTTTGCTATATTCGAAATTACTGATATAGGTCGGTAGTTGCCTACTTCTTCTGGATTACCAGATTTAAATATTGGAGTAATGATAGTTTGTTTGTAAATAGATGGAAACACTCCGCTTTGGAGACTTATATTTATTATATGCATTAATGGTTTAGAAATTTGATTTTTAATATTTTTTAAAATGTTAACTGTAATTCCATCAAATCCTGGGGCAGAACCTCCTTTCATACCGTTTATGATAGATACTATTTCATCCTCTGTTGTGACTTGGAATGTTGCTATTTTATTTTCTGCATCAATATTAGTCTGAAATTGGGTTGATATTTATGTGATTCGCAAGATTTTTCCCTACGTTTGCAAAAAATGTGTTAAATATATTTGCAGCTTTTGAGGGGTTTTCTTTACAACATATTTTCGAGTTATCATGAGTAATAGCACTGATTTCGTTATTCTTGCATTTTTTCTTATTAATTATTTCATTTATAACCGTCCATACTCTTTTACTATCATTTTCCGCCTGATCAAGCTTCTGTTTATAATAACTTTCTTTTCTGTTTTTTTATAATATATGAAAGTTTGTTTTATATGCTTTAAAACGATTTAGTACATTTTTATTATTTGGTTGCTGAGTAGTTAGTTTATAAAGGGCTTGTTTATGTCGTACAGATATTATTAAACCATGAGTAATCCACGGTTTTATAGGTTTGTAGTTAGATAGTTTGGATTTGGGAATATTAATATTTTTTGTCGAATCGTTTATGCATTTAGATATTTTTTCTTCAAACAAATTACAGCAGATATTGACATCATTACATTGTAGTAATTTAATCCAGTTTTCTGATTCTAATTTATATTTTAACGTATCCATATTAAGTACTTTTTTGGATGCATTATTTTGTTTAAGTAATGGAAAAGCTGGATTACTGAATTTATAATGAAATATACATGAATAATGATCAGTGATTGTTGTATGTACGACAGCTGAAGTTATGTTTTCGATGTAAGGAATATTTGTAAATATGTGGTCTATACACGAAGGTCGTTGACCCCGAACGTTTCTTGTATAATAATTTATGCACGATAAATAGTTTAATTCAGCCAGCATATTGAGATAGTTTTCTTTATCCTTACAATAGTAATCGTTTGCAATATTTAAATTCACATCCCCAACAAGTATATTATTTTTATTTCTAAAATTTAATAAAATGTTTTTCAATTCATCTATAAATTGTGGTACTATCGAATTCTGTATGTATACATTTGACACTGTGACAGAGCTGTGTCAGATTAGTTGTTCCAGTGTTGCTATTGAGAATCGAGAATTTCCATTAGAAAAATTAAAAATTGCCATGTAAGAAAGATAATAAAAACGGTTACTACGAACTTGCGTAAAAGTGATTATTTTAACGAAATCCAGGGAAATTTTGCCTCAACATCCAGGGAAATAATTTTTTTGGGCATACCATCCCTGGCGCGAACTGAGATCGGAATGACATGAGCATGCTCATAAGCCAGCCTGTTCACACATGCTTAGAGGCTTCCCCTTCCACCCGATAATCCAATGAGCATGCTCATAAATCAAACGGCTGTTGATTCTATCAGCTGTCTCATTTGGCTTCAAATGAGCATGCTCATTACTAGCAACGTCACGGACACACATGCTACTAGGTAGCAATTGCTACTAGGTAGCATGCTCTTTGGCTTCAAATGAGCAAGTGTGCCCGTAGCATAGGGAATGCAATCCCGATCTCGCGGGATCTCGACATTTGTTTGTAGGTACCTAATTGTTTTAGTTGTGCAGTTATGGTCATTACTTTTTCTTAAATTATGAATTTTTTATTATTTATGTGAGTTAAAAGAACATAATTTTTGGATTCTTACGTTGTTAATACCTTAAAATGTCGAAAAATAATCCAGATCAAGTGTATGTCGAGTTTAGCAGTCGTTTACCGGTATGGAGATACTTCGAGAAAGCAGTTAATAATTTGACTGCTCAATGCAAGTTAGGTAAAGCTATTCTCAAAACCACATCCAGGTCTACAAAAGGTTTACATGTCCATATGGCGTCAATCCACAAAAATTACACAAAATCATTGAATGGGGGAGTATAGAATAATAATATTGTCTTTTAATTAACGAGATCCCGAAAATTCTGAGATCTCGCGAGATGGTAATTTCTAATCTCGCGAGATCTCGAATTTGCGATCTCGAGTCGAGATTGCATTCCCTAGTTGTAATCGTATATCAACTTGACTTAACAAACTAAATTGCAATACGTTATTTATGTGCGCTGAGACTGTGAATGTTTATTAACTCTTTCAGTGAAATGAGGGCTGGGTCTTTCTTCTTTTTAACCTACGTAAAGTTGTCTCCACCAGTCGTGTTTTCGGTTTTTGCACTATCGTTTTTGAACTACTATTATTGTAATTCTTTTTAAATAAAGATATATTTTTTTCATGTATCAGAATACAATCCTTCTCCTCTATAAGTTTGCTCCAGTTATAATCTCTGATATATCTATCAATAGCCTTTTGTGAGATGATTTGAATATACTTATTTGCAAAGTCTATCTGACGTTTATGAGATTTTATATTATTAGCAGTGATAAAATGATCAGCAATATTATTTTCACAGACGCAAGCAGTATTTTTTTGCCTCTAAATTTAGCAAATATATGGTCAATACAAGGGCGAGTTATTTGTCCATTTAATACAGCTTCTCTGGTTACTATATTGATGCATTTAGTTAAATAATGGTTAGTAAGTAAGTTTTCATTTGAAGTTATGATAAAATCTTGGTCATTTAGTAAATTTAGATTTATATCTCCGAGTAGTAGAATAATATTTTCCTTAGAAATGAAGATTTACTGATTAGGAGGTCTGTAGATAGCTATTATATTAACTTTAGTTTTGTTCTGGAGTATGAGCTTTCCTGTTGTATTTTCAAAATGTAGTGATTGAAACGATTTTAGTCTAAATTCAAATTTGTTTCTTATAAACAATATGATACCTCCTCCTGACTTATCAGTCCTGCAGTAGTTATATGCATTATATCCTGGAATATTGTACATACTCGTACTTTCAGTTTGCACAGATGTTTCACATAGCATTAGAATGTCAATATGCTTCAAACTATTTAATAAATAAACATGAAATATACCCCAATATTTTTGTACAGATCTTATATTTAATTGAATACAAACAAGATTATCAGAAGCATTTCTAGTCTAGAACACTACACTAACACTATAAGTCTAGTGTTAACATTTGGATTAAATATATAAACATGTTGATAACTGGAAGAATTATTGTAGAAAAATTATAGTATTTTGAATTCTATAATAAAAATATATAATTTAATAATTAAATATACCTACTTAATTAAAACAAATTACAGTTATCATTCATCTCTTCCGGTAACTCATTGACCATCAACGATTCTCAACTATGAAGAATGTAGGACCTTAATATCGGTTTTATCAAAATCAAATTTCAATTGTGGCCGATTTATTTTTATTTTTATATGAACTCCACACCTGGAGGCCCTGAGGAAAATAATTTCCCTCAGGGCCTATGTCATCTTTGGGGATGCTGTGTGGAGGGTTTTTTTAAGGACAGGGAGGAGAAGAGATTTCTGGGAGGAAAAGGGTTTTAGGGGTGGGTAGGAATTATTTACTTATTATATTACTAACATTATTTACTTTCTTGAAACCATAACAAAAAATCAACAGAATCTTAGTTTCTCTTTTTTACTAGAATATTTTTCACAGATACCTGTATTTATAAATCTTCATTTTAAAACTTACCTTTTTTTAATTGTACTTACTGATGTAATGTAGCATTTTTGTTTATATTACCCACGCAAAGGCAGTGCCTTAGTGGGTTCCCTTTGCCTACTTTTATCTTATATAGATTTACTTATTCCTTACTTTAAATTATTTGTTTCTTATATTTGTATCTTACTGTGTTGTGAAATTATATTAAAATTAATTTTGAAATGTTTTTAGATATAATGGAAAAAAATAAAGATAAAAAAAAAATTAAATTGGGGTTAAGCGTATCCTGGTCATCCGCCTCCAAGACCTAAACAAACCTCACCCCATGAACCCGGGCACCCCTGCTAAACCGCCAAACGTTCCCGTTCCCGGGGCGGCGATGCCTATTCCCGCCTCCCAAATTGAATTAATAATTCATTTTGTTTCCTTTGTAATCTGAAAGCGCACGGACTTGAATTTTACATTGTGTGTTGTTTAGAATTTAAAGTGTTAAGACCGTCAATAATTTAGAAACCCCTTAATTTGTCGTAGGCAGGAATTTAACTAAAAAATTATTTTGTTAAGGTTCTATAGCGGATAGCAGTGAATCTTGAGTTTCTTTAAGATGTTTTCCGAAAGCTTAGACTCAGCCCTTGTAAACTATTGGTTGGTTTGATGAAGAATTTCGCTCAAATCAGTGGTATCTTTGTTGCTTATCTTTAGTTTATAATCTTGGCTGTGTTCCCATTATGGAGTTCGTAAATGTTAAAAACATTGTTCAAGAATTAAAATTGAAAAAAGGTGGAATGCCCCTTTTCAGAAATTCAGTTAAGTTAAATGAAGGCATTATGAGCTAAACTCAATCAAAAATCTGGAATTAGAAAAATCAGAAAAAGACATTGGCACCTCTGGGACTCAAACCCAGGACCTCTTTCTTTCCGGGACCTCTCTCTCGCCCGGAGAGAGGTCCTGGGTTCGAGTCCCAGAGGTGGCAATATCTTTTTCTGATTTTTCTGTTTCCAGATTTTCGATTAAGTGTCGCTCAAAGTGTCTTGATTTAATCAAATATTACAATTTGATATTTTAATCATAAAAAGTTTAAATAAAAAATAATAAAATTCAGTTAAGCTAAACAAATGAAAAACAGTTGGTGAAATTGTTTTCTTCAAACAAATTTATTTTTCCTGATAGGAATGCGTTCGCACATATAGCGTTAAATGTGACTTCATTGCAGATAAATAATTACAATCGGAACTTGAAAAAGTTTTCTTGCCAGAATGCGTCTGCCTGTGACGCTTCAAACTGGATATTTGAGAACACGAGTAATTGCATTCAGAACAAGTGAAAGGTTTATCCCCAGAGTGGGCCAGCCTGTGCCTCTTTAATTTTGATTCATAATAACACGAGTAATCGCATTCAGAACAAGTGAAACGTTTCTTCCCGGAGTGGATCAGCGTGTGACTCTTTAAACTTGATTTACGATAACACGAGTAGTCGCATTCAGAACAAGAGAAAGCTTTCTCCCCAGAGTGGGTCAGCCTGTGACTCTTGAAACTTGATTTACGAGAACACGAGTAATCGCATTCAGAACAATTGAAAGGCTTCTCTCCGGGGTGGGTCAGCCTGTGAGCCTTTAAATTAGATTTACGATAACAGGAGTAATTGCATTCAGAACAATTGAAAAGTTTCTTCCCGGAATGGGTCAGCCTGTGACTCTTTAAATGTGATTTACGAGAACACGCGTAATTGCATTCAGTACAATTGAAAGGTTTCTCCCCGGAGTGGGTCAGCTGGTGACTTTTTAAACTTGATTTTTTATAACACACGTAATCGCATTCAGAACAAGTGAAAGGTTTCTCCCCGGAATGGGTCCGCTTGTGACTGTTTAAACTTGATTTATTATAACACGAGTAATCGCATTCAAAACAACTGAAAGGTTTCTCCGCGGAGTGGGTCAGCCTGTGAGCCTTTAAACTAGATTTTTGAGAACACGAGTAATCGCATTGAAAACAATTGAAAGGTTTCTCCCCGGAGTGGGTCAGCCTGTGAGCCTTTAAATTAGATTTTTGATAACACGAGTAATCGCATTCAGAACAATTGAAAGGTTTCTCCCCAGAGTGGGTCAGCTTGTGAGTCTTTAAATAATATTTTTGAGAACACGAGAAATCGCATTCAGAACAATTGAAAGGTTTGTCCCCAGAGTGGGCCAGCCTGTGCCTCTTTAAACTTGATTCATAATAACATGAGTAATCGCATTCAGAACAAGAGAAACGTTTCTTCTCGGAGTGGATCTGCCTGTGACTCTTTAAAATCGATTTACGATAACACGAGTAGTCGCATTCAGAACAAGTGAAAGGTTTCTCCTCAGAGTGCGTCAGCCTGTGAGTCTTTAAACTAGATTTTTGAGAACACGAGTAATTGCATTCTGAACAGGTAAAAGGTTTCTCGCCAGAGTGCGTTAGCATGTGTCGCTTTAAACTGAATTTTCGAACACAGGAATATTTGCATTCGGAACATGAGAAAGATTTTTCTCCATAGTGCGCCAGCATGTGCGTTTTTAAATCCTGTTGAAGATCACAAGAGAACTTGCAATCTGAACAAAACAATCGTTTCAAAGTAGTTTTTTTTTTCGTAACATCTTTGTGAATCGTCGCGTGGGATTTTCTTCTAGTAGATTTTTTTTCTCGGATGAGTTCTGTTGACAAAAGTGAAAAAAAATGTAGAAAAAGAATAAGAGCTGGTTCATACACGGCTGTCAAATATAAAATATCATAGCACGCCAAATAACGCTCTCCATACAATCCATTCAGACCGTTCACACCTAGCGGTTTCAAGCGCAGATCAATCATAGACAATACACATCTTACGACGGAACCGCTCCAGAGGCGATATACCAAAAGATAAGCCTCCCCCTTTCCGACGAAAACAGGAGAGGGGGTCATTGTAATTACGGAGCTGCCTAGATTGGTGGATGACAGATGTCAAGTTGACAGATGTTAGTACAAAAAATGTGCATTCCGTTGCCGCTCCCTGATTCAATTGACCCCCTCTCTTACCACAGGAAGAAGTATTCGATAGCGACGTGTGAAAGTACAAAAGATAAACGCTGGCGGTTCAACAGATATCTGCTCGCAGATTTATAGCTGTGTGTGAACGAGCTTTAAGGGAATTTTAGAGAAAGATTGAAATTAATATAACATTAAGCAGTACTGAAAAAAAATTATAATTATTAGCATTTGCAAATGCATTGTTCCCTAATAATTCGGTGGGTTAATGGAGTTGAAGGCGATATTCCAAACAGTTAAAATGACTTTTATTTGTTGTGCCAATTTCAGTAATCAACTTAAAAGCGCGATGTCTCTCAAATTAGTTTTGGTGGGGATTTGAATAAGATGTGTTTGACTTTTTAATGACATTAATTTATAAATACCAAATAAGCTAAAAAAAAAACAACCTTAATGGTTGGAAAAGAGAGAACAGAGGCCAAAAGAAGTTAAAATCTAGTCCACCGGCAGAAGATATGGCTTCAGTTTAATGCACAAGGTTTATAGGTGGTGTTTTTTTTTCGAAAGGTGAAAAACAAAATATCAATGGAAGATAATGTAACCTTTTTGATAAGTCAAAAAGAAAAACAAAAACACAACATAAAAAGAGTAATTTTACAAATAAATAATTGGCAAAATATCCGAACCAAAGTTATTGTCGTTGTATTCAGTTTTACGTAATTTTTTAATTCCTCTAGTTACATATAATTCCAAAATACGCTTCTCACCTACAACATTATCCGTTATCATTATCTGATCTATACTTTCGCTGTATTCCAAACACTCCTCCTTAACGTCCTGGAGGGCTATATCTATCGCTGTGTCCAGCATTTCACCTTCGTGTCCTTCCAGAGTCCCTGGTTCCATCTTGATGGAAAAACTGTCCGTGTTGGGAAGGTCCATTATCGTGCTTTAAGCTGGACAGTTATTAGTCCCAGCACACAGATAAACCTAAAACAAATGGTTTATAAACAGTTAGGTATCAACTTTTTCAGTTATACGTGCAATAAGTCCAGAATTGTACGAATTCGAATCCGTTGAGTGTCATATAAAAGGCACACCGTTTTCTATTTTATTTATTCTGTGTTAAGAAAAATTAATAGCATTGTATCTTCCTTCTGACATTAAGCTTTGGCTCAATTACTTCGAAATTTTACCATTTACTACCACTATGGAAAGAACAATTTATTTTCGATGGACTATATATGTTTTACTGAGCGACGCTGGTGAAGTATGTTATTCAAGTATTCCGACAAACCGCTGTTCATCTGTAAATCCATTACCCATTGTGCATTGTAAACGTAAAACTGCAACAATTTGTAGCATTAGAGAGCGAATGAGGTGACAAGACGCACAACAAAAGTTGGTCGAAGCAAAACAAAAACTTTCGGCGTTGTTGAGTGGGAGAAACTTAAGTGTCAAAAGACGACATCTTTGGAAAACATTCAGCGTAACAAATAAACAAATAGGTACGCACAGGGCGGCGATTTTGTATTAAGTTGCATCCAATAACACCTCAAGATCGATTAGAGTTTAAGCCTGGGTGCCTGACAAGGTATCAGGTATCAAGTGATCATGTGATTGCACTTCTTCAAGGGTATTCTTGGGAAACCGGCTAAGGGACGCGGGTGTTTGGGCACGTTGCGGCCAGGCCACTTGCCCGCTCATTCTCGCCGGGACTGCCCCGCGATAGTGGGACAAACTGCCCCCGATATCTTTCTTTTTATATATTTTCTTTGGTTTTAATCTTACTTACATATGTAAATATTTTGTTTTTATTTCACTGTAACTAGATGCTGAACTGGCGAACACATCTATGATGTGTCTTTATCTTGTTAATTACTGCAAATGTAAGTATGCATAAATTTTTCTTCTTACTAACAATCATGCATGCAGGGACATTGGAGGGTCTAGATTCGTTTAAAAATAAATGTAGCTTCCTTTTTACAAAAAAATTAGAGTCCTGACGTGTGCGGCTAAGGAGGTTAAACAATCAGTTTCCTCGCACAGCCGTTGGGAAAGTGGTGGGGTCCCATTTTTTGATCAAGTGATTGCTATGTCGTAATAGATCAACGACAGTTTCACAGCGAAGATTGATTTTGATATGCTTTGTTACTTTTGATTTGTACGACGTTTTACCACAAGCATATACATAAACACACTGGTGAGACTAAAAATAATATAGAAACGGGACTTCCTTCGTAAGTTGGCAGTTGCACGCCCAGACCTGTGCTCTTTGTGCCATGCATTTTCTCTAACGCATAAAATCTTTGAGGGAGAACAATTACACAGGCCAACAGTGAAAAAACTGTTTTGATGATTTTTAATAACTCTTGCGTAATTTAGTGTCCTGATTACGAAAAAAATTATAAAAAGTCATATCACCCACCAATTTTTCACATTTCACTATAAGGTGCCTGATGAGCCTTAAAGTTCACTTCTTGCACAGCTATCTTGACTTTTTTCCTGAAAATTTAGGTGATGTGAGTGAAGAGCAAGGGGAACGGTTTCATCAGGATATAAAAGAGATGGAGAATGATTGTAGGCAAAATATAACCAATTTTAAAAACTGTGATTTTTAAAATTTTTATAGATCAAATTTTCCCTATTTTTTTAAATATTAAATCGATTTTGTGAAAGAATGTTGAAATATGAAATCGATATTGTGAAAAATGGTGGGTCATAAAAAAAAACTGCTATGAAATACGGTTTCAGCATTCAAAATTACATAAGATTTTGATAAATTTGTTTAAAAAGTTTTCACAAACATTTTTTTTGTTGGCCTGTGTTATTATTATTTATAATAATGGATACTTGTCAGTAATTTGTGGGCAAGTACAAATGAAATGCTATTCGTTGGCATTTACTAGTGCAAGCCGAGTAAAGAAAACACTTTCTAATCAAACACAAGGGCATTTAATGTAATTTACTTAGGGGCAGCACACTCCCTTATGCGATGCTTGGCAGTTTAGTACAAAAACTACGACATTAAAAGCACGACATTTCACTTTTTTTATTCCACTTTCAGATTGTTTTCAGCAGGTTTATATTATAGGTAAAATTGTACAAGCCCACCTCACGGATAATACGGAACGTTCGTGTTGTTCAAATTCGATACATGGATAATACGGAATATTCCTTTTTTCTAATAGACAATCAAATATGACATTTGTCGGAAGTACCAATCTTATAAAATAAATTCTTATCAAAATAAAAACAGAAAAGTACCTACTTCGATTTATTCCTGGGTAGAGATTAGCTGCGAAAGCTGGATGTCATCATAATTTAGATATACATGCAGGGTTTGTCTAACGGGTATGTGTAATTAATACCTTTGTTTCCATGTTCTTCTGTTAAAAATACGGGTTCAAGCTTGTCAATAATGCATTCACTTCATAACCCGAATAAATTATTGTTTTATATGGCAATAATAATTTTTCTATGATTGGCAGCATTGATTGATGATTGATTGTCTATGAAATGTAAACCGAAAAATGATGAAAATACGAATGGCGTATGCCGCCCGAGTGAAATAATTTTAACAAAATTTAAATGTAACACGCAAAATTTATGCAAAGTTTTTCGTCTCCCCGACGTAAATACTCACTTTTCGTAATAATAAAGCTAAATCTAATTGTTTGATTAAGAAATATTGCGTATTAACCAGTAAGCGGAGTAAGACATAAATAATGAAAATAGTTGTCTTCTTCTTTTTTTATTTATTCATATGTAATTAATATTCATATATAATAACATATGTAATTATACCCTATATGGGATGTGTGGGATTGCACTCCCCTCCCCACATCCTGGAATAAAGACCTTATTATTATTATTATTATTATTATTAAGTAATTAAGGTGAATCACGAGGTTTTTTTTTTCAAAAAACTTGGTGATTTAGCGATAGAAAAAAAAATGACATCAATTTTTTTTAAATACTTTCGTTCACGGAAGAGTTCGTATGCCATCGAAAAGCAAAATTAAAACATTCGCGATGCAATCACTGCTTCAAATAACCGATTTTATACAATGAATGAATGACGAAGATGATTTACAGGTTCGTACCTCAATACAATAAACTTGTGACCACAGTTACACCGAGGAATGCTACTTAGAACAAGATGGATGCCAAGCGTGTCGAGTTCCTTGCGTCTGTCAGCTGTTGCAATAGGGTTGCCAGTATACGTGTTAGAAAATACCCACAATATGTATTCAAATTCCCCATAAGTTCTTTACCACCAATATTATACAAAATTCTATTGAAATCAGCCTTTACTTTTTACGTTACTCCCAAAACTGTGCGTTTAAAAAAAATATGCGTTTATATAAACACAACCTAAAGAAACCCTCCACATATGCAACAGAAACGCTTTTCGCAGATTTCACGGGAGGTCATTTCAACGAGGAGGTCATTCATCCAAGTTTTTTTGGTTATTTCAATATTTTTTTGTTTGTAATCGTACTTTTTCATAAATATTTTTAATTCTTCATAAAAAAAGTTTGGTTCCAATAATTTTAGCATTGCATTCCAATCGGTGATTTGGATCAATAAATCAATCTTTTTTTCCGATAGTGCAGTGAAATACTCTTGGTGCAATTTGTCGAAGGTACATTTATCATAGTAACAGGAGTTAATGGTAGCTACCGTTAGATTGTAACGTAAGATAATGTAACATTGTAGTTTATTTAGGTTACCGATTTAACTGTACGCATATAACCTTACTTCAATTTTCATGTAACATTATTTGTCTGTTGGAATTTCATATTAGAGAATCCCGTCTACGCCCGAGATTGAATTAAACTTTAATAGTCTTGTTTTTAGGTTTTCACGGCCAAAAGGTATTTTTGTTATTATTTTTGGGGTGTTATGCCGTGTTTCGCTGCCTCCTTTTTTATCTCATCTGGCTCATCTGCCCTGATGATGGACACTGTAACGCTGTCCGAAACGTTGGCTAAAGAAGGAGGTAGCGAAACACGGCATAACACCCCAAAAATAATAACAAAAAAAAAACAATTTAATAGTCTTCATCATGCTTTATTATTGCCAATTTGTATTAGATAGTAAAGTCAACAAACCCTTTTATATAATTATTCAATTGAGATTATAAATGTCAATGCTCTACCTTTACAGCTCGTACAGCTAACCACATATCAATTTTTTTTTTTTTAAACACTTATATTATACAGACAATTAACCTTTACACATTTAATAAGGTTTAAAATGTAATTAAAAATTTACCGTTTTGCTTTTTCAATTTTATTGGAAAAAAAGTAGTTTTTATACAGAGTGGCGCAAATTTCATCATCCAATTTTGTTTTTGAATACATTTTTTATTAAATAAAAAAGATTTTGAGTTACGGAAATCTTTACTTGGACCTTAACAATTTTTTCTGTTAAATGGAAAAGATGATACCCGTCAAGTGGCTGCCGCCAGTGTTGATACACATTTGTGCCCGTTTTATCGCATTTTCCATGACTTTCCGCAAGATTTCCAGTGATAACTATTCGCAATCCTGTCGAAAGGGTTGCGATTGTCTGAGGCGCGTTGGCATAAACCCGCGACTTCAACTAGCCCCAAAAAAACAATTCTGGGATGGTTCAGTCGGGCGATCTTGCTGGCCAGGCAAATCGCCAAAAAGGGAAATTACGCGACCAGGAAACGCTTCCTTCACAATATCCATTGTGTCTCGTGCTGTGTGTGCGGTTGCACCGTCTTTTTGAAACCACATGTTCACTAAACCTCGCTCATCCAATTCCTGCAGAAGGAAGTCATTTATTATGGCCCTATAGCGTTCGCCAGTAACAGTGACCGTATTACCAATGGCGTCCTCAAAAAAATACGGCCCAATCACTCCTCCCGCGTGAACACCGCCAAGAGCAGTGGCTTTGAGTGGATTAATGGCCCTTCGTGCATCACATGCGGATTTTCAGTGCCCCAGAAACGAAGAATTTGCTTATTGACGTAACGGCTTAAGTGGAAATGCGCCTCGTCGCTCATGATGACTTTCGACTCAAAATCGTCGTCTTCGTTGTTGAGATTGAGGATGGCAATTAATCCTCAATTATTTCACGATCTTGCGGAGTATAGCGCTCCTTACTTGTCTGTTTGTATTCTGCAACTGTCTAGTTCACAAATGTCAAATATGATTGACGTACGACGCCATTTGCAACAATTATAACATTTTCCGATAGGGTGATAAATTTTGCGCCACCTTGTATAATTTTAACTATCCATACGTAAAAGTCCCTAAAGAGAGGGTTAATAAATACATGCATAAAAATAAATACGTAAGAACAGTAATGGGCTTGTAGAACTAAAAACAAATAATCTATATCCGACGTTCAAGGTGGACCGTGTTACATTTCGCAAAACAATGTAAATTTCTTTGGGAGGCTTTGAGAAATATTTATTTTGCACTGTGGTTTGCATATAATAATTGCATAGTTCGTATTTAAGTAGTACCATTTTAAACAACCATTAGCACAATAAAAGTAAACATCAATTTTATTTCTCATTTATTGATTTCCATATGCAGGGCACACATGTGTAATTAACTTAATTGAATTTGAGTATGAATAAAACAACAACGTAAAAAAATTTTACGAATTAAATGTGAAGAAAAAAGTATTTAAAAAATTAAAGTTAAAAAGTAAAAATTAATAAGCAAGAAATAATAATATTCACGAATCGCTAAGCGTTAGAAGGTTTGAGTTTTCATTTTTTTATTTTTTTTTTATTATTTATTAAATTACAGAGAACATTTTGTACAAGAATTAGAGTAGACCCACAAAGCTGTCATATGGCAGCTTGTTTGCAGATTCTAACAATTTAAACATTCTTAATATAATATCTAAGAAAATATTTGTAAATACATTTATAGTTTTAAGGAAACATTAGAATAGATCACAGTAGTATTAGATAATTTAACTTACAACTATAAATATATAAGATATTTCAATAAACCTATCTAATAAAAGATATGTAGGCAGCTATATTAAGATATTCAAAGATACATGGAGTTTTCGTTCATTAACCATAGTTTTATCATTTTAGGACTTAGTCTCACATTTTTTTCAAATTTTATGTTTTTATTGAAAATCACTGGTATTAGATATTTATTGAAAATCACTGGTATTAGATATTATAAAATTAAGAAATTATATAAAATGTTTTTATTGAAAATCACTGGTATTAGATATTCAAGAGTACGGCTTCCATATTTATTTAATATTCGATGAGTTTTTAGGCCCTTTCCTTCTCTAAATCTTGTGGTATGTTTGTGTACAAGTAGGTGTTTGTAAGGGCTTTCCCCCATATTATCCATAATAGTAGTGAACCAGTGGAGACCTTTTATTGTAAGTAGGCTCTCTGAGCCATACAGTAATTTTAAGTTATGTCTCTGTTTGTAAATCTTAGTTGTGACAATTTTTTTTGTTATGGCGGTTTGTAAATTTTCAATATATTTAATGTAAGTAGTGCTTGCATGTCCCCAAGTTCGAATACCATATCTAAGGATGGATTCGACCATAGAAAAATATATGAGTTTAAGAGTACAATGAGGCAAAATAAATTTTAATTTGTAAAAGTTACTAGCTAAGGATCTGAGCTGGTTACAAATTTTAGCCACTTGTTTATCCCACTTAAATTTGTTATCAACAATTATTCCCAGATAAGTATATTCATTTGTGAAATCTATTTTTTCACAGTCACAAACATTAATAATTCCTCTATGTATACAGTAAAAGCTATGAGCGGTTATTTTAGGAACATTCCACATTTTCAAACTTGGTGATTTTATGTACATGCATTTGGTTTTTTTAACATTAATAATTAATCCTACATCATGAGCCCATTTGAGAAGCTCGTTAAAATCTCTTTGTAATTCTTGTATAGCAATTTCAGGATTTTCATTTGATACAACAAGAGCAGTATCATCAGCAAAAATGAATCGACTTCTAAGGTTCTAAAATGTGACACAAAAAAACTTCCAGTGTTCAAATTTATCTGCATCCTGAGAACGAGAATGTTTCCAAGCGAGGGTGATGTTTAATAAAATGACGTCGTAATTGAAATTTGTTAACGAAACTGTAATTGCATTCTGAACAGGAGAACGGTTTCTCGCCGGTGTGGATTCTAGTATGTTGAACTAAATCCCTTTTTTGTCTGCATCTATAAGTGCATTCCAAGCACGAAAGTGGTTTCTCTCCAGTGTGGATTCTAGCATGAATAACTAAATTCCTTTTTTGTATGCACTTGTAAGCGCATTTCGTGCATGAAAACGGTTTCTCTGTAGTGTGGGTTTTAGTATGTTGAACTAAGTTATTTTTTCGTGCACACTTGTAAGTGCATTCCGAGCATGAGAATGGTTTCTCTCCAGTGTGGATTCTAGTATGATTGGCTAATTCCTGTTTTGCTAGGCACTTGTAACTGCATTCCGAGCATGAGAACGGTTTCTCTCCAGTGTGGGTTCTAGTATGTTGAACTAAATTACTTTTTAGTGCGCACCTGTAGGTGCATGTCGAGCATGAGAATGGTTTCTCTCCGGTGTGGGTTCTGGTTTCCAAGCGAGGGTGATTTTTAATAAAATGACGCCGTAAATGAAATTTGTTAACGTAACTGTAATTGCATTCTGAACAGGAGAACGGTTTCTCGCCGGTGTGGGTTCTAGTATGTTGAACTAAATTCCTTTTTTGTCTGCATCTATAAGTGCATTCCAAGCACGAAAGTGGTTTCTCTCCAGTGTGGATTCTAGCATGAATAACTAAATTCCTTTTTTGTACGCACTTGTAAGCGCATTTCATGCTTGAAAACAGTTTCTCTGTAGTGTGGGTTTTAGTATGTTGAACTAAGTTATTTTTTCGTGCACACTTGTAAGTGCATTCCGAGCATGAGAATGGTTTCTCTCCAGTGTGGATTCTAGTATGATTGACTAATTCGTGTTTTGCTAGGCACTTGTAACTGCATTCCGAGCATAAGAACGGTTTCTCTCCAGTGTGGGTTCTAGTATGTTGAACTAAATTACTTTTTCGTGCGAACCTGTAGGTACATGTTGAGCATGAGAATGGTTTCTCTCCGGTGTGGGTTCTGATATGACTAATAAAATTACTTTTTTTCCTACACCTGTAGGTACAAGTAGAACAGGAAAACGATTTATTTCCTGTGACTGATTGTTTTGCTACACGGTTCCTTGAACCAATAGTAGATGATTTCGACAAATCGAATTCTGAAAAACGAAATAAAAATCATTAATGGTATTAAGGGAACTTAACAGATAAGCAACATATTCAAAGTATTGTTTTCCTGTGAAGGTTGAAAACCTTACAACTTTTAAAGAAGATTGACAAAAAGTTTAAAGAACTAGAATAAGGGAACATTTCTAATAACAAAATAATAACTATTCGCGTTAGATAATCATACAAAAGAGTCAGGTTGTTAAAATTGTTAGGATCCTTTTTAATAAAAAACTCTTTTGCAAGAATTTTCACTTATATTTTTAAATCACAGGTAACGTGTTTTAAATGTGTAAATAACGGTGGTAATACTGAATACACCGGGCCAACATCTGGCAGTTGTTTTACTAACTGAACTTGCGAAGAAACGAAGCGCTGATACTCAAAAACTAGCCTTTTTATAGAGTAAAAAAATGCACACATTGACAGAACATAAATAACTACAGTTCTCCGACATTTTGGATGACGTGGTTAAAACAGATTACTGCCGATCTACCGGACCCATTCACTAGCCAAGGTTCGCACCATTTGGTCAAGTAGAATAAACCATAGGTGTTTGCTCCAGCAACCCATAGGTGCCGGTAGTCTGTCAATTTTTAACATAGCCCGCCCCCGGGGGTTCATGAATTGGGAATCATGGGGAACACAATTCCTAAAACTAAATACTGTACAAAGGCTAAGAAATCATTTAACCTATTATAAATTAATCTTATTTTTCAAATTTATAATCCTAAAATCCTATACTATTATTTAAAAACATACATTCACAAGTTGGATTTAAGGTGATTGACCTACAACATTCATTCACAAGTTGGATTTAAGGTGATTGACCTAGACTAATAACATAAACTTAAATTAACCTACAATTTTTTTTTAAATAATCACTCAACACAAAATAATAATATAAAAGAACACAACCCAACACAACACAATTGTCTTTTTTCTTCTCAAGTCCATCGTCTCCAAGATCTTCTCCAGGTGCAGTCCTCGATATAAACACCGCAGTGCGGGGTGCAAAATCAATTGGTCAATTAATAGGTCGTCCAGTTGTTCCTGAGTTTGGTAATTTTAAAGGGACTTTTTTTATATCTTCACCCTACAAAGTTTTTTTTTAATTTACTCATCATGTCCGTCCGGGGTGTCCGGACTGACGGAAGGGTCCGGGGCGTCCGATACAGGTTCAGCTTCCGGATCCAGAGGCATCAGACATATCTTTGTGATAGGCCTGACAAAGATTCCTTGAGGGGTTTTCAGGGTAACCACTCGCACAACACCATCAGCGCCGGGATGTGTAACCCCTCAAGGACTCGCGCCATTTTCCATAATGGTGGAGGTAAATTATCTTCTTTGAGAATAACCAGATCATCCTTTTGCAGTGCCCGTTGATTACTGGTTTGCCATTTAGTCCTTTTTTGTAGCTCCATTAAGTACTTTCACTTCCATCTAGACCAAAAGGATAATATTAGCGCATGGATTCTCTGATATTGGGTCAGCCTGTTGTCCGGTATGGCTCGGACATCTCTCTCCGGAATGACAGAGGATTTAGTGCCTATGAGGAAATGGTTTGGGGTGAGGGGTTGGTAATCGTGGATGTCATCAGACAAGGAAGTCAATGGACGGGAATTTAAACAGGCCTCAATCTGACAAATCAAGGTATACAAAAGTTCAAAGGGTAAAGCAGAATTATTAGTGACTCTATACAAATGAAATTTCGCTGACTTGACCGCAGCTTCCCACAGCCCTCCCTGACTAGGGGCTCGAGGGGTTATGAACCTCCACTCAATACCTCTGTTGGCTAAATAATTTTGAATCTTGTCGTTGTTTTCTCTCAAACTGGTATACAGCTCCTTGAGCCTGTTACAAGCTCCACGAAAGTTGCTAGCGTTGTCGGAAAAGATCTTATCAGGTTCTCCCCTACGGGATATAAACCTCTTTAAACTATTCAAGAAAGCATCGCTAGATAAATCCGAAACTAATTCCAAGTGAACCGCCTTTGTGGCAAAACAGACAAAAATACATAAATACGATTTCACGAGTGGAACCTTCTTCAGTGGCCCACTTTTGGTTGGAATCGGTCCTGCAAAATCGACTCCCGTGACAGCGAACGGCCGGCTTGGGGTGATTCTTTCGTACGGTAAGTTGCCCATGATTGACGGTACGAGGATGACACCTAAAACACACAATACACTTATGTAATATCTTTTTAACAGTATTTTTCCCAAAAATAGGCCAAAACTTTAATCTTATTTCAGCTAATAGGGCTTGAGGTCCTGCGTGTAAGTTTACATAATGATAGTGACGTATAATCCATTCGGTTAGCTTATGTTTAGCTGGCAATATAATTGGATGTCGTTGTTGGTACGATAGGTGTGTGGCTAAATTTAGTCTACCGCCCACATATATAAGACCATCACGTAAAAAAGGATGAAGAGATTTTAAGTTACTATTTTTGTTGACGTTTCCCTGGTTTTTTAATGCCTTCAACTCCTTTTGAAAGACATGTGCTAGAGCTGATTTCAGTAGACAATTCAAACTTGCTTCTAGTTCAGCTACACTTAAATTACCCGAACTTTTACTTTTAATATTTCTGCAGTTATTTACAAACCGCAGCACATATGCTGTAACCCTTTTCAATTTGATAAATGAGGAAAATTTTCCAAATATTTCCCATTCTTGAATATCTGTAGATAATAGAATATTTTTGCTCTTGAGCTCCGGAGGGTTCGAAAAGGAAATGTTCGATATCGTTGACTCCGTCAGTCAACCAACTTGGTCCATTCCACCATATTGTAGAATTTATCAATTTATCTGCAGTAGTTCCTCTTGAAAGTATATCCGCTGCATTGTCGGATGATGATACGTGTCTCCATTGATCTGGATCACTCAGTTCTTGTATTTCGGCTACTCGATTAGCCACGAAAGTGCTCCAACGAGTAGGTTGACCTTTCAGCCAGCACAGCGTTATCATAGAGTCACACCAATAATATGTGTTGATCTCCATTATATTTAGTGCTTGTTTTATAGTTTTCATTAATTTCGCCAGTAGTACAGCACTACACAGCTCCAACTTAGGCAGTGAAATACACTTCAATGGTGCTACCCTAGATTTGGATGTTATTAAATGTGAATGCCACTTACCGCTGTGGTCCATTGACACCATATAAATACAGGCTCCGAAAGCCTTCTCAGACGAATCGCAAAAACCGTGTAGTTGTAGCTCTTTTGCTTGCTTGCAAATAATTTTTCTTGGTATTTTCAACACATTTAGCTGAATTAAATCTTGCAGGTAGGTCCTCCAGGGTACTAATATTTCATTAGGTAATTGATCATCCCACGCTGCTTTGGACTGCCACAGCCTTTGCATTATCAACTTGGCTATGACTATTATCGGTCCTAAGAGTCCCAATGGATCGAAGGTTGATGCGATGCAAGGCAATATCTCTCGCTTGCTCTCGGTTGGACCTGATGGCTTCATTATCAAATAAGAAAAATAATCAGATTCATTGTTCCATATTAATCCTAATATTTTCTCAGTCTTTGGATTGTCAGTAATAATTTTGTCGGAATTGCCTGATTCGGCACACTTAGCTTGGCCCGACTCGGCTGACAATTCCAAGGCATTGGACCTCCATTTCCTCAACGTCATCCCCGCAGATGACAAGATGCTGATTATTTCTCCTTTTAACTTCTTACAGGATTCCAGATCATCTGCTCCCGTTAACAAGTCATCCATATAGAAGTCATTTTCTATGACCTGACTAGCTCTAGGAAAAATTAAATTGTTATCCATACCAATTTGCTTTTAGCATCTTGTGGACAAGAAAGAGGAAGGTGACAGCCCATAAGTCACGGTCTTCAGACGATAATGCTTGAGCACCTCCTGTGGTGACTCGCGCCATACTATCTTCTGAAGGTCAAGGTCATCTTCACAGATGTTAATCTGGCGGTACATTTTCTCGATGTCAGCAGTCATGACTATTCGATGTTTCCTGAAATGCAATAGTTGGTTATATAGATCCTTTTGTATAACAGGTCCTGTCATCAAGGCTTCATTGAGGGAAATTCCATTTGAGGTTTTGGCGGAGCCGTCAAAAACGACCCTCACTTTAGTAGTAGTGCTGGATTCTTTCACTACAGCATGATGCGGTAAAAAATAGGATTCACGATCCCCTATTGACTGGTCACACACCTCCATGTGTCTCAATTCTTCATATTCACGCATGAATTTTACATATTGTGTCTTCAACTCGGGATGTAACACAAATTTTCTTTCCATATTTTTAAATCTCTTTTCGGCAGTGAGCAATGAGTTTCCCAACTGATCAATGCATGCCCGACGCGGTAAACTTACTACATATCTACCGTCGTCTTCTCTAGTATGTGTACTAACAAAACTGGCTTCGCAAGCCTTTTCTTCTTGAGTTTGAATTTTAGTGGAATTAATCTCTTCCAATTTCCAAAATTTTTCTATTTGATGACTCAACTTATTTATAGATAAACTGCAAAAATCTGATACAGGCCTTTGTTTAGGGTACACGTTGATTGGACCGGACACGATCCATCCTAGTTGCGTACGTTTAAGCGTTGGTCCCGACTCGAGTTTCAATCTATCGTTGCTTAGCATTTCCCAGAAGCTCTCCGCGCCCAACAGGATGTCGATGGGTGCGGCTATATTGAAGTTCGGGTCTGCCAGCTCCAGTCCTGGTGGTAGTTTGAACTCTTTTTTCGCCACTGTCACTTGTGGTAAATTGGTTGTAATTTCCTGTAAAATCAGACATGATATTTCGCGTTTATAATCAGAATTAAGCGAAGTCATCTCCACTGAAATTCTCCTCTTTATGTGCGTAATATTATTATGGATCCCCGACACGGGTTTGTTTATCCATTCACATGGTAAATTTAATTTATTAGCAAATTCAGCTCTCATAAAATTACTCTGCGCGCCAGAATCAATCAGGGCGCGAGCCGTAAAAATTTTATTGTTGGCCCCCACAACTCCTATGTTGGCGGTTGACAATAATATTTTTAGGTTTTCACGGCCAAAAAGTATTTTTGTTATTGTTTTTGGGGTGTTATGCCGTGTTTCGCTACCTCCTTCTTTAGCCAACGTTTCGGACAGCGTTACAGTGTCCATCATCATCTGCCCTCACTCGTTTGATAAAGACAGAGATATTAAAGTCCTCCACACTTGTAATAAAGGCCATAAGCTAGATAGACTAGAATCTTTAGAAATTTCCCGCTTAACTAAAAAAATAGACCATAAATTTGTAATGAATAAACAATTAGAGTCATTTGCTAAGTCTCCACTTTTGTATCCATTGTAATTTTCATAATAATTTCGAAATTAAAATATGTATTTAGCTAGTAAAATGACCATTCCTACTCCAATGTAAACATGTATCCCTTCAAAATGCTATTAAAAAAATCCCATGCATCATAAATGTAATAACGATTTGACAATAAAATTAGGTCTTTAATAATTCATACCACTTGTAAGGTTTTTCCTAAACAATATTGAAGTGAGCTACAAACCCAAGGTAATTAGCCCACTGGAATAACCAAAATATTTAGAAATTCAACAGTCTCAAACTACTTAGTAACAAATGTAATTAGTATAATTGATTAAAACCCTTAAGACCACCCCGCTTCCCCTCCCTCAAATGTTATGTATATAAACCGTAGATTAAGAATATTTTGTACCAGTCTGAAGATGGCTCCAGCGAGCTGAAACCGGTTACGGTCATTAAACTTAAAGTGGAAAAAAGTTTTATATTTGTTTTTATTATAATATATTATAATGGAATTCCACCATGAATTATCAGTTTCAAAAATATAAATATTAAATATATCGTTTCTAGAGACAATTGAAACAGTATTCGACTTAAAGTCTTCTACCGAAGAGAAGGGAGGAATGTTAACACAACCGTGTACAAGCTTTTTGGTACCAAATATAACATAGGAACAATTGATCAGAAATTTTTGTTATTTCTTTTTGGGGTGTTATGCCGTGTTTCGCTACCTCCTTCTTAGCCAACGTTTCGGACAGCATTACAGTGTCCATCATCAGGGCAGATGAGGGACACTGTAACGCTGAGGATGAGTGGGCTCATCTGCCCTGATGATGGACACTGTAACGCTTTCCAAAACGTTGGCTAAAGAAGGAGGTAGCGAAACACGGCAAAACACCCCAAAAACAAATAACAAAAATACTTTTGGCCGTGAAAACCTAAAACATACCCAATTGATCAGAAACATTGTTAGATGTTTCTAGAAAATGGCAAGGATATTTTTTGTTTACACAGATCATCACTCCACCACCTGTACACTTCACAGAAGAAGTAGAACGGTCACAACGAAAAATATTGTAGACCAACAGTCCAAGTTCAGCAGATGAGACATTATCAGAGAGCCATGTTTCGGTTAGAAATAAAAAGTCGTAATGAAATAAAAAGTCGATACTTTCATTACGCTCACCGATTGCATTCTGAAGTTTTTCAATTATTTCAGTTAGGTACTCCACCTTATCAGTCATATTATTGACAGCTTGGCCCACTGTTTCCCAGAGTTGGGTTGATCTCGTTGCCTTGGTAATTGTGGTTTATACGTCCGTAAGACAGGATGTCATAATATTGATGTCATCATAATAAAACACATATAAAACTTATTTTGACTTAAATTTTTTTGATCGTAACCGGTTTCAGCTAATTAAAGCCATCTTCAAACTGGTACCAATTATTGGTACCCTACGGTTTATATATACTCGTTTAACATACCGGGGAGGGGGAAAGGGGTGTTCTACAAGGATTTTAATCAATTATCTTAATTACCTTTGTTACTAAGTCTTTTTTGTTAGGCGTGCAATTTCGAATTACTCCAGTCTTGTTAATGAAGTTTGCATATATACACTTTTTTTTAATAATAAATACATTTTTTTGTTAATGACATACAGTTTTGTACATTTTGTTAATTTACATTTATTCTATTGACGAAAAGATACGCTCAGCTACGCATTCAGGATTTTTTTTATTTGAAACATGTTAAAGTGTTACAATTTTTGACAATATAATAAATTCACCGTAAACATTTCAAAACACTCTCTTTCTTGATATGCAAAATTGTACCAAATGCTTTGCAGATATCGAGAAATACCAAAAAAAAGGGCCTCGATGGATGCTCATATTGAGAAAATTAGTAAATAGGTGGATACTACTGGAGAGAATTTTTTTAGAATTGTTTGGGTATTGTTGTTTCGTTGTTCCAGGTGGCTTTAATGTGGAGACTCTTATCATCAAGACGGAATCAAAACCACGACGGAACCAGGACCAAGGAGAAGAGGATGAAGGGTGCGTTCCTTGTATGGAAATGGACATATACCTGCCCGATGTTAAAAATGAATGCTTAGAACGCTTTGAAAGAATTACACAGTCGGCAGGTAAAACCGATTTAAAAAAAAATTTAAATGGCAAGTTTTGTTTTCCTATTATAATTTGCGTTTTTTCTTAATTTACTGTGCTTACTTAATCCGTAATCTTTTTCAGACTTATTAACAGAACTGAAGATGCATCCCGTCGAAAAACAATTCTCTTGTCCCCATTGTAACAACTCCAGCCCTCATAAATCAAAGTTAGAAAGTATGCGCATACACACTGGAAAGGAATCTTTGTCGTGTCCCGACTGCAGCAACTCATGTCATCATAGGGGAGATTTGACAAGACACGTGCTGACTAATAGTGGAGAAAAACCTTTTTCATGTTCTGACTGCAACTATTCATGTTATCAAAAGTGCGATCTGGCTAGCCACATGTTGACTCATAGTGCAGAAAAGTTTTTTTTTGTTCCCAGTGCGATTATTCGTGTTCACACAAACGCAGTTTGACGAACCGCATGCTACCTCACAGTGAGAAAAAACCCTTTTTTTGTTCCGAGTGCAACTATTCATGTTCTAAAAAGGGCAAACTAACTAGGCATATGCTGATTCACAGTAAAAAAAAACCTTTTTATTGTTCTGAGTGCAACTACTCCTGTTCTCAAAAGGGCAACCTGACCAGCCACATGCTGGCTCACAGTGGAAAAAAAAGCTTTTCTTGTTCGCAACGCAAATATTCAAGTTTAAAAAAAAAGAGCCATCTGACTAGACACAAGCGGACTCATAGCGGAGAAAAACCTTTTTTATGTTCCGAGTGCAACTATTCATGTTTTCAAAAAGGCAGTTTAACCAGGCATATGCTAACTCACGGTGGCAAAAAAAAAACTTTTCTTGTTCCCAGTGCAACTATTCATGTTCTCGAAAGATTCATCTGACTAGCCACATGCGGACTCTTACTGGAGAAAAGCCTTATTCTTGTTCCGAGTGCAATTATTCATGTTCTCACAAAAGCAGTTTGATGTACCACATGCTGACTCACACAGGAGAAAAACCTTTTTCATGTTCCGAGTGCAACTATTCAAGTTCTCGAAAAGCCAATCTGTCCATCCACATGCTGACTCACAGTGGAGAAAAACGTTTGTCATGTCCCGAGTGCAAATATTCATGTTTTTACAAAAGCAGATTGACCAGGCATATGCGGACTCATAGTGGAAAAAAACCTCTTTCATGTTCCAAGTGCAACTATTCATGTTATCAAAAGTGCGATCTGGCTAGCCACATGCGGACTCAGTGCAGAAAAACCTTTTTCTTGTTTTAAGTGCAATTATTCATGTTCTCACAAAAGCAGTTTGACGTACCACATGTTGACTCACACAGGAGAAAAACCTTTTTCATGTTCCGAGTTTAACTATTCATGTTTTCAAAAAAGCAATTTAACCAGCCACATGCTGACTCACAGTGGAACAAAAAACTTTTATTGTTCCCAGTGCAACTATTCATGTTCTCGAAAAATGTATCTAACTAGCCACATGCGGACTCATAGTGGAGAAAAACCTTTTTTTTTGTTCCAAGTGCAATTATTCATGTTCTCACAAAAACAGTTTGACGTACCACATGTTGACTCACACAGGAGAAAAACCTTTTTTATGTTCCGAGTGTAACTATTCATGTTTTCAAAAAAGCTGTTTAACCAGGCACATGCTGACTCAGTGGAAAAAAATCTTTTCTTGTTCCCAGTGCAACTATTAATGTTCTCAAAAGATTCATCTGACTAGCCACATGCGGGCACATGCATGCGGGCACAAGTGGTGAAAAACCTTTTTCATGTTCCGAGTGCAACTACTTGTGTTCTCAAAAAAGCAACCTGACTAGCCACATGCAGGCTCACAGTGGAAAAAACCTTTTTCTTATTCCGTGTACAATTATTCATGTTTTCACAAAAGCAGTTTGAGGAACCACATGCTGACTCACAGAAGATACAAACCTTTTTCTCGTCCTGAGTGCAACTATTTATGCTCTCGAACGGGTGATTTAATGATTCAAATGCTTACTCACAGTAGAGAAAAACCTTTTTCATGTTCCGAGTTTAACTTTATTTTATGTTCCGACAACAATACCTACAATCGAGTGACTGCTGTGTTTTGGCTCTGCTCCCGAAATTAATTATTATTTGGTTATTTATTTATTTATATTTAATAACCCCCTAATGGGCTTTTACATGAATAGACGGAAATTTAAATACACAATATTAATTACATGAGTTACATAATCAAGAAAACAGAATTAATAAGAATGCAAACAACTCGTTAGGTAAAGATTATTATAACATAAATTAAAAGAAATGAAATGGTACGAGTTGTACTTACAAAAAACACTAATACAATTCAACTTAAAATATTTATACAAATTGTTTATAATTAGACCTAGAATAAAACAAAGTGTAATCTATAAGAGCTAGTTAGTATTAGGGTATAAACAAACAATTATATCTGACTATTACTAAAAATAGAACAGAAAAAATATAATATAATAAGTATATATTTTACTGATAGAGTTTGGATGAGAAAAGATTACATGAAAAGAACAAAAAAATAATAAAACTTTGTGCCGTAACGCTCAATGGTTGTCGATGTGTTTTCTGCTTGCTGAGGGCCGACTAGCGTTCCATGTGTCGTTGGACGCGCACATGAGTACATGACGTCAAATCTACCGCCCGGCGCAACAATAACGTATCGGCAGTGTGAAAAGTTAGCGTTCGTATTATGCGCATCGCACGCGCATATTTACGGTTCATATATCGATATCGTGCTTCATCTCGCACCGAATCATATCGTGTTTTATATCGTACCATATTGTATGTGTAATGTGTATCAGACTTTTATAAAGTGTCGTTGCCTGTGGAAAGAGCGCCACACAGCGTTACCGAATGCATAGCGGAGGAAACAAGGCAAGTACTCAATGTGACTATATCGTGCGTTTGGTATGTAGTTGACGCTTTGATATCCATGGGCGCAGAGCATACAGAGTGGCTCCACCACACCACTTTGACCCCGTGATTCGTCACGATACATTGGTGCCGAAAAGAAACCAGGGACATTTAGATGTTCATCTTTGTATTAAATTCGTTCCATGCAAAGCGTAAAATGCTATGAATTGTTAATTTATATGTGAATTATATCGAAAAACTTGAATCATTGACCGCACATCTAAATTAAAATAGCTTATAATTATTATTTCTTTACGTTTTGCAGGTTATTCCTTTTCTTTATTTTAAGCGTTTCCAAACGTGTTTATTGTCAAAATGGCCCCAACGGTGCAAGCATTGCGCCGGAAACGGACATTAGCGAATAATAGATTAATCAAAACATATGAGATTGCGAAAATCGCTTTGCACGATGCATCCAAGTGCAATCTACTGTTAGCTCACTTTACGACCCTTGATAGGATAGTGCTGGAATTTGGGACAGCACACGCAGAAATGCTGGACTTAGACGATTCTAACGAAATAGATGAAGATAAGATTCGAGAATCTTTTGATGAGATGTACTACCAAATTATTGAAATTTATCAGGAGTTGACTACTCAATCTGGCGAATCCAAGGCCGCGAGTGCGTGCGCGAACGTCAAGTTACCAAAGATAAACATTCCTATATTTTCTGGCGATATCAAGAAATGGCCCGAGTTCTACGATATGTTCAATGCTTTGATTCATGAAAACAAATCGTTGTCAAACATCGAACGTATGCAGTATTTGTTTTCAAGTGTGTCTGGTGAGGCACTGGGTTTAATTCGAACGTTCCCGGTCCAGGGAGCTCATTACTTGGATGCATATCAAAGACTGGTAGCGCGCTACCGTAACGCGCGCGAACTAGCATTTACGTGTTGGCGGGAAATGCTCAATGTAAATTTTCCGACCAACGATCCGTATGAATTTCGCCGCGTATTCGACGTATTTAACGAAGATTTAACAATCTTAAGAGAATTGGATCTCCCAACAGATAATTGGGACTTCGTGCTGTGTTACTTGATCCTGTCAAAATTGGATTCACTAACAAGATGCGCATTCGAACAACTGCAGTCTCCAACCGAGTTACCATCATATTCAAAACTCAAGGAGTTTTTATATAACCAGTGTGAAGCTCGTGTACGAGACTTACATTTTTCGTCTCCGGATCGCAATCATGTTGACAGACACCCCGGTGTAGGATCAACGTATAAACCTCCCATGCGTAAATCGGATCAGGCTCCCAAAAAACATACTTCATCGTTTCTTTGCGATGTAACGAAGATGCGACCTGAATCCAACGGGTCCTCGATCTCGACTAATTATCCGAGGTGCTCTTGTTGTGAGGAAGAACATTCAATTTTCAAATGCAAGGCGTTCGCGCTAAAATCAGTTCCTGATCGCATCCAGTTCGCCAAAGCACACCATTGGTGTTTTAATTGTCTGCATTCTTCGCATTTTCTTAAGGATTGTAAATCTTTATTTAAGTGTCGGAAATGTAAACAAAAACACCACACTCTCCTCCATCGTGATGAAATCTTATCTTCTGAAGAAGGGGGTCATCACTCCATGACGTCTACGGACCGTGAGGCCCCTGTTTCCAACCCTCAAATTAATGTCCTCACCAATTTAGGTGACAGGTCCGGAGTTCTTTTGTCTACTGCCAAGGTAAGCATTCGCGATTCCTCCGGCAGGTGTCAAACTTTACGTGCATTAATCGATTCGGGCAGTCAAGCTCACTTTATCACCGATCGTGCTGCAGAGCGTCTAGGTATCCATCGTACGGCCAGTGCTCGAAGAATTTGTGGCTTAGGCCAATCTTCCGCCACTGCGTCAGCAGTCATTCAATTAGAAGTCGGTGTTAAGGGGCGGGTTCTTTTTAATATCAAAGCACTCACGCTGCCTACTATCTGCGGCAACATGCCAACGGTTCAACTAGACAAGTCATCATGGCATCATTTGCAAAACTTACGTCTTGCGGACCCTGACTATCACAAACCAGGACCAATTGACCTTCTTCTGGGTGCTGAGGTCTTCACTTCTCTTCTGAGACCTGGTAATGTGAAGGGTGGTCCTAATCAGCCATCAGCTTTTAATTCTGTATTTGGTTGGCTTCTTCTGGGTTCTGTTGGTTCTGACGCCGGTCACGAAACAAAATCGTTCATGTTAATTAGCGAGGACCGGCTCCACGAAGAGGTTCAGCAAGTATGGGAGTTAGACACCCCAATTCCCCAGTCTTTACAGCTTACCCCTGAGGAACAACTTTATGAACAAATGTACTGCATGGACCACACCCCTGATACTCCGGGACGATACATCGTAGCTTTGCCTTTTCGAGAAAAGGACCGGGATATCTCTTACCTTGAGTCGAACCAAGTCGCCCGCACCAAAAGGATTTCATTGCCTCGCCTCGAACTTTGTGCGGCAGTTCTTCCAGCGGATCTATTAAAATTTGTCAAGGAATCATACGAACCGTTGCTTCCAATCCCCAATACGTTTGCGTGGTCCGATTCAACTATCGTTCTTGCATGGTTACGATCTCCTTCTTATCGCTGGAAAACTTTCGTGGCTAACCATGTCAGTTACATCCAGGATGCTTTCGAAGATACTCCTTGGCATCACATATCATCCGGCGATAATCAAACCAACGTTGCTTCGCGTGGTCGGTTCCTGCCCGATAACACGTTATGGTGGGCGGGGCCTCCATGGTTAATCCAACCAGTCAATTCTTGCCCAACCCTTGATAGCAATGTCGACGAAACTGAACTTCACTCTGAGAAACCAAGTCAATCGTTATTAGTCCAACAGGATGAAAATTTGGTGGACCTACTACTAGTTAAATTTTCTTCTCTCCGAAAGATTCAACGCGTTCTCGGTTATTGTTACAGATTCATTTACAACCTACGTAACAAAGAGTCTCGTCGTTCAGATCTTCCATTAAACCGTGCCGAAGTTCACGTTTCGCTGTTGGCAGTGGTTAAACACATTCAATCTGTAAATTTCAACGATGATATCACGCGCTTGAATGAGGGCAAACTTCTTTCGAAACAAATGCGGAAGCTCAATCCATTCATTGACGACCATGGTGTGCTCAGGGTGGGCGGCAGGTTATCTCGTTCTGAGCTCGAATTCGAGCATAAACATCCTGCCCTACTTCCTCGTGAATCCAAGCTCACTTTTCTTGTGATAGACGCTCTCCATCAAGAATATTGTCATCCAGGTATTAACACGATGCAATATCTGCTGACGCAGCAGTTTTGGATTCTGTCGCCAAAACGCGCCATCCGCCACTGCTTTTCAAAGTGTATTCATTGTTATCGCATAAATCCAGCCCCTCTAGAATCTTTCATGAGTGACCTACCCGCTGCTCGTATTAATCAAGTTAAACCATTCCCGATCGTGGGCTTTGATTACGGTGGTCCGTTTCACATCAAAACTGGTAAATACCGCGGCGCTAAGATAGACAAAGCTTATCTTTGCTTATTCGTATGTTTTACTACCAAGGCTCTACACCTTAAAGTAGCTTCGGATTTGTCTACCGAATCTTTCATTGCAGCGCTACGTCAAATTGTAGGTAGGAGAGGTCGTGTAAATATCATACACTCAGATTGCGGAACGAATCTCGTCGGAGCTAAAACTCAGCTTAATTCGTTCATGCAGACTGCTTCAAATTCGGAACAAATCGTTTTCGGCTTCAATCCCCCATCTAGTCCCCATTTCGGTGGCGTATGGGAGATTCAGGTTAAATCGGTCAAAACTCATCCTTATCGCTTAATTGGTAACCAAACGTTGACTTTCGAGGAACTGACTACGCTTTTCGTGCAGATTGAGGCCACGTTAAATTCTCGGCCTCTCTACCCATTGAGTTCAGACCCCAACGATTTGAGCGTATCAACTCCAGGTCATTTTTTGACTTTGGAACCCTTAACTTCCGTGCCAGACGAGGGTTATACCGATCTGAAGATCAACCGTGTGGGTCGTTTGCAACTTATTCAACGTTGCGGCTAATCGACATCGCGATCCGTCTTAGTTTTAAGTTACCTCTAAGTTTATCATCATCTAGTTTAGTTCTTATTCGTATTCTCTTCGTTCCTTTAACATTTCATGGCATTTTGCGCTTCGGTTAAGGTTCAATTTTATTTAAAAAAAATACAAGTTTCTGTATTTTGGTGGGCGGAATGTGCCGTAACGCTCAATGGTTGTCGATGTGTTTTCTGCTTGCTGAGGGCCGACTAGCGTTCCATGTGTCGTTGGACGCGCACATGAGTACATGACGTCAAATCTACCGCCCGGCGCAACAATAACGTATCGGCAGTGTGAAAAGTTAGCGTTCGTATTATGCGCATCGCACGCGCATATTTACGGTTCATATATCGATATCGTGCTTCATCTCGCACCGAATCATATCGTGTTTTATATCGTACCATATTGTATGTGTAATGTGTATCAGACTTTTATAAAGTGTCGTTGCCTGTGGAAAGAGCGCCACACAGCGTTACCGAATGCATAGCGGAGGAAACAAGGCAAGTACTCAATGTGACTATATCGTGCGTTTGGTATGTAGTTGACGCTTTGATATCCATGGGCGCAGAGCATACAGAGTGGCTCCACCACACCACTTTGACCCCGTGATTCGTCACGATACAACTTAATTATAAGCTGATAAAATCGTGATTAGTTGACTTTTGAAACATTCAAAACTGTACACACTAAATATATCTATAAATTCGCAGTTTTTATTCGCAAGGTTATGGATTCTTGGAATTGGTGAGTAAATAGAGTAATAAGTATTGAGTTTATAGTTGTTTTGAAAATATCATTGCTACGAGTTTGTCTGGCAGGTATGTTAATACAAATTAGTTCCAACAAATTAGGGCTGTCAATTAAAGATTATATAAATTTGTATAAAAATAATAAATCAATTAACACCCTTCTATCTGATAATTTAAGAAGTCTGGTTTCAGCGCGTAAATAATTATAACTTATAAATAAACAAGCGTAAGTTTATCCATGATTTCAAGGGTTTAATTTTGTTTGGAATATATTTTGTCAAATTTGTGGTATTATTAACCTGAGGTTTTTATTTGTAAAAGCTTATGCCGAGATTTATTTTTAATTACGTTTTTTAAATTATTAAAAATTAATTTATATTATTGTATTCGATTGTCTGATCTTTTCTTTATTTTGAGGTGTCGGATTGCAATGTGAATTTTGTTGTGTAAATGTAAAATCTGTAATTATTGATTTGTAAATGATGCTATTGTTTTGTTTATTATTTTTTACCATTATGTGATCAATGCATGATGAAGATTCATTAGCTATTCTTGTTGGTGTATTGATAGTACGAATTAATCCATGGAATTCTAACATGTTCAGATAGTCGTAACATTTGTGGTGATGGTTATTTGGGAGTATGTTGATGTTTAAATCTCCCATAATTATTAAATTTTTAACATAGGAAAGATTACGGAGTATGTGTTAAGACTGTTAAGAAATTTTGTGATATTACGGATGGATGGAGAGCGGTTTCTTGTTAGAATGCACGTTTCATTATTGTACATTATTTGCATACAGCTCGCCTCAATAATTTTTATTTCGGTTACAACGGAATTTAGAACATTTTTTGTGTAAATCACCACTCCATCGTTCTGACTATAATGATTTGACGAATTGAAGGTTGAGTAGTGAGTTTTAAATTTTGGAGTCAAAGTATTTGTCAACCAACATTCTGTAAGGATGATTACATCAAAATCTATATTTAGGTGGTTAAGCTGTATCTGTAGTTCATTAAAGTTTTATTGATTGACCTGATATTTTGTTGCATAATAGTAACGTTTTTTGGATCGGCTGTCAGGTATTTACACATTTTAGCATCCGATGTTGTAAACAAATTATCTTGATCTCTTACTTCTTCAAATGTGTTATTAATGGTAATAGCCATTTTATAGTATTTATTACAAAAAGAAAAACAGTTTAATTAATTTTAATGAGAGCTCCACTAATCCGTTGCCATCACTGGGGATTTCAACCTTTCATTGAATGTGAAAGAGGTGAATAATTGTTGCAGTGAACAAATAAAACTACATAATATGGACTCACCAAACTGAGGGGAATCGACCCAGTATATGACCGGTGAGAGAGGCGCTCTCACTAAAAAAGCTAAACATTTTTTTTTGGATCATCCGAATGTTTGATTTGTCACTTTCATTTTTTTTTCACCATTATTTTACATGCTTAACCAGACGAATTTGTGTCACTTTTCTTTTGCTTTCGTTTTTGACCTCCACAGAAGATCTTTGAAGTAGGCACCGAGGATTTCACTAACAAAGATCTTCAGGAATACGTTTCCTTGGGTTGAGGTTAGGTTCAGTTGCTTCTTGTTCTGGAGAATCTGCCGTCTTTTTTGGGGGTTGGTAAACCTAACGTGTTATTTTGGAGGGCTCCTGGTCGTTGGGCCGGAATTTTCTTGATATCGAAAATATCATCACCTTTTAAGTCGACCCCTGTGACTGCGGCCACCCTTTTAATTGTTTCTGCAGGCTGCTCACCCTCTCTTTATGGAATCCCTGCAAATTCAAGAATGTCTTCAAAAGTTTTTTGCTTTACTTCTGCCAATCTGACTTCAAAGTTCTTTATTACCATTATCAGAAACTCTGCTTTGTATCTCGCCTCCAAGACCTAGACAAACTTTACCCCATGAACCCGGGCACCCCTGCTAAATCACTGGGGTGACCTATGGTCGAGGTGTTGATTATCCAATAGAGGTTCCCGAGGCGGCGGTACCCATTCCCGCCTCCCAAATCGTAATATTGTCAAATTTGAATTATTGAAGTAACACCTGCGCGCCGCACTAGGATTTTCCTCAATTGGTAGAGCCCTCATATTACCAATTTTTTCAATTAAATTTTTAATAAATAAACTCTACAACTAGACATTAATAATTGCACCCAGAGGTTTGTCCGCATCTCACGTCCACAAGCTTACATAATGGTTACACATAGAGCAAGCAAATGCAACAGACAGTCTGCAGCTAGAATTTCATTACTGCATTTATATATTGTGTATACGACATTCGCCACATAATATTTTAATAATAATATCTGCATATTATGCGCACGGAATATTTAAATATTATGATGGGTTTCTTCCAAATCTCGGTTTAAATTGTGGTTTCACGCAAGCAATTGGTTTTCCTCAGAATCTTGCAGCATATTAGAATTTAAAACTCCCAACAGAACCTTGGAATGGTTTCGAAATTCATCCGGCATTCGGAAAACAAAACTGGTTTTAACTTAAGAGTGAATCTGTGTGCGTTTCCCAAGATAAAACTGTACACTGTTGTAAGTGAACGGTTGGAACACGGGAATGGTTTTCTTCGAAATGCGTCGGTACATAAAATATAATAAATAAAAAGGAAACACTTTGTTTTACGTCACTTTATTGATATTTCTTCCGTCTACCGGTTTCGGTACCTCCGTACCATCATCAGGACTGAATATAAAATACCAATAAAATAGTATTTTATATTCAGTCCTGATGATGGTACGGAGGTACCGAAACCGGTAGACGGAAGAAATATCAATAAAGTGACGTAAAACAAAGTGTTTCCTTTTTATTTATTTAAAATGTCAAGTCACAATGTGTTTGCTTCTTTTGAAAAATTAAAATATAATATATTTGCAGCACAGAGTGGAAGATACTTTCAGTATTTTCCACTCAGGATAACAGGTTTTCGTCTGACAAAGCTCCCTCCTGAGAAAATGAGCGGTAAAGAACGACGCCTTAAAGTTCATTTTTCAGGACAGCGCCTTGCCAAATGGAACCTAGTTGTCGTGAGGAAACGTTTCAATATTTGGATTTTATTTGTGCAATAATTTTGTAGAACGGGCTTTTGTAGAACGTGAGTAGACTTAGGCCCTCCGTTCATGGAGATACTTACAAACTACGTGATTGTGACACAACCACAAGTACCCTGCAGATATAATACTGTTTAAAGCTGGTTTCCGTACACGGCGCTACCCGAATTATACTGAACTTGATCATTTTTCACGTGCAGCCGTGGAGTAAACACGATGTCAAACGATGTCAAATGACTTTTTCTCCAACATTAATTTATGCCTTCTCCACTAAATCCTTTCTTGCGTATTCTGGTAATGTAAAGTTATAAAAACACGCATTTTTTACCACTTCCAGAACAAATCTAACATTACTTTCATGTTCAGACGCCATTTCTGTCAAACGTCAAACGAAAGTAGTATACTCGAATGCTGCAACGCGTAGCGCGCTACCAGCACCGTCGTTAGCGCGCTACCGACTTCAACCTGACATCCGTCGCGTAGCGCCGTGTACGAACACCAGCAAAATTGTATGGCGGGTACCCACGAGCGGTGTGCGTGCTACGCGCATCAGGCTCGAATAGCTTGTAAGTAGCTCCATGTACGGAGGCGCTTAGGCCCTTCGTTCATGGAGATACTTACAAACTACGTGATTGTGACACAATCAGATGTACCCTGCAGATATACTACTTTTTAAAGCTGGTTTCCGTACACGGCGCTACCCGAATTATTCTGAACTTGGTCATTTTTCACATGCAGCCGTGGAGTTAACACGATGTCAAACGAATTTTTTCCAACATTAATCTATGCCTTCTCCACTAAATCCTTTCTTGCGTATTCTGGTAATGCAAAGTTATATAATTACGCCTTGTTTTCCACTTCCAGAACAAATCTAACAATATTTTCATGTTCAGGCGCCATTTCTGTCAAATGTCAAACGAAAGTAGTAGACACGAATAATATTGCATAATATGGTCGCCACATCTTTTTATAAATGGCCTTCGGCTTCGTACGACCGGTTTCCTTTGATTTCCTGTCTATGGTTGTGACGTCATAGATCCGTCGGACCGGTATATCTGTATTAAGTCGAGTAACAAAAGGCACGACGATATCGATTTAGGGCTTGGTTTATGTTTGTTGAATTATTGTTGAAGCACTCTTTCTACACCGCCAGTCATTTCATCTTGTTTCCCATCTCTGATTCAACATAATATCATTTACTTACACTGTTTCACAGTTATATTAATCATCCCTTGCTCGTGATAGTTATTGGTAAGTTCTTATGCTGATATTTTCTTTCCAACTTTTAATCACGGTGTTCATTTTGGTAGCAACCATTTTTCCTAGTCCAACTTAACGGTCACTGTTCTATAATTTGGGCTACACAGTGCAAAACTGCACTGTGTCTCATGCTAAGTTAGGGAATCCATTTGACGTTTTATTTGAGAACTTATAAACTGTCAATTTGACGACTACCTATTTTGAGGTTAGTATGTCGAAGACATTGATTGCTCTCACCTGCCCATTTAGCGCCTCCGTACATGGAGCTACTTACAAACTATTCGAGCCTGATGCGCGTAGCACGCGCACCGCTCGTGGGTACCCGCCATACAATTTTGCTGGTGTTCGTACACAGCGCTACGCGACGGATGTCGGGTTGAAGTTGGTAGCGCGCTACCGACGGTGCCGGTAGCGCGCTAGGCTTTGTAGCATTCGTGTCTACTACTTTCGTTTGACGTTTGACAGAAATGGCGTCTGAACATGAAAGTAATGTTAGATTTGTTCTGGAAGTGGAAAAAAATGCATGTTTATATAACTTTACATTACCAAAATACGCAAGAAAGGATTTAGTGGAGAAGGCATAGATTGATGTTGGAGAAAAAGTCATTTGACATCGTGTTAACTCCACGGCTGCACGTGAAAAATGATCAAGTTCAGAATAATTCGGGTAGCGCCGTGTACGGAAATCAGCTTTAAAAAGTAGTATATCTGCAGGGTACTTGTGGTTGTGTCACAATCACGTAGTTTGTAAGTATCTCCATGAACAGAGGGCCTTAGGCAGCTCCGTAATTAAAATGACCCCTCTCCTGATTTCGGTAGAGGTTGCATACCTTTTCGTGTACCGCCTCGGCGTAAGGTCTGTGTTGTCTACGGTCGGTCGTAAACCGCTTGGGTGTGACAGGACTGATGGGATTGTACGGAGTGTTATTTGGCGTGCGATAATCTTTTATATGTTATGTGCGCGTGTGGCCCCTTTTAAATGTTTTGTTACAGATATATTTATTTGGGCTTACACCACTTACCAAACGTTACCCCAGCAGTGCCATGGATCTACTAAAAGAGACTGTTTCCATCAAGACCGAACCAGAGTCCCAAGAAGAAGTTTCAGGTGAAATGCCGTATACGGATGTAGATTTTGACCTCCCAGATGTAAAGAAGGAATGTTTGCAGTATGTGGAGAGCACTCGGATAGCCAGTAAGTTACATTGCATGTGATAAATGTTGAATGTTAAATTCAGATATTCGAAATCCATGTTCGTTTCAAAATGTTGTGCAGATAGGACATGTCCTTGCTCATAACGTCTACAAGTTACTTTGGTATTTACCAAAATGTATCTTTATTGGAAGCTTCCAAACTAGAGCCTTCTTTTGACTTATAGTGCTCGCAATTCCTCATGTTTTCTTTTATTAGTATTTGGGACATGATGTATATAAGCTACATGTAGCATATAAAATAAGTATTCTACTTGCAGCAAGAGAACACTTTTTCTTTGACTATAAACAACAAAACTCCGTACTGAAGTTGTCCCGAGTGTTTGATTTTAAAAAGATTATTTAAAATCATAAGAGGTTTTACGCGATTAGATAGACCCTAGGATAAGCGCGCGCAATTACTTCTACATACCTAAACAGGCACTTTACCACAATATATACATCTGCTCTAATGATGGACACTTAACGCTGTCCAAAACGTTTTCTGAAGAAGTAGGAAACACAGCATATTAACACAAAAATCAATCAAGATTATTTTTGGTATTGTCATATTATTTTGTGACACGTTTTATGTTACTACCTGTTTGCGGCATGTATCCTAATATACCTGTATCCAAGCAAATGTAGGAGGTACATAAATGCGTATAAACATTCATTTATTTAGGTAAAATACATTTTATAACATTTTTTTTCAATATTAATTAATTTTTTTAATTTAATTTTATTAATTCTAGACTTCTCACATGGAAAACTGTGTTTAGGTACAGGTCCTTTAAAACTCGAGCATTCTATAATAAAATACAAATAATTTTTTATCATAATATATTATTAATTCAAATAATATTGTATTAAACGTAACATTCAATCATCGTACCATTAGAAAAATTTATGTTAACAAGTTGGTTTTGATAATATATTCGATGATTGTGATGATGATCAGCCAAGTTTCATAGATTAAATGGTAAAATGGCTTCGTTAAAATGTATAATAAAATCGGTAATAATAGTTAAATTTGACAGGATAACATTATTTTATTAAAGTTTGGTTGTACGTAAATTGATATTCATATCTAAGTATGATTTGTTTTACAGTTGTTTGCAATGGTGCGACGTCCTAAATTTGTATGCCAATTCTTTATTTCAATTATTACTCTTTGTTTGTCGGAGTTTGACATATAAGGATCGGCCAGATAAAAAGCTGGAGAGAAGGTTAAGTTCCTTTTGCCCAATACCCATATTGAACATTTCGCAAAAAATTCAATTTTTTAGATGCAAAATTTTACCAAACGCTTTGCAGAGGTCGACAAATACTGATTTATATAAATATTGCCCTTATCTAGGTGGTCAGAAAAGTGGTAAATGTGCTTGACAGTGGCATTGTTTGTATATTTATGTTTCCTGAAGCCCAATTGATAGGGCGATAGCAATTTGTTGGTTTCCAGGTATCCATAAGACTGTTATTAACGATCTGTTCAAGTACTTTGAAATGGGAATTTGGCAACATAATATGCGTTTGGTTGATATCAATTTTAGAACCTTTTAAAAATAGGGGTAAAATAGCTTGTTTTAGAATAGTGCGAAATAGGCCATGACGGATGCTAATATTGAGAAAAAAATAAGTTGAAAGGCCGATTATACTGGAGAGCAATTTTATTAGAACAGTGAAGGGTATTTATGTTTGTTATCTCCAGGTGGGTTTAATGTGGAGACTCTTATCATCAAGCCGGAAACAGGACCTCAAGAAAAAGATGAAGAAATAGGCAAAGACCTGCCGGATGTAAAAAAAGAATACTTAAAACGTTTTGAAAGAATTACACAGACGGCAGGTAAAACAATTATTTAAAAAAAAAATTAAATAGAAAATTGTGCTGGCCTATTATTTTTTAGGTTTTTATTAACTTATTGTGCTTACTAACACTTATCTTACTTTTTTAATCCATATTTTTTTACATACTCATTAACAGGTCTGAAGATGCATCCCACGGAAAACCAATTCTCTTGTCCACATTGTAACTACTCCTGCCCTCATAGTTCAAAGTTCGAAAAGTTGCGCATACACACTGAAAAGAAATCTTTTTCGTGTCCCGACTGCAGCCACTCATGTCCTCATAAAGGAGATTGGAAAAGAACCATGCGGAATAACCTTGGAGAAAAACCTTTTTTATGTTCGGAGTGCAACTATTCATGTTCTCTAAAGGGCAACCTGACTAGCCACATGCGGACTCACAGTGGAGAAAAACCTTTTGCATGTTCCGTTTGCAACTATTCATGTTCTCAAAAAGGCAGTTTGACGAATCACACGCTGACTCACAGTGGAGAAAAACCCTTTTCCTGTCCTGAGTGCAACTATTTATGTTCTAGAAAGCAAGTCTTAAAGAATCACATGCTGACTCATAGTGGAAAAAAACCTTTTTCATGTTCCGAGTGCAACTATTCATGTTTACAAAAGGTCAACCTGACTAGCCATATGCGGACTCACAGTGGAGAAAAACCTTTTTCATGTTCCGAGTGCAATTATTCATGTTCTCAAAAAGGCAGTTTGACGAACCACATGCTGACTCACAGTGGAGAAAAACCCTTTTCCTGTCCCGTGTGCGACTATTTATGTTCTAGAAAACGAGTTTTTAAGAATCACATGCTGACTCACAGTGGGAAAAAACCTTTTTCATGTTCCGAGTGCAACTACTCATGTTCCGAAAGGGTCAACCTGACTTGCCATATGCGGACTCACAGTGGAGAAAAACCTTTTTCATGTTCCGAGTGCGACTATTCATGTTCTCACAAAAGCAGTTTGACGAACCATGTGCTGACTCACAGTGGAAAGAAACCTTTTTCTTGTTCCGTGTGCAACTATTCATGTTCTCAAAAGGGCAACCTGTCTAGCCATATACTGACTCACTTTGGAGAAAAACCTTTTTCGTGTTCTGAGTGCAACTATTCATGTTCTCGAAAGAACAACCTGACTAGACATATGCGGACTCACAGTGGAGAAAAACCTTTTTCGTGTTCTGAGTGCAACTATTCATGTTATCAAAAGGGCAATCTGACTAGCCATATGCGCACTCACAGTGGAGAAAAACCTTTTCCATGTTCTGAGTGTAATTATATATGTTCTCGTAAAGACAACCTAACCATCCACATGCTGACTCACAGTGGAGAAATACCTTTTTCTTGTTCTGAGTGCAACTTTTTGTGTTTTAGAAAGGGAGTTTTAAAGAATCACATGCTGACTCACAGGCGAGAGTAACTTAAACTCGTGTAACGATTGCAACTATTCATATTCTCACAAAGGCTATCAATTCAAGTTAAAGGCAGTATTCTAGTCTAGAAAAAAAACTTTTATTCCCAAAGTTTAAAAATTCAAAAATATCTCCTCAAAAGAATTTTTCGAAATTCGCATTATTTCGAAAGTAACAAGAATTTTAATGTCGCGGTTCAGACAGATTCTAAACAAAATCTAAATAAAACAAAATATCAAACGCAATTTTCTCAAAACTATCTTTTTCGAGACGGTTGACACGATATCTTAAGTTCTAGTAAATCAATTTACTTGAAATTTGGGGAGAGCCTTCTCTGCATTATTCTATCGCGCTTACTAAAATTATAACAAAATTTCAATTTTCACTATTTTTTAAAAATTTGGGAAATCAAAAAAAACTGCTAAAAAAACATCGTTTTATTTCAGACAGCGTCCATTTTCCGAAAAAAATATTGATTTTTCCCTAGTTCGGGCCGTAGCTGTTTTTGTTTGGATTAAAAATTAATATTTTTTTTATTACTAGAAGGGTTGCAATCGTATCAACCAGAGTGCGATTTTTTTCAGACCCCCTAATTCATCACTCTTTAAATTTTTGAATTTTTAGTTTTTTCGTTTTTTTTATGTATTTAATGTTTAATAATATTTGGTAAACTAATGGCTGGTTAAAATATTATTTTTTTTTTTCTTTTATTGCACCTGAACCTACAATTCATGCTTCTAGACTAGGATACCACTATGAAATGTTAAGTGAAAGAAATTTTTAAATAATTTATACCTCGCCAACAAATTTAATAAAATATATATATTTTTTTTTAAATTTATTTATTTATTTATAAACATACGTATTTCAAAACGAAACCATACAAAATGGTGCTTTGTCTATCCAACTGGGAAAGGTTCCCGTTTAAGGACAGGCAAATTGCATATTTTGTTCATAATATTCTTAACAGATGAATGGTTCCATTAAAGATAACACAAGAAATGAGATTCTGTCCAAATAACTATCGAAAACATTAATAATTGCATTCTGAGCGTAGGAACAGATTCTTTGTGTCCTTGAAAGAATCGCAAAGATGTGATTTTTCTATGTTTGATTTGGAGAACATTAATTCAGATTCAGCATTCAGAAAAATGAATGGTTTCTTATGAGAAATCGCAAGGTTGAGACTCTTTCCAGGTCATTTCGGAGAACATTTACAATTTTATAATTTAAAATATAGTATATAACTATAATGTTTAAACATTTACTAAGTATTAGAAATTTCCAAATTTATAAACTTATATATGAAAGTGAATTCCCAATGTTTTTATGACTATTTAATTGATTTAAAGTAATATAATTTTTTTTTTATAATATTTCCTTAGCAATGTAATTTACATATTTAAAAACCAGAATATATGACATATGTATTCCCAATGTGTAATTCTGACTATTGAATTAATATAGAAAATATCCCAGTTTAACTAAATTTGTTTTATAGGCAAATTTAAAAATTGGTTTTGTATATTGCAAGGAATTATGAAAATTTTATAAAAATAATTATTGAGTTTTTTTGCTGCATTAGTTTTGTTGGCTTAATGAAAACGCGAATCGCATCTGGTATACCTCATTGGAAAATTTAAAGAATGACGTGTAGCGATTCAAGATTTTTTAATATAACTAAGCAGATTAAAAAGAAATTACAGATCTCACAATGTGCGCCTTTTTGTAACATTTGTAGTTTTGTTGTATTTCTGGAGTAATTATTTCAAAAACCAATTCTGCATACTTATGACCTTAGACTTAGTACTATATGTACTTTATATTGAGGATTCCATACTGTGGAAGCATACTCCTCGGAACAGGCTCGGCCTAGTGAGGTGGAATATTTAAAAAAATTGTGTGTTGTGTATATTGCAATATTATCTTGTATTTTTTTTAAATACTGTACTTGACTTAGACTAATGAACAAAACGGAATTTCAAGAGTCTTGTCACTTTTGAAAACTTTACATTTTCTTAATAGCAAACCTAGCAACTTGTAGGATTTCGAAATAATTTGTTCTATGTGCTAATCAAGTCGCTGTCTAAATGTTTATTAAAACATTTTGTGCTGATTGTTAAGGTTTATTGTTGAAATTGTAAGGATAGATGATTTAATTTTTATTTCTGTTAAATATAATCGAGTGGCTCTTAGATAAGTTTAAGGATAATAAGTTTTATTCGTATTACGCGCACAAATGATAAAGATCAATTTGTAATTCCACACAATCTGATAATGACTGTACAGGTTTAACAAATAGCGTACCTAAGTCAATTAAAAAATCGTATGTAAATGTCATTTATGTAAATATTAAAAAAGAGTGGTCAGAGATGCGACCCTGGGACACGTACTCCTTCCATTTGAAGAAATACGTGCCAGTGCCACAGTACGAACCTAATTGCGAACGTTTCGGTTTGTTTCTTGAACGCGTACAAATTTATCTGAAAATTATAGGTAGGTACCTAAATCTTATATCACCGATAAAAAGATTGGATATTTATGTACTCCTAGTTTATTGGTGCTGAAAAATATTTTCAACAATTATGGGAAACCGTGCATACAAAAAAGATAGAAGAGCTAACTTACAAGGTTTTTAAAAATGGTTGCTTTTAATTTTTTTCAAGGTTGTTATGCTGGAACTGTTGTTGGAAAACACTGCGAGCTATATTTTACACACAACACGATGTTTTATCTGTTATTGAAGATATAAATAAAGAAAATCTCACCATTTACGCTGCATTATAACAATATTGAATACCAGTTTATATTCTTCATGACCGCGTTAAAAGGAAAACGGCTACAAAGAGTGAAACGGAAGTCCAATTTATTTATTTATTTCTGGTAGTAAGAAATGTGTTTATAAATCGAATACTGTAAAGTTTATACACGACACACATAGGTAAAAGAAAACCGCACATCCAGTTTTTGTTTTGGATTGTTACTTTTAGTTGTTTTTAAGCTACCTACAAAGTTAATGTAATTTTTGAGGGTTACTAGTTATTAATATACTATTTAAAAAAAATGAGGTGAAATATTTTATTATTTTGGATTTAGTGGGCATTTAAAAAATATTGTTCAAATCTTATTTTAAAAACACTTTGCCGATCTTACCCCGTCAGGAGAAGACCGGTAAACTAAAATTACAAATGGTCTGTTTTTGTTGTACAAATAAAGCGAATATGTCGTGGTTACATCATAATATTTTACACGAATAGCAAAAATAATGGCACAATGAAAATAAATAAATTAATTAATATTGTGCCACTATTCTTGCTGAACATATAAACCTAAGACGGCACAAGTAAACCAACTTAATGCCTAGTTGTACCTCTGTTCTTGCGAATGTTTTTGGACATATATTGTCTTAATTCATTAGAATCAGTTAAATTAGTGTTTTTTTGGACAATTAAGCATTTTGCTCGAACAAGAATATATTTTATAGACACATAAGACATTATAACAAGACCGATTGATCCTTACTTAATCTATCCGCCGTGCTATTAAGGATGTCAAATAAGAAGAGGATTTAGAGTTCACTGAATTTATATATTTAAATTTTACATTGTCTTACAGCAATGCGCGACGATAAATGTAGCTGAAGGATCAAGCGCGTGGACAGTCTAAACTACACAATTAGCCCAAACCAGCGAACAATAGAATACTCGATTCTCTGTATTTCTATCAGCAGCCGGTAGAGTGTACTTAAGTCCGAGTGTTGTGCTAAAAATAATGTTTTTTTGGCTGTTGCGTGTTGTGCGTAGTCGCTGTCTACAATATTAAATAATTAAGAAAGATTTTTTGGTAGAAAGAAGCTACTTGACGTAGGAAGGTGCTTCCAAAACCGGTAGAGTGTATAAAATAAATGTTGTGTACAACAAATTTTTGTGTTTTTTTTAAGATTCTCTCAGTATAACCCTGGTGTAAGAACACGATTCAGAATGAATGAGGCCCTGTGGAAAATATTTTCCCTCAGGGCCCATGTCTTCTTAGAGGATACTGTGAAGTGAGATTTTTAAGGAATGGAAAAAGATGAAGTTCTGGGAAGGATATAAGTATGAGGGGTGGGTTGGAATTTGGGAGTCAGTGCGTCCAGGAGTGACGGACATATGAATCCATTCCTTCAACTGCGGTGGAATTCACCTACCCGAAAAAAAACTGCTTCCTGCATTCCACCTATTTTTTTATTGCACCAGGGAGGTAAATGTTAGTTTGGAAGGTATTTTGGAAAGCATTTGGTGATTGATATGATGCTGACAAGCGTGATGAGGCGGGCAGCGCGACGTGGAGATTTAACCTTACAAAAATTGTTGCGAATTGTAGGAACCTTTTCCAACGCGGCGATTTTATAAAACTAATTGATAGCGGAGCAAATTTCAGGTCTTGTCCTGCGCGGCGATGTGAAACCAACTGAGCTCGCGGAGTGCACAATAGATAGTTGCCAAAAGAAAAACATGTAACAATAAAAGTGGCGTGAACAGATCTCCTCGACCAGTTTCTCTTGATGCGGCTCCCCTCGCAGCAGGAGGATTGACACATCGGCCGCTGAGACCTTGACAAACACCCTATGAACCCAGACACCCCTGCTAAGTCACCAAACGTAGCGGACACTTGGGGTGATATAAGGCATGACTAGATCTGATAGCCAGGTACTTCCCGAACTTCCTTTCCCATCCCTTTCCTCACCGGCTAATGCTTACGGCTCCGTATATTCTAAATATCGCCCAACAGGTTGATTCTAAGAATATCGCCCGAGCTAACCTGGGACCTAGGACTTAAGTCCTGGGACCTTGGTCCCCCACGAGTGCAGTTACGTAAGTAAAAATTCCTGATTACATTTTATGCATTAGTGACTCATAATTAACAATACTGCCAACGGTACTGGCGTTGTCAGAATAGTTAGATGTTTGTTGCAAAGAAATCTTACTCAGAGATATCAAATTGACTTTAAGTTGACAAAACGGTTGAGAGAATCGTCATTGAGAGATTGCGCAATGTACATAAATATTTTTTTTAACAGAAAGACAAACATTACCGGGCTTCGAATAACCGAACAATGTTTGAAAAATCTCCTACCACCACAGTAGGCCGAAAATGTTGCTTGAGTCATGATGGAGGACTTAAGCCCCGTATTCATGGTAAACATTCTTTAGCAACAAAGTTGAATCAACGTGTTGCGGGGTTGCTGGCAACACTGCGTGTTGCGGAGTTGATAACGGCATGTTGACAAGCTTACGCCCGACGAGCGTAAACATTAGTCTTGGGTAACTCTCCAGAAATTCAATAACATAACCAACTGGTTATTAGTATGTAGATAACTGGTTATAAAACGGTTATTTGGTTATCTCAGTTATTGCCGGTTACAGTTGATGCTCGCTAGTTGTCTAGGTATTAGTTATCATGGTAATGGAGTTATGGAGGTATTTGGTTTTGTCCATGGGTATTGGGTATCGGGTGAGTTTTTGACCCACGAAAAGGGACAACGCTGTGCGAACTATCTAATATTACCGTTCCACCTCACCAAAGAAAAATTAAGACAAAAAATGTGACCCGTATGGCGCTGTCGATTTTTAACGAATATTAAAGACCAGTTACAAGCAGGGCAGCAATCAGAAATTTTTTAGAAGGGAATAAAATAAGTTAAATAAAATTTTAAATAAATACCTCCAATGGAAAATATATTATAAGCTTGTAAAAATGTAAATTTATTGCAATGCCTGATAAATCGAATGTAGTGAAATTTCACACGACTGCTATACACAACAAAGATTACAATAAATAAGAACTGAAAATTTCTCGAAAGAAATACATGTAAATGAAAGTAGATAGCTTGTTGCTATTATTACATAGTTATTACTTTCAGAAATATTTTATTTACGGCATCACTCTATTATTATAATGGACCATTGTTTTTTCTTTCAATGTGAAACAAACCTGCATATATATCAACTACAAATATTTTTACAAAACAATATTATATTTATGTACGTTATTTCCCAAGCGCAACAAGTAAATAGATTGTTAATATTTTGGCAAAAAGTTATTATTATGAACAATATTCCGGTCAGAGTAATTATCAAATTACTGGAAATCGAGGAGTTAAAATACTTTAGCAATTAGGATGGGAAATTCCGACAATAAACACACTTTCTTCCACCAAGCAAAAAGGCTGGAAACTATCGGTGAGCAAACCCATGTCGATTATTCCCTTTTGCTGGGCGTTCTTCTTTTTTGGTTTATATGCATCCATTTACCTTTGGGTTTTGGTGGTCCTGATGAAGTAGATAGAGCATCATAAAGTAAAACGCTTTGGGCACTTTAATAATGGCGTTCGGCACTGTAGCACTTTTGATTTCAGTTGGTGAAAACGCATTTAATTCAGCAAATGCAGAAATATGTGTTGTTTTTAGATGGGAAGTTTAATTTCCCGTTGAATTTTTATAAATCAGAACAAGTTAACACAATTTACACGGCGCTTTTTATCCACGTTATGTTTGTCAAATCGGCCCAAATATTGCCTGCAATATTTACAATGTCACAATTTTTTAACAAAACTTTCACAAATTATAAACAAAATGTTTTAAACTTTTACACTTATGTAAAAATACCTAAATATACTAATAATATTCTAAGCGAAGCAATAAACTAAAATAATTAAACACTATTTTTTACTTCTAAAAAATTCCGCAATCGTAAGATTTTTCGAAAGAAATTCAGTATAATATTACAAGAATATAGCTCCGCACGCCACGCCGGCTCGTGAAGCTACAACTGATGGCTTAGGGTGCCAGTTGCCAGTTGCCAACTACTGGTTATGTATGACGTATGAGGTTGTGATAGTTATCTAGTTATCAGTGGTTATCATGGTTGTGTAGGTTTTGGTTTTTTCAGTGGTGGGAATGGGTATTGGGTATCAGGTAGTTTTTGACCAACCGCCAACAACCAACAACCCCCACAACCGCCACAACCAAATAACCAAATACCCGAGCTGCCGCTAGCGTAGTTGTGGGTATTTTTAAATAACCGTTATATAGTTGGTTATGTTATGCAGCTACCAAGACTAGTAAACATCAGTTTAGCGACAAATGTTGACGTGTGTGGACGTGTTTGCAACAGTTTATAAACATGACAGTAGTGTGGAGCAATGATAAAATAATGCAATTAATAGAATTGTTTCAATCTAAACCATTATTATGGGATTCTTCTATAAAAGAATACAAAGATAGAAACATTGATTACACAAACCTACCATATAACCTGACATATCCTAATAGTGAATTAATTAGTTCTTGACATACATGTGGTATGATTTGCTGATCAATTGTTTTGATGCTCTGAATGTGTATGAAAGAGAACTGTATGAATCTCCAGATGCAAGATATCGTAATGTAATAGCCAGTCTCGTTTGAGGTGAAACTGGCTTACGAATATTTGTTTCCCTTTTGGCTATTGACGGACCAATCATTTCCAGAAGATGTTCGAAATCACTTTTCGACATTAGTTTCGAAGATAGTTTCGAATCCACCATCTTTTTCTCTTTTTTTAATTAATATCCTATTCATCAGATACAGAGAACACAACAACACTACTTCCTCGGGCAACATTTTAACGCAGACTGGTGTGTAGACAACCACATTTATTTCAACAAAGTTTCCAGCAACATTCTCTCAGCTCATCAACAATGTTGATCAAATGTTGCTAAACTAATGTTTACCATGAATACGGGGCTTTAGCCAGCCGAGGACTCAAACGCGATGCCCACTCAGCAACTGACCGGTCAGTGGCTGAGTGGGAATCGCAATACAATATTTATCTCTAAAGATATACCGGTGTTACCATATATTTGATCCACCTTCCAGCTTTTTACAGAATACGGAAAATCAATGTTTTTTTAGAGTGATTATTTAAATCAATAATATAAATCTGTAATCCAGCAAAATTATTTATTTATTTTTTCATTTTCCGGAAATCAGAAATGTACATTTTATCAGTTTATATGTGAAGTAAAGGCAAACAAACCAATCACGGATTTCCTCCTCGTGGATTTTCTCCTGTGACCTTTCCTTTAACAAGACAACATTTAAAAAAAAGTATATATATTATAAAATTTATAATTAAATCATAATAAACTAAAAGTAAAAAAAACATTTATTTTAAGGAGCTTAAGTGATATTAAGATAACAGAACATATTGTCATAAAATAAGATAAGATACAACATTGATCAATTTCAATACAGAATTACATAAAACAATAACAAAAGAACTCATTCATGATAAAAACCATACACTTTTCTTTTTCAGTGTTTCATCGTGTGTCTCGTCAAATTTCCCTTTCGAGAACATGAATAGTTGCACTTGGAACACGAAAACGGTTTTTTGCCACAGTGCGTATGCATGTGTTTTTTCAAATCTCCCTTTCGAGAACATGAATAGTTGCAAGCGGAACATGAAAAGGATTTTTCTCCACTGTGAATTAGCATGTGGCTCGTCAGGTGGGCCTTTTGCGAACATAAATAGTTGCACTCGGAACACGAAAAAGGTTTTTCTCTACTGTGAGTCATCATGTGTCTCGTTAAATCTCCATTTCGAGAACATGAATAGTTACACTCGGAACATGAAAATGGTTTTACTCCACTGTGAGTCAGCGTGTGGCTCGTCAGATGGTGCTTCCGAGAACATGAATAGTTGCACTTGGAACATGAAAAGGGTTTTTCTCCACTGTGGGTCAGCATGTGTGTCGTCAGATGGTGCTTTAGAAAGCATGAATAGTTGCAGATTGAACACGAATAAAGTTTTTCTCCGCCGTGTGTTAGCATATGTTTCGTCAAATCTGCCTTTCGGGAACATGAATAGTTGCAGTCGGAACATGAAAAAGGTTTTATTCCAGCGTGGGTAAGCAAGTGCCTATCGAAATTTGACTTACGAGAGCAGGAGTAGTTACAATGGGGGCAAGAGAATAGTTTTTCCACAGGATGCGTCTTCAAATCTGTTGATAAATAATAGTAAAATACGGATAAGCAAGGCGTTACGAGTCTAATAACTCACGCTAAGTAAAGTAAGGCACTATTAAAATAAGGAAGAGCACGAATTTTTAAAACTTATTAACTTTTATACCTGCTGTCTGATTCTGGGTAACTCTGAAGCGATCTAAACTTTTCTTTTTAACGTCCGGCAGGTCTATGACAATTTCCAAAGGAAATTCTCCTCCGTCTTCTACTCGGGGTGCAAGTTCCGCCTTTATGGTAAAAGCCTCCGCATTATTGCTATCTGGAAAACAATGTTAAAACATGTCTGAGAGAATAGACTGCTAACATTATGGAGTGTAAGTGTGAACAATGTAATTGCTAACATTATGCAGACAATGTGAATACTTCTAAAAACTAAATACAAAAATATGAATCAATAGGCCTTGCTTTGGCGGTCTTCGTGGTAGGATTGCTAGTGGAGAGAGAAGAGGTCGCGGATTCAAATCCCGGTGTGCGCAAGTTAATTTTATTTAATTAATTCGAGTTATTTAACAATTTTGTCATTCAAAATTAAGCAAAAAGTGTATTTGCGGCACGCTTCAGAATGGAAGTTGATACCGGTATCGCGTAAGAACACAATCCACAATTGAAACCTTGATTGAAATGGCTTTGGCCGTGTTTGGTGACCAGATCAGAAAAGCTAGGTACTTCCCACCTTCCACTTTCCTATCTCCTTCCCTCCCCTCTTCAGTCAGCCTCACAATATACCCCAATTGGTCCACGAGGTTAGGAGCAATTGGGGAAAACATTCTTAATAAAAATAAAATAAGTCACGTGCTCGACTAACCAATAGCATCCTAATTACTGAATTCTTCACTGCCTTAGGAAAGTGGTGAGTCCCATCTAATGTTTGCATGACAATTTAAAACGGTCTTGGATTCACAACATCCAATATATTTACACATGTAATACTCACTAGCTGTCCGAGTGCTCTCCGCATTTTGCACACATTCTTTCTTTACATCTGGGATGTCGAAATCTATATCCGTATACGGAATTTCACCCCCGCCTTCTTCTTGGGACCCTGGTTCCGTCTTGATGGTAACAGTCTCCGGATTTGGTAGATCCATGACACTGCTGTGGTAGCGTTTGGTAATTGGTAAAAGTCCAAACAAATATACCTGAAACCGAACAAAGTTTTCATTTATTTTTTAATTATTTATGTAATGTTAGAGCAAAGGTGTTTTTTCGAGGACCGTCTCACTAGGATATATATATATAACTGTGCCGAGACATGCGTAGGAGGTCAAAAATACGCACAAACAATAATAGGTACATAATTTCTAACGTAAACACATTTCAACATTCTTTCTTTGAGGTTGATAGAATAATTATTTTCTAATAAATACAAAAGGAAAGGAATGCTTAGGTTAAGGAAGTGTAGGTTTATACTACAAAGAGAATAATATTACAAATGCAAAAGAAAATATGAAATAAGTTAGGTAGTTTGGTAATTATTCCGGAACTTAAGTTTGTCAAGATTAAATTATTTAGGGTAGTTTGTAAGTAACTTTATATTCACATCTATGTGTAATTTGTTTCCGAAACTTAATTTATAATTACGACGTCTCTAACCAAAAAGGAACAGATTTTGTTAAAATCAGATGTGTCGAGTATTCTTTCAATAAAAAAAAATTGGTTTTCCGTAAAGTCGGTTTACGGACGGTAGTTTTACGTTATAACGTCATAAGAAAACTTTTACATAGAATTTTACAGTCACAAGCCGAACGCTTAGGCCGATCGTGCCTCTCTATCGCTTGTTCTGCGCTCTCGCTTGAACGCTTGACTCAGGCGGAACGTGACATGAGTCATGCTTTTTCGTGAGTGCAGCCGGCGTTCATCGATTTAAAGTTATCTTGTCAAAAATTGATTGGCTGTAAAGTCGGTTCACGGACGATAATTTTACGTGATAACGCCATATAATAACGATGGAGTGGAAGAGAGATGGATGCGTCACAAGCCGAACGCTTGTTCCGCGTTATCGCTTGCACGCTCGGCTCAAGCGGAACGTGACAATGAGTCATGGTTTTTCATGAGTGCAGCCGGCGTTCATCGATTTATAAGACGTTATCACGTCAAAAAATGAGAAATGCGTGACAAAATGTCATGTTAATAATCTTTGCAGCTGGAAATTAAGCAACAGAATTGTCGTCAATCCTGAGATATCGGAACTGTCCCTTATAGAAATGTTAAAAGTTCGATCGAATCACAATATCGTATAATAATAAGAAAATAAAATGAAACTAAAAAGGGATGTTGGATGACGTAGTCCAAACTGCTTTCTTGTAACGTAAGGATGCACCTACAAAGACCGACCAGTCAGCAATGTCATAAGTTTCTCTGGATTTTGTAATAATAACTAAAAATGTGTCTCGAACACCGTGCACGAAAGCCGTTTTCGCTTTCGGGTGTAATGTTTTGTGATTCTTTCAGCAGGCTGCACCAAAAGTTCTTGCGGGCCGCAGTTTCCCACTCCTGGCGTTAACGGTGGGTTAGCCTTCAGCTTGGAATAGTGGGACTGGGGTCATCAGCGAAACTGACAATTGCAGAATCGATATTTAGGTTATACGACATATACATCGAGAAGAGTGTTGAACCCACAACACTGTGATTATCTCGACCTTGAATTTGACATTTGAAATCGGTTTGGGATAGTTTCTAGTCATCAATCGTCGGTTAACTCATCATATACTATATCCATATCTTAAGATAAACCGTTGAATCTGTTACTGGGTTCGCCATTACGCTTTCAACAGAGTATTGGTTATCGATATTTTAAATGCTTTCCAAACACTTATATTAATATCAGTGGACATTTGATTGGCAGTTTAAGTTAAGTTCCTGGAGAACGCCAAATAAATTCCCTAACTTACGTGTACAGATTGGCGTAAGTTAAGCTAGGTTGCGTCCGGTACAGCGCAGTTGTGCATTCCAACAAATTAAAGAACAGTGGTCGCTTAGTTTGATTTGGAATAACTGCCGCTAACAAAACGAATGGCGTGATTAATATGTAAGTATTAGAACTTACCAATAACTATCACGTGTATGGGATGATAAATTTAGCTGCGGAGGTTACTCGGAGTGAGGGATATTATCTAGAATTAGAGATAATTCTAAGTTTCGATAGATAATAAGAAAAAAACTGAGACAACTGCAAGTGAAGAAAGCAAGTGTCAAAAAATAGATTGGTTGTACATAGACAAAAATGAAGTTATAGACAATAATTTTTAATCTATATATCTTTCAAATTGTTTCTCGCATATCCGTCAAATTGCTTCTCGCATATCGGTCATCCAGTTGATTAGTCAGCTGTCTCCAAGTACTTAATATCTTCTATAAAAATAACGGTGCTAGATGCAATTCTTATGGTTATTAATGCCTGGAATAATATGTCACAAAGTACCATTCACAACGGTTTCAAACATTCAGGATTCATTGAAAACCAAGACGGTTTACCTGTTCAAACAGCAGAACTTGAATTTGATGAAGAAGATGACGTCCCTACATCTTTGTGGGTACGAAACCTAAATTCAGATTCCTTAACAGCACCAGGAATGTGGGAAGATTATGTTAACATCGATAGCTCTCTCCTCACATCCGAAGAACCCACAGATGAAAATCGTACAGAACATTAAAGCTAATGAGCAACGCGAAAACTATGGTGAAGAGGAAGTCAAAGAAGAAACATTACCTACCGCAAAAGAGGCCTTTTTTATTAATTTCTATCAAATTCCGGTGGAGAATCTATCCCGCCCGCCCCCCCTTCCCCTGTGTTCGGGCGTTACCCCGTACCCATCTACTGGAAGTATCGGGACGATTCTAAGCGATAGCAAGTAATTTCTGAGTTGTTAGTGGAAAGGACTAGATCCCGTTTGTTTACACTGCGCATCTCGTTCGCTCTTTTTACAATGCTATAATGTTCGCTTGCCGGTCAAAGATCATTCGGTCTGGATCGTTTCCGCTAATCGCCAGTCGAGATTTGGAAACATGGAGTTATGTTGGCTATCGGCCCGCCTTCTCTGTTTTCTATGGAAAAATATACGTTTTGGTCTAAATTCATTAGAATATTAATCTTGACTTTATTTATCAAACGATTTTGAAAATGACTACTGAAATACGATGAATATACTTCCCTCTAATTAGTACCAAAACAAATTACAAAAAATTATGTCATTAACACCCTTTAATAAGCAAAACAAATAGGGGTCCCCGAGTGACCCCCCTTCGGATCATGTGTGATTTTTTTCTTTCCGGGACTAAAAGTTAACATTAACGCCTTTCGGCGTTTATTCATTTACTTATTTACTTCGGCTTTTACATAATATAACATTGATTTGGTATAGCAACAACGTGAAAAGAGAGCTCTAGTGAGTTTGTATATTTAAATATTACAATTTTGCCACAATGAAAAAATATATTTAAATATGATATAACTGCAAATAAATTTACTTAAGAGGCACGATGAAAATGTTTAACGGTAGCTAAATAATAAGTAAAATTTAATACAAGTTAGGAAACAAACCGTTTTTCCAATGAAACAATAAAATTTAGAAAATCTGTGAACAAATAATAAGAAAAGTAACTATTATATGATAGTACCGATATTTGCAAGTTGGTAACAATTATAAAAAGAAAAAAATTTCAATTTTTTAAAATAATTAAATCATATTACATGTTTTGATGGTTTATAAAATTATTATAAATCAAACAATTAATTACTACGAAAAAATATAATACAGAAAAATAATATAACACATTCTAATCGTGCTAGACTGCACAGGGTCAGAATGACTATGTAGAGCCAGTCTGTACGATACAGCACCTGTGGATGACGATTCGATAGTTTGTCTGATTCAACCAAATAAACACAGTACAACACAACTAAGAGGTACTCACTGAAGGTATGCTTCTTCTTGGTATTGGTCGTTCTTTTGGGTAGATAGACAATGCAATATTCACTGATATAATCCAAACAGGCACTCGATATTGTTAGTTGATTTACTCACTAACGGCGATTAATTACGAATCGATAAAAGGACTCGAAACAACGATAAAGAAGGACAATGGTTTTGCTCCATGTGGCGAATTACGATAAAATTAACACTGCCACGATGTGCGAGGTGTCACGAATGTTCGTTCTTCTATTGACTGCGATTATTGTCGGCGTTCCGCCGTGTAGGTACTCAGATTGTGCGAAATTCTATATGTTAGAATCTCTGCTGGCTGCCTGGTCAAAACAGAACAAACATACACCCCGGCACCAATAGCGTCACGAAAAAACAGAAGAATTGAAAATATCAACAGAATTGAATTTATTTCCAAGTCTCTGTAGCCTTTTGACTGTGTTATGAATGAAATAATATATTTCCGATGAATTAACAAAAAACAACTCTGAAAACGTTGTGTTACAATTTGGAACACGGAACTAATTTATATATAAAAAAGAATTTATAATAATGTAATCTTGATCACTCCAGCGACTGGCAACACTGTCTGTAGTGAATTGCAAGAATTTCCCAAATTTTGTTTTGCGCTTGGGATTTCTATGACTTATATTCAGTGAGACTGATTTAGATAGGTCCGTCGGCAATGCTTCAACAATTTTAAGAAAGTTTCATGGTTCATCGTGTGTTCCAGTCGCTCATGGAACTTATGCGTAAATTAATAACTACATTAAAAAATTACTTTTATATATTAAAACAATAGAGTTAAGGGGCCAAAAAGATGTTAAAATAACAAAAATATTATGATATGAAAATATATTTAAGACATGGCAAATACATTTTTATTTCTTACACTAAAATAACTATTAACACTTTAAAAAATTTCTAAAATAAAGAGTGACCTTATTGTAATTCCATTAAAGTTCTGCCAAGGTTTAGACCTATATTTTTGGTAAAGAATGATTCGCTTCAAAATTCAGAATAAAAATTACATTCAAATGATTTGGGCTTTTTTAAAGAAAGGTAAAATTTCTGGAATGTTTAATACTAAATTTAAGAGCACCCAATGTTGTCAACTAATGTTGTAAAGTTGTCTGTTTGTCTTAATGTCTAAAAGCTAAGATAATGATTTTTCTCTACCACGAGTACGAATATGAACGTGAATAACTGCATAAGACAAGCGAATAAGGTATTCTCCAGTATTGGTAAGCGCTGTCAACGATGACTTATGTGTCAGGAGTAGTTACAATGGGAAAATGAAATTTTCTCCATTATGAGTTAAAATGTCAATTCTAAAATTTCCCTTCAGAGATCAAGACAAAAAAGGTTTTTTTTTATCCAGAATGGGTGCGTAAATGCTTTGTTAAATGTAATTTGTCTGAGCAGGAATAGTTACAATGAGGACATGAAAAAGGTTTTAATCCAGAGTGGGTGCGTAAGTGCACTGTTAAATCAAACGTACGTGAGCAGGTGTAGTTACAATGGACACATGAAAAAGGTTTAACTCCAGAATGGGTGCGTAAGTGCAACGTAAAATCAGACGTACGTGAGCAGGTGTAGTTACAACGGGAACATGAACGAGGTTTACCTCCAGTATGGGTAAGAATGTGATTTTTTAGATCATCCTTTCGAGAACATGAATAGCTGCAGAAGGAACATGAAAAATATTTTTCACCAGTATGGGTGCGTATGTGCCTTGGTAATGCTGTTTTGACTGAGCAGGAGTAGTTACAATGGGGACATGAAAAAGGTTTTTCCCCAGAATGGGTGCGTAAGTGCAACGTTAAAGTTGACTTTCGTGAGAAGGAGTAATTACAATGGGAGCATGAATATGGTTTTTCTCCAGTATGGGTGCGTAGGTGCTTTGTTAAATCTGGTTTGTCTGAGCAGGAGAAGTTACAGTGAGAGCATGAATGCGGCTTTTCTCCAGTGTGGGTGCGTAAGTGCCTTGTTAACCCTGACTTGTATGAGTAGGAGCTGTTACAATGGGAACATGAATGAGGTTTTACTCCAGGATGCGTCTTCAGGTCCGATAAAATGTCTGAAAATAAATAAAATAATAAAGATAAAGCTATATAACAATGACACGTGAAAATTATAATATCAAATTCATGCAATTAAAAATCGATTTTACCAGAAGCCCTTTCAGAGTATTCTAAGCATTCCTCTTTTACATCTGGCAGGTCTATGTCTATTTCCGTATAAGAAATTCCCTCTCCATTTTCTTTTCGGGATCCTGGTTCTGACTTGACGGCAACAGTCTCCACATTTAAGCTATCTGGAAAAACAAAACAATGAAAAGGCGTAGTACATTTAAAGTTCGTCGCGGGTCAGTTATAAACTGGTAGAGTGCTTTTTAAATTGGTGAAATAGCATTTGTGCTGTTGCTTGGTTTTGGATTGTCTCTTTTGGTCTTTTCCTCCCTCTCGACCTCTCTCCTCCCGGACTTCAATTCGCACTCCAAATACCACAATATTATGGAATTAACTAATTTTTTCATAGTGAACTCACAGAGTGGACAATACAGCAGAGAAGCCATCTTAAGAAGATATCTGCTCGCAGATTAATAGCGTAATGTGAACCAGTTTTTATTTGGCGTGCTATGATCTTTTATATAATAATTTCTTCCTTTTGACAGATTTTTTCACATTAATTTTTTTTGTACAATTTATGAAAGTTTTATAAACGAAATCTGAAAAATAGAAAAAAATTAGGTTTCGGAAATGACTTCGTGGTTATTACTAAAAGAAAAAAGACGGTTTATTGTAATGTTTTCGCTTATATTTTGCATGATACAGAAATTAGAATACTTTGCGAAGCATTGTAACGGAAGGTTTGAAAAAAAATAAAACAGTTGTGTATGTATATGTATGTATGCAGAGTTTGAAACAGAAATTTCAAACTCTGCATACATACATAAACACACCCAGGGGAGTTGGATGAGAATATTAGAAATTCTTCACAAAATGGCCAAAAACCATGTATGGGAACGAAAGTTACTGATGTGAGAAAAGGCTCCATGCCAACTGAGAAAAAAGTCAACTCAACACCTCTTTGAAAAGCCATTAAAAGCTAAGAAAAAAATATTTTACATTAGCCGATAACTCTAACCTGACGTTACCTATTTAACCAATTTTTATATATATATTTTTTTTTTAATCACTCTAAATGGCTTATCTGAGATGGTTCTGAGTTGGTTTCATTCCGAGTTGTCCGGTCACCGTGAGAAAAAACTTCCCTTCCCAACTGTGATGAACTCGATTGTAAACCCGTAAAACCAATATTAAACTTTTTTTTATAAAGTCACGACCTAATACTGTAGTTGTTCCGTTTTTTACTACGCGAAATTCTAATATTTCACTATAACCATTTTAATCAAACGTTAATATAATACAACCTAGAAAAATCAATTTACAATCAGCATAACCCGTCACGGTTAAAATCCTTTGGTTTCAATTCCATCTTTTTTAAGTGTTGAAAATAGTCTTTGTCTGTTAATATTGAAATCGCAGCAACGGTGTCTGATAAACCTTTGAATTCAACATTATTCACTAAAATTGTGCAAAAAATTGGTTCACGGTTCACTGTATTCACTAACAACTTTGAATTACTTGCCCGCGGTTTCACAAACACAGAGGAAATCTCTTTATTCCTTATTCCACGACATAATTTACTTGTTTGACCCTTGCATTTGCATTTAGAACAAATTATTTCATTGAATCCACATCTTTCCGATTCACGATAACTTCCACAATGTTTACATTTTGTTCGTTCAAGTGACTTCGGTCTGAACAATGTAACATTATTATAGCTGGGTCACGAAAAATTCCTACCCGCAATATTTTTTCCCGGTTACGGATTGTTTCGTTTACTTTTAGAAATCATATCGATACTTACCGATTTAATGAGCTTATCATTTACATCGAACGAATTCATAACGGTAGAGCATTCTAATGTTTTCTTTAATGAAAATTTTTCAGCTTCCACATATAATTTCTCCTTTATACGACCAACTCTAACCCCGTGATAAAGATATCTTTTAAATTACTTTCAAGTCTGTTTTTGAATTTGCAGAATTTAGCTAGATTTCGCAAACGCGTCATAAAACCGTTATTACCGTTAATACCGTTCGGCATCAGTTTCAAAAGAAAAAATAGAAAAAATAATTGATACTATTTCTAACTCATTGGGTGCGGGTAGTGATAAAATTCCAGCATTCTTTACCAAAATGTGTAGCAAGGGAATCTCGAAGCCCTTATTATTGCTCTTTCAATCCTCGTTGAAAGAAGGTATCTTTCCGGATACCTTCTTTCAATACAACATCCTACTTTTTATATATTCAAAGAAACTCACTGGCTGTTTGAGAACATTCAGCATATTGCAAACATTCCTTCTTTACATCTGAGAGGTCCAAATCTATGTCTGTATACGGTATTCCACCTCCGCTTTCTTCTTGAGACCCTGGTTCCGTCTTGATGGAAACAGTCTCAGGATTCAGTAGATCCATGGCACTGCTGTGGTAGCGTTTGAATATTGGTTTAAGCCCAAACAAAAATACCTGAAACAGAACATTGTTTTAACGGAACAAAATTCGAATCAGGTTTGAATATTTGGTTTCGCTTGGAATATTCTGTCACAACAATGATCGGTATAACAACATAACAATGAAGACGGCATAACGCATAATCAGAATAACATAACAAGTGAGGACATAAGTGCGACTGTATCATGACCTTGAAGTTAAGACCTTCGAAAACGATTGAGAAAATCGATTGATTACTTTATATCTAAGGGTGAATCAGTATTACATATTTTATAACATGTGATTATTTTAATCAATGCCTTCGAAACACGAATCTAAGATTGACAGACGTCAAATTGGCGGTTTAAACGTTCATCAAATGGATTTCCTAACGCAGGTGTAGTGATCGACGTAAGATAAGTCACATTAGACACAGTGCAGTTATGTATTTGAGCTTGCCGTAGCCCAAATTACAGAACAATGGTCGCTCAGTGTCATTTGGAATGAGGCCGCTACTAAAATGAATAGCGACGAATAAACGCATTAGAACTTACCAATAACTATCTACGGGATGATAAATTTAACAGCTCGGGTTAAACAAAGTTTGAAAACAGGATTAAGCGCGTAATAAGGCACTCACTGATTAAACGACTGACGGTGACGTGTCGACAGAATACATAGGTTATTAATAGACAATAATAAAGTCACAGCCAAGTGTTATTATTTCCATGCGTTTATCGGGATAAAGCATCAATTTCACTTTTTTTTCTTATTTATCGAAACATTTATTAAGGTTACAATTTTATAACAAAATATAACATGAATATTTCAATTACTCTCCGAAAAAAGCAGCTGTTTGTGCTTAGGAGAGGATGACTAAATATTTTGACATCAGTTTAAATAAAAAATATTAAAACAAAGACTATTATTAGTAATTTTAAAAAGGATACAAGATATAAAGTAAAAACATCAATTAAAACAATAAGTAAATTTATGATGTGGTACTTGAGTATTTGAATTTAATTTTTTTAATTTTTTATGTAGTTTTCTTCCGATCGTATATCTATAAGGGTAATTTATTGAATAATTTTATACCATTGAATTTATAGTGATGCTGTGCTATTGTAGTTCGTACTAGAGGTACGGTTAGTCCTCCAACAGATATTATTTTGCTTATTTACTTGTGGTACATTATTTTTATTAAAAAAATCTTTGTGTAATTGTACTAATGCAATTTGGCGTAAATTTTTGTAATTTGGGGAACCGGGAAATCTTGAAAAACATTTATTATTGGGTAGTAATAGGGCTTTAAGGTGATTTTTATTAACATTTTTTTTATTGTCTCCAGGGGAAATAGGGACGATTCATATGCACCTTCTCAAGCAACGATTCCATATTGTAGTACAGAATGCGCGAGTTTACTAACTACTAGCCGAAAAGTTTTAAAGCGGGCGGATCGGCGAGTGAGATTGACATGATGACACACAAAACTGTCTATTCACTCAATAGCGAACTAGCTAGCGAGTTGATGACACGTGCTACTATGAAAAAATGAAATTTTTCAAATATTCTTAATATTGAACCTACATGATATGTAGGTTCAATTTCTGTAGCGAATTGCCACATAAGACGTAGTTAAAAGGTATTTTTTTCTTTTTAACGTTTTATATCGTTCTTGGGTCTAAAATAAATTTATTTTTTTATTTATTCATCTTCACATACAGGTGCGAGTTCGCATGCGGGTATCAAGCGGGTGGAAAGAAGCATTTGTTCGAGTTATCTTTTTTTTTTTTTTTTTACAGTTAATACCGCACAAGAGTCCCAACTGCTCCCGTCTGGAGCCAGTGAGACTATGGCATCCCCAATCGGGGTATGTTGTGAGGCTGAAGGTAGTGGGGAGGGGAAGGAGATAGGGAAGAGGAAGGTGGGGAAGTACCTGGCTATTCAGATCTGGTCACTAAACACGGCTAAAGCCATTTCAAGCAACGTTTCAATTCTGAATGGTGGTCTTACACCAGGGCGATACTGATAGTATCTTCCACTCTGGAACGTGCCGCAAATATACTTTATATTATTTTAAATGAATAAATTGTGAATTAACACAATTTAACCAAATAAAATTTATTTGCGCACGCCGGGTTCGAACCCGCGACCTTCGGATTGTGAGTCGAGAGTCTTGCCTCGGGACCACGGAGGCCGTCACTGGGAGTGTTTGGTTTGAAAAAGGAGTGGCAGTGGGATCCGCTTCCCGCAAAGGACTCGAGTCCAAGAACCCATTCCGGATGAACCTACTCATCGCTATTAACCATCTCCAGAAACCGTTGCCACGAAATGGATAAACAATCATTATCCCCGGTCCTAGGGATTCGGGGCGATTCAGAGGCATTTCTAGCATTAGCCCCACATACATTTTACACATTGAACATCAATATTTATTCATTCTAATCAGAAGAAAACAGTTGTTTTTTTAAAACAGCAAAGTTATCAAATGGATCAGGTATAGCTTAGAATTTTTTACCTGCATATTATGATGCTAAATTTCATCACAATTTCAATTTAATGAATACCTACCAAAAAGATTTGTTAAAATTTAAAAATTAAGTTCACTAATAAAAAGTTAGTTCCAAATTCATTTAAAAACAGATACTTGACGGTTTTAGAATAAGGGCGCTTTTAAGTAAAAAGTTAAGAATCGGCTCGGTAAGAAAACTATGGTGATTTTAATGGTGTGACGCATTAATGTTTTATGCATTAACCCGCCATTGGAGACGTGAATTTGACTTACATCGTTGGTGACCCCAGTCTCACTCACCGGGGTGTTTGATTACCAGTTTTTTCAATAATTTACTGTTCATGCTACTTTTCATTGAAAAGTTTATAAAATAAGATCTTTTTCTGCCAATAAAACATAGGTATTCCATAATATTTAGGTGTGAGATGGTACAAAATATTATCATCCATAAACAAAATAAGCGTAACAGAAACATTGAAATATGAACAATTTAAAAAGCAAATTAAGTCTTTGAAATTGGATAATGATATATTGTACCATTAATTCATCCCTACAATCTGTAATATCTAATAAAAACAATGTATTATTGTCATTGTTTTTCGATAACTATTTTTTTTCTCTAAATTGTATTCTTTTGTCAAAAAATGTTTGTATATTTAATGACAATAATACAATATAAGTCTTTGATCATTGTATACATACTTATTAGAACATTATTTTTTTGCATGTAAATAAATACTCTTTCCATAAACCCGAGCTCCTAGAGCTCAACTTTTGGAGTAGTAGAATCAGAAAATGAATTATTATGTAAACCAAAGTAATAATTTTGTAAAGTTTTTGTTCAAGAGTTGAAATAAAATAAATTAATTAATTAAAAATTTCTAAAAACGGAAGTTGTTCTTTCCGAAATCTGAAAAAAAAAACATTTATTTTATTAACATAACACAATATCTTTAGATGCATTCAAATTATGAGATATTTTAACAATATTTGTTTAAACTAAAAGATTTCCCAACCATCTTAAATATTGAATGACAAAATCATTCTTCGTCAGTCGTAAGACATTTGAAACATAAAATAAAAAAATAAAAAAATGGTAATGTTTCTACCAAAAAGTAAAAAAAAATAGGTACTAAAATCACTCATTTTCAACAGCCAAACAACTCGAGTATATAGGTACTACGTGCCCAAGGCGTACATAGTTTTTACATTTATGGCAAGAGAACCTGGTTCGAGATTTGCTTTCCGATGACGTTTGTAATGTAGTGTCACTGTGAGTGTCCTCATCAGATAATGCTTCTTGCAGAAGCGCCTCGAGACGTCGTTGATTACTTTCGTAAGACATACTGAAACAAAATTCATAATTTGAACGACAAACGCTTAAATATTTCGTAAAATAGCGGTCAAATCGAGCAACAAACTTACTTATCTTAAAATTATATAATCATCATATTTAAAGAAACAGCAGCATTATCAAAATAAGTCAAATAAAAAAATTACACAATCACCATTTGACTTACTTAGTTGGTGACGCCGGTTTCACGCACCGGGTTGGCGCCAAAACTCTATAACGTGCGCCAGCGTCGCTGTAGCGGGGTAGACTGGCGGTAGGGGTGCGTGGAATTAGGCAGCTACTCGAAATCGCAGTGGGATTCGATGAATAATAAAACATATACGTCACCAACGGCGGGTTAATAAAAAATAAGTATACATGCAGAAATTCTGGGACTAACTACCATATGTATTCCTCTTTGCCCAGAATACTAATGGAGGGAAACAATTATACCAAGTCAGTGGACATCTTCAATTTATCTTTGAATAAATATAAAATATTGTTATTGAGGCAGTTCAGTTATGTACAATAAAATGTATTTTTCTAACTATGCTGTATATGTAGAAGCCCCGAAAAAGGGCGTTTATTAATAAATAAATAAATAAATAAAATGAAACGAACGTACTCTTTTAAAACAATATATTTAATTAAATTATCGACCAGCTTCAGAAGAACCCTTCCTTCCTCGGGACAAAATAAAAAATTAACAATACGGAGAAAATTAATTACAATAACATCAGTAGGTATTTAAGTAAAATTGAGTATTTTAAGCATGTAATTTGTTTTATGTGAATACCTCACGAGAGTCTCAGCTGCTCCCGTCTGGAGCCAGTGAAACTATCTCTTAAGCAATTCGGGTAGGTTGTGAGGCTGAAGGTAGTGGGGAGGGGAAGGATATGGGAAGGAGGAAGGTGGGCAAGTTCCTCGCTATTCACATCTGGTCACCAAATACGGCTAAAGCAATTTCAAGCAACGTTTTAATTATGAATGGTGGTCTTACACCAGGGTAATACGGAAAGAATTTTCCACTCTACGACGTGGCGCAAATATGCTTTTATTATTTTAAATGAATCAATGGTGAAATTAAACAAATTAATCAAATAAAATGTATTTGCTACGCCGGGATTCGATCCCGCGACCTTCGGATTCTAATTCGGAGTCAAGGGCCTTACTGCTGGTCTACGCCGGCAGGCGTGTTAACCCTAACCGTCTAAGAATTCTTCTCTTAATCTTGCTCGTTATGTCACACCAGCCTTGTATTCTTGGCGGGTCTTCACATATTTCACTCGTCACGGTTCTACCACACATCTCATTCAGGAATCTTTTTATAGCATTTCTACAGCATTCAGTCTAAATAACATCATACATGAAATAAATAAAATTCAAGTCACATACAATGATGCCAGAGCATAATGTTGAACAATTGTTAACGGGTCATAAAACATGTTGTAGATTCTTCGCCTCCGGGATCACGTTTCTAAAGCATCCAGTATACTTTCATCCTTCTTTTGGTAGTTCCACGCCTCACTACCATACTTCAGGGATGTTATCAGCGCTTCATTGTGGAAAGTGTAAAACATAAAATTAACATGGCTTACTTGTACAACTAGATTTTGACAGCCAATTGCATGGATACCTAAACAACTCGCCACTCGCTGCGAGTATCGACTGGTCCGACCTACTCGTTATTGTGTGGAATGACTTTTGACGTTTGGCGTCTAAGTATGTAGGTTCGACGAAGCTCGAGAATAACCGAGTATTCCAATGTACGAACTTTCGACGGCGATTGCGAGCGATCTGGCTTGGAGAATATATAGCCAGGCCTCCTACTTTAGTCGGCCTTGAGGCAGTATTCGACAGAACTTTCGAAAACACGAAAATCGCCTACGTCCTGCAGTTTTTTCATCCATACGCACATATTCGTCGAATATCTAACTTTATCAAACATAAACAACTTTTGAATTAAGAATTCACACGCCACTCTAGAATTCGCGAGAAAGACCTACCGCCGCAAAGTGCTTGCAAATTCACACTACGCTCCGGCCAGCATAGGAGGAGCGCCAGCCCGCATCGTTGGAGCAATCGTTCCCGCAGTCACTCCAGAGGTCGTCAACCCGAAGGCACATGCTGGTACCACTGGAAGCATGGGCCCAAGGCACACAAGTGCACTCAACCCTGCAACTTCCAACAGGGAAACGCCCGGGGCTCAAACTGATGGCGACCAGCGCCAGCCCCAACCAAGTCAGTCGCCTTTTCGTTACCGACAGGGTAACCCGTACCCAATTCCTCATCGACACCGGCGCAGATCTCTGCGTTTTCCCACGACGCCTTGTCCAGGGACGTCCCACTAAGGCGACGTACGAACTGGCAGCAGCAAATGGCAGTTCAATCGCTACCTATGGCAGCCTAACGCTCAACCTGGATCTGGGATTGCGACGCGATTTCACTTGGAGCTTCGTCATTGCAGACGTCTCCAAGCCCATCATCGGGGCAGACTTTCTTGCTAAATACGAACTACTGGTGGATATCCGTAATAAACGGCTGCTGGACCAGGTGACGAACCTAACTATCACGGGAAAACGAAGCAACAACAAGATCGCTTCCATTAAGACGGTCACAGGAACGTCCCCGTATCACAAACTTCTTCAACAGTTTCCTGACATCACTCGCCCTGACGGCGCCAGGAAGGAAGTTCGTCACGCAACACTGCATCACATCAACACTACGCCAGGACCTCCAACAGTCGAACGCCCACGACGCCTTGCTCCGGACAAATTAAAACGCGCCAAGAAGGAGTTCGAGGCCATGGTCCGTCTCGGAATCGCTCGACCTTCCGAGAGCTCTTGGGCATCCCCCTTGCACATGGTACCCAAGAAGGACGATCAGTGGAGACCATGCGGCGACTATAGACGACTTAACGCCAGGACTATTCCGGATAGATACCCTGTACGACACATCCAAGATTTCGCACAGGCACTGAGCGGCACCAAGATCTTCTCAACGATTGATCTGGTGCGCGCATACAATCAAATCCCTGTGGCTCCTGAGGACATTCCGAAGACAGCAATCACTACGCCATTCGGACTCTTCGAATTTCCAGTGATGTCTTTCGGCCTCCGCAACGCAGCTCAGACCTTTCAACGCTTCATCGACGAGGTTACCAGAGGCTTAGATTTCTGCTACGCCTACATAGACGACATCCTCATTGCCTCAACGTCAGAGGAAGAGCACCTAGCACACCTCAGGATACTATTCCAGCGCCTACAGGAATATGGTGTTGTCATCAACGCCGCCAAATGCCATTTCGGCCTGACTCAGGTCAAATTCTTAGGTTACCTAGTGTCTGACGCTGGCACTTCACCCCTCCCGGATAAAGTGGAAGCAATCAACAATTACAGCCAACCAGCTTCCATCAAGGATCTCCGCCGTTTCCTGGGAGCTATAAATTTTTACAGGAGGTTCATCCCCAACGCCGCGAGGACACAAGCTCCACTCAATGACCTCCTAAAAGGAAACCAAAAAGGCAAACAACTCGTGCCTTGGACTGCCGAAACATTAAAAGCCTTCAGCAAGTGCAAGGAAGCACTGGCACAGGCAACCCTGCTCGTTCACCCGAAGTGCGACGCCCCACTCTCTATCGTCAGCGACGCGTCTGATACTACAGCTGGTGCCGCACTCCATCAATTCGTCGCAGGTCACTGGGAGCCTCTAGCATTCTTCTCAAAGAAGTTCTCAGCAGCAGAAAAGAAATATGGCGCATACGACAGAGAACTGCTCGCCATCTATCTCGCCGTGAGATACTTCCGCCACATGGTGGAAGGCAGGTCGTTCACCATATTCACCGATCATAAGCCTATCACATTCGCATTTCAACAAAAAGCAGACAATTTCACCAAGGCAATTCCTATCACATTCGCATTTCAACAAAAAGCAGACAAGCTCACCAAGGCAATTCCGTCATCTGGATTATATCAGCCAATTCACAACAGACATACGACACGTCTCCGGAAAAGACAACATCGTCGCGGATGCTCTCTCTAGGCTCGAGACGATAGAAACTCCTCTGGACTACGCAGCGCTGGCAGCTGACCAGATGTGCGACCCTGAACTGCAACAACACTTGCAGGGAAATTCTAGTCTACAACTCAAGAAGATAAATATTCCGGGAACTGACGCGCATCTCTACTGTGACGTCTCAACTACCACAGCCAGACCCTTCGTCACGAAGAAGTTCAGACCTGCGGCATTCAATGCGGTCCATCAGCTGGCTCACTCTGGAATCAAGGCCACGGTCAAACTCATAACTCTGACGCTTTTAATTTCTCTCTCCGTCTCCGCTCCCTCAATTCTCCCAGGCCGCTGCTCGACGCGCGTTGCGGAGGGAAACGGCGGTGACTCGGTGAGTGGAGTCACCGGCAGAGTAGTCCTTGTGATGTCCACGAAGGAAGCTGCCCTGGGACGAGAGAGCTGAAGCACCAAGGCACTCGATGTTACAATGGTTCGCTGTAGAGAGGCGGGACCGTTGAGATTGCACTGATGTTTATTAGCGCGCCGCGAGACTGATTAGAACTGAACTTGAACTGGACTAATTTGTAGTTTAGCGGGCCGCTTTATATAAGAGCGAGCGGCCAAGTAGCTTTCCACTCGCTGGCAATACGTGCGCTGGAAGGTGCTAGAATGTACTCGTCACTGCAGTCGTGAATGCACGCTTGAGTCTGGACCTTTCGCGAAGTTGGTGCATATTATTGTGTGGTTTGTGTCACCGCTAACACATCAAACGCATTGTTGAAGTGCTCCGTCAAAAAAATATTTTTTGCTAATATGATTATATTCAATATCCTTTATCATAAATCATTTATTGTGTAAAGTGATTAAACAACATTGCCCTTCGGTACTATATAACTAGCTGTGTGAACATTGTCTTAAATCTAAAAATATCGCGGATGTAAAATACGTTTGTCAAAAGTGATAGTTTAAAAACAAAAAAAAAAACTAATCTCGTGCATTAAAAAGGATTTATACAGCACAATTCTCCGCTACCACTCAACGAAAAGTGTCAATTGAAACCACAGTGCAAAATATAGTGAAATAACAAAACATTAAAAACTGACAAAATAAATCCTTTAAAATACAATTTAAAATATATGAGTAATATCCACCGGATTACGAAAGGGATAAATAGCTCCGTGGGTTAACGCATAACTCCCAAGGCGCCGCCCTCGGTTCGATCCTCACACCGGCGAAAAAAAAAAAAAAAATTATAAATAAACTTTTGTTTTTCTTTTTGATAATAATAAGCTATTTTTATCATAATAAATTTTATTTTTAATACCAATCTACCTATCTAAAATACCTAACTACATAAAAATAAATATGGAGAATCTCACCTGCCGCAAGTGTCCTGAGCCAATACTGACAAAGGAGTCAATGTTCTGGTGCTCGTCCTGTGAAGAGAGTCTTCACTTCGCCTGCGGTGGCGTTAGTGAGGGTCAATACCGGAAGCTCTCCCAAGAAAAACGCGCCAACACCAAATGCAGTGGATGCAAGACGGAAACTCGACGAGTGGTGCGTTCAACGTCCGCTTCGAGAAAGGAGAACGCTCCCCCTTCTGCCAACAAACCAGGCCTAACTCCAGGAGAAACTCTTCTTATGGAGGAACTACGTCAAATCAAGGTGGAACTCCAAGAGTTCAAAAACATCCAGTCAAAAGTGGCAGGAATATACGATGAGTTCAAAGAGTTCAAAAATACCATAACCTTCTTCAATTCAAAAATTGAAGGATTTGAGGATGAACTAAAAAATACAGTGCAAAAACTGAAAAACATAGATTCCATCCAAAAAAAAAACACGGAACTCGAAGCAAAATTGACAATGCTCGAGTTCAAAATCGACGAGCAAGAACGCCAACAAAAAAATTTTGTCGCCGAAATAAGAGGGATACCGGAGGCTGAAGGAGAAAACCTACAAAACCTTTTATTCAATATAAGTCAAGAAATACGCACAGCCACCACGAAAAATGATGTCGAGTCAACCTTCAGAGCTCCTGGTAGGCCAACCCCAACAAAAACAAGGCCTATAATTGTACGATTCAAAGATATACACTTAAGAGATGAATTCTTAAGTAGTGTAAAAAGGTATAATTTGAACGCGACTACTAAAGAAGACAAGCTTAATACGAGCTCCATAGGCCTCTCCGGACCACGTACTCCAGTATACATATCAGAACATTTAACGTCGACAAATAAACGCCTGCTCTACTTAGCGAAGAAGACGGCTACCGAAAAAAAATTTGCTTATGTATGGGTAAAAGCGGGACGTGTCTACGTACGCCAAACCACGGAATCACGAGCTATACACATTACCTCTGAAAATATCCTTCTCACACTATGACTCATTAATACAAGCACACACATATTATTTTACTCAAACACCACACACACATATGTACGTTCCCAAATTTTATCTTTGTGGGTATACTTGAATAACTTTAAAAATGTAACTATAAATGATTCAAGTATCTTTTGATATCCCCGAAGTAACCATGCTCACATGTAACAAAAATGTGATTGATAATCCTGAAGACATGAATAAATATTGCTGGGAATCGTACGGTCTGAAAATTATTCATCAGAACATAAGAAGTATTACCAACATTGATGACTTTCTAGTATTTCTCGACCAACTTAATTTCACTTTTGATATGCTAGTTTTGACTGAGTGCTGGATTAATAAATACTTCACCTCCAAAGACATACAAAATTATACTGAGTACCACACAACCAGTATAATAAACAAAGCTAGTGGTATTGTAATTTATGTAAGAGACGGTATTCAAACTCAAGTTGACGAACTCACCTTATCACAGGCAAACTGTCTAAAAATTGTGCTTAACAAAAACCTATGCATTTTTGCAATCTATAGATCACCATCATTCCACAACATTGATACCTTTCTAAATTCACTCCACTCTATCATTCACAGCACAGATAACCCAGAGCATCAAATAATCATTGGAGACTTGAATATTAACATTATTCTAGACAATCATCCCCAATCCGATGATTATTTATGTTTTCTCACTGAAAACGCTTATACTCCGGTAATTGACACCCCCACTAGAGTACAAGGCTTACGTAAATCCTGCTTGGATCACATCAATGTTAAAAACATTGATTTTATAGACTCGTTTGTTATACACACAACAATTTCAGATCATTATACCACGGCGCTCGGCTTACGAAATAAGCCTTCATCTCCTTCTAAAAATAAATATATTACTAAAATAAATTACAACGATCTAATTGAGGAGCTGTCTACAGAAAAGTGGCAAAACGTAATCGATCAAACTGACACTGACCAAGCGATGCAGCAATTTATCATAAAATTACAATACTACATACCTAAACATACTGTTAACAAAGTTATACCGAACAAAAAATTTAAACTCATGCCATGGATCACCCCTGGCCTAGTCAAATCCATCCACCGACGTAACCAACTGCACAAAAATGCTAAAAGACAACCAGGTAATGTTCTAATCAAGAAAAATATAAGAAATATAGAAACTTATGTAAAAAACTAATTAATTCCACTAAAGAAAATTTCTACAAAAAATACATTTACGAAAACACCATAACTCCAAAACATTTCTGGGAAATATTTCGTAAAATTACCAAAACAAAAAATAGCAAATCGTCTTTCATACAATCATTGGATATTAAAAACACAAGTAATACTAACCCCAAAATGATGGCTAATTTTGCTAATCACTATTTCACTGCAGTAGGAGCCTCTCTCGCAAATAAAATCCTTGAAAAATGTAAGAAAACCGAATCTGAACTAGCCAACATACCTACAACTGTTCTTAATCTTAAAATAGACGAGATTCAAACAACGACTAATGAAGTCATTAAAATGTTAGATGAGCTTAAGTCATCGAATGCCTGTGGGCCTGACAAAATTTCCTCGAATCTGCTGAAAGTATTGAAATCACTTATAGCAAGTCCTATTGCACACATTTGTAATCTTAGTTTCAAGACAGGCACATTCCCAAACCATTTAAAACAATCAGTTGTCATATTGATTCATAAAAATGGAAACAAATCGGATATACAAAATTATAGGCCAATATCTCTAATGAATTCATTCTCAAAAATTATTGAGAAAATCGTAAAAAATCGTCTCACTATCTACTTAGAAAGTCATAAAATCTTATCTAATAACCAGTTCGGCTTTCGACCAGGTCTAGGAACAGAAAATGCTATTGCTAAGCTGGCGGATATCATTTCAAATAATATTGACCGGGGAAATAAATCTATCGCTCTCTTTTTAGATCTTGCCAAAGCTTTCGATACCATCTCTCATAAAATACTTCTAAAGAAACTCCAGGCTATAGGTATTCAGGGACAACTGTACAAATGGATGGGTAGTTACTTAGCTAACAGATACCAAATAGTCAAAATTAATGATATTGTTAGTGATCCGGCCCTTATAGAATTTGGTGTACCTCAAGGGAGTACCTTAGGACCTATTTTGTTCAGTATTTATATAAATGATCTGTGTAACAGCAATTTTTCCAATCACATCATAACATTTGCAGATGACACTGTACTAATATTTGAAGGTAAAACATGGAATGATGCACACAGTAAAGCAGAAGATGGAATAAAACAGGTAAAACTTTGGTTAGACTATAATCTGTTGACACTCAACTCGGAAAAAACTAAATTTATACGATTTAGTGCCACAGAAGCGGGCCAACCCAAGGAAGCTTATAATATTATTATACACAAATGCACTGAGTCAACTACCTGTAATTGCCATAAATTAGAATGCGTGGACAGTATAAAGTACCTTGGTGTTATATTGGACAAATATCTTAGATGGGACGGACACATAGAACTAGTCACTGCAAAGGTTAGAAAGCTTACATACTTGTTTATAACGATCAGAAATATCTTACGTAAAAAAGAATTGAAACTCATTTATGATGCTATGTGTGGGTCACTTCTAGACTATGCGTCCCTAGGTTGGGGTGGGTGTGCAAAAACTGTATTGGAAAAATTAGCTAAAGCTCAAAAATCACTACTAAGGGTAATCCTCAAAAAACCTTTTAGATATCACAGCGATGCACTATTTGAAGAGTTACGAGTTCTGGATGTTAGACAACTATATATGCGAAAATTAATTTTAAACACCCATAAACAACGCCACCTCTACCCATCTATTAACCACTCTCACGACACCCGACACTCACGGAGAAATCCAATTGTATCACTCACAACCAAAACGTCTCTCGCTCAAAGACACTTCTCATTCCTAGGTCCAAAACTATACAATTTCATGCCTGATGCTTGGAAAAAGGAAAGCGCAGGTGTTATTCGCAGATTGACCACAACTTGGTTTCACCAATTAGGGAGAAAAGATAGTGAACTTTTACTTTATAAAAAATGAAATCAAACACAAATCAAAACAATAACAAAAATTCCAACAAAAATAAACTATGTAAAAGATACCTTTCTGTTCTAATCGTTATTACTATGTGCGTGTATTTAACTACCTATTACTTTTAAATTAGAATGCTACCAAGCAGCAGTTAACATTTGATTCTATCACTTCTTTTTTTTATTCTCTTTTATTCATATTTATACAAAATATTTTTTTTTTTTTTTTTTTTTTTTTTTTTTTATTTAATATTTGTATGTTTTTACAATAAGTATACATTTTTTTTTTTACATGTTAAACAGAGTTGTAAAATGAACATAACAATAGCATTTCCTCATCATAAAGAGACAAGGCTCTTGTGTTTGGTGAGGGAATTCAAGCTCAAGTATATGTAAAATTTAGTAGAAAATAATGATATTGCATCTAATAACAAAAGATATGTAAGAAAACTCGGGATATAACAATAAATAAATTTCAAGATTTAAATGAAATATTAGCGGTAGAAATGGACTCTTACAGTTGTTTCAGGTGATTTTTCAAATTAATTTGGAATTTATGTATATTTTCGATAATTTTTAGTTCTAAAGGGAGGTTGTTGAAATAATTTATACCTAGATACAGATAGGTATTTTGGATGTGCTTGGTATTAAATTTAGGGATTTTGATATTGTTTTGAAATCTTGCTGATATATTGAATTGTAATTTTTTTAGCTGTATTTCTTTAAAAGTCTGTAGAATTGCATATTTTTTATATATATTGTCTATTGTAGATACTTTGAATATTGAAAAGATTCTTTCAGTAGAGAATGTAGATGGTTTTTTCAAGATAACCTTAATTATCAATCTTTGAACTATTTTCAGAGGATTTAAAATAACATCATAAGTTCCTCCCCACCCTATAATACCGTACTGTAATATAGATTGAACAATTGCGTAGTACACTTTTTTGAGGTTTTCTAGTCTAAGAATATTTCTTATTCTGATAAATATATATATACATTTCCTAATTCTTTTGACAAGTTCACAAATATGTGTTTTCCATTTAAAATGTTGATCTATATATACACCAAGATATTTAATAAATATGTATGCTTATAATATGTAATGCAAACACCATGTATAAGTAAACATACCTATTATTTTATTATTATTTGATAACTATGCAAGCAAAAAAACAGTAATAATCATGTATTAATTGCTTATTTTATTTTATTGTATCTGTTTTCTTTATAGTTCTCATTAGTACGACTATAATATGAAACGCAAACACCAGTTACCTTTATGCTGTAATCATTTGCCTTATTTATTTTTTTATTTTCCTTTTATTTATTATTATTATCATTTCAATAGCCATACTAAACAAACCACGGCTTTTGTATAATAATTTGTTGGTTATTTTATAATAATTTTATTTCTTTAGCTTTTTTTTTTTTCTGTTTTTCTACTATAGTATGCAATGCATACACAAGTTATCTATATATTTTAATCCTCTGTTTTTAAGAACCTATATGTATATTAACTACTATATTTTAACTTTTGTTACTATGTTTTAAACTTTCTAACTTCATTTTTTATTATTTCTCTTCTTTTTATTTCCTCGATTTTTCCTCTTTTTTGTACAAATCATGTTCCATATGTTGTCACTAATCCTAATTTGACTGTTCTAAAACGGGAATCATCCTAGTTGAACAGTCAAAACATATCATAAAAAATGTTTATAAATGTATTATACTATACTAAATAAATAAATAAAAAATAAAAAAAAATAAAAAATATTATTCGTCGGGCAGCCGGTCTCACGAGTACATTGTCTGCCGATACTTGCATACGTAGGTGCTGCGCGTAGTGTGAATTTGCAAGCACTTTGCGGCGGTAGGTCTTTCTCGCGAATTCTAGAGTGGCGAAAGATAGTTGTATAAACGCCACAGAGTGTTTCTTATGTCCTCCTTTAAATTTGTAAGTTTTTGAGAAAATAGCCAATCTAGGTGTCGATCGTCCAGTTGACTAGTCGGACATTTCCAAAAAATCGAACTGTGTTGAGTATGCAAGTATACAAAAAAGTGTACCTTCTATTTGGTTCAATATACAGATTACTCAATGACACCAACAAATCAATTATAATGCAGAAAAACTTTTAGTGAAATAAAAAAAAGTTGTTTTCTTGGTCACTAGTAGGAAATTTCAAAATGCCATACTTATGTACCGAACCGTTAAGCTTCAAACTAAACAAATGCATTTAAATAATATTTGATAAATGGTGATAATTCGAAAATTACTCTCCTCATATCTCAAAACTTATACTATTTGGAGATATCTGACTAATCAACTGGACCATCGATGTATTGTTACGTTGACATTTTTTGTGTAAATTTGAATATTGACGGGAGTAAAATAATTATTAATACAATATTCTAAAATACTCCAATGGCTCGCCGGTATGTAAGGAATAAAAGGATTAAGAAATCTGTGGTGACACACACAAATTAAATATTAAATAAGCACAATTCAACTTAATTATATCAACAAAGTAATTAAAAATTTACCGTTTTGCTTTTTAAATTTTATTGTACAAATAAGCAGTTTTTATAAATATTCTGTTTATAATCAATTTGTAAGTGTGAATGTTAGTTCATTTTAGTTGTAGTTATGATTTATGTCGGAAAGCTTTACTAACGATTTAAACATATTTTAAAGGTACCATTTTCATTTATCTAATAAATAATTTGAAGTGTTTAGAAGTGGTGTGACGATGTTTAGATGTTTTGAAAATAAATATATTCCGAAAACATTAAACCCCACCGATAAATTGGCAATTTGTTTAACACCATAATCAAATTGTTCTTAAACAGTCAATTCAAATGCAAAGGGGAAGTGAAAAGGGTTTTTCTCCACTATGAGTCAGCATTCGTTTGGTCAGATATCTCTTTTCAGAACGTGAATAGTCGCACTCAGAACACGAAAAAGGTTTTTTCTCCACTGTGAGTCAGCATGTGTCTCGTCAGATTGCTCTTTAAAGAACATGAATAGTCGCACTCAGAACATGAAAAAAGTTTTTCTCCACTATGAGTCAGCGTGTGAATGGTTTTCTCCTCTGTGAGTCCTCATGTGCATCGTCAACCTTCCCTTACAAGAACATGAATAGTTGCACTCAGAACATGAAAAAGGTTTTTCTCCACTATGTAACAGCATGTGTCTCGACAGATTGCTCTTTAAATAACACGAAAAATCACACTCAGAACATGAAAAAGGTTTTTCTCCACCATGAGAAAACAAATGGTTTGTCAGTTGGTCCTTTCGAACACATGAATAGTTGCACTCGGAACATGAAAAAGGTTTTTCTCCACTATGAGTCAGCATGTGGATCATCAGATTGTGCTTTCGAGAACAAGAATAATTGCACTCTGAACATAAAAATGGTTTTTCTCTTCTGTGAGTCCTCATGTGAGTCCTCATGTGCGTCGTCAAACTTCCCTTACACGAACATGAATAGTTGCACTCAGAACATGAAAAAGGTTTTTCTCCACTATGAGTCAGCATGTGGCTCACCAGATTGTACTTTTGAGAACAAGAATAATTGCACTCTGAACATGAAAATGGTTTTTCTCCACTATGAGTCAGCATGTGGCGCTTCAGTTGGTGCTTTCGAAAACATGAATAGGTGCACTCGGAACATGAAACAAGTTTTTCTCCACTGTGGGTCAGCATGTGGCTCGTCAGTTGGTACTTTCGAAAACATGAATAGTTGCACTCGGAACATGATACAAGTTTTTCTTCACTGTGAGTCAGCATGTGTCTCGTCAGATTTTTCTTTAAAGAACATGAATAATCACACTCAGAACATGAAAAAGGTTTTTCTCCACCATGAGAAAACAAATGGTTTGTCAGTTGGTCCTTTCGAATACATGAATAGTTGCACTCGGAACATGAAAAAGGTTTTTCTCCACTATGAGTCAGCATGTGGCTCATCAGATTGTGCTTTCGAGAACAAGAATAATTGCACTCTGAACATGAAAATGGTTTTTCTCCTCTGTGAGTCCTCATGTGCATCGTCAAACTTCCCTTACACGAACATGAATAGTTGCACTCAGAACATGAAAAAGGTTTTTTTCCACTATGAATCAGCATGTGGCTCTTCAGTTGGTGCTTTCGAGAACATGAATAGTCGCAATCAGAACATGAAAAAGGTTTTTCTCCAGCATGTGTGCGAAAGTGACTTTCGAAAGACAGCTTTTGAGAGCCGGAGAAGTTACAATGTGGACAGTGAAATCGTTTTTCAACAGGATACATCTTACGATCTGTGGACAAATTTGAAAAATGAGGCGGGTGCCTAACGCGAAGATAAAAGTTAAAAGATCATCGCACGCACAATAACGCTCTCCATACAATTCCATTAGACCTGTCACACCTAAGCATTTTATGCGCAGATCAACCAAAGACAATACAGATTCTACGCTATAACGCTCCTGAGGCGATATGCGAAAAGTCATGCGACCCTTTCTCTACCAAGAACAGGAAAGAGGGTCATTTTTATTACGGAGCTGACTAAGCGGGCGGATGATAGATGTGAAGTTGACAGATTCAGTACAAAGAAATGGCATTTCGTGGCAGCTCACTTATTCATCTGACCCCCTCTCCTACCATAGGAAGAAATATTTGATAGGGTCGTGTGTCGCGGAACAACACATAAGCGCTCGCGGTTCAACAGATATGTGCAGAAGATTTAATCTTTGCGTGTGGCTGATGCTTTAGAAAGACTAAATAACACTTATTTCCTGTGCTTATAGAAAAGCGTAGGAAATAAGTTTCGTTATTACCTGCCGTCTGGGTAATTCTTTTTAAGTGTTCTAAGCATTCTTTTTTAACATCCAGAACGTCTTTGTCAATTTCCATGCAAGAAAATCTTTCTTCTTTTTCTCGGGGTCCGAGTTCCGCTTTGATGGTAACTGTCTCCACATTAATGCTACCTGGAAAAACAAAAAACAATACGACCATTGATCATTGATGTACATTATATTTTCAACTACATGTTTACTTGATTGGACTGGATTGGATGCAGAATGAAGAATGTAGGCAGCAGCATGGGCGTAGCTAGGTTTTGATTTAGGGTGGGGCAAAAATAAAAATCTAGAGTAGGTACCGAAAAAAGTATGCTTTAGTCCATATGAAAACAAAGATTATGAACGAAAGAAGAAAAACATCATTTGAAGTTCTGTTAATTTAAAAACGCGAATTGGTCGACAATGTCAGAGGTCATGCATCGGTCAGCCGGGGTGGGGCAAGCACCCTACTTTTCCCCACCGTGCCTACTGTCTATAAAAGAAATTTTTGATTTTTGATTTGAATTTTTTGATTAAATTGGTGTTCGGGACTACCTGTCTCATAAAATAACTTGTTATTCAAAATTTCATTTATAAACAAATAAATATTAAAAACAAAGGCACAGAAAAATAAGCAGATAACGGTCGCACTTGGGAATCGAACTCAAGATATCTCGTTATACCTGGTTAGGCGCTTCACCGATTAGTGAAGACCTGAGACCTGAGACCTCTTATTTAAATGTCATTTTTGTCAATCTCATATTTCAAAATTATCTTCGACCAATATTTTCCAATATAAGGCAGCTACCTTTATTTCGAAGCATTTGTTCGAAGAACTGGTACATAACTTAGATTACGTCTCGGATAAATATATCCAATTTTATTACGTATGGGACAATTATTGACTTTTTACTAAAAGTTTAATGAATATTCATTTTTTTATTAAAAAAGCTCTCTTTTTAAAACTTATGAAGGTTTTTCCCATCATTGTAATATATCATTAAAGAATGAGGAAATAATAAAAATCTTAACGTATAGCGTTTAATTAATATGTGAAACACTGAGAGAGTTCACAACAGATACTTTTATTATAGAAAAAAAATGCGAATATAACTATACATAGCTATATCAACATGTAACCTGAAGGCAGAAGGCAGAAAATCTCTAGGGACTCCTCCACCTTATCAAAGTGAACAACATATCTCAATATTGATCCCAAGTACTGAGCCCTAGGACTTAATCTGGTTATCTGCTGGTTCAAGACCGTGCAGCGGTTTACATAGGGCTGTTTGTGGTACTTTTTTTTTATATTGTTTTAGAAAAGAAACTCGAAACTGGTACTCGAGCCCCGGATCTCTCGTCTTTCCATCCATTTATTGTATTCTTCAATGATATATTACAATGATGGGATTAACCTTCAAAAGTTAAAAAAAGAGACTTGTACTAAAAATAAAATATTTGCGATAGAAGAATTCCATTGATCAATTTATTTATTTATTTCAACGCCATAAAATGGCTTTTACATTCAAGTGTGATACAATTATGTGTTACAACCAAAAAAATAATAAAGTGGAAACTTAAGTAAGAGAATAGAACATATTAAAATAACAAAACATTATATTTACGCTGATTAAAAATATGTAAGTAAAGGTGACTTGTTAGCAAGTAGAATCGAAGAATCGAGCAAATTCAAGTAATTATACCTATTCATACATTCACATTTATTTGCAAATTATAAATAATTTACTAGAGAGTTTATTGTTACCTTAAATTGCTTAACATTGCCTGAAATGACTGGAATCGCATAGTTGGCAAATTAGCTCTGTTATTTTAGGGCTGTCAGGAGATTTAATAATAATTATGAATTAATATTTTTTTTTGTTTTTTAAAAATTTTTTTTTAATTATTAGGTATGACTCCCTTTGTCTGGTGGTTAAGATATCTGATTTAAGTAGTTTAGAATCTGTAGTAAAATATGATACAGAAACCATGCAGACAAGTATTAACATGCCTAACATTAATTATTGTGATTGAGGTGTGTTATTATAGGCTTCTTATAACTATGTTCTGTGCAGTTGAACACATCTACTATTTCTGAGAATGCATTGCCAACTGCATGCAATCTAGGTATAAGCGAGTATCTAAATGACTCGGTCCTGAAATTGTTATTGCAATTAAAAAGTATTTTGGATCGAGTAGTTCTTGTAGGTATATGAAAGGTAATTAGGCTTAATAGAGCAGGGCTGTCTAAAATACCATTAACAATTTTAAAAATAAAAGTCAAGTCAGAAATAAGTCTTCTATCTGAGAGTTTCAGTAAGTTTAATTTTTTCATCAGGTGATTGTAATTAATTGATTCAATTGGTAGACCGAGTTTATAGTTAATGAATCTAAGAAATTTATGCTGAATTTTTTCATTGGAATCTGAGTGAATTTTGAAGTGAGGGGACCAAATAGAAGAATTATATTCAACTTGACTTCGAACTAAAGAGGAATACAGGATTTTTAATGTTGAAATATTTTGAAAGTCTTTACCATTTCGAAGAATGAAGCCTAGCATTTTTAATCCTTTATTGGTAACTGTATTTATATGTGAAAGGAAGTTAAATTTGGAATCGAAAATAATGCCCAGATCATTAATTTCACTGACAGAGGTGAGGGAAATATTGTTAATTTTATATTGATAGTTAAGGGGTTGGTTTGTTCTGAAAAATCTTATTATCTGGCATTTATTAATATTTAGATAAAGTTTGTTGGTTTTGCACCAATCTTGTAGTTTTTTTAAATTTATTTGAATGTGAGTACAGTCATTTATTGTTCTTACAAGTTTAAATAGTTTTAGGTCATCGGCGAAAAGCAATACTTCAACATTATTATCAAAAACAGTGACAATATCATTTATAAAAAGTAGGAACAGTATTGGGCCTAAGTGTGACCCTTGAGGTACACCGCTGGTAGCCATGAATTTGTGTGACAGATTAGAATTGTTTTTTACTTGGAGAATTCTATTAGTTAAGTAACTCTTTATCCATTCCCATAGTTTACCCTCTATTCCTATTTTACTAAGTTTATGGAGAAGAATTTTGTGATTAACTTTGTCAAAAGCTTTTACAAAGTCTGTATATATTGAATCGACTTGGGTTTTATTTTCAAGTGAGCAGGCTATAAATTGTTCGTAAAAGGAAAGATTTGTTAGGGTGGATCTGCCCGGCATAAAGCCATGTTGATTAGGTACTATGATGTTATTAATACGTATGGAGATTTGGTCAAGGATAAGTTTTTCAAACAATTTGGGGATAGTTGAGAGCATGCAAATAGGTCGGTAATTAGTGACATCATGAATATCTCCCTTTTTAAATATAGGTGTTATGTAACATTTTTTCCATAGATCAGGGAAGCAGCCAGAATTTAGAGATTGGTTAAATAATTGACAAAGTGGCTTGACTAGTATCGATGCACAGTTGATTAGAAAAGCAGGATTGACTTTGTCAGGACCTGCTTTTTTCTTTGTGTCGAGTGATTTTATTTTGCGTATAACATCCAGAACATTTATATGTAAAGCGGGAATGTGGACCGACACCTTAGGGTGATAGGGTGGAAGTTGAACATTTGGGATATCCTTATCAAACACTTTTGAAGAAGTCGGCAAAGAAATTAACTATATCATTAGTATCACTACTGCTTTTCCCTTTGAAATACATATAAGTAGGTAGGCTAGGTTTGTTTTTTCTTAGTGAGTTTATGTGTGTAAAAAATTTTTTGGTATCTGTAAATATGGACTTTTCTGTGTTTCTTATGTATGTTTGATATAATTTTTTGGTGAGTATTTTGCACTCAGTTCTATATTTATGAAATATCTTGTAATCTGTGATAGAGTTGCTCTCTTTGAAATTTTTGTGCCAGATTTTTTTGTTTTTTATTAAGTGTTTTAGATCATTATTAAACCATTTGGGGAACTTAGATGGTTTGAATTGAAATGAGGGTACATATTTTTCGATAGCCGTGTTGATGATGGAGTAAAAAGATTCAAGATTATGGTTAACATTATTGTTTTTGTCTAAAAACGACCAATCTGCACTTTCTAAGTATTTTGTTATCAGCGGATAATTTGCTTTGGCAAAATTGTATGAATAGTTAGGAAAGGAGTTGGAATAAGTGTTTAGGAAGTTATTCATAATGGTGATGTTTAAGGGAGGATGGTGGGAGTCTACGGGGAGAAGGGGAAATTAATCACTAAGATGCAGATATTTGGATAAGAGACTTTAAAAGGTTTATTAAGGAAATAAGAAAGACGCCAGATGTCCACTTTATGGATCGATGCCTCAAGGAGGATAAACCGTTCCTGCCATTCTTCTTTCCTGCTGATGATTGCTTAAGTATCTAAGAGTATAAACAGCATGCTTCTGAGTTGGCTAGTTATATTTTTTATATGCATTTTTTTATTCTTCATTATAAGCACCAGCTAAACTGCCATAGCAGTCTGTCAGCAGATGAATTTCACAACTTTACCTCAAGAAGCCTTAATTTTAAACCCCTGCAAGTTATTGGCCAAATGGCAAAAGACTATGCAAATTGGTAATGGTACGCCACGAATTGATCCTTGCCTTGGACATTGACCTAGCCAGCCCGAAATCCGATGTAAAAAATCCTAAAGGTCCACCTTATTAACGACATCTCGATAATTAATGGAAGATTTCATTCATATTTTTGTAAGCCTTAAGAAAATACCAACCAAAATTTCGCCAGTTTTTGTTTTCCATTATTCAAAGCGCGTAATATTGAAAATATTGTTTTTGATAAATTTTAATTCAAATCGCGTTGCCCGCTAGTGTTTTGCAGGCGTTTCGGTACCATTCTTCCTGTCTTCTCTTTATGTTCTGAGTCATGTTATTTTTTTTCTAATATATTCGGGATGCCATCCAGGATAACACGTACCACAGATGTTAAGGAGCAAAACATTTATTCCGTTTGCCCACTTTTCGCCAGTTATATTCTGCCATTTTTTGTTTGGATTTCCGATCTCTCGGCAGTCTCGTTCAGTTTCGACCTTTTGGCAGGACATACATGTTAAGTTTCATAGGTTCTTAAACGTTTATTTGTTTTAACGTAAAGTCGCGTAGGGCTAAGTTCTTGGATAAAAAACTATGCATTCACAGATTGAATAACCAAGGTGACATTACGCAGCCTTGCTTTACACGTTTTGTGATGTCAAATCATCCCGTAGTAAATGCCACGCTTCCGTCTTACAGAGAAACAATTGCCTGGATGAGATTTGTTTTCAGTCCATACTTGGCAATACCTTCCATAACTTTTTCCTGTCGGCTCAATCGTACTTAAGGAACAATAATGTAACGATATATTCTATAACAATATGATTATCTTGTAAAATTAACGTACACACAGGCTTTTCCTGGTAAGGTTAAATATTGAAATGAAAACAGTTATACCATGAAACCATAAACCATTTCACATTCCAAATAGACTGAGGCAAAAACTTGAGAAATCGGCAATTTACTATGAGCAATATAATTAGGTTAAAAGAATGAAAGACGCATTTAACCGTATAAACAAGTATTAACTTGTTTATACTGCCCCCATGGTGAATTCAACATCCTACTTTTTATATATTCAAAGAAACTCACTGGCTGTTTGAGAACATTCCGCATATTGCAAACATTCCTTCTTTACATCTGAGAGGTCCAAATCTATATCTGTATACGGTATTTCACCTCCGCTTTCTTCTTGAGACCCTGGTTCCGTCTTAATGGAAACAGTCTCATTATTCAGTAGATCCATGGCACTGCTGTGGTAGCGTTTTAATATTGGTTTAAGCCCAAACAAATACACCTGAAACAGAACATTGTTTTAACGGAACTAAATTTGAATCAGGTTTGAATATTTGGTTTCGCTTGGAATAGTCTGTCACAACAATGGTCGGTGTAACAACATAACAACGAAGACGGCATAACGCATAATCAGAATAACATAACAAGGACACAAGTGCGACTGTATCTTGACCTTGAAGTTAAGACCTTCGAAAACGATTGAGAAAATCGATTGATTACTTCATATCTAAAGATGAACCAGTATTACCGTATATTAGAGTCACCATTGCGCTTTTAACAACATATTGGCTATCCATTTTTTAAAACATGTTATTATTTTAATCAATGTCTTCGACACACAAATCTAAAATAGACAGACGCCAAATTGGCAGTTTAAACGTTCATCGAACTAAACGCCAAATGGATTTCCTAACACAGTGTAGCGATCGGCTTAAGATAAGCTAGGTCACATTTGACACAGTGCAGTTATGCATTTGAGCTTGTAATAGCCCAAAATACAGAACAATGGTCGCTCAGTGTCATTCGGAATGAGGCCGCTGCTAAAATGAATGCGATGAATATACGCATTAGAACTTACCAATAACTATCAACGGGATGATAAATTTAACAGCTCGAGTTAAAAAACGTTTGAAAATAAGATTAAGCGCGTAAATAAACCACTCACTGATTAAACGACTGACGGTGACGTGCCATCAGAATATAGGTTATGAATAGACAATAATAAAGTCATAGACAATTGTTATTATTTCCATGCGTTTATCGTATTAGCCGGCAAGTTTATGCTTAGTTCACACTGAGCTATATATCTGCGAGCAGATATCTGTTGATTCGCGAGCGCTTATCTTTTGTCCTTTCACACGAAGCTATCAAATATTTCTTCCTGTGGTAGGAGAGGGGGTCAGTCGAATTAGGGAGCGGCAACGGAACGCATATTTTTTGTACTGAAATCTATCAACTTGACATCTGTCATCCACTGGTCTAGGCAGCTCCGTAATAACAATGACCCCCTCTCCTGTTTTAGTCGGAGAAGGGGAGAGTTAAGGCGGAAACATACTTACGTGTCGTGGCATGTCGTGGTGCCTACTGTCGTGACAGTGAGTGTGCACACTAATGTGTCGTGTCGTGGCGTGCTCTGGCGTTATTTCTGAACAGTAGATATCAATCCTTTGCAGCATTTAAATGTGCATAATGTTTTCTTCTGATTTGGATATTGATTTTGATGAAGATGTTCAATTTCTTTTAATATAATTTTAGCAATGAAACTTCTTGAGGGAAAAAATATATAAATTTTAATTTAACAACAAATGGTAAAACATAAAATTAAACATTTAACATTTTATGTTAAAATGTTAAAACATTACGTTAAATTTTAAAACATAAAATTAAACATTTTTGGTTAAAATGTTAAAACATTGCATTAAAATGTTAAAACATTGCATTTAAACGTTATTTTTTCATAAAAACGCTGCAAACAAGCGTCCGCTAGTTGTTCACGTCATTTAATGATGCGCCACGAGCCACGCGGAATAGAAACACACTTACATGTCGTGTCGTGTCGCGTCATACCCCCCACCACCGCTCTGGCGCAATCGGCGGCGAGCAGTCGGCGACACGACAGAACGCGTCACGACATGACACGACCTACAAATATGTCTCCAACCATAATAAATTTATGAAACCGATGTGCTTCTAGCGCGTCACGACACGCCACGACACGTAAGTATGTTTCCGCCTTTATCTTCTGGGATATCGCGTCTGGAGCGGTATACGTCTGAGATGTGTATTGTCTATGATTGATCTGCGCTTAAAAACGCTTAGGCGTGAACGGTCTGAAGGGATTGTTTGGAGAGCGTTATTTGGCGTGCTATGATCTTTTATATTTGATAGCGTAGTGTGAACCAGCTCTGCGGGCGAATCGGCGAGTGAGATTGACATGATGACACACAAAACTGTCAACTCACTCAATACCGAACTAGCTAGCGAGTTGAAGCCACGAGTTGCTATCTTTTCTGGGTGTTAAGTGGAACATAAATCATGTCCGTTTTGCTTTTCTTTTTCACTCCTTTTTGATAACATGAGCTAAAATAACTACTCTCGCGCCAACTAATTCTGTTGACATTTTAAAGAAAACTGAGCTCCACTGAGCTCGCAGTTAGTGCCACTGCTGGTTAACTCACTAGCCGGCGAATTAACTATCTGCTAGTAAACTCGCTCAGGCTATGGCAAGCTCAAAGAAAACGTCCGAAATGTCAAAATTTTTCTTATGACAAAAAGGCTTATATCTGACAAGGTGGTTAACAGCTCACCTTCACAGACCAGCGCTTGACAGAAACCCGTTGCCCTGTGAACAAACCAACTGTCGTAAAAATAACTTTAAATTACTTGAAATTTCAATTTCTTCAAATGAAAAAATGAAATTTTACAAATATTCTTATGTTCTTTCATACGACACTATCGAATTTTTGACATTCCTCTGCAAAACAAAAAAAAACACAAACTCGTATTATAAGATTTAGTTATTCTTTATAAACAGGAAATTCAAGAACATATTAAAAAATGACTGCATTCTTACAACAATAATTTTTAAAAATTTCTAATAAAGTGTAACAGAAAAATGAAAAACTCAAAAACCCGTATTTTAAACAAGAATACAATATAAGCAGGTTTTATTTCTGTAGCTAATTGCCACATGAAGACGTTGTCAAAGACAAATTTTTATTTGAACGTTTTATATCTTTCTTCCATATTACCAAGATATAACTATGGTTCATGGAGACATTAGTACCCTTTACACACAGAGTTCGGAGCGGGACGTGCCCCGCGCCACTTCAGGCCGCCGCGCAGAAAAGAAAGACCGAAAGTAAGATAACGGTTTACAGCGCAGTTTACTGTGAGACTTTTCTGCGCGGCGGCCTGAAGTGGCACGGGGCACGTCCCGCTCCGAACTCTGTGTGTAAAGGGTACTATTCGTTCGCATAAGATGTTTGATGCTTCATACGGGCTCAAAAATATTTTATATTTGTTTATTTGGAGTTGAATTTAGCTCAGCTCACCATATTCTTGAAATCACAAAAAAAGGGACTTGAGAAGTTATATTTTTTTAAATCTATATTAGTTCAGTTATGGAACTTGGTTAAATTATGCAATTTTTATTGTATTTGTGCGTATGTATTTTAGAACATATGTACGTTGTTAAAATTCCTCGGATGCCTTTTAATTTACGATAACTCTCATATCAGTGGCGAACCGTGGGTGTCAGCCTCCCGGGGCGAAGGGAAATTTTGCCGCTCGCCTCCCCACTTATTTGGGTACTTCCAACCGGATATCATACGCAACACTGGTTTTAATTAAATCTGTACAACAGAGCTGCCAACGAAGCAAGCCGTGGTCAGTAGCTTTGTCCTTGCCCTTTTTGCCAACCTACCGGGCATATTTCCCCCGCGTTTTCCTTGCAAATGGCGTTTCTTTTGTTTACTCGTCAATTGGATTATAAAAGCATCATGTGTCTTTTAAAAATCTTTAAATATCAATAAGTTACGAGTTTTCCGTTGTGATGGTAATCATTTATCGTACTTATCCTACTTATATTACATCTTCCTGTACTTTATTTACTCATATTCTACAAACAATTGTACCTACTTTATTTCTGTTGTATTGAAATGACTGTCTCTGTTTTTATTTTGAATAATGTTGACAGTTCTGTTTATGTGTTACAAGTCTGGATGTTTTTACAACCTGTACGTATGTATAGTTTATTAAATTATTACATTACTAAGCAAATGCTTACGTGATTTCAGTGAGGCCTCTAGCTGTCAAAACCTGCCATTGGATTTGGAAAGCGCCGGGGCCAGGAGGATATAGTTCTCAGTGAGGGATTTGTTCCCGGTAAACCTTCAAAGGTACGCTTTTTACTTTCATAGTTAACTTTACATGATCATGAAATCGACAAGGTTTCAAAACAAAATAGTACTCCGATTGAATTATTCAACATCTCTAGCTTGTAGTTGCGACAGTTTGTTCAGTATTTCCCCTGCATATTTGTCTGAAGGGTCAGGTGCAAGTGCTCCTGCAGAGATGCATGTGCTCACATAGTACTCTTGAAGAGTCACTCCTTTTAACATATTATTTAGTTATTTTGGTAAAAGAAGTTTTGTGTTTTGTTTGGTTATGAATGTTTTAGAAATAACTTGTGTGTAGTTATCCAGTGCCTGTAGGAAGTACCGTGCTACAAATGGGGGATTATTAGATTGGATTTAAGTCTTGAAAATTCATCAGGTAAGTTAACTTTGCACTTTATTGGGTGCCCTCAGAAGTTTGCACCACAGGAGTACCCAAATTCCAACCCGTAGCTGGGCATGCAATTCTTAAATAATGGCGAGCACGCCATGGCGTGATGAGCACACCATGGCGTAATGATACGAGGTAATATATGAATGAAGCAAATGTGCCTATTAACAGCGTCCCAGTTTTCTCTATAATTTCCCCAGAGTTGTGCGGCAGTCCATCTTCCCTGCCTACCTCTGCGGGAAGCAGAATGATGTGTTAATTAAATTTATTATGAATTAAACAAATAATGTTATTACCCTGCAATGTTTTGGACAGATTTGTTTATCATTGTTGCTATTTGCTATTGTTTTTTTTTATTATACGCACACACACACACACACACACACACACACACACACACACACACACACACACACACACACACACACACACACACACACACACGCACGCACGCACGCACGCACACACGCACGCACGCACGCACGCACGCACCTGGAAGTAACACCACCACCGCATCTAAAGCTGGAGTCCGTTCCACAAAATCACAGGTAAACGTAAAACAATACCTTAACCATGTTAACCATAAAATCTGTTATAAATTAACCTGAAAATTGTATATGTTTGTTTGTTTGTGTGTTTGTGTATTTGTGAATAGATTTGTAAAGAAGTTTGAGATTACAATAAATAATTTATTATGATGCAATACAACATTCATATTCATGCATATAGATCTAGATGGGGCCTTAAAGAGTCGGAGATGTGTGTATGCGGTGCGGTGCAGACCACCGAACATCTGGTCAACGAATGCCCGCTCCATTCATTCCCCGGCGGGATTGATGAGGTCCACAGGGCAACTCCTGAGGCCCTAGACTGGCTCGCAGACCTAAATGTCCCCCTCTGACCCCCCACCATACGAAAGAAGAAGAATTCATGCATCTTCTCATACATGCTCTTCTATTATTCTGACTCTTGACATGGCTCGACTCAAGAATCTGATTCACTTGGTCGTGCTACGTCTTTCTCGGGCGTCCCGGACTTCTTCTACCATTCATATTTGCATCATATATTACACACCTTTCCTTGTTCATTCGCTCTACATGGCCAAACCATCTGAGCGTCCCTTTCTTAATCTTACTCTTTACGCTTACATCAACCTTGCATTCTTGCGGATATCCACGTTTTGTCACACGATCATACTTGATTTTACCACACATACGACTCGGGGATTTCATTTCTACAGCACTCCGTCTACTTTCATCCTTCTTCTGCCAGTTACACGCCTCACTGTATACATCAGGGTAGGTACCAGCACTACATTATGTACGGCTAGCTGGCGCCTCTGTCAGTCCACCATTAATAGAATAACCTCAATATCTCTATCAGCCGTCCCATCTCTCGTAAACATACCTCCCAAATACACAAACTCATCCACCTGCTCCAAGTATTCATTATATTCATCATTCACACTTTTCACACACACATACCTTTTCTTTCAAACACCATGACAGGTGCCATAGTCTCTCTCCAGATGGGAGCATTTTGGACTCTTGTGAAGTATTCACATAAAAAAATAAGAATCCAATGGAATTTTATATTGATTTATATTTGTAGCATCGATGACACGCTGCGGAAGTTTTTTCCGTGACAGTGACAAGGATTAGCCACATTTAGTAGGCAATGGATACAATTTGATGGATGCTCTCTCGAGTAGAGAACTAGGTGGACAACTCCGACAGGATCTGGATTCACTGGGGAGTATTATCCCTCAGCAGGACAGCAGACCACCACTGACAAGCTGCAGACCTGCTCCAGTTGCTGTTTCCTACCGAGGAGAGGAGGACAGATGGAGTGTGTTTATGATATGTCCGACAAAACTTAAGGGGTTAGGTCACCCTAGGATTTTCGAAAAATAATTTTTATTTTTTTTAAATTGTCCCCTAAGACCTCAAAAATGATGTCTCAAAAGATTATGGTCGGAAAAAATCTCTTAAGTACTCGATTTTCGAATTTAAGTACGTAGTACTTAGTTTAGTACATAAGTACACAAGTAATCGACAAACAGTGCATAAAGCATTTAGAGAGATCGCTGTTTGAACGGGTAAAAGACACAAGGATCGCTTTAATATCAAGCAAAAAAGAAAAGCAAGAGCAGGACGATAATCTGGACAGCCAATTGTATGGCGCAGGCATCGCACATTGAAGGTATTGCAAAATTATAACTCTACTCAAAACATCAAACGCGTATATCTCAAAACAGCATTTTTTAAGTTTGCCGTAATAATAATAATAATAATAATAATAGTGTTTATTTCAGCCAAACAGAGCGGTGAGTGCAATACTCTGTCAGCCATATAAAAGCATACATTTATAAAATTCCATTAAATAATTACATTAAATGGGATATGCAAGATAGGATAAAAAAAAAACATAATAAGATGTAATAACATAATAAAATAAAATCTAAAATAAAACATAATGGTAAACATATTTAGTATTTGTATACTACAGAGGCTTTAAGTAATTTGTTCATGTTTGGTGTAAGGGCGCGCTAAGCCACTGTGCCACGGCCTGGATGAGAGTGTTTTGCGATCTTAGTAAACGTATCTCATTAAACGTATATCAGACAATTTTCAACCGATTTACTTGCAATGTTGTATATATCTTCAAAAATACATTGTCTATAGCAGGGATGGCCAACCGGTCGACCGCGGCTATCAGGCCAGTCGATCGGACGCACGGGTCCGGCCAAGGACTCGAACCCAATAGAACCCGGACCCGTACAATAACTCTGACCTGTTGCCGGACAAGAACCCGCACAAGAGCTGCGCGTATCATCTTCAGGAAAAACTCGTGGCCTGATATATTAACAGAAGAACAAAATTTCTTGAAGAGAGGGGTGATGATTATCAGCAACTGCGTGATTTAGACTGGCAAAGTGATTCAGCATTTTTAGCAGATTTTATCGGAAAACTGAGCACACCAAATCTGGAATTAAAAGGCAAGAATAAAACATTAAAAGAAATGATTCTATTGCAGCATTCCAAAGTCAAACAGCGTAGTCGAGATTGAACAGAAAAAATTTCAACAATATTTAAACAGCACTGATCATATGGGAAAAAAATTTACCTACAATTTCATTCCCGTCAAGTACTCAGCAGAAATTAAGATATTGGTATCAGACTTCGAAAATCGCTTTAGTTATTTCAATAAAATTGTGAAGTTGGTGGAATTCATCAGTTATCCGTTTAATAATTCCATTCATCATAGTGATATTTATGGCAAAAAATAAAATTTCAGATACATTTCAAATAGACCGCATGACATTGCAAAACAAAATAATTACTCTGCGCTGCGACATATTTCTCAAAGCAATGTCATCCTCAGGTCTAGGCATTGGATTCCAACGAGAAATATCCAAATTAAAAGAAATGTTTTGAACAATTGCATGAGTGTTTCGGTTCAACATATTTATGTGAAACAGCATTTTCCTACGCAAAACAAACAACAAAATAAAACACCGTTCTCTTGACAGACGCTCATATATTCGATTATTAAAGGTTGGCAATTTCCAACTACAAACCTGATTTTGGTAATTTAGCGGAAAATTCTCAGACGCAATTCAACAATACAATGTAATATCAACACTGTGGTAACCCTACATATTTTCATTTACATACTACATATACAAGACGCCTTCTGCTTAGTGGGTACCATCATCAGTAAGAAACTTAATTGGACATTATTATAGAAATATGGGGGGGGGGCATTTTTTAAATTCGGACCAATTGAAATGGGCACGGAATTTTTCATTACTTATTCTGTGACGGAACCGGGGAATCTCTTTTCCTTAAATAAATGTATAATAATGCCACCTTGATCACTGTAGCGACTGGCAACACCGTCTGTAGTGAATGGCAAGAATTCCCCTATTCTGTTTTGCGCTTGGATTGTTAATGAATAATATTCAGTAAGAATGATTGAGAGGGGTCCGTGGGTAATGCTTTGACAATTCTAAGAAAGTTTCATGGATCATCATTTGTGTTCCGATGGATCATCAAACCATCCATGTATTCCAAGTACAAAAATAGGAGGAAAACCATTTTCGTGTTCTGGGTGCAGTATCAATTAAAGCTAGAGACTCGCGTGCAGATAAACTCTTAGGTTAAAACCAGTTTCATGTTCTGAATGATGTGTCAAAATTCCAGTAACGGATTAAATCTGCTGACGCAGTTTGAAGAAAATCGTTCCAATATTTCGAGTGGAGTTAAAATTTTTGTTTTAAACCATTCTTTAAAATTCGTAATTCGTAGGAAAACCATACGCCTATTATGAGAGTATTTAAGCCAGGGACTCGCAAGCAGATTCACTATTAATTTAGAACCAGTTTTGTATTCAAATGTTATATTCCAGTTGTGGATTCATTTGCTGACACATTTCGAAAAAAATATTCTCTTATTCGAAGTGCAATTATAAAATTCTAGATGCTGACTATGTATGTGCTGCCGGAATCAAAGAAAATCCATTTTTATTTCAAATCCTAGTTGCAGACTATGTATGTGCTTAAAGAAAAACCATTTTTATGTTCTGAGTGTTGTTTTAATTCGCCACATACAGATTTAATTTAAACCAGTTTTGTGTTCAGAATGTAAAATTCCAGTTTTGGATTCAGCTGCTGACACAGTTCAAAGGAAAAATTTTAAACAAAAAATTAGAACCAACAGTCCCATTTTAAAGTTATTACCCCCACCCTCCCTTGACCCCTCCTCCTACACCTCCCACAACCATTATCTGATGCTCTCTCTCTCTCTTATATGCTCTCTCTTTCTTTTGTGTTTACCTCATTTTCTTAACTCTGTACGTTAATTTAGTTTATATGTTTATTGTCCTGAAGAAGGTCGAGTTCGACCGAAACCGGTCGACGAATATAAATTTAAATAAAGTGATTTTATACAAAGAACTTGTTTCATTCTGTAAAATGTCAAGCCACAAAGTGTTTGCTTTCTTCGATAATTTATAATATATAGTTAAGGTAGATAAATCCTTTATTCATTTACCGTATATTGATTCAAACAGTTGGTGGTCCATGCCTAGACAGATATTTTGTAAAATGGTCCCTCATCACAAAAATGTTAAGAAACACCGGTTTAAACTGATCGACTGTCTTCAACAAAATTACGGAATTCCGAACAAAAAATGCAACATATAACTAGCGGAAAGGGCCCATTACTGTATAACTGTCTCTCTTCTTCGCAACTGTGGTACGGGGCATCCCGCATGTTAGTAAGAGTGAAACATATAACATGATACAATATAAAGAGAGGATTTGCAGAACGGTTTCGAAAGACACACAATATTCAAGCGCGTAATGCAATTTGCACTAATTTTCATTAAAATCAAAATTTTTCAACAAGACGTGCTTTAAATATTGAAAAACAAAAAACCGACAACATGTTCAATACCAATTTTTTAACATTACAGAAAATATTAATGAAATTTTACGATTAATTAATTATCTAGTAATCGTTTGAAAGGTGGACTATGGGGACTTTGTACACCCCTTTTCACGCTGGCTGGATTAACAAAGAATGGTTTTATAATTGGTTATGACGTGGTGAAACCAAAAATAATACTAAATAATATATAGTTTATTTGCGGCACGTTCCAGAGTGGAAGATACTATTAGTATCGCCCTGGTGTAAGACCACCATTCAGAATTGAAACGTCGCTTAAAATGGCTTTAGCCGTGTTTAGTGACTAGATCTGAATAGCCAGGTACTTCCCCACCTTCCTCTTCCCCATCTCCTTCCCCTCCCCACTACCTTCAGCCTCACAACATACCCCGATTGGGGATGCCATAGTCCCACTGGCTCCAGACGGGAGCAGTTAAGACTCTTGTGTTGTATTTATATAAAAAAATCTATCATTTTGCACATAACAATTGAAGATTTTATATGCATGAAATCGTTTATGTATCACGGGTTTACTCTTAAAATTGCTGCTTTCAGCGGCTAAAACAAATATATAACAACTGGAGCGACCACGCAAATTAAATAAATTTGCCTTGATTGCTCCAAATTTCCAGATTATTTTTTAAATTTTTCGCCAAATTTACAAAAATCATACCTTCGAATTTTAACACTGACACTTAAAAACTTACTATAGTGCTATTTAGCCAATGAATTAACCCGAATTTTACCGTTTATTTCATATTTTTAGGAGTTATAAAAAATATTTAAAAATCGTTAGGTTTATAACCGCGCAAACCCTGCGTGTTTGTTTCTCTGAAATCCCGTGAGAGGTACTTATTCGAGTCAACATAGAATATTTTCGATTTCTTGTCTGTGGTAAACTTGTTAATATAAAGTGCATTTCTATGGAAAAATGACTTTTTCAAGTCCTGAAAAAGAATTTTAACCGTTAACAGCTGATCAAAAATTCTGGGCAAAAAAAATATTTTAAAATTTTATTTTTAACAGCGTTCTTAAATAGTCTTCGGAGTTCGGATTCGCAATGTTCATGGTCATAATTGAAAAAGCATTTCAATAGCTTCGCTTTAAAATAAATTGCTGGCCATGGAAATGACAAAATCAAAATCAAAATCATTTATTGTACAAAATTTTCATTTAGTACAAAAGGTATAACTTATAGGTACCTATTTCTTCAATAACAATAAGTACAATATATAAGTTCTTATTGTTATTTCTTCAATAACAATAAGACAATAAGTACAATAAATGTTTTACGAATGGTCGGAAAATGTGGTTCGATTTTGGACCGCTGTCAATCGCGGAAAAATAAAAGTGGTCCAGTCGCTAAATCCAAAACACTTCACGCAAAATATATAAAACTTTTTTTTTAGCTAAGATTTATTTAAATTTGAACTTTTATATTTGCATAATAGTTCTACTCACAATACTGACACGTCAAGACCTCTAATTTTAGTAGTTATAAATATAATGAAAAGAGATTATTGTTACTTTTAAGAGGGAAATTTCCGTATAACTCTCCTAGTAACTGAGTTTTGTTCAAATAGGCAGTAGACATCTGCAAGAAGTTCTAGAAGAAAGAAAAAGAACCTACAGAACAAACCTTGGATTTTCTACACTGGTGTCGAGACGTAATACTGGACACATGTCATAACAATACATGCTTCTTCGAGTGAACAAAACCATTGAAGAACTGAAAACTGTTATGACATTGGAATCGCGGCTTTGATCAAAGCTCCAAGGTGGCACCAAGGCAGCCCAGTTGGATCACGGAGGTCGCCACACCATCAAACTATGGCAGAGACATGGAGTTGGAATCCTTTCAGTCAACCAGGAACCCATCCTCCAGCCACCTTACAAGAATTATACTTTGCATCACATCTGTCAAGCGTACCGTGTTTCCACCATTCTCTTTGTTGTTTATTTATTGTGTATTTTTTTATTGTTTTTACTTCTTGCTAAGGCAATCCCGATTAGTTCCAGAACTCATTTTAGGACGGGAGCAACTTAAATTTCAGAGGTGGGAAGAAATAGTTACAATCTTACATAGGTATTAAATATTAAAAATGTAAGTTTCACATACAGTTAAGACAAAAAATAAAAGACAAGGTAAGTAGAAACCAACAATAGAAAAACAAATGAAGAAAAAAAGAAACGAGAAGAACTGGAAACAAACCAAAAAAAAAGGTTTTAAAAATATGGATGATTACATATCCATGGAAAAGCAAAAGAAAATATAACATGACAAGAAAATTATATAGTTTCATTCTAACATAAATTAATATAATAACATCCTATCATTTTATTTTTTTCCTTTCGGTAATATGGCACCGATTTAAAATTGGATTCACTAATAGACTTCTTCTGACATGTGGTTAATTATTATTTGCGCACGTGTATACATTAATTTAAGGATATGGTAGACTAAAGGACTCTTAGAGTATGGATCCATCCCCTAAATAATTAATAAACAAGTTTTATCATTCATTAAAACCATATTTTGTATGATTCATGTATAATTTGGCGTGTATAATAAATCCAATCATATTTTCAAGTGACGTGACTTTCATTTCTGCAACAATGACATTTTAAAACTCATGCTTCTTTAAGCGTTTGCTTTATATTTACAAGGCTAGGAAGAAGGTTAAAAGGGAATAAGAATTAAACGTAATCGTGAATCTTTGAATGTAAATAGATTAAGCCTTTCATCATTGTTGATTGCAAAATGTAATACGAGAAAGCTTCTACTGTTCAAATATAAGTGCATCCTGGGCACGACAATGTTCCCTAGCAAGGGTGATGTTTAATAAAGTGACTTTGTAATTGATATTTGTTTATGCAATTATAAGTGCATTCTGAACAGGAAAATGGTTTCTCTCCAGTGTGGGTTCTCGCGTGATTAATTAAAGAATTTTTTTGAATGGTCTTGTAAGTGCATATTGGGCACGAGAATGGTTTCTCTCCAGTGTGGATTCTAGTATGCATGACTAAAGCCGTTCTTTCTTTGCACCTGTAAGTGCATTCCGAGCACGAGAAAGGTTTCTCTCCAGTGTGGGTTCTAGTATGTTTAAGTAAGTCACTTTTTTGTATGCACCTGTAAGTGCATTCCGAGCATGAAAATGGTTTCTCTCTAGTGTGGGTTTTTGTATGATGAACTAAATGACTTTTTTGTTTGCACCTGTAAGTGCATTCCGAGCATGAGAACGGTTTCTCTCCTGTGTGGTTTCTAACGTGATTAACTAAATCTTTTTTTTGTATGCACTTATAAGCGCATTCCGAGCATGAAAACGGTTTCTCTCCAGTATGGGTTATAGAATGTTTAACTAAATCCTTCTTTACTATGCACCTGTACGTGCATTCCGAGCACGATAATGGTTTATCTCCAGTGTGGTTTCTAGTATGACTAACTAAAGAACTTTTTCGGATGCACCTATAAGTGCACATAGGACACGAGAACGGTTTCTCTCCGGTGTGGGTTCTAATATGACAAACCATATCGTTTTTCCCCCTACAACTGTAGGTACAAGTAGGGCAGGAAAACAATTTATTTCCTGTTAATGATTGTTTTTCTTCTAGGTCTCTAGTGCCAATGGTTGATGATTTCGATGAACCAAATTCTGAAAACAAAATAAGAATTATTAATGGTATTAAAGGAAATTGACAGATAAGCAAAATTTCAAAAGTTTTGCATTTCTTATGAAGGTTGGAAACTTTATTAAAAAGTTCAAGGAAAGTTTAAAAACTAGAATAAGGGAACAAAAACCGAAATAGTAACTATTCCTAGTTTGCTAATCATTTAATTGAGACAGGCTTCAGCAAAGAAAAACCCAAGTTCAAACATTCAAATGTGAATAAATATTTATAATAAGGAACTCCAGTGAAAAATATTATGGCTTTAAAAAAATATGTTCGTATAGACCAATAAACGCTGATTCTGAATATATAAGTTTTATTAAATAATATTTAACGTAGAGTAAAAAAAAATATATTAAAAGGTACATTTTAAAACAGTTCATTAAAACACCCTGTCAAGTTGTTATTATTGAATTTGGAAGGCGTGACGTCACCGCGTTCATAATTCTCCAGTCACCCTCAAATTCGTATTGAAGATATGTAAAGCTATCCAGCATTCCGTATTATTGGTTTGTAGAGATTTGGACATATAATAGTTATTGTTTTTATTGAAACATTATTTAGGCCTAAATAATTCAGTATCAAAAATAAAGTATCTCTATAAGTTTATCTATATTATTTAAAATATTCAAAAACTCAAATGTACAAAAAACGATCGTAATGCCCAGTGAAAGTTCCAATGCTGAAATTCAAAATGGCCGGCGTTGAACAGCTGATTCCAGTTCCCTACAAAGTTTCCATAATATTGATTTCGATTCGTAAAGCTAAAAAAAATAATAATTTCAAACAATTTTTATACCAATCTCCCGTAATAATATTGAAAAATATAATAAATATAAAATAATAAATAAATAATTCCACCTAAATAACGTTTTATTGAATAGTTTCATAGCTCCTTCCATACAAAATGACAACATGTTGAAAATAACCAAAGCTTTTCGTCATGATGACGTCACACTAGACACGGTGGTTTTCGGGGATCTTGAAAAATTAAAACTTTGACATTTATTTCAACAATTAAAACTAACTATAAAAATAAATACGCAGTTATTTAAGTTAGAAGGTCATTATTCATTAAAAAAAAAAAAAAAATTGGACTGGAGTTCCTTATTGTGCGCTTTAGAAAAAAATAATTATGTTAAAATATAAAAAGCACCGTGTAAATCACCCTTATGGACAATGTTCCCATTTTATATTTACTCCTTCCACCGTTCTCCTCCTCCCCCAAAATCACCCTTCCACTACCCCCTCATAATAAAATCTAATCATATCTGCACTTGTATTAATAATAATTTAGTTTTAAGTTGGCTAGTGAATGACACGGATGTGTCGAAACTGGTAGCAGAAAAATTTAAATTTAAGTAACATGGAAAATAAGACTTCAAAACAAAATGTCTAAAAAATGTTACACAGTAAATGCAAGTTTAACTTGGCGGAGTGCGTTCCATTAACAAGGCAGAATGGCAAGCGTTTCAACAAGACTGCATAGCGGGGTTGACAATGCAGAAGTTTTAAAATACTCGCAATGGTGACCGGGCAACTCGGAATGAAACCAACTCAGATAATTCATTTAGAGTGATAAAAAAATATATATAAAAAATTGGTTAAATAGGTAATGTTAGGTTAGGTTTATCGGCTAATTTAAGATTATTTTTTTCATTGCTTTTAATGACTTTTAAAGGACGTATTGAGTTGACTTTATTCTCAGTTGGCATGGAACTACTCGCAATACAAGTTGATCTTCCCCATGCGCTCCTCTACATCCGAAATGAATTGATTTTATTATTATTTTGTTATTTTCGGAAATTATTTTTCTTTCGCGTTAAAAAATATGAATATGGTTGAAAATTTACTGCACAAGAACACGGAATTAAATTAGATTCTCGTTTGATTATCACTCTCGTATAAATATATATATTTTTTAATTTGTTTAGATAATCGGGATATGCTGTTTGAGTCCTTATTAGTTACCATTTATCAGTTATTATATTGTAGACTCCCTGCATTTGACTCTTGTGCGGTATTCACAACAATAATTTACGATTAAAAAAATATTTACAAGCAAACAAAAAAAAATTCACCTCGCCATCTCACACCTCTAATACAAAAATTTCATGCAATACAAGACTCGCCTTACCACCTTACCACCTCATACATTTATCCTATACGATAAGTGACATGGCAAGCAGTCCTCCCACCTCACCACCTCAGACATTTGTCCCATACAATACGTGACATGACATGTAGTTCTATACACCAAACACCTTACACCTCACATTTGTCCCATACGTGACATGACATGTAGTCCAATACACCAACCACCTCACACCTCACCTCATATTTGTCCCATACGTGACATGACATGTAGCCCAATACACCAACCACCTCACACTTCACCTCATATTTGTCCCATACGTAACCATTCGTAACAACGTGACATGACATTTGTAGTAATACAAAGAAAAATAGTTGGCACAAATACATTTTGTGAGGTGGGGGGGACATTTTACGTTTTTGTATGGGACATTTGAGGTGCCTCTTGTATGAGGTACTTAACACCATATCCAAGGTTCTTCCAACAATCGATTTATATTCTTAGAAATTCTCCGCAATTTGAGGACTTACCAATGTATTGACAAGGCTGATGCAGAACTTCGCGGATACTATACAACAAAAATATAACTTAGTAGTTTTAGGTTACTTTTGTAAACTCATTGATTTGCTATATTGCTATATCACAAATTATAAAAAAATAGTTCTCCGACGCGTCTGTCATAAACTCAAAAACTACTGAACGGATATTCATGCAATTATCACCGATAGATAGAGTGATTCATGAGGAAGGTTTAAGTATATAATTTGTCTAGGTTTTGTGTAAATTGGTTGAAATATATAAATAATAGAAAACCCCAAGCTGGCAATAAGGCTGCAATTGCAAAAGCATTAAAAATTCGATAACACACCTCTTTCTCCAATTTTTCCCGGTATTAAGTAAAATAGTTTCCAAAATGGGGTCAGTAATTAGGTTCCGCCGTTAAGCCCGTGAGTTCAATCTGAACACGAAAGCGGTTTCCACCGTCTGTGGAAATTATCCCATAATTTCAATTAATCAAAGACAAGTTTTTTTTTTCAGGTAAGAAATTACAATGAGATAAAAAATCAACGAAATTTAAGTTCATATAGATAGTCTTTGCCACTTTTTCATGTAATTTGTCCACTCATGTAACTTCTGAAACCTAATTAAAATAATATAATAAATATGTTGTAATCACGATGGTTCATTGAAAGGGAAGAATTAAAAATAAAGCTTTAAATATTGTATCGGCAGAAACATACTTAAAACTTCCTAGACAGATGAGCGAGGAGCATGGAGTTTCTTCACCGAACGGCCAAATATTGAACACGCTATCAATAAAACTCAGTTTTAGGCAAAAACTGGGGAGTGTCAGTTGCAAGATAGTCAAATTCACATTCTGAAGAAAGACTGATGGAAAATGTGGTAAATGAAATCGAATCCACATGGCATCGAAACCAAACTGACTGGAAAGTTCCGATAAGCTGCTCCGAGCGGGAATCTGCAGGATAAACCAAACTCAGGCGGGAGAGGGCGCCGGAAGAATAAGTTTTAAACTTACCTCGGCTTTGGTCGATTCTTTCAGGACGAACGAAACATTCCTTTTTAATGTCAGGATGGTCAACATCAATTCCGGAGTACACTCCACAATCTTGCGCATGTTTCTCTGCCACTAGAGTCCCCGGTTCACACTTGATGGCAGAAGCATCTTGTGTCTCCTGATTGACAATCTGCAATACTGTACCACCACGGGATGTTGGTCGCTCTTCTTCGGGGCTTGTCTCCGGTTCAGACTTTATGAAACCGATATCTGAGATGATAAGATCCATTTCAGTTAAACTGCTATATATATATATATCTAATTTTTTTGAGATATTCTACAATACAATAACAAGATCCATTTCCAATGATAATTTCATTGTGCATTCCACGTGAATAAATGTTTCTTTTCATCTTTGCAAATTAAACTTATTATTTATATTGGGGATTTAATTATGTGAAGATTTAGAAGATATTACTTAAATGATTGCGCCCCTACAATGCCTACAGTGAGATTTATAGTCTACAAATAATGGTTACAACAACTCACATTAGTTGCACATATCAACATTTGGTGGAATTAATCCATTAATTATCCAAATATAGCGAGAAAGTGAAAAACAAACAATATAACAGAATAAATAAGAATGTAATTTAATCGTTAGGATATTTTAGCAGGGATTTAAAATAATTATGTTTCCTGCATGGGAGTAATTTTTTTGTAAGTCTATGTACCTATTTGAATATAAACTGAGTATTTTTAACTGCTAAGTGAGAACGTCGGTAAAAAATAGTATAAATCGCGTGAACACGAAAATTTCGACATCACAGAAGCGATTCTGTAGGAGTGTTTCAAACTAGTTAAAATTGGAGGCAGCTGTCATCGGCCCATAACACCCATCGAAAAAGCGATTGAATGTCATATAAAATCACACAAATTTGAGAGCCGATTCCATATGGGATCTTTCCCGTATCTACAAAAGATACAGAAACACTCCCCAGATCGTCTTGAGTTCAATCTGACCAAAAAATCAGTTTCCTTCATGTGCGGCTTCTGATGAAATTACCGAATAATTGGTTTAATCAACAAAAGATAAAAACTTAAATAACCTTGAACTAGAACTATGTAATCTTTCTGTAATCAGGAAAGTTCGTTGTAATGTATTGCGTCGATACGTTTTCTTCCGTATGGCATGAAAATCAGGAAGCTTTGCCAATCATAAATCTCCAAATGATTACAGATAGGCCTCAAGATAATCTGATTCATTTTCTTGAGGTAGATTGATGAAAGACGTGGTAAACGCAGCCATAATACCCCGTGATATTTAAATCATTGTGACTGGTACGTGTATAGTTCCGCTGAGCTGCTCCGAGCTGCACTCTGCAGGGTAAACCAATTACGAACGGGAAATGGCAGAATAGACGGAAGAGTGAGTTAATGGCTTACCTCGGCTTTGGTCGATCGTTTCCAGATTAATGAAATATTCCCTTTTAATGTTAGGAGACCCAGTAATATATATTTCAGGGTACGCGCCACATTCCTGCGCAGGTCCCTCTGCCGATACAGTCCCGGGTTCACACTTTACCATAGAAGCGCCTTGTGTGTCCTGTTTGGTAATGCCGTACTGCAATATTTTATCACGATATGATGTTGAACTCTCTTCTTCGGGGCATGTCTTCGGTTCACCCTTGATCCCAGAAAGGTCTTCTCTCTCCTGTTTGACAATCCCGTACTGCAATATTGCTTCGTAACAGCATGTTGAACTCACTTCTTCGGAGCTCGTCTCCGGTTCGGACTTTATAAAACCGATATCTGAGGTCTTAAGATCCATTTAGGAAAACTACGTTATGCTTGTGAGATATTTTGGAAAGCAAATCGTTATATTTATAAATCACTCCGCAAAAACACTGCCGTGGACGTCAAACTGGAGCACACGCCATTGATGTTTTGTATTGAAAAGAAATCATTGCCAGTAATGAAAAATATTGGATCTAAATTTGTTGCAGTACTTAATTAAAGGTATCCATTCCGATGTACCACATTTTATCGATGTGCCGCTAACCCCTTCTCCACACAATTCTAAATTGCTTCTGACCGAAGCTATTGCTCCCCCTGGAATCGGAGCTATTTATTCCATTAATAACGGTTAATTCTTTTGGCGATTAAAATATGTTGATTTTCTAAGTGTATCAATTGTGCTCACCACTATGAAATTGGAAAAGAAGTAATGGGCTTAATAAAGACATATAATTTTTGAAAACCATAAAAGTCAATTTAAGAATAATTGCTCATGTTTAGTTGTGATTGTGACGTCTAGCCTCTCGTAAGTTTTCAAAATATATCTATGGACAACGCTCGCCACCAAATTTGTCCATTGACGTTTGTTCTTCGTGGAAATTGATGCGTTTGTGCGGTTTATAGTCAGTTTAAGATTTATTTTACACGTTTCTTAATGCCGACCGGCGCCACTTACTTTGCGCTTGATAGAATTGTTAGAGTTGTAGAACTTTTGTCATATTAGAAACTGCTCTTAATTAATTCCCGCTCGGAAAATTTTGCAGGCTTATTTCAATTTTCCTTATTAAAGGTAGGTTTTCTTAAATTTGCTCAAGTCCCGAAATATCCTCGATGATTCTAAGTGTCCGGTATGTCTTCTTAAATGTTTCTATGAATTTAGTTTTCTTTAAAGCTGGTTCACATTGAGCTATAAATCTGCGAGCAGATATCTGTTGATTCGCGAGCGCTTATCTTTTGTCCTTTCACACGAGGCTATCAAATATTTCTTCCTGTGGTAGGAGAGGGGGTCAGTCGAATTAGGTAGCGGCAACCGAACGCATATTTTTTGTGCTGAAATCTATCAACTTGACATCTGTCATCCACGGGTCTAGGCAGCTCCGTAATTACAATGACCCCCTCTCCTGTTTTAGTCGGAGAAGGGGAAAGTTGTCTTCTGGGATATCGCGTCTGGAGCGGTTACGTCTGAGATGTGTATTGTCTATGATTGATCTGCGCTTAAAAGCGCTTAGGTGTGAACGGTCTGAAGGGATTGTATGGAGAGCGTTATTTGGCGTGCTATGATCTTTTATATTTGATAGCTCAATGTGAATCAGCTTTTACTGAATTATCACAGTATTCGATAAATCTTTTTTTTTTACGTCTCACAAACAGGACTGATCAATGAAAGTTCTGTTACCGTTCTAATTTATTGTAAGTTGGGACCAATTTTCATCATTTTATAGCGGGACACTACCAGAACAGTGCCATGGATCTTCGAAACCCAGATTGTGTTTCCATTAAGACAGAACCAGGGTCCCAAGAAGTAGTTCCAAGTGAAATGCCGCACACAGATATGGATATCGACCTCCAAGATATAAAGAAAGAATGTTTGCAGTATACCAAGAGCAATCCAACAGACAGTGAGTTACGTGTTGATATTTTATTCATTAACCCACACAGGAAGGGCCTCTTTTGCTTTGAGACGAACCTTAAAACCCTTCAAAAAGTAGTAAGTTGTCGGTTCAGCGACTAATAAGTTTTTGATGATTATCTGTGGATAACTTCGTGATTATTAATTTGTTATCTGACGTTTGTTCTTCATCCGAATAACGGTAAATATTTCCCTAATAGGGACACGCTACGCACTTTTTATTTCAAAAACACTAAATATCAATTAAATAATAATGAGAAGTAAGTATTTTAGTTTCCGGAATTGGAAAAAAAATGCATTTTAGTAGATATTTCATTAAAAAACAGACAAAACCATATCTTTTCTTCACGCCATGTTTCGATATAATAATATTAAAATAGCTTTTAAGACTAGTTTTTTTTTCCTTTTTTAATTAAACCCAAACTAAGAACCTATTTTAGGGTCGTGTGTTAATATTTTGGATTAAAAAAGAGAAGAAAAAACTAACCTCAAAACTTTGACATCAATGACAATAGCCGCCAAGCGAATATTCGTTTTTAATTTTAACGAAATAACTATTAAAATTCATTATTTTTCAATTACGGAAACTGAAATACTTACTTCCCATTATTATCTAACTGATGTTAAGTGTTTTTATAATAAAAAGTGCATATTGAGCTTGTCCCTATTAGGTAAATATTTACCCGAATAACCGCATTGGTTTTATAATCAGTAAATATTTGTTTTACAAGCACTTCTGTTTCTGAAGCACTGCTTTGTCGGCAAGGAAGAATGCTGCAAAATTCAAAATTTAAAGGAACACATTTCCATTACAGAACTAATACCCTTTTGTCTCGGCGTATCAATGCAGACATTGTTGCTTTGTTTTTCCAGGTAACATTTATATGGAGACTATTACGATTAAGAACCAGAACCTAGAGAAGGATATGAAAGGGCAGCTCCTTGTACAGAATTTGAGATGCAACTCGTGGATGTTAAAGAGGAAGAGCGCTCTGAAAAAAATGCCCAAATAACCGGAAAAATCGCTTTTCTTATGTTAAAATGCATAATTCGTGCTCTTAAGGATCCACTATTCGAATTTCGAACGATTTCTTAAATATCTCCCTTAAACATTTGAATTTTTTAAGCTCTTAAAAAAATATGTTATTTTTGAAGATAATATCTAGATACGTTCCACGCCGAAACGCAAATTATATGAAATTCCCTCGATAGAAAAAAATCGCAAAGTATGCTCCGAAAATTATTTAAAACAAGTCTATTTCTATTATTTTACAAGTAATATTGGTGAAAAAATTCACAATGTTTCTTTAAATGATACTTAAGATACTTTCCACGAGATTTTTGCTCTATTTTAAACGAGTCATGTTTTATTAAGCTTTTTCGCCATTTTCGCTGCGATTTCATCACTTAAAATATTAGCGCGCTCTGTCCAACATTCGTAATTACACATCTCTCCATCTTCTTCTTTTTCAGCCAAATAGCGCCGCCTTAACAAAGGAGGTCAACAATTATGAAAATTATTTCAATTAATTTTATTGTACTGCTATCTTGGAGAAGGACGACCTTCATTTTTTTAATTTGATTATATTTTTTCGCATAAATTCTTAAAAACTATAAACTCAATATACCTATAGAAACAACAAATTACAACCGCTTTACTAAAGAACGTATACGTTTTGAATTCTCGTATGTGTGGAAGACTTATTTTTACTTTACGACATGACTTTTATTTTTAAAATTGCTAACGGTTAGCAACCCTGATTTATCAAGCTTAATTTCCTTCCGTATTCCAACAAGAACTGCTCTATCTAAAATTATTTTGAATTGCAACAATAAAATCAGGACTGACTGACTGACTAAAAGCATTTCATTTTTGAAGAAAACTTCTGCTGAAAGGCTTTCACGTATTATTTATTACACATTATTTATTTTATTGAAAAAACAAAAAACTTGGTTTTCACTACTTTATTGCTTCAGTTATAAAATTTTATAAATAATAGGTAATAACATTCCCGGCATTGTTTAACGGGCATTGTATACTAATAATAAATTAAAGTAATACACCCTTAAAACAGAGATATCGACATTAAACTTTTGAATAAAACGCGTCATTTAGATACTTGCTTCTACCTAGATTGATGCAGTTGGAAATGTTTTCTCAGAATTAGTAGATGTGCGCAACTGCTCGGAATATAGTTACACATATGCTTTAATAACATACCTCGATAAATCAATGTTAGCATTTTACCTACTGATCTACTGCATGGGCTTTAAATAATTAAAAAAATTATGTCTGTTTCACATGTTTTGTAGGTAATGTTATTGGTTTTTTCAGGGAACACTTATATGGAGATTATTACCATCAAGGCAGAACCAGGATCATCAGAGAAGTGTGAAGATGCCATTGCTTACACGGAAATTGACATAGTCTTCGCGGATGTTGAAAAGAAATGCTTAGAGAGCTCTGAAAGAATTACCCAGACAACCGGTATGTTAAAAGTAACAATTCGTGCTCTCCCAATTTTTGCGGTCTTCCGATTCATCGTACTTATCAGTAATCTTTTTTCAGACTTATTGACAAACTTGAAGATGCACCCAGTGGGTAAACGACACTCTTGTCTGCATAGTAACATCTCCTGTTCAGACAAGTCAATGTTAGAACTGCACTTGCGCACCCATGCTGGAGAAAAACTTTATTTGTGTGACAACTGCAACTATTCATGTTGTCAAAAGGGAAATTTGAAGAGTCACATGCTCACTCACAGTGGAATAAAATCATTCGCATGTCCCATATGCAGCCGTTCATTTTCACAGAAGATAAGTTTGAAGAACCATATGCTGACTCATAGTGGGATAAAACCTTTTTCGTGTCCTGACTGCAACTATTCATTTTGTCAAAAGGGAAATTTGAAGAGTCACATGCTAACTCATGGTGGAATAAAACCTTTTTCGTGTCCCAAATGCTACATTGCATTTTCTCGGAGGACCACTTTGAAGAACCACATGCTGACTCACAGTGGAATAAAATCATTCGCATGTCCCATATGCAGCCATTCATTTTCACAGAAGATAAGTTTGAAGAACCATATGCTGACTCATAGTGGGATAAAACCTTTTTCGTGTCCTGACTGCAACTATTCATTTTGTCAAAAGGGAAATTTGAAGAGTCACATGCTAACTCATGGTGGAATAAAACCTTTTTCGTGTCCCAAATGCTACAATGTATTTTCTCGGAAGACAGCTTTGAAGAACCACATGCTGACTCACGGTGGAATAAAACCCTTTTCGTGTCCCGACTGCAACTATTCATGTTGCCAAAGGGGAGATTTGAAGAGGCACATGCTGACTCACAGTGGAATAAAACCATTCGCATGTCCCAAATGCAATCATTCATTTTCACTGAGGTCAAGTTTGAAGACCCACATGATGACTCACAGCGGAATGAAACCTTTTACGTGTCCCGATTGCAACTATTCATGTAAACAGAAAGGAAATTTAAAGAAGCACATGCTGACTCACAGCAAAGAAAAACCTTTTTCATGTAACGATTGCAACTATTCATCCACACGGAAGGAACATTTGAGGAACCACATGCCGACTCACGGTTGAATAAAACCTTTTTCGATCCCAACTGTCACTCACCATAATCTTCGACCAGGTCTAGGAACAGAAAATGCTATTGCTAAGCTGGCGGATATCATTTCAAATAATATTGACCGGGGAAATAAATCTATCGCTCTCTTTTTAGATCTTGCCAAAGCTTTCGATACCATCTCCCATAAAATACTTCTAAAGAAACTCCAGGCTATAGGTATTCAGGGACAACTATACAAATGGATGGGTAGTTACTTAGCTAACAGATACCAAATAGTCAAAATTAATGATATTGTTAGTGATCCGGCCCTTATAGAATTTGGTGTACCTCAAGGGAGTACCTTAGGACCTATTTTGTTCAGTATTTATATAAATGATCTGTGTAACAGCAATTTTTCCAATCACATCATAACATTTGCAGATGACACTGTATTAATATTTGAAGGTAAAACATGGAATGATGCACACAGTAAAGCAGAAGATGGAATAAAACAGGTAAAACTTTGGTTAGACTATAATCTGTTGACACTCAACTCGGAAAAAACTAAATTTATACGATTTAGTGCCACAGAAGCGGGCCAACCCAAGGAAGCTTATAATATTATTATACACAAATGCACTGAGTCAACTACCTGTAATTGCCATAAATTAGAATGCGTGGACAGTATAAAGTACCTTGGTGTTATATTGGACAAATATCTTAGATGGGACGGACACATAGAACTAGTCACTGCAAAGGTTAGAAAGCTTACATACTTGTTTATAACGATCAGAAATATCTTACGTAAAAAAGAATTGAAACTCATTTATGATGCTATGTGTGGGTCACTTCTAGACTATGCGTCCCTAGGTTGGGGTGGGTGTGCAAAAACTGTATTGGAAAAATTAGCTAAAGCTCAAAAATCACTACTAAGGGTAATCCTCAAAAAACCTTTTAGATATCACAGCGATGCACTATTTGAAGAGTTACGAGTTCTGGATGTTAGACAACTATATATGCGAAAATTAATTTTAAACACCCATAAACAACGCCACCTCTACCCATCTATTAACCACTCTCACGACACCCGACACTCACGGAGAAATCCAATTGTACCACTCACAACCAAAACGTCTCTCGCTCAAAGACACTTCTCATTCCTAGGTCCAAAACTATACAATTTCATGCCTGATGCTTGGAAAAAGGAAAGCGCAGGTGTTATTCGCAGATTGACCACAACTTGGTTTCACCAATTAGGGAGAAAAGAGAGTGAACTTTTACTTTATAAAAAATGAAATCAAACACAAACCAAAACAATAACAAAAATTCCAACAAAAATAAACTATGTAAAAGATACCTTTCTGTTCTAATCGTTATTACTATGTGCGTGTATTTAACTACCTATTACTTTTAAATTAGAATGCTACCAAACAGCAGTTAATCTTTTGTTTTAATTGGATATTTCATTTGATTCTATCACTTCTTTTTTTTATTCTCTTTTATTCATATTTATACAAAATATATATGTATGCTTATAATATGTAATGCAAACACCATGTATAAGTAAACATACCTATTATTTTATTATTATTTGATAACTATGCAAGCAAAAAAACAGTAATAATCATGTATTAATTGCTTATTTTATTTTATTGTATCTGTTTTCTTTATAGTTCTCATTAGTATGACTATAATATGAAACGCAAACACCAGTTACCTTTACGCTGTAATCATTTGCGTTATTTATTTTTTATTTTCCTTTTATTTATCATTATTATCATTTCAATAGCCATACTAAACAAACCACGGCTTTTGTATAATAATTTGTTGGTTATTTTATAATAATTTTATTTCTTTCTCTTCTATTTTTTTCTATTTTTCTACTATTGTATGCAATGCATACACAAGTTATCTATATATTTTAATCCTCTGTTTTTAAGAACCTATATGTATATTAACTACTATGATTTAACTTTTGTTACTATGTTTTAAACTTTCTAACCAAACTCTCAATTTGGGAGGCGGGAATGGGTACCGCCGCCCCGGGAACCTTTATTGGATAACCAACACCTCTGCCATAGGTCACCCCAAGTGGTTCGCTACGTTTGGTGATTTAGCAGGGGTGCCCGGGTTCATGGGGTGAAGTTTGTCTAGGTCTTGGAGGCGGATGACCAGGACACACTGACCCCCAGATTCCTACCCACCCCTTAAACCTTTTTCCTTCCCAGAACTCTCCTTCCCTTCCTTTCCTTAAAAAACCCTCCACACAGCATCCCCAAGGATGACATAGGCCCTGAGGGAAATTATTTTCCTCAGGGCCTCCTGTGTGGAGCTCATGTAAAAAAAAAAAAAAAAAAAAAAAAACTTCATTTTTTATTATTTCTCTTCTTTTTATTTCCTCGATTTTTCCTCTTTTTTGTACAAATCACGTTCCATATGTTCACACTAATCCTAATTTGACTGTCCTAAAACGGGAATCATCCTAGTTGAACAGTCAAAACATATCATAAAAAATGTTTATAAATGTATTATACTATACTAAATAAATAAAAATAAATAAATAAATAATCACGAAAGGGAAATTCGAAGTGCCGCATGCTGACTTTCAGTGAAATTATCCCTTTTTGTGTACCACTTGCAACTTTTCATGTTCAGGAACAGTGGCAGTTTTCTCTTAAGTGCGTTTGTGCGGCGAACCCCCATTAAAGTATGAAAAACATAAAACAAACTTGTTTTATAATAATATTCGTGGTCCCGACGGCCTCCATGGTCCCGAGGCAAGACTCACAATCCGAAGGTCGCGCGTTCGGACCCGGCGTGCACAAATAAATTTTATTTGATTAATTTGTGTTATTTCATAATTTATTCATTTAATATAATATATAGTATATTTTCGGCACGTTCCAGAGTGGAAGATATTATCAGTCGAGGGCACCCACCACTTTCCCGAACCGTTTTAAGGACCAGATTGGTCCCTCTATCGGTTCTCACATCAAGACTCTATATTTATTTTTTTAAACGAAGCTGCTTTGAAATGATTCTAAAAGCCCCCGACTGTCCCTACACGGCACAACATACAATTATACATACCAAAAAAAATTTTTAAGTGTTCTCATCCGAGGCAGTTTGTTCTCGTTCTTGAAGCTAGCGGAGAGACAGCATTTAAAGAGAAATATAAATTAGAAAGAAAAAGCAATTGAAACATGTTCCCACGGCAGCCACAGCACAAGAGCAGCATCTAGAGCTTCTGGCAAGCCACAGGCAGTCCTGAGGATAGACAGTGAGCAGTGGAAGGAAAGTTGGCCCTTCAAACCCTTCACACCGTCCCTGGCAGCACAGTGGCCAGACGTGACCCCTATGAAGATGGTGGGATAGTGGAGAAGATACTTCTGAAGAACCCAGGGGACTAAGTAACTCACTCCAGCCGACAGGACCACAAGAGAACTGGAAATCAGGGTCGAAAGGAACCCACCTCTCACTGCTACCGCTACATCAGGGGTGGCGCAGTGACAGTGCAGGAAACTAAGCGCTTGCAGATAGTATAAATTAAGGGCACCACCTGTGCCAGGCAGGGACAAGGGGGCTATTCCACCCCCTTATGGGGAGGGAGTAACAGTTCAGACGAAGAAGAGTACAATTCTAGCCGGTTTTATGAACGGTTAAAATATTTAAAGGATTCCAGTATCATTCCTAGAAGAAAAAAAAAATAAAAAAGTGAGGAAATTCATTAAAAAAAAAAAAATTCTAGCCTATTTTATATTACCATGGCTACAATAAAATAAGTACATGGCTACAAAAAAAAATATATATAAATATTCATACAATAATATGCAGTTATTAAGACAACAGAAAAAGAGCAAAATAAGTAAAATAATTATTAGAGTTACGTAGCATAAATCACGGCATACGATTCAGAACATTTCTAATTCCCAAGGATACTAGTCCCTGCAGGAGCAGCACACCAGGCACCTGAAACGAAGTAATGATTTTATTCTAGTTCAACGACTCTAAGCGCATCCCATCTCTCCACCCATACATTGACAAATTTTTTTAGGCACTCAAAATTCACCTTGTTCGATACCAGGTCGGAGTTCCAAACCGGCCTGGTAGTAATACCTTGCAAACCCTCAAGCATTTCCTCTCGAGCATCCATCATGATCGGACAGTGCCACAGAATGTGCATGGCCGTTTGGTTTTCCTCACCACATGCGCATCCTGCACTCCGAGAGAGACAGAGGCTGAACAGTCTTCCCCGGAATTCTCCATGTCCCGTTAACATCTGGATCACGTAGTGGTCCAGCTTGAGGAAGGCCCCTTCCATCCTGGCTTTAACTGAGGGGAAGAAGGAGTGAGTCCATCTCCCCCTTATCGACCTATCCCATCGACTCTGCCATACATCGAGGCTTTTCATTCTCATCTCTCTCAATAATGCTGGAAGACGCATGACTCCGCCAGGAGTAAGAGTCGCTCCTAGGTGGACAACAGCCTTACCTTTGATGAGATCCTTTCTTGCTAAGATTTCTTTGATTTCAAGATCAATCGGCATCTGTCCAGCCAGTACTGGGAGTGTGTCAGATGCTACAGTCCTGTAGGCACCCGTAAGAGCAAGCAGGGGAGTGCGTTGGCCCCGTTTCAGCGCCAGTTGTATCATCACGTTGTCCAACCGATGCGACCACACAGAAGATGCGTATGCGACTTGAGCCACATACACGCAACTGTATAACAGTCGCAGCGCCGGACTCCGCAGTCCCCACTCAGATGTGGGGAGTCTTCTGAGCTTTAGAAATAGGGATTGGGCTTTGCTTGAAATACTCTTGACGTGTGCCAGGAACGATGACGATCTATCAAGAACAACACCTAAGTACCTACACTGTTCAACGAATTTAATATGAGTACTCCCAATTCGGATTGAGGGGTTTCTCGTACGAATGAGAGAACCCTTCATCAGGAGACCAACAGTCTTGTGGGGGGCGAAGGCCAGCTTGTTCATTTCTCCCCATTTCAGTATGCGTCTCAGACACTCTTCAGCTTTTCTTTCGACTTCCGTCCGGTTGCCCCCCGAGACTAACAAAAATAAATCATCCGCGTAAGCTACCAAGGTGCAACCTTCAGGTAAGGGCAACCTGAGAAGGTCATCAAAGAGTACGTTCCAAAGTGTGGGTCCAAGAACCGATCCTTGGGGGCATCCCATATTGACAGCTCTGCTTACCTCGGTAGCTCCATGGAACACCGACACTGTTCGACCTGAAAAATAATCTGCCAGAATTTTAAATAAGCCACTGGGGCACCCGCGATTTTTAAGTTTGCACAGAATCATCGGCTACCATGCGTTGTCAAAGGCCCCGGAGATGTCTAAAAATATTCCTACCACATACTTCAACGGGCAAATTTTTACCCAGTCGAGCGCATGCAAAATGGCGTGCTCAGTAGACTTTTTTGGAACAAAGCCAAACTGTCTATCACAAGGAGGCGATAATGTCAAGTCTAGGCGGGTTCTGATTATTTTTTCAAGGATTTTTCCAAGAATCGGCAGTAGAGTTATCGGCCTGTAGGCTCCTGGATCCGACCTTGGCTTGTCATTACCTTTTGGAATGATTTTGAGCACACCTCTCTTCCATACTGAGGGAAAAATCCCCTTTTGCAAACAGGTTCCCATAAGGGTGAACAATTCCTGACGTGCATATTTCCATACCTGTTTTATGATCGCACCGTTAAGTTTATCGAAGCCCGGAGCCTTTGTGGGGCCAAGACCCTTGATTATTAAGTCCAGCTCTGCCTCCGTTAAGGATGGTATACGACAAGCCTCCTGGGAGAGGTCGCTAGGTATGAGACGTGACAGACCCCTGATCTGTCTATGGTGGTCGTTTTCTCCAGTTACTGATTCTAAAGGGACTAGCCTTCCCAGCACTATGTTGAGAGTACTAGCTACGCAAGTACTCTCACCATCCCCGCTTCCTGGTCCAAGTGTAACACTAGTCAGGTAACGTTCGGATCCTTTTCCCGTTTTCCCGATGGCACTATGAATTTCCCAAGGATTAGAGTTACCCACGTTTTCCACCCACAACCTCCACGCAGCTCGTTTTGCCTCGCAAATTCCCGAGCGGTACGCCCTACGTGAAGCACGGAGATCATCCAGAAGGATAGACTCTCTTTCGGGGGGACATCCACCCTTTCTGGCCTCCCCGTAATTCCTGTAAGACCTTTTGTAGGAAGTTTTGAGGGAAGTTAGCTCACGCGACCACCATGGCGTCTTTAACTTTGCCTTCGGGTTTGATCTTCCCAAAAACGTGTTAGCCGCATTGACCACCGCCGCGTTAATAATAATAATAATAATAATAGTTTATTCCAGAATGTATGCAGGGGTAGTGCAATGCAATACATTCCATATTTTGAAATAACAGAAGCAATTTAGACAAATAATAGGTTAAGGCACATAGATAAAATAAATATAAAAAAACGAATAAGCATGAAAAACATGAGAAATGAAATTGAAAAAAATAGTAAACACTAAGATGAATTCATGCATCTGTTTACGGAGGATATTTCATCGTCTCCCGCCTCCAGAGGGCCATCAGGGGGGACTCCATCCAGGCAGTCATGGCGGTGATGATCGCATTCTTCGATTGGTACAGTCTACGCCATAAGCTTCCCATACGGTGGCGGAGAAGTGCTCGGAAGGTGTGTACTCGTCCCTCTAGGAACATTTCCGTAGCACTGCAGTATCTTGGTAGGCGGAAAAGTTGGCGATAAGCGTTGTTATAAGCAACCTTTAACTTATGCCATTGGGATGTAGTGTAGTTGACCCATAGTTCTGATGTGTACAGAGAGGTACAGAAAGCGTTGAAAAGTATTCTTTTTACTTTTGGACTGCAAAAGTAAAAACGTCTTGATAGCATACTCGCTCTAACTGATATGGCTCTTCTCTGCCTTTCCATATCCTCGATATCTTTGAGGTCGTCTGTGATGATGTGTCCCAGGTATTTAACGCTGTGATTAACATTAATATTTCTTTCATCTAGCAGTACTGAGGGTGTTTGGAATATTTCATTTTTAGATTTAAAAACCATAACTACTGACTTTGTGGTGTTATATAAAAGGTTATGGCTTTTTGCAAAGTCTTCACAAATTTTGAGTAGTTTCTTTAAAGCGCTTAGTGACGGTTAAAAAAGTTTCCCAAATTATTGGGCTCCCTAGCAGCAACGGCATAGAAATCCCTGATTTCATCGCGTAATATTCTGCCAAAGAAATCCCAGTTTGCCTGCTTAGTTTTAAAGTGCCAAGTTTCCCTCGGGATTTTATCAATTCTAAGGCATAGGTTAAAGGTGATGAGTCTATGGTCACTAACTACCGCAGCATCGTGAACCTCCCAATTTTTAATTTTGGTGCAAATAGACCCAGAGCATAGAGTTAAGTCTATGTTACTTTCTCCACCTGCACCTGAGAATGTGGTTAAGTCTCCCGGTTCATTTAAGATGACAAGACCCTGTGCCGCAATTAAGTCTTCAACGGCGTCCGATCTTTCCGTTCTGTTTCCTCTGTGGTCGTGCCAGAGTGGAGAGCGCGCGTTGAAGTCACCGCCTATGATCACATTACGTCCTTTGAGAGCGTGTAGTGCGCGCGTTAGCTGCAGTATGTGAGATCCTACATCATTACCGTACTTAAAATACACTGAGATCACAATAACTTCAGTGTTCCCGAACTTAATGGATACACAGGACTGATATTCGTCAGAGAGACCCTCGAGGAAAAGGGGACTGACCAACGAAGTGTTGATCAGAACCCCTGCTCCCGGAGAGTGGCCGCTTTCGAGCATCACCCCAGGAGACACAACACCCCTAGTTCTACCTTGCCAAGTGTACTGCTCCTGAACGAGCATAATATGAATTCCCATCTCAGACATGACTCGTTGTACCTCCAAGGTCGTGGGGCGTGACCTTTGGAGATTGATTTGGCCCACGAGGAGACTACTTTCGTCCGCCATAGTCGGTCATCTTAACCTGCGCAGTGATGGCTGCAACCTGGGCTGGGCAGCTCCTATCACCAGTAGGGTGGTCGGCCTTTTTGCCAAATCTAGTACATGTTGCGCATTTAGCGGCCTGTGCCTTATTGGGGCAGTCCTCAAAGTTATGGCCTGATTCAGTACAGTGCCTGCAAGTCTCTTTTTCGGCGCTACAATTTTTTGACACATGCCCATATAAGTGGCACTTGAAACAGCGTGTTGCACCCACATAGTCTCTCACGCGGCACGCTTGCCAGCCAATAAAGCACAGCCCGCTGTCCAAGAGTAATCTTCTCGCCTCCGGGTGAACCGTGGCGATCATATTGACGGTTGGACTATCACGCTTTCCAAAGAAAGAAACCCGTCTCGTCGTTCTTAGGAAGTCTTCTTTTGAGAGACATTCCTTCCCTGAAAAATTTGACATGAAAATCTCTGTGAAAAAATCTAACTCCTTATCTTTTTGTGGCCTAGGCACGTCGTACAGGACGATCTTCGGCAGTCTCCCCATAGGAGTTACCGACACCACATCTTCCAATTTCGCTGATGCTTTTTTAATATTTGCCAAACCTGTGGGTGATGATGTCTGCACAAGGACGCCTGCTCCTTTGACACTCTTCAAACGAACGGTTTTAAAGCCATCCGATTTTGGACTAAGTTTTGACATGAGTAGTTTTTTGGTGTCCTCTGACGTCCGTCCCTCAGGCACCTTGGGGTAGAAGATGATAGTCGGTTGAATGGTGCCAACCTCTCTTGGAATACCGTCAACTGTGACTGAACCCGATGCCTTAGAGCTGGCCATTTCAGCATATGATCGCTGGTTCAAGGGGCTCTCCTTATTCTGCCCAGCTCGGACAGCCTGTGAGATTTCTCTCGTAAGCAGTGTCAGCTCGGCCTGGTGTAAGACCACCATTCAGAATTGGTAGATATTATCAGTATCGCCCTGGTGTAAGACCACCATTCAGAATTGAAACGTTGCTTGAAATGGCTTTAGCCGTGTTTCGTGACCAGATCTGAATAGCCAGGTACTTCCCCACCTTCCTCTTCCCTATCACCTTCCCCTCCCCACTACCTTCAGCCTCACAACATACCTCGATTGGGGATGCCATAGTCTCACTGGCTCCAGACGGAAGCAGTTGGGACTCTTCTGCGGTATTAACTGTAAAAAAAATTAGCACATATTGATAGAAAATTAGAAAGCGCGCCAATAAAATTCCGCCTAAAACCCGCACCACCGAAAAACGTTGCCTATTCCCATTTTATGCGCAATCCGCACAAGATACTCCATACAAAAAAATCTTAGCCGATACAAATCCCTCTAACGGTGATATGTTCGAAACTACGCCTTTCTTTACAAAATTAAAGCAAATTTGGTCCGTCGATCCCGTGTCGTGCTGTCACGTGACCTACGAAAATAACAGTCCTAACGCATTGCTCTTTGGATTATTTTTCATTAAAACCTCGCAATACTAAAATTCGAATCCAATTTTTTTTTATTGCAGTGTTCACCTTTTATAAACGTCTACTAGCTTTGACAACGGGCGCCAACATTAAAAACGCATTAAAAACGCTAGGTGTGAATCTGAAGGGATTGTATGGAGAGCGTTATTTGGCGTGCTACGATCTTTTATATTTGATAGCTGTGTGTGAACCAGCTTTTATTACAAATAAATAATATTTGTAAATATTAAAATTTAAAATGCAAACATAAAAAATGTAAAAATGACTCACGTGATGTTTTTATGTGAAAACGGTACTGAAATCACAGATTTTGTAAAAAAAAAAAACACATATTTTATCGTACAAATATATTAAACAATTTTGTCAGCAAACTTTTTTATCATTTCGTACAACAATATTTAATAAAAAATCAATGCTGTCTAATGGTGCGTATAAGATTTGAGATTTTTTGGCCACCAATGTTTATTTCACCTTATTTATTTATTTTCGGACAAAAGTCCATCAAAAATATAATAATAACGTGAATAAGAAACAGATTTGCAAGTGAAAGGAGAGCAAATATAAATAAGAGCAGTGACAATACATAATATAAAAAGAACAAATAGAAGATAACTACAAGTCAAAGCGTGAAGAAGGATTTAAAAGGTTTTAAAATTACACATTGCGTAATACATGAAAATTTAAAAAAAAACATGCCGAAAAATTGAATGCTTCAAAGCTGGTTCACATTAAAGCTGGTTCACATTACGCTATAAATCTGCGAGCAGATATCTGTTGATTCGCGAGCGCTTATCTTTTGTCCTTTCACACGAGGCTATCAAATATTTCTTCCTGTGGTAGGAGAAGGGGTCAGTCAAATTAGGGAGCGGCAACGGAACGCATATTTTTTGTACTGAAAACTGTCAACTTGACATCTGTCATTCACGGGTCTAGGCAGCTCCGTAATTACAATGACCCCCTCTCCTGTTTTAGTAGGAGAAGGGTAGAGTTATCTTCTGGGATATAGCGTCTGGAGCGGTTACGTCTGAGATGTGTGTTGTCTATGATTGATCTGCGCTTAAAAACGCTTAGTTGTAAACGGTCTGAAGGGATTGTATGGAGAGCGTTATTTGGCGTGCTATGATCTTTTATATTTGATAGCGTAATGTGAACCAGCTTTGACAGCGTAATGTGAACAAGCTTTAGAGTTTTTAGTTTACTTTTATGTTTAAAGTCAGAGGTAAATCTATGAATGAAGCCGACTTCCAAGCTTCCACCTATCTTCTGGGGTGAGAGGTGAATGGAGGAGTCTTTCTCCTTCTGTCCAGAAGGGTTTTCGGGACTTCAAGTGGCATGCCGGGTGAGAGATGACATCATCGTGCAAAGGTATTGCGCTTTTTTGCAGCGGCTTCTTGTACTCCCTTAGTGTTGCAATCTCTCACCTGATATTTGGCGGGGCTATTTTTGCAAGTACGGGGAGCCAAGGGAGAGGAGTAGATTTTAACGTTCCGCTTATGGTTCTCATTGTGGCATGACTGGACGTCGACCATGGAAGTGTGAGCGCTTCTAGCCCATACTGGAGCACATTATTCAGCTGCTGAGAAAACCAGAGCAATGGATGGTCCGATGCTCTGTAGGGAACCCGCCTGCACGGCACGGGTATAAACTGTGCGCCCTAAAGTTTAAGTTTAGACTTACGTAATTGACGGCCTCCGTGGTCCCGAGGCAAGACTCTCGACTCACAATCCGAAGGTCGCGGGTTCGAACCCGACGTGCGCAAATAAATTTTATTTGATTAATTTGTGTTATTTCATTAAAAATAATAAATAGTATATTTGCGGAACGTTCCAGAGTGGAAGATACTATCAGTCTCGCCCTGGTGTAAGACCACCATTCAGAATTGAAACGTTGCTTGAAATGGCTTAAGCCGTGTTTAGTGACCAGATCTGAATAGCCAGGTACTTCCCCACCTTCCTCTTCCCTATCTCCTTCCCCTCCCCACTACCTCCAGCCTCACAACATACCCCGATTGGGGATGCCATAGTCTCACTGGCTTCAGACGGGAGCAGTTGGGACTCTTGTGCGTTATTAACTGTAAAAAAAAAAAAAAAAATGGATACCGTTCTAAGCGTGTTGGCGTCGCATCCCCAGCTAGTTCCAGCTAGCTTACTGACTAAGTCTTGTCCTGGTTTTTTTGCCTACTGTTTCCATGTGTTTCCGGTAGTTCAGGCTCCTGTCCAAAGTTACCCCAAGATAGCGGGGGTGGGGGTCATGGTAAATATTTCACTGTTCTCTATTTTCATATTCTCTATTCTAATATTTCACTATTTTCTCACTGTTCAGGACGCACAAGGGGGCCCTCTGTTCTCATTATCTAACATTTTTTTAAAAACATAATATTTTTCACTGGAGTTCCTTATTGTGGTGTGATGTGAGACTAAGGGTGATGGGGAGGGGAAGAAGATGGGGGTGAGGAAGTACCTGGATATTCAGATCTAGTCAACAAATACCGCTAAAGCCAATTCAAAAACATGTTGATCCTGAATGCACCAGGGCTGTACTGAGAGTATCTCCCACCCCGCGCAATAATACTAAGATGTAAACGAAGATCTGAGCCATTGAATAAAAAAAAAGGAAAATTCACTTTGAATGCTGACCTTAACGTTTTATATGGGTTAAGAAAGGGACGCTTTCATGCTTTGGTTTTTTATAATAAGACCAACAAGTGAATTGTAAAAAAATCGGGGCCTCCCGATGAAGACTGGGCACGATCAAATCGTTCAAATATTTTAGTTGGGCCTTGTTAAAACTTAAATTCTTCGACAACAACTTGTTTGGTAGAAGGTCAAAATATAAAAAAACGTGATTTGTACGAATTTTATTGACCTACCACACTTTAATGAAGAGAATATATATGAACTTCTCTATGAGAACTTCGAATTTAAATAAAAAAAACTTTTGATAAAGCAAAATAGTTGAATAAGCGAAAAGAGTCTATTATTTGAAGACATTAAATCAATTTACTACAACAAACAGGTAATTTAACCATTCTGAGAAAGTCCTTGGTTGTCAATGTTTGCGCAAAATTGTAGCACAAATTTTGGCAAAAAATTGATTTTTGTTTGCTTAGAATAGAGAACAATCACTTTTTTTTACCAAAAATTAAAGAAAAAAATTACAAACTGGAATATTCAAACATTTTTTTTTTACGATAGGAATAGTTCTTCAACAACGTTTTGAATATTCACATTTCAAATTAGGGCTAAAACGCCTTCTTCCAGCGGTTTTGGCTTGTGACGTCACTGCGCACCTATTGACAGCTGCCATTAGTAATCAGTCTTTAGTTGATTATTTGTTTGTCGAAGAAAATTACCGTAAATACCGTTTATAAATACTGTTTTGTACCAAAGTTTACAAATACAACATCTTCAACACCAGAAAAACTATTTATAGACGTCCCAAATGATGTTATTATGTGTAAAAAGCGGTGTATAAAAAACTGCCATCATAATCGCGACGATTTTTGGAAAATTTTCACACTGTCCTTGAAGAAAACCACTGTCTGTCATGATAGAATGTATTTAATTATATGTGTTTTATACAAACGAATGGGTTTAGGATGCGTAACTAAACGATTATGACTATCAAAATCAAACTTATTCAAACCAGCAACTGGAACAAAAACAACTTGACATGGGACTCGGCGGGTGTGATGTGACGTCACAATTTCACTAGTCAATCATGACTCGTTTTTGATATTTGAATTTTCATACAACTTTAAAAGTGAAATAATTAATTTAATAATTTTTTCGGGGGGTTTTAAGTACGATATTCGAGTTCAGTTAATTTTTTTACATGTATTAAATGCATTGAAAACACTATATTACATATACTGCATGTACCCTATTATTCAAGCACATTTTCCACATGATTAGGCCGATAACCGGTTGTCAAACCTCTTGTAAGTTTTCAAAGTTTATCTATGGACAACACTCGCCATTACTAACGCCTTCTGACGTTTGCTCTTCGTCCAAATTATGCGGTTTATATCAATTTAAGATTTGATTTACGCATTCCTTACTATCGACTGGTTTAACTAATTGTGTGCCTGAAACATTTGTTATGAATTCTAGAACTCTTCGTCAATTTAGAAAGTGTTATCAATTGACTCACACTCGGAAGATTTAGCGGCCGTACTACAATTTTCCCCATTCAAGGTAGGTTTTCTTTAAACTTTTTGTTAATTCTCGATGTTTTTAGTTATTTGGCATCTTGTCTGAATTGTTTCCGAGCATTTTTTCTACCGAATTATTTTAGTATAACTTAAAATTTACAAAAAAATGCGGTAAAATTGTATAAGCCCACTTCACGGATGATACGGAACTTTCGTGTTGTTCAAATATGATACATGGATAATATGGAATGTTCCTTTTTTCTAATAGAAAATCAAATATGACGTTTGTCGGAAGTACCAACCTTATAAAATAAATTCTCATCAAAATAAAAACAGAAAAGTACCTACTTCGATTTATTCCTGGGTTGAGATTAAGCTGCGAAAGCTGGATGCCATCATAATTTAGATATACATCCCAGGTTGTGAATGGTTTGTTTGGCAAAGCAGAGTTTGTCTAACGGGTATGTGTAATTACTCTAATACCTTTGTGTTTCCTACTTCGTATTATTCCTGGGTTGAGATTTGAGCTATGAAAGCTGATGTCACCATAATTTAGATATACATCCCAGGTTTTTAATGGTTTGTTTGGCAAAGCAGGGTTTGTCTAACGGGTGTGTGTAATTATTCTAATACCTTTGTTTCCATGTTCTTCTGTTAAAAATACGGGTTCAAACTTGTCAATGATGCATTCACTCACAGCCTTCTGTATACTCAAGCCGTGGTGTTAGACTTGGCAACATTGCATTTTGTTTATGGTGTGAACCAATGTTATATTTGAAAGATGAAGGACTATTATTGTATTTCATACATTTGTACTAGGATTTTTGAAAAGGAAACATGGGGTTAATGCTAGAAGTGCATGTAATGGCAGTTTTGGTATTTTGATTTAAGTACTCTAAAACCTACCTCTTTTGAATGCTCTAAATACCCATAGTAGGTGCTCTAAATCGAAATTGTGGCCTATCTAATGTAGGAGTCAAAATATTGATTCAGTATTTTTTGAGCCACAAAATGGATAAACAATCCCGGTCCTAGGGATTCGGGGCGATTCAGAGGCATTTCTAGCAGCGTAGGCATTTCTGGCATTAGGCCCCACATATATTTTACACATTGAACATAAATATTTATTCATTGTAATCAGAAACAGTTGTTTTTTAAAAAAGCAAAGTTATCAAATGGATCAGGTAATAGTTTAGAATCTTTTACCTGCATATCATGATGCTAGATTTCAGCACCATTTCATTTAAATAAATACCAAAAAGATTTGTTAAAATTTAAAAATAACGTTCGCTAATATAAAGTTAGTTTCACATTCATTAAAAAAACAGAACTTTACAGTTTTACAATAAGGGTGCTTTACAGTAAAAAGTAAAGAATCAGCTTGGTAAGAAAACAATGGTGATTTTAAAGGTATGATGCATGTACCTATTACGTATTAATAAAAAAAAATAAGTTTATGTGCGTACATATTGTAAAACAATAGGTACACTGTTTTAATTCACTATATTTAATTTAATTATCGACCAGTTTCAGAAGAACCTTCCTTCCTCAGGACAAAAGAAAAACTAACAATTAAATACAATTTAAATTAATTAAAATAAACAAAATAGAAGTTGAACATAAAAATAAGTCACGATTATATTTTCGAGTCAAGTCTGAACATAATCACACCATGTTTTGATCAAGATACATGTGTATTCTGTAAGGAAGGAATCTGAAAAAACAACATTATAGGTTATGCGTTGACACTTGAAACGTGTAAAAGGACATTGTACATCATATTAAATGTTATATTTACTGCAAAAAATGTGTATCAAGATAACCTTGATGTTTCATTCAGCAATGATTACAAACAGAGAACAGAATCGCAATATTTTCAATAAAAACCACCAAAGCAACGTGAATGTTGTATAGGAATGTGAACAAATGACTGAGAATTGTAAGACTACCTGCAACGTTGCAAGATTTCCAACAGCACGGCTAGTATACAGAAGGCTGTGTATACTTCATAAATAAAGTAATGTTTTATATGGCAATAATAATTTTTCTATGATTGGCAGCATTGATCGATGATTGATTGTCTATGAAATGTAAACCGAAAAATTATGAAAAAGCGAATGGCGTATGCCGCGCGAGTGAAATAATTTTATCAAAATTTAAATGTAACATGCATAATTTATGCAAAGTTTTTCGTCTCCCCCGACGTAAATACTCACTTTTCGTGATAATAAAGCTAAATCTAACTGTTTGAATAAGAAATATTGCGCATTAACCAGTAAGCGAAGTAATACAAAAATAATAAAATTGCGACACAAGAACAGGACTGATCAATGAATGTTGTGTTGCAATTCTAATTTATTTTGTGCAGGGACCAATTTCCATCATAATACAACAAGACACTATCACAGCAGTGCCATGGATCTTCAAAACCTAGAAACTGTTTTTATCAAAACGGAAGCAGTGTCCCAGGAAGAAGGCTCAAATGAAATGCTTTTTATGAAAACAGAAATCGATCCTCTGGATATAAAGAAGGAGTATTTACCGTACGTCGATAGCAATCCGGCAAACAGTAAGTTGCATTGTATTTAAGTTTAATGTTAATTACGGTTGTTCGGGATCCATGTCCGCTTTGAAATATTGGCAGACGGGACATTTTTTATTTATTTATTTTATTGTTTATCAAAATACATTAACATTACAAGAAGCTTTTGGCTGTCCAAATAGGAAGGACTCCCGTTCTAAGACAGTCAAATCGACAGGTCGCTATTTTTTATGTGATTAAATACGACTTCCCAAGTAATTGCATAGACAGTATTTGAGTAATAGGAATATGCAGAAGGATTACATTTAAGAGTTTTTTTTTTTTTTTTTTTAGTTTTCTTTATTCATTGAATTATTTGTTACATAAATTTTACATAATTTTTCGACCACCATGCTAGGCACATGCCCGTGTTATGGTGGTCGAAGAGTAACATTGCTATGTGGTTAGGTAATTGTAAGATAGAGCGGAGTATTGTAGGATGCCTGTGGTAAAAATAATTAGTAGTAGGATTAACAGTTATTACAATTGTTGTGCTGATACAGGAGAAAACCACAAAAGAAATTAATAGTAAATTATTATGAGTATATGAATTGTTAATAGTATGACTCGCAGAAAAACATGCCAGGAAAATATTTACAGAATAATATACTTTTTTCTTAGATAATATTAACAAAGCGTGAGTTTGGATGATTGGGGGAGAGGTATGGTAAGCGCCTCCGTACATGGAGCTACTTACAAGCTATTCTAGCCTGATGCGCGTAGCACGCGCACCGCTCGTGGGTACCCGCCATACAATTTTGCTGTTGTTCGTACACGGCAGTACGCGACGGATGTCCGGTTGAAGTCGACCGGTTGAAGTCGGTTGAAGTTGAAGTGACGGTGCTGGTAGCGCGCTACGCGTTGCAGCATTCGTGTCTACTACTTTCGTTTGACGTTTGACAGAAATGGCGTCTGAACATGAAAGTAATGTTAGATTTGTTCTGAAAGTGGAAAAAAGTGCGTGTTTATATAACTTTACATTACCAGAATACGCAAAAAAGGATTTAGTGGAGAAGGCATAGATTATTGTTGGAGAAAAAATCATTTGACATCGTTTGACATCGTGTTAACTCCACGGCTGCACCTGAAAAATGATCAAGTTCAGTATAATTCGCGTAGCGCCGCGTACGGAAACCAGCTTTAAAAAGTAGCACATTTGCAGGGTACTTGTGGTTGTGTCACAATCACGTAGTTTGTTAGTATCTCCATGAACGGAGGGCCTAAGAATTTTTTATAATAAGATTTGCAATTTATTACATATTCATACATTTTTGAAATAAAACTTCTTTACGCACGCTTGACTTGGGAAATGCGTTACGAAAAGTGTAATCGGGTGAGGCAAACGAAGCATCGCTTGACTTGGTTTATTAGTTTTACATCTCGGGGAAGGATGTAATGGAGTTTTGTTGCAAAGTATGTGTAGTTTCTTGGTCCGAATGTGGTTTCGTGACTTGGAATATCATTTTTATTCGATCTAGTGTTATGCATACACGGTCTAATAGAGGATTCAGTATTTTTGAAAAGTTTATAAGTATGTTTGAATAGCGCAGACCCGTTAACATCGCTGGATATTATAATTCCAATTTTGAAAAAAACAATTAAAACAATTTTCTAGTTAAAATATAATAAATATGTACCCACTTTAGAAGAGGGCACTGAAAGTAGCTATTAATTTTCAAGAGTTTTTCCCGAGTTTCAACACTATTTTGGAAACCTTCTTTCTTTTTCAACACTGCGTAGAATTTACGTGTTATAAACACGTTTTTTTTTAGATATTAGCACGGCGATTGTACATGATTTTTGGAGCGAAACTTCTTTAGCACCGTTGTGATTAGAAACTCGATGAAACGGAAACAACGTTAAAAAGAGGCAAACACATACATCTTTAGGTCTCACTTCTACCGCGTGTGGACTGCACTCGATTTTTTAATACGGTGCGAGTACCGTCGCCCCGGTTATCATTTATTGGATAACCAAAACTCCTGCCTTAGGTCACTCCAAGTGGTTCGCTAGGTTTGGTGACTAAGCAGGGGTGCCCGGGTTCATGGAGTGAGTTTTTTCCAGGTCTTAGCGGTGAATGCGTTTGAATTCGTACGTCACTCTTGGGCACACTGACCCCCAGATTCCTGCCCACCCATCGTATTTTTTTCCTTCCCAGAACTTTCTTCTCCTTTCTTTCTATATTCTCTTTTCCTTCTTGTCTGATTTTTTTTACTAGTTATGTGATTATTTAAATGAAATACACGTCATTGAATCATATGGGGACTTGCAAGCCCTTAGGAATTGGGTTCATGCTCACATTGAAAAGATCTGTAAATCAGCTACAAAAATGCTGAGTTTTGTCATACATAATTTAAAGAAATTGATCAACCTTACAGTTATAAGGCTGCTTCACTGTAGCTTAGTGCTTAGCATTCTCGAGAGTGGATCTCAGATATGGGGACCTGAGGATAACGTCCATGTAATGGTTGAGAAAATACAAAATAAATTTTTATGATATCTCTGTATGAGAGAGTTAGGTTTTTACCCATGGCTGTTAACAGCATTTATCTCGGGAATGCTGGGTATCTGACGGCTTATAAGCTTCTAAATGGTTTTAGGTACCAGATATTCTCGCTGAAATAAGATTCTATGTTCCGGATGATTTCACGCAAGGTCGCCAACATAGGCTTTTGATTCTTCCCAGGTGCAGCACTAATTTACCAATCGTCGCCTTAGTTCGTATTTGTCCAACAGACTATTGGACAATTTTACAGGAGGAGAAAGTTTTCTTTAATTATTTCAATAAAACATTATTTATTTATTTATTTATTTAAACGCCCATAGGGCTTTTACATAAAGTGCAGTACATGTTTTTGGTAAAGTATAGGAAATAACAAAATATAATATAAACATAATATAACTGTAAGAAAAAAAAATAAAGATAACATAAGATACAAGATATAAGAAACAAAACATAGATAACACTAGATATGACACAAAGCAGGTAAAATAGAATATATGGTCACGTAAAATTATGATGGGTGTTTAAGATAAAGCTATTTTTTGGTTGCGCAAATCAACTCGTTCGCAGGCGGGTGCGGTGCGAATCTAAAACAACAATTACTGAAAAACTACTCACAGGATAGGAAAGGATAGGTATTGCCAAAACTTACCGAGTTCACTAGACATTTGCCGCTGGTTCTGTGGTTCTTTTAACAATTCTCCCTTTGTCTTTATAATAATTGACGGCCTCCGTGGTCCCGAGGCAAGACTTTTGACTCACAATCCGAAGGTCGCGGGTTCGAACCCGGCGTGCGCAAATAAATTTTATTTGATTAATTTGTGTTATTTCACAATTTATTCATTTAAAATAATATATAGTATATTTGCGGCACGTTCCAGAGTGGAAGATACTATCAGTATCGCCCTGGTGTAAGACCACCATTCAGAATTGAAACGTTGCTTGAAATGGCTTTAGCCGTGTTTAGTGACCAGATCTGAATAGCCAGGTACTTCCCCACCTTCCTCTTCCCTATCTCCTTCCCCTCCTCACTACCTTCAGCCTCACAACATACCCCAATTGGGGATGCCATAGTCTCACTGGCTCCAGACGGGAGCAGTTGGGACTCTTGTGCGGTATTAACTGTAAAAAAAAAAAAAAAAAAGTTCACTTATAGTAGTAAACACGGTTACTTCTGCAACCGCGGCGGGTGATCCAATAAGTTCCCAAATTGAACTTATGGCGTTACTTTCAATTAAGTAAGATGCACAAATTTTTACTTAACACTCGAATGGGATGCGTTTTCAACAAGTCAATAAAAAACAAGAGAATGCGGAAATCGAACGTTATATTTCGATTTGTCTTGGCGTGAGATGTGTAGGTACTTGGTGTAAAGGTAGAATGGTAGGTACTTGGGTAAAGGAACTGGGCAAAGGAATAAGCAGTTTTCCAGTACTAAATCAAACAAAAAGAACATTGATTGGCCCAAACATGTAGGTAAAGGTCTTATTAGTTTAAATAATTCGTAGTTTTGTGATTGACTATATTTATTTTTACTTTATTTTTAATTTTAAAGTGGAGATTGAACAAAAACCAAAATGGTCTGTTGAACAAATACGAACTAAGGTGACGCAATGGTGATGCCCCTGGGAAGACTCACTAGTTTAATTAACTGCCTTGCAGGAAATGTGGATATTTTCGACATATCGGTTTTAAGCGTGAAATAGCAATGCGATGGTGAATCCAATGAATGAGTGAATGCGTGACGAAAGCGTTACGAAAAGTGTGATCGAGCGAGGCGAACGAAGCATAAAGAAGTCTTACTTCAGTCGTGTGGTCCAAAGCACAATCGTTTTTTTAATGAGAGTACCGCACAAAAGTCTCATCTGCTCCCAACAAAATACATATCCAAAGGAAGGGTTCAATGTGTTAAAGAATAAATAAAGGGTTTTCCAATAAGAGGTGTTATGCTTATGAGGTGGTGCGTTATTGTGAGATGATTAATGATTTTTTATGGCCGGAATTGGATGGTATTGATCTGGACAACGTTAACTTTCAACAAGACGGCGCTACGTGCCATACAAGCGAAACCATTGATATTTTACGGGAAAAGTTTCCGGACCGTGTTATCTCTCGAAGAGGTGATCACAATTGGCCACCGAGATCTTGTGATTTAACACCTTGCAACTTCTTCCTATGGGGCCACGTGAAAGAGAAGGTCTACGCCAACAGTCCAGCGTCGATTCAAGACCTCAAAGATGGAATTCGTGAGGCTATCGAGGACATAGGGCAGCCACTTTGCGATTTGGTTATGGAAAATTTCATGAAAAGGATATGGTCCTGTAAGCGTGGTCGTGGTGGTCATTTGCCTGATGTTATTTTCCACTATTAACAACACACCTTCCTCTTTATATTGAAATAAACATCCGATCATTTATATTAAAAAAAGGCATTTTTATTTGAATATCAAAATAGCACCTCTTATTGGAAAACCCTTTATTACATACAATGGATGCTAATCCAAGCATTGTGGAAATTCACGTTTGGTGTCAAAATGCTATATAAATGAGAAGCAATATGAATAATGAGTGGCATTAGACGAAGAAGGGTTTAAAATGTAAGAATTTAAATTAATATCTCAAGAGTGGTTGTAAACGGCTGTGAATACTTGATGTGAGTAGGGATTTTTAGATCAAACAATGAAATGATAAGTGTCAAAGAAAATTTTGCTACTTTAGTACATAAAGTTGGAATAATTTTTTTCACCCTTGCCCTATTTTTAAATAATAAGATTTTTTATAAAATTGTTTATTTGATAAAAGTCACCTTAGCTATTTTCAATATTCCCTTCGATTATTGGTGAGAATAATGACTTATTTGTGATTCAAATACTGTTACAAATTCAAAGTGCCACTCTTGCCATTCAAGTAATATGGTTTTTCTTTCTCCCTGTAAAATTATTTATTGTTTTTATATGTAGTGGACGTCAAGAAAAAATGTTTGCAGGATACCTAGACCAATCCGACAGACAGGTAATTGATTTGTTAGAATGTTGATTACAGTTGATGGGATTCGTATTCATTTGAAATGTTGGCAGATAAGACATTGACATCTGACATTGTCTCCCGCGCTAACAAAATGCTTGGATTTGCTCTTCGTAATGCGATATCATTTACTAATGCAATGCAATACAGAGAACATATGAAGCACTTGTCCGCAGCATTTTGGAATATAGCTCAATTATTTGGGCTCCCTCTGAACAAAACCATATCCTAGAAATAGAAAGAGTTCAAAAAAGGTTTATGCTTTACCTGTATATGAGAGAATATACATACTACCCATTCCTGTATCCATCGTTGTTTTTATCAGGAATGCTCGATCTTAACACATTAGAAGCCCGCCGAAAAATATTTTTGGGTAAGCACTTTTTCTCCGGCATTATACTGAATCCGCCCATGTTGAAGGAGATTAACTTATATGTTCCTAACGTGTACACTCCTTTTTTAAGCTCCGAAAGCGAGAACTTCTTCCTATCAAAATGCGCCATTAAACAGAGCAATTCAACTGCTAAATGAATCTGTATTGAACATCGACATCTTCAATATCACCTACAGAGAATTTAGTAATTATCTTCTGACATACGTCACAAGATAGTGAAACTGCCCCCATTCACTTTTTTTCTTTAAATTTTGTTATCTTCCCCATAATATTCTGGTGTATCAATGTTTTATGGAGAACCTGATAAAATAAATGAATAATTTTGGGTACCGCACAATAGGCTCAACTGCTCCTATCTGGAAACATTGTGGCAACCGGATTGGTGTATGTTGTGCGGCTGAAGATAGTGAGGTAGGAAAGAGATGAGTTGGAGGAAGAAAGAACCTTGAAAGAAAGAAAGAACCTGGCTACTCAGATCTAGTATTCAAATACTTCTAAAGCCGTTTTTCAAGTAAAGTTTTGATTCTGAATGGTGGTCTTTCATCAGAGCGATAGCCGAGTCTCTACTTCTCTGAAAAGTGCCGCAATTATACCAAACTAGTGAATTTAAAATTTCATCAGTCGAGATTAATCAATCGGACGTAACCTTTCTTTTGTTTTTAAGGCCAAGTGTGCAAAATTTCATTGATTTCGGAATAAAGCAGTCGTTGAAAAAAAAATTGACGCGACCTCCCGATGCCCGCCCGTCCCAGACTTTCGTAAGAAATAATTATTCTAATGATTATAAATAACAAAAGCGCTTACAAGAGTTATACATCATTCCTTCATTGAACATCGGGTCCTGGTCTCCTTCTTATTTCCTAAATTAATCTAAGTCTTATTCTTATATTTCCCCCTTTTCCTGGTTCAACAATGGCACCTTTTACAGTTTAACGTTTGTTTTATGAAAAAAATGTTTAAATTTTTTTTTAGTACTCTCTAGAAAAGGAAGGACCGTAATTTTTTTATAATACCCTATTCCTCTCGATATATCAATCCAGGTATTGTTTTTATTTTTCAGTTAACACTTACGAGGAGACTATTCCAATCAAGGCAGAACCAGGACCATCAGAGAAATGTGAAGTGGCAGTTTCTTTCACGAAAATTGACGTAGAATTTGTGAATGTTAAAAAGGAATGCTCAGAGCGCTCTGAAAGTATTACCCAGACAACCGGTAAAACTGACTTTTGTTAAAAATAACAATTCGTGCTTTCCCAATTTTTCCGTTCTTCCAATTTTTGCGTTATTCTGATTGTTTTATTTATTTTATTTTTTAATTCTTCATTTTAAGCACCCGCCAAACTGCCAAGCAATTAATCAGCAGGTCAATTAAACAATATTAATATGACAATAAAGTACAATTATAACCTGAAACCGACATGTAGAAAATAGATTCAAATGGATAACTTTTAAGTAACTACAAAGGCATAAAATAAGCAGATAGACAGGAAAATAGCTCACAGTCATATTTACACAAGATTACAAACAATTTCAATAAAAAAAGTCTTGATCTCTTGGCCATTTTTTAATTTTATTTTTTAGATCGGTGGTGCAATTTGATTTTATCTGTATGTTAATCAAATTTGTTCTTATCTGTAATCTTTTTTCAGAATCATTGACAAACTTGAAGATGCACCCAGTGGCAAAACGATTCTCTTGTCCGCTTTGTAACATCTGCTGCTCAGACCAGTCAATGCTGGAACTGCACTTGCGCACCCATGCCGGAGAAAAATCTTATTCGTGTTCCGATTGCAACTATTCATTTTGTCTGAAGGGAAATTTGAAGAGGCACATGCTGACTCACGGTGGAAAAAAATCTTTTTCGTGTCCCGACTGCAACTATTCATGTTCACAAAAGGGAAATTTGAAGGTACACATGCTGACTCACAGTGGAATAAAACCTTTTTCGTGTCCCGACTGCAACTATTCATGTTCACTGAGGGTAAATTTGAAAAGCCACATGCTGACTCATAGTGGAATAAAAGCTTTTGAGTGTCCCAAATGTAACTATTCATGTTTTAAAAGAGGAAATTTGAAAAGTCACATGCTGACACACAGTGATATAAAACCTTTTTCATGTCCCGACTGCAACTATTCATGTTCGCGAAGAGGAGATTTGAAGAGACACATGCTGACTCACAGTGAAATAAAACCTTTCTGGTGTTCCGATTGCCACTATTCATGTATACAGAAGAAAGATTTGAAAAACCACATGCTGACTCATAGTGGAATAAAAGCTTTTGAGTGTCCCAAATGTAACTATTCATGTTTTAAAAGAGGAAATTTGAAAAGTCACGTGCTGACACATAGTGATATAAAACCTTTTTCATGTCCCGACTGCAACTATTCATGTTCGCGAAGAGGAGATTTGAAGAGACACATGCTGACTCACAGTGAAATAAAACCTTTCTTGTGTTCCGATTGCCGCTATTCATGTATTCAGAAGAAAGATTTGAAAAACCACATGCTGACTCACAGTGGAAAAAAACTTTTTTCGTGTTCCTACTGACACTATTCATGTTCTCAGAAGGGAAATTTAAAGAACCACATGCTGACTCACAGTTGAAAACTGTTTTCTAGTTCGAGCTTTTAAAAGCACTGCTGGCAACAAAACATATTATTAAGGAATTTCAAATGTCAACGAAATCCTAAAGCACCGCCGGCTATAATAGAAACAGGAAAATATAAAATTCTATTAAATCCAGAGGGCCGAGTGTGTGCATGCAGGTGTACTTATTTATGCCCTTTCTCGTGCCCATAAGTAACATAATAAAGCTCAGTGTGGCACAGTTACAAACTATGCACTACAAAATTCGGAGGAAAACTACGAGTATATTTCGTACTCCAGCCATGTAATCCGATCGCCTTGCGAAATTCGATATGCCCCACAATTCCAGGAAACATTTTTGTTGTTCCGGGAACCATTTTAAGTTCTATCATAGCTCAGACCAATCCCTGCTAAACTTGAAAAAACCATTTACATGTACAGAATGCGGTTTTAAATTTGTGGACAGGACTTACTAACTAACCATCACGCCGTTTTCACGCAGGGGTAAAAAGAGAGGAAGGATTGCCAAACAACTCGGTCTTGGCACACAATCTTTGCCTCACTCACATTCATGCATCGCCTTATAAAACAAATGGAGGAAGAATTTTTCCGATCGCAAATCCTTTCCGCGAGAGGAGGTTTCCTTTGGTGAGCTCTGGCGACACTAATTTGTAAAAAAATGTTAATACACTAGGAAGCATGTACAATAAAGGCTCTTAATTAGATTTTGTATCTCATTTGAAATTCTTTTGACAGCCTCCGTAGTTGAGGTCGAGGTCCTCGATTATGAATCCAGGGGTGGCGGGTTGGAAACCGGGCATTTGAATTAAATTTCGCAGTTATTCCTATAAAAAAATATTGAATTTTTAATATCTTTGGGCTGACGGTAAGTTCCAGGAAGGCAGACACTCTCAGTATTGCGCCGGCGAAAACACTTTCAGAATCGGAAAGTTGGTTGGAATGAACGAAAGCTCGTTCACAAAGAGCTTTAAATTTGCGAGCAGATATCTGTTGAACCGCGAGCGCTTATATTTTGTACTTTCACACGACGCTATCAAATATTTCTTCCTGTGGTAGGAGAGAGGGTCAGTTGAATTAGGGAACGGCAAGGAAATGCACATTTTTTGTAATGAAATCTGTCAACTTGACACCTGTCATCCACCGGTCTACGCAGCTCCGTAATTACAATGACCCCCTCTCCTGTTTTCGTCGAAGAGGGGGAGGCTTATCTTTTCGTATATCGCCTCTGGAGCGGTTCCGTCGTAAGATGTGTATTGTCTATGATTGATCTGCCCTTAAAACCGCAAGGTGTGAACGGTCTGAAGGGATTGTATAGAGAGCATTATTTGGCATGCTATGATCTTTTATATTTGATAGCTGTGTGAGAACCAGCTCTCAATCGAGAAAATTCAACAAAAATGTCTAAGACACTTTAATTTTAAACTCGGCGTTCCCATTGAAAAAATAAACTACAATTACTTGATGAAAAAAATTAATTTATTAAGACTCAGATCGAAAAATTATATCCGACTTAATATTTATGTTCAAAATTGTAAATGGTAGAATGACAGTCCTGATTTAACTAGTCTTATTGAATTTCATATACCCACGAGAGCCACTCGTTCTAAAATCCTGTTTAAATGCTACAATAACCGGACTGAGTATACGAAACACTCGCTTGTACCTAGATTACATGAAGTTACTAATAGATATGCTGATGTGGCAGATCAATTTAATTGTACGGAAGCTAAGTACAAGAAGGCTATTATCAAATATTTTCAATCGGTATTAATTTTATTTGCACTATAGAATTTTATGTGTCATTGTATTCTGTTGCCATTTCTTAATCAAAAACCTCAATTAACTGTTGAACTCTTTTTTTATTATTGATTTAACTATGATTTTGTGGTAGGTAATTTGTTTTTATGGAACATGTACACCGTTTATATTAAATAAATACGCTTGCCCTTTCTTTGCCCTTATATTTTCAACGTTTTTAATTTGGGAGGCGGGTTTGGGTACCGCCGCCTCGGGAACCATTTATTGGGTAACCAACACCTCTGCCGTAGGTCATCCGTAGTGATTTGCTACGTTTGGTGACTAAGCAATGGTGCCTGGGTTCAGGGGGGTATATTTGTCCTGGTCTTGGCGGCAGATGCGTCTGCCCATCAGCTGCATGCTAGCCGGATCGGGAGAGAGTGGTTGAGGTGGTCCCTTTGACTTCTCCAGCAGTACTCTATCGGAAAACCGCCTTGCACCGCATTGGGAAGCATGCATTCATACGTCCGTCTCTTCTGGACACACTGAACACAGATTCATACCTACTCCTAATATCCTTTTTCCTTCCCAGAACTTCCTCTCCTTCCTTTCCAAAAAGACCTTCCACACAGCAAATTCAAAGATGCAATATTAAATCCTCTTTCCACACCCTAATACATTCGCTTCTGCTTCTAGAAATGTGTGTGAAGCGAATTTATAAATTATAAATTTGGACGAATAAGATCTTTTGTAAGAAATTGTAATTAATTACAACTAACAGGTAATTTGACAATTTTGAGGTAGTCCTTGGTTGTTAATATTTGCGCGAGATTTTGTATTTCTTTTGAATCAGTTTGCAGACAGCCAAATATTGCTATTTCTCGTGTTGACATGCATACTTTGACGTTTCATCACTTTCCTGGATTGGATCATTATCCAGGTTTTATCCGATTCATGTTTTGCTGATAACAATTTTACAAAAGTTGGTGGTCGGGTAGGGAAGCGTTCAGAGTTTGAGTAACAGACATGTTACTCAGGCTTCTATGGTTGAAAAAATGTCAAACTTTATAAATCCCATCAACTTATTCAATCTGTCTTCTTCTCCGAAAGTTAGTAGTAATAACGAGATGTCAATAATACAAAGTCTTCAAAATCTAGTGTTTTATCTAACGAGTTCCCAAATCCACATTTTCTGCGAGGCCTCAGCTTAAATAAATTAATGGACGCAGTACACGACAGTGGTTTTCTTCCTATCTTTGTTGCACATAGTCTGCAACTCAAACTTCATTAGGAACGCGTGAAATTTCCTTCGAAATTTGTCAACGGATGAACCCAACCGAACCCAAAGAAAGTGGTTTTAACTTAAGTATGCAAAGCTAAAATTACAGTTAGGCGAAAAAAGCAAATCGTTTTCTCGTATCGGATTTTACAGCATATTTTAATTTTAGACTCCACTCGGAATCTCAAATTGGTTTTGAATTTTTTCCGGCATTTGGAAATAAAACGGGTTTTCACTTTAAAGTGAATTTGTTTGCGTTCCTTCAGGTTCTAAACTACACCCAAAACTCGAAAATGGTTTTCCTCCGATTGTTGCAGCACACAGATTCTGAACATAAGACTGGTTTTAACTTAATCCTTTCAATACTAGCCATTGATAAAAATGTTACGTGTGTACGTTTTCGAGTTCTGTGATTTTTGAAATATTTTTTGCAAAAAAAAAATTATCCTACGGTTTTGGAAATATTTCATGTTCCTGAGGAAAAACTTTGGGGCTTAAGGGGTATAAATCAAAGAACAGGTATTACAAGAAGTATACACAATTTTTAGTGTTTTAAATTGTTTCAAGGTAAAATAAATATACAAAATTCAATACTAATAAATAATAAAGACAAACATATAAAATTGCAATATAATTTTACGCAAAAATAATTTTAATACACAATAAAAACTCAAAATAATACACATTTTTTTAAAAATAACCATTTGCTTAAATTAACACTCGACAAACAAACACAAATAAAATAGAACAAACACAATTAAAATTGTTTTAATTTATTCAATCATTAATGTTTTGCTTAATTCCATCATTAATAATAAAATAAATAATAAAATTCATTCATTAATAATAAAATAAAACAATTTTTTTCTCTCTGCTGTGATATCCTCATGTGACAAATTTCTACGCGCCATCTAAAAAAATTATAAAAATTTGTTTCTGTCTACCGGAAAATATTAAAATAATTTCACACATCTTGAAATAATGAAATTAAAACAAGTAAAGCAAAATAAAAGGCCAAAAAAGATCTTCATGAAAAATATCCACGAACACCCGATGTGCCAAGCTCAGGAACGACATGAATATTTTTACCGAAAACAAAATGAAAAACCAAAGTTTTTTAATAGATATCGTTTAAATCTATCAGACTTCACATGTGTATACAGTATAATAATTATTTTCAACAGAAAAATGCGATATCTTACCTTCAAAAATATGCTGAAATCCGAGATACGTCAAACTAATTTGACGTGTTTTGAATTTGGCATAACAGTAATATTTTGTGCTGCCAGTACGCGATTTGTTATATCCCTTACAAAATATATCTTTCACAAGCGATACGCAAAATACGGGGCTGTTTGTTTCATAAAATCAATACATATTAATTTTTTTCTTCATGTTCCTCAGGAAGCATTCTGGTATTAAGGGGTTAAGAATGAATCTGCATACGTGACTACCAGTCCACCAGCTTATTTTACAATTGTTCTCCTTTTTTTTAAATTGCATAATGAACACGAAGACGATTTTAATATATTTTGTTGACATTCATATGTTTACAGCTTTCGAAAAAAGTTTGCCTTTACATATATAACTGTGAATTCATCATTTTGTATAATAAATTTATCTAATTTGAAAGTATATCAAACTTATCGTGGAAAAAAACCATTCTAACGTTCTTAATGTAATTTTTTTGCAATTCCTTTAGCACGACAAACCAAAAGTGCTCGCGGGCAGCACCAAAAAGCCTTGCGGGCAGCAGGTTCCCCACCCCTGAGTTAAATAATAAAAATTTCTATATCATGAAAAGAATCAAGGTTTCATTGAATTAATCCCTCAGAGTCCAGCGGAAGCAAAAGCGGTCAGAAGCAATTTAAAATCGTTGGAAGAGGGGATTGGCGGCACATCGATAAAATATGGTACATCGGTATGGCAACCTTTTCTTAAGTAAGTACTGCATCAAATTTTGAAACAATATTTTTCATTACTGGCAATGATTCTTTTTCTATGCAAAACTTTAATGTTTCAGTTCATTTCAGTTTGACGTCCATGGCATTGTAATTGCAGAGTAATTTATTAATATAACGATTTACTTTCCAGAATATCTCACCAACATCAGAATCATAAAGCAATTTACCTGAAATGGATCTTATGACCTCAGATATCGGTTTTATAAAGTCCGAGCCGGAGACAAGCCCCGAAGGAGTGAGTCCAACATCCTATTGTGAAGCGATATTGCAGTACGGGATTATCAAACAGGAGACAGAAGGCGCTTCTGTAATAAAGTGTGAACCGGGGACTGTATCGGCAGAGGGACCTGCGCAAGAATGTGGCGCGTACCCTGAAATATATATTAGCTCTCCTGATATTAAAAGGGAATGTTTCATTAACGTGGAAACGATCGACCAAAGCCGAGGTAAGCTATCAATTATTCTTCATTCTATTCTGCCCTCTCCCGTCATTAGTTAATTTACCCTGCAGACAGCAGCTCGGAGCAGCTCGGCGGAATTATACACGTACCAGTCACGTCGTCAATTTCGACGTCACGGGATACGGTGTCTTCATTGACCACATCTTTCATCAATTTTCCTCCAGAAATCGCAAATCTTTAATATATCTTATCTTGCAACGACATAAAATTCGATTAAAACTCGGATATTTTATAGCTTGTGACCATTTGGAGATTAATGATAGACAAAGTTTCCTGATTTTCATGCCATTCAGAAGAAAAGCGAAAACATAACAACGAACCTTTCTATTACTACTACTGCTCATAGTTTTAGTTAAGGTTATTGCAGTTTTTATCTTTTGTTAATTAAATTATTGGGTTATTTCATCAGAAACCGCGAGTGAAGGAAACTGATTTTGTGGTCAGATTAAATCAAAGTCGATCTGGTTTTGAAATTTTCAAGCCCATGCGATTTATTATAGACGTTCTCACTTACGTAACCTCTTATAAAAACTCTGTTTATATACAAATAGGTACTTACAAATTTTAAAAAAACTATTCCTACGAAGGATTTACACTTGCTGTTTTGGGTTTATATTATTTCTGTTTAATATTTATTATTGTATTCGTATTTTGCTGGTTTGTTATTCTTAAATACTGCAATCAGTTGGTTGTTTTCACACAATTTATGTCGCTAGGTGCCGCATTCGAAAATACGGCCCTAGAAACTTGTGAGTACTGTCAAACCCCATAAGTTTTCTAGATCTCTTGAGACAATCTATTTTTTTTTAAATAATATCATAATAATGCCGTCAACTTGTTTTTGTATCCCATTGTGTATTAGTCGGGGTCGAAATTTCTTACGAAAAATAAAAATTTAAAGTAAAATTAATGGGTTAATCAAACGTTGATGGGTTCAATTACCTTAAATGAATTATTGTAACCACTCTTTGTAGACTATAAATTTCACTGCAGGCATTGCAGAGACACAATCATTTTATGTAAAGTCTTCGAAATCTTCTCATAATTAAATCCCCATTATAAAGAATAAGTGTAATACATAAAAATGGAAAGAAACACGCGGAATGCACACTAAAATTATCATTGGATATGGATCTTGTTATTGTATTGTAGAATATATCTCACAACCATTAGAATCATGCAGCAATTTACTTAAAATGGTTCCTATCACCTCAGATATCGGTTTCATAAAGCCCGAACCGGAGACAAGCCCCGAAGAAGAGCGACCAACATCCCGTGGTGATGCAGTATTGCAGTATGAGATTGTCAAACAGGAGACACAAGATGCTTCTACCATCAAGTATGAACCGGGGACTCTAGCGGCAGAGGAACATGCGCTTGATTATGGGGCGTACTCTGAAATAGATATTGACTATCCTGACATTAAAAAGGAATCTTTCGTTCATCCTGAAAAGATCGACCAAAGCCGAGGTAAGCTATTAATTTATTCTTCCGGTGCTTTCTCCCGTCTGAGGTTGGTTTATCCTGCAGACTGCAGCTCGGAGCAGCTCAGTGGAACTGAACTCACTCCTGTCATGTTGGTTTCGATGTAATGGGGTATGGTGTCTTCACGTACCACATCTTTTATCATTGTACCTTCAGAAAGTGAATTTGGCTATCCTGTGAACTGACACCACCATTATTCGACTAAAACTGTTTTTTTATACCTTGCTAATTATTTGGCCGTTCGGTAAAGAAACTCCTGTGAATGCCGATACAATTTTTAAAGCATTAATTTTCAATCTTCCTTGTCAATTCTTTGAAAAAGATTTACAATGTTCACGCTGTACAGAAGAAAGGGGAAAACGTCCTGATTGCTACATATATTTCACATAATATTATTTAAGTTAGAGGTTTCAGAAGTAACATGAATGGACAAATTACAAGAAACAGTGGTAAAGACAATGTGGATAATGTGGATTCCAGAATGTTGACCCGTACTCAAGAATACTGCGGATTAACGAATTGAATAGAATCATTAGGCTATTAGAATTCGTGAACAGTTCGGTTGACCTTACAATAAAACCAAGTAATTTATTTGATTTACTCACAATGGATTCAATGTGTTGGTTGAACGTTAGTTTGTTGTCGAATATAATTCCTAAATCTTTTATCGATTCAACTGTTTCCAGATTGTGACCACGTACGCTGTATGAATACAGAGTTTTGTTGGTGTTCTTGGTGAAATTTATAACTTTGCACGTAGGTTTATTCAGTTCCATTTCATTGTCAACACACCAGGTAGATATTATGTTAAGGTCTTGTTGTAAGAGTTCACAATCTTCCATAGATTTAATTGTTCTCATCCTTTTCCGCCTTTCTAAAGTAATATTGTACCAACTGTACAATAGTTGTGTTATATTTATATATTAGAGATATGCACTTAAATTGGGTTGACTTTTTCTTCGAGTGTAATTTATTAACTGAAAAACCATTCTAATCTTTTATTAATTAAACCAATTATGAGGTAATATCACCAGACACCGCCCACGGTGGAAACCACTTTCGTGCTCAGATTGAAATCACAGGTTTAACGGTGGAACCCAATTATTGGCTTCCCATTTCGAAAACTATTTTACATAATACCGGGAAAATTAGGTGAAGTCGATCTGGTGTAGAAATTTTTATGTTTTTGCAAAGACACCCACTTTTTCCGGTTTTATATTATTTTAAAATATAACAAAACATTAGTTTACTACAGTCACCATTAAACTACTAAATTATGCCTGCTGTATGGTATCCGCGAAGCTCTGTATCAGCGTTGTCAATTTGTGGGTAGTATCACAAATTGCAGGGAACTTCTAAGAATTTTAATTTAGACCTATTGTGGGGAGAACCTAACGTGGATTCTACAATATGAGAAGTGACATTTGGAAACTAATACCTATTAAAATATTACCCATTCAAATTTAAAAATAATATTTACGATCACAAATGAGAATGTAATGTTATTTCGTTTTCTTGTGCAGTAAATACAAAATTTCTAATTTTTTAAAGTGAACGAAAAATAAATATCCGAAAATTACTAAATAATAAGAAAATAAATGCTAATTTGAACAGATTTTCTTTTCATTTTAGATTTAAAGGAACGTAAGGGGAACTAGAACATCTATTTATTACGTTTTTTTAATTTTGTTTTTGAAGAGTTTTAAATATCACTGTACATTTGTTACTTTAACTTTAAATTTTCTGCGACCGGTTTCGACACAACCGTGTCATTCACTAACAGACTTAAAACTAACTTAAAAATTCTATGCAAGTACCAAAATGAGTTAGATTTAATTAGGTGGGGGTAGTGGGAGGGATGATTTTGGGGGAGGGGGAGAACGATGGCAGGAGTCAACATTACACGGAAACATAGTTAGTAAAGGTGATTAACAAGGCGCTATTATTTTATTAACTTAATAAAATATTATTTTATTAACCTAATTTTCGATTAAATTTTTTTGTTTATTTCTAGGTTTAACTCTTCAAAAACAAAACGTCTAGAAATTGTTACATAGGTAATGCCCAAGAAATACAAATAACGTTTTTTAACATTATCAACCCTCCTCTGCATCCTTGTTGAAACGGTAGTCATTCTGTCGTACTTGTAGAACACACACCGTCCGCCTGAACATGCACTGAGTACTGAACGTAAATAAACCAAACCCATAAATAAATCAATTCTTATAATCCACAAACCAATTATTTTTCCCCGCAGCTGTAAATTTTAAGATAGTTGAATTGATAAATACAAGAGGCTAGGCTTCAATGGGTGGAGTAGGTTGCAATATTTTAAGGCGGCATAATACCCTAATAATACTAATAAGTTTGAGGCTCACATTTTAATTAATTCCGACTATTTCGTAACCAATAATAATAACTACCGCTAATTCGTAAGAAGTAATAACTTTTTTTTTCAATTTAATCGGGGATATAAGTTATTTATTTTTAAAAATAATATGAAAAAATACTTTACCTTCAATACATTTTACGTAAAACGCTTTGAAAATTTTATAACCCGTCTTGCAATTTTAAATTTAGCGGTAAACACCAGATTTTATTTTTCTAGACGAGGGATTCGTTTGGAAACATCTGAAATATTTGTAACACGTTCATCAGAATTAATTTATCAATACCCGGCGGAAAGATCAAATTTCCATGCCTGTCAGGGCGAATTCGGAAGTTGCGGAAATTAAACTTAGACGTTTAAATACTGAAATATATTCATTTACAGGGTGCTGTTATTTTATAATTAATTTTTGATTTAATTTTTTTGTTTGCTTATTTCTAAGGTTTCTAAAGCGCACAAATTTAAATGTATTTATATTTTAATGTTTTTACTTGGTTTTTTTCTTTGTTGGAGCTATGGCATGTCAGTATAAAATGATTAACAATCTAGGAATAGTTATTCGTAAACAGCCTTCATCTTTCCGTATTCAATGTCTTTAAACTTTTTTTAAGCTTTTTCATCAAGTCTCTGCATTAAAATTATTAATAACTTTCATAGAAAACCCAATACCTGTGAAGGTTGGAATGTATTGCATATTTGTCATTTCCATATTGCATATTATTAATAATTTCAATTTTGATTTTCAGAATTCGGTTCGTCGAAATCATCTTCTATTGGCACTAAAGACCCAGAAACAAAACAATCAGTCGCAGGAAATAAATTATTTTCCTGCCCTACTTGTACCTATAGGTGTAGGGGTAAAAGTGATATGGTTCGTCATATCAGAACCCACACTGGAGAGAAACCATTCTCGTGCTCGAAATGTACATTCAGGTGCATACAGAAAAATGGTTTAGTTAATCATAATAAAACCCACACTGGAGAAAAACAATTCTCGTGCTCGGAATGCACATTCAAATGCGTACAAAAAAGTAATTTAGTTAAACATACTAGGACCCACACTGGAGAGAAACCGTTCTCATGCTCTATATGTACTTATAGGTGCCTACAAAAAAAGGATTTAGTTAATCATTCTAGAATCCACACTGGAGAGAAACCATTCTCATGCTCGAAATGCACTTACAGATGCACACAAAAAAGTAATTTAGTTAAACATAATAGGACCCACACTGGAGAGAAACCTTTCCCGTCTTCGGAATGCACATTCAAGTGCACACATTAAAGTAATTTTATTACACATACTGGAAACCACACTGTAGAGAAACCATTCTCATGCTCGGAATGCACTTAAAGGTGCATACTAAAGAAGGGTTTAGTTAAACATACCGGAAACCACACTGGAGAGAAGCCATTTTCCTGCTCAGAATGAACTTGGTTGCATAATCAAAAATACGACATTATTTCATTAAAATCTCCCTTGCTAGGAAATATTCTTGTGCTCAGGATACATTTAATTTTGAACAATAGAAGCTTTTTTGTATCACATTTTGGAATCTACCATGATGAAAACTCAAACCTGTTTTTATTCAAACATTTACAATAACATTTATTTCTTCTTAACTCATACTTTTTAACCTTTTTTTACATGTATACTGTTACATATTCCATGTGTTGCATGCTAATTACAAATGTTGTGCTGTATACATTAAAATTAAAAATTAATTCAAGGTATGTTATTTATACTGTTAAAGGAGTTTTGTTATGATTCGCCTTACGATCACCCCACCATCAAATTATTTCATGGGTCCTTTCACTTCATATTTTTTTATTAAAAAATTACGATTCTACAAATACACAAAGATTGTTTTGACAATAAGAGCTTAACACTTTTTTCGAACAGTAATAGAATAAATATTCTAGGCTCTATGATTGTCCCACGCTGTTACACGAATACAGCCCAACAATGCAAATGTAAAACGGGTTAACGAATTAACTATCAAATATCTTGGTATTGAAATTGATGATAATCTCCGATGGAACGGACACATTGAAGCAATCACAAAAAAACTCACCAGGTACATTTACTTCTTTAGAGCCATCCGTAACATCCTCAACATAAACGACATTAAGAAAGTGTACTACGCTTTATGTCAATCACAAATAGAGTACGGGATAACTGGATGGGGATCTGCCTTGAGCACTCACATGGACCGGCTCAATATAGCCCAAAAAGGAGTACTAAAGACAATTTTGAAATTACCGGTTAGAACTCCGACAGAAGAATTGTTTCAAAGCATTCAAGTCTACAATATACAAAAACTTTATGCAAAAAATATTTTATTTAAAATTAAAAAAAACATATCAGAATACTCCACTGTCCAACATAGATACACAACCAGGGCAATAAACCAAAATACTCTAGCTACAGCCAGTTTGAAAACATCTTTTGGACAAAGAAATATGAAATTCAATGCGACAAAACTATACAACGCTCTACCAACTCAAACAAAAAAAATAACAGAAATAAATAAATTTAAAACAAAAGTTAAAATATGGTTGAGAGAACAAAGTGAAAATGAACTATCAAACATACTGAAGACCATGTAAAGACAACTGGATACTAAATACAAATGTGGAAAAACTACAGGCCGCCTCAGAACAGGGAACCCTAGTGAGGAGGACTGTGAAAAAAAAAAAACTTTATAATACCTTAATATAATACAATTTATAAATACATTATGTACAAATTTTGCTATAGATACTAATAAAAATAAAAATAATAAAAAAATAAGATTGGAAACAAATTATTAAAAAAATCAATCAAACACTATAAATTCCTTATCAATCAATAATTACATCTCATAATACTATATGATACAACTCTTATATAAGACACCTTTATTCTTTCTATCTTTTTTCTCGCTACTTTCTGTTATTTTTAATTTTTAATCAAGGAATTGACCTTGTTTTGCGAAATGTAGCACGGTCATTGATATATTATATTTAGATTAGACATAAAGCGAAAATAATCGTTCTACGGAGATGGAGGTTGTACCTCCGAATCTCTATTACACCATTTTAGTAGTTCTAAACTCGTCGACCGTGGCTGACGTGTGACATGTCAATATAGTGTGGGAAAGGGTGAAACCATGGGCTTGACTAAAAGGAGAGAGCAGTCTGACGGCCAAGCCTTTTGGTGCGGTGTCTTCGGAGGGCATGCCGATGCCCAGGTATAGAGAATATACGGGCAGGCCCTTACCGCGGTCGCTGCATAACACGTGTTTCACTCGGTCGATGTCATAGGGATATTAAAACCGCGGCCTGCGTTCTCGTGGTGTTGAGCTTGCTATGATACTGTAAATCACTTAAGTAGTTGAATACCCGGATTCAGAGCAAAATACAACTCGTTTAGAATTACGTTTGTTATCTTAATTAATAATTTTTTTTTAAATGTTGTCATGTTTCTTCTTTTCAATGCAACTGGATCGATTTTTAACCCAGCTACGCACATTTCCCTATGTACAAAAAGTTTTCAGATAAACATAACCTAAAAATATCTGTAGATGGATAACGTGTTAAGATGTTATTAGATTTTTCCAAAGAAAAATATTATTAAAATATTTATATTAAGCGCGTGACCAGTGATTTCGAAAGTTTACCAAAAATACGCATTGCCACTGTTAAAAATAACTATGTTGAATAATATAAATGACGAACTTTGAATGATGTCGTCGTATGCGGCCCCCTACTTGAAAAGTCTGTAAACCCCTACATCTGTAAACCCCTGCATCGCATTCGTGCCAAATGTTTTCGTTCGGTAGAAGACGGAAACTGTCGAACTTAACCGCAGACCTCTTTGTGCCTAACCTGAACACGAATCTTGGATTTTTTTGTAAGGAATGGCGTCTATAAAGTATATCTCTATGCGCACGGTTCATCTTGAATGTCGGATATAGTTTATTTGAGTATAACACTATAAGCCCATCACTTTTTTATGTATTTATTTTTAATTTATTTATTTATATATAAAAAAGCTTACGAACAAAACATCCCACAAAGGCAATGCCTGTGCATGGGTGTTATTTTTATTTGTATGATTAAAATGAAGATATAAAGTGTATATAAATTATGAGGGATTTAAAAAGAGTAACCAAAAAAAATCAATTAAAAATTACAACATAATTTTTATGCACAACATAATTGTCTGCACAGTTATTATAGCATTTGTGAAAGTTTTGTAAGAATGAGTGTTACAAGTGCAATTAAAAGAGATAAAAACGCAGCAAACAACATATTATAACTACTCTAAATGCTGTCTAATGCCAACTAACAGTACGATTCGCAGAGACTCTGCGACCAAATTGGAAGCGAGGCGGCCGGCAGAAGGGAAATAATAATATGGCAGGAGAATAATAACAACGGCCGGCGGTTGTGACTACTAACCACCCGATCTGCAGAGACTGCGTGCAGGAAGGCAGACAGTGACTTCATATTGGATATTTTACTCTAGAAAGATAATCTACGTCTTTGCGGCGTAAGCGAGACACAAGCATGGCTGTCTTTTTTTATTTCGCAACGTAGCGCGCTGTCTATCTCAGTTAGTTTAGTTGCCGAACAGAGCTTGCATATAAATAATGGCTTTGATAAAGCTTAAAAGAAAAATTTATCTGTTTCACTGTTTTTTAGCCAAGTTTTGGTGTATTTTTCAAAGATTGAAGATTTTGACACGTGGTCTCTTTAAAGGTTGTACAGTTTTTGCAGTGGGATACAGCATACTCACAAGCATCATGTCTTTGGCTGGTACGATTAGAATATTTTTTTAATTGGACGCATGTAAATAAATTAAGACAATGAAAACTATAGGTCTATCTTGGGTCCAAAATATCGGTTTCCTTAAACAATTGTTTTGAGGGATAGGATTAAGTTTTTGAAGTAAAAATTCTTTACGCACGCTAGACTTGGGGAGTAAGCTGGTGAATGCGTGACGAGAGCGTTACGAAAACGAGGCGAACGGAAGATATAAGTTAGTGAAGATAGAAAGAGAGAGAGTTACGTTTCGTATATTACTGTAGGAGCAAGAGAGAGGTGCGAGCAAACATTTTCTTTCTCTCATAGCCAATTACGTTTCGTATATCTAAGACACAGTGCAGGCCTATTGTCTGTATCACACTGTAGGAGCAATGAGAGCAGTGAAGGTTTACTTCAGTCGCGTAGTCTAAGGCACCCTCGTATTTTATTTTGTACATAATCTTATTAATTGATTTTTAGGCAATTTTTACGTGATTGTTTAAAGTTCCAAAAAAAAATTGCATATATTTTTTTTTATTGCCGGCAACCCAGGCGTTTATTAAAGCAACAATATTATACTAAAAAAAGTATGTAACCCGTCTCACTAGACGATGTCTGTTCTGAGACGGGTACACAAATATGCGTGCAAGAACAAATATTAGTTGCATATCTCGCAATTTAGCCAAATGGACCTCACAAGGCAACGCCTTATGTCCTAGACTGGCTCGCAGATATAGTTGTCCTCCTCTGATCCCCCACCATACAAAATAAGAAGTAGGAAATAAAAATAATCATGAATAAAAAGGTTTAATTTCATCAAGGTAGGTTCCAAAACGTGATACAACAAAAGCTTTCACACTTCTAATTCAAGCGCATCCTGGGTACGAGAATGGTTTCTAGCATTAGAGCTTTTTTAATAAAATGACATCGCAACTGATATTTGTTTATGCAATTGTAAGTGCACTCTGAACTAGGGAATGGTTTCTCGCCAGTGTGGGTTCTGGCATGATAAATTGAAGAAAAATTTTAATGCACCTGTAAACACATTTTGGGCACGAGAATGGTTTATCTCCAGTGTGGGTTCTGATATGTCCAACTCATTTTGTTTTTTCGTTGCACCTGTAAATACATTCCGAGCACGATAATGGTTTCTCTCCAGTATGGGTTCTAGTATGTTTAACTAAATTCTTTTTTCGTACGCAACTGTAAATGCATTTTGAGCATGAGAATGGTTTCCCTCCAGTATGGATTCTATTATGATAAACTAAATCCTTTTTATATACGCACTTGTAATTGCATTCGGAGCATGACAGGTTTTTCTAGGATATCCCTCCAGTGTGGGTTCTACAGTGTTTAAGTAAATTACTTTTTTGCGTGCACTTGTAAGTGCATTCCAGGCACGAGAATGGTTTCTCTCCACTGTGGGTCCTACTATGATTAACTAAAGCACCTTTCCGTGTGCACTTGTACGTACATTCTGAGCATGAGAATGGTTTTTCTCCACTGTGGGTTCTAATATGATCAACTAAAGCACCTTTCCGTGTGCACTTGTATGTACATTCCGAGCACGAGAATGATTTTTCTCCAGTATGGATTCTAGTATGAATAACTAAATTCTTTTTTTGTATGCACTTGTAAGTGCACTTCGTGCATGACAAACGTTTCTCTTCAGTGTGGGTTTTAGAATGTTGAACTAAATTACTCTTTTGTGCGCACCTGTAAGTGCATTCCGAGCATGAAAACGGTTTCTCTCCAGTGTGGGTTCTAGTATGTTTAACTAAATTACTTTTTTCTACACACTTAAATGTGCATTCCGAGCACGAGAATGGTTTCTCTCCGGTGTGGTTTCTAACATGACTAACCAAATCTTTTTTGTGTATGCACTTGTAAGTGCATTCCGAGCATGAGAACGGTTTCTCTCCAGTGTGGGTTCTAGAATGATTTACTAAATCTTTCTTTACTATGCACCTGTAAGTGCATTCCGAGCACGATAATGGTTTCTCTCCATGAGTTCTATTATGAATAACTAAAGAACTTTTTCGGATGCACCTATACGTGCACATAGAGCACGAGAACGGTTTCTCTCCAGTGTGGGTTCTAATATGACAAACCATATCGTTTTTCCCCCTACACCTGTGGGTACAAGTAGGGCAGGAAAACAATTTATACGCTGTGTCTGACTGCTTTGCTTCTAGGTCTCTAGTGCAAATAGTAGAAGATTTCGACGAACCGAATTCTGAAAAACAAAACAAAAATTATTAATGGTATCGAGGGTTTTTTTTTTTTTTTTTTTTTTTATTAGCAACTATATAGAATAATTGTACACACAAAATAAAATGATGAATTTAACGTTAAATATTGCAATTCTTAGTCCTCCTCACTAGGGGGTCCTGTGCCGAGGCGGACTAAAATTATTTAAATATATTTCATTTGTCTTCTATGTCGTTTTTAGTGTTTCCATTAGGGTTTTTTCATTGATCTCTTTCAGCCATATTTTTATTCTTGATTTATATACATTAGAATTTTTTATTAGTTTTATGTCTTGGGGAAGGATGTTATGAAGTTTAGTTGCAAAGTATGTGTAGTTTCTTTGTCCGAATGTGGTTTTGTAACTTGGAATGTTTTTTACATCATTTTTATTCGACCTAGTGTTATGCATGCATGGTCTAGTGGAAGATTCAGTATTTTTGAAAAGCTTTAATAATATATTTTTGGCATATATTTGTTGCACATTTGGTACATCAAAGCTATTGAAAATTTCAATTGAAGGCGTTCTAATGGGTACTTTCAATATGGTCTTTATGATTCCTTTTTGAATCGTATTAAGGTTATGTATGTACTTATGTGTAGCAGATCCCCATCCTATAATTCCATATTCAATTCGAGAATGACACAAAGCGTAGTAGACCTTTCTCATATCCTTTTTATTTACGACGTTTCTTAGATTTTTGAAGAAATATATGAGGCTTGTTAGTTTTTCGGTAATTCCTTTGATGTGTAGGTCCCATCTAAGATTTTCATCAATTATCACTCCGAGATATTTTATATTTTGTGTTTTTTCGATGATGGGGCAGTAACATTGTATATTATTTCCATGGCATTCGTGTAATTTTAGTTTTAGTGATTTTATTGGTTGGCTTCTTGAGTTCATTGAGAATGTTATATATTTAGTTTTGCTTATATTAAGGGTAAGCGAGTTGATTTTAAGCCAATTTTGAAGTGCGCTAAGCCCTTGTTCAGCCACATTAAATGTATCCGTCCAATTTTCTTCATGAAATAATAAAACAGTATCATCAGCAAAACTGATTATGTTTCCTTTAATGGTAAGGTTAGTTAAATCGTTGATATAGATAATGAATAGAATCGGACCCAGTACACTTCCTTGAGGGACTCCATAGTTTAAAGATAGTAGTTTGCTCTTTTGTTTGCCAATTTGTACTTGTTGTTCTCGCCCTGTTATATATGACTCCAATAAGTTCATTGTTGTTTCGGCCATTCCTATTTTTTTTAGCTTTGATATTAATATTTTATGGTCAATCGTGTCAAAAGCTTTTTGAAGATCTATGAATAAAGCCAAACATTTTTTCCCATCATCTATGTTTTTTATGGCTTTGCTTATTAGATTTTCTATGGCATCATTGGTGCTTAGATTTTCCCTAAAGCCATATTGGGATGGTGATAGTAATTTGTTTTGTTCAAGAAATTGAACAATCTGCTTTTTCATTACAGTTTCCAAGATTTTTGAAAAGGAGCTTAAAAGACTTATGGGTCGGTAGTTATAAATATCCTTTTTACTACCACTTTTATGTATAGGTATAACTGTAGCTTTTTTAAGGCATGAAGGGAAGACACTTGTAGATATTGACAGATTGACCAGGTATGTCAAAGGGAAGGTCAGTTCATTTTGTAATTGTTTTATAGTTTTGTTTGAAATTATGTCATTTCCCGATGTTTTATTAGCATCAAGGGTTGCAAATGCGTTTTTTATTTCAGTATTGGTTACAACAGTTAACTTTAACTTATCTATCTGGTTCGTATTTTCCTTTTCTTCTGGTAAAATGCTAGTTATTTGTTGTCTGATTTTCTTTGCTAATTGTGACCCTATATTAATAAAACATTCGTTTACATATTCGAGAATTTTGTCTGGATGCTTTGCGAAAGAGATTTGGGCATTTTCAATTGTTAATTCATCAATGCTCGTGTATTGGGATGATTTTCCATTGGTAATTTCATTAATGATCTTCCATAATTTGCGCGGGTCATTGTTACATTCGTCTATTTTCTTTTTATAATAATTTTCTTTGACATTACGTACAACATTTTTGCAAATATTTCTGTATCTTTTGTAGTATCGTTGTATAAAAATATCACAAGGATTTAATTTAACTTTCCTGTGTAGTTCATCTCTTTTCCTAATGCAGTTTATAACGCTTTGAGTTATCCATGGTTTCAGATGTTGGTTTTTATGTGAAATCTTTTTTTCTATTGTTTTGGTATTTGACATGATGGTATGAGTTGTATATTCAATGAATTTACTCCAGGCATTATTTGCATCAAGGTTCTCCAGTAGGCTTATCCAGTTAGTATTAAGTAATTTTTGTTTAACTTCGTTCCATTCGGTTTCTGTCTTCCGTAAGATAATTGGGTAGGGCTGCGATCTCTGTATTTTCTTTTTTGTAATGGATAATATTGTTGTATAGTGGTCGGTTATAGTAGAGGTGAATATGATAGAGTAAGTTGTTTTAATAGTCTTACTGAAAATGTGGTCGATGCAAGATTTGCTGTCATTAGTTACACGCGTAGGTTCATTTATCATACTTTTAAGTCCATGGGAAGCCAGTGTTAGTAGATATTCAGTTCTATTGGGATGACCGTTTTCCAATATGTCAATATTTATGTCTCCGATAAGGAAGACATTTTTTGTGCTTTTTAGAAGATTGAGTTCATTAGAAAGTGTTTCAAGAAACTGATTAATATTAGTTGTAGCTGGTGATCGATACAGAGCTAATATGGTGGTCTCATCACCTACTTTGATTTTCAAACAGTTTGCATTAGGGAATTTTATTTCATTGACTTCAGTTTTAATGTCATCTTTAATGTACACTATCACACCATCATTTTTTGTGTAATTCAAGTTGGTTGCATAGGAGATGTAATTATTTATATGTAAGGGTGAATATTTTTCCTTTATCCAGCATTCAGTGAGGATAATTATATCTAGATTTATTTTTAGATTCTTAATTAATATTTGAAGTTCATCGAAGTTTTTATTGATACTTCGTATGTTTTTATTTAATATATTAAAATTATTTTTTAGAGTTGAGAGTTTATCTGGTTCGTTTGTAATTATTGTTTTCTTATCCATGTTCGCAGTACTTCAGTTTGGTTTGTTCAAGTAAAAGTTTTGTTAAAATAATTTATTGAGGTCGTCCAGGTGATTTATGTACAGGATTTTTTGATCATGACCTTTACGAACCATTATTTTCCCATTTTTAATCCAAACAAATTCATAATTCTTTTCTTTCGCTAATTGTTTTGCTTTCCAAAGCAACTCTTTTCTGTAGGGACTAATAACTTCACCGATGTATACTTTTTCTTGTGTCAAATCCTTTAATAAATCCAGATCTAGTTCTCTTTTTTTGGATAGAAGGATGTCTTTTTGTTTAGTGTCCGTAAATTTTACGAGGATTTTTGGTGGAGCATTAAACCTTCGGTCTGTAGTTCTGGTTGCATTGCTGATATCAGCGTGATTGATTTGTATTCCTGCTGCAGATGCGACTTTTTTAATAATTTCCACCAGCTGTTCTCCATTTTTTTGTGGGATTCCTGCAATTTCCAGGTAGTTGACATTTGATTTATATTCAATTTCATCTAGTCTAAGTTCCATTTTCTTTATTGTAGCATTTTTTTCCATTTGTTCTTTTTTTATATTCTCGAGTTCATTTTGAATTAATTTATTTTGGCTGTTATACATATCCAATTTTTTAATTATATCGTCGTATTGAGCACTTATGTATTCAATACTTTTCATGGATTCTGTAGTCTGGCATTCTATTTTATTAATTATATCCTTTTTCAATGAATCAAACTTTTTATCAATGTATTCGAAAATTTTTTCCATATTTTGCTTGTCCTCTTTATCGAGGTTTGATTTGTTGCTACGTGTTTGAGTATTAGACATTTTGCAGTTCACAAAAATTCGTGTTCAAAAATTCGTGTTCAAAAATTCCCCACTATAGAGAATTAAAAATAATGCTTCTTTTTGCAGAAACAGCCTGAACAATAATTCAGAAAATTATTGTCTATGACTTCAAATGTCACTTGTCATGCCAATTTCAAAGTTTTGTTTTTATTTTCACAGTTACAACAGATGTGTTTTCACTACGGTTATTTATTAATTGGAAAAACAATCTTCTTTTTAATGTGATACACTTTGTTTGTGAAAGAAAAGCTCAATGAGGATAACAATTTTTAAAACTTTTTGTAGAACGAAAATATTTGCTTGCTTATTTCAAAAACTCCATAGAAAAACTGTGTACTTCACAGATAACCAACATATCGAAAGTATTGTTTATACTGTGAAGGTTGGAAACTTTATTAGTCTTAATTCAGAGACTTGGTGAAAAAGTTTAAAAAACATGAAGACTGTGCGAATATTTTTTCCTAGTTTAGAGATGGACCACAGCCTTAACAAAGAAAAAAATAAGTTTAAACCTTCAAATATTAATACAAATTTCTGGGCTTTAGAAATAATTGAAAAAAAAAATAATTTAGAACGAAAAAAAGCACCGTGTAAACAATCACTTATTGACGATGTTTCCATTATTTATTTACTCCTCCCACCGTTCTCCTCCTCCAACAAAATCACTCCTACCAATACCCTCTCCTGACAAAATCTATCTGCACTAGAATAAAAAATAAGTTAGTTTTAAGTTTGCTGGTTAATGACACGGATGAGTCGAAACCGGTAGCAGAAAATTTAAAATTTACGTAACAAATGTACATGGAAAGTAAAACTCTTAAAAAAAAATTACTAGAAATTGCTACACAGTAAATGCAGGTTCAGTATGGCGATCTGTGTTCCACAAAGACGACAGAATGGCGATTGTTTCAACAAGGCTGCATAGAAGGGTTTACAATGCAGACGTTTTAAAATACTCAAAAAATTATTTTTCAATTTGGTTGGATAATCGGGAAATGCGGTTTTAATCTGTATTAGTTACCTTATGTCAGTTCTCATATTGTAGAATACCTGCATTTTTCCCAAATTAAGGTTCTTCCCACAATTACAAGGTATTGACGATGCTGCTGCAGAACTTCGCGGATACCACACAGCAGATATAATTTATTTATTTATTTATACTGGGTTTTACAGATTGTTACGTTACAAATTGTCACGTGGCGTATTCGAGAATAGACCCCTTCGCGGATTCAAGAATAAACCGCCAATATAGAGGCGCGCGCATTACCCCCTCCCGCGAGCGACAAACCGAGCTGTCGCTAGCATCTCGGTCGGCAAGCTCGCGAGTCTTCAGCCAGCGAGCTTCCCGATCCCACGTCCCTCGTGAACATGTGCGAGACGAGTTCAGTTTCGCCGGTTGCGCACTTCCGGTGTCCGGTGTGGACGCTGCTGGGACCCGGAGAACAAGCGCGTAAAGCCGCTGTTGGCCCATAAACCAAACGTGAGTCAAATACCATGTTACCCTTTGTGTGCAATTAATGTTTTGAAGCCCTAACCACGCGTGTAGAGAGCAGAGATTGACGTTCAAACTAACTTTCAGCTAGGATCGTTCCTCTTATGTACTATTGTGACTCCTAGAATTGAATAAACTATTTATGTGATAACCTACCGTGTTTTGCTTGTCGAAAGAGGCCCTGGGAGGATGGAGAAGCGTGAAGTTCCGAACCACAGGCACTCGCCTTGAGGTTAAGAGAAACCATACTTGCACCGAACCTGAGCTAGTTTTTATTTGGGGCAGATCCAGCATCTAATTGTATTTAAATATGTGGGAGCTTTCTCCAACCCTGCCGATAGCGTCAGCACCCACGCCGACGCTAACAAGATGTTCGCACTTACGTGAGAACAATCCAGTTAAAAAAACTCAGTTATTACACAATTACAAAAATCTACAATTAAATACAGATACGTACAATTAGAAAAACAAAAACATCACATTAAAAATACAGAATCATATACAACCTCACTCAAGTAACACATTATAATGAGTGGCAAGAGACATAAGAAATACGTGAGGTATGCATAGAGAGACAATTGGCACAATACAATAAGTTAGTTTATTTTAACAGCGCCAGAACTTGATTTTTTAATCCGTACAAATTATCGACTAAAATATCTACTTCAGCACACTCTATCTTGTTATCTAGTCGACACATCTGGGTCAGAGGGCTAAAGTAGAAGATATTATTTTTAAATGTATTCTGTGAAAAATTTTATGGCGTCTTAAGCAATGGTAATTGGGGACATTTATTTCAATACTGCTAAGACATAATGTAGTTTCAAGATGGCCGTGAATAATTTTATGTTAACATGTAAGATCAGTCAATTGCCTTCTAGTTTTAAGGGTATCAATCTTGAAGTAATACGACGTAAGTCGTATGATTTGGTAGTTAAAGATTACTGTTGTAAACTAATCGATTTGCTTTATTTTAAAATAATAGAAAACCGCAAACTGTGCAATTGCCAAAATATAAAAAAATTCGACAACACATCTTTTTCACCTAATTTTCCCGGTATTAATTGAAATAGTGTCCAAGATGAGGAACCATAAATTGGATTCCACCGTTAAACTGGCCACGAAAGCGGTTTCCACCGTGGGGGGGTTGTCAATTGAAGACAAGAATTGATTTTTCAGATAAGAAATTACAATCAATAAAAAATCAACGAGATTTAAGTTTATGTAGATAGTTTTTACCACTTTCTTCCTGTAATTCATGACTAGTAGGCGGATGGCGGAGGCAATAACTTTGGGAGTGTAGTCTGTTGGCCCAAATTAGACCGGTCAAATAACGATGGTTTAATCGTTTTACCTTTAATAATGAGCGGCTCTGGAATTTTCGTTTTGCCTCCGCATTCCGCCTCCTATTCATGACTGACCATTCATGACCATGTAACTTCCAAAACCAAACTAAAATAATATCACTACATATTATAAATCAAATTCACTAAAACAGGGCAATGAGAATAATACTTCAGCGAAATAGATTCTCAAAAGTAAATAAAATGTTAAAGGAACTAAATTGGCTAACCGTGAAACAGATGTTGACCCTGCACGCGATGATATTTATCCATAAAATAGTGAACAACATGTTACCAAAACACTTCTCAAACAAAATTATATACAACAAGGACATTCACAGACACAACACAAGGACTTGCAAGGAAATCAGACTACAAAAAAAAGACAAAACAAATACGCAGAACAGTTTACTATACAAAGGGATGAAGTTATACAACACTCTACCAGAAACTTTAAAGGCCGCACCAATTGGAAAGTTCAAAATGTATTGTAGGAGATACATAAAACAAGAAAAAATATAGTTTGAAATATGATACAATATAATTAATTAGGAAATTGTAAACTTAAATGTACAATTTACTAAAATAAAACTAATAAATAAAATAAAACAAAGCCCTCCGTTGCGTCTGTCCATTTTTTTCGATAAACTCAAAAACTACTGAACAGATTTTCATGCGGTTTTCACCAATAGATTAAGTGATTCATGGGGAAGGTTTAAGTACATAATTTGCAAGGTTTAAGTTAATAGTACATAATTGCAAGGTTGAAATAAATAATATGTAAAGGAAAATGTCTGTACGTGGTGAACGAGCGGACTGGCAAGCGGGCGGTGAGGATTTGATTTGAATGCAAATATAATGCCGAGGTTGATGAAATTTTGCACATGTGACCTTCTGTTTACATTTGATTTCGAAAACTCTGTGTAAAGCCCGGGCACCGCCGGGGACTTCAGCTAGTAATTTATAATATGTAGTTATCATGACGGTTCGTTATAACGACTTTCCTTTTCTTTTGTATGAAAACTTCGCTAAGCATTGAAAGGGAATATTTTAAATTAATGCTTTAAAAATTGTATCGGCAGAAACATAAAAATACTTAAAACTTCCTAGACGTAGAGCGACGAGCGTAGAGTTTCTTCATCGAATGGTCAAATTTGTTTATTTATTTATTTATTAATAAACGCCCTTTTTCGGGGCTTTTACATATATAGCATAGTTAGAAAAAACATTTTATTGTACATAACTGAACTGCCTCAATAACAATATTTTTTATTTATTCAAAGATAAATTGAAGATGTCCACTGACTTGGTATAATTGTTTCCCTTCATTAGTATTCTGGGCAAAGAGGAATACAAATGATAGTTAGTCCCAGAATTTCTGCACTGAAATAAATCCTGACTTCTAGTATTACGAAGTGGAATTCGGAAGCTTATCAATTCAAGTAATACCGGACTATCAACTAAATCATTTAGAATTTTATATAAAAATACCAAGTCAGTGAAAATTCTTCTGTCTGACAATTTAAGCATATTCATATCGTTTAAAATAGTGTTGTAATTTAACATATTTGCTGGAATACCCATTTTAAAATTTAGAAAACGTAAGAATTTGTTTTGTATTCTTTCAACAGCTTGTACGTGCATATTATAATGAGGATTCCAGACAGGAGAATTGTACTCAAGTTGGCTTCTAACATAAGCAAAATATAACAGTTTAATACATTTTATATTGTTAAAGTTTCTAGTTAGCCTAGTTATAAATCCCAACATTTTTAAGCCCTTATTACAGATTTCTGTTATGTGGTTAACAAATGAAAGATTTGATTAAAAAGTGATGCCCAAGTCTTTAATTTGCATTAATGTCTGAAGAGCATTGTTATCAATGTTGTAATTAAATATCACTGGATTTTTTATTCTAGAAAATCTAACAATTTGACATTTTGAGATATTTAAATAAAGTCTATTTTCCATACACCAAATTAACAATTTGTCGATATTTTCTTGAAGAATGTTGCAATGATAAATATTTTCAATAATTTTAAAAATTATTGAAAATATTGAAAAAGCTTTTTAAAAAGCTCGGTTATAGTCGAATAATGGGGAGTGTCAGTTGCAAGATAGTCAAATTCACTTTCTGAAGAAAGATGTTCTAAATAAAGACACCATAACTCATGGCATCGAAATCAACGTGACTGGAATAAGTGCAGTTCCGCTGAGCTGCTCCAAGGTCCAGTCTGCAGGGTAGATCCAACCTCAGACGCGAGTGGGCATCTTAAAAATTAGTTAATAACTCACCTCGGTTTTGTTCGATCCTTTCAGGATGAACGAAACATTCCTTTTTAATGTCAGGATAGTCAATATCTATTTCAGAGTACGCCTCACAATCTTGCGCATGTTCCTCTGCCACTAGAGACCCCGGTTCACACTTGATGGCAGAAGCATCTTGTGTCTCCTGATTGACAATCTCATACTGCAATACTGCATCACCACGGCATGTTGGTCGCTCTTCTTCGGGGCTTGTCTCCGGTTCGGACTTTATAAAACCGATATCTGAGGTGAAAAGATCCATTTCAGTTAAACTGCTGTATATTTCTAATGTTAATGGGATATTCTATAATACAATAGCAAGATCCATTTCCAATGACAATTTAATTGTGCATTCCGCGTGTTTAAATGTTTCATTTCATTTTTATATATTACACTACTTATTCTTTATACTGGGGATTCAAATATGAAAAGATTAAGAAGATATTACATAAAGTGATTGTGTCCCTACAATGCCTACAGTGAGATTAATATTGAAAGAGTGGTCACAATAAGTCGTATAAAGTGGTTGCACATATCAACGTTTGTTGGAATCAGTCCATTAATTATCGTATGAATTTTTATCTTTTGTAACAAATTACCACCACTATTATTACACTCTGTAACACAACAACGAGTTGACGGCACTATTGTTATTATTACAAAAACTTTAAATGTCTCAAGAGATCTAGAAAACAATCACACAAGGCATGCCGGGATCTCGCTAGTATTGTTATATATTTTTGTCATCTGGCAAAGAAACAGTGGCCCAATTTTAGTTTTTACTGAATTCAGAGGATCTTCGAAATAGTGGAAACTAAAATTGGGTCACTGTGGCTGTTTGCGTAGGTTAGAACAACTGTAATAAATATAAAGGATGGACATGAAAATTTTTAAACCAGATCGACTTGAGTACAGACCATAAAATAAGTTTCCTTCACACGCGGTTTCTGATGAAATCACTCAATAGTTGGTTTAATTATCCAAAGATAAAAACTGCGACAACCTTTACCTATAACTGCGAGTATGTATAGAAATCAGAAAAGTTCATTGTTGTTTTCCATTTTCTTCTGTATGGCATGAAAGCAGAAAACTTTTTCAGTCATTGATCTCCAAATGGTCAATTACCAGCTATAAAAATCCGAGTTTTAATCGAATTACGGGGAGTGTCAGTTGCAAGATACTCCGGTTCACTTTCTGGAGTTGGATTAATGAAAGACGTGGTAAATTAAGACACCGTACTCCGTGACATCAAAATCCACGTGACTGGTACGTTTACAGTTCCGCTGAGGTGCTCCGAGCTGCAATCTACAGGGTAAATTAACTACGGACGGGAGGGGGCAGAAGAGAAGGAAGAATAAGTTAATAGCAAACCTCGGCTTTGGTCGATCGTTTCCAGATTAATGAAATATTCCCTTTTAATGTCAGGAGAGCCAGTAAAATATATTTCGGTGTGTGCACCACATTCTTGTGCAGGTCCCTCTGCCGATACAGTCACCGGTTCACACTTGATGGCAGAAGCATCTTGTGTCTCCTGTTTGACAATCTCATACTGCAATACTGCATCACCACGGGATTTTGGTCGCTCTTCTTCGGGACTTGTCTTCGGTTCGAACTTTATGAAACCGATATCTGAGGTGATAAGATCCATTTCAGGTAAACTGCTGCATGATTCTAATGATTATGAGATATTCTGGAAAAAAAAGGTTATTTTTATTACGCACTTGTATTATACGCAACTACACTGCCCGTTTGCTAATCCCGTACTGCAATGTTGTATCACAATAGGATGTTGGACTCTCTTCTTCGGGACTTGTCTCCGGTTCACATTGATCCCAGAAGCGTCTTCCGTATTCTGTTTGACAATCCCGTATTTCAATATTGCTTCACAATAGGATAGATTCGGACTTTATACAAACGATATCTGGGGTCGTAAGATCCATTTCTGGTAAACTGCTTTATGTTTCTGATGTTTGTGAGACATTCTTGAAAGCAAATCGTTATTTTTAAATCACTATGAAATTACATTGCCGTGGATGTCAAACTGGTACATAAGACATTGAATTTTTGCATAGAAAAGAAATCATTGCCAGTAAAGAAAAATATTGGATTTTATTTTTTGCAGTACCTACTTTGCTAAAGGCTGCCATACCGATGTACCACATTTTATCAATGTTCCGCTGATCCCCTCACCTCCTGTTGTAAATTGCTTCTGACCGAAGCTTTTGCTCCTGCTGGAATCTGAGCGATATTCGAATAATACTCAACTTTTTTGGTTATTAAAATATTTCGATTTTTTAAGTCTCTTAATTGTGTCCATCACTGTGACATTTTGGGCATAATCTAGACATTTGAATAATTTTTTAAAACCATAGAATTCAATCTTACCATAAAAGCTCATGATTATTTTTGTTTACTGAATAGGGTACAATCACTTTTTTTTTACCAAAAATTAAAGAAAAAATTATGAACTGGAATATTCAAACATTTTTTTATGATAGTTATGATAGTATTAAGACCAAGGTTTAGGTTAGCCTCACACGGGCGCTTTTCGGAAAAAAAAAACACATCGGGGTTCGTGACGTAGCTTGAAGTCCCGAAACTAGAGATGATTAGTACCTGACATGTGTTGTAACTTCGGTTCCAGTTACCGGAGACCGATGTGGAACAGGTTCTTTATCCATTTACTTTTGGAATCAGTTCTTAAAGAAGAAAAAACGTTGGAGGGTGACTAGAGCAATTCTGTGAAAATTGAAGCGGTTCCTCAAATTAAAAAAAAAACAATGGCTCCATTGACAGCAAAGGGACCGGTTTCATGTAACCGAGACCGGATTATCGACCATTTCTACCCTAAACAATTAGCCAATAGTAGTACCCTTTACACACAGAGTTCGGAGCGGGACGTGCCCCGCGCCACTTCAGGCCGCCGCGCAGAAAAGTAAAGACCGAAAGTAAGATAACGGTTTAACAGCGCAGTTCAATGTAGACTTTTCTGCGCGGCGGCGGGGCACGTCCCGCTCCGAACTCTGTGTGTAAAGGGTACTACTCGCATACCACGCCATGACCACGCCTATTACTCATAATAATCGGTCGTTTTAGATTATTTACATCCTGAACGTGCCATTCATTATTATTTGATTATTCTCAAAATATTATCAGCTTAATCTTAAATATGATTGTAAGTACGTAAGTACTTAATATGTTTAATAAGTACGACTTTCAATTTCAAAAATTGAAATTATTTGTCTGATAAATTGATTGGATGAGGTGATAATGATCTCGAATCTTATTTTTTAATATGAATACCGCACGAGGGTCCCAACTACTGCCCTCTGGAGTCAGTGAGACTATGACATCCCCAATTGGAGGCTGAAGATAGTGGGGAGGGGAAGGAGATGGGAAGAGGAAGGTGGGAAGTACCTGGCTATTTAGATCTGGTCACTAAACACGGCTAAAGCCATTTCAAGAAACGTTTCAATTCTGAATGGTGGTCTTACACCAGAGCGATACTGATAACATCTTTCACTCTGGAACGTGCCGCAAATATAATATATATTATTTTTAATTAATAAATTGTAAAATAACACAAATTAGTCAAATAAAATGTATTTGCCACGCCGGGATTCGATCCCGTGACCTTCGGAATGCGAGTCAAGAGCCTTACCGCTGGAAAACGCCGGCCGCCAACATCATTAACGTGGAAATAACGCGGGTAATAGTTCAGGGACTATTTCCGTTTCAATCCAAATACCAATTTTAACAATTATTAGTATCATTACCAGCGTATTATTGGTTAAATCTTTGTCATTCAGAGACGCCTGACACCATTAGTGGTATTACAGCAAATTCAAATCTGCGGCGGGAAATAGACTTCAAGCTACGTCATGGCTTTCTAGCCAATCTCCGTTCTAACCCCTCAATGAGCTAACCCAATTAAATACATTTTCTACGAACCTTAACAGAGGACTGTATTCACAATCAAATATATTTATATAAATAACAAGATTGGTGTAAACATAACTAACTATATCTAAACATTAGTAAATGCCACTTAGTAAGAATGTTCAGAATCAACCAAACTTTTAAATAAATTTATTTTTCTTTTATACGTTACCGTGACAAATAAAAGATTATAAATGCTTGGTGTTTCTGACTATCGTGGTACACCAAGATGGGAGGCAGAAAAACACTCTTTCTTCTTAACACAATTTATTTAACATACTTGTAAAAAGCATTAACTTTGTGGCTCGCCATAATTTACAATAAAAACACATAATTTTATTGTAAACCACTTTTATTTTATTTGCTCTACCGGTTTCGGAAGCGCCCTTCCTTCGTCAGGAGAATATTGTAACAAATCTACATAGACATAGAATATTGTCAGACATACAAATTTTAGGTGTGTGGTGGGAGGTAAGCAAGGGGTGGGGGTAATTGTGGGATTTCCGTTCTGAGAATTGTTCTTCCCGGAAATCCCACAATTACCCCTACTCCACTCACACCTACCTTATTCTTACTGCTTATCTCCCACTCACACACCTAAAATTTGTGTGTCTGACAATATTCTTTGTCTATGTAGTGTGTGAATAATTATAAAGTTCTAGGTTGTTGACGTAATTTTTAATATGGCATGAAATGAAGTTATAACATTCTAATTGGTTAAGTTATGATTTTTTTTAGGTTTTCACGGCAAAAAAGTATTTTTGTTATTGTTTTTGGGGTGTTATGCCGTGTTTCGCTACCTCCTTCTTTAGCCAACGTTTCGGACAGCGTTACAGTGTCCATCATCAGGGCAGATGAGCGTCCCAGATGGCACCCCAAAAACAATAAAAAAAAAGTTATGATTGTTAATTTCTTTTTTAAAAGATGTTGAAATTATGCCTTAATGATGAATAAAGTTTAAATTTTTTGATTAAATTTTCTTTGAATATTTCTAATATTGAATCTTTTTTTAAAGGTTTTCAATTTTTGGTACTTACTATGAAAATTTTGAACAACGATGCAGAAGGGAATGTTGGTTTTTTTTTCAAAATTACTTAACTAATTAGTTTTTGTACCACTTTTACAGAACTTAAAATTTTTTCATATGCACTTCCCCATCGTATGAGTATGAAAAATATGTCTTTATAAGTAGGTAATGCTTCATCAACGTAAGGATACTGTTTGATATTATTTATCAATATTTTGTAATACGTACATTGAGTACCTACCCGGATTTTGGGAACAAATTATTGTTACATTAATTTTTGCTGCAATAATTTCTCTCCAGTGTGGGCTCTAGTATGTTTATCAAAATCATTTCTAAGTACGTATCTGTAAGTGCATTTCACGCTCGAGAATGGTTTTCTCCAATGTGGATGTGTCGATGTGGATGTATAGTTTGATCAACTAAATCCCTTTTTTATGCATTCTGAGCATGAAAACGGTTTCTCTAGATTATTCAGTAAAGTGAGTATTTCTTCCCAATTTCATTTATGGATCGAACATTCTGGTGAAAAATTTTTATGCTCGTGAAGTCTTTCATTAGTAAATTACAAAACTTGATATCTGAAGATACATAATTATAAATTTTATCAGAAGATACGGTTTCATTATCAAAAAGCAGTCTAGCCATTTTCATACTTTGTATTGGGAGCCCCGTCACAGTGGCTAAAACTGGGAGTTCGCCTTATACCTGATAGTAGTACACAGGTAAGATACATGATTTCTAATAGTTTGGAAACAATCACCGTAAAAATGATTTCACAACAATAATAATAAAGTGCCGTCGTAATTCATATTTGTTAATGCAACTGTAAGTGCATTCTGAACAGGAGAATGTTTTCTCTCCAGTGTGGGTTCTTGCATGATAAATTAAAGAAATTTTTGAACGCTCCTACAGGTGCATTCCGAGCACGAGAATGCTTTTCTCTACAGTGTGGGTTCTAGTATGTTTAATTAAATCCCCTTTTTGTGTGCATTTGTAAGGGCATTCCGAACATGAGAATGGCTTCTCTCCGGTGTGGGTTCTAGTGTGTGTGACTAAATTATTTTTTTGTATGCACCTGTAATTGCATTCCGAGCACGAGAATCGTTTCTCTCCAGTGTGGGTTTTAATATGATTAACTAAATCATTTTTCTGTATGCACCTGTATGTACATTCCGAGCATGAGAATCGTTTCTCTCCTGTGTGGGTTTTAATATGATTGTCTAAATTAAATTTTGTTATACACCTGTAAGTGCATTTCGAGCATGATAATGGTTTCTCTCCAGTGTGGGTTCTGGTATGATTAACTAAATGACTTCTTCGGACGCATCTATAAGTGCACATAGAGCACGAGAATGGTTTCTCTCCGGTGTGGGTTCTGATATGACGAACCATATCATTTTTCCCCCTGCACCTGTAGTTACAATTAGGACAGGTAAACAATTTATTTTCTATGACTGATTGTTTTGCTTCCAGATCTCTAGTGCCAATAGTAGATGATCTCGACAAACCGAATTCTGAAAAACAAAATTTAAATTATGAATGTTAGTGAGGGTACTTGTATTTTGGGAAGGTTCTAAACTTTGTCAGTTTTTATACGGAGACTTGATGAAAAACTTTAAAGAAATTTTGAAGAACTAGAATAAGGGAACATGTTTATTTTATTTTCACTGTTTACAAAATAATATCTATTCCGAGTTTGCTTATCATGTAATAGCGACAGCGTCAACAAAGAAAAAACCAAGTTTTCAACCTCAAATACAAATACAAATTTAAATTTGTGCCCTTTAAAAACCAAAGAAATAATCAAAAAACATTTAAACAATTTGAATTTAGTTTAAAAAATAAAAGAATAATGTAAATCACCCTTATTGACAGTGATCCTATTTTATGTCCTCCTACCGTTCTCCTAACCACACCAAAATTACCCCTATCGCTATGACCTAATAAAATCTAATCACATCTGCAATTGCATAAATTATAAGTTAGTTTAAGTTTGCTAGTGATGTGTCGAAACCGGTTGCAGAAAAATTAAAATTTAACTAACAAATATAAATTAACGTAAAACTCTTCAAAACAAATGTCTAGAATTGTTACAAAGTCAACTTAACCAAGAAAAACATAAAATTAAATATGGTTTTTGAAAAAACGGATTAAATTAAGAACACTTTCTCAACGTGCCCATCTCCCAAGCGGATATCCTCAGGTTCGCTTTGATCATCTGAATCGTAATTTTCTGCGGCGCAATAATTTTCATCAACTTTACTGTCATCATCCGTAAAATCCATTCCAACATCACTGTCAGACATGCGATTAACAATTTCATCCAACTGCTTTTCGGATAAACCTCTCTTTTCCATTCTGAAACAACGGCAACGGCTATATAATAAGAAATGACTACATACATATGTCAAAAGATGGTCTGAGTGCATACTGTTACATCTATGATATAATAACGTTTTACCAAATTTAGACGGTCAAAATACATAATACACATTATGTTTATATTTAAAACTCATAAACGTACCTTATTATTTGTGAAATAATTTAATTACAGTCCAATACGTCGAAAAAACACTATATTTTGATATAATACTGGACATCAAAATGCCCACTATCCGTGACCTCCTGTTGTCAAATTTTAAATAAAATTTTCATATTGTTGTGTACCATCTATCGGAATTTTTCGGCAAAATTATTATGCAGAGATAATGTAAAAACAATACTGTAATACCAACACCCACGAACAGATGTCAGAATTATTAAGAAATAACAAATAGCTAATTATATCAGACGTGTTACACTATGCATTTAAGGGTTAATTTAACAACTGCGGGGGGAAAGAATTGGTTTGTGGATTGGGATTGGTTTATTTACGTTCAATACTCAGTGCATTTTCAGGCATCCAGCGTGTGTTCCAGAACGGCGACCGTTTCAACAAGTATGCAGAGCAGAGTTGATAATGCAGACGTTTTAAAAATATAATAAAAAGATGTTCAAATTCCCCACACGATCCTATACCTCCAAAATAAAAAGAAAATGCTTTAAAAATTGTACCGTCACACATACTTAAAATTTCTTGGACAGATGAGCGAGAAGCGTAGAGTTTTGTCACCGAATGAAAAATATTGATTTTTACAAGTTTTAAAAAATCAGTTTTAGTCGAATAATGGGGGGGTGTCAGTTTCAGGACAGCCAAACTCACTAAATGAAGGTATATTGATAGAAGATGTGGAAGACACCATTCCCCCTTGCATCTAAACCAAAATGACTGGAGTAAATGCAGTTTAGCTGAACTGCTCCGAGCTGCAGTTTGCAGGGTAACCCAACTTCAGACGGGAGAGAGCACCGGAATAATAAGTGGATAGCTTACCTCGGCTTTGGTCGATCCTTTCCAGATTAACGAAACACTTCTTTTTAGAGTCAGAATAGTCAATATCTATTTCAGAGATCGCCCCACAATCTTTTGCATGTTCCTCTGCCACTAGAGTCCCCGGTTCACACTTGACGACAGAAGCATCTTGTGTCTCCTGTTTGACAATCTCACACTGCAATACTGCATCACCACGGGATGTTGGTCGCTCTTCTTTGAGGCTTGTCTCCGGTTCGGACTTTATGAAACCGATATCTGAGGTGATAAGATTCATATCAGGTAATTTGCTGTATTTTTCTAACGTTTGTGAGATTTTCTACAATACAATAACAAGATCCATTTTCAATATTATTCTAAGTGTTTACAAGTTTCTTTCTATTTTATTATATTACACTTATTCTTTATATTGGAGATTCAATTATGAGAAGATTAAGAAGATATTACATTAAATGATTGTCCCTGAAATAGATTATTCGTCAATTTTTTATTTATTTATTTAACGCCATTAAAAGGCTTTTACATTACAATGATAAGATTATGAGTAACAGTGGCACAAAGAAGGGTATCAGTAGTATTAAGGACAACGTAAGAATGATTGAGAAAAATATAATACATAAGAGATATAGTTGTTTTTTATTTTTTTTTTAAATCAACAGTTGGTTTTTTTACAACCAATATACATGTAAAAAGAAATGTGTCCTCGTGTAATAAACAGAATAAAAATATGTAAAGGAAGGTAACTTGATAGCAAGTATAATCATGCAAAATTATCAACATCTATTCGTAAATTAGCATTGTTATTTTCAAATCTTTGAGTTCTAGTACTGGCTTGTAAATAAAGTAATTTAAGTAAGTAATAAAATTATTGTTACATTCAAAATTATATTTGCTTGAAATGGGTTTGAAAGTCAGCTCTCTCGAATCGGGGCTGTCAGTTAAATGATAATTTTGATATAAAAAATAATAATTTTGAATAAGATAAAACATTACCTCACATAATGTCTTAAGTAAACTATGATGTATAACATATCGCCATTCAGGAGATTAGTATCATTTCGTGCAGTTGAATACTTCTGAGAAAGCATTGCCGACTGCATGCAATCTAGGTATAAGCGAGTATCTAAATGACTCGGTCCTGATATTGTTATTGTAATTAAAAATAATTTTGTATCGAGTAGTTGTTGTAGGTATATGAAAGGTAATTAGGATTAACTAGTCAATTTTTTTTATTTAAGACAGCCGCCATTTTGCGAATAAATTTTTTTGGCTTTTCCTTAGTTCGGGCCATAGCCGCATTTGTTTGAATCAAGAATAAATTTCGTTTTTTTCTTTTAGATTATTAGGAGGGTTGCAATCGTGTCAACCAGGGCGCGCCATTTTTGAGACCCCCCTCCCCACCCTACTTCAACACCTTGTAACTTTTTGAATTTTTAATTTTTTCGTTTAATTTTTATGTATTCTTTGATGTTTAATAAATATTTGGTGAAGTAATGGCTGGTGAAAATATTATTTTTTTATTGCACCTGAAAAAACACCTACAATAAGGAACTCCAGTGAAAAATAATATTATGGCTTTAAAAAAATATGTTCATATAGACCAATATACGCTGATTCTGAATGTATAAGTTTTATTACATAATATTTAACGTAGAGTTTTTAAAAAAATAAAAAAGTCAATTTTAAAACGTGTCATTAAAACACCCTATTGCTGGATTTTGGCGGCGTGACGTCACCGCGCCGCGTCACCTGGGTCAAAGTTGTATAGAAATCAATAGAAATGAAGACGCAAGCCGTTCGGCATTCCGTTTTACTGGTTTATAGAGAATTGGACATAATAGTTTTTGCTTTTATTGAAACATTATTTAGGCCAAAATAATTCAGTATCAAAAATAAAGTATCTCTATTAGTTTATCTATATTATTTAAAATATTCAAAAACTTTAACTGTACAAAAAACGATCGTACTGCCCAGTAATGTCTATGAAAACGCTCCAATGCTGAAATTCAAAATGGTAGGAGTCGAACAGCTGATTCCAGTTCCTTACAAGATTCATACTTCAGTTAGTCATGATGACGTCACACTAGATTCGGTGGTTTTCGGGGGATCTTGAAAAATTAAAACTTTGACATTTATTTTAACTATTAAAACTAACTATAAAAATAAGTATGCAGTTATTTAAGTTAGAAGGTCATTATTCACAAAAAAAAAAAATTGGACTGGAATTCTCTATTAATGATTCTGGACTAGAACACCCCCTAAAGTTAACAAAATTTAAAAACCTCAATAATCATTACCTAAAACTATGTAATCTATCTGCAATCAGGAAGATTCGTTATTATGTTTTCCGTTGTTACGTTTCCTTCTCTACGGCATGAAAATCAGAAAACTTGGCAAAGCATTGATCTCCAAATGATCACATAATAGCCCTAAACAACCGAGTTTTAATCGAATTACGACAGATTTCAGTTGCATCATAATACCCCATGACATCGAAATCAACGTGACTGGCACGTATGCAGTTCTACTGAGCTGATCCGAACTACACTCTGCAGGGTAAACCAATTACGGACGGGAGAGGGCAGAATAGAAGGAAGAGTAAGTTAATAGCTTACCTCGGCTTTGGTCGATCGTTTCCAGATTAATGAAAAATTCCCTTCTAATTTTAGGAGACCCAGTTATATATATTTCGGGGTACGCGCCACATTCTTTAGCAGATCCCTCTGCCGATACAGTCCCCGGTTCACACTTTTATACAGAAGCGCTTTCTGTGTCCTGTTCGGTAATGCCGTACTGCAATATTGTATCACAAAATGATGTTGAACTCTCTTCTAAGGGGCTTGTCTCCGGTTCATACTTGATCCCAGAAGCGTTGTCTATCTCCTGTTTGACAATCCCGTACTGCAACATTGCTTCACGATATGATCTTGGACTCACTTCTTCGGGGCTCGTCTGCGATTCGGACTTTATAAAACTGATATCTGAGGTCATAAGATCCATTTCAGGTAAATTGCTTAGTGATTCTGATGTTGGTGAGATATTCTGGAAAGCAAATCGATATTTTAATAAATCGCTCTGCAATTACAATGCCGTGAACGTCAAACTGAAACATTGAAGTTTTGCATAGAAAAAGATTCATTGCCAGCAATGAAAAATATCGTTTCTTAATTTGATGCAGTCCTACTTAAAAAATGTACCATATTTTATCGGTGTGCCGCCGACTCCCTCTTCCAACGATTATCATGTAATAGCAAATAGTTTGAAACAAGAATTTTACAAATGCACTTCGAATAAGAGAATGTTTTTTTTTCAAAAAGTGTCAAATTATGAATCAACAGCTGGAATTTTAATTTCTGAACACAAAACTAATCTAAAATTAAAATAAATCTGTATGCAGCGAATAAAACAACACTCTGCCGTAGGTCACCCAAAGTGGTAGCTGCAGTTGGCGACTTAGCAGAGGTAGCCGGGCTCATGGGGTAAGGTTTGTTCGGATCTTGGTGGCGTATGCGTCTGCCCACCGCATAGCAGGCCGGATCGGGAGAGTCTGGAAGAGGAAGAACCGAAGACTTCTCCAGCAGGACTCTCGTAACATCGTCTTACCCGCATTGGAAGGGATTTATTCATACGCCCATCACTCCTGGACACACTGACCTCAGATTCCGACCCACTCCTCATACCTTTTTCCTTTTCACTGCTTCCTGTCCCTCTTTTCCCCATAAAACCCCCGTTACAGCATCCCCAAAGATGACATAGGCCCCGGGGGGAATAAGTTTTTCTTAGGGCCTCTTGTGTGGCTTATGTAAAAAAAACACTCAGAACATTAAAATGGTTTCTTTTTAATTCTGGCAGCATATACTTCTGAAACTAGAATTTTATAACTGCACTTCGAATAAGAGAATGATTTCCTTCGAAATGTTTCAGCAGACGAATCCACAACTTAAATTTTACATTCTGGACATTAAACTGGTTTTAATTTAAGAGTGAAACCGCTTGCGAGTCCCGAATTTAATTAGTATTACTCTCATAATATGCGTATGATTTTTCTACGAATTACAAATTTTGAAGAATGGTTTGAAACAAAAATTTTAACGCCACTCGAAATATAAGAAAAAATATAAGAAATGTTTTCTTCAAAATGCGTCAGCAGATTCTAAAATTGAATTCTGGAATTTTGAAAGATCATTCGGAAAATGAAACTGTTTTTAAGCCATGAGTGAATCTGCACGCACGTCCTCAGCTTAAATTGATACTACATCCGAAATTGACACTACACCCGAATTTGAATAGATACGACATATCGCCCCCCCCTGAAAAGTTTCAATTTGAAACTGATTAATCAATTTTGAACTGATTTAACACGATTTACATTTGTTTTGCAGGAAAGTCCCCAAGCTGTAATTCCATACCTTTTAATAGATTCAGCTAATGATAAATAAATTATTCGAAGTGTGCATATTGGAACATAAAATTTTAATTTATATAATCTGCTAACACAGATCTGAGTCGTTCACAGACTTTATTTATTTGTAATAATAATACCTAGATAAACATATTATTAACTTGTTCAATATTTTCACGTGTACGCAAAACAGAGATACCGACGTGTAAGGACTCTGAACTGTGTTTTTATTTTGGGTGTCATAATATTTGCATTGGCATTGGGTGATCTAATATGTATCAATTTGGTTTTTTTGCATTTATGAGTAAACCAGAGTCGTGAGACCATTTCAAAAGTTCAATATAATTTTTTTGTAAGAGCTCAATACATAATTGCAAATCACTGCGTGCAATTACCAATGCAGTATCATCCGCGTATACGAAGTATTTTACATGTTTAAAAATGTAGTTATTAAAAGATACATAATTTTTTTTTTTTTTTTGTATTCTTTATTCATTAAAATGTTTGTTACACGAATTTTATGATTTTTCGACCACCATGCTACGCACATGTCCGTGTTGTGGTGGTTTATGATATATAAAATAGGACCTAATATGGAAACTTGAGGAACGCCTGCTAAAAATCTTTTTTAAAGGTGTTTAAAAGCTTTATTTTCATGCGCTGGTTGTTCAAGTCTTCCTCTTATTCCTATGATATATTCCCCCCCCCCCCCCCCTATATAGGTATTTCGAATTTTGCCGCCCTCCTTTATAGGTATTTCAAACGTAGATTTCCTTTTCTTATAACGACCGCATTTTTTATACGACGGTTTTAATATCACATGAATTGACTTTCTTCCAAAAAAATCCTGTTTTAAATTCTGCTACAAATTTATAACTGCTCTCGAAAATCGATAATGGTATCCATGTAATAGGATTTCGCATCTCGAATTTTTACAATGTGTTTATAACACAAGGCATGTTTCAACTTAAGATTGATTTTGCGTTAGAGAACCAAAATAATAGTGACACATGGAACAGTCAATTTTAAAAATTTTGCAGCGTATGGCATGCAACTCGAATGTAAACTTGACTAGGTCCTCTATGAATATGCAACATGTTATTTAATTTATCGTTATATTCTGAACATAAAACAGGTTTTAAATAAATCTCTATGGGGTGAATAAAGACTACACTCAGTACATGAAAATGGTTTATCTTTGATTTTGGCAGCACATTCTTACAAGTCTTTAATTAGTTTTTATCACTGCACTTCATATAGAGAATGTCTTCCTTCAAAATGTGTTGGGAGATGATTCCACAACTGAAATTTAACATTCTGAATATAAAACTTGTTTAAAGTAAATCTGTATGCGGTGAATTGAAACTACGCTCAGAACATGAAAATGGTTTCTCTTTGATTCTTGCAGAACACAAAAAGTCCGCAACTAGAACTTTATAACTGCACATTTAATTATTTTATTTTATTATCTTTAAATAAAATAAAATAAAAATAATAATTTATTTTTATTTTTATTTTTATTTATCCCCCCCCCCCCCCCCCCACGCTACGCCTCTGCTTGATAGGTCACACGAAGAAGAAGAAGAAGAAGCTAAATTTATTTTTCAAGAATTTTTTCAAGTGAAGGCAAAATACTTATCGGCCTATAATTACCCAGTAGAGTGTGATCACCTCCTTTAAACGGTCTGAAAATGCTACATTTTAAGTCATCTGGAATTTTTGTTAAAAACTGTTAAAAACAGATAAATAAAACTGTTATTTTGTTAAAAACTGTCATAACTGTTAAAAATTCGTATTTACCGTCCTTATACCATGGCGGTTCTCGAAAAATCACTATTCGCGTCTTTTAAATTTTAGAAAACAACTATTAAAATGCATTATAATCCATTTCGGTATTTATTTTTGAACATAAATTCTGGGACTAACTACCATATTAGAAAGTGTTACATTTCGCAAAACAATGTAAATTTCTTTAGGAGGCTTTGGGAAATATTTATTATGCACTGTGGTTTGCTTATAATAATTGCATGGTTCGTATTTAAGTAGTACCATTTTAAATAACCAATAGCACAATAATAGTTAGCACCAATTTTATTTCTCATTTATTGATTTCCATATTCAGGGCACACGTGTGTAATTAACTTCATTGAATTTGAGTATGAATAAAACAACAACGAAAAAAATTAAACGAATTAAATGTGAAGAAAAAAGTATTAAAAAAATTAAAGTTAAAAAGTAAAAATTAATAAGCAAGAAATAATAATATTCACGAATCGCTAAGCGTTAGAAGGTTTGAGTTTTCATCATCTTAGGTTCTAAAATGTGACACAAAAAAGCTTCCAGTGTTCAAATTTATCTGCATCCTAAGAACGAGAATGTTTCCTAGCGAGGGTGATTTTTAATAAAATGACGTCGTAAATGAAATTTGTTTACGAAACTGTAATTGCATTCTGAACAGGAGAACGGTTTCTCGCCAGTGTGGGTTCTAGTATGTCGAACTAAATCCCTTTTTTGTCTGCACCTATAAGTACATTCCGAGCACGAGAGTGGTTTCTCTCCAGTATGGATTCTAGCATGAATAAATAAATGCCTTTTTTTATGCACTTGTAAGCGCATTTCGTGCATTAAAACGGTTTCTCTGTAGTGTGGGTTTTAGTATGTTGAAGTAAGTTACCTTTTCGTGCACACATGTAAGTGCATTTCGAGCATGAGAATGGTTTCTCTCCAGTGTGGATTCTAGTATGATAAACTAAATCCTGTTTTGCTATGCACTTGTAAGTGCATTCCGTACACGACAAACGTTTCTCTCCAGTGTGAGTTCTAGTATGTAGAACTAAATTACTTTTTCGTATGCACCTGTAAGTGCATTCCGAGCATGAGAACGGTTTCTCGCCAGTGTGGGTTCTAACGTGAATAACTAAGTCCCTTTTTTGTATGCACTTGTAAGTGCATTTCGTGCATGACAAAGGTTTCTCTTCAGTGTGAGTTCTAGTATGTAGAACAAAATTACTTTTTCGTATGCACCTGTAAGTGCATTCCGAGCATGAGAACGGTTTCTCTCCAGTGTGGGTTCTAGCGTGAATAACTAAGTACCTTTTTTGTATGCACTTGTAAGTGCATTTCGTGCATGACAAAGGTTTTTCTCCAGTGTGGGTTCTTGTATGTTGAACTAAATTACCTTTTCGTGCGCACCAGTAAGTGCATTTCGAGCATGAGAATGGTTTCTCTCCAGTGTGGATTCTAGTATGATTTACTAATTGCTGTTTTGTCTTGCACGAGTAAGTGCATCCCGAGCATGAGAACGGTTTCATTCCAGTGTGGGTTCTTGTATGTTTAACTAAATTACTTTTTTGTGTGCACCTGTAAGTGCATTCCGAGCACGAGAATGGTTTCTCTCCAGTGTAGGTTCTAACATGAAAAGTAGATGATTTCGACAAATCGAATTCTGAAAATCGAAATTTAAATTATTAATGGTTTCGAGTGTACTTGACAGATAAGCAGCACATCCAAAGTATTGTATTTTCTGTGAAGGTTGAAAACCTTACAACTTTTATTTTTAAAAAAATTGATGCAAAGTTTAAAGAAAGTTTAAAGAACTAGAATAAGGTAAATTTCTGTTTTCAAAATAATAACTTTTTCGCGCTTGCTAATCATAAAATAGAGACAGACCATAGCTTCAACATAGAAAAAACCAAGTTAAAATATTCAAATATAAATACTTATTTAATTAGAACTTAACTTAAAACCCACCTTTTCAGACAGTCATACCCTTAAATTCAAAAACCTTTCACCTTAACCTTCAATGCCCGCGACATTGTAAAAATAACTCATTTGTTAAAAAAAAAATAATAATAAAAAAAAAAAAAAATTAAATTAAATTAAATTTAAAAAAAACTCAGTTGTAAGCTTTATGTAAGGGTCATTTCATGAAGATTCCCTAAAGACTCCTAAATTCTCCAGTCTCTCAAAATAAATACAACTCTACTTTACCACTAATCTTTTAATGTAAATTCATGCAATGTCCAGTGTTTAAATTATAATGCCCTCTGCGTGCAAGACCGTATCTTCTGCAACTATCTTAACGTATCTATTAACTTTCTAATTTCTCGGAAGTGACCTACCAGGTAAGTGTGTTTCTGTATCTGTTTGTAAATAGTTAAATTAGATAGAACCTAGGAATTAATAATAAGCTGTACAGCGCCCTTGAGGTGATTTTTCACAAAAACGGCGCTCTACAAATTATCCAATTATTATTATTATTATTATTAAGAAACCTCAGAAATTAATTAGAGTCCCAACTGCCCCCGTCTGAAGCCAGTGAGACTACGGCATCCCCAATTGGGGTATGTTGTGAGGCTGAAGGTAGTGGGAGGTGAAGGTGATGAGGGAGAGGAAGGTGGGTACTACCTGGCCATTCAGATTCGCCCACCAAACACGGCTAAAGCCATTTCAAGCAGTTTCAATTTTGAATGGTGGTCTTGCACCAGGGCAATTACTGAGAATATCTTCCACTCTGAAACGTGCCGCAAATATACTAAAGGGTTTTCCAATAAGAGGTGTTATTTTTATATTCAAAGAAAAATACCATTTTTTAATTTAAATGATGGGATGTTTATTTCATTATAAAGAGGAAGGTATGCCGTTAATAGTGGAAAATAACATCAGACAAATGACCACCACGACTACGCTTACAGGACCATATCCTTTTCATGAAATTTTTCATAACTAAATCCGCACAGCGGCTGCCCTATGTCCTCGATAGCCTCACGAATTCCATCTTTGAGGACTTGAATCGAGAGAAGGTCTACGCCAACAGCTGGGCTGTTGGCGTAGACCTTCTCTTCGACGTGGCCCCAAAGGAAGAAGTCGCAAGGTGTTAAATCACAAGATCTCGGTGGCCAATTGTGATCACCTCTTCGAGAGAAAACACGGTCTGGAAACTTTTCCCGTAAAAGATCAATGCTTTCGTTGCTTGTGTGGCACGTAGCACCGTCTTGTTGAAAGTAAACGATGTCCAGATCAATACCATCCAATTCCGGCCAAAAAAAATCATTAATCATCTCTCGATAGCGCTTTCATATCGGCAATAACACCTCTTATTGAAAAATCCTATATAATATGGTATTTTAAATTAATAAATTGTGAAATAACACAAATTAATAAAATAAAATTTATTTTCTCCGCCGGGACTCGATCCCGCCACCGTCGGAATGCGATTCAAAGGCCTTACTACTGGACTACGCCAGCCGTTAACAAAATAATAGCATCCTGTAGTCACCTTTATTGACAATGTTACCTTTACAACAATATTTCATTTCCTTTTTTTTATGTTGTAATATTCTTTACATAACGAGTCGATTGCATTCATATTTATTCTGTTTTATTGATTATGTAATACATGTAATTAATATTGTTAATTATATATTTGCTTCTTTTCTTGTAAAAGCCCACTAGGGCGTTAATAAATATAAAATAAATAAATAAATAAATGTTCTCCACCGATCTCCTCACCTATAAAATCAACCCTCCCACTAACCCCACCTAATAAAAGCTAATCACATCTGCACTAATATAAATTATAAGTTAGTTTTAAGTTTGCTAATGAATGACATGGATATGTCGTAGCCGGTAGCAGAAAGATTAAAATTTAAGTAATAAAAATATGTGGAACGTAAAACCCTTCAAAACAAAATGGCTAGAAATTGTTGCATACATTACGTTTTCCCTTTTCTTCTGTACGTCATCAGAATCAGGAGAATTCGCCAAGCACTGACAGGGAAATTTAATGATAAATTCTTTAAAAATTGTACCGGCACACACATACTTAAAATGTCTTGGACAGATGAGCGAGGAGCATAGAGTTTTGTCACCGAATGCAAAAAGTTGAACAAACTATAAAAAAAAAAAACAGTTTTATTCGAGTAATGACGGGTGTCAGTTTCAGGACAGCCAAATTCACTTTATGAAGGTACGTTAGTAGAAGACGTGGAAAATGAAGACACCATAGCCCATTGCATCGAAACCAACACGACCGGAGTAAGTATAGTTCAGCTGCAGGAGCAGCAACACGAGCTGCTCCTGCAGCAGTCTGCAGGGTAAACTAACCTCAGACGGTAGAGGGCACCGGAAGAATAAGTTAATAGCTTACCTCGGCTTTGTTCAATCCTTTCCAGATGATTGAAACATTCCTTTTTAATGTCAGGATAGTCAATATCTATTTCAGAGTACGCCCCACAATCAAGCGCATGTTTCTCTCCCACTAGAGTCCCCGGTTCACACTTAATGGCAGAAACATCTTCTATCTCCCGTTTGACTATCTCATACTGCAATACTGCATCACCACTGGATGTTGTTTGCTCTTCTTCGGGGCTTGTCTCCGGTTCAGACTTTATGAAACAGATATCTGAGGTGAAAAGATCAATTTCAGGTAAGCTGCTGTATGATTCTAATGGTTGTGAGATATTCTGAAAAAAAATGTTATTTTATAATGCACGTATAAGTTATAACCCAACCAAGCTGCCGTGAAGGTCAAACAGAATTTGAAGACATAATTAATAATATAATTTTAGCAACTTGAAAGCACGAAGTATAATGTAATCTAGAATAAGGTTCTCTAATTGCCTGCGTATAATGGCTGTCTAGCACGCGTAGTTTAAATACACAGATTTATATTTCTGTTCCAAAATCCTCGTTTTTTAACAGATTATTTAAATCGAGAATATTAGATAAGAACAGTTAGAATTGCGAACTCGTTAATTAAAAAACTAGATTGTTGACACTTCGTATTGTAGACGTCTAGTTACTACTACAGACAGATTGAACAAGATGACGGTATTTATAAGGCTTGTCATTTATAACCATAGAAGTCTAAAAAACATGTCTGGCGTAAGGTAAATTGTCTATTTTAGTTTTGTACATTACTTATTATGGTAAATTTTTAAATTTTTTTAGTAAGTAGTTAAATAATATTAAGTCAATTAATCACTAACCGGAAATAAAAATAACGCATTATGTTGGTTATTTTGTTAACTATAAAAAACGCGAAAAAAAAACTACTTTTTTAAAACAAAGTTTTCGAAACATGTTGATATTGTTAATTAAATAATGGTGTACACAAAGTTATTCGTTTTTCATTAAATTATTAATTTTTTTATTTTTCCATTTGTTAACGCCTTGGTGGGCTTTTACATAAAAATATTGAAATAAATTACATTACTGAAAATAATATGGTTGTTCTAATAATAAAAAACTATCAGATTTCAGATGATAAGACTTCGCGTGAAATATAGGCAGAAAAATGTATAAAGGAAGTAAGTAAATGATTTTTTTTTTTGAAATGTGTTTATTCAGTTTTAATTTTACAATATTTTATTTTACAAATCTTACGAAACTGATCAATCAGTTTGATTGTAAGAAATCTCTCATTTTTTTCTAATTATTTAATACAGTATACTTTTCAGTTTTACATAGTATATACTAAATATAATACTTAATAAAAATACTAATTATTACGACAAACTAATTATTATAATGTTTTAATGTTTATGAATTGCGTTGTAGTAAAAATATTTTACACAGTACAAACATACGGTGAGAAAATAAATAGATAGGAACTATTTTATTTGATTTCATGTTCTTCGGAGGTAGAAAGATTTAACTTTTGTTTTGATTTTTGAATAAGATGTCTCATTTTTGATATTTTCAGGTAATGCGTTAAATATTTCCGGAATTTTATGACTTTTTGTTCTATCTCCGTATACATTTTGAGATTTATTGACAATAAACATTTGTGCTTCTCTATGCCTAGTAGGGTAGTTGTGGTTTACAGGTTTTTTGAATTCTGTATTCCAGAATTCATCTAGCGTTAATTGGTAATTTACCTTACTGTGTATAGAGAGGACATTACACAAGGAGAACATTTTTTTATAATCACCTTCACATAACTGGACCTTTTTTTTGCCTGATATCAATTTTAGGAAACGGATTTGTAATTGTTCAATTTTATTTAAGTGTGTTTAATTATTTGTTTGTATTTCAAACCATAAAATAAAGCTATGATGTTAGCGTGTGGTATCAAGTATATTAAAGGAAGATTTTTATAAAAAATAAAAACACAATATTATGTTAAACATCAGAAGAAAGAGGTCAGTTGCCTTTTGAAACTTGCAAATTTATGTCTATATGTTCGCAATGTGTTACAATTAAAAGTACTTTTTCTAAGAGTTTGTATGGGAAGTATGTTAATGCAAATTAGTTTCAACAATTTATGGCTGTCAACTTAAGATTTAACAATTTTAAAAATAGGTTTATCAGATCATTTTTATATTGTTTCTAGCCACAGTTTGTGCTTTTTTAAGATTGGCTGTTGCTGTTGCGACCTGTTTTTACCAAATTGCAGTGGGTTTTAACATGACAATGACATTTCGCGTATTTGAAATATAATCCAATAACATCAACCCTAAAATAATCTTATTTTGACCTATTGTTTTTGACGTACTATCTTTATAACTATTTTGACAAACTATCCTGTTAACTACTGGAGAGACCACGCGAAATAAATAAATTTGCTTCGAATATATACGTTGCCTGTGATAAACTTGATAATGAATGGTACATATCTATGAAAAAATACTTTATTTTAACCGTAATCAGCTGATCAAAACTTTTGCGTGAAATTTTTTTTTTAATTTCTTTAAACGTCGTTCTAAAATAGTCTTCAAAGATCGGATTTGTGACATCTGTGGTCGTAATAGATAAAGCGTTTCAATAGCTTCGTTTTAAAATAAATGGCTGGCCATGGAAATGTTTTAAATAATTACAATAAATGTTTTACGAGTGATAGGAATCTATCGATCGCAGAAAAATAAAAGTGGTCCATTTTTCAACCATAATCGCTCCAGTGGTTAATTTTCACGCAAAATTTCAGATCAGCTCTTTACGGTTAATTTTTTTTTTCATGGATATGCACATAATAATTACGAACAAACTTTTAAATTGTAAAAGAAATATCTGAGGAGATCGGTGCAATTGCCAAAGGGTAAGTGGACATTATATATTAATTATTATCTAATAAATAATTTTGAAACTTGTTTTACAGTCTCTATTCATTTTAACCTTTTTCAGGTACCAATACACGATTGGATAAAAATTAAGGAGTTGGCACGTACAACGTGCTAAGAAAGAGACCGAACGACTGGAGAAAAAGGAGAATATGGTAGGCAAAATACATAATTTCGAAGGCAATACATAATTCGATAATTCCATGACAGTTGGTCCAGCGACAATAATTGATACTCCCGACAGTTGGTCCGCCGACAGTTGGTCCGCCGACAGTTGATCCCCTCGACAGGTTCTCCCTCCGACAGTTGATCCTCCCAACAGTTGATCCCCTAAAGATTATTTCTTCAAGTAAGTATGCAAACAGGATATACGGCCATTCAACCAAAGTCGATATACTTATATCTGAAGGCATCTTAAGTGAAAATCCGCTGTAAAAATATTTTTACTAAGAATAATTTTGACTCTCCGAAGAATCAAGCGGCAATAACAAAATACGACATTCTTATACGTGCGGTCGGCTTATCAAAAAACCGCTTATGATTCCTACTTGCATAAAATATAACTATTTTTATCTGAATATAACACAAGAGTCCCAACTGCTCCCAACCATCTCGAGCAAGTGAGACTACGGCATCCCCAATTTCGGAACGTTTTGAGGTTGAAGGTAGTGGAGAGGGGAAGGAGATGTGGAAAAATTACCCGGTTATTCAGATTTAGTCACCAAATACGGCTAAAGCCATTTCAAGTAATAAGACTAAACCTACATACACTATACACAAGCGTAAAAATTTAAAAAATTCATATTACATATATTTTTAATCCAACACAAGAGTCCTAACTAATCCCTGATTGTACTTACCGTGGTAACACAGCCTCTCCGCGCAAGCTCCGCTCGGTAACTGAGCTAACTGAAATAGACAACGCCCTAAGATCTGAAATAAATTTAAAAAAGGAACACTTGGGTCTTTCTTACGTCCCAAAGATGTAGATAATCTATCAAGAAATAAAATACTTTTCTTACCATTTCAAAAATCTGCATATTTCTTTATATTGTCTATTTTCTAACTGTAAAAAGTTTGTATTAACTGTCCTTATTAATACCATTGCGATTCTTGAAAAACCACTATTCGCGTCTTTACAAGTTAAGAAAAAAACTATTAAAATGCATTATTTTCCATTTCAGTATTTATTTTTGTACTTAAATTCTGCGACTAACTATTATATTACCTTTGTGCAGAATTTCATCTTTATCCGGAGCACTAGTGAAGGTAAATAATTATCCAAAACAGTCGACATCTTCAATTTGTCGCTAAACAAATACAACTATTTGTACAAAAGCAGTTCAGTTATGGACACTAAATTTTATATAATTACAATAGAAACGGTAAAATTATAATAAATACCATATAAGTTAATAATAGAATAAACAATAAATACTATGTAATTTAAATAACTAAATATACAATAACTATTATATAATTTTTACTATCCATATGTAAAAGTGCGTAAAGGGGGGTTAATAAATAAATACGTAAAAACAGTAATGGGTTTGAAAACTATTAACAAATAATCTATACCCGATGTTCAAAGTGTACCCTGTTACATTTCGCATCACAATATAAATATCTTTGGGAGTCTTTGGGAAATATTTATGACGCCCTGTGGTTTGCATATAATAATTGCATAGTTCGAATTAAAGTAGTGCCATTTTAAACAAACATTAACACCATAATAGTAAACACCAATTTTATTTCTCATTTATTGATTTCCATATGCAGGGCACACATGTGTTATTAACTTAATTGAATTTGAGTATGAATAAAACAACAACTTAAAAAAAATTTACGAATTAAATGTGAAGAAAAAAGTATTTAAAAAATTAAAGTTAAAAAGTAAAAATTAATAAGCAAGAAATAATAATATTCACGAATCGCTAAGCGTTAGAAGGTTTGAGTTTTCATCATCTTAGGTTCTAAAATGTGACACAAAAATGCTTCCAGTGTTCAAATTTATCTGCATCCTGAGAACGAGAATGTTTCCTAGCGAGGGTGATTTTTAATAAAATGACGTCGTAAATGAAATTTGTTTACGAAACTGTAATTGCATTCTGAACAGGAGAACGGTTTCTCGCCAGTGTGGGTTCTAGTATGTTGAACTAAATCCCTTTTTTGTCTGCACCTATACGTGCATTCCGAGCACAAGAGTAGTTTCTCTCCAGTGTGGATTCTAGCATGAATAACTAAATTCCTTTTTTTGTTGCACTTGTAAGTGCATTTCGTGCATGAAAATAGTTTCTCTACAGTGTGGGTTTTAGTATGTTGAACTAAGTTACTTTTTCGTGCACACCTGTAAGTGCATTTCGAGCATGAGAATGGTTTCTCTCCAGTGTGGATTCTAGTATGATCAACTAATTCCTGTTTTGCTACGCACTTGTAACTGCATTCCGAGCATGAAAACGGTTTCTCTCCAGCGTGGGTTCTAGTATGTTGAACTAAATTACTTTTTCGTATGGACCTGTAAGTGCATTCAGAGCATGAGAACGGTTTCTCTCCAGTGTGAGTTCTAACGTGAATAACTAAATTCCTTTTTTGTATGCACTTATAAGTGCATTTTGTGCATGAAAAACGTTTCTCTCCAGTGTGGGTTCTTGTATGTTGAACTAAATTACTTTTTCGTGCGCACCTAAAAGCGCATGTCGAGCATGAGAATGGTTTCTCTCCAGTGTGGATTCTAGAATGATTAACTAATTCCTGTTTTGCTACAGACTTGTAACTGCATTCCAAGCTTGAGAACGGTTTCTCTCTAGTGTGGGTTCTAGTATGTTGAACTAAATTACTTTTTCGTGCGCACCTGTAAGTGCATGTTGAGCATGAGAATGGTTTCTCTCCAGTGTGGATTCTTGTATGATTTACTAATTGCTGTTTTGTCTTGCACTTGTAGGTGCATCCCGAGCATGATAACGGTTTCTCTCTAACGTGGGTTCTAGTATGTTGAACTAAATTACTTTTTCGTGCGCACCTGTAAGTGCATGTCGAGCATGAGAATGGTTTCTCTCCAGTGTGGGTTCTAGTATGATTAACCAATTCCTGTTTTGCTACGCACTTGTAACTGCATTCCGAGCATGAGAACGGTTTCTCTCTAGTGTGGGTTCTAGTATGTTGAACTAAATAACTTTTTCGTGCGCACCTGTAAGGGCATGTCGAGCATGAGAATGGTTTCTCTCCAGTGTGGGTTCTAGTATGATCAACCAATTCCTGTTTTGCTACGCATTTGTAACTGCATTCCGAGCATGAGAACGGTTTCTCTTTAGTGTGGGTTCTAGTATGTTGAACTAAATTACTTTTTCGTGCGCACCTGTAAGTGCATGTCGAGCATGAGAATGGTATCTCTCCAATGTGGTTTCTAATATGATTAACTAAAGAACTTCTTCGGACGCACCTATAAGTGCACGTAGAGCACGAGAATGGTTTCTCTCCGGTGTGGGTTCTGATATGACAAACCAAATCACTTTTTTTCCTACACCTGAAGGTACAAGAAGAACAGGAAAACGATTTATTTCTTGTGACTGATTGTTTTGCTACACGTTTTCTCGAACCAATGGTAGATGATTTCGACAAACCGAATTCTGAAAAACGAAATTAAAATTATTAATGGTATTAAGGAAACTTGATAGATAAGCAACACATCCAATGTATTGTATTTTCTGTGAAGGTTGAAAACCTTACAACTTTTATTTTTAAGAAAATTGATTAAAAGTTTAAAGAACTAGAATAAGGGAACATTTCTGTTTACAAAATAATAACTATTCCGCGTTTGCTAATCATAAAAAAGAGACAGGCCATAGCTTCAACAAAGAAAAAACAAAGTTTAAACATTCAAATATAAATTTGTGTGCTTTAAAAATCTTAGAAATAAACATAAAAAACTTATTTAACAACATAATAGCATCCTGTAATCACCCTTATTGACAATGTTCCCATTTGATGTTTACTACCTCCACAGTTCTCCTCACTCACAAGATCACCCCTCCCACTAACCCCACCTATTAAAATCTAATCACATCGGCACTTATATAAATTATACGTTAGTTTTAAGTTTGCTAATGAATGACATGTTTAAGTAACAAATATATACGGAACGTAAAACCCTTCAAAACAAAATGTCTATAAATTGTTGCATTTAATACGTTTTCCCTTTGCTTCTATACCGCATGAGAATCAGGAGACTTTGCCGAGCATTGGCAGGGAAAATTTATGATAAATGCTTTAAAATTTGTACCGGCATACACATACTTAAAACGTCTTGGACAGATGAGCGAGGAGCATAGAGTTTTGTCACCGAATGCAAAAAGTTGAACAAACTATAAAAAAAAACAGTTTTATTCCAGTAATGACGGGTGTCAGTTTCAGGACAGCCAAATTCACTTTATGAAGGTACGTTAGTAGAAGACGTGGAAAATGAAGACACCATAGCCCATTGCATCGAAACCAACACGACCGGAGTAAGTATAGTTCAGCTGCAGGAGCAGCAACACGAGCTGCTCCTGCAGCAGTCTGCAGGGTAAACTAACCTCAGACGGTAGAGGGCACCGGAAGAATAAGTTAATAGCTTACCTCGGCTTTGTTCAATCCTTTCCAGATGATTGAAACATTCCTTTTTAATGTCAGGATAGTCAATATCTATTTCAGAGTACGCCCCACAATCAAGCGCATGTTTCTCTCCCACTAGAGTCCCCGGTTCACACTTAATGGCAGAAACATCTTCTATCTCCCGTTTGACTATCTCATACTGCAATACTGCATCACCAAGGGATGTTGTTCGCTCTTCTTCGGGGCTTGCCTCCGGTTCGGACTTAATGAAACCGATATCTGAGGTGACAAGATCCATTTCAGGTAAGCTGCTGTATTATTCTAATGGTTGTGAGATATTCTGAAAAAAAGTTATTTTTATAAAGCACTTATAAGTTTTAATTTATAACCCAACAACACTGCCGTGAAGGTCAAACTGAATTTAAAGACGTAACTATTAATATAATTATCGCAATTTGAAAGCTAGAAATAAAATGTTATCTAGAATGGCGTCTCTAATTGCCTGCGTATAATGGCTGTCTAGTACGCGTAGTTTAAATACACAGATTTATATTTCTGTTCAAAAGTCCTCGTTTTATTGACGGATTATTTGAATCGAGAATATTGTATTAGAACAGTTAGAATTGCGAACTCGTTAATTAAAATACTAGATTGTTGACACTTTATGTAATTGACGTCAAGCTACTACTATTAACTTTCGGAGAAGAAAACAGATTAAGTTTACGGTATTTATTTATAAAGTTTGACATTTGTTACCATAGAAGACCACAAAACATATCCGGCGTAAGGTAAATTGTCTATTTTTGTTCTGTGTACTGCAACGGCACCTTACTGGACTGAAAAAAAAGAACTAAGATTTACGTATTAATAAGCCAGTAAATTTGCATAACAAACAACGTTATCTAAAAAGGGGTATAAAGATTTTGCTTCACGTATTAATTTACTGATTTAGGCATAATTTTAAAAAAATATTAGCATTCTCCACTCTTTCTCTATATAAACTATAAGTGTGCAAAATTGCATTCTCCTCCGTCCGCGCAATTTTCATGAAAAGGGGTACAAAGTTTTTGCTTCACGTATTAATATACTGATGATAATTCAAAAAAAGAGAGTTGTTAATCGTTTATCTAGTGTTAGTCTTATTACCAGGTACTTAATTAATTCTTAAAATTAGAATGTCCATTGCTTAATCCTACGTAAAAGCCCTTAATTGTACAAAATCTGATCACTTCGACGGTTAATTTAATAAAATGTACATTTACTTCCCTTGGTTGCTGATGATGGAGTCTCCGCGTACAACTGATTTTCCTGTGTGATTCACTGGCACTTTAAACTTATTTATTTTACATTTACTTATCGCACACAGGTCGGAAGTTGCAAAGATTCCTGGGTGGAATCCGCGATTGTCTCTCAATCTCCCTGTTCGGGAGATTGCGCGGGGTCGCGAGCGTTCGGAAACCCACTCCGAAAGGCAGAGAGGCTGCCCTGTTCAGGCCGCAAATGGTGTACGGCGGGTAATGGCGCACGTCGTTTCGGAGAGCTTCCGACCCGCGGGAGCGGAACGTCGATGGACGGAGGGGACAGATGAGCGGCAAACGGTGACCATAAATATACCAACGGTGACTGACTTACGGTGGTGAAATTCTTCCTCGTTGTTTTCTTCTTCTTCTTCCCTGGAATATTCCTACGATCGCGGCGGCTCAGTGGTTCAAAGGATAAGGTTTATTTCCCCTCGCCCGGCTTGGACATTGGAGGGGACCCCACCACTTTCCCACGGCGTTATAAGGAAACATATGGTTTCCTCCTTCACTGCACACGTCAAGACTCTACTTTTTTATTGAACGCAGCTACATTTATTTGATCGACTCTAGACCCTCCAATGTCCATGCATACGGGGTTATTAAGCAGTATGCAAGTACTTACCATACTTCATTATAATCGGGCTAAAATCGGTCAAAGTTCAAGTTTACTTTTTTCAATCACTAAAGAATCTTTGTGCTGGCAACACTCTTGTCAGATTGAGACACAGGGTTACCAATTTGTGGAAAATTCCCCGAATTACGGGGAATTTTTAATATAGCCGATTGGATATTTTGTGAGGAGGATTTCATGACAAATCAACAAAGTGACATTTCAACACCCTTTGAAAATGTATTCAAAGTAATGAAAAAAAAATAGCCCGTAACCTTACCGAACGTAACCTATTTAACCGAATGACTTGCCGTGATGAACTGACAATTTTTCCGGTCACCTGTGGAAAGAATTGTGGCAGCCCTGCAACAATCTCATAACTATGTGGCAGCCCTGCAACGCGCAACGACTAACGAACATTCTAGAAGCTACGATTGTATCAACTTTCGTTGATAAACAACTTCCAGGCGCGCAGCGATAAGTGCTGACCTTCGAATCTCTTCAGGAACATTCTCGAAGATTCTCTACCGCGGGAAGCATCTATATAAACAATGCACCTGCCGCCTACCAGTCCTGTCAGTCAGTACTGAACTCACCGCGATACGAATCGCAGGTCTTGCGCTGTGATGGCCTAATCGATCTACTCACCGACCTTCTGTCGCCGGCTTTTCGACGCAATGGCTCTCGCGTACTCCTCATCCTGGAATCTATTGAAGATCCCAGATCTTCACCTCCAGAGGCCAGCCCACGGACCAGCAAGCTATATCCACGCGACTTTTTTCTACCTTACGAGCAACACTTCGAGTACTAACTCAGTGTAAATTCTACTATTGTTTTGCAGCAAACATTCGTAATCTGCGTTACCTATCCAATTAAATAAACAGTGATAGAAACGATCATCTTTTATTTAACTCTACCATTAAACATTCTTACCCAAATAATCTGTGTGAAAAATGCGGGGCGTGGATATCTAAAATGTGAGTACTGACGTAAAAAGAGCATTCGCTGATTATCCAACTAACTAATTAACCATCGCGTTTTTTTTTTTAAGAAATGGCATGATGGTATGTTAGTTGAAACTCGGTCTTTGTTGTTTTTATTTATTTTATTTAAGTACATAAAACAGGCAAGTTGCCCAAAAATGTATATACATGGATGAATTAAATACAGAAATTATAACAAAAATAGTAACAAAAATAATTTGCTAAATATTCAAAAGTGACAAACAAGAATGTGTAAAAGGTAGAATACAAAAGTTTCACCAACAATATATTATTGACACCTGTGCGGATAGGAAAATGATTTAGTAGGTACAATTTTGCCTGCATCGCGTTAATTGGTTAAAACATTGTACATATATTATAGTTTCATATCAGTGGTCGATGAACCGGTGAATGCAATTTTTAGCCATAAGTTATTATAATGGTTTGTCTAGTTTTTAGCTAGAAGAAGATTGTAGAAATATTTTATAATTTTGTACATTGCCCTTCAGGTGATTTTTTACAAAAACGGCGGTATAAAAATCATCCAAATATTTTTGTAATTATTATTTATATTATTCTCCTTATACTCCTTTCCTTGTTCATTTACTCTCCTGACCATTATCAAAATTAATATTATTTAAATATTGGCAATTGCTAATGAGAATTACTTTAATTTGGTTTTCCATTTTTCAAACAAATTTCCGTTTTTTTAATCCTGAACGAAAGGGAAAATCAGAAACTGAGAAATGACTAAACAAAAAAAAAATCATGTGTGCAGTTCACACGCGGTAGGAGTGGATCAAGAATAGGGAGGCTACGAGCACCGCACAAAGAGGAGACTTCTATATCATTCTCTCGCAGGCTAAATCCTGTAGGTGTTTGTGTTTGTCCCTTTTTCGTTTCATCGAGTTTCATATCACAACGGTGCTAAAGAAGTTTTCACTTGATTAAATTTCATTTTGGAAATAAAGGAAATTATGGGGAATTTGACCATTGTGGGTATTTTAGAACATATGCATTGGCAACCCTGCTCCTTCGTTTCCTAGGAGAATAACCGAGAATAACAGAAAAACTGTGGTCAAAACAAAATTTAGCAAAAACGTTTCGCAAACTGTACGAAAATGTCGGTGAGTCTTTACCAGATTTCGATAATGTTTACAATGATTACGAAAACATATTTTCAAAGATGTCGCGTTTGTATTATTCAGAAACACGCATTGTTTTAGGACACTCGTGAAAAACATGACGTATCGATTTTTGAGGTTATCTTTCGACAACATACCGGCTTTTTTATTCAATTTTGCTTTATTACGACGTGGTTTTAATTATAAATCATATTTTCAATGCGTAATTGAGAGTTGAATATATTTCTAGTTATATTCAGTATTATTTAACCTACGCATTTGTCTGTCATCCTAGTTAGTATAAAACACGAATGTTTTTTGTTTCTTTTTAGTATGCATGAAATAATTTTTGATTGCATTTCTTCGAATCTGCGAGCACCGTTCAGCATTGAAACATTGTTTGAGAAGATTGTAGTTATTGATTTCCCTCTCAAAATTCGTCAACGCATTTGCTAAAATTCAATAAACTCTATTCCGATAAACACAATGTTTTCGTTTTGTAATTTTAAGCATTTTAGCCAACGACATTACAAACTATAGACATGTTGTAGAGATCTCATAGTGGCAAGCGAAGACACTAATTGTCGTACTTTAGATTTAGTGGTTTTAGTACCAAACTGTGTGCTTTCTCTTACCAAATTATGCAAATTAGTACCAAAATTACCTGTGTGTGATGATAAAGCTTTTCCGAACACTTGTAAAAGCCAAGCCACATATGCACTTATTATTTTTCAATTTGGAAGGCAGATTGAGGTACTGCCGTCCCGGGAACCATTTATTGGACAACCTACATCTCTGCCATAGGTCACCCCAAATGGTTGGCTTCATTTGGCGACTTTGAAGAGGTGCCCGGGTTCACGGGGTGAGGTTTGTTCGTATCTTGGCGGCGGATATGTCTGCCCATCAACTCCATAGCTGGATCGGGAGATACTGGTTGAGGGAGACTTTTGACCTCCAGCAGGACTCTGGAAACATCGCCTTGCACCACAGTTGGAGAGATGGATTCATACGTCTGTCACTCCTGGACACACTGAACCCCGGATTCCTATCTACCCACAAACCTTTTTTCTTCCCAGAGCTTCCTCTCTTTCCTTTCCTAAAAATACCCTCCACCCAGCATCTTGTAGGAAAGATGTCATAGGCACTGAGGGGAATTATTTTTCTCAAGATCTCCTGAGTGGAGCTAATATAAAAAATAAAGGTATTAATAATTGCAATGGTAAATCAAATACAGTGTAATTCGTTTATAATGACATCGAAGGGAAATGACAAACACGTCATAATAAGCGGACTTCATACAAAGCATTTTGTAGAAAATAAAAAACCTCCTGCTTTTGTTAGGTTAATATGTATGTATTTATTTTAGAGAGAAACACAGCATATTAAGACTCATGACGAGAGAAACACAGCATATTAAGACTCGTGACGAGAGAAACACAGCATATTAAGACTCGTGACGAGAGAAACACAGCACATTAACTTCGTCGGGCGTCGCGTGACCCTTCCGAACACTGCCGAAGGTGTTAGGAAGTATGTCGGTCACTATAACTGACATAATTTTCCTTGAAATTAGGACATAATTTATTAAAAATGGGTCATAATAAGCGACATGTCACTATAAGTGGTCATTGTATCCGACTTTGTTATAAAGAATTTTATATGAAAACCAAACTTCGTTGTGTAATTACGTCATATTAAGCGGTTGGTCAATATAGGCGGAGTCATATTAAACGGATTCTACTGTAAACAAGACTTTTGTGCTTAGTGATTTATTAAACAATATTCAACCACATCATTTACATTTGTATTATACAAGAGATTGTTTATCAGAAAGTGGAGTGATTGCAAATACTGGATTGATTCGCAAGCAGTTTTGTCAGCGGCAATCAGAAACACAATGGTTCGCTTTTTAGCTCGGCCTGTCGCGTCGCTGTTGAAAAAGGTCCGTGTCTACTATTGGTGTATAAGCAACCATTAGAAGGTAGGAGGGCATTCGTGGAGGGCGCTGTATTGTTCGCACCCATACAATTATTTGAATCATTTCCCGAAAACTTTAAAATGCCATTAGAGAGAGCCAGAAGGATGATTCGGCATTTTTTGCAACAGCGTAAAGCATGTTAAATTGGCCGTATACAACACGTTTTGACAGTTTTCTTGACACCATTTTGTCAAAGGGTCATAATACTTCCGTCTTGCAATGAAATCCAAATAATTTGAATATTTCTGGATTTATCTGGAAATTAAAAACTGTTTTTAAAAGGATGAAATTTGCTTTCAAATTTTATAATTCGAAGTACACACCAGCTCTCATATTTTGTTTCAGATCCAAGTACAGGAAGTGCGCAGTATCGCGCGCATCGAGCGCATCGGTGCACACTCACACATTCGCGGGCTGGGCCTCGATGAGGAGCTCCAGCCCCGCGCTGTCTCGCAGGGCATGGTCGGCCAGAAGCCAGCGCGCAAGGCCGCCGGCATCATTCTGCAGATGATCAAAGACGGTAACAGCGCACTTCTCTAGTCATCATCATCGACAAGGCGCCTCCATACGTCCGTGTTTTGTGCTGATTGTTCGGCCTCCGTTCATGGCAGTCCCATCGTCTCCCACACAGTTTAGTATCAAGAATATGTGTTTTTCCGCAAATGGCCATGATACAAAACTTTTTCGCATTAATGATTCATTTATACAATCACACAATTCACTACTATCGTTTACAGCGTTAAAACACGTTTGTAAAGTTTCGGTATTCATTTTAAATTATGAATTAAATATGTGATCGCTAGATATGCTATTCTGTGCATTATATCCGAATGCGTTAAAGTCGTTTTTTGTTTGATGGATGCTATCCCGGAATTCGTATTTCACGCTCATAGACCGAGATAGACAGAACTCAATGCGCTTGTCTAGAATGCTTTGTACCCTGGATGCGGAGAGTTCCATAGCTATTCTGATACTGCCGGACAGTGCGTATCGCATCTTGTATGTGTTGGAGCAGCGAGTCTCTGAGAACACATGTTGGAATGTGTGTGTTTAGGTGCTGTACGTTAGACGATTGATATATATCGAGAATGTATATGTATTTCGACACGCTCGAGCGTCATGTCCATTATGTTTGAGTCTCTGCTAGTAAATTGTAGCATCTGGTTCTTCTTCTTCGTGTGCCCTATCACATCCCCCCGATGCTGGCGATCACTCTGGAAATGTCTTTCTATCTTGTGCTGCCCGGAATAGCTCCTCCGCACTTCTAATGCCGGTTCACTCTCGTATATTTCGTAGCCAAGACATTTGTCTCCTACCAGGCCCTCGGCGACCTTCTATTTTTCCTTTCAATATTAATTGGAGCAAGTGATACTTTTCCCCTCGAAGTATGTGACCCAAATTTGAAATTTTCCTGACTTTTATTAATGCAGTTCTCTATCTGCTCTAGCCCGCCTGAGAATTTCTGTCATAGTAGTAATATTTAGTATCTGGTTACGACTTGAAAAATTAATAAATAGCTTGTTTTTGACTAGAACTTAGGGAATGCTCCGCATCCAAAGCACATATGGAAGGACAAACTTACAAAGAGATTGGTGTATAATATTCACATAACAATATTTGAGAGCCAATGACTTTCCGGGCATTCAAGAAGGACTGGCGTAAAAGACAGAACTACCCTTCTCGCTCAAAGTGCTCAGACGAACCGCCCATTTTACATACACATATATTTGGGACCCTTACAAAGAGATTGGTGTATAATATTCACATAGCAATATTTGACATCAATGCCTTTCCAGGCATTCAAGAAGGACTGGCGTAAAATACAGAACTACCCTTCTCGCTCAAAGTGCTCAGATGAACTGCCCTCCTTTGCCCGGGAAATAATTTTAATCGGATGTCTGTTTTGTTTTCCAGGTAAGATAGCCGGACGCGCCGTGCTTTTGGCCGGACAGCCGGGCACCGGTAAGACCGCAATCGCCATGGCCCTGGCACAAGCTCTTGGACCTGATACTCCATTCACCAGCATGGCAGGTTCGTAAGCGTCTCCATCACCTATCCTCAAATCTACATCATCGTTGTTTACATCCCATGGTGGTATATGGTCTGCTATTTCTCTCCAGCTCCCGTTTTCAAAGGAACCTAGATTTTTTTGAAGTGAAAATTTCTTTAGCACCGTTGTGATTTGAAACTCGATAAAATGAAAAATCTCCTTTACTGTCACGGTGAGAAATCATCATCATCATCAGTATATTATACGTGAAGTAAAAACTATGTACCCCTTTTTACGAAAATTGCGCGGACGGAGGAGTATGAAATTTCGCACACTTATAGTTTTTACAGAGAAGGAGCGCAGAATACTAATATTTTTTTTAAATTATGCATAAAAAATACATTAAATTTAAATTAATTATGGTCAAATTTCGATCATTGGGCGACCACTAGTATTATCTAAATGCTAATAGAAAGAGAAAACACCGTGCTTTATATTTAAATCTAAAAGTTAATTACATTAATAATTAACTTTTAGATGGCAATTTTTATTTTTTTAGTATATTTTTGTTTTATAATCCACACACAGTTAATTAGGGAGGCGGGAATGGGTACTGTCGCCCCGGGAACCATTTATTGGATAACCAACACCTCTGCCATATGTCACCCCAAGTGGTTTGCTACGTTTGGTGACTAACTGGGGGTGCACGGGTTCGTGGGGTGAGGTTTGTTTGGATCTGGCGGCGGATGACCTGGACTCACTAAACCCTAGATTCTTACCCACCCCTCTTGCCTTTTTTCTTCCCAGAACTTCTTCTCCATCCTTTCCTTAAAAATACCATCCCAAAAGATGACATGGGCACTGAGGGAAATTATTTTTCTCAGGGCCAATTTAAAATTTTGAATTCTTCAGTTTATGTTAAGCTGCACATAAGTAGCAAAAAAAGGTGTACCTAATGATTAGTGGTGTAATGATGGTTTATTTACTTGAAGGTTCCGAGATCTACTCCCTGGAGATGAGCAAGACAGAAGCCCTGACGCAGGCCATCAGGAAATCCATTGGAGTCCGCATCAAGTGAGTGGAATACCCGATCAATTGTTGAATAATTTTTTATTTTATTATTTTTTTTATATTAACTCAAGGCAGGGAGCCCTGAGGAGTCTTAATAAAGAGACCCGTGTTGTAAGAGGGACGAAACACGTAGGCCGGAAAATCATTCCTCAGCCGAGCTGTTGAACCCAAGAACGAGTTGTAGAAGTGATCTATTTTCATGTGACAGATGTCAACCATGTTGGGTGCACGCGTTTGGCGTGTTTCCAAAGGGATCAATGTCTCTAGTTCCTCAGTGCATCTTCCATTGTAATACCGGTAGAACAAGGATAGCATTCTCACCCGACGCCTGTGCTTTAAAGATTGCAATCCGTTAGTTAAGATGGGAGAATCTATCAAACGGACCACCCGTTTCTGCAGAGTCGAGGGTTTTTTTTTTTTAGGTATTTTGGAGCTCCAGACCATGGTGACTTGAACCATGGGGCGCATTTACAATTTGTACAGGGTTAGCAGTTGTGTACTATTAAAGTATCGCCTAGTTTTTGGGAAGCTAATTTAACTCTGGCTTCAATGGAGTCCCCGTACCTGAGCTGGTCACTTAGAGTTACACCAGCATATCAATGGAGGGTCTGTTCGGAAGATTGCTTCAGTTGAATGAGACTAGATTTTCATTTCGATCCTTTTAGACATAATCAAACATGATTGGATCTTTGAAACATTAAATTCAACGAGATTATTTTTACCCCAAGAGAAAATACTCTCAAGGTAACCGTCCATTCTACGCTCTGAGCCGTTGGAGTTTGTGAGCCCTTTGGGGGCTTGTCAAACAAAAAGGCTTTTTACTATCGTTACAAAAACGGCTCTGTGCACGTTGCAGGGAGGAGACGGAGATGGTTGAGGGCGAGGTGGTGGAGGTGCAGGTGGAACGGCCGGCCACGGGCGCCGGAGCCAAGCTGGGGAAGCTGACGCTGAAGACCACCGACATGGAAACCAACTACGATATGGGCAGCAAGATGATCGACAGCTTCGTCAAGGAAAAGGTATCCAAACGCTTCATCTATTTTCAAATTTTATTTTTTTTTACATTAGCTCTGAACAGGAGGCCCTGAGGAAAATAATCCCCCTCACACCCTACGTCACGTCATCTTTGGGGATGCCGTGTGGAGGGTCTTTTTAGGAGAGGAAGTTCTGGTAAGGAAAAAGGTATGATGGGTAGGAATCTGGGGATCAGCGTATCCAGAAGTGACAGACGAATGAATTCATCCCTTCCACTGCGGTCCGTATCCTGCTGTGAGGACTGCCGGAGAGGTTAAAAGATCTCCCTTAACCAGCCTCTCCCGATCCGGCCTGCCATGCAGTGGGCGAGCAGACGCGTCCGCCGCCAAGATCCGGACAAAACTGACCCCATGAACCCTATACTAAGTCACCAAACGTAGCGAACCACTTGGAGTGACCTTTGGCATAGGTCTTGGGTATCCAAAAATGGTTCCCGGGGCGGCAGTACCCATACCCATCTTGCACAGCTATGAACATTACATTGGCGCAGCCAGTAGGATACGCACCAGAGTCGAGGACCTTGCACGCCACTCCGAAGTCTCCCAAACACAGCGACAGGATCTCTGTCTCCAGCAGCCCCTTCCGACCGCTGATCCAACATGACCGTCTGAATGTGATGTCCATAGCTGCGCCAATGTAAAGTGTGCCTTGTTAGTACTGATATTTATTAACCTCTTAAATGCCAGGGAAGAAACTCGAAAATTTCGCGATGTTTTGACTTTGACGTAATACTTTGCGGATTTATTTTATGCTATCGTATATAATATTTACCGAAACACGTTCCCTGAACAATAAACTATGCTTACAAATAATATTACTTGCGTTTATTTGACAAATTGATAGTTTTATCGATCTTTTCATGACATGCGACGCTCAAAGTTTGACAGCTCAAATCGCGGCAGAAATGTCATTTCGAAAGTCATAGATATGTGCAAAGATGATTATTTGAGAGGCTAGATGTGTTCCTTATATCTGTTACGTCAAGAACAAGAATGCCCCAAGCGATTCTGACCTTGTCCTTCATACATTTTCTTTATACATAAGGTTTAAAATCGCATCTCAAAATTTTTTTTTTTTTTTATGGCGCGTCCTGGGCGCGCAATCAGCAAACCAGAGGTTAAGGAGCTGCTCGTAGCCAAAAGAGCCATAGTATCGCGCAAGCATGCTATCTCACTTGCGCTCGTACACTTTCGTGCATACATCACATGTGTTAACTTAGCATTCGCTGAGTTTGGATTGGTGACAGCGCTGGCATTTGATTTAGCCTGAATTAGTATAATTTCTTCTGGGATGTACGCGTATTTATTATCTGGTGCTGCTTTTCAGATCCAAGCAGGAGACGTGATTACCATAGACAAGGCTACTGGAAAGATTACGCGGCTCGGACGAAGTTTTACACGGGCTCGGGACTATGACGCAACTGGTGAGTTTAAATCACTCATTTATTATTAAATTAAGGTTTTGTTTTTAAGATCAGCAAGCAACCGGTTAATTGCAAAGCGGAAATAACACAAAATTTTTATATATCTGACAGTTCGTAAGACAAAAAATCTGAACAAAGAGTGGGAGTTAACATGGGATTTGGGAAGTTTTGGAACTCAATTTTTGTTCGTCGTAAAAATGTGAACAAGATGTCATACTTTGTTTAAAAATCGGATATAGCAGGTATTCAAATATAAATCCACCTTTATTATTATGAACCTACCTGAATTTGAAGAGGCGGCAGAGGTTTGATTTTCTGCGATGTTTTTTTTTATTTAATTTGGATTACGTGAAAATTCGTTAATTTGAAGTTTAATTTTTGAAGTCCAGTGGATTTCAAATTAACCGGTTTGTACTATACTAATATGGAATGACTAATCTAATCTTAACTTTTTCCAGGTGCTTCGTGTCGCTTCGTGCACTGCCCCGAGGGTGAGCTCCAGAAGAGGAAGGAAGTGGTGCACACGGTCACCCTTCACGAGGTCGATGTCATCAATTCACGAACGCACGGCTTCCTCGCTCTCTTCTCTGGTAACTATTTATTTCTTTAGTAATCCACATGGCATGGAACTGACGACGAAACGAAGAACTGACGACGAACGAAAGTAGATTGAAATGCTTTACAAATTCTCGTACGTACATTCTGTTCGTTCATTTCTATTGTTTTTCAGTTATTATTAATCGCTTTGTACCATTTTGTTATTAGAGAATAGTCTGTAAACACACATAATCTTAATAAAAATTAATGTTTCTTTGTTTGTCCCTTATGTCCCTTATGTGAAATTATTTCATATACCATTGCAATGAAATTTTGATTATTTTGAATGTGCGCACTCCTGCGAAAGTTTCTTTATGTAATAGTGAGCTTTGGCTTTATTAAAATTGAATTAAAAAATTACAATGAGTGGTGCGCGAGTTGTTTGAAAAATGTATGTATTTCATATAGTTTAGCTGCAGGGAGGGGAGGAGAATCCGGGAGGAACGAAGGAGGGGTATTCGGGGGATCGTGGGAGAAAGGGTGGTGGAAGGGGAACGTGGGAGGCGAACGGGAAAGGAAAGGGGATGCATAGGAAAGGACACACAGGAGAAAAATTTTCTTCTTTGAATGGCATTGCAACGCATACCAGGCACTCGCTGGTATTAAATAAATATTAAATGACCTGTATTCTTCTATGTATATATATATACATATATATCTCTCGATCCTGACTCTATTGGACTTACTGATGGCCTGCGTCAGGGCTTCCATCGTGCTCGTTAGAACCTGGGATAATTCAATCGCCTGGCATCAGGTGTTAATGTCACATGTATGTATTTTGGCCACACACTGTCAGATAGGGTAAGTACATGGAAAATAGGTACAAGCGAGACGTATATAGTTACGTCAAGGTATAAGGTGACATTAGCAGGATATCCATCCATATATATCTACGCATCCTGCTGACAATGCGTGTTCTTTGGCAATTCCAGGCGACACGGGGGAAATTAAGTCGGAGGTTCGCGAGCAGATAAACGGCAAGGTGGCCGAGTGGCGCGAGGAGGGCAAGGCGGAGATCATCCCGGGGGTGCTGTTCATAGACGAGGCGCACATGCTGGACATGGAGTGCTTCTCCTTCCTCAACCGGGCCCTGGAGACCGACATGGCCCCCGTCGTCATAATGGCCACCAATCGGGGCATCACCAAGATTCGCGGCACCAATTACAAAAGCCCCCACGGTAAGTCTACACAAACAAAATAACAGCATATTAACTGGATTCATCAAAGTGTCTCTGAAGTTCTCTCCAGAGGTTTTCACATTATAGTAGAACCCCATTAATTCAAAATCCATGGGATCCAAAAATAAAATTTGGAATTTACGAATTCCCACGTAATTCCAAATATTATGAAAAAAAAATTGTGAAAAATTGCCAAAAATTGAGTTCCTCAGCTGCAAATTCAAATTCGGGAAGGTTCATCTTAGTAAGTAACAATAGGACTTATTCCAATGTACCGGTTTACCGCCGCGGTTGGCCCTATGTTTGAAGAAAATTCATAAAAATATGACATATTTCTGCGTAAATCAAAAAATTTGCGGCGAATCCCGTTGCGGCCGGTCCTCTAAATTCATATAATACTGCATTGTTTCCTGATTACCGCCTCGGCCGGCTCTTCAAGTTTAAATATTTGAAGTAAATTTGTAAAAATACGATATATTTCTGCGTAAATCGAAATTTTGCAGCCGAATCCCTTCGCAGCCGACCATTCTAAATCAGATATTTCCGTGTAAATCAAATATTGGCGACCGTTTACCGCTGCGGTCAGCCTTTCGAATTCGAAGTAAATTTATAAAAAATTTTACAATCACGGCTATCTGTAGATTCAGGTTTACGAAATTATATGATTTTTTTTGGAAAAATCGATGTTTCTCGAAATACGCAAACAAATTTTCGTGCGCCGGCAAAAATAAATTTCAGATTACAAATTAACGAATTTCAAATTAAAAAATCATTTGTATGAAAAGAAATTTTGTGTTTGAAATGTTTTTTTGAAAAAAATTTCGAATTATGCATTTTTTCGAATTAAGAGTGTAAACACATGTGTGTTTTTATTTTTGTCATTATCAGTGATTTTAGTTAGAAAAAACTTTCACACAAAACTTTAAAGATTGCAATTTTAAATTAAAAAAATAACTGTTTTCTAGCATAAGCGGAAAAACGAAGCACATTAATAATTTTTTTAATATATATTTACAGGAATACCCATTGACTTGCTTGACAGAATGATCATAGTTCCCACTTCTCCGTACAGTCAAGCAGAACTCAAGGAAATTCTCAATATTAGGTGAGTGTTTCCAATTTCCCTCTCGTTAATATGCTTGGTGTAACTCTAAGTGACCAGCTCAGGTACGGGGGCTCCATCGAAGCCAGAGTCAAGTTAGCCTCTCAGAAATGGGCGTACTGTTCAGGGCCCAATCGCATGTGCGCTCCACTATTGAATTTGACAGCCACCTCTGGTCTGAGGACGCTAAACCATCAGAAGAAAACTCTTGTCCCTGTGCAGATGGGGGATCCGTTTGATGGATTTCCCTATCTTAACAATTTGATTGTAATCTTTGGAACCCAAATGTTAGGTGGTTAGAAATTTTCCCACAAATGAGTCGAAAATGTCAAATTGTTATTAGTAATGTTGCAGAAATACCGTTTAATGGTCACCAAACAGAAACACTGTTTTTTTTTTTTTTTTTACATGTGTTTCACACAGGAGGCCTTGAGGAAAATAATTTCCCACAGGGCCTATATCATCATTAGGGATGCTGTGTGGGAGTTTTTTTTAAGGAAAGGAAGGGGAAGAGAGGTTCTGGGAAGAAAAGGGGTGGGTAGGATTCATGAACCCGGGCACCCCTGCTAAATTACCAAACGTAGCGAATCACTTGGGTGACCTATGGCAGAGGTGCTGATTATCCAATAAAGGTTCCCGGGGCGGCGGTACCCATTCCCGCCTCCCAAATTGAATTGTTTAACGTTAAGTGTTTTTTTATTAGTAAGGCTGTAAGAGTTAATGAATGTTTTCGTTGGATTCCGACACCCACGTTTGATTATTTGTTTGTTGTACACAGGTGCGAAGAGGAAGACTGCCAGATGTCGTCTGACGCGCTGACCGTGTTGACGCGTATCGCCACGGAGACCTCCCTGCGCTACGCCATACAGCTCATCACCACAGCGTCCCTGGTGGCTCGCAGGCGAAAGGCCACAGAGGTACATCATTGCTCTTTTAACCAGCCACCTCTGGTCTAGATGGGAGATATCTGAAAATACCTGAAAAAAAAACCCTCCACTCTGCGCAGAAACGGGCGGTCCGTTTAATAGATTCTCCCATCTGAACAAACGGATTGCAATATTTAGAGCACAGGCGTCGGGTTGCAATGCTATCCTTGTTCTACCGGTATTTCAATGGAAGGCGCTCCGAGGAACTAGCGTCATTGATCCCCTCTGCATCGGTGCATAGACAGGAAACACGCCAAACGCTTGCCCAACATATGTACACGGTTGATATTTGTCACATGAGAACGGGTCGCTTCTTCGACTCGATCTTGAGTTTAACGGCTCGGCTGTGGAACGACTTACCGGCCTCTGTGTTTCCTCCTTCGTACAACATGGGCCTCTTCAAGACCAATTTTCATTCCTTGCTCTCCTCAAAAAGACCCTCCTCTCAGCATCTCAGATGACGTATGTCCCGTGAAATTATTTTCCTCAGGGCATCCTGTGTGTAGTTAATGAAAAAAAATAAAAATACCAATTTTTCGGAGATGTCTGACTAATGAACTGGACTATCAATAATGTTGTTTTTTTCCATACAAGGGCTCAGTTATTAAAGTTAATGTATTTTAATGTTTTAGGTTGCCATGGAAGATGTGAAAAAAGTTTACTCTCTCTTTCTGGATGAGCACCGATCTTCCCAATTCCTCAAGGAGTATCAGGATGAATTCATGTTCAACGATATGGGTGAGTTTTTCCCCTGATGATGTTAGACAACCTCCCATAATCATATCCAATATATCGAGATTCACCTATCGTAACAAACGGTTTGCAATCTTTAGAATGCAAGCGTCAGATGGGAGTGCTGTCCTTGTTCTACCGTTATTTCAATGGTAGATGCTCTGAGGACGACGGTGCATAGTCGGAAAAGTGTCAAATGTGCCCTCATCATTTATACACATTTGTCACAAGAGAATGGGTCATTTCTACGACTCGTATAATTGACTTTGGAACGATTTGGTGTTCTCTGTGCTTCCTTCAAGACCCATGTTCCTCAAAAATACCCTCCACACAGCATCTCCAAATATGACACATGCCAATAGTATGTATTTGATTCACTTGGTCATCTTGCATTTTCCTGAAATTTTCTACCATTCATCTTCGCATTGTATTTTCTCTTTTACACTCTTCAATCATCCGCTCTACGTGTCCAAAGGATCTATCCGTCCCTTTCTTAAACTTTTCATACTTCCTGAATGTACACATTTTCAGTCATTCATGGTTTTACCTACACACGCCTCGGGGATCTCATTTTTTCAGCATTCAGTATTTTTTCATCATTCTTCTCTGCCAGTTCCGTGCTTTACTGCCAAACATCAGGATAGGTACCAGCACTCCATTGCGAACTGCTAGTTTCGCTTCTTTGGACAGTTTTTTATTAGTGGCGCCAACCGCATTCAGTCCTCCTTTAATGGTATTATCTGCATTTACCCTTCTTTCAATATCTCTATCAGCCTTCTCATCTCTCGTAAACATACTTCCCAGATACACAAACTCATCCACCTGCTCCAAGTATTCATAATTCACACCTATAATGCACACTGTTTTTTACCCTCTTTTACAAACACCATGACTTTAGACTTACTTACATTCATTAACTCAGTCTTCATACATACTTGGTTCATCCTAGACACAAGATACTGTAGATCTTCCACACTGTTAGAAATCAGCATACAACACGTGACATACTTTCAGATTACTCAATTTCGTGCCCAATCCCATCTCTTTCAATTCTTGCATACAATTATCCACATATAAATTGAATAACCATGGTGATATTACGCAGCCTTGTATGATGTCAAACCACCCCTTAAAATCGGCGTTCACCCTAATACATGCAATGTTTCCCTCATTCAGAGATGCAATTGCATGTATGAGATTCGCATTCACTCCATACTTGGACAACACCTTCCATAGCTTTTTCCTGTCAACTCGGTCGTATGCTTTTTGTAGATCTACAAAGGCTCAGAAGAGTTTCCGGTTTTTCGCAAGAAACTTCTCAGTGAGCATACGCTCTGAGAAAATCTGGTCCATGCATCCCCTTCCTCCCCTAAAGGCACCTTGCACATCCCATCTTTTATCCTTTGCTTCCATCTTACCCTTTCATTCAATATTCTTCCATAAAGAAATCAGCAATTTTTCGTATTTCTTGGGCATTAACTATATAACAATTTCTAGACATTTTGTTTTTTGAAGAGTTTTATTAAATGTACATTTGTTACTTAAATTTAATTTTTCCGCAACCGGTTTCGATACAATCGTATCATTCACGAGCAGAATTAAAACTAACTTAAAAATTAAATGCAAGTACCAAAGATTAAATTAGGTGAGAGTAGTGGGAGGGATAATTTTGGGGGGAGGGGGAAAGCGGTGGGAGGAGTCAATATTATACGGAAACATGGTTAGTAAAGGAGATTTGCACCTAATTTAATCTTTGGTACTTGCATTTAATTTTTAAGTTAGTTTTAATTCTGCTCGTGAATGATACGGTTGTAACGAAACCGGTCGCGGAAAAATTAAATTTAAGTAACAAATGTACATTTAATAAAACTCTTCAAAAAACAAAAAGAAATCAGCACTCCATTTTCAGCAAACAACAGGCTACAGATTGCTCATTTTCACACCCAATCCCTAATTTTATTTTATTTGTTTCAGATGAAAAGGATAACACCTCAGATATGGATATCGTAGTTTGAATTTCAAGATGTTAATCTAATTATTATTTTAAGATGAAAAATTCTTGTTTGTACGACGAAAAAGTAAATATACAGTACTCTCTCATTAATCTTCTTGTTCACCGTGTGCCTAGACTTGAGCGCCAAGTTTTGTACGGCGACAGGTTGGGTAATCGTACTCCTATACACTTAGTTACTATACCGCCATCTAGCTTGCTAGAGCTGACCATTTTACCAGTCACTGGGTTCATTATTTTAGGACGACACACTCCATTCTGACCCACCGAAATATCTGAAGTGACGCGAGGCATTCGCGCCAATTGTATGCAGTTAGACCTCTGTGTATTCTAGCAACTGTCGCATGAGTTTAATTCTACCATAATTTTTGTTTGAACAAGTTTACAAAATGGAGTCTTCGCACAAACTTAAACATGCTAGATACTTTAAATCAGTTTTACGAAATACCTGTTTTCATTGGACATTTTTCGGTTTTTGGGGGGGGGGCTGATTAGTGAGAGAGTGCTGTATTTTTAAATCACTGAGCAGGCAAAACAATAGAAGTGTGTTTTGGGCATGTCATTATGTGAAAGTCATTAAGTGAGCGAAATTTTTCCTTACTTTCCAGTAAAATTTATCAAATATTTTAAAATTTTAAAATGCTTACTCGAACAGATTGTCAATTTCATCGGCCTGTCTAGGGCCTAGAAGTTGAATAGCTGTGTCCGAAGTAAGCGAAAATTTTCCCTAATTTTGGCAAAATGTTGATCAAACATTCTGGTATTTCGAAATATTTTTTCAATTATTTGATTTGTGTGATTTCAAACGATGTCGTCAATTCACACAAGACTGCCACTCCTGGGGCCCAGACAGGCTGACTGACGGAATTGATTATCTGTTTAAGAAAATTTTCGACACTTGCACTCCCCAAAGGGATAAATGAGCTTACTTTGGGCATGCAGACACTCCCGCAGCACACTTCTAGGATTTTTTTGTTCAGTGGTTTAAGTAAAATGATAATTGATATGAAAATAAACTGTACCAAAGTTTGAGAATTTTCAATGAATAAATTTTAAGTTTGAAATATTTTGTGTTTTTTTAATATTGTTAATTATAAAATTTAAGAAATTTATATTTCCAGTAGGGTAAGCAGAGAGACTGGAACATCCTGACATACAATCCACTTGTTATTTTTACTGAATTAGTATGTTTCACTTGATCTTGCTATGAAGTTCCAATATATCCTTGACTTCTTTCAAAAATCTTTGACATTCAAAATTGGTTACATGAAGTACCCACCAACACAGGGTGTCCGGAAACTCGTAGTACAAGCGAAAAGCTGGTGAATCTACATCACATATAAAACCAAAAAAAACATTTTTTGGAAATCTGAGCATTTTGATTTTTTCGGCAACTAAAGTATTAAAAAAAAACTAGCAGTTAAAAATCTGCAGGTTTTTACTGCTAGCCCCTGCGGGCGGCTTTGGTTCAGCTTCGCCCAGTTAGTGTTGGTGACCATTTTTTAAATCCAAAAGGAACTGAAAAGCCAGACATCTTCATCCCTTCAGCCTCACAACTACCCCAGTAATAGGGGACGCAATAGTCACCCTGTCTCCAGTCATTTCCTACACCAAGGACTTAACCGCTCTCAACTTGGGAAAAGGATTTGGGAAAAATAAAACAGAAAAATGCATACAAAATTATAGTTTGTAATATAAAAACTTCCATCACATTTACAAAATTTGATCACAATTTTAAATTTTCTAACAAATACATTTTTTAATAATACACTCCATTAGCAAAATTGAACACACAATACAACGCTACATTGAAAAAGTCTGGTATATTCAAAACTAGACTAATAAACACTTAGCATAGAATCTGTGCATAGATTAGCGATCCTTCTCATTGAAATCTCTGTTTTAATGTGTCAATCTCTGTTTCAATGTGCAATCTTTACAACACAGTTATCCTGTGTCTGTTCTACCGGCATTTCAATGGAGGGTGCCTCACTGTTGAAACAGCCACCCGAAATCCGCAGAAACTTACAAAATAAGATACAGATTGAAAATTTGATGCAGAAATATGTTTACGAAACTGGTATTTCAATGAGGGGGCGCTCCAAGCTGATACCAAGCTTGATCCTTTCGACACATGTCAAACATGAGCATGGGTGATTTCTCTCTTCAAGACCTCCGCACAGCATCCCCAAAGATGACAAAATGTGATAAAAATCAATCAATAGATGCCGCATAGTGTATTCAAAATTTGCCAATCCGAAATACACTGGAAATCTCAATGGAACATACCATTATATCCTCTGTCCCTACTTCTTAGGTTAGGAGACTTGGGGCCAGTTGCTTTTTCACAGAATTTGAACAATTCATTGAATTTCAAAGTTAAAATTCAAGTTTTGTGAAATTTCTATTCAAGTTCTGTTATATTTCATTATGGGCAGTTTAGAATAAAAACAGAACTTGAATAGAACTTTCAGAAAATGTGAAAATTTAATTTGAAATTCGATACATTGTTCAAATTCTGTGAAACAGCTGGCCTTTAGTTTGGAGTGTTTTACAAAACTTAATATGTAAAATTGTCATCAAATCGGTGTAATTTTTTTTTTTACATTTGAAAGGCTTCCGTTAAACGCCGATTCTAGGTCTGTTCGAGCGTTTGAACAAATTGCGATCAGCTGACAAGCGTAACAACACGACAGTTGTGCTTTTCTGCTCGTCACAATTTGTTCAAAAGCCGAAATTGACCTAGAATCAGCGTTTAACGAAGATTTTGACCATCTGATGACAATGTTACATTTGAATTTCTGTAAAACAACTGGCCCTTAATGACGTATTAATACAGTCAGTCACATCACTGAATTAAAATACATGGTGTCTGGAAATTAGTTGTACAAGTGAGGAAATTTGTGAATCTACATCACAATTATAGAGATAAAGTTTGTTTCCCATTTGTACATCTAGTTTCCATACACTGTGTATAAGCAAGGTATCCTTAATGAAAAAAAAAATGCAAGTGTGCAGTTCACACGCGGTAGAAGTGAAACCTTCAAAAAAAATTAAGTAGAAAAGAGTGAGGAGGCTACAAAGCACCACACAATTATTCCATCTCATTTTCTCGCAGGCTAAATAAATCCTTTAGATGTAAGTGTCTCTTTTTAGTGTCGCTTTTTCGTTTCATCAAGTTTCAAATCGCAACGGTGCTAAGAAGTTTTCACTTCAAAAAGCATTTTGCCATAGAAAAATTTCTAAAAGTCAAAATTCACATTTCTGTAACTACATTGCCAAAAGTAATTTTAAAAAATCAAATAAATTCACTTAACTTACAGCAATGTTTTTGGTGGAGTTTGTTTTATGTAACTGACTGCAGTAATTACATTACACATATAAAAAATTAAACTTAATAATAAAAATTATAAACATATATGTCAAAAGTAGTTGTGGGTGGTTTTGCGCGGCAAATATAAAGGTTTGAAGTGTAATTATATTGGCAGTATAAATATTATTTCATTTTAGTGTCAACATCTGTCGAAGCTGTGTGATGTATTAAATTGATTCTGGTACAAGTTTATAAAATTGATAAGAATCTGATAGAAATTAACAATATTGAATTGTGTTTCCAACAAAAATCAACAGTATTGAAATGATTCATTCAGAAACTCACTATATTGACAGCAATCTGATAGAAATTAACAATATTGAGTTGTGTTTCCAACAAAAATCAACAGTATTGAAATGATTCATTCAGAAACTCACTATATTGACAGCAATCTGATAGAAATTAACAATATTGAGTTGTGTTTCCAACAAAAATCAACAGTATTGAAATGATTCATTCAGAAACTCACTATATTGACAGCAATCTGATAGAAATTCACAATATTGAGTTTTGTTCTAACAAAAATCAACAGTATTGAAATGATTCATTCAAAAACTCACTATATTGACAGCAATCTGATAGAAATTCACAATATTGAGTTTTGTTCCAACAAAAATCAACAGTATTGAAATGATTCATTCAAAAACTCACTATATTGACAGCAATCTGATAGAAATTCACAATAATGAGATGTGATTGAATGTAAACGTTTTTGACAGAAGTTTACAATAATAACAAGGGATTCTGACAGAAATTTATAATTTTGAAATAAATTTCATAATAATCTAACAAAAATCAGCAATATTGAAATGATTCATACAGAAACTCACTATATTGACGAGAATCTGACAGAAATTCACAATATTGAGATGTGATTACATGTAAACATTTTTGACAGAAGTTTACAATATTGACAAACATCTGACAGTAATTAAATGACAGAAATTTATAATATTGATATACATTTCGCAATAATATAACAAAAATCAACAATATTGAAATGACTCTTCAGAAACTCACTATATTTATGAGAATCTGACAGAAATTCACAATATTTAGATTGTGATAAAATTTAAACCTTTTTGACTGAAGTTTGCAATATTTACAAATATCTGACAAAAATTAACCACGGAATTCTGACAGAAATTCATAATATTGATATAAATTTCGCAAAATATCAAACAAAAATCTACAATATTCAATAATTTCTTTAAAAAACTCACTGTATTAACAGGAATCTGACAGAAATTAACAATGAAATGATTCTGAAGTTCGCAATTATGAATCTTACAGAAATTACATGAATCTGACAGCAATTCACAACATTGACACGAATCTGACAGTTATTGACATCCATCTGACAAGAAATGACGCAAAATCAGTACAATTGCGAAATGTCTAGTAAAATAGAATATTTTTAAATTGCACTTGTAAAGTATTTTCCTATATCAAAATAAAACCCTACAAAATGAAGATATTTTAAAAATATATTAGTCTTAAAGAAAGCTTTTTGCTTTTTTCTTGCATTAGTGACAAGTTTTAATTGGGTTGTTTCAAACAAATCCAAATGTTGACATTCTCTTCGAATGGCCAATCAAATGACATTTGAAACAGAGATGTTAGGTCCGTTCCAGCTTTTGAACAAATCATGATCAACTCACAAGCGTAACGACATGACAGTTGTGCTTTTTTGTTGATCACAATTTGTTCAAAAACTGCAACATACCTAGAATCAGCATTTAACGGAAACTTTTCAACTTTCCACACAGGATGTCCCGAGGGAAATAATCTAATTTCCCTTTTTTAGGGATACTGTGTGGAGTGTTGATACTTTTTTAGTAAACTGAGATATAAAGTTCTGGGAAGGAAAAAGGTTTGAGGTGTGGGTAAGGATCAGGGGGTCGGATCAAGAGGTCAGAAGGTGACTGATCTCCCGATCCGGCCTGCCATGCAGCTGATGGGCAAAAGCATCCGCCAAGACTGACAAACCCCACACAATGAACACAGGCACCATACGTAGCTTGCCACTTGGCAGAGGTGTTGGTTATCCAAAGAATGGTGCCCGGGGCGGTGGTACCCATAGAGGTCTGACTAATGGGCTGGACTATCGGTTGCAACATAATACCAACACACTTGTACCACATGATAATAAGTGTGTTAATCTGAAAACTTACGTGACTTTGTAGAAGTAAGGGCAAAATTTCCTCACTTCTTAATATGTACAAATTAATTAAATAACACTTTGTTTTAACTTAATAACAAGAAACAACCACATATTTATGTATCAAGCAAGTTGGTAGAAGATGCTCTAAAGTTAAATTTTTTCATAGAAGAAGAAAACACTAATAATCTAAACGAAAATATGAAAGAGAACAAGACACAGAAAAAATAAAAAGATCTCTCATTTTACCAGGATGAGCGCCTTATCCAATTAGGCCATTGCCACCTTTTATTTGAACGTCATAATTGTCAATCTCATATTTCAAATTTTAGAATTAACAATATTATCTTCAACTAATTTTTTTCCACATTATAGGCAACTATCTTTTTTATTGGAAACAATCTTTCTAAAAATTTGGTTGTAACCTAGATAGTGTCTCGGATAAATATATCCGACTTTATTTTATATGGAACACCTATCGACCTTATTGTAAAAGTCTAAAGTTGCGACCGTTATCTTTTTTTCCGTGTCTTGTTCTATTTCATATTTTCGTTTACATTAATAATGTTATCTTCTTCTTCAATGATACATTACATTGATGGTAATAACCTTCAAAGTTACAAAAAAAGAGTTGTTCTAAGAATATTTTTAATTTTTTCAATCAAAAGTTCAAAAATTCCTGTTAGTATGATGTGACGTTCCACTTCAATCTAAATAGGCACAAATTATTTAAATAACCCAAACTAAGAACCTAATAACATATTTTGTGCATGTTTTTCCATCTTTGACGTAAATAGGTGTTTCTTGTAATAACTAAATTAAAACAAAGTGTTATTTCAATAATTTGGGCATATTTAGAATTAAGCAAAGTATGTAAAAACAAGTAACAGTGAAAAATTTGCTGTAACTGAGAAAAAAAAATTGGAATGTTTTCTCAAAAGAAACATTGAAAATTGCTTTTTAGGTTTTCACGGTCAAAAGTATTTATGTTATTTATTTTTGGGGTGTTATGCCGTGTTTCGCTACCTCCTTCTTTAGCCAACATTTCGGACAGCGTCACAGCTCATCTGCCCTGATGATGGACACTGTAATGCTGTCCAAAACGTTGGCTAAAGAAGGAGGTAGTGAAACACGGCATAACACCCCAAAAATAAATATTAAAAATTGCATCTGTAACATTTTGAGGTTGTACTTCCATACAGTGGTTCTATGACAGTTGATCCCATGACAATTGGCCCCCCAGCACACTTATACACAATATGCAGTCGATTTTGGGAAAATACAGTATATCTACTTACACAAAATGTAATTAAGTGTCCCCGAAGGTGTGTGCAGAGAGGATGTACCGCCAAATAACAGAAGTGTAAAACATATTTTAATTAAAATGCATCAAGGATAAAACTACGTCTATATTCTGTATATAACAGCGCATAAGTACAAAAAATAGACACTGTAAATAAGTTTGTTTGATATTCATACAAACTTATTATTTCTAAGGGCATTTTTCAAGTCGATTTTAGGTTTCAAATTGGTAAATAATGCAAAAAAAAATATAATCTTATAACATCATGGGGGGGATCAATTTTAGAGTCACCCATTACAACACAGGGTCACCCATTACAGTACAGAGTCACCCATTACAGTACAGAGTCACCCATTTCAGTTTAGGGTCACCTACTACAGTACAGAGTCACCTACTACAGTACAGAGTCACCCATTACAGTATAGTGTCACGCATTACGGTACAGAGTCACCCATTACAGTTCAGAGTCACCCATTACAGTACAGTGTTACCCATTATGGTATAGGGTCACCCATTACAATACAGAGCCACCCATTACAGTACAGTGTCACCCATTATAGTATAGGGTCACCCATTACAATATAGAGCCACCCATTACAGTACAGACACACCCATTACAATAAAAAAAAACACATAAAATTTGTTGTAGACCACTTTTATTTTATTAACACTCTACCGGTTTCGGAAGCACCTTTCCTTCATCAGAAGGAGAAGGGTGCTTCCGAAACCGGTAGTGTTAATAAAATAAAAGTGGTCTACAACCAATTTGTGTTTTTTTGTTGTAAATTATGGCGAGCCACAAAGTTAATGCTTTTTACAAATATGTCACCCATTACAGTACAGAGTCACCCATTACAGTACAGACTAGCCCATTGCAGCACATAGCCACCCATTACACTAGTGTCACCCATTACAGCAGTGTCACCCATTACAGTACAGAGTCACCCATTACAGTAGATTCACTCAATAGACAAACTAACAAAGTAAAATTACTTCTGTTAAAATTGAAGATTTTTTTCAATATCAATATTTGAAAATATAATAATCGATTTCAACAGCCTATCCGTTATACTGGTAGACTGCTTTTCTTTCAAATTGGTACAGTTCATACTTCCAAAGGATTATTAGTTCAGAAGAATGAAAAATAATAAAAATTCTATAAAAGAAAGCTCTTTTTGGAATATACATAGTTTAAAGTTGCAAATGGAAATAAAAATTGATTGCATTGGACTATCTAAGGAAATTATGCCTTGTCAAATCAGCGAGCACCGAGCTTGGACATTTTGGTCATGTGGTCGAAGGAAAAGATGTGATGGAATATCTCGGAGCGAGTCACGGGGCCTGTACCGCAAAAGGCGCAATCGTACGTCCCATTCGCAAGTTCCAAGACTCCGTTTCTTTGCAAGAGAATCCCCTCGTCAGTTTTGGGTGTCTCCAGTTGATAAGGGACGTTGCTCTTGTTCTGTTCGCCCTGGTAAGACGAATTCTTTTCGTCTTTCTGCTTCTTGACTTGCGCACGCGAGAACGAAGGCGCCGAGTTCGATTCAGAGTTGGCCCTCTGTTTGTTTGGCGTCGGGTTGTTGTCGGCGCTTGCAAACGACTTGTGCTTCGGCCCCATCACGTGCTGCCCCACGTTGCGCTCCCCGTTGATCTTCACCATACAGTAAGAACAGTAGAACTGGGTAGCCGTTGTGTATTTAACACCGTCGACGGAATCTTCGTGCCCCGGAAGCTTAACATGCTCGAAAGCCGCGCCGATGTTCGGCAGAACCATTCGGCATTTGAAACACCAGAATTCAGTGCCGTTTCTATGCAAGATAACGCGGTTGAATCCCTTGTTGTTATTGTTTTTCTTGACTGGGACGGCTTGCTTGCTGCGTACGCGCGCAAGATTTTGGACATGCGGTCCGTTGAAGTGGCGCAGCATCGTCTCGTAGCTGGCGTACGAAGCGCTGCACGCAAGGCACTCGAATATCAACGGAAGTTTGCCATATGATACGGCCACACCGTTTTGCACCATCAAAGCTTGTTGATCAGGATTTAGGCCGTTCCTAACGTTCTTTGAAGCTTCCAGATTCTTCTTGTGCAGCGCTCCCCCGTGATGCGCGTCCAATGCGTTTTGATTTGGGATGTTGCGCGAATCACAGATCAGGCAGACATGCTTTCGATCCGGCGTGCGGTAGATGTGATCATATTTACCGTCGGAAGAATTCGAAGCGATCTCCATGTCGTCCGAGTCTTGCTGAGGACTCTTTTTGCGAGCTTTTGTCTCCAGGAGTTTCTCGAGCTGCGAAATATCTATGGCAGGCAGCTCCGTCATATCCAACATCTGAGCGATCTTGACTTCTGCACCTTCGGAAACTTGATTACGATTAGATGTGATGGTTGGCTGCTTGCCTTCCAAGAAGTCCAATAAGAGCTTATCGTGGCCTTTAGATTTGATATGCTCTTCGACGTTTTGCTGCCTCGGGGGAAGTTCCTTCCTACAAAGTCCGCAGTAAGCGTACTTGGACATGGGATCAACGAAAATCTTATTCATAACGATGTGTAAATCGGTCAAATAGAACAGCTTATTTGGTCCAAACAGATCCGGATTCTGAATGATCAGTTCTTTCTGCATCCTGGCGTTGTACTGATTCAGGTTTTGCACGTGAGCTTCGCCATCCATGTGATCGGCGAGCACGGCGTTATCAGACTCGAGGTTGATACCGCACGGCAAGCAGTTGACGAGGTTATCGTCGATAAGGTTCGGCACCAACTTATTCAAGAACATGGCACGTTTATGCTTGGCTTCATTGGCTTTGCGCTCCTTCTTGTCGACAACTTTGATCGAAGACTTGACGATTGTCCCGGCGCTGGTTGAGTTATCGTTACCGTGCGTGTGTTTCAAGAGCTCCTCTTCGAGATTCGAGTCTTGCGCCACGACAATTTCTTCGTTACAATCAATGCAAATGTGCACTTGATTGCCGTCTTGCGAAGCGACGATTTTCTGTTCCTTTCCTTGAAGTTTCTTCTCATTCGGATACACGTATTCCACTTTAACACTCGACGCCGATTCTTTAACAATCTTTTCTGCCGGTTTCTCCCGGATATCTCCCTCTAAGTTAGAACTAATGAACACATCGATGTCTCCTTTCAATTTCAACAATTCATCCTTAACTTTCTGCCGTGCGTCCAAAACACGGATGGGATCGAGACTGTATTCCGTGTCGCGCATATCGGACCCGGCACGGTCCAAAATCTTCGAAAAATACCCGACCTCCCGCGTGATTTTAGCCGAAGCGATTTCAAATGACGTGCGTGACTTCTTGACGTCATCCTTCTCATACTGCTTGTTTAAATTCTGCGTCATAAACACAGTTTTAGAAGCGTCTTCTTTATTGTCTTTGAGCATCATGCCTTCCCTCCAAACCTTTGGTTTCTCCTCCTCAAACTTGATCGGACCAACAATCTCGACGATATCGTCGGCGGTAAGCGGAGCCTTTTTAGAATCGCCGCCCAAATCTTCTTCACTTTGCGGGGCCGCGATATCTTCAATCTTCCTGAAAGCCTGCGTAAGCGAAAGCACGGTGCTAACCAACCCTTCGATATTCGTGCTGGGCTGCGTTTTAGCGTCAAAATTTGCCTCCAAGACTTGCGCTGCGGCGTTTTCAATTGAATCCGGAATAGCCATACGGGAAAAGTCTGGCTGGCATCGCACGCTCATGATAGGAGAAGAGATGCAGTCACTCACACGCACATCGCCATACGTCTTCAAAGTGAGATTCTTGACAAGCGATGGTATGACTTGATAGCGCATGTCCGGCGGAACTCGGGACAGAGCTTTGAAGACGTATTCGGCTTCGGACATGCCTGGAGCTAAACTTGTGGAAGCTTCAACAACAGGCAAACACACTTTAGCTGGCGTTGTTTCCCTAATTTGAATATCTTCTTTAGTTTTGTTGGAATTTTGGGTTGGCGTTTCAGATTGTGCGTTATTTTGTAAAGATAGATTGGAAAGAGTCGCAGCAATGAAGTCTTCGGCACGTGAAAACACAACTTTGGTCGGGCTACCTCCGTTGCTTGCGTGTTCTTCGAGAATGTTCACATCCGGTGTCCTGGGGACATCTAAAGGGGCACCCGGGGCCCTGGAGGCCTCGGAGAGTACCCCCTGGGGGCGGGGCAGCTGGGAGGAAGGCGGGGAGAAGGGGGCGATGCCATCGCCAGTTCTGCTTTCTTCCTCCGGCTTGGCGGCTATGTCCATGAGGAACTTGTTGAAGGAGAAAGACATTGCCGAGTTGTCTTGTCAATCTGGAACAACGTAAAAAATTTATTAAATTTGTATAGACAATTTAGAAACAGGAGATTATTTACGAGATAAGGCATGAATACACAACGCTCGTCTCAAATAGGTTAAAAAAACGAAATTGAATTGTTTTTATAAAATTTCAACTGTTCTCCCAAACTGTTGGAAAAAACAGACTCTTTTGAGGCATATAGAAATGGGTTAGTACCACATACTGGGTAGAATAGAGACCACAAATTTATTTTACAAGAATGGCCTGAAAATAGCCCATTTTTCCAGTTGCCGTTTTTTATAAAGAACAAAAACGCCCACCTCTAAAGAATGCTTGCCGAGCCGAGACACAAACAAACAAAATGACTTCTCGTTCAATTTAAATACATCATAATTATTGCTGGAAATGACATTGCAAGCTGAAAATCAGCGCATTGACCTAGAAATTTCAGATTAACAAAAATGGTCATTTACCATTTTACCATTAAATTACTTGCGAAACCGTTTTGTAATTCTACTAATTTTGGTTGAAACGCCTCATTTTTTGAAGGGTCCTTCAAAATGGTTGCAAAAAAAAATACATCTTTACTAATATTATAAATGCGAAACTGCGTGTGTTTGTTTGTTACGATTTCATGCATAAACCAATAAACCGATTTTAAAAATTCTTTCACGAATAGAGAGCTAAATTATATGCGAGTAATATAAGCTGTATGTAATGGTAAGCTCTGGCATTATGAAATTATAAATATTAATATATATTACTAGCTGGGTTACCCGGCTTCGCTCAGGACAACATTCGAGAGTATTCTGGAATGTTCCACAATTTATTTTATTTATTTATAGCAGACCCGACAGATGTTGTCCTGTACACAACTGTCGGGACAAATTAAAATAGAATAATATTGAATATTCGATACTGCGATGGTAGCGCAGTCTGCCGGATCCAATGTAAAACATTTCAAAATCAACAACTCCTTAGGAATAAAAAATTAATTAAAAGAACATTTTCCAGTGGACCAAATTGTGAATCTAAACCATTCTCGAATCCCCTTGAACCCACACAAAAAATTTCATCAAAATCGGTCCAGCCGTTTAGGAGTTCAGTGACGTACACACGGACAGAAGAAATATATATATTAAGATATGTTTTCTGTCGCTAACAAGAGCGAGTTATTTTTTAATATTTTTTTTTATACGAATACCGCACAAGAGTCGCAACTGCTCCCATCTGGATCCAGTGAGACTATGGCATCCCCAATTGGGGTATGTTGTGAGGCTGAAGGTAGTGGGGAGGGGAAGGAGATAGGGAAGAGGAAGGTGGGGAAGTACCTGGCTATTAAGATCTGATTACTAAACACGGCTAAAGCCATTTCAAGCAACGTTTCAATTCTGAATGGTGGTCTTACACCAGGGCGGTACTGATAACATCTTCCACGCTGGAACGTGCCGCAAATATACTATATATTGTTTTGAATGGATAAATTGTGAAATAACACAAATCAAATAAAATTTATTTTCCACACCGGGATTCGATCCCGCGACCTTCGGATTGCAAGTCAAGAGTCTTACCACTCGACTACGCCGGCTATTGCTAACGTCAGAAAGCAAATCGTTGCCGTGGAAACGATGCTGACGTATTTGCGGGAAATCGTGGATAATATCTTCTATCTATACAAATAAAAATGAATCTCCGAAATGTTGATATGGGCATAACTTGCGAACGACGGCACCAAATAGGATTTTTTTTTTACTACTGGTGAGCTCTGGCATTATGAAATTTAGGTGGCAGGCGAGCTGTTTGAAAACTGAATGTACCGGGAATGAATGTATGGAATGCGGGAGGGGGGATAATTGATAAGTGCAAGCGCTAAAGTAATTTCCCCCTAATACCATGCGAGCAAAGCCGTGGGTAAGAACTAGTGGGTAATAATGAGGAAATTCTTAGAAAAATTATAAAACTAGAATTGATAATTTTTTTTTTAATAACAAATAGTCACCTCATTTAGACATGGTTCACTTAGTTCTGAGAAATGAGGTGTCAAAGTTTGCAAAGACGATTTCTCATTAGCTATTTATCAATTTCTGATTTTGAAGTTGAATCTTGTGTAAAATATTTCAACACATTGTTTGCGGGAGACACTTAAACACGTCTTTTGCATACTGTTGGTAGAGAGTAGGAGACCCGGAAAAGCTTTTTTGTACTTTTACACTATTGGTAAAGCGCGGGAAACGTCAAACTGCATTGTACACTTAAGCTGGCTTTACATTTGTAAGTTTTTTCGCTTGTGTAAGCGATTTATGACCAAATTACCAATGTAAACGTCATCAAAAGTTTTTTTTTTTTTTTTCAAGAGCGGAGACGGTTTACGTAAATAAAGTTCCCGTGAGCACTTAGGCCGTAGGCCCATTGTGCTATCTCTCATTTTACCTCATTCCTTTGACAGTAATCCAGTCCCTTTTACAAAGTTCACCAGGATTGTCATTGGAAATGAAGCTATATCTTCTGGTTCGACAATGTGTCTTCCCAGGTCTCATTTCTCCTCTTCACTCCTCTGTGGTTCCCTGAAGGCCCCACGAGGGAAGAGGGCTTCATCTCTCCTCTCCACTCCTTAGTTCCCTGAAGGCTCCACGACGGAGAGTTCACCTCCCCTTGGTTCCCTAAAGGCCCCACAAGAGAAGAGCCCACTCTACCTTGGCTCCCCGAGGGCCCCAGGAGGGAAGAGGACTTATCTCTACTCTTCACTCCTCCTTGGTTCCCTAAAGGCCCCATAAGAAAGAGTTCACGGAGATGGCCTCATTTCTCCTCTTCACTCCTACATGGTTCCCTGAAGGCCCCACATGGGAAGAGGACATCATCTCTCCACTTCACTCCTCCTTGGTTCCCCAAAGGCCCCGTGCCGGAAGAGTGCCCTTCCCCTTGGTTCCGTGAAGGCCCCACAAGGGAAGGGTTCATGGAGGTGGCCTCAGCTCTCCTCTCCACGGCTTCTCCTCTTGGTTCCTCCTAAGGGCCCCAGGAAGAAAGTCCATAGAGGTGGCCTCAGCACTCCTAGGTTCCCAAAAGGCCCCTGTTTTCGAATGGTCCAATTTTTTTTTGTCCCACGGGTGACCAGGGAAATAGAAGGTCCACTCCAGCAGAGCCCCGAATGTTGGAGTAAGGTCTAAATACTCCGAGATGCGACCTTGTTTCTCGGAGGCACCGTTCTTGACACTGTTCCCCAGGACATTCAGCCTGAGCACGGTAGCTCACACCTTGGCTCGGGATGGCTATTGCAGGTTTGTGTTTCCACTCCCTGAGCGATGGGTTCGCCATACTCCCTATGCTAGTTCATCAAAAGTAACTTAATGTAATTTATAGCAAGTTACAGAAGCTATTTTTCGTGAGTTTTTTGACAGGTCTAATCGCGTCTGAGCAACCTTCCAGCCTTTTTACAGCTTATAAGATCAGTTTGATAAGCTGAGAGATTTGCCGCAAGGAATGGTACCAAAATGCACTATTTGACAGGTGTCAAAAATTAAAAGACAGTTGTTTTCGTAGGATTTCTTCATAAAACTAGTATTTATTTACACTTATTAAGTTTTCTGAAAATGAGCATCCTTCTATTCATTTATCAGTCCAATTCTTTCTATTCACAATGTTTCGGTTTTTAACATTACGTGTTTGAATTCGATTTAGGTTGCTGTCAGGTAGCTGCCATTTTGATAAAATGGAAGAACTCCATTAATTTCTGCCTTTGATGGCACAATAGTATGTGGATAATTGTTGAATTAAAGCCAAATTCTATTTCAACACTTTATTTGGGCCTTTTCGTCTTTATTGAAAATATTGCGTAAATTTGACTGTAGCGGGATCATCGTTGTCAGGGAGCCTAAATTACTGCAAATAAATTTACAGATGTAAACGTTCGCACGAGCATTTACACAGGTTGAACTTCCGTGAGCATTAATTACCACAAGTTGGATACATGTGTAAACGCTCCTGTGAGTAACTTGTCAAAAACTTCCGTGAAGTCGTAAATTTTACTTAGGAGTGAGTGTTAATCTAGCCTTAGAGCAGTGATTCCCAAAGTGGTCCAGGTGGACCCCCAGGGGTCCACGGGAGACTCGACGGGGGTCCACGTAGACGTGATAAAAAAATGGGGGTCCACAAGTTGTAAGTGGGGGTCCACGAAGATTTATCTGCAGGCTTATTCTCTATCTTTTGTGGGATCATTATCGAGATAACGGACGAGATCTCCTGCCAGATTTGTGTGATTTTTACGTATGTATTGTAACATATTTTAGCTTAAATCGTTTTAAATGTGAATTCCTGCAAAAATGCATGATTATTATTCATTTAATGTACGTTGTACGTAGAAAAAGCAAATAAATCACACAAAATGATGTTGGGTACTCTAGCGAAAATTAGGCGTCGGCTCTCGTGAGACGTGTACTAGGTAGCCGGCAATTCATGGAATTAGGGTCGGGTGGCCGACTGTGGTCATAAATCATGCACTTGAAATACAATAGCTGTAGGATAAACATTTCGTTTTTAATCTTCACATTTCTACAGTGTTATAGTGATATTGTTTCGTTCAAGACGTTCTCTATCTTTGTTTCTACCTACATTCCGCTTTAAAAATTTCATACAAAATACTTATCATTGCATGATGTAATTTATATTTGTAACATTTGTTTAAAAGTTATTATTTGTGTGTTGTGCTTGAAAAGTTATTTGTTACATATTGTTTTCATAATAAAGGGATATTTATTCATAAAAAATACCCAATAAAAACAGACTACGGTAATGATGAGTGCGACGGAGAATTGTGCGCTGATAATTTGTCAAATTATTTTTGTGATAGTGACTATGACATACACACAGGGAATTGTTTCCAACAATTTCATACTTCCAACCAATATACATATTTGGTTTTGAAAATTATTTTGGGTAAAAAAATTGAGTCATTTTTTTTTTAAATGTAAGTTAGAACCTCGTTCAACCAAAGTGACAATGTAGAATTAAATCACTTGCGAAACCGGTTTGTAAATCTAGTAAATTGTGTTGAAATACAAATACATGGTTTGAAGTGTCATTCAAAATGGTTAGGAAATTCTTGATGATTTTTTTGATGACAAATGTCTAAAAATACTATACGAAACCGCAAATTGTATAATAATATACATGGAACACGGAAACTATTTTCTTGCCAAAAAATTCGTAAGCGAAAATTATATTTGACAGATTTGTACAGAAAATTTGACCTAAATAAATTCAAATTACAATAAATTGTTACCTATATGAAAGAATATTTTACCGCAATTTATTGCGCAACACTCAATCATGTACTAAAGACATACATTTTTACAAAACTTAATAAAAAAAAAACAATTAAAAAATACATTATTTATTGTAATATCCAATGCTTATTAAGAATCACGTGTTTGTTTTTTTAAACTATTTGTCGTTTGTATATGTATTTATAATTTGGGTTCGTTAAACTGATATGTCAAAGATAAATACAATAAAATGTTTCGTAAAATAAACAAAGAGAATGACTCAACAATTTATTTCGTTTTTTATAATTGTCGAAACGCTGACAGATTCGCCGAAATAATTGGAAGCAGGTACCTGGGTAATATATAAAGTATAATTTTTGTTAAATATTACATCAAGGCCGCTTGAAAACGGTAGAAAATAACTTTAAATTACACATAACCTAAAAAAATGTTTATTATAAATGACGCACTTATCGTGGATATAGGTTAAGAATGTCAACGGAGCTCTAAGCGGCAGGATAATAGCTGATGAAAATGGTAAATTCGTAAAGGCTAAACGCCGACAATATTAATTTTAAACTGTTGTCATAAAATATTGTATTTTGCGTAAAAGCATGCATACTTTTATAAAGATTGGTTGCACGCTTGCTCTCATTGGAAAGGTATCATAAAAACGTCATTTTAAAATCATAAAAAATATATATTAACAATTGCATCAGTTTTTTTGCATAAACACAAATTATCACGTACGAAAAATGAGTTTGCAGGTTGCATCGGATATCTCTGCGTCAGATCGTCAAACAAAGGATTTATCGGCGAAAAAACACGATAAAAATACTATTTTAAGAAATACAGTAAGAAAAATAACAAATTCATAATTTAAACTGCACCTTTTCCCATGAACACGTATCACAAAATGAGGTTAAAACGAATCTATCAGCGGTAGACAATACAAAGGGCCGTTAAAAACTTACCTATGGAAGAAAGAACAACTCGCCAACAAACTGTCAGATAGTTTGTTCTAGAAAATCTAGGCGGGATGCGAAGATATCGGTGATCTAGGGCGGGATTAAGATGTTCCAGGATTATGTGGAGCTCTCGGGCGAAAATATGAGTATATCTGTGCCCTAAAAACTCGTTATAATCGCTTCGATAGGAACAAGAAATCCCCTATTGTCGGTGGAACTGACTCAAGACGGGCTGCTGCTGGAATTTTGCCTATGAGAATTGAGAATGATGGCGGAAAATATTGAAAATTGCAAGTCGTTAAAAAGCTGTTTACCCGATTTATTAAAAAAAAATAATAACAGTTCTAACGCAATTTTATGTTAACCCCATACACGCTGTAAAATATTTCACGAATATTAAACGAATATGTAATTTTTAACACTTAATTTTTTCAAACCATATTTTATAAGGGCCAATCGCTTTCATCGGAGGACTATCTAAAGAAGATATGAGGCGTTGGTGTGATAAAACCAACAATGACCGTGTGAAAAATGTGTAAATTCGCAAAGAATACTAAGCTGCTGTAAGCGTAATGAGTTAGAATAAGACGCATATAGAGCGGATGAATAAAGAAAGGAGTGTAATGAAAATTCATGACGTGAATGTGAATGGTAAAAGAAGTTGGGGATGCGGAAGAAAAATGACACAAGAAAAAAGACACGCAAGTGAACCCAAAAACTTGAATAGGGCCATGTCAAGAGTCAGAATAACAGAAGTGTATGTATTAAACGATGTTTGAATGTTAATGAAGCAAAGAGTGTCTGCCGAGACCGAGTTATGCGGTTGATCATATCTGCCCAATCTCGCGGTGAAACGGCGCGATGGTTAATAAGTTTATTACGAAATGCGATCGAATGAAAAGCTCGACGATCCGAGATATGCTTGGCATCAAAGCCCTAGTGATTTTATTGAAAAGCCTTAATTGAGGTGACTGACTTTGATCGTGTACAAAAATTCCAGATGACCAGCTTCCGCTGAAAATAATATGGAGTGTGATTTAAGGTGCAATATTCACAGTTGGCCAAGCCAGGAAAAGTTGGGGAAATCAACTTAGACTGTGAGATAATATATTTGCAATGGACGGGGGGCGCTAAATGAAGCGGCTCAAATAAGAGAAGATGAGATAAGGGGCCATCCATAAATTACGTCACACTTTAAGGGGGGGAGGGGAGTAGAGAAGTGTGACAAGGGGTTATGGGGGGGTCGAAAAAATCATGAAATTCTAGGGGGGAGGGGGTCCCAAAAATGTGACAGGGGGGGTGGGTCAAAAAATCATGAAATTCGTGTGACGTAATTTATGAATGGCCCCTAACTACATCTTATAGTGCGCCATTTTGGTGAAAAATTATTATAAAAATAATTTTTTAAGTTTTAAAAATCATGAAATAGAACTTTTTCTGCCAAAAATCACGACAAATCAACCATTTTAGTAAAAAATCATGATGTTTGAATAATTTTTGCCCAAAATCATGATTACGAAATCTTTTACTGTAGTCAAATAATAAATTAACTAGTTTAGTGATAAACGTAATAAATTAACCATTTCATTGAAAAAACAAGATGAAATAATTATTTTTGTTTTAAGTTAGGAAAACAGGACTTGATAAGGATAATTATGTTAGACCCCCGCAGTTAAGTGGCGATTACGATCATCGTTACGGTTACGTTTCAAATCCAGGCACGCGCAGGAAAATTTTATTGATTTATTTTTATTTCAATTTATTGTTGAATTATTTGAATAGCCAGGTACTCCCACACCTCTTCCTCGTCCCCCTCTCCTTCACTCCTCACCACCTCCTGTCTCTCAACATACCCCAATTGGGGATGCCAAAGTCTCACTAATTCCAGTTAGCAGTGAGCAGTCGTGTGGAATTTTTTATATTTAAAAAAAAAAACAACACCAATTTCCTTCGTCGCACACCATATAAAAGGGTTTTCGGCACAAGTGCACCACTATTTTTATAATAATTTAGATTAGGGGCAAAAGTGGTCAATAAAACATTAACAGCATTTATTATTAAATTGTATATGCGAAAGCGTGAGTGGACTCTCTTATACTATTATAAATTTTTCTATGGTTAAACTCAATTGCTAGGGCTGCCAATTTGTGGGGAATTCCCCAAATTGCGGGGAATCTTTAAGTATTTTGACGAATTGGGTATTTTGCGTGGAGAAAATGCAGGGATTTTGAGCATTTTTTTATATCCAACCACATTGAAAATATATATCGACTGCTGAAAGGTAAAACCCTTTAAGCCACAAAACTAAAATTTTACAGGAGATGATAAAAACTCATATCTAATGACATAATTTATTGAATTTTAATGCATATCTTCCCGTCTATCCCCGCTGAAAGCGATGTTTCTTTGGTAATTAAAATTAAAAATTGTTTACTTTTCAAAATCTATGCCTATTAAAAGTGTAGCGGTGGGCGGCGGCTTGTGGATTATTTACCAAAAAGCTAATTTCTATAGAATTGTGTATTTTTTTGGAGGTCAAATTATAAAGGAACTTCTGCGGAATTAGTTATTTTGTTCTCCCCAATTTGGGGAATTTGATAATTTATTGGGGGTATTTTAGAACATATGCATTGGCAACCCTTCACTTGACGTTTAGATTTTAGATTGGCGCGAACGAAGAACTTTTTTCAACTGTCGTTGTTATCGTATTACTATTTTATTGCAAACAATTTATTTTTACCGTTATCTTATTATTGTGAATGTTGACACTCCTTCCTGTTGTTAGAGCCGTTATCTTGTGACCGAGTGTGTTTACTTACGCATTGTGTGGTTGGTTATCTGTCAACACAATACATGTATTATACAGTTCATTAATTTGTTGATTACTTGATGCACAATTGCACAAAGGAATGGCGACGTGTTTTAATCCACGTAAAATCAAAAATATTAACCATTAGCAATTACCTACTATGTTTACCGGTGGATCTTGGAGTATTTATTATTAATAAAAAGATTGGATTAAGATTATTTTGGTGACTGTACTAATTGCGCTAACTGGGCCAAAAATGGGCGTTGACGATAATTTGAAAATAAAGTCATGCTTAGTTCACACTGAGCTATATATCTGCGAGCAGATATCTGTTGATTCGCAAGCGCTTATCTTTTGTCCTTTCACACGAGGCTATCAAATATTTCTTCCTGTGGTAGGAGAGGGGGTCAGTCGAATTAGGGAGCGGCAACGGAACGCATATTTTTGTACTGAAATCCGTCAACTTGACATCTGTCATCCACGGGTCTAGGCAGCTCCGTAATTACAATGACCCCCTCTCCTGTTTTAGTCGGAGAAGGGGAGAGTTATCTTCTGGGATATAGCGTCTGGAGCGGTTACGTCTGAGATGTGTATTGTCTACGATTGATCTGCGCTTAAAAACGCTTAGGTGTGAACGGTCTGAAGGGATTGTATGGAGAGCGTTATTTGGCGTGCTATGATCTTTTATATTTGATAGCTGAGTGTGAACCAGCTTTCATCGTTGGTCATTGGCGATCGCGATCAAGGTTGCCAATTCACGTTCTAAAATAGCCACAATAGATTTTCAAATTGCCTACAGTTCCTGCGACTTCAAAATTAAACAAAATTATCATAATTTTTTTATTATCTAGTCATTTTCAGATTTTATCTTTTGAACATTTTCTATTTAACTAATGAAATTATAGTACATTCATTCTCACAATAAAAATCACTTTTTTTTTCAATATGGTTTGGATCATAAATATGTTCTCAACGTTGACCTTAAGTGGAATTTTTGCGCGGCCCTTTTTGGCCCGTTTCATACGAATCTTAAATTTGGATTTAAGATCGAAATACCCAACCAAACTGAAAAATTATTTTTGTAATCAAAAGGTATATCAAATATCTAGTACGGGTGTGAGCTACTTTATTTATTTCTGTTTTAAATTTTAAGATATAGGCCATTAAATATTTTAGTGTTTCATGATTTTAGAGGCAACTTGGGCAATTGATATGGCAATAATGGGCGAAATGATAATCTAGTCTCCTTCAACGGAAGCATTCTACCGAACAGGCCTTCCATTGATATGCTTGGTGTAACTCTAAGTGACCAGCTCAGGTACGGGGGCTCCATCGAGGCCAGAGTTAAGTTAGCCTCTCAGAAACTGGGCATACTGTACAGGGCACGCAGATACTTTAATAGTACACAACTGCTAGCCCTGTACAAATCGCAAGTGTGCCCCACGGTTGAATTTGGCAGCCACCTCTGGTCTGGAGCCCCAAAATACCTGAAAAAAACCCTTGACTCTGTGCAGAAACGGGCGGTCCGTTTGATAGATTCTCCTAATTTAACTAACGGATTGCAATCTTTAGAGCACAGGCGCCAGGTGGGAATGCTGTCCTTGTTCTACCGTTATTACAATGGAAGATGCTCCGAGGAACTAGCGTCATTGATCCCCTCGGCACCGGTGCATAGTCGGGAAACACGCCAAACGCGCGCTCAACATTTGTACACGGTTGACATTAGTCACATGAGAACGGGTCGTTTCTACGACTCGTTCTTGAGTTCAACAGCTCGGCTGTGGAACGATTTGCCGGCCTCTGTGTTTCCTCCCTCCTACAATATGGGTCTCTTCAAGACCCATGTTCACTCCTTCCTCTCCTGAGGGAAATTATTTTTTCCTCAGGGCCTCCTGTGTGGAGTTAATGTAAAAAAAAAAAAAAAAATTAGTTGTGAGTAAATGAAAAACATTAAAAAAATAATTTTACCATATATATTTTACAAACGTAATGAAAAATAAAATAAAACATTGTTAAAAATGCATTATTTGGGTAGCAATCTCAATATATAAACAACAAATTTTTGTTCTGCCGTAAATAGGTAATTTGTGTTCTGAATTTACCTATCAAGTTTTTTCTTAATTTTTATTTCTTGTTTTATATTTATATGATAAATATATTAATTTTTTTTTTGTTCAAAACCGTTCGGGTTTTAGACCCAAATGGGCGATATATCTGTCTCACATAGTATTACTACTGCCCCCTGTTAAGACACTTTAAAACTACATTTAACTAACCGCTCTGTTGAGTCATTGAAACTACATACATATACACAAACACTACAAAAATATAAAACAAATTATCTTTTGTAATAACCATTTTTAATAATATAATTTATTAACAAAATTAACAAGAATAACAAAAATATAAATTTGCACTTAAAATATATGCCCTGGATCTGTTGATATAGTTTACTTATTCATAATAAATTTTGCATATATATTCCTTACGTACAATTTTAACAATTAATATATTTTTTAACATATTTTAATAAATACAATAGTGTTTAATCTGTTGGGTACAAGAGAAGGAACTATGTTTTTATCGTCGCTCTAGATTTTCAAACAATATTTCATTTTTTCAATGAACTTTTATACATATTTAACTAGCTGGGTTACCCGGCTTCGCTCAGGACAACATTCGAGAGTGTTCTGGAATGTTCCACAATTTATTTTATTTATTTATAGCGGACCCGACAGACGTTGTCCTGTACACAACTGTCGGGACAAACTAAAATTAAAATAGAATAATTTTGAATATTCGATACTGCAATGGTAGCGCAGTCTGCTGGATCCAATGTAAAACATTCCAAAATCAACAAGTTCTTAGAAATTAAAAAAAATAATTAAAAGAACATTTTCCAGCGGACCAAATTGTGAATCTAAACCATTCTCGAATCCCCTTGAACCGACATAAAAAATTTCATCAAAATCGGTCCAGCCGTTTAGGAGGAGTTCAGTGACATACACAGACAGGACAGAAGAAATATATATATTAAGACTAGCTGGTTCCCGGCATGCTTTGCAATGCCAAATTCAAAGAAATAAATTGTTTCTTCCTGCATGTCCTTTCCCGTGCGTACCCTTTCCCTCCCACGTCCCCCTTCCACCTTCCCCGCCTTCCCTCTCCCCTCTCCCACTCCTGCGTTCCATACATTCAGTTTTCAAAGGCTCCCGTGGAGTGCCCCAAAACGGGAGATTTTGTGTCTGACGGTCTTTTTATAGGTGAAAATCGTAGGTATTTATGGAGAAATTTTTATCCCTGAAATTCTCTAGCTAACACCCTCCCTGAAGGGAGTCCTGAAGGACGGACCAATTTTCTACACATGGGGGGGTGACACCACGCTATCTGCCCCGGGTGCCACTTATGCTAGCTACGCCACTGATCACAACTTGTTCAAAAGCTGAAACAGGCTTAGAATTCGCATTTGACTGTCAAAAAACAACATGGCGCTGAATAGTCATTTGATGACAACGCTGCGTTTGAATTTCGGTGAAAAATCCATCCTCAGTAAGTAAAATGTACGGCTGCTGCGAGGTTTAAGGGAGCAAGGAAGTGTCAAGCAATTCAGATCTGGTTATCAAATAGTGCGGCTAAAGCCATTTCAAGCAACGTTTCAACTCTGAATGGTGTTCTCGCACCAGGGCGATACTGAGAGTAGCTACCACTCTGGAATGTGCCTGGAAGGTTGGATTAGTTAAAATAAGTTAGGTTAGGTTTCTATTCTGAATGGTGGTCTTTTATCATGGCGATACTGACAGTAGCTACCACTCTGGAATGTGCCTGGAAGGTTGGGTTTAGTTAAAGTAAGTTAGGTTAGGTTAGGACATGACTAGTGAGTAGTGCCTTGTGGGCAGCTCGCGCAGCCTGCTGGCGGCCTGTTCTGGTGTGAGATCGCGCTGAGCCTGCGCCAGGAGTTCGTACCCCACGAAGAACTTGCGCACGCTGGCGGAGCGCAGCAACGGGGGCAAGAACACGCCGTGGAGCAGCCAGTGGGGCGCGGGGCCCGACATGGCACCGGTGGGGGCACCTGGAATAGTAATACAATTATAACGATATACATATATAATGCCTTTCGTCATTTTCGTCCATTTTAACCCATTATTGTCTTTTCTAATTATTTTTCTGTTTTTGTCGATTTGCTTTCACCCTTGTCCTCTTTTGTCTTTCTTGTTTATTTTCACCCATTATTGTCTTTTTGTAATTATTTTCCTCTCTTGTCCATTTGCTTTCACCCTTGTCCTCTTTTGTCGTTCTTGTTCAGTTTCACCCATTATTGTCTTTTCTAATTATTTTTCTGTTTTTGTCCATTTGCTTTCACCCTTGTCCTCTTTTGTTTTCTTGTTTATTTTCACCCATTATTGTCTTTTGTAATTATTTTCCTCTTTTGTCCATTTGCTTTCACCCTTGACCTCTTTTATCTTTCTTGTCAATTTCCATTCATTCTTATCTTTTTTTGTCATTCTTGTCCAATTTTACCAATTATTTTCATATTTTGTCACCTTTGTCGATTTGCTTTTACCCTTGTCCTCTTTTGTCTTTCTTGTTTATTTTCACCCATTGTCTTTTTGTAATTATTTTCCTCTTTTGTCCATTTGCTTTCACCCTTGTCCTCTTTTGTCGTTCTTGTTCAGTTTCACCCATAATTGTCTTTTGTAATTATTTTTCTGTTTTTGTCCATTTGCTTTCACCCTTGTCCTCTTTTGTTTTCTTGTTTATTTTCACCCATTATTGTCTTTTGTAATTATTTTCCTCTTTTGTCCATTTGTCCATTTGCTTTCACCCTTGACCTCTTTTATCTTTCTTGTCAATTTCCATTCATTCTTATCTTTTTTTGTCATTCTTGTCCAATTTTACCAATTATTTTCATATTTTGTCACCTTTGTCCATTTGCTTTCACCCTTGTCCTCTTTTGTATTTTTTGTGTATTTCTATTCACTCTTAACGTCTTTTGCCATTCTTCTCCTTCCTTTCACTTTCATCCTCCTTTGTCATTCTTGTCAATTTCCGTTCACTCTTTTCCTCTTCTGTCATTCTTGTCTAAATTCAACCAACCTTACTTTCATCAATTTCTATTCACCCTTGTTCTCTTTTATCATTCTTGTCCATTTCCATTTGTCCTTCTCTTCTTTTACCACTCTTGTCAAATTCCACCCAACCTTGTCCTTTTGATTCTTTCTTGTCAAATTTCTATTCACCTTTTGTCTTCTTTTGTCATTTTTTTCATTTTTCACTGATCTTTTTATCATTTTTCTCCATTATCAAACCACAACCCTTTTCAATCACCCTAGTCATCTTATATTATTAATGGTTTTTGTGTTTAATTCGTAGAACTCCATTTAATTTACTTAACACCTATTGAAATTCTTGTCAATTTCCATTCACTCTTGTCTTATTTCATTCACCCTTATCCTGTATTGTCATTCTTCTCAATTTCCTTTCACTCTCATCTTTTTTTATGGAGTTTCAGTCTCACCATGCCAGCCCATGCTGTAGGGGAAGCTGCACTTGAACAGATTATCGTATCTCGTGGTCAGATCCTGAATAATGCTGGCCAGACTCTGTCTGCGCGTTTCGTCGAGCTCGGTCAGGCGCTGAGGTGCGTGCCCGCGTGGTAGCAACATTGTCTCGAACGGCCACACGGCCCAGAATGGTACCACAACCAGCCAGTCTTTGTTGAGGCAGACTATTCTCTCCTGAAATAAAGTTACAATAATATTATTATAATGACGTAAGCAAGTCAAAAATTAAGGTAATTGGAAAGAGCGCAAAAACAGTGAGATATAGCTGTGAACACAGACATTCGAATTGATAGGCTAGTCAATCAGGGAAAGAAGAACAAATGTATGGTTAACAAGGGTACGGGTACCACCGCCCCATGCCATGGGTCATCTCAAGTGGTTCGCTATTTTTGGTGACTTAGCAGGGGTACCTGGGTGTTGACCAGACAACTCAGAAAGAAATCAATTCAGAACCTCCTTTGAAAAGTCATTAAAAGTGATGAAAAAAAATAATAAAAAATTGGTTAAATAGGTTATGTTAGGTTGGGTTGAGGGCTATTTAAAAAAAAAAAATCATAGCTTTTAATGGTTTTTTCGAAGAGGTGTTGAGTTGACTTGATTCTGAGTTGGCCTGGAACCGCCCGGGTTCATGGGTCTGCATTGTCTAAGTCTTGGATGCCAATGCATTTGCCCACCTGCTGCGTGGCGGGCCGGATCGGAAGAGGCTGGTTGAGGGAGACCTAACCTAGACCTCTCCGGCCGGACTCTCTCGGCCCATCGCCTGGCACCGCAGTGGGAGGGATGGATTCATACGTCCGCCACTCCTAGATGCATTGACCCCCAAATTCCCACCCCTCATACTTTTTCCTTTCCAGAACTTCCTCTCCTTCCTTTCCCTAAAAAGACCCCCCACACAGCATCCCCAAATATGCAGGGAGCGGCAACACTGTCTCCCTTTCTCTGATATGTTAATAAACAAATCTGACAGTATATAGGCAACTCTCATTGTAACAATCGCTATTTAGACCTCGAAAATAAAATCTGCGTACAAATTACTAATATTTTTTTTTAATTGGATCCAGTCGGAGTGCTGATACCTACCTTGGCAGTGAGGCATGGAACTGGCAAAGGAAGGACAAAAGTAGACTGAATGTTGTGTGGTAAAACCATGTAGGACGATTATTTAAAAAGCTTTAAAGGCTTGAAAACTAATTAAGATTTCCCTCTATAGAGTAAAAACATAAAGACATTAGGTTCGGAGCTTGACTTAAACCTACTGTTATTTATTTGAATTACTTTCTAATGATGTAACAGATCTCTCTCTTAGCCATTGGAGCGATTATGGTAAAAAAATGGACCACTTTTATTTTTCTGCGATTGATAGTGGTCCAAATTTTGACCACATTTTCCTACCATTCGTAAAACATTTATTGTAATTGGCTATTATCTCCAATTATCTCCATGGCTAGTTATTTATTTTAAAACGAAGCTATTGAAATGCTTTATCTATTATAATCATAGATGTCGCATATCCGAACTTCTTAGACTATTTTAGAACGATGTTAAAACAAATAAAAAATTTCACGCACAATTTCTGATCAGCTGTTTATGGTCAAAATTAAGTCCCTTTTCCATAGAAATGCACCTTTCATCATCAAATATACCACAGACAACATACAGAAATCGAAAATATTCTATGTTGACTCGAATTGACTCTCACCGAGTTTCAAAGTAACCAACACGCAAGATTTCCGCAGTTATAAACTTTACGATTTTTTACATTTTTTTTAAAATCCTACAAATACGAGATAAATGGTAAAGTACAGGTTAATTTAGTGTCTATATGGCAATATAATAAGTTTTTATGTCTCCATGTTAAAATTTGAAGGTATGATTTTTTTTTAATGTGGGCGAAAAATTAAAAAAATGATCTTTTGAAAATCTCGAGCAATTGAGGCAAATTTATTTATTTTGCGTGGACGCTTCAGTGGTTAGCCAGTAATAAAGAGTGTTATTGTGAGCTATTTGTAAAAACGCTAACTGGAACTCGGCCGATCTTCTGCTACGTAGAAATAAAAAGTGCAAAATCATCATGTAAAAGTGTTGTGCATTGCAAAATAATTACTGAACGTGACCTGAAAAATATAACAATGTAAGAAGAATATATGACATAGAAGTGAATAATAAAAGAAGTCAGCGACACCCGTGAAAGCAAATCAAATAATTGAGTCGGGTCATGTCAAGAGTCAGAAAAACAGAAGATTAAGTTGTATGAACAAGGATATATGCATGTAATTGATGCAAGGTTTACCTTAGATGCCAGCTCCTTGTCAACATAATCCAGTAGGAGAGATTTGCCATATTTCTTGTAGTACTCTAGCTGACATCTGAAAGTACAATTACTTGGTTAGCCACTGGATCATTTTTGGCCGCATTTCGGTCAATTTGCAGATACCCTCGAGCGTTCGCTGGCCGAAACGTGGCCAATTTTAAGAGATATTTTAAAACATTTATTGGAACTAATGGTCCCCCAATGGCCGAAATTCGACCATAATTGTAATTTTTTTTTATTGATTTAATGTATTTTTTATGCATAATTTAAAAAAAATATTAGCATTCTGCACTCCTTCTCTATAAAAACTATAAGTGTGCGAAATTTCATACTCCTCCGTCCGTGCAATTTTCATAAAAAAGGGTACAAAGTATTTAGTTCATGTATTAATACACTGATAATTGCCAGTTAAATACAGTTTAGATCATATTTCTTATGATAGTAAGGGAGACACAACGCTTTCTATGAGACCTACATGAGTTGTTCCCAAAAGCTAACAAGTTAACCTGAGATTATGGACATTCCTATTCCTGGAACTGCAATCTCCCCCCAGGACGCACTGAAACTCAGATTCCTGCCCACTCTTCACGCCTTATTCTCTCCTTACTTTACTTTTAAAATACCCTCCACACAGCACCCCCAAAGTTGGCATTGGTATAGATGTTTTTTTGCATTAGTTAAAAAAGGTAAATTAGGAAAATAATCTCCTCGGGGCCTACGTCTTCTACGGGGATGCAGTATGGGTCTTTTGAGGAAAGGAAGTTCTAGGAAGAACTGGACGATCGATGTATCCACGGTTGACATTTGTCACATGAAAAGGGGTCGTTTCTAAGACTCATTCTTTAGTTCAACAGCTCGGCTGTGAAACGATTTGCTGGCCCCTGTATTTCCTCCCTCCTACGACACGGGTCTCTTGAAGATCCATGTTCACTCCTTCCTCTCCTCTAAAAGACCCACCACACGGCATCTTCAAAGATGACATAGGCATAAAAAGGGAAGTACTGGGAAGGAAAAAGGTATGAGGGGTGGGTAGGAATCTGGGGGTCAGTGTCTCCAGGATTGACTAATGTATGAATCCATCGCTCCCACTGCGGTGGAGGGCGATGTTTCTAGAGAGTCTGGAAGAACCCAGGCACCCCTGTTAAGTCACCAAACGTGGGGTGACCTGTGGCAGAGGTGTTAGTTATCCACACCAAATTAATTGAATGTGTGAAGTCAACGTTAAAAAAAATGTCCACAATCCAAAATGGCGCTATGTATGGAAAGCAGAATACTTTACCTATCCTTAATGCTGAGTTCGTTGGGCAGAAAGGAAGAGGCCCATATCTGACAGTGCGGGTGCGGGTTGGAGCATCCCATGCTGGCCCCCTTGTTCTCAAAAATCTGGACCCACGTGTAGCGGGGCCCCAACTCCTCCATCTGGTTCACCCACCTAAACACACAAAAATCCCATAGAAAATTCGTATTTCAGTAATATAACAATTATAATTACTTGATGAAAGAATTAAATTTATTAAGACTATCAGATCGAAGAATTATATCCGACTTATATATATAATATTTATGTTCAAAATTGTAAATGGTATAAAAGAGAGTCCTGATTTAACTAAGCTCATTGAATTTCATATACCCACGAGAGCCGCTCGTTCTAAAATCCTTTTTAAATGCTACAATAACCGGACTGAGAATACGAAACACTCGCTTGTACCTAGATTACGAAGTTACTAATAGATATGCAGATGTGGCAGATCTATTTAACTGCATGGAAGGTGGGTATAAGAGGGCTATACTATCAAATATTTTCAATCAATATTAATTTTATTTATGCTATAGATTTTTGTATGTTATCGCATCTCTGGTGTCATTTCTCTTTCAAACGCCACAATTATCTGTTATAATCTTTATTTACTGTTTCTAATATGTTTCCCATGATTTTGTGACATGTGTGCTTATGGTATATGTATACTGTTAATATTGAATAAATAAATAAATTTTTTATGAGAAAAACTCTCTTTTTATAACTTTTGAAGGTTATTCCCATCAATGTAATTTATCATTGAAGAAGAAGATAACACTTATAATCTAAATGAAAATATGAAAGAAAACAAGACACAGAAAAACAGAAAAAAACAATGTATGGAAAAACAACTAGTTGAAGATAATATTAATGATTCTAAATATTTGAAATATGAGATTGACAAATATGACGGTTTGACAGAAGGTGGCAATAGCGAAATTGGAAAACGCGCACGTCCCGGTTAGATGAGAGGCCTGGGTTCGAGTCCCAGTTGCGACCATTGTTTTTTTCTGTTTTTCTGTGTCTTGTTTTCTTTCATATTTTCATTTAGATTATAAGTGTTATCTTCTTCTTCAATGATAAAATAAACAAATACAGCTAGCCCTTAGGACTCTTCCTAAGAGATTGGAGTACAGAATTCATGTAAAAATATTTGACAGCAATGCTTTTCCAGGAATTTAAGTAGGACCAGCATAAAAGTTAGATCTACTCTTCCCGCTCAAAGTGTGTTAACCTTTAGGAGAGTTTGGCCTCACCGTTGGCGTCCGAAAAAAAATCTGCTCAAAGGAGTATGGACGCCCGTGGTGCGTCGGTGTTTGTTGAAATTCTACTATTAAAAATAATTATTTTTAATATAAATATGATTTTTTTTGTTATTATTAATATCTGATTAATTCAGTTATTTTATTATTATAAAGGTATTTTTTATAAAAATTATTTTTTTTTATAACAAATACTATAAATTTGAGTTTAAAATTTTTTTTGGAAAAAACATCTCATTCTCTTGAACACATTTTTTTCTCAAAAACTCACTCTCTTAGAGGTTAAGGTAGGGGAATCTATTTTAAGTTTAAGTTTTCTTTATTCATTAAAATTGTTTGTTACCCAATTTGTTTTGCTTATTAAAGGGTGTTAATGAGATCATTTTTTGTAATTTGTTTTGTTAATAATTAGTGGGAAGTATATTCATTGTATTTCAGTAGTCATTTTTAAAATCGTTTGATAAATAAAGTCATAATTAATATTCTAATGAATTTAGACCATAACATGTATTTTTCCATAGAAAACAGAGAAGGCGGGCCGATAGCCAATACAACTCCTTGTTTCCGAATCTCGACTGGCGATTGGCGTTTACCGGAAACGCAGACCGAATGATCTTTGACGGCAAGCGAACATTATAGCATTGTAAAAAGAGCAAACGAGATGCGCAGTGTAAACGAACGGGATCTAGTCCTTTCCACTAACAACTTAAATTACTTGCTATCGCTTAGAATTGTCCCAATACGTCCAGCAAATAGGAACGGGGTAACGCCCGAACAGAGGGGTAGGGGGGCGGGCGGGACAGATTCTCCGCCGGAATTTGATATAAATTATTTCAGAAAAGTAGTAACGCGATATTAATTTTTTTTAATGCAGATCGATAACCAAATAGTTTTTCTAGGATTACCCAAATTATTGAGTATGTGGTTTAAAAAACAACTTAGATGCAGCGTAAAACTCTCGTTAGTGTAAGTGCGTTCCCCGGTCCGGTACGGAAGTGTAAAATTTGCAGAATGGGGGTAAGGAGTAAAAATAAAAATCCAAATTTATTTTTCCTTTTCAGTATATTCACCTGCTACCCTAACACATTTTTCGGATCTTTCAATTAACTTATGTATACCCTCAAAAAAATATATTTGTCTTTGTCTAAAAAATATGCCGAAATTGCATCCTTCACTTCTTCATTTGAAACCTTTGAAAACTTTTTCCCACAAAGTTATTTTTTCAAGTTTGGAAATAGGTAATAATCACTGGGAGCCAGGTCAGGACTGTAGAGTGGGTGTGGCAAAATTTTGAAGCCCACCTTCTGTAGGGCAGCCATCACAACACGGCTCTTGTGAAGAGGCGCGTTGTCGTGCAGAAGGAGGACGCCTTTGGTCAATTTTCCCCTTCTTTTCTCCTTGATGGCTTACTTTAATTGTTCAACGATTGAAGCTTAGTAGTTTCCGGTTATGGAGACACATTTATCTTTGTAATCGATCAACAGGATTCCTTCTAAGTTCCAAAAGATTGTCGCCATGATTTTCTCAGCCTCATTTGTGACACCTTAAACTTCTTGGGTGGTGGTGTGCCTTTCTTGTGCCACTGCGTAGAGTCCTATTTAGACTCAGGTTCATAATGATGAACCCAAGTTTCATCACCAGTAATAATTTGGACCACCCTCCATCTTTGTCTTCCCTACAAATGTCCAAAAATGCACGAGAACAGTCCACACGCTGTTTTTTTTGAGGCGGCGTGAGCATTCTCGGCACCCATCTTGCGCTGACTTAATCATGCCAAGATGGCCGTGAAGAATTTTGAAAATGGTTGCGTCTGATACTCCAACCATATCTGCGAGCTGTTTCTTCTTTAATCGGGCATCTTCTAATATAAATTTTTTGACTTTTTGAATAATTTCCGGAGTGGTCACCTCGATCGGCCTTCCTGGCCGTGGGTCGTCTTCAAGTGACTCCCTGCCTTATTTAAAGAGGGTATGCCACTTGTAAACCATAGTTTTACTTGGAAAAGAGTTCCCATAAATGGATGACATCTCTTCCAGCATGGTCTGAACTGATTTTCCTTGCTTGCTAAGGAACTTTATAACAGCGCAGAAATCGATTTTCTCCAAATTTCACAATTTCTTCCCGATCGACATTAGCTCAAAGACTAATGACTTAATTACGATAAAACCCGGTGTTTATACTAATAATGAGTTGCTCAATTAGTACCTAATTCAGCGACACTCCCACTAATCACCTACCTACCCATTTCGTGAACTTAAAAACCACCCCTCTTATGTCTGCAGCCTTCTGGGCGCCATTTTTGTTTAGCTTCTAAATTATAGAAGCTTTGGAAATAAAAAAAAAAAACGGTTAATTCAAAGGTAGAAATCATTAATACATAACCAATTAAATTTAACCTTCAGCCCTATCTTAAGTATGTTCCCCGTTACTTCACTTAAACCCCCTTTTCCCCTACCCCACCTCCCTCCCATAACTGATGCACTGTCCCACTCTAGTATACTGTCCCTATCTTTCCTGACAATAAGTATATAAATGTGGATAGCATTATTTTTGTCCTGATGATGGTAGGAAGTACCGAAACCAGTAGACAGTGAAAATATATCAATAAAATGACTAAAAACCAAGTATTTTCTTTTCATATATACAGAATGTTTAATTGGTATGCCAAGTCCTCTCTTAGGGTATTTTGTTTAGTTATTTATCAAATAATACTTACTCATCTATAACATCTTTGATTTCCTTAACAGTCATCAGAGGCAGAGTGATATCAGAGTTTGGATGGAAACACATTACCCTGAAATTAAATAAAAATTCAATCATTAATGTCATCTTCTTTATCTAATCAATGTAATCAATAATCTCATCTCAATATAAAGTATATCTACGTATACACAGTGTCTAAAAACTTAAAGTACAAAAATTTATATCGTATTTGGAGTCAATTTTGTGATATAACATTTTTGATATGCTTTCAGCTTTAGGGCCCCCACTCATGGAGAAACTGAAAAAAAAACAGTTTTCAATGCATTTGCAAGTGAAAACTGTTTTTTTTGAAATGTAAGTGAAATCCTATTTAAATACTATTTAGATTCATCTTTACGACGAATTGGTTTACATTATGAACATCAAAAAAATATGCTACGGATAAATTGAAGCTTCTACTAGCTTTTCTATGTATTGGAATGACAATAAAATTATTATCTACATAACAAAAAATATTAATTTATGAATAACCCGCCGCTTTTTTAATGTGCACAGATTTTGAAAAGTACACTACTTTTAAACTTAGTTATCACCAAAGACATCGGTTTCAATCGCGGCAGGTGGAAAAATATGCATTTTAAATTTACATTTCATAAAAAAAAAATTGTACGTAATTTCTCGTTACGGCTGACATTTTATGTTATTTTTTTCGCAAACAATGATTTCCAGCAATTTCCAGGGGTACCAATCGATAAATATTTAAAAAAAGATTGCCATATCGTAATAATGTGATTATATTCGAGGAAGGTACTAGTATAATGCAATTTTCGTATGAAGGTACTAATATGGTGCAATTTTCATGTTCTGAATAAATAAATAATTGAGCATATTTAGGATATACGAATTAAAATCAATGTACTATTAATTAGGTTAGGTTATATTAGGTTTGGTTAGATTAGGTTTGGTTAGGCTAGGTTAGGTATATAAAAAGGCGTTTTTAGACGACATCCAGAAATTAATTATTGACAAGTTTAAATCTGTTTTTATAATAAAAATGTATTAGAATAATTACACACCCGCTAGACAAACCCTGCTTGCCGTACAAACCATTCAAAACCTGGGATGTATATCTAAATGAAAAGAATAGCGCGTGCGCGTTCTTTATTTTCGTTCATCTGTCTTTTATTTTGCAATAACACATACCCGCTAGACAAACCCTGCTTGCCGTACAAACCATTCAAAACCTGGGATGTATATCTAAATGAAAAGAATAGCGCGTGCGCGTTCTTTATTTTCGTTCATCTGTCTTTTATTTTACAATAACACATACCCGCTAGACAAACCCTGCTTGCCGTACAAACCATTCAAAACCTGGGATGTATATCTAAATGAAAAGAATAGCGCGTGCGCGTTCTTTATTTTCGTTCATCTGTCTTTTATTTTACAATAACACATACCCGCTAGACAAACCCTGTTTGCCGTACAAACCATTCAAAACCTGGGATGTATATCTAAATGAAAAGAATAGCGCGTGCGCGTTCTTTATTTTCGTTCATCTGTCTTTTATTTTGCAATAACACATACCCGCTAGACAAACCCTGCTTGCCGTACAAACCATTCAAAACCTGGGATGTATATCTAAATGAAAAGAATAGCGCGTGCGCGTTCTTTATTTTCGTTCATCTGTCTTTTATTTTGCAATAACACATACCCGCTAGACAAACCCTGCTTGCCGTACAAACCATTCAAAACCTGGGATGTATATCTAAATGAAAAGAATAGCGCGTGCGCGTTCTTTATTTTCGTTCATCTGTCTTTTATTTTGCAATAACACATACCCGCTAGACAAACCCTGCTTGCCGTACAAACCATTAAAAACCTGGGATGTATATCTAATTGAAAAGAAGAGCGTGTGCGCGTTCTTTTAATCGTTTTAGTTATTAAAAAAAAAAATAGGCGTATTTGTAATGATTTTTGCGATATGGCAATCTTTTTTTAAATATTTATCGATTGGTACCCCTGGAAATTGCTGGAAATCATTCTGTTTGCGAAAAAAATAACATGAAATGTCAGCCGTAACAAGAAATTACGTACAATTTTTTTTTTATGAAATGTAAATTTAAAATGCATATTTTTCCACCTGCCGCGATTGAAACCGATGTCTTTGGTGATAACTAAGTTTAAAAGTAGTGTACTTTTCAAAATCTGTGCACATTAAAAAAGCGGCGGGTTATTCATAACTTACCCAAAAAATATAAGCGTAAACCACTAAAAAAAATGTTTTTTCATGACTATGAAGTAATATAAGATTTTTTTTTGAAATACCCCTTTATGGCTAAGACTGTATTTGAGGTTTTGTATGTTCTAACTTTTTTTCATTCTTATAAAGTTATGCACAAAATAAATAAAAACCACTTTTTCGCTTACTTGCCTTACTTGATTTTAAATTTTGTAGGCATATTTCTAGCGTTTATATTCCTCTTAACAAAATCTATATTTTTCTGATCTGACATGTCAAAACTTGACAGTTCGTGAGCCGCTACTATGGCAACCTCTCAACAATGCAACTGAAACTCCACTGCTGCAACCAGAGTGCTGGTTTTTCAGTTGCATTGTTTTCATACATTTGGGTAGGTACAACATACATCAGGGCAGGTACTACATACATCACAGTAGGTACTACATACATCACGGCAGGTACTACATACATACATCAGGGTAGGTACTACGGTTGACGGCCTCCGTGGTCCCGAGGCAAGACTCTCGACTCACAATCCGAAGGTCGCGGGTTCGAACCCGGCGTGCGCAAATAAATTTTATTTGATTAATTTGTGTTATTTCACAATTTATTCATTTAAAATAATATATAGTATATTTGCGGCACGTTCCAGAGTGGAAGATACTATCAGTATCGCCCTGGTGTAAGACCACCATTCAGAATTGAAACGTTGCTTGAAATGGCTTTCGCCGTGTTTAGTCACCAGATCTGAATAGCCAGGTACTTCCCCACCTTTCTCTTCCCTATCTCCTTCCCCTCCCCACTACCTTCAGCCTCACAACATACCCCGATTGGGGATGCCATAGTCTCACTGGCTCCAGACGGGAGCAGTTGGGACTCTTGTGCGGTATTAACTATAAAAAAAAAAAAAAAACATACATCAGGGTAAGTACTACATACATCACGGTAGGTACTACATACATCAGGGTAGGTACTACATACATCAGGACAGGTACTACATACATCAGGGCAGATACTACATACATCAGGGCAGGTACTACATACATCAAGGTAGGTACTACATACAACAGGGCAGGTACTACATACATCACGGTAGGTACTACATACATCAAGGTAGGTACTACATACATCAAGGTAGGTACTACATACATCAAGGTAGGTACTACATACATCAAGGTAGGTACTACATACAAAAGGGCAGGTACTACATATATCACGGTAGGTACTACATACATCAGGGTAGGTACTACGTACATCAGGGCAGGTACTACATACGTCAGGGCAGATACTACATACATCAAGGTAGGTACTACATACAACAGGGCAGGTACTACATACATCACGGTAGGTACTACATACATTAGGGTAGGTACCACATACATCAGGGCAGGTAATAAATACATCAGAGTAGGTACTACATACTTCACGGTAGGTACCTACAAATATAATTATAATTATTACCGACAGGTCCCCTTAGCGGGGGCCATCCGGAAGAGGGGGTCCACTGACGCAGGGGGGTCCGGAATATCCTCCAGAAGCGCTGGGAAGTCATTATTGAAGACAAACGTCGATGTGTACATTGGATTCACCTGGAACAAAAATTATAACACCCTATATTGTACATGATTCCAAGACAGTAGATACCCAACAGTTTTCCCCCGGCTTACACTTAAGTGCAATATGCAGTCGGTAAAGGGAAAATACAATATACCTACTTGCACAAAATATAACTAAGTGACCCCGAAGGGATGTGCAGAGGATGTACCGCCGAATAACAAAAGTATGAAACATAATGTTTTCATTCAAATGCATCGAGGATAAAACTACTTGTCTATATACTGTATATACCAGCGTATTACTACAAAATTTGACACTGTAAATAAATTCGTTTGATATCCATACCAAATTATTATTAAGAGCTGAAAATTTAAATTTTGTCAAACGATGATCTTGCGATCGTACCCTTGCAATGGTATAGGGCGGTTCCGATGAGAAAGATTAATTATTCTCTACACCAGCATTTAAACATAATAACTCAATATCGATTTTATTTCATTCCAAATTTGCTTTGATAAATACCCACATTCAAAAATGCTCAAACACGTGATGATTAAACAATTGAAATTATGTATTTTTTGTAATTATTTTTTGGTCATAAGTATTTATTAGTTTGTAAGACCGTAAATAAATAGATAAACTGAAGTATTTTTGTCACAAAACAAGGGCGCGGATCTTTTTTTAATGATTTTATTTGAACTGAAATTAAAATTCTGAAAAGTAGCTTTCCCAAATAATGTATTGATTTATTTTACTGCATGATTACATGAATTGAAATGTATGTTGTTTAATAAAAAATTTTGTTTGTAAATTTAACAAATCTGCCAACGACCTACGGTAAAACCTTTTTTTTTACTAAAAATAAATACATTTTCTCTAAATTAAAAAAAATAGCTTTACTATATAAAAGAACGGTCTTTCGAAATCAATTTAAATTTTTTATTCGTTTGAAAGGCCTATCGATGCCATTATGTACGGAATGTAACATCATTCAAATGCCAGCCGCTGTGGCTTTTCTGGGTGGCGCGCAACCGAAATGTCCGATTTTTCGTGACTCTGGCGCATAAATCAGGCTGAATTTGACCGATGGCATGGGTTATGTTGGCTTTGAGGGCCGCTGCCGTTTGCGGCTTATTCGCACAGACTTGCGACTTAAGAAAACCCCACAAGAAAAAGTCTAACCGGATAAATCGCCCGATCTCGGTGGCCAGTTCACATCACCTCCACGTGAGATTTTATCATTAAACAATTTTAAACAATTAATTAAATTTTAAACAACTTTATCATTTGCACGTGTTGTTTAACGCTATATCCGTCCATGGTGATTTGGCAAAACAGACTGAATAAATGACAGCCAATTTGACAGATATCGCTTCTACTATATGGCAGCTATCAACTGTCAAAGTTCGAAAGTCCCTATTGGACGACCCTTTATTTAGTCGGCGTAAAGTGCGTGGGGAAAAAAAAGGATTTGTGGGATTACAATTTCGGTAAAAGGCACAAGAACAAATGCTAGAGGTATTACCGTTCCATTAGGTCGGGTGGCTCCAGGACACAGTGGATTGTCCGCGGCCTCTCCTTTGACCTTTTCTTTGGTGGGTTCCACCTGTCCCGCCCAGGGTCTCAGCATGCGGTGCGGGGAAACCAACACCCATTCATCCTTAAGTGGGTTGAAGCGAATATGCTGGTGTTCTGCAAACAGTTTACATTAGGTATGTTTTTATTAATTTATATTTAATCATGAAGACAATATTAACGATTCTCATTCGTAAATTTGGACCCACATCTAGGAATTAAACCTTGCCGGGGTGATGCTCTACTACTGAGCTAACGAGACACAAACTCCATCAGTCATATTTAACAGTATTCAAATAAATTGGACGAAGAACTACCAACAATATCTTAATTTTCTTGATTTTTTCGCTTTTCGGAACAACTCATGGTCTCATAGAAATCGTTATGTCTCACTTACTATCATGGTTAGAAATATGATCTAAATGGTGTTAGAATGACAGACACCATGCTTTATATTCAAATTTAAAAGTTAACCACAAAATAATTAAAATGTACACCTTTATGAAACCAAAGATTCTGACCGCCAATTTGGAAAATATTTTAGAAACTTTAAGAATTTTTAATTAATTAATTTTACATGAAACAACAAAAAATTTAGTTGACAATAAAGATTATAATGCATTTGCCTAATAAAAGATATGTGTGTTTTTATTTATTTTGTTATCAGTAGTTTTAGTTAGAAAAATCGTAAGGTGAGCCGCATTTAAATTTTTTTAAGTTTGCATGCAAAATTTTTATATTTAAAAAATTATGTGTTTATTTTGAACTAGCTTTTACCTGCGGCTTTGCTCGCATGGGGGAATTACTGTAGCACTTTCATTTATCAATTATCCCCCTCCCCCCTTCCCCCTCCACGTCTCCCGCATTCCATATATTCATTCCAGGTACATTCAGTTTTCAAACAGCTCGCGTGCCACCTGAATTTCATAACGCCTAAGCTTAGAGAAAAAAAGAATTATCCAATTTGGTGCCGTCGTTCGGAAGTTATGTGCGTACAAACATTTCGGAGATTCATTTTTATTTATATAAATAATTTTATTTATAAAATATATCAACATCGTTTCCACGGCAACGATTTGTTTTCTGACATTAGCAATAACTCGCTTTTGTTAGCGATAGAAAACGTATGATAAATATAATATTTATAATTTCATAACGCCAGAGCTTACCATTACATAGAGCCTATATTACTGGCATTTGTAATGTAGCTTTCTATTGGTGAAGAATTTTTAAAATCGGTTGGTTCATTGGATTATGTGTGAAAGCGTAACAAACAAACACACACAGTTTCGCATTTATAATATTAGTTAAGATTATAAAATTTGAAAATGTATTTCGTCACCTTTTCAAAACATTTTTTAGTTTTCGGATATATTAAAAAATATTCCATTTATTTGGATTTTATTGCAATCAACCCAATCGGGATACGCTAAGATGTCAAAGTTAGTGGAGAGGGACAGGAGATAGTAAACAGAAGGTTGGGATGTACCTGGCTGTTCAGATATATATATTTTTTTACAGTAACTCCACAGGAGGCCCTGAGGAAAATAATTTCCCTCAGGGCCTATGTCATCTGGGATGCTGTGTGGAGGGTCTTTTTGAGGAGAGGAAGGAATGAACATTGGTCTTGAAGAGACCCGTGTTGTAGGAGGAAGGAAACACAAAAGCCGGCAAATCGTTCCATAGCCGAGCTGTTGAACTCAAGAACGAGCCGAAAAAACGACCCATTCTCATGTGACAAATGTCAACCGTGTACATATGTTGGGCGCGCGTTTGGCGTGTCTCCCGATTAAGCACCGGTGCCGAAGGGATCAACGACGCTAGTTCCTCAGCATCTTCCATCGAAATACTGGTAGAACATGGATAGCATTCCCACCCGACGCCTGTGCTCTAAAGATTGCAATCCGTTCGTTAAGGTGGAAGAATCTATAAAACGGACCGCCCGTTTCTGCACTGAGTCAAGAGTATTTTTCAAGTATTTTGGAGCTCCAGACCAGAGGTGGCTGCCAAATTCAACCGTGGGGCGCACTTGCGATTTGTACAGGGTTAGCAGTTGTGTACTATTAAAGTATCTGCGGGCCCTGTACAGTACGCCCAGTTTTTGAGAGGCTAACTTTACTCGGGCTTCGATGGAGCCTCCACACCTGAGCTGGTATGAGATATGGTCACCAAACAACAATTTTAAGCAATATTGCAATTCTGAATGGTGTTCTTTCACCGGGGCGATACCGAGAGTATCTACCACTCATACCCGTTGTATTGAATTCCTCCATATTGAAATAAGTTAGCTCTCAACACAATTATAACCGTGAATGAAACTTAAATAATAATATATGACAATAAAAGTCTTAAATAAACTAATAAAAGGGATACATTGTACCTACAAATTGACAACAGTCGTGAAAATTGAAAATTTAACCCTCAGGCCTCGGGCACAGTTTGTCAGAAGGTCAAAATATTTCAGTTTTGTAATAAAATCAAATTAAATGGAATATTTCTGAATGTATCCGAAAACGAAAAACTGTTTTTGAATGAATTGATGCAGGGAGAAACAATTCATATATTTAATTAAATGAAGACACTATGAGCAAAACTCAATCGAAAATCTGGAAACAGAAAAATCAGAAAAAGATATTTGCACCTCTGGGACTCAAACCCAGGATCTCTCTACTTTCCGGGCGAGTGCTCTTGACCACTGAGCTAAGGTGTCGATATCCAATTCGGTCACTTTTAACTGTACCATTCTTCGACTAAGAACCACCCATATTATCTTCATTTTCTTAACGCATATTTTTATTGGCTGCCATCTTTATGTATGATTGCAAGATTCAAACCAGAACTAAATGCAATCTAGATGATGACTGGATAAATTTTTATCCATTTTATTTAATGTGCGACATCTATAGACTTTTCTGCAAGTCTAGGATGAAAATTATTATTTACTCATAAAAGTTAAAATAAAAAATAAAAAGAAACAATTCATTTATTTAAATGGCATTGCAACGCATGCCGGGAACTCGCTAGCATATTATAAAAGTTATTGTCACTATAATTTTTTGTTGTTTCATGTGAAAATAATTTATAAAAAGCTTCAAAAGTTTCCTTTCTCTTCATATTGCATTTGGAAACTTTGGTTCAGTAAAGCTTTACATTTTAATTATTTTGCAGTTAACTTTTAGATTTTAATATAAAGCGTCATGTTTACTCTTTCTACAACCGATTAGATCATATTTGTCACCATGATAGAGAGAGAATGATTTCTATGAGACGAATATGCGTTGTTGGCCATGAGTGTTTTTGTCATTTCATTTCTACAAAACTGGGCCTTAGAGAAACCAAGCATTTCAATGGAAAGCATGTTGAGAAGATTGCTTCCGTTGAAGGAGACTAGATTGTCACATCTCTTTTAGACGTAATCAGACATGATTGGATCTTCAAAACATCTTCGATATAATCTTAGAATTTGCAATAATAATAATATGTTCACTAGAATATTATTATAAACAATTACGACATACTTCTTAATGAATGTTAAATTAATAATATTTTCATCTCTGGACTGCCTGTGTAACTTTGATTTTATTATATATTACTAGAACTAAAGTGATCTAGAAAAGACCTTTGAATCAAATACAAAAGTCTACATATAAATGAGAAACGTCCCACAGTGAATTCATAATCGTATTCTTGATTTAAATAGCTTTAGTCTTGTTTGGTGATGATTGAATAATGAATAGCCAGGTATTTTCCTCTTCCCCATTTCCTTCCCCTCCTCAACCTCACAAAATACCTTAATTAGGGATGCCGCAGACTTACTGAATACCTCCAGATGGTTGAAAGCTGTTGTGTAACCACTTGGTTATAAATATTATGTTTTAGTTTCAAGGGTAAATATTTACCTAATAGGGACACGCTTAATATGCACTTTTTATTTCAAAAACACTTAATATCAGTTAGACAATAATGGGAAGTAAGTATTTCAGTTTCCGGAATTGGAAAATAATGCATTTTAGTAGATATTTCATTAAAAAACAGTAAATTTCACATCTTTCATTCATGCCATGTTTTGATATAATAATATGAAAATAGTGTTTTAGGCTAGTTTTTTTTCCCTTTTTTAATTAAACCCAAACTAGGAACCTAAGAACCTATTTTAGGGTCATGTATTAATATTTTGGATTAAATAAGAGAAGAAAAAAACTAACCTTAAAACTTTGACATCAATGACAATGGCCGCCAAGCGAAAAATCGTTTTTTAATTTTAACGAAATAACTATTAAAGTTCATTATTTTCCAATTCCGGAAACTGAAATACTTACTTCCCATTATTATCTAACTGATGTTTAGTGTTTTTGTAATAAAAAGTGCATATTTAGCATGTCCCTATGAAGTAAACATTTACCGTTATGAGCCTTGGTTGTAAGTCACTAGTTATAAATATTAGTTGTAGGTCATTAATTATAAGTTTTAGTTGTAAAGCACTAGTTATAAATCTTAGTTGTAAGTTGCTAGTTACAAATCTTAGTTGTAAGTCGCTAGTTATAAATCTTAGTAAGTAATTGATTACGAGTTTAAAAAATTGAGTTATAAAGCGCCCTCGTGGTGATATTCTCACGAAAATGGCGTTTTAGATACAATCCAATCGTTATTAATTAATTCAAAAGTTCGAAAAGGGTAAAAATTAGAGCACCTGTCTATCTAATTTGGATCTAACAATAAAGAGCTATCATAAAACCATAAATCTATTACAAATATTATGAAAAATCGCAAAATAACTTACCAACAGCATTAAATGTAGCCATTTTCGTCAGGTTTTCTTTAATTTACTAACAATGGCCGTTAAAAAGATATAAAGTGCACAAAACAACTTATATTTAATGACACGAGAAATATTAATCACGAATACTACTTCTTCAGTCAAGTAGAGATAGACCAATGCTTAAATTATCGCGAATTCTGTGCAATATTTCAATAATAACAGATAAGGTATTCGTATCCATCATTTCTCCTTTTAATAATATTAGATAAGGAATGACGTTAGTTATAATATATTAAAGAAGTAAGTTTTGTTGACATTGCTACGAGCGGATCACAGATTGCAAAATCAACAATAATTTACAATCAGCAGTGGAGGTAATTAATATCAATTTAAGATGTTGATCAATTTAAACTGACAGATGACAAGTGACAGCATGTGCCGGTGTTGCAAGATGAAAGAAAAAATAACTCGCTAGAATAAATTTAATTGATAGGTAAATTGAGAGAAGTGTTGTGATGTTTTCAAACATTGAAAATCTTTCACGAAAATTTTATTAGGAGTTTCTAGCAGTCCAAAGGTCGTGTGAAAACTGGCTTACTAACTAAAGATTAAGTCGGTTTTTGACGTGATAACGTTTTATAAATCGATGAACGCCGGCGCACTCACGAAAAAGCATGACTCATTGTCACGTTACGCCTGAGCCGAGCGTGCAAGCGAGAGCGCGGAACAAGCGTTCGGCTTGTGACGCATCTATCTCTCTTCCACTTCATCGTTGCTATATGACGTTATCACATAAAATTACCGTCCGTAAACCAACTTTACAGACAACAATTTTTTTTTTAATGGTACCATTGTATGGCGGTTCATCCTTTCTGCCTGCTTCTGTGGAAAGCAAATTAACAGAAGAAAATAAACATTTTAGACAGACTGAAGTTTGTCAAAAAATACCTTTTGTATATTTTTTTAACAGAACGCTGTGCGTTCAATAGTTTGACCAAAGCACGTAGAAATAATTACTTTAAAGATTCTTCAGAAAATTAAAACCCTGCAAAACTGAGAGAAGGTATTAAAAAATGGTTCGCAATGAGTTAGAAAGAAAAAAAATCTACTTTATAATTTGAATATGATAAATGATTTTTTCGGCTGTGAAAAAATCCTACACAGTCGTTAGATTGGGTAAGGTTAAGTTTGATTAGATTAGATTATATTAGGTTAGGGATGATTGACAATAGGTATTATTTGCTGACAGAAAACATTTCAGAGTTGACCAAAACCTCAATATTATAGTCAATTAAGAGAAGAAAATATTAAAACGGAAATAAAAAAATTTGTAAGCTGGCAACACTAATTTAACTGTCAAATATTATTTAAAAGCGCATTGACACTGAATAAATAGAACACTGTAAATCACATTTAAAGAAACTTTTTTTTCTTAAAGAAAAAAAAATCTAAGGAACACTGTTGTGGTACCTACTCAATGACCTAAATTTGATTAAATGTTGTTTTGCAAAATAATTAGTTTTCGTTTAATTTAACATAAATTTGAATTTAATAGTAGGTAGAAAGGAAGAATCACTAATGGTGAGTTTAGTTACACTACTTTTAGATCTGAATGAGTTAAATATATTCAGATCTAAAATTAAAGACATGATCTAAAGCCCGGGCAACGCTAGGTACTTAAGGTAGTCCATACTAATATTATAAAGAGGAAAGATTTGATTGTTTGTTTGTTTGTTTGTTTGCATTGAATAGGCTCCGAAACTAACCGATTTTAAAAATTCTTTCACCAATAGAAAACTTCATTATCAGCGAGTAACATAGGCTGTATATAATGGTAAGCTCTGGCGTTATGAAATTTGTAAAAATGAAAATGTGTGTATTTCATATATTTTTGCAGGAGGGCGGAAAGGTAGGGGAAAGGTGGGGTTCGTGGAGAGGGAAGAGACGAGGGAGGGAGAAGGCGGGGAAGGTGGAAGGTAACGGGGACGCACGAGAAAGGATAAGAAGGGAGAGTCAATTTATTTCTTTGAATGGCATAGCAACGCATGCCAGGAACCAGCTAGTATTAAATAAATGTGAGCAATTTCTAAACCGTACTTTATAATTTTATTACAATATCGTTATTCTTCATTATGTTAACACAAAATTCGGAGATCAGTGGGTATCTACATTGTAATGAAAATATTTTTTTTTCACTATTATGCCTTTTAAATATTTTACAAAAATGTAGGTTACACAACTTTATATTTCCACCATGTGTTATATTTTTAGTATTGCTATTTGAACAACAATGGCGCCCTCCTTTGTTTTCTACTCTTTTTTGGAAAATTTTACGCGGACCAATTAATTTTTAAATGATAGCCCTCTACCAAAAAAATAAAAGCTTTTATCAATTTATCATTATTTCTCTAGATTAGATTATAATTCGGCTTGAGGTCTGCAAAATTTTATACGTACGACTTGCAACACCGTTTTGTACCAGCTTTGTTGAAGTTTGAAAAAAAAAATCAGTATAATATAATTTTGTTTTTAAATTCTTCTCAGATAATTGAAGCTTTTTTCAGAAAGGCAAGCATTTTCTGGGTTACGAAAAACTTTTAAAATTTTCCCTACAGTCATCATTATAGGTATAAAGAAATTTAAAATACATTTTGATGTATACTTTCGATTCAATGGAAGATGTATGTTTTTTGTCTGTTTAGAGAGGCGGGCATGGGTACCGCCGTCCCGGGAACCACTTATTGGATATCCAACAGCTTTTAAGCGCACTTGAAGTGAAATAACACAAAACTGCGCCATACAAATATTGCGTTATTATTATTATTCTGCATGGGTCGCCCCAAGAGGTTCGCTACGTTTGATAACTTATCAGGGGTGCCCGGGTTCACGAGGTGAGTTCTGTCTTGGTGGCGGATGCGACAGCCCACCAACTGCGTGGCAGGCTGAATCGAGAGAGACTGGTTGAGGTAGGACTAGAGCAGAACATCGTCTAATGCAGCGGGAGAGACACTCACTCCTGGACACACTGACCCCCGGATTCCTACCCACCCCTCGTACCTTTTTTCTTTCTCCTTCCTTTTCTAAAAAGTCCCTCTTCACAGCATCCTCAAAGATGACATAGGTTTTGAGGGGAACTATTTTCTTCAGGGCCTTCTGTGTGGAGCTAATATAAAAAAATAATAATATATAATTTAGTATTGTATTGTGAATTTCCGATATCGACGGCCTCCGTGGTTGAGGGGCAAGGCTCTGGACTACGAATCCAAGGTCGCGAATTCTAATCACTAATTAATGTGCGTTGTTTCAAAATGTGTTCATTATAACAATAATTTATTATTTGCAGAATGCTTGCGGCACGCTCAAGAGTTGAACATGCTCTCAGTATCGCCCTGGTGTAAGTTGTGTGAGACCACCAATCAGAATAATCGGAAAGTTGCTTGAAACGGCTTTACCCGTTTTGGTGACCAGATCTGAATATCCAGGTACTTCCCCACCTTTCTTTTTCCCACATTTTTCTTCCTCCTCCCCCTCCCCACTAACTTCAGCCTAACATACACCATTGATTAACATTTTTTTTCAAAATCAGAAATTTTTAAAAATGGATATTTTTTGAAATTAAAATTTTTTTGTATTTTCTAATTTTTTTAATTTTGACCTATATTTCATAATTGGTAATGCTATAGTCTACCGGCTACATCAGTTGGAACCCTTGTGCAGTAATTAATATATACATAGGTACGACAAGTTTGGACCATTTGGGAGGCGGGTATGGGTACCGCCGCCCCGGGAATTATTTATATGAGAACCAACACTTCTCATAGGTCACCCCAAGTGGTTCGCTTCAGCAGGAGGGCCTGGGTTCATGGGGGTCAGATTTGTCCGGGTCTTGACGGCGGATGCGTCTGCCCATCAGCTGCATCGGGAGAGAACGGTTGAGGGAGTCCCTTTGACTGCCCTAGCCGTACTCTCTCGGAACATCGCCTTGCACCGTAATGGGAGAGATGGATTCATATGTCTGTACTGTTCACTCCTGGAAACACCGACTCCCAGATTTCTACTCACCCTTAATACCCTTTTCTTTCCCAGAACTTCCTTTCCTTCCTTTGCTAAGAATGCAGCATCGATCCAAAGATGACATAGGCCCTGAGAGAAATTATTTTACTCAGGGCCTCTTGTGTGAAGCTAATATAAAAAAAACGGGATTTTGCACAGACTGCGGTGTTCATTTTATCACTGCATAATGAATAAATGTATTTTGAATACGCTGTATATTAATTGTAATGGCGAAATGAAATTTTAAACACGCTTTACATAAAAATAATGATGTCAGTAGTACCTACGTGAATTTTGAAGACGTTGTACATTGTAATGGTATACATTTTAACACTTTATGATGAAATGCCTTTGTAACACTCTGTATACAATATCGTAACGATAAAGCAGTTTGTGGGACACGCATTTGAACACCCTGTTTATTATTATCAAGATAAAATGGTTTGTTTTTCGTTTTTATTTGAACAGTTTGCAATCATATGGCAAAACATATGTTCCGACATTAGCGCCATAACGAAATTTTCCCGAAGCTGTTTCCATAAGGTTGCTTTTACTCTGTAACGCGATTTACGCATGTCTACTAGAGTATCGACCGATACAGCGCGGAAAAACAATAAGTCCACATATTTACAAGCAAAAATACACCTTAATACACAAAGGTTTGCGTATTAATATCGTGTACGCATTTTATCTTACTTACAACGTTTCATCGGCAATATGCAAGCCGATAACGTTGTCTGAATGCTGTTCAAGCAATAATGGCATTTATTGTTATGTAAAATAAGATCTTATTTTATAAGTAAAGTGTATTGTTTTACTACGTTCTGATTCTGAAATGCTGACGCAATTTCGAATACATAAGATATTAAGTTGATATTTTTTATATGCAATATTACGCTTTGTTCACGTGGGATTAAGGTTGTTTTTCGCGTGCTTTAAAATACGGATGGAAATAGATTTGTTAGTTTCAGGTGTTACCACCTGACAGCGCTGCTAGGAAAAACACATTTAAACGAGAGCTCCTCTAGCGGCCATTTGATAAAAAAGTATTTTCGTTGGTATCGCTTGTTTCATTGCGTTTTTGTTGTGAGTTTTAACCTGTTTGCAAAGTGGACGATGTAGCAACGAGTCATGCGCCGCTTTCCGTCGTGCTTTCAGTAATGGCTGAAAAATTTGTCGCAGTCGCCTTTTGGTAGTGGAAAACTGTGCCCGATTCGCCGCGGAGGGAAGTGTTGTAAATCTGATCTATAAACGTCCGCCATTAATATAGTACATTTCGAAACGAAAACCCAACAAAGATAACAACCAACAGTTCTCCGATAATCCGACATTGTAATTCCCGTGAAAATATCTTCAGAAATAACCCCAATAAGCAATTTTCCGAACGCAGCATATTTTAGTATTACAAACTTAAAACCATAGATAAAAGTGCTTACAGTGTGAAAAAAACCACGAAATCAAATCATTTATGATGTATTACTTTCTATAGTACATATTTACCACTAGGATAGGAGCAAAAAAGTGTTTGTTGTAATTTTTTTATATTTTTTTATTGTTTTTTTTTTAAATAATATTAAATTATAATGGGAGAGTTTAAATTTGGCGGTGATGAAAACATTGAAGAAGACCAGGTTGTTCTGTTCGACGGGGCGAACGGTAGTGCTAGAAGAGGGAATAACATTTCTCAAGGCAGGGGCAACAACGGGGGCTTTCGGCCTTGGGCTGGTGGCCCTTGGGGCTCCGGAAACAACTACTCGAGGGGGCGGGGCGGAGCACCCACCCAGGGTAACAGATCGTCCGGAACATCGCCCCCGAAATTCAGGAGAAGCACGTCTTATCCTGGAAAACCTCAAAATCAACCGCACAACATTGAAGGAGAATTTCAGGTAGAAAAAAAAACAAAAATATGTGTTGTGTGAATTTTATTAGAGTGTTTCTTTTGTTAAATAATTATTGTTTGTGTTATAAATCTTATCTCCCTTACTAATAATATACGTGTTTCAAATTTTACACAATTGATAAACAGTAACTTTTAAAATACGTTTATTAGTAATACGATTAAGTGCTGATATTGATAGAATTATTTTTGTAAACATAGTATATTATTTTTGTTATTTTATTTGAGCTTCATGCCTACGTTCGTCGTTTCATGGCAGGGGTAAGCAGAGAGGATAGACTGTAACACAACTCTGTCTCGATACACACTATTTGTTATGTGAAAGCGTTGGAACTGTCGGGAGACAGTGAGACTATGGCATCCCCAATTGAGGAATGTAGTGTTGGGAAATTCAGATTTGGTCCCCAAACACGGCTTAAACCATTTCAAGCAACTTTTGATTATTCTGAATTGTGGTCCCTTTCTTAATCTTAATCATTACACTTACATTGCCAAATTTTTAAAGTCGTAATGCAAAGTTTACCACATTCATGCCTTAGAGATCTCATTTTGAGGAAGATATGGTACGATCAAGTGAATCATTTTTCAATTTGGGAGGCGGTTACGGGTATCGCCGCCCCTGGAACCATTTATTTGATAACCAACACCTCTGCCATAGGTCATCCCAAGTGGCTTGCTATGTTTGGTGACTTAGTAGGGGCGCCCGGGTTAATGGGGTGAGCTTTGTCCGGGTCTTGGCGGTGGATGCGTCTGCCCACCAGCTGCGAGGCAGGCCGGTTCGGGAGAGTATTTGAGGGAGTTTCTTTGACTTCTCCAGCCGTGCTCTCTCGGAGCATAACCTTGCACCGCAGTGGGAGGGATGGATTCATATTTTCGTCACTCCTTGGCACACTGACCCCCAGATTCCTTCCCAGAACTTCCTTTCCTAAAAAGTCCTTCCACACAGCATCCCCAAAGATGACATAGGCCCTGAGGTGAATTATTTTTCTAATTATGGCCTCCCGTGTGGAGCTATAATGTAAGAAAAAAATCAAATACTTGTTTTGGGCCGTGTCAAGAGTCACAGAGTCAGAATAACAACAGAAGTGTGTGTGCGAGACGATGTATGAATGTGAGTGAATCAATCAGTGTGTGTTAAGAAAGAGATGTTTGGCGGTGTATCCTCAAAACGTACCCCTAAAAACTATGAAACGGTGTGACGGTTAGTTTGTTAATTTATTACCTACTATTTTAGAACTGTAAAAAAATCGCTAATATTATAAAAATGCTAGGTGGGTACCTACTTAACTAAGGATGAATTTAAAAAAATGTTTGCCTTGAAAGTACTTGAAATTTTAATATTTTTCATATATGTGCAAATAGGTAGGCACCTGCCTAAAAGATGGTTTAAAATTATAAAAAAAAAACTTTAAAAAAATTATTACGTACGTTTTGTACACCCTTACACGCCCTTGAGGTGATTTTTCACAAAAACGGCGCTCTACAAATTATCCGATTAGGGGCCATCCATAAATTACCTCACACGAATTTCATGATTTTTTGATCCCCCCCCGTCCCTGTCACACGCTGTCACATTTTTGAGCCCCCCTCCCCCCTAGCGTGACATCACACGTTTTGCAATTTTACGTGTAAAACCAATATGGTAAGCCTAAATGCTTGTGACATCACAAAGCTGATGACCCCCTCGTACGCCTTGTCACACAATGTCACACTTCTCTACACCCCTCCCCCCCTTAAGGTGTGACGTAATTTATGGATGGCCCCTTATTATGTAAAAAAGTAGTCAAGTTGAGATAGATTTTCTAGAAAAATCTAATTAAAAAAAATTGAGATAGATTTTCAAATAGAGTACCTCCCTACCAAACCTAAAAAAATCTACACAAAAATTTGGGATAGATTTTCAAATAGAAAATAAATATATTTTTATATGTGTACATTTAAATTTATTTTGTTATCAAATTCCATAGAAATGGTATACTAAGGATGGGTTGTTTCAAAAAATTTGACGAATTCGTCAAATATTTGATGTTAATTTTCAAGTTCTGTGTAAGTTCTATTCAAGTTCTGTGATGATTTCAGTTTTATGAAGCAGCTGGCCTACGATGATAAAAAAACAGAACTCGAAAATAACTTACACAGAACCTGAAAATCAACTTCAAATATTTGATGAACTCATCAAATTTTTTGAAACAACCCGTCCTAACTAAACTGCACTATCAAAATCTCTATACATCATAAAATACTTGACTTCAAGCCTGGTTTACATACAAACCAGACTAAATTTATCTAAAATCTTACTTAATAATTAAAATGTAAAGATTATTTTGTGGTTAATATCTAAACATTACAATTGGAATCGCAGTCAGAGTTGACACGAACACATTACTCATTCAGATTCATTGCCTGCATACAGCACTAAAAAACAGTGAAATTTGAAAGAAAAGTGCACACAGAAAATAAACAATACATATGTTGTCCTTTTCTCTTTAAAAACAATAAGCAAGCGTAGAAAAGACAAGATGCTGTTTTTCAGTGATGCTTCGGAAGAACATCATAGAAATAGTACAGACAAAATATGCACCAATCCTTAAAAGGAACGTATGCGCGACCCATTTCGGCCCGTTTCATACAAATCTTAATTCTAAATTGGAGATCAGTATAGAATACCTAACCAAAATGAAAAATTATTTTTGTAATCAAAAGGTAAATCAAATATCTAGTACGGGTGGGAGCTACTTTATTCATTTTTACTTTAAATTATAAGATATAGGCCATTAAAGATTTAAGAGTTTCATAATTTTGGAAGAAACTTGGGCAATTATTTGTAAGTAAATTGAAAACAATAAAAAAAAATATTTTACTATATTTATTTTAAAAATATAATGAAAAATAAAATAAAAAATGAAACACCGTAAGAAATGCATTTTTTGGTTAGTAATCCATACTTCCATACTTACTTTACTTATTACTTATATTACTTATTACTTATTACTTATATTACTTATACTTTACTTATAATATTATAAATGCGAAACTGCTCGAGTTTGTTTATGACCTTTTCACGCATAACACAATATAAAGACTTTAAAAATTCATTCACCAATAGAAAGCTAAATTATATGCGCAGACTATATTTTGTATATGATGGTAAGCTCTGGCGTAATGAAATTATAAATATTAATATATTATATTTTTAATTTAATTTTAATTTAATATTAATATATTATATTTTTATGTCGCTAACTAAAGCAAATTTTTGCTAACGTCAGAAAAAAATCGTTTTCATGGAAACGATTGCTACTGCTTCAAAAAATTCAAATATTAGAATATGTTTTATTTTTTTGGACAAGCTTCTGTTTTGGAATAAATGTCAGTTCCTACATTAAAAATATAATTCGTAACGATTGTAAAGACTGAATAAATAGTGTACTTTTTTATTATATTCACAAACTTTCAAATATTTAATTAAAAACAAACATCCGAAATGTTTGTAAGCGCATAAATTCCGAACGAATGAACAAAATTGGATAAGTAATTCTTTTTTTCTTTGAGCTATAGCATTATGAAATTTAGGTGGTAGGCGCGATGTTTGAAAACTGAATGTAAGGGAATGAATATATGGAATGATAAGTGATAATTGATAAGTGCAAGCGCTACAGTAATTTCCCGTAATACCATGCGAGCGAAGCCGCGGGGAAAAGCTAGTTTAAATATAAAAACAACAAATATTTGTTCCGCCGTAAATAGTCGACTTGTATTTTAACTTTAAACACAACAAAATAATGTTTTTTATAAATTTTTATTTCTTATTTTATATTTCATCATATTTTTATGATAAATAAAGTAAAATTACTTTTTCATGGTTTTTCATTTACTCGTAAATAATTGCCCAAATTGCCTCTAAAATCATGAAACACTAAAATATTGAATGGCCTATATCTTATAATTTAAAACAGAAATAAATAAAGTAGCTCACATCCGTACTAGATATTTGATTTGATTGTTGGGTATTTTGACCTCAAATCCAGAATTAAGATTTGTATGAAACAGGCCGAAATGGGCCGCGCATACGTTCCTCTTAAGTTTGTGCTGTTCGGGTCAACTCTAATTGCTCTACCTAAAATTAATGTTTCTCAGTGACGTTTCATACAGATATCATTGCGGGAAAGAATATGCACCATTACACACAATCCTAATTTTGTGTGGTGTACCTGCTCTAATTGTGTGACCTTTACAAATTTTTTTTATTAAATTAAAAAAAAAAAAATTTGTGCAGGTAAGTAGGTACCTGCTTAAAAACTTATTTTTATATTTTTTTAAGGTAACTGATGTATGTCAATACAGAGATAGATATTTATTGCTTTTTGTGTTGTATATGTAAAATAAATATTTTGTTATGTTAGCATTAGGTACAAATTAAGTATTGGTTTTACACTAATTTTCAGATAGGTACTAAAATAAAATACATTAAACAAAATTTTAATTTTGTGTCTACTTCAAAAGTCGTTACTGACCGGTTTCGCACGAGTTTATCTAATTGAAAAAAAATTAAATCAATAATTTGGGACCAATTAAACGACATCTGGCCAATTTATTTGACAGTTAAATTGGTGTAATTTTAGATTTTCACGGCAAAAATTGCTATAGTTATTTATTTTTGAGATATTATGCCGTGTCGCTCTACCTCCCTCGTTAGCCAACGTTTCGCATTAGAGTGTCCATCATCAGGGCAGATGTGTAATGCTGTCCGAAACGTTGCTTAAGAAGAGGCAGCGCAACACGACATAATATCCCAAAAATAAATCGTGATAAGTTAAATTTATATTTCAATGTGTATAATATTGGGCAGACCTAAAAATTCTGTGTACATTTCACTAAGCCAGAACCCACCGTTCGAGAAAGTTTTTTTGTTCAACGAACATAGTTTTTGTTTCCCACTGAAAAACTCTCGAACGGTGAGCTCTAGTTCAACGTAATCATTTTCAGTAAATATATCAACGTAATCATTTTCAGTAAATAAATAACATTTGAAGGCTATAAAAGCATACACTAAAATCAATTTGCAAATTTCGTTGATCTAGAAATTCCAAGCAGAATAATATTTTGTGCAAATTTCACTCCGTCATAGCTCACTGTTTGAGGGTTTTATAAAATTGTACTCTTTTGCATCAAAAATAAATGGCGAGCTCTGTTATGAAATTTGCACATATTTGTTTGTACGAACTTTCAATATTCAAGACCCATATTTACTCGTGCGTTTCCTCAAAGTGACCCTCAACACAGCATCCCTAAAAATGACACTTGCCCATGCTAAAAATGACACAGAGAAATTATTTTCTTCGAGGTCTCCTGAGTAGAGCTAATTTTTTTTAAATATATAAAATTTAAAAAAAATCACCTGTCTGAAATTAGTATTGTGAAACCGGTTTGTATCTTATATGTTTATTTGTGAGGTTCACGGAAGCTTGCTTGTGTGTGTTTTGTTTTCAGCTTGCCATATTAGCACACGTGGGCATTTTTCGTCATCCAAAAGTCTGACCGATTTGAGCTTAAATTTCGTATATATAGCATTACACTCTTTCAACATCATTATGAAATTCAAATGGGATGTCGATAAACAATATCAGGCAAGTGTACAAGAGACAGAGCACTTGATAAATTTATTTATTTATTTATTTCATTTTTATTTAGTAAAATTTTTACACATTTATTACATTTATTTGTACATTATTTATAAAATGTTTTGACTGTCCAACTAGGATGATTCCCGTTTTAGGACAGTCAAATTTAATTAGGATAAGTGTGAATATATATGGACCATGATTTATACAAAAAGAGGGAAAATTGAGGAAATGAAAAGAGAAAGAATAAAACATAAAATTGGAAAGTTAAAAGCGTATTAACATATTACTTTAAAAAAAGGTTTATATGTATAGGTTCTTGAAAAAAAAGGGTTTAAACATATAGTTCACTTGTGTATGCATGGCATACAACAGTTAAATGATAATAATAATAAATAAAAGGAATAAAAATATTTTTACACTTAAACATAAAGGGAACTGGTGTTTGCATTTCATAATGTAGTCCTATTAATGAGAACTATAAAGAGAACAGAAACAATAAAATAAAATAAACAATTAAGGTATGATTATTACTGTTGTATGCTTTGCATAGTTTATCAAAATAATAATAAAATAAGTTTACTTGTAAATGGCGTTTGCATTACAAAATAATAGGCTTACATATACATTTTGTATGAATACGAAATAAAAAAAGAGAAGTGATAGAATAAAATAAAATATCCAATTAAAACATAAGATTAACTGCTGCCTTGTAGAATTCTAATTTAAAAATAATAGGTACGTACATACATGCACATAATATAAACAATTAGAATATAAAAGGTATCTTTTGCACAGTTTATTTTTTGTCGGAATATTTGAATGGGCACTAAAAGGCTTTAAGTCAATGAAATTCAAATCTATTTTTTAAATATTTTTATATGAACATCGTACAAGAATGTCAACTGCTCCCAACCGTCTGGAGCCAGTGAGACAATAGTACCCTTTACACGCAGAGTTCGGAGCGGGACGTGCCCCGCGCCACTTCAGGCCGCCGCGCAGAAAAGTCTCACAGTGAACTGCGCTGTAAACCGTTATCTTACTTTCGGTCTTTACTTTTCTGCGCGGCGGCCTGAAGTGGCGCGGGGCACGTCCCGCTCCGAACTCTGCGTGTGAAGGGTACTAATGGCATCCCCAATTCGGATGTGTTGTGAGGCTGAAGGAAGTGGGGAGGGAGAGAAGATGGGGAAGAGGAATGTGGGGAAATACCTGGTTATTCATATCTGGTCAACATACAGGGTTAAAGCAATTTCAAGCAACGTTTCAATTATTGCGAGTGTTGGTCTTATACCAGAGCGATACTGAGAGTATTTTCCACTCTGGAAGGTGTCGCAAATAAACTGGTTCCATGCCAACTGAGAATAAAGTCAACTCAACACCTCCTTGGAAAATCATTAAAAGCTATGAAAAAAATCATTTTAAATTAGCCCATAACCCTAACCTAACATAACCTATTTAAACAATTTTTTATACATGTTTTTTTTTGTCACTCTAAATGACTTATCTGAGATGGTTCTGAGTTGGTTTCATTCCGAGTTGCCGGTCACCAAATAAATTATATATTATTTTTAATTAATTATTTGTGAAATAACACAAATTAATAATCAATTACATAACTTACAAATAGTTTGACAGTTGAAAAATCAGCTATGCGGGCCGCCATCTTGCCATCTGCTGTACACGCTAGCGAGTAGCGAGCAAAGTTGACCCCTCTCAATTTTTTCGTAGATTGTTCACAATCTGCTAATTAGCTTGTAATACGATTACGAGCGATTTTACTAGCAGATAGGGAATTCGCCAGCTATTTATGTTTTATTAGAATATCGTTATTCCTCATTATTTTATCACAAAATTGCAAAGGTGTAATAATAATATACCTATATGCAATTCTAATTTTGAGATCAGTGGGTATCTATATTGCAAGAAAATTTTTTTTTTTCACATTTATGCCTCTTTAATTTTTTATAAAAATGTAGGTTACACAGAATCCACCATGAGTTATATTTTTGCTATTGCCATTTGTACAACCGAAGCGCCTTCCTATATTTTCCACTCTTATCCATTGGAACGCTTTTTGCCACAATATGGCACTATTCAAAATACCTCGGATTGCTTTGCTGCCAATTTTGGCAAATTTTCCCCTATTTGTAAGTAATTAAGTAGAAGTTTATGATTTTATAATTTTTTTTTATAAATCCTACGAATATGTGATAATCAACAAAAGATAGGTGAATTCATTGACTATATAGATCTACAATCGGTTTATACGTCTTTATATAAAAAATTCGGAGGTATGATTTTTTTTTATTTGGGTGGAAAATATTCAAAATAAAAAAAAATTAGTTAAGAGAAAAAAGTTTTTAATTGCGCTGTCGTTCAAGTGGTTGTTTAACAAACTGTAAATTCACAAATTTCCTGCTTGTTTTACGAGTTTCTCGGACACCGTGTATATTAATATCGATTAAGTCAGTGGTCCCCAACCTTTGCAGCCGCGGACCGGTGAACATTTGATAATTTTACCGTGGCCCACTGAGGAGGGGGGGGGGGGGGGGGGGGAGGGACGAGAATAAATTCACCTATACATTCAAACACGTGTTAGTATGTCACTTATTCTCAATAAAACGATTCCCCTTGCATTTGGGCAAGCAGAATTTAAGAGCGGTGACTCACGTCGTTGCGCCTCACTCGATGTCTTTACGTTATATATGCGAGTGCGCAAGATGGAAGCCCAGTCGTGTTTTTCACTTCAAAGGTATTGTGTCGGCGGTACCTTGGCGTGAAGGGGTTCTCAACTGAATATTTTTTTTTTGTCGATAATTATTTAGTTTTTTACTGGGTATGATCGATTTTTTTAACGAATTTTGATTTATAAGCAAGGCCTTAGGCGGCCCGGTACCATTTGACCCACGGACCGGTATCGGGTCCGTGGCTCGGGGGTTGGGGACCACTGGATTAAGTCATTCAATTTTATAAATGTGTTATGTTTTTAATTTTGTAATCCAACGAACGGTTATCGAACCCAAAACCTTGAAATGCGCACTCATGAATGCCCACAAAGATAATGTTGCCACCATAACTAAATACTACCGATGATCCACATGCATGCACTTTTAAATTGACTGAGAAAAATTCACAAGAATTTTTAACTTTTTTTTTTACATTAACCATACATAGGTGGCACCGAAGAAAGCATGTTTTCCTCGTGTCAATTCAATTCAATTCAATTTATTCACTTTAAAAACACAATAAAATTTTAATTTCAAATCGTTTTTAAAGTAGAGAAAATATTATGATTAAAGCATATTTAGGCCATTTAAATAATTTAAACGATTTAAACATCAATGAAGCACAATCAGACTAACAGCAATAAAGCTTGCTGTATAAATTGTGCTTCATTGATGTTAAGCATGTCGATACTCAAAGTGATTCTATTTAACAACAAGACTGCTCTCCCGACTGGCTTAACCATTGGCAAGTTAGTTCTGCAAGCCGGGAGATAAAACAGTTTACGCTGTCGGTGATGGAGATAACCATCGGGAACATAAAAACTAACATAATTATTATTATATTCACATCTGGTCAACAAACACGGCTAAAGCCATTTCAAGCAACGTTTCAATGAAGAATGGTGGTCTTACGCCAGGGCGATACCGATAGTATCTTGTACTTTGGAATATGCCGCAAATATGCTGTATATTATATTAAATTAATAAAAGTTATTTGCGATGCTGGGATTTGAACACGCGTCCTCCGGATTGCTAGTCGAGAGCCTTGCCCTTCTACCACGAAGGACGTGCATCGATGCCGAAGTGATGGATAACGGTTGTTCCTCGTAGCATATTTTATTGAAATACCGGTAGGACAGTAGAGTGTTCCGGTTTCACACTTGCTCTATGGCCGATTCTATTTAGAATAGAACGAAAGTTGGAATTTATTTAAGGTTGGGTATCTATTTCTACCTGACGTTCTACGGCAAAGAAACCCTTTTCTCTATGACCTATTTCATTTATTTATTATTTCAATATAATTAAATAAATGATTAAAAAAATGTATGATTAAAATATTGTTTCCATAGAAGCAAAGCTGAGCAGGGTGAAACAGAGACGTGCAAAAATTGACCAATCATATTGCTCAGAAGACACATCACATCTCCGCTCCACTTGTAAAGTTTTTTGGTTTTGACGGAATTTGATCCCCCATTATCAATTATCTCACGTTTTCATGAATAAATACCGCGAAACGATGAAAACGACCAAATTGAAAAGATACTTGCTTTGACGTACAGTGTTGCCAACTCTAAATATTAACATATTGCTCTGGATTCTAGCGTTTTTAATCTATGAATTATCTATGTCAGTTAATTTTCATTATCATTTTTAATATCGCTAAATGTATTTGAAAATGTTCTTTGAAGCCATAAGTATTTGAAATACAAATTGTAAAATACCTCAGCATCAGATAATTGAAATAGCAATTACAAAATACATTTTTAGGAAGTTATTGGGAGAATTTCAATTCGGGAGGCGGGAATGGGTACCGCCGCCCCGGGAATCTTTATTGGAGAACCAACACCTCTGCCATAGGTCACCCCAAGTGGTTCGCTACACTTGGTGATTTAGCAGGGGTGCCCGGGTTCACGGGGTGAGGTTTGTCTAGGACACACTGAATCCCAGATTCCTACCCACCCCATAAACCCTTTTCCTTCCCAGAACTCTCTGCCCCTTCCTTTCCTTAAAAAACCCGCCATACAGCATCCCCAAAGATGACATAGGCCCTGTGGGAAATTATTTTCCTCAGGGCCTCCTGTGTGGAGCTCATGTAAAAAAAATTGGAAACACAAATATAAAATACTTATTTCAAATACGAGTATAATTCAAATACTGCCCAGCCCTGACGATTATAGAGTAACGAAAATTTTAATCCTTAAAAATAATTCAGAACTTTGTAACATTTTTGAAATCGTATTCAGCTGATGTAATGCAAACACTTGATAATTTATATTTCCACCTGTCTCTGAAGTAGGTTAAAGGAAGGAAGGGACCAACTACGAGATACGATGTAGATAGAGGAATACCTACACAGTACAGTACTAGTTCGGTTCATGAAGACGCCAGTTCCGCGACATTTTCAATTTTTTATTCCAGAAAAAAAAAAAAAAAAATTTTACTTTACTAGTATAGTTTTTATAGAAAGAACTAAAATAAATACATTTTACATTACATTACAATATGATTCACTCATTTATTATTTTATTGATGAAACATAAAAAATGATTTTTTTTTAATTTACCTAGACTTTTTCATTTTTAATGTTTTGAGGTAATTTTTATTTTTTTTTAAAAAGACAAAAAATCCCGGGTTACGAATAACCCGACAATGTTTGAAAATCTCCTACAACCACCACAGTAAGCTGAAAATGTTGTTTGCGTCGTGATGCAGGACTTGGCCAGCCGAGGTATCGAATACGCGACGTCTGGGTGGGACCCAAACGCGATGCCCACTCAGCTACTGACCGGTCAAATTATTATTATAAAAAGCTTTCCTAGATAATTTATTGATTTATTTATATTACTGCATGATTATACGATTTGAAATGTGTGTTGTTTTTTTTGAATTGATCAACATTTTAAAATTGAACAACATTTGGTTTAAAATTGAACAAATTTGCCAACCACCAATGGTAGACCTTACAATAAATATAAACATTTTTTCTCTCTTTCTAACACTTTGATCACATCCTCGACTCTGTGCAGAAACGGGCGGTCCGTTTGATAGATTCTCCTAACTTAACAAATGGACTGCAATCTTTAGAGCAAAGGCGTCAGGTGGGAATGCTGTCCTTGTTCTACCGGTATTACAACGGAAGATGCTCCGGGGAACTAGCGTCACTGATCCCCTCGGCACCGGTGCATAGTCGGGAAACACGCCAAACACGCGCTCAACATTTGTACACGGTTGACATTAGTCACATGAGAACGGGTCGTTTCTACGACTCGTTCTTGAGTTCAACAGCCCGGCTGTGGAACGATTTGCCGGCTTCTGTGTTTCCTCCATCCTACAACATGGGTCTCTTCAAGACCCATGTTCACTCCTTCCTCTCCTCAACAGCACCCTCCACACAGCATCTTCAAAGATGACATAGGCCCTGAGGAAAATTATTTCCCTCAGGGCCTCCTGTGTGGAGCTAATATAAAAAATAAAAAAAAATATTTTTTGTTATTAATCACAATAACAAACATAAACTACAAATAAATTTTATACAGTAATTAATTACATAATGGATGTATTTGATGTACCCCCATAAGTAAGCAGAGCTTGTGTCTATGGGGGTGGGGGGGGGGGTTTATTATATTGGTTTTATTTTACATGATTCAGTTCAAGCTTTTTTATATTATTTTTAAGATGAGTTTTAAATTCTTTTATATTATCATGTTTCTAATTTTTCCTGGAAATGAATTAAAAAAAATTAACTCTGACCTATTGTTTTTTTACATTTTGGAGTAGGAAGTATTGACGTTTGTCTAAGATTTCTGTTATTTTTAAAGGGTGCAACTTTATTTTGAATATTATCTTTATAAATTTGTAATAATGCATTACATTAAATATTAAAAAAAAATAAAACGCAACTTTACTGCATAAAATAACAACCTTTCGAAATCAATTTAATTTTTTTGTGGAAACGTGTCAATTCCTTTAGAATTTCATTTAAAAATTCCATATTTCCGATTATCGGTTATTCCTCTCAATCTATAATCTTTATTGTAGTTTCACGAAATTAGACAAAAAAATTCAAAGCCCATTTATTTAATGTTTTTCGAGTATCAGACAACCCAAATCCAACATTCTACAACAATTAATTGAAAATCAATTTGGTAAAGAAATTCATGACTTCTAAAGCTGATATCTCCAACTACACTTTTTAACTTAATTCTCATGGTGCGTTATGTTCGTTTTAGTCGTGGTATTTTGATAAAAAAAACGAATAATTAATAATCTGGCCAATATTTTAGACGCTAAAAAAATAACGGTGACGGAAAAAAACGTGCTTTGTTTTTATAGAGGCTTGGTTTATCGGTTTTCCACTGTTTAACAGCAGTTATTACACTTGTAGCAAAATGATAAGAATTGTTCTTATCGCTATTTTTTTATATAGTTTTTGAGTAAAACGCAAACACTTTAGTGTTTGTAAGCCAGTTCACACTTTAATACCAGCTGATTTATATCAACGCGTGAATTGTTAGTATTTCGTGAAAAGTTAGTATGCAGGGATCCATACTAGGTCCACTACTGTTCCAAATTTACATCAATGATATTTCGCAATTAGATTTAGATTAGTTTATTAGTTAGTTTATTATTAATTTTGTAGTTTATTATTAATTAATTTATTATTAACTAGCTTTTCCCCGCGTCTTCGCTCGCTTGGTATTACGGGAAATTACTGTAGCGGTTGAACTTATCAATTATCCCCCTCCTCTCCACCCCACACCCTCCCGCATTCCATACATTATTCATTCCCTTACATTCAGTTTTCAAACATCTCGCCTGCCACCTAAATTTCATAAAGCTATAGCTCAAAGAAAAAGAGAATTATCCAATTTTGTTCATTCGTTCGGAATTTATGCGCTTACAAACATTTCGGATGCTTATTTTTAATTAAATATTTGGAAGTTTGTTAATATAATAAAAAGTACACTATTTATTATTCAGTCTTTATAATCGTTACGAATTATATTTTTAATGTAGGAACTCTTGTCTGACATTTATTCCAAAATAGAAGCTTGTCCAAAAAAAAAACGAATTCTAATATTTGAATTTTCTGCAGTAGTAGCTGACCAGTAAGCTGAGTACCTACCAGCATAGAGCCCAAAAATATATCAACATTGTTTCCATGGAAACGATTTTTTTCTGACTTTAGCAAAAACTCGCTTTTGTTAGCGACAGAAAATGTATAACAAATATAATATATTAATATTTTTAATTTCATAACGCCAGAGCTTACCATCATATACAATCTGTAGTCTGCGCATATAGTTTAGCTTTCTATTGGTAAATGAATTTTTAAAGTTTTTTTGTTGGTTAATGCGTGAAAGCGTCATAAACGAACTCGAGCAGTTTCGCATTTATAATATTAGTATGGATTCTTATAATCCAGTGATCTTTAATTTCAACATTGATAACAATGCTCTTGAGACATTAAAACAAATTAAAGACCTAGGCATCACTTTTCAATCAAATCTTTCATTTGTTAACCACATAACAGAAATCTGTAATAAGGGCTTAAAAATGTTGGGGTTTATAGTTATGCTAACCAGAAATTTTAACAATATAAAGTGTATTAAAATCTTATATTTTGCTTATGTTAGAAGACAGCTGGAGTACAATTCTCCCGTCTGGAATCCATATTATAATACTCATGTACAAGCTGTTGAAAGAATACAAAACAAATTCTTACGTTTTCTTAATTTTAAAATGGGTATCCCAGCAATTATGTTGAACTATAACACTCTGTTAAATGATATGAATATGCTCAAATTGTCAGACAGAAGAATTTTCACTGACTTGGTATTTTTATATAAAATTCTAAACGATTTAATTGATAGTCTGGTATTGATTGAACTGATAAGCTTCCGGATACCACAACGTAATACCAGAAGTCTGGATTTATTTCAGTGCAGAAATTTTGGTATTAACTACCATATGCATTCCTCTTTGCCCAGAATACTAACGGAAGGAAATAATTATACCAAGTCAGTGGACATCTTCAATGTATCTTTAAACAAATATAAAACATTATTACTGAGGCTATTCAATTATGTACAATAAATACTGTATATACGCTATTATTCGTTAAATATGTAAAAGCCCCCCAAAAGGGCGTTAATAAATAAATAAATAAATAAATAAATTAGAGACAACGGAAGCAATCTCCCGAACAGGCCCTCCATTGATATTCTTGTTGTAACTCTAAGTGACCAGCTCAGGTACGGGGGCTCCATCGAAGCCAGAGTTAAGTTAGCCTCTCAGAAACCGGGCGTACTGTACAGGGCCCCCAGATACCTTAATAGTACACAATTGCTAACTGTACAAATCGCAAGTGCACCCCACGGTTGAATTTGGCAGCCCCTCTGGTCTGGAGTCCCAAAATACCTAAAAAAAACCCTCGACTCTGGGCAGAAACGGACGGTTCGTTTGATAGACTCTCCTAACTTAACAAACGGATTCCAATCTTTAGAGCACAGGCGCCAGGTGGGAATGCTGTCCTTGTAATTAAATTGTAATTAACGACTTGCAAATCCTGATCCAGAAAAAGTATCTTGGGCTGTGCATTGATCATCATTTGATATTTAAACAGCATGTACAATAAATAGTATGGACCGCAACTGTAAGGCGAAAAAAAAGGTCTTATTTCCTTAAGCGCTAGTGATAAAAAGTTGTCTTTGCATCTAAAACATCAAAATATTTTAGTTTAAAAAAAATCAAAAAATATCCTAACGCTCCGCAAGTCCTTTGAAGTTTGAGAAAATATCGAAATATTTCCATTTTTTTCAGCCTTTGCACAAAATATTCAGAAATAGTTTAAATATATTTATTTATGAGTTCTTGTTAAATAAAGTCTATAGCTTCGATGTATAAAACCACCATTTATTATTTTTGTAGTAGTATGGCACTAAACCACGTCCGCCCGCAGTCCCCAAACCCGCCCTCTTAATTAGGGTATTTAGACGGCTATCATATCTCTTAATCATATCATATCGCCAAATAAATTTTTAAAAAGGTTTATATTATAGTCTCGTACACTCAAATTTAAATTATTTAGTTGAAATTTGGGGAAACGCATGTGAAACATACATAAATGAATTACAAGTAATACAAAACAAGGTAATCAAAAAACTATTTCACCACAAGCCCAGAACATCACAAAAAATATACATGGAAACAAAAGTATTTAATTTAAGAAAACTATATGAATACAATGGTTCCATGTCAACTGAGAATAAAATCAACTCAACACCTCCTTGAAAAGTCATTAAAAGCTATGAAAAAAATAATTTTAAATTAGCCGATAACCCTAACCTAACGTAACCTATTTAACAATTTTATTATCATTCTAAATGACATCTGAGATGGTTCTGAGTTGGTTTCATTCCGAGTTGTCCGGTCACCGAATACAATACGTGTCTCCTTGTATACAAAATAATATTTGTTTAATATACTTTATTCGTACATACAAACACAGAATTAATTAAAACGCCCCAAGTACACAAACACTTTACACGACAACACGATAACATACATTTAAATACCATCCACACTAACCAACTATGGTAAACAATCCATTGGTTACGACAACGTTATCCAAACGACATTAAAATGAAAAAAGCTGTGTAAATTTAAAAAATATATTAATTTTTATTCGTTCGTCACTCCTGGACGTATTGACCCCAAATTTCTACCCACCCCTCGTAACTTATTCCTTCCCATAACTTCTTCTCCTTTTTTACAATTAAAAAACCCTCCACACAGCGTCCCCAAAAATGACTACGCCCTGAGGGAAAATTTTAATTCACTAAAGTTCACTAATATCGCGGGATAGTCTAATAAAGTCTTCACAAATCATTTCCAATTTTGAAAACGACGAAATATATAATTTTCAACTTTTTATAGTTTAGGTATACTTTATCGCTTGCCTGAATTCTTTTGTAAATGACATTTAAATTCAAAGAAAATTTGAGTTAATTGAACCAGATTTCACGCTATAATAACACTTCACGCACGGACAACCTAAATTATTATTTGGTAATTTATTGAATGTGCATAGTTTTTAACTCGACCGTTTGACATTTCATCTATCTGTAAATTTGTTTGTTACGTTCCGGTTCCGGTACAAGATGGTCACCTTGTTGGTTAAGTAGGTACCCTTTTATCTGCTGCTGAATCTAACTGCCGAAGAAAATTAGAAAATATAATTGTCATTGAGATAGTGACGTTTCTCAATGACGATTTTCAGTGACATCCGTCACTCCTGGACACACAGACCCCGTACTTCTACCCATCCCTTATACCCTTTTCCTTCCTAGAACTTCCTCTCCTACCTATCCATAAAAAGACCCTCCACACAGCATCCCCTGAGTCACAGGCTCTGAAGGGAATTATTTTCCCGAGGGCTTCCTATGTGAATCTATTTTTTTTTAATGTGAATACCGCACAAGAGTCCCAACTGCTCTCAACCGCCTGGAGCCAGTGAGACTACGGCATCCCCAAATGGTGTATGTTGTGAAATTTAACGTAGTGGGGAGGGAAAAGAGATGGGATAGATAAAGGTGGAGAAGTACCTGGCTATTCGGATCTAGTCACCAAACATGGCTAAAGCCATTTCCACGTTTTTAAATGGTGCTCTTACACCAGGACAATACTGAGAGTACCTTCCACTCTGGTGTCTGAATTCCCATGCAAACGAAGGAGGGTTGGAGTCACACTGGACATGCTGACCCCAGATTCCTACCAGTCCTACTTAGATCCTTCCTAAAACATCATCTCTTTCATTTCCATAAAAAAATCCTCCACTCAGCATCACCAAAAATGACTGGGGAATTATTTTTCTCAGGGCCTCCTGTGTTGAACTAATGTAAAAAAAACCAATACAACTGTGCAGTTCACACGGGGTAGAAGTGAAACTTATAGAATAGTCTAGAGTGGTTCAAGTGGTTCGCTACGTTTGGTGATTTAGCAGGGGTGCCCGGGTTCATGGGGTGAGGTTTGTCTAGGTCTCGGAGGCGGATGACCAGGACACACTGAACCCCAAATCCCTACCCACCCTTTTCCTTCCCAGAACTCCCTTTTCCTCCTTTTCCCAAAAAAAAAAACCCTCCACCCAGCGTCCCCAAGGATGACGTAGGCCCTGAGGGAAATTATTTTCCTCAGAGCCTCCTGTGCGGATCTCACGTAAAAAAAAATAAAAGAGTAGACAAGAGTGGGGCGGCTACGAAGCACCGCGTAAAGAGGATACCGATTGTACTATCTCATTCTTTCGCAGGATAAATCCTATAGATGTATGTGTTTGTCTCTTTGTAGTATCGCTATTTTTCGTTTCATCATTAAAGAGAAGTTTTCAGTTCAAAAAATAATAAACTTTACTCCAAGCCATTTATTACCCCGAGCAACGCCGGGTACGTGCCTGATAAATAAATAAATAAATGCATTTAGTTGCGTATTGCAGTGTCGTTGCAGATTGCAGTATAAACTGCACGTACACGAATACTGCAACCGTTCAACTACAGCCGCATACAATTGCATACAGCTGCATATTGTTGCATCGTGTGGGTGCATCGTTGGGTGTACTGTTACAGTCTCGCACACTTGTAGACACACCGCCGCATTGCCACGAATCTAGGTCTAGCGCTAGATAGATTAAATAATATCGTTCGTGTAGCTTTTCAGGCTGACCGAATAATTGATATTGTAAAACAGATATCGTAGGTCATAAACAAAGAGGACACTACAATTTTATATTTCCATCAATTTTCTGGCATATACCTACTTACACTTAAGGCGGCGCTTCCTGGCTCAAAAAGAAGAAGATGGAGAAATATGCAATTACGAATGTTGGACAGAGCGCGCTAATATTTTACGTGATAAAAATGAAGCGAAATTTGCGAAAATGCTTAATAAAACATGACTCGCTTAAAATAGAGCAAAAATCTCGTAGAAGGCATCTTAAGTATCATTTAAAGAAAAATTGTGAATTTTTTCACTAATATAACTTGTAAAATAAAAGAAATACTTGTTTTTAATAATTTTCGGAGCATACTTTGCGATTTAAATGCTTGCTTAAAAAATTCAAGTGTTTAAGGGAGATATGTAAGAAATCGGTCGAAATTCGCGAGAATTTAAATCTCTTCGAACGACGATCTTTCGATCGTACCCTCGCGCTGTACAGGGCGGTCCCGATGAGAAAGATTAATTTTTCTCATACCAGCATTTTAACATAATAACTCAATATCGATTTGATTTCATTCAAAATTTGCTTTGATAAATATCCACATTCAAAAATGCTCAAACTCGTGATGACAAAGCAATTAAAATGATGTACTTTTGTAATTATTTTTTAATGATACGTATATGTTTAATTTTTCAATAATGTCTAAGCAAAATAAGAATGTATTTTTTTTTAAATATACTAATTAATTTGTAAGACCGTAAATAAAAGACAAACTGGAGTATTTTCGTCACAAGACAAGGGCGCGGATATTTTTTTAATGATTTTATTTGAACTAAAATTAATATTCTGAAAAGAAGCTTTCCCAAATAATGTATTGATTTATTTTACTGATTACATGAATTGAAATGTATGTTTTATAATACAAAATTTTGTTTGAAAATTTAATAAATCTGCCAACGACCTACGGTAAAACCTTATTGTACTAAAAATAAACATATTTTCTCAAAATTTAAAAAATAGCTTTACTAGATAAAAGAACAGTCTTTCGAAATCAATTTATAATTTTTTGTGAGAAAGAGTCAACACGTCTAAAATTTGATTTAAAAATGACATATTTCCGGTTTTGTCTGGTTATTCCCTCAAGATTATTTTGAAGTCGATTTTAGGTTTGAAATTGAAATAATGCACAAAAAAATTATGGCTTTAAAATAACTTGTAATTTCGGGTCTTGTGGACGGGTGCGTCTGACGACGCGGGCCGGATCGGTAGAGACTGGTTGAGAGAGACGTTTTGATCTCTCCAGGTGATCTCTTTCGGAAAATCGTCTTGCACCGCTGTGGGAGGGATTGATTCATACGTCCTACACTCCGGAACACGGTGACCACAGATTCCTACCCACCCTTCATACCTATCTTACATTATTTCCTCAAAAGACACTCCACACAGTATCCCCAAAGAATATATACCCCCCGGGAGGAATTGTTTTTCTCAGAGCCTTCTGTGTGGACGTAAACAATAGTGACAAATCAACACTCATTAGAAAAGTGATGCCAAAGAAAACTTTGTTACTGTAGGTTAGGTTTGTAGGTTATTTTTTTTAATATTTTAATGACTTTAAATCACTTTTAACCCCTCAGGCCTCGATCATATTCTAATAGTAGATCAGAATATTTCCGCTTTGCAATAAAGTCCAAACAAATGTAATTCTTGTATATGTATCCGAACACTAAAAACTGTTTTTAAAAGGGGATGAAATACGCTTTCAAATTTTATTATTAAGGGCATCCAATAGTCCAGGGAAAAATCGAAATCGGAATTCACGCCCTTTGTGGGAGGAGTTAAAAAATATTTGAGAAAAAGCTTTTGGAATGGTTGAAAAAGTTATTTGAGAATTTTTTTACCGGTTGATTTCGTAAAGGCCTAAAAAAAGCATTAACTCCTTTTTTACACATTGTTTATTGTAATAACAAGGACATTTAAAATTGATTTCACGGAACCGAGCGACGTGGAATCACACGTCTGTTCCCTGCTCCGGCCAGGGCGGTTTTGAAAGAAAGTAGGGTGTGGCAAGCCAGTAGCCCTTCGGTGAACGACATAAGGGTCACTTTGAAAATCCTAATTCGTCGGCTGCCGGCCGTATTGTAAAATAACAAAGCATAAATTCATAATTTATTTTATTTTGTGAATATTGGGCGTAAATATCAATTTATTTTGCGATTATCATAAAAGAAACTAAATTTGCTACAATAAACAATAAAACCATATCCGAAAAGATGTTCATAAGTAGGAGAGTTTGCACTTGAAAGTGTTTTTTTATAGACCTATTACTTTATTTTTTTCTATGCTTATTAAAAGACATAAAAAAATGACCGATATTTTTAAGGGCCAAGATATGTTCTACACGCAGTATTTAATTGAAGCATCTATAATATTTCTAAGCGATCAAATTTTCAAAACAAAAACACATGGTTTTGTGTGATTTTGCATTATTTACTATGGCTTCATCTTGAAGATAAAAATATAATTTAAAAAAGTTAAAATTTTGAATGCAAACATAAAAAAGTGAAAAAATGATTCACCTTACATTTTTTAACTAAAATTGCTGATATCGAAAAAATAAAAACACAAACATATTTTATTAGACAAATGTATTATATGCATCATAGTCACCCCACTTTTTGTCGTTTCGTATAAAAATAACTAATGAAAATTTCCCAAAATTTTAATTTTTTCTTTCAATATGTTGTCGTGAACTTCGGTATCATAAAGTTGTACATTTTAATTATTTTGTCGTTAGATTTTAGATTTGAATGTAAAGCGTACTGTTTTCTCTTTTATTTTACCGTTTAGGTCATATTTCTAACTATGATAGCAAGGGAAATAAAACGATTTCTAAGAGACCTTTATGAGTTGTTCCGAAAAGTTAATAAAAGTTGATACTTTCGATTTTATACTGATTGTTTTGTCATTAGAGGGGAAATATTTTTTGAGATTGTACTAAATTGTCAAATTTTATCCAGTTTTATCCTGGGTTCAATTCTTAGATGTGGTGTGAGAAAATTCTCGCTAAAATATTAGTTATTTATTTATTGTTTGAAACATTTACAGAGTGTTAACAATTATTACAATAATAGAATTGCCGCACTACAGTTAGAAATGTTCACAGCATGAGTAATCAATGTTTAGTTGTTACTGGACGGAAATGCTTGTAGTGATAACAGAAATAATGATAATCAAAATGAAATATAAAACATAGTAGTGTCAAATATAATACATAACCTGCAGAGAAAGAGAAGAAAGAAAGGGAATGACAATAAAGCAGCTACATAAATGTTCTCCATGAAGTGTCATGGTAGGAGTTTGATAATTTGTTTTTTGAAATATGTGAGATTGTTTGCGTAGATATCTATATGGTCACATTAAATGGTATTATATAGACGACACATTCGAGACAGAGGATTGAAGTATGCAATATTGTTATTAAATAATTCAAGATGGAATATTTTATGACTCCTCAAATTACGTCTATTAGGAACTTTAATATGAATATTGCTTAAACAATGAGTGGTTTGAAGCTTATGGTGAATAATTTTGTATAAACATAGTCAGCAAATTGTTTTCTTTTTTCCAGGGTTGTAAAATGAAATTGTTGGCGTCGTTCCTCGTAAGATAGGAGTGAGGCATTTAATCCAAGTTTAAATGATAATACTCTTAAGATTTTTTTTTGTACAGATTCAATGACTTTTGAATATTTTAAATATTGTGGGTTCCAGATAACACTCCCATATTCCAATTTGCTTCTGACCAACGAGTTGTATAAGGTTGTAATGCATTGGGGATTTTTGAATGGTTTATATATTCTATGTATGAATCCCATCATTTTCAAAGGTTTACTCGTGATATCACTGATGTGTATATTAAACGTAAACTTTGAATCAAGAGTGATTCCTAGATCTCTTATCCATACTAATATTATAAATGCGAAACTGCTCGAGTTTGTTTGTTACGCTTTCACGCATAAAACAATAAAACAATTTTTAAAATTCTTTCACCAATAGACAGCAAAATTATATGGGAGTACTAAAGGCTGTACCCAATTGTTAGCTCTGGCGTTATGAAATTATGAATATTTATATATTATATTTCTTATACGTTTTCTGTCGCTAACAAAAGCGAGTTATTGCAAACGTCAGAAAACAAATCGTTGCCATGGAAACGGTGTTGATATATTTGTGGGCTCTATGCTGGTAGGTAGTCAGCCCCCTAACTACTGGCGGGCTGTTGCTCCAGAAAATTCAAATATTAGAATATATTTTGTTTTTTTTTGGTCAAGCTTATGTTTTGGACTAAATGTCAAATGAGAGTTCCTCCATTAAAAATATAATTCGTAACGTTTATAAAGACTGCATAATAAATAGTGTTATTTTTTATTATATTTACAAACTTCCACAAGTATAAATAAAAATAAATCTCCGAAATGTTTGTAAGCGAATAAATTCCGAACGACTGCACCAAATTGGATATTTTTTTTTCTTTGAGCTCTAGCATTATGAAATTTAGGTGGCACAAAGCTATTTGAAAACTGAATGTACCGGGAATGAATGTATGGAATGCGGGAGGAGATGGGGGATAATTGATAAGTGCAAGCGCTACAGTAATTTCCCTTAATACCATGCGCGGGAAAAGGGGAAAAGCTAGTAGTAAATAAATGCCGTATTTTCCCTAAACCGACTGCGTATCGTATACAAGTGTGCCAGGGGGCCAACAGTCGGGGGATCAATAGTCATAAAATCGTCCTAGACTACTCGAAACGGAAGGCATTCACTAGCAGATTTACTGTTAGTGGAGTTACTAGAGTAAAGGAATCAGCGGAGATTCTGTGCCAGTGTGGAGTATGGGGAGTGTGCCAGCGGAGACGCTAGACCCAGTGGAGTTGTGAGTGTCGTATCGATTGACCCACTTCCCTGCGAATAGATGCCGCCTGACCCAAATCACCGGCAACTCTCTCACACATTATCTACAGGCCAATTATACAACCGACGCCAATGCATATCACTAACTGTGATAGCGATATAATTTTAAATAACTAATTTAAATTAATCTTAACTACGAATCGGCTAACATTACGTATACAAAAAAAAATAATACGAATAAATTGAAGCTTTTCCTATCACTTGGCTTGAGCAGAATTAAAATAAATTGCTTTAATTAATTCTTAAAAAAATAATATGTAAAACTGCTAAAAATGTATTTACTCGTTATAAATGTATGAATGCTTGTTAGAAGCAAATTTAAAAAAATACTATTTTATGGTTAAAATTGTCTGTGGCCGTTTCCCTTGATTAACTTTTTTTTCTTGCTTGTAAAACTATTCATAAAATAAATAAAAACCGTTTTTCCTCTTGAAATCCTGACCTCTAGACTGCGTTTGCCAAGCGATTTTTATTGCCTATTACCTTTATTCGTGGAGCTATAAGGTACATTAAGAGTACGCAAATTTTTGGCTTGTGGCTTTCTCTCAGCCTAACCTAACCTAACCTAACCCTTGCGTCATGGATTAAGCCGCCGCCACCCGAATTTCTACCGATTTCTTACGTATATCCCGTATACATTTGAAGTTTTGAGGCTCTTAAAAAAATATATGTTATTTTTGAAGATTATATACATTCCCACGCTGAAACGCAAATTATATGAAATTCACTCGGTAGAAAAAAATCGCAAAGTATGCTCCGAAAATTATTATAAACATGTTAATTTCACTTATTTTAGAAGTAAGTCATGTATGAAAAAATTCACAGTGTTTCTTTAAATGCTTTTAGATGTTCCCCACGAGATTTTTGCTGTATTTTAAACGAGTCGTGTTTTATTAAACATTTTCGCAATTTTATCGAAATTTTATCGTTTTAAATTTTAGCGCGCTCTCTCCAACATTCGTAATTACATATTTCTTCATCTTCTTCTTTTTGAGCGGGACATACGGCGCTTTAAGAGAAATATAATTACAAAAATGTATATATTATATTTTAGGGTGTTTTTTTTACGTTAGCTCCTCACAGGAGACCCTGAGGAAAAATCCCCCGGGGCCTGTTTCGTACAAGGGAACGCTGTGTGAAGGGTCTTTTTATAAAAAGGAAGGAGGGGAAGTTCTGGGAAGGAAAAATATATGAGGGGTAGGTAAGAAACTAGGGTGACCGGACAACTCAGAATGAAACCAACTCAGAACCATCTCAGATAAGTCATTTAGAGTGATAAAAAATATATATAAAAAATGGTTAAATAGGTTACATTAGGTTAGGGTTATCGGCTAATTTAAAATTAGTTTTTTCATAGCTTTTAATGACTTCAAGGAGGTGTTGAGTTGACTTTATTCTCAGTTGGCATGGAACCGGAAACTAGAGGTCAGTGTGTCCAGGAGTGACGGACGTACGAATCGATCCCTCCCACAGTGGCGCAAGGCAATGGGTCGAGACAGTCCGGCTGGAGGACTTCCCCGACCAGTCTCTCTTGATCTGGCATTCCATGCAGTAGGCTAACGCATCCTCTACCAAGTCAAAGCTCACCCCATGAACCCGGGCACCCCTGTTAGGTCATCAAACGTAGCGAACCGCTTTGATAAATTATTTCACAACGAGGAAAAAAGTTATTCAATTGAACTGTCCCAAATAATCAGATTAGATAAAAAATTATATTTTTATTTTATTTTAATGAAAACAAATAACTTTGTGTACACCACTATTTGATTAACAATATCAACATGTTTCGAAAACTATGTTTTCTTCGTCAGGATAATAAGTTAATAAAAAATGACAAAAGGCAAACAAGTAAAGAAAAAATTTTTTTTTTTTTTACAGTTAATACCGCACAAGAGTCCCAACTGCTCCCGTCTGGAGCCAGTGAGACTATGGCATCCCCAATTGGGGTATGTTGTGAGGCTGAAGGTAGTGGGGAGGGGAAGGAGATAGGGAAGAGGAAGGTGGCGAAGTACCTGGCTATTCAGATCTGGTCACTAAACACGGCTAAAGCCATTTCAAGCAACGTTTCAATTCTGAATGGTGGTCTTACACCAGGGCGATACTGGTAGTATCTTCCACTCTGGAACGTGCCGCAAATATACTATATATTATTTTAAATGAATAAATTGTGAAATAACACAAATTAATCAAATAAAATTTATTTGCGCACACCGGGTTCGAACCCGCGACCTTCGGATTGTGAGTCGAGAGTCTTGCCTTGGGACCACGGAGGCCGTCAAATTAGAACATAGACAAAATATTAGAAAGGAGAGGTGATTAATTCCGTAAAAAATCATAAAAAACAATTACATAAAATCAAATAAAAAAATTATTTTAGGATGGGTAAAAAATTGCATAAACATAATAAAAAATCTTTTAAAACAAAACAGGAAGTCTGAATAACAAAATTAATTATTATAAATATAAATATTAATACGAAAATAAATTAAAAAAATGGCTATTTTTAAAAAACGTTTTGTTGTAATATTTAATTTTAATATTTAATTTAATTTTTAATTTTAATTTTTTTTTTAATATTTAATTTTTGTAATATTTAATTTGCGAATTTTGAAGAATTTTTTTTTTTAATACATTGTTGTTTCTTATATGTGTTCTCACATTTCTAATGAAGATATACTACAGATTTTAGTAGTTGACGCTTTCATTTTTTATAAAGTAATTCACAATTAAATTTTAACCTTTAAGTACCGAGGTGCCGTTTTAGTTACATAAGTACCGACGTGAGGTCTGCCAGACCACCATAGTTTAAATATGAAAAATTATTATATTTTTTTGTATTTTTCTAAAAACATTTCTTTTAAATATTGTTCATATATCTTTAATTGCTAATGTAAAATAAAATATAAAGATTTACGCATTTATTAATAATTATAAGCGTTTAAATCACAGACGTCGAATTTTTTAAATTAAAAATGGACTTTAACCTTTAATCTCAATAAATATTAATTGAACTATTTTTCTTTCTCAAAAATAAATTTTTCTTAAAGTTAAATAACTAGGTAAACTATTAAAACAAAGAACACATTAATAATTAGGAGTTTTGTGAAAAACCACAAGGCATCAAGTTGTAGGAACTATCAAATATTACAAATAGTCTTTGCACACAGACTCGCTGCATTGAAGATACACATATTTCGTCGAAGTGTCACTTTTGTAAACATTCTTGCATTTTAGCTTTGAGGGACAGATATGACAGAATTTTCTTGGTTAGTAACCTTCCATTTCATTTTCTTTCCTTACGTTTTCCGGCACATCTGACCCAAGAACTCTTTTTGTCGACGAGCGCATTTCCCTTGGAATGAGGCCGTGTTTTATATTTATTTTTGGTGACAGGAACACTGTTATTTTCAATTCAGGTTGCTCGTTTCATGCCCGAAGATCCTGGCTAATTCATTGTAGCATTTGACTAAAAATGAGGAAACCCATATAATCTGAAAAAGTCGTAGCCAAAAAACGACGTGTGGTCTGACAGACCACTCGCCATCTTATAACAGCCATAACTTACAGAATCGCACGCTCCGACACTGCCATTCTCCACGAACGCTGTTGGGCAACTACTCGACGGGTAAATAGAAGTACAGGGTAATACTACTACGCTAACGTAGGTAACTAGACTTTTCGAAAGCTCTAGGTGTCTGTCAGAACACACGTCGGTACTTAAGGGTTAACTATATTAAAGCGAAACGACAGAAAAAGATTCAATTTATTCAAAGCATTTTTTTTTAATATATAATATTAACCCATTCATGGTAAAACCTAGTAATTTCAAATTAAGCTTTCAAATTATGTTAACGCCTAACAAACTGATTTATTTGATTTAATTAATTGAAGACACTATGAGCGAAACTCAATCGAAAAATCAGAAAAAGATATTGGCACCTCTGGGACTCGATCCCAGGACCTCTCTCTTTCCGGACGAGCGCGCTGACCACTGCGCCGAGGTGTCAATATCCAATTCGGTCACTTTTGATTGCATCATACTTCGACTAAGAACCATCCATATTATCTTGATTTTCTTAACCCGTATTTTATTGGCTGCCATCTTTATGTACAATTGCAAGATTCAAACCCTGACAATGCTATCTAGATGGTGTCTGGATAAATTTTTATCCATTTTATTGAATATGCGACAACTATTGACTTTTCTGCAGTCTTCATTTAATTAAATATTACAATTTGAGTTTTTACTCATAAAAGTTAAAATAAAAAATAATTATATTCATCCTAATTGGATATCGACAACAACAACAACCTTGACGCGTAGTCAGCGCGCTCGCTCGGTAAGAGAGAGGTCCTGGGTTCAAGTCCCAGAGGTGTCAATATCTTTTTCTGATTTTTCTGTTTCCAGATTTTCGATTGAGTTTCGCTCATAGTGTCTTCATTTAATTAAATATTACAATTTGAGTTTTTACTCATAAAAGTTGAAATAAAAAGTAATAATGATTTATTTTTAGTTATTAAATAATCAAGCATCACGTCGTTTCCGCGGCGGTAGGCGGCGAGGATGGACCGCCAAACAACTCGGTCTTGGCACACACTCGTTGCCTCGTTTACAAAGAAAATCACACAAATCTGACATGAGATCTCGCCCGAGATCTATCTCGATCTCACAAAAGATATAGAATCGCTCGGCTGGTGGAAGACCATAATTCGAAATTAAAACGGGTAAAAATAGCTGTGGCCGTGTTTGGTTTAATGCTTAGCAAAGTTAACTATTTTTAATTTGAGAGACTGGTATTGGTACCGCCGACACATTTATTATTATTTATTTGATGCAATATTTTACATTTCAAAGTATAATCCAGTAATGTTGGCCTCACTGGGTGGCTTACCCGTGCTGAGGCCCCCATTTTGTAATAAAAGATTTTTTTTTTTCATACTTATTGATTTGTCATAGGTCATTCCAAGTGGTTCGCTACGCTTGGTAATTTAGTAGGGGTGCCCGGTTTCATAGGGTGAGGTTTATCCAGGGCTTGGCGATATTTAAAGTATCTGCCACCATGGAACACGCCGCATTTATAAAATATGTACATTATTTAAAAATAATAAACTATGAAGTAACATAAATTAATCAAATAGATAAAATGAATAAATCCGATACCTCCGGATTCAGAGTCAGGCATCGCAACAACTCAGCAGGCCGTAAATTTAGTTAATATTAGTGTCATTATTGACCGGTAGAGCGTTTGTTTGTTGTGTCAAAGTGGGCCCAGTTTATCAATACGAGTCGGTTGATAACACCATAACAAAACCCGGCCAGGCTGTCGTAGTAACTCCACGATGCCGTAGTATGCTATCCGAGCGGAATACTGCCCGCTATCGATCTTCCCCTCCCTCATCTCCTTCTGCGTCCCCCCTTACCCCTCCGCCCGCCCGCCACCCCACGAACCCCGCCCGCACGCTACTACGGCAAAATATTATATACAGCGTGTCCCTCCGAATACTTTACTGCCCTAATAGGCCCTATTTTCCATCCAATTTGCAGAACAGCTTTTAGGACATCGTGTTGACATCTACCCGAATATTTATTTTATTTTATTATGCACTATAAATTCAAAGTAAATGCAATATGAAAGCAAAAATAAAATATACATAGTACAGAAGAAGAAAAGTCCCAATAAACTACTTTTAAGCAGTTTGTCGATGGGTACTTTTACTTTGAAGATATACTCGTAAATAAACCTATTTTACTTTTTTATGCAGTTAGAATTTTTGTAATACAAATTATTTCTTTTAAAATAAAACAATAACTTTGTAAACACCACTTTTTATTTTTTATGTACTTAATGCCGACCGGGTTTCGCTACCACCGCAGCTTCTTCAGGGCAGTACAGAACTCTACTAAAATTAAGTTACATGTGTTATAGATAATATACATATGGTTTAAAACAAAATCGGCTGGACACTCAAGTGGAGGAGGACGTAGGGATAAGTGTAGATGGAGCATTGGGTAAGGAAAGGGAACGTTTTTTTGTCAATAGGGAACAACTTCAGTATTGGACTATTATTTAAATTTATTTGATTGTTAATTACCTTACTATTAATATTTTTGGCTTTTCTTCATTCTAGAGCTTCTAAATTATCCAATCTGATACCTATCGTGTTTTTATGAATAAGGGTGACGCCTGAGTTTTTTATCGAAATTATGGTCGGTTTCTATCAGGTGGTTTGCAAATTCAGAGAAACCATTGCTGTGTAAACACCTAAGATGCTCTTTGACACGGGTGTTTATGTTACGTGCCGTTTTGCCAATATAATACGCGGGTTATTGTTATATTACACAAAGTTATTGTTTTATTTTAAATTATAATGTCACATCACAAAGTATCTGCTTCATATGAAAAAAAAAAAAAATATTATTTCTTTCGGCAAGCCAATTCTTCAACATAATATTTTTTTTACCATTTGTACATTTTTTAATTTCGGCAGGTAACATATTTAAGCAATGAGGTATCATGTAGTCCAGTGTTCTTTCTTTGTCCATATTTGTTTAAATGTTTAGGCACAATTAGTCCTTCATTTAACGTAAAACGAGTATTGTAAGTGTGGTCCAGTTTATTTATGTATTTAGGGCTATTCATATGCTGACATATAATTTTATACCACAGAATTGCTCTTACTGAGAATTTTGAGATTCTGGTAAAAGTATGGAACATTACGCCTTTGTTCGTATAAACAAAGTAATATTAATAAAATAAAATTATAATAATGTAGCTGGGGTACCCGGCTTCGCTCAGGACAACATTCGATAGTGTTCTGGAATGTTCCACAATTTATTTTATTTATTTATGTATAGCGGACCCAACAGACGTTGTAAAACATTCCAAAATCAACAACTCCTTAGAAATAAAAAAAAAATATTAAAAGAACATTTTCCAGTGGACCAAATTGTGAAACTAATAAACCATTCTCGAATCCCCTTGAACCCACACAAAAAAATTCATCAAAATCGGTCCAGCCGTATAGGAGGAGTTCAGTGACATACACATGGACAGAAGAAATATATATATTAAGATTATATAATATTCAGTAATAGTCGTTCCCATTGGGAATGTACGGCGAGCGATATTCTGAAATAGGCCAAGCTACATACATCTTTTATAGCTGTGTGTGAACACGCTTTCAAAAAAATTCCGTCGGGGTCTATATCATTCTTGGGAAAGCTGGGAGGAGTATCTTTTTAGGAAAAGGAAGGAGATGAAGTTCTGGGAAGAAAAAATGGTATGAGGGGTGGGTAGGAGTCTCGAGAGTCAATGTATTCAGGAGTGAATACATTGACTACAATACAAATCCATCCGTCTCACTGCGGTACAACGCAAATGGCTCGAAAGAGTCCGGATGAAGACGTAAAAAGTTCTCCCTCATCCAGTCACTCCGTTCCGGCCCGCTAAGCAGTAAGTGTGGTGGGCAAACGCGTGTGCCGCCAAGACCTGGACAGATCTCATAAACCCGGGCACCTCTGAAACCAAACCAAACATAACGAACAGGGGCTATCCAATAAGTAGTAGTACCTACCTTAATTGTTATTGTTAGGTTATTCTCAGCTCATGGAGAAACTGAAAAGAAACCAGTTCTCAACGCAATTGCAATCAACCTCCTTGAAAAAATCGATATTTTTCTGATCTGAAATGTCAAAACTTGACAGTTCGTACCATGGCAACCTGTCAGCAATGCAACTGAAACTCCACTGCCGCGGCGACCAGCATTGCTAATTTTTCAGTTGCATTGTCGACAGGTTACCATTGTGGCGGCTCACGAACTGTCAAGTTTTGACATGCCAGATCATTGGCGTTTTAAGGAAACATATGGTTTCCTCCTTCACTGCACACGTCAAGACTCTGTTTTTGATTGAACGTAACTACATTTATTTGAACGACTCTAGACCCTCCAATGTCCATGCATACGGGGTTAGAAATCAGTATGCAAGTACTTACATTAACATAATACAAAAGAGAAGTGGAAGTATCAGTCCGTGGAATAATTCCTCTAAAATCGATAACATAAAAAAATAGAGATAAGTGTTAGTAAGATAAAAAAGAATAAGACCTGCACCCAGTTGAAAAAGCCTTGCCATAGACATGCCAGAAGAGCTATTCTCTAAGAGATCTCGTTCTCCCGCGAGATGTCCTGTCAGATTTGTGTGATTTTCTACAGCTGTTAAATGAATAAATAATCATGCACACTTGCAGGAATTCGTGTTTAAAACGACCCAAACTAAAATTCGGGACAGCTCACAGCTGAAATTTTGACGTCGACCGATAGAAAAAGCAACAGCCGTAGAAAATCACACAAATCTGACAGCACTTCTCGCGGGAGAACGAGATCTCTTAGCGCCTCCGTACATGGAGCTACTTACAAGCTATTCGAGCCTGATGCGCGTAGCACGCGCACCGCTCGTGGGTACCCGCCATACAATTTTGCTGATGTTCGTACACGGCGGTACGCGACGGATGTCGGGCTGAAGTCGGTAGCGCGCTACTGACGGTGCTGGTAGCGCGCTACACGCTGCAGCATTCGGGTCTACTACTTTCGTTTGACGTTTGACAGAAATGGCGTCGGAACATGAAAGTAATGTTAGATTTGTTCTGGAAGTGGAAAAAATGCGTGTTTATATAACTACACATTACCAGAATACGTAAGAAAGGATTTAATGGAGAAGGCATAGATTGATGTTGGAAAAATAGCCATTTGAAATCGTTTGACATCGTGTTAACTCCACGGCTGCACGTGAAAAATGATCAAGTTCCGTATATTTCGGGTAGCGCCGTGTACGGAAACCAGCATCAAAAAGTAGTATATCTGCAGGGTACTTGTGGTTGTGTCACAATCACGTAGTTTGTAAGTATCTCCATGAACGGAGGGCCTTAGAGAATAGCTCGACAGATCAGAAAAATATCAATTTTGTTAAGGAAGTTGATTGCAATTGCGTTGAGAAATGTTTTTTTTCAGTTTCATCATGTGTGGACCGCCTTAGTCTCCCGGTTCCAAATGTTACACGACGTGGTGCGTCGCCTTTTTTGATCTGGAATCCCCCTGTAGGTAGGTTTTGAATGCGGATACAGGCTGTAGTCTATTTGCTATACATTTGCTAAGTTCTACAGGATACGAGGACACTCGGCATGGTTGATTCTGGATAGGTCCCATTTAGGTCGGTAGCCAGGTCCCAGGTCCCCGGCAGGTCCGCTCCCGCTGTATTACTGCGCCTCGTGTCCGTATAGCGCTACAGCGAGGTTGCTACGGATAACTAGGTCACCGGGACATGGCGCCGCGCAGTGCGCACGCGCGTGCGCAGAATGCGCCCTTTGTTTTCGTGCCGTCTCGCTCTGGCCTAGGGGCCGCAGCGCGAATTACTGCCACTATGCCGATAATAATAATAATAATGTTAAACTAATTGAAGTTTCCGACTTTGCCCGGGCTTTTCGTAAAGTTTTTCTAAATCGGAAGTACTTGAAAAGTAATGATCCTAGTATTTTTGAGGTGAAAACTTCTTTAGCAACGTTTTGATTTGAAACTCGATGAAATGAAAAATAGCGACACTAAAAAGATACTAACACTTATACGGATTTAGCCTGCGAGATAATGAAATAAAAATCGGTCTATTCTTTTCCCCACTCTTGTTTACTTTAATTTTTTTAAGGTTTCATTTCTACCACGTGTGAATTGCACACTCTGTTTTTGAAGTAAGCACCGTTTTGATTTAAAACTCCGAAAGTTTTATTCGGTTTATCACAATTAATTAATTTAAAAATACTATAAAAGTAAATTTGCGGCTTGTTACTGAGCAGAAGATACTATCAACATCGCCCTGGTGTAAGACCACCATTCAGAATAGAAACATTGCTTGAAATGGCTTTTAACCGTGTTTGAAGACCAAATCTGAATAACCAGGTACTTCCCCCATCTTCCTCTTCCCCATCTTCCTCTTCCCCATCTCCTTCCCCTCCCCACTACTTTCAGCCTCACAACATACCCCGATTGGGGATACCATAGTCTGACTGGCTCCAGACGGTAGCAGTTGGGACTCTCATATCGTATTAGTACATTTGGTGAATCACAATTTTTTATATTACTTAGTAACACTTGTGTTAATGTCTATTAACATCCCAATGTATAAAAAAACTGCCTCTCAGGTTGATAAAACCTTAATAAAATCGTCAAAAATCGAGGTTTTGCATTCCCCACTTTTCTCCTACAAAACTGGATTGATATTTAAGATTTTTTACTAACTATTAGAAGAAATTTTTCTATATCTGTACGTTTTGCTTTAAAATATATATTGTCCATTTTGTGTACTGAACGTCTGTTGTTGGAGTTCAAATCAGGCAATTTTAACGACTTTTGGAGGGTCCTAATTCCTACACGAACTTATCAAAAAAAGCAAAACGTACCGACATGCTAGAATTCAATATCTAAATTATATTCAAATGTATATTTGCAGTAGCGACAAAATCCAGGGAGGAAATTGAGGAATACGTTTGTGCGGTAAAACGCCACCCGGTCTCTTCCAGACATCAATTGAGACACCTAAAAAGTGCGTGTCAAGTCGTCGATTCACTTTATTTTAAAATGTTGAAAATACAATGACGTGACACAAATTATGTTCAGAAAGTGCGAAAGGGATTAGCAAAGCAACTGACAGCCAGGAAGATACGTTTTAAAATTTTCACGGCCAAAAGTATTTTCGTTTTTTGTTTTTGGGGTGTTATGCCGTGTTGCGCTATTTACCTTCTTTAGCCAACGTTTCGCACAGCGTTACAGTGTTCATCATCAGGGCAGATGCGTAATTTTGTAATTGTGTACACAATTACATATCTGCCCTGATGATGGACACTGTAATGCTGTCCGAAACGTTGGCTAAATAAGGAGGTAGCGCAACACGGCGTAACACCCCAAAAACCAATAACGAAAATACTTTTGGTCGTGAAAATCTAAACGCGTATCTTCCTGCCTGACTTTTTTTCGTTATTTGTTTTTGGGGTGTTACGCCGTGTTGCGCTACCTCCTTCTTTAGCCAACGTTTCGGACACTGTAACGTTGTCCGAAACGTTGGCTAAAGAAGGAGGTAGCGCAACACGGCGTAACACCCCAAAAACAAATAGAGTACGGAATAATTTGTAGCTGTGATCCGAACCAGATTTCGGCTGTGATTGATATTGTCAATTGCCAGATTGCCAGTGTATAAAAACATTTACATAATTCACTAAATGGATTTACAGTACCTTGCTGCACTATACATAACTATCTATACTAACAACATCTGTTGAAGGATGTTAAAACTACGTGTATACCATATATATACACCACAAAAGTGTTTTCCCTTTGTGCAAAAAATTATTTCGCGTGTAAGCAATGTTTTTATTACCCTTTTCAGTATTGAGTGCACAATATTTTCAGTTCTTTTTGCCTATGTATATTCTGCTCACGGTCAATTTCATTTTGGGGGCTTTTCAAGTTCATTACTATAAACGAAGTGGGTTGAACGCTCGGCTAGCAATCGGAAGGGGAGGGTTTTGGACTCATAGCGGTTACCTACCGACCCAAAGAAAGAATGGTAGATTTAAAAAAATATTTATTTATTTTATTTCTATTAATTATTTATTAGATATTTCTAGTGTTGCCGCTTTTTATTATTTTCGAAGTGAAAACTTGTTTAGCACCGTTGTGATTCGAAACTCAATGAAACGAAAAAGCGACACTAAAAAAGACCACCACATATAGGATTTAGCCTGTGAGAGAATGAGATAGACTAATCGGTCTCCTCTTTGTGCGGTGCTTCGGAGCCTCCCCACTCTTGTCTAATTTAGTTTTCTGAAACGAATCGCTTCTACCGCGTGCATTTGTATTATTTCACAAATATTTAATCAAAAATAATATAATATATTTGGGGCACGTTCCAAAGTCGAAGGTACTCTCAGTATCTCCCTGGTGTAAGACCACCATTCAGAATTAAAAGTTGCTTGAAATGGCTTCATCTGCGTTTGGTGATCAGATCTGAATAGCCAGGTACTTCTCTACCTTCCTTTTCCTATCTCCTACCCCACCCCACTACCTTCAACCTCACCACATACCCCAAATAGAAATGCCATAATCTCACTGGCTCCAGAAGGGAGAGTTGGGATTCTTGTGCGGTATTCACATAAAAATCCATATTTAAATTGTGTATTTCATTTGTTTAAATTTCTTGCGCTCACATCAAGTAAGGTCATATTTTATAATTTTTCAAACGTCTGCTATTTAAAAAATTTTAAGAAAGCATAATTTACTAACTAGCTAGATTTACTAAAATAATATCCCGCGATTTTCATAATGATGGTGAAACGAATTTCTCTTTTTGATCTTCAGACTTTTTGGTCACGAAACAATTGTCACACAGTTTCATATCATGTCTTATGTTCTAAACTATTTGCCCCCTTACTAATAAACGTGTTATAAAATTTTGCACAACTGATTACCTCTACATTGAGAGGAAACCACAAACCAAAAATGTATTTATTCTTAATATGCCTTAGAGCTCCACTAATATAGGTAATAGGCATAAAAATTGCTTGGCAAAAGGAGTCTAGAGGTCACGATTTCAAACGCAGAAGTGGTTTCTATTGTTTTTGTAAATAATTTTTATATGAAAAGAAAAAGTTAGTTTCGGCCCGTTTCACACAAATCTTAATTTTGGATTTGAGATCAAAATAACCAACCAAACTGAAAAATTATTTTTGTTATCAAAAGGTGTATCAAATATCTAGTACGGATGTGAGCTACCCTATTTATTTTTGCTTTAAATTATAAGATATAGGCCATTAAAAAATTTGGTTTTATGATTTAAGAGGCAAATTGGGCAATAGTGGGCGAGTGGAAGATACTCTAAGTATCGCCCTTTTGTAAGACCACCATTCAGAATTGAAACGTTGCTTGAAATGGCTTTGGCCGTGTTTGGTGACCAGATCTGAATAGCCAGGAACTTCCCACCTTCCTCTTCCCCCTATCCTTCCCCTCCCCACTACCCTCAGCCTCACAACATACCCCTAATGGGGATGCCATAGTCTCACTGGCTCCAGACGGGAGCGGTTGGGACTCTTGTGGGTTATTCATAATAAAAAAAATAAATTATTTGGGCAAAGCAAAAAAAATAAATAAAGTAGCTCAAATCTGTACTAGATATTTGATGTACCAATTTGAATACAAAAATAATTTTTCAGTTTGGTTGGGTATTTTGATCTCAAATCCAAAATTGCGATTTGTACGAAACGGGCCGAGCGAACGTTCCCACAGATAATTTAGCAATAAAATTGAATTATTAAAAAATTGTTTCTATACACATTCATAAATTTTTAAAGTAAAAATAATTTTTTTTTAGTAGCTGAGGCGTATATTTGTTTATAAAGAAATTAACAATTTTATTTAAATTCTATTCAAGCGTAACGATCGGATTAGCTTCAATTTACCTAAATTAAATTTTTTAACTTTTATAAGTTAAACCGATTCGTGGTAAAGATTAAACTAAAATAGCAATTTAACATTGATTTTAAATCAGTTATGTGAAATTTAAAACACGTCTATTAGTATGGTACTAATTAACTAGTAAGTTATTTAAGTTTGTTTTTAGATACTTTTATTATTTGTTATGTTTAATATTAGATGTGTTTTTTTGTTTGTAATAATTTGTTTGTTGGTTTTTTTGTATGTTTTCATTGTTTGTAATACATACTAATTTAAAAAAAAATTGTGTTTGTTTGTAATTTGCTTTTGTGCTTTGTTTTTCACCTTTAATAAAAATCATCTGTTTGTTTTTATTGTGTTTGCGTTTTCATTTTGTGTTTGTTTTATTTTTAATATTATTTAAAAAAAAAAAATAAACCATAGAAACAAAAGAGATGGGCCATGAAATTATAAGTATTACACCGCGTGTCGTGAATATTGTTTATAGTACTGTGGTTTGCATCTACGCACAGCGACGCATTTTTTCTACCTGCACATCAAATGAATAGCTTTAATAATCAGTTTGGTTGTCGTGTGATGACTGTCCGCACGCTTTCATGGCATATCTCTTATTGTTTCTATTGTCTGTGATAAAAAACACATCAGCTTATGGTGCTAACATTGTAATATGATGGTTCAAAGCGGAACAGTGCAATGGTAAATGGTTATAATTATTTTATAACAAAACCCCTCTGCCATAGGTCACCCCAAGGTCACCCCAAGTGGTTCACTACATTTGATCACAAGGCAGGGGTTCCGGGTTCATGGGGTGACGTTAGTCCGGGTCTTGGCTTGGTCACGCAGCTCGTGGATACTTTGCCCACCAGCTGCGCGGCAGGCCGGATCGCATATTTCCAAAACCTATACCGGTTCGTCATAATTTTAACAAATAAAATTATTTATTTCTTATATACACATTGAAAAGACTATTTTATGTAGATTCAAGAACAATTTTTGTTTTAGCAAAATGATAGAAAATAACCAATAAAGAGGTGTATTTACAAAATATGGGAATAATATCAAAATTTAAATATTAAGAAATAAAATTACTCATTTCTAATATACACATTAAAAAGATTATTTTATCTTCATTTTAGAACATTTTAATGTTTGTTTGCAAAGTGATAAAATAACCAATATATGGTGTTTTTACAATGTAAAATGTCGCTACCGCGACCGAACTGGTATAGGGTTTGGAAATTCGCGGCCGGGTTGGGAGAGACTGGTTGAAGACACCCCTCAGACCTTTTTCCTTCTTTCTCTCTTTCTTTCCTCAAAAGACTTTGCATCCCCAAAGATGACAAAGGCCCTGAGGAAAATTATTTTCCTCAGGGCATCCTGTGTGGAGCTAATGTAAAAAAACATAATAAGCGCAATAGAAATCTAGCTGGATTTATTGGATTTAAACCGCAGTAAGCAGTTAATCCATACTTAATATTATAAATGCGAAACTGCTCGAGTTTGTTTATGACCTTTTCACGCATAACACAATATTAAGACTTTAATAATTCTTTCACCAATATAAAGCTAAATTATATGCGCAGACTACAGGTTGTATATGATGGTAAGCTCTGGCGTTATGAAATTATAAATATTAATATATTATATTTGTTTTGCGTTTTCTGTCGCTAACAAAAGCGAGTTTTTGCTAACGTCAGAAAAAAATCTTTTCCATGGAAACAATGTTGATATATTTTTGGGCTCTATGCTGGTAGGCACTCAGTCTACTGGTCAGCTACTACTGCAGAAAATTTAAATATTAGAATTTGTTTTTTTTTTGGACAAGCTTGGAATAAATGTCAGATTTGAGTTCCTGTATTTAAAATATAATTCGTAACGATTTTAAAGACTGAATGATAAATAGAGTATTTTTTATTATGTTAACGAACTTCCAAATATTTAAATAAAAATAAACATCCGAAATGTTTGTAAGCGCATAAATTCCGAACGAATGAACAAAATTGGATAAGTAATTCTTTTTTTCTTTGAGCTATAGCATTATGAAATTTAGGTGGTAGGCGAGATGTTTGAAAACTGAATGTAAGGGAATGAATATATGGAATGCGGGAGGGGATGGGGGTGGGGTGGGGGGGGGGAGATAATTGATAAGTGCAAGCGCTACAGTAATTTCCCGTAATACCATGCGAGCGAAGCCGCGGGGAAAAGCTAGTATTTAATATTTTCAGAAACGATATCAATTAAATCGAATAGCTAAACCTAATATCGAACACCAATCGTTACATTAGCAGCTCTAATAGTCGAAATAATGAATGCAATAAAAACAGAAGACACACATGTGTATATTAAAGCGACACAATTCACAAGCGACAAAAAAATCTGAAGACATTTATAACAACAGAAGGGCGATTGCAGTAAAACTAATAAAAAATAATTTTGTGCAACTGAAATTAGTAAGCCCAAAGTAATGCTGTTGGACAGAGTACAAAAACATTGTGCAATTAATTGTAAGTGATGAATGCTTGGAGCAGGTCGATGAGTTTGTGTTTGGAAAGTATGCTTCCGAGAGATGGGAAGGCTGATAGAGATATTGAAAGAAAGGTAAATGCAGATAACTCCATTAAGTAATGGACGCAGTTGGCGCTAACAAAAAAACTGTCCAAAGAAGCAAAGCTAGCAGTCCACAAATGAGTGCTGATACCAATTCTGATGTATGGCAGTGAGGCGAGGAACTGATAGAGGAAGGATGAAAGTAAACTAAATGCTGTAGAAATGAGATCCACGCGATTGTGTTAAAAATGTAGACATTAATGGGACGCTCGGTTGGTTTGGACATATAGAGCGAATGAACGAAGAAAGGAGCGTCAAATTAATGATAGAAAAGGTCGAAGACATCAAAGGAAGACACGATCAAGTGAAAACATAACATCTACGAGTCGGGTGATATCCACTTTTTTAACATTAGCTCCACCCAGGATGCCCTGGGGAAAATAATTTCTCTTAGGGCGTAGGTCAGCTTAGGAGATGCTGTGTGGAGGGTCTTTATGAAGCACAATTTAAACGGCAATCTTTGTGGCTGTTAGTCTAATTGTGCCTCGTTGATGTTTAAATTGACACAAAAAAAACACTTAGAAATTTTAATTTTGTAAAGTTCTTCAATAAATTGAATTGAATTAACTGGAAAGGAAGGCGAGGAAGTTCTGAGAAGGAAAAAGTTACGAGGGGTGGATCTGGTGGACACTGTGACAACTGCGATGCAAGGCGATGTGTCGAGAGAGCCGGCTTGAGAGGTTAAATACGGTTACAAGCCAACTGAGAATAAAGTCAACTCAACACCTCCTTGAAAAGTCATTAAAAGCTATAATTTTTTTTTAAATTAGCCGATAATCCTAACCTAACGTAACCTATGTAACCAATTTTTTATAAATATTTTATCACTCTAAATGACTTATCTGAGATGGTTCTGAGTTGGTTTCATTCCGTGTCGTCCGGTCACCGTTAAATACACGCACCTGCCGTACACGACCCGGACAAACCTCACCCCATGAACCCGGGCATCCCTGCTAAGTAACCAAACGTAGCGAACCGCTTGGGTGACCTTTGGCAGAGGTGTTGGTTATCCTACAACCCACACCCTTCTTCCAAATTGGATGTATGACACGATGTATAACATGAATTAGGCAAAGAGCTTGTTCAAAGACAGAGTTGTGTGGCGGTATATCTTCTCTGCCTATCCTTGCGGAAAACGGCGTGCTGGTTGGTTAGTAGTTGCATTGACAGCCCACTTTAAATGGTCAATAAAACACAAATGATGACACCGCAAGGCGCTGATTTGTAGATGTCAGGATGTGCCAGTACAACTTTGTATAGGAACTAGGCCAAGCTAATTGAACGGTAGCTTGCCCATGTAATGTGTACTCATGTCGTACAGAGCTGTGTAAACACGGCTCGTGTAGGACTGACGATCGTAGATATCAAGTTAAAAAATTAGTTAGATACAATAATTTGTACTTTCATAAATTAGGGATATTTTACAAAAAATTTGGTCCATTCGAGCCGGATTAAGACTAAGTCAGGAGTGTTTTACAAAAAGCCTATATTTTTTACATTAGGAAGGAACTGAGAAAAATAATTCCTCTCAAGGCCGATGTCATCTTTGGGGATGCTGTGTGGAGGGTATTTTTAGGTAAGGAAGGAGAGGAAGTTCTGGGAAGGAAAAAGGTATGGGAGGTGGGTAAAAAAATGTTAAAAAAATCAATATTTTGTTTTTGCGATCGCACAAAAAAATTACTGGAATTGACTGAAATTTTTACAAATCCTTGTTTTTAAAACAATCTCGTAAGTTTTGAATGGAACAATTTAAAAAAAAAACTGGGTACATTCGGATATTTTCTAATAGATCTTAAGACTTCAAACATTTTTATTAATTTTGTTGCTGTTTAAAACAGGGCGTGCCCCTTTTGGAGATACCCATTTTGATACCCATATCGTATATTATAGTTTTTTTGGACTTGTTTCTGTTTATAATATCGAATTATTATGAAGTTTGAAAGTCTGCGGGACTATAGAAGGGAGTGGGCAATGAAAGGAAATGGGCAAAGGAAGGTGTGGGGAAGGTACCTGGTTATTCAGATCTGCTCACCAAACACTAAAGCTAAAGCAATTTAAAGAAGATTTTGATGTTAGTTACATTAAGGGGGTATTTCACCAGCCACCTGATAGGTTATCGGTACGACAACGAATATTAATAATTAAAAAAATACAGGTAAAAAAACTCGGTTGACTTATTTTTTTTTTACATGATCTCCACACAGGGAAAATAATTTCCTGCGAGATCTATGTCATCTTTGGGTATTCTGTGTGGAGGGTTTTTTAAGGATAGGAAGGGAAAGAGAGTTCTGGGAAGGAAAAGGGTTTAAGGGGTGGGTAGGAATCTGGGGTTCAGTGTGTCCTGGTCATCCACCTCCAAGACCTAGACAAACCTCACCCCATGAACCCGGGCACCCCTGCTAAATCACCAAACGTAGCGAACTACTTGGGGTGACCTATGGCAGGGGTGTTGGTTATCCAATAAAGGTTCCCGGGGCGGCGGTACCCATTCCCGCCTCCCGAATTGAGTACTTATCCTATATATAGCCACTATTTATAGGTTAATGTACCGAAAAGTAAACTCTGGCTGTTGAAATAAATAAATGTTGTTTAATTAATGGAAAATGTACGTTATCGTATGGATAATCTATGAGGAGGATGGTGAAATACCCCTTTTTAGGAAGCAGATCTGTGATGTTGATTTGCCTAACACTGCTGGTCTAACATTTATTTTTAAATAAGCTCCACACAGGATGCCTTGAGGAAAATAATTTACCATCAGGGCCTATGTCACCTTAGGGAATGCTGTGTGGAGAGCCCTTTTAAGGAAAAGAAGGAAAGGAAGTTCTAGGAAGGAAAAAGGAATGAGAGGGTGGTTAGAAATCTGAGGAAACAGGAGTCCCTGAGGAAAATAGTTTCCTGTGTCATCTTAGGGAATGCTGTGTGGAGGGTTTTTTAAGGAAAAGAAGTTCTAGGAAGGAAAAAAGATTGAGTAGGGAGTGGGTGGGTAAGATTCTGAAGAAACAGGAGGCTCTAAAATAATTTCCAACAAGGCCTATGCCATCTTAACGTAAATATAAAGCTGTTAAGAATAATTAATTGGAGGCGGAATGCGGAGGCAAAACGAAAATATTTAAAGCAAAACAATTAAACTATCGTTATTTGACCGGTCAAATTTGTTTTATAGGGCCAACGGACTTAGCTTTAAAGATCAAAGATCATTTGGTTTTGGCCTTCTTCCGAATATCGCTCGCCGTACATTCCCAATGTTTTTGCCTCCGCCAGCCGCCTACTAATAATTAAATATAGTAATAAAAAGCTACATAGTTTTAACAACACCACAAATTCACCGCAATCGTAAATATTCATTTATTACTTATTGTATATGGTAGAAAAAATACTTAAATACGTAATAAAAATAAGTTTGTCTATTGCAGCGTGGTCATATTTTTATTACTGAATTTTTTTTTATTATTATTGTTTACTAGCTGGTATGCGGCATGCATCGCTATGCCATTTAGTAAAGAAATTGTGTCTCCCTGCATGTCCTTTCCCATTCGTCCCGTTCCCCTTCCGCCTCCCCTTCCTCTCCCGCGTCCCCTTCCCCTCGCGTGTTCCCACTCCATTCCCCCCTTCTTTCCGAGTTCCCTTCCCCCCTCCCAGGATACCCTCCTCCTTTCCGCATACCATAAATTCAGTCCCGGTACATTCAGTTTTCAAACAACTCACGTGCCACCTATTGCAAATTTCATAATTCCAGAGGTAGTCTTATACAAAATACCGTACAAAAAAAAGAATTATCCATTTTGGTGCAGTCTTTCGGAAGTTATGCGCGTACATACATTTCGGCGATTCACTTTTAGATATGGATATTAACTACGACGCCTGAAATAAAATTTTCCGCAAATATATTAACATCTTTTCCATCGGCAACGATTTGTTTTGCTTTTCTTTTGGCGTTAGCAATAACTCGCTTTTGTTAGCGACAGAAAACGTATAATAAATATAATATATTAATTTTTCAAAATTTCATAACGCCAGAACTTACCATTATGTACAGCCCATATTACTCGCATATAATAGCTTTCTATTGATGAAATACTTTTTAAAATCGGTGTATTGGTTTATGCGTGAAAGCGTAACAAACAAACTCGAGCAGTTTCGAATTTATAATATTAGTATAGATATTAACTCCACACAGAAGGCTTTAAGGAAAATAATTTCACTCAGGCCTATGTCATTTTTTGTTCCACGACAGTTGATCCCCCGACAGTAGCTCCCTCGGTAACTTTGCGTTGTATAAAATGAAGTCGCTCCCGCTGTCTGTACGCTTAGATCTTTTAAACTACGCAACGGATTTTTATGAGGTTTCGCCAATAGATAGAATGATTCAAGAGGAGGGTTTATATGTATAAAACATGCATATTATAGTAGAGAAAGGCCGGGAAAGTCAAAGATTCAATTCAGGCAGCGGACGGTGTGGATTTGATATGTACGCAAATTAACAGATGGCGTTGGTTTTAAAATGTTTTGTTTCGTTAGCCACAGTAACATGTGGCCGGGTCTGCTAGTCTATATATATATATATATATTAAAAAAATTGAAATATGTTTGAGGATTAGTGAGATGTCTACGTATTGCTATATTAAGCATAGGAAATGTTTGGAAGTTTAAAAAACCTTCTTTAAACCCCTGCGAATGTTTTTGGATTATTACAACCACATGAAAATACATCTGAAAAGTTACATCACAAAAAATCTTGCGAAACTGTCAATAATTTGAGCATTACATTTTGAAATCAATTTTCAAAAGTCTTTAAATTAATGAATTAATTCGAAGTATTTACGTAATAATTTGAATCGAGTTAAGAATTATATATATTTTAAATAGATGCCTATGTTAGGTACCAAATTTGATTGATTGTTCTTATAATATTAAAAATAATAAAAATAATAAAAATAATAATAAAAATAAAAAAAATAATAAAAATAATAATAAAAATAATAATAAAAAAGTTCTTAAAAATTAATATTTGTAATATAGGAAAAATGAAAATTTGGATTAAAGAAATTGTAATAAGTGGCTCGCGAGTTATTGAAAACTTAATAATAATAATATTTTAATGATTTATATAGCGCCGTTTTTGTGAAAAATCACCTCAAGGGTGCTGTACAAACTTACAATATATTTTTAAAAACTATAAAAACTAGACAAACAATTTAAAAAAAACTTATGGCCAAAAATTGCATTCACCGGTCCATCGATCACTGATACGAAAATGTATGTACAATGTCTCGACCAATGAAAGCGATGCTACCTAAAAATGTATACAGGACCATACTTACCTGGGAGGTCGCTTGAAATTAACACTGTTTATTGTCTATTGAGATATTTACATAGAGTTCGCACGCATAATTATGAAATATATTTTAATATTAGTATATAATATATTCTGATTCTATAATGTACTGGGGCTGAATATATATGGAACGCTGGAGGGGGGTTGGCGGGACGGGAGAGCGGGAGAGGGGCGAGGGAAGGCGGGGAAGGTGGAAAGGAAACGCGGGAGGGGAACGGGGACGCATGGGAAAGGACATGCAGGGTGAAACAATTTATTTCTTTCAATATGAAATTGCAACGCATGCCGGTAACCACCTAGTACTTATATACAATATGCAGTGGGTACCAACCAACCAAGTCCATACCAACTTATTAGATTTTAGGTTTGAAATTGGTAATTAATGCACCATAAATAATGTCGGTGGATCAACTGTCACCGTCATCTTTAGGGGTGCTGTGTGTCCTTGAAAGATTTGAAATTCTGGATACGAAAAAGGTATGAGCGGTGAGTAGAAATCTGGGGGTATGGGTGTTCAGGAGTGCCCGACATATGAATCCATCCCTCCAACTGCGGTGCTAAGCAATGTATCGATATACTAGCTGGAGAGGTCAAATGTGTCTCTCTCAATCGGCCTCTCACGATCCGGCCTGCCGCGCAGCGGGAGGACTGAGGCATTCGCTTCAAGATCTGGTTTCAGAAAATGAATCCAGGCATTCCTGAAAAGACACCAAGAGTGTGGCAGAGGTTTTATTTATACAATTAATAGTTTACGGGGCGGTGTTACCTATACCAGCCTCCCAAATCATGATGAAACAGGAAAAAAGTAATTTATAAACATTACTATTATTAAAGGGGGCGTTGAGGTATCCAATTACGCTTCTAAAACAGATGTGTGAGCTGTTTTCCGATGAAGAGATTGTTCAAAATGTCACCAAAAGATAAAATGCATAATTTTGATCGTACAATGGTCAATGGCTGAGTTAACAACGCGTCTGGTCCCCATATATACCTAGGTGTCGTGAGTACGATTTCTCGGCTGGCCAAGTCCTTTGTCACGATACAAACAACATTACCGCTTATCGTGATAGTATCAAGAGATTTTAAAATATTTCCTCTCAGGGCCTACGTCATCTTGGGGTTGCTGTGTAGAAGAGTCTTTTTAAGAAAGGAAGGAGAGGAAGTTCTGGGAAGGAAAAGGGCGTGAGCGGTAGGTAGGAATCTGGGGGTCAATGTGTTCAGGAGTGGCGGACGTATGAATCCATCCCTCCCACTGCGGTGCGAGGCAATATTTTGAGAGAGCACGGCTGGAGAAGTCAAACGGACTCCCTCAACCATTCTCTCTCGATACGACCTGTCATACAGCTGGTAGACAGACGCATCTGCCGCCAGGACCCGGACAAACCTCACCTCGTGAACCCGGGCACCCTGCCGACGGGAAATGAACTCCCGACCTCCGGATTAAAAGTCGAAAGCCCTACCCCTCGACTACGGAGGCCTGGAGGGGAAGGAGGCGGAAAAATAAAGAATGTGGGAAGTACCTCGCTATTCAACAGTGGCGTGCAGTCTACAATGGCTACAAATTACCTAAAAAAACGAACCTTAAAAATAACTTACGACAAAAGTCATAATATTTACGGTGTCCTGAAACTCGTAGTACAATCAGAAAACTGTTGAATAAATCGAGCCCGAAGTTGAATTTTTATATCAAATTTGAAAAAAAAAAACCAGTCGCTGAGGGGTTAATATCAGCTGTGCCTTTTAAAATGTATAGCTAACCCTTTAGTTGTCGAAAAAAAAAAATGGAAAAAAAAAAAAAAAATTTTGGGTTTTTTATGTAATTCAACAATTTCCCACTTATACTACGAATTTCCCGACACCGTGTATACAAAAATGTAAGTTACTTCTGGGCTCATTTATATGGTTAGCCAAAACACTCAGTGGAGGATGATAATATTACAGTGGTAATTTAATTTTAAAAAAACTGTGCCCAGCCAACCTCTGGTCGTAGCCTAGAGCAATGTACGCCACTGGTATTCAGATATTCAGATAAAGGGCCGGATCGCGTATTTACAAAGCCCTGCCCATTTCAGTCAAGGTGATGACTGTAAGCAGCTCTAGCTTTTAAGATGAAGCCATAGTAAATAATGCAAAATCACACAAAATCATGTGTTTTTGTTTTGAAAATTCGATCGCTTAAAAATATTATAGATGCTTCAATTAAATACTGCATGTAGAACATATCTTGGCCCTTAAAAATATCGGTCATTTTTTTATAAGTCTTTTAATAAGCCTAGAAAAAAATAAAGTAATAGGTCTACAAAAAACACTTTCAAGTGCAAACTCTCCTACTTATGTTCATCTTTTCGGATATGGTTTTATTGTTTATTGTAGCAAATTTAGTTTTTTTTATGATAATCGCAAAATAAATTGATATTTACGCCCGATATTCACAAAATAAAATAAATTATGAATTTATGCGTTGCTATTTTACAATACGGCCGGCAGCCGACGAATTAGGATTTTCAAAGTGACCCTTATGTCGTTCACCGAAGGACTACTGGCTTGCCACACCCTACTTTCTTTCAAAACCGCCCTGGCCGGAGCAGGGAACAATCGTGTGACTCCACGTTGCTCGGTTCCGTGAAATCAATTTTAAATGTCCTTGTTATTACAATAAACAATGTGTAAAAAAGGAGTAAATGTTTTTTTTAGGCCTTTACGAAATCAACCGGTAAAAAAAATTCTCAAATAACTTTTTCAACCATTCCAAAAGCTTTTTCTCAAATATTTTTTAACTCCTCCCACAAAGGGCATGAATTCCGATTTCGATTTTTCCCTGGACGCCCTTAAGTATGAAAATTGGTGTCAGGACAATTCAGAATCATGCAATTTTAACGCTTCCCTTGAAAAGTCGTTAAAGTTATCAAAAAGATTGATTAAATAGGTTACTTAAAGTTAGGTTATGTTTATGTGTTATTCTTAATTTTTTTTCATAATTTTTAAGGCGTAGTATACCCGCTCAAAAATAAGAAGATGGTGAGATATGTAAATACGAATGTTAAATAGAGAATGTTAGAGAGAGAATGTACATAACTTTTACCACTCTGTCACATTTCCACCTAAAGTGAGGATTTTTTTTTTTACTATAAATGAATTCTCTCTTGATCTCAGAGGGGAAATTGTAGCAAGGGGGGAAGGAGGCCTAAAACGCCTATCGGGGGTGACAAACACGAGCTGCGTGTATACCTATTTCGAATAGCAACCCACGTGACAGAATTAACGTATGAAACGTCAGTTGTAGGAGACAAGTATTTGAGATTTTTAAAAATATTTTATGAAACATCATAAAAAAATGATCGCTGTTATTTCATAGGTTTTATCTTTTGGAGTTTAAAAGCAGTTTTATATTTTGTGTCGTCATATCATTTTTTTGTAACATTTGCGAGAGACGGAAGGTGAGGTGAGGTGGCGGAAGACAATTGTGATTTTTATGAAATATACTTCTTTCATGAGGAATTACAACTCTGTAACGTAATTTTTATTACAAAAATATAAACAAATATTTTTTAAAACGCACACAGTCATTACGTCTTTAGTATAGTGGATTTTAAAGTAATTATATAATAAGAATATTGATTATTCTGTTGAATATTTCTTCACTAACTGGTGAAGACAACTTTATGTAGGTTAAAAAGAAGAACGACATTTACATTACGGTATCTATAAAGACAATATTGAAAGTATTCAAAAGAAATTTCTGCAATGCCTCAATTACAGAATGAGCGCACCTAAACGGGGGTACATAAATATGCTCTTGAATTATAACGTCTCCACTCTATCTAACCGGCGAACATACCTTGACCTCATGACTCTATATAAAATCTGCAACAACGTTATTGACTGTCCTCACCTACTGAAACTAATAAACTTCAAAATACCACCCAGAGTAACAAGGTTTAATGACTTATTCCACATTAGCCGGACGCGTACAAATGCTGGTGTCAGGGATCCAATCAGAAAAATGTGCGAATCGTTTAATCAAAATCAAAACCTCAAGGATTCCGACATATTCTTTGATACATACTGTACTTTTAGTAGAAAATTGAAGGCTGTTTTCCTACAAAGTACAACAAGTTAGACATCATACTTCGTTTATAATTCTAAGTTATTTTCTTTTAGACATACTTCGTTTATGATTTTAAGTACTTTTTTTCTTTTAAATTGTGTATAACATTATTTTTTATCTATTTATGTATTTTGTTATTATTTTTTTCTTGTTGTCTTACCATCTCAATTTCTGCAAATATAGTTTTTAAACTTTTGTAGCGATATTGCGCATTTCTCTCACCTTTATTTTTGTAAAATAATATTCTTATGTTTTTCCCTATTTATATGTTAAAATATTTGTACATGTTTTTATCTGCTGTTAATGTCAATTCGTGAGAAATAGTTTGGATGCAGGTGAGTTCTCTAGTTGTCGTCTTGAGAAAATGTTTGTCAATTAACATCTGTATCTGTGTTTTCTCCCTAATAAATAAATAAATAAAAAAAAAAAACGACCCAAAATCAAAAATATTTAAGAGAAAATTGTAAAAATGCTCAATAAAACACGATTCGTTTAAAATAGAGCAAAAATCTCGTAGGGGTTGTTTAAAAAGGCATTTAAAGAAACACTGAATTTTTTCATACATGTTACTTGTAAAATAACTGAAACAAACATGTTTATAATAAAGTGCGACATCTATTGACTCTTCTGCAAGTCTAGGATGAATATTATTATTTTACAGAGGTGTAAATATCTTTTTCTGATTTTTCTGTTTCCAGATTTTCGATTGAGTTTCGCTCATAATGTCATTTCATTTAATTAAATATTACAATTTGAGGTTTTACTCATAAAAGTTAAAATAAAAAAAATAATTGTGTTTGTAATAATTTTCGGAGCACACTTTGCGATTTTTTATATCGAGTGAATTTCGTATAATTTGCGTTTCGGCATGGGAAATGTATAGATATATCTTCAAAAATAACATATGTTTTTTAACAGTTTTAAAACTTGTGTTTACACGTAGGTGGTATACGTGTAATAAATCGTTAGAACTGAGGTGTGCCGCGGCTTAAAGACTTTTCAAAGGGGTGTTGAAATTGAATGATTCTGAGTTATCATTGAACCGTTAAAATCGTTTACTAAACCAGTGTTCCGCAAAGTGTGTGCCGCGGCACACTGGTGTACCGTGGCCGTTAGTTGGTGTGCCTCAAAATGTCTATTGTAGTAATTTTTCGTAGTGGGTTTTTAAGTGGTGTTTTTAAGTATAGTTCATACTTTAATCTGTGCGCTTTAGAAACGCTCGAAATAAACAAAAAAAAAATTAAATCTAAAATGAATTTAGTGAATAAAATAATAGCGCCTTGCAAATCTCCGTTACTAACCATGTTTCCATTGACTCCTCCCACCGCTTTCCCCCTCCCCCAAAATCATCCCTCTCACTACTCCCACCTAATTAATCTTTGGTACTTGCATTTAATTTTTAAGTTAGTTTTAATCCTGCTCGTGAATGATACGGTTGTATCGAAACCGGTCGCGGAAAAATTAAATTTAAGTAACAAATGTACATTTAATAAAACTCTTCAAAAAACAAAATGTCTAGAAATTGTTACATAGTTAATGCCCAAGAAATACAAAAAATAATGAAATGGTGTACAGGTTTTGCAAATGATTTTGCACCATTAAAGCTCTCTATTAAAGTCGTCTCGAAATGGTGTAATAGTTTTTGTAAATGACTGAAATGGTGTAATAGTTTTTTAAATTACTGAAATGGTGTAATGGTTTTAGTAATGATTGAAATGGTGTAACAGTTTTTGTAAATGATTTGCATTATCAAAAACTACTTTATTGTAGTTGTTACCATGACATGGTCTGTAAATGATTTCCCTTAAACAAAAACAACTCTATTACTGTAGTCGTGACTGACATGGTCTGTAATAGATTTCGCACAAACGAAAACAACTCTTTTACAGTATTTACCGTAACTGAAATAGTCTGTAAATGATTTCCCTTAAACAAAAACATCTCTATCTATAGTATCGTGACTGACATGGTCTGTAATAGATTTCGCAGAAACGAAAACAACTCTCTTACAGTATTTACCATAACTGAAATAGTCTGTAAATGACAACTCTATTACTGTAGTTATCGTGACTAAAATGGTCTGTAATAGATTTCGCACAAACGAAAACAACTCTCTTACGGTATTTACTGTAAGTGAAATAGTCTGTAAATGATTTCATTTAAGTATTTGCCATAATTGAAATAGTCTGTAAATGATTTCCTTTAAAAAAAGACAACTCTATCTCTGTAGTATCGTGACTGACATGGTCTGTAATAGATTTCGCACAAACGAAAACAACTCTTTTACAGTATTTACCGTAACTGAAATAGTCTGTAAATGATTTCCCTTAAACAAAAACAGCTCTATTACTGTAGTATCGTGACTGACATGGTCTGTAATAGATTTCGCACAAACGAAAACAACTCTCTTACAGTATTTACTGTAAGTGAAATAGTCTGTAAATGATTTCATTTAAGTATTTGCCATAATTAAAATAGTCTGTAAATGATTTCCCTTAAAAAAAGACAACCCTATCTCTGTAGTATCGTGACTGACATGGTCTGTAATAGATTTCGCACAAACGAAAACAACTCTCTTACAGTCTTTACCGTAACTGAAATAGTCTGTAAATCATTTCGCACAAACAAAAACACTTTATTATAGTTGTTACCGTGACTAAAACAGTGATTTCGCACTAACAATAACAACTCCATTACCTTTCTAAAAATTTAATAAAAATTAAATTTGATAATTTTATTATCAGTTTGAAAATGGTCTTGTAAACCGAAACAGCAAACAGTATAAAAATACATACTAAAATACTTGCAGAACTTGATAATTAAATTATAAAATTTAATTTAAATGGATTTCTACGAATTAAACACAAACACAGTTAATAACTCTATTACTGTCGTTACTGTGACTGAAATAGTTTGTAAATGATTTTTCACAAACAAAAACAACTCTATCACAGTCGTTACCCTGACTGAAATAGTTTGTAAATGATTTTGCACAAACAAAAACAACTCTATCACAGTCGTTACCCTGATGAAATAGTTTGTAAATGATTTTGCACAAACAAAAACAACTCTATCACAGTCGTTACCCTGACTGAAATGGTTTGTAAATGATTTTCGCGTTAAGGTGATCCAATAGTCTAGGGAAAAATCAAAATCGGAATTCACGCCCCTTTGTGGGAGGAGTTTAAAAATACTTGAGAAATGGAAAGGTTGGAAAAGGTATTTGAGATTTTTTTTTTACAACTTGATTTCGTAAAGGCCTGTAAAAAACATTAACTACTTTTTACATTTTGTGTATTGTAATAACAAGGAAATTTAAAATTGATTTCACGGAACCAAGCTACGTGGAGCAACACGTCTATTCCCCGCTCCGGCCGGGGCAGTAGTGATAGGAACAGGGTGTGGCAAGCTAGTAGTCCTTGGGTGGACGACATAAGGTTCACTTTAAAAATCCAAATGCATCGACTGCCGGCCGTATTGTGAAATAACAACTTGAAAATGCATATTTTATATATAATTAATTTTGTGTATATCAGGCGTTAATATCTTTTTTTTTGCGATTATCATAAAAGAAACTAAATTTGCTACAATAAACGATAAAGCCATATCCAAAAAGGTATTTACAAGTATTTTCGAGTTTGCACTCGAAAGTGTTTTTTTATAGACCAAATACTTTATTTTTTTCTAGGCTTATTAAAAGACGTATAAAAAAATTACCCAAATTTTTAAGGGCCAAGATATGTTCTACAAGCAGTATTGTAGCATCAATGATACTTCTAAGCGATCAAATTTACAAAACAAAAATACATAACAAAAAAAACTCTATTACAGTCGTCAACGTGACTGAAATGGTCCAGTCTTGGTAAATACTTGGACCGGCCCTGACTCGACCGTCTAACCGTTTACAAATCTGAATCTTGGTTTCTTTTCTCTTAAAAATCGATATAATTTCTTTAACTTCTCGGTTCACTGCTTTTTTAATTAATTCTTCCATTAAAATTGTACTTTCTAAAACACATTATTAGGATGGCTTTTGTACTAAGCAAAATAAAATCATTTACATTATTTTCTTCGCCAATTATTTACTCTTCAATTTATTAAAAGCAAGCAACTCGATCATGGCACACACTCCTCGCCTCATTCACATTCATACATAGGAACATTGTGAAAAAGTTATTCCAATAAAAAATAGATCTAAACTAATATAATAAATGCCAAAGTGAGTGTGTTTGTTTGTGTCGCTATTTTAAAAATTCTTTCACCACTAGAAAGCTACATTATATGCGAGTAAAATAGGCTGTATACAATGGTTAGCTCTGGGGTTATGAAATTATACAATTTATTATACGTTTTCTGTCCCTAAGCGAATTATTGCTAACGTCAGAAGGAAAGCAAAACAAATCGTTGATCATTGATATATTTGCGGGAAATTTTATTTCAGGCGTCGTAGTTAATATCTATCTTTAAAAATGAATTGCCGAAATGTATGTACACGCATAACTTCTGAACTACTGCATCACATTGGATAATTCTTTTTTTTTACTACTGGTGCGCTCTGGCATTATGAAATTTGTATAAAAATTGTAATAGGTGGCACGCGAGCTGTTTTAAAACTGAATGTACGGAAAGCGGGAGGGGGAGGGGGGGGTTTAAAATTGTTAAATGATTAAATCTCACGCGGAGGTGATGTGAACTGGCCACCGACATCGTGCGATTTGACCCCGTTAGACTTTTTTCAATGGGGTTTTCTAAGTCGCTGGTCTTTGCAAATAGGCCACAAACCACAGGGGCCCTTAAAGCCAACAAAACCCATGACATTGATAAAATTCAGCCTGATTTATGCGCCAGAGACATGGAAAATTGGGCATTTCGAATGCGCGCCACCCAGAGAAGCCGCGGCGAATATTTGAATGATGTTAATTCCAGACTAAAAAAATTCGATGATATCTCACACACACTTTGTTTTAATTAAAGACTAGCTTTTACCCGCGGCTTCACTCGCTTGGTATTAGGGGAAATTACAATATAAAGAATTTTACCACGGGAATGAAATGTAGCCTATGTCATTTCCCAGTTATTCATTTATCTCTGTGCAAAAAATTCGTTACAATGCCATTCAAAGAAATAAATTGATTCTCCCTGCGCGTCCTTTCCCGTGCATCCCCGTTCCCTTCCACCTTCTCCGCCTTTCGCCTCCCTCGTCTCTTCCCTCTCAGCGAACCTCACCTCCCCCCTGCCTTTCCTCCCGGCCGCTAAAATATACGAAATACACACATTTACCATTATATTCAGCCTATGTTACTTGCTGATAGTGAAACTTTCTATTGGTGAGATAATTTAAAAAATCGGTTTATTGGTTTAGGCGTGAAAGCGTAAAAAACAAACACACTCAATTTAGCATTTACAATACAGGAAGCGCTTAATGAAAGATCCTTTATAATGGTGACCGGAAAACTCGGAATCATGCAATTTTAATACTCCTTTTGATAAAAGCAATTAAAAACATAGGTTAAATTTGTTAGGTTAGGTCATGGGCTATTTTTCAATTTTTCTTTGATAACTTTTAATGAATTTTCAAATGGGTGTTGAAATTGCATGATTCTGAGTTGCCATTAGAGAATACAATCCCGAGCATGTTTTAAATCCCGGGATTTTCGATGCGTAATCCCGGGATTAGGAAATGCGGTTAATAATTGGGATAAAATAAAATAAAAGCGTAGATTGTAAGTTCTTAAACATTATTGATTAATATTGTTAGTTACGTGAGACAACTTATCTATACTATAATATTATAAATGCAAAAATGCGTGTGTTTGTTTTTACGCTTTCACGCCTAAACCACTAAACCGATTGCAATCATTCCTTCACCAATAGAAAGTTACATTATATGCGCTGTATATAGTGGTAGCTCTGGAGTTATGAAATTATAAATATTAATATATAATATTTATTATATGTTTATTATCCCTTAAAAAAGTGTTTTATTGATAACGTCAGACGAAAAGAAAAAAAAAATCGTTGTCTTGGTAACTGTGTTGATAAATTTGCGGGAAATTTTATTTCAGGCGTCGTAGTTATCTACCTATATAAATAAAAATAAATCTAAGAAAAGTTTGTATGCGCATACATAACTTCCGAACAAGTCAGCGCAACGGATTACGGATTGCAAAGTAGACCTGATTGAGGCAATCCCGAAAATCCAGAGATTAGTCAAAGTGCAGTCCCGGTATTTTCGGGGTCGAAAATGGGCCGGGATCCCGGGATTGTATTTTCTAGTTGTCATGGAACCGATATATTTCCTTGTGATCACATTATTTTCATGTTAAGTTTATAATAACATTTTTATCTTTTTTCCATTACTAATATTGTATTGTATTAATTGTTCTAGGAGAGAGGACCTCTCGATGGCATGCGGTCATTAGAACACTATCTCACAGACATCATGCGAGGCGCAGGCGACACCCCAGACCACTTGAAAGGTAAGCAACACCGACTTTTTAAATCATTCACATCAACCACCATTATAGGCAAGCTAGAATTGGTATTTTGAACGAGTTTCGCCTCTTACTTTGAACGTCACTACAAAATTTCATCAAGCACTAAAATTCTGCTTTATGAATTTTTCGTAATCTCATACAGACAGTGACCTTTCTACTATGGTCGGCAAGACGGAGAAATTTATCGAAGTATAAGTGTGGCATGCGGTGTGTTGCGTCCTCTCTACAGCTCATTGATAAGGAAATCAAAGCTTAGTATCAAGACAAAGATGGGTGTATTCAAAACCATGTACCGCCCAACGCTTAGGTAACCAGATATGGGTGATAAACGAACGAACACGCTCTAGAGTCCAAGCTGCCGAAATGAGGTACTTGAGAGGAGTGGCAGGGGTTACAAAAAGGGATCATATAAGAAACCCGACGATCCGAGACGATCTAAACATTGAACCACTGCTACTTTTCATAGAAAAATCGCAACTGAGGTGGCTTGGGCATGTACTAAGAATGCCTGATGACCAAATTCCTAGGAAAATAATGAGTTTAATGACTGGGACACTATCATTAAGCACTTTCATTTTGTGAGGCGGGTATGGGTACTGCTGCCCCGGGAACCATTTATTGGATTACCAAAACCTTTGCCATAGGTCATCTCAAGTAGTTTGCAACATTTTTTACTTAGCAGGGGTGCCTGGTTTCAGGGGTGAGGCTTGTCAGGGTCTTGGCGGCCGATGTCTACCCATCTGCTGCATGGCGGGCAGGATCGAGATAGACTGGTTGAGGAGATCTTTTGACCTCTCCGCCACGCATAAGTTGGGAAAATACATCCGTCACCAGGGCCTAGAACAAATCTTACCCCACGAACCCGGGCATACTTGTTAAGCCACCAAACGTAGCGTCACTTGGGGTGACGTATGGAAAAGGTGTTGGTTATCCAATAAATGGTTCCCGGGGCGGCGGTACCCATACCCGCCTCCCAAATTGTGACGGAGACCTTTCGACCTCTCCAGTAAGACTCTCTCGAACCATCGGAGGGGTGTATTCATACATCCGTCACTCCTGGACACAATGAACCCCAGATGCCCACCCACCCCTCGTACCTTTTTCCTGCTCAGAACTTCTCCTTTTTTTTTCAAAAGACGTGTGTATATGGAAGTAATGTAAAAAATGTATACATCGACACTGGAAAGAAAAATCTATCCCATCCTTAAAAAGATGCTTCAAACTGCATTCCCAAAGATGTGGAGCTCATGTAAGAAAAAAAACACTGATAATGCGAACACCGCTAAAGATTCCAAACTGCTCTCTGCTAACTGCGGTCAGTTTTTTTTTTTTTTTACATATCCTCTACACAGGAGACCCTGAGGAAAATAATTTCCCTCAGGGCCTATGTCATCTTTGAAGATGCTGCGTGGAGGGTGTTTTAAGGAGAGGAAGGAGTGAACATGGGTCTTGAAGAGACCCGTGTTGTAAGAGGACGGAAACACAGAGGCCGGCAAATCGTTCCACAGCCGAGCTGTTAAATTCAAGAACGAGTCGTAGAAACGCCCCGTTCTCATGTGACTAATGTCACTTGACAAATGTTGGGCGCGTGTTCGGCGTGTTTCCCGACTATGCGCCGGTGCCGAGGGGATCAATGACGCCAGTTCCTCGGAGCATCTTCCATTGTAATACCGGTAGAACAAGGACAGCATTCCCACCTGACGCCTGTGCTCTAAAGATTGCAATCCGTTTCTTTAGTTAGGAGAATCTATCAAACGGATCGCCCGTTTCTGCACAGATTCGAGGGTTTTTTTAAGGTATTTTGGGGCTCCGGACCAGAGGTGGCTGCCATTCAACCGTGGGGCGCACTTGCGATTAGTACAGGGTTAGCAGTTGTGTACTATTAAAGTATCTGCGGGCCCTGTACAGTACGCCCAGTTTCTGAGAGGCTAACTTAACTCTGGCTTCGATGGAGCCCCCGTACCTGAGCTGGTCACTTAGAGTTACACCAAGCATATCGATGGAGGGCCTGTTCGGAAGATTGCTTCCGTTGAAGGAGACTAGATTATTATTACGATCCCTTTTAGACGTAATCAGACATGATTGGGTCTTTGAAACATTGAATTCGACAAGGTTATTCTTAGCCCAAGAGAAAACACTCTCGAGGTAACCGTCCATTCTTTGTTTACTTTACTATAACTAACAGGTTGAAGATTGAATGATATGGAAAAGGCAGGGAGATGAGAGAGGAAAGCGGAAAATACCTACCTACCTGGCAATTTTTCGCCAGGGCAATACTGGCAGTATCTTCGATTCTGTTTCGCCTCTAGTGAGCGAATTGGTCACAGTCGCAATGATAATATTGTCTGTTGTAAAGTGAGTTCTAAGGCAACGCTGTGAAGTACTCCGCAGATCTATTTTAACAACTCGGCCCCAACCGAACGATCCGACCAACCAACGCAGCAAAACATATAAACACAAATACACGGCGTTGATATACGAGGCACTGGGATGGCCCTTTCGCTGGAAACCAGACAGGACAGATGGACACTGCTGCTAACTTTGCAGGCGGCTAAAAGAGAAACTAAAGTCGTCATGTTTTTATTATTCGGTTGTCAAAATATTTTTAATGAACCGCTCGCGTAGCAATTTTTGAAAAATTTTTGCATTTATTTCGATAAGATACTGATACTTATTTTTTGACGTGATAACGGCTTATAAATCGATGAACGCCGGCTGCACTCACGAAAAAGCATGATTCATTGTCTCGTTCCGCCTAAGCCGGGCGTGAAAGCGAGAGCGCGGAACAAGCGTTCGGCCTAAGCGTTCGGCTTGTGACGCATCTATCTCTCTTCCACTTCATCGTTATTAAATGGCGTTATCACGTAAAATTATAGTCCTTAAACCGACTTTACAGGCAACCAATTTTTTTTTTACATTAGCTCCGCACAGGAGGCCGTTAGGAAAAGAATTCCCCTCACGGCCTATGTCGTATTTGGAGATGCTGTGTGGAGGGTCATTTTAGGGAATGCAAGGAGAGGAAATTCTGGGAAGGAAATAGTTATGAGGGGTCGGTAGGAATCTGGCGGTTAATGTGTCCAGGATTGACGGACGTATGATTCTATCCCTCCTACTGCGGTGCAAGGCGATGGTTCGAGAGAGCCCGGCTGTCGAGGTCTAGGTTAGGTCTCCCTCAACCAGTCCCTTCCGATCCGGCCCGCCACGCAGAAGGTGGGTAAACGCGTACTAGGCCGTCAAAACCTAGACAATCCTCAACTCATGAACCCGGGTGAAATGTAGCGAACCACTTGAGGTGTCGTATGGCAAGAGTGTTGGCTACCCAATAAATGATTCCCGGGTTGGCGGTACCCATACTCATCTTTAAAATTGAAAATGTATGAAATTATTGACTTCATATCGTGTTTCGTACACCGTGTTCCACGCACACAGAGCGAAACATTTGAGGATGATTGATTGTCCATTATACGATTATTGGTGACCGGACAACTCAGAATGAACTCAAATCAAACATTGTGTGATAAGGGGTATGGTTTGTATAAGTAATTGTGTGATAGGGTCATCAGTTCTGTGATATAACTGAAAATATTGTAGGTAGGTATCTACAATTTTGCTTGACTAAATTCTTCACGCAATCAGTTCCAATTTTGAAAGTCACTTATATTCGATATCAAATTTGAGTAAATTGAATCAGATTTAAAACAAAAGTAAGTATGTTTGGTACTAGCACAGACCCGTGAAAAATCGCGGGATAGTCTGAATACTTTACATATCAATTCCAATTTTTAAAATAACAATTTAAACAATTTGCTGTTGAAATATTATAACTCATCTTTTACATAATCCGTTTCAATTTTGAAATTAACACTTAAACTCAAAACAAATCCGAGATCCAGAATTCATTGAACCAGAGTTACGCAGGACACACACACAACCGAAATTAGTTTTTTTTAATGATTCAAAAAGAAAATTAAAATGCTTCAAAATGTAATATTTAGAAAGCAAAATTTATAAATCAGCTCTTATTCAAAAAATTTAAAAAGATTTTTTTTACAAGTTCATTTATTATTACTGCTATTTTACCTAGAAACTGTATTGACATAAATACAGATATACTAAATAGGCCGGCGTAGTCCAGGGGTAAGGCTCTTGACTCGCATTCCGAAGGTCGCGGATCGAATCCCGACGTGGCAAATAAATGTTGTTTGATTAATTTGTGTTATTTCACAATAAATTCATTAAAAATAATGTACAGTATATTTGCGGCACGTTCCAGAGGGAAGATATTTTCGGTATCGCCCTGGTGTTAGACCATCATTAAGAATTGAAACGTTGCTTGAAATGGCTTTAGCCGTATTTGGTGACCATATCTGAATAGCTAGGCACTTCCCGGCTTCCTCTTCCCCACCTCCTTCCCCTCCCCACTACCTTCAGTCTCGCAACATACCCCAATTGAGGATGCCATAGTCTCACTGGCTCCAGACGGGAGCAGATGGGATACTTGTGCGGTATTCATATAGAAAAAAAAATATATATAAAAAAATATCGGTTATTTTAAATGCCACAGTCACCATCCTAGCACGTAAAATTTCAACGGCGCAATGTTATCCAATCATACCTAACTATTCGACGGTCACAAATTTCCCTAGTGGAATTATTTCATAGCTTCAGTCTTCAGTCTTCAGTCATCAGCGAGCAGTGCTCAGTCGCGTATTGCTTCAATGTTCACTAGTCAGTATACAAACTTAAGTGTTTTATTCAATTATTTTGTCTTTTTTTAAAACATTGCAAGACGAAAGTTTTAAAATCAGTTTTCATTGAAAAGTTGTTCAGTGTTTAATTCGTTTTGTTATTTGTTCAGTTTTCCAGTATTCAAACTTCTGCTGTGTTCAATTGAATTATTAATAAACCTTCTTTGCAAGGTTTTTCTTAAATTTTGAGTTGTTTAGTTTTATGTAATTAGTTGATAGGTTTGTGCAGTTGTTCTGCGGTTCAATCTTCTTATATATAAATCAATATTTGTTTGTTCGTATTTTATGCGCTGCCATACCGTTCAGGCGGCGCTCTTCGGCTAAAAAAGAAGAAGATGGAGAGATACGAAATTACGAATGTCGGACAGAGCGCGCTAATATTTTAAGTGACAAAATAGCAGCGAAAACTGCGAAAAAGCTTAATAAAACACGACTCGCCTAAAATACAGCAAAAATCTCGTGGAACGTATCTTAAGTATCATTTAAAGAAACATTGTGAATTTTTTCACAAATATAACTTGTAAAATAAAAGAAATATACCTGTTTTAAATAATTTTCGGAGCATACTTTGCGATTTTTTTCTGTCGAGGGAATTTCATATAATTTGCGTTTCGGCGTGGAATTATCCTCAAAAATAACATATTTTTTTAAGAGCTTAAAAACTTCAAATGTTTAATGTTTAAGGGAGATAGGTAAGAAATCGGTCAAAATTCGAATAGTGGACCCTTCATTCAATTGCGATGAAACTTTGATGATTTGTTGTGCGCAAGCCCGCGAAGGTTATGGGCTATATATAATGGTAAGCTCTGGCATTATGAAATTTGTATAAAAAAATACTACAGGTGGTTTGAAAATGTGTGTATTTCATATATTTTAGCGGCAGGGAGGGAAGGCAGGAGGGCGAGGGTAACGAACGAGGTAGGGTTCGCGGGACGGGTGGCGAGGGAGGGGAAGGCGGGGAAGGTGGAGGGGAATGAGGATACGTGGGAAAGGATATGCAGGGAGAAACAATTTATTTCTTTGAATACCATAGCAACGCATGCCGGATACCCGCTAGTCTTCAATAATATTGAAAGCAAAATATTAATCATTCATTCATCAGGTATGTTTTTAGGTTTTCACGGCCAAAAGTATTTTTGTTATTTATTTTTGGGGTGTTATGCCGTGTTTCGCTACCTCCTTCTTTAGCCAACGTTTCGGACAGCGTTACAGTGTCCGAAACGTTGGCTAAAGAAGGAGGTAGCGAAACACGGCATAACACCCCAAAATAAATAACAAAAACATTCATTCATTCTTCATAAATATTATTTAGTTGATGAGTTTTTCAGTTGTTCGGTATTTAGGTACCTGGGTTTTTTTTTTCTTTTTAACCTACATAACTTTTACCACTCTGTCACATTTCCACCACTCTGTAAAATTTTGTTTTTACTATAAATGAATCTCTCTGGATCTCAGAGGGGAAATTGTAGCAAGGGGGAAGGAGGCCTAAAATGCCTGTTGAGGGTGACAAACACGAGCTGCGTGTATACCTATTTCGAAAGACAACCCTCGTGACAGAATTGTCGTACGACATAAAAATTGTAGGAGACAAGTTTAATCGCTGATTAAAAATAATAATCGCTGTTACTTGAAAGGTTATACCTTTTGGAGTTAAAAAATAGTTTTATATTTTATGTCATCATATCATTTTTTTGTAACATCCATACTTCCATACTATACTATACTATACTATACTATACTATACTATACTATTATAAATGCGAAACTGCTCGAGTTTGTTTATGACCTTTTCACGCATAACACAATATAAAGACTTTAATAATTCTTTCACCAATATAAAGCTAAATTATATGCGCAGACTACAGGTTGTATATGATGGTAAGCTCTGGCGTTATGAAATTATAAATATTAATATATTATATTTGTTATACGTTTTCTGTCGATAACAAAAGCGAGTTTTTGCTAACGTCAGAAAAAAATCTTTTCCATGGAAACAATGTTGATATATTTTTGGGCTCTATGCTGGTAGGTACTCAGTCTACTAGTCAGCTACTACTGCAGAAAATTCAAATATTTGAATTCGTTTTTTTTTTGGTATGCTTGGAATAAATGTCAGATGAGAGTTCCAATATTAAAAATATAATTCATAACGATTATAAAGACTGAATGATAAATAGAGTATTTTTTTGTTATATTAACGAACTTCCAAATATTTAAATAAAAATAAACATCCCAAATGTTTGCAAGCGCATAAATTCCGAACGAATGAACAAAATTGGATAAGCAATTCTTTTTTTCTTTGAGCTATAGCATTGTGAAATTTAGGTGGTAGGCGAGATGTTTGAAAACTGAATGTAAGGGAATGAATATATGGAGTGCGGGAGGGGATGGGGGTGGGGTGGGGGGGGAGATAATTGATAAGTGCAAGCGCTACAGTAATTTCCCGTAATACCATGCGAGCGAAGCCGCGGAGAAAAGCTAGTTATAGAATATACGCAAGTCGAGGTGGCAGAAGACAACTGTGATTTATATGAAATACACTTCTATCACGAGGAGTTACAATTCTGTAACGTAAATTTTACTACAAAAATATAAACACATATTTTTTTAAAACGCACACCATCGTTACGTCTTTAGTACAGTAGATTTAAAAGTGATTATAAAATAATAATATTGGTAATTCTGTTGAATTTTTCTCCACTAACTGGTGGAGACAACTTTGTGTAGATTAAAAAGAAGAACTACCCGCCTACTGTTCATATTAGAAGTCAGTTTTTCAGTATTTAAGATACAGTGTTCAATTTAATTGTTTTATCAATTTTTAAAACACGAACATTTTAAAATCGGTTGTCGCTGTTAAATTGTTCATTAATTAGTTGAAAAGTTTGTTCAGGTGTTGAGTGTTTATTTCGTTAGTCAGTTTTCCAGTGTTCAGACTTATTTTTATTTTTTATTTTATTTATTTGAGACTCAAATAGGATATTTATAAAACATTTTTGTGGATAATATGAAAATGGGGTCTCCCGGCAAGAGTTGAAAGATATGGGATTGGGCGCGAAATTGAGTGATCTAGAAGTATGTTGCCTGTTGTATGCTGATGATGCGGTGCTGATTTCTAACAGTATGGAAGATCTACAGTCGCTCGTGTCTAGGATGAACGAAGTATATATGAAGAATGAGTTAATGATGAATGTAAGTAAGTCTAAAGTAATGGTATTTGAAAGAGAGAGTACGAAAACAATGTGCAACATAGTTGTGAACGACGAATACTTGGGGCAGGTGGATGAGTTTGTGTATTTGGGAAGTATGTTTACGAGAGATGGGAGACTGATAGAGATATCGAAAGAAGGGTAAATGCCGGTAACTCCATTAATGGAGGTCTGAACGCCGTTGGCAGCAACAAACTGCCTACCCCTGCGGGGAAACGGCGTGATGGTTAGTGTAGGCGGTTCAGGGAAAATACGGTGTACCTACTTACACAAAACTAAATACAACTAAAGTCCCCGAAGGTGTGTGCAGAGAGGATGTACGGCCGAATAACATAAGTATAAAATGGTCAGAATGAAACCAACTCAGAATCACGAAAAAATATTTAAAAAAAATGGTAAAATACGTTCGTTAGGTTAGGGTTGTGGCCTGGATTAAAATTATTTTTTTCATAGCTTTAATGACTTTTCAAAGACGTGTTGAGTTGACTTTAATCTCAGTTGGCACATAACGTATAAAACATATTTTCATTAAAATGCATCAAGGAAAAAACTACTTCTCTATATACCAATATATAAGTATAAAAAATCGATACTTTAAATAAATTAGTTTGATATTCATACCGACTTATTATTGAGGGTATTTTCGAAGTGGATTTAAGATTTGAAATTGGTAAATAATGCAAAAATAAAATAAAATTTATAATAATTACTAGCTTTTACCCGCGGCTTCACTCGCATGATATTAGGTGGAAATTACTGTAGCGCTTGCACTTATCAATTATCCCGCCCCTAATTCCCCCCTTCCTCACCCCAACCCTTTCCCCTCTCCCGCATTCCATACATTCATTCCCGGTACATTCAGTTTTCAAACAGCTCGTGTGCCATCTAAATTTGTGCCAGTAAAAAAATGATTTATCAAATTTGGTGCAGTCGCTTGGAAGTTATACGCGTACAAAAATTTTGCAGATTTATTTTTATTTATGTAGATAGATAGATATTGACTACGATTTCCCGCAAATATATAAACATCGTTTCCACAGCAACGATTTTTTTCTGACGTTAGCAATAACTCGCTTTTGTTAGCGACAGAAAACGTATAATAAATATAATATGTTAATATTTATAATTTCATAACACCAGTGCTCACCATTATACTCAGCCTATATTACTCACAAATCATGTAGCTTTCTATTGGTGAAATAATTTTTAAAATCGGTTCGTTGGTTTCTGCGTGAAAGCGTAACAAACAAACACACGCAGTTTCGCATTTACAATATTAGTATAGATTACATTCGTCACCAATTCTAGTATATTGTGAAGTTGTGTTAAGAAGTTGGACGGCTAGGAGATGAGTAAGATGAAGGTTAGGAAGTACCTACCTACCTGTCTATTGAGATTTGGTCACTAAACACGCTACGCCCAAGTAGATCTAGTTTCACTTGATTTGTTTAGCAAAAAAATACTGTTTTTGTTTTATCTATTCGAACTGTTTTTGTTTTATCTATTCGAATTATTATTATTGTGAGTAGATATTTGATGCTGTAACTGTTTTAACGCTTGACTTCATATCCGGAGGTTACTTGGTTCAATTTACAAATAAATTGATTGCAAAATTCAAAGTTGTTTTAGATACAGAGATACACCTATAGAAATATGTCCGTGTGCAAGTTGATCTAACACTAAGGCTAGCTTTACACTCGTAATTAAAAATTACGGATTACGTAAGATTTTGACAGGTCCCAGTACTAGGTCCCAGTCAGTACTCCCAGGAGCGTTTACATATGCATCTGACTTGTGGTAATTAATGATCACGGAAGTTTTTCGGAAGTTCGACCTGTGTAAATGTATTTGCGGTAAGACGGCTTCCTTTCAACAACGACCTGCTACTGTCAAATTTACGCGATTTTGTCAATAAAGACGAAAAGGACCAAATAAAGTGCTGAAATAGATTTTGGCTTTAATTAAATAATTCTCCACGCACTTTTGTGCCGTCAAAGGCGAAAATTAATGGATTTCTTTCATTTTATTCGAATGACAGCTACCTGACCGCTGCCGACAGCAACCGACTTCGTATTCAAATACGTAATTTTAAAAACAGGAACATTGAGATTAGAAAAGTTTGGACCGATAATTGAATAGAAGGATGCTCATTTTCAGAAAACTCAAATAAGTGGAAATAAATACTAGTTTTATAGGAAAAAAAATCCAATAAAAACAAATGTTTTTTGATTTTTGACATTTCGCAACGGCGCATTTTGGTACTATTTCTTAAAAAAAGTGCCTCAGCTTATCAAACTGATTTTATAAGCTGTGAGAAGGTTGGAATTTCACGCGGACGCGATTAGACCTGTCAAAAAACTTCCGAATGAAGAAATTGGTGTCGTTTACATTGGTAATTTGGCCATAAATCGCTTACACGAGCGAATTACGGGAAAAAACTTACGAGTGTAAACCTAGCCTTACACATTGAAATCGATAACTTTACAATATACGATCGGTAATGGTAAGCTCTGACCATTTTATGTCAATATCCCGAGCAAGGTTGCATTCTTGACAGCCGAACCGATATTAACTAACTAACCGTCACGTTTCCCTGCAGGGGTAGGCAGATAGGACGGACCGCCAAACAACTCGATCTTGGCACATTGATATATCGTCTCATACGCGCTCTTCTTTAATTCTGACTCTTGACACAGCCCGACTCAAGTATCTGATTCACTTGGTCGTGCCGTGTCTTCCTCGGGCGATCCCGACTTCTTCTACCATTCACGTATGCGTCATACATTCTCCTTACATTAATTTCCTCGTTCATTCGCTCTACGTGCCCAAACCACCTGAGGGTCCCTTTCTTAAACTTACTCATTATGCTTACATAAACCTTACAGTCGTACATGGGTTTACCATACGTATGCCTCAGGGATCTCATTTCAACAGCATTCAGTTTATTTTCATCCTTGTTCTGTCAGTTCCATGCCTCACTGCCTTACATCAGGGTAGGTACCAGGACTCCACTGTGGACTGCTAGCTTCGTTTCTTTTGACAGTTTTTTTTATTTGCGCCAACGCCATTCAGTCCTTCGTTAATGGAATTACCCGCATTTAGCCTTCTTTCAATGTCTCTATCAGCCTCCCAATCTCTCGTAAACACATTACCCAGATACACAAACTCATCCACCTGCTGCAAGAATTCATCATTCACAATTGTCGTTGTGAATGATATCGCACATTGTTTTCGTGCTCTCTCTTTCAAACATCATGACTTTAGACTTACTTACATTCATCAATACATACTTGGTACATTCTAGACACGAGCGACTGTAGATCTTCCATACTGTTAGAAATCAGCACCGCATCATCAGCAAACAGCAGGCAACATAAAATAAACATAGATATTTCCCCATTGAACAGAGAAACAGGAGAAATAATTTTTGTAAACAGATTTTATTAGGGTCAAAAATATGTTTTCATTATTTAGGTGAGGTAAACTCCCGATATTTAGTGCTGAAGACAAATTAATTCTGTTGAAAAAATGTCACATCAACGTTTCAAATAGTCCAAACAAAGTAGTGTGATTTGATATTTTCGCAGCCAATAATTCAACTTTTTATTTTTAAATTTAATTAAAACTTGATAATGTTATTATCGAGTTCTGCAAGTATTTAAGTATATAATTTTGTCATAGCTGTTTCGGTTTACAAGACCATTTTCAAACTGTGGCTAATCCACGTTAAGATTTTTCACACATAATCCACATTTTATTTGATTAATTTGTGTTATTTCACAATTTATTAATTTAAAATAATATAAAGTATATTTGCGGCAGTTCCAGAGTGGAAGATAATACCAGTATCGCCCTGGTGTAAGACCACCGTTCAGAATTGAAACGTTGCTTGAAATGGCTTTAGCCGTGTTTGGTGACCAGATCTGAATAGCCAGGTACATTCCACCTTCCTCTTTCCCATCTCCTTCCCCTCCCCATTACCTTCAGCCTCACAACATACCCTGATTGGGAATGCCATAGTCTCACTGGCTTCAGACGGGAGCAGTTGGGACTCTTGTGCGGTATTTATATAAAAAAGACGACCTATTTATACGATATTAACTGTAAATTTTCGAAGGTGTCTAAATCGATTTATTACCGGTTCGAAAATTGACAATTAAAATTGTATAAATTGGTCGTCTTAATGAGAATTAACCACAGTTTAAAAGTGGTCTTGTAATCCGAAACAGCTGTAATATAAACACATAATTAAATACTTGCAGAACTCGATAATAACATTATCAAATTTAATTTTTAATTAAATTTTTAAAAATTAAATGGAGTTCTACGAATTAAACGAATTAATTTAATTTACGAAGCAATTGAAAATAATTCAACTTAATAATAAAATAAAAATAGACGGTGTTGGTACGATGGGGGTAAGGGGTTGAGCGGTTACTCGGCTGAGTGTCCAGTGAAGACATGTGAAAGAAAAAAGATTGTTTGGTTTCGAAGGACCAAATTTTGAAAAAATAAACATGAAAAAAGTCGCCTGAGATCAATTCTTAATTTTACTCCAAATAATGTCAGGAATCATTGGTTGAAGTATGTTAAATACATCTTTATACAGAATTAACTCGTTGAATGTCAGGAGACTATATTTGTCCCAGATATGTCTCATAAATCGCTGTAACTCCCATACTATCAGAGTGAGAAATACGTTTTAAACTGTGTTAGAAAGGCAAAACACCACGCTTTATATTCAAATCTAATAACTAACCACCAAAAAAGTAATATTTACACCTTTATGAGACCAAAGTTTGAATCGCAATTAGAAAAAATATTGAAACTAATTTTTTTTTATTAATTATTTTCACATGAAAAAATAAAAAAGTGAGGTGACAGTTGACAGTAACATTTAAAATACATTTCTCAAATGTACGTGTTTTTATTTTTTTTTTGTTATTAGTAATTTTAATTAGAAAAAAAGTGAGGTGAGCCATTTCTAAAACTTTTTACGTTTGCATGCAAAATTTTTATATTTCAAAAATTATATGTTTATTTTGAATTATTAAATTTGAAAGCTTATTTTATCACCTTTCAAAAACAGTTTTTAGTTTTGGGATATGCTTAGAAATATTCCAGTTATTTGCATTTTATTGTAAAGCGGAAATATTTTGACCGTCAGAAAAATACGCCAAATTTCTGACCTTATTACTACTGAATTTAAGAACATGTTAAAAGGTCACATATTTTCAAATTCCCAAAAAAAAAAATTGTTTTAAACTAGTAACATCTAAAACCTTAGCAAATGAGTTTACCACTCTGCCATGAAGGTAGTCAAAATGCTAAGTAAAATAGAGAAATCACACTTAGCAGTAGACTTAGCGAAGGATTACTCAGGATTATTATTTTTTACATCATTTTGGATTAATTAAAAAAAAATTATCAATTTTATAAATTATATTACTTAATAATTGAGTGCTCCAATTTGGACATACGAATAAATTATTTTCTACTAGTGAGTTCTCGGTGTGCTATGCCACTTAATGAAGAAATTGTTTCTCCCTTTTTTTTTATTTTTTTATATGAAATACCGCACAAGAGTCCCAACTGCTCCCGTCTGGAGCCAGTGAGACTATGGCATCCCCAATTGGGGTATGTTGTGAGGCTGAAGGTAGTGGGGAGGGGAAGGAGATAGGGGAGAGGAAGGTGGGGAAGTACCTGGCTATTCAGATCTGGTCACTAAACACGGCTAAAGCCATTTCAAGCAACGTTTCAATTCTGAATGGTGGTCTTACACCAGGGCGATACTGATAGTATCTTCCACTCTGGAACGTGCCGCAAATATACTTTATATTATTTTAAATGAATAAATTGTGAAATAACACAAATTAATCAAATAAAATTTATTTGCGCACGCCGGGTTCGAACCCGCGACCTTCGGATTGTGAGTCGAGAGTCTTGCCTCGGGACCACGGAGGCCGTCCCCTGCGTGTCCTTTCCCATTCGTCCCGTTCCCCCTTCCTCCCCCGCGTCCTCTACCCCTATCGTATTCCCTCTCCGCCTTCCCTCTCCCCACTCCCCTCACCCTCTTCCGCCGTCCCGCGAACCTCCCTTCCTTGTTCCCCTCCCCCCTCCCAAGTTCTTCTTACCCCTTTCGGGTTCTCCTCTCCGTCCCGCATTCCATACATTCATTCCCAGTACATTCAGTTTTCAAACAGCTCGCGTGCCACCTATTGAAATTTTTTTATACAAATTTCGCATGTACTGGTGAGCTCTGACCAGTACATATAGAAACCATTGCTGGCAGGCACACATCAAAGCCCCAAAGTTTCATCTCAATCGGATGAACTGTTAGCAGCGTATAATTTCACGATGCCAGAACTCACTATTATATATAGGAAGAATCGCGGACATGCTCACATCAAATCCCCCAAGTTTCATCGTAATCGGATGAATGGTAGTATATTTGCGTAATAATATGTAGTATATTTGCGGCACGTTCCAGAGTGGAAGATACTATTAGTAAAATGAATGTGGTTTTCTGCGTTTAATTTTATTGTAACCGTCAAGTAACATAATTTTAATAAGCTGAAGTTGTAGATCAACGACAATCGGAGGTATTGAAAAGAAATTAGTGAGGCAAGAATTGTATGCCTGGATGGAAATGTGTGGCGTTCAACCTTCTCTGCTGACCCTTTTGTGGAAACAGGTTGATGGTTGGATATTCAGGTACCAGATAGATTCATCCATGAATGAAGCTATGTTCATAATTTTATCCTCCGAGTTTAATATATACCTACTGGAAATAGAGATGGGCATATTCAAAATGCCTACCTCTTTACGAAACATTTGGAAACTCGAATTATTTTTAATTACCATTTTAACCAACAAATCAACTTTTGAATACGCTCTCACGTTCCTTTCCCCTCCCGCGTTTTCTTTCCATCTTCCCCGTCCCCCGCATCCCGTGACCACCACTGCCCTTCCCCTCCCCCTGCCGTGTTCCCTTTCCGCTTTTCACGTCTTTCCCCTCCCCCCCAAGACCTAGACAAATATCACCTCAAAAACCCGGGCAATTTGGGAGGTGGGAATGGGTATCGCCGCCCCGGGAACCTTTTTTGGATAATCAACACCTCTGCCATAGGTCGCCCCAAGTGGTTCGCTTCTTTTGGTGATTTAACAGAGGTGCCCGAGTTGCTGGGGTGAGGTTTGTCTAGGTCTTGGAGGCGGATGACCAGGACAAACTGAACCCCAGATTCTTACCCACCCCTTAAACCCATTTCCTTTCCAGAATTATCCTCCATTTCCTTTCCTTAAAAAAGCCCTCCACACAGCATCCCCAAAGATGACATAGGCCCTGAAGGAAATTATTTTCCTCAGGGCCTCCTGTGTGGACCTCATGAAAAAAAACCCTGCTAAGTCACCAAACGGAGTGAACCACCTTAGGTGACCTGTGTTAGGGTTATCGGGATGATAGACACTGCAACCCCATCCGAAATATTGGCTTAAAAAAGAAAGCGCAACACGGTAAAATAACCCAAAAATATTCACGATATTACTTTAGGCAAAGAAAATTTCAAATCATAACAAAGTTTTAAATTAGTCCATTCGATAGTTAGTTCATATTTCATCCGCCAACAGAGTTAACTATGTCATCTATATTAATTAAATATTGCGTTATAATGTAACCTAAATTATAATCCGATCAACCGATTAAATAATAATTTCGTCTCTAATCGTCGCGCTAATTAGTTCGAATGTAATATTATTAATCGATGGTTTCGAAATAGCGATGTCGATTATGTATTCTCCCCATCACTAGCGTTGTTATGGACGAGGATGAACCAATCTAAAATAATTTCCCGCAGTTAGATGCGACATAGGTACAATTATGTCACAATTTAAATGTCGGAATGGACAGTGAGAGGCAGAATTTCCTGAACAGAATCAAATAAGATTTATTTTATTTTATGACTAGCCAGCACCCGGCATACGGTGCAAAGCCACTCAAAGAAATTATTTGAGTTTTAATTCTAATATTATTGAAGTCCTTTTGGATTCACAGTATTTTTTGTTTTTCCTTGTGGTACGTAAATGAAAAAATCGGAAGGTTTTCCGCACTTACAGCTGTCAGTATGAGAAGCAAAAATTTTCCAAATTTATCCCCTGCTTTCCCGTACTGTTACTATGTCTTCTTTGTAAATCCTCCTTCTGCCCTTGCCTCGCCCCCCACCCCTCCGTCACTCCGCCCCAGCGTGTCCTTTCCCGTGCGCCTCCGTTCCCCTTCCGCATTCCCTTCCCCTCTCGCGTGCCCCTTCCACCTACCCCCTTCCCTCCCGCAACTCACCCCCTCCTTTGTTTCCCTTCCCCCTCCCAAAATTTCCCTTCCCTCCTTCTCACTCTGCCGCTAAACTATATGAAATACAAACATTTTTCAAACATCTCGCGTGCCACTTATTGCAATTTTTTTAGGAAAGGGAGGAGAGAGGAAGGCCTGGAAAGGAAAAAAAAATAGTGTGCAATTCACAAGCGATAGAAGTGAAACCGTCAGAAAACTAAAGTAGACAAGAGTGGGGAGACTACGAAGCACCACACAAAGAAGAGACCGATTATGCTATTTCATTCTCTCAAGCATTTAATATTTATGTTTCTCTCTATTTAGTGTCGCTATTTTTCGTTTCATCGAATTTAAAATCACAACAGTGCGAAAAAAGTTTTCAATTCAATAATTTCTTTCTGTGTCATCTTTGGGGATGCTGTGTGAAGGGTATGTTTAGTAAAGAAAGGAGAGAAAAAATGTTTGCAGTTCACACGCGGTAAAAGCTTTTAGAAAGTTACTTAAGTAGAGAAGAGCGAGGAGGCTACGAAGCACCGCACAAAGAAGAGACCAATTATTCTTTCTCATTCTCTCACAGGCGAAATCCCATAGATGTATGTGTTTGTCTCTTTTTAGTGTCGCTATTTTTCATTTCATTGAGTTTAAAATCACAACGGTGCTAAAGAAGTTTGCACTTCAAAAGGTATAACGGATGTGTAGAAATGTGGGGGTTTGTGTGTCCAGGAGTGACGTAGTAATCCATCCCTCCCACTGCGGTCCTGCTCCATGTTTATGATTCATGAACCTGGGTACCCCTACTAAAACACCAAACGTAGCAAACCAATTGAGGTGACCTATGGAAGAGTTGTTGGTTATCTAATAAATGGTTTTCGAGGTAGCGGAACCCATACCCGCCTCTTAAATTAAAAATTTGGGGCTCTCGTGTAGTATTCACGTAAAAAAATAATAAAAATATTAAAAATTGTGCAGGCTAGTTATAAAGCTGACTGTAGCTAGAATAACACGCAATCCATTATCATATGTTAATGGCTTTAGCTATATACTAGACAATAGATGTTAAACTCAGATATGTTATTTCAAAACTTGGTAGAAACATTATTCCGTACCTACTCGTTATTTCATATTATGTCCTTGTCGCACATGATTAGGGATGTGTGGAAAATTCGAAGGGATATTATTTAATATATTGGATTTTTTAAAAAATAGTTTCACATAGGGGACCCTGAAGAAAATAATTCCACTCAGGGCTTTTGTCATATTTGGGGACGCTGTGTGGAGGATGTTTTTAGGAAAGGGAGGAGAAAGGAAGGCCTGGAAAGGAAAAAAATCAGTGTGCAATTCACACGCGGTAGAAGTGAAAACTTCGGTAGTTACTAAAGTAGGCAAGAGTGGGGAGACTACGAAGCATCGCAAAGAGGAGACCGATTATATATAGACGTGTGTTTGTCTTTTTAAGTGTCGCTATTTTTCGTTTCATCGAGTTTAAAATCAGAAACAACAAACAGTTTCACTTTAAAAGATATGAGGGGCGGTTACGAATCTGGAGGTCATTGGGTTCAGGAGTGACGGACGTATGAATCCATTCCTCCCACTGCGGTGCAAGGTGATGTTCCGAGAGACTCTTGCTGGAGAGGTCAAAAGGTCTCAATCAGTCTTTCCCGATCCGGCTCGCCACGCAGTAGGCGCAACAATCGCTAAGACCCGAACAAACCTCACCCTGCTAAGTCATCAAACCTAGCGAATAGCGGCTGCCGTGGTCGAAGAGTAAGGCACTTGACTCGCAATCTGAAGGTCGCGGGATCGAATCGCAAAAAGCGCAAAAAAAAAATTGATTAATTCATTTAAATATTCACAACGAATTCATTTAAAATAATGTGTACTATGTGGCACGTTCCAGAGTGGAAGATACTCACAGTATCGCCCTGGTGTAAGAACACCATCCAGAATTGAAACTTTGCTTGAAATGGATTTAGCCGTGCTTGGTAACCAGATCTGAATAGCCAGGTACTTCCCCTCCTTCCTTTTCATCACACATAGTCAGTAGGGGATCACACAGTCCCACTGGCTCCAGACGGGAGCAGCTGGGACTCTCGTGAGGTACTCACATTAAAATTGGGTTGAGTTTTGGTAGAGGAGTTGGTTATCCAATAAATTGTTCCGGGGCGGTGGTACCCATACCTTCCTCCCAAGTTGTTACTCTGTTGCCTGTTGTATGCTGATGACACGGTGCTGATTTCTAACAGTATAGAAAATCTACAAGCTCTCGTGCCAAGGATGAACCAGGTTTGTATGAAGAATGAGCTAATGATGAATGTAAGTCTAAAGTCATGGTATTTGAAAAATAGAGCATGATGAATACTTGGAGCAGGTGTTTAAGTTTGTGTATTTGGGAAGTATATTTACGAGAGATGGGAAGGCTGATAGAGATATCGAAAGAAAAGTAAATGCAGGAGTCCGTTGACGGCCTCCGTGGTGATTTAGTAACGTTCGTCGGATACGATGCTGTTCTACGATCGGGGGGATTCTAAAGGGGGTGGGATAGACCCCGTCCGTGCATACCTACTGTCAGGCGAACACACACCGGAGCGGTCTTCCTGCGATCCTCCTGCGCCTCCCCTAATGATATGCGTAGGCCTGAGGAACAGCCGAGCGGTCCCGGCGTCCTTCCGCCCCCCCTCCGACAACCCGACGCTCATCTCTCTCATAGGGTCTTCTAAAACTTTTTCTTCTTTCCTACACTTCTTCGAGGCAAAATCGGGGAGCCGGCTAAAGGGCGCGGACTTCGGGTTCCGTCAGCGGTTGGGCCGATAGCCATGCACATTGTCATTGGGACTGCCGGGTGGTTTGTGGAAAACCTATACTGTTATGATTGTAAATACTTGCATTACATTATTACTGTTATATTTTTTTTTTTTCTTTTTCCATTATTTCCCGTACTCCAGGCTTCCTCAATATTATTATTTTTCTCCTCTCCTCTTATTTTTATTTTTACTAATATCTTTATATATTTTATATAGAATTTCAGAAGAATTATTCCACGGGCTGCCACTTTTTTTTGTATTATGTTTATGTAAGTACTTGCATACTGCTTAATAACCCCGTATGCATGGACATTGGAGGGTCTAGAGTCGATCAAATAAATGTAGCTTCGTTCAATAAAAAGTAGAGTCTTGACGTGTGCGGTGAAGGAGGAAACCATATGTTTCCTTATAACGCCGTTGGAAAGTGGTGGGGTCCACTCCGATGTTCTACGATCGCAAGTTGAAGTCCTGGTGTGCGCAAAAACAATTTTATTTGTGTTTTTCTTTCTTTTTAAAGTACAATAATGATTTTTTAAATTATTATTATTGAGGTATTTATGTATTTATTTAATATAAACGGTATACATTTACCATAAACACGGAGTACCATCACAAAATCATGGTTAAATAAGAAATAATAAAAAAGAATACAAAGGTTAATTGTGACTTTTGATTAAGAAATGACAACAGAGATACAATTACATATAAAATTCTGTAGTGCAAAGAAAGTTAATACTGATTGAAAATATTTGATAGTGTAGCCTTCTTGTACCTAGCTTCCGTGCAGTTAAATAGATCTGCCACATCAGCATATCTATTAGTAACTTCATGTAATCTAGGTACAAGCGAGTGTTTCGTATACTCAGTCCGGTTACTGTAGCATTTAAACAGGATTTTAGAACGAGTGGCTCTCGTGGGTATATGAAATTCAATGAGCTAAATTAAATCTTGAGCTTAGTTAAATCAGGACTCTCTTTTCTACCATTTACAATTTTGAACATAAATATTATGTTATTAGGTATGTTTTTATAGCTTTCTTACAACTGAATTCATTAATATTACACATAAACATTCACTATTTCTGAGACATTAGTAATTTATTCAATTATAATACAAGTTTTTTGGAATTTTATAACCTATAGTTAGACGGAAATAAAAAATAAAAATTAACAGTGTTTTTAAAATGTATATTTTGTGTAAAATAAAAAAATAAGAATTGTTGAAGAAAAGTTAATGTGAAATATTGTGAAAATGAGTGAACATCTTGTGGCGAAAATGAATTTTCTTGGTAAGTTAATTTTTAAATTATCTGTTTGAATTTATACAGTGTCCGGAAAATCGTAGTACTGGTGGAAACTATCTAAATATATAAATATCAAAATGTGTTTGGTGGTTAGTGAGATGTCTATGTATTGCTATATTAAGCATAGGAAATGTTTGAAACTTTCAAAATACATTCTTAAAACCCCCGCGAAGGTTTCTGGATTATTACAACCCCACGACAGTAAAAGTTTTTTAATCATCACAAAAATTCTTGCGAAACTGTCAAAAATTTGAGAATGACATTTCGCAAAACAATGACTGTTAAATCAAAATTCTATTTCAAAATTCTTTGAATAATTGGAATTACTTACATAATAATTTAAATCGAATCAATATTACAGATATTTTAAATAGTACGTTAGGTACCAAATCTGATTGAATGTTCTTATAATATACAAAAATTAATATTTGTAATATATGAAAAATTAAAATTGTAATAGGTTTCACGCGTACTGAAAACTGAATGTACTGAGACTGAATATATGGAACGCAGGAGGGGGGTTGGCGGGATGGGGGAGCGGGAGAGGGGAGAGGAAAGGCGGGGAAGGTGGAAAGGTAAAGCGGGAGAGGAAGGGGACGCGAGTGGGGGGGGATTTGTAAGGAGAAACGATTTATTTCTTTGAATATGTCATTTGACGCATGCCGGGAACCAGTTAGTATCACATAAAAAAAAAAAAAAATTGGACCGAACAATTTTTAATTTTTTTATTTATTATCGATTTTCAATTTTTTTTAAATATATTCCATTTTTTCAGCAACCAAAGGGTTAAAAAAAACCTTTGGAGTCAGATTTACGCTTAGAAACATTAGATATTAGGTAGATACTTTAGATACAAGACAAAATATAGAGATCGATTCTTTTTTCAAATTTGATCTCAAAACTTTCTATTTTGGACTCAATTTTCTCGCAAAGGAGAGCTCAAATAAAAAAAGTTATACTGTGAAATATCCTCCAAATGCGATGTAGACTCACAACGGCCTCCGTGGTCGAAGGATAAGGTTCTAGACTAGCTGCACGTAGGTCGCGGGTTCAAATCCGGGGTGTACAAGAAAATTTTATTTGATCAAAATGTGTTATTTCACAATTTAATAATTAAAAATAATATAAAGCCTCGATGACATTGAGCGAGCTTACTAACAGATAGTGAATTTCCCAGATAGTAGCTTGAAAACTCGCTCAATGTCAACAGATAGTGAATGTCCCAGATAGTAGCTTGTAAACTCGCTCAATGTCATCGTATTACTTGCTAATTAGCAGATTATGGACAATCTACGAAAAAAGTTGAAAGGTGGTCATCTACTCGCTACTCGCTAGTGTTTGCCTAAAGATGACGGCCCACCAACAGCTGATTTCGTCTGTCAGAATTATTTCGGGTGGGAGCCGTTATTGGCTAGCGTGTGGCGCTAGCTGCGAATACAAGTTTTTAACAAATTGACGAATTGGTTGTCACGAGTCTTTATTTTAGCTGCTACTGTCGCTACTGAGCGAGTAGACAGTTTCGTGTGTCATCATGACAATCTCACTCGCCGATTCACCCGCTTTTAAACTTACTGGTTAGTAGCTTGTAAACTCGCTCTTCGAGACTTAAAATTGCGGCACATTACACAGTGGAAGATACTCTCAGTATCACCTTAGTGTAAGACCACCATTCACAATTGAAACATTGCTTGAAATAGCTTTTAGTTGTGCTTTGGTGACCAGATGTGAATAGCCAGGTACTTCCCACCTTCCAAATCTTCTTCCCCTCCCCACTACCTTCAGCCTCACAATATACCCTGATTGAGGACGCCATAGTCTCATTGACTTCAGACGGTTGAGTGCAGTTGGGACTCTTGTTCTGTATTCACATTAAAAAGATTAGGTTAGGTTAGTCGGGAGCATGTAAGAATTTTTGAATTTTTCTGTTATTTCCCTGTTTTCTATTGATTGATTCATCCAGATTCTAACTGAATAACATGGAAACACCTCTCCCGATGAACCCGGGAAGTCCTGCTAAGTCACCAAACGTAGCGAACCACTTGGGTTGACCTATGGCAGAGGTGTTGGTTATCCAATAAATGGTTCCAGGGGCGGCGGTACCGTACCCGCCTCCAAAAATTAAGTTGGGTCGGAGCAGTTGGGACTCTTGTGCTGTACCTACTCACATTGAAAAACGGTTAGGTTAGGTTGGTAAGTTTACGTTAGGTTAGGTTAGTTTAGTTTGGGTTGGATTATGTTGATTAGATTAGGTTAGGTTAGGTTAGGTTAGTTTAGGTTAGTCGCGGGTTCGAACCCGAAGGTCGCGGGTTCGAACCCGGCGTGCGCAAATAAATTTTATTTGATTAATTTGTGTTATTTCACAGCTTATTCATTTAAAATAATATATAGTATATTTGCGGCACGTTCCAGAGTGGAAGATACTATCAGTATCGCCCTGGTGTAAGACCACCATTCAGAATTGAAACGTTGCTTGAAATGGCTTTAGCCGTGTTTAGTGACCAGATCTGAATAGCCAGGTACTTCCCCACCTTCCTCTTCCCTATCTCCTTCCCCTCCCCACTACCTTCAGCCTCACAACATACCCCAATTGGGGATGCCATAGTCTCACTGGCTCCAGACGGGAGCAGTTGGGACTCTTGTGCGGTATTTCATATAAAAAAAAAAAAAAAAAAAGTCTATGTTAGGTTAAGCTGGGGTTTAAAGGCGAACACGTTCCGCCTGAGCCGAGCGTGCAAGCGAGAGCGCGGAACAAACAATAGAGAGGCAAGATCGACCTAAGCGTTCAGCTTGTGACTGTTAAAATCTACATAAAAGTTTTCTTATGACGTTATCACGTAAAATTATCGTCCGTAAACCGACTTTACAGACAACCATTTTTTTTTGGAAATATGAATAATGTTGGTTCATTTATTTCATACACAAGTTATAATATGGCATCTGAAGTATTTTTGAAAAAAAAATCACCTAAAAATATCAATAAATAAGTCCGTGAGAGCGAATCTCCGGAGGCGCCTCGAAAAAAGTTGTTACGCGGTGAACACATTATAACTCGTTACCGGATCATCTGAATAAAAAAATTGACATTCTTTTATTAAAAGGTGATATGTTTTCCTAAGTAATCAGAGAGAGTTTTTTTTTCGATTATTTTTGTTTTTGACAGCATTTTGAAGTGAAAAACGCGAGTTTTAAAAAAAAAATTCGGTGAATTCGGTAATATAAAATGAAAAAAAAAATTATAAAAAAACTCTCCCTGACTATCTGTTGGTTTATGTGTGTAAGTAGTGAACGAAATTTCAAAAGGGTCGGTCAAATAGTTTGTGGTTATAATTTTCACGAACACAAAAAATGTTGTTTGCGAGAAAATCGATTTAAAGTTTTTTTTATACTTCGAGCAAGAGGGCCGGTCGCTTGAAACGCTGTATCTTCGTTAGTTTTGCTCCGATTTACTTTAAATTTTGACACAATACTTTCGACATGTTGTACATTCAGAAAAAAAAAGTTTTTAAACCTTCCCCCCCCCCCTTCTTTAAGTTATATTAGTCGGGGAACATGTCGATACAGCTATGCAAAAACTTCGCTTTTTTCAGATTTTTAGTATTTTACCGGAGTTTCCCTGGTCTCTATGATTCACCTAACGCTATCTTCTGTAACTACGGTTGTTGTCAATACCGAACTGTCCTATCAGCTGTCGGGACTGTCACCAGTCACGGCGCATTACGACCGGCGGTCAGCCATGACGGACCTTATTGTATTTGACTGCAACAGCTAACCGGCCAAACTGCCGCAAGTTACATTTTTACTAGAGGCTGTTCTAACGGCTGGATTATGCCGATTGTCAGTGGCGGACTAACATGCGATTCTGTGAAAACCTACGTCACTGTTGTTCAAATGGCAATACCAAAAAATAACTCATTGTGTAAAGCTATTAACCTACAATTTTATAAAAAAATTAAAAAGGCATGAAAGTGAAAAAAATATTTTTTCATTGCAATATAGCCACTAAAAGTTAGAATAGCATAAAGGTATATTGTACCTATGTAATGTTGTGATAACATTATGAAGAATAACGATATTGTAATCTATACTAATATTATAAATGCGAAACTGCATTACGCTTTCACGCATAAACCAATAAACCAATTTTAAAAATTCTTTCACCAATAGATGGCTACATTATATGCGAGTAATATACGCCATGAATAATGGTAAGCTCTGGCGTTATGAAATTATAAATATTAATACATTTTATATTTATTATACGTTTTCTGTCGCTAACAAAAGCGAGTTATTGCTTTTTTTTCATGAGCTCCATACAGGAGGCCCTGAGAAAAATAATTTTCCTAGGGCCTATGTCATTTTTGGGGGTGCTGTGTGGAGGGTTTTTGAGGAAAGGAAGGGGAGGGAGAGTTATGGGAAGGAAAAGGGTTTAAGGGGTGTGTAGGAATTTGGGGTTCAGTATGTCCTGGTCATCCGCCTAGACAAACCTCCCCCCATGATCCCGGGCACCCCTGCTAAATCACCAAACGTAGCTAGCCACTTGAGATGACCTACGGCAGAGGTGTTGGTTATCCAATAAAGGTTCCCGGCGCGGCGGTACCCATTCCCGCCTCCCAAATTGCGAACGTCAAAATATTTGCCGTAGAAACGATGTTGATATATTTGCGGGAAATCGGGAAATCCGAAATGTTTGTACGCGCATAACTTCCGAACGGCTGCACCAAATTGGATAATTATTTTCATTACGATGAGAATTAGCATTATGAAATTTAGGTGGCAAGCGTGCTGTTTGAAAACTGAATGTACGGAATGCGGGATGGGGGAGTGGAGAGGGGGGGAAGTGTGAAAGGGGGAGGGTGGGGGAGTAGGGGGAGGGGGGATAATTAATAAGTGCAAACGCTACAGCAATTTCCCCCTAATATCATACGAGCGAAGCCGCGGGTAATAGCTAGTAAAATATAAAGCTCAGTTTAAAAATTGCTCACATTCATTTAATACTAGCGTTGTCCGGGCTTTAGATCATATCTCTAATTTTAGATCTGAAAATATTTAACTCATTCAAATCTAAAAACAGTGTAACTAAACTCACCATGAGTGATTCCTTTCTACCGACTGTTAAATTCAAATTTATATTAAATTAAATGAAAGCTAATCACTTTGTAAGACACCATTTAATCTAATTTATGTCATTAAGTACGGTACTAACTTAATAATAGTGCTTCTTCGTTTTTAAATTTTTTTCTTTAAGAACAAAAAAATGTTAAAATAAATATAATATTTAAATTATTTTTTATTTTAACTTTTATGAGTAAAACCTCAAATTGTAATATTTAATTAATTAATGAAAATACAAAATTTGTAGGCTTGCAACCAATTTAACTGTCAAGTATTATTTTAAAGCGCAATGACACTGAAAATATAGAACACTGTAAATCACATTTTAAAAAACATTTTTTTGCTAAATGAAGACACTATAAGCGAAACTCAATCGAAAATCTGGAAACAGAAAAATTAGAAAAATATATTAGCACCTCTTGGACTCGAACCCAGGACCTCTCTGCTTTCCGATAGTAGTCTACTTCTGTTAAAAGTGACCGAATTGGATATCGACACCTTAGCTTAGTGGTCAAGAGCACTCGCCCGGAAAGCAGAGAGGTCCTGGTTTCGAGTCTCAGAGGTGCAAATATCTTTTTTCTGATTTGTCTGTTTCCAAATTTTCGATTGAGTTTCGCTCATAATGTCTTCATTTAACAAAAAAATGTTTTTTAAAATGTGATTTACAGTGTTCTATATTTTCAGTGTCATTGCGCTTTAAAATAATATTTGACAGTAAAATTGATGTTGCAAGCCTACAAATTTTGTATTTTCATTTTTAATATTTTCTACTCTTAATTGACAAACTGTAACATGGCTATTAAGATCTGATAAGTAACTTTTCAATTCTGAATGGCGGTCTTACACCAGCCCCCTAAATATATAGCCCCTTATGTTTGCAGATCGCCAACGAATTAGTAACAGCTCTGTTCTTAATATATTCGTTCTACTGTTTGTTTGTACGTTAGTGATTTGCAGTTGTTGTCTTAGGGAACGATGAGAAATTCCCGAAAGTTTTCTTATCAATCCTTATCGATCGACTATGCTAAGGGGCCAGGACAATACTGAGAGTATCTTCCACTCTGAAACGTGCCTCAAATATACTGTATATTATTTTTAATTAATTCATTGTGAAATATCACAAATTAATCAAATGAAATTCATTTGCGCACGCCAGGATTTGTTCCCGGATTACTAGTCGAGAGCCTTACACCTCGACCATATAGGCCGTCAAATGTGATGTACCTACTTAGATTCACAAGTTTCCCGCTTATATACCGATTTTTGGACACTCTGTGTAAGTATTTTACTGTCAGTACTGCCCTGTTCAAATTTCAGCACTTTTCAATGGCTCGATGCATCTACGGCGTTGCCAAACGCAAAGTAGGTACTTAGCTTTCATATAGAACTATTAGGAATATTGTTTACTTGTTGAAATTCCCCGGCGTTGCCCGGGCTTTACGCAGAGTTTTCCTCGATCGGATGCAGACATCAATTTTCCTCTTATTTTTATCTTCGGCTGGCGTAGTCGAGGGGTAAGGCTCTTGAATCGAACCCGGCGTGCGCCTGTATTATTTCACAATTAATTGATTTAAAATAATATGTAGGATCCATACTAGCTGGTACCATGCGTTGCAATGCCGTTCAAAGAAATAACTTGTTTCTCTCTGCATGTCCATTCCCCGCCTGCGTACCCCTTCCATCTTCCCCGCCTTTCCCTTCTCTCGTGACCCATCCCACGAACCCTTCCCTCCTTGCCGCTAAAATATATGAAATGCACGCATTTTCAAACCACTCGCGCACCTCCTATAGTAATTCTTTTAATACAGATTTCATAACGCCAGAGCTTATCAATGTATATAGAAACGCTCTTCTGCTAAAATGCAATGTTCTGTAAAAAAATTGAGTCAATCCATCGATTACTTTCCAAGATTTGCGCACGCGTACGGAACCTAAATTTTAAAGAAAATTTCAAAATTTTGCAAATTTTGGTGAGTTTTTGAAATCGTCTGGACCTTTCTTTTGTTTTGAAGTTCAAGCGTGCAAAATTTCATTACCATTTATTTAAGATTACGTGAATTGAAAATTACGCTTCACATACTTTATTCATTTTTTTGAGTGTAACTTCTTTAGCCCTGTTAGTGATTTGAAATTCGGAAGAAACGGAAGTGCCTCACTAAAATTTATTATTTGATGGTTCGGTTCTAATATAATGCGATAAATTCACGCCTCATTGCAAGGGTCGGTTACAGCGGGTAAGGCGCGTGACAATTCGCGGGCAGGGAGACAGTCATGCATTGAACGGAGGTTCGAATCCTACGAAATCCAAAAAAATAAAAAAATAAACATTTTTATTTTTGTGATATTAATATCCAATCTTCAAACCACAAAAAAAACAGGCAAAAGAAAAGAAAGCGACATCTGGCGACTTTCTAGTTTCACTTCTACCGCGTGTGAATTACACACTCTGTTTTTTTTAATTTTAATACATTTTACTTGGTATATCTTGGAGGCTCTTTAGTTGAGAAAAAAGTAAGGTATGCCTTTTTTAAATTTCAAGATTTATATGTTTATTTCTAATATCTTAAAATTTTGGAGGCGGGTATGATTACCGCCGCCCCTGGAACCACTATTGTATAACTATATATACATATATTGTGTATATTTATTTATTGTTGGTTATCCAGTAGTAATTACCAGGTGGTTCGCTACGTTTGGTGACTTGTTCATGGGGTGAGATATGAACGGGTCTTGGCGGCGGATGCGTCTGTCCACCTGCTGCGTGGCGGCCCGTATCGGGAGAGTCTAGATGAGAGATATTTGTATTATTATCTTTGATATCTCCAGCTGGACTCTCTCAACCCTTCATCTTACACCGCAGTGGGAGAAATGGATTCATACGTCAGTCACTCCTGGACACACTGACCCCAGATTCCTACCCACCCCTATCACTTTTTTCCTTTTCAGAACTTCTTCTCCTTCCTTTCCAAAAAGTCCCCCCACATATCATCCCAAATTAGGATTTTATTGCAAAGCGGAATTCATGTTCGGTTCTTCTGACAGAATTTACCAGATCTAATGGGCAAGCCGTGATTGGTGACCAGAACTGAATAGCTAGGTACTTCCACAACCCCCTATTCCGCCTCTCATTTCCCTTGACGTTACCTTCAGTCTCAAAACATAACCTGTTCTAGAATGAGACAGTTTTCTGACTCCAGATGGATGGGAGCAGCTGAGACTCTTGTGCGAACAATAACAAAGTGGTTAAATTTTTTCAAAAATTAGAACTGCATGCCCGGCTTCATTGATATGTCAAGACGGTATATTAATTGACGGTACATTCATTGATATGTTATGACGGTATATTAATTGACGGTACATTCATTGATATGTTATGACGGTATATATATTGACGGTACATTCATTGCTATGTTATGACGGTATATTAATTGACGGTACATTCATGGATATGTTGAGACGGTATATTTATTGATGGTACATTCATTGATATGTAGAGACGGTATATTAATTGACGGTACATTCATTAATATGTTAAGACAGTATATTAATTGACGGTATATTCATTGATATGTTATGACGGTATATTAATTGACGGTACATTCATTGATATGTTATGACGGTATTTAAAATGACGGTACATTCATTGATGTGTTATGACGGTATAATTAGTCGACAGTACATTCATTGATATGTTATGATGTATATTAATTGACGGTACATTCAATGATATGTTAAGACGGTATATTAATTGACAGTACATTCATTGTTATGTTATGACCGTATATTAATTGACGTTACATTCATTGATATGTCATGACCGTATATTAATTGAATGTACATTCAATGGTATGTTAAAACGGTATATTAATTAACGGTACATTCATTGATATGTTAAGACGGTATATTAATTGATGGTACATTTATTGATATATTAAGACGGTATATTAATTGACGGTAAACATTTTAATGTTAAGACGGTATTTAAATTGACAGTACGTTCATTGATATTTTGTGATGGTGTATTATTTGACGGTACATTCTTTGATATGTTAAGACGGTATATTAATTGACGGTTCATTCATTGTTATGTTATGACCGTATATTAATTGACGGTACATGCATTGATATGTTATGACCGTATATTAATTGACTGTACATTCAATGGTATGTTAAAACGGTATATTAATTGACGGTACATTCATTGATATTTTAAGACGGTATATTAATTAACGGTACATTCATTGATATGTTAAGACGGTATATTAATTGATGGTACATTTATTGATATATTAAGACGGTTTATTAATTGACGGTAAACATTTTTATGTTAAGACGGTATATAAATTGACAGTACATTCATTGATATTTTATGATGGTGTATTATTTGACGGTACATTCTTTGATATGTTAAGACGGTGTATTAATTGACGGTTCATTCATTGTTTTGTTATGACCGTATATTAATTGACGGTACATGCATTGATATGTTATGACCGTATATTAATTGACTGTACATTCAATGGTATGTAAAAACGGTATATTAATTGACGGTACATTCATTGATATGTTATGACGGTGTATTAATTGACGGTACATTCATTGAAATGTTATGACGGTATATTTATTGACAGTACATACATTGATATGTTATGACCGTATATTAATTGACTGTATAATCAATGGTATGTTAAAACGGAATATTATTTGACGGTACATTCACTGATATTTTAAGACGGTATATTAATTGATGGTTCATTCATTGATATATAAAGACGGTATATTAATTGACGGTATATTCATTGATATGTTATGAAGGTATATTAATTGACGGTATATTACACATTGATATGTTAAGATTGTATATTAATTGACAGTGCACTCATTGATATGTAATGACGGTAATTAATTGATGGTACATTCATTGATATGTAAAGACGGTATGTATATTGACGGTTCATTCATTGATACGGTATATTAATTAACGGTACATTCATTCATATGTTATGGCGGTATATTAATTGACGGTACATTCATTGATATGTAAAAACGGTATGTAAATTGACGGTCCATTCTTTGATGTGTTGAGACGGTATATTAATTGACGGTACATTCATTGATATGTAAGGACGGTGAATTAATTGACGGTTCATTCATTGCTATGGTATGACGGTATATAAATTGAAAAATCAATAATATGTTAAGACGGTATATTAATCGACGGTAAACATTGATATGTTATGACGTTAAATTAATTGACGGTACATTTAATGATATGTTAAGACGGTATATTAATTGACGGTACAATCATTGATATGTTAAGACGGTATATTAATTGACGGTTCATTCATTGATATGTTAAGACGGTATATTAATTGATTGTACATTCATTGATATGTTTTGACGGTAAATTAATGGACGGTACATTTAGTGATATGTTGAGATGGTAAATTTATTGATGGTACATTCATTGATATGTAGAGACGGTGTATTAATTGACGGTACATTCATTAATATGTTATAACGGTTTATTAATTGACGGTTCATTCATTGATATGTTGAGACGGTATGTTAATTGATGGTACATTTATTGATATCTTAAGACAGTATATTTATTGACGGTACATTCATTGATATGTTAAGACAGTATATTAATTGACGGTTCATTCAATGATATGTTAAGACGGTATATTAATTGACCGTACATTCATTGTTATGTTATGACCGTATTGACGTATTATGACTTATTGTTATGTTATGACCGTATTATGTATTGACCGTACATGCATTGATATGTTATCACCGTATATTAATTGACTGTACATTCAATGGTATGTTAAAACGGTATATTAATTGACTGTACATTCATTGATATTTTAAGACGGTATATTAATTGACGGTACATTCATTGATATGTTATGACGGTGTATTAATTGACGGTACATTCATTGATATGTTAAGACGGTTTATTAATTGACGGTACATTCATTGTTATGTTATGACCGTATATTAATTGACGGTACATTCATTGATATGTTATGACCGTATATTAATTGACTGTACATTCAATGGTATGTTAACCCGTCTAATCACAGGAGACCCAAGTTGTCCCAAAACATCATATGCCGTTATAATAACAGGAGACCCAGATTGTCCCAGAACGACCGTGCATTATTAAAAGTTAGATATCTCTCTTCCTGTTGTTCAAACATTTGTAATTTCTTTTATGTTAGAAAGCAAAAGAAATGATGCTTCTTATTGCTATAGGAATATACGAGTTATGTTGGTTAGATATTTTACAAACCCGATCGTAAGTGACGATTTTATTTTGTGTCAATTTGTGACTTAGCAAACACTTAATTTTAAATAAAATTGTATGAATGTCATAAAAAGTGAGGTGACAGTTTTATTACAAATTTTCTTAAAAAAATGAATCTTTATTTAAAATTTACAGGTTATTTTATTTTACGTACTTTTTTAAGGAATCCCCAGAAACGTATTTTTAAGCCAATTTACATTTTCAATATCAAAATTTTAATATTTAAAAACAAAAATGTTGATTTCTAATAAACACATCGGAAAGATTATTTTATCCAAATTTTAGAACAGTTTTTGTTTTTGCAAAAAAATTAAAAAATAACCAATAAAAAGGAACATTTAAAATACACGGGAAGAACCGGAAATTTTGCGCGCAAATCTTGACAGGCAAAAGTTCATAGATATTATTTTCTCATTATTCGAAGGGTTAAAACGGTATATTAATTGACGGTACATTCATTGATATTTTAAGACGGTATATTAATTGACGGTACATTCATTGATGTGTTATGATGGTATTTTAGTTGACAGTACATTCATTGATATGTTATGATGGTATATCAATTGACGGTACATTCAATGATATGTTAAGACGGTATATTAATTGATGGTACATTTATTGATATATTAAGACGGTATATTAATTGACGGTAAACATTTATATGTTAAGAGGGTATATAAATTGACAGTACATTCATTGATATTTTATGATGGTGTATTATTTGACGGTACATTCTTTGATATGTTAAGACGGTATATTAATTGACGGTACATTCATTGTTATGTTATGACCGTATTGACGTATTATGACGTATTGTTATGTTATGACCGTATTATGTATTGACCGTACATGCATTGATATGTTATGACCGTATATTAATTGACTCTACATTCAATGGTATGTTAAAACGGTATATTAATTGACGGTACATTCATTGATATTTTAAGACGGTATATTAATTGACGGTACATTCATTGATATGTTATGACGGTATATTAATTGACAGTACATACATTGATATGTTATGACCGTATATTAACTGACGGTACATTAATTGATATGTTATGACGTCAGTTTTCTTTTAAATCGGTGTAGATTTCTAATCCGTGCCGTCATCCCTCACCTCATCACTTACACTGAAATAAAAACTCCTGGAATGGCCTCTTGCTAAGCTGGGTGTGTTTTTTGTTGCAGGATTCATCAACTGTAACACTGGGCCCCTACAGAATCTCAGCAATATTCATGGAGGTAAAGATAACTTACCTAACCTAACCTAACCTAACTTTACATAACAAAAACTTAGCCTTTCCCATGAACCCAAAGGCCCTAGGCAGAGCTATTAGAGAACAAGTTCCGGGATGATGTGCAAAATGTATGAAAAATTTCTTTACCTGCTAATTTTATCATGATATGTCCCGTTTTAAATACTCAAAAAATACACGCCGTTATATCTAACTAGCTGGGATACCCGGCTTTGTCCAGGGAGTTGATATGAGCTTGAACTGACGTTCGAACCCAAGACGGATCTTGCTTTATATATACCCTACCAATGTGCATCCCCACCCATACAAAAAAGGCTTCGAATGGTCCACAATGGTGCCGAACGTTCCACAACCTTCCAGAATGTTCCGGGATGTTCTGAAATGTTGTGGAATGCTCTCGAATACTCTTGAATGCTCGGGACTGTAATTAATTGTTTAATTATTTAAAATTGCTTAATGATAAAATCTCACGCGGAGGTGATGTGAATTGGCCACCGAGATCGTGCGATTTGACCCCGTTAAACTTTTTCTTGAGGGATTTTCTTAAGTCGCAGGTCTATGCGAATAAGCCACAAACCATAGCGGCCCTCAAAGCCAACATAACACATGCCATCGGTCAAATTCAGCCTGACTTATGCGCCAATCATGGAAAATACGGAGACGTCACGATGCGGTTTATGAGGGAGATGCAAGAAAATGATTACTTTTTCCTTTGGAGGAAACAGATTGTATCTTTTTTTTACGTTAACTCCACACAGGAGGCCCTGAGGAAAATAATTTCCCTCAGGGCCTACGTCATCTTTGAAGATGCTAGGGGGATGGTGTTTTTGAGGAGAGGAAGGCGTGAACATGGGTCTTGAGGAGACCCATGTTGTAGGAGGGAGGAAACACAGAGGCCGGCAAATCGTTCTACAGCCGAGCTGTTGAACTCAATAACGAGTCGTAGAAACGACCCGTTCTAATGTCAACCGTGTACAAATGTTGGGCGCGTGTTTGGCGTGCTTCCCGACCGCGCATCGGTGCCGAGGGGATCAATGACGCTAGTTCTTCGGAGCGTCTTCCAATGAAATACCGGTAGAACAAAGACAGCATTCCCACCTGACGCCTGTGCTCTAAATATTGCAATGAAGGAGTGAACATGGGTCTCTTCAAGACCCATGTTCACTCCTTCCTCTCCTCAAAAACACCCTCCACACAGCATCTTCAAAGATGACATAGGCCCTGAGGGAAATTATTTTCCTCAGAGCCTCTTGTGTGGAGTTAATGTAAAAAAAATCTGTTTGTTAAGCTAGGAGAATCTATCAAACGGACCGCCCGTTTCGAGTCGAGGGTTTTTATTAGGTATTTTGAGGCTCCAGACCAGAGGTGGCTGCCAAATTCAACCGTGGGGCGCACTTGCGAGTTGTACAGGGTTAGCAGTTGTGTATTATTAAAGTATCTGCGGGCCCTGTACAGTACCTACGCCCAGTTTTTCAGAGGCTAGGAGCCCCCGTACCTGAGCTGGTCACTTAGAGTTACACCAAGCATATCAATGGAGGGTCTGTTCGGGAGATTGCTTCCGTTGAAGGAGACCAGATTTTCATTTCGATCCCTTTTATTCCATTCTTTGCTTCAAAGCCCTCCGACCAATTGGGGTTTGTGTGCCCTTTGGGGGCTTGTCAAACAAAAAGCTATCATGGACTGTACTGTCATCCGCGTAACAGTAAATTGGTGCACATGACAATGTATCACGTAATGTAGCACATGTATCTCGTCTTTTGCAGCGTTATTAGGATAAAGAATGTACAATTTATGCTTTTTTTGTGCCGTCACGGTACCGTGGATTGTCACGGTAATAATAAGAGAGACCAATTTCTTCGTTTTCCTTAACTAACAATTTACAGGTTAACCCAGAAACTCTGGCAATGTCCCCTAGTTCATCCTAAATCAATAAATTGCGCATCAAATTCCATTTATTTACACAGAACAGCTGTTCGCCCATTTCTGATTTCATCAGATCTTAAATACTCAACATTAGTTCCATCTGTTAATTAATGATAACTTCATAATTCCCCTATATTGTACTAATTGAAGCTCCGGCATTGCCCAGGCCTTAAGCAGAATTTTTTAAAATCAGATGTAGACATTTTCAAGTTGGGTAACTCGTCAAATGAAGTTATACGTGAAATCCTATTTAGGTACTGTAAATTAATCTTTACGATGAATCGGTTTATATTATGAACATCAAAAAATATGCTACGGATAAATTGAAGCTTTTACTAGCTTTTCTATGTATTGGAATTACAATAAAATTATTAATTACACAACAAAAAATATAAGGGTAAACTACTAAAAAAATATTTTTGCATGACTTAACTATAAGAAACAATTTTTAAAAATTACCTCTGTATGGCTAAGACTATTTTTGAGGTTTTGTGTGTTCTAACTTTTTTCATTCTTATAAATATATGCGCAAAATATATAAAAACCACTTGTCGCTTATTTGCCTCGTGCAAAATTTTGAAGGCGTGAGAATCGAAATATTTGTAGCGTTTTTTTTCTTCTTAACATATGATTGATTTTTGTCACATGGGAACGGGTCGCTTCTACGACTCTTTCTTGAGTTCAACAGCTCGGCTGTGCTAATAAGGATTAGAGCAAAACGTTTACAGCTCGCTTATGTAATACATATTTATAAGCTGGCATTTATAGCTGGCAGTTTAATTTTAATATATTATGTAGATAATCTATAATCCTTAACATTGTATTTGACCCGAATTTTCGATATTAGGTCAAAAGCTGCAGTGCGACGTAAATTTTACCCTCCAAACGACGAAAACACGCGTAAAATTGGGATAGATTTTCCGAATAAAAATAAAAATGGGATAGATTTTTAAGTGCGCAGTGCGCGTAAAAGGGATGCGAGCGGAAACGTAGTTCCTTCTGCGTGACAGCGACGACGATAGAATGAAAAACCAAGCGCGGGAAAGAGAAAGAGTAATAAACGTATGCCGGGAAATTCATTCAGAGTGAAAGAGAGATATGTGCGGGGTTTTGTAAAGAAAAAGAGGGATGGAGGGTGAATTGGTTCAAAACTCAATGTTTTGGGGTTCAGTGAACCGACACGTGGCTAAAGGGGGGCGAAAATGTGGCACGGAAAATAATAAATTAGTTTGACCTATTTCTTTACGCGCCGCTAGATGGCAGGAGTGTTGATAAATTATTATTATTTTTACTATTTTGTGGTTTGCGTCTAAAATGGAAACAATATTTTGAACCAATATTAAAAAAAAACTCTGTCAAAATTGGAAATAAGTCGGCTGTTTGAGAGGGGGTATGGATACCGCCGCCTCGGGAACCATTTATTGGATAACCAATGTCACTGCCATCGGTCATCCCAAGTGGTTTGCTAAGTTTGGCGACTTAGTAGGAGTGGCCGTTTTCATGAGGTGAGATTTGTCTAATCTATGCTTTTGCCCACCTACTGCATGGCGGGCCGGATCGGGAGTGGCCGGTTTGGGGCTTTTGGCAATTTGAACTTTCAGGCCGGTCCTCTTGACCCATCGCCTTGCACCACAGAGGGGGGGACCGATTCCAACGTTTGTCACTCTTGGAGAGAGATTGACCCCCAGATTCCTACCCACACATCACATTCTCTTTTCCTCTCCTTTCTTACCCTAAAAAGATCCACCACACAGCATCCGCAAAGATGACAGGAGGGATTTTTTCCTCAGGTCCTTCTGTGTGAAAATAATGTAAAAAAGCTATTTTTGGAAATATTTATTTCCACTACTTTTTAAACATAATCCAAAAACATAAAATTAACCCATGTAATTGAAAGTCTTTTTTTTGCATTTTTTTTTAATGTGAGTACCGCACAAGAGTCCCAACTGTTCCCAACGGTCTGGAGTCAGTGAGGCTATGGCATCATGGAGATGCAGCACAACAGCCCCGGAAACCATTTATTGGATAACCAATACTTCTGCCATTGGTCACCCCAAGTAGAGACTATGTTTTGTGATTTAGCAAGGGTGCGAGCGGGGTGTATTCAGGTCTTGATGGCGGATGAGCCTACCCATCAGCTGCATGGCGGGCCGGATCGGGACGATTTGGGGAGCTCCAGCTGGTCTTTTTCGACCCATCGTCTTGCACCGTAGCGGGAGGGATGGATTCATGCGTCCACTACTCCTGCACACACTGACCCCTAGATCCTACCCACCCCTCTCATCTTTTCCTTCTCAGAACTTCCACTTCTTCCTTCACAAAAGAGTCCATGGAGGTGTCCTCAGCTCTTTTATCCACTCCCCTTTACTTGCCCGAAGGCTCCAAGAGGGAAAGGTCCACCAAGCTGCCCTCAGTTGTCTTCCCAATCCTCCTTAGTTCCCAGAAACCTCCAAGAAGTAAGTGGTTCCCTGAAGACCCTAAAAAAGAAGGTCTCAGCTCTCCTCTCCAAACCCCTTGGTTCCCTGAAGACCCCATGACGGAAGAGTCCACTCCCCCTTGTTTCCGTGAAGGCCCCACAACCGAAGAGTACACGGAGGTATCCTTAGCTCTCCTCTCCATGGTTCCTCTTTTTGATCCTCCCTTCCCTACGAAGGAAGTCCAGGGAGGCGGCCTCAGCTCTCTTCCGTGAAGATCCAAAGTTTTTGAATGGTTCCATTTTTGTCTCACGAGTAGGCAAATAGATGGTTCAATCCAGCAGAGCCACGATTGCTGGGGTGAGGTCTAAATACTGGGAAATTCGACCTTCCATCTCGGAGGCACCATTTGTGACACTGTTCCCCAATATAATTCAGCCTGAGCACGGTAGCTCACATCTTTTAACAAGAAGAGCATTGGACAATCTTTTTTTTTTGTTTTCTATTTGTTTCTGATTTTAATGGTGTAATATTAGTGTCTTAGCTAAATCTGAAGTGTCTGTGTTTGTTTCTGTCCGCAGTGAAGTACCCCTTCTTCCTGGGAATGGAGGAGCAGGGCTCGCAGGGCCCGGGGGGTGCAGGGGACTCCGCTGCCGGGGAGCTGCCCTCTGCAGGTAAAAACAACAACACCAATATCAACAATCAAAGCAAAAGCAACTTAGACAATGACACCAACACTAAAACAACTAAAATTAACAACGATGCAAACAACAACGACAATACAATTAAACAACAAAACCAACAATAACTACTAAAATAATAACAACAATGAAACCAACTACAACACCAACTAAAACAAAAACAACCACGACACTAACAACAACACCAACAACAAAAACAACAACCACAACAACAGCAACAACAGTAACAACACACATATAAGTTTTTTTTGTCTACCACATTATATTATTATAAATCTGGGCAGTTTCTTTATGACTCTCTTGAAATATATATTGTGAGAAAATTGAAGAAAAATTAGAAAAAAAACCTGACCTATCTTAACATAACCTAAAAAAAGACTAACCATCACGCTGTTTCTCCACAGGGGTAGGCAGAGAGGACGGACCATCACTCGATTCAGTCTCGGCACACACTCCTTGCCTCATTCACATCCATACATGGTCTCATACATTCTTTTCTATTATTCTGACTCTTGACATGGTCCAGCTCACCCGGTGGGACACTTCACACCTCACACTTCACAATGAAATCAACTCAACACCTCCTTTGAAAAGTTATTAAAATTGATGAAAAAAAATGGTTAAATAGGTTATGTTAGATTAGGTTATGGGTTTTTTTTTCATAGCTTTTTATGACTTTAGACGTGTTGAGTTGACTTGATTCTGAGAACCACATCATTTGCTGTTAAACAGAATTAATTCGGATATGGACATATTTAGCGTTAGTGAAGCTGCCTTTAAAAGGCAAGCTCTGTTAATGCTTGTATAGTTTGTATCTACCACTGTTACAAATGTATTTTAAAAACGAATTAAAATGTAAAATTATGTAATGTTTTTAAAATAATAAAAATGAATTGAATTGAATTGAAATTGAAAATCAAACATCACCTCTACACTTCATTTCAGTATTTTAGAATCTGATACAAACTCATTATCAATTTTGTCTTACCCAATACTACAAACAGGAGACCCTGAAGAAAATAGTTTCCCTCAGGGCCGACGTCATCTTTGGGGATGCTGTGTGTAGGATGTTTTTGAGGAGACGAGGGTGTGAATAATCACCTCATTATCTACCCATGTATGAATATTTTACTACTTTTTCAAAAGTATTTTTTTTACATTAACGGAAACACCTCAGGAAAATTTATGTTTAGGGATACTGTGTGGAGAGTCTTTTGGTGGAAAAGAAGAACCAACATTTTGAACTGAACCAACATTTTGTAAGAGGGAGGAAATACAAAAGCCGACAAAACATTCAACAGCCCTACTCAAGAATGATTCGTAGAAACGACCCGTTCTCATGTGACAAATATCAATTGTGTACAGATGTTGGGTGTGCGTTTGGTCTGTTTCCCATTTATGCACGAATCTTCCATTGAAATACCGGTAAAACAAGGACAGTATTCCCACCCGACACCTGTGCTCTAAAGATTGCATTCCATGTGTTAATATGAAAGAATCTATCAAATGAACCTCCCGTTTCTGCAAAGAGTCGAGGGTATTTTCAATTTTGTCTAATCCTTCATGTTTCTCCATTCCAGGACTCTCCGGGATGGTGTCAGGCTCTCCCGCCAGATCCTCCCCTACCAGCGGGGGTTCGGAGCCCGGAGGAGAGAGGTTCTCCCGGAAGGTCTTCGTGGGAGGCCTGCCACCCGACATTGACGAAGGTAAGACACCCAACCAACTTTTTCCAATACAATCAGGGTGTTCTTCAATCTAAGTTTGGTGAACATCAAGAAACTAACTCTCCATCGACCGAAGTATTATTTATACAGGGCGTGTTAACCTTAAAATTGACTTCATAACCAACCATAGAATCGAAAGAATTCAAAAAACAATTTTAAACTTCACTTTTCAAATTAAACCAAATCTTTTAATTTTCACAACTTCAACTCCCCTTATACACAATGTTTAATTTTTGACCCAATCTTGTTATTTATAATTCTGAATAATGGCCTGGACTTACCAGAGCTTACCAACTTAATAAAAATTCGTATTCCTTAAAGATCAAACTTGACAATCCAATTTATTTCATTTGCCCACATTCAGAATCTACATTAGAAAAAATTCTCAACGCACATGCTTTCCCGTGTTTCCCCGTTCCCCTCCCGCGTCCTCTTCCCCTCCCGCGTTCCCCTTTCATCTTCCCCGCCTTCCCCTTTGACCTTCACCTCCTTCATTACCCTCCCCCTCCTGCCTTCCCTTCTGCTAAAATATATGAAATACACACATTTTCAAACCAATTGTGCACTACTTGTAGTAAAATTTTTATATTATAAACAAAAAATAATACTTACGTTGTCACTTGCGCGATGAGCAAAATGTCGCGCGACGAGACCCGGCTGAACAAACCACCTCTACGCCCAGCAACCCACCCAGCGCACTTGAGGTGATTTTTGAAATAAATTAGTCAAATTTTATTATTAATGAGCGACTGTACTCCCTAAGACGAAAAAGCCGTTATGCACAGGACGGGGGAAGTATAAAACTCAGCTATTGGGGGAACGAGGTACGTATGCACATTGTTGCAACTGGGGCACAAACCCAGAACATCTCGTCTGACCAATTCTGCCATTGCCACCTTCTGTCAAGCCGTCAAATTAGTCAATCTCATATTTCAAGTTTTAAAATAACAATATTATCTTCAACTAATTTTTTTCAAAAAGTTATAAAAAAGAGAGTTTTTCCTATAAAAAAATAACTATTAAGTACATACTTACAAGTTGCAGATGAGATGACCCATTATATGTGATAATGTAATGAATGTGTATATACGTATTGCAGATGAAATAACCTTCATACATGTAATAATGGTGTACGTATTGCAGATGAAATAAACGCCGTACATGTAATAATGGTGTATGTATGTATTTCAGATGAGATAACCTCCTCCTTCAGACGGTTCGGAGCTCTGGTTGTTGACTGGCCACACAAAGCAGAGAGTAAGAGTTACTTTCCGCCCAAGGGATATGCCTTCCTCCTATTTCAGGTGAATAAAATATTTATTTATTTATTTACGGAAAAATAGTCCATTAACTATATAACAATAACACAAATAAAAAAAAGAGATGACAGTGAAAGGAAAGTACAAATAAATGAAGAGCATTGACAATATATATATAATATAAAAGTACATTTATTAGCAGCTTGAAGATGGATTTAAAAGGCTTTAAAAAATCACATTGCATATCGACAGCCGAAAGTCATTTAGGCTAACACCAAAAAATTCAATGCTTTGATTTGCGTTGACAAGTCTCGACATTCTGGATAAAGGAGAATGATATCCATAATCAGTAGAATGTTGATTGAGGAACAGCAATTCATTATTTCGGAGTCTACGGGAAGGGATGTTGAACTTGGCGAGTTGTAACAAAGCAGGTGTGTCAGTAATACTGTTGATAATTTTGAACATGCAAATTAGATCAGTGTCCTTTCTACGTTTTTCTAAAGAAGAAATGTTTAATTGTTCAATTTCATCATACGAGTTCTCACCTCTTTCAAGTCCTAGTCTCCAAACAATTCCTCGTAGGAAGCGATGTTGTACAGATTCGATGTGATAAATGTGGACAGCATAGAAAGGAGACCAAATGACACAATCATATTCAAGGTGAGGGCAAACCAGCGAACAGTAAAGAGTTTTAAGTGTACTTATATGTTTAAATTCAGAGGTAATTAATTCTATGAGGGAATATTTATTCAAGTGGCATTTGTAGGCTATGCCCATTAGGTAGAGTCCACCGACGGTCGGGCGGCCATCATAGCATATCTTTTGTGGTATCCATACCCTCCTCCCAAATTAATATACATCAGACAGAGGAGTCATAGCAGCTAATAAATGTACTATTTTGTTTAAAAAAAATATTAATTCATAAATATTATTAAATCTCCAGCTGACAGCCCTAAAATAATAGAGCTATTTGCTAACTTTACCTGCCCATTAACTTCAAGCAAAGTAAACTCTGTACCAAATTGCTCTACTTATAACCAATTCCTAGATTAGCAAATAAATGAGAATATATCAATAAATAAATATACTTGACTTTGCTCGATTCTTCCATTCTACTTGCTAACAAGTCACCTTTATTTACACATTTTTATTCTGCATAAATATAATGTTCTGTTATTTTTACATGTTACAACATTCTATCCTTTAAAATTTCACATTATTTTTTTTTTTTTCTTGTAACACTCCATCGAGGCCAGAGTTAAGTTAGCCTCTCAGAAACTGGGCGTACTGTACAGGGCCCGCAGATACTTTAATAATACACAACTGCTAACCCTGTACAAATCGCAAGTGCGCCCCACGGTTGAATTTGGCAGCCACCTCTGTTCTGGAGTCCCAAAATACCTGAAAAAAACCCTCGACTCTGTGCAGAAACGGGCGGTCCGTTTGATAGATTCTCCTAACTTAACAAACGGACTGCAATCTTTAGAGCACAGGCGTCAGGTGGGAATGCTGTCCTTGTTCTACCGGTATTACAATGGAAGATGCTCCGGAGAACTAGCGTCACTGATCCCCTCGGCACCGGTGCATAGTCGGGAAACACGCCAAACACGCGCTCAACATTTGTACACGGTTGACATTAGTCACATGAGAACGGGTCGTGCCTACGACTCGTTCTTGAGTTCAACAGCCCGGCTGTGGAACGATTTGCCGGCTTCTGTGTTTCCTCCCTCCTACAACATGGGTCTCTTCAAGACCCATGTTGACTCCTTCCTCTCCTCAACAGCACCCTCCACACAGCATCTTCAAAGATGACATAGGCCCTGAGGGAAATTATTTCCCTCAGGGCCTCCTGTGTTTTTTTTTTTTTTTTACAAGAGCTCCACACAGGAGGCCCTCAGAAAAATAATTTCCCTCAGGGCCTATGTCATCTTTGAGGATGCTATGTGGAGGGTTTTTTTGAGGAAAGGAAGGGGAAGGAGAGTTCTGGGAAGGAAAAGGGATTAAGGGGTGGGTAGGAATCTGGGGTTCAGTATGTCCTGGTCACCCGCCTAGACAAACCTCCCCCCATGAACCCGGGCACCCCTGCTAAATCACCAAACGTAGCGAACCACTTGGGGTGACCTATGGCAGAGGTGTTGGTTATCCAATAAAGGTTCCCGGGGCGGCGGTACCCATTCCCGCCTCCCAAATTGTGGAGTTAATATAAAAAAAAAATAAATTAAAAAAACACATATTTGTATCACATACTTATTTACTAGCCTTTATAACACATACATCATATTTTGTTTTATGTCAGGACTTATATAAACCTAGTATGTATATTATTTAAATATTGTTTCACTATTTTATTTTCATTATTATTAAAATACTGGTACCCCCCCTGTGTACCACTGTACGTAACAGTTGTACACAGGGGGGTAACAGTTGAATGTAAAAGCCATTTTATGGCATTTAAATAAATAAATACATAATATATACTTCGGGAATACAATGTTATTTTTGTCTTTTTTCCAGGATGAATGCTCCGTCCAGCAACTGATGGACGCCTGCATCACAGACGAAGAAAAACTCTATTTATGCGTCTCTTCTCCCACCATCAAAGACAAGCCCGTGCAAATCCGACCGTGGCGGCTGGGCGATGCAGACTTTGTATTGGACGCGTCAATGCCACTGGACCCGCGCAAAACTGTCTTCGTCGGCGGAGTGCCGCGGCCTCTCAAAGCCGTGGAACTGGCAATGATCATGGATCGGCTGTACGGGGGAGTGTGCTATGCAGGAATCGACACGGATCCAGAACTTAAATACCCGAAGGTATTAATAACTAACCCATAAACTATAAATTAACTAAACTATACATACTGACCTATTTTTGCATTTTGTTGTTCCTGGGACTCTAGCATGGTGAAATCGATAACTTTACAATATCAGATCGTTAGGAGTAACTTCTGATGATTTTATATCGATATCCCTAACACAGTTTCATTGTTGATAGCCGAACCGATACCCGAACCGGGGAATAAATTTGAAATTGATTTACGCTGGCAACACTGGCGGATCTGTCCATAAATTCACATTCAAATACGTAAATATATGAAAAATTTGGCAATGTTGAATTGGAATACAAACCTAAATATGCATTCGCAGTCCGCATTTACTTTTTGACAATACACGGGAGTTAATTAAGTGGTTCACTACGTTTGGTGATTTAGCAGGGGTGTCCGGATTCATGAGGGTGAGATTTGTCCTGGCGAATGACAAGGACACACTGAACCCCAGATTCCTACCCTCCTACCCTTAAACCCTTTTCCTTCCCAGAACTCTCCTCCCCTTCCTTTCCTAAAAAAAAACCACACAGCATCCCCAAAGATGACATAGGTCCTGAGGGAAATTATTTTCCTCAGGGCCCCCAGCGTTTTTTTTTTTTTTATATATGAATACCGCACAAGAGTTCCGACTGGTCCCATCTGGAGCCAGTGAGACTATGGCATCCCCGATTGGGGTATGTTGTGAGGCTGAAGGTAGTGGGGAGGGGAAGGAGATGGGGAAGAGGAAGGTGGGAAGTACCTGGCTATTCAGATCTCGTCACCAAACACAGCTAAAGCCATTTCAAGCAACGTTTCAATTCTGAACGGTGGTCTTACACCAGGGCGATACTGGTAGTATCTTCCACTCTGGAACGTGCCGCAAATATACTATATATTATTTTAAATGAATAAATTGTGAAATAACACAATTTAATCAAATAAAATTTATTTGCCACGCCGGGATTCGATCCCGCGACCTTCGGAATGCGAGTCAAGCGCCTTACCGCTGCACTACGCCGGCCGTCAGTGTGGAGCTCATGTAAAAAAATAAAAATAAATATTGTTAACCAATTCTACTTGCACGCCTTAAAAAAATCAACTACTTTCCATATTCAAACTATTTCCATTAGGAAGTAATATCGCCGACAGTCGCGCGGAAATCATAGCATTTTAATTTTTTTTTTATTTATTTAATATTTGTATGTTTTTACTAAAAGTATATTTTTTTTTTAAATGTTCAACAGAGTTGTAAAATTAATATAATAATAGCCTTTCCTCATAATTATTTATTTATTTGCAAAAACAGCATAACACCAATACATTGCAAAAGCGGTTATAAAGGTACATAATCATTATGTGTACAGTTAAAACATTTATTTATTAAGTGCTATTTCACACTTAAAATCAGTAAATTAATCTAGTGAGTCTTCCCAGGGGCATCACCATTGGTAAGTTAGTTCTGCACCTGGGAAGAATCAAAAGACTGTGTTGGCGACCTCACGTGAAATTATCCGGGACATAGAATCCTATTTCAGCCAGAATATCTGGTACCGATATAAAACCATTTGGAAGCTTATAAGCCATCAGCAGTAATGCGACATCTTTTCTGGAACTAAGGCTGCAGATACCCAGCATTCCCGAGATAAATGCTGTGGGAAACAGCCATGGGTAAAAACCGAACTCTCATATACTCGTAGAGGTATCGTAAAAATTTCTTTTATATTTTCTCAACCATTAGTACATAGACGATGTCCTCAGGTCCCCATGTCTGAATTAAAGATACAAAGCTCTTGTGTTTGGTGAGCATATCTCTTGTATTTAAATATCTTTGGTTGGTACTATCCTGTTATCCAGTTAAGTTTTCCAATGAGCTGTTAGCAATATGTAACCATTCTACGGTAAAATGTTTGTTTGTTTGTTTGTTTATTTGTTTATTTGCTACAATGGGCCTGACTAATTTCAGGGAGCTGGTCGTGTTGCCTTTAGCAATCAGCAATCCTACATCGCTGCCATCTCTGCAAGGTTTGTGCAACTACAGCACGGGGACATCGACAAGAGGGTGGAGGTAAGTCTATCTCTACTATAATTGCAGGGAGCTGGTCGTGTTGCCTTTAGCAATCAGCAATCCTACATCTCTGCAAGGTTTGTGCAACTACAGCACGGAGACATCGACAAGAGGGTGGAGGTAAGTCTATCTCTACTATAATTGCAGGGAGCTGGTCGTGTTGCCTTTAGCAATCAGCAATCCTACATCTCTGCAAGGTTTGTGCAACTACAGCACGGAGACATCGACAAGAGGGTGGAGGTAAGTCTATCTCTACTATAATTGCAGGGAGCTGGTCGTGTTGCCTTTAGCAATCAGCAATCCTACATCTCTGCAAGGTTTGTGCAACTACAGCACGGAGACATCGACAAGAGGGTGGAGGTAAGTCTATCTCTACTATAATTGCAGGGAGCTGGTCGTGTTGCCTTTAGCAATCAGCAATCCTACATCTCTGCAAGGTTTGTGCAACTACAGCACGGAGACATCGACAAGAGGGTGGAGGTAAGTCTATCTCTACTATAATTGCAGGGAGCTGGTCGTGTTGCCTTTAGCAATCAGCAATCCTACATCTCTGCAAGGTTTGTGCAACTACAGCATGGAGACATCGACAAGAGGGTGGAGGTAAGTCTATCTCTACTATAATTGCAGGGAGCTGGTCGTGTTGCCTTTAGCAATCAGCAATCCTACATCTCTGCAAGGTTTGTGCAACTACAGTACGGAGACATCGACAAGAGGGTGGAGGTAAGTCTATCTCTACTATAATTGCAGGGAGCTGGTCGTGTTGCCTTTAACAATCAGCAATCCTACATCGCTGCCATCTCTGCAAGGTTTGTGCAACTACAGCACGGGGACATCGACAAGAGGGTGGAGGTAAGTCTATCTCTACTATAAAGCCAATTATATTGCAACTCAACTGATGTCATTAGTGTAAGTAATTATATGTAGTTTCAACAGGTCAGTAAAATACTACCTTAGGAGAGTGGCAATTGTCGCCGTTTGTGTCTAATACTTGAACAGTTATGGAAATAGCCGATGAAATCCAGTAGACAGCTGGGCACCTACAGTGTCGAATTCCCTTGCTTCAAAATTACACAGGGCATCCATTAGAGTGGACATTTGGTCCAGTTAAATTTCATTGTAAATCACATAATAATATCATCACGGTAATTATAAAAGTGCTCATTGAATTGAACTGAATTGCTTGTGTTTGTGTTTCAGGTAAAACCGTACGTGCTCGACGACCAAATGTGCGATGAATGTCAAGGGGCGCGGTGCGGTGGGAAGTTTGCACCATTCTTTTGCGCCAACGTCACATGTCTTCAGGTAATAAACACAACACTTATTAAAACCACTTGAGTGATGTCTACTCAGATTTGGGTAGTACTGAATGCCCTTGAACGACAGCTACACAAATTTGGGTAATACCGAATGCCCTTGAACGGCAGCTACACAAATTTGGGTAATACCGAATGCCCTTGAACGGCAGCTACACAAATTTGGGTAATACCGAATGCCCTTGAATGGCAGCTACACAAATTTGGGTAATACCGAATGCCCTTGAACAGCAGCTACACAAATTTGGGTGATACTGAATGCCCTTGAACGACAGCTACACAATTTTGGGTAGTACCGAATGCCCTTGAACGACAGCTACACAAATTTGGGTAATACCGAATGCCCTTGAACGGCAGCTACACAAATTTGGGTAATACCGAATGCCCTTGAACGGCAGCTACACAAATTTGGGTAATACCGAATGCCCTTGAACGGCAGCTACACAAATTTGGGTGATACTGAATGCCCTTGAACGACAGCTACACAATTTTGGGTAGTACCGAATGCCCTTGAACGACAGCTACACAAATTTGGGTAATACCAAATGCCCTTGAATGGCAGCTACACAAATTTGGGTAATACCGAATGCCCTTGAACGGCAGCTACACAAATTTGGGTAATACCGAATGCCCTTGAACGGCAGCTACACAAATTTGGGTAATACCGAATGCCCTTGAACGGCAGCTACACAAATTTGGGTAATACCGAATGCCCTTGAACGGCAGCTACACAAATTTGGGTAATACCGAATGCCCTTGAACGGCAGCTACACAAATTTGGGTAATACCGAATGCCCTTGAACGGCAGCTACACAAATTTGGGTAATACCGAATGCCCTTGAACGGCAGCTACACAAATTTGGGTAATACCGAATGCCCTTGAACGGCAGCTACACAAATTTGGGTAATACCGAATGCCCTTGAACGGCAGCTACACAAATTTGGGTAATACCGAATGCCCTTGAACAGCAGCTACACAAATTTGGGTGATACCGAATGCCCTTGAACAGCAGCTACACAAATTTGGGTGATACTGAATGCCCTTGAACAGCAGCTACACAAATTTGGGTGATACTGAATGCCCTTGAACAGCAGTTACACAAATTTGGGTGATACTGAATGCCCTTGAACAGCAGCTACACAAATTTGGGTGATACTGAATGCCCTTGAACGACAGCTACACAATTTTGGGTAGTACCGAATGCCCTTGAACGACAGCTACCCAAATTTAGGAAGACCACCAAGATGAGACTCATCAGGGCATTGATTTTCACCAATGCGGTGTGGAAACATGGACGCGTAGAGACAGTGAAAGAAAACGGATTGACGCCCTAAAAATATATCTAATTACACAAAACGTAACTAAGTAATTCTGAAGGGATATGCAGAGAGGATATACCGCCGAATAACAAAGTGTAAAACATATTTTCATTCAAACGCTTCAAGAAAAAAATCTATTTATCTATATACTGTATATACCAGCGCATAAGTACAAAAAATCGATACTGTGTATAAATTCGTTTGATTTTCATACCAACTTATTTTTAAAGGCATTTTCAAAGTCAATTTTGCGTTTGAAATTGGTAAAAAATTCACAAAAAATTGTAATTTTATAGCCAAAACCTTTCCCAGGATTGTCGGCGGATGAACTGTCGGGTGACCATATGCGGGAAGAGAGGGATCTCACAATGGGAGATAGCACAATGATCCCATGGCCTGAGTGCTCATAGAAACTATCCGTAAACTGTTTCCACTTTAATAAAAAAATTAGCAACGATTTTCTGGTCACTTTTAAAACTTATTTAGTCCCTTATATTCTATTACATTATATTATTTATTTTCTCTATTTCAGTATTACTGCGAACACTGCTGGGCGACAATCCACTCTCGCCCTGGCCGGGAATTCCACAAGCCACTGGTGAAAGAAGGCGCAGATCGGCCACGCGCAGTGCCCTTTCGCTGGTGTTAGCGCGACTATCCGCCCACCGCATTACCTAAACAACATCACCTAGAAAAACCGTCGCTATTGTGTGGACTTACCTACCTGTCAGACAAACAAGCTAGTTAAACTAATCAATCGAATTGTTTGTTTGAAGCAACATAACTTAACCTAAATCTGCCAGCAGGCGACCAATGTTACTGCTGTTTGTCAACGATTGTGCGAATGTACCTGTCATACAAGCAAGCTTTCTTTATCAATCAATCAATCAATCATTGTTACAGCTGTTTCGGGGATATGATATTCTTGCTGATATGATTGTTTGGACATACCAACCTAATCTAACATAAGCTAGTGCATCATCACAATTGTTTTGATGCACTAAATTTATTAAATCAATCAATCATATCATCGCTGTTTTTAAGAGCTGTGATTCTTGCTGTCATGGTTGTTTGGATGTCTGTCAGATAAACAAACAAGTAATCAATCAAAGTTTTAGATATGGGATTTTTGCTGTTGCGATTGTTTGTATATAGAAAAATAACCTAATCTAACACAGCTAGTATGCAAGCTCGTTGTTGTCGCATCGTCACAATTGTGTGAATGTCAGAAGAGCCAAATTAAGTTACTCGGTCATGCCTTTGATATTATTGCTGTCGTGATTTATTAGATATGTGTACCAACATAATCTATTGTAAAGTAACGCTCCCAGCAGGTGGCCAACATTACTGCTGCGTCGTCAATATTGTGTTGATGTACTTGTCAGACAAGTTACTAATTAAATCAATCAATCAATCATGTTTTGAAGATGTAAGATTTTTGCTGTAACGATTGTTTGGACATTCCTTCCTAATCTAACCTAACACAGCAAGGATGCAAGATCATCATTGTTACATCGTCATGATTGTGTGGATGTACCTGTCAGACAAGCAAACAATCTGAACCAATCAATCACATCAGCGTTGTGATGATGGTTTGGATATACCTATGTATTAATCTAACTTATTACTGCCTCCAAGAGACAAAAATTTTGCTGTCCTAATTATTATTGTTAGTGGAGATATTTTCTAATCAATCACTTCACTTGCTGCATCGTCACGATTGTATGAATGCACTGTCAGATTAGCAACAAAACTTTACCAATCAATCATGTCATCGCTGTTTCGGAGAGACTTTACTGACGTGATTTTTCGAAGATACCAAACTACAGAATGACTAAATCAATAAGAATCAAAATTCTTGCTGTTACGATTGTTTTGACTTATTTTCCAATCAACCCGTTTAAGAAATAGGAATCCTGCTGTCATGATTGTTTCGACGTAATATCTATCAATCAATATGGCGTCTCTTTCAGTGGAGTCAGATTCGTGCTGTGACGATCATTCAGATTTACGAACCCAACTTTATAACATCACAATTTTTATACTAATAGAAATACCATTCTATAACTTTTATTTAATGATTGTTTGGACTACTTTTCAACTGAATGACTTCATATAATTATTTACTACATTCATACCAAAATGAATTGAAAATAAATGTTGAAATAAACTCTTATATATTTTTAAATGTCTCATTAATTTAGTAATTTTGTATTGTCAGTAATTGACTTATCAGCAAAAAGTTTAATATTCTTCCTGAGTTCTCTACATCTAACCTTTTCAATCAGTTCTCTAGTAAAACATTAATTTTAGTTTGTATATGCAGAAAAATATTTTTAACATATTTTGATGAAATCATTAAGAATGAGACATTTAAAAAATATGTCATCGGAGTAAAATAAAAAGTTTGGCATAATTTGCAAAAATTCAAATGCAACATTGTCATCAAATCACAGTAAAGAAAAGCGAAATTTTTCGTACGTTTGAAAGTTTTCCGATGCCAATTCTCGGTACGTTTCGGCTTTTCAACAATTTTCGATTATCAGAAAAACATGAATGTCATGTTGTTATGCTTATCACATGATCACAATTTGATCAAAAGCTGAAATGAACCGAGAATCAGTGTTTAACTGGGCTTTCAAATTATTAAAAAAAAATCAAATGTCTCCGATCGGCTATTTGGTGACAGTGTTACAATGTTGAATTTCAGCAAAACAACAAAACACGGTGTTGATGATGGTGAAAGTGATTGAAACGAAACACAAAAAAATGTGTTGCTTACCAAAATGAAACACGAACTAATTTAAATTAGTAAAAATATTTTTTAAAAATTCACACGGAAAAATTTAAGAAATTTTGTAAAAAATAAAAAAGTTAAAATTTTTCGTGTTGATAATTTTTTTTTTTAACTTTTTAAATTAATATTAGAAATTCTTATTATTATTGCTAAATATTTAGTAATAAATTTTAGTAGGTAGATAATACTGTTAATTGTTTGTTTTTTGTTTTTTAATTTTTAAAAATGATTGAATATTTGCGTGGAATTAGGTAAAATGATAATATTTAATTATTGACTATTTTATGTATTGTTTCACGCGTTGAATTAAGTATTGTTACATTTTAGTAATTATTATAATGATATATATATTTAAGGTATCACAATTTTTGAGTTTCGCAATTGCTGTTTATAATTCACTATTGTGATGTTAGAATTGGCCGGAATTGTGCAATATATAGTAGGAAAAATATTCTGTTTTTGTTTGTTTTTGTTGTGGAACGGTTGTCACAACGGCGTCGGCTGTCGCTGCGGAGAATTTTGTGGTCTTCCGACTTTATGTTAGCCGTACCTAACGCTGTCAATAGATAAATTATACTTGGATTGTTTTAAACATCATCAAAGTAAATAACATTTTGACTTCTTTGTTAGAGTGACAACTTTGTCAAAGCGACATCTTGTCAAAGTGACATCTTGGCAAATGACTGCTTGTCAAAGTGACATCTTACAAAAGACAGTTTGTTGGTGTAACAATTTGTCAAAGTGACTGTTTGTCAAAGTGACATCTTACAAAAGACAGTTTGTCGGTGTAACAATTTGTCAAAGTGACTTTTTGTAAATGTGAGGTCTTGTTTAAGTGACATCTCCTCAAAGTTACAACTTGTCAAAGTGACATCTTGTTTAAGTGACTTTTTGTCAAAGTAACATCTTACAAATGACAGCTTGTAGAAGTAACAACTTGTCAAAGAGTCTTTTTGTAAATGTGAGGTCTTGTCAAAGTGACATCTCATCAAAGTTACAACTTGTCAAAGTGACGTCTTGTCAAAGTCACACTTTGTGAAAGTGACATCTTGTCAAAGTCACAGCTTGTCAAGGTGACATATTGTCAAAGTGAAATCGCACCTTGTCAAAAAGACATCGTCTCAAAGTGACGTCTTGTCAATGTGACATCCTGTAAAAGTGATACTTTAAAAAAGTGACATCTTTTCAGAGTGACTCCATGTCAATGTGACATCTCTTCAAAATGACACCTCAAAGTGACACCTTGTGAAAATGTCACCTTTTCAAAGTGTCACCTCAAAGTGACATCTTGTCAAAGTGACTTCTTGTCAAAGTGACAACTTCTCGTAATGACATCTCATGTGCATTTTCTAATTATATTATTATTTTATACCATCATGTCGAGATGATGTTTTGACAAAGGCTTCTTGTCAATCTGACAATTTTCTTGTCAGTGTGACATTTCTTCACAGACCGTCTGATTTTCCGTATGTGTCAGACTTTTGGACTGTCAGACTGTTGACGGGTCGCCACGGTTACCTTAGTGAGAAGTTTCATATATAATTTGTTATGCGTGTCTTTAGAAGCACTATTACCTATTAAATTTATTTGTCGATTTATGTGTCTAAACTTAATCCGCGTTGATCTATACTATCGTGCAACTATTTGTACGTGACGCTCATTAAATAATAAATATTATTAAATTTAAATACTTTTGTAAGTGCGATAGATCTCAAATGCGGCAACGTAGACTCGAGGTAAATATGGAAACGCATTATAAAATTGGAAATGTTAATAATAATTGAAATATCATGAAATCTCATCATCGCAACATTTTTCCGAACTGTAATTTTTCAATGAAATTTCATCTAATCAAGAAATCAACTTAACATTTCCTCATCACTAGAACCTATCAAGTAACAATTTATCATCATGAGAACTTGAAAATGTAACATATTATCATCTCAGGAATAAGTAAATGTAATATTTATCATGATGAGGACTTGTCAATGTAACATTTATCATAATGAGAACTTCTCAGTGTAACATTTTCCCACCGCGAGAACCTGTCGACTTAAGGTTTTCTTAGTACTTGTCAATGTAACATTTTTCATTATAAGAGCTTTTCAGTGTAAAAATTCATCGTCACGAAAACTTATAGATTAAACATTTTCTAATCGTGATGACAACCCAATGTAACATTTTCTCATTTTCAATTTTTTCAATTTTCTCATTAACTACTTATCAATGTAATATTTTCTCATTTTGATTACTTGTCAGTGTGACATTTTCTCTTCATGGTAACTTGTCAATTTAACATTTTATCAATCACAATAACTTGTCGACATAATTTTTTCTCATCATGATAATACGTCAATGTAAAATTTTCTCATTATGAGTACTTGTCAGCGTAACATTTTCACATTATGATAACTTGACAATGTAAAATTTTCATCATGATAATTAGTTAAAGAAACATGTTCTCATTGCGATAACTTGTCAATGTAAAATTTTCTCATCACAATAATTTTTCAATGAAACATTTTCCCATTACGATAACTTGTCAATGCAACATTTTCTCATCACAATAACTTATCAATCTAAAAATTTCTCATCATGATAACTTATCAGTGTAAGATTATCTCATCATGAGTACCAATTTAACATTTTCTCACCATGATTTCTAGGAATAAAGATGTGGCCATATTTACCTCTAGATACAACTAAACAATTAGAAATTTCTTGCATAAAGTAATTAACAATTATTGACATCAAAATTAGTTCAATTACTTTATATACGAAATATCCATTGTTAAATAATTGCCTGAGTAAATCAACTTAGCTTTTCCTCACCAATAAAAGGTTAGCTCTGAAAAAAAAGCATTAAATGAACGTTTAAAAAAAGTCTAGTGAAACTTTAAACCCGCGTATAACGTTACATATAATAAATGTTGTGTGTTTTTAGTATTTTCGGACGTGTCGAAATTTTTGTATTTTTATATTTTTGTATCAAGAACGCGACATGAATAGGAAAAAATTAATATCGAGCCTCAAATGAATTTGAAAAAAAAAAAAAAACATTTGAAAATAATAATATTAATATTATTGTCACCTGTTTTTGGGATAGCGTTATAAACTTTTTTTAGTCAATTTTCACGCTTTGTTAACTAAACTAACCACGCAATTTATTAAGCATTGTTAAAATTAGTTAAACAATTTATGTTTTTCTGTAATATACTAAACGATTTAGAAAAAAATATTTTCCTTATGTACCTAATTGCAAATTTGTCAAATGGGACAAAGATAAAATATAATGAATAAATATAAAATATTTTGAGATTTTTTTTGAAAATTTGGCTTCTGGAACAGTTTTCAATGGAATTGTGTGTCTGACAATTTAATTGAGACACGCAAACCAGTTTCGGCACAGAAGCTCCATCAGGGCTTCGGTCAAAGCTAACGTAAGACTTTTGCAAGGCATTTGTAATTAAATTAAATTCATTCATTCGCCTGTACCAAATATACATTGTTAAACCACAATTATTATGAAACCGGTTTGCGTGTTTGTGTAAAAAATTGTTCACATTCTTACATGTATTGAATTAAAAAAAAATCTTTCAAAATCTATCAAATTATAGAAAAATAATTTTTGATCATTTCTTTAAATAATATTGAATTATTTGGAGTCAAGTATATTGTACCGCAACCAGGGTTGGGACGAACATAGTACTCACCCAGATGCTTTGTTTGCATATAGCAAATTTCAAACTAGTTGTTATTAAACCAATGAAAAGTTCTAGTGAAAATATAAAAAAATTTGATACAATTACTCTAAAACCTTTCTTGCTGAAAACAATTGGTAAGTAAGACATAAGGCTTTTGTTTCTCAGTGACGCTTCGCAAGGACATCACTGGGAAGTTTATACAATATACACCAATACACACAATTTGATTTGTTCGCGTAAACTCAAAGTGTGAAATCTATACTAATTCTTGGCAGAACACAGTGACATTAACAAAACAACAGTTTATTTTTTATTTTTAAATGTATCATTTTAAAAAGAACCATTGAAAATATGAAATAACTTAACCTATATAGTATACACAGTGTCCGGAAATTCGTTGCATTACAAAATACATTTGCTCGAAATTTACTCGATTTACTCGAAAACTCAAATAGATCAAATCAAAAAAAGTTAAGTAAACCAGAAAATCGACATTCATCGGTTTTCTGCTTGTGCTACTTATTTCCAGACACCATGTATAATATATTATATTATGTACATAGATTTGAATTGGTAATATTTACATTATTTAAAAAAATATTGAAATTTTTGTGACATTTTTATCAATTTTTTTTTTAATTTCAAAGGATCTTGTTTATCAAAGATTATAGGTCCATTTCAGCTTTTGAACAGATTGTGATCACCAGAAACAAGCAACCGTCATATTGTCATGCTTATGAGCTGATCGCAAATTGTTCAAATGCTCAAACAGACCTAGAATTGGCATTTAACTAGGAACTATCAAATGATGATGTAACATCACCGTTTGATGACAACGTTACATTATATTTTTAATGATTCATCACAAAATTAAAAATACTAATGCCCAGTTGTTTTGTAGGAATTCAAATGTTACTTTACCATCAAATGATGGCTACTCAGCGCCATTTTGTTTTTTTGACAGTTGGCAGGTCTCCGTTAGAAGCTGATTCTAGGCACATTTCAGCTTTTTATCAAATTGTATTAAGCTGACAAGTTCAACAACATGATAGTCGTCCTCTTCCGCTGATAACAATTTGTTCAAAAGCTGTAACGGACTTAGAATCGACATTTAACGGGAACCTTTCAACTGTCAAAAAAACAAAATGACGCTAAATAACCAATGATTTTGTCTCAAGTAAATTTTTAACATATTTCAAAGACCTAATTCATTAATTTGTATATTTTTTTGCAAAAACCAAATATTAAAACAACACTCAAATATCCTAAAATCCACTAGTCGGTAAATTAGTTTTTTTTTTAAATATTTATTCGTTACCACAATTTTTTATAAGTTTTTAAAAAATTTTTTTTTTTGTGACATTATTTTTCATTATTAATTAAACCATCAAATATGCATACTAATTTCGAATGAGCGCTTTTTTATTACCGTGATGGCACAAAAAAGGCAATAAACGTAAGTTCTTTATCGCTGTAATGTTGCAGCTCTTTCAAAAGATGAGATATACAATGTGCGTAGGTCTGTTTCCTACAAAGAAAAAGGTCATAATTTTCTTGCATCTCTCTCACACACCGCACGTATTGTCTCCATAGACTCCTACAATACGTAGCCGTGATGTTAATCTTTAAAGTACGGAATATAGTTACAAGGATAATATTGAAGTGTGAGTGAATTCCAAAAATTCAAAAATGTCAAATGTCAATGCGCTGATGGTTTTGATTTTGTTGTTCATATAATACTGCAGCTCTTTCTTATACACTAAATAACAACAGTCAGAAAAGAGATCAAATATGAACGTATGTCTGCCCCCCCCCAAAGGAAATATACATTCTTTAGCTGACCCGGTCACGCGCTGCTCTGGCTCAGAAACACAACGCCATCTACTGGTTGGTTACCCAACCTAGATAACCAAGTGTTGTGTCGATAAATTAACTCACACCGCCATCTTAGAAACTTATGGAACTTACAAATAATTGCAAAGCATTGTCCTATACCAAAAATTTAACGATTGGACTAAATTACACACAGTAAGCCAAATTTCGTCAAAATCGGTTAAGTAGTTCAGAGTTTATCTCGAACAAACATTGTGATGTGAGATTTTTATATATACAGATTATCATCCCTCACAAGTTTAAAGAAAATGAAACGCAATTCCCGTCGCAAAAAAGTAGTACTTTGGAGGAAACAAGGAATATTTTGTGTGTCTCACAATTATTTAATGTATAAGAAAGAGCTGCAGCGTTGTAGCGATAAGGAACGTATGTTTATTGCCTTTTTTGCCACCACGGTACCGAAAATTATAAAAGCGCACGTCGTCTGTGCGTCCTGCATGAAATCTGGTTCAATGAATTCAAATTTGCTTTGAATCTATCATTTTCAAAATTGAAACTGATTGAGTGAAGAATTCAGACAACGATAAAGCAGGTACCTACACAAAACATAAATATTTTTAACACATTTGTTAAGATTTCAGACTATCCTGTTTCACGGGTCTGCCATAGTAGATAGTATAAATTCCTTATGCGTATGTCCGTGTGTGACAATTTCAAAAATTGAAACTGCATTGGATTTGCATCATTTTTTTTTTTTAAATGTTACTTTTTTATAATCCTGTAACCTTTATCCATCCAATAATTAATAAAATTTGTAAAAATGTTTTCAAACAATATTTTTGTTAATTTTTACAAGGCTAAAAAAGACTTTTTTTAAATCGGTATTAACACAAAATCTGAGATTAAATTTTTTAAATACTTTACATTATTTTATGAAACAATCATTTTAATTTATTCTATTACATTTATATATTTTTTAAATACTTTCTTTTATTTTAATTATTTCCTGTCTGAAATTAATATATTTTTTTAATTGAAGTGTTTCAAAGATACGTTTTTTTTAAATCTACATAGAATTTGAAACACTAATCTTAGAAATAAATATCTGCAAAGGTAATTTTTAAAAATTAAAACTAAGCAGGGGGTCTGGCACAGCCAAATCGATAACTTTATACTATTGGATCGATAAGTTTAAATTCTGACGATTTTGCATCAATATTCCAAGTACGGTTGCACTGTTGACAGCCGAACCGATATTGAGTGGGAATAACTAAGAAATCGATGTATGCTGGCAACACTGGCGGATCTGTCTACGAATTTACATTAACTTTAATATATATCATTTGCATCTTACTTACTCTTTTACTTACCTATCGCATGGTGGGCCGGATCGAGAGAGACCTCTCGAGCCGGACTCTCTTGACCCATCGCGTTGCGAGGGATGGATTCTGACATTCGTCATTCCTGGACACACTGACCCCCAGATTCCTACACATCCTTATACCCTTTTCCTTCCCAGAACTTTTTCTCCTTCCTTTCCTTAAAAAGACCCTCCACACATCATCCCCAAATATGACATAGTCCGTAAGGCATTTTTTCTTCAGGGTGTGAAGCTAATTTAAAACAATTAGTTAGGTCTTTAGTCATATTTGAACCACTTTCATTTCTCCAAGAATGAACGGATTTAATTGATTGTGTCTTAGATGAATTGCATATATGATTTCTTTCAATTCTAAGAGCTTCGTTTGTTCATCTCCATTCATTAAAAAGCCAGCCAACGACATGATTGAAAAAGTTGTGTATACAGCTTACCTACCACGCTTTAAAATTGGCGTCTTTTTTCAACCGACTATCGGAATCATGTGTTACCGTGCTCGCAAATAACGCAAACCGACCATAGATGACAAATTTAATCAACATTGTATTGACATAAGGTTTTATCGATTGACCATGCTAGTCCTCCAGGTTTATGTAATTTTTTACATTTATATACATTTTTACCCTAACCTTAAAATAACACTGAAAAATTGTTTTTTTAAATTTTTATTAGGTACCCTGAAATGTTCCTGCATAATATTAAATTAAAACAGTAGAAATTACTTTAGTGTTTACAATAGTATTTTGTTAATTTAATTTTAAATGTATTTATTTTGTGTCCTTTGTATGGTGAAACAACGCTAAACGAAAATGACAAATTTTTTTCAAAATTTGATCAAACACTGAATTAGGCCGAGAATCGAAATGTTGGTATTTGAATTCATGTTTTAGTCATGCTGAACGGTTGTCGATTAAACATTGAAATTTAATACAAACATTGAAATTTGTTCAAAAGCTGACGGGCCGAATTTTGTGATAAATTGAAACGTTTCATTCAAAAATCGCTAAATTTGTTGTGACATCATTTGATACGCTTGAGAAAAAATTTGATCAAACGCCGACGGGCCGAGAATCGCCGGTTTACTGTCCGAAATTCAAAATGGAACTAAAATCCAATTCGACGACCGTCACACATCCGCATAACAGCACTGACGGCTAAAAATTTTGATCAAACGCCTACGGGCCGAGAATCAGTTTTTTTGTCATTTTCGTCGACGTTCGTTCTTTGTTGTTGTTAATAATTAGTTTTTTCTTAGGTAATAATTTTTTGTATACTTTTTTCCCTGTTGAACTTTTTGAAATCTTTTATATAATTATAAAAACAATTATGTTTTATTTTAAATTATTAATTATTTAAATTTATTTTTATTTTTTGTATTTTTTATAAATTAATATTAATAATAATAATAACATTTGGCTGAACGCAAAACTAAAGACAAATTCAAAATATTAAATAATTATTTTTTATAAAGTTTTTTTTTAAATAATGTAAAAAAAAAACTTTTTTTTTTGAATTTTCTACACAAAAATGTGTAAGTACTTACTTATTTAAATGTAAGTCTTAAATAATTTTATTAAAAGACAGTGCAGTTATAACACAGGCATCGCAAACAGAATTGACCCGAATACATAAGCATTGAAGCATACACACGGCATGCTTCAAACTTTTCATTAAATTCATTTAAATTTTGAAATTCGTACAGCATTTAAAAATTGTTGTCCCTCTTCCGCTAAAAATAATTTTTTATTTACTATAATGTTTCACAAAGACATCACATATAATATGCACCAATACACACAATTCTGATGTTTTTGTGTCAATTCTAATTGCGTGGCTTAAAATTAATAGTTAGATGCTTTCATTTTTTTGTAAAATATCAAAAGGCATTGACACTATGAAAGGAAATGTGAAAGAGTATGGGAGATTCAGATCTGGTCACTAAAGATGGTTAAAGTCATTTCAAGCGACGCTTAGATTTTCAGAATCATTGTTTTTCGCCATGGTGATACTAGGTTGATGGAATAATGATGAAAAATTTACACAATTTGAACAATTCATCAATATTCAAAGGTAATTTTCAAATTCTGTTATTATTTCAACTCTGTGAAACACCCCGTAAACCATTAATTGGAAAACCAATACCTCTGCCATAAGTCACTGGAGGTAGTTTGCTATGTTTGATGACTTAGCAGGGGTGCCCGGGTTCATGTCCAGGCGGTGGATGCATCTGTCCACCTGCGCGGTGGGCCAGATCGGGAGAGGCTGGATTAAGGAGACCTTTTGATCTCTCCAGCAGTACTCTCTCGGAACGTAGCCTTGCACCTCAGTTGGAGGGATGGATTCATGCGTCCTTCACTCCTGGATGCACTGGAATCCACATTCCTACCTATCCATCATACCCTTTTCTTTCCCTTCCTTAAAAAGACCCACCACACAGCATCCACTAATTATTTTCCTCAGGAACTCCTGTGGGGAGTTGAGGTAAAAAAAATAATTAAAACCTTTGTCATAGGTCACCCTAAGTGATTCGCTACGTTTTGTGACTTAGCAGGGGTATGGTTTGTTCAGATCTTGGCCGCGGATGCGTAAGCTCATCTATTGCATGGCAGTCCGGATTGGGAGAGACTGGTTGACGGAGACCTTCTGATCTCTCTCGGAACGTCGCCTTGCACCGCAGTGGGAGGGATGGATTCCTACGTCAATCCTAGACACACTGATCCCCAGATTTCTACCCACCCTTCATACCTTTTTCCTCCTAGAACTTTTTCTTTTAAAGTCCCTCCACAAAGCATCCCAAAAGATAAGCTATACCCTAAGGAGAATTAACAGAACTTGAAAATGAACTTTGAAATTTGATGAATTATTAAAATTTTGTAAAACAACTGTCCTTTGGGTAGATTAGAATTTTTTTCACATCAGAAGTCAGAACTACTGAATTAAATATATTCTGACAAAAGTGTGTTGTGAGCGTTTCTGTGTGCTAAAGTAAGGATAATTTTAGCCTACTTTTGGCTGAAATTCATAATTTTCAAAACACATAATCAATTTCAACAACTTTTCTGGGGCCTAGGCTTCAAAAGGGCTTCATCTCCATATAAAACACATTTCTAAGGACAATATCGATCATCTAGTTGATTAGTGAGACATCTATGAAAAATCTAAATTTTGGATTGAGTGTGCAGTTATATGTGAAAGTGTTCTCTCTATCTGGTACAATACTCAGATTACTTGTAAACACCACCAAATCAATTATAATGCACTAAAACTTGAAGTGAATTAAATTAAATGTTGATGTTGTCTGGGTCACTAGTAGGATATTTCTGAAATGTACTGGACCGTTGTTATTTTAGCTTCCCAGTGTTATTTTGTAGCATCTATATCAACGAAAATATGTTTGCTTCTGTCCATATATGTATGTATGCTACGCGTTGCTAAACCGTTCATCCAATTGCGATGAAACTTTGAAGATTTGATGTGTGCATGCCCGCGATGGTTTCCATATGGTAAAATGAATGAATATGGTGAAATCTGGCATTATAAAATTCGTATAAAAAAATGCAATAGGTGGCACACAAGCTGTTTGAAAACTGAATGTACCGGGAATGAAGTATGGAATGTGGGAGTAGGGAGGGAACATGGGAGGAGGAGAGGAACTCGGGAGGGGGGTTCACGGGACGGGGGAAGAGGGAGTGGGGAGAGGGAATGCGGAGAAGGAGGAGTGAGAGGGGAAGGGGGCGTGGAAAAAGATGGGGAGGCGGAAGGGGAATGGAACGAATAGGAAAGGACACGCAGGGAGAAACCATTTCTTTATTAAGTGGCATAGCAACGCATGCCAGGAAATTGCTAGTATTTAATATGTAAAACACAGACACGTGTAAATAATGATTAATTTATGGTGAGCATTCGAATAATGCTTTCCTAATTATCTCAAAACTTAATATTTGAAGATGTCTGACTAATCAACTGAACAATCGATATTTTCAGTGGATAGTATTTTACTGTCAATGCCTTGAGGTGGTCGAATAATATTTTGAAAATTTTTTAATATTTTTGTTCTTAGTGTAGGAAATTTTACAATCTCACAGAATTTAGTGTAAATTTATTTTTAATATTTTTTTAGTATCTTTTTTACCCTCTGTTTTTTTACTGTGTATTTTATATATTTTTATTAATATATTTTACTGGTTTGTTAATTTTTTGTTATTTTTTATTTTCCAAAAAGTCTCCCTCAATCCTCCTAAATTATTAAAAATCCTACGATCTACAATGTATAAAAATAAAATTTCATTATTAAAATAAATTTTTAAAAAAGTAAAAAAAAAAATTGGTAAGGTCGGGTTGTCTCAACTCCTGTCACATTTGAGCTAGGTTCAGCGCCATTTTGATTTTTTAGGTGTGAAAGGGCACGTTAAACGTTTCATTGTGTGATCAAAAATTGTTGATCAGTCGTATGGTCATGCTGATAAGTTTGAAGCTTGATGAAACATTGAAACTTGATCAAATGTTGAAATGAGCCGAGAATAAGTGCTTAACGGAGACCGTTGAAATGTCAATGATTAAAAATGGCACTAATCTTCGTCGTTTCTCGGCCCGTTTCACTGTGTGATCAAAGTTTGTTATTAATCTGTCAAATTGTATGGTTATGCTGTTAAGTTTGAAGCTTGATGAAACGTTGATCAAACGCTGAAATGGGCCGATAATAAGCGCTTAACGGAGATCGTTGAAATGTCAAAGATTAAAAATGGCACTAATTTTCAATCAGTTGTGATGGGAATTGAAACATTAAACGTCGTTACTCGGCCCGTTTCAGTGTGTGATCAAAAATTGTTGATCCGTCAAACTGTACGGTCATGCTGTAAAGCTTGAAGCTTTATAAAATGTTGATCAAACACTAAAATGGGCCGAGAATAAGTGCTTAACGTAGGCCATTTGAAATATCAATGATTAAAAATTGCGCTAATCTTCAATCAGTTGTGGTGGGAGTTGAAATGTCAAACATCGTTTCTCGGCCCGTTTCACTGTGTGATCAAAACGTGTTGATCTGTCAAACCACACTGTCATGCTGTTATGCTTGAACGTTTATAAATTTTTGATCAAATTCTGAAATGGGTCGAGAAAAAGCGGTTTATGGAGACTGTTGAAATGTCAAAGATTAAAAATGGCGCTAATCTTCAATCAGCTGTGATGGGAGTTGAAACATTTACCAATCACTGACAGACCCAATGTCGGCGGTGAGCGAGTTTCGTTCAAATGTCGAAAAATTTAAACACAACCAATTATTATCATCGTATTAGAATATTATGTCACTGATAATACAATTTGGAAGGCAGAGTTCCGCCACCCCGGGAACCATTTATTGGTAACCAACACCCCTGCCGTAGGTCACCCCAAGTGCTGACTTAGCAGGGGCGCCCGCGTTGCTGGGATCTTGGCGCCGAACGCGTTTTTTGTTTACATGAGCTACACACAGGAGGCTCTGAGGAAAATAATTTCCCTCAGGGCCTATATCATCTTTGGGGATGCTGTGTGGAGGGTCTTTTATTGGAAAGGAGGAAGGGGAATATCTGGGAAGGAAAAAGGAATGTGTCCAGGAGTGACAGACGTATGTGTCCATCCCACCCATTGCGGCGCAAGGCGATAGGTCGAGAGAGTCCGGCTGAAGAGGTCTAGATTAAGTCCCCCTCATTCAGTTCTCCCGATCCGGCCCGCCTCGCAGTAGGTGGACAAACAATGAACAAACAAGTGGTTCGCTACGTTTGGTGATTTATAACATTTATATTTTAATACGATGATAATAATTGGTTGTGTTTAAATTTTTCGACGAACGATACTCGCTCACCGCCGACATTAGGTCTGTCAGTGATTGGTACTCCACACAGCATCCCCAAAGATGCATAGGCCCTGAGAGAAAAATAGTTTCCTCAAGGCATCCTGTGTGGAGCTTTTGTAAAAAAAATATGTTTTTATCCCTTTAAAAATGCACAAATTTCATACAATCTACATAAATTATTTTCTTATCGGAAAGGTTTTACATTTTCAATGGTTTTTTTTTCTCGATTATTTATTTAAAAATCTTATGTTCACGATTTTTCAAATAATAATTCTACAATTACGATTATTCAATCAATTTTCATATTGTTGATTATATACTATGACCAATAGTTCTATTAATTATTTAAAAGCTACAATTAATCAATTGATAATCGTACTATTACGACAGAAAAATCAATACACCTTTTTTAACCGTCATCCAATGATATTTGATAATCGTATAATTACGACTTTTAAATAAAAAGTCGTAAGTCTACGATTAATCTGTCAGTATTTGGGTGATCATAATTATTAAATCAAATTTTAACTGAAATTCAAATATAACCAGTACCGATTGCAAGTGTGTTTCTGCCTTCTATCAAATTATAATAAATATTCAATTTTGTTATAAGAAAAACTCTCTTTTTATAAAATTTTGAAGGTTTGTCCCATCAATGTAATATATCATTAAAGAAGAAGATAACAGTGATAATCTAAATGAAAATATGAAAGAAGACAAGGCTGGAACTCGAGCCCACAACCTCTCGTTTAACCGGGATGTGCGCATTAACCAATTCCGCCACTGCCACCTTCTGTCAAACCATCATATTAGTCAATATCGTATTTCAAAATTTTAGAATTAACAATATTATCTTCAACTAATTTTTTTTCCATATAATAGGCAACTACCCTTTTTATTGGAAACAATCTTTCTAAGAATTGGTTTGTAACCTAGAGAGCGTCTCGGATAAATGTATCAGATTTTATTCATATGCAACTATGTATTGACTTTTTATAAAAGTCTAAATGAATATACAACTTTTCGTAAGAACTAGTGGTCGCCCGATGATCGAAATTCGACCATAATTAATTTAATGTGTTTTTTATTGATTTAATGTATTTTTTATGCATAATTTACAAAAATATTAGCATTCTGCACTCCTACTCTATATAAACTATAAGTGCGAAATTTCATACTCCTCCGTCCACGAAATTTTCGTAAAAGGGGTACGAAGTTTTTGCTTCACGTATTAATATGATTTTATTTTTTTAAATTGATAAACGCGCACGTCCCTGTTAGATGAGAGGTTCTGGGTTCAAGTCCCAGTTGCGACCAATTTCTTTTTCTTTGTCTTGTTCTCTTTCGTCTAGATTATTATTGTTATATTCTTCTTCAATGATAAATTATAATAAGCTAACAACATGTTATTTGTCCTTTTGTGATGATCACAATTTGTTTAAAAGCTGAAAGGGACTTAGAATCGGCATTCAATGGGAACTTTCAAGTGTCAAACGAACAAAATTGCGCTGAACATCAATGAAAACAACACCTTACATTTTTAAAACAATGATTTTATGATTATAAGTATTGAATCAACATTCATATACGCCTATGACTATTCTATGAATACTTGCATTCTTATAGTTTAACAATATATCATTACTTTAATAACAAAAATCTATAAAAACACGACCAATCAATCAATCTATTTGTATTGTTACGAATATTCATTAAAAATCACACAGTTACGAATATTCACCAAAAAATCACACATTTACGATTATTCACTAAAAAATCACACAGTTACGATTATTCAACCAATGCCTACAATTATTATCCAATAATCGTTAAATTACGACAATTCAATAAAAAATCGAAAAAATTTATGATTCCAACAATTTATTCATCGATTCACTCAAGAACGCCAACAATTGATAAAAGTGATAAATAAAACAATTCTAAATCTACTCTTTCTCAGATGGTGCAAGTTTAATTATTGTAGAAAAAACACTTTTTTCAAATTATGTTTCAAAATATTAAAAAGAATACATTTTTTGCGCCCTTATTATCAGTATGAATAAAAACTCAATTATACAAATACAATATTGTATCGGTGATTCAATCCAATATTACGTTATTGCAAGATTTGAGTTTGTTAACCCTAGATTATTAAATTATCCTACGAGTGATGTTGTTACAAAAAATACGACATACATATAAAACGGTAATACATAAGATAATCAAAAACATTTATTAAATTAGAAGTAATGGTAACATTCTTTGGGTTTAAGAGATCGCGTAATAATGATTTTTTATTTTATTTTTTATTGTACACAGTTTGGGAAACATGTTCACGTTATGCGCTCTACATGGCTCTTTTGCATTTCATGCAAAATTTTGTTGTCATTTTTCTTGACTTGGATGGACAAAATGCACATATTTTTCTTGAATTTGGTTCTTGAATTGTTTCCGCTTCAGGAACAGATTATCATACTTGTTTTTATCACTTATTTATAAAATCTTTATAAAATAAAATAAAATAAAATCTTTATAAATAAGTGGTAAAAACAAATACACGTGCTCAACAGTCATGTAAAAACTAAACTTTCGTAAATTTTACAATATTCTTGCTATAAGTCAACACACAAATGGATCGTCTTAAACCGTAGTGAACTAACTCACTTTGCAATTTTTTAATTAGAACTTGAAATGAGAGCTCCAAATCATAATCTAGCACAGTCAGAAAGAAGAACCAATCAGATAAAAACTGTCCATGATTGGTCAGGACAGTATTTCTCTGATTGGTTCTCTCTGATAGAGCTAGATTATGATTTGGAGCCCACATTTCAAGCTCAGAAACTGCAAAAAGTGAGTTAGTTCACTATGGCTTAAGACCATCCAAATGACGCCCGACCACGTGTGGCACACTGACGGAACAAATAAGGAAGGTGAAGCGGGGTGCACGGGATCGACGCGAACAATGTTTTTTTTAGGAATCGTCATTTCGCCGTCGTATTTTGTACGATAGTTTAGTATTCTAGGGTTAATGAACAAAACTATTTATTCGTATTCATCAAAAAATTAATTCGTCTTAATATTTTGAAGCATACCTTGCAAAACGTGTTTTTTCTTAAATAATTAAACTAGCGCTATCTAAAGCCTCGACGAAATTGAGCGAGTTTACAAGCTACTATCTGGAAAATTCACTATCTGTTAGTAAACTCGCTCAGTGTCATCGTAGCACTAGCTAACTAGCAGATTGTGGACAATCTACGAAAAAAGTTGAGAGGTGGTCAACTTTACTCGCTACTCGCTCAAGATGGCGGCCCACCAACAGCTGATTTCGTAATTGTCATAATTAGTTCGCGCGGGAGCCGTAATTCTCACTACTGGCTAGCGTGTGGCGCTAGCTGTGAGCTTAAGTTTTTTTACAAAATGTCGACCGAATTGGTTCGCGCGAGAGTCGTTATTTGAGCTGCTGCTGTCACTACTAAGCGAGTAGACAGTTTTGTGTGTCATCATGACAATCTCACTAGCCGATTCACCCGCTTTTAAACTTACCGGCTAGTAGCTTGTAAACTCGCTCAATGTAATCGAGGTTTAGAAAGAGTAGATTATGAATTGTTGTAAGAATCACTCTAATAAAAAATTTAAAAAAAACATCAAATACATACAGATAAGCGAAATGCTCGTAGAAAAATCAAAAATATGACGACTCAAAAAAAACATCAATATCCCACGAAAAAAATAGAGACAAATAAAATATTGAAAATTGAAATGACAAAAATATAAATGGAAAACATTTATTGTAACGATGTAAGTTCTAGTCCAATTTTGTAATGTTGTATATTTTAAATTAAGTAATATCAATTTTTAAGAAATCAATCAATTGTTCAAATAATTGACAATGAATTTGTTTTCTTAATACATAATTTTAAGTTTGGATTGTTTCACAGAAGTAAAAATGTAGCATTGTCATCGAAAATGGCTCATGAGAGAAATTATACCAATTTTTAATCAAATTGTGATCTGCAAAAAAGCACAACTGTGATTTTGTTATGCTTGTCAGATGTTCATAATTTGTTCAAAATCTAGAATTGGCGCTTAACAGCGACCTTTCAAATGTAAAATAACAACAACAATTGCACCATTCGAAGACAATGTTACATTTGGGTTTCTGTGAAATGGAACAACTTAAATAACAATAATCGAAATTTTATGAAAATGTGGGTTTAAATGGATTTCGAGTGAAGAATTCAAATCCAAAATTAGTTATTTGAATTTTTGATTAAAAATTAGTTGAATTGTATATAATATCATTCTAGTCAATTTTTACAAAGAATAGCTAATATTTCCTCTTATGAAATTATTCAAAAGAATACGATATTGCACAATTTGTGTGTTTTTATATCAAAAAGTAATTAATTTTGTTTTAACCTTTCCATTGCGACTGTTCAAAAAATGTAACCTAAAATGTTAACCCATGTAACAAAAACGATCTCGATAATTTCATGATTTTCGGATCCACAGAAATAAAATTAAGTCTTACTCTCAAACTCACGTCTGTAGCTAATTTTGGGAAAAGTATAATTAATATTTACATTGATTATATAAAGCTTTGAACTAACAGTTTTCCAACTTTTCGCATTAAATTATTACAATAACCGCTAACGATACTGTATTCGATATATTAATATGTTTACAACACTGATTTTGAATACAGATATACTGATTTCCATTTCGTATTTTAATCATACAAATTCATGCAAAATGTGCAATATCTAATTCCGTCGATACGATATAATATTAATTATTATACCATTGTATTATACCTGGCTTTTACATAAAGAGCAGCCAATTATTAAAATACCAATTCAAAATTCTACCAATTTTCAGGGTGGAAAATTTAGCAAGACAAATTTGCATAAAAACGGATTTCCGTAAAAACGGATTTCCGTAAAAAGTGATTTCCGCAAAGCAGGTTTCACAAAAGGGTTTCCATAACAACAGTTACCCGTAATAAAACTGTTTTCCACCTCCAGTGCTTAAGGTAATATGAAATACCTGCGTAGATAAGAACAACTCTAAGAATCATCTTTTGAGATTCATCCTTTGTATAATTTTTTTTTTCTATTTCCTATGAGAATCATTGCTTTGAAAAGACCTCCAGAAATAACTAATTCTGATGCCTGGAAGAAACTGATTCCACTGGATTTGAATATTTTGCTTCACATAATTTTTTTTTATATTGAATATTCAAGTACAGATTAACAAAAATAAATAAAGACAAAAGGGCCAAAAATTTTCGTGGGAAAATCGAAAAATTGAAAAAAAAATTGTTTAGAATTTTGAATCTAGTATTTCATAAGGAGCCTCTGCACATATTTTTTTAATATTATAACCTCATAGCTAAAACAATAAATAAATAAATAAATCTCTAGTTTTTAAACCTTTTTGAAGACATTATTCCATAGCTAATAAATAAATATTAATACTTTCTTAAGACAATTATAAATAATTTATATCTTCAACGAAATAAATCAAGGCCACGATAGCTTTTTTCACTTCAATTTTTGATGAAAATGTTTTTAACTATTTTTATTTTTAAATTCATTGACATTTATCTATAGGTTAACACAAAAATCATTTACACTAATTAATTATTAGTTAATTAGAAAATTTAAAAACGATTACATATTACGTTCGAACAATGTTATATTCGTCTAACTCAAACAACAAGATATTCTGAAGGTTGATTCTGTGTTATCTTTTGCGTTAAGACAGCGTTACAACAAAATTAAGAGAAATGGGCAAAATCCATCGGATATCGAAATGCATCCGTCGTACGTTTTCGGCTGTCAAATTTCTGTGATTTTCCTTGGCATGTTTACGCCTGGCATGTGTTAAATGGATTAATTACCCGCTTGTAAACACGAATTACTATTCATTAGTTATTTAAACTACTTATATATTAGGCGTCCATAAATGACTATCTGTCTGTCGTATAATTTTGATGTTTGTACGCGATGACTTTCGATTTGCAAATTTTCCCGCGACAAACGAGGATTATGCGGTAAAACGCGCTGTCATCTCTGGCGTTAGGATAACTGCTTTTAAGAGTTGGTATCTTAACGCAAATCCAGTATTTAGATTGTTAGCGCGATTCAAAATACGGCATTTAAGAAAACTGTCAAAATGTGTCATATGCTGTTGATTTAACACACGTTTCGCTCTTGTAAAAGAATCAGAATCACCTTACCAGTAACTCAAAAATCAGAAACAAAATAATCGGGAGATATTTTGTGTACAGGAATATAATTTGTTAAACTAACGTCCGATTAATTAGAAATTTTGTGTACATGATATACCATGAACACAATATTTGTTAAGCTAACCATGCATTTTTGTACGCGGTATCCCGTTCGTATAACGTTCTGTTGAATAGAAACAATGTGAAATTAACCAGAATTATTTTGTGCATGCGATATACGGTAAATCTAATATCTGATTAACTAAAAAAATTTGTACATGATAAAATATCTTAAACATGATATTTGGTTACCTTGAATTTTTTTTTGCACCACTTGTCACTAAAAATCTGTGATTTTAAGCAATTCCTTCGCAATTAAATGAGTTTTTTTTTGTTTTTTCTAACGTCTCTCTGGTTTCCGTAAAAATGTGTTACTGTAAAAAGTGATTTCCGTTACGCTGGTTTTTTATAACAACCGGTTTCCGGAAAATTTTCAACGTCTTCAGCACCAAAAACGAAAAAAATCTTAAAGCTAAGTACCTAAGTATAAAACTACCTATTTCTCTTTTCAAAAACCACACCCTTTTTTTAAAATTCCTAGTAAAAATTTTCTACCAAATAAGATACGCGTATGTTAGCTCATTAAATTCACTTTTAAAGTGAACATATTTTGTACTCGTAAGTTTTTTTAAATTATTATAAAACTAGACTAATTCCTATTGAAAAAAAACGATTGTTGTTTAGTTTGAGATGTTTTGGACCGCAGAGCGCGGGGTGATAATTGCCCCGATGATAGCGAACCTCCGATAGGAGAGGCACCATAATTTTAGCTTACTTGACGCGTAGAATGTCTGAGATAGTTTGAAAATAAATAATATTAAAACGGGTTTTAATATGTATTTAAAGATCACTGAAATCTATGAGAAAATCATGTTAATGCTAGGGAATTAACAAAAATAAATTTGGGTAGAGCACGGCTAAAATAAGAAAAAATACTGTGAAAATTTCACCACACAGGGGCTTACCATTTAAATGCTTTTGCTGCTGCTGTTTTATACCCATACACAGATTTTTGTTAAAATATTGAGTTTCAAATACAGGTTTCCGGAATTTTATTTTTTTAATAAAGTGATTTCCGTCGAATTTCAGTGCTGCATAAATGAGACATTTCTTAGGATTAAAATGGATTTCTCTAGTATTATGATCAATTTATTTTCGTTGGCAGACGAAAATAATTGGTATTTTTAGCTTTGTACATTTTATCAATTATTGTATTAATTTTGGGGCTGATTGAGGTAATGTATTATTAATTTATTAACTTAAGAAGTTTGACTCTCTTCAAATTTGATTTTTATAAAATGCTTAACTTTTGTCTATTTTGTATAAATGACTTTGCGTGTTGCCATTCTCTATTAATATATTGTTGTTCTGTGTTTATATTTATTGTTCATATTTTTAGCTGTAAAAACCCTTGTTATCATTATTATTAACCCATTTACTTGTAGTTTTAACCACATTGTTATTTTTATTAACATCTTTGTTATTTTTACTAACAATAACTTTGTACAAACATGTTAGTAGCACGCTTGTTAATAGTATTGACTTTGATACCTACTTGGTTAGTTGATATATTAACAATTTTGTTACTAGTTAAAAACTATTATTTCATTATTACTATTAATTATTTTGTTATCATCGTGAACATCTTTGCTATCACGATGAACTTAATTGATGTTTCAACACCGTCGTTACCGTGTATAGAATAATTACCGACATTTGTGGTTAGGTACCATTAACAAATTTGTTGCCGAAATTAACAAAATTAAGAGCTTTGTAATTGAAATTAACATCTTTGTTATTATTTTTAACACATTTGTAATTATTATTAACAATTTTGTAATTAACAGGTGAGAATAATGTATTTGCAATTATTTAAAACATTTTGGTTTTCCTATTTATTTTTGCATTTAAAAAAATAGTGGTGTCAAAGTTGTAATAATTATTTTCAACATTCTTTTTTTTTTAACAACTGCATTGATATTGTTAACAACATTGTAATTATTATTATCGACCGTGTTATTATTTTTAACACGTTTGTACTTTCTTATTAACAACGCTATTTTTTATCAACTTTGTAACTTTTTTAAACAATTTTGTAATTTTTTTCAATTTGTCGGCTAGTGAGATTTTCTACTGCTTCTAAGACAATTGCCTTCTCTTACAATATCGGGCATCGTGCAATCTTCCATTAAAATGCAACATTGTGTTACACCATAGAAACAAGATTTTTCTAGCCTATCCAATATAATTGCCATAAATACGTCATCTATTTTTAATGTAATTGCCCTGGGGTTTTAGCACAGTGAAATCGATAACTTTACAAAATAGGCGCAACTTCCGTAGATTTTATATCGATATCCTTAAGCACGGTTGCACTGTTGACAGGCGAACCGATATTGATAGGGATAAGCATTTGCTGGCAACACTGGCGAATCTGTCTACGGATGTACATATATAAATGTCAAACGGCCTCGTTAAAAATACTAATAAATTGTCATTTTCCAATTAAAATACTAACTTTAATATAAATTGGCGTTTTGCATGTTTTTTTTAATGAGGTCTTTAGTCATATCTGAACCAATTTCATTACTCCAAGATCGAATAAATTGATCGCCTCTTAGATGAATTAATTAGGTTCTACGGATCGCGTATACGATTTCTTTCAATTCTAAGAGCTTCGTCAGTTCACCTCCATTCATTAATAAGACAGTTATACTGCATAGCAAAAAAATGTAGTTGATTGCAATGGCGGACATAAAATGAAAATTGACGAAAAAACCCGCCTTTATTTTGTAATAACTTTGGCCTCTAGTAATAATTTTTCCTACGTCGAGGTTCATCCGCTTATAAAACCCCTTGTCTATGAAAAATTATAAAACATCCCAAAGATTCTTGTATTTGGGCAAATTGCCAACAGCTAATTATGAGATTTACTTTCAAAATTACACCTCAGCAATTTAACTACCATAATATTTTGAACATATTTAAATTTTTTTTTAAAACTTTACTTTAAATCTCTTTTAATATTTTGCATCAATCGTCCAGTGTTAATGGCCGTTGTAAAATAAAATATAATGATACAATAGCAAGCGCCGACAGATTATAACCAGACTATTGCCACTGATCACACTTCGCAATGGATAACTTGATACGAGATCCGTTTCGTTTGGAAACGTGACGGACTCATTCCGTCACGTTTACGTGATGCACTACCCTGCACCCGGTGGTAACGTGTGATACATGTATATTTTTAATTGACAACATGTCGCCAGTACTCTGACATCTACATTTTTGAGGAATCGCTGTCGAGTACGTGTTGGCGCACTTGTGTGTAATCTAGTAAAATCATTTTAACGTGTCTAGCTTTGTACTGGTCGTGTCTATAAAATTAACATGTCTATGACATTTTGTATGGCTTAACCAAAGATGTTGGTAATTTGTAGATGTGTGTGTTATATAAACCACAAGAAGAGTAGGGCCCAGTTTAAAAAACTGACATAATAAGCGTTTTACCAAAAAAGTTGTCTTTTTCACTTTTTTACACGTCGCTACGCCAATCAAAAAATTTGAGCCGTTTTTTTTTATAATGTATAACTATTGTTAATAATAATAATTAAAAAAAACTTTTTGCATAGATTCAAGAAAACTAAATGCGGTAACCGATAGAGATTCTTACCCTTACCTTACTTATTCGACATAAAAAAAATTACATTTTAAAGTTATGTTGACTGTTATATGGAGCCAAAATACAATTGAATGTAAAACTAAACTTTTTTCAGGCTACACCGGTAAGCTCATGTTTGCATTGTATAAAATCCCCCCTCCTAACCTAACCTAACAGCATTCCTCTTCTTTTTTATTGCTATATTTTGCTAATCCTTCAATGCGCTTTATTTGTTTGGTTAGGCTATGTTAGGCTAAGAGAGGCGTGCCAATACTGTCACAGAAAAATGTGCAATTTTGTTTTCTATTGCGTTTGCATCTTTGTAACAGTCGCAAAGCCTTTCAAAAAAGAAATTTGTTATTTCGATAGTGATTTTTATGTAAAAAATGTAATTTTTCTGAAAAACATTGTTTAGATGGCTTAAATCAATGCACGTTGCTCTTTTGTACCAAACTGTTTTGTAAAATCACTGCATTACCCGAATCCATTGCAATATTTCAACAACAAAGAAAATGTTATTTGTCAAAATACAAAGCGCTTACAAATTGCTTGCCACAAAAATATTAATAATTTTTGCTGACAATATGGCAAACATTACAAAATGTGAATAAGGTCTACACACGAGATCACTTGTCTAAGGTTTGTTCAAAAGAGAATCGTTCTTCGGTTTATTTTTAGGGTATTGTGCTCTCTCCTTCTTTTTAGCCAATAGTTTGGACAACTTTACAGTGTCCTTCATCAAGACAGATGTGTAGATTGTGTAACCACAAGAACGTTTTCGTGAATTTCAATTGCCTCCATAAGTAGATTTGCCCGATGCGTTTTTGGTCTTCCCAGGACATCAGAAACAGATGCAAAGTAAAAGCCGGGTTCATTGAAGTGCATGCAAATGCCAAATTGTTCGGATAGCCGAGTTTGCCCGCTCGAAAGTGTGCTGAGATCTTTTTTGGCCTACAACACACCTTGTAATAACATCATCAACAGGGCACAATACCCGAAAATAATCACGTATTTCGTTAAATGTTGATAATTAGACCACTTCAACGAGTAGCATCTCTTTACTTTAATCAAAAACATTGTGTTGCTCCCTTTTTTTGACAAATTTAAGAAGTTTATAATATATATTGAATTGAAATTATGACATGTATTACAGGTCAAAATTTAATAAACGGCTATACGGTGAAAATTGCCAGTACAGACAAAACATTCTAGATACCTTCTTAATGTGTACGTTACTGCCACCTATTGATTAAGTTGGAAACCTTGTATCAAATTCACAGATTTATCCCTCTTTTAAAAATTATCTAAGTTATAAATATTTTACACGATGAAGATACATGTCAGTCAATACAGCAAGTTTTACCAATTGCTAAAACACATTTTTTTTTGTATTTTTAACTAAAATTGCGAATTTTGAAACATTTCACGGAAGCCTACACTACTTTTTCAAGTATTTTAAGGAAAAGGCGGTCAGAAAATGTAAAATAGACTAGTCAAAATTAGAAAAAACTTGTTTTAAAAATAATTGAAAAGAACTGCTTAGAAAATTGAACAAAAGCGTAGCGTAAATTTTTATATTCAATAATTAATTGATTATCTAATTAATTAATTACTTCGGCAATGAACGTAGACCAAATTTAACAACTATGTTGGGAAGGGGAAGAAGACATTTTGATATTGTGAACCTTTTTAGAAATATTCCAGTTTTTTATATTAGATTGTAATTATTCCTGTATATCGTGTTTTTCAAGATAAACTCAATGCGAAGAATTTGTAAAATATGACATATATTGATATAATATGATGAAAAAATTAATAAAAAAAACATTTTAATTGATGTTTTTGGTTTTATTTTTTATTGTTGCGTAGAGGGATACAAGTTCTTCGAATAGTCAAATTTGCTTAAGGTGATCCCATAGTCCTTGAAAAATTCGAAATCGTCTGTTTTGCGAGGGATTATAAAATACTTGAGAAAACTTGACAACCAATAATAGACGAGAGGCGTCAGGCTCATAAATCCCGAGTTCCGCCCTCAAATACACTGTGGTAAAAATTGTGAAAAATATGAACATAATAATTATATTAAATACTTATTTATGATTATCAAAATACATGGTAAAATTAACATATTATGGGCCTAATTTGTAGAACAAGTAACTTTCATTTATCAAATTTTACAGGAGGCAGTAAAGACTGTTTTTTAAACTCATGAACCAAGATGAACCGCTCTCCTTCGCACGGAATAGACTAGGTTTATAAAACATTTGAACGTACTTAAGATTTGTATAGTTTGTTAATAAAAAATGTTTAATAATTTTGAATTTTTAAATTATTTTTTATAATTTAACTTTATAGGTTATTAATATGCAATTTACAGTTATTTTATCATACGATTTATTTAACTCTTCTATACACTCTTGCAGTTCACATTTCTTTAGAATTCTATTGAAAAGTTTTTATTTTCAAGCAACCAGTTGGGCAGCGTTGTGGGGCGGCTTAAAGAGGATCTGTAAGAAGGGATGTATTAACGCGAATTTTGAAGATGACGGAATATATGAAGGAATCATTTGCTCTGTGTGGAGGAGGGTACATTAATGCAAACATTTAGTTTACAGTTAAGTAATTGACTGAGAGTGGTGAACTCCAAATTTTAAGTGGATAAAAAAAATCTTCATTCTTGGGAATCTGTTTTATATAATACCGACTAAACTTTAATTAACAGTTAACAAAATTATGGCGTTGTTTCTATCAAGAAAATTTATCTTTTTTTCTAGTGCCTTTTTTTATTTTTTTTTATGTGAATACCACACAAGAATCTCAACTACTGCTATTTGGAGTCAGTGAGACTATGGCATCCCCAATTGGGGTATGTTGTGAGGCTGAAGGTAGAGAGGAAGCGAAAGAGATGGGGAAGAGGAAGGTGGGGAAGTACCTGACTATTCAGATCTGGTCACTAAGCAACGTTTAAATTTCGAATTTTGGTCTTACACCAGGGCGATACTGAGAGTATCTTCCATTCCGGAACATGCCACAAATATACCATAATAAATTATATTTAATTATTTGAACCCGCGACCATCGGATCGACTTTCCCCTCAAACACGGAGGCCGTCAAATACATTTGACCAGGAGGCCTACAATTATATTTGAACTGCTAATAAATTAGATTGTTTAAAATTCTTTTGGACAATTTGCATTTATTTAAAAATAAAAATATTGGAAATAACAATTTTCAACAAAAATATTCACCAACAGTTTGGCGGTTAACAACTGAAAGGGAAAGCTTCGGACTGTAATTTAGGTATTAATAAACAAAAAAAATATATTTAATCATTCCCCAAAAGTAAGAACTTGGCAATAAAAGTTAATTAATTAAAGCTAATACGTTTCTCTTCTACGGAGATTTGATGTGCATAGTTAGATTTATGCCAGTGTTAACAACGTAAAAATAATTAAGTTCATTAATGTTACGGCGGAATTTAAAAAATCGTGTTTTTTTAAATAAAAATAATATAACTTTTTCAAAATGTGAATCGAGTACTTCAAGGAAGTCGCTTTATACGGAAAATGAAACGAATTTATAAATATTAAATTGTTAACGATATATTGAAATTTGCTCACTGTGCGGTACTGTTGTCACTATTTAATACTCAAAAGCGCGCCAGATTTAAAATTGTAAATGTCAAATCATTGGCAAAGTTATTGCCTACTTCAAACGACATTTGGCAACAGAATTATATATTTTTTTTCAAATTCGAGTATTATTATATAAATAAAGTAAATTATAAAGTGGTTAACCGGTATATTCAAACATCTACGTATATAACTAGGAAATTTTAAAATCGATAGTACGTAAACTCGAATAACATTTTACGGCGCAGAGAGTCACGGACATCAAGGACGTCCGTCCACCACAACTGTTGGGTGGAGAATGCGACAAAAAGGCGGTGACGATTGTGTGGTCCTTACGTCCATGGCATAAGGTTTACTTTGAAATAACATTTTCGTCGAATGCCGGCGGTCTTGATTGATGTCAAAAATAACAACGCGAAAATGCACATTTTATTTTATTTCGGGAAGTTCATGCATAAATATCGACTTTTTTCGCGATTATCATAAAAGAAACTAAATTTGCCACATTATGCAATAAAATTAAATACGAAGAGGGGTTTACAAGTAGGAGAGTTTGCACTTGAAAGTGTTTTTTTATAGACCTTATACTTTATTTTTTTCTAGGCTTATTAAAAGACTTATAAAAAAATTGACCGATATTTTTAAGGGCAAAGATATGTTCTACACGCAGTATTTAATTAAAGCATCTAAAATACTTTTAAGCGATTAAATTTTCAAAACAAAAATACACGATTTTGTATGATTTTGCATTATGTCGCAAGGCATCATCTTAAATGGAAATAAATGACATCAAATGGTAAGACAGCATAAAATAAATATAAATGGGGCTAAAGGACATCAAAAAGGTAAAACAGCAAAAATGGATGTAATAGGGAAGTTGAGTGAAAAATATTTTGACTTATAAAAAATACGTCCATGTAGGTCAAAAAATGTCGATTCTAAATATATAAATATATTTATTTATTATTGTTCTTAGAATTAATTAAACGTTCTTAAAAAATGATTAAAAAGCTTGAAACCCCAAACGCTTCATGATTGGTCGAAAGAATTCTGACGTCATCTGTACGGCGCTTTGTACGCGAATGGAAAGCCTATGGTGCATCTCTTTCTATTACATGAGAGATGGTTTATTTATGATGAGACGGGTTGTATACAAATACAAATGTCTACTTGAAACCGGTTTCTTTACAGTCAGAACTGGACAGCAAACTGCAGAAATAAATTATCGTTCGTATCACAAAAACATAAAAACCAAACAAAAATAGTTTTATATAAACACACAAATAAACATTGATTTTAAATAAATAGAGAAGCAAACTTCATTACCGCGCGTCTAACAACTAAACATTTGAATGCAAGCATATATATTTGTCTCACTTGCACAAGCCACGAGAACAACACGGCCGCTGGAGTTAGACAAAGACAGAAACACAAACCTGCTATTGTAAGTTGGTGTTGCCTACCATTAGAAATTTTACCCAAAATTAACAATGAAATAGAGTTTTATTAACGTTAGTTTGTAATAAAATAAACTAATTTTAATTATTTTTAATATGTGTTTTTTATTATGACTAAAAGTAAGCATAACTAATGAAATAATTAATTTTGTTCAAATATTTTTTATTGTACCAATGGTACATAATACTAAAACGGAAAGTGTTTCAAAAGTGATTCAAAGGGTGTTTTCAAAGTTCTTTTCTCAGCAATCGAATTATTTCCACCCACTTTCCACGGCATGCTGCGTCTTTAGGTGCCATGCAAAATTATTAATATAAAATACGTTGATAAAAAAATGTTAATACTACATTATTCATTAATAAGCTAAAATAAGTTGTAATAACGTCTTTTGTATGAAGATTAAAAAGTAATTTTTATTATTATTGCCAAAATATATTAAATGAGAGGTAACTTAGTAACCATAGTAACTTATTCAATAAATTGTGTATTCTCCCAAAAATGTGGTAAAACCAAAACGACTTTTTAGTGGCAACACTGAACCTATATTACAGTAATAATTTGACTTTTTATTTCAACTCCTGCGTTTTTTAATTAAATATGAATATGTCAACAATAAACTTCCGTGCGGAAAGTAATTCCGCTTGATTATTATGTGTTTGTGTCCTTGAATCGCATTCTTTCACGACGCATTTACCCATTTTGTAGAGCGCAACGCTCGTTCGACAACAAACTGTCACTTGATAATACCGTGCTGGAAAGTTCTTAGGCGGGAGAAACAAAAATTCTAACTTTAAAAATTAATTTAACTATGAAATCTTGATCAATTTTATTTTTTTTAAATACCATTAATTTTGATAGACGGTTAATTTTGATAAAAAAAATTACTGGAATTCCTTATGGAAGAATTAAAAAATTCTCCATACAAAATGCCAAAGCATCATGTTTTTCCGATCCAAATGACGTCACGCACACACCCCGCCTCTTACCGCTCGGATTCCGCTCGTTTTGGCGGGCTTAATAAAATTTAAACTTGGAGAATTAATTTAACTATGAAAACGAACTTTAAAAAAAAATAAAAAAATACCAGTATTTAAGTTTTAATGTGAACATTGATAAAAAAAAAATAAAAAAAATGGACTCAACTTCCTTATTGGGAACAGCAGAAATAGATATAATTGGGGCTGAAGGACATCAAAAGGTAAAACAGCAAAAATATGTATAATTGGGGTGGAAGGACATCAAATGGTAAAACAGCAAAAAAAGAGTTATAAATGGGGCCAAAAGACATTAAACAGCAAAAAATAGATATAATGGGGCTAAAGGACATCGAATGGTTAACTTGCAAAAATAGATGTAGATGGGGCTAAATGACATCAATGGGAAAAACACATCAACCCCTCTCTATTCCCATCCTTAGCCTCTTAATCCTCATCCTCTAGTTCTCCTCACCCCCCCCTCTCACATATTGTAACAAAAAAAAAACTTATTCAGAAAACACCTTATTATGTCACACATCATTTACTTACATAAGTGGAAGTTTATAATTGGCATAATGAACTATTTTCTTATTGTATTATTTTGTAATTTATGATTTGCTGTTAACTTTCCTAAATAAATAAAATAAAATAAAACAGCCAAAAAGATATAAATGGGGCAAAAGGAAATCAAATGGTGAAACAGCATAAAAGATATATAAATGGGGCTAAAGGACATCAAATGGTAAAACAGCAAAAAAAGATATATAAATGGGCTAAAAGACATCAAATGGTAAAACAGCGAAAATAGATTAAAATGAGGCTAAAGGACATCAAATGCAAAAATAGATACAAATGGAGCTTAAGTACATCAAAATGGTGAAACAGCAAAAAAAGTAAGTTTGGTTCCCCTATACTGCTTGTTTCATCAGGAAATACGTGGCTGAGTATAAATTGTGCATTTGCTGAGGGCCAATAAAAGCGCCAGGAAAACGGAAGGCAAGCTCAATGCCATATCGAAGCCCGACAGATCAACGCACAGAATGCAATTGATCACCTTGGATCATTACCTAAAAGCAAGAAAGTAACGTAAGGCATTCTTAAACATTTTTCCTTTAACATCTTTCAATTTATTTCTTTTACATTTTATCTTCCGGGCCAATATTATTGATTCATGTTCACGATTCATTTTTTTTTTTTTTTTTTACATTAACTCCACACAGGAGGCCCTGAGGAAAATATAATTTCCCTCAGGGCCTATGTCATCTTTGAGGATGCTGTGTGGAGGGTGTTTTTGAGGAGAGGAAGGAGTGAACATGGGTCTTGAAGAGACCCATATTGTAGGAGGGAGGAAACACAGAGGCCGGCAAATCGTTCCACAGCCGAGCTGTTGAACTCAAGAACGAGTCGTAGAAACGACCCGTTCTCATGTGACTAATGTCAACCGTGTACAAATGTTGAGCGCGCGTTTGGCGTGTTTCCCGACTATGCACCGGTGCCGAGGGGATCAATGACGCTAGTTCCTCGGAGCATCTTCCATTGTAATACCGGTAGAACAAGGACAGCATTCCCACCTGGCGCCTGTGCTCTAAAGATTGCAATCCGTTAGTTAAATTAGGAGAATCTATCAAACGGACCGCCCGTTTCTGCACAGAGTCAAGGGTTTTTTTCAGGTATTTTGGGGCTCCAGACCAGAGGTGGCTGCCAAATTCAACCGTGGGGCGCACTTGCGATTTGTACAGGGCTAGCAGTTGTGTACTATTAAAGTATCTGCGTGCCCTGTACAGTATGCCCAGTTTCTGAGAGGCTAACTTAACTCTGGCCATGATTTCATGTTTCAAGTTTCATGTTTCATGTAAACATGAAACAGGAAACTTAGAACATGAAACAATCAATGTCAATTTTATTTTTCTGGCATTCATCCTTCAAGGGTGTCATATTGTTCTAGGCCATCATTTGAGATTAGAGAGGACAAGGTAAAGGTGAATTTAGATATAAATTTAATATAAATAAGCGAAATTTCAAAATAATACGGAAGATTGGAGTCGACTTCAGACTAAGACGAGATGAAATGTTGAATGGGGTAACGCAATTTTAGATAAGGCGTGACAGAAGGGAGGATATATTTTTGGAGAAGGAAAACTAAAAATATTTTAAAAATTGGAGTAAAATCAATGCAAAAATTTGCCAAAAAATTAAATCTAAAAAAAATCATAATTTTTACGGGACGATTGGGAAAACTTGGGGTTGAACTTTAAACGCCGTTTTCTCGGGGCCCATTGCCGTAATCGACTGATCTTTTGGATTCTCACCTACACGCATGGTCCGGTGTAAAATCAATAAAAAAAATTGGACAAAAAATTAAATCTAAAAAATATCATCATTTATACGGGACGATTGGAAGACTTGGAGTCGAACTTTAAACCCCGTTTTCTCGGGCCCCATTGCCGTATACAGTCTGATATTTTGGATTCTTACCTACACGCATAGTCTGGAGTAGAATCTATGGAAAAGTTTCAATCAAAAAAATATCATCATTTTTAAGGTTTCAAATTCGACGGTAATAACCCTAATAATAAAAACCGTAATACCGTACGGTAATAACCGTAATGGTAATAACCGTAAACTGTCAGGTATTTTGGATTCCTAACCGTAATAATAATAACCTTAATAACGATAATTACCGTAAACAGCTGATATTTTGCGATTTGGGAGGCGGGAATGGGTACCGCCGCCACGGGAACCTTTATTGGATAACCAACACCTCTGCCATAGGTCACCCCAAGTGGTTCGCTACGTTTGGTGATTTAGCAGGGGTGCCCGGGTTCATGGGGTGAGGTTTGTCTTGGTCTTGAAAGTGGATGATCAGGATTCACTGAACCCCAGATTCCTACCCACCCCCTACACCCTTTTCCTTCCCAGAACTCTCCCCTCCTTCCTTTCCTTAAAAAAAAACCCTCCACACAGCATCCCCAAAGATGACATGGTGATGGCCCTGAGATAATATTCCTCAGGGCCTCCTGTGTGGAGCTCATGTAAAAAAAAAAAAATTGTATTCTTAACCGTAATAACGGTAATAACCGTAAACAGCTGATATTTTGGATTCTTAACCGTAATAATAATAACCATAACAACGGTAATAACCGTAAACAGTCTGATATTTTGGATTCCAAACCGTAATAATAATAACTGTAATAACGGTAATAACCGTTATTAGCTGATATTTTGGATTCTAAACGGTAATCATAATAACCGTTATAACGGTCATAACCGTAAAAAGCTTATATTTTGGATTCTTAACCGTTATAACGGTAATAACCGTAAAAATAAAAACCGTAATAACGGTAATAACCGTACCCAATCTGATATTTTGGATTCCTTACCGTAATAATAATAACCATTATAACCGTAAACAGCTGATATTTTGGATTCTGTACCATAATAATAATAATAACCATTATAACCGTAAACCGTCTGATATTTTGGATTCATAACCGTAATAATGAAAACCGTAATAACGGTAGTAACCGTAAACCGCTGATATTTTGGATTCATAACCGTAATAATAATAACCGTAATAACGGTAATAACCGTAAACAGTCTGATATTTTGGATTCTTACCTACACGCGTAACCTGGAGTAGAATCTATGTAAAATTTTGGAAAAAGTTCAAATCTAAAAAAGATCATCATTTTTACGTTTAAAATTCGATGGTAATAACCGTAAGTTGTCTGATATTTTGGATTCTTAACCCTTCGAATAATGAGAAAATAATATCTTTGAACTTTTGCCTGTCAAGATTTGCGTGCAAAATTCCCAATTCTTGCCATGCATTTTAAATGTTCTTTTTTATTAGTTATTTTGTAATTTTTTTGCAAAAACAAAAATTGTTCTAAAATCAAGATAAAATAATCTTTCCGATGTGTTTATTAGAAATCAAATTTTTTGTTTTTAAACATTAAAATTTTTATATTGAAAATGTAAATTGGCTTAAAAATACGTACCTGGGGATTCCTCAAAAAAATACGTTAAATTAAATAAACTAAAAATTTTAAATACAGATTCATTTTTATAAGAAAATTTGTAATGAAACTGTCACCTCATTTTTTACAACTTTCATACAATTTTATTTTTAAATTTAGTGTTTGTTACGTCACAAATTGGCGCAAAATAAAATCGTCACTTATGATCGGGTTTGTAAAATATCTAATCAATACAGCTTGTATATTTCTAAAACAAAAAGAAGCATCATCTCTTTTGCTCTCTAACATAAAAGAAATCACAAATTTTTATATGACAGGAAGAGAGATATCTAACTTTTAATAATGCACGGTCGCTCTGGGACAATCTGGGTCTCCTGTTATTATAACGGCATATGATGTTTTGGGACAACTTGGGTCTCCTGTGATTAGACGGGTTAACCGTGATAATAATAACCGTTATAACGGTAATAACCGTAATAATAATAACCGTTACAACGGTACTAACCGTACACAGTCTGATATTTTGGATTCTTACCTACACGCGTAACCTGGAGTAGAATCTATGGAAAATTTTGGAAAAAGTTTAAATCTAAAAAAGATCATCATTTTTACGTTTAAAATTCGATGGTAATAACCGAAAGTTGTCTGATATTTTGGATTCTTAACCGTAATAATAATAACCGTTATAACGATAATAACCGTAAACAGCTGATATTTTGAATTCTTAACAGTTATAATAATAACCGTTAAAAGAGTTAATACCGTAATAATAAAAACCGTAAAAACGGTAATAACCGAAAACAGTCTGATGTTTTGGATTCCTTACCGTTATAAAAATAACCGTTTTAACCGTAAACAGCTGATAGTTTGGATTCTTAAACGTAATTATAATAACCGTAACAACGGTTATAACCGTAAACAGCTGATATTTTGGATTCTTAACCGTCATAATAATAACCGTTACAACGGTACTAACCGTAAACAGTTCGATATTTTGGATTCCTAACCGTACTAATGATAACCGTAATAACGGTAATAACCGTAAACAACTGATATTTTGGATTCTTAACGGTAATCTTAATAACCGTTATAACGGTTATAACTGTATAAAGCTGATATTTTGGATTCTAAATCGTAATAATAACCTTGATAACGGTAATAACCGTAATAATAAAAACCTTTATAACTGTTTACACTCTGAAATTTTGGATTCCTTACCGTAATAATAATAACCGTTTTAACCGTAAACAGCTGTAATTTTGGAATCCTAACCGTAATAATAATAACCGTAATAACGGTAATAACCGTAAATAGCTAATTTTTTGGATTCTAAACAATAATCATAATAACCATTATAATGGTCACAACCGTAAAAAGCTGATATTTGGGATTCTTAACCGTGATAATAATAACCTTTATAACGGTAATAACCGTAATAATAATAACCGTTACAACGGTACTAACCGTCAACAGTCTGATATTTTGGATTCTTACCTACACGCGTAGCCTGGAGCAGAATATATGGAAATTTTGGAAAAATTTTAAATCTAAAAAAGATCATCATTTTTACGTTTAAAATTCGATGGTAATAACCGTAAGTTGTCTGATATTTTGGATTCTTAACCGCAATAATAATAACCGTTATAACGATAATAACCGTAAACAGCTGATATTTTGGATTCTTAACAGTTATAATAATAACCGTTAATTAACCGATTCTTAAACGTAATCGTTTAAGAATCGGTTAATTAACGGTTAAAAACGATTACGTTTAAGAATCCAAATTATTAAATAATAACCGTAACAACGGTTATAACCGTAAACAGCTGATATTTTGGATTCTTAACCGTAATAATCATAACCGTTACAACGGTACTAACCGTAAACAGTCCGATATTTTGGATTCGTAACCGTAATAATGATAACCGTAATAACGGTAATAACCGTAGACAACTGATATTTTGGATTCTTAACGGTAATCTTAATAACCGTTAACCTTAATAACGGTTATAACTGTATAAAGCTGATATTTTGGATTCTTAATGGTACTGACACATTTGCTCATTGACAAGCCGGCTTATGAGCATGCTCATTAATGAGTATGCTCATGTCAAATAGTCAACTGTACACACTTGCTCATTAACGAGCAGGCTTGGTTTGAGCTTTCTGTTGAATGAGCGTGCTCAAAGCCAACATTTGAACACACATGCTATTTAATGAGCATGCTCATGTCAAATAATAAATGTCATCGTGTAGTGTCAGTTCCGTTCGCCCAGAACTAAACAAAGTAATCGTATTGCTTGCAACGCAATTATTCGTTGTTTAAGAATCTTTTGACGAAAGAAAACAAAACAGTTGATTTGGGTCCAAGATGTCAACGGATATACAATTACAGGGACATAATAGAGTCAGTTCCGTCCGCACAGAAGTCAATAAAGTAATTGTATTGCTTGCAACTCATTTACTGAAGAAACTTTTGGCGAAAGAAAAAAACAAAATAAAAAGTTCGATTTGGGTTCGCAATTGGATCACTAGAAGAACAAACCTTGGAGCAAGTAATCATTTGTTAGTAGAAATGCGAAAAGAAGATATCAACGGATATAAAAATCATTTATGAATGCTTCCGCAGAAATTTGACGAGCTACTCTCTAAAATTGAAAGCGTGATATAAAAACGAGATACTCATACGCGGAATGTTATTCCCATAAATTAACTAATACCCGGTTATTCCGCATATGATATTATATAGGTTGATTTTCGTCAAAGACATCAACAAATTCGAATATGTCTAAATTATAAAAAAATAAATACTATTTTCAATAGAATGTGGTTTCATTTTAGAGGTAAAGGAACTGTTGGGGAATTTGAAAGTCTATTGTGGATATTGTGGTGACCTTGTAATAATAAAAATCCAAACACATTCGTGATTCCCATAATAAATCACGAAAAGAAAGGTTTTTTCGTCCACCTAGCGATCTATTTTGACATTTTTGCCAAGAACGCGCAGGCGCGAACCAGGGATGGTATGTCTAGGGAAATTTCCCTAGATCTAGGGAAATTTCGAACTCAAACATTTTGTACAATTTTTTTTTACGTATGACAATATTATTGGTATTGCTAGTCGATAATTATTATTATTTTTAATTTCCGTGAATCTTATATACTGTTAATATACTGACATAAATCAAGCAATGTTGTTTTTAACACCGACAACTCAAAATGATATTAAATTTAGGTTTCAAGTTGCGTTTTTATCTAAATATGTTTATTACAAGATATTTTCTTCAGTTTCGGTGATTGCGGTTGATTTTTATTTTGCAAAGTGATTTTTTTAATAGGAATATCGTTTTTGATTCAGTTTTAAGTGTATACATATTTTGAAATTACTATTTCATTTGGCAAAAAGTGTTTTATTTGGAAAAGTACAGCAAGAAATGGGACGTTTGTATAATTATGATCTCACAAGTAGTTAAAAATCCGCTCCACAGGTTTTTGATGCTAGGCCCTGCGGGCGGATTTTGTTTCGGCTTCACCCAGTTTGAGTGTTGGTGACCATTTTATAAATCCGATAGGAACTGGTTCCAAAAATAGCCAGTTCCTCGGATCCACTGTGATCCAGTGACACCTAGTCACCGAGACAAAGTAACCGTGAAAAAGTAACTGAGACACGCAATGGCGTCATATGTAATTTATATTTTTTACACGAACCCCACACAGGAGGCCCTGAGGAAAATAATCTGCCTCAGGGCTTATGTCATCTTTAGGAATGATGTGTGGAGGGTTTTTTTAAGGAAAGGAAATGGAGGGGAATTCTGGGAAGGAAAAGGGTTTAAGGGGTGGGTAGGAATCTGGGGTTCAGAGTGTCCTGGTCATCCGCCTCCAAGATCTAGGCAAACCTCACCCCATAAACCCGGGCACCCCTGCTAAATCACCAAACGTAGCGAACCACTTGGGATGACCTATGGCAGAGGTGTTGGTTATCCAATAAAGGTTCCCGGGGCGGCGGTACCCATTCCCGCCTCCCAAATTTCATAATATGTAGCCAAAATATATCGCGTATAGCCGCGTGATTTTATTATTCGCAACTCGTCAAGTACCACCTTTCCATATCCTGAAAGATACTTAATTCTATAAATTCGTAGTACGTATACCTAGGGGTGAAATTTACACATGCGGCTGTTGACGGAAGTAGCGACATATTTTGACAGATTCTTGAATTAAAACCGAATTACAACGGTAGATTTGCTTGAGATTTCATGAACATAGATGTTATTTGAGGCGCGGCGCGTAAGGCGTGGCGTCAATTTGCAATCGAAGTCGGGTTCTGAAATTCAACCACGCAGATGCAAGGGTATTAATACTGTTTGATGATTATTATTCTGTATGTATACATTTGACACTGTGACAGAGCTGTGTCAGATTAGTTGTTCCAGTGTTGCTATCGAGAATCGAGAATTTCCATTAGCAAAATTAAAAATTGCCGTGTAAGAAAGATAATAAAAACGGTGACTACGAACTTGTGTAAAAGTGATTATTTTAACGAAATCTAGGGAAATAAATTTTTGGGCATACCATCCCTGGCGCGAACTGAGATCGGAATGACATGAGCATGCTCATAAGCCAGCCTGTTCACACTTGCTTAGAGGCTTCCCCTTCCACCCGATAATCCAATGAGCATGCTCGTAAATCAAACGGCTGTTGATTCGTGAGCTATTTCATTTGGCTTCAAATGAGCATGCTCATTACTAGCAACGTCACGGACACACATGCTACTAGGTAGCAATTGCTACTAGGTAGCATGCTCTTTGGCTTCAAATGAGCAAGTGTGCCCGTACCATAACCGTGATAATAACGGTTATAACCGTAATAATAATAACCGTTACAACGGTACTAACCGTAAACAGTCTGATATTTTGGATTCCTTACCGTTATAATAATAACCGTTTAAACCGTAAACAGCTGATAGTTTGGATTCTTAAACGATTACGTTTAAGAATCCAAATTATTAAAAAATAACCGTAACAACGGTAATAACCGTAACAACGGTAATAACCGTAAACAGCTGATATTTTGGATTCTGAACGGTAATCATAATAACCGTTAAATCGGTTATAACCGTATAAAGCTGATATTTTGGATTCTAAATCGTAATAATAACCTTGATAACGGTAATAACCGTAATAATAAAAACCTTAATAACTGCCAACACTGTGAAATTTTGGATTCCTTACCGTAATAATAATAATCGTTTTAACCGTAAACAGCTGTAATTTTATTTATTTATTTATTTATTTATAAATAAACGCCCTTTTTCGGGGCTTTTACATATATAGCATAGAAAAAACATTTTATTGTACATAACTGAACTGCCTCAATAACAATATTTTAAATTTATTCAAAGATAAATTGAAGATGTCCACTGACTTGGTATAATTGTTTCCCTCCATTAGTATTCTGGGCAAAGAGGAATACATGATAGTTAGTCCCAGAATTTCTGCACTGAAAATTTTGGATTCCTGAAATTTTGGATTCCTAACCGTAATAATAATAACCGTTACAACGGTACTAACAGTAAACAGTCTGATATTTTGGATTCTTACAAACACGCGTAGACTGGAGTAGAATCTAAGGAAAATTTTGGAAAAAGTTTAAATCTAAAAAAGATCATCATTTTTACGTTTAAAATTCGATGGTAATAACCGTAAGTTGTCTGAAATTTTGGATTCTTAACCGTAATAATAATAACCGTTATAACGATAATAACCGTAAACAGCTGATATTTTGGATTCTTAACAGTTATAATAATAACCGTTAAAAGGGTTATTACCGTTATTAAAAAACCGTAAAAACGGTAATAACCGTAAACAGTCTGATGTTTTGGATTCCTTACCGTTATAATAATAACCGTTTTGACCGTCAACAGCTGATAGTTTGGATTCTAAACAATAATCATAATAACCATTATAATGGTCACAACCGTAAAAAGCTGATATTTTGGATTCTTAACCGTGATAATAATAACCGTTGTAACGGTAAAAACCGTAATAATAATAACCGTTACAACGGTACTAACCGTAAACAGTCTGATATTTTGGATTCTTACCTACACGCGTAGCCTGGAGTAGAATCTATGGAAAATTTTGGATAAAGTTTAAATCTAAAAAAGATCATCATTTTTACGTTTAAAATTCGATGGTAATAACCGTAAGTTGTCTGATATTTTGGATTCTTAACCGTAATAATAATGACCGTTATAACGATAATAACCGTAAACAGCTGATATTTTATTTCTTAACAGTTATAATAACAACCGTTAAAAGAGTTATTACCGTTATAATAAAAACCGTAAAAACGGTAATAACCGTAAACAGTCTGATGTTTTGGATTCCTTACCGTTATAATAATAACCGTTTTAACCGTAAACAGCTGATAGTTTGGATTCTTAAACGTTATAATAATAACCGTAACAACGGTAATAACCGTAAACAGCTGATATTATGATTACCGTTAAGAATCCAAAACATCAGCTGTTGACGGTTATTACCGTTGTTACGGTTATTATTTAATAATTTCGATTCTTAAACGTAATCGTTTAAGAATCCAAACTATCAGCTGTTTACGGTTAAAACGGTTATTATTATAACGGTAAGGAATCCAAAACATCAGACTGTTTACGGTTATTACCGTTTTCACGGTTTTTATTATATCGGTAATAACCCTTTTAACGGTTATTATTATAACTGTTAAGAATCCAAAATATCAGCTGTTTACGGTTATTATCGTTATAACGGTCATTATTATTACGGTTAAGAATCCAAAATATCAGACAACTTACGGTTATTACCATCGAATTTTAAACGTAAAAATGATGATCTTTTTTAGATTTAAACTTTATCCAAAATTTTCCATAGATTCTACTCCAGGCTACGCGTGTAGGTAAGAATCCAAAATATCAGACTGTTTACGGTTAGTACCGTTGTAACGGTTATTATTATTACGGTTATTACCGTTACAACGGTTATTATTATCACGGTTAAGAATCCAAAATATCAGCTTTTTACGGTTGTGACCATTATAATGGTTATTATGATTATTGTTTAGAATCCAAACTATCAGCTGTTGACGGTCAAAACGGTTATTATTATAACGGTAAGGAATCCAAAACATCAGACTGTTTACGGTTATTACCGTTTTTACGGTTTTTTAATAACGGTAATAACACTTTTAACGGTTATTATTATAACTGTTAAGAATCCAAAATATCAGCTGTTTACGGTTATTATCGTTATAACGGTTATTATTATTACGGTTAAGAATCCAAAATATCAGAAAACCTACGGTTATAACCATCGAATTTTAAACGTAAAAATGATGATATTTTTTAGATTTAAACTTTTTCCAAAATTTTCCATAGATTCTACTCCAGGCTACGCGTGTAGGTAAGAATCCAAAATATCAGACTGTTTACCGTTAGTACCGTTATTACGGTTATGATTAATACGGTAAGGAATCCAAAATATCGGACTGTTTACGGTTATTACTGTTGTAACGGTTATTATTATTAGGGTTATTACCGTTATTACGGTTATTATTATCACGGTTAAGAATCCAAATATCAGCTTTTTATGGTTGTGACCATTATAATGGTTATTATGATTATTGTTTAGAATCCAAAAAATTAGCTGTTTACGGTTATTACCGTTATTACGGTTATTATTATTACGGTTAGGAATCCAAAATTACAGCTGGTTACGGTTTAAAAAGATCATCATTTTTTACGTTTAAAATTCGATGGTAATAACCGTAAGTTGTCTGATATTTAATAATAACCGTTTTAACCGTAAACAGCTGATAGTTTGGATCCTAAAACGATTACGTTTAAGAATCCAAATTATTAAATAATAACCGTTACAACGGTAATAACGGTAAACAGCTGATGTTTTGGATTCTTAACGGTAATCATAATAGCCGTTATAACGGTTATAACCGTATAAAGCTGATATTTTGGATTCTAAAACGTAATAATAACCTTGATAACGGTAATAACCGTAATAATAAAAACCTTAATAACTGTTAACACTCTGAAATTTTGGATTCCTTACCGTAATAATAAAAACCGTTTTAACCGTAAACAGCTGTAATTTTGGATTCCTAACCGTAATAATAATAACCGTAATAACGGTAATAACCGTAAATAGCTAATTTTTTGGATTCTAAACAATAATCAAAATAATCATTATAATGGTCACAACCGTAAAAAGCTGATATTTGGATTCTTAACCGTGATAATAATAACCGTAATAACGGTAATAACCGTAATAATAAAAACCGTTACAACAGTAATAACCGTAAACAGTCCGATATTTTGGATTCCTTAACGTATTAATCATAACCGTTATAACGGTACTAACCGTAAACAGTCTGATATTTTGGATTCTTACCATCACGCGTAGCCTGGAGTAGAATCTAAGGAAAATTTTGGAAAAAGTTTAAATCTAAAAAAGATCATCATTTTTACGTTTAAAATTCGATGGTTATACCCGTAGGTTGTCTGATATTTTGGATTCTTAACCGTAATAATAATAACCGTCAAACGGTAATAACCGGAATATCAGCTTTTTACGGTTGTGACCATTATAATGGTTTTTATGATTATTGTTTAGAATCCAAAAAATTAGCTGTTTACGGTTATTACCGTTATTACGGTTATTATTATTACGGTTAGGAATCCAAAATTACAGCTGTTTACGGTTAAAACGGTTATTATTATTACGGTAAGGAATCCAAAATTTCAGAGTGTTAACAGTTATTAAGGTTTTTATTATTACGGTTATTACCGTTATCAAGGTTATTATTACGATTAATGCTACGGGCACACTTGCTCATTTGAAGCCAAAGAGCATGCTACCTAGTAGCAATTGCTACCTAGTAGCATGTGTGTCCGTGACGTTGCTAGTAATGAGCATGCTCATTTGAAGCCAAATGAGATAGCTGATAAAATCAACAGCCGTTTGATTTATGAGCATGCTCATTGGATTATCGGGTGGAAGGGGAAGCCTCTAAGCATGTGTGAACAGGCTGGCTTATGAGCATGCTCATGTCATTCCGATCTCAGTTCGCTCCAGGGATGGTATGCCCAAAAAATTTATTTCCCTAGATTTCGTTAAAATAATCACTTTTACGCAAGTTCGTAGTCACCGTTTTTATTATCTTTCTTACACGGCAATTTTTAATTTTTCTAATGGAAATTCTCGATTCTCAATATCAACACTGGAACAACTAATCTGACACAGCTCTGTCACAGTGTCAAATGTATACATACAGAATAATAATCATCACAGAGTGTTAATACCCTTGCATCTGCGTGGTTGAATTTCAGAACCCGACTTTGATTGCAAATCTGACGCCACGCCTTACGTGCCGCGCCTCAAATAACATCTATGTTCATGAAATTTCAAGCAAATCTACCGTTGTAATTCGGTTTTAATTCAAGAATCTGTCAAAATATGTCGCTACTTCCGTCAGCAGCTCGCAGGTGTAAATTTACCCCCTAGGTATACGTACTACGAATTTATAGATTTAAGTATCTTTCAGGATATGGAAGGTGGTACTTGACGAGTTGCGAATAATAAAATCACGCGGCTATACGCGATATATTTTGGCTATATATTATGAAATTTGGGAGGCGGGAATGGGTACCGCCGCCCCGGGAACCTTTATTGGATAACCAACACCTCTGCCAAAGGTCACCCCAAGTGGTTCGCTACGTTTGGTGATTTAGCAGGGGTGCCCGGGTTTATGGGGTGAGGTTTGTCTAGGTCTTGGAGGCGGATGACCAGGACACACTGAACCCCAGATTCCTACCCACCCCTAAACCCTTTTCCTTTCCAGAATTCCCCTCCATTTCCTTTCCTTAAAAAACCCTCCACACATCATCCCTAAAGATGACAGGGAGATTATTTTCCTCAGGGCCTCCTGTGTGGGGCTCATGTAAAAAAAATATATATATATACATATATTACATATGACGCCATTGCGTGTCTCGGTTACTGTGTCACGGTTACTTTGTCTCGGTGACTAGCTGTCACTGGATCACAGTGAAAACGCAATTTGAAACCTAAATTTAATATCATTTTGAGTTGTCGGTGTTTAAAACAACATTGCTTGATTTATGTCAGTAATAAGATTCACGGAAATTAAAAATAATAATAATTATCGACTAGCAAACCAGTAATATAATACGTAAAAAAAAATTGCACAAAGTGTTTGAGTTCGAAATTTCCCTAGATCTAGGGAAATTTCCCTAGACATACCATCCCTGGTTCGCGCCTGCGCGTTCTTGGCAAAAATGTCAAAATAGATCGCTAGGTGGACGAAAAAACCTTTCTTTTCGTGATTTATTATGGGAATCACGAATGTGTTTGGATTTTTATTATTACAAGGTCACCACAATATCCACAATAGACTTCCAAATTCCCCAACAGTTCCTTTACCTCTAAAATGAAACCACATTCTATTGAAATTAGTATTTATTTTTTATAATTTAGACATATTCGAATGTGTTGACGTCTTTGACGTAAAACACCCCTTAAACTCTTTTCCTTCCCAGAATTCCCCTCCATTTCCTTTCCTTAAAAAACCCTCCACACATCATCCCTGAAGATGACATAGGCCCTGAGGGAGATTATTTTCCTCAGGGCCTCCTGTATGGGGCTCATGTAAAATATATATTACATATGACGCCATTGCGTGTCTCGGTTACTTAGTCACGGTTACTTTGTCTCGGTGACTAGCTGTCACTGGATCACAGTGGATCCGAGGAACTGGCTATTTTTGGAACCAGTTCCTATCGGATTTATAAAATGGTCACCAACACTCAAACTGGGTGAAGCCGAAACAAAAGCCGCCCGCAGGGCCTAGCATCAAAAACCTGTGGAGCGGTTTTTTAACTACTAGTGAGATCATAATTATACAAACGTCCCATTTCTTGCTGTACTTTTTCAAATAAAACACTTTTTGCCAAATGAAATAATAATTTCAAAATATGTATACACTTACAACTGAATTAAAAACGATATTCCTATTAAAAAATCACTTTGCAAAATAAAAATCAACCGCAATCACCGAAACTGAAGAAAATATCTTGTAATAAACATATTTAGATAAAAACGCAACTTGAAATCTAAATTTAATATCATTTTGAGTTGTCGGTGTTAAAAACAACATTGCTTGATTTATGTAATATATCAACAGTACATAAGATTAATGTAAATTAAAAATAATAATAATTAGCGACTAGCAATACCAGAAATATTGTCATTCGTAAAAAAATTGTACAAAGTATTTGAGTTCGAAATTTCCCTAGATGTAGGAAAATTTCCTTAGACATACCATCCCTGGTTCGCGCCTGCGCGTTCTTGGCAAAAATGTCAAAATAGATCGCTAGGCGGACGAAAAACCTTTCTTTTCGTGATTTATTATGGGAATCACGAATGTGTTTGGATTTTTATTATTACAAGGTCCCCACAATATCCACAATAGACTTCCAAATTCCCCAAAAGTTCCTTTACCTCTAAAATGAAACCACATTCTATTGAAATTAGTATTTATTTTTTATAATTTAGACATATTCGAATTTGTGATTGAGCTGTAATTTTGGATTCCTAACCGTAATAATAATAACCGTAATAACGGTAATAACCGTAAACAGCTAATTTTTTGGATTCTAAACAATAATCATAATAACCATTATAATGGTCACAACCGTAAAAAGCTGATATTTTGGATTCTTAACCGTGATAATAATAACCGTTATAACGGTAATAACCGTAATGTTAACCGTTTATGTTGCTTAGCAACGCTAGCCTCGACATTTGCTTTGTATTTGCTCTCTGATTTTTCATTATATCAGATAGAAAAAAATTAGATTTGATCCCAAAACATATAAATATTTGAAAATAAGTATATTAGCTAACGCAATAAATAAACTGCCAGTAAGCCATAGGATATTTGGGTAAATAAATATGATATTAAAATTTTCTTTTTGTGACGGCTTCAGTAACCAAGGTATGTATTGAAAATTATTTGTTGACAAATGAAATTACTAGGTAACGATAGTTGTTTGGTTACTGAAATGTAGGAAAAGCAAAACAATCATTTCCAAGTTGTTTTACAAATTGACAATATGTCATTTGCAACCAACGGAGATGAACTGGGTTATTTTACGTCATCTATACAGATGAACAATGATAGTCTGAGACCCCAAAAAACAAAAGCAGGTATCCCTAGGCAGCGAATGAAATGGACGTACGATGTCAATATGTTCATCGTTTGTTCATATTTTTATGTAACTAAACTAGAAACAGATATGTTGTTGTATAGGAAAAAATTACATTCAATTTTCTTAGAAAATTATCCGGTTGCCCAAGTAAATGAACAAAGATTAGCAGACCAAAAACGGACAATTTTCAAAAATAATTTAATTCCTTTAGTAACAATAGATCAGATAAAAAAGGAAATAGCAGATAGATTGCAACTGGGGAATAATTTAGAACAAATTGATACAAGTAATAATGTTATATCAGATTCATTGAATGTAGATAGCTTAGATAATATTCCAGTCGAAATGTCCAATGATATTACAGTAGATTCAAATAACTTAGACGTTATTTATAATATTAGGGAAATCAACATAGCAAATTTAAACTTAGTAGATGATAATGTTGTAGAATTAGCTAACTTACTTAATAATAATATAAATAGATACATTGATGTAGAGCCCACAGTTAGACCAAAATTACCAAAATTGCATACGTCAAAAAAATTATCTAAATTAATTTTTGAATTAAATAATATAATTTTACCAAAAATAATATTTGACGAAATTAGTTTTTTAGATCTTCATACAATAGTATATGCTAGTGCTATCACTATATGTAATAAGTTAGGAATTCAATTAAAGTCCTCTGATGATAGACCATATAGTTATAGTAAACCAGAATGGCAGATTAGATTAGAAAATGATGTAGTCTTTTTAAGAAGTAACATAGCTAGAGTAATAGAATATAAAAATGGAAATAGAAGTAGGAATATTTTGAGGCATGTAGATGAAATTGGGAGAAAATTTGGTTATAGCATTGATAGTAATAATAATGAAAATATAATCAATGATTTATTGGATTTATTAAAACAAAAATTAGCTATAAAAGCTAGTAGATTAAAAAGATATAATTATACCTATAATAAAAAAAATAATAATAGATTATTCCAGAAAAATGAGAAAATATTTTATTCCAAACTTGACGACAAACAAAATATTATTTCGAATAATAATATTCCGTTACCATCTGAATCAGATATGCGCGATTTTTGGACACAAATTTGGAGTACAGATATAAAACATAATGAATCAGGTCCCTGGATAGAAAATGAAGAACTCAATTGTTCAGACATTGAACAAATGAGTTTTTCTGATATATCGGTTGAATTGTTAGCCAAAATTATTAAAAATACTCATAATTGGAAAGCCACGGGTTGCGATTGGATACATAATTTTTGGTACAAACGTCTGACTACTTTACATCCTCTTTTAGCAAAAAATCTTTCTAAATTTGTCAAACAACCTCAAAATTTTCCAAATTTTCTTACTAAGGGCATTACTTATATGTTGCCTAAAAGCGAAAATATTAATAATCCCTCCCAGTATAGACCCATTACATGTTTACCGACAATACACAAAATTTTAACCTCTTGCTTGACAGATTTAATATATGCTCATTTAGATGAAAAACATATTTTATCTGAACAACAAAAAGGTTGTCGCAGAAAACATATGGGATGTAAAGAACAATTAGTTATTGATTCTGTAATTCTTAAACAGATTCAAACTCAAAAGCGTTATTTACATTCTTGCTATATAGACTACCAAAAGGCTTTCGATAGTGTCCCGCACTCGTGGCTGATCAAAATATTGAGTATTTATAAAATTAACCCGATTATTATAAGCTTTTTGGAAAATATTATGACCTTTTGGAATACAGATTTATTTGTCAATTTAAAAGGTCAGAAAATAGTAGTTCCGGGCATTTCAATAAAAAGAGGGATTTTTCAAGGTGACTCATTGAGTCCTTTATGGTTTTGCTTAGCATTGAATCCTCTATCTAAAATGTTAATTAAAAGCAAGTTTGGAATAAAAATTAAACGTAATACGAGAGAAAGTAGTATAATTTCGCATTTATTATTTATGGATGATATAAAATTATATTCGAATTCTGAACCAAATTTAGAGAAAATGATTAAGGTAGTTAAAATTTTTTCAGATGATATTAAAATGACTTTTGGTTTAGATAAATGTAGAACGATCCATATAGAGAAAGGCAAAATTGTAGACGGAGACGAGGGTATATTTAGAAATTTCAAAATTAAAAGTATGAAAGGGGATGAGGTTTATAAATATTTAGGATACCCGCAATCGAATAGATTAGATCATACAAGTATTAAAAATGATATTAGGATTAAATTTCAAAGTAGAGTCAGAAATTTTTTTAAATGCAATCTATCTGCTAAAAATTTAGTAAAGGCAATAAATACTTGGGCAATACCTTTATTATCGTACTCATTTGGCATATTAAATGGTCCAATACAGATTTAGATAGCTTAGAACGATTAATTAGAACTACGTTAACAAAGTTTAATTGCCATCATCCAAATTCAGCTATAGAACGAATTAATTTACCTAGAAATTTAGGAGGTAGAGGTATAGTCAAAATAACTTCTTTGAAATACAATCAGGTAGAAATGCTAAGAACTTTTTTCCATGGGAAAGCTAATAGTTCAGAAATGCACAAAATAATTTGCAAGGCAGATAGAAACATTACACCTTTAAATTTATACGACGATAATGCCAAGATTCTTTTAAATACCAACCAGGAATAATAATTCCTGGTTGGTATTTAAAAGAATGAAATTCCTGGTCAAATAAAATTATTCATGCCAAACACTTCAATTATCTCAACCAAACGTATGTTGACAAACTTCCGTCAAACAAATGGTTGAGTATTGGAGAATTGAGCGCAGAAATAGAAGGATTTATGCTTGCCATTCAGGATAGAGTCATTAATACTAAAAATTATAGGAAGTATATAATCAAAGATAGAAATCAAATTGATGATTTATGTAGAAAATGTTTGGCTTTTCCGGAAACTATAGAACATATTATATCGGGATGTTCTATATTAGCGCCTTCCGAATATACTTTTAGACACAACCAGGTTTTAAAAATAATTCATCAAAGTTTGGTAATTAAACATAAATTGATTGATTGCCGTAATGTAGTACCATATTATGAATACGAACCAAATTCGTTTTTAGAAAATGAATTTTATAAAATATATTATGATAAAACTATACAACAGACAGAACGATTCGTCATAATAGACCCGATATAGTTTTACATGACAAAATTAAAAAAATAACTTATATCATTGATGTCGCTATTCCAAATTCCTGTAATATTCAAAAATCTGTTTCTGAAAAAATTAGAAAATATACAGATTTAGGAAATGAGATTAAAAGATTTTTTTTTGTTTTTTTGTTATTGTTTTTGGGGTGTTATGCCGTGTTTTGCTACCTCCTTCTTTAGCCAACGTTTCGGACAGCGTTACAGTGTCCATCATCAGGGCAGATGAGTGCTGATGGACACTGAGTGATGACACAGATGAGTGATGATGGACACTGTAACGCTGTCCGAAACGTTGGCTAAGGAAGGAGGTAGCGAAACACGGCATAACACCCCAAAAACAATAACAAAAATACTTTTTGGCCGTGAAAACCTAAAAACATATCCGAGATTAAAAGAATTTGGCATTCTCGGACTATAAAATTATTACCATTTGTTATTTCGGCTACTGGCATTATACCTAGCTCTCTAATCAAAAATTTAGGCTTATTAGATTTGTCAAAGAATCTTTATATAAAAATGCAAAAATCAGTCATATTAAATACATGTAGGATTACGAAAGATTTTTTAAATATTTATATTGAGGGATCGGTAGGATTTATCGGTTCAGTTAGGAGTTCTATCGAGCCGAACCCTCTGATATGAAAATATCTGGAGTCGGTGAAGTATTTTCCCATATGGTCTCTGGTAGGTTGACGTATTGTTCTTGTATAGTTTTGTATTTAGTATACATACAATGCAATTACATCGCGTGAATTGACTAGATTAGCATTTGTGGAAAAGTGTGTGGAAGGATTAAGTTTTTCCTGTGAGGAAGATTTAACCCGGACAGAAAATCTAGAGAACAATTATAAAATATAACCGTTACAACGGTACTAACCGTAAACAGTCTGATATTTTGGATTCTTACCTACACGCGTAGCCTGGAGTAGAATCTATGGAAAATTTTGGAAAAAGTTTAAATCTAAAAAAGATCATCATTTTTACGTTTAAAATTCGATGGTAATAACCGTAAGTTGTCTGATATTTTGGATTCTTAACCGTAATAATAATGACCGTTATAACGATAATAACCGTAAACAGCTGATATTTTGGATTCTTAACAGTTATAATAATAACCGTTAAAAGGGTTATTACCGTTATAATAAAAACCGTAAAAACGGTAATAACCGTAAACAGTCTGATGTTTTGGATTCCTTACCGTTATAATAATAACCGTTTTAACCGTAAACAGCTGATAGTTTGGATTCTTAAACGATTACGTTTAAGAATCCAAATTATTAAATAATAACCATAACAACGGTTATAACCGTAAACAGCTGATATTTTGGATTCTTAACCGTAATAATAATAACCGTTACAACGGTACTAACCGTAAATAGTCCGATATTTTGGATTCCTAACCGTATTAATGATAACCGTAATAACGGTAATAACCGTAAACAACTGATATTTTGGATTCTTAACGGTAATCTTAAAAACCGTTATAACGGTTATAACTGTATAAAGCTGATCTTTTGGATTCTAAATCGTAATAATAACCGGTAATAACCGTAATAATAAAAACTTTAATAACTGTTTACACTCTGAAATTTTGGATTCCTTACCGTAATAATAATAACCGTTTTAACGGTAAACAGCTGTAATTTTGGATTCCTAACCGTAATAATAATAACCGTAATAACGGTAATAACCGTAAACAACTGATATTTTGGATTCTTAACGGTAATCTTAATAACCGTTATAACGGTTATAACCGTATAAAGCTGATATTTTGGATTCTAAATCGTAATAATAACCTTGATAACGGTAATAACCGTAATAAAAAAAACCTTAATAACTGTTAACACTCTGAAATTTTGGATTCCTTAACGTAATAATAATAACCATTTTAACCGTAAACAGCTTTAATTTTGGATTCCTAACCGTAATAACGGTAATAACCGTAAACAGCTAATTTTTTGGATTCTAAACAATAATCATAATAACCATTATAATGGTCACAACCGTAAAAAGCTGATATTTTGGATTCTTAACCGTGATAAAAATAACCGTTATAACGGTAATAACCGTAATAATAATAACCGTTACAACGGTACTAACCGTAAACAGTCTGATATTTTGGATTCTTACCTACACGCGTAGCCTGGAGTAGAATCTATGGAAAATTTTGGAAAAAGTTTTAATCTAAAAAAGATCATCATTTTTACGTTTAAAATTCGATGGTTATAACCGCAAGTTGTTTGATATTTTGGATTCTCAACCGTAATAATAATAACCGTTATAAAGGTAATAACCGTAAACAGATAATTTTTTGGATTCTAAACAATAATCATAATAACCGTTATAATGGTCACAACCGTAAAAAGCTGATATTTTGGATTCTTAACCGTGATAATAATAACCGTAATAACGGTAAATAATAACCGTGATAATAATAACCGTAATAACCGAAAAAACGGCTTTTAAAGTTCGACCCCAAGCCTTTCGATCATCATCACGTAAAAATGATGACATTTTTGAGATTAAATTTTTTGGTAAATTTTACCAGACCAGACCATGCGTGTAGGTAAGATTCCAAAACATATGTCGGTTTACGGCCACGGGGCCCGAGAAAACGGCTTTTAAAGTTCGACCCCAATCGTCCCGTAAAAATGATGATATTTTTGAGATTTGAACCAGCAAATTTTTCCATTGATACTACTCCAGACCATGCTTAAAGGGAAGTTTCCAAATATCAGTCGGTTCAAACTTTAAAACTTTACGAACTTTAAAAGCCGTTTTCTCGGGCGCCATTGCCGTAAACCGACTGATATTTGGAAACTTCCCTATAAGCATGGTCTGGAGTAGAATCAATGGAAAAATTTGCCAAAAGTTCAAATATCAAAAATATCATAATTTTTATGGGACGTTTGTAAGACTTGGGGTCGAACTTTAAAGGCGTTTTCTAGGGCCCCATTGTCGTAAACCGACTGATATTTTGGATTCTTACCTACACGCATGGTCAGGAGTAGAATCAATTGAAAAAAATTCCAAAATTTTATTTATGAAAAATATCATCTTTTTCCGGAATGATTGTAAAAGCCTTGGGGTCGAACTTAAAACGCATTTTTTTTCGAGTCCCATTGCCGTACACCGACTGATATATACGATTCCTACCTACACGCATGGTCTGGAGTAGAATGAATGGAAAAATTTGCCAAAAATTAAAATCTTAAAATAATCATCATTTTTACAGCCGAAGAACGCCGCCTTAAAGAGTTTCAAAAATTGAATATTGATTGAACAAATAGATGGCTTACAAAATGCCATTCTCAAATTGCGACATTTTTGGCAGGGTTTTCGTAATGATTGAAAAACTTTTCAGATGTATGTCATGTGGTTGTTCTGTCATCCAGAAACCTTCGTGATGATAGAAAGAAGGTATTTTGAAAGTTTCAAACATTTCCTATGCTTAATGTAGCAATATATAAACAACATACAAATATACATGCAAGCAAGCAAGATTTTTATGTATGTAGAATTGATTTTTATATATGTAGAAAACAACATTAATATGGAAACGTATATGACCTTTCGTAAATACGTCATTAAAAACAGTAATTTGAAGATTAAAGCAATGAATTTCGCTGAATTATTATTGTAAATTGTTTGTTTATGTTTTTAAGTCGTTATAAAGCATTATCAACAAAACCCAGTCAATTTCTGAGAGGTGTCTCTGATTTATCAACGAATAACAACACATTATATTACGGAATTCATTTCACAGAAAACAGTTAGAATTAATAATAAATAATAATGTGTTTAATAAAATTAGAGCTCTCAGGCCTCGATCATGTTTTGTCAGACGGTCAAAATATTTCTGCTTTACGATAAAACTGCAAAAAGGAACTCCAGTTAAAAATATTATGGCTTTAAAAAAATATGTTCATATAGACCAATATACGCTGATTCTGAATATATAAGTTTTATTACATAATATTTAACGTAGAGTTTTTAAAAAAATATTGAAAAGTCCATTTTAAAACGTGTCATTAAAACACCCTGTCAAGTTGGTATTGCTGGATTTTGGCGGCGTGACGTCACCGCGCCGCGTCACCTGGGTCAAAGTTGTATAGAAATCAATAGAAATGTAAGACGCAAGCCGTTCGACATTCCGTGTTATTGGTTTATAGAGATTTGGACATATAATAGTTTTTGTTTTTATTGAAACATTATTTAGGCCATTCATAAAAAAAATAAAAAAATTGGACTGGAGTTCTCTAATATAAACTGATAATTTCTGCAATTTTTGTTTGTATTGAATATCTTTTTATGTGTGACTTCATATCGTTTTTACCAATGTATTTTATTTTGTGTTATATGCTATTGTTGTTACATTTTTTTTCATTATATTAGATATATTTTCTTTATTGTTTTAGTTTTAAAGTTCTTAAAAGTTAGAACTGATACTTAACTTATAAAAAATGAATGTAAAAGCCCATTAGGGCGTGTAATAAATAAATAATAAAAAATAAAATAAATAAATAAAATCCAAAAAAAAATGGAAAATTTCTAAACTTAACTAAAAACTGTTTTTGAAAGGTGATAAAATACGCATTCAAATATTATAAATTAAAATAAAGACATATTTTTTTTAAATAAAAAACATAATTTTTTTAAATAAAAAAATTATTGCAAACATAAAAATTTTTTAAAATGGCTCACTTTTTGTCGTTCCATGTTTTTTTTTTAAATTAGCTCCACACAGGAGGCTCTGAGGAAAATATTTCCCCTCGGGGCCTATGTCATCTTTGGGAATGCTTTGTGAAGGATATTTTTAGGAAAGAAAGGAGAGTAGGTTCTGGGAAGGAAAAGGGTATTAGGAGTGGGTAGGAATCTTGGGCTCAGTGTGTCCAGGAGTGACGGACGTACGAATCCCTCCCACTGCGGTGCAAGGCGATGTTTCGAGAGGGTATGAGGGCTGAAGAAGTCAAAGTCCTTCAACCATTCTCTCCCGATCCCGACCCCAAAAACAATAACAAAAATACTTTTTGGCCGTGAAAACCTAAAAACATACCTAATATATTCATATTTATAATTTCATAACGCCAGAGCTTACCATCATTTACAGCCTATAGTCTTCGCATGTAATTTAGCTTTCTATTGGTGAAAGAATTTTTCAAATCGTCTTTTAGTTTTACGCGTGAAAGCGTCATAAACAAACTCGAGCAGTTTCGCATTTATAATATTAGTATGGATAGATAGATTTGTCTAATAAAATAGGTTCGTTTTCAATTTTTTCCATTATCAGTAATTTTAGTTCGAAAAAACGAAAAGTGAGCCATTTTTAAAACTTTTTATATTTCTTAAATTTACATTTCAAAAACAGCATTCGAAAACGTTCAGAAATATTAAATTTTTTGTACTTTATTACGAAGCGTAAATAATTTGATCTTCTGACGAATTATGCCCGAGGCCTGAGGGGTTAAGTTAAGTCCTAATACGAGTGTATTTACAAAAATAATATAATTAGATCATGCAATTATGAATGTTTTTTTTATTAATAATGCTTTCTGCGAATTGTTTTTCACATTTTATTCTGAGTTTTGGTTTGTAATGCGGTTTTTTTAGAAGTGAATCAATCATTTGACTCAGATCACATCAAAAGACTAACGACAGATAGATATATGAGACGATTTATTAATGTAAAAGACGTAAGTAAAATAAATGTGTGCCGAGGCAGAGTTTTATTTGATAAATAATTGTTTCTTTTATTAAACCCGGTGGTCTGGAAATTAAAAAAATAAAAAAATTTTGTTCCATATTTCAAAAGGAGAATCCTTTAAAAATATACTGTTATTTTTTTGTAATGGTATTGATGACATTCAAAGTTCTACAGCCCATTTAGCAGGTCAGCGCAGAAGCAGGTAAAATGGCCGGGCGATACTACAAACTCATTTATTTCAAAACTGCTTTTCAAAAAAAATTTTTTTTTCAATATTTCAAAAGTATAATCCTTAAGAAATATAATGTAGAATTTTTGCAATGGTATTGATGATATTTAAAGTTTTACAGCCCATTTAGCAGGTCATAGCAGAAGGAGGTAAAAGGGCCGGGCGAAATTTCAAACTCATTTATTTACAAAATAATTTTTTCATCATGGTGTGAGGCAAAAAAAAACTACTTAGCCAATTCGTCTCAAATTTTACTATGTTATTTCATAAACTAGTACCTATCGCAGGAACTAGAACAAAGTTTTTACATTGAATACTTCTATTTTTTTTACATACAAAATATAATGAAAAAACAGCCTGTTTTCTGTATTTAAATTTCAACAACGCGCCATTTCGTCAATTTTTTTATTTATTTTTTATTCTAGTCCCTGCGATAAGTACACTCATAAATATGTTTTTGTTTTTGTTTACGGATAAGTAAGTGCCAAAACTGAACCCACCACCAAGGTCCGTGTTTATGAGGAGGGCAGTTCCATAACTACTTAGGACGGGTTGTTTCAAAAAATTTGATGGATTCATCAAATATTTGAAGTTAATTTTCACGTTCTGCGTAAGTTCTATTCAAGTTCTATTATTACATCATTATAGACCAGTTGATTGACAAAACTGAAATCATCACAGAACTTGAATAGAACTTACGCAGAACGTGAAAATTAACTTCAAATATTTGATGAATCCATCAAATTTTTTTAAACAACCCGTCCTTAGAATTTAAAAAAAAAACTTAATAACAATATTTTTTTATACTATTAAAGTCATTTAATATACCTATCTATAAAGTTTAAATGGCATTGTTCATTGTTTTCATTTTAAAAAAATCCTAAAAACTCGTCGAAAATATGGGGGCTAGACCAACGGATCCCCTGAGGAATATAAACGCTAGAAATATTTCGATTCTCATGCCTACAAAATTTAAAATCGCGCGTCGTATTTGCACGAGGCAAGTAAGCGAAAAAGTGGTTTTTATTTATTTTTTGCATAATTTTATAAGAATGAAAAATGTTAGAACATACAAAACCTCAAAAATAGTCTTAGCCATTAAGGGGTATTTAAAAAAAATATTGTTTCTTATATTACTTCATAGTTAAGTCATGAAAAAACATTTTTTTTAGTGGTTTACGCTTATATTTTTTGTTATGTAAATAATAATTTTATTGTAATTCCAATATATACTTAAAGCTAGTAAAAGCTTCAATTTATCCGTAGCTTATTTTTTGATGTTCATATTGTAAATATTGTAAACCAGATGAATCTAAATAGGATTTCACGTATAGCTTCATCTTAAGGCGCCATATATCCGCTCAAAAAAGGAGAAGATGGAGAGATACGTAATGACGAATGTTGGAGAGAGCGCGCTAATATTTAAAACGATAAAATGAAAGCGAAAATTGTGAAAATGTTTAATAAAACACGATTCGTTTAAAATACAGCAAAAATCTCGCGGGGGTTGTCTCAAACAGCATTTAAAGAAACACTGTGAATTTTTTCATACACACAACTTGTAAAATAATTGAAAAAAACTTGTTTATAATAATTTTCGGAGCGTACTTTACGATTTTTTTCTGACTCTTGACATGGCTCGACTGAAGTATCTGAATCACTTGGTCATGCTATGTCTTCCTCGGGCGTCCCCGACTTCTTTTACCATTCGCATTTGCGTCATAAATTCTTCTTACACTACTTTTTCATTAATTCGCTCTACATGCCCAAACCATCTGAGGGTCCCTTTCTTAATCTTACTCATTACGCTTACATCAGCCTTGCATTCTTTGCGGATCTCCACAGATCTCATTTCAAGAGTATTCAGTCTAGATTCAACCTTCCTCTGTCAGTTCCATGCCTCACTGCCACACACTGCCAAGGTACTAGCACTCCATTGTGGACTTTATTAGTCCTCCATAATGGAGTTATCAATCTGCATTTGGGTAGTTCTTCTTTTTAACCTACATAAAGTTGTCTCCACCAGTTAGTGGAGAAAAATTCAACAGAATTACCAATATTATTATTTTATAATTACTTTAAAATCTACTGTACTAAAGACGTAACGACTGTGGGCGTTTTAAAAAAATGTGTGTCTACATTTTTGTAGTAAAAATTACGTGACACAGGTGTAACTCCTCGTGATAGAAGTGTATTTCATACAAATCACAGTTGTCTTCTGCCACCTCGACTTGCTTGTATTCTATAATGTTACAAAAAAAAATATATGACGACATTAAATATAAAATTATTTTTAAACTCCAAAAGGTATAACCCATAGGGGTTATTAAAAATATTTAAAAAAAAGTCAAAAAATTGTCTCATACAATTTTTATGTCGTACGACACTTCTGTCACCTGGGTTTTTATCCGAAATAGGTATACACGCAGCTCGTGTCACCCCCAATAAGCATTTTAGGCCTCCTTCCCCCTAGCTACAATTTTCCCTCTGAGATTCATTTATAGTAAAAACAAAATGTGATAGAGTGGTGGAAATGTGACAGAGTGGTAAAAGTTATGTAGGTTAAAAAGAAGAACAACCAATTTACCCTTCTTTCAATATCTCTATCGGCCCTCCCATCTCTCCATCCATCACCTAAAACTGGAATACCCCATACAACAGAATTCCTAGATTTATAAGAAAAAATTAGAAATATTATTTTCGAATGCGAAGTCTACAATGTTCACAGAACTCTTTTCATTATAATGTAATTTGTAAGTACAATTAATTAATTTACGTCATTTATTACAAATAGATTAGAAAAATCTCTGTGGAAGAGATATAGTAGCGGATGTGTATGTCTCTGTGGGCGTTTATATCAACTAACTTTTATATCATTATAATAATTGAAAATTCATACGTATACGATCTTACAGGCGTTTAATAATTAGGCTTTGTATTTGGTCCCATGACATTTGATACCCTGACATTTAGCCCCCGGCGTACTTATATTTGTTTATTTTAGGAAAAATACGTTATACCTAATTACATAAAATACATCTAAATGTTCCTGTAGGGATGTGCAGAGAGGATGTACCGCAGAATAACAAATGTATAAAACATATTTACATTAAAATGCATCAAGGAAAAAACTACTTGTCTAAATATATATTTTTTTACAAACTCATTAACTCCCTGAGGAAAATAATCACTCAGGGCCTATGTCATCTTCGAAAATGCTGTGTGGAGGGTGTTTTTGAGGAGAGGAAGGAAGTCTTGAAGAGACTCATGTTGTAGGAGGGAGGAAACACAGAGGCCGGCAAATCGTTCCACAGCCGAGCTGTTGAACTCAAGAACAAGTCGTAGAAACAACCCGTTCTCGTGTGAGTAATGTCAACCGTGTACAAATGTTGGGCGCGTTTTAGGCGTGTTTCCCGACTGTGCACCGATACTCAGGGGATCAATAACGCTAGTTTCTCGGAGCATCTTCCATTGTAATACCGGTAGAACAAGGAAAGCATTCCCACCTGACGCCTGTGCTCTAAAGATTGCAATCCGTTTGTTAAGTTAGGAGAATCTATCAAACGGACCGCCCGTTTCTGCACGAGTCGAGGGTTTTTTTTAAGTATTTTAGGGCCCCAGACCAGAGGTGGCAGCCAAATTCAACCGTGGGGCTCACTTGCGATTTGTACAGGGTTAGCAGTTGTGTACTATTAAAGTATCTGCGGGCCCTGTACAGTACGCCCGGTTTCTGAGAGGCTAACTTATTACTGTATATACCAGCGCATAAGAACAAAAAATCGACACTGTATATAAATTCGTTTGATATTCATACCAACTTATTATTAAGGGTATTTTTGAAGTCGATTTTAGGTTTAAATTGGTAAATAATACACTAAAAAATATAATTTTGCAGTAAACATAATTTTGGTGAGCCGATTGTCGGCGGATCACCGGTCGGGTCACCCTCAGTTACAACATTTTTTATTGGCTTACAGTCCGGTCAACTTAGCTAGAAAAATAGTGGTCAAATAACAAAAAATCGCAATCTAAAATTTGGTAGAGACCTTGGGTACACAGTTACTAATAAAATACCAAAAGTCCCCATCGATTCCATGTCCATTATTCAAGGTCAAAGGTCAACATTTTCAATTTTTTTGGATTTTTCTCGTAAACGGTAAGTTATGTCAAAAAATAAGTGCAACAAAAATTGAGATCATAATATTATCTACAAAAATTTTTCAATGCTTTTTTTTCTAAAAATCATCGTTTCTGAGATAAAGCGATTCTAAGAAGGAATGTGCGAATGTTCCGCTCAGCTCTGTGCGAATTTTTGTTATTTTGAAGTGCTTACATTGATCGGACTATTAGTGATAAATTGAAGATATCTAATTAATTGGAATAATTATTTCCCTCCATTAGTATTCTAGGCAAAGAGGAATACATATGGTAGTTAGTATTATTAATGTTTTAGGTTAATTTAGTTTAGGTGAGTTTAGATTAGGTAAGATTGTGTTATTTTTGGTTTGATTAGGTTTGGTTAGGCTATGTTAGAATTATATTAGGTTAATTTGGTTTAGGTGAGTTTAGGAGAGGTTAGGTTGGGTTAGGCAGGCTTGGCCCTGATCCAAACGGCGCCTGGCGCCTTTAAAAATCTCAAGGGCACGAGATACCAGATGCAGCGCCTTGGCTCCAATTGCGCCTGCACAACACCGGCGCTAAGGTTAGGTTACGTTGTGTTAGGTTAGGAAAGGTCAAATTACTTGAGGTTAGGTTAGGTTAGGTGTCCGGAAACTAGTATTACAAGCGAGGAATCTACATGAACCCAAAAAACATAAGAATTTCATTTTTAAACGACGCATTTCAAAAAAAATCAGCAGCTTGGTAACACCGTATCAACAGATTTTTTTATCGTAAAGAAATCCAACTTTGGACTTGACTTACTCGAAAACGAAAAATCAAATCAAAAAAATCAGAGCGTCGGTAGAAGTGAAACCTTCACCCACACAATCTCAACCAATAGGAGCCTTTGAAAGTGAGCCCATGATCAAAGCAACCAATGCGGTAAGGTTTCATTCTATCTCTAGATTTATGGTTCTCTTTTTAGTGTTGTTTCCGTTTCATCGAGTTTCAAATCCCAACGGTGCTAAAGAAGTTTCACTTCAAAATTTCCAAATTATTACTATTACTATTTAAATGTGGTCGGAAACTTTGACTTAATAAAGGTGTACATTTTAAGTATTTTATGGTTAACTTTTAAATTGAACATACAGCGTGGTGTTTTCTCTTTGTAACACCGTTTAGATCATATTTTTAACCATGATAGTAAGAGAGACACGACGATTTCTATGATGAGACCTTTGAGTTGATCCGTAAAGCGAACAAATTAGCCTGAGGGGTTAATAAAAAAAAAAAACTATTAACACTTATGTCGGCCGCACTTCAAGAAAACCATTTATTTTGCATGTATTGCCCTGGGGCAAGCAAGGTTGTAACGTCACTGGTTTATGCAAATTCATAATTTACGATTTCATCAACCGGTTTAATAAAAGAACTGGACCATAATATTATGAAGAAAGGAAGGAAAAATAGAGTTGATCTAATAAAAGTATTAGGCATTTAATCTGTATCTTGAAAACGGTTCTATGACAGTTGATCGGCCGACAATTGGCGGATCAACATACATGTATACAATGTGGAGTCGCTTTAGGAAAAATACTTTTTAAAATAAATAATTTTAAATTTTTAATTAAATGGAGACATTATGAGCGAAACTAAATCAAATAAAGGTAAAACGAAATAAAATAAAGGTATTTTGTAAGATGTACAAAGATGGCAGCCAATAAAAACATGCGTTAAGAAAAATGAAGATAATATGGGTGGTTCTTAGTCGATGTATGGTACAGTTAAAGGTGATAAGAGGATAAGAGCACCCACCAGGAAAGTAGGGAGGTCTTGGGTTCGAGTCCCAGAGGTGTAAATATCTTTTTCTGATTTTTCTGTTTCCAGATTTTCGATTGAGTTTCGCTCATAATGTCTTCATTTAATAAAATATTACAGTTTGAGGTTTTACTCATAAAACTTAAAATAAAAAATAATAATAATTTTAAATGTAACTAAGTAAAATTTACAAAATTTTAAGAAACCCCCGACACAAAAAAAGGCTGATAACTTTGAAACGCCTGAACAGATTTTCGTGAATTGTAGCTAAGAACCATCTCCATTACGTCAGCTTTCAAACAAAAAAAACTTCATCACAATCGGTCCATTCGTTTAGGAGATACGATGCCACAGACTGACAGACACACAGACACGTCAAACTTATAACACCGCTCCTTGAGTCGGGGGTTAAAAATATCCCGAAGGGATGTACAGAGAGGATGTACCGCCGAATAACAAATGAATAAAATATAATATTTTCATTCAAATGCGTCAAGGAAAAATCTGCTTTTCTTGAGCGATTATGGTCGAAAAATGGACCACATTTATTTTTCTGCGATTGATAGCGGTCTAAAATTGGACTACATTTTCCTACCATTCGTAAACCATTAAACCATGTTATTATTTAAAAAATTTCCATGCCAGCCATTTATTTTAAAATGAAGCTATTGAAATGCTTTATTTATTATGACCATAGATGTCGCAAATCCAAACTTCGTAGACTATTTTAGAACGATGTTAAAAATAATTTTTTAAATATTTTTTTCACGCAGAATTTCTGATCAGCTGTTTAAGGTTAAAATTAAGTCCTTTTTCCACAGAAATGCACCTTTCATTATCTATTATATCACAGACAACATACAGAACTCGAAAATATTCTATGTTGACTCGGATAAGTACCTCTCACGGAGTTTCAAAGTAACAAACACGCAGGATTCGCGCAGTTATAAACTTTACGATTTTTTAATATTTTTTTTATAAACCTTACAAATATGAGATAAAGAGTAAAATACAGGTTAATTCATTGGCTATATAGCACTATAATAAGTTTTTATATCTTCGTGTTAAAATTCGAAAGTATGATTTATTAATGTCGTCGAAAAATTTATTTATTTCGCGTGGTCACTCCAGTGAATATACTGTGCACACCAGCGCATAAGTACAAAACAATAGACACTGTATATAAATTTGTTTGATATTCATACCAACTTATTATTAAGTATTTTTGAAGTCGATTTTAGTGTTGAAATTGGTTAATCATTTCGGGGGATCAATTTTCAGGGGTCAACTGTCGGATCACATTGGAAACACATAAAATCACACTGGCAGAATCTATCTACTGAGTCTCTTGACGCAAAAATTTTAGGTGCTTAAGGGTCTACTATTCGTATTTCGACCGATTTCTTACATATCTCCCTTAAACATTTGAAATTTTTAAGCTCTTAAAAAATATATGTTATTTTTGAAGATAATATCTAGATACGTTCCACGCCGAAACGCAAATTATGTGAAATTCCCTCGATAGAAAAAAATCACAAAGTATGCTCCGAAAATTATTTTAAACAAGTCATTTCTTTTATTTTACAAGTTATTTTTGTGAAAAAATTCACAATGTTTCTTTAAATGATACTTAAGATACGTTCCACGAGATTTTTGGTCGATTTTAAACGAGTCATGTTTTATTAAGCTTTTTCACAATTTTCGCTGCTATTCTACGACTAACCATATTAGCGCGCTCTGTTCAACACTCGTAATTACATATCTCTCCATCTTCTTCTTTTTCAGCGCTGTGCGTTTCAAGAGTGCGGCCTTAAGTGGAACGTTTGCGCGGCCCATTTCGGCCCTTTTCGACCGTTTCATACAAATCTTAAATTTGGATTTGAGATCAAAATACCCAACCAAACTGAAAAATTAGTTTTGTAATCAAAAAGTATATCAAATATCTAGTACGGGTGTGAGCTACTTTATTTATTTTTGCTTTAAATTATATAATACAGGCCATTAAAGATTTTAGTGTTTCATGATTTTAGAGGCTACTTGTGAGTAAATGAAAAACAATAAAAAAAAATATTTTACTATATTTATCATAGAGATATAAAATAAACAATAAAAATTAAGAAAAAAAATCAGTTCGATAGGTGTAAATTTAAAATACAAATTACCTATTTACGGCGGAACAAAATTTTTTCGTTTGTACATTAAAATTACTACCCAAAAAAATGCGTTTTTTACCTTGTTTTATTTTTATTTTTCATTGTATTTGTAAAATAAACAAAGTCATATTATTTTTTCTTTTTTTATTCACTCACAAATAATTGCCCAAAAGATATAAGAACCGAGGCAAGTGAAGAGGACTGGAACTTAGAAGAGTTAGAACCCATTGTTTTGGACGGTTCCATGCCAACTCGGAATGAAACCAACTCAGAACCATCTCAGATAAGTCATTTAGAGTGATAAAACAATAATTTTAAATTAGCCGATAACCCTAACCTAACTTAACCTATTTAACCAATTTTTTATTTATATTTTTTTATCACTCTAAATGACTTATCTGAGATGGTTCTGAGTTTGGTTTCATTCCGAGTTGGCCGGTCACCGTTTTGGACATCTCGGCTTTATTTCATTTGGCAATGGCAATGCTGGTGTCACGATGTCACGAGTGTCAAGAGTCGATGTTGTCATAATAAGTAGTGTCAACACGATCTCGGTTTTGCCATTATCTGCGAGGTTGGTAGGGGTCACAGCACACACCATATCTGCTAGCCACGAACAGTCGGGCTGCAGTTTCTCAAACTGTCGGCATATGGCGGATTGGGTGACCTTCACACAATTATTATTCAATGGACAAGTTGAATATTTGCGAAATAAATTTGCACAACAGACTAACAAACCTATATTCTATACCCTGACAAACCTAACCTAAACTAAAGTAACCTAATTTAAACCTAATGTAAACAAAGAAAACCTAAACCTAATGTAAACAATCGTACCTAAATTGATGAAATTTGTTAAACAAACCAAACCTAACCTAACGCAACGCCTCAGTTAATTTAAAATTTTCAACATTTTGATGACTCCGTGCTCGAGGGGTAAGGCTCTTAACTAGCAATCCGAAGGTCGCAAGTTCAAATTCCGGTGTGCGTAAGTAAATTTTATTCGATTGATTTGCGTTATTTAACAATTTAATGATTTAAAATAAAAAAAAGGTATATTTGCGACACCTTTCATAGTGGAAGATACTCTCAGTATCGCCCTGGTGTGAGAAAACCATTCGGAATTGAAAGGTCGCTTAAAATGGCTTTAACCATGTTTGATGACCAGATCTGAATAACCAGTTACCCTGATACTCCTCTGAATCCCCACCTTCCTCTTCCCCATCTCTTTCTCCTCCCCTCTATCTCCAGCATAACAGCATACCCCAATTAGGGATGCCATGACCAATGGAGTGCTTTTTGCCACAATATGGCACGACTGGTCAGTGGTTGAGTGGGCATCGCGTTTGGGTCCCACCCGGGCGTCCCGTGTTCGATTCCTCGGCTGGCTAAGTCCTCCATCACAACACAAGCAACATTTTCGGCTTTCTGTGGTGGTAGTAGGAGATTTTCAAACATTTTTGGGTTATTCGTAACCTGGGAATGTTTGTATTTCTTTTTAAAAAAGTAAAAAAAAAAAATTTTAAATACCTCGGATTGCTTTGCTGCCAATTTTGGCAAATTTTCCCTTATTTTTAAGTAATTAAGCAGAAGTTTACGATTTTATAATATATTTTTCATAAATCCTACAAATATGTAATAATCGATTCAAGATTGGCGAATTCATTGACTATATAGAACTATAATCAGTTAGTATGTCTTCATATTAAAATTCGGAGGTATGATTTTTTTTAAGGTGGACGGAAAATATTCAAAATGATTACCAAAATATCTCAATCGGAGCGAAAAAGTTTTAAATTGCGCTGTCACTCCAGTGGTCTCACTGGCTTGCGGGGGCAGTTGGGAATCTTGTGTGGTACTCACTTACAAAAAAACCTAACCTGACGTCTCGTTTATTGCGACATAGTAAATGGTATCTCATTCAACCAAGTATTTTCTAAAAATCTTTAGGAAGAGAGGACATTCCGCTCCTTTTCTGACCCGTTGAAGTGACGCAAAGCAATCGCATCAGCTTACAATAAATATGATCGTACACGTTACTTCTGGTCGATATTTCTGAAGCTTATTATAGAATGTCTAAGCTGTGAAATACAATATTTGTCTGACCGTACTGGAAAAGGAGACAGAACGAGTTATATGAGGACGAGTCATTTACGAGTGATATTTTGGTAAACTTTCGAAATCACTGGACACACTTAAAACGAATATTAAAAAAAAAACCTTTTGACTTACCTTAAGTACTTTTTACACGAATACCGCACAAGAGTCCCAGCTGCTCCCGTCTGGAGCCAGTGAGACAATGGCACGGCATCTCCAATTGGGGTATGTTGTGAGGCTGAAGATAGTGGGGAGGGGAAGGAGATAGGGAAGAGGAAGTTGGGGAAGTACCTGGCTATTCAGATCTGGTCACTAAACACGGCTAAAGCCATTTCAAGCAACGTTTCAACTGAATGGTGATCTTACACCAGGGCGATACTGAGAGTATCTTCCACTAAAAGTGCTATAAAAGACAACGTTTTGCATTCGGGACGATGAAAAATACTATTTAAATTGAATGTAGGTAATTGAAATTTTTAATGCAGTATTTTCCATCACATAATAAAAAATAAAAATACATTCCTTAAACCTATAATAGCTCTTTCTTACACATTAAATAATGGTGAGAAACAAAATAGGAAGAATAGGAATTGCGTTTCATTTTCTTTTTACGTGTGAGGGAGATGTACCACAATGTATGTATGTTTCGACGGCCTCCGTGGTCCCGAGGTAAGACTCTGGACTCACAATCCGAAGGTCGCGGGTTCGAATCCGGCGTGCGCAAATATATTTTATTTGATTAATTTGTGTTATTTCACAATTTATTCATTTAAAATAATATACAGTATATTTACGCCACGTTCCAGAGTGGAAGATACTATCAGTATCGCCCTGGTGTAAGACCACCATTCAGAATTGAAACGTTGCTCGAAATGGCATTAGCCGTGTTTAGTGACTAGATCTGAATAGCCAGGTATTTCCCCACCTTCCTCTTCCCTATCTCCTTCCCCTCCTCACTACCTTCAGCCACACAACATACCCCAATTGGGGATGCCATAGTCTCACTGGCTCCAGAGGGGAGCAGTTGGGACTCTTGTGCGGTATTTCATATAAAAAAAAAAAATGTTTACTTTGGGGGGTGTAGATGCAGACATAAGCCTAACATTTGTCTCATTTTCGACTGTTGTTATTAAGTGTGTAAAAAAGAGCTGCCGCATTATAGAACAAAATCGAAACCATCACTTTTGACAATTGACTTTTAATTTTTTTAAATTCACTCACACTTCAATATTATCCTTGTAACTATATTCCATACTGTCAAAATGACCGTCACGGCTATTAATATTATTGTAGGGGTCTACGGAGACGTCACGGTGCGGTGTGTGAGAGAGATGCAAGAGAATTATGACGTTTTTCCTTTGAAGGAATCAGACCTACGTACATTGTGTATCTCATCTTTTGAAAGAGATGTAGCATTATTGTGTTAAGGCGGCGCTCTTCGGCTGAAAAAGAAGAAGATGGAGAGATATCTAATTATGAATGTTGGACAGAGCGCGCTTATATTTTAAGAGATAAAATGGCAGCGAAAATTGCGAAAAAGCTAAATAAAACGTGACTCATTTAAAATAGAGCAAAAATCCCGTGGAACGTATTTTAAGTATCATTTAAAGAAAAATCGTGAATTTTTTCACACATATAACTTGTAAAATAAGTGAAACAAACATGTTTATAATAATTTTCGGAGCATGCTTTTGTGATTTTTTCTATCGACGGAATTTCACATAATTTTCGTTTCAGCTCGGGGAACGTCTAGATATTATCTTCAAAAACAACATTTACTTTTTTAAGAGCTTAAAAATTTAAAATGTTTAAGGGAGAAATATAAAGAAATCGGTAGAAAACGATGAAGCTGTACGTGAAATCCTGTTTAGATTAATATTTACGACGAATCGGTTCACATTATGAACATCAAAAAATATGCTACGGTTAAATTGAAGCTTTCACTAGCTTTTCTATGTATTGGAATTACAATAAAATTATTATTTACATAACAAAAAATATAAGCGTAAACCGTAATTATAAAAGCACACATAGTTTACTTAAAGCTGCTATAAAAATTATTAAATGATATAATTTTAATATCTTTTTAATCTTGTTCCCACTTTTTGACAATCTGTGCTAATCCATTTTTTTTTTTTTACTTGTTTTTATATAAGTTTGCGTAACTCTCGACAAACCGTTGGTACCATATTCGACCAGTGTCCGTGCGACCATCCAGTCGCGTGTTCTTAGAAGCAATTACTAACATTGTAAATTGTACAACAGTCGTTTAAACTCAGTGTTACGAAAATAGTTATCAGTTTGTTGATAAATCAACCAATTAATATTGTAAGTACCAATAATTTATTAAGTTTTATATATTGATCGTATATATTATGTTCTCCGGCAAAAGTTATTAAAGAATTAGGTAATTCTAATAGGAAATATGCATGTTTTTATCAAGTTACCGTAGAATTGTTGCCTTGAAATCTGAAGCAGAATTTAGCAAAAAATATTGATTGCAAATCGCTTTGCTAAACTGAGAAATTGGACTTTGAAGCACATACACGCATTTTCTGCCGTGTTTTAACTCGACCATTTGGAATTTCGTCTTTTAAATTATTTATTTAGGGGCTTTTAAATATCAATAGTAAAAATATACAGTACTAGCTTTTCCCCGCGGCTTCGCTCGCATGGTATTACGGGAAATTACTGTAGCGCTTGCACTTATCAATTATCTCCCCCCCTACCCCATCCCCATCCCCTCCCGCATTCCATATATTCATTCCCTTACATTCAGTTTTAAAACATCTCGCCTACCACCTAAATTTCATAATGCTATAGCTCAAAGAAAAAAAGAATTACTTATCCAATTTTGTTCATTCGTTCGGAATTTATACGCTTACAAACATTTCGGATTTTTATTTTTATTTAAATATTTGGAAGTTCGTTAATATAATAAAAAATACTCTATTTATCATTCAGTCTTTATAATCATTACGAATTATATTTTTAATATAGGAATTCTCATCTATTCCAAGCTTGTCCAAAAAAAAAAATACGAATTCTAATATTTGAATTTTCTGCAGTAGTAGCTGATCAGTAGACTGAGTATCTACCAGCATAGAGCCCAAAAATATATCAAAATTGTTTCCATAGAAAAGATTTTTTTCTGACGTTAGCAAAAACTCGCTTTTGTTAGCGACAGAAAACGTATAACAAATATAATATATTAATATTTATAATTTCATAACGCCAGAGCTTACCATCATATACAACCTGTAGTCTGCGCATATAATTTAGCTTTATATTGGTGAAAGAATTATTAAAGTCTTTATATTGTGTTATGCGTGAAAAGGTCATAAACAAACTCGAGCAGTTTCGCATTTATAATATTAGTATGGATTATTTATTGTACATAACTGAACTGTCTCGGTAACAACATTTTGTATGTGTTCAGTGATAAATTGAAGATGTCCACTGAATTGGTACAATTATTTGGTTCCATGCCAACTAAGAATCAAGTCAACTCAACACCTCTTTGAAAAATCATCAAAAGCTACGAAAAATAATCCATAACCAAACCTATCGTAAACTATTTAAGTCGCCGCTACCCGAATTTCAACCGATTTCTTGCATATCTCCCTTAAATTTGAAGTTTTTAAGCTCTTAAAAAAATATATGTTATTTTTTAAGATAATGCCTAGACGCGTTCCACGCCGAAACGCAAATTGTATGAAATTCCCTCGATAGAAAAAATTGCAAAGTATGCTCCGAAAATTATTAAAAACACGACTGTTTCTGTTATTTTACAAGTTATAGTTGTGAAAAAATTCACAATATTTCTTTAAGACGCTTTTCACGAGATTTTTGCTCTATTTTAAACGAGTCATGTTTTATTAAACATTTTCACAATTTTCGCTTCAATTTTATCTGTCCAACTTTTGTAATCACTTATCTCTCCATCTTCTTCTTTTTGAGCGGGGAGGCGCCGCCTTAATCAATTTTTTAGATCACTTTTAATAACTTTTCAAAGTAGGTGTTGAGTTGATTTCATTCTTAGTTGTCCGGTCACCAATTATTTCCTTCCAGTAGAATTCTGGGCGTGTCGTTCTTATTGTTTATTTGTCGTTTTGCATAACGACGGCCGGCGTAGTCCAGCGGTAAGGCTCTTGACTCACATTTCAAAGGACATGGGATCGAATCCCGGCGCGGTAAATAAATTTTATTTGATTAATTTGTGTTATTTCTCCATTTATTCATTTCAAATAATATATAATAAATTTGCGGCACGTTCCAGAGTGGAAGATACTCTCAGTATCGCCCTGGTGTAAGACCACCATTCAGATTTGAAACGTTGCTTGAAATGACTTTAACCATGTTTGGTGACCAGATCTGAATAGCCAGGTACTTCCCATCTTCCTCTTCCCTCCCCACTACCTTCAGCCTCACAACATACCCTAATTGGGGATGCCTTAGTCTCACTGGCTCCAGACGTGAGCAGTAGGGACCCTCGTGCGGTATACATAAAAAAAAACTTCGAAATCTCGAAATGACCGGCGTGGTCTAGCGGTAAGGCTCTTGACTGCTTTCCGAAGGTCGCGGGATCGAATCCCGGCGTGGGCAAATAAATTTAATTTGTGTTATTTCACAATTAATTCATTAATTAATTTATTAATTAATTTCACAATTAATTAATAAAATAATATATAGTTCATTTATGATTTACTGTATGCTTCACATACTATTGCCACCTTTATTTAAAATAACGTTTTAACATTTTTTTGTCTCAATAAATTTTGGATTTTAATAAATAATTTTTTTTAATACTTTACGTCTTATTTAAATAAATTAAATTCTAGTTATCTAATTATTATTTTTAACTAGTGAGTTCCCAGTTTGCGTTTCAATACCATTTTTTTTACATGAGCTCCACACAGGAGGCCCTGAAGAAAATAATTTCCCTCAGGGTCTATGCCATCTTTGGGGATGCTGTGTGGAGGGTTTTTTAAGGAGAGGAAGGGAAGGAGAGTTCTGGGAAGTAAAAGGGTTTAATGGGTGGGTAGGAATCTGGGGTTCAGTGTGTCCTGGTCATCCGCCTCCAAGACCTAGACAAACCTCACCCCATGAACCCGGGCACCCCTGCTAAATCACCAAATGTAGCGAACCACTTGGGGTGACCTATGGCAGAGGTGTTGGTTATCCAAATAAAGGTTCCCGGGGCGGCGGTACCCATTACCGCCTCCCTCCTCCCGCGTTCCCATCCATCTTCCCCGCCTTCTTCCTCCCCTCTTCCGCTTTCACCCGTGCCGTGAGGGAAATACACACATTTTTTTAACATCTCGTGCGCCCGCTATTGCAAAATTTGTATACGAATTCCATAAGGCCAAATCTCAGTAATATTTATAGAAACCTTCGCGGACGAGCGCACAACAACTCACCAAAGTTTCGCCGTAATCGGATGAATAGTATAGAAAATATTTTTAAAAATTTCATCACGCCAGAGCTCACTATTATGTATACAGATACCATCGCGGGCATGTGCACATCGAATTCATCACGATCGGATGAATGGTTTAGGAACGCATAACGGACAAAGAAAGAAACATTCATTTTTATAAATTAAGATTAATTAAATGTCAACAATAAACGTGCTGTTAATATTAATTAAATTATTCAAAAAATTAATAATTTTTTGAATAAAAATAAACATCCAGAATCATCGTTTTGTTTGAAGATTTCTTCTTAATTTTTACGCATTTTCTAATCTAATCAATCGAATTATAACACTTAAGTGTATTTTTTTTACATGCCCATGTCGTGAAATATTATAACCGTTACGCCACTGGTGGAGGATTTTTTTTTTTTTGGGGTCGATGTATTGAAATGACCTGGCTAAAACCGTAGCAAGCTCTTGTAAATTGAAAGTATATTTTAGAATTTATCGAGAGCATCGCCTATCCTTATCATATATTCCTCTTACTCTTTATTTATCTTCTTATAAGTTTTAATTTCTGCTACGAGCGTTCTAAAAGAAAAAGGGGTACTGAAGTTGGTTTGAAGGGGAGATATTATGTAAATACGAATGATAGAGGGAGCGCGCTAATATTACAAAAAAATAGGTTGTGAAAATAGGAGTCTACGGGATATTGAAAGGGATGAGTTGCAACAAAGTAGGGGGTCAATCGTACCGTTAAGACTCTTGAAACGCACGGCGCTGAAAAAGAAGAAGATGGAGAGATATGTAATTACGAATGTTGGACAGAGCGCTCTAACATTTTAAGCCGTAGAATAGCAGCGAAAATTGCGAAAAAGCTTAATAAAACATGACTCGTTTAAAATAGAGCAAAAATCTCGTGGAACGTATCTTAAGTATCATTTAAAGAAACATTGTGAATTTTTTCACAAATATAACTTGTAAAATTAAAGAAATAGACTTGTTTAAAATAATTTTCGGAGCATACTATGCGATTTTTTTCTATCGAGGGAATTTCATATAATTTGCGTTTCGGAGTGGAACGTATCTAGATATTATCTTCAAAAATAACATATATTTTTTTAAAGTATTTTCGTTATTATTTTTGGGGTGTTATGCCGTGTTTCGCTACCTCCTTCTTTATCATCTGGCTCATCTGCCCTGATGATGGACACTGTAACGCTGTCCGAAACGTTGGCTAAAGAAGGAGGTAGCGAAACACGGCATAACACCCCAAAAATAATAAAAAATAAAAATAAATTGTTTAAAATAATTTTCGGAGCATACTTTGCGATTTTTTTCTATCTAGTGAATTTCATATAATTTGCGTTTCGGCGTGGAACGTATCTAGATATTATCTTCAAAAACAACATATATTTTTTTAAGAGCTTAAAAACTTCAAATGTTTAAGGGAGATATGTAAGAAATAGGTCGAAATACGAATAGTATAGTCCATACATGACAATATTACTAATGTTTTTTTTTTTTTTTTATATAATACTAGCGAGTTCCCGGCATTCGTTGCTATGCTACTTAAGAGGAATATAAATGCTAGAAATATTTCGATTCTCATGCCTAGAAAATTTGAAATCGCGCGTCGTATTTGCACAAAAGCAAAAAAGTGTTTTTTTATTTATTTTGTGCATGATTTCGTAAGAATAAAAAAAAATTAGAACAAAAAAAACCTCAAAAATAGTCTTAGCCATAAAGGGGTATTTTTAAAAAATTGTTTCTCATATCAACTTCATGGTTAAGTCATGAAAACATTATTTTTAGTGGTTTCCGCTTATATTTTTTGTTACAGAAATAATAATTTGATTGTAATTCCAATACATAGAAAAGCTAGTAAAAGCTTCAATTTATCCGTACATACTTTTTTATTTATTTATTTATAAATAAACGCCCTTTTTCGGGGCTTTTACATATATAGCATAGAAAAAACATTTTATTGTACATAACTGAACTGCCTCAATAACAATATTTTATATTTATTCAAAGATAAATTGAAGATGTCCACTGACTTGGTATAATTGTTTCCCTCCATTAGTATTCTGGGCAAAGAGGAATACATATGGTAGTTAGTCCCAGAATTTTTGCACTGAAATAAATCCTGACTTCTAGTATTACGAAGTGGAATTCGGAAGCTTATCAATTCAAGTAATACCGGACCATCAACTAAATCATTTAGAATTTTATATAAAAATACACAGTCAGTGAAAATTCTTCTGTTTGACAATTTAAGCATATTCATATCGTTTAAAATTGTGTTGTATTATGTAATTATGTTCATAATGTAAACCGATTCGTCGTAAAGATTAATCTAAATAGTATCTAAATAGGATTTCACGTAAAACTTCATCTTAAGAACGGAATTGTTTCTCCCTGCGTGTCCTTTCCAATTCGTCCCGCTCCTCTTCCACCTCCTCTTCCTCTTCCGCATCCCCTCCCCCACACGCGTTCCCACTCCGCCTTCCCTCTCCCGCCAACCCCTCTCCCGCGATTCCCTCCCCTCTCCCTCTTTCAATATATTCAGTCCCGGCACATTCAGATGTTCAAACAGTTCGCGTGGAACCTATTGCAATTTTTTTAACAAATTTTCTATCAAATTTGGTATCTAACATAGGAACCTACCTACTTAAAATAAACATAAATTTTGATAAGCTTCAAAGTATTTGATTTTGGTTAGTAAGAAAGGTGAGAATACATTCAATAATTTAAACATTTTCGAAAATTGAATTTTAATTTAACAATCGATGGTTTGCAAAATGTCATTCTCAAATTGTGACAGTTTCGTAAGAGTTTTTGTAATGATTAAAAAAAACTTTTCAGATGTATTGTCATCTGGTTGTAATAATCCAGAAACCTTCGCGAGGACGGAAAGAAGGTATTTCGGTACTACAATCATCCACATCAAATCCCCAAAGTTTCATCGCAATCGGATGAACTGTTAGCAACGCATAATTTCATGATGCCAGAACTCACTATTGTATATAGTAAGAATCGCGGGCATGCGCACATCAAATCCCCAAAGTTTCATCTACTTTTATAAACGGATTGGAATATTAATCTTACATATATATAAAATCTAAATAGGATTTGGGATTAGTGATTAATGTATTGCTATATTAAAAGGACGGGTTGTTTAAAAAAATTTGATGGATTCATCAAATATTTAAAGGTAATTTTCACGTTTTGTGTAAGTTCTATTCAAGTTCTGTGATTATTTCAGTTTTGTGAAGCAACTGTCCTATAACGATGTAATAACAGAACTTGAATAGAACTTACACAAAACGTGAAAATCAACTTCAAAATTTGGATGAATCCATCAAATTTTTTGAAACAACCCATCCTAAGAATAGGAAATGTTTGAAACTTTCAAAACACTTTCTTATAACTCCCGCTAAAGTTTTTGAATTATTACAACCAAATGAAAATACATCTGAAAAGTTTTCCCATCATCACAAAAAATTCTTGCGAAACTGTTAAAAAATTGAGAATGACATTTTGCAAAACAATCGTTATCAAGTCAGAATTCAATTTTCAACACTCTTTAAATTAACGAATTAATTTGAAGCACTTACGAGTACATAATGATTTGAATCAAATCAAGAATTATGGATATTTTACATAGATACCTATGTAAGGTACCAAATTTGATTGATTTTTCTTATTTAATATACAAAAATTAATGTTTGTAATATATGAAAACTGAAAATTTGAATTAAAAAAATTGTAATAGATAGTATGCGAGCTGTTTGAAAACTGAATGTACTGAGGCTGAATATATGGAATGCGGGAGGGGGGTTGGCGAGACTGTGGAGCGGAAGAGGGCGGAGGGAAGGCGAGGAAGGTGGAAGGAAACGCGGAAGGGGAACAAACAATTGGACAAGCAGGAAGAAACAATTTATTTCTTTGAATATGGCTTTGCAACGCATGCCGGAAACCAGCTAGTTATATATTAATTATAGTAATGCAACGACCATCGCAGACCCTTTTGTGTCATTATTGTCTGACGAATCAGGAAACAAGGCAATGATTCATAAAATCTTCATGACATAACTCCTTTTTTATGAATAACGATTACTGATCTGCACAACGCCACCTCCAACGATCCTTGAGTAGAGAATTCCAGTCCAGTTTTTTTTTTTTAATTTTTATGAATAATGATTTTCTAACTTAAATAACTGCATATTTATTTTTATTTTATAGTTAGTTTTAATAGTTAAAATAAATGTCAAAGCTTTAATTTTTCAAGATCCCCCGAAAACCACCGAATCTAGTGTGACGTCATCATGACTAACCGAAGTATGAATTTCGTAGGGAACTGGAATCAGCTGTTCGACTCCCGCCATTTTGAATTTCAGCATTGGAGCGTTTTCATAGAAATTACTGGGCAAAACGATCGTTTTTTGTACAGTTAAAGTTTTTGAATATTTTAAATAATATAGATAAACTAATAGAGATACTTTATTTTTGATACTGAATTATTTAGGCATAAATAATGTTTCAATAAAAACAAAAACTATTATAATGTCCAATTCTCTATAAACCAATAACACGGAATGTCGAACGGCTTGCGTCTAACATTTCTATTGATTTCTATACAACTTTGACCCAGGTGACGCGGCGCGGTGACGTCACGCCGCCAAAATCCAGCAATAGGGTGTCTTAATGACACGTTTTAAAATGGACTTTTTAATATTTTTTAAAAACTCTACGTTAAATATTATGTAATAAAACTTATTTATTCAGAATCAGCGTATATTGGTCTATATGAACATATTTTTTTAAATCCATAATATTTTTCACTGGAGTTCCTTATTTTTTAGAGTGTACTTGTATCATTGAACATACATAATTAACATACTTGTATCACATCACTGAAATTCAACGACGCGAAGTATGTGAATTTTCGAACACTTGATAAAAATTATTACAATACGTACAATAACCAAAATTTACCATTTTTACAATATTAATGTTTACATTGCTTTATTAATAAGTGATTTAGCATGTTTTTTGTCTTTTAAAGACCATATTTTTTTACCTAACCTAACAAACGGATTGCAATCTTTAGAGCACAGGCGTCAGGTGGGAATGCTGTCCTTGTTCTACTGGTATTACAATGGAAGATGCTCCGAGGAACTAGCGTCATTGATCCCCTCAGCACTGGTGCATAGTCGAGAAACACGCCAAACACGCGCCCAACATTTTTACACGGTTGACATTGTCACATGAGAACGGGTCGTTTATACGACTCGTTCTTGAGTTCAACAGCTCGGCTGTGGAACGATTTGCCGGACTCTATGTTTCCTCCCTCCTACAACACGGGTCTCTTCAAGTCCCATGTTCACTCCTTCCTCTCTTCAAAAACACCCTCCACACAGCATCATCAAAGATGACATAGGCCCTGAGGGATATTATTTTCCTCAGGGCCTCCTGTGTGGAGTTAATGTAAAAAAAAAAAAACCCGCCCACGCCCTCACTGTGCCATATCAACGCCCCCAAATTTTCCCTGGGTCTACTACTGCCCTCCTGAAAGTCTCAAACGCCCACAAGGGGGCGTTATCACCAACGTTGAGAACCTATGACATACACTCTGCAGGCGTTCGTAAATCAACTTATTGCGAGTCAAATTTTTTGTTCAATCAAACAAATAATTTACTATTTGGCGCCCCCTAAAATTGCCGCCCGAGGTGGGCAGGTTGCCCCCGGATCTGTATTGATGCGTTAGTTTCTCATTTATCCCACTTATTTCCGGACACCATGTACAAAAGCAAATAATATTAATTAAACGAAGACACTACGAGCGAAACTCAAACGAAAATCTGGAAACAGAAAAATCAGAAAAAGATATTGGCACCCCTGGGACTCGGACTCAATAATAATATTCATCCCAGACTTGCATGAAAGTCAATAGATGTCGCATATTGAATAAAATGGATAAAATGTTATCCAGACACCATCTGGATTGCATTTTGTTCGGGTTTGAATCTTGCAATCATACATAAAGACGGCCGCCAATAAAATATGCTTTAAGAAGATAATATGGATGGTTCTTAGTCGATGATTCAGTTAAAAGTGACCGAATTTGATATCGACCCCTTGGCGCAGTGGTCAGCGCGCTTTGCTGGAAAGAGAGAGGTCCTGGGTTCGAGTCCCAGAGGTGCCAATATTTTTTTCGGATTTTTTTGTTTCCAGTTTTTCGATTGAGTTTCGCTCGTACTGTCTTCATTTAATTAAATATTACAATTTGAGGTTTTACTCATAAAAGTTAAAATAACAAATAATATTACACTCTTCAAAGGCTATAAATAGTTTATAATGAAACTGAATAAGCAAAGTGTGTACAGTAAGAATCATGTTGTTTTGACCTTGAATGATATTTAGTCCCAATAGGGTGATGATGACTGTAAAGAATAATTACTGCCAAGTCAATCAATTAATTCATTCCAAAGATACCTACTTCAATTCACTGAATATAAAAACTTATGGAAATTCGTCGCGAGTTTGTGTGCTTGCACGAAATAGGCTCAATCTTACCTTACTTTATTTTCAAAATGTCAAAACACTTTCTTGAACAGATTCTAGAAGATAAAAGGTCTTTTCATGTAGATTGGCTGTAAGTTTTCAATTTTCGTTATGGTTTTCAATTCAATGGATTGGAGTAAAATGGGCTCACATGGTCTTATATAAATCACTGTAATTCCTTTACTATCAAAGTGAGAAATATGTTGTCAGCAATGTTAGAAAGGGAAAACACCACGCTTTATATTTAAAACTAAAAAAGAACGCCCATAAAAATAAAATGTACAACTTTATGAAACCAAAATTTTGAATCGCTATTTGAAAAAAAAATTGGAAATTTTAGGAATATTTTATTAATTATTTTTACATAAAATGACAAAAAATGATGTAACAGTAACTTTTATAATATATTTGTCTAATATAATATGTATATTTTTGTATTTTTTCGTTCTCAGTAAATTATGTTAGAAAAAACATAATGTGAGCCGTTTTTAAAACTTTATCATGTTTGCATGCAAAATTTTTTATGTTTAAAGTATTATATGTTTATTTAAAATTATAGAATTTATAAGCGTATTTTATCACCTTTCAAAAACAGTTTTTAGTTTTCGAATGTGTTTAGAACTGTTGGATTTATTTGCATTTCATTGAAATGCGGTAATATTTTGACCATCTGAAATATGCAAAATTTTTGAAGGGTTAAAATAACTTAATTGTTTATTTATTAATTTATAACAAGTGTGTAACCTGCATGCGTTGCAATGCCACTCAAAGATAGGAAGCAATCTGTTCTTCAGGGTACAGAATATTTTTTTGTTTTTCTGTCTGGTGCACGAATAAATTAGAAGGTGTTCCTAAGCGTGAACAGGATACATAAAGCTGTCCGTATGAGAAGCATGGATATTACAAATTTACCTCCTGCTACCCCTACCGCTACTATCTCCTTAGCAAATCCCTCCCCCTGGCTTTCCCTGGTCGCCCACCTTCCATCGATCAGGGTGCGATGATACAATATTTGTTCTTCGTAATGCGACATCATTTACTAATGGAATCGCAATACGGAGAACATACGAAGCACTTGTTCGCAGCATCCTGGAATATAGCTCCATTATTTGGGCCCCTTCTGAACAAAACCATTACCTAGAAATAGAAAAGTACAAAAAGGTTTATGCATTGCCTCCATTTGAAGGAAAATACATACAACCATTCCTGTATCCATCATTGTTCTAAGCAGGAATGCTCGATCTTAACATCTTAGAAGCCCGCTGAAAAACAGTTTTAGGTAATCATTTTTTAAACTACTCTCCGGTACCATACAAAATCCGTTTGTTGAAACAAATAAACTTATATGTCCTTCGCGGAGATCCCACGCACTTTTTATGCTCCAAAAGCGAGAACTTCTGCGTATCAGAATGCGCCATTAAACAGCAACTTAACTGCGCATTGAGTATCGACGTCTTCAATTTCACCTACAGAGAGTTCACTAACTATCTTTTGACATACGTCACAACATAGTTAAACTGCCCCCATGCACACTTTTTTTTCATCTTCATCCCCTTATCTTGTTTGGGTCGGGGACCCATTGCATCGACAAGGCTCCTCCATACGTCCCTGACTTGTGCTGACTGTTCGGCCTCCGTCCATGGCAGTCTCATCCTCTCCTCATACAGTTTCTGGTGTTGCCTCGACCAGCTGTGTCTGGGGAGGCCCACTGGACGTCTATCCTCTGGAATCGCTCATAGTATCTTCATAGGAATTCGGTCATCAAGCATTCTTAGTACATGCCCAAGTCACCTCAGTTGCGATTTTTCTATGAAAAGTAGCGGTGGTTCAATGTTTAGATCGTCTCGGATCGCCGAGTTTCTTATATGATCCCATTTCGTAACCTCTGCCACTCTATGATCTGCATATCTGGTATCGTAAGTGAGCGTCGGGCGATATACCGTTTTGAACACTGCCATCTTCGTCTTGGTACTGAGCTCGGCTTTCCTTATCACTTTTTTTATTAAATAGTGTTATCTTCTCCATAATATTTTAGTGTAAAACTGTTTTATGGAGAACCTGAAAATATAAATAAATAAATATACTACAAAATCCACGTAGGATTTCTTGGCATTCTAGGGATTAATGGTTCAGTGGTGTTCATCCATTTAATTCATTACGTACTCCAATTGAAACAAATACCTTAAGCAATTAATACGACGGAAAAAAAACAACAATCCTGTTTCTAGAGTTTTTTTTAATCTCAGTATCGCCCTGTTGAGAAACCACTATTCATGTATTTTTTACATTAGTTCCACACAGGAGGCCCTGAGGAAAATAATTCCACTCAGGGCCTACGTCATCTTTGGGGATGCTGTGTGGAGGGTCTTTTTAGAGCCCCAATTACATTAAGCTAGTTTACAAGCCACTAGCCGGTAAATTTAAAAGCGGGCGAATCGGCGAGTGAGATTGTCATGACGCACACAAAACCGTCCACTCGCTCAGTAGCAACAGTAGCAGCTGAAATAACAACTCCCGCGCCATGCAACTCTGTCGACATTTTATTGGAAATTGACAGCTCGTAGCTAGCGCCACACGCTAGACAATAACGGCTTCCGCCCGAACTAATTCTGACGGACGAAATCAGCTGTTGGTGGGCCGCCGTCTTTAGGCAAACACCAGCGAGTAGCGAGTAAAGTCGACCACCTTTCAACTTTTTTCGTAGATTGTCCACAATCTGCTAGTTAGCAAGTAATACGACGGCACTGAGCGAGTTTACTAACAGATAGTGAATTTCCCAGAGAGTAGCTTGTAAACTCGCTCCACGTCATCGAGGCAAGGAAGGAGAGATATAAGTTGTGGTTAGGAATCTGGGTTCAGTGGCTCCATGAGTGAACCATCCCTCGCATTGCGGTGCAATGCGGTGGGTTCAGAAAACCCTGCAGGAAGCAAAATGGTCGTCCTCAACCAGTCATCCCAATCCTGCCTGACACGCATCAAGAGAGCAAACACGTCCGCTGTCAAGACAAACCTTACCCCATAAACCTAGCCGCCCCTTAGTCACCAAACGTAGCGAAACATTTGGGATGATCTATAGCAGAAGTGTTGGATATCCAATAAATGGTTCCTGGAGCGGCGGTACCCATATCCGCCTCCCAAATTGAAGGAATAGAAACGTTATTTGAATTGAGCGTTCGGACATATAATTGATTTTGACTTTGAGCGCTCGGAAAATTTCCAAACCGCACGCTGAAATTTTCCGCCTCCTTTAAAAAAATCATACATCTGAATTTTAATATGAAGACTTAAACTTGCTTATAGTGTAAGAGAGCTATTGAAAGCACCTATAATAAACAATTTTTTCCATATTTTTAGGAATCACAAAAAAATTTGCAAAAAATCATAAAATTTATAAACGCATGATTTCTATTTATTATTTAAGTAAAATTGGAGTACGTAGTATCTATTCGGATAATTTTCAATATAATGACTTCTGTACGTAGTCTACAGCCTAGTTGATAAATACAGATATTACATTTTAATTCGAACATGAATTTTTTTAACACGTAAACACAATAAGATCAATGATTTCTAAAAATTTATATCGCAACAATTGTTAATTCAAAATTCAATTTTCGAAACACTTTTAATTAATGAAATTATTTGAAGTACCTACTCGCCTAATACTTTGAATTGAATCAAGAATTATAGACATTTTAAATAGGTACCTATGTTGGGTACTAAAATTGATTGATTTTTCTTATAATATACAAAAATGAATATTTGTAATATAGGAAAAATGGGAATTTGAATAAAAAAATTGTAATAGGTGGCACGCGAACTGTTTGAAAACTGAATGTGCTGTGAATAAATGGAACGCGGGAGGGGGATTGGTAGGACCGGGGAGCGGGAGAGGGGAGAGGGAAGGCGGGGAAGGTTAAGGGTCCACTATTCGAATTTCGACCGATTTCTTACACATCTCCCTTAAACATTTGAAGTTTTTAAAAAAAATATATATTATTTTTGAAGATAATATCTAGATACGTTCCACGCTGAAACGCAAATTATATGAAATTTCATCGATAGAAAAAAATCGCAAAGTATGTTCCGAAAATTATTTAAAACAAGTCTATTTCTATTATTTTACAATTTATGTGTGAAAAAAATCACATTGTTTCTTTAAATGATACGTTCCACGAGATTTTTGCTTTATTTTAAACGAGTCATGTTTTATTAAGCTTTTTCGCCATTTTCGCTGCGATTTCATCGTCTGTCCAACATTCGTAATTACACATCTCTCCATCTTCTTCTTTTTCAGCCGAATAGCGCCGCCTTAAAGGGGAACGCTAGAGGGGAACGGGGACGCACGGGAAAGGACATGCAGGGAGAAACAATTAATTTATTTTAATATGGTATTGTAATTTGCAACGCATGCCGGGAATCAGCTAGTAATATTTATAAAACTCAATTGAAGTAAAAGAAATTTTATTTACATATTCAACATTATAAACAAGCTGCTATCCATGTACACCTCTGGTCTGGAGCTCCAAAATACTTGAAAAATACCCACCAGATACCATAGAATAATACCCAAAAATTCCAGATTCTCCCACCTTAACGAACGGATTGCAATCTTTGGAGTACAGGCGTCGGGTGGGAATGCTATCCTTGTTCTACTGGTATTTCAATGGAAGATGCTCCGAGGAATTAGTGTCATTGATCCCTTCGGCACCGGTGCATAGTCGGGAAACACGCCAAACGCGTGCCCAACCGTACACGGTTGACATTAATTTGACGGTCGCTTCTTCGACTCGTTCTTGTGTTCAACAGCTCGGCTGTGGAACGATTTGCCGGCCTCTGCGTTTCCTCCTTCCTACTAGCTCTCTTCAAGACCAATGTTCATTTCTTCCTATCCTCAAAAAGACCCTCCACACAGCACCACAGATGACATAGGCCCTGAGGGAAATTGTTTTTCTCAGGGCCTTCTGTGTGGTGTTGATGATGGTGATGTAAAGAAAAGAAATATCATGTACATATTCAACATTATAAACAATCAAGTATATTATTTGTTGACCTGTATAAAATTCTTGGCTTTTATCAGACAAAAGGTCACACGAGTGTACACTATGAAATTGATGTATCAAATCTATAACCAACTTTAAACTTAATAATTACTAATGTTATCATTGAAGACAGTTTTAGCGACTTACAAAAGGAAATTTTAACCAGAAAACACAGAAAAATCACAAAATTGATCCCAGGATCTTAGCCTTCCCGTGGCTTTGCTCTAACCACTGAGCGAATTCGTCCTTATCCCTTTTAGTAATTTTTAACTGTGTTATAATTTGACTAAGACCTACCAATATTATGTCCATTTTCAAGACGCATATAAACAAGTTTTTTAGATTCAGGTGTCAATTTTTTTTATTTTGGAATGCGATTTTAACCCTTATGTATCAAGAAAACGTATGAATGACAAGGTCAGAATCGCTTGGGGCATTCTTTTTCTTGGCGTATAAGGTATCCTAAACACATCTAGCCACTCGGAATAATTTGTATTAAATTCTCTATGGCTTCCGGGCGTCATTTTTCCCGGGATTTGAGCTGTCAAACTAAGAGCGTCGTAAGGTCGTGAAAAAGATGGATAAATCTATAAATTTATCAAAAAAAGCAAGTATTGTTGTTTTTATGCAAAGTTTATTGTTGGAATATGTTTCGGTAAATATAATATACGACAGCACAAAATAAACCCACACAATATTAGGTACGTCAAAATCAAAACTTCGCGGAATTTATGTCGTTTCCTCCTTGGCATTTTTAACGAATATTTTTGTTGGCTGCTATCGTATGATTGCAAGATTTTTCCAGAACTAAATGCAATCTAGATAGTGTCTTGGATAAATACATTTTTATGTGAATGTGCGACATCTATTGAATTTTCTAAGTCCAAAACATTTTTATCACAAAATTTTTTTGTTGGTGTTTAAAATTTTTTTTTTTTACATGAACTCCACGCAGGAGGTCCTACGGAAAATATTTTACCTCAGAGCCTATGTTATCTTTGGGAATGCTGTGTGGGGGGTCTTTTTGAGGAGAGGAAGGAGTAAAATACGTCTTGATAAGAAGCTGGTAGGTATATCGTTTCACAGCGAACTGTTGAACTCAAGAACGAGTCGTGGAGACGTCCCGTTCTCATGTCAAGTGTGTACAAATGATGCCGAACGGATCAATAACGCTAGTTCCGCGGAGTTTCTTCCACTGTAATACCGGTAGAATAAGGGCAGCATTCCCACCTGATGCATGTGCTATAAAGATTGTAATCCGAATAAATTGTTCATGGATAAAAAATATTAATTCATATTCATATTGAGAACGGGCGCAAAAAATTAATTCATATAAATATTTATAATCATCAGCAAATTTATAAATATCATAGCATAACTTATATCATTTTAAGATTCAACATTTTTTGATTAATTTAGCGCCATCTCTAAAAAAAGCAGAATATATAAAAATCTACGATGACAATCTATCGATTTAGTCTTTATACTGCCATCTTACAACATTTCTTAAAAGCTTCAACCAAAGATGCACACCAAAACAGAGAAAATCGCAATAATTAATAATTAAAACAATATAATAAAATTTCAGACAGATTATCTAACTTTGTCCGCCATTTTGGCTTTGCAAAGCAACCATGACAGCACCACTGTCAATAATTATTACAGATGATGTTTGACGCCATCATATTTTTCTTTTAAATTAAAACCAAAATATTTCGTATTATTTTTGTTCACAACACTGCCCTCTAAGATAATATCTTCAAAGCTAACATTAAACTTCCCAAGACGCACACTAAACAAAACAATTGAATGTTTAATTCAGAAAATATAATAAGATTCTGCTGAATTTTTCCGCCACCTTGAATTATTTGTAAAAGTAACCATGACAGACCTGTCAATGGCTGGTACAGATGATGTAAAAAACATTAAAGCAATGTTCAATAATTTGTTAATACAACTGCCCTCTACCGCATCATCTCCAAAGCTCTCATCAAACTACCCAAGACGCAAGCTAAAACTTGACAATATTGTTGTTTTCAGATATAATCAGCTGAGTTTTTCCGCCATCTTGGCGTTGCTAAGGCTAAGCAACCATGACAGCACCTGTCAGATGTTTGGCGCTCGCGGCCGCAGTTTTCGTGTTGACGTTAGCGTGTGTTGACTGCGCTACCGGCGGAAGGAACCCCGCTAGACCGGCAACTGCTCAAAAACCCGTTGCTTTGAACGCTAAGGTGAGTCAATAATTATTTATGTTAATTTAATTGTATCTGTTATGGTTTAGCGACATCTGCTTTGTGCAATGCCTTCTGAATAGTTTAGTTATTATTTAGATAGGTAAGTACTAAATAAATTATTAATCACTGTTTCTCGATTTATTGCGAATTTATTCGGACTAACGGTGTAAAGTATATTTGTTTCTCGGTTTATTACGAATTTATTGAAACTAAAGGTGTAAAATATATTTATTTCTCGGTTTATTACGAATTTATTGAGACAAACGGGGTAAAATATATTTGTTTCCCGGTTTATTGCGAATTTATTGGGACTAACGGGTTAAATAATTATTGTTTCTTGGTTAATTGCGAATTTATTGGGACTAACGGGGTAACATATATTTGTTTCTCGTTTTATTGAGAATTTATTGAGATTGACAGGTTAAAATATATTAGTTTCTCGGTTCATTGTGAATTTATTGAGAATTGAGACTAGGGTAAAGTATATTGGATAGTTTTAAATTCACGTTTAATATTTAAATTTTTTACAAAAAATATTACCTGCCTACCCTGGGGAGCCTACGTCGGTCGTCTGGTTTTAGGTTTATTTACATAGCGCAGACCCGTGAAAAATCACGGAATATTATATTTTTAGCATTTTGAATCTGAAAATATTTATAGAATGCTTACCGCAGGATCATTGCATTTTAAAAAATAACATAATAATATCATTTTGTTGACAAATTTCTTACACAGACGATCAGAAATTATTTACCTTTCGAATGTTAGTAAACTTAAAAATCACGAAATCTGTCAAAAATTAAAACAAAAGAAATAGATTTCTAATAATGAATATTTTTTTATTACCAATGCTTTGCTACCAATGAGACTACCGAGTCGCTTGTCTGAATTCTTCAATTTTGTTCATACATTATTTTATAATCAAAAAATTTCAATAAAAAAATTTCAAAGGTACATAAATTGAAAGCGAATTTGAGTTTATTCAACCAGATTTCACACAGAAATCACTAACGCACATCACAGACAACCGAAATTCGTACGTGTAATAAGTGAATACCATGAAAATATTTTTTTTTGTTTTCAACTTTTTTAGGAAAATTTGTTTTAATTAAGTGCACCATTTAAATTTAAAAAAATGAATGTCCGTATAAAATTGCGTGATCCGGTTTAATGCTGAGTAATTTTCCCGTATAGTAATGGTAATGTAATAATGTTTGAGTATGTCATAAATGTAGCTAATTTTCCTTCTAAAATTCTTTGAAATTGTGTCACCAGCTTATTCGACAAATATAAGTATGCATAATTAATAAATATATATCTACGTAATATCTATTATAAATTAATCTCTCCTTACCTAACAAACGGATTGCAATCTTTAGAGCACAGGCGGTAGGTGGGAATGCTGTCCTTGTTCTACCGGTATTACAATGGAAGATGCTCCGAGGAACTAGCGTCATTGATCCCCTCGGCACCGATGCGTAGTCGGGAAACACGCCAAACGCGCGCTCAACATTTGTACACGGTTGACATTGGTCACATGAGAACGGGTCGTTTCTACGACTCGTTCTTGAGTTCAACAGCTCGGCTGTGGAACGATTTGCCGGCCTCTTTGTTTCCTCCCTCCTACAACATGGGTCTCTTCAAGACCCATGTTCACTCCTTCCTCTCCTCAAAAACACCCTCCACACAGCATCTTCAAAGATGACATAGGCCCTGAGGGAAATTATTTTCCTCAGAGCCTACTTTAACGGTATAATTAAATAAAGTGCACAATTTTAACCCCTCAGTTTAATTTGACGCTTTTTGGAATAATTCATACAGGTCTCATAGATCACTGTGTCTCCCTTACTATCATGTGAGAATGTTATCTATCCCGAAATTTAGATTAGAAACGAGATATTTGAGAAAAACTAGATTTTGGCTGGTTTTATCAAAATGGCGGCGTAAGCTCAAGTGCGTCAAGGGCGAAAACTCAGATTTTACATCAGGAGATGAGTGTATAAAACTTATTAAATAAATGGGACTATCGGAATAATTCCGATCGCGGATCGCTAATTGCACTGGCCTACAATGGCCGAGACAAGAGAGCGTGGATTCAAGTCCAAATTGCAACCGCCAATTTTTTTTTATTTTCCAGTGTCTTGTTCTCTTTCATATATTTGTTATTTATTGTTATTATCTTTTTCAATTCTATATTATTTCATCATGGGCCGGTCATGTCTCAGTACTGGGATAAAAACAGAACTTGAATTTTAACTTTAAAATTTGATGAATTTGTTCAACTTCAGTGAAACGACCCGGTCTACTGTTTTTTTCAATAATTGAGCCCTTGCCTGGAATAATGTTGTATCCAACAAAACTATCAATATTGAGTTATTGATGGAACAATGTTGGGCATGTTAATATGCGTCTTTTAAGGTAGGGATTGTGGTAAAGAAATTTTTTTAGGCTTGTGGCAGCATTTTAAAGTTTGGTTTGTGGAAGAATGTTGTATATTGCCATTTATCGAATTTACTGAACATGGTTTAATTCATGGGAATAAATGGGGAAAACGAACGTCTTATGGCTTCGACTAGAAAGGCTTCAAAGCCAAGAAGCTGAAAAAAGCTGCGTTTTAGCTGTTGAAACAGTTTTGTGGAATAATGTTGTATGTTGATCTCAAGACAATATCTCGAACGTAAATGTTTTCATTTATTCATACCGTTTTTGGCTTTTCAAGCCCAAGAAGAGCATGTTGCTTTCTGCAAGGTACGAAGAGTAAAAAAAAAACGTTTTGTGGAATATTGTTGCGTGTGAAATCATCATCAGTTTATTAATACGTGAAGCAAAAACTTTGTACCCCTTTTTACGAAAATTGCGCGGACGCTAGAGTATGAAATTTTGCACACTTATAGTTTATGTAGAGAAGGAGTGCAAATGCTAATATTTTTTTAAAATTATGCATAAAAAATACATTAAGATGAAGCTATATGTGAAATCCTATTTAGATTCATATTTACAACGAATCGGTTTACAGTATGAACATCAAAAATATGCTACGGAAAATTGAAGCTTTAACTAGCATTTCTATGTATTGGAATTATAATAGAATTATTATTTAAAAAAAATCAGCGTAAACCACTAAAAAAAAAGTTTTTTCATGACTTAACTATAAGAAACATTTTTTTTAAAATACTCCTTTATGGCTGAGACTATTTTTGAGGTTTTGTATGTTCGAAATTTTTTTCATTCTTATAAAATTATGCATAAAATAAATGAAAACCACCTTTTCGCTTACATGCCTCGTGTAAATACGACGCACGATTTTAAATTTTGTAGGCATGAGAGTCGAAATATTTCTAGCGTTTATATTCCTCTTAAATGAATAAAAAAAAACATTACAATTTAGTCGAATTTCGACCATTGGGCGACCACTAGTTTTTAAATACAACATTATTCCACAAATTTAGCACAAATATTAGTAATAAACTCTTATTTAATTGCCATACTAGAACACTTTTCATTTAAAACTCTTAAGAATTCTATGTTTTAGGTGTTTTAAATATTGAATGTTATGAAATATAACTGTTTTCGTTTTTTCAATTTTTATCGAAACTAGAATATTGTTGGATACAACATTATTCTATCTAATTAAACACGCTGCTAAAAAAGGTTTTATCTGGAAATATGCAGATAATGAAATTAACTTGCATGAATCAAATCTTTGTGAACAATCGAGAATTTAGCTATCGGAATGTGGCAGATAAGGTTTTAAAACTAATATTATATTTCTTAATTAAACAAAATGATTATAAACGTAAATTATTATTTGTTTAAGTAACTCTAGTTTAATGAATGAAGTTTTTAGATTGGGTTGTTTAATTATTCCTGTGGTTGCAGCTAAATTGAATCTTTTTTTTTTTTTTTACATGAGCTCCACACAGGAGGCCCTGAGGAAAATAATTTCCCTCAGGGCCTATGTCATCTTTGGGGATGCTGTGTGGAGGGTTTTTTTAAGCAAAAAGAAAGAGATGAGAGTTCTGGGAAGGAAAAGGGTTTAAGGGGTGGGTAGGAATCTGGGGTTCAGTGTGTCCTGGTCATCAGCCTCCAAGACCTAGACAAACATCACCCCATGAACCCGGGCACCCCTGCTAAATCACCAAACGTAGCGAACCACTTGGGGTGACCTATGGCGGAGGTGTTGGTTATCCAGTAAAGGTTCCCGGGGCGGCGGTACCCATTCCCGCCTCCCAAATTGCAAATCTGGTCATAAGTCAAGAGTCTGAACAACAGACGAGTATGTATGAGCCGTTGCTTTGGGTTATTGTGTGGAGCATTTGTTGAGGAAAGGAAGGTGATGAAGTTCTGGGTAGGAAAAAGGTATGAAGGCTGGGTGGGAATTTGGGGGTCAGGTGTAACGGACGTATAAATCCATCCCTCTCACTATGGTGCGAGGTGATGTTTCGAAATAGTCCTGCTGGAGAGGTCAAAAGGTCTTCCTGTACCAGTCTCCCGATACGGTCTGCACGCAGCTGGTGGGCAGATGTATCCAGCGCCAAGACACCCCTGATAAGTCAACAAACGTAGCGAACCTTTTGGGGTATCCTATAACAGAGGTGTTGGTTATTCAATAAATGGTTTCCTGAGTGGCCTCCCAAATTGATTGTTTGAATGTAAATGAAGCAAAGACTGTCTGCCAAGTCAGAGTTTTGTGGTGTCTATTCTCTCTGCTTACCCCTGCGGGGTGACGGTTAGTTCGTTTACTCTAAGTTTTGCAAAAATGTTTCCTTTTTAGGCTAGATTGTTCAAATTTTATATTTAAGCCAATATATATCATGTTTTAACCCCGTTTTATGTAATTCAAAACATTCTTTTTGAATACTAAAATGTTGTTGAAATTGTGAACTTTTGGTTAAATTAAGTGTATTAATATATTCTTTTTTTTAAATTTGGGTCATTAGTCCCAACGGCCCCCATCTGTCTGAAGCCAGTGAGACTATGGCATCCCCAATTGGAGTATGTAGTGAGGCTGAAGAAGTGGAGGATGTGTTGTGAGGCTGAAGGTAGTGGTTATTTTTGGGAGGCGGAAATGGGTACCGCCGCCCCGGGAACCTTTATTGGATAACCAACACCTCTGCCATAGGTCACCCTGTAACAATGATAATTGTTATTTTTATATCAACCTACCAAAATCACTTCTCTGCTCAGGCTGGAACCCTAAAACAATGATCAAATGGTGTCCCAGGATCGCCATCAAGCAAATATTCAAGAGAAAAGGCAACTAAGGTAGATTTAAAATCAACACTCACATTGTTAAGAACAATTAATATTTATTCATAAAGTATGCGGGCAATTCATTTATAAAATTATTACTTAATTAGGAATTTCTAATAGAGAGATCAGACTGTGAATAAATATATTAAGATTAACTCAGGGGTGGCCTTCTAGAAAACTTGAATCTAAAAGATGTTAAATTCTGCTGCGTCATCGTTACATGTACCGACATATTTGAAAAGCTACAATATCAAACCTGGTTGTTAGTGCCATCCTCATGTGAAGCATGAGACACTAATAGAAACATGGTAATTCACTAAACAAAATGCTATAAAATATTAAACATGATCGACTAACAAGAAACGAATAATTCTCACGGACTCCGTCACACCAAATCTGCAAGGCTCGAACACCGTGTCTTCCCCAAGAGAGCTCAACTGAAACTGGCCGCGCCGAAAGAGACCACTCCCGCGTTCTCTTTCTTACACCCCACCACGAAGTGTTGGCAGCAGTAAAATCGTCGCGTGTAGGTACTGTTATCAACCTGTTATATTACCCTCCCACGAAAAGCGAAATTTTCATCAGAAAATTTCGGACGCCTCCTGGCGGACGCCTCCTGGCGTTGAAACCCAGTATGGACATTCTGCAGATCATGCCTAATGTTGATCCAAACGGTGGAGAAAATGATTGAAGGATTCTTCTATGGAATGTAGTCCATGGAAACGCAGCGTGACCGATGAAGAGTGATGAGTCATGATGACAAACACCAAAACATCTCAGGTGGAATAATGCCTTCCGGTAGTGAGGTATAATTGTAGCGGACCTCTTCTACGCTCCACTCAGTAGCGGTAATTCCAAGAAGATAGGTGTCCAGATGAAAGTACCAAATTGTTCTGAGTATTTCAAAGGAAGCGTTGAAACGAACTCTTCCTTCACCAGGTGCTGCAAGTGGGTATGTTGATTGGCAATACTGGATCCAAAACACTAATCACCGACAGGTCCGAAGGAGTGATCAGAAGACATCCATCTCAGTCTTGAGCCAGAATTGAATAATACAGTCCAGCGACAACAGAAGCTTCTTCAGAAATGAAATTGGCAGTCAACGTTTGTAACAGGAACTATCTTGAGCCTCTTGAAAAGCGCTAGTGTAACATACTCGCGGGGAGGAGGAGGTGTGATAACTAACCCAGAATACTCTGTATCTCTTGAAATCTTGAAAATCCACTGCATGGAGGTCCACATCTTCTTCTTGTGAGAAAATTCGCTAAACTAATCTACTGCCTAGCTATAGAATTACCAATATAAAAACAAGTGATGCTAAGAATTTATAGTGCTGCTGTAAAATTGTAAAAATTACTGAACTACTGAAAATTAACAAAAAAATACTGAAACCTAAACTCAATATGACAGAATAATTGAAATATAATTAAAAATTAACAAACTTAAAATTGAGACATCTCTTGAAAAACTCTGAAAGCCTAACCACCCCAGACACAAACCAATAAGATTTATACTAAAAAATCTAAGAACTTGCAATAACCGACTGAAGGTGTCAGTGAACTACATCAATAGAGATAAAAATCAATATATAATATTTAATTAAATCAAATAGCGTAATCATGAAAAAAATTATAATTATCTTTTCCTTGCCACCTCTGACGATCACAAGGTAAAACAAAATAGAATTGAACAATATTAAGAAATCAAATAAGTCGAGAAAAATGTCCTCGAGCTCAAAAGACAAGATTCTCAAGTTAAATGATGTCACAATATTGATTATGAAACATGTCTATAGTCGAAAATGTTAATATGTAATTATCCGGAATTGAAGAACATACGAAGATCAGCTCCCACCACATCAATCATGAAAATAACACCCGAAGGAGAGCTAGAGATATGAAAACACCTTAATATAGTTAATATCCATAGTACTGAATTAATAAACATGCAATCTAATAAAATTAACTGTAAAATAGCACATTGTAAGAGAGCAAAAACCAGATTAATGACATTTAATATGAAAATTAACCAAGAGGGTGATTCCTAAATCGTAATAGGTATTTTACAGCTCCTGAGACTTTCTTGTGAAAACTCTTGGCTAAAATTCCTAGAAATTATACAACCAACATAATCAACTTACATAAATGATACCAAACTAATTTTTAAATTATCAGTAATGAAAGTAGATCAAAACACCGTCACTTATCACATAAAAAAAAAAAAAAACTCATTCCAATAAAATTTACACAAAACAAGTGTTAATCATCCTTCCCCATTGAATATGACATAAATCAATTATACATTAATTCGCTACATAATACTATGACAAGACAAAACAACATGTAAGACGAACAATGACTAAACAAAATTATGCAACATGTGGTGGACATGTATGCACAAAAAACTACCCCCACAAAATGTCAGAAGTAGACACAAATCCTTCATCACATTTTGCAAAGAAAACCCCCCTTTAAAAACAAGATTCATTGAAAACCTCTGAAAGAGATGAAACCAAGAGTTTTCCCTACACATATAGGTACAAAACTACATTTTAACTTCCCCAAAATGAAAAAAAAACCCAAAATATGGAATCCAAAATTCTTAATAATATGCCAACAGAAACGAATCTACCCTCCTCTTAAGAACAAATCGATTAAGCAAAGGGTTCTTTCGTCTCCTGCGCTTGAAAGTAACTCGTCATCCGAGCTTACATACAACGGTCAATTCAGAAGAATTGTGTGTGCAACTCAGAGGCAGGAAAAGTACCGGCATGGAAACACACAAGAAAAGCGAACGAACTCAGAGGATTTTCCAGCAGGAAGAAATCATGGAACGTGCTCAAATACCGAAAACGCAGCAAATAAGAAAATCTCGTGAAACCATACCACAGAGCATTAAAGCTAAAATTTAATGTTTAACCCGAGTTCCCTAATACAAATATCCTATAATAACTTGCGGACATTAAATAATCCTGATAAAGAAATTCAAATATATCCCATTAAATTGCATTTCAATCAATAGATCACTAGCTAAGATTCCAACCAATTCTGAATAGAAATAATAAAAGGAACCATTTGTTAAGTTTACCGTAATGTGTAACTGTTAAAAAAAACCAAAAGATGGTAATAATCAATGTTTATCCAAAATATAATTAAAAGAAGGTAATAATAAGCGAAGACTGGAACCAAAATATTTAGTTTTGAAAAATCCAATAGATGGCATTGACGTAAATAATTAATTTAAAAGATTTAGCAAATGATTAACTTTAAGATGAAAAATTAATGTTAAATACCCAATTAGATGAAAACTTAAAAAAAACTACGAACCTGATAAAATCAAATAAAATAATATGTGCTTTCTACGTTGTACCACTTTATAGTGAATAAAATAAATTGTATTATTTGAAAAATCCAGAACAAAGAAAATTAAAATTTGAAAACCCCAGCAACAATTACATATTAAATTTAATTAGGAGACCCCAAAATGTTCGATGGAAGTTATTCACCATAATGAAAACTTTTCAAGTCCTTGTTCATGAAACGCAATCAGAAATAGTTGAAAAATTCCATCAAAGGAGAAAAAAAAATTGTATAAAATATTGTCCCAAAAGAAGATATTGACTTTAGCAAGGAACTTATCTTTTTTAATAAAACATGCACAAGAAAAATTCATCGATAAACCCAAAACAACCCGGACAATGAATTATAGAATTTAAGAAAATTGAAAACAAATTTTAGTTGCCTTGCATTATCAGGACAGCTGGAAATCTGCAGAACCCAACCGTTCACGACGTCATGTGATCAGAAGAATACCCGAAGAATCCAAGAAGTCTGAAATGCACGTTTGGTTATATTTATTAAAGTTGAAAGATAAAATCTGAATATAAATGAGAACCAAAAAAATAAAGGGAAATAAATCATTATTAATGTAAAAGACCACCTTGTAAAATTTTTTAAAAGTTGGGTAGACTGAAAAATTTTATTAGTTTAATCATTAGAATTGCAATGATAACCTAAAAGAAGGTAGGAAAAAAAATTTTTATCACATGTGATCATATACTGAAATTTTTATGTGGGTTTTGATAACATTGTTAACAATCACAGTGAAATAATTACAACAAAATTGTTGAGGTAAATTAATAGATAAGATAAAATATTGCCGCCAAAATAATTGGAACCAAGATTTATGCCATCAAATCAAATATAAGGTTAAAAAAATTAGCTCAGCTATAGTTACATGAAATTAGCTTGTAAAATTAAAAATGAACTTACTAAGTTTCCATCAGAAAGTTGAAATGCTAGTTGATTGAATCTGCATAAAATAAACCCCATCCTATCAGCTGATCGTACTATATGTACCATTTGTGAACCGGTGTAAGCAATGGCGGTGAAGATGAACAATCCATTTTAGAAGTCGATTGTTGTCGCATTGCTTCGCCATTGTTTCTTTAGCTTCCGCTTGGCTCCTTGTGACAACCGGTTCTCCCATCCCTAGCTAATAGGAAGGTAGAAAAAAAAAGTTAATACATGCAACTAAAAAAATTTTGTAACAAATTATTTCAGCCATGCAGTTCAATCCAGAATTCTGTTCAAAATTAAAAAAATTCTGAGTGATGCCAGCGAACTGGGCATCAAAACAATTATAAGAGACGATAAACGTCTTGAGCAACAGCTGAGATCATGTACAAATTATGAATTTAAATTAAACTGGAATTTACTAGAAGCAGCTGTGTTCGGGCCTTGCAGACACGGAAACCGCGGGAATAAGCCGCCTTGAGAGTCGATCTAGTTTGTAAAATATTAACAATAATGTACATTATGATACTATGACACAGCAGAAAAGAACATTTCGAAAGCCGTTGGGCGCCATTTTGTAACAATGATAATTGTTATTTTTATATCAACCTACCAAAATCACTTCTCTGCTCAGGCTGGAACCCTAAAACAATGATCAAATGGTGTCCCAGGATCGCCATCAAGCAAATATTCAAGAGAAAAGGCAACTAAGGTAGATTTAAAATCAACACTCACATTGTTAAGAACAATTAATATTTATTCATAAAGTATGCGGGCAATTCATTTATAAAATTATTACTTAATTAGGAATTTCTAATAGAGAGATCAGACTGTGAATAAATATATTAAGATTAACTCAGGGGTGGCCTTCTAGAAAACTTGAATCTAAAAGATGTTAAATTCTGCTGCGTCATCGTTACATGTACCGACATATTTGAAAAGCTACAATATCAAACCTGGTTGTTAGTGCCATCCTCATGTGAAGCATGAGACACTAATAGAAACATGGTAATTCACTAAACAAAATGCTATAAAATATTAAACATGATCGACTAACAAGAAACGAATAATTCTCACGGACTCCGTCACACCAAATCTGCAAGGCTCGAACACCGTGTCTTCCCCAAGAGAGCTCAACTGAAACTGGCCGCGCCGAAAGAGACCACTCCCGCGTTCTCTTTCTTACACCCCACCACGAAGTGTTGGCAGCAGTAAAATCGTCGCGTGTAGGTACTGTTATCAACCTGTTATAACCCTAAGTGGTTCGCTACGTTTGGTGATTTAGCAGGGGTGCCCGGGTTCAAGGGGTAAGGTTTGTCTAGGTCTTGGAGGCGGATGACCAGGATACACTGAACCTCAGATTCCTACCCACCCCTTAAACCCTTTTCCTTCCCAGAAATCTCCTCACTTTCCTTTCCTTAAAAAAAAACCCTCCACACAGCATCCCCGAAGATGATAGGGGCTCTGAGGGAAATTATTTTCCTCAGGGCCTCCTGTGTGGAGTTAATGTGAAAAAAAAGTGGAGAGTTTACCAAACACGTCCAAATCCATTTCAAGCAACGTTTCGATTCTGCATGGTGGTCTTACAACCACGGTGGCGCACTCCGGGATTGAACGGAATTTAAAGTGATAACATTTTCACTTGTAAGTCGACTACCACAACACAGGCATGTGCCTAGTATGGTGGTCGAAAAATCCCCGATTCATGTAACAAACAACTCAAATAGTAAGGAAACTTAAAAAAATAGGACATTTTTTAGTAGATGGCACACTAAGTAATTGAATTGTGAGCAAAGTCAGAGTTGTGTGGTGGTCCATCCTCTCTGCCTACCCCTACACAAACGCCCTGAATAGTAGTTAGATAGTTCTGTTGTTAATCGTAAATTTCCCAATATAACGTCTGTAGACTGTGTCAACGCCAGACATTATTTACCACGTAAATGATAAATCAATACCTCTCTCCCTTTCACAGCTGCTGTGAGATCACCGTCTATTTTCACCGTTGCTGAAAATTCACAATAAGTGTAGCGTGAGTTTGTCTTTTTATGTGAATACCGAACAAGATATCTACTTTAACTCCTTAGGCATTTTCTGTCAGTAGGTCAGAAAATTTCCGCTTTGCAGTAAAATCCAAATAAATTGAATATCTCTGAATATATCCCAAAAATTAAAAAGTGATTTTAAAAGGTGGTAGAATACGCTTTAAAATGTTATTATTTATTATCTACTAGCTTTTCCCCGCGGCTTCGCTCGCATGGTATTACGGGAAATTACTGTAGCGCTTGCACTTATCAATTATCTCCCCCCCCACCCCACCCCCATCCCCTCCCGCATTCCATATATTCATTCCCTTACATTCAGTTTTCAAACATCTCGCCTACCACCTAAATTTCGTAATGCTATAGCTCAAAGAAAAAAAGAATTACTTATCCATTTTGTTCATTCGTTCGGAATTTATGCGCTTACAAACATTTCGGATGTTTATTTTTATTTAAATATTTGGAAGTTTGTTAATATAATAAAAAAATACTCTATTTATCATTCAGTCTTTATAATCGTTACGAATTATATTTTTGAACTCTCATTTGACATTTATTCCAAGCTTGTCCAAAAAAAAAACGAATTCTAATATTTGAATTTTCTGCAGTAGTAGCTGGCCAGTAGACTGAGTACCTACCAGCATAGAGCCCAAAAATATATCAACATTGTTTCCATGGAAAATATTTTTTTCTGACGTTAGCAAAAACTCGCTTTTGTTAGCGACAGAAAACGTATAACAAATATAATACATTAATATTTATAATTTCATAACGCCAGAGCTTACCATCATATACAACCTGTAGTCTGCGCATACAATTTAGCTTTATATTGGTGAAAGAATTATTAAATTCTTTATATTGTGTTATGCGTGAAAAGGTCATAAACAAACTCGAGCAGTTTCGCATTTATAATGTAAGTATGGATATTAATATTATTAATGCGAAACCGCGTTTGTTTTCGCTTTCACGCATAAACCACAAAACCGATTTTAAAAATTCTTTTACTCATAGAAAGCTACATTATATGCGAGTAATATAGGCTGTATATAATGGTAAAGCACTGGCGTTATGAAATTATAAATATTAATATATTATATTTATTTTGTGTTTTCTGTCCCCAACAAAAACGAGTTATTGCTAACGTCAGAAGAAAAGCAAAACAAATCGTTGCCGTGAAAACGATGTTGATATGTTTGCGGGAAATTTTATTTCGGGCGTCGTAGTTAATATCTATCTCTAAAAATGAATGGCCGAAATGTATGTACGCGCATAACTTCAGAACGACTGCACCAAATTGGATAATTTTTTTTTTACTACTGGTGAGCTCCGGCATTATGAAATTTGTGTAATCATGAAATACTAAAATCTTTAATGGCCTTTATCTTATAATTTAAAGCAAAAATAAATAAAGTAGCTCACATCCGTACTAGATATTTAATATACCTTTTGATTACAAAAATAATTTTTCAGTTTGGTTGGGTATTTTGATCTTTAATTTTTTTTTAAACTGGCCGAAATGGGCCGCGCGTACGTTCCTCTGCAGTTTTGTTACAAGATTCTGTAAAATTAACAAACAATTAACAAACCTACATCACAAACAGACTTGTATCATACGTATTTATGAGCTCATATGTAAATTCCCGCATGCATTAACGAAAAATCGATAAATATTATTAAGTTCTTATCAAGAGGCTATTTACCTATATTGGATAGAAAATTGAACTCAGCAATATCCCTAATAATGTTTGTGAGTTTATTATCAGTATTTTCAGATAAAAAGCTTAGAGATATCGTAGATAGCATAGATAATGCTTATCTATTGATTATTTTTAGCAGAATGTATTTATTTACGCATAAAAATAAAATTGTCGGAAAATTATTTTTAGTTTTTTTTTAAATTGTCATTCTCGGGTAATAACCTGATTATATACACAGTGTCCGGAAGCTCGCAGTATAAGCGGGAAACTGGTGAATCTATATTATTAAATTTTATTTTGTGGCGGGTTTAAGGCGCCGCCATAAGGTCCGGCTTTTTTTTTTTTTTTAATATGAGCTCCACACAGGAGGCCCTGAGGAAAATAATTTCCCACAGGGCCTATGTCATCTTTGGGGATGCTGTGTGGAGGGTTTTTTTAAGGAAGTTTAAGGGTTTTAAGGTTTAAGGAAAGGAGTTTAAGGGGTGGGTAGGAAGGAAAGGGGTTTAAGGGGTGGGTAGGAAGGAAAGGGGTTTAAGGGGTGGGTAGGAATCAGGGGTTCAGAGTGTCCTGGTCATCCACCTTCGAGACCTAGACAAACTTCACCCCATGAACCCGGGCACCCCTGCTAAATCACCAAACGTAGCGAACCACTTGGGGTGACCTATGGCAGAGGTGTTGGTTATCCCTGGCTTCCCTCAATTCTACCATTGTCAATTTATTATATATTTTCCTTAAGGCGGACACAACCCTAATAATTTTTGTTTGCTCAAAACTCACATTTTAATCATTTCCGGCGAACTCGTAACTAAAATAACTTTTTTTATTCTAACGGACCCCTGGGGATATAAGTTCTTTATACGTAAAATTAATAAAAACAATACCTTACCATTAATATATTTTACGTACAACTATTTTAAAACTTTATAACAAGTTTTTCAACTACAAAGTTAGAGGTGAGCACCAGATTTTATTTTTCTAGATGATGAATTAATAACTTCGGGAGGGATTCATAAAGAAACATCATAAATATTTGTAACACGTTCTTCAGTATTAATTAAAATGAACGCGGCGGAACGGTCGAATCTCCAGGCCCGCTACGGCAAATTCGATCGTACGTTCGTCTAATACGCCGTGCCGCGGGCGTTTATTTGTTTACACGCTTTCTTCACTTAAGTCGTTAAGATTCCCACATTATTTGTCTTCTTCTTCTTTTCTTTGGTAGAGCAAATTCGACAGTAGGTCCGTCCAATACACGGGTCGCGAGTCGCAATTTGTGTATACGGCTCCTTTACTTACGTCATTAAGATTCTGAATTTATTTTAGGGTATATTATCGTCTTAAATACTTAATGCTTTAAAGCTCTTAAAAAAATATACGTTATTCTTGAAGATAATATCTATCCTTCCTACACCGAGAAATTTGATTAACCGCTCCGCAAGTGAGTTTTAGAGAACAAAACTGTACGTGAGGAGTGAGTTTTTATCATAGATTAACTAAAAATAATATTATATTTTGAATTAAAACGTCGTCGACCTCAATTCACAAAAATAAATCAACATCGAAAAAAACATGTCCATACAAAAAAACTGCTTCCTTCCTCTGACGACCGCTAAATGACGCAAAAATAATTTTTAAACTAAAACTGTGAAGTTGGTATTGTAGGTATGTCTTCCAAAACTTCAACAAACTACGCGCAGATGTCAATAGAAGCCACTTCAAGTCAAATAGTTTCATTGAATATGATGGTGTTTGAATAATAGCCGCGGACGAAAAGTTTCGTCCATACTCTTCTGAGCAATTTTTCGCTTCGACGAACCGTTTCGTCCGTACTCGTGGAGAGGTTAATGCGTATTTTACGAAATTGTTGCTGTCACTGTCGCTGTTGACGCTGAATATTGGGCGAAAGGGACAACTGTACCTCAGTCTGATAATTCTTAAATAAAATTTGTTTATCCCTGCTTTCTCCTTCAAAACTCGACCGATTCTTAAGACTTTTCCACCAATAGTATTAGAAAAAAATATTCAATACCTGTACGTTTTGCTTTTTAATAAAATACATTGTTAAATTTGTTTACTGTAAGTCTGTTGATCGCGTTCAAACTAGACACATTTAAGGTGATCCAATAGTTCAGGAAAAAAATTGAAATCGGAATTCAGGCCCTTTTTGGGAGGAGTTTAAAATTACTTGAGAAAAAGCTTTTGGAAAGGTTGGAAAAGGTATTTGAGAATTTTTTATTACAGGTTGATTTCGTAAAGGCCTGAAAAAAACATTAACTCATTTTTTACGCATTGTTTATTGTAATAAAACGGAAATTTAAAATTGATTTCACGGACCAAGCGTCTATTCCTCGCTCCGGCCGAGGGCAGAATGACAGAAAATGGGTGGGGTTAGTCAGTAGTTCTTCCGTGCACGGCATAGAAATTGAAAATCCAAATTCGTCGACTGCTGGCCATATTGTGAAATAACAACGTGAAAATGCATATTTTATTTTTATTTTGTGAAGTTCGGGCGTAAATATATTTTTCTTACGATTATCGTAAAAGAAACTGAATTTGACACATTATCCAATAAAACCATATCCGAAAAGGGGTTTATAAGTAGGAGAGTTTGCACTTGAAAGTATTTTTTAAAGACCTTATACTTTATTTTTTTCTAGGCTTATTAAAAGACTTATTAAAAAATTGACCGATATTTTTAAGGGCCAAGATTTGTTCTACACGCTGTATTTAATTGAAGCATCTATAATATTTCGAAGCGATCAAATTTTCAAAACAAAAACATAAGATTTTGTATGATTTTGCATTACTTAGTATGTCTTCATCTTAAGAATTTTTAGAGGGTCCTAACTCCTATTAGAAGAAACTAATTTAAAAAATCAAAACGTAGAGAAATGCCAGTGATTGATATGTGTATTATATTAAAAAATATTTGCAAAGTGTTGAAACCCGTAGAGGTTTAGAGAGGAAATAGGGGAATACGTTTGTATAAAACGCTGCCCGTTTTTCTCTGATCACTAGCGTGTTTAATTGACATTATTTTTATCATTGTTATGTCAAAGCGTATTAGCATATTGTCCTTGTCCTACCTGTAGATACGATTGAATCACAAATAAAACGCTTACAAAACATATCTAATTTTTTAAATTAACGCCAAACTAATTTATTAGGAATATCACCTCAGTTGATCAAGGTTGTACCTTTCAATGCAAAGCCATTTCTGCAACCAAAATAATTTTTATTTTTTTTATTTAACGCCCAGAGGGCTTTTACATGATTTGTAGTGTAATTTTAATTTGATAGATACTTTGAAACATAGGAAATAATACAAATAGAATTACATTAGATAAAAGTCATACAAACATAAAAAAATTTAGAACCATATGTATTCTTCTTCTTTCGTATGGTGGGGGGGTCAGAGGGGGACATCTAAGTCTGCGAGCCAGTCTAGGGCCTCAGGCGTTGCCCTGTGGACCTCATCAATGAATGGAGCAGGCATTCGTTGACCACATGTTCAGTGGTCTGCACCTCACCGCATTCACACATCTCCGACTCTTTAAGGCCCCATTTATACATCATATGGGCACAACGGCTATGGGAGCACCTTATTCTATTGACGGCGGACCAGAGTTTGCGAGGCAATGAGAACCCAGGCTGTCTCTCAGTGGGGTCTTTTACGAGATGAGCATTTTTCACCTTGGCCGATTGCCACTCAAGCTTCCACCTATCTTCTGGGGTGAGAGGTGAATGGAGGAGTCTTTCTCCTTCTGTCCAGAAGGGTTTTCGGGACTTTAAGCGGCTTGCCGGGTGAGAGACGACATCATCGTGCAAAGGTATTGCGCTTTTTTGCAGCGCCTTCTTGTACTCGCCAAACGCCACACGCAGAGGTAGTGTCCGCCGCGCCGTTCGCGATGTCACCGGCACGTATATTGTTACCGCGCGTGTAAGGTAGTGCAACGAGTGATGCAGCACCCAATATTAAGAGGGCCTCCCACTACTAAATATGCTGCTACATAAGGGGCCGAAGACCATTAGGTCTCCCGGCCAAGGGGAAGTACTAAATATCGGGGAACCATATGTATTGATTTCCGCAGATACTTGTATGAAAAAATTCTAAATTCAAGCTCCATTTATTTTATAAGGTTCTAACATCACTTAAACTCTCTATTTGTATCCAACTGTTGATCTTTGTTACCAGGTGCAATGTAGTTCGTCATTTTGGTTGTATAAGGTTCTGACACTGAGAGATTTCTATAAGGATGATCATTGCACAGTGGCCTCTGTATCATAGTCGATATTAAAACAATGAGAGATCAAAATAGGAGTGGATAATTGCGCTGGTTAGTTTGTTTAACCTGTGTACACGAATTATAACTAAGAGTCCCCTAAGGGGTACGCAGAGGGGTTGTACCGCCGAAACCCAAACGTATAAAACATATTTTCATTCAATGATAAAACTACTTGTATATATTATGTACTGTACATACTAACCAGCGTATAATAAATACAAAAAATCAACGCTGTATATAAATACGCTTGATATTCATACCAACTTATTATTATGAGTACGTATTTTTAAAGTCGATTCCTTCTTCTTCGTGTGCCTTATCAGGTCCCCCGACGTTGGCGATCACTCTAGAAAATGTCTCTCTACCTCTTATGCTGCCCGGAATAGCTCCTCCGCACTTTTAATGCCGCTCCACTCTCATATATTTCGCAGCCAAGACAATTGTGCCCTACCAGGCCCTCGGCGACCTTCTATTTTGCCTTTCAATATTAATTGGAGCAAGTGATACTTTTCCCTCCAAGGATGTGACCCAGATATGAAATTTTCCTGACTTTTATTAATGTGAGCAGTTCTCTATCTGCTCTAGCCCGCCTGTGTTGGTGATCATCTCGGTCCAACCTTGAGCATTCTCCGGTGAAGCCAAATTTCAAAAGCCTCTAACCTGTTCATGGTATTTACTTTCAAAGTTGATTTGAGGTTAGAAATTGTTAAATAATGCACAAAAAATTATAATTTAATAATTATTTTAATTTCGGGGGGCCAACTGTCGGGTGATCAACTGTCGGGGCACCGTTTTGTATCGATAAACATCTAAAATATGTTTTTTTTTTCTGAGTAAAACGCTCAACGCTTGCGTTACATTTTATCATTATTTGAACACATGCAGATATCATAAAATCACGCTGGTGTGTTTAACTTAAGAGATATCTTAGATAAGTGTTGTGGCAGATTGTAACGACAGATAAAACCATTATCGGCTTATAGTTAGTACACAACCTAAATTGTGTTAGATTAAATACCTAAATATATACTCATCTATACATGAATATAAAAATCAAAACATGCTTGCTTGCTTGGGGATATATAGGTCTCGCAATTTAAGGCGGTACACAACCCTAATAATTTTTGATCCCTCAAAACTCATATTTTAATAATTTCCGGCGAATTCGTAACTAAAATTAATAAAAACAATACCTTACCATTAATATATTTTACGTACAACTATTTTAAAACTTTATAACAATTTTTCAACCACAAAGTTAACGGTGAGCACCAATTTTTATTTTTCTAGAAGATGAATTAATAATTTCGGGAGGGATTCATAAAGAAACATCTTAAATATTTGTAACACGTTCTTCAGTATTAATTAAAATGGACGCGGCGGAAAGGTCGAATCTCCAGGCCCGCTAGGGCGAATTCGACCGTACGTTCGTCTAATACGTCGTGCCATTGGGCGTATATTTGTTTACACGCTTTCTTCACTTACGTCGTTAAGATTCCCACATTATTTGTCTTCTTCTTCTTTTCTTTGATAGAGCAAATTCGACAGTAGGTCCGTCCAATACACGGGTCGCGAGTCGCATTTTGTGTACGCGGCTCCTTTACTTACGTCATTAAGATTCTGAATATATTTTAGGGTATATTGTCGTCTTAATTTGGTTTCATCACAGTACTCACACAGGTGCAAAACTTTCATACGACGTGTTTCGTTTTAGGCTTTTATTAAAAAAAAACAATTAATGATAATAAGTATTTTGTTATAAATACAAATACTTAATTTTAAAATAAAAACAATTTTAAATTCATAATCTAATATTTGTGTTTTGTTTTCAGGACGCCAAGAAAAAAGGAATGGATCACCCAGCATTTGCCGAGGCGGGCACCCACAAGGGAATCGAGATCTGGAGAATCGAGGTAAGTCATCCAGTGTTAATTAATCCCTCTCGAAAATGTTAAAATTCCGATTATGGGATGACCGATGCTCTTTAGGGAACACGCTTGCACAGCGCGGGCTTAAACTGTGCGCCTCAAGGCCCGGTAGTACACGCTCAAAAAGAAGAAGGAGAGATATACATATAAAAACGAATGTTAAGGGAGCGCGCTTATATTAAAAACGAAGCGAAAATTGTGAAAATATTTAATAATATACGACTCGTTTAAAATCTCCCAGGAGTTGTCTAAAACAGCTTTTAAAAAAACACTGTGAATTTTTTCATACATATAACTCGTAAAACAATTCCAAAAAACGTGTTTATAATAATTTTCGGAGCATATTTTGCGATTTTTTTCTATGGAGGGAATTTCATATAATTTGCGTTTCGGTGTGGAACGCGTCTAGATATTATCGTCAAAAATAACATATATTTTTTTAAGAGCTTAAGAACTTCAAATGTTTAAGAGATATGTAAGAAATTGGTAAAAATTCGGGTAGCGGCGGCTTAAACACCGATTCTAGGCCCGTTTCAGCTTTTGAACAAATGGAGATCAGCTGAGTAGCTTGGCAACATGATAGTTGTGCTTTCCTGCTGATCAAAATTAGTGTATAGGCCGAAATGGCCTGAGCTCGAACGAAGCAATAAAATAGGTAATAAAAAAGTGAACACAATATAAATAAATATTAAACACCAGACGGGCCTATCTGCGTGTGTTCATTTTGTGTTTTACAAATCTAAATATATTCTATCGATAATTTTATTTTATTTTATTTTTTTACGAAAATGATTGAAATATGACTAAAGACCTCATTAACTAATTAACTCCCGTTTACCGCCAGAAAGTTAATGGGTCGTTCTTCTTTTTAACCTACATAAAGTTGTCTCCACCAGTTAGTGGAGAAAAATTCAACAGAATTACCAATATTATTATTTTATAATTACTTTAAAATCTACTGTACTAAAGACGTAACGACTGTGTGCTTTTAAAAAAAATATTTGTTTATATTTTTGTAGTAAAAATTACGTGCAGAATTGTAACTCCTCGTGATAGAAGTGTATTTCATACAAATCACAGTTGTCTTCTGCCACCTCGACTTGCGTGTATTCTATAATGTTACAAAAAATGATATGACGACATAAAATATAAAACTATTTTTAAACTCCAAAAGGTATAACCTATCAAGTAACAGCGATTATTATTTTTAATGATTCTTAAACAAATATTTTTAAAAATCTCAAAAACTTGTCTCCTACAATTTTTATGTCGTACGAAAATTCTGTCACGTGGTTATCATTCGAAATAGGTATACACGCAGCTCGTGTTTGTCACCCCCAATAGGCATTTTAGGCCTATTGGGGGTGACAAACATATATTAAAACATAAACTATTGCCCTTTCTGCAATATCCCCTCTGAGATCCAGAGAGATCCATTCAATGGTGGAAATGTGACAGAGTGGTAAAATTCATGTAGGTTAAAAAGAAGAACAACCTTTTTATCATTTTTTTATTTATTTATTATCTGTCAACATCGGTTCGGCTGTCAACAGTGAAACCGTGCTCGGTATTACATCTATCGATCCGATTTTGTAATGTTACAGAAAAAACGTTAACTTTACAACATTGGGTCGATAGGCGTAAGTTCAGTCTATTTTATATCGATATCCCGAGAACGGTTTCACTTTTGACGGCCGAACCGATATTGACGGGAAATAAATAATAAATTGATACACGCTGGCAGCACTGGCGGATCAATCTTCCTCTGGTTAGACCCTCTAAAGTAGGAGGCAGTTATAAACAAACCATGTCTTCATTTTTCCCAATTACTTTTATATTCCCGGCATGCGGCAATGCCATATTCAAAGAAATAAATTGTTTCTCCCTGCATGTCCTTTACGGTGCGTCCCCCCTCCACTCCCGCGTCCCCCCCCCCCCCTCCCGCGTATCCCTTCTACCTTCCTCGCCTTCCCCTTCGCTTTCCTCGTATTCAGTCCCAGTACATTCAGTTTTCAAACTGTTCGCGTGCCACCTATTACAATTTTTTTAATTCAATTTTCATATTATATTAAAAATATAAATATATTTATATTATAAGAACAATCAATCAAATTTGGTACCTAACATAGGCACCTATTTAAAATATCTATAATTGTTAATTCGATTCAAATTATTATGTAAGTACATCCAATTAATTCATTAATTTAAAGAGTTTTGAAAATAGAATTTTGATTTAACCAGTCATTCTCAAATTTTTGATAAATTCACAAAAATTTTTGTGATGATTAAAAAATCTTCCAGATGTGTTGTCAATAATCCACAAAACTTCACATGGGTTCACTCCTGGAGTGCCGATTGCGCGCCCAGGACGCGCCATAAAAAATTTTTTTTTTGAGATGCGATTTTAAACCTTATGTATAAAGAAAATGTATGAAGGACAAGGTCAGAATCGCTTGGGGCATTCTTGTTCTTGACGTAACAGATGAAAAAGAACACACCTAGCCTCTCAAATAATCATCTTTGCACATATCAATGACTTTCGAAATGACATTTCTGCCACGATTTGAGCTGTCAAACTTTGAGCGTCGCATGTCATGAAAAGATCGATAAAACTATCAATTTGTCAAATAAACGCAAGTAATATTATTTGTAAGCATAGTTTATTGTTCAGGGAACGTGTTTCGGTAAATATTATATACGATAGCATAAAATAAATCCGCAAAATATTACGTCAAAGTCAAAACATCGCGAAATTTTCGAGTTTCCTCCCGTGGCATTTGAGAGGTTAAAGAAGGTATTTTGAAAGTTTCAAACGTTTCCTATGCTTAATATAGCAATACATAGACATCTCACTAATCCCCAAACACATTTTAATTTTTTTGTGTGTATAGATTTCTGAATTCTTCATTTGATAACTCTGACAAGCCAGACACCATATTTACCAACCAGTTTAACAAAAATGCCCGTTGAATCCTAAGCCTTTCCTTACCTTAGTTTTTCCTTTTATTTCTAATTGCAGTCTATTTTTATATGGAAAAGTGTGCTGCTTGGGTTTGGGCGTGGAAATGCCACTGAAATGTCAGATTTAAAAGCATTCATGTCTTCAACATGCCACCAATTTTCATCCATTCTTCCATTCTAAAAATACAGACTAACATTTCGTATACCTGATAATGTAACAAAGGCGGTTCGTGCTTATTTCATTGTGAGTTCCGTCGGAGATTAAAAAAGGATGAAAAATTTCCTCTTTTTTTAATTAATGAAAATAATATTAGCGACTATCAAACGGCGTAGTTCAGAGTTCAGAGTAGAGTTCAGAGTTCTTGGCACGCAATCCGAAGGTCGCAGGATCAAATCTCGGCGTGGCAAATAATTTTTATTTGATTAATTTGTATTATTTCACAATTTATTAATTTAGTTGGGAAGGGAAGGAGATGTGGAAGAGAAAGGTGGGGAAGTACCTAATGAGTACTGGCGGTTATAAAAAGTGTTGCTTCGTTCCTTTCTCACAATTCGCGGTCGATTTGCGGTTATGCCACTTGTTTATACGCAGCAATAGTGTACCTTATTTCGCCACGAATATATGAAATAGGCATAAAAATCGCTTGAAAAATAGAGTCTAAATGTCACGATTTCAAACGCAAATAAGGTTTTTATTTATTTTGTGAATAATATTATATGAAATAAAAAAAGTTAAGCAACGGAAGCTATCATAAATAATTTTAACCATAATATCATATTTTTTTAAAATTGTTTCGTATACGCGTTCATATATTTCTAATGAAAAAAAAATCACATTTTTAGTAGTTTACGCTCTTATTTTTTATAAAATAATTAAAATTAAATTTTAGTTCTACTCAAGCGAAACGAAAGAAAATGCTTCAATCTATTCAAAGCATATTTTTGTCTATTTATAATGTGAAAGGATTTATAGTAAACATTAATCGAAAATCGATTTAATTTTCACCTTAAGGGCATCCAATAGTCCAGGGAAAAATCGAAATCGGAATTCACTCCCATTGTGGGAGGAGTTAAAAAATATTTGAGAAAAAGCTTTTGGAATAGTTGAAAAGTTATTTAAGATTTTTTTTTTACAGGTTGATTTCGTAAAGGCCTAAAAAAACATTAACTCCTTTTTTACACAATGTTTATTGTAATAACAAGGAAATTTTAATTGATTTCACGGAACCGAGCGACGTGGAGTCACACGTCTGTTCCCTGCTCCGGCCAGGGCGGTTCTGAAAGAAAGTAGGGTGTGGCAAGCCAGTAGTCCTTCGGTGAACGACATAAGGGTCACTTTGAAAATCCTAATTCGTCGGCTGCCGGCCGTATTGTAAAATAACAACGCATAAATTCATAATTTATTTTATTTTGTAAATATCGGGCGTAAATATCAATTTATTTTGCGATTATCATAAAAGAAACTAAATTTGCTACAATAAACAATAAAACCATATCCGAAAAGATGTTCATAAGTAGGAGAGTTTGCACTTGAAAGTGTTTTTTTATAGACCTATTACTTTATTTTTTTCTAGGCTTATTAAAAGACTTATAAAAAAATTACCGATAATTTTAAGGGCCAAGATATGTTCTACACGCAGTATTTAATTGAAGCATCTTTAATATTTCTAAGCGATCAAATTTTCAAAACAAAAACACATGATTTTGGGTGATTTTGCATTATTTACTATGGCTTCATCTTAAAATAATACACGAAACAAACATACATCGACTGTCATAGCATTTCTGAAGAGTTCAGTCAACTTTCCATGCAGTTAGAAATCTAAAAATATCAACACATTTAGCTAAACCATTAAATTTATCGACAACATACGGAAAGCTATCTGAGGAAGAACGGCTTAATTTGGATTGCAGGCTGATGTACCCAATCTTAATCTTGAATATCTGTCGTTCAGTTGATTAGTCAGACATCTCCAAATACTAAGTTTTGAGATAATTACGATATTCGAATGCTCACCACAAATGGAATATTATTTACACGTGTCTTTGTTTTACATATTAAATACTAGTAATTTCCTGGCATACGTTGCTATGCCACTGTTTCTCCCTGCGTGTCCTTTCCCATTTCTTTCCATTCCACTTCTGCCTCTCCTTCTTCTTCCGCGTTCCCTTGCCCTCTCGCGTTCCCATTCCGTCTTCTCCGCCTTCCCTCTCCGCAATCCCCTCGCCACCTATCTCCCTCCCGAGTACCCCTCCCCCCTCCCGAGTTCTCCCCCCTCTCCCGAGTTCCCTGAGGGTATCTTCCACTCTGAAACGTGCCACAAATATACTATATATTATGATTACATTGTAAAATAACACAAGTCAATCAAATAAAATTAACTTACGCACGCCGGGATTCGAACCCGCGGTCTTCGGATTGCTGATCTAGAGCTTTACGAAAACCAGAATCACAATCACTCACAGACAAATCCACATCCGAAGTAAGAACGCTTAATAATGTATATCTTTGTATTCTTTAATTTGATTTTTAAAAACTTTAATGTTAACTTCACACAGGCCAATGTCATCTCTGGGGGTGCTGTACGGAAGGGTATGTGGCATGATTTACTGGACATTCTTTCAAAGGTCTATCAAATGTAGTACCTACTTAAATAAACGATTTTTGACTTGTGGCCGTCTAGTTATAAGAGAGCAACTTTTCGTAAAGATAAATTCACTCTATTCAATTTAATGTAGTGAATTTTCTTATTGGAATACAGATATTATTTTTGAAATGATCTCAATTCTCAGAAATAAAAATAATGGGACTTTTTTCGACGAATTCCGTCAAAAATACACATTATGACTTATTGCCAGAGGCGCAGCGCATATATTATCATGTTGTGCAATGTGGGATGCGCACAGGGGCGGCTATTTTTAAGAGCGGCCGAGGACCACGCGCATAACATCATTTAGAATTGCATTATCTCTAATTTCGGATTGATGTATATAATAATTAATACTTCTGCCATACGTCATCACAAGTGGTTTGATAGATTTGGTGACTTAGCAGCGTGGAGTGAGATTTGTCTTAAGTTTTGACGGCGAATGCGTTTGCCTACCAATTGCGTGGCAGGCCAGATCGGGAACGATTGGTTGAGGGAGACCTTTTCAACTCTCCAGCAGGACTCTCTCGGAACATCGGCTTGCATTGCAGAGGGAGGGATGGATTCATACGTCCGTCACTCCTGGACAAACTGACCCAGAAATTTCTACCCACTCTTCATACCTTTCTCCTTCCCAGAAAATCCTTCATTTCTTTTGCTTATAAAGACACTCGAAACAGTATCCTAAAAGATGACAAGCAGTGAGGGAATTTTTTTCTTCAGGGTCTTCTGTGTCAAACTAACTTAAAAAACATTCACATTAGCATCTTAACAAATTTTCCTTACAGTCCTTTCTTCGTTCATTCGTTACATCTACAAGCCCAAGCCACCTAAGCGTCCCTTTCTTAATCTTACTCATTACGCTTACCCTTAGCCTTGCATTAATTTCTAAATGCAAAAAAAATCAAAATGGCGCCGATTTTTTATTTATTTATTTATTTATTTATTAAAAGAAGTTTATACAATCAACAAAAAATTGTGTTAATTCATCCGCCATGCTAGGGATGTCCCTGTGTTATGGCGGATGAAGTTTACAGATTGTGTAGGTACAGTGTACAGCTATTAACTTATGCAATTCATTTAAGTAGTTTAAGTAACATATTTAGTAACAAATTAAGTTAGTAATTTAATTAACACATTAAATTAATTTATGTTACAAGTTGTATCAATTATATTACAATTCAATTAAAATAGCAAATTTTTACTCATCATCGTTACTGAATGTAAGGATCCATTTTGATAATTTTTTTTTAAAGATATGGGGTTGGGTTTCGGATTTTAGGTTCTCGGGAAGAAGGTTAAACATTTTAGGAGCTAGGTACATGAAATGTCTTTGAGCTGATGTGGTGCGTAGTGTAGGAACATTGTAGTGTCGTTTGGTTATTGTTCTGGTGGTGTAACTGTGATGTAAAAGAGTTTTTTTCTTGTATTTGAACATGAAATGTGTTAGTGTAAATTTTAGATGAAGTTGCCGTATGTTTAAGACATTATATTCTGTGAAGAGTCTATTGGAGGAATATCTTGTTGGTCGCTTGTTGATAGCACGTAAAATCGTTTTTTGGGCTTTTTGCAGAGGATCAATAAAATTAAGAGCACAGCCGCCCCAAATTATGATGCCATATGCTAACTGGGATTGGCAGAGAGCATAGTAAACCGTTTTAGTGTTATAGGAGGAAGTATATTTCTTAGAGTTCGAAAAACATAAGAGAGCTTGCGAATTTTCAATTAAATACGTCAATCGTCAATCAATTGCGAGTTAATTATGATAACATTTCGTTTAGTATTTAAAATTAGCAGGGGCGGCCTCCGTGGTCGAGAGGTAAGGCTCTCGTCTAGCAATCCGAAGGCCGCGGGTTCAAATCCCGGCGGGAGCAAATAAATATTATTTGATTAATATTGTGGTAATATATGTATATGGAAGGATATGTGGCATGATTTACTGGACATTCTTTCAAAGGTCTATCAAATGTATTAGCTCCTCAAAATAGTCGATTTTTGACATATGACCGTCTAGTTATGAGCGTGCAACTTTCGTACAAATAAATTTGCTCTCTTCAATTTAAAGTAGTGAATTTTCTTATTGACTTACAGATATTATTTTAAAAATGATCTCAATTCTCAGAAATAGAAGTGTGGGGACTTTTTTCAACGAATTCCGTCAAAAATACACTAATTTCATGACTTGTTTTGTTGCTAGAGGCGCAGCGCGCGTATTGTTATTTTGTGCAATGTGTGATGTGCACAGGGGCGGCTGTTTTTAAGAGCGCCCGGGGACATAATGTCTTTTAAAATTGCATTCTAATTTGAGATTGATTTGTGTAATAATTTATAATTAATACTTCTTACATATGTCATCACAAGTGGTTTGCTAGGTCTGGTGACTTAGCAGCGTGAGGTGAGATTTGTTTATGACTTGGCCGCAGGCAGATTCGTTTGCTTACCAACTGCGTGACAGGCCGGATCGGAAGAGAATGGTTGAGAGAGACTTTTTTACCCCTCCAGCAGAACTCTCTCGGATATCGGCTTACACTACAGTGGGAGGGATGGATTCATACGTCCGTCACTCCTGGACAAGCTGACCCCCAGATTTTAACCCACTCTTCATACTCTTTTCCTTCCCAGAACATCCAAATTTTTTTGTTATAAAGACACTCCAAACAGCATCCTCAAAGATGACAGGCAGTGAGGGATTTTTTTTTCTTCAAGGCCTTCTGTGTGGAACTAACGTAAAAAAACACAAATTTTCCTTACAGTCCTTTCTTTCTTACAATATATAACGAATGAACAAGCTCAAGCCACCTAAGCGTCCCTCTCTTAATCTTACTCACTACGCTTAACTTAGCCTTGAATTAATTTCTAAATGTAAAAAAAAAAACAAAATGGCGCTGATTTTCAATTAAATATATTTCTATCGTCAATCAATTGCGAGGTAATTATGAAAACATTTTGTTAGTATTTAAAATTAGCATGGACGGCCTCTGCGGTCGAGGGTAACGGCACTCGACTAGCAATCCAAAGGCCGCGAGTTCAATTCCCGGCGTGCGCAAACAAATTTTATTTGATTTATTTTGTGGTAATTCACAATTAATTAATTAAAAATAATATACATTATTTTTGCGGCACGTTCCCGAGTGCAAGATGCTCTGATGTAAGACCACCATTCAGAAGTGAAACGTTGTTTGAAATAGCTTTCGCCGTGATTGTTGACCAGATCTGAATAGCCAGGTACTCTTCCCCTAGCCACTACCTTCATTCTCAAAACATACCCCAATTGAGGATTTTAATTTTTTTTTATATGTACACCGCACAAGAGTCCCAACTGCTCCCGTCTGGAGCCAGTGAGACTGGCATTCCCAATTGGGGTATGTTGTGAAGGTAGTGGGGAGGGGAAGAAGAAGGTGGGAACCTGGCTATTCAGATTTGGCCACTAAACACGACTAAAGCCATTTCAAATAACGTTTCAATTCTAAATGGTGGTCTTACACCAGGGCGGTACTGAGAGTGTCTTCCACTCTGGAACGTGCCGCAAATATACTATATATTATTTTTAATGAATTGATTGGATGCCATTGTTTCACTGGCTCCAGATGATTGGGAGCAGTTGGCGCTATTGTGCGGTATTCGCGTAAAAAAAAGGAGAAAGCAGGTTTTTTCTTGCAAGGCGACATTATCCCTTGCTGCGGCCCTGATTATTCTATTTCAATATTCCGTTCGCATATTTACCTACATGTTCGCTCGTAAATTATTTTTTTTTTTAATTTGTTTCCATTTATACGCCTCGAGAGTCAATTAAATGTCCTCATTAATGTGTCAAAACCATTACAATTTTTTTGTTATACGTCTGTCTAAAATCTTATTCTATTTTCCCATCTATTTTTGTGTTTTACCCGGAGACATTATTAAATTAAATTATTATCTACCATCTCGTTCGTATAATGACTTGTTTATTCAATTTGTAATACTTTCAGTATCGCCATGGCGCGACTCCAATTATTATTTTTTTTTTAAAAATACCTTTGCTTTGTTTAATTGACAGAAATTAAACGTTTGAACGTAATTTGTTGTTGGAATGTCCAATTTTCCATGACTCTGGCGCTTAAATCAGGCTGAATTTGATCAATGGCATGGGTTATGTTGGCTTTGAGGGCCGCTATGGTTTGTGGCTTATTCGCATAAACCTGTGTTTTAAGAAAACTCCATAAGAAAAAGTCTGATCTAAAAGATAATCGCACGATATCGGTGGCCACTTCACATCACCTCTACGTGAGATTTTATCATTGAACAATTTTAAACAATTAAGAAATTAATTGAATTAACAATTTTATCATTTGCACTCATTGTTGAACGCTATATCCGTCCATGGTGATTTGGTAAAATAGACCGAATAAATGACAGCCAATTTGACAATATGGCCGCTATCCCTAAGCCGAAGTCCCTATTGAAAGACCCTACAATTGCCCTCAGGTTCAATGTCTTCTTTGGGGCTGCTGTGTGGAGGTATTTTTTTAAAGGAAGGAGAGGAAGTTCTTGGAAGGAAAATGGTATGAGGGGTATTTAGGAATCTGGGAGTAACGGGCCTTTGAATCCATCCCTCCCACGCGGTGCGAGGCGATGTCCTGAGTGAGTCCTTCTGGAGAGATCAAAAGATCTCCGGCCTAAATGAAGTTGGTAAGCGGACGCAACCGCCGCCAAGACCTGGAAAAACATCACCCAATGCACCCCTGCTAGATCATTAAACACAGCGAACTTCTAGGGGCGACCTATTGCAGAGAGGTGTTGTTTAACCAATAAATGGTTCCCGGGGCGGCGGTACCCAAACCTGGCCCAAAATTGTTAGCTAGTTTGATGACCAGTAAACAGCCAGATACTTCCCCACCTTCCTCTTTTCCATCTCCTTCTCCTCACCATTACCTTCAGCCTCACAACTTACTCCAATGGAGAATGCCATAGTCTCACTGGATCCAGATGGGGCTCTTCTGCGGATTTAAAATAAGCTATTTAAATAGTACAGAATCCATGCAGTAAAACAGTACAATGCTAACATTGATTATTATTTTTGAGGCATGCTATTATAGCTTTCTTACAGCTACATTTTGTGAGGGCGGCCCTTGAGGTGATTTTTCACAAAAAACGCGCTATACAAATCATCCAAATATTATACATAATTATTATCGTATTGCGTGCAGTTGAACACACCACCTACTTCCGAGAAAGTATTGCCAACTGCATCTAATCTAGATAGACACAAGTGAGATTAAAGATTGCTTATTGCCATTAAATGGGCGTATGGCGATATGCATATTTTTCGTTGAAATAAAAACCACAAATGTCATATGTCTGTAACCGAAATAAATCCAAATAAGTACCTGCCTATGTTGCAATATTTTGTAATAAACTGTTGACATAAGGCACGTATTTGCTGATTGCTATCATACGCTATAAGGCTAAAAAGCCATAATCTATCCAGCAATCTTAATTCCCCTAATCTTATCTAAATTATTTCTGTAATTTAATAATATGAAAAATACGTCAAGTATGTGTTCCGTACTCCTATCAATGTGGTGGAATGATAATTGCTTTGTGTTATCACAATTCTGCCCATTTAAATGTTTCTATTAACAGACTCGCGCATAGATTCCTTGTTATTTTTTTTATTTTTTTACATGAGCTCCACACAGGAGGCCCTGAGGAAAATAATTTCCCTCAGGGCCTATGTCATCTTTGGGGATGCTGTGTGAAGGGTTTTATTTAAGGAAAAAGAAGGAGAGGAGAGTTCTGGGAAGGAAAAGGGTTTAAGGGGTGGGTAGGAATCTGGGGTTCAGTGAGTCCTGGTCATCCGCCTCCAATACCTAGACAAACCTCACCCCATGAACCCGGGCACCCCTGCTAAATCACCAAACCTAGCAAACCACTTGGGGTGAACTATGGAATAGGTGTTGGTTATCCAATAAATGTTCCCGGGGCGGCGGTACCCATTCCCGCCTCCCAAATTGAAACCAGTTTTGTGTTCGGAATGCAAATGAGTCTGGTGTAGAGTAGAGATGATTTTTTTTTTTACATTAACTCCACACAGTAAAATTATTTTCCTCAGGGCCTATGTCATCTGGGATGCTGTGTGGAAGGTCATTTTGAGAGGAAGGAATTAACATTGGTCTTGAAGAGTCCCATGTTGTAGGAGAGAGGAAACACAGAGGCCGGCAAACCGTTGCACAGCCGAGTTGTTGAACACAAGAACGAGTCGAAGAAGTTACCCGTCCTCGTGTGACAAATGTCAACGATGTACATGTTAGGCACGCGTTTGGCGTGTTTCCCGACTATGCACCGGTGCCGAAGGGATCAATGACGCTAATTGAAATACCGGTAGAACAAGGATAGCATTCCCACCTGACGCCTGTGCTCTAAAGATTGCAATACGTTCGTTAAAGTGGGAGAATCTATCAAACGGACCGCCCGTTTTTGCACAGAGTCGAAATTGCCATTTACGTCTGAAGAGCCGCAGACGCCTGTTCAAAGAGCCGTATGAGGCTCGCGAGCCGCAAATTCCGACCCTTGGCCTAAGTAGGCTGTTGGGGACGGCTCTTTTCGCTCTCAGGCTATATCTTCTTCAGTTCTGGGTATCGCTTTCATCCAGGCCGTTTCTCTGTAATATTTTGGATCATTGAGTCATCCAGGAGTTCTTTGGCCTTCCTCTGGATGACTGTCGATGAAGCTCCATAGACATTGCCTGCTTCACTGTGTGGTCTGATGGTCTCCGACAACTGTCGTCACTCCAGCTTACTGTTTAAGTCCGTGAAACCCAGACTACCACGAATACGTGAACTTTTAATTCTATCTTTTAGTGATACTCCTGCCGACCATCTAAGCATTCACATTTCTGCTGTTTCGAATTGCCTAGAGTAGGAGTTGTACATAGTCCAGCATTCGGAGCCATACATTATATCGGGTCTAACAATAGTGTGGTACATCTTTCCGTTAAGTTTTATAGTCAATTTCGGGTCACACAAGATATCTGTTAAATATTATCTCTAAATTTCATCCATTCCACACCCATTTTATGGTCGACATCCGCTGCACATTTTCCGTCTCTGTGAATGATTGAGCCCAGATACTTAAATGAGTCACAGATGGCTAATGTTACTCCATCCAGATGCATCGAAGGAGTTTCGGCATTTGTCTTCAAATGGCAAGTACAAATATTCAGACTTTTTCCTGCCAACTTTTAGGCCATTACTTGACCGCACAGAATAATTTATTTTAATAAAAACCTGTAGCAAATGTATATGGTTGTGAACCATATAATTTATTTGTTGAAAGCACAAAGGTTTAAGGCAATACGCTAGCATGTAGGCTCGCCTACTCACTTATTAGTTGAAGCCCAAGCTCTGAAGATGCATTCAGAACATGGGAATGGTTTCTCTTCAGAAGCTCGTATGAATATGATTATTTAGGCATTGTATGAGAACATTAATAACACATTCGGAACACTGGAATGATTTCGTTCCAGAAACTCGCTACAACATGGTTGTGAAAATATTTTGAATCATTGGAAATACTTGCAAGTCCTTTTACTTTCAATAATTTTGTTTTTAAATTTCTTGTAGGCTAGTTGTAGGTGTAATTATTATCATTACATGTATCTGCTGTTTCTCCTTCCGAGGGCGTTATAAAACTGTGTTCAAATCACTTACAGAAGGGTGTGCCCATACAAAATTTTGCCAAATGGCAGCTGGTTCCATCTTGTAACTTACTTGTTTTTTTTGCAAAATGACGTTTTTGTAAATTTAACATTTTACCGGAATCATTATCCGGTAAAATCGTATGGGTGTCTATATACATCGTATAAGTGTTGACATATTTATAATAATAGTTTTTAATCTTTCATAGTTTCTCCAGAACTAAATATATTCAGTGAAAATTAGAATCCACAATACAAGTTGCAATCAAGATACGTGTACACTGTGCAATGAACTTGTTAAAGTAGAAAGTATCAAATATTTAGGAGTATCTATTGATACACATCTAACTTGGAAAACACAAATTGTTAAAATCATCTCGAAATTAAGATACCTTACATATACATTTTATAGACTTAAGGAAGTACTTAATCTTGACAAATTGAGAATGATATATTTTTCACTGGTGCAATCTTCAATAATGTACGGCATTATAGGATGGGGTGGTGCGCTTGATGCTTTTATTAAGCCTTTACAAAACACTCAAAAGCGCATTATTAAAGTTATGTACAATAGAACTAAAACATTCTCGACTGAGTTACTTTTCAAAGATACTAAAATATTCAACATCCGTAATTTATTTATATTGCAGACAATGAAATATGTATTTAAAAACAAAAATTGTTTCGAAAAAAATGAAAATAGAATTAGCAAAAGGACTAATAATATCTTTTACACCCCTCAAATCAATACCAAATTAATGCAAACACATAGCAGCTTTATTGGTCCTCGGACATTTAATCTTCTACCAAAACACATTCAAACGACAGATAAAATATCACTCTACATAAAAGAATTAAAATTATGGCTTTATGGTGCAGATGTTAAAACACTTTTGCTATAAATTCTATGTTAACCTTAATACATCACTTTTCATTTTAAATCTAACTCATATAACTTTTTTATAACTTATAACTATTGTTAATTGTACTTACTGATGTATGCATTTTTGTTTATATTACCCACGCACAGGCAGTGCCTTTGTGGGTTCCCATCACCTACTTTTTACTTTACGTAGATTTAATTGTTCCTAACTTTTGATTTATTTGTTTCTTATATGTGTATTTTGAAATGTTTATAATAATGGGAAAAAATAAAGATTAAAAAAAAAAAAAAATAAATAAAAAAGTTTTTTTTCTCTCTCATGTTAAAAAAAAATTTTTAGAGATGTATGAAAATATTCTTGAAGTTTTATTATATTTTCCTTTCGTTTACTGTTTTGTGCTACAAATGGGAGAAGATCTGCCTAAATTTTTAAACGATTCATTCTCGCGCAGGTGGAGTCACTTTACTGATTTTACAATGATCGTATGCGAAAGAGAACGATGCGTAAAACATAGGTGCGGTAGAGAAAGGCGTGGGCGGGTAGACATGCTGTTTTTTGGACCTTAAACTCGCCTATTCCGAGGATTTCTGTATCAACGTTAGGTGGGCATTAAAGATTGGCGCTTACCGTTTTGTGAACAGTTTTGTGATTATCTTTTGATGCGTGTCACAAAACAGTATAACTACCCCTCGACCGTTTTATTCTATACTTTTAATTTGCTCTATATCCTACCAATCTTTTCCACCAGTTGTACTATCGCAACACGCAGCACAATAATGTCAACAATAATCTCTTGTCTGTGTGTTTTATTACAGATTATCTTCTACAGTATTGTTGTAAATCTTGATATTACTGCTTGTTTATGTAACTATATTTTTTTATCGTTTCTCATTTACACCTTTATGTGCTCTACAATCTAATCATCTGTAGTTATTGATCACAAAGTTTTAGGAATTTATTGATGAAAGCGGAAATACAAGTTTATTCTTCAAATCGATATGGTCTTCTTCAAAGTACTCCCCATCGACTGCAACACACTTACGCCAGCGCTTGATCCGAACCTCGCTGGCACTCAATTTTCGGTATGTTCATCAGAGTCGTTTCGATTTTTTCATGACATCCTATAGGGTGCTGTAACGCTTTCCGCGAAACATTTTTAAGTCGGTTAAGCATAAAAAAATCGCAGAGGACCAGATCAGGTGAATACGAAGGCAGCTGGATAGTATTTGTGTTGTTCTTGGTCAAAAACTTACGGATAAGTATCCCATTGTGGTGCGTTATCGTGGTGCAAAATCCACGAGTTGTAAAAAGTCGAAAACACGCACAAAAGTAGATCTACTCCGTACAGCGTAACCTTTACTGCCTTTACAAATGTCAAGAGGAACTTGGAGGGAAATGTCAGTGATAGATGTGGTAACCTAACAAAAAAAAAAAGAATTCCAATTGGGTGGCTGACAACGCCAAACTTTTTTATCACGGTGGTATTGGTAAACAACTGTTTAACGGAGACTATGATAAACATGATTGAATGAAAGAGGAGAAATAAAATGGAAATCTAAAATCACAATTAATTTATTGACTCTGTATTTTACAGTTTTGTAAAAACCTAGCTTTTTGTAATTAGCTATAATATTTTTTATGCACATAAACGCGTCAAGCCACGCAAAGTTATAAACTTTGATCATCTAAAAAAAATGAATTTTGATAGAATGCTTCTTTTTCAAGTATAATAAGTTCACCTTTACAATGAAAAAAAAAAATTTTTGGTGTTTATTATTTTGCTTTAAACAGATTTACTTGTTCTGTTAGGAATGCTTCAGAAAGTGTGCCCTTATTTGCGTCATCGTTTTACATGAGTAGTTGCATTCAAAACATGAGAATGGTTTCTCCCCAGTGTGTTTTAACCGGTGTCTCTCTAAATTGTACTTACGAACACATGAATAATTGCAATCTGAACAAGTGAAAGGTTTTTCTCCAAAGTGCTTCAGCATGTGGGCATTCAAACTCTGTTTATGAGCACACGTATATGTACATTCGGAACAGGAGAAAGGTTTATCTCCAGTGTGCGTAAGCATGTGAATCTTTAAATTATTTTTCCAAGAACATGAATAATTGCATTCAGAACAAATAAAAGGTTTCTCCTTTATTATTTCAGAGTGGGAAATCATGTGTCTATTTAAATTAGTCCTCGAAGAATATGAGTTGTTGCATTCGGAACACGTGAAGTATTTTTTTCCAGAGTGCGTCAGCAAGTGAGTTTTTAAATCTTGTTTACGAACACAAGAATACTGACATTCCGAACAAAATAATGGTTCTAAAATAATTTTCTTCATCTTTTCTTCTTTGTGAGTTGCCGGGTAGGATTTCCTTCTAGTAGACGTCTGTTCTTGAATGGATTCTGTTGAAAGAATAGACGAAATTAACAAAAGGGAATTGCGGTGTTGGTTGGTTTAATAATTTTAAAACTGTTGTAATGTGCTTGTGCTTGCCCTCTAATAAATGCTAATACATGTGATTGCCCTTACTTATAACGGATGACTAAAATCGAAAACTTGTTATTATTTTTTACATGAATTTAATGTGGAAAGAACAAATCGATGATCCAGTAACCGAAAAACATTAAAATACGATAAGGGTATCAAAAGATTCGTCAAAAGGGGTTCTCCCCAGACATGATTTAAGATTTTCAAGGCCAAAAGTATTTTCGTTATTTGTTTTTGAGGTGTTACCTCCTTCTTTAGTCAACATTTCGGACAACGTTGAGTAATTGATAGTGGTGAAGTGTATGCTTACGTACGTAGAAGCGAGCTGATGTTACAATGTACTTCGAAATAGTTCTCTGCGTTTAGCTTTGGTGTAGCTGTTGATTACCGGATACCAAGAACTGTTGGATTTAGATCTCGTCTCTATTAATATTAATATTTTTTTATTAATTTCAATTGCCTCCGTACTCAGGCATGCTCTATGAGTTTTAGGTCTTCCCAGGACTTCCAAAAAAAATCCAAAGTAAAGGCCGGTTTCGATTAAATGCTTGGCGATTGCCGATTTGTCAGGGTGGCCGAGTTTACAAACTCGAAAGCGTTTTTACACGGCATAAAACCCCATAATAAATAACGAAAAAAGGGTTCTTCCTTGTTTTAAACAGAAACAAGATTAAAAAAATTTGATTAATGAATTTAAAAATTCATGTACATCTTAACAGACAATCACCACTTTCTTAACCTGAATCTGCTGAAAAAAATTTACTATACACATCAATCTTTAATCGAGTACGGTGTTATAGCCTGGGGAGGTTTCCATTTCAAGGGATTTTCGTAGTTGTGACGGTTTGTATCAAAAGTAATTGTGATGTTTCTGATGTAGTGGATGGTGGTGTTAGCATTATTTTAGTATGGATCTGGTAAATGTTTTTAAAACGTATAATTCTAAACAATAATAACCACTATTAATAGAAAATAATGATATTCAATTTTTACATTTTAGAACTGGTTATCGGTATTCTAAGCAATTCTTCACACTTAACTCAAAATTGCAATTTTTTGAGTTGAGTAGGTTGAATACGCATACCTGCCGTACGATCAACATTTTCACTTAAATCGGGACATTCCTCCTTAACATCCTGGATGTCTATATATATTATGTCCGTAGCTGGCATCTCACGTTCTTCTCCCTTTTGAGTTTCTGGTTCTTTCTTGATGGAAACACTATCTGTGTTGGGAAGATCCATGGCACTGCTTTAAGCTGAAGATTGCGATAAAATCATTTGCAATTGATCACAGCTCACATTTAATACCTAAAACAGATGGTTGAACTGGAAACAGTTCAACCATCATTTCATTCTACGAATTCTGAATCCACAGAACGTTCCTATCAGAAGCACATTACATTAAAAACCGACATTAATTCAATAATGCACTACTTTTTTTGTTTATTTTAAACACGGGTTTACAATTATCTACTTCATTAAACAAACAATCTGTACTTCATAAGCTTTGTTATTAATATTATTAGCCTGTATAAAAGAAGCACGCCGATCTCGACATAAACGTCAGTCAATAGTTAACCATAGATAACACATTTATAAAGACAGGCAATTCAGAATTCAGACTTCAGAATCGGCACAAAAAAAATCGATATATTTTTATTCTGTGCTATGCCAGGTTGAATTTCTATGGTGGGAGTATTTATTAGTATAAATACAAAAGATAACTTTACGAGAGAGCAAAAACTAAGTTTAAAATTATTATTGTTATGGATATTATAACAAATTTTAATTCTTGTTTTTATATTGCACTTAAAAATATGAAATTAAACCTATAATAAGTGTATTTTTGTTATTGTTTTTGGGGTGTTATGCCGTGTTTCGCTACCTCCTTCTTTAGCCAACGTTTCGGACAGCGTTACAGTGTCCATCATCAGGGCAGATGAGTAAATGATATTGGTGAGAGTGTTTACTTATGTGTGTCGAATCGATACCGTGCTGCCAGCTCCATTTCTCTACGAGCTGGTGTTAGAAAACATTCAGCATGGTTTTTTTTTGTGTTTAGCTTTGGTGTAGCCGTCAATTACTGGATACCAAGAACTATTGAGCTTAGCTCCGTCGGCAATTTGCGGGAAGAGGGGGTCTTGTAACACGTTACTGTGCGTTACCGGGCGGGGAGGGGGGTTCGAACTGGTTGCGTTAAAGCTGGTTCACACTCAGCTATCAAATATAAAAGATCATAGCACGCCAAATAACGCTCTCCATACAATCACTTCAGACCGTTCACACCTAAGTGTTTTTAAGCGCAGATCAATCATAGACAGTACACATCTCAGACGTAACCGCTCCAGATGCGATATCCCAGAAGATAACTCTCCCCTTCTCCGACTAAAACAGGAGAGGGGGTCATTGTAATTACGGAGCTGCCTAGACCCGTGGATGACAGATGTCAAGTTGACAGATTTCAGTACAAAAAATGTGCATCCGTTGCCGCTCCCTAATTCATCTGACCCCCTCTCCTACCACAGGGAGAAATATTTGATGGCGTCGTGTGAAAGCACTCGCGGTTCAACAGATATCTGCTCGCAGTTTTATAACTGTGTGTGAACGAGCTTTTACTTAACCTACGTAAATATCTCAGCGGGCAGTGGGCAACTGAAATGTCAGGAAAAAGAAAGAAATTCTTTAATAGATTGTGTTTGATTTATTAGTCTGTTTACGCGAAGGAGTAAGCATTGCTTAAGCATTAAGTGCATTGTGCCGACAGTATCAGGCGAAGCTTAATGTGAAATTACTGTTTTCGATTGATCTTTACTACGAATCGGCTTACATTATGAACACCTACTAAGATACGCTTTGAGTAAATTGATATTTTTCGTACCGTTTTCCTTGAGTAGAATTAAGATAAAATTGTTAATTACTTTATAAAAAATATAAGCATTAACTACAAAAAAAAAATAATTATTCAACAACTTAAAAAAACTACTATCCTGTAGCTAAGATTATTTGGGACATTTCACCTTTTTCAACTTTTCACAAAATAAACCGTTAGAATCCACTAAAATTGATCGTTAGAATCATCTGTTTGACAAGCGATTTAGGTCTATTAATTTTTTCGAGACATACATCCTTACTAATAAACGCGATGAAAATGTTATACTATTGATAAACAACCAACCGTGTTTGTGAAAACCTTACTAACCCTAGAGAGATAATCTTATTCTGACCTACGACAAAGATAATCATACGTCTTAAAGACGTACTGAAGTTTAAAAGTGTATTTTTGACGTTTTACCTTACTTATTAACCAAAATAATTGTAAAAAATAAATAGTTATTAAAAAATAACAAAATGCTGTAAATCTCTTCCAAATCAACCACAAACTGTTAAATCTTTTTTTGAAATGAAAAATAAAGTCAAATAAAAAAAGGCATGAATACTTTGTCTCGCTTACGTCCCAAAGACGTAGATTATCTTTCTAGGGTTAATACAAACTAAAATAAAAATATGTAAAAATAGTTTTAGATTGTTTATATAGCCAAAGAGAGTTTTTTTAAATATCCATACTATATATACTATATACTATATATATATATATATATATATATATATATATATATATATATATATATATATATAATATTATAAATGCGAAAATGCTCGAGTTTGTTTATGACCTTTTCACGCATAACACAATATAAAGACTTTAATAATTCTTTCACCAATATAAAGCTAAATTATATGCGCAGACTACAGGTTGTATATGATGGTAAGCTCTGGCCTTATGAAATTATAAATATTAATATATTATATTTGTTACACGTTTAACAAAAGCGAGTTTTTGCTAACGTCAGAAAAAAATCTTTTCCATGGAAACAATGTTGATATATTTTTGGGCTCTAAGCTGGTAGGCACTCAGTCTTACTGGTCGGCTACTACTGCAGAAAATTCAAATATTAGAATTCGTTTTTTTTTTGGACAAGCTTGGAATAAATGTCAGATGAGAGTTCCTATATTAAAAATATAATTCGTAACGATTATAAAGACTGAATGATAAATAGAGTATTTTTTATTATATTTACGAACTTCCAAATATTTAAATAAAAATAAACATCCGAAATGTTTGTAAGCGCATAAATTCCGAACGAATGAACAAAATTGGATAAGTAATTCTTTTTTTCTTTGAGCTATAGCATTATGAAATTTGGGTGGTTGGCGAGATGTTTGAAAACTGAATGTAAGGGAATGAATATATGGAATGCGGGAGGGGGTGGGGGGGGGGGAGATAATTGATAAGTGCAAGCGCTAAAGTAATTTCCCGTAATACCATGCGAGCGAAGCCGCGGGGAAAAGCTAGTCTTATATAAATCTTATATAAACTTGAAATTTCTCGTGGAATATTGAAATATTACCAAGGTACCTATTTTAAATGGGCTATATAGATACATTTTTGTGCCTTGTAGTTGCCATGCTGTCGCCGTACGAATACTGAAAGTGCCCAATTGTTCCGGCTATGAAAAACATTCCAAAACGGACATGAATTCCGGACATCTGAAATCAAAATTCAATATTTTATTAATTTTGCAATGCATCTTACTGGCTGTCGGAGTAAATAATAATAACAATATTTGGCTTATTTATAAAGCGCCATTTTCATGAAAAATCATCTCAAGGGCGCTGTACTTATTTTTTTATATTTTTTTTTTTATATTAACTCCACACAGGAGGCCCTGAGGGAAATAATTTCCCTCAGGGCCTATGTCATCTTTGAAGATGCTGTGTGGAGGGTGCTGTTGAGGAGAGGAAGGAGTGAACATGGGTCTTGAAGAGACCCATATTGTAGGAGGGAGGAAACACAGAAGCCGGCAAATCGTTCCACAGCCGGGCTGTTGAACTCAAGAACGAGTCGTAGAAACGACCCGTTCTCATGTGACTAATGTCAACCGTGTACAAATGTTGAGCGCGTGTTTGGCGTGTTTCCCGACTATGCACCGGTGCCGAGGGGATCAGTGACGCTAGTTCCTCGGAGCATCTTCCATTGTAATACCGGTAGAACAAGTACAGCATTCCCACCTGACGCCTGTGCTCTAAAGATTGCAGTCCATTTGTTAAGTTAGGAGAATCTATCAAACGGACCGCCCGTTTCTGCACAGAGTCGAGGGTTTTTTTCTGGTATTTTGGGACTCCAGACCAGAGGTGGCTGCCAAATTCAACCATGGGGCGCACTTGCGATTTGTACAGGGTTAGCAGTTGTGTACTATTAAAGTATCTGCGGGCCCTGTACAGTACGCTCAGTTTCTGAGAGGCTAACTTAACTCTGGCCTCGATGGAGCCCCCGTACCTGAGCTGGTCACTTAGAGTTACACCAAGCATATCAATGGAAGGCCTGTTCGGGAGATTGAACTTATAAACATATAATAAAAAAAATTAATACGATAGGCTTACACAGATTTAAAATTATAACTAGTGACTTACATCTAAGATTTATATCACTAGTGACTTACGACCAGTGGCGTAGCGTGGTTGTCAGCCGCCCGGGGCGGAGGAAAATTTTGCCGCCCCCCCCTATATAGGTATTTCGAATTTTGCCGCCCCCCTGTATAGGTATTTCGAATTTTGCCGCCTCCCTTTATATGTATTTCAAACGTAGATTTCCTTTTTTTTTATAACGACCGTATTTTTTATACGACCCTTTTTATATCACATGAATCGACTTTCTTCCAAAAAAAAAATCCTGTTTTAAATTCTGCTACAAATTTATAACTTACTGCTCTCGAAAATCGATAATGGTATCCATGTAATAGGATTTCGCATCTCGAATTTTTACAATGTGTTTATAACACAAGGCAGGTTTCAACATAAGATTGATTTTGCGTTAGAGAACCAAAATAATAGTGACACATGGAACAGTCAATTTTAAAAATTTTGCAGCGTATGGCATGCAACTCGAATGTAAAACTTGACTAGGTCCTCTATTCTGAACATAAAACTGGTTTTAAATAAATCTCTATGGGGTGAATTAAGACTACACTCACACCCGTATTCAGAGTCGATACTTTAGTTCAAGGAGTCTTCCTTTCCTTTAAAAAACGTAGTTTTGTATTCAGAGACGCTACTAAGGTCGGTGTGACGTCACTTTAGAAGGAAGCTACCTTCCTTAAGATTTCTAAAATATTTGTATTCAGAGACAACTCTACGAAGGTCTCTACGACACTGCGCACGCGCATTCTTGCATACCTTGACTTTTAACTGTCAAAACTCAAGGTTGGTCAGAAGGGTACCTTTGCTTTTCAAAGTCGGTGATTTGTTCCCAATCATTGCTGTTAAAGACGTAAAACAACGGAGATGGATATTATTGTGGAAATGATTAATGAGTTTTTGAATTTCGCTCATAACACACGGTTTTTCGAGCCCAGGGTTCGTAGAAAATGTTTTAACATGCATTTTCTACGAAGCTTGGTGACAGCCAATTTAAAGAACGATATCAGCAAGAAAAGATAACAGTGATGCATCTTGTAATTCCTCTCTTATTTCCTTATTACGCTTTAATAAATAATATGGCGGGATATTTGTTTATAAGTCTAATTAATATACATTGTTTATCATTAAGCAATTCACAATCTCGAATTTATTGTCAAAATGCGATGCGAAACAAATGTCAACGGAGCATAAATAAACCAATACACAGACTTTTGACAGGCCGATGCTATTTTTAACTTTTGAGTTTTTGAATTTTGAATTTTAAACACACAGCTTGTCACAAAACGGGGTACATTGTTCCAATAGAAGCGCTACATCGACAATTTTCGGATGACGTCACAACTTTTTTCGGCGTAGACATAAAGGTCTCTACCTTAGGAAAGGAAGCTCAAAGTGTGGACTCTGCATAGAGGCGTTAAAGGTAAGGACGGTTCCTTCCTTTACTAAGGTAAGGTCGAGCCTTTACTTAGACAAAAGGTAAGGAGCGACTCTGAATACGGGTGTCAGTATATGAAATTTATCTTTGATTTTGGCAGCATATACATATTAGTCTGCAATTAGAATTTTATCACTGCACTTCAAATAAGAGAATGTTTTCCTTCAAAATGTGTTGGGAGATGATTCCACAACTGAAATTTTACATTCTGAATACAAAACTGGTTTAAAGTAAATCTGTATGCGGTGAATTGAAACTACACTCAGAACATGAAAATGGTTTCTCTTTGATTCTGGCAGAACATACATAGTCCGCAACTAGAATTTTATAACTGCACATCGAATTATTTTATTTTATTATCTTTAAATAAAATGAAAAAAAATGTTTAGCGCCAGAAGAAGAAGGAAGTTCGTACATAATATTATAATTTTATAATACGGTTGTGAAAACGATGTTAATGGGCTAGCCTGATTTAAAGGAAAGTACACATATCTTAAATGAATGAAATTAATCGCCTAAATTAAACAGTAACAAGAAAAATAGAAAATAGCAGTGTCTGAATAAAATTACGAATTTATGGATATGAGTTTCGGAAAACGTGAGTTTTTAGTTTGGATCTAAATTCTGTTGGGCTGGTTATGCATCCACAGGAAATTTATTCCAAGCCTCAGGATACTCCGAATGCACGATCACCAAACTTAGTGTTCGGATTTCGCGTAGGTTCTCTCAACCTTCCGATTGCAGATGAGGTCGCTGTTCTAAGAGTTGACTTAGACCAATATTTTCCGGAATGCACGGTTTAAATATATAGGGTGGAGCCATTTCATTCATAGCTTTAAACACCATCCTGTACTCACTGTACTGCAAACATTCCTTCTTCACATCTGTGTTTCCGTATATCTAAATTTGTGTACGGCATTTCACCTCCACTCTCTTCCTGTTACCCTGGTTTCACTTTGATAGGAATATTCTCTGGGTTGGGGAGATCGAAGACCACAACTGTCTAATTCCTTCTTTTTGAAATGTCTGAATAACTTCAAGGTGAACCTCTAAAATACCTGTTCTTGGGTTTCCAAGAGTGTAGCCAACTCGATTTTTAAAATGAACCCAGGCATCACCCGAAAAGCAGCTTATAAAGAGCCAAGTTCTTGGTAAGGTTTTAAAATTCATTTTTATTTTTTCTAAATGCACAACATGTCGAGAGTTTTGTAACAAAATTCCAAGTAAATCGGAGCAAAACTAACGAAGATACAGCGTTTCAAGCGACCGGTCCTCTTGCTCGATTGAAGTATATTTCGAATATAAAAAACTTAAAATCGATTTTTTCGCAAATTTTTTTTTAAGTTCGTGAACATCATAACTCAAAATCTACTAAACCGATCCTTTTGAAATTTTATACACTATTTCTACACATAAATCAACAGGTAGTGACGAAGAGTTTTTTTAAAACCATTTTTTTCCATTTTGTAATAACAAATTCACCGAAAATTATTGCATGCTGCAAAAAATCAAAAAAAAAACGCTTCGTCACTACCTAGGAAAACATATCACCTTTTAAACACATTTCGACTTTTTTGTTTAAAATGATCTGTTAACGAGTTATGATGTTCACCGCATTTTCGAGGCTCCTCCGGAGATTGGCTCTCACGGACTTATTTATTGATATTTTTAATAAAAAAAAATTTCAAATATACTTCAGATATCATCCTATAACGTGTATATAAAATAAATAAACCAACATCATTCATATCTCCAAAAAATTTTTTTAGCCTTTTAAACCTTACCCCCCCCCCTTAACTACTTAGATTTTTTTTTTATTTTTAAATAATAATATTTTTGTGTACTATTGAAGTGATTTAACATATCTAAAAAGTTTGAATAGCATTGTTCACTGTTTTCGTTTAAAAAAATCCTAAAAATTCGTCCAATTTACGGGGGCTAGACCACCGGCACCCCTTAAGTTTTTAAGCTCTAAAAACATATGTAATTTTTGAAGATAATATCTATACATTAGCCACGCAGCATTACTGTGTTATGGAACTTATGTTTATTGCCTTTTTTACCTTACCGTGAATCGTCACGGTAATTATAAAAACGTTTAGTAGCCAGTTTTGGAATAGAACCCACAATTCGGAATTCGGGTTCCTAATGTATCCTTGCTGTGAGTCGAGAGATCTCACATTATTAAAAACACCAGTATTTTTCCATTTCGGTTGAGATGTTTTTATTTGGATTCTCGATCCATAAAAAGTATAACCTTGTGGGCGATTCGCGTCGTAAATCCAAGGTCGCCGTTGCAAACGGAAATATGAGAGGTTACGCGTTATGCTAACCATTGTATAGAGAAATGTGTTATTTTTTTGTTATTACAGACACACCAATGTATAGAGTTGCTAACCTAACCAAACCTAACCTAAACTAAACTAAACTAAACTAACTTAACCTAAACTAACAGACACCACGTCTTTGAGCGTCAGATCCTTAAGCTGCCGCTACCCGAATTTCTATCGATTTCTTACATATCTCCCTTAAACGTTTGAAGTTTTTAATCTCTTAAAAAAATGTAGGTATATTATTTTTGAAGATAATATCTAGACACGTTCCACGCCGAAACGCAAATTATATGAAATTCCCTCGATAGAAAAAAATCGCAAAGTATGCTCCGAAAATTATTAAAAACAAGTCTATTTCTATTATTTAACAAGTTATATTTGTGAAAAAATTCACAATGTTTCTTTAAATGATACTTAAGATACCCTCCACGAGATTTTTGCTCTATTTTAAACGAGTCATGTTTTATTAAGCATTTTCCCAATTTTCGCATCAATTTTGTCATTGAAAATATTAGCACGCTCTGTCCAACATTCGTAATTACATATATCTCCATTTTTTTTACATTAACTCCACACAGGAGGTCCTGAGGAAAATAATTTCCCTCAAGGCCTATGTCATCTTTGAAGATGCTGTGTGGAGGATGTTTTTGAGGAGAGGAAGGAGTGGACATGGGTCTTGAAGAGACATGTGACTAATGTCAACCGTGTACAAATGTTGGGCACGTGTTTGGCGTGTTTGGCGTGTTTGGCGTGTTTCCCGACTATGCACCGGTGCCGAGGGGATCAATGACGCTAGTTCCTCGGAGCATCTTCCATTGTAATACCGGTAGAACAAGGGTCCATCTTCTTCTTTTTGAGCGGGGAAGCGCCGCCTTAAACAAACTAGTTAAAGAGGTTTTTACCGTCCTCCTGATAGCTTATCCGTAGGATAACTAATTGTTATTAACCCCTCAAAAAATTGTTTCTTATAATCGTTGTGTCTTCCTTAAGAGCAGTTAACCAGCGGCCGAGAATTTAAATTTCGTCGAACGATGATCTTGCGATCGTACGCTTGCAACGGTACAGGGCGGTTCCGACGAGAAAGATAAATTATTCTCCATACCAGCATTCTAACTTAATAACTCAATACCGATTTTATTTCATTCCAAATTTACTTTGATAAATACCCACATTCGAAAATGCTCAAACTCGTGATGATAAAACAATTAAAATTATGTATTTTTTGTAATTATTTTTTGATCATAAGTATTTATAATTTTTTAAATGTCTAAGCAAAATAAGAATGTATTTTTTTTTTTTTAAATATATTGGTTTGTAAGACCGTAAATAAATAGACAAACTGAAGTATTTTCGTCACAAAACAAGGGCACGGATCTTTTTTTTATGATTTTATTTGGAACAAAAATTAAAATTCTGAAAAGTAGCTTTCTCAAATAATGTATCGATTTATTTTACTGCATGATTATATGATTTGAAATGTTTGTTGTATAACACAAAATTTTGTTTGAAAATTTAACAAATCTGCCAACGACCTACGTTAAAATCTTTTTGTACTAAAAATAAACATATTTTCTCAAAATTAAAAAAAAGCTTTACTAGATGAAAAAACAGTCATTCGAAATCAATTTATAGTTATTTTTTGTGGAAAAGAGTCAATACGTCTAAAATTTGATTTAAAAATGACAAATTTCCGGTTTTGTCTTGTTAGATAAATATTGATAAAATTTTGCATATTTCATCTCTGGCTTGCCATTGAAGTAAAATCATGTATGGTTTCATAGTGCTTTCACACAAACGAAGTATTGAATTCCGTAAGTCTAAACTTAAACTTTAGGTCGCACAGTTTACACCCGCGCTGTGCAAGCGGGTTTCCTACAGAGCGTCGGACCATCCCAAAAATAATACGTTAAAAAAAATCAGAGTGTGCAGTTCTCACGCGGTAGAAGTGAAATCTTCAATAAACTAAAGTAGACAAGAGTGGAGAGGCCACAAAGCACCGCACAAAGAGCAGACCGATTATTCTATCTCATTCTCTCGCAGACTAAATCCTATAGATGTATGTGTTTGTCTATTTTTAGTGTCGCTATTTTTGTTTCATCGAGTTTTAAATCTCTACGGTGCCAAAGAAGTTTCCACTTCAATAGTAGGAGAATTACTTACCGCCTGTGTACGATTTCGAAAAATGAAGCCCGGGCAACGCTGGGGACTATCCAATATTTCTGAGCGATCAAATTTTCGAGGTTTTTGAACGTCATTTTTGAAGGTCACATCTGCCCTAATGATGGTCAATGTAACGCTGACCGAAACGTTGGATAAAGACGGAGATAGCGCAACACGGCATAACACGCCAAAAATAATTAACGAAAAAAAGTCATTTTTAAATGTTCTACGTTTGGAAATTTCTTCAAATCAGATCTGGTCATCAAACTCTGCTAAAGCCATTTCAAGCAACGTTCCAATGCTGAATAAAGCTCAATAATTTACCAGGGCGATACTGAGAATTCGACCAATCTACCACTCACTTTATTTTGAAGGTTTTTATCTCGTATTAATTAACGGTATTTACACAACGTCCATTCATTCATGCGAAAAATCTAGATTGCCTCTTTTCCGGTTTGAAATGATGTTTACGAAATGAATACAGTCATTCAATGTGTTCTGAATACAGTAGGACTAGAAAATGTATCATTTATTGGTTCCATGACAACTGAGAATCCACTCAACTTAACACCTCTTTGAAAAGTCATTAAAAGCCGTTAAAAAAATAAAAATATCGTAAATAATTTGTTATTTCTAAAAATACAATTTTTTCGATTGTTTTCTGAAGACGCGTCACTAAAGAAATTGAGATAGCAAACGTAGACAAATTAAATATAAGAATAACCTAGGGCAGTAAGTCGTCTCATACAGCATTCCGCATTCATCTTAGCCACTGGAGCGCTTTTCGCCACAATATGGCACTATTTAAAATACCTCGGATTGCTTTGCTGCCAATTTTGGCAAATTTTCTCTTATTTGTAAGTAATTAAGTAGAAAGTTACGAACATCATATTTTTTTATAAATCCTACGAATATGTGATAATCGACAAAAGATAGGTGAATTCATTGGCTATATAAAACTATAGTCAGTTTGTATGTCTCCATATTTAAATTCGGAGGTAAGTTTTTTTTTAATTTGGGCGGAAAATATTCAAAATGATCACCAAAAAATTTCGAGCAATCGGAGAAAAAAGTTTTAAATTGCGTTGCCGCTCCAGTGGTTAGTGTAAGCGAGGGGCATCTCAGTCACACCCGTGTTGTAGAATGTAGTATTCGGCGCAACGAAAACGCCGCCCGGTTCTTTCTCTACGTCGTTCATACACCATCATTCTTTGAATCATTTAAATTTCGAATTAAGAATTTACTGAAAACTTGAGTGTTTCTTATTTGCCACGTTGTATCTTGATTTTGTGAAGCAATGGCGGGTCTGGATGCAAAGTGCCCGGGTCCATGAGGTGAGGTCTGTCCGGCTATTGGCGGCAGATGCGTCTGTCCACCTGCTACGTGGCGGGCCGGATCGAGAGAGACTGGTTGAGGGAAGCCTTTTGACTTCTCCAGCCGGACTCTCTCAACCCATCGCCTTGCACCGCAACTGGAGGGATGGATTTATACGTCTGTCACTTCTGGACACTGACCCCCATATTCTATCCCACCCCTCATACCCTTTTCCTTCCCATAACTTCCTCTCACTCCTTTCCTTAGCCCTAAGGGAAATTATTTACCTCAGGGCCAGGGTGAGAAGCTAATTAAAAAAAGATCGTGCGAAATGTACGAAACACCCGGTTTTTGCACAAAGACGGTGACTGTATCTACTTGCTTCATTTTATTGCAGCCCTGACATTGCAAACACCTGACAACGTACAGCGTAAAAAACTTACGTGTTTTGTAAACAACGTTGCGGTTGTGATTAGCGATTTATGACTCAAGTGATTATGTAAAATGTAGCAATCATTATCAGATCATTAACTCTTGACGAGTTAAGTTCCTGATTCACGATTGCAAATTATTGCAAGAAATGAAATAATGCGACCTTCATTGATATCTCAAGCAGGAAAAAAAGGCTCAAGCAGAGACATCTGTTGGTCATATTTCATAATTCATGTACTTTTATCATGTTGTGCAATTCGGTAAAATTCTTTGATAAGAAGCTTTAAATAAAATCCGTAAGATGGCGGTAATTCGAAACGGTAATCCGGGAGATTAAATAATGACTAGTGGGTAAATCATCACTTTAGTTAGAGAGTGTATTAAATTCACTTTACCTTGTTCTGAGAAATGAGGTGTCAAAGTTTGCAAAATACGATTTCACATAACCTACTTAGCGATTTGTGATTTTAAGATTGAATTTTGTGTAAAGTATATTTATTTTAAAGGTGTCTTCGAACATACTATGACGGCCGGCTTAGTTCAGCGGTAAGGCTCTTGACTAGCATTCCGATGTTCGCGGGATCGATTCCCGGTGTGGCAAATAAATTTTATTTGATTAATTTGTGTTATTTCACAATTTATTAATTTAAAATAATATACCTGTAGTATTTTTGCGGCACGTTCCAGAGTGAAAGATACTCTCAGTATCGCCAAGGTGTAAGACCACCATTCAGAATTGAAACGTTGCTTGAAATGGCTTTCGCCGTGTTTAGTGACCAGATCTGAATAGCCAGGTACCTTCACCTTCCTCTTTCACTACCTTCAGCCTCGCAACATACCCCAATTGAGAATGCCATAGTCTCACTGGCTCCAGACTGGGGCAGTTGGGACTCTTGTGGAGTGTTCATATTAAAAAAATAAAATACTTAAACGTGCAGATAGAATCATATGTAACCAACTAGGGGGCCATTCAAGTATTACGTGATGCAATTTGGGGGGGGGTCTTGTAAAACATTACTGTACGTTTCCGGGGCGGGAGGGGGGTTCGAACAACGCATTACGTAAAATGTTTTTTTTTTAAATTTAAATAAAAAACTAGGGGATTAAAATCTTCCAAGTTGGCAACCCTTTTCGTTTACGTTTTTGGGGGAATCTCTCGATTGTACTGTGCGACATTTTTATTTTGTTCTCCCAAGTTGGCAACCCTTTTCTTTTATGTTTTAGGGGGAATCTCTCGATTGTGCTGTACGACATTTTCCCAAGTTGGCAACCCTTTTCGTTTATGTTTTACGGGGAATCTCTCGATTGTACTGTACGACATTTTTATTTTGTTCTCCCAAGTTGGCAACCCTTTTCGTTTACATTTTACGAGGAATCCCTCGATTGTACTGTACTGTACTGTACTGTTATTTTGTTTTCCCAAGTTGATAGTACAATAAGAAATACAAATAAAAAAAAAACAAAGAATAATTAATTATGCTGTGGTCTTGGGTGAGCTTGGGGCCGCGCTCACCACCTTGTCGTCGATGGCCATTAGCCTCATCCCGCCCCTAGTGACCTGGTGGCGTATTTCCAAACCCTGTACCGGTTCAGTCGCGGTAGCGACGATTTACATTTTAAATATCAAAATTTAAGTATTTAGAAATAAAATTATAGATTTCTAATAAACACATTGGAAAGATTATTTTATCAAGATTTTAGAACAATTTTTGTTTTTAAAAAGGGGTGTATTTAAAATGTAAATTGCCGCCACCGCGACTGAAACGGTATAGGTTTTGGAAATACGCGACCTGGTGTCTCATCAGGCTGGTGAATCCATTTATTCCTAGTTCCGTAAACACCAGAAATACACTGCTGTACTTTCTATAATTCTGCATATGCTATTATATTGGATCTGGAGTCGTTCCATCAAACTGATTCGGTAGTGACACCAAGTTTCACACAAAAATCTAAAAATTTTGTATACCTCCCTGGTATGTAGTCAAGTTGCATATAACTCCTCGATCTGGTCCCCCCATTTAAAAATACATTCAGCATAAATTTCTAAGACACATTAATTTTAAACTCGGTATTCCCATTGAAAACATAAACTATAATTTCTTGATGAATGAATTAAATTTATAAAGACTCTCAGATCAAAGAATTATATCCGACTTAAGTTTTATGTTCAAAATTGTAAATGGTAGAATTGACAGTCCTGGTTTAAGTAAGCTCTTCGAATTTCATATACCCACGAGAGCCATTCGTACTAAAATCCGGTTTAAATACTGCAATAACCGGCTGAGTTTACGAAACACTCGCTTGTACCTAGATTACATGAAGTTACTAATAGATATGCAGATGTGGCAGATCTATTTAACTGCAAGAAGGCTATGCTATCAAATCTTTTCAATCACTATTAGATTTATTTGTACTATAGATTTTTGTATGTTATCGCATCTCTGGTGTCATTTCTCTTTCAAACGCCACAATTATCTGTTACAATGTTTATTTACTGTTTCTAATATGTTTCCTATGATTTTGTAACATGTGTGCTTAAGGTATATTTATACTGTTGATATTAAATAAATAAAACATAATGCATTGAACAATGTTTTTAATGACTTACAGGGTTCTAAAAATTGTTTACCGTGCTATCCATACTGCTATTCCATGGCTTTTTACTTCCATGATGGCTCAACAAATTAACAAATCAAATTTGAAGTGAAAATTATAACATTGTGATATTAATTCTGTTTTGTCTTTTTTCCAGGACTTTGAGCCGGTTCTGGTGCCCAGGGCAGAAGTAGGAAAGTTCTACTCCGGAGATTCATACATCATCCTCAATGTGAGCATTCCTCTCAATTATTTAGTTAACCTAACCTAATTTAAGCATTTATAACATTGAATATAAATGAAATACTTAAAAAAATTCATAATATTCTCTTTCATAGATGGCGCGAATTAAAATATTGTAGGAAAAAATACTTTTTGAAAGTTATGCTTTGAAATTTTAAGATGAATTATTGTTTTGCGCTCATACAAATGCAATATGAATATGCATAAATAGTTTTGTTCATATCCACTGGAGCGTCAGCGCGTTTTAAAACTTTTTTCTCCGTTTGATCGAGATTTTCAGAAGATAAATTTTTTGCCAACATTACAAAAATCATACCTTCGAATTTTAATATGGAGACATAAAAATTCATTATAGTGCTATATAGCCAATGAATTAAGCTGTATTTTACCGTTTATCTCATATTTGTAGGATTTATAAAAAATATATAAAATAATCGTTAAGTTTATAACCGCGCGAATCCTGCGTGTTTGTTACTTTGAAACTGCCGTGAGGGGTACTTATTCGGGTCAACATAGAATATTTTCGATTTCTGTATATTGTCTGTGGTAAACTTGATAATGAAAGGTGCATATCTATGGAAAAGAACTTAATTTAAACCGTAACCAGCTGATCAGAAATTCTGGTGAAAAAAATAAAAAAAAATATTATTTTTAACATTGTTCAAAACAAATTTTTAATACGATGAATTCACTGTAACTGCATGTCCCCTTTCATCTTGAAAAAAGTAAGGGCAGATAATTCCTCGCGTGGGCATTGCAGGCCATACAGTTACTTTAGCCTTTTCACTTTTATTTTGGTTTTGCCAGCATTGTATCGGTCTCTTTCAACTTTTTGGCCCATTTTCGAATGAGTAGAATGCTTAGCGCATCAATTAAGTGACGAAAACTTTGAATATTGCAAAATCTTCTATGCGCTAGACGCCGAATCACCATTTATGTAAAACCCGCGCACGCTCGCCCAAGTAACCCTCCATAACAACTGAATTCCCAAGAGTCACTACTGATTTACGTACTCTCCATGCCCCTCGGAAAAGTTGCATTTAAGGTGGAGTGTAGAGATCTAAATCGAAATAACGAAAATATTATTTCGTAATACGATAAAAGTAATGTTTTTAATGGGAAAAAAATATATTTTATATTTTTAAAACTTATAACGGCTTAGCTTTTATCAAAAAAAAATCAAAAATCAAACCCTTTTCTGACCGCCCTTCCGTATTTTTCACATAATATGATGATAAAAATGATAAAAATCCTTATAAATTCTTTGAAGGTTTTTCTTTAAAATGATGTATGTGATTTAAAAAAAAAACAGGTTTTGGGTTGTGGTTTAATTTTTTCATGAATCCTAACTACAATGTTTTTTAAAATACGAATTAAAAAACTTTGGTTAAGTTTATTAGAAAAAACGAAATGGCAAAAAAAAGTTATTATTTTTCTCCATTTTCTTAAACTAGTGGTCGCCCAATGGTCGAAATTCGACCATAATTGTAATATTTTTTTTGTTTGACAATAGTACCCTTTACACGTAGAGTTCGGAGCGGGACGTGCCCCGCGCCACTTCAGGCCGCCGCGCAAAAAATTCTCACCGTGAACTGCGCTGTAAACCGTTATCTTACTTTCGGTCTTTACTTTTCTGCGCGGCGGCCTGAAGAGGCGCGGGGCACGTCCCGCTCCGAACTCTGTGTGTAAAGGGTACTAATCAGTAAGACCATAGACAAATAATATTAAAGACAAACAATATTCATCTATTCTCAATTTGACCATAGACTCAATAAACAATAGAGTAAAGACGCGAGTGTGTGTGTCAAATACATGGTAGTGTGTGTAATGTTTTTGTTATTGATTTAATCTATTTTTATGTATAATTTTTAAAAAATATTAGCATTCTGCACTCCTCCTCCATATAAACTATAAGTGTGCGAAATTTCATACTCCTCCGTCCGCGCATTTTTCGTAAAAAGGGGTACAAAGTTTTGGCTTCACTTATTAATATTATGATACTTCTCATATTTTTAAATTTCGATTTAAAAAGGGAAACCCGGATTATTAAAATTCTGATTTATCTTACCGTACTATAGCGCTTTTTCAATCTCAGTGGCATGAACTTGAACCAGAGCTTTAATATTCTATTTTTATTATTATTACTTATTTTTCACTGCGCCATTCGGGTTGTGCAGGTTGATATACGATTCTAAATACAACAAAAAAAATTCGAATTGAACAAAAATAGGCAAAAGTTCCGCTAAGGGTTGACACAAATATTTACAATTTTAGAGCAAGGAAGATGCGCGCGGCAGACTATCCTGGGACCTCCACTACTGGTTGGGTAGCAAGACATCTCAGGATGAGAGCGGAGCAGCCGCCATCCTCACCGTAGCCCTCGACGACAAGCTGGGCGGGGGCCCCGTGCAGCACAGGGAGGTCCAGGGCCACGAGACCCCCCTGTTCCTGGGGTACTTCAAGCCAGGTCAGTCAGAATAATTCTCATTTTTCGTATGGCAGGGCGTTAGAGAAAAAAATTAAATCGCCTGTATTAACTTAGGAACTTCAGTACATTTTTTTTTTAAATTATTAATAATAACTTTCTAACTTAAATATTATAATATTTTAATAACTTTCAAAGTTTTAAATGTTCAATGCCTGCTAAAACGTTTGTGATGTCGTAAGGACTCATGTGATGTCACCAGTCACATATTTTTTTTACTAACAGGTTCAACTCAGTACATCTATGTTCAATTATTATTATAAGGTATGGAATTACAGCTTGGGGACTTTCCTAAAACAATACTTACTTTCGTAAACCAAATGTAAATCGTGTTCAATCAGTTCAAAATTCATTAGTTAAATTATTAGCTCATAAAAGTTTATACGAACAAAGGCATAATGTTCTGTACTTTTACCAGAATCTCAAAATTCTCTCGGTAAGAGCAATTCTGTTGTATAAAATTATATTTCAGCATATGAATAGCCCTATGAACATAAATAAACTGGACCACACTTACAATACTCGTTTGAAGGACTAATTGTACATAAACAAATATTTATTTATTGATAAACGCCCTTTTTTGGGGCTTTTACATATCAAGTATAATTAGATATGGATAAAGAAAGCAGGACTACATGATATCTTATTGCTTAAATAAATATGTTACCTGCCGAAATCAAAAAATGTACAAATGGTAAAACAAATATTATGTTGAAGAATTGGCTCGCCGAAAGAAATAATTTGTATTAGACTAACACAAAATTTCTAACTGCGTAATAAAGTAAAATAAGTTAATTTATATCTTCAAATTAAAATTACCCATTGAAAAACTTCTTAAAAGTAGTTTATTGGGACTTTTATTTTTTCTGTACAATATTTTATTTGTTGTGTCAAATTGTATTACTTTGTCTTTATAATAATAAATAAAAAAATATAAAAAAACATACACTGGGACTGGGTCAGATTCGGCCATTCAGTTAATAATAGTTGTTCTCTTTCCCTTTGTATTATTAGTGCATTCTGTGGAGATTCTGTGGCTAGCCGTGGAGACACCCTCACAACCATGTGGACTAAAAAAATCATTAAAAAGTAACTCTAATTGCATGTGACTTTCTTTGCAGCCATCAGATATCTGGATGGAGGTCATTCCAGTGGGTTCACACATGTTGAGACCAATGCCGGCTCCGACAAGAGAATGTTCCAGGTGAAGGGCAAGAAGAACATCCGCGTCAGACAGGCAAGTCTAATATATTTATCAAAGAAAGTAAACACTTTGTGGCTTGAAAAAAGTACTTTGTTTAAAAACACTTTATTTTATTTATACATGTTGACCGGTTCCGATTGATCTCAACCTTCATCAGGACAATAAACATGTAAACTTATGTATTTATAAAATTTGATCATATTTTATCACCTTTCGAAAACAGTTTTTAGTTTTTGGATATGTTCAGATATATTTCATTAATTTTCATTTTATTGCAAAGTGGAAATATTTGACCCTCTGACAAAATATGGTCGAGGCTGAGTGGTTAAGTATACCTTAACTAACTAATCTGATGAATTGTATTTGCAGGTGGAACCGACAGTGTCGTCTATGAACAAGGGAGATTGCTTCATCCTGGACGTGGACCATGAAATCTTCGTGTATGTGGGACCGGCGGCCAAACGCGTCGAGAAACTGAAGGCCATCTCCGCTGCCAACCAGATCCGCGATCAGGACCACTCCGGCAGGGCCAGGATTGAAATTATCGGTGAGTCCAAGTTCTTCACGATAACAAGTTTTTCCATTCAAATCCATTTGAGCGACAGCGCAATTTAAAACTTTGTCGTCTGATTGCTCGTGATATTTTGGAGATCATTTTGAATATTTTCCGTCCACATTAAAAAAAATCATACCACCGAATTTTAAATATGGAGACATACAAACTGATTATAGATCTACATAGCTAATGAATTCACCTATCTTTTGTCGATTATCACATATCTGTAGCATTCATAGAAAAAATATTATAAAATCGGAAACTTTAAAACCTTAAAAATCCTAAAAAGAATTTGGTCACCAATTTGGACCACTATCAATCGCAGAAAAATAAAAGTGGTCTATATTTTGACCTTAGTCGCTCCAGTGGAAGGCATCACTTTTTATGCCTTATTCTAATGCTGATAGCCTCCATTTAAAATTCTGGAAAAACCGTAACTCTGATTTGGATTCCTGGACGTGTTGGCATAGTGGGAAATGATAATGCGGATTCCTTGGGCAAAACAAGAGGCCTCCAACCCTATTGTTACCCTCGTTAAACATGTTCCCCTATCTGATATTTTTTCCATCATCAAAGATAGATACCTTATTGTTTGGGCATAGTTTTGGATCATTGCTAGTCAATCCAAGAGAGCCTGCTACGCCTCAATACAAAGGACTATTGCATCAACCCCATTTTTCAAAAAAAGAAATTTCCTCACTTTTCGAATGAGAATTAAGGGAGGACACCAGAAAAAGAAGTATGTAAGATTAATTTGTATGATTTTTGATTCCAGATGAGTTCTCCAGTGAACGTGACTTCGACAAGTTCTTCACAGCTCTGGGATCCGGATCCAAGGATACTGTTCCTGAAGAAAGTGCTGGAGGAGATGACCAGGTAAACTGCCTATAACTCCACTTATCACATATCATTTATAACCACTTATATAATATCACTTATAACTTGTCATTTCTCACTTTCAAATTGAGAGGCATGTATGGGTACCGCCACCTTGAGAACCATTTATTGGATAAACAACACCTCTGCCATAGGTCAGCCCAAGTGGTTCGCTACGTTTGGTGACTTAGCAGTGGTGCCCTGGTTCACGGGGTGAGATTTGTCTAGATCTTTGCGGCAGGTTATATTTCCCACCTACTGTGTGGTGTGCCAGATCGAGAGAGACTGGTTAAGGGAGATATTTCGACTTCTCTAGCCGGACTCTCTCGACCCATCACCTTTCACAGTGGGTAGGTTTGTTTTGTTAAAATTTAAATATAAGAAGCGCTTGAAAGAACCTATATTACAATAAATAATTTGTTTTGCAGGAATTCGAGAGGACGGAAGAACAAACGGTTTCTCTGTACCGAATCACCGATGAGTCGGGTAAACTTGAGGCCAAGCCCATTTCCAATAAGCCGTTCAGACAGGAAGATCTCAATGAAAATGTAAGTACTTATAATCAGAATAAATCTCTACCAGGCTCTGAAAATTATTTCAGTTACAGAAATGAGCAAAATAAATGATTTTTCATTCTTGAGACAAGTGTAAGTTAGAACCTTATTTACCTGAGATGACTTGATATATTATAATATAACTTTTCCTCACTCATGTTTGTTCAGTTAAAGATTTTACGTCACTTTATTCATTTAAAATTCTCTTCACTCCTTTAGTTAGAAGTAATTTAGAATACAATTCAACTATTTGGTCCCCATACTATAAAACACATCAATTAAAAATTGAAAGAGTTAAACATAAATTTTTAAGATTCATTAATTTCAAACTCTCTATACCCATTGAACAAATTAATTATGATAATTTAATGAAACTACTTAATTTAACTGACTTATCGTGTAGAAGAACCAAGAGCGATCTGATATTTTTATTCAAATTAGTTAATGGATCACTTGACGCACCTGACTTAACAAAACTAATAACATTCCGAGTACCAAATCGTGACACGAGACTTCCAGAACTGATCTTTGTTTATCCGCCAAAAACTAACTTTTCATTAACTCCCCAATCCAAAGACTACATAGGCTTGGAAATAAATTCAGTTCCGTTGATATTTTCATTTATTCTTTACCAAAAAATTTATATCAGAAATTTTAAAAATTCTGACATAAATTTTATTATTATTATTTTAATATTGTCATTTCTGCTAATAATTTTTAATAAAATGTCAAATAACTTATGTAACTATAATAACATAATAATAATGTTCATATAAAAGCCTACTATGCGTGAAAAAATAAATATGATACTTTACTTTTTTATAATTTATCTGTTGTAATTCTTATGTTTGTTCTAGGATTGCTTCGTGCTTGACACGGTCACTGGTGGCATCTATGTTTGGGTTGGAAAATCTTGCAACGCTAGGGTAAGCATCGTACATCAAATAGTATTAATACCCTTGGATCTGCGTGGTTGAATTTCAAAACCCCACTTTGGTTGCATATCTGACGCCATGCCTTACGCGCCGCGCCCCAAATATCGCCTGTGTTCGTGAAATTTCAAGCAAAGCTACCGTTGTAATTCGATTTTTATTTCAAGAATCTGTCAAAAGATGTCACTACTTCCATCAGCAGCTTGCATGTGGAAATTTCCCCCTAGATTTATCTACTATGGATTTATAAAATTATACGCCATATACTACATATGACGTCATTGCATGTCTCGGTTACTTTGTCATGGTTACTTTGTCTCGGTGACTAGCTGTCACTGGATCATAATGTATCTTAGGAACTGGCTATTTTTGGAACCAGTTCCTATCGGAGATATAAAATGGTCGCCAACACTCAAACTGGGCGAAACCGAACTATAAGCCGTCGCACGGCGTAACAGGGAAAACCTGCAAAGCGGGTTATTAACTGCTAATTATTATTATTCCATGAGTCTCTTCAAGACTTATTCTAACTACTTTATTTTCTCAAAAAGACCCTCCACACAGCACCCGCAAACATGACATAAGCGATGTAACTCTAAGTGACCATCTCAGGTAGACTCAAGTTGACCTCTCAAAGCTGGGTGTACTGTACGGGGCCCGCTAAATAGTACACAACTGCTGACCCTGTACAAATCACAAGTGCGCCCTAGTGTTGAATTTGGAAAAAAAAACTTGATTCTACGTGAAAACGGGCGGTCCGTTTGATGGAGAATCTATCAACGGACCGCCCATTTCTGCACAGAGTCGAGGGTATTTTTCAAGTATTTTGGAGCTCCAGACCAGAGGTGGCTGCCAAATTCAACCATTCAATTCAATTGCGATTTGTACAGGAATAGCAGTTTTGTACTGTTAAAGTATCTGCAGGCCCTGTATTGTACGTCCAGTTTTTGAGAGGCTAACTTTACTCTGGCTTTGTTGGAGCCCCCGTACCTGAGCTGGTCACTGATAGTTACACCAAGCATATCAATGGAGGGTCTGTTCGGAAGATTGCTTCCGTTGAAGGAGACTAGATTTTCATTTCCTGTGGTGGAGTTAAGACCTTCTCACAGAGGGATACGCATATCAGATACAAATATCTTTGTGACTACCGCTATGCATCTGTGCATAGATTCGTACGCAGGCATGCATTGCCCACGTTTTGTAAAATTCGTTGGTTACTCCAGTTTGTGAATATAATTTTTTTTAATGATTTTTAAATTTTTTAATTTACAGGAACGCGCAGAGGTCATGTCTAGAGCACAGGATTACTTGAAGAAGAAGAACTACCCTGATTGGGTAAGTAACAATATTTTTTTTCATAGCACACCAGATTTTTAAACCTCAGAACCGTTAGATTCATGGCTTCCCCATTTTGTGGATTTTTCGTGAGACCGATGGACGTGCAAGAGAGAAGAAAGTTTTCTTGGCTATCAGATCAGACTAGATTTTAGCCAGTTTTTTTTTCTATAATACATCTATTTTCAAATGTCTTTTAAAACTTGATTGAAACCAGGATTGACCTATCCAGGAACTGGTGTGAACCCTCTACTAACTGAGCCAATTGCCGATTGGATAAGACCGATGTTTACTTTGTATGTAAATTCTGTAATGTCATGAATTTAGGAGAGATGTGTATATGTAATGCATGTGTGTTCATGATTGCCACCAAAAGTTGATAGAATGCATCTTTTTCAATGGCGAGTCTTTCTGCCGAGTTTCAGCTCGATCGGATGTCGGGAAGTGGGTTAATTTTCACTTCCAAGATTCTATTTCATTAAATCAAGAAAACAAAAATGTGAAATTTAGATGTTTTTAAAAATAGCTAAAACCTGAAAACAATCTGTAATTTTTTTGAAAAATTTTAATGGCTCACGTTAAGCGCCGATTGTCGGTCCATTTCAGCTTTTGATCAAAATGTAATCAGCTGACAAGCATAACAACATAACCGTTATGTTTGACAGCTGGTCAAAATTTGTTTAAAAGCCAATATGGACCGAGGATCGGCATTTAACGGGGACCGTTCTGTTGTCCGAAATTCAGAATCGGGCCGATCAAATACAAGTCTGCTAATCAAAATGTGATCGATTTGAAGAAATATGTAAAAATTTTCATTGGAATTATTTCTACAGTTTGTCAAGTAAGAGTAGAAAACATAAGAGGGCACCACTGTTGTTCAAATAGCACTACTAAAAATATAACTCATGGTAGAAACGTAAAGCTGTGTAACCTACATTTTTGTAAAAAATTAAAAATGCATAAAAGTTAGAAAAAATATTTTTTCATTGCAATATAGATACCCACTGATCTCAAAGTTAGAATTGCATGTTGGTATTTGCAATTTTGTGTTAACATAATGAAGAATAATGATATTGTAATAAAATATAAAGTACAGTTTAGAAATTGCTCACATTTATTTAATACTAGCTTAAGTACTTAGTATGGCCCGGGCTTTAGATCGTGTCTCTAATTTTAGATCGGAATATATTTAACTCATTCAGACCGAAAAGTAGTGTAACTAAACTCACCATTAGTGATTCTTTCTTTCTATCTACTGTTAAATTCAAATTTATGTTAAATTAAATGAAAGCAAATCACCATTCAATCATAGTTGACATTAAGTAAGTACCTCAACAACAGTGCTTCTCTCGATTCAAATTATTTTTGTACAAAAAATGTGATTTTCAGTGTTCTGTATATTCAGTGTCATTGCGCTTTAAAATAATATTTGACAGTTAAATTGGTGTTGACAGCCTATAAATTTTGTAGTCCCATTTTTAATATTTTCTACTGTTAATTGACAGACTATAACTTAGTACTTTAACAGTTTAACAAGAGATGCCTTGCAACTCTTTTGAACTATATACATATTATTGACATATTGCGATCTGAAATTATTTAAATATATTTTTTCTTACAAATCACTGATCTGATGTTACATACTAAAAAATACATATTTGAATTAAAATCTATATCTATGATTATCAACTAAGCTATAGAAGTAATAATATTAATATTCTCCAAGTAAAGGGTTTTCCAATAAGAGTAGACAATTTCCACAGACGTAGCAGTTCCACTCTGCACAACTGCATATCTCATCCAACAGGTGTTGTTTTGAATAGCCCGCTATTTCCGACAGATGATTAATGATTTTTTATGGCCGGAATTGGATGGTATTGATCTGGACAACGTTAACTTTCAACGAGACGGCGCTACGTGCCACACAAGCAACGAAACCATTGATCTTTTACGGGAAAAGTTTCCGGACCGTGTTATCTCTCGAAGAGGTGATCACAATTGGCCACCGAGACCTTGTGATTTAACACCTTGCGACTTCTTCCTTTGGAGCCACGTGAAAGAGAAGGTCTACGCCAACAGCTCAGCGTCGATTCAAGACCTCAAAGATGGAATTCGTGAGGCTATCGAGGACATAGGGCAGCCACATTGCGATTTGGTTATGGAAAATTTCATGAAAAGGATATGGTCCTGTAAGCGTGGTCGTGGTAGTCATTTGCCTGATGTTATTTTCCACTATTAACGGCATACCTTCTTCTTTATAATGAAATAAACATCCGATCATTTATATTAAAAAATGGCATTTTTCTTTGAATTTCAAAATAACACCTCTTATTGGAAAACCCTATAGTTACTGCAGACGCCAATTTTAATATGCAGAATTCATGCATTTATAATTTTTTTTATCAACACTTTTTAAAATATGGGACAAATTGTTAAATATAGGTACGATAAATGGCTCTCTAAAATTATAAGCAGTTTATGTCATCATATCAAAATTCGGAGGTATGATTTTTTTTAATGAGGGCAGAAAATATATTCAAATCGGACGCTCAAAATTGCTGGATGCTTATTTCAATTATTAACGAGAATGCTCGTGGGTAAAAAAAGTTACAAAATTGCCCAATTATAATGATTTGTTTGTGTTTTCAGGTGCACGTGACCAGGGTACCCCAAGGAACTGAGCCCGCAGCTTTTAAGCAGTACTTCGCCTCCTGGAGGGACCATGGAGCATCTCACACCAGGCTAATCCGTTCCGCAAGTGGTGAGACTCTTTTCCGTATTGACCGTGTTAATATGGAAAAATAGTATGAAAAATATGTTTTCCATATTAATTAATGTTTGAGTGCCAACTTGGCGGATATCTGACATTTATTCATGCATAGCACTGGCATATCCATATACATCTAAATTGATAGGCTTGCCATAATCTAAAATCTGGGTATCATTCAGGAGGATTCGAGAATGCTTTTTTTTACATTAACTCCACGCGGGAGTTGAATAAATAAGTTTACTAGAAACATTTTTTATCAAAATGTCAAAAAATTTCAGAAAATTCATTATTAAAAAAAAAACACAGTCCTTTTATTTAAGAAATTTGCAACAAAACTGTTACCTAACTGGTACTTCACTTTTTGTCTCATTCATAGAATTAATTTTTTTTTAAATTTTAATAAAAATTCTTCAAAAAAACCAGTGGAATCTGACATTTTAGATTCATTATTGTGCAATTTAAATGTTGATTTCTTGAATTTGTTATTTAATTACATGTGCGTAAGGCATTTATGTGGCTTTTTTTTTTTTTTTTTTTTTTTTTTTTTTTTTTTTTTTTTTTTTATTGTTTTTGGGGTGTTATGCCGTGTTTCGCTACCTCCTTCTTTAGCCAACGTTTCGGACAGCGTTACAGTGTCCATCATCAGGGCAGATGACCATCTGGCATGGTGGTCATCTGCCCTGATGATGGACACTGTAACGCTGTCCGAAACGTTGGCTAAAGAAGGAGGTAGCGAAACACGGCTTAACACCCCAAAAACAATAACAAAAATAATTTTTGGCCGTGAAAACCTAAAAACATACCATTTATGTGGCGTTTATATTTCAGAAAATTCATTATTAAAAAAAAACACAGTCCTTTTATTTAAGAAATTTGCAACAAAACTGTTACCTAACTGGTACTTCACTTTTTGTCTCATTCATAGAATTAATTTTTTTAAAAATTTTAATAAAAATTCTTCAAAAAAACCAGTGGAATCTGACATTTTAGATTCATTATTGTGCAATTTAAATGTTGATTTCTTGAATTTGTTATTTAATTACATATGCGTAAGGCATTTATGTTATTAAAAAATTTCACTTTCATGGAAGTGTTATTAAATTCATGCAGTAAAAGTTTGTTAACCATCACACCCGTAAGCTTGTTTTCAAGATAATATAACATTACCAGAAATATGTACGACTTACGAGGCGTACCTGACTTATTAAAAAGTAATATGTCAGAAATAACCTCGCTATTTCCGATAAGATGATATTAAATTTACAACACAACATTATTAATGGAACAAAACTGACAAAAAATAACATAAATAATAGTTAATTTATTGATTTATACTAACATAATATTGAATTCCATGCATCAAATATCACAAATCAAATCTATAATTTTGCGGGGAAACTGAACCAAAATGCAATGTTGCCAGTTCTATTGCAGAGACATTTTTTATTAGTAATAATTCGAAATAGAAATTGTACAGCCAAAGTGTAACTATAACATCATTTAACCTCTCCACGAGGATGGCCGAAATGGTTCGGCGAAGCGAAAAAATACCCAGAAGAGTACAGCCGAAATTTAATTTATTTATTTATTAAAAGAAATTATTAATTATTTATTAATGAAAATATTTGACTTGCAGTGGCGTCTATTGACATCTGCGCGTAGTTTGTAGAAGTTTTGGAACACATATCTACAATACCGACTTCACAGTTTTAGTTTACAAATTCTTTTTGCATCATTTTGCAGTCGTCAGAGGAAGGAAGCAATTTTTTTGTATGGACATGTTTTTTTTCGATGTTGGTTTATTTTCGTGAATTAATGTCGATAATGTTTTAATTCAAAATAAAAGATTATTTTTAGTTAATCTATGATAATTTATAAAAAAATATTAAAAAAATTAACCAAATAACTCACTCCTTACACACAATTTTGTTCGCCAAAACTCACTCGCGGAGAGGTTAACAGTTGGGCAGTGTTTTTTATTAGTAAGCCTGTAGGTGTTTAATTAGTTTGTAAGCATATGTTGTGATGTCATCATATATATGTTGTATTTTGTCTTGTTGCAGACGAGGAAATGTACGACTCCGACCAGGAGGTGGCTGCCGCAAAGATTAAGAGGGTTGCCAAGTCCGGATCTGCTAGAGGCTTCATGCCCGATATGGGAGATGGTCACGCCGTTGTGTACAGGTCAGCGTCACACAGATTCGAATTACTAACGGTTACTAATGCAAACCCATGAAAAATCATCATTGTAGGATTCGATTTATAATTCGGCCTCCGTGGTCCCGAGGTAAGACTCTCGACTCACGACTCGTTGCGGGTTCGAACCCGGCGTGCGCAAATAAATTTTATTTGATTAATTTGTGTTGTTTCACAATTTATCCATTTAAAATAATAAATAGTATATTTGCGTCACGTTCCAGAATGGAAGATACTATCAGTATCGCCCTAGTGTAAGACCACCATTCAGAATTGAAACGTTGCTTGAAATGGCTTTAGCCGTGTTTAGTGACCAGATCTGAATAGCCAGGTACTTCCCTACCTTCCTCTTCCCTATCTCCTTCCCCTCCCCACTACCTTCAGCCTCACAACATACCCCAATTGGGGATGCCATAGTCTCACTGGCTCCAGACGGGAGCAGTTGGGACTCTTGTGCGGTATTAACTGTAAAAAAAAAAAAAAAATAGGATTTAACATTACATTACTTATTATATATTTGCCTCAGCGTCATTCTTGCCTTTCAAAAGCAAATATCACACCCCTACAGAAAGAGAGGGCTGAACCGAGACAGATGGCGCTACAGCCCATTCCAAGCCTTTGCCTCCTTCGAGATAAGCCTCCACCGCCCTCTGCCCTCGACCGTCGTCTTCCAATCTGCAACATGGAGTAATCCCCTTGCATCCTTCCTGACATCATCCTCCCATCTCAGCCTAGGTCTGCCCGCCTTTCATTTACCTCCCGGGTGTCCTGTTAGAACCTTCTTCAGTATTCGTGTGCTTGGCATTCGGTGCACGTGTCCGACCATCTTGGGAGCCTTAAATGGGTGGAGAGTCTGGGAGCTTGGTAGATGTCATAGAGTTCATTATTATGGCGGATTCTCTATGCCTCTCCCTTTCGCACCGCTCCTAGGATTCTTCGAAGTACCTTTCTTTCAAAGGTGTCTAGCTTTTCCACAGACTTTGCTGTCAGTGTTCCCGCCTCACATCCGTAGGCCAAGACCGTTCTAATAACTGTTTTATGTAGCAAATATCACACCCCTACAGAAAGAGAGGGCTGAACTGAGATAGAGAAGTTAGTTTTCCGAATAACTAAGATTCAATTAACTTAGAATGTTTTCTTTTGTGTACTGTTCGAAACTGTCCTGTGTATTTACTGCCTAATGTATATTGTATTATGACAAGCTAGCGTTTTTATTTGGAGATATGTGTGATGAGAGTTGCTGATGATTCGTTCCCACGAGTAAAGGCTTCGGCCTACCTGCCACTGAGCTTTTTAGAGAACTCAAGCCTACGGTGTTTTGAGCTCAGTCGAGGGCAAATGGGCAGCCCTTTTCCTACCCATAACACTGGCGACCATAACACCGGCGCCAATCGAGGGACTACAGATTCCTACCCATAACACCGGCCACCAACATGAACCATAACATTATTTAGAAAACAGTGTCAGCCGATGAACTTCGGGCGATTGGTTTAAACAACAAGATCTAAATTAGTCATATGAGGAGTTGCAAAATAAATTTAATTTCGACTTCCCCGTTTATGGTTGCAGAGTGGAAGACATGGAGCTGGTGGAAGTCGGTGACTCTTCGGAGCCTGACCGAAGCGATGAAAATGGATCCAAGTACGGTCAGTTCTACCAGGGAGACTCCTACGTTATCAAATACGAATTCGAGGGCAGCAGTGGACACGTGCTGTACTTCTGGCTGGTGAGATTTTATTTAAAAAAAAAAAATTATGTATTTCATCGAAGAAGAAGATAATACTAATAAATTTAAACGAATGCGAAAAAGAACAAGACACAGAAAAATAAAAAACGTTACAACGCAACTGGGACGATTCTAGGTTCGAGTCCTGACTACAAGCTGACAATCTTAATACATTAACTACCAATAGCCGACTAGTCTTAAATTTATCTGCTAACCATAAATGAACACCAATTAGTCGGTTTTTCTACCCTACGCAATATTCTGGAAATAATTCTCACAATTACGTAAATCGCTATATTGATTTCAATTTTGAACTATTCATTTAATAGGATATTTACTACGATCTAACAATTAAAAAATTAAATTTGCACTATTATTAGTCTAAATTTTACATGTTGAAGACAATATTTTTAGTAAAAATTTTATTCAGAGCAAATTTGAGTTCATTGAACCAAATTTAACCAAGACAACATGGACATCCGAAATTAGTATGTCTGGTGGTCGTTAAATTGGTAGATACCTGTATACATAGCGTCCGGTAACTCATGTTATAAGCAGAAAACTGATGAAAATACATTACATTTCACGTCGATTTTGTAGTATAACTTTTTTTGATTTGAGTTTTTGTTTTTGAGCAAATCGAATTCAAAGATAGAATTCTTTAGGTCAGCTATTTATTATTATGTTTTTATAAATGTTTTAAAATGTAAACCTGGCTTAAAAGATTTTATATACCAAAAAAATAAATAAATAAAGTTCTCATATCGAAAAAACAAGTGCCCTGAAGATGTCACACTGTTTATGAAACTAAATAGCATTTTTTTTCATTATTTATTTAAGAAAAACATGAATTTTAAGTGAAATAAGTGTCTTAAAGACGGAACTCCTGCGCCACAATACACATGAATACTAGCTTGAACCACACTATAAACGTTCTTTGTTTTCCGTCTCCTGCGTTTTTCGAAACATGGCTTGAAAGATTGGTGTGAACAGGTGTGAAGTTCGCGCGGTCCGACAATTTCTGCTTCCCGCTTCACCCACTTCAAAAATAATATTAATATTAATGTTGTTAATATTCGTTATTATACTATAATTTTATTATCAAATATATTTATTATATTGTATTTAGGTATCATAATATTTTAAAGTAGTGATTATTAAGCTCAATCATTGCGCATAACCTCAAAAACTTGTTCGGTTTGATTCTCCATACATGACCGCATCGCGCGGCTCTTGTAAAAATATGAACACATTTCCCCCCGCCAGCCTTCTCCCTTCGCCCGGGAGATGAATGTTTTCCGTCGCCTGTGGTAAAGCTTGAACACAGGGTTTTTGAACACGAAGTGTTCAAATTTTCAATGTTTTGGGTGCTGTTCAAGCTAATGTTTATGTGTATTGTGGCGCAGGATACGGGCCTTAAGTGTAATAACAAGGGTTTTGAGTGAAATTACAAGGGTTGTGAAATGACAAGGGTTTTAAGTGAAATAACAAGAAGTATTATTTTTTTTTGATATTTAATGGATTTGTTGTTAACTTTTTAGGGTAAGGATTCAACCATCGATGAGAAGGCAGCAGCCGCTATGCAAGTCGTGGCTTTGGACAATGAGGTAAGACACTTTTTCCCTATTAGTTTCCTTATTATGCAAGTCGTGGCTTTGGACAATGAGGTAAGACACTTTTTCCCTATTAGTTTCCTTATTATGCAAGTCGTGGCTTTGGACAATGAGGTAAGACACTTTTTCCCTATTAGTTTCCTTATTATGCAAGTCGTGGCTTTGGACAATGAGGTAAGACACTTTTTCCCTATTAGTTTCCTTATTATGCAAGTCGTGGCTTTGGACAATGAGGTAAGACACTTTTTCCCTATTAGTTTCCTTATTATGCAAGTCGTGGCTTTGGACAATGAGGTAAGACACTTTTTCCCTATTAGTTTCCTTATTATGCAAGTCGTGGCTTTGGACAATGAGGTAAGACACTTTTTCCCTATTAGTTTCCTTATTATGCAAGTCGTGGCTTTGGACAATGAGGTAAGACACTTTTTCCCTATTAGTTTCCTTATTATGCAAGTCGTGGCTTTGGACAATGAGGTAAGACACTTTTTCCCTATTAGTTTCCTTATTATGCAAGTCGTGGCTTTGGACAATGAGGTAAGACACTTTTTCCCTATTAGTTTCCTTATTATGCAAGTCGTGGCTTTGGACAATGAGGTAAGACACTTTTTCCCTATTAGTTTCCTTATTAGACACTTTTTACCAATATTATTGGTAGGTACTCACCATAGAATAAAGAAAATCACAATAAGTGACTTGTGGGCATGTTTCGTGATCTAATTATAAGTCTAGTTTCAGCCTATATTTCCATACTAAATAACATACCATGAACCATTGGCAAGCGTGAGAGAATCAGACCATATGGTAAATGGGCTAGAACCTTGTGGTAAGGGGTTTGTCCAGGTTTTGGTGGCGGATGCGTCTGCCCACCAGCTGCACGGCAGGCTAGATTGGGAGAGAATAGTCGAGGGAGTCCCTTTGACTTCTCCAGCCGTACTCTCGCGGAACATCGCTTTGCACAACAGTGGGAGGGATGGATTCGTACGTCGGTCACTCCTGAACACAATGAACCCCAGATTCCCACCCACCCGTAATTTTTCCTTCTCAGAATTTCCTCTTCTTCCTTTCCTAAAAAGACCCTCCACACAGCATCCCCAAAGATGAAATAGGCCCTGAGGGGAATTATTTTTCTCAGGGCCTCCTGTGTGGAGCTAATGTAAAAAAAAAAAAGTTATATATACCGCCGCCCCGGGAACCGTTTATTGGATAACCAACACCCCTGCCTTAAGTAGATCACTCCAAGTGGTTCGCTACATTTGGTGACTTAGCAGGGTTCCTCGGATTCGGCGGATGTTTCTCCCCACCAGCGTGGCAGGTTGGATCGAGAAAGACTGAATGAGGGAGACCTTTTGAGCTCTCCGGCCGGAATATCTCGAAGCATTGCCTTACACAGCAGTTGGAGGGATAGATTCATAAGTCCATCACTCCTGAACACACTTACCCCCAGATTCCTACCCATCTATTTCCTTCCCACAACCTCCACCCACAAAACATTTCACAGGTCCTGAGAGAAATTTTTTAGTTAATGTTAAAAAGAATAAGTTCGTTCATAATTACATATCAATGAATATTACATATATAATGAATATTATTTGCAGTTGGGAGGTACAGCAGTACAGATCAGAGTTCCTCAGGGAGAAGAACCCAAACACTTCCTCAAGATCTTCAAAGGTTAGTAGTGTTTTACTCATAAGGACATAGCTAATGTGGGCGTTTATAAATACCGTGACGATTCACGGTAACTGTAACGCGATGGCATAAAAAAGGCAATAACCATACGTTCCTTAACACAATAATGCTGCAGCTCTTTCAAAAGATGAGATACACAATGTGCATAAATCAAAATCAAAATCAAAATCAAAATCAAAATCAAAATCATTTATTGTACAAAATTTTCATTTAGTACAAAAGGTATAACTTATAGGTACCTACATCCTATTTCTTCCAGTTAACCTAACATGTTATACAGAAATGAACACAAATGAAATATAAATATAAAAGTGGTGTAATACAAATTGAGTTTGTTTTAATTTATTATATAAACATAAATATAAAAACAGTTGTACCTATGTGAGGTATTCACTTAATGTGTAATGGAGACCTGTTCAGAAGGAATGTTTTTAGTGATGACTTAAATCTGAGTGTATCTGGTATTTGTTTAATATCATGTGGAAGGTTGTTATATACTTTAATGGCCATGTAAAAGGGTCCTTTTTGGAAAATTGTTTTGTTTGCTTTTGGTATTAATAAATTTTCTGTAAACCTTGTAGCGTATTTATGTGTAGAGTTTTTTTGTGGAAACTTTTCTGGAGATGATCGCACTAATCGATCGATGATCGATGGTCGATGATCGACATAGGTCTTGTTTGTTACTATCGTGGTACAACTCGATGGAATTTGCGGGAAAACACTTCTTGTTATTCTTTGACACAATTTATTTAATAAAAATACAATACAATTACAAGGGTTCTATTTTCCTTTGCTTGGGTGATCTCCAAGACCACACCACACTGACAAATATCGAAGGCCTTATTTCCCTCGATATCTCTATTGTCATTTCTTTACAAACTAAACTGTAGGTACAACATGTGCCTCACAGCTGCAGTTCAATTACACGAAGGTACATCTCGTGTACCTTCTCGTTGCCACTTAACAACACTCTACTGAAGATAGGTACCTAAGTACCTCTCAGCTCGAGTTCAACTGAATAACTAACTGAAGGTACAATACATGTACCTTCCCATTTTACCGTCACAACAATACTAACCTCCATTATCAACCTCGCTCTTATTTAAAGTAAACCTACAGACAAACATGGTACATAAAAAATGGTGAGAACATTATATTTTAGCAGTTCCCACAGCTAGTTTTAAAATCTAACATACAGAAAATAATAAAACAATTACCTAAAAGTCGGCCGAAAAGGGCCACCAACAAAATACGTCTTCTTTACATTATAGGATTAACAAATATTGCAAATTTTTATTACTATTTTCACTTAGGGCTAAAGCCGACGGTGCATTTATCCTTGAGGGTTCATAAAATGCCGCCAGCAAACACTTCTCCTTGGGAGCGTTATAATCGTTTATAAGTAGGTGCTATTTGAGGGTACCAATTGAAAGTACCGATTTTAAAAATAATAAACGAATTTGTTCCAAATTTGTAAGGGAATGTATTTATACGATACCAGCCATAAACATATTATTCAAGGTTCGGACCTTATTCATGAAACCGTGTGTTTGGTTCTGAAACAGTTTTTGAAAACAAAACTTAATCCATATTCCTCTATTCCTTCCATCATGTAATCCATTCTCTTCTTCCTTTCCTCAAAGTCTCCACCAGGAAAAGAAGATGTGCTTACCTACATGATGAACAATATTGACACCCAAGTGCACATTACCCACTTGTTATCAGTTGCATTTCGGAAGTGATATGGATCACAACTCGTTCTCGTAAAATATCGCAAGTAGTCGCAAATAATCGCAGTGTCGTTTCTCTTTTGGTAAAATAATAGTGTCGGGCATAAAATCTATGTTGTGCAATATATGTGATAACAGAAACGACACGGAGCAGCCTTCAGAAGCCGTAAAGGTAGGAGATTTCCTGTCATACCGATTCTCCTTTGATCTGCCTTCAAAACACGATATATGGTCTATTTCGATTACAAAAGGGATTTACAGTCCACAATCTCGTGTCGTGGTATTTCGGCCGCGACACCGTGAGATAATATTTTGTTTGCATATTTTGCACATTTTAAAAGAAGAAACTATGCGTAACTAAAATTAATAAAATAAAATGAATATTATAAATGATATTTACAGACTAAATGGCTAAAATTGCATTCGGAACGAACAGGTCTGTTTTCTCTTTCCATCTTTCACACCGCACCGTCACTTCTTCTTCTGGATGGTTTTGTTTTTGTTCTTAAACATATAATGCTGCAGATTTTAAACTTTATCGCTCAATGTAATCGAGGCTTAAGTGATCAAATCTACATTACATGAAGTTACTAGTAGATATGCTGATGTGGCAGATCTATTTAACTGCACGGAAGCTAGGTACAAGAGGGCTATACTAGCAAATATTTTCAATCAGTATTAACTTTATTTGCACTATAGTATTTTATATGTAATTGTATCTCTGGTGTCATTTCTTAAGGCGGCACTACTCGAATTTCTACCGATTTCTTACATATCTCCCTTGAACATTTGTCGTTTTTAAGCTCTTAAAAAAATATATGTTATTTTTTAAGATAATATCTATACAATCCCCACGCCGAAACGCAAATTATATGAAATTCCCTCGATAGAAAAAAATCGCGAAGTATGCTCCGAAAATTTTTATTTTCAAGCCTGTCTCATTATTTTACAAGTTATATGTATGAAAAATTCACAGTGTTTCTTTAAACCTTGTTTTAGACAACCCCCACGAGATTTTTGTTCTATTCTAATCACAATTTTCGCTTCAATTTTATCGTCTGAAGTATTAGCGCACTCTCTCCAACATTCGTAATTACATATCTCTCCATCTTCTTCTTTTCGTGCTCGGGTACGGGGCCTTAATCAAAAGCCACAATTAACTGTTGTACTCTTTTTAATTATTTCATATTTAACCATAATTTTGTGTTAGGTAATTCATGTTTATGGTATTTGTATACCGTTTATATTAAATTAAATAAATCTTTAGAACCAAAAACACATGAATTTGCATTACTTTGCATTGCAAAGCTTTATTATATGAAATGCATCTTATTTATTGATTTCTTTTTTCAGGACGTCTCATCACCCATTTGGGAGGTCACGGGTCAGGATTCAAGAGCTTGAACCAAAAGGATTCTTACGATACTGATGGAGTCAGGCTGTACAAGGTAAGGTTGGGACTGAATGCTGTAAAAATGAGATCTCTGATCCATGTGTCGGAAAATTATGTGAAAATGTGGAGATCTGCAAAGAATGCAAAGCTGATGTAAGCGTAATGAGTAAGATTGAGAAAGGGACAGTTTTAGATGTTTTGAAGACATGGCATCATCCAGTTAATCAAATACTTGAGTTGCGCCATGCCAAGAGTCAGAATAACAGAAGAGGATTTATGATATTATGTGTTAATCTTTTTTTTACAATTGAAAGGATGCTTGATAAATGCCGCTTTTTAACAAGTTGTTATCAGGATAAGCATAACAACATGATGGTTGTACTTTTCCGTTAGTCACAACTTGTTCAAAAACTGAAACGGACCTAGAATCAGTGGTTAACAGGAAAACTTTTAAATTTAAAACACTGATTGGCCGTTTTCAATTTGTCCCAATGGCGTCATACGTCATCCCTAATTTATCCCAATGGTATCATATGGCACCTCCAATTTGTCTCAACGCCAATGGCATCCTCAATATGTGCCAATGGCATCATATGGCATCCCCAATTTGTTCCAATAGTGTTATATGGCATTCTCAATTTTCCCCAGTGGCATCGTATAGCACTCCCAATTTGTATCAATGCCAATAGCATCGTACGGCACTCCCAATTTGTCCCAATGGCATCATATAGCACTCCCAGTTCATCTCAATGCCAATGGCATCATATAACATGACCCAATTTGTCCAATGGCATCATGTAGCACTCCCAATTTGTATCAACGCCAATGGCATCATATGGCACCCCAAATTTGTCCCAATGGCATCATAAAGCACTCCCAGTTCGTCTCAATGCCAATGGCATCATATGGCATCCCTAATTTGCTTCAATGGCATCATATGGACTCCCAATTTGTCCCAATGGCATCATACAGCAATCCCAGTTCGTCTCAACGCCAATGATATCCCCAATATGTCCCAACGACATCGTATGGCACAATTTGTCTCAATCGTGTCATTTAGCATCTCCAATTTTTCTCAATGTCTAAGGCAGCATATTACATCCCCAATTTATTAAAACTAATGGTCGCCAAATGGCCGAAATTCGACCATAATTGTAATGTTTTTTTAAAGTATTTTTTATGCATAATTTAAAATTTTTTTAACATTTTGCATTCCTTCTCTATATAAACTATAAGTGTGTGAAATTTCATACTCCTCCGTCCGCGCAATTTTCGTAAAAAGGGATACAAAGTTTTTGCTTCACGTATTAATATACTGATAATATATTTTAAATAATTTCAGATTGAAGGCAGCGAGAAGGAGGACGATATGCGTGCAGAACAAGTTCTGGAAGAATCTTCCAGTCTCACGCACGATGACACCTTCCTTCTGGAAACTCCAGAACAAATCTACGCTTGGATCGGAAAGGTAAGCTTACTGCATTCCTGTAAAATGTATTGTTTTTTATCACATTAATAACATTGTAAACAAATCACTTAAACTACTCGGCTTCATTCATAGAATTACCGCTGACTTTAAACATATAAGTACACTTAAACACTGTTCGCTGGTTCGCCCTCACCTTGAATATGCTAGTGTCATTTGGTCTCCTTTCTATGCTGTCCATATTTGTTACATCGAATCAGTACAACATCGCTTCCTACGAGGAATTGCTTGGAGATTAGGACTTGAAAGAGGCGATTACTCGTGTGATGAAATTGAACAAACTTAAGACATTTCTTCTTTAGAAAAACGTAGAAACGACACTGATCTAATTTGCATATTCAAAATTATCAACAGTATACTGACACACCTGCTTTGTTACAACTCAACCAGTTTAACATCCCTTCCCGTAGACTCCGAAATAATGAATTGCTGTTCCTCAATCAACATTCTACTAATTATGGATATCATTCTCCTTTATCCAGAATGCCGAGATTTATTAGCGCAAGTCAAAGCATTGAATTTTTTGGTGTTAGCCTAAGTGACTTTCGGCAGTCGATATGAAATGTGTAATTTTTTAAGTCTTTTAAATCCATCTTCAAGCTTTGACTTGATGTACTTTCCTTTCATTGTCATCTCTTTTTTTTTCGTGTTATTGTCATGTTATTAATGGACTATTTGTCTGTAAAAAAATAAATAAATAAATAAATTTTACAAAACAGAACAAAATGTTTCTAACTCCTTCACATTATTAAATTTGGTGAGGATCTGCGCCAATTTAAACCACCTGACAAGTGTAACGCTCTTGGCACACTAGAGGTTAACCTTTAATTATCTACTTATGCCTTATCTTAGTCACTTATCTACTTATCCTTGGTTTGTGAGACTTGGTATCTCCATAGTATCTTTTGGCGGTTAAGTGCTGCAGAGCGAAGCCCTACGCAACACCCCGAAGGACCAGTCCCCAAACTACAGGGACGATATGCATACACTCGCAAAACCTGATGGATAGTGTCCGTCAATGGTTCAGATCTGAGCTTCTGGAAAATAAGATAAGCCCAGATTGGATAAAAGGAAAAAGAACTCACTGTTGTAGATGGGGTCTCACTGGTCTCCAGGTTCTGGTGTACGCTTCGCTTTCACAAAATTTTAATATCTTAAATTTAATTTCGAAATTGTAATGATTTATAATCGTAATTCTACACAGATGTTATGATATATATTATATTATATTGTCTCCCGCGCTAACAAAATGCTTGGATTTTTTCTTCGTAATGCAAGATCATTTACTAATGGAATTGCAATACGGAGAACATATGAAGCACTTGTCCGCAGCATTTTGGAATATAGCTCCATTATTCTGTTCCCTCTAAACAAAACCATATCCTAGAAATAGAAAGAGTCCAAAAAAGGTTTATGCGTTACCTGTATTTGAGGGAATGTACATACTACCCATTCCTGTATCCATCGTTGTTTTTATCAGGAATGCTCGATCTTAACACATTAGAAGCCCGCCAAAAAATATTTTTGGGTAAGCACTTTTTTAAGCTGATCTCCGGCATTATACTGAATCCGCCCATGTTAAAGGAGATTAACTTATATGTTCCTAACGTGTACACTCCTTTTTTAAGCTCCGAAAGCGAGAACTTCTTCCTATCAAAATGCGCCATTAAACAGAGCAATTCAACTGCTAAATGAATCTGTATTGAACATCGACATCTTCAATGCCACCTACAGAGAATTCAGTAATTATAATAATATAATAATAATAATAATATCTTTATTCAGTGAAATTTGGAACATTATAACTAAGAAAATACATATTCAGTGTAGTTTACAATAGATTATATCAGTACAAAAAGTTTACAAGTAGAAAGTAGTATACATATGAACAGTAGGTTAAAGGTAAATTAAAGAATACTGATGTGTAGTTAGTTATATAGTTGAAGATTCTTATAACCTGCCTCACTAGGCTAGCCTGCGTTGAGGCAGTCATTTTGTACATCAATCTAAAATACTTACTAACATACCTACATTATTGTATTAATAATATGATGCTTACTTTAATGATAATCTGGCTTACGTCACAAGATAGTGAAACCGCCCCCACACACTTTTTTTTCTTTAAATTTTGTAATCTTTCCCATAATATTCTGGTGAATATCTGTTTTATGGAGAACCTGATAAAATAAATAATAAATAAATATATGCACTCTTCAACGTAAATAACTTTTTTGCAACAATTACGTTGCGCATGGTGACATTTTAAGGATTGGAAATTTATGTAGGTGGAATGATTGCAGGATTGTGACATTTGCTACCCACCAAGTCTGCGAATGCATACCCAACCAATCCCATATATAATGCGTGAACAAAACTGTTGGCGATAATATTGCTCTCGCAAAAAATATATTGCATTAAGGGAGATAATTTGTAATTAAACAAATTATTTTAGGAATTTTTATTGAAATTATAGAAACACTAGCTGGTTCACGGCATGCGTTGCTATGCCATTCAATGAAATAAATTGACTCTCCCTTCTTATCCTTTCCCGTGCGTCCCCGTTCCCATCCACCTTCCCCCCCTCGCCTCTTCCCTCTCCACGAACCCCACCTTCCACCCACCTTTCCTCCCTCCTGCAAAAAATGAAATACACACATTTTCATTTATACATATTTCATAACGCCAGAGCTTACCATTATATACAGCCTTTGTCACTCGCTGATAATGTAGCTTTCTATTGGTGAAAGAATTTTTAAAATCGGTTCAGTAGTTTCGAAGCCTATTCAATGCAAACAAACAAACAATCAAATTTTTCCTCTTTGTAATATTAGTTTAGATAAAAAAATCAACTGTGTTTCTTAGTTAAATCAAAACCTATTCATAAATATTTTGATATCTAGCATCTCTGCCATGAGTCATCCCAAGTGGTTCGCTATGTTTGGTGACTGAGCAGGGGTGCCCGGGTTCATGGGGTGAGGTTTGTCTAAGATAACTGGTCAATTGCCGTGAATTTGATAATTAAACATTTAATTTTTTCAGGACTCTTCCCAGGATTAAAAGGACGCCATTGCAGATTTTGCCACCAACCTGTTTGGTGATCGGGAGGTGGAAACCCTGCAAGAAGGAGAGGAAACTGAGGAGTTCTGGAATGCACTAGGTAAAATATCAACCATTTGTATTTTAGTTTTTTTTTTAAAAGCTCGTTCACACACAGCTGCGAGCAGATGTCTGTTGAAGTTGTTATCTACTTTCACACGAGGCTATCAAATATTTCTTCCTTTTTTTTTACATGAAATACCGCACAAGAGTCCCAACTGCTCCCGTCTGGAGCCAGTGGGACTATGGCATCCCCAATTGGGGTATGTTATGAGGCTGAAGGTAGTGGGGAGGGGAAGGAGATAGGGAAGAGGAAGATGGGGAAGTACCTGGCTATTCAGATCTGGTCACTAAACACGGCTAAAGCCATGGCCTTGGTCTCCAGCAACATTCTAGATATTATTTTTTTTATTTTTTGACTAAAAATGAGGAAAGAATCGATAGGTATTAGACAATTAGGGGAGGGGTTATGAGTTGGGCGGTTACTCGGCTGAGTGACCAGTGAAATGTAGAAGAAATTTTTTGTTAGTTTGATTTTGAAGAAAAAAAAAGCCTTCAAAAAAGTCGCCAGACACCAAAATTTCATTTATATTTTTATTCCAAATAATGTCAGGAATCACCGGTATAATTAAGGGTTAACTTTTAGATTCGCATATAAAGCATGGTGTTTTCTCTTTCTAACTAGAGCTGATGGGATAGTATAATTTACCAGGAATATATCATGCTTTAAGGTGCGGGAAACTTTGCATAATAACACTTTGCGATAGTGTTTTATTTATTTAAAATAATATATATTACCGACCGATTACAGACCGACGGCCTCCGTGGTCCCGAGGCAAGACTCTCGACTCACAATCCGAAGGTCGCGGGTTCGAACCCGGCATGCGCAAATAAATTTTATTTGATTAATTTCTGTTATTTCACAATTTATTCATTTAAAATAATATATAGTATATTTGCGGCACGTTCCAGAGTGGAAGATACTATCAGTATCGCCCTGGTGTAAGACCACCATTCAGAATTGAAACGTTGCTTGAAATGGCTTTAGCCGTGTTTAGTGACCAGATCTGAATAGCCAGGTACTTTCCCACCTTCCTCTTCCCTATCTCCTTCCTCTCCCCACTACCTTCAGCCTCACAACATACCCTGATTGGGGATGCCATAGTCTCACTTGCTCCAGACGGGAGCAGTTGGGACTCTTGTGCGGTATTAACTGTAAAAAAAAAAAAAAAAAATATAGTGAAACAATGATACCACTACGAAAATAGTCAGTTTGCCCCATAATGATTCGCCACAGAACGTTGTTTAGATCATATTTCTAACCATGACATTAAGGGAGACATTACGATTACCATGAGACCAAGGGAACTGTTCCCAAAAGCGAACAAATTGACTCTACGGATTTTTTGTTCGCAAAACCGAACAAATTAACAATGATTAAATAAATTGATTGAATTGAATAAGGTAATTAATTTTTTATGTGTTTTTTGCAGGAGGACCAGCTGAAGAAGTCAAGGAGTCTTCCACAACCAGACAGAAGATGCGTTTGAGGGTTGGCAGAGAACCACATCTGGTACAAATCAATGTGGACTTCAGGAACCAAGTCAAGTTGCAGGAGATTGGAGGCTACACACAAGAGGTACGAAAATTCATTCAACTCTTATTTCAAACTTAGGTCTCACTATTTATTTTGTACCAGCTCAGACCCCTGAAAAATCACGGAATATTATATTGTAGGATTTGTGAAGCTGAAAATTTTGGCGATGCGGTTTGGAGAATTAATCGTCATTGCGTTTTGAATGTCACCTATTTTTATTCTACATTAACTCCACACATGAGGCCCTTATTCCCTCAGGGCATATGTCATCTGAGATGCTGTGTTGAGCGCCTTTTTGAGGAGAGGAAGGAGTGAACATGGATTTGAATAGACCCATGTTGTTGTAGGAGGGAGGAAACACAGAGGCCTGCAAATAGTTTTATAGCCGAGCTGTTGTGTGACAAATATTTATCGACCACCATAACACGAGCATGTGCCTAGCATGGTGGTCGAAAAATCCAAAAATTATAACCATCAAAATAAAAAAATGTCAACCTTGTAATAAGTTGGGTGCGCGTTTGACGTGTTTCCCGACTATGCACCAGTGCCGAGGGGATCAATGACGCTAGTTCCTCGGAGCATCTTCCATTGAAATACCGGTAGAACAGGGACAGCATTCCCACCTGATGCCTGTGCTCTAAAAATTGCAATAAGTTCGTTAAATTAGGAAAATCAATCAAATGAACAGCCCGTTTCTGCACGGAGTTGATGGTTTTTTCAGGTATTTTGGGGCTCTAGACCAGAGGTAGTTGCCAAATTCTACCGTGGGGCGCACTTGAGATTTGTACTGGCCTGCAAATACTTCATAGATCCTAGATATTATTTTTACCTCAGTGTTTCAAGCCTTGTCTGATAAATTTCGCATTTGGATGGAATCAACGGGATATATACAGTTTTTCAGTTTTAAACATTCAAACTCTTTGATTTATACGAAATTTCATTTTGCGTTAATTGGTGACCCCGACGATTTGATATAAGAATTTTGCTTTTCGTTTTGTGAAGAGTAGCCATTTAAAAATTAAAACAAAGTTACTAATGCGTCAATCTTTAATGCGCCCGCCTAACGCGCAGTTAATGTAGTTTGTTTTGTTTTATTTATTACGAAAAACATTTATTTAGCTTTACGAAAATGTAACTTTAAGAATATGTTTGTGTTTCAAGCCATCAGGCCTCGACCATATTCTGTCAGTAGATCCGAATATTTTCACTGTGTAATAAAATCCAAATAATTGAAATATTTGTGAATGTATCCAAAAATTAAAAACTGTTTTTGAAAGGTGACGAAATAAGCTTTCAAATTTTATTATTAGAAAAACCGTGTAGTTTTTTCAAACATAAAAATTTATTATGCAAAGTTTAAAAAGATTTAAAAATGGCTCACCTTACATTTTTTCTTATTAAAATTACTTTGGGAGGCTGGAATGGGTACCGCCGCCCCGGGAACTTTTATTGGATAACCAACACGTCTGCCATAGGTCACCCCAAGTGGTTCGCTACGTTTGGTGATTTAGCAGGGGTGCCCGGGTTCATGGGGTGAGGTTTGTCTAGGTCTTGGAGGCAGATGACCAGGACACACTGAACCCCAGATTCCTACCCACCCCTTAAACCCTTTTCCTTCCCAGAAATCTCCTCTCCTGCTTTTCCTTTTAAAAAATCCTCCACACAGCGTCCCCAAAGATGACATAGACCCTGAGGGAGATTATTTTCCTCAGGGCCTCCTACGTCGACCTCATGTAAAAAAAAAAAAAATTAAAACTCAATTTTATTAGACAAATGTTTCATAAATGTTATTGTAACCTCACTTTTTTTGTCATTTCATGTAAAAATAATTAATAAAAAATTCACTTAGTTGCATAATTTTTCTTCTAATTGCGGTCAGATATTTGGTTTCATAAAGGTGTACATTTTTTTTGTGGTTCGTTTTTAGATTTGAATATACAGCGTAGTGTTTTCTCTTTCCAATCTCTATAATATTTCTCACTGTGATAGTAAGGGAGACTGATGTTATGAGACCTATACGTAGTTGTTCCTAAAAGCGAACAAATTAGCCTGAGGTGTTAATAATGGTTATTTTTCAGGATCTGGATGATGATGCCGTGTTCCTGTTGGATTCCGGAGAGGAAATCTACGCCTGGCTTGGAAACCAGGCCACCAAGAGGGAAAGACAGTCCGTGCAGACAGCTATCACCGTAAGTTCACAACTAACCATCACCCCTTTTCAAACCGTTTCACCGCCAAACAACTCGGTCTTGGCGCACACTCTTTGCCTCATTCACATTCATACATTGTTTCGTACAAACTCTTCTATTACTCTGACTCTTGACATGGTCCGAATCAAGTATCTGATTCTCTTGATCGTGTCATGTCTTCCTCAGGCGTCCTTGACTTCTACCATTCACATTTGCGTCATATATTCTCCTTACACTCTTTCTTTCGTTCATTAACTGTACATGCCCAAATCATCTGAGGGTACCTTTCTTAATCTTACTCATTACATCAGCCTTGCATTCTTTGCGGATTTCAACATTTCTCACACAATCTTACATGGTTTTACCACATATATGCCTGAGGGATCTCATTTCTACAGCTTTCAGTCTACTTTCATCCTTCTTCTGCCAGTTCCATGCCTCACTATATACTCGTCATGCATCAGGGTAGATACCAGCACTCCATTGTGGACTGCTAGCTTCGCTTCTTTGGGCAGTTTTTTGTTAGTTCCAACCGCGTTCAGTCCTCCATTAATGAAGTTACCTGCATTTACCCTTCTTTCAATATAGCAACTCTCAAACGAAAAATTTAAACAGAAAAATCAGAATTTGATGTCACCCATTAAAATAAAATCGATATATTTATCCAAGACACTATCTAGGTAGCATTTAGTTCGGGAAGAATCTTGCAATCATATGTAATTATAGCAGCCAATAAAAACAAGAAAATGAAGATAATTTTGGTGGTTCTTACTCAAAATACGATACAGTTAAATATGACTGAAGAGTTAAATTAGCTAATTGCTAATTACTAATAGAGTTAAATTAGCTCAGTGGTTAGAGCAGAGCCCTGTAGGTCCTGGGTTCAATTCCTAATTGCGACCGAATCTCTTTATAATTTTTCTGCTTTATTTTCATTTGAGAATCGCTAAAATTGTCTTCAATGGTTTTTTTATGTTTTTTTTTAATTAATGGAATTGAATTGAATTGAATATTGTGATGTTTTATTCCAGGAATACCTCAAAACAGACCCTTCAGACCGTACTCCAGAGAATGTGGTTGTCGTCTACGTTAAGCAGGCACACGAACCCATAATCTTCAAGAGGATGTTTGACGAATGGGACTCCGACATGTGGAACGTGAGTGACATCTGTTTTAATTTTTACAAAGCTTAACAACTGCATTAGCGACATCTTTCTTTTAAAAATATCACTGAAATCAAGAATATTATTCACTATCATAAAGAGACAGTGTTTAAAGCATCGTGAAGGCCAATCAGCGCCATCTTTTTTTAAATTTGAAAAGTCCACGATAAACCAGTTGATTCCAGGCCCCCAGTACTGTCGATCGATAAGGATTGATAATTTAGGTAACTTCTCATCGTTTCCAAGGACAACTGCAGATCATTAACCTACAAACAATAGTTGATGTTATGAATATTAACACTTCCGTACCGGACCGGGTTAACGCACTTACACCAACGAGAGCTTTATGCTATATCTAAGTTGTATTTTAAACCACATACTCAATAATTTAGGTAATCCTAGAAAAACTATTCGGTTATCGATCTGCATTCAAATAATGTATATTGCATTACTACTTTTTAAAATATTAAATAATTTCTATCAAATTCCGGCGGAGTATCTTGTCATTTCGTCTGTGTTGGTGTTACCCCGTTCCTATCCCCTCCACGCTGTGCAAAAACTAGTCATGAAGGCGGACGCCGTAATTGCCAATCGCCAGTCGAGATTCGGAAACGAGGAGTCATAGTGGCTATCGACCCGCCTTCTCTGTTTTCTGTGGAAAAATAGACATTATGATCTAAATTCATTAGAATATTAATTATAACATTATCTATCAAACGATTTAGATAATGACTACTGAAATATTATGAATACACTTCTCTCTTATTATTACCAAAACAAAATACACAAAATTATATTATTAACACCCTTTAAAAAGCAAAACAAATTGGGGGAACCAAGTGACCCCCCTTCGGATCGTGTGTGATTTTTTGCTTTCCGGGACAAAAAAGTTAAGAATACTTGGTCATTGTGAACTGTTACTTATTCGTTAGCGATCTGCAGTCATGCTAGGTAATGATGAAAAGTTACCGAATGTTTTATCCATCCTTCTTGATCGATTGGGAGACAAGGATGAAATTCACGTCCTTGACTCCCCAGATTGTTCAGTCTGTGCTCTAGAAGTGGGAACTAAAAATCTTTGGTTGTCCCTCTCTAAATAAATATATCCTCTTCTTTCAAGCGTTACCTAAAATTGTCTCCCCACATTCAACATCTCATCTCTTCTTAGGGCCTCCGCTTTTAGAGAAACTGAAAAGAAACACATTCTCAAAGCAATCAACCTCGTTAACAAAATCGATATTTTTCTGACTTGACATGTCAAAACTTGACAGTTCGTGAGCCGCTACCATGGCAACCTGCAAATTCATCTGAAAACAATGCAACTGAAAAAGCAGCACTGCTGGTCGCCACAGCAGTGGAGTTTCAGTTGCAACTGTCAAGTTTTGATTGTTGATTGCAATTGCATTGAGAACTGTTTTTTTTTCAGTTTTTCCATAAGCGGAGGCCCTAAGTCTAAACTCGACTTCAATCTTACATGTATTGTAATACTGAAATTTGCGCATTTAAATAAAATTAATATATAAATTCACCTTTCCTTTCTCTATAATTTTTAACGATGGCCCAGAACACCCTTGAAGGGTGAAAGCCAGTAATAATTGGAAAAAAAAATCTTGACAGCCATATAACGTTTTGTTGTTTTTCTCATTTTATATTAATAAATGTTTTTATTTATTTTTTCAGAAACAAATTTCCTATGATGATATGAAGAGCCGCATTTTGGAGCAAAATGAGGTCCAGTAGAAGAAATAAGAAGATATATAAGAAACCAATGATTTTTTTACAGTAATATTTTTAAACTAAACAATATGTTTTAAATTTATAATACGCATACATTATATACCTTATTGAAACAAGCACAAATTTTATAATCAATGTATTCTTATAAAAAAAAATTGATCACACAAATAAATAATAAATATATATATTGAAAAATACTTTTTTATGATAATAATTAGAGAACTCAAAGACATATGAATTTTAGTAGATGAGAACAGAAAGGAGAGGGGTACAAACCAACTACAGCGGGACTCGAAGGGGCAAGATGACTGTGATGATACGTGATTCGTCAATAAATCAATCTGACAGTATATAGGCATCTCGCATTATAATATCACCATTTAGTTCTTAAAATTAAAGCAATGCCAAAAGATGGCGCCACTTACGTTAGCAGCTGGCATGAGGAGCATTGCCTAGTAAGTACAAAATTAATATTATTATTATTGTAATTGGCGTAATACCACGCATCTACGTATTTTATATGACCTCATTGCCTGTTGCGGTTACTTTGTCCCGATGACTAGCTGTCACTGGATCCCAGTGGATCCGAGGAACCGCCTATTTTTGGAACCAGTTCCTATTTACAAAATGGTCACCAACCAAAAAGTAAGACCTGGCCGAACCAAGGGCCTAGCAGCAAAAACCTGCAGAGCGGGTTTTTAACTGCTAGTCAAACTAATTGTGAGCATATCTGAAAACTAAGCATTGTTTTTGAAAGGTGATAAAATACAATTTAAAATTTTATAATAAAAAAAACCATAAAGTTTTTTAAATATAAAAATTTTGAATGTAAACTTATAGTCTTTAAAATGGCTCGCCTTACTTTTTTTCTAACTAAAATTACTAACGATAAAAAAAAATACATACATATTTTATTAGGCAAATGTATTATAAACGTTTTCGTTTACTCACTTTTTTGTGGTTTCGTGTAAAAATAATTAATAAAAAATTCTCAAAGTTTCATAATTTTTTTGTTCAAATTGCGGTTGCAAACTTTAGATTCATAAAGGTATACATATGAATTATTTTGTGTTTAACTTTCAAAACTTCCCAAATTTTTTGGGAAATATGTTTACGAGAGATGGGAAGACTGATAAAGATATAGAAAGAAGGGTAAATGCCGGTAACTCCGTTAATGGAGGACTGAATGCCGTTGGCGCCAACTAAAAACTGTCAAAAGAAGCGAAGCTAGCCGTCCATAATGGAGTGCTGGTACCTAGCCCAATGTATGGCAGTGAGGCATGGAACTGGCAGAGAAAGATGAAAGTAGACTGAATGCTGTAGAAATAAGATCCCTGAGACGTATGTGTGGTAAAACCATGTATGATTGTGTGAGAAATGTGGAGATCCGCAAAGAATGCAAGGCTGATGTAAGCATAATGAGTAAGATTAAGAAAGGGATGCTCAGATGGTTTGGGCATGTAGAGCGAATGAATGAGGAAAGGAGTGAAAAGAGAATATATGACGCAAATGTGAATGGTAGATGAAGTCGGGAATGCCCGAGGAAAACATAGCACGATCAAGTGAATCGGATACTTGAATCGGGCAATGTCAAGAGTCAGAATAATAGAAGAGCATGTATGAGACGATGTATGAATGTGAACGAGGCAAGGAGTGTGTGCCAAGATTGAGTTGTTTGGCGGTCCGTCCTCTCTGCCTACCCCTGCGGCGAAACGGCGTGATGGTTAGTTTAGTTAGTTAGTTAACTTTCAGATTTGAAAATAAAGCTTGGTATTTTTTGTTTCTAACACTGTTTACATCATATTTCTAATCATATAGACCTGTATGATTTGTTCCGAAAACCGAAAAAATTATCCTGAGAAGTTAAGGTAAGGAATGAGAAAAAGTTTTGGGGAGGAAAAAGGTATGAGGATGGGTAGGAATCTGGGGGAAGTGTGTCCAGGAGTGACGGATGTATGATGCATGATGCATCCGTCCCTCCCGATGCGATGCAAAGCGATGGATCGGGAGAGTCCTGCTGGTGTTGTCAACGGATCTCCCTCATCCGGCCTTTCCCGATCCGACCCACCACTCTGTTGTTGGGCAGACGCATATGCCACCGAGACTTGGACATACCTCACCCGTTGAAACCGAACACTCCTGCTAAGTCAGCGGACGTAACTTGCCACTCGGGACGACTTATGGGACGGAAGGATTTCAGTTAAATCTCAAAATAAAATAGAGTTAATTCATTTATTTGTAAACCAAATCAAATAAACTTTTGTTGTTTTTTACAATAGACATATTGCACATCCTGAAGAAAAGTGTTGTAAGTCAAAAAAGTTAATTTTACAGGACAGCAAAAACAAACGAATTAATGATTATAGGTATTTTTGGTATAGAAGGGGTATAATTGAATTAAAAAATATATAAATAAAACCTTAACTTTATTTGGTAGAAACAGACTTATAACTCGGTACTATAGGGGGTGGGGGGGGGGGGGGGGGGGGCGTAAGGTTTTGAAACTCATTTTTAAAATGATTTTTTTTCTAAATGTACAACATGTAGAGAGTATTGTGTCAAAATTTCAAGTAAATCGGAGCAAAACTAACGAAGATACAGCATTTCAAGCGATCGGCCCTTTTGCTCTATTCAAGTATATTTCGAGTATAAAAAAACTTTAAATCGATTTTCTCGCAAATAAATTTTTAAAGTTCGTGAACATCATAACTCAAAATTTACTTGACCGATCTTTTTGAAATTTTGTACATTATTTCTACACATAAATCAACAGGTAATGAAATTTTTTTTTTTTTACCATTTTTTTCCATTTTATAGACAAATTCACCGAAAATTTTAGCAAAAATCGCATTTTTGACTTCAACATGCTACAAAAAAAAATAAATAAAAAAATGCTTCATTACTCTGGTAAAACAAATCACTTTTTAAACCTATTTCGATTTTTTTGTTTCAAATGATTCTTAAGGAGTTATGATGTTCACCGCATAACACCTTTTTTTCGAGGCGCCTCCGGAGATTCGCTCTCACAGACTTATTTATTAATATTTTTAATTAAAAATTTTTTCAAAGATACTTCAGATGTCATACTATAACGTGTACATAAACAAAATAAGCCAACATTATTCATATCTTAAAAAAAATCATGAAAATATGCCTTTTTTGGCCTTTAAAACCTGGGGTAAGGTTCAGTAAACAAAGGTTAATCAATAATTAATTTTCAAATTTATATTTAATTTTACTATAAGTGTTAACATGTTAGAGAGATGTCGTAATTTCTCAAGTTTACTAACATTTAAAAGGGAAATTTCTAAATATCCTGTGATTTTTCACATGTCTGCACTACTAAATAAAAAGTGAAGCATCTTCCCACGGAGTAATTTCACAATAAAAAAGTGGAATATAAAGTTTAAAATTAATATTTTCATTTCAAGAGTCAAAATTTTCAGGTTAAAAATTACAATCAATACAAAATTTTATGTACCTAATCAATTCCTATAGGTAATGTATATTTAAATTGAGATTTTAAATAATTTTTTTATTGTTAACAAAGATAAAAAATATTAAATGATAAATTACATTTCTCCCAATTATGTCAAATACAATATAATCTTAACCATTTTTCAGACACATAAGGTTATTTTCACCATAATATAACATTACCAGACAAACATACGTGGGCGTGCCTAACTTGTAATATATAAAAATGAATGTTTATTGTTTGTCCCTTTTGCGTTCCTAAACCATTCATCCAGTTATGATGAATCTTTGGGGACTTGATGGTTTCTATGAATAATAGTGACTTCTGGAATTATCAAACTATTTCCTATTCAGATAAGTAATTCATTGACGATATATTCAATAAAACACAATGATGGTGTCAATAAATAATTATTTCAGATTTCTAAACCTGAAATTGCATTTTCAGCATGTTCCAATTCTTCTTTAAATTCATAATCAGGATGCAATCGTTTAAACATATCTAAATTTTCCGTAACTTGACATTCGCAAACTGAAGCTCCTTTATCTACCAAATACTTCACCATCTGCCATTCTTCTGATTCTATCGCCCGGGAGAGAGCTATTCCGCCTTGCGCGTTTACGTCAGCATTTTGATCTGCTAGCAGCTGTACTATTCTCCAGGATTCGAACTCTGAAGCAATGCTTAGAGCTGTCTCTCCTGCGTTGTTCTTTTCTTGAAGGTTTGCTCCCTCCTTAAGTAAATACTCAACTGCGGTAAAGTTACCTTCATATGATGCTAGCTGCAGTACAGTCATTCCAGTGTTATCTACAGAGTTGATATTAGCGCCCTTTTCAAGCAGGAACTGTATTACAGACACGTGACCAAATTCCGCTGCTTTATGGAGAGCTGTTCGCCCAGTTTCGTCTTTAATTTCGATGTCAATACCGCATTGCGTTATGAAATAGTCTACCGTTGGTAAATGACCTCTACAAGCGGCCCTGTGCAATTCCGGCAACAACTCTTCTTCTTTGGCTTTAAGTTTAACATCGGCCAAATCAAGAATATCCATGTTTTCGTTACCGGAATTTAATTCGGCGCCTCTGTCAATGAGATATTCTACCACTCGAAACTGATTGTCTGTAATGTATAATACAAATTCATTGACGTGTGTGTCCGCACTGAAATTCATTCCTCCTGTTAAGGGTACCCTAAGGGCAAATCCTTTTTTTGCAGCTCTGTATAAAGCGGACAAGCCATCTTTAGCAACTAATTTGATATCGGCACCATTCTCTACAAGATATTCCACTGTTCGAAGGTGTCCGCCTCGTGCTGCTCTGTCTAAGGGAGTCAACCCATCTTTATCCAAAGCATCAATGCTAGCATTATTCCGGAAGAGGAGTTGGACTGTTGGAAGAAAACCTTCTTCAGCTGCTTTGTGAAGGACAGAAACCTCGTCTTTATTAATGACATTAACATTAGCGTTATGTTCGATGAGATGTTGAACAATTGCCAGGTTACCATTTTTTGCTGCCTTGTGCAGGGCAGTCAATCCGTTTCCATCAATAGCATCGACGTTAGCGCCGTGCTGAGTGAGGTGTTGAACTATTGCTATGTGACCTTCTTCGGCAGCTGTGTGCAATGCGGAGATCCCGACGTTGACATCAGCGCCATTTTGAATAAGGTGTTTTACTGTCTCTAGGTGACCTTCTGCGGCCGCCCTACTCAGAGCGGTACGTCCTAAGAAATCGATAGAGTTCGGCAAAGCTTCATGCAGCATGAGGTATTCCACCACAGGTAATTCGCCGTTTGCTGCAGCCAATTGCAAGGCGGTGTAACTTGGGTTGCTTACAGAGCTTGGTTCTGGTAGATCGTGTGAAATTACAGAGTTGATTGCTGCACCACGCCCCACGAGGTATTGAACTACTCGCAGATGACCCATTCCCGCTGCCATTTGTAGCGCCGACTGTTGGACTTTACCTAGGTAATCGATGACGGCGCCGTGCTGTACAAGATATTCGACTACTGACAGATGGCCTAACATGGCCGATACCTGCAGGGTCGACTGGCCGCTGTTATCTACGCAGTTGACATTAGCTTTGTGCTCAACGAGATACTCCACTAACGGTAAGTTCCCAATTTCCGCCGCCATCAGCAGGACAAAGTGTCCACATTTATCCATCATGCTTACGTCAGCTTCGTGCGATAAGAGGTACTCTACGGCGGAACGGTGCCCTTTCTCCGCTGCGTACATGAGAGCAGACTTACCGCTAACGTCGCACACATTGACTTCTGCCCCGCAATCCACAAAGTGCCGAACGACGTCAATTTTGCCACGGCCAGCCGCGATCTGCAGAGGTGTCCGGAGCTGGTCGTCGACTTCATCCATCAGCTCCGTGAAAGGGACCAGGGTCGTTTCTTGGAGCAGTTTCACAACTTGGAGGTCACCGCAGTGAGCGGCCCAATGAAGGACGGTAGGGTAACTCGGTTCCCTGGGAACAATATCCTTCACCAGGAATACATGTTTGAGTTCGGTCGGATTGAGTTCATCGCATAAGGCTTTAATCCGGTTGAGGTCTTGATCGCGTACGGCTTTAAAAAGCCTCGCACTCACTTCTGATAGCACTTTAGTGACTGTATTCAACAGACTAGCATTATCACTGGATTCTTGTAAAAACTTAAAAATTTGCGATTTGAACATGTCTCGATTCAGTAAACTTGCAAAGATGACCCTTTTCTTCAGATCTTCCGAACACCCTTCAATGCTCTGAAAAATACTTTCCATGATTCTCTTAAAGACTGCTACATCCTCCATTGTATCCCGCGTTCGTTTCAATGGAATATGTGTTACATAATGATTGTAATTCAGTCTTTGCACTCTGCCCCACACCAGCCTGGTTTCAATAAATTGATTAGACAAGTATCCATCAACAACATTCAGCACAGTGTGATGATTATTGTCAGTCTGTGTAATAAAAGAGACGAAGGCTTCCTGCGCATCCGCTGAAACCGTGTTTAGATGACAAAGGAGGAATTTGATAATAAATTCGTTCCTCTCTTGAACCGCAATATGCAGAGCAGATTCACGTCTTGAATTCCCGAGCACGACGCTACCTTCGAGCAACAGTCGACTAATATGCGCAGCGCTCTCTTTTTGTACGTGCTCACTCTTTTGAATATCTTGTAATGTATCATTAATGAACAAGCGGATTATCTTACTGTTGGGAAGCAGTAGTATTTCAGGCAGAAGTACCTCCTTGAACAGCGGGTATTTGTAGTGGCCGCCACGTTCCTTCAGCCAGGAGACGATCGCTTGCGCGCAGAAGTATTCAGCGTACGTTCGGTGAACAAATTGAAATTCACCGTTATTGCTTTTAGATTCAAGCAAACCCTGTCTGTTCATTGCATCAAGCAATTTTTCCGGAATGCCTTCGAAAAAATTATTAAAAAATGTATTAAAGAAACTTTTAAAACCAAGTTTATTGTGAGTTTCGTTAATATGGTCCAAAATAACTTTTTCTGAAAATGAATCCACCTCAGGTCCTAGCAATGCTTTTTCATGGAGATAAACGTCATATTTTAGTTTAATAAAGCGTTTGTACAGTTTGGGTGCACTATTAATATCAAATTGTTTAAATGATAAAAGGTTTTGCGACTGGGCCGACGGATTCCTTTGCGGCCTAAAGACTTCGGCCAACATCCTAAGATGCAGGGGAACTCCCATGAAGGAACCCATGTCTGTCCGGAGTATGTTCTTCGCTCGTCGGAGCAACTCTTCGGCTTTCACTCTGAGTCGTCCCTTTTGTTCCTCTCCGGAACCTTCCAGCTCGAGGCGCAGACAAGTTTGCCAAAACTTAACTAAAAATCTCACCTGTTCTTCTCTGATGACTTCATCAAAACTCGTAGAGATTTGACTTAGCTTTCTTTCTAAAAATTCTTTTAAATACTTTCGTACGGTTAAAAATATTTGAACTGTTGGCTTGTTTTTCAAGAAAATAAGAAGCGCGATAATCTTTTCTATAGCACTGTCTTTATCTTCGACATAATCATCTAACTCATCAAATCCGTCAATAAATAAAATGATTTGCTTGGAGTTCGTCTTACTTTCTAGAAAATGCTTTAACAACTTGTGAACTGGACTGCCAATAGCCTGACTGCAAAACTCACTTAATAAAAATCTTGCAACATTTTCATCAGTCAGTACCGCTGGTATTCTAGCTATATGCTGTTTGAATCGTTTCAATTCAATATGTACGATAAATGGCGATGTCACGCATCTCGACAACATTGCGAGCGCCGTTGTTTTGCCTATCCCGGGCTCGTCTGTAAGAATTACCAAGTTCCGATCTGTTTGGCTCAAGGTTTGTTCGTCAATCGGTTTGAAAGGGACCGTGGATGCAAAAGGACGCAGATCGTCTATAGATCCGTGGGAATATCGCCACTCTACTCTATTGCTTCCCTCGCTTTGAACAAGCTTCACAAAATGAATGTTTTTATTTGTTGAATTCTGATTAATAATATCTCTCTCTTCTTTAATAGTGGCTGCGATTCGTACATTCTCTAAGAATGCTTCTCTATGTGTTTGGTCCTCTATCAATACAGACAGTGACGTGTTTTCTTCTTCATTACAAATAACAAACAGGTCTTCGGTACGCCTGCCAGCAAACTGTTGCACGTCGATACAAATTCGATGGAAAAACTTCCTTGGTAAATAGAAACTTTCGTCAAATACATGTTTGCAGTATATTTCTTCACCGGACACATCGAGCAAATAAACAGTTTTATCTCGGTTCTTCATGCAGGTTTCTTTAAATGTCAGTTCTGCGTCTCCCTTGGCGACGATGACTTTATTTCCATTGAGCCGCTCCCAGTCAGACCGAGTCTCCAACTCCTCAAGACTCCTGTTCATCACCACAATGATATCGGGTGACTCTACACAATACAGAATAAACGCTTTACTAGTTTTAATATGCAATTTAAAGAATGGCATCTGTAAGTTAACGAGAGAGGGACGCGTGTCGTTTATGTTAATTGTATAATTTTCGACAGTGGCAAATTTTTTCAAGACATCTGAACCTAAGATCTGATCGATTATAATATTATCATCAGAAAAATCTTCTTCCAAAAACTTTCGGAAGCTGTAAGAATTATCCCCAGTAATTATCATATTATTTCGTGCTAAAATTTTACTTTGCGAGATAATTGTTAGATCCTTGAGTTGAACAACACCGTCTGTTTCTATGGTTTTAATCAAGCTAGAAGAATATTCTAATGGTTGCAAAGCTATAAAAACAAGTTTCATAGAGTTAGAACATATGTGATCAATCAGTGTTTTCATATTAATAAAAGGTGAACACGTGATGTCTACCACAATCAAGTAATCTTTGTTTCTAGGCCACTTGTAAATTTGATAAAGTTTTTGCAACTGCTTTGCGTCTACGAAGGCATAATGTCTATCATTTGTATATTTTTTGATGCCGCAGTCGAGTTCACTTCTTTGAATCTGATGAATGATGTTTTGAAGTCTGGTCATCTGGAATGTGCTGTCTTGTTTCTGCGAGACTACGCAGAGAACTCGTTCGTCATCGGAGACAAGAAAATCTTGGAAACCGATAGAATCCTCAAAGTCCAGACAACACTTGGGCAGTGAGTCGAGGTAGCTCTGTCCTTCAGCGTAATAAATAAAGTCTGCAGCATGAGGGAAAGCTTTAATTTGATCTTCCACAGCTTGTGTGAACTGTGGCTTCATCCAACGCATCAGCTGTTTTAAACGCTTGCAGAGGACTTCCAACGATTCTCGAAGCTTGCACGATATCGTTCGGTTATGATGATCGATAGCAAAATTGGGAAACAGTTTGTTAACCTCCAATAATTTAAGATTCTTTTTGGCGGATTCATTTAGCACTCTTATTTCGCTTTCCTGTTCCTGTAACTCATACAACATGTAAAGCATTCGCAATTCGTCTTTTGAAAAAACTCTAAAAGAACATTTTAAAATATCGGCGTTTTCCGACGACAACTCCAAAACATTTTGCCGATAGAATTTTTCAATGAGAAACTCAGCTTCATCATTATCGTCACGTTTCTCGAAAAGTTTATTGTATTCTTCTATGCTTTTTGGCCAATCTAATACTTGACCGATTTTCAATTTTTCATCTTTAAAAGCATCGATGAAATTAGTCATTTCGTGAGTCGCTAGGGTATATTTAATTGTATTCTTATCAATCCAGGAGAAGCTTGATGTGTCAACAAAAACATGGTATATCGCACCTAGATGCACCCCACAAGTGTTGATATGGTTCGGTACCGATAGAAAGACAGTAATATCCAGTTCGTCCAACAACACGATCATTGCATATCTGTCATAGTAATCGTCCTTGACTAGATCCAACATGTCCCTCGCACCTGGACTATCAAATCCGACAGTTTTCGCGTGTATACCATCACTGGAGTTTTTTACTAAACGATCCTCGTTGATGGCTAAATACTTGACAGAGAATGCCGTCATTTGAGAGAGCCAGGCCCCTAGAGAGTGTCCTGTGATTGCAAGTGTATAATGCCTGTTTTTATCATTGGCTGATTTGATGGCTTGACGTATATATTCTACAAATGTTGTAGCGGAATTCATACAGGCTGTGTATTCAGTGCGGAAGATTCCTTGTGCGTCTGTATACAATGCTCCGAAGCAGCTGGGATCTGTTCCGCGGTGTGCCACGACAACTTGTTGCAAGGCGGTGTTAAGGAAGGCTGCCCCAAAGTAGCCATTGAACCAATCTGTATTGGTGGCGGTGATTAAAATTCTCCATCCATCTAGCTTACCTAGCGGGAGAATCCTTTCTCCGTACTTTGCATCAGATTCATTGGAGGTCTTCTTCTCATAAATCAGGTTTGCAAATGTCACCAAGGTTTGGTTGGTGGGGTGTGGTTCCGCATCCAGAAAGTCTTCTGGACACTGCAGCGAGGGTTCTAAGAGAACATCCTTCAATAGTTTTTTCTGTACATCTTCCATTTGCAAATTCTTGTCGACTTCCATGTCTTCTGTTTCTGAAACAGTAGTTAATTGTACATTATGTGCATGATAATTAAACATACTAACTTCAGTTCCAGATAGAACGAAGGAATATTTCAAAATGCCAAACTGATGTACTGGAACGTTATGCCTTCCAATGTTGTTTTTATATTTATTACAACATTTATAACAACGCTCTTGAGACATTAATACAAATTAAAGACCTAGGCATCACTTTTCAATCAAATCATTCATTTTTTAACCACATAACAGAAATCTGTAATGAGGGTTTAAAAATGTTGTGCTTTATAACTAGGCTAACTAGAAATTTTAACAATATAATGCGTATTAAACTGTTGTATTTTGCTTATGTTAGAAGTCGGCTGGAGTACAATTCTCCCGCCTGGAATCCACATTATAATACTCATGTACAAGCTGTTGAAAGAATACAAAACAAATTCTTACGTTTTCAAATTTTAAAATGGGTATTTCAGCAATTATGTTGATTTATAACACTCTGTTAAATGATACGAATATCGTCGCTCTAGTTCGTTTTTGTCTAACAGACCATTTTTAGCGAAATTGAGTTAAGTATGCAGTTGTTCTCAGAAAGTCTTTATTTATACAATACAAGTGAAAAAAAACATTAAAAAATTTCGTAATGGGTTTTCAAAACGCAGTTTGTCTTACGTCCTCCAAAATGAAACAACATTTCGAGCGTGTTAATCCAACATCCACACGTTGGCCAAAAGAACCCTTCGTTTTTAAACCGGCCGTTCAGTTACGTTTCATATAAATTTCTCCAACATCCAAGCGATATCTTGGCCTACGTGTGAAATTTGAACTCTCCGTTGCGGGCGTATCTCTCTAACAGACCAAACAGCCAATAGCATCGCAGTTGAGGACCACGTGATTGCTCTCATTTCAAACATTCGTTCGGAAGTAAACACCTTCACTTGTGATTTTACTATTTACGAAGTTATTTTAGTAGTTTTCTGGGAGATTTCTCCACACAAAGTTCCTAATGATGTACACTGTAGAAAAAATTAAAAATTCCCAAGGAAAACAAAGCAGGAAATTAATATTTCATTATTTTCTCAGCAAATTGTTTTAACTGATCGTTCGTTACAGGGTGGTTATAAGTAATGACAATTTACAATATTTTATGTATACATAATACATTATATAATCGAAATACCCAATGCTATTATAACCACTCTGTAACGAATATATTACCTATGTATACTGTATACATAATATATTATCATACATGAGTTCTATATGATAGAGAAATATCTTAAGATATGTTGTGTTTGTGTACCCATAAATATCTCATTACTGAAATCTTCATGGGAGAATTGTACACTGAATGATAATGAAAGCATTTCTTTTTTTTAATACTTTATTGAGTGCCTTAAATTTCTATGTTCGTTTATTTCTTACCTATTCCAGTTTTTTTTTGTTCAGAGCTATTAAATGTCAATAAAAACCTTAACACTATTCGCACATTTTTAATGTTTATCCTATACATTTTACTTATTTATTTCCTAGATCCATTTCCAGTTCCTTTCATTCCCGCCCCTAATAACCCGTAACCCTTGTAATAATTTGGCCCAACTAAGTTGTGTCTCAAACACCGGAACACACTATTGTTATGGAGCTAAATGTGGTTAGAAAGGTTTTATGATCTCTTTTTGACAAGTCTATTTATTTCTATTACACAATATATTGTGTAGTAGAAATAAATCGTATCCCATGTGTTTAAACATAGAATCATTTTTAAAAAGAATTCGTCGTCTATTGTTTTACACATTTCTAAAGAACTTGTAGCTATCTATTGTGTTTCGAAATCCTTTGAATTATCTTTTCTTATTTTTAAATGTTGGATACCACACTTCTGTTATAAGACGGCGGCCTCCCATGGTCGATGGGTAAGGCACCCGACTAACGATTCGGAAGTCGTGGGTTTCAATCCCAGCGTGCACAAGTAATTTTTATTTTGATAGTTTTTTTGTAATTTGGGAGGCGGGTACGGGTACCGCTGTCCCTGGAACCATTTATGGGATAACTAACACCTCTGCCGTAGGTTACCTCAAGTGGTTCGCAACATTTGGTGATTTAGCAGGGGTGCCCGAGCTAATGGGGGTGAAGTTTGTCCAGGTCATGGCGGAGCACCGCAATTGGAGGGATGGATTCATAAGTCCATTGCTCTCAGACACAGCGACCCCCAGATTCCTACCCACCCCTCATACCTTTTTTCTTCCTTCCTATCCTTCCCTTACTTAAAAAATACCCTCCACATAGCATCCCCTAAGATGACATAGAAACTGAGGGAAATTAATTTTCCTCAGGGCCTCCTGTGTGGAATTAATGTAAAAAAAATAATAATATTTCACAACTTAATTATTAAAATAAAAACGTACATGTATAAGTGTGCTTTTTAATGATCAAAAAGTGAAATAACACAAATCAATAAAAAAGGATGTATATGTAAAATATGGTTCCATGCCAACTGAGAATAAAGTCGACCCAACACCTCTTTGAAAGCTATGAAAAAAATTATTTTAAAATAACCCATAATCCTAACCTAACGTAACTTATTCAATCAATTTTTTATAATTTTTTTCCATCACTTCTAATGACTTTTCTGAGGTGGTTCTGAGTTGGTTTTATTCTGACTTGTCCGGTCACCGTAAAATAATACATATGGTGTATTTGCGGCACGTTCCAGAGTGGAAGATACTTTCAGTATCACCCTGGTGTAAGACCACCATTTTAAATTGAAGCATTGCCTAAAAAATCATTAGCCGTGTTTGATAACTAGATCTGAATAGCCAGGCACTTACCAACCTTCCTAACTGCTTCCCTTCCCCGCTACATTCAGTCTCACAAATACCCCGATTTGGTATGTCATAGTCAGACTGGCTCCATGCAGTTGGGAATCTTGGGCGGTATTTAAACTCGTTTCCCAATCAAGTGATAAATTATTTCTAAAAAACTTGTCGAATGTTCTCATAAACTATTTAAAAATCACACCCGAATATTTAGGTCTCACCTCAAAAACATACGACACCTAAAACTAAATCTTTGAGTATCAAAATTCAATGATTTGAAATTCTTTCCGATCTCCCTGTAATACCAAGCACATTAGATAAAGCAACTTTACGCAAGAGTTAAGCACTCTTGTCCAATATCCAGTCTCCTTTATCCAATATCCAACTTTCGCAAACAAGAATTCGTCACTTTGGCCAACATTCAAATTAAAAACGTGTTTTCTGCGTAATTTTAAACATTTAGAACTTTCTGTTTATAAAAAATATAATTTCTAACACTTTAAAATATTTTAATAGACTAACAATTTAGCTAATTTCATTATATATGCCTTTTTCGTAAAAAAAACTTCAAAGCGCTATTTCTCACGATTTACGTTTTGGTCTGTTGGACAAAAACGAACTAAAGCGACGATATGGTCAAATTGTCAGACAGAAGAATTTTCACTGACTTGATATTTTTATATAAAAATCTAAATGATTTAGTTGATAGTCTGGTATTGCTTGAACTGATAAGTTTCCGGATACCACAACGTAATACCAGAAGTCATGATTTATTTCAGTGGAAAAATTCTGGGACTAACTACCATATGCATTCCTCTTTGCCCAGAATACTAATGGAGGGAAATAATTATACTAAGTCAGTGGATATCTTCAATTTATCCTTAAGGCCGCACTCTTGAAACGCACAGCGCTGAAAAAGAAGAAGATGGAGAGATATGTAATTACGAGTGTTGGACAGAGCGCGCTAATATGTTTAGTCGTAGAATAGCAGCAAAAATTGCGAAAAAGCTTAATAAAACATGGCTCGTTTAAAATAAGTATCATTTGAAGAAACATTGTGAATTTTTTCACAAATATAACTTGTAAAATAAAAGAAATAGACTTGTTTAACCTTTTCGTCCCGGAACGAAAAAAATCACACATGACCCGAAGGGGGGTCACTCGGGGACCCCAATTTGTTTTGCTTATTAAAGGGTGTTAATGACATATTTTTTTGTAATTTGTTATGATAATAATTGGAGGGAAGTATATTCATTGTATTTCAGTAGTCATTTTAAAAATCGTTTGATAAATAAAGTAATAATTAATATTCTAATGAATTTTGACCATAGCGTGTATTTTTCCATAGAAAACAGAGAAGGCGGGCCGATAGCCAGCATAACACCTTGTTTCCGAATCTCGACTGGCGATTGGCGTTCACCGGAAACTACTCAGACCGAATGATCTTTGACCGGCAAGCGAACATTATAGCATTGTAAAAAAAGCAAACGAGATGCGCAGTGTAAACGAACGCGATCTAGTCCTTTCCACTAACAACTTAGAAGATCGATAACCAAATATTTTTTCTAGGATTACCTAAATTATTGAGTATGTGGTTTAAAAAACAACTTAGATACAGCGTAAAACTCTCGTTAGTGTAAGTGCGTTCCCCTGGTCCGGTACGGAAGTGTTAAAATAATTTTCGGAACAAACTTTGCGATTTTTTTCTATCAAGGGAATTTCATATAATTTGCGTTTCGGCGTGGAACGTATCTAGATATTATCTTCAAAAATAACTTTTTTTTTTTTGAGCTTAAAAACTTCAAATGTTTAAGGGAGATATGTAAGAAATCGGTCGAAATACGAATAGTAGACCCTTAAACAAGTGTAAAACATTGTTACTGAGGCAATTCAATTATGTACAATAAATACTGTTTATTTCTTATTATTCATGTGTAAAAGCCCCCAAAAAGGGCATTAATAAATAATTAAATAAATAAATAGCATATTTAATACGTAAAACGAAGACACTTGTAAATAATATGTGATTTATGGCGAGCATTTGAAAATTGATTTCCTCATTATCTCAAAACTTAATATTTGGAGATGTCTGACTAATCAACTGGACGATTGATGAATACACTACAAATTACCTTAGATAAAGACTGCAGTCACACAAAACAAAGTAATATTTTATTCTTACTAACTCTGAAATGAATTTGATTATTGCAACGTTTCAAAACGTGTGATAATTCAATAAGTAAAATTCTGCCGATGGTGATAAAGACAGATTTAATACCTGTTATCTGATAAAATTTCTCCTTATCTGTAGCTAGGAGCTTATAAATAGGTTAATTTTTGATTTTATCAAAAAATATCGGAAGATACATTAAATATTTACGTACCACATTTATTTGGGAGGCGGGTGTGGATACCGCCACCTCAGGAACCCTTTATTAGATAGCCAACACCCCTGCCATAGCGTCGCCTTAGTTATTAATTGTCCAAATGGCCATTTTAGCATTTTTAAATTTAAAATAAAGTATAAAAAAATTATGGTTAATCATCATCATTATCTTCATTCCTTTATCCTATTTGGGTCGGGGACCCATTGCATCGACAAGGCTCCTCCATACGTCCCTGTCTTGTGCTGACCGTTCGACCTCCGTCCATGGCAGTCCCATCCTCTCCTCACACAGTTTCTGGAGTTGCCTCGCCCAGCTGTGTCTGAGGCGGCCCACTGGACGTCTACCCTCTGGAATCGCTCTTAGTATCTTCCTCGGAATTCGGTCATCAGGCATTCTTAGTACATGCCCAAGCCACCTGAGTTGCGATTTTTCTATGAAAGTAGCAGTGGTTTAATGTTTAGATCGTCTCGGATCATCGAGTTTCTTATATGATGCCATTTCGCCACTCCTCTCTAGTACCTTATTTCGGCAGCTTGTACTCTAGAGCACGTTTGTTCAGTTAGCATCCATATCTGGTGGCCGTAAGTGAGCGTCGGCGATATACCGTTTTGAACACTGCCATCTTTGTGTTGATACTGAGCTCGGCTTTCCTTTTCACTGAGCTGTAGAGAGGACGCAACACACCGCTTGCCGCACTAATTCTTCGATCAATTTCTCCGTCTTGCCGTCCATCGCTGGAGAATTCAACCTAAATGGATAATCACTTTACTAAAAATTATTTAAATTAATAAGATCTTTACTTTTATTGAAATAGCTTTATTTTAAACATCTATCATAATGTTTCAATGAAATAATGAAAGAAAATGAAAGAAAACCTCCTGTAAAATTTTCTAATGGTCGTTTGGATAATTGACCCATTGGTCACAAACCCCGGCAGCCTTTGGGTGTGCAACTCAGGTACTTAACCACAAACCAAAGCGCGCCACCGGGCTAGAGTAAGTCCGCCAAAAATGGAAAACCTGCACGACAGTGACTTTTAAATGCCAAAGGCTCTGTAGGTAACTAATCATTCATTTTGTAGAATTGGCAATAATATGTTTCTTATATTTTTTGCCTGATATTTGTGTCCCAAGTTTTGTATGCAGCCAGCCGCCATTTAATTTCTTCAATATTGCGAGTGGTTCTAGGCTTTTGGCAGTGACCCTGCACGTCCCTGATTGCTTTGAGGACTATCATACCAAATTTATTAGTTATTAGTATGGGTTTTTTTTTTTTTTTTTTTTATATGAAATACCGCACAAGAGTCCCAACTGCTCCCGTCTGGAGCCAGTGAGACTATGGCATCCCCAATTGGGGTATGTTGTGAGGCTGTAGGTAGTGGGGAGAGGAAGAAGATAGGGAAGAGGAAGGTGGGGAAGTACCTGGCTATTCAGATCTGGTCACTAAACACGGCTAAAGCCATTTCGAGCAACGTTTCAATTCTGAATGGTGGTCTTACACCAGGGCGATACTGATAGTATCTTCCACTCTGGAACGTGCCGCAAATATACTATATATTATTTTAAATGAATAAATTGTGAAATAACACAAATTAATCAAATAAAATTTATTTTGCGCACGCCGGGTTCGAACCCGCGACCTTCGGATTGTGAGTCGAGAGTCTTGCCTCGGGACCACGGAGGCCGTCAGGTATGTAACAATCAAAAATTATTAGTGTTCGATTTACGAATATTATAATTTTTGTAACTTTATGAATAAAAAATTGAAAAAAAAACTTACGAAAAAAGAGAAGGTTATGTTTATATCCTTATTTAAACATCTATTCTAATATTATAAATACGAAACTGCGTGTGTTTGTTTGTTACGCTTTCACGCATAAATCAGTTAACTGATTTTTAAAATTCTTTCACCAATTGCTGTGTATAATGGTAAGCACTGCCGTTATGAAATTATAAATATTAATACATTATATTTATTATACGTTTTCTGTCACTAACAAAAGCGAGTTAGTGCTAACTTCAGAAAACAAATCGTTACCGTGGAAACGATTTTGATATTTTAGGCGTCGAAGTAAAAATCTATCTAAGTATATAAATAGAAATGAATCTCCGAAATGTTTTTACTAAAAATAATTGTACAATTATTTTTTTTTATTACTGGTGAGCTCTGACATTGTTAAATTTAGGTGGCTCACAAGCTGCTTGAAAACTGAATGTACTTGGAATGAATGTATGGAATACGAGAGGAGTGAGAGCGGGAGGGGGAGGGTGGAGGGGAGGGGGGGAAGTGAGATGAGGAGTGGTGAGGGGAGGGGAAAGGGTGGGGGGAGGGGAAAGGGTGAGGGAGGAGGGGGGATAATTGATAATTGCAAGCGCTAAAGTAATTTCCCCCTAATACCATGCGAGCGAAGCCGCGGGTAAAAGCTAGTATTTAATATTTTTTTAAGTTTTATTTTTATTTTTTTCTTTGCCTTAATCCAATATGTAAACAAATTTAAAGAAATTAATTCATTTGAATATATGGTTCAAAAGTAACAATAGATTTAGTACACCAATGAAAGTTTTCAATTTTTGGTATAAAGTTAATTAAAATAAAATCGTTAATTTAACATAAAATAAACACTTCTTTAAATGAAATGCTAGTTATATTTATTTATTATACACTTGGTTTTAAAATGGCATAGGTATTTACTCAAAATTATAGAATCACAACCTTTTATTAAGGAACTTTTAGAATATGGAATTTTTTGACACAAAATTATGAGACCTAACTTCTTGTCTCAACATTTCAAAAACGAAACAATTTTTCAAAGTAATTTTTAAAGAAATACAACAAAAACATAATCGATTCTTACAAAAAGCAAAAAAAAAAGGACAAGGTTCTTTTTTGCTTTTTTTGTTCAATACCGTCAATGGGCTAAAACTATAACATTAATAACTCCCGGTGGAGTCCCACGGCCTCCGCTAGCGTGATTACTTATCAATCGGAGCCGCGTGCATCGATTTGTAATTCCAAAAACTAACGGTTTTATGAGCGCTGAAAGTTTTCAATGAAGTTCCAGGGACCTACCGGGTAAATTAAGGGTTGAACAACCAATACTCAGAACGTAATAACCTTATATACATTTGGTGCGTGTTTTTTTAATTTTTTCCGAGGTAAATAGTAGTTTCATGTACTAATTGTTGAAATATTCAATAATTTGAGCCCATTTAGAACTAAACGGAGTACGGTTATTTTATAAAACATTAAGTTCAAAATAATAAATAAATAATATTATTATGGTGTACTCATTTCACCGATTCGAATCGAATATTTCTGTTATCAAAAATTGTATCGAGGTAACAAATAATGCACATCACTATTTGAGAGCCCATCCCTATTAAAAGAAACGCATCTGTCATATCAAATGTCAAATCTTCCAATGTTTGTAGAATCTGTTTCCAGTTTTGATTTCTAAATAAAACCTGAAATAGCTTTTTAGATATTAAATACTGTCGTTTACAGTATTACGGTTTCTGAGGAATATGAGTAGTAATAAGATTTATCCTAATTAAGAACACGGTTTAGTAACTGGTGTGGGTATTGGGAATAGATGTTAGGTGTTGATATGAAAGAATTGCGGTGCAGTGATTGCTAACATCAAAACTTTATAGGTACTGTGAAAGTCTAAAATGCAGGCTGTAAGCTCTGTAATGGATGTCTGTAAATGTTGTCTACGAACAGATAGAAAAACCTTTCCACTGGATTCTAAATATGAGTTTATTTTGGATCTCATCGCTGGAACAAAGGTAATTATTTGACATAAGTTGTTTTAATGTTCACCCGATATTAGAGTTGAAAAATGGTGCAAACACAGGATTATTTATTTATTGTTTCTTTACACTGCAGGTAAAATGTTTACAATACAATTTGTAACCTCACTAGGACAAGCCTGTGTTGAGGTTATCAATTCTACAAATTAACAAAACAACACTATTATACAGATATTGAAAGAACAATATTGTTGTACGTTTCTTAAAGATTTAAATAATGGGTACCTACTAAACTGCCGGCGCTAGGTAGAACATTAATGTAAACATGTGAACTTTTAGAGTGACCATAGTTTTGAGATCTGATTTAATAGGATTATGTGTATTGGTGCATTTTCTCATTTCCCACGGTGATGTAGCCTTGTTTACGTCCATTTGTTGCTATTAGCGAGAAAATGACAATTAAACAATGTTAGAATTTGAATATCCGAGAAGTTTTACATTGTTTTCTTTTTGTTATAATGAAAATTAACATTTTTGGTAACTTCTCTCTGGTTCAGTTGAAACGAGGTGTTACTTTCATAATTTGGGCGTTTATAGCAGTAAGCGGAGTAGGATAACTCTACCCTTGTTTTTTCCTTCTTTTATTTATATTGTGAAAAATTCATTTTAATAAAATATTTGATTCTTATGCAGTGATTCTTTTTTTCTAGAAAAACGTGGTCAGAACCAACCCATTGAAGTGTTGGGCATGTTCCTGGTGTATAACATTTCTTAAAAAAGTTAACATTTTTAGAGAAATGTTTTTAAAAACAAATTCTTTCCTCAAGAAGAAGTCGACAGAATTGGACGAAGAAATTAAGGTGATTTTTTTTGTGCTTTTTGTTTTTTGTTTTATACGAATACGAAATTAAGAGACTGAACTGCTCGGAGGCAGTAGGATTATGACATCCCCGATTGAAAGTAAAAGGATGGAGCGCGGAAGACGAAGGTTGAGAAGTACCTTGCTATTCAGATCGTGTCATCAAACATAGATTAATTAAAGACCAATTAATAATCAACATAGATTAATTAATTGATCCTTTCGTTAATTAAAAATGTGTTTATATAATTATATATTTATTTTACAGGTTGATTTCATATCTCAACACGAAGACTTGAAAAATATTTCGAAGTTTACGGAACTCTCGTTTTCAAATACCCTCTGCACGGACTTCGAGATCGATACGGAATATCAAACGACCCATGTAAACATCACCGCCTACATTCGCGATCAAATCATACTAAAAAACTACATGGAAGATATGATAATCTTAAATGATTCGAAGGAAGAATTTTGCGATCCAGACGATGAATATGACGATGAAGATAAATTTTATCAAAATCATGACGCATTGGGTATTGATATTGCTGACACAACTATTAAATTAGAAGTTGACGAACCTACAGCTCTAGAACATGATGAAAATGAGAGAAGTTCACACGAAAAACGCTTTAAAATGTCTAGGCGAAACAAGCACGAATTAAAGAAAAGAAAAATTAAGAAGATCGCTTGTTTAAAGTGTGGGTATATTCGCTCTAGCAAAGTAAAATGTGAAAATTTCAATCAAAAGTCACTTAAATGTGCTGAATGTAATTTTGAATGCGTTGATAGGAAAAAAATGATTCGTCATATAATGTTTCATACAAAAAATAAAGCATTCTCTTGCTTTGTATGCGGTTTTAAATGTGACCGAGTTCAACTCAACGAAGATAAGTCTTTAATTCCGGAAAAAAGAGAAGTGAAACTCTTTAATTGCACAAAATGTACTTATTCGAGTTCAAGCAAGTCGTATCTTAAAATTCACGATCGTACGCACACAGGGGAGAAACCATTCTATTGTGATCAATGTAGCTATGTTTGCGCAAATAAAAAATATTTAAAAAACCATATGCTGACGCATACAAAAGAAAAGAAATTTGCTTGTCCGGAATGCCCGTACAAATGCGCGAGGAAACACAGCTACCAAAACCACCTCATGACTCACACTGGAGAAAAACCCTTCTCATGTACTGAATGCAATTATAAGTCTGTGAGAAAAACCCATTTACAGACTCATATGTTGAAACACAGTGGAGAAAAACCTTTCCAATGTTCTAAATGTACCTTTTCGTGCACAAGAAACAACGACTTGAAGATTCATCAATTGACCCATACAGGAATCAAGGCTTTTAGGTGCACCCTCTGCAGTTACTCGAGCAAAGTTAAAAGGTCGTTAAACATACATATGTTTAAACACACAGGAGAACGACAATTTGTCTGTTCATGCTGCAGCTATTCCTGTACGACAAAAGTGTGTTTAAAGAGTCATATGATGACGCATTCGGGAGAAAAACCGCTTTTATGTGCACAATGCGGTTTTACTTGCGCTCATGTTACGACGTTAAATTCGCATATGCTGACGCATTCTACAGAAAAACCACTTGCGTGTTCTATATGCAGCTACACTTGCTCACAGAAACAGCATTTAAAGAGGCATATTTTGATACATGATAGAGTTAAACCACTTCAGTGTCCTCAGTGCGACTATTCTTGTATAAGAAAGCATAGTTTAACATCTCACATGCGAACGCATATTAAATGATCAAATTATTAAGAAGTGTGAACATAGTATTTTATAGAATTGAATGTAAAATGTAACATTTAGTTTTGAGATGGTTTGGCAATACACGGCGGGTAACGATAAAATGTTTTCATATACGTGTTAGTAAATTTATCGATTTACAGAAGCTCTGCTACTCTTATCTTCTAAACCCAAGTGGCTGGTATTAACGCAATACCAGTAAGTAGTTTCCGGCGATTGCACGTAAGTGAAAGACTAGCCTGATACGTCTTTTGGAATACTCAAATATTTAAGTTTAGTTATTCTAGGCCTTGCGGGCTGCTTTCAGAGTCTTGTGCTTGATTTTGTTATACAATATTATGTAACAATAAAATCGCTTGAAATAAAATTCAAAATTGTTTTAACACATAGTTTATTTTATAATAAATATAAAATACATTTTTGGTACTTTTATTTTTTTATTACATGTCCATTATCTAGGCCCGGTTTTTTAAACCCTGTCAAATTTTTTAACGTTGTCATTAAATAAGCGCCATTTAGCTAGGTATTTTTACCACTTCTAGCGATAACGGCAATTGTCAACCATTTCTCGGCCCGTTCGCGTTTGTTCAAATTTTGATGGTAGTTGTTTTTGACGACTGATCAATAATTTTTCGAGACGGCATGGTTATCGCCGCCCCGGGAACCATTTATTGGATTCATCCGTAGGTCGCCCCAAGTGGTTCGCTACGTTTGTTGACTTAGCAGAGGTGCCCGGGTTTATGGGGTAAGGTGTGCCTTGGTCTTGGCGGTGGATGCGTTCACCCAGCTACTGCGTGGCGGGCCGAATCGGGAGAGACTGATTGAAGAAGACCTTTTGACTTCCTCAGCTGGACTCTCGACCCATCGCCTTGCACCGCAGTGGAAGAAACGGATTCATTCGTCTGTCACTCCTGGACACACTGAACCTCATATTCCTACCCAGCACTTTTTTCCTTCTCAGAATTACCTCTCCAACCTTTCCCTTAAAAGACCCTACACATGGCATCCTCAGATAACATTTCGACTCTTTTCATATTGGATCATTAAAAATATAAGGAAAATATAAAAACTACCACACAAAAACAATAAAAATCACGGATTAGTGATAGAAACAAGCTGCGCAGTGTACATGAGTCTAAATTGCCAGTGCAAAAAATCGTTAAAGTGAAGGTAAAAAATTCTTTAGGTACGCACTACTTGGCAATACGAAGTTCTCAAACTTCTATTACATTAATTGATTTAGCGATATGAAGTACCTAGGCGTTTAAGTAATGTGTACCTAAAATATTTACCCCTCTTAAAAAAAGAATTAATTTTTAAAAATTCGACAAAAAAATTTATTACCTTCATCTTTATTTGAGTCGGGTGTATGAGCGGTGCATCCTCTCTGCCAACCCCTTCAGTAGGTAGTTAGTTATCTAGTGCAGTGTTCCGCAAAGTGTGTGCCGCGGCACACTGGTGTACCGTAGTCATTAGTTGATGTGCCTCGTGCAATGTTACATTACGACACCTTAGTCGTCTCAGCGGTCCCACGTTTTTAGAGACAAAGGGTTCAGATTTTGCTTATCTGTTTAAAAAAGAAGAATGTGTAGCAAAATTTGCATATATGGAGGACATATTTGCTCATTTAAATGAGCTCAACAAAAAAGGGCAAGGCAGGGTTCTAATATTTTAACGTCATCAGACATCATTGAAAGCTTTCGCGCTAAGTTAGTGTTATGGATTAGCCACGCTACCAATGGTAGTAATTAAATGTTCGAAAAATGTCATGGTTGCCGATTTATATAAAAAACGTGCAGTCTTTGATAGTGAAATACTTGGAGCTATAAGCAGAAAAGAGAACTCATATTTTCCTGTGTGACCTGCAACCTATGGACTAGGTACGAAATCCATTATCAGAAAGCATTTCCCTTGGACACTTCTTACCGATAAATGAGCAGGAAGAATTCATGAAGCTATAAACCGATCGTACATAAAACCCAAAAATTTCCGAAACAGACCTAGCACATCTTTGGCTGCAAATATATAAGTATATTTTTTTTTAAAGAAAGACGAACATTCCCGGGTTACGAATAATCTAACAATGTTTGAAAATCTCCTACTTCCATCACAGGAAGCCGAAAATGTTGCTTGTGTTGTGATGGAGGACTTAGCCAGCCGAGGAATCAAATACGGGACGCAGGAAAAGTAACGGGACTCGGGCGGTAGAGGGAAGAAATGAACAGGAAACAGGTTTTGTGTGACCGGCAGTTGTATGGAAACTCTTTCTCGGTCAGTGTGCGAAGTCGCGTCTCTGTGGGTTTGCAAGTTCGTCCAAAGTTTTATTTCAAGTAGAACAAGAATTCTTCTTTCGGCAAAAATGCGGAAGTCTCCTCTCTGAAGATCAAATAGAGCGTCGCTTGCGAATGTCAGCTGGAAGGGAACTCAGATTTTTTCCAAAGTTATTATTGGTTTACGAGAGATGGAAAGACTGATAGAGATATCGAAAGACGGGTAAATACCGGTAACTCCATTAATGGAGGACTGAACGCCGTTGGCGCCAACAAAAATCTGTCAAAAGAAGCGAAGCTAGCCGGCCATAATGGAGTGCTGGTACCTACCCTGATGTATGGCAGTGAGGCATGGAACTGGCAGAGAAAGGATGAAAGTAGACTGAATGCTGTAGAAATGAGATGATCCCTGAGACGTATGTGTGGTAAAACCATTTATGATCGTGTGAGAAATGTGGAGATCCGCAAAGAATGCAAGGCTGATGTAAGCGTTATGAGTAAGATTAAGAAAGGGACGCTCAGATGGTTTGGGCATGTAGAGCGAATGAATGAGGAAAGGAGTGTAAGGAGAATATATGACGCAAATGTGAATGGTAGACGAAGTCGGGGACGCCCGAGGAAGACATGGCACGACCAAGTGAATCAGATACTTGAGTCGGGCGATGTCAAGAGTCAGAATAATAGGAGCATGTATGAGACGATGTATGAATGTGAACGAAGCAAGGAGTGTGTGCCAAGATCGAATTGTTTGGTGGTCTGTCCTCTCTGCCTACCCCTGCGGGGAAACGGCGTGATGGTTAGTTAGTTAGTTATTAATGGTGATAAGTCATATTGTTAGGGGTACAATTCCAAAACCAAGCAATAGTCAAGCAACATCTTTTCATATTATATTGTTTTTAATAATAAATATTAAATAAACATTGATTTTCTTTAGTGTACCTCTAAAATTTCTGAATTGGTAGGTGTGCCTTGAACACAAAAAGTTTGCGGAACACTGATCTAGTGCATGCTTATTGATTTAGTTGTGACGCATGCGCATCTCAAGCTTCTCTTTTTATCTATGGAATCAATAAAAAACCATAGATCAAATAAAATTACATAAAAGTGATTTGAAGCTGTCATTCGTTTCTTTGTTAGAACATTCTACTGACAAAACAACAAATTGTTTGTAAGTTAAATTATTATAATGAATGTAAGCCATCCGTATAACGCCTCTTTAATTATGTAATTAAAAAAAGGATAGCCTTAAAACATAATATTGGTACAGTATGAAACACATCGTCGAAACTCTAGGCTTTAACTGAATTCATTCTGACGTTTGTGTTTATATAATGCTACCCTGTTTTCAGACTAGTACTCTCATTATTTTGAGAATGGAGAGTGCTGTTGTACGTATACTTTGACTCAGTGCAGAAACGGGCCGTCCGTTTGACGGATTCCTCTTTCATGACAAACGGACTGCAATACTTAGAGCACAGGCGTTGGGTGGGAATCCTGTCCTTGTTGTACCGGTGTTTTAATGGAAGTTGCTTCGAGGATCTGGCAAAATTGACCCCTTCGGCACCACGCTGAAACGCGCATCCAATATTTGCACACGATTAAGATTTGTCACAAAAAAACGGTTCTTGAGTTCAACAGCTCGGCTGTGATTTGCCGGAATTTGTTTCCTCGCTCCTGAAACATGGGTCTTTTCAAGACCCATGTTCATCCTCTTATCCCCTAAAATAGACCCTCCCACAGTATTCAAAAAGATGACAGAGGCCCCCAGGGAAATTGTTTTCCTCGGAGCCTCCCTTGCGGAGTTATTGTAAAAAATACGCTGTAGTTTTATTGGTTTGACAGAAGTATTTTGTTTTCTGTTTTTAGTATTGAAACCACCCAGGAGTCTTCGGTGGAAATGATTTCCCCCAGAGTCAATATCATTTTTGGGAATACTGTGTGGAGGGTTTCTTTGAGGAGAGGAACTAGTGAATATGGGTCCTGTAGGAGAAAGAAGTAAATACGGTGGCCGTCAAATCACTCTCCAAGCTGTGAAACCCAAGAACGAGCGTATAAGCTCCTCATGTGAAAAATGTCAACCGTGTACCAATATTGGGTGCTTTTGGGGGTTTACAGGTTGTGTACAGTTTCTCGGAGCATCATCTTTGAAATGCTGGTAGAACAAGGACAGCATTCCCACTTGACCAGTGCTCTAAACGTTGTAATACTTTTGTTAAGATTTTGTTAAACAGACCGTCCAGAGTCGAGTGTTTTTTCAGGTATTTTAAATTCAGCATAGTTTGCACTTACGATGTAGTGATTAGCGGCCACGTATTTTTAAAGCATCGGCCCTACACAATACCCAAAACTCTAGGGGCGCTAACATCTTTGACTTTGATTATTTTTTAATTCATGAAGCCGTGGTTATGATTAAATGCAGTTGTTTTATCACAGAGCCACGAATATGACTGAATATGGTTGTTTTGAATTTACAGGGTCATGGATTTTACAAGCCCAGGGTTAATTACAGTCAAAAGTGAGCCATTAACTTTTGATGAGGATTTCGAAAAGACCGATGACGAAGAACTGGAAGACCCAACAGTGCTCACAGAAGTTGAGGTATCTTTTTCGAGTGTGAACAAGGATCCGTTGGAAGATGTTGACAAAGTTAAAAATGATTCAGGTACGAAAAGTAGCGAAATCATTGCATCTTAACATGCACAGGCTTATTAATACCACAGTTCTTTACCCACATATCGAGTCTCACGATCAAACTTAAGTTATTTGATAATCACTGCAAGGACTGAACGGAAAATATTTAGTATTCTGATGTACACCGATTTGTTAGAAAAACGATATCGCCAATTTCAATCAATCAAACCTGTAGACTCCTAGATCCGAGATAGGTGAATGAAATTTGTGTTTGTGCTGACATTTGACATCTAGGATCATTGCATTAGTTTATCCGCTGTGAAAATTGATAGATACAGTCAAATATTTGACACTACACTTAAGATCTCATTTTTAACCTTTTTCCTCGCTAGAAAACCATTGATTAATTACTGTATTATTTAATTATTTTTCAGCAATTTCATCAGAAAAGTCTAAAGAAATTCAACGGCAGAGGAAAGTGAAGCAAAGAAAATCCAGACCTGCCGAAAAACCACTTTCGTGTATGCACTGCAGCTTCTCGTGCTACTTACAATCGAAGCTCAAAATTCACATGCTTACTCACACGGGAGAGAAACCATTCTCATGCGACAAATGTAGTTTCGTTTGTTCCTTGAAGTCCAATCTAAAGCGTCATATGCTAATCCACAGTGGAGAAAAACCATTCTCGTGTTCGAACTGCAGTTTTGTTTGCTCGCTGAAATCAAATTTGAAGAAACATACAATGAGGAATCACGAAGAAAACACTCCGATTGTCTGCTCAATTTGTGATCTCTCAATCCCACAGAAATCTGAGCTTAAAGCGCATATGCGTAATGCACACTCTAAAGATAATTACGCGTGTTCTTTGTGCAGTTTCGTGTGCGCATTGAAAAAACAGTTGAAAAAACATCAGAAAACCCATGTGCGAGTAAAAGTTCCGGTCACCTGTCAAATTTGCAGTGTAACCTTTTCAAAAAAATCTAACCTTAAAACGCACATGTTTACGCATAGTGGAGAAAAACCCTTTACGTGCCCGTCCTGTTCTTACGCTTCTTCGCTAAAATCTAATTTAAAGATTCATATGCTCACGCACAGTGGAGAAAAACCATTCTCATGTACCCAATGTACATTTACGTGTTCTATCAAGTCTAACTTAAAGACACATATGTTGACTCACTCGGGAGAAAAACCTGTTTCGTGTTCAGTCTGCAGTTTTACGTGTTCTGTTAGGTCGAACTTAAAAACACACATGCTGACCCACACTAAGGAGAAACCGTTCCATTGCACGCTTTGCAATTACACTTGCGCGTTGAGATCTAATCTAAAAAGTCACTTGTTGACTCACAGCGGAGATAAACCATTCGCATGTACTTCCTGCAGTTATAAGTGTGCTAATAGATCAAATATGAGATCACACATGCGGAACTATTGCGGAGGAAAAACAGTTTCGTGCAAAATTTGTGATTTTTGCTGTGCGTCGAAATCTGATTTGAAAATTCATTTAAAAACTCACCTGGGAGACCGGCCATTTTCATGTTCGAACTGCAACTCAACGTTTACAGCGATTTCTAAACTGATCAAACACATGCAGAATTGTGGATGAAGGTATAATCCGCAAAATATGTATGATCTGATATAATAATGATATAATGTGATTTTCTTAAAGTCTCATTCCGTAGGTTCTTATGAAATTTCTGAGATCTGCCTATCTGAGGGCGAACGGCTACTTTTTTTGGAATCAACAATTAACGGATCAAAAGGAGTGTGTACATTTGCTACACATTTCTTCAAATTCATTTATGGATGGTTCAAAAACTTCAATATATTTATTCAGTCCGTTTGGGAGGAAAGTTAAAATTTGTTGAATGGAATCACTTTGAACATTTACTTATTTAGCATCAATGAATTGGCGTTTACACTGCTTTTTTCGCAACTTTGTTGCTACTTAAATAGTCTTTTTTATTCATATTTTTTTTTGAATTGTGTATAGGTACATCAATTTTTTTCTCTCTTCTTAATTACTACTATTCTAAGAATGTTTGCTAATAATTAAATAATTTACTAAGTATATACATTTTACACATCATTTATTGTCTATTTATTCAATTTCTTTGAACTCATTCCACACGGTTAAAATAATGTACTATATCATTATTTATATTATTTCATGCCGCACCTCATGATATCGCTCTCCTTACAACACCTCTAGTCGTCACAGACAGTTAATAAAATACATATTTACGTGTTGTGGGTATGGCCTAGTTATATTTCTAAATAAATAGAGCGAGCCGAGTGTGAAATTTACATTTTCACCTCCCCTCCTCAACCTGTTCAATCAATACGTATTTACATAGTGTGGGCAAGGAATAGTTATATTTTTAAATAAACAGAGCGAGTGATATGTGAATTATATATTTTCCCTCCCCTCCTCGGCTTGTTCAGTAGAAACACATTTACTTACATGTTGTGGGCATGGCTTTGTTATATTTTTAGTAGGCAGAGCGAGCGAAATGCGAAATGTATATTTTAGAAGGACGCCTAAGATTATTAGATATCTGCCGGTTCACAGTTAATTTAATTATTTTAAATAAAAAACACTTAAAGCAAGATCTGCTTTAAAAAAAAGATTAAAAATTGTTTGCTTGCGCTCGTGCACACAGAATATCAATAAATAGTTTTGTTCGTATAAAACGTGTCAGTTGATCGCGAGTATTCCTTGGCTGGCTAATTCATCTATCACTACGCAAATAACATTTTTGGCTTACTGTGGTGTTGGTAGGAGATTTTCAAAATGTTGTCAGGTTATTCGTAACCGGGAAATATTTGTCTTGTTTATTTAAGATAAGATAAGAAAAATTAACATTTTTAGCCCTGTTTCTGCTTTCCTGTCTTTTTGTATTTTCCTCCCACCATTTAATATTTAACCTTACTTTTAACACAGAATAATTAAAAATATCGATGCTGATTCTGAAGTCTGAAGAGAGAAGAATAATATGAATTAGGGCAGGTTTTCACAGAATAAACACTAAATCTGTGAAGGTTCTTTTAAAGATTTTAGATCACTATGTGCCAGTTTTTTCGCCAAACTGTTATAATACCAGAAGCTGATAATATAACTTTCACATAATTTAAAAATTAACTTTTGAAGTCATACGATTTGTCATTCTGTGAAACAACTACCTTAACTGGTTATTAATATTTTTTTATAAAAAAACTGCCTATCTTTATTAACATCGTTATCTATGGTTAACTGTTCCATTTTCTGATATTTGACTTTCACAGACTTTCATGTCGAACATATGTCGAGACTTGCGGGCCTGGTGCTTCTTCTACACACTTAAAGCCAATGTTATACCCTCAGGTCCAGATTATTTGTTTGTTTATCGAGGTGGGTAATTGAGTGCTTGAAACCCTTTGATAAAACAACAATTTTTCGTTTGCCATCGGTAAGACTTCAGCGGGTCCGGAATACGCGCAATGAAACATTCCACCTGATACCTGTTTGCAATTTAAACTCCTGTTTTGGGTATTAACTACGAACTGCGATCAATTACAAAACATCTCTTTGTAACCTTCAACATTGTAACCTTCAGCTTAATGCAATATCATGGATCTTCCTAACACAGGTAGTGTTTCTATCAAGACGGAACCAGAGAGTCAAGAAGTAGACGAATGGGAAATGCCGTGTACGGACATGGTTATAGACATTCACGATGTTAAGAAGGAATGTTTGGAATACAGCGAAAATGTTGATCGAATGGCAGGTAAAAAGCACAATTTTAAAATTTATAAAATTATTTGAAGCGAGTTTTAACAGTTCGTAAATAAACGAAATATCGATATAATGGTTGGGGTAATTTTGGTGCCAGGTCTACCTTTAAATCATCGTGGTCTAGGGATGTGTGGACGGTCTTTTTAAAGAAAGGAAGGCGAGGAATTATGGGAAGCAGTAGGGTTATGAGAGGTGGGTAGGAATCCGGGGGACATTGTGCAGAGGAGTGAAGTATGAATCCATCCCCCTACTACGGTGTAAGGCTGGGGTTCGAAAGAGTCCTGCTGGAGAGATAAAAATGTCCTCCCGATCTGGCCCGCCAGACTGCTGGTGAGCAGACGCATCCGTTACCAAGACCTGGATAAACCTCACTCAATGAACCCGGGTACGCCTTCTTTGTCACCAGCCGTAACTTGCTACCTTGTATTACCTACGGCAGAGGTGTTGGTTATCCAATTAATGTTTCCAGGGCAGCGGAACCGTAACCCACCTCCAAAATTAAGATTTAATTAATTTTGTTTCTTATAATTTCAAAAAACTAAGTAAAAATGAAAAATTTACTTGTAGGAGATATTTTTTTAACCAAAACGGCGCTAAAAACATCCCGATTAAAAATTATCGAATGATTCCAGGGGCAGCGGTAACCATACCCGTCTCCAAAATTAGATAATATGTTTTCATAGCTACCGTTTGTCGATATTCTGACATTTGAATTTATTGTTCAGTATGTAGCTGAGAGGCTCCATTTTTAATAAGTCGCTACAAATATTAACATAAAAATGTTAAATCAACCAACTCTATAATAGTTTCCTTTTTTTTTTAAATATCTTCTCTTTTTTCAACAGAACTCGTTCAAGAACAGACATCTACTGGAAGAGAATCCTATCCGGCAACTCATACAGATGATACGATAAAGAAAGGGATTTCGAAACCTTTATTTTGTTCCCGATGCCAATATTATTGTGCTTGTAAACAGGATTTAAAAACGCACATGCTGACGCACTCTCGAGAGCGCTTCACGTGTCCGGAATGTAATAATTCATTTTCTTCGAAAGGAAGTTTAAAGAGACACATGCCGATGCACTATGAAATAATGAAAGAGAAACCTTTCACCTGTTCTGAATGCAATCGCACCCTTTCTCGAAAATCAGACTTAAAGAAACATATGCTCACGCACTCTGGCAAGAAACCTTTTACTTGTTCGGAGTGCAATTTTTCTTCTCTTTGGAAAAATAGTTTAAAGTATCACATGCTCACGCACTCTAGCGAGAAACTTTTTACTTGTTCCGAATGCGATTATTCATGTGTTTTGAAACATAATTTAACGGATCACATGCTCACGCACTCTGGCACGAAACCTTTCGCTTGTTCCGAATGCAATTACACATGTCTTCGCAAATACACTTTACAGAGACACCAGCTAACGCACTCGCGGAGAAACAATTCTCATTTTTCGAATGCAATTATTCATGTACCACAAGGAAACGAATAAGAATACATGTTCTGAAGCATTCCGATCAGACCAAGTAAACCTGTTTGTAGCAAAATCGTTGCACCAACTAAACTTTTTCGTCAGTTTGTGAAGATAAACTAGTTTCAGAAAAGAGACTTTTTTACGAATTTCATTTAATTATATTTACTGCAGTATATCAGTGATATAGATAAGTGATACAGTTAAATGGTTGAAATGTCGAAAAGGTGGAAAGATTTAGATACCTCGGCAGCGTTAAGTGCGGAATTGAAGCTGCAAGAACTGCATTCAGTAGAATGAAATCCCTCTTCTGCAATGACTATAGCAATTTAAAACTAAGTCAGAGAATGTTAAAATGTCATGTGTGTCCGGTCTTGCTGCATGGATGTGAGACATGGACTTTGAAAGTAAATACCATGAACAGGTTAGAGGCTTTTGAAATGTGGCTTCACCGGAGAGAGCTCAAAATCCCATGGACCGACATGTTCTCCAACACAGAAATTCTCAGGCGGGCTAGAGCAGAAAGAGAACGGCTCACATTAGTAAAAGTCAGGAAAATTTCATATCGGGGTCACATACTTCGAGGGGAGAAATTTGCCCCTATTAATATTGAAAGGCAGGATAGAGGGTCGCCGAGGGCCTGGTATGAGACAAATATCTTGGCTGCAAAATGTATGAGTGTGGACCGGTATTATAAAAGTGTGGACGAGCTATTCCGGGCAGCACAAGATAAAGATACATTCACTAGAATGATCACCACCGTCGGGGAGACCTGATAGGGCACACGAAGAAGAAGAAGATATTTACTGCATTAAAATTAATGTGTATTTTATTTATTAAACTTAAAATAGGTATGGTAATACAAACATAAATTTTTACGTTTTGATAATTTCTAATACCTATTGTATGCATAATGTTTACATTTTTATTTAAACTAAGCTATTCATTTGGATGCCTTTATACAGTAACCGATTTTGTATATTTGATTTCTTCAATCTTAAAGTTTAATGATTTCTTTATGTCTTGTATGGTTCATGTGGAAGTCTTTATTGTAATGTACATAATTTGTCTCTAAAGTAAGTTTTTTAAAAGCTTTGTAGATAAAAAAAAAAACAAAAAACTTAAGTAATATACTTACAAAATTCTTTGTTCACCCATTGTAACTCATTCCTTGTGCTATTCTGTATTGGTTTAATTTTATTACATTTCTTATTATTATTTTGAGGTTTTTTTTAGCTACCTACAATAGGAAGAGAATGTATCGTCGGTCCAATGCCAAAGTCGCGAATCTGCATTTTTGAGTATATACGGTTTTTTTTTAAATTCTAAACGGAATCACTTTCAAAACTGAATGTGAAATGGTGTAAATGGCCGAAACTAGGTGCCTACCATTTCATGAATCTGACTAAATACTCACCAAGTGCCAAGCCAATTACGCAAAAATTCATTTTAGCATTTTTGATATTCAATATAGTTTTATTTTGTCTATGATACCACAATGAAAAACTGGCAAATTTTGAGTTTTTAAGAGATAATGAAAAGTAAAGTACCCAAAGTAAAAAAATGCAAGTGTGTAGTTGACATGCAGTAGAAGTGAAACCTTTAAAAAACTAACATAGACAAGAGTGAGGCGGCTACGAAGCACCGCATAAAGAGGAGACTTATTATTCTATCTCATTCTCTCCCAGGCTTAATCCTATGTATCATTGAAGAAGAAGATAACACTTATAATCTAAATGAAAATATGAAAGAAAACGAGACACAGAAAAAGACAATGGTCGCAACTGGGACATATTTTCATTTAGATTATAAGTGTTATCTTCTTCTTCAATGATATATTACGTTGATGGGAATAACTCAAAAAGTTATAAAAAGAGAGTTTTTCTCGTAAAAAATTTAATCCTATGTGTTTGTCTCTTTATAGTGTCGCTTTTTCGTTTCATCGAGTCTCAAATCACATCGGTGGTAAAAAAATGGCAGCATTTATAAACGCCAGTGTGATGAATGCAGCGCTATTTATGTTGGATAAACTGGCCGGTCTTTTAATACTAGATTAAAAGAACATAAGATTGACTTAAAATTATATCGATCAAATTAAAATTCAGTTACAATTTGTCAAGCATCTAGATAAAATTAAAACACAGAAAAATTTAAAGGCCATTAAACTGAATATTTCAGAGCAGTTGAAAATTAACAAAAATTCTAATCAAAAGCTAGTTTAATAAATGTACAAAAAAATATAATTCACTCACCACTTTTAGATGTGTTTAAGCCAAGTTCAAATATCAGAGACCACGAAAATACTTAAATCCTTGTGCCTCCGCCATATTTTGTCAGAGGGTGAAAATATTTCCGCTTCGTAATAAAATCCACATAAATGGAATGTTTCTGAAAGCATCCGAAAACTAAAAACTGTTTTTGAAAGGTGATAAAATACGCTCTCAAATTTTAAAAACCAAAATAAAAATATAATTTTTGAAATATAAAAATTTTGCATTCAAACAGAAAAGTTTTAAAAATTTATCACTTTTTTTTTTAATCTAAAATGACTGATAATGAAAAAAAAAAAATAAAACACAAATGTATTATTAACTTTATTGTCTCATCATGTTTTCGTCCTTCCATGTAAAAATAATTACTAAAAAATTCCCTGCGGTTCCAAATTCCGGTCTGAAACTTTGGTTTCATAAAGGTGTATATTTTACTTCTTTTGCGGTTAATTTTTTAGATTTGAATAAAAAGCGTGGTATTTTCTCTTTCTAGCACTGTTAGGAACACATTTCTCACAATGGTAGCAAGGGAGACACAACAATTTCTGAGATCTATTTGAGTTGCTCCGGAAAGACAACACATTAGCTTGACAGGTAAATAACGCTAGAAAAAGAAAACCCTTAAATCATCATTTGGGAATAAAACTCACTTAAGACGTTTAGTCAAATTTCAATAATGCAGTAATCGGGGAAACTTCAAAAGGGTTATAACTAATAAACATCGATTCACTAGTTTTCCTGACACATGCTTGCATGAATATTATTTAAGATTTTCTATCAATTTTCCAAATAACAAATAGATAAAATGGTTTAGCCCCCCCCCCCCCCCCTGTTGCAGAAGGATTCATAAAAATAGGAAAATAAATAAGAATACAATATCGAAAATATAAAAACAATCATTTAATATAATTACAGTCAGTTCATATTTGTAGTTTTTTAAATTAAATGAACTGAAATGTTTCTAAAAAAAAAAATACACAACTTTTCTTGTAAATATGTTCACAAAACAATACGTAAACAATGAAAATCTAAAATAATTTTTGCTTTCACAAGATAAGGTAATATTATTTCAAATTAGTGCAGACCCGTGAAAAATTACGGGATAGGTTGTAACAGTTTAACTTGTTACCCCCGTTTACTTGTATGTTGACTACACAAAACACCTTACTCTATGAGCGTGTTGGTTGCTAACTTCGGACGAGACAGTGGCGACATCGGGTAGAAGACGGAAGAGCGTTCACTCCACGGATTTTACTGGCGAAGGAAGGAGGGGTCTGGTCTCCGGCTGGCATGCTGACTTCGTAGATTGGCGTTAGTTTCCTTTACACTGGTTTAAATAGGACTTCATGTTTTTTTTAATGGTCATGTCTTTGAGACTGACCTAGGCGCCCAACATACTGTTTGAAAGGTTAGTTTTGTTCAGATTATAATGTTACACATAACGCTGGTTCCTAGTACTTTTAAAAGTGACTTGCATATTTCATAATCCCAGGAGCTTCCTCTTCAAGGAACCCTGGACCATGTCCTGAGTTTCGTTAAAACTTTAATCTTTAAATAGACGATTGTCTCATGCTCTACCAACTGTTTGATTTCAATAAATGTTAAAAGTTAATCTAATGTTTTCATTCACATATCCCTTATATTTTCACTGCGCACATGGATGTCGCTGGGAAGTAGATTGACTATTAATTTGCTAAAAGATTAAGAAAAATAGTTACAAGGTATGTAATGGTAGCTGATGTACTAATTTATAAAAACAATATTTGCCTTTCGAATTTAGGATCACTGCCTTTCAAAAGAAGAAATTTACAGTAAACTAGAAAAATTATAACATCTGTCAAACATTTAAACAAATGAAATGTGCAGTGTGTGTGCAATGTGCTTACGTTACGTTAATGTTTAAAAAGTTGATAACATAATCAACATTTGCAGCATTTGAAAGAACTACAGTAAGGGACGTGTTTTGAATGTAAAAAGTGTCCATTACACATTAGTTGTATTGCGCCGTAACCTGGAAGACTAACAACGCCTGTAATTGTCAGTGTTCATGTCGTTGAGCCCCAGATCTTCATTTTGCTCGTAGCTTCTCTCATACTTGGTGATTTTGAGGCCTGAAAAAGAAGAAATTTTAGCAATAATTTGAAATAGCTACAAGAAACGGATTTCTAAAAAAGTGTCATAATTAATTAATTATTTTATTATTATATCCACTGGAGCGATTATGGTCGAAAAATGGACCCCTCTTATTTTTATGTAATTGATAGTTGTCCAAAATTGGACCACATTTTCCTACCATTCGTAAAACATTTATTGTAATTATTTAAAACATTTCTATGGCCAGCCATTTATTTTAAAATGAAGCTATTGAAACGCTTTATCTATTATGACCATAGATGTCGCAAATCCGAACTTCGTAGACTATTTTAGAACGATGTTAAAAATAAATTTTTAAAATATTTTTTTATGCAGAATTTCTGATCAGCTGTTTATGGATAAAATTAAGTCCTTTTTCCATAGATATGCACCTTCCATTATCAAGTATACCACGGACAACATACAGAAATCGAAAATATTCTATGTTGACTCGAATAAGTACCTCTCACAGAGTTTAAAAAACACGCAGGATTCGCGCCGTTATAAACTTTACGATTTTTTTACATTTTATTGATAAATCCTACAAATAAACGGTAAAATACAGGTTAATTCATCGACTATATAGCACTATAACAAGTTTTTATGTCTCCATGTTAAAATTCGAAATTATGATTTTTTTTAATGTTAGCGAAAAATTTACAAAATGATCATCTGGAAATCTCGAGCAATCGAAGCAAGTTTATTTATTTCGCGTGGTCGCTCCAGTGGCTAAAGAAAGAAGAAACAAAAGAAAAACTATAAGATTGCGGAAGTAAACTTAAAAAGAAAAATAAAATTATTTTTATTTTTTTATGTTAGCTCCATCCACACAGGCAAAAAATTCCCTCAGGGCCCATGTTATATTTGGGGATGCTGTGTGGAGGGTCTTTATAGGGAAATGAAGGAGATGAAGTTCTGGGCAGGAAAAAAATATGAGGGGTGGGTTCGAATCTGGGGCCAATATGTCTAGGAGAGACGGATGTACAAATCCATCCTTCCCACTGCGGTGCAAGGCGATGGGTCGAGAGTCTGGCTGGAGAGGTCTAGGTTAGGACTCCCTCAAGCATTCTCTCCAGATCCGGCCGACCACGCATTAGGTGGGCAAACCCATTGGCCACCAAGACCTAGACAAATCTCACCCCATGAATGGGGGCACCCTGGCTAAGTCACCAAATGCGGCGAGCCACTTGGGGAGACCCAAGACCAAGACCCACGCAGGGGTATTGTTTATCCAATAAATAATTCCATAATTTGTAAAAGCTAGTCAGTTAATAGTGCCCGCCGGAATTTGAACCTTCGACTTTAGGATTGCTAGTCGAAAGCTTTACCTCCCGACCATGGAGGGCGATAAAAAGGTTATATTATGAAATAATTAACGTACCATCATCGAGAGTTCCATCATCAGTAAGAGTTTGGACGTATGAGTTCCCGGCCGGGTCGTCCAGAATGAGCGTGACTGGAAGAGCGCCATCGATAACTTTACGCATCCTGTCCACGAAACTGCAATCACAAAATAATACAAACATATTAATTTTTCAAATTTTAGTGTAAAAGTAAGAGTAAAAGAAATTGCTAAAGTTAAATTTCACAAAAATGCCTTTTCAGATCAATTTAACGGCCTGTTTTTCATCACTTTTAACTTTTGCTTTTACTTTCCGTAAACAGATAATTACTCTATATTTACTCCGCCATTTTGACATAATTGATAGTTCTGTTGGAGGTAAGGTACGAAATTGCGTGCTTCAACATTGATTATCAATCATGATTAAGGCGTCGACCTTATTACGTCAGAGGGTCAAAATTTTTATGAATGTATCCGTATATTAAAAATTATTTTGAAAAGGTGATGAAATACGCTTTCAAAATTTATAATTCGATAAGCATATAATTTTTTAAATACAAAAATTTTGCAAGCAAACATTAAAAAGTTTAAAAATGGCTCACTTTATTTTTTCCAACTGAAATTACTGATAACGAGTTAAGTTTCATAAATTCCATACACTCATTCAGTTTTCAAACAGCTTGCGTGCCACCTATTACAATTTTTTAATACAAATTTCATAACGCCAGAACTCACCAGTATATATAGAAGCCACCGCTGGCAGGCACACATCAAATCCCCAAAGTTTCATCGCAATTGGATGAATGGTTTAACAACACACAGCATACATACATATATACATAGACAGAAGCAAACATATTTTAATTTTTATATATATAAATGTAAAAAAATTTATAAAAAATTCCAAAATTTTCATACATTTTTTTTTAAATTGTGCTTGGAAACTTTGGTTCCACAAAGTTATACATTTTAATTATTTTGTGGCTATCTTTTAGATTTGAGTACAAAGTGTGGTGTTTTCTCTTTCTAACACCATTTAAATCATATTTCTCATCATGATAGTAAGGGAGACAACGATTTTAATGAGACCTCTAGTGAACAAATTAGCCTTAGAATTAGAAGGTCTTAACTCGTTACTAGCCGTTCGATCACCGGTGATCAATCGACGCAAACCAAAATAATCACTAAAAAATAATTTTGTTATGCGATTTTAACCCTTATGTATAAAGAAAACGTGTGAAGAAGAAGGTCAGAATCGCTTGGGGCATTCTTGTTCATAAGGTATAAGATACCATGAACCCACCTAGAGCAGCGATATAATTTCTTTGAGATTGTTTATGACACGGCCTGCGAGGCTGCGCGTCGCCCGGCTGGACAAAATGGCGGCTGTGAAGTCTCGCGTCGCGGGCGACGAAATGATCGTAAAACGTATAAATTCATCGAATAAACGCAAGTAATATTGTTCTTATGTATAGTTTAGTATTCAAGGAATGTGTTTCAGTAAAGATTACATAAGATAGCATAAAAATTAACCTGCAAAATATTACGTAAAAGTCAAAACATCGCGAAATTTTTTCGTTTTTTCCGTGTTATTTGAAACGTAGTAAAAAGTATAAATTCATTGAATAAACGCAAGTAATATTGTTCTTATGTATAGTTTAGTATTCAAGGAATGTGTTTCAGTAAAAATTACATTAGATGGCATAAAATTAACCTGCAAAATAATACGTTAAAGTTGACGTTTTTTCGTTTTTTCCTGGCTCGTCAGGGGTTAAGTGCCTTGTCGACGTGCATAGCAAAATGACCCACCTGTCCATGCGCTGGGTATCTTCTTCTGTGTTAGAATCGCCCGCCAGCCCGGCTAGCTGCTCCTGCATGGCGCGCAACATTCCCTCTACAGTGGTGAACCGCCCGCACAATGAACGTGAACCGGATTCCAACTCCAGCTCGGGAACCAAAAGATCGCAAGTATCCGACTAGAAATAAAAAACAAACAATTATTAACAAAGTATTCCATTTTGATGCAGGCGGTAGGATGCCGGTTGTGTGCCGGCGCAAAAGCCAAAATGTTAAAAAAAATATTCATTTTGGAATGCGATTTTAACCCTTATGTATAAAGAAAACATATGAAGAACAAGGTCAGAATCGCTTGGGGCATTCTTGTTCTTGACATAACAGATAAAAGAAACACACTCAGCCACTCAAATAATTGTCTTTGGACATTTCTCTGACTTTGGAAAAGGCATTTCTGCCGCGATTCGAACTGTCAAACTTTGAACGTCGCGTGAGAAGATCGATAAACCTATCAATTTGTCTAATAAACGCAAGTAAAGTTGTTTGTAAGCGTAGTTTGTTGTTCAAGGAACGTATTTCGGTAAATATTATATACCAAAGCATAAAATTAACCCACAAAATTTACGTCAAAAGTCAAAACATCGCGAAATTTTCGAGTTTCATCTGTAGAAACCGAGGCATTCAACCGGTTAAGAGACAATTAACATGGTCTGTTAAAATTTGCATGAAAATAGTATGTAAAATTCAAACCTTCAAAAGATCCCTGGAAAAGTCATCCCTGGAACGAACCTTCACTTCAATCCTAACTCCTTTCTCCTCAATGCCACCTCCTGACTTAACCTGCAAAAATATCATTTAGTTAATACATTTACATTTTCAAGTTAATCCCTCAGAAGAGCTATTCTCTAAGAGATTGTTCTCCCGCGAGAAGTGCTGTCAGATTTAAGTGATTTTCTACATCTGTTAAATGAATAAATAATCATGCATACTTGCAGGAATTCATGTTTAAAACGACCCAAACTAAAATATGTGACAGCTCACAGCTGAAATTTTGATATCGGCCGATAGAAAAAGCAAATAACAGCCGTAGAAAATCACACAAATCTGACAGGACATCTCGCGGGAGAACGAGATCTCTTAGAGAATAGCTCTTCAGAGCTATATCTGATTCGTGAATCTAAACTTGTGCGAAAACAAAATATCACAAACAACGGCTTCCGACACATATCTCAAATTTGTAGAATGATGGACGGCGTAGTAAGCGATATAACTGTAAAATAACTTACTTCATTGGTTCGATGACCGCACTGCTCACAGTTGGTAGCCATGATGACTACTTCCTTGAAATGAGGAATATCTGCCATGAAAAAAACATACATACTATTAATAAATGGCATCGGAAGATCAAAGCAAAAATAACGCAGTTGTGACTTGAATGAAATTCTTTATACTGCTGGAACGAAACTAGAAAAGGTACAAAGCGTGTTGAGCAAGCTCGGGCAACTTTTATCTGCATGAAAAAGATGTTCTGAAGTCATGTTCTTAACCTTAGATTACGAATGCGAATGGTCAGATGCTACATGTTTTCGGTATTATTTTAACCACTCCGACCCCTAAGCTTGTTTTCAAGACAATATATCAGTCAAGTCCAATAAGATTGTTTTCAACGCGCGTGTTACCACAGAAATGGTTATAACTCCGCTTTTGTTCTAGTTACAACCTTAAAACAAAAAGGAGAATATCTATAATAAACCACGCTTCATATCTCTATTCAAAGTTGTCCATAGAAATAGATAAGAAATACTTATTTTGTAGAAACAGTTTTCACCCGCCAAAATATATACGCGCCATTAGACTTAATTACCAACACCTCTGCCATAGGTCACCCCAAGTGGATCGCTACGTTTGGTGATTTAGCAGGGATGCCCGGGTTCATGGGGTGAGGTTTGTCTAGGTCTTGGAGGCGAATGACCAGGACACACTGAACCCCAGATTCCTACCCAGCCCTTAAACCCTTTTCTTTCCCAGAACTCTCCTCTCCTCCTTTTCCTTAAAAAAAACCCTCCGTACAGCATCCCCAAAGATGACATAGGCCCTGAGGGAGATCATTTTCCTTAGGGCCTCCTGTGTGGAGCTCGTGTAAAAAAAAGGTATTTTTTTAGTAAATATTTTTGTATGAAATGGTAGAAAAAGTGAAGTGTTTAAATTGTTTATTATACATTTGTATAAAAAAATAAGTGTTTTTTTGGCCGTGATTTTAGTAGTGCTTTTACATAAAAACATCATGTGAATCATTTTTACAATTTTTTTATGTTTGCATCCTAAATTTTAATATTTATTTGTAATACATAATACAATTTTAAAGCGTATTTCATAACTTTTCAAAAACAGTTTTAAGTATTTGGCTACATTCAGAAATATTTAATTTATTGAGCTTTAATTGCGAAGCAGAAATAACACAAATTTTTATAAATCAAAAGAGTTTAAGACAAAAAACTTGCACAAAAGCGATAGACCGGAGTGGCTATGGAATGTTGCTAAAAAATATTTTTTAGAGTTTAATTTGGCTTGCATCTGGCGCGCGCGGGAGCGTAATCGGCAAGGGACCGGTTAATATGTAAAACATAGACAATATTTGATTTGTGGTGAGCATTTGAATATTGCTTTCCTCATTATCTCAAAAAATAGTATTTTGAGATATCTGATTAATCAACTGGACGATCGATGTACAAACCTGTCATCTTCATATTGGTGTCGCAGGGGGCGCTGCAGTCGGGGCAGTTGGTGCGGAACGACATCACTTCCCCCTTCTCCATCTCCTGCAGCGTGTGGTGCTCCGGGTTAGCGGGCAGCAGCAGGGACCCTGTATCCGTATCCTCGGGAACGTCGTCTCGCACCTAAATAAACAGTTGACCGGTTAGCAACGATACTTGTAATGCTATAGAAATGAGATCCCAGAGGCGTAAAATCATATATGATCGTGTCAGAAATGTGGAGACCCACAAAGAATGCAAGACTGATGTAAAAATAATAAAGGAATCCTCAATGTTTTGGGCATGTAGAGCGAATGAAAGAAGAATGGGATGGAAGGGGAGAATATGTGACGCAAATGTGAATGGTAGAAGAAGTGGGGGAAGTGAATCATGATCAAGGGAATCAGATACTTTAACAGGTCGCGTGCCGATTGCGCGCCCTGTAGCCGAATAAATAAATTAAAAAAAACTTTTTGATATGCAATTTTAAAGCTTATGTATAAATAAAATGTATGAAGAACAAGGTCAGAATCGCTTGGGGCATTCTTGTTCTTGACGTAACAGATATAAGGAACACACCTAGCCTCTCAAATAATTGTCTTTGGACATTTCTAAGACTTTGGAAATGGCCATTTCTCCCGCGATTCGAGCTGTCAAACTTTGAGCGTCGCGTGTCATGAAAAGATCGATAAACCTATCAATTTGTCAAATAAACGCAAGTAAAGTTGTTTGTAGGCGTAGTTTGTTGTTCAAGGAACGTATTTCGGTAAATATTATACACCATAGCATAAAATTAACCCACAAAATTTTCGAGTTTCATCTGTAAAAACCGAGGCATTCAACCGGTTAAGCCAAACATCAACGCTAAAGAAGGTTTCGTTCGGTTTGTGTGAATTTTTTAGTGAGAGTTGTTTTGTGTGCTCCTCATTTTTGCATTGGCTGATTCTCGTGGACAGCGCGTGGCCGTAAAGTTTTTCTTCTTGCTCGAAAATTTTTTTTTTCCAAGGTGACGAATCATGGTGCTACGGTTACGACCCTGAAACGAAGCCACAATCAAGCCAGTGGAAGACGTCAAGTTCGCCTCGCCCCAAAAAAGCTCGTCAAGTGAAATCACTTGATGAGCTTTTTTGCTCACACATTCCACTGGCTTGATTGATGCTTTGTTTCAGGGTCGTTACCATAGCACCATGATTCGTCACCTGTGATGACTTTGGAAAAAAAAAAATTTCGAAAAAAAAAAATTTCCCGAGCAAGAAGCAAAACTTTACGGCCGCCGCGTTGTTCACGAGAATCAGCCATTGCAAAAACGAGGAGCACACAAGACAACCATCACTAAAAAATTCACACAAACCGAATGGAACCTTCTTTAGCTATGACGTTTGCCTTACTGACTCGGGAATGGTGGCTTTATACGCCCCCTAGCGGCAAAACGCGGTACTACAAAAACTCGGCCCACCACAACATCTGTTCGGTTTCTTTTGAGTACCCCCTCGTATGTATGAGATGATATATGAAGGAGAAGGAGGCAATGAGTGTGTGCCAAGATCGAGTTGTTCGGTAGTCCTTCCTCTCTGCCTATTCTTGCGGAAAACGGCATGATAGACAGTTAGTTAGTTAGCACTCCAGCACATTGAAAAGTCATGGACCGCCACCGTTGTGCGATATTCACAAAAAAAAAAATAATAATAAATACCTCAGCATGAGAAAAGATTCCCAGTGCGTGATTTTGTTCTGTGGTGCGATCAAAGTATGTGACCTTGCACCCAGGGTCAGAACTGGGCGCATTAGGGTTCTCTATGTGACTGGTCCCTGTAACAGAAAGATTATTTTACAATTTGGGAGGCCGGTGAAGGTACCATCGCCCCGGGAACCATTTATTGGTCAACCAACACCTCTGTCATAAGTCATCCCAAGTGGTAAGTTACGGCTGGTGGCTTAGCAGGGGTGCCCATGTTAATCGGGTGAGGTTTGTTCAGGTTTTGGTGGCGATTGCGCCTGCACACCAGCAGCGTGGCGGGCCGGATAAGGATCCCTTCCACTGTGGTTGGGTCGAAAGAGTCGCTAAGCGTTGGGTCGAAAGAGTCCAACTGGAGAGGTCAAAATGTCTCCTTTGACCGGCCTCTCCCCGTCCGGCCAGCCACACAGTACGTGGGCAAACGCATCCGCCGTCAAGACCTAGACATCTCATGAGCCTAGGGACCCCGGTTAAGGCACCAAAGGATATATTTAATAATTTTTATAACAAATTTTACATCTTGAATATTGTTCCACTAAATTATTATACATATCGCACATTTGTAAAAGCATATAAAAATCAAAAAGTGTTTGGGGATTGTGAGATGTCTATGTATTGCTATATTAAGCATAGGAAATGTTTGAAACTTTCAAAATACCTTCTTTAAACCCCCGCGAAGGTTTTTGAATTATTACAACCACATGACAATACATGTGAAAAGTTTTTCAATCATCACAAAAATTCTTGCGAAACCATCAAAAAGTTTCAGCATGACATTTTGAAAAATAATGATTGTTAAATCAAAATTCATTTTTAAAAACTCTTTAAATTAATGAATTAATTATTTTAAGTACTTGTATAATAATTTGAATCGAATCAAGAATTATAGATATTTTAAATAGGTACCTATGTTAAACTAAACTATGAAAGTAAACTGAATGCTGTTGAAATGAGATCCCTGAGGCTATGTGTGGTAAAAATATGTATGATCATGTGAGAAATGTGGAGATACGCAAAGAATGTAAGGCTGAAGTAAGCATAATGAATAAGATTAAAAAAGGGACCCTCAGATGGTTTGGGCATGTAGAGCGAATGAACGAAGAAAGTAGTGTAAGAAGAATATATAACGCATATGTGAATGGTAGAAGAAGTCGGGGACACCCAAGGAAGACATGGCACGATCAAGTGAATCAGATATTTGAGTGAAGCAAAGAGTGTGTGCCAGGACCGAGTTGTTTGGCGGTCCATCCTCTCTGCCTACCCCTGCGGAAAACGGCGTGATGGTTAGTTAGTTAGTTACCCATGTTAGGAACCAAATTCGATTGATTGTTCTTATATAATATACAAAAATGAATATTTGCAATATATGAAAAATGAAAATTTGAATTAAAAAATTTGTAATGGGTGGCACGCCAGCTGTTTGAAAACTGAATGTACTGGGAATGAATATATGGAACGCGGGAGGGGGTTGGCAGGACGGGATCGATAGAGGGGAGAGGGAAGGCAGGGAAAGTGGAAGGGGACGCACGGAAAAGGACAAGCAAGGAGAAACAGTTTATTTATTTGAATATGGCTTTGCAACGCGCGCCGGGAAACAGCTAGTTTACTATAAATAAATAATTACCACTGATATCTTCGAGTATAAGATTGAAGGGTCCGTTAACCTCAACGTCCTTAAGTTTGGCGAGACTAAGTACAAACAGATCAATCTTGAGGGCATCCTCGGGATGTTCCTGCCTCCGTTTCTCCTGGTCCTGTTTTAGTCCTTCGGCAACTCGATCGATTATACCTTCGACCGTTGTGACTTCTGCAAGAAAAAGGCAGATAAATTAGTACAATGGTCTGTGAACCGGTCAACCTTTGATTGCGATTTGACTGCGGCCCGCTGAGGGGGGGGAGCATTGATTGATTATATTTTAGATTGTTTTGATATTACACGTCATTAAGTTACCTAAAATGTATAACTAGTAAACATTGCCTCAAAAATGTATGGGACGAATGGGAAAGGACACGCAGGGAGAAACAATTTATCTATTAAATGGCATAGCAACGCATGCCAGGTACCAGTTAGTTGTATATAAGTATGCCCGGGGTGCCAATTATCGGCGGATCAACTGTCACGGAACCACCTTCAGGAGAATTATTTTTCTCAGGACCTATGTGGAGTTAATGTAAAAAAAAAAATTAAAATTAACAAACCTCCTTTCTGTCCAGTAGCTGGTACCTCCAATTCTAATTCTGGTATAGTTATAACGGCGCTGTGAGCACGTACTACTCGTCTGTTCAGATCGCGCGCGCTCTCTACCTTCAGCCTGTGCACGCACCCCTGTTCCTTTGCAGCCAAGGCGTCGCGCAGTTCGTTGTCGCTGTGTCCGCAGTGCGCGCAGCGAAACGACATCACAATGACGTCGCGGAAGAAGGGAATCCGCGTCAGCATTATACGTGTAGAGCCCTGGAAAGTAAACGGAGCAATATTAGTGAACACTGATTTGGCAATAAAATCACAACACACTTCAGGTAGGCGAAAACAAGAAATCCACAGAGAAAATGGAATTTGTTTTAAGTCAACACATTTTCATAATAATATGTTCATTTGAAAGAAAAAAATTTTCTATAGTGCTCACCACACCCAAAATACAAGGTGGTGCAAAATTAATCACCTACCTATCGGAAGATGTTATAATTTTGGCAAATGGCTTTGTACGTTAATCGTATTTGACATTTGTGACCTAGACAGCTGCAGTGTACAAACAGACAAGCAATGAAGCGCTATTTTTGTTATTTATTTTTGGGGTGTTATGCCGTGTTTCGCTACCGCCTTCTTTAGCCAACGTTTTGGACAGCGTTACAGTGTCCATCATCAGGTCAGATGAGCTAACACCCCAAAAATAAATAGCAAAAATACTTTTGGCAGTGAAAACCTAAAAACATACCTAATGAAGCGCTATATTCCGCAAGAGCATGGAATAATTGTGGATTAATTGCCTTTCTCAATCTCAACAACGAAGAGGACAATTTTGTGTCAAAAGTCATCATGAGCGACGAGGCGCATTTCCACTTAAGCGGTTATGTCAATAAGCAAAATCTTCATTTCTGGGGTAATGAAAATCTGCATGTAATGCACCAAGAGCCATTACATCCACTCAAAGCCACTGTGTGGTGCGGCGTTCACGCGGGAGGAGTGTTTGGGCCGTATTTTTTTTGAGGATGCAATTGGCAATACGGTCACTGTTACTGGCGAACGCTACAGGGCCATAATAAACAACTTCTTACTGCCGGAATTGTATGAACAGGACTTGGTGAACAAGTGGTTTCAACAAGACGGTACAACCTCCCGCTCCCTTCATTCTCACGCCGAAACAAAGCCAATTAATGGCAAAAAACCACAGTTCTACTGGCTCCCGATAATCAGAACTCTTGTGTGGTAATAAATGCAAACTTTAAAAAAAGCGAACTACAATTATCCTAAACACTCCAAACGAAAACATTTTTTAATAGGTTATGTTTTGCAAAACAAAACTAATACTTACATTTTCGTGGCAGCTCATGCACATGGATTCAACTTCAGTGACTTCTGGATCCTCATCTCCACCGTCAATGTCCCTGAACATCGGTTTCTCTGCAGTGGTCATGACTTCTCTGTCAGGAAACTTAAAAAATATAAATTTCAATAACAAACAAGTTGATTCATTGAGTGTCGCAGCGTGATCGTCAGCGGTGACGTTAGCAGCTGTCAAATTCCTTAAATTTGCTTCTAGCAACTTCCAACGAGTTGCCAGACGGAAAAATATATTTTTACAGGTAATAATTATAATATTCTGGTCATATTCCATTTTTTATAAAGAAATCATTTTTACACCTTCAGAGCTTACACAAAATTTTACAATTAAATTCTCTGTTCCTAAATACCAGGAAACTTGCAAACGTAAAAATACATTAAATTTAATTGCATCTTTCAGGAACAAAAAATGCTAGCAAAATACACACTAAGCCTCGATTGCATTGAGCGAGTTAACAAGCTACTAACCGGTAAGTTTAAAAGCGGGTGAATCGGCGAGTGAGATCGTCATGATGACACACAAAACCATAAATATACTAATCCCTAGATCGATATCTTCGGGCCTTCTCCATACAAAATGGTCTGTCGTCATATCTGTCATCAAAACCACAGATAAACCCATAAAATGAACTGCAACGGCGCGAGTAGACTAAAAGATAGAGGAACACTATTTGTCTACCATAGACAATACAATCGCACTCGACCTACTTCATTCATTAGCCCAATAAATTATTTAAAAAACAAAAATGCTTGAAAGCACAAAAAGGTGAAAGTTTCCCCAGGACAACATCATTCCATCTGACAAAACGCTATCCTGAGGAAATGAGCTTTACATCATTTTTTACAGCTCATTTTCTCAGCAGGGAGCTTTGTCAGACGGAAACCTGTTATCCTGAAAATGATAACTCAGGGGTACATTTTAAAATACTTTTTTAATTTTCAGAAAGACAATCGACAATAGCATATAAAACACTGGATCCGCTGGAAATATTGATACTGGAAAGGAAAAATGGCTAGAGCGTCGTACTGCCGTGACATTAAAGATGAACCTACATAATAAGTTATACTGTTTGTTTATGTTCGTACATCTTTAATATCACAGCTATATGGCGTTTTAGCCGTTTTTCCTTTCCTGTCTCCATATATATTTTAGTTCTTGTAGAACGAAATAAAAAATCTAAATATTCTAAACATATAAATATTATTTCCTTTCAACCAAAATAACAGATGTATGAGTATACTTTCCCATAGGATGAGGACCCATTTCAGCCATCTCACAGCAAAAGTTCTGAAATAAATATATCACATTTAAAAAACCATACATCACATTAATAAATTTGGGAACGCATAATACTTGTGATGAACAAAGTATGTATGCGACAGGCCACGTCAAGAGTCGGAATAGTATGTGTGAATCGGTTTACATGAATTCTGTAGGTCGAAATACGTGAGCGATAGACAACCTTTGCCGCTCTAAAACTCATACCAAAATTATATTCAAATCACTTGCATGGATTGTAATCAACGTACGATCCATACCACTCATTGGGACTGCTACCGAGATAGTGGATCATTAATAATCATCTGCAACAGGGTCCCTCTTTCTTTATGGTGGAAACGAGAGGTTAAACTAAGCTCTCCGAGCATTATTTGACCCTGTTATACGTGCAAGGAATCGTAGCAAGTAGAGATATAAACAAAATCACCTTTCTTTGGAATCATGCGACATGTCTTCAACTGAGGCGTTGAATTCTCCTCTGGTGTTCTTGCTATATCTGAAAATTGAAAACACTTTTTACGATATTTGTATCTCAAATGAAATTATGTTCACAAAACAACATTTTGTATTGAGCTCCTACGGAGAAATGCGAATGCTACCATTTAAATACTCCACATACATTTAAATGTAAAATTGAATAAAGCAAGGATTGTATGCAAAGACTGAGTTGTTTGGCAGTCCGTCCTCTCCGCCTATCCTGCGGGGAAACATGATGATTTATTAATTGAAGGTTTGTTAAGTAAAACATTATTATTTTTACCTTGTACGAGGTCTTGTATGAGATGGGCATTTTCACCTTGGCCAATTGTCACTCAAGCTTCCACCTATCTTCTGGGGTGAGAGGTGATCAGAGACTTTTTCCTTCTGTCCAGAAGGGTTTTCGGGACTTCAAGCGGCATGCTGCATGTTATGAGGTGTTCGAACATTTTCTGAAACGAAATATGTAAAACATTAACCACTAGTACCCCATAAGCTTGTTTTCACGATAAATTCAAAAAAGTTTTTCGTAAGCAAATGTCATTAACCTCAAATTGATTTACAGATAAATTAAGATGAATGTAAATGTTTTATGTAATTACCTGATTTCTTGATCTCAATTATAGACGTGTGTATACCATTTTTTCACCTCTAGAATTCATGTAAACACATTTTGAATAAAAATATGTCCAACGGCAAATCAAGCATCAAATTATGGTCGAACATAAATAAACATTTCCGTTCGACATGCACGTCACACGAAACTGACTTTAGTTAATTCTGTGAAGCCTTTAACGCTGCACGGCTTTTTAATGATTTCTCGACGCGCTTTAACATTAGCAACCAACACTTTAAATTCAAAATATTTACGTACAACACGCACATAGATAAACCAGTCATAACACGCAATAACATCGACGCTAAAAATGTCAAATAAAATCCCTCTACCGGATAATAAATATACTAATCTACCGGATGTTTCTAACAACTATCACCGTCATCATCGAAATAAATACATAAACCGGATGCATTCGGCGGGGACGCCATTAGTTTCAAAATTTTAGTAAGTTATACGCCCCTGCACAAAACTGTCTCGCTCAGTAGCAGCCATAAATATACTAATCCCTAGATCGATATCTTCGGGCCTTCTCCATACAAAATGGTCTGTCGTCATATCTGTCATCAAAACCACAGATAAACCCATAAAATTAACCGCAACGGCGCGAGTAGACTAAAAGATAGAGGAACACTATTTGTCTACCATAGACAATACAATCGCACTCGACCTACTTCATTCATTAGCCCAATAAATTATTTAAAAAGCAAAAATGCTTGAAAGCACAAAAAGGTGAAAGTTTCCCCAGGACAACATCATTTCATCTGACAAAACGCTATCCTGAGGAAATGAGCTTTACATCATTTTTTACAGCTCATTTTCTCAGCAGGGAGCTTCGTCAGACGGAAACCTGTTATCCTGAAAATGATAACTCAGGGGTACATTTTAAAATACTTTTTTAATTTTCAGAAAGACAATCGATAATAGCATATAAAACACTGGATCCGCTGGAAATATCGATACTGGAAAGGAAAAATGGCTAGAGCGCCGTACTGCTGTGACATTAAAGATGAACCTACATAATAAGTTATACTGTTTGTTTATGTACGTTCATCTTTAATATCACAGCTATATGGTGTTTTAGCCATTTTTCCTTTCCCTGTCTCCATATATATTTTAGTTCTTGTAGAACGAAATAAAAAATCTACATATTCTAAACATATAAATATTATTTCCTTTCAACCAAAATAACAGATGTATGAGTATACTTTCCCATAGGATGAGGACCCATTTCAGCCATCTCACAGCAAAAGTTCTGAAATAAATATATCACATTTAAAAAAAACCATACATCACATTAATAAATTTGGGAACGCATAATACTTGTGATGAACAAAGTATGTATGCGACAGGCCACGTCAAGAGTCGGAATAGTATATGTGAATCGGTTTACATGAATTCTGTGGGTCAAAATACGTGAGAGGCGGAGAGCGATAGACAACCTTTGCCGCTCTAAAACTCATACCAAAATTATATTCAAATCACTTGCATGGATTGTAATCAACGTACGATCCATACCACTCATTGGGACTGCTACCGAGATAGTGGATCATTAATAATCATCTGCAACAGGGTCCCTCTTTCTTTATGGTGGAAACGAGAGGTTAAACTAAGCTCTCCGAGCATTATTTGACCCTGTTATACGTGCAAGGAATCGTAGCAAGTAGAGATATAAACAAAATCACCTTTCTTTGGAATCATGCGACATGTCTTCAACTGAGGCGTTGAATTCTCCTCTGGTGTTCTTGTTATATCTGAAACTTGAAAACACTTTTTACGATATTTGTATCTCAAATGAAATTATGTTCACAAAACAACATTTTGTATTGAGCTCCTACAGAGAAATGCGAATGCTACCATTTAAATACTCCACATACATTTAAATGTAAAATTGAATAAAGCAAGGATCGTATGCAAAGACTGAGTTGTTTGGCAGTCGGTCCTCTCCGCCTATCCTGCGGGGAAACATGATGATTTGTTAATTGAAGGTTTGTTAAGTAAAACATTATTATTTTTACCTTGTACGAGGTCTCCTTGTATGGAGTCTTGTATGAGATGGGCATTTTCACCTTGGCCAATTGCCACTCAAGCTTCCACCTATCTTCTGGGGTGAGAGGTGATCGGAGGAGACTTTTTCCTTCTGTCCAGAAGGGTTTTCGGGACTTCAAGCGGCATGCTGCATGTTATGAGGTGTTCGAACATTTTCTGAAACGAAATATGTAAAACATTAACCACTAGTACCCATAAGCTTGTTTTCACGATAAATTCAAAAAAGTTTTTCATAAGCAAAATTTTAACCTCAAATTGATTTACAGATAAATTAAGATGAATGTAAATGTTTTATGTAATTACCTGATTTCTTGATCTCAATTATAGACGTGTGTATACCATTTTTTCACCTCTAGAATTCATGTAAACACATTTTGAATAAAAATATGTCCAACGGCAAATCAAGCATCAAATTATGGTCGAACATAAATAAACATTTCCGTTCGACATGCACGTCGCACGAAACTGACTTTAGTTAATTCTGTGAAGCCTTTAACGCTGCACGGCTTTTTAACACATTTTAACTTTTTAATCACGGATTTCTCGACGTGCTTTTAACATTAGCAACCAACACTTTAAATTTAAAATATTTACGTACAACACGCAATAACATCGACGCTAAAAATGTCAAATAAAATCCCTCTACCGGATAATAAATATACTAATCCATACCGGATGTTTCTAACAACTATCACCGTCATCATCGAAATAAATACATAAACCGGATGTATTCGGCGGGGACGCCATTAGTTTAAAAATTTAAGTAAGTTATACGCCCCTGGTAGCAGCTAAAATAATGACTCTCGCGCGAACCAATTCGATCGACATTTTATCAAAAACTTGAGCTCGCAGCTAGCGCCACACGCTTGCCAGTAGCGAGAATTACGGCTCCCGCGTGAACTATTCTGACAGTTACGAAATCAGCTGTTGGTAGGCCGCCATCTTGAGCGAGTAACGAGTAAAGTTGATCACTTTTCAACTTTTTTCGTTGATTGTCCACAATCTGCTAATTAGCATAGAATACGATGACACTGACCGAGTTTACTAACAGATAGTGAATTTCCCAGATAGTAGCTTGTAAACTCGCTCAATGTCATCGAGGCTATCAGTAAAAAAAAAAAAAACAAAAATAGAAAATAGAAAATTCAATCTAAAATAATTACTTCCCCTCCTAAACAAGGTACAAAATAAAAAAACTTTATTTATTTATTATGAATTAAAACCCCTTTTATGGGGCTTTTGGTGGTATAAATAGTAAAATAAAGCAGTTTTTTTTATACATAACTGAACTGTCTCAGTAACAACATTTTGTGATAGATTGAAGATTTACTGAAAACAAAAGAGTGTTTCTTACTTGTCATATTGTATCTTGTATTTGTGAGACAATGGCGAGCTTTGATGTAATATAAAACATAATTTATTATTGAAGTGTAAACTTTTTAGCACCGTTGTGATTTGAAGCTCGATGAAACGGAAACGAGCGGCACTAAAAATAGACAAACACATCTATCGAATTTATCCTGCGAGAGAATGAGATAGACTTATCGGTGTTCTCTTTGTGCGGTGCTTCGTATTATAATATGTAAAATAATTTCTAAACTTTGTAACAATATTATAATCAATAAACCCTACAATCATCCTATTCCTGATCCTCTGCATTCGTCTCATTCTCTCGAAGTTTAGTTTTCTGAAGGTTACACTTCTACCACGTGTGAACTGCACACTTGATGTATTATCTTTATGCCATCCGCAATTTAAATTTATATTTCTTGGTTTTTGATTTTTTTTGCTCCATTCTTTTTTTTATAAAATATTACGCACATTTAAATTCAATTAAAATCTTCCACGTATTGCCTTAATTTTTTTTGCGTTTTTTTTAAATACATTTTTGTAATTTGTACATTCAAAACTTTTGCAGTCCTTGTATCATGTAGTGAATCATGTAAAACATTTTATATGATAACGTAAAAGCTCATCGGGGTTAAATATAAGCACATAGATAAATAAACCTTGGAACGCCGTAGTCCTCCGGAACTCTGCGTAATATTAAGTAACAACGATATTTATTTTTATTTGCAAACACAGGAAGAGTTTTGCAACCCTTGCTTTGCTTTTGTTATTTATACGTGTTTACGCAGACATTATTTTAAGTACTTACTTATGTGAAAGAATTTACTATCACACGAAACTTGTCATAATGTAGCTGCTCGTTACTTTATCTATGTAATTCTGATATTTGACGTTTACATACAAAGTGGCATTATGCAGTTCGTTCATTAATTCTACGCTGCTGTGTTGTTTAAAACTGTTATAATGTAATAAGCACATGAAAATACAGTTAAAAAATCACCCAACATGCATTAGTAGTACAATTTACAATGGTAATACTTGAATAAGTTGTTAAAGTGGTATTTTTTATTATATACCCTGGGGGCATTGAATGAGACGCTTGCTTCTTTCGATGTGTCAATTTGCGTTCTATTTTGGCTGGAAAGCAGGTTTTTGCGCTTTTTAAGCAATAAATTAATTGCAGTACTTATTTTATGCACAAATTAAAGATTTTATTCTAAATTATAACAATGTTATCCTATATTTCATCGTGTTAGTTGAAGTAGTTGAATAAGTTCCTATCGGCATTAACAATTACTCAAGCTCCCGAAGAGAATTATAAAATTTGTGTTTTTGTATATTTCCAGCGAGTGCAAAACTGCAGAAGATGTAATATTTTTTAGTTAAATAATCATTAGGTAGATAATTTTATATTTTCCACACAATGACACAAAAATGATTTTAAAAATATTATTTTTCAAAATTAATTCGATATTGAATTGAATCGAGATTCCTTGTTCGGTAAATTGTTTATTCCTGTATTTAGCGCAGTTGTTTTGCTTTCTTCGAAGCTATCAGTGGTATGTTCAAACACATAAAAAGAAAATTTGGACACGGTAGGCACATTTTATTTAAAAAAACAATTTACATCAGATAACAATGAGAAACAACTCTGCCAGTAACCGAAATTAAAAAATAATGCATTTTAAAAGCTATTTCGTTCAAAAACTGATATTTTAGCTTGTTTTCTTCACGCTGTCTTGACATACAATGTTTTTGTTTTTTTTTTGTTAAGCCTAAACTCAGAACCTAGCTTTATTGTTTGAATTAAATAAGAGAATAAACAAAACTCACCTTTAAACTTTCACAAAACTTCCTGGACATGTTGGCGTAGATATTGCAGATTCCTTGGCAAAATAAAGAGCGTCTAACCCTATTCTACTCTCGTAAACTATATTCCCAGTCTGATATTTTTTTCATCATCAAAGTTAGACCCCGCAAAGTATTGGAACATTGCTAGTCAATCCAAGGGAGCCTGCTACGCCCAATATAAAGGGCTATCCCATCAAAACCGTGGTTTCGAAAAATCCCCCATTTTTCCAAAAAATAAATTTCCTCTCTTATTCGAATGGGAATCGGACATTGTTCCGTTCCTTCTTACTTGTTTAAAATTCACGTCCTTGACTCGATTGTACATTCTGTGGTCTAGAAGTGGGAACTTTAGATCACATATTTTTTGGTGGTCCCTCTCTAAATAAATATACTCTCTTCTATCAAGCGTTATCTAAAATTAATTCCCCTCCATACAAGATCTCATCTCTTTTAAGTCTGAACTCGACTCCAATCTTCCATATAATTATGAAATTTGTACATTTAAATAAAATTATTATATAAATTCACCTTTTCTTTCTCTGTAATTTGAAATGACGGCCTAGAATTGAAAGCCAGAAATAATTGAAAAAAAAAAACGAAATAAATATTAAATGCTTTATTCAATTTTCGGTTTCTTACTATTTTCTTACTGATAAAAAGTGTTTTATAAAATAATGTATTCCTATTAACCGTTTCGCACTTTTCTGCATATTAACCAAATAAATTAATTAAACATTTTTGTATTTCAGGAAGCGCTTTAACTGGGATTTATAGAAGCGAGATCGTTTTTTTAAATCACACAGAATACTAAAAATGGATTCAACAAATCTAAATATATTTCCGAACATATCCGAACGAGGTTCAAGCAATGCTTGCATAAATGATGAACTGTGTTGTGCAAATATATTATCTGCAATTGGCATTGCAGAAGATTCCAATGAACGTAAATCAATACCAAACTTAAAGGGAGATTTACCATGTTCACGTGTATGCACCGTAGATCCTGTAGAAAGTTACCAAGTACCACATGAAATTAATTTATCTGACATTAAATTAGATAGTGTGCATAATGAAGATGCAGACAAAATTAGCACAAGTAAAGCGATCAATCCTGACACTTCTACCTCATGTACGTCACATATTAAACTTGAGCCAGCGAATCAGAGAGATGCCGATTTGGATGACAATCTAGGAGAATTTGTGCGATATGTGTTAAATGCTAGTAAAATACCACACAAAATTTTTGATAATGATTACGCGAGAAAACTCAGAGGTGTGGAACAATCTGATACAAATGTAAATATTATTGATCCCAAAGACAGTGTCAAAGTTAAGACAGACTCTCTTTCCACTCAGTTTGAAATTCCCTACACAGGTGAAGAAGTAACAAAAAAAAGCGTTTTAAAAGCAGAAAATCCTACCAATATAGTATGCTGCCCGGATATAATGGGTGAAATAGCACAGTCGCATTCCAAAAAAAGTAGAAAAAAGATTCAGCAAACTGTCAGCGGTCAAAAATTGGTCGGAAATATTGGACAGAGTGATGCCAACAAACTTGGAGACAGGTTCATTGATGTCAACAGTAAAGTCCGTAGACCTCCCACGCCTTACAAATGTGAAGAATTGAACAGATGTGAAACGCAAACACCTTCATCAAGTCTAGGATGCCGCACTGATCCAGTCGAGGAGTTTATTTTACCTGATATTCTTCCCGATAAACTGCAACCAAAAATTGATGGTGGAATCCCTGCTCCAAGCGGCACTAAAGGCTTTGAATTCTCTCCCAAGTTTATACCGAAGCCTAAAAACTTTAAAAGAGATGGCGCACCTACAGGTAGAGAAGCTTTTACATTTATCACTGTTTTACCTTTTTTTCATGAGCTAAAAAGAAGAAAATCTATAAAATGTATGTCTCTTGTAATAACATGTGTGTACAGTGAGTTCTATGTTGAAATGGCTATTACGAATGGCTGAATTTCGCTGAACGCACGCAATTAAAATAAAATAACTTATTTATTACTGGAAACGTTAACTACTTAAGTCGGAGGAGATGTAAAACAAAAAGATGTCAACACAAAACAGGTTATCAGGTCCTTAGTTTGGGTTATCTAGATAATTTGTGCGTATTTCTTAACCTTAAAACTTAATTTTTAATTGAGAAAAATGGAACTTTTTTTGCATCCATCTCCATGACATTTTTTGTAGTAATTAGGTTAAAACCAAGTGTAATTATTGTAATTTGGCATATTAAAATACATGCGGTGAAATTCGCTTGAAACTCCACAATAGTTCTTTCTGTCTGATTCTTTTTGAAGTTTTTATTTTTATATCGCGTTGTTTTTTAAAGTTTTTCTTCCAATATTTATATATATTGTACGACAAATGCGACTAATTTGCGAAAATACGTTGTTAACGTAATTTTTAGCTTACATCTAATTTATACTTATAAAGGTGTGAATAGATCATTAGTCATTTGATTGCCTTATTTATTTTATAATTATATAACAACGTATTAAGTTTAAATCAAAAATACTTTTTTCGGCTGTGGATCTATCTGTGTTTGTGATTCTGGTTCGATGAATTGTGATTTGTTTTATATTTGTGTCATTAGTACTTATCCGTAATACAATAATATTCCAATAGAAAATTATTTTAATAGTCATTTTCGACATTTGAAGCCACGTATAAAGAATTCAATTCAGCGATAAAGTAACTGTCTACTCGTTTAATATAATACATTTTTACCTGAACATTATTTGTTCTATATTTGAAATCTGTTTTTTTTTTCATTATTATCCGGGAAAAATAATTTCCCTAGGGCCTTTGGTATGTCATTTTGGGGATACTATGTGGAGGGTCTTTTTAAGGAAAGGAAAGAGATAAAGTTCTGTGAAGGAAAAAGGTATGAGGGGTGACTAGGAATCTCAGTGTGTCCAGGAGTGACGGACGTATCTCTCTCTTCCTCCTTGGACACCGAAGTGCGGACAGACGCGTCCGCCGCCACCCAGTGGACCCGTAAACCTCACCCCCCTGAACCAGGGCCCCTTAAAACGTCAATATATAGCGAAATACTTGGTGTGACCTATGGCAAACGTGTTTGATATCCAATGAAGGGTTACCGAGACAGCGGTACCCATGCCCGCCTCCCATATTGCATTTCTTTTATTTAAATTCCTTAGTGTTAATCTTGACAACAAGGATCGGATTTCGTGATGGGTCTGCCCTTTTTTTCATTTTCAAGAAATCATTATTTACTAATTGATAACTAGATTTACTAACGGTGTTAATTCGAAATGTAAATTTCTGATCGCTTCTCTAATTTGTCAAGAAAAACTTATAATTGCATTTTTAAGAAAATTGACAATACGTATTTGTTTTTAAAAGGCATGGATCCTGAGGCAAAACGAGCTAGACGCGCCGAGTACATGCGCAAATATCGCAACCATCAACGTGTGAAACAGACTGAGGAAGAATCCAGTCAACGTCGGGCTTTGCACGCTCAACAGCAGCGAGAAATTCGACAAATGAAGCATCAACAAGAAACCGAGGAAGAAGCGAGTCGGCGTCGGGCTTTGCAAGCTCAGCGGAAGCGAGACATTCGACAAATGCAGCAACAACAAGAATCTGAGGAAGAAGCCAGTCGACGTCGAGCTGTACACGCTCAAAAGATGCGGTACATTCGACAAATGCAGCTACAGCAAGAAACTGCTGAAGAAGCCAGTCAACGTCGAGCTTTACGCGCTCAACGGAAACGAGAAATTCGACAAATGCAGCAAAAACAAGAAACTGTGGAAGAAACCAGTCTGCGTCGGGCATTGTACACTCAACAGATGCGAGACATTCGACAAACGCAGCAACAACAAAAAAATGGAGAAGAAACCAGTTGGGCTTTATATGCTCAACAGATGCGAGACTTTCAACAAATGCAGCAACAACAAGAAACTGGAGAAAAAGCCAGTCTGCGTCACACTTTACACGCTCTACAGACGCCAGACGTTCAACAAATGCAGCGACAACGAGAAACTGAAGAAGTCAGTCTGCTTCGGACTTTACACGCTCGACAAGTGCAGCAAGACGAAACCGAGGAAGAAGTCAGTCTGCGTCGAGTTTTACATGCTCAACAAATGCGAGACATTCAAATACAAATGCAGCAACAACTAGAAACTGAAGATGGAACCAATATGTGTCAGACTTTAAACGCTCATCAAATGCCAAACATTCAACAAATGCAGCAACAACAAGAAACAGAAGATTAAGCCAGTCTGCGTCGAAGTTTATGCGCTCAACAGAAACAAGACTTTCGACAAATGCAGCAACAACAAGAAAAATAATTGGCAATTAATTTAGCAAGCGATAAATTACGCACTTGTAATATAATATTTTCACAGAAAATAATTTTAATTGTCAAACATGTCAAGAATTCAGACATAATTTGATAATTTACAAATGGAGAAATATTCACGAAAAATGTTAAATTAAAGAGTTGGTGCTGTAAATATTTTTTTCGTGGATATATTTTCTTGGTCATTCTGCAGCAATTGTCATTGTTATGAACAAAATACTTCGGTTTTGGTTGTTAACAATATCCGTACATTTCATTTATGGTTGTTCATAATATCCACACATTACGTTTATGGTTTTAATGCCTTCTCTTCAAATAAGAACAGAACTGAAGGTATTCAAAATGTATTTTTTGCATGCCACAAAACCGATTTAGAATATGCTATTTTTCCCTCAAGCAAAATCAATCATTTCCGATTTACGATATACTAGGATGAGAGGAACACTTGATGCGTTTGTCATTCACTTGATGCATATAATAGAAAAACACATTCAACTGAAATATTTGCAGAAGGAATTAAAATGATTTAATATCCGTAAATTATATGTTCTTCAAACTCCGAAATTCTATAAAATCAAAAATTATTTAAAAAAAAAAAAAAGTAAAAGTTCAAACAATGTGCTTAATTCAAATAACTTTGTTAATTATTGTGAATGTGAAATTACTTAAATTTTATTGTGTTTTGTATCATCTGTGGGAGAGTAATGGGAGACTAAAAAAATACAAAACGTATTCATAAGTTATGGAGGACTCGTGTTTCTTGAATGAATCAGATCCCCGTACAAAAATTACTTAATTCTTCCTATCTTTCCAGATTTTCGCCCCAAGATGAAAAAATTCATAATGGAAGATTTCAATAAGATCACCGGTCAGAACAAAGCAAGCAACTCAACAATCGAGTGTTCTGAATGCAACCTCACTTTCAAAAAGCGATTTCACCTTAAAGAGCACAATAAATCGAACCATAGCAAACGGAAATTCGCTTTCGCATGCTCGTGGGAAGGTTGTAACTTTACATGCTATTTAGAAAAAGGATTGAAAACACATTTGATATCTCATACAAACGAAAAACCTTACATATGCAATCTTTGCGATCTCGGATTCAACACGAGAGGGAAATTAAACAAGCACATCCTGACTCATAGTGATACCAAACCGTTTAAGTGTCAAGAATGCAACTTTGATTGTTCTTCTAAAGGAGACTTAAAGCGTCACAGCATTATTCATACAGGAGCGAAGAAGTTCGCTTGTACGATTTGCGACTACGCTGGTTACAGAAAAGATAACCTGAAGGCACACATGCTTACCCACAGTGGAGAGAAACCATTTCCGTGTACTCTTTGCAGTGTTAAATGTTCGCGAAATGGAGACTTAATTAGACACATGCTGACTCATAGTGGAGAGAGACCATTCGGATGTTCTCAATGCAACTACAAGTGTTTGAAAAAGAGTGATCTTTCGAGGCATGCGCTGACGCATACGGGAGAGAGGCGACACCCTTGCACAATGTGCACGCACGTTTCTGCCACCAAAAGCAATCTCAAATTACACATGGCCATCCATAAGAGCTGAGTCTTGCTAAATAAGTTGAAAACTACAAACACAATATTGTATTGTGTTTATATCGACAGTTCACCGAACGCACAATGTTTCTGCTACCTTAGCGGCTTGAAATTATGGCTGTACATAAAAGCTGGTCTTTTGTACGTCTTCAACGATTGAAAAACTGCTAAACGAAATCTTGTGTTTGTTTTGCGACAAATTACTGAATGTACCATGCATATCCAAGTAAAAGCAGTCTTACGATAAATTCTAACACCTGAAATTATTAGAAAATATGCTTTCAGTTTATAGCGATAATTTGCTGAAAGTACTAGTGGATTCGTGGTTTTGCTACCAAAAGCAGCTTGGAACCTATGGCTGATGACAGATGTTGAATTATAATCAACAATTGCCAAAAATCCGAACAAGTGTTTAATAATAAAGTATGCAGAATTTCAGATAGACGGTAAGGGTGCATCCATTACGCAATGTGAATTTCTGTATTCCATTATTTTTATCTCCGTATTTTTTTTTTATATTGTACTATCATGTACAATTCAATTTCATTCCTTTTGCATTAAGTTTGCAAATAAAATTGTATGTAACTTTTTCATTTATTTCTGTTACTTTATTTTATGTTTTGAGCCTGTGGACAGTGTCATTTCCAATTTTGGGTATGTTGTGAGGCTAAAGTATTTTAGCTGTAAGTCCTTAACTTTATGCCACAGTTGTAAATATTTATGTCATTAGTTTTTAGTCTTAGTCGTAAGTCATTAGCTGTAAGTCTTTGATGTAAGACACAGGCTATTACAAATGTTAATTGTAATTCAGTTATATTAATTGCATTTTACACTAGCTGAAGAACTAGACTACATTCTTCTAAACAATTATGAAATTTACTCATTGAAATAAAATTAATATATACACCTTTCCTCTCTCGATATGTTATTTCAAATGATGACCTAGGCCTTGAACATCCTTGACGGTGAATGTCAAAAACATTTAAAAAAGAAAGTCTCCGTGTTGTCCTTTACATAGAATGTTTCGAATTATAATATATATACCTATTTTTTTTTATATGCTTACCGCACAAGATTCCCAACTGCTCCCGTCTGGAGCCAGTGAGACCATGGCATCCCCCATTGGGGTATGTTGTGAGGCTGAATGTAGTGGGGAGGGGAAGGAGATGGGGGAGAGGAAGGTGGGTAGTACCTGGCTATTAAGATCTGGTCACCAATCACGGCTAAAGCCATTTAAAGCAACGTTTCAATTCTGAATGGTGGTCTTACACCAGGGCGATACTGAGAGTATCTTCCACTCTGGAACGTGCCGCAAATATACTATATATTATTTTAAATGAATGGATTGTGAAATAACACAAATTAAATTTATTTGCCACGCCGGGATTCGATCCCGCAACCTTCGGAATGCGAGTCAAGAGCCTCACCGCTGCACTACGCCGGCCGTCAATATTGACAGTGCCCTTCATCTTGCTTTGAAGGTCAAGTGTGTAAAATTTCATTAATATCGGAAAAAACTGAAGATTTGTATGCATGTCATATCCACACCGCACGCTCGCCTGCCACAGACACTTTTTGTGAATATTATAAATATGTTTGTATAGCGCCCTTTACGTGACTTTTCACTGAAATGGCGCTTTACGAATCAGCAAAATATTATTCAATTCAATTTTTTCACATTAAAAACATTACAAAATTAAAATTTCAAATTGTTTTTAAAATAGGGAAAATATTAAGATCAAAGCATATTTAAACAATTTACACAAATTAAACATCGATGAAGCACAATCAGACTAACAGCAATAAAGCTTGCTGTCTAAATTATGCTTCATTGATGTTAAACATATCGATATTCAAAGTGATTCTATTTAATAACAAGACTGCTCTCCCGACTGGCATAACCATTGGCAAGTTAGTTCTGCAAGGTCTACGCTGTCGGTGATAACCATCGGGAACATAAAAACTAATGCTGTGGTGGGGATTTGGCGTAAGGGAACCAGGCTACAAGCCAGTGTTGCCGGATCTCGTGTAAAATGGTTCATCGTGACCTCAGCGCCTTGGCCTATTTTATGGACAGCCCTCGTATCTATAATGTCCACATAAATGTATAAGAATATATATTTTTTATTTATTGGGTTAACTGTAAGTAGTTCCTGTACCTACCTATAAGCTACATCATTTGTACGAAAAATTATTTAAAAATTTGAATTGGCAACCAAAAGTCAAGCGTTAAGTAGGTAAAAACAATATTCGTCAAATAATCATACAATATGTATATACACAAGCAAGATTAACCAGTATTTGGGGTGAAGGGAAGGTCAATTAAGAAATAATATCGGTATGAAAAGCATACAAACGAAGTCTTTATTTATTTACGTGTATTTTTATTTTCTTTACATTAACATTATAGTGGATAAAATAACACAATTTAGTTTGATTATATACTAAGTCCTACTTATAATCGCTGTGGCAATATTAGGTGGCGCGCGACATCGGAATAGTGAATAACTTGCATATTATCTACAAACTGACATAGGTTAAAACGCCTTAAACCGCACTCGATGCCTGTTAAACTATATCAACACTGAACCTGCGCATTTGAATCTAATAAATAAGGTGAACTCCGCCTTAAATATATATTCTCCTATACGCTATGAGACCGTGAGCACTAAACTAAGCATTAACATGAAAGATTGAATAGTTTTTAATAAGTTAAACAAAATGCGGATGTACAGACTCATCTTCAAAATACTTTAGACACCCGGGGTCATCAATTTAGAAGTTTTTGGACTATAAAATCACTTAAACTATCCGAATTTCAATAGCGAAGAAAATTTTGCGATATTTTAGTATGATTAATTATCGTGTCCCTTATAAACACTGGACTCCATTTAATGTTGTTGCTTCTCTTACTAATTTTATGTAAAAATCTTGTTTACAGAGATTGCACCGTGTGGGGAACACAACTTGCTCTACCGATATAATTAATTTTAATAACATTGTCTTTAAAATCAAATATACACGCAGATACGCTGTAATCCTTAACTGTATCAGTTTGTAATTACGATTATAAGATTAGCTATTATTCTTTAATTTTTATATCTGACAGAAGTCCAATAGGTGAAAAATTACCAGAAATTGCAAAATTGAACAAGATGTAAAATTAAGTCATTTTCAATATCTTCGTTACCTTATGAGGAACGAAAAATACCCAAATGGGTATATTGATAGAAAACGCATAACGTCGTGACTTCGAAATCTTCGTGACTCCTAACAACTAGTCGTTTCAGGCTATAACCTTCTGAGTGAAATATTCCCAGTTAATGATCAGCTTCCAATAGGCTAGGGAACTAGAAGAAAAGGGGGAAGGGAACGTGGGTTCGCTGTTTACCGAACGAGGAATTTTAGCCCAGTGGCACAGCGCGATTCTTTATCATAGACAGTTTTCCTCAAGCTTCCTCAATACATGCGCTAGATTTATGTAATTATAAATATTTCATTTTTATTATTACTACCTTAAGTCATCGCGTTTAATGATAAATTATGTTTTCTTATATCCATTTTACATAATACTCTTTTTATGCGACAGAGTTTTAATAATAATTGCACTCGGATCATCTTGATTTTCTCTCAACGGCGTGTGTCTTCATATGTTGTTTCAAATTACCACTTCTCACAGAAGAGTAGCTGCATTGCAAACACGAGAATGGTTTTTGTCCCGAATGTGTCAACATGTGCGACGTTAAATATATTCTCCGAGAAGAAGAATAGCTGCAATCAGGACATTTAAAAGGTTTTTCACTAACGTGAACAAGCATGTGAGTTTTTAAATAACCTTCCCGGGAAAATGACGAACTACATTCAGTACACGAGTATGGTTTTACTCCAGAATGTGCTACAGCGTGAGCTTTCAACTGCGATTGAAATACACAAGTGAAACTACACTGAGAACATGAAAATGGTTTACCTCCGGTGTGGTTCATCATGTGAGCTTTTAAACGCTGCTTTCTAGAACATAAATAACTGCAAATGTTACAGGCGAATGGTTTTTCTCCAGTGTGAGTCATGATGTGACGCCTTAAGCACTCTTTAGATTTTGATGAATGGTCGCAATAGGAACACGCAAACTGCGCTGTATCATGCGTCTTCATGTGTATCGTTAATCTTTTTTTCATTGTACAAGCATAACTGCATAGATGGCACGAAAATGGTTTTACTCCGAGATGGTCAAGCGCGTGCGCGTTTAAGTATTCTTTTCTATTAAAAGAAAGACTGCATTCGTTGCACGAGAAAGGTTTTTCTCCAGTATGCGTGAGCTGGTGAGACACCAGTTGCGATTTATATTCGAAAGCATAACTGCACTCGCTGCACTGGTGGGGTTTAACTCCGGAGTGTCGCATCATGTGTGTTTTCAGATGCTGTTTCCTCGCACAAAGATAACCGCATTCTTCACACGAGAAAGGTTTCTCTCCAGTATGAGTCAGCATGTGGTTTCTCATTGTGGACATTTTTGGACAAAAATAACTGCACTCAGAACAGTGAAACGGTTTCTTCAAAGTTTTGGAGAGTTTGGCTTTCTTTTTTGGGTGTTGCGTTGGCTGGTCTCCCGAATCTTCTTTTGCCTCGATATTTTCTTCTTGCAATGCTGAAACATCGGAGAAACAAACTTTGAAAATCAAGTGAGGAATCCCTGAGGAAGGGAAGGAAATGAGGAGGAAGGTTGGGGAAAACCTGGCTTTTCAGATTCAGTCACAAAAAAGGGAAACACTCTATCAGGTAACTTTTTTAATCTGAATGGTAGTCTTTCCCTAGAACGATACTGAGAGTATCGAAAAAGCTAAAAAATATTTTAACGTCAAAAAGATTAGGAACCCTTGGTCCATGGTTCAACTGGATCCAGTCAATTGTAACAATGTTGAAAAAAAGGTTGTGTATCTTTACCTGTTTCTTCAATGTCGGGCCTTTCCAAACTGTCTGTATTTTCACCAGAATATGGCAAAGATTTGACCACTGCAAAGTTTCCACCATCATTGCAGCTTTCTTCAATGCCAGGCTCGATCTTTATTGTGATGAGTTCAGGCTTAACATCCTCCATAGCACTGTTATGAAACTGATCAAGTTATAAAATAATATTATCACTATTATAAAATCATACAAACACGGTCTGGTAAGCAATCCATTAGCTACGATGAGGACAATATATAAAATTGCACCCAGAAGACATTTAAAAATGACGTACTCAGCAAAACTAATTATTTCTCTAAATATGGTTAGTAAAATTTTATAATTGTATTTGTGATCTATGTCTAGTTATGAAAATGAAAATAAGTGTATTTTTTAAATTGATTTTAAAAGAGTGCAAAATAGTTACGAGAATGACGAAGCTGTTACGATGTTGACCAAGTTGTCACGCGATTGTAGTTATTGCGAAATTGACCGAGGTATTACTAGACTGAGATATTTGTTATAAGAATTGCCAATTTGTTACTATAATGATAGAATTCTTACAATATTGAAATAGTTGTAACGAGATTTAAGATTTACAGATGCCAATGAAGAGTCGCTTTTCAACGACGTAAGGTCATTAACCTCAACACTGACAGAACAAAAATTATCAATGAAAATACTACGTAACCTATGATATTAACGATAATTAGAAAAATACAAATTTTAAGTCACTGTTTCTAAGTTTTAACCGACAGGCTATGAGACGTAATGCTTTGCCAGAAATATTTTGAGCTACTATACGTGGCGTCTAGCGAGATGGGCTAATGAGAAATTCCATAGACATCGACATTTTGTAGTAAGCTTTAGGGATGTGAATAGTGAGTAGAAAAAATTCCTACCATGGAGTTTTAATTATTTTATTTTCCGTTTCGAATAGACACTGTCGTTTAAATGAAAGGATAGCTAAACAGTTCCGAAGCGCCTTTAAGAAATCGTCATCTTCGAGATTATTTTTAATAAAGCACATTATACTGTATTTTACTTAAAAAAAATAAATGTTTAAAACAAAATGGCTTTTTATAATGTGCATGTTATTTTATTTTCCTGTCACTTTTTTGAAATTTCCATTCAATTAAGATATTTTCATTTGGTTATAGGAACTTAATTTTTTGGGTTCGGTTTTTAATATTTTAAAACATTTCTTCTTTTTTCTACATTATAGATACAATTTACAATAATAACGAACTAAAGAATTGTGTTCACGCCTCTAACATTAAAAAAATATAATAAAACAACATTCAAATATTAAAATAACAAAAAACATTTTCAAATGCGTACGCATGTGTATATTTAACAAAAAAACAAATACGACGTAATATTAATTTGTTATTAAACCATCTCTATCTAATGTATTTTTCATCTGTGGACATCCGCCATTTTGTGTTAATTATGTTTCCCCTGCATGTATTGGGTTAATTTTCGATATTTTTGTGATTATTTCAAGAAGTATGTATTGTTTGATTTGGAAAATACAATGGTAAGTATCCATCCTTTATGATTAATGCAAGAAAAATGTTTTTTCAATGTTAATGGTTTTATTAGTGGCTTAAAATAGCGCATTTTAGATATGCATTTTTGACAGTTCGCGCTTTAATGTCGAAATATTGTTTAATAATTTAAAATAAATCTACACGGTAGTAAATAAATGAAATATCTGTTGTTTGTTTTCTCCTGTTTTTAGTAATTATTTACAAAATAGGCACTCGCTTATTATGCACGTTAAAAACAATTGTAGTAGTTCGATAATAGTTAGAATTAAGTAATTTAGTTACAGGAATTGGAAAATAATGCATTTTATTAGTTTACTTTATACTTTGCTAACTTTTATGTACGCGAAATTCAATTTTTCAATGACCGCCACATTATAAATAGGGACGCTTAGTATGCACTTACAAAATACCTTTGTAGTAGTTAGAATTAAGTAATTGAGTTACCGAAAATGGAAACTGCAATCATTTTGATAGTTTTTTTTCACTTAAACAAACGCAAAATTTCATTGTTTGGGACCGCCATGTTATGAATGATGACAGTAAAGGCAAAATATTTGAACCGGTTAGACAATATAAATAAGTATTTCAGTTTTCAGATATGGAAAATAATGCATTTTAATAGTTGTGTAAAATTACGAAAACGGGAAATGTCATCGTCATGTTAAAAATGCCGACGCATTTTGTAAAAGGAACTGCCAGTCTTAAAAAAATACGAAAGCACCTTTACAGCCAGTGACAAGAAAAGATATTATGAAAACAAAAATATTAGAAATTTCTTTGGTTTCTTGTGTTTTTATTTTTTATTACGTTTATCGTGTTTTATAATTTACATTTGTAATAATAAAACACACCCACCAAAAAAATAATTCCGTAAAAATTTCAAATAATATCTCGTTCTTATTAATTATTTATAAACATAAAAATACATATTTCAAATTTTAAAACTGTTTTACCATGAAAATGAGTTTAAAGAGATATTTTTAAAAATCTGGCAATTTTAAGTTAGAAGTAAATATTAATGCTTCTTCAGTCTTTTCAAGTTTACTTTGTGGTGTCATTTAAATAAAATGAAAACAAATCACTTTGTAAACACACCACGTACTTAATCAAAATTATCTACATATTCCATTGATATGCTTGGTGTAACTACAAGTGACCAGCTCAGGTACGGGAGCTCCATCGAATCCAGAGTAAAGTTAGCCTCTCAAAAACTGGGCGTACTGTACAGGGCCCGCAGATACTTTAATTGTACACAACTGCTTACATTGTACAAATTGCAAGTGCGCCCCACGGTTGAATTTGGCAGCCACCTCTGGTCTGGAGCTCCAAAATACTTGAAAAATACCCTCGACTCTGTGCAGAAACGGGCGGTCCGTTTGATAGATTTATGGGAGTTGTTTCCAACTCTCATAATATTAAATGCAATGAATAGGGTTCTGTTTCAATTAAAAAGAAGATTGGCACTCACTTGGATTTATTGATTACAAAGATTACTAATTGACAATTAATAGAGTTGTTAATAGTTGCGCGGACTGTCACGGAGTGTCCGGCCGCGCATCGTCTCTCCCCACCTCTCGTCCCCTCGATGGTCGGGTGTCAACACTCCACATGCCTCCCCTCCTAGAATGATGATCATCCTTCCTTGGTAGCTCTGTATGAATCCTTAGCAGGTGGATGAAATATTGGACTGGGGAGGTAGAGGTAAATAAAGGAGAGACAGATGTTGGTATGGAATGAAGGTTTGGTGTGGTATGGAATAAGGATTAGAAGATATATCGTGCTTAGTATGCCCATCTTTCAGGAAATCTAACTCGTCTCCCCGATCGTGTAGTTCTTTCTGGAGTTTTCTCTTTTATTGGTGTTGAGGGTTTAGTAGTGTGGATTTGTCTATCCTGTAAATCCGTTGGGAGAAAAGCAGGTTTTAGCCTATCAATGCTTATGTACTTTTGATGGCCGCGTATTTCCACCAACATTTTCTTAGAGTCCCTCATCAATACTTTGAAGGGTCCTTCATATGGTGTCTGCAAGGGAGCTTTTACCGAGTCTGTTCGGATGAAAACATGAGTGCATGTCCCCAACAAACCGTGTACGAAAGGTTTGTCATGGTTATGGTTTGTAGCTGGTACAGGTTTAATATCTTTTAACATATCGGTGACCTTTCTAGCAAACGTCTCTGGATGTGTTGATTTTGTCTCAGTAAAAAAATCTCCCGGGAGCTTAAGTGGAGTTCCGTATGTCATTTCCGGGGGTGATGTTTTCGCATCCTGCCGAACGCAAGATATGAGGCCCAAAAGAATCAATGGAAGTCTCTCTGACCAACTGTTTGTGGAGGTTGCTTTTAGAGCCCCTTTGAGTGTCCAATGCCATCGCTCTACTAAGCTGTTTGCTTGCGGGTGGTACGCAGTTGTTCTTAAGTGTTTTACACCGCACAATTTCATGAGGTCTTCGAAGAGTTTGCTTTCAAATTGTCGTCCTTGATCCGACGTTATTGTATCGGGCACTCCGAACCTAGCTATCCAGTTCTCCATGAGAGCAAGAGCAACTGTCTCTGCCATGATATCTTTTATAGGAATCGCTTCTGGCCATCTAGTGAAACGATCTATAATGGTCAATAGGTAGTTGTTGCCACGTGATGGAGGCAAGGGTCCAACAATATCAATATGGATATTTCTAAACCTCTCCTTGGGCAACGGTAGTGTTCCAATAGGACTGTGGGTATGCCTATTTACCTTGGCCTTTTGGCATGATATGCATGTGGTTACAAACTCTTTTAAGTCTCTTTGCATCTTAGGCCAAACAAATCTTTGCCTAAGTGTTTTGCAGGTAGCTCCAATGCTGGGGTGACAAATACTGTTCAAGTTATCAAGTATACGGTGTCTCCAAGCCTTTGGTATAAATGGTCTGGCAACCCCAGTGGACGTGTCGCACCAAAGAGTTGTAGGACTTCCGGGAATCTGGACACGTTCCAAACGCAGAGAAGTCTCGGTGTTCATGATTGCGATGCGTTCTGGGTCGTTGTTTTGGTCTAATGCCACCTCTTCATAATTGATTGGCGATGGAATTTGTATTTTTTCAATCCTTAATGCATCGGCCACCTGATTTTCTTTTCCGGGGGTGTAGACTATTTTTGTTGTAAACTGCGCAATAAAATCTAACTGTCGTCTTTGCCTTGGCGAATCATTGTCTGCTTTTTTGGTGAACGCAAAGCATAAAGGTTTATGATCGGTATATATGGTCACTTCTCTACCCTCAACTTGTCCTCGGAAGTACTTAATTGCTTCGTAAATGTCTGTGAGTTAGCCATTAATTCGCTTGATGTGTGCGGTCTCAAATAAATGTATAATTTATACTAAAAATATTATTTGAAATCGATTGACTCGGCGACGTATTTATTTGCGAAAATAAAATTACGTTATTGAAATGCCAAGTGGTACCTACTGTATACTAGCAATCTAGTGACAGAACCCTACGTGAGGAACTAATTGACAGCGATATCGAAAAGCGAAACTTGTTATTCCGTCTATTAAAATACCGGCGCTCGAGAACACGAAATGCTCTTTTCTAGAGGCAAATTTTTATTCAGCTAGGCTCGGCTACTTGTCTGTCCGGGTTTCAGAATGGGTCATTTTTTCGACTCGTTCTTGAGTTTAACAGTTCGGCTGTAGAACGATTTGCCGGCCTCTGTGTTTCCTCCTTCCTACAACATGGGTCTCTTCAAGACCGATGTTCATTCCTTCCTCTCCTCAAAAAGACCCTTCACACAGTATCCCAGATGACATAGGTCCTGAGGGAAATTATTTTCCTTATGGCTTCCTATGTGGAGTTAATGTAAAATAAAAATAAAAATATAAACCAATGGTTTTTTCATCAGGATAAAATTGAAAATAATTATTTTTATCTTATTCTTACAATTCTGATTTGTTTTCATTTAATTTAAATAAATATTAATAAATTCACTAAGATTTCTTTTTCACAGTTTGTTTTAAGTGCTTTGATGGATGTGGAGGAAGATATTGAAAATTCGGTGGAGTCGTCAAACAAAGATTATGAAGAAGGCGAAATCATCGACTCGGTAGAAGTTCCAGATAATGACATATTATTAGAATATCTAGGACCTTCTCAAAACGAAGAAATTAAAGCAAATAGCGGTAAGTTTGAAGGCAATAAATTTTATTATTATTAATATAGATTACTCGTATATATCTATTTTCTACCCATATCTGAGAATACTCTCGCCCTCTAGCACAGCGCGTAATTTTTTTACATGAGCTCCACACAGGAGGGCCTGAGAAAAATAATTTTTCTCAGTGCCTTTGTCGTCTTTGGGAATGCTCTGTGGAGAATCTTGTAAGGAAATTAAAGAGTTGAGGTTCTGAAAAGGAAGAAGGTATGAGGGATTGGTATGAATCTGTGGGTCAGTGTGTCCAGGAGTAACATAAATAATGAATCCATCCCTCCAATAGCGTTGCAAGGCGATGGATTGAGAGAGTCCGGCTGTAGAGGTCAAAAGGTCTCCCTCAACCAGTCTCTCGCGATGGTGGGCAGATGAATCCGCCGCCAAGACCCCAAACCCTTTTCTCATCAGCAGAATTTTGAGACATTGACGTTTAAAATAAGAGGAACATTTCTGTCTGCATCTGAGAGATGCAGAGGCATAAAGCTAGCTAGCTATTTTTTGTTTATTTTTGTCTCTATTTGCCTAATTTCTAAGGTCATATTTATTTATTTTAAACATGTTTTTTTCCAGATATCAATATTAAAGATGAAGTTGATTTTGATTTCGATGATATGCGTCTACTCATTGTATCTGAGAATATAAATCCTACTGCCAAGTCTGAAGTCAAGGAAAGGGATTACGAAACTTCAGATGACGAAATATTAATGGAATGTTTGGGCCCGTCTCTAAACGAAGACCCGGAGATAGGTTTATACATTTATTATCTAATTTAATTTATCCAGCCACCTAGTTTTTGTCTTCCAACTCTCATTAACCCTGCAGACAAAGTAGATACTATTTCTGTGGTCAGCTATCTTCCATTGTGGCTGTGTATTCAAACCATATTACGTAGTTTATTTTAAATATTTATTATTTTCAATAGCTTAGAAAATGTCATTATTTTGAAAATTTTATTATTTTGAAATGTTTTTACCAGGTCATATTTTATTTTTCTTTCAGTGCGCAAAATCAAAGAAAAAACTGTCCCGTCTGACACGAAAACCGTTCGAAAGTTGCTCGATAAGCTGACGTACAAATCCAAGACATGCCCCGTGTGCAACAAAACGTACAAAAGGAACAAAACTCTAGTCAGACATACGGACATTCAACACGGAAACACAACTCTCTATTGCCGCAAGTGCAATTACAGGACTCGCTTCAAAAACAGACTGGAAAGACATCAGCAAGCTCACGTTATGTTCTCTTGCCCCGATTGTTCATACGCGTACAAGCAGTTATCTTCTTTAAAAGTTCACGTTATTGATCATTTTACTAAAGACTCACAAGGTTTATATAATTGCAGCGAGTGTAGCTACACGGCTGAGCATAAAAACCTGTTAAAAAGACACGTACTTGTTCACTTCAGTGACGATTTCTTAATGTGCACGCAATGCGGGTATCTAGCCAAGCACAGATATCTATTAAAACTGCACATTCAAAGCAAGCACTCGAAACCATTTCAGTGTTCGCTATGCAATTTTTCTTGCAGGCTAAAGGTCACTTTAACTAGTCACATGTTCGTTCACACTAATAACATGCCGTTTTCATGTGCGGAATGTGATTACAAAACAGGCCAAAGGCAGAATTTGAAGCATCACATCAAAGTGAAACACTCCCAAGATACAGCGTTCAAGTGTACGTTTTGCAACTATGTTACGTACACTTCTAGGGATCAGTTAAAAAGACACATGCGCTTGCATACAGGAGAGAAAGCATTCCAATGTACACAGTGCGATGAAAGGTTTGTGAATTCAAGTCAGATGAAGAAGCACGATATTTTGGAGCATAATGCGGAGAAACCGTTTCCATGTTCTGTCTGTAGCTTCTCGTCAATCCACGCCTGTCAGCTGCGTAGACATATGCGAATTCATACTGGGGAACGTCCCTTTTCTTGCAAAGAGTGTGATTATACGTGCAACCAAGCCAGTCATCTTAAAATACACATGCGTCAGCACACCGGTATTAAGCCGTATATTTGTTCTTTATGCAATTTCCAATGTTCTTGGAAGCAAAGCTATACGAACCATCTTCTCGTGCATAAACAAGAAGGCTTTTAATAAAACGTGTTGTAAATAAACTAGTCTCAGCAGAAGGGACATCATCGACGTTCGTCCTCTTCCTTCTCATGTGTCTTGTTTGAAAACTAAAAAGATATTAGAACGATGAAGTCATTTAGGATTTCTCGCTCTCTGGGACAAGTACGCAAAAGTTCGATGTGGAGTTTTGATATCTGCTACCAACCCAGATATACATGGAACTTGCAGAGAAAGAATGAAAGCACAGTGAATGCTTTAAAAATGATATCTATGAAGCGTATTTGCGCTAAAACACGTAAGACCGTGTTAAATATGTAGGGATCCAGAAAGATCGCAAGACTGATGTAAGCGTGATGGGATTAAATTAAACCCAGATGGTCTGGGAATGTAGAAAGAATGAATGCTTAAACTAGGAATGAATGATGTGATGTGACACGGAAGTGAATGGTTGTTGAAGTTGGGAGGTATTAAATGTTTGAGTCAAACCACGTCTGGAGTCTGAATAACGGAAGAATATGTATGATTTGAATGAAACATGGAGTATGTGCAAATACAGAATTTTGTGGCGGTCTATCCTGGGGAAATGGTGTGATGGTATGTTGGTAGTTGCTTGTAAGAAAAATTCTGCTGACGAAGTAGTATATAATGTTTATATTTTTAAACTATTGGAGCTTTCGATATTGAGGCTTAATTTTGCAGGGACAAAAGTTTCTTTTATTTTTGAGTTGATAGGCATTAAAAATAATAGCTTAAAACATGATTTTTTAAAAATTTATAACGTGCACCACATTGTCGTATTATTAATAATATTTATTATCTAAAGAAAATATATATGTTTTTTAGCAAATACATTGTAACTCTTGCAGACCCGGGAAAAATTACAGGATGTTATAATTATAGAATTTAAGAAGCTGAGAATTTGTGTAAAGAATTCAATATCAATAAAAAATATATGCAAAATGTATTACCTTTTAACTTTTGGGTAGGTGCAGTACGCGCCAAACGTAAATGTCGACCTGATACGATCCATGTCGCGCAGGTAGTCTGACTGTACTGACTGAAAGAAAACAATGCGAAAAAAATACGTGCGACAGAGAAAGCGCGGGCCTATAACGATTATTTCTGTATCAACGTCAGGTCGGTTTGGCATGTACTATACTTAATCGTTTGTCTGAATTCTTGGTATATACGTTCCAATTTCGAAAACGGGAATCAAAATAAATTTCTGTTAAAATATTAATTTACAAGTATACTTTATCGTTTGCCTAAATTCTTCACACCATTATTTGATTTTGAAAAAATCTTTTTTTAAAGCAAATTCGAGATCCAGAATTACGCAGGACAGATTCACCACCGAAATAGTATTAATTTTAAATTTTCCAGAAAAATTCCCCTTAAAATGCACATCGTAAAAGACGTACCAAATATTTTGACGACGCAGATCGAAAGAGAAAAAACGGAGAAAAATAACGTTTCACAAATTTTTGAATTTATTGTGCTGTTTAGCATTTTCAATTTCCGTGATCGATAATATAAATATATCACAAAGAATAAATTTCATTACTCTCCTTAAAACTAAAATATCCGTTTATGGATAACCATCATATGTTTTATTTATGCACGATGAATCAATTGTTAAATCAAACTTTTTTTGTATTTAAAAGCATATTTGCAACGACTCTCATTTAAAATTTAACTCTCTGTTACAGAACTATCAGAAGGTATTATTTCTGCACTATGAATCAATTGATGCTTCAATAAACTCTTCTTATATTTAAAAGCATGTTTGCAATGAGTGCAAGCGTAGGGATGCTCTCCTGTATGAATGCGGATGTGTTGTTTCAACCTTTGATTTACACTGCACTTGTAGTTGCAATAAGGACACGAATAAGGTTTCTCTCCGGAGTGTTTTCGCATATGTATCTTTAAAGCAGACTGTTGCCTGCACGAGTAGTTGCACACAGAACAGGCAAATGGTTTCTCTCCTGTATGTGACAAAATATGATATTGTAAATTCTGCTTTGTGCTGCAGCAGTAGCTGCAGTGCGGGCACGAAAACGGACGTTCCCCAGTATGAATTCGCATGTGAACTTCAAGAGAGTTTTTTGACCAGCCTGTGTACTCACATTCGTGACAAGCGAACGATCTTGTTTCATCACCGTGGTGCCTTTTAACGTGTACATTTAATGCGTATTTTGATTTACTCGCGTAGTTGCATTGCTGACATGAATAAGCCAACACGCTCGTGTGTGTCAGCAGGTGCGCTTTCAACGAACCTTTTGTCTTTGCAGTAAACTTGCATTTCACGCACGCAAAAGGTTTTACTTCGGAATGCTTTAACAAGTGACGAGTCAGCTGAAATTTAAACGCAAAAGATGTACCACACTCCGAACATAAAAGCGGCAAGTAACATTTCGTTTGGTTTTCTCCTCTTTCAAGATTTGCTTGGAAGTGAGTAGCCACATGGCAAGTCAAAGCGTATTTGTCTCTGAAATTTTTACCACATTCTGAACATATAAACGGTTTTTCTCCGCTGTGATTAAGAACGTGCGTTTGCAGTCTATGTCTTGTAAAACACGAGTAATCACATTCAGCACACTTAAAAGATTTTCCAGTGTGTTTATATTGATGGGATTTCATCTCTTCAGATCGCCAGCATGTAAAACTGCACTCATTACAGGAAAACATTTTTCCAGAATTCAAATCAGAAACCATCGGTTCAAAATGGGTTGCTAAATGTACTGTCAAAGCCCTTTTGTAACCAAATTTTAAGTCGCATTCAGTGCATGCATAGTTTTTCTCACCAGTATGGCGCGGCATGTGGTAATTCAACTTTTGGTTGGTTGTGCAAGTATAGCTACACAGAGTACATTTGATTGGATTACCATTATGCCTGTACATATGAATCTTAAGGTCGAATGATCTGTAGCAGAAAAAGCTACATTCTTTACAAGTCAACTTGTTTTCTCCGGTATGGGAATACATATGAACTCTCAAAGATTTTTTATGCTTGGCTTTATAGTCGCACTGTGAACAAGAAAACGGTTTTTCAGAGGAGTGTTTCAGAACATGTCGCCTCAAACATTCTTCTCTATAAGTGGAGTATGCGCATTCGGTACACTTAAAATTGTTCTTCGCAGTGTGGCTTCTCATGTGCGCTTTGAAATTGCTCGATTTTACGATTTTGCTGCAAACGACACACGTTACTTGTTCGTCTGCCTTTTTCAAAGTCTTGACGTCTTGCGTTTGTTTCACGAAACACGCTGAAAGCATATAAAATCAAATTTTCACATCGACAAAAACAATTCGTGAAAGTTAATTATAATTATAAACGTAATGAGAAAGATTAACCATAAAAAACAGATAAATTTGTTATTGATCACTTTTATTTTATTCACACTCTACTGGTTTCGGAGGAACCCTTCCTTCTTCATATATAAATATATATGAAAATTTTTATGCAGCATCACGTTCATTGGTCAAAAGCATTGTACATATAGTTTTGTATGAGTGATCGATGAACAGGTGGATGCAATTTTTAGCCCATAAGTTATAATGATTTGTCTACTCTGTAGAAGTAAATTTGTTGAAATATATATTATAAATTTGTACAGCGCCCTTGAGGTGATATTTTAAAAAACGGCGCTGTACAAATCTTCCTAGTACTATTATTGTACTAACGAGAATATTAAGAATGATGAAGGAAGGGTTCTTTCAAAACCGGTAGTGTGAATAAAATTTCATGAAATCGGGCACACCTGCTAAGTCACCAACGTGGCGCATCACTTGGGGTTAGTTAGATTTATTATTTTGTTTACGTACCGATTTCAAAACCGAAATTAAGTGGATATTCCGATGATTCTTGTTTGACGTGTGGGTTTGGTATATTAACATGCGCGAACTCAATTTCAGATGGCTTTTTTTCTTTTTTAGCTGCTTTAGATGTCGAAGAGTTGACTTTGTTTGATGGGGATTGTTCCAAATCGTGGCCAGAGTTGTTGAGATCATTCCGAATATCAAAAAGATTGTCAGTGACGGGAACTTCAAAATATATTTGACCAACTTCCTCTCCATCGGTTGCTGCTTCGGATTTTACTGTTTGGTCAATAGGGCTGTTTGTTTCCATTCTGTTGAATAAAATATTTTTTGTATTTATTTATTATCCCCCTTTGGAAATCATTGACCATGTAATGTTCCTAGGTTTAAAAGTGTATCAATATTTTAAATGGAATGAACACATTAGTTATTAATATACCTATTGAAATTAAAAAAAAACAAGTTATTTCTTTCAAAACTATCAGGAATGTCTTCATTGAAAAAGACCTAGTCAATATTTGCGTGACTCTTCACCAATCACTGATACAATACAGCATTAAAGGAGTGGGCAGAGTAAATGAACATATATATATATATACTAAATCCACTAATTAAAATCCAAAAAAAGTAATGAAAATTAAACAGAGAAGGATTTAAGAATTAGCACTGACGAAAGCTTCAACAATCTAAACATCATGTCAATTAAACAACTTTATTCTACAAAAGTACTCCACAAGAAATAACTATACGTATATTAGAAACACTAGATCTCAAGGTCAAAAACATGTACAACAATGTTACTGGCTCCACAATAAAATCCCACTCTCATTCAAAAACCATGACAAAATTGTAACATTTAAACCAAATAAAAAGCTGGATACAAAATATAGAGAGATCAGAAATAGAAAATATACTGACACCAAATACAAACCGAAAAATAAACCACTCAACTTCCCTAAAAAAACACAATCTAATTTATATTTTCGGAAAAAACACTACAACATAGATATATTTACTTCGTATTACTCATTTAATGCACCATCATGATGTATTAATCACAGAAGACTGATCTCTAACATCGTGTGCATTTTATGCTGTATCTCTCCAACAAGTCGCCCACGAGGGCTTGCTTACCGCGCTACGATACAAGCGACAAAGACAACTAAATTACTCTTCTGGCAAAGAGATGAGACATAACATAAGTGTAATGAAGTTGTAGCAAAACTTGATTACGTGCGTGTTTAAACAGCGCGATAATAGTCTTCCCCTTACAACAAGAAAGCGCGCGCAGCGAAAAAAAAGCGAAAGAAAACAAAAGGTTCGATAATCGTTATTTCTTATGCCAATTTAGTTGAAACGAAGTGTTATTTTTGGTAACTACGCGTATTAAAATAAGTCTGAATCTTGCATATCTTGCTAAATCCTTTTTTTGCAAGACGATCAGATTCAAATAAAACTATTAGCAATGATGATTATGTTCCGAAAATATTTTATCTCCGAAAGCGAGGACTTCTGCTTATCAGAGCGTGCCAATCAACTCAACTACTAAACCATGCTGAGTTTACCTCGACATTTTCAACGTCACTTACAGACACTTAAGCAAGTATCGTTTGACGCAACTATCTTTTCTATAATATATTGATGTACAACCGTTTTGTGATACTGTAAGACATAAATAATTATTTTTACACCCATACGACAGATTTAGGTCGATTGAGCAGATATTTTAAATACTCGTCAATATTCTCATCTCAAGATTACGAATTGACGAAGAAATGAATTTAGCAACACTGTAAAAGTTATAAGTTATGATAAAGGTAACCAACCTTCAAGTAATTGGGATACAAATGATTGGAATTGGTGTTAGTGAGGATTAAACTAACGAAACAGCAAATGTCAAAATGGCGATCGATTGCAGAAGAAAAAATGATAAGGCGCATGCGCCGATAGTGATGGAAAGATTCGAGATATTCGAAACAAATTATGCATTTCTTCTTCTAAATTGGAAAATATAAAGAAATGCATGGGTACAAAACACGAACAAATTTTTATTATGTGAACACCGCGCAAGAGATTCATCTTTATTCTTAGCCAGTGGACTATGGCATCTCCAATGACTGGAGTAAATTGCAGGTAATCTGGAAAGCTGTAAGCATGTGGCGCTGGTGTGGTCGGAATCATTTGTATGAAATGGCAGCTAAATGCGGGTTCAGACGGTTCAATTTTAGTTCATCAACTTTTGAGGAGCTCAGTATCGAAGCCATTTGGATTAATTTTCAGTAGAGTGAGTTTTTTGTTAACTATTTATTAACTAATTAAGAAATACGCTTGACATGCCGTGTTTTAAACGATTTTTCGTCGTTCTTTCAGAAAGACGCACCAAAAGAGCTCGCGGGCTGCACCGAAAAGCCTGGCGGATCGTGGGCCGTAGGCTCCCAATCCCTGCCCTAAATTATTGGATTGTACATTGTAACACACACACACAGGGTAACATAAATTTAAATACAATAAAGAAATGTAAAAATGGTCTAACAAAAAAATAAACAAAGCCAGAGTGCGGGTATACTTAAGGGAACAATTCATAAAATTCGGAGAACAGCACCAAATAATAATGATAATTTTTAGCATATCGCCCAACTCGTAGAAAAGTGTAGCAAGTCAAAAGGTAAATTTTACAAGAAAGCGAAAACAAATGAATAAATGATGTACAAGCGGTTTCGTCGAAAAGAGACGACATCTTTCGGAGATGACGCGATCTAATTTATGTAGTTGGGAATAGACTCAACAACAGAAAAATGCCGATTTATATAAACTGTTTTAGTATTGTATCTTAGGAATGTAGGTAGCTTAAAAAACTACAAATATCTAGAATACAGCAATGTTTGTGTACACCACTTGGTTAGGCCCAAGCACGCACCTACACTTATACACACCTACTCTTACACATACATACTGTCACTGCTTGGGATTTGGTAGTAATATTGTTGCCAATTCCTTTTTCCTACCCATCCATCGCCTACCCGTCCTTCCTTAATTCAGTGTCTGTAATAAACTGCCCGCCGCATCATATAGCCATTTGCGCTCCGCTCCGCCTTTAACCTAATTCCGCTATTAAAATAAAATAGTTCGCGCATTTTTACTGTGTGTGCATGTTGGATGGAGAAGACCAACGAGGGCCGGCCTACAGATTCCTTTTCGGTGAGTCCTTCCTCTCCATGCAATTATTTTACCATATTTTTCAGGCAGTGATGGTAGACACAATCAAGGTCATTTTTAATACACAGATGTAAACAATTCCACTCTGCACAACCGCAAATCTCATCCACCACTATTAAATAGTGGTGTACACGAAGTTATTTGTTTTCATTAAATTAATAATGACGCCACAAAGTGAATTTGCAAATTTTGAAGAAATGAATTAATATTAATCAATTAAAAAAATGCATTAAGGAATTACGAGTGTTGGTTGAAAAGCAATGAACACATGCATGTAGAACACGAACCAAAACAGGCAAAAAGTGCATTAAAGTTCAATTCTTAAGCTTGAAAATTATATATTTATTTTTCAACATTGTCACCGAAGCTTACACACTTTTCCCGACGTGTAAGAAGTTTTTTCATTCCGTCACTGAAATTTTTTTCCAACTATTCTCGAATTCAGGAATCGACAGCTGCTTTCACCTCATCGTCCGGGGTGTAATGATTACCCTTGAGGTCTCTCTTGAGTAGAGGAAATAATAAACATCGTAAAACGCAAGATCGGGAGAGTAAAGAGGGTGTGGAATCGGTTCAAACTTCAGGTTTCGCAGGGCCTCTGCAGTTGCGAGGAGTGTGGACGAGCGATGTTATGTTGCGACCCATCGAGCACAGATTTTACGATATCCCATTTGTTACGGTGTCCCACAGTAGACCTACCAACAACATCGTCACCATAAACATCCAATGTCAGAAGGAGACACTTTTTCAGCATTTAAAAGTTCTAAAACAGTACGCTGTTTACCGCGCGTTGGCAAAACACTAAAACACGTCTCCATACTTCCGCTTCTCAAAATACACTGGATGAATTCAACGACCTCAAACCTGCGCATGTGTATAGAGGGGAAATGTCACTACCACATTCCACCTGGCGCGCTTCTGAGGGTCATTTTGTTCGCGCTGTACTCACAACTGCAACAAAATGTGTGCATTAGTTTTCAGCCTACATAGATATAAAAAATGTTAAACGAAGAATTTTTTTTGCATTTTATTTGTTATTTACAAATGTTTTTTCAACTTACTTAAGAGACAAACCACATTACGATAAAGTCGTCCACGCACACCATACATGACAAAAAGAAAACATAAGACTAATAATACCGAATAAAACAAAAACGTTTACTATACCCAAACGTATAGCATAGTTCCTAGTGAAATAAAATTGCGCTTAGATTAAGCAATTTAAAAAAAGGTGCAACTTAACCACATTAAGTGGAAAATAAAATATTAGTTAATACATATGAAGGAAGATATGAACATATAGGCACATTAAGTTCTAGGGAAAATTATATAAATTGGAGTTAAAAGCAAGGTAAAAACTAACTAAAAAAATTAAATGTGAAAAAAAATTAGATTAAATTAAAGAATTAGGAAGAAGACATGTAATTAACTACATCTCATCTTCCGAAATGTCAGCTTTAACAAGATCTATTAAATTATATCGGTTGCGTTGTTCTCCTGAGTTATGTTCATCAAAATAAAATTGATTTGCCGATGGCATTTGCGATGCATGTGTTACATTTATTGGAGAATCGGTGTATGAATCATTCTCCAAATCATCCTCCAAAGCACTTATTATAATTTTTTGTAATTTAAGTTTCAATATTTTTTTATTTTTTTTGTTGGTCATACTTCTTAGTGACGAAGCTACGAAGTCACCAAATATTCGATCGTCGTCCGACGTTGATTCAAAGTTGTTGCCACATTTGTGCAGCAAATCTGCCTCCTTTTTTCTCTTTGCTGCACGGTTTAGCCGCTCCCATGTCTGCCGAGGTTTACTAGGTATCGCCTGAGTCTCCTCTACAATACGATTCTCCACAGCACCGATATTTTGTTGCTAAAAATAAAAAAAATAAAAACCTTTTGTATTTTTTTTGTTCCAATCAACAGAAGAACATTGGATTAATGCTGCGAACAGGTAGGCTCAAAAATGGCACTTTCCTCGATGTATCGGAGCACTGGACGGAAAACATGTAGTCAGAGAATAGTGAAGCTTATACTTTAATTACAAAGGAACATATAGTGTGGTTCCAATGATCGTAATGGACGCAGAATATAAAATTCTTTACTTGAAATGTGACTGGCATTGACTGAATTTCTGATGGGAGGTTGTTTCATAACACAGCATGAAACAGCATGAAGGTTTAGAGCAGGGGTAGCGAACCTTTTTATTATCGGGGGCCATTTGAATTTTAACAATTGTAATTTTATCTGTGTAGTTGGAACCCAAAGATGGTTTAAAATTTTGTAAATAAAGATAATAGAGGTCCGAGGTGCGAGTCCACAACTTTAATTATTAATCCACTCAGTACACGAAAATGGTTTTCCTCCGATTTTTGCAGCCAACTAAAATTTTATCGTTACACTCTGAGCACAAAACTGGTTTTAATTTAAGTATGCGAAGCTTCAATTATGGTTTCACGCAAGCCAATGGTTTTCTTCAGAATTATGCAGCGCATTAAAATTTCAGACTTCACTCGGACCTTTATAACGGTTTCAAAATTTATCCGGCACACGGAAAAACAAAACTGGTTTTAACTTCAGTGTGAATAGGGGTGCTTTTTTCCTTGGGTTCAAAACTACATCCAGAACTTGAAAATGGTTTTTCTCAGATTGTAGCAGAATCCATAACCGGATTTTTTTTTACTTCTGAACATAAGACTGGATTTAACTTAAGAATGAATCTGCGCACGAGTTCACCAGTCCATCAGATTAAATTGAAATTGTACTTATTTTTTTAAAATGCTCAAGGAAACGAATACCATTTATAATGTTTTATTGGCGTCGGAATGTTTACAGCGTTTAACAAAGGTTTGCCTTTAAATAAATAATAGTGAATTCATCATTTAAAAAAATTATATCTACTTTTACGAACTAATTTAATATAAATATAAATCTAACATACCATCAAAGAAACCCAACTCTCAATGATTTTATTTGCAGTTCTTTCAGTACCACCAAAAAGCCTCGCGGGCCACAGGTTGCCCGTCCTTGGTTTAGAGCAGGGAGCATTGCGACTTTTTTCTCCCACACGAGGCAGAAACCGATGCCTTATGTATTGGTGGCTGTTGGTTATCAAATTATTTAACGAAACCATACCCGTACAAAAGCCAACCCATTGCAAAAGATTCTACAATCATCGTACGTCAAGGGCCAGGGCTATGGATGAGATTGCATTTGGTGTAATGGCTACAGAATTTTACGAAACCATATTGAACTATCACCTAAAAAAGTAGAACGTTTACAATAATAACGTTTTAATAGTTTCGATGGTCTTTGTGTTATACAATTTCATGATGTCTGATAATAATGCTCCACGTTATTAAAGCTTTAACATGTCTACTGATAAGAGGAAGAAAGGAGGCAACTCGTGAAAACCTTTAACTTTATAACAAAGACATGTAAATAATAATCTACCTGCAAGTGGATAACAAACATTCGAGACGCATTCACTAAATATTTCGTTTCACCCGAGATAGAATAACCATGACTGTATCAACGTGTTTAACCTAAAAAAATGTCTTAACTAACCAGCACTGCTTTTCCCCGAAGGTATCCCATTTCTACAGCAGTCAGTCCACTTTCAATCCTTAAAAATACATAATTAAACTTGAACATGAATGCGTTTACTACAATTTGTAAGTAAAAATCTTCTAGCGATATCCCAGTCCAAGAACTTAATCTTTATGTAATAAAAGGTGACCCGTTATTTGATGTGCCGACAATTGCCCACCCCCGGGAAAGGTTTTTACAACAACAAATATTTTTTTGTACATAATTTACCAATTTCCAACGTAAAATCGACTTCAAAAATACACTTAGTAATAAGTTGGTATGAATATCAAACGAATTTATATACAGTGTCGATTTTTTGTACTTATTTGCTGGTATACACAGTATAAAGACAAGTAGATTTTTCATTGGTGCATTTAAATGAGTTACATTTTGTGTAATTAGAATATCGCATTTTCCCTAAACTGACTTTTTTTACATGAATACCGCACAAGAGTCCCAACTGCTCCCGTCTGGAGCCAGTGAGACTATGGCATCCCCAATTGGTATGTTGTGAGGTTGAAGGTAGTGGGGAAGGGAAGGAGGTGGGGAAGAGGAAGGTGGGAAGTACCTGGCTATTCAGATCTGGTCACTAAACACGGCCAAAGCCATTTCAAGCAACTTTTCAATTCTGAATGGTGGTCTTACACAAGGGCGATACTGATAGTATCTTCCACTCTGGAACGTGCCTCAAATATACTATATATTATTTTAAATGAATAAATTGTGAAATAACACAAATTAATCAAATAAAATTCATTGGTGCATTTGAATAATAACATATTTTAAACTTTGTTATTCGGCGGTTTATCCTCTCTGCACATCCCAGGGTCACTCAGTTATATTTTGTGTAATTAGGTTTATCGTATTTTCCCTAAACTGACTGCATATTGTATGTAAGTATGCCGGGGGACCAATTGTCGGCGGATCAACTGTCATGGAACCGTAATAATCATAATACCCTCTAACCGCGGGTGGATGAAGAATTCAAAGAATATTTACTAGGGAAGTTGGCATGACAGTAGCGACGTACCTAACCTAAAAAACTTCTTAACTTACCATCACGGCATTTGACCGCAGATATTCAGTCTACTTACGTCCATGATTAATTATATTTGAACTTTTTTTTTTTTTTTTTTTTTTTTTAATTTATTTATTTATTCCATTTTTACAATTTTACAAAGTTAGGTATAAGTACAATTATTTTTTTAATTATGTACATGTAATGCAAATATTATTTAATGGTGGTAATAATACCTCTCTAATTGAGAATTTCTCGTGTTTAGGGAGGGAGTACTAACACAATTGATATTTTGATGTATGTTTAATTGATGCTACCATGAGCGTATTTATGAAAAAATAAAATAAAAACAACATGTATGTAAAATTATATACCTGTGCACTATTTCAGGAAGAAACTTTTTTTTTTTTTAAATTAAATTATAAAATATAAAACCTGTGTACACATTGAAAATATAAGTGGGCGTAATATAACACAAACATGAAATTACCTACTGGTGAAATGTATTTTAATTTTTTTCTTAAAAATTTTATAATTTTTTTCGGATTGAATATCTTTAGGGAGTTCGTTAAAGCATTTTATGGCTGAGTATGTGTAGTGGTGTTGGGCCGTTGTAGTATTAAGTTTAGGGATTATTATTTGTCCTGTTGTTCTCGGCCTGGTGCTAAATGAATTTATTGTTAGTTTGTCTTTATGGATTTGGAGTAATGCGTTTTTTTGATAGATTCTGTTTATTTGTAAAACTTTGAATTCTTCGAATATTTTTTGAGTTGAATAGTCTAAAGGTTTTTTTAGTATAATTTTGATAAGTCTTCTATGTACTATTTCAAGTGGGGCTAAGTTGGTTTTATACGCTCCTCCCCAACCTATTATTCCGTATTGCAGAACTGATTGGGCTAATGCATAGTAAACCTTCAGTAGTATAGATTTATGAAGTATATTTCTTAGTTTGAGGAATACGTAAAAAAGTTTACGTATTCTGTTTATAGTTTGTGCAATATGTTCTGTCCATTTAATATGTTGGTCTATTATTATGCCTAAATATTTAATGTAGTTCTTTTTTGAAATTTTTGTGCATTTAGATGAGTTGCAGTTGTCAGTATAATTTTTACAAGAGCTATGAATAGTTATATTGGAATTTATAATTGGAAGGAATTTGTCTGATAGTGTAAATGTCATGAAGTAAGTTTTGTCAGAGTTTAAGGAAAGATAGTTGTCATCCAGCCATTGTTTTAAGTTGTTTATTTCTACATTTGCGGTTCGGTAGGCTTCATCCCAAGTTTTTTTTTCTATGATTAAGACTGTGTCGTCAGCGAAAGATATGATTTTTCCAATTTTCGGTATTGTAAGCATTTCATTCACGTAAATGATAAACAATATTGGACCTAACACTGTCCCTTGAGGAATTCCAAATTCTGAATAGGTGGGTTCACTCAATGTATTGTTAATTTTCACGTGTTGGTGTCTTTCATGTAGATAACTTTTGAACCATTCTATAACTGTTCCTTGAATTCCAATATTTCCTAATTTCTTGATTAGTTTTTTGTGGCATATACTGTCAAAAGCTTTTCTTAGATCAATGAATATACTTAAACATTTATTTCCCGAGTCAAGAGCATTATATATTCTTGAGGTTATTTTTGCGATTGCATCTTGCGTGCCTAAATTTTCTCTGAAGCCGAATTGGTTATCATTAATAATTTTATTTGAAGTGATGTGCTTAGTTAATTGTGACTTTACGACTTTTTCAAATATTTTTGCTACGTTTGATACAATAGATATGGGACGGTAGTTTGAGATGTCGGTTGCAATTCCTGATTTGAAAATCGGAGTTATTATTGTATTTTTATATATTTTCGGGTAAATTCCTTGTTGCATGCTGTTATTTATGATATGTGCTATTGGTTTTGATATTAGTTGTCTCATTTGTTTAAGTAAATTTACTGTGATATGGTCGAAACCAGGGCTCGCTGACACTCGTAAGTTCATTATTATTTTTTCTATTTCTATCTGTGTGCATTTTTCAAACTTTTTGAAAATATTTTGGCAAGTTTGTGTGGATGTACTGAAAGTTTTTTTAGATTGGACAGCGTCAATTTTTTTGGCTAGGTTCTCACCGACTTTTGCAAAGTAGTTGTTGAAAATATTAGCAATTTTAGTTGGTTCTTTTACTGTCTCTATTGTTTCATTGTCATATGTTATTTTATTTATTTGTTTATTTTTATTACCCTTGCCAATGATGTTATTAATTGTAGCCCAGACTTTTTTGTTATCTTCACCACAATCTTCAATTTTTTCTTTGAAGTAATTTTCTTTTGTTTTTTTAATCAAGTTTGTAAGATTATTTCTGTATTTTTTATATAATTGTAATAAAATAAAGTCATTGGGTTGTTTACGGGTTTGATAAAATAGTTTTTCTTTATTCCTAATTGAGGTAACTATTCCATGGGTGATCCAAGGTTTAATTTTTCTATGTTTTGATTTTAGTTTGACGTTATTTTCTTTAGTTGCATTTATTATGTGATCGCGAAGTGTTTTTTCGAAATTAATTGAAGATTTTTCGGCATCTTCGGTATTTAATATTTCTTCCCACTTTTCCGATTTTAATTTTTGTTCTAGAAGTTGTGTGTTGATGGTTTTTATATTATACTGCTGTAATGCAGTTGAGGAAAAGGATATTTTTTTTTTAAAATCAAGAATTAAAAAACACGCAAAGTGATCAGTTATATTTGTTTTCCAAATGACAGGTGTTAATTGTGTAGTTATGTCAGCTTTTGTCCAAATATGATCAATACATGATGGGTTTTGTCGGGGCACAACTCTAGTATAGTCGTTTATGCATGAAATGAAGTTCAGTTCAGCCATCGTATTATGTAGATCATTTTTTTCGACACTGTTTGAATTTAAACCTATATTTATATTGAAGTCACCCGTTACTATAGTATTTTGACATTTGTTTTTATTAATTAAATCTTTAATTTGCTCTATAAATTGTTGAGTTTTCGAACCGTGGGTTCGGTATATAGCAATAACCTGATAAATCTGTTTATTTACTTTTATTTGTAATGCTAGGCAGTTAGTGAGTGTCATGTTTATTTCTTTATAAGATATATCTTGGTGTTTTTGGTTAACGTATATAACTATGCCACTATTCTTGTTAATGTGCATTTTCGTGGTAATACATGTAAAGTTCGGTAATTGTTGTATACTATCAATATTTATTGTATTAAGGTGGGCCTCGGTCAAAACTATACAGTCGAGTTCAGTTTTCAATAGACTAAGAGTGCATAATAATTCATTTATGTTTTTGTAAATACTTCTGATATTTAAGTGCATAATGGTTAATGAGTTAGTCATATTTTTAAAGAGAAGGTTGCATTGATCAACATTATTACATACCTTTTCTCTTATATTATAAGTGTTATCTAGTTCGTCCGTAATAATATTATTCATCCTACTTTGAAATCGTGTATCTTATGTAAAATGATTGAGTATGTATATAAATATGTTTGGAGGTACGTTTTGTAGGGAATTGAGAATTCGTTTATATGAATAACTTCATAGTCGGGCGGAACAATAATAATCATATACTTAGTAATAATAATGCCACTCGACTGGGAGTTGCTAGTTCTTAGGTACATACTATGAATTTGAACAGGCGCTAATAAACAGGGTGCCGACTTTGATACTCTGTAAACAAAATATAGTTGAAATATTAATTTCTTACTTGTTTTTTTTAAAGAATATAACATTTTAATTAAAGTCAATTTTCTGGTAAGCAGATTCTGTCATTTTATTGACGTAGTGGCACTTGCTATCATTCGCTCGATGGTCCGAATTTGTTTTTCCATTTCTTGATTTATTAAAGGTTAGACAATTGTAGCACGTCGGTGGTTGAGTTTTATTCGGGCAGTTCGATAGTGTATGATCTTGTGCGCAGTGGAGACATCTGGGTTTTTCCATTTTTTTTCGGCACTTGTTGGCAGTATGTTCGAACCACAAGCAATGGTAGCATGACTTGAATATGTACACACTTTTAAAACAAAAAAATGTTCTTACCAATGAGTCGGTTGTCTCCGAACTGAGGCCTACGGCCAGGAACTTCAAATTTTCGTAATAAACCCAAGGGGAAGTGTATAAATCGTCTGATCCGCTTCCACTTTTCTTCGTTTTAATTTTTTTTGATTCCTGTGCGAACTGCCCTTTCAAATTATGGACTTTCCGGTTAATTTCCTCCGCAGTAGTCGTAAACACTTCTGCAATTGTGGCAAGCGCACTGCTTCGTGCGTTCCTATCCTTGTAATCTGCCCTTCGGTGATCCCACAGTAAGGGAACTCTTTCGAAAATTTCTATAAGTTGCATCGTCTCTTCTTTACCCCAAATCTTCGCGTCTGCTTTTCTGGGGGGCATTTTGATTAATTATGCGTGGACTGGTATGATGGATGAATGAATGACGCGTAGTGTATCAACTATCAACTGAACCGGCGGCGACCGGCGAACAACAGGTGACAGCAGGCCGAATTTTACTGTCAGTATTGCAGATTTCTGTATTACCATCCAGAGAGTAATGCTACGGGCACACTTGCTCATTTGAAGCCGAAGAGCATGCTACCTAGTAGCATGTGTGTCCGTTACGTTGCTAGTAATGAGCATGCTCATTTGAAGCCAAATGAGATAGCTCGCGAATCGCTATTTGACATGAGCATACTCATTAATGAGCATGCTCATAAGCCGGCTTGTTAATGAGCAAATGTGTCAGTACCATAACGAAAAAAATTACGCTGTCTTGTAGATGTTACTGTCGGTTCTAGAGATTTCTCTTTTACCATCCAGTAAGAGACGAAAAAAAATCATGGCATGCCGTGTACTAACGTTTCAGTTTTAGTTTAACAACTTTTATTGAACGACAAAAATTGAACATGATTTTGTTAATATGTTTTAATTTGAATCTCAAAAGTAAGCAGCCAGTTCCTTAAGATAATTTTCTTTAATTATCCATTGTCTATGGATACTTGTCGTGTCAATGTCCAGGTGTCTCGTTTGCTTCCTAACTATGCTAACTTTTGTGTATAAACCAAAACAAATGTGCTAAATTTATGCGATTTAAAATATTCAATGTAAAACAAAACAATTGTGCTAAATTTATACACAGATAATTTTAATAACCATCGCGTTTTGTACGGTGAAGTTTTTAAAATTCTACTTTTCTTGTTTCTGTTTCTTGTTTCTGACCGTCCGCTTCGCCTTGTACGTAAGTTGCATGTTCTTGTTTTATTGACAAAGTAACACCTAAGTTACTTAATGTTTGCTTGAATATAGGGTAAATATTTACCTAATGGGGACACGCTTTACATGCACTTTTTTATTTCAAAAACACTTAACATCAGTTAGATAATAGAGAAGTAATTATTTCAGTTTCCGGAATTGGAAAATAATGCATTTTAGTAGATATTTCAATAAAAAACAGACAATTTCAACTCTTTTCTTCACGCCATGTTTTGATATAATAATATTAAAATAGTTTTATAGGCTAGTTTTTTTTTCTCCTTTTTTTATTAAACCCAAACTAAGAACTTAAGAACCTATTTTAGGGTCATGTGTTAATATTTTGGTTTAAATAAGAGAAGAACAAAAACTAACCTTAAAACTTTGACATCAAAGACAATGGCCGCCAAGCGAAAAATCGTTTTCCATTTTAACAAAATAACTATTAAATTTAATTATTTTACAATTCCGGAAATTGAAATACTTACTTCCCATGAATATCTAACCGATGTTGAGTATTTTTGTAATAAAAAGTGCATATTGAGCGTGTTCCTATTAGGTATATATTTCCGATTAGGTTTATTTTATATTCCGTGTTCTTATTAGGTTCCTATTACCAAATATAGTAAGAATGTAACTGTTAATATTTGGATCAGTTTTTTATTATAGTTTTCGCGATTGATCTACCTAACACCAACCAGGGTAACACGTGGCAGTACTGATTTAAGGCCGCTGTCAGACATTGAAACCAAGTGATTAGTAAATTCATCTTATTTTTACCCGAGAATTAAAATTCCACTTACTAAAATTTATTATTACAACATCTCTTGACTTGCGATTACACTCCATGTAAATAATAGATGAAGCGTCGGCGAGCGTTTTTATTTGTCTCCCTTCAATTCGTAAACCAAATTTGCTCTTTTTAGAATTCCATTAACAATGTTAAAAATCGCTTATTATTTTGAGACAACTGGGTATATAGCGTGGGCGATCGATAGAGAATTTATCGATAATTTTGATAACTCGTCATCGATCCTGAACGCGACTGTAGATCTCTAACATATGAATGAAATACATCTCGAATAATAAAAAAAACACTGCTGTTTGAAGTGGTATTTTCGATTAAAACCATAATGGATCAACCGTGCTACATACGCTGGTTCGACCCAGGCTAAACTACATCAGCGTGAATTTAACAGTTCTGCATTTTGCGGCTTTGCACGAAAATTACTTACTTAAACTCAAAGTGTATCGATCAAGGATTGTTTTCTAAAGGTCGCGTTTGTGAAACAAACGTTGCAATTGTTTCTGTCAACTCCTTCTGAAAACCTTTTGTGAGATCGAGATAGATATTGGGCGAGATCTTCTAACAGATTTGTGTTTGTGTGATTTACTAAGGCTGTTATTTGCTTTTCTATGGGCCGATGTCAGAATTTCAGCTGTGAGCTTTCATGTATTTAGGTTTAGGTCGTTTAAAACACGAATTCCTGCAAGATGCATCATTATTTATTCATTTAACAGTCGTAGAAAATCACACAAATCTGACAGGAAATCTCGCCATATATCTATCTTGATCTCACAAAAGAAAGAAAATCGCTCTTCTGAACGGTCGCTCTTCAATTTGAACATTTGCATGGTGTCGTGTTCACGAAAAAAATACCCCAAGGTCGCTTTAACCGGAAAGGATCTGTGATCTAATTGAAGCTCCTCTGTGACCGATCAAATTGCACTTGTTAATTAATGTTTTTATTCTGCTACACTTTATTTCCAGCTTAGAACAGTTACCACCATATAGACGGATGCTATCTATAATAGCAGTACCATGGATCTTCCCAAATCAGATGGTTTTTCCATCAAGACGGAACCAGGCTCCCAGGAAGAAGGCGTAGGTGATATGCCATATTCGGAAATGGAAATCGACCTTCCAGATGAAAAAAAGAATTCTTTGCAATTTGCAGAAACTGTAGTACTTAAGCTGGCGACTAGTAAGTTGCATTATTTTTATAAAAAAGGTGTTTCAAATGGATGTGGTCAGGACAGCTGCTTGTTAGAAATGTACTCAGGAAATGCCAGTTAAAATCCTTTGAGTAGGTATGTGCTGTTTCACCCTATACATGTAACTGGTACTTTATATATAAATCAAAGTGTCACAGGGTTACGGTTACTATTTTACTTTGAAGTTTGTTTTTTAAGATGAATTATTTAATATTGAACTCTCATGGAAAACGAGTAAAAGTCTAAATAACGTTTATAATTGTTATTTTATTGTTTATTTTTCTAATGCAATTGAAATTGGTTTTAATGTAACACTCAGCACGTCTTTTAATACAGTTTTTATGTTTTAAAACATTAAAATAAATTTATTTCATGTTATACAAACATGAATACGTGGGTTGAAATTATTTAAAATAAATAAATTATTGAATTAATTCAGTAAATTATTAAAATAATGAATGAATGTGGTTTATTTGCATCAAAATAATTAGTTAGTTATATAAATATACTGTGGTAGAGGTTAAGTTATGTTTTATTTTTTCGTTCGAATTATGTTTTACAATAAGTTATTTCATATTTTATATTTGCTGTACTGTTGTACATATGTGTACTGTTGTTTTTCATTCCAGGTAATATTAATACTAATGTGAAGACTGTTCCCATTAAGGTAGAAGCAGGACCCCGAGAAGAAAATGCGGGGGGAATTTCTTATACGGAAATAGACATAGAACTGTCGGATGTTAAAAAGGAATGCTTGCAACGCTCTGAAAGTTTTACAAAGACTGCAGGTAAAATCGATTTTTGTCTGTCTGAAGTCGTACAATCAATTGTCTGTTATCATAAGAGAAATCAATTTATTATTTTATATCCGCCTTTTTTTCAGGCGTAATAACGAATCTAAATACGCATCCTGGAGAAAAACCTTTTTTCTGTTCCAACTGTAAATATTCGTGTTCTGGAAGGGGAACCTTAAAACGTCACATGCTTACTCACACTGGAGAAAAACCTTATTCATGTTCCTACTGCAACTATTCATGTTATCGCAAGGAAAATTTGAACAGGCACGTGCTTACTCACACTGGAAAAAAACGTTATTCATGTTCCGACTGCAAATATTCATTTTTTGAAAGGTCTAAATTAGAACTTCACGCGCTTGCTCACACTGGAAAAAAACCTTATTTGTGTTCCTACTGCAACTATTCATGTTATCGCAAGGCAAATTTGAACAGGCACATTCTTACTCATACTGGAGAAAAACCTTATTCATGTTCCTACTGCAACTTTTCATGTTCTGTAAAGGGAACTTTAAAACGTCACATGCTTACTCACACTGGAGAAAAACCTTATTCATGTTCCTACTGCGACTATTCATGTTGTCGCAAGGCGGATTTAAATATGCACGTGCTTACTCACACTGGAGAAAAACCTTATTTGTGTTCCTACTGCAAATATTCGTGTACTCGAAAGGGAAATTTAAAAAGTCACATTCTTACTCATACTGGAAAAAAACCTTACTCGTGTTCCTACTGCAACTATTCATGTTATCGCAAGGCGGATTTGAATACGCACGTGCTTGCTCACACTGGAGAAAAACCTTATTTGTGTTCCTACTGCAACTATTCATGTAATCGCAAGGCGGATTTAAATATGCACGTGCTTATTCATACTGGAGAAAAACCTTATTCATGTTCTTATTGCAACTATTCATGTTCTGCAAAGGGAACTTTAAAACGTCACATGCTTACTCACACTGGAGAAAAACCTTATTCATGTTCTTACTGCAACTATTCATGTTCTGCAAAGGGAACTTTAAAACGTCACATGCTTACTCACACTGGAGAAAAACCTTATTTGTGTTCGTACTGTAAATATTCATGTTCTCGAAAGGGATATTTAAAAAGTCATATTCTTTCTCATACTGAAGAAAAACTTTTTTAATGATCCTACTGCCACTATGCATGTTCTGAAAAGGGAAATTTAATAAGTCACATTCTTACTCATGCAACCATTCATGTTTTAAGCGCCCTTGAGGTGATTTTTTCACAAAAATGGCGCTATAGAAATTATCCAAAAATTATTATTATTATTAACGCAAGGCAGATTTAAACAGGCATGTGCTTACTCACACTGGAAAAAAACGTTATTTATGTTCCGACTTTCAATATTCATGTTTTGCAAAGGGAACTTTACAACGTCACATGTTGACCCACACCTTAAAAAGAAAAACCTTATTCAGCTGCGGCTTTGTATGTTCTCTATAGGAAAATATAAATCGCCAAATGCTTAACCAAACTGGAGAAAAACTTAATTTCTTTTACCACAGCTATTTATTTTCTCAAAACAGTTTTTAAAACTTCACAGGTTGACCCACACCGGAAAACCTTATTCATGTTCCTCCTGCAGCCATTCATGTTATCACAGGGAAAATTAAAACGTCCGATATTCACCGCTATCGGAGAACAACTTTTGTCGTGCTCCTACTGCAATGTTTTTTAAATTTAATATTTGTATGCTTTTTACGATAAATATACTTTTTTTACATGTTGCGTACAATTATAATTGAAAATAAGAATAGTCTTTCGTCACCACAATCAGACAATGTAAGTAAGTACATAATGAAATATTTCAAATAATTACAAAAATGTCAGTTATTTAACAACGTCAAGATTTATCAATAACTGGTTTCAAGATTTAAAAAAAATACATATGGACACTTACAACAGGAGATTGGGTAATAATAATTTTTACATTAACGGAAGGTTGTTAAAATACGTTTGAATGCGGTTGATATTAAAACTAATATTATTACTGTGTTAATTAATGCGATACCGTGTTGCCAGCTCCATTCCTCTACGAACTGGTATACACAAGCCGCCATGTTAATGTTTTCGTCGTTTTTTGGATCATTTCTACCACCACGGTTCTTTGAAAAAATCATGGAGGTACAAGACATGGTTCTTTTGCCTATTAACAAGGGTGTACACATTGGCAACTTTTTTTAGCATGGGTCGCATGGGGAAATCCTGAAATCAGGAATGTAGTTCGTATGTGTTCACAATGTCTCTTTATACAATTTAACTTTGGAAATTAGTAATATTACTAACTTTCATTAGGTGCCTACACTGGCTACTGTAAAATGTAGAAAAAAAAGTTGTGTTGTGGAGAAACTTTTTCTCTCATCTCATCGACCTGAAATTGAATTATGTACATTTATTTATCTAAATTATCTTCTTATATGTGGGTGTACTACATATTATAAAACTTGAGAACTCTCTCATAAAAAAATATATTTCTATGAAAATTTTTTTCAAAAACATTATTTTTTCCCATTAACCATAGGAAACTGTAAAATTGCTGTTTTTAATAAATCATTATTGATTCTTTACTTATGTACCGTTATTTTCTTATGTTCGCTTCAACGCTTCCTTTTAGAAGCGTTAATGTATGCAAATATTATGCAACAATTCTTAATGTTTCAGATTGTTGACAGTAACTAATTCAATACACACTGCTCTATAACTACTTTCGTAGTACCTACTTACTTCTTTTATTATGTAATTGTTGTGTACCTTTTATTTTTATAATAATAATAACAAACTTATGTACACTTGTAATAGCAGAAAGAAAACTTTAAATTACATTTACAATTGCAGAAAATTACCTATTTTTTTATTAATTGCCACCACCACTGCTGTTTCTAGTACTTGAGCTGCACTGGAATCATGTTTTGAGTAGTATTGTGACAATAATTGCTGAATCGTATACTGTAAGCCTGAGCCCAAATACAAATCTGCTTGTCGAACTCCTTTGTAAAAAGTACTCATCGAATACTTAACCGACTTGTGTTGTGCCTCCTTACGTCTTTCATGCTCAGTTTATTATGTATACATATACTATATAAAATAAATAAAATAATAATAAAGTTATATTCCAGGATGTGGGGAGGATAGTGCAATCCCACACGTCCCATATAATTGTACATATTTACAAAATTTTACATATTTTAATACAACAGTTTTTTTTTTATATATACTTGTTATATATTTTTCTCTTAAGATGGGAAGACGACCTAGAACTCACGGTTTTTTGATTTTTGGAATATGGCAACACTGATAAGCACACACTTACAACAATCTTCGACTACACATCTGCCCTGATGATGGACACTGTGATGCTGTCCGAAACGTTGGCTAAAGAAGGAAATAAAGCAACACGGAATAATACCCTAAAAATATCACTTCTTTTACATTAACTGCAGATTTTCAATCTTTGGGGGGGTGTAGAAATCCTTTTTTATATATGTTATAAATTTTGCTACAAATTTTTGCTCTCGCAACAAACTTAAAATGCTCTCGGAAATCGAGAATGGTATCCATGTAACAGAATTTCGCATCTCAAATTGAACATGCTATCACCTGTACAAACCAGAAACGAGTAGATTCATTTTCGTTATTGGTTTTTGGGGCGTTATGCCGTGTAGATGTGTAATTGTGTCTGATCTGCCCTGATGATGGACACTGTAACGCTGTCCGAAACGTTGCCTTAAGAAGAAGGTAGCGCAACACGGCATAACATCGCAAAAACAAAAAACGAAAATACTTTTGAAAATCTAAAAACTTATCTGGGTAGTTTCATATTTGTCCAAAGACATTCAAAATGAGTTCATCAAGGGAAGGAGGTGAAAGATAACATTTTAAACGACATAAAAAAAGTCAAATATTATTTTCGGTAGCACTCCAGACATATCAGATGAGTTACGTGATCAGATATGTTCATATTCAAGGCGATCAAGTTGAAGTGAAGGAATCGTTTCTAGGTTTTTTCCCTCTAGCTGAAAAGACTGCAGTTGATCTTGCTGAAAATATCCTTACACAGCTGGGGAGTGATAATTTAGATATACATCTATGTCGGGCCCAAGGATATGATAATGCTGTAACCATGGCAGGAAAAAAAAATCCTATCCCTCCAAACACTTATTTAAGGAAACCGATATTTTGGACCTAAGACAGACGTATAGTTTTCAATGTCTTAAATATATTTAAATGCGTCCAAACAACTTTATAAAAAACTCAAATCGTTCTAGCCAAAAACGTGGCGCCTGTGAGTATGCTGTACCCCACTGCAAAACTAGGTTGGCCCAAAGGCGTATTAGTTTTATTGCTCCAAAAATGTATAATCTACTATGTACAACCTTTAAAGAGAACACGTGTCAAAATCTCCAATCTTTTAAAAAATATACCAAAACTTGGCTATTCGATTCTTCCCATTTATTTGAAATGTTCCTATTTATTTGTTATTTTTAACCCTTTTGCAAAAACAAAAATTGTTCTAAAATTTAGATAAAATAATTTTTCCGATGTGTTTATCAGAAATCAATATTTTTGTTTAAAATTATTAAAATTTTAATATTGGAAATGTAAATTGGCTCAAAATGCATACCTGCGAATATTCTAATTAAATACTTAAATAGAATGAACTTAGAATTTTAAATACAGATTCCTTTTCTTAATAAAATGTGTAATAAAACAGTCACCTCACTTTTTATCACTTTCACACAATTTTATTTTCATAATAACACAAAATAAAACCGTGATTTATGATCGGGTTTGTAAAATATCTGAACAACATAGCTCGTGTAATCTAAAGCCAATAAGAAGCATTATTTCATTCGCTTTCTAACATAAAAGAAATCACAAACTTTTAATAATGCACGGTCGGTCTGGGACAATTTGGGTCTCTGTTATTATAACGGCATATGATGTTTTGGGACAACTTGGGTCTCCTGTGATTAGACGGGTTAAATACTGCGAGTAGAATACATATTTACAATTTGAAATAATCGAGTTGTATTTTTTAAAGTCTTTTAGTGTTTAGCAAAAAGGTTGGCGATGTCGTGACCGTTTGTAGCGTGAGTTTCATAATAATACATACTTGAAGGGAGATCATTATCAGCACGCTTTTGCGCAACAAATTGCCAAAATTGTTTAGGATTTTGCAGTAATGTTGTCTCTGTAATTTCTACAAAAGATTTATAGCATTTGGCAGATTTGATTTTAGAAAGTTCCCTTAATTGAGAAAATTTTTGATAAAAGTTTAAGTTACCAGTGTCCTTAAATAACTTATGAGTTTTTTGTTTTCAATTATTGAGTGTTTAAATTTCGAGCTGAACCAATTTGAAAACTTGAGTTGAGAGTAACAACCCTCAGGAACAAACAAATCTATAGGACGTGATACACATTCATTCAATTTAAATACGGCGTCATTAATATCAGAATTCAAAAATAGTTTTGTCCAATTAATCAGGGAAAGATATTTGTTCATGTTAGAAAAGTCACCATTCAGATTCACTACAAATATCTGAATGGTGACTATAAATATCTATTAAGTATCCAAACTATAAAAATTGCTTTAAATTTCAAAATCTCCTACTTACGAACCTCTTTTCGATTATGGCTTTATTGTATAATGTGTAAAATTTAATTCTTTAGAAAATTGTTGTAAAACATTGAAATATTTGTGCCTAAGCTTTGCAAAATAAAAGAAAACACACTTTTTGATGATTTTTTTTGTAAATAAATCAAAACAAGCGGCTGGTGGGAATTTATACCTTATGGACCTTATCATCTACACAAGGATGTTATTGTACGTGGTCTGATCCCGAATTTTACACAATATAGTGCAGCACCTTAAATGACAGTTTGCTTCATTCTCTCCTCAGGTGCTGTCGAATGTGGATTTACTGCAAAGGCATTCTGAAAAAGAAAACAACATATGTATTATTAAATTGTCATCAAGAAGGATTTTCACTGACTTGGTATTTCTATATAAAATATTAAATGATGTAGTTGGTATTCCAGAATTGCTTGCAATTGATAAGCTTTCAGATTGCACTGTGTATATACTCGTATTCACAAATTATGTTTTCAAATCTTTATATAAAGGCTACCAAGTAGATTGCTCATACAATGATTTTTCAAAGGCCTTTGAAACCATAAACCACGACATCTTATTAAATAAATTGTCAATGATAGTTTTTTCTTTCCGATTTCTTTCATTCTTTGCCACCTATTTTACTGAAAGAAAACAATATCTATCACATGGAATATTCTTATCAAAATTATTTCTTGTGCTCTCGGGAGTTCCTCAGGGCTCTAATTTAGGACCGCTCATCTTTTCGATTTATATTAATGATTTAACAGAAATTATTCTGCATTCCAGGTCACTTCTTTTCGCTGATGACATAAAACTTTTCTTGGAAATACAAACTTTAGAGGACTGCATTCGACTCCAATCAAACATTGACAGAATTGTTGACTGGAGTAAATGGAATCAGATTGAATTCAGTATTTCTAAATGTTTCATTCTTTCTTTCACTAGGGCGTGTCTGCTAGGTTTTACCGGTATAGTATCAGAGTTCGAAATTTAAAATGTGTCTACACAATGAAAGATTTTGGAATTGTGTTTGATAGTAGGTTAACCTTGAGAAGAATATGTGGACCCGTGAAAGAGGGGGAACAGTGGTGCATCCGGCACAGCAAAGAACTGTACGATATATATTAGGCCCCGAATTATCTCAGCCTACATGAGACTCCTCAGGTTGAGATGGGCTGGACACGTAAGAGAATGCCGGATACACGCGTCCCAAAAAGAATTTTGACTGGACACCCAGGTGGAAAGAGAAAAGTGAGAAGACCCACATTGAGGTGGGAGGATGAGGTGAGAGGGGATGCAGCACAGCTTCTCCAGATAACCTGGAAGTCAGCCGCTGAGGACAGGAGGAGTTGGAGGCGAATGTTGCGGGAGACCAAGGCTTGATATGGGCTGTAGCACCATCGGAGAGAGAGAGAGAAAGAGAGAGAGAGAGTAGGTTAAGCTTTCATGCTCACATTGCAATGAAGTTTAGTACTTCACTGAGTACGTTGGGTTTTGTCCTAAGCACTGCGAGAAATTTTAGAGACACCCGCGTTCTCACAGTACTATACAATGCTTTGGTTAAGAGTAGGCTTGAGAGTGGATCGGTGGTTTGGAGCCCACACCAAGTGAAGTATTCCCTCATGTTGGAGAAGGTTCCGAAGAAATTACGAGGGAGTATGGCATGGAGTAAACCATGCTCTATCCTACCGACTTTCTCTTGGGCATGCTCGGTATGAACCATCTACAGGTCAGAAGAGATGTGCTCATTGTAACACATTTCTTCAGACTGATTCGTGGATGGTTGGAAAACTCGACTATCATAGAGATCATTAGTTTCTATGTTCCAATGGTTATCTCCGTCAGCAACAGAATAGACTGTTTTTTCTGCTGGCTTGCAGAACTAACTTGCCAATGGTCATGCCAGTCTGGAGAGTTGTCTTGATGTTAAATAGAATCACTTTGAATATCAAAATTTCTAACATCAATGAAGCACAATTAAAACAGCAAGCTTTGTTGTTCATAGTTTAAATCTGCTTATTTCGTCTAAAATATTTTCTCTTTGAAAAAGCTTTGAAATTGTAATTTTGTAATGTTCTTAAAATGAATAAATTGAATTGAATTGAATTGACTCTTCCATCTTGGGATTTTTAGGATGGTGGAGAGGAGTTTTGAGACTCTTCCCTCATGGGGCCTTCCTTCAGGGAACCAAGGGGGACTCGAGAGGAATGATGAGACCTGGGAAAGCATATTGTGGAATCAGAAGACGTAGCCACATACCGAACGTCAACCATGGTGAACATCATAAAAGGAACCAGGCTACTGTTAAAGAAATGCGGTAAAATAGGAGTTAATACAAAGGGCATACAAAGTGTTCATGGGAACATAAAACAACCATGGTGAACTTCATAAATGGATTGAGGTAAAATAGGAGTTAGTACAAAGGGCATATAAAGTGCTCATGGGAACATAAAACAACCATGGTGAACTCCATAAAAGGAACTGGGCTATTGTTAAAGGAATGAGGTAAAATAGGAATTAATACAAAGGGCATATAAAGTGCTCATGGGAACATTATACAACCATGGTGAACTTCATAAAAGGATTGAGGTAAAATAGGAGTTAGTACAAAGGGTATATAAAGTGCTCATGGGAACATAAAAAAACCATGGTGAACTCCATAAAAGGAACCGGGCTATTGTTAAAGAAATGAGGTAAAATAGGAGCTGTTAGTACAAAGGGCATATAAAGTGCTCATGGGAACATAAAACAACCATGGTGAACTCCATAAAAGGAACCGGGCTATTGTTAAAAGAATGAGATAAAATAGGAGTTAGTACAAAGGGCATATAAAGTGATCATGGGAACATAAAACAATTATTCAAAACTTATAGATTGCTTAGTTTTGATACGTTTATTGTTTATAAATCTGGAATCAAATCTAGAAAAAAATCTGGATTCTATAAGTTAAATTGTAATGATTGTGGATTCTTTTATATAGGTGTTTTGAGAAATTTTGAAAAAAGTATAAAGGAACTTATGAGATGTTTAAACAATAACAGTTTCTCGGAGTTTGCCAATCATTTGTTGGAGATGAGTCACACTTTCGACTTTAATAGTAGAATTGAGTTACTACATTGTAATTTTAATGGTGCACATCAGTTGAACAAATTTAAAATCTTAGAAATTAGAAAGAGCGTAAATAAGAATTTAAATATTATAAACAATAAACGTAGTTAAAAATTAGTAATCTATTTATTTTGAAATAACCCTAGATTCATAAACTACATTTACTGTTACAATGTTCATAAACATATGTCTGTGATACACCCTATTTTTAAGTGCACCAAATTTTTAAACTATAAGAAATCAACGCATTAAAAATCAATTTTTGAGATCATTCAGAGCATTCTAAGCACATACTTCTCCGATGTTCCATGCACATGTGACATTTGTAAGAGGTGCAGATAAATCAAGTCACACGTTTTTTTTTGTAACAACAGAAGTTGCATAGCTTCCTGGTTTATATTCCAGGATCGGCTGGTACATCGGGCAAAGAATCGCCTAAAATCGCATCGATGTTCCGTTTTAGGCATCGCCTCAAAGTTGGTGTTTCACGGCGACGCCGTAACCAAGGCTCAATCAACTTATTTGATACTTCTTTGACAAAAGCTCTTCTTTCGGTGGTTTGTTTTGATTACAACTATTATTGTGGACATGGATGACAAACGAATTGACTATGGACATATTCGACATACCGTGAAAGTAGCATAGTGCCATAGTATATCTTAATAAAATTGTTACACTACTCATAAAAATGTGTACCTCAGACACCTCAGGCGTAGTATTTGGGCAAATACACATTTACGCGCCAAGATCCCTGATGCCACACTGAGCTCTAACCACGCACTGCCATCTCTTTAGCGCTGCACTCTATGAGCGTTTTACTACTTTAGGGTGTATGAGAGACGTATGTTTATGAATCTAGGGTTAAAATGGTGCCACAAAATAAGTTTGCTATGTTTCAAGAAAAACAATTATTACCACTCTGTAATTTTTTTAAAGCGACCCTCTTGATTTTCCTCTCTAATCTCAGAATATCCAGTTGGATTTCTGATTGTGCTGCTTTTGCTATTCTCTCCTCACCAAGGATTTCTAGCTGGAGTTTGGATTGGGCCGTCTGCATAGTAAGGAGGTCACACTGCAGAACAGCTTGGACCTTTTGCAATTGGAGAATTTCATTTTGCATATCAGTCTGGGTGAGTAACGCTTCCATTTTCTTTGTCTCAAGTTCTTGCGCATCTTCTCTCTTTGTTCTTTCCGTTTCCAGTTTGGCGGCTGCAACTCTTTGCAGATCACTTAAAAGGGAATCTTTTGCAGATTTGACCAAATGTAGTCGCTTTTTGAATGCCTTTCTAGGAACCGAAGGTGGGGCAGTTGGTTTCGGGAGCTCTGGCGTCTCGGGGAGTGTGAAAGTTGGATTTTCATCCTGTAAACACATTTTTTTAAATTGTTTTTTATTTTCCATCCCGATGAGTTACAGGGCTCATTTTAGGCTGGGAGGAACTTACAATTCATAGGTGGGAGGAAATAGTTACAATTTTACATAGGTATTTTGATATTAAAAATATAAGATTCACTTTTTTTTATGTGACTACCTCACAAGAGTCTCAGCTGCTACCGTCTGGAGCCAGCGAGACTATGGCATCCATTGGGGTATTTTGTGAGGCTGAAGGTAGTGGGAAGGGGAAAGAGATGGGGAAGGGGAAGATGGGGATGTATCTGGCTATTCAGATCTAGTAACCAAACACGACTAAAGTCATATATCTTTCACTCTCGAACATGCTACAAATATACTACATATGATTGTAAATATTTACCTAAGTGGGACATGCTAAATACGCTCTTTTAATTTCAAAAACACTTAATATCAGTTAGATAATAATGAGAAGCAAATATTTCAGTTTCCGGAATTGGAAAATAATGCATTTTAGTAGATATTTCATTAAAAAACAAACAATTTAACACTTTTCCTCACGCCATGTTTTGACATAATAATACATATTTAAATAGTTTTTTAGGCTAGTTTTTTTTTCCTTTTTTAATTAAACTCAAACTAAGAACCTATTTTAGGGTCACTTGTCAATATTTTGGATTAAATAAGAGAAGAAAAAAACTAACCTTAAAACTTTGACATCAATGACAATGGCAGCCAAGCGAATAATCGTTTTTAATTTTAATGAAATAACTATTCAATTTCTTAACTTTTCAATTCCGAAAACTGAAATACTTACTTCCCATTATTATCTAACTGATGTTTTGTGTTTTTTGCAATAAAAAGTGCATATTAAGCGTGTCCCTATTAGGCAAATATTTACCCACACTATTTTCAATGAATTAATTGTGAAATAACGCATATTAATCCAATAAAATGTATTTTCCCACGCCGGGATTCAATCCCGCTACCTTCGGATTACGAGTCGAGAGCCTTACCTCTCGAACATAGAGGCTGTCGGACACAAGCCCAGAGTGAAATTATTTTCCTTAGGACCCCTGTCTGGGGGTAATTTTAAAAAAAGAGATTATTGAGATAAATTATCAGGATAAATTAAATAAAAATTACCAAAGTCCACTCCATTTCTAATTCCACGTTCTCCGCTGATTCCTGTTGATGTGTTGGCTGTACTGCCTCCTCCCATTTGCTTGTTGATACTTGTTGACTGCAGGATCCATCATTTTGGACGGCAGAAGTATTTGAATCAAACCTATCAAAATACAACAGAAAGTCTTCATAGGAAAATCATATTATGAGTGGGACTAAATAGTTGCTTACATTACTTCACTGTATATGAAAGAGATAGGTAGAAAGGAAGATAGGTATTTAAACTGTGGCAGCCCAGCAATGCGCAATAACTAACGAATATTCGAGAAGCTAGGAGAGTATCAAGTTACGCTGATAAGACACTTCTACACGCGCAGCGATAAGTGCTGACAATAGAATATTTACAAGAACAGTCTCGAAGATTCTCCATCGTGGGAAGCACTTATATAATCAGTGCATCAGCCACCTACCAGTCAGTTCTGTACTCACCGCGATACAAATCGCAGGCCCTACAATGGCCTAGTCAGTCATCGTTATATCATCATGTAACAGTTATACATTCAAGTGCCGAGTGCATCTCGCTTCCAGAAGATACGGTCATACTCCACTACCCTCGGTGTCGAGCAACTTGCTGGCGTTCGCAAAGACTCATCGACTTCACCGCCATAGCATCTTACTGACCTTCAGCAGCAACATCACCTCCATGCACCAACAACACTTCATCATGGCACTTCTGTCTACATCTCTGTTACCTCTTTATTAACCTTCGCTACGTAGCCAAATCTTTATTAACCTTCGCTACGTAGCCAAATAAACGATTCGACTCACTACATCGACTGACTGCCTTTTCATTTATCTCCCGTCTCTGCCGAACCGGAGTCCGCTCCCTCAAAACCATTGTAAAGTTAGTCTCGCTCTCTCTTAACCCAGCTCTTATCTAGACAATACGGTTCCATGACAGTTGATCTGCCAACTCCTAGCCTTAAATACAATGTGCAGTTGCTATGGAAAATACAGTTTACCGAATTACACAAAATATAACTAAGTGACCCCGAAGGGATGTGCTGAAAGGATGTACCGCCAAATAACAAAAGTATAAAACATGTTTTCATTCAAATGCATCAAGGAAAAAACTACTTCTTTGTATGATGTGTATACCAGCATATACCAAAAATCGACACTATATACAAATTCGTTTGATATTATTATTAACACTCCAGTACACAATGGTAGAACGTACATATATTTTTCGCCCACACTAAAAAAAATCATACCTCCGAGTTTTAATATGGAGACATACAAACTGATTATAGATCTTCTCTCAGTGCAAATCTTCTTTCAGTGCAAAACGTACAATATTCTTTGGTAAAATTATTATTTAAAAAAACTGAATACGAACAAAGACATGACATACCGAAATCGTTACTATACAAATCTGTAAATTTATTATCTGTTCGTGCTATAATGTGGCTTAAAATTGCGAGTCAGCATAAATCTCAATCTGAATATAATAAACTAGTGGTTCATGTTCATAATACAAGACTAACTGCAAACGACGGACTTGTAATTCCCAGATACCTAAATAAATACAGTCAAAGAACTCTAGAATACCTTGTTCCAACAATTTACAATATGTTACCCAACTCAATAAAAAGCTGTGATATGAGTTTCAGAATGAAATGTACGCTAAAAAAATGGTTAAGTGAAAGAACTTTTTTGTACTAATCTGTGTTTTTTCCGCTTTTCGTTTTAATGTTTTTTTTTCTATTATTATTATTTTTTTTTCTTTCCTTTTATTTCTCTCATTTTCTCTGTTCTTTATTTCTTATAAATTTTATTAACAATATTTTTTTCCAAAAATATATGTTTTTATGTGTATATATATAATGTAATAATGTGTATATTTTATGAACCTGTTCAATTTTAAAAAAAAAAGTAAATGTCAAAAGAACCCGTTGACAAACTGATATCAATCAGTTTAACGGGACTTAATTGAAAACATGTGAAAAATGTAAATATATAATAAACGAATTTATTAATAAAAAATTTTAAAAATCTATATAGCCAATGAAAATTTTTGTCGATTATCGCATATTCGTAGGATTTATAAAAAAAATATTATAAAATCGTAAACTTCTACTTAATTACTTACAAATAAGGGAAAATTTGCCAAAATTAGCAGCAAAGCAATCTGAGGTATTTTAAATAGTGCCATGTTGTGGCAAAAAGCGCTCCAGTGGATAAAATATCCTGAGAGGGCTTGCCATATCAATAAAACATTCTGTCCTAAAGGTTGTACAAAAATGGTGGGCAAGACGGAACACGCAATATTTATCATATAAACTGAATAATTTACAAAAGGTCCGGCGCTGCGGCAATCTTTGAAACCGTTTGGTTCGGTACGCCAAGTCCTTATCCAAGTCCATTACATATTTTGTTTAGTTGTTGAGCGCTTCTATAGTTACCGTGACGATTCACAGTTACAGTACCATGACGGCAAAAAAGGCAATAAACATACGTTCCTTATCGCTTATATAATATAATGGTGCAGCTCTTTCTTACACATTAAATAATGATGAGACAAACAAAATATGTTTGACTGTTTCCTCCAAAGTACTACTTTATTCTTCCGTTTCATTTTCTTTATAAATTTGAGGGAGATGTATGATAATGAATGTATGGTTTCCTTTGGATGGGTGCGGACGTACGTTCACCATTTGTTTCATTTTCGACTGTTAAGAAAGAGCTGCAGCATTATATGTTTAAGAACAAAAGCAAAATCAACAGCACATTGACATTTGATGATTTTTTAATTTTTTTTAATTCACTCACACTTCAATATTATCCTTGTAACTATGTTCCATACTTTCAAAATTATCGTCACGGCTAGTAATATTGTAGTGGTCTACGGAGACGTCACGGTGCGGTGTATGAGAGAGGTGCAAGAAAATGATACAATTTTTTCCTTTTGAGGAAACAGACTAACTTACACTGTGTATCTCATCTTTTGAAAGAGCTGCAGCATTGTAGCGATAAGGAATTTTTATTTTATTTATTTATTTAACGTCCAGAGGGCTTTTAAATGATTAGTAGTGTAATTTTAATTTGACAGATACTTTGAAACTTAGGAAAAATAAAAATAAAATTACATTAGATAAAAGTCATACAACAAGTCATACAAACACATAAACAAAAACAGAAAAATACAGCTATTTTATAGGTTTACAAGATGTGTTTAGTAATAGTGTTGAAATAAATGTTTTAGATGATCAACAAAACTCGCCAAATTGATATTGAAAATGTCAACATCACCCAAGTACTTATTTCCCATGGTGTGAAGTCGTTGTATCGGAGAGTGGGCAATGTAGTTGCGCTTATGAGTGCAGCTGAAGAATATTGTATTTTGTCGTGTTGTTACTGTGGGTATTCGTAAGTTAATGAGTTGCAAGAGTTCACAACAGTCGAATTTAAAGTTAAAGCTGGTTCACATTACGTCATCAAATATGAAAGATCAGAGCACGCCAAATAACGCTCTCCATACAATCCCTTCAGACCGTTCACACGTAAGCGTTTTTAAGCGCAGATCAATCATAGACAATACATATTTCAGACGTAACCGCTCCAGACGCGATATCCCAGAAGATAACTCTCCCCTTCTCCGACTAAAACAGGAGAGGGGGTCATTGTAATTACGGAGCTGCCTAGACCCGTGGATGACAGACGTCAAGTTGACAGATTTCAGTACAAAAAATATGCGTGCCGTTGCCGCTCCCTAATTCGACTGACCCCCTCTCCTACCACAGGAAGAAATATTTGATAGCCTCGTGTGAAAGGACAAAAGATAAGCGCTCGCGAATCAACAGATATCTGCTCGCAGATTTATAGTGTAATGTGAACCAGCTTTTAAGTATTTTTAACAAAAATGTAAAGTCGTTTATTTTACGTCTTTCTTCCAATGTATGTATTTTTAGAGTATTTTATAAGTAATCGTATTTTAAGTCTTCTACTGGGATATTTAATTTAAAATTGATGGAATGCAGAATTTTTTTTTAATTCTCTCAATGTTATTAACGTGAATTTTGTAATATGGGGACCAAACTACTGAGTTATATTCTATTAGGCTTCTAACTAGAGATTCGTATGATAGTTTAATGGCTTGTAAGGAATTAAAGTTTTTAGATGTTTGTAATACGAAGCCTAGTGTTTTCATACCTTTGTTCACAATTTGACGGATATGATTTGATGGAATGTATATTTATTGCCTTTTTTTGCCGTCACGGTAATAATAAAAGCGAATTTTTGCTGAAATGCGAAATTAATTTTTTTGATGATTTTGTATTCTTTTAAAATATATTTACGTTAATTATTTAAAATAATATGTTAATATCCTTAATTTAAGAATTTAAGTAGATTGTTATTGAGAACCTTTCACAAACTGCTGTCCGGTAGTTTAACGGCATTTCATTGTAATTTTGTTACATCAATAAATAAAAACTTACGGGTTTTCCAGTCCAGAAGAATTTAAACCTATTGCTGCTTCAACCTTTAGCAGAAGTGGGTCTTCGAAAGCATCAGTAGGTCCTCCACCAGTTTCAGCCAATTGGCAACGAATTCTTGCTCTCTGGGTTCGCGCATCTCTCTTCAGGTTATCCCAGGCTTTCTTAAGAGCTACGAGTGGCCTAAAATTATATAAAAAAAATTCTGATATTGCATCAATTCCGGGTGCGAATTTGCACCATTTATTTAACAAAGAACACCCCTGCCAAATTTGCTAAGTTTGGATGTTTAGCAGAATTGCCATGATTCATGGGGTGAGGCAATAGATCCCGAGGGAAATATTTTCTTCAGGGCCTCCTGTGAGGAGCTAAGGTAAAAAAATCATAAGAAATCAATTATTTTTTTTTTTGTGAAAAGTGCACAAGTCCCAGCTGTTCCCAACCGAAATGTCTGTAGATAATGGGGAGGGGGGGAAGGGGGGAAGAGGAAGGTGGGGAAGTTCCTGGCTATTCATATCTCATTACCAAACATAATAAAGCCATTTCAAATCTAAATAGCGATCTCACACTAGGGCAATACTGAAAGTTTTTTTTTTTTTTACATCAACTCCACACAGGAGGCCCCGAGGAAAATTATTTTCCTCAGGGCCTCTGTTATGAGTTCTGAGAAAGACAAGGTTTAAGGGGTGGGTAGAAATCTGGGGTTCAGTGTGTCCAGGTCATCCACCTCCAAGACCTAGACAAACCTCACCCCATGAACCCGGTATCTTCCACTCTTATAAATTTCATTTGTAGAACTCCACTTTGGCTAAATATTTCCTTGACACGCTCAATTCGCACTTTTTATTACAAAAACACTTAATATCAGTTGAATAATAATGAGAAGTAAGTATTTCAGTTTCTGGAATTGGAAAATAAGACATTTTAGTAGATATTTCATTAAAAAACAGACAATTTCACATCTTTTCTTCACGCCATGTTTTGATATAATAATATTAAATTAGCTTTTTAGGCTAGTTTTTTTTTCGTTTTTTAATTAAACCCAAACTAAGAACCTAAGAACCTATTTGAGGGTCATGTGTTAATATTTTGGAATAAAAAAGAGAAGAAAAAGACTAACCTCAAAACTTTGACATCAATGGCAATGGCCGCCAAGCGAATATTCGTTTTTGATTTTAACGAAATAACTATTAAAATTCATTATTTGTCAATTCCGGAAACTGAAATACTTACTTCCCATTATTATCTAACGGATGAAGTGTTTTTGTAGTTTTGAGCGTGTCCCTAATAGGGAAATATTTACGGTTTTTTTATAAAATGGTAGGTACGTAAAAGAAAACACATAAAATTAATTCAGTACTACAATAAACGACCATTTACATTCACAAAAAAGACAGTCAGGTTCTAAGTTTGGGTTATTTAAATAATTTGTGCGTATTTAGATTGAAACGAAACTTTCGAAAAACATCAACCCATACTAAGAAAATTTAACAGAGTGAATTTAAGTGGTGGCACAAGATGGTTTTGTAAGGGAAATTTTGAACTTTGATCGAATAAAAATTGAACTCGAAAACATTTTTAACCACCTCTCCTTATTTCTTGTAGTTAAGTAATTAAGTTAAAACAAACGGACGCAGTTTCCAATCCTATTGATCAACTGTTGAGCCGAAATTTGGCTCAACACTTCTCAATTGCACAAATTGCTCTTCCCAACGCAACTTTCCGACCAACAGGCGAATCGAGTGACTTTAGGCCCTCCGTTCATGGAGATACTTACAAACTACGTGATTGTGACACAACCACAAGTACCCTGCAGATGTACTACTTTTTAAAGCTGGTTTCCGTACACGGCACTACCCGAATTATACTGAACTTGATCATTTTTCACGTGCAGCCGTGGAGTTAACACGATGTCGAACGATGTCAAATGACTTTTTTTCCAACATTAATCTATGCCTTCTTCACTAAATCCTTTCTTGCGTATTCTGGTAATGTAAAGTTATGTAAACACGCATTTTTATTCACTTCCAGAACAAATCTAACATTACTTTCATGTTCAGACGCCATTTCTGTCAAACGTCAAACGAAAGTAGCAGACACGAATGCTACAACGCGTAGCGCGCTACCAGCACCGTCGTTAGCGCGCTACCGACTTCAACCTGACATCCGTCGCGCAGCGCCGTGTACGAACACCAGCAAAATTGTATGGCGGGTACCCACGAGCGGTGTGCGTGCTACGCGCATCAGGCTCGAATAGTTTGTAAGTAGCTCCATGTACGGAGGCGCTATACCTCAGCTGATCGGAGACTCAGATTGATCGATCGAAAAATTGGGAGCAACGACCGGAAACTGTGCATTCAGTTGAATATTTGCCTCAATATTACCAATGTATTAATAAAATTTGATTTTGAAGACGATCCAATACTATTCAAGATAAAAAATAACTTACCTTTGATACGAAAAGCTGCTGTTCAATTCTAGCAAAATGTTTTTCCAGGCAGCTTCTTTTAATTTAGCCGTAGTGTTGTAGTGGTTGGAACCAAGTTTTGGTTTGGTTAAGAGTATTCGAGAAGATGTAATTAGATCGACAAGCTTCGTTTTCTCGCTCTCGGTAAAGTTCTTGCTACGTTTTGGTTTGTATTTGTTGTCCATGTTTTTTTCGTCTGAACGTACGGAGGAGAAACGTCAAACGTCTGAACGTACTTCGCGGCATTAGCAAGTTAACGCTTTATTTTGAATATGTTTACATAGTGTAAAACGTTTGTTTACGAAATATAATATACAACATAAATTATGTTTATTCATAATACATATAAATTAACTTGCTAAATTTATTTTGACGTTGAAAGTTTTTAGTTTGATGTCATTTTATTGTCTATGAAAGTGGGCAGGGACACTCAAGATGATCACGATAAAAATGGTTGTTTATCTATGGTTGGAAACAAGCAAATTGGCTTGGCTGATCGTTGCCTCAAATTGATCAATATGAAAGATGAACTACCGCATTAATGCCACAAATCCCTAAATGCTTTAGTTTCGTATGTTTAGGCAGTACTTGTTATATTTGTACAGTTTATGAAATCAGTTTGATAACTCGGGACGCTTAATTTGTTACGTCACTTTCGGGGCGGTAAAACGGTAATCTGCAATACCGACCGATTCGGCTATCTGTCACCTGCTACTGATGTAGTGAGTGGTATATTTATGCTAGCGGACAAGCCGCCGGTTGACCCAGTCCAGTTAGCACGCACAAAATATTAAGATGACGCCTAGACGCGTCGACGCGAAGATTTGGAGAAAGGAAGACAAATAATTAAGTATTTGAAAGTCTTCTTATATTGTGGGACTACAAAAAGCGGACTATGAAGACAGGAATACGCGAATTAATGCATTTGCGACAGCTATGGAAGTTTTCACAACGCCGGAATAAATAAACTGCAATATTCATAATTTTATTTAGCAGTTTTGCAAGAATTTAAAAAGTTGAAACGGAAAAAAACTGGCAATGGATTGGACGAAATGTGTAATTCTTCATGGGATATTTATGAGTATTACACTTAAGTTTCTGGCCCCCAGCACAGTCGATCGATGAGGGTTGATAGGATAGCTTTCGGTAACTTCCCATCGTTCCCTAGCGCGACTGCAGGTCGCCAACGAATACGGAAAAGTTAACCATTACTAAATGATCTTATTATATTCGACGTCAACTGTTGTTTGTATGTTAGCGATCTGCAGTTGTCCTAGGGATCGACGAGAAGTTACCGAAAGTTATCCTATCAATAATATCGTTATTGATCGACCATGCTAGGACCCCATGGAGGTGCTTGGTTATGGTGAACTTCGGCAGACATCGGAACAAAAACAAAGCAGCAAAGAAGAAAAGAGAGGCGGATTTGCTGCACAAATGTGAATACATTCCAGAATCCACAGAAGAAAATGACGGGATATTTGGTGATTATGTGACTTCGTTTCGAAGCATTACAGATTTAAAAATAAATGTATCAAAGCTTGATATCCCAAAAAAACCATCACAAGTGTTTTGGAGGAAGATTTAGAAAACAATGTTTCAATTTTTCAATTTCATCTTTTACCATATTTGTCATAAATGCGATCAACTTCTGCAATTTGAAGTAGTTCTAGGATAAGGCAACTAAAGAGAATGATATTACCGGTAAATTTAATGCAGATGCAGCTTTTGGAAGCTGTTATTTCAGAAGACGATATGTGACAACAAGTGTTTATTTTTTATCTGTTTCTTTTTAATTTCACATTTTGTTCCACAATTAATTCTGTTCAATATCTAATTTTATGTTTTTACTGTTCTTACAACTCCACTTTAAATGATTTTTCCTAGAAAATAAAGACTTGATAAATACATAACATCTTATTTTTTATCTAATAAACTTCAAAAAATAGTTCCGACACATTAAATATTAATTTTTACATTTTAATATATACTTCTCTTGATTCTAATGCTAGAAACATCCGCATATGAACATTTTATTAGGAATTGTAGTGTGTAGACATTTATAGGTGTGAATAACTCTGTCGTCTCGAGCAGCGTGCGCGCGGAGTCGTAGGGCGGAGAACGGCACTGGCCGACCGCCGCGAAGGGAAGACGCGTGGACGCTTGCTGCGAGCCGATATCAGTGTAGTTTAGTGTTACTTGTTCTTTCGTAATATTAACCTGAGTCATAGTGTACACTACAGGAATCATTCCACAAAATTCAGGAAAAATAGACAAATTAACAAACACAATAAATAAAAGAATGTGAATCCGTAATTTGTGGGAAGAAAATTAACCAAAACGTCTTTAAAAAGCAAGCTGGTGTGATGTAAAGAATTGCGTGAAGACGAGAAGTTACTCTAGTCACTCTTGGCCACAGATAAAATCATTAAATATGAGAAATTACAACACACAGCAGAAAACCATCTACCTGAGTCATAGTGTACACCACAGGAATCATTCCACAAAATTCAGGAAAAATAGACAAATTAACAAACACAATAAATAAAAGAATGTGAATCCGTAATTTGTGGGAAGAAAATTAACCAAAACGTCTTTAAAAAGCAAGCTGGTGTGATGTAAAGAATTGCGTGAAGACGAGAAGTTACTCTAGTCACTCTTGGCCACAGATAAAATCATTAAATATGAGAAATTACAACACACAGCAGAAAACCATCTACCCGCTTCACAACCACCAAGAAGAATTCACGATTCTTGTCTGGAAGGGATTCTTCTTTTTACCTTGCTTACATTTGTGCTATTCTTTTGGTGTATAATTTTTCCAGTAAGAGTTCTTAATTGTTAAATTTATTTACGCAAACATAGAGGAACGCTAAACGCAAGATTTTAGGTTTTATTATTTTGCACATTCCTCAAAGGCTATAATTAAAGCCCTACATCAAAAATTTCTTACCTAGACTCGATTGGGTGATTTTTATTTGTATTTGTTATGAGTTAGCATGCTTTTTATTAAGCTTGACTTCCATAAACATGAATAATTACAGAAAGAACAAGTGAATGTTTTTTTCTGTAAGTAAATAATAATAATTCTAATGTTAATTACATATTATCAAGATGCATTTATACAAAAAATAAATGAATAAATATATATATATATTTTTTAAATGTGCACGAATGAAGTGGATTGGGGTGCTTTTTTAGTTAACATGAATATTAAACCAAGCGAACGGATTTACTTTAGAATGAGTATGAATATGTGCTATTAAGCAATACCTACGTGAAAACAGATTACACTATAAATAATTATGTTAAAAAAGATGATAACAATACGAACATGAAAATGGTTTTTCTTTAGTTTGCTTACGAATGTTTGATTTCTCTGAATATAAATGATTACGGTAGATCTGAGAATATTATTTAGCATGAGTACGAATATGTTTTATTAAATTTGACTTCGCTGAACACGAGTAGTCACAGTAGGAGCATGAAAATGGTTTTTCTTTAGTATGAGTACGATTGTGTATTATTAAGCTTGATTTTCGTGAACATGAATAGGGGCAGTAAGAACATGCGAATGGTTTTTCTTTTGTATGAGTACTAATATGTGCTATTAAATTTGCCTTCTGTGAACATAAGTAGCTACAAAAGGAGCATGAGAAAGGTTTTTCTTTAGTATGACTACGAGTGTGTGTTATTAAACTATACTTAGTTGCACATGAATAATTACAGGAAGAACAGGCGAACGGTTTTTCTTTAGTGTGAGTACGTATGTGTTGGATTAAGTACTGATTAAGTGAACATGAATAATTGCAGTAGGAGCATGCGAATGGTTTTTCTTTAGTATGAGTACGAATATGTTTTATTAAGCTACATTTCAGTGCACACGTATAATCACAGTAAGTGCATGAAAATGGCTTTTCCTTAGTATGAGTACGAATGTGTTTTATCAAATTTGAATTCTCCGAAAACGAGTCATTACAGTAAGAACATGAGAATGGTTTTTCTTTAGTATGAGTACGATTGTGTGCCATTAAATGTGACTTCCGTGAACATGAAAAGGGGCAGTAAGAACATGCGAACGGTTTTTCTTTAGTATGAGTACGAATGTGTCGAGTTAAGTTTGTTTTGAGTGAACAAGCATAGCTACAATACGAACATGAGAACGGTTTTTCTGTATTATTAGTACTAATGTGTTGGACCAAGAACTGCTTTTGTTGAACTGCGTTTATGTTATTAATTTTCACTGCCACACCTAGAAGAAAAAAACATTTTTTAATTTTAAAAATACAAATTTAACACAATGAGAATTAGTACCAAGCAGGTTTCGGTTAAAATGTTGAACAACATTTTAACCTAAAACGATAATTTAAATTAGTTAAAAAGATCATTACAACAGCGTATCACCCATATTATTACTATGCGCACAAACGACGCTACAATATTATAGCTAGTCAAGTTTTCGATGAAATCACGTACGTTGAGATTGTGTTTACAAAATAAGCAAATATTTAGCTGACATAAGATAAAAACGGGTAAAGTGAGTTCATGATTTAAAAAAAGTGTCAAGGAAATTTGTTTTTACCCCCCATTTGCTGAATTCTTTCTGAGTGCTCCGAGCTTTCTTTTTTAGCATCTGTGGGATAAATATATATTTCTCCATTGGACATATTTCCTCCGTCCGTCTCCTGGATCACTGGTTCTGCCTTGATGGTGACTCAAGAATAGAATGCTCCATCGTGCCTTAAGCCTTTTTCACCTGGAAACCGAAAGTATTCATCATGTCTTCAATTGGAATGAGTTAAGTTTCATATATGGACAGTGAGGCCGACACCACTAAACAAACTTTCTGGCAAAAGGGTATCATTATTCATTGGGACGGCAAGCTCATAGAGATGCGAATTCAAACCATGTTCATTTTCTGTGTGGGAAGGAATGTGGTGAAGATCCAATCAAGTTACATTTTTAGAGATTATAGAAACAAAGGGCTGTCTATTTCAAGTATGCTTTTAAAAATTCAACATTCAATTTTAAATTTAAAAATGATATAAAACAGACGGTTGATGATATTTAACAGTAGCAAATTCTTTCACTCCTGCTTTTAGTCTATCAACTAGTTTAGCTTAGTTGAAACAGACGGCCCTAAGAATGCCTCTTGAATCTAAAATCCCAGGACAAAAAACAAAAATGGATCGTGGAATATTAGAACAAATCTCGGCAGTGTTCGAATGTGACGAAATGTAAATACTGGGCCCGTGTACGAAACGCATTCGCATTATCTGCACTATTTTCAAAACCATACAGTTTCGATGAAAATAGAGGAGAGAAAGAAGAAGCACACTTTACACACGCAACGATGATCTTCAAGACAAGTCGGTCTGCGCTGTCCAGATCGGCGTAGGGCTTGTGACAGATAACGGTGAAGTGACTTCCAACGAGATTATTTGACTTTTAAGGTCTTGTTTATTACATTTTGACGTTTTTATTACATTTATTGCTCGTTTTGTTGTTAACATAACAGATGAACAAGCTAATAGATTTAGTAAGCTAATAGAGCTGCGGACACTGACGTACCGGACGCCAGTGATACTTGGTTCCGAGGCTGACGGCCCAGTGTCTCCTTACCTTATTGCAAAATGAAAGAATAAAAATACACACGCCCGTGCGAGTTCTGGCGGTATAATGAGTAATTAGCAAAGAGCGTGGGCGAACGCGCGACAATTCCATACCATTTTTAAAAAGTTCCCTATAAGAATTACATCAGGTGGGATCTCAGCTAAACGCTCCCTAAAGCCTCGATTATATTTAGCGAGTTTACAAGCTACTAGCCGGCGAATTCACTACCTGCTAATGAATTCGCTCAGTGTAATCATTGGTAAAAATGATTCCAGTGAGCGGAATTTACTAGCGCGTTGTAAACTCGCTCAATCGAGGCTTAAATGACACGTCGTAAACATTTACAGATTAAAGTAGTCGGTACTTACGGCCGGTTTCACGAACGTTGGTGCAACTGAGAATGAGCGTTTGAGTCAAATATTCATTTCTGTCACTCCTAAAATTAAAATATGTTATGTTATGCTTATGTTTGTAGCTAGCATTATCCACACTATTCTTTTTGAAAAAATTGAATGTTATCAACAAAATTATTGTACGCGTTCTGCTGATTCATTCCAAAAATGCGTGGATATTCTGGGTTATAAATCGTGGGGTTGGACTTGGTAGGACTCATGAATGAACCAATACGGTTGGACTCAGTTGGACTGAACGATGAACGGGGGTAGGGGGTAGGAATTAGCCGGTGTTGCTAGGGTATAAAACGTCCTCCTTAAATTATTATTATTCAGGGCATTTTAGTACCTAACCGGCGCAAATAATTAGGTTAATTTCTCCGAAAAGCAGAGAGGATAGACCGACATAAAACGTATGCATCGCCACATACGTTCTTCTTCTTAAGCAGGTTCATCTTTGCTGAGGATTGTACAATGTAGCTTGCTAAGGATCGTGACTGTAAATGAACATGAACCCGACGTTGTCAGGTTTCCCCAAGGGTAAAACCTTGGAAGGCTGTTGTTCCTCATAGGACATAGGACTTATAGACGTCTTCCAGGTCTATGTAAAATATGGCAAATGTCTTCTATTTGTGGATGACCTCAAACTTTTGATAAAATTAATATTTTACCAAGACTGCTCAAAAATGCAATCTGACCTTGATGCTATGGCAGAATGGTCAGAAAAAAAAGATATCAGAATTTAAAACGCACCCCGACAGTCATTGAGCCGGACGAGGGGCAATAAACCTTTTTGTTTGACCCTCGAGGCCGCCGCGGGCCGATGGAAAGTTCCAAAGATCTACACCAGAGCTAAGAAGAAGGAAACAACGAGGAAGAATTTCACCATCGAAGTCAGTCACCGCCCGCCGCTGGCTCAGAGCGCCGCACCCCTCTGTCCTTTCGGAGTGGATTCCAAACCGCGCGAACCGAACTACCCCGACCAGGAGGTTTCCAAAGACTCTTCGGTTGCAGCCCAACCAGGGCTCCGCTGAGGTTCTCCTACGCCCGCCAACTCGCGCGGCCTCCCGCTCAGGGATCACAGAGGCACCGCCAAAATTTCCGCCCAGCAAGCTGGCCCTCCACCCTACGGAGTTCAGTTCAAGAGACCGTATCTTATCTTTTCGCGACGCATCAGTGAATTATAGTGGAGGTGCCTAGTGCCTAGTGACTGTGTACACGAGGAGCCCAAGACGATCATCATAAACAAGGAAAGTGACTGAACATTATTATTTGTTTTAACCGCTGAAGGGATCAGACCCTTTACAATTAAAGACTTTTACCGTAGAATTAAGTAAACAGATTTTCTAATTTTAAAACTAATTAATTAAGTATCTAGTTTTAATACTAACATTAGATCAATAATTAACACCAGCCTTTTGAGAAATAAAATAAATGTGTCGTTCTTAAATCAACAGCTTTTTAATTGTTCCTCCTTAATTTTTATTCAATAGTTTAAGTTTGAACCCGCTATTAAGGCGGGGCGTATCGTAGTCAGAAAAACGTAAGGAAGAGCCATTATTAAAACTTTTTTGTGTTTGCACGCAAAAATTTTTTATCTCAAAAACTATATGTTTATTTTGATTTATTACAAAGCGTATTTTACAACCTTTCTAAAACATTTTTCAGTTTTCGGATACGTTAAAAAATATTCTATTTATTTGGATTTTAATGTACAGCGCAGTTATTTTGACTCTCTGAAAAAAACAGTAAAGGGCAAAGGGGTTTTAATTATGTACCGTTTGTTGTTTTGGTTCACAATTCAAAAAATACATATTTGTATATTATTTAGGTGAATTTCTTTTACTTAATTTATTAGGTTACACGATAATGTGAATTAAAGTACTCAAATTAATAAATAAGTAAATATTACAATTATTTTTCAGCATTTAAAAAATCTGAATGGAACCTGTTCCAAAAGTAGCCGGTTCCTCAGATTTCGGCGATCCAGTACCGCCAAGTCACCGGAGCAGGATTATCGGCCAACCAGGGATTAGTATATTTTTGGCCATCCCTATTTGACGTTTATCCAACAAATAATTTGTTAGTGTGATTTAAAACAGTTGAATTCCGGAAATTCGCGCGAATATTAATAAAAGTTTGTATTAATTTGGTCGGCTTTGTCGTATTATGCAATCTTTACGAAGTAAAAACCCTGAAGTGGTTAAATTAAAGATGGAAACAGGAAGGAACAAGGCCAATAATTCGAGATGCAGAATTTGTTTGTCCGATTCGTTGTTTTTAATGTCCATTTTTACTCGTCAGATCAGAGGGAAACCAACCATGTGCGATATGCTGACAAGTTTCTGTTCCTTTCAGGTAAAGCTCCATTGATTCTGACGATTTTAAAATTTTTAATATTATTACGTGATAACGTCTTATAAATCGATGAACGCCGGCCGCACTCACGAAAAAGCATGGTAAAATTTGGATATTGGTGGCCACGGCTATTACGAATAATTTTTAGAAAAAAACTTTAGATTTGCCTTAATCACTATAAAAGGAAACTTATTGCATCACGGCAGGCGGAAAATAATGCATTTTAATTTTCAATATCGTTAAATAAAATTTCACTTCGCCAATCGATCTACGACAGCCCGTCCACTGCCGGTTGCCGCCCGCCATTTTGTCATTGTTGGTATCCCTGACCTCACAACTAAATACGATTGTAGGCAACTTCGCGTGGTACAAAATGGGCGCGTAATTATGAAAAACAGAATTAATAATATAATGCAAACGAACCTCTAATCAGAATCACTTCAGTCTTGCTGAGGCACTGGAAATGTTGGATTTCATCGTCATTATAATTGGAGGTGTTGGTATTCGTCGTCATTATAATTGAAGAATAGAAATAATAATAATAAACAAAAAAAATATATATTTTACTAGGGCTTGTAGACTTCAGCAGCCATTTTGAAAAACGCGTGGAGTCGGTCTTTATTTTTGGGCAGTGATCTCTTCCACAGGAATTCGCAGAGATATCCCTCATAATGGGCCTTACTCCTCCCGAATCTGGGTACATTTCCCCTCACATCTCTCCAGCACCTCTCAATATTTTGAGTGTGGGCTCCGGTTTCGTGATCTACAAAATTTATACTGTGGTTCACATTTAAATGGATAAAGCCTTCATTTCCAAGGCAGTCATACGCCTTCCAACAATCGCTTATTATTGTGGTGCCTGGCAATATGTACTCTTTAATTATTTCCAATAACGTTTCCTTTGACCGATCCTCCACTCCGCAGACAAACATTTTCTTGGATTCCCTCTCAAATCCACCGAAAATCCATTTGCCGTCCACTCTTCTACCACGGTTATTTTTGCGCTTTCCTATCTTAGCCTCATCCACCTCCACGGTGATACCAACACCTCCAATCTTCTGTTTCATCTTGTCGCACCAGATTATGCAAAGCTCCCGGCAATACGACGACCAGTTTATAACGGTGTCACTGCAAATATCCATTTCTTCCATCAAGAAGGCAGTCCTGGGTGGACGCATCATCGTCCAAAATGAAACGAAGGTGCATATCTTCGCTATAGAGAGATTAGAGTTGTCAAAAAATGTGCCTTTTCTCATCGACACTGAGAAGTTGCATCTTTTCTTAATTTTATTATTACCCGAATTCACCACATAAACTTTTCTGCAACGATATAGCGGGTTCGCGAAGTTACAAATATTCCCGCAAACATCACACTTCTTCTCCCGGAGAAGCACTCCATGATTTTGCAACCACTCAAACATAGTGTCTTCGTTTCTCACAATATCTGCAAAACCCAAAATACCGACTGAACAAGATTCGCACGACATTTTTTCTTCTAGAAGGTGTTCGGCGAAAGAAATAATGGGAACTGAACGCATTGCTCGAAACCGGAAACAAAAAACCGGAAGGAAGAAATAAACAGCTAGAGACAATAAAATTAAATGACTAAATGAAACAATTACCTAATACACATGTTTTTTTTTTACTAACTTATATAGGGTTTGTGTAGCAGGCTTGTGTATGTTATCTTTACTTTAAAAAACAGCCTACGTTTTTGAATGGTTTGTTTGGCTACGCAGGGTTTGTGTAGCAGGCTTGTGTATGTTATCTTTACTTTAAAAAACAGCCTACGTTTTTGAATGGTTTGTTTGGCTACGCAGGGTTTGTGTAGCAGGCTTGTGTATGTTATCTTTACTTTAAAAAACAGCCTACGTTTTTAAATGGTTTATTTGGCTACGCAGGGTTTGTGTAGCGGGCTTGTGTATATTATCTTTATTTTAAAAAACATCCCAGGATTTGAATGGTTTGTCTCCATTCCAGTACCTACGCGCCTTGTTATTTATCCCGCGAAGTCGACTACAATCGTTTGTGTGAAGTCAAGGATACCAACAACACAACACTCACAACAGTTGACAGAATGGCGAACGGCAGCGGACGGGCTGTCGTAGATCGATTGGCGAAGTGAAATTTTATTTAACGATATTGAAAATTAAAATGCATTATTTTCCACCTGCCGTGATGCAATAAGTTTCCTTTTATAGTGATTAAGGCAAATCTAAAGTTTTTTTCTAAAAATTATTCGTAATAGCCGTGGCCACCAATATCCAATAATTACCAAAAGCATGACTCATTGTCGTGTTCCGCCTGAGCCGAGCGTGCAGAGCGCAGAACAAGCGTTCGGCTTGTGACGCATCTATCTCTCTTCCACTCCATCATTATTATATGACGTTATCACATAAAATTATCGTCCGTAAACCGACTTTACAGACAACCAATTTTTTTCATTATTGGAGGACAGAAAGACTTTCTTTTAGTGTTTTTGAAGTGAAGCTTCTTTAGCACCGTTGTGATTTGAAACTTGGATGAAACGGAAATTTATTTCAAAAACATACGGCACAACATGTGCCATTAACATAAATTATATTATATATGTATTATAATACAATAACAAAACGAAAGTAACAACATAAATTAAAGTTAAATATAAAAAACAAAAGGTAAAAAAGGAGTTGAGGTAGTAAGCAGTAAGTTAAAAGTAAGATAGATAAATGAAATTATAAAGTGAAAGCATAAATTATAAAATATAAAGTATAATGAAAAGTTAGAGATTGAAATAAAAAGTTAGAAGGTAGGTAATAATACAGTCAAAAGAAAAATGAATAGACTATAAGACAGATATCTTAAAAATAATAAAAAGTACAAAGTTATATATATTAAAAAAAAGTGTAACAAGTAGAGAGTAAGAGATGCTCTTAGGAGCCAAAAATTGAAGATAATATAAAATTACCAAATATAAAAGGTATCACTGATTATGATATGTTTCTAATCCATAGATATTGGGAACGCACATACAGTTGCGTATACATACATCTGTCTACAAAGTTAATAATAGCGAGTGCGTACTGGTAGGACATGATTAGTGATTATATTATGATTACATGGTAGTAATAGCAGACAAATTCTGTTTTATGCATCTTTTGTATGATGACAGACTTCCGGCATTATTGATATGAGCAAATTCATTACCTAAAGAGTGTAGACGATGTATTATTGAATTTTGTTCAGCGTTACTGAGAGTATTGTTGCAATAATAAGGTGTTTTGAGTCGAGTTATTCTACTAGGTACGTGATAATTGACCAACGAAACTAGTTCAGGGGAGTCAAACCAGTTATTATTTATTTTAAATAAAAAAATTTAATCATTAAATATTCTTCTATCTTTTAACGATAACAGTCGCATTTTTTGTAGTAGAGAATCATAGTTAATGTCGTCTGCGGGAATTCCTAATTTAAAATTTATTGATCTAAGAAATTCGCGTTGGATTCTTTCAATGGACATTTCATGACTTTTGTAAAAAGGGTTCCATAAGGGGGAATTATATTCCAAATGAGTTCTAACTAGAGTCGTATAAAGTATTTTAAATGTGTGGATGTTTTTGAAATCTTTAGATATTCTTATAATGAAGCCCAACATTTTCATTGCTTTACTAGTTATAATATTAATGTGATTAGTAAATAATAGTTTTGTATCAAAGGTTATACCGAGGTCCCTTATTTCAGGTACTGACAATAAACTCTGGTTGTTCAGTGAATAACTGTATTTTATTGGATTTTTTATTCTGAAAAAACTCATGATTTGACATTTTTTAATATTAAGTGTAAGCTTGTTTATAGTACGCCATTCTGCAAATCTTATAAAATTGGATTGTAGGGACAAGCAGTCGTACATATTTTTTATGATTTTATATATTTCCATGTCATCAGCAAATAATAATACGTTAACATCAGAGAATACTGAAGTGACATCGTTTATAAATAGAATGAACAATATTGGACCAAGGTGCGAACCCTGAGGCACGCCACTAGTGGCTTCAAATTCGTAAGATAGGTGATCTTTAATAGAGACAGTAAGTAAACGTTTTGATAGATAATCCTTAATCCAAATAAATAGATAATCCTTAATAAATGTCACTAAAAAGAGACAAACACATGCATCTATAGGATTTAGCCTGCAAGAGAATGAGATAGATTATTTATTTGCAGAACCTACGAAGCGCTCATTGGCCGCCTTGATTATGATCTCGCCAATCAAGGCTTTTTTTATTTTTATATATAATACTGCTCCCGTCTGGAGCCAGTGAGACTATGGCATCCCCAATTGGGATATGTCGTGAGACTGAAAGTAGTGGGAAGGGGAAGGAGGTAGGAAAGAGGAAGGTGGGGAAGTACCTGGCTATTCAGATTTGGTCACCAAACATGGCTAAAGCCATTTCAAGCAATGTTTCAATTCTGAATGGTGGTCTTACACCAGGGCGATACTGATAGTATCTTCCACTCTGGGTGACGTAGTAAAGATGACATAATCGCGGAGAAAAATTATTTTCGTCAGACCCATTTCTATAAAGGAATGTAACTTTAGAAACTTAAAGTAGTCATTTTCACTTCCCAAACTTCCTCTTCCCCATCTCCTTCCTATCCCCAATGTTCTTCACTGACTATCAAATATACCAATATTTTTTTTTGGTTGTTTTAACTCTACCATTTGGCATTTCATCTGTTTGTAAATTTGTTGGTTCAGGTTCAAGATTTATCCCGCCAGAAAGTTTAAAAAGAATTTTGTCTCTGGGGATTGTGTCATTTCTTTAAACAAATTGAAAAAATTTCTTATTTCAAAATTTTACATTAAATATTTATTGTTTTTTAATTAGAATTGATTGTAAGGTAAATGGACAACTCAACACAGTGGCACTTCAACACGCTTTTGAAAAGTTTCGTAAAGTCTGAGAAGTGATTTTTTGTAAATTTTTTTTTTTACATTAGCTCCACACAGGAGGCCCCGAAGAAAATAATTTCCCTTGTGACCTATGTCGTCTTAGGGAATGCTGTGTGGAAGGTCTTTTTAAGGAAAGAAAGGAGAGGAAGTTTTGAAAAAGAAAAATGTGTGAGGAGTGGGTAGGAATCTGGGGGTCGGTGTGTCTGGAAGTGACGGACGTATGAATCCATTCCTCCGCGGTGCAACGCTGTGGATCGAGAGAGTCCGGCTGGAGAGGTCAAAAGGCTCCTTCTCCCGATCCGGCCTGCCACGCAGAAGATTGGCAAACACATCCACTGCCAAGACCTAGACAAACCCCATACCATGTACCAAGGCACTCCTGCTTATTCACCAAATGTAGCGAAACCCTCGGGGTGACCCTAAGATATTTAAACATAAGAGATGTGCTATTGGCAGTTTTTTCTAGGTTGCACTGTGATTCCTGGTGTCGCCGATATTGTTAACCGATACTACTGCACACCTTAAAAAAAATCAACTAAATGAACGAATTCTTTCCGTATTCAAACTATATTGTTGACTAATATTACTGCACAACTTCAAAAAATCAACTAAATGAACGAATTCTTTCTGTATTCAAACTATTTTGTTAACCAATATTACTACACAACTTCAAAAAATCAACTAAATGAACAAATTAGTTCCATATTCAAACTATATTGTTAACTAATATTACTGCACACCTTCAAAAAATCAGTTAAATTTTGTATTCAAACCAAGACCATTCGATCGTAATCCGCCGACAGTCGGACGGCCGTTGTAGCATATATCTTGTATTTCAATATCTTTGGGGTGACCCATTATTACTGTGATATTATTTTCCTAATATATTCACATTCCGACAGTCGGACGGCCATTGTAGCATATATCTTGTATTTCAATATCTTTGGGGTGACCCATTATTACTGTGATATTATTTTCCTAATATATTCACATTTTGTTTGTGTTTTGTGTTTTCAGTTGACTAAGGGAGATAACGCTGCTGACCAGATTTGTGGAGAATGTTCTCAGGAGACTCTACGTGCGTACAACTTCAAGCTGAAATGCGAGAAGTCCCACGAACTTCTAAAGAGACGGGCCAAGGTAGCGTCTAGTCTTCATGCTACTTTCTTTGAACTTATTTACATTCATCATTAAGGGTCCACTATTCGAATTTCAACCGATTTCTTACATATCTCCCTTAAACATTTGAAGTTTTTAAGCTCTTAAAAAAATATATGTTATTTTTTAAAATAATATCTAGATGTGTTCCCCGCCGAAACGCAAATTATATGAAATTCCCTCGATAGAAAATAATCGCAAAGTATGCTCCAAAAATTATTTAAAACAAGTCTATTTCTATTATTTAACAAGTTATATTTGTGAAAAAATTCACAATGTTTCTTTAAATGATACTTAAGATATGTTCCACGAGATTTTTGCTCTATTTTAAACGAGTCATGTTTTATTAAGCTTTTTCGCCATTTTCGCTGCGATTTCATCACTTAAAATATTAGCGCGCTCTCTCCAACATTCGTAATTACACATCTCTTTTTCAGCCGAATAGCGCCGCCTTAACTGCAAAAATTTCCTATTAACCCCTGAGGCTAATTTGTTCGGTTTTGGAAACAACTCTACAGGTCTCATAGAAATCGTTGTTTCTCCCTTAACCCTCCAGGCCTAGTCTGTATTTTGTCAGAGGGTCAAAATATTTCTGTTTTGCAATAATATCCAAATAAATGGAATATTTTTTAATGCATCTGAACACTAAAATCTGTTTTTGAAACGTGATTATTAGTTAAATTTTATTATTAGAAATAATAAATTTTGACCGGTCAGTGGATGAGTGGGCATCGCGTTTGGGTCCCACCCGGGCGTCCCGTGTTCGATTCCTCGGCTGGCTAAGTCCTCCATCACAACACAAGCAACATTTTCTGCTTTCTGTGGTGGTGGCAAGATATTTTCAAACATTGTTGGGTTATTCGTAACCCAGGAATATTTTTCTTTCTTAAAAACATTAGCGCAAACTCATTTTTTGCTGTTTCACCTAAAAATCAATATTTGTTTGTTTGTTCTTACGTGATTGCGATGAAAATTTGGTGATTTGTTGTGCGCACGTCCGCGAAGGTTGTAGGTTGTATATAACGGTAAGCACTGGCGTTTTGAAATTTGTATAAATGAAAATGTGTTTATTTCATATGTTTTAGCGGCAGGAAGAGAAGGACAAAGCAGGGAAGGTGAAACGGGATCGCAGGAGGGGTAGGGGACGCACGGGAAAGGACATGCAGGTAGAATAAATTTATTTCTTTGAATGGCATTGCAACGCACGCCTGGTACCAGCTAATAATTAATAAAAAATTATCAAAGTTTCATAATTTTTTTTCAAATCACAGTAACTTTGGATTCATAAATGAATTGTGATGAATCACGGGGTCAGAATGCCTTGGTAGGGCATTCTGTGCGATACAGTGCCCGCGGATGCGATACGATAATCCGACTAGTTCAACCAAATAACAGTAAAACACAAGTCAGAAGTACTCACGGAAGATATGTTTCTTCATTGTTCGTTCCTCGTTCTTTGGTCGACAGACATGGCAGTGTTCACTGTATTTTGAGCCACGGGCACCCGATATTGTTAAATTGATCGATGAACATGGAGCAACGATAAGCATACGATTAGGTTTTGCTCCATGCGCGAAGTACAATCGATTTACGATAAATTGACACTTTGGTGTATCCTGATGGGTCCGATCTTCAAACTCGACTGGCGATTATTGTCACGCTCCGTCCGTGTCGGTACCTTGACTGTCGAAATTCTCTACGCTAGAATTTCTGCTGTTACCTGGTCAAAGCAAAACAAAAGTACGCACGCACCCACGGCGCGCCGCGGCGTCACGAAACAGTGTACATTTTAATTATTTTGTGGTTGACTTTTAGATTTGATTGTAAAACGTGGTGTAGTCTCTTTCCAATATCGTTTTGATTATATTTCTCACTATGATAGTAAGGGAGATACAACGATTTCTACGAGACCTATATGAGCAAATTAGCCTGAGGTTATCATAAGTTATCATGGTTAGAAATCTCACCTAAGCGTTGTTAGCAAGAGAAAATACCATGTTTTATATTCAAATCCAAAAATTATTAAAATGTACACCTTTAAAGCTGGTTCACACACAACTATCAAATATAAAAGATCATAGCACGCCAAATAACGCTCTCCATACAATCCCTTCAGACCGTTCACACCTAGCGGTTTTAAGCGCAGATCAATCATAGACAATACACATCCTACGACGGAACCGCTCCAGAGGCGATATACCAAAAGATAAGCCTCCCCTTCTCCGACAAAAACAGGAGAGGGGGTCATTGTAATTACGGAGCTGCCTAGACCCGGGGATGACGGATGTCAAGTTGACAGATTTCAGTACAAAAAATGTGCATTCCGTTGCCGCTCCCTAATTCGACTGACCCCCTCTCCTACCACATGAAGAAATATTTGATAGCCTCGTTTGAAAGTACAAAAGATGAGCGCTCGCGGTTCAACAGATATCTGCTCGCAGATTTATAGCTCTGTGGAACGAGCTTTAATTGTTAATTCAAAATTCAATTTTCGAAACTCTTTCAATTAATGAAATTATTTGAAGTATTCGCCTCATACTTTGAATCAAATCAAGAATTATAGATATTTTAAATAGGTACCTATATTAGGTACCAAATTTGATTGACTGTTCTTATAATATACAAAAATTAATATTTGTAATGTATGGAAAATAAGAATTTGAATAAAAAAATTGTAATAGGTTGCACGCGAGCTGTTTGAAAACTGAATGTACTAGGATTGAATAAGGAAAGCGGGAGGGAGGTTGGCGGTACCGGGGAGCGAGAGAGGGGAGAGGAAAAGTGGGGAAGGTGGAAGGGGAAGGAGATGCAGGAGGGGAACGGGAACGGGACATGCAGGGAGAAATAATTTGCTTATTTGAATATGGCATTGCGACGCGGGAACCAATTTTGAAAAGTGATGAAAAAAATATTTTAAAAAAATTATTAAATAGGTTACGTTAGATTGGATTATGGGCTATTTTTCAACTTTTTTTTTCATAATTTTTAGTGACTTTTTGAAGGGGTGTTGAAATTGCATGATTGATTCTGTGTTGTCATGGAACCATAACAAAAATATGTTTTATCTCTTGTCTGATTTTCAAAAGATTTTTTGGTTTAAATTTGATGATAATTTATTCAACATTTTTTTCCTCAGTTATGATTTTTATGATGTCAAAAAATAAAATAATTTTGTTTTGTTCTGATTTTAGGAAAGCAAAACTGAAATGGAACAGAAATTTACTCCTTACGAAATTATGGATATGGAATTCATGGGTCAGGTTTCCGCAGTCGACGATGCGGAAACCGAAGATACGAAAGAAGGCTTGCCGCAATTTGAATTAGAATTATCATTTCCTGACACAAAGACAGAATTTGTTCCAACGGAATCTGATGTGATGGAATCTGGTATGATGGAATCTGTTGCGGCGGAATCTGTTGGGGTGGAATTTGTTGAGGTGGAATCTTTTGGAACAGAATCTCTTGGGTCGGAATCCGTTGGGATAGAATCTGTTGGAATGGAATCTGTTGAAATCGAAGCTGTTGGGATGCCCGATATCAAAGGTATTTTTTTGAGAATTTAAATTTTTTTCTGTTAACGTACAAGAACCAGTGGGACCATGGTTGAATTTGAAGGGAATGGGGGGGTAAGGTTGGTAAGTACCTGGTTATTCTGATCCAGTCACCAAACAAGATGTCTAAAACCATTACAAGCATAGTTTCCATTCTGAATGATGATCTCTCTCCAGGGCGATACTGAGAGTATCTACAACCCTGGAATGTGTCGCAAAGTTATATGTTGTGAAATATTCCTTAATTCCTGTCGCCAAATGCGTATAGTCATTTTAGGTATTAATTATTATTTTCATCCCTTTTTTCGAAATACGTAATTTAACACGTCCACCACTCAGTCAAATTTGTTCATTTTTGAGAACAACTCGTAAAGGTCTCACAGAAATCCGTGAGTCTCCCTTACTTATTGTGAGAAATATGATCAAAACGGCATTAGAAAAAAAAACACCAAGCTTTATATTCAAATCTACAAAATAATTCAAATATGCATCTTTATGAAACCAAAGTTTCAGACCGCAATTTGAAAAAAATTGTGTGAAACTTTGGGAATTTTTTATAAATTATTTTTACCCGAAACAACAAAAAAGTGAAATGTAAGTTTAATACATTTTTCTAATAAAATATGTATGTTTTTTTTTTTTCGTGCACAGTAATTTTAGTTAGAAAGAACGTGAGAAAGATGAGCCTTTTTAAAACTTTCTTATAGCTGATAAAATAAAAAAAGGTTTTTATTTTACAGATACGATAAGAAATATTCCATTTATTTGGATTTTATTGCAAAGCGGAAATATTTTGACCCTCTGAATATATGGCCGAGGCTTGAGAGATTTAAAACTTCTGTTGAATTTAATTCCTTGAAATGAATACCGTCAGCACTAATTTTATATAAATCTGCTTCCAATGAATCCTAAGTTACGAGGGTTGTCCAAGAATTAAAAACTGTACATATCCCCGCTATTTTTCGTCATAGTCCCATTTACGATCGGTGGCACTCGGCCCTAGATTCCCTTATCGTACAGCTCCTCCACCAAAAATGCCATCACAAAGGTTTTCTGGCCAAATGTTGCTTCAGGTGAAGAAAAAGATGCAAATCATGTCATTGATTGCCTTTTCGATCCCAGGGTTAGGCGGAGAACTCAAGTTTCAACCCAAAAAAGCTTCGCCTTGGTTGGAAAAACAATTCGAAGAGACCGGAACGCTTTCCACACGATTTTGCTCTTCAGAAATCTTCTCGAAATGCTCTTCAGCATTTTGGGAACCCAACGAACATGGAATTTGCATACACTATTTTTCCCTCAAATCGTACGAATGGTAGATTTACTGACATCTGGATCAAAATTGCTAGCCTGCGAATTTCAACAGGGCGAACTCCCTCTAGTTTACTCTCTCTAACTCCCTCTAGTGAACCTCTCCTAGTTGAGAAAGCGAATAATTGAGAGCACCTCGCATGCGGCGGGATTCAGCAATGGAGCATCCAGTTAAAACGGATGCAAAGATCGCACTGAAGCAGCTACCAAGCCGGATCACTGCCCGTTTTTTAGGGAAAGGTCTGAGCTACATGTCAGTGCTGCCATATTTTGAGAAATAATGTCTGCGTCCGCTGAAGGTCTTTAATTCTTGGACAACCCCTTGTACTTTGTGCATGTCGCTCACCAAACTGAGTTCTCTAATCTGCGTTTGTTTCTTATCATTAGAAACTCATAGTCACTGGCCAATTGTTTGGCAGGAGAAGCAGAGGAAGGTCGCATTGGAATAATTCAATAATTTTTTTTTTTCAAAGTTGTACATTTTAGTGCTGTTTTTTAAATATATTTGTAAGAGAAAATTACATAAAACATAAGCAGTAGATACTTCAATTATACTGCTGTTGACCACTGACCCATAAGCTTGTTTTCACGATAATATAACATTACCAGACATATGTATGATGTATGAGGTTTATTAATAAAGCTTGCCTTTTAAAGACAGCTTCACTGATGGTAAATATGTCTATATCTAAATTGATTCTATTCAACAGCAAGATTGCTGTCTTACCGGAATGACCATTAGCCATTAGTTAGTCCTACAAGCTGGGAGATTGAACAGTCTATGCTATCCATAGGGAACATAGAAACTAATACTCTCCATGATTGTCGAATTTTCCAACCCTACACAATTGATAAGCAACCATTCTATCAGCCGTGCAAAATCAAATATTCCCAGCCATGCAAAATCCAAAGCAGTTTATGTACTAGCAGCAACAAAGTTAAAAATATCCCAACTGATTCTATTTAACAAAAAGATAGCTCTCCCCATCAGCATGACCATTGGTGAAGTATGAAGTATAACCATGATAAAGCCCAGCATTCTCAGTGAAATACTGCAAGCCGTTACAATATGAGCATGAAGAGTCTACCTACTCATCCATCAAAAACAATACCAAGATCTTTCGTAGTGGAGACATGTTTTAAACTTCGAGCTCTCATAGTATACCAGTAAAACCATGAATGACTCGTCCTTGTGAAAGAAAAAAAGAAATATTTAGAGATATGAAGTCAATCTGATTCCGTTTACTCCAATCAACAATTCTATCAATGTCCCATTGGAGACGAAAGTCGAATGCAGTCCTCTAAAGTTCGTATTCAAATTATTTATTGTTTAAAATATCAATAAGAGATCTTCCTCAAGAGTTGACCCCGTTTATTGACTCCCATCATCGTGAATTCTTCGGTATACCACAATTATATTTGGTATTTGTAGCCACTTTATTTTTTTCAGGTCCCCAAAACAAAGAGTGTGAAAAAAAACCTTCTCCAAAAATAAACACCAAAAAACAGGAAGAACGTAAAGAACCCAACTTAACCACAAGTTTACGCAAACGTGCTCGCAACGAACCAAACAAGTTGCATTGCTCAATGTGCAGTTATACGTGCAGGTTCGAATCAAGGTTAAAATGTCACATGGTTCGGCACACAGGAATCAAACCGTTTACGTGTGATTCATGCAGCTTTTCTAGCGCACGGAATCATGACTTGAAAGAGCACCAACTGACGCATTCCAGAGAAAAACCTTTCGGGTGTAAAACGTGCGGTGCCTTTTTTCGTCACAAAAGAAATTTGCGAGCTCATAAGAGGATTCACAGTGGGGAGAAACCATTTGCATGTGATAAATGCCCTTACGCTTCCACACAGAGGAGTTCTTTAACGAGTCACATGCAGAGCCATTATGTAACCGACGAAGGAGGTCCGAAACCACTTCTGTGTGATAAGTGCAGTTATGCAAGCTTTAATCCGCGATATTTTAAAAGGCACACGATGACCCACTTGCCCAAACCTTTTTTATGTGCTCTGTGCGGAAAATCTTTTACAACGAAAGCCTCATTGACAGTTCACATCCGTACCCACACTGGAGAAAAACCGCATTCGTGCTGCACCTGCAGTTTCTCGACTAATAACAGGGAATATTTGAAAATTCATACAAGAATTCATTCTGGCGAAAAACCATTTGCATGTGGTATATGTAGCCGCTCATTTTCTAATGGGAAACATTTAAAAGTGCACAAATTGACTCATTCGGGAGAAAGGGCATTTTCGTGTGATAAATGCAGCAGGTCTTTTGCTATGAAAAGCAATTTAAAAGCTCACACGCTTACTCATACCAGAGAGAGGCCATTTTCTTGTGATTAGTGCAAAAGTGTTGTGCTATTTTGCAGATCCTCGTATTCCCGCAGTGCTGCATTCTCTCACTTGATTTTTAACGAGGTTATATTTGCAATTTCGGAGAGTCATGAGTTCCGCTGATAGTCTGCGTTGTGGCAATAATAGGAAGTGTGGACGCTTACAGCCTATTCAATGCAAACAAACAATCAAATCTTTCCTCTTTATAATATCATATACCTAGTAGAAGATTAAACTCAGAAGTGTTTGACGTCTGTTCTTCCCTCGTATTATTCCTTCCTGTTTAGGCTGATTTTAGTCTCTCGCCGACCGCACGCGCACCATCGGCGCTGAAGGTCGAGATATGTGAACTTCTAGGAAGCGTTTTTGAATGACGCGTAGCTATCAGCAGCGCAAGGTGGTCAGCGCTGATGGCTACGTGGCCGTACGCGTCGCGCGTCGGCGCCGTTTAGCTGTCGGCGCTGACGATCGCCTCTATTTTCAGTGAGCGTTCTAGTGTCGAGCGGAGCGGACATCGTCAGCGTGTACAGTCGTGGCCAGTCATTTTTGGGATAGGTAGTACAAAGCAGCAATAACTAATACGCTCCGCATTTTGGTCTTCATCTGTACAGTAAGGCGGTCAGTACGATACTGAGACGAGCCACGCTGAGCCTCAGCGCCGACGAACTACGCGCTGATCTATGAGCGCTGACGGTGAGCGTGAGACTAAAACCAGCCTTAGATACGGCGCTATCGAATTCAAGATAAGTCCCGGCGTAGCGGTCTATCTTTTGTTTCTTTTGCTCTCAATTGAGTTTATAATGTCTTCAAATCATTATGGCAATATCTCTGTTAATATAACGAACACAGAGTTCATATTTAGGTTTTCCTCCGCAATGCATTTGATGTATTGGATAAAATAATTATATCCAATGTGCAAGTATTTTTCGAACGCAACAGAAAAAATGTTTTGTGGAAAAATCTGGAGTAGATTTATCAATTTAGATATTTGTGGGAGAGGGTGCGTAGTCTTGTAGCTGCGCCACCGTGTGCTGACGGTCTGCCGCAGTAATGGACATTTCATGCATATCAGACGCTTTTCCTTATTTACAATACGTGTACACAAGTGAAAAACCACCATTAAGAATTGAAACATTGTTTGAAATATCTTTATCCGTGTTCGGTGGCCAGATCTGAATAGCCGGTTACTTCCCCACCTTCCTCTCCCCGTCTTCTACAGCCTCACGACTTACTTATCCCAATAATTAGGGATGCCATAGTCTCTAGCTTTATACGGATGGGAGCAGTTGGAACACTTGTGCGGCATTCGTTTAAAAAAGCCGGATCAGATATTTCCCTGTTTAAAGTAACGTAACATTTTAACTTAGTGTGTATATATGAATATAACTTTTTCTATAATTTCAGGTTCCCAAAATAAAGACAATGAAAGCATGCTGCTACCGACAGTAATCGAGGAAAGTCGTATAAAATTAACAAAGTTAATAAACAGTTTTCATTCATATGCTCTCACTGGACCGACTCTTTTGTGTTGCCCAATATGTAATTTCACGTGCGGGTTCGAATCAAGATTAAAAAATCAGATGATTTTGCATTCCGTGAGGTATCCACGTTCTAGCGGGATTCAACCTAGATTGAAAAAAATAAATGTTCAGCCTTCCGAGAAGAAACGGTTTGCGTGTGAGTCGTGCAGTTTTTCATCTATACGTGAGAAAGATTTGAAAGAACATAATTATAAACATACAGGAGAGAAGCCCTTTCAGTGTAAATTGTGCGGTGTTTTTTATCGTTACAGAAGAGGTTTAAGAGTTCACATGATGACTCACAATGGGGAGAAACCACATGCGTGTAATGAATGCAATTACATGGCCGCGGAGAGGGGATCTTTGACAGCGCAAATGCGCCAGCATATCGTAAAGAATAAAACCGTTTTTGTTAATGGACTGAAATCATACAAGTGTGATAAGTGCAATTATTCAAGTGGTAATTCACAATATTTACAAACACACTTGTTATCACACGACGGAATGAAACTATATGCGTGCGATAAATGCTCGTATTTATCCACTTCTGAAAATAAATTGAGTACCCACTTACTAAGACACTCAGAGAAAAAAGAATTTTTATGTGATCTGTGCGGTAAATCTTTTACCGCGAAAATTTCTTTGAAAGTTCACATTCGTGTTCACACTGGGGAAAAACCGTATTCGTGTAGCACCTGCAGTTTCTGCACTAATAATAGAGAATATTTAAAAATTCATTATATGATTCATTCTGGGGAAAAACCATTTGCATGTAATGTATGTCGCCGCTCATTTTCTAATCGGAAATATTTAAAAATGCACAAATTGACTCACTCAGGAGTAAAGGCCTTTTCGTGCAATAAGTGCAAAAAGTCCTTTGCTTTGAAAAGCAATTTAAAAGCTCACATGTTTACCCACACAGGGGAGAGACCATTTGCTTGTGATCAGTGCAGTTACTCCACTTCACACAAGTCCAATTTGAAAACCCATCTTCTAAGTCACTCTGGAAAGAAACCGTTTTCTTGTAAAGAGTGCAATTTTTCGTGTACTCTTAAATTTGCACTGATAACCCACTCGCTTTCTCACGTCGAAGATAAATAACTATGTTTGATAACCACTTCCTAATAAGCTCGTGACTTCAAACTAAGCCAAATATTTTACTCATTCGGCGACAGCCGATAGGCAGTTACAAATAATTATGTGACGTCTTTATAGTGTAAAATCGTTGTTCCTTCTACCGCAGATGACGAAAATGTCCTTTGCAGAAATCTGTAGTTTCGTCAGCTAATTTGGATATTTTCTCAACTTCGCTGACATCAATCGGCAGTCGCCGACCCAGGAAATGCCACATTACAGCTTTTCAGGGCCTTTGGATTCTTGAATTCGGTTCAATGTCAGCAAAAGTGTGACGGTACGGGGCATACATCACGTCCGATTTATTGAACTTTACAACAATTTTATTTTTTGGACAAATTATTCAAGCAAAAAATTATGTAATTCATTTATTTTATTTCTCTTGCATTTTTTGTACAGTGTAAAATAAATTAAACTGCTCGAACTAAATTTTTTTATTTTTCTGAGTCCCAACTCCAACACTCCCTATTGGTCGAATAGTGTTTATCATTTGGGTGCGCTAAATCAATTATTATACGTTAATTCGTTGGCTGCGGATTGCGATCACTAACAAAGTCAACAATTCACTGAACTGCCCAATATGCTTTACCGCGACCGTCAATGCTAGAAAGCATTACATATATAAGCGCCTATATCTTTTGTTCTTCTTCCCCCGTTCTTTGCACTCACCCTCCACTTATTAAAATCAATTAATTGCTAAAATAAATTCCTAGTACGGCCATGCTCATAACACTTCAAGCAATACATCAGAACCCCCATCGAGAGTCCGAGGTCTAATAACAATTAAGTTCTAATTTCACATGGCATGCCTGATTGACGAATTTTATTTTATGAAAATTCAATGAAGTAATATAAAAATGCAGTGAAATGTTTGGGATTTATTTAAAAAACAGGTCAATGATTTTACGTCGCTTATATACAATGTTAGTTACATTTTAATCGTCTTAATCCGTAATGTACTAACTCTCTTGCTGTTTCCGAGTTAGAGCTTGAAATGAGGGTTCCAAATCATTATCTAGTTCTGCCAGAGAGAACCAATCAGAAAAATGCTGTCTTGACCAATCATATACCATATTTCTCTGATTGGTTCTCTCTGGCAGAGCTAGATTATAATTGGAGTCTTTAGTACACTATGGTTTATGACGATCCATCCATCCATATTCTCTTGTTAATATAATATGTACAAATAAATAATTAGCAAGTTACAAATTACATTTTAAAATAAATTACAAAATATAGAAAAATATACTGTGAAGCCACAAAAATTAATCACAAAATCTTTTCGGTCGCGGAAACCTTAAATCACGTAAGTTTTTATTGAAAATTATTGCTTTTCGATTGAGATTATTAGAGCTTCTTATCTTGGTTAACTGAATGAAACATAACATGAGTATTAAAAAATAATATGTTTGGTTAGTATGTTTTTCATCACCTTTCTTCAGTGTTCTGTTTTGTCACAGAACCCTCATCTTGATGAGTTAGAGCGTGTTTCAACAGACTGTTTTTGAGTTTGAAAGTTTGGTTGCAATACAAACAACTAAACGGCTTCTCTCCAGAATGACTTCTTACATGAGCCTTAAGGTTTTGCTTCAAGCCGCTTTTATAGTCACAGTGCGGGCAAGCGAAGGGCCGTTCCCCCGAGTGTTTGCGCAAGTGAAGGGTCAGGGAAGACTTGAGTCGACTGGTGTAATTGCACTCATTACACGAGAATGGCTTCTCCCCCGTATGAGAGCGAATGTGATATTGTAAATTCTGTTTAGTACTGGAGCAATAACTACACTGTGGACATGAAAACGGTTTGACTCCGCTATGTTTTCTCAAATGTACTTTCAGGACTGCTTTGGTCCAACAAGAATATGCACACTCCGTGCATTTGAATGGATGTGATTCGGAATGCCTTCGCAAGTGCGAATTCAATGAATACTCCGATTTACAAACGTAGCTGCAGAGTTTGCAACTGAAGTTTTCTTCGTTGTGCGTCCGCATGTGTACTTCGAGGCAAGATTTCCGCTTCGTTTTGAATTCGCATTTTGAACATCCAAAAGGTTTGAGATCAGAATGTTTCAATAAATGTGTATCAAGTTGAAATTTATACACGAATGTTTTACCGCATTCAGAGCACAAATGCGCACCTTTACTTTGCGACCATTCTTTGCTGTCGCCGAGAGAATGCGTCGTTAAATGCACCACCAACTTACTTCGCTGTATAAAACTTTTGTCACAATGAGAACAAGCATATGGTTTAACACCACTGTGTGTTAGCATATGATATTTCAATTTCTGATTTGTTACGCATGAGTAGCTACATTTATCACATTTGATTGGTTTTCCTGTATGCTCATACATATGCATCTTAAGATCGTTCGATCTAAAGCATGTATAGCTACACTCCTTGCACGAAAGCATACTTTCCCCTGTGTGAGTGTGGACGTGATATTTCAACAAGTTTTTAGCTGTAGCCTTGAAGTCGCATAGAGAACAAGAGTAAAGATTCTCTGAAACGAATGTGATTGGAATCTGTTCGATATGAGTGGATAAATGGCGCGTCATAGCATACTTCTGTCTGAATGCTTTACCACACTTCAAACACGGAAATGGTTTCTCACCACTATGCCGCATTTTGTGACTATTCAACTTCTGCTTCGTTTCGCAAGTGTAACTGCACTCAGAACATTTGAGTGGTTTTCCAGTATGTTTTAACATGTGTAGTTTTAGATCGTTTGATCTATAACAAGCGAAATCGCAATGACTGCATGAAAACCCGTTTTCTTTCTTATGCGAAAAAATGTGGCGATTCAACAGATTCTTTGTCGAGGACTTATGATCACAAAAATTGCAAAAAAATGATTTAATTTTTGGAGTCCTCGTTTTGGGTTTTGAGTGAGCCGCGACGTGGCGGGACATAGCACTTCTATGTCGAAACGATTTAGCGCAGATAGAACACGAGAATTGTTTTATGTCAGAATGGCGTACCATGTGATATTCTAGTCTCTGTTTTGTGGTACAGGAATAGTTACATTCTGAACATCGAATGGGATTCTCGGTGTGTTTGTATTTGTGCAATTTCATCTCGTTGGTTCTGTAGCAAGTGAAGCTGCAGTGTTCACAGGACAGTTTGTTTTCGCCGGTGTGTGAATAAATATGATACTTTAGCGTATGTTTAGCTGTGAACTTGCTAGGACACATGGGACAGGAATATTGCTTCTCCAGAAGATGGGTTGTAGATGCGAGCTGTTCATCGAAAGCGCAATTGTCCTCTTTTATAAAGCAACCTGAAATAACAAATCAAATAAAAAATACTATTCAAATCCTAACTGTTAGCGCCTCCGTACATGACGCAACTTACAATCTTTTCTAGCCTCATGCGCGTAGCATCCGCGCCACTCGAGAGTACCCCCCATACGATTTTGCTAGAGTTCGTACACGACGCTACGGGGCGACTGTCGGTTCAAAGTCAGTTGCACGATATTGACGGTGCTGACCGCGCGCTACGCATCGCAGCATTCGTGTCTGCTACTTTTCGTTTGACGTTTGATAAAAATGGCGTCTGAACAAGAAAATAACGTTCGATTTGTTCTGGAAGTGGAAAAAATGCGTGTTTGTATAACTTTACATTACCAGAATATGCAAGAAAGGATTTAGTGGAGAAGGCATAGATTAATGTTGGAGAAAAAGTCATTTCACATCGTTTGACATGGTGTTAACTCCACGGCTGCACGTGAAAAATGATCAAGTTCAGTATAATTCGGGTAGCGCCGTGTACGGAAACCAGCTTTAAAAAGTACTGTATCTGCAGGGTACTTGTGGTTGTGTCGCAATACGTAGTTTATAGGTATCTCCATGAACGGAGGGCCTAAAACTCTTACAGTGCTGTAATCAACCTTGATAAATGGCAATGAGGCACGGAACTGGCAGACTAAGGATGAAAATATACTGAATGCTATAGAAATGAGACCTCTAAGGCGTAGGTGTGGAAGACAAGTAAAAAATGTTGAGATCGGAAAGAATGCAGGACAAGCATTCAGCCTATCTCTGCGGGAGAGCGGCGTGATGGTTTGTTAGTTTTGTTAGGTTGGGTTTTTTCTTTCGCTTATCTTTACTTTTCTTCTATGTTCTGATTTGTCGTAGATAAAAAAATCATACCATATAAAAAAAATCATACCTAGTTCTACGCCGTCTTCTAGGGGCATTTCCAGTGTATCCGTTTTGAAATAAGGATCAGGCATGTTTACATGCGCAAAAGCAATTTCGGCCATTTCGGCACCTGTTTGTTCATCTGTAACCTGATTATAAAATCCGAGGTTTGTTGAAGTATTCGGGATGTCTTCCGTAATAGGTATTTCGTAATATTTTTGTTCCTCGTCCTCGACTTCTGTTATAGGCTCCAATTTCACCGTAATTAAATTTGTTTCGCCAGCCTCCATTTTTTATTCTTTGTTTGTAGGTTAAATTTGGAAGCCCTGAAATGAAAAAAAAATAACATTTCGCCTGATATAGATATAATTAATAGAGTAAGAAAGTTGGTTGTGGGGAGGTAAGCAGTAAGGATAGGAGACTGTCGAATTCGCCAGTCGGACAATGCTGACGGACCATGCCGAAATTGGACGAGCCTTGTCGAATGTCATCGTACGACAGTAATTGTGTTGAGCGACCTTCAAATTCTAGGCAAAAACTCCTGCTTAATCAGCAGTTATTTTAACATCAATCATTGGCGTGATTTAAAATTGCTGATTAATCCGTTAACAGAGACAAGGGGCCGTTTTAAGCATGTTTTAAGGCGGTTCTCCTGTCATGAAACTCGATGTGCTCCGTTAACAGAGACAAGGGGCCGTTTCAAGCATGTTTTAAGGCGGTTCTCCTGTCATGAAACTCGATGCGCTCCGTTAACAGAGACAAGGGGCCGTTTTAAGCATGTTTTAAGGCGGTTCTCCTGTCATGAAACTCGATGTGCTATCTATAGCAGTCTACGGACTATTGACTGTCATTTCGTTTCGATAGCTATGTTCATGGCCTTGTTTGTACCGCCTCGTAATTTTTTCGATTTATTGTTGTTTACTGCTTCAATCAAAATACTGAACTCTAAATTCGACTGTTGTGAACTCCTGCAACTCATAAACTTACGAATACCCACAGTAACAATACGACAAAATACACTATTCTACTCTCCGATACAAAGATTTCACACTGTGGGAAATCAGTACTTGAGTGATGTTGACATATTTAAAATCAACTTGGCGAGTTTTGTGAATAATGTAAAAAATTTATTCCAAAACTTTATTGTACCTCACATCTTGTATTTTTGTAAACCTCTCAAATCACTGTATTTTTCAGTTACTGTTCCTTGTATTTTTATGACTTGTGTGCATTTTCTATCTTTTCTTTTATATGAATACCGGATAAGAGTCTTAACTGTTCCCGTCTGGAACCAGTGAGACTATGGCATCCCTAATTGGGGTATGTTGTGAGGCTGAAGGTAGTGGGGAGGGGAAGGAGATGGGGAAGAGGTGGCTATTCAGATCTGGTCACCAAACACGGCTAAAGCTATTTCAAGCAACGTTTCAATTCTGAATGATGGTCTTACACCAGGGCGATTCTGAGAGTATCTTCCACTCTGGAATGTGCCGCAAGTATACTATATATTATTTTAAATGAATTAATTGTGAAATAACACGAATTAATCAAATAAAATGTATTTACCACGCCGGGATTCAATCCCGCGACCTTCGGAATGCGAGTCAAGAGCCTTACCGTTTCCGTCATATTAAAATTGTACTACCAATCACGTAACTCTGGGCGTTAAATAAACGAATAAAATAATAAAAATAAAAGTAAAATAAACAAGAATAAAAGTATTACGGAACTGCTTGAAATAATTATTTCCGATAAATATTTTTACGGCGAAACAAAATATTGACAGATGTTTTCTAATCGACAATTTTATTGTAAAATGTTTCTGTGCATTTGCAAACGTTTGATGAAATTAATCCATTAGTTCGCCTACAAATCTGTATCTCTTGGAAGCATATGTTATTATTACCAATACATTGGAAACATGTTATTACTACCTACATACTGGAACACAACAACAATTTGACGGCATTACTATGATTTTATGACAAAAAAAAATTAAATTGTCTGAAACGGCGTAGAAAACGTTCGTTATTTGACAAACCTTCGCTTATAATGGGATGGTCTTTTAAATGAAAAATCTTTCGTTCGATAATTGCTCCATTTACAGAGCCCTTTGGAATTTAGCTTCATCACGGAACGAGATTTTGTTTTACTTAAAATTGCGTTCAACCCATAATTCTACCGCGATTGACCAGAGTTATGGAAAGTAAGGTAAATCAAAAGTCTATCACTGTATTCGCACTGTTTGTAGGTACTGTTTCCGCAGACGTCCACAAACTGACGAATTGACGGGGGTTTTGAAGTTCCGCCAATCGCACTTCAATTACATATGTCAATCACGTAAATACATTTAAAATTGAGATTGATCATTCACCGGTAACACTTTGTGTTTCATTTAATTTTAATACACCAATAATGAGATACAAATAAATATTTTAACACCCAAACGTCGACATCCGCGGTTCAGAGAAGGCAATATTTTGTTTTACTGTTTTAATGTGGAAATAAGATTTTAAACCACTGTTTCTTCTCGTCATTAGCAAAATACCTTTATATAGTAACAACTTACCCTATTATTTGTAGTTCAGAGGGTTTATTCAAACCAATTCCAATAAAATTATCATCATATCTGACAGATGATGAGTGAATCGATTAAATATAAGAAAACGAGTGCGCATTGCGCATGCACAAGAAAATAAAGTACACCGTACACAGAAGTTCTAACTTTATTTATAAAGCGATTCATACATGAGATGTTATATTAATTAGGAGGTAGGTACTTGGTACCAGGTTTTTCAAATAAGAAAAATGTTTTTAGATATAATAAATTTCTTTATGTCATTTCAAAGAGTTGTTTTCTACAAAGTTTCAAGTTATGTTTCGATTACGAATGATTGTTTTTCACAAATGGATTATAATATACAAATCTTTTGGTTTATTTAGCCTAAAACACATATAAGAATATAATATTTTCTATTTACATCATATACTCGTTTACTTCTTGTACGCTTTTGGCCACGTTTTGGCCAATTTACAAACAGGCTTTGCTAGCCAAAATGTGGCCAGTAGTGATACTTTGAAACATTTGTTGAAATTATTTCAAAAGTTCCCGCGCTTTGTACACTTCGTTTACTCACAAAGATAACTCAGAATTTTCACTTTTTAACAAGAGATGTATCGCATATTATCTTCTGAATTATTTGTTATTGACTTTTTAGCCAACTGAAATTATTTAAATATTTTTCTTACAAATCATTGATCATGGGTTACATTAAAAAAAATGCATGTCCGAATTAAAATTTATATTTGTGATTGTGAACTAGGTTGTAAACAACATAATATTCAATATTATCCAAGCAGATAATATATAAATGCCAATTTTAATATGTATAACAACCAGAATTAATGCATTAATAAATATAAATATTTAAAACAAAATTATTATAATATTAAAAATATGGGATAAATGGTTAAATATAGGTGGGTTGTTCTTCTTTTTAACCTACAAAAAGTTGTTTCCACCAGTTAATGGAGAAAAATTTAACAGAATAACCATTAACATTACTTTATAATTGCTTTAAAATCTAACGTACTAATGACGTAACGACTGTGTGCGTTTTAAAAAAATATGTGTTTATATTTTTGTAGTAAAAATTAGTTTTTTTTAAATTTATTTATTTATTTTATAAATCAACAAACAAGTCCCGCTAAGCCAATTGCAATTGGCTTGACAGCAGGTGCTTATAATTACTTACAAATATATTTAAAGTTATAATTTACATCTTTTATCTACAGTTTAAACATTTTTTCATAAATTTTATCATAAGTATCAAAATAAATATTCTTTTTCCAATAACCAATTTTTCACCATATATTTAACCTTATCCATAGAATTATGTTGCTTTATATTGTCAGGTAATAAATTAAATATCTTCGGTATGTTGTATTCAAACGTTCTCTGTCCGTACTTATTATTGTTCGGAACTATTAACCCGTCGTTACGCGTGAATCTAGTGCTATATTTATGATCTAGTTTCTCTTTATGCTGCGGGGTAAATATATGCTGAATTACAATTTTATACCATAGTATTGCCTTCACAGGTAAAATTTTTGCACTCTGAAACAGCAACGGAGTATTGTGTCTTTGTTTGAAAATATTAGGGACAACTATACGTCAATATGTTACAGAGTTGTAAATCCTCATGAAAGAAGTGTATTTCATTCAAATCACAGTTGTCTCTCACCACCTCGACTTGCGTGTATTCTATAATGTTACAAAAAAATGGTATGATGACATAAAATTTAAACTTCAAAAGGTATAACCTATCAAGTAAAAGCAATCATTATTTTTTATGATGTTTAATTAAATATTTTTAAAAATCTCAAAAACTTGTCTCGCACATCTGATGTTTTAGTACGTCAATTATGTCACGTGGGTTGTCATTCGAAATAGGTATACACGCAGCTTGTGCTTGTCACCCCCGATTGGCGTTTTAGGCCTCCTTCCCCCCTTGCTACAATTTCCCCTCTGAGATCAAGAGAGAATTCATTTATGGTAAAAAAAAAATCCTCACTTTAGGTGGAAATGCGACAGAGTGCTATAAGTTATGTAGGTTAAAAAGAAGAACAACCCACGTGCATTCAATGGCTCTATAATACTATAATCAGTTTATGTCTACATAATAAAATTAGGAGGCATGATTTTTTTAATGAGTGCGGAAATTTCCAAATTGAACGTTCAGAAATCCCGGATGCTGGACACGTTTTTTAATTTTCAAGACCCGGTTTCCCGCATTTTTACCAATTTGTTGCACATTTTCCTTTAATACTTTCAGTTTTAAAACTCTTAAAAAATATTTGTTATTCTTGAAGATAACATTCCCAATAATTATACGAAATTACCTCGATAGAAAGAATCGCAAAGTATGCTCCGAAAATTATTACAAAACACGTTTCTTTCAGTTATTTTACAAGTTACATAGTAAAATCATAGTGTTTCTTTAAATGCTATTTTAGACATTCCCCACAAGATTTTTTTTATTTTAAACTAGTCGTGTTTTATTAAACATTTTCACAATTTTCGCTTGAATATTATCGTTTTTATTATAAGGGTGCTCTCTCTAACACTTCATTTATGATCTCAGTGTGTGGCACCTCTAGTGCTTGCCCATCGAAATTTGGGCATTGGTTATATTGCGAGCCCTGCAATATTTTGTAATGCAACAGTTGTTAATCCTGCAGAGATTCAAATCAGGAGATTTGAAAGGAAAGCCAGTCATTTTTTGTGCTACAGCCGAGAGCTCTGGGCGGTCCTCTCGACCGCAACACGACGAATCCTTTTTTTGAAGATCGCTATGATCATCATTCTCGCCATCTTGGGAGCTGACTGGTAATCATCCTGGAGGGATGATTGTCATCGAGAATCATCCGCCTCTACTGCTTCTGGAGTGTCCTTTTGGCTGGGAGCCAATTCTCTGGAGTCCTGACCTTCTCACGATGTGAGATTCGTTTTCACAAAAGAAGATTTCATTATGCATTCTTTCAACTTACCACGGTATCAACATAAACTATTTCAACCTAAGCAAGCCCTTTGCCAGACAGCCTATATTTTTGAATTTAAAATATCACCTTTTCTTGAAAATCAATAACCTACTCCTTACATCTGCCATGCAATTCATTTTTGCTCATAGTGATCTACCTTGTCCATTGTTGCCATCTCATCCCAGGTAACAAAATTTATAAAACTGGGAAGACTTCGGTGACTGGGTCATGTGGAGAGAATAGCGAGCATCAAGCACTGAAGTCCCTGCCGAACTCAAGACCGATAGGGGGGAGGAGAGCCTGGGAAGGCCAAGATTAAGACGGAGCTACAGCATGCTCATTCTAAACTGGAGAGAGCTGGCACAAAACCGAGATGAGTGGAGGAAGATCCTTTCAGGGGTTGTAGAGCCAAGAGTAATGATGATGATATCAATAAGTACATCGATGATTCAGATCATTTATAATAATTTATTTGTATTCATACATTGATAAATTTGTAGAATCGAAATAAAAATGCGAGTTGGTGTGAGAATTTTATTTATTTATAAGCAGATGATATTTACTTGTTCAGTCGAAAATGCATGTCTGAAGAAATAATTATGAATACATAAAAACAAAAATTTTATTAATTGCATTTTATAAATAATAAACAACAAACATTCCCGGATTACGAAAACCCAACAATGTTTGAAAATCTCCTACCATCACCACACTAAGCGGAAAATGTTGCTTGTATCATGATGGAGAACAGGTGGGACCCAAACGCGATGCCCACTCAGCCACTGACCGGTTAAACGATATTTTCACAAAAAAGAAAACAAGAGGTATAAATATATATATATTAACTTTGTTTTCTATAATTCCAAAAATTTTAATGTTCAAAATTGGGTGGCACCCTTACCATTTCAGTACTTGACATTTTTTTTTTATTTTTTTTTTTACATTAACTCCACACAGAAGGCCTTGAGGAAAATAATTCCCCTCAGGGCCTATGTCATCTGGGATGCTGTGTGGAGGGTCTTTTTGAGGAGAGGAAGGAATGAACATTGGCCTTGAAGAGACCCATGTTGTAGGAGGGAGGAAACACAGATGCCGGCAAATCGTTCCATAGCCGAGCTGTTGAACTCAAGAACGAGTCGAAAAAACGACCCGTTCTCATGTGACAAATGTCAACCGTGTACATATGTTGGGCGCGCGTTTGGCGTGTCTCCCGACTATGCACCGGTGCCGAAGGGATCAATGACGCTAGTTCCTCAGAGCATCTTCCATTGAAATACCGGTAGAACATGGATAGCATTCCCACCCGACGCCTGTGCTCTAAAGATTGCAACCCGTTCGTTAAGATGGGAGAATCTATCAAACGGACCGCCCGTTTCTGCACAGAGTCGAGGGTATTTTTCAAGTATTTTGGAGCTCCAGACCAGAGGTGGCTGCCAAATTCAACCGTGGGGCGCACTTGCGATTTGTACAGGGTAAGCAGTTGTGTACTATTAATATATCTGCGGGCCCTGTACAGTACGCCCAGTTTTTGAGAAGCTAACTTTACTCTGGCTTCGATGGAGCCCCCATACCTGAGCTGGTCACTTATATTTGAATTCAAAGTGTTGCAAGTCTATAAATAAGCCATCCGGACAGGAACTTTTATACTTTATAACAATAATATATACATTTTACAGTAAAATTACAAAGAAATAAGTATGTAATTAATGTTTAATGTCTACCTCATTATGTACAAATTTTATTAACATAGTGTGCGTTTCACAAGACAAAGCTATAATTTTTTTTTTGCTTGTTTTTATAACTGTTTATAATAGTTTTACAATTTGAAAGAAACATATGTTCACGAAATTTCTGGAGGAAAGACTTCAATATTCCTTGCCTTTTTCATTTTCGTACAAGACATGTGAGAAGGAAGATTTTTATTAACGGCTTTTAGGACGATCGTCGAAGACGTGCATGCGATCTTTCCCTGGAACTGGTATACTACTGAAATAAATATTTTTACATGAAACAAAAAAGTGTAATGACAATAATATTTATAATACATTTGTCTAATAAAATATGTATGTGTTTTTTTTTTTTTCGATGTGTAATTTTAGTTAGAAAAATGTAGGGTGAGCTATTTTTAACCCTTTAAGTTTGCATTCAAAAATTTTGTACTTCAAAAATTACATAATATTTCTTTTGAATTATAAAATTTGAAAGCATATTTGGTCTCCTTTCAAATATAGTTTGTAGATATGTTCAGAACTATTCCATTTCATTGTAAAGCGGATTGACTATCTGATAAAATGTGCCCGAGGCCTGAGGTGTTACGAATGGAAGGAGAGGAAATGGGAAGGAAAAGGACATGAGGGGTGTATAGGAATCTAGGGTTCAGAAGTGTCCAGGAGAGACGGACGTATAGATCCATCCCTCTTCCTCTCCCTCTCCCTCTCAATCAGCCTTTTCTGATCCTGCCCGCCACGCAGCTGGAAGGCAGGCACATCCACCGCCTAAATTGGATAAACCTTTTTCATCCGGGCAATCCTGCTAAGTCGCTAGCAGAAGTTTGCCAATTTGAGTGACCGCAGAATTGTTGGTAATCTAATGAATGGTTCTCGGGGCAGTGGTACCCATAATCCCCTACATAATTTCAATCCTCTTCCAAGTAGTCTATCCTATCTCGTCTGCCTCAGGAAAAATATGATTGGAGGAAAGTTCTCATGGAACCTACATCTTCTGTGAACGTGTGTTCTGCTCGTGCCTGTCGAGTTTCACGCAAGGCTGCTAACTCATTCAAGCAGGCTTGAATGAAATACCAGTAGAACAGACTCAGAATTTTTATTGCCTCTGTGCATTAGAGTTGGCAATCAGTCCGCATTCAGCCATGCGGCACTCCTCTATACAGAACAAGCAGGTTTATCAAGTGTTTGGGAGCTCCAGTCCAGAGGTGGCTCCCAAATTCAACTGTTACACGTAATTACTTGATATTTGTACAGGGCTAGCAGCTGGTCATAGACCCAGTTAACGAGGCCTGTATTATGACCATAGTTTGTGCTTTGTTTAAATGGGCCGCTCTAGCCCTTGTTGGGATCTGTGGCGCCCTTTTTGTGTACTAGCTTGTTGTGGTTCCACAGGGAGGAAGTGTGGCGGAAAGTTCTAGAGCAGACGGGGCAGCTGTAGGGCATCTCTCCACTGTGGGTGCGTAGGTGAATCTTCAATACTGTGGGAGTCTGAAATTACAACAAATGATATACATATTAAATTTGGGCACACATTATTTACACAAAAATTACATCGTGTTCATTCAGGATTATGTAAAAATTTCATCATATTAATCAGGATTACATCAAAATTATATCATATTCACCAGGATTGCATAAAAATTTCATCATATTCACCAGGATTATGTAAAAATTTCATCATATTCACCAAGATTATGTAAAAATTTCATCTTATTCACCAGGATTACGTAAAATTTTTATCATATTTACCAGGATTATGTAAAAATTACATCATATTCACCAGGATTATGTAAAAATTACATCATATTCACCAGGATTACGTAAAAATTTCATCATATTCATCAGGATTATGTAAAAATTTCGTCACATTCAGCAGGACTACATAAATTTTCATTGTTTTCACAAAGATTACGTAAAAATTCCATTATCCTCCAGGGATTACAGATAAATTCCATTATACTTAGACGAAATACAAAAAACATTCAATTATACTAGGAGGGATTATAGAAACATTCCATTTTACTCACCGGGATTACAGAAAAACTACATTATACTTGGAGGAATACAAAAAAATTAAACTATATTTTCAGGGATTATAAAAACCTTCCATTTTACTCGGCTTACAGAAAAAATCACCAGTATTACGGAACATTCCATTATACTCAACGGGATTTTAGGTAAACTCCATTTTACCAAAAAATATTATTCCTTCCATATTACTCTGCATGATTGCAGAAAAAATCACCAGTATTATGGAAACATTCTGTTATACTCAACAGGGTTTTAGATAAACTCCATTTTACTCACAGGAATTACAGATAAATACCATTATACTTCGAGGGAATACAAAAACATTAAATTATACTTTCAGGGATTATAGAAACCTTCCATTTTACTCCTCAGGATGGCAGAAAAAATCGACTGTTGGCATTGTGGAAATCTTCCATTTCACTAGCCTGGATTACAGACAAAAATTCCGTCGCACTCACCGTGAAGGCCTTGTCACACTGGCCGCACCTGTGCGCTCTCTGGCGGGCGCCGGGCGCATGCCGGCTGGCGCGGTGCTTCTTCAGGCTACCCAGCGTGTGATACGCCTTATCACAGTCAGTGCACGCGTGCCGGAAAGCACGCTCGTGGTTAGAATGCACATGGTCCAGCAGGCGCTGCCGAGTCGTGTAACGGAGATCGCACTGCTCACAGGGGAATCTGGCAAAATAAAACTTCGATCATATCACAATAATGTAATGGCTATTATCCGTGGCTTTATCCTACCGACTTTCTTTTGGGTATGCTCGGAATGAACCATCTACGGGTCAGAAGGGATGTACACATTGCTACGCATTTCTTCAGATTGATCCGCGGATGGTTTGAAAACTCAGCTATCATGGAGAGCATTCATTTCTATGTTCCCGATGGGTATCTTCGCCACCGACAGCATAGCCTGTTCTATCTTCCGGCCTGCAGGACTAACTTGCCAATGGTCATGCCGGTCGGGAGAGCAATTTCACTGTTAAACAGAATTAATTCGGATATCGACATATTTAGCGTTAGTGAAGCTGCCTTTAAAAGGCAAGCTCTATTAATGCTTGTATAGTTTGTATCTACCACTGTTACAAATGTATTTTAAAAACGAATTAAATGTAAAATTTTGTAATGTTTTTAAAAGAATAAAATGAATTGAATTGAATGATTACGCTTCTCAGCGTCGCCGTTTTTATCAGTGTGTACAGCACAAGAGTCCCAACGGCTCCCCGCTGTGGGGCTGTGGCGTCTTCAATCAGGATATGTTGTAAGGCTGAAGGGAGTGGTCATTTTTATCTGATGTTATTGAACAATTTTGTCATTCTTTGTCTTTTTGATTCAGCACAGACTTGATCAAACGCTGACAGGCCGAGAATTGATAATCACAGACTTCACTGATGTTGAACTTCTTGTAAGCTCTGGGTAGCGCATGCCTCAATACTAGTGTAGCGAAGCTTTGATCAAAAGCCGATGGGCCAAGAACTAGTAAATACCTGAGGGCGCTGGGCAGTGCGTGCCTCACGGCCAGCGTGAGATGGCTGCGCAGAGAGGAGGGAGACTTGAAGTGCAGGTCGCACTCGACGCAGTAGTGCGCGCGCTCTGAAGAGTGGCGGCGGGAGTGCGCCTGAAGCGCGGTGGGCGTCACAAACGTGCTAGGGCACGAGGGACACGTGTAGTTGTGCACCTTAGTGTGAACTCGCCTGAAACAAGCAAGGAAAAATTTACTGTCTAAAGCCTCAATTACATAGAGCGAGTTTGCAAGCTAGTATCTGGGAAATTCACTATCTGTTAGTAAACTCGCTGAGTGTCATCGTATTCCTTGCTAACTAGCAGATTGTGGACAATCTATGAAAAAAGTTGAAAGGTGGTCAACTTTACTCGCTACTCGCTAGTGTTTGCCTAAAGATGGCAGCCCACCAACAGCTGATTCCGTCTGTCAGAATTAGTTCGGGCGGCAGCCGTTATTCTCGCTATTAGCGCTGCAAATTCAAGTTTTCTACAAAATGTCGACAGAGTTGCATGGCGCGAGAGTCGTTAACTTAGCTGCTACTGTCGCTTCTGAGCGAGTAGACAGTTTTGTGCGTCATCATGACAATCTCACTCGCCGATTCACCCGCTTTTAAACTTACCGGCTAGTAGCTTGTAAACTCGCTCTATGTAATTGAGGCTTAACTAGTAATTTATTTTTTCGTTCTTTACCTTTCGAAGGTTTGAAAAAATGATAAATCACAGCATATTATAATTGCACAATTTGTGAAGTTGAAAGTATAAAGTATAAAAACATATTTTCCTCAGGATCATTGCTTTTCAAAAGTCGAAATTTACCTTTCAATTGTTACTGAACTTGAAAAATTACTACGTACATCTATTCAATGACATTATAACAAAACGTCACTTCAGTTGGACAGGGTTCTAATTTCGCTCTACCTTGTTCTGAGATGAGGTGCCAAAGTTTACAAAGGCGATTTCTCATTACCTATTTACCAATTTCTGATTTTGAGGTTGAATATTGTGTATGTATATATATATTTATTGAACATATTTTAAAGAAAATTATTTAAGTTTGTCTGATGTGATTTAAACTTATCTGTACCAATTTTTCAAAATTAAAAATTCATTGAACTTGAATAATTTTTCACACTATGCAAGAATACTTATAACTTGAGATCACGCACTCATGCACCGATATCCAAAATTCGTATATTTAATGATGTTTATACGACATACTCCAATTGGGGATGCAATAATCTCACTGGCCCTAGACAATTGGGAGCAGTTGGGACTCTTGTGTGGTATTCACATAAAATAAAAAAAAACTTACATGATGTGGTAGTTTCTAGCGCTGGATTGCGTGAAATCTCGTGGGCAGCGGTCGCACTTATAAGGACGCTCTTTCGTATGCAGCTTTTCATGCCTCTTGTGCGTACCCAGCGATCTGTGCGCAAATGTAATATTATATTATAAAGGACGTCAATAATATCGCGTCATCAAATAAAATTCCCACATGACATTCAATTTCAAATAGATTTGCCGTTCTGAAAGCAGTTTTTTTTAATATTGAAAACCCTGTATATTTATATGTACTGACTTGCTGATCTTCCCGCAGTGTGCGCACACAAAGGTGGGTCGCTCCCCGTCGTGCGCGGCGGCGTGACCGAGTGCAGACTTGGCCGCGCAGAACACGGCGGGACAGCGCGCGCAGCGGTAGCGCTCGACGTGAGTCTGTCGGTGCCTCGACAAGGACACGGCGCCCGTGTAGCGCAGCGTGCACACGGGACACTCGTGCGTGCCAAAGGACTGCAAAAATTTATAAGACTTGTTCATTATTCAATAGTTAAATATATTTATCTTCACATGACAATAAAAAATAAACATAATTTTTTATTTAGCTTTTAGGACATATCTACAAAATTACTAATTTCAGTTTTCCGTGCGTCCTGGGTAACTCTGGTTTAATGAACTGTGGAACTCAGATTTCCTTAAAATTTAAGTGCCATTTTAAAAATTGGAACTGATTGTGTGAAGAATTCAGACAAGCGATACCCATAAAATAATATTTCTAACAAAAAAATATTTTTATTGCAATTTTGAAAATTGGAACTGATTTGTCAAGAATTCAGAATATCCCATGATTTACAGAGGTCTGCATGCTAGAATTATACTAATATTATAAATTTGCAAACGGAACACTCATGAGAGCCGAGGGACTGCAATCAATTTAAAGACTGATTTTGAAAAGTAACACAATATTTTACAAACTTAATTTTAACAACTTTTTTTTGTGATTACAGCCCAGGAGTCCCAACTGCTCCCAATGGTCTTAAAATTTTGAATTTGCTTTGATTTTGTTTACCTCCTCATGTCTCTCATTGTGTTGTTGCAAACTAGTTTCGGACACAAAATACTTGGCGCAGGCATTGCAGCGGTATGGGGCGGCGAGATACTTGTCAGCCAGTCGCATTCGCGCCAACTCCTCGAGCTGTTGCTCTTCGGTCTGCCGCACAACGAGAACCTTTGACGGTTCGAAGCGGGTCCGCGGCCTCTTCGCAGGAGCTAGAACACAGTAATAGTAACATGTAATAAAACATTTAATAGTAACATGTAATAGAACACATAACATGTAATACAGTAAAATTTAACAGAACATTTAATACAGTAACATGTAATAGAACATTTAATACAATAACATGTAATAGAACTTGTAATACAGTAACGTAATAGAATATTTAATAAAGTAACATGTAATAGAACATGTAATACAGTAATATGTAATAGAACATTCAATAAAGTAACATGTAATAGAACATGTAATACAGTAACATGTAATAGAACATTTAATAAAGTAACATGTAATAGAACATGTAATACAGTAACATGTAATAGAACATTTAATACAGTAACATGTTATAGAATATGTAATAGAACATGTAATACAGTAAAATGTAACAGAACATTTAATACAGTAACATGTGATAGAAGATGTAATACAGTAACATGTAATAGAACACGTAACATGTAATACAGTAAAATTTAACAGAACATTTAATACAGTAACATGTAATAGAACATTTAATACAGTAACATGTAATAGAACTTGTAATACAGTAACATGTAATAGAACATTTAATAAAGTAACATGTAATAGAACATGTAATACAGTAACATGTAATAGAACATTTAATACAGTAACATGTTATAGAATATGTAATATGTAATAGAACATGTAATACAGTAAAATGTAACAGAACATTTAATACAGTAACATGTGATAGAACATTTGATAAAGTAACATGAAATAGAACATGTAATACAGTAACATGTAATATAACAGGCAGTATGTTCTCAAAGATGGCTGATTAATTCAACATGCATCATGGCCCACCTCCTCTGTTTCTATTGTATATTACAATACCATTACACGTTTTTCAACTCGTACACTTGTTTTCACAGTAATATAACATTACCAGACATATATATGACATTTGAGGCGTAACGGACTTATTAAATCTACCTGAGAATTTTATTATATTTTACCCCCAGAGTATTTTCGGGAGATATTTCTCCCAGACTCAAAAGATTCGTGCTCTTCTCATTTTGTATTATGGTGAGCTGTATGATTTAAACAGTATTAGGCTGCATATATACATGCCGTGAACGTGAACCAAACCTGGGAACCACGAATTATGGGAAAGAAATGTAGCAACCAAATGCAATGCAGCACCGCCTCCCAAATGTACAATTTGGGAGGCGGGAATGGGTACCGCCGCACCGGGAACCTTTATTGGATAACCAACACCTCTGCCATAGGTCACCCCAAGTGGTTCGCTACGTTTGGTGATTTGGTGAGGTTGGTCTAGGTCTTAGAGGCGGATGACCAGGACACACTGAACCCCAGATTCCTACCCCACCCCTTAAACCCTTTTCCTTCACAGAACTCTCTTTCCCTTCCTTTCCTTAAAAAACCCTCCACACAGCATCCCCAAAGATGACATAGGCCCTGAGGGAAATTATTTTCCTTGGGGCCTCCTGTGTGGAGCTCATGTAAAAAAAAAAAAAAACCGCAAACGGTGCAAAACGCCGGGTTGCTTCGTTCCTTTCCCATAATTCTTAGCTCGCGCTTATATTCTCAAATGTATATACAGCATTAGAAAAAGAGAAGAGTCGCTGTTCCCCCCCCCCCCCCCAAATACTTTGCTCAGAATTTGGCGGTAACGGCGAATTCTGAGCAAAGTAACCATCGAGGCCAGAGTTAAGTTAGCCTCTCAGAAACTGGGCATACTGTACAGGGCACGCAGATACTTTAATAGTACACAACTGCTAGCCCTGTTCAAATCGCAAGTGCACCCCACGGTTGAATTTGGCAGCCACCTCTGGTCTGGAGCCCCAAAATACCTGAAAAAAAACCCTCGACTCTGGGCAGAAACGGGCGGTCCGTTTGATAGATTCTCCTAATTTAACAAACGGATTGCAATCTTTAGAGCACAGGCGCCAGGTGGGAATTTTTTTTTATTTTTATATGAAATACCACACAAGAGTCCCAACTGCTCCCGTCTGGAGCCAGTGAGACTATGGCATCCCCAATTGGGGTATGTTGTGAGGCTGAAGGTAGTGGGGAGGGGAAGGAGATAGGGAAGAGGAAGGTGGGGCAGTACCTGGCTATTCAGATCTGGTCACTAAACACGGCTAAAGCCATTTCAAGCAACGTTTCAATTCTGAATGGTGGTCTTACACCAGGGCGATACTGATAGTATCTTCCACTCTGGAACGTGCCGCAAATATACTATATATTATTTTAAATGAATAAATTGTGAAATAACACAAATTTATCAAATAAAATTTATTTGCGCACGCCGGGTTCGAACCCGCGACCTTCGGTTGTGAGTCGAGAGTCTTGCCTCGGGACCACGGAGGCCGTCCTGGGAATGCTGTCCTTGTTCTACCGGTATTACAATGGAAGATGCTCCGAGGAACTAGCGTCATTGATCCCCTCGGCGCCGGTGCAAAGTCGGGAAACACGCCAAACGCGCGCTCAACATTTGTACACGGTTGACATTAGTCACATGAGAATGGGTCGTTTCTACGACTCGTTCTTGAGTTCAACAGCTCGGCTGTGGAACGATTTGCCGGCCTCTGTGTTTCCTCCCTCCTACAATATGGGTCTCTTCAAGACCCATGTTCACTCCTTCCTCTCCTCAAAAACACCCTCCACACAGCATCCTCAAAGATGACATAGGCCCTGAGGGAAATTATTTTCCTCAGGGCCTCCTCAGTTAATGTAAAAAAAAAAAAAAAACAGTGATAGCAACAGTTTTTTAAAATACCTTTTATTCAAATTCTTCTTTCAAAAATAAAAATAAAACTTACCTCGCTCTATTACTTGAGACTTTTCACGTTTCAAGTTTTTTCTTTGAACCTTGGCGTGCAGTGGTTCTACATCACTTTCGTCAGTCTCTTCATAATGAATTTCTGCTCTATCCTCACCGCCTGTCTCGCTTTCTCCAAGCAATTCCCTTTTCAATCCCTTTTTCTTAGATCTCACCACTCTCACTTTTTCTTCCTTCACGTCATAACCAGATTCGTCGTGTTGAGAAAAATCGCTTAAGCCATCATTTTCCACTTTAACTTCGCCGATGTTTATAAATTCGTGTGCATTTACGCCCTGTGTTTGGTCTGATTTAAAAAAGTCTTCATCATCTGAATTAAAATTTCTTCGATTGTTTTCATTGTTTTTATGCGCGTCGTCATCATTTGATTTGTTCCGTCTGCGTTCATTTATGTTATGCGCGTCGTCACCTTTTGATTTGTTCCGTCTGCTTTCATTTGTTTTATGCGAGCCGTCATCGTTTGAAATCAAATTGTTCCGTCTGTGTTCTTTTGTTTTATGCGAGTCGTCATCATTTAAATTAAAAGTATTCCGACCACGTTCATTTGTTTTATGCGAGTCATCATCGTTCAAATTAAAACTGTTACGTCTGCTATCATTTATTTTATGCGATTCATCAACTATTGACTTCAAATTGTTTCGTCTATGTTCACCTGTTTTATACGAGTCGTCATCGTTCGATGACTTTCGATCATTAATTTTAAACGGTTCATCGTTGTTGGAATTTCGTTGATATTTATTTGATTTAAGCGAGTCTCCACCATCTTGCGGCGCACTTACAATATTTAAGGCTTCTTTTTTAATAATCGGATCTTGCGTTTCTTCCGAAAGTGAATTCGTTTTACCAATGTTTATCAAATTTTCATTAGTAGGTAAAGCGCACTGAGTGTATATTTTGAATTTTCGTTTACCATTGTATCGTTGCATACTTTCCAAGCATTGTACGGAAAGAAGTGAAGATCTCGATAACTCTGAGAAAGGAGACTGCCGATTCGAAAATGCTTCTGCATCAACCTGAAAATATATAAAAGTACATTATTAAAATGCAACACTTTCTTTTAACCTCCCCGGCTTGGAGCTTATTTTGTCAGAAGGTCAAAATATTTCCACTTTGCAATAAAATCCAAATAAATGGAATATTTCTGAATGCATACTGTTTTGAAAGATGATGAAATATTTTATAATTGCAAATAAGTATCTAATTTTTGATATACAAAATTTTTTAATGCAAACAAAAAAGTTTTAAAAATGGCTCTGGGTTTTTTCTAACAAAAAAAAATAAAAACACACAGATATTTTTTTAGGCATAAAACGTTATAGTCAACTCATATAGTCAACTTTTTGTCATCACAAATAAAATAATGAAAAAAAAATTCCCAAAGAATCAAATTTTTTTCAAATTAGTTGAGAAATTTGATTTCATAAACGTGGGCATTTAAATTTTTTTGTGGATAACTTTTAAATGTGAATGTAAAGCTTTTTCTAACGCCATTTAGATTGTATTTCAAACCATGATAGTAAGGGAGTCTCTTTTAGTGTCCTTTTTCGTTTCATCGAGTTTCAAATCACAATGGTGCTAAAAAAATTTCACTTCAAAAAAACATTGTAGTAAATTTGGAGCACGATCCAGTATCGCCCTAGTGAAGAGCAGTATCGCCCTAGTGAAGGCAACCATTCAGAAATCAAACGTTGCTTAAAATGACTAGACCTGAACACTATAATAGGCAGGTAGCTCCATGCACTCTTCCCCATTACCTTTCCCTCCCCACCTTCAGCCTTACAAAATACCCTTATATGGATGCCATAGTCTCACTGACTCCTAACTGTTGGGAGCAGTTGAGACTCTTGTGCAGTAACTACTGGCTTATATTACGATGGCTTGAGAGAACACTCCGTACATGATGTAGGGATGCATTACGCCACTGTATTACAGCCTGGAAAAGAGTATTCTCAGATTACCGGCAGAAAAAATAATGCAAAATTTTCTTTAACCTGCTTGGAGTCGTACTGCATCTGCGCCCATTTCAGCAACGTTCGGCTGGTTGCGAGGCATCGCTTTCTGAACTGGGCCGCTCGATAGAGCTGGTGATAGCAAGGAATGCACATTTTGAGGACTTTGTCTTCCGGGGATAGCTGGAATCAACAAACTAATTGGTTGAGAGCCGTTAACCAGCGGCCGAGAGTTTAAATTTTGTCGAACGATGATCTTGCAATCGTACCCTTGCACCTGTACAGGGCGGTTCCGATGAGAAAGATTAATTATTCTCCTTACCAGCATTTTAACATAATAACTCAATATCGATTTTATGTCATTCAAAATTTGCTTTGACAAATACCCACTTTCAAAAATACTCATTTTCGTGATGATAAAACTACTAAAATTATATAATTTTTGTAATTATTTTTTTATCATAAATATTTATAGTTTTTCAATAATGTTTAAGCAAAATAAGAATGTAATTTTTTTTTAAAATATATTAGTAAATAAATAGACAAACTGAAGTATTTTTGTCACAAAACAAGGGCACGAATCTTTTTTTCAATGATTTTATTTGAACTAAAATTAAAGTTCTGAAAAGTAGCTTTCCCAAATAATGTATTGATTTATTTTTACTGCGTGATTATATGAATTGAAATGTGTGTAGTATAATACAAAATTTTGTTTGAAAAATTTAACAAATCTGCCAACGACCTGTAGTAAAACCTAATTGTACTAAAATACTTGATTCATGTCATTTTTCAAAACTATGAAAAAATCACATCACACTAGTAGTATTGTAGTGGTCTACGGAGACGTCACGATGCCACGTGTGAGAGAATGCAAGAAAATAACTACTTTTTTCTTTTGGAGGAAACAGTCCTATGTATATTGTTTATCTCATCTTTTGAAAGAGCTGCAGCATTATTGTGATAAGGAACGTATGTTTATTGCCGTTTTGCCGTCACGGTACCGTAACCGTGAATCGTTACGGTAATTATAAAAGTGCTCGTTATCTCACTTACCTCTATTAAACAAATTTCACGCAAATTTAGTATACAACTGTCATCTAGAAGTCTCATGTTAGAAGATTTCCTCAGGCAAGTTCTGCAAACATTTCTACCGGCCATTTGCAAAAAAAATTTACTCAGAAACTGTTCCGGTGGAGTCATTTTAAAGACGAAGATGAAAAAACAATAAATTGTTTACATCCTTATCAAAATTTAAAATAAAAATATTGACATTTCGTGAAACAATTTTTGACAGCAAATGCGCGAGTGTTGCCAGCTTGCAAGAAATTATTAAGTTGATGGTGGTATCATAAATAGTACCGGGGTTGGTTGTATTATCAGCGTGCCCCACAAAAGAGTAATATTTATTTATTTGGGGGACGGGGGTGAATATTTATTGGATAAGCAATACCTCTGCCATAGGTCACCTCTAGTTTTTCGCTATGTTAGGTGAGTTAACCAGGGTTCATAGGGTGAGGTGTGTGTGGGTCTTGGCGACGAATGCGTCTGCTCATCTATTGCGTGGCGGATCGGATTGAGGGTGACTGGATGGAGGCCTTTTGACCTTTCCAGCTGAACTCTCTCGAACATTCATCTTGCACAGCAGTTGGAGAAATGTATTCATACGTCCATGACACGATGGTCCACAGATTCCTACCCACCCCTCATAACTTTCCTACTCAAAACTTCGTATCCTTCCTTTCTTTAAAAATACCTTAAACGGCATCCTCAAAAAAAAAATATGCGTTAAAGACTAATAATATTTTTTTAAATTATTGTGAATGTACAATATTCCTATTCCTAACACGTGCCTGGATAGCATCACAAAATTATAAGCCGCAGAAAAAAAATCTACTACACACTTTTCCACATTTTTCCTCATTCATAAGAATGAGAAAAAAAAGGGTTTATTGAAAGTAGTAGAAGGCTAAAATAATATTTCTGTACAGCAGATAAGGCCTCTCCGTTGTTCCTTTGCTGTCAACTAATTATCGACACTAATAATTCCACCTTATCTAAATTTATTCTTATTAAAAGTGTTTCAAGATGATGAGAATTTCTGGTTTTCAAAATGGTGTTCGGTTCTTTGCTCTCCCGAGTAAGTTATATAATAAAAAAAAAACATTTTTGCTTTGGCCTTATCAAAAGAAAACACATGTACTAATTAAGTCCATTAAACATTTGCTTGTAATGAGGGCGTGGCCTTGCATATTTTTGTATGCGTCTGCAGTAAGGCGACGCCCCATTGCCAATGTTTTAATGTATAAGCAAATATTCAAGTTTTCGATCGGAGGAGACCCTGTTTTAGTTATTCAAACCTACCGTCGTAACTACAGTGTTGTCACCGAATATTTTTGTTTGGCACATTTTATTTTTTAACATGGCAACACCAATATTATCTTAACTTGACGTTTCAACTTTGAACAAAAAATTATGACGTACTAGGTACTAGGCGGTTAAATAATTTACTGAATTTAATTTACTACGTTTATGGCTGTTTTCTGTGCTTTAATCTGTCGCTACAATCTTGCTGTACTTTTTGTATCATGCAATCAATACTAAATGAAAGAACTGGAGTGGTGGAAATGGAAAAAGGAGGGAGCAAGAACATTGATGATTCGAGATGCAGAATTTGTTTGTCCGATTCAACGAATTTAACGTCAATATTTTCACTACATATTGGCGGGAAACCAAACATTGGCGGAAAACTAACCATTAGCAAGATGTTGACAAGCTTTTGTTCCTTTCAGGTAATTCTCAACTGATTTCGATGATTTTAAAATGTTTTACAGAATTTAAGTTAGAATAACCTAAGTGTCACGTCGTTTCGCAACGCACTCTGTTGACACATACTCCTTGCTTGTTTCATATTAACGCATCTCCGCATACTATATAGTTCTGTCTCTTGGGATGACTCAACTTGAATGTTTAATTCACTTGATCATGCCGTCCCGTCCCTTTCTATCTCAATGGATAAGTTAAGAATAGGATGCGAGGAGGTTGAACATGTAGATCGGATGAACGAAGAAAGGAGTGTAAAGGCCCGTTCGGACTTGGCTAGTAGTTCAGTCGAGTAGCGAGTAATTTAATCTTTTCGTCCCGGAACGAAAAAAATCACACATGACCCGAAGGGGGGTCACTTGGGGACCCCAATTTGTTTTGCTTATTAAAGGGTGTTAATGACATTTTTTTAAATTTGTTATGATAATAATTAGAGGGAAGTATATTCATCGTATTTCAGTAGTCATTTTCAAAATCGTTTGATAAATAAAGTCAAAATTAATATTCTAATGAATTTAGACCATAACGTGTATTTTTCCATAGAAAACAGAGGCGTTCACCGGAAACGACTCAGACCGAATGATCTTTGACCGGCAAGCGAACATTATAGCATTGTAAAAAGAGCAAACGAGATGCGCAGTGTAAACGAACGCGATCTAGTCCTTTCCACTAACAACTTAGAAATTACTTGCTATCGCTTAGAATTATCCCGATACATTCAGCAGATAGGGACGGGGTACGCCCGAACAGAGGGGAAGGGGGGCGGGTGGCACAGATTATTCGCCGGAATTTGTTATAAACTATTTAATTTTAAGAAAAGTAGTAATGCGATATTGATTTTTTTAATGCAAATCGATAACCAAATAGTTTTTCCAAGATTACCCAAATTATTGGGTATGTGGTTTAAAAAACAACTTAGATACAGCGTAAAACTCTCGTTAGTGTAAGTACGTTCCCCCGGTCCGGTAAGGAAGTGTTAATAACTAAATGTGTCTGAACAAATTAAATTTAGTAGAGTAGTAAAAGGCCTGACTCCAGCGAGAAATAAACATGAACAATTGCTTGAACAACACTATAAACAGTTTTTGTTTTCCGTCTCCTCCAGTTGTTGAAACATGGTTTGAAAGATTGGTGCAAAGTTCACGCGGTCACATGCAATTTTGCTAGTGGCATGTGGTAAGGACCTGTCCATGCGTACGCACTGAACACTTGACATTTGACGTTTAGTGTTTTTTTTTTTTTTTTACAGTTAATACCGCACAAGAGTCCCAACTGCTCCCGTCTGGAGCCAGTGAGACTATGGCATCCCCAATCGGAGTATGTTGTGAGGCTGAAGGTAGTGGGGAGGGGAAGGAGATAGGGAAGAGGAAGGTTGGGAAGTACCTGGCTATTCAGATCTGGTCACTAAACACGGCTAAAACCATTTTAAGCAACGTTTCAATTCTGAATGGTGGTCTTACACCAGGGCGATACTGATAGTATCTTCCACTCTGGAACGTGCAGCAAATATACTATATATTATTTTAAATGAATAAATTGTGAAATAACACAAATTAATCAAATAAAATTTATTTGCGCACGCCGGGTTCGAACCCGCGACCTTCGGATTGTGAGTCGAGAGTCTTGCCTCGGGACCACGGAGGCCGTCGCTTAGATAAATGTTAAAATGCATTCCAATGAAGAAGAGATGCTACATCAGGGAAAAAACACAGATATTTTAATAGATTTAACGATTTATCACGAAAGATTTCCGACTAATATCGATTATTATGACCTAAAGTTAGTATTTAAGAATTTCGAATGTGTTATTATTTACGTTGATGTCAAAAGTCGAGTTCTGATAAGAAATTTAGCGATAAGATTGTAGACGAAGTATAAAGGAGAACACGCAGATTTCAAGTTAGACCTAACTACCTACCTACCTCGATTTTTTATTAGGTATTAGGGGCCATCCATAAATTACGTCACACAAATTTCATGATTTTTGACCCCCCCCCCCCCCCCCCCCGTCCCTGTCACATATCGTCATATTTGTGAGACCCCCCTCCCCCCTAGTGTGACGTTACATATTTTGCAATTTTACATCTAAAAATAATCAAAATTCAGATTTTACATGTGACGTCACAAAGCTGATGACCCCCCCCATACCCCTTGTCACACAATGTCACACTTATCTTCACCCCCCCCCCCCCTCTTAAGGTGTGACGTAATTTATGGATGGCCCCTTATCAGGGATTAAGAATAGTATACATAGTCCCGCCAACCCCCCTCCTGCGTTCCATAAATTCAGTCTCAGTTCAGTTTTCAAACAGCTCGCATGCCACCTATTACAATTTTTTTTAATTCAAGTTTTCATTTTTAATATATTACAAATATTCAATTTTGTATATTATAAGAAAAATCAATCAATTTGGTACCTAACATAGGTACCAATTTAAAATATCTGTAATTCTCGATTCGATTCGAATTATTGTGTAAGTACTTCAAATTAATTCATTAATTTAAAGAGTTTTGAAAATAGAATTTTGACTTAACAATCATTGTTTTGCAAAATGTCATTCTCAATTTTTTTGCAAGAATTTTTGCGATGACTTTTCAGAAGTATTTTCATGTGGTTGTATTAATCCAGAAACCTTCGCGGGGGCTTTAAGAAGGTATTTTGAAAATTTCAAACATTTCCTATGCTTAATATAGCAATACGTAGGCATCTCACTAATCCCCAAACACATTTTGATTTTTATAAATATAGATTGCGATTCGAAACTTTGGTTTCATAAATGTCGACATTTTATTTCTTTAGTGGTTAATTTTTATATTTGAATATATAAAGTGGTGTTTTCTCTTTCCAATGCCGTTTAGTACATATATCTCACTATGATAGTAAGGGAGACACAACAATTTCTACGAGACGTGTATGAGCGAACAAACATACTTTAAGAGTTAAATGAATAAATCATGAAACAACACAAATTTCAAATGAAATACACTTGCGCATGTTGGAATTTGAAACTGCAATCTCCGAATCGCTAGTGAAGAGCCTTATCCCTTGACTACGGAGGCCCTCAATAACACGGTTATTTGTTTTGTTGTTGCAGTTGACCAAAGAAGACGACTTCTTTGACCAGGTCTGTGAGAAGTGTTCCAGGGAAACTGTACGTGCGTACAACTTCAAGCTGAAATGCGAGAAATCCTATGAACTTCTCCTGAGACAAGCCAAGGTAGCTTCTTGTTTTCCATGTTTCTTATTGTAATATATTTGCCTTTTTTATAAGTGCTTTATGAGATTTCCTTCTTTCTTTATTAATATTTCATACATTCTTCCTTGCACGATCCCAACTCATTGCCTAGGTAGGCTGTTGGGGTCGGCTCTTCTCGTTCATTGTCTTCCGTTCTGGGTATCACTGGGCGTACTGTACAGGGCCCGCAGATACAATACAACAATAACAATAATAATACTTTAATAGTACACAACTGGTAACCCTGTACAAATCGCAAGTGCGCCCCAAGTGAGTCCCAAAATACTTGAAAAATCTCTTGACTCTGTGCAGAAACGGACGGTCCGTTTGATAGATTCTCCCACCTTAACGAAAGGATTGCAATCTTTAAAGCACAGGCGTCGGGCGGGAATGCTATTCATGTTCTACCGGTATTTCAATGGAAGATTCTCTGAGGAACTAGCGTCATTGATCCCTTCGGCACTGGTGCATAGTCGGGAGACACGCCAAACGCATGCCCAACATATGTACACGATTGACATTTGCCACGTGAGAATGGGTCGTTTTTGCGACTCGTTCTTGAGTTCAACAGCCCAGCTTCTGTGTTTCCTCCCTCCTACAACACGGGTCTCTTCAAGACTAATGTTCATTCCTTCCTCTCCTCATAAAGACCCTCCACACAGCATCCCAGATGACATAGGCCCTCAGGGAAATTATTTTCCTAAGGGCCTCCTGTGTGGAGTTAATGTAAAAAAAAAATAAAATCACTTTCATACAGGTATGTATATGTAATATTTTGGAGCATCGAGTCATCTGTGAGTTTTTGGTCTTCCTCTGGATGGTTCTCGATGAAGCTCCATTGACATTGCTTGCTTCAATGTGTGGTCTGGTGGTCTCCGTCTCATGTGCCCATACCATCTCAACTGTCGTTCCTCCAGCTTACTGTTTATGTCCGTGACACCCAGGCTACCAAAATGCGTGAACTTTCAAACCTATCTTTTAGTGATACTCCTGCCGACCATCTAAGCATTCGCATTTCTACTGTTTCGAGTTGCCTAGAGTAGGAGTTGTATGTAGTTCAGCATTTGGAGCCATTCATGATCGTAGATTTAACAATAGTCTGGTATAACTTTCCTTTAAGTTTTATAGGCATTTTTGGCTCACACAAGATTCCTGTTACGGGTCTAAATTTAATCCATCTCACACCTATTCTATGGTTGACATCCGCTGCACATTCTCCGTCTCTGTGAATGAGTGAGCCCAGATACTTAAATGAGTCACAGTTGGCTAATGTTATTCCATCCAGTTGCATCGAAGGAGATTGAAGCAGAATATTTGAATTTTTCAAAATATATATTTTTTAAATTTGAATACATTGATTTTCACAGGCAAAATATTATCATTACTTATTTTTGGGGTATTATGCCCTTTTTGCGCTAACTCCTTCTTTAGCCAACCTAAATAAAAAAAATCGGCAATTGCCGAGAATTTAATTGAGGCCTGCCATTACTTTGGATTTGTTCCTGAAGTCATTAATGAGAATAACGGACAAGAGTCACAACCGCTTCTGTCTGGAGCAAGTGAGACTATGCCTACAGCCTCACGGCATTCCCAATTGGGGTATACCGTGAGGCTGAAGGTGAGCGGGGAAGGGAAGGAGATGGGGAAGAGAAAGGTGAGGAATTACTTAGGAATTATAATAGACAGCCAACTCAAATGGACAGATCACATACAAAAGCTTGTTAATAAACTTAGGTATTTAACTTATATTTTTAAACGTTTAAAATACATGGTTGACATTAAAAGAATAAAATTGGTGTATCATGCATTGGTGCAATCATCAGTATCTTATGGAATAATTGGATGGGGGGGTGTGTATAATACACACATTAAGCCACTAGAAATAACTCAAAAATTAATACTAAAAATAATGTTGCATAAAGATATAAACTACCCCTCCGTGCAATTGTTCCATGAGTCTGAATTGTTAGATATAAGAAAAATTTACTGTAAAAAATGTTTAAAATATATATTTACACGAAATTTTACTTTTACAAAAAATGAAAAGCGTTTTAGTAATAGGTTAAATAATGTATTTGAAGTTCCACGGTGTAACACTAGGCTTGCGCAAAGACATGCATATTTTATTACACCAAATATATATAATGCTTTCTATAAGGCTACAGAAATTGATTGTAAAAATATATCCACCTACAGCAAGTATAAAAATGTATTAAAGTCTTGGATAAATACCATCGACACAAACATTTACTTGCTGTAACATCTGACCTGCTGTAACTTAACAAAATTTTTATTAATCTTTATGAACATGTCTTTTGAATATGTATTTCAGTAAACACTAAATCTATTTTTTATGTATTTAATTTAATTTATTTTTTATTTTTTTAAACTTCTACAAGATATTGTATGTTTATGAGTAATAATTATCTGTCTTAAAAACACTCAAGTATACCCACGAACTGGCGATGCCTATGTGGGATTTTTTTGGTTAATCTGCTAATCTATTTATGTTATTCTCTACTTTTTTAAAACTGTTAATATAAAAAGTTTGTATTACAAAATTTTACCAACTGTACCAAAAAATTTGTTAATAATTAAAAAAATAAAAAAAATAAATTACCTGGCTATTCAGAATCAAACAAGGCTAAAGCCATTTCAAGCAACATTTCAATTCTGATTGGTGGTCTTACCCCAGTGCGATACTGAGAGTACCTCTCACTCTGGAACATGCTGCAAATTTACTATGCAACTAACTAACCATCATGCCGTTTCATGGCAGGGGTAGGCAGAGAAGACAGACCGCCAAACATCTCGGTCTTGGCTCACACTTCTTGCCTCGCTCACATTCATACATGCTCTTCTATTATTCCGTCTTGACATGGCCCAACTCAAGTATCTGATTCCCTTGGTCATGCCATGTCTTCCTCGGGCGTCCCCGACTTCTTCTACCATTCACGTTTGGTTCATATATTCTCCTTATACATTTTCCTAGTTCATTCGCTCTACATGCCCAAATCATCTGAGCATCCCTTTCTTAATCTTACTCATTACGCTCATTGCATTTTTTGCGGATCTCCACGTTTCTCACACAATTGAACATGGTTTTACCAAATACACGCCTCAGAGATCTCATTTTATGAAATAACACAAATTAATCAAATAAAATTTATTTGCACACGCCGGGATTTGATGGATTGCTAGTCGAGAGAATTACCCCTCAACCACGAAGACTTATAGTCAATATTATGGTTTCAGGAAATTAACACTGAGATGGATCATGAATTCTTTCCCCTGGAAACCATTGGTACGGATTATGTTGATCTGGATTGTGCAACTGTTGAAGTGAAAACCGTAGACGCAAGAGTCGGCTTGCTGCACGCGGAGTCACCTTACCAAGAAACAAAGACGAATGATGATCCCACGGGATTTGGTGAGATGGAATCTTTCGAGACGTCAAACATTGCAGGTATTTTTTTGCCATATACTCCGTGATTACCAAGTTTCATAGACATTCAAATTGATAGACGAACCAATCAGGGAAGGGGAACAAATCAAATAATGCGAGCACCTACTTCCATATTTAAAGTAAAATGGTATTTGAACTATGCACCAATGTATGATTTTTTTTTTGTTGTAATAGAAAGAATATGAGTTACATTTACGCATATGTATTTTATAAAATATTATATTTCAAAGGGTATTCAAAACTATAGATCGAGAAACACTGATAAGAAAGCTTAGAGAAAGTGGTTTCTCAGCTGTAACAATTAAATTAATAGAAGAGTATTTTAAAGACAGAAAATAGGTAACAAAAATAAATAATCAATTTGCAAAACCAATGGAAACTAAATTAGGAGTACCACAGGGATCGGTCCATGGACCTCTATTATTCAAACTCTATATTGATGGTATGGTGGAAATATTTTCAAAATGCAAAGTGTGACTATTTGCCGATGACACACTAATATTCTTAATTGAAAATAACTGTGAAGAATTTATAAATATTTTAAACAATGAACTAAATAAATTTGCTTAAATTAAAAACTATGGTGATTGGATATAAGAAGACATCCAGTGAAAGCAAAATTAAAATTGTTGGTGAAATCATCGAAAATGTTACTGAAATTAGTTTCCAAACGAATCTCTAACAAACATGCTGAATATATCCTAAAGAAAATTGGGAAAAAAATGTCTTTTTTGGTAAGAGTTCAGCAAAAACTTTTCAGAAAAACTGCAATCACTATGTACAACACAATTATTGCTTCACACTTTAACTACTGCTCAATTATCTTTTCCCGTGTAACGACTGAGAACAAAATAAGTTTGAAATTCTCCAAAATAGGGCAATGAGAATAATAATTCGGCGAAATAGATTTTCAAAAATAAATAAAATGTTAAAGGAACTAAATTGGCTAAGCGTGAAACAGATGCTGACCTTGAATGATATTTATCAATGAAATCAGGCTACAAAAAAAAATGACAAAGCGTATACGCAAAATAGTTTACTACATCAAACAGGAAAAAAAATAGTAAGCAATATGTAATATTATAAATAATTAGCAATTTGTAAACTTTAATGTACAAATTACTAAAATAAAATTAATAAATAAAAAAATAAAGATTATTATCAAACCACGATTTTAATATATTAATATCTTCATTTGCAAATTTGTTAACTAGTTCCCATGATTGACCTTTTATTAATAATACTGTATCATCTGCCAAGAGATTAATTCACCTTTAATTTTCTGTTGGAAAATGTCATTCACATATATTAGAAATAATAATGGTCAGATGACCGTACCTTGAGGGATGCCAAATTTGGTTGTAAGTGATGTACTAAATGATTACAAGTCTTTCATGGGAAATGCTGTCAAATGCTTTATTTAAGTCAATGAAAATTCCTATACATTTATTTGATTTGTTCAGGGTACTCTGAACACTGGAAAAAATTTTTGCAATGGTATTTTGGGTACTTTTTCCCTTTATGAATCGAAATTGATTTTTATTTATGGTTGAGGTTTTTTTATGAATGCAGTTGAGCTTTTTTTAGCAATTTTTCCAAAATTTTTCCATATTTTAGAAATGGGTCTTTAATCAGAAACATCTTCCGGACTACGAGATTTAAATATTGGAGTAATTATTGTTTATTTAGCAATCATCAATATAACACAATGATATATAAGTTTTTGTATATGAAGATATTATATGCTTTTTTCTGTTTTTTTAGGTCACCAAAGTAAAGTTGAAATTACACTATTGCCCACAGAAAAACTAACAAACTTTATTAAGAGTGTTCATACATATGCCCTCACTAGACCAATTCAGTATAATTGCTCAAAATGCAGTTTCACGTCCAAGTTTGAATCAAGATTAAAAACTCACATAAAGTTTCTGCATTCTGGGAAGAAGAATTCGTCATCGTGCAAGTTTCAAGCGAGAGTGAAAAAACTCATCGTCCAGCATTCCGGGGAGAAACGGTTTAAATGTGATAAGTGCAACTTTTCAACTTCATACAAACACAGCCTGCTAGAACACGTTCGTAAACACTCCACGGAGAGGTCCTTTCAGTGTAAAATATGCGGTGTCTTTCTTCGTTACATGAGAGGTTTAAGAGGTCATATGAAGATTCACAGTGAGAAGAAACCTTACGCATGTAATGAATGCAGCTACACTTCTGCGCAAAAGGGTTCTTTGAACACTCACATTATGGCGAAGCATACCTATAATGGAGAGAAACCATTTCAATGTGATAAGTGCAGTTATTCGAGCAGTAGCGAGAGATATTTGAGAAATCACAAGTTGAAACATACTGGGATGAAGCTTTACAGGGGTGTTAAATGCGATTATTTATCCACTATTGAAAACAATCTGACTACCCACTCTCTTGAATACCTGGGGAATAAACGCTTGAAGAATAAACACTTGGGGAATAAATGCTTAGGGAATAAGCACTTGGGGAATGAACGCTTTTTATGTTATCTGTGTGGTAAATCATTTTCAGCAAAATTTTCTTTAGAAACACACATCCGTACTCACACTGGAGAAAAACCGTATTCGTGCTGTTTCTGCAGCTTCTCGACTAATAATAAAGATTATTTAAAAATTCATGAGAGGATTCATTCTGGAGAGAAACCGTTTACATGTGATGAGTGCAGCCGTTCGTTTAAACTCAGAAAACGATTACAAGCGCACAAATTGACTCATTCGGGAGTAAGGGCCTTTTCATGTGATAAGTGCGACAAGACCTTTGCTCTGAAAGGCACTTTAAAAGCTCACATGTATACCCACACTGGAGAGAAACCATTTGCTTGTGATCAGTGCAATTACTCCACTTCACACAAAACCAGATTGAAATACCATCTTCTCTCTCATTCCGCAAGGAAACCGTTTTCGTGTGAAAAGTGCAACTTTTCGTGCACTCGTAATAGTGCACTTAAAACCCACATGCTTTCTCATGCCAATGCATGTTAAGAATACTTTTAGTCAAGACAAAATGGGTTCGATTGAGAAGCTCGATTATCCAAGACGTCCTTAGCATTAAACCCCTGCTTTGAATCTCCCTGACACAGACAGTGTGACCATCAAGACGGAACCAGAGATGCGAGGAACAGGTGTAGGGAGAATGTTGTATACGGATATAGATTTAGACCTCCAACACATTAACATTCTGCATTCCAAGTTTGAAAACAAAACTTGGGTTCCCATAAGGGTGACTCAGTTACTTAAGCATTATATATCCAAGTGAGATATGGTATAACTTCTTGGGGGCATTCATGTTGGTCAAATATCCACCATGTACAATCAATTCAAAACGCCATGGTCAAATTACTCGTCAGCAAAGCAGTTTACGACCAGCGGCAATCAGCGGCATCACAATAATGTATAAATCCGTAAATGTTTTACCTATAAGAGCTCTTTTTTGGCATAAAATCTGCAATGCAACCTTTCCTAGATAGCCCGTACAAAACAATGGTGGATTATGTGAACAATACTAGGCTCACACAAAATGAAGGGATGATTGTACCTAGATTTTCTTATAAACATGGCCAGCAAACTTTTGAATATTTTGTACCATTTATATTTAATATGCTGCCATAAAATACGAAAAAATGTTGCTCGCCACCTAAATAAGCGCTATTGTTAAAAACATGGCTACTGGAATCAGATTTTCTGTGACGGACTTCTAGTGCATTTTCAAATTTTTTGAGACGCATTCTTATTATTTTTTATACCTATTTATGTTTTTATTATGTATATCATGAAATTGCAATATTTTTTCTTCTATTGCAGTACACTTAAGGGGGTATTCTAGTCTAGAAGCACGAATTGTAGGTGTTTTTTCAAGTGCAACAAAAAAAAACAACAATAGTTTTACCAACTATTATTTTATCGAATATTTATTAAACATTAAAGAATCCATTTAATAAAGAGTCGAATGAAAAAATTCAAAAAGTTACAAGGTGTTGAAGTGGGGAGTCTCAAAAAATGGCGTACCCTGGTTGACACGATTGCAACCCAAAATTGTAATAAAAAAAAAAAATGATTCGTAATCCAAACAAATGTGGCTACAGCCCGAACTAAGGAAAAGTAAAAAAAAAAAAAAATTCGCAAAATGGCGGCTAACTGAAATAAAAAAGACGTTTTTACCAGTTTTTTTTTGACTTTCCAAAGTTTTTAAAAATAGTAAAAATTGAAATTTTGTTATAGTTCTAGTTCCCGCCATAGAAGATTATAGAGAAGGCTCACACCAAATTTCAAGTAAATTGGCTTAGTAGAATTTGAGATATTATGTCAACCGTCTTGAAAAAAGTGGTTTGAAGAAAATTGGGTTTAAAATTTTCATTATTCATATTTTGGTTAGATTCTGTCTAAACCGCGACATTAAAACGGTCACAACTTTTAAAATAATGCGAATTTTGAAAAATCCTTTTAACCTTTTCGTCCCGGAAAGAAAAAAAATCACACATGATCCGAAGGGGGGTCATTCGGGGACCCCAATTTGTTTTGCTTATGAAAGGGTGTTAATGACATAAGTTTTTGTAATTTGTTTTGTTAATAATTAGAGGGAAGTGTATTCATCGTATTTAAGTAGTCATTTTCAAAATAGTTTGATAAATAAAGTCATAATTAATATTCTAATGAATTTAGACCATAACGTGTATTTTTCCATAGAAAACAGAGAAGGCGGGCCGATAGCCAGCATAGCTCCTTGTTTCCGAATCTCGACTGGCGATTGGCGTTCAGCGGAAACGGCCCAGACCGAACGGTTTTTGACCGGCAAGCGAACATTACAGCATTGTAAAAAGAGCAAACCAGATGTGCAGTGTAAACGAACGCAATCTAGTCCTTTCCACTAACAACTTAGAAATTACTTGCTATCGCTTTGAATTGTCCCGATACATTCAGCAGATAGGGACGGGGTACGCCCGAACAGAAGGGAAGGGGGGCGGGCGAGACAGATTCTTGGCCGGAATTTGTTAGAAACTATTTAATTTTAAGAAAAGTAGTAATGCGATATTAATTTTTTTAATGCAGATCGATAACCAAATAGTTTTTCTAGGATTACCCAAATTATTGAGTATGTGGTTTAAAAAACAACTTAGATACAGCGTAGAACTCTCGTTAGTGTAAGTGCGTTCCCCCGGTCCGGTACGGAAGTGTTAAGGAGATATTTTTAAATATTTAAACTTTGGAAATATGAAGAAATTTTTTTTTTTCTTGACTAGAATACTGCCTTAAGATATTTTCTATTGTACTATGTTTTTGTACCCACTGCTTTCCTGCAGACAAGCTACTTGCAGTAGCTTTGCAGGTAAAATGTAAAGATGAAAAATAAATGTTTTCTGTAATACAAAAGATAAAAAGCAAGATATGTAAACCTCCCGTAAAACGAATTTTATTTTTTGTCAAAAATCCCAAATGGCATGTTCACATTAGTCAAGTGGTAAGTCAAGTAGCGAGTATACTTGCTATTTGACTCGCCGAAAACCGTTCGCATTACTTTCAAGGAGAGTACATTTGTGCCCGCCGCCCATTGCAAGATGACGGCGAATGACGGGCTGTTACAAAGCAAAGTAAATACGCTAATTAAGCATGTTGTAATGCTTAGAAGAGGTGGTAGAATAAATTAGTTAGATGAAAATAAAGAAACTATGGACATGAAAAGAGATTAAGAGCAGCATTAATAATAATCTTTGAGTTGCGTCTTTGCTTCAATGCCACTACATTTTCGCGCTTTTACAAAAAACGGTGAAACGGCGAATTTGCACATATTAGTGCACAGCGATGGGTGGTGGGGGTCCCTACTCGCCCGAAAAATAGAACAAAATGGATTGAATCGACTAAAGAGTTGACTAACACACTACTAAAATTGTGGTGTTCGGTCGCGATTACTAAACTAAAATACTCGCCTAATGTGACCGTTCACAAGAGCCGTCTCTTAAAACACTAGATCTACCAACTCCGAATATTGTCATCAAAATATTGTAAAGTTTTTTTTTACATTATCTCAACATAGAAGGCCCTGATGAAAATAATTTTCCTCAGGCCCATGTCATCGTAAGGTATGCTGTTTGGAAGGTTTTTTTAAGGAGAGGAAGTTCCGGGAAGGAAATAGGTAGGAAACTGGGGATCAGTATGTTCAGGAGTGACAGACGTATGAATCCATCCCTCCAACTGCAGTAGAAGGTGATGGGTTGACGGCTTCTGGCTGGAGAGGTCAAAAGACCCCGTCAACCAGCCTCTCCCCGCCACGCAGCAGGTGGGCAGATGCATCGGCCACTAAGACCTGGACATCTGAACTCGACCCATGAACGCGGAAACCCCTGCTAAGTCGCCAAACGTAGCGAACCACTGAGGTGACCTCTAGCAGAGGTATTGGTTAACTAATAAATAGTTCCCGGGGCGGTGGTACCCATACCCGCCTCCCAAAAAGGTGTTCTTAAGTCCTGAAAATCGATAAATGGTGCTCGCCAGGGTAAGTTAAAATATATCAAAGGAAAAACACTAAAAAAAGTTTTTGACATCGATTGTTTCTCCTGCGTCATGCCTACCTAGTTTTTAGCGTATTTTGTCGTTTGTATTTGTTGAGCAGATTTTATTTTTTTAGTATGGCAACACCATTCTCGTCTTGACGAGCGTTGCGATGTTGACGGATTTCCCGCCATACCTGGCGGATTGGAATGCTTCGAAACGGGAGAATTGTGACTAACGGGATTTACACGATGACGGATTTCCTGGCGGAATCGAATAAAAAAAATACATCAACTTGTAGGTGAAAATAGTTTACATGTCCTAGCCACCGCAGGTTACGAAAATTTAAAGCGGTGCCACACACAAAAGATCATCGCACGCCAAATAACGCTCCCGTACAATTCATTCAGACCTGTCACACCATAGACAAACAGATCTTACGTTGTAACCGCTCCTGAAGCGATATGCGAAAAGTTATGCGACCCCCTTCTCCGCCGAAAACAGGAGAGGGTGTCATTTTGATTACGGAGCTGCTTAAACGGGCGGATGACAATTGTCAAATTGACAGATCCAGTACAAAGAATTTTCTTTTTAATTAAATAATATAATAATTAATTAAATAATTATCTAACTCCCTCTTCTACCATAGGAAGAAATATTTGATAGCGTAGTTTGACGGTACAACACATAAGCGCTCGCGGCTCAACAGATATCTGCTCGCGCTTTTATCTTCGCATGTGAACTTAAGGAGATATTTTTATCCCTGAAATTCTCTAGGCAACCTCCCCCCCCTAGGATGGACAAAAAAAATATTGGTGTCTGACGGAATTCTCGACGGATTATCCTATAGGTTTTAGCGGGAATGTAAATTCCAAGATGGCAACACTGATCTCGACTTGACGTTTAAAGGTTTAAACTTTCGTTTGACGTTTGAACGAAAAGCGATAATTTACTAAATTCAGTTTTCTTAATTTACGTCTATTTTCTGTAGTTTCATCTGTCGCTACAATCTTGTATCATGCAATCAATACTAAATGAAAGAACTGGAGTAGTGAAAATTGAAAAAAGCGGGAGCAAGAACGTTGATAATTCAATATGCGGAATTTGTTTGTCCGATTCAACGAATTTAACGTCAATATTTTCACCGCACATGGGCGGGAAACCGACCATTGGCGACATGTTGACAAGATTTTGCTCTTTTCAGGTAATTATCTACCCATTTCGATGATTTTAAAATGTTTTTGCAGAATTTAGTTTAGAATAACCTAAATTGCTGTCACGTCGTTTCGCAACGCACTCTGTGTTGGCAGACACTCCTTGCTTCTTTCGTATTCATGCGTCTCCGCATGCTATTTAGTTCTGACTCTTGACGTGATCTGACTTGAGTATTTGATTCACTTGATTGCGCCATCCCGTCTATTTCTATCGCAATGGATAAAATGGAGAAAGGGACGCTTAGATGTTTGAAGGGGAGAGTACGATTTCCGTGGCGCCGCGATTTGACGATGGATTCAGGTAGAACAGCCCAAAATAAAACGAAAATGAAGAATAAATTTTTTTGATATCTTGCTTAGTTTTCGAGATATCAAAAATCAGAATCCAAAGTTTCCGACCGCAATTTGAAAAACAATTATGAAACTTTGAGAATTTTTTATTAATTATTTTTACATGAAATGACAAAAAAGTGAGTTGATGAAAACGTTTATAATACATTTATCTAATAAATTATATGTGTTTTTATTTTTTTCATCAGTAATTTTGGTTAGAAAAAACGTAAAGTGAGCCATTTTTAAAACTTTTTATGTGCGTGCGAAATTTTTGTACTTAAAAAATTATGTGTTTTATTGCAAATTATAAATTTGAAAGCGTTTTTCATCACCTTTCCAAAACATTTTTTATTTTTCGGAAACAATCAGAAATATTCCATTTATTTGCATTTTATTGCAAAGCGTAAATATTTTATCATCTGACAAAATACAGCCGAGGCCTGAGGGGTAAATTTTTATTTTATTTTATTTTTTTATTTGCCGGCAACCCGGGCGTTTATTACAGTAACAATATAATAAGAGAAGTATGTAACCCGTCTCACTAGACGATGTCTGTTCTGAGACGGGTTAATAAATATGCGTGCATGAACATATTAATACACAATTAGCATATAAAAACATAGTAATCATATAAACACATACACACAAACATAACATACATGCATACATACATACATACATAAACGTATACGCATGCATGCAGTATTCAGTTTTATTAAATTTAATAGTTTAGCTAGCATCTAAAAACAATACATTTCAACAAAATAATATAAAGTATTAAACTAGACATGGGTAAAACATAAGCAATATTAATAAGAAAGCATAAATCTCTAAAAATTTAAATATCGCATATATGTAAATAGAGAATCAGGATTAGACTAAGATGGGATTATTAGTAATTTGGTGATGCATTACCTTTTTTTTTGTAGGTTTTTTTGATTCAAGCAAAAAGAGGTTTCTTTTAGGAATGTGTTGTAAATGAGAGGTGCGAGGTAGGATTCGTGCTTTTTGGCAAAGGTTGATTTAATTTTTGGGACAAGAAGTTGATTATGCGTTTTTGCTCTTGTATTTTGTGGGTGAGTTACGTGGCATGGTGAGGATATTATGCAGTTAATTTGAATGATCTTTTTAATGAATAGTTTCCTTATATCTAGTACTAGCTTTTCCCCGCGGCTTCGCTCGCATGGTATTACGGGAAATTACTGTAGCGGTTGAACTTATCAATTATCCCCCCTCCTCCCCACCCCACCCCCTCCCGCATTCCATACATTCATTCCCTTACATTCAGTTTTCAAACATCTAGCCTGCCACCTAAATTTCACAAAGAAAAAAAGAATTATCCAATTTTGTTCATTCGCTCGGAATTTATGCGCTTACAAACATTTCGGATGTTTATTTTTAATTAAATATTTGGAAGTTTGTTAATATAATACAAAATTACACTATTTATTATTCAGTATTTATAATCGTTGCGAATTATATTTTTAATGTAGGAACTCTTATCTGACATTTATTCCAGCTTGTCCAATAAAAACAAAACATATTCTAATATTTGAATTTTCTGGGGCAGTAGCTAACCAGGGGGCTGAGTACCTACCAGCTTAGAGCCCACAAATATATCAACATCGTTTCCATGGGAATGATTTTTTTCTGACATTTGCAATTAACTCGCTTTTGTTAGCGACAGAAAACGTTTAACAAATATAATATATTAATATTTATAATTTCATAACGCCAGAGCTTACCATCATATACAACATATAGTCTGCGCATATAATTTAGCTTTCTATTGGTGAATGAATTTGTAAAGTCTTTTTATTGGTTAATGCCTGAAAAGGTCATAAACAAACTCGAGCAGTTTCGCATTTATATTATTAGTATGGATGTTATTTGTAATTAGGAGATTTTCCGTTGGATGCAGATAGGGTTTTTTGAACATTGCAAAATTGCCATGGTTATTTGTTTTGTGGTTACAGTTGACCGAAGACGGTGACTTCTTTGACCAGATCTGTGAGAAGTGTTCCAGGGAAACTGTACGGGCATACAACTTCAAGCTGAAATGCGAAAAATCCTATGAACTTCTCCTGAGGCAGGCCAAGGTAGCTTCATTCTTCCATGTTTCTTATTGTAATATATATTTTTTAAATTTGAATACAATGAAATCTGATTTTTGATTTATTTTTGGGGTGTTATGCCCTTTTGCGCTACCTCCTTCTTTAGCTAACCTAAATTAAAAATCTAATTGAGACCTGCCGTTACTTTGGATTTGTTCCAAGTCCTGGGAAGACCCAAAATGTATAGAGCAAGTGTATACATATGTATACTAGTCGACCCGGCCGCACGTTGCTGTGCGCCATCTGCTGGATGGTTATCCTTCTAGATAACCAAGTGTTGTGTCGATAAATTAACTCACACCGCCATCTGTTGGAACTTGCGGAACTTACAAATAATTAGAAAGCATTATCCTATAACAAACATTTAATTCGCAATAATTAATATTGAGCTCAATAATCGAGATAAAAACTATCCTATATTTTAAGTTGTACCAAATTACACACAGTAAACCAAATTTCATTAAAATCAGTTAAGTAGTTTCGGAGTTTATCTCAAATAAACTTTGTGACGTGATATTTTTACATATATATATAGATATTTAATATGAATAACACACAAGAGTCACAACTGCTCCCGTCTGAAGTCGGTGAGACTATGGCATCCCCGATTGGGGTATGCTGTGAGGCTGAAGGTGAGTGGGGAAGGGACGGAGATGGGGAAAAGGAAAGTGACGAACTACCTGGCTATTCAGAACCAAAAATGGCTAAAGCCATTTCAAGCAACATTTCATTTCTGAATGGTGGTCTTATCCCAGTGCGATACTGAGAGTACCTCTCACTCTAGAACTTGCTGCAAATTTATTATATATTATTTTTAAATTACTTATTTATGAAATAACACAAATTAATCAAATAATATTTATTTGCGCACGCTGGGATTTGACGAATTCCTAGTTGAGATCCTTACCCCTCAACCACGAAGACCTATTGTCAATTTATGGTTTCAGGAAATTAACATTAAGATGGATCCTGAATTCTTTCCTCTGGAAACCATTGATACGGACTATGTTGATCTGAATTCTGCAACTGTTGAAGTCAAAACTGAAGACATTAGCTTGCTGCAGGAAGAGTTGGACATACCTTACCTAAAAACAGAGACGATTGATGATCCCACGGGATTTGGTGAGGTGGAATCTTTCGAGACGCCAATTGTCGCAGGTATTTTTTTGCCATTTTGTAATTACCAAGATTCATAGACATTCATATTGATAGACCAGCCAATCAGGGAAAGGGAACAAACAAAATAATGCGAGCACTTACTTCCATATTTAACCACTGGAGCGACCATGCAAAATAAATAAATTTTGCCTCGATTGCTTGAGATTTAGAAAAGATCATTTTAAATTTTTCGCCAACATTAAAAAAATCATACCTTCGAATTTTAACATGGAGACATAAAAACTTATTGTAGTGCTTTTTAGCCAATGAATTAACCTGAATTTTACCGTTTATCTGATATTTATAGGATTTATAAAAAAAATATAAAAAAACCGTTAAGTTTATAACCGCGCGAATCCTGCGTGTTTGTAACTTTGAAACTCCGTGAGAGGTACTTATTCGAGTCAACATAGAATATTTTCGATTTCTGAATGTTGTCTGTGGTATACTTGATAATGAAAGGTGCATATCTATGGAAAAAGAACTAAATTTAAACCGTAAACAGCTGATTAAAAATAGAAGAATATTTAAAAAATTTATTTTTAACATCGTTCTAAAATAGTTCGGATTTGCGACATCTATGGTCATAAAAGATAAAGCATTTGAATAGCTTCATTTTAAAATAAATAGCTGGCCATGGAAATGTTTTAAATAATTACAATAAATGTTTTACGAATGGTAGGAAAGTGCGGTCCAAATTTGGACCGCTACCAATCGCAGAAAAATAAAAGTGGTTCATTTGTCGACTGTTATCGTTACAGTGGATAAAGAATATGAAACATTTATGCATACACATTTAACAAAATATTATATTTAAAGTCATCATTGATCATGTATACCTTATCCGAAAAGAGGACCTCGAAGAAGGGAATCACGATTCTTACTTAGGTTGAATGTTATAATGTTTTGTATAAAATAACAGCGAGTTCCCGGCATGCGTTCTAATGCCACTTAAATAAAGAAATTGTTTCTCCCTGTCTGTCCTTTCCCATTTGTCCTCATTTCTCTTCCGCCTCCCTGACCCTCTCCCGTTTTTCCCCTCACGTATTCCGTTAAGTGCTATAAGGACAATGAATTCACCTTTATTTAAATAATCATCCCATATTTTTAAGATTTATAAAAAAATTATTACAAAATCGTAAACATTTTAAAACGGAATTTTAACAGGATTTTCCAGCCAAAATTCATGTAGGAAGTTGCATTTTACGTCCACATTAAATATTTTCTTTGAAGTTTCTTTTAAATGGTCTAATTGATGATCATTTTGATGTTGTCAAGTATTTAATGCTTCCTTTGAAAAACTTTTAATCCAAATTTAGCTCGAAAAATGACAACACTATTGCACTAAAATGAAATTTTTAATGTACCGCGTTGGTAGAAATTCAGAAAGTCAAGTGTTCTTTACAATGAAACATGTATGCTAATTTTGAAGTTCATTAAATGTTTCATAATTCCCCCGAAGCGTGTCACCCTTATCGCAATACTGACGGAAAGAGATCTGTTTGAATTGGTTCCATGCCAACTGAGAATAAAGTCAACTCAACACCTCCTTGAAAAGTCATTAAAAGCTATGAAATAAATAATTTTAAATTAGCTGATAACCCTAACCTAACACAACCTATTCAACCAATTTTTATATATATTTTTTTATCACTTTAAATGACTTATCTGAGATGGTTCTGAGTTGGTTTCATTCCGAGTTGTCCGGTCACCGTTTGAATTTGACCTTTGTGCGGCTGACCATGTCAGTTTTTGCAGTCGCGTAAATTTCAATACGTTTCAAGTTTAAAAAAGCAAAATTTACCAAGTATTCAGATCCAATTCAACATGGATACGATGTCTGGTGGCATGTACTTTATTTTATTTATTTTTTAATATATTATAGTAGTTGTTGAAAACCTCACACAATATGTCAAAACTTTTAATTAAAACAAATACCTATTTGAATGAAATATTTTTTTTCTAAATATATTAAAAATCGATGCAAATTGTTAAAAGTTCCATGAGATTCCGTCATATTATAATTTGTAATGTATATTTTAGTATCTTAGCTACTAGACTAAATTGTTGGAAGTTGCTTTTATGCACCATTTTATTAATTATAGTAGCTGAAAGTGAGGACTACCAGTTTTCATAAAAAAACGGTTCTAGTCTTATAATCAGTGTGTTTTATTTTAGATGCAATATCTGAAGTGGTTCATACGAGATTCGAGTTATATATGATTATGAAGAACTCTGGCCTTAGGAAATTTGATGATAAAGTAAAATTCCTGAAAAAATATCTCTTAGATACACATTGTCACCTTTTGAATCAAAAAGATCTTTTTAATGAAATAGCTGTATTTTGTTGTAAATTGAAAATCAGATGGTTGAAGTGTCGCAGGAGCTCTGACACCTTAATATTAAAAAACAAGGAATGGCTTGAAAGGCCTATTATATTTAAGAATTGCAAATCTTTACCAGAAATAAAAGAACAAAAAATGGTTGACCCACACTGTCATTCGATATGTCATCTGAGCGTACAAAATGTCAAAAAACTATGATATTGCGATCTAAAACATCCAGTTCTGAGTTAGCCGTTGTCACCCATATGAGTTTTTGGTTGGCAGGTAAAGCAACAGCATCGACTGTAGTCAAAGAAGTCACTTTAAGGACGTCGACCAGAGCAAAGAAGTACAGAAAAGCTTCTACTGATAAAACCCAAAACAAAAAAGGTATTAAGTGATGATGAAGCACTTGTGATTGTAGATGCCAAACTTACTCATTATCAATACAATTTAATAAGGGAAAAAGATGAAGAGGTATTTCCGTCCTATACAATTGTACAAGGAGCTAAGAAAAAATGTTATCCTTTAGGTGAATTCATAACACTCACGGAATCATCAGCAGAAGTGAAATTGCAACAATTGCTAGATCACACTGCTGAGCGTTTGAATACAAGTTCAGCAGCCCTTCATCGACTCTCTTAGTGAGATAATTGAAACAGCAATTGACAGTAATCTGATTACAAAATTTCATCTTGTTTTAGTTACATTGTCTTGTGGGTTCGAAATTGACCGAAATGAGTTTAAAATTGTTTGTCTGGAAGACTACATAAACCTTTACGCGTGGTATCCTATGCCTCCAACAATTCCCAAGGTATTGATTCACATTGCTGATATCATTACAAAGTCTATTCTGCCAATTGGAAATCTTTCAGAGAAGGTCCAGGAAGTGTAATTAAATAAACACAAGCTTGTAAATGGCACTGTGCCATAAATTTTAAATAAATAAATAAAAAACGGTATTTAAACGCAGGCATTTTGACAGCTGGCCGCTTCAAACATTTTTTCATATTCCATTTTTTTTTAAATATTTCGTTGATGAATATTTCTTGAGGACACTGATATCTATTGAATATAAATAGAAGCAGTCTCTTTTAGCTTCTATAAAACGTCAAGTTTATACTGCGGGAGTATTTAAAAATATTACAAAAAAAATTTCAATGCATCTAGGGAAAATTTGCCTAAAACTGTCAGCAAAGCAATCCGAGGTACTTTAAATGGTGTCATATTGTGGCAGCGCTCCAGTGGTTAGAGATTGGAGTAATTATTGCTTATTTAGAGATCATCAATATAACTTGATGATATATGGGTAGTTCTACAAACTAAGGAATTTTCGGTGGCTCGGCCAAAAATTATAAAAAAAATATGTTATAAACTTTTTTTTTATGGCATACTTTTATTTTCAGTTGTTTCTAGTTGGTCACTAAAAATTATTAAGATTCACCGTTATTTTCTAAATGAAATTATTGTCCAAAGAACCAAATTCTCAGAATTCTGCAATGTCCCTCGAACTAATTTTAGTTCAAAGTGCGTTGTGTTTTATTTATTTCTACATCAAGGACATAAATGAAATTCTAATTAATGAGTTTACTGTTTTTTCTTACTGGGTGAAATAACTATTATCTTATTTTCTCATAGATATATTCAGAAAATCTTGTTTCAATTTTGTCCCCGCGATGTAATGTCAGGATGCTCAATGTAAAATATCAAATATTTTTTACGCTTTTTGCCATGCAATGTTGCTATACTGCTTAGTCGATCGTACCTACGACAAAGACAAAGAATATCATTATTTATTATTTTAACTTTATGAGTAAAACCTCAAACTGTAATATTTAATTAAATGAAGACATTATGAGCGAAACTCAATCGAAAATCTGGAAACAGAAAAATCAGAAAAAGATATTGGCACCTCTGGGACTCGAACCCAGGACCTCCCTACTTTCCGGGTTGGGCGCTCTTATCCACTGAGCTAAGGTGTCGATATCCAATTCGGTCACTTTTAACTGTACCATACTTCGACTAAGAACCACCCATATTATCTTCATTGAGTTTCGCTCATAATGTCTTCATTTAATTAAATATTACAAAGAATATCATTTATCTGCTGTTACCTAGCGCATAGTTTAGTCAGCCTAGTGCGGTCGGCACGGCAAGTGGTGTCATAATCAGCGGAATTCCCATTGGTGAGGTATTTAAATACAAAATTAATAATTAATATAAGTAATTTTAGCGCTTTGATAATATCAACATATTATGTAAGTTGCTAGCACAAAGGCTAAGGCTAGCTTTACACTCGTAATTAAAAATTACGGATTACGTAAGATTTTGACAGGTTACTCCCAGGAGCGTTTACATATGAATCTGACTTGTGGCAATTAATGATCACGGAAGTTTTTCGGAAGTTCGACCTGTGTAACTGCTCATGCGACCGTTTACATCTGTAAATGTATTTGCGGTAAGATGGCTTCCTTTCAACAACGACCTGCTACTGTCAAATTTACGCGATTTTGTCAATAAAGACGAAAAGGACCAAATAAAGTGCTGAAATAGATTTTGGCTTTAATTAAATAATCCTCCACGCACTTTTGTGCCGTCAAAAGCGAAAATTAATGGATTTCTTTCATTTTATTCGAATGACAGCTACCTGACAGCTGCCGACTGCAACCGACTTCGTATTCAAAACTGTAATTTTAAAAACAGAAACATTGAGATTAGAAAGGTTTGGACCAATAATTGAATAGAAGGATGCTCATTTTCAGAAAACTCAAATAAGTGGAAATAAATACTAGTTTTATAAGAAAAAAATCCAATAAAAACAAATGTCTTTTGGTTTTTGACATTTCGCAACGGCGCATTTTGGTACTATTTCTTACAAAAAGTCCCTCAGCTTATCAAATTGATTTTATAAGCTGTGAGAAGGCTTTAATTTCGCGCGGACGCGATTAGACCTGTCAAAAAACTTCCGGAAGAAGAAGTTCTGTAACATGCTTTAAATTACGTTAAGTGGCTTTTGGTGTCGTTTACATTGGTAATTTGGCCATAATTCACTTACACGAGCGAATTACGGGAAAAAACTTACGAATGTGAAGCTTAATTTTGTGTAATGTTATAAATTGATATGTTTTTTTTTTTTTACTTTTAGTCAGAAATTCTCAGGGTCCTGTCCAATTGCGAACCAGGATACTGAGAACCATCCAGGATCCTGACGAGATCATATCTTAATATTGTTTTGTGCTAGAATATTTTCATATAATATTTTCATGCAGTTAATTAGTTACTTTTTTTAATCAGTACCAATAGGTACTGATTAAGAAAAAGTATTCCGGTGATCATTTTGAAACTTTGAATTATAAGGATCCTTAAACACTTAAAATAACTAAATCAACTGTGACCATTTTAGTGTTAAATTAACTTAATTTTAAGCAATTTTTTTGAGCTTTAAATGTTTTATTTTGTTACCAGAAAAAATGGCAAAACCAAAAAAAAAACAGACTAAAGAAGAAATATTAGAAAAAAAACGGTTGGCTGAAAAGTTGAGATATGAAAAAATTAAAAATGACTCTCGGAGATTAGCGATTGAAAAAGAAAAAAGGAAGGAAAAGTATAAAAAACTGAGAGAATCTGGCAAAAAAAATCTAGTATCCGAAATGACGGCTCGTGAAAAAAGGCAAGCTCGCAAAAAATGGAGGGAATACTCACACAAATCCTACAAAAAAGAAAAAGTTAAAGATAAATATGATTAATGATTTTCTTAGAGAAAATACTCCGTCTAGTTTGAACGATGAATCTGTGGGTCCTGGGCTCCGTGATCATGAACAACCTCAGCAAGCTCTAGAGATAAATGTTCCTCAACAGTGGTCGCCAGCACCAAGTCCAAGATTAATATCAGCACGAAAACAATCACAGAAGCAGCGTTTTAAAAGAAACCAAGAGTTAAAACAAAAAAATAGTAGATTGAAGAGTAAGAAATATGGCAAAGAAAATTAATCAAAAAAAGGAAAGGGAAATAAATACGAGTTGAGTGATTGCGAGTGCCTTATTTGTGGTGTTCTCTACAGCGAAGATACGACAGGAAATGACTGGGTCCAGTGTCTAGTATGTAATAATTGGGCACAAGATGGATGTATTAAAGGTGAATCCACATTATTTAAATGTCCTGAATGTTCAGCTGACTGTGATTATAAAAATTTAGCATAAAAATAATTAAAACTAGACTGCCAAAGTTTCTGTTACTATCTTTAAGTGTAATACTAGATTAAAAAGTAGTTTACTCTTAGACTTACATATTGTTACCTTACCTATAAGAGAGATTTTACATAACGTGATTTAGAACAATAATTAATGCACAATGATCATTTGATGATTAACTTTGCTTTTGATAAATAGTATAGAATATTTGATATATATTATAGTATAGAAAATGGATAAATGGTATAGAATTAGTATCAAAGCCAAGCATTAAGCAAATTTTCGTTATTATATAAGATCGTCATACTATTAAAAAATTATGTTAAAAAGCAATTTAAAAATTGTGAGATAAATAATACTCTTAATATAAATATAACTTTGATCTCAATTGACTTTAGTTATTTTTCTCAGTTTCCTGGTTACACTCTCAGTTTCCTGTTGCTTGATTTTCTTTAAATGCCAATAAATCAAAAAAATTTCATTATTTTGACTGTTCCGCTTAGGATTAGCTAAAAGGCGCTGCACTCTTGTTATTAGAATGAATTCCGCTACCAGAATGTTTAAAAAATGTCAGGCCGAAATCAGGCCAACTTCCTCAGTTTGTAAAACTACCCATATAAGTTTTTCGCAATTCTTCCTCAGTTTGTAAAACTACCCATATAAGGCGCAATTCTTCCTCAGTTTGTAAAACTACCCATATAAGTTTTTCAATATGATGACATTATAAGCTTTTTTTGTTTTTTTTAGGTCATCAAAATAAAGATGTTGAAATTACACTGTTGCCCACAGAAAAACTAATAAACTTTATAACGAGTGTTCATAAATATGCCCTCACTAGACCAATTCTGTATGATTGCTCAAAATGCAGTTACACGTCCGAGCTTGAATCAAGATTAAAAACTCACATGAAGTTTCTGCATTCTGGGAAAAAATCGTCATCGCGCAAGTTTCAAACGAGATTGAAAAAACTCATCGTCCAGCATTCCAAGGAGAAACGGTTTAAGTGTGATACGTGCAACTTTTCAACTTCATACAAACACAGCCTGGAAGAGCTGAAGAATAAGCCCTTGGGGAACAAATGCTTAGGGAATGAACGCTTTTCATGTTATCGGTGTGGGAAATTGTTTATGACGAAAATATCTTTAGAAATTCACACTCGTACTCACATTGGAGGAAAACCGCATTCTTGCTGCTTCTTCAACTTCTCGACTAATAACAGAGAATATTTAAAAGTTCATAAGAGGATACATACTGGAAAGATATTGTTAGCGTGTAACAAATGCAGCCGTTTGTTTAAAAATGAAAAACATTTAAAAATGCACAAATTGACTCATTCAGGTATAAGGGCCTTTTCATGTGAAAAGTGCGACAGGTCATTTGCTCTGAAAAGCAATTTAATTGCTCACATGTTTACACACAGCAATTTAAATGCCCACACAGGGAAGAAACCATTTGCTTGTGATCAGTGCGATTACTCCTCTTCACACAAAATTGATTTGAGATACCATCTGCTCTCTCATTCCGCAAGGAAACCATTTTCGTGTGAAGAGTGCAACTTTACATGCATTCGTAATAATGCATTTAGAACCCACATGCTTTCTCATGGCTACGAGTGTTAGGAATACTCGTGGTTAAGATAAAATGGGTTCTTAGCATGAAACCCTTGCTTTGAAACTCCCTGACACAGACAGTGTGACCATCGAGATGGAACCAGAGATTTGAGGAACAGATGTAGGGAGAATGTTGTATACGGATATAGATTTAGACTTCCAATACGTTAACATTCGGCATTATTCGGATTATCCGTGATATCCTTAGCATCAAACCCCTGCTTTGGATATCCCTGACACAGACCGTATGACCATCAAGACCAAACCAGGGATTCGAGGAACAGACGTAGGGAGAATGTTGTACACAAATATAGATTTAGACCTCCAATACATTTACATTCGGCATTCCAAGATTCAAAACAAAACTTGAGTTACCTTGAGGGTGACTCAGAAACCAAGCATTTTATCATTTTAATCAATTAATTCATAAGTTTTAATGCAAATTATTCACACGGCTTTAAGACCTAAAGCCTGTATTTTGCAATGTATTTCTCTTTACCTCTCATCTGTGGCTCACACAAAAAAAAAATCTGTGTTTTTTTAAATGCGATTTTAACCCTTATGTATAAAGAAACTGTATGAAGTACAATATCAAAATCGCTTGCGCCAATATCAATCTAGGACCTAGGTACTATTTGATTATTGTAGCTACCTGGTGAATGTGTGTGTACGCGAAGACTCGAAGACCAGCAAAAAAAGGGAAGAGACTGAACATTTTTTTCTTAACCGTCGAAGTGAATCAGACTTTTAATAAATTAAAGAAAATTTCGTAGGTTTAAGCAAATTGACATTCTTTAATAAAGTAGTTTTAAGACTAACCCTAAGATAACAATTTACCCCTGTAATTTGTATAATTACAATAAATGTGCAATTCATTACTTCCGTACCTGTTTTAATTGTTCCTACCTTTTTATTTAAGTAATTAAGATTAGAACTTGTCCAAGTAGAGGCGTATCAACTATATCCACAAATCTGTATGAAAATAATGATTTTGTAAATCAATATTTTTCCTCAGGGATCAGTATGGAAATAAATATGAATGTTTATTTATTTGTACACTCCCAATTAGGGCTTTTACGTATGATAAAATTAAAAATACATTGGATATAATCAAAGAATTAAAGAGATAACACAATTAAAATAAGTACCAAGTATAAATTTTTTTACTTAAAAACAACAAACAGAGTAAAATATAGGATGCACATTCATATAAATTTCGATTCATATTGAAAATTTATAAACATTTCAAAGCTATCAAGATAGACATACAGATTTAATAACAATGTTTTTATAGGCTGATAGACATTCAGTACTGTTGGTGTTCATGTAATATTTATTCCCTGTACTGTGCAGTCGGTTCATTACTGAGTTTATTTCTGCATTGGTACCTGAATTGTTACAATGGTAAGGTACCTTCGGACGAACCATTCTATTAGGCACATGAAAGTTAATCAGCCTAAGGAGTTCAGGGGAGTCAAACATGTTATTAACAATTTTATAGAGAAAAAATAGATCATGTTGGTATGGAACAAGTTCATCATGAAATAATAGATTTACTGAAATTATCACATTGAGCCCCCTTGTACTTGATTAATGATATATTAACTTGGGGGGTGTAAATAATCCCAAACTCGCTGGGCATAATAACCTAAAAATTGACTGATGAATTTGCTTTACGCGGATACAAAATATATCGACGAAATGGCAATCAGCAGATCTAAATGTTCTTCAAAGACTCCAACCTTATAAAGCAGCATCTGCTATATAGGCGGCCCTTTAGATGTTTTCCACTCCTAGTTAGATTCACCACATAAAATTTAATAATATTTTTGTAATAGACACGGATTAAGTTATCAAGATTCAAAATTACAATTATTTGGCATTTTGCGTTTTTTCGTGCCACAATAACATTTGCATAATTCATATTCGTATTCAAAGGACACTTCAATGACATCTGTGGTCTGTGGTGGTCTATTCGCAGTTCAAACGGGCACAATACATTTTAGTATCCCTAAAAGCACGTAGAGACTGCCAAACAACCACATTGTGATATAAATATATTTTTTATTATCGAAATAAAAAGAAGAAAAAAAACATTATGATGCCTAATCAGTGCTTTTTAAAGTCAATTACTTTTTACATTCAAATTCTTTTGGATGGCCACACCAAGCGGGGGATAGGGATAGCGCTGTACAAACTAAATAGCTCTGTCTCGTTTCGTCTCACTAAAGAACTCCCGTAAAGCAAAATGTATTTTTTGTCAAATATCCCTAATGACCAGTAGGGGGCCATCCATAGGGCTTACCAGATGACAGGAATTTAAGTAAAATTGCAAAACGTGTGATGTCACGCTAGGGGGAGGGGGTCTCACAAGTGTGACAGGGACGGTGGGGGGGGGGGGTAAAAAAAAAATGAAATTCGTGTGACGTAATTTATGGATGGCCCCTAGCCAGTGACAGCCTTTTACAGAAGAAACAAATCAGAATGTTCAATTCACACGGGTATAAGTGAAAACTTCAGAAAACTAAAGTAGACAAGAGTGGGGAGGCTACGAAGGCTAAATCCTATAAGTAGATATATGTGTTTGTCTCTTTTTTGGGTCGCTATTTTTTGTTTCATCGAGTTTCAAATCACAAATCACAACGGTGCTAAAGAAGTTTTCACTTCAATAATTTTGATTAAGTAAAAATAAAGGTTTTTGAAGTGAAACTTCTTTAGCACTTTGTGATTTGAAACTCAATGAAACTGAAACGACACTAAAAAGAGAAACACATGCGTCTGTAAGATTTAGCCTGCGAGAGAATGAGATAGAATGAAACTTTACTGCATCGGCCGCTTTGTTTATGAGCTCACTTTTCAAGGCTCCTATTGGTTGAAATTGTGTGGGTGAAGTTTCTCTTCTACCGCGTATGAACTGCAGTCGATTTTTTTTTTGCATTAGCTCCACACAGGGGGCACTGAGGAAAACAACTTCCCTCAAGGCCTGTGTCATCTTAGGGGTTGCTCGTTTGAGGGTTTTTTAAGGAAAGGAAGTCCCAGGAAGGAAGTAGGTATGAGTGGTGGATATGAATCCATCCCTCCAACTGCAGTACAAAGATGAGATGAGGAATTTACGACTGGAGAGGTCAAAAGACCTTCCTCAGCCAGTATTTCTTGATCCGGCCCGCCACGCAGCAACTGGGCCGACGCATCGGCCGCCAAGACCTGGACAAACCTCGCCCTATGAATCCGGGCACCCCTGCTAAGTCACCAAACGTAGCGTGTCAGTTGGAGTGGCCTATATATAGCACAAGTGTTGGTTATTCAATAAATAGTTCCCAGGCGGCGGTACCCATACCCGCCCAAAAAAGTGTTCCAAAGTGCTGAAAATCTGCATGCGGCCAAACGTTGCTTGCCCGGGTAAGTTAAATTAATAAAAAAATTATTATTTACGTACCTTATCAAAGGAAAACACTAAAAAAATAATTTTTGACAACGATTGTTTTTCCGCGTCATGCCCACCAAGTTCTTATCGTTTTTTGTAATTTGTAAATGCAACAAATTTGAATAGATTTTATTTTTCAACATGGCAACATCACTTTCAGCTTGACGAGTGCTGCCATTTTGAAGGATTTCCCGTCATATCTGGCGGATTGGAGTGCCTCGAAACGGAAAAATTGTGTCTTAACGGGATTACGCGATGACGGGTTTCCTGGCGTAACCGAATAAAATAACAAATCACATCATTTTGTGGGCGGAAATAGCTGATTATAATATGTCCTAGCCACCACAGGTAACGAAAATTTATTGAGAAATTTTTATCAATTTTTCTGAAATTCTTCTCCCTCTCCCCAGGATTAGCGATGTTCAGGTTCAGTTAAAATGGGCTATTGAACTTGGGGTTTTTGGCGGGAAGTGGATCCCTCCTACTCCCAGACAACCCGGTCCAGGACTCAGACCCAAATCCGAAACTCGGAGCCGGAACCCAAATGCTTCCACCGGTGTTCCAGTGTTCGCGGTCCGAGCCACTCGCGAATCGGGAGAGGTCCCGGGTTTGAGGTATTTTGCGGATTCCGGCTCCGAGGTCCGGCTCTGGCCGAACCCGTGTGTCCCGGTGGCCGTAATGCTACGGGCACACTTGCTCTTTGAAGCCAAAGAGCATTACCTAGTAGCAATTGCTGCCTAGTAGCATGTGTGCCAGTGACGTTGCTAGTAATGAGCATGCTCATTTGAAGCCAAATGAGTATGCTTACAAATCAATAGCCGTTTGATTTATGAGCATGCTCATTGGATTATTGGGTGGAAGGGGAAGCCTCTAAGCATGTGTGAACAGGCTAGCTTATGAGCATGTTCATTTCAGTCCGATCTCTATTCGCGCCTGCGTATTCTTTGCGAAAATGTCAAAATAGCCCGCTGGGGAGACGCAAAAACCTCGGTTTTCGTGATTTATTGTGGGAATCACGAATATATTTGGAACACACTAAAATACCCTCATTAGATTTCCGAAATCCCCAAAAGCTCCTTTACCTCCAAAATGAAACCACATTTTATTGAAATTAGCATTTATTTTTTAATCATTTTCGGATTTGTTGAAGTCTTGGACCCAAATCGACCGTCTAATTTTTTTACATCAGAAGATTCTTAAATAATTACATTCCAAGCAATAATATTATTTTGTTTTATTCTGAGCGAATGGAAATGACCCCATTTGACATTTATTTGACATGAGCATGCTTATTAAAGAGCGTGTGTGTTCAAATGTTGGCTTTTAGCACGCTCATTCACGAGAAAGCTCAAACCAAGCCTGCTCATTTATGATGTGAACAGTTGAGCTGTCCAAATGTGGACAGTTGTCATCATCTGTCATTAATGAGCATGCTCATAAGCCGGCTTGTTAATGAGCAAGTGTGTCAGTATCATAAACGAATCTCGTCTCGGAAGCCCGGGCAAAATGCAGAACTTATCTATCTTACCCAGGATGGACGAAAAAATTCAATAAAACGGGAGTCTTGACGGATTTCTGGATGGATTTTCCTAGGTTTCAGCGGAAATGTAAATTCCAAGATGGCAACACTAATCTTGACTTGACGTTTCAAATTTCGTTCGGCGTTTTGAACGAAAGGCGACAATGGCAGTTAAATAATACACTTAATAATTAAGTTTACTTAATTTCTGGCTTCTTCCTGTGTTTTCATCTGTCGCTACAATCTTGCTATACATTTTGTATCATGCAATCAATACTAAATGAAAGAACTGGATTGGTGGAAATTGAAAAAGGAGGCAGCAAGAACAATAATAATTCGAGATGCAGAATTTGTTTGTCCGATTCAACGAAATTAACGTCAATATTTTCACTACAAATTGACGGGAAACCGACCATTGGCGACATGTTGACAAGTTTTTGTAATTTTCAGGTAATTCTCTTTTGATTTTACGATTTTAAAATGTTTTTACAGAATTTAGGTTAGAATAACTTCTAACTATCGCTTCTCTTTTCGCAACGCACTCTATGTTGGCACACACTCCTTGCTTCGTTTATATTCATTAATCTTCGATACTATTTAGTTCTGACATGACCCGATTTGTCAAGAGTCAGTTCTCTTGATTACTTGATTCACTTAATCGTGCTGTCCTGTCCCTTTCATTCGCAATGAACAAGAATAACAAAGGGTCATGTAGATCGGATGAACTAAGAAAGGAGTGTAAGGAGCAGGGCCTGAAAAATTTGTAAGAAACAAAAAAGTGAGGTATCAAAAATTTTAAGCAACTGTGCATAACATATTTAATTCTTTTAACTCTGCCCTTCCAAGTAAGTACGGAGAATACGTGACGTGGAAGTGAATGGTAGAAGAAGTCGAAGGACATCTTACATCCGAGGAAGGCAACACGGCGCAATCAAGTAAATCAATCACTTGAGCTGGTAGTCAAGGGTCAGAATAACATGTTACCGACGATGTTTGAATTTGAATGAAGCAAGAAGTGTGTGACGACACATACATATATGAAACGGCTTTGTTTTTTTTTTTTATGTAAAATATTTTTTATGTAATATTTCAAAAGGGACGGCCGGCGTAGTCCAGCGGTAAGGCTCTTGACTAGCATTCCGAAGGTCGCGGGATCGAATCCTGGCATGGCAAATAAATTTTATTTGATTAATTTGTGTTATTTCACAATTTATTAATTTAAAATAATATGCAGTTTATTTGCGGCACGTTCCGGAGTGGAAGATACTATTAGTATCGCCCTGGTGTAAGACCACCATTCAGAATTGAAACGTCGCTTGAAATGGCTTTAGCAGTGTTTAGTGACCAGATCTGAATAGCCAGGTACTTCCCCACCTTCCTTTTCCCCATCTCCTTCCCTCCCCACTACCTTCAGCCTCAACATACCCCGATTGGGGATGCCATAGTCCCACTGGATCCAGACGGGAGCAGTTGGGACTCTTGTGCGGTATTCATATAAAAAAAAAAATGCTCCCAACCGCCTGGAGCCAGTGAGGCTATGGCATCGCCAATTGGGATATGTTGTGAGGCTGAGGGCAGTGGGGAGGTGAAGGCGATGGGTAAGAGGAAGGTGGAAACTAGTACCTGGCTATTTAAATCTGGTCACCAAATGCGGCTTACGCCTTTTTTTTTCTTCGTTATTTGTTATTAGGGTGTTACGCCGTGTTGCACTACCTCCTTCTTTAGCCAACATTACGAACAGCGTTACAGTGTCCATCTTTATGACGGATGTGTGTCAAGCCATTTTATTTTATTTTATTTTATTTTATTTATTTCTATACATTACAGTATTTACCTTTATAATTTTATTATGTTGGGTGTAAGGTAGGTTTGTGAAGGTGAAACTGTGGGTAGGTATTGTTGTATGTTTCGTGAACACCTCATTTCAAGCAATATTTCACTTCTGAATGATTGTCTTACGCCATGGCGATGCTGAGAGTATCTTCCACTCTGGAACGTGCTGCAAACATACTATATAATATTTTAAATGAATATTCTGGGATTTGAAACCGTTATCTTCGGATTACTAGTGGAGAGCCTTACCCCTTAACCATGAAAGCCCTCAATAATATGGTTATTTGTTTTGTGGTTACAGTTGACCAAAAACTTCTTTGACCAAATCTGTGAGAAGTGTTCCAAGGAAACCGTACGTGCTTACAACTTCAAGCTGAAATGCGAGAAATCCCATGAACTTCTCCTGAAGCTGGCCAAGGTAGATTTTATTCTTCCGTATTTCTTATTGTATTCATTTATGTACAGTGTGGAAACATGGATACTTAGAGCCAGCGAAAGAAAACGGTTAGACGCCCCCCAAATGTGGTACTGGAGAAAAAGAATTCAGGATTCCACGGACAGCCAGAGGAGCAAATGTGTCCGTTGCGGAAGAGCTAGACATCCACAATAGGCTTAAGATAGTTTGGATGTGTTGCTCGCCAAACTGAGTACTCTAACTTGGACAAACTTGTATTCACTGGCAAAGATTTTAGCAGAAGGAACAAAGGAAGTGACCAAGTATTATTGGTGTCTGGTATTTCGGCATTTAAAAAAAAATTTTTTTTTACATAAACTCCACACAGGAGGCCCTGAGGAAAACAATTTCCCTCAGGGCCTATGTCATCTTTGGGGATGCTGTGTGGAGGGTTTTTTTAAGGAAAGGAAGGAGAGGAGAGTTCAGGGAAGGAAAAGGGGTGGGTAGGAATCTGGGGTTCAGTCTGTCCTGGTCATCCGCCTCCAAGACCTAGACAAACCTCACCCCATGAACCCGGGCACCCCTGCTAAATCACCAAACGTAGCAAACCACTTGGGGTGACCTGTGGCAGAGGTGTTGGTTATCCAATAAAGGTTCCCGGGGCGGCGGTACCCATTCCCGCCTACCGAATTGAGGCATCCTTGGCTCTTCAAGCAGCACAGAACGGCGAGGAGTGAAGGAGCTTTGTCTACAACAGAAATTGGAGTAGGGCTCAAGAATCAGTTCCTCATTGTTGAGGAACTGATTTAATGAAGAAGATTTTAATGTATTTGCCTTTTTTGTAAGTGCTTTTGGAGTTACAATTTCACTCAAATGCGATGGCTGAAAATTAATATATTTAAAATATTTTCTGGTTTCAGGGAATCAAATCTGATATGAATCACGAATTCTTTCCATTTGAAACCATTGACATGGATTATGGTGATTTGGATTCTGCAACTGATGACATGGAATCCGAAGACACAAAAATAGGCTTGCTGCACACGGAGTTGGACATACCTTACCCAGAAACAGAGACGGCTCCCACGGAATCTGTTGAGATGGAATCTGTCCAGACACGAAATATTGCAGGTATTTTGTTGTATCCCAATTTTTTATTACCAAGATACATAGACATTCAAATTGATAAACTCGCCAATCAGGGAAAGGAGAAGATACCAACTTACGCTGAGCGGCAAGGCGTGATTTGATAATACATAAACGAATATGGCAATAAGGAACTCCAGTGAAAAATATTATGGCTTTAAAAAAATATGTTCATAAAGACCAATATACGCTGATTCTGAATATATAAGTTTTATTACATAATATTTAACGTAGAGATTTTAAAAAAATATTAAAAAGTCCATTTTAAAATGTGACATTAAAACACCCTATTGCTGGATTTTGGCGGCGTGACGTCACCGCGCCGCGTCACCTGGGTGATAGAAATCAATAGAAATGAAGACGCAAGCCGTTCGGCATTCCGAGTTACTGGTTTATAGAGAATTGGACATATAATAGTTTTTGTTTTTATTGAAACATTATTTAGGCCTAAATAATTCAGTATCAAATATAAAGTATCTCTATTAGTTTATCTATATTATTTAAAATATTCAAAAACTTTAACTGTACAAAAAACGATCGTATTGCCCAGTAATGTCTATGAAAACGCTCCAATGCTGAAATTCAAAATGGCGGGAGTCGAACAGCTGATTCCAGTTCCCTACAAGATTCATACTTCGGTTAGTCATGATCACGTCACACTAGATTCGGTGGTTTTCGGGGGATCTTGAAAAATTAAAACTTTGACATTTATTTTAACTATTAAAACTAACTCTAAAAATAAAAATAAATATGCAGTTATTTAAGTTAGAAGGTTATTATTATTTATTTTACATTATTCATAAAAAAAAAAATTTTTTTTTTTACTGGAATTCTCTATTTGGGAGGTGGTAATGGGTACCTCCGCCCCGGGAACCTTTATTGGATAACCAACACCTCTGCCATAGATTACCCCAAGTGCTTCTCTACGTTTGGTGATTTAGCAGGGGTGCCCGGGTTCATGGGGTGAGGTTTGACTAGGTCTTGGAGGCGGATGACCAGGACACACTGAACCCCAGATTCCTACCCACCCCTTATTCCCTTTTCCTTCCCAGAATTCTCCTCCTCTTCCTTTCCTTAAATATACCCTCCACACAGCATCCCCAAAGATGACGTAGGCCCTAAGGGAAATTATTTTCCTCAGGGCCTCCTCTATGGAACTCGTTAAAAAAGAAAAAATTGAATTAATAACCAGTGTTGCCAACTCTGAATCTCCCTTCCTGCTAAAACGTGATGCATCATCGGTCAGAATATTCTTCCATTTCGAGGTACTCCAATCCGCCAGATATGACGGGAAATCTGTCAAATTGGCAACACCATTAATAACCATTTAGTCCAGTGATTCCCAAAGTGGTCCAGGTGGACCCCCAGGGGTCCATGGGGGGCTTGACGGGGGTCCACGTAGGCGTGATAAAATAATGGGGGTCCACAAGTTGTAAGTGGGGGTCCACGAAAATTTATCTGGTTTCGATAGTAATGCTTAGTTCACACTGAGCTATATATCTGCGAGCAGATATCTGTTGATTCGCGAGCGCTTATCTTTTGTCCTTTCACACGAGGCTATCAAATATTTCTTCCTATGGTAGGAGAGGGGGTCAGTGGAATTAGGGAGCGGCAACGGAACGCATATTTTTTGTACTGAAATCTGTCAACTTGACATTTGTCATCCACGGGTCTAGGCAGCTCCGTAATTACAATGACCCCCTCTCCTGTTTTAGTGGACTTCTCCTGGAGAAGGGGACAGTTATCTTCTGGGATATCGCGTCTGGAGCGGTTACTTCTGAGATGTGTATTTTCTATGATTGATCTGCGCTTAAAAACGCTTAGGTGTGAACGGTCTGAAGGGATTGTATGGAGAGCGTTATTTGGCGTGCTATGATCTTTTATATTTGCTAGCTGAGTGTGAACCAGCTCTAAAGAACAAAAATGTTACAAAGATAGTACACTAGTATTTCGGTGAAAAATGGTCATGTTGAGACCCATCCTGTGCCCATATCCCATCCCGCCCCCTGTCTCATATCACATTAACCCCCCCCCCGCCATGTTGTGACAGACCACAACTCCAGCGTTATATTCAGTACAACGCGTGTCGAGTTTTGGGAATATGGTAGAAATGTTGCAGCAGGGGGTCCACCGAAACCAGTCAAATTTTGAAAGTGGTCCACGTGAAAAAAAAGTTTTGGAACTCTGATTTAGTCCTTGAAAATAAATTCTGCTTACAAATTACTAGTCCGTTTTATAATGGGTTTTTAGTAATCCTTTTTATAATTTTATAAATTGCTGACTGCGTCAAAACTCAACTAAAAATTCTGAATCGGGTGAACAAAAGTTCCGGCTTGTTTCTAAATTTGAATACTATATTTCACTCTTTGTTAACTTAAAATGGCACTCATTTTTATGACCCGTTCGCATTGGTAGAGTATTTTAGTCAAGTGGAGAGTTAAGTAGTAACTAAACGCGTCCGAACACTATAATTTTATTAGAGTGGATTAGTCAGCTCTTTAGTCAATTCAATCCATTTCGTTCTAATTTTTCGGCGAGTAGCGCTCTCCTCCCTCGTCCCTGCGCACTAAAATGTGCAAACCCGCCGTTTTAGCAGAGTTCATTTGCAGACGCGCGGAAATGTCGTGCCATTGGAGCGAAGATGCAACTTTAAAATTATTTATTAATGCTGCTATTAATCTCTTTTCGGGACTATAGTTTATTTATTTTCAATTTTTTATGAGAAAAACTCTCTTTTTATAACTTTTGAAGGTTATTCCCATCAACGTAATATATCATTGAAGAAGAAGATAACACTTATACTAAATGAAAATATGAAAGAAAACAAGACACAGAAAACAGAAAAAAACAATGGTCGCAACTGGGACTCGAACCCAGACCTCTCGTCTAACCGGGACGTGCGCGTTTTCCAATTTCGCTATTGCCACCTTCTGTCAAACTGTCATATTTGTCAATCTCATATTTCAAATATTTAGAATCATTAATATTATCTTCAACTAGTTCTTTTTTCCATATTACAGGCAACTGCTCTTTTTATTGGAAACAATCATTCTAAGAATTGGTTTGTAACCTGAATAGCGTCTCAGATAAATGTATCCGAATTTATTCATATGGAACTATTGACTTTATGAAAGTCTAAATGAATATTCAATTTTTTATGAGAAAAACTCTCTTTTTATTAAAAACTCAAACTCTTTTTTTATGGCTCGTTTCAAATATTCCCGCGCTATTAAATACTGTTGTCTGTGCTATTCGGTACATCACTGCTGACTATCCAAAGTCGCTTACCGCCATTAAGCCGGTGTTTGGTGTTATCGAAGTGAAAACTTTTTTGCCGAAAAAAGTAAGTACTTTTAATATACGTTTAAGTCTGATAGTTTTATAATATGCGATTGGTTCTTTAATTTAACAATTCTTAAAACAATAACCTCAAAATATTTGGAATCCACCATTTTCTACAACAATGAAGTAGTGATTTACCTCGGTCACTGTCGATCAGTTGTACCTTGGTCGGTGGCCTAGGTTATATGTCTAGTACACATTGCTTCTTGCACATTTAATATCTCCCTAAATATAGATAATTCAGGGTTCAGATTTTAGGTAATCCTCCGTTATACATTCACCCATTAAATTAAAAATTATTTCTTCTAATAATCAGTACCTATCGGGCACATTATAGGTATTTTGTGAAAATCGGAAATAAATTCACCGATACAAGAACAAATTCATCAAATAAAGAACAAATAAGAACAGCAGTGTGGGTGGGACGTAGAGATGCGTATAGTGCGATACTATTAACATCTCACTCTCACCAACTCTGCTTTAAGTGAGCGCGGTTAGTCGTGTTTGTTCTTTCGGTGTGGTAAATGGGGAATGCCAGCGACGAACTTGTGCAGGGGTACTAAAGCGGTTTATTATTTCCATTAGTAAGATAGTAAGCAAAAACACCTATTATTGCCTATATATTATACCTACTGTTATTATTAGTGTATAAAATGTATATCGTATTATGTTACTTTACAGTTTTAAATTGTTTCTCAGTGTGGGTTTGATAAGCCATTTATTCGTGAATATTAAATATGAATTTGATTTCAATTACTTTTTTAAATAATGTATTTTATGAACTTTCCCTTAAAATTTTAGGAAGAATGACTGGAAGAAATATAACAGATGAAGAGATAGCGCAAGATCTAGAATATGATAGTGATATGGAATTTGAAATCAACGACGACATAACAGACGCGGAAGATTTAGTTGAACATTTCGAAGAATCGGACTCCAATTCGGCTGGTGAAAATGATGATGAAGGAGGAAAACTCGAATTGGAACGGAGATTATTACCACCATCGTCTTCGAGAAGTCGGCCTTGCAAAGTTGCCACCGAAACTTCTGACCTAAAATATGATAGCAAAGTTGCAAACACAATGGGAGAAAAGGGAGAAATGTTTGCTTTATTTATAAGCGCGGATATGGTGAGAGAAATATGTGAAGAAACAAATCGTCAGTTAAGACGTATACCTGGGAATATGATGGAGCAGTTATCCGAAGAGGAATTATATGCTTTCATTGGTATAATGCTTGCTTCCGGTAAAAATCGTATCCGAAAACTGAGTTTCGATGAGTTGTGGACAAGAGAAGAACCATTTTCCCAGCCATTTTTCGCGGCAGCCATGTCTCGAGACAGATTCGTAAATATTTTTAGTCAGATCCGTTTTGATGATAGAGAGACAAGGCGGGAGAGATATGAAGCGTCTTTAGACAAGCTAGAGCCTATAAAATCAATATACAATCAATTAGTAGATGCGTGTAAGTCAAATTACTCTCCAACTGACATAACCGTAGATGAGCGTTTGGCGGCGTACAAAGGCAATTGCCCGTTTCGGGTGTACATGAAATCGAAGCCAGCCAAGTACGGTATAAAATTATGGGTGGAAGCGGATGCTAAAACAGCGTACATATGTAACATGCAAATACACACTGGCACGACGAATAACAAACGAGAAGTATCTACTCAGTTTCTGGACAGTGAAATTAGCCAAATCGAAGACAAACAACGAGAAATTAATCCACATAATAAAACAAAAGGTGCTGTTGATACATGTGACAAAATGACCTCTGAGTACTCTTGTGTAAGGTCGACAAGAAGATGGCCATTTCGCTTGTTCATGGAAATGATAGACATTGCAACACTCAATACATACTTACTATGGCTTGAAAAATATCCAGTGTGGAAAAAAAATAACAAAAACAAAAGAAAATGCTTTATTAGAGAACTTAGCTTAGAATTGGCTAAACCAAATATTATAAGAAGAAAAAATAGTACAATTAAATTCCATCAACTACAGCAAGATGCTTTTGACACGGTTCTATCCTATTATCAGCAAATGTCAAATGAAACTGCTGTACCAAATCAATCACGTGAATCAACAAGCAAGTCAGTATCCCGAGCACCGTCGAAATATTGCAGATTCTGCCCGTACAATGCAAAAAAGAGAAGCACGTTAGTTTGCCACATTTGCCAAAAACCCGTGTGTACAGGCCACAGAAAAGAAAAAAAATTCATCTGTTGCAGGAATTGTGAAAAAATTAGTTTTTAAAAATTAGAAAAATTTAGAATTTCTGTTGCAATGTTTTTTACGGTGACCGGACAACTCGGAATGAAACCAACTCAGAACCATCTCAGATAAGTCATTTAGAGTGATAAAAAAATATTTATGAAAAATTGGTTAAATAGGTTACGTTAGGTTAGGGTTATCGGCTAATTTAAAATTATTTTTTTCATAGCTTTTAATGAGTTTTCGAGGAGTTGTTGAGTTGACTTTATTCTCAGTTGACATGGAACCGTTTTTTACATATTTATTTTTTGTATTAACTTTCGTAATTCTGTTTATTGTTCTTAGTTATTTTAGATTATAAAAATATTAATGTTTTGGTTTGCTCTTCAATAAATGAGTCGTTTAATTTCTATATTCGCTATATCAACTTTCATTGATTGTTGATTGACTCAAAAAACCGTCACATCTCTAGCGTAAATAAGTAATTGTATTTCAAATTTTTGAATAATGAAATGGAGTAATATAATTTCGAAAAGTGGTAATTTTTCACATATGTCATAATAATTTAAGTAATTTTGATAAATAAATTTTTGGTACTCACTTTGTATTTCAATCATGATGTAGAGGGTTTTAAAACTCAACTGACCTGACGTGCGAGTTTCTAAAGCCGCCATCTTGAGTACGCTTGACAAAATAACTGCTCTCGATTGGTTGAATCCGACATAGCGGGTTTTGAAAGTAACTTGAATGATATGGTGGGTGTTGTTTTTCACTCACAGTGTTAATATGGTTTTTGGTTGTGATATGGGAGGTTTTGAAACTCAATTTTATGTTCCTCTTGTTCCTCGCAAAAATGTCAACAAGATTTCTTACTCATTTTGTCAAAAAATCCGGTATAGCGGATATTGAAATTGTAGGACTCATATTATTTCTGTAAACATCCTATCTTTCTATTTCGCAAAACAAATATATTATTAGGATTAAAACCCGTGGTAATATTTTCCGGGGAATGTGGAAACACAGTCAACAGCCGCTCGGCATTCGTTCTGAGTGGTTCTCTCACCCGTTTTGTGAGCGTCTACCGATGCTTTTTTCATGTTTTCAATCTTATATTTTTTTACAAAATTGTAAATTATCAGTTGGATAGTCCTGATATATTAAAGTTGATTCTCTTTCATGTACCTACCATTAGATCAAGGTTACCTAGTATGTATTATTGACAACTGCAAGTCGGTCTCAAGCTACAATTCTGTTGTACATGATAATAAACCATTGGTAACTTTTATGCCAATGTTGCTGATATTTTTAATATTCCTCTATTGAATTACACATTTTAGCATTATAATTTAAACGAGGTGACTGCATAACTTTATTTGTTTTTTATTCTGTTCTACTTAACTGTTTTCATTAACTTTTTACTAATTTATATTCTTTTTCCATCGCTAATTTTACTTATTTAATTTTTAAATGTTTCCTTTCTTACTTCACTGTACTACTGTGACTGTTTAAAAAATAATAAAAAACACATGTATGTAAATGGCACTTGTGTCGTAAATTCTAAATAAATAAATTGCCAGACATTTGTATGACGTACGAGGCATTGTATTTGTTTCTAAATTATTATTGAATAATTACTGCCCTCTATCCTTCTTAAAAGGTTCGAGCCTTCGCTAAGAGTGCTCTGTTGTACCGACAGACTAAGGGACAGTAAAATAAGGTGCTATTACCCGTCCTGAAGAGCGATTCTCTATCTCTTGTTGGATCGTTATTGAGATAATGGATATGATCTCCTGTCAGATTTGTGTGATTTATTTGCTTTTTCTGTGTACAGGGTTTTCCAATAAGAGGTGTTATTTTGATATTTAAAGAAAAATGCCATTTTTTAATATAAATGATCGGATGTTTATTTCATTATAAAGAGGAAGGTATGCCGTTAATAGTGGAAAATAACATCAGGCAAATGACCACCACGACCACACTTACAGGACCATATCCTTTTCATGAAATTTTCCATAACCAAATCGCAAAGTGGCTGCCCTACGTCCTCGATAGCCTCACGAATTCCATCTTTGAGGTCTTGAATCGACGCTGGGCTGTTGGCGTAGACCTTCTCTTTCACGTGGCCCCAAAGGAAGAAGTCGCAAGGTGTTAAATCACAAGATCTCGGTGGCCAATTGTGATCACCTCTTTGAGAGATAACACAGTCTGGAAACTTTTCCCGTAAAAGATCAATGGTTTTGTTGCTTGTGTGGAACGTAGCGCCGTCTTGTTGAAAGTAAACAATGTCCAGATCAATACCATCCAATTCCGGCCATCAAAAAATCATTAATCATCTCTCGATCGCTAATCGCTATTCAAAATAACACCTCTTATTGGAAAACCCTTTACAACTTACATTAAATGAATAAATAATCATGCACACTTGCAGGAATTCATGTTTAAAATGATCTTAACTAAATAAAATAAATACAGTAAATACGTAAAAATCACACAAATCTAACAGGAGATCACGTCCGTTATCTGGAAAACGATCCCACAAAAGATAGATCATTGCTCTTCAGATGTCGCTTCTGTAAATACCTTTATAATGTGTTGGTATGATGATTTTTATGAAAGAGCCGGTTCTCTGAGATTCTTCCTCTTTTTCTGTAAAATAATCTAACAAACAAGGCTTATTCGCCTTTTGTTTTCTTGAACGGGGAACCGGGCTGTACACAAGTAATTTGTTGCTTTTAAAAGTGTCCTGTTATGTTAACCTAAAATTGTGAATAAAACTAGTTCAATCTCGTGGAGTGTTTATTTTTTGAAAAAGGACCCCCTACACATCTTAACAGAAAGGCTAATCCCTAAAATTTGTGATAAGAGATTGTTCTCCTGCGAGAAGTGCTGTCAGATTTGTGTGATTTTCTACGGCTGTTATTTGCTTTTTCTATCGGCCAATGTCAAAATTTCAGCTGTGAGCTGTCACATATTTTAGTTTGGGTCATTTTAAACACAAATTCCTGCAAGTATGCATGATTATTTATTCAGTTAACAGCTGTAGAAAATCACACAAATCTGACAGCACTTCTAGCGGGAGAACGATCTCTTATCACAAATTTTAGGGAATAGCCTTTCAGGCGTACCTGACTTAAGTATTATTTATTTATTTTATTTATTTAATGCCCAGAGGGCTTTTACATGATTTGTAGTGTAATTTTAATTTGACAGATACTTTGAAACTAAGGAAATAATAAAAATAAAACTACATTATATAAAAGTCATACAACAAGTCATACAAACACATAAACATAAACAGAAAAATACAGCTATTTTATAGGTTTACAAGATGTGTTTAGTAATAGTGTTGAAATAAATTTTTTAGATGATCCACAAAACTCGCCAAGTTGGTATTGAAAATGTCAACATCACCCAAGTACTTATTTCCCATGGTGTGAAGTCGTTGTATTGGAGAGTTGGCAATGTAGTTACGCTTATGAGTGCTGCTATAGAATATTGTATTTTGTCGTGTTGTTACTGTGGGTATTCGTAAGTTAATGAGTTGCAAGAGTGTGTTTAGTGTAGAAAGTGTTGCGAACTCATCGCTCAGGGAGTGGAAACAGAATCTGCAATAGTCATCCCAATCCAAGGCGTGCTCGGATTGGGATGACTATTGCAGGTTGCAACCTAACTACCATGCTCAGGTTGAATGATACTGGGGAACAGTGTCATGAACGGTTCCTTCGAGATGCATGGTCGCATCTCTCAGTATTTAGACTTTACCCCAGCACCCGGGGCTTTGCTGGGGTGGACTTCTATTTCCCAAGATACTTGGTAGACATGGCAACTTAAGCGGACAGTTGCATCAACAGCATCTGCTTCCATATTTAAGTTAAACAAATTTGAACTGTTTAACCTGTCTAATAACAGGAGACCCAAGTTGTCCCAGAGCGCCCATGCATTATTAAAAGTTAGATATCTCTGTTCCAGTCATACGAACATTTGTGATTTATTTTATGTAAGAAAGCGAAAGAAATAATGCTTCTCATGGCCATAGGAATTTACGAGCTATGTTGTTAAGATATTTTACAAACCTGATCATAAGTGATGGTTTTATTTCGCGGCGCCAATTTGTGAAGTAACACATTTAATTTTAAAATAAAATTGTAAGAATGTGATAAAAAGTGAAGTGACAGTTTTATTACAAATTTTCTTAAAAAAAATAAAAATTTTAAGTTTATTCTGTTTTAAGTACTTTAATTCGAATATTTGCAGGTATGCACTTCGCCAATTTATATTTCCAATATCAATATTTTAATATGTAGAAATAAAAATGTTGATTTCTAATAAACACATCGGAAAGATTATTTTATCCATATTTTAGAACAATTTTTGTTATAGCAAAAGGGTTAATAAATAACCAATAAAAAGGAACATTTAAAATGGGAAGAATCGGGAATTTTGCACGCAAACCTTGATAGGCAAAAGTTTATAGATATTATTTCATTATCATTCGAAGGGTTTAAGTACATACCTATCTATGGAAAAATTATAAGTTTTTCTGTTTTTTTTAGGTCACCAAAATAAAGATGGCGAAACTACGCTATTACCAACAATACTCGACGTGGACCAGGAAGATCGTGTAAAACTAACAAAATTTATTACGAGTGTTCATGCGTACGCTCTCACTGGACCCATTCAGTATAATTGCTCAGTATGCAGTTACACATCCGAGCTTGAATCAAGATTAAAAACTCACATGATGTTTCTGCATTCTGCGAAGCAACGACCGCCTGAGTTTCGAAAGAGATTGAAAAAACCCATCGTCCAGCCTTCTGTGGAGAAATGGTTTCAGTGTGATTCGTGCAACTTTACAACTAGATTCAGAGAAAACCTGAAAGAGCATGTTCGTAAACACTCCACTGAGAAGTCCCTACAGTGTACAATATGCGGGGCCCTTCTTCGTTACAAGAGTGGTTTAAGAAGTCACATGAAGATTCACAGGGAGACGAAACCGTACGCGTGTAGTGAATGCAGCTACACTGCCGCGCAAAGGAGTTCTTTGAACTATCACATACTGGCAAAGCATACTTGTAAATATGGAGAGAAACCATTTCAATGTGATAAGTGCAGTTATTCGAGCAGTAATCCGCAATATTTGGGAATGCACAAGTTGACACACACAGGGAAGAAGCTGTACAAGTGTGATAAATGCCATTATTTATCCACCATCGAAAATAATCTGACTAGTCACTCTCGTAAACACTTGGGGAATAAACGCTTGGGGAATAAACGTTTGGGGATTAAACACTTAGGGAATAAGCACTTGGGGAATGAATGCTTTTTATGTTATCTGTGTGGTAAATCGTTTACAGTGAAAAGTTCTTTAGAAATGCACATTCGTACTCACACTGGAGAAAAACCGTATGCTTGCCGCTTCTGCAGCTTCTCTACTAATAACAGAGAATATTTGAAAATTCATGAGAGGATTCATACTGGAGAGAAACCGTTTGCGTGTGATCGTTGCGGTCGTTTGTTTACAAACAAAAAACATTTACAAGTGCACCAATTGACTCACTCGGGAGTAAGGGCCTTTTCATGTGATAAATGCGACAAGTCCTTTGCTCTGAAAGGCAATTTAAGAGCTCACATGTATACCCACACCGGGGAGAGACCATTTGCTTGTGATCAGTGTGATTACTCCACTTCACACAGAACCAAATTGAAATACCATCGGCTCTCTCATTCTACAGAGAAACCGTTTTCGTGTGAATAGTGCAACTTTTCGAGCACTCCTAATAGTGCACTTAAAACCCACATCCTTTCTCATGCTTGTAGTCAAGACTTAATTTGTTTTAATTAAAGATTTTCTCATTAGATAATCTTGAAAATATCATTATAAGTTTATAGTTTTTGAAGGAATAAAAAAAATATCACAATTCTCTATTTAAACTTATATTAACCGGTCATTTTGCTTTTTTTATTAAATGCCATTTTAATCCTTAAATATAAAGAAACTGTATGAAGGACAAGGTCAGAATCGCTTGCGCCAATATCATTGAAGTAACCGATGGTTTCATTAATCTAGCTACTCTAGAATATTTTTAAACGAATTTTCTATGACTTTGCGGGTCAATTTTGGCAACTGACAAAGGCGAAAAAATCAATGTTTTACGTTTTCAAATGCGTGTAAAGGTCTTTATTTATTTGAAAACTCCTTTGAATTGTGTTTTTCATCTTGGGCATGGATTCAGATTTGTGTAGAAATAATAAAATCAGTTTTTATGAGGATTTGTGAGATTATATTTTTTGTCAATTGTTTCCAAAATGGGAGATTTTTTAATCTTTTTTTTAGTTAGTTAGCTATTCTGGAAAAACCTCTTACGATTTTATCATGTAATATACATGAATACTAAGATATATTATCTGGTAAACAGAAAACAATAGCAAAAAAACAATTCCTTTGTTTTTAGATGGACCAGAAAGCTACAAGGTAATTCTCCCGTTGTTTTTCGAAATACCACCTGACATTCAACAGGTTTAAACTTATTCATGAAGGATAGTAATTGCAGAGATTTTGGAAATCCCTGTTGGCAGTGGAAAGGAAGAAATAATCCATTTAACCAATTGTACATTGGTAAGACGAGAAATCCTGGATTCGAGTCCCACTTACGATCGTTACTTTTTATTTTTCTGTGTCGTGTTCTTTTTCCTATTTTTCTTTAGATTTATTAGTATTATTTTATTCTTCATTGATATATTACATTAATGAGCATAATCTTCAAAAGTTATTATGATGAGAGTTATTTCAATAAAAATTGAATTGTTCATTTGTTTTTTTATTTTATGTGAACACCGCACAAGAGTCCCACTGCCCGCAACTGCCTGGAGGCAGTGCGACTATGGCATCCCCAATTGGGGTCTGTTGTGAGGTTGAAGGTAAGTGGGGAGGGGAATGAGATGGGGAAGAAGGTGGAGAAGTACTTGGCTATTCAGGTCTACCCACCAAACATGCTAAAGCCATTTCAAGCAACATTTAAATTCTGAATTGTGGTCTTAAACCAGGGCAAACTAAGAATATCTTCCACTCTAGAACGTGCTGCAAATACACCTTACATTATTTTAAATGATTACATTATTGTAAAAAAACAAATGAATCAAATAAAATTTCTTCTTCAAACTTCGCAAATTAACTTATTATCCTGACGAAGAAAACATAGTTTTTGAAACATGTCGATATTGTTAATTAAATAGTGGTGTACACAAAGTTATTTGTTTTCATTAAACAAATAAAATTTACTTGCGCGTTCATACTGTGGTAAGTTGAAATGACGCATAATGATATCTTCTTTTGTGAAACGAATCTCACATCGTGAGAAGGGCAGGACTCCAGAGAATTGGCTCCCAGCCAAAAGGACCCTCCGGAAGCAGCAGAGGTGGATGATTCTCTATACCAAACATCCCTCCAGGTCGATTTCCGGTCCGCTCCCAAGTTGGCGAGTATGACGACCAAGGTCCACAAACACGATCGTAGCGATCTTCAAAAAGCATCCGTTGTGTTGTGGTCGAGGGGACCGCCCAAAGCTCTCAGCTGCTCCACAAAGAATGACTGGCTTCCTTTTCAAATCTGCTGATTTGAATCTGTGCAGGATCAACAACTGTTGCATTCCAAAATATTGCGGGGCTTGAAATATAACCAAAGCCCAAATGTTAATGGGCAAGCACTAGAGGTGCCAAACACCGAGACCCCAAATAAAGTGTGTATAAGAGGGTGCACACACCTTGTTACAAATACTTTTATTTAACAAAAATTTGAAAACTACCACCGCAGAAAGCGGAAAATGTTGCTTGCATCATGACGGAGCGCGACGCCTGGTGGGACCCTGATTTTTATTTTTTTTTTTTATTGGCGACTATATAAAATAATTGTACATTCAAAATAAAATGATGAGTTTAATGTTGAATATTGTAATTCTTAGTCCTCCTCACTAGGGGGTCCTGTGCCGAGGCGGACTAAAATTATTTAAATATATTTCATCTGTCTTCTATGTCATTTTTAGTGTCTCCATTAGGGTTTTTTCATTGATCTCTTTCAGCCATATTTTTATTCTTGATTTGTATACATTAGAATTTTTTATTAGTTTTATGTCTTGAGGAAGGATGTTATGAAGTTTAGTTGCAAAGTATGTGTAGTTTCTTTGTCCGAATGTGGTTTTGTAACTTGGAATGTTTTTTATATCATTTTTATTCGACCTAGCGTTATGCATGCACTGTCTAGTGGAGGATTCAGTATTTTTGAAAAGCTTTAATAATATATTTTTGGCATATATTTGTTGCACATTTGGTATGTCAAAGCTTTTGAAAATTTCAATTGAAGGCGTTCTAATGGGTACTTTCAATATGGTCTTTATGATTCCTTTTTGAATCGTATTCAGGTTATGTGTGTACTTATGTGTAGCCGATCCCCATCCTATGATTCCATATTCAATTCCAGAATGACACAACGCGTAGTAGACCTTTCTCATATCCTTATTATTTTTATTTACAATGCGAAGCAATCACATACACAATTAATATTAAAAATATTAAGTGTTCTATGACTGATCCGCCACTTCCAAAAACCAGGCGTGTGTTAAATTTGTAAAAGAGGTGGATAATAGTACAAGCATATAAAAAAGTTATTAAAATTAAAACAGATATCTATTTTGTAAAACAGCTTTTATTGTGAAATTTGTATTTGTACTGGTGTAAAGTTAAGGTGTTTTTTTTTCTTTTTTTTTACACCAGCTCCACACAGAGAAAAATAATTCCCCTCAGGACCTATGTCATATTTGGGGATGCTGTGTGGAGGGTCTTTTTAGGAAGGAAAGGGGAGGGAGTTCTGCGAAGGAACTCAGAATCGCTCAGCCAATCATCAGTAGACAAAATGCATACATAAAACAATATGCCGTGTTGTTATTGTATTTTTTAAACATTCAATAATTAAAAAAAATATATTTTGGAAAAATTGAAAAATTTTATAATAATGCTATGTTAAAAATACAAACAGATCCCGTTTCACATTAATTTTCAAATGGATTCACTGTTTTTTACTGCAACTGAAAAAGAAATACTGTTTTTGAAAGCAGATGATGAACCCTTTTTTTGGAAAGACTTTTTTTACAATTGTTTTTTTCTTGTAAGGGGCCATCCATAAATTACGTCACACCTTAAGGGTGGGGGGAGGAGGGGGGGAGAAGTGTGACAAGGGGTATGGGGGGTCATCAGCTCTGTGACGTCACATGTAAAAATCAAAATTATTAAAACTCAAAACTAAAAAATTTAAATTTTGAACTACTGTTTTGATTATGTTCAGATGTAGAATTGCAAAATACGTGATGTCGCACTAGGGGGGAGGGGTCTCACAAATGTGACGATGTGTAACAGGGACGGGGGGGGGGGGGTCAAAAAATCATGAAATTCGTGTGACATAATTTATGGATGGCCCCTAAACTGTAAAAATACCACTTAATTTTTAAACAAAAAAATGTATTTAACTACATAAACCACAAATGCTATTGTCAATTTATTTTTTTTCATTTTGAAAAATTCAAAATCTGACAAATCTTTCGCAGCAATGACGGTCAATGACTTTTTTTTAAGTATTATTTTAAATATTTGCAAGTTAACTTTTAAACGCAAATACAATGCACGTGTTGCCACATTTGAACATTGCTTATATCACAGAAATATAAGACTTTAGTGAGTTTGTATCAGCTTGTGCTATAAAACTCCCAAGAATACTGCTGTCTGTGTTCTGTGTACAAAAGAATATGAAAAGATCAAAGGAATTAACTCTTTGCATAGGCTTCTGCGGCTCTTCAGACATCAATTGCAATTTCACCTCTACTCAACCAGCCTTATGAGATGGAGCTGCCAAACGATTATTTTTTTGCATTCTGAACACAAAACTGGTTTTAATTCGATAAGGAATCTATGCACGAGTCTATTAATAGAAACATTTAAACGAGCAAAAGTGTGGTACTATATTGTAGCAAGAATGTAAGTAACACAAAAAAACAAATCTCGTAATTATCGTTCCACCACATTTTTACCCCCCCCCCCCCCCCTGTTATAATATGGCTCTCTGATATATTTGTTATCTTATTTCTTTGACAAATTGGCTCTTCTCACTTGACAAACTGCCGATCCCTGAACTAGGGCTACAAAATAAATAAAAATAATGCGTCCAAAATTAAACTCCTTAAAATCATTTTTTGGAAAAAAAATATAAAAAAGGTATTAATATCTCTCAATAATCGAACTCCAAATAAAAAAATTAAATTAGCAAGGCTTTGAGTGAAAAATCTTTGGTCCTGACCTCCTCTGAAAAAAGAATCAAAATATTAAAATCATAGGAATTCTAAAAAAGACCTGCCAACGAGGGAAAGCAGAACAAATCAAGTTGCACGGAGCGGGGAGGTGAAGCAACCAATTCCCTTTTAAACGATTTGTCAATAAATTAATCTGACAGTATACAGACAACTTGCATTGTAATATCAAGATCTAGTATTGAAAAATAAAATCTGCTTACAAATAAATAATCCTTTTTAAAATGGTGCACAAATTGCTGGCTGCGTAAAAAACGGTAACTGCAAATCCAAAATCGAATATTTTGTAACACTATTTAGTTAGATGCTTTCAAAATTTTCTTTATGAATGTGTCTGGTTATTTCAATGAGCGCTCTTCGGCACTCAACTGATGTCATTGTTTATTCAAAGCATTCTCGAACCCTCCTGGCACCGAAAAGATGTCACGTGGTTTGCCTTCAGCTCTTTGAAATTTTTTCCAGATTTTATGTCAGGGTAAGTCGACTCTTTTGATTAAATTGAACCATTTATTATAATAATCTGACTAAACATGAGACCATTGTAAGATTCTGTAGATCTAAAAGACTGTGATAGCCATTAAAAATCATGTCCAATTTATTGTGGAAGCAACGCAGAGTTGAACCAGCAAGGAAGAGTTGGGTAGACTGCTTGGAAGAGGATTAGAACAGGACGGGAAGGATTGAGGACTGGACGTGAATGGCGAAAGAACACCATGCTGGAATGTACACAGCATTGACTCTTTTGAGAGTAAAATTAAGCGTTGTTATTGTCTTCATCTGGCTTCGTTTTAGGCGATTTGTGAGTGCAATAAACATGTTTTGCAAACTTTTCGTACTGTTTGAACAACGAGGAGCATATGGAACACTTGTATGATAGTTGCGCTGGCTTCAGATTGATGCCGTGATCCCTAGTCATGTGTTGCAGCAACTTCCATTGGTACACCTGCATCAGAAACAAAGCCACATTTAATTCATTCGGTTTTTTGGGGTATCACAGGGATCAGTTTTGAGTCCTTTATTGTTTTCAGTTTATATAAATTTGATTCTAACCAACTAACTGCTTCAATCCATGCTTCATTTACATTCATGCATTGTGTTATGTTATTCACACCCTGCTGTTATTTAAGCGTTGGTGTTATTCACACCCTGCTGTTATTTAAGCGTTGGTAAAGAAATGAAGCCATACTTAATTCATTGAGGTTTTTTGGGGTACCACAGGGATCAGTTTTGAGACCTTTCTTGTTTTTAGTTTATATAAATTTAATTCTAACTAACTAACTAACCATCAAGCCGTGCTTCATTTACATTCACATGTGTGTCGTTCACATGTGTGTGAATTTGCTATTTATTTAAGCGTTGGAACCGAAATGAAGGCTTTTTTGTTATACCACAGGGAACAGAGTGGAAGATACTATCAGTATCGCCCTGGTGTAAGACCACCATTCAGAATTGAAACGTTGCTTGAAAATGGCTTTAACCGTGTTTAGTGACCAGATCTGAATAGCCAGGTACTTCCCCACCTTCCTCTTCCCTATCTCCTTCCCCTCCCCACTACCTTAAGTCTCACAACATACCCCGATTGGGGATGCCATAGTCTCACTGGCTCCAGACGGGAGCAGTTGGGACTCTTGTGCGGTATTAACTGTAAAAAAAAAAAAAAACATATTTGGGTCCTTTATTTTAATCTTACACTAGCTGATACCCGGCACGTTTTGCAATGCCACATTAAAAAAAAAAATTGTTTCTCCCTGCATGGCCTTTCCCGTGCGTCTCTGATTCCTTCCCGTGCTCCCTTCCTCTCCCGCATTCCCCATCCACCTTCCCCGTCTTTCCCCTCCCTCGTCACTCCTGCCATCTTCTTTGTTAACCTTCCCTTCCTGCCTTCTCTCTCTGCCGCATAAATATATGAAATACACACATTTTCAAAGGAAGGAGGGGAAGTTCTGAGAAGCAAAAAGGAATGAGGGGTGGGTAGGTAGGTGGGTGGGGTCAATGTGTCCAGAAGTGACAGATGCATGAATCCATTCATCCCAATGGTATTGGTTATCCAATAAACGGGGCGGCAGTACCCATGCCCATCTCCTTAATTGAATGGGAGCAGTTGGGACTCTTGTGAATTGTTTGCGTAAAAAAAATGATGCCTTACTCTGCCGCAAGTAGGGCAACGTCCCGAATCCTCTTCACGGAGGGCGGCCTGCTGCATGGAAGTGGTCACCAGCCCGTGAGAACCCAATAGATGGCGCTCCAAGCCCTGATCTGTGAAGAACCTGAAATGGAAACAGCTGGGTTAGATAAGTGGCCAGTTTTCGCAAACATTAAAAAAATCATACCTTCGAATTTTAACATTGAGACGTAAAAACTTTTTATAGTGCTTTATAGCCCTGAATATGAATTAACCTGAATTTGACCGTTTATCTCATATTTGTAGGATTTATAAAAAAAATATAAAAAAATCGTTATGTTTATAACCACGTGAATACTGCGTGTTTGTTACTTTGAAATTGTCGTGAGAGGTACTTATTCGAGTCAACATAGAATATTTTCGATTTCCGTACATTATCTGTGGTAAACTTGATAATGAAAGGGGCATATCTATGGAAAAAGAACTTAATTTTAATCTTAACAGACAGATCAGAAATTCTGCGTGAAAACATTTAAAAAAAAAATTATTTTTAACATCGTTAAAATAGTCTACTAAGTTCAGATTTGCGACATCTATGGTCATAATAGATAAAGAATTTCAAAAGCTTCATTTTAGGTCCAAAATAACAAACGTAAGAGCTACAAATATATTTTTAAATTTTTTGCCGAATCAAGAGATAATTGCCATATTTATCCGAAAAGCAATTGGAGACATATAAAATGGCGCCAATATATGGCAAAAATCGCTCCATTGGTTAATCAAATTCAATTTTCTCAAACGAGTTCCTTGTTTTCGCGCGCTTGAAGCATTTTGTATTTTTAAGTACGGTGAGCTAACAGCAAATTCATGGTTGATATATTGGCACACCAGGGGTTAATCTGTTGTACAATTCATACTAATATTATAAATGCGAAACTACTCGAGTTTGTTTGTTACGCTTTCACGCATAAAACAGTAAAACGATATTAAATATTCTTTCACCAATAGAAAGCTACATTATATGCGAAGACTATAGGCTGTATATAATGGTAAGCTCTGGCGTTATGAAATTATAAATATTAATATGTTATATTTGTTATACGTTTTCTGTCACTAACAAAAGCCAGTTATTGCTAACGTCAGAAAAAAATTGTTGACATGGAAACGATGTTGATATATTTGTGGGCTCTATGCTGGTAGGTACTCGGCTCCCTACCTACTGGTCGGCTGCTGCTCCAGAAAATTCAAATATTAGAATATGTTTTGTTTTTTTGGACAAGCTTATGTTTTGGAATAAATGTTAGATGAGAGTTCCTGCATTAAAAAATATAATTCGCAATGATTATAAAGACTGCATAATAAAAAGTGTTATTTTTTATTATATTTACAAACTTCCACATCCATACTTATATTATAAATGCGAAACTGCTCGAGTTTGTTTATGACCTTTTCACGCATAACACAATATAAAGACTTTAATAATTCTTTCACCAATATAAAGCTAAATTATATGCGCAGACTACAGGTTGTATATGATGGTAAGCTCTGGCGTTATGAAATTATAAATATTAATATATTATATTTGTTATACGTTTTCTGTCGCTAACAAAAGCGAGTTTTTGCTAATGTCAGAAAAAAATCTTTATTTTTGGGCTCTATGCTGGTAGGCACTCAGTCTACTGGTCAGCTACTACTGCAGAAAATTTAAATATTAGAATTCGTTTTTTTTTTTTGGACAAGCTTGGAATAAATGTCAGATTTGAGTTCCTGTATTAAAAATATAATTCGTAACGATTATAAAGACTGAATGATAAATAGAGTATTTTTTTATTATATTAACGAACTTCCAAATATTTAAATAAAAATAAACATCCGAAATGTTTGTAAGCGCATAAATTCCGAACGAATGAACAAAATTGGATAAGTAATTCTTTTTTTCTTTGAGCATTTTTTTCTTATAGCATTATGAAATTTAGGTGGTAGGCGAGATGTTTGAAAACTGAATGTAAGGGAATGAATATATGGATCGCGGGAGGGGATGGGTGTGGGGTGGGGGGGGGAGAAAATTGATAAGTGCAAGCGCTACAGTAATTTCCCGTAATACCATGCGAGCGAAGCCGTGAGGAAAAGCTAGTATTTAAATAAAAATAAATCTCCGAAATGTCTGTAAGCCTTTATTGGATAACCAACACCTCTGCCATAGGTCACCCCAAGTAGTTCGCTACGTTTGGTGATTTAGCAGGGGTGCCCGGGTTCATGGGGTGAAGTTTGTCTAGGTCTTGGAGGCGGATGACCAGGACACACTGAACCCCAGATTCCTACCCACCCCTTAAACCTTTTTCCTTCCCAGAACTTCCCTTCCTTTCCTTAAAAAACCCTCCACACAGCATCCCCAAAGATGACATAGGCCCTGAGGGAAATTATTTTCCTGAGGGCCTCCTGTGTGGAGCTCATGTAAAAAAAAAAAAAAGCGCATAAATTCCGAACGACTGCACCAAATTGGTTAATTCTTTTTTTCTTTGAGCTCTAGCATTATGAAATTTAGGTGGCACGCAAGCTGTTTGAAAACTGAATGTACCGGGAATTAATGTACGGATTGCGGAAGGGGGATAATTGATGAGTGCAAGCGCTACAGTAATTTCCCCTAATGCCATACGAGCAAAGCCGCGGGGAAATGTAAATAAATAAGAAAGATTAACCTGAATTGGCACTTCTCGCAGTAGAGTGGCGGCCGCTTGGACATCATCTTGGGGTGGACTTTGATTTTATGAATCCAGTACAGATGTTTTCGAAGTTGCTCCATATTTTGGATATAACCGTCGCAGATCTCACAAACAACAAAGGTCTTCTAGAAGGAAATTATCACAAATTAGTTAAAATTGTGGCAGCCTGGAGGTCTAGCTTAGGAGACCAATAAAACTCTGCATCAATACAATATTGATAAAATCCGTCATCAATATTTGATAAAAAAAAACAAAGACGATTGATAAATTTTAGCATGTTCCGTAGTAGGATCGGTTCCATGACAGTTGATCGCCGACAATTCGCCCCCCCGGCAAACTTATGTAACAGTCAGTTTAGGGAATCTACGGTTTACCTAATTACACAAAATATAACTACTTGACCCCGTAGGAATGTGCAAAGAGGTTGTACCGTCGAATATATTTTCATTCAAAAGTATCATGGACCACGGCCGACGTGGTCGAAGGGTAAGGCTCTTGACTCGTAATCCGAAGATCGCGGGATCGAAACCCGACGTGGGCAAATAAATTTTATTTGATTAATTTGTGTTATTTCACCATTACTTCATTTTAAATTAAATATATAAAGTATTTATTATTTGAGAGGCGGGAATGGGTACCGCCGCCCCGGGAACCTTTATTGGATAACCAACACCTCTACCATAGGTCACCCCAAGTGGTTCGCTAAGTTTGGTGATTTAGCAGGGGTGCCCGGGTTCATGGGGTGAGGTTTGTCTAGGTCTGGGAGGCGGATGACCAAGACACACTGAACCCCAGATTCCTACCCGCCCCTTAAACCCTTTTCCTTCCCAGAACTTTCCTCTCCTCCTTTCCTTAAAAAAAATCCTCCACAAAGCATCCCCAAAGATGACATAGGCCCTGAGGAAATTATTTCCCTCGAGGCCTCCTGTGCGGAGCTCATGTAAAAAAAAAATTGTTGAATTGAAAAAACAATTGAAAAATTGTTTCCATAATCTGTGCCTAAAAGTGCGGCGGTTTTTTGACCCCCCCCCCCCCCCTGGAGCTCGTATAAAAAAAAAAATTGCGGCACGTTCCAGAGTGTAAGATACTCTCAGTATCGCCCTGGTGTAGGATCACCACTCAGAATTGAAACATTGATTGGAATGGTTTTAGCCTTGTTTGGTGACCAGATCTGAGAAGCCACTTCCCCACCTTTCTATTCCCTATCTCCTTCCCCTCCTCACTACCTTCGGCTTAAAAAAAAAACCCCAATTTGGGATGCCATAGTCCCACTGGCTCGAGACGAGCACATCGAGATATGAACCATATGGAGTACTTCGAATCAAGATTCTTGCCCATCGACCACGGATAAAAAATACAGAAAAAATCTAAAATGAATAGATATTTCAAAACATTAAAAATGTTACCTGTGTCAAGGGTGACGGTAGTTCAGAAGGTAATCCCGGGGCATTAAAAACCGGCGGGGTTAAAATTGCCGATTGCTGCATCAAGTCGTTATTGCCAGTATTGTGGGGCAAATTTGACCGGTGTGGCATGTAAACTTGCCCGTTGAAGAGCACAGGAGCCCCCATTAGCTGTTTTGGCCAAGCGCCAGTCCTAGCCCCCTCGAGGGTGGAGTTGATCAAAAGACTATTACGTTCTTGTGACATCTAAATAAAATATATATAAAAATGTATGTCCATTCTGGGAGAGCGAGCCATTTTGGCAGCTACCTTTTAAATGATAATAAATGTTTGAAGAACTGGTTTAAAACCGTAATGTATCACAGATAAACATATCTTATTTTATTTATATGTGACACCTGTAGACCCTTTTCTAAAAGTCTATATGAATATTCGTTTTTTTATTAGAATAAACTTCAAAAGTTATTATAAAAGAATTATAAAAATAAAGAATTGATTTTAATCTTCTTACCGTTGTAATTTTAGGCTGCGTAGCATGCGCTGTTTCCACTTGGAGCGATATCTCCTGAGCTCCACGCGTGGTAAAGTTGCGGGCGAAGATCTTTTTGTTTTTCGTGTGAGAGACATGTACATGGTGAGCCATGACGAGGAGAGATTCTGAAAGGATATGAACACAGAAATTGTTTGATTTGAAGTATCGGCTATTATAAAGTATTGGTTTATATGAATATTAAGTAACATAAAGTAACGGTTAACACAAAGTATCGGTTTATACAAAGTATCGGTTAACACAAAGTATCAGTTAACACAATGCATCGATTAACACTAAGCATCGGTTAATTCAAAGTATTGGTCAACACAAAGTATCGGTTTATACAAAGTATCAATTTACACAAAGTATCGATTAACACAACATATCGATCAATACAAAATATCGGTTTATACAAAGTATCAATTTACACAAAGTATCGGTTAACACAACATATCGATCAATACAAAGTATCGGTTTATACAAAGTATCAATTTACACAAAGTATCGGTTAACACAACATATCGATCAATACAAAGCATCGGTTAACACAAAGTTTTGGTTAACACAAAGTTTCGGTTTATACAAAGTATCAATTTACACAAAGTATCGGTTAACACAACACATCGATCAATACAAAGCATCGGTTAACACAAAGTATTGGTTAACGCTAAGTACCGGTTAGATTTAAAGTAAATATAATGAATAAGATTATGAAAGGGATGCTCATTTGATACACAAATCTTATGGGCGTGTCAGTAAGTCAGAAGTGAGCTCATTAATTTTTCCTTACATTTGCGAAAATTACATTTCCTCAAAAAGACCATCCACGCAACAACATCCCCAAATATTAGATATTGATTAAAAAAATATATAAATATGTAACAGGCACTTTTTAAGTGTACAAAGGAAAAAATCTTATCTTGCTTACTCAACCCAATTACCTGTTTTAAAGTTGCAATATTCACAAGTTCTTTGCTTGAAATTGAATGAAGAATTCGTTTCTTTAGTAAAACTGAATTCATCAGTCAAAGAATTGATTGTATTCCGAATTCCTTCAATATTTCCATTCTGTAATTTTTTTTCTAAGTCCATTTTCTTCTTAAGCAATTTCAATAACTCAAATTGGACATTTTCTTTAACTAAATTCTCTCCAATTTTTATGAAAAAACTTCCAATCGGACCGTCAAAATAATTTTTGGTTCCTGTTTTCCGTGTTTTTTGCGGGTTGATTTTATCGTTTAGTTTTCTTGTCGCTTCTTCATCGCAAATAACGTCATTGTCAAATGTTTGCCGCTTTGCGTCTGAAATGTGAATTGTTTTATACATTTGAATTAATCGAATCAAAAATATTAATAATGTTGATTGTGCGTCTGTCGTGTAACTCTGTTTTTTATTTTATTAGCTTCACACAGGAGGAGGCAAATAATTCTTTTTAGGAAAGGAAGGAGAGGAAGTTCTGGGAAGGAAAAGGGTATTAGGGGCGGGTATGAGTCTGGGACATTGTGTCCAGGAGTGACGGACGTATGAATCCATCCCTCCCACTGCGGTGCAAGGCAATCTTCCGAGAGAGTATGGCTGGAGAGGTCAAAGGGACTCCCTCAACCATTCCGTACCAATCCGGTCTGCTATGCAGCTGATGGGCAGACGCATCCGTCACCTGACAAACCTCGCCCAATGAACCCGGCTAAGTCACCAAACGTAGCGAATCACTTGGGGTGACCTTTGGCAGAAGTGTTGGTTATTTAATAAATGGTTCCCGGGGCGGCGGTACCCATACCCGCCTCCCAAATACAATGAAATCAAAATTGCTATGAACTTAAGTGACATTTTAGAAATTAGAACTAATTGTGTGAATAATTCAAGTATTTAAGCAATAAAGTATTTACCTATAGTATAATATTTTTAACAAAAAATTATTTTACCAGTTTCAGAATTGAAGCTGATTTGCCAAGAATTCAGTCTATCCCGTGATTTTTCTTGGGTCTGCTACTCTAATAATTGTGGAAGATACTCTCAACACCGCCGTGGTGAAAGACCACACCATTTAGAAATGAAGCTTTACCTGAAATGTCTTTAGTCATGGTGCTGGTGACCAGATTTGAATAGCCAGGTACTTCCCACTTCCTCTTCCCCTCATCACTACATTCAGCCTCACAACATACCCAAATTGGGGATGCCAGTCTCTCTGGCCCCGGACGGGAGCAGTTGGGGCTCTTGCGAGATATTCACATATAAATGAAAATTTTCGTACGCGCGCACTTTGAAATCATATTATTTAATACACCTACCTACCTTCGTTATCAGATTCAATTTTCTCCTGTATGTTTGATTTCAAATCGTCTAAAAACTGTCCAATCTTCATTTCAGCAGGTTTTTCGAAAACATACGGAACCACAAATGAGGCGGCTTCCACCACAAACATGTCGTCGGTCATATTGAGCATTGTAGCTTATTTTAAGATCAGGAAAATCGAAAACACACTCTTTGAAACAAAAAACGGCACCTGAAATTGGCGGCAATCGGTAATGGCAGTACGACAGGGTTGGTATGTCAAAAAAAAAAATATTTCCCTAGATTTCGAGGTGAAATTTCCCCAGATTTCCTAGATTAAAATTTCTTCAGATTTCGAGGGTACCACCTTGGGAAGTAAAAAAAACCACCGTCGTAATTGGTCAAAAAACCGCCGCACTTTTAGGCACAGATTATGGAAATTAGACGGAGAACTTCGATTCAACAATTTTTTTTTACATGAGCTCCACACAGGAGGCCCTGAGGAAAATAATTTCCCTCAGGGCCTATTTCATCTTTGGGGATGCTGTGAACTCTCCCTATTAAACTATCATATTAAAAATTTATCGAACTCATTTGTGTAACCTTTTATGATAATGCAACTCATGTATTTTTTTTTTCAAATGTACTATTTATCGCTCTGTTAATTAAGCTATGTTTTTAAAACTTGCTTTAGACCAAACTACTCAATTTTTAGTTTGATAGATTCTCCCACCTTAACGAATGGGTTGCAATCTTTAGAGCACAGGCGTCGGGTGGGAATGCTATCCCTGTTCTACCGGTATTTCAATAGAAGATGCTCTGAGGAACTAGCGTCATGCACCGGTGCGTAGTCGGGAGACACGCCAAACGGGCGCCCAACATATGTGCACGGTTGACATTTGTCACATGAGAACGGGTCGTTTTTTCGACTTGTTTTTGAGTTCAACAGCTCGGCTATGGAACGATTTGCCGGCCTTTGTGCTTCCTCTCTCCTACAACATGGGTCTCTTCAAGACCAGGGTTCATTCCTTCCTCTCCTCAAAAAGACCCTCCACACAGCATCCCAGATGACATAGGCCCTGAGGGAAATTATTTTCCTCAGGGCAGAGGCGCAGCGTGGGGGGGGGGGGGGGAATAAAGATTTACTTTAAAACAGTTTTGTATTCAGAATGTAAAATAAGTTGTGGAATCATCTCCCAACACATTTTGAAAGAAAACATTCTCTCATTTGAATTGACTAATATGAATGTGCTGCCAAAATCAAAGATAAACAATTTTCATGTTCTGAGTGTAGTCTTAATTCACTCCATAGAGATTTATTTAAAACCAGTTTTATGTTCAGAATATAACGATAAATTAAATAACAAGTTGCAGATTCATAGAGGACCTAGTCAAGTTTTACATTCGAGTTGCATGCCATACGCTGCAAAATTTTTACAATTGACTGTTCCATATGTCACTATTATTTTGGTTTTCTAACGCAAAATCAATCTTAAGTTGAAACCTGCCTTGTGTTTCAACATATTGTAAAAATTCGAGATGCGAAATCCTATTACATGGATACCACTATCGATTTTCGAGAGCAGTTATAAATTTGTAGCAGAATTCAAAACATGATTTTTTTTTGGAGGAAAATCGATTCATGTGATATAAAAACAGGGCTGACACCCACGCTACGCCACTGCCTCAGGGTCTCCTGTGTGGAGTTAATGTATAAAAAAAGTTTATAATAATATCAACATAGTACATACACATTACTCTGCAACTACTTTCTTAGTACCTTAAGCACTTCTGTTTAACTCTTAACTTATTAACTTCTTTGTACAACTTTACGTGATAGTGAAACTACATACCTACCTGTATTGTACCTACCTGCGAATATCTTTCATGTACAGTTTATAATGTTATTTACCCAAGTTTATTATTATTATTTTATTTTGTCCAAGCTGCCAAAATGAGATACGACGATCTAAATATTGAACCACTGCTGCTCTTCATAAAAAAATCGCAACTGTGGCGGCTTGGGCATGTACTAAGAATGTTTGATGACCGAATTCCGAGGAAGATACTAAGTGTGATTCCAGAGAGTTAGTAGACGTCCAGTGGGCCGCCCCAGACACAGCTGGGCGAGGCAACTCCAGAAACTGTGTGAGGAGAGCATGGGACTGCCATGGATGGAGGCCGAACAGTCAGCACAATACAGGGACGTATGGAGGAGCCCTGTCGATGCAATGGGTCCCCGACCCGAACAGGATAAGGGGATGAAGATGATGATGATGTTATTTACTATACGCTTATTATTATACTCCTGAATAACATATGTATCTATAATAACGTTTACACATGTAAAAGCCGCCAAGGCGAGAATAAATAAAAAAATAAGTAAATTTTCCAATTTTATTTATTATTTCTTATAATTAGTTTAAATTGAAACAAAATATTGTTTTTGATAATTTTGTAAAAAATATGTCGATTGTCCAGTTGATTAGTCAGATATCTTGATACGTATAATTATTTACATCTTTTGCCCAGAATACTTGGATACGCGCCATAAAATATATTTAAATACATTTGGGCATTAATTTCTTTTGAATTAATAATTTATGCTATGGGACCATGGGGGCGCCATCTATGGTGGTTGTGTTATATTGAATTTACCTATGTGACATTGAAATTCAGTGTATTCATGCATTTTCTTACCTCTGTGAGCAGGCAATTACTTCCGACGTGAGTGTTAGTGAAAGCCAAGAGATGTCAGTCCTAGTCAAATAATAATCAAATAATTCACCCATAATTGAATTATTGTTGTACCTAAGATTTTGGCACGTATTATCAATTGGCAAATCTATATTCATTGTTTGAACTTCCTTCCTGTGATAAACACATGTTGAGATTGTGCACTTACCGCCTTGGCAAAAATCAATATTTTGAATGAAAACTAGTGTCGTTTTGTGCTGGACTTCGTGCAAGAGCTGCATTCTCTGAGTGAGTATTGTTTTGTTTTCACTTAGGATTTTGGAATTGCTGTGTAAACTGTTTTGTGTCACATAGGGAAGAGTTCAACTTTCCTTAATTTACACAGGGTAGTATTCCCTCGTGTCTGGGGCTATTTACACGCCCCTACAATACTAATGAATAAACTGCATACACAACTCAAATTTCTATTTTTCGGAGATTTCTGACTTACCAACTGGACGATCGATGTATACAGAGTAAGTAGTTATGGTTAAATACTAGCTATACATAGTAAAGCGATTCATGTTTCACCGGGAAGTCAAAAATTTTAACTGCCAGCCACCTCTGGTCTGGAGCTCCAAAATACTTGAAAAATACCCTCGACTCTGTGCAGAAACGGGCGGTCCGTTTGATAGATTCTCCCATCTTAACGAACGGGTTGCAATCTTTAGAGCACAGGCGTCGGGTGGGAATGCTATCCATGTTCTACCGGTATTTCAATGGAAGATGCTCTGAGGAACTAGCGTCATTGATCCCTTCGGCACCGGTGCATAGTCGGGAGACACGCCAAACGCGCACCCAACATATGTACACGGTTGACATTTGTCACATGAGAACGGGTCGTTTTTTCGACTCGTTCTTGAGTTCAACAGCTCGGCTATGGAACGATTTGCCGGCATCTGTGTTTCCTCCCTCCTACAACATGGGTCTCTTCAAGACCAATGTACATTCCTTCCTCTCCTCAAAAAGACCCTCCACACAGCATCCCAGATGACATAGGCCCTGAGGGGAATTATTTTCCTCAAGGCCTCCTGTGTGGAGTTAATGTAAAAAAAAAAAAAAACTCCAATAAAAATTCATAAAAAATCGTGTTCGTAATTTTCCTAGAATTGAGCTGACTTCCTTTTTTCCTAATAAAATTTTTCTTCCCTAGATTTAGGGAAATTTTCCTTGACATCCCAACCCGGGGTGACAGGTTTTTTTTAGGCGCAGATAAAAAGAATAGTAGATGTATTTATATGGTTTTAATTGATGTTATTGCTCTTTGGAGGAAACCGTGAAACGTTTTGTCACACAAACGTATTTCACAATTCCTCTCTAGAGTTTGACACTAACGATCGTCCAATTGATTAGTCAGACATCTCAAAATAATAAGTTCTGAGATAATGAGAAGTAAAATGTCACGCAATCAATAACTCGATTAAAATATTTTTAATTATTTGTTACACCTTTTTGTTTAGTAAGTTTAAAAAGCAATTCTTTTCTTGTTAAGTGCCGTTTTGCTACCACCTTTCTTCTTAGTATAGTGTCAATTCTTGACAATAATCATGGGCGCCCGTAGAAAATTTTCTAGGGGGGGGGGGGGGGGCAAAATTTTTAGTAATTTTTTAATGTAGTTTTAATTTAAGAAGGGCATACTGTAGCAACAATTTTTTTTATTAACACAAAGCGATTTAAAATAAAATTAACATTATTTGACTATTTTCAATCAATCCAGGGGGGGGGGGGGGGGGGGGGGGGCTATTGCACCCCTTGCCCCCCTCTGCGGGCGCCCATGACAATAATAATACACGTAAGATGATAATATTACACAATAAAAAAAGCGTCCTATTTAACCAAATTCAAATGAATATGTATGTAAACTTAAATATTCTTGTAACTGCAAAATATGTTCCTTAAATAAGTTCATTTATGTACCTCTAAGCCTGTCTCGACACAGGTATAGTGAGACAGTCATCGAAAAACCCAATGTAAACATAATGTATAAAGATAAATAAATAAAAAATAAATAATTGTAGATCTGAATGCAATGTTCAATGCTTTTAGTTCAATTTTCATCCACTTCCCGAACTACCGAAATATGTGAATTTTTGCACATGTGATAAAAATGATTACAATACACACAATAACAAAAATTAAACTAATATTAAAGTTTACTTTGCTTTATTAGTACGTGAAAAGCCTTGTAGTCTTTTTAGACCAATATTTTTTTTACCTGCCCATGCCCTCACTGTGCCATCTCAACGTCCCCTATTTTTCTGGGTCTTCTACTGCCCCCCTGAAAGTCTCAAACGGCCACGAATTCTATGAGACTTATATTGAGTCAATCCGAAAAGAGAACAAATTAGCCAAACGATCATCATTTTGACTTATTGCGGAAGATAGTTGATTGATGAAGTGAAATATGGAAGCACTTTTGGAATCCAAATTACCGCAAATATGAAAACAAATTTGAATAAATTAAAAAAAAATGATAAAACTGTTAGGTATTGCATTATAATTACGCAAGCAAGGGGTCTGTAAACTCCCCAGCCTCTCCTAGATAAATGCTCAGAAGAGCTATTCTCTAAGAGATATCCTTCTCCCGCGAGAAGTCCTGTCAGATTTGTATGATTTTCTACGGCTGTTATTTGCTTTTTCTATCGGTCGATGTCAAAATTTCAGCTGTGAGCTATCATGTATTTTAGTTTGGGTCGTTTTGAACACGAATTTCTGCCAAGAGTGCATGATTATTTATTCATTTAACAGCTGTAGAAAATCACACGAATCTGACAGGACATCTCGCGGGAGAACGAGATCTTTTAGAGAATAGCTCTTCAGAGCTATATTACTGATTCGTGAATCTAAACTTGTGCGAAAACAAAATATCACAAACAACGGCTTCCGACACATATCTCAATGAAAAAATCGGTTTCACTAACTTTAATGGTTGGTTTCTACATTTATCGGAGGCCTCCGGAACAATTCCATCCACATATGGTTTAATTTCAGTTGAAAATCGCACATATACGTTGTCATAGTTTACACAACCAGATGTAAATTCAGAATAAATTAGCAAAATTCAAAAACCACAGAATGATATACTTAAATCGATTCATATTGTCACAATAATATATATTATTAAAACAGTTCGAACTGCATAATTTATGCAAAAACGACAAGCGAGAGCCATCTACACCTCGCAGTCGAAAGTGATAATTAGCAGTTACTAGAACCACATTGTAATGCTGCCAACAATTCAAAGAGGGCGTGCCAAACACCATCATTGTAATATGTGATATTAAAAATGATTATTTTTGAATAGGAAAACATATTATAATGCATAACCAGGTATCTTTCAAATCTGGTCGGTCTACATCACTATATTAGATCATACTCTCATCACTTAAAATTATGAGGCAATTGATTTATCCAATCGTCTATTTTTTACATAAAATAATTCACGGTCATCTCGATACTACATTAGGACTTGGCAATATTCAATTAAATCTTCCCAACCCCCACTATTTAGTACGCCGTAGCATTTTCAGCTAGATGCATTATTTATAAATAATATCGCCTATTTTAGTCCTAATAAGGTAGAATGTGCTAAAGTAGACATTTTTCTCGATAATGTATGCGCATTCAGAAAAATACATGTAACAATTAATGAGGTAATTATGTGATGTATTGTCTCTGATATAAATTTGTTGTTATTTGTTACATTATGTATCCCTCGTCTGAGTGCTTTATTTTATAATTTTATGAATCTACATGATTTTTTTCACGATAAAACTATGACATAACAATAAATTAAGCCTGACTTCGTGCACATAAATAAACACGGTAAGAACATGATTTTTCCTTAGTTTGAGAGAGGGCGTTTGTCCTTCGATAAACACTAACATTACACTAGGACCGGTTGTTCCACGGAAATTGAATAATTCATCAAATTTTAAAATTAAAATTCAAGTTCTATGAAACTTGATATTATCCAAGTACTGTGAAGCCATGGTCCATGATGAAAAAATAACAGAACGTGAATATAACTTTCACAAAACTCGAATGTTGACATTAAAATTAGAAGGATTGTTAAAATTTTGTGAAACAGAAAACCTGATAACGATTTTTTCTGTATTATGAGCAAAAATGTGTCGAATTGAATTTAACTTCAGTAAAAACATGATAATGATTTTTCATTAGACTACGAACATGATTAATTAAAATCGACTTCTCAGAAGATGAATAATTACATTAAGGACGTGATAATGGTTTTTATTTAGTATGAGTGCAAATGTGTAACATTAAGCTTAACTTCTGTTCACTTGAATAATTACAAAAACAACATGAGAATGGTTTTCCCTTAGTGTGAGTTTGAATGAATGTCTTTAGAAAGTTTGATTTACGCGAACATGAATAATTACAGTAAGAACATGTGAATGGTTTTTCTTTAGTATGAGTGCGAATGTGAGTCTTTAATCTTGACTTCTGCGAACATACATAATCACAGTGAGAACAAGAGAGTGGTTTTTCCTTAGTATGAGTGCGAATGTGAGTCTTTAAGCTTGACTTCTGAGAACATACATAATCACAGTAAGAACAAGAGAGTGGTTTTTTCTTTATGTGGGTGCGAATGTGAGACGTTAAGTTTGACTCGTGTGAACATGAATAATCGCAGTACGAACAAGAGAATGTTTTTTCCTTGGAATGAGTGCGCATGTGTGTCGTTAAGTTTGACGCCTGTGAACACGAAAAACCACAGTTAGAACACGAGAATGGTTTTTCTTTAGTATGAGTGCGCATATGTACCATTAGGTTTGACTCATTTGAACAAGACATTTCACAGTAAGAACATGAGAATGGTTTTTCTTTAATATGAGTGCGGATGTGTGATAATAAGCTGGACTCTTGTGAACATGAATAATTACATCGCGAACATGAAAATTGGTTTTCCCCAATGGAATGAGTGTTAATATGTGTAATTAAGTTAGATTCATTTGAACATGAAAATTCACAGTAAGAGCATGAGAATGTTTTTTCCTTAGAATGAGTGCGCATGTGTGTCGTTAAGGTTGACGTCTGCGAACATGAATAATTGCATTGAGAACATGAGAATGGGTTTTCGATAGAATGAGTAATAACATGTGTCTTTAAGTTTGACTCATTTGAACATGAAAATTCACAGTAAAAACATGAGAATATTTTTTTCTTACAATGAGTGTTAATGTGTGTCGTTAAGGTTGACATTTGTGAACACGAAAATCCACAGTAAGAACATGAAAATGGTTTTTCAGTTTGAGTGCGAGTGAGTATGGGCGTTTTTTTCTGAGAATGAGTGCGCATGTGTGTCATTAAGGTTGACGTCTGTGAACATGAATAATTACATTGAGAGCATGAGAATGGGTTTTCTACAGAATGAGTGCTAATATGTGTCATTAATTTTGACTCATTTGAACATGAAAATTTACAGTAAAAACATGAGAATATTTTTTTCTTACAACGAGTGTTAATGTGTGCAGTTAAGGTTGACGTCTGTGAACATGAAAAACCACAGAAAGAACATGAAAATGGTTTTCCAGTATGAGTACGAATGTGTGATACTAAGCTTGACTTATGTGAACATGAATAATTACACTGAGAACATGAGAATGGGTTATCCGTAGAATGAGTGCGAATGTGTGTCATTAAATTTGACTCATTTGAAAATGAAAATTCACAGTAAGAACATGAGAACGCGTTTTCATTGGTAGGAGTACAAATGTCTCCAAATAAGTGTGATTTCGAAGTCAGTTTTAGTCCACATTCAGTGCGTGAGTAAGATTTTGAATTTTGTGATCCTTTTCCGTAACATTTTGGTTGAAATGAATTTATGTTATTAATTCTCGTCGTTTCACCTGGAAGCGAAAATGCTTTTTTTAGTTGTGTACAATGTTTTATTTTCACAGAATGTGAATTTGTTTTCGCTAAGCTACTGCCTTGTCAGATTAGGCTACCATTTTACAGCCAAAATAAATCTTTCAAAGAAAATAGGTTAAATGAATTCGTGATTAAAAAAATACAATTCAAAGAAATTTGGGTTTACCCGCCGTTTGGTTTATTTTTTCAGAGTGTTCCAAGCATTCTTTTTTAACATCAGTTAGATCAATGTCTACATCTCCATAGGACATCGCAACTCCGTCCTCTCTTTGGAACCTAGGTTCTACCTTGAAGGTTTGGTGTATTTTTTCAGAGTGCCACAAGAATTCCTTCTTAACATCAGTGTGATCAATATCTACTTCTCCATTGGGAATCCCACTTTTATTCTCTTCGTGGACCCCTGGTTCTGCTTTGATGGTTTGGTATATTTTTTCGGAATGTTCCAAGCATTCTTTTTTAACATCAGTTAGATCTGTAACTACTTCGCTGTAGGACATCCCACCTTTATCCTCTTTATGGACCCCTGGTTCTGCTTTGATGGAGACTCTCTTTTGAATAGAATGCTCCATCCTTCCTAGACCCCTGTTCACCTGGAAACCGAGAGCATTTATAAAGTCTTTGCTTGGATTGAGTCAAGTCTTGGAGAGTGAGGCCGATACTTCGAAACAAACATCCTAGCTTAGAGGCATTATAACACATGTAGAAAAACGAAACGATTTAGTTGCCATTTATTGCTGTCCTATGTGTTACATAACCGATAGAGATGATTTTTATTTGTGTGATAACTTCTTAAAACTTAGTGTATTTAAAAATCAACAATAATTGGGAATGAATGGTTTATTAATGACAATTACATTACAAAACTAGCAGAAACATAAGGGATCAATGACCATGTTTATTTTAAAGCATAGGTATATTATGTGCTCTATATAAATGCCGACCCAGACTTGATACGGTCCATTCATGCACAAGTAGTCACTTTACTGATTTTACAATGGCCGTAAGCGAAAGAGAGAGAGTTACGTAAAATATTCGTGCGACGGAGAAAGGCGTAGGCGTGGAGATGGAACCACCTTTCACCACTCCCGAGCACGCCGCTTTCCACTTTTAGCCCTTTAAACTCGCCTATTGCGAAGATTTCTGCGTCAACGTCAGGTTCGCATTAAAGTTTGGCACTTACTATACTTTCATTCCTTTATTTGTATCGCGCATTACATAATCCACCACTGTCTTACACGGATTGAAAGATAAATGGAATGTGGCTGTTATTTCTTGTAGGTATTTGTGTTTTGCAGACACCATAATTTGGGGGAGAAAACTTATTTTCACTTAAAAAGCAGTTATTTATGATATTTAGAGAACCTAATACTCTCAACATAAATCAAACAACAAAAATCATTATAGATTATGTAGTTGGTACTTACGACCGGTTTCAACTTTGTTGGTGCCAACGAGAATATAAGTTTGAGTCAAATTTTAACTTTTCCCTGTAGCTCAGTTTGTCCGGAAAAAATCAATATATTGTTAATTGTGTAAGTGGCCTACAACCTACGCAATTGCTTTTGCCAAAATTGATGGTTAGCATAAAAAAACACCTGCGCGTTCTCTTGAAGTGTCCAATAACCGAGTTGATATTGCAGGTTATAAATTGAGTGCTGCCAGCGTATAAAATTAGACCGCTCCTCAAAATAATAATTAACATGTAATTTTAGTACCTACATACCTGCGTTATAAAGTTTAACCAACGTATAAAAAGACAAGAATATAAAGCGAAACACACTGAGCACACGTACGCTAAGTAAGTCATACGATATTATAGGCTGGGGAGGAACATGTGATGTTATTTAAAAACCTCTCGTGAACAGTTCAAAGAGTGATGATTACGGTTATTTTGAAAAACGATATACATTTTCTCATGAAAAAATCTTTTCAATATTCGATGTATCTACAATGAAAATAATTATATAAATATTATTCAATACTACAAACTTTTAAAGAAAAACAGCTAAATAAATTACAATTCAATATATCAGCAAGATTATTTTATTTATTAAATAACAGAAAAAAAAAACATTTTGTGCAAGAATTTGAGTAGACCCACAAAGCTGTCATATGGCAGCTTGTCTGCAGGTTATAACAATTTAAACATTCTTAATATATTATCTAAGAAAATATTTGTAAATACATTTATAGTTTTAAGGAAACATTAAAATATATCACATGGTAGTATTAGATAATTTAACTTACAACTATAAATATATAAGATATTTCAATATACCTACCTAATAAAAAATATGTAGGCAGCTATATTAAGATATTCAAAGATACATGGAGTTTTCGTTCATTAACCGAAGTTTTATCATTTTAGGACTTAGTCTCTCATTTTTTTCAAATTTTATGTTTTTATTGATTTTATTGAAAACCACTGGTATTAGATATTCAAGAGTACGGCTTCCATATTTATTTAATATTCGAGGAGTTTTTAGGCCCTTTCCTTCTCTAAATTTTGTGGTATGTTTGTGTACAAGTAGGTGTTTGTAAGGGCTTTCCCCCATATTATCCATAATAGTAGTGAACCAGTGGAGACCTTTTATTGTAAGTAGGCTCTCTGAGCCATACAGTAGTTTATTATGATCCCAAAATTTTATACAAAGCATAATCAAAATAATTATTTTTATCTAGGTACAACTAATTTCAACAACCTCCTGTTAAATTCAAAAATTATCGAAAATAGTCATGAATTCCAGCTTAAATTGAAAAATCATCTGAAACTATTTATAAAAGTTCATATCTATTATTATTATTTTATTTTAGTCTTAAAATCTACCATTGATAAATTTTGAAATTTTCTTACTTGTCTTTTTGTTATAAATTGCATTATTTGAAAATTAATAATAAATAAGTGTTTTTTAAACAAAAATAAAGCACATTAGCCTTTCCTGTAAATAAATACTGTACAATTCAAATTTAGTAGCTACGTACGGTTAAAGCCGTTTCAATTAAAAAAAGTGATGTTATAATAGAGCGATACGGAGAGTATCTACCACTATGGAACGTATCGCGAATATAACTAATATTATTTTAAATGATTCGTTTGTGAAATAACGTAAATCAATTAAAATACAATTAATTTGCGCCTTTTAGGATTTGATCCCGTGGCATTCAAATTGCTTCACCGCGGTAGCCTCCAACTTTAAGGTGTAATTTTTTTAATCAGATTTAATGTAAAAAAAAATGATGTACAACATAGCATATTAAAGCCCTCTGTGCGTAATACAATAAATGCATATATTTTAGGAGTAAAAAACCAGATTGCAATGCGGTTTATTGTTGGTCTATCCTCTCTGCCTGCCACTCGGGAGAAACGGCTTGATGGTTGTTATAGTCAAACAGATACCAAGTGCACTCCCAAAATTTTAAACGGAGAAGAACGTTCTTCCCCGTTTGAAACTTTGGGAGTGCACTTGATATCTGTTTGACTTATTGCACATATTAATCGCAGGGTAGGTATTGATATTATCTAATAATTATTATTTTGAGGGGCGGTCATATTTTGTACGCTGGCAACACTGCTTGCGAAGAACACCCATTTTGATTCAATCAAGTGTCACCACCGTTCGATTTATAAATTGGAAAATTCACGCTGTTATTGTGTGTGATAATTTTTTTATTTAATTCTGCCCACCTTAAGCCGCATATTTTGATTTCTCCAAACACATTGAGTGACAAAGATAAGTTAAAATTTTGACTCACCGTACATTCTCGGTGGCACTGAGTTGAAACCGACCGTAAGTACCAACTATATTAATCTGTAATTATTTGTGTAATGAGAGCTTGTGTACTCCAAGTATCGTAAATATTATAAACTTTATCGTAGATATTCACAAAACACAATGCATACATAATGGAACTGTCAGATTTCACGATATTATCTGATAGTCCGTACAATACAACGGGTGATCTTGCACCCAATACACGAATATTCCAAAATAAAGAAATGACAGTACCTATGTTTCAAATATGGTCAGCGAACCTTTGAATACATTCATATTTAACAACAATAACACGAATTTTAATGAATTCACCTATTGGTTATGTAAAAAGTTGCAAGGTCATGGATAAATCAAAATCTAGTAATTTTTTTATTAGAAGAACTCTCTTTTGAAGATTATTAAAGATTATTCCCATCAACATAATATACGTGTGAAGAAGAAGACAGCACGAATAATCTACACGAAAATATGAAAGAAAACAAGACACGTAACGGTCGCAACTGGGACTCGAACCCAGAGGCCCTCCGTTCATGGAGATACTTACAAACTACGTGATTGTGACACAACCACAAGTACCCTGCAGATGTACTACTTTTTAAAGCTGGTTTCCGTACACGGCGCTACCCGAATTATACTGAACTTGATCATTTTTCACGTGCAGCCGAGGAGTTAACACGATGTCGAACGATGTCAAATGACTTTTTTTCCAACATTAATCTATGCCTTCTTCACTAAATCCTTTCTTGCGTATTCTGGTAATGTAAAGTTATGTAAACACGCATTTTTATTCACTTCCAGAACAAATCTAACATTACTTTCATGTTCAGACGCCATTTCTGTCAAACGTCAAACGAAAGTAGCAGACACGAATGCTACAACGCGTAGCGCGCTACCAGCACCGTCGTTAGCGCGCTACCGACTTCAACCTGACATCCGTCGCGCAGCGCCGTGTACGAACACCAGCAAAATTGTATGGCGGGTACCCACGAGCGGTGCGCGTGCTACGCGCATCAGGCTCGAATAGTTTGTAAGTAGCTCCATGTACGGAGGCGCAGAGCCTCTCGTCAGAGTCAAAAGAGAGTTTTTCTAACAAAAATTGAGTATACATTGACTTTTACAAACAAAAAAAGGTTAACAGGTATTCCATATAAATAAAAATCGGAAATATTTATCCGAGACGAACCAGTTCTTAGAACACTTGTTTCCATGGAAAAGGTAGTTGCCAATAATATGGAAAAAAAATTGTCAAACATAATATTGTTAATTTTAAAATTTGAAATATGAGATTGACTAATATGACGTATGAAATATGAGATTGAAATAAGAGGTGGCAGTAGCCGAATTGGTAAGGCGTTTGTCCTAGTAAGACGAGAGGTTCTGGGTTTGAGATCCAGTTGCGACCGTTCCTTTTCGTATTTTCGTTTAGATTATTAGTGTTATCTGCTTCTTCAATGATATATTACATTGGTGGGTATTTTGTCGTTTAGTTCATTTAAATTAATTGTCCGCGCATCGACATTGCATTAAGTGGCCCTTTGTAAGTTGCCGTTAATTTGGTTGACTCGATTGCAATTTAGTTGATTTTACATTATTGCAGTATAATGTTTGTTGAAAATGAATAAATAAATTACGTTTTCGCAGAATCAATTATCGGATACAGAGCAAACAACTATGTCCTAACGTACAAAACGTAGTTATTTAAATAAAATAAAACAAGACAACTCCATTTCATCCCCTTCCCTGGACTTTCGTCTTGCCGGGGAGCAGCTCTACCAATTCATTTAATTAAATATTACAATTTGAGGTTTTACTCATTAAATTCAAAATAAAAATAAATATCCACCCAAGACTTGCAGAAAACTCAATAGATATCACAAATTTAAAATAAAAAAAATGGATTAAATTTATCCAAGACACTATTTAAATAAAATTTAGTTCGGGTTTGAATCTTGCAATGATACGCAAAGATGTAGCCAATAAAATATGCATTAAAAAATGAAGATAATGTTGGTAATTCTTAGTCGAAATATGATACAGTTAAATATGACCGAATGGGATAGGGACACATTAATTCAATTGGTAGAGCTGCGCCCTAGGAAGGCGAAGGACCTGGGTTTGAACACTAGATGTGACTGTATCCTTTTCTGATTTTCTGTTTGCAGATTTTCGCTAATATTGTCTTCATTTAATTAAATATAACAATTTCAGGTTTTACTGATTTAGAGCTGGTTCACACTCAGCTATCAAATATAAAAGATCATAGCACGCCAAATAACGCTCTCCATACAATCCCTTCAGACCGTTCAAACCTAAGCGTTTTTAAGCGCAGATCAATCATAGACAATACACATCTCAGACGTAACCGCTCCAGACGCGATATCCCAGAAGATAACTCTCCCCTTCTCCGACTAAAACAGGAGAGGGGGTCATTGTAATTACGGAGCTGCCTAGACCCGTGGATGACAGATGTCAAGTTGACAGATTTCAGTACAAAAAATATACGTTCCGTTGCCGCTCCCTAATTCGACTGACCCCCTCTCTGATTGAACAAGAAACGGACATGGGTTGTCCTCAGGGTTCAATCCTTGGACCTGAGTTTTGGAACATTGTGTTTGACGATTCTTCCAGGCTACCCTTCCCTGAAGGATGTATCTCCGTGGACTACGCTGATGACAAACTGTATTTGGTCTCGGGGAACAGTAGGAAGGAAGTTGAGAGAAAGTCTGAAGAAGGTTTAAAGATGATTCTTGAATGGGGTAAGAGAAACAAAATGACCTTCGCTCCCCATAAGACCATGGGTCTCCTAATGAAGGGCTCTCGCAGCAGAGAAAGAAACCCTACCATTAAAATGGGAGACTCCAATATCCGTTTTGTTGAGAATGCGAAATACTTAGGAGTCACTTTAGATCGATCGTGTTCTTTCTTGGCCCACATAAAAGAAGTTTCCAGCAAGGCCCAGGCCCTCTTCTTGAAACTGAGGAGAATCTCCACAGCTGAGTGGGGTTTGCGATCTCCAGCGCTCCGTATCTTGTACAGGGGGGTTTATGTGGCGCAAGTTGCGTACGCCGCCTCTGTGTGGGAGCACCGCCTGGAGAGTGCACTCATTGTCTCGGTACTTAAGAGAAGCCAGCGAATCCCCTTGCTGGCGCTTTCGGGTGCTTACAGAACAGTCGCTTCGGACGCCTTGCCAGTCCTGGCCGGCGTTTTACCTATTGATCTTGAAATTAGAGAGGTGTTAATAAAGAAGCTTTTAAAAAGAGGAAAAAATGCTACCCACCATGGTATTGAGCTAATACCAGGTGGAGCGGTTTCTCTCCCAGGACTTCTTAGAGAGATGCGAGCAAGAACTTTGAGAGAATGGCAGGAACGTTGGGATAGGTCAAATACCGGAAGATGGACTTTCTCCTTCTTCCCGTCAGTTAAACAGAATGGAAGGGGCGTACATCACTAGGGATCATCATGTGACCCAACTTCTGTCCGGTCATGGGGAGTTCAGAGGGAGACTTCACAGTCTCTCTCTATCGCCTCATTCTAACTGCGCTTGCGGTAATACTGATCAAACAGCCGAGCACATTCTGTGGCACTGCGAGATTTTGACGGATGCCCGAGAGGAAATGCTAGATGGCTTGCAAGTTGCTACGAGACCAGCCTGGAACGCGGATCTCGTTTCGAATAAGGTGAACTTTGAGTGCTTGAGAAAATTTACGAAAGTTTGGGTTGAGAGATGGCCTGTTCTTAGAGTCGCTGATTAGCTGTAAAATCATGTAGGTGCCATGTGTATCTGCTCCTGAATCCACGGACTTCCTTATTTCATGTTTACATCTACTGCTTGAATTTTATGTTTTACGCCTTATCCCTACATATATATTTTTTCTCATATCATCTCAATCTTATGTATCTTTATCTTATTCTAATGGATGCATTTTGTTTTTATTTATTTTATTTTTGTGTGACTTATCTTTTTTTCTTATTTTATTTCTTTTCACATTGTTTATTTTAGATTTCACTAAGCTTTGCTATGCGATGTATTATCAAGATACCTGTTTATTATTTTTGTATTTTATTATTTGTGTTCCGGTTTCCTGTTCCAAGGAACACTGTTGTGATCCAACCAACATTTTCAACTTTGTATTTATTTTTTTGCGTTTGTTTTGGTTTCTTTGTTCTCTTTTTCTTTTTAGTCTCACAACCTCCACTCTGATTCGCTCAGAAGGCTGAACCGAACTGCACCTATCTATTTTGTTATGTTTCTTTTTCCCCATCTGGGGGTGCGCTAGACCTTGTCTCTGCATCGACAGGAGTCGTTCGACGACGGCACGGTGCCCTCTAAAATCATTTGCGCCACCTCCAGCAACATGTGCAGGCTTGAGGTTTGGTTGGGCGACCTCGGCTCTCCTTCGCCTTGCCTCCGGCTACTCGACGCTGAATTCCCTATGGTCGTCGGGCATTTTCCCCCAATCTCCCATTTACTTTTCTTTGAGGCATCACCGAGGAACCGGCTAAGGGGCGCGGAAGCTGAGTGTGGTTTATGGCTAGACCGAACGTCTTGTGCATTCTTGCTGGAACTGCCAATCGATTGGAGAGGACTCCTATCCGTTTGCCATGCCCTTATTATTTGTGTACTGTGTCTTCCTCCCACACAGGTGCTTGTAGGATATGCTGGATGCAATCACCCAGCGCTTGCCGCCTCGTGGACTGTCACCAACCTGTCCCATTGTCTTGTCTATATCTTATCACACTAACACATATTGTATCTTGTATTTCCCGCTAAGCACTTGCATACTGCTTACTAACAACGTATGCAGGGACACTGGAGGTCTAGATTCGTTCTAAATTAAATGTAGCTTCGTTCTTTAAAAAAATTAGAGTCCTTGCGAGAGCCCTGAAGGAGTAACCATCTGTTACTTATACCAGGGCGGGTATGTGGTGGATAACCTCCAATGACCCCCTCTCCTACCACAGGAAGAAATATTTGATAGCCTCGTGTGAAAGGACAAAAGATAAGCGCTCGCGAATCAACAGATATCTGCTCGCAGATATATAGCTCAGTGTGAACTAAGCATTAGTTAAAAATTAAATTTTGTTCTTTCCGAGGTACGTAAGCAGTTTGTTGTTAATCATAGGTTTCATCGCTTTGGAAAGAACATTGTTATCGCTATGGGGCGGTGGTTGACCGGGTTAGAGCGGTCATCCTTCTTTCGAATAGCATGAATGACCGCTTTTTTTCCAACCAGAGGTTACGGAGCCAGACTTCAGGGACATTTCAAAAAGCTTCGTCAAAAATGGACCTATTTTTGCAGCGCACCTCTGTACCACCACCTCTGTAGCGCACCTCTGCACCAGCGTACCAGGGCAAGTATTCCGTCAGGCCCGCTAGACTTGATAAAAACTCTCGGTTTCCAGGTGAACAAGCATCTAGGCACGATGGAGCATTCTGTTCAAGAGAGAATCACCATCAAGGAAGAAGCAGAGATCCAAGAAGAGTATGGAGATGAGACGTTCTACGTAGAAGTAGATATTGATCTCACTGATGTTAAAAAGGAAGTAGAAATTGATCTCACTGATGTGAAAAAGGAAGTAAATATTGATCTCACTGATGTTAAGAAGGGATGCCTGGAGCAAACTGAAAATTTTCACCAACCGGCGGGTAAACCCAAATGTCTTTAAGTGTGTATTAGTTTAAAATCGTGTACACAAATAATCCGTCTTCATCGAAAACATTATTGTAGCTGTAAAATGGTAGCCCAGTTTGTGTTTATCACAACATGCATTTTTAATATAACTGTTTTGCTATTAAGTGGTTCCATGCCAACTGAGATTAAAATCAACTCAACACCACCTTGAAAAGTCATTAAAAGCTACGAAAAAAGTAATTTTAATTTAACCGATAACCCTAACCTTACGTAACCTATCTAACCAATTTTTAATATATATTTTTTTATCACTCTAAATGACTTATCTGAGATGGTTCTGAGTTGGTTTCCTTCCGAGTTGTCCGGTCACCCTATTTACTTGGAATTTCTGTTGGAAGATAATGAATTATTGTTTGACATCTCTCCTACTGACTAGTTTTTGTCGTAGCAGCAGCCCATCGAGTTATATAAAAATTGTACACAAACTTCAAAATATTTTTTTTTCTTCTAGGTGGAGCAATGAAAATTAATAAACTAAATTCTATTCAACAATCAGGCAACGGAAAAGGAACGAAAAATTCAAAATATTTCTCATGTAATGTGTGTGATCGAAAAATTATTTCGAAGTCAATCTTAATTCGACACATTCGAACGCACACTAAAGAAAAACCATTTTCATGTTCTTACTGTAATCATGCGTGTTCACTGAAGTCAAGCTTAATTTCACACATTCGTACTCATACTAAAGAAAAACCTTACTCATGTTCGTACTGTAATTATTCGTGTTCACAGAAGTCAGGCTTAATTTCACACTTTCGTACTCATACTAAAGAAAAACCATTCTCATGTTCTGATTGTAATTTTTCATGTAGACAGAAGTCAGGCTTAATGAGTCACATTCTCACTCATACCAAGGAAAAACCATTCTCATGTAATTACTGTGATTATTCATGTGCACGGAAGGGAACCTTAACAGCGCACACTCGCATTCACACTATGGAAAAACCGTTCGCATGCTCTAACTGTAATTACTCATGTACATGGAAGTCAAGTTTAATGTCACACAATTGCACTCATTTTAAGGAAAAGCCGTTCTCATGTTTTTATTGTAATTATACAAGTACACGAAAGCCAAATTTAACGGCACACATTCTCACTCACTCTAAGAAAAAACCGGTCTCATGTTCTTACTGTAATTTTTCATGTTCTCAAAAGTCAGAACTAATATCACACTTACTAAAGCACTTTAAATTACGTACAGAGCGCAAGGACAAAAAACCAAACAATTCGGGGGAAGTATTATAACCGAAATTTGAAAAATGGGGAAAATACTGGGAAATAGAAATTTATAGACAAACTACTAGTACTACCACACTGCCAGCAATTGGTAAAAAAATTAGAAAAACCGTATCCATAAATTAAAAAAAAATCGTGAAAAGTTTCGCTACTCTTGATCCCGATCAAAGCCGATTTTATGAAAAACACAAAATCTCCAAAATGTTACTGCAGTACCTTTCAAATTATAGTTTCTCAATTATTTCTCAATTATACTCTCAAGTCTCCCATCAAAGGCCTCTCTTGTTTATGTTTGGTAGAAACATGTTATTAATCGTTCTTGTTTCGTATTTTAAGAAGAAGTTAAAAAAATTAACTCATATTGCTAAAACAATCAGCCGTATCCGAAATTAGACAAATATATAATTATTATTATATTTCACGTAAAAAGATGCAATTAACTATACTTGCAAATTAAACCATGTACCCTATAATGAGTAGAAACAATCAGAGATCTTGGAGTACTACTAGTTTCTAAAAGTTATTATTTAAAGATCATGTTGAAAATATTTTAGAAAAACCTAATACGCGCAATTGGGCATTAGAGCGTACACTAATAATTCGGTTTATATTTGTCATACGTTAGGTCACAACTCGAGTTTCCCTTCGATCCCCATTTGTAATCCTCAATATCAACTGTATATATTGGTCGTATTGAAAATATCCAAAACAAATTTATAAAACACCTTTAGCTTTTAATTTGAAAACATAAACAATGCAGTTCACTAAATTGCTAACTTAAAATGCTTTTATTTTTGTGAATATTCTATCATTATTTGTAATTTTATTTTTATGATTATTCCGTTATCTGTAATTTAATTGTTTTCAATATTATAATCATGCGGAAGCTGTATTTCTTTATTGGTTTATCAATTTGGGAGGCGGGAATGGGTACCGCCGCCCCGGGAACCTTTATTGGATAACCAACACCTCTGCCATAGGTCACCCGCTACGTTTGGTGATTTAGCAGGGGTGCCCGGGTTCATGGGGTGATGTTTGTCTAGGTCTTGGAGGCGGATGACAAGGACACACTGAACCCCAGATTCTTACTCACCCCTAAACCCTTTTCCTTCCCAGAACTCTCCTCTCCTTTCCTTGAAAAAACCCTCCACACAGCATCCCTAAAAATGACATAGGCCCTTAGGAAAATTGTTTTCCTCAAGGCCTCCTGTGTGGAGCTCATGTAAAAAAAAAATGATGTTGTGTATTTCTTAATAATGTTTAATTTTTCTTTTTGTCATTTGTAATATATTGTGTAGATACAAATACTAAATCAACATTTAACTTAATGGAACTTAATTAGTCTAGAATCGAGAACAAAATAATGTTTGTCGTTTATAATTTAATGTATGACTACTAACAAATATAATTAAAATTAAACAAATAGGAAAAGACGTTTCTTATTGATAAACAACTCTAAAGCGTTTGGTATTTATGATCCGAGGAAACTATTGCAGATATTGGAGCGGTGTGGGAATTAGGGGAAAATTAGTAGAACTTAAAACTTATTGAGCAATCGAAAAATCTAGGTAAAACTCCTCCGAACATAGGTATATAAATTGTAAAAACATATCGACAGGAGTTCCACAGGGATGGCTTTTCTGCCCACTATTGTACATAATAATTGTTTCACTCATGATTTAAAACTTTGTTAAATATATATGCTGAAGACACTGCGCTTGTCATACCGAAAATTTAATTCAAGAACTGTCAAAATATCCCGCTATATTTTATTTCGCGTCGTTGTAACATCTGACAGCTTTGTTTCTATAAAAATACTAGCTGGGTTACCCGGCTTCGCTCAGGACAACATTCGAGAGTGTTCTGGAATGTTCCACAATTTATTTTATTTATTTATAGCGGACCCGATTGACGTTGTTCTGTACACAACTGTCGGGACAAACTAAAATTAAAATAGAATTATATTGAATATTCGATACTGCGATGGTAGCGCAGTCTGCCGGATTCAATGTAAAACATTCCAAAACAACAACTCCTTAGAAATAAAAAAAAATAATTAAAAGAACATTTCCCATTGGACCAAATTGTGAATCTAAACCATTCTCGAATCCCCTTGAACCCACATAAAAAATTTCATCAAAATCGGTCCAGCCGTTAAGGAGGAGTTCAGTGACATATACACGGACAGAAGAAATATATGTATTAAGATTTGTTTGAGTATTTAAAAATACACAATGACCTATTTCAATACCACGAATGTTTCCAGCTTTATCGCTTAAACTTAGAATAAAAAAGACAGAGTGTAGGTCGTAGGACACATTGTCGCAGCTGACTTTTGTAAGACAGGTGGTGGCCCACATCAGACGGATGTGGGCCACCACCCATATTCGTTCATGTACTATTTTGCTCCATTCCCAAAACAAACCTAAACAAACCGTTTACTAATTTAACATTAATTGATGAAAAATTAGGAGAACGAAAGACAATAGAATAATATTTACACCATTGACCACGGTTTTCAAGATAGCGAACTTGAATTTTAATTCTTAAAATCGGCTGGCCGATCTTGGAATGGGACCAGGCGTAATGCAGTTAAACTTTACAAAGGGGCTGTCCCGTACCTCATCCTTCTGTTGATTGGTACCAGAATCTGTTTTTTTTTTTAAATTACTAAAGTAAAATGTTTTAAGTACTGTAGAATATCAATTTTGGCAATGAGCTCGTGTAATTTCGAAATTTCTTTCAACAAGAAACTTTTTACTTTGTAACCTGTCATTATAAAATGTAATCACAATTTCATAACGTACATTAAAGCCACGTCATTTAAAAAATAGTCAGAGTGTGCAATTCACACGCGGTAGAAGTGAAACCTTCAGAAAACTAAAGTAGACCAGAGTGGAAAACAATGAAGCACTTTTTTCATCAATGTGAAAGACGATTTTTTCCTTATTTTAGTCGTCGAATTCCAGTGCAACTTTTTCAACACATTTGGTCATCTTATTAGTATTTGTGTTTTCTTCTTCGGAGTTATTAGATGTCGCTTTCTTTTGTGTTTTATTTTGCGTGTTCATTTGAGAGTGGTTTGAAGATTGGATATTAATATTACAAAAACAAAAAAAAAATGTGTGCAATTCACACGCGGTAGAAGTGAAACCTTCGGAAAAAATATAATCTAAAGTAGACAAGAGTGGGGAGGCTATGAAGCACCGCACAAAGAGGTGACTGATTATTCTATCTCATTCTCTCGCGGGATAAATGTTATAGATGTATGTGTTTGTCGCTTTTGAGTGTCGTTTTTTCTCATTGAGTTTCAAATTACAACGGTGCTTAAGTTGTTTTCACTACAAAACATTTTATTACTTAATTAATTCAACCATCAAGCCGTTGATTAATTAGGTAGTAGATAATGTAGATATGTCGATGCTAAAATGACGTGACAAACTATTATTTTGAAGAGTGGTCACATTTTACACGCCGGCAACACTAAGTTCATAACCTACAATATCAAAGCCAAAGCAGTTGTTGAATACATCAGAAGAACGCGTACGTAATTTTTGATGATAACCATCATTTTGGCAAAAACAATCGTGCAGGTTGTAGGCCACATACATAAGTAGCCACACATTGATTTCCCCGAACAAATTCAGCGACAGAGATAAGTTACAATTTGACTCGAACCCAATTTCTCGGTAGCACCCACGCTGTAAGTACCATCTGCATTAATCCATGATGATTTATGATATGTCATTTATGTTGTGAGAGCGTTAGGTACTCCAAGTATCGTAAATAATTGCTTTTCAAGTGAAAATAAGCTCTTCCTCAAAATATGATATCGCAAAACATAAATACTTACATAAAATATTTGTCACCAACATTCCATTTTGTTTGACAATCCATATAAGATAGTGATGGATCGTGCTTAATACACAATCCGCACTAAATAAAGGAATGCAAGTACTAATCAATGAGCCATGACGTATACCTACTAGTTTTGTAATGTCATTGTTGATTGCACTAATTTTTATCAAGTTGTCAGACAAAATTTAAAAATCTCTTTTGGCTGTATAACACATAGCCAGTAGCATGCCATTAGCAAAGGCAGTAATTACTGGCAATTAAATCGTTAGGTAATTTAAATTCACTGTCGCACTGTGCGCACCGAAAGTGCGTTGAGGCAAGCGTATAGAACTATAGTTACTCCACATTTAGATAACTGCTCTACGATTTTAGATTTGGCCAGTGAAAAAAATTCGAACAAGCTAGATGTTATACAGAACATAGCTATGAGATGTATACTGGGGAAAGGCAAATTCGCAAGGGTTAATCAAACTAGAGGGGACCTAAATTGGATTTCAATATAAGATAAGTACTGCTAATTAGTAGACTGTGTTAATTTTGTGCATTGAAGCTGGTTCACATTACGCTATCAAATATAAAAGATCATAGCACGCCAAATAACGCTCTCCATACAATCCCTTCAGACCGTTCACACCTAAGCGTTTTTATCGAAGAGCGCAGATCAATCACAGACAATACACATCTCAGACTTAACCGCTCCAGACGCGATATCCCAGAAGATAACTCTCCCCTTCTCCGACTAAAACAGGAGAGGGGGTCATTGTAATTACGGAGCTGCCTAGACCCGTGGATGACAGATGTCAAGTTGACAGATTTCAGTACAAAAAATATGCATTCCGTTGCCGCTCCCTAATTCGACTGACCCCCTCTCCTACCACAGGAAGAAATATTTGATAGCCTCGTGTGAAAGGACAAAAGATAAACGCTCGCGAATCAACAGATATCTGCTCGCAGATATATAGCTCAGTGTGAACTAAGCATTAAGTCATGAAAAGCCAAATGCCGAAGTACTTTAAGGATGAAATAGTTTTTAAAAGAGATGTACGTAATTACGATACCAGAAATATAAATAGAGTAAGATTGCAACATTTGGAAAAATCGAAATCACAGAACTGCCTAATGTATAGAGGACTAAAGATTTTTTTTGTTATTTGTTTTTGGGGTGTTATGCCGTGTTGCGCTACCTCATTTTTTAGCCAACGTTTCGGACAGCGTTACAGTGTCCATCACCAGGGCAGATGTGTAATTACACATCTGCCCTGATATAATTACACATCTGCCCTGGTGATGGATACTGTAACGCTGTCCGAAACGTTGGCTAAAGAAAGAGGTAGCGCAACACGGCACAACATCCCAAAAACAAATAACGAAAATGCTTTTGGCCGTGAAAATCTAAAAACTTATCTGAGGACTAAAGATGTTTGATGAAGTGCATATGAACGAAGAATGAATGTATTTAAAAAGAAATGTTATGCTTACTGTTAAAATATTTAAATTTATACAATGAAATGTTACCTTGTGCGTATTAGTTAATGGATGAGATGTGCGGTTGTGCAGAGTGGAATTGTTATGTCTGTGTATTAAATGACTGGCGAAGGACCTCGATTTTGTGTTTACTATCACTGCTTGAAAAAATGGCAAAAATAATGGCATGGAAAGGAAAGGACTCACCGAAAGGAATTTGTAGAATGGCCCTCGTCTGCTTTCTCTCCATCCAATATGCACACACAGCGATAGGCGCGAATTATTTTATTTTATAATACACAGCGGAATTAGTTTAAAGGCGGAGCGGAGCACAATGGTTATATGATATGGCGGGCGTTTTATTACAGACTACTGAATAAGGATTGACGGGTAGGCAATGGATAGTTGGGAAAAGGAATTCGCAACAATATTATTACCAAATCCCAAGCAGTGACAGTATGTATGTGTGCTATGTAGGTATGTATAAGTGTAGGTGTGTGTATGGGCGTAACCAGTTAATATTAAAACGTTTTATAAACTAACTCAATAAATATTAAAAAAATAGTACCGAAGCAGAAATTTTGTTGAAACTACATAAAAGTTGATTTTATATTTTAATTTTAAATGTTTCTCTTTCTCGTAAATGCTGTAAATAAGCCTTAAATCCACTTTTTATTTTATTTTCGAGTACTGTAACTGTGTAAGTAATCATGTCCATAAAAACTGCAAGTCCACTGTTATTTTTAAATAATTTACCATTGAAAAATGTCCTCCACGACGCTGGTGAACTCGTAGCGTGAAGGAAATTATTTATTTATTTATTTAAAATTTACGGCACAAAGTGCCATTTACAAGCTTGTGTATATTTAATTACAGTCATAGTACATTATATAGGCATTAAAAATAAACAAAAATATCAAAAAATCATTATGTAGTGACCTCGTTAACGTATAATTGGCTGAAATATTCGATCAGTACAACCTTATATTTCAGTATGGAAATATTAAAAATATCAGCCACATTGGCATAAAAATTTCCAGTGGTGTGTAATCTATTTACAACTGAATTGGAGTCTGATACCGACATAAAGTTGTCACAATAAAACAAACTAGGGAACCTTGATCTTATTGTAGGTATATGAAAGTGAATCAGTTTTAATATATCAGGGCTATCCAACTGATAGTTAACGATTTTATACAAAAATATCAGATCAAAAATTTTTCTTCTGTCACTTAATTTCAACAATTTTAATGAGTGCAACAAAAAATCATAATTTATTGATTCTAAGGGAATTCCAAGTCTAAAATTAATACACCTCAAAAATTTGTGTTGGACTCTTTCAATGGTGTTGATGTGATTGTTGAAGACAGGTGACCAAATTGTTGAATTATATTCAAGAATGCTTCTAACAAGAGATGTGAACAGAATTTTTAATGTGTAAATATTTTTAAAAATATTTACTACATTATTTACATGATTACACGTGTGGACGCCACGTATCACTTTTCTCAGGACAGTTATTTCCTTGCTACAACTCTACTTGCTACAACTCTACTTGCTACAACTCTACTTGCAACCTACAAATGTGAAAAAAATTTCACCGATGGTTAAAGTCGTGTGAACTGACCTTGTTTGTTGTTTTTTTACATTAACTCCATACAGGGGGGCCCGTAGAAAACCATTTCCCTCGGTGCCTAGGTCATATTTTGGGATGCTGTGCGGAAAAGGAAGGAGAGGGAGTTCTGGGAAGGAAAAAGTATGAGGGTTGGGTAAAAATCTGGGGTCAGTGTATTCAGGAATGACAGACGTATGAATCCATTCCTCTTATTGCGCTGCAAGACCTTCGGTCGGGGGAGTCCGGCAGCCTCAAGTCCCTCAACCTGTCTCTTCCGATCCGTTGTATCTGCTGCCAAGATCTAGATAAACCTTACTTCGTGAACCCAGGCACTCCTGATAAATATCTAAACGTAGCGAACCACTCGGAGTGACCTATGGAAAGGCCGTGATTATCCAATAAATGGTTCACGAAACGTCGGTACCCATATCCCCCTCCCAAATTGATAATTTAAGAACGAAAGTGTAAGTTTTCTTAAAAAGAAATACTTTCTCTGTATTAAAAAGAAATACTTTCTCTTTAACTACGTGATATCTGAAGATATTGTTATAATTATTTGACCGCTATAAGTGTTTTTTTTTCTCTCACCTTAACAAAACTTTCCTACTATATTTATATTTTTAACCTCATATTATTTTAATGTATAATTCTAAAGTCCCTTAATCTCCTACTATCAAACTATTCGCAACGGGTACAAGTTCTCTTTGTACAGAAATAATTTCATACTAGAATACATACAAAGAATACCTCCCGTAACAAAGGCATAATCGGGATAGTCCATTCTTTGCCGTACCTGCTGTCCCTGCAGTCCCTTCCCGAAGCACACAACTCCCTACATTGAAATGGGACACGATTTGAAGACACTTATATGTGGGCTTGACTTCTACATGGATTACAATACCTCCATGAGGATGTTTGTTTAGTGGTATCGGCCTCACTCCCCCAAACTAAACTCATTTCATGTAAAGACTTTATAAGCACTCTTGGTTTCCAGAAGAACAAGGATCTAAGCACGATGGAGCATTCTATTCTAGAGAGAGTCGCCATCAAGGCAGAACCAGGGATCCAAGAAGAGGACGTAGCAATGTCCTATGAAGAGGTAGATATTGATCTAACCGATGTTAAAAAAGAATGCTTGGAGCACTCTGAAAAAATACACCAAACGGCGGGTAAACCCAAATTTCTTTGAATTAACTGTTTTTTTTTAATATAATGAATTCAAATGACTCATTTTTATCGAAAAAGTTATTGTGACTTTAAAATGGTAACCTATTTTGTGTGTGTTCACAACATGTAATTTTTATATTGCTGTGATGCTATTTTTATTATTCCTTGAAATTACTGCTGCAAGATAATCAAGTATTGTTTAACATAACTCCTACTGACAAGTTATTGCAGTAGCTTGGCGAAAACAAATTCCCATTCCGTTAAAATAAAACATTGTACTAAAAGAACTTTTTTACTTTCAGGTGTAGTAACGAGAATTAATAACATAAATTTGGTTCAGCCAAAATGTTACGGAAAAAGATCACAAAATACTAAATGTAACTCTGGCACTGAATGTGGGCTAAAACTGACCTCAAAATCACTCTTAATTGGAGACATTTGTACTCCTACCAATGAAAAAATGTTCTCATGTTCTTACTGTGAATTTTCATGTTCAAATGAGTCAAAATTAATGTCACATATTCGCACTCATTCTATGGAAAACCCATTCTCATGTTCTCAATGCAATTATTCATGTTCACATAAGTCAAGCTTAATGACACACATTGACACTCATACTAAGGAAAAACCATTCTCATGTTCGTTCTGTAATATTTCATGTTCACAGGAATCAAGCTTAACGACTTTCATTCGCACTCATACTAAAGGAAAACCATTCTCATGCTGTTTCTGTAATTATTCTAATTTACATAAGTCAAGCTTAATTTCACACATCCGCACTCATACTAAAGAAAAACCATTCGCATGTTCTCAATGTGATTTTTCATGTTCACAGATGTCAACCTTAACGACACATAGGCGCACTCATTCTAAGGAAAAACCATTCTCCTGTTCTTACTGTGATTATTCATGTTCGCATAGGTCAAACTTAAAGTCTCACATTCGCACTCATACTAAGGAAAAACCATTCTCTTGTTCCAACTGTGATTATATATGTTCGCAGAAGTCAAGCTTAAAGACTCACATTCGCACTCATACGAAGGAAAAACCATATACATGTTCGTACTGTAATTATTCATGTTCACACAAGTCAAGCTTTTTAAAGACATTCATACACACTCACACTAAAGGAAAACCATTCTCATGTTGTTTCTGTAGTTATTCAAATGTGCAGAAGTCAAGCTTAATGTCACACATTCGCACTCATACTAAAGAAAAACCATTATCAAGTCCTTAATGTGATTATTCATGTTCAGTAAAGTCAATTTTAATGAATCACATTTGCACTCATACTAAGGAAAAACCATGATCACGTGTTTACTGCAATCATTGGTGTTTACGGAAGTCAAACTTTTATTCTGCACATACAGAAAAATTGTAATCATGCCTTCTTTGACCGGGTTTTTCGCCAAATTCGAACAATTTTTCAATTTTTAATGTTAAAATTCAAGTTCTGTGAAAGTCCTATTCTATTATTATTTCATCATGGGCCGGATGCTTCGTAAGTGGTTAATATCAGAACTTGATTGAAACTTTCATAGAACTTGAGTAATATAGAATTAAATAATTGAGTAGAACAGTGGGTAATATCAGAACTTGAATGGAACTTTCATGGAACTTGAATTGAACTTTGATGAATTGTTCGATTTCTGTGAAACAAACGGTCCTAAGTATAATGTTCTTGTTTATAGGACACACCTCTAATTGTGTATATAATATCTTTTCAATGAAAACCATTCTCACGTTCTTACTGAGTTTTTTTATGTGTGCAGAAGTCAAGCTTAATTTATTTATTTTGCCGGGTTTTTACAGACGTTCTCATTTACGTAATAAAACTCATGTAGGTTCATTAAATTATAAAATAAACTACAAAGACCAGGGAGATATAATATAACAAATACTAACAAAATAACAAATTTATATTAGAGGCACACAATACATCATTTAATTACCTCATCAATTTTTATATTTGTGTTTTTTTACAATAGCAGAATACTTTTCTGAATACGTAAAATAAATTATTTAGGTAAATGTCTACGTTAGCACAATCTATCTTTTTAAGAATAAAATAGACGATTTTTTTAATAAATATTGCATTCAGATGAAAAATGCTATGACGTCTTAAACAAAAGAAGTTGAGAAGATTTAATTCAATATTGCTTAGACCTTATATAGTAAGCTTAACACTCAAGAATTCAATCTTAGCACTCTAGCTCACTGAAACCTCACGGACCGCAACTGGTAGACACACTTAAAAGATAACAGTCTTAACATTTTTTACCTATTTCTTATTTGCAGTAATGTGGATTTAAAATTTTGCTACCACATTCAAGTTTACTTCTATTTTTGACACATTAAAATCTTAGAATTTATTAAGCGCCTTGTATGAATAAATCCCATCATGAAAAGCGATTTACTTACATACTAAAAAGTGTTTGCGCCCATGGGGCTTTTACATTTGATACGTAATGTTCAGCCTTTTTTTACAAGGGGTTAGTAATAAACAACAGATTAAAAAATAATAATTTCTTACGCCAAAGTGGTTCACAATTGGATACATTTCAAAGAAAATAAAATAATAGGCGTGTCAAAAATGTCTGAATCATTTTTACATTTGTTTGCTTAACTGTGTAAGCGAGGAATTTTCGAGTTTGCCACGTAATTGGCTTTTAAATGGTGAAATTGAAATATGTCCTTATGCCTAGTGAGTCGAGTAGGTACTCTTAAGTCGACTACACTCAAGAGTTCACAACAATCGAGCTCCTAATTTACAATTTCAAAACAGAAACATTGGCCGTTGATCCTACGCCTTTCCTCAAGTTGATGTACTTATAAAGGTGGCTGGACAACTCAGAATGAAATCAACTTAACACCTCCTTTGAAGTCATTAAAAGCTGGTTCACATTGAGCTATCAAATATAAAAGATCATAGCACGCCAAATAACGCTCTCCATACAATCCCTTCAGGCCGTTCACACCTAAGCGTTTTTAAGCGCAGATCAATCATAGACAATACACATCTCAGACGTAACCGCTCCAGGCGCGATAACCCAAAAGATAATTCTCCCCTTCTCCGACTAAAACAGGAGAGGGGGTCATTGTAATTACGGAGCTGCCTAGACCCGTGGATGACAGATGTTAAGTTGACAGATTTCAGTTAAAAAAATATGCGTTCCGTTGCCGCTCCCTAATTCGACTGACCCCCTCTCCTACCACAGGAAGAAATATTTGATAGCCTCATGTGAAAGGACAAAAGATAAGCGCTCGCGAATCAACAGATATCTGCTCGCAGATTATAGCTCAGTGTGAACTAAGCATTAATATAAACTAAGCATAACGATTAAGTTAAGAAAGCGAAATATTATATTTCTTTTAACTTAATAAATAAAAAAAAAAAAAAATAAAATAAAATTTCGTACTATTTGGTTAGGCCAGGGCTTCCCTAACTGTGAGTCGCGACGCCCCGGGGCGTCGCGGGATCATCCCAGGGGCGTCGTGAGGCAATCTTGATAGCGTCTTCTACACGCACACTTCGGGGCGATCGAGTCCCGCGCCACTTCAGGCCGCCGCGCAGAAAAGTCTCACAGTGAACTGCGCTGTAAACCTATCGGTCTTTACTTTTCTGCGCCTGAAGTGGCGCGGGACTCGGTCGCTCCGAAGTGTGCGTGTGGGAGACGCTAAGCGCCTCCGTACATGGAGCTACTTACAAACTATTCGAGCCTGATGCGCGTAGCACGCGCACCGCTCGTGAGTACCCGCCATACAATTTTGCTGGTGTTCGTACACGGCGCTGCGCGACGGATGTCAGGTTGAAGTCGGTAGCGCGCTAACGACGGTGCTGGTAGCGCGCTACGCGTTGTAGCATTCGTGTCTGCTACTTTCGTTTGACGTTTGACAGAAATGGCGTCTGAACATGAAAGTAATGTTAGATTTGTTCTGGAAGTGAATAAAAATGCGTGTTTACATAACTTTACATTACCAGAATACGCAAGAAAGGATTTAGTGAAGAAGGCATAGATTAATGTTGGAAAAAAAGTCATTTGACATCGTTCGACATCGTGTTAACTCCTCGGCTGCACGTGAAAAATGATCAAGTTCAGTATAATTCGGGTAGCGCCGTGTACGGAAACCAGCTTTAAAAAGTAGTACATCTGCAGGGTACTTGTGGTTGTGTCACAATCACGTAGTTTGTAAGTATCTCCATGAACGGAGGGCCTAATAGGTTGGCTGTCTGTGCCGACGCTACCAGGGATGTTCTGCCCAAAAAAATTATTTCCCTAGATTTCGAAGTGAAATTTCCCTAGAATTTCACATTTACGCAATTACCTACGTAGCCACCTGATTGTGTAACACTAATCCGTTACATGTTAATTAATATGATTAATTAAATGGAAAGATATCGGAACTTGGTAAATATACTAATAATACTGTGCTTTTCCAAATAAAACACTTTTTGCTACGTGAAATAATAATTTAAAAGTACGAATACACTCGCCACTGAATTAGAAACTGAATTTCAAATTAAAAAAAAACACTTTTCAAAATAAAAATCAACCGCAATCACCGAAAAAACAGATCTTAAAGCATAAATAATTTTTTTTTCAGAGGTCCCATTTATGTTTTTAGATATGTATGGAACGAACCCATACTACGTGACAAATTTTTTGCACATTTTAAACCCCCCCCCCCCCAAATGAGCGGCGGGAGCCTTAGATTTTTCACTTGACATTGGCTAAAACACTCCTTCGGGGCGAAAAGCCATGAAAAAATGATACTTTGTGCTGGTACCTACTCAGATGAAATTATAATAATTGTCTATTGGCTTGTTTATGGTATAACCTTACAATGTTGTTGAAATTATTTCATCCCGTTTCTTATGTCAAATTCTACATAATATCCCTTACACTGTTTACAACACAGTTAAATTAATCATCCCATGCTCGTGATAGTTATTGGTAAGTTATAATGCTGATATTTTCTTCTATTCATTTTGGTAGCAGCCATTATTTCAAACTTAGCGATCACTGTTATTTTGGGCTACAGAAAGCATTACAGTACTATGTCTAACGCTACCCAGCTTGACTTCGCCAATTTTTGTTGGAGAATGTTTAAACTGTCAATTTAACGTCTACCTATTTGAGGTTAGTATTTCGAAGATATTGATTTAAAGTAAATGGCCAACGATCAATGCAAATACGTCACACGAGACATTCATAAATATTATAGAGTAATCCGACGATTGGCGACAATTCTCTCAACCGTTTATATGTCTTCAAGTTTAATTATATTATGTGCCTATTATGTGTTATGCATACGAATTTTTCGTTTGATAGAATATTCCAAACGAAACAAATCATTATAAGATCTTACAAATTGGAGTTATAACAATGTTCTGTTTCAGATATATTTATTCGGGCTTAAACCACTTACCAAACGATACCACAGCAGGGCTATGGATCTACAGAGAGTATGGACTGTTTCCATCAAGACGGAACTAGGGTCCCATGAAGAAAGCGGAGGTGAACTGATGAATAGGGATGTAGATTTTGACATCCCAGATATGAAGCAGGAAAGTTTGCCGCATGGGGAGAATACTCTGTTAGCCAGTGAGTTGGATTGCATGTGCAAAAGTGGAAAATATTAGATTAAAATATTAGTTAGCGTCTCAACCGTATTTCTCGTCAAAGCTGTGAATCCTTAGAAGTCCATTTTATTTTAATTATTTTTATTTTAATTACTATACTATCTTAGGTAAAGTGACTTGAATTATTTGGTAATAGCGGCGGGTCGTAGCGGTAGTAGCTTGGGCGACTAAAATATTAATACTACATATTTTGGATTTTAATTTTATTAATATCGACAACGTTCACTCAGTATTATTAGAGTACATTAGAAACCTGCAGGTGTGCTTTCCAACTTCTTTAAACTTGCAGTCACCATCGCTATATTATTAACTGTTATTTTATTTATTTACTATAGATATATAAGTGTACAGTAATGTTATAAAAATTGCATATCGGTACAGAATGTATTTAAAATTGCAATCTCACCAAAGAAAAGCTAGTTCTTGTGCTTTATTATCGAGTTACACTAATTATAATGGAAATAAAATGACATTATGCAATAGGTAAGTATATAAAAGGAACAATAGAAACTTCTGGACCATCTATATGTGTAAGTGTACATACATAGGATTCGATTACATACTAAACATTGAGCTCTTGAAAGTTATTAGAAAAATCTTAATAAAATAGAGATGAATATAGACTGATAAATATAATGAAAGAGAAAAACGGCCAACTATTTAATTAGTTATTCGTAGTGAAGTAAAACTTCAGTTGGAGTTTCAGTTTATTGATATCTTTTATTTTTTTTTTAATTTCAATCGGAAGGATGTTGAAATACTTTATTCCAAAATAGATATAATTGTAAATTAAAATAAAGTTGAGTAAATTATTATTAAGTTGAGTTACAATTGAATGTGCTCGCCGTGTCACTATACTTTATTGAGGTACTTATTTTCAAGGTGGCATTAATGTGGCGACTAATACGATCAAGACGGAATCAGAACCTCGAGAAGAAGATGAAGGGGGCATTCCTTTTATGGAAATGGACATAGACTTGCCGGATGTTAAAAAAGAATGCTTAGAACGCTTAAAAAAAATTACGCAGACGGCAGGTAAGAGCGTTTTTTTTATTTAATTAATAAACGTTTTGTCTTATTTTTCTTACGTATTTGTGAATTTACTGTGCTTTCTTACACCTACTTAACCTTCTTCATCCTTAATCTTTTTCAGACTTATTAACTGATCGGAAGACACATCTCGTGGAAAACCAATTCTCCTGTCCTCATAAATTAAAGTTCGAAATGCATACGCGCACGCATACTCACGAAAATTTTTTGTTTTGTTCCGACTGCAACTACGCGTGTCTTCAGAAGGGAGATTTGACAAGACACATGCTGACTCATACTGGAGAAAAACCCGTTTCATGTTCTAACTGCAACCATGCCTGCTCTCAAAATCGAGATTTGAAGAAACACGTGCGAATTCACACTTCAGAAAAACTTTTTTCATGTTCTGACTGTAGCTATTCATGTTCTAAAAGGGCGAATTTGGCGAAACACACGATGACTCACAGTGGTGAAAAACCGTTTTCGTGTTCGGCCTGCAACTATTCATGTTCTCGGAAAGGAAATTTGGCAAGACACATGCTGACTCACGCTGGAGAAAAACTATTTAAATGTCCCAACTGCAACTATACGTATAGACATCTGATGAAACACGTGCGGATTCACACTGGAGGAAAACCTTTTTCATGTTCTGACTGTAACTATTCATGCTCTAAAAAGGGAGATTTGGCGAAACACACGATGACTCACAGTGGAGAAAAACCTTTTTCGTGTTCGGCCTGCAACTATTCATGTTCTCGGAATGGAAATTTGGCAAGACACATGCTGACTCACGCTGGAGAAAAACTATTTAAATGTCCTAACTGCAACTATACGTGTTTTCAAAATAGACATTTGATGAAACACATGCGGATTCACACTGGAGGAAAACCTTTTTCATGTTCCGACTGTAACTATTCATGTTCTCAAAAGAAAGATTTGGCGAGACACATGCTGACTCATAGTGGGGAAAAACCTTTTTCATGTTCCGACTGCAACTATGTATGTTCTCGAAATGATGAATTGAAGAACCACGTGCGGATTCATACTGGTGAAAAACCTTTTTCATGTTCCGCCTGCAATTATTCATGTTCTCGATACGGAAATTTGGCAAGACACTTGCTGACTCACCGTGGAGAAAAACCATTTTCATGTTCCAACTGCAACTATTCGTGTTTTCAAAATGAACATTTGAAGATACACATGCGGATTCACACTGGAGAAAAACCTTTTTCGTGTTCTGACTGTAACTATTCAAGTTCTCATAAAGGACGTTTGACGAGACACATGAAAACTCACATGGGAGAAAAACCCTATTCGTGTTTCAACTGCAACCATTCATACACTCGCAAGGAGAATTTGAAAAAACACATGCTGTCTCACATTGGTTAAAAATGTTTTTCTTTTTCCGTGTGCTCTACATCTTTGCATAAGAGTGCCATATTAAGAAACATTTATTATTTATACTCATAGTGGAGAAAAACCTTTTTCATGTTCGCACTGTAACTGTTTATTCACTCGAAGAAAATTATTAATCAGCCACATGCTGACTCACAGAGCATAAAAACCTTTTTCGTGTTTTGACTGCAAATAATCATACACTGGCAAGGTCAAATTAAAATCAGCGTATCCACATTAAAATACGTATTTTTTATTTTTGTTTTCAAATGTACTTATTACAATAGGCGTAAATATTTTTTTTGTGAATCGCATACTCTGTTTTACAGGTAGCTCTCATCTTTCTCGTTTCTATCACAATGTTCTTATATGTTTTCCACCGCCCATTTGGTAGTTTTCATGGTGCCCAAATGTCTTTTAAAATCGTTGTATTGATGCGTATGTTTTTTTCGTGATTTCTAGAGAGCAAATTCTTTTATTTTATGGAGGAATTTAACAATGCGGTAAAAGTTAGAATTTTAATGTTATGCAATTGCGTAAGAAGAAATAATATATTCTTATGTAATTCTGCACCAATGAAAAGGACCAGTGCTTGAGTTGGGTATAGGAGTAAAAAATAATAATTTCACTTAGGTATAAGATGTGGCATAATTAAAAATGTAAATACTTCTGAATAACTTAATATCTATAAGACTCATTAGCATTGCATAAATTACCAATAATAGAAGATAGAAAAAATATGGACTACCAACATTTTTTTTTTTAATTCTTCAACAAAGCTGTTGACAATGACAATCTTCTGAAAAACATTAATTTTCACTGTTCAGTACGAAATACACGATTAAAACGTGCGATTGTGCGTGAACGCGACGTGTGCGTGAAAACGCGAACGTGCGAAAAACGATTTTACGTGCTATCAACAAGCGACCAACAAGATATTCCTCCAATAGACTGTTCACAGAATATAATGTCTTAAACATACGGCAACTTCATCTAAAATTTACACTAACACATTTCATGTTCAAATACAAGAAAAAAACTCTCTTACATCACAGTTACACCACCAGAACAATAACCAAACGACACTACAATGTTCCTACACTTCGCACCACATCAGCTCAAAGACATTTCATGTACCTAGCTCCTAAAATGTTTAACCTTCTCCCCGAGAACCTAAAATCCGAAACCCAACCCCATATCTTTAAAAAAAAATTATCAAAATGGATCCTTACATTCAGTAACGATGATGTGTAAAACTTGCTATTTTAATTGAATTGTAATATAATTAATACATCTTGTAACTTAAACTATTTAAATGAATTGCATAAGTTAATGACTGTACACTGTACCTACCCAATCTGTAAACTTCATTCACCATAACACAGGGACATCCCTAGCATGGCGGATGAATTAACACAATTTTTTTTGTTCATTGTATAAACTTCTTTAAATAAATAAATAAAAACAACTATTCCGCATCCCACACTCAGAAACTTGTTATCAGGGAATTTTTATATGCTAGTCTATGTTAATCTTTTGTGACCTCCCAGGTAAGTATGGTCCTGTATCTATTTTCTCTCTTTACAGTACATTTTTACAGCAGCGCATTTTTATCGCGGTCATTGGTTAAATCATTGTACATATAGTTTCGTATCGGTGATCAACGAACCGGTCGATGCAACTTTTAGCCATAATTTGTTATAGTGGTTTGTCTAGTTTGTAGTTAGAAGTAAGATTGTAGAAATGTACTATAGGGTCCGCCAAATAACTTTTTTTTTTGAAAATGCTATAAAAAAAAAACTACTGAATATTTTCTCAAATTTCTTTTTTTATTTATAAGTACAATCCTTCCGGTTAATCCGGCTTCAACTCCTGAACCAATTGGACTTTGTATGGCGTCATACCAAGGTCTTTATGCAAAATTCGTCTCAATGATGTCTCCGAAATGTTCAATTGTTGAGAACGACGGTGAATTGATGTTGATGGCGCTTCACGCACACTTTCTGCCACAGCATCGATATTCTCGGGTGTACGCACTGTTTTTGGCTTTTCACGCTTTGGTTTATCGATGAGGATGCCAGTTTCTTTCACTTTTTTCACAAGATAACGAACATACGGAGCTGACGGTGCTTCTCTTCTTCCAAAAACCGTACGCAATTTTCGCACACATTCTGCAACATTACCATGATTTTCAAAGTAATGTCGCAATATTATCGCTCAGCGGAAGGATAAAACTAATTATCTGTCAAATCAGACATGAGCTAAGTGTTACCATTCACGAAATAAGCACTAGTTGAAAAAAAAAACTTTAGATGGCGGACCCTATATAAGTTTGTACAGCGCCCTTGAGGTGATTTTTCACAAAACGGCGCTATAAGAGTCATAAATATTATTATAGTCTCACTTGCTTTTGGGCTGCTCAGTGGAGCCGTTGAGACTCCTATGAAGAATTCACATAATTTTTTTTATTATTTGAACCTGATCTGCTTCTGGACGGGCCTTTTTGCCGGTACCCAATGTTCTGCAGACGTTCCATTCTCACGATGTGAGATTCTTTACCAAATCCTAGCGAAGAGTGTTCGGCAAGCCACGCTTCAGCTCTATGACTTATTACGGTATCACCATCAACTTATTTACATTATCAAGCCTTTTATGTCAGTCAGCGTTAGATTCAGGATGTCTCTTTAATTTTTAATAAAAAAATATTTTTGAAACCTTTTCATTTTCACATAAAATGAAAAAAAGCTTTCAAAAATAAAAGTTAAATTTGGTAGCCACTATAATGACTTTATATACCTGAATCAGAGGTGAAAAGAAGAATTTGCATGACAAAAGACGCCATGAGAAATATTCAAAAGATATGGAGTGACTGGGGCACAACGAAGACCATCAAGATGAGACTCGTCCGAGAATTTTTTGTACGGTAATAAAACGTTCTACCACATATCTCTCCCCCTTCCTTCTGGACCTGCAGAAAGTTCCTTACCTCTATTGATTAATGACATTTCATTAATTTTCGATAATATTCACTTTCTTCTATTTGCCGACGATCTGCCGATACTATTGATCCGACAAAACTATTACAGATATTGGAGGCGATTGGAATTAGGGGAAAATTACTAGAACTACTCAAAAACTATTTAAACAATCGACAAATTAAAGTGAAACTCTTTCAAACTTACAGCAAAGCTAAATTTATGTCAACAAGAGTCCCGCAAGGGTCAATCCTCGGTCCAACATTATACATAATATTTGTTTCACTCATGAATAAAATCTTCACATTTGTTAAACATTACGTTTATGCTGATGATACGGCACTAGTTATTTCGCATGAAGAATTAGAAATTGCAATAAAACTCATGCAGCACGATTTCTTATCCTTTCAGAAATGGTCAAATGATGCGGGTCTTATAATAAATTAAAAAAAAACTAAATTAATGCATATACGATCTCCACATGCCAAATATACCATCACACCTGTAATAAAGTCGCATTCATTTGAGTGCATACACAATTCGTCACAGTCCTGCAAATGCGGAACCATTGAACTTGTACAAACATATGTATATTTGGGGATAACTGTAGATATGCACATGAAATGGGATACCCACATAAGCAACATCTGCAAACGCCTAAGAGCTATTGCGGGGCGAATTTACAAAATAAAATATTTTATGCCCATTAGTACGCTAAAAATAATTTATTTGTCACTAGCGGAATCCACTATCAGATATGGAATAACATCTTGGGGAAACTCGTGCAAGACAAATATAGGTTATATTCAAACGATTCAAAACTCTTTGACTAAGCTCTTGGTAAGCAAAAGTGTTTATGCACAAAGAAGGGACATAAAATTACTATATGAATCAGTTAACATATTACCTGTGCGAGGAATATTATGGTTTAAAATTGTATGCCAAAACCTATTGTCGGACTCAATTTACAAAGAAAAAGTAGATCATGAACATGGCACTAGATTTAGTAAAAATGAGGGTTTGTCCGTTCCGAAAATTATAAATAAATACGGCCAACGGACATTCACTTATCTTGTCCCCACCATATTTAATAAGATGCCGATGAATTTCAAAATCGAATCCAATTGCCCCACTGATCTCAAAAGAAAAATTAAAAAATGGCTAAAAAAATGGGTCAAAACTTTTTGTACTGATATTGTTTGTAATCTTATGTATAAATACTATCTATAATTAATTTAATCTATCAGTAATTAACCTGTGTTATATCTGTCTGTCTGTATATTTTATGCTTTTGTATTGTAGGTACTTAAAAGTTATTCTTCTGGAACTATTTTGCTATTGTGTTTTCTTATAATATTTTATGTTTTAGTGTTTTATTAATATTGTCAAATTGACCTGCTGACAAACTGCCTTGGCAGTTTAGCGGGTGATTAAAATGAAGAATAAAAAAAAAAAAAAAAAATCTAAGGATGTTTAAATCGATCTAGGGTTTATCTAATTAATTTTATTTAGTTTATCTATTAGTTTATCTATCTAATCTATGTTTAAATTGCTAGGGTTCAAGAACGTCCAGTCTCAAGTGACGGCGATTTACACCGAGTTCACAGAATTTAAAGCTTCGCTAACGTTCTTCAACTCTAAAATGGAGGGATTCGAGGCTAGAGATGCGTGAAAAGTAATCATTCGGTACTAAAGTAATCGGTACTCACAAAGTAATCACAGTACCGACTACCGAAAACGAAAAGTAATCGTTACTCTTGATATGATTACTTTTGATACGGATACTATTGTTACTATTCGTGCCGCAGGAGGCGCTCCAGTACCGATTACTTTGTTGTTACTATTTGGCCGCTGGAGGCGTTTCACGCCAGTCAGCTGTTCTAGGAATGGTGTGAATAAAATGTGTAAAAAATTATCACCAGATTGTAATAGTGTTTTATTAAATTATCCCAAAGCTAAAATCAAAAAATCAAAACTCGCATGTAAAATTAAGTTTAGAATTTCAAAGGAAGATGACACGTCAATCCAATGTAATTTGTTTGCATAAATTTCACAGATAATGTAAATTAAAAGTTATGTATTTTTCATTTAAACACACACAAAACTCTTCAAAACACTCTTAACCAATATTATACGTAGAATCCCAATAATTCATAACAAGTAATTAAGTACACGTTAACGAACTACACAAACGTCAAAATGTAACCAGTAACGATTTGTATCCATTATCAAAGTATCTGTCGGTACCCGGAACCGAAAGTAGTCAAATATCTAAAGTAACGGATTGATACTAGTAGCAGATACTACCCGAAAGTAATCACAGTATCCAAAACATTCAGTAACCAAAGTAATCAAAGCATTCAGTAACGGATAGATACTTAAAGTAGATACTACCCGAAAGTAATCACAGTAATCAAAGTAACGATTACATAGTACCGATTACTTTTTGTGAAAGTAACGGATACCGACGGGTAGTAAAAGTACCGATATTGAACACCACTATTCGAGGCAGAATTAAAAAAATCTATGGAAAAATTGAAAACCATAGATTCCGTACAGCAAAAAAATACAGAGCTCGAAGCCAAGCTAACAAGGCTTGAGCAAAAAATTGACGAACAAGATCGTCAACAAAAAAATTTTGAAGCGGAAATTAGAGGAGTACCGGAGTTTGAAGATGAAAACCTGCAAAATATTATCTTCAACATAAACAAGGAAATAAAAACCACCACAACCAACAAGGACATAGAAACCAGCTATAGGGTTCCTGGAAGGACAGTTCCACATAGACCTAGACCAATAATTATACGGTTTAGACACATACATTTAAGGGATGAATTTTTAAACAAATCTAAACGGTATAACCTTAATGCCATAAGTAAGGAAGATAGGCTCAATACAAGCTCCATAGGTCTCTCTGGTCCCTGTATGCCAGTTTTCATCTCGGAACACTTAACCACATGTAATAAACGTTTACTATACCTAGCAAAAAAAATGGCAATTGAAAAAAAACTGGCTTTTGTATGGATAAAATCGGGCCGAATCTACGTACGCCAAAACTCAGATTCGCGAGCAATTCAGGTTACTTCAGAGAATACCTTAATTTCCTTATGACTTACGAATAAATGGATACGCATACTTATTAACTGCACTTCACACTTACACATGGAGGATTACGATCATTACTATTGTTTACGCACACTATTGTTTATGCGACACTTTCATCTTGGTACTTTGGAAATGGATTTTAAATCTGATATACTTAAACATTTATCCCTACCTTACATTATATTCAAAATAAGATTATGATTCACTTACCCACTGACATTTCTGTTGAAACCAGTATCATAGGTAACAATCAAAATATGAAAAACACCTTCAATATAATGCATCAAAATGTACAATGCATCCGAAATAAAATCCTTGAACTAGAAAATATTCTATATGAAAAAAACATTGATGTATTTTGTGTTAGCGAACACTGGCTACAGAAAGAAGAAGCGACATCTATTAATTTTGATAGTTATAAATTAGGTTCAATTTTTTGTCGAGAGAGCCATTTTCACGGAGGCGTCTCTATTTACTTAAATGAAAACATTACATTTACTGAACTAGAATATGTTAAACAAATAACAAAAGAATTTGTATTTGAATGTGTTGGCATTGAAATTCCAAAGCTTAAAATGATCATTTGTACAGTTTACTATAATGACTCCGATATTAATATATTTTTTGAGCAACTTGAACTTCTTTTAAACAAAATTTGCAAAAACAATAAAAAACAAATAATACTCTGCGGAGACCTTAAAATTGACACACACTACAAGAACAAAAACGCTGACTTACTCAAAAACACATTAAAATCACACAACATACGATTGATTATTGATAAACCCACTCGTATACAAGGAAATAAAAAAAGTATAATTGATCATATATGTACAAATATACCAAAAAGCTCTTACACATGGGAAGTCACAGAATTAGCTGTATCAGACCACATGGCACAGTTAATGCACATTAAAACAGATAATAATATAAAACAAACTTTGTATGCAAAAAAACAATTATTTAATAAAGAAAATACAAAAAAATTTAACAATTACTTATCAGGAATATGTTGGGATCTATTAAAATCGTTTGAATCCATTGATGACAGTTATGAGTACTTCATTAATAAAGTAAATGAGGGTATGAAACTTTTTTTCCCCTTTAAACAACATAGATATCCCCAAAAACGCCAAATAAATTGGATAACACCTGGTATTAAAATATCTATTACACAAAAAAGACATCTATACATAAAACAAAAAAACACAAATGACCTGTCAATCATAAACCATTACAAACAATACAAAAAAGTTCTCAGTAAAGTAAAACAAGTAGCTAAACGAAATTACAATAGTAAACGTATTCAAAATGCGCAGAATAAAACCAAAACATCATGGAACATAATAAAAGAGAACTCAAATAATTTAAAATCTAAAATTAAGCCAAAAATCTGTCTTAAAATAAATGATACCATGGTATCAGAACCAGAAAACATTGCAAATGAATTTAATACTTTCTTTGCACCTTCGCTACCACCACAAAATACATCTCAATGTACACAATCTGCTAACACAGTCTCAAACAAACAGTCTCGATCATTCTTTATAACGCCTGTAAGCAAGGAGGAAATTATCAGAATTATCATAAAACTGAAAGATAAAAGCAGTGTCGGCACTGACAAAGTCCCTATAAAAATTATAAAAGCAAGTGCAGAAGCGTTGAGTTACCCGTTGGAAATATTAATTAACAAATCTTTTGAATCAGGAACCTTCCCAGAACACCTAAAACAATCTATTATTGTGCCTTTATATAAAAAGGGTCCCAAACAGGAAATCTCAAATTATAGACCAATATCCTTATTACAAAATTTTTCAAAAATATTTGAAAGAGCAATGTACAACCGCATTTACAACTTTCTCGAAAACTTTAAGATAATATGTCCACAACAATTTGGATTCCGTAAAGGCCGTTCGACAACACAAGCAGTCTTCAATTTCTTGAACAAAATTCTGGAAAGTATTAATGTTAGCAAAAAAACCGTAGGTATTTTTCTCGACCTCTCAAAAGCATTCGACAATGTTGATCATAAGCTTCTTCTAATTAAACTTGAACACGTGGGTATAAGAGGTTTAGCATTAAAATGGTTTGAATCGTACCTAATAAATCGTAAACAAAAAGTTCAAATTTCAAACATTGACGAAAAAATGATGCAGTACATGGTAGAATCCAAATGGAGAACAATCAACAAGGGTGTGCCTCAAGGAAGCATTCTTGGGCCCCTCCTGTTCCTTATATACATAAACGAACTTCCAATTGTTGCTGGCACAGAATGTTCAATGTTTGCTGATGACACTGCTTTGTTGTTTGAATGTAACGGAGACGTTGACGAATTTAATAAACATATTAACGAGACTTGCCAATCAATAGCAAATTGGCTGTTATCACAAAATCTGTCACTCAACACTAACAAAACTCAAGTTTTACAATTTTGTCCAGTGCAAGCTACACCTATAAATATAAATGTAAACTTCAATAATAATATTATCGAACTTTCCCAAACTTGTTCACTGCTGGGAATACAACTAGATGCAAATATAAACTGGAAAGAACATGTATCCAAAATAGTAGCCTAAATCAGTAGCTTTTCTTTTGTTCTAGGTACACTGAGAAATATATCAAACATCGAATCGGTAATGGCCGCATACTATGGTTATGTATATTCAACAATAAAATACGGAATTATTTTTTGGGGAAACTCAGTAAACGCCAAAGATGTTTTTATCATCCAAAAAAGATGTTTAAGAAAAATGACAAACTCTGCTAATCGGGATTCATGTAGACCTATATTTAAAAATTTGAAAATTCTTACAGTCACCGACATATACATAATGGAGTTATGCATGTTAGTGCGATCATCTCCAGAAAAGTTTCCGCAAAAAAACTCTACACATAAATACGCTACAAGGTTTACAGAAAATTTATTAATACCAAAAGCAAACAAAACAATTTTCCAAAAAGGACCCTTTTACATGGCCATTAAAGTTTATAACAACCTTCCACATGATATTAAACAAATACCAGATACACTCAGATTTAAGTCATCACTAAAAACATTCCTTCTGAACAGGTCTCATTACACATTAAGTGAATACCTCACATAGGTACAACTGTTTTTATGTTTATATAATAAATTAAAACAAACTCAATTTGTATTACACCACTTTTATATTTATATTTTATTTGTGTTCATTTCTGTATAACATGTTAGGTTAACTGGAAGAAATAGGATGTAGGTACCTATAAGTTATACCTTTTGTACTAAATGAAAATTTTGTACAACAAATGATTTTGATTTTGATCGAAAATTCTTCTGGTTGTCTAACTGTACAAAGGAACTAAAATCAACTTTATGAATGGTGCATTGTAAAAAAATTATATCTTAATATCAACAAATGCCAAACGATTAGTTTGCATATATCTAAAACCACTTTATTATTCGACTACTCAATTAATGCCACTCTAAAAAGAGTCTTTGAATTCAACGACCTTGGTGTTATCTTTGACTCCAAATTACGCTTCTTGAATCACATTTTTAGCATTACGTAATTAATAACGTTAAAACCGTTGCATTAGTAAGGGATTACAAATGCTTGGATTTATTCTCAGAATCGCTAAAGACTATAAAATAACGTAAAAACCATAAAATGACTACCCACAACGGCTTTGGTTAGAAGTCAGGTTGAATACAATTCAAGGATTTGGTGTCCTCATTCATTGTGTTTACAAATTGAAAAAAAAAATTCTTAAGCACGTTTTATTAATTTTTTGCCCTGACACTATAAATTTGTTATCTATACATAAACCTCCAAAATATATGAGGCGGAATATTTTATTTTACAACAATAATTTCGCTGTGAATTCTGTGTTAGAAAGAATACATAGGTTGGGCCTTTTAGGTCCACCACTTTTAAGAAGTAAATAATGAATGAGAAATCATTTTATTTTTATTTTCTTTTGTTTGTTTTTATTCTAAATGCAAAAACGAGTAAATAAGAATAAATTTGATTTTTAAATATTTTTTATTGCTCATAGGTATATCAATTGTATCTAAGAGTTCTCTAAAGTCATCGATGTAGATTTAGCATTAGATATATTCTTGTTTATTATATTGAGTTTATGTTTTATTTATATATTTTGTATTTTTTTTATTTATGTTATACTGTTGTTATAAATGAAATTTGTATTTGATATGTAAAAGCCCAATAGGGCGTCAATAAATAAATTAATAAATAACCGTCCTTGCCATGATTTAGACCTAAAACATGGAGAAACAGGATCCGATATTTCGAATTTTTTCTTTATTTTTCACAGAGATTTTATATAACAAATGCAAACTTTAAAAAAATACGCACGTATACAAAATTAAACAAAAGTAAGTTATGGGAAATACAATAAGTGAATTTAAAAAAAATTAAGTTGTAAAAATAGTTCATATGGAAAGCTTTTCAACATTTGAATATTTCGTCAATAATTTGAAATTTTTCATTTTATTTGTCATTTGAATTAATTTTGGCAGTTGATTAAATGTTCGAAGACCAATTATATTATTCATTGCTTTGTGTTTGCTTTTATTTGGTTTAAGTAGGGGGGGTGTAAAATACATTATTAGTCATTTTCTTACCTGTAAAACATGGAAACAGTGAGCGAAAAACAAGGACTAAACACAGTCAACAAGCATGCTGTAACTAGCTGCTGATGCAACGCCAAAATATTCAGAACGGCATCCATTGCCCTGGTTTTCTCAACAGCTGAATTTAAGTGCTCTAATACGGGCTAAAAGCACCCATACATTCATGGTTGACGTTCAACTGAATGCCACAATGCGAGCCATTAATGGGACTTTTAAATCTACTCCTCTCTCTTGGCTTCCCGTATTTGCAAACTTAGCCCCTCCAAATATTAGTCAAGTGATTGCAACGTTGAGGAAATTCAAAAAAGCGTAAAACCTTCGCACGATGATGGAGCACTCTCACCCGGCATACCGCTCGAAGTTCCGAAAACCCTTCTGAAAGGAGAGAAAAAGACTCACCCCAGAAGGGTGGAAACTTGAGTGGCATTCGGCGAACGTGGTAAGTGCCCATCCTCATTCAAGACCCACCGGAAAGTCAGTTAGGGTTCTCATTGCCTCGTAAACTCCGGTCCGCCATCAATAGTACAAGGTGCTCCATTTTTTTCTAACTAATGACGTGTATAATGTTACAACGAATTGGGGACTTTTTAATGGCTTTTATATTCTGTAGCTGAATAAAGCACCTCAATGACTTACTTTTAACATAATTTATTTGTGCATCCAAATAAAAATTCACATTAATCTGGAGTAATTCCTAGATCTCTCGTGGAAGTCACTAATTTCAAATTATAAATTTTTTTGAGTATGGGTCAGCATGTGACGTTTTAAATTTCCCCTTCGAGAAAATGTGTAGTTGCAGTCGGAACATGAATAAAGTTTTTCTCCGGTATGGGTAAGCATGTGACGTTTTAAAGAACCTTTTTGAGAACAAACATGACTGCAGTAGGTACATGAATAAGGTTTTTCTCCAGTATGGATAAGAGTATGACGTTTTAAATCAACCTGTCGAGAAAATGAATAGCTACAGTTGGAACACGGATAATGTTTTTCTCCAGTGTGAGTAAGCATATGATTTCTTAGAGGTCCCATACGAGAAAATGAATAACTGCAGTGGGAACATGAGTAAGGTTTGTCTCCAGAATGGATACGCATGTGAAGTTTTAAATTTCCTTTTTGAGAACATGAATAGTTGCAGTAAGAACAAAAATAGGGTTTTTCTCCAGTATGGGTAAGCATGTGACGTTTTAAAGTTCCCTTTTGAGGACATGAATAGTTGCAGTCAGAACACAAAAAAGGTTTTTCTCCACTGTGAGTAAACATGTGATGTTTTAGATTTCCCCTTTGAGAACATGTGTAGTCACAGTCGGGACACGAAAAAAGCACTTTTTTAGTGTGTTTGCGTAAGTGCAGCGCTAACACTGACTTGCTTGAGCAGGAATAATCACAATGGCGACATGAATGAGGTTTTTCTCCAGGTTGCTTCTTCAGGTCCGTTATTGCATCTGAAATGGATGGCAGAAAAATCTCAATAAGCATGAAATAGAAAAAGATACAAAACCCAAATATTCGTATTTAAGACGGACAATTAAATAATTTACAAACAACAAAAAGATGGTATTTAAGAGTTGTTTGGCACGGTAGTTCGGGGTCAAATTCAAATTAAAGTTTTGTGCAAAAAATGTCAGGCAGCCTTTCGCTTTAAGCGAAGTTTTTAACTATAGTATTCTCTGTCCGTGAGAATCTTCAGACAGTCTAGTTTTGTCGTTTCCAGTTAGTCATGTCCAGTTTCTTTAAGTCAATGGAATAAGAAATTCCGGAATCATTACAATGTACACTTATATACTTATAGTATTACAATATACACTTATATACTTATAGTATTACAGCACAATATACAATATGTTGCATTATCGTATAATCCAGTTATTGGAATGAAAAAGTCAAGTCATTTATTTATCTTTGACTCAATATTTCACTCAATTTGGAACCATTTATTGGATAGCCTGTCACCCCAAGTGGTTCGCTACGTATGGTGATTTAGCAGGTATGCCCGGGTTCATGGGGGTGAGGTTTGTCCGGGTCTTGGCGGTCAATTTGCGTCTGCTCAACATTGCCTTGCACCGCGATGGGAGGGATGGAATCATATGTCCGTCACTCCTGGACACACCGACCCACAGATTCTTACCCACCCCTAATACCATTCTTCTTCCCAGAACTTCCTCACCTTCCTTTCCTAAAAATAAACTCCACACAGCATTCTCAAAGATGACATAGGCTCTGAGGGGAATCATTTTCCTCAGGGCCTCCTGTGTGAAGCTAATGTAAAATTTTCAAAAGTAAAATCAAAAGTTTCGATCTACCTTCGAGCTGTTCTGACTGCGTCAATCTGAAACAATTTTATGACAAATATAACGCAACTTACTAGTTCGCTGAACACTTTCAGCGTACTGCAAGCATTCCTTCTTTATATCCGGGACGTGGATTTCTATTTCTGTACACGGCATTTCATTTGCGTCATCTTCCTGGGACCCTGGTTCCGTCTTGATAGAAACACTCTCTGGGTTGGGAAGATCCATAACAATCCTGTGCTAGCGTCCTGTTATATGATGGTAGATGATCTTAACTGAAAACAAATAAGGCTTGTAACCTGTAACAAATTGTATTACGTTCATTCACAAAATTCTTCTCAATTGACCTTGCAAATTTAACATTGAAGGTACATTATTAGAATGAATAAAGAGGGCTACCTTTACAACAGATTTGTCTTAGTAATCGCCTCACTTTTATTAGGCATATATTATATAAATTACACTTCGTTTCATCTTAATTACTTATGATAATAATGGGATAATTTGTAGAACGCCGTTTTTGTAAAAAAATCATCTCAAGGGCGCTGTATAATTGTGAGTTTTTAGGCTCTAGATATATAATTGTGAATGATGAATTTTGTGAATGATAAAATGTTATGTGTGTTCGGTCTTGCTGTTTGGATGTGAGACTGGACCTTAAAAGTAAGTACCATGAGCAGGTTAGAGGCTTTTGAAATGTGGCTTTACCGGAGAATGCTCAAGGTCCCATGGACCGACATGAACTGCTCACATCAATAAGCCAGGAAAATTTCATATCTGGGTCACATACTTCCAGGGGAGAAGTATCCCTTGCTCCAATTAATATTGAAAGGCAAGATAGAGGGTCGCCGAGGGCCTGGTAGGAGACAAATGTCTTCACTACGAAATGTACAAGAGTGGACCGGTATTAGAAGTGTTGAGGAGCTATTCCGGGCAGCGCAAGATGGAGAGACATTTTCCAGAATGTTCGCCAAAGTCGAGGGGACTTGATAGGGCACACAAAGAAGAATATAATTTTATTGTTTGGAAACAGATACAGAAAACAACAATTGAAACTGCAAAAGACAAGAACAAACCGTTTTCGTCGAGGGAAAGGCACGAAATAGTATATAACGTTCCCAGTTTAGATAATTTAAATAATGTGTGCGTGTTGAGAATAAAACCTTTCGTAATTGTCAGACCATATAAAAAAAAAAACAAAATAGCCGCACACGACCGTTTAACGAGTAAAATTGTTAACTATAATGCATAAAAATGGAACTTTAATGTACATTTTACTCTCCCCCGACGTAAATTGTTCCATCTAGTAATTTATTTAAAACTAAGTGTAATTTACATAATCTGTTCCTATTAGAAGTCCGGCGATTAAGAATAACCATTTAAATCATCCTATCATATAAAATCTTGGCTACGAGTGGCGTACCTCAAGGTTTGTCACTGTCAATGAAATAAATGATTTTGAACCAAATCGATTAAACTCTCTGATTAGGGTAAATATTAAATTTAGTTACTAATCTCTTGGTTTCAATTTGTCTTAAAACAACAATGGACATTCTCGTGCACGCTCAACTCTCACGCATTAAACTGGTTGGTTTTGGGTAGTTCATTATGTTACATCGCGAATGCTGTAAAAACTGACGAATCAATCTATCTCATAATAAACAATCACAAGATGTTACTTTGTCAATAGAGCAAGAACATACGTACGATCAAGGTGAAGCGCGGTGGTCGATTTCAAATGAAGAAACGTCACTAGAAAAGTTTTAGCGGTTGACTTTTAAAAACTTTGATATACAAATGTGATCTTCATTAAAATAATCGCACATTGTTGTGTAGTTTTTATGCATACGATATTACATTAGAAAGTTGGAGAAATAATCACTGCGTGGCAAAAAAGCAAAGGAGACGCCGCGGCCGAAAACAGATATTTATAACCATAGAAAAAATAGCCGAGCTCACGCGACATAAAATGTCATAAAATACAGACCACTCCATTTTGTTAGTCAACGTTCAACCGTTTTGTGTCAACCGTTGAGTCGTTGGATTTGAGGATAAACTGAAATATTATTTTTTTAATCATTAGGCACAGTAAATATCTTATTATTTATGTCCTACTCCGCTTACTGGTTGATACGCAATATTTCTTATTCAAACAATTAGATTTAGCTTTATTAACACGAAAAGTGAGTATTTACGTCGGGGGAGACGAAAAACTTTGCATAAATTATGCATGCTATGTAGCATGCATAATTTACGATTGATTGACGATTGATTGTCTTTATTGATTTGACTGCTGCCAATCATAGAAAAATTATTATTGCCATATAAAACAATTCTTTATTCGGGTTATGAAATGAATGCATTATTGACAGGCTTGAACCCGTATTTTTAACAGAATAACATGGAACAAAGAAAGGTATTAGAATAATTACACATTCCCGTTAGACAAACCCTGCTTTGACAAACAAACCATTCAAAACCTGGGATGTATATCTAAATTATGATGACATCCAGCTTTCACAGTTTAAATCTCAACCCAGGAATAATACGAAATAGGAAACAAAGGTATTAGAATAATAACACGTACCCGCTAGACAAACCCTGCTTTGCCAAACAAACCATTCACAACCTGGGATGTATATCTAAATTATGATGACATCCAGCTTTACAGCTTAATCTCTACCCAGGAATAAATCGTATAATAATAATAATAATTTTTGGATTATTTCTATAGCGCCATTTTTGTGAGAAAATCACCTCAAGGGCGCTTTACAAATTAATTTATACATTTAACCTATTTATATTACAAGTGTCTTATTTTTTTTTTTTTTTTCATGGCTTTTCACCCCAATGGAGTGTTCTGGCCAGTGTCAAGTGAATGATTTTATGAGTGTAATTTTGTGAGTGTAATTTTGGGTTAATATTTACAAATTAAGTTTCAATAACAAGAACCTATCTACATATAATAATACTATACAAATAATAATAATACGCTAAATTCTTACAGTACAAGATGATTATAATTACATTTAACAAGTGGAAGCAACAGGAAATTGATAAGTATGTTGATATAATTTATTATGGATAAAAAAATAAAAAAATAAATACATGGAACTAAACTTACAGTTACAATTTGATGCTGTTAATATTCAGGAAATTAGCCAAGACTTTATAAACGCGTTTATTTACAGAAGATAACAGACATGCAATGTTATAGGGGGGCAATATGCCTGAACTGATTAGGTGAGGGATGAAATTTTTGTATGAATTATTTAAAGGGCAACTGAAAAAAATATGATTGAGGTCCTCTTCACCAAGACGACATTCACACATCGCAGAATTCTTAACATGAATTTTTGTCAGGTGAACATTGTGGCAGCAATGCCCTATCCGCATGCGGCAAATGGAGGATGTAGAGAATTTGTTTAAAGAGAGTCTAGAAAACCACGGTTTTGAAGGAATCGTTTGCTGTATTGTGAAAAAGTTGTACCCTTTTGTTTTACTAGATTCAACCCAATGATTCTGCCATGTGGAAATCATGTTTTCTTTTAATTTTATGAGAACGTCATCGGGGTTTAAAAATTTATATAAATATCCCCGGAAATAATAGCATCTTTCGCCAATGAATCGGCCTTTTCATTTCCAGGGATACCGCAGTGACTAGGTATCCAAGCCAACACGGTTTCTTTGCTAGAGTCGGTTAATTTATGAATTAAGGTGCGGATTCCAACACAAAGATCGTCTTCTGGGTAATGGAAGGGGGAAGAGTTTAATTTTTGAAGTGCACTTAGGGAATCGAGTGTCTACAATTACAAGTGTCTTATAACTAAGATTGATAACTCAGAAGTAGGTAATTTTCTGTTTTTATTTTGATGAGAATTTATTTTATAAGATTGGTACTTCCGACAAATGTCATATATTTGATTGTCTATTAGAAAAAAGGAATATTCCGTATTATCGATGTATCGACTTTGAACAACACGAACGTTCCGCATTATCCGTGAGGTGGGCTTATACAATTTTACCAATATCTTTTATGGATATGGGCTACTTTGAATGCGATGTGAGATATTCACGACCAAAAGTAATTCATGATTTGTTCTTGGGTAATTAAATATTTATATTCAATTTTTTATGAGAAAAACTCTCTTTTTATAACTTTTGAAGGTTATTCCCATCAACGTAATATATCATTGAAGAAGAAGATAACATTTATAATCTAAATAAAAATATGAAAGAAAACAAGACACAGAAAAATAGAAAAAGTCAATGGTCGCAACTGGGACTCGAACCCAGACCTCTCGTCTAACCGGGACGTGCGCGTTTTCCAATTTCGCTATTGCCACCTTCTGTCAAAGAGAGAAGGTGGACCAGACTTAACTTTTAGGGGTTTGAAAAGTAGACGTTGGCCGATTCTCAGACCTACCCAATAAGCACACAAAATTTCATCAAAATCGGTCCAGCCGTTTTGGAAGAGTATGATAACTAACACCGTGACACGAGAATTTTATATATTAGAAGATTTTTTTATTATTTTTTTTTTATTAGTATCTTTAGCAAAATTTGTACAAAATGTATGTATAAATTGTATTATATTAAGGTATTATAAAGTTTTTTTTTTCAGTCCTCCTCACTAGGGTTTCCTGTTCTGAGGCGACCTGTGGTTTTTCCACATTTGTATTTAGTATCCAGTTGTCTTTACATGGTCTTCAGTATGTTTGATAGTTCATTTTCACTTTGTTCTCTCAACCATATTTTTACTTTTGTTTTAAATTTATTTATTTCTGTTATTTTTTTGTTTGAGTTGGTAGAGCGTTGTATAGTTTTGTCGCATTGATTAACCCAGACCTCTCTTCTTAGACGAGAGGTCTGGGTTCGAGTCCCAGTTGCGACCATTGTCTTTTTCTATTTTTCTGTGTCTTGTTTTCTTTCATATTTTCATTTAGATTATAAGTGTTATCTTCTTCTTCAATGAAATATTTATATTATTCCACAAATTAATATGTGATGTACATAATAATTTGTGGAATAATACTCATGATGTCAAATATAATATAAAATAACTGTTTTATGCTAACATTGATTGTAATCATTGAGGTTTGTTATGTCAACCTTCTTTTGACTTTATTCCGTGCAGTTGAACACATTCCGTGAGTTGCAGTATTGCTAACTGCAAGCAGTCTAGATACAAGCGAGTACCTAAATTCAAAGCATGCAAATACGACATTTGTAATCGAGGGGTAAAACACAATCTGAAGGCCGCGGGATCTAAATCGACGTGCATTAATAATTTATATTTGATTAATTTGTGGAATTTCACAATTAATTAATAAAAATATTATGTAGTGTATTTGCGGCACGTTTTGGAGGGGAAGATAATTTCAGTATCGCCCTGGTGTAAGACCACCATTCAGTATTGAAACGTTGCTTGAAATGGCTTTAGCCATGTTTGGTGACCAGATCTACTTCATCGTCTTCCTATTCCCCATCTCCTTCCCATCCCGGCAGACTCTGAGGGATTTTTTTTCTCAGAGCTCAGGGCCTCCTGTGTGGATTTAATGTAATTAAAAATAAAATTTGTTTGCAGGTAATTAAAATGTTTATGTATAAATTTTTAAATTTTGATATTATTCCCATATTATATTGTGTTGTATTATATTGTAACTTTTATAACATATTATATTGTAACTTTTTGGAAAAGCAAAAATTGTTTTAAAATGTTGATAAAATAATTTTTCCAATGTTTATATTAGAAATTATTAATTTTATTTCCAAATATTTAAATTTTGATATTGAAAATGTAAATAATTTAATTGTCGTTACCGCGACAGAACCGGTATAGGTTTTGCAAATTCGCTGCCGGGAACCAGCTAGATGTTACTTGTTAGGTTTTTAGATTTTCACGGCCAAAACTAATTTCGTTATTTGTTTTTGGGGTGTTATGCCGTGTTGCGCTACCTCCTTTTTTAGCCAACGTTTCGGACAGCGTTACAGTGTCCATCATCAGGGCAGCTAGTTATTATTTTTTTTACAACTGGAACTTACTGACGTATCCACTGGAGCGAATTCGGTCGAAAAATCGACCGTTTGTACCTACCCCTTGATTGATGTCGGTCGATTTTTCGACCGATTTTTCTATCACTCATAAAACATTTATTGTAATTATTTAAAACATTTCCATGGCCAGCCGTTTGATTTCTCGAATAGTTAATATAATATTCTTTTAGTCTATGACCTTATCGGTTACCTTATGGTTGTCTTTGAAGTAATAACAGCAAGTTTTCGCGGCTTTTTAAGAGCGTCCTGTCAAAAATCAACATAAAACTTTTGAACATTCTGACGTATTTTGCTCTCGACTTAAAATGCCGTTAGGAATTGATTTTTTGAGTTTTTAACGCAAAAATATATATCAGTGTAATCGTGAATGAATTATCTATCTTTGAAATGTGTTTTCAATTCGTTTGTTCATGATATATTGTTTCTGTGGTAGTTTTTAGTAACAAGCGTCAACTGAAAACGTCCATCAGTTTTTGATTTACAATAATATTCATAATTACTGCACTTTTGCTTTTGAAATGCAGTTATTTAACCAGAGTGATTCATAACTAAGAGATAAATATAAGTTTTATTTGAATTGGTTCGTTATTAATCCAGATATCAGCTATCCAATTATGAATGTCCTATGTCAAAAATTCGACATTTTTTATGATGTAAATTCGTCTAAAGCTCCCGCCACACAATGATTTTAACAGTTATTTCGTTAAACACTTAATTAATTTATTTACTTTAACCAAATGTGTGCTCAAACAGTAATTGTTCAGGGAAAAGGAGCACTCCACGATCCAGGATTAATTTTTTTTAAAATTTTATAATATTAATGTGCAGTATTTAAAAAAAGTTTTAACATTAAAGTACATGAAGTGTTTTCAATTTGAAATATGTAGAGTGGAAGTGAAATATGAAATGAGAGGTAGAGGTGGGGTACCAGCTGCAGAAGCAGTAATTTCTGGTGCCGGACTATGTGGACGTGGGCGTCAACGCAGAGCTGCTGTTGCAGCTCGGCCCGGAGTGTAAGTATTTTTTAATGTTTTTTTTATGAAAGTACTTTGCTACGGCTGTGGAGATATTGAACTCATTATATATTTTTTATTTATTTTAACAGTGACCCTGGTGAGGGAGGATCGCGCCAAGGCCTTTAAAGCCGTTAGGTCTCTGCCTGCTTCCTTCCATTTTGCTCCCCACCGCACCTCCAAGAAAAAATAAACAAAAGTAAGTTATCGTATCTAGATGCATGATACAATATTATGTTTCACGCGTGAATGAGAAAGATTCATATAATTTATGTAAATGTTTTCAGAAATCCATCTCCGAAGAGAATAGCTTGTCACTTTTCACAAGGGACACCTTCAACATTACCACCACCTGTTTCACCACCGTTGCTGTCCACTCCCGTACAGACCCAAGCAACGGCTCCCTATGCACCGATTCCGCCTGCTGCACCTTTCCAGGCAGCATCTCGGGAACCGTTACCTGGGACATCGTGGGGTGGGGAACTCCAGTGTGGAGAACTCTTCTCTCCGGAGGCCGGCTACAACAGCGTGCTGTGGGTGGACGTGCCTTTCTACCAAGAATTGTCTGCTTTTGGGAACAGTGAGTTTATTTTTTGAAATGTTATACCAGGGGCTCTTCTAGCATAGTGAAATCCATAACTTTACAATATCGGATAGATAGGCGTAACTTCCAATGGTTGAATATTAATATACCTAGCACAGTTTCACTGTTGGTATATTGGCAGGGAATAAGCGTAGAACTTAAACTTTCCACGTAAAAAACATACATTATGTACTGTAATCTGAAACGATACAATGTACCTACATTCTATGCAAGCAAATATGTAGTTGCTAACGTAGAAAGTCTGAAATTTGACCTTGTTTTTGGCCAATTTTTGTGCGATAGTAAGATCAGGTGGATATTGTAGAATGAGACACGCCGAACTCCTTCGCTAAATAAGTTAAGTACCCTTTACACACAGAGTTCGGAGCGGGACGTGCCCCGCGCCACTTCAGGCCGCCGCACAGAAAAGTAAAGACCGAAAGTAAGATAACGGTTTACAGCGCAGTTCACTGTGAGACTTTTATGCATGGCGGCCTGAAGTGGCGCGGGGCACGTCCCGCTCCGAACTCTGTGTGTAAAGGGTACTATTCATTGGATTCCCCGTCTTCTAAACGGTGTAATACAGCACTTTTTTCTTCAATTGAAAAAACACTTTCACTTCACGGAAATCATTGTGTCGAGCTTTCTAGTCACAAGCGAGGCGCGGGGCGGTGAGGTATTGGTGCGTGGGTTTTGTAAACAAAACACTGCATGTCATTCTAACCTGACGAATTGTCATTAAAATGGGTTGCTTAAAACGGAGTCATACTAAACGTATACGTTTTCCTACTAAAAGCTATGAAACCTAACTTGAGTTTACATTATCGTCGCTTAAAACGGTAGGCAGTTATATGCAAAGTCATTATATCCGAATTCTACTGTAAATTTGTGTTTTCTATTATTTCAGAGTCAGACATGGGCAGAACCAGCAACGTGGACGAGGCAGCTCTCTATCAAGAAGAGTCAGTACCGGGAAACGTGAGTTATTAAACTATCTAACTTACCTTCACGCCATTTCTCAGAGAGGACGAACCGCCAGACAACTCGGTCTTGGCACACACACTCTTTTCGTTCATAACCATTTCTTTTATTTTTCCACGATTTCATCGGTTTGTTGATGCGCTGGGGCATCCGGGGCGTTCGTCATCTTCAATCTTAAATTTTAAAATTCCCGTTACTTTTTGAACAAACCTCGTATTTGATTAACTTGATCGTACCAAGAGTTAATTATTTTGAAACGTTTTACCAGAGGCAGTAGGTAATCGTAATACAGACACGTTAAAATTAATTTGGGTTTTCTGTTGTTTCAGAAATGGACAGAACGAGCGACGTGGACGACGAGGCAAGCGACGTCGACCACCAAGAGGGCGTTGAGGATGTCTTGTGCATGCCACCGATACCTTATAATAATATTAACAACGTTTCACCTATTCCACTAACGGCCATAGACTTTAGTAGACAAGACCAGTTAGATCGTGAGGCAATGTGTTCGATTCTGCCGCCTGATGGTTACTCTTTCGATTGGTCCAGCGAGGTCTCACGTTTTACTGGTATAAAGGAGACTTTCACAGGTACACAGATGCCAGGACCAACCTTCAATACCGACGAAATGGGCAAACCTGTGGATGCCTTTTTAAAAATCTTCAACGCAGATTTCGTTGAACTAATCGCGAGAGAGACCAACAGGTATGCAGATCAATGCATTGCAAAAAACAATTTCAGCGCCATGCGCGTACCAATAAATGGGCTCCCACGAATAAAGAGGAAGTGTACGTATTCTTGGCAATTTTAATGCATCAAGGTATTTGTCCCCTTCCCGTCGAAAAAAGCTACTTCTTTTCAAAAACAATCACCGCCATGCCTTATTTCAGCCAAGCCATGGATTATAATCGTTTTCTTCTAATGACATAACGGAAGACATGACAGAAGACATGACGGAAGACATGACGAAAGACATGACACGGGCCAACTTTTCGGGCGGTCACGATATCTGCCCAGTTGGGGCCACTGCAAAGATAGTATACGACCTGGCCAGCCCTCTGTTTAACAAGGGGTATACGCTAATAATGGACAATTTTTATAATAGTCCATTATTAGCGCGATGCCTCAAAAGAAATGGGATGGACTGCATGGGCACATTGCGGTTAAACCGAGAATTTGTGCCCTCTGCATTGAAGCCCAATGTCCGAAAATCACTGAGGGAAGGTGAGATGGGATACTCGAACTGCGGGGACATCAATATTTTGGTTTGGGTGGACAAAAACGTGGTAAGTATGTTGTCTACCTACCATTCGGCAGAAATCGGGTCAGCTCAAAAATTTGGTACCACTAAATACAAACCCGAGCGTGTACTTGACTATAACAGATTAATGGGGGGAGTTGACCGAAAAGATCAGCTTTTGGCAGGCTTCCCCATTGAACGACAGCGAAACCTGGTCTGGTACAAGAAACTTTTCAGGAGACTACTAAATGTTTCGGTGCAGAATGCGTATATAATGTACAGCTCAAAGCTCCACAAGAAAAATAAACGCATTTTGCACCGAAACTTCAGGAGTGAGGTTGCGGAGGATCTCCTCCAGCTGTTCTGTCGTAGTCGAATTGATACGACTGTAAGGACCATTAGCCTAATAGCTGAAGGAAAGGCTCTGCGACCTATCCTGAAAGGCAACCACTTCGTGGTCCGTAGTGGGAAAAAAGTGAAATGTGCGTGGTGCAATTTAAATAACATTTTTAAAAGGACCCTCACAAAGTGTGATGTGTGTGATGTGGCTTTATGCTATGATTGCATGAAGCCATATCACACTACAGTATTGAATTGCTGAGGGTTTTTTTTTAATTTCAATTTTTTTCTTTTCTTGTTTTTTAGTTGTGAAATTCTAATTAATAAATTTAATTAACTTTGTTTGAACATCAAGACCCTTCTTTCCGCATACTCACACCTCATGTTAAGTTGTCCTCAAAGGTTCGACTTTCGCTTCTATCTGATAAGGTTCGGTGGACATTTAATACCTATATTTCAATTCTGATCATTGAAATGTGCGTGTTAAAAAATGCACAGGTATTCTCATTTTTCCCTGTTTATTGTACCCATTAAATAATAACTTGTTTTATTTTTATGTCTTAATTATATTTTGCGAAATTGAGTGATCTGGAAGTATGTTGCCTGTTGTATGCTGATGATGCGGTGCTGATTTCTAACAGTATGGAAGATCTACAGTCGCTCGTGTCTAGGATGAACGAAGTATGTATGAAGAATGAGTTAATGATGAATGTAAGTAAGTCTAAAGTGATGGTATTTGAAAGAGAGAGTACGAAAACAATGTGCCACATAGTTGTGAATGACGAATACTTGGAGCAGGTGGATGAGTTTGTATATTTGGGAAGTATGTTTACGAGAGATGGAAAGACTGATAGAGATATCGAAAGACGGGTAAATACCGGTAACTCCATTAATGGAGGACTGAACGCCGTAGGCGCCAACAAAAATCTGTCAAAAGAAGCGAAGCTAGCCGTCCATAATGGAGTGCTGGTACCTACCCTGATGTATGGCAGTGAGGCATGGAACTGGCAGAGAAAGGATGAAAGTAGACTGAATGCTGTAGAAATGAGATCCCTGAGACGTATGTGTGGTAAAACCATGTATGATCGTGTGAGAAATGTGGAGATCCGCAAAGAATGCAAGGCTGATGTAAGCGTTATGTGTAAGATTAAGAAAGGGACGCTCAGATGGTTTGGGCATGTAGAGCGAATGAATGAGGAAAGGAGTATAAGGAGAATATATGACGCAAATGTGAATGGTAGACGAAGTCGGGGACGCCCAAGGAAGACATGGCACGACCAAGTGAATCAGATACTTGAGTCGGGCGATGTCAAGAGTCAGAATAATAGAAGAGGATGTATGAGACGATGTATGAATGTGAACGAAGCAAGGAGTGTGTGCCAAGATCGAGTTGTTTGGCGGTCTGTCCTCTCTGCCTACCCCTGCGGGGAAACGGCGTGATGGTTAGTTAGTTAGTTAATTATATTTTGTCAATTATTCTGTAAAGAGGCTTTTTCAGATCTAGTCACTAAATATAACTAAGTCATTTCAAGCAATGTTCAATTCTGAATGGTGGTCTCACCAGGGCGATACTGAGAGTATCACTCTAGAGCGAGGCACAATGATATTATGTATTGATTTACTTTAATTATGAGAAAAACCAATATAAATTGAATACATTTTTATTATGACGAAGGGTGTAAACAATGTTTCAATCAATATACTGTTTTTCCAATGTAACTATGCAACTCTAATATTAATTTAATTTGTAAAAGCCTATTAGGGCTTAAATAAATAAATAAATCATTAATTTGTTACATCAATTATTTTCCTCCCCATTTTTTTCGATATCCAGCTTTTAGAAATAAAATAATAATTATGGTTTTATTTTGCCAAAAGACACTCCTACAAAAGGTTTGATATATACGGTTTTATCATCATCATCATTTTACGTGGTCATGAGAGACCCTGTGTGCATTGACCATTATGTCGCTTGTCAATGACATTTTTGTCGAAAATTGACAAATGGCGACACGATTTCATCAACTTTCAAACTATCACGCTGAAATATTGGCAATGTGTATATCTATGATATATGTTTTATTTTAAACCTTGTTTCTTGTTTTATCACGTAATATAAAAACAAGGATAAACATTTCTAGTTCTAAATCACAATCGTTCAAAAAGAAGCACCATGATTTTAATATTGTGAAAAAGGTAATCTGTATAATTCATCAAATGATTCAAATAAACCAAACACGGCAATTATTCTCATCGTTAATTGTAGGCAATTGATGTATCTTCCTAATGTAATGCCACTTTTTTGTGTTAAATTCATTGAATAGTATAATTTAGTGAATTCAATTTTGACATCATCACGCACTAAAATTCTAAAATAATTTTCGAAGTAAACTTTTAATCAGACATTAGCATGTAAAAAAATCGTTTTCTGAGTTTATTTTTGCATCTGTGGTTATCGAACAGGCCATAGAGAACATAGAAACGTAGAAAATATTCAAAATAGATATTTAAAACTGCCACTGGCGGCGATTTCAAATCACTACAACACAAATTTTGCGCATTTATAAAGTTAAAGATTTTTTAATTATTTATCTATCAATTCTAAAAATATAAGAAAATTAGTAAAATATAGGTAAATTCATTGGCTATGTAGAACTGTAATCAGTTTTTATGTCTCCATATTAAAATTCGGAGGTATGATTTTTTTAATGTGGGCGGAAAATTTTCAAAATCGTCACAAAAAAACAGCGAGCAATCGGAGGGAAAAATGTTTTATCGCGCGATCGCTCCAGTGGCTAAATAAACACAGTATAATTCTTTTAACTGCATGCAAGAGTAGAAAAAATGCTGCCCAATCGAATAGCGAAATAGTTTCCTGTCTTATCACCGTAGACAGGGGCGCTCTTGTGAGGTGTTCTTTTCATCTTTCATTCTTTGTCCTAAGTCGGCTCCTCGATGTTGTGGATCGTGACCTTTATTCCAATTTCTATGATGGAAAAGGCTCTTCCACTCCTCGCGGTTCTGGGCTGTATGGAGAGCCAAGAGCACCCTAGTACCGGACGCCAGTGATTCTTGGTCATGCCAGTCCAAGATAACCTTCCTCAGCTTTTTCTGCCTAACATATTGCCAATGACTACAAGTTTTTCAAAGTTGGAGTTCTCAATTATTAGTTTGTTTTTATCCAACAGATCAAAACCTTAATCGGGAGAAATACCACTTTACGTTTTTTATTTCACAAAACAAAATAAGCTAAATTAATAGATTCTTCAAACTTCGCAAATTCACTTTGTGGTGTCATCATTACTTATAAATGAAAACAAATAACTTTGTGTACACCACTATTTAATCAACAATATCGACATGTTTCGAAAACTATATTTTCTTCGTCAGGATAATATGATAATAAAAAAATAACAAAATACCAACAAGTATAGACAAATAAGAACGTAGACAAATAATAGAAAGGAGATGATAAAATAGGGCATAGCGCATACGCGTGGACTATTTAAGAGCTAGCGAATGAGAGAGTGAGTGCTACAATTACAATCCCTTTTATCCCACAGCATTTTTTGTCTCGCTCATGCATGCTAGTGGTCAAGTGAGCCCCTAAACACTCTTAAGGTAAACACTGAAATAAATAGAAATAAACAAAAAAATGCCTCGTCCAAGAAAAAATGCATATTTTAGGAGAAATATGATCAATGTCTTTTTCCACTGTGAATCAGCACGTGTTTATTCAAATCTCCCTTTTAAGAACATGAATAGTTGCATTCAGAATATGAAAAGGGTTATCTACCACAATGAGTCAGCATGCGTTAGATTGGCTTTTCAAAACAAGAATAGTTTCACTTCGAACACAAAAAGAGGTTTACTCCACTGTGAGTCAGCACATGTTTTTTTAAATTTTCCTTACGAGGTGATGAATAGTTGCATCCCGAACATAAAAAGGGTTTTTCTCTACTGTGAGTAAGCGTGTGGCTCATCAGATTGGACTTTGAAGAACATAAATAGCTGCACTTGGAACATGAAAAAGGTTTTTCTCCACTGTGAGTCCGCATATGTATCGTTAGATTGCTCTTTCGAAAACATGAATAGACGCACTCGGAACATGAAAATGGTTTTTTCCCACTATGAGTCAGAATGTGGCTCGTTAGATTGGACTTTGAAGAACATGAATAGTTACACTCGGAACAAGACAAAGGTTTTTCTTCACTATGAGTCAGCATGTGTTTCTTTAAATCACCTCTGTGAGAACATGCATAGTTACATCCGGAACATGAAAAGAGTTTTTCTCGACTATGAATCAGCATATGACTCTTCAGATGGTGCTCTAAATAACATGAATAATAGCATTCGGGACATGAAAAAGGTTTTTCTGCACTATGAGTCAGCTTATGGTTCGTCAGATATGTCTTTAAAGCACATGAATAGTTGCACTCAGAACATGAAAAAGGTTTTTCTCCACTGTGGGTCAGCGTGTGTTTCTTTAAATCTCCCTTACGAGAAGATGAATAGTTACACTCAGAACATGTAAAAGGTTTTTCTCCACTGTGATTCAGCATGTGAATCGTCAGATTGTCTTTTCGAATAGATGAATAGTTACACTCGGAACACGTAAAAGGTTTTTCTCCACGGTGAGTCAGCATGTGTTTCGTCAGATATTTCTTTAAAGTACATGAATAGTTGCACTCAGTACATGAAAAAGGTTTTTCTCCACTGTGAGCCAGCAGGTGTTTCTTTAAATCTCCCTGACGAGAAGATGAATAGTTACACTCAGAACATGTAAAAGGTTTTTCCCCACTGTGATTCCGCATGTGCATCGTCAGATTGGCTTTTCGCAAAGCTGAATAGTTACACTTGGAACATTTAAAAGGTTTTTCTCCATTATGAGTCAGCATGTGGCTCGTCAGATTGAACTTCAAAGAACATGAATAGTTACACTTGGAACATGAAAAATGTTTTTCTCCAGTGTGGGTTAATAGGTGTCTTTCTAAAATTGCTTTATGAGAGCAGGAGTAGTTACAATGGGAGCAAGTGAATCGTTTTTCCGAATGATGGATCTTCAGACCTGTGAAAAATAATACGATGGAGAGATTAAGAAGGCTGCATGAGACTTATTACTTTAACAATGTGTGGCTTAATAAATTAAGGACAGTAAATTCGTAAACACGTTTTAAAAACAGGCTAGTGTGAATGGTTTAATCTTACAATGAAAATCGGTTTACCTGCCGTCTGGTTGATTCTTCCAAAGCTTTCCAAGCATTCCTTTTTAACATCGGGGGAGTCAATGTCAATTTCTATACAAGGAAATCCCCCTTCATCTTCTGCTCGGGGTCCGGGTTCCGCTTTAAAGGTAATAGTGTCTGCACTAATGCTGCCTGGAAAAACAAAAGAACAATACATATATTGATCGCTGATTCGAAATTTTTTTCATAAGTATTTTTTAATGTTTTTCATTTAATCACAAATAATTGCCAAAGTTGCCTCTAAAATCGTGAAACACTAAAATCTTTAATGGCCTATATCTCAAAATATAAAACAAAAATAAATGAAGTAGCTCACATCCGTACTAGATATTTGATATCCTTTTGATTACAAAAAATTTTTTTTCAGATTTTTTGGGTATTTTGATCTCTTATCCAAATTTAAGATTTGTATCAAACTGGCCGAAATGGGCCACGCATACGTTCCTCCTAATCAATTGAATATATTACAAATAAATGAAACAATATAACTTTGTTAAAACCGCTATATATTTTATCTACGCCGACCGGTTTCGGAACGACCGTTCCTTCCTCAGGGCAAACATACAATGAGTTGACAGTTACAAAACAGTGGGCGGGTATAATGTATTATTACTAAATGTTGTGGTAGGGTTGGGGGCGTGGCCAGGGATTAATGAAGAGTGGGTGGGAGAAAAGTAACGGACATTGATTGGAAACATATCTAGGATTGGGCTACAGTGATAATATAGTGTACCCACCCACTGTTTGGTAATTGTCAACTTATTGTATGTTTGCCCTGAGGAAGGAACGGTCGTTCCGAAACCAGTCGGCGTAGATAAAATATATAGTGGTTTTAACAAAGTTCTGTTATTTAATTTATTTGTAATGGATAACCACAAAGCTATAGCTACATTCAAAAGAATATATAACAATTTAGAAGCAACTAACTGGCTGTGTGAGTGTTCTCCGCATATTGCAAACATTCCTTCTTTACATCTTGGAGGTCGAAATCTATATCCGTGTATGACATTTCACCTCCGCCTTCCTGAATCCCTGATTCCTTCTTGATGGAGACAGTGTCTGGATTTAGTAGATCCATGGCACTGCTGTGGTAGGGTTTGTCAATTGGTTCAAACCCAAACAAATATACCTAAAACAGAACATAGTTGTAACTGAACTTTAATTCGAAGAAGCATTGAACAATGACGTTATATTTAATGTACAGACTCGCCATTGTCTAACGAACTCAAGATACAATGTTAGTAAGAAACACTCTTCTGTTTCCAGCAAATTCTTAATTAAAAAGTTATTCAGTTAAGATATTCAAAGAATGTGTGTAGGAACGAAATAAATACAGGACCGGCGAGGTTTGCGAGTTTTCGCCGAATACTACGTTTTACTTTACGGGTGTGACTGAGATACAAAGCTTTTACTAAGACGAATACGACCTACTGTCCTAATTTTTCCTAATACTTAATGCCGTTACGTTTGTTATCTCACTTTCTCTAATAGTACTACAAATTTTCTGGAAATAATTTAAAACATTGCATTTTTATAATAATAACTAATTTACGAATGAAATGTTATTCCTTGGCTTTTACTAGAGCTTGCCGTTTAATGGAAACATTTTCTCATCCCACACGAGGGCATCCATTACCTTGATTGAATGCAATTTAATTAGTGGTAGCACACGACCTTCACGATGCGAAGCAGTTGAGTACTAAAACTACGAAATCAAGTACAATGTAATTGCCTTGTTTTTGGTGTACCACTTTGAGATTTCTACCACGCGTCTATATATTATATTTAACTGACATGACAGAACATGGTTGAAACCTAAGTCTAATTCGAATGAGTTTTGAATATTTGTTTTCATATGGATTATTTGACAAAAAATAAAGACGTATGCATAAAACAGATTAGAAAAAAGGATCTCGAAGTTGACATTGCAAAATGGTTGGGAGAATAGTCATCAATCGACGGGCAAATCAATACAAACAATAATTATCTCTAAAGATAGACCGGTATTTTCTTATATTTGATTTGCTCTTTCGCTTTTTCCAGAATAACGGAAACCCAATGTTTTAAAATGCGAGTATTTAAATAAGTTAGCTCTTTTAGTATTTCCATGACATCCAACGATTATTGTACCGTGACGGCACAAAAAAGGCAAAACCATGTTTCTTACCACAATAATGCCGGCCTTTCTTACACAAAATAATGGTGAAAACAAAGATGAGATACAAAATGTACGTACGTCTTTTTCCTTCAAAGGAAAAAAGAAATCATTTTCTTGCATCTCTCTCACACATCGCATCGTTATGTGTCCGTAGACCCCTACAATACTTCTAGCCGTTACGATAATTTTTGAAAGTAAGGAATATACAAGGATAATATTGAAGTTCAAAAAATTCAAGAGCGCCAAACATGAATGCACTGATGTTTTGGCTTTTATTTTTAAACATATAATGCTGCAACTTTTTTTACACACTAAATAACAGCAGTCGAAAAAATATGATTAAATGTCTGCATCTCCACAAAGGAATCAAACAATCATTATCATACATCTCCCTCACACGTATAAAGAAAATGAAACATCCATAGCTGAGCCGTAATAAGATATATCTGTTTCCTCCAAATGGGAAAATAATAATTTTGGAGGAAACAGACACACGTCCATTGTGACGTGTGTCCGTTTTTGTCTCCCTATGATTTAATGTTTAAGAAAGAGTTGCAGCATTATTACGATAAAGAACTTGTTTTATGCTTTTTATGTGCCGTCACAGTAACGTAATCGTGGATCGTCACGGTAATAATAAAAGCGCTCAATGCAATTTAAAAACCGTAATCTGCCAATATTTTTTGCGACGTATTTACAAACAACAACCCGCTGCGTCAATGTTATTTGAGTAATTTAGTAACGGGTTAAGAAGAAGTCTTTTGTACACGATAACAGATTTATACAATATGCAATATGAGTAACAATGTGTAACCATATTAGTATGAATGGCGAATATCTGGGAAATAGAAAAAGAAAGTGTGAGCAGATGCTATCGTATATAAACAATAAACTGTTGCTGTTTCTCTGTAATACTGCTCAAGCCAAAGTGGCAAATTAATTATCCCCAGAAACACTTTTTTACAGGTATACATGTAAACGTCAAAATATTTAAACGTTCCTCAAACAAAATTTCAAACGGATTCCCTCACTTATGTGTACTGGGTACTGATTGGCGTAAGTTAAGTAAGGTCGCGTTAAACGTTGCGCGGTTGTGCATTTGAGCGTGCGATAGTGTGTTAAAAATTAACACGCACTAAAGAACAGTGGTCGCTCAGTTTTACTTTTTTTTTTTTTTATATTTTTTTTTTTTTATTAACAATTTTTTTGGTACAGTTGGTAAAATTTTGTAATACAAACTTTTTTTTATAAACAGTTTTTAAAAAGTAGAGAATAACATAAATAAAACCAAAAAAATCCCACATAGGCATCGCCAGTTCGTGGGTATACTTGAGTGATTTTAAGACAGATAATTACTCATAAACATACAATATATTGTAGAAGTTTAAAAAAAAAAAAAAATTAAATACATAAAAAATAGATTCAGTGTTTACTGAAATACATTCAAAAGACATGTTCATAAAGAATAATAAAAATTTGGTTAAGTTACAGCAAGTAAATGTTTGTGTCGACGGTATTTATCCAAGACTTTAATACATTTTTATACTTGCTGTAGGTGGATATATTTTTACAATCAATTTCTGTAGCCTTATAGAAAGCATTATATATTTTTGGTGTAATAAAATATGCATGTCTTTGCGCAAGCCTAGTGTTACACAGTGGAACTTCAAATACATTATTTAACCTATTACTAAAACGCTTTTCATTTTTTGTAAAAATAACATTTCGTGTAAATATATATTTTAAACATTGTTTACAGTAAATTTTTCTTATATCTAACAATTCAGCCTCATGGAACAATTGCACGGAGGGGTAGTTTATATCTTTATGCAACATTATTTTTAGTATTAATTTTTGAGTTATTTCTAGTGGCTTAATGTGTGTATTATACACACCCCCCCATCCAATTATTCCATAAGATACTGATGATTGCACCAATGCATGATACAGTAATTTTATTCTTTTAATGTCAACTATGTTTATTAAACGTTTAAAAATATAAGTTAAATACCTAAGTTTATTAACAAGCTTTTGAATGTGATCTGTCCATTTGAGTTGGCTGTCTATTATAATTCCTAAGTATTTAACTGTATTTCCCGTATTTATTTCTGTACAGCTAGAGCATAATATAGGATTGCAAGTATTTCTGTGAAACCTTATATTTAAGTGAGTTAAGGGTGCCGTCTTTTTGGTATTATAAAATGGAATATAGAGAGTTTTTTCACAGTTCAGAGTTAGGAGGTTTTGATTGAGCCATTCTTTGACAATGGATGTGCACTTATTTGCATTTTCAGAGACATCATCCCAGGATTTACCATGAACTGTGATTGCAGTATCGTCCGCGTACGAGAATAATTTTCCCGGAATGCTAATATTACATAGATCATTAATATAGATTAGGAACAATAACGGTCCGATAACTGTTCCTTGTGGAACCCCATAATGACCGCTACCAAAAGGTATAGAGTGATTAATATAAGTATTAGTTCTTACCAATGACTATCACAAGTATTTGATGATACATTTAACAGCGTCGGTTAAACAGAGTATGGAAACAGGATGAAAAGACTAACGACGAAGAAAGCATGTGTCAACAAAATATATAGGTTATGCATAGACAATAATAAAGTCATAGACAATTATTTTAATTTCCACGAACCTGAGGACTTTGGAGACTTTTAAGCGGCAATTGTGGTTCAAATGTGGGGGCCACCTCTTGACCGGAGCCTCAAATTATCTGGAAAACCAACCTTGTACGAAGGAAGCTTACTGTCTGATTGACAATCAGTTGTTAAGAGACTAATTTCTTTAATAGCGATTGCTTCTGTGATTCCGTTCTACTGATATTTCAGTGAATCTTGCTTGACAGGGCTAATAGCATCGATCCCTGTGCACCGGTACACGTACGCGAAGCTCTACAGACACTCATTCACAGTTAATGTTGGATTCAAGAGATTGGGTTATTTCTTTGAATAGTTTTTGTACAAAGGTGTATTTATATTTGTCTTACGTGTCATGTCATGACATGGTTTCGTGCATTTAGTAAAGTGAGGTTTATAATACGTTGGATTAGTTCTTTATTGTCCAAACAACCATGAGAAATTTTTTTAGGAGAAGGTTTTCTTTCATTATTTCAATAAAAAAATATGAAAGGTGTTTAAGATAAAGTTTTTTCCATAAAGGTAACGCCATATGTGCCGTGCGCGCACCGGCGCGGTCGGAACATTTTTTTTAGAATGCGATTTTAATCCTTGTATTAATAAACTGTACGAAGGACACGGTTAGAATCGCTCGAGCCATTCTGGTTCTTGACGTAACAGGTACCCGAAATACGCCCAGCCACTCGGAATTATTTGTATTAAATTCTCTTTGGCGTCGTACCATCATTTTTTTGCCGCGATTTGAACTTTCAAACTCGGAGCGTGGTAGGTAGTTAGAAACATCGAAAAATATATCAATTTATCAAATAATTACAAGTTATGTGGTTTTTATAAATAGTTCATTTATTCAAGGAATGTGTTTTGGTAAATATAATATTCGATAGCCCAAAATAAACCCACAAAATATTACGCCAAAGTCAAAATTTTGTGAGATATACGTGATTTCCTCCTTGGCATTTGACAAAGTGAATATCTCATTAGTTGAAGTAAGTTCTGAACTTATAAATAAAAACATTTTATGCTTTATTTTTAATTTTGAATTGCAGATTGAACAAAAACTAAAATGATTGTTTGTACAATTAAGAACAAAGGCGACGATTCGTTTGTCGCAATGCACCGTGATGCCCTATGTCGTGTTGCGTCAGAAGCGATCTCCATTTTCATCAGTGCGTCGGTGGCATGTTTTACATTAAAAAAATTGCACTTGAACATTATACACATAGAAGTATTATGTTATGATCACACAGGTGGCATTTCCAAGGTGTCACTTATACAAAAGATAATCAATGAAATACAAATGTATTTTAACAAAAACGGGCACTTCTATATAAACTATTCTGAATGTTCTCTTAAAAAATGTGTCTTTCATATTTATTTGATACTCACCTTAAGATTCGTTTTGATCATGCAATCGTTTATAAATCTTTTTTTTTCGTTATGTTATTTTTTACTCATATATTTATAAACCATAAGGATATATATATTTTTAATTTTCTTTATTGTTGAAAATGGTATGAACGAATTACACAAAGAATGATAACTTTTTGTTTGATCCTCAACACTTTGTCAATTCATCAATAACTCACCTCTGGGGAGAGCTACGTGCTTTTTGAATGCAGTGGATAAAAAAATAGATTTATTTTTTGTGTCCTATAGCGCATTTGTAAGATTTTTGGCATTGCATATACACTGCATAAATTGTACAATTATAACGTCTTAAGCTATAATGCCTGTAATTTTTATAAATAAATGTACAACTTAAATATATAAATAAATTCATTTGTTATTTTTTGTACAAATTTTCTACATTTATCATTTTTAAAATTTGCTTTTATTTAACTGTTTGGTTATGACCGATAAATATGTGTGTTATTTTGAATAAATTGTGAAATTATTAACCCCGATACAGGCGAACCCTAGTGGGGTTAATTCTAAAAATGAATTAAAATTGTAAGGAAGCAATAAATAAATTAACTGAAATATAATCAAAAGACATAATAAAAATAACTTGTTTTATATCCGTTTGAGAAAAATGGCATAGAAACACTATATTTATAAAATTAGTAACTCTAGATTTAAAACGCAACAAACCGAATCCTTAGAGCTGGTTCATACTCAGCTATCAAATAAAATATCATAGCACGCCAAATAATGCTTAGTTCACATTGAGCTATATATCTGCGAGCAGATATCTGTTGATTCGCGAGCGCTTATCTTTTGTCCTTTCACACGAGGCTATCAAATATTTCTTCCTGTGGTAGGAGAGGGGGTCAGTCGAATTAGGGAGCGGCAACGGAACGCATATTTTTTGTTCTGAAATCTGTCAACTTAAAATCTGTCATCCACGGGCCTAGGCAGCTCCGTAATTACAATGATCCCCTCTCCTGTTTTAGTCGGAGAAGGGGAGAGTTATCTTCTACGATATCGCGTCTGGAGCGGTTACGTCTGAGATGTGTATTGTCTATGATTGATCTGCGCTCAAAAACGCTTAGGTGTGAACGGTCTGAAGGGATTGTATTATGTATTATCGAACTCTATCAAAAATCATTTTAAAGAAATCAGCAACGGGAAGACTGCTTCCCCTATTTCCACATGAATGTAACACTAAAAATTATACTTGTTTTTACTTCTATGGAACACAGGGATGTCTTTATGTTAAAAATTGCGATGTGTTTGTATTAACTGCACTAATTACTTATGTGAAACACGTGACTGTTTACATGTATAAATAAAATTTAAACTCTTCTTCCATCCACAAGAAAATGCTTTTAATGGAAGACCAGTACTACTTTAATATGTACCATTTTTAAGATAAACAAAAAAATATATATACGTATACATATTATAATATTTTATTTTCTAAATTAAACATTAAAATTTTAAAAAATCTTATTTTCTACCACAACACATTAAAACTTGTCACATTTAAACAAACCACGTACACAACTCAGCACAGGTTATCCTTGTGAGGTGTTCACGAAACATAAAATATTACTCACCCACAGTTTCACCTTTTCAAGCCTTCCTTCATCCCAACATAATAAAAGTTCAAAATATATTATGAACAAATGTTTATAATTAGGTTAACATTGTAATATATAAAAAATAAATTGAAAAAGTATGTCATCAAAGAGAAAACGCATAAATTTAGGTGAATTATGAAAAATGTTTTTCTCCACTGTGAACCAGCACGTGTTTTTTCAAATTTCCCTTAATGGGGGTTGAATAGTTGCATTCCGAACATGAAAATGGTTTTTTTCTACTGTGCGTAAGCACGTGCCTCGTCAGACTGGACTTTGAAGAACATGAATAGATGCACTCGGAACATGAAAAAGGTTTTTCTCCACTGTGAGTCTGCATATGTCTTTTTAAATTTCCTCTATAAAAACATGAATAGTTACATCCGGAACATGAAAAGGGTTTTTCTCCACTATGAGTCAGCATGTGACGCTTTAGATGGTGCCCAAAATAACATGAATAGTAGCATTCGGGACACGTTAATAGTTTTTCTCCACTGTGAGTCCGCTTGTGGTTCGTCAGATATTTCTTAAAATAACACGAATAGTTGCACTCAGAACATGAAAAAGGTTTTTCTCCACTATGAGTCCGCATGTGTCTTTTTAAATCTCCCTTATAAAAGTATGAATAGTTGCACTCGGAACATGAAAAGGGCTTTTCTCCACTGTGAGTCAGCATGTGATTCTTTAAATTTCCCTTACGAGATGATGAATAGTTGCATCCCGAACATGAAAAGGGTTTTTCTCCACTGTGAGTCAGCATGTGTTTCTTTAAGTCTGCATTGCGAGAAGATGAATAATTGCATCCCGAACATGAAAAGGGTTTTTCTCCACTGTGGGTTACCATGTGGCTCGACAGATTGGACTTTGATGAACATGAATAGTTACACTCGGAACATGAAAAAGGTTTTTCTCCAGTATGTTTGAACAGGTGACTTTCTAAAACTGATTTACGAGAGCAGAAGTAGTTACAATGGGAGCAAGAGAATCGTTCTTCCGCATGAAGGATCTTCAGACCTGTGAAAAATAATACGGATAAAGAAGGCTCCATGAGACTTATAACAATAACAAAGTGGCTTATTAAATGAAGGACAATAAATTCTTAAAAACGTGAATGGTTTAATCTCAAAATGAAAATCGTTTTAACCTGCCGCCTGGTTTATTCTTCCAAAGCGTTCTAAGCATTCCTTTTTAACATCGGGGAAGTCAATATCAATTTCCATATAAGGAAAACCCCTTTCAACTTCTTCTCGGGGTCCGGGTTCTGTTTTAATGGTTAAATTCTCTACACGAATGCTACCTGGAAAATAAAACAGCAATACCGATTGATTAAAACAGCAACAATAATTGATCATTTACGTAATTAAATTTTAATTTACTTATTAATTTATTTAACGCTCAGAGGGCTATTACATAAACACATAAAGGTAACACTTTAACATGAGCAAGAAATTTTTTTATTTTTTTAATTTTTTTTTTTATTTGTTTATCTCAAAAATGGTACATATAAAGTAGTACTGGTCTTCCATTAAAAGCATTTGCTTGTGGATGGAAGAAGGTTTACATTCTATATATATTTATACATTTAAACAGTCACGTGCGTTACATAATTAATTAGTGCAGTTAATACAAACACATCGCAATTTTTAACTAAAAGACATCCATGCATTCCATAAGAGTAAAAACAAGTATATTTTTTAGTGTTACATTCATGTGGAAATAGGGGAAGCAGTCTTCCCGTTGCTGATTTCTTTAAAATGATTTTTGATAGAGTTCGATAATTTTATTTTGTTATTAATGATTCTGATTTCTATGGGTAGGTTGTTAAAAAAGTATTTTCCTTGGTATGAAAAATGATGTTGAGCAAAAGAAGTTTTTAGTTTCGGGCATACAAATACATGTTTGAGTCTGGTACGATTTTCCGTTACGAATGAGTGTTTTTCTTTTTCTTTTACAATTTGTAAGATTGAATTTTTTATAAATAGATTTTTGAATGTTGGGACTTTAAATTCTTCGAATATTCGTTCAGAAGGGAAGTCTGGAGGTTTTTTAAAAATAATTTTTATTATGAGTTTTTGAACAATTTCTATGGGGGTCAAACTAGTTTTGTAAGCTGCTCCCCAACTGGTAACGGCATACTGAAGAATAGACTGTACTAATGCGTAGTATATTGAGTATAGATTTTTCGTTGATAAGAAGTTTCTAATTCGTAAGAATATATAAATTAATTTCCTAATTCTTTTTATTGTATGGCCGATGTGATCTTTCCATTTGAGGTTTTTATCTACGATTATTCCAAGATATGTTATTTTATCCGCTATTTTCAGAAGTGAACATTTTTGTCGACAGTGATTAGTGTCGTGTTGTTCGAGAGAATGATCATGTAAGATTATTTGTAGATTTGGAGGTATATTGTTTGTGTTAATTTCGAAAGGGATGACATATGTTTTATCACTATTTAACGACAGGAGGTTATTGTCAAACCATATTTTTAGAGTGTTTATGTCTTCCGTGGCTTTTAAATTAATTTTTTCCCATGTTTTTTCTTTTATTATAAGCACTGTATCATCGGCGTAAGAGATAATTTGTCCATGTAATGGTTGAATAAATATGTCGTTTACATACAAAATGAACAATATTGGTCCCAGCACGGTGCCCTGTGGGATACCAAAACTTGGTGTTTCTTTGTCGCTTGTTTGGTCATTTATTTTAACAAATTGTGCACGATTGTTCAAGTAACTTTCTATCCATTGGACGGCTTTATCATTGATGTTATTTGATTTCAGTTTTTTAATAAGCTTTACGTGTGAGATACTATCAAATGCTTTTTTTAGGTCAATGAATATTCCTGCGCATTTATTGCCTTCATCAAGTGCCGAGTATATAAGTGATGTTACATTTGCTATTGCGTCTTGCGTGCTTTTTGTTTTTACGAACCCGAATTGATTGCAGTGTAATATTTTATTGTTCTCCAGAAAATCTACAACCCGTTTTTTCACAATCTTTTCAAATATTTTTGCAATATTTGATATTAAGGATATCGGTCGATAATTTGAAATGTTTTGTGGGTCACCGGTTTTAAAGATAGGGGATATTATAGATTGTTTATAATTAGTAGGGAATATGCCTTTAGTCAGACTGAGATTAATAAGATGGTTAAGAGGTTTCAGTAGATACATTTTCATTGTTTTAAGAATTTTCACGATAATGTGATCAAAACCTGGAGAGGATCCGTCTCTCATGTTTTCTATTATAAGTTGTATTTCAGTTTCAATATAAAATATACCTAAATAAAGTTACGCTAGAAAACAAAAAAAACATAAATAAAAATAAAATTAAGGCAACAAAAATTTTAAAGTACAGTGAGTTATAAAAACAATTAACTTTAATTTTAAAGTATGGTGATCAGATATGTTTACAAAATTACAATCGGTTTCTCATAGTGTAAAACCGCGAGCTGTGTCGGGAAATTAACAAAAGAGTATTGTGTCGTGTTATTCTTGTTGGTATGGCAGAGGCGTGGCATTAGAGAGGTCCGTGGGCGATGCTTCGACAATTCTAAAAAAGTTTCATGGATTATCATGTGTTCCGGAAGATTATCAAACCATCCATGTGCTCCAAGAGCAAAAATAAGAGGAAAACCGTTTTCTTGTTCTGGGTGTAGTAACATTTAAAGCTGAGGACTAGCGTGCAGGGTAGCTATTCCCGAGCAACGATCAATCGTTACTCGCCATGCGCCAGCTGCGAGCGAAAAATTCCTCGTCGTCGCGACCAACTTTTTCGAATGTTTCATATTTACGTATTCTTGAACGGCGAGCGGTCGCAAGGATGATTATATTGGTAGCCCTGTAAATGTTGTCTATGTTCCTGATGTTTTTGAGATTTCTATGGTGTAACTTTGAAATGTCAAACAGTGAAACGGTAAGTTTGTTGGGTCGGTTGATAATTTTAGAAATGGCCATATAACTAATAATCAAAAGCAACTGCTCATAGAACTAGTTACTTCTGATCAACAATAATGAGCGGAAAATTTGCCATTTTAATATGTAACCTTAAAACGACTTTATAACAATATTCGACGTCTTGCGAGTGCGAAAGTTCGCGCGGGAAAACGATAATACTAGATGTTGACAGCCAATTGCATAGACACGGTAATAAACAACCACTCGCTTCTCCGTTTCTACTGGTCTACCCCACTCGTTGTTGTGGCGAATGACTTTTGTCGTCTAAAAATGTTCCGTCGACTGGCTCAAGAATAACCACGTCGACCAATGTACGTACTTTCGACGGCGATTGCGAGCGACGAGGGCTTGGAGAATAGCTCCCCAGATTCACTCTTAGGTTAAAACCAGTTTCATGTTCCGAATGTTCTGTCAAAATTCCAGTAGCGAAGTAATCAACTGACGCATTTTGAAGAAAACCTTTCCTATATTTCGAGTGGAGTTAAAAATATGGTTTCAAACCATACTTCAAAATTCGTTATTCGTAGGAAAATCATGCGCATATTATAAGACCAATACAAATTAAAGCTGGGGACTCGCAAGCAGATTCATCCTTAATTTTAAAACAGTTTTGGATAAGAATGTAAGATTCTAGTTGTGAATTCATCCGGTGACACATTTCGAAGGACACATTCTGACAAATTCTCCGATTCGAAGTGCAGTTATAAAATTCTAGTTGCAGACTATGTATACGCTGCCAGAATCAAAGAAAAACCATTTTCATGTTCTGAGTGTAGTTTAAATTCACCCCAAACAGATTTAATAGAAACCAGTTTTGTGTTCAGAATATAACGATAAATTTAATAACAAGTTGCAGATTCATCGTTTACCGAGTGAAGCTTAATATTTGAGTGCATAGCAAATGCTGCGAAATTCTGAAAAATTTACTGTTCCGTTTGTAACTGTTATTTGGGAACTCTTACATAGAATAAATCTTAAGTTAAAAGGTGTATTGTGTTCTTAACACAGTGTAAAAACACGAGATTCAAAATCCGATTACATGGATACCATCCTCGATTTCCGAGAGTAGTTATAAATTTGTAGTAGAACTTATAAACATGATTTTTATTGGAAGAATACTCGTCACATGTGATTTTAAAAATCGGCATGAAATGAGGTCGTAATAAAAAAATGGATTTGAATATCGACATGTTTAGCATCAATGAACCACGATTTAGACAGCAAGCTTTATAGCTGTTAGTCTGATTGTGCTTCATTGATGTATAAATTGTTCATTAATGTTTAAATTGCTTAATTTCTGTTTATTTAAATTGCTTTAGTGTGCTTTGATCTTAATATTTTCTCTATTTTAAAAACGATTTGAAATTTTAATTTTGTTATGTTTTTAAAGTGAATAAATTGAATTGAATTGAGAGGAAGGAGAAGAAGTTCTGGGAAAGAAAGAGGTATGAGGGGTGACTAGGAATCTGGGGGACAATGTATCTAGGAGTGATGGATGCATGAATCCAACCGCGGTGCAAGGCGATGGGTCGAGAGAACCCGGCTGGACAGGTTTAGGTTAGATCTCGGTCAACCTGTCTCTCTAATCGGTGGGCAAGTCAACCAAGACCTAGACAAATATACCCCGTGCAACCTTAGCTTAGATACCAAACGTAACGATACACTTGGACGTGTTAGGGGTGTTAGTTATCCAATAAATGGTTTCCGGGCGACGTACACATACCCACTTCCCGTACAATGCAATGTAATATTCATGGAATGCAACTGATGCACAGAATACGTATTCGTTGAATATATTATAATATAAAACAGAAGCAACTAACTGTCTGACTGAGTGTTCTCCGCATATTGCAAACATTCCTTCTTTACATCTGGGAGGTCGAAATCTATATCCGTGTATGACATTTCACCCCCGCCTTCTTCCTGAAGCCCAGATTCCTTCTTGATGGAGACAGTGTCTGGATTTAGTAGATCCATGGCACTGCTGTGGTAGCGTTTGGTAATTGGTTCACGCCCAAACAAATATACCTGAAACAGAAAATAGTTGGAACGGAACTCTAATTCGTATGAGCTGTGAACAATGACCTTATGCATAGTGCATAGACTCACCATTGCCTCACAAACTCAAGACACAATGTGGAAAGTAAGAAACATCCTTATGTTTTCAGCAATTTTTTAGTTAAATAGTTATTCAGCTACAACAAAGATATTCAAAGAATGTGTGTGTATGAACGACATAAATAAAGGACCGGCGAGGTTTGTGAGTTTCCGCCGAATACTACATTTTACTTCACGGGTGTGACTAAGATGTAAAGTACGTTTACTCGTTTATACCAAGACGAATACGGAATGCTCTATGAGACGACCTACTGTCCTAGGTTGTCCTAACACTTAATATCGTTATGTTTGTTAACTCTCTCTAATGGTGCTACAAATTTGCGGGAAATAATTGCATTTTTATAATAATAACTAATTTACGGTTATTAACGAATGAAATGTTATTCTTTAGCTTTTAATAGTGTTTGCCGTTGAAGGCGGCGCTTCCCCGCTCAAAAAGAAGAAGATGGAGAGGTATGTAATTACGAATGTTGGACAGAACGCGCTAATATTTTAAATGATAAAATTGAAGCGAAAATTTTGAAAATGTTTAATAAAACATGACTCGTTTAAAATAGAGCAAAAATCTCGTGGAAGGAGTCTTAAGTATCATTTAAAGAAACATTTTGAATTTTTTCGCAAAAATAACTTGTAAAATAATAGAAACAGACGTGTTTTTAATAATTTTCGGAGCATACTTCGCGATTTATTTCCATCAAGGGAATTTCATATAATTTGTGTTTCGGCGTGGAACGCGTTTAGGTATTATCTTAAAAAATAACATATATTTTTTTAAGAGCTTAAAAACTTCAAATCTTTAAGGGAGATATGTAAGAAATCGGTAGAAATTCCCATTCCACGCGAGGACCTCATTACATTGATTGAATGCAATTTAATTAGTAGAAATAGGTAGCACACGACCTTCACGATGCGAGGAAATTGTGTACTAAAACTACGAAATCGAGGTCAATGCATTTGCTTCGTTTTAGGCTTATATTTATTTAACTGACACAGAATATGGTTGAAAGTTAGGTCTAATTCGAACGAGTTTTGAATATTTGTTTTCGTATGAAATATTCTGTCAAAAAATGAAGACGTATGCATGAAACAAGGATCTCGGAGTTGACATTTCAAAACGGTTGAGAGAATCGTCTTCAATCGAGGGGCAAATCAATATATACAATTAATTATCTCTAAAGATAGACCAGAATTATCTTATATTTGATTTGCTCTTTCTCTTTAAACAGAATAACGGAAACCTGAAGTTTTTAAATGCGAGTATTTGAATAAATTAGCTCTTTTAGTATTACCATGACATACCACGATTATTGTACCGTGACGGCACAAAAAAGGCAAAAAACCGTACGTTCCTTAACACAATAATGTCGGCCTTTCTTACACATTAAATAATGGTGAAACCAAAGATGAGATACACAATGTGCGTACGTCTTTTTCCTTTAAAGAAAAAAAAAGTAATCATTTTCTTGCATCTCTCTCACACATCGCATCATTTTGTGTTCGTAGACCCCTACAATACTTCTAGCCGTTACGATAATTTTTATATATGGAATATACAAGGATAATATTGAAGTTCAAAAATTTCAAAAGCACCAAACGTGAATGCACTGATGTTTTCGCTTTTGTTTTTAAACATATAATGCTGCAACTTTTTTTACACACTAAATAACAGCAGTCGAAAATGAGACAAAATGGGTTCATATGTCTGCATCTCCACAAAGGAATCATACATCTCCCTCACACATATAAAGAAAATGAAACATCCATAGCTGAGCCGTAATAAGATATATCTGTTTCCTCGAAATGAAAAAATAATAATATTGGAGGAAACAGACACAGGTCCATTGTGACGTGTGTCCGTTTTTGTCTCCCCATGATTAAATGTTTAAGAAAGAGTTGCAGCATTATTACGATAAAGAACTTGTTTTATGCTTTTTATGTGCCGTCACGGTAGCGTAATCGTGGATCGTCACGGTAATAATAAAAGTGCTCGATGCAATTTAAAAACCGTAATCTGCCAATATTATTAGCGACGTATTTACAAACAACAACCCGCTGCGCCAATGTTATTTATGTAAATTAGTAACAGGTTAAGAAGAAGTCTTTTGTACACGATAACAGATTGCATGCAGTATGAGTAATAATGGAAAGCAATATTATTATGAATGGCGGAGATCCGGGATAAGAAGAAGAAAGTGCGAGCAGATGCTATCGTGTATAAACAATAAACTGTTGCTGTTTCTCTGTACTACTGCTCAAGCCAAAGTGGCAAATTAATTATCCACAGAAACACTAATTTACAGGTATACATGTAAAAGTCAAAATATTTAAACGTTCCTCAGACAAAATTTCAAACCGATTCCCTCACTTGTGTGTACTGGGTACTGATTGGCGTAAGTTAAGTTAGGTCGCGTTAAACGTAGCGCGGTTGTGCATTTGAGCGTGCGATAGTGTGTTAAAAATTAACACGCACTAAAGAACAGTGGTCACTCAGTTTTACTTGGAATAATGACCGCTACCAAAAGGAATAGAGTGATTAATATAAGTATTAGTTCTTACCAATAACTATCACAAGTATTTGATGATAAATTTAACAGCGTCGGTCAAATAGAGTATGGGAACAAGATGAAAAGACTGACGATGAAGAAAGCATGTGTCAACAGCATATATAGGTTATACACAGGCAATAATGAAGTCATAGACAATTATTTTAATTTCCACGAATCTGGCTTTTTAAGGGCATCGAGACTTCAACCGGCTTAGTGGCAAGCACGTAAATTATTTCTCCTTGTCTATATATTCGTGATTTTCGAAGTGAAAGTGAAATGAAGTCGAAAGTGAATTTTGTGGGAAATAGAATTTGATAAAGAAAAAGCATTTATTACAATATTATAATAAATGTTTTATATCAATATTATTACGAAATATTAACATAATATCATTATTAAGATAAATTTATATTAATTTTAAAAAATTAGATGGGTGTCTGCATATGAAAAAATAGACAATTTATACATATTTATAATAATTTTATCTAGTATAAATTGTTTAACACGATGCGTAAAAGCTGTTTCACATTACGCTATAAATCTGCGAGCAGATATCTGTTGATTCGCGAGCGCTTATCTTTTGTCCTTTCACACGAGGCTATCAAATATTTCTTCCTGTGGTAGGAGAGGGGATCAGTCGAATTAGGGAGCGGCAACGGAACGCATATTTTTTGTACTGAAATCTGTCAACTTGTCATCCACGGGTCTAGGCAGCTCCGTAATTACAATGACCCCCTCTCTTATCCCAGAAGATAACTCTCCCCTTCTCCAAGTCGGAGAAGGGGAGAGTTATTTATTTAGAGCGTTATTTGGCGTGCTATGATCTTTTATATTTATAATAATAATAATAATATCTTTATTCAATGAAATTTATATTTGGAACATTATAACTAAGAAAATACATATTCAGTGTAGTTTACAATAGATTATATCAGTACAAAAAGTTTACAAGTAGAAAGTAGTATACATATGAACAGTAGGTTAAAGGTAAATTAAGAATACTAATGTGTAGTTAGTTATATGGTTGAAGATTCTTATAACCTGCCTCACTAGGCTAGCCTGTGTTAAGGCAGTTATTTGTACATCAATCTAAAATACTTACTAACATACCTACATTATTGTATTAATAATATGATGGTTACTTTAATGATAAACTCTAATAGTACTAACCAATACATTGGTGTCTTTAGTAATTGCGGATTTGGGTGAGTGCACCGGTAAAGGCCCTGTCATTACTTTTAATCCAAATTTTTATATTTTCTTTGAAATTTTTTTGTGAGTCGCATTTTTTTCTTAAGTCTGGAAGAATGTTGTAAAGTCTTGTTGCAAGGTATATAAAGTTACGTTGACCAAAAGTAGTATGCATTATGGGAGTTTGTAGTAAATCTTTATTATTGTTTCGAGTATTTAAGTGAGTATTCAATCTTTTTTGATAGTATTTATGTATGTTTGTGTATAGATGAATGAGGATTGTTTTTGCATATATCTGCCGAACGTCAAACACATTCATAACATTAAATATTAAGTTCGAGTCGGTAATTAGAGGTAGCAAGGATAATTTTTATAATAATTTTTTGTGCCTTTATGATTGGGTCTAGTGCAGATGCAGTGCCACCTCCCCATGTTATTATACCATACTCAATAACAGATTGGCAGACTGCAAAATAAATCATTTTTAGGTGTTGTAAGTCGAGAAAGTTTCGTATCGTTCTGAAGAAGTGCATGGTTTTTCTTATTTTGTTTGCAATTATTTGTGTGTGAAGATTCCATTTGAGATATGGATCAATGGTGAGGCCGAGGTACTTCGTGTGCGTAGTGCGCTCAACGTAGGGGCACTGACAACATTCATCGGAATTCAAACATGTGTGTATTCTAATAGAGGCACCATCATGAGGTTGACCCGTAATATTTATGATTGATGTGACATATTTAGTTTTCTCGGTGTTTAGTGTGAACGTATTTGTGTCCAACCACTTTTTTACAATGCCTATATCCGTTTGAGCTTTTTTGTAGACAGCAAGCCAAGTGTCAGCTTCAAACAGTAAGACAGTGTCATCGGCAAAACTAACGATTTTCCCCTGAATATTAATGTTGCATAAGTCGTTAATATATAACAGGAACAAAGACGGTCCTAGTATGCTATCTTATGGTATACCATAGTTAGTTGAGCATTGGTTGCTAAGTGTGTTATTTATTTTGACTTATTGCTTGCGTTCATGTAAGTAGCTTCTAAAAAAGTTTAGTTCGTTGCCTGTAATACCGATTTTTTCAAGCTTGTTTATTAATTTACTGTGTGATATTGTATCAAAGGCTTTAGAAAGATATAAAAAGATTGAAATACATTTTTTGCTTTTATCAAGGTTTTTAACAATGAAATCAGTTACGGCAGCAATAGCGTCTTAGGTACTCTTATTTTCTTGAAACCCATATTGGTTTTCTGATTCAGTTTATGACTCTTGAGAAATTTTACCAACTGAGCATTGATAATTTTTTCAAATACTTTAGATAGACTGGTCAGTATAGTTATTGGTCTATAATTGTTTATGTCTGCCTTGTTATCTGTTTTATGTATAGGAATAACAACACCTTGTTTAAGGTTTGTGGGGAAGTGTCCCTGACTGATACTAAGGTTTATTAGATGTTCTAGGGGCAATGCAATTTCCGTAGACAAAGTTTTCAAAATCTTGGTTGTTATTCCATCAACCCCGGCAGAAGAAGTGTTTTTTAGGGAATTAATTATTTTTAGGATCCTTTCCCCCGACACAGGTTGAAAATTGAATTTTGTTTTGGAAGATTGAATTTCTGCTTCAGTAGGTAGAACATTCCCACAATTTGGTAGACGAGAAGCAAGATTTGAACCAATATTATTAGTAAAGAAGTTATTGATGTGATCCGCAACGAGCTTTGGGTTTTTTGAGGTGTCAATAATTTTTCCATCAATACATAGCTTACTTACATTCCTAAGTACCTACCTACCAAACAAAGTGTCGTGCCACTGTCATCTCCTAGATTATTAAAGATAATAACAGGAAAAGTTAAAGTGATCGAATCGTAAATTGCTGTAGTTACTAAATTCAATATCGCGCATCGACTGTGCCTATTTCCAATTCAATTCAGTGTATTTTTTCGGATTAATCAGCCGTTAAAAATCTCATTCACAGTGACTAAACGAAGAATATAAACATTCATAAAAATCTCTGAAACTCAAGTGAATATTTAACTAATATCAGTGAAGCAGTGTATATACCACTTCGGTGGGATATTCAACACAAAAAAGTGTCTAAATTGTCCAATTAATAAAAATATAAACATTATAAATCCCGATACGGATCACCGCTATTCATTTGACAACAAATAAACAAGTCAAGAAAGTTAGCCCTGTTGCGGACTTTACAGCAGACAGGCGCAAAACACTGAAAATAATTCTTCTAAAAATTTAATAAATTTGATAAGTCACCAAAAGTCGTACCTCTAAATTCAACACGAGTGAGTGCCGTGCCTGCCCAGAAAACATTCTCTCCGACGATTCTATGTTCGTTTGCTCAAAATGCAAAGGGACTTTTCACCTCCACTGTGGTGGCGTGACAGAAAACACATATCGCCGCCTCACCAAAGAACGACGCGCTCAACAAAAATGCAAGCAGTGCATCAATTCGATGACGGGCAGTGATGGCAAACCATTGGAAGTAGTATCCAATAAACAAAACAAGGATACCATCAAATACTCGACCGATTTGAGTGCATATAATTCAAACGAGCTCCTTCAATCTCAAAACGCTATGATTAAACAAAGTAATAAAATTCTAGAAACGATATCGAATATGAGTAAGCAATATGAAGATATACTCATAAGAGTTCATAATTTAGAAGAACAAAATGAAGAACTAAAAAATAAAAACACTAAACTTGAAACCCGAATTGAATTTTTGGAAGGGCAAATGGATACTATGGACCGTGCAAATAGGTCTAAAAACATTGAAGTTCGGGGAATCCCTGAACTAAAGGGTGAGAACTTAAAAAATGTGTTCTATAACATTCGTCAAACTACAAAGTCTAATGTAAATACAAATGAAGTTGAAGCAGCTTACCGAATTTCTCAAAAAACTAATAAGGAACCTAAACCCATCATCTTCAAATTCAAAACTAACATGGACCGCGACCAATTTCTTTCTGATGTCAAAACCTACAACAAGCAAGCATCCAGTCCAGATGAAAAATTAAATACACAACAACTGGGAATTGCTGGCACTAGCTCGAAAGTCTACGTTTCCGAACACCTGACTTTTCGAGCCAAACACCTATGGTACCTGGCCCGTAAGGCAACAAGAGACAACAAATTTAAATACGCGTGGATTAAACAAGGACAAATATACATACGTTAGGACTTCGGAACGCCTGCAATACTCGTCAGTGAAACAAACAAAGGTCGATTACTGTTGTCATTACCTGAAATGCCATCAACAAACTAAATATAATGAACATCTGTTTGTAAATATTTATATCTTTAAATATTATTTCTTTCTACGTAATATTTACCCTCGTAACATGATCATTTATAAAATCAATATTACTCCAATGACTACCTTTTTGGAGCGTAATTCTTTTGATTTAATTCTTCATATTTTTGGCAAGCTTATGGATGTATGTCTCTCATATATTACATTGAAGTTTTTGTTCCAATATTATATTTCATACGAACCCAATCCTACACATGTGTTATATAATACCTTTTCAATTCTAAATGACAATTATAATTTCTGCATAAACCTTACCTATAGTTTAAACACAACAAAATACATATTTTTATATTATAGTCTTTGCTCTAAAGTGTCAGAAAAAAAATGTTCAACTTTTATGCCTCATACTTCAAAATCTAATGTTAATACTCGTAACATATCTTTTTTCCTAAATGATACTCCCATCATATACTTTATTTATCTGAGTCATTCTGCAACCAACACTACATATGTTTCCTTTTTTACTTACTATGTTATTAATTTACTGTTACCAATACCGAACTACATTTTTGGCACATTATTATTTCCTACTTTAGTAATTTAAAAAAATGGAAGACATAACAAATGTATTAGACAACATCTCACAGATTCCATGTACCGAAAAAAATAATGCTACAGAAGTCCGACAAATCTTAAATCAATCTAACCTTAAAATATTCTCCATGAATATCAGATCAATTAATAAAAATTTCAATGAACTCCTTATACTACTCACAGACCTTGATTCAGATTTTGACTTACTTATTCTGACCGAATGCTGGATCAAAGATAACTTTATTCCAAAAACTATAAAAGACTATAACCAATACAACACACAGAATAATAAATCTCAAAATGATGGCGTAATCATATACATCAAAAATCACATACAACACTCTATTAAAGAAATCTCAATCACAAATGCAAACTGTCTTAAACTCGAAATAGAAAATAGCGTAACGATATTATCTATATACCGATCACCGAGTGAGTCTAATATAACACCATTCTTAAACTCACTTAATCAATCCTTATCGTGTATGAGGGATTGTGAAAATGTACTTGTTATTGGTGACCTTAATATTAATATCATAAATACGATGCATCCCCAAGCAAATGAGTACATGAACTTGCTAACTCTACACGGTTTTATTCCAGCTATTACGGCCCCCACTCGGGTATCAGAATTATGCGCCAGTTGCATTGACCATGTCTTTGCTAAATGTAAATTGAATACCAAATCTCTCGTATACCAATGCACAGTTACAGACCATTATGCTACTATCACCTCCCTTTCACATGTTATTAAAAAATTACCTAAATCTAAGATACCCACGAAGAAAATCTGCTATGACACGCTATTCAAACTGGTTTCCAAGGAAAACTGGTCAAATTTCTATGAATTCACCGATCCAAACATAGCGTGCGAATTTTTTATCGACACCATACATAACCATTTAAAAAGTTCCACATCCAACACTAACAACAAACAAAGTAGTCGCAAAATTAAACTTAAGCCTTGGATAACAAATGGCATTCTACACAGTATTCACAAGCGTAATAAACTTCACAAATTTTGTAAAAACAATCCCAATAATCACGAATCTCTCCTATTTTACAAACGATACAGAAATGCTTGTAAAAAAATAATCTCTAGAGTTAGAGACGAATACTATAGAAAACAGATCAAGGAAGCTGCAAATGACAATAAAGAAATCTGGAATATTGTCAAAGAGATTTGCTATACCAACAAAACTACCGCACCTATAAATAAAATAACCATTGCAGACCAAACACTAGATACAACAACTCATCCAGAAAAAATCGCAAATCATTTCAATAAATTCTTCTCCACAGTCGGATCAGACTTAGCAAATAATATTTTAAATAAAAACGGAATGTCAGAATTTAACCTTGCAAATAATATATCGATCGATAATCTTAGCTATGATCCATTTAATCTCACTCCTACCACAGAACAAGAAATCACTGACATTATTTCATCACTCAAAAACATACATTCAACTGGAATCGACAATATATCCACTAAATTGATCAAACACCTCAAACCAATCATCACTAAGCCCCTTAAACATATCATAAACCTAAGCTTTCAAACTGGCCTCTTCCCAAATTCTTTAAAACACTCAACAATTATTCCTATCTGTAAATCAGGGGACAGATCATCAGTGAATAACTATAGACCAATATCCTTGCTGAGTCCGATATCAAAAATAATTGAAAAAACGGTAAAACGAAGGCTATACAAATTTCTTGAAGACAATGACATTTTGTCAGGAAATCAATATGGCTTCCGCAAAGGTCGTAGTGCCGCAGATGCAATTGCAACTTTTACAAAAGCAATCTCTGATAACCTCGATAAAGGCCGCAAGCCCCTTGCTGTTTTCTTGGATCTAGCCAAAGCCTTTGATACTGTCTCTCACCGCATACTTTTGAAAAAACTCCTTCAGGTAGGAATAAAAGGTACTCCCCTCAAATGGTTTGAGAACTATCTAACAAATAGGTCACAATCGTCTCTTGTAAATTCTGCTAAAGAATACAGAAGTACAAGTTTACCAATCACGTACGGTGTGCCTCAAGGCAGTGTATTAGGCCCACTTCTCTTTCTAATATATATTAACACTTTATGTAACTTGGAAATTAAAGGAACTATAATATCCTTTGCCGATGATACGGTAATCATCTTTGAAGCTGAAAATTGGAACTCAACTATGGAAAAAGCAAATAAGGGCCTAAATAAAGTAAAACATTGGTTAGACGACAACCTTCTGACTCTTAATATTGACAAAACAAAATATTTACTTTTCTCCATACGTAAAGTCACTCCTCCTCAAAACTGTTCTAATCTTATCATTCACTCATGCTCACAGAACCATATTACCCTTACGCCTCCCCACAATAATTGCTCATGCACCAACCTAAAAAAATCCGACCAAATTAAATATCTGGGGATTGTTATAGATGACCAACTGCGTTGGGAGGACCATGTCAATTTCACAACAAAAAGACTCCGCAAATTGTGCTATATATTTCTCTCTCTCAGATCAATCCTGAACATTCAAACAATGAGATGCATATATTTGCACTATTCCAATCAATAGCCACATACGGTATCGTGGGATGGGGAGGCTGTGCAGCTTCAATTATATATCCCTTGATCTTAATTCAAAAGCTGCTACTAAGGATTATATTAAAATGTCACCCATCTCACCCATCAGAGCCACTTTTTAAAAAATTCGCAATCCTAGACATTAGACAATTATACGTTAAGAGAATTCTCATACACATAAGGAAAAATGATTTAACACTCAAACTCAACAAAATATTTACACCCGCTATTCATCACACCAAAAATGCAAAATTCCTCCAACAAAAACAGCTTTCGCCCAACGACAGTTCTCTTACATCGCGCCTAAAATGTTCAACTTACTGAGTATTGATATTAAGACATCGAAAACTGATGATCTTTATGCCATTAATATACAGAACTGGTTATTTACTCAGGGAAGGAAATATTATAAAGAATGCCTTACATCTTAAAAACTGTTCTTATTTTTTCATATTTCTCGAGTAAAAAATCTTATCTCTAAATTAATCTTCAACCAAAACTTTATATTACGCTGATGCTTTTTTTTCATATTTTTTGACATTGTTCGTCCATTTCATATGCTGCCTAGGAATACTTGCTTTTGTTTTTTGGGGTCTAAGACTATCATTGTTCATCTATATAGATGATTTATTCTTATTTTTTATTTTATTTTATTCTTATTTATACAAGATTCACCTAGTTTAACTCCTTTCCTGTATGTGATCATGTACATAATACTAGTATGAATATTTTCCTTAATATGTATGCTATATGCTTGTACTTTCATCTACATATATATGGATGATTATTAATATTATATACTTAATATCTTATGAATCTTGACTACCATAATACGGGCATTTGCCTAGCTTGGTAGTCGAAATACCATATAAAACAATCCTGTAATAAACAAAATGAATAAAGAAATTTAAAAAAAAAAAAAACTTATGTCCTGTTTATTTGTGGTGTTTTGTGTATTTGTGGCTTCTCTTAGGGCCCGTATATCAGTTTCTGCTAAGGAGCACATTCCTCGCTCAACTTAAACCGACCAAATCGGCCGCTTAAGCCGCAGAATAGTTCCATTTCTGGACGCGATGTGGCGCTATTGGCAATAACACATTTGTCAGATTTGACATTTGACAATGGTTCGATTTCCATATGCATTTGCTACGTACGTAAATTACATTTTAGGAATAAAATAACCAACAGCATGGAGTTTGAGCTTTCTTCGAGCGTTGAGGATTTAGATATCGATAATTTCGTAGAACATTTAACAGACCACGCAAAGTGCGAATATATAGAAGCAGGGCTGACGACTTCCTGGCGTGGATTAAATTGAATTTCATAACAGGTCTCGTCTCTCCAAAAGGGTCGTAAATTGCTTGCTAGATTTGATAAGGGATGACATCAAATCTAAAATGAACTGGTAAGTGAAAATGCTTTTTAAAAGGTATAAAAAAAGTAGCTAACAACGCAAATACATATCTAACAAATACATATCTAAATAGTGTGTTTTCATTTCAGGAATAAAGCACTCACTCCAAAACGCCAGATACTTTTAACAATCAGATACCTAGCATCTGGCTCCATGCTGATAGCTGTGGAGGACTTTATCAGAGTTCACAAAACACCGCAAGCAAGCACATTTGGATAGTTTTACAATCAATTGCACATTGACAGAACTGCTTTCATTATTTTCAAAAATGATCCTGAAAGTTTGGAAGAAAAAACAAAGAAGGTTGCAATAGCAAGAAGGTGTGCAATAGCACGCTTCCCCAAGTGACTGGTACTCTTGATTGCAGGCACATGCAGTCCTCCGGTAAGTTATCCAATTGCTTGTCCCAATATCAACAAACATTACACCAAAAATATATAATGCTTTCTATAAGGCTACAGAAATTGATTGTAAAAATATATCCACCAACAGCAAGTATAAAAATGTATTAAAGTCTTGGACAAATACCATTGACACAAACATTTACTTGCTGTAACATCTGACCTGCTGTAACTTAACAAATTTTTATTTATCTTTATGAACATGTCTTTTGAATATGTATTTCAGTAAACACATCTATTTTTTATGTATTTAATTTTTTTTTTTTTTAATCTTCTACAAAGATAGTGTATGTTTATTAGTAAATTTCTGTCTTAAAAACACTCAAGTATACCCACGAACTGGCAATGCCTATGTGGGATTTTTTTGGTTAATCTGCTAATCTATTTGTATTATTTCTCCACTTTTTTAAAACTGTTTATATAAAAAGTATTACAAAATTTTACCAATTGTACCAAAAAAATTGTTAATAAATAAAAAATGTCGCCCCTTTGCTTGCTTACCTTATTCAACTCATGAATGCGCAGACTAATCATTAGTGTACCATTATTTTAGGTGGACGCAACCCGAGATTTATCGGAACCGAAAAGGTTTCTTTTCTGTCAACCTGCAAGCTATTTGTGATGCTGATCTCAGATTCACCGATATTGTTTCAAGTTGGCAGGGGTTACATATTTTATATTAGTGTAATTATTTATCTTTTGCATTAACATAGTTGTAAATTTATCCCAGGCCTCTTCAATATTCTATCATACTGTAAAATGTAAATTAATAATGTATCAAAATAAAAAATTGTCTGAGGAAGTATAACAGGGTGTTTATTTTTTAAATGTCTTTATTAAGGTGTAATATTCAAAGGAATACAAACAAATTACACAAAAGAATTCTTTACAGACTACTCCGAATTGAAGACATTAAGATAATGATGGATCAAAATCTGGATATATTTCAGGTGAAAGCTATCACCGACAACAAAGAAATAGTCAACTTTATCTAATGGTTACCAAATAAAGTTGGTTTATATTGTCATGCTTGCTAATTGTGACAATCTGTATAGTTATAGTAAGTATTACGTATGTCTGTTTAAATTGTAATTGAAAATTAACATCCTGTTGGCAAACTACTAATTGCAGTTTAACGGGAATGTACCTTGAAAAACAATAAAAAAGGTAAGTATTTTAATTTGAATTATAAATGTTGTTATTTTTGTGAACTAAAGTACAAATATTACTTCATATGGAAGTAGTATAAGTTCTTAAGTTTTTTCTCCTCATCAGCAGTTCCATCCTGAGGAGGTGCTCCTCGTGTTCTTCATGCATTTGGTTTTGAGGTTTTCGGCCCTGCAATGCAGATGTTCTTTCTCGTCTTCCTGGCGTTTAGTCTTAAAGCCCTCCACCTTGAGGAGATTTTGGAGATTTGAAGTTTAATTTTTTATTTTAAATTCTGCCAAAGATCTCCACTGGTGGTTGCGGTGGTAGATTTTCTTTTCGCTGGAACAGAAGAATATAATATTATAAAAAGTTGTACATAAAAATACCAACAGTTCTTCAGAATCTTCTTTGATGTCAACTGATCAATTTGAAAAGTGATGTAGGAATTAACTAACCGACATTTCAGCGGGCAGAGAGGACAGACCGTCACACAACTCAGGCTTAGCATAAATTCCTTGCTTCATCCATATTCATACATACTCTTATATTATACTGTATTTAAATCATCCATGTATATAAATTTCTGGGCAACATGCCTGTTTTATGTACTTAAATAAAAATAAATAAATTATTCTGATTCTTGACATGGTCCGACTCGCCATTGGTCTTGCCGACTTCTTCTACCATTCATATTTGCAACAGATATTTTCCTAACACTCCTTCCTTCGTTAATTCGCTCTACACACCCGTGCGACCCTTTCTGTATTATATTATAAATAACGCAGGTTATTTTGTTATGAGTACTAAAAATGCATTATTGAAAAATAATAAAATTAAACAACACAATTATAAAAACTTTTCTAAATTAAAAAACCTATCACCTTGGTGATACATCCACTCAGAATCCAAATGCTATTTGAAATCAGTGGCAGTCTGTGACCTTTCAGTGAGCAAGTTTTTTTTTTTACATGGGCTCCACACAGGAGGCCCTGAGGAAAATAATTTCCCTCAGGGCCTATGTCATCTTTGCGGATGCTGTGTGGAGGTTTTTTTTTTTAAGGAAAGGAAGGGGAGGAGAGTTCTGGGAAGGAAATGGGTTTAAGGAGTGGGTAGGAATCTGTACTGGCAAGGTGTTGTGTGAGCAAGTGTGCTAAGATATAATACAAACCCAGGTAGTTCGTGTTGGTTTGATAGTGCTCTCATCGTTTTGGTGTAATTTGGCTGCAATTCTGATCAATTTTAGAATGCTAAAACAAAAATAGTAATATTACTTACCAAAATGATGTAAAATAGACAAATCTTTAACATGCCATGAACACCAGAAATGGAAACAGAATTTTTTATGAGTTCAAATCAATTTTAAGTTAAGTAAGTAACTAACTAACTGTCATACGAGAGAAAGAATCGCCAAACGTGCACAACTCAGGATTAGCATAAATTCCTTGCTTCATCCTTATTCATACATACTCTTATATTATACTGTATTTAAATCATCCATGTATGTAAATTTCTGGGCAACATGCCTGTTTTATGTACTTAAATAAAAATAAATAAATTAATCTGATTCTTATGGTCTGACTCGCCATGTCTTGCCGACTTCTTCTAACATTTACATTTGCAACGTATATTCTCCTAACAATCCTTTCTTCGTTAGTTCGCTCTACACACCCATGCTACCCTTTCTGTATTATATTATAAATAACGCAGGTTATTTTGTTTTATGAGTACTAAAAATGTATTATTGAAAAATAATAAAATTAAACACAATTATAAAAAAATTTCTAAATTAAAAAACCTATCACCTTGGTGATACATCCACTCAGAATCCAAATGCTATTTGAAATCAGTGGCAGTCTGTGACCTTTCAGTGAGCAAGTTTTTTTTTTTTTACAAGGGCTCCACACAGGAGGCCCTGAGGAAAATAATTTCCCTTAGGGCCTACGTCATCTTTGGGGATGCTGTGTGGAGGGTTTTTTTTAAGGAAAGGAAGGGGAGGAGAGTTCTGGGAAGGAATCTTGGGTTCAGTGTGTCCTGGCAAGGCGGTGTGTGAGCAAGTGTGCTAAGATTGAAAAATATTTATAACAGTAGTACCTAGTTGAAAATGTTTTTTTTATTTCAATTTTTTTGTATGATATATTGTGGCTGCTTTTCATATAAAAGATTAAAATTTTGAAAAAAAAATTTTTTTTTGTTACAACATTATCAATTGGTATTTTTCAATCTTACCACTCCAGCTACGAAAAATCTAGAACTGCCCCTGCTTCAAATGATTTAGCTTTCTTTGGTTATCATTTCTGATAAGTCAGGTACTTCCGTACCTTCCTCTACCCTAACTCCTTCACGTATCTATCTCATTTACCCCTCACAACATACCCCACAGAAGATGCCATCTCACTGGTTTCAGTTAGCAGGGAGAGGTTGGGACTCTTGTGCGATATTCACATTAAAAAAATTAACAGTATATTACAAACCCCGGTAGCTTGTGCTGGATTGATAAGTGCTCTCATCGTTTTAGTGTAATTTGGCTGCAATTCTGATCAATTTTAGAATGCTAAAACAAAGATAGTAATATTAGTTACCAAATGATTTAAAATAGACAAATCTTTTGAGATGTTTTGAATGCAGAAATATGCCGTGAATAGCAGAAATGGAAACATAAATGTTTATGAGTTCAAATCAGTTAAGTAAGTAACTAACTAACTGTCACATCAGAGAATGAATCGTCAAACGTGCATACATCATACCGTACTGTGATTCTGACTATTGACGTGGTCAATACGTGAAGTATTAGAGTACTTGATCAAGCCTGATGTCAACCTCGGCTTCTTCTACCATTCACATTCATGCCATATATTTTCCTTGCACCCTTTCTTCGTTCATCCTCATATACCTAGTCAATTGATATGACAAACATAATAAGTTAGTATTTCATATTACAATTGAATTTGAGGGGCTTTTTTCAGAGAGGCTGCACAAGGGAGTTTTGTATAGCCAAAATTTAAACTTTACAATCAATGAAATGTCCCTTCGACAGCTGTCAGAGTTGTGAATTCTAAAAAATTTAAAATTAAATTCCTTGGTTACTTGATATGCATACTTAATAATAGTTACCTTTGAGGACTGTTGATTCTACTCCGGTCGACTGGGTGGGCAACAGTCCCATTATACTCCCATCGATCCGGGTGTACCTTGCATCGACAGCAGGCCCTCCTGTCTGATACGATACTTTATATTTGTGGCAAATTTTCGCCTCATGTTCATTTTAATGTTGTCCCACTTTTTTTCCAATGCATCTGCCGAAATTGTATTGAAATTGAATTCTCAAGTCAGCTCATTCAATTCCAATTGACCGCTTTATTATCCAGCTCTTTGATGAGACCAGCTCAACCAGCAATTTTATCCCCTGTCTTCCGCGAAGTTCGGTGTTCTAGTATTTTTGATTTCTGAAATTATTCACGTAAAGCAAGGTAAACAAATAATTTCAACTAGTCAATTATTCAACTAGTCAATTTTAATAATTAATCTAAATCGAAGTAAAAACATGAAAACTATAGTGAACAACACAATTGTGCATAAAACTTACCACAAATTAATAAAAGCCTTGGAAAAAGCATTGACACTTGACGTTGACGCCATTGACGTTTGAAGTTTGAAACTTACCATAGAGTCAATAGATATTAACAAAAATAGATTGGTTCGACATAGAAATCCTCGGTTAGTATCATAGACTAAACGTTTAAAATTGGCCAACTCTAGGTTTACGACTGATATACGGATTACGTGCAAAGCCCGGCTTAAGCCTCACTTTGCGTCAAAGCCGAGCTTTGGGACAACTGATATACGGGCCCTTAGAATTTGCCATATTTTTTTGGGATCGTTATTACTTTCTTTGATTTTGTCTCTGTAATAGATTTCTTTTGCCTTTCTAGTTACTTCACAGCACGTATTTCTATATCTTTTGTAGATGTTTAGTGATTGGTATCGCAAATGCGACACGTGGAGTGGACTGTATCAATATATTAAAAAAAATGTTATGCTTGTGTATACTTTGACACAACTATGGGGAATGGTAAACAGATGAATGGGGAAGGAAACTGACTTACCCCTTATGGTTGATGTTCAGCTCAATATTATTACTACACAAAAAAAGGGAATGCATCACCAAGTTACTAATAATCCCATCTTAGTCTAATCCTGATTCTCTATTTACATATATGCGATATTTAAATTTTTAGAGATTTATGCTTTCTTAAAAAAAAAAAAAAATATTATGGGTCTGAGGGAGCACTAAGTCACTCACTGCACAAGCTTCCATAAAACTGGTCGATGTTATATAAAACTGAGAGAATAATGATGTTCGTTGCACAGTTTCTTTTAACAGACTCACTGACATATTGATTTTATTGTTGTACGGTAGGTAATATTGTCAGTAAGGACAGGTAATTGTGGTACAAAAAGGATGGGTAGAGAAATGGAACAAGGTATATAGATAGGTATACATAGTTGCGTCAACATTTTCCGCCCACCTAATTTTGGAACAAAATTAACAATAAAAAATAATAAAAAATAATAACAATAATAACAAAAAGTAGCTTGAATACCATGTTATTACTCAAAAATTATAAGGAAAATTATTAAAAAAAATTTATTGTGAGACGTAAGCACACCAGCTGTCTTCTGTGTATTTATCAAAGGAAACAAAAGGAAAACAAAAACATAAAATATAAGGAAGAGATAGCTCTATGATAAAAAATGCTGAGTATTGAATTAACAGATGACTTATTCTATAGGCAAGGGGCAAAGCTTAACCGCTGGGCGGACAAATATACCTTTAGTGGTTTTAATAGTTGCAACGCGAACGATATTATCTTTACCCGGATGTATGGCAACAATTCGCCCTAACGCCCAGCGCATGGGTGGAAGACGTTCATCCTTTACTAGCACGAGTTGACCGATCTCTAAATTGGGTCTGTCTCTCAACCATTTTGCACGTTGTTGTAGAGTATTAAGATACTCCACATTCCAACATCGCCAAAAGTGTTGAGACATCTTTTGTATGTGTTGCCAACGACTTAAACGGTTTGATTCAGTAGCGGACAGGTCATATTCGGGAAGTCCTAAGAGGAATCCTCCTATCAGAAAATGGACGGGTGTAAGGGCGTCGACGTTTTCTGGATCAACCGACAAGGGGCAAAGGGGGCGTGAATTTAGAATAGCTTCAATGGTAGTAAGAAGTGTGGCAAACTCCTCAAATGTTAGGGAAGTATCACCCACTACTCGAACCAAATGATGCTTGACGGATTTAATTCCGGATTCCCACAGTCCACCAAAGCGTGGACTGGCGGGAGGATTAAATGTCCACAGGATTTCCTTTTGGGCAAGATAGTCTGAAATTACTTGACGTTGTGGTGAAGAATAGAAATATTTAAATACTCCAGTTAGGTACCGCTTTGTTCCTACAAAATTTGTGCCGCAGTCACTGAAGACTTCGGAACACAAAACCCCGTCGATTTATGAATCGGGTTAGGGATGCGATAAAGGCATCCGTGGAGAGGTCTGACACGACCTCAAGGTGCAAGGCTTTGGTGGCCATGCAGACAAAAAGACATAAATAAGCCTTAGTGGTTTTTGCTCCACGACGTTTATGATCCTTCAGCATAAAAGGCCCACCAAAATCGACGCCTACACGAGAAAAGGGACGACTAGGTTGAACACGAGAGGACGGCAGATCCACCATCACAGGTGAATGTGCAGTGGCCCGAAACTTGTGGCATGTGACACATTTTGATAACTGAAATCGAATGACGGTACGACCGGACGTAATCCAGTATTTGCGTTGAATAAGAAATTGGAGAGTACGCGGTCCGACGTGAAGATAAGCACGGTGATAGTAATCAATTAACAACCCGGTCAAATGACTAGACTTAGGAAGTAAAATGGGATGCTTACTATCGGATGGGAGTGCAGAATTTGTTAGCCGACCGCCCACCCTCAGGATACCGTGAGGGTCAATAAAAGGTTTCATTTTTTGAAGGCCGGAAGAACACATTTTGTCAGAGCTTAACAAAATAAAATCGTTGTGAAAATAAGCCTGTTGTTCGAGTTTTATAATCTTCATGAATGCGTTGTCCAGTTCTTGAAGAGTGAGTGTCGCATGATCTATGCTCTGTTTTGCCATTGTGGAAACATTAGAAAGGAAAACCTAAGGATCCATGCAATAACTTTCTTTAATTTTGATAATGAAGAATACTTCGCTATGATGGAAGATGATTTTAATTCGACCTTAAAAACTGTAGGTTTAGGGGGTTGAATTTCTGGCCATTCGCTTGCTGGAATAAATGGTAGCCTCGCCGAAGGCCAATCCTCAACTGGATTACGGAGCCACGGTGGACCCGAAAGCCATGATAGATGTTCTACAAAATGAGCAGGAAGGGTACCTCGGGACCCATAGTCAGCACTGTTATCTTCTGAAATAACATGCTTCCAAATTGCTTTTGGCGTGTTATCAAGGATCTGAACAACACGGTTTGCGACGAAAGTTTTTAATAAATGTGGTGGCGTTTGAAGCCAAGATAAGACAATTGTCGAGTCAGTGAAGAGGATAACCTTTTCGATTTGCGCGGCAAAATGTACTGACGACAATATATATTTTATAAGTTTTGAAAGCAGCACGGCTGCACACAACTCTAATCTGGGGATTTTAATGACTTTAAAGGTGCAACCTTGGATTTGGCCATCAGCAAGTGGCTAGAATTATGGTTTTGAACAACTAAATATGTCACGGCTGCATAACCCAGTTGTGATACATCGCAAAATCCTACGAGGATACAATGACTATCTAGATTCGTATGGTAATATCGTGGAATTCGTAACTGTTGTAGCAATGGAAGTTGTTCCACAAAGTTGTTCCACGTGGACATGATGTGGAGTGGTACTTCAGTGTCCCAGTCCACGTTCAATTTCCAAAGTTCTTGGATAATCCGTTTTGCAGTGAAGATCACAGGAGACAACCACCCTAGCGGATCGTATATCCGAGCAAGGGTTGATAATATATTCCGCTTCGAACATACTGCCGAATAGGGTATCGAAATGTGATAAGAAAAATAATCCTCTTGGGATTCCAAAAAACACCTAATATTTTAACATTCGATTGAGTTTTGTTAAAATTCAATTGTTGTTGTTGACATTCAGAATCATGCTCGAGTAATTCTGAACAATGGCTTGCCCACTTGCTGAGCTCCAGTTTGGCTGATTTTAAAACGGCTACAATTTCTTCCTTGAGGTGTCGAGCAGATTCAATGGAATCTGCCCCAGTCGCCAAGTCATCAACATAAAAATTCTCTAAAAGCGCCCTTGAGGCGGCAGGATAGTTTTCCCTCTCATCCCTAGCCAATTGACGTAAAGTCGAAATGGCCAAAAATGGGGAGGACGTTAAACCGTGGGTTATGGTTTTAAGTTCGTAATCTTTCATTGGTTCACTCGGGGAGTCGCGCCAAAGGATGTGCTGATATTTACGATGGTTGGGAATAATCAAAATTTGCCGGTACATTTTACAAATGTCAGCAGTAAATACGAATTTATGAAATCTAAAATTCAATATCATGTATGGTATTTCTGTTTGTAGTTTTGGACCGCTGTATAGCATGTCATTTAATGACATATCGGAGGCCTTCGCAGACCCATCAAAGACAACGCGAATTTTACCTTTTCCATTGATTACCGCATGATGGGAAAGATAATTTGCCCCAGAGTTGGGTGCTACGCGTTTCATGTGACTAAGACCTTCATATTCATGAAGAAAATCCCTATAACTAGTCGCCAACGTCGCATCCCTATCAAAACGCTTTTCCAGCTTGCGCATTCGCGATTCGGCCAAGTTGTAAGTATTTTGCGGTGGAGGACTGTCCGATTTTAACAGAATCGGAACCACATATCTCTCATCCGTCTATCTGTAATGCTCCTTCTGAAACATTTCTTCTGCCTTGGTGTTGTCGGGGTTTAAATCAGAAACGACGGGAGCCTCTTTAATTTCCCAGAAATTTTTCATTGTATCATTTAATGACATGTCGGACAGTGTCAAAAGTGACGTTGGCGATGAATCGATCGATTGACATCCAACCTTCCCAAGAATAATATATCCAAAGACTGTATTTAAAGCACTAGGGTTTCCACGAACGATATGTGATTGATCATCCAAAATGTTGGGATATAAATCGGCGCCGAGTAGAAAATCTATTTGACCCGGCTGATCAAAACTTGGATCTGCTAACGATAAATTGAGAAATCGCGATTTAACATCTTTATCCAGTGTGACATAATGGTATCCATGAAATAATTTCCTGAATTACTATGGGTGTCACAGATCACATAGGTGCTAGCTGTTTGACAGGTTTGATAACACATGAGGTTATACCTGTGCATGATTTAATAGCTGTCTGTCCTAATCCATTTAACGGAGTCTTATATTTCCTTATAGATAAGCCTAGCTTCTTGGCACAACTCTGCGTGATAATAGAGACTTGACTTCCATTATCTACGATGATACGTACAGGAACGTAGGCGCCAAATTTATTTTGCATGTGAACAATCGCTGTACCCAAAAGTACATTGGGTGCGTTGCTCACATTTTCGTTTGACTTTGTGACGGCAGTCAATGACGTGGTCACGTTTTCACCCGTGGAGGGTGTTTCAAAATGCAACATAGAATGGTGCCGCTTGTTACAAATTTTACAACTAGATTGTGATTGGCAATCTCCAAATCGATGAAACTTTAAACAATTAAAACATCGATTTAAATGTTTTATGCGATTTTTCCTTTCAAGGGGAGACATTTCAAGAAATTTGCCACATTTATAAATTGAGTGAGATTCCTTGCATATAGCGCACAATTCAGAGCTAGAATTCGCCGCCAATAAGGATTTTCGCGCAACCGCCGTCGTTGATTTAGGTATGTTTGCACTAAGTGGGTTAGACGCTTCGAGAATTCTAATTTGATTGTGTAAAAATTCAAATAATTGAGATGTCTCTGGTAATTGTGTTCGTGTAAGTGACGTTTCGAATTGTCGTCTGGTGTCTTGATCCAAACATCGTAAGATTATGTGGGCAACAAACTTACTAAATATATCTTCATGTTTCATTGCATTCAAAGCAGATAAATTTTCTTGAAAAGTGTTTAAGATATGTGTTAATCCATTTATCGATTCATTAGGTAATGGTTTAAAATTCATCATTTCGTCTACATAAAAAGTAAATAATAATCTACTATCTTCATACTTTTGCAGCAGAATATTCCAAGCTATTGGGTAATTCTCAGCAATTAATGGTAACGATTTAACCAAATTCATGCAGTTCCCTTCAGTAACGAAATTAAGTGATGAAATTTCTCTATATCTGTATACATATTATTATTACGTACTAGATTTTCGAACAATGCATGGAAGGTATGCCAATTTTTTAGATTGGAATCAAATGGTGTTATTTGAATCGCGGGTAATTTTAAGTTGCCAATACTATTTGCAGAAATTGGTTCTGACTTAATGTTTGAATTTTACTGTCTTTTTGCAGATGAAATTTCAAAGAACATTACATTACATTACATCTAATTGTTCAGAGATTGTTGCTATCTCCGCACAATCACTTGCCTTGTCCGATTCAATTAATAAATTTTCAATATCATTACGTAATGACTCTACCTCTCCGAGCCATTCGGAAACTTTTTCATACCGGCTTAAAAACGTTTCCCTTTTTTTTTCATCAGTGTTTATAAAAGGTATTAATTGATGCGTTATTTGTAACCTAGCTAAAAAACGATCCCTTCGAATTTTCAATACGGCAATCTTCTTATCTGCCATCTTAAACTAATTCTTGTTTAGTGAAATATTATGTATTTAACACAGAAAACAGCCAATGTATACGGCGACAATAATTATAGAATTTTTTTTTTTTTTTTTTTACAGTTAATACCGCACAAGAGTCCCAACTGCTCTCGTCTGGAGCCAGTGAGACTATGGCATCCCCAATCGGGGTATGTTGTGAGGCTGAAGGTAGTGGGGAGGGGAAGGAGATAGGGAAGAGGAAGGTGGGGAAGTACCTGGCAATTCAGTTCTGGTCACTAAACGCGGCTAAAGCCATTTCAAGCAACGTTTCAATTCTGAATGGTGGTCTTACACCAGGGCGATACTGATAGTATCTTCCACTCTGGAACGTGCCGCAAATATACTATATATTATTTTAAATGAATAAATTGTGAAATAACGCAAATTAATCAAATAAAATTTATTTGCGCACGCCGGGTTCGAACCCGCGACCTTCGGATTGTGAGTCGAGAGTCTTGCCTCGGGACCACGGAGGCCGTCAAATAGAATGTAATGAATTTAATGTTTTCTAGTTTAATCCAGGCTAGTAATGACCAAATAATGGTATCGCAAATGCGACACGTGGAGTGGACTGTATCAATATATTAAAAAAAAAAATGTTACGCTTGTGTATACTTTGACACAACTATGGGGAATGGTAAACAGATGAATGGGGAAGGAAACTGACTTACCCCTTATGGTTGTTGTTCAGCTCAATATTATGGGTCTGAGGGAGCACTAAGTCACTCACTGCACAAGCTTCCATAAAACTGGTCGATGTTATATAAAACTGAGAGAATAATGATGTTCGTTGCACAGTTTCTTTTAACAGACTCACTGACATATTGATTTTATTGTTGTACGGTAGGTAATATTATCAGTAAGGACAGGTAATTGTGGTACAAAAGGATGGGTAGAGAAATGGAACAAGGTATATAGTTGCGTCAACAGTGATATTATGTCGTAAGGATTTTCTTTCACTTTTTTGTGAAGTGCATTTCTTCTACGAATGCAGTTGATAATAGAAAAGTTTATCCACGATTTCAAGGGTTTAATTTTGTTTGGAATTTTTTTTGTCAAATTTGTGGTATTATTATTTATTTCATTTTTCAAAAAGTCAACAAAATATCTCCATGCATCATCAGAGGTTTTTATTTGGAAAAGCTCAAGCCAAGATTTATTTTTAATTACGTTTTTTAAATTATCAAAATTTATATTCTTGTATTCGATTGTCTGATCTTTTCTGTATTTTGAGGTGTCGGATTGTAATGTGAATATTGTTGTGTAATGGTCTGTTATTGTAGATTTGTAAACGATGCTTTTGTTTTGTTTATGAGTTTTAACCATTATGTAATCAATGCATGATGAAGATTCATTAGCTATTCTTGTTGGTGTGTTGATGGTACTAATTAATCCATGGAATTCTAACATGTTCAGATAGTCGTAACATTGGTGGTGATGGTTATTTGGGAGTATGTTGATGTTTAAATCTCCCATAATTATTAAATTTTTAATATAGGAAAGATTACGGAGTATGCTGTTAAGACTGTTAAGAAATGGTGTGATATTACGGATGGATGGAGGGCGGTATATTGCTAGAATGCACGTATCATTATTGTACATTATTTGCATACAGCTAGCGTCAATAATGTTTATTTCGGTTACAACGGAATTAAGAACATTTTTTGTGTACACCACTACGCCACCGTTCTGACTATAATGATTTGACGAATTGAAGGTTGAGTAGTGAGTTATAAATTTTGGAGTAAAAGTATTTGTCAACCAACATTCTGTAAGGATGATTACATCAAAATCTATATTTAGATGGTTAAGCTGTATCCTGTAGTTCACTTAAGTTTTTATTTATTGACCTAATATTTTGTTGCATAATAGTAATGTTTTTTGGATCGGCTGTCAGGTATTTACATATTTTAGCATCCGATGTTGTAAACAAATTATCTTGATCTCTTACTTCTTCATAAGTGTTATTAATAGTAATAGCCATGTTATAGTATATATTACAAAAAGAAAAACAGTTTAATTAATTTTAAAAAACAGTTAAATTAATTACAAAAAGAAAAACAGTTTAGTTTTAATGTGAACCAGCTTTTAACAATAAAAAGTAAAGGCTGATTTCAATAGAATTTTGTATAATATTGGTGGTAAAGAACTTATTGGGAATTTGAATATCTATTGTGGGTATTTTATAACATGTACACTGGCAGCCCTATTGCAACAGCTGACAGACGCAAGGAACTCGACACGCTTGGCATCTGTCTTGTCCTGAAGTAGCAGTCCTCACAAGGTCACAAGTTTATTGAATTGAGGTTCGAACCTGTAAATCATCTTCATCGTCATTTATTCATTGTATAAAATCAGTTATTTGAAGCGGTGATTGCACCGCGAATATTTTAGTCCTTTTTGGCTGTTCGATGGCATACGAACTTTTCCGTGAACGAAAATATTAAAAAAAATGGGATAATTTTTTCGCAATTGCTAAATCACAAGGTTTTTTGAAAAAAACTTGAACTGTGTAACCGAACTGTTTAACCATCTGTTTTAGGTTTAACTGTAAACTGTAACAAGTTACTGTTCAGATTAAATCGGTACCATGGACCTTCCCAACACAGACAGTTTTTCCATCAAGATGGAACCAGGGACTCTAGAAGGAGACGAAGGTGAAATGCCGGACACGGCGATAGATATAGTCCTTCAGGACGTTAAGAAGGAGTGTTTGGAATACAGCGAAAGTGTAGATCGGATAATGATAACGGATAATGTTGTAGGTAAGAAGCGTATTTTGGAAATATGTGCAACTAGAGGAATTAAAAATTACATTGAACTGAAAACAATTACAATAGCTTAAGTTAGAATATTTTTTTTATTTATTTATTTGTAAAATTACTCTTTTTACGTTGTGTTCTTGTTTGTTTTCCCTAATGGCAGCTAGTGACTTATCAAAAAGTCACATTTTCTTACATTAATATTGAGTTTTTCACCTTTGAAAAAAAAAACACCACAAATAAACCTCGCGTATTTAACTAAAGCCATATCTTCTGCCGTCGGCCTAGATTTTAACTTCTTTCGGCTCTGTCTTTTCTCTTTGCCGACAGTTCGGGTTGTTCTTTGAGTTTTTTTTGTAATTATAAACTAAAGTCATTTAAAAAAGTCAAACACATCTTCTTCGAACTCCCGGCAAAACTAATTTGAGAGAAATCGCGTTTTCACGTTGATTACTGAGATTGACACAACGTATAAAAGTAATTTTAATCGTTTGAATATCGCCTTTAAGTCATTAGCTCCGACTGGGCTGGGCAACAGGCTGGTTTAATAACGCGGTGGGTTTATGGATTTTGCTAATGTATTGTTCAATATCAATTTTCATATTTTTCCAGTATTGCTTAATGTAATATAAATATCAATCATTCTCTAAAGTTTCCTTATTCTTTTTCTACATTTTTTAACTTTTTTCAACAGAACTCATCCGAGAAAAGAAATCTTCTAGAAGAAAATCGCAACCGAGGATTCATAAAGATGTTTCGAAAAAAAAAACCATTTGGAAACGATTGTTTTGTTCAGATTGCAAGTTCTCTTGTGATCGTCAACAGAATTTAAAGACGCACATGCTGACGCACTCTGGAGAAAAATCTTTCTCATGTTCCGAATGCAAATATTCCTGTGTTCGAGAATTCAGTTTAAAGCGACACATGCTAACGCACTCTGGTGAGAAACCTTTTACCTGTTCAGAATGCAATTACTCGTGTTCTCAAAAATCTAGTTTAAAGACTCACAGGCTGACCCACTCTGGGGAGAAACCTTTCACTTGTTCTGAATGTGACTACTCGTGTTCTCGTAAATCAAGTTTAAAGAGGCACAGGATGACCCACTCTGGGGAGAATCGTTTCACTTGCTCTGAATGCGATTACTCGTGTTATTATGAATCAAATTTAAAGAGGCACAGGCTGGTCCACTCTGGGGACAAACCTTTCAATTGTTCTGAATGCGACTTCTTGTGTTCTCGGAAATCTAATTTAAAGACTCACAGGCTGACCCACTCTGGGGAGAAACCTTTCACTTGTTCTGAATGTGACTACTCGTGTTCTCGTAAATCAAGTTTAAAGAGTCACAGGCTGATCCACTCCGAGAAGATACCTTTCAATTGTTCTGAATGCGATTACTCGTGTTATTACGAATCAAATTTAAAGAGGCACAAGCTGACCCATTCCTGGGAGAAACCTTTCAATTGTTCTGAATGCGATTACTCGTGTTGTCGTAAATCAGATTTAAAGAGTCACAAGTTGACCCATTCCTGGGAGAAACCTTTCAATTGTTCTGAATGCAATTACTCTTGTTCTCATAAATCAGGTTTAAAAAGTCACACGCTGACCCACTTCGGGGAGAAACCTTTCATTTGTTCTGAATGCGACTACTCGTGTTATCGTAAATCAAGTTTAAAGAGGCACAGGCTTGCCCACTCTGGGGACAAACCTTTCAATTGTTCTGAATGCGATTTCTCGTGTTCTCAAAAATTTAATTTAAAGACTCACGAGCTGACCCACTCTGGGAAAAAACCTTTCAATTGTTCTGAATGCGATTACTCGTGTTATTATGAATCAAATTTAAAGAGGCACAGGCTGGTCCACTCTGGGGACAAACCTTTCAATTGTTCTGAATGCGATTTCTTGTGTTCTCGGAAATCTACTTTAAAGACTCACAGGCTGACCCACTCCGGGGAGAAACCTTTCACTTGTTCTGAATGTGACTACTCGTGCTATTGTAAATCAAGTTTAAAGAGTCACAGGCTGATCCATTCCGGGGATAAAGGTTTCACTTGTTCTGAATGCGATTATTCGTCTTATTATGAATCAAATTTAAAGAGGCACAGGCTGGCCCACTCTGGGAAGAAACCTTTCACTTGTTCTGAGTGCAATTACTCGTGTTCTCAAATATCCAGTTTGAAGCGTCACAGACAGACGCATTCTGGCAAGAAAACTTTTTCATGTTCCGAATGTGACTATTTATGTGCAAGGAAGTCACATTTAACGGTGCATGTGCGTACGCATTCCTATCGGGACAAATAAATTTGTTTTAAGAAAACAATTCCACTAACTGTTTTTCAAAGCTAAGCTGAATTTAATTTTTATTTTAACTTTTTATGAGTTAAATATCAAATTGTAAAGAACATCCTAAGGGACCCAAAGAAACTCAAGATTCACCGGGATCCGCTGTAAAACCTTAACAAAATCATTTTGTATTTAAATTTCCGCCTACGACAAATTAAGGGGTTTTAAAATTATTGACGGTCTTAACACTTTAAATTCAAAACAAAACACAATGTAAAATTCAAGTCCTTGCGCTTTCAGATTACAAATTAAGCAAAATTAATTATTTGCAGTCATTGCAATTTGGTTTTGATAAAACCAATATTAAAGTCGTCCATTCTTCATAGTTAACAATCGTTGATGGTCAATGAGATACCGGAAGAGATGAATGATATCTATAATTTTTTTTTTAATTAAGTAAATAGAATTTTTATACTTTATATTTTTACAATAAGATTGAAAATTATCACTTTAATTTTTCTACAATAATTTTTCCAGTTATCAACATATATTTAATCCAAATATTAACACTAGACTAACTACAGTGTTAGTGTAGTGTTCTAGACTAGAAAGCAGCTGTTTCACCTGTACATATATAGTTTTCGACTTACTATCCCTTTGTTATACTTTCCCTTGGTTAGATATGAAAGCTGTTATACGTGGCTATTTCATTCATTCACACGTATTTGTTATTGGCTTTCTTTATGCGTTTCGTTATTCACTTTGAATTTAATATTTATTTTATTTTAAGCTACATTTTTGTTCGATTAGTATGAACAAAACGCGTCTTTGTATTTATGTTAATGTCTGCTGCAATGTTTGTCATCAGGCTTTAGTAATTTAGGCATTACGCACTACAAACAGATAACCTACTTCAGGAATATCGATGGTTTTACTTAACATCTCCTGTTATAAAGTACGAATTTATGCATATTTGTAAAGCGATTGTTTAAGCTATATTTGTGTCTGTAGAAGAATTATTTGTAGTGGCTGCGAAGTCGGGTTGAAATATTAATTGTCTTGGGCGCGAACATACGCATGAAACGGAACGTATTGTAACGAGCTCCGACCTTTTACATCGACGTCTTTTAAATTAAAATCATTATTTAGATTACTGTATTTCTAGATTGACCATTTTGCCTTGTAAGAAGAGAGGTCTGTGTTGTCAAAACAGGTGTTAAAATTTTTAGTCGTTTAGTGTATTTTATTGTTGAAAAATTGTTCTGAGTAAATAATATAGATTTTAATATTCTGTATCTTTTTTCTTATTATTTATTTTTATTTTTATTAAGTTAAAAGAAATATAATATTTCGCTTTCTTAACTTAAATACAGAGCATATATAGTATAGTAGTAAGAAGTAATATTTTTAATTTTTTTCCAACATCTTAAGTTTAAATAGTTTTTTTTAAGGTTTTTATATTCTTTTCCGTTTTTAGGTTATCTGGAAGGAGATTATATATGTGAACTCCCTCGTGGCCAATACTTCTCGCCACTTTCAGTCTTGACTGTATTTGTGTACAATTTATTGTGTTGTCTAGTATAATGTTCGTGTACTTGTGATGTTTTTATAAATGTTGTGTTTGTGTGTATAAGTCCATTTTGTATTTTGTAGATTAAAAGACATGTGTTGTATTCGCACAATGTTCTTATTTTCAAAAGGTTCATTTCCTGGTATAGTTTTTTTGTGGGAGTGTCTGGGTTATAGTTGAAGAGTTTTTTAAAAACTTTGTTCTGTATTATTTGTAAGTCGTTTAAGTCGTAATGTATGTGTTTCCCCATATTTCTATTAAATAATTTAGGTGGGACTGGATTAAGCTAAAGTATAAGCCCCTCTTTACCTCTGTTGGTAGAAGATGAGCAATTCTACCAAATACACCAATTAATGGGATGGTTTTTGTTTTTCTACGTGTTGTTTAAATGTTAAATGTTTATCAATATATAAGCCCAGGTATTTTTTGCTATCTAGAATATGTAGGTGTCTTTTTTTTATTTGTAGTGGTTTATGCATCTTAATATGTTGTATGTTTTACCATTGGCATTGTATGTTATATTAACACAACACACAAAGTTTTATTTTGTATTGTGTTTGTACTGGACCTTACATTTTTTTATTTCGGTAATTACTTACGTTAAGACGCAAATAGACTGTTTGTGAGTTTTAATATCTATTTATTATAATTTCACTTACTCTAAAAAACTGCTTCCTGCATTCCACTTATTTTTATTACACCAGGGAGGTTAGTGTTAGAGTGGAAGGATTTGGGATTTTAGGATTTGGTGAAAATAAGCAAAAACATCTATTATTTAGTATGTATATAATATTATTGTATAGGTACATCTAGTATATATTAAATATACTATTTTACACGTTTGCGAATACTATATTGCCATTATATTTTACCTTTTATTATTGATGTATATCATATCATACTTTACAGTTTTACGTTGTTACTCCGTGTGGGTACGTGGTTCATTCATTGATCAGCGATTCGATTTATAATTAGGTATATGAATTTGATTTCAATAATTTTGTTTCATAACGTTTTATATTTAACCTTTAAAAATTTTAGGAGAACGATTGGAAGAAATTAAACAGATGATTGATTATATAGCGCAAGAACTAGAATATGATAGTGATACGGAGTTAGAAATTAACGATGACATAACAGATACTGAACATTTTGTTGAACATTTCAAGAATCGGACACAATTCATTTAGTGAAAATGAAGTTAAAAGAAAAACTCGTATTAAAACCCGAATTTGACTGCAGTTAGCTACTACTATCGAGAGTAATATTAAGAGCAAAGCAATATTGTCACCGAAACTTCTGGCCTGGTAAAAATAGTAGCAAACTTGCAAACACAATGAGAAAAATGTTTGCATTATTCACAAAAGCGCGGATATGGTGAAAGAAATATGTTAAGGCTATTGCGATTGCTTTAAAACAAAAATTTATTGTAAAAATTTACTTAAAAAGTGGTGTGGGAAAATATTTGACTTTTTAGATATCCCCTTGTAGCTTATGAATAGTTGCAGTCGGGACATGAAAAATGTTTCTCTCCACTGTGAATCAGCAAGCGCGTTCATCAGTTCAAGTCCCTTTTTAGAAAAAAATTTTTGCACTCGGCACAAGAAAAAGGTTTTTATCCACTGTGGGTTAACAAGCCATTTTTAAGATGTTCCTTGCGATAGCACAAATAGTGGTAATTGGGACATGAACAAGGTTTTTCTCCTCTGTGGGTAAATATGTGACGTTTTAGTTGTTCTTTTGTAGACCGTGAATAATTGCAGCCGGGACACAAAAAAGGTTTTTATTCTTTATGGAAAAAAACTTGAGATTGTTTAGATTTCTCTTCGTAGAACATACATAGTAGAGTTAAATTCTTCCCAAGAAATTGAAGTAATATTTGATGTTTTAAATAATTAATGAATAAAGATTATTGAAAAACATTACAACATATCATTTTTTATTTATTATTCATTATTTTTACTAAATATTTTTTTTGGGGATATTCCTGATATTGACATCCAAAACTAACACAAAGTTCCTGATATACTAGTGATAAACAATATTAAGGAGTGGGTTCAAAGTCCGTGGACACAAGATGATGAGTTTTTATTTTGTCGATTAATTAAAATATTTGTTTTGATATTGATTTAAAAAAAATATATTTTAATAAAAATTTTAATAAAATTTTGAAAAACTATTTTATTTACTGCTAAATACTTTTTACATTCTACTTGCTTATTACATATTTTATAACTACTTAATTTGGAACTATTACTCATTATTTTAAGATATAAAATTGCAAAATATGTGACGTCACACTAGGGGGGAGGGGATCTCACAAATGTGGCGATGTGTGACAGGGACCGGGGGGATCAAAAAATCGTGAAATTCGTGTGACGTTATTTATGGATGGCCCCGTGTCGCGTCAGAAGTGATCTCAATTTTCATCGGAGCGTTGGTGGCATGTTTTACATTAAAAATTGCACTTGAACAGTATTCACAGAAGTGTTAAAAAAATAAATTGTTTTAGGTATATCCGTTTGAGAAAAATGGCATAAAAAAACACCATACAAATATTTAGTAACTCTAGATTTAAAACCCAACAAACCAAATCCTTAATCATACGATCCAGATATAAATTCAAGAAATTGAAATTCGCTATTTACCACTCGTTAAGATAATTGTTAGTTTCGAGCAAGTCTTTTGACTGTGAATGATTATTTGGCGATGAATTCTGTTCGAAACATATGAAACAAAACAATATATACATATCAAAATAACAATCAATATATATACGTGTACATAAAATAATAATTTTTTTTTCTAAAATATAAAGGGTCCGCCATCTAAAGTTTTTTTTTTCAACTAGTGCTTATTTCGTGAATGGTAACACTTAGCTCATGTCTGATTTGACAGATAATTAGTTTTATCCTTCCGCTGAGCGAATAAAAAAAAAGCAAAAATTGAAGAGGAGGATATTGGCAACATTTGGTTTCAACAGGACGGCGCTACGTGCCACACAGCCGAAGCTACACTCGATGTTTTGCGCCCTGTTTTTGAAGATCGCATTATCAGCCGCAGAGCTGATGTCGTTTGGCCACCTCGGAGCTGCGATTTGACACCGTTGGACTTGACGCTTTAAAGGACAATATTCGTGAAGCCATTGGTGAAATACAGCTGCACACAATCGATAATGTGCTTAAAAATTGGACCGATCGTATAGGCTACTGCATGGCCAGCCGAGGCAGCCATTTGAATGAAATTATTTTCCATTATTAACCGGAAGGATTGTACTTATAAATAAAAAAAGAAATTTGAGAAAATATTCAGTAGTTTTTTTTTTATAGCATTTTCAAAAAAAAAAAGTTATTTGGCGGACCCTTTACATTAAGTTTTAAAAAATCTTATTTTATACCACAATACATTAATACTTGTCACATATAAACAAAACCACGTACACAACTCAGCACAGGTTATCCTAGTGAGGTGTTCACGAAACATAAAATATTTCTCACCCACAGTTTCACCTTCTCAAGCCTACCTTCCACCTAACACAATAAAAGTTCAAAATATATAATGAACAAATGTTTATAATTAGGTTAACACTGTAATATATCAAAATAAATTAAAAGTAAAAGTCCAAGAGAAAACGCATAAATTAAGGTGAATTATGAAAAATGTTTTTCTCTTCTGTGAATCAGCACGTGTTTCTTCAATTTTCCCTTACTGGATGATGAATAGTCGCATCCCGAACATGTAAAGGTTTTTTTCTACTGTGAGTAAGCACGTGGCTCGTCAGATTGGACTTTGAAAAACATGAATAGTTGCACTCGGAACACGAAAAAGGTTTTTCTTCACTGTGAGTCCGCATATGTTTCGTTAGATTGCTCTTTCGAAAACATAAATAGTTGCATCCCGAACATGTAAAGGGTTTTTTTCTACTGTGAGTAAGCACGTGCCTCGTCAGATTGGACTTTGAAAAACATGAATAATTGCACTCGGAACATGAAAAAGGTTTTTCTCCACTGTGAGTCCGCATATGTATCGTTAGATTGCTCTTTCGAAAACATGAATAGTTGCACTCGGAACATGAAAATGGTTTTTCTCCACGATGAATCAGCATATGGCTAGTCAGATTAGACTTTGAAGAACATGAATAGTTGCACTCGGAACATGAAAAAGGTTTTTCTTCACTGTGAGTCTGCATGTGCCTTTTTAAATTTCCACTATAAGAACATGAATAGTTACATCCGGAACATGAAAAGGGTTTTTCTCCACTATGAGTCATCATGTGGCGCTTCAGTTGGTGCCCTAAATAACATGAATAGTAGCATTCAGGACACGTTAATGGTTTTTCTCCATTGTGAGTCAGCTTGTGTTTTATCAGATATTTCTTTAAAGAACACACATAGTTGCACTCAGAACATGAAAAAGGTTTTTCTCCACTATGAGTCAGCTTGTGTCTATTTAAATCTCTCCTATAAAAACATGAATAGTTGCACTCGGAACATGAAAAGGGCTTTTCTCCATTGTGAATCAGCATGTGCTTTTTTAAATTTCCCTTATGAGATGATGAATAGTTGCATCCCGAACATGAAAAGGGTTTTTCTCCTCTATGAGTCAGCATGTGGCTTGTCAGATTGCCCTTTAAAGAATATGAGTAATTGCACTCGGAACATGAAAAATGTTTTTCTCCACTGTGAGTCAGCTTATGGTTCGTCAGATATTTCTTTAAAGAACACGAAAAGTTGCACTCAGAACATGAAAAAGATTTTTTTCCACTATGAGTCCGCATGTGTCTCTTTAAATCTCTCCCATACGAACATGAATAGTTGCAATCAGAACATGAAAAGGGTTTTTCTCCACTGTGAGTCAGCATGTGGCTCGTCAGACGTTGTTTTAAAGAACATGAATAGTTGCACTCGGAACATGAAAAGGGCTTTTCTCCACTGTGAATCAGCATGTGATTCTTTAAATTTCCCTTACGAAATGATGAATAGTTGCATCCCGAACATGAAAAGGGTTTATCTCCACTATGAGTCATCATGTGGCTCGTCAGATTGAACTTTAAAGAACATGAATAGTTACACTCCGCACACGAAAAATGTTTTTCTCCAGTATGGGTTAACATGTGTCTTTTTAAAATTGCTTTATTAGAGCAAGAGTAATCACAATGGGAGCAAGTAAATCGTTTTTCAGCATGATGGATCTTCGGACCTGTGAAATATAATAGGATAAAGAAGGCTCCTTGAGCCTTATTACTATAACTTAGTGTGGCTAAATAAATTAAGGTTAGTAATTTCGTAAAAAGAAAAAATAATGTAGCACGAATGGTTTAATATCACAATGAAAATCGGTTTACCTGCCGTCTGGCTTATTCTTCCAAAGCGTTCTAAGCATTCCTTTTTAACATCGGGGAAGTCAATGTCAATTTCCATATAAGGAAATCCCCCGTCATCTTCTTCTCGGGGTCCGGGTTCCGCTTTAACGGTAAAAGTATCTGCACTAATGCTGTCTGGAAAAACAAAAGAACAACACGTATATTACTGATGGGCAATTTTTTTACAGTAAATTTATAATAATAATTTTAATTCCACATTAAAGAAATTTAATTATTTATTTATAATACCTGTATGTATGTAACTTCAATCTTTTGTATCAAGATTTTTAGTCTAGCCTCCCCGAAATAAAAAATCTTCTTATAAAAAAATTAAATTCATTTTCAATACTATCACTGTAGCTCACCGAAAAGTCACGGACGGCAACTGATTTCGAACTTCAGTTTTTAAGTTAATATCCTACTTTTTTTCAAGCTTTAGTTCTATCCACGAGAGACTGGGGAAAAAAATTCCTCAGCTACTATGTCACCTTAGGGATGCTGCGTGGGGGGTATTTTTGGGGAAAGGGAGGAGAAGTTGGGGGAAGGAAAAAAGTATGTGGGGTGAATAGGAATCTGGTGGTCAGTGTCCAAGAGTGACGGGTGCATGAATCCAAACTGCTGTGCAAGGCGATAGGTCCAGAGTCCGGCCGGAGAGGTTTGGGATAGATCTCCTTCAACTTGTCTTTTCCGATCCGGCCCGCCACGCAGTAGGTGTGCAAACACATTCGCAACCAAAAACTAGATAAATCACACCCCGGGCACCCTTTCTAAGTCACCAAACGTAACAAAACACTTGTGGTGACCTGCAGGAGGTGTTAGTTAGCCCATAAACGTCTCCGAGCGGCGGTACCCATACCCGCTACCCAAAATATGCAAAATAATATACATGCAATGCAACAGATGCAAAGGGTATTAATCAATTGAATATATTATAAATTAGAAGCAACTAACTGTCTGTCTGAGTGTTTTCCGTATATTGCAAACACTCTTTCTTTACATCTGGGAGGTCAAATTCCATATCTGTATATAGCATTTCACCTCCGCCTTCTTCTTGAAGCTCTGGTTCCTTCTTGATGGAGACAGTACCTGGATTTAGTAGATCCATGGCACTGTTGACATGCTGTGGTTCAAGATAAAATAAAAATACCTGAAACAGAACATAGTTGAAAGGGAACTTTAATTCAAATGAGCTTTGAACAATGACATTATACAAGAGATGTTCAAAAAGTAAGTGTTCCAGATTTTTGTATTTAAAAAAAAAAAAAATAAAACAAAGTTTTATAAAATAGACATTCTTAAAAATACTGTTCAAAAATTTATTTATTTATTTGTAAGAGACAAACAGCTTATACATAAAATATTGATACATATACACTAAGTTAAATTAAGTCAAGCCAAAAAGGTCTCCTATGTTAAAGTTACTTGGAGATGGAGTTTTATTATATATTCAAATTAATTTTTGGTGAGGTGGACAGGAGGAGGAAAATAGGATTAGGATAGGAGATGCTCCCGATAATACAATCTTGTATTTCTGAAAAAAAATCTCAATTCCGTGTACACAAAATTTCACAATATAGACATTTTTAACAACACCCTTCAGAAATAACGAATAGAAGTAACGTATACGATCTAAAATTGATAAAAGTGTGGAATGTATAGGGAGCACCTCTTTTCCTTATCCTATTTTCCTCTTCCTCGCCTTCTCACCAAAAATTAATTTTAAGATATAATAAAACTCCATCTCCAAATTACTTTAACAAAGAAGACCTTTTTGGCTTGACTAAATTTAACTGTGTTTACAAGTATCTCTATATTTTACGTATAACCTGTTTCTCTTATAAATAAATAAATAAACGTAACACTGTTTAAAGTCAAAGTAGAAAATTAAGTGTTCCACAGAAACACTAATCTAAATATAGGTAGATGTCAAGATGACGTTTCAAATGACGATTCTCTAGCTAAAGTGTACTGATTAGCGTGTTAAGCCATGTCGCGTTAAACGCAGCGCGGTTGTGCATTTGAGCGTGCGATAGAGTGTAAAAAAAACACAAATTAATAAACTAACTAAAAACTAACTAACCTAACAAACTAAATAACAGTGGTAGCGATACTTGAAAAAACGGCCGCTACCAAAATGACTGGCGTCATTAGTATAAGTATTAGTTCTTACCAATAACTATCACAAGTATGGGATGATAACTTTAACAGCGTGGGTTAAAGAGGGTATGGAATAGAATGAGAAGACTGACGATAAAGAAAGCATGTGTCAACAATATATATATATAGGTTATGCATAGACAATAATGAAGTCATAGATGATTATTTTGAATTCCGTGAATCTGGCGTTTTAGATGATTTCATTAGTCTCCCCCACACGTAGAGTTCGGAGCGGGACGTGCCCCGCGCCACTTCAGGCCGCCGCGCAGAAAAGTCTCACAGTGAACTACGCTGTAACCCGTTATCTTACTTTCGGTCTATACTTTTCTGCGCGGCGGCCTGAAGTGGCGCGGGGCACGTCCCGCTCCGAACTCTGCGTGTAAAGGGTACTATTCAATTGGCGTCTTGTTTAATGTTATAGAACTAGTAGAACTGTGGTATCGTAAACTGTAAATCGGCGACCTTGAGAAAAAAATAGTTTAATTCAATAAAATAAATCGTCCTTCAATTGATATTCAATCAAGATGTGCAAGCAATTCTAGCTTTGTCGGTCATACAATTCCTTTATACACAACGGCTTAATCACTAAAGCATCGATTACATTGAGCGAGTTTACAAGCTACTGGCCGGCGAATTCACTATCTGCTAGTTAACTCGCTCAGTTTTATCGTATTACTAGCTAACTAGCAGATTGTGAACAATCCACGAAAAAAGTTGAAAGTTGGTCAACTTTGCTCGCTACTCGCTAGCGTGTACGGTAAGATGGCGGCCCGCAAACAGCTGATTTCGTAACTGACAAACTACAGGTTGATCTGGATTATTCGTCGTATAATAGTTGTTGTTATTCGTTGTTCAATTCGGCAAATAGCTACTAGCGGTGAGCTAGCTGCAAATATCTCAGTTTTCTACAAAATGTCGACAGAATTAGTTCGCACGGAAATCGTTATTTTATCTCAGCTTTTCGCTAGCTAGTTTGCTACTGAGAGAGTGGAACGTTTTATGTGTCATCGTCACAATCGCACTCGCCGATTTGCCCGCTTTTAAATTTGCCGACTAGTAGCTTGTAAACTCTCTCAATGTAATCGAGGCTTTACCTATGGATTTTGGTAGAACACCAGTGTCCCGAACACAGTTGATAGGTTAATTGTGATTCAAATTTGGGAGCCATCTCGTGGTCGGAGCCCCAAATTACCTGAAAAACCAACTTCGCACAAACGTAGCGATCGGTTCGATTGACAATCAGTTGTTAACTGACTTATTTTTATAATTGCGATCGCATCTCTGATTTTTCGGCATATTTCAGTGTACTCTGCTTTACAGAGCTAACAGCGCCGATCCCCTGTGCACCGGTACACGTACACGAAGCTCCACAGACACCCAATCACAGTTGATGTTGGATTCATGAGAATTGGTGATTTCTTCGACTAGTTTTGTAAAAAGATGGATTTATATTTATCTGACGTGTCATATCGTGACGCGTCAGAACGGTGTCGGTTTTATACATTTAGTAAGTCAGATCTCCAGCGACCTCCACCTTTATTAATTTCTGATTAAAATGGTTGAAATTTTAAATGGTGATCATGCTTTTAAAGTTTCCCCAATTCACTCTTCGTTTAAATTCGACTGTAGGTCATTATGTATTCTAATCCTAATGTGAGTTATTCCCAAATGGGTTTATTTTATACATAATTAAATATTTTAAATTGGCCTAAACATATCTAGGAGCGGTGAGCGAATTATATTTTTTTGTTCATATATCCAAATAGATTCGGATATCCAAATGGCCGAATCTTCCGGATGAAAAACCTCAACCGGGAAGATTCGGCCAGAAGTCATCATGAAACTGAACGTGGCATCAGTATATGAGGTCCTGCTGGGTGGGTGTATCTGTTTTTATATGAGATACACACTTTATGGGATTTAAGAATAAACAGACATAAACATTCATATTATACAATATTATATCTATACTAATATTATAAATGTGAAAGTGAGCATTTTTTTTTTTTACATTAACTCCACACAGGAGGCCTTGAGGAAAATAATTCCCCTCAGGGCCTATGTCATCTGGGATGCTGTGTGGAGGGTCTTTTTGAGGAGAGGAAGGAATGAACATTGGTCTTGATTGGTTCTCATTGGTTCTCATGTGACAAATGTCAACCGTGTACATATGTTGGGCGCGCGTTTGGCGTGTCTCCCGACAATGCACCCGAGTATGTTTGTTTGTTGCGCTTTCACGCCTAACCACTAAACCGATTTTAAACATTCTTTCACCAATAGAAAGTTACATTATTAGCGAGTAACGTAAGCTGTATAAAATGGCAAGATCTGGCGTTATGAAATTTGTATAAATGAAAATGTGTGTATTTCATAAATTTTAGCGGGAGGGAGGAAAGGCAGAGGAAAGGTTGGGTTCACGGAGAGTTAAGAGACGAGAGAGTGGGAAGGCGTGGAGGGTGGAAAGGAACGGGGACGCACAGGAAAGGACATTATCATATATTTCCTTCAAAGGAAATCAGAATAAGAAAAGAAACTTGTCAAAAGAGTTACAACTTTTTTGGTAAAATTGTAATAGCGGCGGCACGGTATTGACAGTTTTAACGGAGCTTCCAAAATTCTGATTTTTTTTTTGGTACAAACCTCCTCTTGAATCAAATATTAGAAGCTCTATCTAATAATTGTCATGGATTTTTTCAACGCAATAATCAGCCAGGTGGAAGCTGCTCGCGTGGTTTCAGAAAACTTGGATCTTATTGCAAAACTGCCCTTAAGGTTGGCAGCTAAAATTTTTCGACTGTTGGACGATTGTTCCTTGTCGGCAGCATCCAATGTGGACGATTCTTGGATGAAAGTCATTAATTGTGACAGGCTCCTTAGAACCAGACTACGCAGATTGCAGAGGTCTTCAAGGATTTCCGGACCTCGGAGTTTTAGGCGGTATACAAGAATCGAGGATTCAAAATCTGTCCTGCCTGCTATGAACGCTTCCAAGAGTGCCAGAAGATCTGATGTTTTGGATTTATGTCGGCCATTGAAGCGTGTGAGGCTTGACGGTCACACCGCTTAAAACCTACTGCCATTTAAAATGATTTGACAATAAGCTTATTTCTGTTGCAATTTGTTATAAAGCTTTATCATTCCTACTTTAATAAACCAATTATATGACGAATAAATCTATAATGTCGTTTAAATATTTTATTTAATTAAATTAAGACATTATGAGCGAAACAAAATCGAAAAAAGATATTTACACCTCTGGGACTCGAACCCAGGACCTCCCTACTTTCCGGGCGAGTGCTCTTGTCCACTGAGCTACGGTGTCGATATCCAATTCGGTCACCTTTAACTGTACCATACTTCGACAAAGAACCACCCATATTATCTTCATCACCTCAGGCAGTAAGTTAGAGCATGACTGATGACGAAGACTATTATTAAGATGTCAGTATCAACCAACCGGGATCAACAAAAAAATATTATTACGCAATAGCGAATAATTACGAATACTAGTTGAACTCTGCGCAGCTCAAGCGCCATTTCGAAATCTACCATCGCTGGAATATCTGTGGAACAGACATAATGGGGATATCATAATTTAAAAAATGCGCCATTTTCTCTACCTTCTGGTGGTGAAGAAATGCGTTTACAAAATTATTATAATTATGCAATGAATAGCCCGAATAAATAAAAAAATTGGGAATGTCACCATTTTTCAGAAAAATATTCACATTTCCGCCACTTTAACTCGTTACCTATTAGACTTACAAAAAAAATTGTACTACAAAAAATATTTGAAATTTTATCTTCTTTAAGTTTGTCCTAAACAATTTGGTTGCAAGATCAACCATTGTAAAGTTATTTGAAAAATAAAACAAATTTTGGCACCTTCAATCCAAGATGGCGGCTCGAGCTCGACCCCCCCAAGGTCGAAAACTTTATTTTTTCTTTAGAGTCCCAATCCAAACAACATATATCAAAATCGCTACTACTTGACCTTTTGCAAGGTAAAACTCCCCACTGACTGGACTATGTGCACATGGACAGAAAATTTTGATACTTTGACGCAAAAATTGTTATACGTACGACTATTTTTGATATATTATATTATTTATATTATTTTTGTTATACGTACGACAAAGTTTTGTCCCATGCCAGCCACGGATCACGACTTTTTAAATACAGAGGCAGTAACTTGATAATGGCGCTCCCTTTCGCCAGCGTTTGAGAAAGGAGGGGGGTGCAATTCTTGTGTTTTTTTAGTGCTAGATTGCTACTCCCTTCCTTATTATATTCATAATTTATTTCTCTTAAAAATAATAATACACGTTAATGGTTAGATGATAATATTACATTACATAGTTTTACATGACAAAATTATAAAAATAACTTATATCATTGATGTCGCTATTCCAAATTCCTGTAATATTCAAAAATCTGTTTCCGAAAAAATTAGAAAATATACAGATTTAGGAATGGAGATTAAAAGGATTTGGCATTATCAGACTATAAAAATATTACCATTTGTTATTTCGGCTACTGGCATTATACCTAGCTCTCTCATTCAAAATTTAGGCGTATTAGATTTGTCAAAGAATCTATATATTAAAATGCAAAAATCAGTCATATTAAATACATGTAGGATAACGAAAGATTTTTTAAATATTTACATTGAGGGATCAGTAGGATTTATCGGTCCAGTTAGGAGTTCTACCGAGCCGAACCCTCTGATATGAAAATATCTGGAGTCGGTGAAGTATTTTCCCATTTGGTCTCTGGTAGGTTGATATGTTGTTCTTGTATTGTTTTGTATTAATTATACTAATACAGTGCAATTACATAGCGTGGATTGACTAGATTATCATTTGTGGAAAAGTGTGTAGAAGAGTTAAGTTTTTCCTGTGTAGAAGATTTAACCCGGACATAAAGTCTAAAGAAGAATATAATAAAAAATTTCATATCATACAATTTTATTTTATAATAGAAATTTCATAACATCCAATTAAATTTTCATTTTGAATGTAATGGAATCTTTTAGTTCAATTTTCATCCATTTTCCGAACTACCGAAATACATAAATTTTCTCATACGTAAAAAAATTAAACAGTAACAAAAATTAACCGATATTATAGTTTACTCTGCTTTGTCAGTACGTGATTACAGTGTTTTTTTTTGTCTTTTTAGACCATATTTTTTTTTTATCTGCCCACGCTCTTACTGTACCATCTCAACCCCCGCTATTTTTTCTAGAAACTGCCCCCTCTGAAAGTCTCACACGCCCACAAGGGAGCGTTACCGTCCACATCGAGAACCTATGACATATATTATGCACGCGTTCAAATTCGACTTAGGATAAGTTCATAAATCAGCTTAAGATTCATAAACCAACTGGGCGCTTTAAAATGAAATGAATAATCGATAAAACAACACGCGCTGAATACCAGGCGCATTGTGAATCAAGTTTTATTTTTCAATCAAACAAATAAATTAAGATTTTGACGCGCCCTTAAACTGCCGCCCGGGCAGGCGCCCCGGTTTGCCCGCCACCCCCCCCCTATATCCGGCCCTGCTCAGGTGCAGCAAGTTACGAAATAAATGTTTTAAAAAATCTGAGCGTTAAGTACAATGCAAAAGCATACAAAAGAAAAATACAAAGATAGTAGGTGAAGATGTCCAGGTAGAAGAATTGGGCCCAAGACAATTTTGGAATGAGAGGATTCAGGTGGGCTGTTCCATTGTGTCGAATAACATACTCCGTCCACCATACAGCTCTCTCCAGGGGAGTCAATGGAGAGTCATACAGCTGGGATGAGATCTTACGGACGTTGTTTCTGTATCTAAAAGAAAAAAAAAACGATATCAACAAAACATTAATTTGAATGTTAGATGGAGACGCTTATATTTAAAAAACGATAATGTATAAGCGAAAATTGTGAAAATGTTTTATAAAACATGAGTCGTTTAAAATAGAGCAAAAATCGAGATGATTTAAAGAATTTTTTCTTATGTTTGTAAAGTAACTGAAAAAACGTGTATAAAATAATTTTCGGAGCATACATTGCGATTTTTTTTTCTTTTGAAGGAATTTCATATAATTGCCGTTTCGGTTTTTAAAAAACTAGTTTTTACGGCCGAAACTGAAACCGAATTTCGGCTTCGGCTGAAACTAAAACCGAAGCCGAAACAGAAATTTCCATATAAGGTCATATTTTCATGGGAAAAAAATAGTCAATCTTAATCAGTCTGTATTTATTTTTAAATCATATATTTATCCTTTAAACTTAGCAAATTCACTTTGTGGTGTCATTTTTAATTAAATGAAAACAAATTACTTAAAGCACCACTATATATATAATCCATACTATCGACATGTTTCACTAACAAAGTTAATCTCTTCGATAATATAGATTATAAAGTGCTGTTACACAAAGTAATTTGTTTTCGTTTCATATATAAATCATTCAGTCTCTGATATTTGAACTAATAATAAACAATAATAAATATATTATTTATGCTTTTTGAAATAAGGAGTTGATTTGAAATAAATACACCTATTATTAAATTAACCTATTAAATATACCTATTATTATATAAAATAATAGGTACAAAACAAAATTACTTTTTTTTTACGTATTTAGTATTTTTTGTTTGGGTAAATAAACTAAACGAAAAAAACTATTTCAACTTAAGAACAAAATAATATCTTCTAAACTTTGGTCACCCTTTTTAATGAACTACAATAAAATTAAAATTTTAAAGTATCTCTCTCATAAGTACAACAGCTGAAAATTTTTAATGCAAATAATACTTAATGTATGAAAATAAAAAAAAAGTGTTTTCTCTCAAACTAAAAAAAAACTGTGCTATTAATAATTTTAATGGATTAATAATTATTAGTAGTACTCATAATTAAACAATCTAATAATATAAGTGAGAAACAATACTATGTCGACATTTTCGCCTCGCAAATTTCTTCTCCTGTCAAAAAAAATTGACCAGATGAACTAAATAGTTGTTCACTGGAAACACTCGTCGCTGGAGCCTTTCTCCGATCGCAGCGCGAAACCTCCCGTATTCAGTTTCGGATTCGGCCGTAGTTTCGGCTGGATGGCAAACCGAAACTAAGCCGAAACCCGTGGTTTTACGCGGTTTACGGTGTATAACGTTGAGCTTCAAGCGCATCATCTGCTTAGGTGTGACATATTTGTATGGGATTGTATGGCGAGCGATGTTGTGCGTGCGTTGATCTTTTATCTTTAAAGCTGGTTCACATTACGCTATAAATCTGCGAGCAGATATGTTGATTCGCGAGCGCTTATCTTTTTTCCTTTCACACGAGGCTTTCAAATATTTCTTCCTGTGGTAGGAGAAGGGGTCAGTCAAATTAGGGAGCGGCAACGGAACGCATATTTTTTGTACTGAAATTTGTCAACTTGACATCTGTCATCCCCGGGTCTAGGCAGCTCCGTAATTACAATGACCCCCTCTCCTGTTTTAGTCGGAGAAGGGGAGAGTTATCTTCTGGGATATCGCGTCTGGAGCGGTTACGTCTGAGATGTGTATTGTCTATGATTGATCTGCGCTTAAAAACGCTTAGGTGTGAATGGTCTGAAGGGATTGTATGGAGAGCGTTATTTGGCGTGCTATAATCTTTTATATTTGATAGCGTAATGTGAACCAGCTTTTACGTGTGACACCTACAAAAAGGACTTACTTGAGGTCGGTAATAACAGAAGTGATGCTTTGCTTCAGAAAATCCTTACTGATTCTTGTCAGATCCCACTTTAGACCAATTCCATAGTGAAGAATCTTTTCCACATTGATAAACTGGTCTCCGATGAAGGGTACTCCAATCATTGGCACTGCGTGAGTTACAGACTCAACAAAGGATTGGTATCCTCCTTGGAATATGAATAATTTGACGTTTGGATGACCTGCGAAAATCAAAGTAATTTCTTGAATTTTATCGATATATGTAATTTCTTTTATTCATGTAATTTAATTTAAATATAACACCATTTTTTAATTTTTTTTTACATGAATACCGCATAAGTGTCATAGTGGATACAGTGATACTATGGCATCCTCAATTGGGGTATGTTGTGAGGCTGAAGGTAGTGGTGAGGGAAATGAATGGGGATAGGAAGGTGGGGAAGTACCTGGCTATTCAGATCTGGTCACCAAACACGGCCAAAGCCATTTCAAGCAACGTTTCAATTCTGAATGGTGATCTTACTCCATGGCGATACTGAGAGTATCTTCGACTCTGGAACGTGCCGCAAATGTATTATATATTATTTTAAATGAATTAATTGTGAAATAACACAAATCAGATAAAATTTATTTGTGCATCCGGGATCTTCGGATTGTGAGTCGAGAGTCTTACCTCGGGAATACGGAAGCATTCAGAAAAATTCCGTTTATTTGATTTTTTTTTGGAAAGCTGAAATATTTTGATCATCTAAACAAAAAATGCCCGAGGCCTTAGAGGACAATTTTTGACCTGCGGTTGACTAAAGGCCCGTCCCTTGCGACCTCCACCATTAACTTTTGCTTTGACATTCCCTTAAACATCACCATTGACATTGTCACATCACTATAAACATTGACAATTCTTGTTGTGTGTCGAGCTTTCCATTGTTTCCAATATTCCCATTGTTTCATATCTATAGGATTTAGGCTGCGAGAGAATGAGATAGACTAATCGATGCCCTCTTTGTGCAGTGCTTCGTAGTCTATTGGTCTCCTCTTTGTAGAATAAAATGTAAAATAATTTTTAAACTTGGATCTATACTAATATTATAAACGCGAAACTGCGTTTTTGTTTGTTACGCTTTCACGCATAAACCAATAAACCGATTTCAAAAAATCTTTCACTAGGAAGCTACATTATATGCAAGTAATTTAGGTTGTCTATAATGGTAAGCTCTAGCGTTATGAAAAAATAATTATTTATGTATTGTATTTGTTATACGTTTTCTGTCGCTAACAAAAGCGAGATATTGCTAACGTCAGAAAACAAATCGTTGCCGTGGAAACGATGTTAATATATTTGCGGGAAATCGTAGTTAATATCTATCTATCTCTATATATAAATAAAATTGAATCTCCGAAACTTTTGTACGCGCTTCTTCCGAACGACTGCACCAAATTGGATAATTCTTTTTTTGCTACTAGTGAGCTCTGGCATTATGAAATTAACGTGGCTCGCGAGCTGTTTGAAAACTCAATGTACCGGGAATGAATGTATGAAATGCGGGAGGGGGGAGGGACAGGGGGGATAGGGGGGATAGGGGGAGGGGGTAATAATTGAAAAGTGCAAGCGCTACATTAATTTCCCCTTAATACCTTGCGAGCGAAGCCGCGGGTAAAAGCTAGTAATAAATAAACTCCACAATTATCCTACTCCTGATAACTACTCTGCATTCGTCTCATTCTCTCGAAGTTAAGTTTTCTGACGGTTTCTGCCGTGGTGTGAACTGCACACATGTTTTTTTTTACTGTAATACATACATTTTCTATTTTCGACCTTGTTGCGCCATCTCTCCGGCCGATACTACCGACTACTATCCAAATTCATTGAGTGGTAACTTTTTTTTTGGTTTGACTGAGGATGGAACCTTTCGCTCCAGGGACTGCCTCTTAACTTAAGCCGAAGCCTTAACTCGAAGCCCTTATTATTGCTCTTTCAATCCTCATTGAAAGAAGGTATCTTTCCGGATCGTTGGAAGTGTGCGCTTATCACACCAGTATTTAAGTCTGGGGCTAAAAATGATGTCCAGAACTATCGTCCTATATCTAAGTTACCAATTCTCAGTAAAATTTTTGAAAAAATTGTTCACGAACAACTTTATAACTGCGTCCAGTCTGTGATACTCGTAAACCAACATGGCTTTATGAAAAAAATATCGGTTGTCAACATAAAATATTTTTTGACCGTGTTGCAAGTTACCATGTTATTGCTGTGAATCCTTTCCAGTTGCATACTTGTCATTCGACTTACTATTGTATTCACTCTTGAGTTGTAGGTATGTACAATGTACATATTATTATTATTGCTGTTGTTGAGTGTGAATAGATTTCTGACTCTGAATACTTCATGTTTGAAATTTAGTAAGCAGGTTATTATAGTTTATATTGTGTTTTCATATCTTTTTTTTTTTAATAATTTTCATAATTTTTATATTTTTGTTAAGTTCTTACGGGTACAGGACCCTTACTTTTTAATTATAATTTTAATTGTGAAAATCTGTCATTGGATATTATGTATATTATTAATGTTGGTGGTAAGTGTAAAATATCTGTTGGTTTTCCATAATAAATAAAATAAAATAAACTTACTAACAACGTATGCAGGGACACTGGAGGTCTAGATTCGTTCTAAATTAAATGTAGCTTCGTTGTTTCAAAAAATTAGAGTCCTTGCGAGAGCCTTGAAGGAGTAACCATCTGTTACTTATACCAGGGCGGGTATGTGGTGGATAACCTCCAATGTCTCTTAACTGCTCTATTAGAGAGGACTCCCACCCGTTTGCCATGCCCTTATTATTTGTGTACTGTATCTTCCTCCCATACAGGTGCTTGTAGGAAACGCTGGATCAATCAATAACCCAGCGCTTGCCGCCTCGTGGTCTGTCCCCAACCTGACCCATTTTCTTATCTATATTTTGTCATACTAACACATATTGTATCTTGTATTTCCCGCTAAGCACTTGCATACTGCTTACTAACAATGTTTGCATGGACACTGGAGGTCTAGATTCGTTCTAAATTAAATGTAGCTTCATTTAAAAAAAAAAAATCGAGTCCTTGCGAGAGCCTTCAAGGAGTAACCATCTGTTACTTACACCAGGGCGGGGATAACCTCCAATGTCTCTTAACTGCTGTGTATTTTTAAAACATCTTGTATAATAAATGGTTTACTTTGGTTTGAACCTTCCTTCCCAGGGACTGACTGAACTAAGTGAACATCGCTAACACTTACGCTAAATCCTCATTGGATGATAGCGAGATTTATTTATTCAAATTAACAGCTGTAAATTTTTAAAATATCGAATAATTGTTTGTATTTATGATGGCATCCATTTTCAGAGATATGCTATATTTATGAGTGTCACCAGAAGTTCTTTGAATGCATTGTCATCGACAACAAGTTTATCTACCGAGTTTCGAGAAAGTGGACTAATTTCATTAAAACAAAATCAAAATTCGAGTAGATGTATTTAATAAAAAGGAAATGTTCTTACCTAAAATATCATTTTGTGGCACCCATGAAAATGTCCTCAAATTATCATGTGATCCCATCGACTCATTTGAATCCAACTTCCAGATGAATTTGTACGGTAATTCTGAAAATCCGTCAAGAAATATCGTTTTGATCTCTTGTGCAAGAAGGGCACTCTTTATATTGCTTCCCAAACTGATTAAAACTGCGCCATTTGTCGCTCCATCAAGATAAGATTTAATTTCCTGCAATAAATGGTATTATTTATTTAGTGAAATGAATAATTTATTAATGACTAGCTGGTTCATATTCAAAGAAATAAATTGTTTCTCCCTGCATGTCCTTTTCCGTGCGTCCCGTTTCTCTCCCGCGTCCCTTTCCACCTTCTCCGCCTTCCCTCACCCCTCTCCCGTTCCCCTGTCGCGCCAACCCCCCTCCCGTTTAATGTAGCAATACATAATATCTCATATAAATACCTGCACCCAAGCAAGCAAATTTTGATTTACATATATATAAAGATAAATAAAAAATCTTACTCGAGGAAATAATTTAAAAAAAACTTAAAAATAATAATAATGTTAATACACTTTACCTCCGGTAAGGGTTGAACAGGCTGAAGGTGTATTCCTGTAATATCTACGAACGTGGGTACAACGGGTCTGCTAAAACCGAGAGCAGGGTGAGCACTTGCCAAAACCAAATCAGGCTTATCATCCATCTCCCATAGATTTCCAAGTCTGTCTCCAAAGTATTTTTTAACAAGCTTATCGTGTTGGTAAACAACATCGCTTCTGTAACGATATCTGCACCATACAACAAACTTAAATCGATCCAACCTTTCGTAAAATGAACGCGGAATTAGCGTTTTACCAAAATGAGCATCGATGTCCAATACAAAATGTGCAGTGTTCCCGATAATGTCATGATTCACCAAAATCTGGTCCATTGAAGAAATACCAATCATAGGAACGTTCAACAATCGACCGAGAGCGTTCAAAGCAGGCATCAAAGAGTATTCAATAATCAACAAGTCAAACTTTTCTGTAGCGTTATTGAAGATGTTTTGCATTTCCGGCGTAGAGAAAATTGTGTCTATGTTTATAACACCAATTTTTGAAAACAATATCGCAATGTCTTTAACTTCAAATTGTCGTTCGCCAAATTTGTAAAAAAGTAGTTCTTCATTCCATTTTTGGTACAGGAAATTCCAGTTGTATTCTGTTATATTTGGGTGATGTATTTGAGTTGGATCTGTCGTGCCTATGACAAGCTGGTGACCTCTCTTGGCCAATTCTTGGGTTAAAGATCGGTACACCACCTGGTGACTGAAGGAAGGCGTTGGAAACAAACTCAAAATCCTTGCACATTTTGTTGAATGAATTGCCAAGAAAATTATCACAACGACGCCCAGTCTACACGCAGCCATTGTTGATAACAAAATGAATAACATGTTGCAAAATAAAATAACATTCGTTGTTTTCTTGAAGGAAATATAATTTACTAGAAAAGAGCCCGATTGTGAAAATTAAAACATTTTTTAAGGTGATAGTTGACACTGAGCGTGGCTTGTCTACTTGGAGCAAATATGTGTCAATTTCACAGGGTTATCAAAATTGTACTTTTGTTATTTTATATTTAAAATTTTCTGCTATCGGTTTCGACACATTCGTGTCATTAGCAAACTAAAAACTAAATTAAAATTCATGCAAGTACAAAATGATGGGATTTAATTAGGTGAGGATAGTGGGAGGGACGATTTTGGGGGAGGGAAGAAAGGTGGGAGGAGTTGACATTGAATGGAAACACTGTTAACCTTTTCGTCCCGGAAAAAAAAAATCACACATGATCCGAAGAGGGGTCACTCGGGGACCCCAATTTGTTTTGCTTATAAAAGGGTGTTAGTGACATAATTTTTTGTAATTTGTTTTGGTTATAATTAGAGGGAAGTATATTCATCGTATTTCAGTAGTCATTTTCAAAAAAGTTTGATTAATAAAGTCATTATTAATATTCCAATGAATTTAGACCATAACGTGTATTTTTCCATGGAAAACAGGGAAGGCGGTCCGATAGCCAACATAACTCCTTGTTTCCGAATCTCGACTGGCTATTGGTGCGCACCGGAAACGACCTAGACCGAATGATCTTTGACCGGCAAGCAAACATTGTAGCATTGTAAAAAGAGCAAACAAGATGCGCAGTGTAAACAAACGAGATCTAGTCCTTTCCACTAACAACTTAGAAATTACTTGCTAACGCTTAAAATTGTCCCAATACTTCCAGCAGATGGGTACGGGGTAACGCCGGAACGGAGAGGAAGGAGGGCGAGTGGAACAGACTCTCCGTCGGAATTTGATAGAAATTATTTAATATTAAGAAAAGTAGTGATGCAATATTAATTTTTTTATGCAGATCGATAACCAAATAGTTTTTCTAAGATTGCCCAAATTATTGAGTTTGTGGTTTAAAGAACAACTTAGATTCAGAGTAAAACTCTCGTTAGTGTTCCCCCGGTCCGGTACGGAAGTGTTAATAAGGGCGATTTGCAGGGTGCTCGTGTACAAGGGCGTAAATTGAAAATTAAAACTCTTCAAAATAAAATGTCTAGAAATTGTTACATTGTTAATGCCGAAGAAATACAAGAAATTTTTAGAATCGATTAAATTATGTTATTTTCTGAAATTATGTACAGGGTATCGAGGGACGTACTTGACTTACTTAAACCAGTGATTCCTGACGTCATTTGGAGTAAAGGGAGTGAAACTTTAGTCTCTGGTGACTTTTTGGATGCCTTTTTATTCAATTTTTTTTTCTTTAAAATCATACAAAAAATCTTCCACTTGTCACTAGTCACTAAGCCGATTAAGCGCCTCACCCCGACCTTACCTGTCCAATACTTACCGATTTGTTTATGTTTTAAGTTGAAAATATCAAAAATGTCACCGGACACCTAAATTTCATTTATATTATTTTTTACTCAAAATAATGACAGGAATCACTGAATAAAGTAAGTCAAGTACGTCATTTATCACTCTGTGTAAACAAAATATTTATTTATAAAAATTAAAATATGCTTGCTTATAAATATTTCTATGAGTGTGTGAGTTATCTAAGTATTGCTGTGTTAAGCATAGAAAATGTTTGAAACTTTAAAAATACCTTCTTTCCACCCCTGCGAAGGTTTCTGGATTATTACAGAGTTCATGGGGTGAGGTTTGTCTAGGTCTTGGAGGTGGATGACCAGGACACACTGAACCCCAGATTCCTACCCACCCCTTAAACCCTTTTCCTTCCCAGAACTCTCCTCCCCTTCCTTTCCTTTAAAAAACCCACCACACAGCATCCCCAAAGATGACATAGGCCCTGAGGGGAATTATTTTCCTCAAGGCCTCCTGTGTGGAGCTCATGTAAAAAAAAAAATTACAACCACATGACAAATAAATAAATAAATAAATTCATCAGAAAAGTTTTTTAGTCATTACAAAAACTCTTGCAAAACTGTCAAAAATACCAAAACAATGATTGTTCAATCAAAATTCGATTTTCAAAACTCTTTAAATTGAATTGGTTTGAAATGCTCACCAAATACTTTAAATCGAATCAAGAATTGTAGCTATTTTAAAAAGATTAAAAATGTTACGTACCAAATTTGATTGATTTTTCTTAGAACATACAAAAAAGAATGCTTGTATTATATCTGGAAAATGAAAATTTGTAAAAAAAATTGCAATAGGGGGCCCGCGAGCAAATCGAAAATCGAAAATCTGAGTGCACCGTACTGATACATTGAACGTGGGAGAGGGGAAGGGATCGCGGGAGCCCTCTCCGGAGGAGAGGGGGAAATGGGAGGGCAAGGGAACGGGACGAATGGGGAAAAGACATGCAGGGAGAAACAATTTCTTTATTAATGGCATTGCATAAAAATCCTTCTCAGGAATTAACAGAACAAAAATGATTGAATATACATTAACATTCATTATCGAGTTATTTATTTTACATACGAGTACCTTACACACATAGTTTTATATGAAGATGTGTGCTGATAACCGTTCCCCTGAGTAAATACTGCGGCCTACCTACCTCAGAAAGGCATTCCCTAAAATTTGTGATAAGAGATCGTTCTCCCGCGAGAAGTGCTGTCAGATTTGTGTGATTTTCTACGGCTGTTATGTGCTTTTTCTATCGGCTGATGTCAAAATTTCAGCTGTGAGCTGTCACGTATTTTAGTTTGGGTCGTTTTAAATACGAATTCCTGCAAGTATGCATGATTATTTATTCCTTTAACAGCTGTAGAAAATCACACAAATCTGACAGCACTTCTCGCGGGAGAACGATCTCTTATCTCAAATTTTAGGGAATAGCCTTTCTGAGCTATTGAAACTCAAGCCTGCCATGGTTGAGCTCTGCCGAGGGCAAATTTAATGAGGCCGCCATTGAGGCGCCCTCTTTTCCTACCCGCAACCTTGTCGTCTTTTTTCAAAGACTATTCTAAAGACTAAATTGTATTGTGGGTATCCTTGAAGCAAAGACGTCAAACCATTTCAACGTGAACATAAATTTACTTAATAACGATAACACCAACTCAAATTGACACGTGGATTTATTGTTGTTACTTTGACGTTGTGATAAGAAATGTGCCTTAAGAATTACTTTGTGTATAATTAGTTACCTTTATTTATATTCATTGTATTTAAAACTCATTATGATAAGACTGATTACGTTGATGTTCCGTTGCAATAAACCTTGCATATCACAACTTTTTAGGTACTGCGTAAGATTCTCAAAGACTGTAATACTAGAAAGATTAATAATTTGTAATATTTAATTAAATGAAGAGACTATGAGCGAAACTCAATCGAAATTCTGGAAACAGAAAAATCAGAAAAAGATATTGGCACCTCTGGGACTCGAATCCAGGACCCAGATTTTCGATTGAGTTTCGCTCATAGTGTTTTCATTTAATCAAATATTACAATTTGAGGTTTTACACATAAAAGCTAAATAAAAAATAATAATATTCATCCTAGACTTGCAGAAAAGTCAATAGATGTCACATATTAAATAAAATGGATAAAAAATTATCCAGACACCACCCAGATTGCACTAAGTTCGGGTTTGAATCTTGCACTCATACACAAAGATGGCAGCCAATAAAATATGCGTCTATATAACATAACCAGCGGGTTTATTGATGTCAAAGTCGGTGTGCCTCAGGGAAGCATTCTGGGTCCTATCCTGATCTTAATTTATAAAAATGACTAAAGCCACTTAGAATTTGAAGATAAAATCTTAAGTTCTGGATGATGATTGTCTTCTTATTAATGGGAATATTTGGAGGTCACGCTGGACACATTGACGCTCAATTTCTTACCCACACTTCATACCTTTTTCATTCCCAGAACTTACTCTCCTTCCTTTCCATAAAAAGGCCCTTCATGTAGCATCCCGACGTAGGCCCTGAGGGATTTTTTCCAAGATAGAGGGTTCACTTTTACATATAACTGCATACTCAATTCAAATTTCAATTTTTCGGAGATTTCTGACTACTCAACTGAACGATCGACGTCAGCAGAAAAATAATATTGGTATTTCACAATTTATTTTATTTATTTCACAATATTATTTCCCTGTTGAGAGGAAGCCACAAGCCAAAAATGAATGTATTCTTGGTGAGCCTTATGGCTCCACAAATACACGTAATAGCTTGGCAAACGGAGTCTAGAGGTCATGATTTCAAGCGCAAAAGTGGTTTTTGTTTTATTTTTTATTTTTTACGTGAGCTCCACACAGGAGGCCCTGAGGAACATAATTTCCCTCAGGGCCTATGTCATCTTTGGGGATGCTGTGTGGAGAGTTTTTTAAGAAAAAGAGGGAGAGGAAAGTTCTGGGAAGGAAAAGGGTTTAAGGGGTGGGTAGGAATCTGGGGTTCAGTCTGTCCTGGTCATCCACCTCCAAGACCTAGACAAACCTCACCCCATAAACCCGGGCACCCCCTGCAAAATCACCAAACATAGCGAACCGCTTGGGGTGACCTACGGCAGAGGTGTTGGTTATGCAATAAAGGTTCCCGGGACGGCGGTACCCATTCCCGCCTCCCAAATTGAAAATCTTTTATTTTGATTAATGGGAATATTTACATTAATTCACTCTGGACACATTGACCCCCAAATTCTTACCCACCCTTCATACCTTTTTCATTCCCAGAACTACCTCTCCTTCCTTTCCATAAAAAGACCCTCCACACAGCATCTCTAAAGTTGACGTAGGCCCGAGGGATTTTTTCCAATTGCGTACTCAACTCAAATTTCGATTTTTCGGAGATTTCTGACTAATCAACTGAACGATCGACATCAGCAGAAAAACAATATTGGTATTTCACAATTTATTTTATTTATTTCACAATATTATTTCCTTGGAGGAATATAAACGCTAGAAATATTTCGAATCTCATGCCTACAAAATTTAAAATCGCGCTTCGTATTTGCACGAGGCAAGTAAGCGGAAAAAGTGGTTTTTATTTATTTAGTGCATCCATACTAATATTATAAATGCGAAACTGCTAGAGTTTGTTTATGACGCTTTCACGCATTAACCAGTAGAAAGACTTTAAAAATTCATTCACCAATAGAAAGCTAAATTATATGCGAAGACTATTTTCTGTATATGATGGCAAGCTCTGGCGTTATGAAATTATAAATATTAATATATTATATTTGTTAAACGTTTTCTGTCGCTAACAAAAGCGAGTTTTTGCTAACGTCAGAAAAAAATCGTTTCCATGGAAACGATGTTGACATATTTGTGGGCTCTAAGCTGTTAGGTACTCAGCCCCCTGGTCAGCTACTGCTTCAGAAAATTCAAATATTAGAATATGTTTTGTTTTCTTTTGGACAAGCTTCTGTTTTGGAATAAATGTTAGATAAGAGTTCCTACATTAAAAATGTAATTCGTAACGATTATAAAGACCGAATAATAAATAGTGTAATTTTTTATGAAGAAGTTTGAAAACTGAATGTAAGGGAGTTAATGTATGGAATGCAGGAGGGGGTGGGGAGGAGGGGGGATAATTGATAAGTTCAACCGCTACAGTAATTTCTCGTAATACCATGCGAGCGAAGCCGCGGGGAAAAGCTAGTAATTTTATAAGAATGAAAAAAGTTAGAACATACAAAACCTAAGAAATAGTCTTAGCCATAAAGGGGTATTTTAAAAAAATAATTTTTTATTATACTTCATAGTTAAGTCATGAAAAAACATTTTTTTTCATGTTCATACTGTTAACCAATTTGTCGTAAAGATGAATCTAAATAGTATCTAAAGAGGATTTCACGAATAGCTTCATCTTGAGGAAGTCACAATTGAAAAATGTATGTATTCTTGGTGTGCCTTGTAGCTCCACGAATATAGGAAATAGGCATAAAAAAAACCTTGGCAGACGGAGTCTAGAGGTCATGATTTAAAGCACAAAAGGTTTTTGCTTATTTTATGAATAATTTTATAAGAATTGTTGAAAGTAGTTTTTGAACGTCGGGATTACCAAGGTTGAAAGAATTGGTTCCAGAGGCTGAGGAGCTGGTGGAGGATATTTGACCTGTGCTCCGTCTTCTCATCAGACGAGTGTATATTAATACTCAACCATGAGGAATAGTCAGGCTCCTGGGGGTCGCGGTACTTTCAGGCCGCGCCCTGTGTTCAATGATTATACTGGATGATGATTGATAACACTGTACTCTTATTTGAGTGATTTAACATTTATTTTAGATTTTAATCATTTACACAATTAGTGTTCACGTATGAAACGGGTAGAGAGGTACAAAACGCGAACGGGCGGTTGGATCGAGTGCTAGGAACGGAATAATTTGCACGGTCATTCTCGGAGCGGTGCCGAGATATTTTTCGGAGAGGTGACGGTGATGCCACACGTTAAAATGAATGTAAGTGATGCCCATATAATTATAAAAAAGTTAATCAATGAAAACTGTTTTAGAAATTTCATAAATTTGTATATGCGTTCTGCGTCTCCCCTCATGTCTTCCTCCTCCACCTTCCCCGCCTTTCCTCTACCCTCTCCCGTTCCCCCGTCCCGCGAACCACCCTCCTGCGATTCCCTCCCCTATCCCGTGTTCCGTATATTCAGTCCCGGTACACTCAGTTTTCAAATAGCTCGCATACCACGTATTGCATTTTTTTTATAGGTACAAATTTTCTTTTTTCATGTGTCACAAACATTCATATTAAATAATGTAACTAACACAGGTACCCATTTAAAATACTTATAATTCTTGAGTATCACGGGTGAGTACTTCAATTAAATTCATTAATTTAAAGAGTTTATTCGAATACTGAATTTTGATTGAACAATCGATGGTTTGCAAAATGCCATTCTCAAATTGTGTCTTTTTGACAGTTTCGTAAGAGTTTTTGTAATGATTAAAAAACTTTTCAGATGCATTATCATGAGGTTGTAATAATCAGGAAACCTTCACTAGGGTAGGAAGGAGATATCTTGAAAGTTTCAAACATTTCCTATGCCTAATACAGCAATAAATAAACAACAAACAAGCATTTTTATGGGTGGATTTACAAATTGTAAACTGATTCGTAGTAAAAATTATTAAAAAATTGTGATTTAACATTAAGAGGAACGTATGCGCGGCCCATTTTGGTCAGTTTCATACAAATCTTAAATTTGGAATTGAGATCAAAATACCCAACGAAACAGAAAAATTATTTTTGCAATCAAAAGGTATTTTAGGCAATTTAGACAATTATTTTTGAGTAAATGAAAGACATTAAAAAAATAATTTTACCATGTTAATTTTTAAAATACAATGAAAAATAAAATAAAAAATAAAACTTTTTTTTTAAATCAATTTTTTGGGTAGTAATTTTAATATATATACGACAAAATTTTGTTTCGCCATAGGTAATTTGTATTTTTAATTTACACCCATCAAAATGATTTTTTTTTTAAATTTAAATTTTTTATTTTATATTTCATTATATTTGCATGATAAATAAATTAAAATATTTTTTATTGTTTTTCATTTACTCACAAATATTTGCCTCTAAAATCATGATACAATAAAATCTTTAATGGCCTATATCTTATAATTTAAAGCAAAAATAAATAAAGTAACTCACATCCGTACTAGATATTTATTAAAACTTTTGATTACAAAAATAATTTTTTAGTTTGGTTGAGTATTTTGATCTTTAATCCAAATTTGGCCGCGCATACATTCCTCTTAAGCTTCGTCCGGGGTGGACCGATGAATAAACATTTCCAATAATAAAAGATAATGGTCGCATTGTGACTCGAACCCAGATCATCTAGTCTTACCTGGACTGGAATATATTAATTTAAAATTCTTGCAAGACTTGTCGAAAACATTCAATAGATGTCCCATGTAAATGAAATCAGATAGGTATATCCGAGACACACCTAGATTGCAAGTACATTCAGGTAGAACTTTGCAATCACACCAAAAGATGACACCGAAAAGATAGGGAAATAATAAAATTGTTCCAGTGTCTGTTTCAATTTTTATTGAGAGTTATTGATAACATCTTTGTCAATGATGAAAATCGATTTATTTGAATAATTATTGTTAGTTTGTAAAATTAGAAAAATATTAGTAAATAATTTACGGACGAGGTAACCAAATTTTTGGCTGACAAGAGGTCTCCATAGGGTTTAATCTGGCATTGTTTCCACAGGTATTTCTATATCTCTAGTGTCACTAGTAGTCGATATCTCAAAAGCATTCTCAACATTTGGACACAATTTTGCCAATTATTAATTGCTGATAACCCTATATAAAACAATTATTAGAACGGTCTTGGCCTATGGATGTGAGGCGGGAACACTGACAGCAAAGTCCGCGGAACAGCTAGAAACTTTTGAAAGAAATGTACTTCGAAGAATCCTAGGAGCGGTGCGAGAGGGAGAGGCATGGAGAATCCGCCACAATAATGAACTTTATTACATCTACCATGCTCTTAGACTCTCCACCCATTTAAGGCACCAAAGACTAAGATGGGCCGGACATGTGCACCGAATGCCAAGCACACGAGTACCGAAGAGGTTCTAACAGGACACCCGGTAGGTAAACGAAAGGCCAGCAGAACTAGGCTGAGATGGAAGGATGATGTCATGAAGGATGCAAGGGGACTACTCTATGTTGCAGATTGGAAGACGACGGTCGAGGACAGAGGGCGGTGGAGGCTTATCCTGAAGGAGGCCAAAGCTCGAAATGGGCTGTAGTGCCATTGAAGAAGAAGAAGAAGATTAACTGCTTAATTTATTGTTTTTACAACTCTTTCTTGTGAGAATTTCTACCTTCTACAACAAGGGTATATTCAGGACTTATATAGGTATATTTCTTCCCTTTCTTATAAAGATCCAAAAGACTCCACACAACATTCCTTCCAACGACGTTACCTTAAGACCGCTTATGTGAAACTTATTATTATTTGTATTATTTTAATCAGCACATCAATTTGTTGGTTCTGCATAGCGTAGACCAATAGTCACTCTGATTTGAACATCTTGTTTGAGCAACTTTTCACTGAAGAACAGGCTTCTTCCTAATGATACCACTTGGCTCCAAGAGTCTTGACTTAGGCTCAAAACCTCTGCTGCAAGAGTCAGCAATGGTTCATCATCTTCTTCAATCACTTCTTCCAAACTTGCCAAATCTTCTCGAGAGGAACAACCATCTCCAATGGGTATATCAGCCCATCTTTCAAGATTTGATCCATTTTCATCTGTATTTGCTGCATATGCCAATAAATCTTGGATTCCTTCATCTCTTCCAATGTGTTTTTTAGCTTCTGCACTGCTTTGTCCATCTTCACTGATGTGGTAATTTGCATCTTTGTCTTTAAATATACACCTTTTATCTTCAACACCTCTTTTACGATGGTTGTCTTCCTTGTACGATGTTTCCATAACATTTTCCATGGATTTAAAAGTGTCTTTATTTCTTCCAAATTGTTTTCCAGCTTTGGATATTACTTCTACTTTGATCTGATACTGTGACGCCACTTCTCTGGGAGCTGCTACCCAGCACCATACCCTGACTCCTTTATTTCTAGAAAGCAGAAAAGATAAATTATTTCGTAGAATTTTGTTATGTGCAACAAAAGAATTGGCAATTTTTTTTGAGAAAGACAAACAAAAATATTAAATTGATTTAATTTTTAGGGTATTATGCCGTGTTGTGCTACTTCCTTCTTTAGCCAACGTTTCCGGCAGCATTACAGTGTCTATCATCAGGTTAGATGTGTATCCGTCTAAAAAATAATATACCTGTTTGCGCCAATCAATGTTTTTTTGTTTGATTTAGTACCTACTGGAAAACTGCTTTACCCAAGTACCTGCCCAGTTCCTCTATCCAAGTACCTACCCATCCCACGCCAAGACAAAACCCAATAAAACGTTCGATTGTTTCATTCACTTGTTTTTTATTTGACTTGTGGAAAAACGCACCCGCTTCGAGTTCGGAGAAATTTGTGCATTTTACTTAATTGAAAAGTAACGCCGTAAGTTTAATTTGCGAACTTATTGACACGCCGCCGCGGTTGCAGAAGTAACCGTGTTTACGTATATATGTGTACAAGTGAACTATTATAAAGACAAGGGAGAATTAAAAGGACCACAGAACCAGCGGCAAATGTCGAGTGAACTCGGTGAGTTTTGGCAATACCTATCCTTTTCCTTTTCCTTTGAGTAGTTTTCCAGTGATTGTTGTTTCAGAATCACACCGCACCCGCCTACGAACGAATTGATTTGCGCAACCATCATTTGGTCCTAATCGACGCCGGATACGTTAAATTCGTTCGTATATAATATTGTGATAGCATTGTCAAATAGATGAATCTACATTCATAGTGAAAGATTCAAAATTTGTTATTTAACCACAGATAAGTCCAAACGCCAGACGTATCGCTCTGTTTGATAGTTTGTTAACCTTTCGATTGCCGTTTAGGTGTTTTAACCCCACGCCTTCCGGATAGTTTAATCGTTAAAACGCAATAGAGTTATCTCATTATTATTTTATTGAATTATTGTTTTGTCATCATGGCTACAAATAAAGAAAATAAATTGAAATTGTTGACGTCGCAATGTGATGCGTGCAAGAGACGCATTAAAAAACTATTCGATCTTTCAAATGGGATTTCTGACGCTAATATTCAAGAGGAATTTTTATCGTTAATAGAAACGGTAGATTCAACTAGAAATGAATACAAAGATATACACCAGCAAATAAATTCAATTAATTTGGATATCGATTTCAATTATAATCCGGATTTTGAAAGTTGGATGAATTTTGAAGACATGTATTGCAAAATCAAGCGTACACTTTTTTTGATTCAAGAGAAGAAACCGCAATTAGATTCACAAATTAAAAGATTTCGGGAAAGAGAAGAAGTAAATGTACCGCCAATTAAAGGTCCTGAAGATCGTGAAAGTGAGGAAATGAATCAAAAACTACGTCAAGAGATCCTCTAAATGGAAGGTATATTGTAGCCTTACCATTTAAGCAAGATGCTTCAGCACTTGGGGATTCGTTCGCATTAGAAAATAAACGTTTTTCATGCCTCGAACGCAAATTGGAAGCCTCTCCTAAATTGAGAGAAGCTCATAATAATATTATTAGTGAATATTTAGAGAAGGATTATTTGTCTTCTGTCACTCCAAATAGGGAGGATGAAGAGCCATCTTATATAATACCGCACCATGAAGTTGTACGAGAGGATAAAATCACCATGAGTTTGAGGATAGTCCTGGACGCAAGTGCAAAAACAAGCACTTCGGTATCATTGAATAATAATTTGTATAGTGGAGAACATTTACAGGGGAATTTATTTAATGTAATAAAGAATTTTAGTGTATTTCCAATAGCACTCTCGGCTGATATACGCAAAATGTTTTTGTGCATAGGAGTGCAGGAAAGTGATAAAAGATATCAACGAATTTTGTATCGCTTCTCGCCAAACGAGGATATTAATACTTACCAGTTTAACCGCATTTGTTTTGGACTTACATCCATCCCATTTCAAGCTTTAAGCACGATCAGAAAATTGGCCTCTGATGAAGGAGAAGCTTTTCCTGAAGCAAAGAAAATCATTGAAGAATTTTTATACATGGATGATTTTGTATTTAGTATGGAAACTGCAGAGAATGCAAAGGAAACGTCCTCCCAGTTAATCGCATTATTGAAGACTGGCCAGTTTGATCTAGTCAAGTGGACCAGCAATTCGCAAGAGGTTCTGGAATCCATTCCAGATTCGCATCGCTTGTCAGCGATAAAGGAATTTGATGAAGTGTCCATGCATATAGTGTTAGGATTATGCTGGTCACCAAATTCCGATTTTTTCTCGTTTGTCACTTCTGCACCTAAATCGATTTATAGGAAGAGAAATAAATTGTATTGTGTCGCCAAAATATGGGACATTATGGGCTACATCGCACCTGTCGTACCATACGCTAAGCTCTTAATAAAGCAATTATGGATATGTCAATGTGATTGGGATGATGAGCCTCCCGCAGATATTGTGAGGATACGGACGCAATTCTGCGAGGAACTATCGTCACTAAATAAAATAAAAATTCCGCGCCATGCTGGAATCACATCCAGAACCATTGTAACCATTGTGGGTTTCGTAGATGCTAGTGAAAAGGCTTACGGCGGCGTAATTTATTTTCATATACAAAATGAAGGTGCCAATTCAGTACATATTGCTTGTGCAAAATCAAAGGTGTCTCCAGTGAAAATCGTTTCTCTCGCACGATTAGAACTTTGCGCTGAATTAATACTTGCAAAATTAATGCGTAAGGTAGTAGAAACCTTGGAAAAACGCTTGAAAATTGATAAAATATGCGCATTTACTGATTCCACTGTGGCACTTTGTTGGATTCAATCGTCTCCTCATAGATGGGGAACATTCGTGGCCAATAGAGTAACTAAAATTCAAGCAGAATTATCGGCCAACAGTTTTTTTCATATTGCAGGCACAGAAAATCCCGCTGATTGTCTGTCGCGTGGGCATACCCCCAATCAGATTTTGGATCACCCGCTATGGTTTCATGGCCCACCATGGCTGAAATTAAGGCCAGAGCAGTGGCCTATTACCGCTTTTGACGTCACCATGGTGACGCAACCACCCGAACAGAAGACTATGTCGTTGCTAGTAACTTCTAGTTCGGAGGAGTATGAAATACTCACTTTGTCAAAACGCTTTTCTTCGTGGAATAAATTATTACGTTGTTTGGTTCATGTATTTCGATTTCTTAAAGTGTTGCCATATCGAAGACACATAAGCGGATCGGACTTGGAGTTCGTAGAACTCAGAGTGTTTCGCGAAATACAATTGGCTTATTTTCCCCGTAGTTTGATTCGAAATCGAGTACATAAGTGCAATTCATGTTTTCGGCTACACCCTAAAACAATCGCACCTTTAATGGCCGATCATAAGGATCGCCGTGTTACTTCATCTGTAAAGCCATTTACGCACGTCGGCATAGACTTTGCCGGGCCTTTAAAAGTAAACACATCACGTGGACGTGGAATTCGTTCCCAAAAGGCATATATTTGCTTATTTGTGTGTTTAACTACGAGAGCGATACACCTTGAACTAGCATCAAGTCTAAGTACCGAATGCTTCCTGAATGCATTCAAGCGCTTTCTCTCCCGCCGTGGTCCCGTGTCAAATTTATATTCGGACAATGGAACTAACTTTGTAGGAGCCAAGAGAAAATTGAATGAATTGCACGCATTTTCAACATCTTCACATTTTGGTGAAGAATTCGCAAGTGTTTTGGCCAATAATAGAATAAACTGGCATCTAAATGCGCCAACAGCACCACATTTTGGTGGAAATTGGGAATCAAATATCAAAAGTATGAAGACTCATCTTTTTCGCGTAATAGGAGATCAGATTCTGTCTTTCGAAGAGACAACTACAGTGCTCGCACAGGTAGAAAACATTCTGAATACAAGGCCATTATGTAGGACGCTCTCTTCAGATCCATCTGAACCTCTCGCGTTAACCCCCGCTCATTTCTTAATGACTACTCCATTGAAACACCTGCCCGCCATGACCATCGAGGAGAATAATTTGAACCTTCTATCGCGTCATGATTTGCTTGATAAATTGATTCAATCTTTTTGGAAACGTTGGAGGTTAGATTATTTGCATACCTTGCAAGTACGTCCAAAATGGAATACTCCCGCTAACCCAGTCAAGGTCGGTTTAGTAGTAATTGTGGGGACAGAAAACGCTCCTCCATTGCATTGGCCGCTAGGAGTAATTGTCGAGGTTTTCCCCGCAAAGGACGAAGTAATTCGTGTTGCTCGCGTTAAAACGGCGTCGGGAACATACATTCGTCCGGTAGTGAAGCTTTACCCTTTGCCGACTCAATAATGGGATATTATTGATAGATTTAGTTAAAAATATAGTTAAGGAATTTAGGATAAGTATTTGGTTTTATTTGTTTATTTGTGCGATAATGCTATCACAATGCTGTTTAGAAAGGGGGATTTCTCACCCTTTCAAGGCGAGGGGGATGTTTGCGCCAATCAATGTTTTTTTGTTTGATTTAGTACCTACTGGAAAACTGCTTTACCCAAGTACCTGCCCAGTTCCTCTATCCAAGTACCTACCCATCCCACGCCAAGACAAAACCCAATAAAACGTTCGATTGTTTCATTCACTTGTTTTTTATTTGACTTGTGGAAAAACGCACCCGCTTCGAGTTCGGAGAAATTTGTGCATTTTACTTAATTGAAAAGTAACGCCGTAAGTTTAATTTGCGAACTTATTGACACGCCGCCGCGGTTGCAGAAGTAACCGTGTTTACGTATATATGTGTACAAGTGAACTATTATAAAGACAAGGGAGAATTAAAAGGACCACAGAACCAGCGGCAAATGTCGAGTGAACTCGGTGAGTTTTGGCAATACCTATCCTTTTCCTTTTCCTTTGAGTAGTTTTCCAGTGATTGTTGTTTCAGAATCACACCGCACCCGCCTACGAACGAATTGATTTGCGCAACCAATACCTAACGCTAATTTCACATCTGCCTTACTGATGGACTCTGTAATGCTGTCCAAAATATTGACTTAAGTAGGAGTTAGCACAAATTTCCCCATTTTCCCCCAAAAATAAAACACCATAATGGTCATACATGACAGGTACCTAATTGTCCATTTACAGTATAAGATTTCTTCGTATAACATTCTTAAAATTTTAAATTTATTAATGAGCTTTAAGGTTACTGTCACTTCATGTAAAAATAATTTCTGAAAAACTCACAAAGTTTCTTTTTTTTCACTTTTTGAAAAAGAAAGAAAGTCGGAAAGAAAAAAAAACTATTTTTGAAAAGGAGTAAATTTTATTTATTTTGTGGGTATTTTTTACATTTGAATACGTAGCTTGTTGTTTTCTCTTTCCAATTCCTTTTAGATAATATTTCTCACTATAATGTTAAGGGAGACACAACGATTTCTATGAGACCTTTGTGAGCTGGAACAAATATGGTCTCCTGTGATTAAACGGGTTAAGGTTACTTCAGTATGAACCGTCTACGGGTCAGAAGGGATGTGCTCATTATAACACATTTCTTCAGACTGATTCGTGGACGGTTCGAAAACTCAGCTATTATGGAGAGCATTAGTTTCTATGTTCCCGATGGTTATCTCCGTCACCGACAGCATAGACTTTTATCTCCTGGCTTGCAGAACTAACTTGCCAATGGTTATGCCAGTAGGGAGAGCGGTCTTATTGTTAAATAGAATCACTTTGAATATCGACATGTTTAGCATCAATGAAGCACAATTTAGACAGTAAGCTTTATTGCTGTTAGTCTGATTGTGCTTCATTGATTTGTAAATTATTCATTGATGTTTGTGTTGTATAATTTGTTTGAATTGTTTGTATTATTTAAATTGCTTAAATGTGCTTTTATCTTAATATTTACTCTATTTTAAAAACGATTTTAAATTTTAATTTTGTAATGTTTTTAAAGTGAATAAATTGAATTGAATTGAAAAATTGAAAATTCAAAGTATTTCAATAGCACCATTCTTATTGTCATCCTTTGCTGTATTAGAAGATCTGTTATGTCGTGTGGTAACTTAACAAGTCATGGCGACGACTTACAGTTATTTAACCACTGGAGCGAAGTTGCCGTATATTGGCGCCATTTTTAATGTTTACGATTGCTTTTCGGATAAAAAAGGCAATTATCTCCTTGATTCGGCGAATAAAATATTTGTAGCTCCCACGTTTGTTATTTTGGACTAAAAACAAAGCTATTAAAATGCTGTATCTATTATGACCATAGATATTGAAAATCCGAACTTTGTATATTATTTTATAACGATGTTAAAAATATTTTTTTCACGCAGAATTTCTGATAAGCTGTTGACAGTTAAAATTAAGGTTTTTTTCCATAGATATGCATCTTTCATTATAATATACCACAGACAATATACGGAAATCGAAAATATTCTCCGTTGACTCGAATAAGTACCTCTCACGGCAGTTTCAAAGAAACCAACACCCAGGATTCACGCAGTTATAAACTTTATGATTTTTTAATATTTTTTTATAAATTCTACAAAAATGATATAAACGGTAAAATACAGGTTAATTTATTGGCTATATAGCACTATAATTAGTTTATATGTTTCCATGCTAAAATTTGAAGATATGATTTTTTTTAATGTTGGCGAAAAATTTAAAAAATATTCTTCTGAAAATCTCGAGCAAACGGTGAAAAAGTTTTAAAATGCGCTGTCGCTCCAGGGGTTAAAAGTGTTTGAATATATCCAATGTCTAAGAAATAAGAACTGTGCTTTAGCACTGTTCTGCATGTGGTATTTTGAATAAGTCGTGGTGACGTCTTCAACTAAAATTTTCAATAACTTAGCATAATTTCCAACTTAATTATTTATGAAAATTTTATAACCAATGCTTTTAAAGAAAAAAAACAAGTTGACTCTGTTTATACTGACTTTAGTAAGGCCTTTGATACAGTTTCCCATAAAATTCTCATTTGGAAATTAGGAAAGCTTGGTATACGTGGCAATATATTAGCCTGGTTTGAAAGCTATCTTACTGGAAGACAACAAATTGTTAGAATAAAATCCTCCCTGTCAGAAAAAATTCATGCAACAAGTGGAGTTCCACAGGGTTCACAACTTGGCCCAATCTTATTTATCTTGTTTATAAATGATCTTAATATATTTCATAATGTATCTATCTTACTTTTTGCTGATGACCTAAAAATTTTTAAAATTATTCAAAATATTTATCATTGCAACATTCTTCAAGATAATATCAACAAATTGTTAATTTGGTGTAAGGAAAATAGACTTTATTTAAATATCTCAAAATGTCAAATAATTAGATTTTCTCGTATAAAAAATCCAGTGATATTTAATTACTACATTGATGACAATGCTCTTGAAACACTAACACAAATTAAAGACTTAGGCATCACTTTCCAATCAAATCTTTCATTTGTTAACCACATAACAGAAATCTGTAATAAGGGCTTAAAAATGTTGGGATTTATAACTAGACTAACTAGAAATTTTAACAATATAAAATGTATTAAACTGTTATATTTTGCGTATGTTAGATGTCAACTTGAGTACAATTCTCCCGTCTGGAATCCACATTATAACATACATGTACAAGCTGTTGAAAGAATACAAAACAAATTCTTACGTTTTCTAAATTTCAAAATGGGGATTCCAACAATAATGTTGAACTACAACACTCTGTTAAATAATATGAATATGCTCAAATTGTCTGACAGAAGAATTTTCACTGACTTGGTATTTCTATATAAAATTCTACATAATTTAGTTGATAGTCCGGTATTGCTTGAATTGATAAGCTTCCGGATTCCACAACGTAATACAAGAAGTCAGGATTTATTTCAGTGCAGAAATTCTGGGACTAACTACCATATGTATTCCTCTTTACCCAGAATACTAATGGAAGGAAACAATTACACCAAGTCCGTGGACATCTTCAGTTTATCTTTAAACAAATATTTATTTATTTATTTATAAATAAACGCCCTTTTTCGGGGCTTTTACATATATAGCATAGAAAAAACATTTTATTGTACATAACTGAACTGCCTCAATAACAATATTTTAAATTTATTCAAAGATAAATTGAAGATGTCCACTGACTTGGTATAATTGTTTCCCTCCATTAGTATTCTGGGCAAAGAGGAATACATATGGTAGTTAGTCCCAGAATTTCTGCACTGAAATAAATCCTGACTTCTAGTATTACGAAGTGGAATTCGGAAGCTTATCAATTCAAGTAATACCGGACTATCAACTAAATCATTTAGAATTTTATATAAAAATACCAAGTCAGTGAAAATTCTTCTGTCTGACAATTTAAGCATATTCATGTCGTTTAAAAGTGTGTTGTAGTTTAACATATTTGCTGAAATACCCATTTTAAAATTTAGAAAACGTAAGAATTTGTTTTGTATTCTTTCAACAGCTTGTACGTGCATATTATAATGAGGATTCCTATAATGAGGATTGATATAAAATATTGTTACTAAGGCAGTTCAGTTATGTACAATTAATATTGTATTTATTACCATTAAGATGAAGCCATAGTAAATAATGCAAAATCACACAAAATCATGGGTTTTTGTTTTGAAAATTTGATCACTTAGAAATATTATAGATGCTTCAATTAAATACTGCGTGTAGAACATATCTTGGTCTTTTAATAAGCCTAGAAAAAAATTAAGTAATAGATCTATAAAAAAACATTTTCAAGTGCAAACTCTCCTACTTATGAACATCTTTTCAGTAATGGTTTTATTGTTTATTGTATCAAATTTAGTTTCTTTTCTGATAATCGCAAAATAAATTGATATTTACGTCCGATATTCACAAAATAAAATAAAATATGATTTTTTGCGTTGTTATTTTACAATACGGCCGGCAGCCGACGAATTAGGATTTTCAAAGTGACCCTTATGTCGTTCACCGAAGGACTACTGGCTTGCCACACCCTACTTTCTTTCAGAACCGCCCTGGTCGGAGCAGGGAACAGACGTGTGACCCCACGTCGCTCGGTTCCGTGAAATCAATTTTAAATTTCCTTGTTATTACAATAAACAATGTGTAAAAAAGGAGTTAATGCTTTTTTTAGGCCTTTACGAAATCAAACTGTAAAAAAAATTCTCAAATACCTTTTTCAACCACTCCAAAAGCTTTTTCTCAAATATTTTTAAACTCCTCCCACAAAGGGCGTAAATTCCGAAGTCGATTTTTCCCTGGACTATTGGATCCCCTTAATATGTAAAAGCCCTGAAAAAGGGCGTTGATCAATAAATAAATAAATAAATAAGCCTTAGCATTCCAAGAGGAATGGGATATCAATAGAACTAAAAATTTAAAAACTAATTTTGCAAGATTTTTCTAACATCTGGATTCTAGGCAATCTATTCATTGCCACAAGTAAGTTCATGTATGCGTCCGATAAAAATACATCTAAGAGATATTTATATACTTAGTTTGGTGCGGAGTCCGCACATTACCAGTGTACTCCAGCATAATTCTTACAATGGTATCAGCACAATCTTTTAACTCTTTTAGAAAATGAACTTACCTTTCGTTCCGTTCACACTTTGGGTAGAACCATCTGCCATGGGCAAACAGTGCGGGCTGCGTGCTCGAAGGTGCGGGAGAGAGAACCAAGCTCGTGCCCGGCACCAACAAAACGGGGCACGCGTGCTTTGAAATGGCGTGCTCGTGTAGTGTGCCTGAAAAGAATTAAGTATTACAAAGATACGTAGATTACAGGTAAGCAATCAGAATTAATTTAAATACAGTTACTCGCACGGGAAAACGAAAAAATATTTACATTCTATCAAAAATTTAACTGCCTTAAAATAAGGTCATTTTTTTACATTAGATCCACACAGGAGGCTGACAAAAATAATTCCTCTCATACCCTACGTCATCTTTGAGGATGTTGTGTGGTGGGTCTTTATGGGAAAAGAAGGAGATGAAATTCTGGGAAGGAAAAACGTTTAAGGGGTGATCGGGGGTAGGGATGCATTCATATGTCCGTCACTCTTTAACACATAGATTTTCTGATTTTTATCCACCCATAACTACCGGAGCGCTTTTTGCCACAATATGGCACTATTTAAAATACCTCGGATTGCTTTGCTGCCCAATTTTGGCAAATTTTCCCCTATTTGTAAGCAATTAAGTAGAAATTTATGATTTAATGAAAAACAAATACCTTTGTATAACACCACTATTTTATTAACAATATCAACATGTTTCGAAAACTATGTTTTCTTCGTCAGGATAATAAGTCAATAATAAATAACAAAAGACAAACAAGTATAGACTAATTAGAACATAGACAAAATATTAGAAAGGAGAGGTGATTAATTACCTAAAATATATCATAAAAAACAATTATATAAAATAAAATATAAAAATTATTTTAGAATGGGTAAAAAATTACATTAACATAATAAAAAATCTTTTAAAAGGAAAACAAGAAGTCTAAATAACAAAATAAATGATTATAAATATAAGTATTAATACGAAAATAAATTTAAAAGATGGCTATTTTTAAAAAACGTTTGGTTATAGTGGTGTTATACAAAGGTATTTGTTTTTCATTAAATTAATGATGACACCCCAAAGTAAATATGCCTATTTTGAAGAAAGAAATTTATGATTTTATAAATTCTACGAATATGTGATAATCCACAAAAAATAGGTTAATTCATAGACTATATAGAACTATAATCAGTTTGAAAGTCTCCATATTAAAATTCGGAGGTATGATTTTTTATAAATTTGGGCGGAAAATATTCAAAATGATCACCAAAAAATGTCGAGCAATCGCGGAGAAAAACGTTTTAAATTGCGTTGTCTCTCCAGTGGCTAATGCCTTTTCTTTTCCAGATCTTCCTCTCCTCTTTTTACTTAAAAAAAACCCTCCACATGTGTCCTCAAAGATCACATGGACTTCTTCTTCTTCGTGTGCCCTATCAGTCCCCCCGACGTTGGCGAGCACTCTGGACAATGTCTCTCTACATTGTGCTGCCCGGAATAGCTCCTCCGCACTTCTAATGCCGGTCCACTCTCGTATATTTCGTAGCCAAGACATTTGTCTCCTACCAGACCCTCAGCGATCTTCTATTTTCCTTTCAATATTAATTGAAGCAAGTGATACTTTTCCCCTCGAAGTACGTGACCCAAATATGAAATTTTCCTGACTTTTATTGATGTGAGCAGTTCTCTATCTGCTCTAGCCCGCCTGAGAATTTCTATGTTAGTGATCATGTCGGTCCATGGAACCTTGAGCATTCTCCGGTGAAGCCACATTTCATGGTATTTACTTTCAAGGTCCATGTCTCACATCCATACAGCAAGACGGACCACACATAACACTTTAACATTTTCTGCCTTAGTTTTAAATTGAGGTTGTCATTGCAGAAGAGGGATTTTATTTTATTGAATGCAGTTCTTGCTGTCTCAATTCTGCACTTAACCTCTACATCTGGGTCAAGAGTCTCCGTGAGAATGCTGCCGAGGTATCTAATCACATGGACGCTGAGAAAAATTAAAAAAAATATATTTTGAGGAAATTTTTCGAACGAGGAGCAGAGGAATGCTTTGATGTTATCAAATACCTATCCCCAATGTCCAGTAATTAGGCGTCCTTGGTTTTCCATACTCCATGCAGCACAAGACCGCCAGGAATGGAAGCCTTGTTCAGGAAAATTGCTGAGGAGTCAAGAACCCCAGTCAAGATTAAATGATTAAAGAAGAAGACATACAACAAATAGAAACAAACCTTTGATCAGTTCGGTGCAGTCCGCATTGACGGGACAGTGAAAACTCATGGCTAATGGACAAGGATTGACAGCTGCTTCTGTAATAGAAAACAATATTTTTTCCTGTGCATTACAGATTAACAATACACATAAGATATTCATAACTTTTAACGAAAAAAAATTAAAATAATACATATTTTAGAGTTGTTGCCTAAAATTACTCTTGAAACCTACAAGGCCAATGTTAAAAATGTCTAAGGACCTAGAGATATCATTTAGCAGCACCTTAACTCTTGTCACGCTGTGCTTGTCTAAAACGTCTATCTTCCGTATGGGATACAGAGCTAGTCGTGGTGACGACCCTGGCAGTAGTTGTTCGGTACGAACAATTTGTAACATTCTAAGAGATATGGGCTATCAATGTAATAGTTTATAATTTTATAAGCTGTTACTGTAAGGGTTCCATTCCTTCTAGATCGGAGACTTTCAGATAGCAAATCCAGATGATGCATAAATCGTGGGTATTCACCATGCATTCTCATATATAGATACCTTAGAAACTTTTTTTGAATTTGTTCCAATAAATCTAAAGACGGGTTGTTTAAAAAAATTTGATGAGTTCATCAAATATTTTAAGTTAATTTTCACGTTCTGTGTAAGTTCTATTCGAGTTCTGTTACTTTATCATCATAGGCCAGCTGCTTCATAAAACTGAAATCATCACAGAACTTCAATAGAACTTACACAGAACGTGAAAATTAACGTCAAATATTTGACGAATTCGTCAAATTTTCTGAAACAACCCATCCTAAGTGTTTTTGCTACTATGGGGCCCAAACAGCAGAAGCGTATTCTAATTTTGATCGTATAATGCAGTTGAACATTGATGTCATTGCTTCGGACTTGGAAAATTGTTTACTTAGGACGGGTTGTTTAAAAAAATTTGATGGTATCATCAAATATTTGATGTTAATTTTCACGTTCTGTGTAAGTTCTATTCAAGTTCTGTGATTATTTCAGTTTTGTGAAGCAGCTGTCCTATAAAGATATAATAACAGAACTTGAATAGAACTTACACAGAACGTGAAAATCAACTTCAAATATTTGATGAATCCATCAAATTTTTTGAAACAACCCATCCTTATTCTTATCACAAATCCAAGAAGTTTTTAGTTTATTAAGCTAATTAAACTGGTGAACTTTCCAAGTAGTATTAACTGAATAGGGCTTGTAAACCTTCAAAATTAACCCTGAAACTAAATATAGTTGCTTAAGAAAACATTTATCAAAAATTTGTTGGTCTGAACAGAGCAAATAAAATTTGTCTTCAATCAAGTTCGTTCCAACGCTAAATGGACTAGCTGTAAAGGTCATTGTTCCAACACGAACTTGAGGGAGTTAGAAATATTTTTTATAGAGTCTATAGCGGATTTTATCGTTAACAATTTAATCAGTTATATTAATATTTAAAATTTAACATTAGCTTCACACAGGAGACCTTGAAGAAAATAATTCCTCTCAGGGCCAATGTCATCATTTAAGGATGCTATGTGGAATCTCTTTTGGGAAAAGCAAGAGAAAGTTCTGGGAAGGAAAACGGTACGAGACGTTGGTGGGAATCTGAGGGTCAGTGTGTCCAGGAGTGACAGGCGTATGAATCCATTCCTCCCATCGCGTTGCAAGGCGATGTTTCGAGAGAGTCTTGCTGGAGAGGACAGAAGGTCTCCCTCAAAGTTTCTCCCCTGACGAACCTCAGCCCTTGAACCCGGGCATCCCTGCAACGTTACCAAATGTAGCGAACCACTTAGGGTGACCTGTGGTAGAGGTGTTGGTGATCCAATAAATGGATGATGGTAATAAAAATAAGTGTGATGCAGACGAATTCTCAATTGTAGAACTAGTTTCGATACCCCTTATATATTTAGTTTGAGGATCTGCTGTTACCCGAGTTCCCGTGAAAGGCGCTGGTGGTTGAGGGTAGACTGGTACAAGAACAAGCCAGGCTGTCCAGAGAACTCGGGCGGGAAGCGGGTGCTCGGCTCCTAGAACATAAGGAGGCTGTCAATTGGTGTGATGTGTGATGTGTGGAAGAGAGAAGAGGACACGCTATCTGACTCATGGAAGACGATATTAGCGATTCTTTTTTTATTATTTATTCTTAATATATTTAAATTAGAAAGGCATAGTATATTGTCCTCCACTCTAAGAATTCACCTGTGTCGTGGAGAACTCGGGCGGGAAGCGGGTGCTCGGCTCCTAGAACATAAGGAGGCTGTCAATTGGTGTGATGTGTGATGTGTGGAAGAGAGAAGAGGACAAGCTATCTGACTCATGGAAGACGATATTAGCGATTCTTTTTTTATTATTTATTCTTAATATATTTAAATTAGAAAGGCATAGTATATTGTCCTCCACACTAAGAATTCACCTGTGTCGTGGAGGATGTTTTTTAATTGTAAATTATAAATTATAAATAGTAAAACAAACAGTGGGCTTATAATATTAAAAATTAAATATAAAATCGACTTCTACATAGTTTCAACAAAATAGTAGTATCTTGTAAGTTATAAGTGAGATATCATAATTATAAATTAAAGTAATGAGGATTGTAGCCAGTTCCATTTGTTTTTATTTGTATTCTGTAAGATTAGTTGTTTTATATTGTTTTTTTTTAAATTTAATGAAAACAAATAACTTTGCGTACACCACTATTTAATGAACATCCATACTAATATTATAAATGCGAAACTGCTCGAGTTTGTTTATGACCTTTTCAGGCATTAACCAATAAAAAGACTTTAAAAATTCATTCACCAATAGAAAGCTAAATTATATGCGCAGACTATATGTTGTATATGATGGTAAGCTCTGGCGTTATGAAATTATAAATATTAATATATTATATTTGTTATACGTTTTCTGTCGCTAACAAAAGCGAGTTAATTGCAAATGTCAGAAAAAAATCATTTCCATGGAAACAATGTTAATATATTGTGGGCTCTAAGCTGGTAGGTACTCAGCCCCCTGGTCAGCTACTGCCCCAGAAAATTCAAATATTAGAATATGTTTTGTTTTTTTTGGACAAGCTGGAATAAATGTCAGATAAGAGTTCCTACATTAAAAATATAATTCGTAACGATTATAAAGACTGAATAATAAATAGTGTAATTTTGTATTATATTAACAAACTTCCAAATATTTAATTAAAAATAAACATCCAAAATGTTTGTAAGCGCATAAATTCCGAACGAATGAACAAAATTGGATAATTCTTTTTTTCTTTGTGAAATTTAGGTGGCAGGCTAGATGTTTGAAAACTGAATGTAAGGGAATGAATGTATGGAATGCGGGAGGGGGTGGGGTGGGGAGGAGGGGGGATAATTGATAAGTTCAACCGCTACAGTAATTTCCCGTAATACTATGCGAGCGAAGCCGCGGGGAAAAGCTAGTTATCAATAAATTACAGTTAAGTCGATAAAAGACTTAGGAATTATATTTGACAACAAACTAACGCTCAACCAACACATTGAATACATTGTGAGTAAGTCAAATAAATTACTTGGTTTCATTGTAAGATCAACCAAACTGTTTAAGAATTTTAATAGCCTAATAATTCTCTTTAATTCATTAATCCGTAGTGTTCTTGAGTACGGGTCAACAGTCTGGAATCCACACTATATTTCACAGGTATCTTGACTAGATCACAGGAATCAGTCCAAAGGAAATTTACAAGGATTTTGTCTTAACGGTCAGGTGTCTACCATCTTCTAGACGGGTACGAACAAAGACTTACACATTTCAATTTAGAGAGTCTAGTTATAAGACGTAATATAAATGACCTCTTAATGTTTTATAAAATTGTTAACAACCTAGTAGATAGTAACTTAATCAATGAAATCAATTTATACGCCAGGCCCAAATCTACCAGAAAATTTGACATATTTTGGACCGAAATTTTTAACAATAATACGGGATACTTTAATCCCATATCCACAACGATCTCACTAAATCACACTCTATGATTGATATTTTTGTGAATAATTTTACTTGTTTTAAGAAATATCTCCATGATTTGTGCAACTAAAATGTTGTTTTATTATTTTTAATAAACACTTTAAATATTATGTAGCTATCATGTATTTCAAATTTTCTATTTAAGTTTCTAAATTATGTAGAAAAATACTTACATTGTTTTTCATGTGTCTGTGAATACGCTAATGTTATTACTGTAGACACATTAGTCTGGGAATATTTATATTTGTATCTTAATTTGTTATACATTAACCAAAATAATGCTCTGTAAATATCCTGTTTGTGTCTCAAATAAATAAATATGTTTCAAAAACTATTTTTTCTTCGTCAGGATAATAAGTTAATAAAAATAACAGAAGACAAACAAGTATAGACAAATAAGAACATAGACAAAATATTAGAAAGGAGACGTGATTAATTACTTAAAACATCATAAAAAACAATTGTATAAAATAAAACATAAATATTATTTTAGGACGGTTAAGAAAATAATACATTTACGTGATAAAAAATCTTTTAAAACAAAACAGGAAGTCTAAATAACAAAATAAATTATTATAAATATAAATATTAATACGAAAATAAATTTAAAAGATGGCCATTTTAAAAAAATATTATATATCATTTATGTTTTATATTGTGTTGGAAGTGAATTTTATATTTAATTAAATGAAGACATTACGAGCGAAACTCAATCGAAAATCTGGAAACAGAAAAATCAGAAAAAGGTATTTACACCTCTGGGACTCGAATTAGTTTAATAGCCTGGTATCTATAGTTAGGTATGTTTTTAGGTTTTCACGGCCAAAAAGTATTTTTGTTATTGTTTTTGGGGTGTTATGCCGTGTTTCGCTACCTCCTTCTTTAGCCAACGTTTCGGACAGCGTTACGGTGTCCATCATCAGGGCAGCAGAGTGTTTACTTATGTGTGTCAAATCGATACCGTGCTGCCAGCTCCATTTCTCTACGAGCTGGTGTTAGAAAACATTCAGCATGTATCGATTCGACACACATAAGTAAACACTCTCACCAATATCATTTACTCATCTGCCCTGATGATGGACACTGTAACGCTGTCCGAAACGTTGGCTAAAGAAGGAGGTAGCGAAACACGGCATAACACCCCAAAAACAATAACAAAAAAAGGTATCTATAGTGTTTTTGTCCAAAGGATGTGCTTGTTTTTGGTATTTGTAGCTGGTATGCCTGTCTTGTTCTAGTGTTGCGAGAATTTTGTGAAGTTTTAATTGTGTTTTAGTTCTTGTAAAGGAAAGCTAGTATTTGTTTTGAATATATTTTTTTGTATTTTCTGCACTGCACTGGGAATTTTTAAATATGATTGAAGTGGTTGTTAGTAATGGTAATTTAAGTATTAATTTTATTAAGGCTTTCTGAACTTTGAATAGTGTACTAATATATTGTTTACTGGCACCGCCCCAGGCAGCGATACCGTATTCCATTATGGATTGTGCTTTTGCAAGGTAAATATATTTTTATATCATATATGTTTAGAATATTTCTCACGTTTTTGAAAAAGTAAATCAACTTAGTGTACCTATTACCGAATCAATGTCTTTTCAATTTTATAAAACGATCGAAGTACATACAAAGATATTTAATATTTTCCGTTTGTGTAATTGGGAGACAATCGCTCGGGGTGTGTGCTGAGTGACAGGAATGTATTTTAAGGTAGATGTTATTGGAGAGTTGGCCTCTCGAGTTAATTTTGAAAGTAACGATTAAGTTTTTTTCTATATTCAAAGTTAATAAGTTAGAGCCATTTTTTAGTAACTCTCGCACGAAACGAAACTCTGAAACAGAAAATAATAAATAGAACCCAGGAGGAACCTAAAAGAACCCAGGAGGGGCTATTTTGTCAGAAGGTCATAATATCTCCGCTTTGCAATAAAAAGCATACAAAAGTGGCGTAACTATAGGGTGGCAGGGCTCGCAAAATGCGACGGGCCCATAAAATCAATTTAAGTTTGACCATATATAAATTCAAATAAATTATTAAGGTTTAAACGCATTCATAAGAAAAGGATGTCGATCAATTTTAGAACGATTTTTTTGTAAGCAACCATTGGTTGCTTAATTTTTTGTCGCACCGAAAGCTTGGAGAAAAGAATTTTATTGATAACCATCTTGTAAAGATTAAATTGTTATTTCATTATAAATATGTAATACCTTTTTTTTTTTTTTTTTTTTTTTTACATGAAATACCGCACAAGAGTCCCAACTGCTCCCGTCTGGAGCCAGTGAGACTATGGCATCCCCAATTGGGGTATGTTGTGAGGCTGAAGGTAGTAAGGAAGGAGATAGGGAAGAGGTAGGTGGGGAAGTACCTGGCTATTCAGATCTGGTCACTAAACACGGCTAAAGCCATTTCAAGCAACGTTTCAATTCTGAATGGTGGTCTTACACCAGGGCGATACTATTAGTATCTTCCACTCTGGAACGTGCCGCAAATATATCATATAAAATGCTTTTTAAAACCTATGCTTTTTAAAACAAAATTTATTAGACATTTATCAAAAACGCACATAATATTAGTAATACTGCTGAAGAAATTTATTAAAATTCAATTACAACATGACGACTTTTACTGAAGGGGCCCTTTCCAATGAATTTGCAACGGGCCTCAAGTTACGCCACTGCATACAAATGGAATATTTCTGAATGTATCCAGAAATTAAAAACAGTTTTGAAAAGGTGATGAGGTACGGTTTCAAAATTTATTTTTAGGATTTTTTTAACGCAAACACAAAAGTTTAAAAATTGCTCATCTTACGTTTTTTTTTTCAAAATAAAAGTACAGGCAACGAAAAATAAAAACACATTCATATTTTACGACCAATGCTTAAACATAATCATAACCTCACTTTTTGTCGTTTCACGTAAAAATAAAATTAATACAAAATTCAAAAAGTTTCATTTTTTTAAATTGTGATCGAAAACTTTGGTTTCATAAAAGTGTACATTTTAATTCTTTTGTGATTTAATACTAGTGATGTTTTGTGTTTCCAACACCGTTTATATAATTTTTTTCACTGTAAGGGAGACTAAAGAATTTCTACGAGACCTGTATGAGTTGTTCCCAAAAGCAAAAAAAAATTACCGAGGGGTTAAATAATGCAAAATGTGTTTTAATCATTAAGTTTTTTCAAAAATAAAAATTATTTTTTGATTGAAATGGTCATCTAAAAAAATACCGATATTTTTGTAAATTGTGTCAAATTGTACCTCTGTATGTCCAGGGTAGATAGAGATCTAGATAGATCTCTATCTTCTGCCAGCAGTACGGTGGAACCAGTAGGTGATCTCGTTCTTGAAATATTGCCAGTGGAGCGAGCTCGACCAGGCAGGAGCCTAAAAAACACGTCAATTTAATATAGAACATAATCATATATCTAATGTAAAACTGTCCTAAACAACAAACAGTAAATTCTCTAGAAGAGCATTTATTCTGATTTCGTTCGAACCTCCTGGAGCCAATGAGACCTTCCCCAATTGTGGTACGTTGTGAGACTGAGTGAGAAGGGAAGAAAATGGAGAAGAGGAAGATAGGGAAATTTCCTGGCTATTCAGATCTGGTCACCAAACACGGCTAATGCCTTTGAATTCTGAATGGTGGTCTTACATCGGGGCGAAACTGAGAACTCCAGAACCTGCCGCACAACATTTTACCACACATCTTATATTATTTTAAATGATTAGATTATGAAATAATAATACATAGGTTTATGATTAGCAATAAAATAACAATAATAATTTTCTTGCGCACTCCTCGATCTTCGGATTGCTAGTCGAGAACCTTTTCCCTCCACCACAGAGGCCGTTAAAGATTTAAAAAAATTCTTTTTAGAGCTGGTTCACACTCAGCTATCAAATATAAAGAATCATTGCACGCCGAATAACGCTCTCCATATAATCCCTTCAGACCGTTCACACCTAAGCATTTTTAAGCGCAGATCAATCATATACAATACACATCTCAGACGTAACCGCTCCAGAGGCGATATCCCAGAAGATAACTCTCCACTTCTCCGACTAAAACAGGAGAGGGGGTCATTGTAATTACGGAGCTGCCTAGACCCGTGGATGACAGATGTCAAGTTGACAGATTTCAGTACAAAAAATATGCGTTCCGTTGCCGCTCCCTAATTCGACTGACCCCCTCTCCTACCACAGGAAGAAATATTTGATAGCCTCGTGTGAAAGGACAAAAGATAAGCGCTCGCGAATCAACAGATATCTGCTCGCAGGTTTATAGCGTAATGTGAAACAGCTTTTAATATGTAATTTAACATTATTAGTATATTTGTTTGTTTGTTTAATAAAACTAGTAGTCGAAATTCGATCATAATTGTAATGAATTTTTTATTGATTGAATGTATATTTTTATGCATAATTTAAAAAAAAAATTAGCAATCTGCACACCTTCTCTATATAAACTATAAGCGTGCGAAATTTCATACTCCTCCGTCCGCGCAATTTTCGTACAAAGTTTTTGCTTCACGCATTAATTTATAGATATAATAATAAATAACAAATAAATATAATAAGTGTTTTTTCATGTTTATATTAGGCAACTAGACTAAGCTAGTTGAATTAGCATTTTTTTTTCACAATATTTTAGAAAATAACGTGTCCTAACTGGGGTACCCCGTTCTAAGGTCACATTGTACATGTTTTTGTGTTTGAATTATGTTGATACCAGACCTATGTTAAAATATTATGAGAGGAAAGTTTTAAAGTTATATCTAAAAGAAAGCACAAAAATCTTTATTTTTTTGCAAAATTGTATGTATGTTCTTCCATCTCATGTCCACAACCACTGGAGCGCTTTTCGACACAATATGGCACTATTTAAAATACCTCAGATTGATTTGCTGCCAATTTTGGCAAATTTTCCCTTTTTTTGTAAAAAATTAAGTAGAAGTTTACGATTTTATAAATAAAAAATTATAAATCTTACAAATATGTAATAATCGACAAAAGATAGGTGAATTTATTGGCTTTATAGATCTACTAGCTTTTCCCCGCGGCTTCGCTCGCATGGTATTACGGGAAATTACTGTAGCGGTTGAACTTATCAATTATACCCCCTCCTCCCCACCCCCACCCCCTCCCGAATTCCATACATTCATTCCCTTACATTCAGTTTTCAAACATCTCGCCTGCCACCTAAATTTCATAAAGCTCAAAGAAAAAAAGAATTATCCAATTTTGTTCATTCGTTCGGAATTTATGCGCTTACAAACATTTCGGATGTTTATTTTTAATTAAATATTTGAAAGTTTGTGAATATGATAAAAAATTACACTATTTATTCAGTTCATTTATTCAGTCTTTATAATCGTTACGAATTATATTTTTAATGTAGGAACTGACATTTATTCCAAAACAGAAGCTTGTCCAAAAAAATAAAAAATATTCTAATATTTGAATTTTCTGAAGCAGTAGCAATCGTTTCCATGGAAACGATTTTTTTCTGACGTTAGCAATTAACTCGCTTTTGTTAGCGACAGAAAACGTATAACAAATATAATATATTAATATTTATAATTTCATAACGCCAGAGCTTACCATCATATACAACATATAGTCTGCGCATATAATTTAGCTTTCTATTGGTGAATGAATTTTTAAAGTCTTTTTATTGGTTAATGCCTGAAAAGGTCATAAACAAACTCGAGCAGTTTCGCATTTATAATATTAGTATGGATAATCAGTTTGTATGTCTTCATATCAAAATTCGAAGGTATGTTTTTTTTTTAATTCGGGCGGAAAATATTCAAAACGATCATCAAAAAATGTCGAGCAATCGGAGAAAAAAGTTTTAATTTGCCCTGTCGCTTTAGTGGATAATCCATATCTTAATTCTTCTTTTGAAGTCGTTTATTTTTTTAACGGTTTTTATTGCAAGAGGGAGTATCCATACTAATATTATAAATGCGAAACTGCTCGAGTTTGTTTATGACCTTTTCACGCATAACACAATATAAAGACTTTAATAATTCTTTCACCAATATAAAGCTAAATTATATGCGCAGACTACAGGTTGTATACGATGGTAAGCTCTGGCGTTATGAAATTATAAATATTAATATATTATATTTGTTATACGTTTTCTGTCGCTAACAAAAGCGAGTTTTTGCTAACATCAGAAAAAAATCTTTTCCATGGAAACAATGTTGATATATTTTTGGGCTCTATGTTGGTAGGTACTCAGTCTACTGGTCAGGTACTACTGCAGAAAATTCAAATATTAGAATTTTTTTTTTTTGGACAAGCTTGGAATAAATGTAAGATGAGAGTTCCTGTATTAAAAATATAATTCGTAACGATTATAAAGACTGAATGATAAATAGTATTTTTTATTATATTTTCGAACTTCCAAATATTTAAATAAAAATGAACATCCGAAATGTTTGTAAGCGCATAAATTCCGAACGAAAGAACAAAATTGGATAAGTAATTCTTTTTTTCTTTGAGCTATAGCATTATGAAATTTAGGTGGTTGGGAGATGTTTGAAAACTGAATGTAAGGGAATGAATATATGGAATGCGGGAGGGGATGGGGGTGGGGGTGGGGGGGGGGAGATAATTGTTAAGTGCAAGCGCTACAGTAATTTCCCATAATATCATGCGAGCGAAGCCGCGGGGAAAAGCTATTATTAAATAATTTTAAAAAGAAGTATTGCATATTTCTTTGTCCAAAAGTCGTTTTAGTTGTTGGTTGGAAGAAAGTATGTTGTAATGTGGATCTTGTGAATTGGCCCGAGTTTGTCTGTGTAAAGTTATCGTGGTTTTCGAATGCGTAAATTAGAATATCTTTTGCATATAATTGTTTCAGTAACATTAATTTCAGTGCTTTAACCTTAGAAGCCCAATCTAGGTCATTTTTACCTATACGCAAACAAATATCTGCTTTCTCTTTTGCACACTTGTTTCGATTGCCCTGATTGATCTAACCAACTTAGTACACGCCAAGAGCCCACACGCCTTGGTAAGTCCCTTCATATTGGAATTATCGTACTGTTGTAGGTCAATTTGACCTATGTTTAGGTTTTTTGTAATTTTTAAATGTGTGTGAAAAGTGTTTATAAAGAAAAAAAAATCATATAAAACTGTTAAATTGTTGTAAAACAATTATTGGTCAGTAGAAAGAAGAAGATTTCGTTTTTTTTATTTCGATTTTTTTTGATTTCGTTCTAAGTTTTTTTTTTAAATATTTTTGGTTTAAAAGAAGCAAACCGAAAGGGTCTCATTTTGTACCAAAGTTTTGTATTAATTAGTAATGGTTGTTTTTTCGCAGTCTAATAAATAAATATTATTCTAATTATGCGCTTTTTCATTTCCTAATTAGTTAATACGAATAAATAATGATAAATTACACATGTTACATGTGCATTTATTCATGAAGGTAAATTTGACCTATGATTGGGTTATTTAGACAGCAAAATATGATTGAGCTTCTAGGATTGAAAACGTAGTCTGTAAGAGTTCTGATGGGGACTCTAAGTATAATTTTCAAAATTGTCCTTTGCGCTATTTGAATTTGTGGCATTGTTTGAAATTGCTTTTGTTGCATTTTTGTATGTAACAACTATGTAAATTATTCCATTTTTGTAAATAATTAGATAAAATCTTATAATTCAATTTCCCAATATGACTGATTTCAGAGCTACCTTGTTGTAATAATTACCCCAAGATATAATACAATCCTGTCCGAAATCGTGACGTTTGGTAATGTTTTACTGGAGCAAAAGAAAGGGGTATCTTTAATTAACCTTCCTCATGCTTTCCTGGGTGGAAATAATTTAAAACTAGTTTAGTAATAACTCACCGGTCTAGCAATCTCTGAGTGCCCCAGCGGATGCCTTTAGGACCGTCGTGTTCAGGAAAGCCATCAGACGTGCTGGCCCCTTGCAGACTGTTAGTTCCGTGAGGTCCCACGGCGCCTTGCAGCCTGGTGAACTTGGCCTTGTCTCCTAGTAAAGCTTTGGTCAGGTGGGTCCCTTCAGCGCCTGCCTTCAGCTCAAACGATTCCACCACGCAATTGTAGATCTGCAACAAATTTACGATAACACCGTTAATTACACAGATTACACGTTTCTTCTGACTGATTCGAGGATGGTTCGAAAATTCGACTGCCATTGAAAGCGTTATTAAAATTTTTAATTTACTTTTTCTTAGATACAAGGATAGGCAAGAAGTGCCGATAAGAGGCTAGAACAGACGAGAACAGCCACAAATCAACTTTACGATATGGAATAACCACTTGGAGATACTCTTACAAAACTAATTACTGGTGCAGGCCTTATTATGGTACAAAATATTGATTCACCATATACGTGTGTATGTTTTACACTGTAATTGAACAAACTGAATTTTAATTGAATAATTATTATAATTTGTTACGATACACACAATGACGTCACAGTTCCTACAGCTGCGTGCGGGACGCTTCCCTCCCCGCGAAACCGCATACCGCTCCCCGCGAAACTGCCCGAGCAAACGAGCCGCCTGAGCTCGAACATTATAATTGAACATTAACATCCTGTTGACAAAATGCCTAATTGCGCATAACGGGATTGTACTGTGAAGAACGAATAAATTTAAAAAAAAATTGGTTATCTGGAAAGTCGGTTTACGGACGATAATTTTACGCGATAACGTCACAAGAAAACATTGATGCGTCATAAGCCGAATGCTTAGGCCGATCGTGCCTCTCTATCGCTTGTTCCGCCTTCTCGCTTGCACGCTCGGCTTAGGCGGAACGTGACAATGAGTCATGCTTTTTCGTGCATGCAGCCGGTGTTCATCGATTTATAAGACGTTATCAGGTCAAAAAAAAACATACAAAAAAAAATGGATAAGAAAGTCCACGACGAGGCAAGATCCACGAGCCAAAAAGAAGCAGAAAGTAGCCAGAGGAACTAAGAAGAGCCAAAAAGATGCAAGGAGAAACTGAAATAGTCAAGAAATAACCAAAAATATGCGAAAAGAGACCAGAAACTCGACGCAAGAAGAAAAGTGGAGCAAAAGCTCCATCGATTCCTTTATTCCTACCCATCCTAAATTTCAATGTTGGCTTTCTAGGTCGCTTTGTGTACTGGTCGATTAAACTCCAACCTTCTTCCAATCCAAGAGCATGTATTCCAAGTCTTATCAAAACACTACCTCTTGGTGTACCGGTCACACAAGAGAAGAATGCTTCTGGCTGGGATGGTACAATCGAATTCGTAACGAATCGTTCTCCATAAAACGGTTATACACACCAATATGTTATGTAGAAGACTCAAATTTGAGGTAGACGCTGATATAAAAGGGCATGGGGGGCAGTTTTAGTATTTTTTGATGTGCGTCAAAAGATAATAGCCGATTTGTTTATAAGTGACGTTGAACATGTCGATGGTCCAATGGTTTGGTGGCGTAACAGAAGTGCCCGGGTTCATGGGGTGAGGTTTATCTAGGTTTTGGCGGCGGATGCGTATGCCCACCTACTGCGTCGCAGGCCGAACGAAAGAGACTGGTTGAGGGAGACCGTTTCAACTCTTGAGCCAGACACTCTTGACCCACCGTCTTGCAACTCAAGAAGGGAGAACTCGTACGTCCGTCACTCCGGCACCTACCCTAGATTCCTACCCTTCATACTTCAACTTCCTTTCCTTCCTTTCCCTAAAATACCCTCCACCCAGCATCCCCAAAGATGAAAGGCCCTGATGACGGGAATTTCTTTCCCTCAAGGCCTCTTTGGTGGGGCTTAGGTTGAAATAATCCATTACGCTTGCATTCCTTGCAAGAATTTTCCGGATATAAACAGTAGTTTTAACACGATCGTGTATGGCTTTATCACACATATTCCTCAGGGATGTCATTTCTACAGCATTCAGTTTATTTTCATCCATCCAATGCCAGGTCCATGCCTCACTACCATACATCTGCGCTGATTTAATCGTTTAATCAAAACCTGCATTGCGTACTCCATTCCCGTCGTCATTCCAAATATCGTCATTGCTTATTTTTATAATCAGAAATTTGAGTCACCTCGTCGGCCAGCAGGTTGCGCGTCGCGTTGGTCACGAGCGGCGCGCGACACAGCGGGCACGCGGGCAAGCGCGGCCGGCAGCGCGCGCAGATCAGGTGCCCGCGCGGGCACTGCAGGGCGGGCGGGCGCACGCTTCCCCCGCACACCGGGCACTCGGCCGCACGCAAGATGGCGGCCAGGCACGCCCCGACGCGGTGCAACGCGCCCGGGAGAGGACCACAAAACAGTGCCTGAAAAACCAACAAAGTATTTATTATTTCATCTATTACACTGGATTTTCTTACATGGTCCATAAAACCTTATATCGATACGATATTGACCAAATCCATCATCTATGGACAGTTATCAATGTTTGCGAGCATGGTCTAAGATTGTTAACAGATATTCCGATCGACGATTGATAAATTTCAACGTGGCATCCATAGTATCAGAGAAGTTTCGATTAACTAACAACATTCACATTTTTTTAATTATGTCGTTAGTTGTGCAAAATTACTGGTTTATTTAATGAACGCATTGAACTAACGAAGCTCTTAGAAATGAAATAAGTCGCAATCTACAGACTTAAATAATATAACTAAGACGCAACCCCTGTATTCAGTTCGATCGTTGAGAAACGAAAATGGACGAAAAATGAATAAAGACCTCATTAACTAATTAAATCCCGTTTAATGTCAAAAAGTAAATGCAGACTGTCAATGCATATTTAGGTTAGTATTTCAATTTAACATGACCAATTTATTCATATTTTCACGTAATTGCTTGGCGTTTGACATTTCGTGGTGTCAATTCATAGAAAACACCATCAGTGTTGCCCTCGTGTATCGATTTCTTATTTATTCCCTGTCAATATCGGTTCAGCTATCGAGAAACCGTGCAGGGACATCGATATAAAATCAACCGATATTTTTTAACCCGAATAAAAATCGAATAAAACGAACATTTTCATCGTTTTATCTATCTCGCGTTCTGGACAAACATTCTTAACCCGTCAGGTCTATTTGTTCACTTTTCGGAACAACTCTTATAGGTCTCATCGAAATCGTTGTGTCGCCCTTACTATCATGGTTAAAAATGTAATCTAAACGGCATTAGAAAGAGAAAACAACACTTTATTTACAAATCTAAAAGTGAACCAAAAATAATTAAAATGTACACTTTTATAAAACCATATTTTCCGACCGCAATTTGAAAAAAAAAAAATACTTTTTTATTAATTATTTTACATAAAACGTCGAAAGAGTGAGTTGACAAAGGTTTATAACACGTTTGTCTAATAAAATATGTATGTGTTTATATTTTTTTCGTTATCATTATATTTAGTTAGAAAAAAACGTAAGGCAAGCATGTTTTAAAACATCTTTATATTTGCATTAAAAAGTTTTAGCTTTCAAAAATTATACGTTTATTTCGAATTATACTAATTTAAAAGCGTATTTTATCACATTTCAAAGGCAGTTTTTAGTTTTCGGATGCGTTAAAAAATATTTAATTTATTTTGATTTTATTATAAAACGGAAATATACGGACAAAGTAGGCCAGAGGCCTGATGAGTAAGAAATGTTTTACGAAAGGTAAATTTGGCTTTTTATGTCAACGAATCGCTCAAGACGTTTTGCAAAAGTGCCATAGTATGTCAAAAATCGCTCGGGTGGTTGTAGGTACGATTCCAAGGTCGGCGGCAGACTACAAACCGCAGCAGCAGACCGCAGACTTAATACTAACAATTATAATAAAATTATTAGTATTTCAACGGTATTTTTATGTCTTGTATTAAGTCTTCAGTCCGCCTCCGAACTCTGATCCATCATGGTTTTCAGTGCAAACTGACCTCAGGGTCCCAATCCTTGCCCGGCAGCTCGCAGCTCCATACAGCCAGTGTCACCAGTCGTCCTGATGTTCGCACTAACTGCGCCACCTCACTCACCTAAACAGGTAAACACCGCGTTCAGAATCCAGTCAGGTTCAATATTGCATATGAATAAATAAGGGCGGCCGGCCCTCAGGTCAAATGGACGTTGACCCCCATTTCATCATAAAATTTATTTATTTATTTGAATTTAATTTATTAAATATCAACGGTTTCAATACACATAAGCGCACATGTCACAAAATCATAGGTTACATATTAAAAACAGTAAATAAAGGGTATAACAGATAATTGTGACGTTTGAAAGAGAAATGACACCAGAGATGCAATTACTTACAAAAATCTATTGTGCAAATAAAATTAAAATTCAATTTTTTATGAGAAAAACTCTCTTTTTATAACTTTTGAAGGTTATTCCCATCAACGTAATATATCATTGAAGAAGAAGATAACACTTATAATCTAAATGAAAATATGAAAGAAAACAAGACACAGAAAAACAGAAAAAAACAAGGTTTTAATATTCATTTAGGCTTTCATAAAGTCAATAGTTCCATATGAATAAATTCGGATACATTTATCGGAGACGCTATTCAGGTTACAAACCAATTCTTAGAATGATTGTTTCCAATAAAAAGGGTATTTGCCTATAATATGGAAAAAGAACTAGTTGGAGATAATATAAATGATTCTAAATATTTGAAATATGATATTGACAAATATGACGGTTTGACAGAAGGTGGCAATAGCGAAATTGGAAAACGCGCACGTCCCGGTTAGACGAGAGGTCTGGGTTCGAGTCCCAGTTGCGACCATTGTTTTTTTTCTGTTTTTCTGTGTCTTGTTTTCTTTCATATTTTCATTTAGATTATAAGTGTTATCTTCTTTTTCAAAATTAATATTGATTGAAAAGATTTGATAGTATAGCCCTCTTGTATCTACCTTTCGTGAAGTTACTAATAGATCTGCCATCTGCATATCTATTAGTAACTTCGTGTAATCTAGGTACAAGCGAGTGTTTCGTATACTCAGTCAAGTTATTATGGCAATTAAACAGATATTATTTTCAAGTGGCTCTCGTTGGTATATGAAATTCAATGAGTTTAGTTAAATCTGGACTGTCTATTCTACCATTTACAATTTTGAACATAAATATTAAGTCGAAATAAATATTCAGTAATGCCCTATTGGGCGTTTACTTGGAATTTTACACTTAGTTACGGTGTATATAATGCATTTTGTATGATGGAGTACTCAACCATAGATTATTTATCTGAAGTTTAAAATTTAAAAAAAAATATATGTAATAATGAAAACCTACCTTTAGGCCGAGTAGGTCTTGACTGCCCACTCGCAGAAGACAATCTCCCTCTAGAAGCCCCGCCTTTCCCGAAGGCGAATCTCCGTCCACGCTGCGCACCTGCAAAACAAACAATCAACACTCGCTGCATTAAGGTGATCCACTAGTCCTGGAAAAATTTGAAATCGGAATCCCCGCCTCTTTTTGAGAGGGATTTAAAAATAATTGACAAAACTTCAGAAGAAGCTTTTGGAATGATTGGAAAACCTATTTGAGAGTTGTTTTTTTACAGATTGATTTCGCAAAGGCCTGTAAAAACATTAACTCTTTTCTTGTGCATTGTTTATTATAATGACAAGGAAATTTAAAATTTATTACACTGAACCAAGCGACGCAGGGTCTAAGGACATATATTTGATTCCTTAGACGGGGCGGAACTGAAACAAAATGCAAATGGCATGTTATGTTAGGCGAACGGCATAAGGTTTAATTCTCAATTCCTAATTCGTTGTGCCCTGCCCATTTTGATTCCTGCCGAAAAAACAGAGCGAGATTACATTATTTTGTTTTGTTTTGTTTTGTTAAATCCAGGCACAAAAATAAAAATGTTTTCCGATTATCTTGTTAAGAACTTGATTTGCCACATTATATAATGAAACTTTATCTGAAAATGGATTCATTAGTAGGAGATTTTGGCACTTGAAAGTATTTTTAGAAGGCCTGATACTTTTTTTCCAGACTTATAAAAAGACTTGTTAAAAAAATACTCGATTATTTCTAAGGCCAAGATGTGTTTTACCTGCAGTTTTTAATTGAAGCATCTGTAATATTTCTAAGCCATCTAATTTTCAACCCAAAAATAAATGATTTTGTTTGATTTCGCATACAAAATCGCACATTTTTGTTTTGAAAATTTGATAGCTTAGAAGTATTTATTTATTTATTTAAGGAACGTTAACAGTCTTAGTAATACAATAAACATAAGAGGATGATAAAAAAACAGACCAATTATTAATGTTCACAGATAGGTATTTAGAAACAAGACTAACTGAATATAAACTAGAATATTTAAAAAAATAATAAGAGTACAAATGTGAATTCAACAAATGGTAAACTAATACACAACATTAAAATAAGTGTGATTATAACTGAAATAGACTGCAAAATAGGGATTTTGGTTGGGAAGGGTAAGGGGATGAGAGGGATAAGGGAAAGTTGCCACGCAAGTAGTATAAAAATATTAGATACAATTAATTCATGTGTTATTCGCACCTAGAATGTTATACAGTGAAGTTCTGTAGCGACAATAACTAGCAGTAAATACGCTTCAATTAAATACTGCGTATAGAACATATCTTGGCCCTTAAAAATATCGGTCATATTTTTAATAAGTCTTTTAATAAGCCTAGAAAAAAAAAAGTAGTAGGTCTATAAAAAAACACTTTCAAGTGCAAATTATCCCACTTATAAACCCCTTTTCGGAAATGTTTTTATTGTTTATTGTAGCAAATTTAGTTTATTTTATGATAATCACAAAATAAAATGATATTAATGCCCGATTAAAGGTAGCTACTGGCGCTCTCTGTTGATATAATCCTTAAACAATTGGTTATGAACTTGACTAAATCTAGTAATTTCTTAGTTGATGATAACGTAGAGCTCTACTTACGGCTCACGGTCGTAAAACGGTGTAGAACAATTATTTATTTATTTATTTATTTATTTATTTAAACGCCCATAGGGCTTTTACATATAGTGCAGTACGTTTTTGGAAAAATATAAGAAATTAACATAAGATATAAGATATGCAAAATACAGATAACACCAAATATAATAGTTGAAACAAAGCAGGTAACGTAAATTAATGTGAGATTGTTATTTTAATTATAGAGGGAAATACGATAGGATTGTCAATATTTATGTTTGTAATTAGCAAACTATTTTAAAGTATTTATTACGTGTTTATCGAAACATAGCTACCATAATATTTCGATTAAGGTGCTATATAGTGCATGATTGTTGGGTACACCGACTGTACACCGGTGCCGAAAGGATCAAAGCATCTTCCATTGAAATACCGATAGAACAAGGACAACACTTCTTCCTGACACCTGTGCTCTAATGATTGCAATCCGTTAATAATTGCAATTTGTTAAGGGGGTATTCTAGTCTAGAAGCATGAATTGTGGGTGTTTTTTCAGATGCAATAAAAAAAAAAAACAATTATATTTTTGTAGCCATTATTATTTTACCAAATATTTTTTAAACAATAAAGAATAAAAAATAAAAAAAATCAAAAGAAAAAATTAAAAAATTGCAGGGTGTTGAAGTGGGGGTCTCAAAAATATGTCGCGCCCTGGTTGTCACGATTGCAACCATCCTAGTAATCCAAAAAAAAAAACAAATTAATTTTTAATCCAAACAAATGCTGCTATGGCATGAACCTCGGAGAAGTCATAATTTTTTTTTTTGGAAAAGTGGTGGCTGTCTGAAGTAAAAATACACCCTTTTACCAGTTTTTTTGACTTTCCGATGTTTTTTTAGAATAGTAAATTTTTTTTTTTATAATTCTGGTTCATCCGATAAAGTAATGTATAGAGAAGGCTCACACCAAATTTCAAGTAAATTGGTTTAGTAGAACTTGAGATATCGTGTCAACCGTCACGAAAAAAGTAGTTTGGAAAAAATCTATTTAGATTCTGGTAAGATTCCGTCTAAACCGCGACATTAAATTACTTATAACTTTGAAAATAATGCGAATTTCGAAAAATACTTTTTAGGAGATATTTTTGAATATTTAAACTTTGGAAATATGAAGAATTTTTTTTTTCTATTCTAGAATGCTGCCTTAAGACGGGGAAATTTTTTCTATTATTGATGGATTGTCTAATTTGTGAGGTACTTTGAAATTTGTTTTCTCCGCATTAATTTGTTCTTGACTGCTTTGACTTCCTTAAATGTGTTATTTTGGTTAGGTCTTGTGAACATAATTTTCATCATTATTTATTATTTTTAACTTTTATGAGTAAAACCTCAAACTGTAATATTTAATTAAATGAAGACATTATTTCCGGGTTGGGCCCAACCCGGAAAGTAGGGAGGTCCTGGGTTCGAGTCCCAGAGGTGCCAATATCTTTTTCTGATTTTTCTGTTTCCAGATTTTCGATTGAGTTTCGCTCATAATGTCTTCATTTAATTAAATAATTTTCATCACTTTATTTATTAGTGTTATATATATTAGGATAATTCGTTCGTTTATTGATTTCTAATTGTTCAAAAAATTTAATTTTATAATAAAATTATTAATTTTAATTTATATTATATATTTTAAATAGGGTTATTAAGTTTTGGAAATATTGGGTTCCTTTTGTTTTTATCCAGACCGAAATGTTACGTTTTATTATAAATAATAATTGTTTTATGAGATTTGACTTACCCACGGGTAGGGATCCCACTGACTTCGTGTCAAGTTAAATCCGATGTGTCCAACAGACTCGTTCGTTCTCTCCACCTTAAACATATCCAGAATCAGAACACATCTCAATCTTAGGGCGTATTTCACCATCCTCTTAACAGCTTATCCATGGGATAATATAATATCAATCTTTAATCTTCTTCTTTATTTATTAATTTATTTATTTAAGGAACATTAACAGTCTTAGTAATACAATAAACATAAGAGGATGATAAAAAAACAGACCAATTATTAATGTTCACAGATAGGTATTTAGAAACAAGACTAACTGAATATAAACTAGAATATTTAAAAAAATAATAAGAGTACAAATGTGAATTCAACAAATGGTAAACTAATACACAACATTAAAATAAGTGTGATTTTAACTGAAATAGACTGCAAAATAGGGATTTGGGTTGGGAAGGGTAAGGGGAGGAGAGGGATTTATTTATTTATTTATAAATAAACGCCCTTTTCGGGGCTTTTACATATATAGCATGGAAAAAACATTTTATTGTACATAACTGAACTGCCTCAATAACAATATTTTATAGTTTTTCAAAGATAAATTGAAGATGTCCACTGACTTGGTATAATTGTTTCCCTCCATTAGTATTCTGGGCAAAGAGGAAAACATATGGTAGTTAGTCCCAGAATTTCTGCACTGAAATAAATCCTGACTTCTAGTATTACGAAGGGGAATTCGGAAGTTTATCAATTCAAGTAATACCGGACTATCAACTAAATCATTTAGAATTTTATATAAAAATACCAAGTCAGTGAAAATTCTTCTGTCTGACAATTTAAGCATATTCATATCGTTTAAAATTGTGTTGTAGTTTAACATATTTGCTGGAATACCCATTTTAAAATTTAGAAAACATAAGAATTTGTTTTGTATTCTTTCAACAGCTTGTACGTGCATATTATAATGAGGATTCCAGACAAGAGAATTGTACTCAAGTTGGCTTCTAACATAAGCAAAATATAACATTTTAATACACTTTATATTGTTAAAGTTTCTAGTTAGCCTAGTTATAAACCCACGGATAAGGGAAAGTTGCCACGCAAGTAATATAAAAATATTAGATACAATTAATTCATGTGTTATTCGCAACTAGAATGTTATACAGTGAAGTTCTGTAGCGACAGTAACTAGCAGTAAATACGTCAGCACGTGTGTCTATATTAGCGAATTTGTTGTTATGGTAGTTACATGTCCTTTGTATAAATTCATTTTGATTGGAATTGGTGTTGCATCTATCAATATAGAAAAGGGTATTTTGTCTACTATATCGAATGGACGTGTGGAAATTTATTTTGTTTAGCAAATCCGGGTAGTCAACTTTTGAGTTAATAATTTTGTACAGGAGCATCTGATCAGCGACAAGCCTATATTATCATACTCCTCCGAAACGGCTGGACCGATTTTGATGAAATTTTGTGTGCTTATCGGGTAGGTCTGAGAATCGGCCAACATCTATTTTTCATACCCCTAAAAGTTAAGGTTGGTCCACACCGAATTTTTATTTTTTATTTTTTGGACAAATTTTAATTTTTTTTACGGTGAGGCATTAAAAAATACATACAGCCCTAAATTTTCACTATTCTACCATAAACCCCTATTTTTTAATAGCGATTTTAGTAATTCAATCATTTTCAACCCCGGAACTAAAAAAATGTCCTAGAAATAATGCATATGGCAAAACAAAGTTTTCCGGGTCAGCTAGTATGTATATAAAAATGAATGTTTTTGTTTGTCCCTTACACGCTCCTAAACCATTCATCCGATTGAAACTTTGTGGATTTGATGTGCGCATGCCTGCGATGGTTTCTGTAGATATATAAAAGTGAGCTCTGGCGTTATGAAATTATGTCCTATACTATTCATCCGATTGCGATGAAACTTTGTGGATTTGATGTGCTCATGCCTGCAATGATTTTTGTACGTAAAAGTGAGCTCTGGCGTTATGACATTATTTCCTATACTATTCATCCGATTGCGATAAAACTTTGGTGATTTGATGTGCAAATGCCTGCTATGGTTTCTGTATATATATAACGTGAGTTAGTGAGCTCTGGCGTTGTGAAATTATTTCCTATACTATTCATCCGATTGCAATGAAACTTTGGTGAGTTGTTGTGTGCACGTCCACGAAGGTTCCTAAATACCCTGGTGAGCTCTGTAAAGGTACAAAATTTTGAAAAAAAAATTTACATGGAAAAGAAGAGGAAAATTAATCTCTGTTCTGAATCACCTGATTACGAAAAGTTCTCGCAACGCCGGGACTTCAGATAGAGAATCAAATATTTAAGAACAACGGCTGTGTTGTTCCTTTCATACATAAATTAAATTTGGATTTAATATTAAAATACTTGACAAAACAGAACAATTCTTTATTTAATCAAAAGATGTAGCAAATATACTCGTATATTACAAATATGGGTTACTTTTATTTATTTTTTAAATAATAAAACATCGGCCATTAACCACTGGAGCGACAGCGCAATTTAATTTCTCCGATTGCTCGACATTTTTTGGTGTTTATTTTGAATATTTTCCGCCAAAATTTAAAAAAAAATCATACCACCGACTTTTATTATGAAGACATACTGTCTAAAAATCTAACATAGGTTCAGCTAGGACTCACACCTCTCCAAATGATACGATTTATTGGTTTAGGTAAAGTGAATATAATTAGTTGAAGAAATTATGCATAGATGTCAGAATGTGCAAATTTCCCTCTTACCAAGGAGTAACATTATAAAAAACCTATGTTTTAGGTTTTTACTCTCACTTCTCCTCTAATCGCCATACCTTCTTAACAAGTAAAACGTAAACTCCTTGGTCTGTCTTGGGTAGTTTGGGTCTCCTGAATATTCACAATATAATTGGGAATAGAGCAAATAAAAGTCACAAGTCCTTTAAAGTTTCCTGAAGATTTACAAATTCCTTCCTCCAAAATATTACACATACCAACTGATTATAGTTCTATATAGCCAATGAATTTACCTATCTTTTGTCGGTTATCACATATTCGTAGGATTTATAAAAAAATATTATAAAATTGTTAACTTCTACTTAAACTTTTACTCAATTACTTACATATAAGGGAAAATTTGCCAAAATTGGCAGCAAAGCAATCCGAGGTGTTTTAAATAGTGCCGTTTTGTGGCAAAAAGCGCTCCAGTGGTTATGGAATTTAATTTTTGGGATTTTAGACGCAACTTTGAAAATTTTTTGGGAGTTAATAGTAATTATTAAAAATTTAATCTTGCCCAAACCATATATATTGTCATCGAACAGTATTAATGGGATGACGTCAGTGTGGTTGAATTTCGGCATATAAACATCTATGTACGTGAAGTTTCAATCAAAGCTACCGTTGTAATTCGGTTTCGAATTCAAGAATTCGTCAAAAGATGTTGCCGCTTCTGTTAGCAGGTCGCATGGGGACGTGTCCCAGGCAGGAATAAGTGCCACAAATTTGTGAATTTGTAATATCTCTCTGGTTATGGAAAGATTGACGGTTCTCAGTTGTGAATAAGGGCATTAGCTCACGGAGAAACTGAAATGAAACCAATTGTCAACGCATTCTAAATTCGTGAGCGCTACCATGTCAACCTGTTAAGAAGGCAACTGAAAAGCAACTGCCACACGAGCAAAAGTGCTGGTGCGTTGACAAATGGTTTCTTTTTAGTTTCTCCGTGAGCGAAGGCCTTAATACTATCAAAAGACTGTGTATTACATATGACATCATTGGCTGTCCCGGTGACTAGCTTTCACTGGACGACAGTGGATGCGAGGAGTGGGCTATTTTTGGAACCATTTCCTATTGGATTTATAAAATGTCACCAACACCAACTGGGCGAAGCTGAACCAAAAGCCGCCCGCAGGGCATAGCAGTCAAAACCTGTGGGGCTGGTTTTTATCTGCTAGTGTTATATAAATAGCCATATTGTTAAGGGTCAGAATAAAAGAAGGATATGATTATAAGATGATGTATGGATGTGAATGAAGCAAGGAGAGTGTGTCGAGACAGACTTTGTGTGGCGGTCTATCCTCTCTGCCTACCCCTGCGGTGAAATGGCGTGATGATTAATTATTTAGTTCAAAAAATAAAAAGAAACTCACCACAAGTTCCCTGATGCAGCCATCTTTATTGATAATATCCTTTCCGTTAATTAGCACGTCTGGCAATACTGCATCTATCACGTCTTCAAACACTGGCAACACTGGATCAAATATTATTCTTTCACCTCCTGGCAACACCGTTTCACTATAATTGTCACTTTCCATTGTCGATGAATTTAAAACTGATTGCCTTTTTTCCAGCAACACTGGGTGTATCATGTACATAGGAAACACTAGTGTTGTGATATTGGGATGGCGGAATTTTAGTCAAAAATTAACACAATGTAGCCGTTACCTGGAAAACAAAAATACATATAATATATCTATACTTATATTATAAATACGAAACTGAGTGTGTTTGTTTGTTTGTTACGCTTTCACGCTAAAACAATAAAACGATTTTAATAATTCTTTCACTAATAGAAGGCTAAATTATATGCGAGTACTTTAAGCTGTATATAATGGTAAGCTCTGGCTTTGTGAAATTATAAATATAAATATATTATATTTATTCTACATTTTCTGTCGCTTACAAAAAGCGAGTTATTGCCAACGCCAGAAAACAAATCGTTTCCGTGGAAACGATGTTGATATATTTGCGGGAAATCGTAGTTAATATCTATCTAATAAATAAAAATGAATCTCCGAAATGTTTGTTGGCGCATAACTTTAATATTATAAATGCGAAACTGCGTGTGTTTGTTTGTTACGCTTTCACGCTTAAAACAATAAACCGATTAAAAAAATTCTTTCACCAATAAAGCTACATTATATGCGGGTAATATAAGTTATATATTATGGTAAGATCTGACATTATGAAATTTAGGTGGCACGCGAGCTGTTTGAAAACTGAATGTACCGGGTATGAATGTAGGAATGCGAGAGGGGTGAGGAGGGACGGGGAGAGGAGAGAGGGGGGGACAATTGATTAGTGCAAGCGCTACAGTAATTTCACCCTAATACCATGCGAGCGAAGCCGCGTGTAAAAGCTACTGGTATCCTCCAATAATTTCTCTTTATAGATCTTCAAGTTTTCACAGGAGAACCTGGAAAAAATAACTTCCCTCAGGGCCTACGTCATCTTTGAGAATGCTGTGTGTGGAGGCTATTTTTGAGGAGAGGAAGGAGTGAGCAAGTGTCTGAAGAAACCAATGCTATAAGAGGGAGAAAACACAGAAGTAAGCAAATCACAAGACCCATCTGAAAAAATGTCAATCGACTGTTCCGAAGAAATCAACGACGCAAGTTCCTCAGAACATCTTGCATTGAAATACAGGTAGAACAAGGACAGCATTCCCACTTGAAGTCATTGTTTTGCAATGGATCTGTGCCAAGCCAAGGTTGGTTTTAATACAAAATTATTATTGTCAATTTAATAGGAACGGCAAACATACCTACATCATTTAATTATATGGTACTGAGAAATTTCTTCACCTAGAATTGAGATCAAGAATTTTAATACAATTATTTATAAGACCATCGATTATTTTTATGCATGTAAAGTATTGTATTGCAAAATAGTGATTTTATTTGTCACATACAGCGAAACTTTCCGATAGAAATTTTTATTGGGCGTGGCATCTAGCTAACATCTAACTAATCTTATTTTAAATGTGAATACCGCACAAGAGTCCCAACGGCACCCAACCGCCTGCAGCCAGTGATACTACGAAACCCCCGATTGGGATAAGTTGTAAGTTAGTGGGGAGGTGCAGGATGTAGGGAATAAGAGGGTGAAGGAAGATCTGATCACCAAACACCACTGAAGCCATTTCAAGTCTTATTTATGTGAATACCCCACAAGAGTCCCGACTGCTCACAACCGCCTGGAGCCAGTGAGACAATGGCATTCCCAACTGGGGTACGTTGTGAGGCTGAAGATAGTGGGGAGGGGAATTAGATAGGGAAGAGGAAGGTGAATTTAGGTCTGGTCACCAAACACCACCAAAGCCATTTTAAGTTTCAATCCTGAATGGTGGTCTTACACCAGGGCGATACTGAAAGTATCTTCTACTGAGGAACTGGCCGAAAATATACCAAATATTATTTTAAATGATTTAATTATGAAAAGACACAAATCGATCGAGTAAAATTTTCTTGCACACACCGGGTTTTGAACCCGTGATCTTCGGATTGCTAGTAGATAGCCTTATTTATTTATTTATTAGGAACATAAACAGTCTTAGTAATATAATAAACATTAGAGGATGGTAAAAAAACAGACCAATTATTAATGTTCACAGATAGGTATTTAGAAACAATAACTAACTAACTGAATGTAAACTTGAATATTTAAGAAAAATGGAAAAAAAAACAGAATTAAGCAGCAATTTAAAAAATAATTACAAATCAAAATTCAACAAACTAATGATAAACCAATACACAACAATAAAATAAGTAATTATGCCTTAATTTAAAATGCTGAAAAGGACAAAATGTCAATTGTTTTGGAAGTTCAGGTTAAAAATATCATATCCTCTGCTTTTGTAGACATATAATTATGAATTTTTTATTATAACACTAGCGAGTTCCCGGCGTGCGTTGTAATGCCACTAATAAAAAAATTGTTTCTCCCTGCGTGTCTTTTCCCCTCCCGCTTTCCCTTCCCTTCCCATGCCCCCTTCCCCTCACGCTTTCCCGAATATTATAAGATTTATAAATAAAAATTAAATTCAATTCAATTCTGTCATGCGTCCATTCACTAAACACAAACTGTTGTTAAAAATTAATTTACTTTAAGGAGTTTATTCGAAAAAATATCTATAATTCTTGATTCGTGTCAAAGTATTAAGTGAGTACTTCAAATAAATTCATTAATTTAAAGAGTTTCAAAAATTGAATTTTGATTGACCATCATTGTTTTGCAAAATATCATTCTCAAATTGTGTTTTTGACATTTTCGCAAGAGTTTTTGTAATGATTAAAAAACTTTTCAGGTGTATTGTCATGTGGTTGTAATAATCCAGAAACCTTCGCGGACGTTTAAAGAAGGTATTTTGAAAGTTGCAAACATTTCCTATGCTTAATACAGCAATACATAGAGGCATCACAGACTCATTTTCATACGTATATATCCAAGAAAGCATGAATTTTGATTTTTATATATTTAGATAACAAAACGGCGCTATACAAATCATCCAAATATTATTATTATTAGGTTAAAATAAATGCCGTTTTTTTCTTCAGACATGTTTGTAAATTATACATTTTAACACATTTTTCAAAAATAAATAATATTATATACTTAAGAAATTAAATTTTGAAGGCGTAACAGCGCGCAAACCGACTTAATTTACAATTAGAATTTCTACAGTTAGAATTTTCAAGAAATCAATTTTTTTCATTTCATTTTTGTAATGCACATATATTTAAGTACACACATAGAAAATTTCAAGTCAATCCGGCGATTATTTTCGAAGTAACACGCATATTTGTAAAGACGTGTCAGAGCATTTGAAAGGCGGAGGCAAACTTTAAAAGCGTTTTTCTCAAAACTCTGCTTTTAACCGTGACCGAGATTACTCAAAAACGGCTGAACCGATCAGTCTCAAATTTTAACACAAGCTTCTTAAGTATTTTTTACACTTATTGATTGAAGGCCTGTTCTCACCGATAAATACATATTTTTTTATAAACAATTTAAGGCCAAAATTTTGGTGAAAAATCGATTTTTTTTTTAGAAGCCGCCATTTTATCAAAAGTTTTGCTGTCCTTCGATTAATTAGAGGTATATTTATTATAATAACGAAATCCATTTGGTTTTTTCATTTGAAATGCTCCAGTCCAGAGATATGATGGTCACCGCATGACGCCTTTTTTGAGAGGAGCTTTTTTTTACATGAGCTCCACACAGGAGGCCCTGAGAAAAATAATTTCCCTCAGGGCCTAAGTCATCTTTGAGGATGCTGTGTGGAGGTTTTTTTTTAAGGAAAGGAAGAGGAGGGAGAGTTCTGGGAAGGAAAAGGTTTTAAGGGGTGGTTAGGAATCTGGGGTTCAGTATGTCCTGGTCATCCGCCTAGACAGACCCGGGCACCCCTGCTAAATGACCAAACGTAGCAAACCACTTGGGGTAACCTATGGCAGAGGTATTGGTTATCCAATAAAGGTTCCCGTGGCGGCGGTACCCATTCCCGCCTCCCAAATTGGAGCTTCTGGAGATCAGCTATAGCAACTTTCAAAATTATTATTTTTACAAAAAAAAAATCTTAAAATACTGTTAAAAGTTACCACAATACGTGCACAAATTTTAAGTTTAATAAATTTAAAAGTCTTCTCAGGAAAAATTCTTGAAAAATCCCTTTTTTGAGCCTCCTAACTGTATATAACCCCTAGTTAGTTAAGTTAGTTGATTAATTATTAATTTAGTTGGGTTGAGTTTAATTATGGTTAGAATAGTACATAAATGATTTGTATCACTGACTTTTCTTTTATGTTTATTTTGTCACTATTCTGTATGCAAAAATTATTAAAAACACATATTTTTAACACGCACAATATTACATAGAAATTGTTTATTTTGTAGACGTAACACTGTGAGATAATACAGGTTGACTCTATCGGACCAGTCACACACTACTGACTGATAAAACTGGGTCACCAGTGAAAGTGAGACTTCATCTCGTAGGTGGTGCACAGCCTCTGTTAAGTCATAAAGTCGTAACTGGGTCAAAAGGCCTCAGGTGTTATTAGAGGTTGAGGCATTAATCAAGCTAGCAGTCCACAATGGAGAGGTGGTATCAACACTAATGTAATGTGGGCGTGGAACTGATAGAAAAATGATGAAAGTTAAATGCATATTTTTTAGATTAGCTCCTCACGGGAGGCTATGAAGAAAACGGTTCCATGCCAACTGAGAATAGTCAACTCGACACCTCTTGAAAAGTCATCAAAAGCTATGAAAAAAATAATTTTAAATTAGCCGATAACCCTAACCTAACGTAACCTATTTAACCAATTTTTTTATATGGTTTTTTTATTAGTAGAAGATACTTTCAGTGTCGCCCTGGTATAAGACTACCATTTAGAATTGAAACGCCGCTTAAAACGGCTTTAGCCGTGTTTTAACGGTGTTTGGTGACCAGATCTGAATTGCCAGGTACTTCTTCACAACTCCTTCCCCTTCCCACTACCTTCAGTCTCATAACATACCCCAATTGGGGATGGCATAGTCTCACTGGCTCCAGACGGGAGCAGTTATAGTGCACAACTGCTAACCCTGTGCAAATCGCACGTGCGCCCCACGGTTGAATTTGGCAGCCACCTCTCGTCTGGAGCTCCAAATTACGTAAAAAATCCCTTTACTCTGTGCAAAAACGGGCGGTCCATTTAAAAGATTCTCCTTAACCTAACAAACGGATTTCAATCCTTAGAGCACAGGCGTCAGGTGTCGGTCCTTGTTATACCGGTATTACAATGGAAGATGCTCCGAGGAACCAGCGTCCACTCATGTTCACTCTTTTCTCTCCTCAAAAAGACCCTCCACACAGCATTTTCTAAGATGACGTAGGCCCTGAGGGAAATTATTTTCCATAGGGCCTCCTGTGTGGAGTTGATGTTAAAAAAAAATGAGACTCTTGTGCAGTATTAACAAAAAAAGTCATTTTTGGGGATGCTGAGGGTCACTGTATCTAAGAGTGACGAAAATATGAACCTATTCCTCCCACCGCGGTGCAAGGTGATGGGTCGGGAGAGTTCGCTTGGAACGTCCAAAAGGACTCCTTCAACTAGTATGACCCGGTCCGGCAAAAAAGTTGGCGAATGTATCCGCCGTCAAGACCTAGACAAACCTCACCCCATGAAACCTGGCACACCTTTGAACTCACCAAACGTAGCGAAGCATTCGATGTGACCTATGCAGGGGGGAGTGTTGGTTATCCAATAAATGGTTTCCGGGGCGGCGGTACCCCCACTCGCCTCCAAATTGTTATTATTGATATCATCAGATCGAAACGAGGTCAACAGACTGCAGGTGATGTTAAAGGTGATGGATTGATTGAACTAAAGCAGGAGTGGTAAACTTACGGCCCGCAATATATTTTTTTTTGTTGAGTGCCGCAAAAGAGTCTCCCTAACCTAACCTAACCTAACCGCTTTTTTATTTTTACATTAACTCCACACAGGAGGCTCTGAGGAAAATAATCTCCCTCAGGGCGTATGTCATCTGGGATGCTGTGTGGAGGGTCTTTTTGAGGAGAGGAAGGAATTAACATTGGTCTTGAAGAGACCCATATCGTAGGAGAGACGAAACACAGAAGCCGGCAAATTGTTTCATAGCCGAGCTGTTGAACTCACGAACGAGTCGAAAAAGCGACCCGTTCTCATGTGACAAATGTCAACCGTGTACATATGTTGGGCGCGCGTTTGGCGTGTCTCCCGACTATGCACCGGTGCAGAAGGGATCAATGACGCTAGTTCTTCAAAGCATCTTCCATTGAAATACCGGTAGAACAAAGAAAACATTCCCACCTGACACCTGTGCCCTAAAGATTGCAATCCGTTCGTTAAGGTGGGATGATCTATCAAACGTACCGCTCGTTTCTGCATAGAGTCGAGGGTATTTTTCAAGTATTTTGGAGCTCCAGACCAGAGGTGGCTGCCAAATTCTTGAAACTAGGTCAACAGATTGCAGGTGTTTTTAAAGGTGATGGATTGATTGAACTTAAAGAGGAGTGGTAAACTTACGACCCGCAATATAATTTTTTTTACATGCATGCCGCACAAGAGTTGTAACTGCTCCTAACCGTCTGGAACCAGTGACATTATGGCATCTCCAATTGGGGTTTGTTGTGAGGTTGGAGGTAGTGGGAGGGGAAGTAAATGTGAAAGAGGAAAGTGGGGAAGTACCTTTTTTGTTTTTGTTTTGTTCTTTTAGATGTATATTTAAGGGGGCACTGTGCAGATACTTTAATAGTCCATCTGCTGACCCTGTGCAAATCGCAAGTGTGCCCCACGAATGAATTTGGCAGCCAACTCTGGTCTGGAGCCCCAATACCTGAAAAAACCCTTTACTCCGTGGGGGCAGTCTGTTTGATAGATTCGCCTATCGGATTGCAATCTTTAAAAAAAAATAGACCACATTTCTTTTTCTGCCATTGATAGCGGTCAAAAACTCGTCCACATTTTCCTACCATTCGTAAAACATTTATTGTAATTATTTAAAACATTTCCATGGCCGGCCATTTATTTTAAAACGAAGCTATTGAAATGCTTTATCTATTACTAGCTTTTCCCCGCGGCTTCGCTCGCATGGTATTACGGGAAATTACTGTAGCGCTTGCACTTATCAATTATCTCCCCCCCCCCACCCCACCCCATCCCCTCCCGCATTCCATATATTCATTCCCTTACATTCAGTTTTCAAACATCTCGCCTACCACCTAAATTTCATAATGCTATAGCTCAAAGAAAAAAAGAATTACTTATCCAAATTTGTTCTTTCGTTCGGAATTTATGCGCTTACAAACATTTCGGATGTTTATTTTTATTTAAATATTTGGAAGTTCGTTAATATAAAAAAAAAATACTCTATTTATCATTCAGTCTTTATAATCGTTACGAATTATATTTTTAATATAGGATCTCATCTGACATTTATTCCAAGCTTGCCCAAAAAAAAAACGAATTCTAATATTTGAATTTTCTTCAGTAGTAGCTGACCAGTAGACTGAGTACCTACCAGCATAGAGCCCAAAAATATATCAACATTCTTTCCATGGAAAAGATTTTTTTCTGACGTTAGCCAAAACTCGCTTTTGTTAGCGACAGAAAACGTAAAACAAATATAATATATTAATATTTATAATTTCATAACGCCAGAGCTTACCATCATATACAACCTATAGTCTGCGCATATAATTTAGCTTTATATTGGTGAAAGAATTATTAAAGCCTTTTATTATTAGTATGGATACCAAATACAACATACAGAAATCGAAAATATTCTATGTTGACTCGAATAAGTACCTCTCACGGAGTTCCAAAGTAACAAACACGCAGGATTCGCGCGGTTATAAATTTTAAGATTTTTTTTATAAATCCTACAAATATGAGATAAACGGTAAAAAACAGGTTATATAGCACTATAATAAGTTTTTATGGCTCCATGTTAAAATTCAGAGTTATGATTTTTTTAAGGTTAGCGAAAAATTTTAAAAATGATCTTTTGGAAATCTCGAGCAATCGAGGCAAATTTATTTATTTTGCGTGGTCGCTCCAGTGGTTAGAGCACAGCCAGTGAGAGTGCTGTTGAGTGTTGTTTGTTATAGGGCAATGCTTTGTGATTATTTGTTAGTTCCATAAGTTTCTAACAGATGGTGGTGTGAGTTTATTAATCGACACAACACTTGGTTATCAAGTTTTAATAATCATCCAGTAGATGGCGTTGTGTTTCATTAGCCATAGAAACGCGTGGCCGGGTCAGCTTGTATATATTTATAAAAATCTCGCCTCACGATGTTTGTTCGAGGTAAACTCCGAAACTACTTTACCGATTTTGTTGAAATTTGGCTTACTGTGTGTATTTTGGTCCCACTTAAAAAAAAGGATAGTTTAATCTCGATTATTGACCTCGATATTGATTATTGCGAATTAGTTGTTTGTTATAGGGCAATGCTTTGTAATTATTTGTAAGTTCCACAAGTTTCTAACAGATGGCGGTGTGATTTAAATTATCGACCCAATACTTGATTATCTAGGTTGGACAATCATCCAGAAGATGGCTTTGTGTTTTGATTTCACGACACAGCAACGCACGGCCGGGTCAGCGTGTATATATGTATATTTGAAGTCAAAATTAATAGATTTCTTTGTTTCAAGACGTTTGTTGTTTATACAAAACCGACAAAATTCGTGAACGATGTTTATTTATTTATTTATTAGCAACAGCATTACACCAATATATATTGCAAAAACGGTTATACAAGATACATAATCATTACGTTTACAGTTAAAACATTTATTTAATAAGTGCTATTTCAGGCTTAAAATCGTTGCAGGAAAATATCCACATTTCCTGCAAGGCAGTTAATTAACCTAGTAAGTCTTCACAGGGGCATCACCATTGGTAAGTTAGTTCTACACCTGGGAAGAATCAAAAGCCTGTGATGGCGACCTCGCATGAAATTATCCGGGACATAGAATCCTATTTCAGCTAGAATATCTGGTACCGATATAAAACCATTTAGAAGCTTATATGCCATCAGCAGTAATGCGACATTTCTTCTGGAACTAAGGCTGCAGATACCCAGCATTCCCGAGATAAATGCTGTTGGAAACAGCCATGAGTAAAAACCGAACTCTCTCATATAGAGGTATCGTAAAATTTTTTTTTGTATTTCCTCAACCATTAGTACATAGACGATGTCCTCAGGTCCTCATAATCAATTGTTTAGTTCAATTCCTCAGGGTTTACTTAAGAAGGAGTAACCATACAACACCGGAAATATGTCATTTTTAAATCAACTTTTAGACGTACTGACTCTTTTTCACAAAAAAATATTAATTGATTTCGAAAGACTGTTCTTTTATCTAGTAAAGTTATTTTTAAAATTTTGAGAAAATAAGTTTATTTTTAGTACAATAAGGTTTTACCGATAGGCAGATTTGTTAAATTTTCTAACAAAATTTTGTATTATTCAACATACATTTCAAATCATATAGCAGTAAAATAAATTAATAAATTATTTGAGGAAGCAAATTTTCAAATAAAATCATAAAAAAAGATCCGCGCCCTTGTTTTGTGACGAAAATACTTCAGTTTGTCTATTTTTTTACGGTCTACAAACTGATATACTTAAAAAAAAATTACATTCTTATTTAGCTTTGATATTATTGAAAAATCATAAATACTTACGAGCAATAAATAATTATCACTTTAAGTACATAATTTTAATTGTCATTTAGTTTTTGCAATACGTTGATGCGCGGAGTTATCAGACGCGCGGTATTATCCAACTCTCCTCTTCTCAAAATTTATTGTTCTGTTTTGTAAACGTTCTTTTGCCAATGTTTTGTTTTGTAAATTTTCTTTAATTTGGGAGGCGGGAATGAGTACCTGGGAACCTTTATTGGATAACCAACACCTCTGCCACAGGTCACCCCAAGTGGTTCGCTACGTTTGGTGATTTAGCAGGGGTGCCCGGGTTCATGGGGTGAGGTTTGTCTAGGTCTTGGAGGCGGATGACCAGGACACACTGAACCCCAGATTCCTACCCACCCTTTAAACCCTTTTCCTTCTCAGAATTCTCCTCCATTTCCTTTCCTTAAAAAAACCCTCCACACAGCATCTCCAAAGATGACATAGGCCCTAAGGGAGATTATTTTCTTCAGGGCCTCCTATGTGGAGCTCAAGTAAAAAAAAGTCTGTGTTTTCATTTGTCACTGTTTTGTTTTTTCATTGTCCTGCTTTGTAATTTTTCTGTTTGTCAAAGTTCTGTTTTGTCAATGTTGTGTTTGTAAATGTCTCTTGTAAATTCAGTTTTATCAATATTCTGTTTTGATAAAAATATATTTTTAGTCAATTTTCTCACAAAACTCCTTTTGGAGTTCTCCGTGTGATTCAGATTCATGTAAATGGATAAATTTGCAACACAAAATGGAATCATGAAAACTCAAATAAACGTGATTAGAAATATTTATTTTATTTTAAAATGGTTAATAAATTAAAAATGCAATACAAAATAACATTAACTATTTGACACTTACATAAATGTGCCAATAAATACCTAACTAACGAAATAATTTAAAATGTTTTTATATCACTAACAATAATAAATTATATCAAAAGAAAAATATTCTCAAAGGCATTGCAGACAGAGTTGGTTCAACATTGGGTGCGTACATCATGTTTCAAACGTTTAGTAATAGCAACTTAAAAAAAGAAAATTAAAGTGTAAATTAAAAAAAAATAGTTCAGTAAACACGGAAAAACTTGTCGCAATTTCAAATTAGATCAAGGTCGTTACATTTGTTTCTTAGTGATGTTTCACATGTTAATACATAATATGCACCAATACAGACAATCGTACGTGTTGTTTGATCCAACTCTGGTTGCTCGACCTGTACAGAATCGATCGCATCTCAAAACGAGGTGTAATGTTTTTTAATAATCAAAAAATTTATAAATTCAGCGAATATATTATAATCTACACTGGTAGCTAAATTTACAAACATTATTTTGGCCACTGTGGTCCAATGAAATTGATTTTAGTCACCCAAATACGGATTTCCAAAGATTTCCGGAAACCGTTTGTTTCAAATATAAATTTCCGGAAATCTTTCTTAAAAAATTAGTTAATTCGAAATGGAAAATTATCAAAGAATATACTCATTAATAAACCTTTATCACTAATGATTTCTAACAATGTGCAAACCGGTTTCAGAATAATAGCAACTTTGTCCAGATATAAATAAGTCAAAAAATAAGTCAGCTCATATCTGTACCTATTGATGATAAACGGCTGTTTCGAAACCGGTTTGCATGTTGCTTCATTTGATGAATAGATTATTGCATTGTTTTATAAATTTTTTCATATTTTGCATCGTTTATTTCGAATTTTTTTCCGAAATTAAATTATTCAAAAAATTGATTGAAAGATTTTTTGAAATCCGTTTTTAAATTTAAATTGGATGACGATGAATACTGGAGGGTCAAAAGTGAAATGATTTTACTTGATATTTCCTAAATATGACATCTAGCAGCGTTAATTACAACCGTTCAATTGAGTCGTGGGTATTCGAAATAAATTCTACATAAAATAATGTCTCTCTTTAAACCTACTATTCCGTAGTGATTGCAAGGTGGATCAACAAATTCTTAGCAGATTTTTAAAAAATGTAAGTTTTGTAAAATATCATTTTGATTATGCGTGGAATTAAAAAATGCCCTTTTTTGAAAATCCAATGAATATCTTGGATTTGTTCTGACGTAATTGGAACTCAATCCACTAGTAAACACAATATCAATTTTCAAAGAAGCAGATACATGGGTATTTGTTTAAAAATTGTTGAACAAAACTGGACTGCAATTTTAAAAAAAGATTCGGAATGCAAGTTTTTTTAAAGTTAATTAAAAAGCGTTCTTCCAACTGCACAGAAAATTCCTAAAAATCTGCAAAAAGTGACAAATAATTGATTTTACTTCGGGACGAAGGACTTGCCCACAATGCAAAGCATTGATCAGTTCAATTATTTCATGATTTAATGCCAAGAATTCTGGTATCGTAGGAACCTATTTCGCTAAGACATTTGAATTGCTCTGAGCAATTTTTTCAGCAACTCTAGGTCCAATTTTTTATCTTTCTCAACATTTCAATGATCTTGAATGTTAATTCAAATTAATAGTAAATAAGCGATCAGCATTTTCTCGGTGTAAAGGTCAGTCCAAATGTTTCAACGGGCAGTGCGATGGAGGCATTGGCGAATTTGATCAATTCTGGATGTTTGGTTGTGATGTCGAAATTCTGGACAATTGTTGCTAAAGCTACCATCGTGTATTTCCTGAGTAGGCCTTGTCCTAAGCACGTTCTCTTGCCGATGCTGAACGGGATGAAGTGCGGCAGATTCTCTATGAGTGTGACTATTTCTTTCTTTGTTGTCTTTGTTTCTTGTTCCGTTATTTCTGGCGTTGTTCGTTTGGTGTTATCTTCGTTTTCTGATTCCACTCCTGAATCATGATCTGATCCTCTTCTAGCATTTTTCACCTCAACATAAGTTCTGTTTATGAATCTTTCAGGGTTGAATTTTTTCGGTTCCACCCAGTATTTCTCATCCATGTTAATTTTGTAATTGTTGATGATGATAACTGTTCCTTTTTCCACTTTGTATCCATCTATTTGGGCGTCTTCCATGGCCACGTGCGGTACAATTGGTGAAGATTGGTATCTCAAAGTTTCTTTAATGGTTGCCATGGTGAATGGAAGGAACTGAGCGTCCATTACGGTGACTGGTCTTTTTCCTGCTGTTAACTGGTCGACCTCTTCTCTCATTTTGGCTGCGACCTCTGGATGTTGACAGATAAGTCCCAGAGCTATCATGATAGTATTTCCAACAGCGGAGCTACCTCCCAAGAAGTCTTCCAATGTGAAAAGGATTGCGTCTCTCGTAAAAGTTGTGTTTTCCTTCTTCAAAACCTTTAGCAAAGCGTCTGTGAAGTCTTTTTCTGTCTCATCGTCGTCTAGGTTTGTTTCTCTGGCATTGATGATCCTCGCCAAAATAAAATCTCTTACGACCTGAGCCCAATCAGCTAGTTTCTCCATATGAGAGCTGTAAAATGGTAACATCCAAGGAAAAAAGTCTACAGAATATCCTTGGTTGATCTCCCAAAAGATTTTATCGAAGACTGCTGTGATTTGCATGAATTCTTTGTCATTAGAATCAAAGCGCGTTGAGCACATGAACTGTGTGAACATGTTGGCACAAGTGTACATGATGATTGGTTTTACATCAAGATCTTCTCCTCTCATTGCTGCTTCTGCTGATTTGACTTTGATGGTTTGAACGAATTCTTTCATTTCGAGGGTTCCTACGTCGGAGATGACCTTGTTGACCTCGGAGTATGGTTTGGGGTCGCAGAACCTCCTGGCGATGTTCCTCCTTCTGGTCTGGAGACTGCACCAGTCACAAAGGGCCAAAGCTGTGGACAATTAAAGATAAACGCATTAGTCAAGTGGCTCAAATTTACCAAACATACATTTCAGTAGAGCGTCTTAAATTTAAATAACATAATATAACATTACGACTCAAATTTTACAAACGTATTAGTACAGTAGCTTAAATTTAACAGCCGTATTATTAAATTGACTCAAATTTAACAAACGTATTAGAAAATTTAACAAATGTATTAGTAAATTTAACAAAAGTATTAATAAAGTGGCTCAAAACTAACAAAATTAAGTTTGTAAAGAGGCTCAAATTTAACAAACCTATTAGTAAATTGGCTCAAATTTAACAAACGCATTAGTAAAGTCGATCAAATATAACTAACGTATTTAAAAAGTGGATCGAATATAACTAACATATTAAATATATGGTTTAAAATAAACATATATAACAGTGGTAAAAAATTTATTCAACAAGCAGATAACAAAAATTATGAAAACATCACCGACAAAAATAAAAACAAAGCAATATAGGAAAATCACGATTCTTGCGCGAGTCTAGCGCGTGCAACATAAAACATGTCACACAATCATCGACCAAGTAATCGAAGCACACAATCAATAATGTATGTCACAAAAGCTTGTAATAAAATCCGTAAACACGCGACAATTTGGCAATCCCAGTGAAAGTTTAGCCCAAACGCTGCTTTTTTTCAAGAAATATTTCTAAAAATGTCCCAGTTCTTGCACAGGCCATTAAATATTCTGACATTGAATGAATATGGTCTAGAGACAACGTTTGAATAGGTGGACATTATTCTAATAAAAACAGAACAGTAAAACATCGGATATGTTCTGAATCCGAAACAGAATTTGAAATTACAATTGTTACCTTTTCCATAACAATTATTCAGAACGGTCGTGTTTAGCATATGAGACAGATCCGAAAAGATCGATTTAATATAGTATACCGCAAGGAACTGAATTGGAACCAGTTATATTTTTGAATTTATTACATACATTTCTGACGCAAATGAAATTGTTTAGTAGGCAATATATCTATGGCGCCTAAAAAAAGCAAGTTTGAAAAAAAGTGTACCACAGGGAACAAAATTTGACCCGATGAATTATATTACTATTTTAAACCTCTAGCAAAGTTTGGTTGCATAAATTGTGTTATTTACTTCGCAGAATAATTTGTTCGGTTTTAGGAACAACTCACGTAGGTCTCATAGAAATCGTTGTATCTCTCTATCAGAAAAATGATCTTAACGGTGTTAGAAAGACAAAACACCATCCTTAATATTCAAATCAAAAATTTAACCACAAAATAATTAAAATGTACATTTTTATGAAACCGACGTTTCTGAGCGCAATTTGAAAAAAAAAATTAAAAATTTGACAATTTTTTATTAATTTTTTTTTTATTTTCACGTATAGACAAAAATTTGAGTTGAAGACAATGTTTTTAACACATTTTCCTAATAAAATGTGTGTGTAATTTTTTTTTCGTTATCAGTAATTTTTGTTACAAAAAATGTAAGCTGAGCCATTTTTTAAACATTATTATATTTACATAAAATAAAAATAAAAATTTATGCATTAAAAAAATTATATGTTTATTTCGAATTATAACATTTGAAAGCGTATTTCACCAGCTTTCAAAAACAAGTTTTTAGTTTTCGGATGCGTTCACAAATATTTAATTTATTTAGATTTATTATTATTATTTTTTTATTTATTTGTATGAATACCGCCCAAAAGTCCCAACTGCTCCCGTCTGGAGCCAGTGAGACTATGGCATCCCCAATTGGGATATGTTATGAGGCTGAAGGTAATCGGGATGGGAATGAGATGGGGAAGAGGAAAGTGGGGAAGTACCTGGACCTTTAGATCTGGTCACCAAACACGGCTAAAGCCATTTCAAGCAACGTTTCAATTCGTTTAAAATAGAGCAAAAATCTCGTGGAACGTATCTAAAGTATCATTTAAATAAACATTGTGAATTTTTTCACCAATATAACTTTTAATGAATAGAAATAGACTTGTTTTAAATAATTTTTGGAGTATAGTTTGCGATTTTTTTCTATCGAGGGAATTTCATTTAATTTGCGTTTCGGCGTGGTACGTATCTAGATATTATCTTTAAAAAAAAAACATATATTTTTTTAAGAGCTTAAAAACTTCAAATGTTAAAGGGAGCTATGTAAGAAATCGGTAGAAATTCGGATAGCGACTTAAACATGGTAATAAATATTGTGTTGCGTAATATATTTTGCAGAAATGGCAAAAAAATTTCTACTACAAACACTTTTGTAATATTGATTGAACTTTGGACTTTATTATGTTGGAGAAAGATATTTTTAAATTGTGATGATCAAGTATTTTGTTTTAAGTGTGCCAAATCATTGTAAAAGATTTTAAAAATAACATTTACAAGTTTTCCTAATCATCAATGATTTATATAACAATTTAGTAAAAAAAATGTCACACGTTTTTCAAATGAAATTAATTTCTGGTTGTATTACAACAAAAGTATGTTTAAAAATAGCTTAAGGCGGCGCTATTCGGCTGAAAAAGAAGAAGATGGAGAGATGTGTAATTACGAATGTTGGACAGAGCGCGCTAATATTTTAAGTGATGAAATCGCCGCGAAAATGGCGAAAAAGCTTAATAAAACATGAATAGTTTAAAATAAAGCAAAAATATCATGGAACGTATCTTAAGTATCATTTAAAGAAACATTGTGAATTTTTTCACAAATACAACTTGTAAAATAATAGAATTAGACTTGTTTTAAATCATTTTCGGTGCATACTTTGCGATTTTTTTCTATCGAGGGAATTTCATATAATTTGCGTTTCGGCGTGGAACGTATATTATATTATCTTCAAAAATAACATATATTTTTTTAAGAGCTTAAAAATTTCAAATGTTTAAGGGAGATATGTAAAAAATCGGTCAAAATTCGAATAGTGGACCCTTAAGTATTCGATTTAAAATATGACCAATTACGACAATGTATGTCTAAATGTGAATGAAGCAAGAAGTTTACAGTATCAATACAGAGTTATATGGCGGTCTATCCTTTTTGCCTACTCCTTCGTTGAAATGAATAAATGGTTATTTAATTAGCAGATAAATGAATTTTTATTAATTTTTTAAAAATATTCAATAATTTAGAATTTTTTAATATTTATTGTCCTTTTTAAACAAATGCCCTAGCAAAGTATGGCATATTAGCAGTATATAATTTTGAAGAGATTTTTTTACGTTAAAGTCCAAGAGTTTTACGTTAAACGCAAGAGTCCAAACTTCTGCCAAGAGTTTGCAGACAGTGGAAATTTAGCTTATCTAATTATTGGGGTACGTTATGAGGCTGAAGGTAGTGGAAGGTGAGATGGGACAGACGAGGGTGAGGAAAGAATTGGTTATTCAGATTTGGTCACCAAACACGGCTAAGGCAAGCAATCAATCGATCGTCTAGTTGTTTAGTTGGACATCTGCAAATATAGATTTGAGCTAACGGGTAAAGCAATGTTCGACTGCTCACCATTTACACGTGTCCATGTTTTACGTATTAAATGTGCTATAGAACAACACCAAGAAGCAAAACGGTCAGATATATTTTGAAATATCCTTCTAGCGACCCAGAAAACATTTCGTTTAATTCATCATTAGTTTGTATGCATTATAATTGATTTGGCGGTGTTAACGAGTAATCTGAGTATTGTACCAGATAGAGGGCACATTTTTACATATAACTGCATACTCAACTCAAATTTCGATTTTTCGGAGATGTCTGACTAATCAACTGGATATATCTAGAAGTGCATACAAATTTATGAATCGCTCAGCGAAAAAAAATGACTATCGATTTTAAGGTATAAAAAACGCTTAAACAATATTTTGACTACTGTGTTGGACAGGCCACAATTTCATAAATCTAAAGCACCAAATTCAAATAATCGACCTTTAGAATACTTTCTGGTTTCGTCAAAGGACCAAAAACTGATATAAGCACTTCTAGCAAACCTCGGATTTATAATTTTTTTAATTAATTTTGAAATACCCACTTTTCATTTAATTAAATTTACTTCCGCAACGTCAAGAATCGAACCCGCGGCCTCCTGATTGGTGATTGAGGACCAAACCTCTCGACCATGTAGGCAGTCAAAAATTAAAGCAATTGCAATAAATATTTTTTTAATATTACTTACAGTTTTGCCTGTCTTCTCCAAACAGCTTGTTGTATCTGATGAAATCTGGACGTCCTCCAAAGAATTTGCCATTCTTCATCAATACACTGCGAATTTGTTGCACACTGCTCACAACGACACATTTGGTCGATCCAAGAGTAAGGCCATATACGTCTCCGTATTTGTCAGCCATCTCCGAGAACCTTTCGAATGGACTTGCGCCGTCCGTGTTCATGGTGTAAGACGCTCCGATGATGGGTAACGCCAAGGGTCCCGGCATTTGGTTTTGCCTCTTCAATTTGAAATACACAAAGACTCCAACGGTCAAAATCAAACTCAATAATACAGAAATCATCTTGCTTGATCTGACAGACTCAACCAAAAAACTGGACTTTCAAAAAATCGCGGATTGTAATAAACCAACAAATTTTATGTCATTGACTTGTTTTGATCCAAATTTTAAAATTAAGCACGTTGAGAAAGAATGCCAATTTTCGATGTTGAATTTTCAAAATTGGACAAAAAAATTGGACTTTTCAAAAAATTAAATTTTTTAAAAGTTTAAAATTTCGTTGTTTTCGTTGGTTTTTGATGAAATGTCGACACGTTTTTTGAGAAGGATGGTTAAATTTTGTTGGTCGTGTTGGTTTGACGCCGTTTGCGTTTCAACCTTGTTACTAATTCGACTACGCGGCTGATTTAAATGGCTTCGGAAGTCTCGTTTTGACTCCGTACTCACTCCACCGTTCAAATTCAACTGATTTTCTGAAAGAACGGGGCGCCCTTTTATAGCGGCTGGACGAGGGAATATTTGAATTTAGATTATTTAGGGCAGAGAGATTCGCGGGATGCGACCAGCCCACACGCTATAAAAATGTATTTACTTTTTACAGCGTGATTCGTTCAAATTAATGCGAGTTTGGATGTTGCTACCCGGTTTTGCCCGAATTTTCATCATTTGAAGACCTCCGTGGCAGTTTATTAATCATCTTGGCCCAGGACACATTTTTAAATACTATTAAAATTTAATTTTTGTTTTTTTATTGTTTTGATTGAATGAATGAATGCCGCCCAATCTTGAAGGCAGAATTGAACACACTTCCCGACATCTGATCGAGCTGAAACTTCGCAGAGAGACTCTTTTTTTGGTGGCAATCACTCACTTATACAACGACTAATGTTCATGATTCCAATCACTGGGGAAGGAAGGTTCAAAACTCAAAGTAAAACAAAAAAAATATTAAAAGACGATTTAAAATAGATTTGATTTTTTTTATATGAATATGGTTGTCCGGATACAGTGGGGCTATGGCAACCCCATCCCCCAATCGGGGAATGCTGTGAGGCTGAAATGAGTGGGGAAGGAAAAGAGATGGGGGAGCTGAAGGTTGGGAAGTACCTACATAGCTTTTTCTACCTAGCTTATCTAGATCGACATAGTGACAACTAAATACTTCATCCATGGTTAATAGAATCTTTCAGGTGGTATTTGCAAGCACGGACATCAATTTTGGAGGTGAGTATGGGTAGCGCCGCCCCGGGAACCATTATTAGATAACTAACATCTCTGTCATAGGTCACCCCAAGCGGTTCGCTATGTTTGGTGACTTAGCAGAGGTGCCCGGGTTCGTGGGGTGAGGTTTGTCCAGGTCTTGGCAGCCGTTGCATCTACCCACCTGCCGTCTGATGATGCCACACAGCATCCCAAAGATGACATAGGCCTTGAGGGAAATTATTTTTATCAGGTCCTCCTGTGTGGAACTCATGTAAAAAAAGAGTCTAATTTGAGTAAATAGTACACGCCAACAGCCAATGTACATTAAAGTTAGTCTAATTTGTGAAAATAATGCATGCAGATTGCCAATTTATATTAAAAGCAGTCTTATTTGTCTAAAAAGGATATCAAGGCTGCTAATGTAAATTAAAATCAGTATAATTTGTAAACACTTCCGTACCGAGCCGGGGGAACGCACTTACACTAACGAGAGTTTTACGCTGTATCTAAGTTGTTTTTTAAACCACATAATCAATAATTTGGGTATTCTTAGAAAAAATATTTGGTTATCGATCTACATTAAAAAAATTAATATCACATTACTACTTTTCTTAATATTAAATAATTTCTATCAAATTCCGGTGGAGAATCTGTCCCACCCGCCCCCTTCCCCTCTGTTCGGGCGTTACTCCGTTCCCATCTGCTAGAAATATCGAGACAATTCTAAGCGGTGGCAAGTTATTTGTAAGTTGTTAGTGGAAAGGACTAGATCCCGTTCGCTAACACTGCGCATCTCGTTTGCTCTTTTTACAATGCTATAATGTGCGCTTGCTGGGCAAAGATCATTCGGTCTGGGTCGTTTCCGGTAAAGGCCAATCGCCAGTCGAGATTTGGAAACAAGGAGTTATGTTGGCTATCGGCCCACCTTCTCTGTTTTCTATGGAGAAATACACGCTATGGTCTAAATTCATTAGAATATTAATTATGACTTTATTTATCAAACGATTTTGAAAATGACTACTGAAATACGATGAATATACTTCAATCTAATTATAACCAAAACAAATTACAAACAATTATGTCATTAACACTCTTTAATAAGCAAAACAAATTGGGGTCCCCGAGTGACCCCCCTTCGGATCATGTGTGATTTTTTTTCTTTTCGGGACTAAAAGGTCAAAGTACACGCAGACTGCCAATGTGTATTAAAAACAGTCTAATTTGTATTTAAAGTACGTGGAAGTGTGGGTAAATACTTAAAGAGAGTTACACTTTGTAAAAATTATTATATATTGAAAGTAATATTTTGTATTTAATTATTTATTTTGAATTACACGATCGGCTGTGCTTTTACATGTAATTTTTTTTTTTATTTAATACAAAGAATATCGAAATAAGCACAACAAAAAATCAAAGCAAAAAAGCAAAATCAAAAAACAATATCAAAAACAAAATAGAAGAAAAGATCAAAAACAACATCTAAACCAAAAGCAAAGTCAAAAACTAAATAATCAAAATTAAATACTCCACCATGCAAGATGGATAACCAATCGGTCATCCCAAGTGGTTCGCTACGTTTGGTGACTTAGCCGGGGTGCCCGGGTTCATAGGGTTTGTCAGGGTCTTGGCGGCGGATGCGTCTGCCCACCAGCTACATGGCAGGCCGGATTGGGAGAGAATGGTTGAAGGAGTCCCCTTGACTTCTTCAGCCACACTCTCTCGGAACATCGCCTTGCAGTGGGAGGAATAGATTAATTTGTCTGTCACTCCTGGACACGTTGACTCCAGATTCCTACCCACCCCTAATACCCTTTTCCTTCCCAGAACGTCCTCTCCTTCCTTTCCTAAAAAGACCCTCCACACAGCATCGCCAAAGATGAAATAGGCTCTGTAGATAATTATTTTCCTCAGGCTTCCTGTGTGGAGCTAATGTAAAAAAAGATGGAAAAATATAATACAAGAAAAGTTCAAAACATTAGTAAGATAAGTCGAAACAGAGCTATAGAGGCATGCTATTGTAGGTCAATAGTTTATGCGTAGCTATTGTAGGTCAATCGATAATAGCTCAGGAATTGTAGATAATTAATTAATTAACAATATTATACAATTAAAAGATGTTTCCTAAATCACTCTAGTATTACGTATTGTATTGAATAATTAGGTCAAGCGTTAATAGGTCAGGAATGCGGATAAGTCGCTTGCTAAGGATTGGTTTGTACGATGTCCATTTTTGGGTTTTTTAAAACTGTGAATGCAGTTATGTATAGATATTTTTATCTACCAGGTCCAGTATGTCCACCTACAAAAAAAAAACACAATTTCTAAGGGAACTTACATTTTAAAGATAAATTTTTATTCTATCCCCAGAGCAATCACAAGAAAATAAGGTTTTGGCATTCCTAAAGTGCACTACGTCCGTGGCCAATAGAAATGCGTCATTTTTTGGACATAGTATAAACCAATACTCAACGCTTCCTAATACCCGCACGGGCAATATCTATACACATTGGAACTGTCAAAACATTTGAATTTGCATTTAACTTGATGCTGTTTAATGTAAAATTGTATGTATTAAATCTCCTAGAACAATGTATTTAGTAGAATAATTCACAATTATTTTTTTTTATATGAACCAGTACTAAGTATGGACATAGTACAAATCAACTTTGTACTATGTCCATATTTGCTATTTTGTTGAAAAAATGTCTTGTACCATATTCCATTGTTTTTTCAATATAAATTATATTTTGGTGTGGCTGTTTTTTGCAAAACCTGGCCCATTCGAATTACGGCGATGTTCTAGTCCAGTCTAGTTGACAATGAGTAACATTCGATGTTATTTGAATGCAAAGCTAGGTCTCCAGATACATTAACATATTATTTATGTTTATCTCAAGAAACGGTAACACGAACGAGATGAATCTGTTTTCCGTTTTCTGGCTGATATAAACAGCATTATAACTAGAGTTAACATAACTGCGCAACATGTCAACAACTAAACAGTGGCTGACTAACTAAACTAGTAGATAACTTACAAGAGAAATTACTACTCACTGTGCCAATCTCACATCGATTACGGAATTCTAGCTTGGGGTAATGCTTACTCCAATGCCCTCGCACTCATCATTAAAGCACAATAAAAATAATAACAACTTAAAAATAATTCTTAAACTGCCTCTTACTTACTAATCTGATACGATCTTCAATACTTTCAACGTTATGGACATAAAACAGCTCTACGCAAGATTCATCTTAGTTAATTTACACAAAAACAACAAAACATCTTACAAAGTAACACAAACAATGAACAAACCCAAGCCAATAACAAAGAACTTCTCCAAACTCCTTTTTCCAAAACCAACTTTGAACAAAGACACTTCTTGCAAACTAAACATTACACTACCAGCTACGATCAGACAAACTGAATCCTTGACAAAATTCAAACAAGATGTATAGAAATGGATTGTATCATGTCAAATTTAATTCCATAAATAGATTCGACAGGATTTACAACTGTACTTCATCTGTTCCTACAGTTATATGATATCTCTCAAGTATTCACCCACACTTCCAATCACCTTTCTATGTTTATTATATTCAAATGATTATGTATTTTACCTTAAATATTCTAGAAACTACCAAATATGTCCTTTAAATATATACCTTCTAAGTCCGTCTCGACACAGGTATATCCTTGTAAGGCATCGAAAAACACAATGAAAACATACTTTATAATAAATAAAAATTTTAAAAAGTTTCACTATTATAAGATCATTGGAGGTTATTCATCACTTACCCGCCCTGGTAACAGATGGTTACTCCTTCAAGGCTCTCACAAGAACTCAAAATTTTTGAATGAACGAATCTTTTTTTAAGTTTGAAAGAATCTAGACCTCTAGTGTCCCTGCATTTGGTGTTGGGAAGCAGTATGCAAGTGCTTACATAATTTACAGGGTGCGGCAGCATAACTTCCTTTTTTTAAATGCGTGCCATTCAGTTTGTTGAAGTCGTAGCGGAGCGCCAGTAATTTCATTCGAGGGGCGGAACTACACGGTTTAGTCACCAACGTGCATTGGAATAGTGAAGAGCGTGCGTTTGCCGTTTAGGCCTACTTTTTAATTGGTTTTGAATGTTCTGTGATCGCATCTTTAGGGTGCGGCAGCATAATTTCCTTTTTGAAAAACATAATAAAATCCATTGTATGAATCAGAAATTTTTATTTGTTTTTTGTAATGTAGGCACATTCCTAAAGTTTTGTTTTACTTAGTTTTTGAAGATCAAATCAAACCTAGGCGCACGTCGTAGACGCGCTGGGTTGCGATCACAGAACATCCGTTCGAAAAGTAGGCCTCAACGGCAAACGCACGCTCCTCATCGTCCCATCGCATGATGGCGACTAAACTGTGTCGGGACAGAATTTTATAGTTTTGCCTATCGAACGAGATAATTAGCGCTCCACTACAACAACAACCGGCTGAATAGCGCGCATGTGAAGAACGCTAATGTCGGGTGGGATACCTTTCTCATCTTCTGGCAGTACCATCGAGCAAGTGTATGGTCTGTCTGCCGTGAATGAATTTCAACGTCCGCGCCCTTTAACTGTAACAAGATCAATAACTAATGCTTTTGCGGAGTTGGTGTCACTCTCACGCAAGTGTGTGAAATTTTGTTCGAGGCACATCATGGCTGGACGATAGCGGTCTGCAGTCCAAGTGTTTAAATCTTGTCGAAACGGACACATTTTGAAGTTAATATAAACCATTATTTACCAGAGGATCTAATAATGGTGATGCTACTCTAGCAAGCATTGATTTTTCCCGTATTTCTGTTTGGTTTGGAAACAGGACACTTAGAGCCAGCGAAATAAAATATATGGACACCTTGTAGAGTGTCCTTGGCGCTCCACTTTTCCACTCCTGGAGGATTAGAGAAGCGTTTTCCACTATGGAAATTGGAGTATAGTCATCGTCATCAGCGATGAGGAACCGATTTGAGAAGATGAAGAACTTACTAAAACGTAACTGACTACTGAGGCCCTGCCAGGAATATTGTTGTATCCAACAAAACCATCAACGTTGAGTTATTGATGGAACAATCTGCCATAGCGGACCACCCCAGGTGGCCCGCTATGTTTGTGACTTAAAAGGTGCCAGAGTTAATAAGGTGAGGTTTGTCCGGGCCTTGGCTGTGGATCCGCCTGCTTACGTACTTGATGGCGGGTCGGATCGCGAGAAACTGACCATTTGACCTCTCCAGCAGAACTCTTTCGGAACATCGCCTTACACTGCAGTGGGAGGTATGGAATCATAAGTCCGTCACTCCTGGACATACTGTCCTCAAGATTTCTAGGCTGATAAGACCCAAATGAAATCAACAAAATCGAGGTTTTGTATTCCTTATTTTTCTTTTCCAAAATTGGATCAATTTTTAGGATCGTTTTTCTTTACTGAATTGGAAGAAAATTCTCTACGTCTTTTCGTTTTGCTTTTTTTAAATATACATTGTCTAGTTTGAATACTGAACGTCTGTTGATGGCGTTCAAAACAGGCCATTTTAACAATTTTCGAGAGGGGGTCGTAAGTCCTATAAGAAGTAACTTAACAAAAAAAGCAAAAGTAACTGTTATATTTTGCGTATGTTAGATGTCAACTTGAGTACAATTCGCCCGTCTGGAATCCACATTATAACATACATGTACAAGCTGTTGAAAGAATACAAACCAAATTCTTACGTTTTCTAAATTTCAAAATGGGGATTCCAACAATAATGTTGAACTACAACACTCTGTTAAATAATATGAATATGCTCAAATTGTCAGACAGAAGAATTTTCACTGACTTGATATTTCTATATAAAATTCTACATAATTTAGTTGATAGTCCGGTATTGCTTGAATTGATAAGCTTCCGGATTCCACAACGTAATACAAGAAGTCAGGATTTATTTCAATGCAAAAATTCTGGGACTAGCTACCATATGTATTCCTCTTTACCCAGAATACTAATGGAAGGAAACAATTACACCAAGTCCGTGGACATCTTCAGTTTATCTTTAAACAAATATAAAATATTGATACTGAAGCAGTTCAGTTATGTACAATAAATATTGTATTTATTACCATTAATATGAAAAAGCCCTGAAAAAGGGCGTTGATCAATAAATAAATAAAACATACCGACACGATAGTGGTGTATATCTATATTATATTGAAAAATATTTGCAGTTGGGTCAAAATCCAGAAAGAAAATTTGGGAATACGTTAGAAGGGACCATAGACATATTATATTACTAAAAACAGACAGGTGAAGGGTACAAACCAACTACAGTGGGACGCGAAGGGGGGAAGATGACTGTTGTGATATGTGATTTGTCAATAAATCAGTCTGACAGTATATAAGCATCTCGCGTTATAATATCACCGTCTAGTTGTTAAAAGTAAAATCTGCCTTTGAATGAATAGACGTTTTAACATGGGAGCGCGAATTGCTCGCCATTTTATGAACAAATTTGCGAAGTCCAAATACGGCAAAGTAAAGTTAACCTGTTTTCAGAGTCGAATATTTTGTTGCCGAATTTAGTTAAGACACTTTTACAAATGTTTCATAATTTACTTACCCTCAGTAAACAGCAACGAGCACACTTGAGAAAGGCCTACATATGTTTACGTTACTAAAACTGATCATATTATATGATCTTAATAAGCTTTAAATAGAGTAAAATAATGTTTACCTATGGTATGTAATACGACAATTGGGTTCATTCTCTTTTTCACTTCCATTTTTACACGTTTTCATAGAACAAGCCACCATTTTTGCCGTGTTATTTCTTAAAATATTACGATGAGAGCTCGACGCTGGTTTACACAAGAATTATGACGTCACATTTTTTAGATTCGCTCGAGGCCATTCGCGAGCCCAGCCGGTTCCAAATGGAACCGGTATAAGCCGTATAAGGAGGGGGAAATAATACGCTTTTATCACTTAGGGCAGGTCTAGTAATATTCATGTCAATGGTAGGGACAAAAAGTCGCTCGGTTTCTTCTGAATGGTAACTAAAAATAACTCTTTCCGACTTGGGGCCTCCGCTCGTGGAGAAACTGAAAAGGAACCAATTCTCAACGCTATTGCAATCAACCTCCTTAACAAAATCGTAATTTTTCTAATCTGACATGTCAAAACTTGACAGTTACCAAAATATGGCAGTGGAAAAATGACAAAGTGATTTTTTTGTTTACACTAGTTTCACTAGAAGGAAATAGGTTTGAGGAGTGGGTAGAAATCTGGGGCTCAGTGCGGAGCTAGTGTGAGAAATAATCTTCACAAATCCTGCAATAATTTTAATCTACCGTGATTAGTCACGGGTCTGGGTTGGTACTTTAATAAAATTAACGTATTTGAGAGAGCAATAGTTTCTAGCGCTTGTAATGCCATAAAAGTCGGGCACTGACCTGTATAATTTTTGCGTGGTGTAAAAAAAACATGGAACATTGCACTCTTTGCAGAATTCTTTGTAACTACTAACCCATAAATAAATTATTCATCAAGAGGAAACACATTCCTCAATTTCTTGGTACTGTCTTTAGTGGGAAACTTGCATTCTAAATATACGCAAGGTGAACACGGAAAAAAATATAACGCCGTAAAATTAGATTGCAAAAATTTCGCAAGGAAAACCTACAAAAACGACAGGCAAAGAAAAATAACACCAGTAAAAAAGGAACACCAAAAATTAATCAAGTTTTGTGAAATTTTTTTTTTATTTGCAGTTTTAATTTATTTCATACATAAAATTAATGTTCCTAAACCATTCATCTGATTGCAATGAAACTTTGGGGATTTGATGTGCGCACTGTGCATTCTCGGGATGTTTTCTATTATATAAAAGTGAGCTCTGGCGTTATGAAATTATTTTCTATACTGTTCATCCGATTATTATTTTATTATTTTTTTTCTTTATTCATCATATAACTTTTTACAGTTATTGGACTACCACGCTAGGCACATGCCTATAACTATGATAAACGCAAAGCAATATGTGGCACGCGAATTGTTTGAAAAATGAGTGTTTTCGTGTAGTTTAGTGTCGGGGGGGGGGGGGGGGATTCCGGGAGGTGGGGGGGGGAGGGAGAATCGATCACCACAACACGGGCATGTGCCTAGCATGGTGGTCGAAAAATCCCCAATTCTTGTAACAAACAATTCAAATAATAAAGAAACTTAAAAAAAAGAAAATTCTTAAATCCGGAAGAGGGGAAGGGCAATGCGGTGATGAAGGGGAGACAGGAGGGGTAGGGTGTGCGGTGAAAAGGACTCGTAGGGAGAAACGATTTCTATATTTAGTGACATTGCAAAGGATATCGGGACTATTAGTTTTTTGATAAAATAAAAACTTGTTTGGTAATTTATTATTATGAAATCTACATAATAAGCAATTTTAGGTTGCATTGGGTTAGGTTAATAGGTTTTAACTTATGGCTAACAGATTGCATCCAGCGGTTCGCTACGTTTGGTGACTTAGCAGGGGTGCCCGGATTCATGGGGTGAGGTTTGCCCTGGACACACTGAACCCTACATTCCTTCCAAATTCCTACCCACCCCTTACTTTTTCCTTCCCGGAACTCCCTCTTCTTCCTTTCCTTAAACATACCCTCCATACAGCATCCCCAAAGACGGCGCAGGGCCTGAGTGAAATTATTTTTCTGCAGAGCTAATGTAAAAAAAAATTGTTTGCAATGCATTTGACCAAAATTTGCAGTAAAATGTGCGTAATTTTTGATTTATTTTTTTTCTGAACTGGCAGAAAATATATATGCATCTGAATAAACTATTATCTGAAAAGTCACTTGAGATTAACACTGTTTATTGTTTAATAGATAAATGCAGTGTAATTTATTATCTCATGCCTGGTTTTAAGCCGCCGCTATCCGAATTTCGACCGATTTCTTACATATTATCTATCTCCCTTAAACATTTGAATTTTTTAAGCTCTTAAAAAATATATGTGTTATTTTTTCAGATAATATCTAGATACGTTACACGCCGAAACGCAAATTATATTAAATTCCCTCGATAGAAAAAAATCGCAAAGTGTGCTCCGAAAATTATTTAAAACAAGTTTATTTCTATTATTTTACAAGTTATATTTGTGAAAAATTTCACAATCTTTCTTTAAATGATACTTAAGATACGTTCCACGAGATTTTTGCTTTATTTTAAACGAGTCATGTTTTATTAAGCTTTTTCGCAATTTTCGCTTCACTTTAACCGTTTGAAATATAAGCGCGCTCTCTCCAACATTCGTAATTAGTAATTACATATCTCTACATCTTCTTCTTTTCGTGCTCGCGTACGGGGCCTTAAGTCCGCCCGGGTTCGTAGAAATGACTGAAGTTTTACATCGACCCAAATTATTTTCAGGCAATTTGAAAACGAACGCAAGTTTCTCATTGCAAATTGCATAACCTGTAAACATGCCTACAAAATCGTGCTCGGCCCAAATTTCTGAGAAGCCTTAAGGCGAATGATTTACCCAAATATACGTACATTTGAATATTCGATTCGGCGAACTTCCGAGAAAGAAAAATCTCTTACTATATTACCTATACACCTAAATGTGGGTTGATTTCTTTATCTTGATAGTACACATTTCTGGCCCTTTATCCAATAATTAATATATCAATTAATAATTAATTAACTTTATCCTTTATCCTTAATTGTATACAATAGTTAATTCTTTTGCAATATTTTATTTATCTATTTTGTTCACTATATTTTCAAAAAAATTATATAGTTGTCTTGCGATTTGTTCTATTAATAATTACTTTAATACCTGTTATTTAGGTCATGTTCCTTGTTTTGTTATATTTGTCTTTAACTTTTTCATTGTTTTACTGGATGAACTGAACTCCAACTTTTATTTTTTATTATTTTATTTCCCTATCCCCGTATGGGGGTGTGATGGACCTCGTTCCTGCTTCATATTTACTTACATTATCTGTTTTGCAGGTCCCTCTCAAATCTTTGCGCCTCCCCCAATGACATGTGTAGGCTTGAGGCTTGATCAGGCGACCTTGACTGCCCTTTGTCCTGCCTCCGACTACTCAATGCTGAATTTTCTTTTAGTCTTCGGGTATTTTACCCCAAATATTCAGTTAACATTCTTTGAGGCTTCACTGAGTGGTTGGCTAAGGGACACGGAAGCTAAGTGTGGTTTATGGTCAGACCGAATGCCATTCACATTTTTTGTTGGTTCTTGCCTAATGATTTGAGAATTATTGCATTTTTTATGTTCTCTATTTTATACAGGTGCTTGCAGGTTTTTTTTTACACGATGCAATGCCGCTCACGGAGTCTCATGAATGAGTTTATTTTTTTTCTCATTTTGCCCTGTTTAATTCATATTTGCTTTACTAACATATTTTTGCATTTTGTTTCCTGTTAAGCACTTGCATACTGCTTACCAACAACGTATGCAGGGACACTGGAGGTCTAGATTCGTTCAAAAATAAATAAATGTAGCTTCGTTTAACAAAAAAAAATTAGTATCTTGCGAGAGCCTTGAAGGAGTAACCATATGTTACTTATACCAGGGCGGGTATGTGGTGGATAACCTCCAATGGCCCTTTATCCATTGTCTTTATAGTACGCCCCATTGTTGAATTTGATAGCCATCTCTGGTCTGGAGCCCCAATTTACCTGAACACTCTTGATTCAATGCAGAAACGGGTGGTACGTTTGATAGATTCCCCTACTTAACAAGCGGATTGCAATCTTTAGAACACAGGCGTCTAGTAGATATGTTTATTTATTTATTTACGCCCTAGTGGGCTTTTACAAGAATCGAAGGAAATTTATATTCACAAGTTACAAGTGTTACATAATCAATAAAACGGAATAAATAAGAATGCAATCAACTCGTTAGGTAAAGAATATTATAACATATATTATATATACATCTCGGTATTATTTTTGACAATAAATTAACGTTTGTTCCTCATATAAATGAAATAACCAATAAGGCCATGAAATGTCTGGGGTTTATTCTGAGAACAGTTAAAGAATTTCAATCAATTAATTCCTTTAAATTGATGTACACTGGGTTGGTGAGAAGCAACTTAGAATATAATTCTACTATCTGGGCTCCATTATATAAAACCCACCAACAAAAAATTGAAAGAGTTCAGCATAAGTTTTTAAGATTTATTAACTACAAACTGGGTACACCGATTGAAGAACTTAATTATATATACCTAATGGAATTACTTAACATAACCGATTTGACATCAAGGCGCATAAAAAGTGATTTTGTTTGTCTTTTCAAAATTTCGAATGGCAGACTGGACGCCCTCGATTTGACAAATTTTATTAATTTGCGAGTACCTACTCGCGAAACTCGGTCGAATGCATTGTATTCTGTTACCAATTCCGCTAATAATTATTTTATAAACTCTCCCATCCAAAGACTCCATTTACTCGGAAATAAATACAACTCAATCGACATTTATCGTCACCAATCTGTGTCTAAATTCAAACTCAGTATATTAGAATATTTAAAATAAAGCCATAAATATCAATCAATTGCACCTTTATCAAATTATTAATTATCGCAAAACATGAAATATGTGAATAATAAAGGTAGCCAAATAAGAACACAATTAACAACAATCCTCTCGTATTTATTGTTATAAATATAATAACTAACTCACATTGACTTAAATTTCTATTTAAATCTTGGTGCCCTAGCAATAATAATATATTAATGATTAAATTTAAATCGATGGTCTCTTCATGTTCACAATAAAAACAAAATTTAATACTTATGTATACAAAGATTACCTAAGTACTTACCTTTTTATCCTCTCTCTTTTGTATTAATATTATCTTGTACTTTTTGTACCATAATTTGTACTATTTTTTTACTTTTTTACTATCACTCTATACACTTGTTGAACTCATCTGTATAACTTTTCAAGATATTACAACTCATGTATTTTTTATTTATTTTCTTCTATGTGTAGGTACTATTTATCGCTGCGTTAATTTTGCTGAATTCTTGAAAAACTTGCTTTCGAACAATTTATTCATGATGAAGTTAATAATAAAATCAACATAGTAAATACCTACACGTTCCTCAATAACTACTTTTAAGTATCTTAAGCACTCTTCTGTTTTACCATTATTACACTATGTAAACTTTTTAACTCCTTTGTACAATTTTAATGATAACGAAACTACATACCTATGTACACATTAAACCTGTTTGTATCCTTAAAGTACAGTTTATAATGTTATATACTTCATGCTTACAATTATACTCCTGAATAACATGTGTAACTTGAATAATGTGATTCTGTAAAAGCCTTCAAGGCGTGTATGAATAAATAAAATAAAATAAAATAAATTAAGAGATATGAAATAGTACGAGTTGTACTTACAAAAAAAATAATACAATTCAGCTTAAAATATTTATACATATTATTAATAATAAGACCTGACATAAAACAAAGTGTAATGTATAATAGCTAGTTAGTATTACGGTATAAACAAACAATTATAATATGCGTTTATTACTGCAAATAGAACAGCAAAAATATTATAAAGTAAGTATATATTTTACTGGTAAGGTTTGGATGAGAAAAGATTTTATGAAAAGAACAAAAAATAATAAAAGTTAATTATTAGCAGATGAAATCGAGATTAGTTAACTTTTGAAACATTCAAATCTGTCGACACTAAATATATCTATAAATTCGCAGTATTTATTCGCAAGGTTGTGGATTCTTGGAATTTGTGAGTATATAGAGTAATTAGTATTGAGTTTATTGTTGCATTTAAAAATATCTTTACTACAAGTTTGTCTAGCAGATATGTAAATGCAAAGTAGTTCCAACAAATAACGGCTGTCAATTAAAGATTTTATAATTTTGTATAAAAATAATAAATCAATTAACACTCTTCTATCTGATAATTTAAGAAGTCCGGTTTCAGCGCGTAATTATAATGTATAAATTCGATTGAAATTTTCATTTTAAAATTGATGTACCGAAGAAATTTGTTTTGTACCTTTTCCAATGATTGAGAATGAACTTTGTAGTACGGTGACCATACAGAGGAATTGTATTCTAATCTGCTTCGTACTAATGAGCAATACAGATCCTTTAATGTTGACATACTTTTAAAATTTGCCCCCATTCTCAAAATAAAACCTAGTATTCTCATTGCATCGCTTAATATTTCATCGGCGTGTACCTTCGTTGAACTGTAGACTCTCGTGGAATATAACACAAAGATCACGAATCTGCGATACACGAAGAAGATTAACACCATTCATATCGTAAGAAAAGTTAAGAGGATTTTTACCTTTGTAAAAACTAATAATCTGGCATTTACCAATATGTATTTATCCTTGTTCTACCGGAATTACGAAGGAAGATGCTTCGAGGAACTAACATCATTGATCCCTTCGGCAGCGGTGTGTAGTCGGAAATGCCGGCTTCTATGTTTCCTCCCTCCTACAACATGGGTTTGTTCAAGACTCATGTTCATGAGAGGCCGGTTAAGGAAGATCTTTTGAATTATACCGGCATTGATCGACCTATCCTTAGATAGATCCTTATGTCCATCACTCCTGACCACACTGATCCCCCGGATTCAAGTAGGTAGGTAAAATACTCTAATATTAAGGGTTTGCTCGAGGCTCACATTTCAATTAATTCCGACAAATTCGTAAATAAAATAACTTTTTTTTTCAAAACGCGACCCGGGGATACAAGTTATTTATATTTAAATTAATAAAAACAATACCTCACAATTAATATATTTTACGAAGAACTATTTGAAAATTTTATTACCCGTATATGACTATAAATTTAGCGGTGAACTAATAACTTCGGGAGGGATTTATTTAGAAACATCTTTAATATTAGTAACACGTTCTTCAGAATTAATTAAAATTAACGCAGCGGAAAGGTCGAATCTCCAGGCCTGCTAGGGCGAATTCGACCGTACGTCCGCTCAACACGCTGTACCGCGAGCATACATTTGTTTACACCTTTTCTTCACTTGCGTGGTTAAGATTTCAATATTATTTGTCTTCTTCTTCTTTTCTTTGATAGGGCAAATTCAACAGTACGTTCGTCCAAACACGGGTCGCGAGTTGCTGTACACACGGCTTCTTTCAATTTTGTAATGTTTTTAAAATAATAAAATAAATTGAATTGATTTTTGTTATTGTTTTTGGGGTGTTATGCCGTGTTTCGCTACCTCCTTCTTTAGCCAACGTTTCGGACAGCGTTACAGTGTCCATCATCAGGGCAGATGAGTGCCCTGCTCATCTACTACATCTACTCATCTGCCCTGATGATGGACACTATAACGCTGTCCGAAACGTTGGCTAAAGAAGGAGGTAGCGAAACACGGCATAACACCCCAAAAACAATAACAAAAATACTTTTTGGCCGTGAAAACCTAAAAACATACCTAAATTGAATTGAATTTACTTACGTCGTTAAGATTCTGAATATGTTTTAGGGTATTGTGTCATCTTAACCAATTCTTACACCTTACCTTCCCAGAACTTCCTCTCCTTCCTTAAAAATATCCTCCACGCAGCATCCTAAAATTGACATTTTGTCAACTTAAAATTATATTCCTCATGGCCTACTGTGTGGAGTTAAAAAATAATCCATTTTATTCAACAGTGCCATGTCTTTTTAAGGCTTCCCCGAATTCCTCTACGTCTTCTACGTCCCTTCCTTAACCTTACTCATTACGCGTATCTTTTTTCAGAACTAAACATTATATTTATTCTTCTTTTTAGGTCGGTTCCCCATTGCTGAGGATCGAGACCCTTACTCCAAATTCCTTGGTGGACAAGGCTGGTCCAATCCTCGCGGTCCTGCGCTGCATGGAGAGCCAAGGACACACTAGTACCACACGCCATCGATACTTGGTAACTCAAAAGCATTGGATTCAGAAGATATATCAGTGCATCGACAATGTTCACTGAACTAGGACTGCACGGATTCGCCGGTCTAAAGAGACATCGGGTCACTGGAGCCAGGATGCGTCTAATGGCTTCCGACAATGCAGTGGTGACCGCAGCGTTCCAGCACCAAACCCCACTCCTGAGTGAGCGCTGGGCCCGGGCTTGAAGAATAGAATTGGTTACTTATTTTTTTTTTAATATTTAATTTTTATATATATATTTTTTTTATTTTGTTTTTTTTTTTGTTTTCCTATTTTTTTCCTATTTTCCTATTCCTATAAAGTAGTTTTTTGAGCGTCGGGATTACCAAGATTGTCGGAATTGGTTCCAGAGGCTGAGGAGCTGGTGGAGGGTGTTTTACCTGTGCTCCGTCTTCTCATCAGACGAGTGTATATTGATATTTTACCATGAGGAATAGTCAGGCTCCTGGGGGTCGCGGTACTTTCAGGCCGCGCCCTGTGTTCAATGATTATACTGGATGATGATTGATAACACTGTACTCTTATTTGAGTGATTTAAGATTTAGTTATTTACACAATTAGTGTTCACGCATGAAACGGGTAGAGAGGTACAAAACGCGAACGGGCGGTTGGATCGAGTGCTCGGAACGGAATGATTTGCCCGATCATCCTGGGAGCGGTGCTGAGATATTTTTTGGAGAGGTGGCAATGATACCACATGTAAAAATAAATGTAATTGATGCCCACACTATGTTTAAAAAAAAACTGTTATTTTAAAATATGTTATAAAATATATTATATAAATATGTACAATCATATGGGACGTGTGGGATTGCACTATCCTCCCCACATCCTGGAATAAAACTTATTACTATTATTATTGGTGACCTTCCTCCGCTTTTACTGCCGAACACTTTGCCAGTGGCTATGAATTTCTCCAAGTTAGTCTTCAATTTGATGAGCAACGTCTCCAAAATTTCTTAAAATACGTTGTCGGTAGACAGTTGAAAGCCTATTGTGGGATTACTAATTTTTATTCATCTTACTTTCTCTCTGTTGTAATTGTAAATACTTGCATTATATTATTACTGTTATTTTTTTTTCTTTTTCTATTATTTCTCGTTTTCCAGGCTTCCTCAACCGGGTGCAGCTCTTATTTTTCTTTTTATTTTACTAACATCTTTATCTTTATATATTTAAGTTTATGGATTTCAGAAGAATTATTCCACGGGCTGCCACTTTTATTTCTTTTTTTTGTATTATGTTAATGTAAGAACTTGCATACTTCTTAATAACCCCGTATGCATGGACATTGGAGGGTCTAGAGTCGATCAAATAAATGTTGCTTCGTTCAATAAAAAAGTAGAGTCTTGACGTGTGCGGTGAAGGAGGAAACCATACGTTTCCTTATAACGCCGTGGGAAAGTGGTGGGGTCCCCTCCAGTAGCCTATTGTGGATGCCTACTCTTCCAAAACGGACACATTTGTGCGTCTGGCTGTACATGGAATCCTGAGCAATTTTCTCCGGCACGACATTTCGAGGACGTCCATCCGCTTTCTTCTGCTGGTTCTAAGTGTCCATGTTGAGGCGCTGACACTGACGGTAAAGATAGCTAAAATGCTAGATACTTTTGAAAGAAAAGTGCTGAGAAGAATATGCGGACCTGTGAAAGAGAGGGAACAGTGGCGCATCCGGCACAACAAAGAACTGTACGGTATATATCAGGCCCCCTAACATTTCAGCCCACATGAGACTCCTCAGGTTGAGATGGGCTGGACATGTACAGAGCTGCTTGTCTTGCTTTTAATCATATTTCCATGCCCTTATATATGTTTTACTAACACCATTGTATCAAGTTTATTATGCAAGCACTTGCATACTGCTCACTAACACTGTATGCAGGGACATTGGAGGTCTAGATACGTTCTAAACTAAATGTAGCTTCGTTCTTTCAAAAAAATTAGAGTCCTTGCGAGAGCCTTGAAGGAGTAACCATCTGTTACTTATACCAGGGCGGGTAAATGGTGGATAACCTCCAATGGACATGTACAGAGAATGCCGGATACACGCTTCCCTAAAAGAATGTTGACTGGATACCTAGGTGGAAAGAGAAAAGTGGGAAGACCCAGACTGAGGTGGGTAGACGAGGTAAGAAGGGATGCAGCACAGCTTCTCCAGATAACAAACTGAAAGTCAGCCGCTGATGACAGGAGAAGTTGGAGGCGAATGTTGCGGGAGGGCAAGGCTCGATATGGGCTGTAGCGCCATTGGAGAGACAGAACTGTCCATGTTTCCACACTGTATAGAAATTTGGGGAGAATCAACGCCTGGACGAGTCTCATATATTTATATCAGAATTAATAAAAAACACAAACAAATCCTAGCGCGTGTGCAAAAGTGCAGTTACGCAAATTTCTAATTAGACGTCTTGATTTAAATTATTGCTGATTTGATTTGTAAGATGCCCACTTTGGATTTATGGATTTTTACCAAGAATAACTATTAAATCTTTGGCACACTTAGGCACAAAATACTCAATCATCAAAAATACTAATTTGGTTGTGCGCGTGCGTGTGCGTGAACTTCCTTAGTGGGTTCCATTGCAGTTGATTCGCCGACTATTGGCTCCCCGGCGCGTGGCGTACTTGTATACAGTGTGTAGTCGGCTTGGGAAAAATACGTTATACTTAATTAAACAAAATAACGGGTGTTTTTTTTAGAGGTTTGGTTTTTAAACTGGCACCATTGTTTCTACAGACGGTCAATTTGACAGTTGAAAATTGATTTGTAGTCAGTATGTTTTGCCATTTCACCATGAATAAATAGACTGACGTCTGAACATCGCTTGCGAATTGTGCAAATTTATTTTGAAAATCATGGTTCGGTTCGCCAAACTTATCGTGCACTACGTCCATTTTACGGTCGACATAATCATCTATCCGAACAAGTTATTCGGAAGACCATGGATCGTTTACGCACCACGTACACTCTAGTGTATAATACGCATCCACAAAGACGACAAACAGTGCGCACAGAAGAAGTTATCGCTGTTGTGGAGAGTAGTGTTGAGGAGAATCCGAATGAGTCGATTCGCCATCGTGCACAGCAATTGCAGCCGTGCCCATCCACTTTGTGGAAGATTCTGCAGAAAGATCTGGATCTAGGCCTCCACGATCGTGTGATCTCACACCATTAGATTACTTTCTTTGGGGGAATGTGAAGTCACTAGTCTATGCTGATAAACCAGAGACGTTGGACCATTTAGAAGTCAACATTTGCCGTGGTATTGCCGATATATGGCTCCAGTTGCTCGATAAAGTTGTCGATAATTGGACTTCACGATTGCGCTTCATTTGAGCTAGCCGTGGCGCTCATATGCCCGAAATCATACTTAAACAATAATGGCATAAAATTATCTATTAAATAAAGCCAATATCATAGACATTAACATTATTTTAATGTGTTTTTTTTTCATTTTGAATTTGTATACCTCTTAAAAAAACACCCTATATAACAAAATAAACAAAAGGATTAAAAATTCTTTCATTTAAATGCATCAAGGAAAAATCTGCTTCTCTGTAATATACCATATATAATATACAAAAAAATCGACACTGCTTAAAAATTCGTTAGATATTTGTACTAGATTATTATTTGATATTTTTGAAGTCAATTTTATGTTTGAAATCGGTAAATTAAAGCTCGTTCAAACACAGCTATAAAACTGCGAGCAGATATCTGTTATTTATTTATTTATTGATATACGCCTATTTAGGCTTTTACATAAATATATATATAACATATTTATGAAATTATACTTATAAATAGTGTTGAAAACAAGACAATTGCACAAAAATAATTATAAAGTAAAAACATTATTGAATTAGATCCACACAGTATGTAGGTACCAAATATTTAAAATATAAAAATCCAAAATAGCTTTTTTCTTTATGCAGACAAAATACAAATAAATAGCTTTATCAAGGTATTCCCATACTTGACAAAAAATACTTCAATAAAGTATGCTTATATATTGAAATTGATGTACTAAATATATCAACAACATCGGAGTATTTGTTTCCTCCTTGTTGTTGAATCCGTCGCATAGGAGTGTAATATTGCGATGTTGATTATCTGCAGATAGCGTTTAAATTTTGTATTTTCACACGACGCTATCAAATATTTCTTCCTGTGGTAGGAGAGGGGGTCAGTTGCATTAGGGAGCGGCAACGGAATGCACATTTTTTGTACTGAAATCTGTCAACTTGACATCTGTCATCCACCGGTCTAGGCAACTCCGTAATTACAATGACCCCCTCTCCTGTTTTCGTCGGAGAGGGGGACGCGTAACTTTTAGCATATCGCCTCTGGAGCGGTTCCGTCGTAAGATGTGTATTGTCTGCGCTTAAACCGCTTAGGTGTGAACCGTCTGAAGGGATTGTATGGAGAGCGTTATTTGGCGCGCGATGATCTTTTATATTTTATAGCTGTGTGTGAACGAGCTCTAATGCACAAAATATTATAATTTGATAGTAAATACCATTTCATTTGTCTCTGTTCCCCCCCTTCCCACGCATCTCATTACCCTCCGAGTTCCCTTTCTGTTTTCCCCATCTTCCCCCTCCAGGACTCCCCCTCTCTCCTTCACTCCTTGTAGCCCAACTATATGAAACGCACTCATTTTTCAAAAAACTGCGAAATTTTTATAAAAATTTCGTAACGCCAGAGCTCACTAGTATATTTAGAAACTTGCGGTCGCGCACATAACAACTCACCAAAGCTTAATCGAATTTGGATGAATAGGTAAGGTAGGAAATAATTTCATAAGGCTAGAGCTCACTATGATAATAAACCATGGCGGACATGCGCATCAAAGTTTCAACGCAATCAGATGAATGGTTTAGGAACGCATATGGGACAATTAAAGAAACATTCATTAAGATTAAGGCGTCTTACACCCGTTCAAAAAGAAGAAGATGGAGAGATATGTAAGTACGAATTTGTATAGGGTTAGCAGTTGTGTACTATTAAAGTATCTGCGGGCCCTGTACAACTGTACAGTATGCCCAATTTCTGAGAGGCTAACTTAACCCTGGCTGCGATGGAGCCCCCATACCTGAGCTGGTCACTTAGAGTTACACCAAGCATATCAATGGAAGACCTGTTCGGGAGATTGCTTCCGTTGAAGGAGATTAGATTATCATTTCAATCCCTTTTAGACGTAATCAGACATGATTGGGTCTTTGAAACATTAAATTCTACGAGGTTATTCTTACCCCAAGAGAAAATTCTTTCGAGGTAACCGTCCATTCTTTGCTTCAAAGCCCTTCGAGTCATTGGTGTTTGAGTGCCCTTTGGGGGCTTGTCAAAAAAAAAAGCTATCATGGACTGTACTGTCATCCGCGTAACAATGAATCGGTGCACATGTCAAGAGGTCATTAATGTTCAACAAAAACAAAGTCGGAGACAGAACTGATCCCTGTGGGACGCCAGCATTTATCGAATGCGAGGAAGAGGTGAAACTATCAGCAACCACCTGAATCGACCTCTCTCTCAAAAAGTCGGTAATCCACGTACACAAGGATGCGGGAAGTCCATAAGGAGGCAATTTGTTGACAAGCCCTTGGTGCCAAACCCGGTATAGATATTTTCTTCAAGAATTACATTTATTTTTTTAAAAGCTTCAAAGCTTAAAGTATTTAAGGAAAATATGTAATAAACCTGGGCGTCAGTAGATTAGCGGCTATCCTAATGAACTCTGGCACCTACTAAAAATATATATATTGCATTACCATTCGTCTAAGGTTCTTTACCTCAAATTTAAATATAATTCTTAGCAATTGACGTCATGGGTTCGATGTTTTTCTGGAAAATTGACATTAGTGTTCATTGTCCCTAATAAATATTATGACCGGGTTTGTTGTTTATCTGAAGCAACTATTAAATCATCAATAACATTGCATTACGTAGGTGAAACGTACTTGGAGTTGAACTTTTAGTGTTATTGAACCTTTGTTCAATAATATTGTGTTTTTTTTTACAGTTTCCCGTTATAATGGCGACAGTGATGTTCATTTATTTTTGAACAATGGTCAAACTGTGATCGATTCATAGAAAAAAATTGACGCATTTTGGAATACGGATGTTGTTTTAATATTTACGAGTAATATTTTAAATCATTAATGGTGAGTTGAATTAATTATCACGTACCCAATAAATACGATACTAGATCTCATGCTCTATTTAATGTAGTTGCTTCTCGCACTAATTTTATGTATATTTCTTGCATACATATAGATAAAATGTGTGGGAAAAAACAAGGTATGCTAGGAAAAAGGATGACCAATCACTTACCACTGTATCTGTGAGATGGAGCACTGAAGCAATATGTAGGAACTGAATAAATGACGTTCTGGTAGAAACTAAACATATTCGCATTTCAAAACCATGTGCTCCATTTAGTGTAGTTGCTTCTCGCACTAATTTTGTGTATAATTCTTGTTTTACGATAACACATGAGGCATGTATAGATAATATGTGAGGCGAAAAACAAGGTTTGCAAGGAAAAGGGATGACCAATCACTTACCACTGTATCTGTGCGATGGAGCACATGACATATTCAATATTTAAGAACTGAATAAATGACATCCTGGTAGAAACTAAACACATTCTCATTTCAAAACTACGTGCTCCATTTAGTTTAGTTGCTTCTCGCACTAATTTTATTTATAATTCTTGTTTTACGATATTGCGTACGTGTAGATAAAATTTGAGGTGAAAAATAAGGTATGCAATGAAAAGGGTTGACCAATCACTTACCACTGTATCTTTGCGATGGAGCACATGACGCAGTCAATACGTAGGAACTGAATAGATGACATCCTGATATAAACTAAACATATTCTCATTTTAAAACCAAACAAGTGGTTTTAACACGTGTACACCTCAGTGATCTCATTTGCACAGCAAAGTCTACTTTAATACTTCCCCTGCCAATTTCATGCTTCACTGCCATACATCAAGGTTGGTAAAAACACTCCATAGTGGACTGTTAGCTTCGATTCTATGTACAATTTTTCATAAGCGCCAACCGCGTTCAGTCTACAACCTATAATTGCATCAACTTTTTATTTTAAGTGATTCCGAAAACACTTGTAGAATCAACAACTACTAAATATCGTGTCGACAACAAAATTTTGGGAAAAGAAAATAGGTCACGTAAAGAACAACTTGCATGAATTTTAAATTTGTTTGAAAAAGTTAAGTGAATTTACATTTTTTTATGTGAATACCGTATCAAAGTACTAACTGCTCCCAACCGTCTCGGATCTATGTCATCTTTGTACGGAGTGTCTTTTTAGGGATAGAAAACGGTATGAGAGGTGGTTAGGAATCTGACGGTTAGTGTGTCCAGGAGTGACGGACGTATGAATCCATTCCCTCCACTGCGGTGCAACGCGATGAGTCGAGAGAGTTTGGCTGGAGAGGCCAAAGGGTTATTCGAGTCAACATAGAATATTTAAAATTTCTGTATGTTGTCTGTGGTATACTTGATATATGGAAAAGGGACTTAATTTTAACCGTAAACAGCTGATCAGAAATTCTGCGTGAAAAAAATATTTAAAAAAATAATTTTTAACATCGTTCTAAAATACTCTACGAAGTTCGGATTTGCGACATCCATGGTTTGTAGATAAATCATTTCAATAGCATCGTTTTTAAATAAATCGCTGGCCATTAAAATGTTTTACGAATGGTAGGAAGATGTGGTCCAATTTTGGACCGCTATCAATCCCAGAAAAATAAAAGTGGTCCATTTTTCGACCATAATCGCTCCAGTGGATAGTGAACTATCTATTTTGTTCTATAATGCATCTTTTAATTTAATAAGTGAATTTATTTTTGTTTTCCTCATTTTTTGTTTCAAATAAATGTCACTGTTGAATGCTTTCATAGCATGGTATTTATGGTGTATTTGTCCAAAGCTTGTGTTTACCGTCGGAGTTTTAATGTTTTCTTTGTAACTGATCTGTTAGTGATATTTTGCGCATATTGATATTTTTTTAATTCTGTTAAAAATTTTTAACTTACAATTGTCGTATATCTAGTTCGTCAAACCTGTTAAATATTTGGTCTGTATCCTAAGTGTTTATCGTATTATCATCGACTGGCTTAGCTCACCATCACGACACAAGCAATAATTTCAATCAAGTGGTAGTAGGAGATTTTCAAATATTGTCAGGATATTTGTAACCTTGGAATGTTTGTCTTTCTTAAAAAAAAATACCTTTTATATGGTTTTCTGTGCAATCTAAAACCGAAACGATTTTTTTCCGAAACAAAAATAACCATGCGAGTGTCTCATTGTTTCTGGAAGCATTTTCCAAGAAAGGAGTGTGTAATAAACAATTATAAAATTTATTTTTGTTGACGACATAAACATTATTTGTCAAAATTATCTAGGTCAGAACAACAAGCCAATGGCCGATCGTAGAAAATATAACTTAAGGAAATACCCTGTTATTGTGTGTTGCTTTGAAAAGTCGGAAAAAATTCGTCTAGAATCTTGCATAAAGACAGCAAACAAAAAAATGCTTTAAGAAGTTGAAAATAATGTTTGTAGCTCTCAGTCGAAGCATGACAGTAGTTGATATAGTCGAATCAGCTATTTCCCGGTCTTATAATCAATTCCCGGAACGTTCGCGCGGCCTGTTTCGGCCCGTTTCGCACAAATTTTAATTTTTGTATTTGAGATCAAAATTCCCCACCAAACTGAAAAACTATTTTAGCAATCATCTAGTAAGGATATGAGTTACTTAATTTATTTTACTTTAAATTAAAAGATACTAGCTTTTCCCCGTGGCTTCGCTCGCATGGTATTACGGGAAATTACTGTAGCGCTTGCACTTATCAATTATCTCCCAACAAACAATGTATTTCTTTGACATTGCTACGCATGCCGGGTATCAGCTGGTAATTTATAAAAAATGGCAATAAATTTACGGGAAGCATAAAAATTATGTAACGCATTTACTTATAAAAAAGATTATTTTGCATTATTATTCGTGAGAATCTTACGTAACAACATTATCAGGAATGCAATCTCAAGCGTGAGAAAAAGGAGGCTGCTAAAGATAAATTCACAGATGATATAACACAATAAAATAATTGCCAAATTGATAAAAATGATGGAATCTGTAGGTCTAAAATTGAGTTTTACGTTTTTACATAGCTCCACTAGGCTTTCCTTTAGACTTTCCTCTCCTTTAGACTTTCCCTCAGTAGGCCTTGAGGGAAATATGTTTTTATATTTTTTCCTCAACAGTAATTTTCGTTAGAAAAAACGTAAAGTGAGCCATTTTTAAAACTTTTTTTGTGTTTGCATTCAAAATTTTTATATTTCAAAAGTTACATGTTTATTTCTAATAGCAAATTTAAAAGCGCATTTCATTCCCCTTCAAAAACAATTTTCGATTTCGGATACATTCGAAAACATAATATTCATTTAAATTTTATTTTAAAGTGGAAATATTTTGACCTTTTGACAGAATATGTCTATCTCAATATGTCTTAAAAGAGAAAGATCGAATCTACAATCAAGAAAGATCGAATCTACAATCAAGAAAGATCTACAATCAAATAACGTGTCAACAAAAAAGGGTTGGTTTCCGCGCGTTTTCATTCCGCGACAAAATATCTCCGACAAAATATCGCCGACAAAATACCCCCGAAAAAATATCCTTGACAAAATATCCCCGACATAATATCCGCGTCAAAATATCCCCGACAAAATATCCCCGATATATTATCCCCGAAACAATATCCGCGACAAAATATCCCAGACAAAATATCCCCGAAAAAACATCCCTGACCAAATATCCCCGACAAAATATCCCTGACAAAATAACCTACGGAAAAAAACATCCCCCAACAAAATATCCGCGACACAATATCCCCGACATAATATCCGCGACAAAATATCCCCGAAAAGTATCCCCGACAAAATAACCCCTTAAAAAAAAATACCCTGTCAAAATATCCCCGACAAAATATCCCCGATATATTATCCCCGACATAATATCCGCGACAAAATATCCCCGAAAAATATCCCCGACAAAATAACCCCTTAAAAAAATATACCCTGTCAAAATATCCCCGACAAAATATCCCCGATATATTATCCCCGACATAATATCCGCGACAAAATATCCCCGACAAAATATCCCCGAAAAAATATCCCTGACAAAATATCCCCGACAAAATATCCCCGACATAATATCCCTGACAAAATAACCTACGGAAAAAAACATCCCCCAACAAAATATCCGCGACACAATACCCCCGACATAATATCCGCGACAAAATATCCCCGACAAAATATCCCCTCAAAATATCCCCGAAAAAAATTTACCCTGTCAAAATATTCCCGACAAAATATCCCCGATATATTATCCCCGACATAATATCCGCGACAAAATATCCCCGACAAAATATCCCCGAAAAAATATCCCTGACAAAATATCCCCGACAAAATACGCCCGACCTAATATCCCTGACAAAATAATCTACGGAAAAAAACATCCCCCAACAAAATATCTGCGACACAATATCCCCGACATAATATCCGCGACAATCTTGTCTTATTTCTCTTTATAATTAAAATAACTATCTCACATTAATTTACGTGACCATATATTCTATTTTACCTGCTTTGTGTCATATCTAGTGTTATCTATGTTTTGTTTCTTATATCTTATGTTATCTTTTTTTTCTTACAGTTATATTATGTTTATATTATATTTTGTTATTTCCTATACTTTACCAAAAACATGTACTGCACTTTATGTAAAAGCCCTATGGGCGTTTAAATAAATAAATAAAAAAAAAAAAAAAAATAAAAAATATCCCCGACAAAATATCCCCTCAAAATATCCCCGAAAAAAATTTACCCTGTCAAAATATCCCCGACAAAATATCCCCGTTATATTATCCCCGACATAATATCCGCGACAAAATGTCCCTGACAAAATATTCCTGACAAAATAACCTACGGAAAAAAACATCCCCCATTAAAATATCTACTAAAACTTAACCTAACCTAACAATCAAATGGAACAAAAATAATACAGATATTCTGTAAAGACAACAAATTATTGTTATCTTTATTATTTTTGTCCCATTTTTTATTAGGTTGGGTTAGGTTTTAATAGATATTTTGTTAGGGGATGGTTTGTCCGTATTTTGTTGGGGATATTTTATCGCGGATGAAAACGCGCATTACCTACAGTTGGCCCCCCGAAATGGTATTTACCTTAGATATAATTTTTTGTACATTATTTACCAATTTCAAACGCAAAATGAACTAAAAATTCCCTTTAATTATAAGTTGGCATGAATGTTAAACAAATTAATTTTTTATACTAATACGCTGGCATATACAGTATATAGACAAGTAGTTTTAACCTTGATGCATTTGAATAAAAATATGTTTTATTCTTTGTTATTCGGCGGCACATCCTCTCTGCACATCCCTTCGGGGTCACTTAGTTATATTTTATGTAAATAGGTGTATCGTATTTTCACCCAAATCGACTGCATATTCTATTTAAGTATGCGGGAGGCCAACTGTCGGCAGATAAACCGTCATGGAGACAAAAAAGATATTTTTTTTAATGAAAACAAATAACTTTGTGTACACCACTATTTAATTAACAATATCGACATGTTTCAAAAACTATGATTTCTTCGTCAGGATAATAAGTTAATAAAAAATAATTACAAAAGACAAACAAGTAAAGACAAATTAGAACATTGACAAAATATTTGAAAGAGAGGTGAATAATTACTTAAAATATCATAAAAAACCATTATATAAAATATAAAAATTATTTTAGGATTGGTAAAAAATTTCTTTTACAAAATAAAAAATCTTTTAAAACAAAACAGGAAGTCTAAATAACTTAATAAATTATTATAAAAATAAATATTAATACGAAAATAAATTTAAAAGTTGGCTATTCTTAAAAAACGTTTGGTTATTTATAATATTTAATGTACTATTAACACTTTTCCTAATTTCTAAAATTTCTTAATTATTTGTATACCCGTTGTGTTAGTGTGTAACATTTTTAAACCTTTATTAATTTCAAAAGAATGACCTGTTTCTGAAATGTGTTTGAATAATTCTGAATTATAATTATTATTTAAATATCTTAGATGTTCCTTAAATCTAATGTTAAAATTTCTCGAAGTCTTCCCAATATTAAAAAAAAGTTTCAATCATTACAAATTAATTTATAAATCTCAGATTTGTTCAAAAAAACACCTCCGTCCTTGTTATTTAATATATAATTTTTTAATTTGTTATTGGTGTAAAAAGCTGGTTGGATTATCTGGCATGTTTTTAATTTTTAAAATTGAAGTGTTATTATTTAAAAATACAATTTTTCTTGTCAACTACGTGTGGATAAACAAAAGACCTAAAAAACTATTTCTTATATTTTTTGTTTAACATATTATCTATTAATTGTGAAGTAAAACCGTTATTGATTGCAATTCGTTTTATAGTATTTAATTCTGTTTTCAAATTACTCAAAGATAAGGGAACATTAATTAATCTACTTAGCAAGGTATGAAAACCTGCTATTTTTTGAGAAAATGGATGATTAAATGTTTCATGTATAATGATATCTGTATATTAGGGTGGTCCAAGCCCTCAGTAAATTTTTTTGTTTCAAATATAGGTGTCGCCCCCCCTTGATTTGTTACACCTACCATATCTATTATGTGTAAAAAAATTCAACCCCCTATCTTATATACAAGGGGGTGCTCATCGAATTAGAAGTTTCTGACAAAAGTTCAGGATTTTAAGTAAAACACGTAATTTAAGATTTAGTAATATTACAACTATTTTAATCAAATACGTATACTAAGTATTTAAATATGAACCGAATTTGGAAACAAAGCAACAATTTACATAACATTAGTCACAATCTTTCAAAACTATGTTTGTTAACTTCTTTTGGATGCTTCATTAGAAACGATATTTCTGTTTTGTTCAACGATGTGAAGTAAAAATTGCTTTTCTTCCTCTTTCTTAGCGAGTATCGTGTTGTAATCTTCAAATAGTTTAACACCTCTTTCTGTTGTATCATTAATGACGTTGTTAACAACACGCAAATTTTTGACACAGCTTTTGCCTTGAAGGTAATCAACATTGTAATTCCAAGTCTCAGGAGATAATTGTAAAAAAGAGTCCTTGATATCGAGAACTAAGAGCATTTTCAACGTTCTTTGGGTTGCAAAATATTCTAATGTAACCTCTGCAAGCTTAGCAGAATCACCTTGTACCGAACGATTACCGCCAACAGAACTTATTTTTGAACAATGGCCTGTTTCTCAGCATCAGACAGCTTGTCAGAAAATAAGGCAAATACAACTAGTTCATCTTACAAATACCACAAGTGATGCTCTAAGACACCCCTAGCTGCTTTACTGATTTCGGAATCAATGGCTTCGTACAATTTTAAGCTTTTCCAAAATAGTAAGTTATTTACTAGCTTTATTAGCTCTTTATCATCACGAACTTGATTCCTCCCAGATAGAGCGGTTGTAAGACTCCCAAGAGTATTTTCAAGACAATAGTAGTGCTCCTTCGATAATGTTTCCCAAATATTGCTGAATCTTTTGAAAAGTGGGATTTGAGGAGAGCTTGATGGCCCAAAACACAGAATAAATGTTTTTGGAAGTTTTATTTTAAATACGTGATGACGACAAGCAAGCCACAAAAGATCACGTTCTGTCTTTTCTTCTAAAAGAGCGCAAGCTTCCTTTTTGGCAACGGTGTTAGAAGCAGTCTTGTCAAAACTCATAGCCCGGACTTTATTTGTGATATTCCACTGTTGCATTGTGTCAAAAACAGAATCAGATATTTGTTCCCCTGTTCCTGCAGTAAGTTTAGGTACTCCTAATAATTTTTCACAACCATTACCGTCTTCTGCAATTTTATCAAATTCAAAGCGCTTGCCTGGGCAATATCAAAAAGTTTGTCTAGTTCTTTTGTAAACAAATACTTGCTTTTTCTTTGTGCTTCAGAATTTTTTCCTCTAATTTTCTTCAATAGCAGCCAGTTCTTATGAAACTGAATCAGTTTTTCAATGGAGTGATTTTGTTGTCTGACCGGAATACTAGATTTACTCAATACTTCTATAAGTTCTTGAATAAGTACATGCGGGGAATCTTTCACATTTTTGGATTCATTTAATATGTGGTGATAACGGAGTAAAACTTGCCGAAGAGTAGGAAGTTGGTTAAGCCTCATGAATGGCTCAATATCTCGAACCCCAAGTAGAAAATTTTCATCTTTTTTCGATTAGATGAACACATTTTATTACACTGATTCAGTTCACATTCTACTAAATAAGTATCAAAATTGTTTAAATTTGTCTATAAAACTCTTCAGTAGTTTATTTTAATATATATTTAATAGTTTAACACATGTAACTGTCATGTAACAAAAAGTAAAAATTTAGCATTTTACATAAAAAATTCAAAAACAACACTCGATTGAGCACACCTTTCTGCTTGTGCTATCTCGCTGAAATTTTACTATGTTATTACTATGAATACATGTAATAGATTCATGAGGTGGCCAAATAAAAAATATAAAAAAAAAAAATTTTGGACCACCTTACTGTGTATGTATCTTTACATAAAATGTTAAATTCAAATTTATTATTGACAATAGAAATACTTAAATCCAAAATATTTAATTTTTTACGAGAAAAACTCTCTTTTTATAACTTTTGAAGGTTATTCCCATCAACGTAATATATCATTGAAGAAGAAGATAATACTTTTAAATCTAAATGAAAATATGAAAGAAAACAAGACACAGAAAAATAGACAAAGACAATGGTCGCAACTGGGACTCGAACCCAGACCTCTCGTCTAACCGGGACGTGCGCGTTTTCCAATTTCGCTATTGCCACCTTCTGTCAAACCGTCATATTTGTCAATCTCATATTTCAAATATTTAGAATCAACAATATTATTTTCAACTAGTTCTTTTTCCATATTATAGGCAACTACTCTTTTTATTGGAAAGAATCATTCTAAGAATTGGTTTGTAACCTGAATAGCGTCTCGGATAAATGTATCCGAATTTATTCATATAGAACTATTGACTTTATGAAAGTCTAAATGAATATTCAATTTTTTACGAGAAAAACTCTCTTTTTATAACTTTTGAAAAAAATAACTTGAAACCAAAATATTTAAACTGCAATTTTTTCTAATTTAATATTGTCGATATTTTTAATTAAATAGTGGTGTACACAAAGTTATTTGTTTTTATTAAATTAATAATGACTCCACAAAGTGAATTTGCGAAGATTGAAGGAACAAAAAAGATAAATTACAGGCATTCAATTCTTTATTCACTTGCTTGAGAAACATAATTTTAAATCACTATCACACAAATAAAATGATTTTGAACGAACACACTAATAAAATGATTTTCCTGACAATTTGAGATATGTCAAGAAATAGGACAAAATAATGAATGAGCCACATTTTGAAATATTCAATTATTATTGCCTAAGAGCAAACATAGCCCAATTTCTCTCAGGTGTTCTTTGGCCTATATACAAAATCGTGATCAACGCATGACAAACTTTGACAATATCAAGATAAGAAATGTGATTTGACCTCATAAAGAATTGATTAAAATTTTAAAATTTTTAATTCAAGAAGCATTCCAAAATTTAGCTCGGTTTAAAAAAAATGTTTTTTTTTTTAATACATGAACACCACACAAAAGTCCCAACTGCTGCCGTCTGGAGCCAGTGAGACTATGGAATTCCGCAATAGGGGTATGTTGTGAGGCTGAAGGTAGTGAGGAGGGGAAGAGGAAGGTGGGGAAGAACTTGGCTATTCAGATCTGGCCACCAAACACGGCTAAAGCCTTTTCAAGCAACGTTTCAATCCTGAATGGTGGTCTTACACCAGTAGTTTCTTCCACTCTGGAACGCGCCGCAAATAAACTATATATTATTTTAAATGAATAAATTGTGAAATCACACAAATTAATCAAATAAAATTTATTTGCCCGACCCGATCCCGCGACCTTTGATTGCGAGTCAAGAGCCGTACCGCCAGACCAGGCCGGCCGTCTAACTGCAGTTCACACGCGGTAGAAGTGAAGCCTTCAGAAAACATTGACAAGAGTGAGGAGGCTAGGAAGTACCGTACAAAGAAGAGATTATTCTATCTCATTCTCTCGCAGGCTAAATCCTATAGATGCATGTTTTTGTCTCTTTTTAGTGTTGCTTTTTCGTTTCATAGAGTTTCAAATCACAACGGTGCTAAAGAAGTTTTCACTTAAAAAAATAAGGAGATTTCAAATTTGAATCCAAGTCGCACCCATTAGTTTTTTCTTTTTGAAAAATTTTCTTTTTGAGATCTTGAAGCGATACTTCTTTAGCACCGTTGTGATGCGAAACTCTATGAAAAAGAGACAAACACATACATCTATTGGATTTAACACGAGATAGAATGAAATCTTACCGCTTTGGCCGCTTTAATTATGAGCTCACTTTTCAAGGCTCCTATTGGTTGACGTTGCGTGGGCGAAGGCTTCACCTCTACCGCGTGTCAACTTCACTCGATTTTTTTGTGGATGTAGTGTTGAATTCCTTGGCTGCAAATTCAGATATTTCGAGTTCGACACCCCGCGAAGGCAAATAAATTTGTTAATAATTCATAAGAGAGAATACATATTTCAAAATTTTAGATTTAACAACAATTTTTTTTGTTTTATTTGTATCATGTTTAAAAAAAACGAGAATGAGTAAAAAAAAACAAAAATGTAATTTAAAGGACAATAATCAATGTTGTACGCAGTGGCGGCCGCTGCTTTGAAAATGTGGTGGTTCACTGAAAATCCACACTTATGAGATAACTCTTACTAAGCAACATTAGGTAAAAATTATTCCACTAATCTTTTTGGGAGAGAAGGTCAATTCTAAGCTTAATTAGAATCCACAATACAAGTTGCAATCAAGATACATGTACACTGTGCAATGAACTTGTTAAAGTAGAAAGTATCAAATATTTAGGAGTATCTATTGATACACATCTAACTTGGAAAACACAAATTGATAAAATCATCTCGAAATTAAGATACCTTACATATACATTTTATAGACTTAAGGAAGTACTTAATCTTGACAAATTGAGAATGATATATTTTTCACTGGTGCAATCTTCAATAATGTACGGCATTATAGGATGGGGTGGTGCGCTTGATGCTTTTATTAAGCCTTAACAAAACACTCAAAAGCGCATTATTAAAGTTATGTACAAGAGAACTAAAACATTCTCGACTGAGTTACTTTTCAAAGATACTAAAATATTCAACATCCGTAAATTATTTATATTGAAGACTATGAAATATGGATTTAAAAACAAAAATTGTTTCGAAAAAAATGAAAATAGAATTAGCAAAAGGACTAATAATATCTTTTACACCCCTCAAATCAATACCAAATTAATGCAAACACATAGCAGCTTTATTGGTCCTCGGACATTTAATCTTATACCAAAACACATTCAAACGACAGATAAAATATCACTCTACATAAAAGAATTAAAATTATGGCTTAATGGTGCAGATGTTAAAACACTTTTGCTATAAATTCTATGTTAACCTTAATACATCACTTTTCATTTTAATTCTAACTCATATAACTTTTTTATAACTTATAACTATTGTTAATTGTACTTACTGATGTATGCATTTTTGTTTATATTACCCACGCACAGGCAGTGCCTTTGTGGGTTCCCATCACCTACTTTTTACTTTGCGTAGATTTAATTATTCCTAACTTTTGATTTATTTGTTTCTTATATGTGTATTTTGAAATGTTTATAATAATGGGAAAAAATAAAGATTAAAAAAAAAAAAAAAAAGCTGTTGTCGAAGGGCGAAAACTTCTACATATCGCTTTTTAACTAAAATTTAAAAAAAAATTGTACAAATATTTTTTCAGTACCAAGAAAATAAAAACACAACACAAATTAAATTTCAACAAAAACTTTTTTTTTTAACAATGTTAAATTTATTTTATTTTATATTTCATTATAAACAGTACATTAACAGTATTTATAACAATGTATAATCAGTATCTGGGTAAAATTGTCAAGGTTACCTATAAAAAAATTGAATTCCTTAATGATATGCGTTTTATAATTTAAAACACAAATCAATAAAAAAGCAAATTTATGTATAATGTAGGTATTTGCTTTAACTTTTGATTAAAAAAAGATTTATTCAGTTTGGTTAAGTATTTTTGCCTTAAATCCAAATTTAAGTTAAGTATGATAGAGGCCGCGAAGCCGTCCGGTGGCGCACGCGGATAGCTTGATTTTTCATACAGATGGCCGGCTTGACGCGCCAGCGATGTTTGAGATATTGGATACAAAAACACAATTCGTTCCGCTTGCTACCGGTCTGCACACGGGCACAGGGCAACTTCGCGCGTAACTTTGAGAATTCGCTCTCCTCTCAACATACATATTAGGCATTATATTGATAGGTGATATTTTTAATGAGATTCATAGATTTTATATTTTTCGGTAAGATATTATAAAGTAATTTTAGGCGATATAATTTACCAGTGCTGCACACGAGCACACTGTGCAACCAGCCGCCCTTGGTTGTACGCTGTTGCCACGGCGATACTGAAATTAATGATAGTTGCACCTTGCCTGTGTTACCAATAACGATATTCAAATCACCAAAATATATTCTCCATGAATCATGATAAATAGTCCACGCTGTTCTTTGTTAGATTAGGTTTTCTGGAAGGCGCGCCAACCAAATTGCTTTATGCAACGGGAACAAAAATGACCAACACCGTTATAACCCTTAAATAGAAAAAAATATATGTATATATCTATATTATCGTAATTAATTTTTGGGTTACTATACCTTGTTTTGTTTCTTCCTTTGTATCATAATATGAGCTTGGAGTGTATAAATAACCCTAAAAACTCATCATCAAAATCAAAATCATTTATTGTACAAAATTTTCATTTAGTACAAAAGGTATAACTTATAGGTACCTACATCCTATTTCTTCCAGTTAACCTAACATGTTATACAGAAATGAACACAAATGAAATATAAATATAAAAGTGGTGGAATACAAATTGAGTTTGTTTTAATTTATTATATAAACATAAATATAAAAACAGTTGTACCTATGTGAGGTTCAACTGATTCATCGTCATCATCTTCTTCATCCCCGTATACTATTCGGGTTGGGGACCCATTGCATCAACTATTCCACATCCCGCACTCAAAAACAAATTACACACAACATTCATTTCTCAGAAGGACGTGCACAAAATATAACAACATCTTTTCAGGCACCGATATTTTCCATTTGTCCTCAGGCCAATTTACCAAATGCATAAAAGAATAAATTCAAACAAATTGTTAATTGTGAACCGTTGTGGGGATAGCTGATAAGTGCAAGCGCTACAGTAATTTCCCCCTAATACCATGCGAGCGAAGCCGCGGGTAAAAGCTAGTATGTTTATAAACGAAAAAAAAAACTTTTGTATCAAAATAATTTTGTACCAAAAAATAAATATATTTTATTGTCCCTTTAGGGTTACTGTTCTAAGATCTAATACATTCGGCGGTCGATTCGGAGTCATAATGCAATATTCTAATACCTGGTAAGAATTGGGACGACATTATACAGTGAGATGAGAATTGACAAGAATGTAAGCGCATTCAGCTTATATGTATATGTACATTGTTCCCAATAGATCCCGACACGTCTCTACACACGCATAGATTAAGTATTAAAATTATTGCACGCGCCAGTGTCTATTTACGTTATATTTTACAAGTTGTTTGCAGGTACCGTAAACTGCATACGAATTACAGCGGCAGATGTACTTGTAACAGACTGTAAATACTATGAACGAAACGAGACGAAATTGTTTTTGCTGGAATTGGGTGACAGAAAATGTAGGAAAAAACAAGGTTTGCAAGGAAAAAGGAATGACATAACATTTACCACTTTATCTCTGAAGGAGCACATGACACAACCACAAAACGGTAGATCATGGAACCGTCACGGAATCGTAGGACCTCCACACAACTCTGTCTTGGTAAACACTCCTTGCTTAATTCACATTCATACCTACATTCATATCGTATCGTATTTTCCAAAAGCGTGAATGATATATATTTATATATTTTTCGTTTTAGGGCGTATTTGGAATTATAGAATCCCCAATCGGGGTATGATGTGACACCAAAGGCAGTGGGATGCCAAGTAAAAGTGGAAGAGGAAGGTCTAGAAGGGCTTGGCTATTCAGATCTAGTCACCAAACGTGGCTAAATCAGTCTTTCACGGGGCGATGCTGAGTATTTCTTCCACAATGGAACGTCCAAAAACTGCCATGAAAACAATTATATTCACGTTCAATAACCGAGTCGTGCTTATTACAATAAGTGCTTATAAGTACTCTTTTGTACAATGGCACCTACCTAAACAAACAGTTATATAATAATTGCGAAATTTAATAAATAATAATTGAAATTCGATGCCTACGATGTGTTACTTTGCAAGATAACACTTGCAAAACTCTAGGTGAGATAAAAATATTTAACTAAATCCATCGAGAAATTCACTGAGGGTACCACAGGGAACAGTTATTGGTCCGATATTTTTTAATAGAGAGTGTGGCATGCCCAATGAATAAGGAACTCCAGTGAATAATATTATGGCTTAAAAAAATATGTTCATATAGACCAATACACGCTGATTCTGAATACATAAGTTTTATTACATAATATTTAACGTAGAGTTTTTAAAATTTTTTTTAAAAGTCCATTTAAAAACGTGTCATTAAAACACCCTGTCAACTTGGTATTGCTGGATTTTGGCGGCGTGACGTCACCGCGTCCGCGTCACCTGGGTCAAAGTTGTATAGAAATCAATAGAAATGTAAAGCGCAAGCCGTTCGACATTCCGTGTTATTGGTTTATAGAGATTTGGACATATAATAGTTTTTGTTTTTATTGAAACATTATTTAGGCCTAAATAATTCAGTGTCAAAAATAAAGTATCTCTATTAGTTTATCAAACACTGTAACTGTACAAAAAACGATCATAATGCCCAGTAAAACGCTCCAATGCTGAAATTCAAAATGGCGGGAGTCGAACAGCTGATTCCAGTTCCCTACAAAATTCATACTTCGGTTGGTCATGATGACGTCACACTAGATTCGGTGGTTTTCGGGGATCTTGAAAAATTAAAACTTTGACATTTATTTTAACAATTAAAACTAACTATAAAAATAAAAATGCAGTTATTTAAGTTAGAAGGTCATTATTCATTTAAAAAAAATAAAAAAATTGGACTGGAGTTCCTTATTGGGTATGTTGTGAAGCTGAAAGTGGGGAGGGGAAGGAGATGTGGAAGAGGAAGGTGGAGATGTACTTGGCTGAAGCCATGTTTCTATTGCGAATGGTGGTTTTATACCAGGGCGATATTGAGAGTATCTTCCACTCTGGAACGTGCCGTAAATATTCCTTTTACCTTAAGTCATATTGTAAATCATTATATTGTGAAATTAAATCATTCAAATAAAATTTTCTCGTGCACGCCGGAATTTGAACACGCGACCCCCGGATCGCTTGTCGAGAGCCTTGCCCCTTGACCATTTGTTTGTCTATTGTTATTTTTGTTAATTTTAATTTTATTCTGACAAAAAAACCATAAGTTTCGAAACATGTTGACAATTTTGATTAAATAAGTGGTGTACGCAAAATAATTTATTTTCAATTTTTTATAAGAAAAACTCTCTTTTTATAACTTTTGAAGGTTATTCCCATCAACGTAATATATCATTGAAGAAGAAGATAACACTTATAATCTAAATGAAAATATGAAAGAGAACAAGACAGAAAAATAGAAAAAGACAATGTTCGCAACTGGGACTCGAACCCAGACCTCTCGTCTAACCGGGACGTGCGTGTTATCCAATTTCGCTATTGCCACCTTCTGTCAAACCGTCATATTTGTCAATCTCATATTTCAAATATTTAGAATCAACAATATTATCTTCAACTAGTTCTTTTTTCCATATTATAGGCAACTACTCTTTTTATTGGAACAATCATTCTAAGAATTGGTTTGTAACCTGAATAGCGTCTCGGATAAATGTATCCGAATTTATTCATATGGAACTATAGACTTTTATAAAAGTCTAAATGAATATTCAATTTTTTTATAAGAAAAACTCTCTTTTTATAACTTTTGAAGGTTATTTCCATCAACGTAATATATCATTGAAGAAGAGGATAATACTTGTAATCTAAATGAAAATATGAAAGAGAACAAGACACAGAAAAATAGAAAAAGACAATGGTCGCAACTGGGACTCGAACCCACACATTTAGATTATAAGAGCTATCTTCTTCTTCAATGAAACAATAATATGTTGTAATAATTTTAAAATGCGGTTTTGAAACACAAGTTTTCAGAAAAAGTTGAAAACTTTCCTGAAGCTTACATAATAAAGAAGATCTAACGAGAGAAGAGAGGTATTCACGGCAATTTCTTGTATATAATTAATATTTTATTTTCAATATTATAAAGTACTTTGTGTGGCTTTTTTATATTTGCTGAGATACCCGGCTTGGCTCAGGGAGTTGATGTGAGATTGAAGTGACATTCGAACCCACGACCGATCTCGATCTCGAACATTCCACAATATTCGAGAGTTTTTTTTATTTTTTATATGAGCTCCACACAGAAAGCCCCGAGAAAAATAATTTCCTTCAGGGCCTATGTCATCTTCGGGGATGCTGTGTGGAGGGTTTTTTTAAAGGAAAGGAAGGAGATGATAGTTCTGGGAAGAAAGGGGGTTAAAGGGATGGGTAGGAATCTGGGATTCAGTGTGTCCTGGTCATCCACCTCCAAGACCTAGACAAACGTCACCCCACGAACCCGGGCACCCCTGCTAAGTCACCAAACATAGCGAACTATTTGGGGTGACCTATGACAGAAGTGTTGGTTATCCAATAAAGGTTCCCGGGGTGGCGGTACCCGTGTTCTGGAATGTTCCACAATGATGTTCCTGATTCCCTATTCCCGTACATTCCAAAACATTCCTGAACGTTCCGGGATGTTCTGGAATGTTGTGGAATGCTCTCGAATTCTCTCGAATGTTCTGGACTGTTCTAGGTATTTCTAGAAGGTGAAACTTCCAACTCTTATATCTTCGAAAACACGCCCTTCAGGTAAAAACGGGAACCTACTTCATGGATGGGGGATATAAGGCTACCACACCATACAACTCCCTTGATCGTACCGGGACTCGTTTATTATATTATAATAATTGATTAGCCACACGCAGAAGGCTTTGAATAAATATTTTCCCTCAGGACCTCTGTCATCTTTTGCGTTGCTACGCGAAGGTTTTTTTTTTAAAGGAAAGGAAGGAGGGGAAGATCTGAAAGGAAAAAGGTATGAAAAATGTGTAGAAATCTGAGGGTCAGTGTATTCAGGAGTGACAAACGTATGAATCCATCTCTTTAGCTGCGGTGCAAGTCGATGGGCCGAGAGAGTCCTGCTAGTGAGGTAAAAATGTTTCCCTCAATCAGTCTCTGCCGATCGGTCCCGCCACCCGGAAGATGAGAAAACGCATCCGCTGCCAAGACTCGAATGCACGATCTACTACTTTCGTAAAAAGCAGATTCCGTGCATGTAAAATGAGAAAGCAGAAATGAACTGTTAGGCAAAGCAAGCCCCGAGTTTTGTTTCTGGGAAATTTCGAACGTCCGCTAATTCAAATTTCAAATTCGAATTCGGAATCCGCCGCGTTCTATTACGCAATTTGAATTTACAAAATCGTTTCCATTTTGCCTGAAGATTTCCTCGCAAGGGTTGAACACAGATTTATCAAAATAGTATTTATTCTATTCTACTCTCTTCTTGCATTCTCTTCTACCTGCTCGCATTACATATATAGCTATTTTATTGTTTTCTCGTCTAACATATTTGTTACCAACTAAAATAAGAATATTAATTTAAAAGTTAAATTAAAGTTGTGTAAAGATGGAGCATGAAAACCCAAAATATCAATCTAAAGTAATGAAACTCATTCTGGGTAAGAATAAAAAGGTTTATTGGATTGTACAAGATTGATAAAAATGACTCTATTTAACTATGCCTCTATTTTATTAATAAACTAGCTTTTCCCCGCGGCTTCGCTCGCATGGTATTACGGGAAATTACTGTAGCGGTTGAACTTATCAATTATCACCCTCCTCCCCACCCCCACCCCCTCCCGCATTCCATACATTCATTCCCTTACATTCAGTTTTCAAACATCTCGCCTGCCACCCAAATTTCATAAAGCTATTCAAATAAAAAAAAGAATTATCCAATTTTGTTCATTCGTTCTGAATTTATGCGCTTACAAACATTTCGGATGTTTATTTTTAATTAAAAAAAAATTTACTTTAAAAATTCATTCACCAATAGAAAGCTAAATTATATGCAAATACTATATTCTGTATATGATGGCAAGCTCTGGCGTTATGAAATTATAAATATTAATATATTATATTTGTTATACGTTTTCTGTCGCTAACAAAAGCGAGTTTTTGCTAATGTCAGAAAAAAGTCGTTTCCATGGAAACGATGTTGATATATTTGTGGGCTCTAAGCTGGTAGGTACTCAGCCCCCTGGTCAGCTACTGCTCCAGAAAATTCAAATATTAGAATATGTTCTGTTTATTTTGGACAAGCTTCTGTTTTGGAATAAATGTCAGATAAGAGTTCCTACATTCAAAATATAATTCGTAACGATTATAAAGACTGAATAATTAATAGTGTAATTTTTGTATTATATTAACAAACTTCCAAATATTTAATTAAAAATAAACATCCGAAATGTTTCTAAGCGCATAAATTTCGAACGAATGAACAAAATTGGATAATTCTTTTTTTCTTTGAGCTATAGCTTTTAAATTAGGTGTCAGGCGAGATGTTTGAAAACTGAATGTAAGAGAATGAATGCATGGAATGCGGGAGGGGGTAGGGGTGGGGAGGAGGGGGATAATTGATAACTTCAACCGCTACAGTAATTTCCCGTAATACCATGCGAGCGAAGCCGCGGGGAAAAGCTAGTTACTAATATTTTAAAGGCGCCAGATCGTTTTAATGTTCAAACAAGTTGAGAAGCAAAAATATAAATGGTAAACCAAAATGAAAACTAATAAATAAATGAGGTTTTACGAAATACTTTTTTAATTCTCCCCTGCTTGCTTGTATTATCACCATTTTTTTTACTCTATTGTACAATTTTCTTGTACTTTATTCAACAATTTTTTTGTATTCTAATCTACTTACTACAGTAGAATCCGTTTATAATGACTCCACTTATATTGACCAACCGCTTAATATGACGTAATTACACAGTAAAGTTTGGTTTTCATACAAAATCCTTTGTAACAAAGTCGGATATAATGACTTCGCTTATAGTGACATGTCGCTTATAATGACCCATTTTTAATAAATTATGTCCTAATTTCATAGAAAATTATGTCGGTATAGTGACCGACATGATTCCTAACATCCTCGGCAGTGTTCGGAATGGTCGCGTGACGCCCGACGACGTTAATATGCTGTGTTTCTCTCTATTAAAATAAATACATGCATTTATACCTAAAAAAACAGGAGTTTGTTTATTTTCTACAAAATGCTTTGTATGACGTCCGCTTAGTGTTTGTCATTTCCCTTCGATGTCATTATAAACGGATTCCATTGAATTTTCTTTTATACTCTTATGCTTGCTTGTGTTATTTTTTACTATTTTATTGTTTTCTCTTCTAATATGTTCTTGTATTGTGTCTTGTATTCCCTTTTCTTATAATTTCTTCTACCCTCTTCTTTGATCGTCTTCTGCTTGCTTGTATTTTCTTCTGCTTATTTCGTGTATTTCTACTGTCTTTTTGAATTCTCTTTTGTTTGTGTTATCAACTGCTAATTTCATATATCCTCTTCTACTCTCTTCTTATATTCTCTTCTGCTTGGATGCATTATCTTGTAATTTTTTCTTGTATTCTCTGCCACTATTTTCTTATGTTATAATCCTAAGCTTGCTTTTATTATCTTATTGATTCATCGACCAAGTATTATATGTCCAGACACGACGTCTGAGCTTAACATTGTCACCCGATCTTTCTGTTTAAGAAATACCGGATCATTTCCTTTTATCTTTGATTGGTCTGCATGGAACCAATTTTAAATCATAAGGAACTTTATATCTAGGATTTCGAAGCAATGCATTATTTATTGTGAAATTACTCTTAGGTGGTATTATTTTAAAACTGAAATTAGGTACGAGAAGTACTGAACCACTGGTATTGTATTATATCGATGTATATCTCGTTTTGTATTCTGCTATTTTCTGGCAAAATCTCCTGCCATTTCTTTCATTATCTCCAAATCGTTTTCTTGTACCCTCTTTTGCTATTTTATTGTATTATCTTCTTCTATTTTCTTACATTCTCTCATAATATCTTTTGTTTAATCTTCTGTTATTTTCATAATTATCTCTTACTTTCTTTTTGAATTTTTTTCTGCAATTTAATAAAAACTATTATTTTCTTGAATATTGTAGAATTAATTTATTTTGTACCTAAGGGGCCATCCATTAATCACGTCATGTTTTTTAGCAACTTTTTAACCCCCTCCCCCCCCCTCAGATGATGTGTGTTGAGGTTTTAGACCACCCCCCCCATACCCAAAATCACGTGTATTTTTTTAGTACAAAGTATATTGAAATTTTCAGAACATTATCTTTAAATACAGGTATAATCTGATTAAATTTTGGAAAATTAAGCTTCGTGATATAAATGTACAGACAGACATTAAAGTCGCGCCGCTATTTGGTTTAGAAATCATGCGTTCAATGAAAAATAAATACACGTGATATCTCATTATATCCACCCCCCCCCCCCCCTCTTTGTGATATTTCGTGATTTTTTCCGAACCCCTCCCCCCCTTTCGAGCCTCACGTGATTAATGAATGACCCCTAAGCTAATTTCTTGAAAAACACATCTTTTTAATTTACCTTAAAAATTTTTTATGAAAATTTTCTGCTTGGGATGAACTTGATTTTTCAGCAAAAATTCAATTTGGGAGGCGGTAATGGGTACCGCCGCCCCGGGAATCTTTATTGGATAACCAACACCTCTGCCATAGGTCACCCCAAGTGGTTCGCTACGTTTGGTGATTTAGCAGGGGTGCCCGGGTTCATGGGGTGAGGTTTGTCCAGGTCTTGAAGGTGGATGACCAGGACTCACTGAACCCCAGATTCCTACCCACCCCTTTCCCCCTTTTCCTTCCCAGAACTCTCCTTTCCCCCTTTTCCTAAAAAAAAAACCCTCCACACAGCATCCCCAAGGATGACGTAGGCTCTGAGGGAAATTATTTTCATCAGGGCCTCCTATGTGGAGCTCACGTAAAAAAAAAAGCCAGTCGATTTGACTGCGGATGATTTTGACTTCTATTCTTTTTACTAAAGTTACAAAAATTTCAAAAATTACAAAAATTTCAAAAAAACTAAATTTAAAAAAAAAATTGTAAAAATTACGAAAAATTTCAAAAACTACAAAAATTGCCAAAATTAAAAAAATTGCAAAAAATTATAAAAATTTTATTTGGTTTGTAAGTTTTTTCGAATCTTTAGTTTTTTTTAATCGCATCCCTGACTTGTCCCAAAGTAGGAAACGTATCCATAACAGCCGCGGAATCAGAGCGTGACACACTATTTAAATGACAGTGTTATGTTTGCATCCATTATCCATTCGGGATCTGCCTGTGAATCACTTAAACCTTTTTTCGCCTGAACCGCTCTGGAACAGAATAATATGACTTTTGTAAAAAACACGTCTTGTAACCATCGATAAATCAACTCTAGGTATGGAGGTCTAGCATGGACGCTCGATAAAATCATATAACAAGAAGATATTGACAAAATCTGTCATCTATGGTCAGTTAACAATATTTGCGATCACGGTCAATAATTGGTAAGAGATATTTCGAAAAAAAAAACTGTTTCTCCCCTACAATTTTTCGCTCTTTCGAAGGACCAAAATTTTACAAAAAAGCTTTTTTTAAATCTTTTTTTACGTCATTTGGGCTACGGAATCCTAAAATGAGCTATGTTGTGAGACTGGAAGGTATTCGGAGAAATAAGAGATGAAAAAGAGTAAGGTGGGGAAGTTCCTAAAATTCAGCTGGCTGTTCATCTGTTCACCGAACATGACTGTTGATTTTGATTGTGTCGAGGGAAGGGTCTGAGAGGGTTTTTTTTATGTGCATACCGTTCAAAAATTCCAATCGTCTGGAGCCAGTGAGACTAAGATATCCCGAATAGGTTGTCGTTGAGTACCTCATACAAGACGCATCACTAAATGTCCCATACAAAAATGAAAAATTATTTAGCTAGTCTCACACTTTTGTAATATATTTTGTGAGGATGGCCTATTATTCCTGTACAGGAGGCCCGGAGGAAAATATTTCTTCTCAGGGCCTATGTCGTCTTTGAGGATGCTGTAAGGAGGGTCTATTCAGGAAAGGGAGGAGAAAAAAATTCTGGGAAGGAAGAGACATGGGTAGTGGTAGTGGGTAGAAATCTGTGGGTCAATGTGTCCAGGAGTGACGGACGTATGAATCCATCCCTCCCACTGGGGTGCTAGGCGGTGGGTCGAGAGAGTCTGGCTGAAGAGATATCAGTTAGGTCGCCCTCAACCAGTCTTTTCCGATCCGGCTCGCCAAGCAGTAAGACCTATATAAACCCCACCCCTTGAACCTGGACACCCCTGCTAAGTGACCAAATGTAGCGAACCACTTGGGATGACAATAAATAGTTCCTGGGCTGGCGGTTCCCGTATCCGCCTTTCAAATTGAAAAGTTTCCTGCATTTAAACTTCTTTCCTTTCAATATCTCTATCAGCCTTCCCATCTCTTGTAAACATTCTTCCAAACACAAACTCATCCACCTGCTCCAAGTATTCATCATTCACTACTATATTGCACACTGTTTTCGCACTCTCTCTTTTAAACACCACTAGACTTTTAGACTTGCTTAAATTTATTTATTTAATAATTTACGGACAAACAGTCCATTAATAATGTAACAATAACAGTCCATTAATAATGTAACAATAACAGTCCATTAATAATGTAACAATAACAGTCCATTAATAATGTAACAATAACAGTCCATTAATAATGTAACAATAACAGGATTAAAAAAAGAGATATATTTTGTTATATTTTGATACATAGGAGTTTTTATTTAATTGCTTTTTGAAGGGATTTTGAAGGGATGTTTACATTGGAGTAGGAATGGTCATTATATAAACTAAATACATATTTTAATTTCGAAATTATTATGAAAATTACAATGGATACAAAAGTGGAGACTTAGCAAATGATTTTAATTGCTTATTCATTACAAATTTATGATCTATTTAAAAAAATAGATCATAAATTTAAATTTAAAAACTAAAAAGTAAAGCGGGAAATTTCTAAGGATTCTAATCTATCTAGTTTGTGGCCTTTATTACAAGTGTGGAGGACTTTAATATCTCTGTCTTATCAAACGAGTGTATTCTAATAAGTGTGATGCTACATTTGACAATTCACCCTTTTTCGCATATAATAACGATTTGATAATAAAATTAGGTCATTAATAATTCATATTACTTGTAAGATTTTTTCCCTGAACAATGTTCAAGTGAGCTACAAACCCAAGGTAATGAGCCCACTGGGATTACCAAAATATTTAGAAATTCGACAGTCTTAAACGGCGTAGTAAAAATAGTACGTCGGCATACAAATGTAATTAATATAATTGATTAAAATCCTTTAGACCACCCCGCTTCCCTTCCCTCATATGTTATGTATATAAAAACCGTAGACTAAGAATAATTTGTGCCAGTCTGAAGATGGCTGTAGCGAGCTGAAACCGGTTACGGTCAATAAAATTAAAGCGGAAAAAAGTTTTATATTAATTTTTATTATAATATATTATAAAAGAACATAAAGAAGACAACTACAAGTCAAAGCTTGAAGATGGATATAAAAGACTTTAAAAATTACACATTTCGTATCGACTGCCGAAAGTCATTTAGGCTAACACCAAAAAATGCAATGCTTTGACTTGCGTTAACAAGTCTCGCCATTCTAGATAAAAGAGAATGATATCCATAATTAGTAGAATGTTAATTGAGGAACAGCAATTCATTATTTCGGAGTTTACGGGAAGGGATGTTAAACTGGATGAGTTAAGACAAGGCCGGTGTGTCAGTAATACTGTTGATAATTTTGAATATGCAAATTAGATCAATGTCCTTTCTACGTTTTTCTAAAGAAAAATGTTTAAAGTTTGTTCAATTTCATCATACTAGTACTCGCCATTCAACATTAACTCATCAAAAATTAAATTCTTACAACAAAATGAACTGGAAAATTTTCTACGAAATTCTAGCGCGTGTACAAATGTGTAGCGTTGCAATTTTATCACTATTTTTACAATTACTGATGATATCTTTTTTTAAATTAAAGTGTGTTATTATTGCTAGCAGGTAATTAATAGCACGCTTATCGACAAAATACTTAATCGCCTTCTTTTTTAAATTACTTTGATAATGACCTCCAAAGCATTGCAAGGAACGGCGCCAGTCTATATATCTGAACTATGTGTCCGACAAAACTTGCAACGGGAAAAAGCTATTTTTGATACCTGTTCGGATATTGTTCATCAGAATAGATTGATGTATTCATTGGGTAGGTACTGAAAGTAGGAACACTTTGTCTATAAATATTTTATTCATGAAACCTTACAGTACCCGAGATGGATATCAAATTACGCGTCTTGACCTACACAATCCGAAGGGCTGAGTGAAAAAATTAAGCGATAAACTCCTAGGACCCTTTATTCGAGATAAGGCTCTAATGTATTTTCTAAATTAAATTAAATGAAATACTGAACGCCCTGAGTCGGGCGGCTGGATTCGTTCAGAAGCGGGTACACTGAATTGAGCGGTAAGCTCCTGGGTCGTTTTAAAAGTGTTGGCGACCAAAGTGGCACAGTGGTAGGAGTCTTTGCAACAGTAAATTATACGTTACGGGTAACAAATTACGCGAATCGACTTGAGCAACCCAGCTTACTCTAAAGTCAGCAAATCTAGATGTTACTAATCGTTTAATAGAACTTTCTTGTGCAAATCTAGCCGTTTACTATGATCGCTCTTTTCGTGTAACTGGACCTCTCATGTGGAATAAACTTCCCTCAGCTCTTACTAATACCCAGAATTTGGCTGAATTTAAACTGGCTTTAAAAACTAAAATTATTTAAAAAATCGTACCATTCACGAATCCTTACATAGCTACAAGAGCACCGTTATTGTTTATTATTATTGTCCTGTATGTGCTATGTTTTGTTAATTTTTGTTCTCTTGTCATTGTTTTGTAAATACTATATATTGTTTATTTCATATTATTTTATCAATATTTTGTAATTGACTCGCAAAGTTTATTGTTATTATTTTTAATTGTTTTTTTTTTAATTTATTAAGTTAAGCGCTTTTGAAGTGAAATGACACTGCGCTATACAAAAGTAACGTTATTATAACAGAGAACTCCAGTCCAATTTTTTGCCAACCTTCTAACTTAAATAACTGCATTTTTATTTTTACAGTTAGTTTTAATAGTTAAAATAAATGTCAAAGTTTTAATTTTTCAAGATCCCACGAAAACCACCGTGACGTCATCTGCCCCTGTGACGTCATCTGCCCAAAAGTTTTAGTTATTTTCAACAGATGATGTCATTTTGTATGGAAGAAGTAATGAAACTATTCAATAAGTAAAACGTTATTTAGGTGCAATTATTTATTTATTGTATTGTATTTATTATATTATTATATTTTTCAATACTATTACGGGAGAGTGTTATAAAAATTGTTTGAAATTATTATTTTTTAGCTTTACGAATCGAAATCAATATAAAGGAAACCGAAGCATGAATTTTGTAGGGAACTGGAATCAGCTGTTCGACTCCCGCCATTTTGAATTTCAGCATTGGAGCGTTTTATGGAAGCGGTGACGTCACGCCTCACAAATTCAATAATACCAACTTGACAGGGTGTTTTAATGAACTGTTTTAAAATGGACTTTTTAATGTTTTTTTTTTTAACTCTACGTATTTAATAAAACTTATGTATTCAGAATCAGTGTATATTGGTCTATATGAACATATTTTTTTAAAGCCATAATATTTTTCACTGGAGTTCCTTATTATTATAAAATAGTGTCCAATATTCAGTGGTTCAACAACTTTTGTACATCTTTGACACTTGTCACGTGTACGGGTTGTTTCTTCAATTCGTTCAACAGCTCGGCTTTAAAACGATTTGCTCGTCTCTGTGTTTCCCCAAGACCCATGTTTACTCCCTTTTTCTATGCACAGTATCCAACATAGATAACAAAGGTATAGAGGGAAATTATTTTCGTCAGGGCCTGCCGGTGCAGAAATGATTCTGTCCACAAGAAGCCCACACAACGAGCTTCTTTACACAACACAAGTTAAATAAAATAATATAACACGTTTAATTATAGAGTATATTTAAGTTACGTTTATCGCGTGGTGGTCAGTTCTCATACAATATCTTTAATACCTTAATTCATGTCCAAACAAAGAAACTCAAACATAATGAAACAAGTTCTTTGTTTAAAACCACTTTATTTAAATTTATATTCGTCGACCGGTTTCGGTCGAACTCGACCTTCTTCAGGACAATAAACATATAAACTAAATTAAAGTACAGAGTTAAGATAATGAGGTAAACACAAAAGAAAGAGAGAGCATATAAGAGAGAGAGAGAGAGAGAGCATCAGATAATGGTTGGGGGCGGGGTAGGAGGAGGGGTCAAGGGAGGGTGGGGGTTAGAGAGGGAGAAAGGGAATAACTTTAAAATGGGACTGTTGGTTAATTCTAATTGTTTGTTCAAAATTTGGCAATTATTTTTCTTTGATTTTAATATTTCTAAAGCTTCTAGGTTATTAAGGCGTATTCCTATTTTATTTATATGGACTATTTGGACTCCCGTATTTTTATTAAAGGTATGGTCAGTATCAATTAAGTGTTCTCTCTCTCTCTTATATGCTCTCTCTTTCTTTTGTGTTTACCTCATTATCTTAACTCTGTACTTTAATTTAGTTTATATGTTTATTGTCCTGAAGAAGGTCGAGTTCGACCGAAACCGGTCGACGAATATAAATTTAAATAAAGTGGTTTTAAACAAAGAACTTGTTTCATTCTGTAAAATGTCAAGCCACAAAGTGTTTGCTTTCTTCGATAAACTCAAACATTATTATTTTGTTCCTATTTAAACTTGGATCCATATTCATTACATAAAATCGATATTTTTCTGATCTGACTTGTCAAAATTTGACAGTTCATAAGCCGCTACAATGGCAACGTGTCGATTAGGGTGGATCGCCATTATATGGAATTTTTTTTTTTCATAAATCAGTTTTCGTGGGGTGCGGAATGGGTGCTCTAGATACATACAATTAAGCATACAAAATATCAATTTAAAATTTTGATAGGTAGTACTGCCCCAAAGCAGTTGAATTATTTAAAATCTGGTAAAAAATTATCCCTTTATAAAACAGTTTTGTGTCAATATTAATACTTTAATTTTTTCTTTTACATTTCATAATGAATAAAAATTGCCGCGCCTTAAATAATAATATTTAAAAAAATGTGATAATATTTATTTTCCCGCAAAAATTTGACAAATTACTGAGTCCACTTTCGCGCTAATGAGGACGGTCAATCTTTAGATCAACCGTCCACATCTCGCAGTACAGTTTCAAGTTTTACTAAAGTTGATCTTCCAACTGACGAACAATCATTCTTCATCTTCTTCTTCTTCTTATGTAATAAATCCAACAGACAGAGGACTATCTGTTGTATCCAGAACATTGGATTGATACAGTATTTCTGATCGGGCAGGTGCTGCCATCGTCTGCGCTACATTCCGAGATATTGAATTAGTGACAACAGATAATCTAACAAACGTGATCGATCGTAATAAGATTCGACGTGCTCGTGCCAAAACTAGGACCACACTGGCTGGCATCAATCAGCCCCATTTTGATTCATGCATTTGCATATCGTTTGACGGTCGAAAAGATAAAACATTAATCATGGAGGATGGACGCAGAAAAGTTGTGACAGAAGAACATATCAGTCTTTTGTAAAAACCTGGCTCACAATACATTGGCCACATAGGCGTTAAGTTCGGTGATGCTAAAACAATAGCTCACAAATTGTTTGCATATTTTTTGGTAAAATCCATTGTGCATCGTGGCTATCGGATGTGACGGAACAGCAGTTAATATTGGAACTAAGTCTGGCAATATTCGACTTCTTGAAGGAAACCATCGTCCACTTCAGTGGTTGGTCTGTCAGTTAGATGCTAACGAGTTAAGTTTGAGACACCTTTTCGAATACCTTGATGAACGACAACATTGCCTAGAAGCTTTATCGGCCAACTAGGAAAGTTACTCAAGAACTATGAACATCTTCCTGTGATAGAATTTCAAGCAATAGAAAGCAACTTACCGGACATTACAAAATCCCGTGACGACCTAAGCACAGACCAGCTTTATTTATTGGAAATGTGCCGAGCAATCGCCGAAGGACAATGGAACGAAAACTAGGCAAAAAGAAACCCGGGTAAAATCTGTCATTCGCGTTGGTTAACAACAGGCAATACTATTCTCCGACTTAGCATTTCAACCGAGAATCCGACAGAAAATCAGGTGATATTGACTGAATTTGTGCTAAGAGTGTATGCTCCGATGTGGTTTAAAATAAAAACACAACCTTCGTGTGTTTACAGGGCGAGACACCTCCACGAAACCATAAAATTGTCTCGTTACCTTCCAGAGCATTTGAAAAAGGTGGTAGATCCCGTAATTCAACGCAACGGATATTTTGGCCACATCGAAAATATACTTATTAGTATGCTAAACGATGAACGAAGACAAATTAGAGAGTTGGCTCTGAGACGGATTCTAGGTATCCGAGAACGTACGTCAGGGATCTCTCTAATAAGAGTATTTAAGCTACCTACTTTTAATTTCAACGCAGCAGACTATATTGACTTGATCTACCGGGAAAAATCATCAGAACCACATCTTACAAAACTGATATCTAGCGAGACAATAATTGGTGCCATTGCAGACCACGAAATTATCGAATCCAACATTTTGTGTAAGTTCCGATTGATGCCCTGTCACACGCAAGCCACGGAAATACCAGTATTCAATTCGAAGAAGGGCTATAAAACACAATAACTTTTCTGATTTTTGAATTTATTTTTTAACATTGTTTCTAATTTTTTTGTATAGCAATGGTACTTTTATTATTTCTTAATTAGTAGACAATATTATAAGTAAATGAAAAGTTAATTTTTTTAAATATTTTTGCTACTTTTATTGAGCAAAGATTAAACCCTTCTTTTTCTAGTTTCTCGCTGTTTTTTTTTTTCAATTTTAATTGACTTGGGGCAGTACTTCCACTCAAAATATCTTAATGCTGTCATAATGACTTTTAAAAGTATCCCCATAGAGCATCCATTCCACACCCCGTTGCTAAGAAAAACAAAAAAACAAAAAATCGATCCACGCTAGTGTCGATAATGCAACTAAAACTCCACTGCCGGCATTGTTTAAACGTATAAGACATACGCCACTCAAAGTATGCCCGAATTTTGAGTTATAGAGGATATATTAAGAGTATGATGTGTCATCCAAGTGAATCACTTAAATTTCTGAATGAATGTTTCGCACCATAGAGAATTTGATAATATTTAACGTGGAATTATTGACAAGGTAGTTTGAATGATGGGGCTGCGCGGGAGGGTAAATGCGTAGAGACTTCCTGTTGCCGGCAGCAAGCAAGATGTAGTCCAGTACGTAATGAATAATCAATTTATATGGCCCTGACTTTTGGTCTCATCCTTCCGGTCAGGCATATCTAAAGGAGTCTGCAGCAGATTTACATAAACCAGCAACAGTGGCTGAAGCCGACTCTATTTTGAAGGATATTCTTCTTCCTTCTTCTTTCTTCTTTCTTCTTTCTTCTTTCTTCTTTCTCCTTTCTTCTTTCTTCTTTCTTCTTTCTTCTTTCTTCTTTCTTCTTTCTTCTTTCTTCTTTCTTCTTTCTTCTTTCTTCTTTCTTCTTTCTTCTTTCTTCTTTCTTCTTTCTTCTTTCTTCTTTCTTCTTTCTTCTTTCTTCTTTCTTCTTTCTTCTTTCTTCTTTCTTCTTTCTTCTTTCTTCTTTCTTCTTTCTTCTTTATTCTTTCTTCTTTCTTCTTTATTCTTTCTTCTTTCTCCTTACCTCTTTCCTCTTTTCTCTTTCCTTGCTCCTCTTTCCTTTTTTTTATTATTTTTTTTATTTTATCATTAAAATATTCCACGTTCCAGAGTGGAAGACACCCTCAGTATCGCCCTGGTGTAAGACCACCGTTCAGAACTGAAGCGTTGCTTGAAATGGCTTTAGCCGGGTTTGGTGATCTCCTTCCCCTCCTCACTACCTTCAGCCTCACAGTATACCCCAATTGGGGACGCCATAGTCTCACTGGCTCCAGACGGGAGCAGTTGAAAAAAGTCATTCAAACAGTACGTCAGAAATAACCTAACTTGTTCAAAACGGAAATCTCATGTGTCGGTCTGCCAAAATGCTACGTTGCCAGTTCTTTCGCAGCACAATTAAAGATTTTTTTGTCAAAGTAAGCATTTAAAACAAAGCTTGTACAGTCTTCACTCAATGTGTAAATTACAGAAAATTTAACAGTTAAGAAGTGTTTTTGAGATGAAAACTTCTTTAGCACCATTGTCATTTGAAACTCGATGAAACGGAAGCAAGCGACACTAACCACATATATCTAAGATTTAGCCCGCGAGAGAACGAAATAGCAATAAAATATCTATTTATTGCACGGGTACTCGGTTCCAATATAATGCAATAAATTCACGGTTCCACGCAAGACTCCTTTGGTCTAGTGGTACAAAGCGCCTGACAAACCTTAGCCGCCAGATATTCAGCGGACGAAGGATCGATTCATATGAAATTCAAAAAAATAAATATATTTTTATTTTTGTAAAATCAAGGTCCCATCTTCAAACCACTCCAAAATAAACAGGCAAATAAAACACTACAGAAAGCGATATCTAGCGACTCCGAAGAAGAAAACACAAATACTAATAAGATGACCAAATGTATAGCAAAAAGTGCAATGAAGTTCGACGACAAAAATATGGAAATAAATCATCCTTCATATCCTAATCATCCTAACTTAGATTGCAATCCGTTTGTTTAGTTAAGAGAATCTATCAAACGGACCGCCCGTTTCTGCACAGAGTCGAGGGGTTTTTTCAGGTATTTTGGCCCTCCAGACCAGAGGTGGCTACCAAATTCAACCGTGGGGCGCCCTTGTGATTTGTACAGGGTTAGCAGTTGTGTACTGTTAAAGTATCTGCGGGCCCTGTACGGTACGCCCAGTTTTTGAGAGGCTAACTTAACTCTGGCTTCGATGGATCCCCCGTATCTGAGCTTGTCATTTAGAATTACACCAAGCATCTCAATGGAGGGCCTGTTCGGAAGATTGCTTCCGTTGAAGGAGACTAGATTTACATTTCGATCCCTTTTAGACGTAATCAGACACGATTGGATCTTTGAAACATTAAATTCAACGAGATTATTTTTACTCCAAGAGAAAACACTCTCGAGGTAACCGTGTTTGAAATTTAAGACCAATCGGTTGTACTTTTGCATCACAAAACACGCCCATGTCTTTTGTTAGTCTTTAATCTATGGTAGTCCAGTTGCCCAGATGGCTGGTGATAATGGTATTCCGGTGGCATTCAAGCAGGCGGGAAGCCGCCGTTGTTCGGGACAAATGGAGCATAATAATTCGCGGTGAATAGATGCGGAAGGTTAGGCCGTCTGGGAGACGGGTAACAGTGCGATGTCCACTGGGGTTAGGAGAAACTACGACCGCGGTAGTATCGTATACACAAATTTAAGATTGTAAAGCAAATAGGAATATTTTTTCTATGGACCACAACTCATTGATATAAATGATATTGGGTTAATATTATCTGTCCAGAAATAATTTCATTTTTGATATTATGTGTTAATTGTTTGGTTTGTTGTTAAAATTATTTTTAGTAAAGTTAATATCTGTAAAACATCAAATCGGGCGTACCTAATACCTGTTTGCCAATTCTAAACTTTTTTATGTTAAAAACAAACTATTAATGTTTATTTTCGTTATTTGTTTTTGGGGTGTTATGCCGTGTTGCGCCTTGCGCCACCTCCTTCTTTAGCCAACATTTCGGACAGCGTTATAGTGTCCATCATCTGGGCAAATATGTAATTGTGTACTTGTTAGTGGTGAATGTGTGCTTATGTACTAGGAAGCAATACCGTGTTGCCAGCTCCACTCCACTTCGAGCTGATATTACAGTATACTTTTACGTTTAAAGTAATTATAAAATAATGATATTGGTAATTCTGTTCAATTTTTCTCCATTAAATGGTGGAGACAAGTTTATGTAGGTTAAAAAGAAGAAAGACCCATATATGTAAAAGCCTTCATAACTAAAGTAAATCCATACTAATATTAAAATGCGAAAGTGCTCGAATTTGTTTGCTACGCTTTCACGCATTAACCAATAGAAAGACTTTAAAAATTCTTTCACCAATATAAAGCTAAATTATACGCGAAGTCTATAGGCTGTATGTGATGGTAAGCTCTGGCGTTGTGAAATTATTAATATAAATATATTATATTTGTTAAACGTTTTCTGTCGCTAACAAAAACGAGTTTTTGCTAACGTCAGAAAAAAAATCTTTTCCATGGAAATGATGTTGATATATTTGTGGGATCTATGCTGGTAGGTACTCTGCCTACTGGTCGGCTACTGCTCCAGAAAATTGAAATATTAGAATATGTTTTGTTTTTTTGGACAAGCTTATGTTTTGGAATAAATGTCAGATGAGAATTCCTACATTCGAAATATAATTCGTAACGATTATAAAGACTGAATAATAAATAGGGTAATTTTTTAAAATTATATTTACTAACTTCCAAATATTTAAATAAAAATAAACATCGGAAATGTTTATAAGCGCATAAATTCCGAACGAATGAACAAAATTGGATAATTCTTTTTTTCTTTGAGCTATAGCATTATGAAATTTAAGTGGCAGGCGAGATGTTTGAAAATTGAATGTAAGGGAATGAATGTATGGAATACGGGAGGGGGTGGAGTGGGGGGGAGAGGTGGTAATTGATAAGTGCAAGCGCTACAGTGATTTCCCCTAATACCATGCGAGCCGCGGGGAAAAGCTAGTAAATAAATTTGACGGCCTCCGTGGTCCCGAGGCAAGACTCTCGACTCACGATCCGAAGGTCGCGGGTTCGAACCCGGCGTGCGCAAATAAATTTTATTTGATTAATTTGTGTTATTTCACAATTTATTCATTTAAAATAATATATAGTATATTTGCGGCACGTTCCAGAGTGGAAGATACTATCAGTATCGCCCTGGTGTAAGACCACCATTCAGAATTGAAACGTTGCTTGAAATGGCTTTAGCCGTGTTTAGTGACCAGATCTGAATAGCCAGGTACTTCCCCACCTTCCTCTTCCCTATCTCCTTCCCCTCCCCACTACCTTCAGCCTCACAACATACCCCAATTGGGGATGCCATAGTCTCACTGGCTCCAGACGGGAGCAGTTGGGACTCTTGTGCGGTATTTCATATAAAAAAAAAAATAAATAAATAAAGAATAAAACAAAATTAGCCAATTAATCCCGAGTCTCAAAAATTTAAAAAAATCATCTGCTCCAGGGTTATAACGAATCGTCGAATTGACCTTAAGCATATTTACTCAAACTCACTACCAAACAGCTCAGGAACGACACAAGGAGGTGTTATCGCCACTCTACTTTTGTGTAATGCTTTGTGGAGGGTCTTTTTACAAAAGAAAAGAAGTTCTGGGAAGTAAAAAAGTATGAGAAGTGAGTAGGAATCTGGGGATTAAGGTATTTATTTAATTATTTATTTAGGGACATATAGTCCATTAATAACATAACAATAACACAAATTAAAAAAAGAGATGACAATGAAAGGAAAGTACATATAAATGAAGAACATTGACGAATTTTAATATAATTAACATATAGAAGACTACAAATCAAAGCTTGAAGATGGATTTAAAAGACTAAAAATTACACATTTCGTATCGACTGCCGAAAGTCATTTAGGCTAACACCAAAAAATTCAATGCTTTGACTTGCGTTAACAAGTCTTGACAATCTGGATAAAGGAGAATGATATCCATAATTAGTAGAATAGTGATTGAGGAACAGCAATTCATTATTTCTTGACTTGAAATACGATTACTTATTAAATATTCTAAAAATACATAAATTAGAAGATAGACGTAAAATAAACGACTTAACATTTTTATTCAAAATACTTAACTCTAAATTCGACTGTTGTGAACTCTTGCAACTCATAAACTTACGAATACCCACAGTAACAACACGACAAAATTCAATATTCTATAGCAGCACTCATAAGCGTAACTACATTGCCCACTTTCCGATAAAACGACTTCACACCATGGGGAATAAGTACTTGGGTGATGTTGACATTTTCAATATTAACTTGGCGAGTTTTGTGGATCATCTAAAAAAATTATTTCAACACTATCACTAAACACATCTTGTAAACCAATAAAATAGCTGTATTTTTCTGTTTATGTTTATGTGTTTGTATGACTTGTTGTATAACTTTTATCTAATGTAGTTTTATTTGTATTATTTCCTTAGTTTCAAAGTATCTGTCAAATTAAAATTACACTACAAATCATGTAAAAGCCCTCTGGGCGTCAAATAAATAAATAAATAAAATTTCGGAGTCTACGGGAAGGGATGTTAAACTGGATGAGTTGTAACAAAGCAGGTGTTTCAGTAATACAGTTGATAATTTTGATATGTATATGTAAATGTAATTTGGATATGTAAATTAGATCAGTGTCCTTTCTACGTTTTTCTAAAGAAGAAATGTTTAAAGTTTGTTCAATTTCATCAAACGACTACTCGCTTCAAGTCCTAATCTCCAATTCCTCGTAGGAAGCGATGTTGTACTGATTCGATGTGACAAATGTGGACAGCATAGAAAGGAGACAAACGACACTAGCATATTCAATGTGAGGGCGAACCAGCGAACAGTAAAAGTATCCAGGAAGGGAGGACGTATGAATCGATCCCTCCCACTGCAGTGCAAGGCGATGTTCTGAGAGAGTTCTGCTGGAGAGGTTAAATCGTGTCCCTCAATCAGTCTCTCCCGAATCCGCTGCCAAGATCTGATCAAATCTCACCTCATGAACTCGGACACCCTGCGAAGTCACCGTAGCGAGCCACTTGGTATGACCTATGGCCAGGGCTGGGCAAAATACATGCTTTGCTGTAATTAAAATACAAATTACAAAATATTTTTTCACATGTATTTTAAATACTAAATACAAAATACTTTCAATTCGTGTATTTGTAAAAATTGACCAATCGTATTGCTCAGAAGACACACATCTTATCTCTAGGTACCATTTATTGGATAACCAGCACCTCTACCATAAGTCACCCTAAGTGGTTCGCTACGTTACATTTGGTGACTTATCAGGGGTGCTCGGGTTCATGAGTTGAGGTTTCTTCGGGTCTTAGTAGCGGAGGCGTCTGCCTGCTAATTTCTATTTCCCAGTTATTGAGGAACCGGTTAAGGGGCGCGGAAGCCATGTCTCGTTAAGGTTTGACCGACCGCCACAAACATTCCTGCTGGTACTGCCAGACGACGAGAGAGGGAACCCTTTCAGACTGCAGAGCCATTTTTTTTTATCTTAACATATTTTATTCTTCACTTACTTGTAGGTGCTTGCAGCATACGCAAGATGCAATCCCCGCGAGCTGCTGTCCCTTGTCTTTTTTTCTATCATCTTTCCATGTATGTTTTATTAACATGTATGTTTTACCAACACCATTGTATCAAGTTTATTATGTAAGCACTTGTATACTGCTTACCAACACTGAATGCAGGGACATAAACTATTATAAGACGACGTTCATGATAAGTATGTAAAAAACGTAAGTATGAGATTGTTAAACGTTACGACAATTCGTAAAGTGCCAGTCCAGGTAACACTAGAGTTAGAGGATCTGGATTCAAGTCCCATATGTGGTGCCTTTTTTTATTTTCTGTGTCCGTTTCATATTAGTATTTAATTTATTAACCAGTGTTTTTTTTTTACCTTCCGACAGAGTTCCCGAATGAGAAAGCCGAGGACCAAAAAACATGATTTACTTTTAAAACACGGGCACTTCCTAGTCTCTGGTCCGCATAACTGAATATTTACAGCGGGGCCGAGTGTTTCCTAATGTCTGGCTGTACCTTCCGCCTCATTCATACACACAGACGTACAGACACATCATACACCGGCATCATCATTCAAATGTACATCCCAGGGTGGAATTTGTCCTCGTCACTAGGCACTCCAGGCAGTCCTAGGTCCTTCCAGTCCTGCTCAATCCTCTTCCGAACGGTCTATTCATATCTTTATTATTTCAACTCTGGCCACTGGGTCCATCCGCACCCTTCCTCCAACAACTCGATGCTCTGCTTTTTCTTAGGGTCTTTGGAAACTTCCTCTTCTATGTTACCTGGGATGAGGTGGCAACAATATATTATATCCACATAAGCTGTTTGCCAGCGCTTCTCAGTTGGATTATAGGTAATCAAATATACTTTGAATGTTTATATTCTTCATCAATGTTCGCTTCTTTTTTAAATTTATTATTGTTTTGGCTTTGGATTTCGTAATTTATTTTTGTTACGTAGGTACTTTACTTAGTTATTTTTTTAGTTCAAAATATTTTGTAGGTATACATGTATATGAGGTTATCTTTTTCTACTTTATGCTGTCACTTCAATATGTAATTTTTAATTTTTTGGCCCTTGAATATTTTTTTCTTAACTATGCATATTCTGTATCCATTTCAAATTATTGTAATTCATATGTAAAAGCCGTTAATCGGCGTTTATTCAAAATAAATAAATAAACAATAAATAAATAAATAAATTAATTAATGAATTAATGAATGAATGAATGAATGAGTGAATGAATGAATGAATGAATGAATGAATGAATGAATGAACAAATGAATAAATAAATAAATATTTAGCGTTAGTGAAGCTGCCTTTAAAAGGCAAGCTCTATTAATTCTTGTATAGTTCGTACAGGTTCTTGTATAGTTCGTACAAGTTCTTGTATAGTTCGTACAAGTTCTTGTATAGTTCGTACAAGTTCTTGTATAGTTCGTACACCTCAGTGTTCATTGTAATACTCTTACAAGTGTATTTTGAAAACGCATTAAAATGTAACATTTTGTAACGTTTTTGAAATAATAAATTGAATTGAATTGAACAATGTACAAGGTAGATTAATGTGAGCAAAAATGACTCGCATGGCAGATGTAAAGAGTAGGTTAATGATTTTAAAGAAAAGTAGGTATTTTAAATACAAAAATATATTAAAATAAAAATGACATCCTAACAAAAACTAGGGCTGTCTGGCAAAGGGCTTGCTTAGGTTTAAATAGTTTATGTTGATACCGTGGTAAGTTGAAATGACGCATGATGAAATCTTCTTTTGTGAAAACGAATCTCACATCGTGAGAAGGGCAGGATTCCAGGCAATTGGCTCCCAGCCAAAAGGACCCTCTAAAAGCAGTAGGGGCGGATGATTCTCGATGCCAATAATCCCTCCAGGATGATTACCAGTTAGCTCCCAAGACGGCGAGAATGATGAATGTGCATATTCCATTAATAATGTTCGATTAAATGCAGTCACCGTAATAAGAGATCTAGGAATTACTTTTCATTCAAAGTTTAGTTTTAATGAACCCATCAGTGATATCACGAGTAAATCTTTGAAAATTATAGGATTCAAACATAGAATATCGAAACCATTCAAAAATCCAAAATCCATTATAACCTTACACAATTCGTTGGTCAGAAGCAAATTGGAATATGGGAGTGTTATCTGGAATCCACATTATTTAAAATATTCAAAAGCCATTGAATCAGTACAAAAAAAAATCCTAAGACTTTTATCATTTACACTTGGATTAAATGCCTTACTCCTATCTTACGAGGAACGACTCCAACAATTTCATTTTACAACCCTGGAAAAAAGAAGACAATTTGCTGACTTAATATGTTTATACAAAATTATTCATGATAAGCTTTGAATCACTCATTTTCTGAGAAATATTAATATAAAAGTTCCCAATAGACGCAATTTAAGGAGTCATAATACATTCCATCTTGAATTATTTAATAACAATATTGCATACTTCAATCCACTGTCTCGAATGTGTCGTCTATATAATACCATCGAATGTGACCATGCAGATATTTATGCGAACAGTTTTACATATTTCAAAAGGCAAATTAACAAACTTCTACCATGATATTTTATGGAGAACAATTATGTGACTGCTCTATTATCAGTTTATCATTATTATCTTTCTTTTCTTTCTCTGCATTTATATTTTTTATTTGACATTACTATGTTTTATATTTCCTTTTGTACCTAGTAACAAGTAAACACTGATTTCGCATGCTGTGAACATTTATAATTGGAGTGTTAATACCTAAGTACTTCCCAATGGCAATTTTATAATCATTGTTAACACTCTGTAAATGTTTCAAACAATAAATAAATAAATGATCAAAATCGTAGCGATCTTCAAAAAAAGGAACCATGTTGCGGTCGAGAGGACCGCCCAAAGTTCTCGGCTGTAGCACAAAGAATGACTGGGTTTCTTTTCAAATCTGTTGATTTGAATTTGTGCAAGATTAACAACTGTTGCATTCCAAAATATTGCAGGGCTCGCAATATAACCAATGCCCAAATGTCGATGGGCAAGCACTAGAGGTGCCACACACCGAGATCATAAATGAAGTATGTATTAGGGGGTGCACACACCTTGTTACAAATATTTTTATGTAACATCTCTCCTACATACATTTCTTCGAGGAAAAATCTGGGAGCCATCAAAAGGGCGTGAACTTCGGGCACCGTCTGCGGTTGGGCCGATAGCCATGCGCACTTTCACTGGGACTGCCTGGTTGTTTATGGAATGCCTTCTCTGGCTAATTTTTCGAAACATTTTGTTTTAAGTTTGTTGTTATTGTAAGCACTTGTTATTGTAAATACTTGTAAGTATTTTTCGATTTGCGAGGCGGGTACGGGTACAGCCGCCCTAGAAACCATTTTTTGGTTAATCAACACCCCTGCCATAAGTCACCCCAAGTAGTTTGCTACGTTGGTTGACTTAGCAGGGGAGCCGGGTTCATGGGGTGAGGTATGTCTAGGTCTTGGTGGCAGATGCGTTTGCCTACCTAGCGGGGTGAGCCGTGAGGTGTAAAAATCAAATCAATCGAATCAATCAACAAAGACTGGTTGAGGGAAACCTTTTGACTTCGCAGATTGATCCCCAGATTCCTACCCAACCCTTATACCTTTTTCGTGACCCCTCATATATTCCTCTCATTCTTTCCCTAAAAAGACCCTCCACACACCATCCACAAAGATGACATAGGCCCCGAGGGAAATTGTTTTCCTAAGGGCCTCCTGTGTGGACTAATGTATAAAAAAGCAGAAGCGGAAGCGCATATTATTATTTTAGCGAAAACGAATGCAAAAGCGTATGCGGAAGCGGAAGTGCATGTTGAAGGACATGCGGGTGCGGAAGCGTCCAAAAATAACAACATTTTTTTTATTATAAAAAACCATCAATCTTCTCGCCTTGCCACAATCAAATCTGCTAAAAAAACCGAAAATTTCTATACTCCTTTCCAAAAAAACAGCTTAACCTTCTCCCAACCTCTTGTGCGAATGCATTGACTATAATAACATCCACTGTAGTGGCAAGACTCCTGACCATTTAGCAATCGTTCCCAGAACTTTACTAAATTTCTCGCGAGTCTGTTTTCATTCCATTTGACCCAAACTCTATTATTGTCTCTTGTTTTTGTTGCTGTTGTATTACAAATTTATTGTTTTATTCTTACTTTCTAATTTTTTGTTTGTCATTTCTTTGTGAGGTAAATCATCCTGTCGTTTTGAGCGTAGAGACCTGCAAATTATTGTTGTTCTACTGCGTTGGATTTTATTTTACTACTGGTGATGTTTTGGTACTTGGAAAATGTTGAGCCGTTTCCCAGCTTTTGCCTTGTTGGAGGACATTTCGAGTGCTGTGTGATTTCGAGTTGAAAGGAAGTAAACATCTGCGATTGATGCACGCGCAAGTTTAATGGAGAGCTATCTTTACCGTAGCCTTTGTTATGATTGCTGTTACCTGAGGTGGCTGCCAAATTCAACCATGGGGCGCTAATATTGATAACTACTGAACATAGATGATGGATTTGGTCAATCATATACCTATAGTTTTGTAAGTCGACCGTGTTAGATCTCCTGGGGTAGCTATTCTAGAGCAACGTTTTTGCGTATTCATGAACGTCGAACGGTCGAAGAGATGATTATTTTGGCAGCCCTATGAATATTCCTGATATTTTTGAGATTTTTATGGTGTAAATTCGAAACGTCAAGCAATCGATAATATTCGAAATGACTGGGAGTTCAGGATATATTACAAATCTTAAAGCAGCTGCTTTAGCTCGAAACGATGTTTTGTATCCAAAATCGCTGGTTAATCAGCCATTGTAATATGGAACCTTAAAACGACTTTATAAAAATATACGATGTATTTGCGGGTAAAAATAACATTAGATTTTCAGCCAATGCATAGATACGCAAGCAACCCTCCACTCGCTACTCGCTGCGACTGGTTCGATCCACTCGTTATTGTGTGGAATGACTTTTGACGTTTGGCGTCTAAGTTCGAAGAACTTAAGAATAGACTTCTTCGAAGAGACTTAAGAATAACGAATATCCAAGTTGACCAATGCACGTACTTTTGACGGCAATTACGAGCGACCTGGCTTGGAGAATAGCTGCCCTGGGCGCCTGATGGATTTTGAGATGTCAAGTGATCAAGCTATATTTTTATTTAATTTTTTTATTTAAGGCTTTTCGCACACCCCTCCCAGCAGGACTGGGAGGGGTGTGCAATCCCAGTCTGCCATATTTCATAACAATAATATAGCCACGACAGTTTGCAAATCTTGGCGATTGTTACGGTAGGGGAAGGCCGGGCAAAGTGTACACGTTAACATTTGGCGGGCTATGGAAAAGAAGCCGATACAGATAGAGAAAAAGTAATGACTCAGTTTGAAACAGTATTTATTAAACTTTTTAATAAAATCAACCAAAATTACGTAACATCAGTTCTTTACTTAAAATTATCAATCACATTAAAATTGGTACCGCTGTCAACTTTGCACAATCCACCGGGTAAAGTGGATTCATAGAATCTTTCCACTTATGGTCGGTTGAAGCCTTTAACTCTAGCAACCGACGTCGCTTCTGGGACTCTTAAGGTGATTTGCGGATTCCTTCTTCCGAATCCTGCTAGCCAATCGTCAAAATCGAATCAAAACGAATAACTTTTGGGCAAAGTGGATACGGTGTCCACTTTACCCGTGTTCGCTTTGCCCAGCAGGTACTTGTTAATTTAACCTAACCTTAAATCAAATCTAGAAAAAAAATTCCCAACAAACTAGCAGCATTTCTGCAAGAAAACATGCACTTTGAAGATAGAATCAAGCCAATGCAGTAGAACTATACAAACATGAGTAATCAAAGAATAAAGTACGTTGAAAAGCGGTAAGCAATGTTAATTTTTATTATTTTTTTCGCAATCGACCCCTGTCCTCGCGCTAGCTCTATTTGTTTACGACTGAGGGGCGCGGGGAGCACCTCGTTGCGCGATAGGAGCGAACTTTGCATCCGCTTTGTTACTCGTTGTTACGCTGATTTTTATATTGTTTTACAGCAAGCATTTAAATAATTAGATTGATCAGACTATTTTAACACTAAAATTGACTTGTTTTTGGCTTGACACTTTGAAATTTCTACAACGCGTCTATATAATATATAAATTGTAACGTCATTGACCCTAATAGTATAAAACATACTTATTTACACATCTGCTCGTGGAAAGGTTTTAAAAAACAATTGTATAATCTATTGCTTCTCATTACTGCTGTCCATTTCAACGGATGACCTGACTATTTAGTCCATGCACCGCCGGATTATCCCAAAGAGGTCATACCCAAATGTACCCAAATGATCCAACTGTAAGTCGACCCCTGATAAAGCAGAATCTATTAAATATTCACACAAACAACTCTGACCCCAAAATGACCCAAATGTATTGAAGACATGGCGTGACAATTGAATTGAAGGCATCAGATTTCAGGAAAAGAAAACAGCTTTTATATAAACTACGCTCATACCAGGAAACTTTGGAGAGGGTTCACGAGAAAAACATACAATATATTAAGTTGATTTCATTTTTGGGAAGTTAATTTACGAGAAATGGGAAGGCTGATAAAGATATTTAAAGTAGAGTAAATGCAGGTAATTCCATTAAGGGAGGACTGAATACCGTTTGCGGCATCAAAAAGCTGTCCAAAGAAGTGAATTTAGCAGTCCACAATGGAGTGCTGATATCTACTCTAATGTGTGGCAGTGAAGCTTGGAACTGGCAGAGGAAGGATGATAGTAGACTGAATGCTGTAGAAATGATATCCCTAAGGCCTTTCTCTTTTTTTGTACGAATACCGCACAAGAATCCCAACAGCTCCTGACTGGAGCCAGTGAGACTATGGCATCCCCAATTGGGATGTGATGTGAGGCTGAAGGTAGTAGTGAGGGAAAAAGATGGGGAAGAGGAAGGTGGGAAGTACCTGGTTATTCAGATCTGGTCACCAAACACGGCTAAAGCCATTTCAAGAAACGTTTTAATTCTGAATGGTGGTCTTACACCAGGGCGATACTGAGAGTATCCTCCATTCTGGAACGTGCCGCAAATATACTATATATTATTTTAAATGCATAAATTGTGAAAAACACAAATAAATCAAATAAAATTTATTTGCCACGCCGGGATTCGATCCCGCGACCTTCGGGATGCGAGTCAAGAGCCTTACCGCTGGACTACGCCGGCCGTCGGCCTGTGTTGTGGTTAAACCATGTTTGATCGTGTGAGAAATGTGGAAATCCGCAAAGAATATAAGGCTGATGTAAACGTAGAGTAAGATTAAGAAAGGGACGCTCAGATGGTTTGGGCATGTGGAGCGAATGAATGAAGAAAGAAGTGTATAGAGAATACAATTCGAAAGATAGAATAAGTCAGAGAAGACATGGCACGATCAAGTGAATCAGATTCGTGCAATAATCATGAACTATTTTAAAATTGGATTATAATTACCTCTTTACATCTTTAAATACATACTAGCTGTTTCCCGGCATGCGTTGCAATGTCATATTCAAAGAAATAAATTGTTTCTCTCTGCGTGTCCTTTCCCGTGCGTCCCCGTTCCCCTCCCCCGTCCCCTTCCCCTCCCGTATAAACAATCCCTTCTCCCGCTCCCCCATTCCGCCAATCCCTCTCCCACGTTCCATTTATTCAGTCCTAGTACATTCAGTTTTCAAACAGCTCGCGTTCCACCTATTACAATTTTTTAATTAAAATTTTCATTTTTCATGTATTACAAATATTCATTTGGCATATTTAAAATATCTGTAATTCTTGATTCGATTCAAATCATTATGTAAGTACTTCAAATTAACTCATTAATTTAAAGAATTTTGAAAACACAATTCTGATTTAACAATCATTGTTTTGCAAAACGACACTCTCAAATTTTTGACAGTTTCGCAAGAATTTTTGTGATGATTAAAAAACTTTTCAAATGCATTGTCATATGGTTGTAATAATCCCGAAAACTTCGCGGGGGTTTAAAGAAGGTATTTTGAAAGTTTCAAACATTTCCTATGCTTAATACAGCAATACATAGACATCTCGCTAATCCCAAACACATTTCGATTTATGTATATAGACATGGATTTTGTATTAAACAGAATGGTTCTGTCTTAAGTTCAAGTGAAAAATTTATATCGTATTTAAAATGAGGGGGTATTTCACCATCTTGCTCACAAGCACTACCAATAGGATAAAGCATTTTTTCGATTTCACCATCCTTCAAGGATGCTTATGTGGGTAGATAAAGTTTATTTTTATTAATTGGTACTTTGACCAGCCAGTAACGTTTACCGGGTACAAATTAGCAAAGTTTTCTACCATATTAGCAAAGTTTTCTACCACGGGTTCAATAAATATGACAGACAGCTGCTGTCAAATCGTATTTGCATTACCCGAATTTTTCACGATTTCTACTTACGAAAATGCCGTTCTTGTAATCCATGACCAGCCCAAAGACAAAAACTCTCAACCACTTGGTGTGTTATTTTAATATACATATATTGAAGAATAATACAGAATTGTAGTACTTACATCATATTTCAACAACAATAACAAGTATATTAGGTTTTATGTCATTCTATAACCATATAAATTGCATTCCAACAATTTCCAACAAATAATAATTTCATTGTTGTCAGCCGGAGATTTTGTTGGTGTCTGCTTGCAGATTTATAAAAAGATAGTCGGAGGCTATTGGATATAGCCGTCCAATGTGTATTCGCTTCCTTCTGGACCCGGCTCTTTTAAAAGGTTTTTATAATTTGACCCAGTTCCCGAGGGTCAAGGGATTATGGACTGCAATCATGTTGCAATGTGACCAAGTAAGTACCTCTGAATATCATACTACTGTAACGGATATTTTTACAATCAATATTTGTACTATCAATGAATTCACAGGAACAGGGAAGGTATATAAAATGTACCTATATCCTCACTACACACCTGTAGTATTCATTTCCTTATTCCAACAGTATTCGATTTCCCCAACTGAAAAAACCAAGTACTGAAATGACTTTCTTCTTTCAGACGGAGAAAATGCCGAAGTAACCTTAACCAGTAACTGCTACAGAAAAGGTGTCTTCTCCAGGTGGACGTGCTGATTGAAGTGATTCTGTATGAGACCCTAGAAATTTTGTACAACTGTGTTTTAAAGAGTAGATTCCCTGTACTTTTATTGTGAAAAACACTTATTTAGCTTTATGGAAACTGTAATAAAACTTCAGAATATTTTGGTATATCTGTACAATATATTTATTTAATAACATGTGAGAGAAAAACATTTCTCTTTGTAAGAACATACCTAATACGGTAGATTATACTTAGTTTTTATAAATATATGGCAACATTATCAGGAGTCAGTGGGACGACGGCAGCCATAATATTTTATAATATTGTATGGATGAATATGAATGGTACAGACAAATGATTGTATATTATTTATAATCATTCTCACGCAAGGTCATTTAGTAGATGTTGCCCCATGTGTAGGCACGGTGGGGCAAGGTGGGGCATTTGCCAACTCTGGCTGGGCGATGCATGACCTCTTAGATTGTAGACCAAGTTGCGTTTTCAAATTTACAGCACTTCAAATGACGGTTTTTCCGTCTTCCGTTCATGTTGATAGAGCCCAAAGCATGAATATGTTGTCGAAGCCTACTGTTTTTGGTATCTACTCTAGATTTTTATTTTTTGTCCCACCCTAAATCAATACCTAGCTACACCCATTTGTTCAACTACAAACATTACAAAAATTTCAATGAACTAGAACTAGCTAGAGAATAACTAGCTTCGTGTTGGGAACACCTTACTAAATGAATATTCTAGATTGTAAAGTAAACAATACATTCTGTTTTATATAATCATTATGTTAGCAGCTCTGGAGACTCTGGATGGCTGATGGCTATTCTTTTAGTCTTCCTCATCCACAACGCACAGCGGTGTACTCCTCAATTGCATTCGGTTTATCTGAAAGTAATAATAAGGGATAAAACATTCATGAAACACTAAACACCTGCCACATTCCACCTGTGGATCAATGAGCATGCTCACAAATCAACAGCCAGTTGATTTGTGAATGGAGGGAAATAATTATGCCGAGTCTTCAATTTATGATGGTCCGATGCTTTGTGACCCCCTTGCACAACGTGTGAAACGCTTGTAAACTGTGCGACCCAAAATTTAAGTTTCTTGTTTTTGTAAAAGCGCAATGAAACCATGCATTATTTTAATTCAATGGCAAGCCAGAATTTAACACTAAACAAATACAAAATATTGTTACTGAAGTCGCTCAGTTGTACATAATATTGTATATTTTTTACTATTTCTGTGTAAAAGTCCCTAAAAAGCGTTTTAATAAATACAATAGGAAATGTACAGGTTGATTTTTAAATATGCAATGTAAATGTTTTACCTAGAGCAGAGGCATCGATATTCCAGCCGCTGTGGTGCCTCTGGTGAGGGAGATCGTACATTTTATCATCGTCTCTATGTTGTCCAAGGGAACAGCGTTGCTGGATCCCTATCTGATGAGGGTGCACTTTTGTCTCTCCAGTCCCTCATATTTCACTTTATTGTATTGGTTCACCTGAAGGCTCTGCAGACAAATACACAATAGATGTTAAAGACACTGTACCTAAACGATTTAACAGCAGAAAATCACAAAAAATAGCAATGAGGAAAGAAGAAAGAGTAAAACATTTTGTGACGCATGAATTAAGACAAATCTACAAATTCAACTAAATTCTTTAGTAATATCACTCAATAATCAATAAAACATAACAAAAACCCGTTGAACTTACCTTATAGTTTGCATAAATAAACCAATCCCGTTCGTAAACAACAATAAACGAACACTGTGTTGACACCATGTTGACACTTTTGACGTTTGTGATTTCATAGAAACAATGGCGTCTAAGCACGTCTAAGACAGGCGTGGCAGTAGACCAAAATAGCTACTTGGCACCATATTTTCTGTGGCGAAATGCGCACGGGTTTTTGAGCATGATTCTCCTACCAATAAAGTTATGTGACCGGTAGTTAAGAGCAACATTTAAAGAGATTGGTGAAATAGCCCCTGAGTATTGAGAATGAATGAATGAATTTTCGTAAGCGAAAAAATCGCAAAGTTTTCAATAAATCTTTGTCGAGAAATCGATAGATGTCAGTAATGACCATTTTTCATTAAAATTAAATCTACAAAATCTCTAAGTTAAATAATTTTTTTTATGTCTTTCAAATTCCTAAAAAATAAATTATATCTGAATTCTTACTTCGTTAGATAATATTATTTTTTTAACATTAACTCCACACAGGAAGCCCTGAGGAAAACAATTTCTCTCAGGGCCTATTTCTCTGAGATGCTGTGTGGAGGGTCTTTTTGAGGAGAGGAAGGAAGAACATTGGTCTTGAAGAGACCCATGTTGTAGGAAGGAGGAAACACAGAGGCCAAACCGTTCCACAGCCGAGCAGTTTAACATAAGAACTCTCATGTGACAATTGTCAACCGTGTGCATATCGCTTGCTGAGGATTGGTTTGTACTATGTCCACAAAAACTCGTATTGAAAAATAAAAGTTTTTGAGTTTCAAAAAATTATATTTTTGCTTCCTTTATTTCAAACTAATTGTTATAAATATTTAAAAAAAATACAAGGGTTAATCTACCTGTAAGTAAAAGAACAACATATTTGGTTGAATTTTGAATGAACTAACATGTACTTCAAATCACAGCTTAAAAGAAACCTAAAAATACAGGAGTACAAACCAATCCTCAGCAAGCGATATGTTGGGCACGCGTTCGGCGTGTTTTCCGACTATGCACCGGTGCCGAAGGGATCAATGACGCTAGTTCCTCGGAGCATCTTCCATTGAAATACCGGTAGAACAAGGATAGTATTCCCACCCGACGCCTGTGCTCTAAAGATTGCAATCCGTCTGTTAAGGTGGGAGAATAAAATATAATATAATATAAAACGGACTGCCCGTTTCTGCACAGAATCGAGGGTATTTTTCAGGTATTTTGGAGCTCCATATCAGAGGTGGCTGCCAAATTCAACTGTGGGGCGCACTTGTGATTTGTTTCCATTTTTTTCATAACCACTTCCTCTGCCAGAGGTAATCCTGAGTGGTTCGCTACATTTGTTGATTTAGTAGGGGTGGTCTTGGCGGCGAATGCGTCTGCATACCGACTTCGTGGCAGGTCCGATCGAGAGAGAATGCTTGATGGAGACCTTTTAACCTCTCCAGCAAGGCTCTCTCGGAACATCGCCTTACACCGCAGTGGGAGGGATGGATTCGTACGTTCGTCAATCCGTGGAGGCACTGATCCCTAGATTCCTACACACTCCTCACACCTTTTTCATTCCGAGAACTTCCTCTCCTTCACAGCATCCCCAAAATTGGCATAAGTCTTAAGTAGAATCATTTTTCTCGGGAGCCCAGGGGTGGGGAGCCAATGTAAAAAATTATAGAAGGCCTTGAGGAAAATAATTCCCCTCATATATTACTTAATATTGAGGTATGTGATTATAGCCTTCTTGTAACCGTATTCCGTGTTGTTGAACACATCCCTTATTTCTGCGATAGTATTGCCAACTTATAGGTACAAGCCAGTATCTAAATGTCTGAACGGAATTCAACTAACAATGCTTTTGCAGGGCCAGATCTAGGTGGGCGGCAATTTAAGGGGGCTCCAAAATCGTAATTTATTTGTTTAATTGAAAAAAAAACTTGATTCACAAAGCGTCTGGAACCCAGCGTACGTTGTTCTATCGATTAATCATTTGAATTTAAAACGCCCAGTTGGTTTTTGAACACATCCTAAGTTGATTTAGTGTAGGTCAAAAGTTTCCCAACTTGGGCGATAACGCCCCCTTGTGGGCATTTGAGACTTTCAGTGGGGCAGTAGAAGACCCAGAGAAAATTAGGGAGCGTTGAGATTGCACAGCGAGGGCGTGGGCAGGTTAAAAAAGGTCTAAAAAAGACAAAAAACACACTAATAACGTACTAATAAAGCAAAGTAAACATTAATTTTGGTTATCTCTAAATCTAAAAAGTTTATCAGATGACATACTTTTAAGAAAAACAGACTGCTGATTTCGGATGTACCCAAGTAAAACACTTTGAAATCTTATCTACGGATCTTTATCAATATCGACTTATTACTGGAATGAGAAAAGTCACCAATTTACATTTCTTATGTGTTTATCGCTCAAGAGTCTCAACTGCTCGCAACCGTCTTTTTATTGTTATATGAATACCACACAACAGTCCCCACGGCTCCCGCCTGGAGCTATTGAGATGGGCATCCCTAATTGGGCTGTTTCCAAGAACTCACAAGAACGTGCGGGGGAGACTATATGCCTACATATGATATTAATAATGCAGATCATGGAACACTAATAAACTGTTTATCAGATGTATTATTGCATTTGGTACAATGCAATAACAGTAGCTATGAGATGTTGACATTAAACCTAATGTTTTTTTCTATATTAAAAGCAGTTAATCAATATATATTATAAAAGAAATTACAAAAAACCGTGCGGCTCGCAAAAACTCAGAAACGAATCCCGGTTCGATTAAGGGAGTAATATGGTGTGGTAGATCTCTACTCCACTTCCAGGATGACGGTTCCCGTTTTTTATCTAGAGGGCGTGCTTTTGGAGATATGAGGGCTAGAAATTTCGCACTCTTGAAATTTTTAGAACAGTCTTCCGGAAAATTCCAGAAGGTTCCATCTTGTTCTTCGTGTGCCCTATCAGATCCCCCCTACGTTGGCGATCACTCTGGAAAATGTCTCTCTATCTTGTGCTACCCGGAATAGCTCCTCCGCACTTCTAATGCCGGTCCACTTTCATATATTTCGTAGCCAAGACAATTTGTCTCCTACCAGGCCCTCGGCAACCTTCTATTTTTCCTTTCAATATTAATCGGAGCAAGTGATACCTTTTCCCTCGAAGTATGTGACATATTTCATATATGAAATTTTCCTTACTTTTATTGACGTGAGCAGTTCTCTTTCTGCTCTAGCCCGCCTGAGAATTTCTATGTTGGTGATCATGTCGGTCCATGGGACCTTGATTATTCTCCGGTGAATCCACATATTAAAAGCCTCTAACCTGTTTTTGGTATTTACTTTCAAGGTCCATGTCTCACATCCATACAACAAGACTGACTAACATTCTCTGCCCTAGTTTTAAATTGAGGCTGTCATTGCAGAAGAGGGATTTCATTTTACTGAATGCAGTTCTTGCTGCCTCAATTCTGCACTTAACCTCTACATCTGGGTCAAGAGTCTCCGTGAGAATGCTGCCGAGGTATCTAAATCTTGCCACCTTTTCGACATTGCAACCATTTTATTGTATTCCAGAAGGTTCTATAAGAACTCTAGAAAGTTCTGGAAGGAGTGGCGGAATAGGGAACGTTCGGGAATAGGGAATCGGAAACATCATTGTGGAACATTCCAGAACACTCTCAAATGTTGTCCTGAGCGAAGCCGGGTAACCCAGCAAATCTTGAATAAAAAACGTCTCGACTTCTGACACCTCAATTGATTTTCATGATTGATACAAAATGACAACACCTGTTGAAAATAACAAAAACTTTTGGTCATGATGACGTCACACGATTCACACTAGATACGGTAGTTTTCGGGGAATCTTGAAAAATTAAAACTTTGACATTTTTTTTAACTATTAAAACTAACTAAAAATAAAAATAAATATGCAGTTATTAGAGCTCCTTATCATAGAAATGTGCTTAAAAATATCTTGGCGTTCAAAGTACATTTAAAATAAATGTCAGTTACAGCCTTGTCCAAACCAAAACGAAGTATTTACGTTTTTTGATGAGCTCGATAAAAAAATCATTGATGCTTATCGAATGCACATAATTTTATAAACATGTCTTATAGACAGATTATGTTTTATCGATAAGCGTTTAGTATTTACGATGCGGTTATTAGTTTTTGAGTTATTAGGCAGTTATTATGATATGATTACTAAATAATGCAAGGTTTTGATATTGGTCCGGAATTACCCAAATTACTTTCGATTTCATCACGTTTATTTTTATAGCTGAATTTTTGACTGAGCGAGTTACAGCATGAACGTTGTATGTAGGCTATATTACAATGTTATAATAAGAATTCAATTTGGGAGGCGGGTATGGGTATCTCCGCCACGGGAACTAACGTTTATTGGATAACAGAATATTATTAATATTATGTTTATCGCTACAGAACTTCACTGTATAACATTCTAGGTGCGAATAACACATGAATTAATTGTATCTAATATTTTTATATTACTTGCGCGGCAACTTTCCCTTATCCCTCTCCTCCCCTTACCCTTCCCAACCCAAATCCCTATTTTGCAGTCTATTTCAGTTATAATCACACTTATTTTAATGTTGTGTATTAGTTTACCATTTGTTGAATTCACATTTGTACTCTTATTATTTTTTTAAATATTCTAGTTTATATTCAGTTAATCTTGTTTCTAAATACCTATCTGTGAACATTAATAATTGGTCTGTTTTTTTATCATCCTCTTATGTTTATTGTATTACTAAGACTGTTAATGTTCCTTAAATAAATAAATAAATAACAACTTTGCCACAGGTGAGCACAAGTCGCTACGTCTGGTGCCCGGCTATATGGGGTTTAAGGTCTTGTCGGTCAATGAGTTTGCCTACCTACTGCGTGGCGGGCCGAATCGGTTGAGGGAGACCTGACCTAGCCGTACTCTCTCGACTCACACCCTGCACCGCAATGGGAAGGATGGATTCATACGTTCGTCACTCCGGAACAAATTGTTCCAAAGATTGCCATCCACACCTCATACGATTTTCATTTTCATAACTTCCGATCCCTTAAAAGATCCTCCACGCAGCATCCCCAAAGATAACATAAGCCCTGAGGTATTTTTTCCTCAGGTTGAGGTTCATCTAAAAAAAGAATGGTAAACGCAGGCTTAAAAATAATAACACCATTGAAAAAACATATGTAGATATTGAAACGTTGTTTGTTTAATTTCTATCACTTTATGTTTCAAATATTTAAACAATACACTTATTATTTATTATACTAGGCTTCGTATTACAAACAACTAAAAATTTTAATTCCTTACAAGCCATAAAACTAATACACATATCTCTAGTTAGAAGCCTAATCGAATATAACTCAGTAGTTTGGTCCCCAACCTACAAAATTCACATTAATAACATTGAGCGAATTCAAAAAAAAATTCTGCGTTTAATCAATTTTAAATTAAATATCCCAGTAGAAGACTTGAAATACGATTACTTATTAAATATTCTAAAATTACATACATTAGAAGACAGACGTAAAATAAACGACTTAACATTTTTATTCAAAATACTTAACTCTAAATTCGACTGTTGTGAACTCTTGCAACTCATTAACTTACGAATACCCACAGTAACAACACGACAAAATACAATATTCTATAGCAGCACTCATAAGCGTAACTACATTGCCCACTCTCCGATACAACGACTTCACACCATGGGGAATAAGTACTTGGGTGATGTTGACATTTTCAATATTAACTTGGCGAGTTTTGTGGATCATCTAAAAAAATTATTTCAACACTATCACTAAACATCTTGTAAACCAATAAAATAGCTGTATTTCTCTGTTTATGTTTATGTGTTTGTATGACTTGTTGTATAACTTTTATCTAATGTAGTTTTATTTGTATTATTTCGTATGTTTCAAAGTATCTGTCAAATTAAAATTATACTACAAATCATGTAAAAGCCCTCTGGGCGTCAAATAAATAAATAAAATACACTATGTAGGTACTTATAATTACAATACACCTTTATTGTAACACTACTACATTTAATATACACTTACTATTACACTATACACTCACTATTGCACTGTTGTATGTTCATTTTGTGCACAGCTGTTTAGACAATTTTTAATCATGTTTTTGCTTTTATGCCCATTGTTTGTTCTTCTAGGTACAATAATAAAATATATTAAACTATATTACCCACGCACAGGCTGCGCCTTAGTGGGTTCCCATCAATCTTATTATTTCATGATATTGTATATTAGATGTATACAATATCATGAAATAATAAGATTGATGGGAACCCACTAAAGCGCAGCCTGTGCGTGGGTAATTTGGGAAAAATAAAGGAAAAAAAATAAAATAAATAAATAAAATAAAATAAAAATTATAACAAAAATCAAAAACTAAAAGGTAAAATAGATGTTTTAAAGAAAATAGAAATAAATACTTAAATAAAATTAAAAATCTAAAACAAAAAATTGCATAAAGGTTAATGATAATTTTGTCAAGACCTCCCTTTCGAAAGAATTCAAAAATACAGAACTGATTACAACTATGCTGGGCGGTATTTTTTTTAGTATATTTTTTGTATGAATACCGCATAAGAGCCCCAACTGCTCCCGACCGCCTGGAGCCAGTGAGACTATGGCGTCCCCGATTGGGGTATGTTGTTATGTTGTTGGTAAGGACAATTGCTTGGTAATCTCAATTTGGGAGGCGGGAATGAGTACCGCCGCCCCGGGAACCTTTATTATTGGATAACCAACACCTCTGCCATAGGTCACCCCAAGTGGTTCGCTACGTTTGGTGATTTAGCAGGGGTGCCCGGGTTTATGGGGTGAGGTTTGTCTAGGTCTTGGAGGTGGATGACCAGGACACACCGAACCCCAGATTCCTACCCAACCCTTTTCCTTCCCAGAAGTCTCCTCTCCTTCCTTTCCTTAAAAAAAACCCTCCACACAGCATCCCCAAAGATGACATAGGCCCTGAGGGAAATTATTTTCCCCAGGGCCTCCTGTGTGGAGTTCATGAAAAAAAAAAAAAAAAGGAGATAGAAAGGTTGGAGGCGCTGGGAGGGTAAGGAGGTAGAAAGAGCAAGGTTGGGAAATACCTGGATATTTCAGCTGGATCAGGCGCAGTGCTCCAGCCCAAAAGGAAGAAGATTAATATTTATATAAAAACGAAATATATGGTGAAAAATTGGTTATTGGAAAAAGAATATTTATTTTGATACTTATGATAAAATTTATGAAAAAATGTTTAAACTGTAGATAAAAGATGTAAATTATAACTTTAAATATATTTGTAATTAATTATAAGCACCTGCTGTCAAGCCAATTGCAATTGGTTTAGCGGGACTTGTTTGTTGATTTATAAAATAAATAAATTTAAAAAAAAAAAAAAAAAAAATGTAATAGAGAACGCGCTAATATTAAAAACGATTATATTTAAGTGAAAATTGTGAAAATGTTTAATACGACTCGTTTAAAATCTCTTGGGGATTGTTTAAAATAACATTTAAAGAAACACTGATTTTTTTCGTACGTAGCTTGTAAAATAGCTGAAAAAAACGTGTTTATAATAATTTTTGGAGCACACTTGGCAATTTTTCCTATCGAGGGAATTTCGTACAATTGCCGTTTCGGCGCGGGGAATGAATAGATCTTCAAAAATAGAAAATAAAATTTACAAAATTTTAAGAAACCCCCGACACAAAAAAGGCTGATAACCTTGAAACGCCTGAACAGATTTTCATGAATAAGGAAATCCAATGAAAGATATTATGGCTTTAAAAAAATATGTTCATATAGACCAATAAACGCTGATTCTGAATATATAAGTTGTATTACGTAATATTTAACGTAGAGTTTTAAAAAAATTATTAAAAAGTCCATTTTAAAACGTGTCATTAAAACACCCTGTCAAGTTGGTATTGCTGGATTTGGACGGCGTGACGTCACCACGCCGCGTCACCTTGGTCAAAGTTGTATAGAAATCAACAGAATGTAAGGCGCAAGCAGTTCGACATTCTGTGTTATTGGTTTATAGAGATTTGGACATAAAATAGTTTTTGTTTTTATTGAAACATTATTTAGGCCTAAATAATTCAGTATCAAAAATAAAGTATCTCTATTAGTTATCTGTATTATTTAAAATATTCAAAAACTCTAACTGTATAAAAACGATCTTACTGCCCAGTAAAACGCTCCAATGCTGAAATTCAAAATGGCGGAATTCGAACAGCTGATTCCAGTTCCCTACAAAATTCATATTTCGGTTGGTCATGATGACGTCACACTAGATTCGGTGGTTTTCGGGGGATCTTGAAAAATTAAAACTGGACATTTATTTTAACTATTAAAACTAACTATAAAAATAAAAAATAAATATGAAGTTATTTAAGTTAGAATGTCATTATTCATTAAAAAAATTGGACTGGAGTTCTCTATTGTAGCTAAGAACCGTCTATATTACGTCAGCTTTCAAACAAAAAAAACTGGATCACAATCGGTCCATTCGTTTAGGAGCTACGATGCCACAGACAGACAGGCAGACACACAGACCCGTCAAACTTATAACACCGCTCCTTGCGTCGGAGATTAAAAATAGCGTTAGATTTTTTTAATAGCTTTAAAATTTAGACTGTTGGAAAATATGTAATAAATCGGTAGAAATGCAGGAAGCCGGGCCTTCAGATCTAGTCACCAAACACGGCTAAAGCCATTTCAAGCAACGTTTCAATTCTGAATGGTGGTCTTACACCAGGGCGATACCGAGAGTATCTTCCGCTCTGAAATGTGCCACAAATATACTTTATATTATTTTTTATTAATTAATTGTGAAATAAAACAAATTAATCTGTATTATATGCTTATTTATAAAAATATGCTTATGTGTGTATTTATTTGTTCATGCACGCATATTTGTGTACCCGTCTCAGAACAGACATCATCTAGTGAGACGGGTAACATACCTTTTTTTGTATAATATTGTTACTTTAATAAACGCCCGGGTTGCCGGCAATTAAAAAAAAAAAAAAAATCAAATTAAATTTATTTGTGCACGCCGGGGTGTGAACCTGCCCTACGGAGCTTACCAATGGACCACGAAAGCAGCCTGGTGAAAGTAAGGCTTTCTTGCACAATAAATGAATGCAACTAATTTAATAAAACGGAAACGGAGCGCGCAAACAAAATTACAGACAGGCACAAGTCTGCAATAATATTCATATTTTTATCAATATTTTTCTGCGCCATACGGTACTGAATAATTTAAAAATGTTATTTATTGATAATTCTTGAGGCATCTAAATATTTCCACAAAAATTTTAAAATCAAAAATTTCAATTATTTTATGAACCAATAAATTTCACTTACGTATTCAAATCAATCAAAATTTTGTATTCTTCGCTGACAGGTTACTATTATAAACCTTTCTGCATTGTTCCTGAGGCTGTGCAAGGAGAGGTTGGACCCGATATGAATACTCGAAACGAATATGATAAAGGGAAGACGATAAACCACCAGTTAAAGACCTTCGGAGAGTTGTGAAGATGATCACTGAACCTTGTTACGAAAATTCTCTAAATGACTAACGAAAGCCTCCGTTGTCTTTAGCGATCCGGAGGTCTCAGGTTCGATTCCCGGCGTACGAAAGTACATTTTATTTAATTGATTTCTGTTATTTCACAATTAATCAATTTAAAAATAATACAAGGTTTATTTGCGGCACTTTCCACAAAGGAAAAAGTGCATTTTTAACAATGTTTTATTTTTCATAGTTTTTGTAAAATAAACGTAGTAAAATTATTTTTTTAATGTTTTTCATTTACTCACAAATAATTGCCCAAGTTGTCTCTAAAATCATGAAACACTAAAATCTTTAATGGCCTATATCCATTGACCTAGTATACCCTAGACAAGCCGTCTCATAGTAAAAATCTGAAAAAACATAACCCCAAGTATCAGTAATTTCGCAATACAACTCTCCTTCGAATTCCGCCGTCTTGCATGCGAATTCTCGACAATATAAAACTGAGCACCGACTTAATCCCATAGTGTAATTTTCGAACTAATACATCGATAGGTGATCACGTGTTGCATGCGTGGACATTTAGACAAGCTGTGTTGTATAAAAATGGTTTTCAAAGTGGGGATCGCGAGACATTCATAAATTTAATTAGACAAAAATATTTTTTTACTTTATTATGACAAGCGATCCAATTTCGGAGGCGAGTATGGGTACCGCCGCCTCGGGAACCATTTATTGGATAACCAACGCCTCTGCCATAGGTCACTCCAAGTGGTTCGCTACGTTTGGTGACTAGGCAGGGGTGCCCGGGTTCATGGATTGAGATTTGTCCGGGTCTTGGCGGCGGATGCGTCTGCAAATTTTTAAATTTTATTTTTCTGTTGAACGTATGGCTCGTTGTCAACCACCAAGCAGCAATTTCGTCGGAGTGTCCTGTCGAAAGCGGTGTACACTGCAAACCATACTTTAGATTCGTGTACAAAAACTTGTACACGGTCCCGTATATGTATATATTGACCATGAGTTTTAAAATAAAAAAAATCCATTTATCGTTTGCTTGAAAATAATGACGAAAAATTCACCCTTTTACCGCCCACGCACCGTGGGCTGCCCAGGTTGGTTGCTTATCATTAACACAGTGATGAGCAACCAGCAGCCCGCAAGCCCATTTACTGCTTTCCGGACTTTTGACTACAAAAAATATCAAAAAAATTGCACTAAAAAATATTCAAAGGCTTCTGTTCTGTTTTGCAAAATGTCTTAGCCGAATCTTTCTTAAAAGTTTTGAATCGGCTGCTCAAACATTAAGTTTTTTTTTGTATATAGGTAATAATTAAAAAATGACAGAAATTTGTAGTTAATTAAAGCCCGTTAGTAAGCGCTCAAAAAGAAGTGGAAGGTGAGATATGTAAATACCAATGTTAGAGGGAGCGCGAAAACGATAGATAATATTTAAGCGAAAATTGTGAAAATGTTTAATTAAACATGACTCGTTTAAACTATTTTAAAATTGAACCAAAATCCCGCGGAAAATGTCATAGCTTTAAAGATAAAATGAATTATGATTTTTTGCATATATATAACTTGTAATGTAACAAAAATAAAGAGCTTATAATAATTTTCGAAATATACGATTATACGATTTTCTTCTATCGGAAGAATTTCATTAAATTACCGTTTCGGTGTGGCAAATGTAGAGATATTATCGTCAAAAATAACATATATTTTTTAGAAACTTAAAAACTTAAAGTGTTCTAGAGAAATATGTTGTAAAACGGTAGAAATTCGGAATGCTATGGCTTAAGATAGGTTAACTTTCGACCTTAATTGAAAAATAGTGCAGCGGTTTTTTGTTAAGATCTGCGTTTAATGTATTTTAAAGGTTTCCGTTTTATACAACCGGGTCGCGTTTTTAAAAAGTTTAAAAACCATTGCCATATCGTGCCGCAAGCCCTTCGTCTATGTGTTAGTATCGGTGTGTGGTGACGTCACAAGCATTTGGGAGATTAAGTGACGTCAGAAACTTTGCTTGCCAAAAAAATAATACGTCAATATTATTACATTTATTAAAACGCTGCCTTAAAGCTATCTGTAAGGAATACTTTTTTTTGTGTATTCAGATAGCTGGCTACATTATCAAATATAAAGTCCGCGGACTGTACCTTGTACAATATTCGGAAGTAGGATATTTTTGTGTTTGAAAAAATTAACTCCGTCAGGACGGCTGGGACAGCAATTAGTTTCAGTGTGGACCGATAAAAGGTAAAACACAAAGCACTATGCGATCTAAATAGTACGAAACAATGCTCGCACTTTTTCATAAATGGGCCTTGAGCCAATTTTATTTGGTTTCTGGCGTCATTTTTAAATTCACAGGGCACGTCTAGATATACTTGGTCGAAGCCTATATCTTATAATGTAATGCAAAAATAAATAAAGTAGCTCACATATGACTCGTATTTGATATACCTTTTGATTAAAAAATAATTTTTCAGTTTGGTTGTGTATTTTGATCTCAAATCTAAATTAAAGCTTTAGTTATTTATTTATATTTATTATCGCCCTAGTGGGCGTTTATATGAATAGACGGAAATGTATATTCACAATATTAATTACATGTTTTAAATAATCAATAAAATAGAATAAATAAGAATGCAATCAACTCTTAAGGTACAGAATTTTATAACATAAATTAAAAGAAACGAAATAGTACGAGTTGTACTTACAAAAACTGATACAATTCAGCTTAAAATATTTATACATATTATTAACAATAAGACCTGAAATAAAACAAAGTGTAATGTTTAAGAGCTAGTTAGTATTTGGGTATAAACAAACAATTACATATGGTTATTACTACAAATAGAACAGAAAAAATATGATAAAATAAGTATATCTTTTACTGGTAAATTTTGGATGAGAAAAGATTTTATGAAAAGAACAAAAAAATAATAAAAGTTAATTATTAGCAGATAAATTCGAGATTTGTTGACTTTTAATTCATTCAAAACTGCCAAAACTAAATATATCTATAAATTCGCAGTATTTTTTCGTAAGGTTAAGGATTCTTGGAATTGGTGAGTAAATAGAGTAATTTAGTATTGAGTTTATTGTTGCATCTAAAAATATAATTACTACGAGTTTGTCTGGCAGGTATGTTAATGCAAATTATTTCCAACAAATTGGTGCTGTCAATTAAAGATTTTATAATTTTGTATAAAAATAATACATCAATTAAAACACTTCTGTCTAATAATTTAGGAAGTCTGAATTCTCATTTTAAAATTTATGTATCGAAGGAATTTGTTTTGTACCTTTTCCAATGATTGAGAAATTGTATGAAACTGGCCGAAATGGGCCGCGCATACGTTCCTCTTAAGTATCTAATGAGCACTTTTGTGATTACCGTGACGGCACAAAAAAAAAAACAAAAATCTTACGTTATTTATCCTAATAATGCTGCGGCTCCTTCTAACATATTAAATAATGGTGAGACAAAAGATGAGACACAATATGAAATAACTCGTGTCTGTTTCCCCCAAAGAAGTACTTTTTTTCCTTTGGGATGTATTTTATTGCGGCTCAGATACGGCGAAAGAAATTGCATTTCATTTTCTTTACACGAGTGAGGGAGATGTATGATAATGATTGTAGGTTTCTTTTGGGATACGTTCACCGTCATACTTTCATTTTGTTGTTATTTAGGACGGATTGTTTCAAAAAATTTGATGAGTTCATCAAATATTTGAAGTTGATTTTAAGGTTCTGTGTAAGTTCTTTTCGAGTTCTGTTTTTTATCATCATAGGCCAGCTGCTTCACAAAACTGAAATCATCACAGAACTTGAATAGAATTTACACAAAACGTGAAAATTAACGTCAAATATTTGACGAATTCGTCAAATTTTTTGAAACAACCCATCCTTAGTGCGCAAAAAAGAGCTGCAGTATTATAGGTGTAAGAACAAAAGAAAAACCATCAGCGCATTGACATCTGACGTTTTTTGAATTTTTGGAATTGACTCACACTTCAATATTATCCTTGGGTTAGCTTTACACCCGTAATTAAAATTTACGGATTGCGTAAGATTTTGACAGGTTACTCACAAGAGCGTTTACATATGCACCTGACTTGTGGTAATTAATGATCACGGAAGATTTGCGGAAGTTCGACCTGTGTAATTGCTCATGCGACCGTTTACATCTGTAAATTTATTTGCGGTCAGATGACTTCCTGACAACAACGACCTTCTACTGTCAAATTTACGCGGTTTGTCAATAAAGACGAAAAGGCCCAAATAAAGTGCTGAAATAGAATTTGGCTTTAATTAAACAATTTTCCTCGCACTTTTGTTCCGTCAAAGGCGAAAATCAATGGATTTCTTTCATTTTATCCGAATGACAGCTACCTGACGGCTGCTGACAGCAACCGACTTCGTATTCAAATACGTAATTTTAAAAACAGAAACATTGAGATTAGAGGGGATTGTACCGATAATTAAATAGAAGGATGCCCTTTTTTCAGAAAACTCAAATAAGTGGAAATAAATACTAGTTTTATAGGAAAAAATCCAATAAAACCAATATTGTCTTTTGATTTTTGACATTTCGCAACGGCTAATTTTGTTACTATTTCTTACAGAAAGTCCCTCAGCTTATCAAACTGATTTTATAAGCTGTGAGATGGCTGGGAATTCGCGCGGACGCGATTAGACCTGTCAAAAAACTTCCGAAAGAACAAGTTCTGTAACTTGCTTTAACATTGGTAATTTGGCCGTAAATCGCTTACAGGAGCGAATTACGGGAAAAACTTACGAGTGTAAACCTAGCCTTGTAACTACATTTCATACTTTCAAAATTATCGTCACGGCTAGTAGTATAGTAGGGGTCTACGAAGACGAGACAGTGCAGTTTATAAGAGAGGTGCAAGAAAAATGATTTACTTTTTTCTTTAAAAGAAACAGACATAAATATTATTTGTTTCTCATCATATATTTATTTATTTGCGGACAAATAGTCAATTAATAATATAACAATAACACAAATAAAAAAAGAGATGACAATGAAAGGAAAGTACATATAAATGAAGAGCATTGACAAATTATAACATTAAAGAACAAATAGAAGACAACTACAAGTCAAAGCTTGAAGATAGATTTAAAAGACTTAAAAAATTACACACGGCGTATCGACTGCCGAAAGTCATTTAGGCTAACACCAAAAAATGCAATGCTTTGACTTGCGTTGACAAGTCTCGACATTCTGAATAAAGGAGAATGATATCCATAATTAGTAGAATGTTGATTGAGGAACGGCAATTCTTTATTTCGAAGTCTACGGGAAGGGGATGAGTTGTAACAAAGCAGGTGTGTCAGTAATACTGTAAGTAATTTTGAATATGCAAATTAGATCAGTGTCCTTTCTACGTTTTTCTAAAGAAGAAATGTTTAAAGTTTGTTCAATTTCATCATACGAGTACTCGCCTCTTTCAAGTCCTAGCCTCCAAGCAATTCCTCGTAGGAAGCGATGATGTTTTGAAAAAGTTGCAGCATTATTGTGGTAAGGAAGTGTGTTTATTGTCTGTTTTATGCCGTCACGGTACCGTGACGTTGACTGTCACGGTTATAATAAAAGCGCTCAATAGAGTAAGTAGGTATTTTAAATTATTGTCATTTTAATAGGGTAAAAGCTGGAAACTTGCCCCAGTGGGATACATGCACCGGTTTTGAAAATACTATTTTTTTAAATTTTTTTATTTTTTATTAGTATCTATAGCAAAATTTGTACATAATGTATCTATAAATTGTATTATATTAAGGTATTATAAAGTTTTTTTTTTTTTCACAGTCCTCCTCACTAGGGTTCCCTGTTCTGAGGCGGCCTGTAATTTTTCCACATTTGTATTTAGTATCCAGTTGTCTTTACATGGTCTTCAGTATGTTTGATAGTTCATTTTCACTTTGTTCTCTCAACCATATTTTTACTTTTGTTTTAAATTTATTTATTTCTGTTATATTTTTTGTTTGAGTTGGTAGAGCGTTGTATAGTTTTGTCGCATTGAATTTCATATTTCTTTGTCCAAAAGGGATGTTAGGGATGTTGGTGGCATTAGCATTTTACTATAATTAGAAGTGCCCTCTCGCAGGCCCCAGTGACACGTAAACCGTCGGAGTAGGCGCACGCGTTTTTTTGTGTGAACGAAAATCTTCCGCGGCGAAGCTTTGACGGGCGTCGAAATTATATTGGCAAGTAATTTCAATTGAATATTTTTATTACTGATTGTGTTTAAATTACACTGTTTATTACGTTTATTGCTGAATAGAGCATGTATTCGTATCAAAAAGGATAGTCGCTTATTTACTTTTTCAGAAAGTCGCTCTAGGGGAATCTTGAATTATTAAAAGTGAAAAAACGATAATACTAAAATGAATAAAATTAAAATTAAAAAGTTTCAATTGATGATTATTGCGCAGAATGTTTTGAGAATCACAATTTTACTTAATCGAAATCAGTTTGGATTAAATGTGAAATATGTTGAATGTGGTTCGTGAAACTTGTGCAATATTCGAAAACCATTGCCTGAGATGTGGAAAGTTGAAAACCTGGCTTATTTTGATTAATGCTAATGCCAAGGTTAATTGCCATATTGTTATATATTTTACACAATGATATTTTACTAGTTACTTACGTAACTAAAAGTTTGGAGGCTATTTTCGTTAGTCGCCAATAAGTCTGTGATTTTGACGCCGGATACATGCGTATATCGTTGCCGCGTATGTTTTGCCTTAAAACAATGGAATAATGTCTTAACTAGGAGATCTGTATAAAGACCTATTTGCAGAGTATAAAAAGGGAAAAAAAAAACCTAGTGCAATCAGATTATACCTGTATTTAAGGCAGTATTCTGGTCTAGTATAAAGATATCAAAAAAAATTTTCTTCGTTTTTCCAAAGCTTAAATATTCAAAAATATCTCCTTAAAAGGATTTTTCGAAATTCACATTATTTTAAAAGTTAAAACCAATTTAATATCGTGGTTTAGACAGAATCTAACCAAAATCTAAATAGAACAAAATTTTAAACGCATTTTTCTCCAAACCACTTTTTTGAGACGGTTGACACGATATCTCAAGTTCTACTAAACCAATTTACTTGAAATTTGGTGTGAGCTTTCTCTATTCATTCCTATATGGCGGGAACTAGAATGATAACAAAATTTCAATTTTCACTATTTTTAAACATTTTGTCAGTCAAAAAACTGGTACAAAAACGTCTTTTTTATTTCAGACAGCCGCCATTTGGGATTTTTTTTCTTAGTTCGGGCCATAGCCGCATTTATTTGAATTAGGAAATTTTTTTTTTTTTAATTACTGGGAGGGTTGCAATCGTGTCAACCAGGGCGCGCCATGTTTTGAGACCCCCACTTCAACACCCTGTAACTTTTTGAATTTAAAATTTTTTCGTTCGGCTCTTTTTTTAATGGATTTTTTAATATTTAATAAATATTTGATAAAAAATAGTTGTTAAAAATATTACCGGTTTTTTATTGCACCTGAAAAAACACCTACAATTCATGCTTCTAGACTAGAATACCCCCTTAAAGATAATATTCTGAAAATTTCAATATACTTTGTACTAAAAAATGCACGTGATTTTGGGTATGGGGGGTAGTCTAAAACCTGACCACATATCACCAGAGGAGGTTAAAAAGTTGCTAAAAAACGTCACGTGATTAATGGACATTTTTTTAAATAATAGAGCCTCTTTTGAAAAGCGGCGCAACTATCTGGCTTTTACCCTATGGTTTTTTGCTAGGGCAATACTGTAAGTAAGTACCTTCTTCTCGTCTATGACGTAAATGCATAATATATTATGCAAAATAATACAATATCACTGCGATGCAATGGGACTTTACAGACCAGAAAAACACTAGTTTACCAAACAACACAGTTTCCTGTAAAATTTGAATTTAAAATACTTCAATGACGCATGACGGTACAAATCTTTGAAATACAATAATATTTGTGAATCAACTTGTCCAGTTTTGTGTAGCTACGACCCCCATCATTACACAAGCAACGTTTCCCTGTATTTAAGAAAAGACTATCTTCTTCTTCTTCAATGGCTCTACAGCCTATTTCGAGCCTTGGCCTCCTTCAGGATAAGCCTCCACCGCCCTCTGTCCTCGGCCGTCGTCTTCCAATCCGCAACATGAAGTAGTCCCTTTGCATCCTTCCTGACATCATCCTCCCATCTCAGTCTAGGTCTGCCCGTCTTTTGTTTACCTCCCGGGTGTCCTGTTAGTCTTCTTCGGACTCTTGTGCTTGGCGTTTGGTGCACATGTCCGGCCCATCCTAATCTTTGGAGCCTTAAATGGGTAGAGAGTCTATATATTCTGAAAATCTGGTCTTCTTCAAAGGAAGCAATCTTCCTAACATGCCTTCCGTTGATATGATTGGTTTAACAACTCTAAGTGACAACTCAGAGAGCACCAATTCATTGTTACGCGGATGATAGTACAGTCCATGATAGCTTTTTGTTTGACAAGCCCACAAAGGGCACACAAACTCCAACGGCTCGGAGGGCTTAGAAGCAAAGATTGGGCAGTTACCTAGAGAGTGTTTTCTCTTGGGCTAAGAACAACCTCGTCGAATTCAATGTTTCAAAGACCCAATCATGTCTGATTACGTCTAAAAAGGATCGAAATGAAAATCTAGCCTTCTTCAACGGAAGCAATCTTCCAAACAGACCCTCCATTGATATGATCGGTTTAACTCTAGGTGACCAGCTCAGGTACGGGGGCTCCATCGAAGCCAGAGTTAAGTTAGCCTCTCAGAAACTGGGCGTACTGTAGGTACAGGGCCCGCAGATACTTTAAAAGTACACACCTGCTAACCCACTACAAATCACAAATGCGCCCCACGGTCGAATTTGGAGCCCCAAAAAACCTGAAAAAAACTATCGAATCTGTGCAAAAACGGGCTGTCCGTTTGATAGATCTTTGATATACAAACAGATTGCAATCTTTAGAGCACAGGCGTCAGGTGGGAATTCTATTCTTGTTATACCGTTATTTCAATGGAAGATGCTCCGAGGAACCGGCGTCCTTGAATCTTTCGACACCGGTGCACAGTCGGGAAATACGCCAAGCGGGCGCCCAACATGTGTTGACATTTGTCACATGAGAGCGGATCACTTTTACCACTCGTTATTGTGTTAGCTAGGCTGCGGAACGATTCACCGGCCTCTGTGTTTCCTTCCTCCTGCAACGTCTCTTCAAGATCAGGTTCACTCCTTCCTTTCCTCAAAAAGACCCTCCACACAGCATCCCCAAATATGACACGAGCCCTGAGGGAAATCAACAGGTCCTCATGTGAGAGTAGGTATAAAATAAAACTCCAATTATTGGGTTATGTATAGGCTGCAGAGGTAGGGGGAGAGAAGGAGATGGGGAAGATGAAGATGAAAAAGTACCTGCCTGTTCAGACCTGCTCACTTAACTCGGAAAGTACGTAGTTATTTTAGTTGAGTTAACTGCGGTTATGCGAGGTTATGTTAGGTTACGTTTTTTTAAATTATTTTAAGTGAATACCACACAAGAGTCCCAACTGCTCCCAATCGTCTGGAGCCAGTGAAGCTATGACATCCCCAATTCTTGTGAAGCAATGGGGAGGGAAAGGAGATGGGGAAGAGGAAGGTGGGAAAGTACCTGGCTAATCAGATCTGCGTTACCAAATGCGGTTAAAACCATTTCAATCCACGTTTCAATTCTAAATGATGACGTTACACCAGGGCGATACTTAGAGCATCTCATACGGAACGTGCCGCAAATACACCTTTTATTTCACAATTGTGAAATAAAACAAATTAATCACAACTAAATTTATTTGCTACGGGATTCGAACCCGCGACCTTCATATAGCTGGTCGAGAGCGATACCTCTCGACCGAGCAGGTCGACAAGCCTACCTTTTAATAGGAATATAAACGCTAGAAATATTTCGATTCTCATTCTTACAAAATTTAAAATCGGGCGTCTTATTTGCACGAGGCAAGTAAGCGAAAAAGTGGTTTTTATTTTTTTTTTTCATAATTTTATAAAAATGAAAAAAGTTAGAACGTACAAAACCTCAAAAATAGACTAAGCCATAAAGGTGTATTTAAAAAAAATGTTTCTTATATTATTACCTCGAGAGTGTTTTCTCTTGGGGTAAAAATAATCTCATTTAATAATAATTTAATGTTTCAAAGACCCAATCATGTCTGATCACGACTAAAAGGGATCGAAATGAAAATCTAGTCTCCTTCAACGGAAGCAATCTTCCGAACAGGCCCTCCATTGATATGCTTGGTGTAACTCTAAGTGACCAGCTCAGGTACGGGGGCTGCATCGAAGCCAAAGTTAGCCTCTCAAAAACTGAGCGTACTATACAGGACCCGCAGATGCTTTAATAGTACACAACTTCTAACCCTGAACAAATCACAAGTGCGCCCCACTGTTGAATTTGGCAGCCGTCTCTGGTCTGGAGCCCCAAAATATCTGAAAAAAAACCCTCGACTTGTGCAGAAACGGACGGTCCGTTTGATAGATTCTCCTAACTTAACAAACGGATTGCAATCATTAAAGCACAGGCGTCGGGTGAGAATGCTATCCTTGCTCTACCGGTATTTCAATGGAAGATGCTCCGAGGAACTAGCGTCATTGATCCCTTCGGCATCGGTGCATGGTCGGGAAACACGCCAAACGCGTGCCCAACATATGTACACGGTTGAAATTTGTCACATGAGAACGGGTTATTTTCAGAGTTAATGTAAAACAAAAAAAAATAACTTCATAGTTAAGTCACGCAAAAACATTTTTTTTTGTGGTTTACGCTTATATTTTTTGTTATGTAAATAAAAATATTATTGAAATTCCAATACATAGAAAAGCTAGTAAAAGCTTCAATTTATCCGTAGCATATTTTTTGATGTTCATACTGTAAACCGATTCGTCGTAAAGATGAATCTAAATAGTGATTTCACGGTATAGCTTCATCCTAATTAATAGTTTATTTTTTTAATTTTGCCAATTTAATTTTTTAGCTTAATTTATTCAATAAAATGTACATTACATAAAGGAAGTACCCCGTGTCCAAATTCCGACTAAATTTTAATAACCTTGTTTTAGCTGCGATTTTAAAAAAATATTAAGTAAATTAGACGATTACTATTATTGGTTTAGTATTAAAATGACGTTGCGTTATTTTTTAATAAAATATAAACATCTGGTTTGGGTAATAATAAATTCAAGGTTCATAGTAAATGAATCAACTTTTTCCTTAAGTTTCATGTCAAGACTTGAAAAATTTTGTACTATTTATTTAATATCAACAGTATAAATACACTATAAGCACACATTTCACAAAATATTAGAAACAGTAAATGAAGATTTTAACAGGTAATTATGGCGTTTGAAAGAGAAATGACACCAGAGATGCGATAACATACGAATATCTATAGTACAAATAAAATTAATATTCAATTTTTTAAAAGAAAAACTCTCTTTTTATAACTTTTGAAGGTTATTCCCTTCATAATATATTTCATATTCTTTCATATTTTCATTTAGATTATAAGTGCTATCTTCTTCTTCAATGATAAATTACGTTGATGGGAATAACCTTCAAAAGTTATAAAAAGAGAGTTTTTCTTATAAAAAATTGAAAATTCATTTAGACTTTCATAAAGTCAATAGTTCCATATGAATAAATTCGGATACATTTATCCGAGACGCTATTCAGGTTACAAACCAATTCTTAGAATGATTGTTCCAATAAAAAGAGTAGTTGCCTATAATATGGAAAAAAGAACTAGTTGAAGATAATATTGTTGATTCTAAATATTTGAAATATGAGATTGACAAATATGACGGTTTGACAGAAGGTGGCAATAGCGAAATTGGATAACGCGCGCGTCCCGGTTAGACGAGAGGTCTGGGTTCGTGTCCCAGTTGCGACCATTGTCTTTTTCTATTTTTCTGTGTCTTGTTCTCTTTCATATTTTCATTTAGATTATAAGTGTTATCTTCTTCTTCAATGAAAAATTAATATTGATTGAAAAGATTTGATAGTATAGCCCTTTTGTACCTACAAGTAATTAAGTAGAAGTTTACGATTTTATAATATTTTTTTTATTAATCCTACGAATATGTGATAATTAACAAAAGATAGGTGAATTTATTGGCTATATAGAACTATAATCAGTTTCTTTGTCTCTGTATTAAAATTCGGAGGTATGATTTTTTTTAATTTGGGCGGAATATATTCAAAATGATCACCAAAAAATGTCGAGCAATCGAAAAAAAAGGTTTTAAATTGCGCTGTCGCTTCAGTGGCAAACCGTGTTTCGTTAGTGACTTAGCAGGGGTACCCCAGGTTCATGGGGTGAGGTTTGTCTAGTTCTTGGTGGCGAATGCGCTTGCCCACCTACTGGAATTAGGACAGACTGGTTGAGAGAGATCTAACCTAGATTTTTCTATCCAAATTCTCTCTAACCATAGAATGGGAGGGATTCATAAAAACACTGATCTCCAGATTCGTACCCACCCATCATACTTTTTTCTTTCTCAGATGATCATTTGTGGAAAAGTGTGTGGAAGGGTTAAGATTTTCCTGTGGGGAAAATTTAACCCGGACATAAAGTCAAAAGAACAAATAAAAAATATTTGGATGATTTGTGTACCGTTTTTGTAAAAAAATCACCTCAAGAGCACTGCACAAATTTATAATATAATCAATTCAATTCAATTCATTTTTATTATTTTAAAAACATTACAAAATTTTACATTTTAATTCGTTTTTAAAATACATTTGTAACAGTGGTAGATACAAACTATATAAGCATTAATAGAGCTTGCCTTTTAAAGGCAGCTTCATTAACGCTAAATATGTCGATATCGATTAATTCTGTTTAACAGCAAAATTGCTCTCCCGACCGGCATGACCATTGGCAAGTTAGTCCTGCAGGCCGGAAGATAGAACAGTCTATGCTGTCGGTGGCGAAGATACCCATCGGGAACATAGAAATGAATGCTCTCCATGATAGCTGAGTTTTCAAACCATCCGCGGATCAATCTGAATAAATGCGTAGCAATGTGTACATCCCTTCTGACCCGTAGATGGTTCATACCGAGCACACCCAAAAGAAAGTTGGTAGGATAGAGCCACGGATAATAGCCATACTTCCTCATGTATAGAAATCTTAGAAATTTAAATCTTACTTCTAACTACAAACCAGGCCAACTATTTTAACAACTTATGACTAAAAAATGATGTTGGTGCTTTTTGGAAAGACATCTATTAATAATTTGATCATTTTCTTTACACTATCCGTACCAATTTTGATAATGTCTCCACGTACGCCACAAGGACATTATTAAATCGTTTTATTTCCACTGGTAGAGATACGCTTAGGAAGTCACGTAGTGGTTTCACACCCGTTTATCAATATCTTTGTTTGTCTTTCCGGCAAAATATGCGAAGTCATTCCCCTGCTCCAAGTATTCACCATTATAATATTGATGGGAAACTAGGTTTCACAGATCACGTTCAGCAAATTGTAAATCAGGGTATGAAAACATTAGGATTTCAGCCAGTTTCATACAAATCTTAGATTTTGGATTTGAGATCAAAATACCCAACAAAACTGAAAAATTATTTTTTTAATCAAAGGGTATATAAAATATCTAGTACGAATGTGAGCTATTTTATTTATTTTTGGTTTAGATTATAAGATATAGGCCATTAAAGATTTTAGTGTTTTGTGATTTTAGAGGCAACTTGGGAAATTATTTGTGAGTAAATGAAAAATAATAAAATAATAATTTTACTAAAATAATCATAGAAATACACTGAAATGTAAATAAAAAAATAAAAATTGACAAAAAAAAAATCATTTTGATGGGTGTAAATTTAAAATACAAATTACCCATTTACGGCGAAACAAAAATTTGTCGTTTATACATTAAAATTACTACCCAAAAAATGCATTTTTAACAATGTTTAATTTTTATATGTATTTTTAAAATAAAAATTATGAAATAATTTTTTTAGTGTTTTTCATTTACTCACAAATAATTGCCCAAGTTACCTCAACAATCATGAAACAATAAAATCTTTAATGGCCTGGATCTAAGAATTTAAAGCATAAATAAATAAAGTAGCTCACATCCGTACTAGATATTTGATATAACTTTTGATTAAAAAAATAATTTTTCAGTTTGGTTGGATATTTTGTTCTCAAATCAAAATTTAAGATTTGTATGAAATGGGCCGCGCATACGTTCCCCTTAAGGAGCCGTATCCCCGCTCAAAAAAAAGAAGATGGAGAGAAATGTATTTATTTGTTAGAGAGAGCGCGCGAATGTTTAAAACGATAAAATTGAAGCGAAAATTGTGAAAATGTTTAATAAAAAACGACTCGCTTAAAATAGAGCAAACATCTCATGGCGATCAGCTAAAAAAGTATTTAAAGAAACATTGTGAATTTTTACACACTTATAACTTCTAAAATTAGTGAAATGAACGTGTTTATAATAATTTTCGGGGCATACTTGCGATATTTTTCTATCGAGAGAATTTCATATAATTTGCTTTTCTGCGTGGGGAATGTATAGATATTATCTTCAAAAATAACATTTATTTTTTTTAAAACTTAAAAACTTCAAATTTTTATGAGAGATATGCAAGAAAAAAAATTGTACCGTAAGACCTCAAAAATGATGTCTCTAAAGATTATGGTCGGGAAAAATCTCTAAGTACTCGGTTTTCGAATTTTAGTACATAGTACTAAGCTAAGTACTTAGTACATAAGTAATCGACAAACTGCACATAAAGCATTCAGAGAAATCGCTGTCTGAACGGGTAAAAGATGCAAGGATCGCTTTAATATCAAGCAGAAAAGAAAAGTAAGAGCAGGACGATAATCTAGAAGGCCAACTGTATGGTGCAGGCATTGCAGATTGAAGGTATTGCAAAATTATTCATGATTTTCTACTACTCAAAACTTCAAACGCGTGTATCTAAAAACTGCATTTTTTAAGTTGGCCGGAAACATAACTCAGACAATTTTCAACCGATTTAATTGAAATATTGAATATATCTTGAAAAATACATTGTCTATGGAAGTAGGTAGGATTTTTTATAAATGTTTATTTATTTGTTATTAACCTGATGATTTTATAGGCAAATTTTTCACTTTCCACTTTGGAAGTGCGCCATTTTGCCAAAAATTAATATATTGAAAAAACTACGTACTTACTTCTACAGCAGTTATTATATAAAATAAAATAAAATAATTGGCTAGTTAAAATTCAAAAATTACAGGAGCTGTGTGTCCGGCCGTGGACCCTAAAAAAATGGAGACGTCATCTTAAAAACGCTGCACAGCCGCCATTTTGATAATAATCAAAAAATTTAATGTGTGCGGTCACTAATATGGATAATCAATGCTCTATATTGGAATTTCGATTTATTTTGTAAAATTTCTGAAAAAAAAAATTCTAAGAAAAACTAATTTTTCGGCCTCTAGTGGCCTTAAAGACAATAATGAAAAACTTTGGGTTTGATGCAAATCATAAAACAATTGAACATTATTATCCTAAGTGCGTAGCAGAGTATAACTTCACGGTTTGGTCTCCCTTCTATACTTACAATGTAGACAGAAACTAAACCAAATAGAATCTAATACCTACCATCTATAACAGAGGTTCCCAAACTTTTTTTTTCTCGTGGACCACTTTCAAAATTTTACTGGTTTCGGTGGACCCCCTCCCTGCTGGTACATTTCTATCATATTCTCAAAACTCGATACGCGTTGTACTGAATATTGAATATAACGCTGGAGTTGTGGTCTGTCACAACGGGGGGGGGGGGGGGGGGGAGTAGTAATGTGATATGATACAGGAGACGGGCAGGGATATGGGCACGGGATGGGTCTCAATATGAAATTTTTTCAACGAAATACAAGTAGATTTAGGCAGATAGTACCTGCCTACATTGATAGGTCTGTCTTGATTGAAAGCCAAGCCTGTACTTAATATTGAATGTGTTTTTACAAGTAACAGTTGCTGACCTTCTCAAAATACACTACTCAAAAAAATTAAGGGAGGGTTTAAAAAAAGGAATTAAAAAAGAAATTAATGCTAAACTAGCTATCCGATCCATATGCCGGCCTAACTGAAAACAATTGTTAAGATAGCATTACCTTATCACCTAAAAAAATTTAGAAATCTGAAAATTAGAATCTTAAAGCTTCAAAATGCTTTTTTTTTAAGTCTCAATATGACCATTTTTCACCAAAATACAGCTTGTCAGAAATCACTGAGAAATTTTTTTGCTCCCTTATTTTTTTTTTAGTAGTGTATTACCTGCCTTTTATTGATAGGTTAAAAGCCAACATTTTTGTTCTTTACTATCGAAACCAGATTTTTTTTCGTGGACCCCCACTTACAACTTGTGGACCCCCATTTTTCTCTCATGCCTTCGTGGACCCACGTGGAGCCTTCCGTGGACCCCTGGGGGTCCACCTGGACCACTTTGGGAATCACTGATCTATAACATCAAATTAATACCTTTCCAATAACTACAATGACGAAAGACGTCTAATACGTCTAAAACATCAAATATCTAGAATCGTCAAGAAACACCTATAAAATATATAACTTTTACAAATAGGTACCTTTAATTACTGGAGTGACCACGCAAAATAAATAAATATGCCTCGATTGCTCGACATTTCCAAAGGATAATTTTTTTTTAACTTTTCGCCAACATTAAAAAAATCAAACCTTCGAATTTTAACATGGAGACATAAAAACTTATTGTTATATAGCCAATAAATTAACCTGTATTTTACCGTTTATCTCATATTTGTAGGATTTATAAAAAAAACTCCGAAACTCCGTGAGAGGTACTTATTCGAGTCAACACAGAACATTTTCGATTTCTGCATATTTTCTGTGGTATACTTGATAATGCATACATATCATCTGGATCAGAAATTCTGCGTGAAAAAAATATTTTAAAGATTTTTTTTAGCATCGTTCTAAAATAGTCTACGAAGTTCGGATTTGCAACATCTATGGTCGTAATAGATACAGCATTTCATTAGCTTCGTTTTAGAATAAAGGGCTGCCCATGGAAATGCTTAAAATAATTACAATACATGTTTTACGAATGGTAGGAAAATGTGGTCGAATTTTGGACCGCTATCAATCGCAGAAAAATAAAAATGGTCCATTTTTCGACCATAATCGCTCCAGTGGTTACATGATGTAAAAATCAAAAATCTAAAACATTAAAAATCTAATATCCTTAACTTAATAACTTAAACTTCATATAGGTACCTGCATAAAAACTACAAACTTCAAATAATGTTAAAAAACGTCTAACAATATCTAAAACATCAAATACCCAATGTCTAGAAACGTCAAAAAACATCAAATACCTTCAAAATAACTGCAAATTTTTAATAATGTCAAAAGAAATCTTATAACGTCTAAAACATCAAACACCTAATGTCTAGAAACATCAAATAACACCAAAAAACATTAAAAAATCAAATACCTATTGTCAAAAAACTTCTAATAGCGTCGAAAACGTCTAATAGCGCGTTAAGGCCCCGTACCAGAGCACGAAAACAAAAAGATGGAGAGATATGTACAGAGCGCGCTAATATTTCAAACGATAAAAGTGAAGCAAAAATTGTGAACATGTTTAATAAAACACGACTCGTTTAGAAAAGAGCAAAAATTTCAACAAAAAAAGTGGGGGTTGTCTAAAACAACGTTCAAAGAAACACTGTGATTTTTTTCATTCATATAACTTGTTAAATAATAGAGACAGGCTTGAAAATAAAAATTTTCGGAGCAAACTTTGCGATTTTTTTCTATCGAGGGAATTTCATATAATTTGCATTTCGGCGTGGGGTGGTATAGAAATTATCTTCAAAAATATTATATATTTTTTTAAGAGCTTAAAAACTTCAAATGTTCAGGGGAGATATGCAAGAAATCGGTAGAAATTCGGATAGTGCCGCCTTAAGAGGAATATAAACGATAGAAATATTTCGATTCTCATGCCAATAAAATTTAAAATCGTGCGTCATATTTGCGCGAGGCAATCAAGCAAAAGTGGTTTTTTATTCATTTTGTGCAAAATTTTATACCCAAATGACAACAAAACACGTCTAACACGAAAAACATCGAATAACGCGATAAAAGTCATACAACTTTAAAACCTTAAAATTAATTCAGTATTTTAATTAACCAATTAAGACGCGAAAGGAATGGTTCAATGTGCCGCGAGCAAACAACTGCGACCCGCGGGTTTTACGTCTCTGATCTCTGATGAATAATTGCCTGAATAATTATCTATGTATCCTTGCCAAACGTAACGTACACGTGGTCACACACGTAGCAAGGAATCCACATTGCCTTAAACCTTCTGGCTATTATTAAACCTCGTTTGACGATAAGGAAAGATCCTTGAAAAGGTTAAGGATTCTAATACGTATATTTTCGTTACCTGGGATGAGGTGGCAACGATGTACAAGGTAAATATGACTCGCATGGCAGGTGTAAGGAGTAGGTTAATGATTTTCAAGAAAATACGGTTTTTTAAATACAAATATTTATATTTTTAAATTTAATGAAAACAAATAACTTTGCGTAACTTTATTGAGTGGAAGGGGGTGCATGGACCAGATTTTCTCGTTGCGTATGCTCACTGAGAAGTTTCTTGCAAAAAACCAGAAACTCTTCTGTGCCTTTGTAGATTTACAAAAAGCATACGACCGAGTTGACAGGAAAAAGCTGTGGAAGGTGTTGTCCAAGTACGGAGTGAATAAGAATCTCATACAAGCAATTGCGTCTCTGTATGAGGGAAGCGTTGCATGTATTAGGGTGAACGGTGATTTTACGGGGTGGTTTGACATCACAAAAGGTGTTAAGCAAGGATGCGTAATGTCACCGTGGTTATTCAATCTGTACATGGATAATTGTATGCAAGAGTTGAAAGATATGGGATTGGGCGCGAAATTGAGTGATCTAGAAGTATGTTGCCTGTTGTATGCTGATGATGCGGTGCTGATTTCTAACAGTATGGAAGATCTACAGTCGCTCGTGTCTAGGATGAACGAAGTATGTATGGAGAATGAGTTAATGATGAATGTAAGTAAGTCTAAAGTAATGGTATTTGAAAGAGAGAGTACGAAAACAATGTGCAACATAGTTGTGAACGACGAATACTTGGGGCAGGTGGATGAGTTTGTGTATTTGGGAAGTATGTTTACGAGAGATGGGAAGACTGATAGAGATATCGAAAGAAGGATAAATGCCGGTAACTCCATTAATGGAGGTCTGAACGCCGTTGGCAGCAACAAAAAATTGTCAAAAGAAGCGAAGCTAGCCGTCCATAATGGAGTGCTGGTACCTACCCTGATGTATGGCAGTGAGGCATGGAACTGGCAGAGAAAGGATGAAAGTAGACTGAATGCTGTAGAAATGAGATCCCTGAGACGTATGTGGTAAAATCATGTATGATCGTGTGAGAAATGTGGAGATCCGCAAAGAATGCAAGGCTGATGTAAGCGTAATGAATAAGATTAAGAAAGGGACGCTCAGATGGTTTGGGCATGTAGAGCGAATGAATGAGGAAAGGAGTGTAAGGAGAATATATGACGCAAATGTGAATGGTAGACGAAGTCGGGGACGCCCGAGGAAGACATGGCACGACCAAGTGAATCAGATACTTGAGTCGGGCGATGTCAAGAGTCAGAATAACAGAAGAGCATGTATGAGACGATGTATGAATGTGAACGAAGCAAGGAGTGTGTGCCAAGATCGAGTTGTTTGGCGGTCCGTCCTCTCTGCCTACCCCTGCGGGGAAACGGCGTGATGGTTAGTTAGTTAGTTAGTTAATAACTTTGCGTATACCACTATTTAATTAATAACTTAACTTAATTAACAAATAACTTTGTGTACACCACTATTTAACTTATTATCCTGACGAAGAAAACATAGTTTTCGAAACATGTTGATATTATTAGTTAAATAGTGGTGTACACAAAGTTATTTGTTTTCATTAAATTAATAATGACGCCACAAAGTTATCGACAAGTTTTTGAAATAAAAATAATATCCTCACAAAAACTAAGGCTGTCTGGCAAGGGGCTTGCTTAGGTTTAAATAGTCTGTGATGATACAGTGGGTAGTTGCAAGGACGCATGATGAAATTTTCTTTTGTGAAAACGAATCTCACATCGTGAGATGGGCAGACAATTCGCTCCCAGCCAAAAGGACCCTCCAGAAGCAGTAGAGGCGAATGATTCTCAATGCCAATCATCCGCACAGGATGATTACTAGTCAGCTCCCAAGATGGCGAGAATGATGATCAGATCAGAATCTTCAAATAAGGTCGAGAGGACCGCCCAGAGCTCTCGGCTGTAGCACAAAGAATCACTGTCTTTCCTTTCAAATCTTCTGATTTGAATCTGTGCAGGATTAACAACTGTTGCATTTCAAAATGTTGCAGGGCTCGCAATATAACCAATACCCAAATGTTAATGGGCAAGCACTAGAGGTGCCACACACTGAGATCATAAATAAAGTGTGTATAAGGGAGTGCACACACCTTGTTAGAAATATTATTATGTAACATCTCTCCCACTTACATTTCTTCGATGAAAAATGTGGGAGCCATCTAAAGGGCGCGGACTTCGGGCTTCGTCTGCGGTTGGGCCGATAGCCATGCGCACTTTCATTGGGAATACCTTCTCTGGCTATTGATGATTTTTCGGTTTCAATTTTCGAATTGTTTCGCGAATTTTATCTTCATTAATTAATAATATATTTTTTAAATTAAACAACAGTATACAAACAAAAGTTTTTGTTTTACAAACCAACATGTTTCGTAGGCAATGCTTACTTCTTCAGGGTTTTCAAGATTTTAATGATTTCAAGTTTTCAAGATTTCAAGGTTTCAAGTTTTTCAAGATTTCAAGATTTCAAGGTTTCAAGTTTTTAAAGATCTCAAAGTTTCAAGACTGCAAGGTTTCAAGATTTCAAGGTTTCAAGGTTTCAAGATTTCAAGATTTTAAGGTTTCAAGATTTCAAGGGTTAAACCTTGATTACTTTAGCTGGATTGATAAAATTGTGACCTATCTAATATAGGAGTCTAAATATTTTTGGGCGTTTTTGAATTCGGCGTTTTTCCAACACAAAATTTCATATCGCCAGACCTCGCAATTTTATGTAGAATCCTTGGCGAGCATGTTCACAACGAGTCACCAAAGTTTCATCGCAATCGGTTGAATGGTTTAGGAACACACAAAGGACAAACAAACAAACTATAATTTTTATATATTAAAAAAGAAAAATGTAGCGTAGGGAGTGTGGCGAATCCATCGCTCAGGGAGTGGAAACACAAACCTGCAGTAGCCATCCCAAGCCAAGGTGTGAGCTACCGTGCTCAGGCTGAATGTCCTGGGGAACAGTTTCAAGAACGGTGCCTCCGAGAAACAAGGTCGCATCTCGGAGGATTTAGATCTTACTCCAGCATTCGGGGCTCTGCTGGAGTGGACCTTCTATTTCCCTGGTCACTTGTGGGGCAAAAAATTGAATCATTCGAAAACTAGGGGCCTTTTGGGAACCTAGGAGTGCTGAGGCCACCTCTGTGGACTTCCTTCCTGGGGCCTTTAGGAGGAACCAAGAGGAGAAGCCATGGAGAGGAGAGTTGAGGTCAACTCCATGAACCCTTCCCTTGTGGGGCCTTCAGGGAACCAAGGGGAAGGGCACTCTTCCAGCGCGGGGCCTTTGGGGAACCAAGGAGGAGTTAAGTGGAGAGATGATGTCCTCTTTCCATATGGGGCCTTCAGGGAACCATATAGGAGTGAAGAGGAGAAATGGGGCCCTCTGTGAACTCTTATCTTGTGGAACCTTTAAGGAACCAAGGAGGAGTGAATAGGAGAGATGAAGTCCTCTTCCCTCCTGAGGCTCTCGGGGAACCAAGGTGGAGTGGACGACCCTTGTGGGGCCTTTAGGGAACCAAGAGAGGGTGGACTCTCCATCGTCGAGCCTTCAGGAAACCAAGAAGGGAGAGGAGAGATGAAGCCCTCTTCCCTCGTGGGGACTTCGGGGAGGAGGAGTGAAGAGAAGAAATGAGACCTGGAAAGACACATTGTCGAACCAGAAGATATGGCTTAATTTCCAATTATAATCCTGGTGAACTTTGTAAAAAGGACTGGGTTACTGTCAAAGGAATGAGGCACAATGGAAAATATTTATATGTTAACCGTCTCCGCTCCTAAAAAAAAAAAAAGAAAAAAAATTCAAAATGTCAAGTCAAATTTTTTTTATTGTCTGCAGAATTATAAATTTGGTCAGCAACGAAAGTATTTCTATAAATTATGTGCATTTTACGCATTCACATTATATTGAAATATTAAAATCATGGTTAATATTTATAACATTAAAATCATGGTCAGCTAACAAATTAAAATTAATGTTAGGCTAGGCAGAGTCATCTTAGGTCAGGTTTGTTGCAATAGAAATAAAGTTTATTCGCAGGATAATATTAAAATTTGACAAAATTGCATTTTTTTTAATAACGATTTGTGACTTTATTGCTGGTTATTGGATTTGCGAAAAATCACAAGAAATTTAAATATTTTGAAATTTTTATTGGGTGTTTTTGTACAATATGCTTCAGAGATTTCATCCTTTATTTTCTAGTCTGTTTATGAAGGATTGTGATTAGAAGGATACAGGAAACCGAATAGATATCTCTGACGTGTAGCAGTGGCGTAACTATAGGGTGGCAGGGCTGGCAAAATGCCACGGGCCCCGTGGAGGCCGGGGCCCCGGCCCGAGAGGCAGCGAGCAAGTAACCTAACATTTTTAACAAAATTTAGTAAAAATTATAAATTTTATTAAGTGCCTACATAAAATCAATTACAGTTTGACACAACTAAAAACCATGAACAAATTCAAATAAATTATTAAGATTTAAACGGATTCATAAGAAAAGCATGCCGAACAATTTTAGAACGCATCCATTGGTTGTCAATTTTTTTTTGTCATCCAATTTTTTGTCGCTATACTTTGGTGGCACGGGCGAGCTAGTGACGCTCGGGGTATTCCCGAATTTTGTTAAACAAGAAAGTATTTTTTTCGTGGCGCTGGTGGATAAGCGACGCATGGTTTTAGGGGAATCCCGGATTTCTATGTTTTAAGTACGGAGGGCTCTACTACGCATTCTTTGTTTGATTTTTATGACAATTGGTCATTTGTATTTTTGAATTTTCGTAGTTTTTGTTTTATCGAGTCTGCAATCAGAGGCAAAGTTGGGTTGATTATGAAAGTTACATTTTAACATACACTATGCTTTTGAAAATAAAATTTATTAGATATTTAACAAAAATGCACCCAACATTTGTAATACTTTTGGGTAACCTCTCAAGTAATTTATAAAAATTCAATTAAAATGTGACGATTTTTACTGGCGGGGACCCATCCAATGAATTTGCCACGGGCCTCAGATGGTATAGTTACATTTCTGAGAGCTCGTTTTTGAACCACCTGCAGATCAGCTATGGATTTCTTTGAGGCAAAGTTCCAGATACAGCAAAGGTAGGAAAGGTGTGAATTTAACATGGCGTATACACTCAAGTTAGTAAAGGAATCGGTAGTGATCCTTGAAGTACACCAGTTTCAGAGGTAATTTTCCCCTTCATATGAATCATGTAGAGATCGCATGAGGGTTGGGTATCGGGGTAGTGACCTCCATATTCTTACCCACCCCTCATACCTTTTCCTTCCTAGAACTTCATCTCCTTCCTCTTCCTGAAAATACCCTAACATGACTATAATATATCTCCTCAGGGTAATTTGTTAGCTTTTCGGAAACTTCGTGTACGTCTCATAGAAATATTTGTGTCTCCTTTACTTTCGTGGTCAGAAATCTTATATATAAAAATCAATATTTGTTTGTTCATATGTTTTGCGCTGCCATGCCGTTTATCCGATTGTGATGAAACTTTGGTGAAATGTTGTGCGCATGCCCGCGAAGGTTATAGGCTGTATACAATGGCAAGTTCTGGCGTTATGAAATTTGTATAAAAAAAAATGTGCGCATTTCATATATTTTTGCGGCAGGGAAGAAAGGCAAGAGGCGGAGGGGAACGGGGGAGGTGGGATTCGCGAGAGGCATGACGAGGGAGTGGGAAGGCGGGGAAGGTGGAAGGGGAACGCGGGAGGGGTAAGGGACTCGGTAGGCGAACGGAGACGCACGGGAGAAGACATGCATGGAGAATCAATTTATTTCTTTGAATGGCATTGCAACGCTTGCCGGGTAAAAGCTAGTATGATATAAACGGTAATAGAAAGAGAAAACACCACGCTTTATATTCAAAACTAAAAGCTAACCACAAAAAAATTAAAATGTACTCCTTTATGAAATCAAATTTTTGACAATTTTGGCAAATCGAAAAAAAACAATATGAATTTTTTTAATTTTTTTTTTTTAAATGAAACGATAAAATAATGAGTCGACAATGCCGTTTTTGATAAATTTGTCTCATAAAACTGGCAAATGTTTTTATTTATTTTGGTTATTAATCATTTTAAAATCTTCATCAAAAATATTTACGTTTATTAAAAAATAAAATTTTACAGCGTATTTCATCACCTTTCAAAAACAGTTTTTAGTTTTCGGATACGTTCACAAATATTCCATTTATTTGCATTTTATTGAAAAGCGAAAATAATCTAACCTTCTGACAAAATATGCCAGAGGCCTGAGGGGCACGACAGCGATTATTAATATCGCGGTTTGACGATTACCCATTCGTTGATATCTTTTCATTATTCAAGTTCTTTCCGTATATTAATAATTTTTATGATGTAATTTGTTACGCAGTTTTACAAAACTCATGTAAAATAACAGGAAAATCACGCACATAATAAAATATTAACATTTACATGATTTTCAAAGTTGATTTTATAATTAGCATAACAGATGTTTTAGTGGTTCTATTGGAGGGGACCCCACCACTTTCCCAACGGCTGTGTGAGGAAACTGATTGTTTAACCTCCTTAGCCGCACACGTCAGGACTCAATTTTTTTTGTAAAAAGGAAGCTACATTTATTTTTAAACGAATCTAGACCCTCCAATGTCCCTGCATGCATGATTGTTAGTAAGAAGGAAAATGGATGCATACTTACATTTGCAGTAATTAACAAGATTAAGACACATCATAGATGTGTTCGCCTGTTAGTTCAGCATCTAGTTACAGTGAAATAAAAACAAAATATTTACATGTGTAAGTAAGATTATTATTATTGTTTTAGTGGTTCTGTAAACAGTAAGCCTGGCATATATAATTAGCATAACAGATGTTTTAGTGGTTCTGTAAACAGTAAGCCTGGCATATATAATTAGCATAACAGATGTTTTAGTGGTTCTGTAAACAGTAAGCCTGGCATATATAATTAGCATAACAGATGTTTTAGTGGTTCTGTAAACAGTAAGCCTGGCATATATATTTTTTAACATTATCTTTACGAGGAACAGATTTATTGGAACCAGTTCCTATTGGAGCACGCCTGGTTACGGAGACAAGCGCGGGTGTCGGCCGCCCGGGGCGGATTTCGCATCTCCAAATAAAAGTCCCCAAATAATAGTTAACACATGAAATAGTCACTTTCTCAGAATTGTTGTTAAGCAACTAAAATGTAAAGCTTCACTCGGTACACGATAAATCTGAAACTTGTTATTTAATCTATCGTTATATTCTGAACACAAAACTGTTTTAAATTAAATCTGTATGCGGCGAATGAAAACTACATTCAGAACATGAAAATGGATTTTCTTTGTTTCTGGCAGCACATACATAGTCTGCAACTAGAATTTTATAACTGCACTTCGAATAAGAGAATTATCACTGAATATTAGTCATAAAAAACCCAAGCGCAAAACGAAATTCTGGGAATACTTGCAATTCTCTACATATGGTATTGCAAGTCGCAGTGATCAAGATGGCATTATTATACATTCATTGAAAGAAAAGGGTTTCCCCGGTCTTGTCACAGAATAAGTAATGAAAAATTTCGAAATTAAAAAAAAAAAAAAAAAAAAAAAAGTCGTAAATGTCCACGGAAATTATTTAACATTTCATGTGACTACTTTGACAACAGAACCATCGAGCTCTCATATGGTGATGTTACTATCGAAAGGGAAGTGGATATGGGATGCCCCCAGGGCTCGGTTCTCGGACCAGATTTCTGGAACATTCTTTTCGACGACTCCTCTAGGTTACCCTTGCCTGAAGGATGTATCTCGGTTGACTACGCAGATGATAAGTTGTATTTGGTCTCTGGGGACAGTAGAAGGGAAGTGGAGAGTAAAGCTGAGGAGGGTTTAAACGTGATTTTAGAATGGGGAAAGAGAAATCGGTTGACTTTCGCTCCTCACAAGACCGTGGGACTCCTGATGAAGGGTTCCCTCAATAGAGGTAGAAATCTCAACATCAAAATGGGAGATACCAGCATCCATTTTGTTGAGAATACAACCTACCTAGGCGTTACTTTGGATCGCTCGTCCTCGTTCTTAACCCATGTCAAAGGCGTGTCAAGCAAGGCCCAGAACCTCTTCTTGAAACTGAGAAGAATCTCAACTGCTGAGTGGGGTTTGCGCTCCCCAGCGCTCCGTTTACTGTACTGGGGGGTATACGTGGCGCAAGTCACGTACGCGGCCTCTGTGTGGGAGCACCGTCTGGGGAATACACTCATCCTCTCAGCACTCAAGAGAGGTCAGCGAGTCCCCTTGTTGGCGCTTTCGGGTGCCTATAGAACAGTTGCTTCGGACGCTTTGCCAGTTTTGGCCGGCATTTTGCCAATAGACCTTGAAATTAAGGAGGTGCTTACAAAGAAGAGCCTAACCAGAGGAAGACCCGCTGTCCACCATGGTATTGAACTGATACCAGGGGGAGCGGTGTCTCTCCCAGGTCTTCTCAGAGAGATGCGAGAAAGAACGCTGAGAGAATGGCAAGAACGATGGGATAGGTCGAATACGGGAAGATGGACCTACTCTTTCTTCCCGTCAGTTAAACTCAGAATGGAAGGGGCTCATATTGCAAAGGATCACCATGTGACACAACTTCTGTCTGGGCATGGGGAATTTAGGGGGAGACTGCACAGTCTCTCCCTATCCCCCCATCCTAACTGCGCGTGTGGTGATACAAACCAATCAGCCGAGCACATTCTGTGGCACTGCGAGATTTTGACGGACGCCCGAGAGGAAATGCTTGATGGTCTACAAGTAACTACGAGACCAGCATGGAACACTGATCTCGTTTCGAATAAGGTGAATTTTGAGTGTCTGAGGAAGTTTGCAAAGGTTTGGGTTGAGAGATGGCCTGTTCTTAGAGTCGCTGATTAGCTGTAAAATCATTGTTGTTTCAGATGTCAGGTGTAATTGCTCCTGAAACCATGGACTTCCATCCATAACTCTATCATTTTTACCGCTCGGAATTTATGTTTTCATATTTTACTTCACATAGCTTCATTTTAATACTTTATACTTTGCCATCTATATTATTTTATATATTGTTTATTTTTTTCGACTTATCGTCTTTATCATTGCATAGAACTCTGCAAAGAGCTGTGAGACTTACCATTATTATGTTATTATTATTATTTTTTTTTGTTACTTTTCCTCTTTTTTTTCTTTTCTTTTTTCAGTTCTATAATTTGCAATTGTGCGTCGTTATTATGGCTGAACTGAACTGAACTGTAATCGTTCTGTATTGTCTACTTCCCCACTTGGGGGGGTGAGCTAGACCCCGTCCCTGCATAGTCAGGCGCCGAACATTCCTGGAACGGAGCTCTCTCAGATCATCTGCGCCTCCCCCAGCAACATTTGTGAGCATGAGGTTTGGCCGGGCGACCTCGGCGACCTTCCGCCCTGCCTCCGGCAACTCGACGCTTCAGTCCTTAGGGTCTTTGGGCATTTTGCCCCTATTTCCCAGTTACTTTCTTCAAGGCACAACCGAGGAACTGGCTAAGGGGCGCGGCAGCTCTGTCTCGTTAAGGTTTGACCGACCGCCACAAACATTCTTGCTGGTACTGCCAGACGACGAGAGAGGGAACCCTTTCAGACTGCAGAGCCATTTATTTGTATCTAAAACATGTTTGTATCTTCCCTTTCTTGCAGGTGCTTGCAGCATACGCAAGATACAATCCCCCGCGAGCGTCCTTCATCTTGTTTTTTATCATCTTTCCATGCCTTTATATATGTTTTACTAACACCATTGTATCAAGTTTATCATGTAAGCACTTGCATACTGCTTACTAACACTGTATGCAGGGACATTGGAGGTCTAGATTCGTTCAAAACTAAATGTAGCTTCATTCTTTCGAAAAAAATTAGAGTCCTTGCGAGAGCCTTGAAGGAGTAACCATCAGTTACTTATACCAAGGCGGGTAAGTGGTGGATAACCTCCAATGCACTTCGAATAAGAGAATTATCACTGAATATTAGTCATAAAAAACCCAAGCGCAAAACGAAATTCTGGGAATACTTGCAATTCTCTACATATGGTATTGCAAGTCGCAGTGATCAAGATGGCATTATTATACATTCATTGAAAGAAAAGGGTTTCCCCGGTCTTGTCACAGAATAAGTAATGAAAAATTTCGTGCCCATTTTAATCTGTCCGATTCGCAGGTACGGCAAAAATATGAACAGAACTGCTTAAACTTTTAACAAGATATTATTATGACTTGTGGTCGCCCAATGGTAGAAATTTGACCATATTTGCAAAGTTTTTTTATTGATTTATTTTATTTTGTATTCATAATTTAAAAAAAAAATTACAATTCTGCACACTTTCTTTACATAAACTATAAGTGCGCGAAATTTCAAACACCTCCGTCCGCACGATTTTCGTAAAAATTGGTACAAAGTTTTTGTTTGACGTATTAAGACCGCGCTATCCGCACGAAAAATTTCGATTTAGAGCAGTGGATAAATTTAGTTTTTATATCTGACCACAGGAGGTGTATTTGCAACGCGCGGGTACCTGTTATTAATGTCAAACGTCTGGTTTGGCACCTAGCTAACGTTGAACTTCGCAAATAATAATAATTGTCGAGAAGCAACATTTGAAAACATTCGTTCTCGACAAGTCAATAAGTTGTAGGGCTGCAACAATTTTTCAAGGCCACGCTTTTCGTCATATAAGGGAATTATTTTGTTCGTCATCATGTTGGTATATTGAATTACTTTCTAACAAAGATAATATTTTTGGTTAACTAACGAATTCCGCGTTTATTCTAAAAGGCTACATTATTGATAAGAAATAATCTGATTTCGTGACGCATTTGTAGGTGGAATGCGCTGAAGATTTTATAGGGTCGTCTTTTAATTTCTAGAAGAATAATTACCGTATGGAGTACCTCAAGACACTCTTCTTGGACCTTCATAAGCAAAGCTATGTACCTAAATCTAACCTAGCCCAATCTAACTTACTAATTTAATCTCATCTAACCTTACCTCACCTGATCATCAATCGATTAATTAAGATTTTGGTAAATTTATGTGCAATTACGTTATTTACTATGTAACATGTATTTAACTATGCTACATGTAAATTTTTGGGGATCAGAACGAAATTGTTAATGTTTAAAATTCAAGTAGTTACCACTGCTAGAATCACACACAGACGGAATTACGCATGGTTGGAATTACATACAGTGAGAATTACACTTTCTGAAATTATAAAATTTGTCAAAAAATCTGTGTTTTTTTAAATTATTTATATTTCAAAGTTTTTAGGTGTGTACTCATAAATTCCGTATTGAAAAAAAAATTAGGTTAAGTTATGTTTGTTCTTAGGTTATTTTCTTAGGTTCAAAGCAAGCTAAGGTTAAGTTTGTTTAAAAAAAACGAAATTAGGCTAGGTCACGTTGTTTTTAAAAAAAGTGAGGTCAGGTTACGATTCTTAAAAAAAAGGAAAGGAAGATTAAGTAATGTTGTTTTAAAGAGGTTTGAGCAGCGTATGTTTGTTTTAACAACAAAAGTAAGGTTAAGTTACGTTTGTTTTAGAGAACAAAAGTTAGGCTAGGTTATGTTTGTTTTAAAACACAAAAGTTAGCTTAGGTTTATTCGTTCTAAAAAACAAAGGTTAGGACAGGTTATACTTGATTTAAAAATTAGAAAAATAAGTTAGGTTAGGTTATGTTTGTTTTAAAAAACAAAATTTTAGAAAGGTAAGGTTATGTTTGCTTGAAAATGTTGCAATCCTTCAAATTTGAATTTGGTGATTTTGTTGTCAAGTTCGAGAAAATGTTGTTTTCCAAATAACAAAAAATATTCAATTTTTTACGAGAAAAACTCTCTTTTTATAACTTTTGAAGGTTATTCCCATCAACGTAATATATCATTGAAGAAGAAGATAACACTTTTAAATCTAAATGAAAATATGAAAGAAAACAAGACACAGAAAAACAGAAAAAGACAATGGTCGCAACTGGGACTCGAACCCAGACCTCTCGTCTAACCGGGACGGCGCGTTTTCCAATTTCGCTATTGCCACCTTCTGTCAAACCGTCATATTTGTCAATCTCATATTTCAAATATTTAGAATCATTAATATTATCTTCAACTAGTTCTTTTTCCAATAAAAAGAGTAGTTGCCTATAATATGAAAATCTGAAACTTGTTATTTAATCTATCGTTATATTCTGAACACAAAACTGTTTTAAATTAAATCTGTATGCGGCGAATGAAAACTACATTCAGAACATGAAAATGGATTTTCTTTGTTTCTGGCAGCACATACATAGTCTGCAACTAGAATTTTATAACTGCACTGCGCTATTGCCACCTTCTGTCAAACCGTCATATTTGTCAATCTCATATTTCAAATATTTAGAATCATTAATATTATCTTCAACTAGTTCTTTTTCCAATAAAAAGAGTAGTTGCCTATAATATGAAAAAAGAACTAGTTGAAGATAATATTAATGATTCTAAATATTTGAAATATGAGATTGACAAATATGACGGTTTGACAGAAGGTGGCAATAGCGAAATTGGAAAACGCGCCGTCCCGGTTAGACGAGAGGTCTGGGTTCGAGTCCCAGTTGCGACCATTGTCTTTTTCTGTTTTTCTGTGTCTTGTTTTCTTTCATATTTTCATTTAGATTTAAAAGTGTTATCTTCTTCTTAAAACAAAAAATATCTTTATAAAACCATTTAATAAGAAGATAACACTAACGATTGATTCTTAAAATGGTCAACCCGACAGGGGTCTACGTAGGTGCGATAAAGAAATGGGGGTCCACAAGTTGTAAGTGGGGGTCCACGAATAGGTTTCGATTTATACCCATCCGCGCCCCTTATCTATATCCCATCCCACCTCCCGTCTATTCCAATACGCCCCCTCCATAATAGAGCGACTCGCGTACAGCGCACGTTGTTATACCGGTTACGCATGAGATCCTAAAACGCCCAGCAAGGTAATGGGATATGGGTGCACTGAATTGGGATGAGAACATTCCCGTACCGCCCCCCGTCCCGTACCCCATTAAACCCCCTCCGTCGTGGCACATATAATATCGAATACTGGTCCATTTTGCCCCCGTTTGAAAAAGTCGCAGACTGTAGTCGGTACTACTCCGTTACGACAGACCACATCTCGTTTTGGGATATGGTAGAAATGTACCAGCAGGGGGTCCACCGTGACCAGTAAAATTTTTAAAGTGGTCCACGAGAAAAAAAAAGGGAACCTCTTATCTAAACGAAACCATGAAGCTATGCTGCCGCGCCTTGTGTATATCTCAATCAGCACAAACCGGTAAAATCATTCAATAAAATTTCGATAACAAAGATAAAAAAAGTGTTTATCTATAAACAAAAAAAATGTTATCTTACGAAACGGGGCTTTATTTTTTTGGAAAATAAAATTTGTAATTCATTCATTTATGAATCACAAGAAAAAACCTTGACTTGTTACAGTTTAATGCTTAGTTCACACTGAGCTATATATCTGCGAGCAGATATCTGTTGATTCGCGAGCGCTTATCTTTTGTCCTTTTACACGAGGCTATCAAATATTTCTTCCTGTGGTAGGAGAGGGGGTCAGTCGAATTAGGGAGCGGCCTCCCAGATGTTAAGAAGGATTATTTAAAGTATGCGGAGAGTAATGAAAAAGCAGGTAAGTTGCATTATTGCTGTATAATACGGGCTTGTGCCTAGTATGGTAGTAAAAAAACCTGTTAATATTGTATTCTTAAGATATTTTTATGAATAAAGAAAAAAAAATATTACCCTTGTTTAAAAGCTGGTTCAAATTACGCTGTAAATCTGCGAACAGATATCTGTTGATTCGCGAGCGCTTATCTTTTGTCCTTTCACACGCGGCTATCAAATATTTCTTCCTGTGGTAGGAGAGGGGGTCAGTCGAGTTAGGGAGCGGCAACGGAACGCATATTTTCTGTACTGAAATCTGTCAACTTGACATCTGTCATCCACGGGTCTAGGCAGCTCCGTAATTACAATGACCCCCTCTCCTGTTTCAGTCGGAGAAGGGGAGAGTTATCTTCTGGGATATCGCGTCTGGAGCGGTTACGTCTGAGATGTGTATTGTCTATGATTGATCTGCGCTTAAAAACGCTTAGGTGTGAACGGTCTGAAGGGATTGTATGGAGAGCGTTATTTGGCGTGCTATGATCTTTTATATTTGATAGCTGAGTGTGAACCAGCTCTTAATCTTACATAATTGTTTTGACTAATCGTGAATTCACTGATAAAATTTTTAAAGATAAAATCGGTGTTTACGATAAAGACAGTTATTTGGAAATCTTATCGATTTGCACTGGATGATTTTGATGATGATTACGTTCTGCTAGGTCTGTTAGGTGGCTTTTTGCGAGTGCTCTTACGTTTAACCTCGCCGTTGACAAGCTTGGAAACTTATATACTTACTTAAGGCGGCACTCTTGAAACGCACGGCGCTGAAAAAGAAGAAGATGAAGAGATATGTAATTACGAATTTTGGACAGAGCGTGCTAATATAATATATAGTCGTACAATAGCAGCGAAAATTGCGAAAAAGCTTAATTAAACATGACTCGTTTAAAATAGAGCAAAAATCTCGTGGAACGTATCTTAAGTATCATTTAAAGAATGATTTTTTTCACAAATATAACTTGTAAAATAAAAGATATAGGTAGACTTGTTTTAAATAATTTTCGGAGCATACTTTGCGATTCTTTTCTATCGAGGGTATTTCATATAATTTGCGTTTCGGCGTGGAACGTATCTAGATATTATCTTCAAAAATAACATATATTTTTTTAAGAGCTTAAAATTTCAAATGTTTAAGGGAGACATGTAAGAAATCGGTCGAAATTCGAATAGTGGACCCTTAAGGCGGCGCACTAAAAAGAAGAAGATGGAGAGATATGTAATTACGAATGTTGGACAGAGCGCACTGATATTTTCAATGATAAAATTGAAGCGAAAATTGTGAAAATGCTTAATAAAACACGACTCGTTTAAAATAGAGCAAAAATCTCGTGGAAGGCGTCATAAGTATCATTTAAGACGAAGCTATATGTGAAATCCTATTTAGATACTATTTAGATTCTTTTTAACGACGAATCGGTTTACAGTATGAACAAAAACAATGCTTCGGATAAATTGAAGCTTTTACTAGATTTTCTATGTATTGGAACTACAATAAAATTATTATTTACATAACAAAAAATATAAGCGTGAACCACTAAAAAAAATGTTTTTTCGTGACTTAAATAAGAACACAAGAAACAATTTTTTTTTAAATACTCTTTTATGGCTAAGACTATTTTTGAGGTTTTGTATGTTCTTTTATTCCATCTTTTAAAATCCTAAAATAATTTTTATATTTTATTTTATGTAATTGTTTTTTATGATATTTGAAGTAATTAATCATCTCTCCTTTCTTATATTTTGTCTATGTTCTAATTTGTCTATACTTGTTTGTCTTTTGTTATTTTTTATTAACTTATTATCCTGACGAAGAAAACATAGTTTTCGAAACATGTTGATATTGTTAATTAAATAGTGGTGTACACAAAGTTATTTGTTTTCATTAAATTAATAATGACGCCAAAAAGTGAATTTGTGAATTTTGAAGAAAAAAAAGTAAAATAAGTTTATTTATGTCTTCAAAGTAAAATTACCCATCGACAAACTGCTTAAAAGTAGTTTATTGGGACTTTTCTTTTTTCTTTACAATATTTTATTTTTGTTGTCATCTGTATTACTTTGTATTTATAATAAATAAATTAAAAAACCTAGACGGTGTCTCGAATAAATATATCTGATTTTATTTGTACGGGACACCTAAGGGACGCGGGTGTTTGGGAACGTTGCGGCCAGGCCACTCGCCCGCTCATTCTCGCCGGGACTGCCCCGCGATAGTGGGACAAACCACCCCCGATATCTTTCTTTTTATGTATTTTTTTTGGTTTTAATCACACTTACTCCTGTAAATATTTTCTTTTTCTTTATTATTTCACTCTAACTAGATGCTGAACTAACAGGCGAACACACATATGATGTGTCTTTATCGTGTTAATTACTGCAAATGTAAGTATGCACGCATTTTTCCTTCTTAATAACAATCATGCATGCAGGGACATTGGAGGGTCTAGATTAGTTTAAAAATAAATATAACTTCCTTTTTACAAAAAAAAAGAGTCCTGACGTGTGCGGCTAAGGAGGTTAAACAATCAGTTTCCTCACACAGTCGTTGGGAAAGTGATGGGTCCCCTTCTATGTACTGTTGAATTTTTTAAAAGTCTAAACGAATATTAAATTATTATTGGCATAGAAATGTTGTTATAACTTTTTTGGTCAATTTATATCTTAATTATGATAAATTTTTGGGTTATTGTGTCGGTTTGCGCTTCCTCCTTCTTTAACCAACATTTCGGATAGCATTACAGTATCCATATTCAAGGCAGATGTGTGTATCTTGACTACAATTAACAGCATTTCAAAGGCTATTTTCTTTTTTTTGTTTTATTTATCTATATAAAGTTTATTTAGAAGCGATTCTTCGATGCCTGTCTCACTAATGGTTCCATAACAACTGTCAGTTGGCCCGTTGGCCCGCCGACAGTTTATCCCCCTGACAGTTGATCCCTCCGACAAGGGGGACAAAATTGGGGATGCTATAGTCTCACTGGCTCCAGATGGTTAGGAGAAAGCCTCTTGTGTTGTATTCGGATAAAACAGTTATATATTGCAAGCTGGTACCTGGCACGCTTTGCTATGTCATTTAATAAAGAAATTGTTTCTCCCTATAAAATTTCTTGCAAATATATCAACATCATTTCCAAGGCAACGATTTGTTTTCCACGGAAACGATTTGTTTTCCGCGGCAAAGATTTGTTTTCCACGGTAACGATTTGTTTTCCGCGGCAACGATTTGTTTTCCACGGCAACGATTTGTTTTCCACGGTAACGATTTGTTTTCCGCGGCAACGATTTGTTTTCCACGGCAACGATTTGTTTTCCACGGCAACGATTTGTTTTCCACGGCAACGATTTGTTTTGCTTAGCAATAACTCGCTTTTCTAAGGGCCAGAAAACATTTAATAAATATAATATATTAATATTTATAATTTCATAACGCCAGAGCTTACCATTAAAAGTTAAGTTGAAACCAAAAACGTCGTTTGGTCTTGATTTAATTCCACCCTTTGTCATTAAGGGATGTTCTGAACCACTATCCAAGCCACTTCTACATTTATTTAATCTTATTATTAAAAACGGAATTTTTCCTAAATTATGGAAGCTGTCGAAAGTCACCCCCTTGCACAAAGATGGTGACGTATGTCAGGCAACCAACTACCGTCCTATAGCGATTCTTTCATCACCCGCCAAGTTATTAGAAATAATTATCCATAAATACGTATATGCCAAAGTTGAACCATTTTTGATCGAACAACAACATGGATTTAGACGTGGCCGATCAACCACTACAAATTTAATGGTATTTACAGATTACTAGGCGAAAGCACTCGATAACAATGAGCAGGTTGACACATCATACCACGACTTTGCGAAGGCTTTCGATAAGGTGGATCACTTAGTGCTCCTAAATAGGCTCGAAGAAATTGGTTTTTCCGAAAACTTACTGAAACTTTTTGTTATGAACGAAAGGAACAATTCGTGTCCTATGGTGTGTTTAACTCTAACACGTATCCTACAAACTCTGGTGTACCGCAGGGATCCAATTTAGGACCGTTATTGTTTTTAATTTTTATAAACAACATTCAGGAAAAAATCATATTTGTCCGTTTTTTACTTTTTGCAGATGACATTAAACTTTTCTTGAGAATAAGATCCTTAGAAGACTGTAGAAAACTCCAGGAAGATATTAACGCAATTATCGACTGGAATATCGATAATAAACTCGACTTCAACTTCCAAAAATGTTCAGTTAAGTGCTTTACGAGGTCACAAAAGACCATATATTTTAATTATAAAATGATAGACACGTCATTGAAACACATGGTGACTTGCAAGGACTTAGGAATTGTGTATGACGCTCGTAATAAGGCTGCTTTACTTCAGCTTAGTGCGTAGCATTCTCGGGACCTGAGGACATCGTCTATGTACTAATGGTTGAGAAAATACAAAAAAAAAATTTACGATACCTCTATATGAGAGAGTTCGGTTTTTACCCATGGCTGTTTCCAACAGCATTTATCTCGGGAATGCTGGGTATCTGCAGCCTTAGTTCCAGAAGAGATGTCGCATTACTACTGATGGCATATAAGCTTCTAAATGGTTTTATATCGGTACCAGATATTCTAGCTGAAATAGGATTCTATGTCCCGGATAAGTTCACGCGAGGTCGCCATCACAGGCTTTTGATTCTTCCCAGGTGTAGAATTAACTTACCAATGGTGATGCCCCTGGGAAGACTTACTAGGTTAATTAACTGCCTTGCAGGAAATGTGGATATTTTCCACATTTCCTGCAACGATTTTGAGCAAGTGAAATAGCACTTATTAAATAAATGTTTTAACTGTAAACGTAATGATTATGTATCTCGTATAACCGTTTTTGCAATATATTGGTGTAATGCTGTTTTGCTAATAAATAAATAAATATACACAGCCTATAGTACTCGCATATTATTTATCTTTCTATTGGTGAAAGAATTTTTAAAATCATTTTATTGTTTTATGCGTGAAAGCGTAACGAACAAACAAACGCAGTTTCGCATTTATAATATTAGTTAGTATAGATGATTTGTTTTGCATACTTACTTGAAGAAATAATCTTTTAGGGGATCAATTGTACGAGGGAACAACTTTACACCGGATCAACTGTCGGGGGGATGGGTCAAATGTCGGGGGGATCAACTGTCAGCGGGCCAACTATCGGGCGGCCAATTGTCGCCGGATCAATTGTCACCGGATCAATTGTCGCCGGATCAATTGTCACCGGATCAATTGTCACCGGATCAATTGTCGCCGGATCAATTGTCGGGTCACTCTCATTATGATATGCCTGTGTCCATCAATGTAAAAGATATATCAAATATTATAAAAGAAGAAGATAATGTTAATAATTTAAAAAAATATGAAGAAGAACAAAAACACAGCAAAATAAAAATGTAAGTATATTTTTCTATGTCTTGGTCTTTATCATAATTTCGTTCAGATTTATTAGCGTCATCTTCTTCTTCGATTATTATTATGTATTTATTTGAATTGAGCGGACGACCGCCATAAGTTCGAGGCTTTATTGAAATGTTTCAGGGTCAGCATCAAGAATATGAATTAGGCCCCATCTTGACAAATCGTGGTGGAATTTCATACATAAGAATGTAAATAAAACCGGAAATAAATATATTGCATTAATTCTAAGTGTCTCTGTAGTATCCAGTGGCGCAGATAGAGGGGCCCGTCCGCCCCGGGTGCCACCCGATGGAGGTGACACCCGACCGTGGACAAAAATTACGAAGAATATTGCCACAAAAATATTGAACAGGGTCTGTTATTTGTATCAAGGGTGAGTCGAGAAAATCGATACAGCGCTTTGATGACCAAAAAAGCTCGTCAAGCATGTCAAGAAAAACTTAAGAAAAAAAACGAGTACTACGAGCGCACCGAAGGTCTTTTGTATGGCCCTGGAATCTCTGACTAGTTGGTAAGTCGTTGTAATTATAGTGTGTGTCAAAACTTTACACATGTTTCTCTAAAAACTATTTTTTTTTTAAATTGGCGGGCAAGATAACTCAAAAAGTTCTCAACTGATTCTTATGAAATTTGGCACACGTCTTTTCTATAGTATTAGCATTCGGGCCTAGCGAACAGGCCTTCCATTGATATGCTTGGTGTAACTCTAAGTGACCAGCTCAGGTACGGGGGCTCCATCGAAGCCAGAGTTAAGTTAGCCTCTCAGAAACTGGGCGTACTGTACAGGGCCCGCAGATACTTTAATAGTACACAACTGCTGTTGTACAAATCGCAAGTACGCCCCACGGTTGAATTTGGCAGCCACCTCTGGTCTAGAGCCCCAAAATACCTGAAAAAAAACCTCGAACTGTGCAGAAACGGGCGGTCCGTTTGATAGATTCTCCTAACTTAACAAACGGACTGCAATCTTTAGAGCACAGGTGTCAGGTGGGAATGCTGTCCTTGTTCTACCGGTATTACAATGGAAGATGCTCCGAGGAACTAGCGTCACTGATCCCCTCGGCACCGGTGCATAGTCGGGAAACACGCCAAACACGCGCTCAACATTTGTACACGGTTGACATTAGTCACATGAGAACGGGTCGTTTCTACGACTCGTTCTTGAGTTCAACAGCCCGGCTGTGGAACGATTTGCCGGCTTCTGTGTTTCCTCCCTCCTACAACATGGGTCTCTTGATGAAGAGGGTGAAGACCCATGTTCACTCCTTCCTCTCCTCAACAACACCCTTCACACAGCGATGACTCATGTGTGAAGTTAATATTAAAAAAAAAAAATTAAAAAAATTAGCTTATAGTTGAATTTCAAACATGCCAAAAATTTTTTCAAAAATTGCCATTTTTGACCCAAAAACCTCAAAAAAATGGGTGAAAATCGAATTTTTTATTCTGAGGCGTGCTAATTTACGATTTTTTTTTTTTTGTTTTTTTGTTAGTTTAATTAAAAGATACATGTTTTATTACACGCTCAAACCAAAATGTTTGATTTCAGATAGCTGTAACAGAAGCTAAAAATCCCGCCGATTGATGCCTTTCGCCGCGACGGTCTCATGAGATTAGTTACTACGGTGGCCATTTTGAAAAAACTAAAAATCTAATTCTTGTATTTTAATATATTCATACTTCCATACTTATATTATAAATGCGAAACTGCTCGAGTTTGTTTGCTACGCTTTCACGCATTCACAAATAAAAAGACTTAAAAATTCTTTCACCAATAGAAAGCTAAATTATATGCGAAGACTGTAGACTGTACATGGTGGTAAGCTCTGACGTTATGAAATTATAAATATTTATATATTATTATTTTTTTTTTTTTTTTTTTTTATTTGTTTATCTCAAAAATGGTACATATAAAGTAGTACTGGTCTTCTATTAAAAGCATTTGCTTGTGGATGGAAGAAGAGTTTACATTCTATATATATTTATACATTTAAACAGTCACGTGCGTTACATAATTAATTAGTGCAGTTAATACAAACACATCGCAATTTTTAACTAAAAGACACCCATGCATTCCATAAGAGTAAAAACAAGTATATTTTTTAGTGTTACATTCATGTGGAAATAGGGGAAGCAGTCTTCCCGTTGCTGATTTCTTTAAAATGATTTTTGATAGAGTTCGATAATTTTATTTTGTTATTAATGATTCTGATTTCTATGGGTAGGTTGTTAAAAAAGTATTTTCCTTGGTATGAAAAATGATGTTGAGCAAAAGAAGTTTTTAGTTTCGGGCATACAAATACATGTTTGAGTCTGGTACGATTTTCCGTTACGAATGAGTGTTTTTCTTTTTCTTTTACAATTTGTAAGATTGAATTTTTTATAAATAGATTTTTGAATGTTGGGACTTTAAATTCTTCGAATATTCGTTCAGAAGGGAAGTCTGGAGGTTTTTTTAAAATAATTTTTATTATGAGTTTTTGAACAATTTCTATGGGGGTCAAACTATATTATTATATTTGTTATACGTTTTCTGTCGCTAACAAAAGCGAGTTTTTGCAAACGTCAGAAAAAAAATCGTTTCCAATATATCAAAACGATGTTGGTGGGTACTCCGCCCCCTACCTACTGCTCGGCTACTCAAATATTAGAAAATGTTTGGTTTTTTTTTTTTTTGACAAACTTATGTTTTGAAATAAATGTTAGATGAGAGTTCCTACATTAAAAATATAATTCGTAACGATTATTAAGACCGAATAATAAAAAGTGTAATTTTTTTATTATATTTACAAACTTTCAAATATTTTAATAAAAAGAAATCCGAAATGTTGAATGAACAAAATTGGAAAATTCTTTTTTTCTTTGAGCATTATGAAATTTAGGTGGCAGGCGAGATGTTTGAAAACTGAATGTAAGGGAATGAATGTATGGAATGCGGGAGGGGGTGGGGTTGGGGGGGAGGGGGGATAATTGATACGTGCAAGCGCTACAGTAATTCCCGTAATACCATGCGAGCGAAGCCGCGGGGAAAAGCTAGTAATAAATAAACGTACTGAATTTACAACTGATTAATTTATTCCTTCGCCCCCTTTAATGAAATTAACCTCTGAAAACAAACTGTCCTATCGTTGAAACTTCTAAAATCCCTATCACACTATTTTAGATCGATTATCTATCAATTAATAGCATCGTCGTTTCTCTTGGCTCGATGATTATAATAATCTACACTATTGTATAACTAAGCAATTTAGATAAATTGATAAAAAATAAAGTTTAATAATCGGTACGCCTGCACTACAAAGTACTCAAAACGTACTCAAAGCGTACTAACTCACAACACACTGGAATCGCACCCAAAACTCGATCATTTGTTTTATGTTATGGCTTAAACCTTAAAAATTACTAAAGCTAAATTTTACCGGCTGGTATCCCCGAGAGTCGCTCTCCGGTCCAGATTTTTTTTTTTTACATGAGCCCCACACAGGAGACCTTGAGGAAAATAATTTCCCTCTGGGCCTATATCATCTTTGGGGATGCTGTGTGGAAGGTTTTTTTCAAGGAGAAGGAGGGGAGGGTTCTGGGTATGAAAAGGGTTTAGGGGTAGGAATCTGGGGTTCAGTGTGTCTTGGTCATTCACCTCCAAGACCTAGACAAGCCTCACCCCATGAACCCGGGCACCCCTGCTAAATCACCAAACGTAGCGAACCACTTGGGGTGACCTATGGCAGAGGTGTTGGTTATCCAATAAACGCGTTACCCGTTCCCGCCTCCCAAATTGAATGCATTGAATTGTGCACGATATTGCAAAATTATTCCGGTTCCCGCGTTTGCCTGGTTCGGTTGCTTTATATTCCCTCCCGTGACACTCTAGTCGTAACGAATTAATTTTGTACCAAGTTTTATTATAAAAATTAAAATTACTTGTAAATGTATTTGGCCCGCATAATCAAGAGTTCTTGTTGGCGAATTTCCCCTACACACGCATCTCAGTTTACAGTGCTCGGAAAGGCCGTAAGCTGCAAATCCAAGTCAGAATAAAATACATAATTCACCACCTTTCCAAAATGTGAATACCACACAAGAGTACCAACACTGTTCCCAACCGCTTCGCGTCAGTGAGCCTAGGTCATCCTTAAGGGGGAGAGTAAGGTTTTAAAACTTTTATTGTTAAGTATTTGAAACTCATTTTACTAAATGTACAACATTTCGAAAGTATTGTGTCAAAATTTCAAGTAAATCAGAGCAAAACTAACGAAGATACAGCATTTCAAGCGACCGGCTCTCATGCTCGATTCAAGTATATTTCGAGTATAAAAAAGCTTTAAATTGATTTTCTCGTAAAAATTTTTTTGTATGTTCGTGAACATCAAAATCTACTTAACCGATCCTTTTGAAATTTTGTAAGTGTTGTTCTTCTACACACAAATCAACAGGTAGTGACGAAGACTTTTTATTACCATTTTTTTCCATTTTATAATAACAAATTCACCGAAAATTTTAGACTTCAACAACATATCACCTTTAATTTTTTTCAACTTTTTTGTTTAAAATGATTTGTTAACGAGTTATGATGTTCACCGCATTTTCGAGACACCTCCGGAGATTCGCTCTCACGGAATTATTTATTGATATTTTTAATTAACATAACACTATAACGTGTATACAAAATAAATAAACCAACATTATTCATATCTCCAAAGAAAAACATTAAGCCTTATTATTATTACCTGGTTATTCAGATCTGGTCCAAATACACAGCAAAAGCCATTTATAGCAACGTTTAAATTCTGAATGGTGATTTTATATCAGGGTGATTCTGAGAGTATCTTCAACTCTGGAACGTGCCACAAATATACTATATATTATTTTTAATAAATTAATTGTGAAAGGTAGGTATTTACTAGTAGTACGAATTTGAACCCGCGACCTTCGGGTTGCTAGTCGAAAGTCTTACCCCTGGACCACGGAGGTCGACAATTGAAAAAAATCACTTTTTGGTACAACTGCACTACAAAGTTACTCAAAATCAACTCAAAACGTACTCAACACACCGAAACGCACTCAAACCTTGATCACGCAAATTTTTTCGCAAGAGTACTCAAAACTTGAAGAACTTGAACTTAACAAAAATCGTACTCAAATCGCACTCAAAACACACTGATAACTTTTTCCAAACGGCTTCTAAAGCATTCGAAATAAGTACTTAACACGCACTCAAAATGTACGCAAAACGTAACATTAAGTGGAACGTTTGCGCGGCCCTTTTCGGCCCGTTTCGTACAAATCTTAAATTTGGATTTGGGATCAAAATACCCAACCAAACTGAAAAATAATATTTTTTTAAATATATTTTTTTAATGTTTTTCACTTATTCACAAATAATTGCTTGCCCAAGTTGCCTCTAAAATCATGAAACACTAAAATCTTTAATGGTCTATATTTGAGGTGTGTAAAAGCAAAGGCAGCAATCTCCAAAATATCGGGAAAAAGTTTTAAATGCAGTTTCATAGTGATTCGAATTGAAAACCTAAATTCAATTTGCAAATCTGGTTAGTTACAAACTCAGCTTTCTCCCATCAAAATCAAAGTTTGAAAATACGTTTCAAAAGCAAATATATCAAAGTGTTTGTTGCCTTTTTTTCAAAAAAACGAATGTGGAGATTGCTGCCCTTGGTTCTACACTCCTCATTTTATAATTTAAAGCAAAAATAAATAAAGTAGCATACATCTAGATATTTGATGTACCTTTTGATTACAAAAACAATTTAAGTTTGGTTGGGTAATTTGATCAAATCCAAATTTAAGATTTGGAAACGGGCCGCGCATACGTTCCTCTTAACAAAACGGCTTCTAAAACATACTCAAAACGCATGCCCCGGTATATCAGTAGTTGATTATAAGCTCGGCTTGGTTGGACTGTCGAGCTTAGAGCATAGCTAGGAACATAATCCGTATATAGGTCGAAAGCCTAAATGTTACCAATATTACGTGTATTGTTTATGAATTTAATAGAGGGTCTAATCTCATCTAAGGAATATAATATTTGAAACAAAAATCTGCTGTGTGAGAGATATATCTAGGCTCTAGGATCTTTATATCTAGGCTCCTTCGAAATCGCAATATTCTGATCGCAATCTTTAAAAAAATACTCGAATTTTTTCAAGGCCAAGGTGTGTCCACTCGCAGTATTTAATTGAAGCATCTATAATATTTCTAAGCTATCAAATTTTCAAACCAAAAACACACGATTTTGTATGATTTTGCATTATTTCGCATGACTTAATCTAAAGCACTCAAAACGTACTCGAAATGCACTCAAAGGTGTTTGGCCCAAATACTTATGTACAGTACCTACGAATTTATTAGTTTCTGCTATAGTATACAAGAAATCTCTAACGTAACAGAATTTTACCAACTCCAGCAAAAAATATTTGTTTATTAATACCTAGCTATTTTTTTTTGCGTAGTGTGTTAATGACAGAACTTTTAAAAATATTTTACGGTGTTAAAAATCAAAGACATTTTTTCAACTGAAAATTTTTTTAGCGCCGCTGTGATTTGAAACACGATGAAACAAAAAGGAAAAAACAAATACATCTACAGGATTTAGCCTGCAAGTGAATAATCAGTCTCTTCTTTGTGCGGTGCTTCGTAATCTCCCCACTCTTGTCTACTTCAGTTTTCTTGAGATTTACTTTCGGATGAAACGGAAGTGCGTCACTAAAATTTATTATTTGACGGGTCCTTGGTTCTAATGTAATGCAGTAAATTCACAGCCTCCGATAGCGCAGCGGCGTAAAGCGCCTGACAAATCTAAGCGGCCAGAGAGGCATCTAGCTAGCGGAGGTTCGAATACTGCGAAATTAAAAAAAAATAAACATTTTTATTTTTTTAAATCTAATCTTCAAACCAGCTTGAAATAAACAGCCAAAAGAAAAGAAAGCGACGTCCAGCGACTTTCTAATTTCACTTCTACCGCGTGTGAATAGCACTGTGATTTTTTTTTAAATTGGCTCCACACCGGAGATCTTGAGAAATATTATTCCCTTCAAGACCAATGTCATCTATGGGTATTCTGTGTGGAAGGTCTTTTTAGGAAAGGGTGGAGAGGAAGTTCTGGGAAGGAAAGGGGAATAAGGAGTGGGTAGGAATCTGGGGGTCAGTGTCCAGTCAGGAGAATGATGGACGTATGAATTCATCCCTCTCACTTTTTATTTTTTATATGAATATCGCACAAGAGTCCCAACTGCTCCCGTCTGGAGCAGTTGGCATAAGGCATCCCCAATTAGGATATGTTGTGAAGCTAAAGGTAGTGGGGAGGGGAAGGAGATGGGAAAGAGGAAGGAGGGATATACCTGGCTATTCAGATCTGGTCACCAAACACGGCTAAAGCCGTTTCAAGCAACGTTTCAATTCTGAATGGTGGTCTTACACCAGGGCGATACTGAGAGTATCTTCCACTCTGGAACGTGCCGCAAATACACTATATTATTTTAAATGAATAAATTGTGAAATAACACAAATTAATCAAATAAAATTTATTTGCCACGCCGCGATCCGATCCCGCGACCTTCGGAATGCGAGCCAAGAGCCTTACCGCTGGACTGCGCCGGCCGCTTACAACAACGCCGGCCGTTGAACAAGGCAATGTTCCGATCTCTCCCGATCCGACCTGCCGCGCAGTAGAGTGACAGATGCATCCGCCACCAAGACCTGGACAAACCTCACCTCATGAACCCGGACATGCATATTTATGTTTACATGATTTATATAGCGCCATTTTTGTGAGAAAATCACCTCAACGGCTCGTTAAGTCACCAAACGTAATAAACCACTTAAGGTGACGGTTATCCGATAAATCGTTACCGGGGCGACAGTACCTACCCACATCCGTCTCCCAAATTGATTAATTTTATAAAGTTACTAACTGAAGTCCCCGGCGCTGCACGGGCTTTACTCAAAATTTTGAGATATCTTTTTTCTTGCTTTGAAGGTCAAGAGTGCAAAATATATATTTTTTTTAATTTCGGAATAAAAAAAAAGATTTGTATTAAAATCAAACAAATGCTGCGTGCCCCTGAAAAATCACGGTATACTACGATTGAAGTATTTCTGGAATTAAATGTTTGGTAAATAATCCAAGAGCCGCCGCATGCCGCTGCACTTTTAATAGGCATACATTTTGAAAAGTTAGCTACTTTTAAACTTTATTCCTAAAAGAATCATCGGTTTCAGACGGAAAATATGCATTAAAATTTTTATTTCATAAAAACTTTTTTTTACGTAATTTTTCGTTTACGACTGACATTTCATGTTGAGTTTCTTCAGAAATCGAACATCTTTCGGGGTACCAAATGTTTAATATTAAAAAAATTGCCATATCGCAAAAATCATTAGAAATACACCTTTAATTAAAAAAAAATGAACGAAAATAAATACACGCACGCGCTTTTTTTTTCAATAAGATATACATCCCAGGTTTTTAATGGTTTGTACGGCAAGCAGGTATCGGGTAACGGTTGTGTATAGTTACTAAATAAAAGATAACTTAACGAAAATAAATTAAAGAACGCACACGCGTTCTTCTTTTCAATAAGTACCATATTTACTTTTCTTTTTATTTGAATTTCGAACGGGTTGCAATATTTAGAGCACTGGCGTCGGGTGGGAATGCCATCCATGTTCTACCGGTATTTCAATGGAACATGATCTGAGGAACTAGCAACATTGATCACTTCGGCACCGGTGTATGGTCGGGAGATACGCCGAACGCGCGCCCAACGGTTGACATTTGCCACATGAGAACGGGTCGTTTTTTCGCCTCGTTCTTGAGTTCAACAGCTCGGCTATGGAACAATTTGCTGGCCTCTGTGTTTCTACCCACCTACAACATGGGTCTCTTCAAGACCAATGTTCATTCCTTCTTCTCCTCAAAAAGACCCTTCACACAGCATACCAGATGACATAGGCCCTGACGGAAATTATTAAATTAACCTGTGTAGAGTTAACATAAAAAAAATGGTTTGTACGGAAAGCAGGGTTTGTCTAACGGGTAAGCAGTTGGTGCGGGACTCTTGTGCAGGATTCACATAAAAAAAGCTTTATGTGTATTTTTAAATAAGTTAACTGTGAAATAGCACAAACCCTCCTAATTAAGTATCACTGGCTCCAGACGGTTGGGAGCAGTTGGGACTCTTGTACGGTATTCAAACAAAAAAACTAAAACATAAATAAAATCAAAAATAAAAAAATTTCGAACGCTTGTATAAAAAAGTCTTCCTGAACCAGAAGCTTGCATAAAAAACACATTACCTACGCCTGTGAATCAATCATTCTGCACTCAGTGCCATCTGTTGGGAGATTTTTTAACCACTCGGGTACACGTGCACTCAACAAACTGTATACCTAAACGTAAATAAATATTTAATATTCTAAATTATTCAAAACCTTAACTTATCGAATTTTAATGACCTCGATTCCATTCAACACTTTCAACGCGCAATTTTTATATTAGTGTATATTTTTTATTAATTTTTTTTTTCAAATAAAGAAATGTGGGAAATTCCGCTTTCCCTCTACCCACTCCCCTCCCCTCTCTCCCGTCCAATATATTCAGTCCCGGTACATTCAAATTTTCTCTTAAAAGTGTTTTTTTTAGAGGTTTGGGTTTTAAACTGGCAACGTTGTTTCTACAGACTGTCAATTTGACAGTTTATTTGTAGTCAGTACGTTTTGCAATGTCACCATGAATAGACTGACGTCAAAACAGCGCTTGCAAATTGTGCAAATTAATTTTGAAAATAAATTTGCAATAAATATTCATTGCGGAAAACATTCGGTGAGCGCATAATTTCACCTAATGGACCTGTGAAATTGTCTCCACCATTAGATTACATTCTTTGGGAGTATGTGAAGTCAATAGTCTATTCTGATAAACCAGAGACGTTGGACCATTTGGAAGTCAACATTCGCCGTGTTATTGCCGATATATGCTCGATAAAGTTGTCGAAAATTGGACTTCACGATTGCGCTTCATTCGGGCTAGCCATGGCGCTCTTATGCCCGAAATCATATTTAAACAATATGGCATAAAATTATCTATTAAAAAAAGCCAATATCATAGACATAAACATTATTTTAAAGTGTTGTTTTTTCATTTTGAATTTGTGTATCCCTAAAAAAAACACCTTTGTATAAAAAAATAGAATAATACATAAATACAGTTAAATTAAGTCAAGCCAAAAAGGTTTCCTATGTTAGAGTTACTTGGAGATTTATTACATATTAAAATTATTTTTAGATCAGAAGGAGAGGAAAAGGAAATAAGCTAGATAAGAACTTTGCTTAATTCACAGTAGACAAAAACCCTCCTCTTGAAGTTTATTGCGGTCCTCGATTGATTTTTATTTATTTATTCATGTATTTATTTATTACACGCCCTAATGGGCTTTACATTGTTTGTTTATAAGTTAAGTATCACAGTACTTTTAAATACTTTAAAACTAAAACAATAAAAAAATGTATAATTTAATGAAAAAATGTAACAACAATAGCATATAATACAAAATAAAATACATTGGTAAAAATGATAAGAAGTCACGCATAAAAAGATATTCAATGTAAACAAAAATTGCCGAAATTATCCACAACTATTTTGTGTCTAGATTTATAAAAGAATTGGTAAAAACTGGTTATTCTTAAGGTGAAATATATCTCCTAGATCAGAATATATATTTCCGAGATCGTGAAGTCTCAGAATCGGGGAATTTTGGTAAGAGAGTGTCCTGATGTTGTTAAAGTAAAGGGGTAGTAAATGTCGGCAAGATCTTTTGAAAATGTGGATGTTGATTAATTGAAGTAATTCAGGATAGTCAATTTGGTAATGCAGTATTCTATGTAATAGTATTAAATCTGTGTTAATTCTTCTTTCTGAAAGTTTTCATAAGGATATTTTATCCAGTAGGTTAATTATAATCAATATTTTGTACAGGAATACGCAAATATAATTTTATAACTAAGTAAATTTTTTTATCGTCTGCATGCTAGGCAATTAGCATGTCAAAAACATTTTTGAATATCATATATATAGATAAACATTCAATAATAATGTTCCTAAATGAGAACCTTGAGGTACGCCGGAGGACACGGAGAAGAAGCTGGACTTAGTTCCCTCAACTGAAACACATTGAAGTCTACACCGAAGGTATGATGTGAGCCACCGAAGTAAGTCACCATGGAGGCCTAATTGATTTAATTTTTTATAAGAATGAAATGATTTGCTTTATCGAAGGCCTTAGAGTAATCGGTATAGATTACGTCTACTTGGTTTCTGTTTGCGCCAATCAGTGTTCTTTTTTTGTTTAAGATTTAGTACTAGAAAACTGCTTATTCCTTTACCCAGTTTCTACCACCAAGTACCTACCTTTCACCCATCCCACGCCAAGACAAAACAAAATCGCAACGTTCTATTGCCGCACTCATTTGTATTCTTCACTTGTTGAAAACGCAGCCGATTCGAGTGTTCGGTAAAATTTGTGCATCTTTTTTTTGCAGTGCAGTTCAATTTTTGAACTTATTATTATACCCGCCGCGGCTGCAGATGTAATCGTGTTTGTTTGTATTGTGTTCTGAAACCAATCGTCACGTCGTCGCGTGTAAATCTATCTTGCTAAAAAGTGAAATTGCCGGTCAACGTGTGACCAACGGCATTTGACCGCCAGTGTTTGAACTGTTTGAAAGACTACTGTTATAAGTGAACTATTGATAAAAACAAAAGGGAATTTTTAAAAGGACCACAGAACCAGCGGCAAATGTCCATTCGAAAGTGAACTCAGTATATATCCTTCCTTTCCTTTGGGCACTTTCCAGTAAAATTGTTGTTTTAGATTCGCACTGCACCCGCCTGTGAACGAAAGTAAATTGATTTGCGCAACCAGTTTCTATTCTCCATGATATTCAGTGAAATTTAACAAATTTGTTAGTACCGATCTTATTTGTAAAAATCCGTGTTGTTTTGTATATTGCGAACAATTGTCGTATAAATTTGATCGCAGACAATTTTCTCAAAGAGTTTACTAAATACTGTAAGAATTGAGATTGGGCGGTAGTTTTCAACGTTGCTTTTTGAATCTTTTTTATGAACAGGGATTATAATTGCTTTTTTAAATGTTGTAGGAAATTTTCCTGATTTTAGTGACAATGTAAATATGTTAGTTAAAGGGTATGAAATATTTTTGGCACATTTTGAAACAAAGTATACCGTCACTGCCAGCGCCATTACTAATATTTAAGTTCTTCAGGTATCTGTTGATCGTTATTATGTTGATTGAAAGAGTCCAACACAAATTTTTGAGGTGTATTAATTTTAGACTTGGAATTCCCTTAGAATCAATAAATTATGATTTTTTGTTGCACTCATTAAAATTGTTGAAATTAAGTGACAGAAGAAAAATTTTTGATCTGATATTTTTGTATAAAATCGTTAACTATCAGTTGGATAGCCCTGATATATTAAAGTTGATTAACTTTCATATACCTACAATAAGATCAAGGTTCCCTAGTTTGTTTTATTGTGACAACTATATGTCGGTATCAGGCTCCAATTCAGTTGTAAATAGATTACACACCATTGGAAATTTTTATGCCAATGTGGCTGATATTTTTAATATTTCCATACTGAAATATAAGGTTGTACTGATCGAACATTTCAGCCAATTATACGTTAACGAGGTCACTACATAATGATTTTTTGATATTATTGTTTATTTTTAATGCCTGTATTATGTACTACGACTGTAATTAAATATACACATGCTTGTAAATGGCACTTTGTGCCGTAAATTTTAAATAAATAAATAAATAAATAAATAAATAAATAAATAAATAAATAAATTGTGTATTAGTGTTATCTTTTTGTTCAAGAGTTCTTTATCTCTTATTTTTGCCACCGCGTAGTGTCGAACCATTTCCCAAAGTAAGTCCAACTTCTGGCCCCCTTACGGTCGATCGATAAGGATTTTGATAGGATCACTTACGTCAACTTCTCATCGTTCTCTAGCATGATTGTGACGTTTGTACGACGCACTTAGTCATTGTGAACTATTACTTACTCGTTGACGATCTGCAATCATGCTAGGGAACGATGAGAAGTTGCCGAAAGTGACCGGATAGTCCGGTCAAGTTAGCTAGAAAAATAGGGGTGAAATAGCACAAATTCCGACAGAGCTGAAATTTTTCAAAAAAAACTTCACATTACTGTTGAAGATATTATAAATAATACTATATCATACAATGATATTGAAGATGATGGAACATCTGAAACATTACTTCGTTAACCCGTCTAATCACAGGAGACCCAAGTTGTCCCAAAACATCATATGCCGTTATAATAACAGGAGACCCAGATTGTCCCAGAGCGACCGTGCATTATTAAAATGAACTCTTCCTGTAGTTCAAACATTTGTAATTTCTTTTATGTTAGAAAGCGAAAGAAATGATGCTTCTTATTGCCATAGAAACATACGAGCTATGTTGGTTAGATATTTTACTAACCCGATCGTAAGTGACGATTTTATTTTGTGCCAATTTGTGACGTAGCAAACACTTAATTTTAAAATAAAATTTTATGAATGTCATAAAAAGTGAGGTGACAGTTTTATTACAAATTTTCTTAAAAATATGAATCTATATTTAAAATTTACAGTTTATTTTATTTTACGTACTTTTTTAAGGAATCCCCAGAAACGTATTTTTAAGCCAATTTACATTTTCAATATCAAAATTTTAATATTTAAAAACAAAAATGTTGATTTCTAATAAACACATCGGAAAGATTATTTTATCCAGATTTTAGAACAATTTTCGTTTTTGCAAAAAAATTAAAAAATAACCAATAAAAAGGAACATTTAAAATGCACGGGAAGAACCGGAAATTTTGCGCGCAAAACTTGACAGGCCAAAGTTCATAGATATTATTTTCGCATTATTCGAAGGGTTAAAAAAAAATGCGCCAAGTACACTACCTCACAGGTGATGTGGAAACGTGTGTATATTATATAGAATGTAACTCCTTCAACTTTTAGAATCGCTATATCTCAGAAATTATGATTTTTAGGAAAAAAAGTTTGAAAAAATTTTAGTAGATAATTTTATGATCAACAATTTTTGTCTGACCTATTTTCTGATATAACTTACCGTTTACGAGAAAAATCCAAAAAACCGAAAATGTTTACCTTTGACCTTGAATTACTTTTTTAGCGGGAATGTGATCGATAAGGATTTTTGATATTTTATTTGTTGTGATGTACTCAAAGTCTCATCTCAAATTATATTCCTATCAAATTTCAGCTCTGTCGGAATTTGTGCTATTTGAAATGATTATACTGACCGGACTACGGACACCATGTACCCAGTTTTAAATCATTGGACACAGATACTTGATACGAAACTATTATTTGTTGAGGAATTTATAAAATGTCTTGAGAGGTGTTGATAATCCAATGGATGGTATCCGGGGCGGCGGTACTCGTAGATACAAAATGAAATTAGTTACATTATATTATATTTGTTTAGTTAATGGACTCTTTATCATTTCATTTACTTAGTTAAAAGGATTGGCAATCTATTTACTATTTTTTTAGGCTAAGTACACTTCCAAATTCATCTTTTTAATTTTGACTGGAATTTTCTGAAGTCGAAAAGTGAGTTTTTTAACATGAAGTGGATTTTTTTTTTAAATTAGATCAACACAGGAGTCATTTTTGGGATGCCGTCTTTGGGAATGCTGTTTGGAGGGTCTTTCAAAGTAGGTTGGAGAGAAAGGAAGGAAAAAGGAATACGGGGTTCGGTGTGTCCAGGAGTACCTAACGGACGTATGAATCCAACTCTTGCCGTGAAAGGTGACATTGCGATAGAGTTCTGCTGTAGAGATCAAAAAGTCTTCCTCAACCAGTCTCTCTCGATCCGGCCTGCCACGCAGTTGTAGCCAGAAGCATCCTTTGACATGACCAGGACAAATCTCACCCCATAAAGCCTGACACCGTTGCTAATTCAGCAAACACAGCTTGTAACTTCGGGTGACCTGTGACAGAGGTGTTGATCATCCAATAAATTATTCCCGGGGCGGTGGTACCCATACCTGCCTCCCAAATTAATAAAAAAATCACTGAAATTAATGCATTGGTAAACTTTGAGCCGTGGTTACATACAATACTTAACAATCATTTTTAATACAAAAAAATATATTTGCGGACTGATTACGCAGAATTTTAGAATTCCGATTTCCGCAGATTAAAAAAATTCCCGAAACAATAATAAATTATGACATAAAATCGATTTTTTTTTATCACCTCCGATAACAACTACATGAGGTTATGCATTAGGACAGGGAACAAACACATTTTCAAACCACGGGCCACAATGTCTCTTGGAAATATATAACAAATAATTTAAAACATTAATATCTGAATCAGTCGTATTTTTAAACGCGCAGCAAACTTTGGAAATTTCATTTTTATCGTAACAGTCACAGCTAACGTTGGCACATTCGACATCATCACATTTAACATCGTCACTGATACAGTCACAATTGACTGACAATTTGACATCACCATACTTGACATTGTCGCAATTGACATGTTTAAATTAATTTGATTTCATCGCATCAGAAATTATCACACTTGACAAGACAGTATTTGACATCGTCATTTACATTGTAACATTTGATATCGTTCCATTTGCAATCATTACAACTGAAATTTTCACATTCAACATCGTCACATTCGATATTTCCGCATTAATTTGACATTGTCGTATTTAATTTTGTCACATTTAAAATGATCCCACTTGTCTTCGTCACATTTGACATCGTCACAATGTTTTCTCATTAATGGGTTAATAACGGGTTGTTAAAAAAATTTGAGCAGTTCATCGAATATTTTAAGTTAATTTGAACGTTTTGTGTAAATTCTATTCAAGTTCTGTTATTGTGTCATAAAATTAAAATAATTACAGAACCTGAATGGAACTTTCACAGAACATAAAAATTAACTTCGAATACTTGATGAATTGTTCAAATTTTTTGAATCCTTGCTTTAAAATAATGTGAACTTCTTCAATTTTAATATCGTTCCTTTTGACATCGTCGTATTTGACAACATATTAAACATCGTCATACTGTTTGCTCATTAATTTGGCATCGTCGCATTTGATATCGCCACATTTGACGTCATTTTTGTCAAAATAACATTTGTCAACATAACATTTGACGTCATCACATTTAAAATCGTCATATTTGACAGCATATTTAACATCGTCATACTGTTTGCTCATTAATCGTCACACTTGATATCGCCACATTTGACGTCATATTTGTCAAAATAACATTTGTCAACATAACATTTGACATCGTCACATTGAACATCGTCATATTTGACATGGTCACATTTTACATAGTCACACCAATTTTTATCATTTGGTTTTGTCCCATTTAACTTCGTCACATTTGACATCGTCATATTTAACATTGTCACATTAATTTTCACCTCGCATTTAATTGTGTCCGATTTATCTTCGTCACATTTGACACCGTAATATTTGACATTGTAACATTTTACAGAGTCACATTAATTTTCATCGTTGCACTTGAGTGTGTCACATTAATTCAATTAATTTGACTTCCCACGTCGTAACATCAGACATCGTCAAATAGACATAGTAACATTTGACATTGCTATCTTAATTTGACACTATCACATTAGCATTTATTTTAATATTGGTCAGGTTAGGTTTTTTCTCTTTTAAATGTTTCTCTTTTTCGTCATCGCCAAATAGACATAGTAACATTTGACATCGTCATCTTAATTTGACGTTGTCACATTTGGCATTTATTTAAATATTAAGATTAGGTTAGGTTTTTTACTCTTTTAAATGTTTCTCTTCTTCGTCATCGTCAAATAGACATAGGAACATTTGACATCGTCATCTTAATTTGACATTGTCACCTTTGATTTCAATATTAACGTTAGGTTAAGTTTTTCTTCACTTTTAAATGTTTTGTCATGGAACCATTAAAATATACAAAAACAATATAGGTCCACGGGCCGTAGATTGAACATTTCTGCATCAGGGCATCAATGTACCGACATTTTATCATAGATAATAATATGTAATTAGGAAAAATGATTTTCCTTATCAATATTTGCCAAGGTTTAAGTGCGTTCCACCGTTTGGGAAGGTACGCACCGGTTTCGCACCTAAGTGGCACCCGCGGCAGTATCGGTTTGACGCTCGGTTCACGCACAGCGTTTTTAGTTAATACCGAAAAACTGTAGACAATCAATATTTATTTAAATATATTTATAATGGTTTAAAATTTTTTTAATTAAAAATTATATTTAATATGGAGAGAAAAGTTAACTGAAATATATAGTATAGGGAGAATAGGTAAGAAATATCATTAATTTTTTTAAATGTACTGCACAAGAGTCCCAGCTTTTTAATTTTTTTGAATACCGCGTAAGATTCCCAACTGCTCTCGTCTGGAGCTAGTGAGACTATGGCAACCCCGATTGGGGTATGTTGTGATGTTGAATGTAGAGAGGAGGGGGGTGGGGGTGGAATGCATGTAATTAGTTTATCATTTATTTTTTTGTGTTCTTATATTTTCTTATATTTTTAAGTAATATTTAATTTTTTTGTTGTTGTTAATACTCTTGTGTTAGCCCATTTTTTATTATAATCTTAATTTATGTCAAAATCTGTCATTGGATTTTATTTGGGAGGCAGGTTTGGGTACCGCCGCTCCGGGAACCATTTATTGTCTTCGCGAAGGTTACTGGATTAAAACACACGATAACACAGCTGAAAATTTTTTTTCATCATTTCAAAAACTCTTGCGAAACTGTCAAATTTTTTACGATTTGAAAGTGATATTTTGCAAGCCATCGAATGTTCAATCAAAATTCTATTTTCAAATAAACTCTTTAAATTAATGATTTTACTTCAAGTACCTACTTACCTACGATACTAACCGACATCGAATCCTTTTAATCTTTCTAAGGACGGGTTGTTTCAAAAAATTTGATGGATTCATCAAATATTTGAAGTTAATTTTCACATTTTGTGTAAGTTCTATTCAAGTTCTGTGATTATTTCAGTTTTGTGAAGCAACCGTCCTATAACGATGTAATAACAGAACATGAATAGAACTTACACAGAACGTGAAAATCAACTTCAAATATTTGATGATTCCATCAAATTTTTTGAAACAACCCATCCTAAGAATTATTGTTAATTTAAATAGTACCAAATTGTTCTTGTAATATACACAAATGAATGTTTATAATATAAGATAAATGAAAATTTGTATTAAAAAATTGCAATAGGAAGCACGCGAGCTGTTTGATAACTGAATGTACCGGGACTGAATACATGGAACGCGGGAGAGTGTAGGGGAAAGCGGGAGGGGGGTTGACGGGACGATTGAACGGGACGAATGGGAAAGGACACGCAGAGAGAAACAATTTCCTTATTGTGTAATTTGCATTGCAACGCATGCTGAGAACTCGCTAGTTTTTTTATAAATGCTTCAGCTTCACAAATTCTGCAAGTATCCCGTGATTTTTTACTACAAAACTGTCTCATCTCCCCAAATATTGATACTATCGACTTGGGGGAGGTGGCATTCTATCCAGCACTAATAAAAACATAGAAAACGACACCTCACTCGACCTAGATCATAAACACGTATTTTTCAAAAGTTCAGATATTTCATCAAAATGAATTAACGTAGGTACGTCCTAACACCTTCATTACTGCACAAGCAGAAATTTACCCCAATAATGTTGAAATTAATTCTTTTATATTGTCAGATTATTCGTATTCCGATTAAGCCGCCGCTACCCGAATTTCTACCGATTTCTTACATATCTCCCTTGAACATTAGAAGTTTTTAAACTCTTAAAAAAATATGTTATTTTTGAAGATAATATCTAAATACGTGGAATGCAAATTATATGAAATTACCTCGATAGAAAAAAATCGCAAAGTGTGCTCCGAAAATTATTAAAAACAAGTCTATTTCTATTATTTACAAGTTATACAATGTTTCTTTAAATGGGACTTAAGATGCCTTCCACCAGATTTTTTCTCTATTTTAAACGAGTCATGTTTTTTCAATTTCACAATTTTCGCTTCAATTTTATCATTTAAAATATTAGCGCGCTCTGTCCAACATTCGTAATTACATATCTCTCCATCTTCTTCTTTTTGAGCGTGGAAGCGCCGCCTTAACGGGACGCCCGACGAATACCCGACACGATCAAGTTAATCAAATACTTGAGTCAGGCAATGCAAGAGTCAGAATGACAGAAGAATTTGTACGAGGCGGTTGTATGAATGTGAATAAAGCAAGGAGTGTGTGCCGAGACAGAGTTATATGGCGGTCAATCCTCTCTGCCTAGCCCTTCAAAATAGTTAGTTAGTTATTCGTAAAAAAAAAAACTAAAAAATAAATACCAGAATTTTTATAAAAATTTGAAAACACTAGCGCGCAAAGGGTTAAATTGTAACTCTAAAACCTGCCGCTAGGCTATTTTATAGTGCAGTTTCTATCTAATGGCCGATAGGTGTGCTAGCGTAGGCAGTATTCCTATTTCAAATATAAACATCCGAACGCGTGTTCTATATTCAAAAGTTCGCGCGCACCGAAAGCATCTTACAAACATAATATTTTTTGTTAGTTTACATTTTTTTACTATTTTTTTTTGTTTTATTTTAAATTCAATATTTTAAAATATACCTAAAATTGGATATTATTTTTTTTTTTGTGTTGTGCATACAATTTTAATATAAATTTTCAAGTGCTTTGAGATTTATTTTAGCGTCCATCAGAGATTGAATTTTTTAAATCAAAATTTTATGGATTTTATAGATCCAAAACAATATACTTAGATTTGATTTGATATGAGTTTGTTTGCACAAGGAACATAATGCCTTATCATTTGCTAAAAAAATAAGTGTAAAATTACGTTGTTTTCATTTATTTTTTTATGTTTTCATGAAAATGGATTTTCTTTATAAATAATGTTAACTTATGAAATAAAATTTTAATTGCAGTGGAAAATATTGTTTCGGAACGAGGAAGAAATTAATTGGTGAGTAAATTTCAATATTTTATTTATTTTTTATGTGTCTGCTATCTAGTCAAGTCTTTTTCACATAATAAAACATAAGACATACGCAATTGGAGTGATAATGAAGTTGCATTAGACACTTGCGATTGGAGTAATAGTGAAGTAACATTGGACGTACGCAATTGGAGTAATAATGAAGTTATATAAGATAAACGCAATTTGAGTAAAAGTGAAGTAACATTAGATATTCGTAATTGGAGTAATATTGAAGTTACGTTTAATATATGCAATTGGGGTGATAGTGAAGTGGCATTGGACGTACGTAATTGGAGTAAAAAAGGTTGTATTAGATACTCGCAATTTGAGTAAAAGTGAAAACACATTATATATTCGTGATTGGAGTAATAATGAAGTAACATTGGACGTACGCAATTGGAGTAAAAATGAAGTTATATTAGATCTACGCAATTTGAGCAAAAGTGAAGTAATATTAGGTATTCTTAATTGGAGTAATATTAAAGTTTTTACGTTTAATATATGCAATTGGGGTGATAGTGAAGTGGCATTGGACGTACGCAATTGGAGTAATAATGAAGTTGTATAGACATACGCAATTGGAGTACCTAATAGTGAAGTTACGAATATATGCAATTATAGTGATAGTAAAGTAACACCAGCAACTTTGCAACAATTGCAACATTCTTCAAGATAATATCAACAAACTTTTAATTTTGTGTATTGAAAATAGACTTTACTTAAAAATCTCAAAATGTAAAATAGTCAGATTTTCTCGAATAAAAAATCCAGTGATCTTTAATTACAACATTGATAACAATACTCTTGAGACACTAACACAAATTAAAGACTTAGGCATCACTTTTCAATCAAATCTTTCATTTGTTAACCACATAACAGAAACCTGTAATAAGGGCTTAAGAATGTTGGGATTTACAACTAGGCTAACTAGAAATTTTAAAAATATAAAGGGTATTTTACGTATGTTAGAAGTCAACTTGAGTACAATTCTCCCGTCTGGAATCCACATTATAATATGCATGTAGGTACAAGCTGTTGAAAGAATACAAAACAAATTCTTACGTTTTCTAAATTTCGAAATGGGTATTCCAGCAATTATGTTGAACTGCAACACTATTTTAAACGGTATGAATATGCTCAAACTGTCAGACAGAAGAATTTTCACTGACTCGGTATTTTTATAAAAAATTCTAAATGAATTAGTTGATAGTCCGGTATTGCTTGAATTGAAAAGCTTCCGAATTCCTCTTCGTAATACTAGAAGTCAGGATTTATTTCAGTGCTGAAATTTTGGGACTAACTACCAAATGTATTCCTCTTTGCCCAGAATACTAATGGAGGGAAATAATTATACCAAGTCAGTGGACATCTTCAATTTATCTTTAAACAAATACAAAATATTGTAATTGAGGCAGTTCAGTTATGTACAATAAATATGTATTTTTCAAAATATGCTTGCTAGGACATATATACGTGTAAGAGTTGTCTCTGTATTGCTATATTAAGCATAAGAAAAACCACCGCGAAGGTTTCTAGATTATCACAACCACATGACAATATATCTGAATTTTTTTTAATCATTAAAAAACTCTTGCAAAACTGTCGAAAATGTCAAAATTTGATTTAGACAGTTTGCAAAACAATCCATACTAATATTATGAATGCGAAACTGCTCGAGTTTGTTTACGACGCTTTCACGCGTAAAAATATACAACGATTTGAAAAATTCTTTCACCAATAGAAAGCTAAATTACATGCGAAGACTAAGGGCTGTAAATGATGGTAAGCTCTGGCGTTATGAAATTATAAATATGAATATATTATATTTGTTATACGTTTTCACGTTATTTTATATTTTCTGCATTAAAAATATAATTCGTAACGATTACAAAGACTGAATAATAAATAGTGTAACTTTTTATTATATTTACAAACTTCCAAATATTTAAATAAAAATAAACATCTGAAATGTTTGTAAGCGCATAAATTCCGAACAAACGAACAAAATTGGATAATTATTTTTTTTCTTTGAGCTATAGCGTTATGAAATTTAGGTGGCAGGCGAGATATTTGAAAACTGAATGTAAGGAAATGAATGTGTGGAATGCGGGAGGGGGTGGAGGTTGGGGGGAGGGGGGATAATTGATAAGTGCAAGCGCTACAGTAATTTCCCGTAATACCGTGCGAGCGAAGCCGCGGGGAAAAGCTAGTTATTGATAAATAAAAATTCAATTTTCGAAATTGTTTGAATTAATGAATTTATTTGAATTATTCACCTAATACTTTAAATCGAATCAAGAATTAAAGATATATTTAAATAGGTACCTATGTAAGGTACCAAATTTGATTGATTGTTCTTACAATATACAAAAATGAATATTTGTAATATATGAAAAATGAAAATTTGAATAAAAAAATTGTAATAAGTGGTACGCGAGTTGTTTGAAAACTGAATGTACTGGGACTGAATATATGGAACGCGGGGGGGAGAGGTTGGCGGGATGGGGGAGCGGTAGAGGGGTGAGGGAAAGCGGGGAAGGTGGAGGGGAACGCAGGAACCAACACCTCTGCCATAGGTCACCCCTAGTGGTTCGCTACGTTTGGTGATTTAGCAGGGGTGCCCGGGTTCATGGGGTGAGGTTTGTCTAGGTCTTGTAGGCGGATGACCGGGACACACTGAACTCCCGATTCCTACCAACCACTTAAACCTCTTTCCTTCCCAGAATTCTCCTCCACTTTCTGTCCTTAAAAAAACCCTCCACGTAGCATGCTCAAAGATGACATAGGCCCTGAGGGAGATAATTTTCCTCAGGGCCTCCTGTGTGGAGCTCATGTAAAAAAAAGGAAGGGAACGGAGAAAGACATGCAGGGAGAAACAATATATTTATTTAAATTTGGCATTTCAACGCATGCCGGGAACCAGTTAGTAAGTTATAATTAAGGAGAAATTCGGAATGCAAAGCTTAACCTTTTCGTCCCGGAACGAAAAAAATCACACATGACCCGAAGGGGGGTCACTCGGGGACCCCAATTTGTTTTGCTTATTAAAGGGTGTTAATGACATATTTTTTTGTAATTTGTTATGATAATAATTAGAGGGAAGTATATTCATCGTATTTCAGTAGTCATTTTAAAAATCGATTGATAAATAAAGTCAAAATTAATATTCTAATGAATTTAGACCATAGCGTGTATTTTTCCATAGAAAACAGAGAAGGCGGGCCGATAGCCAACACAACACCTTGTTTCCGAATCTCGACTGGCGATTGGCGTTCACCGGAAACGACTCAGACCGAATGATCTTTGACCGGCAAGCGAACATTATAGCATTGTAAAAAGAGCAAACGAGATGCGCAGTGTAAACGAACGCGATCTAGTCCTTTCCACTAACAACTTAGAAATTACTTGCTATCGCTTAGAATTATCCCGATACATTCAGCAGATAGGGACGGGGTACGCCCGAACAGAGGGGAAGGGGGGCGGGTGGCACAGATTATTTCGCCGGAATTAGTTATAAACTATTTAATTTTAAGAAAAGTAGTAATGCGATATTAATTTTTTTAATGCAGATCGATAACCAAATATTTTTTCTAGGATTACCTAAATTATTGAGTATGTGGTTTAAAAAACAACTTAGATACAGCGTAAAACTCTCGTTAGTGTAAGTGCGTTCCCCTGGTCCGGTACGGAAGTGTTAAGATGAAGCTATACGTGAAATCCTATTTAGATACTCGAATCGGTTTACATTATGAACATCAAAAAATATGCTACGGATAAATTGAAGCTTTTACTAGCTTTTCTGTATTGGAATTACAATAAAATTTTTATTTACGTTACAAAAATATAAGTGTGAATCACAAAAAAAATTTTTTTCATGACTTAAGTATGAGGTAATATAAGAATTTTTTTTTAAATACCCCTTTATGGCTAAGACTATTTTTGAGATTTTGTATGTTCTAACTTTTTTTCATTCTTAAAAAATTATGAACAAAATAAATAAAAACAACTTTTTCGCTTACTTGCTTCGTGCAAGTAAGACGCTCTATTTTAAATTTTGTAGGCATGAGAATCGAAATATTTCTAGCGTTTATATTCCTCTTAAGGCGCGGTATACCCGATCAAAAAGAAGAAGATGGGGAGATATGTAAATATGAATGTTAGAGAGAGCGCGCTCTTATTAAAAACGATAACACTTAAGCGAAAGTTGTGAAAATGTTTAATAAAACCTGACTCGTTTAAAATAGTGCTAAAATCTCGTGGGATTGTCTAAAATAGCATTTAAAGAAACACTTTTAATTTTTCATACCTACAACTTGTAAAGTATCTGAAAAAAACGTGTTTTTAATAATTTTCGGAGCAAACTTTGCAATTATTTTCAAGCAATGGAATTTCATATAATTGCCATTTGTGGGTGGGGAATGTATAGACATTATCTTCAAGAATAGCAAATATTTTTGAAGAGCTTTGAAACTTAAAGTATTTAGGAGAATATATGTAATAAATCGGTATAAATGCGGGAAGCCTTGGCATATTTTTCATTTGTTCAAAATATTTCCGCTTTTCTATAAAATGCAAATAAATGTAATATTTATCAACATATCTCAAAACTAAAAACTGTTTTTGAAAGATTATAAAAAACGCCATAAAATTTAATAATTCAAAATAAACATTTAATTGTTCAAATATAAAATTTTTGCATGCAAACTTAAAAAAGTTTATATGCAAAACAGTCTTAGTAACAGTCACCTCGCTTTTTTGTCTTTTTAAATGAAAATAATTAATAAAAAAATCTTTAATGAAAGGGTCTTTTTAATGAAAGGGAGACGAATGTCTGGGTCTTCTTAATGAAAGGGACACAAATGTCTGGGTCTTTTTAATGAAAGGGACACAAATCGCTTGTACTATGTCTACAAAAACTCGTATTGAAAAATAAAAGTTTTTGAGTTTCAAAAATTATATTTTTGTTTCCTTTATTTCAAACTAATTTTTATAAATATTTTTAAAAAATACAAGGGTTTCTCTACCTTTAAATAAAAGAAAAATGTATTTAGTTGAATTTTGAACGAACTAACATATACTTCAATTCACAGCTTTAAAAAAACCAAAAAATACAGGAGTACAAACCAATCCTCAGCAAGCGAAATGTCTGGGTCTTTTTGATGAAAGGGACACAAATGTTTGGGTCTTTTTAATGAAAGGGAGACGAATGTCTGGGTCTTTTTAATGAAAGGGACACAAATGCCTGGGTCTTTTTAATGAACGGGACACAAATGTCTGGGTCTTTTAAATGAAAGGGGCACAAATGTCTGGGACTTTTTAATGAAAGGAAGACGAATGTCAAAGCTTAAAAACGTATCTCTTTAAATTGGCCATCTTTTAGCCAATTTTCACTTCTAAAATCTTAAAAACGAATCTCTTTAAATTAGCCATTTTTAAGCCAATTTTCACTTCTAAAATCTTAAAAACGTATCGCTTTAAATTGGCCATCTTTTAGTTAATTTTCACTTCTAAAATCTTAAAAACGAATCTCTTTAAATTAGCCATCTTTAAGCCAATTTTCACTTCTAAAATCTTAAAAACGAATCTTTTTAAATTTGCCATCTTTTGGCCAGCGGGCACTCGCAGGTATTTGCAAATTGACCAAAACGTGGCAAAAAACGCTGCAGTTTTTATTCTGTATTATGTCAGCTGGTAAACAAACGGTGGCCAGTCATCATAAATAATTTAACGTGAAAAAGGCTCTTCACAATCAATATTTATGATGTCAGTTAAAATTTTATAGTTCTTCTTAATGTCCTGTTTTATTGGTGCTTTACAAGGAAATTAACAAGGAAAACGTGTACTAAACTAAAAAAAATTACTGTCAAACTAAACATCACGCTGTTTCCTGCAAATGTAGGCAGAGAAGATGAACCGCCAAACAATTATGTCTTGGTTTACAATTTTTGCTTTAATCACATTCATGTAGGTAATATTGTCTCATATTCAAAATCTTCTTATTCAGACAAAATTATTTGATTCGCCTGATGGTACCTTGTATTTCTCGGACGTCCCCGACTTCTTCCGCCGTTAAATTTGCTGCGCAAAGTTCGGGCTACACCGGGGACTTCAAGTCATCGTCCATAATGAAATGCTGATACCAATACTGATCTATGGCAGTGAAGCATGGAGCTAGCAGAGTGAGGACGAAAATAGACTGAATGCTGTAGAAATGAGATCCCTGAGGCGGATGTGTGTTAAAGCTATGGATTGCCATGTTAAAACATTGAGTTTCTGAAAACATGCAAGTAAAAGAGTAAAAAATAACTGGGCGTACTGTACAGGGCCCGCAGATACTTTAATAGTACACAACTGCTAACCCTGTACAAATCGCAAGTGCGCCCCACGGTTGAATTTGGCAGCCACCTCTGTTCTAGAGCTCCAAAATACCTGAATAATGAGGAAATTATTCAGGTAACTCTGTGCAGAAACGGGCGGTCCCTTTGATAGATTCTCCCATTTCATCGGACGGATTGCAATCTTTAGAGCACAGGCGTCGGGTGGGAATGCTATCCTTGTTCTATCGGTATTTCAATGGAAGATGCTCCGAGGAACTAGCGTCATTGATCCCTTCGGCACCGGTGCGTGGTCGGGAAACACGCCAAACGCTTGCCCAACATATGTACACGGTTGACATTTGTCACATGAGAACGGGTCGCTTCTTCGACTCGTTCTTGTATTAAACAGCTCGGCTGTGGAACGATTTGCCGGCCTCTGTGTTTCCTCCTTCCTACAGCATGGGTCTCTTCAAGACCAATGTTCATTCTTTCCTCTCCTCAAAAACACCCTCCACACAGCATCTCAGATGACATAGACCCTGAGGGAAATTGTTTTCCTCAAGGGCTCCTGTGTGGAGTTTATGTAAAAAAAAAGATAAAATTAAGAAAGCAATTAAATTTAGGAGGCGGATGGGTACCGCCGCCCCGGGAACCATTTATTTGTCACCCCAAGTGGTTCGCTACGTTTTGTGACTTAGCAGGCGTGCCCGGTCTTAAGAGGTTGGGGATGCGTTCATCCACCTACTGCATGGCGGGCCGGAACGGGGTAGACTGGTTGCGGGAGACATTTCGATCTCTCCAGCCGGACTCTCTCGACTCATCGTCTTGCACCGCAGCGGGAGCAATCGATTCATACGTTTGCCACTCCTGGACACACTGACCCTCAGATTCCTACCCACCCCTCTTACATTTTTCCTTCCAAGAACTTCCTCTCCTTTCCTTTCCTAAAACGAACCTCCACACAGCTTCCTCAAAGATGACATTGGCTCTGAGGATTTTTTGTTCCTCAGGGCTTTCTGCATGGAACTAATGTAAAAAGGCATTTGAATTTAAAATTGTTTTTTTTTTTTATTCAGTGCTAAAAACTGATAAATTGTCAACTGATAAATTTTTCTTCTGTTATATAATTTTTTGCTGACTTTTTACATTTTTTATACAATAAACACGAGTTTACAGCAAAATTTAAAAAGAAAACATTGAATTTATTAATTAAAATGCAAGTCATCGTTTTGAAAATGCGTATTACGTGTTATTAATTTAGTATATTTAGGGCACGTGCCAGAGTTGAAGATACTCTCAGTATCACCCTGGTGTAAGTCCACCATTCAGAATCGAAAAATTGCTTGAAGTGGCTTTATCCGTGTTGGATGACCAGATCTGAACAGCCATTCTGAACTCACCAACTGCGTGACAGGCCAGGATAGGCTAGTTGAGGCAAACCTTTTGACTTCTCTCGCAGGGCTCTTTCGGAACATCGCCTTATTACACCACAGTGGAAGGGATAGATTCACAAGTCCGTCACTTCTGCACACACAGACCCCCGATTCATACCCACCCGTCAAACTTTTTTTCTTCCTAGAACTTTTTTTACTTCCTTTCCTAAAAAGACCCTCCACACACCATTCCTAAAGATGACATTGGCCATGAAGGAAATTAAATATTTTCCAAAATTCCTCCTGTGTGGAGCTAATGTAAAAAAGTACATTGGTTAGTTAAATTATTGTAGTTTTTGGCGGTTTGTTTTGGTGTGGTAAATACCGGATACCATTAATCATTGTTCCGTCACATCGTCTTCATAATATTAATGGGTTTTTGTGAATTTTAATAGCCTTTTAATAGGCGTGCTCGATCGATGCGTTTTGGGCCTTCCCAGGACTTCAGGAAAAATGCCAAAGTAATGATCGGTTCTCAGAAGTGTTTGTTAGGAAAATAAATTGTGAAAATTCCTTTGGCATTATTTAAAATTGTTCCTGTAATAGCTAGCACGTCACAATGGAGTGCTGGTATGGCAAATGTATGGCGGTGAGGCGTGGAACTGGCTGAGACAACTGAAAGAGAACCCTCCAGCTGCGTGGCAGGCCGGATCGGGAGAGGCTGCTCAATGGAGACCCTTTTGCCTCTCCAGCTGGGCTCTCTCGACCCATCGCTTTGCACCGCAGTGGGAGGAATATATTCATATGGCTGTCACTCCTGGACAAACTGACCCCTCGTAACTTTTTCTGTTCCAAAACTTCCTCTCCTTTTTTTAAAGAAAGACAAACATTCCCAAGTTACGAATAACCTGACAATTTTTGAAAATCTCCTACTACCACCACAATAAGCCGAAAATGTTGGTTGTGTCATTATGGAGGACTTGGCCAGCCGAGGAGTCACGCGACGCCTTGGTGGGACCCAAACGTGATGCCAACTCAACTACTGACCGATCAAAAAAAGATCTTTCACACAGCATCCCCAAAGATGACATCGGCCTTGTCAAAGATAACCTTAGTCATAAAATTGTATTTTTACGATGTTTCAATAATGCATGCATACAATTCTAATGCAAAAATAGATTTTTCAGTAGTTTTTGCTCATATTTTTTATAAAGTAAATAAAAGTTAAGTTTTAATTCTACTCAAGTGAAACGAAAGTAAATGCGTCAATGTATTCAAAAAATATTTTTTTGTATTCATAACATAAACCAATTTGTGGTAAAGATGAATCTAAAAAGAGTTATTTCACGAGCTTCGTCAAACAATGTAAAAAGTCAGAATTGCAATGGAAAAGTATGAATGAATTTGTGTGTGTCTAGACAGAGTTGTGTGGCGGCTTGTTCTCTCTGCCTACCCATGCGGGAAACAACATTAAGGTTAGTTCGTTAGTTACACTAGCGACTTTGTGCTTAAATATGCCAATCTATAAAATTATACAATTCGTATATTTACAAAAAAATCTCTTCTTGAATCCGGACTGAATAAAATATACATTATTCCAAATTCAAACGATCGAATCAGAATTCTAAATTCAAAATCCCAAAGACAAATAAAATATACAAAGGACTCTATGCTTACTATGCGCATAGACAAGTTGACATCCCGTTTAGCATAGACAAATTATTCTGACACAGTTAACGGAAGAGAGAATTTAAAATTATACCCCCAAGGTACAAAATTATTTGACATATTATTATGTGTTGCCCCGCATTCCGAATGTATCGATTTATAACATACTAGCTGGTTCCCGGCATGCGTTGCAATGCCACTTAATCAAGAAAAAAATTCTTCCTGCGTGTCCTTTTCCATTCGTCCCGTTCTCCACCTTCCCCGCAATCCCTTTTCCCTCTCCTGCATCCCCCTGCGTTCCGTACCTTCAGCGTTCCGTACCTTCCACCTTCCCCACCTTCCCTCTCCTCTCTCCCGCTTCGTCATCCCGCGAACTCCCCTCCCGCGTTCCATACATTCTGTCCCGGTACATTCAGTTTTCAAACACCTCGCGTGCCACCGAGGCAAACAAATATAACAAACTATCAAGCTCGCGGCATGCGTTGCTATGCCATTTAATAAAGAAAATCTCTTCCTGCGTGTCCTTTCCCATTCATTCGGTTCTCCACCTTCCCTCTCCTCTCTCCCGCTCCGCCGTCCCGCCAACCCCCCTCTCGCGTTTCGTATATTCAGCGCCAGTGCATTCAGTTTTTATAGCTCGCGTACCACATTTTTTTTTTATAAATTTTCATTTTTCATATATTACAAACGGTGACCGGACAACTCAGAATGAAACCAACTCAGAACCACTTCAGAAAGGTCATTAAGAGTGATGAAAATAATATTTAAAAAAAAAATTTAATTAGGTTACGTTGGGTTAGGGTTATCAGCTATTTTAAAATTATTTTTTTCGTAGCTTTTAATGACTTTTCAAAGAGGTGTTGAGTTGACTTTATTCTCAGTTGGCATAGTACCCAAACGGTGACATTATGAACATTCATTTGTGTATATTATTAGAAAAATATATCAAATTTGGTACCTAACACAGGTACCTATTTAAAATGTCTCTAATTCTAGATTCGATTCAAGGTGAGTAATTCAAATAAATTCATTAATTTTAAGAGTTTCGAAAATTGAATTTTTTTTTTTTTTTTATACGAATACCGCACAAGAGTCCCAACTGCTCCCAGCCTGTGGGACTATGACATCCCCAATTGGGGTTTGTTGTGAGGCTGAAGGTAGCGGAGAGGGGAAGGAGATGAGGAAGAGGAAGGTCGGAAATACCTGGCTATTCAGATCTGGTCACCAAACACGGCTTAAGCCATTCCAAGCAACGTTTCAATTCTGAACGGTGGTCTTACACCAGGTCGATACTGAGAGTATTAGAGTAGTTTTCCATTCTGGAACGTGCCGCAAATATACTATATATTATTTTAAACTAATAAATTGTGAAATAACACAAATTAATCAAATAAAATTTATTTGCCACACCGGGATTCGATCCCGCGACCTTCGGAATGTGAGGCAAGAGCCTTACCGCTTGCCTACGCCGATTAAACGATCATTTTACAAAATGTCATTCTCAAATTTTGACAGTTTCATAAGAGTTTTTGTAATGATTAAAAAACTTTTCAGATGTATTGTCATGTGGTTGTAATAATCCAGAAACCTTCGCGGGGGCTTAAAGAAGGTATTTTGAAAGTTTCAAACATTTCCTATGCTTAATATAGATGCAAAGACATCTCACTAATCCCCAAGCTCATTTTGATTGTTTATATACATATAGATTTGTCTAATAAAATATGAATGTGTTTTTTTAAACGTTACGAGTAAAAAAAACGTAAAATAATGTATTTAAAAAAAAGTTATGTTATGTTTGCATTTAAAGTTTTTACTTTTCAAAAATGTTGTGTTCATTGCAATTTATAAAATTTGCATGCGTGTCTCATCACCTTTCAAAAACAGTTTTTAGTTTTTGGATACGTTCATAAAAATTCAAATTTTTGGATTTTATTGTAAAGTGGAAAAATTCTGACCCTCTGACAAATTATACCTACACCTACTGGGTTAATTAAATTGCTAAAACGATACGACGGTCTTTATTTTCTTAACCCTAGAAAGATAATCTACGTCTTTGCGACGTAAGCGGGACACAAAAATTGGTGTCTTTTTTATTTCGCAAAGTAGCGTGATGTCTATCTCAGTTAGCTCAGTTGCCGAGCAGTTTGCACGGTGAGTAAAATAATTACGGAGAATGACATACTACATACGTCCGAAAGATGTATAGTTTGTGTATCTTTCAGACTTATTCGTATAAACGTGATTTAGTGACCAAAAATAAATAATATTTTTTAGCACAACGACTGATAAGCTTTTAAAATTTCATAGCACACAAAAATTTAGACATAAAATGAAACATTATTTTTCATTTAAAAAAAAGACTTAATATTTTTTACTTCATTTTTTGAAGTTTAAAGAGTTTTTCTTTATTTTTTTATTGCAATTTGGTTATATTTAAAGTAAAAACCCTAAACTAATTATTCAACTACCTTCAAACTGTGTCAGTATGATAATATGTCGGCCAGCGTGGTCTAGCGGTAAGGCTCTTGTCTCGCAATATGGAGGTCGCGAGATCGAATCCCGGCGCAGGAAATAATGTTTTTTTTATTAAAATGTGTTATTTTACAATAAATTAATTAAAAATAATATAAAGAATATTTGTGACACGTTCCAGAGTGGAAGATACTCTCAGGTGTAAAACCACCATTCAGAATTGAAACGTTGCTTGAAATGGCTTTAGCCGTGCTTGATAACCAGATCTGAATAGCCAGTACTTTCCACCTTCCTTTTGCCCACCTCCTTCACCTCCCCACTACCTTCAGCCTCACAACATATCCCAATCGGGGAAGCCATAGTCTCACTGGCACCAAACGGGGACAGTTTGTAATCTTGTGCATTATTCACATATTATAAAAGCTAGGTTAGGTTAGGTTAAATTAGGTCATATTAGAATTAATGGATGGTAGGGAAGCCATAGTCTCACTGGCTCCAGACGAGAGCAGTTGGGACTCTTGTGCGGTATTCTTATTTAAAAAAATCGAGTGCAGTTTACACACGGTAGAAGCGAAACTTTACCAAAACAGTCTCAATCATTACTTGAAAAGTGAGGTCATAATTAAAGCGACCAATGAGCGCAGACCTCTCGTAATTTCCGTTTCATATCGCAACCAATAGGAGCCTTCAAAAGTGACATCATTATCAAAGTGACCGATGAGCGCAGTTGATGCGTCGCAGGTGCAGTAATCGTGACATTCGTTTAATCCGAAATTCAAATCACAGCCGTGCTATAGAAGTTTCACTTAAGGCCGCACTCTTGAAACGCACAGCGCTGAAAAAGAAGAAGATGGAGAGGTATTGTGTAATTACGAGTGTTGGACAGAGCGCGCTAATATGTTTAGTCGTAGAATAGCAGCGAAAATTGCGAAAAAGCTTAATAAAACATGACTTATTTAAAATAGAGCAAAAATCTCGTGGAAAGTATTTTAAGTATCATTTAAAGAAACATTGTGAATTTTTTCACAAATATAACTTGTAAAATAAAAGAAATAGACTTGCTTAAAATAATTTTCGGAGCATACTTTGCGATTTTTTTCTATCGAGGGAATTTCATATAATTTGCGTTTCGGCGTAGAACGTATCTAGATATTATTTATTTATTTAAAATTTACGGCACAAAGTGCCATTTACAAGCTTGTGTATATTTAATTACAGTCATAGTACATTATACAAGCATTAAAAATAAACAATAATATCAAAAAATCATTATGTAGTGACCTCGTTAACGTATAATTGGCTGAAATATTCGATCAGTACAACCTTATATTTCAGTATGGAAATATTAAAAATATCAGCCACATTGGCATAAAAATTTCCAGTGGTGTGTAATCTATTTACAACTGAATTGGAGCCTGATACCGACATATAGTTGTCACAATAAAACAAGCTAGGGAACCTTGATCGTATTGTAGGTATATGAAAGTGAATCAGTTTTAATATATCAGGGCTATCCAACTGATAGTATCAGTTGGATATCTTAAAAAATAACATATATTTTTTTAAGAGCTTAAAAACTTCAAATGTTTGGGACATATGTAAGAAATCGGTCGAAATGCGAATAGTAGACCCTTAAAAAGAAAAAGTAAATATACATTTTAAGCTCCAGTACGTCTTTAAGACGTATTGTTATCTTTAACGTAGGTTAAATATAATGATAAGATGATTTTTATAGGGTTAATGATATTTTTAATTGATCAACATGGGTTTGATATTGGAAATTCCAAATGATAAAAATACTCGTTATTTAAACATTTTTTTGCCTTAACATGTTCTGTAGAACCACCTCTCGAAGTTAGTGTACTTTACCCCCGGACACCTTATTTTGAAAACGAAGCAATTTGTGAGGAAGATATTAACTATGTATTTATTCAACGTAATATTTTTTATGATAATAACCAGGAAGCCATAATAGTTCATTAATTTTATAGCGCCAATAAAACAAACATTATAATTAATCATGTGAGTTCAGAGTTCAGAGGAGTTATTTTATGACGTCCATTTCGATTTAAAAAAAATATTATTTGTAACTATAAATTTATGAACGGTAAACTAACGAGCCTACATTATTAAAATAATTATGTTTTAAATTTTATAGGTGTATTTTTGTGACGTCCTGGACGTTATCTTTTTTTTTACACTAGCTGGTACCTACCATTTGGTTCCTAAAAAAATATATGTTATTTTTGAAGGTAGTATCTATACAATCCCGACGCCCAAACGCGTATTATATGAAATTCTCTCTATAGAAAAAATCGCAAATCGCATCTGTCTCTATTATTTAACAAGTTATTTGTATGAAAAAATTCACAGTGTTTCTTTGAACGTTGTTTTAGACAACCCCCACAAGATTTTTGCTGTATTCTAAACGAGTCGTATTTTATTAAACATTTTCACAATTTTGGTTTCAATTTAATCGTTTGAAATATTAGCGCGCTCTCTCCAACGTTCGTAATTACATATCTCTCCATCTTCTTCACGCTCGGATACGGCGCCTTAAGGGTCTACTATTCGTATTTCGACCGATTTCTTACATTTGAAGTTTTTAAGCTCTTAAAAAATATATGTTATTTTTTAAGATAATATCTAGATACGTTCCACGCCGAAACGCAAATTATATGAAATTCCCAAGATACAAATAAATCGCAAAGTGTGCTCCGAAAATTATTTTAAACAAGTCTAATTCTTTTATTTTACAAGTTATATTTGTGAAAAAATTCACAATGTTTCTTTAAATGATAATTAAGATACGTTCCACGAGATTTTTGCTCTATTTTAAACGAGTCATGTTTTATTAAGCTTTTTCGCAATTTTCGCTGCTGTTCTACGACTTAACATATTAGCGCGCTCTGTCCAACACTCGTAATTACATATCTCTCCATCTTCTTCTTTTTCAGCGCCGTGCGTTTCAAGAGTGCGGCCTTAAGGTGATTGTCAAAAGAATTCATATTCTATTCTTTCATAGATGGCGCGCGTATAATTTTTTTTCGAAAAATCTTTTTTTACAAGTTTTGCTTTAAAATAATAAGAATAATTAATTGTTTGCGCCTGTACGTATGTAGTATGAGTGTGAATACATAGTTTTGTCAATAAAAAAAACTCAAATCGTTCAAGATAGGCTGACAAATACAATATTGGATTGAATCACTGATGCAACATTGTATTTGTCAGCCTTTCTTGAAAGATTTGTGTTTTTTTTTTGACAAAACTATATATTCATATTCTTATTACGTATTTACGGGCGCGAACAATTAATTAATCTTAATATTTTAAAGCATTACTTGTAAAAAGGATTTTTCCGTAAAATAATTAGAGATGGTTCACACTCAGCTATCAAATATAAAAGACCATAGCACGCCAAATAACGCTCTCCATACAATCCCTTCAGACCGTTCACACCTAAGCGTTTTTAAGCGCAGATCAATCATAGACAATACACATCTCAGACGTAACCGCTCCAGACGCGATATCCCAGAAGATAACTTTCCCCTTCTCCGACTGAAACAGGAGAGGGGGTCATTGTAATTACGGAGCTGCCTAGACCCGTGGATGACAGATGTCAAGTTGACAGATTTCAGTACAAAAAATATGCATTCCGTTGCCGCTCCCTAATTCGACTGACCCCCTCTCCTACCACAGGAAGAAATATTTGATAGCCTCGTGTGAAAGGACAAAAGATAAGCGCTCGCGAATCAACAGATATCTGCTCGCAGATATATAGCTCAGTGTGAACTAAGCATTATACGCGCGCCATCTATGAAAGAGTAGAATAAAAATTCGTGATGTCCTTGTTCTACCGGTATTATTGTCATTGATCCCCTCGGCACCGGTGCACATTGGGAGACACGCGCCCAACATAAATACACGGTTGACATTGGCCCCACGAGAACGGGTCGTGTGTACTACTCGTTCTTGAGTTGAACAGCTTGGTTGTGGAACGACTAGCCTCTGTGTTTCCTCCCTCCGTCTCTTCAAGATCCATGTTCACTCCTTCCTCTCCTCAAAAGGACCCTCCACACAGCATCTTCAAAGATGAAAAAGGCCCTGAGGGAAATTATTTTCCTCTGTTGTTTGGAAATTGTTTTCCTGTGTTGGATCCGACGCATCGCTTTGCACAGCAGTGGGAGGGATGGATTCACACGTCCGTCACTCCTGGACACATTGACCCCCAGATTCCCTCCTTCCCAGAACCTCCTCTCCTTCCTTTCCCAAAAAATACCTTCCACACAGCATCCAACAAAGATGGCGTAGGCCTTGAGGGATTTTTTCTCAGGGCCTCTTAAGTGGAGATAAAGTAATAAAAAAAAATATTTTGAAAAATGAGTAAAGTGTAAGGACAAAGTGTGAATGTATGAGTGTAAGGAAGGGAATGGTAGAAGAAGTCGAGGACGCACGAGGAAGATGTGGCAAGATGATGTTTCAAGTGAAACAATACCTTAAAAAAAAGATTTTTAATTTTTTTACAATAATATTATTTCCCCTTTAAAAATGCTAATTGTACTCCAACGCTAAATTTTACTCCCAATCATTCATAACAGTATCAGAATGCGCCATTAAACAGAGCAACTCAACTGCTTAACGATTCTGCATTGAGCATCAACGTCTTCAATGTCACCTATAGAAAGTTCAGTAACTCTCTTTTGACATACGTCACAACATAGTAAAACTGCCCCCGTACTCACTTTATATTTATTTTTGTAATCTTCTCCATAATATTTTGGTGAATAACTGTTTTATGGAGAACCTGAGAAAAATTATAAATTACCATATCCACTGGAGCGCTTTTTGCCACAATTTGGCACTATTTAAAATACTTCGGATTGCTTTGCTGCCAATTTTGGCAAATTTTCCCTTATTTGTAAGTAATTAGTAAAAGTTTACGATTTTACAATATTTTTTCAGATTTTTTTTTACACGAGCTCCACACAGGAGGCCCTGAGAAAAACAACTTCCCCCAGGGCCTGTGTCATCTTTGGGGATGCTGTGTGGAGGGTTTCTTTAAGGAAAAGATGGAAAGGAGAGTTCTGGGAAGGAAAAGGGTTTGAGGGGTGGGTAGAAATCTGGGGTTCAGTGTGACCTGGTCATCCACCTTCAAGACCTAGACAAACCCCATAAACCCGGGCGCCTCTGCTAAATCACAAAACGTAGCGAACCACTTGGGGTGACCTGTGGCAGAGGTGTTGGTTATCCAATAAAGGTTCCCGGGACGGCGGTACCCATTCCCGCCTCCCAAATTTAAACGTAATGTGACAAAAGACAAAATATAATTGAATTCATTGGCTATAAAGAACAAACGCTAAAAAATATATGGTCCGCCAAAATTTCCTTACTCATTTTTAACAAAACACAATTTGATAAAAAAAAATATATTTTTAGAAATCGACTTAAATTAAGAGTCAATAGATGTCGCACATTAAATAAAATGGATAATAATTTATCCAGACACCATCTAGATTGCATTTAGTTCGAGTTGAATCTTGCAATCATTCATAAAAAGATGGCAGCCAATAAAAATATGCGTTAAGAAAAATGAAGATAATATGGGTGGTTCTTAGTCGAAGTATGGTACAGTTAAAAGTGACCGAATTGGATATCGACACCTTAGCTCAGTGGATAAGAGCGCCCAACCCGGAAAGTAGGGAGGTCCTGGGTTCGAGTCCCAGAGGTGTAAATATCTTTTCTGATTTTTTTGTTTCCAGATTTTCGATTGAGTTTCGCTCATAATGTCTTCATTTAATTAAATAAAAAAAATAAAAAAAAAACTATAATCAGTTTATGTTTGTCTTTATATTAAAATTCGGAGGTATGATTTTTTTTATTTCGGGCGGAAAATATTCAAAATTATCACCAAAAAATGTCGAGCAATCGGAGAATAGTTTTAAATTGCGTTGTCGCTCCAGTGATTTTACCAAAATTTAACACATATTTTTTTCTTTACAGAAATACCAAAATGACAGACGAGGGGAATCCGAACATAACCTGCATACAAAAATGCATCACCAACTTCTTAGAACTTCCCGCCTGCTCCGTATTGACTGCAGGCGAAGATCGGGGTTCCACCATCTGGTCAACATTGTCCTCAGGTCAATCTTTAACCTTGAAAAGGCTAGTTGACCTAGTGGTGACCTGCGTTGTCCTAATCTGCAGCGCGGTGTCCTCAACTGCGCAGTTCCTTGGATTGGGTCTCTTCGGTTTGTTCGTGGTTGTTATAATAGTCGTGTGTATATACAGGAAAGTGTACGTGCCTTTTAACTATATTCAGGTAATTAAAAAAAATACTTTATTTTAATGGTGGCCGGAATTTGACGGTGAATCACATTTTGAGTGAATTTTGTGTATTATATATTATATAAATTTCCGGACACCCTTTATACATATTTATATATATATATATATTTTTTACATTAGCTTCACACAGTAGCCTTTAAGGAAAATAATTTCCCTCAGGGCATGTCATCTTAGAGGATGCTGCGTGGAGGGTCTTTTTAAGAAAGGAAAAAGAGGAAGTTCCAGGAAGGAAATAGTTATGAAGGGTGGGTAGGAATCTGGTCAGTGTATCCCTCCAACTGCGGTGCAAATCGATGAGTTGAGAGATTCTGGCTAGAGAGGGTAAAAACCTCCCAGTCTCTCTCGATCCTCCCCGCCACGCAGTAGCCACCAAGACCTGGATAAACTTCACCCCATGAACCCGGGCACCCATTTTAAGACACCAAACGTAGCGAACCACTTGGGATGACCTATGGTGGAGGTGTTATCCGATAAATAGTTTCCAGGGCGGCGGTACCCATAGCCGCCTCCTTATTATACATAACGACCTGAGCCTAAATAATCTAACCTTTCTTTACGTCTCAATTAATTTGCTTACCCCAATTAATTGACTACCCCTACCCTACCCCAATAAATTGGCCATCCCACCTTACCCCAATTAATTGGCCATCCCTACCCTACACCAATTAATTGGCCACCCCTTCCCTACCCCAGTAAATTGGCCATCCCACTTTACCCCAATTAATTGGCCACTCCGACATATCCCAATTAATTGGCCACTCCTGCCTTACCCAGTCCCCTAGTCTCCCTCGCTCCAGAGAGTTGGGACTAACCACATTAAAAAATGCATCAAACGAAATCATTTCAAAATATATTTCAGATATTGATTTTCTTTTCCGAGAATTTCTATAAAATGGCATGTCTAAAGGCCAATGCCAATAAAGCTATGATACCATTTATTATTTACTGGTAGCAAATAATAATATTGTCTTTGAATATTCCCCTATCAATTTCCTACAGAAATCTTGAAAGAAACCAGACCTCGAATAACACACATTTACTATTCGTAATTACGAAAGTTTATTATTCTCTGGGAAATAGATTGTTGAATATTACTATTTTTTTTGACGACCTCCGTGGTCGAGGGGTAAGGCTTTTGTCTCGCAATACGAAGGTCGCGGGATCGAATCACGGCGTGCGCAAATAAGTTTCATAATTATTTATTTATATTGGGTTTTAAAGACGTTCGCACTTACGTGAGAACAATCCAGTTTTAAAAACTCAGTTATTACACATTTACAAAAATCTACAATTACATACAATTAAATACAGATACGTACAATAAGAAAAACTAAATCATCACAAATTAAAAATTTAAAAAAATATATATTTTAATCACAAATAAAAATACAGATTTGTCTACAAGCTCACTCAAGTAACACATTACAATGAGTGGCAAGAGACATAAGAAATACACGAGACATGCATAGAGAGACAATTGACACAATATAATTAGTTAGTATTTTTTAACAGCGCCAGAACTTTTTTTTTAATCCGTTATTAAAATTATCGACGAAAATATCTACTTCAGCACACCTATCTTGTTATATAGTCGGCACATCTGGGTCAGAGGGCTAAAGTAGGCGAAATTATTTTTAAATGTATTCTTGTGAAAATTTTTATGGCGTCTTTAACAATGGGAATTGGGGACATTTATTTCAATACTGTTAAGACATAATGAAGTATCAAGATGGCCGTGAATAATTTTATGTAAACACATTAGATCAGTCAATTATCTTCTAGTTTTAAGTGTATGTTCATATGTTTTATTTGTGTTATTTCACAATTAATTCATTTAAAATAATATGCAGTACATTTGCGGCACGTTCCAGAGAGGAAGATACTCTTAGTATATCCCTGGTAGCCCCCGCAATCCGAATTTCTACCATTTTGTAACATATTTCTCCTACACATTTTAAGTTTTTAAGTTTTTCAAAAAAGTTTGTTATTTTTTAAGATAATATCTATACATTTGCCACGTCGAAACTGTAATTATACGAAATTCTATGGATAGAGAAAAATAACAAAGTATGCTCCGAAAATAATTATAAACACGTTTTTTTCTGTTATTTTACAAGTTATATATACGAAAAATTTATCAGTGTTTCTTTCAATGTTATTTAAGACATTTCCCACGAGTTTCTTGCTCTATTTTAAACAAGTCATGTTATATTAAGGGTCTACTGTTCGTATTTCGACCGATTTCTTACATCACATTTCTTACAAGGGAGATCCCTTAAACATTTGAAGTTTTTAAGCTCCTAAAAAAATATATGTTATTTTTGAAGATAATATCTAGATACGTTTCACTCCGAAACGCAAATTATATGAAATTCCCTCGATAGAAAAAAATCGCATAGTATGCTCCGAAAATTATTTTAAGCAAGTCTATTTCTTTAATTTTACAAGTTATATTTGTGAAAAAATTCACAATGTTTCTTTAAATGATACTTAAGATACGTTCCACGAGATTTTTGCTCTATTTTAAACGAGTCATGTTTTATTAAGCTTTTTTGCAATTTTCGCTGCTATTCTACGACTTAAAATATTAGCGCGCTCTGTCCAACATTCGTAATTACATATCTCTCCATCTTCTTCTTTTTCAGCGCCGTGCGTTTCAAGAGAGAGATTTTCACCTGAATATAACATTCTTTTTTACATTTCTCCTCTTCTTCTCTTTTTTGAGCTCTTACTACCGGACCTTAACTTCTCAGACTCATAAGCTTATTTTCACGATAATATAACATTATCCACTGGAGCGCTTTTTGCCACAATATGGCACTTTTTAAAATACCTCGAATTGCTTTGCTGTCAATTTTGGACAATTTTCCCTTATTTGTAAGTAATTAAGTAGACGTTTTCCAATAGTTTAATTTTGGGAATAAACCTTCAAAAGTTATAAAAAAGAGAGTTTTCTCATAAAAAAAAAAAAAAAATAGAAGTTTACGATTTTATAATATTAATTTTATAAATCCTACCAATATGTGATAATCGACAAAAGATAGGTGAATTCATTGGCTATATAGATCTATAATCAATTTGTATGTCTCCCTATTAAAATTCGGAGGTATGATTTTTTTTTATTTGGGCAGAAAATTTTCAAAATAATCCCCAAAAAATGTCGAGCAATCGGAGAAAAAAGTAAATGGTTTCCCTCCGAATTTTCTGCATTTTATCTGGAACCAGAATTGGCTCTTCTTACTTGATAAACTACCGACCCCTGCCCTAACCTAACATAACCTTCCACTCGTAATACTAGAAGTCAGGATTTATTTCAGTGCAACAATTCTGGGACTAACTACCATATGTATAACTACCATACTCTTTGCCCAGAATACTAATGGAGGGAAACAATTATACCAAGTCAGTGGACATCTTCAATTTATCTTTGAATAAATATAAAATATTGTTATTGAGGCAGTTCAGTTTTGTACAATAAATATGTATTTTTTTAGTTTGTGTATTTGTTCAGTTATGTACAATAAATTTATATTTTTCTTACTATGCTATATATGTAAAAGCCCCGAAAAAGGGCGTTTATTAATAAATAAATAAAAACCTATTAAACCAATTTTTAGCATCATTTTTAATACTTTTTAATGAGGTTCTGAGTTGATTTCATTTCATTTCAGTCACCTTTTTATGGACAAATCTATTTATTCCTATTCATATTGCCTTTGTATTTTTGCCCTATATGGAGCAACGATAATTAGTTTCTAAGCATATAACTTTTTAAGCACTGGCTACGAACTTGTTCCAGGATTTGGATCTCCCCGGAGAGGGTGTCCAGAGAAAGGATATGGTGAATCTGACAAGGACTCTGAGGAAGATAGGTCAGAAGTTACCTCCCGCTTACCCCAATGGCTGGTACGGAGTGGTCGAGTCTTCAGAGCTGAAGGACGGAGAAGTCAAGGAGGTACACGCCTTTGGTGAGCACCAACAAAACTTTTCTTTAATTTATTTAATTTATTTAGAGCTGTCTGCAGTGGCGGATTAAGCCCGTCAGAAAGGCGTTATGGCGTCATGAAAGTATTTTCAAAACGCCATAACGCCTTTCTGACGCCATTCATGCGATTGCGATCAAACTTTAGTGGTGAGCTCTGGCGTCGTGAAATAATTTCCCGTACTATTATTCCGTTTTTTTTTTCATGAGGTCCACACACTGTCATCTTTGAGGATGCTGTGTGGAGGTTTTTTTTAAGGAAAGGAAGGAGAGGAGAGTTCTGGGAAGGAAAATGGTTTAAGGGGTGGGTAGGAATCTGGGGTTCAGTGTGTCCCTATCGTACGCCTCCAAGACCTAGACAAACCTCACCCAGTGAACCCGGGCACCCCTGCTAAATCACCAAACGCAGCAAACCACTTGGGGTGACCTATAGCAGAGATGTTGGGTATCCAATAAAGGTTCCCGGGGCGGCGGTATCCATTCCCGAATTGCGATGAATCTTTGGTGAGTTGTTGTCAGCACGCCCGCGATGGTTTCTGTATATACTGGTGAGCTCTGGCATTGTGAAATTTGTATAAAAACATTGCAATAGGTGGCACGCGAGCTGTTTGAAAACTGAATGTACGGAATGCGGGAGGGAGGAGGAGAACGCGGAAGGGGGGCTCGCAGGACGGGGAAGGGAAGGCGGATTGGGGGAGGGGAGTCGGAAGGGGAACGAGACGAATGGGAAAGGACACACACGGAGAAAGAATTTCTTATATAACGAATTGTTTTTTAAATTAAGTTTATTGTAATTATTATAAATATGATGGTGTTTCTCGATCCAGGTGAATCTCTGGCAGTGTTCAGAGGCGAGGGCGGAACGGTACACGCGCTGGACGCGCACTGCCCGCACCTGGGGGCCAACATGGCCGCAGGAGGCTCCGTGCGCGGGGACTGCCTCGAGTGCCCCTTCCACCGCTGGAGGTTCAGCGGGCCCTCTGGAAAGTGCGTGGCCATCCCTGGTGTGGACTCAGGTAAAAACATCGTCTACATTTATTACGGACAAGTTAAAGTTATTAACAATATGCTCGTTCATAGATGGCACTAATGTAAATTTACAAGAATCGGTAATAAAAAAAATTCTTTGAATAAATTGAAGATTTTCCTACCGTTTCCATTGGATGCTTTTATTTTTACAGTGACGATCCACGTTTACGGTACCGTGACGGCAAATATGGCAATAAACACACGTTCCTTATCGCTGAAATGCTGCAGCTCTTTCTAACATATTAAGGTTAAACGCAACGTACGTTATAATCTACGCATTCACAGATGGCGCCAATAAAATTATTTTAGGTTTTAAACACTTTTGCAAGTTATGCTTTAAAATATTAAGAATAATTAATTGTTCGCGCCCGTACATACGCAATATGAATATGAATAAATAGTTTTGTCAATAAAAAAACTCAAATCTTTCAAGATAGGCTGACAAATACAATATTGGATTGAATCACCGATGTAAAATATTTCAATAGGACGTGGCCCTAGCTTGGAATTGCATTAGGGAAATGTAATTAGAACCTCGTGCAATGAATTATTATGGCTTAGCTGGTTGCACAGGGTTCTATTTGCATGTTTAGGTATGTTCTAAAATGATAAATATACGTCCTATTTAAATACTTTCCTTTAAAATATGTTCAATAACATACGTTAAGCAATTTTCAACTTCAAAATCGGAAATTGCTAAATAGATAATGAGAAATCGTTATTGCAAACTTTGACACCTCATATCTCAGAACAAGGTGAAGTGAAGTTAAGCACTCTCTCCAGGGTGAATTGCCTAAAACAAGTTAAAACCCTGTCCAAAATGAAGTGACGACTTACAAATTTACTGAATTTCTTCAAGAAAACCGAATGTTACCGACATCTCTGATCAATGCGTTATAACTTGCCAAAGTTTTTAGCTCTAGCTTTCATACTGGCGGAGTTAATAACGATTTAAAATACCATGTTGTATCGGTTATTCAAACCAATATTTAATTTTGTTAAACTTTCTAGAAAGAATTGAGTTTGTTTACGGCCAAAACTCTTTATTCATATTGCGATGTACTAGGGCAAACAAATAATAATTTTTTTTTTATTTTAAAGCATAACTTACAAAAAGTTTAGTGTTAATAAAAAACTAAGAATTATTTGAAGTTTACCATAACCTTACCACCTTCACATAGAAACAATCTGTTTTGTGGTAATATTGCCATTGGTTTGAAACTTATTAATTGTTTTTGTGTTTAATTCGTAGAACTCCATTTAATTTTTTTTTCATATTTGTTTTTGGGTTGTTACGCGCTTCCTCCTTCTTTAGCCAACATTTCGGACAGCGTTACAGTGCGATGGGCGATGTATAATTGTGTCTTACACATCTAATAACACGGCGTAATGCGCTACCTCCTTCTTTAGCCAACGTTTCGGACAGCGATATAGTGTCATCATCAGGGCAGATGTGTAAGACACAATTACACATCGCCCTGATGATGGACACTGTAACGCTGTCCGCAACATGGCACAAAACCCCTAAAACAAATAACGAAAAAAAATACAGATAGTTCATTATTTTGGGTATAGAAATGAGCAAAAGAAATAATGCTTTGGCATTCGAGGGTCATTTTTGAAAAAAAAAAACGTCAGTTAGAATCCTATTCAAAATGATTGGAGTATTATTGATCATAAACTTGGACACTGTCTCTAAAATAGTAATATCAATTTTTGCCAGTGAGTGGTGGTTGATTGGATGTTTCTTGTATTAGTGCCCAAGAATGCTGCGGTTCGTGCCTGGGAGAGCCGTGAACTGGACGGAATGGTGTTCGTGTGGTTCCACTGCGAGCAACTGGAACCAGAATGGGAACTCCCTTCAGTTCCAGAGATAGCCAGCGGAGAGTGGCGATACATGGCCAGGAATGAATTCCTGGTTCCTTGTCACCTGCAGGTACAGTGCAAATTACCATTGAAAAAGAAAACAGCAATTTTTAATGGGAAAACGTTTTTGAAAAGACTCTCATACATTAGTCCCGCAGGAGTTCAAATACATCTCTTGGCCCAAGGGTTGTGGCACCAATTGATCTGTATATTTTAAAAATAGACCATTTTTCATTGCTTATTTATTTATTTTTTTTACATGGGCAGAGGTGTTGGTTATCAAATAATACTTCCCGGGACGGCGGTACCCATACCCGTCTCCCAAATTACATAGGGTAAAATATAGTACTTATTTACCAATGGATATATAAAGAAATGGTATTATTAATTAATTCTAGGATATTCCAGAGAACGGGGCTGACGTTGCCCACCTAAACGCTCTTCATGGAGACCACCTTATTGCTGGAAAATCTCTTCCCACTTCTGATTCTTATAATGTCTTTGGTAAGTTGATATTAATTAATAAAGGACTGAACGCGGTTGGCACTAACTAAAATTAATCCTCACTGGAGCGATTATGGTCGAAAAATGGACCACTTTTATTTTTCTGCGATTGATAGCGATCCAAAATTCGACCACATTTTTCTACCATTCGTAAAACATTTATTGTAATTGCTTAAAACATTTGCATGGCCAGCCATTTATTTTAAAACGAAGCTATTGAAAAGCTTTATCTTTTATGACCATAAATGTCGCAAATCCGAACTTCGTAGACTGTTTTAGAACAATGTTAAAAATAAATTTAAAAAATATTTTTTCACGCAGATTTTCTGATCTGCTGTTTACAGTTAAAATTAAGCCCTTTTTACATATAAATGCACCTTTCATTATCACGTATACCACAGATAACATACGGAAATCGAAAATATTCTATGTTGACTTGAATAAGTACCTCTCACGAAGTTTCAAAGTAACAAACACGCATGATTCGCAAGGTTATAAACTTTTTACGATTTTTTTATTTTTTTTTTTATAAATCTTACAAATATGAGATAAATGGTAAAATACAGGTTGATTCATTGGCTATATAGCACTATAATACATTTTTATGTCTCAATGTTCAAATTCGAAGATTTGATTTTTTTAATGTTGGCGAAAAATTTTTAAAACGATCTTCTGGAAATCTCGAGCAATCGAGACAAATTTATTTATTTCAGTGGTTAATCAGGCAAAGATTCGGACAGCGTTACAGTATCCATCATCAGGACAGATATGTTTGACTTATGTACGTAATGTATCGTTTCAGGTAGACACGTCTGGGCTGGTCAATGGGCTGCCACCGAAATTCCGCACATCGCGTCTGTCGAACTGAAGCACGACATTAGATTTCTAGGCAAACTATCCATGGTGGATGTAGAAGTCACCGCAACTCAGGTAAACTAAACAATGTCACCAACTGTGATACCTACCCTTTTTTTTTTTTTATAAAAGGCGGAGACGGTTTACAAGTATATGTTCCCGTGAGCACTTAGGCCATTGGCCCATTGTGCTATCTCCCATTTTACCTCAATCATTTAGTAACAACCCAGTCCCTTTAATAAAGTTCACCAGGGTTGTCACCGGATATGTGGCTATGTCTTCTGGTTCTACTGTGTGTCTCCCCTGGTATCTGAGCCTAGTTCCCACCAAGGCAGGACATTGGCACCATAAGTGAATTGGAGTTTCTTCGTCCTCTTCACATTTCCTGCATCTATTGGTGTTTTCCACTCCCAATATCTGCATGTGTCTCCTGAGATGGCAGTGTCCCGTTAGTAGTCCTACCAGTTTCCTCAGCGAGTTTCTGTCCATATTGAGTAGTTTCCTGGTTCGTCTAGGGTCTGGTCCTTTTATGAGTACTTTAGATTGTCTCATTCCAGGTGCCCTCTCCCATTCTTTGCAGTGCTGGGATTCGACCCACCTATCAATATGTAGTTTTGTGTGGCAAGCTGCTACTCCTACAGCCGGCTCGGATCCCACAAGTGGTGCTTTCGCCCCTTTCCTTGCTAGTTCATCAGCCCGCTCGTTGCCCTCAATACCTTTATGTCCTGGTACCCAGATCAGGGTTATTTTATTGATGGTAGCAAGTTCTGTAAGAATAGTCCTGCATTCCATCACCAGTCTAGAGTCGCATCGGTTACTTTCCAGTGCCATTAGGGCAGCCTGGCTATCAGAACATATGCTTATGTTCTTATTCCTGTACCCGATACGTATATTCTCATGTGCGCAGGCCAAGATGGCTTTCATCTCAGCTTGAAACACAGTACAGTATGTTCCTAGAGGTATACTGAGTTCCCTCTTGGATCCCTGCAGACAGACCCCGGCCCCTGTTCCTTCCTCCATCTTGGATCCATCTGTGAACCAGATTAGTTCCTGTTGGAGGTTGGACCTGGAACCGTGTCCCATTCCTCCCTTGTGGGGTAGATCACCCCGAACTGCTGTTTAAAGAAATAGTCGGCTTGTTTGCCGTCCTGCTTCATTCCAGCTGTCGGGCTAATTGCCCTCAGTCTTGTTCCGATCTCTGTATGACTGTTTTTGGGCAGCTCACCTCTCCATTGACCTTTACATTGTAACCTGTAGGCTGCCGCCATCGCTGCCCCCTCTATTTCTAGGTTTAGTGGGGGTAGGTTCAGCAGCACTCCCATGGCTAGTATCGGAGTGGTTCGCATAGCTCCCGTGATTCCTCTGCATGCGAGTCCCTGTATGTGGTTGAGTGTGACCATCACTGTTTTCAGTGTTGTTCTCCTCCACCAGACCAGGGCTGCATGTATGATCCTCGGTTTTACAACGGCTGTGTACAGCCATTGCATCATTTTAGGGTTGAGTCCCCACGTTCTGCCGCAGATCCGCCTGGTTGCCCACATTAGTGCGCATGCCTTTCTGCCCATAATTTCCACATGGTTTTTCCAGCTCAGTTTGGCATCTATGATGACTCCGAGGTACTTGACCGTATCCGAGGGTTTTAACTCCTTTCCATAGAAGGTTGGATTGTTCCATCCCTCTAGTTTTCTTTTGCGTGTGAAGATTACTAGTTCTGTCTTGTCTGGATTGACCGACAGCCCTGTTTCTTCACTGTCGCCAGTGTTGATTGTAAGAGGCCTCTGGTTGTGTCTGCATCCCAACACCTTATTATGGTTGCAATGTCATCCGCATACCCTTGTGTATAGAGGCCCCTGTTATTGAGTTTCCGGATGAGGTTGTCCACCACTAGGCTCCACAGCAAGGGTGACAAGACCCCTCCCTGTGGACACCCTCGTGTCACCAGTACTCTGATGTTCACCTCACCCCTTGTTACCGTAAGTATCCGGCCCGAAAGCATGTTCTTCAGCCACCTTCTGGTGGTTTTGTCGAGTCCATGTCTTTCTGCCGCTTCATCGATGGATTTAATAGTGGTGCAATTGAATGCTACCTCTATATCCAGGAAGAGTCCTACCGCCAGTTCCCCAGTCGCCTGCGCCTGCTCCAGTTTGTACACCAACCTGTGCAGTGCCGCATCAACCGACTTGCCTGGTTGGTACGCAAATTGTAGCTCATGGAGGGGTTTTTTCCTCAGTGCCCCGTCCCTTATATGTCTATCCATTAGCCTCTCCATTGTCTTCAGAAGGAAGGAGGTGAGACTAATTGGACGGAATGAGCCTGGTTTGTCGTAGTCGGTTCTCCCAGGTTTAGGTATGAACACTACCCTCGTTTTCCTCCATGATATGGGAATGTATCCGAGGGCGCAGCACGCCCTCAGGATCTTAGTCACCGGAAGTAAGATTGTATCTAGGCCCTTCTGTAGAAGTGCCGGAAAGATTCCATCCTCTCCCGCGCTTTTAAAGGGGTCGAACCCTTCGATCGCCCATTTAACTCTGGAGGGAGTAACTATTTTAGCCGCAGTGTCCCAGTCCTTACCTTCCCGAGTAACTCGGGCTGGTGGTGGACCGGTGTCACCTGCTTCTAATTTACTATTTAGTAATACCTACCCTTACAACCCTTAATTAATGCCGTCTGAATCATAAATATGTGAGGCTGGGGTGTGTAAACAATACTGTAGCGACCATTTATTATCCACCACCAAATGCTAGAATAATCTACCAGCCGGCTAAGTACCTTTGTTTACATTTTGCATGGGGCCAGCCAGCTACCTATCTGCTTATCGACATTGGTATACAGCGCAGCGCCAAGTATCTTAATCGGCCGGTTAAATTATTCCGCAACCTCCTCAAAAAGTCGCGAGTCAAATTTCGCCTTAAAGCACAGCAGCAAGAAACTTCGAGAGGTTTCTACTGTGTGCGTATTCACACCTTTAACCAGCTCTCAGGGAAGTTACTCAATTGGTCACTACTATATAAAACAAACTCAGTCCCATCTCAGTCCTATCCAGTCAGTGTTAAACTACCATTCGGCTAAGTATTTACCAACCGGCGAACGCAATATAGTACCCTTTACACACAGAGTTCGGAGCGGGACGTGCCCCGCGCCACTTCAGGCCGCCGCGCAGAAAAGTCTCACAGTGAACTGCGCTGTAAACCGTTATCTTACTTTCGGTCTTTACTTTTCTGCGCGGCGGCCTGAAGTGGCGCGGGGCACGTCCCGCTCCGAACTCTGCGTGTGAAGGGTACTATTATCGACCTACCTGTGCATTCATAACTTTCTATTCTATTTTTTTTACGCACTACTTAGCCATTGTTTACGTGCAATTTTGTTAAATAAATAAAGGACTCAGTGATCAACTAATAAGTTATTATTATTATTATTACTTTTGAACACGCGAGGTATGGTTTAACCAAACCGCTAAAATCTCAAACTAGCCGGGCATAAAACTCTAAAAATTGACTGATTTTGAATTATGTGGATACAAAATACTTTACGCGGATACAAAATATTTCAACACGGCAATCAGCACTGGTCTAGATGTACAAAAAAAGAAACCTTTTAGAATGACATAAACTGTATATGTGGCACTTAGATGTTTTCCAGTCCAAGTTTCTACCACAATTTAATAATATTTTGTGATAGACACCTATAAGGTTAAGTTGATCCGGAGAGAGTAAAATTCACAATAGTTCAAAATTACAATGAATGGGCAGTTTGCGTTTTTTCATGTTACTTACAAGAGCATTCTGCTTAATTCACATATTGTTTTGAAAGCACACTTTAACCCTAGATTACTACTCTACGTCGCAGGGGCGCCCGCGTTTTTTATATATTGCTCTCTCTTTTCATCCTTTGCGCGTATCGCATTGACGTTCAAGAAAATCTCAGTCATCGGCAGCACGTGTCGCAGGACGGTTGTTGCGTTACGGTAAGTTTGCTAGTTTTTTTGATATGGCCCTCCAAAGAGACAAATGGCGCTCCAAAGACGTATGGGTAGCTTGTATGTAAGTTTTGCGCTATTAATCAAATTATTAAGCAAAGTATTTTTTTGTTACTTTTTTTAGTTAATTACTTCATAATTGACTATTTTTTGTAGTGTTGTAGTAGTAGAAGTTTTTTTTTAATGTTTATTTTAAGTTTTTATTTTTTAAAGAGAAGACTGTTTAATTGCCTGTTTCATTTGAGATTAAAGATTTTATAATAAAAAATATATAAATGTCATATAAAATTGTGTTCTTTTTTTTAGTAATATACAAAATTATAAAAACAATCAAAACATATCAAACTTACTTATAGTTTTTGAATAAAATCATTAGTCAATGTGATGCGCCTCGCGGGCGTATGAGTAGTTTCTTTGTACGTCGCAACATGAGTAGTAGTGTAGGGTTAACGACATCTGTGGTTTGTGGTGGTCTATTTGCAGTTCAAATGGGCACAATACATTTTAGTATCCCTGAAAGCACATAGAGACCACCAAACAACCACTTAATGCTATAAATAGTTTTGATGAAAATCCCGACAATGAAAATATTTCCGCTTTACAATAAAACGCAAATAAATGGAATATTTCTGAAAATATCCGAAAACTAAAAACTGCTTTTGAAAGGTGATAAAATAGGCTTCCAAATCTTATAATTCGAAATAAACACATAATTGTTGAAATATAAAAATTTGGCATGCAAACATAAAAAAAGTTTTCAAAAAGGCTCACCTTACGTTTTTTCTAACTAAAATTACTTAGACTTTTATATTATATTTTTTGTATTGTAAACGTTATTGTTTTCGCCACTTTTTTGTCATTTCATGTAAAAATAATCAATAAGAAATTCCGTAAAAGTTTCATAAATTTATTTCAAATTGCGATCCGAAACTTTGGTTTCAAAGAGGTGTACATTTTACTTATTTTGTGGTTAAATTTTATATTTGAATACAAAGCATTTATATCACACTTCTCTCTATAATAAGGGAGACACAACGATTTCTACGAGACCTGAATGAGTTGTTCCGAAGACCGAAAAAATAGGCTTGACGGGTTCATAAATGCTGACTACAAGTCCTTCACTATCTTAATATATATATATTTCTTCTGTCCGTGTGTATGTCACTGAACTCCTCCTAAACGGCTGGACCGATTTTGATGAAATTTTTTGTGTGGGTTCAAGGGGATTCGAGAATGGTTTAGATTCACAATTTGGTCCACTGGAAAATGTTCTTTTAATTATTTTTTTTTATTTCTAAGGAGTTGTTGATTTTGGAATGTTTTACATTGGATCCGGCAGACTGCGCTACCATCGCAGTATCGAATATTCAATATAATTCTATTTTAATTTTTGTTTGTCCCGACAGTTGTGTACAGGACAACGTCTGTCGGGTCCGCTATAAATAAATAAAATAAATTGTGGAACATTCCAGAACACTCTCGAATGTTGTCCTGAGCAAAGCCGGGTAACCCAGCTAGTTATTGTGTATATTTTTAAATGTTAACTCAACACAGAAGGACCGGTGGGAAGTGATTACCCTTAGAGCCTTTTCTCATCTTTGAGGATGTAGTGTGAAGAGTGTTGCACATTTCTGAGTTGTGTTTTAACATCTTTTTTGCTTCCAGGTCGGCCCCAGTTACGTCCAGATGAGCATCCGTCACCGACTCGGGCAAGTGATGATCTTGCAGACAGTGACTCCGCTGGCCCCGTTAATTCAGAGGGTAACCCATAGGCTGTACGCCCCGTGGTACGTGAAGCCACTCGCCAATGTCATCATGTGGGCTGAGACGGTCATGGTGAGTTGTCAACATTAATATAGTTCATAATCAGTGGCTTATGATAGCCTAGACCTCTCCAACTGAATTCTCTCAACCCACCGCCTTAAATCATCAATCCGTCACTTCTGGACGCACTGACTCCTAAATTCCTACCAAACCCTCATGTCTTTTTCTTTCCCAGAACTCCCTTTCCTTTCTTTCTAAAAAGAACCTGCCACACAACATCCCATAGATGACATAGACCATGATGAATTTTGTTTTCCTCGAGGTCTCCTATGTGGAGCTAATGTAAAAAAAAAGAAAATGGCAGTTCTTGATCGTATTCTTAGAAGAGTGTCTAAAGTATTATTCCAAGATTGATGAAATTTTGCACGGTTGACACATCACATGAGAATGGGTCGCTTCTTCGACTCGTTCTTATGTTCAGCTCGGCTGGGGAACGATTTGCCGGCCTCTGTGTTTCCTCCTTTCTACAACATGGGTCTCTTCAAGACCAATGTTCATTCCTTCCTATCCTCAAAAAGACCCTCCACACAGCATCCCAGATGACATAGGCCCTGAGAGAAATTATTTTCCTCAGGGCCTCCTGTGTGGAGTTAACGAAAAAAAAAAATCCCTATTTTAGATGACTTAATTTAATATAATTTATAATATTTTTTCTTTGCAGTTCCATCGAGACGTCACGGTTTGGACCAGTAAACAATTTGTCAGCAATCCCTTGCTGGTCAAAACTGACCGGTGTCTAAAGGCATATAGAAACTGGTTCAAGCAATTCTACACCAAAAATAGTACACCGTTCGAAGAAGCACTGAAAAACATCACTTCACCAAGCTTTGACTGGTGAAGTCAACAAAGAGATTTCAAAGTATTTCACTAACAACAGTTAGGGATAGTTGTTTTTCACAGAATTTGAACCATTCATCAAATTATTATAAAGATAGTAATCAAGTTCTGTGAACGTGATCCATAGTGGAATGATCAGAACTTGAACATTAATGTTAATGACCAGCCCTTAGAATAAAACAGAATGTTTCTTTCATGTTTTCTTTTTTATTAAATCAGCATTAGTGAAAATCTAGTCTCCTTCAACGGAAGCAATCTTCCAAACAGACCTTCCATTGATATGCTTGGTGTAACTATAAGTGACCAGCTCAGGTATGGGGGCTCCGTCGAAGCCAGAGTAAAGTTAGCTTCTCAAAAACTGGGCGTACTGTACAGGGCCCGCAGATACTTTAATAGTACACAACTGCTTACCCTGTACAAATCGCAAGTGCGCCCCACGGTTGAATTTGGCAGCCACCTCTGGTCTGGAGCTCCAAAATACTTGAAAAATACCCTCGACTCTGTGCAGAAACGGGCGGTCCGTTTGATAGATTCTCCCATCTTAACGAACGGGTTGCAATCTTTAGAGCACAGGCGTCGGGTGGGAATGCTATCCATGTTCTACCGGTATTTCAATGGAAGATGCTCTGAGGAACTAGCGTCATTGATCCCTTCGGCACCGGTGCATAGTCGGGAGACACGCCAAACGCGCGCCCAACATATGTACACGGTTGACATTTGTCACATGAGAACGGGTCGTTTTTTCGACTCGTTCTTGAGTTCAACAGCTCGGCTATGGAACGATTTGCCGGCATCTGTGTTTCCTCCCTCCTACAACATGGGTCTCTTCAAGACCAATGTTCATTCCTTCCTCTCCTCAAAAAGACCCTCCACACAGCATCCCAGATGACATAGGCCCTGAGGGGAATTATTTTCCTCAAGGCCTCCTGTGTGGAGTTAATGTAAAAAAATTACCAGACAATTCAGAAAAAAGGTAGAGTCTGTCTGAAGTCGGAAAGTGTCCGTTGTGCATTATTGGTTGTCAATTTCTGTGATTTTCTAGGGCTTTCAACGGCTTGTCTATGCCTGTCGTGTGTTGATGTCAGTTTGTGTGGATTGATTACCTAATTAAAAACAGAAATTATTATTTATTAGATACTAACCGGTTGCCCGGCATGCGTTGCAATGCCATTCAAAGAAATAAATTGATTCTCCCTGCGTGTCCTTTCCTGTGCGTCTCACTCCTTCATCTCTTCAAAAACACCCTCCACACAGCCTCTTCAAAGATGACGTAGGCCCTGAGGGAAATTGTTTTCCTCGGGGCCTCCTGTGTGGAGCTAATGTAAAAAAAAATCGTTGTCTTGATGCTGAGCTCTGCTTTCTTTATCACTGAGCTAACGTAGAGAGGACGCAACACATTGCTTGCCGCTCTAATTATTTGTTCTAAAATCGATTATTTTTAGTTTCATTTTAACAAATATCTAAAAATTGTTTACCGACTGTAAGTAACTACATCAGTTCCAATTTTTAAAATATCACCCTCGTATCTACGTACAAGAATACTATATTTTTTAATATTGAATATTGAAAAATAATAGATTTTTCTCATCAAAAAAATGCCAAGTATGAATATTTTTAGCAAATCTTTTTTTAATCTATTGTATTATAGTTTAGCCTTTAGCAAAAACGCTTTTAGTTGGTTAGGAAATATAATATTTAAATACTTTAACTAATTTAAGAAAAATCTATCCTTTATAATGCAGTGAGTATTTCACATATATTCAAATATAACAATGTCAGCAAATTGTAAATCAGCGCCATTTTGTTTTTTTTTTTATATATTTGAAAAGTCCCTGTAAAACACTGTTTCTAGGTCCATTTCAGCTTTTGAACAAATTCTGACAGCTGACAAGCATAACAACATGACAGTTGTGCTTTTGTGCTGATCACAATTCATTTGTTTTGTGAAACGGACCTAGAATAAGAATTTTACGAAGACCTTTCAAATGAAAAAAAAATGTTACTATTATAATTGGCTATTTGATCACAATGTTAGATTTAAATACATCTGTGATAACTCCAACTTAAATTATGTAACTTTTTTATAAACATGTTTATGCACTATTTTTAAATATATACATTTATTTTCTCATATAATAAAAAATTTATAAAAAATAATTATTTTTTAATTCGTCTGGGTCAAATTTTTTCGACCCAATCATTTTGACCCAATTATTTTTACCCAATCATTTTGACCAGATCATTTTGACCCAATCATTTTGACCCAATATTAAACTTCCAATGATAGATTGAATCAATTTTTTCAAAAAAAGGATTCAATCATTTGATTGATGAGCTGCTCAGAATCGAAACATTGAAATGGCTTTAGAAATGTTTGGTAACCAGCTCTGATTAAACAGGTACATCCTCATCTCCTTCCCCTCCCCACTACCGTCAAAAATGGACCATAACGGGACTCTTGTGCAGCACTCACATTAACAAAAATAAATGTTCATAATACATATATCAATACCTGATCAATGATCGGGTACTTTTGATTCAATCACTTCGCTAATGGGTCATGATTGACCCGAATTATACAAAATGATTGATCGACCAAGGACCGCAGTATGTACTTACATTATTTTAATAAGAATTTCAACTACCCAGAGCAAGCAGGACTATGGCAACTCCATTAAGGATACTTTGTGAGGCTGAAAAAAGTGGGGAGGGAAAGAAAATGGGAGAGGAAGGTTGGAAATTACCTATACGTTCAGATCTTGTCACCAAACACAACTAAAGCCAATTAAAGGCAAAAAACAGCAATTTTTAATCCAGAGCCAAGGATTTTAACATCTTCACCGAAATCTGCTAAACAAATAAATAAAATCATTATAAATTATGTTTATAATTTATTTATTTATACACATTTTACAATTAAAGATTATTACATATACACTATTAATATATCACTTCTATATCAATAATAAAAAACTAGACTTAACAATAGAATCAATTTTGTTTCTATATACAAAAGTTTGCTTCATAATATTTCAAAAAATGTTCAAACCCACAAAGACATAACTTGAAAAAAAAAAGCATTAGAAAATTTGATGACACAAAAGCATGTTACGGAGTTTCTGAAGAGAATATTAGGGTTTTTCCATTTTGAGAATTTGTAAAAACAGATACTTTACCATATCTATCAATGTATTTATAACCACTCGTGTGTTTGTGTTAGAAATTGAAGTACACATCCAGCGTCCAGGATTTCTGAGTGTCTGATTTGGAAATTCCCCGGCCAAATTAAAAAAATATTACCTCCAAATTTTTATATGGAGACATATAAACTGCTTATAGTGTTAGAGAGACAATGAATGTACCTACATTTAATCATTTATACCATATTTTTAAGATTCATAAAAAAATTATAAAAAAATCATTAAATTTATAAAAGCATAAATTCTGTGTATGAATATGAATATATAAAAATCAAAGTGTGTTTGGGGATTAGTGAGATATCTATGTATTGCTATATTAAGCATAGGAAATGTTAAAGTACTTTAAATTAATGAATTAATTTGAAGTACTTACATTATAAATCGAATCGAATCAAGAATTACAGATATTTTTAAATAGGTACCTATGTAAGGTACAAAATTTGATTGATTGTTCTTATAATAGACAAATATGAATATTTGTAATACCTATATAAAAAATGAAAATTTAAATTAAAAAAAATGTAATATTTGGCAAGCGAGCTGTTTGAAAACTGAATGTACTGGAACTGAATATATGGAATGCGGGACGGGGGGTTGGCAGGACGGGGAGCAGGAGAGGGGAGCGGGAGAGGGGAGCGGGAAGGCGAGGAAGATGGGAGGGGAACGCGGGAGGGGAGCGGGGACACACGGGAAAGGACGTGCAGGGAGAAACAATTTATTTCTTTGAATATGGCATTGCAACGCATGACGGAAACCAAGTAGTTATTTACTAAAAAATTGGTGTACGTAGTACCTGTTATAGTCTGGTTGATAAACACAGATATACATTTAAATTGGAACATGCATTTTTTAACATCCCAGTCGTCGCGCGTTCTACCATTGTAGAACGTACATGCATTTTGTAGAATTTGAACGCGAATTGAAGGTCACTCACGCACACACTTACAGTATTCCTCTACAACTAGTTAATAAACATAACTAGTGTCCTTGCGGCAACCGACGTGACTGCATGCCAGAGAAATTACACGCCAAAAGTGAATTTCTACAATAGTAGAGCGCGCGAGCACTCGCGTGACATTTTTCTCCAGCGGGAAAAGTCTACTAGGAAACAGTGTTACACACGTAAGGGACCATCCATAAATTACGTCCCCCCGTCCCTGTCACACATAGTCACATTTGTGAGACCCCCTCCCCCCCTTGTGTGACGTCACATATTTTGCAATTTTACCTCTAAAAATAATCAAAACAGTAGATTTGTACATGTGACGTCACAGAGCTGATGACCCCCCCATACCCCCTTATCACACAATATTTCACTTCTCTACTAATTTATGGATGTGCCCCTAATAAGTGAATTTGTTTAGACCATCAGGTTCTTCAGTGTCCAGACAGCACTAAAAATCATGAAATGAAGGTGGTGGACATGAGTGAATAAACAAAAATGAAAACAGAAGATAAAGGACCTTAATCTTTTTAAATAATTTGAGGTTTTTCAAGAAGTCTGATTTTAAATTTTGATTTTAAGATTTAATTTATAATAAAGCCTTTATAAACATGACAATCGTTTATTTCAGTTTATAAAAACTTTCCTTTAAAAACCCTTAGATTAAAACTGTTCTACATACGTAGAGCGCGCGAGCACTAGCGTCAGAAATAGAGGTGCGCCTAATGGAGTGTTAATATGTAAACACACATTGTAAGAAAAAATATTTCAATATTTTCAGTTGGCAAAATGTCAGTAGCAAATAATTCATTCATAAGATGAGAGATATCTCTTGATAAAATGTGAAACTACTAAGATAGCTTTGTGATTAATTGAAGTACACAACGGGCGGGAAAATTCCAATCAACGTTTTAAAATATCTGTTCAAATTGGCCACATTTTGGCTAGTCAATGCTCGAGGGTGTTTGCAAATTAACCAAAATGTGGGTATGGTTTGGATGTCTTCTAAGAAATGGTTTGCGGGGAATTTCTCAGGTGCATTTTTTTAATTATGTGGGTTGAACATATTCTATGAAATGTGTGATATTAATGATAAAGATTCAAGTCGTCTTGGTTAGGTTAGGTTAAGATTAGCTAGGTTAGGTTAGGTTAAGTTAGGTAAGGTTTGAATAAGTCATGCCAGCTCCGCCTCTGGCAGTGTAGCCCCTGGGACAGGAGTGGGGGCGGGGGCAGGCAGGTCCCCCAGGAGGTGCAGCTGCTCGATGGCGGTGGACAGCTGTTCCAGACTGCGCACAAGTCGCCCCATGGACTCGCGAGCGCTGGCTGGCTTGGCGGGGGCATCGGGGTCCGAACCCAATCTGGAAAAACCAACACACATTTAAATTCATTATCTCTTGGTGTTAAGTGGAACGTATGCGCGGCCCATTTCGGCCCATTTCATACAAATCTAAAATTTGGATTTGAGATCAAAATACCCAACCAAACTAAAAAATTATTTTTGTAATCAAAGGGTATATCAAATATCTAGTACAGATATGAGCTACTTTATTTATTTTTGCTTTAAAGCTGGTTCACAATACGCTATCAAATATAAAAGATCATGGCACGCCAAATAACGCTCTCCGTACAATCCCTTCAGACCGTTCACACCTAAGCGTTTTTAAGCACAGATCAATCATAGACAATACACATCTAAGACGTAACCGCTCCAGACGCGATATCCCAGAAGATAACTCTCCCCTTCTCCGACTAAAACAGGAGAGGGGGTCATTGTAATTACGGAGCTGCCTGGACCCGTGGATGACAGATGTCAAGTTAACAGATTTCAGTACAAAAAATATGCGTTCCGTTGCCGCTCCCTAATTCGACTGACCCCCTCTTCTACCACAGGAAGAAATATTTGATAGCCTCGTGTGAAAGGACAAAAGATAAGCGCTCGCGAATCAACAGATATCTGCTCGCAGATATATAGCTCAGTGTGAACCAAGCATTAAATTATAAGATATAGACCATTAAAGATTTTAGTGTTTCATGATTTTAGAGGCAACTTGGGCAATTATTTGTGAGTAAATGAAAAATAATAAAAAATAATTTTACTATATTTTACTATTTTAAATTAACACCTATTAAAATAATATTTTTTCTTAATTTTTATTTTTTATTTTTTATAATGAAATATAAAATAAAAAATAAAAATTAAGGAAAATATTATTTTAATAGGTGTTAATTTAAAATACAAAATACCTATTTACGGCGGAACAAAAATTTGTCTTTGATACATTAAAATTGCTAGCCAAAAAAAGCATTTTTAATAATGCTTAATTTTTTATTTAATTTCTCATTGTATTTGTAAAATAAATACAGTAAAACAATTTTTGTAATGTTTTTCAATTAAATTGCCCATGTTGCCTCTAAAATCATGATACACTAAAATTTTTAATGGCCACTGTAAAGGGCCAAGGAGAAAAACCACGAAAATTTTGCAAAGTTTCGACTTTGACGTAATATTTCGTGGGTTTATTTTGTGTTATCTTATATTATATTTACCGAAACACATTCCTTGAACAATAAACTATGCTTAAAAACAACATTATTTGCATTCATTTGATAAATTGATGGGTTTTTCGATCTTTTTCGTGATCTACGACGCTCTTAGTTTGACAGCTCAAATCGTGCGAAAAATGAAGGCCCAATGTCATAGATAAATATAATAAAAATTATTCCGAGTGGCTAGGTGTATTAAGGATACCTCTTACGTCAATAACAAGAGTGCCCTAAGCGATTCCGACCTTGTCCTTCATACATTTTCTTTATACATAAGGGTTAAAATCACATTTAAAAATGAAAATAATTGAAAATTTCGGAGCACACCCGGCCATTTATAGGTTACAATACCTTTTTTTAACGTTATCTTTACACAGGAGACCCCTGAGGGAAAAAAATCCTTCAGGGCCTATGTCATCTTTGGGGATTCTGTGTGGGAGGTCATTTTTTGAAAAAGGAAGTTCTGGGAAAGACAAAGTTGGGTGTGTAGGAATCTGGGAGTCAAAGCGTTCAGGGAAAATCCATCCCTCCCACTGCGGTGCAAGGCGATGGTTTGAGAAGTCCTGCTGGAGGTAAATAATAAGCACAAAAAGGATAACACCCCAAAAATAAACGACAAAAAGGTTAAATTACTTGAAGTGCAGCCGGGCCAGGTCGTCCTGCTGCTGGCGGATGTCGGCGAGGTGGGCGGTCGCGCGCGACGCCTCGGGAGCGCCGAACGCGCGCAGAAGCCGGAGAAGGTCGGCTTGCGTCCGGCGAGCGTCCTGCCGAGACGCACGCGCGCCTGACGCGGCGGCCGGGGCGGGCGGGGGCGCGGGCGCTCTACGAGGTCTCGCACGGGGACGCTCACTCACAAAGGCTATCCTGGAAATAAGCAAAGAAAATACAAAGCTTGTTTAATGATGTGAGGAAGAGAGAAGAGTTTTTTTTACTGTAACTCCATATGGAAGGCTCTGAGGAAAGAAATACTTATGACATCTTTGGGGTTGCTGTGTGAAGGGTCTTTTTGATTGGGTCTCTACATGGAAAGCTCTGAGAAAAATAATTTCGCTCAGGGTCATCTTTGGGGATGCTGTGTGGAGGGTTTTTTTGGATCTCCACACAGCAGTCTCTGATAAAAGTAATTTCCCTCAGGGCCCATGTCATCTTTGGGGATGCGGTGTGGAGGGTTTTTGACTGGATCTCCACACAAGGAAACAGATTGGATCTCCACCTGAGGAAAATAAATTCCCTCAGGTCATCTTTGGGGATGCTGTTCAGGTTTTTTTTTAGTATGTTGTAGGGAGAAAAGGAGTTGTACAAATGACCCATTGTCATGTGACAAAAGTTAATTGTGTACAAATGTTGGGCGGGCCTTTTTCCCGTTTCCCATGCTGAAGGGGTCAGTGACGCCAGTTTTTTGGAGCATCTTCCATTGAAATACCGGTAGGACAAGGAAAGCATTCCCACCTGACGCCTGTAATCTAAAGATTGCAATCCGTTGGTTAAGATAGGGTGATCTAACAAAAGGACCGCCCGTTTCCACACAGAATCTAGAATGTTTTAAGGCTCCAGACCAGAAGTGGCTGCCAAATTCCAGTGAGGGGCTACAGGGTTAGCAGTTGTGTACCATTAAAGTATCTGCGGTCCTTGTACAGTACACCCAGTAATAGAGTTACACCAAGCATATCAATGGATTTGATGCGGCAAGCCCCTCAATTACCTGGTGCTGTGTTGTGGGGGAGTTGGCTGCACTGCGCGGGCAGAGTTGATGGAGGAAGACAAGGCGGGGGACACTGAGGTGCCCCCGCCTAGGTCTTCATCCTCGCAGACCAGCTGCTGGCGCTCCGTCAGACGCGTCTCCTGCTCCATGGAGGGCTCGTGATCGTGGGAAGACAGTGTGACTGCAACATCAAACATATTAACATTTTATACAGGGTGGGCAAGTTGCAATATAAATCAAACTGGAGTTAATTTTGTGCTTTTAAAACATTTTGTTATTCTTTGAGGCATGGAGAAGTTCATGAGGAGCCAGTTCCACGATGGAACTAGCAGAGAAAGCAGACTGAATGCTCTAGAAATGAAATCTCTGAGGCGTATGTGTGGCAAAACCGTGTAACAAATATTTTTATTTATTATGTACATCTATATAAATTTTTTTACATATATTTTTTGTCCTTGACTGTCTCACTAGGAGATCCTGTGTCGAGACAGACTATTTTACAAATATTTTATAGGTATTATTAGGGTACATTTTACAATAAAGCCAAAATATTTGACAAACAATTTTTAGGTTGGTATGTAGTGGTAACAACAGTGACAAACAGGATTATATTTGGGTGAGGTGACTAATTATTGCACGACCTTTTTCGATGATCCACTGTTTGATCAGGATTTTGTATATGTTAATATTATTAGTCTTGTTTTGTCAGGTAGGTTATTGTATATTTTAGACGCAATGTATTTGAAATTTCTTTGACCAAATGTTGTGTTTGTTTTAGGCGTTTGTATGAGTTCTTTGATTTTGTGCCGCATGTTTACAATATTTTCGGTATTTTCATAAAATGTGTGTGTTTTATTTTTAAACAGATGAGTTAAGATGGTTTTTGTGTAAATTTATGAAGATTTGTAAAATATGAAGATCTGGAAAGAACACAAGCCAAGCACAGTATATAAGATAACAGGCCAGCTGTTTCACAGAATTTTAACAATTCATCAAACTTCTGAGTAACATATTTCTGTTCGTTCTGTTTCTCAGAACTGAAATAAAAACAGAACTTTCGCAAAACTTAAAAATTAACTTTGAAATTCAAATTCTGTAAAACAATTGGTCCTAAAGCCTCAATTACGTAGAGCGAGTTTACAAGCTTCTATCTGGGAAATTCACTATCTGTTAGTAAACTCGCTCAGTGTCATCGTATTACTTACTAACTAGCAGATTGTCGACAATCTACGAAAAAAGTTGAAAGGTGGTCAACTTTACTCTCTACTCGCTAGTGTTTGCCTAAAGACGGCGGTCCACCTACAGCTGATTTCGTCTGTCAGAATTAATTCGGGCGGCAGCCGTTATTCTCGCTCCTGGTTAGCGCTGCGAATTCAAGTGTTCTACAAAATCGACAGAGTTGCATGGCGCGAGAGTCGTTATTTTGGCTGCTACTGTCGCTACTGAGCGAGTAGACAGTTTTGTGTGACATCATGACAATCTCACTCGCCGATTCACCCGCTTTTAAACTTAACGGCTAGAAGCTTGTAAACTAACTTAATGTAATCGAGGCTTAAGAAAGCATGTGGAGTAGATGAACAGAAAAAGGAGTTTAAGGAGAATAATTTATGATCTGTGAACATTAATAATTTGTCTGTTTTTTTATCATCTTCTCATGTTTATTATATTACTAAGACTGTTTATGTTCCTTAAATAAATAAATAAATGATGCAAAGAGAATGGCAGAAAATGAATGGTCGCCCGAGGAAGACATGACACGATCAAGTAAATCAAATACTTGAATCGGATGACGGATTAATTTGTGATATTTCACAATTTATTCATTTAAAATAATATATAGTTTATTTGCGACACGTTCCAGAGTGGAAGATACTCTTAGTATCGCCCTGGTGTAAGACCACCATTCAGAATTGAAAAGTTTCTTGAAATGGCTTCAGCTATGTTTGGTGACCAGATCTGAATAGCCAGGTACTACCCACCTTTCACTTCCCCATCTCCTTCCCCTCCCCACTACCTTCAGCCTCACAACATACCCCAATTGGGGATGCCATAGTCTCACTGGCTCCAGACGGGAGCAGTTGGAACTCTTGTGCGGTATTCATGTAAAAAAAAAAGTCATTTTTGGGGAAACTGCGTGGAGGGTCTTTTTGGATGGGAAGGAGGGAGGAAACACAGAGACCGGTGAATCATTCAAAACCGAGCCGTAAAACGAGCCATTCTCATGTGGCAAACATCAACCCTGTACAAATGTTGGCTGCACGTTTGACATATTTTCTGACAATGCACCGGTGCTGAAGAAATCCATGATGCTAGTTCCTCGGAGCATCTCCCATTGAAATACCGGTAGAACAAGGACAGCACTCCCACCTGATGCCTGTGCTCTAAAGATTGCAATCCATTTGTTATGATAAGGAAATCTATCAAATGGACAGCCGGTTTTGCAGATTCTGGGGTTTTTTCTAAGTATTTTGGGGCTAACCTGAGAAGAAGTATTTGTACAGAATCAGCATTTGTGTACTATCTGAAGTATCTGAAGCCTCGAAGAGACTAACTTATCTCTGGCTTCGATGGAGCCCCCCTACCTGAGCTGGTCACTTAGAGTTACATTATGGGCAGCGAACGATGCAGCGATCTTGAATCGGAAGCATCCCTATTGGTTCCTCACTCTCCAATAGCGATCCCTCAACCGTTTCACAGAGTCGCCATCAGCCATCACAAATTAAATGGAACCTTTCTGTTCTAGATTGCCGACGACAAAACAGCTTTGCAAATCGCTTCTTGTTTGCTCCCACATTCATAAACGAATTTTAATAATTAATTTATAAATATTAAAGTATGGTTCGGTCGTTAATAGGATATAAATTGTTTTAATAGACTTGTAATTACAGTGTTAAGCGATTAATTGATTTACATACAATCAATCCACTCACACACCTACCCCATAACACTTAACATATTAATGGAAGGTATGTTGGGAAGATTTCTTCCGTTAAAGGAGACTTGATTGTCATTTCGATTGTGAATTAGGAAAGGAGTGTTCGCCAGGATAGATAGATGTGGTGGGCCATCCTCTCTGCCTAAACCTGCGAGGAAACGATACGATGTGTAGTCGGTGTAGTTAGGTTAGTTAAGTATGTTCCGTAGGTAATTATATATATATATAATACGGTCAACAGTCTGGAATCCACACTATATTTCACAGGTATCTAGACTTGAATTGGTCCAAAGGAAATTTACACGGATTTTGCCTTACCGGTCGGGTGTCTACCATCTTCTAGACGGGTACAAACAAAGACTTACACATTTCAATTTAGAGAGTCTAGTTAAAAGACGTAATATAAATGACCTCTTAGTGTTTTATAAAATTGTTAACAACCTAGTAGATAGTAACTTAATCAATGAAATCAATTTATACGCCAGGCCCAAATCTACCAGAAAATTTGACATATTTTGGACCGAAATTTTTAACAATAATACGGGATACTTTAATCCCATATCTAGAATGTCACGATCTTACAACGATCTCACTAAATCACACTCTATGATTGATATTTTTGTGAATAATTTTACTTGTTTTAAGAAATATCTCCATGATTTGTGCAACTAAAATGTTGTTTTATTATTTTTAATAAACACTTTAAATATTATGTAGCTATCATGTATTTCAAATTTTCTATTTAAGTTTCTAAATTATGTAAAAAAATACTTACATTGTTTTTCATGTGTCTGTGAATACGCTAATGTTATTACTGTAGACAAATCTACTGTCTAGGGATATTTATATTTGTATCTTAATTTGTTATACATTAACCAAAATCTGTAAATATCCTGTTTGTGTCTCAAATAAATAAATAAATAAACAACGTTAAACATTATAACAAAAAGAGTCCAACCTTCTATAGTATTTTCCGTTGAAAATTGATTAGTTCCCTTCGATGTGACGCACAAAATGTTTTATTAAAAATATCAACAGATTTTTTAATGTCACTAAAACACAATAATCACAGAGGGTTTCAGAGTTTTTTCTAGTTCGGAACGTATATATTAACGTAATAATTCACTTATTAACATAAATAATCTAGAAAACATTTATTTTGCGTAGAATTTATCCATAATAAACAAATTTATGGCGAAAGAACGGAAAGATAAGGAGAAATGTCACATTGACGTTCATTGGTCAACAGGGTTGCCATTGCTTAGATCTAAAACACCCGAAACAAATGTTCAAAGTCCAAATTCGGGGAGAACAAAATCAATTCCCCTCTATTTCCCCACAAGTTTCCGTTACAATAATAAAGAATTCCAGTCCAATTTTTTTATTTTTTTTATGAATTATTATTTTTTTTACCTTCTAACTTAAAAAACTGCATATTTATTTTTATTTTTTAAGTTAGTTTTAATAGTTAAAATAAATGTCAAAGTTTTAATTTTTCAAGATCCCCCGAAAACCACCGAATCTAGTGTGACGTCATGACGAAGTATGAAACCTATAGGGAACTAGAATCAGCTGTTCGACTCCCGCCATTTTGAATTTCAGCATTGGAGCGTTTTCATAGACATTACTGGGCAAAACGATCGTTTTTTGTACAGTTAAAGTTTTTGAATATTTTAAATAATAAAGATAAACTTATAGAGATACTTTATTTTTGATACTGAATTATTTAGGCCTAAATAATGTTTCAATAAAAACAAAAACTATTATATGTCCAATTCTCTATAAACCAATAACACGGAATGCCGAACGGCTTGCGTCTTCATTTCTAATGATTTCTATACAACTTTGACCAAGGTGACGCGGCGCGGTGACGTCAAGCCGCCAAAATCCAGCGATAGGGTGTTTTAATGACACGTTTTAAAATTGACTTTTTAATATTTTTTTAAAAACTCTTCGTTAAATATTATGTAATAAAACTTATATATTCAGAATCAGCGTATATTGGTCTATATGAACATATTTTTTAAAGCCATAATATTTTTCACTGGAGTTCCTTATTCTGCCTCCAAATAAAACCAATTTTTTTATAAAATTAGCATTTTTGATTGACTTAAATTAATTTTAGTTTTTTTAGAGCATAAACAAGATTGAAACATATTGTTACATACATAATGTAAGGAGAAAAAATAGGTTACAAGCCAATAAAAAATGTTCGCAGGATGAAAAAATAATGACTTAGGATATTATGTAAAAACAAAAGAAATTACAGTGGTCTGCAAATTATAAATAAGATAAAAAGGAAACGTAAAAAATTAGGTAACATTATTACACGTAGTGTGGCACACGTAACTGAAAAAGACAAGTAATTTATATGAGAAAAAAATAGAGAAAGCTGAAGAAAAGAAGGTTCAAAATAGTAATTAGTGAAAAAAATAATTTTAACCATTTTTTAAATTGATATTGAGACTTGAGACCAATTGCTTCAAACAAGTAGTTACATTATTTAGTGTTATGTCTGCCTTATCCATAGTCAGAAATTAATTATTGTATTGGGGTTCTTCAAGAATGATAAAGTCCTTTCTACAATATGATTTATTATTATAATTTCGTGTATAATATATCATACTTCTGGGTCATACGACCGACCTTAACCGTCTACGAATTGAACCTAAGCTGGTTGGCGACCGTCGACCGTCACGACCGCGGTAGCATTCGTATTATCGGCAATTCTACACGTACGGTGTTAGAATGCACCATAAATATACCAATCCCGCACTGCACTTACCAACACATCTGTTTATGGACATTTTTCGGAACTTGACAGGAGCTCTAAGCCCAACGGCATCTATTAACATCAACTGCAACTACGTGTATTCCAAAAACATAACATTTAGTAGGCAATTTACATTATAATAAGAATTTTCAACATGTTTAAAGAATCCCAAAGTGCACGACAAATAAGAACACTAAAGACGATTATTAAAGAGATAAGCAATAATTATCCACTTTTAATAACTAATTATTGCAACACGTCATATTTTTTGGTTAACATTTTGATCGAAGGATTAAATTTCAGTGCTACAACAGTTTCTGAATGAAGGCGAATTCTCTTTTCTGTTTTCAAATTTATGAGCAAACTGAAGTTCCTCTCAACGGAAGCGTTGGAAAAAAGTAACACGAGCAGTAACTGATTAGTTAGACTGACAGGGACTGGAAGTTACGGATTCCATTACGTCATTTTTGGAGTTCGAGTCCCGATTTTCATAAATCCTCTCATTATAAGAGTTGAAATAAATTCTCAGAGCTGCCATAAAATAAACTGCGAAATCTTCCACCGAATTAACGTATTATTCAAAAGAGTTGGAAAATCAAGAAATGCTCAGAATTCCCGCATTTTCCGCACAAAAAGCTTCTACACACAAAAGACTCAATCCTTGACAAATCTAAAAAAATTCTCCGCAATTTAAGGACTTATCCCGCGGGTTGGCAGCCCCGACTTTCAATGACGTATACAGATGTATTTCTGTACCGGTGAATTTGTTGTCACTGGAACCATCGACATTATTATTCTGAGAAGATGGTTATTTTTGGAACCGGTGCCACAAAAATATAACCAAGAACGAAAAATATAAAGTACAAAAGTTATATATTTTTATTGTGTTTAATTCCTAGAACTCCGTTTGTTTTTCTTTAAAAAAAACCTTATCTAAACTAGAACCGAATTTAATATTTTATAATTAATTGCATGTATTTTAGCTATTTAAATTTTATTACTGCTACAACTGTACCGACGTTTAAAAAGGTTCCATGCCAACTGAGAATAAAGTCGATTCAAAACCTCCTTGAAAAGTCATTAAAAGCTATGAAAAAAATAATTTTAAATTAGCCGATAACCTTAACCTTACGTAACCTCTTTAATCATTTTTTATACAAATATTTTTTATCTTTCTAAAATGACTTACTTGAGATGGTTCTGAGTTGGTTTCATTCCGAGTTGTCCGGTCACCGTTTAAAGCCACCATTGGACACTACCCACGACAATATTGAGAGGATTAAACTTATTGCATGATATTTTTAATCTCCCCTGTTATATTTACCCCTACCCTATTTTTATCCTTGCGAACACTTCATTTTTGAAATTTCTGAAAATAACGACAGCTATTATAGAAAATTACGGCTCCCGCGTAAACTAATTCCAACTGTTACGAAATCAGCTATTGGTAGGTCGCCATCTTGAGCGAGTAGCGAGTAAACATGACCACCTTTCAACTTTTTTTCGTAGATTGTCCACAATCTGCTGGTTAGCAAATAATACGATGGCACTGGGCGAGTTTACTAACAGATAGTGAATTTCTCAGATAGTAGCCTGTAAACTCGCTCAATGTCATAGAGGCTTAATGCACTTAGCAATAAAATCTGTTGTCCCTAACTCATTATTTAAAGTCGGGTCTCCTGTGACAAAATATTTTCAAAACATCCTACAAAAACAAAAAAAGTTGAGTCGGGGCCAGAGTGTTTTTTTGCATTGACCACGGAAAACCAAAACAACGTAAGCGTGCCTCAATGTTTAATTTTTATTCTTGTAGGATGTTTTAAAAACATTTTGCCGTAGAGGTCGCGTCTTTATTTTCACAAGACGCAGACGACAGAAAACTGTCACAAAAAGTTGGAACTAATGAGAAATAATGGGAAATTGGAAATAATTTTAACATATATTTTTATACTTGCAACACCGGTTCAAACTGACAGCAGCTCACGATTACTAAAATATCAAGCTAATATTATTGCACACCGGGAATGTTTATTTATGTGTACACCCAAACCTAACAATTATTAGAAACAGTAACTCATTGTTCTATATAGCAATCGTCCAGTTGATTAGTCAGACATCTTCAAATACAAAGTTTTGAGATAATGAGGAAAGCAATATTCGAATGTTCACCACAAATCTAATATTATACACAAGTGACTGTTTTACATATTAAATATTCTATAAAGTAATATCGGGAGAAGTAACAGCTTGGTAAATTAGTAAGTATGACATTTTGAAACATCCTACAAGTGACCGAGTAAACATCAACATTGTGTTTACTTTACTACAAGTTTTTGTGAATCATAATTTATTGATTTGGCGGTTTTCGTGAGTAACCTGAGTACTAAAAACTGTCTTTGAAAGGTGATGAAATACGATTACAAATTTTATAGTTCGAAATAAACATAATTTTTTGAATATATATATATTTTTAATGAAAACCTAAAAAGTATTATAAATTGCTCATCGTAGGTGGCAAATAAATTTTATTTGATTAAATGAAGACATTATGAGCGAAAGTCAATCGAAAATCTGGAAACAGAAAAATCAGAAAAAGATATTGGCACCTCTGGGACTCGAACCCAGGACCTCCCTACTTTCCGGGTTGGGCGCTCTTATCCACTGAGCTAAGGTGTCGATATCCAATTCGGTCACTTTTAACTGTACCATACTTCGACTAAGAACCACCCATATTATCTTCATTTTTCTTAACGCATATTTTTATTGGCTGCCATCTTTATGAATGATTGCAAGATTCAACTCGAACTAAATGCAATCTAGATGGTGTCTGGATAAATTATTATCCATTTTATTTAATGTGCGACATCTATTGACTCTTCTGCAAGTCTGGGATGAATATTATTATTTATTATTTTAACTTTTATGAGTAAAACCTCAAACTGTAATACTGATTTTTCTGTTTCCAGATTTTCGATTGAGTTTCGCTCATAATGTCTTCATTTAATTAAATATGGCTCAAATGCCAGGAAAAAACGAAAAAATGTCAACTCTAACGTAATATTTTGCAGGTTAATTTTATGCTATCTTATGTAATTTTTACTGAAACACATTCCTTGAATACTAAAATATACATAAAAACAATATTAATTGCGTTAATTCAATGAATTTATACTTTTTACTACTTTTCAAATGCCACGGAAAAAACGAAAAAATTTCGCGATGTTTTGACTTTTACGTAATATTTTGCAGGTTAATTTTATGCTATCTTATGTAATATTTACTGAAACACATTCCTTGAATTCTAAACTATACATAAATATAACATTACTTGCGTTTATTTGATGAATTTATACGTTTTACGATCATTTCATCGACCGCGACGCGAGACTTGACAGCCGAGCGGCGGGAAAAAGTTCCATGTCGTGTCATAAACAATTTCAAAGAAAATATATTGCTGCTCTAGGTGGGTTCACGCTATCTTATACCTTATGAACAAGAATGCCCCAAGCGATTCTGACCTTCTTCTTCATACGTTTTCTTTATACATAAGGGTTAAAATCGCATAACAAAATTATTTTTTAGTGATTATTTTGGCCTGCGCCGATGGTACGCCGGCGGACGAACGGCAAGGGGCAGGTTGATGATTAGTATTATTCATTTGTTTGCCAAAGTTGAGCCTTTCACTGGAGTATTGGTTGATAAACAATTCATACAGAAAAGCGTACCTACTGATTGGTGGTTAGCAATATGTTAAGCGAAAAATGTATAACTGAAAAAGAATTTTAAATAATCAAGCAACTGCTAAGTGCAGTTGCGTCTTCTGCTGGGATCGAAAGAATATTTTTAGCATTCAATTTGGTGCATTTAATTTATTTCTTACTATTTACTTTTTATTCTTACTTTTAATTCTTTTTTTTTTAATTATTTTTTTTTTTAAATTTATTTATTTATTTTATAAATCAACAATCCAGTCCCGCTAAGCCAATTGCAATTGGCTTGACAGCAGGTGCTTATAATTACTTACAAATATATTTAAAGTTATAATTTACATCTTTTATCTACAGTTTAAACATTTTTTCATAAATTTTATCATAAGTATCAAAATAAATATTCTTTTTCCAATAACCAATTTTTCACCATATATTTAACCTTATTCATAGAATTATGTTGCTTTATATTGACAGGTAATAAATTAAATATCTTCGTTTTTTTTTTTTACATGAAATACCGCACAAGAGTCCCAACTTCTCCCGTCTGGAGCGAGTGAGACTATGGCATCCCCAATTGGGGTATGTTGTGAGGCTGAAGGTAGTGGGGAGGGGAAGGAGATAGGGAAGAGGAAGGTGGAGAAGTACCTGGCTATTCAGGTCTGGTCACTAAACACTGCTAAAGCCATTTCAAGCAACGTTTCAATTCTGAATGGTGGTCTTACACCAGGGCGATACTGATAGTATCTTCCACTCTGTAACGTGCCGCAAATATACTATATATTATTTTAAATGAAGAAATTATGAAATAACACAAATTAATCAAATAAAATTTATTTGCGCACGCCGGGTTCGAACCCGCGACCTTCGGATTGTGAGTCGAGAGTCTTGCCTCGGGACCACGGAGGCCGTCGGTATGTTGTATTCAAACGTTCTCTGTCCGTACTTATTATTAAATTTCGGAACTATTAACCCGTCGTTACGCGTGAATCTAGTGCTATATTTATGATCTAGTTTCTCTTTATGCTGCGGGGTAAATACATGCTGAATTATAATTTTATACTATAGTATTGCCTTCACAGGTAAAATTTTTGCACTCTGAAACAGCAACGGAGTATTGTGTCTTTGTTTGAAAATATTAGGGATTTTAATTTTCTTAGTTGTTGATTTTTTATTCAATAAGTAAAACTATTGCTAGTGTTAAAAAAATAATCTCTTCAAGCACATTTCCTATTGCAGGTGGGTTGAAAGAAATTTCTTTAAATTACAAACCCCTACCTTTTGCGCTCTTTTTTTTGTTACGTTGTGTCATTTTTTTAATGTTCAAAAATTTGTGTTCAGTAAAATGTTAAACAAAAGCAAATAAGGACATTTTGGAAAGACTGGTATATTGATTTTGGAATTTAAAAATTAATAATTAAAATGAATAACAACATTGTTTTTTTTTTTAACATGGACTGATTTCCGAGTTAAAATAAACGAAATATAAAAAAAAAATCGAAAAACTCTGATTTAAATCAAATAAATCCGATTTTTTTGATTTAAAAAAAAACATGATTTATATCAACCCTGGTTTCAGATTCAAATTGATTAATTTTATGAAAAGGACTGTTTTTACGTTAAAAATGATATATTTTTATTTATAACCTAACCTAACCTATTAGAGACGTAATATTGAGCGTAATCTATGGTAATAGTCTACATAGAATTAAAAACTTTAAGTATCGATATCTCGAAAACTAAGCGAGATGTCAAAATTTTTTATTTTTCATTTTCGTCTTATTTTGGGCTGTTCTACCTGAATACATCTTCAAATCGTGGCGCCATGGAAAACATACTCTCCCTTTTAGATTCTTAAGGGTGTTTATTTTAATTATTTTTAGTGAATTTTTAGATTTCTAGCATCGGTCAGATCATATTTCTAACCGTGATGGTGATGAAACCTGTGTGAGTTGTTCTGATAACCGAACAAATTTACCGGAAAAGCTATTCCCTAAAATTTGTGATAAGAGATTATTCTCCCACGAGAAGTGCTGTCAGATTTGTGTGATTTTCTTCAGCTGTTAAATGAATAAATAATCATGCATACTTGCAGGAATTCGTGTTTGATGCTTAGTTCACACTGAGCTATATAGCTGCGAGCAGATCTGTTGATTCGCAAGCGCTTATCTTTTGTCCTTTCACACCTATCACCGCTATCAAATATTTCTTTCTGTGGTAGGAGAGGGGGTCAGTCGAATTAGGGAGCGGCAACGGAACGCATATTTTTTGTACTGAAATCTGTCAACTTAACATCTCTCATCCACGGGTCTAGGCAGCTCCGTAATTACAATGACCCCTCTCCTGTTTTAGTCGGAGAAGGGGAGAGTTATCTTCTGGGATATCGCGTCTGGAGCGGTTACGTCTGAGATGTGTATTGTCTATGATTGATCTACGCTTAAAAATGCTTAGGTGTGAACGGTCTGAAGGGATTGTATGGAGAGCGTTATTTGGCGTGCTATGATCTTTTATATTTGAAAGCTGAGTGTGAATCAGCTCTTAAACGACCCAAACCAAAATACGTGACAGCTCACAGCTGAAATTTTGACATCGGCCGATAGAAAAAGCAAATAACAGCCGTAGAAAATCACACAAATCTGACAGCACTTCTCGCGGGAGAACGATTTCTTAACACAAATTTTAGGGAAAAGGCTTTCTGAGGAAGTAAGAGTTTGTGAAACAAAGCCAGAGTTACATTATTTATTACTAGCTTTTCCCCGCGGCTTCGCTCGCATGGTATTACGGGAAATTACTGTAGCGGTTGAACTTATCAATTATCCCCCCTTCTCCTCACCCCCATCCTCTCCCGCATTCCATACATTCATTCCCTTACATTCAGTTTTCAAACATCTCGCCTGCCACCTAAATTTCATAAAGCTATAGCTCAAAGAAAAAAAGAATTATCCAATTTTGTTAATTCGTTCGGAATTTATGCGCTTACAAACATTTGGGATGTTTATATTTAAATAAATATTTGGAAGTTTGTTTTAATATAATTAAAAACTTACACTATTTATTATTCAGTCTTTATAATCGTTACGAATTATATTTTTAATATAGGAACTCTCATCTGACATTTATTCCAAGCTTGTCAAAAAAAAAAAACGAATTTTAATATTTGAATTTTCTGCAGTAGTAGCTGACCAGTAGATTGAGTACCTACCAGCAAAGAGCCCAAAAATATATCAACATTGTTTCCATGGAAAAAAAATTTTTCTGACGTTAGCAAAAACTCGCTTTTGTTAGCGACAGAAAACGTATAACAAATATAATATATTAATATTTATAATTTCATAACGCCAGAGCTTACCATCATATACAACCTGTAGTCTGCGCATATAATTTAGCTTTATATTGGTGAAAGAATTATTAAAGTCTTTATATTGTGTTATGCGTGAAAAGGTCATAAACGAACTCGAGCAGTTTCGCATTTATAATATTAGTATGGATTGTAGCTTGTACTGTTTTGTTTCTGTAATATAAATATAATGAAGTATTAAAGATTCATCTTCTAACTTGTTTGTTCTAATAGTTATGCTATGGAGCTCTCCGACACAGACAGTGTGACCATCAAGAAGGAACCAGAGCTCCGAGGAACAGACGGAGAGGAAATGTCCTACACCGATATTGATATAGACCTGCAGGATGTAAAGAACGAATGCCGGGAATACTCTGAGCGGTTAGCAGGTATGACGGATATTTTGTTATAACATGTAACCAACTAACCATCACGATGTTTCTCCGCAAAGGTAGGCAGAGGGGACGAACCACCAAACAATTTGGTCTTGGCGTACACTCCTTGCCTCATTCACATACTCTTCTATTATTCGATATGACCCGACTTGAGAATCTGATTTATTTGATCATGTCATGTGTCTGGAATATAATTGCCCTTTCCTAAAATTCCTACCTATCTCCCTCTACCTACACATGCAAATCTCTGATTTCTAAAAAAGACAGCTTGATTTGCGCTTTTGGCTCACAGCATTTAAAAATCGTTGAAAAAAACATTTTATTAACGTCGTTTCTCGAAAAATGGGAGATCTCGGCAAACTACTTCTTGAAATAAAAAAAATCGAACCCAGCGTTACGGATTTGACCCGTACATTAAAACCTCAGTATTATGATGTCATAGTGAACGCCTCAAAAAAAATGTTCAAAAAACGATGAAACAGAAGAAAAACACTTGCGTCTGACTTTTGCAATGAACATAAGCACATCCATTAAGCAATGTTGCAATTTAGCAATCATGCAAACATTAAAATTGCAAAGTGGAATTGAGATCGCTAACGTTGAAGCTGATCTGAAAACTTTGATACAAATTATTGAAGTTATTTGGAAGTTTGGCGTGTCTTCCCAGGCAGCAGATGATTTGAACCCGAGGAAGTGAAATAAAATCACCATAGTTTCTCTTGCGAGTGACATTAAGCTATTGAAAGACCATCTTTGCAATACTGCCAAAAAAGCAGTGTGTAAATTATTTGAAATTGAAAATGATGTTATGGCGTATGTAGATTTGTTGGAAACAATATATTGTCGAGTTCTGCTGCTAAACCGATGTCGTCCCGGAGAACTGCGATGTCTGCTATTAGATACTTATTTGAGTGCCGAAAGTTGTGAGAATAAATACAAAGAGTTAGACAGAGTTACTTCTTAAAATTCTTATCGAAACATTAAAAAGCGTTGTGATACGTGGTAAAAGAGAAAGAGGTGTTCCTGTTTCATTTTCGTCTGATGTTGAAAATGATACAATAACTTTGAATGAAGTAAGGCGTATGTTGAGGAAAACAATCTGTTTCTATTTGCCGAAACGAATTGTGATACTACGATTTATGGCTACAATAATAGAGAAGCATGCCAGGCTCTGTGGGGCTAAGAACCCAAAGGCAATTTCCTCGATCAGGCTGAGAAAACATCTTGCAACGTTGACGCGAATTTTCAATATGAGCGACAACGACATTGAACAGTTCGCTTTTTCAATCCACGGGAAGTCTTCCCGATTGCCCAACGACATTTTTCAGACAGCTAAAATCTAAAAATTGCTCATTCTGATGGAAGACGGCAAGGCAGATGCCTACAAGGGTAAAAGTTTTGATGAAATTGAACTGAATTTAGATGACGAGGTCGTTGGTGAAAATATAGAAATGGAAGAAGTTGTTGAATATGAAGCTGGGGTTGAACCAGAACCCACCACATCAAAAGCATTACAACCTTTTAATAGTTTATTAAATCGTAATCGAGCAATCGCGAGTAAAAATATAAAAAAATTGTTTTGCAATTTTTTAAAACACATACATGAAAGTAAACCACCAAAAAACCCCGATTGTGAAACCGTAAAGGGTCAGCATCCTGATCTGTTAGCTAATAAAGAATGGCTAAAGATAAAAGTGTTTATACAAAATGCATGTTCAAAAAAAACAAAATTATTAATTAAAAGTCTGGTTCGTGCCAAATTTTTTTTAAAAATTTTATTGTTTCAGATACCAACTAACCTACCTACTATCACATTTTTTAAACATGGTTTTAAGTCGTCTTATATTTAGTCATGGGTCATATTAGTTATTATTGGTTATAAGCACTTACCCTTTTAATTTTAATTGTTTTAGATACATACTAAGTTTACAGTAACGCTACGCCACTGGGTATGTCAAAGCTATTGAAAATTTCAGTTGAAGGCTTTCTAATAGGTACTTTCAATATGGTCTTTATGATTCCTTTTTTAATCGTATTCAGGTGGTGTATGTACTTACGCGTAGCAGATCCCCACTCTATGATTCCATATTCAATTCGAAAATGACGCAGCGCGTTGTAGACCTTTTTCATATCATTTTTATTTATCACGTTTTTTAGATTTTTAAAGAAATATAAAAGGCTTGTGACCACCTACCTATGTTTAATGAAATATAAAATGTTTATTTGAATAAGCAGTACTTTGTGTAGTTATTAAAGATTGTTATTTTTTATTGTTTTAATAAATTATGTTAATCGATTTGTATTTGTCACGAGTCATAAGTTAATGAGACGTAAGTTATTTATTAATGTTTTTGATACTTGTCTGTTGTAATAATTATATTTTAGGTTTTGTTAAAAGTTTTTTTTGTATTTCTTGGGCATCAACTATGTTACAGTTTCTAAACATTTTGTTTCGAAAAGTTTTATTTTCCAAGTATATTTGTTACGTAAATTAAAATTTTTCTGTACCTACTATAAATTTTTAAACTAAAATCAGGGAACGTGAACTCAATAATGAATAAATATATCATCTTCTTCAATAATTCAACACGAAACTGTTTAATTAAATAATTATTACATATAACACAATGTATCAATTTACCTTTCTTTCACAGTTTCTACTGAACAAGTCGAGAACACACCGAAGAAATCCGAACAAACAAATCAGAAAGATGCAGCGAAGAAAGTCACAAAATTGGATACATTTTCGTGTTTCGAATGTAATTTTTCGTCTTCTTATAAAGTATGTTTAAAGAGGCACGCGGTCACGCACTCCAGTCTAAAACCATTCGCTTGTTCGGAATGTAACTATTCATGCAATTATAAATCAAGTTTAAAGACTCACATTCTGACACACTCAAATGTTAAACCATTCGAATGTTCGGAATGCCTTTACACAAGTTATTATAAATCCAATTTTATGAGGCATACTCATACACACTCTAATGTTGTTAAATCACGCGCGTACTACGAACGTATTTATACCAGTTCTTCTAAACGAAATATTGAATCTTACATTCCGACTCGTTCTAGTGTTAAACAATTCGCGTGTTCTGCGTGTAGCTATTCTACCAATCATAAATCCAATTTTAATGCTCATGCTCTGAGACACTCTAATTTTAAACCATTCTCGTGTTCCGATTGTAACTACGCTTCTTACGATAAATCTAATTTGAATTCTCATATGATCACTCATTCTAGTGTTAAACCATTCACATGTTCTAAATGTGGGTGTTCGTTTCGTCGTAAATCAAATTTAAAGTCTCACATTCTTACAGACTTAAAAAGTAAACCTTTCACGTATTCCGAATGCAGTGTTTTGAGTAATAACAAATCAAGTTTAATGAAGCACATGTTGTCAGGTCAGATGCGGACATATTCTAGAAAAAAATCTTAATTTTCGTATCACATTTCGTAACAATAATATTATTTAAATGATTTGTATAGCGTCGTTTTTGTGAAAAGTTTCCTCGGGCGCTATATTGCAATTTTTGAAGTGTAAGTAGTTTTGAAATAATTTTTATCACCCTAAGAAATTTTATAATTTATTTTTGTATGTAGCGTGGAATCATTAGATCTAATCCAATAAATGTTACATGTAAGGACACGGTATCGTTCGAAACCGTATTTTATTTATGTGTTCATAATTGTTTATGCAAGTTTACATGGTTTTAGGTTGTTTACAAGCTATTTTGTTTCTTTTAACCCTCCGTCTGTCGCATCTTTTTTTTAACGCAGTTTGTCGGGTGGGGTCGCCAATGACCCCAAAAATAAATATGACTAAATTGTTGTTATAGAATACATCTTATGTGTTATTTTAACTGATTACAATCCGGTGATAGGGCTGCATCAAAATAAAAAGAAATAATTAAAAATTAGATACTTATTTTCAATATAAAAGCTTAAAAATTAACAAGGAACATTTTTTAATAATTTTTTTATAGTTAACTTAAAATAAATCTAAACAATTTTTATCAAACTTTAAACTATTTGAGATTGATGCAGACTTATAATATTATTCCAAAATTAACAAAACACGATGAAAAACGTACAAACTTAGTTTTTCTTTGTATTTTGTTGATTTTTGTTGAGCCTCACGCAAAAAAACACGTCTGTATCTCACAGCGCACATGCGCAGACTAAATGTCGGCAGCGCTAGCGTCAAGTTTGGTCCCTTTTAGGAAGCTACCTAAAGTAAGGAATCAGTGGGAACCTTTAAAATGTACATAATTAGCATTTCTGTAAAACCTGGGCTTTTAAAGACCCCATGCGACAAGTCGAGAGTTAAGAACTCTACAATCTCAGTTGAGAAATCTATTCTCGTGTTTGATATAAAGACAAGTGCCACTACAGTTTTGAAGTGTAATTTAATAGAATATAATGTAATAATAATGTTAAGGGATATAAATGAATTAATAAGGCATGCAAGTACCGTTCAACGATAAATATATACATTAAATTGTATCATGAAAGTTGTATTCACAATATTCTCTGCAAATTTATTTGTGGGCTGAAATCAATAATATTTTAAATACGTTTCAAGTTGACACAACTATGGGAGTTGGTAAAGATTGGGGTATTGCAAAGGACTGACATACTCTTTTGTCGACTCCTTGTCATAATAAAGAAAGCATTTCAATGGCTTCAAATAAATGGCTGGCCATGGCAATTTTTTTTTTTTTTTATAGTTAATACCGCACAAGAGTCCCAACTGCTCCCGTCTGGAGCCAGTGAGACTATGGCATCCCCAATCGGGGTATGTTGTGAGGCTGAAGGTAGTGGGGAGGGGAAGGAGATAGGGAAGAGGAAGGTGGGGAAGTACCTGGCTATTCAGATCTGGTCACTAAACACGGCTAAAGCCATTTTCAAGCAACGTTTCAATTCTGAATGGTGGTCTTACACCAGGGCGATACTGATAGTATCTTCCACTCTGGAACGTGCCGCAAATATACTACATATTATTTTAAATGAATAAATTGTGAAATAACACAAATATCAAATAAAATTTATTTGCGCACGCCGGGTTCGAACCCGCGACCTTCGGATTGTGAGTCCAGAGTCTTACCTCGGGACCACGGAGGCCGTCAATGTTTTATATAAAAAAAAAAAACAAACTAACCATCACGCCGCCATTCCATAACCATTCCCCGCAGGGATAGGCAGAGAGGACGGACCGCCAAACAACTCGATCTTGGCACACACTCCTTGTTTCGTTCACATTCATACATCGTCTCACACATGCTCTTCTATTATTCTGACATCGCCCGACTCAAGTATCTGATTCACTTGGTCGTGCCATGTCTTTTTCGGGCGTCCCCGACTTCGTCTACCATTCACATTTGCGACATATATTCTCCTTACACTCCTTTCCTCATTCATTCGCTCTACATGCCCAAACCATCTGAGCGTCCCTTTCTTAATCTTACTCATTACGCTTACATCAGCCTTGCATTCTTTGCGGATCTCCACATTTCTCACACGATCATACACGGTTTTACCACACATACGTCTCACGGATCTCATTTCTGCAGCATTCAGTCTACTTTCATCCTTTCTCTGCCAGTTCCATGCCTCACTGCCATACATCAGGGTAGGTACCAGCACTCCATTATGGACGGCTAGCTTCACTTCTTTTGACAGTTAATAATAATGTTTTATATAATTACAATAAATGTTTTACGAATGATAGAAAAATATTGTCCAATTTTGGACCGTTGTCAATCGCAGAAAGATAAAAGTGGTCCATTTTTCGACCAAAATCGCTTTGGTCTAATTTGTTCTTTTAGTTTAAGTTTTTTTTATTATTAATTTAAGTGTCACCTTGCAAGAGCGCCCCTGTTGGTGCAGTATAAAGACTGGGGAACTATGTCACCACCTATTGACCGGTGAGGCGGGTTAAGTTGGAGTCCGAGGAAGGGATTTATTGCAGGTCTTGAAGAGGTCCATATACTAACCTCACCCCAACCGGGGTGCCATAGTCTCAACGGCTCCAGACGGGAGTATGTAGGGTGCGAAAAAAACTTACAAAAAGGGTGAATTTTTTACGCTAAATTTTTTTTTATATTTTGTAACTGAAGAATCATAAAATTCTTGATAAATTTCTAGGATAGTCATGTGTTTTTTTTAATTTTTTAAAAAGCATTTTTTGAATAGTAATGAAAGGCTGTGTATGAGAAGGTTTTGAATGCCCCTCTCCATCCCATAATTCCGTACTGCAATAACAATTATTGCAGTATTTTGTTGAAAAACATATTATTCTGTTGTTCAATTTGTGAGTTTAAATCTTGTATATAAATAAAATATTTAACAAAATTACGCGTTTTTTAATTTTTCCACAGAAATACCATTTTTTTTTTTAAATTTGTTTCACACAGGTGGCACTATGAAATGAAAATTCCCTCAGGGTCATTGTCAAATTTGGGGATGCAGTCTGATGGGTATTTTTAAAGAAAGGAAGGAGGGATATTTCTGGGAAGGAAAAGGTACGAGGGGTAGGTGGGCATCTAGGGTGACCGACGTATGAATTCATCTGTGCATGGCGGTAGATCGAGAGTCCGGCTGAAGAGTTCAAAAGGCCTCCCTCAACAAGTCTCTCGATCCGGCCTGCCACACAGTAGGTAAGAAAACACACCCGCCACCAAGACCTGGACAATCCTCACCCCAGGAATCCGGGCCTCCATTGCTAAGTCACCAAACACAGCGAACTACTTGGAGTGACTTATGGCAGATATGTTAGATATTCAATAAATGGTTCTCGAGGCGCCTCCCAAATTGTACTCACTTCTGAACGTAATATAAATGTGTAATAATCTGTATTATTTAGAATAATAAAAATATTTAGAATTAATAATCTGTAGAATTTAAATGCTAGAAACTTAAATAATTTTATAAAACCTAATCCCAATGAATGATTCGTAAGTAATTTAAAAAACTGTTTTACAAAAATAATTATACAGGATGTTAAGGAACGTCCTTGACTTACTTTAAGCCGTGATTCCTGATATAAAAAAAGTAAATGAAATTTTTTGATCTCCGGTGACATTTTTTTTTTCAACTAGAAACGTTTGAAATCAATAGGTATTGGACAGTTAAGGCCCGTTTATAATAGGAATAGTCTGTAATCCGTATTCGATAAGCCCTAGGCCGTAGAAGTTGGAAGATAGGAAACCTGTGTAACCATTTATAATAGATGGCAATAATCTGTTATTTTTTTCCATAACCGAAAAGATGGTTCAACTTTATCTTGTGCGGAAATGGCCCGTTTATATTAGGAATAGTCTGTAATCCGTATTCGATAAGCCCTAGGCCGTAGAAGTTGGAAGATAGGAAACCTGTGTAACCGTTTATAATAGATGGCAATAATCTTTAATAATTTTCCATTGCCGAAAAGATGGTTCAACTTTATCTTTTACGGTTACGGATTGCAGAAAGCTTAGATATATGCTGCGATTTATGTATTTTCGATCGATACTCTATGGTATCTACGATTCAGTTTAGTTGAATGATAATTTTGTGAACAGGAGTCCGATTCGAGCCGCGGTCAACAGTGGTTGTGTGTACCTTACCTATTGCTTAGTGCCGTTCGCCCGTTCCCGTGCCTCATACAGATAAGAGATTATTGTTACATTTTATTTAATTCTGTTTATCGTATACTTATTTGTTTGCATTCCTACTTACGGCTAATCCGTTTTTGTTTGTACAGTCAATGAAATAGACTGCGTATTATTTTTTCAGTTTAATTTTTAAAAGTTAAGTTTTTTTTTATACAATGGAGGAAGACGAAGATAGACCTCCCGACCCAGGATCGATATTAGATTTTTCTGATTCGGAATCTACCACTAGCCAGGCTTCTATTACGCTTCCATCTCGTAAACGACGACCATCGCATAGCCTTTACATCCCATCGAAAATTAAAACTATACCGCCGATTCAACAAACCTCGACCTCTAACGACCTTAACCCCAATAGTAACACCCAGACAAGTACTTTAGCTAGCGATAATACAAAAAATACTGACTTACTTTATCCTGCTTCCGCTTCCGGTCCTTTTATCGTAATTGTTCAGAGAACTGAACAAGGAAAACTTATTCATCCTTTAGATTTTGGAAAATTCTTATTTGACTCAAAAAGTAATAACCTTGGTATTGTTAACGGTTCAATTAAACCGGAAGGGCGATATAAATTATCTATCGAGTTTAATACTGCCGCTTCCGCAAATGGATTTGTAAAAAAAATTGACTCGCTCTCAAACCATAAATATAAATCGTTCATCCCGTCATTTAACCTTACGAGAATGGGTCTTGTTCGAGGAATACCCACGGAGATCCCAGAGGCTGAAATTGTTGATGCTTTGAATAATTCCCAAGGAACCCCGAAAGTAATAAAAGCACGTCGACTGAACTACAAGGATTCTACTGATGGGAACACGATCTGGAAACCTTCCCAATCTGTTGTTGTTACATTTGAGGGACAATCCCTTCCGTCTCGTGTGTTTATTTATTATACCTCGCTTCCCGTCGAAGTTTATAAATTTCCAACTGTTCAATGCTTCAATTGCTGCCGGTTTGGACATACAAAATCCGTATGCCGCTCCCCTCCACGTTGTTACTTTTGCGGAGAAGGTCACCCATTTGATCAATGTCCAAAATCTTCCAATAATCCCATTTGCATTAACTGTTCGGGTGCACATACCGCGGTCAGTCTAGCCTGTCCGGAATTGACAAGACAGAGGAACATAAAACATAAAATGGCTACCGACAACATTTCGTACTTCCAGGCCTCAAAGTTATTCTCTCCTGCGAAAAAATCATTCGCAGAGATGACATCGTCCTCAGCTCCTTTCCAATCAACCACCTTTTTAAATTCAACGTCATCTTCTCACAGAGAAACCATTCTCAAGCCAGTCAAACCCAACCCAAAATATACTCCTTACCTTGATAAAAAACAATTGAATAATATTTTGACCAGCCCGAATGGGAATGCCAAATCTCGGACCCCCAATGGGTGTGCCATTAATAGTAATACATCCCCTCCTGCTCTCCCCGAAATATTGAATAATAATTCTTTTATACAAACTTTAATTACCCTTTTAATTTCTATCCTTACAAACAACAATACTGTACCGTCCAACGCTGCCGATTACATTAAATCTTTATTATCTTGCCTCCCCAATGACTTCGAAACTGAACAAAATTCTTCAGTGGAACAGTAGAAGCCTCTTCGCTAACAAATCTGACCTAATTCAGTTACTCGACGAACACGACGTTTCAGTGGCCGCCATTTCTGAAACGTGGTTAAAACCCTCCTTTCACTTAAGAATTCCGGGTTATTATTGTCTCAGACACGACAGACCGGATGGTAAAGGCGGCACGGCTCTGATAATCCATAATTCTATCCCGTTTAAACAAATTAATATACATACTCCCTCCGACGATATCCAGATAATAGCAGCTGTCTTATCTGATATCACAATATTATCAATATATATTCCTCCCTCTACCACTTTTATTGAAAATGAATGGGCACCAATCTTAACCCAGATTTGTTCCCCTTTTATGATCCTTGGAGATTTTAATGCACATTCCCCTTCTTGGGGTAGCAAAATAACAAATCGTTCTGGCCGCAATCTTTTAGATTTTATTGATACCCATAACCTATGTTTTTTAAATGACGGATCTCCAACCAGATTCACCCCCCCTCATCAACGGAAAAGTGCTGTTGATTTATCTCTTTGTTCATATTCGTTAGCATCTAAATGCTCTTGGGACATCCTAAACGATCCCCTCTCTAGTGATCATTTTCCAATTATAATCCGATTCCAACATCAATCTAACACTTATCCTCCACCAGTTAAAAATAATCTCAAATTTAGAATAAATGATGCGAATTGGAGCACTTTCTCTTCTGAACTAGATAACCTTATTAATTTTAAAAAAAAATCGTCCCCGGGAGACATCAGATTGCAATGTGAGACGTTTCCCTCTATGGTTATAAATGCAGCAGAAAAATCCATCCCGAAACGCAATGCGAACATTAAAATAAAACACTCTACTCCGTGGTGGGACGAGGAATGCACTCGCTCCGTCAACTCTCGTAAAAAAGCAATTTCCTCTTTTCGTAAGTGTATGTCACTAGAAAATTTTTTATCAGTTAAAAAAGCCCAGGCAGAAACCAAACGAATTTTGAAAAATAAAAAACGCGCTGGATGGCGGAAGTTCTGTGAGAACCTGTCTCCGGAAACTCCCCAATCTTCAGTTTGGTCTAGCTTAAAAAAATTCGGATCATCGTATTCTCCGCCGAGAACCAAGCATATATCAGAAGAAATTCTTATAGGATTTGCGGATAAAATAGCCCCCCCATCAGTGGCCGGATGTGAAGAAATGCCTTCTATTAAGCCATATCCATCTCACTCTAACTGGCTAGATGCTCCTTTCTCCATTGATGAGATGAAACTAGTAATAAGAACCCTTTCTGACTCTGCTCCGGGTCCCGATGGAATACTTAATAGTTTCATTAAATCATTTTCTGATATGGCGGTTGAATATTTCTTATCTCTTATTAATAATATGTTTGAAACAGGACTAATTCCGGATGATTGGAAAACTCAAAAAATCATTCCCATTTTAAAACCTGGAAAAAATCCATCTGAAATTTCGTCTTATCGGCCTATTGCTCTTTCATCATGTTTGATGAAAGTAGCGGAGCGGTTGATGAAGAACAGATTAGAGTGGTTTGTTGAAAGTCAAGATATTATCTCACCAAATCAGTATGGTTTTCGGAAAAAGAAATCTACAATGGATAATTTAAGTTTGTTCACAACTGATATCCGAGTTTCCCAATCCCTAAATTCTTATACATTGGCCACATTCCTTGACCTTTCATCAGCTTACGATGATGTTTTACTGAATGTTTTGAAAGAAAAGCTAATTAAAAAACAAATCCCCCCGAAATTAGTCCAATTTATTATTAATTTGCTCTCAGATAGGTCCATTATTATTGAGTCTTCCTCTAAATGCTTAAGGCGCAAACTATGGAGAGGTTTGCCCCAGGGTTCTGTTATTAGTCCTCTGTTGTTTAATATTTATATAAGCGACCTAGACTCAGTAATTCCTTTTTCTATCAAGCGTCTTTACTTTGCGGATGATATCCTTATATATTTGTTACATAAAAATATTATTCTTGCAGCTAAGGAAATGAATTTGGCTTTACAATATATTAAAAGCTGGTTGTCATTAAATGGGATGAATCTGGCGGCATCTAAAACAAGGGTCGTGGCTTTCACGCGCAAAAGAAAAATTCCCCAATTCTCAATTTCTTTTGATAATGTGCCTCTACAAACCGCTACTCAAATCAAATTCCTTGGTCTTCTTTTGAATCATAAACTTTCCTGGCTTCCACACATTCAGATAATTTCTACAAAGTGTGAAAAGGGACTTAATATGATGCGAGCAGTTTCCAGAGTATGGTGGGGATCTCATCCTACCACTCTTAAATTAATGTATAATTCCCTAGTTCGGAGCCACTTGGATTATGGCTCATTTCTTTTTGACCCACTCCCTAAATATCTAGATAAGAAAATGGAAAGAATTCAATCAAAAGCCCTCAGAATGATTATTGGAGCTATGAAGTCTTCTCCAATTAATGCGCTTCAGGTGGAATGTGTGGAGCCTCCATTATATTTCAGAAGGCAATTCCTTGCCAATAAATATATTTTCAAGGCTTTATCGTTATCACATCATCCTATTAAACAAAGTCTTAATAGGTTAAGTGTTAATTTGAATTCTAACAAAAGATTGAGAGAAAAACAATGTTTTCCTCTCTTAATTAAAAGTTTTCATCTCTATAATTCTCTATCATCTTCCCTCCAATATCTTCAAGAAGTTCCCAATCTTCCTATATACAATATTCCATTTAAGGCAATCACTTTTATGCCGAACACAATAACATCAGTCTTTCGGAAGAATATTTTATCTTCCCCAAATAAATTTCAAAATGTGGATGATTGCTTTAAAAGCATTGTGGCTTCGAAATTCCCTGGATTTTCCATCCTTTTCACGGATGGTTCCAAATTTGAAAATAAAAGATGTGGAGCATCTATATATAGTCCAGAATTCAACATCAATCTCACTTATAAATTACCGAAAGAAGCTTCCATATTTACAGCCGAATGTTTTGCAATTGAACAAGCGCTAAATCAAATTCAGGTTCTCAACATTCATCGAGCCTTACTATGTACTGATTCGCTAAGTGCTCTAACTAAAATTAGGTCAAATATTTTACGTTATCCGGAAGACAATATTATATGTAAAATAAAAAATCTTCTCAATTCTCTTAGTGAATCTGGGTTTGAGACGATATTGGCCTGGGTCCCTGCCCATTTGGGTATCGAGGGTAATGAGATGGCCGATTTTCTCGCCAAATCTGGTTCAGATTCCGGAACTATTCCACTAAATTTTAGAATTCCTATATCCGATGTCTTTCCGATTCTTAAATCCAATATGACTCGTGCCTGGGAAGAAAATTGGGCAGTCTCCAAAATAAGAACTGGATCTTTCTATGCGGGAATTCAAAACCATATCCCTGCTAAGCCATGGTTTCACGGTAAAAAACTTTCAAAACGATTCATTTCATGTATCTCGAGAATGAGAATTGGCCACTGTTCAATTGCATCTCACTTGTCTAGAATTAGAGTTTTAGATGATCCGTTCTGCCAGTGTGGTGTGGAAGAGGAAACCCTCGACCACGTTTTCTTTAACTGTAAAAACCATTCATCTTTCAAGAACATATACCGCCGGCTTATTAAAATCACACACCAGTCCCCCCTTAATATTTCATACCTTTTATCTCTTAACAATTCTCGTGTTCATACAGCTTTATGTAAGTTTATTAACCTGAATGAATTCAATATTTAATTTGTTTTAGTGATCTAAATGAGTCCAATATTTAATTTGTTTTATTATTTTCCCATTAGATTAACCGAAATTTCTTATCCATTTTAAATATTACCGGCACAAAGCACTCTCTCCAGGGTGAATTGCCTAAAACAAAAAAAAAAAAAAATTTTGTGAACAAATATTGACGCAGAGTTATAAGATACTATGCCGAAATACATTTATATTCGCTGAAGACGAAAGTGATCTAATATATAATAACGAATACATTCTAAAATCGAATATAATCTCCCGGTTGACAGTTGACATAGACAAGTGACAGCGGCATAGTCACTTCTATGGGCGTATTCTATTCTATTCCTATTCCAATTATAATTGACTATCTAAAATATTACGGATTACGGCCCCGGCCTATTCTTATCGCTTATTCCTAATATAAACGGGCCATAATCCGTAATATTTTAGATGGTCGTTTATAATTGGAATAGGAATAGAATAGAATATGCCCATAGAAGTGACAATGCCGCTATCACTTGTCTATGTCAACTGTCAAGCGGGAGATTATATTAGATTATAAGAGATGTTCATTACTATTTATTAGATCACTTTCGTCTCCAGCGAATATAAATATGAATTCGGTAAAGTATTTATTAACTCCGCGTAAATATTTGTTCACAAAATTATTATTCAACCAAAGTGAATTGTAGATACCATAGAGTATTGATCGAAAATACGTAAATCTCAGCATATATCTAAGCCGTAAAAGATAAAGTTCGGATCGAGTAAAGATCTTTTCGGAGGGACGGAGTGAGGGATTGGTCAATTACTCGGCTGAGTGATCAGTGACGACATGTGAAAGACATTTTTTGGTTTGTTTGATTTTGAAGAAAGTCATTAAAAAATTGGCAAATTGTATAAATTCTTAGTCGAAATAAAAAAAAAATTCTTGAAATAAATGGTTTCCATAGAAACGTGTCTTTTTGGACGTGAGATTTACACTGTTCGCAGAACTTGTATGATAGAACCATAAATATAAATAATAACACCGAAGTCTGTAATTTTATTGTACTACCTAGCATGTCTTGAAATATCAATGTGTTTTTTTTTTTTATTTCAGAAAGCATTAATTTGAAGACAGTTTCCATCAAGGCAGAAACAGAACTCCAAGAAGATGGAATTCCTAGTTCCGAAATAGACACAGATCTGCCGGATATCAAAAAGGAGTGCTCAGAATACTTTGAAGGCTTTTCCCGGACTGCAGGTATAATTATTTTTTGTATAACTGAATAATTTTAAGTATTACCTAATTATTTTCAATATGGATACTTACTTATTGAGCTTTTCTGCATTTTTTTCAGACTTAATAACGAACCTGAAGACGATTCCTGGAGAAAAACCTTGTTCATGCTCCATATGCACAAAATCATTTTCTCTAATAGGACTTTTAAAACGTCACATGCTTATTCATACTGGAAAAAAACCTTACTCGTGTTCTTGCTGCATCTATTCATGTTCCCAACAAGGAAATTTAAAACGTCACATGCTTACCCACACTAAAGAAAATGCGTATTCCTGTTGCTATTGTAACTATTCATGTTCTCAAAGTGGAATTTTTAAACTTCACATGCGAACCCATACTGGAAAAAAATCTTTTTCATGTTTCGAATGTAAATATTTGTATATTATAATTTTTTATTTTAACTTTTTATGAGTAAAACCTCAAACTGTAATATTTAATTAAATGAAGATATTATGAGCGAAACTCAATCGAAAATCTGGAAACAGAAAAATCAGAAAAAGATATTTACACCTCTGGGACTCGAACTCAGGACCTCCCTACTTTCCGGGTTGGGCGCTCTTATCCACTGAGCTAAGGTGTCGATATCCAATTCGGTCACTTTTAACTGTACCATACTTCGACTAAGAACCACCCATATTATCTTCATTTTTTCTTAACGCATATTTTTATTGGCTGCCACCTTTATGAATGATTGCAAGATTTAACTCGAACTAAATGCATTCTAGATGGTGTCTGGATAAATTATTATCCATTTTATTTAATGTGCGACATCTATTGACTCTTCTGCAAGTCTAGGATGAATATTATAATTTTTTATTTTAACTTTTTATGAGTAAAACCTCAACCTGGGTTCGAGTCCCAGAGGTGTAAATATCTTTTTCTGATTTTTCTGTTTCCAGATTTTCGATTGAGTTTCGCTCATAATATCTTCATTTAATTAAGTAAATATTTGTGTTTTCGAAAAGAAAATTTAAAACTTCACGAACTAACCCATTCTGGAAAAAAAAGTTATTCATGTTCCCACTGCAGCTATTCATGTTCTGAAAAGGGAACTGTAACCAGTCACATGCTTATCCATACTGAAGAAAAACCTTATTCATGTTCCTATTGCGACTATTTATGTTCTGAAGGCAGAACTTTAAAACTCCTCATGCTTACCCATACCGGAGAAAAACCTTATTCTTGTTCCTTCTGTAATTATTCATGTTCTGAAAAGGGAACTGTAACCAGTCACATGCTTATCCATACTGAAGAAAAACCTTATTCATGTTCCTACTGCGACTATTCATGTTCTGAAGGCAGAACTTTAAAACTCCTCATGCTTACCCATACCGGAGAAAAACCTTATTCTTGTTCCTACTGCAATTATTCATGTTCTGAAAGGTGAACTTTAAGACTTCACAAGCTTACCCATACTGGAGAAAAACCGTTTTCATGTTCCGTCTGCAGTTATTGGTGTTGGCTAAAGGGAACTTTAAAAAATCATATGTGTACCAATTCTAGAGGAAAACCATTTTAATCTACTTACTGCAGCCATTCGCGCTCTCGAAAACGACATTTGAAAATTCACATGCTAACACATTCTGGAGATAAACCTAATTTATGTTGCTATTGCAGCTACAGTTCTCAATGGGAAACTGTATTAAGTTAAATGTTTTACTCGTACTCGAAGACAAATGTCATTCATGCTCTTACTGAAACTATTCATATTCTCAAAGTGGAACTTTAAAATTTCATACGCTTACCCGCACTGGAGGCTAATAAGCTGCCTAGAAACCAAATACTTGGAAAATTCATAGTTTTTATAACATAGCGTAAAGTATAGTAAAATACCTGTGAGTTTTTCAACCAATATTAGGTTTTTGGGGATGGTATGGTGGGAGAGAGGGGAAAGGGATGGATCTGTTATGCGTAATTAGTTGCATGTATGTGTACATTTTAATTGATTGATTTGAGGTTAAAAAACGTAGAGGGCTGTGATGAATAAGTTTAATTCACTATATAAAATGTTAAAGAGGTTTGAAACACGGTGAATGAATTCATTTTGTTTTGAGCCAGTGTTGCATTGCATGCCAAACACGTTTGTCTCCAAAGTGATCCCATCTCCCAAGTAAACATTCTCGGGTCCAAAATGATACCATCTCCCAAACAAACACTCGCGTCTTCAAAGTGATTCCAACACCCAAACCCTCTGGTCTCCAAAATGATCTCAACTCCCAAATGAACATTCTAGAGTTGCTTTCCCCAATTTCGCGTAGGGCGGTCCACTGGGCGTCTTCCCTTTGCAATAACACTCAGTGTTTTTAGTAGAATTCGGTCTCGTAACATTATTATGTATACATTGTTAAGTATTAATTTGTACCTTGATACTTGAGCAAATTGAAACTGGTCAGTAAATAAATTAATTAAAACTCGTGGTTATACACAGTGGTTTTTATTTATTACACAATAATTATTTCAATATCTTGTTTCCTTCATTTATAGTTTTATTTACATAATGTCAATATTACACAGCTCTGAATAATGTGGTTAGTGAAATGCGAAATATTTACATTTATTTAATAGTTACACCCTTTCAATATTTAAAAAGGATATTTTCATTTAGAACCAGTGAAAGGTTTCTCCACAGAGTGCGTCAACATGTGTCTCTTCATATTTGATATTTGAGAAAAAGCAGAATTACATTCAGAACAAGTGAAAGGTTTTTCCCCGGAGTGCGTTAATTTGTGTCTTCGTAAAAGTGATTTTATGGAAAAAGCACAATTACATTCAGAACAGGTGAAAGGTTTTTCGCCAGAGTGCATCAATTTGTGTCTTTGTAAAGATGATTTTATAGAACAAGCATAATTACATTCAGAACAGGTGAAAGGTTTCTCTCCTGAGTGCGATAGCATGTGTACCTTTAAATGTGATTTTCGAGAATAAGAATAGCTACATTCAGAACAGGCGAATGGTTTTTCCCCAGAGTGTGTGAACATGTGTCTCAGTAAAATTGATTTCTGAGAAAAAGCATAATTACATTCAGAACAAGTGAAAGGCTTCTCTCCAGAGTGCGACAGCATGTGTCTTTTTAAAAGAGATTTTTTAGAATAAGAATATTTGCATTCACAACAAGCAAAAGGTCTCTCTCCTGAGTGCGATAGCATGTGTATCTTTAAATTTGATTTTTGAGAAAAAGCATAATAGCATTCCGAACATGTGAAAGGTTTCTCTCCAGAGTGCGATAGCATGTGTCTTTTTAAATGAGATTTTTGAGAATAAGAATAATTGCATTCACAACAAACGAAAGGTCTCTCTCCCGAGTGCGATAGCATGTGTATCTTTAAATACGATTTTCTAGAATAAGAATTGATGCACTCAGAACAAGTGAATGGTTTTTCCCCAGAGTGCGTCAGCATGTGCCTCTTTAAATAAGATTTTTTAGAACAAGAATATTTGCATTCAGAACAAGTGAAAGGTTTTTCACCATCGTGCGTCAGCATGTGACTCATTAAATATGATCCAGAGTGCGTTCGCATGTGCATCTTTAAATCCTGTTTTCGAGCACAAGAATGCTGGAATTCGGAATTCAATAATGGTTTCGAAATCCTTTTCTTTGTCGTGTCATCTTTTTGAGTAGCTGGATAGGATTTTCTGCTTGTAGATTTCTGTCCTTGAATGAATTCTGTTGAAAGAAGACAAAAAGGGAAATAAGGAGTTGATATTAATATTTATATTGATTGATGTCAAAGCACTCGAACAAATAATACAGAAAAAAAAATGTAAATAAATATATTTTTTAGCACCAACACAAAATGATTTTTTTCAGGGTCCACGTCATCTAAGGAGATGCTGTTTGGTGGATCTTGTAATGAAAAGGAAGGAGAGGAATTTCTGGGAAGGAAAAGGTATGAGTGGTGGGTAGGATTCCGAGGGTCAGTGAGTCTAGAGTGATGGACGTATAAATCCTCCCATTGCAATGCAAGGCGATGAGTCGAAAGAGTCTGGCTGGAGAGGTCAAAGGCTCCCTCAAAAAGCCTCCCTCGATCCAGCCCGCCACGCAGTAGGTATACAAATGCGTCCACCGCCGAGACTCAGACAAACCTTACCTCATGAAACCGGACACGCCTGCTAACCCAACAAATGTAGCGAACCACTTGGGGTGACTTAATTCAGAGGTGTAGGTTATCAAATAAATGATTCCCAGGGCGGCGGTACCCATACCGGCCTCCCAAAAATGTTAATTCCTTAAAATGAATTAAGAATTTCATGGACCCCGCTGGTTCCAAAAAGTAAGCATGTATTTGAAAATGTCATAAAACTGACAAAAAGGCGATTTTTTTTACAGAGTTGAATGTACTTTTATTTTGTAATGCCAGCTCAGGTAGTGTTTTGAATGCGTCACATCTTTCCGTTTAGTTTAGTCAGGAGCAATAATAAGATACGTGTACCGTAACATTTTCAGTCCGTGATCAGTTCAAATTGTTTGAGTTGTCTAGGTAGATTCGGGTCATATGGTGTCGGTTATGACTTGTGCCGAAGAATGCCAAAAAAAGCCGAAAACAGATAGGTAGAGTCATTATTTTGCGGCAGCACTTCAGACAAAACTAGCTTCCCAGTTACTAGGATTTGTGTCAATCAAAACTTGTATAGAACCAAGTAACAATAAACATTTACTGTGATTTCAAAGAACTTAAGTCTTTTAATCAATACAGAATAGTACTAATAATACTAAGATCGATCTATTTTACACTTTGTCAATCCATTGCCACATATGGAATACTAGCTTGGGGAAGTGCTACAAACATAGCAATTGACCCAATTCAAAAAATACAAAAAGCAATAATTAAACTCATCCTGCAAGTACCATTTCACACAGATTCTAGCGAAATCTACAAAGCATTAGAAGTCATGTCAATAAGACAACTTTATGCCAAATCTGCTATAATATACCTTGTCCAAAACAAACAACACATTCCAATTCAACCAAAAACCATAACAAAAACCAGGTCCTCAACAAATAAAACACTGAACATACCGATAACCCACACCACACATGGACAAAGACACTTTCAGTATTATGCAACCAAACTTTTTAATTGCATGCCCATTACTTTGAAACAAATACTATCTGCAAATACATCTACAAACATTCATAAAAAACATATCACTGACTGGATTAAAAATCAAGATATTAACTTTATACAAAACATTATTATTCCCAACCAAACATAACAAAACTATAAAAAGTATAAAATTAAATAAACCTAAAAATTAAGTAGTTTTTCAAGTATCCAATAACTATACATACACTTACAATTTATATATGTGTGTACATATATATATGTGTATGTGAATGTGTATGCGGATGTATTCGTATGTATATATATATTCATATGCATGTGTGCAGGTACATGTATTTATATGGATGTGTATGTATGTGTATGTTTATATATATATATATATATATATATATATATATATAATTTTTTTTTTATATTCCTCTAATATATATAAATACTTTTTTTTCTCTTCTATATAACCAATGTACAATAACTGTTAAAATTTGAAAAAAAATACATATAAAACTTTATATTACAACACATAAACATTACTTGTCACACATAAACATAAATAAACACGTAAACACCTCAGCACAGGTTCTCCTAGTGAGGTGTTCACGAAACATACAACAATACCTACCCACAGTTTCACCTTCACAAACCTACCTTACACCCAACATAATAAAATTATAAAGGTAAATACTGTAATGTATAGAAATAAATAAAATAAAATAAATTAAAACTGAGATACTGACCCGTACTTCTCTCGTGGCCCAAGAATTATAGCGCCAGATGCGTCTGCGCATCTTCCGTGTTGCGGGTTGGATTTGGAGAGACCAGTTGAGGGAATAACTTTTACCTCTCTAGCAGGATTCTCTCGACCCATCGCCTTGCACCATAGTGGGAGGGATGGATTCATATGTCCGTCACTTCTGGTCACACTGACCCCCAGATTCCTACCTATCCGTCTTATCTTATTTTTAGCCAATTCTTTCTCGACTCTTCAAAAATCCCTCCAACAAAACATAGCATCCCCAAAGGGAAATTAATTGCCTCAAGGCCTCCTGTGTGGAGTTAATGTAGAAAAAAAAGGGCCCCGCTTTTTGCAATGACTTGAATTTAATATTACCAAACAAAGATCAGTTTAAATCGCGAACCCAGGAAGAAAATAAAAGGTGTCTGTTCCATCTGCAGACGTTAACATACAAGGCTTCAGGGCTTTTTTGATTTGCACAAGCATGTTTGATAGTTATTTTTTTGTAAAGGGAAACATTCAAAAAGATTATTGGCCTCTTCGATAATTTACCAGATCCATTGGCGAATATCAAAGAACACGAAGTAACAAACGGTTATTTTAAGAAATAAAACATAAAATATCACCCTAACCTTAATACACAGTTCTACAAAATTATTACCTTCCCCCTATTAGTTGTATGTGTTTTAAACATACGCTCTTACCTGCCATCGGGTTCATACTTTTGCTGTACTCCAAAGATTCCTTCTTAACATCTTGGAGTTGTATATCTATGTCCATAAACGGTACTTCACCTCCGTCACGTTTCGGAGTTCCTAGATCCATCTTGATGGAAACAGCGGTAGTTTCTGGTTCCTTCTTGATGGAAACAGCTGTAATTTCTAGTTCCTTCTTGATGGAAACAGCTGTAGTTCCTGGTTCCTTTTTGGTGGAAACAGCTGTAATTCCCGGTTCCTTCTTGATGAAAACAGCTGAAGTTTCTGGTTCCTTCTTGATGAAAACAGCTGAAGTTCCTATTTCCTTCTTGATGGAAACAGCTGTAGTTCCTGGTTCCTTTTCAATGGTAACAACGGTAGTTTCTAGTTCTTTCTTGATGGAAACAGCTATAGTTCCCGGTTCCATCTTGATGGAATCAGCTGTAATTCCTGGTTCCTTCTTGATGAAAACATTATCTGTGTTAGGAAGGTCCATGATACTGCTTCAACCTGGCGGTTATGACGAGATGCTTTGTAATTGATTACAGCTTACAGTAAATGTCTAAAAGAGATGGTTAAATTGCAAACAGTTATTAAAGAAGATGTGACGCGGACCAAGCCCTCTACAAACGCCAAATGTCAGAAGAGTGGTTCTGTGTCTTTTGTAGACACGGAATCGATTCCATACGTAATCTACTGTCAAATTTGTGTGATTGTATATGACTTGCAATTGCTTTTTTTACGGACTGATATATGTCAGCTGTCATATTTTTATAAGTTTAAAATACGAATCGCTGCACGTATGCATGGTTATTTACTAATTTAATGTGTGTTTAAGGTTGAATACAAAGTTTGTTTAAGGTTGAATATGAACTTTTGATTTGACATTTGCGAAGTTTTGTTTCAATCTAAATACGCATAAATCGCTTAGTTTGCCCTAATAAAACTAAGTAATTAATGCGTATTTAGATTGAAACTTCGCAAATGTCAATTGCATGATATACAGAATAAAATGAGTAACTAATCTTGTACAGTTGCAGAATTTCATGTTTTAAACTAGTTGAAACACCTGAGATTCAAGACTAAGCGACACCTAATATATAAATCCGTAGAAAAAGCAATTGCAAGCCATAGACAAACACACAAATTTGGCAGTAGATTACGTATCCACAAAAAAAATAAAAACAGAATCACATGGCAGGTCTCGAGCAAATTCTGTCAGAAGGTCAGAAAATTTCCACTTTGCAAAAAAATACAAGCAAATGGAATATTTATGAAAATATCCGAATTTTTTTTTCAAAAAGTGATGAAACACGCTTGAAAATGTTGTTATTTGAAATAAACATAAAGTTTTTGAAATATTTAAATTTTGAATGCTAACACAAAATAATTTGAAAAATGGCTCAACTTACGTCTCTTTTAAACTAAAATTACTGATCAAAACAAAACACACATATTATTGGACTTTTAAATTGTAACTATATCACCACCTCTTGCCGTTTCATAAAAAAATAATAATAAAATATTCACGAATTTAATATTTTTTCAAAAATTGCGGTCGGAAGCTTTGTTATCATAGAAGTGCACATTTTCATTTAACTATGGTTAACTAGCTTCGAATATAATGCGTAGCGTTTTCTCTTTCTCACACCATACAGATCACACTTCTCACAATGATTGTAAGGAAAATGCGACGATTTCTAAAATACCTATGCTAGCTATTCCCAAAAAATAGTAATTATCCTGAAGGGTTGAAGAAATTACACAAGAACAAAAAAAATATATAATTGCAGTAACAACTTCAAAACGAACCCTGTACATAGAGCATCAGAAAAATCAAAAAGAAAAATTTTACAGAAACGAAATCTGACAAATGCGGCACAAAACATACAATTATGATAATTGTGAGGCTGAGGCAGTGGGGAGGAGAAGGAGTTGAGGTAAAGAAGGCGGGAAGTAATTTAAAGCAATTTTAAGTTCTGAATGGTGGTCTTACACCAAGGCAACACTGAAAGTATTTTCCACCTTCCACAAATTGTGAAATAACACAAATTCATAAAATAAAATCTACTTGCACACGCCGGGATTTGAACCCGGAACTTCCATATTGCTAGTCGAGAACCTTACTCGTTGCATTTGTGACAGCGTAACAATCAACAATGCGCGCTCTCGTCTGTCGCTTATTAATCTGGTAGGTATAAAGTAGTAACATAATAAATAATATTTGGAATGCCGTAAAACTTATAGATTCAATAATGTAAGGCGATGTATCAAGGGCTCAGATCTAAGTCAATACAAAACTTACGTACAAAGCAAAGCGCAAAGGCAAATTTCAAAGTGTTTAGAAACGTCACTAGAAAATTGGAAATGTCTGAATTTAAATTAAATCGTGATAGAATTGTGAAGATATTACCAAAAACAGTGAATATAGATCACGAATGTTGTGGACTTTATCGAATATATTCAGAAAAGCTGAACAGCTCGCCGCCACGCAAAATGCACAGAAACGTCAAAGAAATCTCCATAGACAACAGCCAAACGAAATAGTTGCAAAAAGTAGACACCTGAAGGCTCCTACTTACGAATAATAAGAGTTGGTTCACATTCAGCTATCAAATATAAAAGATCATGGCACGCCAAATAACGCTCTCCATACAATCCCTTCAGACCCTTCACACCTAAGCGTTTTTAAGCGCAGATCAATCATAGACAATACACATCTCAGACGTAACCGCTCCAGACGCGTCCCAGAAGATAACTCTCCCCTTCTCCAACTAAAACAGGAGAGGGGGTCATTTTAATTACGGAGCTGCCTAGACCCGTGGATGACAGATGTCAAGTTGACAGATTTCAGTACAAAAAAATATGCGTTCCGTTGTCGCTCCCTAATTCGACTGACCCCCTCTCCTACCACAGGAAAAAATATTTGATAGCCTCGTGTGAAAGGACAAAAGATAAGCGCTCGTGAATCAACATATCTGCTCGCAGATATATAGCTCAGTGTGAACTAAGCATTATTATAATAAGTATATATGGTCACCACAAAACCACAAAACAACCACCGGAGGTTGTGCGCCTCGTCAGTTGGCCAGTTCCGAAATTATTCTTCGGACAGTAACGCTTGCATGGAGTCTCAGTACTTGTACAGCAAAATTATATTAAATTTTCACCTACTCTGTTAGTACGACAGTGAAAACAATCTTTGCCTCAAAAATTTATACTTTGTCTTTTTAAATGTTTCTATACATCGCCAACTGATAAAAAATTCCTACGGACAAAGATATAATAATACACGCCACTAACACATCGAAAAACATTTACAGTCGGATAAAACAATAAATGGACATCACAAATAAAATTATTCAAAAAAATCTGTACATAAAAACGAAAAACAAGCTTTACCATGAAAGTTTTACAGTTAATTTAAAACAAATATCAACTGTATTATCAACACATATTGAAGTTTGTAACGTCATTGCTGAGTAAATTCGAAAACCTACGGAGTATAATAACTAGTGATACAATATTCTGAAATACTCGACTGGCTCGACGCTGGACGGTATGCAAAGAACAAAAAAATTAAGAAGTCTGTGGTGCCAAACACAAATTAAATATTTAATAAGCACGATTCAATTAAATTAAATCAACAATGTATATAAATAAACCATTTTGCTTTTTCAATTTTATTGGAAAAATAAGCAGTTTTTATACAAATTAATAACAAATAGAGTATTTAAGTGAGAACCAAATTACTATTCCAGTTGTCAGTGTCATCGGTTACTGTGCCTCCGCTGTTGTTATGATTATGACTTTTGGTGATGAATGATTAAACAAACATTTGATAGTGAGGTTTGTTGCCGCCTTCAGTATCCTTGTCTCCAGTTCACTCCTTGAGTCTGCTGATTGCGTGCGCCGTAGCAAAGTTCAATAATATCTGGTTTTTATACCACACGATTGCTTGGACTTGGATTGGTTATCCAAGATCCATTTTACTTTTATTAACTTTCTCAGATCAACGAGCTTTGTAAGAGTCAAAGCTGCTTTCGGGAATATTTATTATCATTACATTTTTACCTTAGCTTAACTTACGATTGTAATTTTTTCCATATGTACCATTGCCATCTATCTCATTTATAATTAAAGAATATAGTAGTGGTTTGATGTTGTTTAGATCTTTTGATTTTTAATGTATCTCGGATAACCCTAAATCCCGCTGATACCAATTTGTTTTATATGAAAAACAAATCGTTTTTTAACAGTCAATTTAGATGAAAACGGGAAACGAAAAAGGTTTTTTTCCACTGTGAGTCAGCATGTGTTTCGTCAGATTGCTCTTATCAGAACATGAATAGTCGCACTCAGAACATGAAAAAGGTTTTTCTCCACTGTGAGTTCGCGCGTGTCTCGCCAGATTGCTCTTTAGAGAACATGAATAGTCGCACTTAGAACACGAAAAAGGTTTTTCTCCAATATGAGTCAGCATGTGGCTCCACATTTGAAGCTTTAGAAAACTAGAATAGTGGCACCTGGAACATGAAAAAGGTTTTTTTCTACTATGAGTCCCCATGTGGCTCGTCAGATTACCCTTTCGAGAACATGAATAGTCGCATTCGGAACAAGAAAATGGTTTTTCTCCACTGTGATTCAGCAAGTGGCTCGTCAGACTGCTCTTTCGAGAACACGAATAGTCGCACTCGGAACATGAAAAAGCTTTTTCTCCTCTGTGAATCAGAATGTGGATCGTCAGATTGCTCTTCTTAGAACAGGAATAATGGCACTCGGAACATGAAAAAAGTTTTTTTCCACTGTGAGCCAGCATGTGGTTTGTCAGATTGCTCTTTCGAGGACACAAATAGTCGCACTTAGAACATGAAAATAGTATTTCTTCACTGTGCGTCTTCATGTGTGTCGTCAAACTTCCCTTAAGAGAACATGAATAGTTGCATTTGGAACAAGAAAAAGGTTTTTCTCCAGCATGTGTGCGAAGGTGAATTTCGGAAGACGACTTTTGAGAGCCGGAGAATCGTTTTTCAACAGGATGCGTCTTCCGATCTGTGGACAAATTTAAAAAATAATACGAATAAGAAAGACCAAATAATACTTATTACCTACGCTTATAGAAAAGAAGTTTTTTTTTTCTTAAATATACCTGTCATCTGGGTAATTCTTTCAAAGTGTTCTAAGCATTCCTCTTTAACATCCGGCATGTCTGAGTCAATTTCCATACAAGAAAATCCCCCTTCATCTTCTTCTCGCGGCATGAGTTTCGCTTTGTTGGTAACTGTCTCCTCGTTATTGCTACCTGGAAAAACAAAACAACAATACGTACATTGATATGAATATTTTATTGTTAATTACTAGTCAACTTAAGATTGGAAGCAAATAATAAAAAATTCAGAAGTACAATAAAAAACTAAAAGATAAAAGCTGGTTCACATTGAGCTATAAATCTGCGAGCAGATATCTGTTGATTCGCGAGCGCTTATCTTTTGTCCTTTCACACGAGGCTATCAAATATTTCTTCCTGTGGTAGGAGAGAGGGTCAGTCGAATTAGGGAGCGGTAACGGAATGCATATTTTTTGTACTGAAATCTGTCAACTTGACATATGTCATCCACGGGTCTAGGCAGCTCCGTAATTACAATGACCGCCTCTCCTGTTTTAGTCGGAGAAGAGGAGAGTTAAAGCTGGTTCACATTGAGCTATCAAATGTAAAAGCTGGTTCACATTACGCTTTAAATCTGCGAGCAGATATCTGTTGATTCGCGAGCGCTTATCTTTTGTCCTTTGACACAAGGCTATCAAATATTTCTTCCTGTGGTAGGAGAGGGGGTCAGTCGAATTAGGGAGCGGCAACGGAACGCATATTTTTTGTACTGAAATCTGTCAACTTGACATCTGTCATCCACGGGTCTAGGCAGCTCCGTAATTACAATGACCCCCTCTCCTGTTTTAGTCGGAGAAGGGGAGAGTTATCTTCTGGGATATCGCGTCTGGAGCGGTTACGTCTGAGATATGTATTGTCTATGATTGATCTGCGCTTAAAAACGCTTAGGCCCTCCGTTCATGGATATACTTACAAACTACGTGATTGTGACACAACCACAAGTACCCTGCAGTTATACTACTTTGTAAAGCTGGTTTCCGTTCACGGCGCTACCCGAATTATACTGAACTTGATCATTTTTTACGTGCAGCCGTGGAGTTAACACGATGTCAAACGAGGTCAAATGACTTTTTCTCCAATATTAATCTATGCCTTCTCCACTAAATCATTTCTTGCGTGATATGGTAATGTTAAGTTTTATAAACACGCCTTTTTTCCACTTTCAGAACAAATCTAACATTACTTTCGTGTTCGGACGCCATTTCTGTCAAATGTCAAACGAAAGTAGTAGACACGAATGCTGCAACGCGTAGCGCGCTACCAGCACCGTTGATAGCGCGCTATCGACTTCAACCCGACATCCGTCGGGTACCGCCGTGTACGAACACCAGCAAAATTGTATGGCGGGTACCCACGAGCGGTGCGCGTGCTACGCGCATCAGGCTCGAGTAGCTTGTAAGTAGCTCTATGTACGGAGGAGCTTAGGTGTGAACGGTCTGAAGGGATTGTATGGAGAGCGTTATTCTGCGTGCTATCTTTTATATTTGATAGCGTAATGTGAACCAGCTTTTAAAGATCATAGCCCGCCAAACCACACCAAATAAACTGAGGTGAAAACTTGAGGAATCGGGAACTAACTGTGAGCAATATAATTAGGTTAAAAGCTGTAAAATGGTAACCAGTTTCTGGCAAAAAAGCATTTAAACATAAAGAGTAATTGTCTCGAAGCAAGGCTACGTATTGTCAACATGATGAATTTAATATACTAAATTTTTTTTTTTTTATTCAAAGAAACTCACTGGCTGTCTGAACGCATTCCGCATATTGCAAACATTCTTTCTTTACATCTGAGAGGTCAAAATCTATATCCGCATACGGCATTTCCCCCCCGCCTTCTTCATGCGACCCTGGTTCCGTCTTGATGGAAACAGTCTTAGGATTTAGTAGATCCATGGCACTGCTGTGGTAGCGTTTGAATATTGGTTAAAGCCCAAACAAATATACCTGAAACAGAACATTGTTGTAATGGAACTAAATTTTTATGAGGTTCGAATATTTGGTTTCGCTTGGAATATTCTGTCACAACAATGAAAACGTATGCTTAAAGCCTATGGATATAATTGTGACTGAATCATGACCTTGAAATTAAGACCTTGGAAAACGGTTGAGAAAATCGACTGATTACTTGACATCAAAGGATAAACCAGTATTACCGAATATTGGATCCGCCATTGCGCTTTTAACAAAATATTGGTAATCGATGCCTTCGAAACAAGAATGTAAATAGATAGATGTCCAATTGACAGTTTTGTTCATCAAACAAAACGCCAAATGGATTAAAGCCAGGTCATATTAGACACAGCGCAGTTATGCATTTGAGCACGCCAAAGCTCAAATTACAGAACAATTGTCGCTCAAGGTCATTTGGAATGAGGCCGCTACTAAAATGAATAGCGATGAATACACGCATTAGAACTTACCAATAATTACTTTGGGATGATTTATTTAACAGCGTGGGTCAAACAGAGTTTGAAAACAGGATTAAACGCATAAATACAGATTAAACGACTGACGGTGACGTTTCAACCAAATATTCTAGTTATGCATAGACAATATTGAAGTCATAGGCAATTGTTATATTTTCCGTGCGCTTATTGGGTAGTCACCATCGTATGGGATCCATCCAACTCTACATAGTTTTATGGCGGACTTTCTCAAGGGAAGAATATTTGAAAACAGATTAGATGGCTCTTCTTCTTCTTCGCACCAAATCAATGCGGGGGTGCCACAAGGACCCGTGTTGTCACAGACGCGGTTTTGTTGCACATCAACGTGTAAAGGCCCGTTTATATTAGGAATAAGCGATAAGAATATGCCGGGCCGTAATCCATAATATTTTAGATGGTCGTTTATAATTGGAATAGGAATAGACTAGAATATGCCCATAGAAGTGACAATGTCGCTATCACTTGTCTTTGTCAACTGTCAACCGGGAGATTATATTAGATTATAAGAGATGTTCATTACTATTTATTAGATCACTTTCGTCTTCAGCGAATATAAATTTTAATTCGGTTAAGTGTTTATTAACTCCGCGTAAATATTTGTTCACAAAATTATTATTCAACTAAAGTGAATTGTAGATACCATAGAGTATTGATCGAAAATACGTAAATCTCAGCATATATCTTAGCTTTCTGTAATCCATAACCGTAAAAGATAAAGTTGAACCATCTTTTCGGTTATGGAAAATTATTAAAGATTATTGCCATCTATTATAAACGGTTATACAGGTTTCCTATCTTCCGACTTCTACGGCCTAGGGCTTATCGAATACGGATTACAGACTATTCCTAATATAAACGGGCCATTACTCTCCCCTTCTCCGACTAAAACAGGAGAGGGGGTCATTGTAATTACAGAGTTGCCTAGACCCGTGGATGACAGATGTCAAGTTGACAGATTTCAGTACAAAAAATATGCGTTCCGTTGCCGCTCCCTTACTCGACTGACCCCCTCTCCTACCACAGGAAGAAATATTTGATAGCCTCGTGTGAAAGGACAAAAGATAAGCGCTCGCGAATCAACAGATATCTGTTCGCAGATATATAGCTCAGTGTGAACAAAGCATTAACGGGGTGTGAAGTGTGAAGACTTAACCGTAATGGCCCGTTTATATTATGAATAGTCTGTAATCCGTATTCGATAAGCCCTAAGCCGTAGAAGTTGGAAAATAGGAAACCTGTGTAACCGTTTATAATAGATGGCAATAATCTTTAATAATTTTCCATAACCGAAAAGATGGTTCAACTTTATCTTTTACGGTTATGGATTACAGAAAGCTTAGATATATGCTGAGATTTACGTATTTTCGATCAATACTCTATGGTATCTACAATTCACTTTAGTTGAATAATAATTTTGTGAACAAATATTTACGCGGAGTTAATAAACACTTTACCGAATTTAAATTTATATTCGCTGAAGACTAAAGTGATCTAATAAATGGTAATGAACATCTCTTATAATCTAATATAATCTCCCGGTTGACAGTTGACAAAGACAAGTGATAGCGACATTGTCACTTCTATAGGTATATTCTATTCTATTCCTATTCCAATTATAAACGACCATCTAAAATATTACGGATTACGGATTATGGTCCCGGCCTATTCTTATCGCTTATTCCTAATAGTCTGTAATCCGTATTCGATAAGCCCTAGGCCGTAGAAGTTGGAAGATAGGAATCCTGTGTAACCCTTTATAATAGATGGCAATAATCTTTAATAATTTTCCATAACCGAAAAGATGGTTCAACTTTATCTTTGACGGTTATGGATTACAGAAAGCTTAGATATATGCTGAGATTTACGTATTTTCGATCAATACTCTATACTCTATGGTATCTACAATTCACTTTAGTTGAATAATAATTTTGTGAACAAATATTTACGCGGAGTTAATAAATACTTTACCGAATTTAAATTTATATTCGCTGAAGACGAAAGTGATCTAATAAATAGTAATGAACATCTCCTATAATCTAATATAATCTCCCGGTTGACAGTTGACATAGACAAGTGATATCGGCATTGTCACTTCTATGGGCATATTCTATTCTATTCCTATTCCAATTATAAACGACCATCTAAAATATTACGGATTACGGATTACGGCCCCGGCCTATTCTTATCACTTATTCCTTTTATAAACGGGCCTTAAATGTTTCGTTAAATAAGAAAACAAACAAAGGGTAATCGCGGCTTTATCTCGATAAGCGCATGGAAATAATTACAATTGTCTATGACTTTATTATTGTCTATTCATAACCTCAATATTCTGTCGACACGTCACCGTCAGTCGTTTATTCAGTGAATGCTTTATTTACGCGCTTAATCCTGTTTTCAAACTTTGTTTAACCCCGAGCTGTTAAATTTATCATCCCATAGATAGTTATTGGTAAGTTCTAATGCGTATATTCATCGCTTTTCATTTTAGTAGCGGCCTCATTCCAAATGACACTGAGCGACCATTGTTCTGTATTTTGGGCTATGGCAAGCTCAATTACAAAACTGCACTGTGTCTAATGTGACTTAACTTATCTTACGCTGATCGCTACACCTGTGTTATGAAATCCATTAGGCGTTTAGTTCGATGAACGTTTAAACTGCCAATTTGGCGCCTGTCTATTTTAGATTCGTGTGTCGAAGACATTGATTAAAATAATCTCATGTTATAAAACATGGATAACCAATGTGTTGTTAAAAGCGCTATGGCGGTTCCAATATACGGTAATACTGGTTCATCTTTAGATATAAAGTAATCAATCGATTTTCTCAATCGTTTTCAAAGGTCTTAACTTCAAGGTCAAGATACAGTCGCACTTATGTCCTTACTTGTTATGTTATTCCCATTATGCGTTATGCCGTCTTCATTGTTATGTTGTTACACCGACCATTGTTGTGACAGACTATTCCAAGCGAAACCAAATATTCAAATTTAGTTCCGTTAAAACAATGTTCTGTTTCAGGTATATTTGTTCGGGCTTAAACCAATATTCAAACGCTACCACAGTAGTGCCATGGATCTAATGAATCCTGAGACTATTTCCATCAAGACGGAACCAGAGTCCCAAAAAGAAGGCGGAGATGAAATGCCGTATACAGATATAGATTTGGACCTCCAAGATGTAAAGAAGGAATGTTTTAAATATGCGGAATGTGCTCAAACAGCCAGTGAGTTTCTTTGAATATATAAAAAAAAGAAGGATGTTAAATTCACCATGGTGGCAGTATAAAGCCTTATTTCGAAAAAAATAGTATTTACGGTTAAATGCATCGTTCATGTTTTTAACTTAATTGTATTTCTCACAGTAAATTCCCGATTTTTCAAGTTTTCACCTCAGTTAATTTGGGGACATTTATTTATTTATTTCAACGCCATAAAATGGCTTTTACATTCAAGTGTGATACAATTATGTGTTACAACCAAAAAAATAATAAAGTGGAAACTTAAGTAAGAGAATAGAACATATTAAAATAACAAAACATTATATTTACGCTGATTAAAAATATGTAAGTAAAGGTGACTTGTTAGCAAGTAGAATCGAAGAATCGAGCAAATATAAAGTAATTATACCTATTCATACATTCACATTTATTTGCAAATTATAAATAATTTACTAGAGAGTTTATTGTTACCTTAAATTGCTTAACATTGCTTGAAATGACTGGAATCGCATAGTTGGCAAATTAGCTCTGTTATTTTAGGGCTGTCAGGAGATTTAATAATAATTATGAATTAATATTTTTTTTTGTTTTTTTTAATTTTTTTTTAATTATTAGGTATGACTCCCTTTGTCTGGTGGTTAAGATATCTGATTTAAGTAGTTTAGAATCTGTAGTAAAATATGATACAGAAACCATGCAGACAAGTATTAACATGCCTAACATTAATTATTGTGATTGAGGTGTGTTATTATAGCCTTCTTATAACTATGTTCCGTGCAGTTGAACACATCTACTATTTCTGAGAATGCATTGCCAACTGCATGCAATCTAGGTATAAGCGAATATCTAAATGACTCGGTCCTGAAATTGTTGTTGCAATTAAAAAGTATTTTGGATCGAGTAGTTCTTGTAGGTATATGAAAGGTAATTAGGCTTAATAGAGCAGGGCTGTCTAAAATACCATTAACAATTTTAAAAATAAAAGTCAAGTCAGAAATAAGTCTTCTATCTGAGAGTTTCAGTAAGTTTAATTTTTTCATCAGGTGATTGTAATTAATTGATTCAATTGGTAGACCGAGTTTATAGTTAATGAATCTAAGAAATTTATGCTGAATTTTTTCAATGGAATCTGAGTGAATTTTGAAGTGAGGGGACCAAATAGAAGAATTATATTCAACTTGACTTCGAACTAAAGAGGAATACAGGATTTTTAATGTTGAAATATTTTGAAAGTCTTTACCATTTCGAAGAATGAAGCCTAGCATTTTTAATCCTTTATTGGTAACTGTATTTATATGTGAAAGGAAGTTAAATTTGGAATCGAAAATAATGCCCAGATCATTAATTTCACTGACAGAGGTGAGGGAAATATTGTTAATTTTATATTGATAGTTAAGGGGTTGGTTTGTTCTGAAAAATCTTATTATCTGGCATTTATTAATATTTAGATAAAGTTTGTTGGTTTTGCACCAATCTTGTAGTTTGTTTAAATTTATTTGAATGTGAGTACAGTCATTTATTGTTCTTACAAGTTTAAAATGGTTTATGGTTTCTTTACATTGTATTATTAACATTTCAATATTTAACCTTACCAGAAAAAGCCCGTCTTAACCTCAATTTTACAAGATAATCAGATACTTATAGAAGATATTGTTACATTATTGTTCCTTAAATACGATTGAGCCGACACTAAAATGTTATGGAAGGTATTGTCCAAGCATGGAGTGAAAACAAATCTCATCCAGGCAATTGCGTCTCTGTATGACGGAAGCGTGGCATTTATGACGGGATGATTTGACATAACAAAACGTGCTAAGCAAGGCTGCGTAATGTCACCTTGATTATTCAATCTGAACATTGATAAATTTTTTAATCCTGGAACATAGCCCTCCGTGACTTCACAATAATATAAAATAAACGTTTAGAACCTCAGAAACTTAACATGTGTGCTTTGCGAAAGGTCGAAACTGAACGAGGCTGCCGAAAGATCCAAACCAAAAGATTCCAAACAACAAATAGCGTAATATAACTGGCAAAAAGTGCGCAAACAAAACAAATGCTCCTTAACATCTGTGGTACGGGTTATCCCGGATGGCTTTCCGGTTATATTAGACAGAAAAAAAACACAACTCAGAACATAAAGAGAAGTCAAGAAGAATGGTACCGAAACGCCTGCAAAACACTAGCGGGCAACGCGATTTCAATTAAAATTTATCAAAAACAATATTTTCAATTTTACGCGCTTTCAATAATGGAAAACAAAAAATGGCGAAATTTTGGTTGGTATTTTCTTAAGGCATACAAAAATATGAATGAAATTTTTCATTAATTCTATGTTAAAAATATGACTAGCCAACTCAGAAGCATGCTGTTTGTACTCTTAGATACTTAAGCAATCATCAGCAGGAAAGAAGAATGGCAGGAACGGTTTATCCTCCTTGAGGCATCGATCCATAAAGTGGACATCTGGCGTCTTTCTTATTTCCTTAATAAACATTTCAAAGTCTCTTATCCAAATATCTGAATCAAGTGATTAATCAATGGAACTCTTCTATCGCAAATATTTTATTTTTATTAGTACAAGTCTCTTTTTATAACTTTTGAAGGTTTTTTTAATTTTATTTTTTTATTTATTAACTATTTTTTTGGTACAGTTGGTAAAATTTTGTAATACAAACCTTTTATATTAACAGTTTTAAAAAAGTAGAGAATAACATAAATAGATTAGCAGATTAACCAAAAAAATCCCACATAGGCATCGCCAGTTCGTGGTGTTTTTAAGACAGATAATTATTACTCATAAACATACAATATCTTGTAGAAGTTTAAAAAAATAAAAAAATAAATTAAAATAAATACATAAAAAATAGATTCAGTGTTTACTGAAATACATATTCAAAAGACATGTTCATAAAGATTAATAAAAATTTTGTTAAGTTACAGCAGGTCAGATGTTACAGCAAGTAAATGTTTGTGTCGATGGTATTTATCCAAGACTTTAATACATTTTTATACTTGCTGTAGGTGGATATATTTTTACCATCAATTTCTGTAGCCTTATAGAAAGCATTATATATTTTTGGTGTAATAAAATATGCATGTCTTTGCGCAAGCCTAGTGTTACACCGTGGAACTTCAAATACATTATTTAACCTATTACTAAAACGCTTTTCATTTTTTGTTTTTTTTTTATTTATTTATTTATTTTTTTTATTTATTTTTTATTTTTTTTATTTTATTATTTCTAACAAAAACATACTTAACAAATACAGATAGAATTGGCAATTTAAATAGGTAATCCCGCGAAGCTGCCACATGGCTGCTTGTCTGCAGGTTCTACCTCAATATACATCCATTACCATTTGAAATAAATAGAAAACATATTTATAAAATTTAAAATTGTAAAGAAGAAAGCAAATAGAGACAATCAAATCCTGAACTGGTTGGTGCAACCTACTTTACAGTTAATGAAAATAAATAAAGTAAAAAAAAAAACAACATTTTATGTTTACAAAGGCATACAATATTTAACAGATTTTGTATCTATCATTCAAGAAAAAGGTAATATATTCTTAATAATATATTACCTTTTTATAAAATAACATTTCGTGTAAATATATATTTTAAACATTGTTTACAGTAAATTTTTCTTATATCTAACAATTCAGCCTCATGGAACAATTGCACGGAGGGGTAGTTTATATCTTTATGCAACATTATTTTTAGTATTAATTTTTGAGTTATTTCTAGTGGCTTAATGTGTGTATTGTACACACCCCCCCATCCAATTATTCCATAAGGTACTGATGATTGCACCAATGCATGATACACCAATTTTATTCTTTTAATGTCAACTATGTATTTTAAACGTTTAAAAATAAAAGTTAAATACCTAAGTTTATTAACAAGCTTTTGTATGTGATCTGTCCATTTGAGTTGGCTGTCTATTATAATTCCTAAGTATTTAACTGTATTTCCCGTATTCATTTCTGTACAGCTAGAGCATAATACAGGATTGCAAGTATTTTTGTGAAACCTTATATTTAAGTGAGTTTAGGGTGCCGCCTTTTTGGTATTATAAAATGAAATATAGAGAGTTTTTTCACAGTTCAGAGTTAGGAGGTTTTGATTGAGCCATTCTTTGACAATGGATGTACACTTATTTGCATTTTCAGAGACATCATCCCAGGATTTACCATGAACTGTGTTTGCAGTATCGTCCGCGTACGAGAATAGTTTTCCCGGAATGCTAATATTACATAGATCATTAATATAGATTAGGAACAATAACGGTTCGATAACTTTTCCTTGTGGAACCCCATGTCTCACTGATGCTGGTTGACTAATATTTACACCAATTTTGGTGGATTGTTTGCGATCAAGTAAATAATTTGTTAAGAGTGACAAACAATCATTTTTAATTCCAATGTTATTAAGTTTTCTAATCAGTTTATTATGATTAACGGTATCGAAAGCCTTTTTTAAATCTAAAAATATTGTTATACTTCTCATATTTGAGTCAAGATTGGTGTATATATTTTTTGTCAGATTAAATAAAGCGTCATCTGTACTAAGACCTGATCTAAAACCATATTGGTTTGGGGACAAAAGTGCATTAGCTTCTAAAAACTCTAATACTTGTGACTTTATAATTTTTTCTAATATCTTTGCAAGTTGCGATATCAAAGAAATCGGTCTGTAATTGTCAAGTTTCGAGAAGGATCCAGATTTATATATCGGTACAATAGTTGAAAGTTTAAATGCGCTTGGGAAAATGTTTTTTTCAAAGCAGGAATTAAAAATGTGTTGCAGGAGCATGGAAATGTGTTGTTTAATAGTCTTGATTGTGATACAGCTTAATTCGTCTGGACCATTGGCTGTATTTGACTTAAGTTTCTCAATGTGTTTTATAATTTCAGATTCAGTTACCCGTCTAAATTAAGATAGGTTAGGAGTGTTTTCAGAATGTGTATCCATTAGTTGGTATACCCTTGACCAAACAGAAATCGTCATGTTTTTTGTAAATTTAATATAGTTTATTTCGGTGTTGACTTGAGATTATCAGTCCACGCGTGATCCATGGTTTAATTTTTTTATGTTTTCTTCTAGGTATTGGAGTTGGTTCTAGACTATTCCTGATATTATTATTTAATATCGTGTAGAAAGTGTTAAGTGATTGATTTGGGTCATCATAGGATAAAACTTGTTTCCAATTTTCTTTTTCTAGAGAAGTTTTTAGTGTTTGGTAGTTAATTTTATATTTTTCCACTTGTTTGTCTGTAATTATAATTATATAATTATAATTATATGTTGAGATGTTAAGGTAGAGTGACCAAAAAAAGTTGGGTAATGATCAGTTATTTCAACTTTTAGTACAGCTGATCTGGGAATAAATTTTTTATTTGTTTTGAGTAGTATGTGATCAAGACAAGAAACAGAGTGATGGCCATGTCTAGTGGGGCTATTTATATAAGATAGATATCCATTGCTATAAACAACATTTAAGTATTCATTTGCAATAGGGTTTAGTAAAGAATGTTCAATGTTAATGTTTATATCACCCACAATAAATGAGAAATCTGTTTGGTTGCAATTATTTTCGTTTATAAATTTGTTAAGTTCTGTTATAAAGGATTTAGCGTCTAAGGAAGGGGAGCGGTATATAGCAATTAAAGAGTACGTTTTATTGTTTAGTGTAAATGTTAAATGTATGGCATTTGAATATCTAAATTTAGGTAAATTTATTATTACATTGGTTATTTTGTGTGCATTATAAAAAATTGTCAGACCGTCGTGTGAAGTATGTTTGGAAGGTAGTGCGTAAGTTTTGTAGTCAGAAATATAGTATGAGATCGATTCACGCATTTGTGTTTCGGTAAGTACGATCACATTTGGTTGAAAGCCTAAAGAACTGAGGAAGATGCAGAAATCATCAAAATTTTTACGTATACTTCTTATATTGAAATTTAATATATTGAAATCTGTATTTCCTTCAATTATGTAGTCATTTAGATCACTTATGTCTTCACATACCTTTGTACATCTTACATCCGAGAATTCGTCAGGGTACTCCATTTTTACAGTGAGGTTACAAAATATCTTCCTGTGGTACCTCAATGATTATTGTGATGGTATGTCATTAGCATCGTTTATTCGTTTTGTCGGGAAATCGTCGCTCTTTCTTATTAATACGTTACCACCCTTCGTCCACACATATTTATAACCCAATGCTATTGTTGACTTTGCTAACCATAGAAGTTGTTTATTTTTAGGAGTTAGTTTTTCGTTAATGAAAATTTTTTCTGTTGAGTCCGAGTACATTATGTCCTTAGAGGTAAAGATTCCTTTAATTTTCTTTTGTTTAATGACCATGTCTTTTGTTTCCTTTGAGTTAAACTGGATAGTTATAATTTGTTTAACCGGATTATTATAGTAATTCACCAAGGAGTTATTTTTTAGAAGGTCACCGCAGTCCAGAGTTGTCATCAGCATTTCAATTGGTTTTTTTAAGTCGTCATTTTTCTTCAACGCAATTCCTTGTATTTCAATGGATGTTTCTAGCGAGCTCTGCTAGATGTGGTTAACTGATAGTTTAAGATTTTGTATTTCTTTTTGTAGTTTTTCAATTTTGGATTCATTTTTTTTTTGATTAGCATTAGTTTTTTTAATTTCGTTTTCGAAATCATCGATTTTATTACAGCAATATTCTACGCTCTTAACCAGGTCTTGAATTTCTTTTTTTATGTCCAAGAAAATTTTATTGACATCTTTTTTTAGGAAATTTTTTATTTGAATGTCAATTTTATCGCTCATTGATTGTATTATTTGTTCCTTGAAAACTTGTAATTTTTGGTCCATTGTTGATTCATTTTTGGGAGGCATTTTTAAAGATTTTTGTATTTATTTTTTAAAATATTATTGTATCAAAATATTTTAATTGCCGGTAGTGGCATCTATTGTAAAAAAACTTTAAGTTGATGGTGTTATTTGCTGTTAAAGCCTTTTCATGAATTGTTTTGATGTTTGTAAAATTTATCACCATCTATTGGGCAATATTTGAATCAAAATATATTTTTTCATAAATTAACATGCATTGACATCTGTGATTAGAAGCGTTACTCAAATAATTTATAATTTTAATAATGCTCGTAGGTTCTTACTGCCATCTATTGATAGGTAGCGTAAGTATACCGTATGTAGGTAGAGAATCCAAATCGATTAAAAATCACAGTTAGTTTACTTTTTTAAAATAAGAATACATAGCTCACACAAAATATAATCAACTACCCAACGAGATCAAACGTGCAAGTCAATGTAAAAAGACCCAAACTAACATGCTCAAACTTCATCTTATTAATGACTATCTGAAATAATAATGTTGTGTATGTCCCCATCATATGTCCATTTAATACATACAGCTATATGTTTCATGTAATGCGTATCATTCCCGCAATGAGTTTATTAACTCCTGGGAGTACAATGCTTTATATAATACACTATATTCTGTATTGTATACTTTTGATAAATAAAAAAATAAATAAATGATTTTCTCTTATGAATGTGGTTCTGTACATACGTAATATTACCTCCAGGATAACCGCAGCACTGTGATGCACTGCTACACAAGTTTCTTGTGATTAGAGTTAACTTTTTGCGCTTTATTTGACTATTTTTACGGAGCAAAATTGTATTTGACGTCTGTCACTGACATATGAGTATTGTTGATTAATCTAATTAATATAATTAATAAAGGTTAATCCCATCATTGTAATATATCATTGAAGAATAAAATAAATGGATCGAAAGACGAGAGATCCGGCGCTCGAGTACCAGTTTTGAGTTTCTATTCTAAAACAATGTAAAAAAAATGTACCACAAACAGCCCTATGTAAACCGCTGCACGGTCTTGAACCAGCAGATAACCAGATTAAGTCCTAGGGCTCAGTACTTGGGATCAATATTGAGATATGTTGTTTACTTTGATAAGGTGGAGGAGTCCCTAGAGATTTTCTGCCTTCAGGTTACATGTTGATATCGCGATGTAGAGTTATATTCGCATTTTTTTTCTATAATAAAAGTACCTGTTGTGAACTCTCTCAGTGTTTCACATATTAATTAAACGCTATACGTTAAGATTTTTAGTATTATCTCATTCTTTAATGATATATTACAATGATGGGAAAAACCTTGATAAGTTTTAATAAAAAAATGAATAATCATTCAACTTTTAGTAAAATGTCAATAATTGTCTCATACACAATAATATTGGATAAATTTATCTGAGACGTAATCTAAGTTAAGTACCAGTTCTTATCGGTAAGGCGCTTAACCAGATACAACGAGATATTCTGACTTCGATTCCCACGTGCGACCGTAATATTTAAATTTCTTTTGTTTTTTACTATTTTCTTGCTAATACATGAAATTTTGAATAACAAGTTATTTTATGAGACAGGTAGTCCCGTAAAGTTGTCACAAGACAGTTTATCTGCAGGATCCACCGAAAACAAGTTTAATCCACCAAATCAAAATTTTCTATAATATATATCTATCGGCCATGGGCATAGGAATGGTGGGTGCTAAGTAGGGCGCTTGCCCCACCCTGGCTGACCGATGTATGACCTATGAGATTGTCGACCAAGTCGCGTTTTTAAATTTACAGCACTTCATATGATGTTTTTCTTCTTTCGCCCATGCTATTGCCTATAATCTTGCATCCAATCCAGTCCAATCAAGTAAGCATGTAATTGACAATATAATATACACCAATGATCAATGTACGTATTGTTGTTTTGTTTTTCTAGAAAGCATTAATGTGGAGAGGAAATTTGAAAAAGAAGAGGGATTTTCTTGCATGGAAATTGACATAGACGTTTCGGATGTTAAGAAGGAATGTTTAGAACGCTTAAAACGAACTACCCAGACGGCAGGTAATTATGAAACAAATTACCTATGCTTTTCTACTAGCGCAGGAAATTAGTATTATTTAGTCTTCATAAAGCATCAGCTATACGCAGAGATAAAATCGTCAGCAGATATCTGTTGAACCGCGAGCGCTTATGTGTTGTCCCGACACACGACGCTGTCAAACATTTCTTCCTATGGTAGGAGAGGGGGTCAGGTAAATTAGTGAGCTTCCACGAAATGCCATTTCCTTGTACCGAATCTGTCATCCGCACGCTTAGGCAGCACCTTAATAAAAATGACCCTCTTTCCTGTTTTTGGAGGAGAAGGGGTTGCATTACTTTTCGCATATCGCCTCAGGAGCGTTATAGCGTAAAATCTGTATCGTCTTTGGTTGATCTGCGCATAAACTGCCTAGGTGTGATATGTGACAGGTCTCATGGGATTGTGTGGAGAGCGGTTTTGCGTTTGCGATGATCTTTTAACTTTTATCTTCGCGTGTGGCAGACGTCTTATTTTTCAAATTTGTCCACAGATCGGAAGACGCATCCTGTTGCAAAACGATTCTCTTGTCCACATTGTAACTACTCCGGCTTTCAAAAGCTGTCTTTCGGAAGGCACCTTCGCACACATGCTGGAGAAAAACCTTTTTCTTGTTCCAACTGCAACTATTCATGTTCTTTGAAGGGCCATCTGACAAGCCACATGCTGACTCATAGTGAAGAAAAACCTTTTTCATGTTCAGAGTGCAACTATTCATGTTCTCGAAAGAGTAGTCTGACGAGACACATGCTGACTCACAGTGGAGAAAAACCTTTTTCATGTATAGAGTGCCACTTTTCATCTTCTCGAAATAGCAATCTAACGAGCCACATGTTGACTCATAGTGGAGAAAAACCTTTTTCTTGTTCCAACTGCAACTATTCATGTTCTCTAAAGGGAAGTTTGACGATGCACATGAGGACTCACAGTGGTGAAAAACCCTTTTCAAAAAGCCACATGCTGACTCATAGTGAAGAAAAACCTTTTTCATGTTCAGAGTGCAACTATTCATGTTCTCGAAAGAGTAGTCTGACGAGACACATGCTGACTCACAGTGGAGAAAAACCTTTTTCATGTATAGAGTGCGACTATTCATGTTCTCGAAAGAGCAGTCTAACCAGACACATGTTGACTCATGGCGGAGAAAAACCTTTTTCTTGTTTCAACTGCAACTATTCATGTTCTCTTAAGGGAAGTTTGACGATGCACATGAGGACTCACAAAGGAGAAACATTTTTATGTTCCGAATGCAACTATTCTAGTATTCGAAACCACCGTCTGATGAGCCACATGCTCACTCATAGTGGAGAAAAACCTTTTTCATGTTTGGAGTGCAACTATTCATGTTGTCGAAAGAGCAATCTAAAGAGACACATGCTGACTCACAGTGGAGAAAAACCTTCTTCATGTTCTGAGTGCGACTATTCATATTCTTTAAAGAGCAATCTGATGAGACACATGCTGACTCACAGTGGAGAAAAACCTTTTTCGTGTTCTGAGTGCGACTATTCATGTTCTGAAAAGAGATATCTGACCAGACACATGCTGACTCATTGTGGAGAAAACCCTTTTTTACGTCCCTTTTGTGAATTGACTGTTTTAAATCAATTTACTAGCGCAGGTAATAAGTATTATTTAGTCTTTCTTAAGCATCAGCCATACGCAAAGATAAAATCGTCAGCAGATGTCCGTTGAACCGCTAGCGCTTATGCGTTGTACCGACACACGACGCTGTCAAACATTTCTTCCTATGCATGGTAGGAGAGGGGTTCATATGAATAAGTGAGCTTCCACGAAATGCCATTTCTTTGTTCTGAATCTGTCAGCTTCACATCTGTCATCTGCCCGCTTAGGCAGCTCCGTAATAAAAATGACCCTCTTTCCTGTTCTTGGTGGAGAAAGGGTCGCATAACTTTTCGCATATCGCCTTTGGAGCATTATGGCGTAGAATCTGTATTGTCTTGGGTTGATTTGCGCATAGAATGCTTAGGTGTGACAGGTCTTATGGAATTGTATGGAGAGCGTTTTTGGGCGTACGATGATTTAAATTTTATCTTCGCTGGTGGCACCCGTCTTATTTTTCAAATTTGTCCACAGATCGGAAGTAACTCAACAAAAAAAAAAATAACCATTTAATTTAATATTTTTGTCTCACTTACGATTCGGAGCGATTGAAATGAGCAAGGAATTTTTCATTACTTATTCTGTGACGAAACTGGGAAATTTTTTCTTAAAATGAACGTATAAAAATGTCACCTTGATCGCTGTAGTGACTGGCAACACCGTCTGTAGGGACTTGCAAGAATTATTTGTATTTTATTTTGCGGTTGGACTGTTTATGGCCAATATTCAGTGAAAAAGATTGAAGGAGATCCGTGGGCGATGCTTTGACAATTCTAAGAAAATTTCATGGATCATCATGTGTTCCGATGGATCATCAAACCATCCGTGCGTTCCATGTGCAAAAATATAAGGAAAACCATTTTCGTGTACTGGGTGTAGTTTCAATTAAAGCTGAGGACTCGCGTGCAGAATCACTCTAATGATTTGTCAAAATTCCAGTAGTGGATTAATCTGCTGACGCGATTCGAAGTAAATCATTCTTATCTTTCGAGTGGAGTTTAAAAATTTGTTTCAAACCGTTTTTCAAAATTCGTAATTCGTAGGAAAACCGCAAGCATCTTATTCGATGTGTAGTTAAAAAAAAAATCTGGTTGCAGACTATGTATGTGCTGCCAGAATTAAATAAAAACCATTTTCATGTTCTGAGTGTAGTTTTAATTTGCCGCATTATTTAGATAGATTTATTTTAAATCAGTTTTGTTTTCAGAATGTAAAATTTCAATTTGTGGATTCATCTCCTGATACATTTGGAAGGAAAAAATTCTCTTTTTCGAAGCGCAATGATAAAATTCTAATTGCAGACTCATATGAATGTGCTGCAAAAATAAAGGAAAAACCATTTCCATGTTCTGAGTGTAGTCTTTATGCACCCATTAGAGATTTGATTTAAACCAATGTTGGGTTTTGAATATAACGATAAATTAAAAACACTAGTAACAGATTCATCGTGTACCGAGTCAAACTTTAAAAATGCTGCAAAATTCTGAGGAATTGACTGTTCTGTGTGTAATTCTTATTCTGGGATTCTTACGCAAAATCAATCTTCAGTTAAAACCTGCCTTGCGGTATACACACATTGTGGAAAATTCGATATGCAAAATCCTGTTACATGGATACCATTCTTGATTTCCAAGAGCAGTTTTAAATTTGTTGCGAGAGCAAAAATTTGTAGCAAAATTTATAACATGTAAAAAAGGACTTCTACCCCCCGCCTTTAAGGCCCGTTTATATTAGGAATAGTCTGTAATCCGTATTCGATAAGCCCTAGGCCGTAGAAGTTGGAAGATAGAAAATCTGTGTAACCGTTTATAATAGATGGCAATAATCTTTAATTATTTTTCATAACCGAAAAGATGGTTCAACTTTATCTTTTACGGTTATGGATTACAGAAAGCTTAGATATATGCTGAGATTAACGTATTTTCGATCAATACTCTATGGTATCTACAATACAAGATTATTTAACACTTATAAAACACTTTTTATAAAACACTTTTGCTATAAATTCTATGTTAACCTTAATACATCACTTTTCATTTTAATTCTAACTCATATAACTTTTTTATAACTTATAACTATTGTTAATTGTACTTACTGATGTATGCATTTTTGTTTATATTACCCACGCACAGGCAGTGCCTTTGTGGGTTCCCATCACCTACTTTTTACTTTACGTAGATTTAATTATTCCTAACTTTTGATTTATTTGTTTCTTATATGTGTATTTTGAAATGTTTATAATAATGGAAAAAATAAAGATTAAAAAAAAAAAATAAAATAAAAAAATTCGGTTAAGTATTTATTAACTCCGCGTAAATATTTGTTCACAAAATTATTATTCAACTAAAGTGAATTGTAGATACCATAGAGTATTGATCGAAAATACGTTAATCTCAGCATATATCTAAGCTTTCTGTAATCCATAACCAAGGCCCGTTTATAATAGGAATAGTCCGTAATCCGTATTCGATAAGCCCTAGGCCGTATAAGTTGGAAGATAGGAAACATGTGTAACCATTTATAATCGATGGCAATTATCTGTTATTTTTTTCCATAACCGCATGGTTCAACTTTATCTTTTACGGTTACGGATTGCAGAAAGCTTAGATATTTGTAGAGATTTATGTATTTTCGATCAATACTCTATGGTATCTACCATTAAGTTAAGTTGAACAATAATTTTGTCAACAAATATTTACGCGGACTTAATAGATATTTTACCGAATTTTATTTATATTCGCTGAAGACGAAAGTGATCTTATTTGTTATAATTAATATATTCTATAATCTAATGTAATCTCCCGGTTGACAGTTGACGTAAGATAATTGACAGCGGCTTTGCCACTTCTATGGGCGTATTCTATTCTATTCCTATTCCAATTATAAACGACCATCTAAAATATTACGGATTACGGATTACAGCTCCGGCTTATTCTTATCGCTTATTCCTATTATAAACGGGCCTTTAAAGATAAAGTTGAACCATCTTTTCGGTTATGGAAAATTATTAAAGATTATTGCCATCTATTATAAACGGTTACACAGGTTTCCTATCTTCCAACTTCTACGGCCTAGGGCTTATCGAATACGGATTACAGACTATTCTTTATAATAATAAAATAATAATAATTGGATGATTTATATAGCGCCGTTTTTGTGAAAAATCACCTCAAGGGCGCTGCACAAACTTACAATACATTTCTAAAATCTAGAAAAACTACAAACTAGACAAACAATTAAAACAACTAATGGCTAAAAATTGCATCCACAGGTTCATAAGAAAATATATGTACAATGTCTCGACCAATGAACGCGATGCTTCTTAAAAATGTATACAGTTCCATACTTACCTGGGAGGTCGCTTGAAATTAACACTTATTGTCTATTAAGAAATTTAGATATAGTTCGCACGCAGAGGACATTATTGTGTACACTTGTTATATGTGTTTAATCCTGAAATATATTTTAATATTAGTATAAAATACATTCTTTGATGAGTGTATTTTGGAAATCAAAAGCAACATTTTATAGTGGGCGGTACAGTAGTACAAGGATTTGATCTTCCTAAATGTGATTCGTAACGAGACAGATTGATGTGCAAAGATTCAAGTAATTAGAAAATTAATTAGAAAAGTGTTAAGACATATCATAGAAAATAAAAGTATGATACTCTCAGATAGGTTTATTTAAATTAAGGATATGAGAGCCCGAAAAGGTAGGTTTTTAATTTGGACCTAAATTCTGTTGGGCTTGTTATGCATCTTAGTTCCGGAGGGAGTTTATTCCAAGCCTTAGGCCCAGATACTCTAAAAGCGCGATCTCCAAACTTTGTATTTGGCTTGCGTTTAGGTTCCATTAGTCTGCCTATAGCTGATGATGTTGCTGATCTAAGGGTTGACTGCCTCGGACCAGTATTTTCCGGGACACATAGTTCAGAGATATAAGGTGGGGCCATTTCATTGATTGATTTAAACACCATCCAGCACAATTTGTACTGGATTCTTTCAGGGCACTTGAGCCAATGAAGGTTACGAAGGTGTTCTGAAATGTGTGAATATTTAGAGACTCCGGTTATGAGCCGTGCCGCTGCGTTAAAAACGGATTGAAGTTTGTCAGTTTGATATTTTGGAAGGCTAGCATAGATACCGTTACAATAATCGAGTCGCGAGACTACGTAAGAGTTGATTAGTAGTTTTGTCGCCTCTGTAGGAAGATTTCTTCGGACGGACTTGAGTTGTCTTAAGTGAAAAAAACCGGTGCTTACAGTCCTATTTATTTGACTTTTAAACGAAAAGTCTGAATCTAGATTAACGCCAAGAAGTTTGACGGTTGTCTTGGGAATAATATCGCTGCCGGAAATGGAAATAGGCGAATCGTCTATGAAATGTTGGCGTTTGTTTGTGGCCGCCCAGAGAAACTCAGTCTTAGATGGGTTCAGCTTTAGCTTGTTTGAAGACATCCAACGAGTTATTGCTTCTAGGCATTCAGCTACACGAATTTTGAGACTGCTGACTTCGTTTGGATTGCAGTAAAAATAAACTTGCTGATCGTCAGCGTAGCAGTGTGACAGGAGACCAAATGACTCGATTATTTCGGCGACATCATTTGTAAAAAGGATGAAAAGAAGTGGACCTAAAACGGAACCCTGGGGCACTCCTGAAGAAAGTCTTGCGAAGTTTGAGAGTTTATTTCCAACCTTCACGGCTTGCAAGCGATTGGATAAATATGACGCCAGCCAATTTTTGATATCGGAACTCAAACCAAATGTTTCCTCTAATCTCTTAATGAGGAAGGAATCTTCTTATAAACGGGCCTTTGAGATAAAATTTTATTTGAACGTTTATTATCTTTCTTCGGGTGTTGAATAAATTTACCATATTACCAAGATATAACCATGGTCCATGGAGACATTCGTTCGTATAAGATGTTTGATGCTTCATACGGGATCAAAAATATATTATATTTGTTTAATTGGAGTTGAATTTAGCTCAGCTCACCATATTTCTGAAATCGCAAAAATTGGACCTAAAACAGATTGTAGATTCTTCGCCTCCGGGATCACGTTTCTAAAGCATCCAGTATACTTTCATCCTTCTTTTGCTAGTTCTACACCTAACTACCATACTTCAGGGTTGTTATCAGCGCTTCGTAGTGGAATGTGTAAAACATAATAATATTAACATGGCTTACTTGTACATTCCGTACTGTAAAACAATACTAGATTTTGACAGCCAATTGCATAGAAACTCAAACAACTCGCCACTCGCTGCGAATATCGACTGGTCCGACCCACTCGTTTTTGTGTGGAATGACTTTTGACGTTTGGCGTCTAAGTATGTAGGTTCGACGAAGCTCGAGAACAACCAAGTCGACCAATGTACCTACATTCGACGGCGATTGCGAGCGACCTGGCTTGGAGAATATCAAGCCAGGCCTCCTACTTTAGTCGGCCTTGAGGCGGTGCCTCGACGGAACTTTCGAATACACAAACATCGCCTGCGTCCTGCAGTTTATTTCGTCCATACGCACATATTCTTCAAATGTCTATCTTTGACAAACATGAACAACTTTTGAATAGAAATTCACAAACAAAAGAATATTTCTTACGTCCACCTTTAATTTTGTATGTTTTTGAGAAAACAGCCAATCTACATGTCGATCGTCCAGTTGACTAGTAAGACATTTCCATAAAATGACGACTTTGTAGTTCTTTCCGAAACGTGGTTGGAGCCAAATATTCATTCTAGTGAATTAGGATTCATAAATCATAATGTGCATAGATTAGACAGAAATTCATTGACAAGTACTAAAAGCAGAGGTGGTGGGGTTTTAATCGCTATAAAAAAGAAATACAAAGCAAACTTAATTACAACAAAACACAAACAACTTGAGCAAATCTTCCTGCAAGTGAATGCTGCCAAGAATAAAAAGATAATCGTGGGCTGTATTTATATCACCAAATTCAAGCAATGAAGTATACAGATGCCATAGTGAGGAAGTGGAAGCTATATTAAAGAAGAATCCTAGTGCAATATTTTTGCTTGCTGGTGACTATAACCTTCCAAATGTGAACTGGATGAACAATGACAATAATATCAGTGTTAGTGAGTCTGAACGCATTATTCTAGACATGGCGTTATTCCTAGGTCTGAATCAGGCAAATACTATACCAAACGAAAATAATCGTACCCTAGACTTATGTTTTTCTAACTTAAAGTCACTTTTAATTGAAGAATGTAGTGAACCGCTGGTGCCCATAGATGCTTATCATCCTCCACTGGAAGTTATTATTCCTCATGTGCATGTTAATACTTGTAAACTGTCTTACAGTTACCAAAATTTTTTCAAAACTGATTACGAGAAAATTTGTAATTATCTTCTCTCTTTTGATTGGTCATCTACGCAATATGATGACATCAACACAGCTACCAATAGTTTTTATTCTGTTTTTAGGTTTTCACGGCCAAAAAGTATTTTTGTTATTGTTTTTGGGGTGTTATGCCGTGTTTCGCTACCTCCTTCTTTAGCCAACGTTTCGGACAGCGTTACAGTGTCCATCATCAGGGCAGATGAGACCAGGGCAGATGAGACTCATCTGCCCTGATGATGGACACTGTAACGCTGTCCGAAACGTTGGCTAAAGAAGGAGGTAGCGAAACACGGCATAACACCCCAAAAACAATAACAAAAATTTTTATTCTGTTTTGGGAAAGGCTATTAGCATGTTTATTCCAACCATGAAATATAAGCCAAGCACCTATCCAAAATGGTATTCCAATGAACTTATTAATCTTCTTATTACCAAAAAACTAAAACAAAAGGAATATAAATTATATCGAAAAAATTCTGATTATATTGAATTTAAAGATTTAAGAACTTCGTGTAAAAAAATGTCTATGACCTGCTACCGTAACTATTTAAATAATATTCAAAACTCCATAATTAATAATGTTAGTTATTTTTGGAAATACTCGAAATCTCTTAAAGAAGATGATTCAGATTTTCCGAGCATTATGCACCTAAGTGGCAGCCATAGCAATAATACTGATGGTATTGTTAACTTGTTTGCAAAATTTTTTAAAAGTGTTTATTCAACAGACTCAAATAATTCTCTTATTCCAACAACTACTCTAGATGAAACTCTTGATATTTCACAGTGTACCATAAGTATATTTGATGTAATTACTAAAGTTAAATCCTTAGATATCCACAAATCTTCTGGACCGGATAATATCCCTACAATATTTATTAAAGAATGTACCAAAGTAATTGCTCTTCCATTATCCAAACTTTTTAATCTATCTTTATCTAGTGGAATTTTTCCTGATAAGTGGAAAATTAGTTATTTGTCTCGAATTTTCAAAAAGGGTGATAAAAGTGATGTTTGTAATTACAGACCTATATGTATTCAATCCACCATACCGAAACTCTTTGAAAGCCTAATACTTGAAAAACTTTTTACACAAATAAAACCTGTTATATCACCTCACCAGTTTGGATTTATGCCAGGTAGAAGTACTCTTTCCAACTTAATTATTTATGAAAATTTTATAAACAATGCTTTTAAAGAAAAAAAACAAGTGGACACTGTTTATACTGATTTCAGTAAAGCATTTGATACAGTTTCCCATGAAATCTTAAAATGGAAATTAGGAAAGCTTGGTATACGCGGCAATATATTAGCCTGGTTTAAAAGCTGTCTTACTGGAAGACAACAAATAGTTAGAATTAAATCCTCCCTGTCAGAAAAAATTAATGCAACAAGTGGAGTTCCACAGGGTTCACACCTTGGCCCAATCTTATTTATCTTGTTTATAAATGATCTTACAAAAATATTTCATGATGTATCTTTTTATTTTTTTTTTATTTTTTTTATTTATTTTTAACAATAATAATTACATTTATAATATAATTACCTAGGTATACATAAGAATTAATTTTATGGTTCTACTACTCCATAAATTGAGCTCTAGGAGCTCGTGTTTATGGGAGGAGTATTTAAACGCATAAAAAAAAACATATTGTTCTGAAAAGTGTGAATACAATGATCAAAGACTTAAATGTCTTGAATGAAATAAATATACAAATACTTTTTGACATAGATATAAAAATAAAAAAAAAACAATAACAATAATACATTTTTTTAATTAGATGTTAATTAGTTAAGGGTACAATATATCATTATCCAATTTCAGGGACTTAATTTGATTTTTAAATTGTTCATATTTCATTGTTTCTGTTACATTTATTTTGTTTTTGGATAATAATATATTGTACCATCTCACACCTAAATATAAATAGTGGTGTTGAGCCGTGGTCGTTCTAAGCATAGGAATGGCTATTAAGCCATTAGTTTTGAATCTATTGCTTATGCTATCTATCTTTCTTTTTGCTGATGACCTCAAAATTTTTAAAATTATTGAAAATATTTATCATTGCAACATTCTTCAAGATAATATCAACAAATTGTTAATTTGGTGTATGGAAAATAGACTTTATTTAAATATCTCAAAATGTCAAATTGTTAGATTTTCTAGAATAAAAAATCCAGTGATATTTAATTACAACATTGATAACAATGCTCTTCAGACATTAATGCAAATTAAAGACTTGGGCATCACTTTTCAATCAAATCTTTCATTTGTTAACCACATAACAGAAATCTGTAATATGGGCTTAAAAATTTTGGGGTTTATAACCAGACTAACTAGAAACTTTAACAATATAAAGTGTATTAAAATGTTATATTTTGCATATGTTAGAAGCCAACTTGAGTACAATTCTCCTGTCTGGAATCCTCATTATAATATGCACGTACAAGCTGTTGAAAGAATACAAAACAAATTCTTACGTTTTCTAAATTTTAAAATGGGTATTCCAGCAAATATGTTAAACTACAACACAATTTTAAACGATATGAATATACTTAAATTGTCAGACAGAAGAATTTTCACTGACTTGGTATTTTTATATAAAATTCTAAATGATTTAGTTGATAGTCCGGTATTACTTGAATTGATAAGCTTCCGAATTCCACTTCGTAATACTAGAAGTCAGGATTTATTTCAGTGCAGAAATTCTGGGACTAACTACCATATGTATTCCTCTTTGCCCAGAATACTAATGGAGGGAAACAATTATACCAAGTCAGTGGACATCTTCAATTTATCTTTGAATAAATATAAAATATTGTTATTGAGGCAGTTCAGTTATGTACAATAAAATGTTTTTTCTATGCTATATATGTAAAAGCCCCGAAAAAGGGCGTTTATTTATAAATAAATAAAATCGAATTGTGTTGAGTATGCAAGTATTCATAAAAGTGTACCTTCTATTTGGTAAATTATTCAAATTGCTAATAAACACCAACAAATCAATTATAAAGCAAAAAAACTTTAATTTATACTTAATTGTACTATGTTTCTGTCCACACTGTTCCTGCCGACAAGCTACTTGCAGTAGCTTTGCAGGTATAATGTCAACATGAAAAAAATCTATTTTCTGTAATAAAAAAAAAAAAAAATAGATGTTTCCTTGGTCACTAGTAGGAAATTTCAAAATGACATACTAATGTAGCGGGCCGCTAAGCTTCCTGGTGTTATTTTGTAGCATATTTAATATGCACGTAAATAATATTTGATTAATGATGATCCTTTGAATATTGCTTTCCCCATTATCTCAAAACTTATAGTTTTTGGCCATGTCTGTCTAACCAACTGGACCATCGATGTATTGTAACGTACGCATTTTTTGTGTAAATTTGAATACCGACAGAGTATAATAATTATTGATACAATTTTCTGAAATACTCCAGTGGCTTGACGGTATGTAAGTAACAAAGGATTAAGAAATCTGTGGCGCAAAACACAAATTAAATATTTAATAAGCCCAATTAAATTAAATCAATAATGTAATTAAAAATTCACCGTTTTACTTTTTAAATTTTATTGGAAAAATTATCAGTTTTTATACAAATAAGCTGTAAAAAAAATTAAAATAAAACTCTGTCAGGTGTAGTGCTGGTGCTCTGGGGGAACATTTTGACTTTAAATTTTATTTAAAAATATATATTTTAGGCTATCGGATTGGGTAGGTACCGAAAGATAATTATATTGTGTATGGTCAATCCTTTTTTATTAATGTTTCCTCTATCCTTGTCGATGGAAGAAGTGACGTCATTTTGTACTACTGACAAAAAAGTCGCCAAATATTGGCATATCTATGGTTAAATAGCGTTGAGAACTTGTCTATACAAAAAGCACGAAGTTATCAATCTAATGATTGGTTTATTTATGACAGAAGCATTCTTTGACATCAGTCGTTTTATCCTGTGTCCAATCTATAATTTTACATTATTACATACACTGTTGAACCCACGCAGTTAAGTTTATCATACTTGCGATAGTTATTGGTAAGTACTAACGCTGATATTAAACACGCTATTTATTTTGATAGCGGCTGTTAATCGACAGCTGTTCATTCATTTGAGCCAAGGCAGGCTCACGTGCACAACTGCACTGTGACTAACGCGACCTAGCTTACCTAACCAATGCCAATCGGTGTACCTAAATGGGTTAGGGAATTCATTAAACATCTTGTGGAACTTTTAAACCGTAAATTTGATGTCTACCTAATTATGGATTAGTATTTCTGTGGAAAAATTAAATTGCTACTTTGATTTGAGCAGTACTTGAGTGAGACAGCAACAGTATATTGTTAATATTTAATTTACGGTAGCATCTGCTCGCACTTTCTTCTTCTAATCTCAGAATTAGGTGGCATAGATGTCAGTCTTAAGCCTCAATTACGTAGAGCTAGTTTACAATTTACTATCTGGATAATTCACTATATGTTAGTAAACTCGCACAGTGTCCATCGTATTACTTGATAACTAGCAGATTGTGGAAAAACCTATGAAAAAAGTCGAAAGGTGGTCAACTTTACTCGCTAGTGTTTGCCTAAAGATGTCGGCCCACCAACAGCTGATTTCGTCTGTCAGAATTAGTTCGGGCTCTTTATTGGTTAGCGCTGCGAATTCAAGTTTTTTACAAAATGTCGACAGAGTTGCAAGGCGCGAGAGTCGTTATTTTAGCTGCTACTTGCGCTACTGAGCGAGTTGACAGTTTTGTGTGTCACCGTGATAATCTCACTCGCTGATGCACTCGCTTTTAAACTTACCGGCTAGTAGCTTGTAAACTCGCTCTATGTAATTGAGGCTTTAGTAATTCATTGTTGCTTGATCGCTTATTGAATATACCTGTTGCTTAGTTCTTAAACTTTTAGTAGTGAGGTGCCGTTTTAGTAACATCAGTACCAACGTGAGGTCTGCCAGACCACCATAGTTTTAGTATCAAAATATACTTTACTTTTTTCTATTTTTCTAAATACATGGCTTCTAAATTTTTGTTGATGTATCTATAATTGTTTAAGTCGAACTAAATGTAAAGATTTACGCATTTGTTGACAATTTTAAACATTAAAATAACAGATATTGATTTAAAAAAAGGATTTTTACCTTAATCTTATTGTAGTTAAAACAAAATATTTTTTTTCAAAAATCTTTTGTTCTTAAAGATATATCTAAGTAAACTATAAAAGCCAAGAAAACAAAAATAATCCACAGTTTTATACAAAACCAGAAGGCATCAAGTTGTTGAAAATATAAAATATTATATTCAGTCTTTGCACACAGGCTTGTTGGATTGAAGGCATCCATGTTTCATGCAAATGTCACATTCGCAGTCTTGCTTTTTAATTTTGATGGACAGACATGACATAGTTTTCTTAGGTGTTTTACCCCCCGTTTCATTTTCTTCCCTTGCATTTTCCTGAGAATCTGGCCCTTTTTTATCGACGAACGCAGTTCCCTTGGGAGACATCATCTGTTCTGATAACGGCACTGCGTATGTGGAACGACCAGAGACTTGCCAGTAATTTTAAGAAGTTAGATCTGTCTAGTGCATTTTCATGGGAGTGCATATTGTATAGAATACCTGCATTTATGGGAATCGGGTCCAACAAGCAAAAAAACATCGCCATTGCGATTTTTGCCAAAATAATATCGCATTTTATTGACGTCGTTGGCCTCGATTAGTTGTTTCTCGGAAATTGTATCTTCATTTTCTGATCCTCCATATTCAGAGGCCGTAATATGAACACTCTCCGCCAAACTAACTCAACAAACAACTACTCGGAGTTGTCATCTAACCATCGCCAAATTTCTTCTTAGGCCGTGTTTAATATCTCCACCTAGTGACAGAACTCTCTTATTTTCAACTGAGGTCACCCGTTTCATGCCTGAAGAACCTGGCCGATTCATTGTAACATTTGACTGAAAATAAAATAAGAAAACCATAAAATCTGTAAAAAGTAAAATTCAAAAAAAGCTACATAAGTACCAACGAGTGGTCCGTCAGAACACTGTCGGTACTTATGTACAGTCATAACTTACCGAAATCGCACCGACCGATACTACCACTCACCACGAATGCTGCCAGGCGACTACTCGAGGTGTAGACAGAAGCGCCGGTTAGTACTACTACGCTTACACAGGTAACTAGACTTTTTGGACACTCGAGTTGTCTGTCAGACCACACGTCGGTTTTCAATAATACATAACATTGGCGGAGCTGGTTGTTGTAAATATATGCTTTATAGTATAGGCAGATTATAATTGCAATGATTGAACACTTTCATTTTAAAAACATCGATTTCCGATGTTCAGCGGAACGGTGGATCAAACATAAAGAAAAACCTGTTTATATTTTGAAATAGATATTGTACATTTTGGTTATTTGTTTTTGGGGTCTTGTGTATTGCGCTACCTCCTTCTTTAGCCAACGTTTCGGACAGCTTTACAGTGTCCATCATCAGGGCAGATATTGTATGCATTGTTTGAGGTATGCCACAACTGATGGCGATTCTCTCAACCGTTTTGAAATGTTAAATTTAGCTAAAAATGCAGTAATAATAATTAAAATATCCTTGTTTCAAAACATGAGCTATGTATACGACTCCAATGTTTGGCGAAATATTCCAAGCAAAACCAAATATGCAAAGCTCATCCTATAATCATTTAAAAATCTTTTCTTTTAGGAATTTTTGTTTAAACTTAAACCAATTACCAATCGCTCCCACAGCACGGCCATGAATGTACTAAATCGTGAGATTGTATCCATCAAGACGGAACCAGGGTCCCAGGAAGAAGGTGGAGGTGTAATGCTGTATACGGATATAGATTTCGACCTCCAAGATGTAAAAAAGGAATGTTTTCAATATGCGGAGACTACTCAGACTGCCAGTTAGTTGCATTGAAAATATTGTATCTATAATTTGGAGTATTAACTTAATTGTTTTAACTTATATTTATATCATTATACTATCGTATATTGACCTAAGCATCTTCCCGATAACTTCCCGCCTTTAGATCTTATATAGTTGGTACCTTTTTTATTTTTACTGGGTTTTACAGATGTTTTGACTTACATGAGAACAATCCAGTTATAAAAACTCCGTTATTACACAACAATTACAAAAATCTACAATTACACAATTAGAAAAACAAAAACATCTTCAATCTTTTAAATTAATAGTTTGATTAAAAAATAAAGTTTAATTGTATATCAAAGATCCTATGTATGTATTGTCGTTTTATTTAGCAGGCAGCACTAATGTGGAGACAGTTGCTATCAAGGCGGATCTTGGATCCCGAGAAGAAGATGAAGGAGGTTTTCCTTATATGGATATTAACATTGAACAGTCGGATGTTAAAGAAGAATGCTTAGAACGTGTTGAAAGAATGAACCAGGCACCAGGTAGCACCGATTTTCATTGAAAAATTTAACATTTAGCGTTATCCATTTATTGTATTGTCGAAGATAAATCGTCTTAATGAGCTTTTTTTATCCATATTGTTTTTCAAATTTGTCGACAGATCTGAAGGCGCATCCTGTGGATAAACGATTCTCTTGTGCTCACTGTGACTACTCCTGCTCTCATGAAAATGATTTTGTTAGTCACCTCCGCACCCATACTGGAATTGAACATTTTTCATTTTCTGAGTGCAACTATTCAAGATCCCAAAATGAATATTTGAAGAAGCGCACGCTGAATCAACGTGGAAAAAAACATTTTTCATGTTCCGAGTGCAACTATTCATTTTCTCGCAAGCACAGTATGATGATCCACAAGCGGACTCACAGTGGAGAAAAACCTTTTTCTTGTTCGGTGTGCGATTATTCATTTTCTCAAAAATGCAATCTGACGAGGCACATGCTGACTCACAGTGGAGAAAAACCTTTTTCTTGTTCTGAATGCAACTATACATATTCCCAAAAAGGCAGTCTGACTAGTCACATGCTGACTCACAGTGGTGATAAACCTTTTTCTTGTTCCGAGTGCAACTATGCATGTTTTCAGAAAGGCAGTCTGACTAGTCACATGCTGACTCATAGTGGAAAAAAACCTTTTACATGTTCCGAGTGCAAATATTCATGTTCTCATAAGCGCAGTATGATGATCCACAAGCGGACTCACAGTGGAGAAAAACCTTTTTCTTGTTCGGTGTGCGATTATTCATTTTCTCATAAATGCAATCTGACGAGGCACATGCTGAAACACAGTGGAGAAAAACCGTTTTCGTATACCGAGTAGAACTATTCATTTTCCCGAAAAGTATTTTTAAAGAATCACACGCTGACTCACAGTAGAGAAAAACCTTTTTCTTGTTCGAAGTGCCACTATTCTTGTTCTCGAAAGGGTAGTCTGATGATTCACATTTTGACTCACAGCGGGGAATAATCTTTTTACTGTCTTAAGTGCAACCATGCATGTTCTCAAAAGCATCGTCTGAAGGGGCACACGCTGACTCACAGTGGAGAATTTTTTTTTTCATGTTCTGAGTGCATTTAACAATGTTCTCGAAAGGACAATCTGAAAAGCCATATTCTGACTCAGTTCTGAAAAAAACCTTCATCTTGATCCGACGCACAGTTTGCGAAATGAAGAAAAAACACGAATTAATGGTTTGCTGACTAAATATTTGTGTAAATTTTTTTTTGATCTTATTAATGAATTATAACTATTTTTAAGTACAATTTTTTTTTTGTTGTTTGTCAAAAAGTTGTTAAAACCTCACAATGTGACTGCGGCTTTTTCTCCATTTGTTCATAAACTGTAGTGAAAAATTCTTTACGGTTTTGTAAAATGTAGGGCTTAAAATGTTTGAACCTGCTATGTGGTATGTTTGTGTTATGTAATTAATTAAAAACTCCGTTGATTTCACAGAATTGGCATTAAGTATACTCCGTTCTCTTAATGCCTCGAATAATTCTCTTTGGGGAGTGCAAATGGGCCTTTCTGAAAAAACCAAAATTGTTCAAGGAAGGACAAAATATGATCACAATTTTTATATGATATTAAATGTGAGACTTTATTCTACAATACGTATGTATTCATAAATGGGAGCAAACGATGTTTTGTTTCTAAATGCTAATTGAAATAAGCATTTTAACAGCGAAAAAATACAAAAATAGTGGAACATTAGATGTTAGTTCAAATCTCACACACGTATGATATTGATTTATAGTATAATAAATTTAATAAATAATACCTTGAAGAATGTCGTATATATAAAACTTATGTATTTATTTTATTTTAATTTAATGAAAACAAATAACTTTGTGTATACCACTATTTATTTAATTTTATGTATGTATATCTAAACGTCACTTAATACAAAACCGTCTCTGCCCACGCGTTCCTACGCGTGGGCAGAGACGGTTTGGCATCACGTTTTTCGCTCCTGCGAAGTGAAAAACGTGATGCCGAACATCAAATTTACGACACACTTTGAGGCGTTGTCAAACTTCCGTCAAGCGCTTTTGAAAAATTTAAATAAACACATAAAATGCAGAAACTATTGTGCTACACTAAAAAAATATTTAAATTAAAAACATAAAAGTTTGCAAACACCACTTCATTCGGCTTTTTTCTCCATTTCGTACACTGTGCGACGGCACCTTTACGTTTTCTCAGATGAGAGAATTGAAGAAGAACGTTCCAAATAGCGTCGCAGAATAATTTTTTTTGTGTTTTGTCTGCTATTATGCATTTTATCGAACTGACTTTAACAAGACACTCTTTTTTGTTCCGTGCATTGCGAATTGAATTCAACTTCACAAAATTTAGACTTGCTCGAACTAGCCGCGATTGTTTAGAACTGCGCTTACGCCAGGGAATCTCCGTTATTTAAAATTATTTTCCTTTATAAATTGTTATAATGATGGAAACTATTGAATCTTTTGAATTTAATCCGAATCCCTTGGAAAGAGGGTTGCTAGTTTTCTTTTTAAAGTAAAGTATAGAATTATTTAAAAAAAATTATATTCCGACGTACCTCCTCCACCAATATTAAAAAATAAGAATATTTATTTTATAATATATTTTGATTAAAATTTTGAAATTAGCCGTACATTTTTTTCCCGGCGCCTTAATTTTGCCGCGTGTGAATTCATTGAACTTATCGTACATTTAAAATCTGGTTCACATTGAGCTATCAAATATAAAAGATCATAGCACGCCAAATAACGCTCTCCATAAAATCCCTTCAGACCGTTCACACCTAAGCGTTTTTAAGCGCAGATCAATCATAGACAATACACATCTCAGACGTAACCGCTCCAGAGGCGATATGTCAGAATATAACTCTCCCCGTCTCCGACTAAAACAGGAGAGGGAGTCATTTTAATTACGGAGCTGCCTAGACCCGTGGATGACAGATGTCAAGTTGAAAGATTTCAATACAAAAAATATGCATTCCGTTGCCGCTCCCAATTCGACTGACCCCCTCTCCTACCACAGGAAGAAATATTTGATAGCCTCGTGTGAAAGGACAAAAGATATCGCGAATCAAAAGATATCTGCTCGCAGATTTATAGCTCAATGTGAACCAGCTTTAAAACAAATTTAGCTGTTTGATACCTGTCGATCTTGTTACTATTACACATTTACTTTAACGGCAGAGTGTCGCTATACTTTTTTATCCCCTCTCACACGCTCACACTCTTCGGCCATTGTTTGTTGGAGGGTTTGTTCTGTTGATTCGCGATAGGTTTTGAGAGGAAGTCTTACCTTTTGACGGCTTCTTATGGCGATTCAGGATCGATCCTGGCTTCCCAATATATTGGCACAACACCAGGTTTTAAGCAACGACACTTTGAGTTAATAAAAAATGAAATTTTCTATTATTTGCAATATTTCGAAAGAGCGAGTTGTGAGCCATGTCACTATCAAATTTCAACTACAAGTAGGTAATGTAAACATGGGTGGCAATATTGTTCAAATTTTCCACATGTAGGTAGGAACATTTTCTTCTTTTCCTGGTAGACTTTGAGGAAAGGAGGAAGAGAAAGGAATACATGATTGAAGAACTTGGAGAATATGGATTAAGTTTTTTTTTTTTAAACTGTTTCAGAACCAAACATTCCGCCGACCTTGAGGAAATATGATATTTTCTCAACAACTATACACGAAAGAAAAGCAACGAAAAAACGAAAGTAAAATAACTAATTAACTTAGGGATTGAACAAGACAAAAAAAAAATTAAAATTAATTAATCGATGGGTAGTTTATACAATTTGACCACGGGCCGCTTAAAAATGCCCTGAGGGGTTCTTACAGTAGCGAAACGAACCATTCCATCGGCGCCGGGGACCACCCTCATTCAACCATCCTCCCGACAGGCCATCGCATTGGGGTTGCTTGCGAATCATCTATCATGACTAGATCGTAAACTTTCAAATTAGGAGTTGACATTGCCCACTTGTTTCGTTGTTGAAGAGTATGTAGATATTCTTTCCGCCAGCGATTCCAAAAATGTTGGGACATCTGTTTCAATAGTTGCCAACGCGATAAACGATTCATTGGTACATCCACAAAATTTTCTTCAACAACAGAAACAAGAGGAGCCCCAATTAAAAAAATGTGCAGGAGTTAACGGGTCCAATTCGGATGGATCTGACGACAGCGCTCCAATTGGTCGCGAATTTAAAATGGCTTCGATGCGAGTCAGAACAGTAGTTAATTCTTCGAAGGTGAGGATTTGATCTCCCACAACCCTCTTCAAATGGTGTTTAGTTGACTTAATACCAGCCTCCGACAGTAATTGAACGAGCGACAGTTGCGTCAACAAGTTTGTCAGTGTTTTCAGATTCATGTATGAATTTAGAACGGCCAGTATGATATCTGTTAGTTCCAATAAAATTGGTGCACAATCGCTATAGATATTTTGACATATAGGTACCGCGTCTAGAGATGAATCTATCTAATGCTGCCACAAACGCTTCAGTAGATAGATCTGAAACTAATTTAATATGAACGGCTTTGGTCGATAAACAAACGTAAGGACATAAATAGGCCTTATAAGTTTTTGCGCCGCGACGTCTACTTTCGCGCACGAATAAAGGACCTCCGTAATCTGTTCCGACATTTAAAAATGGACGACCTTCTCGAAAACGGGAAGCCGGTAAGTTACCCATTAACGGGAAACTACCACGCGGGTTATTTTTAAAACAAGAAATGTATTTACTCAATCGATGTCGAATTACGTTCCTAGCCGAAATTATTCAATATTTTAATGATATTATGGATTGGAGTGCACGAGGACCTGGATGAAGGTACATGCTATGGTAATAATCAATTATTAAAGTTGTCAAATGACATTGCTTCGGTAAAATAATAGGATGTCGAGCATTTTCTGAAATCTGTGCAAGGCGAATTCGACCACCGACTCTCAAAACACCATTTGCATCAATAAATGGAGCGAGTTTTTGAAGCTGCGTTGAGCACATACGACGGGAAGAGATATTGTTCATATCTTGTTGAAAATAAATTGCTTGAACAAGCTTAATGCAACTTTGCAAGGCTAAATTATTTTCTTTTAACGAAAGTGAGGATAAACCATTGAAATTGATAATCGATTCCGAACGTAATCTATTGATAAATCGACGGCACCAACATATAACACGCAGTAATTTCGATAATGATGAAAATTTCAATAAAAACTTTGAGTTTTGGTGGGGGACCCCCCTCCCCCTCACGAGAGATTTACACTACAATCGTTAAATTACTACAGTTATTTTCATAAAAAAATTAACTTTTCACGGAGAGTTAAAGCTGATTCACATTACGCTATCAAAGATAAAAGATCATAGCACGCCAAACAACGCTCTTCAGACCGTTCACACCTAAGCGTTTTTAAGCGCAGATCAATCATAGACAATACACATTTCAGACGTAACCGCTCCAGACGCGATATCCCAGAAGATAACTCTCCCCTTCTCCGACTAAAACAGGAGAGGGGGTCATTGTAATTACGGAGCTGCCTAGACCCGTGGATGACAGATGTCAAGTTGACAGATTTCAATACAAAAATTATGCGTTCTGTTGCCGCTCCCTAATTCGACTGACCCCCTCTCGTCCCACAGGAAGAAATATTTGATAGCCTCGTGTGAAAGGACAAAAGATAAGCGCTCGCGAATCAACAGATATCTGCTCGCAGATTTATAGCGTAATGTGAACCAGCTTTTATCAGTGGCAGAACTTTTTTATATTCCATAGATAAAATCAAAAAGACAAAAATCCATTATGTAAAAGTGCTTAGATGAATTAAGAATTTGGCGCATTCTTTTTAGTAAGTGTAAAACAAACAACAAGGAACAAGAATATGAAGGAAGGACCTGCAGAATAGTATCGAAATAGTATCTGGCGGAATAGAATCGAAAACCACGCAATATTCAAGAATGTAGGATAATCTTTACTAGGATAACAAACCATATTGGTGAAATTGAATGATTAATTATCGAGTTATCGTGTACCTAAAAGGTGAACCATTTAGGGATTTTGAAAATCCCTCTTCTTGAGTGTTTTATGGTTTTACGTCATAGGCGAAAAGCATTATTCAACATTATTATTAAAAACAGTATAATCATCGAAAATTATTATCAAAAACAGCGACAATATCATTTATAAAAAAAGATGAATATTGGGAAGACTTCTAGAAATTTTAACATTAGAGTTAAGGAACATCTTAGATGTTTAAATAATAATTATTATTCAGAATTTGCCAACCACATTTTGGTCATTCTTTTGATATAAATAAAGGTTTAAAAATTTTACACACTAACACAACGGGTATACAATTATATAATTTAGAAATTTTAGAAATTAGGAAAAGTGTTAATAGTAAATTAAATATTTCATATAACCAAACCTTTTTTAAAAATAGCCATCTTACTCCACTATGAGTCATCATGTGGCTCGTCAGATTGCCCTTTTGAGAACAAGAAGAGTTTACTCGGAACATGAAAAAGGTTTTTCTCTACTATGAGTCAACAAGTGACTGGTCAGATAGCCGTTTTCAGAAAATTAGGAGTTTCACTTGGAACATGAAAAAGGCTTTTCTCTACTGTGATTGGTCATATGGGATGTTAAATTTCCCTTTCGAAAACAAGAATAGTTGCACTCGGAACATGAAAAAGGTTTTACTCCACTGTGAGCCAGCATGTGTTTTGTCAGGTTGTGCTTTAAAGTACAGGAAAAGTTGCACTCGGGACAAGAATAAGGTTTCTCTCCACTATGAGTCAGCAAGTGGCGCGTCAGAGTACGCTTTAAAGAACATGAATAGTTGCACTCGGAACATGAAAAAGGTTTTTCACCACTGTGAGTCAGCATGTGTATCTTTAATTCTTCCTTGCGAAAACATGAATAGTTGCACTTGGAACATGAAAAAGGTTTTTCACCACCGTGAGTCGACATGTGTCTCTTTAAATCTCCTTTGCGTGAAAATGAATAGTTGCACTCAGAACATGAAAAAGGTTTTTCACCACTGTGAGTCAGCATGTGTTTCTTTAAATCTCCCTTGCGAGAGCATGAATGGTTGCAAACGGAACATCGAAAGAGTTTTTCGCTACTGTAAGTCAGCATATGGCTGCTGACATTGCCCTTTTGGGAACACGAATAACTGCACTCGGAACATGTTAAAGGTTTATTTCCACTGTGAGTCAGCATGTGTTTCTTCAAAATATCCGTATGAGAACATGAACAATTGCAGCCGGAACCTGAAAAGGGTTGTTCTGCAGCATGGGCACACATGTGCCTTTTGAAATTCGTCTTATGAGAGCAGGAGTTGTTACAATGGTAGCAAGCGAATCGTTGATGGGTCTTCAGATCTGTCAACAAATTGAAAAAGAATAGGGATAGAAAGGCTCCACAAGACTTATTATTATCACTAATTGCAGATAAATAAATTAAGGACAGTAAACTTCGTACGATCGTTAGAAAAAAAAATGATAGCAAGAATTGTCAAATCTTACAATGAAGATCAGATTTACCTGCTGTCTGGTTAATTCTTACAAAGCGTTCCAAGCATTCCTTTTTAACATCCGGCAGGTCAATTTCAATTTCCATATGAGGAAATCCCCCTTTATCTTCTTCTCGAGGTCTTGGTTCCGCCTTAATGATAACAGTCTCCACATTCATGCTCCCTGGAAAAACAAAACAACAAAACGCAAATTGAGCCCTCACATACAACATCATTTTTACTAATTAAAATGTATTCACTTAAAAAACAAATATTTATAAACAAATATAAAAACAAATATTAAAACAGTACACACGGGGTGTTAAGGGATGTATTTGACTAATTGTAACCAGGTACTAGTGTACTTGAAGTAAAAACATACAGCACAAGAACATGGTACCTGACATTATTTGTAGCAAAAAATGTAGGAAATTTTGGTGTCCGGTGACATTTTTATTCAAAATGTAAATTTTCAAAAATATTTCATATGTTATAATTGGTCACTCAGCCAGGAAACAGTCCACTCTAACAAAAAATGTCACAAAAGAGCAAAATTTCATTTTTACTCCAAATAACATAAGGAATAACTGGTTAAATAAAGCACGATCCTAAATACCCAATATCTGATTTATACACACACTTATACAACTTAAAAATACCTGAAAATTTTAAAGATTAAAGATATAATTAATAAACCACGTTAACGCAGAGATTTTAAGATCCATTTAACAAGAGAAACCGAGCTCTTGAGTCAAACCAAATTACGTAATTTGGTTGTTTTTAATCATGTTTATATCATGTCATGAAACTTTAAGAATCAGGAACTTAATGTGAGCATTAAGTAAAGAGTGAAGTAGTATGGCAGTAAAGATACATTTTACGATAAAATACAAACTTAGGTATGGCAAGAGAGGGCGTTGTGAAAAAGGCAAGTTTATGTGCCATCAACATAACATTTCAAAACGGATATCAAATCCGAACCTTTAGCTTTTTAGATTTTTTGGATTTTGATTACTAAGATTGAAACATACGACCGTTTTGATTTAACTGAATATACAAGGTGGCGCAAAATTAATCACCCTATCGGAAGGTGTTATAATTTTTGCAAATGGCATCGTACGTCAATCATATTTGAAATTTGTGAACAAGACATTTGCAGTATACAGACAAGCAATGGAGCGCTGTCTTCCGCAAGAGCGTGGAATAATTGTGGATTAATTGCCATCCTCAATCTCAACAACGAAAAGGAAGATTTTGTGCCGAAAGTCATCATGAGCAACGAGGCGCATTTCCACTTAAGCGCTTATACCAACAAGCAAAATCTTCGTTACTGGGGCACTGAAAATTCGCGTGTAATGCACGAAGAGCCATTACATCCACTCAAAGCCACTGTGGGTGCGGCGTTCACGCGGGAGGAGTGATTGGGCCTTATTTTTTTGAGGACGCAATTGGCAGTACGGTCACTGTTACTGGCGAACGCTGCAGGGCCATAATACACGACTTCTTACTGCCGGAATCGGATGAGGGGGGCTTGGTGAACATGTGGTTTCAACAAGACGGTGCAACTGCACACGTAGCACGAGCCACAGTAGATATTGTGAAGGAAGCGTTTCCTGGTCGTGTAAACTCCCGTTTTGGCGATTTGGCATGGCCAGCAAGATCGCCCGATTGAACCATCCCAAACTTGTTTCTTTGGGGCCAGTTGAAGTCGCCGATTTATGCCAACGCGTCTCAGATTGCAGCCCTTAAGGAGAATATTCGACAGGAATGCGAACAGTTACCACCGAAATCTTGGGGAAAGTCTTGAAAAATGCGATAAAACGGGCACAAATGTGTATCAACACTGGCGGCAGCCACTTGACGGTCCAAATAAAGATTTGGACCATCAATCATCATCTTTTTTTTTATTAGTTAAGAGATATTAAAAAACAATATTGGATGAATTTGCGCCACCCTGTATATTTTTTATTTTATTTCAAAATTCCGAAATTTTGTATGGATGTATCAGTCTGGGAGGCCCAGCTTCTACCATCTTAAAAAATCTTCAATCAAAAAATTAAAATATTGACAAAAAATAAAATTCATATTTTACTACAACATCAATAATGTCGCATTTTCAACCCTAGCACTACAGCTCACTGAAAAGTCAGGGACTGCCACTGATTCCGAACAACCATTTTATATTAAACATCATACATTTCTTAAACATTCGATTTAAAATATGCTCGGACCATGTAAAATTGTGCACAACTAACTGGCTGACCGAGTACTACCCGCAAAATGCAAACATTCCTTCTTCACATATGGGAGGTCGAAATCTACATCTGTATACGAAATTTTACCTTCGCCTTCTTCCTGGGGCCCGGGTTCCTTCTTGATGGAAACAGTATCAGGATTTAGTAGATCCATGGCACTGAAGTGAAAGCGTTTGGTAATTGGTTCAAGCCCAAACAAATAAATCTGAAACAGAACATAGTTGTAACGGAACTTGAAATCGAATGAGCTTTGAATATTTGGTTTCGCTTAGAAAATTCTGTCAGAGCATTGAAATCGTACGCATAACACATTTGGAATCGAGGATTTAATTATTGTGACTGTATTTTGACCTTGAAGTTGACATTTGAAAACAGTTGAGAGAAACATCATTTATACCTCAATGCACACCATATTTATCGCTAAAGATAAGCCGGTATCATTCTTTTGTTAAATTCGACATTCCGCTTTCAGCAGAATAACGGAAATTTATTTTTTATAATGCGAGTATTTTAATAATGCAATTTAAAAAATCGTAATCTGCCATTTTTTACTTTACAATAACCCGCTGTGCCAATGTAATTTGTGTTATTGAACACGACAACTGACTTAGGTATGTAATACGCGATATGAGTAAAAACATGTATATAACAATGGATAAAAATGTAAGTCTAGCGAATGACGCGACGTAGATCTGGGGTTAGCAGAATAATATATAAGCAGATGTTTTCGTATGTAAACAATAAACCCTGGTCTATCTCTAACTAAATAATCCTAATTAAGTCAAAGTAGCAAATGAATGATTACAAAGAAACACTAATTCAAAATAGTAGACGTCGTAATAACAGTTTAAACGATTCTCTAACTTCGGTGTACTGATTGGTGTAAAGCTAGGTCGCGTTAAGCGGCGACTCCTGCACCAGAATACACATGAACACTAGCTTGAACTGCACCCAAAACATTGAAAATCCGAACACTTCGTGTTCAAAAACCCTGTGTTCAAGCTTTACCAGAGGCGACGGAAAACATTCATCTCCCGGGCGAAGAGGGAAGGCCGGCGGGGCCGGCGGGGGGAAATTTGTTCATATTTTTACAAGAGCCGCGCGATGCGGTCATTTATGGAGAATCAAACCGAACAAGTTTTTGAGGTTATGCGCAATGAGCGAGCTTAATAATCACTAGTTTAAAATATTATGATACCTTAATACAATATAATAAATATATTTGATAATAAAATTATAATATAATAACGAATATTAACAATATTAATATTATTTTTGTAGTGGGTGAAGCGGGAAGCGGGAAGGCAGGCGGGGCCGGCGGGGGGGGAATAAGTTCATATTTTTACAGGAGGCGTACGGAGCTGTTGGTACCGGAGATAAATCGAATGACGTTTGGGGTTATGTCAACCGCGCGAGCCTAATACCTAATTATGACTTTAAATTGCAAATAAATACTGTCGTAATGGATGATTATATCTTTCGTGAACTCCCTTGTAAATAAAGTCTATTAATTTATAAATCGGTTTCAGAGACACGGAAGAAATTGACCAATTAAAATAGGTATTCTATTCTTTCCCTGATAAATAAAAATCTAGTTAGGTAGGTTAGGTCTAAGTTGAAATCTGCGTGTTCTCCTTTATATTTCGTCTACAATACCATCGCTAAATTTCTTAACAGAACTCGACTTTTTCGAATGCGTAATTAATTACGCATTCGAAATTCAAATACTAACTATAGGTCATAATAATTGATATTAGTTGGAAATCGGTAAATAAACATCTATTAAAATATCTCTGTTTTCTCCCTGATGTAGCATCTCTTCTTCATCGGAACATATTTTAACATTTATTTCAGTCAAACTTCAAACGCTAAACGTCAGACGCTAAACGTCAAACGTCAAGTCAGTTGCGTACGCGTGGACTCGTGGACAGGCCACTAGCAAAATTGTGTGTGACCGCGCGAACTTCACACCTGTTCACACCAATCTTTCAAACCATGTTTTAAGGCGGAACTCCTGCGCCAGAATACACATGAAAACTAGCTTGAACCCCACTATAAACGTTCTTTGTTTTCCGTCTCCTGCGTTTTTTTAAACATGGTTTGAAAGATTGGTGTGAAGAGGTGTGAAGTTCGCGCGGTCACACACTTTGCTAGTGGCCTGTCCACGAGTCCACGCGTCCACGCGTACGCAACTGACTTGACGTTTGACGTTTAGCGTTTAAATAAATGTTAAAATATGTTCCGATGAAGAAGAGATGCTACATCAGGGAGAAAACAGAGATATTTTAATAGATGTTTATTTACCAGGAAAGATTTCCGACTAATATCAATTATTATGACCTAAAGTCAGTATTTGAATTTCGAATGCGTAATTAATTACGCATTCGAAATTCAAACGTCAAAAGTCGAGTTCTGTTAAGAAATTTAGCGATGATATTGTAAACGAAATATAAAGGAGAACACGCAGATTTCAACTTAGACCTAACCTACCTAACTAGATTTTTATTAGGTATTTATTTATCAGGGAAAGAATAGAATACCTATTTTAATTGGTCATTTCTTCCGTGTCTCTGAAACCGATTTATAAATTAATAGACTTTATTTACAAGTGAGATCACTAAAGATATAATCATCATTACGACAGTATTTATTTGGAATTTAAAGTCATAATTAGGTATTAGGCTCGCGCGGTTGACATAACCCCAAACGTCATTCGATTTACCTCCGGTACCAACCAACCGCTTCGTACGGCTCCTGTAAAAATATGAACTTATTTCCCCCCCCGCCGGCCCCGCCGGCCCCGCCTGCCTTCCCGCTCCCGCTTCACCCACTTCAAAAATAATATTAATATTAATATTGTTAATATTCGTTATTATGTTATAATTTTATTATCAAATATATTTATTATATTGTATTTAGGTATCATAATATTTTAAACTAGTGATTATTAAGCTTGCTCATTGCGCATAACCTCAAAAACTTGTTCGGTTTGATTCTCCATACATGACCGCATCGCGCGGCTCTTGTAAAAATATGAACACATTTCCCCCCGCCAGCCTTCCCCCTTCGCCCGGGAGATGAATGTTTTCCGTCGGCTGTGGTAAAGCTTGAACACAGGGTTTTTGAACACGAAGTGTTCAAATTTTCAATGTTTTGGGTGCTGTTCAAGCTAGTGTTCATGTGTATTGTGGCGCAGGATGCGGGCCTTTAAAAAACGCAGGAGACGGAAAACAAAGAACGTTTATAGTGTGGTTCAAGCTAGTGTTCATGTGTTTTCTAGCGCAGGAGTCCCGCCTTTAGACACATCGCAGTTGTGAGCGTGCCATTGTTTTAATTATTATTAAAAAATAACGCAAATTAAATAACAATGGTCGCCCAATTTACTTGGAATAACGGCCGCTAACAAAATGTACATTGAGATTAATGTAAGTATTAGTACTTACGAATTACTATCTAAGTAGGGGATGATAAATTTAACGGCGTGGGTTAAACAGATTTTGGAAACAGGTCGAAACGACTGACGATAAGGAAAGCATGTGTCAAAAAATGTGTAGGTTATGCATAGACAATACTGAAGGTGGTAGACATTTATTATAATTTCAATGAACCTAGCTTTTTGGTTCATGTTTTTTCATTCAAATTGCCTCTTGTGTAATATTTAAAGCTAGCAGATACTTCAACCCATAAATCATAAATATACCAAACCACCCACTAGATCGATAACTTCGGGATTTAAAAGAAGAAACTGGGATATAGGGCCCGTATATCAGTTGTCCCAAAGCTCGGCTTTGACGCAAAGTGAGGCTTAAGCCGGGCTTTGCACGTAATCCGTATATCAGTCGTAAACCTAGAGTTGGCCAATTTTAAACGTTTAGTCTATGATATTAACCGAGGATTTCTATGTCGAACCAATCTATTTTTGTTAATATCTATTGACTCTATGGTAAGCTTCAAACTTCAAACGTCAATGGCGTCAACGTCAAGTGTCAATGCTCTTTCCGAGGCTTTTATTAATTTGTGGTAAGTTTTATGCACAATTGTGTATTTAAAAGCTCTATTCATTGTTGTTCACTATAGTTTTCATGTTTTTACTTCGATTTAGATTAATTATTAAAATTGACTAGTTGAATAACGAGTTTGAAATTATTTGTTTACCTTGCTTTACGTGAATAATTTCAGAAATCAAAAATACTAGAACACCGAACTTCGCGGAAGACAGGGGATAAAATTGCTGGTTAAGCTGGTCTCATCAAAGAGCTGGATAATAACGCGGCCAATGCGGTCAATTGGAATTGAATGAGCTGACTTGAGAATTCAATTTCAATACAATTTCGGCAGATGCATTGGGAAAAAAGTGGGACAACATTAAAATGAACATGAGGCGAAAATTTGCCACAAATATAAAGTATCGTATCAGACAGGAGGGCCTGCTGTCGATGCAAGGTACACCCAGATCGATGGGAGTATAATGGGACTGTTGCCCACCCAGTCGACCGGAGTAGAATCAACAGTCCTCAAAGGTAACTATTATTAAGTATGCATATCAAGTAACCAAGGAATTTAATTTTAAATTTTTTAGAATTCACAACTCTGACAGCTGTCAAAGGGACATTTCATTGATTGTAAAGTTTAAATTTTGGCTATCCAAAACTCCCTTGAGCAGCCTCTCTGAAAAAAGCCCCTCAAATTCAATTGTAATATGAAATACTAACTTATTATGTTTGTCATATCAATTGACTAGGTATATGAGGATGAACGAAGAAAGGGTGCAAGGAAAATATATGGCATGAATGTGAATGGTAGAAGAAGCCGAGGTTGACATCAGGCTTGATCAAGTACTCTAATACTTCACGTATTGACCACGTCAATAGTCAGAATCACAGTACGGTATGATGTATGCACGTTTGACGATTCATTCTCTGATGTGACAGTTAGTTAGTTACTTACTTAACTGATTTGAACTCATAAACATTTATGTTTCCATTTCTGCTATTCACGGCATATTTCTGCATTCAAAACATCTCAAAAGATTTGTCTATTTTAAATCATTTGGTAACTAATATTACTATCTTTGTTTTAGCATTCTAAAATTGATCAGAATTGCAGCCAAATTACACTAAAACGATGAGAGCACTTATCAATCCAGCACAAGCTACCGGGGTTTGTAATATACTGTTAATTTTTTTAATGTGAATATCGCACAAGAGTCCCAACCTCTCTCTGCTAACTGAAACCAGTGAGATGGCATCTTCTGTGGGGTATGTTGTGAGGGGTAAATGAGATAGATACGTGAAGGAGTTAGGGTAGAGGAAGGTACGGAAGTACCTGACTTATCAGAAATGATAACCAAAGAAAGCTAAAGCATTTGAAGCAGGGGCAGTTCTAGATTTTTCGTAGCTGGAGTGGTAAGATTGAAAAATACCAATTGATAATGTTGTAACAAAAAAATTTTTTTTTTTCAAAATTTTAATCTTTTATATGAAAAGCAGCCACAAAATATCATACAAAAAAATTGAAATAAAAAAAACATTTTTAACTAGGTACTACTGTTATAAATATTTTTCAATCTTAGCACACTTGCTCACACACCACCTTGCCAGGACACACTGAACCCAAGATTCCTTCCCAGAACTCTCCTCCCCTTCCTTTCCTAAAAAAAAAACCCCTCCACACAGCATCCCCAAAGATGACATAGGCCCTAAGGGAAATTATTTTCCTCAAGGCCTCCTGTGTGGAGCCCTTGTAAAAAAAAAAACTTGCTCACTGAAAGGTCACAGACTGCCACTGATTTCCAATAGCATTTGGATTCTGAGTGGATGTATCACCAAGGTGATAGGTTTTTTTAATTTAGAAATTTTTTTATAATTGTGTTTAATTTTATTATTTTTCAATAATACATTTTTAGTACTCATAAAACAAAATAACCTGCGTTATTTATAATATAACAGAAAGGGTAGCATGGGTGTGTAGAGCGAACTAACGAAGAAAGGATTGTTAGGAGAATATACGTTGCAAATGTAAATGTTAGAAGAAGTCGGCAAGACATGGCGAGTCAGACCATAAGAATCAGAATAATTTATTTATTTTTATTTAAGTACATAAAACAGGCATGTTGCCCAGAAATTTACATACATGGATGATTTAAATACAGTATAATATAAGAGTATGTATGAATAAGGATGAAGCAAAGAATTTATGCTAATCTTGAGTTGTGCACGTTTGGCGATTCTTTCTCTCGTATGACAGTTAGTTAGTTACTTACTTAACTTAAAATTGATTTCAACTCATAAAAAATTCTGTTTCCATTTCTGGTGTTCATGGCATGTTAAAGATTTGTCTATTTTACATCATTTTGGTAACTAATATTACTATCTTTGTTTTAGCATTCTAAAATTGATCAGAATTGCAGCCAAATTACACTAAAACGATGAGAGCACTTATCAATCCAGCACAAGCTACCGGGGTTTGTAATATATTGTTAATTTTTTTAATGTGAATATCGCACAAGAGTCCCAACCTCTCCCTGCTAACTGAAACCAGTGAGATGGCATCTTCTGTGGGGTATGTTGTGAGGGGCAAATGAGATAGATACGTGAAGGAGTTAGGGTAGAGGAAGGTACGGAAGTACCTGATTTATCAGAAATGATAACCAAAGAAAGCTAAATCATTTGAAGCAGGGGCAGTTCTAGATTTTTCGTAGCTGGAGTGGTAAGATTGAAAAATACCAATTGATAATGTTGTAACAAAAAAAAATTTTTTTTTTCAAAATTTTAATCTTTTATATGAAAAGCAGCCACAAAATATCATACAAAAAAATTGAAATAAAAAAAACATTTTCAACTAGGTACTACTGTTATAAATATTTTTCAATCTTAGCACACTTGCTCACACACCACCTTGCCAGGACACACTGAACCCAAGATTCCTTCCCAGAACTCTCCTCCCCTTCCTTTCCTTAAAAAAAAACCCCTCCACACAGCATCCCCAAAGATGACATAGGCCCTAAGGGAAATTATTTTCCTCAGGGCCTCCTGTGTGGAGCCCTTGTAAAAAAAAAACTTGCTCACTGAAAGGTCACAGACTGCCACTGATTTCCAATAGCATTTGAATTCTGAGTGGATGTATCACCAAGGTGATAGGTTTTTTAATTTAGAAATTTTTTTATAATTGTGTTTAATTTTATTATTTTTCAATAATACATTTTTAGTACTCATAACAAAATAACCTGCGTTATTTATAATATAATACAGAAAGGGTCGCATGGGTGTGTAGAGCGAACTAACGAAGAAAGGATTGTTAGGAGAATATACGTTGCAAATGTAAATGTTAGAAGAAGTCGGCAAGACATGGCGAGTCAGACCATAAGAATCAGAATAATTTATTTATTTTTATTTAAGTACATAAAACAGGCATGTTGCCCAGAAATTTACATACATGGATGATTTAAATACAGTATAATATAAGAGTATGTATGAATAAGGATGAAGCAAGGAATTTATGCTAATCCTGAGTTGTGCACGTTTGGCGATTCTTTCTCTCGTATGACAGTTAGTTAGTTACTTACTTAACTTAAAATTGATTTGAACTCATAAAAAATTCTGTTTCCATTTCTGGTGTTCATGGCATGTTAAAGATTTGTCTATTTTACATCATTTTGGTAAGTAATATTACTATTTTTGTTTTAGCATTCTAAAATTGATCAGAATTGCAGCCAAATTACACCAAAACGATGAGAGCACTATCAAACCAACACGAGCTACCTGGGTTTGTATTATATCTTAGCACACTTGCTCACACAACACCTTGCCAGTACAGATTCCTACCCACTCCTTAAACCCATTTCCTTCCCAGAACTCTCCTCCCCTTCCTTTCCTTAAAAAAAAACCCTCCACACAGCATCCGCAAAGATGACATAGGCCCTGAGGGAAATTATTTTCCTCAGGGCCTCCTGTGTGGAGCCCATGTAAAAAAAAAAAACTTGCTCACTGAAAGGTCACAGACTGCCACTGATTTCAAATAGCATTTGGATTCTGAGTGGATGTATCACCAAGGTGATAGGTTTTTTATTTTAGAAAAGTTTTTATAATTGTGTTGTTTAATTTTATTATTTTTCAATAATGCATTTTTAGTACTCATAACAAAATAACCTGCGTTATTTATAATATAATACAGAAAGGGTCGCATGGGTGTGTAAAGCGAATTAACGAAGGAAGGAGTGTTAGGAAAATATCTGTTGCAAATATGAATGGTAGAAGAAGTCGGCAAGACCAACGGCGAGTCGGACCATGTCAAGAATCAGAATAATTTATTTATTTTTATTTAAGTACATAAAACAGGCATGTTGCCCAGAAATTTATATACATGGATGATTTAAATACAGTATAATATAAGAGTATGTATGAATATGGATGAAGCAAGGAATTTATGCTAAGCCTGAGTTGTGTGACGGTCTGTCCTCTCTGCCCGCTGAAATTTCGGTTAGTTAATTCCTACATCACTTTTCAAATTGATCAGTTGACATCAAAGAAGATTCTTAGGTTCTTAACACAAAATGGCAGGATGAAATGTTTATTTTGCAAACATATATGTAATAATATAAATTTTTTTAACAATTATGTTGCGAAATACATGAGTTAAAGCAACTGTTGGTATTTTTATGTACTACTTTTTATAATATTATATTCTTCTGTTCCAGCGAAAAGAAAATCTACCACCGCAACCACCAGTGGAGATCTTTGGCAGAATTTAAAATAAAAAATTAAACTTCAAATCTCCAAAATCTCCTCAAGGTGGAGGGCTTCAAGGCTAAACGCCAGGAAGACGAGAAAGAACATCTGCATTGCAGGGCCGAAAACCTCAAAACCAAATGCAGGAAGAACACGAGGAGCACCTCCTCAGGATGGAACTGCTGATGAGGAGAAAAAACTTAAGAACTAATACTACTTCCATATGAAGTAATATTTGTACTTTAGCACACAAAAATAACAACATTTATAATTCAAATTAAAATACTTACCTTTTTTATTGTTTTTCAAGGTACATTCCCGTTAAACTGCAATTAGTAGTTTGCCAACAGGATGTTAATTTTCAATTACAATTTAAACAGACATACGTAATACTTACTATAACTATACAGATTGTCACAATTAGCAAGCATGACAATATAAACCAACTTTATTTGGTAACCATTAGATAAAGTTGACTATTTCTTTGTTGTCGGTGATAGCTTTCACCTGAAATATATCCAGATTTTGATCCATCATTATCTTAATGTCTTCAATTCGGAGTAGTCTGTAAAGAATTCTTTTGTGTAATTTGTTTGTATTCCTTTGAATATTACACCTTAATAAAGACATTTAAAAAATAAACACCCTGTTATACTTCCTCAGACAATTTTTTTATTTTTGATACATTATTAATTTACATTTTACAGTATGATAGAATATTGAAGAGGCCTGGGATAAATTTACAACTATGTTAATGCAAAAGATAAATAATTTCACTAATATAAAACATCTAACCCCTGCCAACTTGAAACAATATCGGTGAATCTGAGATCAGCATCACAAATAGCTTGCAGGTTGACAGAAAAGAAACCTTTTCGGTTCCGATAAATCTCGGGTTGCGTCCACCTAAAATAATGGTACACTAATGATTAGTCTGCGCATTCATGAGTTGAATAAGGTAAGCAAGCAAAGGGGCGACATTTTTTTATTTATTAACAATTTTTTTGGTACAATTGGTAAAATTTTGTAATACAAAATTTTTATATAAACAGTTTTAAAAAAGTGGAGAAATAATACAAATAGATTAGCAGATTAACCAAAAAAATCCCACAGGCATTGTCAGTTCGTGGGTATACTTGAGTGTTTTTAAGACAGAAATTTACTAATAAACATACACTATCTTTGTAGAAGATTAAAAAAAAAAAAAATTAAATACATAAAAAATAGATGTGTTTACTGAAATACATATTCAAAAGACATGTTCATAAAGATAAATAAAAATTTGTTAAGTTACAGCAGGTCAGATGTTACAGCAAGTAAATGTTTGTGTCAATGGTATTTGTCCAAGACTTTAATACATTTTTATACTTGCTGTAGGTGGATATATTTTTACAATCAATTTCTGTAGCCTTATAGAAAGCATTATATATTTTTGGTGTAATGTTTGTTGATATTGGGACAAGCAATTGGATAACTTACCGGAGGACTGCATGTGCCTGCAATCAAGAGTACCAGTCACTTGGGGAAGCGTGCTATTGCACACCTTCTTGCTATTGCAACCTTCTTTGTTTTTTCTTCCAAACTTTCAGGATCATTTTTGAAAATAATGAAAGCAGTTCTGTCAATGTGCAATTGATTGTAAAACTATCCAAATGTGCTTGCTTGCGGTGTTTTGTGAACTCTGATAAAGTCCTCCACAGCTATCAGCATGGAGCCAGATGCTAGGTATCTGATTGTTAAAAGTATCTGGCGTTTTGGAGTGAGTGCTTTATTCCTGAAATGAAAACACACTATTTAGATATGTATTTGCGTTGTTAGCTACTTTTTTTTATACCTTTTAAAAAGCATTTTCACTTACCAGTTCATTTTAGATTTGATGTCATCCCTTATCAAATCTAGCAAGCAATTTACGACCCTTTTGGAGAGACGAGACCTGTTATGAAATTCAATTTAATCCACGCCAGGAAGTCGTCAGCCCTGCTTCTATATATTCGCACTTTGCGTGGTCTGTTAAATGTTCTACGAAATTATCGATATCTAAATCCTCAACGCTCGAAGAAAGCTCAAACTCCATGCTGTTGGTTATTTTATTCCTAAAATGTAATTTACGTACGTAGCAAATGCATATCGAAATCGAACCATTGTCAAATGTCAAATCTGACAGATGTGTTATTGCCAATAGCGCCACATCGCGTCCAGAAATGGAACTATTCTGCGGCTTAAGCGGCCGATTTGGTCGGTTTAAGTTGAGCGAGGAATGTGCTCCTTAGCAGAAACTGATATACGGGCCCATAGTTGTGAACGATGAATACTTGGAGCAGGTGGATGAGTTTGTGTATCTGGTATGGAGGATTGAATGCAGTTGGCGCTTATAAAAAACTGTCAAAAAAAGCGAAGCTAGCAGTCCACAATGGAGTCCTGGTACCTACGGAGGCGTATGTGTGGTAAAACCATGAATGATCGTGTGAGAAATGTGGAGATCCGCAAGGAACGTAAGGCATAATGAGTAAGATTAAGAAAGGGACCCTCAGATGGTTTGGGCGTGTAGAGCGAATGAACGAAGAAAGTTGTGTAAGAAGAATATATGATGCAAATGTGAATGGTAAAAGAAGTCGGGGACGCCCGAGGAAGACATGGCACGATCAAGTGAATCAGATACTTGAGTCGGGCCATGTCAAAATTCAGAATAATAGAAGAGTATGTATGAGACGATGTATGAATGTGAGTGAAGCAAAGAGTGTGTGCCAGGACAGAGTTGTTTGGCGGTCCGTCTTCTCTGCCTACCCCTGCGGGGAAACGGCGTGATGGTTTGTTAGTTAAAATTTCGACACTATTTCACCATGATTATGCAATAATTTGATGATTTTTTTGTGAGGACTTGTGACGTCCCACACATGACGTCACGTCCATAGACAAGGATAGAGTAAACAACAAAAAAAGATGCGACCATAGACAATATAATTTTCTTCCGGAGCCTTCCTTAGCCCACACAAATCATTAGCCTAAAACATTATGTTGAAAATTAAACTCATAATTACACGAATAATTGTTTTATTATAAACAGAAAATAAAATAATCTAAAATAAAAATATGATCGTGCGCTCCTACAAAACTATTGAATTCAAAAAATTTTCTTCTTATAACAGAAAAATTAAAAATTCAGAATAACTTGTATTTAAACAAGAATACAATATAAGCAGGTTATATTTCTGTAGCGAATTGCCACATCAAGACTAAAGAAAACTGTTACGAGAACAAGCCCCGAACTCTGGACGAATTGAAGGACGCAATTCGCGTGGAAGTCGCCCAAGTTGAAAGAGCGATGTTGGAGAGTCTACGCGAACTTCCAAGAACGCCTCCAGCACTGCATCAACGATTTCGGCCACCACATGCCTGATGTGATTTTCCACACTTGACTGTCAAATGCTATTTCCTTGTGAACCTGATTCCATCAATAAATTTGTTTTTTAGTAAAAATTAACTATTTTATGATTTTTTTTAAATCGTCCGTCCTCTCTGCCGCACCCTGTATTTGTGTATATGTTTTATAGTACGTAGGTATGTGTGTAGTAACATTTCCTCCCAAGTCTAATAATTAATGATGACTCTCGTATTAAACCAATTTCTAGGATACCTACTTATATAAAGAAACTTATTCAAATGCATTAAATTTACCTTCTTAGTAGGTGATTGTAAAATGAAAGTTATAAAAAAATAATAATTACCTCTGCATCGTGCATGCAAATGTATTGGGGTGTGGATAGAGAATGTTATACTGTAAACAAGCAAAGTTTTGTTGGTTCAGATTCCATTGAAAGAAAGGAATACATTTATTAATACTGATAAAAATATAAAAAAAAGGTTGAAAATGCAGAACAGAAAGTGCCAGCGTACTGATCATGTATTGTGTAACGTTGGCTACAGAAGGAGGAAGCGCAACACGGCACAATACCCCAAAAATAAATCTCTATAATGCTTTTGGCGTGAAAGTCTAAAAACATATTTGAATAATAGGTATTTTAGCAAACCTAACACCTATAAAAAGTAAATTGTGATAAAAGCAAATGAAACGCTGACAATTACACACCTGCCCTGATGATTGACACTGTAATGCTGTCCGAAACGTTGGCTAAAAAGGGAGATAGCGCAACACGGCTTAACACCCCAAAAACAAATAACGAAAAAAAAACATAAGCGCTTATCGTTAAAAAAAGTTTTTATGGTTAATGTATGGTTTTTTTGAAAAATTTTCTCTCTGAATTCCGTTTAGATATTTTTTCAAGGAAGGCCAGGCCGTATTTTTGGCAATTTTAAAATTTTTTGCGAAATATATATTTTTTTTTATATAAAATTCCTTTTTTAAGTGTTACACGGAAAAAAATTTATATAATGACTTTTTAATTTTCTGTTGAAATATTTTTTGTTTTAAAGCAATTTTCATTTTTAAAACCGTCTTTCTTGGTTAATGAAATACCTAATTGGTTTAAAACAAAATTTCACGGGGCATGAAAATACGGTTAAAAAAAAGTTTTTTATGGTAAAAAAAATCTTATTTTTTTAAAGAATTTTCTCTTTGAATTCCATTTAGATATTTTTTCAAGGAAGACCGTATTTTTGGCCATTTTAAAAATTTTTGCGAAAATATGTTTTTTTTTTAAATATAAATTTCCCTTTTTTAAGTGTTACACGGAAAAAAAATCTTTTTAAAAAAATTATATAATGACTTTTTAATGTGCTGTTAGAATTTTTTTTTGTTTAAAAGCAATGTTCTTTTTTAAACCGTCTTTCTTGGTTAATGCATTAATTGGTTTAAAACAAAATTTCACTGTGCATGAAATTACGGTTAAAAAAAGTTTTTTTTATGTTAAAAAATAATCTTTTTTTTAAAGAATTTTCTCTTTGAATTCCATTTAGATATTTTTTAAGGACCGTGTTTTTTGCATTTTAAATTTTTTTCAAAAATATAACTTTTTTGAAAATAAATTTTCTTTTCTTACAGTGTTTCATGAAAAAAAATCTTTTTTAACAATTTTAAAGTATGGTTTTAAATTTTCTGTTAGAAATTTATTTAAGTTTAAAGCTTTTCTTTTAAATAATCGTTTTTCTTGGATAATGAATTAATTAAATTAAAACAAAATTTCATGGCGAATGAAATTACGATTAAAAAAAGTTTTTATTTTTAGTATTTTTATGGTAAAATAAAATCATCAGTTAATGCATTAATTTGGTTCAAAACAAAATTTCACGGTGCATGAAATTACGGTTAAAAAATATTTTTTTTTTTAAAGAATTTTCTCTTTGTATTCATTCCATTTAGATATTTTTTAAGGACCGTGTTTTTTGCAATTTTAAAATTTTTTCAAAAATATTACTTTTTTGAAAATAAATTTTCTTTTTTAAAACCGTCTTTCTTGGTTAATGAATTAATTGGTTTAAAACAAACTTTCACGGTGCATGAAATTACGGTACAAAAAAAGTTTTTTATGGTAAAAAATAATCGCTTTTCGATAGTTTTTTAAGGAAGACTGTGTTTTTTGCAATTTTAAAAATCTTTGCGAAAAATATTTTTTTTTGAAAATAAATCTTCTCAGATCTGTTGTTAGCAGATTATATAAATTAAAATTTTATGTTCCAATTTGCATACTTTGAATAATTTATTTATCATTAGCTGAATCTATTATACGATATGGAATAACAGCTTGGGGACTTTCCTGTAAAACAAATGTAAATCGTGTTCAATCAGTTCAAAATTCATTAGTTAAATTATAAGCTCATAAAAGTTTATATGAACAAAGGCATAATGTTCCGTGCTTTTACCAAAATCTCAAAATTCTCTCAGTTAGAGCTATTCTGTGGTATAAAATTATATTTAAGCATATGAAAAGCCCTATACATAAATAAACTGGACCACACTTACAATACTCGTTTTACGTTAAATGAAGGACTAATTGTACCTTAGCATTTAAACAAAAATGGACAAAAAATGCTGGACTTCACTTTTTTAAAACCATGTTTCTTGGTTAATGAATTAAATTGGTTTAAAACAAAATTTCACGGTGAATGAAATTACGGTTAAAAAATAGTATTTTTATGGTAAAATAAAATCGTTTTTTTGAAGAATTTTCTATTTGAATTCCATTTTGATAATTTATTAAGGACCGTGTTTTTTGCAATTTTAAATATTACTTTTTTGAAAAAAAAATTTCTTTTCTAATAGTGTTTCATAAAAAAAAAAATTCTTTTTTTTTAAATTTTAAAGTATGGTTTTTAAATTTTCTGTAAGAAATTTATTATCGTTTAAGGCAATTTTCTTTTAAATAACCGTATTTCTTGGATAATGAATTAATTGCTTTTAAACAAAATTTCATGGTTAATGAAGTAACGGTTAAAAAATAGTATTTTTATGGTAAAATAAAATCGTTTTATTGAAGAATTTTCTCTTCGAATTCCGTTTAGATTTTTTTAAGGAAGGCCGTGTTTTTTGCAATTTTAAAAATTTTTGCAAAAAATATTACTTTTTTGAAAATAAATTTTCTTTTCTTAGAAATTTATTATCGTTTAAGTCAATTTTCTTTAAAATAACCGTTTTTCTTGGATAATGAATTTAATGCATTAAAACAAAATTTCATGGTGAATGAAATTACGCTAAAAAAAGGTTTTTTATGGTAAATGTATGGTTTTTGGAAGAATTTTCTCTTCGAATGTAGTTAAGCTATTTATCGAGGAGGTCCGTGTTTTTTTGCAATTTTTAAAATTTTTGTGAAAAATGTTTTTTTTTGTTTAAATTTTCTTTTCTTACAGTTTTTCATGAAAAAAAAAATATTTTTTAAAACTTTTATAGTATGGTTTAAAATTTTTTGGTAGATTTATTTTTTCTTTTAAAGAAATTTTCCTTTAAATAATTGTTTTTCTTGGTAAATGAATTATAAACTTAAAATAAAAATTTCATGGTTTATGAAATTACGGTTATAAAATAGATTTTTTTAAAAGAAATTAGTTTTTTTCGAAGAATTATCTCGTTAAATTCCGTTGAAATAATTATCAAGGAAGTCCGTGCCATTTGCAATTCTTAAAATGTTGCGAAAATAAAAAACTTATCCAAAAAGCGTTTCATGGAAAAAGAATTTCCTTGAAAAAAATTTAAAATACGGATTTTAAATTTTCTATCAGAATATTTTTTTCGTTTAAGGCAATATTCTTTTTAATAACCGTTTTTCTTGGTTAATGAATAAATTGCCTTTAATCAAAATTTCGGTGAATAAAATTACGGTTAAAGAATATTTTTTTATGTTTAAAGAATTCGTTTTTTTGTAGAATTTTCTCTTTGAATGCCGTTTAGATATTTATGAAAACGAAGTCCACTTTTTTTTCTTTTTATTAAATTTTACGAAAAATATACATTTCTTCGTAATACAGTGTTTCTTGAAAAAAATTTCCTTTCCTAAGTGTTTCATGGAAAAATAATTTTTTTTTTTAAATTTTATGTTATGGATTTTAAATTTTCAGTCGGATTTTTTTTTCGGTTTAAGCGATTTTTTTTAAAACCGTTTTTGTGGTTACTGAATTAATTGGTTTAAAACAAAATTTCACGATGAATGAAATTACGGTTAAAAAATAGTTTTTTATGGTAAAAAATAATCGTTTTTTTTTTAGTATTTTCTATTTGAATTCCGTTTAGATATATTTTCAAGGAAGACCGTGTTTTTGTGATTTTAAAAATTTTTGCGAAAAATACGACTTTTTTAAAAATAAATTTTCTTTTCTAACAGTTTATGAAAAAATCTTTTTTTTAAATTTTAAGGTTTGATTTTTAATGTTTCTGTTAGAAATTTATTTTTGTTTAAGGCCATTTTTGTTTAAAATAACCGTTTTTCTTTGATAATGAATTAATTGCTATAAAACAAAATTTCATGGTGAATGAAATTACGGTTAAAGAAAAAAAAATGGTAAATGTATGGTTTTTTGGAAGAATTTTCTCTTTGAATGACGTATAGTCGAGGAAGTCGGTGATTTTTTGCAATTTTTAAAATTTTTGTTTCAGATTTCATGAAAAAAAAAATTATATATAAAAAAATTTTTACTATGGTTTTTAAATTTTTTGTTAGAATTTTTTTTTGTTCATGATTAATGAAGTTACGGTTAAAAAATAGTTTTTTATGGTAAAAGAAATTCGTTTTTCGAAGAATTTTCTCTTTGAATTCGGTTTCGATATTTATCAGGGAAGTCCGTGCTTTTTGCAATTTTCAAAATGTTTGCGAAAATAAATTACATTTTTCTAACAGTGTTTAATGGAAATAGAATTTCCTTTGAAATAAATTTAAATTATGGTTTTTAAAGTTTCTTTCAGAATATGCGTTTCGTTTAAAGCAATTTTCTATTTAACAACCGTTTTTCTTACTTAAGAATTAATTGCCGTAAATCAAAATTTCACGGTGAATAAAATAACGGTTAAAAAAAGTTTTTTAGGGTGAAAGAAATTCGTTTTTTGGAAGAATTTTCTCCTTGGATGCCGTATAGATATTTATCGAGGAAGACCGTGTTTTTTGAAATTAAAAAATTTTTGAGAAAAATATGATTTTCTTTTAAAATAAATTTTATTTTCTTATGTTTAATGAAAAAAACTCTTTTTTAACAAATTTAACTACGGTCTTAAGATTTTCTGTTAGAAATTTATTCTCGTTAAAGGCAATTTTCTTTTAAATAACAGTTTTTCTTGGATAGTGAATTAATTGCTTTAAAACAAAATTTCATGGTGAATGAAATTACTGTTAAGGAAAATCAATTTTTTGCGATTCCGTTTAGATTTTTTTAAGGAAGGCCGTGTTTTTTGCAATTTTAAAAATTTTTGCAAAAAATATTACTAATAATATTATTAAAAATATGATTTTCTTTTAAAATAAATTTTCTTTTCTTAGAAATTTATTATCGTTTAAGTCAATTTTCTTTAAGATAACCGTTTTTCTTGGATAATGAATTTAATGCATTTAAACAAAATTTCATGGTGAATGAAATTACGCTAAAAAAAAAGTTTTTTATGGTAAATGTATGGTTTTTGGAAGAATTTTCTCTTCGAATGTAGTTAAGCTATTTATCGAGGAAGTCCGTGTTTTTTTGCAATTTTTAAAATTTTTGTGAAAAATGTGCAATTTTTAAAATTTTTGTGAAAAATGTGCAATTTTTAAAATTTTTGTGAAAAATGTGCAATTTTTTTGTTTAAATTTTCTTTTCTTACAGTTTTTCATAAAAAAAAAATTTTTTTAAACTTTTATAGTGTGGTTTTAAAATTTTTTGGTAGATTTATTTTTTCTTTTAAAGAAATTTTCCTTTAAATAACCGTTTTTCTTGGTTAATGAATTATTTGCTTAAAAAACAAAATTTCATGGTTAATGAAATTACGGTTATAAAATAGATTTTTTTAAAAGAAATTAGTTTTTTCGAAGAATTTTCTCGTTGAATTCCGTTTAAATAATTATCAAGGAAGTCCGTGCCTTTTGCAATTTTTCAAATGTCGCGATAATAAAAAAACCTTTTCCAAAAAGTGTTTCATGGAAAAAGAATTTCCTTGAAAAAAATTTATAATATGGATTTTAAATTTTCTATCAGAATATTTTTTTCGTTTGAGGCAATATTCTTTTTAATAACCATTTTTCTTGGTTAATGAATTAATTGCCTTTTCAAAATCGAAATTTTGGTGAATAAAATTACGGTTAAAGAATAGTTTTTTTTATGTTTAAAGAATTAGTTTTTTTGTAGAATTTTCTCTTTGAATACCGTTTAGATATTTATGAAAACGAAGTCCACTTTTTTTCTTTTTTTTTTTAAATTTTACGAAAAATATGCCTTTCTTTGTAAATACAGTGTTTCATGAAAAAAGTTTTCCTAACAGTGTTTCAATAATTTCTTTTTTAAAAATTTTATAATATGGATTTTAAATTTTCAGTCAGAATTTTTTTTTCGGTTAAAGCAATTTTTTTTAAAACCGTTTTTGTAGTTACTGAATTAATTGGTTGTAAACAAAATTTCACGATGAATGAAATTACGGTTAAAAAAAAGTTTTTCATGGAAAAAAATAATCGTTTTTCTGAAGAATTTTCTCTTTGAATTCCGTTTAGATATTTTTTCAAGGAAGACCGTATTTTTTGCAATTTTAAATTTTTTTGCGAAAATATGTTTTTTTTTTAAATAAATTTCCTTTTTTAAGTGTTACAGGGAAAAAAAATCTTTTTAAAAAATTTATATAATGACTTTTTAATGTGCTGTTAGAATTTTTTTTTGGTTAAAACCAATGTTCTTTTTTAAAACCGTCTTTCTTGGTTAATGCATTAATTTGGTTCAAAACAAAATTTCACGGTGCATGAAATTACGGTTAAAAAATATTTTTTTTTTTAAAGAATTTTCTCTTTGTATTCATTCCATTTAGATATTTTTTAAGGACCGTGTTTTTTGCAATTTTAAAATTTTTTCAAAAATATTACTTTTTTGAAAATAAATTTTCTTTTTTAAAACCGTCTTTCTTGGTTAATGAATTAATTGGTTTAAAACAAACTTTCACGGTGCATGAAATTACGGTACAAAAAAAGTTTTTTATGGTAAAAAATAATCGCTTTTCGATAGTTTTTTAAGGAAGACTGTGTTTTTTGCAATTTTAAAAATCTTTGCGAAAAATATTTTTTTTTGAAAATAAATCTTCTCAGATCTGTTGTTAGCAGATTATATAAATTAAAATTTTATGTTCCAATTTGCATACTTTGAATAATTTATTTATCATTAGCTGAATCTATTATACGATATGGAATAACAGCTTGGGGACTTTCCTGTAAAACAAATGTAAATCGTGTTCAATCAGTTCAAAATTCATTAGTTAAATTATAAGCTCATAAAAGTTTATATGAACAAAGGCATAATGTTCCGTGCTTTTACCAAAATCTCAAAATTCTCTCAGTTAGAGCTATTCTGTGGTATAAAATTATATTTAAGCATATGAAAAGCCCTATACATAAATAAACTGGACCACACTTACAATACTCGTTTTACGTTAAATGAAGGACTAATTGTACCTTAGCATTTAAACAAAAATGGACAAAAAATGCTGGACTTCACTTTTTTAAAACCATGTTTCTTGGTTAATGAATTAAATTGGTTTAAAACAAAATTTCACGGTGAATGAAATTACGGTTAAAAAATAGTATTTTTATGGTAAAATAAAATCGTTTTTTTGAAGAATTTTCTATTTGAATTCCATTTTGATAATTTATTAAGGACCGTGTTTTTTGCAATTTTAAATATTACTTTTTTGAAAAAAAAAATTCTTTTCTAATAGTGTTTCATAAAAAAAAAAATTCTTTTTTTTTAAATTTTAAAGTATGGTTTTTAAATTTTCTGTAAGAAATTTATTATCGTTTAAGGCAATTTTCTTTTAAATAACCGTATTTCTTGGATAATGAATTAATTGCTTTTAAACAAAATTTCATGGTTAATGAAGTAACGGTTAAAAAATAGTATTTTTATGGTAAAATAAAATCGTTTTATTGAAGAATTTTCTCTTCGAATTCCGTTTAGATTTTTTTAAGGAAGGCCGTGTTTTTTGCAATTTTAAAAATTTTTGCAAAAAATATTACTTTTTTGAAAATAAATTTTCTTTTCTTAGAAATTTATTATCGTTTAAGTCAATTTTCTTTAAAATAACCGTTTTTCTTGGATAATGAATTTAATGCATTAAAACAAAATTTCATGGTGAATGAAATTACGCTTAAAAAAAGTTTTTTATGGTAAATGTATGGTTTTTGGAAGAATTTTCTCTTCGAATGTAGTTAAGCTATTTATCGAGGAGGTCCGTGTTTTTTTGCAATTTTTAAAATTTTTGTGAAAAATGTTATTTTTTTTGTTTAAATTTTCTTTTCTTACAGTTTTTCATGAAAAAAAAAATATTTTTTAAAACTTTTATAGTATGGTTTAAAATTTTTTGGTAGATTTATTTTTTCTTTTAAAGAAATTTTCCTTTAAATAATTGTTTTTCTTGGTAAATGAATTATAAACTTAAAATAAAAATTTCATGGTTTATGAAATTACGGTTATAAAATAGATTTTTTTAAAAGAAATTAGTTTTTTTCGAAGAATTATCTCGTTAAATTCCGTTGAAATAATTATCAAGGAAGTCCGTGCCATTTGCAATTCTTAAAATGTTGCGAAAATAAAAAAACTTATCCAAAAAGCGTTTCATGGAAAAAGAATTTCCTTGAAAAAAATTTAAAATACGGATTTTAAATTTTCTATCAGAATATTTTTTTCGTTTAAGGCAATATTCTTTTTAATAACCGTTTTTCTTGGTTAATGAATAAATTGCCTTTAATCAAAATTTCGGTGAATAAAATTACGGTTAAAGAATATTTTTTTATGTTTAAAGAATTCGTTTTTTTGTAGAATTTTCTCTTTGAATGCCGTTTAGATATTTATGAAAACGAAGTCCACTTTTTTTTCTTTTTATTAAATTTTACGAAAAATATACATTTCTTCGTAATACAGTGTTTCTTGAAAAAAAATTTCCTTTCCTAAGTGTTTCATGGAAAAATAATTTTTTTTTTTTAAATTTTATGTTATGGATTTTAAATTTTCAGTCGGATTTTTTTTTCGGTTTAAGCGATTTTTTTTAAAACCGTTTTTGTGGTTACTGAATTAATTGGTTTAAAACAAAATTTCACGATGAATGAAATTACGGTTAAAAAATAGTTTTTTATGGTAAAAAATAATCGTTTTTTTTTTAGTATTTTCTATTTGAATTCCGTTTAGATATATTTTCAAGGAAGACCGTGTTTTTGTGATTTTAAAAATTTTTGCGAAAAATACGACTTTTTTAAAAATAAATTTTCTTTTCTAACAGTTTATGAAAAAATCTTTTTTTTAAATTTTAAGGTTTGATTTTTAATGTTTCTGTTAGAAATTTATTTTTGTTTAAGGCCATTTTTGTTTAAAATAACCGTTTTTCTTTGATAATGAATTAATTGCTATAAAACAAAATTTCATGGTGAATGAAATTACGGTTAAAGAAAAAAAAATGGTAAATGTATGGTTTTTTGGAAGAATTTTCTCTTTGAATGACGTATAGTCGAGGAAGTCGGTGATTTTTTGCAATTTTTAAAATTTTTGTTTCAGATTTCATGAAAAAAAAAATTATATATAAAAAAATTTTTACTATGGTTTTTAAATTTTTTGTTAGAATTTTTTTTTGTTCATGATTAATGAAGTTACGGTTAAAAAATAGTTTTTTATGGTAAAAGAAATTCGTTTTTCGAAGAATTTTCTCTTTGAATTCGGTTTCGATATTTATCAGGGAAGTCCGTGCTTTTTGCAATTTTCAAAATGTTTGCGAAAATAAATTACATTTTTCTAACAGTGTTTAATGGAAATAGAATTTCCTTTGAAATAAATTTAAATTATGGTTTTTAAAGTTTCTTTCAGAATATGCGTTTCGTTTAAAGCAATTTTCTATTTAACAACCGTTTTTCTTACTTAAGAATTAATTGCCGTAAATCAAAATTTCACGGTGAATAAAATAACGGTTAAAAAAAGTTTTTTAGGGTGAAAGAAATTCGTTTTTTGGAAGAATTTTCTCCTTGGATGCCGTATAGATATTTATCGAGGAAGACCGTGTTTTTTGAAATTAAAAAATTTTTGAGAAAAATATGATTTTCTTTTAAAATAAATTTTATTTTCTTATGTTTAATGAAAAAAACTCTTTTTTAACAAATTTAACTACGGTCTTAAGATTTTCTGTTAGAAATTTATTCTCGTTAAAGGCAATTTTCTTTTAAATAACAGTTTTTCTTGGATAGTGAATTAATTGCTTTAAAACAAAATTTCATGGTGAATGAAATTACTGTTAAGGAAAATCAATTTTTTGCGATTCCGTTTAGATTTTTTTAAGGAAGGCCGTGTTTTTTGCAATTTTAAAAATTTTTGCAAAAAATATTACTAATAATATTATTAAAAATATGATTTTCTTTTAAAATAAATTTTCTTTTCTTAGAAATTTATTATCGTTTAAGTCAATTTTCTTTAAGATAACCGTTTTTCTTGGATAATGAATTTAATGCATTTAAAACAAAATTTCATGGTGAATGAAATTACGCTAAAAAAAAAGTTTTTTATGGTAAATGTATGGTTTTTTGGAAGAATTTTCTCTTCGAATGTAGTTAAGCTATTTATCGAGGAAGTCCGTGTTTTTTTGCAATTTTTAAAATTTTTGTGAAAAATGTGCAATTTTTAAAATTTTTTGTGAAAAATGTGCAATTTTTAAAATTTTTGTGAAAAATGTGCAATTTTTTTGTTTAAATTTTCTTTTCTTACAGTTTTTCATAAAAAAAAAATTTTTTTAAACTTTTATAGTGTGGTTTTAAAATTTTTTGGTAGATTTATTTTTTCTTTTAAAGAAATTTTCCTTTAAATAACCTTTCTTGGTTAATGAATTATTTGCTTAAAAAACAAAATTTCATGGTTAATGAAATTACGGTTATAAAATAGATTTTTTTAAAAGAAATTAGTTTTTTCGAAGAATTTTCTCGTTGAATTCCGTTTAAATAATTATCAAGGAAGTCCGTGCCTTTTGCAATTTTTCAAATGTCGCGATAATAAAAAAACCTTTTCCAAAAAGTGTTTCATGGAAAAAGAATTTCCTTGAAAAAAATTTATAATATGGATTTTAAATTTTCTATCAGAATATTTTTTTCGTTTGAGGCAATATTCTTTTTTATAACCATTTTTCTTGGTTAATGAATTAATTGCCTTTTCAAAATCGAAATTTTGGTGAATAAAATTACGGTTAAAGAATAGTTTTTTTTATGTTTAAAGAATTAGTTTTTTTGTAGAATTTTCTCTTTGAATACCGTTTAGATATTTGTGAAAACGAAGTCCACTATTTTTTTTTTTTTTTAAATTTTACGAAAAATATGCCTTTCTTTGTAATTACAGTGTTACATGAAAAAAGTTTTCCTAACAGTGTTTCAATAATTTCTTTTTTAAAAATTTTATTATATGGATTTTAAATTTTCAGTCAGAATTTTTTTTTCGGTTAAAGCAATTTTTTTAAAACCGTTTTTGTGGTTACTGAATTAATTGGTTGTAAACAAAATTTCACGATGAATGAAATTTTGGTAAAAAAATGGTAAAAAAAAAGTTTTTCATGGAAAAAAATAATGGTTTTTCTGAAGAATTTTCTCTTTGAATTCCGTTTAGATATTTTTTCAAGGAAGACCGTATTTTTTGCAATTTTAAATTTTTTTGCGAAAATATGTTTTTTTTTTAAATAAATTTCCTTTTTTAAGTGTTACAGGGAAAAAAAATTCTTTTTAAAAAATTTATATAATGACTTTTTAATGTGCTGTTAGAATTTTTTTTTGGTTAAAACCAATGTTCTTTTTTAAAACCGTCTTTCTTGGTTAATGCATTAATTTGGTTCAAAACAAAATTTCACGGTGCATGAAATTACGGTTAAAAAATATTTTTTTTTTTAAAGAATTTTCTCTTTGTATTCATTCCATTTAGATATTTTTTAAGGACCGTGTTTTTTGCAATTTTAAAATTTTTTCAAAAATATTACTTTTTTGAAAATAAATTTTCTTTTTTAAAACCGTCTTTCTTGGTTAATGAATTAATTGGTTTAAAACAAACTTTCACGGTGCATGAAATTACGGTACAAAAAAAGTTTTTTATGGTAAAAAATAATCGCTTTTCGATAGTTTTTTAAGGAAGACTGTGTTTTTTGCAATTTTAAAAATCTTTGCGAAAAATATTTTTTTTTGAAAATAAATCTTCTCAGATCTGTTGTTAGCAGATTATATAAATTAAAATTTTATGTTCCAATTTGCATACTTTGAATAATTTATTTATCATTAGCTGAATCTATTATACGATATGGAATAACAGCTTGGGGACTTTCCTGTAAAACAAATGTAAATCGTGTTCAATCAGTTCAAAATTCATTAGTTAAATTATAAGCTCATAAAAGTTTATATGAACAAAGGCATAATGTTCCGTGCTTTTACCAAAATCTCAAAATTCTCTCAGTTAGAGCTATTCTGTGGTATAAAATTATATTTAAGCATATGAAAAGCCCTATACATAAATAAACTGGACCACACTTACAATACTCGTTTTACGTTAAATGAAGGACTAATTGTACCTTAGCATTTAAACAAAAATGGACAAAAAATGCTGGACTTCACTTTTTTAAAACCATGTTTCTTGGTTAATGAATTAAATTGGTTTAAAACAAAATTTCACGGTGAATGAAATTACGGTTAAAAAATAGTATTTTTATGGTAAAATAAAATCGTTTTTTTGAAGAATTTTCTATTTGAATTCCATTTTGATAATTTATTAAGGACCGTGTTTTTTGCAATTTTAAATATTACTTTTTTGAAAAAAAAAATTCTTTTCTAATAGTGTTTCATAAAAAAAAAAATTCTTTTTTTTTAAATTTTAAAGTATGGTTTTTAAATTTTCTGTAAGAAATTTATTATCGTTTAAGGCAATTTTCTTTTAAATAACCGTATTTCTTGGATAATGAATTAATTGCTTTTAAACAAAATTTCATGGTTAATGAAGTAACGGTTAAAAAATAGTATTTTTATGGTAAAATAAAATCGTTTTATTGAAGAATTTTCTCTTCGAATTCCGTTTAGATTTTTTTAAGGAAGGCCGTGTTTTTTGCAATTTTAAAAATTTTTGCAAAAAATATTACTTTTTTGAAAATAAATTTTCTTTTCTTAGAAATTTATTATCGTTTAAGTCAATTTTCTTTAAAATAACCGTTTTTCTTGGATAATGAATTTAATGCATTAAAACAAAATTTCATGGTGAATGAAATTACGCTTAAAAAAAGTTTTTTATGGTAAATGTATGGTTTTTGGAAGAATTTTCTCTTCGAATGTAGTTAAGCTATTTATCGAGGAGGTCCGTGTTTTTTTGCAATTTTTAAAATTTTTGTGAAAAATGTTATTTTTTTCGTTTAAATTTTCTTTTCTTACAGTTTTTCATGAAAAAAAAAATATTTTTTAAAACTTTTATAGTATGGTTTAAAATTTTTTGGTAGATTTATTTTTTCTTTTAAAGAAATTTTCCTTTAAATAATTGTTTTTCTTGGTAAATGAATTATAAACTTAAAATAAAAATTTCATGGTTTATGAAATTACGGTTATAAAATAGATTTTTTTAAAAGAAATTAGTTTTTTTCGAAGAATTATCTCGTTAAATTCCGTTGAAATAATTATCAAGGAAGTCCGTGCCATTTGCAATTCTTAAAATGTTGCGAAAATAAAAAACTTATCCAAAAAGCGTTTCATGGAAAAAGAATTTCCTTGAAAAAAATTTAAAATACGGATTTTAAATTTTCTATCAGAATATTTTTTTCGTTTAAGGCAATATTCTTTTTAATAACCGTTTTTCTTGGTTAATGAATAAATTGCCTTTAATCAAAATTTCGGTGAATAAAATTACGGTTAAAGAATATTTTTTTATGTTTAAAGAATTCGTTTTTTTGTAGAATTTTCTCTTTGAATGCCGTTTAGATATTTATGAAAACGAAGTCCACTTTTTTTTCTTTTTATTAAATTTTACGAAAAATATACATTTCTTCGTAATACAGTGTTTCTTGAAAAAAATTTCCTTTCCTAAGTGTTTCATGGAAAAATAATTTTTTTTTTTAAATTTTATGTTATGGATTTTAAATTTTCAGTCGGATTTTTTTTTCGGTTTAAGCGATTTTTTTTAAAACCGTTTTTGTGGTTACTGAATTAATTGGTTTAAAACAAAATTTCACGATGAATGAAATTACGGTTAAAAAATAGTTTTTTATGGTAAAAAATAATCGTTTTTTTTTTAGTATTTTCTATTTGAATTCCGTTTAGATATATTTTCAAGGAAGACCGTGTTTTTGTGATTTTAAAAATTTTTGCGAAAAATACGACTTTTTTAAAAATAAATTTTCTTTTCTAACAGTTTATGAAAAAATCTTTTTTTTAAATTTTAAGGTTTGATTTTTAATGTTTCTGTTAGAAATTTATTTTTGTTTAAGGCCATTTTTGTTTAAAATAACCGTTTTTCTTTGATAATGAATTAATTGCTATAAAACAAAATTTCATGGTGAATGAAATTACGGTTAAAGAAAAAAAAATGGTAAATGTATGGTTTTTTGGAAGAATTTTCTCTTTGAATGACGTATAGTCGAGGAAGTCGGTGATTTTTTGCAATTTTTAAAATTTTTGTTTCAGATTTCATGAAAAAAAAAATTATATATAAAAAAATTTTTACTATGGTTTTTAAATTTTTTGTTAGAATTTTTTTTTGTTCATGATTAATGAAGTTACGGTTAAAAAATAGTTTTTTATGGTAAAAGAAATTCGTTTTTCGAAGAATTTTCTCTTTGAATTCGGTTTCGATATTTATCAGGGAAGTCCGTGCTTTTTGCAATTTTCAAAATGTTTGCGAAAATAAATTACATTTTTCTAACAGTGTTTAATGGAAATAGAATTTCCTTTGAAATAAATTTAAATTATGGTTTTTAAAGTTTCTTTCAGAATATGCGTTTCGTTTAAAGCAATTTTCTATTTAACAACCGTTTTTCTTACTTAAGAATTAATTGCCGTAAATCAAAATTTCACGGTGAATAAAATAACGGTTAAAAAAAGTTTTTTAGGGTGAAAGAAATTCGTTTTTTGGAAGAATTTTCTCCTTGGATGCCGTATAGATATTTATCGAGGAAGACCGTGTTTTTTGAAATTAAAAAATTTTTGAGAAAAATATGATTTTCTTTTAAAATAAATTTTATTTTCTTATGTTTAATGAAAAAAACTCTTTTTTAACAAATTTAACTACGGTCTTAAGATTTTCTGTTAGAAATTTATTCTCGTTAAAGGCAATTTTCTTTTAAATAACAGTTTTTCTTGGATAGTGAATTAATTGCTTTAAAACAAAATTTCATGGTGAATGAAATTACTGTTAAGGAAAATCAATTTTTTGCGATTCCGTTTAGATTTTTTTAAGGAAGGCCGTGTTTTTTGCAATTTTAAAAATTTTTGCAAAAAATATTACTAATAATATTATTAAAAATATGATTTTCTTTTAAAATAAATTTTCTTTTCTTAGAAATTTATTATCGTTTAAGTCAATTTTCTTTAAGATAACCGTTTTTCTTGGATAATGAATTTAATGCATTTAAACAAAATTTCATGGTGAATGAAATTACGCTAAAAAAAAGTTTTTTATGGTAAATGTATGGTTTTTGGAAGAATTTTCTCTTCGAATGTAGTTAAGCTATTTATCGAGGAAGTCCGTGTTTTTTTGCAATTTTTAAAATTTTTGTGAAAAATGTGCAATTTTTAAAATTTTTGTGAAAAATGTGCAATTTTTAAAATTTTTGTGAAAAATGTGCAATTTTTTTGTTTAAATTTTCTTTTCTTACAGTTTTTCATAAAAAAAAAATTTTTTTAAACTTTTATAGTGTGGTTTTAAAATTTTTTGGTAGATTTATTTTTTCTTTTAAAGAAATTTTCCTTTAAATAACCGTTTTTCTTGGTTAATGAATTATTTGCTTAAAAAACAAAATTTCATGGTTAATGAAATTACGGTTATAAAATAGATTTTTTTAAAAGAAATTAGTTTTTTCGAAGAATTTTCTCGTTGAATTCCGTTTAAATAATTATCAAGGAAGTCCGTGCCTTTTGCAATTTTTCAAATGTCGCGATAATAAAAAAACCTTTTCCAAAAAGTGTTTCATGGAAAAAGAATTTCCTTGAAAAAAATTTATAATATGGATTTTAAATTTTCTATCAGAATATTTTTTTCGTTTGAGGCAATATTCTTTTTTATAACCATTTTTCTTGGTTAATGAATTAATTGCCTTTTCAAAATCGAAATTTTGGTGAATAAAATTACGGTTAAAGAATAGTTTTTTTTATGTTTAAAGAATTAGTTTTTTTGTAGAATTTTCTCTTTGAATACCGTTTAGATATTTGTGAAAACGAAGTCCACTATTTTTTTTTTTTTTTAAATTTTACGAAAAATATGCCTTTCTTTGTAATTACAGTGTTACATGAAAAAAGTTTTCCTAACAGTGTTTCAATAATTTCTTTTTTAAAAATTTTATTATATGGATTTTAAATTTTCAGTCAGAATTTTTTTTTCGGTTAAAGCAATTTTTTTAAAACCGTTTTTGTGGTTACTGAATTAATTGGTTGTAAACAAAATTTCACGATGAATGAAATTACGGTAAAAAAAAAGTTTTTCATGGTAAAAAATAATGGTTTTTCTGAAGAATTTTCTCTTTGAATTCCGTTTAGATATTTTTTCAAGGAAGACCGTATTTTTTGCAATTTTAAATTTTTTTGCGAAAATATGTTTTTTTTTATATAAATTTCCTTTTTTAAGTGGTACAGGGAAAAAAAATTCTTTTTAAAAAATTTATATAATGACTTTTTAATGTGCTGTTAGAATTTTTTTTTGGTTAAAACCAATGTTCTTTTTTAAAACCGTCTTTCTTGGTTAATGCATTAATTTGGTTCAAAACAAAATTTCACGGTGCATGAAATTACGGTTAAAAAAAGTTTTTTTATGTAAAAAAATATTTTCTCTTTGTATTCCATTTAGATATTTTTTAAGGACCGTGTTTTTTGCAATTTTAAAATTTTTTCAAAAATATTACTTTTTTGAAAATAAATTTTCTTTTCTAACAGTGTTTCATGAAAAAAAATCTTTTTTAACAATTTTAAAGTATGGTTTTAAATTTTCTGTTAGAAATTTATTTAAGTTTAAAGCATTTCTTTTAAATAATCGTTTTTCTTGGATAATGAATAAATTAAATTAAAACAAAATTTCATGGTGAATAAAATTACGATTAAAAAAAGTTTTTATGGTAAATGTATGGTTTTTTGAAAATTTTTCTCTTTGAATTCCGTTTAGATATTTTTTCAAGAAAGAACGTATTTCTGGCAATTTAAAAATTTTTTGCGAATATAAGTTTTTTTTTATATATAAATTTCCTTTTTTAAATGTTACACGGAAAAAAAAATCTTTTTAAAAAATTTATATAATGACTTTTTAATTTTCTGTTGAAATATTTTTTGTTTTAAAGCAATTTTCTTTTTTAAAACCGTCTTTCTTGGTTAATGAATTAATTGGTTTCAAACAAACTTTCACGGTGCATGAAATTACGGTACAAAAAAAGTTTTTTATGGTAAAAAATAATCGCTTTTCGATAGTTTTTTAAGGAAGACTGTGTTTTTTGCAATTTTAAAAATCTTTGCGAAAAATAATTTTTTTTGAAAATAAATTTTCTCAGATCTGTTGTTAGCAGATTATATAAATTAAAATTTTATGTTCCAATTTGCATACTTTGAATAATTTATTTATCATTAGCTGAATCTATTATACGATATGGAATAACAGCTTGGGGACTTTAAAAACTCTTTTTTAACAAATTTAACTACGGTCTTAAAATTTTCTGTTAGAAATTTATTCTCGTTAAAGGCAATTTTCTTTTAAATAACAGTTTTTCTTGGATAGTGAATTAATTGCTTTAAAACAAAATTTCATGGTGAATGAAATTACTGTTAAGGAAAATCAATTTTTTGCGATTCCGTTTAGATTTTTTTAAGGAAGGCCGTGTTTTTTGCAATTTTAAAAATTTTTGCAAAAAATATTACTAATAATATTATTAAAAATATGATTTTCTTTTAAAATAAATTTTCTTTTCTTAGAAATTTATTATCGTTTAAGTCAATTTTCTTTAAGATAACCGTTTTTCTTGGATAATGAATTTAATGCATTTAAACAAAATTTCATGGTGAATGAAATTACGCTAAAAAAAAAGTTTTTTATGGTAAATGTATGGTTTTTGGAAGAATTTTCTCTTCGAATGTAGTTAAGCTATTTATCGAGGAAGTCCGTGTTTTTTTGCAATTTTTAAAATTTTTGTGAAAAATGTGCTATTTTTAAAATTTTTGTGAAAAATGTGCAATTTTTAAAATTTTTGTGAAAAATGTGCAATTTTTTTATTTAAATTTTTTTTTCTTACAGTTTTTCATAAAAAAAAATTTTTTTTAAACTTTTATAGTGTGGTTTTAAAATTTTTTGGTAGATTTATTTTTTCTTTTAAAGAAATTTTCCTTTAAATAACCGTTTTTCTTGGTTAATGAATTATTTGCTTAAAAAACAAAATTTCATGGTTAATGAAATTACGGTTATAAAATAGATTTTTTTAAAAGAAATTAGTTTTTTCGAAGAATTTTCTCGTTGAATTCCGTTTAAATAATTATCAAGGAAGTCCGTGCCTTTTGCAATTTTTCAAATGTCGCGATAATAAAAAAACCTTTTCCAAAAAGTGTTTCATGGAAAAAGAATTTCCTTGAAAAAAATTTATAATATGGATTTTAAATTTTCTATCAGAATATTTTTTTCGTTTGAGGCAATATTCTTTTTTATAACCATTTTTCTTGGTTAATGAATTAATTGCCTTTTCAAAATCGAAATTTTGGTGAATAAAATTACGGTTAAAGAATAGTTTTTTTTTATGTTTAAAGAATTAGTTTTTTTGTAGAATTTTCTCTTTGAATACCGTTTAGATATTTGTGAAAACGAAGTCCACTATTTTTTTTTTTTTTTAAATTTTACGAAAAATATGCCTTTCTTTGTAATTACAGTGTTACATGAAAAAAGTTTTCCTAACAGTGTTTCAATAATTTCTTTTTTAAAAATTTTATTATATGGATTTTAAATTTTCAGTCAGAATTTTTTTTTCGGTTAAAGCAATTTTTTTAAAACCGTTTTTGTGGTTACTGAATTAATTGGTTGTAAACAAAATTTCACGATGAATGAAATTACGGTAAAAAAAAAGTTTTTCATGGAAAAAAATAATGGTTTTTCTGAAGAATTTTCTCTTTGAATTCCGTTTAGATATTTTTTCAAGGAAGACCGTATTTTTTGCAATTTTAAATTTTTTTGCGAAAATATGTTTTTTTTATATAAATTTCCTTTTTTAAGTGGTACAGGGAAAAAAAATTCTTTTTAAAAAATTTATATAATGACTTTTTAATGTGCTGTTAGAATTTTTTTTTGGTTAAAACCAATGTTCTTTTTTAAAACCGTCTTTCTTGGTTAATGCATTAATTTGGTTCAAAACAAAATTTCACGGTGCATGAAATTACGGTTAAAAAAAAGTTTTTTTATGTAAAAAAATATTTTCTCTTTGTATTCCATTTAGATATTTTTTAAGGACCGTGTTTTTTGCAATTTTAAAATTTTTTCAAAAATATTACTTTTTTGAAAATAAATTTTCTTTTCTAACAGTGTTTCATGAAAAAAAATCTTTTTTAACAATTTTAAAGTATGGTTTTAAATTTTCTGTTAGAAATTTATTTAAGTTTAAAGCATTTCTTTTAAATAATCGTTTTTCTTGGATAATGAATAAATTAAATTAAAACAAAATTTCATGGTGAATAAAATTACGATTAAAAAAAGTTTTTATGGTAAATGTATGGTTTTTTGAAAATTTTTCTCTTTGAATTCCGTTTAGATATTTTTTCAAGAAAGAACGTATTTCTGGCAATTTAAAAATTTTTTGCGAATATAAGTTTTTTTTTATATATAAATTTCCTTTTTTAAATGTTACACGGAAAAAAAAATCTTTTTAAAAAATTTATATAATGACTTTTCAATTTTCTGTTGAAATATTTTTTGTTTTAAAGCAATTTTCTTTTTTAAAACCGTCTTTCTTGGTTAATGAATTAATTGGTTTCAAACAAACTTTCACGGTGCATGAAATTACGGTACAAAAAAAGTTTTTTATGGTAAAAAATAATCGCTTTTCGATAGTTTTTTAAGGAAGACTGTGTTTTTTGCAATTTTAAAAATCTTTGCGAAAAATAATTTTTTTTGAAAATAAATTTTCTCAGATCTGTTGTTAGCAGATTATATAAATTAAAATTTTATGTTCCAATTTGCATACTTTGAATAATTTATTTATCATTAGCTGAATCTATTATACGATATGGAATAACAGCTTGGGGACTTTAAAAACTCTTTTTTAACAAATTTAACTACGGTCTTAAAATTTTCTGTTAGAAATTTATTCTCGTTAAAGGCAATTTTCTTTTAAATAACAGTTTTTCTTGGATAGTGAATTAATTGCTTTAAAACAAAATTTCATGGTGAATGAAATTACTGTTAAGGAAAATCAATTTTTTGCGATTCCGTTTAGATTTTTTTAAGGAAGGCCGTGTTTTTTGCAATTTTAAAAATTTTTGCAAAAAATATTACTAATAATATTATTAAAAATATGATTTTCTTTTAAAATAAATTTTCTTTTCTTAGAAATTTATTATCGTTTAAGTCAATTTTCTTTAAGATAACCGTTTTTCTTGGATAATGAATTTAATGCATTTAAACAAAATTTCATGGTGAATGAAATTACGCTAAAAAAAAAGTTTTTTATGGTAAATGTATGGTTTTTGGAAGAATTTTCTCTTCGAATGTAGTTAAGCTATTTATCGAGGAAGTCCGTGTTTTTTTGCAATTTTTAAAATTTTTGTGAAAAATGTGCTATTTTTAAAATTTTTGTGAAAAATGTGCAATTTTTAAAATTTTTGTGAAAAATGTGCAATTTTTTTATTTAAATTTTTTTTTCTTACAGTTTTTCATAAAAAAAAATTTTTTTTTAAACTTTTATAGTGTGGTTTTAAAATTTTTTGGTAGATTTATTTTTTCTTTTAAAGAAATTTTCCTTTAAATAACCGTTTTTCTTGGTTAATGAATTATTTGCTTAAAAAACAAAATTTCATGGTTAATGAAATTACGGTTATAAAATAGATTTTTTTAAAAGAAATTAGTTTTTTCGAAGAATTTTCTCGTTGAATTCCGTTTAAATAATTATCAAGGAAGTCCGTGCCTTTTGCAATTTTTCAAATGTCGCGATAATAAAAAAACCTTTTCCAAAAAGTGTTTCATGGAAAAAGAATTTCCTTGAAAAAAATTTATAATATGGATTTTAAATTTTCTATCAGAATATTTTTTTCGTTTGAGGCAATATTCTTTTTTATAACCATTTTTCTTGGTTAATGAATTAATTGCCTTTTCAAAATCGAAATTTTGGTGAATAAAATTACGGTTAAAGAATAGTTTTTTTTTATGTTTAAAGAATTAGTTTTTTTGTAGAATTTTCTCTTTGAATACCGTTTAGATATTTGTGAAAACGAAGTCCACTATTTTTTTTTTTTTTTAAATTTTACGAAAAATATGCCTTTCTTTGTAATTACAGTGTTACATGAAAAAAGTTTTCCTAACAGTGTTTCAATAATTTCTTTTTTAAAAATTTTATTATATGGATTTTAAATTTTCAGTCAGAATTTTTTTTTCGGTTAAAGCAATTTTTTTAAAACCGTTTTTGTGGTTACTGAATTAATTGGTTGTAAACAAAATTTCACGATGAATGAAATTACGGTAAAAAAAAAGTTTTTCATGGAAAAAAATAATGGTTTTTCTGAAGAATTTTCTCTTTGAATTCCGTTTAGATATTTTTTCAAGGAAGACCGTATTTTTTGCAATTTTAAATTTTTTTGCGAAAATATGTTTTTTTTATATAAATTTCCTTTTTTAAGTGGTACAGGGAAAAAAAATTCTTTTTAAAAAATTTATATAATGACTTTTTAATGTGCTGTTAGAATTTTTTTTTGGTTAAAACCAATGTTCTTTTTTAAAACCGTCTTTCTTGGTTAATGCATTAATTTGGTTCAAAACAAAATTTCACGGTGCATGAAATTACGGTTAAAAAAAAGTTTTTTTATGTAAAAAAATATTTTCTCTTTGTATTCCATTTAGATATTTTTTAAGGACCGTGTTTTTTGCAATTTTAAAATTTTTTCAAAAATATTACTTTTTTGAAAATAAATTTTCTTTTCTAACAGTGTTTCATGAAAAAAAATCTTTTTTAACAATTTTAAAGTATGGTTTTAAATTTTCTGTTAGAAATTTATTTAAGTTTAAAGCTTTTCTTTTAAATAATCGTTTTTTCTTGGATAATGAATAAATTAAATTAAAACAAAATTTCATGGTGAATAAAATTACGATTAAAAAAAGTTTTTATGGTAAACGTATGGTTTTTTGAAAATTTTTCTCTTTGAATTCCGTTTAGATATTTTTTCAAGAAAGAACGTATTTCTGGCAATTTAAAAATTTTTTGCGAATATAAGTTTTTTTTATATATAAATTTCCTTTTTTAAATGTTACATGGAAAAAAAATCTTTTTAAAAAATTTATATAATGACTTTTTAATTTTCTGTTGAAATATTTTTTGTTTTAAAGCAATTTTCTTTTGTAAAACCGTCTTTCTTGGTTAATGAATTAATTGGTTTAAAACAAACTTTCACGGTGCATGAAATTACGGTACAAAAAAAGTTTTTTATGGTAAAAAATAATCGCTTTTCAATAGTTTTTTAAGGAAGACTGTGTTTTTTGCAATTTTAAAAATCCTTGCGAAAAATATTTTTTTTTGAAAATAAATCTTCTCAGATCTGTTGTTAGCAGATTATATAAATTAAAATTTTATGTTCCAATTTGCATACTTTGAATAATTTATTTATCATTAGCTGAATCTATTATACGATATGGAATAACAGCTTGGGGACTTTAAAACTCTTTTTTAACAAATTTAACTACGGTCTTAAAATTTTCTGTTAGAAATTTATTCTCGTTAAAGGCAATTTTCTTTTAAATAACAGTTTTTCTTGGATAGTGAATTAATTGCTTTAAAACAAAATTTCATGGTGAATGAAATTACTGTTAAGGAAAATCAATTTTTTGCGATTCCGTTTAGATTTTTTTAAGGAAGGCCGTGTTTTTTGCAATTTTAAAAATTTTTGCAAAAAATATTACTAATAATATTATTAAAAATATGATTTTCTTTTAAAATAAATTTTCTTTTCTTAGAAATTTATTATCGTTTAAGTCAATTTTCTTTAAGATAACCGTTTTTCTTGGATAATGAATTTAATGCATTTAAACAAAATTTCATGGTGAATGAAATTACGCTAAAAAAAAAGTTTTTTATGGTAAATGTATGGTTTTTGGAAGAATTTTCTCTTCGAATGTAGTTAAGCTATTTATCGAGGAAGTCCGTGTTTTTTTGCAATTTTTAAAATTTTTGTGAAAAATGTGCTATTTTTAAAATTTTTGTGAAAAATGTGCAATTTTTAAAATTTTTGTGAAAAATGTGCAATTTTTTTATTTAAATTTTCTTTTCTTACAGTTTTTCATAAAAAAAATTTTTTTTTAAACTTTTATAGTGTGGTTTTAAAATTTTTTGGTAGATTTATTTTTTCTTTTAAAGAAATTTTCCTTTAAATAACCGTTTTTCTTGGTTAATGAATTATTTGCTTAAAAAACAAAATTTCATGGTTAATGAAATTACGGTTATAAAATAGATTTTTTTAAAAGAAATTAGTTTTTTCGAAGAATTTTCTCGTTGAATTCCGTTTAAATAATTATCAAGGAAGTCCGTGCCTTTTGCAATTTTTCAAATGTCGCGATAATAAAAAAACCTTTTCCAAAAAGTGTTTCATGGAAAAAGAATTTCCTTGAAAAAAATTTATAATATGGATTTTAAATTTTCTATCAGAATATTTTTTTCGTTTGAGGCAATATTCTTTTTTATAACCATTTTTCTTGGTTAATGAATTAATTGCCTTTTCAAAATCGAAATTTTGGTGAATAAAATTACGGTTAAAAAATAGTTTTTTTTTATGTTTAAAGAATTAGTTTTTTTGTAGAATTTTCTCTTTGAATACCGTTTAGATATTTATGAAAACGAAGTCCACTTTTTTTCTTTTTTTTTTTAAATTTTACGAAAAATATGCCTTTCTTTGTAAATACAGTGTTTCATGAAAAAAGTTTTCCTAACAGTGTTTCAATAATTTCTTTTTTAAAAATTTTATAATATGGATTTTAAATTTTCAGTCAGAATTTTTTTTTCGGTTAAAGCAATTTTTTTTAAAACCGTTTTTGTAGTTACTGAATTAATTGGTTGTAAACAAAATTTCACGATGAATGAAATTACGGTTAAAAAAAAGTTTTTCATGGAAAAAAATAATCGTTTTTCTGAAGAATTTTCTCTTTGAATTCCGTTTAGATATTTTTTCAAGGAAGACCGTATTTTTTGCAATTTTAAATTTTTTTGCGAAAATATGTTTTTTTTTTATATAAATTTCCTTTTTTAAGTGTTACAGGGAAAAAAAATCTTTTTAAAAAATTTATATAATGACTTTTTAATGTGCTGTTAGAATTTTTTTTTGGTTAAAACCAATGTTCTTTTTTAAAACCGTCTTTCTTGGTTAATGCATTAATTTGGTTCAAAACAAAATTTCACGGTGCATGAAATTACGGTTAAAAAATATTTTTTTTTTTAAAGAATTTTCTCTTTGTATTCATTCCATTTAGATATTTTTTAAGGACCGTGTTTTTTGCAATTTTAAAATTTTTTCAAAAATATTACTTTTTTGAAAATAAATTTTCTTTTTTAAAACCGTCTTTCTTGGTTAATGAATTAATTGGTTTAAAACAAACTTTCACGGTGCATGAAATTACGGTACAAAAAAAGTTTTTTATGGTAAAAAATAATCGCTTTTCGATAGTTTTTTAAGGAAGACTGTGTTTTTTGCAATTTTAAAAATCTTTGCGAAAAATATTTTTTTTTGAAAATAAATCTTCTCAGATCTGTTGTTAGCAGATTATATAAATTAAAATTTTATGTTCCAATTTGCATACTTTGAATAATTTATTTATCATTAGCTGAATCTATTATACGATATGGAATAACAGCTTGGGGACTTTCCTGTAAAACAAATGTAAATCGTGTTCAATCAGTTCAAAATTCATTAGTTAAATTATAAGCTCATAAAAGTTTATATGAACAAAGGCATAATGTTCCGTGCTTTTACCAAAATCTCAAAATTCTCTCAGTTAGAGCTATTCTGTGGTATAAAATTATATTTAAGCATATGAAAAGCCCTATACATAAATAAACTGGACCACACTTACAATACTCGTTTTACGTTAAATGAAGGACTAATTGTACCTTAGCATTTAAACAAAAATGGACAAAAAATGCTGGACTTCACTTTTTTAAAACCATGTTTCTTGGTTAATGAATTAAATTGGTTTAAAACAAAATTTCACGGTGAATGAAATTACGGTTAAAAAATAGTATTTTTATGGTAAAATAAAATCGTTTTTTTGAAGAATTTTCTATTTGAATTCCATTTTGATAATTTATTAAGGACCGTGTTTTTTGCAATTTTAAATATTACTTTTTTGAAAAAAAAAATTCTTTTCTAATAGTGTTTCATAAAAAAAAAAATTCTTTTTTTTTAAATTTTAAAGTATGGTTTTTAAATTTTCTGTAAGAAATTTATTATCGTTTAAGGCAATTTTCTTTTAAATAACCGTATTTCTTGGATAATGAATTAATTGCTTTTAAACAAAATTTCATGGTTAATGAAGTAACGGTTAAAAAATAGTATTTTTATGGTAAAATAAAATCGTTTTATTGAAGAATTTTCTCTTCGAATTCCGTTTAGATTTTTTTAAGGAAGGCCGTGTTTTTTGCAATTTTAAAAATTTTTGCAAAAAATATTACTTTTTTGAAAATAAATTTTCTTTTCTTAGAAATTTATTATCGTTTAAGTCAATTTTCTTTAAAATAACCGTTTTTCTTGGATAATGAATTTAATGCATTAAAACAAAATTTCATGGTGAATGAAATTACGCTAAAAAAAGGTTTTTTATGGTAAATGTATGGTTTTTGGAAGAATTTTCTCTTCGAATGTAGTTAAGTTATTTATCGAGGAAGTCCGTGTTTTTTTGCAATTTTTAAAATTTTTGTGAAAAATGTTTTTTTTTTGTTTAAATTTTCTTTTCTTACAGTTTTTCATAAAAAAAAATTTTTTTTAAACTTTTATAGTGTGGTTTTAAAATTTTTTGGTAGATTTATTTTTTCTTTTAAAGAAATTTTCCTTTAAATAACCGTTTTTCTTGGTTAATGAATTATTTGCTTAAAAACAAAATTTCATGGTTAATGAAATTACGGTTATAAAATAGATTTTTTTAAAAGAAATTAGTTTTTTCGAAGAATTTTCTCGTTGAATTCCGTTTAAATAATTATCAAGGAAGTCCGTGCCTTTTGCAATTTTTCAAATGTTGCGATAATAAAAAAACCTTTTCCAAAAAGTGTTTCATGGAAAAAGAATTTCCTTGAAAAAAATTTATAATATGGATTTTAAATTTTCTATCAGAATATTTTTTTCGTTTGAGGCAATATTCTTTTTAATAACCATTTTTCTTGGTTAATGAATTAATTGCCTTTTCAAAATCGAAATTTTGGTGAATAAAATTACGGTTAAAGAATAGTTTTTTTTTATGTTTAAAGAATTAGTTTTTTTGTAGAATTTTCTCTTTGAATACCGTTTAGATATTTATGAAAACGAAGTCCACTTTTTTTCTTTTTTTTTTTAAATTTTACGAAAAATATGCCTTTCTTTGTAAATACAGTGTTTCATGAAAAAAGTTTTCCTAACAGTGTTTCAATAATTTCTTTTTTAAAAATTTTATAATATGGATTTTAAATTTTCAGTCAGAATTTTTTTTTCGGTTAAAGCAATTTTTTTTAAAACCGTTTTTGTAGTTACTGAATTAATTGGTTGTAAACAAAATTTCACGATGAATGAAATTACGGTTAAAAAAAAGTTTTTCATGGAAAAAAATAATCGTTTTTCTGAAGAATTTTCTCTTTGAATTCCGTTTAGATATTTTTTCAAGGAAGACCGTATTTTTGCAATTTTAAATTTTTTTGCGAAAATATGTTTTTTTTTTAAATAAATTTCCTTTTTTAAGTGTTACAGGGAAAAAAAATCTTTTTAAAAAATTTATATAATGACTTTTTAATGTGCTGTTAGAATTTTTTTTTGGTTAAAACCAATGTTCTTTTTTAAAACCGTCTTTCTTGGTTAATGCATTAATTTGGTTCAAAACAAAATTTCACGGTGCATGAAATTACGGTTAAAAAATATTTTTTTTTTTAAAGAATTTTCTCTTTGTATTCATTCCATTTAGATATTTTTTAAGGACCGTGTTTTTTGCAATTTTAAAATTTTTTCAAAAATATTACTTTTTTGAAAATAAATTTTCTTTTTTAAAACCGTCTTTCTTGGTTAATGAATTAATTGGTTTAAAACAAACTTTCACGGTGCATGAAATTACGGTACAAAAAAAGTTTTTTATGGTAAAAAATAATCGCTTTTCGATAGTTTTTTAAGGAAGACTGTGTTTTTTGCAATTTTAAAAATCTTTGCGAAAAATATTTTTTTTTGAAAATAAATCTTCTCAGATCTGTTGTTAGCAGATTATATAAATTAAAATTTTATGTTCCAATTTGCATACTTTGAATAATTTATTTATCATTAGCTGAATCTATTATACGATATGGAATAACAGCTTGGGGACTTTCCTGTAAAACAAATGTAAATCGTGTTCAATCAGTTCAAAATTCATTAGTTAAATTATAAGCTCATAAAAGTTTATATGAACAAAGGCATAATGTTCCGTGCTTTTACCAAAATCTCAAAATTCTCTCAGTTAGAGCTATTCTGTGGTATAAAATTATATTTAAGCATATGAAAAGCCCTATACATAAATAAACTGGACCACACTTACAATACTCGTTTTACGTTAAATGAAGGACTAATTGTACCTTAGCATTTAAACAAAAATGGACAAAAAATGCTGGACTTCACTTTTTTAAAACCATGTTTCTTGGTTAATGAATTAAATTGGTTTAAAACAAAATTTCACGGTGAATGAAATTACGGTTAAAAAATAGTATTTTTATGGTAAAATAAAATCGTTTTTTTGAAGAATTTTCTATTTGAATTCCATTTTGATAATTTATTAAGGACCGTGTTTTTGCAATTTTAAATATTACTTTTTTGAAAAAAAAAATTCTTTTCTAATAGTGTTTCATAAAAAAAAAAATTCTTTTTTTTTAAATTTTAAAGTATGGTTTTTAAATTTTCTGTAAGAAATTTATTATCGTTTAAGGCAATTTTCTTTTAAATAACCGTATTTCTTGGATAATGAATTAATTGCTTTTAAACAAAATTTCATGGTTAATGAAGTAACGGTTAAAAAATAGTATTTTTATGGTAAAATAAAATCGTTTTATTGAAGAATTTTCTCTTCGAATTCCGTTTAGATTTTTTTAAGGAAGGCCGTGTTTTTTGCAATTTTAAAAATTTTTGCAAAAAATATTACTTTTTTGAAAATAAATTTTCTTTTCTTAGAAATTTATTATCGTTTAAGTCAATTTTCTTTAAAATAACCGTTTTTCTTGGATAATGAATTTAATGCATTAAAACAAAATTTCATGGTGAATGAAATTACGCTTAAAAAAAGTTTTTTATGGTAAATGTATGGTTTTTGGAAGAATTTTCTCTTCGAATGTAGTTAAGCTATTTATCGAGGAGGTCCGTGTTTTTTTGCAATTTTTAAAATTTTTGTGAAAAATGTTATTTTTTTCGTTTAAATTTTCTTTTCTTACAGTTTTTCATGAAAAAAAAAATATTTTTTAAAACTTTTATAGTATGGTTTAAAATTTTTTGGTAGATTTATTTTTTCTTTTAAAGAAATTTTCCTTTAAATAATTGTTTTTCTTGGTAAATGAATTATAAACTTAAAATAAAAATTTCATGGTTTATGAAATTACGGTTATAAAATAGATTTTTTTAAAAGAAATTAGTTTTTTTCGAAGAATTATCTCGTTAAATTCCGTTGAAATAATTATCAAGGAAGTCCGTGCCATTTGCAATTCTTAAAATGTTGCGAAAATAAAAAACTTATCCAAAAAGCGTTTCATGGAAAAAGAATTTCCTTGAAAAAAATTTAAAATACGGATTTTAAATTTTCTATCAGAATATTTTTTTCGTTTAAGGCAATATTCTTTTTAATAACCGTTTTTCTTGGTTAATGAATAAATTGCCTTTAATCAAAATTTCGGTGAATAAAATTACGGTTAAAGAATATTTTTTTATGTTTAAAGAATTCGTTTTTTTGTAGAATTTTCTCTTTGAATGCCGTTTAGATATTTATGAAAACGAAGTCCACTTTTTTTTCTTTTTATTAAATTTTACGAAAAATATACATTTCTTCGTAATACAGTGTTTCTTGAAAAAAAATTTCCTTTCCTAAGTGTTTCATGGAAAAATAATTTTTTTTTTTTAAATTTTATGTTATGGATTTTAAATTTTCAGTCGGATTTTTTTTTCGGTTTAAGCGATTTTTTTTAAAACCGTTTTTGTGGTTACTGAATTAATTGGTTTAAAACAAAATTTCACGATGAATGAAATTACGGTTAAAAAATAGTTTTTTATGGTAAAAAATAATCGTTTTTTTTTTAGTATTTTCTATTTGAATTCCGTTTAGATATATTTTCAAGGAAGACCGTGTTTTTGTGATTTTAAAAATTTTTGCGAAAAATACGACTTTTTTAAAAATAAATTTTCTTTTCTAACAGTTTATGAAAAAATCTTTTTTTTAAATTTTAAGGTTTGATTTTTAATGTTTCTGTTAGAAATTTATTTTTGTTTAAGGCCATTTTTGTTTAAAATAACCGTTTTTCTTTGATAATGAATTAATTGCTATAAAACAAAATTTCATGGTGAATGAAATTACGGTTAAAGAAAAAAAAATGGTAAATGTATGGTTTTTTGGAAGAATTTTCTCTTTGAATGACGTATAGTCGAGGAAGTCGGTGATTTTTTGCAATTTTTAAAATTTTTGTTTCAGATTTCATGAAAAAAAAAATTATATATAAAAAAATTTTTACTATGGTTTTTAAATTTTTTGTTAGAATTTTTTTTTGTTCATGATTAATGAAGTTACGGTTAAAAAATAGTTTTTTATGGTAAAAGAAATTCGTTTTTCGAAGAATTTTCTCTTTGAATTCGGTTTCGATATTTATCAGGGAAGTCCGTGCTTTTTGCAATTTTCAAAATGTTTGCGAAAATAAATTACATTTTTCTAACAGTGTTTAATGGAAATAGAATTTCCTTTGAAATAAATTTAAATTATGGTTTTTAAAGTTTCTTTCAGAATATGCGTTTCGTTTAAAGCAATTTTCTATTTAACAACCGTTTTTCTTACTTAAGAATTAATTGCCGTAAATCAAAATTTCACGGTGAATAAAATAACGGTTAAAAAAAGTTTTTTAGGGTGAAAGAAATTCGTTTTTTGGAAGAATTTTCTCCTTGGATGCCGTATAGATATTTATCGAGGAAGACCGTGTTTTTTGAAATTAAAAAATTTTTGAGAAAAATATGATTTTCTTTTAAAATAAATTTTATTTTCTTATGTTTAATGAAAAAAACTCTTTTTTAACAAATTTAACTACGGTCTTAAGATTTTCTGTTAGAAATTTATTCTCGTTAAAGGCAATTTTCTTTTAAATAACAGTTTTTCTTGGATAGTGAATTAATTGCTTTAAAACAAAATTTCATGGTGAATGAAATTACTGTTAAGGAAAATCAATTTTTTGCGATTCCGTTTAGATTTTTTTAAGGAAGGCCGTGTTTTTTGCAATTTTAAAAATTTTTGCAAAAAATATTACTAATAATATTATTAAAAATATGATTTTCTTTTAAAATAAATTTTCTTTTCTTAGAAATTTATTATCGTTTAAGTCAATTTTCTTTAAGATAACCGTTTTTCTTGGATAATGAATATAATGCATTTAAACAAAATTTCATGGTGAATGAAATTACGCTAAAAAAAAAGTTTTTTATGGTAAATGTATGGTTTTTGGAAGAATTTTCTCTTCGAATGTAGTTAAGCTATTTATCGAGGAAGTCCGTGTTTTTTTGCAATTTTTAAAATTTTTGTGAAAAATGTGCAATTTTTAAAATTTTTGTGAAAAATGTGCAATTTTTAAAATTTTTGTGAAAAATGTGCAATTTTTTTGTTTAAATTTTCTTTTCTTACAGTTTTTCATAAAAAAAAAATTTTTTTAAACTTTTATAGTGTGGTTTTAAAATTTTTTGGTAGATTTATTTTTTCTTTTAAAGAAATTTTCCTTTAAATAACCGTTTTTCTTGGTTAATGAATTATTTGCTTAAAAAACAAAATTTCATGGTTAATGAAATTACGGTTATAAAATAGATTTTTTTAAAAGAAATTAGTTTTTTCGAAGAATTTTCTCGTTGAATTCCGTTTAAATAATTATCAAGGAAGTCCGTGCCTTTTGCAATTTTTCAAATGTCGCGATAATAAAAAAACCTTTTCCAAAAAGTGTTTCATGGAAAAAGAATTTCCTTGAAAAAAATTTATAATATGGATTTTAAATTTTCTATCAGAATATTTTTTTCGTTTGAGGCAATATTCTTTTTTATAACCATTTTTCTTGGTTAATGAATTAATTGCCTTTTCAAAATCGAAATTTTGGTGAATAAAATTACGGTTAAAGAATAGTTTTTTTTATGTTTAAAGAATTAGTTTTTTTGTAGAATTTTCTCTTTGAATACCGTTTAGATATTTGTGAAAACGAAGTCCACTATTTTTTTTTTTTTTAAATTTTACGAAAAATATGCCTTTCTTTGTAATTACAGTGTTACATGAAAAAAGTTTTCCTAACAGTGTTTCAATAATTTCTTTTTTAAAAATTTTATTATATGGATTTTAAATTTTCAGTCAGAATTTTTTTTTCGGTTAAAGCAATTTTTTTAAAACCGTTTTTGTGGTTACTGAATTAATTGGTTGTAAACAAAATTTCACGATGAATGAAATTACGGTAAAAAAAAAGTTTTTCATGGAAAAAAATAATGGTTTTTCTGAAGAATTTTCTCTTTGAATTCCGTTTAGATATTTTTTCAAGGAAGACCGTATTTTTTGCAATTTTAAATTTTTTTGCTAAAATATGTTTTTTTTATATAAATTTCCTTTTTTAAGTGGTACAGGGAAAAAAAATTCTTTTTAAAAAATTTATATAATGACTTTTTAATGTGCTGTTAGAATTTTTTTTTGGTTAAAACCAATGTTCTTTTTTAAAACCGTCTTTATTGGTTAATGCATTAATTTGGTTCAAAACAAAATTTCACGGTGCATGAAATTACGGTTAAAAAAAAGTTTTTTTATGTAAAAAAATATTTTCTCTTTGTATTCCATTTAGATATTTTTTAAGGACCGTGTTTTTTGCAATTTTAAAATTTTTTCAAAAATATTACTTTTTTGAAAATAAATTTTCTTTTCTAACAGTGTTTCATGAAAAAAAATCTTTTTTAACAATTTTAAAGTATGGTTTTAAATTTTCTGTTAGAAATTTATTTAAGTTTAAAGCTTTTCTTTTAAATAATCGTTTTTCTTGGATAATGAATAAATTAAATTAAAACAAAATTTCATGGTGAATAAAATTACGATTAAAAAAAGTTTTTATGGTAAACGTATGGTTTTTTGAAAATTTTTCTCTTTGAATTCCGTTTAGATATTTTTTCAAGAAAGAACGTATTTCTGGCAATTTAAAAATTTTTTGCGAATATAAGTTTTTTTTATATATAAATTTCCTTTTTTAAATGTTACATGGAAAAAAAATCTTTTTAAAAAATTTATATAATGACTTTTTAATTTTCTGTTGAAATATTTTTTGTTTTAAAGCAATTTTCTTTTGTAAAACCGTCTTTCTTGGTTAATGAATTAATTGGTTTAAAACAAACTTTCACGGTGCATGAAATTACGGTACAAAAAAAGTTTTTTATGGTAAAAAATAATCGCTTTTCGATAGTTTTTTAAGGAAGACTGTGTTTTTTGCAATTTTAAAAATCTTTGCGAAAAATATTTTTTTTTGAAAATAAATCTTCTCAGATCTGTTGTTAGCAGATTATATAAATTAAAATTTTATGTTCCAATTTGCATACTTTGAATAATTTATTTATCATTAGCTGAATCTATTATACGATATGGAATAACAGCTTGGGGACTTTCCTGTAAAACAAATGTAAATCGTGTTCAATCAGTTCAAAATTCATTACTTAAATTATAAGCTCATAAAAGTTTATATGAACAAAGGCATAATGTTCCGTGCTTTTACCAAAATCTCAAAATTCTCTCAGTTAGAGCTATTCTGTGGTATAAAATTATATTTTAGCATATGAAAAGCCCTATACATAAATAAACTGGACCACACTTACAATACTCGTTTTACGTTAAATGAAGGACTAATTGTACCTTAGCATTTAAACAAAAATGGACAAAAAATGCTGGACTTCACTTTTTTAAAACCATGTTTCTTGGTTAATGAATTAAATTGGTTTAAAACAAAATTTCACGGTGAATGAAATTACGGTTAAAAAATAGTATTTTTATGGTAAAATAAAATCGTTTTTTTGAAGAATTTTCTATTTGAATTCCATTTTGATAATTTATTAAGGACCGTGTTTTTTGCAATTTTAAATATTACTTTTTTGAAAAAAAAATTTCTTTTCTAATAGTGTTTCATAAAAAAAAAAATTCTTTTTTTTTAAATTTTAAAGTATGGTTTTTAAATTTTCTGTAAGAAATTTATTATCGTTTAAGGCAATTTTCTTTTAAATAACCGTATTTCTTGGATAATGAATTAATTGCTTTTAAACAAAATTTCATGGTTAATGAAGTAACGGTTAAAAAATAGTATTTTTATGGTAAAATAAAATCGTTTTATTGAAGAATTTTCTCTTCGAATTCCGTTTAGATTTTTTTAAGGAAGGCCGTGTTTTTTGCAATTTTAAAAATTTTTGCAAAAAATATTACTTTTTTGAAAATAAATTTTCTTTTCTTAGAAATTTATTATCGTTTAAGTCAATTTTCTTTAAAATAACCGTTTTTCTTGGATAATGAATTTAATGCATTAAAACAAAATTTCATGGTGAATGAAATTACGCTAAAAAAAGTTTTTTTACCAAATTACGCTAGAAAAACGGTTATTTAAAGGAAAATTTCTTATAAAGAAAAAAAATCTTGCAAAATATTTTATAACCATATTATAAAAGTTTAAAAAAATATTTTTCTTTTCATGAAAAACTGTAAGAAAAGAAAATTTAAACACAAAAAATTAACATTTTTCACAAAAATTTTAAAATTTGCGAAAAAACACGGACTTCCTCGATAAACGACGGCCTCCGTGGTCCCGAGGCAAGACTCTCGACTCACAATCCGAAGGTCGCGGGTTCGAACCCGGCGTGCGCAAATAAATTTTATTTGATTAATTTGTGTTATTTCACAATTTATTCATTTAAAATAATAAATAGTGTATTTGCGGCACGTTCCAGAGTGGAAGATACTATCAGTATCGCCCTGGTGTAAGACCACCATTCAGAATTGAAACGTTGCTTGAAATGGCTTTAGCCGTGTTTAGTGACCAGATCTGAATAGCCAGGTACTTCCCCACCTTCCTCTTCCCTATCTCCTTCCCCTCCCCATTACCTTCAGCCTCACAACATACCCCGATTGGGTATGCCATAGTCTCACTGGCTCCAGACGGGAGCAGTTGGGACTCTTGTGCGGTATTTACTGTAAAAAAAAAAAAAAAAAAAATAACTACGGCATTCAAAGAGAAAATTCTTCCAAAAAACCAAACATTTACCATAAAAAACTTTTTTTTTACCGTAATTTCATTCACCATGAAATTTTGGTTTAAAACATTTAATTCATTATCCAAGAAAAACGGTTATTTTAAAGACAATTGCCTTAAACAATAATAAATTTCTAACAGAAAATTTTAAAACCATACTTTAAATTTTTTAAATAAGATTTTTTTTTTCATGAAACACTGTTAGAAAAGAAAATTCATTTTCAAAAAAGTAATATTTTTTGCAAAAATTTTTAAAATTGCAAAAAACACGGCCTTCCTTAAAAAAAATCTAAACGGAATTCAAAGAGAAAATTCTTCAATAAAACGATTTTATTTTACCATAAAAATACTATTTTTGAACCGTAATTTCATTCACCGTGAAATTTTGATTTAAACCAATTAATTCATAAACCAATTAATTCATCAACCAAGAAACATGGTTTTAAAAAAGAAAATTGCCTTAAACCAAAAAACATTTCAACAGAAAATTTAAAATTCATTATAACCATATATATTAACCACTCGGACCCATAAGCTTGTTTTAACGATAATATAACAAAAACAGGAATATTTATGACGTACGAGGCGTACGTGACAAAGTAAAAGTCAAAATAATTTACAAAAAAACATCTTGCATCAAATTGATTTAGGTAGATAAATAAAGCTGATTGTTAATGTCTCAATGTCCTGATTTTTGGATGTTAATGTCCTGATTTTTGGATCAATTGAAGTCACATTTTAACAATTTCTCCACCTCTGGGATTAATGTAAACACTTTTTTAATGAAAATTGCTCATCGGCGATGTCAATAATACAAATTAAATACGAATTCATGTTCGTTTAAAAATCGTTTGAAGCAGTTTGACATTAAAAATTAGATCTAGCTGCAATTCAGCTTTATTTATGTGAATTTGTTTCTTTTTTTGGGAGTTTCAAGGTTAAAGCCGAGATATACGCCCCTGGTATACGCACCTACTACTCATATATTACACATACGGTTTATGTTTCCACCATGCAAGTAATTTTCGTTTGGGCAAGGAAATTTATTTATTTTTGACAACATATTTTTTCTTGCGATCAACGATTTTTTCACATTTTTTTTTTAAATGGCAAATTATGTTATAATCCTTTGCGCAGGAATACTTAAAATAGTAAAATAATTTTTCATCTATTTAAGTAAATACAATAAGGATTGTAATTTGAAAAATACCTTCGACTTCAGTTGGCTGCGGGAGAGTTACAAATTTTCATTAGAGATAATACAAAAAGATAGTTTGTGAAAGTGTCTTCGCCACAGTTTATTTATTCCGTCAAAAATGAAATAGCTCACGCTTTATAATGATTATTCAGCTGACTTAAAAACAAATAATAACAATATTAATTACTACACGAAATAGTAAGGTTTCGGAATACGTATTTCGATTTTGCACATCACTATTCCATAGAAAACGCAAACATTTTTCTATGGAATCTGGCCTAAACGCTTCTGACATTTGGGTTTTGGTGGCGATGGCTATCACTCTGATTTTCTCTCGCTAATAAAATATAATTATAATAGACGTTTCGTTAATATTTTAAAGTAAATTCATAGATAAGTCATGGATCTTTTAACATATGATAATACAAATATAAAGAAAGAACCGGAGACAAGTGAAAGTGTAGAAGTCGTAATGGACGAATATTCGGACAAATTGCGTGATGTTGGTAATGAAAAAGATCTTAAAAACAAGGGGTTTGCCGACTCACATAGTATTAAAAGTGAAGTTGGTCTCAAAAATAAGGAACTCGTTTACTCAGATATTTTTGAAAGGGAAATATTTCTTAAAGACAAGGGGTTTGTGGAATCAAATATTGTTGTTGATAATGAAATTACTCCACAAATTAATATCGTCAACTCACATACTGTTGAGGGTGAAGTGCATCCCGAAAACAAGGGACTTCTCTACTTTAATACTGTTAAAGTGAAGAATGAACCGGGGCATGTCGCTAAAGGCGATATAGCTGTCACGTGTACAGAGGTAGAGATTGAATACGCAGATGTCAAGAAGGAAAGTGCGGACATTTCATATGGAGAAGGTACGTATATTATTTAATCTAAATCTGAAACAAATCCAATTCTAAAACTTTTAGTTTTGTCCAGTAGATAATTGTAATTTAACGTATTTGACCGGTCAGTGGCTGGGTGGGCATCGCGTTTGGGTCCCACCCGGGCGTCACGTGTTCTCCATCACTAAACAAACGACATTTTTCCAGATCCCAAGATCTTCAAAGAGTGTTGGGTTATTCGTAATCTGTCTTTCTTTATTTTTAATATATATATATATATTTTTAAATCTTCCATTAAAATACTAGTGGGTATTAGGGTAGTATCCCCACTTAACGCCTGTGCTCTAAAGATTTCTATGCATTTGTTATGACAGAAGAATCAGGGATTTTTGAAGTATTTTGGTGCTCCAGACCAGAGTTGGGTGCCAAATTCAACATTTGTGGAATTAGTGTAGTGATGATGTTTTCAAAGAATGTTGTGTTTTGTTAAAACCTCCCTAAATGCGTGGAAAGTTAAACCAAAATGATATTTAATAGTTGAGGTGACCCGGCGTTGCTCGGAATTATTAATGATTTGAAGTTTCGACGTTGTAAATTCTAGTTTACCTCAAAAATGGGTGTAGTTTTTTACATTAGCTCCACGCAGGAGGCCCTGGGAAAAATGATTTCACACGGCGCCCATGTCCACATTATTCCTGTATTAAACGAAAACACCCCACGAATCCAACCCGTCACCAAACCTAGCGGAAGAAGTGTTGGATATCCAATAAATGGTTCCCGAGGCGGAGGTACCCGTGCCGGTACGGACATGTCTTAATCGCGTAATTCGTTACTGTTATAAAACAACATTTAATCGACTTTTAATTTGACTCGTGTGTACAAACATGAGCGAGGAAATTTTCTTAGATTTACTTCTTTATTTCCAAGGGCTGGCCCTACGTGGAAATTGGGAGTATCTGAGGCAACTGACTATTCAGGTCTTATCTGAATGGTAGTGCTTCACCAGGAAGGAACTGAGAGTATCTGCAGTTCGCTCCGGGCCCCGAATAGCCAAGGCGCTGATAATTTTTAAAACCCCGCCCATGACATTATTTTTTATTAAACGTCCCTACACGAACTTAAAAATCGTTACAGTGATTACCTGCCTAGGCTGGTGGTTTTGACAGGGGACGCCCAAAATTTTATTTGCCCCAGGCGCCGTTTGGCTTAGGGCCGGCCTAGTATATTCCTAGTGAAAAAAGAGAGTGTACTTCAGCACAGAAAAAAACCTAATTTAAAGTACGACTTGAGTGGTGGTGATCGACGCTTTCAGGTGCCGCAAGGCGCTTCAGGCAATCGGCTGCTCGGCATTCAGCTCGGCCCAAAAACCTGTGTTGCGATTTTTGAGATCTGAGACTTTTGAGAAGCATGATGTCATGTGGTTGATTGTTTCTTTACAAGGTATTTTGAAAAAAACATGTTTGACTCAGAACATAAATAAAAGACAAGAAGAATGGTACCGAAACGCTTCCAAAACACTAGCAAGCAATGAAATTTTTATTAATATTTATCAAAAATAATATTTCTCTATGTTACGCGCTTTATATTTGAAATCAGAAAATAGCAAAATTTCATTTGGTATTATCCGTAGAATTACAAAAACAATAATGAAATAGTGCTATTAATGCTTACATGAATGTACTACCTAGCGCCAGCAGTTTAGTAATAATCTCAACCTGTAAGAAATGCAACAATATTGTTCTTTCAATATCTGTATAATTTTATGTTATTTTGTTAATTTGTAAATTGTTAACCTCAACACAGGCTTGTCCTAGTGAGGTTGCAAATTATTTTGTAAACAATTTTACCTGCAATGTAAAGAAACAATAAATAAAATTATCCAAATATCGTTAATAAGGCGGACTTAGTGGATTTTGTACATCGCTCTTCGGGCTGGCTAGGTTAATGTCTAAAGGTAATATATTTTTTAGGAGCAATTCATGGCGAACAGTATCAAAGGTCTTTGATACGTCCAAAAACACCGCTATATCTTTGTTGCCATATTCTAGCGGCCTTGTAACTTTGGCCAATACCTTGTACGGGTTTAAAATTAAGGTTTCATGAGGTTGTGAAATTATCCTGCTGACAGACTGCTTTGGCAGTTTAGCGGGTGCTCATACTGAAGAATGAAAAATATACATCAAACATATGAACAGCCAACTCAGAAACGTGTAGTTTATACACTAAGCCATCATTAGCACAGCAAAGGAACAAGGGCAGGAAGGAGAAAACGGGTTCTCCTTCTTGAGGCATCGATCCCTAAAGTGGAGTATTTCTGATTTCGTAAATAATCCTTTTAAAGTCTCTTATTCGAATTTCCGCATCTATTTAATACATACCATCATCAACATTTCCACTTCCACTTCACGATTTTCTTTGCCAACTCGTGTTCATCTGACACTTGTACGCGCGGTTAATCAAAGGAATCCTTCTACCTTTAATGTTTTATTTTTATGTAAAAATGTATCATTGAAGAATAAGATACAATGAACGATAAAACGACCCTGGATTCGAGTCCCAGTTGCGACCGTTATCTTTGTATTTTCTGTGTCTTGTTCTTTTTTCATTTTCGTATAGATTTTTAGTATTAATTTTTCTTCAACGATATATTACATTGATGGCAATAACCTTTATTAGTTATTACAAGAGAGTTGTTCTTATGAAAAAATAATATTCATTTAGACTTTTAGTAAAAGTTCAATACATTTCCCATGCAAATAAAATTGGATATATTTATCCGAGACACCGTCTTGGTTGAATATTCTTCGAACAATAATTGTTTCCCAAAAAAAGGTAACTGCCAATTATATGGAAAAATATTTTTCGAAGATAATATTTTTAATTCTAAAATTAGGAATATGGGATTGACAAAAATTAAAGTTAAATTAGAGGTATGGTAGAGTTGATAAGGCGTTTATCCCGGTATAACTTCAAGTCCCAGGCGTAACCTTTTATTTTAGTGTGTCTTATTCTCTCATATTTTCGTTCAGATTATTGGAATAATCTTCTTCTTCAATGGTAAATATTTTAATTTAAAAAAGGTGTTTTGTTGTGTGTGTTTTTTTTTTTGTATATTTACGTATTTATTAAATAAGCCATAAACTGAAGCATTTTTAACAGGCACAGATTTTGAAAAGAACAATACTTTTAACCTAGTTACCATAAAAAAACATCGGTTTCAATCGGACAGGTGGAAAAAGATGCATTTAATTTTACATTTCATAACACCGTTTGGTTAGGTTAGGTAAGGTAAGGTTAGGTTGGGTTTGGTTGGATTTGGTTTGGTAAGTCAGGTTTGCTTAGGTTAGGTTAGGTTTGGTAAGGTTAGGTTATGTCAGGTTAGGTATATAAAAAGGCATTCTCCGACGACATTCAGAAATTAATTGCTGACTGTATTTGAATAATTACACAAACCCTGCTTGCTGTACAAACCATTGATGGCTTGCTGTACAAACCATACACCAAAAACCTGGGATGTTTATCTTATTAAGAAAAAGCTTTTTTTGGTTACTTTCTTTCATTTTTCTTTTACATCAAAAAAACCAGGCGCATTTGTAATGATTTTTACTGTACGGCAATCATTTTTAATATTTAACAATTGATGCTTTCGTTCCGTTGCCGCTCCCTAATTCGACTGACACCCTCTCCTACCACAGAAAGAAATATTTGATAGCCTCGTGTGAAAGGACAAAAGATAAGCGCTCGCGAATCAACAGATATCTGCTCGCAGATTTATAGCTCAATGTGAACCAGCTTTTAGTTTCCCGGAAAGTTTTCGATACGTGAAGAAATGCAACGTGAAATGTCGTGTATGTTGTCGTAAAAATTACGTACTTACAAAAAAGTTTTTTGAAAATTTTTTAATGCATATTTTTCCGTCTATCCCGACTAAAACCGATGGTTCTTGTGATAGTTCAGTTTAAAAGTAGTTTACTTTTCAAAATCTATGCCAATTCAAGTGTAGCGGCAAGCGACGGTTGAAAATTCGTGATACACCATTTTTAGAGCAATGCTACTGTCAAAAAAGCGGAGGAACGTATGTTTACAACAATTTAACTAAAAAAAATAGAATAATGAAATTAAAGAATTTTTTTATACTTCTTTTTTATATAACAAATAATGGGCCAGACATAAAACAGAAAAAAGGAAGTAAAAGGAGAGAAACAAAATGCTCTTTATGAAGTATTTTTATTTTCCAACTGATTTTTTTATAATTTCTTTCCAATCAAGTTAACGGGTAATAGACAATATAATTTACGTTTTAATGGTCAACCTGCATATATGTTGTTTGGTTTTTCCAGGTAACATTAATGTGGAGACAGTTACCATCAAAGCAGAACTTGGACCCCGAGAAGAAGACCAAGAGGGATTTTCTTGTATGGAAATTGACATAGACGTGCCTGACGTTAAAAAGGAATGCTTAGAACACTTTGAAAGAATTACCCAGACGGCAGGTGATAATGAAATTAATTTTCTATGCTTTTCTACTAGCGCAGGTAGTAAGTATTATTTTTATTTAAATGAAGACACTATGAGGGAAACTCAATCGAAAATCTCGAAACAGAAAAATCAGAAAAAGAAATTTGCACCTCTGGGACTCGAACCCAGGATCTCTCTTTCCGGCGAGTGCTCTTGACCACTGAGCTAAGGTGTCGATATCCAATTCGGTCACTTTTAACTTTACCATACTTCGACTAAGAACCACCCTTATAATCTTTATTTTCCTAACGCATTTATTGGCTGCCATTTTTATATATGATCGCAAGATTCAAACCCGAACTAAATGCAATCTAAATGTTGCCTGGATAAATTTTTATCCATTTTATTTAATGTGCGACATCTATTGACTTTTAGGCACCTTAGCTCAGTGGTCAAGAGCACTGGCCCCGAAAGGGAGAGGTCCTGGGTTCGAGTCCCAGAGGTAAAAATATCTTTTTCTGATTTTTCTGTTTCCAGATTTTCGATCATAGTGTCTTCATTTAATTAAAAATATTACAATTTGAGGTTATACTCATAAAATTTAAATAAAAAAATAATAATAATAAGTATTACTTTTCAAATTTGTTTACAGATCGGAAGAAGCATCCTGTTGAAAACCGATTCTCTTGTCCCCATTGTAACTACTCCGGCTGTCAAAAGTCGTCTTTCGAAAGTCACCTTCGCACACACACTGGAAAAAAACCATTTTCGTGTTCCAAGTGCAACTATTCATGTTTTCGAAAGCATAATCTGAAGAGCCATATGCTGACTCATAGTGAAGAAAAACCCTTTTCATGTCCTGAGTGTAAGTCTTCATTTTCTCGAAAGGGAGATTTGACGAGACACATGAAGACTCACAGTGGAGAAAAACTTGTTTCATGTTCCGAGTGCAACTATTTATGTTTACGAAAGGGAGATTTGACGAGCCACATGCTGATTCACAGTGGAGAAAAACCGTTTTCATGTCCTGAGTGTGACTATTTGTGTCCTCGGAAAAGCAATCTGACGGACCACATGCTGACTCACACTGGAGAAAAACCTTTTTCATGTTCTGCGTGCACCTATTCATGTTCTCGAAAGAGCAGGCTGACGAGCCACATGCTGACTCACAATGGAGAAAAAACTTTTCCGTGTTCCAACTGCAACTATTCATTTTCTCGAAAAGGAGATTTGACGAGACACATGCTGACTCACAGTGGAGTAAAACCTTTTTCATGTTCTAGGTGCACCTATTCATGTTCTCGAAAGAGCAGGCTGACGAGCCACATGCTAACTCACAATTGAGAATTTTTTTTTTGTGTTCCAACTGCAACTATTCATCTCCTCGAAAAGGAGATTTTTATTTATTTTTTATTTACAATACATACATATAACAGATTTAAAGGTTAACAATATGGTTCTTAAAACTAATTACAGTATACTAATTTCTTGTTAACAAGCTACCCAACTCAATAGAGAAAGAATTTCTCGTGTTTGAATTTTGGAGTAGTGCCATTGTAAAAAAATAGGTACAGAAATTATGTCTTTTTAAGTAATTAAATTACAAAGAAAAAATAAATAAACCTTTATATATGATTACCGGTCTATATAATGAACAAGAATAGAATAATAGTTAAAATTTGACATACAATATAGATAAAACAGGTATAGATATGTAGCAGAAATAAAAGTATTATTATTGCATTTGATTATTAGGTAAATGGTAAGTACATAGAGTTGGTTTAAAAACATTGATATTTGAAATGAGAGAGCTGAAAATATTGTAAAGTAGGTACATCATAATTAGTTGTTACAATTTGGGTGCATACAAATAAATTTTTAGAGGATATGTTCTAAAATATTTTTTTTTAAATTATTTTTTACTTATAAGGATATTAAAAATTAATTGCGTAGTAGGACATATTATAATTTGCACTTTATCAATTTCTACTAGTGGGTACATGTAATCATAAGATAAGTAAACATTTGTTCTATGAGATTAAAACTTATAATTAGTGTTGGCTTGGTCTAGTAGTTGTTTGATTTGGGATTTAAAAATGATTTATTTGATGAGACAAATGCTGACTCACAGAAGAGAAAAACCCTTTCCACCTTTCTTTCGCTTTTGAATTGACTGTTCAAGTGCAATTTGTTTTGGGATAAAACAAAGTCCTTATTATTCAGCGGTTTTAAATGCTTCCGGAATACATTTATTATCAAAAGATCTAAACAACATAACACCACTACTACATTCATCAAATTCTTTATGAGATACACGCTAATGGTTCACATGGAAAAAGTCACAGTCGTAAGTAAAGCTAACATAAAAAATCTTTCTTTTATTAAATATTCCCAAAAGCAGCTTTGACTCGTACACATCATAAGAGTATCATCTCTTTTGGAAAGAAAATGAAAATACAGTCAACGAGAAGGAAATAAACTAAGACGATTATTTTAAGAATTCCAAGAGTGGAAGATACTATCAGTATCGCCCTGGTGTAAGACCACCATTCAGAATTGAAACGTTGCTTGAAATGGCTTTAGCCGTGTTTAGTGACCAGATCTGAATAGCCAGGTACTTCCTCCCCTTCCTCTTCCCTATCTCCTTCCCCTCCCTACTACCTTCAGCCTCACAACATACCTCGATTGGGGATGCCATAGTCTCACTGGCTCCAGACGGGAGCAGTTGAAATTCTTGTGCGGTATTTACTGTAAAAAAAAAAAAAAAAAGTACTTTCATTGATTTGTACACTAAAAAAGCATTGATTTAAGTCAAAAAAGACAAGTATCAATGTCTTACTGAAAACCGTACTAGACATAAATATATTTTTCCACGCCCAAAATTAAACACTTCCTTTGATCAAAACTATTATACTAACCAAGGTAGAATTTTTTTCATTCAACTACCGAAAGATATAAGAAACATAAATGATAAAATCCAATTAATAAACACAAAAAATATTTTAAGGATAATCTTAAATAAAAAATATATTCAACTAGTTCTTTTTCCATATTATAGGCAACTACTCTTTTTATTGGAAACAATCATTCAAAGAATTGGTTTGTAACCTGAATAGCGTCTCGGATAAATGTATCCGAATTTATTCATATGGAACTATTGACTTTATGAAAGTCTAAATGAATATTCAATTTTTTATGAGAAAAACTCTCTTTTAATAACTTTTGAAGGTTATTCCCGTCAACGTAATATATCATTGAAGAAGAAGATAACACTTATAATCTAAATGAAAATATGAAAGAAAACAAGACACAGAAAAACAGAAAAAAACAATGGTCGCAACTGGGACTCGAACCCAGACCTCTCGGTACCGTCGTACCTCTCGTACCTCTCCTTACCGTCCCGGTAAGACGAGAGGTCTGGGTTCGAGTCCCAGTTGCGACCATTGTTTTTTTCTGTTTTTCTGTGTCTTGTTTTCTTTCATATTTTCATTTAGATTATAAGTGTTATCTTCTTCTTCAATGATATATTACGTTGACGGGAATAACCTTCAAAAGTTATTAAAAGAGAGTTTTTCTCATAAAAAATTGAAAAAATATATTGTTTCCGCCTGATATAATATAAAAAATATTTCATACTTTAGTTTCCTCCTATGATTTTATTATCTTCTTCAAATAATTAAAATTTTTGTTTTAACATTAATAACTAAAAATAGTATTCTTGGGGACCTTATTCTGATAGTAAAATAGTTTAATATAGCAAAATACTTACAATTATATAACACCTACTAAATTGCAACTTTTTGTTCTCTACCTATACATTGTAATTAACATAAAGCATAAATAATATATATATATATATATATATATATATATATATATATTTATTTATTTTATATTTATTAACGCCCTAGTGGGCTTTTACAAGAAAAGAAGCAAATATATAATTAACAATATTAATTACATGTATTACATAATCAATAAAACAGAATAAATAAAATAAACAGAAAATATATATATATATATATATATATATATGTAACCTTAGAATTGTTGCTGATTGTCAAGTATCTGTAAAGAAACAATATACACTACTCTTCCTAATGCTTCCGTGGAAGAGTAATATTGTTATAATTGTTTTTTTGTACTTAAATATGTTAACATCCAAAAAAAAAAAAAATAGAAATGAAAAAAAAAAAATCTGCATTTTTGGTGTGATGAAAAAGCAGGAGGGGTGCCCGGGTTCATGGGGTGAGGTTTGTCTAGGTCTTGGAGGCGGATGACCAGGACACACTGAACCCCATATTCCTACCCAGCCTTTAAACCCTTTTCCTTCCCAAAACTCTCCTCCCCTTCTTTTCCTTAAAAAACCCTCCACACAGCGTCCCCAAAGATGACATAGGCCCTGAGGGAAATTATTTTCCTCAGGGCCTCCTGTTTGGAGCTCATGTAAAATAAAAGCCAACCTTCTAACTCCGAAGTTTTTCGAACTCCAAAATGGCAGATACCGAATAGCTGATTCGGCGCTGTGTCAGTTGCCTACATTGCTTCGGTTTCCATAATATTGATTTCGATTCGTAAAGCTAAAACAATTATAATTTTAAACAATTTTTATTCGCTCCAATAATATTTTTACCACCACTCCCCCGTAATAATATTTGCGCAGACTGATGTGTTGGGCCAACTCACACGAACCAACCATCGCCGATCACCTCGAAGGCAATCTCGGGACAACTCGAACTCCAACCTTCCAAATCGAACTCCCAACGCCCAAACTCCTCCACACAATCGTCCAAATGTTGGAAGTTGGCCCCAGTGTGGCCGTACCATTAGTGTCAAATTCAAAAATTTGCCGGAAATCAAAATGTTGCAATATAAAAAAATAATCAGTGTGAAATTTTACAAAATTAATGGAATATTATCTAAGACGGAACATTTGTGTGTTGGGACATCACGAGCCCAAAAATTGGATTTTTTTTATTTAAAGAAAAAAAAAATGTATTTCTTAAAAATTTTCGTAATCTTCTTAGTAGAAAAGTCTATCCAAACGATTTTTTCCAAGTCATTATGAAATCCATGCAAGTGGCCTATTATCAGACTCACGGAGTGAACTCGAGACCAAGATTTTGAAGGGAGAAACTGACCTCAAATATCATAACGACAGCGGAGGCACAGTAACCGATGGCACTGCCAACTGAAACGCTAATTTGATTCGTACTTATATACTCTATTTGCAACCAATTTGTATATAAACTGCTTATTTTTCCAATAAAATTGAAAAAGCTTAACGATGATTTTTAATTACACTTGTAACATTATTAAATGCTTATTTGTTAATTGTCTGAAGAATATGAAATTAGTGTTTTATTAAAAATTATTTGATTTGTGGCTAGCTGTATGAACTGTAAAAGAAGAGCATGAAAATGACATTATTAATCTCAATTAAAGACAAATAATTATATTAATATAAAAGGCTTGATTGTCTTTACTATCAAATACAAATTGGCAATAATAAAGACTGATGATGAAGACTATTAAAGTTTAATTCAATCTCAGGCGTGGACGGAATTCTCTTAGTTGAAATTCCGACAGACAAATAATGTTACATGAAAATTGAAGTTAGGTTATATGCGTGCGATGCATGATTAAAACTAGAATTATGGCGCCATTATATTTTATAGTTAAATACTAAAAACTAAATAAAATCTGGAAGTTGAATCGGTAACCTAAATAAACTAAAATGAAAGATAACTTTACATTCAGAAGCGCCATCGTGATGTTGATTCTGACAATCCAGCAGCGTCCTTCCTTCCTTAGGGCCTAGTTTCTACGCACTGAAGTTGAAACGAAAAGTTTCTTTCCACCCGTTGTTGCTACTGGGGATGTCATATCGTAAACTCCGCTATATGAATTTTATCTAGTATTTAGGGTTGGATGATCTAGATGTAAACAATTTGTTACATTACCTCTCTGCCGAAAAAGGAAATAATGAGGTCCACCTGGCGCCTCCTCAAGAAGACTTCTGGTCCTGTGAGACTTACTCGTAGAGGTTGATGGCTGTGAAGGAGAGCAAAACTTGAAAAATTACCAGGTGATGGGATCCTGGTTGACAGAAGTAATCCCGATTCATAATGTTGTAAATATTGAAGGAAGCGGCGACCTCCGTACTGCAACAGTGCTGACGTGACGTCATATTGGAGTGATGAACGAGCATGGCGTTCCAATTTCAATGCTGTCTGATAATGATGGCTTTAAGTGAAATGATGACTAGAAGTGGCCAAAAGTAGAGTAGAGCCCAGGTAACACATCTTGAAAAAAGCGTAAAAAATCCTGAATGGTATTCTCCGATAATGAAGACTTCAAGTGAAATGATGACATGAAGTGGCCAAAAAGTAGAAATGAGAGCCCAGAAAATATTGAAACCAGCGCAGAAAAGCTTGAAGGGTACTACCTTCTTTTGTCTTGATTTTTTTTAAAATTTACTTGAAGTTCTCTAAAACTATATTACCTAGATAAGGTTACCAGCAAACAAAAGTAAAATATAAGAAAGGAAAGAAAATTAAAGGTAAAACAAAATACCTGAATGATAATGCATGCACAAAATTGAAATTTTAATTTTCCACATAACATCTTAAAGAAACTTAAATTCAAAGCTCGGCGTTGTAAAACATCATATATTTAATACCAAAAGAAATAAATACTTGGATATACATTTGCAAATTAAGATAAACAATACATTTTTTTATTTGAAATTTTTATCCCGAGAAGTGAATAAATTAAACAATTTATTAAAATTTAGATTAAGGACGGGTTGTTTCAAAAAAATTGATGAGTTCATCAAATATTTGAAGTTAATTTTCAGGTTCTGTGTAAGTTCTTTTCGAGTTCTGTTTTTTTATCATCATAGGCCAGCTGCTTCACAAAACTGAAATCATCACAGAACTTGAATAGAACTTACACAGAACGTGAAAATTAACGTCAAATATTTGATGAATTCGTCAAATTTTTTGAAACAACCCATCCTAAGTGTAGTGAAAATATTGTTCAATCAATTCTCAACCCAGTAGCTATTAAAACCAAAATAATATTTAAAATTTAATGTCGTATGAAATTGAAACTTATTGAAAACTAGCTGGGGTAGCCGGCTTCGCTCAGGACTATATTCGAGAGTGTTCTTGGAATGTTCCTTCAAGAGCATTAGCGAACCATCTACAACGTTCTCGAAACTTTTGGACTCACCGACACAATCCGCCACTCCTTCCAGAACTTTCTAGAGTTTTATCGAATTTTCCAGAACTTTCCGGAAGACTGGTCTAGAAATTTCTTAAAGGCGAAACTTTCAGCCATTATATCTTAAAAAGTACGCCCTCTAGGTAAAAACGGGACCCCCCAGCCTGGAGGGGGGATAGAGATCTACCGTACCCTTGATCGTACCGGGATTCGTTGCTGAGTTTTTGCGGGCTGAATGTGTTTTTGGACTTTCTTTTAAAATAAATATTGGTTAACCACTGACAAAAAAAAAATCTGCCAAAAATGAAAACAAAATAACTTTAGCATCCAGAATGATGACTTGTAATGTGTATGTTATACTCAATCCTTAAGTTCCGGCGCTCCTAGGTTTGACTAGTCAATCCTCAGGTCTGACTTGAGGATTGACTAGTCAAACCTAGGATCGCCGGAACTTAAAGGATTGACTATAAAATGTAAAAAATACTAAAAATAAAATATATAATTGGTTTGTTTGAAAGATTTTAAGTCCCAAAGGAAAATTGATTTGTTCAAAGATAAATAATATTAATGATACTTCCATCCAAACACTGATGGCGTTAATGCGGCCAGATAATTAAAATGTTTTTAAAATGATTTTGCTATCCATCCACAGATGGCATTAATAAGGTCCAAGAATTTATAATCTTATTTTGTTCATAATAATTTTACCAAAATGACCCATCTATTTAAAAAAAAATACCTTGGTTAATTAATTATAAGAATAAAAACCAAAGGCGTAATTAATATAGATGAAATGTTTAAAATCCCCGAGTAAATTCACACAATTCATTATACTGGAATAGAAAATTTGTCATGAAGATTTCTTCAACAGAAATCAACAGGAGGAATCATGAACACGATTCGCAAGACATAACATAAAACACAGATCTGCTAACAAAAACAAATAACCGTTTATAAGCTGTATCGCAGATAAAATTTTATCTTTTTTTAGAAAAAAAAAACACGTCTATTATATAACATATTAACATTACATAACCAAGGTTAATGAATATGGTATTGACGTAGACCTGATAGTTAAAATTACTATAACTAGCAATATCTGTAAATGTACGAAAACAAAACTGTTAAATGAACTACAAAATCCTCAACGCTTCACTGAAATCCTCTGAAAGAGATGAAGGCCCAGGTTTCTTACAATCCAACATCATTCAAAATCTTAATTTTCTTCTCCAAAATTAATTAAATCAATAATGGTTCTTATAAGCATATAGAGACGAACCTGTCCCCATTATAAGAAAAATCCATTTACACCGAGGGTTCCTTCGTCTCCTGTGATTAAAAGTGACAAGGCAAAGCGAAATCACTTTCTACGGTCAATTCAAAAGAATTGTGTTTGCGAACTCAGAGGCAGGACCATAATTTTATAATCTATGCGTAGAATGCTAACAAGTCAAAAGTACTCAGCGGATCCTACAAGAAATCATGTTACATGCTTAAATACCGTTAATGCTAGCAAAACAAGAAGGAAATTAAGTGAAAAGCATTTCCACGGTACTGTGAAGCATAGCCGTTTTATGTAACATCTCGAGGACAATAAATTATATCCTAATTATTTGAATGTATTCAAATTTGTTTGAAAAACAATTGAACATTGCATGATCAAACTCATAGCTAGGTCTCAAACCAAAATTTCTAAACTGTAAGAAATTCGTAGAACGTAACACCAGGTGTTATATTGTGTAATTGTAAACATGGTGTTAGTAACGACTAATTATTAATCAATGTGTCCCAAAAAAAATTTCTTTATTTGAAACTAATATTTATAATTAGAACGAGATCTATAAAATAACCCAAATTACTTATAGAAGAAAAATTTGTATAAAATATTATCCCATTTGAAGATATTGACATTAGCAAGGAGCTTTCTTTCTTTTAATAACCCCAAGTGAGGAAAGAAAAAAAAAATTGTTTAAACCAATACAGCCAGGAAAATGAATTAAAGAAATTAATATGTGAAACAAAGTTTAGTCCCCTTGCCTAACAGGTAAACTGGAAACTCTGCAGACACACCGACAGCTCATATCATCACTTGGACTGGTGATGATTATCCGAGGTATCGGACTCACTGGAAAGCACGTTTGGTTATATTCATTAAAAGAAAAGAAAAATAAAGATGTGTGAACACAGAAATAAGAAATATTTCCAATCAAGGAAAGTAAAAGTCCACATTGTAACGGAAATAAAATAAGTTGGGTTGTCAGAAAAATAAAATTTGCCAATAATTATAAGTAACCAGATTATATAAACTATAAACCCATTGGCCACAGAATTAATGAGCTTAAAAATTGGCCTAACCACTTATTAATTTTGTACCAAAAATTGAAAACCTGCATTGATGTACTAAGTCTAATGTAACTTTTGAACGATATATTTATGTGAATTATTTTTTTTAAATGTGTTTACGTATTAGATTCAGGTAAAGAAAAACATACAAATAAATATTTAAAAAATATTTAAATATGTTTAAATAAAAATACAAATATAACCGTCTCTATTTTTTTTTAAAGTTTTTTTTACATTTTTATTCACGTGGTTACAAAAAAACATAATATTCATAAATCTAGCATTAATAATTTTTGTTTTTCACATACCTACATATACACTAATTACTAATAAAATAATTTGGTATGATAGTCCCCAAAGCAATCAGGGACGTGCAGGGTCACTGCAAAAAGCCAAATTTTGAAGAAATCAAATGGCTGGCTGCATACAAAACTTGGAAAACAAATATCAGGGAAAAAACATTTCAAAAATATTAATCTCAATTATTAATCTCAATCTAAAGATGAATAATTATTTTAATATGTATGGGTGTAATGACTTTACTATCAAATAAAAATTAGCAGTAATAAAGCATGCTGAAGACTCTAGTTTGATTCAATCTCGGGCGTGGACGGAATTTTCTAAGATGGAATTACAACAGACAAATAATGCTACACGGAAATTGAAGTAAGGTTTTAAGCGTGCAAGCATGATTAAAACTAGAATTAGGGGGCTATTGTATTTTATAGATAAATACAAAAACTGATGATTTTATAGAAATATGGATAATCGGTAAGATTAATTAAACTAATATGAAAGATAACGTTACATTCCGAAGCGCCACCGTGATGTTGATTCTGACATTGGTTTATTTATTTACTAGCTTTTCCCCGCGGCTTCGCTCGCATGGTATTACGGGAAATTACTGTAGCGCTTGCACTTATCAATTATCTCCCCCCCCCCCCACCCCACCCCCATCCCCTCCCGCATTCCATATATTCATTCCCTTACATTCATTTTTCAAACATCGCGCCTACCACCTAAATTTCATAATGCTATAGCTCAAAGAAAAAAAGAATTACTTATCCAATTTTGTTCATTCGTTCGGAATTTATGCGCTTACAAACATTTCGGATGTTTATTTTTAATTAAATATTTGAAAGTTTGTGAATATAATAAAAAATTACACTTTTTATTCAATTCATTTATTCAGTCCTTAAAATCGTTGCGAATTATATTTTTAATGTAGGAACTGACATTTATTCCGAAACAGAAGCTTGTCCAAAAAAATAAAACATATTCTAATTTTTGAATTTTCTGAAGCAGTTTCGTTTCCATGGAAACGATTTTTTTCTGACGTTAGCAAAAATTTGCTTTAGTTAGCGACAGAAAACGTATAACAAATAAAATATATTAATAATTATAATTTCATTACGCCAGAGCTTACCATCATATACATAATATAGTTTGCGCATATAATTTAGCTTTATATCGGTGAAAGAATTATTAAAGTCTTTATATTGTGTTATGCGTGAAAAGGTCATAAACAAACTCGAGCAGTTTCGCATTTATAATATTAGTATGGATTGATTTGGTGCGGAAAGAAGAAGAGCCGTCAACTACGGTTTGAAATGTTCTTCTCTTGAGAAAGTCTGCAATTAAAATATGCAAAGTTGGATGGATCCCATACGATGGTAATTTCTCGTTGAATGGAAATAAATTACAATTGTCTATGACTTCATTATTGATTATGCGTAACTTACACATTTTGTTGACACGTCACCGTCAGTCGTTTAATCAGTTTGTGGTATATTTATGCGTTTAATTCTGTTTCCAAAATTTGGTTAACCCACGCTATTAAATTCAACATCCCATAGATAGATATTCGTAAGTTATGCCTATATTCATCGCCATTCATTTTAGTAGCGGCCTCATTCCAAATGACACTGAGCGACCTTTGTTCTGTAATTTGAGCTATGGCAAGCTCAAATGCATAACTGCACTGTGTCTAATGTGACCGAGCTTATTTTACGCCGATCAGTACACCTGTGTTAGGAAATCCACTTGTGCATTTTGTTCAATGAACGTTTTAACTGCCAATTTGACGTCTAATTATTATTAGTTTCGTGTTTCAAAGGATTTGTAGATTTTAAAAATATTTATTACCAACAATTTGTTGAAAGGCAATGGCGGATCCAATATACCGGTTTATCTTTAAATAATAAGTATTGCATATCTTTAATTATAAAGTATTCCATAGATTTTCTCAACCGTTTTCCAAGGTCATAACATCAAGAGCAAGTTTGACGGCCTCCGTGGTCCCGAGGCAAGACTCTCGACTCACAATCCGAAGGTCGCGGGTTCGAATCCGGCGTGCGCAAATAAATTTTATTTGATTAAATTTGTGTTATTTCACAATTTATTCATTTAAAATAATATATAGTATATTTGCGGCACGTTCCAGAGTGGAAGATACTATCAGTATCGCCCTGGTGTAAGACCACCATTCAGAATTGAAACGTTGCTTGAAATGGCTTTAGCCGTGTTTAGTGACCAGATCTGAATAGCCAGGTACTTTCCCACCTTCCTCTTCCCTATCTCCTTCCCCTCCCCACTACCTTCAGCCTCACAACATACCCCAATTGGGGATGCCATAGTCTCACTGGCTCCAGACGGGAGCAGTTGGGACTCTTGTGCGGAATTAACTGTAAAAAAAAAAAAAGAAGTTAAATTCGCAATTTTATTCTGGTTGTGCGTTACGCGTACGTCTTCATTGTTACGACAGAATATTTCAAGCGCAACCACATAATATTAAAACCTCTTACAAATTGGAGTTCCGTTACAACAATGTTCTGTTTCAGGTATATTCATTTGGGCTTAAACCAATATTCAAACGCTACCACAGCAGTGCCATGGATCTACTAAATCTCGAGACCGTTTCCATCAAGACGGAACCAGAGTCCCAAGAAGAAGTTGGAGGTGAAATGCCGTTTACGGATACAGGTTTCGACCTCCCAGATGTAAAGAAGGAATGTTTGCATAATGCGGAATATGCTCAGGCAGCCAGTGAGTTTCTTTCAATATGTATACAAAAAATGTAGGATGTTAAATTCACCGTTGTGACAATTCTTAGTCTTGCCTCGAAAGAAGTAGAATTTACCTTTAAATTCGTGTTTCATACTTTTAACTTAATTATATTTTCACGGTAAGTTCCCGATTGCTTTAGTTTTCACCCCAGTTTATTTGGGATGTGATATGGTTATTCTTTCTTTACTATTGTTTTCATTTCAATATTTCACCTCACTAACCTGTGTTATGGTTAATAATTGCAACACTTTTGTTTCTTACATATGACTGAGTCAATTGGAAAAAGTTATGGAAGGTGCCATCTCCAAGTATGGAGTGAATGCGAATCTCATTCATGCAATTGCGTCTCTGTATGAAGGAAGCATTGCGTCGGTGGTTTAACGGGATGATTTGACGGGAGGATCACAACATTTGTTAAGCAAGACTGCGTAATGTCATCGTTGTTATCCAATCATTAAATGGATAATTATATGAAAGAATTGAAAGAGGTGGGATGAAAAAATATATATATATAAATGTATATATATTTTTTTTTAAAGAACTTGAGGAACTTCACATTTATTTTAAAATAAAAGTTTTAGAAATTCAGAAACTCAACATGTGTGCTCTGCAAAAAGTTCGAAATTGACCGAGACTGCCTGTACAGAAAGATTGGAATTCCAAGAAACAAATGGCGGAATAAAACTGTCGGAAAGTACACAAACAGAATCTCGCTCCCAACATCTGTGTTACGGGTTATCCCGGGTGGCTACCCGGACATGTTAGACAGAAAAAAATATTATGACTCAGAACATGAAGAGAATACAAGAAGAATGATACCGAAACATTTCCGAAACACTGGCGGGCAATGCGATTTGTATTAATATTTATCAAAAACAATATTTTTTTAAGTTACGCGCTTTGAATATATAAAACCAAAAATGGAAACTTTCCGTTGTTATTATCGTGATTACAAATATATGAATGAAATAGTACCATTAATTATCTAGACATCGTTAAAAAGGTGGATCCTGAGGATTTTGTGCGTTGCTCTTCGGGCTGGCTATGTCAATGTCAAAATGTAAAATTAAAGGAGTAATAGGATTCAAAGAGTGTCAGAGGATTTTGGTAAGTCAAAAAACACCGCTTTAGCTTTGTTGCCATAGTTCAGCGGACTTGTAACTTTAGCCTTGTAAGGGTTTAAAATTAGGGTTTCATGAGGTAAAGTTGGGAAATTAACCTGCTGACAGACTGCATTGGCAGTTTAGTGGGTGCTTATAATATAGAATAAAATATATAGCAAACCTATGACCAGCCAACTCAGAAACGTGCTGTTTCTACTTAAGCCATCATTGGCACAGGAAGGGGTTCGAGGAAAACGGTTTTTCCTTCTTGAGGCATCGATCCCTAAAGTGAAAATCTGGGGTTTTTCTTATTTCTTAAATAAACCTCTTAAAATCTCTTATCCAAATATCGCTTCTATGTGTTTAATTAGTGGATTCCTTCTTTCGTAAATGTTTCATTTTTTATGAATACAACTCTGTTTTTACAAGTCATTAAAATTTGATGAAATTTTTTTATAAAAAATATGCTTAAGAGATTACTTACATTAGGTTAGGTTATCGGCTATTTTTCAAAAACACAAATTTCGTAACTTTAAATGACTTTTCGTAGAAGTGTTGAATAGACTTGATTCTGAGTTGGCATGGAACCGGTCCGATGCTTTGTGCGATTTTATGCGGAAGCGCAATGAAAGAACTGTTTTTTTACTGCGCATGCGCACGTCTTCATGTACTAGTACTAGATTCTACCGCCAAGATTCTCATTTGAGCGCTTTTTAATTTTTAAAATTCTGCTGCAAGTTTCTTACTTTTTGAAAAAGGGACATTTTGGGGCCCCGAAGATTTGTTCGGGGACACCGGGGAACGCTGCCTGAAAACGGGACTGTCCCGGTGAAAACGGGACAACTGGACACATTCCTTGTCAATCTATCTCATATAATAAATGATTAGTTGAAGATAATATTGTAAATTCTAAAATTTGAAATATGAGATTGACTTATCTGACGGTTTGATAGTAGGTGGCATTGGCGAAATTGGTAAACACACGTCCCGGATAGACAAGCGGTTCTGGGTTCGTTCCCAGTTGCAACCATAATCTTTTTCTGTTTTTCTGTGACTTGTTCTCTTTCATATTTTCGTTTCGATTATTATTTTTATCTTCTTCTTCAATGGTTTATAGCATTGATGGGAATAACCTTAAAAAGTTATAAAAATAGAGTTTTTCCTTTAAAAAAGTAAATATTTTATTTTAAATTTCATGGTACAATTACACTTTAAATAAAGTTATTATTTTTTAAGTACATTACCTCATTCGTGTTTCACCTTTTTTTAGAGCAATGCTAGTATTAAATAGAAGGAGAAACGTATTTAAGGGGCCGTTCAATTATTTCGTAACGCAATTTGGGGGCAGGGGGAGGTCTTGTAAAACGTTACGGTGCGTTACCGGGGCGGTAGGGGGGTTCGAACAACGCGTTACGTAACACTTTTTTTATTTATAAAAAAAACTAGGGAATTAGAATCTTCCAAGTTGGCAACTCTTTTCGTTTATGTTTTACGGGAAATCCCTCGACTGTATTGTACGTCATTTTTGTTTACGTTGTCAAAATCAAATCAAAATGGTAAAAATAGTCATTTGGGTGTTACGTTACGTTAATAGAGGGTACGGGAGGGAGGGGGGGAAGAAAAACGTTACGGGGAATAACATGGGCGGAGGGAGGTAAAATCTTGAAAACAACGTAATACTTGAACGCCCCTAATCAAGAATTTAACATAATTCTTTGAAAATGTAAGAAAATTAAATAATTTTTTTTAAATTTTTTTTTTGCATTTAACAAATAAAATATAAGACGAAGAACAGTAAAAACGAAGAGAGAAAAAAGAAATGAAAACTTACATTGTAATTGAGACGTATAATACAGCATTATGAGATGTAATGATTGTAATACGCTATTTATACAGTGTTTTTATTGTACTTTCGATTTTTTTATAATATGTTTCCGATCTTAAGTTAACGGGTAATTGACAACAAAATAAACATATCACTGATCAATGAACGTATTTTTGTTTTGTTTTTCCAGGTTCCATCAAAGTGGAACTCGGACCCAGAGAAGAAGATGAAAGGGGATTTTCTTCTATGGAAATTGACATTGACGTATCGGATGTTAAAAAGGAATGCTTAGAATACGTTGAAAGAATAACCCAGATGGCAGGTAAAAATGAAACTAATTTACTATGTTTTGAACCAATTTACTACTAGCGCAGGTTTCAAGTATTATTTAGTCGTCCTTATTCGTATTATTTTTCAGAATTGTCCACTGATCGGAAGACGCATCCTGTTGAAAAACGAATCTCTTGCCTCCATTGTAATTACTCCGGCTCTCAAAAGTCGTATTTCGAAAGTCACCTTCGCACACATACTGGAGAAAAACCTTTTTCCTGTTCCAAGTGCTACTATTCCTTTTCTCGAAAGGGAGATTTGACAAGACACTTGCTAACTCACAGTGGAGAAAAAGCTTTTTCATGTTCCGAGTGCAACTATTCATGCTCTCGAAAAAACAGGCTGACGACTCACATGCTGACTCACAGTGGAGAAAAACCTTTTTCTTGTTCTGTGTGCAACTATTCATTTTCTCAAAAGGGCAATCTGACGACTCACATGCTGACTCATAGTGAAGAAAAAGCTTTTTCATGTTCCGAGTGCAACTTTTCATGTTATCGAAAGAGCAATCTAAAGCTTCACATGCTGACTCACAGTGGAGAAAAACCTTTTTCTTGTTCCAAGTGCTACTATTCCTTTTCTCGAAAGGGAGGTTTGACAAGACACTTGCTAACTCACAGTGGAGAAAAAGCTTTTTCATGTTCCGAGTGCAACTATTCATGCTCTCGAAAAAACAGGCTGACGACTCACATGCTGACTCACAGTGGAGAAAAACCCTTTTCTTGTTCCGACTGCAACTATACATGTTCTCGAAAGGAACAATTGGCGAGCCACAAGCTAACTCACAGTGGAGAAAAACCTTTTTCCTGTTTCGAGTGTAACTTTTCATGTTATCGAAAGAGCGATCTAAAGCCTCACATGCTGACTCACAGTGGAGAAAAACCTTTTTCCTGTTCCAAGTGCTACTATTCCTTTTCTCGAAAGGGAGATTTGACAAGACACTTGCTAACTCACAGTGGAGAAAAACCTTTTTCATGTTCCGAGTGCAACTATTCATGCTCTCGAAAAAACAGGCTGACGACTCACATGCTGACTCACAGTGGAGAAAAACCCTTTTCTTGTTCCGACTGCAACTATACATGTTCTCGAAAGGAACAATTGGCGAGCCACAAGCTAACTCACAGTGAAGAAAAACCTTTTTCCTGTTTCGAGTGTAACTTTTCATGTTATCGAAAGAGCAATCTAAAGCCTCACATGCTGACTCACAGTGGAGAAAAACCTTTTTCTTGTTCCGAGTGTTACTATTCATGTTATCAAAAGAACCATCTGACGGCTCACATGCTGACTCACAGTGGAGAAAAACCTTTTTCTTGTTCCGTGTGCAACCATTCATTTTCTCAAAGCCGCACTCTGACGAGCCATATGCTGACTCATAGTGGAGTAAAAGCTTTTTCTTGTTCCGAGTGCAACTATTCTCTTTCTCGAAAGAGAGATTTGATAAGACACTTGCTAACTCACAGTGGAGAAAAAGCTTTTATATGTTCCGAGTGCAGCTATTCATGCTCTCGAAAAAGCAGTCTGACGACTCATATGCTGACTCACAGTGGAGAAAAACCCTTTTCTTGTTCCGACTGCAACTATGCATGTTCTCGAAAGGGACAATTGGCGAACCACAAGCTAACTCACAGTGGAAAAAAACCTTTTTCTTGTTCTGAGTGCAACTTTTCATGTTTTCGAAAGAGCAATCTGACGAGTCACATGCTGGCTCACAGGGCAGAAAAACCTTTTTCTTATTCCGAGTGCAACTATTCATGTTCTTAAAAAATCAGTTTGACGACCCACATGCTGACTCACAGTGAAGAAAAACCTTTTCCTTGTTCTAGGTGCAACTAATTTTGTTCTCTAAAGAGCAGTCTGACGACTCACATTGGAGAAAAATATTTTTCTTGTTCCGAGTGCAACTTAATAATTTTCTCAAAAGGGCAATCTGGTGAGCCACATGCTCATTCACAATGGAAAAAAGCCTTGTGTGTCCCAAGTGAATCTATTCATTTTCTCAAAAGGGTATATTTTTTATTTTTTTTTTATTTTAACTCCACACAGGAGGCCCTGAGTAAAATAATTTCCCTCAAGGCCTATGTCATCTTTGAAGATGCTGTGTAGAGTTTGTTTTTGAGGAGAGGAAGGAGTGGACATGGGTCTTGAAGAGACCCATGTTGTAGGAGGGAGGAAACACAGAAAAGAGGAGAATCTTTCAAACAAACCGCCCGTTTCTGCACAGAGTCGAGGGTTTTTTAAGGTATATTGGAGCTCCAGACCAGAGGTGACTGCCAAATTCAACCGAGGGGCGCACTTGTCATTTGTACAGGGTTAGCAGTTGTGTAATTGTTAAAATATACAATGTAATACATTATTTTAACAATAATAATGTTGGTTTAAGGGTTGGCAACATTTTGTATGTGGCAACCCATTTTAATTCTTTTGTTTTTTCTCTATGCTCCAAAAGATCTTCTCTTGTTTTTCATGTAAGAATACGTACATCTTAAAATAAAACCAGTTATTAAAAGTGTTATATTTCTTTTTATTAACTCGGAAGATTACAACTTACAACAGGTTATGGGCCCAGACACACACACCTTGACGTATAATATAAAACTTGCTGAGTTGTGGATAACTGCTGCAAATTGATTGACCGGCGAATTGAGGTTAAGTTGACACCACGCCGCGTGCATCACTTAATTTTTTTGCAGGAGGAAGGCAAAAAGAAATAAAAAAAAAACATCTTGTTAAGTGTAGTGATCAAGATGGAAGGAAATCAAAACGTGTTAAAACTGGAAGGTTCGAGAAACTGGAATGTTTGGAAGTTCCAGACTACAGTGCTTTTGCGTGGACAAGGATGGCTCGATGTAGTTGAAGGCCGAAGTATAAAACCTGAAGAACAGGCACAGAAATCTCTTTGGGAAAACAAGGATGCAAAGGCTCAGACCTTAATAGTCACAAGGATGACAGAAACTGTTATGTTGCACATTATATCCTGTTCTACTTCAGCGGAAATGTGGAAAAAGTTGCAGAGTGTTTATGAACAAAAGACGGAGACTAGCATTCACATTGTTCAACAGCGTTTTTTCCAGTACAAATACGAAAAAGGTACAGAAATGTCTGTGTTTTTGTCGAAAATCCAAGAAATGCAGAACCATTTAAAGCAAATGGGGGAAGAGATTTCTGAGAAATTTGTTATAACTAAAGTACTTATGTTGCTGCCAGAAGAATATAAACATTTTGTTTCGGCTTGGGGATCTGCCCCTGATGATAAGCAAACCTTGGACAACTTAGTGGCCAGGTTATTGATGGAAGAAGAAAGGCTTATGGATAAGAATAATGAACATCAGCAAACTTCATCATCATCAGCTTTTTTAATGAAAAATAAAAAGACTGGTAAGTGTTTCAAATGTGGGAAAATAGGACATTTCCTGAGCGAATGTAAGAACAATAAAAATAATAGTGAAAGGAACGCTTCTTTACGTCTGGGAGGTCGAAACCTATATCCGTATACGGAATTTCACCTGCGCTTTCTTCTTGGGACTCTGGTTCCGTCTTGATGGAAACAATCTCGGGATTAAGTAGATCCATGGCACTGCTGTGGAAGCACTTGAATATTGGTTCAAGCCGAAACAAATATAACTGAAACAGAACAATGCAACGAAACTCTAATTTGTTTGAGGTTTTAAAATTTGGTTTCGCTTCGAATATTTTGTCACAACAATGAAGAAGTATGCATAACGCACAACGTTAAGTGTAAGGATATAATTCTGACTGTATCTTGACCTTGAATTTAAGCCGCCGCTATTCGAATTTCGACCGATTTCTTACATATCTCCCTTAAATATTTGAAGTTTTTAAGCTCTAAAAAAAATATATGTTATTTTTGAAAATAATATCTAGATACGTTCCACGCCGAAACGAAAATTTAATGAAATTCCCTCGATAGAAAAAAATCGCAAAGCATGCTCCGAAAATTATTTGAAACAAGAAGTTTATTTCTATCATTTTACAAGTTATATTTGTGAAAAAATTCACAATGTTTCTTTAAATGATACTTAAGATACGTTCCACGAGATTTTTGCTCTTTTTTAAACGAGTCATGTTTTATTAAGCTTTTTCGTAATTTTCGCTTCAATTTTATCGGTTTAAATATTAGCGCGCCCTCTCCAACATTCGCAATTACACATCTCTCCATCTTCCTCTTTTCGAGACGGTTACGGGACCTTGGAAAACAGTTCAGAAAATCGACGGATTACTTGATATCGAAAGATAAACCGGTAACACTATGTACTGGATCCGCCATCGCGCTTTTGACAAAATGTTGGTAATCGATATTTTTATAATCTGTAATCAATGCCTTCGAAACACGAATCTAAAAAAGGATAGATGTCAAATTGGCAGATTAAACGTTCATCGAACTAAAGGCCAAAATTATTTCCTAATTCAGGTGAACCGATCGGCGTAAGATAAGCTAGGTCACATTAGACACAGTGCAGTTATGCATTTGAGCTTGCCATAGCCCAAATTACAGAACAATGGTCGCTCAGTGTCATTTGGAATGAGGCCGCTACTAAAATGAATTGCGATGAATATAAGCATTAGAAATTACCAATAACTATCACGAGCATGAGATGCTAAATTTAACAGCGTGGGTTAGCAGAGTTTGGGAACAGGACTGCACGCACAAATAAACCTGAAGAAAACACGTGCAAACTAAATTTTTCAAGTTATGCATAGACAATAATAAACCCAAAGACAATTCGTATAGTTTCGGTGCGTTTGTCGGGAAGTAAAGCTGGTTCACACACAGCTATCAAATATAAAAGATCATAGCACGCCAAATAAAAGTTGGTTCACATTACGCTATAAATCTGTGAGCAGATATCTGTCGATTCGCGAGCGCTTATCTTTTGTCCTTTCACACGAGGCTATCAAATATTTCTTCCTGTGGGAGGAGAGGGGGTCAGTCGAATTAGGGAGCGGCAACGGAGCGCATATTTTTTGTACGGAAATCTGTCAACTTGACATCTGTCATCCACGGGTCTAGGCAGCTCCGTAATTACAATGACCCGCTCTCCTGTTTTAGTCGGAGAAGGGGAGAGTTATCTTTTGGGATATCGCGTCTGGAGCGGTTACGTCTGAGATGTGTATTGTCTATGATTGATCTGCGCTTAAAAACGCTTAGGTGTGAACGGTCTGAAGGGATTGTATGGAGAGCGTTATTTGGCGTGCTATGATCTTTTTTATTTGATAGCGTAATGTTTATTTATTTATTTATTTCTATTCTTGTACATACACTGTATAATAATAAATATTCCTCTAATTAATCGAAGGACAGAGCAAAATTATTTTTTTGACTAAATGGCGGCTTTTCAAAAAAAAAACGATTTTTACTAAAATTTTGGCCTTATATTGTTTATAAAAAAATATGTATTTATCGTTGAGAGCAGGCCTTCGATTAATAAGTGTATAATATACTTAAGAAGCTTTTATTAAAATTTGAAACTGATCGGTTCAGCCGTTTTTGAGTTACAGTGGTCACCGACTTTCAAAATACAGTTTTGAGAAAAACGCATTTAAAGTTTGCCTTCTACTTTCAAATGCTCTGACACGTCTTTACAAATATGCGTGTTACTTCAAAAATAATCGCCGGATTGTCTTGAATTTTTTTTTGTGTGTATTTAAATATATGAACATTACGAAAATGAAATAATAAAAAAATCGATTTCTAGAAAATTCTAACTGTATATAACCCCTTAAGGCGGCGCTATTCGGCTGAAAAAGAAGGAGATAGAGAGATGTGTAATTGCGAATGTTAGACAGAGAGCGTTAATATTTTAAGTGATCAAATCGCAGCTAAAATGGCGAAAAAGCTTAATAAAACATGACTCGTTTAAAATAGAGCAAAAATCTCATGGAACCTATCTTAAGTATCATTTAGAAACATGTGAATTTTTTCACAAGTATAACTTGTAAAATAATAGAAATTAAAAATAGACTTGTTAAATAATAGACTTGTTTATAGTTATTTTCGGAGCATACTTTGCGATTTTTTTCTATCGAGGGAATTTCATACAATTTGCGTTTCGAAGTGGAACGTATCTAGATATTATCTTCAAAAATAACATTTATTTTTTTAAGAGCTTAAAAACTTCAAATGTTTAAGGGAGATATGTAAGAAATCGGTCGAAATTCGAATAGTGGACCCTTAAGCCATAAGTACACGAAAGAAACAAAGACAGGAAGGAGCAAGAGAAAACGGTAATTCCTTCTTGAGGCATCGACCCCTGATGTAGATGTAGATGTAGATGTAGACCCCTGATGTAGATGTAGATGTAGACGGTTCCGCGCCGACTGAGAATAAAATCAACTCAACACCTCCTTGAAAAGTCATTAAAAGCTATGAAAAAAATTATTTTAAATTTGCCGATATCCCCAACTTAACGTAACCTATTTAACTATTTTTTCATATGTATTTTTTTTATCATTCTAAATGACTTTTTTTATTTATTAACAAATTTTTTGGTACAGTTGGTAAAATTTTGTAATACAAACTTTTTATATTAACAGTTTTAAAAAAGTAGAGAATAACATAAATAGATTAGCAGATTAACCAAAAAAATCCCACATAGGCATCGCCAGTTCGTGGGTATACTTGAGTGTTTTTAAGACAGATAATTATTACTCATAAACATACGATATCTTGTAGAAGTTTAAAAAAATAAAAAATAAATTAAATTAAATACATAAAAAATAGATTCAGTGTTTACTGAAATACATATTCAAAAGACATGTTCATAAAGATTAATAAAAATTTTGTTAAGTTACAGCAGGTCAGATGTTACAGCAAGTAAATGTTTGTGTCGATGGTATTTATCCAAGACTTTAATACATTTTTATACTTGCTGTAGGTGGATATATTTTTACAATCAATTTCTGAAGCCTTATAGAAAGCATTATATATTTTTGGTGTAATAAAATATGCATGTCTTTGCGCAAGCCTAGTGTTACACCGTGGAACTTCAAATACATTATTTAACCTATTACTAAAACGCTTTTCATTTTTTGTAAAAATAACATTTCGTGTAAATATATATTTTAAACATGAACTTATCTGAGATGGTTCTGAGTTGGTTTCATTCCGAGTTGTCCGGTCACCAAGAAGACATCTGGTGTGTTTCTTATTTCTTAAATAAACCTATTAAAGTCTCTTATTCAAATTTCCGCATTTGAGCGATATGTCAATGGAATCCTTCTATCGTAAATATTTTAATTTTTATAAGTTCAACTCTCTTTTTAAACATTAACAATTTTTTTACATTAACCAGAGTGACCGCCACTTTGGGGGACCTTATAAGGCACGGGAAGAATATGATATAAATACACACAAATATATTATATAAATATTTTTTTGCTTTTTTATTTATTTATTAAAAAAATGGTTTAGATGTGTGTTTTTACATATACATTTTATTTAATTTGATTTTCCAAATATATGTTATTAAACGTTAAATATAGTTTTTATTTCCAAAATTCATTACAAAATTTGTGTTACACCTTTTTATAGCAACGCTCGGAAAAAGGCGTAGAAACTTATGTTAGCAACAATTTATAGAAAGAGTAAGCTATTAAAGAATTAAAAATAATAGACAAGTCATAGAACAGAATAACAGAAAAGAAGAGGAGATACAAGAAGAAGAAAGACAAAAATAAAAAGGATATCTGATATTGTAATTGAGAAGGATTATCTAGTATTATTAGATCTAATGATTGTAATACGCAATTAATAGTGTTTTAATTGTACTTTTATAAAATTGCTTCCAATCTTAAATTAACTATTAATTGACAATATTATTTACAAATTAATGATCAACGTACGTTTTGTTTTTCTAGGTGACATTAATGTAGAGACAGTTACCAGCAAAGCGGATTTCGGACCCCGAGAAGAAGATGAAGAGGAATTTTCTTGTATGGAAATTGACGTAGACATGCCAGATATTAAAAAGGAATGCCTAGAACACGTTGAAAGAATTACCCAGACGGCAGGTAATTAAACAAAATCCTATGTTTTTTTCTTAGCGCAGGTCATAAGTATTATTTAGTATCCTTAACGGTAATATTTTTTAAATTTGTCCACAGATCGGAAGGCCCCACCTGTTGAAAAACAATTCTCTTGTCCCCATTGTAACTACTCCGCCTCTCGAAAGTCGTCTTTCGAAAGTCACCTTCGCACACATACTGCAGAAAAACATTTTTCTTGTCCCAACTGCGAGTATTCATTTTCTTCAAAGAGCCATCTGACAAGCCACATTCTAACTCATAGTCAAGAAAAACCTTTTTCATGTTCTGAGTGTGACTATTCATGTTCTTTTAAGAGTAATCTGACGAGACACATGCTGGCTCACAGTAGAGAAAAACTTTTTTCATGTTCCGAGTGCAACTATTCAAGTTTTCGAAAGGAACAACTGACGCGACACATGCTGACTCATAGTGGAGAAAAACCTTTTTCATGTTCTGAGTGCAACTATTCAAGCTCTCAAAAGGAAAGTTTGAAGATACACATTAGGACTCACAGTGGAGTAAAACCTTTTTCATGTTCTAAGTGCAACTATTCATACTATCAAAAGGGAAGTTTGACGAGACACACGCTGACTCATAGTGGAGAAAAACCTTTTTCATGTTTTGATTGCGACTATTCGTGTACTCGAAAGAGCCAACTGACGGATCACATGCTGACTCATAGTGGAGTTAAAGCTTTTTCATGTGCCGAGTGCGATTATTCATGTTTTCAAAAGCGCCATCTAACGAGCCACATGCTAACTCATAGTGGAAAAAAACCTTTTTCTTGTTCCGAGTGCCATTATTCATTTTCTCAAAAAGGCACTCTGACGCGCCACAGGCTGACTCACCAACGAGAAAAACCTTTTTCATGTTCCAAGTGCGACTATTCATGTTTTCGAAAGTACCAGCTAACGAGCCACATGCTGACTCATAGTGTAGAAAAACTTTCTATGTTCTGAGTGCAACTATTTCAGTCTTCAAAAGAGCAATCTGACGAGACACTTGCTGACTCACAATGGGAAGAAAACTTTTCCTGTTCCAAGTGCCACTAATTGTGTATTCGAAAGCAATATCCGAAGATCCACTTGCTGACTCACAGTGGAGAAAAACCTTCTCGTGTTCCGACTGCAATTATTCATGTACTCAAAAAAGCTATTCGATGACCCACACGCTAACTCACAGTGGGGAAAACCTTTTTCACGTTCTTTTCGAATCTGAATTGAATCTTTTAGAAAAAATGATAATAAGGGTAACAAAAAGGTAAAAAAGTTCTATAATTTGGGTGTTATAAACAAAGATATTGCCGGCCAAGTAAACTTGAACACAATGACCGCAAAATGGATCTTAGATAAACAGTCGAAGATATCCCGTGGTACAAAAGCCAGATACGTTTCATTCAAAATTCATATTCAACGTAAGCTATTGGCAGACTCAGAGTTAACTCGAGACCAGGATATTGAAGGGGGAAACTGACCTCACAATCAAATATAAATTCATTCATCACCAAAATCATAATCATAACGACAGCGGAGGCACAGTAACCGATGGCTCTGACAACTGTCTCGATCATTTTTTTATTTATTTAAATACAGTAATTAATAAGTATTACACCTTTTTTTAGAACAGAGCTCGAGTTGAAAAGGCGGAGAGAATGTCAAGCACAATTTAACGAAGAAAAAAATAGTAATTTTTTAAATTTTTTTTTTTATATTAACTCCACACAGGAGGCCCTGAGGGAAATAATTTCCCTCAGGGCCTATGTCATCTTTGGAGATGCTGTGTGGAGGGTGCTGTTGAGGAGAGGAAGGAGTGAACATGGGTCTTGAAGAGACCCATATTGTAGGAGGGAGGAAACACAGAAGCCGGCAAATCGTTCCACAGCCGGGCTGTTGAACTCAAGAACGAGTCGTAGAAACGACCCGTTCTCATGTGACTAATTTTAATGTATAAAACAAAAGATATGTATTTAACAGTGAAATAAGTCATATATGTAAGTATACACATACACACACGTTAATATCTACACATACTGTTGAGAAGTAGTAGTATTTTTGCAATATTTGAGGTTAGAGGAATTGGTCTATAATTATTACGTAGAGTGGGGTCACCAGATTTAAAAATTAGAGTAATAATTGTTTTTTTGTAGTTTAATGGAAAGTTGCCATTTTCGAAACTTGTATTTATGATATGTGCTAATGGTTTGCAAAGTGAATTAGAATTTATTTTTAGTATTTCTACAGAAATATTGTCATAACCGGGGGAAGAATTACCTTTTAATTTATTAATAGTTTGTTTAATTTCATCAAAGTAAGTTCGTTGAAATTGTGTTAAGGTGTTACAACGATTACAAGGTGACGTACACAGATCATTATTTTCGATTTTTTAATTTTAAGTGCTAATTTTTCACCAACTGATCCAAAATAATTGTTAAAAATATTTGCACATTTCATTTGATCTGTGTTTACATCGTAAATTTTGTTATCAGTATCTGTGATTTTGTTTATGTTAGATTTTTTATTTATAATTTCATTGATAGTTTGCCACACCTTTTTGTTGGTGTTACCAGCAATATTCATTTTTTCTTTATAGAAATCTTCTTTGTTTTTCCGGATAATGTAGCTAAGATTATTTCTGATTTTTTTTAAATATTCGTATAGTTTATAGTTTTCTGGAAACTTTTTATGTTCCTTATAAATTTTTTCTTTATGTTTAATTGAAATTATGATTCCTTGCGTGATCCACGGCTTTAATTTTTTGAATTTAGTTTTTGGAGAGTATGTTACAATGGAAGAGGAAGATTTAATATGCTTATTCAAGATTAATTCAAAATTCAGTGAACATAAATCGGTATTATTAGAGGATAGAACAGTTTCCCAATTTTCAATATTAAGGTTATGTTGTAATTTTTCATAATTAATAAAAGTGTTAGGAAAATTGTTGCGAGAATATTAATTGTCACCTATTTTATCAGTTTTAAAAGCTTCAATGCATGTGTGATGATCGGTAATATTATTTTTCCAAATAATTGATTTTATTTTTTCAGTTTCATTAGTATTGCACCAGATATGATCAATGCGTGATGGCCTTTGCCCATGACATTTTCTTGTATATTTTTTTATACATGGTTTAAAATTAAGTTCCGTTAATGCGTTGATATATTCAGTTTTTTCATTGTTTCTATTGTTTTCTAATTCATTAGATAAACCGATATTAATATCGCCCACAATAAATGCATTTTGAGAACAGTTTGTTTTTATAATAGATTTCAGATTTTCAGTGAAATTACTAATGCTAGTTATGTGTTCTATATAATGCTATTATATCATAAAATTTGTTTTTTATAAAAATTTCAATATGAAGACAATTAACAAGATCGATATGTATTTCATTAACGGAAATATTGATATAAATAGATTTTACAAAAACATTTTTTTTTTTTTGAAGGTGAAACTGTGGATAGGTATTGTTGTATGTTTCGTGAACACCTCACTAGGAGAACCTGTGCTGAGGTGTTTACGTGTTTATTTATGTTTATGTATGACAAGTATTTATGTGTTGTAATAGAAAGTTTTATATGTATTTTTTTTTTCAAATTTTAATAGTTATTGTACATTGGTTATTTAGAAGAGAAAAAAAAAGTATTAAAATTTATATACATACATAATACCTCCAATCACCCTATCTCGCATAAACACGCTTCTTTTCATAGCATGATTCACCGGCTAGTCACTTTTCCCTTACCTGATAATAATTTTTCTAATGAACTAATTACGATTAAACAATGGATATGGCTCCGACTTAATTGATAAAATCCTCTCAAAAAAACTTCGCCGAATCTCAACAAATAAATTTCTCTATAATGCCTTATTCTCCATTAATAATAATAATACCACAGGCCAACAAAAAAAATGTCTGTGAAAACTTTTTAAGCAAATTTACCAAAATTTTATGTAATTTTGAATGCTGAAACCGTATTTCATAGCAGTTTTTTTTATCACCCACCATTCTTTCACAATATCGATTTAATATTTAAAAAATAGGGAAAATTTCATCTATTAAATAATAAATAAAATATTAGATGCTTATTTTATTCTCTTTCTTTCGTAGCTTTTTCTCCGATGTGTTGCGTTTTTTTGTTCTCTGTGAAGTGACCAACAGTAATCACCCATCATTTTGATATTCCACCGTCCCTGGTATCGTTTCTCCATCTCTTTTATATCCTGATGAAATCGTTCCCCTTGCTTTTTACTCACATCACCTAAATTTTCAGGAAAAAAGTCAAGATGGCTGTGCAAGAAGTGGGCTTTAAGACTCATCAGGCATACTTAATAGTGAAATGTGAAAAATTGGTAGGTGTTACGACTTTTTTATAATTTTTTTCGTAATCAGGACATCAAATTATGCAAGAATTAGTAAAAATTATCAAAAAAGTTTTTTCACTGTTGGCCTGTGTAATAAACACGTATTTTGGTAGATTACCGAGGTCACTAAAATGATCACTTAAACGGTTTAAATAGCACGTCAAAATACATCGTACTACAACAAAGGAATGGCAATATTCAGTTCAGCGCGTAAAAACAAATACGTGTTATTGTGATGAATGAGTTACTGTAAAGTTCGCTGGTTGATTACTGAATGTCTTGATTAAAACTGTGCTTGCTCAGGATCTCACTGCCTTTTATAGTGTGACTGACCTGTTTTGTAGTTTCTCGACCGCTGGCAATATGTACAGCAGAAGGTACTTGAACGATCGATGCGGTACTGTTAATCGTGGATTACGGGTCCGGACTTTTCAAGTAAGTGGTGAAATAATCCAGTCACCCGCGCCAGCCGCTTGTGTGTGTGCCTTAGGCCCTCCGTTCATGGAGATACTTACAAACTACGTGATTGTGACACAACCACAAGTACCCTGCAGATATAATACTTTTTAAAGCTGGTTTCCGTACACGGCGCTACCCGAATTATACTGAACTTGATCATTTTTCACGTGCAGCCGTGGAGTAAACACGATGTCTTCCAGAACAAATCTAACATTACTTTCATGTTCAGACGCCATTTCTGTCAAACGTCAAACGAAAGTAGCAGACACGAATGCTACAACGCGTAGCGCGCTACCAGCACCGTCGTTAGCGCGCTACCGACTTCAACCTGACATCCGTCGCGCAGCGCCGTGTACGAACACCAGCAAAATTGTATGGCGGGTACCCACGAGCGGTGCGCGTGCTACGCGCATCAGGCTCGAATAGCTTGTAAGTAGTTCCATGTACGGAGGCGCTTAGTGTCAGCTATCGATAGCGCGTAAGCAGGTATGTTCTTGGTAAATAGGTAGCCTTGTGCGATCGCCACAAGTTTATGGGTAAAAGATTCCAATGGTGATTGTTTTATTATAATTTAAAGCTGGTTCACATTAGATATCTGTTGATTCGCGAGCGCTTATCTTTTGTCCTTTCACACGAGGCTATCAAATATTTCTTCCTGTGGTAGGAGAGGGGGTCAGTCGAATTAGGGAGCGGCGACGGAACGCATATTTTTTGTACTGAAATCTGTCAACTTGACATCTGTCATCCACGGGTCTAGGCAGCTCCGTAATTACAATGACCCCCTCTCCTGTTTTAGTCGGAGAAGGGGAGAGTTATCTTCTGGGATATCGCGTCTGGAGCGGTTACGTCTGAGATGTGTATTGTCTACGATTGATTTGCGCTTAAAAACGCTTAGGTGTGAACGGTCTGAAGGGATTGTATGGAGAGCGTTATTTGGCGTGCTATGATCTTTTATATTTGATAGCGTAATGTAAACCAGCTTTTAAGGTTAATACTTTTGTTATTTCGAGGTTGTATGTCATCTATTTGGGTGGGGTACATTTAATTTAATGTAAAAAAAACTTGTGTTTAACATGTTTTAACCCAATAAGTGCCCAAACAAAAACATTACGAGCACAAAAACATTACTGCCCAAACAAACATCCGAGTGGCTTAGTTCCCCCCTAAATGAGCGATGGATGCAGACAATGAGGCGACTTCCCTGATGGACGACCACAAAAATTAAATTTTTTATTCTGTTTAATTTTTGGTTACTGCTCTATTTTTGTTTTATTTCTATTTTTTTTCGTTTTATTGTGCTTGGCGGACATGAATGTACTAAACCACTTTAATGTTGGTACTGCTGCCGGAGCGGACAAGCCTCTTTGATGTGGTTACTGCTCCACTTTATTTTCATGTTGAGTGTAATGGGTAGACAATGTATTTTATTATATTTTTTTATATTGTTGGGTACGCTACTGCAACAAGCCGCTTTCTTGTTAATATTGCAACCCTGTTTTAAATTTTAAACTTATTTATGCTTGTTTTTTGTTTTTTTTTTTTTCTCATCAGAAAACCGGTTTGCTGTTCAGACTGATCTTGTTGCTACCACTTCTGTCTTATTTACTTCGTATAACACACCTACATTTTTTTTTCTCCGTTAACTTTGCAACCTTGTCTTAATTATTAATATTAATTGTGCTTATATACTTATTTCCACATTATCTCCAGAAGAACCATTATCTCCAGGGAACTAAGTTTGGTGCTGAGACTGCTCTTGTATGAATCACTTTGCTGTTGTTATTGCAACGCTCTCGAGACTGCCCGTGGTGGTGCTACTGAATGCAGCAGGCTAGAGTCAGTTCATCAATTGAGCTCCCCACCAACAAAAATGACACAGCCAGTTTCCTGGCTACGAATTTTCTCTATGTTTAAACATATTACATGCGTTCTTCTATTTTGTCTTTGATTTGTATTTTTGCTTTGTTTTCTGGGTTTTTCGTTTTTCAACTTCCAGATCCTTGTAAAACAGTACGAGCGTCCATGTGACAACATTGAACTCCGTTCTGTTTTGTCCCATATCCCCATTTGGGGGGGGGGGGGGGGGGGTACGACCTCGTTTCCGCATACGGAACCAGTGAAGCGAAACCGGAGTGCTGCCTCTCAGACCGCCCGTGCTACCCCTGGTAAAAGTTGTTGATCTGAGGGACATTCGTGCGAGCTAGGGGACCTTCCGCCCTACCTCCGACAACCCGACGTTGACATTCTCAGGGTCTTCGGGCGTCTAATCCCCCCACTTCCCAATTACTTCTCGTCGAGGCACCACCGGGAAGCCGGCTTAAGGGCGCGGAATCCGAACCTTGTATCCGGCCTGCCCGATCATCGACACACTCAACAGGACTGCTAGGTGATCAGTGATGGCCGCCTCCATTTCTAAATCTATCATCTACCTTTTTTTTTTTTTTGTTATTTTATTTTAATTTTATGTATTGTATTAATATGTGCATAAAGGTCAGGCAGGGTAGGCATACCGCCTACTTTTTGTTTTTATTTTTCCTTACCCAAAGGAGGTTCAGGTAAGATTTTATACTTTTCTTTACTAATATTGTTCATAGCAAGCACTTGCATACTGCTGCCTAACAACGTATGCGGGCACAATGGAGGTCTAGTTTCGTTTATTAAATGTAGAGTCGTTTTTATAGAAAAAATTAGAGTCCTTGCAAGAGCCTTGAAGGGGTAACCATCTGTTACCTATACCAGGGCGGGTAAGTGGTGGGTCCTCCAATGTTTAATTTTTGTTTAATGTAATTTTAATTTTAGGCTTAATTTTTATTGCATTATTTTATTTTATTGTATTTTATCTTTTAATTTACTCTCTTATGTTATAGTACGTATTTTTAATTTACTCTTTTGTATTGTATGTATTATTGCATTATTATTATTGTTATGAAATATGGCAGACTGGGATTGTACACCCCTCCCAGTCCTGCTGGAATAAAACCTTAAATAAAAATAAAAAAAATTATCCCACTACCATACGCCAAGCTATTTCAGTGTTTTTTTAAACTCGTCATTTAAATTACTCTTTATACTTAAAGTGTCAGTATTTGTTATTTTCACATTTTATCGGAACCTACTCTGCCCAGGGTTGATGTGGGTTGGATTTAAAATCACACCGCGTGTCGCGAAGACACATTCCATTGTTCCCATCAAAAGGTTAAAAAAATCGATCATCCTTGGCGAGGATGCTGTTACCTGCCTCACGAAGGCTACCATTAGGATAACCATAGTAAGCGCGCGATTCCGAGGCGATTAAAGGGGTGCGGGCAAACTGCGTTCGGGTATATGATACCCTGCCACATAGCTGGTGTATATATTTCGACAAAAAGCACTACTTTTGCTATTTTAATTTACTTTCATTGTTGCGTTGTAGATTTTAATAGAAAATGGATGTTGACAGTGAAGAAACCCGACTTCGGTCAATGCTGGAAGAAGTTATAGAAAATATTTCCGATGAGGCGAGTTTATCGGAAGTATTTTCTAAGTAAAAACTGCACTGATTTGAACTCCAGTTCCTGATTTTCCTAAAATTTTTTGATATATTTTTTTTAATTTATATAATTATACTTGTTTCATGTTCCATCAAATCTTTAAGTTTTTTCAAAAAAATTGTTTTCCTTAGTTCCTTTGTATTTTTATGGAGTGTAAATTTTTGTTGAAAATTTGTAGTGAATTGTTTCCATTTAAGTAAAAAATAAAAAAAAACTGTTAAAATGGCGCAAATATTTTATTTCCAAAACCTTAACATATTGTCTTGCTATAATACAAAAGATTATTATAATCTTTTTTCTTAAGGAGTCAAATTTATAAACGGGTATGTCATACTCTGCCACATACCTCTTGTTACATTTTTTTACCACACTCTCGCCGGGTTAAAATGTTCATATTGAGAACATGAATAGTTGCAGTCGGAACATAAAAAAGGTTTTTGTTAACGGTGAGTCAGCAAGTGTTTCTTCAAAACGCTTTTTCGAGAACTTGCATAGTTGCAGATCGAACACGAAAAAGGTTTTTCTCCGCTATGAGTCATCATATGTATCTTCAAACTATATTTTCGAAAAGTTGAATAGGTACAGTCGGAACATGAAAAAGATTTTTCCACATTGTGCGTCAACATATGCCTCGTCAGATTGTCTTTCCGGCGACATGAATAGTTGCATTCGAAACATGAAAAAGGTTTTTCTCCACTATGAGTCCGCATGTGTCTTCTCAAATCTGCCTTCTGAGAAGATGAGTAGTTGCAATCGGGACATGAAAAAGGTTTTTCTTCGCTGTGAGTCAGCATGTGCCTTGTCATATCTTCCTTTTGAGGACGTGAGTGGTTGCAGTCGGAACACGAAAAAGATTTGTTTCCAGTATGTTTGGTCAAATCCATTTTGGACTTATGGGGGCAGGAGTAGTTACGATGGAGACAATAGAATTGTTTTTCCACGGGATTCAGAGCTGTTAATAAGTTTGAAAAATATTACGCATTAAGGAAACTAAATAAGTATAAGAAAAATCACAAAAACGTTAAATATTGTAGGACAGCACGATTTGCTTTTTAAATAAATAAAAAAAACGGTTTTACCTGCCGTCTGTGTAATTCCTTCAAAGCGATCTAAGCATTCCTTTTTAACATCCGGCAGGTCTATGCCCATTTCAATACAAGAAATGCCCCCTCCATCTTCTTCTTGAGGTCCTGGCTCCGTTTTGATTTTAAGAGTCTCCACATTAATGCCACCTGGCAAAATAAAACAACAATTATCTATTGGTGTTTTACGATTTCTGCAAAGCGTTTCGCAATATCTCGAATTTCAAAATTAAATGCAAAATGTTGAATATGTGAATTAGAAACTAAGAACTTGACCTTCTCTCCAACTTCTTATCTGTCCGCCAATGCACCAAACCCCGAACAACAAAGACTTATGATTTTTCAATTATTTGTGGGGTTCCACAAGGCAGTGTTAAAAGTACAATAAGCTTCCTAATATATATCAATGAGTTATTTAACCTGGATATCACTCCACCATACGTCAAATCGGAAGAAGGCATTCAAAAGGTGTAACATTGGCTTGACTCTAACTCACCAACACTAAATGTACCGAAAAACAATCCTTACTTATTAGTCCTATTAGTCTCAAGACAAAACCAAACCTAACATTGAAACTACACAAATGCAAAAATGCATCTCTGAACCCGAATTATGATTGCCCATGCCTAGAATGAGTAAACAATATCAAATATTTAGAATTAACCTTCGACACACACCTTAATTATTGGATACTACAAATTCAAAACACTGTAAATAAAATCCCTTAATCAATATACTTTTTCAAACAAACACGCAACTCCCTTAACATAAAACAATCAAAATCAGCATATATACTAACTAAGCCAACACACATGGAAAACTGAATTTTAGCTTGGAGTAATGCGTCTTCTCCTATCACGAAAGCACAAAAATTATTATTTAATTAAATGAAGACATTATGAGCGAAACTCAATCGAAAATCAGGAAACAGAAAAATCAGAAAAAGATATTGGCACCTCTGGGACTCGAACCCAGGACCTCCCTACTTTCCGGGTTGGGCGCTCTTATCCACTGAGCTAAGGTGTCGATATCCAATTCGGTCACTTTTAACTGTACCATACTTCGACTAAGAACTACCCATATTATCTTCATTTTTCTTAACGCATATTTTTTATAGCTCAGTGGATAAGAGCGCCCAACCCGGAAAGTAGGGAGGTCCTGGGTTCGAGTCCCAGAGGTGCCAATATCTTTTTCTGATTTTTCTGTTTCCTGATTTTCGATTGAGTTTCGCTCATAATGTCTTCATTTAATTAAATATTACAGTTTGAGGTTTTACTCGTAAAGTTAAAATAACAAAAATTATTAATAAAAATAATTTTTAAACTTCCTGTTTCTACCAGCACTAAATAAATTCTGTAAAGCAGTTACCCGAGCCAAAAGCAAAGAATTTCTCCAAACTCCTTTAACTAAAACCATACGTGGATAGGCATTTTAAGCTTTCAAACTATTCAGTACACAACTATTTATGATTAGACAAATAGAAACAGTGACCAAATACAAACATGTAATAAGGAATTGGATTGCATATACAAGACAACGCACTATTGCAAATTTCTGTAAAGAAACACACTTAGATATGAACTTTCATTTATACACAACATAAATTAATTAAAAAAATATAATCCTGTCAAATCTAACTTCCATAATTATTATTTCAAAATCTATTGGCAGGTCAATCTATGTAAAAAAACACTTATAAAGAAATGTAATAAAAACTTATAAAGGGTGTTTTTTTTAGAGGTTTGGTTTTAAAACTGGCACCATTGTTTCTACAGACTGTAAATTTGACAGTTGACAGTTGATTTGTAGTTAGTACGTTTTGCCATTTCGCTATGAATAGACTGGCGACAGAACGGGCGATTGCAAATTGTGCAAATTTATCTTGAAAATCATGGTTCGGTTCGTCAAACTTATCGTGCCCTACGTACATTTTACTGTCGACATAATCATCCATCCGAGCAAGTTATTCGGAAGATCATGGATCGTTTACACACCACATACACTCTAGTGGATAATAAGCGTCCACAAAGACGACAAAGAAGAAGTTATTGCTGCTGTGGAGAGTAGTGTTGAGGAGAATCCGAATGAGTCGATTCGCCATCGTGCACAGCAATTGCAGCTGTGGCCATCCACTTTGTGGATGATTCTGCGGAAAGATCTGGGTCTAGGCCTCCTCGACCGTGTGATCCCACACCATTAGATTACTTTCTTTAGGGGTATGTGAAGTCACTAGTCTATGCTGATAAACCAGATACGTTGGACCATTTGGAAGTCAACATTCGCCATGGTTTTGCCAATATATGGCCCCGGTTGCCCGATAAAGTTGTCGAAAATTGGACTTCAAGATTGCGCTTCATTTGAGCTAGCCGTGGCGCAAATATGCCCGAAATCATATTTAAACAATAATGACATAATATTATATATTTTTTTTTTTTACATGAGCTCCACACAGGAGGCCATGAGGAAAATAATTTCCCACAGGGCCTATGTCATCTTTGGGGATGCTGTGTGGAGGGTTTTTTTAAGGAAGTTTAAGGGTTTTAAGGTTTAAGGAAAGGAGTTTAAGGGGTGGGTAGGAAGGAAAGGGGTTTAAGGGGTGGGTAGGAAGGAAAGGGGTTTAAGGGGTGGGTAGGAATCTGGGGTTCAGTGTGTCCTGGTCATCCACCTTCGAGACCTAGACAAACTTCACCCCATGAACCCGGGCACCCCTGCTAAATCACCAAACGTAGCGAACCACTTGGGGTGACCTATGGCAGAGGTGTTGGTTATCCAATAAAGGTTCCCGGGGCGGCGGTACCCATTCCCGCCTCCCAAATTGAATAAAGCAAATGAATTGCATATCTATTAAATAAAGCCAATATCATGGACATTAATATTATTTAAATGTGTTTTTTTTTCATTTTGAATTTGTATACCTTTAAAAAAAACACCCGTTATTAAAAAAAACGGATATTGATTATTTGTATTTCGAGTCGAACAGTTTATTTCATTACAAATTACGGTCATCCCTCTCCGTGAATAGGCAGTAAAACGAGACAAATAAAAAACAAAATGATAATACCCGAGATTTTCACGGCCAAAGGTACGAGTTTTATCTTGATTGAGTTTTTTGTAGTTATATGCCGAATATCACTTGCTACTTGTTCAGTGAACGTTTCGGACAGCGTTAAAGTGTCCATGATCGGAGCAGATATTGTGGCGAAGTACCTGATTATGTGTAAAGAGGTGATACCGTGTTGCGCGCGCTAATCCTAGGATCTAGCTAAAATCGTAAAAATCCTCTCCCAATTTTAGGTATTCCTATTTAAATTCAAACACTCTTCAACATATCCAAAACAAAGTTTTGTTGTTTATAGGTAAAATAAAAATGTTCTCTAGTTTCAAATAGAATACTTATTTTAAATGCTACATGAAGCTTATGTACATCACGCCCCAAATAAGAATACATGAAAACCTGAGGAGTGAGGAAGTTTTAGCGAGCACCTTAAGTTAAAAGATGGCCGTAGTTTGGTAGTTCCCTGTAAAGATACATTTCAAGGTAAATACCAAACGACATTACACACTACATCGCCATAGACTCGCCATTCTCACAAACTTAAGATTGAATGTGACAATTAAGAAACTGTACGTTATCAGTAAATAGTTAATTCAAAAGTTATTCCTGTATGATAAAGAAAGCTTTCAAAGAATGTGAACGACAACATAGGACGATATAGAATCGGGCGGCGTGTAAGTATTTGAGAACACACGCTTAATATGCACTTTTTATTACAAAAACACTTAACATCAGTTAGATAACAATCTCGACTCACAATCCGAAGGTCGCGGGTTCGAACCCGGCGTGCGCAAATAAATTTTATTTGATTAATTTGTGTTATTTCACAATTTATTCATTTAAAATAATATATAGTATATTTGCGGCACGTTCCAGAGTGGAAGATACTTTCAGTATCGCCCTGGTGTAAGACCACCATTCAGAATTGAAACGTTGCTTGAAATGGCTTTAGCCGTGTTTAGTGACCAGATCTGAATAGCCAGGTACTTCCCCACCTTCCTCTTCCCTATCTCCTTCCCCTCCCCACTACCTTCAGCCTCACAACATACCCCAATTGGGGATGCCATAGTCTCACTGGCTCCAGACGGGAGCAGTTGGGACTCTTGTGCGGTATTTCATATAAAAAAATATAAAAAAAGATAATAATGGGAAATAAGCATTACAGTTTCCGGAATTGAAAAATTATGAATTTTTATCATTATTTCGTTAAAATTAAAAACGATAATTCGCTTGGCGGCCATTGTCATTGATGTCAAAGTTTTAAGGTTATTTTTTTTTCTTCTCTTATTTAATCCAAAATATTAACACACGACCCTAAAATGGGTTCTTAGTAAAAACTAGCTAGTTCTTAAAAAAAACTAGCCTAAAAAACTATTTTGATATTATTGTGTCAAAAACATGGCGTGAAGAAAAGATGTTGAATTGTCTGTTTTTTTAATAAAATATCTAATAAAATGCACTATTTTCCAATTCCGGAAACTGAAATAGGTACTTATTTCTCATTATTATCTAACTGATATTATATTTGAAACAGAAAGCGCATATTAAGCGTGTCCCTATTAGGTAAATATTTACCAAAAAATAAAATAATTATAGATAATATAACCCATCATAATAGCGCATATAGGATCGGTGAGTAGATAAAGAATTTCGGTATAGTACAGTGAAAACGAGTATTTTATTTTCGATTGTAATTTGCGTCCGTATAACAGTGAAAAGACAACAAAATACCTGAGTTGTTTCCGGAAATTGATTCCGGACATTCTTTTTCGTTAAAAGTATATTCAATATCGATTTCCGTAAATATCACATCAACATTCTCTTCCGCACTTGTGCCCGGTTCTAACTTGATAGCGGTGAAATCCATGCTTTTACTTCAGGATCTGGTAGTTCTGTTAATCTTTAACTTTATTACGAGGTTGAAGGATTTTTTTGAGAGGAGTGATTGTTTTCACCCAAGGTGTATTAATTGAAAAAAAAATAAGACCGAATACACAACTAACAAGAAGTGACAGCGATGGACAGCGAGCACTCGGAGAAGTTTATCCATAGATTAAACAGAAGAGAAAATAATTTTCGAGTTCACGATGAAATCTAAGTGTTGCCATTTCAAGTCCAGAACCATGTTATTACAAACTAGGTACTTATTTTTGTTAGTTTTGTATTTGCCTTGAAGATTTTTACGTTTGTGTAATAAGCAGCTGTTTTACAAAAGGAAATAAAATCCTCACAAAGCTAATGAGTTGGATATCAATTTTTTTTTCGAACATTGTTTTAACCTTCTGTCAGGCGCAATTGATTTGTAAAGTGAGGTGATCTGTAATTTGTTATGCCAAAATAACGCAACTAGAAGCGTGGCCTCTTGACTTTTCCTCCTTCCCCACCACTCACAGAGGGCCAGTTTCCGTTCGTCTCATGCGCATTGTGGTTCGCTAGGCATGCAATAATCCGTCAGATGAATTGCGCCCGATTATGTAAAAAAATGTTTCAACACTGAATTTCATTGCAAAATATCTGTTTATTGCTTTTTTTTTGTTCTTAACCGGTCACGATGTTATTTTATTTGGTATTATGTTATATTACCTATATAATTTTAAAAAAATGTGTTCTCACACAAAGTCGTGAAACTTTTTTATAAGTATTTTTGTCTCTAAGAAGGATCCGCAGCACACAATATTATAAGTAGCAACTGGACTATTGAAAAATAAATCATTTTTATTTTTTGTTTTCTGGTGTGTCTGAGCTCATTGTTAACATAGTTATTTTTTCATCTTTCTTTATTTGAATACCTCAGCTGCTCCCGTCTGGGGACAGTGAGACTATGACATGTCCAATAGGGGTATGTTCTTAGGCTGAAGCTAGTGGTGAGGGGAAGAATGTGGATAAAAGGAAGGTGGGGATATACCTGGCTCTTCGAATCTGGTAACCAAATACGGATAAAACCATTTCAAGCAACCTTTCAATTCTGAATGGTGGTCTAACACCAGGGCGATACTTGCGAAATACTACGAAATTTGCGCACGCCGGGATTTGATCCCGCGACTTTCAGATTTCTAGTCAAGAGCTTTAACCCTCCACCACGGAGGCCGCCAGAAAAACCTTCTAGTACTATTTACCAAAATTTCGACATTATCATGATCGTTTAACCTCAAAAACGTTTCTATTTTTACACTTAGACATTTGATGTATACATTTTTAAAGGATTTACAGTTACAGTAAGTGTTGCACACAATTGTGTATAGTTTTGTTATGAGTGGCAGAAAAATGACCTTTATTTGAATGAGCCGCTAAAAGTAACATACAAGGTTTATTGTGTTCAAAGTTTCACTCGGAGTTTTACCCTTGACCCTTAAGTACCGACGCCGTGTCTAACAGACACCTTGAATGTTCGAAAAGTCTAGTTACCTATCGTCGCCTCAGTTCTTAATTGTTCAAATGACGACTTTAGTTTTTGTTCAATTTCCACTTTAAAATAAAAAAAGTATGAAAATTTTTTGTTCATCACTTAACTAAGAATTATTTAAACTAATGTGACCTTTACGGAAATAGCTTTATCTCAAACACCTATCATAATATTTCATTGAAATAATGAAAGGAAACCTTTTCCTTCTGTAAAATTTTCTAATGGTCGTTTGGACAATTAAGAACCAATACGACGCTGGGTTAGCGTGATGGTACCACCCCGCGCTTCTGTCAATCCTTTGAGCCTTCGACTAGTCGCCCGGCGGAATTCGTGGAGAGTGGATGTGTCGGTTGGTGCGATTTCGGTAAGTTATGGCTGTTATAAGATCGCAAGTGGTTATGTCAGACCACCGTCGGTACTTATGTAACTTTTTTTTGTGTAATTTTATAACAGATTTTATGGTTTTCTTCTTTAATATTCAGTCAAACGTTATAATGAATCAGCCACGCTTTTCAGGCATACAACGGGCAACCTCAGTTGAAAATTAAAGTGTTCTGGTCACTAAGAGGAAATATGAAACCAACCCTACTGATAACCAGCATGAAGAAATTTTGGCAGGATAGTTAAATGACAACTCCGAGTCCGACTCTGAGGCTATTGATTCGAATTTTAGTTTGGCGGAGAGTAACCATAATAAAGCTTCTCAGCAGAAAGAATCAGAGAATGAAGATACCATTTCCAAGAAGCAAGAAATCGAGTCCAACGAAGTGAATCGCAATGGCGATGTTTTTTTGCTTGTTAATCCCATAAATGCAAGTTTTTTTATACAATATGCACTCCCATGGAAAAAACAATAGACAGGAGCACAGAACATGCAATAGCTACCGTAACGGACTTCATTAAACATAATCTAGACGCTAAAAAAAAAGTTATCTCTATTTATTTAGATCTATGTAAAGCTTTCGACACAATTTCACATAAAAAACTTTTCAAGAAGTTAAAAAACATTGGCATTAATGGAGTAGAATTCAATTTAATTAAAAGCTTCATGTCTGACAGAACGCAACAAGTAAAAATTGACAACAAGACAAGTGAACCACTTTCAATTACGTACGGAGTCCCACAGGGGAGTGTACTTGGCCCTTTATTATTCCTCATTTATATAAATGAACTGTGCGACATTAAAATTGAAGGTAAAATCGTAACCTTCGCTGACGATACAGTTCTTCTCTGTCAAGCAGCCACATGGAAAGATGTATTTATAATAGCCGAAAAAAGTTTATCAATCGTCAAAAAATGGCTAAACAGTAATACTCTTACAGTTAATACAATCAAAACAAAATATATCACTCATAGTATTACACAAAGAGGTCAACCTCCATCAAACATAGGCTTGATTCTACATGACTGTACCTTATCCAACTGCCAGTGCGAACAAATAGAAAGGGTAAAACATACAAAATACCTGGGCGTTATTATTGATTCACACTTACGCTGGACTGACCACATTAATTTCATCACAAATAAACTGAAACGAGTCATGCACCTAATAAAGTACGTTAAAAACATCTTCCCACTAATAATACTAAGATCGATCTATTTTGCACTTTGTCAATCCATTGCCACATATAGAATACTAGCTTGGGGAAGTGCTACAAACATAGCAATTGACCCAATTCAAAAAATACAAAAAGCAATAATTAAACTCATCCTGCAAGTACCATTTCACACAGATTCTAGCGAAATCTACAAAGCATTAGAAGACATGTCAATAAGACAACTTTATGCCAAATCTGCTATAATATACCTTGTCCAAAACAAACAACACATTCCAATTCAACCAAAAACCATAACAAAAACCAGGTCCTCAACAAATAAAACACTGAACATACCGATAACCCACACCACACATGGACAAAGACACTTTCAGTATTATGCAACCAAACTTTTTAATTACATGCCCATTACTTTGAAACAAATATTATCTGCAAATACATCTACAAACATCCATAAAAAATATATCACTGACTGGATTAAAAATCAAGATATTAACTTTATACAAAACATTATTATTCCCAACCAAACGTAACAAAACTATAAAAAGTATAAAATTAAATAAACCTAAAAATTAAGTAGTTTTTCAAGTATCCAACAACTATACATACACTTACAATTTATATATGTGTGTACATATATGTATGTGTATGTGAATGTGTATGCGTATGTATACGTATGTATATATATATTTATATGCATGTGTGCAGGTACATGTATTTTTATGGAGGTGTATGTATGTATATGTTTATATAAATATTTATATATTTTTTATTATATTTAAATACTTTTTTTGCTCTTCTAAATAACCAATGTAAAATAAATATTAAAATTTGACAAAAAAAAATTCATATAAAACTTTCTATTACAACACATAAATACTTGTCGTACCTAAACATAAATAAACACGTAAACACCTCAGCACAGGTTCTCCTAGTGAGGTGTTCACGAAACATACAACAATACCTATCCACAGTTTCACCTTCACAAACCTACCTATCTATGTTCTTAAAATTACCTCCAAGATCTCTGTTCGTTCCACATAATAATAATTATTAATAAATGTGTAAATCCTTAAATTTTGTTTGATAGATGCATTAACAATGCATTTATAAGCAATATCTTTAGAAAAATATGAAAAAGTACATTTTTTTAATAATAAAAATATGGGGTCTAGCAGACCTCACGTCAGTACTTATGTAACCAAAACGGTACCTCGGTACTTAAGGGTTAACATTGTTTTAGTTATGGTAAAGAATCAAGTTCTATTGGGTACTCCCTACGTCCTATATTTACTCTTAGAAACACAGCAAATGGAACCATTTTAATAAATAAGAAAATCACTTAGCTTTAAGCACTTTTATGGTTGTTTTGTGACCATAAGGAAAATTTGACGCTCCAAAATGGAGAATAATACTGACATTGATTTAGGTGTTTTTGGTTAGGTACATATATTTTATATTCAGATTACACATAAGATTTATTCAAACGGAACTTATTACATACGCAGTAAACGTCTCAAACTAACAATTCTTTTCGAAGTCGTACACAACGAATAGCAAATTTCGCTTAAGAAACAGATAATCGAAATGAAAATTCCGAATGCCCACATAAGTAATGGTCCATAAAGCTTTATTGGTTTTTGAGATGAATCTGATTTAACAATACCCTTTTCAAAATCTATATTGTTTTTTCCTGAACTAGCGTACAAAGATTCACTCCATTTTGCCTGCAATCCATTCTGATAGAATAATGATATATAGTAATTAATAACACCAATATATGGTGTATTTTTACTAAATGGCCAGGCGTGAGCAGATGGGAAGTTTAAATCATTTGTTACTCGTATCTTAGTGAGATCTTCATTAGATATGATTTCATGACATTTGTTATTTACTGCGTTCTGTACGAGGATTTTTTCTTCAATCATGACCATGTCGGTGTAAAGGGCTTTTTGAAGTATTTTGCAAATGCTGAGGTTTCTGTATGTTCGTATGGTCATCTCTTGCAGTACTGGATCAGGTGATTTTTTTAAAGCATCAACTATGAGAGAACCGTCGAACTGAAAAAGGAGGATAATTATTTAATGTAATTCTATATTCATATAATAAAGCAAACTTTGTTTTGGAAGTGAGAAGGGGAGCATATTGTAAAACCTAACAAATTGAGAAAATTTAAAAAAAAATGTGAAAGAAAAAATTAATTAATTTGCAAAGAATCACCGTCTGTTAAAAGGTTATCACTTTAGGAAAGCATCTTCCACATATAAGATAGGCTGATAACCTGAAACTGGTAGCTAACTAACTAACTAACTAACCATCACGCCGTTTCCCCGCAGGGGTAAGCAGAGAAGACGGACCGCCAAACAACTCGGTCCTGGCACACACTCTTTGCTTCACTCACATCGTCTCATACATAATCTTCTATTTTTCTGACTTTTGACATGGCCCGACTCAAGTATCTGATTCACTTGATCGTGCCATGTCTTCCTCGGGCGTCCCCGACTTCTTCTACCATTCACATTTACGTCATATATTCTTCTTACACTACTTTCTTCGTTCATTCGCTCTACATGCCCAAACCATCTGAGGGTCCCTTTCTTAATCTTACTCATTATGCTTACATCAGCCTTACATTCTTTGCGGATCTCCACATTTCTCACACGATCATACATGGTTTTAAAACACATACTCCTCAGGGATCTCATTTCTACAGCATTCAGTTTACTTTCATCCTTCTTCTGCCGGTTCCATGCCTCACTGCCATACATCAGGGTAGGTACCAGGACTCCATTGTGGACTGCTAGTTTCGCTCCTTTTGACAGTTTTTTATTAGCGCCAACGCTTCGACCAAGTATATCAAGACATGCCCTGTGAAATTAAAAATGACGCCAGAAACCAAATAAAACTGGCTCAAGGCCCATTTATGAAAAAGTGCGAGCATTGTTTCGTACTATTTGGATCGCGTAGTGCTTTGTGTTTTACCTTTTATCGGTCCACACTGAAACTAATTGCTGTCCCAGCCGTCCTGACGGAATTAATTTTTTCAAACACAAAAACATCCTACTTCCGAATATTGTACAAGGTACAGTCCGCGGACTTTATTTTCGATAATGTAACAAGCTACCTGAATACATAAAAAAAATTATGCCTTACAGATAGCTTTAAGACAGCGTTTTAATAAATGTAATAATATTGACGTATTATTTTTTTGGCAAGCAAAGTTTCTGACGTCACTTAATCTCCCAAATGCTTGTGACGTCACCACACACCGATACTAACACATAGACGAAGGGCTGGCATCACGGTATGGCAGTGGTTTTTAAACTTTTTAAAAACGCGACCCGGTTTGTATAAAACGGAAACCTTTAAAATACATTAAATGCAGATCTTAACAAAAAACCGCTGCACTATTCTTCAATTAAGGTCGAAAGTTAACCTATCTTAAGCCATAGCATTCCGAATTTCTACCGTTTTACGACATATTTCTCTAAAACACTTAAAGTTTTTAAGTGTCTAAAAAAATATATGTTGTTTTTGACGATAATATCTATACATCTGCCACGCCGAAACGGTAATTGAATGAAATTCTTCCGATAGAAGAAAATCGTATTATCGTATATTTCGAAAATTATTATAAGCACTTTATTTTTGTTACATCACAAGTTATATATATGAAAAAAATCATAATTCATTTTTTTCTAAGCTATGACATTTCCCGCGAGATTTTGGTTCTATTTTAAAATAGTTTAAACGAGTCATGTTTTATTAAACATTTTCACAATTTTCGCTTAAATATTATCGTTTTCGCGCTCCCTCTAACATTCGTATTTACATATCTCACCTTCCTCTTCTTTTTGAGCGCTTACTAACGGGCTTTAATTAACTACGAATTTCTGTCATTTTTTAATTATTACCTATACACAAAAAAAACTTAATGATTGAGCAGCTGATTCAAAACTTTTAAGAAAAATTATAGTTTTCGGCTAAGACATTTTGCAAAACAGAACAGAAGCCTTTGAATATTTTTTAGCGCAATTTTTTTGATATTTTTTGTAGTCAAAAGTCCGGAAAGCAGTAAAAGGGCTTGCGGGCTGCTGGTTGCTCATCACTGTGTTAATGATAAGCGACCAACCTGGGCAGCCCACGGTGCGTGGGCGGTAAAAGGGTCAATTTTTCGTAATTATTTTCAAGCAAACGATGAATGGATTTTTTTATTTTAAAACTCATGATCAATATATACATATACGGGACTGTGTACAAGTTTTTGTACACGAATCTAAAGTATGGTTTGCAGTGTACACCGCTTTCAACAGGACACTTCGACGAAATTGCTGCTTGGCGGTTGACAACGAGCCATACGGTTCATCAGAAAAATAAAATTTAAAAATTATCAGACGCATCCGCCGCCAAGACCTGGACAAACCTCAATCCATGAACCCGGGCACCCCTGCATAGTCACCAAACGTAGCGAACCACTTGGGGTGACCTATACGCAGAGGCGTTGGTTATCCAATAAATGGTTCCCGAGGCGGCGGTACCCATACTCGCCTCCGAAATTGAATCGCTTGTCATAATAAAGTAAAAAAATATTTTTGTCTAATTAAATTTATGAATATCTCGCGATCCCCACTTTGAAAACCATTTGTACACAACACAGCTTGTCGAAACGTCACGCATGCAAAACGTGGCCACCTATTGAAGTGTTAGTTCGACAAATCACACAATGGGATCAGTCGGTGCTCAGATTTATATTGCCGAGAATTCGCATGCAAGACGGCGGAATTCGAAGGAGAGTTGTATTGCGAAATTACTGATACTTGGGGTTATTTTTTTCTGATTTTTACTATGAGGCGGCTTGTCTAGGGTATACTAGGTCAATGCGCCAACGGCATTCAGTCCTCCATTAATGGAGTTACCGGCATTTACCCTTCTTTCGATATCTCTATCAGCCTTCTGAAACTGGTAGCAAGGCTTGGATAAGTGATAGGAGTGTTGTCGAGAATCCACTCCACTGGAGACAACACAGGAGAAGTCCCTTATCCAAAGATGGACATCAGATGGTTAACGAAGGAGGAAATTTTTTAAAAATCTTTCTGCGACTTCCGAGTACCAACACCAATTTTTCTATTTGATCAATTAAAAAATGAAATCAACATGGCGTATTTTTCAGTTTTCTTTTCAATTTCATTTAAATTACAATTAAACACAATACAATGGCGTAAGAGAGAATAGTAAAGAAAATAGGTTTGTATATTTAGTATTTTTTTTCAACAGCTTGAGTTTGGTGTACGAGTAAAAAATTACATACAGAGAGTTTACAATAATATAATTTCTGAAGTTAAGGGTGTGGTAACATTAAGAATATATACATTTTATTTGAAATGAAGTTTTTAAATGCCCTTTGTTTATGATGTTAGGAGTGTTCACTTCATTTAAAATAATTTAAATTTTTTCTTGAATAATAATTATTCTGCCATTTTACCTCTTCAGAAAGACTATTAAAATATTATTTGCCTTTGTCAGTATAATCTTTATGCATTTATCGTGTAGAGGATATAATTCAATATTTCATAATACTCATCGCCATAGCTCAAGGAGAGAAACTGCTGCTTCTGAAACAAACGTACTTTTCTGTTTTATAGTTATTGAAGTACTCACTTCGTGGACGTACACGTAGTATCCCAGCTCACCCATTTCATGCAGATTAGCCAAGTGTTCCGATGGGGGGTTTACCATGTGTGAAGTGAGCTTTCCTTTGTATACCGTGCATAGAATAATGGTACAAAGAAGCCAGGACCCTAAAAAGCACCTTCCGGGCACATTTGAGCAGGATCCTATTCCTTGTTCAATCAAAATACAGCCAACCATCTGGAAACATACACCGTCAAACAAATAAGAGAATAAAAAACAGACACTGATTAATATTTAGGCCACGAGAGAGCGGCACAAAATAATGACACATGCTCCTTGTTTCAGTCCACCGAAACCTTCTGAAGGTTTTTGGCTTTAGAAGGCCAAAGGTATATTATTAAACGAGGGAGATTTTGTTTTGTGGATGGGTGTATAAGAGGTGGAAGAGCTATTTTGGTTGGCCGAAGACCAGACGGAGTTTAACTGAATGGTCTTGCAATAGAATACCCTAGAGGAATGCTCGCTTTAAAAGCATGCTTTGGAATTGTGTCATAAAAAAACCATAATACATATTTAGTATTGTTATATGTTTGTGTTATAAGATTAAAGGGAGATGTAATAATGAGCCTTTGTCGGGCTCGGGTGTAATCTGCTAGTCAACTTTGATTTCCTCACAGGAAACCTTGGACGCCAAACCCAGTCTAATGTCTGGGTATGTCAACCAGCGGAGAACACGGTACTCAATTCTCAGAGTGTGGGCCATAGTTTTCATAGCATTCCTGAAAAGGCTGCACAAGGAATCTACATAATAAAACAAAATGTAGAGTATAGAATCGGTTCACTGTATTGATTTCGTAAGACATAATAAAATAAATGGTATGGACTCACCCCCGGGACCAATATCGTAATTTTATGCTATTCCTAGCTACCCTAATTAAATTTACTGCCACCGAACTCCCGATGTCGGGAGAACCAACCCCACCTCCTGGTGGCAAGGGTGGTCCCAACCTCTGCGGCTCAGCTTGGCCCTGCGACCTCCTCAGCAGTCGCATGGAAGTGATGTTAGACCTGGACCCTCAGGAGAAGGAAGGAGTACCCAGACTCTACTCCAAATTGTAAAGGAAGGCCCGTCAGCAATTCGAGGCGAAGAATCGTTCAACACTGCGGTATCTCGGGTTTGTTCCATAAATAAACCCTCGGGGGGAATTCGATAGTTGGCCTGCATATAATCACGGGCGCAGCGAGTTATTATTTAATCCGATGTCTCGGATAAAGAGGTACATTGATCGTAACACACGTACATCGCCATTAAACTCGTGGTCACTTTTGGGACCCGCGCGAAAACTCGCATTTTACGCGAATAAATCTTTGATTTTTATATTTAAAAAAACACCACGTGTTTCCGTCCCCCGAATGCAGATGCCCAAAACTTGGATTTCAATCACATCGTATTAAAACTTAAGATTAATTGACCGTTGTTTTCACGGCGTACCGCACATCTCGCCGTCAAAACCAGAGTCCGGATCCGGAAACCAAACCCAAAAAAAACCGCCGCCTACCGACACGTTGAACGAAACTCCCCTAGGTTTGCCAACCTAACCAATTAAAATGCATTTAAAAAAATAGTACCTAACTTACGATAAATACAATCGCTTCATAACAGTATTTACCCAAAAGGACCGGAACAAAGCCAAATGGTTGGTGTAGCAGAATCTATCTGATACGTATATTAGACATGAAAGCAAAGTCATGGTAGCTACGAGGGTTCCCCAAGTCTGAATCTTGAATACCAAGGCTATCATCAACGCTGAAAACGTTAAGTATATTTAATTTAATATTAATAACAAACGTCATTATACATGCAAAAAACTCCAAATTTTGGTGAATTATCTACCTTCAGAGAGTACATTTGGTTTACTCATATAGATGACCCTCAATGGATCATCTCCAACATTATCACTGAAGTCCAAAATCTTCCGTCGTGCTTCCGAAGCGAATATTGATGCGATTGCAAAATCAACTTTTGATTCGTAAACGTCCAAGATCATATTTGCCCACGTACCTTCTTCTGCGTGCTTCTTCGGATTAACAAGAGCGTACTTGAAATTAAGTCGTTTGCTCATTTCCCTCACCATTATTGCCTCAACTCCCGTGAAATCTGAACACTCCGTGAAAACGTCATCCCCAACATCGGTGTTAACTTCATTTATACAACCCACATATATGTTGTTATGGGGAAAACCAACTCGAAGACCGTGGGAGTTAAAATCTTTGAAGTTGTACTCTACTTTCTTCAAAATTTGATTTATGAGATGAGACGATTTTAGAGAATTTTCGTCATTCAATTCGCTTTCATATCTCAAGGTCATTTTCTGTGATTCTTTCCCACAGTAAAAACAGATTTCAAATAATTTCACTAACCCATCGCTGAATTCTAAAATCAAAACTAAATAAATGTTTTTGATAAGTGTGGTATTTAGAAACACTGATGGATTCTCAAAATTGCTTTCACTATTTTTAAATTGATTCCTACATGATCCTATATTTTGTGTTTGGTTAACACAAATATACAATATCATGTGGTCGCTTTTTATTGAATCCATATTACGATCAATTAATAAAAGGGGATCTTGTAAAATAACAACATGTAAAATATTTCGAGATGGTTTGAAATTAGCAAAAGAATTGTCTTTTCTGTGTTCTTTCTCATAGAAATTCAAAATGTAGACTACATTGAGAGCTTTGTAGTGAAACTTGTTGCTTCTTTGTATATTTGATACATTTTTCTCATTCGACGTTGATTTTCTCAAAACTGTTTGTCCACAGATTGCATCGACCATCGTACTCGTTGATATGTCATAGTGAAAAACAATATCATTAGCCCAAGTCATTTTTAGCGTTATTTCGCTGACCAATTTGACGGCTTTTTCAGAATTTGCATTATTTTCGTTACAAAAGCCTGTTGATGACATTGTTGACGACAGCAAATATTGGAAAGAGCTTTCAGATAACGCCGTCATTAAAATTTGTTGGAAACACATTCTCACTATGATCCATTCCACATCCCTGATACTTAAAATGGGCAAATCCTGTTTCATTTTGATCTGATTTATTTTGCGGTTATGTTGAAATAACCGTTTCTTCTATAAGAAATTTTATACACAGTTTGTTTAATCAGGTTAGTGCCAATTTTATTAATCTCATTATACTTAAGTTCCTATTTCACAAAATGCAGGTCATACTTGCATCCGAATGCTTTTTGATTAAACTTGCATTGTATCAAAGAACGTTACATTTATATCGATTTTAGTTAAGCTCTACGGCTGTGTCGAACTCTCGTTTGGACATCCATTCTCGTAGAGCAAAGACACTGTCTTATATATTTCCTAAAAGGATAATCAAAAATAGATTACTTTCGAAGGTGCTCTTTACGATGATGAGTTGATTGTGAGGGCACAGTAAATTTGTTTTAAACTATTTGTTTACCGGCCTTTCAGCGTGGTGCCTCAACATTACGACATTTTAATCTCTGGCAATCAATCTTATTCAAATAAATCTTCCATCATTTCTAATACCATTAGGCTTTTGGTTGGGTAGGGGGGTTTACCGACAAACCAACCGTAAACGTTAAATATTATTTTGTCAAAGCTTCGGACATTTTTGCATAGGTAGGTAGTAATTATACCCACTTAACCCTAGAGTGCTCTTGCTATGAGCGTTTCGCCGCCCGAGGAAAACCATCGTGTTATTTTGTACACGATTCATTTGTCAAGGTCAAGCGTTTTATTAGCTGAACCTTTGTACCTCATCTAATTGTTTCAGAAATTTGAAGAAATTGGTCTGGGGGTGACCGCAGAAAAAAATGCTCACTTTCATAAATTATTGGGCATAAAATAATAAACAAAGAAAATACTTACTTTGATTATTATTTATTCAATAAGCTCCACACAGGAGACCCTGACAAAAATAATTTTCCTCAAGGTTATGTCATATTTGGGGGATGCTGAGTGGAGGGTCTTTTTAATGAAAGGAAGGAGAGGAAATTCTGGGAACGAAAAGGTTAGAGAGTTGGGTAGGAATATAGCGTTCAGTGTGTCCAGATCATCCGCCGCCAAATCCAGACAAACCCCATCCCATGAACCCGGGCACCCCTGCTAAGTCACCAAACGTAGCGAACCACCTGTTGGGACCTATGTCAGAGGTGTCGGTTATCCAATTAATGGTTCCTGGGCGGCGGTACCCATTCCCACCTTCCAAATAACGAAGAAAGTTCTTGAAAGAATTTGCTCTGGCTATGAATAGACCACGTAAAATTAGGAGATGCATGCACACTTTGCAGAAACAGCTGAAAACCAAATCTCCAGATTGTTGCCATCGGAAAATAAAAATTTACCCTCAGGTAGATAAGGTGTGTGCGCAGTATGTCCGTCCAAGTAAAACAGAGGGACCAAAAAAGGGTGCAATAGATACTCAAAGTTACCGTGCAACGAACATTATATGTACATGTGTCATGACTGTTTTGTTAAAATCCGTGTTGTAGATTATGAAAACGTTTAATTTTGTTATAAAGTTTAATATTTCATTTTAGGATAAAGTTGTCAAATTTCATGAATTTTTTCCTAAGCTTTTCCAAGGTTTTTTAATACTGAGTTGAAAACTTTAATCGATATCCTTTTTCTTATACATTTTATTTTATTATTTCCTTTTAAAATCATTGAAAATATATTTATATTTGGAAAAAAGTACCTATGGGCGGCAAAATGCTCCCCACGCGGTCGACCTCGTTTCACGGAAAGGCGTGACTACTCTAGGGTTAAAAAATATTTGAGTTTTGAAAGAAAGAGGTTGAAATGATTGAAATGTAATGACAGTATCAATGAACGGGCGAGTTGAAAATAGGCAACTTTGGTTAACATCATTTTCGGAATAGTTGTTGATTCTTTCTTTTTTACGTTTCAAAATCACTTCCTTCCGTCAACACAAAATATTTCCGGAGAATGAGGCCTAATTATTTATGATGCAAAGACTGGTAATTGGCATAATCGAAACATTTAGTTACCAATCGAAATATTTCTGTCACAAAACAAGTTTTATGAAGCACGAATACTGATGACATCGAATTGGATCCTTATTAAATTGACAATGTGTTTTTGAGATTTTTATACACCCACTGCACCATACGCGAGCGAGAATTCAGTGTAGGTATTAATTCGACGGAAATTCGAGTTCGAATAAAAATGTTCGAGTAAAAGTGAAATGTATTATGTGAATCGATTTATCCATCCATACTAATATTATAAATGCGAAACTGCTCGAGTTTGTTTATGAAGCTTTCACGCATTAACCAATAAAAAGACTTTAAAAATTCATTCACCAATAGAAAGCTAAATTATATGCGAAGACTTTATTCTGTATATGATGGCAAGCTCTGGCGTTATGAAATCATAAATATTAAAATATTATTTTTGTTATACGTTTTCTGTCGCTAACAAAAGCGAGTTTTCGCTAACGTCAGAAAAAAATCGTTTCCATGGAAACGATGTTGATATATTTGTGGGCTATATGCTGGTAGGTACTTAGCCCCCTTGTCAGCTACTGCTCCAGAAAATTCAAATATTTGAATATGTTTTGTTTTTTTTGGACAAGCTTCTGTTTTGGAATGAATGTCAGATAAGAGTTCCTACATTAAAAATATAATTCGTAACGATTATAAAGACTGAATAATAAATAGTGTATTTTTTTATAATATGAACAAACTTCCAAATATTTAATTAAAAATAAACATCCGAAATGTTTGTATAATTGAACAAAATTGGATAATTTTTTTTTTCTGTGAGCTATAGCTTTATGAAATTTAGGTGGCAGGCGAGATGTTTGAAAACTGAATGGGAATGAATCTATGGAATGCGGGCGGGGGTGGACGTGGGGAGGAGGGGGGATAATTGATAATTTCAACCGCTACAGTAATTTCTCGTAATACCATGCGAGCGAAGCCGCGGGGAAAAGCTAGTTAAAAATAAAATGCACGAAATCTTTGGAATTCTTGTGTACGCATAAAATATGCAATTGCTTTTGGCATTTTTAAATTAAATTGATACCCTTTACCTTTTATTTGCAATCCTTATTTGTATTTTTACTTTTTATTATAATGTGTGTTATTTTCAAAATTCATTTTTACTAACATTTTTATAAACTTCACATCGTACCAGCCAGCCAAACGGCTCCTGGCACTAGTGAAAACCTCAAGATTGTTGTGTTCGATATTATCAGCGCCTTGACTCCTTGGCACCTTGGTGCCTGGAATCTCGACTACTAGGTTTGTCTAGGTCTCGGTGACGAGTGCATTTGCTCATGGATTGCGTGGAGGGCTGGTCCGGGAGAGACTGGTTTAGGGAGGTCCTGGACACACTGACCCCCAGATTCCTACCCACCCACACTTATTTTCCCTTACCAGAACCTCCTCCCCTTGCTCTCCCTGAAAATACCTTATACACAGCACCACCAAAGATGAAATAGGCCTTGAGAGAATTTTTTTCCTGGGTTGAGCTATTGTAAAATATATGAAAAAAATAGATCATTTTGTTTTGACCCCAACTCATTATTAACCCTAGAAAGATAATCATATTTTTATTTACGGTAAAGATAATCATGCGTAAAGTTGACGCACGAGTTTTAACTGGCTGTAATGTTATATATATAATGCTATATTGATTTAAATAAACCAATCGGTGTTATATTTTAACACACAGGTGTAATAAAAAATACGACAACTTAAGTGTTTGCATTTATTTGTTATATTAAAAAAAAAAAACAACAACTGGAAAATTCTTTAGTAATCAACTAAACATAGGAATAGTTTTCTTTTTTCCCAAATAATAATTATCAGCCATTTTGACTTATTTTCTAAGTAATTCACATATATTATGTACTAGCTTTTCCCCGCGGCTTCGCTCGCATGGCATTACGGGAAATTACTGTAGCGGTTAAACTTATCAATTATCCCCCCTCCTCCCCACCCCCACCCCTTCCCGTATTCCATAGATTCATTCCCTTACATTCAGTTTTCAAACATCTCGCCTGCCACCTGAATTTCATAAAGCTATAGCTCAAAGAAAAAAAGAATTATCCAATTTTGTTCATTAGTTCGGAATTTATGCGCTAACAAACATTTCGGATGTTCATTTTTAACCTTTTCGTCCCGGAACGAAAAAAATCTCACATGACCCGAAGCGGGGTCACTCGGGGACCCCAATTTGTTTTGCTTATTAAAGGGTGTTAATGACATATTTTTTTGTAATTTGTTATGATAATAATTAGAGGGAAGTATATTCATCGTATTTCAGTAGTCATTTTCAAAATCGTTTGATAAATAAGGTCAAAATTAATATTCTAATGAATTTAGACCATAACTTGTATTTTTCAATAGAAAACAGAGAAGGCGGGCCGATAGCCAACATAACACCTTGTTTCCGAATCTCGACTGACGATTGGCGTTCACCGAAACGACTCAGACCGAATAATCTTTGACCGGCAAGCGAACATTATAGCATTGTAAAAAGAGCAAACGAGATGCGCAGTGTAAACGAACGCGATCTAGTCCTTTCCACTTACAACTTAGAAATTACTTGCTATCGCTTAGAATTATCCCGATACATTCAGCAGATAGGGACGGGGTACGCCCGAACAGAGGGGAAGGGGGGCGGGTGGCACAGATTATTCGTCGGAATTTGTTATAAACAATTTAATTTTAAGAAAAGTAGTAATGCGATATTAATTTTTTTAATGCAAATCGATAACCAAATAGTTTTTCTAAGATTACCTAAATTATTGAGTATGTGATTTAAAAAACAACTTAGATACAGCGTAAAACTCTCGTTAGTGTAAGTGCGTTCCCCCGGTCCGGTAAGGAAGTGTTAATAAAATATTTGGAAATTTGTTAATATAATAAAAAATTATCCTATTTATTATTCAGTCTTTATAATCGTTACGAATTATATTTTTAGTGTAGGAACTCTTACATTTACTGTTATATTACTCTTACTAACTCTTACATAACTCTTACATTTACTCTTATATTTCTGACATTTACTCCAAAACAGAAGCTTGTCCAAAAAAAAACAAAACATATTCTAATATTTGAATTTTCTGGAGCAGTAGCTGACCAGGGGGCTGAGTACCTACCAGCTTAGAGCCCACAAATATGTCAACATCGTTTGACGTTTGCAAAAACTCGCTTTTTTTAGCGACAGAAAACGTATAACAAATATGATATATTAATATTAATAATTTCATAACGTCAGAGCTTGCCATCATATACAGACTATATCTGTGCATATAATTAAGCTTTCTAATGGTGAATGAATTTTTTAAGTCTTTTTATTGGTTAATGCGTGAAAGCGTCATAAACAAACTCGAGCAGTTTCGCATTTATAATATTACTTTGGATAATTGAACACACAGTTACATAAAAATCAATCAGAAATAGCTTTGATCCATATCAATATTTTGATCTCAACAAATAACTTTTTTGCATTTATCGCACGACGTATTTGTTTTTCGCCTTATTTTAGAGGAGCAATACGTTCAGTCAATAGATTTTTTCTTTACTGACTCTCCAGTATTTTTTTTATGAAATAAAGACACCTTTTGGCAACGCATCAGAAATACTATCTCTCAATTATCGCTTCAAAGTAGGACTTTTTAATCTCACTCTCGTAAACAACGACGATAATACCATTCTAAGGCTTTTAATGATTTTTTTATGACTTAGAGCCTTATAACCTTTACTACTAACAATGTGACTGTATGTACACATTTATGAATGCGATGTTTTTTATTCCAAAAATAAAGTCATATGCCATCTTTTCATCTTACTACTACAGCATACCAGAGAACACCTTTGATCTGGTGTGCCTTTTATTTGATTATAGTCCATAATCATTTCAGGTTTTCCGACAGTCTCGTTGGTAGTCTATAAAAGCTTCTTTAAGGTCACTCTGTACGTCATTTTCACTCTCACTATCAGTAACCTCATAGGTAAGCTCTTCATCACACTTCAACAGAGCGGCCAGGATACTTCTTCTTCTTATAGGTCTTCTTCCAAATTGTCTCCCCATTATAACGTTTTATCTACAAAAATATAATATCAATGTAAAACAAGATCTTTCTCCGCAGGTTATTATTTTTTTTTTTTTTTTTACATTAACTCCACACAGGAGGCCCTGAGGAAAAAATAATTTCCCTCAGGGCCTATGTCATCTTTGAGGATGCTGTGTGGAGGGTGTTTTTGAGGAGAGGAAGGAGTGAACATGGGTTTTGAAGAGACCCATATTGTAGGAAGGAGGAAACACAGAGGCCGGCAAATCGTTCCACAGCCGAGCTGTTGAACTCAAGAACGAGTCGTAGAAACGACCCGTTCTCATGTGACTAATGTCAACCGTGTACAAATGTTGAGCGCGCGTTTGGCGTGTTTCCCGACTATGCACCGGTGCCGAGGGGATCAATTACGCTAGTTCCTCGGAGCATCTTCCATTGTAATACCGGTAGAACAAGGACAGCATTCCCACCTGGCGCCTGTGCTCTAAAGATTGCAATCCGTTTGTTAGGTTAGGAGAATCTATCAAACGGACCGCCCGTTTCTGCACAGAGTCAAGGGTTTTTTTCAGGTATTTTGGGGCTCCAGACCAGAGGTGGCTGCCAAATGTATTATATTTGACACTACTGTGTTTTATATTTCATTTTGACTATCATTATTTCTGTTATCACTTTAAGCATTTCCGTCCAGTAACAACTAAGCATTTATTACTGAAGCTGTGAACATTTCTAATTGGATTGTTAATATCTATGTTCATCCCAACGGCAATTCTATTATTGTAATAATTGTTAACACTCTGTTAATGTTTCAAACAATAAAAAAATCACAAGTATTATCGAATAAAAAAAGCATTCGAATAACCATTTACTAAAAAGATAATCATGCGTAATTATTTATTTATTTATTTGTAAGAGACAAACAGCTTTTACATTAAATACAGATACATACATATAAAATTAAATTAAGTTAAGCCAAAAAGGTCTCCTATGTTAAAATTATTTGAAGATGGAGTTTTATTAGATCTAAAAATTAATTTTTGGTGAGGGGAAGAGGAAGAGGAAAATAGGATAAGGATAGGAGATGCTCCCGATACATTCTACAATCTTGAATTAATTTTGAATTAATTCTCAATCGTACGCGTTACTTCTATTGGGTATTTCTGAAGGGTATTGTTAAAAATGTCTATATTGTAAAACGTTGTATTATATTGCGCACATAAACGGGGAATCGGGGAATTTTTTCTAATGTTAGTTCTACATGATGGTAAATAAAATAAGTCTGATTTTCTTGTTGATCTTGTCGGAATATGAATGTTTATTAAGTCGGTAAGCTCTGGCGAGTCCAGGCCATTGTTCAAAATTTTAAATAACAAAGTTTGTTAAAAAATTAAGCGTCATGTATAAATTTAATAGATTCGGTGTAATTTGAAAAGTGTAAGTTTGTTTGTTATTTATGTGTTTAATTTTTTTTTTTTTTAATACTTTCGATTCTTTCGACATGAGCTTGGTAGAAAGGAGTCCAGATCGGTGTGCAGTGTTCTAAGTGGGGACGGACGTACGCCGTGTAAAGGGAATAAAGAGTTTTAATGTTGCGGAAAGGTTTTGTTATACGAATTATAAATCCCAGCATTTTGTTGGCTTTGTTGATGATTTCGTCAGTGTGTCGTATAAAGTTTAATTTAACGTCCATTATTACCCCAAGGTCCCTGATAGATTCTACTTCTTTAATTTGTGTCCCGTTTATTGTGTACTCGAAGGAAAATTTATTTATGTTGCGTGTAAATGATATTTTATTGCCGATTGAGGTCATCTTGAAGTTTAATGCAGTCTTCGATTGATTTGATAACTGAGTATATTTTTTTATCGTCTGCATACGACTCACGCGGTCGTTATTACAAAACTGGTGACACCACAGCGACGCATGTGCATCATGAAAGGTCTGAGCGGCAAGCGGCAAATCTCTGAAAAGCACAGAGACGAATTCACACCAATAAGAACGAGAGATTAATGTTTCTGACACGTAAGCATGCGTGAATTTTACGCAGACTATCTTTCCAGGGTTAAAACGTTTCTTTGGATACCTCCAGTACATATACTACAGTAAATATCATTTCGGTTAACGATGTCTAATGATGTTTTCAATTTTTTATAATATTTGATCATCTGGAAAGCGTTCGTATAAAATGTGTCAATTTATTTGTTTTTTAAAAGAAATCTACCGATAAGTAATTACTTATTTCTTTATCCGTATAAATCTTCAACGTGATATGACTGGATAATTACGTTCACTATTAGATTCTTCCAACAATAAATCCACTTAAGGTTCAGCACTGAAAAAGTACCAGTAATATCTTCCTGCTATTTAATAGTTTCGAAATATCTGACTTAATATTATATTCAAGTCAATTACTACAAATGATTTTTAACCCCCGACGCAAGGAGCGGTGTAATAAGTTTGACGTGTCTGTGTGTGGCATTGTAGCTCCTAAACGAATGGACCGATTGTGATGCATTTTTTTTGTTTGAAAGCTGACGTAATCGAGATGGTTTTTAGCTACAATTCATGAAAATCCGTTCAGGCATTTCAAGGTTATCAGCTCTTTTTTGTGTCGGGGGTTTCTTAAAATTTTGTAAATTTAACTTATTACTATAAAGTCTACACGTGAAGTAGTCAAACTTTCTAAGGATTCTAATCAATTTGGTAGGCGAGTATGGGTACCGCCACCTTGGGAACCAATTATTGGATAACCAACACATCCTCCATAAGTCAACTCAAGTGTTTTGCTACGTTTGATGACTGAGCAGGGGTGCCCGGGTTTATGGGATGAGGTTTGTCGGGGTCTTGGCAAATGCTTCTGCCCACCAGCTGCATGGCAGGCCGGATCTGTGGAAAAGTGTGTGGAAGGGTTTAGTTTTTCCTGTGGGGAAAGTTTAACCCAGACATAGAGTCATAAAAAATAATAGTAGTAGGCTGATAATAATATTAATTTAAATTGTACATTTCAATTACGGTAACAAATTTTATACATCTTCTGGTATATCTTATCATCTGGTATATCGCGAAGTGGTTACGTCTAAGATGTGTATTGTCTATGATTGATCTGCGCTTAAAAACGCTTAGGTGTGAACGGTCTGAAGGGATTATATGGAGAGCGTTATTTGGCGTGCTATGATCTTTAATATTTGATAGCTGTGTGTGAACCAGCTTTAAATGTAAGGATCCATTGTGTTAATTGTTTTTTAAAGGTATGGGATTGGGTTTCGGTTAAGTTCTCAAGGAGAAGGTTAAATATTTTAGGAGCTAGGTACATGAAATGTCTTCGAGCTGACGTGGTATGTAGTGTAGTGTCGGTTGATTATTGTTCTGGTGGTGTAGTTGTTGATGTAACGGTTTTTTTTCTTAAATTTCAACAAAAAATGCGTTACAACAAATACTTACATTGAAAAAATAAACGCAGGGTTGACGGCATTGAAACAAAAAAAAAATATCAAGACTGACTCATTTAGATATGCTTGTACCTAGAGAGCATGCAATTGTCAATACCATTAGGGTTGTACAGTACGGAATATAGTTACAAGAAGGCTTCAATAAAATACTTTTAAATCATTATCATTCTTTATTCTTATTATTCCGTGTAAAACTAGTATTTAAATATACATATAAATAAACATATACATTATTTATACTAAGCATTTTATGAAGAAAATATATATTTAATTTAAATTTAAAGACGTTATTACTAAGGATCTAATTAAGGATTTTCGTTGTTTTTTTGTAAAAATTTATTTCAAGGCCTTTCAGAAACAGCTGTCACAATAGTAAAAAACTAAAATACTTGCAGAACTTAATAATAACGTCACTTAATTTCATTAATAAATTTTTTTTAAATTTTAATGAAGTTCTACAAATTAAACACAAAAGCAATTAAAAATTATCAAAATTTAAGATTAATCGTGTTACATTTCGCAGAACATTGTAAATTTCGGGTGAGCCTTTCAGAAATATTTGCAACGCACTAAGGTTTGCCTAATACCTCTAAATTTAGCCAAATGACAGGAGTAAATCATGCGTTTACCAATATCGATTACCAAACTTCACAAAAATATAATAAACTCCTCTAACCTAATATAAAAGCACAGTTTACATTTAAGGGGGGGGGAAGGTTTTATAACTTTTATTTGCATTTCATTTTTTTTTCTGAGTGTGCAACATGTCTAAAATATTGTGTCAACATTTCAAGTAAATCGGAGCAAAACTAACGAAGATAACAGTGTTTCAAGCGACCGGCCCTCATCCTCGATTCGAGTACCTATAAGAAAACTCTAAATCGATTTTCTCGCAAACATTTATGAAATTCGTGAACATCATAACTAAAAATCTACTTGAACGATCATTTTGATATTTTGTTCACTGTTATTTCTTAACATAAGTCAACAGTTCGTCAGGGAGAGTTTTGTTATTACATTTTTTCATTTTTTTTACATCCAATTCAACGAAATTTTTTAGCCAAAATCACGTTTTCCACTTCAAAATGCTGCCAAAAAAAACTTTCTTTGATTACCTAGAAAACATGTCACCTTTTAAACGCACTTAAATTCTTTTGATACAGATGATCCGGTAACGAGTTATAGAGTTCACCGCGTAACAACTTTTTTCGAGGCACCTCCGAGAATCGCTCTCACGGACTTATTTAATGATATTTTTAATTGAATTTTTTTTCAAAGATACTTCAGATGTTATACTATAACGTGATTATGAAGTAAATAAATTAACATTACTCATATCTCAAAAAAAAAATTATGAAAATATGCCTTTTTTCACATTTAAAACCTTCCCCCCCTTAAGTAGAATCATTTTAAATAATAATGAAAACAGCATAATAAAAGTGTACACCGTTTTCTAAATAATTATTTTCCATGTACACAGCCAAAAGGTGCAATTAACGTATGAATCGTACAACATAAATAAAGTAAAATAATAAGTAAGTAAAAAAAATAGGGTAAAAGGTAAAGTAAGGTAATAAATAGTAAAAAACAAAAAAGGTTCTCAGTTCAAATTTAAGTTCCGACTGAGCACTGAATGGTTCCTAGCGAGGATATTTTTGTATGAAACGACGTCGAAATTGATATTTGTTTCTGCATCTGTAAGGACATTCAGAGCAAAAGAAGATTTCTTTCTAGTGTTTGTGGTTACCGATATGATAAACAAAATCGATTTTTTGTATGCTTCTGTAAGTGCATTTAGAGTTTTAGAGCATGACAATGGTTACTCTCCAACGTGGGTTCTAGTATGATTAACTAAATCACGTTTTTGTATGCATCTGTAAGTGCATTCAGGGCATGAGAATGGTTTCTCTCCAGTATGGGTTCTGGTATGTTGAACTAAAAGATTTTTTCGCGAGCACCTGTAATTACATTCAGAGCACGAAAATGGTTTCTCTCCAGAGTGGGTTCTAGTATGATAAACTAAATCGCGTTTTGTAATGCACCTGTAAGTGCAATCAGATCACGATAATGGTCTCTCCTTACTGTGGATTCTAGTATGATTAACTAAATCAATTTTTCGTATACACCTGTAAGTGCATTCAGAGCACGAAAATGGTTTCTCTCCAGTGTGGGTTCTAGTATGATAAACTAAATCACGTTTTACAATGCACCTGTAGGTGCAATCCGAGCACGAGAATGGTTTCTCCCCAGAATGAGTTCTGGAATGTTGAACTAAAACATTTTTTCGTATGCACCTGTAAGTACATTCAGAGCACGAATATGGTTTCTCTCCAGAGTGGGTTCTAGTATGATCAACTAAATCACGTTTTTTAATGCACTTGTAAGTGCATTCAGAGCACGAGAATGGTTTCTCTAAAGTGTGGGTTCTATTATGTTTAAAAAAATCAATTTTTCGTACGCACCTGTAAGTGCATTCAGAACACGAAAATTGTTTCTCTCCAATGTGGGTTCTAGCATGATTAACTAAATCACGTTTTTGTATGCACCTGTAAGTGCATTCAGAGCACGAAAATGGTTTTTCTCCAGTGTGGGTTCTAGTATGATTAACTAAATCCTTTTTTTGTATGAACCTGTAAGTGCATTCAGAGCACGAGAATGGTTTCTCTCCAGTGTGGGTTCTAGTATGTCGAACTAAACTCATTTTTTGTTTGCTCCTGTAAGTACATTCCGAGCACGAAAATGGCTTTTCTCCAATGTGGATTCTAATATGAGAAACCATATTAGCTTTTACGCTACATCTGAAGGCACAAGTAGGACAAGAAAACGATTTATTTCCTGTGACTGCTTGTTTTGCTTCTAAATCTCTCGAGCCAACAGAATAAGATTCCAGCGATCCATATTCTAAAAAACAAAATTAAAATTACTAATGGCAAGAGGGGACTTGATAGACAAACATCAAAAGTATTGCATTTCCCGGGAAGGTTGAAAAGTTATGAGTTTTAATAATTAACATGATTGAAAAAAAATTACATTGTTTTCACAAAAACATCGAATTTAAAAGTGATATCGACTGCAACCGTGTGAGGTTTTTGAATAATTCATATGCAGAATGATTTCTTAAATCTTTAGTTCAAATCGATTTTTTTCTTTAAATTAAAAACTTATTAAATTTAAACTTTTGATTATACTGTTGTTACTAAACATAATGTAATGCAACAAAATAAATAACAATACACATATTTTAGGATTTCTACGCCACTGTGTAACATCTGCAAATTTCCTCGATTACTTATCAAGAAACTCTGATATTCTGAATTCAAATATTGGAACCTTCTCAAAGACCATCCTCTTGTATCCATCAACACGACTGTTGGCGAAAAATTGTGATAAGAGAAGAACTTCAGTATTCAGTAGACGGTGTTTTCTACAAGCACGATAGAATGGCGACTATGACTACAACAAGGATGCAGAGCAATGTTATCAATGCTTATGTTCTAAAAAAGTCAATAGATGTTCAAATTCACCACACACTTCCTTTACTTGCAAAATAAAAATAAAATCTTTAAAGCAAGCATTAGTTTTTCACTAAGTCAATTTCTCTTTCGTTCAGGCTTATAAAAAAACTGCCTAAGAAAATGAAATTCTTTTACAATCTCACTTGTGATTGTAAAAATTATTTTTTAACTTAGTTTGATTATCAGGAAATTTATTTATTTATTCATAATATTAACACCATTCGGCTTTTACATAATAACAAAGATAAGGTATAGCAACTGTTAAAAATTGACATACTACCGTCCTCTATGGGTTGCTTAAGCAAACACCTATAGTTTTTCTACTTGAACAAATGGCGAACCTTGGCTAGTGACTGTGGTCGGTAGATCAGTTAGCTAACTGTTCTAACCACGTCATACAAAACGTCAGATAACTGTAGTTGTTTATTATCTGTCAATGTGTGCTTTTTTAACTCTATAAAAAGGCTAGTTTTTGAGTATCACTACTTCTTTTCTACGCAAGTTCAGTAAGTAACAACTGCCAGATGTTGGCCCGGTGTATTCAGTATTATCACCGTTATTAACACATTTAAAACATGTTACTTGTGATTTAAAATATAAGTGGAATTTCTCGCAAAGGAGTTTTTTAATAAAAGGATCCTAACAATTTTAACAGCAAAAACATGAAAAAAGCTCAAGTGAACTTGTATATTAAATATTGCAACAAGGAAAAAAAATTTAGATATGATATTAATGCAAATAACTTAACTTAAGAGGTACGTTGAAAATGTTTAATTGTAGGTTAATAATAAGTAAAATATATTGCAAGTTAGGAACTAAACCTTATTTCCAATGAAACAATAAAATTAAGAAAATCTGTGAACAAAATAATAAGAAAAGCTAATATCGTAAGATAGTACCAATATTTGTAGGTTGGTAACAATGATGAAAAGAAAAAAAGTGTTTTTTTTTTTTTTAATAATTGTGATGGTTTATAAAATTAATATAAATCATACAATTAATAACTAATATGCATTAATCACATAGCACTCTTTTTACAGTGAATTGCATCAAACAAAAGTGCATTTATACGATACTATACATAAAATAAATAAAATATAAATGCTTCTCTAATAAGTTGCGTCAGTTCTCTTACTGTAGAAACCCGGTATTTTCCCAACATCAAAGCTCTCCCCACAAAATGTACCCAACCCGTTTTAGAAACTACCCGCAATTCGGGGAAATACCCACTTGGCATAGGAATTATCAACCCTCATACCATAATTGCATCGGTGACCGGACAACTCAGAATGAAATCAATTAAACACCTTCTTTGAATAGAGATTGAAAATGATGAAAAAATTCATAAAAAATTGATTGAGTAGGTTAAGTTAGGTTAGGTTACGGGCTATTTGTAAAAATTTTTCATACCTATAAATGACTTTTAAAAAAAAAGGTGTTGATTGAATTGATTCTGAGTTGGCATGGAACCAATTATACCAAACAGTAGATGTTATAATTTAATAATTAAATGGGGTCTGTTAAGGCATTGATTTGTATATTTTCATACTTATAAATAATTAGTGAGCTCAATTGCAAAAAAGCGAAAATTTCGACACCATCGACTTCACCTCATTTTCCGGAAATAAAATAAAATGATTTCCAAAATGGGGAGCCAAATTACCCCATAATTGTTTTAATTAATAAAATAAAAGTTTTTTTTTTTTTTAAGAAATTACTGTCAAATCATTAGGGGGTGTCAGAAGCAAGTTAACCAAATTCACTTTCTGGAGATAGATGTATAAAAGATGTGGTAAATGAAGTCATCAAACCCTATAGAACCGAAGCCAACTTGGCTGGTATAAGTGCAGTTCCGCTGAGCTGCTCCGAGCTGCAAACTGCAAACTGCAGGCTAAACTAACGTCATAATGGGGTGGGCACCGAAATAATAAATATTATTATTTTACCAATCTCAGCCAGGCGAGGGAACCAAAGGAATTAGTTAATAGCTTACCTTGGCTTTGGTCGATCCTTTCCATACGAATTAAACATTCCTTTTTAATATCAGGATAGTCAATATCTATTTCAGAGTATGTGACACGTTCTTGCGCATTTTCCTCTGCCACCAAAGTCCCTGGTTCACATTTGATGGCAGTATCACATTTGATGGCTTGTATCTCCCGATTGACAATATCATAATGCAATACTGCATCACCACGGCATGTTGGTCGCTCTTCTTCGGGGCTTGTCTCCGGTTTGGACTTAATGAGATCCATTTCAAGTAAACTGCTGCAGGATTCTAGTATTTGTGTGATATTCTGAAAAAAAAAGTTATGTTTATAACACACTTCGCAACTAAACTGGCGTAAACGTCAAACTGAATTGACAGACTTTGATGTTTTGCAAAGGTATTCAATGCATATACTTTGAAATCAAGAAGTACACTCTTATCTAGAATGAGGATCTCTAATTGTCTGGCTGCTATCTTTAGTAGTTCCAAATACACAAAATGCACCAGGGTCCTCGTTTTGGATTGTGATTATGGATTATTTTAGAGAATATTATATAAGAGCAGAAAGATTTGCGAACGCGATAGATTAAACACTAGATTTTCAACACTTTATATTTTTGACGTCTTCTTACTAATAGTAACTTTCGGAGAGGAAGACAAATTGAATGAGTTGGCGGTATTAATAAAGTTTGACATGGTTTGATATTTTTGAAACCCATAGAACACTACAAAACGTGACATTCGTTGGGTGGAACGGCTGCATGGCATTTGTCTGATTTAAAGCTGGTTCACACAGAGCTATAAATCTGCGAGCAGATATCTGTTGATTCACGAGCGCATATCTTTTGTGCTTTCACACGAGGCTATCAAATATTTCTTCCTGTGGTAGTAGAGGGGGTCAGTTGAATTAGGGAGCGGCAACGGAATGCACATTTTTTGTACTGAAATCTGTCAACTTGACATCTGTCATCCACGGGTCTAGGTAGCTCCGTTATTACAATGACCCCATCTCCTGTTTTAGTCGGAGAGGGGGAGACTTATCTTCTCGTATATCGCCTCTGGAGCGGTTACGTCTAAGATGTGTATTGTCTATGATTGATCTGCGCTTAAAAACGCTTAGGTGTGAACGGTCTGAAGGGATTGTATGGAGAGCGTTATCTGGCGTGCTATGATCTTTTATATTTGATAGCTATGTGTGAACCAGCTTTTACATTAATCAACGTTTTTGAAATACTAACCTCAAAATAGATAGACGTCAAATTGACAGTTTTAAAGTTCTCAAATAAAACGTCAAATGGATTCCCTTACTTAGGTGAACCGATTGGCAAAAGCTAAGCCGGGTAGCGTTAGACGCAGTGCAGTTAAGCATTTTGTAGCGCAAATTAAAGAACAATGACTGCTTAGTTTGTTTTGGAATATTGGCAGCTACCGAAATGAATAACATGATTAATAGTTGGGAAGAAAATATCAGCATTAGAACTTACCAATAACTAACACGAGTATGGGATGTTTAAACTCTGTTTAAACAGTGTAAGGGATATTACGTAAAATTAGATACGATTGGCGTTGTAGAAAGCGTCATATATAGACAATAGAATGTCATAGACAATTATCATATTTTCATTTGAGTAGGTACTGAGCACAAAGTGTCATTGAAAAATATTAATAGCAAAGGTAGGTTGAAAGTATGGACCTCCACACAACACGCTTTCTCTTGGCACACTCTTTGCTTCAGTCATATTCATACATCATCTCGTACATACTCTTCTGTTATTCTGATTTTATTTTGAATACGAATCAAATATTGTCTTTATTTGGAAAATGAATTAAAGATTTGAAATTTAAGGAACGCCTTAATTTTGCCTTCAAGATGAAAATGAAAATGTTTGAGAAGTCTTGATTCACCCAATTTTAAAAAAGATACCTACCCGGGTTGTGTATAAATAAAAATAGAATATATTTATTAATCTAGCATATGACAATTTAAACTTTTCGGTGAACAAAAACTTAATGAAAAAATATTTTACTTAAACTTTAAACATTTAAATGGAATTAAACATTTAACATAAATGTTCAACCAGAGCAAAAAATCTTGATATTTTGGCAATACGTAATTTTCATATATATTTTGGGTAGAGATATGAGACAAGGTTGCAGAGAGATGTTAAATTTCATGGCGTGAAATTAAGTTCTGCCCTACCAAATCAAACAAAACTTAACGCATATTGAATTTTTTTATTGTTAACTCCACATAAGAGGCCTTGAGTAAAATAATTTCTGGGAAGGAAAAGGATAAAAGAGATGGATGGATGAAGAGAATCATGGATGGAATTCGATTTTTAAGACTCAGTTCGAAGAATTTTATCATACTTGAAATTTATGTTTTAAATTGTACATGATTGGTTGTATAAACAGTCCTAATTTTAATTAAACTCATTGAATTTCATATACGAACGAGAGCTACTCGTTCCAAGATCCTGTTTAAATAAAACAATATCAGCACTCAGTATTCCAAACACTCGCTTGTTCCAAGTTTGCATGAAGTTAGTACAAGATACGCAGATTTGGCTAATCTATTTAACTGCACGGAAGGTAGATTCAAGAGGGCTTTGCTTAGGTGAATAGGAATCAAGGGGTCAGTGTGACCAGATCATCTGCCGCCAAGACCTAGATAAATCAGAGTCAGAGTCTTTTAGAATTTTATTTTAGAAAAATCCATAAATTATTGAAAAACATTGAAAAAATGCAGTTTTAGTTTCCAAAAAAATATTAGAAAAATCATGAAAGGTAAAATTTTCGCCTCTGTTTAAGGTTCAGACGTGTTTGAATCATTCTGTCAACTGTGGGCAGTGGCGTACCGTGGGTGTCGGCCGCCTGGGGCGAAGGAAAATTTAGCCGCCCGCCTTTTTGGGCACTTCAAGCGCCAAGGGAGGGGGAGGTATAAAAAGAAATCCTTTTTATTTATTACGACCTCATTTTAAGCCAATTTTAAAAAAAACATTTAACGAATATTCTTCGACCAAAAGCATGTTTATAAATTCTACTATAAATGTATACCTGCTGTCGGAAACCAAGAATGGTATCCATGAAAAAGGATTTCGCATTTCGAACTTTTACAACGTGTTAAGAAGGCAAGGCAGGTTTTAACTTGCAATTGATTCTGCGTAAGAGTCCCCAAATAATGGTTACACGCGTGAAAATCAATTTCTCAGAATTTTGCAGAATTTGGTATGCAACTCAAATGTAAAGCTTCACTTGGTACGCGATGAATCTGCAACACGTGCAATTCAAGCCCAAAAAAAAAACGAGGAATTTTTGCAATTCACAACACACGGTGTTGCCAGTCGCTTCAGTGATCAGGATGGACATGATTATGAATTCATTTAAAAAAAGGGGAATCCCGGTTTCGTCAAAGAAAGTGATTTCATGATGTGAAAGTGATTTCAGTGATGAAAAATTCTGTGCTCATTTCAATCGGTCCGAACAGTAGGTGCGACAAAAATATGAAATGAAATGATTTAAATTTTTACAAAATATTATTATCCTTTATTGTGAAAATTTTCCGCCCCCCTTAAAAGATCCGACCGTGGCGGGCCGCTGGAGCGCCCCCCCCCTCACACCCTACGCCACAGACGGTGGGTTATAAGTTGAATAAATAATTAACTGATTGCAATAGTATCAGCGTTCTTAGCACGAGAACGGTTTTTCTCCAGCGTGGATTTTAACATGAACATCCATATTATCTTTTCGACTACAAGTGAACGTACATTCCAAGCACGCGAACGGTCTCTCTCCGGTGTGGGTTCTTGTGTGAGAAACAAGAGTGCCTTTCTGGCTGCATCTATAAGTGCACTTTGAGCATGAGAATGGTTTCTCTCCAGTGTGAGTTCTAATATGCGACACCAGAGAGCTCTTCTGGCTACATTTATAAGTGCAATCTGGACATGAGAATGGTTTCTCCCCAGTGTGGATTCTAGTATGAAATACTAAATCCTTTTTTTGTCTGAATCTTTCATTGCATTCCGAGCACGAAAACGGCTTCTCTCCAGTGTGGGTTCTCATATGCACAACCAAATTGGTTTTCAGCTTACAACTATAAGAACAAGTAGGGCATGAAAATAATTTCTTCGCTGTGTCATGTTGTTTTGATTGCAGGTATTTTGTATCATTAGTGGATGAATTCACCGAAACGAAATCTGGAAAAAAATTTAAAAGTGCAATCGTATCAATGTTTTTCGACTGTGAAAATAATCGGAAGAATTCAGATTCGCGTAATAAATATCCGATATCTTCGAATAATAAACAAGAAAAGTTATAATGGAAAAGATTTAAAAAAAAAAAACAAACAAATCAAAATCTGGTTAAAATCAAGAAAGAAAAATTATACAAAATTTTGCAAAAACCTCGTAAGATCGGAAACAAACAATATTTAGTTATCCATCTCAGCACAGGAACTCTAAGTGAGGAGTTCTGAGAAAAACATTATGAATAATCTATTAAACTTGTAATTTATCATTAAATAAAAATATTTAAAAAAAGCTTACCACTACTTTCGTTCATCTTTTCCCCGTAAATGAAGCATTCCTTTTTCATATAAGGATAATCTAAACGTAGTTCAGAGTGCGTGCCACATTCTTGCGCATGTTCCTCTGCCGCTAGAGTTACCGTTTCAAACTTGATCGCAGATGCGTCTTGTGTCTCCTGTTTTACAACATCGTTCTGCAATATTGCTTCACAGTGCTTTATTAAATTCTCTTCTTCGGGGATAGTCTCCGGTTCAGACTTTATGACACCGACGTCTGAGGTCAAAAGATCCATTTCAAGCAAGCTGCTTTCAGCTTCTGAAGTTAGCAAGACATTCTGGAAAACAAAAGATATGTCATATTCATATCGTACTTCGAAAAAACACTGTCATGAACCTCGAACCGAGACAACAGACTTCACCGTTTTGTGAAGGACCAATTAAACTGGTATATAGAGAAATTCAAAAATGATTTCATGTTTTACAACTTGAAAGGATGATTTACAGTGTTATCTATTGATATGGTCACTAAATGACTCTGTATTTTGCTTTAATTAGAGTTCAAACAAGCAAAATAATGCATTCAAAAATCTGTGTTTGATACACCTTTTAAAGTATTAATTAATTTGTAGTCTAGTAAATTGTGCTCTAAATACTTGTAATATAATGGGACATTTTAGCAGATATCAAAAAAAAATCTTTTCTGTGTGCGATTAAGATCGAAACGCGTTAATGTAATGGCGTAATGAATAAAAGGCTCACAAGGCGATAAATTATATTCACTTGGACTTCGATTTGTTGGTTCGAAAATTATCGATGACGGATAGGTGAAATGATGTCATAGACAAAAAACAGCACAACAAAATGGTTAGGTTTCTTAAAAAAAATTTATGGCTTTTCATCCATTTTCAAATGAGCTTTTATAGCCAGCAGCCAGTAGAGGTGATTGTGGAATATGTGGAAATGTGGGTTAAGGGTCTACTATTCGTGAACACAGCGCTGAAAAAGAAGAAGATGGAGAGATATGTAATAACGAGTGTTGGACAGAGCGCGCTAATATGGTTAGTCGTAGAATAGCAGCGAAAATTGCGAAAAAGCTTAATAAAACATGACTTAAAATAGAGCAAAAATCTCGTAGAACTTATCTTAAGTATCGTTCAAACTACATTTTTTATATTTGTGAATTTTTTCACAAATATAAAAAATGTAAAATAAATAAATAAAAGAAATAGACTTGTAAAATAAAAGAAAAAGACTTATTTAAAATAATTTTCGGAGTATACTTTGCGATTTTTTTCTATCGAGGGAATTTCATATAATTTGCGTTTCGGCGTGGAACGTATCTAGATATTATCTTCAAAAATAACATATATTTTTTTTAAGAGCTTAAAAACTTCAAATGTTTAAGGGAGATATGTAAGAAATCGGTCGAAATACGAATAGTAGACCCTTAATCTTGGAGTAAATAATATGTACCAATTTAAAAACAACGAAAGTAGTGTTCAGTTTAACATGATTCAGCCAGTGGCAAACTGAGCCCGTCAGAGGCCCGGAGCGGCAAAGTTGAATGATCCCCCCCCCGCTAGTTAAAGAAGTTGATGTAATTTTACAAGCTTTTTATTCAGTTCACACGGGCCTCTGGTCCTGGGGGACCTCCAATTGCCTTCACGTTCCCTTAACCAAATCCTGAAAAAGGCCAGGACACATTGAAAAAAAGTCATAATTCAACATACAAACTAGTTAAAACAGTTTTTTTATATAATGCTGTACCTCCGTCAATTAAACGAATTTATTTAAAACATTTTAAGCAAATGCATCAACAACAGCTTAAGAATTCGTGCGTGGAAATTGGATGAATAGTTTGTTTAATATGTTGTCAACCACGTGTAAAAAGAGTTTCGAGAAAAACGCATTCAAAGTTTTGCTGAAGGATAATTCAACATATTCACTGATTCAAACGGTTTCATATGAAAAGCTGTGTCTCTGTCAATTTTTCGAATTTCTTTGAAACATTTGGTGAAAGCATTTTTAACAAGTGTATCTTTCAGATAACGAAAAAAAAAACAATTTTTTCTTGTGTCCTGGTGCCCCCTAGAGTAGTCGCGCTTTTCCGTGAAACGTGAGTGATCGCGTGGGAAGCATTTTGCCGCCCGCAAATAAAATGATTTTTTTTTTTAATTCATAGTTTAACACGTTGCAATTTTTTTAAATGATAGAATAGATCATAAACTTTCTGAAAAGTGACATTTAATAAAGTTTTATACTTTTTATTAGAAACTAAATGCCTTGGGAAATTTTCGGAAAAATTTCATGAATTTAAACAACATGTTAGAAACTTTCTTTAGGAAGGGAAGATAGGATGGTAAAAAACTCACAGTAGTTGTAGCTGGGTGGGTTGATATGCACATACGAAATTCACATAAAATGTTCCAATCTGTACAGATGGTAATATAAGTCATTGAAGTCTATGCAACACATGTAAATACAATGTTTCCGAAGGTTATCTTTGCACTTTGAAAATATGAACTTCATAACACACTGCGGATTGCTCGAAGGTTTAAACTGCACTAAAGGTATTGGGAAGGAGGTGGGTAGGAATTTCAAAAGGACAATAATAATTCCTAACATACCGCCCACCAATTTTACGAAGAAAAATTTAACTAATTAAGTAGAAAGTAACTAAAACGAAGAAAGTAGTTTGCTTAAAATTAAAAGATAAACGTACATATGCAGAAAAAAAAACTTAATTTGAAGTAAGGCCTTCTATGACTTTTATTATCCTTTTAATTTTGGCTTTAAATTACGTAACCGCCTAGAATTGAAGTTGTAGAAACCATTAAGCTCAGGTGCTTTGGATTTCACTATAAAGGGAACTACATAACTACCATCACCATGTTGATGATGTTTAGGTTTGAAGATTTCTTCACATTTGACGCCGTCAGGTTGTATCAATTCTGTAGTTGGTGTTTCTTTAGAAGTCCAAAATCTTTTTATAGGCTGATCAAGTGAAACATGATAAGATGTTGAAGTAGTAATTTCATTCGGAATATTTCCTATTAGTACCAAACCGAATATTGTTGATAATCCAGATATATTGCTGTTATTTCCAAAAGAAGTCCGCCCACCGTCAAGAATTGAAGGGAAGAGATTAGCTCCGAGCAGGAAATCTATTTTTGAAGGAGTATCGAAGGTGTCGTCCGCTAATTCTCTTCTAGAAACGTTCATAGAAGGCAAGTCTAACTTGATCCTTGATGGTGGCATCTCACTTGTAAAATTAGAAATAACAACAGCGCTTGTTTTGAATTTTGGACCGTTCTGGCTTTTAGGTTTGATTGTACAATGCACTTCACCAATTATATGTACTGAGTATTGAGCGATTCCCTTGAGTTTCCCTTTGTAAGGCATGATTTTTAGTCCTAAATGTTTTGCGCATGATGCACTCATGATAGATACCTGGGAACCGCTGTCTAATAGCATTCGAATTGTATTGTAAGATCCGGTAGCTGTTTCACACTCTGCCAAAGCTGTGCCTAAAAGAGCTACGTTACAGTGTGATGTCGATGACGAAAATAATACTTCACTTGATTTGGACTTCACTAAAGGCTTATCATTTTTATGAAGTAAAGAATGATGACGCCTTTTACATTTTATGCATGTAAATTTAGAAAGACAATTTTTTATCTTGTGCGCCTTTAAGCAATTAAAACAAAGTTTTAATGTCTTGATTATTTCATATCGGTTTTCTATTGAAGTATTTAAGAACTGCGGGCAATGCATTATATTATGTTCATCACTTTGACAGAGTTTGCATAACTTTATTGAAACGAAATTATTCTTTGTAACAGTAAGTACACGTTTAACATTTGAATTTGAACTCTTGTTAGAAGTGGTAGACGGAAAAGAAGAAGTAGACATATGTAACACTCGTTGATGATTGTGAAGAAATTCTAAAACTTTTCCTGAAGTAGGTATTTCATCTTTTTTTAATTGTAGTTCAAATTGTCGCTTTGTATTAAAATCCAAGTTTCTAATGATGATATGAGCAATAAACATTTCAAAGATTTCCGTCTTATCGTAAGTCTGTAGTGCACAAAGATTATCTTGAAACTTCGCAATATAATTAGACAACCCTTCTGCAGATTCTGTAGTCATTGGTTTTACATTTAGAAGTTGTTCTGAATAATGGTTAAATAAAATTCTCGAGTTTTGGTAGTGTTGCCTTAATGTATCCCAAACAATTACATAATTTTCATCGATTATCGGAAAACCCTTTATCATACTTAATGCCGAACCACTTAAACACGACATGAGATAGTGATGTTTCTCAATGTTCGTATAGTCCTCTTTATCGTGGACCAGACTTGTATATAAAGCGTAGAACTCAGCCCATTCTTCGATTTTACCACTGAATTTTGGCAAACTTATTGCGGGAGGCCTGACACACGTAGAACGAATTTCTTGTTTAAGTACTTTCTGAGTAGATTCGACTATATTCATGCTATTTTCTGTTGCTTTGATTGAATAATATAATGCTTCGAAATTAGAATCAGAAATTTCTACGTCGTCATGGATGTTATCATCTTCCAAATCTAAAAGTAATCCCTGGATATCCGCTTGTAAACGCTGAAAGTCATCGTAATATTCACTTAACCTTTCCAGCCTAGCCCTAAACAATGGAATATTAACCTCATTATCAAGTTGTGAAATTAATTTTGACGTAACGGTCAAATTTGAAATTATTCTACTACGTTTCCTTTTTAGTACAGTAATCTTTTTAATCAAGGTATCCATGATGATTTGAAATAACTCTACAGGCGTAGAAAATAACGAAATATATTTATATACGTAATAAAGTACCAATTAAGTTGGAAGGCTCTTTGTAAACAAAACTATTATTGAGTGCAGTACGAACTGTAAACAGTAATATACGCATGCGTTGGAGAAGGAAGACTATATTTTAAAATATTTCAACGCAAGGTATGAACAAACACATGTAAAGGACCAGCTGTATATTATGAAGTACCGCCTTGATATTGTATTTGAAATGCTCACTACTCTGAACTCTAGGTAACTGAAATGCAACAACACGATTAATGTGTAACTTATATTGAATTTTGTACTTTGTAATATGTAGGTATGTAATTCTAGAAGCATATCACGAAATTAATGTTTTTACGCATCCTGATTTCAAGCAAACTATTTTCTCTTTTAAATGGTTCATTATATCCGGCTCGAAATGATCAAAAAATGGAGTATGTTAGAAACTTTCTTTAGGAAGGGAAGATAGGATGGTAAAAAACTCACAGTAGTTGTAGCTGGGTGGGTTGATATGCACATACGAAATTCACATAAAATGTTCCAATCTGTACAGATGGTAATATAAGTCATTGAAGTCTATGCAACACATGTAAATACAATGTTTCCGAAGGTTATCTTTGCACTTTGAAAATATGAACTTCATAACACACTGCGGATTGCTCGAAGGTTTAAACTGCACTAAAGGTATTGGGAAGGAGGTGGGTAGGAATTTCAAAAGGACAATAATAATTCCTAACACAACATCTTTATCTTAACCAACATAATTAGATAAATTAAACTTAATACCAAAATAAAACGTTTTCATCGTCTTCTTTACGACATGTATTTCAACAAAATTGTCCTTATATAAGTATATACAATGTTTGTTGCACAGAAACTTTGGGCATCCATTGTACACCTTTTTGGTCCTTTTGTTTTTCTTGGAAGGACGTACTGCGCATACACCTTCTTTACCTAAGGGTTCAGGTGACACAAATCGGGCGATTTGCTTTCTCAGCTGTTTCTGCAAAGTGCTTACGTCAGATCTTCTAATTATATGTGATCCATCCAGAGCAATGTCTTACAAAAACTTTCTTCGTAATAATAAATGGTCGGTATTTTCTTTGTATATTTTTTGACTATTTATGCCCAATAATTAATCAAAATAAACAAAAACATTCTATTATAACGCTATTTACATCAAAACAACATTATATGAAATAAAAACTAATTATATTTCAATCACGTTAGTAAACCAGACACACGAATTTACATAAATGAGTACCTAGTCACTGTGAGCAATTTGCCGCCAAACGCGACACACCGACTACCGACAGCAACCGTTGGCTCCTGCGGTCGCCCGCGCACAGTTTCGAAAACAAGGGCAGCCACTAGGACTAAAATACTCGTAGCGCAAGCACTCTAGAGTTAACTTTGTTTAAAGCTGGTTCACATTACGCTATCAAATATAAAAGTTGGTTCACGTTACGCTATCAAATATAAAAAATCATAGCACGCCAAATAACGCTCTCCATACAATCTTTTCAGACCGTTCACACCTAAGCGTTTTTAAGTGCAGATCAATCATAGACAATACACATCTCAGACGTAACCGCTCCAGACGCGATATCCTAGAAAATAAATCTCCCCTTCTCCGACTAAAACAGAAGAGGGGGTCACTGTAATTACGGAGCTAATTTTCATTTCATTGGTCATTTTTTATTTGTTGTTTTTTTTCAATTTCATTTCATCGAAAACATCAATTATTGGTACAAAACATCCGATCGCATCACAATCAATCTGGAAGAAGACGTTATTTTCCTGTCCTTTTTGTAGCTACAAATGTGGGCTTAAAAACAATTTAGTTGTTCATATTAGGACCCATACTGGAAAGAAACCATTCTTGTGTCCAGAATGCAGTAATCGGTATATCCAAAAAAAAATTCTGGTATCTCACATTAGAACCCACTCGGGAGAGAAACCATTTTCATGTTCGGAATGCACTTACAGTTGCTCTCAAAAAAGGTATTTAGTTAAACATGCCAGAACCCACACTGGAGAGAAACCATTCTCGTGTCCAGAATGCCCTTATAGGAGCAGCCAGAAACACTATCTAGGGTCTCACATAAGAATCCATACTGGCGAGAAACCATTCCCGTGCTCGGAGTGCACTTACAGTTGCTCTTATAAAATGGTTTTAGTTGCACACGCTAGAACCCACACTGGAGAGAAACCTTTCTCGTGTTCAGAATGTACTTATCGGTGCAGACAAAAAAGCTCTCTGGTATTTCACATTAGAACTCACACTGGTGAGAAACTATTGTCGTGCTCGGAATGCGCTTACAGTTGCTATCACAAAAGGAATTTGATTGTTCATTTTAGAATCCACACGAGAGAAACCGTTCTCGTGTCCAAAATGCCCTTATAAGTGCAGCCAGAAAAGCAATCTATTGTCTCACATAAGAAGCCACACCTAAATGAACCTTTCTTGAATGCACTTATCGGACTATATGCACTTGTGCAGACACAAAAGCTCTCTGGTATATCACGGTAGAAATCATAATGGTATTAAAGTAAGTCAAAGAAATCCAATTTTTATGACCACGTTTTCCACCGATTTTTAAAATATTTTTTTAGTAATAAAAATATACATGTATGACAAACAAAATTTTATACAATAATTAATTACATAATAGATGATTTGATGTATCCCCCTAAATAAGCAGGGCTTGTGTGCATGGGGGGGGGGGGGTGTTATCACCATGGTTTTATTTGACGTGATTCAGTTCAGGTTTTGAGTGTAATTTTTAAGGCGAGTTTTAAATTCTTTTGAATAAGTATTCATGTTTCTTATTTTTTATGGTAATGAATTTAAAAAATTAAAACCGAAATATTTATTATTTAGCTGTCGTGTTGTTTTTTTTTTAATTTTGGAGTAGGAAGTATTGACGTTTGCGTAAGATTTCTGTTATTTTTAAAGGGTGCAACTTTATTTTGAATTTATAAATTTGTAATGTTACGTGGTAGAAGTATAGTGCATTTCATTTTCTGACCTTAAATTGTTTGAATTAAAGTTCTGACGAATAGAAGTGTTTTTATTATTAGTTTTTGTGATACGTTAATTATTTGTGGTTGATTTTTATATGCACCGCCTCATCCTATAATGCCGTTTTGTATAATTGATTGTCAGAAAGCAAAGTATGTGGTTCTAAGTAATTTCTCTTTTAAAATATCTCTTAAACATCTAAATATGTATGTTAGTTTCCTTACTCTGTCGTTCAGAATATTTATATGTAGGGACCATTTAAACGCTGGTCCATTGTTATGCCCAGGTACTTAATATCGGTCTTGTTTTCTATGTTTGTACACGATATATTGCATTTGTGGTTTTCTGTATTTGTCAAAGGGTGGATTATTATGTTTATTTCTTTAGGGGTTTCTTGTTTTTTTAATCAAAAAGGGTAAATAATTAGTTTTTTTAGAATTTAAAGTAAACAGGTTTTTATCAAACCATAACTTTAGTTCATTGATGTCTGTATTTGCCATGTTATTTAATTCCGACCAAGCGTTTGCTTTTAGTAGTAGGACTGTATCGTCAGCGTAAGAGACAATGTCTCCATATTTGGAAACATGGAATATATCATTGACATATAAAAAGTAACAATGGTCCCAAAACTGTATCTTGGGGTACTGAAAAGTCGCACTATTTTGAATTGCTGACTTGATTGACTAATTTTACTTGTTGAGGACTTTTATGTAAGACTTTTTCAATAATTCCTATTGATTTTAATTTATTTATTATTTTTTTTTATGCGATATGCTATCGAAAGCTTTTATAAGGTCTATAAATATTCCGATACATTTTTTATCAAATCTAGGGCCGTATATAAATAATTGGTTATTTTTGCTGTCGCATCACGACAAAAAAATACAAGTTTTTTTTAATCCGAATTGGCTATTATTAATTATTTTACTTTCTTCTAAGAACGTCCAAATTTTTTTATTTATTTTTGATATATTTGATAGAAGGGAAATCGGGGGTTATTTTGTGGATCTTTACGACAGTCTGTTTCTTTAGACTTTATGTCCGGGTTAAATCTTCCCCACAGGAAAAACTTATCCCTTCCACACACTTTTCCACAAATGAACACCTAGTCAATCCACGCTATGCAAGTATAATAAATACAAAATTATTGCACTGCATAAGTATAATAAATACAAAATAATACAAGAACAACACGTCAACCTACCAGAGACCAAATGGGAAAATAATTCACTGACTCCAGATATTTCATATAAGAGGGTTCGGCTCAACAGAACTCCTAACTGGATCGATAAATTCTACTGATCCCTCAATATAAATATTTAAAAAATCTTTCGTAATCCTACGTGTATTTAATATTAGTAATTTTTGCATTTTAGTATAAAGCTTCTTTGACAAATCTAATAAGCCTAAATTTTTAATGAGAGAGCTAGGTTTAATGCCAGTAGCCGAAATGTAATATTTTTGTAGTCTGAGTATGCCAAATTCTTTTAATCTCATTTCCTAATTCGATTTATTTTCTATTTTTTTCAGAAACAGATTTTTTAATATAACAGGAATTAGAAAAAGCGATATCAATGATATTAATTTTTTTATTTTTTATTTTGTCATGTAAAACTATATCGGGTCTCTTACGGCAAATTTTTCTGTCTGTTAGCAGAGTTTGATCATAATATCTTAATATATATATCCGTGTATATGTCACAGAACTCCTAAACGGCTGGACCGATTTTGATGAAATTTTTTGTGTGGGTTCAAGGGGATTCGAGAATGGTTTAGATTCACAATTTGGTCTTTAAATTATTTTTTTATTTCTAAGGAGTTGTTGATTTTGGAATGTTTTACATTGGATCCGGCAGACTGCGCAACCATCGCAGTATCGAATATTCATTATTATTATATTTTAATTTTAGTTTGTCCCAACAGTTGTGTACAGGACAACATCTGTCGGGTCCGCTATAAATAAATAAAATAAATTGTGGAACACTCTCGAATGTTGTCCTGAGCGAAGCCGGGTAGCCCAGCTAGTATTTTATAAAATTCATTTTCTAAAAATGAATTTGGTTTGTATTCATAATATGGTACTACATAACGGCAGTCAATCAAGTTATGTTTAATTACCAAACTTTGGTGAATTATTTTTAAAACCTGATTGTGCCTTAATGTATACTCGGACGGCGCTAACACATGTTAGCGTCAGCGTGCGTGCTGATGCTATCGGCAGGGTTGGAGAAAGCTCCCACATATTTAATACAAATTAGTTGCTGTATCTGCCCCAAATAAAAACTAGCTCAGGTTCGGTGCAAGCAGGGTTTCTCTTGACCTCAAGGCTAGTGCTTGTGGTTCGGAACTTCACGCTTCTCCATCCCCCCAGGGCCTCTCTCGACAAGCAAAACACGGTAGGTTATCACATAAATAGTTTATTCAATTCTAGGAGACACAATAATACATAAGAGGAACGATCCTAGCTGAAAGTTAGTTTGAACGTCAGTCTCTGCTCTCTACACGCGTGGTTAGGGCTTCAAAACATTTAATTGCACACAAAGGGTAACATGGTAATTGACTCACGTTTGGTTTATGGGCCAACAGCGGCTTTACGCGCTTGTTCTCCCGGTCTCAGCAGCGTCCATGCGCGGACACCGGAAGTGCACAACCGGCGAAACTGAACTTGTGTCGCACATGTTCGCGCGGGACGTGGGCCCGGGAAGCTCGCTTGCTGAAGACTGATTTGAATGGCCGTGTGCGGCGCGTCTCCTGATCCGTGGGTCGCGGGAGGGGTGATGCGCCTGCGCATTACCGTCCCGCGGTGCAACAGTATTTTAGGGCTCGATTCGCTGACTGTCGAAACATGACGGTACTTAAGACTCGATTCCTTATTCTTGTAACGTAACACTTCCCCCCTCGCCGCAATAAAAGCGACGTGGCAATGGAGCTGTAGGGCTAATAAATCCTCTTACCCTTTCAGCACTTGTGCCAAAAACATTTAAGAGAAACGAGGAGAGAGAGAGAGAGAAATTCCTAGCTGGAGAATAGTTATGAACAGAACACAAAAGAGATGATACATGGTGTAACAAGGAATTGTCAATAAATGTATATAAAGGCAGTGGCATACATAAATACAGTTGCAAAGAACAAGGATCTGTTGAAGAAAGGTACAAGGGTTATGCAGTGATAGAAAAAAAAACTCTAATTGTATCATTGGTCTGTGAGCTAATGTTTGCGAACGTGGTTTGCGTAGGATGTCTGGGGTGGTTGAACGTTTCACTGAAGTTACAAGGTTACTTTGTCACAGTAACCTGGCCCATTTGAGATTACACTCAAGGGACACTAGGGCCTTTAAGAGAATACGAGGAAGAGAACACATGATGAGGCTTCTAGGTGGTGTGGAGAGTTCTACCTGTCACAGAGGTCGAAAGGGTAACTGCTTCCGGATCCTGTGGGTGAGCCAGTACGAAACCATTGAAGTACTGGAGAGTGGAATCGTAATTGGTGGTTGGTACACTGGTTTTTGTATGTAGTGGGATTGTTTTGTGAACAATCGTTGGTATTGTTATTTGCGCAAGGGCACAGGAGCATCAGCACAATGGCAGTAGGGCATTTGCATTATGCAGCAGGAACATTTGCATAATGGCAGCAGAAACATTTGCACAAGGGCAACAGGAACAGGAACCAACCTAGAGCTGGCGTGCTCGGGTTTGTTTTGAGTGTCGGTTCTTTGTGGTGATACAATTCGCAACTACACGCACGACTCACACTAGGTTATGTTAGATGCGGTCGGGTGCTTTTGGTACGCAGGGATTGAAGGCAAGGGACCTCCGTGACGGTAGCGAGGGCAGCATGAAGAGGCGCAGATGTAGATAGGGTGCAGAGCTGCTGGTTTTTTTTTTTTTAATCCGGCTAAAATTATTATTAGAACAAAATTCTTGAAGTTTACCTGCCTAGTAGACCAATGATGAAAAAAGTTTGGAGAGAAACAAGTGTGCATGTTGAGAAAAAGTTGGATTTGTTTGGCGTGTAGAGAGAGAGACGGAGAGAGAGCTAACTAAATGTGGCTAATTCCTAATACATGTTACAAAGGTACGTATTCAAGGACAGGTTCTGTGTAACCCCTTTTGGTTTTTTTTTTTTACCAAATACATTTCCAAGAATACGTGGTTGAGGGATTGTACGTATAACAAAATTCCCCATTCGAAAGAAGTTGGTCTTCCATGACCTATGCTCACGTCTATACGGTAGCATTTTTTCTACTTTCGAAAAACAAAACATTGCGTACAAGATTAGTTATAACAAAGTGGGAAAGGAGTAGGAAGTTGAAAGGATCCGCGTATGAAGATTGTCCCATTTGACAAACGAAACGCCAAGTGCGTAACGCATATATCCCCATTCACGGATAATTTCGAGGAAGGGGGAGGGTGATAATTGGGAACATTTGAACGAAGAAAACTGCTGGGGACTCGGCTATTTCCGAAATTCGACCTCTGGGTGGAGGTGAAACAAGGTCTACAGCAGTCATCCTGGCACATTACAATAGTATTTGGTAGTGTTGGACAAAAGAATACACTGACATAAAAGTCTAATCCTCTACGTGTATTGGGCAGAAGATTAGGGGTCGTTTTATTCTCCTACTTGTTTGCGAGAAATGACAGACCCTTGCTCAAATCTCACAAACCTGGGGATTTTCTTTGTTCGTCTCCCAGACAACGAGTTAGGTATTTTTGTGTCCATCAACTTAACTCCCACGACACGATGCCCCATAATCATGAGTGAAGCGTATGATTAGTCCTTTTGAGATAGTAGATAGTTCCTGGGTTCTTGTGACAGGAAGTCCACGGGCATATTAATGTTTACAAAAAAAGGGTGTGGACTACATTGAGTAGTTCACACATAAAGGTTTGATATTATTTCGTTCGCACGATTCATGGTGAGTATTATAACGTCTTCACGTATAGCGTACAAGATTGCAAAATCAAAAGATTTGCAAGTAAGTTTTATAACGTCTTCACGGATAACAATGAACGAATTACAACTGGGTTGCCCAGTATTGAAGGGAGGTGCAAAAGACTAGGTATTTATGACATTTCTGACAAAAACCCACAGAGTAATTATAACGGGCTCCCCGTATCGCATTTAGTAGATATTCTGAGATTCCCATCTATGACGGCAGATTTTATAAGGTTCCCACCTATGATGGCAACAAAGGTTAACGTTCATATAAAGGTACCTATTCAATACAGACGGCGAGACATACTGATGTACTTAGTACAACAATACCGTAGCATAATAAATCCATATTAGCGTACGTTAAAGACTTGCACAAAGGCAAAAACATATTTGAAGATCTGGCCAAGATTTTATACTTCAACAATTAAGGGACAAAAAAAATTCTGGCGTGCTGATGGAATGTGAATTTCATCTAAGCTTACCGCAAAAGAGATCCTTTGTGGTACAACCCTTTTGGTTACGCACAGAGTATCGTATCGTGATGGTACAACTTTTGTTGTACTTACACGTACGATGGTAGCAACAATACAAGACATGCGCTTATCGTTGTTTGACAAGGAAAATTATTTACATTGGTCCGATTTGAGTGTTTAAGACCTTCTAGGTTTTACTTACTTAAACAGACTGCGATGGACACACCTTGGTGTTATGAAAATTATAATAATGGGATGGGTTGTTCACAGGGTGGTTCACTTGGAGACCTGGCTTCTTGTTGTGACCTCGTACTTTGCACGTGATAAGTCACAACAAGGCAACCCCAAAATTTCAGTTTGAGCAGTTGAGACCCAGGGTGACTCAATGTTGCTGAAATGTTGTAAAAAAATTTATCGTTAATGAAGAGGCACGTTGAAAGTTGTCCCTTTTATAACGATACTTTCCAGACTCCACATCCAGTTCTGGGGAGAGCTAGAGCAATTTGGGTTATTTATTGAGCGCCATTCTATTTTCTTAAAAAACAGAAAAAAACTTAGAACGGGTAGCAAACATCTGATACCGCCGTGGGTTTACACAGGTTTGCTTACCTAATTTAACTACATATGACATAAGGGTTAGATGCACTTTGGCGAGGACCCGATATTTAATGTACAAAAAAGATTTTTCTAACATTTAGAAAGGGGTGACGAGGTATGACATGATGATGTGAAAATATGATGCTGCGAGTTGTGACGATGCACAAAACCTTGGGCACGTAGTCTCTGACTACTTGCAGTAAGCCACAGGGAATTCCTTTCTCCGAAGTGATCAATTTCAGGTAGAGGTGTGCATGCTTAGAAAAAACGATGTTTCCAAGGTTTGACACCTGGGGCAGCAATTAGAGGCGAATGACTGATGATGACGAGATATTTATACAAACAAAAATAAAATAAAATAAAATGAAACGAAACCACAAGGGAGAATTATAATTTCTTCCATGACTTTGGCTACAGTTGACACCACTGTGCCAGAGCTAGAAAGGTTTCGTTTGAGTGTCCCAATGAGTGACAATCGTTTACGAGAGGCCGCTCATTAGTGACGAAACAAAAGGGTTGACTTCCATAGTGATCCATGTCACGGTGTAGACGAATGGTTGCTAGGAGTCACGGAATAACCGTTGGGGTTATACGGGCGTGGCAATGGAGTTTGTTTCCATGTTCCCACTTTTTACAATGTCCTTTATGTGGTAGTTACCTATGTGTTTACCAGAGATGTCGGACAATCGGTAAACCAGGTCTGAGATTTTCTTTAGGACTTTCGTCTTTACAAAACGGGGTGCCAATTTGGCAGAGAAGTACAGCGCACCTTGTGACAGAGTGTTGTTTCTCCTCCAGACGATGTCTTCTTCCTTGAATGTGACGTGCCTCCTGCGAAGGTTATACCTGTCGGCGCTCTTTTGGTGGGCCAATAGTAGAGCGTCTGTTACTTCACTATAGATAGCGGAGAGTTCCTCCAAGCGGTGGGCGTAATTTGCTGCGGGGTCTGCTGTGGAGGAAGGGACGGGTGGAAGGCAATTGTCAGGGTGTAGTGAACCGTGAACTACTTGTTCCATGCCGTGTTTGAGAAAAAATGGTGTATAGCCTGTAGCGAGGTTCACCGTGTTGTTCATGGCTGCTTGTATTCTGTCTAATTTTTTGCACCATGTGCGTTGGTCTTTGCCAACCAAAATTGCCAGGGCCGTGTTTATGGTTTGGTTGTATCGTTCAACGGTGTTGTTCTGTGGGGTGTAAAGGGTGTTGTAGAATACATCCTTTATACCATATTTAGACAAAAACTCTTTAAATTCCAGAGCTATAAATTGTTTACCATTGTCGCATATTATAGTACGAGGGGTACCGTAGGGTATGAAAATATGTTTTTCCAATAGATTGGTTATTGCTGCTGCAGTTGCCCTTTTCAGAGGAAACAACCAGCAGTATTTGGAAAAGATGTCCACTACGCTGAGTATATGCATGTAACCGGCGTAGCTTCTAGGGAAGGGTCCAATGAGGTCCATAGAAAAGGATTGAAGTGGTCTATCGGCACGCTTGGGGTTGCCCATTAGACCAGACGGTGGTGCCGTACTGTGCTTGTATGCCTTACAGATGTCGCACTTGGAGATGTATAAACGTACTTGTTTGAATAGACCCGGCCAATAATATCTTAAAGATATTTTTTTGAATGTTTTGAAAGTTCCAGGGTGTATGGAGTCTACGGCACTGTGGTTATCAATAATAACTTGTTCTCTATTTTCGAGAGGGACTACCTTTTTCCAGGCATAGTCCTCTAAGATTGACAGTGGAGGCTTGCAGTTGCGATATAGTTGTCCGTTCTTAATCATAAAATTCGGGAACTTTTGTGGGTTGTCACTGCATCCTCTAAAGATTTTTTGATACCATACGTCTTTTGTGGGGAGACTAGAATTGGGTAATTCGGCATTTAATGTTGCTATCTCGATCCTAGAAAGGGCATCCGGGACGATATTATCCGCGCCTTTACGGTGGATGACATCGAAAGTATATTGAGATAGGCGGGACGACCAGCGAGCCAATCTCCCGGAGGGGTTGTCTAGCGAGATCAGCCATTTTAGGCTGCTATGGTCTGTGACGACGGTAAACTTACTGCCCTCAATGTATCCGCGGAAATGTTGAATGGATTCCATGACTGCTAACAATTCTCTCTCGGTAATCCCGTAGTTTTTTTCGTGTTTATTTAGGGTACGAGAGAAGTATGCCACGGGGTGTTCGCCGTCCGTAAAATTTTGAGTGAGGACTCCTCCGATTCCGACGTTTGATGCGTCCGAATGGATCGTAAAGGGAAGATTGAAGTCGGGGCAATTCAGTACTGGGGCTGATTGAAGAGCCTCTTTCAGGGAGTTGAATGCTGACTCAGTCTCTGCAGACCAGGAAAAGTTACTGGTACCTTTACGGATTCCCGTGATTTTGTTGAGCGGCGCCGCGAGAGTTGAGAAGTTTTTTATGAATCTTCTGTAGTAACCGGTGAGTCCGAGGAAGGCTTTTACCTCTTTTGCATTTGTAGGTCGGGGAAAATTTGTCATAGCCGCTACTTTTGTGGGGTCTGTTCTTAGGCCTTCTTCGTCTACTATGAAACCCAAGTATCGTAGGCGGTGCCTGCAGAATTCCGATTTCTTCAGGTTGATAGTCAAACCGGCCTGTTTGAGTTGTTGAAAAACCTTTTCTAGAATAAGTATATGTTTTTCAAAGGTATCGCTAATGATGATCAGGTCATCCAGGTAGCAAAATAAATTGTTATCAAACTCTGGGCCAAACAATTTATCCATGAGTCTTTGTAGTTCTGCTGGGCTGTTTTTTAAACCGAAGGGTAGTCTTTTGAAATGGAACATACCCCTGCCAGGCACCACGAAGGCAGTCTTTTCGCAGGAGCTGGGATCCAAAGGTATCTGCCAGAATGCTTTGCTTAAGTCTATGGATGAGATGTATTTAGCGTTTCGAAGTCTGTCCAGGATGGAGTTGGCCAAGGGGAGCGGGTAGGCGTCTGATATTGTACATGCGTTGAGGCGTCTGCTGTCGAGGCAGAAACGGGCTGAGCCGTCTTTCTTTGAAACTAATAAGGTGGGGTTGGTCCATGCGCTGCGGCTGGGTACCACCACTCCCAGTCTTAACATATCGTCCAATTCTTTTTCCAGCGTTTTCAATTTTTGTGGAGCTAGGTTGTAATACCTTTGTTTGATTGGGGGGCCTGTTGTTTTTATATGGTGTTGTACTAGGTTGGTTAAGCCTAAACCGCACCTTTCGAAGGAGATGGATTCATACTTGTTGATCATTTGATTTAATTGTATTGTTTGTAAGGGGTTCAAGTTTTCGTAGGGTATTACCGTACGGATTTCGTTTACTTGGGGAGTGACGGAGGGGTTGTTAAACAGTTGCGGGGCAATTTTGAAAGCCATCCAAAAATCCACTCCCAAGATGAATTTCTGTGTGATTGTAGGTACAACTAGAAACTTGATCCAAACTGTTTTTTGGTCGCAATTGATCGGCAGGGTTAGAGAACCGATGACGAGTTGTGAAGTGTTGTCTGCCGTGGTAACATGTGAAGAATGTTTTCCCATTTTAAAACCACAGTTTGTGAATAAGGTGTGGGCGTTGTCGCCCAGGCAGCTGACAGAGGCGCCGCTGTCTAGGAGACCTGAAAAAACCACGTTGTTTATGGAAAAATGCGCGAAGGGTCTACCGTCTATTGCCTGTTTGCAGCAAACTGTAGAGAGGGGTAAGGCCTGTTTAAAAAATTTGACGTGTTCCAACCACTCCGACCATTCCTTTGGCCTATGGGAGGGATGGTCCGGGGGGTTGGGGTCTAGTTTTTTGTCTTCCTGGCTGTCCAATTGGGAGGGGGTCTGGAGAAATCCATAGGGGGTTTGATGAATCTGAGATCCGGGATGGACGTTTCGGTATTGTCTTGGCGTGGTCTTTTGCCAAACTTCCTCCCTTCATCTCTTCTTGGAGAACGATCGACGGATCGCCTTTTGTTAGAATGGGTGTCTTTGGAGGATAAAAGTTTTGCTTGTTTAAAGCAGGCGGCTTGGGAGTGACCAATCTTGTGGCAAAAAGAGCAGGATTTCTTTTCGTTGTGCTCCGGTTTTATGCCGGACGAAGTGCTTGGGCGAAAGTTTTCTTTGGGGAATCTTTCGTCTCTCTTCCGATCCTGGTATGCCTCTAGTAGCTGGCAGACATCTTTCAGTTGCTCCAGCGTGGCAATTTTCTGAGAAGTAATGATGTTTTCGTATCTGGGGAGAAGACCGTCGATTAAAACCGGGAGAAGTTCCGCTTCAGGGACAGGTTGGGTGAGCTTTATATTGATGGCCTCTGCCCTCTGTGTGAATCTAGCAACAGGCTCTCCGGAGTGCTGCTTGATAGCGAGTAGGGATAGCCTGACTCTATGTTGGGCCTTTTTTTCTCCGAAACTGGATAAAAGTGCCACCTTGAGTTCCCTCCATGAGTTTGTTTTTCTCTTATGTATCCTGTGCCAGGTAAGCATTTCAGGAGCGATGAGGTCTATGAAGTTCCTGTGTAGAATACTTTCGGGGATTCCTCTGACTTGGGCTGTTTCTTCTATTCTGTTGATGAAATCCTCCACATCCGTGAGTCCGTTGTATTTCGTCTTCCAGGTTGTCAAATCATATATTTTCGTCTGTTCCTGGGCTTGTACCACCAAGGGTTTTGCTTCGGAGACTGTGAGGGAGGTAGAGATGATTTCTGAGGTGTCTTCCTGTTGAAACTGCAACTTCCTGATGTACTTTTTGTTGTAGAAAGAAGCATATTGAATAAGGCATTTTTTGGATTTATTCCTGGGAGAAATCTTTCTACTTCTCAGGGCCTGTAGTAGTTCTTCCTTTTTTGACGTAGAAATGTGGGGGATTATACCCAGTGTGACTTGAGGGACTTCCATAGTGTATAGGGTCGTGTCAGGGTGACCTTACGTTGGGAGAAAAACGAGAACTCGACTCTTTATCCGTAATTGGAAAGAAATTTTTGCCAGGGATTGACCACTGGGGACGTATATATATTTTTTTTTACAAAATGCTTCTGCGAAAAAACGCGTATTTGTAAGTGTTTGGGTTATTTGAAAATTTGGGCAGAGGTTTGCCTCTGGCCACGTGCTTTTTAGGAAAAATCCAAGCGTTTTGGAAAAAAAATTTCGAAAATTAAAAAATCGAAAAAAAGGAAAAAAATCGGAAAAATTTTCAGAGTCCGAAACTGGAGAAAATTTGAGCAGCGATTTTCCTCTGGCCATGCGTTTTTAAGAAAAAATCCAAGCGTTTTGGAAAAAAAAAAAATTTCGAAAATTAAAAAAAATCGAAAAAAGGAAAAAATCGAAAAAATTTTCAGAGTCCGAAACTGGAGAAAATTTGAGCAGCGATTTTCCTCTGGCCATGCGTTTTTAAGAAAAAATCCAAGCGTTTTGGAAAAAAAAAAAATTTCGAAAATTAAAAAAAATCGAAAAAAGGAAAAAATCGAAAAAATTTTCAGAGTCCGAAACTGGAGAAAATTTGAGCAGCGATTTTCCTCTGGCCATGCGTTTTTAAGAAAAAATCCAAGCGTTTTGGAAAAAAATTTCGAAAATTAAAAAATCGAAAAAAGGAAAAAATCGAAAAAATTTTCAGAGTCCGAAACTGGAGAAAATTTGAGCAGCGATTTTCCTCTGGCCATGCGTTTTTAAGAAAAACTCCAAGCGTTTTGGAAAAAAAATATTTCGAAAATTAAAAAAATCGAAAAAAGGAAAAATCGGAAAAATTTTCACAAGTTTTCGTGGAAGTAATTTGTTTGAGAATTCAACAATATCTTGGGGGCATGGTTTCATTACGCGGCTTCCTATAGCCTGATTTTATACAGCACCAATTTTTTGGTATTTACACGCGAATTCCCTTCGTCTTTTCGACAAGATATTACCTTCTTTGTCAATTGACAAGGTATTATAGTGTCAGGTGTCAAGGAATCCACGTCAACGCGAATTTAGTATTTTTTGCATTATTCGAATGTGATTCGGCATGACCCGGTTTCAGCAGACGACAGAGTCAAAAATACTTAATTGTCAAATGACAGAAAGAATTTAAATCCACTTGTTCCCTAGGTGTCAGCAAGTGTCCGTTTAAGAGACGTACCAGCGTGCTGCAATATAGTATATTATTAAAAATATTTAGCACTTTCGAGACCAAGCGGATGATTTGTTTATCATGTACATGATTTTAATTGTTGAATAAATTCTTCTTTAATTTGTGTTTATTTCCACTATTCACTTGTATTGAAAATAGCAATTTTAATCGGCCGACACTTTGTAATCACTGTATTATTCGCAGCGACAACTTCCTAGGTTGGGCACCTTGCGTTGGAATACCGGTAATATTTTGTCGAGTGACGACTCACAAATGATAAAATCGCGCCCGTAATAATTTAAATTGTGATTCGAAATTACGTTCGCGCCGAGATTCCTGTTGGAAGTGCTAGACAATTGGGAATAAACAATACATCATAATAACATTTCAGAGTTTACAATTGTTGCTTGGGAACGAGGCCGTGGTGGAACAGAAAAAAATTTAAATGGCCCCACGTTTAGCGCCAGTGTTAGCGTCAGCGTGCGTGCTGATGCTATCGGCAGGGTTGGAGAAAGCTCCCACATATTTAATACAAATTAGTTGCTGTATCTGCCCCAAATAAAAACTAGCTCAGGTTCGGTGCAAGCAGGGTTTCTCTTGACCTCAAGGCTAGTGCTTGTGGTTCGGAACTTCACGCTTCTCCATCCCCCCAGGGCCTCTCTCGACAAGCAAAACACGGTAGGTTATCACATAAATAGTTTATTCAATTCTAGGAGACACAATAATACATAAGAGGAACGATCCTAGCTGAAAGTTAGTTTGAACGTCAGTCTCTGCTCTCTACACGCGTGGTTAGGGCTTCAAAACATTTAATTGCACACAAAGGGTAACATGGTAATTGACTCACGTTTGGTTTATGGGCCAACAGCGGCTTTACGCGCTTGTTCTCCCGGTCTCAGCAGCGTCCATGCGCGGACACCGGAAGTGCACAACCGGCGAAACTGAACTTGTGTCGCACATGTTCGCGCGGGACGTGGGCCCGGGAAGCTCGCTTGCTGAAGACTGATTTGAATGGCCGTGTGCGGCGCGTCTCCTGATCCGTGGGTCGCGGGAGGGGTGATGCGCCTGCGCATTACCGTCCCGCGGTGCAACAGTATTTTAGGGCTCGATTCGCTGACTGTCGAAACATGACGGTACTTAAGACTCGATTCCTTATTCTTGTAACGTAACACACAGAACATCCCGATATAATATGTTCTACATTTTCTACATAAATCATCAATGTGATTTGTATCTGTGATTATATACTTCCTTTAATTTTAAGTATTAATGACTCTTTCCTGAATGGCAAGCATAAGTCCTTCTATTTCTGCGCTCAATTCTCCAATACTCAACCATTTGTTTGATGAAAGTTTGTCGACATACGTTTGGTTGAGATAGTTGAAGTGTTTGGCGTGAATAATTTTATTTGACCAGGAATCTGAAAATTCCTGGTTGATATTTAAAATAATGTTGGCATTCTCGTCGTACAAATTTAAAGGTGTAATGTTTCTATCTGCCTAACAAATTATTTTGTGCATTTCTGAATTAATAGCTTTCCTATGGAAAAAAGTTCAAAGCATTTCTAGATGATTGTGTTTCAAAAAAGTTATTTTGACTATACCTCTACCTCCTAAATTTCTAGGTAAATTTATTCGTTCTATAGATGAATTTGGATGATGGCAATGAAACTTTGTTAACGTAGTTTTAATTAATCTTTCTAAGCTATCTAAATCTGTATTTGACCAATTAAATTATAAAATATATAAACCAATTATAACCCACATAAATGGGGGTTATAACAGCTCTTTTAAAATCATTAGGAAATTCACCGTTTGCTAGACAGGTTTATTTTATGTTTTACGGGTAGAACTAAGTATATTTTCATCGATTTTATTGTCTTAACATCTACGTTATCAAAGCTGAGGCAGAACCTTTTTTTAGTTTCAAAATAGTTCTGTCAATATCGGCTTCTGTACTGGGTGAAATTTATAAATTTTTAATATATCAACATAATTACCAAGACAACGATTTCTTTTGTTTTTTGTCTGACATTATCAATAACTCGCTTTTGTAAGGAAAATTAGACGTATAATAAATATAATATATTAATTTTAATAATTTCATAACGCCAGAGCTTACCATTATGCACAGTCTACATTACTTGCATATAATATAGCTGCCTACTGGTGAAAGAATTTTCAAAATCGGTTAAGTGGTTAGGGCCTGACAGCGTAACAAACAAACACACGCAGTTTCGCATTTATAATATTAGTACCTACAGATTCCATTCACTTAAGTATAGCGTTTCGGAACTGAAAAAAATCAGAAAGTTTTAGATAAATACAATACAAATCTAGATACGATATCGTAATTTTTACTTATTTTAGGTTGTACTTCGTCCTATTTACTCTTGAAAGATTTTTATTTAAAATGTTTATAATAGGCTCAGGGAGTATAATGGCGGAAGCATTTTCCAACGGTTAATCTAAAGTTGCAGCATATATTTTATATTGAATTTAAAAGACAACGAATTAAAATTTTCTTTCACTATTAACTTTTCACATTTTTTCAACTACCAGTACCCAGTTTTCAAGAAAATTATTTGTAGTATTGCTTGTACTGTGATAATGCAAAGTCGTGTTTAGCGCTATTTGGGAAACTTGTCCCTTAAGCTTCCCGGTTTTATTTTCCAGCATAATATATAATATGTAGAACAAAGACACCCGTAAATAATATTTGATTTAAGGTGAAGATTAAAATTTTGCTTTCCTCGTTATCTCAAACTTAGTATTTGGAGATGTCTGACTAATCAACTGGACGATCAATGTATTCTAACGTCTTTGTCGTTAGTTGACATTTTTTGTGTAAATTCGATTACCAATGTAGTACGATAATTATTGATACAATATTCTGAAATACTCAAGTGGCTCGACGGTATGCAAGAAACAAAGAATTACGAAATTTGGATTCCAAACACAATTTAAATATTAAATAAGCGCAATTCAATTAAATAACATCAACACTGTAATTAAAAATACATCGTTTCGCTTATTTAATTTGATTGGAAAGTTAAGCAGCTTTTTTACAAATTGATTACAGATTATTTAAGTGCGAATCAAATAACCATTTCAGTTGATAGTGCCGTAGTGGTAAGAGTGCCTCCGCTGTTACTGGGTGACACGGTGATGATTTTTGGTGATGAATGATTATATTTGACGTTTTAAGTCAGTTTCCCTTTTTAATGTCCTTGTCTCAAGTTTCATTCATTGAGCCTGCTAATTGCTTGCCCCGTTGTAAAGTTCAAACTATTTCAATATTACACCACAGGATAGAGCTTGGGCTGGTTTTTTTAGATCCATTTTGTGAAATTTTGGTCATTGTATTCAAGTTCTTTTGGCCGGGACTATTTTTCTTCATAACACCCAAGCCTCTTTTATTCAAAAGTTCTTTTTTGCTTCTCGTTGACCAAATTAACATTTTTTTTTCCAAAAGAAATGATACCATTATTAACGACGTTCCCAGATATACGAGCTGTGAAAGAGACAAAGCTGCTTAAGATAAGATTTATAAATATAAAGTTTTTTATCTTAGCTTTACTTACGATTGTAACTTTTTCCATTAATAGCATTATCATCTATCTTGTTTATAACTTGAAAAATGTAGTGGTGGTGTGGTATTGTTTAGATCTTTTCACTATGAGTCAGCGTGTGGGTCGTCAGATGGTGCTTTAGATATCGTGAACAGCACTCGAAACTTGAAAAAGGGTTTCCTCCATTGTGAATCAGCAATTGGATATCAGATATGTCTTCCGAGTACATAAATAGTTGCAGTTGAAACATGAATAATGTTTTTCTCCTCCGTGTGTTGGCAGATGTTTAAGCAAATATGGCTATCAAGAACATGAATAGTTACACTTAGAACATGAAAAGGCTTTTTCTCCACAATGAGTCAGCATTTTTTCGAAAACATGAATAGTAGCACTCTAAGCTTGAAAAAGCTTTTTATCGACTGTGCATCAGCATGTGTCTCGTCATATTGCTCTTGAGAGAACATGAATAGTGGCACTCAGAACATGAAAAAGGTTTTTCTCCACTGTGAGTCAGCATGTGGGTTGTCAGACTGCCTTTTCGAAAACATGAATAGTTGCAGTCGGAACAAGAAAAAGGTTTTCTTTCACTATGAGTCAGAATGTGGCTCGTCAGATAGCTCTTTTGAGAACACGAATAATGGCACTCTAAGCATGAAAATGGTTTTTCTCCACTGTGAGTCAGCATGTGGCTCATCAGACTACTCTTTCGCGAACATGAATAGTTGCACACGGAACATGAAAAAGCTTTTTTTCCACTGTGAGTCAGCGTGTGTCTCGTCAAATCTCCTTTTCGAGTAGATGAATAGTGGCATTCGGAACATGAAAAAGGTTTTTCTCCACTGTGAATCAGCATGTGGGTCGTTAGACTGCCTTTTCGAGAACATGAATATTTGCACACAGAACATGAAAAAGGTTTTCTTTTACTGTGAGTCAGAACGTGGCTCGTTAGATTGCCCTTCTGAGAACATGAATAGTGGCACTCGGAACATAAAAAAGATTTTTCTCCACTGTGGGTCAGCATGTGGCTCGTTAGACTGCTCTTTCGAGAACATGAATAGTTGCACTCGGAACACGAAAAAGGTTTTTCTCCAGTATGTGTGCGAAGGTGACTTTCGAGAGACGACTTTTGACAGCCGGAGTAGTTACAATGAAGACAAGAGAATCGTTTTTCAACAGGATGCGTCTTCCAATCTGTGAACAAATTTGAAAAATAATACTATAAAATAGTATCTAAGGATAAGAAAGACAAAGTAATATTTATTACCTGCGCTAGTAGAAAAGCAAAAAAAAATTAGATTCGTTATTACCTGTCGTCTGGGTAATTTTTTCAAAATGTTCTAAGCATTCCTTTTTAACATCCGGCACGTCTATGTCAATTTCCGTACAAGATAATCCATCTTCATCTTCTTCTCGGGGTCCAAGTTCCGCTTTGATGGTAACTGTCTCCACATTAACGCTACCTGAAAAAACAAAACAACAATACGTACACAAATCATTGATATGTTTATTTTATTTTCAATTACTCTTTAACTTAGATTCGAAACAAATTTAAAAAATTCAAAAATACGATAAGAACACTTTATTAATAGATTTTTTTCGTTTCCCTCTTCTTCTATCTCCTCTTTTTTTCTGTTCTGTGTCTTATCTATTATTTGTTATGTATACAAAGAGGTAAAAATTCTTCAATTTATTTAGGTTTAAATTTTTTTTTTGGGTTTAATTATTGTTTTCAAACGTTTCTCCGCCTTTTTAACAAGAGCAGTACTCCAAAAAAATGTGTTACACGAATTATGTGATGTATTTTAATGTGATGTTACGATTTTTAAGTTCGTGTAGCGACGTTTCATGGTAAGCAAAATTTACGAAATTTTAAGAAACCCCCGACACAAAAAAAGGCTGATAACCTTGAAACGCCTGAACAGATTTTCATGAATTGTAGCTAAGAACCAACTCTATTACGTCAGCTTTCAAACAAACAAAAAAACTGCATCACAGTCGGTCCATTCGTTTAGGAGCTACGATGCCACAGACAGACAGACAGACACACAGACACGTCAAACTTATAACACCGCTCCTTGCGTCGGGGGTTAAAAAATAATGTCATGGGCGGGGTGTTTAAAATTATCAGCGCCTTGGCTATTCGGGGCCCGGAGCGAACTACAGATACCCTCAGTTCCTTCCTGGTGAAACACTACCATTCGGATAAGATCTGAATAGTCAGTTGCCTCAGATACTCCCAATTTCAGCGTAGGGCTAGCCCTTGGAACATAATATTATTTCTTGTAATTCTAAGTTTATTTCCTCGCTCGTGTTTGTACATACGAGTCAGATTAAAGTCGATTAAATTTTGTTTTTTTTTTAGCAGCGACGAATTACGCGAGTAAGACATGTCCGTACCGGTACGGGTACCGACGCCTCGGAAACCATTTATTGGATAACCAACACTTCTTCCGCTACGTTTGATGACGGGTTGGATTCATGGGGTGAAATTTCATACAGGAATAATGTAGACATGGGCGCCGTGTGAAATTATTTTTCCCAGGGCCTCCTGTGTGGAGCTAATGTAAAAAAGTGAAACAATAACTTGGTTACAATTTTTTTTTTCAATTCTTAACAAGAAGACGGCCTCCGTGGTCCCGAGGCAAGACTCTCGACTCACAACCCGAAGGTCGCGGGTTCGAACCCGGCGTGCGCAAATAAATTTTATATGATTAATTTGTGTTATTTCACAAATACTCATTTAAAATAATATATAGTATATTTGCGGCACGTTCCAGAGTGGAAGATACTATCAGTATCGCCCTAGTGTAAGACCACCATTCAGAAATGAAACGTTGCTTGAAATGGCTTTAGCTGTGTTTAGTGACCAGATCTGAATAGCCAGGTACTTCACCACCTTCCTTATCCCAATCTCCTTCCCCTCTCCACTACCTTCAGCCTCACAACATACCCCAATTGGGGATGCCATAGTCTGACTGGCTCCAGACGGGAGCAGTTGGGACTCTTGTGCGGTATTTCATATAAATTTTTTTTTTTAAAAAAGAATGTTGTTTCCACCAACTACACACAGTTTTCAGGTAAACTAGAATTCACAAGGTCAAAACTTCAAATCATTGATAATTCCGAGCAACGCCGGGTCACCTCAACCATCAACTATTATTTTGGTTTAACTTTCCACGCACTTATGGAGGTTTTTACAAAACACAACACTCATTGAAAACATGATCACTTCACTATTTCCACCAATGTTAAATTTGGCAGCCACCTCTGGTCTGAAGCACCAAAAAACCCCTGATTCATCTGTCACAACAAACGCACAGTAATCCTTAGAGCACATGCGTTAAGTGGGAATACTTATCTTGTTCTACTGGTATTTTAATAGAAGATGAAAAAAAAATATTAAAAATAAAGAAAGACAGGTTACGAATAACCCAACAATGTTTGAAAATCTTCGACTACCATCACATTAAGCGGAAAATTTTGCTTGTGTCGTGATGTAGAATGAAGGGCTTAACCAGCCGAGGAATCGAACACGCGACGCCCGGATGGAACCCAAACGCGATGCCCACTCAGCCACTGACCGGTCAAAAAATGTTAAATTACAATTATCTACTGGAGAAAACTCATAATTTTACAATTGAATTTGTTTCAGATTCAGATTAAATAATGTACGTACCTTCTCCATATGAAATGTCCGCACATTCCTTCTTGACATCTGGGTATTCAATCTCTACCTCTGTATACGTGACAGCTATATCGCCTTTATGGACATGCCCCGGTTCAGTCTTCACTTTAACAGCGCTTAAGTCGAGACGTTCCTTTTTTTCGTGACGCGCTTCACCCTCAACAGTATGTGACTTGACGAGCTCAATTTTTGGAGCAACGTCATCATTAACAACAATATTTGAGTTCACAAACCCCTTATCTTTGAGAAATATCTCCCTTTCAATAATATCTGAGTTAACAAGCTCCTTATTATTAAGACCAGCTTCACTTTTAATACTGTGTGAGTCGGCAAACCCTTTGTTTTTCAGATTTTTTTCATTACCAACATCATGCACTTTGTGCGAACATTCGTCCATTACGACTTCTATTTTTTCACTTATCTCCGGTTCTTTCTTTATATTTGTATTATCGTATGTAAGATCCATGGCTTATCTATGAATTTACTTAAAATATAAGAACGAACGAATGTATCAACGAAGTAAGCATTATAATTATATTTTATTAGTAACAGAAAATCAGAGAGAGAGCCTTTGCTCCTAAAAACCAAATGTTAGAAGCTGTATGGCCAAATTCCATCGAAAAATGTTTGCGCTTTCTATGGAATAGTGATGTGCAAAATCGAAATACGTATCCCGAAACATTATTATATCGTGTTTCGCAAAAAGTTTAATTATTATTTTTTTTAAATTTGCTGGTAATGTACCCTTAGGTATTTTAATAGCTAGAATCCAGCGTAATCAACTTAATGCATGTGCAATCTTTTCCAACTAATTTCGCCAGGGCAGACATACAAATAGGGCGGTAAACACAAAGGTCTCTAGTCAGTTAATGGCCCGAACAGGATGATCGTAATAAACGATGGGCAAAACCAGTTTTACGAATGCATAATAAAAATTGGAAAGCTAGAATATTGTCAGTAATGACAAACAACTAAACGCGACCCTACATTGCAAGTTAATACAACGCCCCCCAACAGTCACCGAGCCGGGCGAGGGGCAATAGACCTTTTCGTTTGACCCTCAAGGCCACCGCGGGCTGATGGGAAATTCCAAAGATCTACACCAGGGACAAGTAGGAAAAAAAGCAAGATGTTCACCACCGTAAGTCAGTCACCGCTCGCCGATCGCCGATCGCCCGATCGCCGCAGCCCCCTTCAACCCTTTCGGAGTGGGTTCCAAACCGCGCAAACCGAACTACCCCGACCAGGGAGGTGACAAACACTCTTCGGTTGCAGCCCAACCAAGGCTCCGCTGAGGTTCTCCTACGCCTGCCAACTCGCCCGACCTCCCGCTCAGGGATTACAGAGCCACCGCCAAAATTTCCGCCCAGGAATCCTTTCACGACGCATCAGTGAATCATAGTGTAAGTGCTTAATGATTGTGTTTACACGAGGAGCCCAAGACGATCATCAAAAAGGGAAGTGACTGACCATTTTAGTTGTTTTAACCGCCGAAGGGATCAGACCCTATACAATAAAAGACTTTTACCGTAGAACTAAGCAAATAGACTTTATTATTTTAAGACTAATTAATTAAGTACCTAGTTTTAAGACTAACATTAGATTAATAATTAACACCGGCCTTTTGTAGAAATAGAATAAATGTAATTCTTTTAAACCAGTAGTTTTTAAATTGTTTCTCCTTAATTTTAATTTAATAGTTTAAGTTTGAACCCGCCATTAAGGCGGGCGTATCACGTTTTTCTCTTGAGAAAGTCTGCAATAAAAATATGCTGAGTTGGATGGATCCCACACGATGTTAACTTCTCATTGAATGGAAATTATAACGATTGTCTATGACTTCATTATTTTTTACGCACAACTTACACATTTTGTCGACACGTCACCGTCAGTCGTTTATTCAGTTTGCGGTATATTTATGCGTTAAATCCTGTTTCCAAACTCTGTTTAACCCACGTTGTTAAATTAAACATCCATAGATCCCATTCGCAAGTTCTAATGCCTATATTCATCGCCATTCATTTTAGTAGCGGCCTCATTCCAAACGACACTGAGCGACCATTGTTCTGTAATTTGAGCTATGGCAAGCTCAAACGCATAACTGCACTGTGTCTAATGTGACCGAGCTTATTTTACGCAGATCGGTACACCTGTGTTAGGAAATCTACTTGTGCGTTTTGTTCGATGAACGTCTTAACTGCCAATTAGACGTCTAATTATTATTAGGTTCGTGTTTCGAAAGAAATGTAAATTAAAAAAATAGTAATTACCAACAATTTGTTGAAAGGGCAATGGCGGATCCAATAGACGGCTTCATATTTAAAAAAAAATGCAACTAATTTTGAAAAAGCTGTTCTTGTAAATGGCGAAGAACCCCTGTACACAGTCTCATATTTTTATATTTTTTTGTTACTTACTATTCCCAGCTCTGTTCTGTTTATTTTAAGAAACTGTTCTGAAATTACATGTAAATTTGTCTACTCTCACATGCTGTATTTGTTGATATAAGTTTGTCTATTCCATGTATCCACAGTTTTGTGGATGAAAAAAAATGTAACCAATTTTGGAAAAATCTGTACTTTTTAATGGCGAAGAACGCTCACTTTTAATATACCTAGGTTTCTATTTCATAATTCTGCGATTGTCTCTTCAACGCAAATTTGTTTTTGTTAGAAAAATGTAACTTATTTAAAAAATCTGAATATGTAACAAATAAAAAAATAAAAAACTGAAAATGCAACTAATTAAAAAAAAACTGATTAATTAATTAATTTATATAAAAAAAACCAATATGTTACTAATTTTTAAGATATGTTACTTACTTCAAGAAATGGCCAAGATCACCCTTAATGGGTGAAAGCCAAATAAATAATTAAAAAAAAAAAAATAATAATAAATACCACTCAAGGAATTTCAAAGTGACACGTAGGATTCGCGTGGTTATAAAGTTTGCTATTTTTTTTTTTTTTTGTAAATGCTACAAAAAGAAGATTAACTGTAAAATACAGGTTAATTCATTGGCTATAAAGCATTTTCATTTGTTTTTATGTCACCATGTTAAAATTCGAAGGTATGATTTTTTTAATGTTGGCGAAAAATTTAAAAAATGATCTATTGAAAATCTCGTGCAATCAAGGCAAATTTATTTATTTCGCGTCGTCGCTCCAGTGGTTAAAGCTTTCTTAGTCGTATTACTTAAAATTTGGGAGGCGGGAATAGGTAAAAAAATTGGTATTCAGGTATAGGATCCGCAGCCCCGAGAACCATTTATTTGATAACAAACACCCTTGCTAAGTTTGGTGACTGAGCAGGGGTACCCGGGTTCATAGGGGGGGTCTTGGTGGTAAATGCATTTGCCCACCTATTGAGTCGCGGGCCAGATCGGGAGAGGCTGGTTGGGGAGATCTAACCTAAGCCTCTCTGGTCGGACTCTTTCGATCCATCGCCTTGAGCCGCAGTGGGAGGGATGGAATTATACGTCCGTCACTTCTGGACACATCGGCTTTCAGATTCCTACCCCTTTACTTCCCAGAATTTTTCTCCTTTTTCCTAAAAATACCCCCTGCATAGCATCCCCAAAGAAGACATAGGCCACGAAGGAATGTCTATGAACGACGTACACAAATAATCATTATTATGGTAAAAATTTAAGCTTTCTTTTTAAATGTATTAATGTGCAATTAATTTTTAATGAAAAATAAAGAACATTAGCTATCCACTGCAATTGTTATATATATTAGTTTTATTTGAAAATATATCCCCTTATTTAAAAAGCACTGGCAACCGGTTGTTCAAGCGGCCGACGGTCCCAGTCACATTCTGCGCTAGACCAGATGGTTGAGAATACGCGTCTTGAAACGAATTATTTTTTATAATTTATACAAATACAAGCGGGGGCATACGATCTCCGAGGTGTCAAAATAAATTATGGTTTCACGACAGTTAACGGTTTACCTCAGAATTTCGCAGGATAATAAAATTAGAACTTTAGAAAGGTTTCGAAATTTATCCGTAATTTTTATTTTTTTTTATTATTTATTGAGTAATTTACTTAAATATAAACTAAAAAGCACAGTGTTACATTTCATTTGATAAATTCAAATATTTTTACATTAACCATAACATTTATTTTTCAATACATTCATTCATTCTTCATACTTTCAGGCATTTTATCATACATCTTTAGTCCTCTATACATTAGGCAGATGTGTACTGTAGATATAGAACTGAAAAAATGTAGGTTTTTTGGCAAAATCATAATCAGGTTATAATGCGGAAAACATTTCGGTTAATTTAATGAATTAAAGGAATGAGTAAAACGAATTATTTCACATGACTTGTGACGAGGGTAAACAGATTGAATTCGTTCATTAGTGTGAAATAAATATGGCCATGTCTTGTAGGTATATGACGTTTTAAACATGTTTTCGAAAATCTGAATAGTAACACTAGGAACAAGGTTTTTCAACACAAGAAAAATAAGGTTTTTCTTCAGTATGGTAAACATTTTAAGTCTTAAATTTCTCTTTTGAGAACATAAATAGCTACAGGAAGAACGTGAATAAGGTTTTTCTCTCTTTAACTCTGCGGTATGGGTAAGAATGCAACGCTTTAATGATCCCATTTCAGCACAAAAACAGCTGCGGTCGAGACAGGAATAAAGTTTTTCTCCACAATGGTTAAGCACGTGATGTTTTCAATTTTCTTTTGAGAACGTGAGAAGCTTCAGGAAGAACATGAATAAGGTTTTTCTCCAGCATGGGTTCGCATGTGTCGATTCAAAGTCCCCTTTTCAGCACAGCAATAGCTGCAGAGGGAACATGCATACGGTTTTTCTCTAGTATGTGTACGTATGTGATATGTTAATCGTGTCTTTTGGGTAAATGCGTAGTTGCAATAGGGACATGTATAAGGTTTTTCTCCAGTATGTGTCCGCATATGACGATTCCAAGATCCCTTTTGAGCACAGGAATAGCTGCAGTCGGGACATGAATAGGGTTTTTCTCCAGTATGAGTAAGCATGTGATATTTTAAAGTTGCCTTTCCAGCACAAGAATAGGTGCATTCGGAACATGTATAAGATTTTTCTCCAGTTTTGTAATGCATATGACGATTTGAAGATCCTTTTTGAGCATAGGAATAGGTGTAGTCGGAACACGAATTATGGGTAGTTTCTCCAGTATGGGTTCGCATGTGACGATTCCAGGATCCCTTGTGAGCACAGGAAAAGCTGCAATCGGGACATGAAAACGGTTTTTCCCCAGTATGGGTAAGCATGTGACGTTTCAAAGTTCCCTTTTGAGCACAGGAATAGTTACAGTCGGAACATGAATAAGGTTTTCCTCCTGTATGGTTTAGCATGTGAAGTTTCAAATATCCCTTTCGTGAACTTGAATAGCTGCAGAAAGAACACGAAAAAGGTTTTTCTCCAGTATGGTTAAGAATGTGAAGTTTTAAATTTCCCTTTTGAGAACTTGAATAGCTGCAGAGAGAACACGAATAAGGTTTTTCTCCAGTATGGGTTCGCATGTGACGATTCAAAGATCCCATTTCAGCACAGGTATAGCTGCAGTCGGAACAAGAATAAGGTTTTTCTCCAGTATGGCTTCGCATATGACGATTCCAAGTTCCCTTTTGAGCACAGGTATAGGTGCAGTCGGGACATGAAAAAAGTTTTTCTCCTGTAATGGTAAGCAGTGACATTTTAAATTTGCATTATGAGAACACGAATATCTGAAGTAGGAAGACGCTTAAGGTTTCTTTCCAGTAAAGGTGGCTGAAGTAGTTCAAATGAAAGAATTAGATTTTCCGATATTAAGTCTGAAAAATGTAGTGAATAAAACTATTAGTTTGTGAACATAATGAGAACAGAAAATAATTTAAAAGAATTAAGACAATCCAAAATCTATTTTACCTGCAGTCTGGGTAATACTTTCAGATGGCTCCAAGCATTCCTTTTTAACGTCCTGCAGGTCTATGACTATTTCCGTATAAGGAATCCCTCCATTATCTTCTTCTCGGGATTCTGTCTTCATGGAAACAGTCTCTAGAGTAATACTACCTGGAATAACAAAACGACAATGCAATCTGTAAAGACATGTTTAGTGTCTGTCGCTTTACAAAATACGGTGGTTGGGGTCACTTTAATGCTCACCAGTATTTATTCTTATATTTTGTATAATTGCGATTCGGGAGGCGGATAAAGGGTAACGCCGGCCCGAGAACAATTTACTGGATACCAAAACTTCTGAAATAGTTCATCCAAAACGGTTTGCTATGTTTGCTTACTTAGCAAGGATGCCCGGGTTCATCTGGTGTGGTTTGTTGGCGGTGAATGCGCCTGCCCACCAGCAGCGTGGCTGACCAGTTCGGGAGACGCCGGTGTGGAGAGACCCTTTGACTTCCCCTGGTCTCTCGCGACCTCACTCCTGGATTTCGATTCCTATTTACCCCTCACCCTTCTCAGAACTACCTCTATATTTCTTTAAAAAGATCCTCCACAGCATCCCAAAAAATTTAGGGAAATTGCCTGAGGGAAATAATTTTTTTCACGGCCTCCTGAGTGCAAAAAATGAAAAAAAAAACTTTTGCAATAAAAACACATAAATTTGTTTTAGACCACTTTTATTTTATAACAGTCTACCGGTTTCGGAAGACCCTTCCTTCTTCAGGAGAATATTGTAACTAATCTACTTAGACATAGAATATTGTCAGACATACAAATTTTAGGTGTGTGAGTGAGAGGTAAGCGAGGGGGTGGGGTTAATTGTGGGATTTCCGGGAAGAACAGAGCGGTTCACTGGAAATAAATTTAAAATTGGACTAAAAGATAAATTAATTTGATTATTCAAAATACTACAATTATTATTTAGGGATTTTTTAATTTCAAGTGCTTCTAAATTATCTAATTTTTTGCTTTTATTGCTACGGTGAAGAATTTTAACCCCTGTGTCCTTATTAAAAATGTGATCCGTGGAAATTAGATGATTTGCAAATTCTGAAAAAAAACATCCCCTAGCTTACCTTCAGACATCCCCTCGCTTACCTCCCACTCACACACCTAAAATTTGTATGTCTGATAATATTCTATGTCTATGTAGATTAGTTACAATATTCTACTGAAGAAGGAAGGGTCTTCCGAAACCGGTAGAGTGTTATTAAATAAAAGTGGTCTAAAACAAATGTATGTGTTTTTATTGTAAATTATGGCGAGCCACAAAGTTAATTCTTTTTACAAATATGAAAAAACTTTTCACTTAACTCCTGCTAACAAGCTGCTTGCGTCAGAGCCTTAGCAAATATCAGTGTATAAAAAATTGCAAATACGTTAATACAGTTGTTTTTTATTAGATCTTACAATCATTATCTAATACAAAGAAACTAATTTTAATATTTTTCGTTACAAACTGCAAAGTTAAACAGTTTTCCTTGAAGATATTAAAATCACGAAGAAGATGGAGATAGGATAAGAATTATTTGAGATGGCCGCTGATGTACGTTTTTGGCGATATTGCTCCATTCTTAAGAATCTTCAGAAAGTGTGTCTAGTATCTTAAAGTCAATCGAATAATGAGAAACAGATTGAGGAACTACGAACTGCTTGCGGGCATTACAAGATAAATGTGGAGCAATATTACAAAGGTGAAATAAAAGAACAAGACAATGACCGGTCAGTGGCTGTTGGCATCGCACTCTATGTTCCACCCAGGAGTCGTGAGTTCAATTCCTCAGCTGGCTAAGTCTTCCATCTCGAAACAAGCAACATTTTCAGCATACCATGGTGGTAGTAGGAGATTTTTAAATTTTAATCTTTTTATTTGATGGGCGACAAGGGGGGAAGCAGCTGTCCTGACTGCGTCGTCTGAAACTCTTTTGTGATAATAAAGAAGATAAACTTACTAGTTGGCTGAACACTCTCCGCATTCTGCAGACATTCCTTCTTTACATCCGGAAGGTTTATATCTTTATCCACATACGTCACTTCACCTACGTCTTCTTCGTGGGACAGGGACACTGGTTCCGTCTTTATGGAAACACTTTCTGACTTGAGATGTTCCATGGCACAGCTGTGATAGCCTCCTGTTATGCAAAGGTTATTGAACTCAGTTAATAATAAATTATAACTTTAATGAAACGTTAATTGATTTTTACAATTTGATTAGTTATAAAGAGTTTGGATAAATTTTCGATCGCACTGGCCACGCTCAATAAAAATATTTTTTAGAAAAAAACTTTAGATTCGCCTTTATGACTATTAAAGACAACTTTCTGCATTCGGGGTGAAGGAAAACAATGCACTTTAATTTTCAATTGCGTAAACCGAAATTTAGTTCCCGCACCGAATTTGCACGGCCATTCTGTCATTTTGTTCTGTTCATTCTGTTGGTATTTCTGATACTATATGCAAGTAGTTCGTATGAGTTCGTAGCCGACTTCATACGTAAACATGATATGTGCGGAATTATAAAGACAAATATAATTAATAATATTCACATACAGAATAGGTTCTAAGCAAGATTATTTTTACTTTAAAAAAAAATTATAAATCTTTATAATACTCACATCTCATATTTACGTATGAAGTCGGCTACGAACGACCCTGCTTATATTATCAGGAATACCAACAGAATGAACAGAACAAAATGACATATGGCCGTCCAAATTCGGAACGCGAACTAAATTTCACTTTACGCAATTGAAAATTTAAGTGCATTGTTTTCCATCACCCCGAATGCAGAAAGTTGTCTTTAATAGTCATTAAGGCGAATCTAAAGTTTTTTTCTAAAAAATATTTGTATTGAGCGTGGCCAGTGCGATCGAAAATTTACCGTGAAATCGGCGCTGTTTAAATTATAACCAAGCCTAAAGAAATAGTAAATATCAAAAAGCTTTGGTCTTACTAACGTAGCCCGTATAACAAAAGAGCTTTGCAAGACGAAGCTCGGCGGTCGATTTCCGAGTGTTGAACAAACGTCAATAGAAATGAAGAAACTCGAATTAAAAAGAAAATCCTACAAAAATGTAACTGTTATTGAAATAATCTCAAAAAGTATAAATTTAACTCAATTATTATGAAGTTTATACGATATTCCTTTAGAAAAGCGGAGCACAACCACTATATTGTATGGTTTTAGAAAGCAAAATGGCAAAGGACTGAGGATAACATTGACATATCCATAGAACTAATACCTAGATCGATAACTTCGGCCTTTTTGTATGCACTTTGCTTCAACACTATTTGACCATAAGTTATTACAATATTGGGCAATATTTGGCGTTTTTTTTTTAACTTTGCAGACATGACGTCACACACACCATCAACAAAGATAGAAGAAAGTAAAAAAAAAAATACTAGCATAGACAATAAACACACCTACCCAATTTATTAGGCTAAAAAATATATATATTTTAAAAATAAAACGTTTGAAATGTCAATATTTATTTATTTTTGTACATATTTATATATATACATTCACAAAAGAAATATGAGATCACACAAAAACATTTTGAAGATATTCATCACAAAGCAGTATTTATATGATGAATTGTCGATTTCCAAAAACAAGACGTTCATTCCTATATTCAGCATACTTCAAATTAATATATGAATTTGGAAGGAACGGGATTTAAAATTGAAAGAGAATCTTAAAACTCATAGCGAGGCGTTCTAATGTGATTGTTTTTTCATTGGACGTATCTCAACTGACGCCTGGTCCCCGCCTTCTGCAACTTCGTTCTCCTCTTCCTAGGTGGAGTTGAGATTGGCTCGATGAATGTTGAAATGGACTTCCTCTTATTTAGAAAAACACAATATTTCAAACCAATTATCACATTATTAAAAAAAAAAGCACCAAACAAAATCTTTTAATTGCGTGGGATGCATCCACTGTGTAAGAAGATAGTCCAGAGTGTAAATCAACAATGGTTTCAGTGAGAAATTTGGTTATTGTATTATGTATAAAAGTACCCAATCTCTGGTTTCACCATCTGCCACTTCTTTGAGGTCGTTGATTTTGTACTCTGACACTGAAAGTTTCTGATATCTGACCATAGTGGGGGCTTCATCAAGTGTCTCAGCTCTTCTCAAGATTTCATCAATATCCCCCTGCAAGAAACAAGGCCAGGAAAAGTATATGAATTACCGAACCTTTTGGAAAACTTCAACATTGGAGGTTATCCACCACTTACCCGCCTTGGTATAAGTAACTGATGGTTACCCCTTCAAGGCTCTCGCAAGGACTCTAATTTTTTTCGAAAGAATGAAGCTACATTTAGTTTTGAACGAATTTAGACCTCCAATGTCCCTGCATAGTGTTAGTAAGCAGTATTCAAGTGATTACATGATAAACTTGATACAATGGTGTGAGTAAAACATATATAAAGGCATGGAAAGATGATAAAAAACAAGATGAAAGACGCTCGCGGGGATTGTATCTTGCGTATGCTGCAAGCACCTGCAAGAAAGGTAAGATACAAACATGTTTTAGATACAAATAAATAGCTCTGCAGTCTGAAAGGGTTCCCTCTCTCGTTGTCTGGCAGTACCAGCAAGAATGTTTGTGGCGGTCGGTCAAACCTTAACGAGACAGGGCTGCCGCGCCCCTTAGCCAGTTCCTCGGTTGTGCCTTGAAGAAAGTAACTGGGAAATAGGGGCAAAATGCCCAAAGACCCTAAGGACTGAAGCGTCGAGTTGGAAAACTTCAACAATTATTGCTCGATGTGCATAAAATATACCTTTAAGGGCCTTTAAAGCCCGTTTATATTAGGAATAAGCGATAAGAATAGGCCGGGGCCGTAATCCGCAATCCGTAATATTTTAGATGGTCGTTTAAGCATCGGAGCGAAATGCAGATTTAGGGATTGTTTTTTCTGTGGCTATATATAACCACAGATAAACCATTTGGTTTATTTGCGTAATTATTGAGCACTCTTTCCATATCGCCAGTCATTTCATCTTGTTTCCAATCTCTAAATCAACATAATATCCTTTACACGGTTTAATTGACAGTTATTGGTAAGTTCTAATGCTGATATTTTCTACCCAACTATTAATCGCGGTATTCAGTTTGCCAGCCATTATTCTAAATCGATCTTAGCCACCAATGTTCTTTAATTTGGGCTACAGAATGCATAACTGCACTGCGTCTAACGCGTCTTAGCTTAACACGCCAATCAGTACACCTAAGTTAGAGAATCCGTTTGGCGTTTTGTTTGAGAACGTTTAAACTGTCAAAGTGACGTCTACCTATTTTGAGGTTAGTCTGTGGAACACATTGATATAATAAATGGCCACGTCCAATTCAAGTAAGTACGTCAAAAAGAAAAAAAATATGGTCTAATGTTTTTAAATGCCTTTAAGTTTAATAATATTATAACCCTATTTTCTTATTTGTGCCATGCACACGACTTTTTCGTTTTGACAGAATATTCCAAACGAAACAAATTAATGAAAGATCTTACATATTTGAGTTCTGTTATAAAAATGTTCTTTTTCAGATACATTTATTTGGGCTTAAACCACTTACCAAACGCTACCACAGCAGTGCCATGGATTTTTCAAAAGAGACTTTTTCCATCAAGGTGGAACAAGAGTCCCAAGAAGAAGGTGCAGGCGAAATACCGTTTACGAATGTAGACTTTGACCTTCCAGATGTTAAGAAGGAATGTTTTCAGTATGTGGAGAGTACTCAGATAGCCAGTAAGTTGGATTGAATGTGTGAAAAATGTAAAATTAGAATGTTCGAAATCCTAGTTCGTTTTAAAATGTTGTGCAGATAGGACATATTCTTGCACATAACGTCCACAAGTTTATTTACCTTAAATGTATTCTTACAGTAAACTGCCAAACTACAGCCTTTTTTAAACTTAATAGTGCTCGCAAAAATTTCCCCATTCTACATGTTTTCTTGTATTCTTATTTGGGACGTTATAAGCTAAACGTTGCATATAAAATAAGTATTCTATTTGCAGTTAGAGAATATTTTTCCTTTGGCTATTAACAAAAAAACTCCGTACTGAAGATGTTCAAGGTTGAACAGATTATCTAAAATCGTAAGAGGATTAACGTGATTCGATGGATCCTAGGAATAGCGCAAGTCTAAAATATATAATATACACCCATTTCCATTTACACAAATTTCAAAACGCCAGAGTTAACCATTATATTTAGCCTAAAACCTTTGCGGACGTGCGCACAATAAATCATAATAAGTTTCATCGCAATCGGATGAACGGTATGGCAGCGCGTAACGTACGAACAAACAAGCAAACAACCAAACAAAAAAATATTTTTATATATAAGGTTTATTAAATTAGGTATAATTATTAATCATTTGTATAAATTTTTTTTTATTTATTTTAAAAATGCATTGTATAATTCGTGTTACACCTTTTTTTAGAGCAATGCTCGTTTTAAAAAGATAGAGAAACAAAATTTTGCAATTTCTTTAGAAAGAGTAACGAAATTGAAGACATATTTTTATTATGTCTACAAATAAAAGATAACACATTGAACTAAAAAAAGTAAAGGAGATAAAAGAAGACGAAAAAAATAATTATATCAAACAGTATTAATAATACCCTTGCATCTGCGTGGTTGAATTTCAAAACCCAGTTTCGAGTGCATGTTGACGCCACGCCGTGCCGTACGCGTTGCGCCACAAATAACACCAGTGTACGTAATTCCAAACGAAGCTACCGTTGTAATTCGGTTTTGAATTCAAAAATTCGTCAGAGGATGGCGGCACTTTCGTCAGAAATTCGAACGAGAACTCCCGCCCCCCCCCCTAGGTTTAATTGTCACGAATTTGTTAAAAAATAGTAACTCTCCGGATATGGAGAGGTTGACAGTGTACATAGTTGTATCGTGCGGCTATATATTACATATGATAGCCTCTCTCGGTTACTTTATAACCTTGTACCGGTGACTATCACTCGATGACAGTGGATCCGAGTAACAGGCTTTTTTTTAAACCAGTTCCTATTGGAATAAAATGGTCAAACACTAACTGGGCGAAGCCCAACCAAATGCCGCCCGCAAGCACTAGCAGCAAAAACCTGTGGAACGGGTTTTTAATTGCTAGTTTAATATTATTATTGAGAATCATTTTATAGTATTATTGGATATAATGAATAGTGTTTTTGTTGTGCTTTTGATTTTTTATAATTTGTTTTCAATCTGTAATTAACGGGTATTAACAATAAAATATGCATGTCAAAGATCGATGAACGTATTGTTGTTTTGTTTTTCCAGGTAACATTAATGTGGAGACAGTTACCATCAAAGCGGAACCTGAATCCCGAGAAGAAGATAAAGATGATTTTTTTTCTATGGAAATTGACATAGATGTGCCGGATGTTAAAAAGGAATGCTTAGAACACTTTGAAAGAATTACCCAGACGACAGGTAAAAATGAAACAAATTTCTCATGCTTTTCTACTAGCGCACGTAATAAGTGTTAATTAGTCTTCTTTATCCGTATTATTTTTCAATTTGTCCACAGATCGGAAGACGCGTCCCATTGCAAAACGATTCTCTTGTCCCCATTGTAACTACTCCGGCTCTCGAAATTCGTATTTTGAAAGACATATTCGCACACATACTGGAGAAAAACCATTTTCATGTTCCAAGTGTAACCATTCCTTTTCTCAAAAGAGCAATCTGACGACCCACATGCTGACTCATAGTGGAGAAAAACCTTTTTCATGTTCCGAGTGCAAATATTCATGTTTACGAAAGGGAGATTTGACGAGCCACATGCTGACTCACAGTGGGGAAAAACCGTTTTCATGTCCTGAATGCAAGAATTCATTTTCTCGAAAGGGAGATTTAACGAGACACATGATGACTCACAGCGGAGAAAAACTTGTTTCATGTTCCAAGTGCAACTATTCATGTTTAAGAAAGGGAGATTTGACGAGCCACATGCTGACCCACAGTGGAGAAAAACCGTTTTCATGTCCTGGGTGCGACTTTTCGTGTTCTCGAAAGAGCAATCTGACGAGCCACATGCTGACTCACAGTGGAGAAAAATCTTTTTCATGTTCCGAGTGTGACTATTCATGTTCTCGAAAGAGCAGTCTGATGAGCCACATGCTGACTCACAGTGGAGAAAAACCATTTTCATGTTCCGAGTGCAACTATTCATTTTTTCGAAAGGGAGATTTGACGAGACACACGATGACTCACAGTGGAGAAAACCTTGTTTCATGTTCCGAGTGTTACTATTCATGTTGACGAAATGAAGATTTGACGAGCCACATGCTGACTCACAGTCGAGAAAAACCCTTTCCCCGTTCCTTACGCTTCTGAATTGACTTTTCAAGTGCAATTTGTTGTTGAGATTTAACAAAGCGCTAATTATTCAGCGGTATTAAATGTATCCGGAGTACATCGAAAGATCTAAAGATCTTTACAACACCACACCACTACTGCATTTATTAAATTATTTATGAGATACATGATAACAGTTCACATGGAAACAGTAACTGTTACAGTCGTTAGTGGGTTGTGATAATATGTCGTATTTAGGTTCCAGTAGTTTAACACTTATAGCAATTTCTTTAATCTCAGTATGCATTTGAGATAGTTGTTAATTTATATTTGACTCGGAGTTTGGAATGTGTTCATCAGGGACATCTGTTTCATACACATCCTTAAAAATGTCTGCAAGCAAATTGGCAATTTCTTTGATTTTATAGGAAGTTTTCAGTTTGTAGTGCATAGTTTCAGTTAGTAATAGTAATAAGCCTTTTATTTCTTGCAAATAAGTAGGTTACAGATTTATAAAAATTATAGTTTTAGGTATTTACAATTTTGTTGATAAATGTAACACAGGTTAAATTAAATTATTCTTAAGTAAGAACCCCTCTCTGAGGCGAAAGTGAAGGCCTCCTCTGAAGAAAATGTTCGTGAGTAGATAAAGTTCTGACGTTATAGGTTACAATGTAAAGTTCATCTTTTGTTTTTTTACAATATTTCTTGTGTTTGTGTCACTTCTTGTATTTTTTTAGAATGTTTGGAATTTCTTCTTCAGATCTTTTTGGTCTTGATCTTTCACGGTGACCAGCCGGGTTGGAAGATGGGGTTTGGTTTTTAATGTGGTTTTTTTTAGTCTGTTGTTTATATTTTTGGCCTGTACTTTTGTTCTGTCGTCTGTAGGTGTTTCAGGAGATAATATAAGCATTCTCTTATTGCTGTCTGTGGTTTTATTTTCGACTTCTATGACAAATTTATCATACTCTCTACTATATTGCCTTTTTCTCTCTCGAGTTTTGCCGTAGTTTCAGTTACGCCATGGTTATTATTATTTTGAGACTTGCAATAGTTGAAAAAATTTATTATTATTATTAATCGAAAATCCAACATTCTAAATTTAATTATGCCCCCCCCCCCCCCCCCCCCCATGCTACGCCTCCGACCCGAGTCCACCCGATCACGGATATGTTCATCCGGATATCCGACCAACCTTGAAGCTGGATATCCGGATTCCGACAAAAGAACTGTCCGTTTCATCTCTAGTACCACCACTAATAACCACCATTAATAATTTCAGTTAGTTTACTCATATATCATCCACCGCTCCCCACGGGTACCCGCCATACAATTTTGCTGATGTTCGTACACGGTGGTACGCGACGGATGTCGGGTTGAAGTCGGTAGCGCGCTACTGACGGTGCTGGTAGCGCGCTACACGCTGCAGCATTCGGGTCTACTACTTTCTTTTGACGTTTGACGGAAATGGCGTCGGAACATGAAAGTAATGTTAGATTTGTTCTGGAAGTGGAAAAAATGCGTGTTTATATAACTACACATTACCAGAATACGTAAGAAAGAATTTAGTGGAGAAGGCATAAATTGATGTTGGAAAAAAGCCATTTGACATCGTTTGACATCGTGTTAACTCCACGGCTGCACGTGAAAAATGATCAAGTTCCGTATATTTCGGGTAGCGCCGTGTACGGAAACCAGCATTAAAAAGTAGTATATCTGCAGGTTACTTGTGGTTGTGTCACAATCACGTAGTTTGTAGGTATCTCCATGAACGGAGGGCCTTATCTTCTGGGATATCGCGTCTGGAGCGGTTACGTCTGAGATGTGTATTGTCTATGATTGATCTGCGCTTAAAAACGCTTAGGCGTGAACGGTCTGAAGGGATTGTATGGAGAGCGTTATTTGGCGTGCTATGATCTTTTATATTTGATAGCTGTGTGTGAACCAGCTCTTATACCCCGTCTGTAAGTGGCATGACCACAATTTGATAATTCCCTCAGAAGGCGAAACAGCTTTCACGCGTAGTTATAATTAAATAACATAACTTGTTTATAAATAAACTGTTTTTTTAACCCATTGGCCACAAACCCCGGCAGCTTGCCGGGTGTGAAACTCAGGTACTTAACCACAAAACCCGGCGAGCCGCCGGCCTAGAGTAGGTCCGCCAAAAAACGGAAAACTAGCACGACAGTGACTTTTTTGAAAAAAAAATTGAAATGCCGAAAGCTCTGTAGCTAATTAATCATTCATTTCGTAGAATTGGCAATAATATGTTTCTTATGTTTTTTCACTGATATTGTGTTGCAAGTTTTGTATGCAGCCAGCCGCCATTTAATTGCTTCAAAATTGCGAGTGGTTCTAGGCTTTTGGTAGTGACCCTGCACGTCCCTGATTGCTTTGAGGACTATCATACCAAATTATTTTATTAGTTATTGGTATACATGTATGTAATAAACAAAAATTATTAATGTTAGAATGTTGAATATTATGTTTTTTGTAACTTTATGAATAAAAATGTGAAAAAAAAACCTTTGAAAAAAGAGAAGGTTATATTTTTATCCTTATTTACACATATTTTAGTATTTTTTAAATTTTTATTTTTATGTTTTTCTTTACTTTATTCTAATATGTAAACAAATTTAAAGAAATTAATTCATTTGAATATATAGTTCAAAAGTTACAATAGATTTAGTACATCAAGGCAGGTTTTCAATTTTTGGTACAAGATTAATTCGGTGAAGGCCAATTTTTTAGCTCATTAATTGTGTGGCCAATGGGTTAAATTGAATAATAATATTATTGAATATATGAAAGAAATATAAAAATGAAAATGGAGTTCTACAAATTAAAGTTAATGACAATAATAAAAAAAAAATGGTGTACGAGATTTTTACACATTGCTAAAACGTTATTAGAGGCTTATGGAGCGTACACCAAATTACCTAAATAGCTTCCATTATCTATTTTAGCAATATATTTATGATTTTATTAACTTCCGCTTAATTACCATTCAATTAACTACGTAATACATATTTTAAGATACTCTGGACACGTTACTCGTCAAACTGAGAATTCCAGCTTGGAGAAACTCATAGCTACTGGCGAAGGGTTAGAAGCAGTTGGGACTCTTGTGTGGTAAATAAAATAAATAAGTTTAAAGTTGTGTCATGTCGCTTGCTAAGGATTGGTTTGTACTAGGTCCACAAAAACTCGTATCGAAAAATAAAAGTTTCAAAAATTTTTTTTTTCTTTTATTTCAAACTAATTGCTATAAATATTTTAAAAAAAGGTTTAATCTACCTATACGTAAGAATACAACGTATTTGGTTGAATTTTGAACGAACTAACTTATACTTCAATTCACAGCTTAAAAAAAACTAAAAATAAGGGAGTACAAACCAATCCTCAGCAAGCGAAGTGTCATCGACAGGAATATATAATATTATTATTATCAAAAGTAGGAACTGTCTTTTACGATTATTTTCTTCGGTAGTTCGTTGTCTATGGAAACGTCATCGTATCTCGTGACGTTCCTATTGCTTCTTCCGTCCTTGTACATTCTCATCCTACTTTTCTGTAGTAATATTGCATTGAGTTCACAATAATTGCGTGTCAATTTTACAGTTTTGGGTATCTTCAGTGACCATAACATTCTTATTGCGAAGTTAAACAAATTATTGCACTTTTCTTGTGACGTATCTTCAACACATTGGTGTTGACCGCCGCGCTTCGCTTGTAAGTACTTTAAAGTTATATTGAATATGTAAGACCTAAATCCCTTAATTGTAATTGTTAAATTGCCTATTATGCGCAATAAACAAGCTCTGAGGAGCGATTCTATATCTTTTCTGGATATAAAATAAATTCCATACGGATCGGCTGTCAGTATTATGTGATTTTCTAGGCTGACATTTGTTTTTCTATGGGTGACTTTGGCCGATGACAGCTGTCGCATGTTTATTTACGTGTTTAAAACACGAATTACTGCAAGTATACATGATTATTTATTCACTTAATGTACATCTTAAGCAACAAAAAACGTACACCATGCATTTGATATTTGCGAAGTTTTGTTTCTATAAATACGCATGTATTACTTAGTTTATCGAAACTAAGAACCTATTTAGGCACGTAATAATTTTTTACAGTCGATTCCGTGTGGAATCTTTTCCGTATCTAGACAAATCTCTGAACGGGGTACGGGAACGGATAATTTTACAAAGATGATTCCCTGCTAGAAATCTTATTGTATTTATGCGATATTTTTGTAACTTACTCGCATAACTGATACAACTGTTTTGTAGCTGCTTTGATATTTGATTGAAATTTGATCAAATAACCGTCTATGATTTTCAATTGATTGTAAGGTAGTTCAGATCAGCTCCAAGCCTATGGATATTTTCTTTCAAATTACTAAAAAACGCCTTTATAACCATCCGTAAATTCTGATTAAAAATTTAATGTGTTTTTGCAGGACTAATTTTTGAAAGCTTGAACCAATAATCATAATTTTTTAACTCTAACGCTGTCACAGAAGGCCATGGATCTTTCCAACCAAGAGAGTGTTTCCATCAAGTTGGAACCAGGGTCCCAAGAAGAAGGCGAAGGTGAAGTGCCCTTTACGGATATAGATTTCTACCGCCCGGATGTGAAGAAGGATTGTCTGCAATATGCGGCGAGTACTTCAACAGTCAGTAAGTTGCCGTGTAAATGTAAGAACACGCTGAGTGTTGTTTCAGATTTTCGGATATCATGCCTCTAGAATATTATGCAGACAGATATTTATTTATCTATTTAGATGTTTACTATAATGTATCCTTACAGAAAATGTCAAACTCAGCAAACGTTTAAATTTATATTGTTCAGAAAAGTTTCCAATTTATGAAGTACATCTCTTATTTGTGGGACGTGATATAATTTTCATGTATTGTATTATTTATTTTATAAGTATTTATAAAGTTGAAGCAAAATGACATTATTATATTAACGGAAAACAAATAAGCACCTATTTATTTTTTATTTTTTGTATGATTAGTATAACTGTAACCTGTCCTTCTGTTTATTATCCCTACTTTATATGTATTTAGTCTACGGTCCCTGAAACGGACATCTGGGAACCTTTTTATTTTGGTGCAATTTAAAAGTTATAATTTTTATTTTTCACATATAACAAACATTTTGTGGATATAAAGAATAATAATAATGATCCCATGTATTTTTATTTTTATTAAACTAACCGGTTTCGGTTCTACCTGAACCTGAATAATTAAGCAAAGTATTTTTTTTGTAATTATTATATAATTATGATGTACTGTTGCAGTATGTCCAGTAGAGTGAAGTTCTTAAATATCTGTTTTGTCGAGAATCTATAAGATTTTTTGAAATCACTTAAAATAAGGCTTTTTGCGCTTGGTTAAGGTTTTTTCTTTGTTTCTACAAGGTTTTCGATGATATCTTTATTTAGTTTTTTTGACAGACAACATAGTTTCGCTATATTTAGGTACTATATCCGTACTCTTGAATGTAATAAGCTATTCATCTGGGCAAAACTAAGAACGTATTGAGTTTTTTTTTCTCCAGGTAGCATTAATGTGGAGCTTTTCGCCATCAAGGTAGAACCAGGATCCCGAGAAGAAGTTAAAACTTGTTATGCGGAAACTGTCGTAAACCTCGCGGATGTTAAAAAGGAATGCCTAGAGCGCTTTGAAGGATTGACCCAGACAGAAGGTAAAACTGATTTTTAGTTTGTTAAAAGTGACAATTCGTGCTCTCCTAATTTTTTGCTTTTTTATGAAGTTCTTACATATATTAAGCCTTGAGCAAAATCTTTTTCAGACATACTGCCAAACAATAAGATGTATCCTGGGGGAATGCAATACTGTTGTCCCCATTGTAACTACTCCTGCTCTCGTGTGTCAACATTCAAACTGCACTTGTGCGTACGTGCTGGAAAAAAACCTTTTTCTTGTCCCGAATGTAACTTTTCATGTTCTACGAAGGGAAATCTAAAAGCTCACATGTTTACCCACAGTGGAGAGAAACCTTTCTCGTGTCTAGAATGCAACTATTCATGTTCTACAAAGGGAAACCTAAAAATTCACATGTTTACCCACGGTGGAGAAAAATTTTTTTCATGTTCATACTGCAACTATTCATGTTATCAGAAAGGAACTCTAAAAAGTCACATGTTTACCCACAGTGGAGAAAAACCTTTTTCATGTCCTGACTGCAACTATTCAAGTTATCAGAAAGAAACTCTAAAAAGGCACATGTTTACCCACAGTGCAGAAAAACCCTTTTCATGTCCCGACTGTAACTTTTCATGTTCAACAAAGGGACATCTTAAAGTGCACACGCTTACCCACAGTGGTAAAAAGCCTTTTTCATGTCCTGACTGCAACTATTCATGTTCCATTAAGGGATATCTAAAAATTCACATGCTTTCCCACAGCGAAGAAAAACCCTTTTCTTGTTCCGATTGCAACTTTTCATGCAATCGGAAAGGAACTCTAAATAGGCACATGTTTACCCACAGTGGAGAAAAACCTTTTTCATGTCCACACTGCAGCTATTTATGTTCTACAAAGGGAAGTCTTAAAATCCATATGCTAACCCATAGTAGAGAAAAACCTTTTACATGTCCCGACTGCAACTATTCATGTTCTACAAAGGGAAATCTAAAAAATCACGTGCTTACCCATGGCAGAGAAAAGCCTTTTTCATGTTCAGACTGTAACTATTCATGTAATCAGAAAAGAAAACTTAAAATTCACATGCTTACACACAATGGTGAGAAACCTTTCTAATGTTTTGACTGTAACTATTTATAAGGTCGAAAAAAAGTTAATTAATGAAAAAAATCATCATAATGGCGGTTTCACATAATTTTATTTTTTAGTTTTATTTAATACCAGTTAGTTAACTCCAATCATTCGAACTTATTTACACAGGCAGCCTATTTTGTGTGTTCGATTGCTATTTTTCGTTTTATTATTCTGCAATCTGTATTATTATTCCACAAATCTCTTACTATTGCTGGCTCCCAATGACTATCTGGTTTTCTTTCAAAAACTACTTTATTCCCAATATTTCAAGGTTTTGAATCCTGACTACCTCTATCGGCATTTTTTTCATTTAAATTCTACTACTTTTGGTCTAAACTGATTTTTAGTTGACGGTAAGTTACAACGAAGTTGTTTTGACATTTATAATTGTGACAGAGAAGGTAAATTCTCTTTAGGGGTCGTCCTTTAATCAAGTGATGTTTTTTAGCAACTTTATAACTTTATAACCCTCTCCCCCCTGGTGATATGTGTTGAGGTTTTAGACTACCCCCCCCCCCCCCCCCATACCCAAAATCACGTGTATTTATTAGTTTTCAGAATATTATCTTTAAATATAGGTATGATCTGATAAAATTTTCGAAAATTAAGCATCGTGATAAAATGTCCACACAGACATTAAGGTTGCAGGTTGTTTTTGAGTGGCATAAAAATAATAAAGGAAGGTGTAAAAAAAACAAATAATTTTCTTCTTTTTTTGTGTTATATTTTTGTTTCGCATCAGCCCACAACTTTTTTTCCCTTTTTATGCTCTGCAAATAGGTTTTTATGCAGATCTCCTAGTTTAGACATTGTTCCTTTGTTTTAATGCAAAACATACGCGGCAATGATTTACGCGTGTATTCGGCGTCAAAATCACAGAATTACTGGCGACTGGTGAGCCGAGCGGTTGTCGCAACGCGCGGGGAAAACGTTGCCTGGCAACGGTGAGTCAAGGCCACTCGCCGCTGTTTAGCTTAGAAATCGTGCGTTCAACGAAAAGTAAATTCACGTGAAATCTCATTATGTCTCCCCCTCCTTGTGATATTTTATAATTTTTTCCGGACCCCCCCCCCTCCCCCTTCGAGACTCACGTGATTAATGGACGACCCCTTAGGTGTCGTGCGATAATTAAATAATGACAAATATAAATCGGTTTTATCTTCTTGACATTTTCTTAAAATATTTTTACTATTTTGACTGAACTTTCTACTTGTCCGTTTGACTGAGAATGATATGAAATTGTTGTTATATGAAAGGTGGACCTCCATCACTGACTAATTCTTATGGTATCGACTGCATATTAATTTTATTTTTTTTACTACTGCATCTGCTATGTAATGCTTATTCCTCTATCTACACAAATGCGTTCTTAAGGGTAGTTTGATATTGGATGTGATATAAATGTCTCGGGTTGATTAGATGGTTCAAATTTTAGACATGTTTGACATTGTTCAATCATATTATTAATATCTGAATTCACTTTTGGCCAATATAGAAAATCTCCAACCAATTTCTTTGTTTTTATAATTCCTCAATGCCCTTAATTCTTTTATTTTTCTGGTATCATTACTGTAGGATTTACCAAAGAATGACATTTAAAAACTAAATTGTCACAAACACTTATTTCTGATTGTATATTCTAATGTTGTTTAACTAAAGACTTTATTTTATTTTTTGATGTCGGCCAACCTTCAATGTAAAACTTTATTAAAATGTTGTGTAATGCTGTGTCCTTTCTTATTGCTTTTTTTAATTTCTTCTTATTTTTTTGGTGTTACTGCCATGTTGTTAACTATAGGATAAGCATGTAAATTATTATATAACCGTATTTTAGTTTCTCTTTTACTAGAATATTTTTCACAGATTTATATAAATCTTCATTATAAAACTTACCTTTTTTAATTGTACTTACTGATGTAATAGAAAGAGCATTTTTGTTTATATTACCCACGCACAGGCAGTGCCTTAGTGGGTTCCCATTACCTACTTTTATCTTATGTAGATTTATTTATTCCTCACTTTTACATTATTTGTTTCTTATATTTGTATCTTACTGTGTTATGAAATAATGTAAAAATTAATTTTGAAATGTTTAAAAATATAATAGGAAAAAATAAAGATTTAAAAAAAATATATATATCTATATCACTTTCAAAAGTTAATGTTTTTGTATTTTGCAATGCTGACCTTGATAATTTATCTGCAATGTACAGGGAATTTCTACAATGAGATCATATTTCTGTTAATCTTGAATCATTATTTGCAATCTAGTTGGTATGTCATATAACGACTTTTAAATAAAGTAATTGGTGGTTTTTGATCAATTTGCACTTATACGGTTTGACCATATAAAGATTGATGAAATCTATGACATCTACATACTATAGCCTAAAATTCTTTTTCAATTTGTGCATCTAGTCTGTGCTGATGTGTTAATGAAGAATATGCTATTGGTCTTTTGTCTTGCAAAATGACTATACCTACTGCTGATTTTGATGGTGTCTTTTTATCATAATATGTTAAAATAAGTTCTGAATCTTTTATATCTGTCAATTCATTTAACGACTATTTATAATTTTCATCCCATAAAAATTCTTTATTTTTCTTTAATTTTTCTGACATGTTTTTGATTGCAGAACTTAAATAATTAATCCATCCTAAGAATCTTTGTAATTTATTTCTATCTTTTGGTGACTTTGTTTTCCTAATAGCACTAACTTGTGAATCAGCTTTTATAAAAATAAAAATAAACAATATTGTAAATTAAAGGACCGGGTCTCGTGCACGCCTTCCTTTGAAAAACGCCGATGATGATGGTAGTGAAGCTGGCCTCCGTACGTCCAATGCCTGATGGATACTGGCTGCGTTTAGTTTCTGCCTGATCCTGGCGCTTTGGCGGTGTTCATGATTGGGCTGACTGTAGAGGTAGGCACCAGGATTGACTTCAGCGGAGGCAGCAAGCTAGAGAAAATAGATTCCAAGGGTTAAAGGTACAAGTAATAAACTGGTGTGTTGAGTAAAGTTGAACAGCTTTTTATATTCATTTTTTTTTTAACGCCATTAAAAGGCTTTTACATTACAATGATAAGATTTTAAGTTACAGTGGCACAAAGAAGGGTATCAGTAGTATTAAGGTAAAACGCAACGTACGTTATAATCTACGCATTCACAGATGGCGCCAATAAAATTATTTTAAGTTTTAAACACTTTTGCAAGTTATGCTTTAAAATATTAAGAATAATTAATTGTTCGCGCCCGTACATACGCAATATGAATATGAATAAATAGTTTTGTCCATAAAAAACTCCAATCTTTCAAGAGAGGCTGACAAATACAATATTGGATTGAATCACCGATGCAATATTGTATTTGTCAGCCTCTTTTGAAAGATTTGAGTTTTTTTATGGACAAAACTATTTATTCATATTCATATTGCGTATGTACGGGTGCGAACAATTAATTATTCTTAATATTTTAAAGCATAACTTGCAAAAGTGTTTAAAACCTAAAATAATTTTATTGGCGCCATCTGTGAATGCGTAGATTATAACGTACGTTGCGTTTAACCTTAAGGACAACATAAGAATGAATGAGTGGAGAGTAGTAAATTTAGAAAATATGGGAACCCCTTTTAGCAACTGGAGCGTTAATGTTGCCACGTCCTATACGACCTATACTTATTAAGGTATATTATTATTTATTCCTTTACCAAACTCAAACACTTGTCCTTTTCATTGGCGTAGAAATACATAAAAATATGTGGTTCACTATTTCTTCTTACGCAATTGCATTACGTAATTATTATTGTAAAAACATTATTATTTTTTCTTATAAAGAATATTTATTATTATTCTAACATTAACTGCATTGTTGAAATCCTCCGTAATGTAGTCAAAGAATTTGCTCACCAGAATTCACGAAAAATATTCACGTCATTTAACGATTTTAAAATGACTTTTGGGTTGGGCCCAATGAAAACATAGGGGTTGTGGATAACATATAACCAGAACATAATGATAGAAACGAAAAACGTGAGAAGCCACTTGTAACAACAGAAATAAATATTTACGACTATTTTTATAAGTACAGTTGAAAAGAAAAAAATTACGTATTTTAAAGTAAAAACGAATATTTTTATTTGACCTTTTTAACTGAAAACAACATTTTCATACACAGTTTAAAATGATGCTATGGATGTTTCATATTTATATTAGTTTTAACTTTTAAACACATATACTTCCAAATCACAATTCAGTGGCACAGTACTAAGTCTTGCACGAACCCACACAACACATTCTGCCTTGGCACACACTTTTTGCTTCAGTGACATTCGTACATCATCTCATACATACTCTTCTGGTTTTGACTCTTATGATGACCCCACTCAACTAAATGATTCACTCGATCTCAGTATATCTTTCTCGGGCGTAACAAACTTCTTCCATAATTCGCTTCCACACAAAAGATAATTCAGTTTTACGATGTTAATTATAATTTTTAATTACCAATATAAAAAAATGTAAGGGTCTAAGTACGGCACTCTATTGAACGAAATAATAAATCGGAATATGAAAAACATTATTCCTACAACGTAAAAACATTGCATTTGTTTTGTTCAATTTTTCTTGCGAGTATATATATGCACCCAAAACACGGACAAGGTTTTTATGCGCTGTGAGTCAGTATGTGGCTGGATAAAAATTTTCTTCGAGTGAATGAACAGTTGCAGTGCGAACATAAAAACGTTTTCTCTCCACTATGAATCTTCATGTGTCTCGTCAAATTTACTTTTATAGAACACGAATAGTTACAGTCGGGACACGAAAAAGGTTTTTCTCCAGTATGAATCCGCACGTGTTTCTTTAAATCACAATTCTGAGAACATGAATAGTTGCAGTCGGAACATGAAAAAGGTTTTTCTCCACCGTGAGTCAGCGTGTGTCTCGCTAAATCTCCCCTTTGAGAACAAGAATAGTTACAGTCGGAACATGAAAAAGGTTTTTCTCCAGTATGAATCCGCATGTGTTTCTTCAAATTCCCATTTTGAGAACACGAATAGTTGCAGTTAGAACATGAAAAGGGTTTTTCTCCCCAGTGAGTCAGCATGTGTCTGACCAAATTTCCGTTTCGAGAACATGAATAGTTGCAGACCGCACACGAAAAAGGTTTTTCTCCACTGTGAGTCATCGTGTGTTTCGCCAAATCTCCCTTTTTAGAACATGAATAGCCACAGTCAGAACATGAAAGAAGTTTTTTTCCAATGTGAATTTGCAAGTGTTTCCTCAATTTCTTCATTTGAGAACTAGCATAGTTGCATTTGGAAAATGATAAGGATTTTTCTCCAGCGTGAGTCAGCGTGTGTTTTATCAAATCTTCCTTCTGAAGACATGAGTAGTTGCAGTCGGGACACAAAAAAGATTTTTTTCCAGTACGTGTGCACGTATGCATTTCGAACTTTAATTTATCAGGGCAGATGGGACAAGATAGTTGTTTCTCCACGAGATGCGTCTTCCGATCTGTTAGTACGTCTGAAAAAGATAAACGATAAAGAAAGTTATTATAAAAGATAAAAAACAGACAGCACGGTTTATTAGTTAAATAAAAAAAACCCGCTCTTGCCTGCCGTCGGCGTTATATTTTCAAAGCGTTCTAAGCATTCCTTTTTAACATCAGGCAGGTTTATGTCCACTTCCATATAAGGAATGCCCCCATCATCTTTTTCTCGAGGTCCTGGTTCTGTCGTGATGATAACAGTCTCCACATTAAAGCCACCTGAAAATTAAGAACCCTAATATAAGTATAGTGACAAGGAGAGAGTGGCGCAACTGGTTCCATGCCAAATGAGAATAAAATCAACTCAACACCTCTTTGAAAAGTCATTAAAAGCAGTGAAAAATATAATTTTTAAAAAGCCAATAAACCTAACGTCCCCTATTTAACCAATTTTTAATTTTTTTGTTTCATCACTCCTAATGACTTTTCTAGGGTGGTTCTGAGTTGGTTGCATTCTGACTTGTCCGGTCACCGGCATAACTATAGGGTGGAAGGGCTCCCAAAATGCCATGGCCGACCCGAGAGGCCGCGAGCTCAGAAGTAACCTAAGCTTTTTAAAAAAATGAAGTAAAAATTATAAATTAAAATCAATAAAGTTATACAAAATAAGACCATAAAGTACAAATACAAATAAATTATTAAGATTTAAACGCATTTATAAGAAAATGATGTCGATCGATTTTAAAACGCATCTATTGGTTGCTTAATTTTTGTTGCAGTAATTTGGTGGCGCGGGCGAGATAGTGACGTTCGGGGTATTCCCGCGTTTTGTTAAGGCAGAAAATATTTTTTTCGTGGCGCTACACACTAGGACGGCCAAAGGAAATTACGGCGCCAAACATAGGTAAAAGTATTATCTTCAAACTAATTATAAGTATTTTTGGAACGTTCTCGAATAACCAGTTCACAATGATCCGGCTTTACTATGCATATCCGTACATCGGAAGGCTCTACAACGCATTTTTTTATGAACGCAACCCAATAGCCTGCTATTTTTCGTTCGGATTCGTTGACGAAACAGCTTCGAGCATCCTGCTTTCCATATTTAAAAATTAAAAAGTTTTCAACATGGATATAAAAGCTTCAGGTAGGTACTTTAATTGGAAATTATTTTTAAGAAAACAGTTTTAACGTAATAAAGATATAATATTTAATTTTTAATGAGAAAAAATCTCTTTTTATAACTTTTGAAGGTTATTCCCATCAACGTAATATATCATTGAAGAAGAAGATAACACTTAAAATCTAAATGAAAATATGAAGAAAACAAGACACAGAAAACAGAAAAAAACAATGGTCGCAACTGGGACTCGAACCCAGACCTCTCGTCTAACCGGGACGTGCGCGTTTTCAAATTTCGCTATTGCCACCTTCTGTCAAACCGTCATATTTGTCAATCTCATATTTCAAATATTTAGAATCATTAATATTATCTCATTAATCTTACTCTGTAGTGATATTTCAATTCATATTGTAAAATAGGTTGATGAACTCTTCCCCGCAGACTGCCACCACCCCGCTCTAAGCATAAACATCACTACGAATATCTCACAAGACGACCCGACAAAGCAAATTATAAAAATAAAAAAAAAACGAAAATTGGCGAAATCAAAAAACATTTTGCAAAAAACGTCATGGGATATGAAACACACAATATTTAAATAAAACCTAATCCATCTCAGCACAGGAAATCCTAGTGAGGAGATCTGAGAAAAACATCGTGAATAACCATTATACTTATAAATTGTCATTAAATACAAATAAAAACAGCTAACCTGGACTTTGGTCCATCTTTTTCGAATGGACGAAGCATTCCTTTTTAACATCAGGATAGTCCAAATTTAGCTCAAAGAACGTGCCATGTTCTTGCGCACGTTCCTCTGCCGCCAGAGTTACCGTTTCAAACTTGATCGCAGAAGCGTCTTGTGTCTCCTGTTTTCCAACACCGCACTGCAATATTGCTTCACAGCGTATTATTGAATTTTCTTCTTCGGGGATTGTCTCCGGTTCAGACTTTATGACACGGACATCTGAGGTCACAAGAACCATTTCAAGTAAACTGCTTTCTGCTTCTGATTTTAGCAAGATATTCTGGAAAACGAAAGGTAGGTCATATTCGTACCGTCCTCCGAAAATACACTGTCATGAACGTAAAACTGAGACAACAGACTTGGCCGTTTTGTGAAATGCTAATTCAACGAGTACTGTGTAGAAAAATTCGAAATGAGTTTCATGTTTAACAACTTGAAACAACAAATTGATGTTCTATAATGTCTTCTATAGATATGCGCACTAAATGACTGCGTATTTTACTTTCAGTAGACTTCAAACACGCAAAACAAAGCACCTTAAAATACGTTGTTGACAATTTTTTAAAGAATTGATTGTTTTGTAGTCTGGTAAATTGTGCTCTCACTACTTGTTTTTTTTTAATATGACAGTTTTGCAGATATCAAAAACTAAAAAAAATTCTAAAAATTATTTTTTGCGTGCAACGAAGATCAAAACAAGCGGTTTTAGAAATTTGACAATCTTGTTGTGTTTGTGAATCGTTATGGCGTAATGAATAAAAGGCACACAAGGTGGCATATTATATTCACTTGGAACTTGATTTGTTGTTTCGAAAATAAATGATGACGGATAGGTAAAATGATGTCATAGACAAAGATAAAACAGTCTAGTAAAATTAAGTTTTTTTTTTTTAGTTTTAAATGGCTTTTCACACATTTTCAAATGAGCTGTTTCTAACTGACAGTGACAAAGAATTCACAGAGAAATTTAAAAAAATAAAATCGTACGTTTCGGAGTGCGACAGGCTTCCAATCAGCTATCGAAACAGGACATCTTTCACGTTTTCAAGTTGAAGCGAATGTCTCAGAATGTAGATTTCCTGGATGTAAATCTAGGTCTAAGTTTATTTGTAAAAAGTGTAATATGTTTTTATGTGTTAAGAATAGTTTTCAGTTGTAACACACGGTTGGATTTTGAGTTTTTTTATAATTTTGTAAATATTTTCCTAATTTCATGTTAATAAATAACTTTTTTCGAGTTGTCTTTTTGATAAACCTGTAAAATGTCTTAGGATATTTTATGTCCTAACATAAGTAAAATTTTTGCATATCTTCAAATTTTTAGACTTTTTGAAGTAAAACTTCTTTACGCACGCTTGACTTGGGGAGTAAGCTGGTGAATGCGTGACGAGAGCGTTACGAAATGTGTGATCAGGAGAGGCGAACGAAGCATAAAAAAGTTTTACATCAGTCGTGTGGTCTTAAAGCTGGTTCACATTACGCTATAAATCTGCGAGCAGATATTTGTTGATTCGCGAGCGCTTATCTTTTGTCCTTTCACACGAGGCTATCAAACACAACATTTATAAAAACATCACAAGTACACGAACATTATACTAGACAACACAATAAATTGTACACAAATACAGTCAAGACTGAAAGTGGCAAGAGAAGTATTGGCCAAGAGGGAGTTCACATATATAATCTCCTTCCAGATAACCTAAAAACGGAAAAGAATATAAAAACCTTAAAAAAAAAACTATTTAAACTTAAGATGTTGGAACAAAATTAAAAATATTACTTCTTACTACTACACTATATATGCTCTGTATTTAAGTTAAGAAAGCGGAATATTATATTTCTTTTAACTTAATAATAATAAAAATAAAAAAAAAATATATATATATATATATACATATTTCTTCCTGTTGTAGGAGAGGGGGTCAGTCGAATTAGGGAGCGGCAACGGAACGCTTGTTTTTTGTGCTGAAATCTGTCAACTTGACATCTGTCATTCACGGGTCTAGGCAGCTCCGTAATTACAATGACCCCCTCTCCTGTTTGGAGAAGGGGAGAGTTATCTTCTGGGATATCGCGTCTGGAGCGGTTACGTCTGAGATGTGTATTGTCTATGATTGATCTGCGCTTAAAAACGCTTAGGTGAAGGGATTGTATGGAGAGCGTTATTTAGCGTGCTATGATCTTTTATATTTGATAGCGTATTGTGAACCAGCTATTAAGCATACTCGTTTTTTAATATTATAATTTTATACCACGAATCTTTTTTCTCTGCGTTGTGACCTGAAGTACATTACAGCATACCTTCTCTAATTAATAAACTATGCATAAAAAATATTTGCAAAAAAAATTCTTCATACTTAACCCATATAATAAAGAAAAACACAATTTTTTCTGGTGCTTGGTCTCGGTAAGTCTCGGGTCTCAAGAGGTTAAAAGATACATTAAAAATATTGTACATCTTCATGGACCTACCTAAAACCTGTATAAACATATACCTGGAACATAAATCTATTTAGCGGTGCGCACTGTTTGTAAGCGCTCTTTCAAAGCTTTTAAATGGTGCTCCGCCGCCTGCGCTTGTTTTACCTAACCTTACCTAACTTTACCAAAAGTATCTTAACCTTTCTAAATAAGCCTAATCTAACCGATCCTTTCAACATAAAATGACAATCACCCCATACTCGGTGACTGTCGGGGTGCGTTTTATTCACAATGCATGTTTTTATTAGCCCTTTGTAAAACTTTATGACTATCCTGCCCATCAAACAACTTAAAACGCTTTTGTTTTTGCCGTCACATTCCCGCTAGCGACGCTATTGTTGAAAATATTGCTCATCTTTTTTAATACTGTGAATTCTCGCCATTAAAATTACCTAAGGGCATGTCAAGGTGCTGCCGTAAAAAAATACGATTGCATCGCCCTCTTTTTTCTAAGCTCCCTTTTCAAGCTGTTCTTGAATCTCTTTTGTCTGATGGTGGCATTTGTCTATGGCTATGTGACGTCATTTTAACCTATCTGTCATTAAAAAAAAAATTATTTCAATCTCCCAGTCGAAGCGGCAAGTCAAATTTATAGTTATCTCGTGGACATTTATTTCATAATACAGGCCGTAATAATTCCATTACTAGACATAAGTATTGCCGTTGTACGAAAATCGTTTATTTTGAATTGATTTCTACGTTTTCTGTTATATCGACGATGGAATGGAAAAATAGCTCAAGCGCCATATAGCTGTATGGTGCTTCAGCCACCCTTCCTTTCCAGCTACATGGCGCTTTAGTCATTAATCTTTTACGACGTCGATAGCATCTTTGAAAGAACTTACAGCGAAAATGCCGTACTAACGTGGTACTGCATTGAAAACTTTGATTTTTTTAGACGCTTTCCTTTGTCTGTTTGGAATCTACTAGACAAGCAATATTACAAACTTAATTAGAACTCCTCCTGCTAGATAACATTACATGAAGCTATCAAATTGTTAAAAATATTAAATTATGTATGCATATCTTCATATACACATTGCATGCCTACGGAAAATTTCAAAGTACATTATCTCAGGTTGACATTCACGGCTGTGTAGTTGCAGAATGCGATATAAAAGTGTCAGTTTTTTTTTCCAGAATTCTTGCTACTATTAGAAAGCAATTCATCTAAAATGGATACGATGACCTCAGATGTCGATGTCATAAAGTCTGAACTGGAGACAATCCCCGAAGAAGAGAAGTCAACGTCCCCTTGTGATACAATATTGCAATGTGGAATTATCAAACAGGAGACAGAAGACGCATCTGTGATCAAGTGGAAATCGGCAGAAAAAGAGAATCCAACATCCCGTGATGCAATATTACCAACATTACAGTTTGAGATCAAACAGGAAACAGAGGGTGCATCAGCATTCAAATGTGAACCAGCAGAGGAAGAGCGCCCAACACCCCCTTGCAATGCAATATTGCAGAAGATTATCAATCAGGAGAAAGAAGACGCGTCTGCGATCAAATGTGAACCGGCAGAGGAACATGCGCAAGAATGTGCCTCATATTCTGAAATAGATATTGTTTGCACTGATATTAAAAATGAAAGCTTTATCCATGCTGGAAGTATCAACCAAAATCGAGGTAAGCTATTAACTTATTCTTTGAGTCCCCTCTCCTACAGGAGGTTAGTTTACGCCGCAGAATGCAGTCGGAGCTGCTCAGCAGAAATGCACTCAAAGTACTTCTTTCGATTTCGATGTCATGGCTCCCTCGTCTTTCATTCAATCTACCTCTAGAAAGTGATTTCAACTTTATTTCAATCGGCAGCTAGTTCATTTTTTACAGATTCCTTATAAATCTCGTCTATTCTCACCCTTTATGTCCAATGTGTTTTTAGGTACCCGTGGATAGATTCACTTTCTATTTCTAAAGCCTGTCTAAAATATTTCGTATCAATAGTACCCTTTACACACAGAGTTCGGAGCGGCCCCGCGCCACTTCAGGCCGCCGCGCAAAAAAGTAAAGGCCGAAAGTAAGATAACGGTTTACAGCGCTGCGTACAACTGCGTACTATTATCATGACGAAGAAAACATAGTTTTTGAAACATGTCGATATTGTTAATTGAATACTGGTGTACACAAAGTTATTTGTTTTCATTAAATAATGACGTTACAAAGTGAAATTGCGAAGTCTGAAGAAGTAAAATTAAATTCACTTTTATTCGGGTTTCAATATTCACAATAATTAACCCTCCTGTTGTGTAACAGACGATTTCTTGTTGCGTGTCTTGACTCCATCGTTCATTTTTTATTTGTTTTTTTTTTCAGATCTCCTTACGTCGGAATCACATGTTAGTGGTATAAAACACCCGAAGGCAAAACAATCTGTCACAATGAAAAACATATTTTCCTGCCCTACTTGTAACTACAGCTGTGGGCTTAAAAACAATCTGGTTGAACATATCAAAACCCACACTGGTGAGAAACAATTCTCGTGCTGGAAATGCCCTTACAGGAGCTATCTAAAAAAGAATTTGGATCATCATCTTCGAACCCACAGTGGAAAGAAACCATTATCGTGCACGGAATGCAAATATAGGTCCAATCGAAAGAGTCTTTTAGTTATTCATATTAGAACCCACACTAGAGAGAAACCATTCTCGTGTCCAAAATGCTCTTATCGGTGCAGCCACAAAAACTCTCTGGTAAAGCACGTTAAAACTCACACTGGAAAGTAACAAATCTTGTGCTCGGAATGCTCTTACAAATGGAATAAAAAAGCAATTTGATTCATCGTAAACCCACACTGGAGAGAAACCATTTTCATGCCCAAAATGCACTTATTGCTTCCTCCACAAGAGCCACATAGAATCTCACATTAGAACTCACGCTGGAAAGAAACCACTCTCGGGCTTGGAATGCATATTCAGTTGCTATCAAAAAACGCATTTGGTTAACCATTCTAGAATCCACACTGGAGAGAACCGATTGTCGTGTACAGAATAAGCAATTTAATTATGTTTGTTGACAAATGTCTCGATACTATGCTTTTCATTCGAAAAGATTTTTTTTAATTGATGTATTTTACAGAAAGACAAACAATATTCTATTACTCCTTTTTTTAATTGATGTATTTTACAGAAATACAAACAATATTCTATTACCTTGATAATTTGATGAATGAAATTAACAATTAAAGGAGCTGTATTTTATACTTTCAAATTACAATTTTCAATTATTGTAGGTGATTTCAATTTTGCATGAAAATTATAAAAATTATTAATAAAAAAATTCGAAGTTTATTTTTTTTTTAACTTGCGACGGTAAACTTTGGACTCGTGATGGTGTACATTTGAAGTCTTTGTGGTTAATTTGAAAATATGGCGGGGTGTCTTCTCTTTCTAACACCGCCTAGATCATATTTATAATCATTACAGTAAGGAAGATATAAGGATTTCCACGAGACCTTTACGAGTTGTTGTTCTGAAAATCGAACAAATTAGCACGAGGGGTGTAATCAGGAGGACATATCACAAAACACAAAAATCTTAACAAAAAAACGGCGTTCATAATTTGGGAGGCGGTTATTGGGTGCCGCCGCCCCGTGAAAAGTTTATTGAAAAACCAACATCCCTGCCCTAGTGGTTCGCTACGTTTAGTGACTTAGCATGGGTGCCCGGGTTCATGAGGTGAGGTTTTTCTGGATCTTGACGGTGATTTTTGTATTTGCCAACATAGGTCCGATTTCTTAGAAATTTAGTGGTTATTAGCTAAACAATTTAGTGGTTATTTGCTAAGATATTTAGTGGTTATTTGCTGAGAAATTTAATGGTCATTATTTGCTAAGAAACTTTGTGGTTATTTGTTAAGGAATTTAGTGGTTGTTTGCTAAGAAAATTAGTGGTTATTTGCTAAGAAACTTGGTGGTTATTTGTTTAAAGATATAGTGGTTATTTGCTAAAAAATTTAGTGGTTAGATAACTGCAGTGGCCAAACTAAAATATTTAAAAAATAGTGAAAAAGTAGGTATTTTGAAGAAGTACATCCGAGTTTTTTTTAAATGGGGTCCACGGACCACTTTGAGTTAATGACATAAGTATCAGAGGTCTAGAAACATTGCAGAATTCTTTAGTTACTTTAGCCCAGAAAACCTCGATAAATAACCTTGGGTCCGAAGTTTTTTCGAATCCATTTTCAATGCCTATTAATAATATCAGCGATGAAGATCTTGTCAAAGGTGACTTTATTGACACGAGATCAAATAACATATTTGCTAGCTGAATTTCGTACAAAGTGTCTTGGCGAGTTTTATTGTTCTTTGGGACAAGCTTACCCTCTCCTTATCAAAGAAACTTTATCTGTTCTGATACCATTAGTAACTATCTGTGAGAGTTCGGGTCAGGGGCGTATATCTTGCTAAAATTTTGAAACTGATGACGTAGAACTGCCGAATGTATACGGTCGACAAATTTATGTTGATAGAAGTTAGTACATCCGAAATAGTATATTATATATATATACATCCATATATATACACATATATATACATGTTATGGTTAAGGTTTTCACGGGTGTAAGATGTAAAACAATTTTCTCGGTTTACCTGCGTAACGTAGTCCTTAAAATTCTTTGCGCCGGTGCCGTGATAAAAATATTGTTCCTTGTGCTTTTAAACTTAAACCACGCTCAAGCCGAAATAATCCGACAAGAAACGTGTCATCTTCTTAGAAAAGCAGTACAACCTAAGAAAAATATATCATTGGAAGAATTTAAAGCCCTTAAGGCACTTCGTTCGAATAAAGAAATAATAGTCTTACCGGCAGATAAAGCCAACGCGACAGTAATAATGAACAAAAGCGATTATACCTCAAAAATGCGCGAAATTTTACTTGATCCCGTTTACAAAATTAATAAAAATGACCCCACTACATATCTTGAGAAAACGACAAAAAGTAAAATCATGTCCTCTAAACTCGACGATGATCTCAAGAAGATGCTTATCCCTAGAGAAAAGTCATCACGTTGTCCAAAAATGTATGGTCTTCCAAAGATTCATAAACCCAACGCGCCCCTCAGGCCTATTGTTGGCTCGTGTGGTTCGCCCACCCAGATATTAGCAAAATTTCTAGCCCAACGCTTTCAGCCTTTTGTTGAAAAAGCGGATTCTTACGTACGTAATGCTGAGCATTTTATTTCAACAATTTCTAATATAACCTTAAACGAAGGTGACATTTTAGTTAGCTTCGATGTAGTCTCTTTATTCACAAAAATACCAATCACTGAAGCATTAGAGTTAATTAAATCAAAACTAGACGTTCCCTCTGATTTTATCACTCTGACGGAACATTGCCTTAAAAATACATACTTTCAGTTTGAGGGACAAATACATAAACAGATTCAAGGGGCCCCCATGGGCTCACCTCTCAGCCCAGTAATCGCTAACATTTACATGATGTACTTTGAAATTTTTTTTTTTTATATGAAATACCGCACAAGAGTCCCAACTGCTCCCGTCTGGATCCAGTGAGACTATGGCATCCCCAATTGGGGTATGTTGTGAGGCTGAAGGTAGTGGGGAGGGAAGGAGATAGGGAAGAGGAAGGTGGGGAAGTACCTGGCTATTCAGATCTGGTCACTAAACACGGCTAAAGCCATTTCAAGCAACGTTTCAATTCTGAATGGTGGTCTTACACCAGGGCGATACTGATAGTATCTTCCACTCTGGAACGTGCCGCAAATATACCATATATTATTTTTAAATGAATAAATTGTGAAACAACACAAATTAATCAAATTAATGAAATAAAGGCATTAGAGAGCGCTCCTCTGAAACCTTCACTATGGCGTCGGTACGTAGGTGATACTTTTATTATTTGGCAACACGGAATAGAAGAATTGAATAAATTTCTTATTCATTTGAATAGTATCCATGAAGATATTAAATTTACCATGGAAATCGAAGAAAACGGTTGTCTCCCATTTCTCGATATTTTAGTTAAAAAGAAAAATAACGGCAGCCTTGGCCACACCGTATATCGTAAACCGACACATACGAATAGATACTTAAACGCCAACTCAAATCACAACCCATCTCAGTTGTCATCTGTAATAAATACCTTAGTCACCCGATCAAAACGACTAGCGGACAAAGATCACATTCATAAAGAACTAGATCATCTTAGTAATGCTCTTCAAGCAAACGGCTTCTCAAAATATTTAATAGACAAATCCATAAATAAAAGCAAAAAAACTAATCCTGAAACGGTAGAAGAACCTCTTTCTATAGCAATTCTCCCATACATCAAAGGCTCAACAGATAAAATCAGTCGAATCCTCAAAAGAAATAAAATCAAAACCATTTATAAATCTGAAAATAAAATCTCGTCTCTATTAAAAAGTCCGAAAGACCACATTCCACTTGAATCACATGGTATTTATAAAATACCTTGTAGGGCATGTGAAAAGGTTTATATTGGACGGTGTAATAGAAAAATATCTTGTAGAATTGCAGAACATAAAGTAGATGTCACTAACAAACGCTTAACTTCGTCCATAGTTCAACATGTCCTTAATGAAGGTCATAAAATAGATTTTAACAACGCCACAACAATAGCTAGCATAAACAATGAATCGAAAAGAATTTACCGCGAAGCCATAGAAATTTATAAACACAAAAATAATATGAACACCAGAAATGACTCAATTAGAATCCCCAACACCTGGAAAGTCATAATTGATCAAATTCCCCAAAAAACGGCATTTCCAAAATCCTCAGAAATAATACATCCAATTAACTTAAAGCAATCCAATCAAATCTCTACACGTAATCCGCCTGATATTGCCGGCCCCGCCCCCACCCCCTCTACCGTCAAATCACCTTCTACTCGCGTACTTCGATCGAGACATAAAAATTGACAAGCACTCACTTATGTTTTGACTTTTGAACCGAACGGACACGCGAAAGCGAACAGTTTGAGACAAAAGCCAAGACATAGGCCTCTGAAGATGGACAGTGAGATCTGTCCGAAACGTCAGGAGATAAAAAGTCCTTTTAAGGACTACGTTACGCGGGTAAACCGAGAAAATTGTTTTACATATATGTACATATACATATATATACATCCGGCAGAGGAATTTTATTTGACATTTTTAGCGTCGATGTTATTGCGTGTTGTACGTAAATATTTCAAATTTAAAATGTTGGTTGCTAATGTTAAAGCACGTCGAGAAATCATTAAAAAGCCGTGCAGCGTTGAAGGCTTTACAGAATTAATGAAAGTCAGTTTCGTGCATGTCGAACGGAAATGTTTATTTATGTTCGCCATTAATTTGCGCTTCTGATTGCCGATGGAAATATTTTTATTTTAAAATGTGTTTACATGAATTCCAGAGGTGAAAAAATGGTATACAAATATCTATAATTGAGATCAAGAAATCAGGTAATTACATCACATTCTAATCTTATCTCTAAAGAAAATTGGTATAACTAATAATGCCTTAACGTGGATCGAAAATTATCTACTTCATAGAGAGCAATTTGTCAAGTTAACCTTTTCGTCCCGGAAAGAAAAAAATCACACTTCATCCGAAGGGGGGTCACTCGGGGACCCCAATTTGTTTTGCTTATTAAAGGGTGTTAATGACACAATATTTGGAAATTTGTTTTGGTAATAATTAGAAAGAAGCATATTCATCTTATTTCAATAGTCATTATCTAAATCGTTTCATAAATAAAGTCATAATTAATATTCTAACGAATTTAGACCATAACGCGTATTTCTCCATAGAAAACAGAGAAGGCGGGCCGATAGCCACCATAACGCTTTGTTTCCGAATATTGACTGGCGATTGGCGCGTAGCGGAAACGATCCAGACCGAATGATCTTTGACCGGCAAGCGAACATTATAGCATTGTAAAAAGAGCAAACTAGATGCGCAGTGTAAACAAACGGGATCTAGTCCTTTCCACTAACAACTCAGAAATTACTTGCTATCGCTTAGAATCGTCCCGATACTTCCAGCGGATGGATACGGGGTAACGCCCGAACGGAGGGGTAGGGGGGCGGGCTGGGCAGATTCTCGACCGGAATTTGACATAAATGAATTAATATTAAGAAAAGTAGTAATGCGATATTAATTTTTTTAATGCAGATCGATAACCAAATAGTTTTTCTAGGATTACCCAAATTATTGAGTATGTGGTTTAAAAAACAACATAGATACAGCGTAAAACTCTCGTTAGTGTAAGTGCGTTACCCTGGTCCGGTACGGAAGTGTTAAATGGTTTTCTGAGTGATTCCCAGATCAGTAAATTTGGAATCCCGCAGGGAACGGTACTGGGTCCAATACTTTTTATCATTTATGTGAATGATATTTTTAAACTCACCATAAAGTCCAAACTAATATCATATGCTGATGACACAGCAATTTTAACTGAGGGATTAACCTGGACTGAGACTCAAAGAACGGTGGAATTAGATATAAATATAATAAAAAAATGGTTTGATCAAAATTTACTATCCCTAAATACTGATAAAACCTTTGTTTTACCATTCACTTTGAATAAAAATGCTATCCCTGTGAATGTTAACATATGTATCCACTCGTATGATTGTAATTCAAATTCATATCCATGTAAACCTGATTGTTCTACACTTACTGTTAAAACCAACGTTAAATACCTGGGTGTATTTATAGATAGCAACATAAAGTGGAAAATACAAATCAGTTCAACAGTTGAGAGAATAAGAAAATTAATGTACATTTTCATTAAAATTCGAAACATTTTAAATATTACGATGTTAAGATCCATTTATTTTTCCTTAATTCAATCAGTGCTACAATATGGAATTGTTGGTTGGGGTGGTGCCTTCAAAACTTCTCTTTTACCTTTGGAAATCATTAAAAAAACAATAATAAAAATAATTTTTCAAGTCATATGATTACCCCACCATTAAACTATTTCAAGATTTTAAAGTACCTTCACTTCACATTATTTATAAAAAAATTACAATTTTACAAATACACAAATATTGCTTCAATAATGAGAACCTTACACATTTTTCAAACAGCATTTGAACAAATATACTTGGCTCTATGACTGTCCCGCGTTGTAACACAGCCCAACAATTCTATAAATATACTGGAGTGAAATGGTTTAACCAATTACCAGTTAATCTAAGATTGGAAACTAATTATAAAAAATTCAAAAAATCAATAAAAACACATTATTACGACTACATCTTATAATACTATACTTCTCATCACAATTGTAGTAACGGATATCATTTTTCTTTTTCTTTTTTTATCCTTTCTTTTTTGTTACCTCCTCAACTTCATTTCTGTTATATTCATTTATGTATATTTCTATATATGTATGTGTACACATATGCATATGTTTTTATGTATGTACACATGGCGATAACATTTTGTATACGTGTATATATGTAGGTGTGTGTGTATATCTACGTGTGTGTATGTGTATACTTACATATATGACCTTTTTTCTTATTTCACTGTCAAATTCTTATCTTTTGTATTACACATAAAAAAAAAAAACTATTTTTTTTCTTTGTTAAATTGTGCTTTACATTCGTTTTCTCCGCCTTTTTCACACGAGCTCTGCTCTAAAAAAAGGTGTGATACTTATTAATTATTGTATTTTTAAAAAGAAAAAATTTATTTAATTTATAAAAAAACGTGTTACCTCTGTACCATTATATTCAATAATAAAAAAAAACATTATACATTTATCTTAATTTATTTGAAAATCAATTTGAGGTTAAAATTATTTATGCTTACGAAAAACTTTTTGAATTCATCGTGAAAACAAGCTTAAGGGTACTAATGGATAATGTTTTACATATTTCGTTTCAGCAAATGTTCGTACACCTCATAACATGCAGCATGCCGCTTAAAGTCCCGAAAACCCTTCTGGACGGAAGGAGAAAGTCTCCTCCGATCACCTCTCACCCCAGAAGATAGGTGGAAGCTTGAGTGGCAATTGGCCAACGTGAAAAATGCCCATCTCATACAGACTCCATACAAGACCTCGTACAAGGTAAAAATAATAATGTTTTACTTAACAAACCTTCAATTAACAAATCATTATGTTTCCCCGCAGGATAGGCGGAGAGAACCGACTGCCAAACAACTCAGTCTTTGCATACACTTCTTGCTTTATTCAATTTTACATTTGAATGTATGTGGAGTATCTAAATGGTAGCATTCGAATTTCTCTGTAGGAGCTCAATACAAAATTTTGTTTGGTGAACATAATTTCATTTGAGATACAAATATTGTGAAAAGTCAGATAAAACAAGAAAAAAAATAAAAGTTCAGATAAAACAAGAACACCAAAGGAGAATTCAACGCCTCAGTTGAAGACATGTCGCATGGTTCCAAAGACAGGTGATTTTGTTTATATCTTTATTAATTTGCTATGATAACAGGGTCAAATAATGCTCGGAGAGCTTAGTTTAACCTCTCGTTTCCACCATAAAGAAAGAGAGGCCCTGTTGCAGATGATTATTAATGATGCACTATCTCGGTAGGAGTCCCAACGAGTGGTATGGATCGTACGTTGATTACAATCGATGCAAGTGATTTGAATATTATTTTGGTACGAGTTTTAGAGCGGCAAAGGTTGTCTCTCGCTCTCCGCCTCTGACGTATTTTAACCCACAGAATTCATGTAAGCCGATGTACACATACGATTCTGACTCTTGACGTGGCCTGTCGCATACATACTTTGTTCATCACAAGTATTATGCGTTCCCAAATTTATTAATGTGATGTATGGTTTTTTTAAATGTGATATATTTATTTCAGAACTTTTGCTGTGAGATGGACTGAAATGGGTCCTCGTCCCAAGGGAAAGTATACTCGTACATCTCTTATTTTGGTTGAAAGGAAATAATATTTATTTAGAATATGTTGATTTTTTATTTCATTCTACAAGAACTAAGATAAATATATGGAGGCTGGAAAGGAAAAATGGCTGAAACGCCATATAGCTGTGACATTAAAGATGAACGTACATAAACAAACAGTATAACATAATGTAGATCCATCTTAAACGTCACAGCAGTACGACGCTCTAGCCATTTTTCCTTTCCAGTATCGATATTTCCAGCGGATCCAGTGTTTATATATGCTATTATTGATTGTCTTTCTGAAAATAAAAAAAAGTATTTTAACATGTACCCCTGAGTTATCATTATTCAGGATAACAGGTTTCCACCTGACAAAGCTCCCTGCTGAGTAAATGAGCTGTAAAAACGATGTAAAGCTCATTTCCTTGGGCTTTGTCAAATGGAACAATATTGTCCTGGGGAAACTTTCACGTTTTTCTGCTTTCAAGCATTTTTATTTTTTAAATAATTTATTGAGCTAATGAATTAATAAAGTAGGTCTAGTGCGATTGTATTGTCTATGGTAGACAAATAAACTTCTATCTTTTAGTCTACTTTCGCCGTTATGGTTCATTTTATGGGTTCATCTGTGGTTTCAAGGGAGAAGGGAGAAGGCCCGAAGTTTATAGGGAGAAGGCCCGAAAATATCGATCTAGGGATTAGTATATATATGGTTAGCAGTAGTAACAGGACGTCAATAATATAAAGTGTCAACAATCCAGTATTTTAATTAACGAGTTGGCAATTCTAACTGTTCTAATCTAATATTTTCGATTCAAATAATCCGTCAATAAAACGAGGACTTTGGAACAGAAATATTAATCTGTGTAGTTAAACTTTGCGTCCTAGACAGCCATTATACGCAGGCAATTAGAGAACCTCATTCTAGATAACATTATATTTCTTGCTTTCATATTGCGATAATTATATTAATCGTTTTTAAATTTGTTTGACCTTCAAGGCAGTGTGGTTGGGTTATAAATTATAACTTACAAGTGCATTATAAAAATAACTAATTATTTTTCAGAATATCTCACAACCATTAAAATCATACAGCAGCCTACCTGAAATGGATCTTATCACCTCGGATATCGGTTTCATAAAGTCCGAACCAGAGGCAAGTCCCGAAGAAGAGCGACCAACATGCCGTGATGATGCAGTATTGCAGTATGAGATTGTCAATCAGGAGATAGAAGATGTTTTTGCCATTAAGCGTGAACCGGAGACTCTAGCGGCAGAGGAACATGCGCTTGATTATGGGGCGTACTCTGAAATAGATATTGACTATCCTGACATTAAAAAGGAATGTTTCGTTCATCTGGAAAGGGTTGAACAAAGCCGAGGTAAGCTATTAACTTATTCTTCCGGTGCCCTCTACCGTCTGAGGTTAGTTTACCCTGCAGACTGCTGCAGGAGCAGCTCGTGTTGCCGCTCCTGCAGCTGGACTACACTGACTCCGGTCGTGTTGGTTTCGATGCAATGGGGTATGGTGTCTTCATTTTCCACATCTTCTACCAACGTATCTTCATAAAGTGAATTTGGCTGTCCTGAAACTGACACCCGTCATTACTCGAATAAAACTGTTTTTTTTTTTTTTATAGTTTGTTCAATTTTTTGCATTCGGTGACAAAACTCTACGCTCCTCTCTCATCTGTCCAAGATATTTTAAGTAAGTGTGTGCCGGTACAATTTTTAAATTATTTATCATAAAATTTCCCTGTCAATGCTTGGCAAATTCTCCTGATTCTCATGGCGTACAGAAGAAAAGGGAAAACGTATTATAAGCAACAATTTCTAGACATTTTGTTTTGATGGGTTTTTCTTTCCATATATTTTTGCCCTGGTGCAAGACAACCATTCAAAATTGAAACGTTGCTTGAAATGGCTTTAGCCTTGTTTGGTGACCGGATCTGAATAGCCAGGTAGTTCCCACCTTCCTCTCCCTCATCTCCTTCACTTTCCCACTACCTTCAGCCTCACAACATACCCCAATTGGGGATGCCATAGTCTCACTGGCTTCAGACGAGAGCAGTTGGGACTCTTATGCTGTGTTCACATAAAAAAAAAGTTTTTTTTCTTACTTTCTAAGGTTTCTCAAGCAAACAATTTCAAATACGTTTTTATATTTGAATATTTTAACTTGGTTTTTTCTTTGTTGAAGCTATGGCCTGTCTCTATTTTATGATTAGTAAACGCGGAAAAGTTATAATTTTGTAAATAGAAATTTACCTTTTTCTAGTTCTTTAAACATTCTTTAAACATTTCATCATTTTTTTTTTAAATAAAAGTTGTAAGGTTTTCAACCTTCATAGGAAATACAATACTTTGGATAAGTTGCTTATCTGTCAAGTTCCCTCAATACCATTAATAATTTTTATTTCGTTTTTCAGAATTCGATTTGTCGAAATCATCTACTATTGGCACAAGAAACCTAGTAGCAAAAGAATCAGTCACAGGAAATAAATTGTTTTTCTGTTCTTCTTGTACCTTCAGGTGTAGGGAAAAAAGTGATTTGGTTCATCATATCAGAATCCACACTGGAGAGAAACCATTCTCATGCTCAAAATGCACTTACAGGTGCAATAAAAAAAGTTATTTAGTTCAACATACTAAAACTCACTCTGCAGAAAAACCCTTTTCATGCACGAAATGCACTTACAAGTGCAAACGAAAAAAAAATTTAGTTTTTCATGTTAGAACCCACACTGGAGAGAAACCATTCTCGTGCTCGGAATGCACTTACAGGTGCATACAAAAAAGTAATTTAGTTCAACATACAAGAACCCACACTACGGTGAAACCATTCTCATGCTCGGAATGCACCTACAAGTGCAAACGAAAACAGGATTTGTTTTTTCATGTTAGAACCCACACAGGAGAGAAACCATTCTCGTGCTCGGAATGCACTTACAGGTGCATACAAAAAAGTAATTTAGTTCAACATTCAAGAATCCACACTAGAGTGAAACCGTTCTCATGCTCGGGATGCACCTACAAGTGCACGACAAAACAGAGATTAGTTAATCATACTAAAACCCACACTGGAGAGAAACCATTCTCATGCTCGAAATGCACTTACAGGTGCTTACAAAAAAGTAATTTAGTTCAACATACAAGAACCCACACTAGAGTGAAACCGTTCTCATGCTCGGGATGCACCTACAAGTGCACGACAAAACAGCGATTAGTTAATCATACTAAAACCCACACTGGCGAGAAACCATTATCATGCTCGAAATGCACTTACAGGTGTGCACGAAAAAGTCATTTAGTTCAACATACAAGAACCCACACTAAAGTGAAACCGTTCTCATGCTCGGGATGCACCTACAAGTGCACGACAAAACAGGGATTAGTTAATCATACTAAAACCCACACTGGAGAGAAACCATTCTCATGCTCGAAATGCACTTACAGGTGTGCACGAAAAAGTAACTTAGTTCAACATACTAAAACCCACATTGCAGAGAAACCGTTATCATGCTCGGAATGCACTTACAAGTGCATGACGAAACAGAAATCAGTTAATCATACTATAATCCACACTGGAGAGAAACCATTCTCATGCTCTGAATGCACTGTTAGGTGCGATGAAAAAGGAATTTAGTTTAACATACTAAAACCCACACTGCAGAGAAACCTTTTTCATGCACGAAATGCCCTTATAAGTGCAAACAAAAAAAGAATTTCATGATTCATGCCAGAATCCACACCAGAGAGGAACCATCCTTGTGCTCGGAATGCCCTTATAGGTGCATACAAAAAAAAAGATTTATTTTAACATACTAGAACCCACACTGGCGAGAAACCGTTCTCCTGTTCAGAATGCTTTTACAGTTGCATTTACGACGCCATAAACAAAATGCATTTACGACGCCAATTTATTACGAATCATCCTCGCTAGGAAACATTCTTGTTCTCAGGATGCACTTAAATTTGACTAATGGAAGCTTTTTGTGTCACATTTTGGAACCTACGATGATGAAAACTTAAACCTTATTATGCTTTACGATTCGTTAATATGATTACTTCTTGCTTATTAATCTTTACTTTTTAACTTTAATTTTTTAAATAGTTTTTACTTCACATTTAATTCGTAACATTTTTTTGTGATTGTTGTTTTGTTCATACTTAAATTCAATTAAAGTTAGTTAGACATGTGTGCCCTGCATATATAAATCAATAAATGAGAAATAAAATTGGTGTTAACTTTTATTGTGCTAATGGTTGTTTAAAATGGTATTACTTAAATTCGAACCACGCAATTATTATATGCAAACTGTTAGGAACTTTCTTTGGTTGGTTTTCATATTTAAATTCAATTAAAGGTAATTACACATGTGTGTCCTGCATTTGGAAATAAATGAGAAATTGGTGTAAACTATTATTATTATTGTGTTAATGGTATTTCAAAATGGTACTACTTAAATACGAACTACGCAATTATATTTAAACCACAGGGCGTCATAAATATTTCCCAAACACTTCACACGATAAATTTTATATTGTGTTGCATAATTTAACAGGGTCCACCTTGACTGTCGGGTAAAGATTATTTGTTTACAGTTTTACAAGCCCTTTAAAGCTGATTCACATTACGCTATCAAATATAAAAGATCATAGCACGCCAAATAACGCTCTCCATGCAATCCCTTCAGACCCTTCACACCTAAGCGTTTTTAAGCGCAGATCAATCATAGACAATACACATCTCAGACGTAGCCGCTCCAGACGCGATATCCCAGATGATAACTCTCCCCGTTCTCCGACCGAAACAGGAGAGGGGGTCATTGTCATTACGGAGCTGCCTAGAACCGTGGATGACAGATGTCAAGTTGACAGATTTCTGCCATATTTTGACATATTTATAGTTGAATTAACGAAGAACGGGAAACAAAATGCGGCCGGATGTTTTGACAGTTCCTCGGATATTTAAATTTAGTTTATGGTGTGGCCGCACCAAAAAATAATGCAGTGCGTTTTTTCACATAATTCCGGGGAATATTCTGCTTTTTAGACTGGCTACACTGACAACTATAACTTTAGCAAAAATACACTTGAAACAGCGCGCGGTCCAATTTAACATCCTCGTTACTTTAAAAGACAGTTAAAATTTAACTTTAGAACACGATTTAACTTTCTGTTGAAACAGACGCCCCTAAGATAGCTTACAGAATAAGTAATGCTTAGTTCACACTGAGCTATATATCTGCTAGCAGATATCTGTTGATTCGCGAGCGCTTATCTTTTGTCCTTTCACACGAGGCTATCAAATATTTCTTCCTGTGGTAGGAGAGGGGGTCAGTCGAATTAGGGAACGGCAACGGAACGCATATTTTTTGTACTGAAATCTGTCAACTTGACATCTGTCATCCACGGGTCTAGGCAGCTCCGTAATAACAATGACCCCCTCTCCTGTTTTAGTCGGAGAAGGGGAGAGTTATCTTCTAGGATATCAAGCAGCCCTGTTGTCCAACAACGACGTGAAATGAGTAGCACGGGCAAAGGCAAGAGGGAAAGAGACAAAGATATAATTTGTATAGCTTTGTCTCTGTTGAGTGCCATTGAATCGCACCTTGACGATGAAACGTTGTGGGAGGGTGGATAATGCTGGCCTTGCGGCGTGACCTACTTCTGTCGGTCTCCGATTCAGGTGTTCTCGGGTCGCCGTTCAGAGCATGGAAACGAATGGAAAAGTGTGATGCGATGCGATGCGACGTGATGACGGATGAGAGAAATGAAATGGATGGATGGGTGGGTGGATGTCGAGAAAGCGGAAAACGAAACACGAGGTTTGAAGATTCAAGCGCTATTTTGATCTGATTGAATTTATATTGATTGTTTGTTTATGATTTTATTATTATGACGGTGATGGGAGATGGGTGTTTTGGGTGAGATGCAGAATTGGCCGCGCAAAATTGAAAAGAAAGAAAAAAATAAATAACAAACCAAAATAAGTAAATAAAAAAAAAACAAACACACAACACTATTACATTAAATCCGTTGGTATTATCAGTCGTATCTCAGATCATCGATGATTAATTATATAATGAATTAATCTATTAACACTATAAATATCTACCAATGACAGTGATAATATGGTAAAGCAAATAATGAAAACAAATGAACGCCGTTACCAACTACTTACTTCATGAACCATACATTAGATTGATAACTCCGTGCTTTTTGTATAGACAAAGTTTCGACACTATTTAACTATATATACATACATATATATATGCCAATATCTACGATGGCGTCGTGTGACGTCACACATACCATAGACAAAAATAGAGGAGACGAAAAAAACACGACCATACACAATATCTCTTTCGGTACCTACCCAATTTTTTAGCCTAAAATATTATTTAAAAATAAATGAAATATGGTTTCAGCAGAAAAATTAAAAAGCCCTGAACTAGATATTATAGTTTTTATTTATTAATGTATGTATTTATATATAAAAACAGATAAGACATAAACCGGAAATATAATATAAGAACAAAACACTGAAAATCCAAAATTTATCGCTTACTCTATCAATAAATTTAAATCAAAACCAGAATAAAAAATTATAATACACCAAAGTAAATGTAGCAGAACTAATTGCAATCAAGCATGTTCTATAACTTAGTCTAACTTCCAAAATGAAATATCTTGGTATATATGTTAATATATATATGTTCTATATGTTAACATTTTAAATAGAAAACCTATACGGCTTATATCACAAAAATCATTTAGAGGTGTATAATATAATAACACAGAAACAGGAAATATGAGAACAAATAATTCAAATATGAATGCTTTCCTACGACAATATCAAATTTTATTAAGGGAGTTTAATAAGAATTCAGGGCCTTTTAAAAAGAATCGTATTTATTAAAACTGTGGAAGAGATCGACTTAAAGGTAAATACAATCCTTCAGGGCCCTTTATAAATAATTCTGGGCCTTTTAAAAAGAATATATGAAATAAAACTGTGACAGGGACCGGCTTTAAGGGTAATTGTTTTATTAAGGGAGTTTTATAAGAATTCAGGGCCTTTTAAAAATAATCTATTTAATTCAAACTGTGGAAGGGTTCTGCCTTTAGGCAAATTAATTCCTTCAGGGCTTTTAAAAAAAAAATTCAGGGCCTTTTAAAAAAAATAAATGAATTTAAAAATGTGATAGGGACCGGCTTTAAGGGTTATTGTTTTATTTGGGGAGTTTAAAAAGAATTCAGGGCCTTTTAAAAAGTAACTTTTTAATTAAGACTGTGGAAAGGATTGGCCTTAAGATAAATAAAATCCTTCAGGGCCCTTTATTAATAATTCAGAGCCTTTTAAAAAGAATAAAGGAAATAAAAACTGTGGCAGGGACCGGCTTTAAGCGTAATTGTTTTATTAAGGGAGTTTAATAAGAATTCAGGGCCTTTTGAAAATAATCAATTTAATTAAAACTGTGGAAGGGTTCGGCCTTTAGGCAAATTAATTCCTTCAGGGCTTTTAAAAAAGAATTCATCGCCTTTTAAAAAGAATTAATTAAATCAAAACGGTGATCGGTATCGGCCTAAAGGGTATTCGTTTCGTTAATTTAAAACTGTGATAGGGACCGGCTTTAAGGGCAAATGTTTTATTAAGGGAGTTAAATAAGAATTCATAGCCTTTAAAAAAGTTTGATTAATTAAAACTGCGAAAGGGATCGGCCTTAAGGTGAATTAAATCCTTCAGGGCCCTTTATAAATAATTCAGGGCCCTTTAAAAAGAATTAATGAAATTAAAACTGTGACAGGGACCGGCTTTAAGGCTAATTGTTTTAGTAAGGGCCGTTTAAAAAGAATTCAGGGACTTTTGAAAATAATGTTTAAATTTAAAATTGTGATAGATACCAGCTTAAAGGGTAATTGTTTTATTAAGGGAGTTAAATAAGAATTCAGGTCCTTTTAAAAATAAACTATTTAATTAAAACTGTGAGAGGGATCGGCCTTAAGGTAAATTAAATCCTTCAGGGCCCTCAATTAATAATTCAGGGCCTTTAAAAAATAATTTATGAATTTAAAACCGTGATTGGGACCGGCTTAAAGGGTAATTGTATTATAAAGGGCCGTTTAAAAAGAATCCGGGGCCTTTAAAAAATAATTAATGAATTTAAAACCGTGATAGGGACCGGCTTTAAGTGAAATTGTATTATTAAAAGCCGTTTAAAAAGAATTCAGGGCATTTAAAAAATAATTAATGAATTCAAAACTTTGATAGGGACTTGTTTAAGAGTAATTAATATTATTATTTATTATTTTAACTTTATGAGTAAAACCTCAAACTGTAATATTTAATTAAATGAAGACATTATGAGCGAAACTCAATCGAAAATCTGGAAACAGAAAAATCAGAAAAAGATATTGGCACCTCTGGGACTCGAACCCAGGACCTCCCTACTTTGCGTGAAATCTATAATAGTTAGACATATGCTGTCGCGACACTTTTTGTAGATAATGATGTGTTCTGCAAAGTCGTAGTACATTATTTTATCGAAGAAAGCAAACACTTTGTGGCTTGACATTTTACAGAATGAAACAAGTTCTTTGTTTAAAACCACTTTATTTAAATTTATATTCGTCGACCGGTTTCGGTCGAACTCGACCTTCTTCAGGACAATAAACATATAAAGTTTATATGTTTATTGTCCTGAAGAAGGTCGAGTTCGACCGAAACCGGTCGACGAATATAAATTTAAATAAAGTGGTTTTAAACAAAGAACTTGTTTCATTCTGTACATTATTTTATTCTATCATCAATGGTTTTCGCAGCGCACGCGATGTAAAGAATATTTTAGGTAATTTTTTTACACCTTGGGTTACATTATTGGAGTTTTAGTAAGGATCGCTAATTTTTTTAAAATTATAATATAGCCTATGTTATCCAAGAATAGTGTAGCTTCTCAACAGTGAAAGAATTTTTCAAATCGGTTCAGTAGTTTCGGAGCCTATTCGATGCAAACAAACAAACAAACAAACAATCAAATCCTTCCTCTTTATAATATTAGTATAGATATATATATATAAATAAATAAATAAACACTTGACGTTTGACGTTTAGCGTTTACATAAATGTTGAAATGCGTTCCAATGAAGAAGAGAAGCCACATCAGGGAGAAAACACACATATTTTATTAGATGTTTATTTATCAGAAAAGATTTCCGACTAATATCGATTATTATGACCTAAAGTTAGTATTTAAGAATTTCGAATGCGTAATTACTTACGTAGATGTCAAAATTCGATTTCTGATAAGAAATTTAGCGTTAAGATTGTGGACGAAGTATACAGAAGAACACGCAGATCCCAACCCGGAAAGTAGGGAGGTCCTGGGTTCGAGTCCCAGAGGTGCCAATATCTTTTTCTGATTTTTCTGTTTCCAGATTTTCGATTGAGTTTCGCTCATAATGTCTTCATTTAATTAAAAAGTAATTAATATATTTAGGGAGTTAAATAAGAATTCAGGTCCTTTTACAAATAATCTTTTTAATTAAAACTGTGAGAGGGATCGGCCTTTAGGTAAATTAAATCCTTCAGGGCCCTCAATAAATAATTTTAAAAAGAATTAATGAAATTAAAACTGTGACAGGGACCGGCCTTAAGGGTAATTGTATTATAAAGGGCCTTTTAAAGAGAATCCAGGGCCTTTTAAAAATAATTTATGAATTTAAAACTGTGACAGGGACCGGCTTTAAGTGTAATTGTATTATTAAAAGCCGTTTAAAAAGAATTCAGGGCCTTTAAAAAATAATTAATGAATTCAAAACTTTGATAGGGACCGGCTTTAAGAGTAATTGATATATTAAGGGCGTTAAATAAGAATTCAGGTCCTTTTAAAAATAATCTATTTAATTAAAACTGTGAGAGGGATCGGCCTTAAGGTAAATTATATCCTTCAGGGCCCTCAATAAATAATTCAGGGCCTTTTAAAGAATTAATGAAATTAAAACTGTGACAGGGACGGGCTTTAAGAGTAATTGTATTATTAAGGGCCGTTTAAAAAGAATCCAGGGCCTTTAAAAAATAATTTATGAATTTAAAACCGTGATAGAGACCGGCTTTAAGTGTAATTGTATTATTAAAAGCCGTTTGAAAAGAATTCAGGGCCTTTAAAAAATAATTAATGAATTCAAAACTTTGATAGGGACTGGATTTAAAAGTAATTGATATATTAAAGGAGTTAAATAAGAATTCAGGTCCTTTTAAAAATAATCTATTTAATTAAAACTGTGAGAGGGATCGGCCTTAAGGTAAATTAAATCCTTCAGGGCCCTCAATAAATAATTCAGGGCCTTTTAAAAAGAATTAATGAAATTAAAACTGTGACAGGGACCGGCTTTAAGAGTAATTGTATTATTAAGGGCCGTTTCAAAAGAATCCAGGGCCTTTAAAAATTAATTTATGAATTTAAAACCGTGATAGGGACTGGCTTTAAGGGTAATTGTATTATTGAAAACAGGGGGCCGCAAGGGGGAATAAAGATGCTCGAAGGGGGCAAAGGACGTAGTAGACGTATCAAGTGTCGTTACTGTAACATCGTTACGGTAACACCGTTACGGTAACACCGTTACGATAACATAGTTGAATTTGGATTTGTATTATTATTATTTTTTTAAATTGCTGCTTAGTTCTGTTTTTTTTTTTTTTTCATCTTTCTTAAATATTTTAGTTTACATTCAGTTAGTCTTCATAAATACCTATCTGTGAACATTAATAATTGGTCTGTTTTTTATTATTCTCTTATGTATATTATATTACTAAGACTGTTTATGTTCCTTAAATAAATAAATAAATAAATAGTTAGCTACATTGTTACGGTAACATCATTACGGTGATATCGTTGCGGTAAAATCGATACGCTACATCGTTACGGTAACACCGTTACGATAACATCGTTACGCCACATTGTTAAGGTAACACCGTTACGGTAACATCGTTACGGTAACATCATTACGGTGACATCGTTGCGATCAAATTGTTACGGTTACATCATTGCTCAAATCGTTGCTGTAAAATCGTTACAGTAACATAGTTACGGTAACATAGTTACGGTAACATAGTTACAATTCGACAAATTAATCAACTAGAGCATGGGTCGGCAACCTTTTGTTGTAAAAGGGCCAAATATATTACATGGGGATTAGTGCGAGCCGCACTTGGGTTACATGTCATTACAGTTTACCTATTTCAAATTCGGATTATTACCGCCGCCCCGGGAACCATTTATTAGATAACTAACACCTCTATGGGTCACCCCGAGTAGTTCGCTACGTTTTGTGACTTAGCAGGGGTGCCCGGGTTCTTGAGGTTTGTCCAGGTCTTCGCGGTGGACGCGTCTGCCCACCAGCTGCGTGGCAGGCCGTATCGGGAGAGAATAGTTGAGAGAGTAACTTTGATTTCTCCAACCATTTCTCTCAGAACATCGCCTTACACCGCAGTGGGAGGGATGGATTCATACATCCGTTACTCCTGGACACACTGACCTCCAGAATCCTACCCATCCCTAATACCCTTTTCTTCCCAGAACTTACTCTCCTTTCTTTCTTGAAGAGGCCCTCCACATCTCATTCCCAAAGATGACATAGACCTTGAGGGGAACTATTTTCCTTACGACCTTCCGTATGGAGCTAATGAAAAAAAATTACCAACAATAATTATGTACAAATATTTTAATTTTAAACGTAAGACACCTATTGTATACTTTTACTTTATTTATTGTAGTTAGTAAAATCAATGAGATTTTTGTGGTTGCATTTTTCTGCAAAACTACCTATTTCCAGCTAAAAAATAAGTACCTTTTTCTGCAAAAGTGACTAATTCCATGTTACGGCAAAGTGCATTATTTCCAATACAAATATAAAAGCGGCAATGTTTTTTTTCTGCAAAGCGCACCATTTTTTCTGATCGTTTTAACCTCAAAATCATTTGACAGTTGCAAATTGTGTTAGTCGTCTTATCTTGTTGTTTGACGGATTTTCGAAGAAATACTTGATTAAAATGAATTTGCTAAGGAGGAGGACATTGGAGATATTATTTTGATGGACGCGAATGTAATGGATAGGGATTATTTGTTAATTTGGCTAAAATTTTGACTTTCCGCAAGGTAAAAACCACTGTGGATGTTTCCTCAACATACAATGCTAAAGCCTAAGTTTGTGGGCTTTAGCATTTTATGTTATTAAAAACATTTTTTTTTAACAATATTGCTGAGCAACCGGCAACTAATCATATAAAACCTGCAAAGCGAGCAAACGTGATAAAATTAATTAAATTTTTATTACACCGACGATGCTAAAAGTTCATACAACGAAGTACTGAGGAAAGTTGTCAAGAAAATATTGAGTATAATGAAGACTCAGACCATGAAATATAATATGATTTGAGATTTTCACGGCCAAAAGTATTTTCGTATTTGGTTTTTGGGTTATTATGCCGTGTAGGGCTTCCTCTTTCTGATGTCAACGTTTCGGACAGTGTTACAGTGTCCCATCATCAGGGCAGATGGGCCATACCTTTTTATAAGTTTCTTACTATTTTATATACTTGTTCGATAAAATGTCTTGTTTTTATCATTTTATTTTAAATAAAGCAATTTTTTTTATTTGTCCATACACATTGTTTTACTTGCAAAACGCACTCTTTGCAGGAAAAAGTCGTGTTTGGGACAAAAAGGAAGTCTATAAATCACAGAAATGGTTTGAAATATTTTTAGTTATTATTTAAAATATTTTTTTTTTGAGTATTATGCTTGTGAGAGTTGGTACAGTTTTTTGCCCCTACTGAAAAGTTCAGTTTTTGGAAATAGTCAGTTTTGCATTACAACCGGTTTCGCTACGTTTGGTGACTTAGCAGGGGTGCCCGGGTTCTTGAGTGTGTGTCCACGTCTTGGTGGCGGGTGCGTCGGCCTACCTTCTGCGTGGCGGGCCGGATTGGGAGATGCTGGTTGAGGGAGACCCTTTACAACCGGTTACCGCTGTCCGGGCCGCTCTGTAGTACAGGAGCCCGACCCTCAGGCTCACGGCTGAGGGTGGGCTGCCCCATCAACGAGCGAAAAAACCCCGCCGCTGTTGTTGTGCCGGTTCGTGACCCAGTAGCAGCGTTTGGGGCGCATTGGGCGACTTCTCCAGCCGGACTCTCCCTGCCCATCGCCTTGCACCGCAGTGGGTGGATTGGATTCGTACGTCCACCACTCCTGGAAACTCTGATCCCTAGCTTTCTACCCACCCCTCACACCTTTTCCCTCGCAAACCTTCCTTCCCCAACAACGTAATACTCAAAAATATAAAATCATGAAATCTATAGTCGAGCTGACGTCAACTGTGTGCGACTGTCGAATCTGGAAAACTCCAGATTCGACGTAATGTGGGTGCGCGTCAATCTTGCCAGTACGGTAAGATTCTACGCGTGTTTATACCGCTCACCGAACCTTGGCGAATCAGACACTGCCGAGCTCTTCAGACACTTGAGCGAAAATATTGATGACCTCTTGCCCCGCTACCCTTTGCCCGAGTTTGTTGTTCTGGGGGACTTCAATGTTCATAACGAACCATAGTTGAAGTTCTCTGGATCAACAGACTTGGCTGGACGACAGGCGGAATCCTTTGCCCTTTGCCACGGATTGGAGCAAATGGTTCAGGAGCCTTCAAGGGTTCCTGATTTCCAGACTCACCGCTCCAACCTGTTAGACCTTTTTTTTAACCACTGTGCCACACGATTACAAGATTGAGGTCACAGCGCCTTTGGGTTCGTCAGACCACTGCCTGGTGACGACCTAATTCCCCGTCAACTTCAGACCGCCAAAGGAGAGGCTGAAGGGGAAAGTGTGGCACTATAGGTCAGCAGATTGGTTCGGTCTGCGGGCCCATTTCAATGCTTTCCCGTGGTCAGCTGTCTGTTTTCGGACTTCGGATCCGTCAAGATGTGCCCAGGAAATTGGTGATGTCATCACATCTGCAATGGATGGCTTCATCCATTCCACTGTTAAGGAAACTGGTGTGGACTCAAAGCCGTGGTTTAGTCGGCAATGCTCTGAAGCAGTGCGATGGAAAAACGCAGCTTATCGAGCTTACAACACAACTAGAACATCCGAAAACAGAACAGCATACAATAAAATGGCAAAGGAAACCAAGAGAGTCATAAATAGGTCAAAATTCGAGCACGACCTGGAGATCAGCAAAAAGCTGGCTGCATGCCCACATGGCAGCAGAGCATTCTGGTCGCTCGCGGGCTCAATAGGTCGGAATTTTTGCAAATCCAGTCTACCACCTCTTACCAGACCTGACGGCTCACTAGCGAACACCGCCACCGAAAAGGCTAACTTACTAGGCAAAATGTTCGCGGATAACTCAACTCTCGACGATCAAGGTGCTGTCCCGATGTCGGTTCCTCACTGCGGTTTTCATATGAAAAAGCTGAGGATCCGGCATAGGGATGTACTCCAAGTCTTACGAGGGCTCGATGTTAATAAAGCTAGTGGGCCTGACGGAATACCTGCCCTGGTATTGCAGAGGTGCGCTGCAGAAATTGCTCCAATTTTGACGAAGCTCTTTTAAAGTTATGTGTTATTTATTTTTATTGTTATTTATTTTTCTATGTTCCCGATGGTTATCTCCGTCACCGACAGCATACACTGTTTAATCTCCCGGCTTGCAGAACTAACTTGCCAATGGTTATGCCAGTCAGGAGAGCAGTCTTGTTGTTAAAAAGAATCACTTTGAATATCGACATTTTTAGCATCAATGAAGCACAATTTAGACAGCAAGCTTTATTGCTGTTAGTCTGATTGTGCTTCATTGATTTTTTAATTGTTCATTGATGGTTATATTGAATAAATTGTTTGAATTGTTTATATTATTTAAATTGCTTAAATATGCTTTAATCTTAATATTTTTCCTTTTTTAAAAACGATTTGAAATTTTAATTTTGTTATTTTTTTAAAGTGAATAAATTGAATTGAATTGAAAAAAAATTGAAGTCTGGTATTGTGCCCTCTGGTTGGAAAAAAGCGGTCATCCATCCTATTCCAAAGAAGGGTGATCGCTCCAACCCGGCCAACTATCGCCCCATTGCGATCACATCAGTTTTGTCCAATCAATGACAAACTGCCCTCATACCTCGAGAAGAACAAAATCATTAACGACCGTCAATACGGATTCCAGCGGAACCGCTCGTGCGGCGATCTTCTCGCATATGTGACGCATGTTTGGGGGCGATGCCTGGAACGTTTCGGTGAGATCCAAACGGTTGCACTGGACATTTCCAAGGCCTTTGACCGGGTTTGGCATCGAGGACTTGTCAACAAACTGTCATCTTACGGACTTCCCGTATCCCTGTGTACGTGGATTGCCGACTTTTTGAGGGAGAGGTCAATTCAGACGATTGCTGATGGTTTCGCCTCTTCCTCGCATCCAATAAATGCTGGCGTCCCACAGGGACTTTGTTTTTGTTGCACATCAACGACCTTTTGTCATGTGCACCAATTCATTGTTACGCGGATGACAGAACAGTCCATGACAGCTTTTCGTTTGACAAGCCCCCAAAGGGCACACAAACTCCAACGGCTCGGAGGGCTTTGAAGCAAAGAATGGATGGTTACCTCGAGAGTAATTTCTCTTGGGGTAAGAATAATCTCGTCGAATTCAATGTTTCAAAGACCCAATCATGTCCGATTTCCTCTAAAAGGGATCGAAATGAAAATCTAGTCTCTTTCAACGGAAGCAATCTTCCGAACAGACCTTCCATTGATATGCTTGGTGTAACTATAAGTGACCAGCTCAGATATGGAGGCTCCATCAAAGCCTAAGTAAAGTTAGCTTCTCAAAAACTGGGCGTACTGTACAGGGCACGCAGTTACTTTAATAGTATACAACTGCTAACCCTGTACAAATCGCAAGTGCGCCCCACGGTTGAATTTGGCAGCCACCTCTGGTCTGGAGCTCCAAAATACTTGAAAAATACCCTCGTCTCTGTGCAGAAACGGGCGGTCCGTTTGATAGATTCTCCCATCTAAACGAACGGATTGCAATTTTTAGAGCACAGGCGTCGGGTGGGAATGCTATCCATGTTCTACCGGTATTTCAATGGAAGATGCTCTGAGGAACTAGCGTCATTGATCCCTTCGGCACCGGTGCATAGTCGGGAGACACGCCAAACGCGCGCCCAACATATGTACACGGTTGTTATTTGTCACACGAGAACGGGTCGTTTTTTCGACTCGTTCTTGAGTTCAACAGCTCGGCTATGGAACGATTTGCCGGCATCTGTGTTTCTTCCCTCCTACAACATGGGTCTCTTCAAGACCAATGTTCATTCCTTCCTCTCCTCAAAAAGACCCTCCACACAGCATCCCAGATTACATAGGCCCTGAGGGAAATTATTTTCCTCAGGGCCTCCTGTGTGGAGTTAATGTAAAAAAAAACAACCCCACAATTATCTTAATATAATATGAATAACTGTTTCTTTTCCCAATAAACTAAAATAAAGTATCGATTCCAAAACGATTGTATTGAACAGTGTATTCGATGTAATTATTGGCATCGATAAGTGAAAATCGATTCAACATTCGATGACATTTCAAAACGATTATATCGGACTCACTTGAAAGCTGGTTCACATTACGCTATCAAATATAAAAGATCATAGCACGCCAAATAACGCTCTCCGTACAATCCCTTCAGACCGTTCACACCTAAGCGTTTTTAAGCGCAGATCAATCATAGACAATACACATCTCAGACGTAACCGCTCCAGACGCGATATCCCAGAAGATAACTCTCCCCTTCTCCGACTAAAACAGGAGAGGGGGTCGTTGTAGCGTAATGTGAACCAGCTTTGAACGTGTAAACAGAACAGTGCCCATAAACGTCATACAAGTAACGTCTTTCTTTTTTAAACTGTCTTCTATGGTTTTCAAAAATTATTTAAATGTCTCGATTTTGCCGATCACTACCTTTTCAATATCAACATTTTAATTAGTATTTATAAATAAAATTATAAATTTCTAATAAACACATTGGAAAGATTATTTTATCTACATTTTAGAATAAATGTTTTTTTGCAAAGTGATTAAAAATAACCAATATAGAGGTGTATTTACAATGTAAAATGTCGCTACCGCGACTGAACCGGTGAAGGGTTTATAGGGATATGAACTGGTATAGGGTTTGAAAATACGCTCCCCGGCAGTGATTGGCGCAATTAAAATATTTTAATGAAAGCATCAAAAAGAATCGACGATTATATAATTAATCGCCCAGAATCCGGTGGCAGCAAAACTTCCGTCAGAACCAGCAGTGTAGAATCGGTGAGAGAGGGTTTAGCGGCACATCGATAAAATATGGTACATTGGTATGGCAACCTTTCATTAGGTAGATACTGTATCAAATATTTTTCATTACTGGCAATGATTTCTATGTAAAACTTGTGAAAAATATCTTATGTTTCAGTTTGACGTCCACGGCAGTGTAATAATTGTGGAGTGCGCCATAAAATAACCATTTGTTTTTCCAGAAAATCTCGCAAACATCAGATTTATAAAACAATTTACCTGAAATGGATCTTATGACCTCAGATATCGGTTTTATAAAATCCGAACCGGAGAGGAGCCCCGAAGAAGAGAATCCAACATCTTATTGTGAAGCAATATTGCAGTACGGGATTGTCAAACAGGAGACTGACGACGCTTCTAGGATCAAATGTGAACCGGAGACAAGCCCCGAAGAAGAGAGTTCAACATCATATTGTGATACAATTTTGCAATACGGGATAATCAAACAGGACACAGAAGTCGCTTCTGTAATAAAGTATGAACCGGGGACTGTATCGGCAGAGAGACCTATGCAAGGTTGTGGCATCTACCCTGAAATATATATTACTGGCTCTCCTGACATTAAAAACCAATGTTTTTTCAGTCTGGAAACGGTCGACCAAATCCAAGGTAAGTTATTAACTTATTCTTCCTTCTATTCTGTCCTCTCCCGTCCGTAATTATTGTACCCTACAGACTGCAGCTCGGTGCAGCTCATCGGAACTATACACGTACCAGTCACGTTGATTTCGATGTCACGAAGTACAGTGTCTTCATTTATCACTTAATTATTTTTTGTATTTTTACCAATCGGTAGATTGATGAAATACGTGGATCGGAAAGTCGAAAATCCGAAAGTGAATCCGATTATCCTGGAACTGGCATCCCCACAATTCGATTGAAACTCGGTTTTTTATAGCTAGTATGTGACCATTTGAGTCCAATGATTGACATATTCAACATACCGTAAAAATAGCATAGTAGCATAGTATATCGTAATAAAATTGTTACACTATTCATAAACATACGTACCTCAGACACCTTAGGCGTAGTATTTGCGCAACTACGCGTTTAGGCGCCAAGATCCCTGGCGCCACACTGAGCTCTAACCGAGTCGGGAGGGTACTGAGACGCCAGTATTGCCATCTCTTTTGCGCTGCGCTCTATGAGCGTTTTGCTACTTCAGGGTGTATGAGAGACGTATGTTTATGAATCTAGAGTTAAATAAATGCAGTTTAATCATACCTATGTACTTTCTCTACTCTGCCTTTTCACCAATTCGGGTCGCTTGGGTTGGTAAAGGGGGAGAAAGAATTGATTTATAGAGATCTCCTTAAATATGTGGATTTTATTGAGGTTTGGCCAAGTCAAATCTTAATTATTCTAAGATCTATTAATATCTAAATCTGAAATAGGTTCAGGTTTGCTCCTCCATTGTTCACAACGTCATTTTTAATTGTTCGCTGTAGATACCTTGGTGACAGTCAATTCTCCGCGTGGGCCTTAGTAAGGCCGAAGTCCCCGATGGCAGCTCCTTCTGTCAGCTCTTGTTCATTCTGGTCATTGGTGAATGATATACATAATGGTATCAAAAGTAGAATTATGAATTACCTAGAACAAAACAAAATTCTGTCCCAAAATCAATATGGCTTCAGAAGTAAACTAAGCACTGAAGATGCAATATTCGATCTGACAAAAAAATTATACACATCTGTTGATCAAAATAAAAAAAGTTTAGCTATATTTTTAGACTTGAGTAAAGCTTTTGACACGGTAAATCACAATCTACTTATAAAAAAAATTAATTAAATAGGTTTCAAAAAGGATACACTAAAAATTCTAACTAACTACCTTAAAGACAGAAAACAAAAAACAAAAATAGGGAATTTTTATAGTACAGAAACAAGGATAAAAAACGGAGTACCACAGGGAACTGTTCTCGGCCCAATTCTGTTTCTAATATATATAAATGATTTATGTAATGTTGTAATCCCTGGTGAAATTGTGTCTTACGCTGATGATACAGCAATAATAGTAAATGGAAAATCCTGGCTTGAAACTTTTTTGAATGCAACAAAATGTATTGCATATGTCTCATCATGGCTAAAAAGTAATAGACTCTTCTTAAACTATAGCAAAACTTTTTACCTAACTTTTTATAAAAACAGTAAAAACAAACCCCCCAATAACCTAAAAATTAGAATACACAATGCTAACTGTAATCAAGTAACATGCTCTTCTTGCTTTGAACTTGGAAAAGTTGAAAAAATCAAATATTTGGGTATTTATATTGATACAAATTTAAATTGGCAATCACAAATTGATAATACCGTTTCTAAATTAAGATACCTTACCTACATATTTTACAGACTTAAAGAAGTACTTAATATTGACAAATTAAAATGATTTATTTTTCTCTGGTGCAATCTTCACTCATGTATGGAATAATAGGATGGGGTGGTGCGCTTGATGTATTTATAAAACCTTTACAAATAACTCAAAATTATATTATCAAAGTTATGTATAATAGAAACAGAACATTCTCGACAGATGCGTTATACAAAGAAGCTAAACTATTCAGTCTCCGTAAACTATTTATACTGCAAACTATGAAATATTTCTTTAAAAGCAAAAACAAATAAAAAAAAAAAGAAAATAGAATCAACATTAGAAAAAATAATGTTTTTTATACCCCCCAAACGAATACCAAACAAATGCAAACTCACAGCAGTTTCATTGGACCTCGTACATTCAATCTTTTACCGAAAAATATTCAAATGACAACTAAACTACTTCAATACATAAAGGACTTGAAGTCGTGGCTTGACAATGTAGATATTTATTTATTTATTTATTTATTTATTTATTTATTTATTAAAAGAAGTTTATACAATGAACAAAAAATTTGTGTTAATTCATCCGCCATGCTAGGGATGTCCCTGTGTTATGGCGGATGAAGTTTACAGATTGTGTAGGTACAGTGTACAGCTATTAACTTATGCAATTCATTTAAGTAGTTTAAGTAACACATTTAGTAACAAATTAAGTTAGTAATTTAATTAACACATTAAATTAATTTATGTTACGAGTTGTATCAATTATATTACAATTCAATTAAAATAGCAAATTTTTACTCATCATCGTTACTGAATGTAAGGATCCATTTTGATAATTTTTTTTTAAAGATATGGGGTTGGGTTTCGGATTTTAGGTTCTCGGGGAGAAGGTTAAACATTTTAGGAGCTAGGTGCATGAAATGTCTTTGAGCTGATGTGGTGCGTAGTGTAGGAACATTGTAGTTATTATTGAAACATTGTTTGCTTAATTTGTATCACTTTATTGTTTATTCACAAACAGTACACTTATTATTACATTATGCACTTATTGTTACACTATACCATGCACTGATGTATGCTCATTTTGTGCAAAGCTGTTTAGACAAATTTTAATCATGTTTTTGCTTTATATGCCCATTGTTTGTTCTTTCTAGGTACAATAACAAAATATATTCAATTATATTACCCACGCACAGGCTGCGCCTTAGTGGGTTCCCATTATTCTTTTTATTTTATAATATTGTATGCATTAAATGTAAATTTTGGGAAAAATAAAGGAAAAAAAAAAAAAAAAAAAAAAAAAAAATATGGTGAAGTGTTGATCGAGAAAAGCAATTAATTATTTCTGAGTCTACGGGAAGGGACATAAGGGGATAAGTTGCAACAAAGTAGACGAGTCAATCATACCGTTAATAATTTTGAAATTACAGAGGAGATCGAAGAAAGGTTTAATTTATGTTCATCATACGAGTATTCGCACCCTTCTAGTCCTTATCTTACGTGCGATTTCCCTTACTAAGCGATGTTGTACGGATTCGATATAATTAATATGAACTTCATAGAATGAAGACCAAATCACGCAGGAATATTTAAGGTTAGGGCGAACCAACAAACAGTAAGGAATTATCAGGGCGATTATATTTTTGAAGTCAGAGATAATTCAGAAATCATTATTAGATGAATCTAAAATTTTGAAAGGGTATTTTTGTTTTCAGAAATCACAATCTACCCTCTAGATTTGTTTGATGAGAGCGTTCACTACGAAAAATCTTATAATCAAATAGTTCAAGTTAAGAAAAATTAGAAGTGGCGAACACATTTGTTGTATCTGATGGTATTTAATTTTGTATAAAGGCCACGAACATTTTGATAGTACGATGACAAATCGATATTTATGATATTACGATTCCTGTTCAGTCTAAAAAATTAACTCGGGATGATTAAGTCACGCTCTGCGGCTTGGTGGGCTTGAGATCTTGAGATCCGTTGTTATGGGAAACTGGTTTCCTGAATTAGGTATTCGTGGAACTTTCTCCGTTTCAGGCATCACTGTTATGCACAACTTGAGTATTGTGGGAATGGATGGGTATATCAGCTTGAAATTGGAAGCTACGAGTATGTGGCCATACAATTGGCAGTGGTGAACGAACTTAATTAGTTTCGGTGAGTCCGGCGGTATGAAAGAACCGAGTCTGTTAGGCTGAACTTGAAATCGGACTTAAGTCCGTATAAATGTGGAACGACTCGCTTCTGGCCCTGAGCACTTTTTTTCTTCTTCCGCGGTTTTTTTTATTTTTTTTTTTTTTTATTAACAATTTTTTTGGTACAGTTGGTAAAATTTTGTTATACAAACTTTTTATATAAACAGTTTTAAAAAAGTAGAGAATAACATAATTACATTAGATTAACCAAAAAAATCCCACATAGGCATCGCCAGTTCGTGGGTATACTTGAGTGATTTTAAGACAGATAATTACTCATAAACATACAATATATTGTAGAAGTTTAAAAAAAAAAAAAAAATTAAATTAAATACATAAAGAATAGATTTAGTGTTTACTGAAATACATTCAAAAGACATGTTTATAAAGAATAATAAAAATTTGGTTAAGTTACAGCATAGGTCAGATGTTACAGCAAGTAAATGACGGTATTTATCCAAGACTTTAATACATTTTTATACTTGCTGTAGGTGGATATATTTTTACAATCAATTTCTGTAGCCTTATAGAAAGCATTATATATTTTTGGTGTAATAAAATATGCATGTCTTTGCGCAAGCCTAGTGTTACACAGTGGAACTTCAAATACATTATTTAACCTATTACTAAAACGCTTTTCATTTTTTGTAAAAATAACATTTCGTGTAAATATATATTTTAAACATTGTTTACAGTAAATTTTTCTTATATCTAACAATTCAGCCTCATGGAACAATTGCACGGAGGGGTAGTTTATATCTTTATGCAACATTATTTTTAGTATTAATTTTTGAGTTATTTCTAGTGGCTTAATGTGTGTATTATACACACCCCCCCATCCAATTATTCCATAAGATACTGATGATTGCACCAATGCGTGATACACCAATTTTATTCTTTTAATGTCAACTATGTATTTTAAACGTTTAAAAATATAAGTTAAATACCTAAGCTTATTAACAAGCTTTTGAATGTGATCTGTCCATTTGAGTTGGCTGTCTATTATAATTCCTAAGTATTTAACTGTATTTCCCGTATTCATTTCTGTACAGCTGGAGCATAATATAGGATTGCAAGTATTTTTGTGAAACCTTATATTTAAGTGAGTTAAGGGTGCCGTCTTTTTGGTATTATAAAATGGAATATAGAGAGTTTTTTCACAGTTCAGAGTTAGGAGGTTTTGATTGAGTCATTCTTTGACAATGGATGTGCACTTATTTGCATTTTCAGAGACATCATCCCAGGATTTACCATGAACTGTGATTGCAGTATCGTCCGCGTACGAAAATAGTTTTCCCGGAATGCTAATATTACATAGATCATTAATATAGATTAGGAACAATAACGGTCCGATAACTGTTCCTTGTGGAACCCCATGTCTCACTGATGCTGGTTGACTAATATTTACACCAATTTTGGTGGATTGTTTGCGATCAAGACTTCTCATATTTGAGTCAAGATTGGTGTATATATTTTTTGTCAGATTAAATAAAGCATCATCTGTACTAAGACCTGATCTAAAACCATATTGGTTTGGGGAAAAAAGTGCATTAGCTTCTAAAAACTCTAATACTTGTGACTTTATAATTTTTTCTAATATCTTTGCAAGTTGCGATATCAAAGAAATCGGTCTGTAATTGTCAAGTTTCGAGAAGGATCCAGATTTATGTATCGGTACAATAGTTGAGAGTTTAAATGCGTTTGGGAAAATGTTTTTTTCAAAGCAGGAATTAAAAATGTGTTGCAGGGGCATGGAAATGTGTTGTTTAATAGTCTTGATTGTGATACAGCTTAATTCGTCTGGACCATTGGCTGTATTTGACTTAAGTTTCTCAATGTGTTTTATAATTTCAAATTCAGTTACCCGTCTAAATTGAGATAGGTTAGGAGTGTTTTCAGAATGTGTGTCCATTTGTGTCAGTTTGTGTGTATTATTTTGAAATGAGGGATTGTTATTTATTAAATCTGAGGCAACATTTGTAAAAAAGTCGTTGAATTTATTCGCAATTTTTCCTACATCCGTTATTACTATTTTATCGTCTGTTTCAATTTTTTCAGGGAATGTTTTTATTTTATGTGTTCTATTTGTTATTTCATTTATGACTTGCCACGTTTTCCTAGAATCATTATCAGATTTTTGCAGTTGTTTTGTGTAGTAGTCTTGTTTACATTTCTTCATAAGAATATTAAAAAGATTTCTGTAAATAATGTATTGCTGTCTTAAGTTTCCATTAGTTGGTATACCCTTGACCAAACAGAAATTGTCATGATTTTTGTAAATTTTATATAGTTTATTTCGGTGTTGACTTGAAATTATCAGTCCACGCGTGATCCATGGTTTAATTTTCTTATGTTTTCTTCTAGGTATTGGAGTTGGTTCTAGACTATTCCTGATATTATTATTTAATATCGTGTAGAAAGTGTTGAGTGATTGATTTGGGTCATCATAGGATAAAACTTGTTTCCAATTTTCTTTTTCTATAGAAGTTTTTAGTGTTTGGTAGTTAATTTTATATTTTTCCACTTGTTTGTCTGTAATTATATGTTGAGATGTTAAGGTAAAGTGACCAAAAAAAGTTGGGTAATGATCAGTTATTTCAACTTTTAGTACAGCTGATCTGGGAATAATTTTTTTATTTGTTTTGAGTAGTATGTGATCAAGACAAGAAACAGAGTGATGGCCATGTCTAGTGGGGCTATTTATATAAGATAGATATCCATTGCTATATATAACATTTAAGTATTCATTTGCAATAGGGTTTAGTAAAGAATGTTCAATGTTAATGTTTATATCACCTACGATAAATGAGAAATCTGTTTGGTTGCAATTATTTTCGTTTATAAATTTGTTAAGTTCTGTTATAAAGGATTTAGAGTCTAAGGAAGGGGAGCGGTATATAGCAATTACAGAGTATGTTTTATTGTTTAGTGTAAATGTTAAATGTATGGCATTTGAATATCTAAATTCAGGTAAGTTTATTATTACATTGTTTATTTTGTGTGCATTATAAAAAATTTTCAGACCGTCGTGTGAAGTATGTTTGGAAGGTAGTGCGTAGGTCTTGTAGTCAGAAATGTAGTATGGGATCGATTCACGCATTTGTGTTTCGGTAAGTACGATCACATTTGGTTGAAAGCCTAAAGAACTGAGGAAGATGCAGAAATCATCAAAATTTCTACGTATACTTCTTATATTGAAATTTAATATATTGAAATCTGTATTTTCTTCAATTATGTAGTCATTTAGATCACCTATATCTTCACATATCTTTGTACATCTTACATCTGAGAATTCGTCGGGGTACTCCATTTTTATAGGGGGTTACAAAATATCTTCCTGTGGTACCTCAATGTTTATTGTGATGGTATGTCATTAGCATCGTTTATTCGTATTGTCGGGGAATCGTCGCTCTTTCTTATTAATACATTACCGCCCTTCGTCCACACATATTTATAACCCAATGCTTTTGTTGACTTTGCTAACCATAGAAGTTGTTTATTTTTAGGGGTTAGTTTTTCGTTAATGAAAATTTTGTCTGTTGAGTTCGAGTACATTATGTCCTTAGAGGTAAAGATTCCTTTAATTTTCTTTTGTTTAATGACCATGTCCTTTGTTTCCTTTGAGTTAAACTGGATAGTTATAATTTGTTTAACCGGATTATTATAGTAATTTACCAAGGAGTTATTTTTTAGAAGGTCACCGCAGTCCAGGGACGTCATCAGCATTTCAATTGGTTTTTTTAAGTCATCATTTTTCTTCAGCGCAATTCCCTGTACTTCAATGGATGTTTCTAGCGAGCTCTGTTGGATGTGGTTTACTGATAGTTTAAGATTTTGTATTTCTTTTTGCAGTTCTTCAATTTTGGATTCATTTTTTTTTTGATTAGCATTAGTTTTTTTTATTTCGTTTTCAAAATCATCAATTTTATTAGAGCAATATTCTACGCTCTTAACCAGGTCTTGAATTTCTTTTTTAATGTCCAAAAAAATTTTATTGACATCTTTTTTTAGGAAATTTTTTATTTGAATGTCAATTTTATCGCTCATTGATTGTATTATTTGTTCCTTGAAAACTTCTAATTTTTGGTCCATTGTTGATTCATTTTTGGGAGGCATTTTTGTATTTATTTTTTTAAAATATTATTGTATTAAAAATATTTAAATTGCCGGTAGTGGCATCTATCGTAAAAAAACTTTAAGTTGATGGTGTTAATCGCTGATAAAGCCTTTTCATGAATTGTTTTGATGTTTGTAAAATGTATTACCATCTATTGGGCAATATTTGAATCAAAATATATTTTTTCATAAATTAACATGCATTGCCATCTGTGATTACTCAAATAATTTATAATTTTAATAATGCATTTACTGCCATCTATTGATAGGTAGCGTAAGTATACCGTATGTAGGTAGAGAATCCAAATTGATTAAAAATCACAGTTAGTTTACTTTTTTTAAAATGATTTTCTCTTATGAATGCGGTGCTGTACATACGTAATATTAGCTCCAGGATAACTGCAGCACTGTGTTGCACTGTTGCACAAGTTTTTAGTGATTAGAGTTAACTTTTTGCGCTTTATTTTACTGTTTTTACGGAGCAAAATTGTATTTGACGTCTGTCACTTACATATGAGTATTATTATTTTGTTATTGTTGTTGAGTTTTGCATTTTGTTATGAATATTGAGTATTGTTATTTTGTTTTGTTATTGTTGGTTGTATTCACAGATACAAGAGGCTAGGTTTCGAGTAGTTTCCAATATTTAACATGATAATAAAAGCAATTCTCTATGAGGAGCGGAGGGAAGTCACAGGTGTTACACATTGGCGTAGAAATACTTAAATATTTTTATTCACTATTCTCTTACGCCATTATGTTAAGTTTATTATTGCCATTATGTTACGTTTATATGTGTTTTTCAATCAGTCGTGTTCATCACATTACTGTAATAAATGTTTTAATGTTTCCTGTTTTAACAGAAAACACATTAATGCTTAGTTCACACTGAGCTATATATCTGCGAGCAGATATCTCTGTTGATTCGCGAGCGCTTATCTTTTGCCCTTTCACACGAGGCTATCAAATATTTCTTCCTGTGGTAGGAGAGGGGGTCAGTCGAATTAGGGAGCGGCAACGGAACGCATATTTTTTGTACTGAAATCTGTCAACTTGACATCTGTCATCCACGGGTCTAGGCAGCTCCGTAATTACAATGACCCCCTCTCCTGTTTTATTCGTAGAAGGGAAGCGTTATCTTCTGGGATATCGCATCTGGAGCGGTTACGTCTGAGATGTCTGTGATTGATCTGCGCTTAAAAACGCTTAGGTGTGAACGGTCTGAAGGGATTGTATGAAGAGCGTTATTTGGCGTGCTATGATCTTTTATATTTGATAGCTGAGTGTGAATTAGCTCTAATTAAGGTGTGTCATTTATCTGTCAAGTACCCTCAACGCTATTAATATAAATATATTTTTTTTCAGAATTCGATTCGTCGAAATCATCTACTTCTGGCAATAGAGACCTAGAACCAAAACCAGTCGCAGGAAAAAAATCTTTTTCCTGTCCTACTTGTGCTTACGTATGTACGTATAAAAGCAATATGGTTTGTCATATTAGAACCCACACTGGAGAGAAACCATACGCATGCCCTAAATGTAATTACACTTGTAATGAGAAAAGCAAAATGGTTCGTCATAATAAAACTCACACTGGAGAGAAACCATTTACGTGTTCGGAATGCCCGTACAGTTGCATACAAAAAAAAGATTTAATTAATCATTCTAAAAACCACACTGGAGAGAAACCATTCTCATGCTCGGAATGCACGTTCAGGTGTAAACAAAAAGGTTATTTAGTTCATCACACCAGAACCCATACTGGAGAAAAACCATTTTCTTGTCCTGAATGCGCTTATAAATGCAACCGGAAAAGTAGCCTTGTCTTACATGCCAAAACCCACATTGGAGGATAACCAGTCTTCTGCTCAGAATGCACTTACAAATGCCGTCAAAAAAGCAAACTGGTGTTTCATCCGAAAACCTGCTCTGAAGAGAAACCATTTTCGTGCCCGGAAATCACTTAAAAATGTCCTCAAAAATATTTAGTTATTCACGCTAAAATGCACTGTGGAAAGAATTCGATATTTGGTCACCTGTCTTTAACAATCACATTTATATCATTGAAAGAGTCCAACGCAAAATTTTCTGGGGTTTTTATTTTAGACTTGAAATTCCTCTAGATTCAATGGATTACGATTTTTTATTACATTCATTGAAATTAATTGACAGAAGAAAAAATTTTGATGTTATATTTTTATATCAATTTATAAATTATCAGTTAGATAGCCCTGATATAATAAAGTTTATTCACTTTCATTTACGTACTGTAAGATCAAGATTCCCTTCAAAGTATTGTTGTGAAAATTATACTCCATTCTCAAGCTTTAATTCTGTTGTAACTTGTATGCTTATGTTTCCGATATTCTTAATATTCCTCTATCGATTTATAAAGCTATACTGATAAACATTTCAGTAACACATATTTAAATGAGTTGACTGCATAACGTCTGAAGCGACCACGCGAAATAAATAAATTTGCCTCGATTTTTCCTTTTTAATTTTTTTGCCAACATTAAAAAAATTGTACCTTCGAATTTTGACATCGAGACATAAAAATTTATTGTAGTGCTATAAAGCCAATTAATTAATCAGTATTTTACCGTTTATATAATATTTGTAGGATTTATAAAAAAATGAAAAAATTGTGAAGTTTAAAACCGCGCGAATCCTGCATGTTTTTTTACTTTGAAACTCCGTGAAAAGTACTTATTCGAGTCAACATAGAATATTTTTGAATTTTGTTTATTGTCTGTGGTATACTTTATAATGAAAGGTGCGTATCTACGGAAAAATGACTTAATTTTAACTGTAAACAGCGGATTAAAAATTCTGCTTGAAAAAAATATTCTAAAAATTTATTTTTAACATCGTTCTAAAATAGTCTACGAAGTTCGGATTTGCGACATCTATGGACATAATAGATAAAGCATACTTAAAGCTTTGTTTTAAAATAAATGACAGGCCATGGAGATGTTTTAAATAATTACAATAAATGTTTTACGAATGGTAGGATAATGTGGTCCAATTTTGGACCGCTCTCAATCGCAGAAAAATAAAGGTCCATTTTTCGACCGTAATTGCTCCAGTGGAAAACAGTTTTTTTTCTCTTCTTCTTGGCTGCTTTCATAAACTTTTAAATAATTTATATCCTCTTTCTATCGTAATTTTTACTTCTATAATTTTTAAAATTTTCCCTTCTTACTTCACTGTACCACCATGACTGTTTAAAAATAATTAAAAAAATTAAACAATTGTTTGTAAATGGCGATGACCTTAATCCTAAAAATAAAAATAATTACATTTTGTGCTAGAAATGCCCGTTTAAATACTTTAACAAATATTACGATGTTACTTCATCAAAAATCCCTTCCTTGAAAATGATTATCGTGCTCAGGATGAACATCAGAACATTGTTTCCCATTTCGACATCTATTGATGAAATCGGTATAACCTGTTGTTACGCTGTTTTCGTGATTAGTTATAATGATATTATATAAATATTGTATTTCATTCGGTAATAGGAGTTTTGTTTTGTTTTTTGGAATAACTAAGTGATGTCGCTGACATATTAAATTTAAACTTCGACGCCAAATTAGTCCATCTTTTTTTGGATGTAAATAATGAGTGAGATATCATTATATTTAATTTCGATTTTCTTTTTTTTCTAGATGCTAACAACGGGTAATCTAGTAAAAATTTGATTTTTTCAAATGTTTTTGCTGCTCGTAGGTATATAAATTGTACCTACGAGTTCTCTTAAGTTATCCATGTGGCTTTAGCATTATTTATAATCTTATTTTTTACATTGAGATTGTGCTTTATTTATATATTTTGTAATCTTTTTTATTTATTTTTTATTTATGTTATACTGTTGTTTTAAAATAAATTTGTTTGTGATATGTAAAGGCCCAATAAGGCGTCAGTAAATAAATATATGTAATCGACTTTAATATATGCATTCTTACTGTAATTCTTACCATTTTGGTAAATTTCAAGATGTGCAATTATTTCAAATTTGTCCAAACTTTAGTAAATTTCTAAAGACTACTGAAATCACACATTCGATTCGTCGTCACATACGAATCGAATGTCACACACATACGTCGTCGATCACATACGTCGATCATCACATTTTTCTGCCAAATGCATCACGATTCGTCTTAAATATTGAGAATAAATTATTTAATTTTAGTCTAATACTTCAAAGGGTAGCGCGTAACACCAGTGGCGTAGCGTGGGTGTCAGCCGCCCGGGGCGGAGGTAAATTTTGCCGCCCCCCTATATGTGTACTACAAAATTTGCCGCCCCCCTATATAGATATTTCAAACGTAGATTTCCTTTTTTTTATAACAACCGCATTTTTTATACGACGGTTTTTATATCACATAAATCGATTTTCTTCCAAAAAAATCATGTTATAAATTCTGCTACAAATTTATAACTGCTCTCGAAAATCGATAATGGTATCCACGTAATAGGAATCTCGAATTTTTACAATGTGTTTATAACACAAGGCAGGTTTTAACTTAAGATTGATTTTGCGTTAGAGAACCAAAATAATAGTTACACATCGTCGCCTTAGTTCGTATTTGTCCAACAGACCATTTGAAAATTTTACAGAAGGAGAAAGTTTTCTTTCATTATTTCAATAAAACATTATGATAGGTGTTTAAGATAAAGCTATTTTCGTAAAGGTAAAGATCTCATTAGTTGAAATAATTAGTTAATAGTTAAGGGAATAACTACCACTTTTAATACTTTATTTTTTAATTTTAAAGTGGAGATTGAACAAAAACTAAATGGTCTGTTGGACAAATACGAACTAAGGCGACGACATGGAACATTCCATTTTAAAATTTTTGCAGCGTATTGTCATGCAACTCGAATGTAAAACTTGACTAGGTCTACTATGAATCTGTAACTTGTTATTTTATTTATCGTTACATTCTGAACACAAAACTGGTTTTAAATAAATCTCTACCGGGTGAATTAAGACTACACTCAGTACATGAAAATGGTTTATCTTTGATTTTGGCAGCACATTCATATTAGTCTGCAATTAGAATTTTATCACTGCACTTCAAATAAGAGAATGTTTTCCTTCGAAATGTGTCGGGAGATGATTCCACAACTGATTTTACATTCTGAATACAAAACTGGTTAAAAGTAAATCTGTACGCGGTGAATTGAAACTACACTCAGAACATGAAAATGGTTTCTCTTTGATTCTGGCAGAACAGGAATTGAAATTTTGCCGCCCCTTAAAAGTGCCCCCCCCCCCCCCCACGCTACGCCTCTGCGTAACACGCATACGAGTATTTGATAGAGAGAGAGAGAGCAATAGTTTCTTATAACTAGATAACAAAAAAAACGAATATACTACAAAGACCTTATAAAAAAGTTGAGAAAAGAACAAGAAGAAAATTAAGAAACCAACCAAAATAATTTAATTGTAGATGGCATAAAAATATTACTAAAAAGTGTTAATGTTCTTAAACAAAACCTTATTCAATTTGATAATACAATTTATAAACAAAACATTGGCTTATCAATGGGTCATTCTACTAAACCTTTAGTAGCAGATATATTTTTGAACAATTTGGAATATAAGATTTTAAATAGTCTTGCAATAGATAGGTTTTTAGATTTTCACGGCCAAAAGTATTTTCGTTATTTGTTTTTGAGGTGTTATGTTGTATACACAATAACATATCTGCCCTGATGATGGACACTGTAGCGCTGTCCGAAAAGTTGGCTAAAGAAGGAGGTAGCGCAACACGGCACAACACCCCAAAAACAAATAACGAAAGTCTTGCATTATTATTAAAATTTGCTTTTGGGAATGAAACATAGAAGACGTTATTGGTATGTGGACTGGAACTTAAAGATAATTTAATAATTCTTAAATTTCATTTATAAACTCTAAAAAAAATTTAAATTATCTTAGAAATCGAAAAAATTTACCTAAAATTATTTTTGATTTGATTTTTTCTATTGTTTTTAATAAATTGGAATTTAATATATATATTTTTTTACGTAAATTGTTACATACAAAACATTAAACCATTTTCTCAAAAAGCTAGCAGCTTTTCATACAATTTTTCTTTCCCGTGGGAAAATTCTTTCCCCTAGTACCACGCGAGCGAAGTCGCGGGTAAAAGCTAGTTTTATTTAAAAAAGAACCGGTTCCTCAAAGAAATCAAATCAATGGTTTCAGTGACAGTAAAGGAACCGGTTTAGTAGACATGATTACTGGCCATCTCTAATTGTGTGTTTTTTCTATGACATAATTTTATATATCTGTCATTGTCACCAACATTCATTAATACGTTTTAATCACCTGGTTGAAACGACAACTCGATTTATATCCCGTGAGTAGTTATTTTATTACGTCGTTGTTATCTCCGCAACAAGAGAAAAAAGTCGGTCAACAAAATAACGATTTATCCAGAATATTTCACAAACAGCAGAATCATAAAGCAGTTTACCAGAAATGGATCTTGTGAACTCGGATTTCATAAAGACCGAACCGGAGATGATTCCCGAAGAAACCAGTCCAACTTCCCACTGTGATACAATATTGCGGTACGGGATTGTCAAACAGAAGAGAGAAAATGCTTGTGCCATTAAATGTGAACCGAGGACGCTAGCAGCAGAGGAATATGGGCAAGAACGTCGTGCATACTCTGAAATAGATATTGACCATCCTGATATTAAAAAAGAATGTTCCGTTCATCTGGAAAGAATCGACCAAAACCGAGGTAAGTTATTAACTTATTCTTCCGGTACTCTTTTCCGTCTTACCCTGCAGACTGCAGCTCACAGCAGCTCAGTGGAACTGCAATTATTCCAAACACATTGATTATGATGCCACGGGGTATGGTGTACTAATTTACTAACCACTTCCATCGATCTACCACCATAAAGTAAATTCGGTTATCTTGCAACTGCCACCTTACATTTTTCGACTTAAACGTGGACTATTTTCAAGTAAGTTCAGTATTTGGTAATTTGCGAATTAACTTTACTTTCCTAACTCATTTGATTCAGGATTCGATACTTCACAACCATAATAACTACCCATCTCATGCAACCTTCACCTAATGAACTTCTTTTTATTTAAAATTTGTATTTTTTGCTTTGCATATTTTTATAACTATACCTCAACTTAACCGATCCCCCCCCCACCCTACCCCCTCCCTATTCCCACCCAAATAACTTATAATAATTGTTTCTTGTAATATGATTTTTATTATCTGTCATATCACTTATATATAATACCCATGTGGAAACCTGTAAATGGTATAATTATTGTGACTAAATTACAGTTGCTCTGATATTAATGTAAACTGTTGGTCTCCCAAATAAAATAAAATAAAATGAAATATTTTAAATATGTGTTTATGCGTAATTTGGCTACCACAGTTTAAATTTGCTGGAGAATAACTTCACCTCGATGCAATCTTCACTTCAATGTGCGTGCGTCTAAGGTCGGACGCGCGCTTACCCAAACGGAGAGTTTGTGGACCCTGCATTAGCCAGATCCAGCCTTTACTTCACCACTTTTGTGAGTAACACCCACCCACGAGTTGCTGACACATCTCGAGGTCTCTAGAGGCCGGTTATTATACCAAAACACAATAAAACGTGTTTATAATCCTAAATGATACAAGAACTATGTGTCGCTTACGAGTCACTCTACGGACATCCTGGAAGCCAAGATGGGCGCCCCGCGGAGATGTGAGTTCCCGTAACAAAATATATTCCTATTTTACGACAAATTTATTTTATTAAATTTAATGTAACGCACGTGACTGTTTAAATGTATAAATATATATAGAATGTAAACTCTTCTTCCATCCACAAGCAAATGCTTTTAATGGAAGACCAGTACTACTTTATAAAAAAAAATAAATAAAAAAAAAAAAAAAATAAAAAAAATTGTGGCAGGGGACAGAGAGCACCCTTCGTCAGCGGATCACTACCTCATCAACATTTCGATCGTGTGCTACTCATACTGCCGTATTCATATAAGAAGTATTGTGTGCAGCATAAATTTTTTCGATTTATTTATATCAAATTTAAAATAACTTTTCAGCACAAAACGTTTTTACTAAATGCGCTTAAAATGCATTTCCTAGAAAATAGATGATAAATACACGACTTTAAAAAATTTAAACTCTTTTGTTTAAATTTTTTCAATTCGGCTGCTGTGAACTCCTGCATCTCATCGACTTCAAAGTATCTATGCAAAATATGTTATTCTGCAATAATAATTCCGGGACCAACAACGACACTCAAACATGCACTTATTCCATTCAGATGTTCAGTCGTGTTCATCACATTTCTGTATTAAGATCTATAAAGTTTCTTACCTTCACTTCACGTACCTTCAATGCCATAAACAATTTAAATTTTGTTTTTCAGATTTCGCCTCGTTGAAACGATCTACTTTTGACATTAGTGCCGAAGAAGAAAAGCAATCAGTCACAGGAAAGAAATCGTTTTCCTGTCATAATTGTGCCTACAGTTGTACACGTAAAGGCAATTTAGTTCCTCATACTAGGACTCACGCTGGAGAGAAACCATTTTCCTGTCGTATTTGTGCCTATAGGAGTACTTATAAAGGCAATTTACTTCGTCATAATAGAATTCACACTGGAGAGAAACCGTTTTCCTGTCGTATTTGTGCCTATAAGAGTACTTATAAAGGCAATTTACTTCGTCATAATAGAATTCACACTGGAGAGAAACCATTTTCATGCTCTAAATGTACATACAAGTGCAAACAAAAAGGTAATTTAGTTATTCATACCAGAACACATACTGGAGAGAAGCCATTCTCTTGCTTAGTATGCACTTTTAGGTGTAGTCAGAAAAATCATATGGCTCGTCACAGTAGAACTCATACTGGAGAGAAACCATTGTCATGCTCAGAATGCACTTACACTTGTCGTGAGAAAAGCGATTTGATCCGTCATATTAGATTACACACTGGAAAGAAACCATTCTCATGCTCGGAATGCGCTTACAGGTGTACACTAAAAACGTATTTAATTCAACATACTAAAACCCACACTGGAGAGAAACCATTCTTGTGCTCAGAGTGCACTTACTGTAGCATACAAAAAGGTAATTTGGTTAGTCATATACGAACCCACACGAGAGAAAAATAATGCTCTTGTCTTGAATGCATATATAAGTGTAATCTGAAAAGTAGCCTGGTCCGTCATAGTAGAACCCACACTACAGAGAAAACATTCTCATTTTCAGAATGTTCTTACAGATGTCGTCAAAGAAGCAATCTGGTATTTCATATTAGAACCCGCACTTCTAGCGTTCGTAATTAAAACTGTACATCTCGATACAGGAATGCCTTAATGCGTTTATGTACGACAATAATTTTTGAATAAATAAATAAATGTGCTTAAAGGTGAAAATAAAAAAGGATTTAGTTAATAATAGTAAAGCCACACTGGACAGAAACCATTTTCTTGTTTATAGCCTGTAGGTGGGTTTTATAATGTATTTTAACATTTCTGTGGTTTAAGAATAAAGTTTTAAATAAAGTTGTCTATTATTTTAAAGATTCAAAATAAAAATAAAAAATTAATGAAATGAAAAAATAAAATACGACATTTTCACATCATGATTTTTTTCTCATAAAAATAAATAGAAGAGTAATTCAGGACGGATCGTACGCGCCTCCGTGAATTCACTTATTGTAAGTTTGTTATACTTGATTGCGAACGCAGTCATTTATAAATTTTTATAAGTTCAAAGAGATAATAGATCATTACGCCACTCAATTCGATAGGTTCAACCGTTGTGTCACCCGTTAGTTCAATTTCGCCAGTTGCTCCTGTAAATACCTGTGTATATTCTCTATTTTTTCGCCTTTATTTTATGTTTATCATTGTGACAAGATTATAATAAAATAAATTCAAGTGCTTTTAATGCAATTTACTTTTATTTTAAATAACAAATAATTCTAAATAAACTTCAAATCACCCCACGTACGAGAGTATAGAGAGGTCGTTTATACTTAAACATTTGGTATTTCAATGATAATAAATTAAAACGTGTTCATCAAGTCTCTGTAAAAGTCGTAACAGTTCTCGTGTTTTAAAACCCTCGAATCTGTGCAGAAACGGGATACCATTTGATAGATTCTCCCATCTACACAGTAGGATTGCAATCTTTAGAGCATATATTTCCATCCCGAGCAGGCGTCGGCGTCGGGTGAGAATGCTATCCTTCCGTCCGAGGAACTAGCTCCATTGATCCCTTCGGCACCGGTGCATAGTCAGGAAACACGCCAAACGCAAGCCTCACGATTGACATTTATCACATGAGAACGGGTCGCTTCTTCGACTCGTTCTTGAGTTCAACAGCTCGGCTGTCAAAAGATATGCCGGCCTTATCTATTATCCGGCGATATCTCTTCAAGACCAATGTTCATTCCTTCCTCTCCTCAAAAAAAACCCTTCGCAGAGCATCTCAGATGACATAGTAGAGTGAATGTTAAAAAGTGTAGTTAATGTAAAAAAAATAATGACAATATTTTTAATGGATCCTAAAATGCAAGACAAATTTTAAAAACGATTATTAACGAGATTAAATACAAGTGATAGTCAATAATCAACTATTTTACATCACTGCATCGTGCCATATTTTTTGGTTAAAATTTTGTTTGAAGGATTACACTTCAAACTTACTTCTTCTTTCCAATTAGCTTTTATTGCTACCACAGTAAATGATCTATTTTTGAAAATGGTAAAACGAGCAATAACTTGAGACCATTTGTCATTCACGATGCGTAAGTAGAACCAATGTGCACGTTGACCTAGGAGCGTAGTATTGCGTGTATTGTGTGTGTCGACCCAGAGTATCTGTACTTCTAATCCATCAAAATGAAAAAACTCAACAACCTGAGGATGATTTCTAGTAAGGGTGGTTTTAAAGAAATTCCATGGTTCTTGATATTTTATTGCACTGCAGTATGCGACTGGTATCAATCCAGTGAGGGTATCAATACGAGTAAGCAAACGATTCTTTCAAATGTATGCTGAAGCGCGTTTCGATCATGGGAAATATTACTCTCCAGTGGAAATATTCACGTAATAAAACTGTTGTTTTGATTGCACCTGAAAGTCTATTCCGAGCACAGAATGGTCTCTCACCAGTATTTGAAACGACACCTCCATGTATATTCAAGGCTGCACCGTAGTACGCGACGATAGTTTCTCTTGGGTGTGAAATCTAATATGAGAAATCACACTGCATTTTTAATTCCACCTGCACTGCATTCCGAGCAAGACATTTGTTTCTATTTATTATGGGTTCTTGCATGTTGAACCATATTGCCTTTTTCATTACACCTGTAAGTGCAGTCCGGGCAAGTGAACGGTTTTTCTCCAGAGTGGGTTCTGGTATGACACACCAAACGGCTCTTTTGATTGCACCTGTACGCGCATTCCGAACATGAGAATGGTTTTTCTCCAGTGTGTAATCTAGCATGTTTAACTAAATTGCCCTTTTCACAACATCTGTAAGTGCATTCCGAGCATGAAAATGGTTTCTCTTCTGTATGCGTTCTAGTATGAGAAACCATTCTGCTTTTGTCACTGCACTTGTATGTGCATTCCGAGCATGAGAATGGTTTCTCTTCTGTGTGCGTTCCAGTATGAGAAACCATTCCGCTTTTGTCACTGCACTTGTATGTGCACTCCGACGTTGATAATAGTTTCTCTCCGGTGTGGGTTCTAGCATGTTTAACCAATGAGCTTTTTTCGCGACACCTATAAGTGCAGTCCGGGCAAGTGAACGGTTTCTCTCCTGTGTGGATTCTTGAATGATAAAACATTCTGCTTTTTTGATTGCACCTATATGTGCATTCCGGGCATGAAAATGGTTTTTCTCCAGTATGTGTTCTAGCATGATTAACCAAAGTGCTTTTTTCACGACACCTGTAAGTGCATTCCGAGCATGAGAATGGTTTCTCTCCGGTGTGGGTTCTAGTATGTCTAACCAAATGGCTTTTTTCACGACACTTGTAAGTGCATTCCAAGCACGAGAATGGTTTCTCTCCAGTGTGCGTTCTAGCATGTTTTAACAAACGGCCTTTTTCAAGACACGTGTAAGTGCAGTCCGGGCAAGAGAACGGTTTCTCTCCAGAGTGGGTTCTAGTGTGATAAACCATACTGCTTTTTTGATAGCAGCTGAACGTGCATTCCGAGCATGAGAATGGTTTTCCTCCAGTGTGTGTTCGAGCATGTTTAACCAAATTGCTTTTATCACGACACCTATAAGAGCATTCCAAACATGAGAATGGTTTCTCCCCAGAGTGAGTTCTTAAATGTGCAGTCAGAATGAATTTATAACGACACCTGTAGGAACAGGATGGGCAGAAAATTGATTTCTTCCCTTTTTCAGACATTTTATTCTTTGTGGTTTTTGTGCTGTTAATATGTGATGTCGACGAAACGAGATCTGAAAAATAAAAATAATATAAACATTGTTTCGAGTATTTGACAGCGACAAGTGAATTATTTTATGACCAGGGTTGAGTCAAATAAAATGAACTTTGCGATTTTCCCCGGTAACCAAAATATTGTTTTCCAACGGTCTGAAATCTTCACAATGGTATGGTTCTGCAATCCCTCTACAAAAATCGCAAATACAGGGACAAGTCTCGTTTCGGCGATCATGCTAGTCTTAGGCCGGCGTAGTCCAGCGGTAAAGCTCTTGACTTGCATTCCGAAGGATCGAATCCCGGCGTGGCAAATAAAATTTATATGGTTAAATTGTGTTATTTCACAATTTATTCATTAAAAAGTATATATAGTATATTTGCGGCACGTTCCAGAGTGGAAGACACTCTAAGTATCGCCCTGGTGTAAGACCACCGTTCAGAATTGAAACGTTGCTAGAAATGGCTTTCGCCGTGTTAGGTGACCAGATCTGAATAGCCAGGTACTTCCCACCTTCCTCTTCCCCATCTCCTTCCTCTCCCCACTACCTTCAGCCTCACAACATACCCCAATTGGGGATGCCATAGTCTCACTGGCTCCAGACGGGAGTAATTGGGACTCTTGTGCGGTATTCATATAATAAAAAAAAGAAATTTTAACTCAAAGAATTTTTAACATTTTTCGGAAATAAGTTATTTTGTGCTGTATGCTTTTTCAAACTAATAAAAACTCCCCCTCAAGGCTAACCAGTCATTCAAATAATGATGTACAAAAATTTACGCTAAGAATTTACAAATGACCTTAAATGCAAATTTAAGTGCATGCACAAAATATTATTTGTACGTTGAATAAAATTTTGATTGTAAAAGGGTTAACCGTTTAAAGCTGGTTCACACACAGCTATCAAATATAAAAGATCATAGCACGCCAAATAACGCTCTTCATACAATGCCTTCAGACCGTTCACACCTAAGCGTTTTTAAGCGCAGATCAATCATAGACAATACACATCTCAGACGTAACCGCTCCCGAGGCGATATGTCAGAAGATAACTCTCCCCTTCTCCGACTAAAGTAGGAGAGGGGGCATTGTAATTACGGAGCTGCCTAAACCCGTGGATGACAGATGTCAAGTTGACAGATTTCAGTACAAAAAATATGCATTCCGTTGCCGCGCCCTAATTCGACTGACCCTCTCTCCTACCACAGGACGAAATATTTGATAGCCTCGTGTGAAAGGACAAAAGATAAGCGCTCGCGAATCAACAGATATCTGCTCGCAGATTTATAGCTCAATGTGAAACAGCTTTTATAAGGCGCATGGGGTCAAGACCATTTCAAATTGAAAACAAAATATGTTAGAGTGTGACAGAATGGAATGCGACAGCGCTCTCTTAAGCTTCCTACCTTCCCGCGGGTTAGGTAAAGCAGTTTCGGATAGAAAGCCAACATGTGCGCACGTGTCGCTGCTCTCTTGGGGGCTGACAATTAGGTAACAAGTTTTTATACTAAATTACGTAACAATTTTTGTACCAAGAGTACCAAAATTTATTTGTCAGGGACACTTCAGGGCTTACAGCATTTTAGTCTATCAGCAGATCTTTACTCTACCAAAAATAAGTAGTTTTAAAAGTGAAAAGAAGATGTTTAATTTTTTTAATTGTTGTAAGTAAAAGTAATATTTTTATTCTTGTTTTAAATTGAAATAAAGTATTTCATTTTTTTTACAATACAAACTTCTTTGTATTTATTTCTTCCACTCCAATTTTCTTTATTTCTTTGGGGTCATTAGTGACCCCATCCGATTAATTGAGTGATTTTCTTACTGAGCCTAATTAAGGGTAGAGTAGATTATCCCCGTGAAAGTTTCTCAGTTTCCACAAAAACATGTCATCAACGTGTGCGTGGTTTGAAAAAACAGTGAAAAAAAATCTATTTTTAATTTTAAGACATTGAATGTATTTTTTTAGAATAATATTTGCTAAAAAAATGTTATTTAAAAACAAACTCAGCTGAAAAATTAAGAATTCCAGTAATTTATAATAGAATATTAACTTATAATTTTAAAATGGCATTTTTTTAATGTCATTTTCACAGATTAAATGATTTACAAAGATTGATTTTTTCAAAACCCTCGAAAAAGATCGGAATCTTGCTGGGTACGCTGGGTATATGGGTCTACACACGCATATTTAAAATACTCGGAACATACAGACAGACTGACAGACTAAACCAAATTCCGATAGGAGAGGGCACCGTAAGAATAAGATAATAGCTTACCTTCACTTTGGTCGGTCCTTTCTATAGGAACCAAATATTCCTTTTTAATATCGGGACAGTCAATAACTATTTCAGAATACGAGCCACATTCCTGTACGTGTTCCTCTGCCGCTAGAGTCCCCGGTTCACACTTGACCTCAGAAGTGTCTTCCGTCTCCTGTTTGACAATCCCGTATTGCAATTTTGCATCCCAAGGGTGTGAAGGACTGCTTTCTTCTTTGCATTTTGTCTCCGGTTCGGACTTTATGACACCGACATCCAAGGTCATTGTATCCATTTCAGATAAACTGATTTCTGATTCTCCTGTTAGCAAGGTATTCTGAAATGCAGATGGTCATTTATATTCCACTATTTGACAAAAAAGAATCCAGACTTTGATGCCACGTAATTTGATAGCATGAGGTTTACTGTTGTGCAGTATTTGGAACTCTTAACAACCACGGCTGATTAGTAGACTTCAAAATATAAAAAATGGATTTAAAAACAAAATTTGCAATGTACTAAAGTTAAGTCAGTTTGAGAGATTACTTTATCACGTTGATGTTCTTTCAGAGGTATAATATAAAACCGATCTCAACTCAAAAGAACAGGTTTTGGACAAATGGGAGCCACCTGCAGGAATACGTGCAATGAAAGAATCGAAAAATGAAAACGTCAAACACATTTCCATAGACAAAGCTCAAATTAAGAAAATAATCCCAAAATGCCTTTTAGAGGGCAGTTCTTACTTTTGATTACTTTAAACTTAAGACCGCAAAGAAATATTGTGTATAAAAAATGGATAACAATTTGGTAGGCGCTAAGAGGTATGGGCACTACCGCCCCGGAAACCATTTTTTTTATAACCAACACCCCTGCCATAAGTCGTTCCGCGTGGTTCGCAATGTTTGGTGATTTAGCAGGGGTGCCCGGGTTCGTGGGGTGAGGTTGGTTTGGGCCATGGCGGCGAACACATTTGCCCACACTACTGGCGGGCCAAATAAACCAAACATTTACCTCTCAACCTCTACTCCCCGTTGCGCATCGCATCCCATCACCTTGCGCAGTACTAGGAGAAATATTAAGGATTCAAACGTCCTTCACACACTGACACATTTATTCCAGATTCCAACCCATCCATCCTTCATTTTTCCTACCCAGAATTTGCTCTCCGTCATTATTCTCAATACAGCGTCCCCAAAAATGACAGCGAATGAAATTTATGATTCGTCGTAGCACGGAGAATTAAATTTTGCACTGCAGTGGCTTAAATATCACGAACAACCATTAACCCTAGATTCTAGACTACTACTCTTGTTGCGACGTACAAAGAAACTACTCATACGCCCGCGAGACGCATCATATTGACTAATGATTTTATTTAAAAACTAATAAGTATGATTGATATTTTTTATGTTTCTATAATTTTGCATATTACTAAAAAAACTAACAAAATTTTACATTATATTTTTTATTATAAAATCTTTAATCCAAATGAAACTTAGGCAATTAAACAGTCTTCTCTTTAAAAAATAAACCACTTAAAGTATATATTAAAAAAAAACTTCTATTACTACTACTACAAAAAATAGTCTATCATGAAGTGATTAACTAAAAAAAGTAACAAAACATAAAAAAATATTTTGCCTAATAATTTGATTAAAAGCGCAAAACTTACATACAAGGTACTCATACGTCTTTGGAGCGCCATTTGGCCCTTTGGAGGGCCATATCAAAAAACTAGCTGGATGAGATATGCAGTTGAGCAGAGTGGAATTGTTACTGTGTGTGTATTAAAAATGACCTTGATTGTGTCTACCATCACTGCCTGAAAAATATGGTAGAATAATTGCATGGAGAGGAAGGACTCACCGAAAAGGAATCTGTAGGCCGGCCCTCGTTGTTCTTTTCCATCCAACATGCACACACAGTAAAAATGCGCGAACTATTTTATTTTTAATAGCGGAATTAGGTTAAAAGGCGGAGCGGAGCGCAAATGGCTATATGATGAGGCGGGCAGTTTATTACAGACACTGAATTAAGGAAGGACGGGTAGGCAATGGGTAGGAAAAAAGGAATTGGCAACAATATTACTACCAAATCCCAAGCAGTGACCGTATGTATGTGTAAGAGTAGGTGTGTATAAGTGTAGGTGCGTGCTTGGGCCTAACCATGCCCCCCGCCTGGAAGGGGATGAAAGAATCCACTTCCATAAACCAAAAGAGTGGCAATACGTTTTAATGCGCAAACAAAATTGTAACACGCGGTAGAATGTAATTAATTATGTAAAAGTTATGAAAATATTTATGTTAGTTATATAAATGCTTTTACCAAATGGTCGAATTGACCGATATTGCAAGAAAATAAACATTGAAACGTAAAAATATGATTTGAAAGGATTCAATAAATAATACTGAACCAGCGGTAGATAAAACTAGAAGTAGGGTTTGGTACCTATTTAACAACGAAACTAACCTAATTGATTTTAAGAATAAAATTATTATGATCTTACTTCTAAAAATGTCGTTAAATCTATCGTGACGGTAAGGGACAGAGTTTAACGACTGCCCTGCGGTATATTCCGGAGTTAGTTTTAACTTCCGCAACGCGGATCACCCCATCTGCCCCGGGGTAGACATTGACTATTACCCCAATAGGCCATTGAAGTGGCGCGATGTTGTCACTCTTAATCATTACTACCGTGCCTGTCGTTACCGGATTCACATTTGTATTCCATTTCTGGCGAGCTTGCAAAGTATCCAAATACTCAATTCGCCATCGGTTCCAGAATGTCTGAACAAGACGATCCACGAGATGTTTGCGTTGTACCAAGTTGACTGGCTCGTCTGACAAATCAGCAGCGGGTAAAGATTTTAAGGGAGTGAGCGTTAAAAAATGCGCGGGGGTTAGCGGCAATGGAGCCGAAACGTCGTTAACGCTAAGTACAGATAGCGGGCGTGAATTAAGAATTGCTTCAATCTGAGAAAGCACTGTTTGCATCTCTTCATACGTCAGTAGAGAGGTGCCTACTATTTTATTTAAATAACCTTTCAGGCATTTAATGTTACTTTCCCAGATCCCACCAAAGTGAGGAGCTTGCGGTGGATTCATCTTCCATTCGATTCGATTCTCCAACAGATTGTCTGAGAATTCCTTTTTGTAATTGGGTGACTCTATAAGTTCAAATAAAGACCGTAAATGGGATTTAGCTCCCACAAAGTTCGTCCCGTTATCGGAGTACATTATACTCACAGGACCTCGACGAGAAAGGAAACGCTTGAAAGCGTTGAGGAAGACTTCGGTGGAAAGATCCGAAGCGAGTTCAATATGAACTGCGCGGGTCACCAAGCAAATAAATAAGCAAATGTATGCCTTTTGACTTCGCACCCCCCGACGTCTATAAGGAATTATTTGAAGCGGGCCCGCGTAGTCAACCCCTGTGTGAAGAAAAGCCTTAGCTTCGCGGACGCGGCATGCGGGTAAATCTCCCATTATTGGGAATTGCGGTTTGGGATTGACTTTGAAGCAAGTATTGCACTGATGCACACGTTTCCGAACCAAATTACGCGAAGAAAGTATCCAAAATCTTTGCCATAGCAGCGACATCAGTAACGTAGGACCCGTATGTAGGTTTCTGATGTGATAGTAGTCTATTATTAGATTGACTACATGATCACGAGCGGGTAAAAGAATTGGATGACGACTGTCAAATTCTGTTTCCGCGTTTCGCAATCTGCCTCCTACCCTTAGAATTCCGTCATGAATAAACGGATTCAGTTTTGCGATCGCTCGCCGAACCTTCTTCCCATCTTTGACTGCCTTTATATCTTCGGAGAAATGTTCTTCCTGTATAGATTTAATAACAGCGGTTTCTGCAGCTAAGATATGGTTTAATTCAAACGCTCGTGGTAATTTCTTGATGAAACGAAAAACATAAATTACTATTCGGATTAATTTCGGCCATGAGCTAACACGAGAGGCTAGTGCACACAATAACGGAGGAGCAATTGTTTTGAGGCAGTTAATGTCTTGAACGGACATCAAAAATTTTGTTTTCCGTTCGGGAGGATCAGTCACAGATTTCGTATCAAAACGTTGTAAAGGCCAATCACTTTTAGGTAATTGGGCAAATACGGGGCCGTTAAACCATAACGGATGGTCTATTAGCTGAGAGGGCGTAAGACCCCGCGACAAGCAGTCGGCGGGATTGTCTTGACCTTTTATATAATGGAAGCATTCAGCCCCCAGATGGTTTTGTATTTGTGAGACACGGTTGGCAACGAAGGTCTGCCATTTTGCGGGCGATGAATTTATCCACGCTAGAGTGACCGTGCTGTCGCAAAAAGCTAAAGTCGTATGAGCTTTCGAATTTGATGTGTAGCTATTACTGACCGTATGCATTAATCGTGCAAGTACTAGCGCTCCACATAGTTCTAATCGCGCAAGTGAAATCGTCTTAGCCGGGGCGACCTTGGATTTAGCGCATAATAAATTAATTGTGGTTTTATCAGTATTCGGACAGTAAACATGTAGGTAAATAACACCTCCAAATGCGCGTTCGCTTGCGTCTGAAAACCCGATAAGCGTTAATACACACTGGGGTTCGATTCCTAAAAAACGAGGAATTTTAATAGATTGCAGTAATGGCAATTCTTTTTTAAACTGTCGCCAAAGTGTGACAACTGTTTCAGGAGGAGTATCATCCCAATCCAGGTTATACTCCCATAGAGATTTAATTATCAGCTTAGCCAATAATACAACTGGTGCGGCGAAACCCATCAAATCCCAAAGACGAGCAATCGTTGAGAGAATGTTTCGTTTAGTACACGTTCTTTCGTCGGTGGGTACGACAAATACGAAATGATCAGAAGCGGGTATCCAATGAAGCCCTAGTATTTTTAGGTTTTCATCGGGATTAAATTCCACATGTTCCTTAACACGACGAGCTGTAGGAATCGTGGATAAAAACTTTGGAGAATTAGAAGAGAATTTTACAAGGTCGAATCCTCCAGCAGCGAATAGTTGAATCAATTCCGTAGACAACTCGGAAGCTTCCTCAACCGACGAGCAACTGGTGACGAAATCGTCCATGTAGAATGAACCCTTTTCCACCAGGTTTGCAGCAAGTGGGAAACGAGGTTTTTCATGCAACGCAAGTTGACGCAACGTACGCATCGCAAGGAATGGACTGCAAGACATGCCGAACGTGACGCGATTAAATTCAAACAATTGCAAAGGGTCACTATCGTTAAATCTGAACAGCATGCGCTGATAACGTCGGCATTCTTCTTGCACCACAATTTGTAGATACATTTGTTTTATGTCAGCGGTTATAGCTGTGGCAAATAATCGGAAATTGAGGATAATGCGAAACAAATCACCTTGTAAATTCTTTCCGGTATGTAGGATGTCATTAAGCGAGTAACCCGAATCGGATTTCATACTAGCGTCTAGCACCATGCGAATTTTAGTAGTCAGTTTATCTTCACGAACTACAATGTGATGCGGTATTACGTAATGCGGTAAGTCAGAACTGTCGACCGGCGAAATGTACTCTTTCTGTAGGTATTCGTGCAATATTTTGTCATATTCTAACTTTATTGCGGGTTGAGATATTAAGCGGCGTTCGAGAGATCGAAACCTGCGTTCGGCGGCGGGTAACGATTGTTAGCGTCGGCGTGGGTGCTGACGCTATCGGCAGGGTTGGAGAAAGCTCCCACATATTTAATACAATTAGATGCTGGATCTGCCCCAAATAAAAACTAGCTCAGGTTTGGTGCAAGTATGGTTTCTCTTAACCTCAAGGCTAGTGCCTGTGGTTCGGAACTTCACGCTTCTCATTCCCCCAGGGCCTCTTTCGACAAGCAAAACACGGTAGGTTATCACATAAATAGTTTATTCAATTCTAGGAGTCACAATAGTACATAAGAGGAACGATCCTAGCTGAAAGTTAGTTTGAACGTCAATCTCTGCTCTCTACACGCGTTGTTAGGGCTTTAAAACATTATTTGCACACAAAGGGTAAACATTGTATTGACTCACGTTTGGTTTATGGGCCAACAGCGGCTTTACGCGCTTGTTCTCCGGGTCCCAGCAGCGTCCATGCGCGGACACCGGAAGTGCGCAACCGGCGAAACTGAACTCGTCTCGCACATGTTCACGAGAGACGTGGGATCGGGAAGCTCGCTGGCTGAAGACTGGCGAGCTTGCCGATGCTCTAGCGACCGGTCGGTTTGTCGCTCGCGGGAGGGGGTAATGCGCGCGCCTCTATATTGGCGGTCTATTTGTAACGTAACACTTCCCCCCTCGCCGCAATAAAAGCGACGTGGCAATGGAGCTGTAGGACTAATAAATCCTCTTACCCTTTCAGCACTTGTGCCAAAAACATTTAAGAGAAACGAGGAGAGAGAGAGAGAGAAAAATTCCTAGCTGGAGAATAGTTATGAACAGAACACAAAAGAGATGATACATGGTGTAACAAGGAATTGTCAATAAATGTATATAAAGGCAGTGGCATACATAAATACAGTTGCAAAGAACAAGGATCTGTTGAAGAAAGGTACAAGGGTTATGCAGTGATAGAAAAAAAAAACTCTAAAATTGTATCATTGGTCTGTGAGCTAATGTTTGCGAACGTGGTTTGCGTAGGATGTCTGGGGTGGTTGAACGTTTCACTGAAGTTACAAGGTTACTTTGTCACAGTAACCTGGCCCATTTGAGATTACACTCAAGGGACACTAGGGCCTTTAAGAAAATACGAGGAAGAGAACACAGGATGAGGCTTCTAGGTGGTGTGGAGAGTTCTACCTGTCACAGAGGTCGAAAGGGTAACTGCTTCCGGATCCTGTGGGTGAGCCAGTACGAAACCATTGAAGTACTGGAGAGTGGAATCGTAATTGGTGGTTGGTACACTGGTTTTTGTATGTAGTGGGATTGTTTTGTGAACAATCGTTGGTATTGTTATTTGCGCAAGGGCAACAGGAACATTTGCATTATGCAGCAGGAACATTTGCATAATGGCAACAGGAACATTTGTATTATGCAGCAGGAATATTTGCATAGTGGCAGCAGAGCATTTGCACAAGGGCAACAGGAACATTTGCATTATGCAGCAGGGACATTTGCATAATGGCAACAGGAACATTTGTATTATGCAGCAGGACATTTGCGCAAGGGCAACAGGAACATTTGTATTATGCAGCAGGAATATTTGCATAATGGCAGCAGGGCATTTGCACAAGGGCAACAGGAACATTTGCATTATGCAGCAGGAACATTTGCATAATGGCAACAGGAACATTTGTATTATGCAGCAGGAATATTTGCATAATGGCAGCAGGGCATTTGCACAAGGGTGTTAGCGTCAGCGTGCGTGCTGATGCTATCGGCAGGGTTGGAGAAAGCTCCCACATATTTAATACAAATTAGTTGCTGTATCTGCCCCAAATAAAAACTAGCTCAGGTTCGGTGCAAGCAGGGTTTCTCTTAACCTCAAGGCTAGTGCTTGTGGTTCGGATCTTCACGCTTCTCCATCCCCCCAGGGCCTCTCTCGACAAGCAAAACACGGTAGGTTATCACATAAATAGTTTATTCAATTCTAGGAGACACAATAATACATAAGAGGAACGATCCTAGCTGAAAGTTAGTTTGAACGTCAGTCTCTGCTCTCTACACGCGTGGTTAGGGCTTCAAAACATTTAATTGCACACAAAGGGTAACATGGTAATTGACTCACGTTTGGTTTATGGGCCAACAGCGGCTTTACGCGCTTGTTCTCCCGGTCTCAGCAGCGTCCATGCGCGGACACCGGAAGTGCACAACCGGCGAAACTGAACTTGTGTCGCACATGTTCGCGCGGGACGTGGGCCCGGGAAGCTCGCTTGCTGAAGACTGCCTGAATGGCCGTGTGCGGCGCGTCTCCTGATCCGTGGGTCGCGGGAGGGGTGATGCGCCTGCGCATTACCGTCCCGCGATGCAACAGTATTTTAGGGCTCGATTCGCTGACTGTCGAAACATGACGGTACTTAAGACTCGATTCCTTATTCTTGTAACGTAACACTTCCCCCCTCGCCGCAATAAAAGCGACGTGGCAATGGAGCTGTAGGGCTAATAAATCCTCTTACCCTTTCAGCACTTGTGCCAAAAACATTTAAGAGAAACGAGGAGAGAGAGAGAGAGAAATTCCTAGCTGGAGAATAGTTATGAACAGAACACAAAAGAGATGATACATGGTGTAACAAGGAATTGTCAATAAATGTATATAAAGGCAGTGGCATACATAAATACAGTTGCAAAGAACAAGGATCTGTTGAAGAAAGGTACAAGGGTTATGCAGTGATAGAAAAAAAAAAAAACTCTAAAATTGTATCATTGGTCTGTGAGCTAATGTTTGCGAACGTGGTTTGCGTAGGATGTCTGGGGTGGTTGAACGTTTCACTGAAGTTACAAGGTTACTTTGTCACAGTAACCTGGCCCATTTGAGATTACACTCAAGGGACACTAGGGCCTTTAAGAAAATACGAGGAAGAGAACACATGATGAGGCTTCTAGGTGGTGTGGAGAGTTCTACCTGTCACAGAGGTCGAAAGGGTAACTGCTTCCGGATCCTGTGGGTGAGCCAGTACGAAACCATTGAAGTATTGGAGAGTGGAATCGTAATTGGTGGTTGGTACACTGGTTTTTGTATGTAGTGGGATTGTTTTGTGAACAATCGTTGGTATTGTTATTTGCGCAAGGGCACAGGAGCATCAGCACAATGGCAGTAGGGCATTTGCATTATGCAGCAGGAACATTTGCATAATGGCAGCAGAAACATTTGCACAAGGGCAACAGGAACATTTGTATTATGCAGCAGGAATATTTGCATAATGGCAGCAGAGCATTTGCATTATGCAGCAGGAACATTTGCATAATGGCAGCAGGAACATTTGCACAAGGGCAACAGGAACATTTGCACAAGGGCAACAGGAACATTTGTATTATGCAGCAGGATTATTTGCATAATGGCAGCAGAGCATTTGCACAATGGCAACAGGAACAGGAACCAACCTAGAGCTGGCGTGCTCGGGTTTGTTTTGAGTGTCGGTTCTTTGTGGTGATACAATTCGCAACTACACGCACGACTCACACTAGGTTATGTTAGATGCGGTCGGGTGCTTTTGGTACGCAGGGATTGAAGGCAAGGGACCTCCGTGACGGTAGCGAGGGCAGCATGAAGAGGCGCAGATGTAGATAGGGTGCAGAGCTGCTGGTTTTTTTTTTTTTAAAATCCGGCAAAAATTATTATTAGAACAAAATTCTTGAAGTTTACCTGCCTAGTAGACCAATGATGAAAAAAGTTTGGAGAGAAACAAGTGTGCATGTTGAGAAAAAGTTGGATTTGTTTGGCGTGTAGAGAGAGAGACGGAGAGAGAGCTAACTAAATGTGGCTAATTCCTAATACATGTTACAAAGGTACGTATTCAAGGACAGGTTCTGTGTAACCCCTTTTGGTTTTTTTTCTTTACCAAATACATTTCCAAGAATACGTGGTTGAGGGATTGTACGTATAACAAAATTCCCCATTCGAAAGAAGTTGGTCTTCCATGACCTATGCTCACGTCTATACGGTAGCATTTTTTCTACTTTCGAAAAACAAAACATTGCGTACAAGATTAGTTATAACAAAGTGGGAAAGGAGTAGGAAGTTGAAAGGATCCGCGTATGAAGATTGTCCCATTTGACAAACGAAACGCCAAGTGCGTAACGCATATATCCCCATTCACGGATAATTTCGAGGAAGGGGGAGGGTGATAATTGGGAACATTTGAACGAAGAAAACTGCTGGGGACTCGGCTATTTCCGAAATTCGACCTCTGGGTGGAGGTGAAACAAGGTCTACAGCAGTCATCCTGGCACATTACAATAATGACAACTGGGAAAGGAGTAGGAAGTTGAAAGGATCCGCGTATGAAGATTGTCCCATTTGACAAACGAAACGCCAAGTGCGTAACGCATATATCCCCATTCACGGATAATTTCGAGGAAGGGGAGGGGTGATAGTTGGGAACATTTGAACGAAGAAAACTGCTGGGGACTCGGCTATTTCCGAAATTCGACCTCTGGGTGGAGGTGAAACAAGGTCTACAGCAGTCATCCTGGCACATTACAATAATATTTGGTAGTGTTGGACAAAAGAATACACTGACATAAAAGTCTAATCCTCTACGTGTATTGGGCAGAAGATTAGGGGTCGTTTTATTCTCCTACTTGTTTGCGAGAAATGATAGACCCTTGCTCAAATCTCACAAACCTGGGGATTTTCTTTGTTCGTCTCCCAGACAACGAGTTAGGTGTTTTTGTGTCCATCAACTTAACTCCCACGACACGATGCCCCATAATCATGAGTGAAGCGTATGATTAGTCCTTTTGAGATAGTAGATAGTTCCTGGGTTCTTGTGACAGGAAGTCCACGGGCATATTAATGATTACAAAAAAGGGGTGTGGACTACATTGAGTAGTTCACACATAAAGGTTTGATATTATTTCGTTCGCACGATTCATGGTGAGTATTATAACGTCTTCACGTATAGCGTACAAGATTGCAAAATCAAAAGATTTGCAAGTAAGTTTTATAACGTCTTCACGGATAACAATGAACGAATTACAACTGGGTTGCCCAGTATTGAAGGGAGGTGCAAAAGACTAGGTATTTATGACATTTCTGACAAAAACCCACAGAGTAATTATAACGGGCTCCCCGTATCGCATTTAGTAGATATTCTGAGATTCCCATCTATGACGGCAGATTTTATAAGGTTCCCACCTATGATGGCAACAAAGGTTAACGTTCATATAAAGGTACCTATTCAATACAGACGGCGAGACATACTGATGTACTTAGTACAACAATACCGTAGCATAATAAATCCATATTAGCGTACGTTAAAGACTTGCACAAAGGCAAAAACATATTTGAAGATCTGGCCAAGATTTTATACTTCAACAATTAAGGGACAAAAAATTTTGGCGTGCTGATGGAATGTGAATTTCATCTAAGCTTACCGCAAAAGAGATCCTTTGTGGTACAACCCTTTTGGTTACGCACAGAGTATCGTATCGTGATGGTACAACTTTTGTTGTACTTACACGTACGATGGTAGCAACAATACAAGACATGCGCTTATCGTTGTTTGACAAGGAAAATTATTTACATTGGTCCGATTTGAGTGTTTAAGACCTTCTAGGTTTTACTTACTTAAACAGACTGCGATGGACACACCTTGGTGTTATGAAAATTATAATAATGGGATGGGTTGTTCACAGGGTGGTTCACTTGGAGACCTGGCTTCTTGTTGTGACCTCGTACTTTGCACGTGATAAGTCACAACAAGGCAACCCCAAAATTTCAGTTTGAGCAGTTGAGACCCAGGGTGACTCAATGTTGCTGAAATGTTGTAAAAAAATTTATCGTTAATGAAGAGGCACGTTGAAAGTTGTCCCTTTTATAACGATACTTTCCAGACTCCACATCCAGTTCTGGGGAGAGCTAGAGCAATTTGGGTTATTTATTGAGCGCCATTCTATTTTCTTAAAAAACAGAAAAAAAACTTAGAACGGGTAGCAAACATCTGATACCGCCGTGGGTTTACACAGGTTTGCTTACCTAATTTAACTACATATGACATAAGGGTTAGATGCACTTTGGCGAGGACCCGATATTTAATGTACAAAAAAAATTTTTCTAACATTTAGAAAGGGGTGACGAGGTATGACATGATGATGTGAAAATATGATGCTGCTAGTTGTGACGATGCACAAAACCTTGGGCACGTAGTCTCTGACTACTTGCAGTAAGCCACAGGGAATTCCTTTCTCCGAAGTGATCAATTTCAGGTAGAGGTGTGCATGCTTAGAAAAAACGATGTTTCCAAGGTTTGACACCTGGGGCAGCAATTAGAGGCGAATGACTGATGATGACGAGATATTTATACAAACAAAAATAAAATAAAATGAAACGAAACCACAAGGGAGAATTATAATTTCTTCCATGACTTTGGCTACAGTTGACACCACTGTGCCAGAGCTAGAAAGGTTTCGTTTGAGTGTCCTAATGAGTGACAATCGTTTACGAGAGGCCGCTCATTAGTGACGAAACAAAAGGGTTGACTTCCATAGTGATCCATGTCACGGTGTAGACGAATGGTTGCTAGGAGTCAAGGAATAACCGTTGGGGTTATACGGGCGTGGCAATGGAGTTTGTTTCCATGTTACCACTTTTTACAATGTCCTTTATATGGTAGTTACCTATGTGTTTACCAGAGATGTCGGACAATCGGTAAACCAGGTCTGAGATTTTCTTTAGGACTTTCGTCTTTACAAAACGGGGTGCCAATTTGGCAGAGAAGTACAGCGCACCTTGTGACAGAGTGTTGTTTCTCCTCCAGACGATGTCTTCTTCCTTGAATGTGACGTGCCTCCTGCGAAGGTTATACCTGTCGGCGCTCTTTTGGTGGGCCAATAGTAGAGCGTCTGTTACTTCACTATAGATAGCGGAGAGTTCCTCCAAGCGGTGGGCGTAATTTGCTGCGGGGTCTGCTGTGGAGGAAGGGACGGGTGGAAGGCAATTGTCAGGGTGTAGTGAACCGTGAACTACTTGTTCCATGCCGTGTTTGAGAAAAAATGGTGTATAGCCTGTAGCGAGGTTCACCGTGTTGTTCATGGCTGCTTGTATTCTGTCTAATTTTTTGCACCATGTGCGTTGATCTTTGCCAACCAAAATTGCCAGGGCCGTGTTTATGGTTTGGTTGTATCGTTCAACGGTGTTGTTCTGTGGGGTGTAAAGGGTGTTGTAGAATACATCCTTTATGCCATATTTAGACAAAAACTCTTTAAATTCCAGAGCTATAAATTGTTTACCATTGTCGCATATTATAGTACGAGGGGTACCGTAGGGTATGAAAATATGTTTTTCCAATAGATTGGTTATTGCTGCTGCAGTTGCCCTTTTCAGAGGAAACAACCAGCAGTATTTGGAAAAGATGTCCACTACGCTGAGTATATGCATGTAACCGGCGTAGCTTCTAGGGAAGGGTCCAATGAGGTCCATAGAAAAGGATTGAAGTGGTCTATCGGCACGCTTGGGGTTGCCCATTAGACCAGACGGTGGTGCCGTACTGTGCTTGTATGCCTTACAGATGTCGCACTTGGAGATGTATAAACGTACTTGTTTGAATAGACCCGGCCAATAATATCTTAAAGATATTTTTTTGAATGTTTTGAAAGTTCCAGGGTGTATGGAGTCTACGGCACTGTGGTTATCAATAATAACTTGTTCTCTATTTTCGAGAGGGACTACCATTTTCCAGGCATAGTCCTCTAAGATTGACAGTGGAGGCTTGCAGTTGCGATATAGTTGTCCGTTCTTAATTATAAAATTCGGGAACTTTTGTGGGTTGTCACTGCATCCTCTAAAGATTTTTTGATACCATACGTCTTTTGTGGGGAGACTAGAATTGGATAATTCGGCATTTAATGTTGCTATCTCGATCCTAGAAAGGGCATCCGGGACGATATTATCCGCGCCTTTACGGTGGATGACATCGAAGGTATATTGAGATAGGCGGGACGACCAGCGAGCCAATCTCCCAGAGGGGTTGTCTAGCGAGATCAGCCATTTTAGGCTGCTATGGTCTGTGACGACGGTAAACTTACTGCCCTCAATGTATCCGCGGAAATGTTGAATGGATTCCATGACTGCTAACAATTCTCTCTCGGTAATCCCGTAGTTTTTTTCGTGTTTATTTAGGGTACGAGAGAAGTATGCCACGGGGTGTTCGCCGTCCGTAAAATTTTGAGTGAGGACTCCTCCGATTCCGACGTTTGATGCGTCCGAATGGATCGTAAAGGGAAGATTGAAGTCGGGGCAATTCAGTACTGGGGCTGATTGAAGAGCCTCTTTCAGGGAGTTGAATGCTGACTCAGTCTCTGCAGACCAGGAAAAGTTACTGGTACCTTTACGGATTCCCGTGATTTTGTTGAGCGGCGCCGCGAGAGTTGAGAAGTTTTTTATGAATCTTCTGTAGTAACCGGTGAGTCCGAGGAAAGCTTTTACCTCTTTTGCATTTGTAGGTCGGGGAAAATTTGTCATAGCCGCTACTTTTGTGGGGTCTGTTCTTAGGCCTTCCTCGTCTACTATGAAACCCAAGTATCGTAGGCGGTGCCTGCAGAATTCCGATTTCTTCAGGTTGATAGTCAAACCGGCCTGTTTGAGTTGTTGAAAAACCTTTTCTAGAATAAGTATATGTTTTTCAAAGGTATCACTAATGATGATCAGGTCATCCAGATAGCAAAATAAATTGTTATCAAACTCTGGGCCAAACAATTTATCCATGAGTCTTTGTAGTTCTGCTGGGCTGTTTTTTAAACCGAAGGGTAGTCTTTTGAAATGGAACATACCCCTGCCAGGCACCACGAAGGCAGTCTTTTCGCAGGAGCTGGGATCCAAAGGTATCTGCCAGAATGCTTTGCTTAAGTCTATGGATGAGATGTATTTAGCGTTTCGAAGTCTGTCCAGGATGGAGTTGACCAAGGGGAGCGGGTAGGCGTCTGATATTGTACATGCGTTGAGGCGTCTGCTGTCGAGGCAGAAACGGGCTGAGCCGTCTTTCTTTGAAACTAATAAGGTGGGGTTGGTCCATGCACTGCGGCTGGGTACCACCACTCCCAGTCTTAACATATCGTCCAATTCTTTTTCCAGCGTTTTCAATTTTTGTGGAGCTAGGTTGTAATACCTTTGTTTGATTGGGGGGCCTGTTGTTTTTATATGGTGTTGTACTAGGTTGGTTAAGCCTAGACCGCACCTTTCGAAGGAGATGGATTCATACTTGTTGATCATTTGATTTAATTGTATTGTTTGTAAGGGGTTCAAGTTTTCGTAGGGTATTACCGTACGGATTTCGTTTACTTGGGGAGTGACGGAGGGGTTGTTAAACAGTTGCGGGGCAATTTTGAAAGCCATCCAAAAATCCACTCCCAAGATGAATTTCTGTGTGATTGTAGGTACAACTAGAAACTTGATCCAAACTGTTTTTTGGTCGCAATTGATCGGCAGGGTTAGAGAACCGATGACGAGTTGTGAAGTGTTGTCTGCCGTGGTAACATGTGAAGAATGTTTTCCCATTTTAAAACCACAGTTTGTGAATAAGGTGTGGGCGTTGTCGCCCAGGCAGCTGACAGAGGCGCCGCTGTCTAGGAGACCTGAAAAAACCACGTTGTTTATGGAAAAATGCGCGAAGGGTCTACCGTCTATTGCCTGTTTGCAGCAAACTGTAGAGAGGGGTAAGGCCTGTTTAAAAAATTTGACGTGTTCCAACCACTCCGACCATTCCTTTGGCCTATGGGAGGGATGGCCCGGGGGGTTGGGGTCTAGTTTTTTGTCTTCCTGGCTGTCCAATTGGGAGGGGGTCTGGAGAAATCCATAGGGGGTTTGATGAATCTGAGATCCGGGATGGACGTTTCGGTATTGTCTTGGCGTGGTCTTTTGCCAAACTTCCTCCCTTCATCTCTTCTTGGAGAACGATCGACGGATCGCCTTTTGTTAGAATGGGTGTCTTTGGAGGATAAAAGTTTTGCTTGTTTAAAGCAGGCGGCTTGGGAGTGACCAATCTTGTGGCAAAAGAGCAGGATTTCTTTTCGTTGTGCTCCGGTTTTATGCCGGACGAAGTGCTTGGGCGAAAGTTTTCTTTGGGGAATCTTTCGTCTCTCTTCCGATCCTGGTATGCCTCTAGTAGCTGGCAGACATCTTTCAGTTGCTCCAGCGTGGCAATTTTCTGAGAAGTAATGATGTTTTCGTATCTGGGGAGAAGACCGTCGATTAAAACCGGGAGAAGTTCCGCTTCAGGGACAGGTTGGGTGAGCTTTATATTGATGGCCTCTGCCCTCTGTGTGAATCTAGCAACAGGCTCTCCGGAGTGCTGCTTGATAGCGAGTAGGGATAGCCTGACTCTATGTTGGGCCTTTTTTTCTCCGAAACTGGATAAAAGTGCCACCTTGAGTTCCCTCCATGAGTTTGTTTTTCTCTTATGTATCCTGTGCCAGGTAAGCATTTCAGGAGCGATGAGGTCTATGAAGTTCCTGTGTAGAATACTTTCGGGGATTCCTCTGACTTGGGCTGTTTCTTCTATTCTGTTGATGAAATCCTCCACATCCGTGAGTCCGTTGTATTTCGTCTTCCAGGTTGTCAAATCATATATTTTCGTCTGTTCCTGGGCTTGTACCACCAAGGGTTTTGCTTCGGAGACTGTGAGGGAGGTAGAGATGATTTCTGAGGTGTCTTCCTGTTGAAATTGCAACTTCCTGATGTACTTTTTGTTGTAGAAAGAAGCATATTGAATAAGGCATTTTTTGGATTTATTCCTGGGAGAAATCTTTCTACTTCTCAGGGCCTGTAGTAGTTCTTCCTTTTTTGACGTAGAAATGTGGGGGATTATACCCAGCGTGACTTGAGGGACTTCCATAGTGTATAGGGTCGTGTCAGGGTGACCTTACGTTGGAAGAAAAACGAGAACTCGACTCTTTATCCGTAATTGGAAAGAAATTTTTTGCCAGGGATTGACCACTGGGGACGTATATATTTTTTTTTTTTTTTTTTACAAAATGCTTCTGCGAAAAAACGCGTATTTGTAAGTGTTTGGGTTATTTGAAAATTTGGGCAGAGGTTTGCCTCTGGCCACGTGCTTTTTAGGAAAAATCCAAGCGTTTTGGAAAAAAAAATTTCGAAAATTAAAAAAATCGAAAAAAGGAAAAATCGAAAAAATTTTCAGAGTCCGAAACTGGAGAAAATTTGAGCAGCGATTTTCCTCTGGCCATGCGTTTTTAAGAAAAAATCCAAGCGTTTTGGAAAAAAAATTTCGAAAATTAAAAAAATCGAAAAAAGGAAAAATCGAAAAAATTTTCAGAGTCCGACACTGGAGAAAATTTGAGCAGCGATTTTCCTCTGGCCATGCGTTTTTAAGAAAAAATCCAAGTGTTTTGGAAAAAAAAATATTTCGAAAATTAAAAAAAACGAAAAAAGGAAAAATCGAAAAAATTTTCAGAGTCCGAAACTGGAGAAAATTTGAGCAGCGATTTTCCTCTGGCCATGCGTTTTTAAGAAAAAATCCAAGCGTTTTGGAAAAAAAAATATTTCGAAAATTAAAAAAATCGAAAAAAGGAAAAATCGAAAAAATTTTCAGAGTCCGAAACTGGAGAAAATTTGAGCAGCGATTTTCCTCTGGCCATGCGTTTTTAAGAAAAAATCCAAGCGTTTTGGAAAAAAAAATTTCGAAAATTAAAAAAAATCGAAAAAAAGGAAAAATCGAAAAAAATTTTCAGAGTCCGAAACTGGAGAAAATTTGAGCAGCGATTTTCCTCTGGCCATGCGTTTTTAAGAAAAAATCCAAGCGTTTTGGAAAAAAAATTTCGAAAATTAAAAAAATCGAAAAAAGGAAAAATCGAAAAAATTTTCAGAGTCCGACACTGGAGAAAATTTGAGCAGCGATTTTCCTCTGGCCATGCGTTTTTAAGAAAAAATCCAAGTGTTTTGGAAAAAAAAATATTTCGAAAATTAAAAAAAACGAAAAAAGGAAAAATCGAAAAAATTTTCAGAGTCCGAAACTGGAGAAAATTTGAGCAGCGATTTTCCTCTGGCCATGCGTTTTTAAGAAAAAATCCAAGCGTTTTGGAAAAAAAAATATTTCGAAAATTAAAAAAATCGAAAAAAGGAAAAATCGAAAAAATTTTCAGAGTCCGAAACTGGAGAAAATTTGAGCAGCGATTTTCCTCTGGCCATGCGTTTTTAAGAAAAAATCCAAGCGTTTTGGAAAAAAAAATTTCGAAAATTAAAAAAAATCGAAAAAAAGGAAAAATCGAAAAAAATTTTCAGAGTCCGAAACTGGAGAAAATTTGAGCAGCGATTTTCCTCTGGCCATGCGTTTTTAAGAAAAAATCCAAGCGTTTTGGAAAAAAAAATTTCGAAAATTAAAAAAAAATCGAAAAAAGGAAAAATCGAAAAAAGGAAAAATCGAAAAAAAATTTCACAAGTTTTCGTGGAAGTAATTCGTTTGAGAATTCAACAATATCTTGGGGGCCTGGTTTCATTACGCGGCTTCCTATAGCCTGATTTTATACAGCACCAATTTTTCTGGTATTTACACGCGAATTCCCTTCGTCTTTTCGACAAGATATTACCTTCTTTGTCAATTGACAAGGTATTATAGTGTCAGATGTCAAGGAATCCACGTCAACGCGAATTAAATATTTTTTGCATTATTCGAATGTGATTCGGCATGACCCGGTTTCAGCAGACGAAAGTCAAAAATACCTAATTGTCAAATGACAGAAAGAATTTAAATCCACTTGTTCCCTAGGTGTCAGCAAGTGTCCGTTTAAGGGACGGACCAGCGTGCTGCAGTATAGTATATTATAAAAATATTTAGCACTTTCGAGACCAAGCGGATGATTTGTTTATCATGTACATGATTTTAATTGTTGAATAAATTCTTCTTTAATTTGTGTTTATTTCCACTATTCACTTGTATTGAAAATAGCAATTTTAATCGGCCGACACTTTGTAATCACTGTATTATTCGCAGCGACAACTTCCTAGGTTGGGCACCTTGCGTTGGAATACCGGTAATATTTTGTCGAGTGACGACTCACAAATGATAAAATCGCGCCCGTAATAATTTAAATTGTGATTCGAAGTTACGTTCGCGCCGAGATTCCTGTTGGAAGTGCTAGACAATTGGGAATAAACAATACATCATAATAACATTTCAGAGTTTACAATTGTTGCTTGGGAACGAGGCCGTGGTGGAACAGAAAAAATTTAAATGGCCCCACGTTTAGCGCGCCAGTGTTAGCGTCGGCGTGGGTGCTGACGCTATCGGCAGGGTTGGAGAAAGCTCCCACATATTTAATACAATTAGATGCTGGATCTGCCCCAAATAAAAACTAGCTCAGGTTTGGTGCAAGTATGGTTTCTCTTAATCACATAAATAGTTTATTCAATTCTAGGAGTCACAATAGTACATAAGAGGAACGATCCTAGCTGAAAGTTAGTTTGAACGTCAATCTCTGCTCTCTACACGCGTTGTTAGGGCTTTAAAACATTATTTGCACACAAAGGGTAAACATTGTATTGACTCACGTTTGGTTTATGGGCCAACAGCGGCTTTACGCGCTTGTTCTCCGGGTCCCAGCAGCGTCCATGCGCGGACACCGGAAGTGCGCAACCGGCGAAACTGAACTCGTCTCGCACATGTTCACGAGAGACGTGGGATCGGGAAGCTCGCTGGCTGAAGACTGGCGAGCTTGCCGATGCTCTAGCGACCGGTCGGTTTGTCGCTCGCGGGAGGGGGTAATGCGCGCGCCTCTATATTGGCGGTCTATTTGTAACGTAACACGATTCACCGAGAACAGAGGGACTGTTTCGAAACGGCAACGCGACGATATAACGACCTGCCGTGTCACGAGAAGTTGTGAGTTTAAACATGTCCTCACACTCTTGTTCATCAGGCGTTAAAAACTTCTCATCTGGAATGTCTTCCAATTCAAAGAAGCGCGAAAGGCAAAATTCATCATTTTGCGTGAACGTACAAAATGATTGCGTGGCGTTTATACTTGGGTTTTCAATTATCGTTGGGGCAGTACCCAAGATGAGATATCCCAAAGCAGTTTCAATAGCAAATGGCTGGCCGAGAGAACCTGATATTTTGTTTGCCTTTAGAATGCGAGCAAACATGTCACATCCCAAGATAATATCAATCTCAGCGGGCGTGCAGAATGTTGTGTCTGCTAAAGGCAAATTGTCAAGATACGACAAAGCGGAGCGATTAACGTTAACAGTAGGCAACTCACTGGTTATGGTTTCTACTACATATGGTTTAATCGTATACGACTGAGTGATGTCATAGCGGGAGAGTAATTTTAAGCAAGTTACGCCATTTGTCACATTTCTTACGTCACCTATTCCCGTGACGTAAGTACTTGGAAATGACCGCACCGTAAGATTCAAGCGTGAACAGCATTTGCGCGTAATTATGTCCCTTTGGGAGCCGCTATCGATTAGAGCCCGTATCGTCCTTACCTGGCCCTTAGCGTCTCTGGTAGTGCAAACAGCCGTTCCTAAGAGGGCAGTAGTATTTGCAATAGGGCATGAATTTGTTACACATAGTGAAACCGGATTCGACGAATTTAAGTTATCATTATCGGCATCTGTTCGTGACGCAGGAGACGGTATTGGGTCCGTTTGTGACTTCCGCCCATCAGTTTGTTTGAAATGCAACAAAGTATGATGGTTGAGCGCGCATGTTTTGCATGTACTCTTTGATTTACAAGCTTTCGTGATGTGTCTAGTACTGAGACAGTTCACACAAACTCGAATATTCGATGACTTAATACAGTTAAATCGCTCGCGTGGTTCAAGACTTGTGAATTTAGAACATTGGTATAAAGGGTGCGATCCCTTTTGACAGCAGAAACAAATTCCGATGGAGTGATTATCGATTTTTTCGACATTAATAAATGCCTTTGCGGAATTATTTTTTTGCGGTTTAGCGGTATAATTATTATTTGAGCCAATACGGCTCGATGTCGGTTGCGTGATTTGTGCGCGATTAAGAATTTGTTGCTGTACCCTTACGAAGTCGATTAATTCCGCGCTGGACGGTAGATTTTCATTATTTTTAATAGAAGATTCGAAAGCCTTTACAGTTTCTATGTCGAGACGTTTAAGACCTAGTTGCAGCAATATGAATTCTGCGAGGTCTTTTATTTTTAATTGCTTCAGCGCGGCGATGTTAGTGGAGTATGCATCTGCAAAATTCTCTAAAGAAGCAGACGTGGCCGAGTTAACTGGAGATAATTTCAGCAATCGGTCAAAGTATAATTCAGCAAGAACGCGTTGATCATTATACTTAGTACATAATGCGTCCCAGATAACTTGATAATTTGTACCTGTAGGCGTAATAGCTTTGCAAATACTTAATGCTTTTCCGGTTAATTTAGACAGATACTGCATTTTATCTGTATCATCCAGAGAATCATTCAAATTTATAACCGAATTATATGTTTCATAGAAAAGAGACCAATTTTCTAAATCCCCGTTAACACTTCCGTACCGGACCAGGGCAACGCACTTACACTAACGAGAGTTTTACGCTGTATCTAAGTTGTTTTTTAAACCACATACTCAATAATTTAGGTAATCCTAGAAAAAATATTTGGTTATCGATCTGCATTAAAAAAATTAATATCGCATCACTACTTTTCTTAAAATTAAATAGTTTATAACAAATTCCGGCTAATAATCTGTGCCACCCGCCCCCCTTCCCCTCTGTTCGGGCGTACCCCGTCCCTATCTGCTGAATGTATCGGGATAATATCGGGATAATAATCGGGAGGTGGAGTCCTGATAGCGGTCTGCAAACACATTACTTCGAAAATAATTAAAATCAAAAATACTGATGTGGAACAGATGTTCGTATTGTTAAGTGGTGATTTTAAGAAAACTATTATTGGAACTGTTTATATCCCTCCTAATTCCAACATATCAATCTATAAAAAACACTGTGAAGATGTTGAGTTAGTAATAACAAAATACCCAAATCATAAAATAGTTATTTGCGGTGATTATAACCTACCTAATTGCAATTTCAACGTTTTAGACAGTAACTTTAATTCAATACCAGCAACCACCTACGAACGAGAAATTCTAGATATGTCTTTACTTTTTAATTTAACCCAATTTAACCATGTACGTAATATTAATAATCGTGTTCTTGATCTAGTTTTGTCAAATGAGAGCAACGTAATTATAAATGAATCATTGGAGTCTATTCTTCCGATAGACAAGCACCATCCCCCACTAGCAATACTTATCCCTTGTACTAAAGAAAGCAATCAAAAAATTTCAATTCCCACATTTAACTTTAAAAATGCGAACTATCGAGACATTAATGATCGTCTCCACAAGGAAGATTGGTCATTTCTTAAAGAAGGCGATATTAATCAAAATATTGAATTATTTTATTATTTGCTGGATAAAATTATTTCAGATCTCATCCCACTCATTCATTTTAAAGTATCGAAATATCCGAAATGGTTCAATAAAGAACTTATTCAATTAACTGCCCTTAAAAAAGTTTTACATAAGAAATATAAAGAAGATAGGTCTTTATCAAATTATATTGAATTTAAAAACATTAGAAAAGATTGTAAAATCTTATCAAAAATTTGCTACAATTCTTTTATTAATAATGTTGAAACTTCAATAAATCATAATGTAAAGTATTTTTGGAACTATGCCAAATCAATGAAAAATAACAACTTTGGTATACCTGCCAACTTGGAATATGCAAGTAAAAAGGCCAATGACACTCAAAGTATCGCTGACCTTTTTGCTGATTTTTTTAAAAGTGTTTATGAATGTGATACACCAGCTTCTGATAGTACAGCACCAAATTTTACCACTGATCATAATCTTAATTTATCTTGTATCCACATAGAATATAATGATATATTGACTGAACTAAAATTACTAGACCAAAGCAAAAGCGGTGGCCCAGATAAAATACCTCCTGTATTTTTGAATAATTGTGCCACCAATCTGGCGTATCCTTTATATTTGCTGTTTAATCAGTCTTTACAAACAGGATGTTTTCCTACTAAATGGAAATTCAGCTTCCTTACGCCTATATTTAAAAAAGGTGATAAACACGAGGTGATTAACTATAGACCGGTGTGCCTTTTATCAACAATTCCTAAAGTTTTTGAAAAAATTCTTCTTAAAGAAATTATTTTCCAACTTAACCACGTCATTTCTCCTAAACAACATGGTTTCTCTACTGGAAAATCTACCCTTACTAACTTGTTAATGTATCAAAACTTTATATCTGATTCCATGTCTAGTAAATGTCAAGTTGACTCTATTTATACCGATTTTAGCAAGGCGTTCGATAAAGTTAATCATGAGTTATTGCTAAATAAACTGCGTAAACTCGGTATAGGTGGTTCACTATATAAGTGGTTTAACAGTTACTTGATCAACAGATTACTGGCTGTTAAAATTGATGGTACATTTTCATATAATTTCACCGCTACGAGTGGTGTTCCCCAGGGGTCACATTTAGGTCCAATTCTGTTTTTATTATTTGTTAATGATGTGTTATATATTTTCAATGATGTTCAAGTATTAATGTTTGCAGACGACCTGAAATTATTCAAAGCAATCAGAAACATTGATGATTGCCATATATTGTCGAATAACTTGTTGAGATTTATTAAATGGTGTCATGATAACCGCTTGCAACTTAACATAAGCAAATGTCAAATTATGAGGTTTTATCGAATAAAGAATCCAATATTTTTCGATTATTCCATTAACAATATGTCGTTAGTATCTGTCTCGGAAATTAATGACTTAGGTATTTGTTTTGACATGAAACTCAACTTTATCAAGCATATAGAAATAATAACCAATAAAGCTTTGAAAATGTTGGGATTTATTTTAAGGGTATCCAGTGATTTCAATAATGTCAATACTGTAAAAACATTATATATGTCACTAGTAAGGAGTCAAATAGAATATAATTCCACGGTTTGGTCCCCAAATTATGAGGTTCATTCATATGCGATTGAAAGAATCCAAAATAAATTTTTAAGATATGTAAATTTTAAAATGGGCATTCCTAGAGAATGCCTAAATTACGATAATGTACTTTGTTCATTAAATTTAATAAAATTATCTGATCGTAGAATCATTTCCGATTTAACCTGTTTATATAAAATCGTAAATTCAATGTTTGATACCCCTGATTTATTGTATGTGATCTCTTTTCACACTCCAGGCAGGTCAGTTACAAGACAGTACCTACCTTATTATTGTGACAACTCTACTTCAACATCGCAATATTACACTCCTATGCGACGGATTCAACAGCTAGGAAACAAATACTCCGATGTTGTTGATATATTTAGTACATCAATTTCAATAAGCATACTTTATTGAAGTTTTTTTTTTATCAAGTATGGGAATACCTTGATAAAGCTATTTATTTGTATTTTGTCTGCATAAAGAAAAAAGCTATTTTGGATTTTTATATTTTAAATATTTTTTCTAAATATTTGGTACCTACATACTGTGTGGATCTAATTCAATAATGTTGTTACTTTATAATTATATTTGTGCAATTGTCTTAAATAGTTATTTCCTGCACTATTTATAAGTATAATTCATAAATATTGTTATATATATATATATATATATGTAAAAGCCTAAATAGGCGTATATAAATAAATAAATAAATAATTCTAAGCGATAGCAAGTAATTTCTAAGTTGTTAGTGGAAAGGACTAGATCGCGTTCGTTTACACCGCGTATCTCGTTTGCTCTTTTTACAATGCTATAATGTTCGCTTGCCGGTCAAAGATCATTCGGTCTGAGTCGTTTCCAGTGAATGCCAATCGCCAGTCGAGATTCGGAAACAAGGTGTTATGCTGGCTATCGGCCCGCCTTCTCTGTTTTCTATGGAAAAATACACGCTATGGTCTAAATTCATTAGAATATTAATTATGACTTTATTTATCAAACGATTTTTAAAATGACTACTGAAATACGATGAATATACTTCCCTCTAATTATTATCATAACAAATTACAAAAAAATATGTCATTAACACCCTTTAATAAGCAAAACAAATTGGGGTCCCCGAGTGACCCCCCTTCGGGTCATGTGTGATTTTTTTCGTTCCGGGACGAAAAGGTTAAAGCACGCTATTTCCAATGCGGGTAACTTAATTTGACGGCGAGGCTTCGCAACTGTATTTGACAGCATATTTGCTTCGGTATATTTAATAATACCAAAGAGTTCTTCAAATGCATTTAATTGAGCGTATTCAGCGATTGCTTCCGGATTCAATTCCAATTCGCAATCCACCTTTTCATCTAAAGTGGTTATAAATTCAGAACGAATTTTTTCAACAGTAGTTGCGCCTGATAAAAAAGATTGACGATCGTTAACGCTTTCCGAAGCTTTCCTTATCTTGTCATACACCGACTGTAAGCTCGCAAAGCTAGCTGATAGTTTAGCATTTAGACGTTTGAGACGTCTTTCGTCCCGAGACGATCCGGATGACGCGCTCGTAGCCATTTTCTTTATTCCGGTTATATTTTACAAAATATGAAACGTCAAACAACTAAAAATGCGGTTAAAATAATGTGTCTGTATTATTTATGCGGAATTAAATCATTAATATTTAATTTATTCAATTAATTAACTGTGATCCTCACGGGGTTAAAACCGACTACGCGATGTAAACGGTTAACATGCTATATATGGTTAATATAACAGCATAACATGGTTAATATGCCGTGCGGGAAAACAAAGTTATTTATTGCGTTTATTATCATTTAACAAATTATTTGAATGCGGGTAATTATTTAAATGCGGTATTATAAAACGTATTCACACTCTGCTGGATTTGATTAATATTAAATATGTTCAAAAATATGCGGCTCGCTAGGACCAAGATGAATGAGATATGCAGTTGAGCAGAGTGGAATTGTTACTGTGTGTGTATTAAAAATGACCTTGATTGTGTCTACCATCACTGCCTGAAAAATATGGTAGAATAATTGCATGGAGAGGAAGGACTCACCGAAAAGGAATCTGTAGGCCGGCCCTCGTTGTTCTTTTCCATCCAACATGCACACACAGTAAAAATGCGCGAACTATTTTATTTTTAATAGCGGAATTAGGTTAAAAGGCGGAGCGGAGCGCAAATGGCTATATGATGAGGCGGGCAGTTTATTACAGACACTGAATTAAGGAAGGACGGGTAGGCAATGGGTAGGAAAAAAGGAATTGGCAACAATATTACTACCAAATCCCAAGCAGTGACAGTATGTATGTGTAAGAGTAGGTGTGTATAAGTGTAGGTGCGTGCTTGGGCCTAACCACTAGCTAACTTACCGTAACGCAACAACCGTCCTGCGACACGTGCTGACGATGACTGAGATGTCCTTGAATTTCAATGAAATACGCGCAAAGGATAAAAAGAGAGAGCAACATATAAAAACGCGGGCGCCGCTGCGAGTAGTGATCTAGGGTAAAGTAGCGTTTTATATAGATATTGAATCGCGCGCGGGCGTTGCTCGTTCTTTAAAAACTTTCATTTATTTTTCTTCAGAAGAACAAGATATGAAACAAAATATACGATTGTGACCGATGGTGCACCAAGTCTCGTCCGTTCAGAGTCTAACCCTGATTACATTAGCAAGTTACGAATAACCGGACATTTTTGAAAATCTCCTACCATCAGATTTAGCGGAAAAGATTGTTTGTGTCGTAAACAATTAGCCAGCCGAGGAATTAAACATTAATAATCCAAACGCGATGCTAAGTTAGCCGTTGCCCTTGCCTCTTTGAAAAAGTTTTGAGAATTGGAAAACATTTTGAACAATTTATTACAGCACCCCCTTTTTTTATCTATTTGCAATATATTTATCAGACGGTCACCGTGCAGTTGCACTATTTATTTTCTTGTCTATGACATTCACTTGCTTTTCTTTAGTCTTTTTGTCTCTGACATTTCCATGACGTACATCTGTCATTTTATTGAATGTGGGTGGTAAAATTTTAAGCGTTTTAAGGATTTATTCATATTTTGATAAATTGGTACAGTTATACAAGTAAAAATACGGCGAAAAATCCAACAAGACGAAGCATGCGATCGAATATTATTGTAGTTATTATAATATATATATGGTTTAAGAATAAAATATAAATCTAAAATGTAAATTTTTTTACAATATAAGATATTAACACTTCCGTACCGGACCAGGGGAACGCACTTACACTAACGAGAGTTTTACGCTGTATCTTAGTTGTTTTTTAAACCACATACTCAATAATTTAGGTAATCTTAGAAAATATATTTGGTTATCGATCTGCATTAAAAAAATTAATATCGCATTACTACTTTTCTTAAAATTAAATAGTTTATAACAAATTCCGGCGAATAATCTGTGCCACCCGCCCCCCTTCCCCTCTGTTCGGGCGTACCCCGTTCCTATCTGCTGAATGTATCGGGATAATTCTAAGCGATAGCAAGTAATTTCTAAGTTGTTAGTGGAAAGGAGTAGATCGCGTTCGTTTGCACTGTGCATCTCGTTTGCTCTTTTTACAATGCTATAATGTTCGCTTGCCTTTCAAAGATCATTCGGTCTGAATCGTTTCCGGTGAACGCCAATCGCCAGTCGAGATTCGGAAACAAGGTGTTATGCTGGCTATCGGCCCGCCTTCTCTGTTTTCTATGGAAAAATACACGCTATGGTCTAAATTCATTAGAATATTAATTATGACTTTATTTATCAAACGATTTTTAAAATGACTACTGAAATACGATGAATATACTTCCCTCTAATTATTATAATAACAAACTACAAAAAAATATGTCATTAACACCCTTTAATAAGCAAAACAAATTGGGGTCCCCGAGTGACCCCCCTTCGGGTCATGTGTGATTTTTTTCGTTCCGGGACGAAAAGGTTAAATGAAATTACAATAAAAAATGATTGAAACGAAAGGGAAAAATCACATGAAATATGCAATTTTCATATGATGACATTGTTATGACTTTCTACGACATTTTAATAAGACATATTAACTGGGTTTTTCGCGTGAATCACAAGTCCATTTATTTTGACTACTAAAAAATAAATTATTGTCTGGATACTTAGCTCTCATTTTTTTTGTATTTCTTGGGCATTAACTATGTAACAATTTCTAGACATTTTGTTTTTTGAAGAGTTTTATTAAATGTACATTTGTTACTTAAATTTAATTTTTCCGCGACCGGTTTCGATACAACCGTATCATTCACGAGCAGAATTAAAACTAACTTAAAAATTAAATGCAAGTACCAAAGATTAATTAGGTGGGAGTAGTGGGAAGGATGATTTTGGGGGAGGGGGAAAGCGGTGGGAAGAGTCAATATTTTACGGAAACATGGTTAATAAAGGAGATTTGCAAGACGCTATTATTTACGCCCCCCCCCCCCTACGCTACGCCTCTGGGGCGACTGTCAACTGACCTTTGGTTTCGAGTGGAGACAGTCAATATTCCTGTCCCAGTTACATAAAACCGATTCCTTTGCCGTCAGTTGAAATTTTTTATCAGATTCTTCATGGAATAAAAAATAAAAATTGGATTTAAGAACCGGTAAACTTTTTCACAGAATTATTAAGTCTCCTCCGTAAGGTTTATTCTTTTTGAAAAACCAGTTTCAAAAGTAATTGAATAAAAATATATCGGTCTCCTGTAGTTGGAACTGCCTATTTCTTGTACAAACCATCGAACAATCTCCAGTTTCGGGACTTCGTGCTACGTCACGAGCCCGATGCGAATTGTTTTAAATTTTTGAATCTGTTTCTTTCAGAGAAATTTTCTTTTTTTTACGTATTTCATGTTCCAAAAATAATTAGTATTGAAGGATTGAAAAATAACCGGTTCCCCAAAGAATTTGAAGCAATGCTTCCAGTGACAGCGAAGGAACCGGTCCGACTCTAGATAAGACCATTTCTAGTTAAGTCTCCTGTCTATGACAACATTTTATACACCAGCTGTCATTAGCACTCATTAATATATTTTAATCACCCGGTCGAAGCTGCAAGCAATTAATATCCCAAGAGCAGTAATTTTCGTAAGTCAACGTGATTCCCGTAGCCAGACTTCCGTAAGACGAAAATCGGTTGTTTTGTCAACTTGTCGTTCATGACAGTGGGTCTAATGCGGAGTGCGCTATCAAATTGACGATTTGTTTATCCAGAATGAATCAAAACATCAGAATCTTAATAATAATAATATTATGATAAGAAATCACCTCAATGTTAAAGCAGTTTACCGGAAATGGATACTTTGACCTCGGATTCCGGTTTCATTAAGTCCGAACCGGAGACAATCCCCGATGAAGAGAGTCCAACATCCGATTGTAATGCAATATTGCAGTACGGTATTGTCAAACAGGAGAGAGAAGATGCTTCTGCCATCATCAGTGAACCGGGGACTTTAGCGGCAGAAGAACTTGCGCAAGAATGTGTCGCATACTCTGAAATAGATATTGACTATCCTAGCATTAAAAAGGAATGTTTCGTTCGGCTGGAAAGGATCGACCAAAGTCGAGGTAAGCTTTTAACTTATTCTTCCGGTGACCTCTCCCTTCTGAAGTTGGTTTATCCTGCAGACTGCAGGTTGGAGCAGCTCAGCGGAACTGTACTTACACCGATTGTTATTTGTCTTGTTGATTTAGATGTCACGGGGTATTATGTCTTCACTTACCACGACTTCCATCAATCTTCCCCCAGAAAGTGAATCGGGTTATATTGCAATTGACACATTATTCAACTCGAACTCGGATAACAAAATAAATCAATCTCAAACTATTACATAACCACAACACTTTTTGACGTGATAACGTCTTATAAATCGATGAATGCCGGCTGCACTCACGAAAAAGCATAAATCATGGTCACGTTCTGCCTGAACCGAGCGCGCAAGTGAGAGCGCGGAACAAACGTTCAGCCTAAGCGTTCGGCTTGTGACACAACTATCTCTCTTCCACTCCATTGTTGTCATATGACGTTATCGTGTAAAACTACCGTCCGTATACCGACTTAACAGACAACCAATGTTTTTGACGTGATAACGTCTTATAAATCGATAAACGCCGATAAAGCGGGACCCATTGTCACGTTCCGTCTGAGCCGAGCGTGCAAGCTGAGCGAGAGGACGGAATAAGCGATAGAGAGGCACGATCGACCTAAGCGTTCGGCTTATGACGCATCAATGCAATTTTTCATCAATGTTTTCTCATGACGTTATCACGTAAAATTATCGTCCGTTAACCGACTTAACAGACAACCAATGTTTTTTTTAATTTTTGTTTGTGTCAGTGCATATTAAGCGTGTCCCTATTTTGTGAATACATGTTAACCTTTTCTCATAAATTTAACTTTTTTTTTTTAAATATAATCTAGCACGTGACTGCACGCCTATAGTGCCTAAGTTGTTAGTTATTAAATGGAACGGCTCCGCGTTCTTAGAATAAAAACTTAAATTTTAATTAGAGGGCAAAATTCTTTATTTAACTGAAAATTTTCTACTCCATTTTAAGTATTTTGGTCTCAAATACAATTGTTGAATATGAAAAAGTTCGCGCAGCCGTTCCTTGCAATGCAAGTCACATTTTGTAGTCTCCTATGGTTTTCAAAATGTCAAACTTTATATATACCGCCAACTAATTCAACTTGTCTTCTCCGAAAGTCACTAGTAGTAACGAGACGTCAATAATTTATACAATCTTATTTAAAAAAATTGTTCATGGAAAGATATAAACACTGCTTACACAGCCAGAGGAGGTAGATTATCTGTTATATACGACTGTTGGAATTAAAATTGAAAAACTGAATTTTGGAATTCTTCCAAAGTATTTTAAATCTTAAATATATATATTTTTTTATTTTTGAAGATTTCGTAAAATTGTTTACCTTTATAGAAACTAGATATAATTGCATTTTAGATTTTTATATCTGATATATACGATCGTGTTTGAAAATTGCAGTATTTTGAGCGTCAACATAAAAAAGTTAAAAACAGCTGACCGTAAACATATTCTACTAAATGGTCGAAAAATTTCGGAATTCTACATTTAAAAATCACAGTCCTCTTATTTAATAAATTTGGATAAAAATGTCACTTCACTTTGTATCTCATTCATACAATTAAAAATTTTAAAAAATATATTATAATAATTCCGAAAGAATAACTGAGAAAATCTGTCATCTTGGATTCATTTTAACGCAATTAAAACGTTGATTTCTCGAATTTGTTTTTATTTACACACACATACGGCAGTTACATTATTATAGAATATTCCTTTTATGGAAGTTTTATTAAATTCATGCGGAAAAGTCATTAAAAATTACATTTCAGAAATAACCTAAAACCTATAATTAACATAACTATAAAGGACTAAAACTGAAAAAAAATAACAACAGAATTGGTAATTATGTTGAATTACATTAATATCATGGTGAATTGATCATTTAAACGGAAATTATGTTTAAAAACATAAAATTAGCTGCGAATTCAATTCAACATGTTGAACAAATTAAGTTGTACCGCGAAGCTATAAAACAAGATGGCCGCGGCGCCTGCGCAGATCTAGGGAGATTCAATGTGACCATCATTAAAATAAATAAAAAAACGTGATATTCTTATTAGTAAAGATGCAAAAATGCCTTTCATCCGGCACGCAGCAGGTATGCCGTTTAACAATCCTTATGGCGTTTTGTTTTTGGTAAGATTGATAGTGATGAAAATTTAGTGTTTAATCTATTGATTTCGCAAATCTATCTGCTCTACTATAATATTCTCGATTCAAATAATCCATCATCCCACTCCAAAACGAGGACCCTGCCGCAGAAATATTATTTTGTGTATTTGAAACTGCTAAAGAAAGTAGGCAGACAGTAAGAGATTCTCATTCTCGATTAGTGTGTTCTTCCTGCTTTTAAATTGAAATATTTATATGCATTGAATATCTATGCAAAGTATCAAAGTCTATTAATTCAGTTTGACGTTTACGGCAGTCTAGTTACGAAGAGCGTTAGAAAAATTACTTTTTCGGTCAGAATATCTCACAAATGTTAGAATCATACAACAGTTTACCTGAAATGGATTTTATCACCTCAGATATCGGTTTTATAAAGTCCGAACCCGAGACAAGCCCCGAAGAGGAGCGACCAACATCCCGTGGTGATGCAGTATTGCAGTATGAGATTGTCAATCAGGAGATACAAGATGCTTCTGCCATCAAGTATGAACCGGGGACTCTAGTGGCAGAAGAACATGCGCAAGAATGTGGCGGGTACTCTGAAGTAGATATTGACTATCCTTAAAATTATCCTAACTTATCCTAACATTAAAAAGGAATGCTCCGTTCATCTGGAAAGGATCGACCAAAGCCGAGGTGAGCTAATAACTAATAAATTTGTTGCCCTCTCCCGTCCGACATTGTGTATAATAGTAACATTTAGAGAATTTATGCAGCGCCATTTTGGTCAAAATCATCTCAAAGACTGTGCTTCTACCAGTAGCGTAGCGTGGGTGTCGGCCGCCCGGGGTCGGAGGAAAATTTTGCCGCCCCCCCCCCCCCTCTATATGGGTATCTCAACCACAGATACCCTTATAGAGGGGGGGGGGGGGTCGTGGAATTTTTTTTTCATTATGACCTCATTTTATACATATTGTTTTCGTAATCACACGTGACGAGTCCTCTTCAAATAAAAATCGTGTTTATAAATTCTACTACAAATTTATATCTGCTCTCAGAAATCGAGAATGGTATCCATGTAATAGGATTCCGCATCTCCAAATAAGAGTCCCGAATAGTAGTTAACACACGGAATAGTCACTTTATCAGAATTGTTAAGCAACTCAAATGTAAAGCTTCACTCGGTGATTGTGAAATTAGTTATTTTATTTATTGTTATATTGTGAACACAAAACTGTTTTAAATTAAATCTGTATGCGGCGAATGAAAACCACATTCAGAACACATAAATGGATTTTCGTTGATTCTGGCAGCACATACATAGTCTGCAACTAGAATTTTATAACTGCACATTCTGTGGCACTGCGAGTTGATGAAGGATGCCAGAGAGGAAATGTTGGATGGTTTGAGAGGGATTACAAGACCGGCGTGGAATGCCGATCTGGTATCGAACAGAGATAATTTTGAATGCTTCAAAAAGTTTGTAAAGTCGTGGGTGGAGTGATGGCCTGTGCTTAGAGTTGCTGACTTAGATTAAAATCATCTTTGTTTCAGGTGCCAAACGTATTGCTCTTGTCTCTCTATGGTTACTCCTCTATCTCACTTTTATTATTGCCTATGCCCGATTGCTTTATATTTCTATTATACTCTTGTTTTTACTTTTCTTGTTTGGCAGCATGACCACACTGTATTTATTATTCTGTTTTTATATTTTATTTTTTACTTAAAATGAATGTTATATCTACATAATTATTTTTTTTTGCGCTCTACTAATGCGTACATTTTTTTTTCTCTTATTTCTTTATTATGTTGCGTCAATTTGTTGCTGATCACAACTTATTTTCTGCCTTTTTATCTGTCTCATTTGGTTTAATTGTGTTACTAACACACTGACTTGTGACTAGGTTGCTGTACTGAACTCCATCGTACTGTACTGTCCAATTCCCCGCCTTGGGGGTGGATAGACCCGGTCCCTGCATCCAGTCAGGTGGCAGAATTCCAGTAGGGCCGTCCCACTAACGCCCGTGCCTCCCCCGGCGTCATGAGCGAGCCTGAGGAATGTTTGCGCGAGTCCGGTTCCCTTCCGTTCTGCCTCCGGTGATCCGAGGCTCACTTCATTCCCCAGGGTCTTTTGGAGTATCTCCCCTCTTTTCCACAAACACTTCTTCAGGGGTATTCTTGGGAAACCGGCTGAGGGACGCGGGTGTTTGGGCACGTTGCAGCCAGGCCACTTGCCCGCTTATTCTCGCCGGGACTGCCCCGCGATAGTGGGACAAACTGCCCTCGATATCTTTCTTTTTATATATTTTCTTTGGTTTTAATCTTACTTACACATGTAAATATTTTGTTTTTATTTCACTGTAACTAGATGCTGAACTAACAGGCGAACACATCTATGATGTGTCTTAATCTTGTTAATTACTGCAAATGTAAGTATGCATCCATTTTCCTTCTTACTAACAATCATGCATGCAGGGACATTGGAGGTCTAGATTCGTTTAAAAATAAATGTAGCTTCCTTTTTACAAAAAAAAATAGAGTCTTGACGTGTGCGGCTAAGGAGGTTAAACAATCAGTTTCCTCACACAGCCGTTGGGAAAGTGGTGGGGTCCCCTCCAATGCACTTCGAATAAAATAATGTTTTCCTTCAAATTGTGTCAGCAGATGAATTCATAACTGGAATTTTACATTCCGATCACCAAATTGGTTTTAAAATAAGGGTGAATTGGTAGACGATGAATCTATATCTTGTTATTTAATTTATCTTTATATTCTGAATACAAAACTGGCTTAATTTAGATCTGTGCGATAAATTAAGACTACACTCAGAACATGAAAATGACTTTTTTTCTGGCAGCACAACATAGTCTGCAACTAGAATTTAATAACTGCTTTCGAACAAGATTTTTTTTTCCTTTGAAATGAGTCAGCAGATGATTCCCCAACATAAATTTACATTCTGAAGACAAAACTGATTAAATCTGTAAGCGGCAAATTAAAACTAACTCAGCACATGAAAATGGCTTCGGATGGAATTTTATAACTGCACTTCGAATAAGAGAATTTTTCTCTCCGATTGTGTCAGCAGATGAATCAACAACTGGAATTTTACATTCTGATCACAAAACTGGTTCTAAATTAAGAGTGAATCTGCATGCGAGTCACCAGCTTTAATGAGAATTACTCTCATAAAATTCGTATGGTTTTCCTTCAAATTATAAATTTGAAGAACGTTTTTTTAATTTTTTTTTCTTCATTGTAAGCATCCGCTAAACTGCCATAGCAGTTTGTCAGCAGGTCAATGAAACAATATTAATAAAACACGAAAGCACAAAATATTACAAGAAACTACAATAGCAGAATAGATACAAAAGAATAGATTTTAAGTAACTACAATACAAAGGCACAAAATATACAAACAAAACAAATTTTTTAACTCCACTCGAAATATTAGAACTGTTTTCTTCGAATTCTTCGCAGATTTTTATTTATTTTATTTTTTTATTTTATTAATCCGTATACATTGGGTTTAATTGATGCCTGTCTCACTAGGATATACCTGTGTCGAGACATATTAATCCGCTACTGGATTTTTTATAGATCATTCCAAACGTTAAACAGGTTTTCACCTAAAAGTTAATCTGCACGCTAGTCTTCAGTTATAATGAAACTACATTCTCACTGAATATTAGTCATAAAAAACCCAAGCGCAAAACGAAATTCTGGGAATACTTGCAATCCTCTATAGACGGTATTGCCAGTCGCAGTGATCAAGATGGCATTATTATACATTCATTGAAAGAAAGGTGTTTCCCCGGTCTTGTCACAGAATAAGTAATGAAAAATTTCGTGCCCATTTTAATCTGTCCGAATCGCAGGTGCGGCAAAAATATGAACCGAACTGGTTAAACTCCCCCCCCCCCCCCCCCCCCCACACTACGCCTCTGGCTTCTACCCTGCCGACTCGTGCTCGGGGCAGACAAGGAGTACTTGCAGCAGAACTTGTTTACAAATTTATCTGTTAAAAAAAAAAAATAGTATTATTGTATAGGCATTGAAACGTTTCTACTGCCGTGATGAGAAGTTAGGTTACAGTACTCATTTGCCACCTATCGATTCGAAAGAAAAGAAATGTCGGAAAGGTAATAAAACCGGGGCCACGCCCTTTTTCGTCCGATTCGATCCGGTTGGCGTGGCCTATTTTTAAGCCAGGACTTGCTGATTCCCCCGTAAACTTAATATAGCGTTTTCAATTTCTTTATCAGTTACTGAAGTAAATGTGTGGAAACCTTCTTCAAAAATTGAGTTTTGCTCTGGTTGGGGTGTTTGTTTGTTATCTGGTGTAATATTACGAGCAAGATCAAAGCCGACATTAACAAAATAATCATTAATAATATTTCCACAAAGTTTTGGCCTTTTTTCGGTGTCAGTGTTGATTCCCTGATGAGTAATTTCTTTTTGTAATTCATGTTTATGCTTTTGTTGGTTATTGTATTGATGATTTTCCAAAACTCATTGATGTCTTGACCAGTATTTTTTTATTTATTTTATCATGATACTTTTCTTTTGTCAGTCTAATTAAAAGCACAAGTTTGTTACGGTATTTCTTCTAGAAAGTGGCGATTTTTTCATCATTTGGGAATTTTTTAGACTGGTGGTAGTATTTTTCCTTATTTCTGATTGAAATCACCAGTCCATGGGTTATCCATGGCTTTATTTATCTGTGCTTAGATTTTGTTTTATAAACAATTTTTTGTGTAGATAGGTAAATGTGGTTTTGGAAAACTGTTTAGAAATTCTCAGCACAAGTATTTGGATTTTCCGATTCAAATATTGATACCCAGGTTTCCATTTTAAGATTTGGTCTTAAAATTTCCACATTTAAATGTTTTTTTTATTCATGTTTTTTGTCAGTTGAGCTAGAGTTGGTAGTTCTTTTATCAATGTTGTTGACGAATATACAGGTGTAGTGATCAGTTATGCAGGTTTTCCATAATATTGACATGTTTTTTCAGTGTTATTTGAATTGAACCATATGTGATCTATGCAGGAAGGGATTTGCCCGCTGACATTTCGTGTTGCATTATTTATATATGATTTATAATTTAGCAAAGTCATTACATTTATATAATCGTTCGTTTTGCCTTTTACCTCCTGTCCAATTTTAAGGTTGAAATCACCAAGGACGATATTACATATACCTTTTAGCAATAATTGTTCTAATTCTATAATGAAGCTGTTTGGATTTGATCCGTGTGTGCGGAAGATAGCCATGATATTGTGTATAACTTCATTCTTTTTTACGTTCAGTTGTACACAGTTTGTTAGCTGCATTTTAATTTCAGGATTGTGACATTTTTGTATTTATTTAGGATGAAAACAGCAATTCCACTGTTCTTGTTAATATGTGTTGTGGACGAATAACATCTGTAGTTCGGGATATCGTACAGTGTGGCAGCATCATTTATATTTAAGTGTGCTTCTGTTAAAACAATGAGGTCCGGTAAAGTTTCAAGGAGATTTAATATTAATACAAATTCATCGAATTTTTTTTGCAAACTTCGGATATTTTGGTGAAGAACAATGAAAGCACTTGGTACTTTTTTTAATAATTCGTTACATCAATATATATTAAATTTTATTGCTTAATTTTTGAAGATCAAATTCACTCAAGGATAAAAAAATCGCCCCATCCACTAGGGAAAAGTCGAAAATACTTTCGACATTCAATATCACAGTTATAAGTTGAAAAATTTGTTTAAACGTGTATTTGTTTAAACATTCAATTTAGCAGGCTGGTGTGGGTACCTCTGCCCTGGATACCATTTATTGGGTAACCAACACCCCTGCCATAGGTGATTCAAATGACTCGCTACGTTTGGTGATTTGGCAGGGGTATCCTGGATCTTGGGGTGAGGTACGTGTATGTATTGGTGGCGGATGCGTTTGCTCAACTACTGCACGGCGGGCCGGATCGGGAGAGACTGATTGAGGCAGTCATAACCTAGATTTCTCCAGCCGGACTCTCTCGACCGATCCTTACACCGCCCTTTACAACGCAGTGGGAGGGGTGGATTTGTACGTTCTCACTCCTTGACAAATTGACCCCCAGATTCCTTTCCACCCTTTATACCTTTTTCCTTCCCAGAACTTCCTCTCCTTCCTTTTATAAAAATACCCTCCACCCAGCATTCCTCAATGACGACATTGTCCCTGAGGATTTTTTTCCCTCAAGCCTCCTGTGTGGAACTACTGAAAAAAATCATTTCTCACTATTGAAACTGATAAAAGTTTCCAACTCCGACAGGAAATACAATACATTGGATGTGTTGTTTATCTGTAAAGTACTCTCAATACCATTTATAATTTAAATATTGTTTTTCAGAATTTAGTTTGCAGAAATCATCTACTATTGGGACTGGATTCAAGACAAACCATTCAGTCACAGAAAAGAAATTGTTTTCCTGTCCAACTTGTGCCTACAAGTGCAGGGTTAAAAGCAGTTTCATTCGTCATACAAGAACCCACACTGGAGAGAAAGCATTCTACTGCTCGAAATGCTCTTATTCGAGCCATGAGAAAAGCTCTTTGGTGAGACATATTAGAACCCATACTGGAGAGAAACCATTCGCATGCTCTAAATGTAACTACAGGTGCATACAAAATAATCATTTAGTCAGACATTCTCTAACCCACACTGGAAAGAAACCATTCTCATGCTCTGAATGTCCCTACAGTTGCATACAAATTAATAATTTAGTCAGACATACTCTAACCCACACTGGAGAAAAACCATTCTCGTGTTCGAAATGCACTTACAGGTGCCGTCGGAAAGATAGTCTTGTCATCCATTCCAGAACACACACTGTAGAAAAACCATTATCATGCTCTAAATGTAATTACACGAGTTATGATAAAAGCAGTATGGTTCGTCATATCAAAATTCATTCTCAGGAAAAACCATTCTCCTGCTCTAAATGCACTTACAGGTGCAAAAGAAAAAGTGATTTAGTGTGTCATACAAAAACTCACACCGAAGAAAAACCATTCTCGTGCTCGCAATGCACTTACAGGAGCATAAAAAAAAAAGATTTAGTTATTCATACTAGAACCCACACTGGAGAGAAACCATTCTCATGCTCAGAATGCTCTTTCAGGTGCAATAGGAGAAGTATTCTGGTTTGTCATAGTAGAACCCATGCTGGGAAAATGGTGCCCGGAACGCACTTACAAGTTTTATAAAAAAAAAATTTGGTTGTCTGTAAATTATGTTTACGGGCGATAATTTTACGTGATAACGTCATAAGAAAACTTTGACATAGATTTTACAGTCACAAGCCGAACGCTTGGGCCAATTGTGCCTCTCTATCGCTTGTTCCGCGCTTTCGCCGACCGCTTAGGCCAATCGTGCCTCTCTATCGCTTGTTCCGCAATATCGTTTGCACGCTCGGCTTAGGCGGAACGTGACAATGTGATAGTGAGTCATACTTTTTCATGAGTGCTGCCGGCGTTCATCGATTTATAAGACGTTATCACGTCAAAATGATTTTTTTATTCATAAAAAATCCCTTATTGGAGAGAAACCATTTTCGTGTTGGGAATATCCATTCTAAACAAATATCATTTACGACGCCATTTTACCAAAAACCCTCCCAAAAAAACTTTCCCATGGTTAGGAAAAATTTTAAAGTTAAACAATTTTCCATTTTAGAACATATAATGTGGCCAACCAAAATCTACAAAAACGAATTACCAGTTTTAACTTTAAGTGTGCTGATTTACAGATTATATTTGAAATATTCCATTTTTGTTCGTTGATCTTTCTTTTAAATTTTGTTTCTGAATATATTTTTGATTTCCTCTTTTTTTTTGTATCAAGTAAAATATTGTTGAATTCTTTTATTGTTTTGTATTTATGCTTTCTTTATCAAACAAAACCTGTGTTTATTTTCGAAGTTTTGTATGTGTTCTTTGTACGCTTGTCTAACTGATCTGTAAGTGATAGTTTATGTTTGTTAAAATTAGTTTTCTTGTTAAATTGTAGTGTTTGAACGAATAGTTGGTGTATATCAAGTTTGTCAAATGTTGAATTTGGTGTGTATCATTTGATATTTATTTAAATTATTAAATTTTACCTTTAAAATGGTTTTCTGTGCGATTTGCGCATGATCGATAACTGGGTTTGTTGCTCCTCCCCAAATCCTGATTCCGTAGTCTATATTAGATTAAGTAAGTGCAAAATATAATAAGTTCTTTTGATTTACTTATATGCTTTTTGTTTAGGAAAATGTGTTTTGTTTTAAGGAGTTTATTTGTGATTTGTTTGATATGATGTGTCCTTCTGAGGTTATGGTCAGTTATGATTCAAATAACAATCCACTGACTTTTATATTTCTTTTTTAGTTAGGTTATATTATTTCTCTTTATTTCTCTCCGGGTGATTGGAACTCTGACATCTACATCAAATACCAAATTAATCTCTGACATCTACATATTATATAATGTCTAAAACATACGGCAACTTCATCTAAAATTTTCTCTAACGCATTTCATGTTCAAATATAAGAAAAAAACCCTCTTACATCACAGTTACACCACCAGAACAATAACCAACCGAAACTACAATGTTCCTTCACTACGCACCACATCAGCTCGAAGACATTTCATGTACCTAGCTTCTAAAATATTTAACCTTCTCCCCGAGAACCTAAAATCCGAAACCCAACCCCATACCTTAAAAAAAAATATCACAATGGATCCTTGCATTTAGAAACGATGATATGTAAAACTTGCTATTTTAATTGAATTGTAATATAATAAATACAACTTGTAACTAAATCAATTGAATGTGTTACTTAAATTTCTAACTTAATTTGTTACTTAAACTACTTAAATGAATTGCATAAGTTAATAACTGTACACTGTACCCAATCTGTAAACTTCATCCGCCATAACACAGGAACATCCCTAGCATGGCGGATGAATTAACACAATCTTTTTGTTCATTGTATAAAGTTCTTTTAATAAATAAATAAATAAAAAAATACACGACATACCAAATCTACGACAAATCGTCGACTCAGTTCTTAATTATCCAACAGACTATTTTAGTTATTGTTCAATCTCCACTTTAAAATTAAAAATAAAGTATTAAAATGATAGTTAATCACTAAAATAAGAATTATTTAAACAAATGAGACCTTTACCATTACGGAAATAGCTTTATCTTAAACACCTAACATAATGTTTCATTGAAATAATGAAAGAAAACCTTCCCCGCCTGTAAAATTTTCTAATGGTCTGTTGGACAAAAACGAACTAAGGCGACGAAATCTATCTAAATCTAAGAATGGATCCAGTCACTCAAACTAGAGATGGACCATTCTGTGCCTGACGTATACTTACACGTGTAGCGAGAACCGCAGAATAAAATGTTTTGGTTATTCAACATAAATAAACATTGGAGAAAAACCCTTGTAGTGCTCGGAATGCCGGTTCAAGTGAAAAAACAATGCATTATATTATGTACATTACAAAGACATTTCTTAAAAAATAGCCTCTGCTAGAAAAAATTATCAAGGTCAGGGTAAAGTTGAAAAATATCCCATTATGACATTCTGCCAACCAATGACTGTTTAAAATTACATCAGAAAATAGTAATAACTTTTTGTGTGCTTTTTTCAATGAACATCTCGAACGAATAGCGAATCTGAGTTCGCAGATCATTTATTAAGTAATGATCATACATTTTATATACACTTAGGTCAAAAAGTTTTACATACGGGTAATTATTTTACATAGGGCATCACAGATGGTTTTGAAATCTTAGAAATAAGGAATAATGAAAATACCAAAACTGACATAATATATAAAACTGACAAATCTTAAAAAAAATATATAATTAAATAAACTTTGTTTCGAGACAGAAAATATTACCACAATATCCGTGATTATACCATTGGCGCGTGGTCCATAGAAAAATATATCTACCGTTTATCAAGATCATAATCTAGATTCTAAGAACAACTGTATATATAGATCCCCACTGAAACTAATCTTTTAATTTATGTGTATGATACTGCCGCCATGGCTCGACCCACAGCGCCCTTCTTGACAACATCAAGGAGGATACGGTGTTTCTACTTAGGTCGACAGAATAGCACTTAATCCCAAACATGGGAACACCTCAGCACAGGTTCGCCTAGTGAGGTGTTCACAAAATACTACGACTAACCTATTTACATACAGTTACGGATCATTAACATTTTTTTCTTTTTACTAAACCTATTATCTATGTAAACTACGTAATAATTTGTAAAGTGTATGTACAAGAATAGAAATAAATAAATAATTAATAATCAAATAATTTTTATGAACCCACTTTTGAATATTTTCCCACTAAACCGGTCTTTCCCTTCTAATGATATTGTTATCCCAATTACCAATAAACTTCCCCGCTCTTACCCCTCCCCCTCTCTTTTACCCCTACCCCAGTATTTAATCTATGATCTTTATTTAATTTGAAACTTCAATATATTTTAACTCCTGATGAGGTGAACAAATAAAGTGATGAGAACAAAGTTGTTTGTCTTTTAATAAAATTGATTTAAAAAATTAATATCACAGGGAATTTAAGTTTTTTACAAGCTTCTTAATTGTTATTTGACATAGTTTAGTGCGGCACGCGCCTTGGTGCCGAGTGGATTTGCGACAATTTACTACTAACTGTTATCAGTCCGTGCGACCGACATGAGTATACGTGTTACTATTTAACACTTCCGTACCGGACCAGGGGAACGCACTTACACTAACGAGAGTTTTACGCTGTATCTAAGTTGTTTTTTAAACCACATACTCAATAATTTAGGTAATCCTAGAAAAAATATTTGGTTATCGATCTGCATTAAAAAAATTAATATCGCATTACTACTTTTCTTAAAATTAAATAGTTTATAACTAATTCCGGCGAAATAATCTGTGCCACCCGCCCCCCTTCCCCTCTGTTCGGGCGTACCCCGTCCCTATCTGCTGAATGTATCGGGATAATTCTAAGCGATAGCAAGTAATTTCTAAGTTGTTAGTGGAAAGGACTAGATTGCGTTCGTTTACACTGCGCATCTCGTTTGCTCTTTTTACAATGCTATAATGTTCGCTTGCCGGTCAAAGATCATTCGGTCTGAGTCGTTTCCGGTGAACGCCAATCGCCAGTCGAGATTCGGAAACAAGGTGTTGTGTTGGCTATCGGCCCGCCTTCTCTGTTTTCTATGGAAAAATACACGCTATGGTCTAAATTCATTAGAATATTAATTTTGACTTTATTTATCAAACGATTTTTAAAATGACTACTGAAATACGATGAATATACTTCCCTCTAATTATTATCATAACAAATTACAAAAAAATATGTCATTAACACCCTTTAATAAGCAAAACAAATTGGGGTCCCCGGATGACCCCCCTTCGGGTCATGTGTGATTTTTTTCGTTCCGGGACGAAAAGATTAAATTACTCGCTACTCGACTGAACTACTAGCCAAGTCCGAACGGGCCTTTACACTCCTTTCTTCGTTCATCCGATCTACATGTTCAACCTCCTCGCATCCTATTCTTAACTTATCCATTGAGATAGAAAGGGACGGGACGGCATGATCAAGTGAATTAAACATTCAAGTTGAGTCATCCCAAGAGACAGAACTATATAGTATGCGGAGATGCGTTAATATGAAACAAACAAGGAGTATGTGTCAACAGAGTGCGTTGCGAAACGACGTGACACTTAGGTTATTCTAACTTAAATTCTGTAAAACATTTTAAAATCATCGAAATCAGTTGAGAATTACCTGAAAGGAACAAAAGCTTGTCAACATCTTGCTAATGGTTAGTTTTCCGCCAATGTTTGGTTTCCCGCCAATATGTAGTGAAAATATTGACCCCCCTTCGGGTCATGTGTGATTTTTTTTTGTTCCGGGACGAAAAGGTTAAAGTAAGTTATAATTTTTTACCCAAAAATCCCATTAAAGCGACGCTTCCCGGCTCAAAAAGAAGAAGATGGAGAGATATGTAATTACGAATGTTGGACAGAGCGCGATAATATTTTCAATGATAAATTGAAGTGAAAATTGTGAAAATACTTAATAAAACACGATTCAATAGAGCAAAAATTTATTTATTTATTTTGAGAAACATTACATATTACATTGTTATAATGAGCTTTGGCTGTCCAACTAGGCAATTTGCCCGTTTTAGAACACATTTTTTACATTCGGAACACAAAAATTATTTAAATTAAATATGTATGCGGCCAATTAAAAATTCACCCAGAACATGAAAATGGTTTCTCTTTGATTCTGGCGGCACATACATAATGTGCGACTAGAATTTTATAACTGCACTTCGAATAGTAAGCAGTATGCAAGTACTTACATTAACATAACACAAAAGAAAAGTAGAAGTATCAGCCCCTGAATTCCTCTGAAATCGGTAACATTAAAAAAAAATAGAGATAAAAGTGTTAGTAAGAAAAAAATAAATGAGCTGCACCCAGTTGAAGAAGCCTTCTGGAAAGAGAGAAATAGCGAAAAAAATAGTGATAACATAATGCAAGTATTTACAATAATAACAAAAAGAAAATAAAATGCAAAACCAAAAAAGTCAGAGTAGGTATTCAACAAACCACCAGGCAGTCCCAATGATAATGTGCATGGCTATCGGCCCAGACCGCAGACAAGGCCCGAGGTCCGCGCCCTTTAGCCGGCTCCCCGAGTTTGCCTCGAAGAAATGTATACGGGAAAGAAACGGAAGATTTAGAAGACCCTGGGGAAAAGATGAGCGTCGGGTTGTCGGAGGGGGGGCGGAAGGACGTCGAGACCGAGCGACTGTTCCTCAAGCCTACGCATGTCATTGGGGGAGGCGCGGGAGGATTGCGAGAAGACTACTTACTAACCCCGTATGCATGGACATTGGAGGGTCTAGAGTCGTTCAAATAAATGTAGCTTCGTTTAATCAAAAATAGAGTCTTGACGTGTGCGGTGAAGGAGGAAACCATATGTTTCCTTATAACGCCGTTGGGAAAGTGGTGGGGTCCCCTCCAATGCACTTTGAATAATCGAATGTTTTCCTTCGAAATATTTCAGCACATCAATTCACAACAGACATTTTACATTCTGAACACAAAACTGGTTTAAAATGAATCTGTTTGCGGCTATGCGGCGAATTGAAATTACGCTCAGAACATGAAACTGTTTTTTTTATTCTGGCAGCACACGTAGAGTCTGCAACCAGAATTTTATAACCGCACTTCGAATAAAATAAGATGTAGCTTCCTTTTTACAAAAAAATTAGAATCTTGCTAAAGACCTGAAGGAGTAACCATCTGTTATTTATACCAGGACGGGTAAGTGGTTGATAACCTCCAAAGCACTTCGAACAAGAAAGATTGTTTGTTTTACAACATTTTTCAAATTGGCAGTTATTTTGAAAATGGTTCACGCGGGCCGCTCATAATTCGTTCACGGGCCACATTGTGGCCCGCGGGCCTGGGGTTGGGCAGCCTTGGCCTAAATTAAATTGAATTTCATAAAGAATTATTTGACCTCGCAATAAAACGTACCGAATATCAAAGTGGAGAGCAGCTATAAAATGTGATATATTCTTATAAAAACACAACAATTAGTCAATATAACATGAACCTACTTACGTACAAGGCGAAGCGCGGCAATCAGTACCAATTTGTTGAAGAAACGACACCAGAAAAGTAGAAGCGCAACAACATGTTCAACGTAGGAATAGAAATGTGATGATCACTGAAGTTATCCAAAACTTTACAAATAGCACATAAATATTGTGCACTCAAAACAATAAATTTGGAAAAGCGGAGCACAAATGGCACTTTGCGAGGCCTTTAGATGCAATGCATAAATATACTAATCCCTAGATCGATATCTTCGGGCCTTCTCCATACAAAATGGTCTGTCGTCATATCTGTCATCAAAACCACAGATAAACCCATAAAATGAACTGCAACGGCGCGAGTAGACTAAAAGATGAGTAGACTAAAAGATAGAGGAAGACTATTTGTCTACCATAGACAATACAATCGCACTCGACCTACTTCATTCATTAGCCCAATAAATTATTTAAAAAGCAAAAATGCTTGAAAGCACAAAAAGGTGAAAGTTTCCCCAGGACAACATCATTCCATCTGACAAAACGCTATCCTGAGGAAATGAGCTTTACATCATTTTTTACAGCTCATTTTCTCAGCAGGGAGCTTTGTCAGACGGAAACCTGTTATCCTGAAAATGATAACTCATGGGTACATTTTAAAATACTTTTTTAATTTTCAGAAAGACAATCGATAATAGCGTATAAAACACTGGATCCGCTGGAAATATCGATACTGGAAAGGAAAAATGGCTAGAGCGTCGTACTGCTGTGACATTAAAGATGAACCTACATAATAAGTTATACTGTTTGTTTATGTACGTTCATCTTTAATATCACAGCTATATGGCGTTTAAGCCATTTTTCCTTTCCTGTCTCCATATATATTTTAGTTATTGTAGAACAAAATAAAAAATCTCAATATTCTAAACATATAAATATTATTTCCTTTCAACCAAAATAACAGATGTATGAGTATACTTTCCCATAGGATGAGGACCCATTTCAGCCATCTCACAGCAAAAGTTCTGAAATAAATATATCACATTTAAAAAAACCATACATCACATTAATAAATTTGGGAACGCATAATACTTGTGATGAACAAAGTTGACAATGCGACAGGCCACGTCAAGAGTCGGAATAGTATGTGTGAATCGGTTTACATGAATTCTGTGGGTCGAAATACGTGAGAGGCGGAGAGCGATAGACAACCTTTGCCGCTCTAAAACTCATACCAAAATTATAATCAAATCACTTGCATGGATTGTAATCAACGTACGATCCATACCACTCATTGGGACTGCTACCGAGATAGTGGATCATTAATAATCATCTGCAACAGGGCCTCTCTTTCTTTATGGTGGAAACGAGAGGTTAAACTAAGCTTTCCGAGCATTATTTGACCCTGTTATACGTGCAAGGAATCGTAGCAAGTAGAGATATAAACAAAATCACCTTTCTTTGGAATCATGCGACATGTCTTCAACTGAGGCGTTGAATTCTCCTCTAGTGCTCTTGTTATATCTGAAAATTGAAAACACTTTTTACGATATTTGTATCTCAAATGAAATTATGTTCACAAAACAACATTTTGTATTGAGCTCCTACAGAGAAATGCGAATGCTACCATTTAAATACTCCACATACATTTAAATGTAAAATTGAATAAAGCAAGGATTGTATGCAAAGACTGAGTTGTTTGGCAGTCGGTCCTCTCCGCCTATCCTGCGGGGAAACATGATGATTTGTTAATTCAAGGTTTGTTAAGTAAAACATTATTTTTACCTTGTACGAGGTCTTGTATGAGATGGGCATTTTCACCTTGGCCAATTGCCACTAAAGCTTCCACCTATCTTCTGGGGTGAGAGGTGATCGGAGGAGACTTTTTCCTTCTGTCCAGAAGGGTTTTCGGGACTTCAAGCGGCATGCTGCATGTTATGAGGTGTTCGAACATTTTCTGAAACGAAATATGTAAAACATTAACCACTTGTACCCATAAGCTTGTTTTCACGATAAATTCAAAAAAGTTTTTCGTAAGCAAATGTCATTAACCTCAAATTGATTTACAGATAAATTAAAATGAATGTAAATGTTTTATGTAATTACCTGATTTCTTGATCTCAATTATAGACGTGTGTATACCATTTTTTCACCTCTAGAATTCATGTAAACACATTTTGAATAAAAATATGTCCAACGGCAAATCAAGCATCAAATTATGGTCGAACATAAATAAACATTTCCGTTCGACATGCACGTCGCACGAAACTGACTTTAGTTAATTCTGTGAAGCCTTTAACGCTGCACGGCTTTTTAATGATTTCTCGACGCGCTTTAACATTAGCAACCAACACTTTAAATTCAAAATATTTACGTACAACACGCAATAACATCGACGCTAAAAATGTCAAATAAAATCCCTCTACCGGATAATAAATATACTAAACCCTACCGGATGTTTCTAACAACTATCACCGTCATCATCGAAATAAATACATAAACCGGATGTATTCGGCGGCGACGCCATTAGTTTCAAAATTTTAGTAAGTTATACGCCCCTGATGCAATGTGAACGTCACAAGTTGATGATGATGACACAGCCATAGACAACAAACTATCGAAGAAATTAATCAAAAATGACAGTTCCTACTTTTGATATATATAATAATAAGGAAATACTCGACATTTTTTTCGGCTTCGTCCAGTCTTTTACGGTTATGGATTACAGAAAGCTTAGATATATGCTGAGATTTACGTATTTTCGATCAATACTCTATGGTATCTACAACTCACTTAAGTTGAATAATAATTTTGTGAACCAATAATTACGCGGAGTTAATAAATACTTTACCGAATTTAAATTTATATTCGATGAAGACGAAAGTGATCTAATAAATAGTAATGAACATCGCTTATAATCTAATATAATCTCCCGGTTGACAGTTGACATAGACAAGTGATAGCGGCATTGTCACTTCTATGGGCATATTCTCTTCAATTCCTATTCCAATTATAAACGACCATCTAAAATATTATGGATTACGGATTACGGCCCCGGCCTATCTTATCGCTTATTCCTAATATAAACGGGCCTTAAGTGTTTGTGACCACTTTATAAATCCAACAGGAACTGGTGCCAAAAATTGGCTGTTCTTCGGATCCACTGTCATCCAGTGATAGTCAACGGAACAAAGTAACCGAGGTAGGCAATGACCAGTTAATTATTTATCAAAAGTATCAAGAAGTAAGCAGTTAATTATTTTGGTTAATTAGTTAAAATTTTATATGAAAAGGGTCGCGTAGCCGTTCCTTCCAATGCAAGTCACGTTTCGTAGACTTCTATGGTTTTCAAATTGTCAAACTTTATAAATACTGTCAACGTATTATATCTGTCTTCTTATCCGTAGTAAGTGTTGATAATCTAGTGATTAATCTACCGAGTTTCTCTTATCTATCTGCTGTAATATAAAATACTCGATTCAAATAATCCATCATCAAAATTCAAAACGATTGATAACACAGAAACATTATTTTGTGTACCTATTTGAAACTGCTAATGATAGTAAGTAGGTAGACAGTTAAAGACTCTCATTCTTAATTACAGTACACTACCTGCTTTCAAATTGCAATAATTATATGCATTGAATACCCATGCAAAACATCAAAGTCCTTTTAATTCTCTATGACGCTTACGGCAGTGTAGTTGCGAAGTGTGTTTTAGAAATACCTTTTTTTTCAGAATATCTCACAAGCAATTTACCTGAAATGGATCTTATGACCCCAGACATCGGTTTCATAAAGTCCGAACCGGAGACAAGCCCTGCAGAAGAACGACCAACATTCCGTGGTGATGCAGTATTGCAATATGAGATTGTCAATCATGAGACACGAGACGCTTCTGCCATCAAGTGTGAACTGGGGACTTTAGCGGTAGAAGAACACGGACAAGAACGTGCCACCTATTCTGAAATAGATATTGACTATCCTGACATTAAAAAGGAATGCTTCGTTCATCTGGAAAGGATCGACCAAAAACGAGGTAAGCAGTTATTCTTCCTATACTTATTCTTCCGATACCCTCTCCCTTGTGAGGTTGGTTTGCCCCGCAGATTGCAACTCGTCAACTGTCTTTGTAAATCATGTCTTCATTTATCACGAATCACTCAACCCCCAGAAAGCTAATCATACTATCTTGCAACTGACACCCCCTTTATTCGACTATTTTTTTTTTTTTTTTCAAGAGCGGAGACGGTTTACATAAATAATGTTCCCGTGAGCACTTAGGCCGTAGGCCCATTGTGCTGTCTCCCATTTTACCTCATTCTTTTGACAGTAATCCAGTCCCTTTTACAAAGTTCACCAGTATTGTCATTGGAAACGAAGCTGTCTTCTGGTTCGACAGTGTCTTCCCAGGTCTCATTTCTCCTCTTCACTCCTCCGCGGTTCCCTGAAGGCCCCATGAGGGAGAGTTCACCTCCCCTTGGTTCCCTAAAGGCCCCGCAAGAGAAGAGCCCCACTCCACCTTGACTCCCCGAGGGCCCCAGGAGGGAAGAGGACTTATCTCTCCTCTTCACTCCTCCTTGGTTCCCTAAAGGTCCCTATTCGACTAAAACTCGTATGTTTTTATGGCTTCATCAGTATTTGTACATTTAGTAAATTAACTCTAAGCTCCCCGCCCTTTCAGCCCAGGATTTTTTTTATGTTTGTGCAGATACTGCAGATTTAAAATTCTCAAGCATTTATTTTAAATCTTTCCTATCAATACTTGGCAAAGTTTTACGATTAAAAGGGAAAATATAACAACGAACCATCCTGATTGCTATTGATAGTATTAGGCAAAGTTATTGAAGTACTTACTTTCTGTTATTTTAACCAATTTTTGGTAATTTCATCAGAAACCGCCCATTAAGGAAATCGCTTTCGTGGTTAGTTTGAACTCACAGGTTCAACGGTGAAACCAAATTGGCTTCGCTTTATGAAAATCTTTACACGTAATACGGAAAATGAGGTGAGGTCGATCTGATGTCGAGATTTTCATGTTTTACACAGTCGAACATGACCGAATAGGATAAGAACACATTGGCTCATTTGGTAGAGCAAGGCGAAGGTCCTGGGTTCGACCAGTCTATTCCAGTATCTTTTTCTGATTTTATGATTATCTGTTTTCAGATTTTCGATTGAGTTTCGCCAATATTGTCTTCAATTAATTACATATTTACATTTCTTAATGTTACCACATCCTGGTACCAATTATTGTACCGTTTATTATATTATTTTTAACTCCTGCACCAAACTCTAGAGCTAGATCTCTTCATATGTAGCCACTCTACCTCTAGTACCAACATTCGGAACACACATGCAAGCGTTGTAAAACAAAACAACTCTAGGAAACAAAAGAACTAGGTTTAAAAAAATGGATTTAGAAAATTTACGTAAAATATAATATAACTAAGCACATAACTGCAAGTCATTTGATCTCATACGAAAACGTTGTTCGTAGTTCCAACAAGAAGACTTTATTATTATAACAAGGTGTGTGAACTCGATTCTACTGTATGATATCCACGAAGCTCTGCACCCTAGTAGAAACAGTCGCTATTCTGCTATTCCTTTGAAAAACTCACAGCCTGAACAATATTCTGGGTACTGCATAGTACTGAAGTTGTTTTATTTTATTATTGTTCCGCACGCAGTTGTTTTGATGTTTACAAGAAGCTAGGCTTTGAAAAAAGTTTCCAATACTAAAAATGAGAATAAAGGTTCGCTCACGCAGAAACTGAAATGCTACCTGTTATCAAAGCAATTCGAAATTTATGAACGCTACCATGGAAACCTGTTAACAAGGCAACTGTAAAGCAACTGCCACACAAGCAAAAGTGCTGGTGCGTTGACAACTGGTTTCATTTCAGTTTCTCTATGAGCGAAGGCCTTCACAGTAATTCTGGACAAGTAGCGGAGGGAAGTTACAGGTGTTACGTATTAGCGTGGAAATACATTAATATGTATATTCACCACTTTGTTTTGATATAATAGTAGGTGTTATGGATGTAACAATATTATATATTAAATGACGTACAAATATTTTTTATATAATTAATACTTTTTTGTTCAAAATCAACCTCAGGGGTAAGGAAATTACTCGACCCACGGGGATAAAGTCGATTAAACAACGATGTTTTAATGAAAAGGTTTTTATTAAGGTAAAGTGTAAATGTTTTAAACCTTCACAGAAAAAACCAAACTTTTATTGTGTTGTTTATCTTTCATGTACCTCAATACCATTAATAATTTAAATATTGTTTTTAGAAAACGGATCGTCAGAATCAGCTACTACTGGCACAAGAGACCTGGAAGCAAATCAATCAGTCACGGGAAATAAATCGATTTTCTGTCCTGTTTGTACCTACAGATGTAGGTTTAAAAGCCTTTTAGTTCGCCATGCAAGAACCCACACTGGAGAAAAACCATTCTCGTGCCCTAAATGTCATTACAGGTGCAATGAAAAAAGCACATTGGTTCTTCACATTAGAACTCACACTGGAGAGAAACTATTCTCTTGTCCTGAATGCTCATATAAGTGCAATCGAAAAAGTATCCTGGTCCAACACAGCAAAACCCACACTGGAGAGAAAACATTATCCTGCTCAGAATGTTCTTTTAGGTGCAATCAGAAAAGCCATCTGGCTCGTCATATTAGATTCCACACTGGAGAGAAACCATTCTCGTGCCCTAAATGTAATTACAAGTGTCAAGAGAAATGCACATTGATTCGTCATATGAGAACTCACACTGGGAAGAAACTAATCTCTTGTTCTAAATGCTCATACAAGTGCAATAAAAAAAGTGTGCTGGCCCTACATAACAAAACCCACACAGGAGAAAAACTATTCTCATGCTCAGAATGCACTTACATGTGTGTACAAAAAGGTGATATACTTAAACACATTAAAATCCATACAGGAGAGAAACCATTCTTGTGCTCCAAATGCACTTACAGATGTATACGAAAAACAGATTTAGTGAAACATACTAGAATCCACACCGCAGAAAAACCATTCTCGTGCTTGGATTGCCCTTACAGATGCAGACAGAAAAGAGATTTGGTTAATCACACCAGAACTCACACTGGAAAGAAACCATTCTCATGTTCTTAATGCACCTACATGTGTAAACAAAAATAATATTAAGTGAGACATAATCTCACCCACACCGGAGAGAAGTCATTCTCATGCTCAAAATGAACTTGTAGGTTGATACGTAAATTTGATTTGGTTTATCATACTAGAACCCACACTGGTGAAAAAACCATTTTGCTCTGATTTTTTTTACATGAGCTCCACACAGGAGGCGCCGAATTTCCCTCAGGACCTACGTCATCTTTGGGGATGCTGTGTGGAGGGTTTTTTTCTAAGGTAAGGAATGGGAGGAGAGTTCTGGGAAGGAAAAGGGTTTAAGGGTTGGGTAGGAATCTGGGGTTCAGTGTGTCCTAGCCGTCCTAGTTCAGTTCATCTGCCGCCAAGATCTAGACAAACCTTACCCCATAAGCCTGGGCACCCCTGCTAAACCACCAAACGTAGCGAACCACTTGGAGTGATCTATGGCAGAGGTGTTGGTTATCCAATAAAGGTTCGCCTCCCAAATTGAATGCTCTTATAAGTGCAATCGGAAAAGTAGCCTGGTCCTGCGTACCAGAATCCACACAGGATAGAAACCATTCACACGCTCAGAATAACAAATGTTTAGTTTAAATGATTTTTATTTAACTGGAAGTCATAATTTGCATTAGGTGTTCATAATTACGATGTTATTTTGAGAATACTTTTAATCGATTTTAGTATACATTAATTACTGTACTTAACACCTACAACATTGCTTAATTTCAAAATATGCAATTTTTTGTTGTTGTTCGTGTGTTGTAATTTATTTATTTATTTTATTTTTTTGTTATAAAAATACAAAGTATAAGGAAGCTCTAGACTGTCCAACTACAACAATAAATATCATTGACAGCTGTCGAGTTTTTTTTGTATATTTGTATATTTTTTTGTATTTTTTGTATATATGTATTTTTGTATATTTTTTGTGTATTTAAACAAATCTCAGTGTACTGCAACATAATTTAGTGCACTACGTTTATTTATTAATAACCATTGCAAAATCAACCTAAAAATTCAACATTATTATCAAAATTTATAAATCGATTTGTTTAACAATCATTTGTGTGCAGTGTTCCCTACGTCTCGCTCTAACAAGTGACAGGATCAGGTAGCGACGTATTCTCTCCCTCGCACTTACTGGATAACACTTGCGGACGCTCCCGCTACCTACTACTGCTAATTACCTGTACATTGCGAGCAGGGTTGTCACCTACATTCTTTTCTTTTATAAAAAAAAAAAATCTCATTTTCGAAATGAATAATAATGAAGCAATTGCTTTCTTAAACAAAGCTAAGGAGGAGATTAATAGCATCCACAATGCCATTACCGATCCTGCCTTGAAAATAACAAAAGATCAAATGGCAAAAATACTCAGTAAACTTTCTAATCTATCTGGAACTATGCAAGACCTTGGAGTAACTGTTGGAGTTCTTGAAGGAAAAGTTATGACATTCGAAAAAATCATTGAAAAGAAAGTATTACCACAGGAAACAACACCAATTTGTGACGTGCTTGCTGAGATAGAGGAACGCAAGACCCGCTCGAAGAACGTCATTTTACTCAACGTCCCCGAGTGTAATTCGAACTCTAACACGGTGAGTGTCTTGGAGGATGGAAAAAAGGTGTTAGCAGCTATTAGTGAAATTAATAGCGAGTTCAATCTAGAAGATGTGAAAATTTGCAGACTTGGAAGTAAAATTCTAAACAAAACCAGGCCAATTAAATTAGAATTTGATGAAGTCAAACAGGCGAAATTAATACTATTTAACAAAACTATTCTTTCTAATGGAATTAAAATCAAACCTGACAGGACTCTACAACAAAGGCAGCATTTAACTGACCTCTGGAAGGAATTAGAAGAGAGGAAAGAAAAGGGCGAAGTCGATTTACGAATCAAACATTTCAATGGAATTCCCAAAATCATCAAAACCCAAGCAAAAAACTGAAAAACAAACAGAACAGATTTTCTAGACTAACAGGATATTATCAAAATGTACGGGGGATGCGCACGAAATTGCACCAACTTAAAACTAACTCCCCAATCTTCTCACACGACATTCTGTTTTTAACTGAAACATGGTTAAATGCTGATATCAGCTCGTCAGAATTAGGCCTACATCACTATACCACATATCGTTATGATCGAAATTCTATCACGAGCAAAAAGTCTAACGGGGGAGGTGTGATGCTGTGCGTATCCAAGAATATACCATCTATTAAATTACCGGTTAAACACAAAAGTGTTGAACAAATTTTTGTATTGCTCAATATACCTAATGGAAAAATTATTATCAGCTGTGTCTATATCCCACCTGCATCGGATTTGCAAACGTATAAAAATCACAATGAGGACATAGAAGCACTCAAATTCAAATATCCTAAAGCAAAATTCATTATTGCCGGTGATTATAACCTTCCTAACTGGACCAGCCAAGATGACAACAGACCTGCTATAAACCAAGCCGAATTACAGTGTGCTAAATGCAGTGAAATTCGTGATATGTCAGTATTCCTGGGATTAACTCAATCAAACAAGATTTTCAACTTTAACAATCGAATGTTGGATTTAGTGTTTTCAAGTGATTCGAAAATAGTGGTTGAGTTATCCGACGAATTATTATTACCGTTAGATCAACACCACCCACCATTGGACATTATCATAACAAATATGCCTTTAACATCTTCAAAAAAAACAAGTGCCCCATCGTATAACTTTTCCAAAGCTGAATACCATCATATTACTGAGTACCTTACCCAAACAGATTGGTCTTTTTTAGATGAGGAGAATAATATTAATGATCAAATTGAATACTTTTACTCGATTTTAAATACCTCTATAGAACAATTTGTTCCCAGGGTTAGCTTCACATCATCTAATTATCCAAAATGGTTTTCAAGGGAACTAACTAGTTTAATTAATAAAAAAAAATGTATCCATAGAAAATATAAACATACCAGAAATCCTAACGATTATATAACATTTTCTAAACTACGAAAACAATGTAAAGAATTATCATTAAAATGCTATAGTGATTATGTTAATGTAATAGAAAATGAGGTACATCATCACAATGTGAAAAAATTCTGGAATTTTACTAAATCTCAACGAAAAGACAACTGTGGATATCCTAATAGCATGTACTTTAAAGAAAAATGTGTTGACAGTATTGAGGGTATAGTAAATCTCTTTGCTGACTCATTTAAAAGTGTTTACGATAAAGATATTCCCGTCAATGCAATCTCCAGTACGTCAGTAGAAGAGTCATTAAACCTAAGCCAATGTTTCATAAATTTAGAATCCATAGAAAGGGGCATTAAAGCATTAGATAGTAATAAATCTGCTGGACCGGATGGTATTCCTCCCATATTTTTAATAACTTGCATTGATAGTTTGATATATCCTTTACATAAACTTTTTAACAAATCCTTAGCTTCTGGCTGTTTTCCGGCTTTGTGGAAAAAGAGTTATTTAACGCCTATTCATAAAAAAGGTGACAAAAGCGATATATCAAACTATAGACCTATTTGCATTATGTCTGCTTTACCCAAACTTTTCGAGTCATTAGTATTAGATACCATTGTAAAACCTATCAACAATATTATTGTTCCTAACCAACATGGCTTTATCAGAGGTCGATCTACCTTAAGTAATTTAACTATCTATAATAATTACATATGCGAATCCCTTAGTCTGAAACAACAAGTGGATTCTATTTACACCGATTTCAGTAAAGCATTTGATAAGGTTCGACATCACATTCTTATATCTAAACTCAGACTGTTGGGCATCAAAGGTAGTTTATTGACATGGATTATCAGTTACCTCAGTAATAGAGTGCTTAGTGTCAGGATTAATTTTATAGAATCCTATGTATTCGAGGCCACAAGTGGTGTCCCGCAAGGGTCCCACCTCGGCCCAATATTCTTCTTAATATTCATTAATGACATTGTAAATATATTTAAAGATGTACAAGTCCTACTTTTTGCAGATGATCTAAAATTGTTTAAAAGAATACGAAATATACATGATTGCCTAATTTTACAAGCTAATTTAGATGAACTTTTTAAATGGTGCAAACAAAATATGTTATTTTTGAACATTGAGAAATGTCAAGTAATTCGATTTTCCAGAACTCATTCTCAAATCTTACATGAATATAATTTAAATAATGTTAAATTAACACCAGTATCACAAATTCGCGACTTGGGAGTTATATTCGATTCAAACTTAACTTTCACAGCTCATATAGATGAAATAACTAATAAGGCTTTAAAGATGCTTGGCTTCCTTTGTAGAACCTTAACTGATTTTAAGTCCTTTGATTGCATGAAAACACTCTATATTTCATTAGTTAGAAATCAAGTGGAATATAATTCACCTATTTGGTCCCCTTTCTATAAAGTACACTCTAACAAAATAGAACGGGTTCAACACAAATTTCTTAGGTACTTAAATTTCAAGCTCAAAATCCCAATAGAAAACATTAATTATATAAGTTTGATGAATCGACTTAATTTAATTACGCTATGTGACAGAAGAATCATTTCAGATTTAATTTTATTATACAGAGTCATGAACAACCTAATTGACAGCCCTGCCATTGTTAGTACCATTAAACTCCATGTACCGACAAGGAATACTAGACAAAATATTACATTCCTTTGCAACACATACACAACCAACTATCAATCACACTCACTTACCAATAGGATGCATGATTTAGGCAACAAGTTTGGTGATATTGTAGATATATTCGCTGATTCCCTTTATAATCTAAAATGCATTTTAAACCAACACTTTGTGGAATCCTACAAATTATTGTAACGTGGGTGTAATATATTTAACGATTTGATGTGTTATTGTAATGTTTTATATTGTATTTTATTCTATGTTATTGTCAAATGTTATATTGTTTCAAATATTTCACGGTTTTACGCTATAATCTTCAAAAACTACCTTTATATTTTTTAAATGTTTTCATTTTTATAACTTTTGATTTAAATTCTATTTATGTTTAATCCTCGATATCTTAAATATTATTGTATAATCTACGTAAAAGCCCATATGGGCGTATAACAACAATAAATAAATAAATAAATAAAACTAGGAAGGACTCCCGTTCTGGGACAGTCAAATAAGGGAAAGGAAATAACATTTGGGAAACAAAAGAAATATGAGGCGCTCGTAAGACATTATTATCTACTGAACCAGTAAAAATTTTGTTCTTTTTTGAATACTAAAAAAACAGTAGGTATACAAGAGAAACCGAAAAGGAAAATAAAATAAAAATTTTGGATACAAAGAGAAACATACCATTAACCATTTTATTATTATTGGATACAAGAAAAACAGCAAAGAAAATCAGCATGAAAACAGTAAAGAAAAGAAGATTAAATTTTTTTAAATTTTGGGAACAAAAGAGATAATAGGTAGATAAAATAATTTGAAACTTCCAAATTTCTTCGTAATGCAATATGTTCGTCTCTAATGTTGATTATAAATAACAAGTTAAAATAAATAAAAAGTTTTTAAGCTTTTCATAAATTTAAAAAATGGTTTTGTACCTTACTGTTACAAGTACATAACTGACGTACGTTTCCATAACTTTAAAAATAATAGTGATAAGAAAATTCCGAAAACACAGAGTTTTATAAAAATATGAGATCTAAAGAGTTATTTTGTCCCTTAAATTTAATAGATTAGATAATCGCAGTATTTATTTATTTATTGATCAACGCCCTTTTTCAGGGCTTTTACATATTAATGGTAATAAATACAATATTTATTGTACATAACTGAACTGCCTGAGTAACAATATTTTATATTTATTTAAAGATAAACTGAAGATGTCCACGGACTTGGTGTAATTGTTTCCTTCCATTAGTAATCTGTGTAAAGAGGAATACATATGGTAGTTAGTCCCAGAATTTCTGCACTGAAATAAATCCTGACTTCTTGTATCACGTTGTGGAATCCGGAAGCTTATCAATTCAAGCAATACCGGACTATCAACTAAATCATGTAGAATTTTATATAGAAATACCAAGTCAGTGAAAATTCTTCCGTCTGACAATTTGAGCACATTCATATTATTTAACAGAGTGTTGTAGTTCAACATAATTGTTGTAATCCCCATTTTGAAATTTAGAAAACGTAAGAATCTGTTGTGTATTCTTTCAACAGCTTGTACATGTATGTTATAATGTGGATTCCAGACGGGAGAATTGTACTCAAGTTGACATCTAACGTACGCAAAGTATAACGGTTTAATAAACTTTATACTTTATATTGTTGAAATTTCTAGTTAGCCTAGTTATAAATTCCAACATTTTTAAGCCCTTATTACAGATTTCTGTTATGTGGTTAACAAATGAAAGATTAGATTGGAAAGTGATGCCTAAGTCTTTAATTTGTGTTAGTGTCTCAAGAGCATTGTCATCAATGTAGTAATTAAAGATCACTGGATTGTTTATTCGAGAAAATCTAATTATTTGATATTTTGAGATATTTATATAGATATTTAAGTCTATTTTCCTAACACCAAATTAACAATTTGTTGATATTCTTGAAGAATGTTGCAATGATAAATATTTTGAATAATTTTAAAAATTTTTAGGTCATCAGCAAAAAGTAAAATAGATACATTATGAAATATATTTGTAAGATCATTTATAAGCAATATAAATACGATTGGGCCAAGTTGTGAACCCTGTGGAACTCCACGTGTTGCATGAATTTTTTCTGACATGGAGGATTTTATTCTAACAATTTATTGTCTTCAAGTAAGGCCACAAATTGGTAGAATAAAATATGTTGGTACAGCTTAATTGTTCTTTTGGTATTTTAAGTTAATTATTTTAAAAACTTGGGAATTTTTAGAATTCTCTTGTTTTAAGTATTTTTTCTTCGGGTAAGAATAACCTCTTCGAATCCAATGTTTCAAAGACCCAATCATGTCTGATTACGTCTAAAAGGGATCGAAATGAAAATCTAATCTCAAGCATTTGCGAATAACTAATCATTGATTTCTCATGCTGTGAACATTTCTAATTGGAGTGTCAATATCTACGTAAATACCAACGGCAATTCTATTATTGTAATAATTGATAACACTCTGTAAATGTTTCTCAACAGACTGTGATACTGGGCCTAGACTGTTCTAGAAATTTCTAGAGAGCGAAACTTCCAGCCCTTAAGACTTCAATTGTTCCCCTTTAATTTGAAAACGGGAACCTTCATCATGGATGGGGGATAGGGGGCTACCACACCATATAACTTCCATGATTACACAGGGGCTCGTTTTTTCAGTATATATTAACTTTATAAATATAAAAATCTCACGTCACGATGTTTCTTCGAGATAGACTCCGAAACTACTGAACCGATTTTGATGAAATTCGGCTTACTGTGTATAATTTGGTCCAACTTAACAGATATGATATTTTTTATCTCGATTATTGACCTCAACATAATCATCTTCTTCCCTTTATCCTATTTGGGTTGGGGACTCACTGCATCGACAAGGCTCCTCCATACGTCCCTGTCTTATGCTGATTGTTCGACCTCCGTCCATGGCAGTCCCATCCTCTCCTCACACAGTTTCTGGAGTTGCCTCGCCCAACTGTGTCTGTGGCGGCCCACTGGACGTCTACCTCCTGGAATCGCAGTTAGTATCTTCCTCGGAATTCGGTCAACAGTCATTCTTAGTACAAGCCCAAGCCACCTCAGTTGCGATCTTTCTATGAAGAGTAGCAGTGGTTCAATGTTAATCCTATTTCATAACCCCCCTGCCACTCCTCTCAAGTATCTCATTTCGGCAGCTTGGACCCTAGATTATTGACCTCAGTATTTATAATTAAACGTTTGTTATACGACATGCCTTGTAATTATTTGTAAGTACCATAAGTTTCTAACAGATGGCGGTGGGGTTTATCGACAACACTTTGTTATCTAGGTTGGGTAACCATCCAGTAGTTGGCATTGTGTTTCGATTCACGCCACAGCAACGCGTAGCCGGGTCAGTCTAGATTCTAGAATAATATAAATTGATTATTCAATTTTATTCCAATATAATGCGGTGTTGCGCTACCTCCTTCCTTAGATAACGTTTCGACAGCCTTACACTTAATTTACAAGTATACCTTGATGATGGATACTATTAAGATTTCCGAAACTTTTGATAAGAAAGGGAGGCATAACACTGCGCAATACATAAAATTTGCCAGAATAATATTACCTGCTGTTTTAGCAGTCTTAGCACCACAGCGAAAATTTATGCTTGGGATTTGTTTTAGTGCTGTTGATCTATCTAGTGTTGGAATTTTGTATTCTTGACATTTCGTTCTTCTTGCTAGAAGTCTGACGAACCCGGTCTGACTTTTTTAATTGTTCTTTAGACTTTATGTCCGGGTTAAATCTTCCCCACAGGAAAAATTTAACCCTTCCACACACTTTTCCACAAATGATCATCTAGTCAATCCACGCGATGTAATTGCATTGTATAAGTATAATAAATTCAAAACTATACAAGAACAACACGTCAACCTACCAGAGACCATATGGGAAAATACTTCACCGACTCCAGATATTTTCATATCAGAGGGTTCGGCTCAATAGAACTCCTAACTGAACCGATAAATCCTACTGATCCCTCAATATAAATATTTAAAAAATCTTTCGTAATCCTACATGTGTTAAATATGACTGATTTTTGCATCTTTATATAAAGATTCTTTGATAAATCTAATAAGCCTAAATTTTTAATTAGAGAGCTAGGTATAATGCCAGTAGCCGAAATAACAAATGGTAATATTTTTATAGTCCGAGAATGCCAAATTCTTTTAATCCCATTTCTTAAATCTGTAGGTATATTTTCTAATTTTTTCAGAAACAGATTTTTGAATATTACAGGAATTTGGAATAGCGACATCAATGATATAAGTTATTTTTTTAATTTTGTCATGTAAAACTATATCGGGTCTATTATGACGAATCGTTCTGTCTGTTGGTATAGTTTTATCATAATATATTTTATCAAATTCATTTTCTAAAACGAATTTGGTTCGTATTCATAATATGGTACTACATTACGGCAGTCAATCAATTTATGTTTAATTACCAAACTTTGATGAATTATTTTTAAAACCTGATTGTGTCTAAAAGTATATTCGGAAGGCGCTAATATAGAACATCCCGATATAATATGTTCTATAGTTTCCGGAAAAGCCAAACATTTTCTACATAAATCATCAATTTTATTTGTATCTTTGATTACATACTTCTTATAATTTTTAGTATAAATGACTCTATCCTGAATGGCAAGCATAAATCCTTCTATTTCTGCGCTCAATTCTCCAATACTCAACCATTTGTTTGACGAAAGTTTGTCAACATACGTTTGGTTGAGATAATTGAAGTGTTTGGCGTGAATAATTTTATTTGACCAGGAATCTAATTCCGAATCTAGTTTCTGGTTGGTATTTAAAAGAATGTTGGCATTCTCGTCGTATAAATTTAAAGGTGTAATGTTTTTATCTGCCTTGCAAATTATTTTGTGCATTTCTGAACTATTAGCTTTCGTATGGAAAAAAGTTCTTGGCATTTTTACCTGATTGTGTTTCAAAGAAGTTATTTTGACTATATTACATTATTATTAAGTGTGATTCCAAGAATACATTTCTATTATATGGTTATCGTTGAGTTCCAATACCTGCCCTAACCGATTTTCTTACTTTTGAATATATCAGTAAGTAACAATAAGTTAAATTCTTGAAATTCAATCTGAGATCTTCAAATTAAGTTAAAAATAAAAAATCGAAACCTATCTTTTCTAAGGGAATATTAGTAAAACCATGTGGCAAAAGAAGCTGTAACGGGTTATAAGGTCTAAATTTAGTACAAATCTGACATCGATTGATAACATTTTGAATGTCAGTTAATATTCAGCCAAAAATTAATATTTTTAAGAAGACTTTAAAGCGTGTTTACACACAGCTATAAAAGATGTAGCTTGGTTTATTTTTGCATATCACTCGCCATATATTCCCATTGGGAATGGGCAGCGTGTTCACACACAGCTATAAAAGCTTCATCTTTGTGTGAACACGCTCCTATGATTTTGACATAAATTGTGTTTATCTTTAAAGATTTCCGAACGAAAACGAAATGGTATAATTAAACAATTTGGTAGGCGGGTATGGGTACCGTCACCCCGCGAACCATTTTTTGGATAACCAACACCTCTGCCATAGGCCACCCCAAGTGGTTCGCTACGTTTGGTGACTGAGTAGGGGTGCCCGGGTTCTTGGGGTGAGATCTGTCCAGGTGATCTGGCGGCCGATGCGTCTGCCCACTTGCTGCATGGTGGACGGGATCGAAAGAGACTGATTGAGGGAGGTCTTTAATCTCTCCAGCCCGGATCTTTCGACCCACTGCCTTTCACCGCATTTAAAGTGATGGATTCATACGTCCGTCACTCATGGGCACACTGACCTGATTCCTACCCACCCTTCCTACCTTTTTCCTTCCCAGATATTCGCAGATGATACGGCATTGGTCATATCACACAAAGATCTAAAAATTGCAATTGAACTCTTACAAATTGACTTTAATCAACTCTGTAAATGGTCACATGATGCAGGGCTATTAATAAATGCTAAAAAACTAAAGTAATGCATATAAGATCACCTAATGCCAAATTTCAATTTAATCCTAATATTATTTCTCATAACTTTAATTGCATCCACAAAAATATTCAAATTAACTGTAGGTAATTGTGAAAGCTTAGAATTAGTTACGGAATATGTGTATCTTGGTGTTACAGTAGATTGTTTTTTTTTTAAATGGGACAAACATATTAAAAAAAACCTGTAAAAGACTTAGATCAATTGCTAGCAGAATGTACACATTAAATTTTTTCCTATCAATTGATACACTTACAATAATTTATATGTCTAGCAGAATCAATAATAAGATATGGGTTAACAATATGGGGAAATACTACTGTAACCAACCTGAAACAAGTTCAAGTTGTACAAAACGCAATTGTAAAATTATTAGTTGTCCCTAATATTTTCAAACAAAGACACAATACTCCGTTGCTGTTTCAGAGTGCAAAAATTTTACCTGTGAAGGCAATACTATGGTATAAAATTATAATTCAGCATATATTTACCCCACAGCATAAAGAGAAACTAGATCATAAATATAGCACTAGATTCACGCGTAACGATGGGTTAATAGTTCCGAAATTTAATAATAAGTACGGACAGAGAACGTTTGAATACAACATACCGAACATATTTAATTTATTACCTGACAATATAAAGCAACATAATTCTATGAATAAGGTTAAATATATGGTGAAAAATTGGTTATTGGAAAAAGAATATTTATTTTGATACTTATGATAAAATTTATGAAAAAATGTTTAAACTGTAGATAAAAGATGTAAATTATAACTTTAAATATATTTGTAAGTAATTATAAGCACCTGCTGTCAAGCCAATTGCAATTGCCTTAGCGGGACTTGTTTTGTTGATTTATAAAATAAATAAATAAATAAAATTAAAAATTAAATAAAAAAAAAGATCTTCCTGTCCTTCCCTTCCTTTAAAAGACCTTCCCCAGGATGACAAAGGCTTTGAGGGAAATCATTTTTTTTCAGGGCCTCCTGTGCGGAGCAAACGTAAAAAAAGGCTTCTGAAGTACCAAATTCTTAGTAATATGAATTGTTGAAAATTCCAATACAGTTTAACGCAACATTTAACTTTATTCGTACTAAACGGCCAACAGTTTTGTTATATTAAATGACAGTCAATATAGATTGATCTTATTTCATTGCCTCAGTTATAAATTAGAGTTTTTTTTTCATGGCACGATTACGTTTTTCGCCACAGCGGCTAAACATGTGCATTTTTAGATGTCCCTTTGTGGAACATGAATAGTTGCAGTCGGGGCACGAAAAATGCTTTTTTCATCGTGGGTGTACATGTGACTGTTAAGATCGTTCCTTTCGAAAACATGAATAGTTGCAATCGGGACAAGAAATAGGTTTTTCTTGGCTGTGAATTGTCATGTGTTTCTTTAAAGCTGCCATTACATAACATGAATAGTTGCAATCGGGACAAAAAATAGGTTTTTCTTGGCTATGAATTGTCATGTGATTCTTTAAAGCTGCCATTACATAACATGAATAGTTGCAGTCGGAGCATGTTAAAAGTTTTCTTCCATTGTGGGTAAACATGTGAGTGTTTAGATTTCTTTTTGTAGAACATGAATAGTCGCAATTGGGACATAAGAAATATTTATCACCACTGTGGGTAAGCATGTGTTTTTTTAAAATTCCGTTCCGATAACAAGAATAGTTGCATTCTGCACAAGAAAACAGTTTTTCTCCAGTATGTTTGCGCAAGTGCACATTTAACGTTGACTTATAAGAGTAGGAGTAGTTACAATGGGGACAAGAGTAACGCTTTCCCCCAGGATGCGTCTTAAGGTCTGTCAATAAATCTGAAAAATGTTACGGACAAAGCTAAGTAAATGTAAGAACATTAACTTCATACAACAGAAAAAATAAGGTGAGCATGAATAGCCTGCAAGAGCAATCAAAAAAATTGTTTTACCGGCTGTCTGGGTCAATCTGTCAGAGTGCTCCAAGCATTCCTTTTTAACATCTAGAATATCCATACCAATATCTGAATATGGAATCCCTCCTTTAACTTCAGGTTCTGCCTTAACGGTAACAAGCTCCACATTATTGCCACCTAGAGAAAAAAACACAATTTTTTTACAATATGCAGAGACGAAAAAAGTATTAAATTCAAAATTACGGAGAGTACTACAATAAAACCTTGTTTTTTTTTTGGTAGAAAAAATGTATTGAAAAATGCCAACAGTTCTAGACAAAGAAATGGCGTTTGTGTTTGTGCAGTACTCCATGGCAAAAGCAGATTAGCAGTAAAGGCATATTAATTTTATCGCCCCTAAAATTTATAATTCACTGATTTCGACGTATTTTTCTTGGAAGTACTAACAGTCATCATCAATTTATCTATTATATGGTATATACTCCAATACAGAATTTAACCTTTTTTTAATTAAGTATCGAAATAACGAATGAACGGCAAGAGATGACGTAGTGAACAAGCATATTTATGTCCAGTTTCCAAGACATTCCAAAACTGACAAGAATTTCGTAAATCTGAGAACAACATTCAACATTTTCTTACTTTTGTAATGCAACTTACTGGCTGTCGAAGTGCTCGCCGTATCCTGCAAACATTCCTTCTTCACATCCGGGAGGTATACATCTACATCCGTGTATGACTTTTCCCCTCTACCATCTTCCTGCAACCCTGGTTCCAACTTGATGGAAACACTCTCTGGATTGGAAAGATCCATGGCTTTCGTTATAACATTCCAGTTTAATATAATGATGGTTATTGGTCCCAAGTCACAAAAAAAATTAGACCTGCAACAGAACATTAATTTATTAATACAATTAACTTTAGTAATTACCTTTGTTTGGAAGGTAACATTCAAACTCTTGGAGGTGATCTGAACCAATCTACAATAAATTGTATATCATGGACAGTTATTAGACCTCGTACATAAAATATATCACTTATCAAAATGGAGAGCAGCTCTTAAAAATTCATCAGCTGAGCGAGTAAGTTTTTTTTATTTTATTTATTCATACACGCCTTGAAGGCTTTTACAGAATCACATTATTTAAGTTACACATGTTATTCAGGAGTATAATTGTAAGCAAGTATATAACATTATAAACTGTAATTTAAGGATACAAACAGGTTTAATATGTACATAGGTATGTAGTTTCGTTATCATTAAAATTGTACAAAGGAGTTAAAAAGTTTACATAGTGTAATAATGGTAAAATAGAAGAGTGCTTGAGATACTTTAAAAGTAGTTATTGAGGAACGTGTAGGTATTTACTATGTTGATTTTATTATTAACTTGATCATGAATAAATTGTTCGAAAGCAAGTTTTTCAAGAATTCAGCAAAATTAACGCAGCGATAAATAGAACCTACACATAGAAAAAAAAAATACATGAGTTGTAATATCTTGAAAAGTTATACAGATGAGTTCAACAAGTGTATAGTGTGATAGTAAAAAAGTAAAAAATAGTACAAATTATGGTACAAAAAGTGCAAGATAATATTAATACAAAAGAGAGAGGATAAAAAGGTAAGTACTTAGGTAATCTTTGTATACATAAGTATTAAATTTTGTTTTTATTGTGAACATGAAGAGACCATCGATTTTAATTTAATCATTAATATATTATTATTGCTAGGGCACCAAGATTTAAATAGAAATATAAGTTAAATGTGAGTTAGTTATAATAAGTTAATACGAGAGAATTGTTGTTAAATGTGTTCTTATTTAGCTACCTTTATTATTCACATATTTCATGTTTTGCGATAATTAATAATTTGATAAAGGTGCAATTGATTGATATTTATGGCTTTATTTTAAATATTCTAATATACTGAGTTTGAATTTAGACACAGATTGGTGACGATAAATGTCGATTGAGTTGTATTTATTTCCGAGTAAATGGAGTCTTTGGATAGGAGAGTTTATAAAATAATTATTAGCGGAATTGGTAACAGAATACAATGCATTCGACCGAGTTTCGCGAGTAGGTACTCGCAAATTAATAAAATTTGTCAAATCGAGGGCGTCCAGTCTGCCATTCGCTATTTTGAAAAGACAAACTAAATCACTTTTTATGCGCCTTGATGTCAATTCGGTTATGTTAAGTAATTCCATTAGGTATAAATAATTAAGTTCTTCAATCGGTATACCCAGTTTGTAGTTAATAAATCTTAAAAACTTATGCTGAACTCTTTCAATTTTTTGTTGGTGGGTTTTATATAATGGAGCCCAGATAGTAGAATTATATTCTAAGTTGCTTCTCACCAACCCAGTGTACAACAATTTAAAGGAACTAGTGGTCGCCCAATGGTCGAAATTCGACCATAATTGTAATGTTTTTTTTATGTTTGACATTCAGTAAGACCATAGACAAATAATATTAAAGACAAACAATATTAATCTATTCTCAATTTGACCATAGACTTTAACAATAAACAATAGAGTAAAGACGCGTTTGTGTGTGTGTCAAATACATGGTAGTGTGTGTAATGTTTTTATTATTGATTTAATGTATTTTTATGCATATTTTTTAAAAAATATTAGCATTCTGCACTCCTCCTCTATATAAACTATAAGTGTGCGAAATTTCATACTCCTCCGTCCGCGCAATTTTCGTAAAAAGGGGTACAAAGTTTTGGCTTCACGTATTAATATATTGATTAATTGATTGAAATTCTTTAACTGTTCTCAGATAAGTTATAAACATATCACATTAAAACAATTGTAATTTTAGCAGGGGCACACATTTGTAAAACAATCCGTTCCCGCGTCCCGTTCAGAGCTTGTTTATTTATTTATTTATTTTTTAATTTCCTTTATTTTTCCCAAATTTTACATTAGATGTATACAGTATCATTAAATAATAAGAATAATGGGAACCCACTAAGGCGCAGCCTGTGCGTGAGTAACATAGTTTAATATATTTTATTATTGTACTTAAAAAGAACAAACAACGGGCATATAAAGCAAAAACATGATTAAAAATTGTCCAAACAGCTGTGCACAAAATGAACATACACAGTGCAATAGTGAGTGTATAGTGTAATATTAAGTGTAACAGTAAGTGTATATTAAGTGAAGTAGTGTTATAATAAAGGTGTATTGTAATTATAAGTACATAGTGTAATAATAAGTGTGTTGTTTAAATATTTGAAACATAAAGTGATAGAAATTAAACAAACAACGTTTCAATATCTACATTGTCAAGCCACGACTTCAAGTCCTTTATGTATTGAAGTAGTTTAGTTGTCATTTGAATATTTTTCGGTAAAATATTGAATGTACGATGTCCAATGAAAGTGCTGTGAGTTTGCATTTGTTTGGTATTCGTTTGGGGGGTATAAAAAGCATTATTATTTCTAATGTTGATTCTATTTTCATTTTTTTCAAATTTGTTTTTGTTTTTAAAGACATTTTTTAAAGTTTGCAGTATAAATAGTTAACGGAGACTGAATAGTTTAGCTTTTTTGTATAACGCATCTGTCAAGAATGTTCTGTTTCTATTATACATAACTTTGATAATATAATTTTGAGTTATTTGTAAAGGTTTACACTTTAGTGTATTAAATTATTTAATGAAAATAAAGAAAAATAACATATTGACAAGAGTTAAAAAGCATCTGCGGATGGGATGGTGGGAGGGAGGGGAAAGGGATGGATCTATTCTGTGTAGAAAGTAGTGTGTATGTGTAAATATTATTTATTCATTTTAGGTTTGAAAATGTTAGGTGCTGCATTAAATATGTCATATAAATAAATAATCATAGGTCTCTTTATTTCAGTGGGTAAACGAAATAACAAAATTGACGTTGCCTATTATCAAAATGAGTAAGCGCATGACGTAAAAATATGATGTAAAAATGAAATTGACTAATTCGAAAACGTAGAAATTTCCACTCCGGGTGAAGATTTAATAATATTATTAATCTCTAGGTCGGCATTTGTGACAGCGGCCTGAAATCTACAGTGATCAACCTCATGTACTCTCGTCTCTCGCGTTACCTGGTTGGTGTTGCAGCTTAATATTTTATATCTCTTAAGTTGTTAAATGTAATATATTCTTATAATAAGCATACAGTTAATAAGGTATTTATATCTGCCTTGCCAATATAACACGAACCTACTTACGTACAAGGCCAGGCGCGGCGGTCAGTACCAATTTGTTGAAAAACGACAGCGGAAAATTAGAAGTGCAACAATTTGTTTAAATTCGGAAAAGAAATGTGATGGTTACTTAAATTACCCAAATCTATACAAATGGAAAGCAAATATTGTGTGCTTAATACAATATTGCTTCGGAAAAGTGGAAAACGAATGACAATTTGCGACGACGTTAGGTACAACGCGAACGTCACAAGTTTCAACGACATATCCATAGACAACGCACTTTCGAAGAAAATAATAATTATAGATCAGTTCCTACTTTTGATAATTATTATAAGATATTGAATACTCAACAAAGACATATACAACAAAAGTAAGCGTAATTTTCAGCCAATATTGAAACCACAATCGATTATGTAACTAATTTCTCTCATGAACTGATGATTGTTTGGCTTTTGGGGTAATATTTTCTCACACATTTACCGGATTCAAAAAAGGATAAAATTGGTTTTTTTTTCAATACCTAAAAAAGGGAAAATGGCCAAATTCAACAAGGTACATGAAAGTAAATAAACATCAATTAGTAAATTTATTAAACAATGATATTAGCTATCAAAGTGAAAGTTGCTAAACAATGATATTAGCTATCAAACAGAATGGTAAACCAACAAAATATTAACCCGCGAGCACTCGCGTCATGAGCATTTCCCTCACGGTGAATTTAAAATATTCACCATTTATGCAACATTAGGCAATACGTACCTCGTTTGCACTTAATACTTCCTCCATACCGCACAAAACGGTTTTTTCGTCTTTGTGTGAACCTGACGCTCACTAGAGGTGTTCGCCCGAGTCCCGTAGGACGGCATTTTGCTCATCGCGCGAGTTAGATGAGCGAAACGCCGCGTTTAGTTTAAAGTGCAGTTAAGAAATGCCATTTTTTTCCTATATTTTTTATTAAAATATTAAAGCAAAACATTTTTTTAATATTAAAAATAAATATTTGGTATGATTATAATTAATTATTTAAGACTAATTAACCTAGTTATAGAACAAAAATTAGGTTAATAATTACATCTACCTTTTGTTAATTATTAGAATAAATGTGTATTTTTTTTAAACCAGTAGTCTTTTTTTTATTGTTCCTCCTTAATTTTAAATTTATAGATTAAGTTTTGAACCCGCCATAAAAGGGGGCGTATCAATTGGCGCCCAACGTGGGGCTTACTAAAATATAGTCTAGTAGAAATTTTAATTCAATAGTGTAAGTTTGATCCCGCCGTAAAGGGCGGGCGTATCAAATTATTACAAAAAAATATTGTGGTATTTCTACACAACAACGCTTTTTAGCACGGAAAAATAAAGATCAGGCTTAACTTTTTTTCTGAGTACTGCACAAGTCTCAACTGCTCTATTCATTTGCAACCACTTTGGAATAAATGGGTCATGTTGTGTTGATCAAGATGTTTGGGAGAAGAAGGAAATGGGAAGATGAAAGTGGGGAAGTACCTGAATACTTAACTCTGGTCACCAAACACACATCAAGCAACGTCTCGAATCATTTCTGTTTGAAAATTACAAAAAAAGCACTTTAAACCCCACAATGATATATTTTTTAAATCGATTACCTTCACAAGTATTCCTTATAAAAATAATATCCCAATGATTAATTTGCGAAAAACGGTTTGGATATATGATATATATCGCGGATGTAAATGGTTCGCATATATTCACAATAATTTTATTGATCAAAAGTAGGAACTATAAGAAGGTGACTTTTGTGATTATTTTCTTCATTTGTTTTTTTTTCTATGGAATTTTTTTGACGTTATGATTGTGGTTTACGTGGTGTTTCAATATTTCAATACCCTTTTCTGATGTAATATTGTATAAACTAAACAGTTCTTGTGTTCCATTACACTTTAGGGCTTTATTCACTTTACATCCATAGTTATTCAAATTCTTTTACTTCAACTGTTCTCGCTACGTTTCTTGGAACAATTGGATGTAACCGCCACTTCGCCTTGTACGTAAGTAAATTCGTGTTTTATTAAGACAGAAATCACTTACCTGATGCTCGTTTATCATAAGAATATATCACCTAAGGCTTTTTAATCAGGTTTTATAACAATTCGAGATAAAATATATTGAGCTAATTGGAGACCAAGTTGATATCTTGAAAATATTCTGGTTTCGGTAGGATATTTCCAGGGTTGCCAAAGCACGTTTTCCAAAACACACACAATAGATGTTCAAATTCCCCATAATATCCCAGGCGCGGATCCAGCCCTCAAAAAAGGTTGTGGTCACAGCCACCTGAAAATCGGCCAACTGAGAGTCGGAGTACGAACTCGCTCATGAACAATCATGAGTCATGAACGACTTTTGTATTTGGATTTTTCCACGCATCAGGACTTTGGCCTTAGGAATGGATATAATCATTGGAGGAAGTAGGACCCGATTTCGTAAATAGTCAAACAGTTTCGATTAAATTCCAAACCAATCAATCAATTAATAACTATTTTTCTTTTTTTCTAGTAGCCAGTAAGCTAATATAGGGACCCTAGACTGGGTAAATAGGTATCTTGATGCTGTCTCAGGAGTCATATGACAAGCAAGTGAGATTTTTTTAAAATTTTTTATATGAAATACCGCACAAGAGTCCCAACTGCTCCCGTCTGGAGCCAGTGAGACTATGGCATCCCCAATTGGGGTATGTTGTGAGGCTGAAGGTAGTGGGGAGGGGAAGGAGATGGGGAAGATGAAGGCAAGGAAGCACCTGGCTATTCAGATCTGGTCACTAAACACGGCTAAAGCCATTTCAAGCAACGTTTCAATTCTGAATGGTGGTCTTACACCAGGGCGATACTGATAGTATCTTCCACTCTGGAACGTGCCGCAAATATACTATATGAGATGCACCAGGCGAGACTTAATTAGGCCACCAATACCATTACAATTACTGAACCGATTTTGATACATTCTTTACGTGTTCAAAGATGTCAAATTAAATTAAACGCTGGGAAACATTTTACATTAAATAACTTTATTAAGGTGCTTACTTAAACTACAAATTCAAGCTTACGTTTCTTTTTTGAGAAAACGTTGATAATTTCATCGTTATCCAGGTTCACATCTTTGTGTATATTTAGGAGAGCTAGCCCGGTTAACCTTACTGCGCCATTGAGGCACGCAACCAAGATTTTATTCGACGAAGAGTAGAAAACGATCTCTCTGCGGTAGCTATGCAGACCGGGAGAGTTGCCAGTACCTATTTGTAAGAAAATCTTTATGTTAGGGTACAAATACAAATCTTGGTCGCATGCTTCAATGAGATGAGCTACCAAGTCTTGTATGGCCGAAATATTTTCACATTTTTTTTTCCATTTGGCCATCCAGAGTCGGTATTCATTTATAACAGTTGATTCACTATCGTTGAATATGAATAGGCGGTAGGTACACCTGGGCCATTTTTTAGCCTATCGATCAATAGACAGATGAAAGTGTGACTTATGAGTATTGTGGGCATGCCCACCGTGCCCACAACGGTGGATCCGCCTTTATAAGGTCCCCACAAGTTTCTTTACCTAAAAATCAAACATAATTCAATTGAAATTAACATTTACTTCTTAAATTCAGTCATTCTCTATATTTTTCATTAACCCATTAAAAATATGTATTTTCTTTTAAATTTGCTGCAAAAGAAAACGAAATATTAATAAATTCTCACTTGTTATTTTAAATATTTTTTTTCAATGTGGTTGAATAAACCGGAAATGTTCTTTTGATATGTTTTAGTTACGCCAATTTTTGAGTTGCTTTGCGATCCGTCCTCTCTGCCTACCCCTGCGGGGAAACTGCGTGATGCTTAGTTAGTTAGTTCGCTAGCAATTATACAAGTTATTATTATTTTGATAGTAATTGTATTCCAAAATGGTTTATATTTACACCACTATCACTTTCAGTCTTATCAACGTAATTTTTATAACACAATTTATAGATTTTACTGTAGTCTATCCTTAACGAATTAAATGCATTGTAATCGCTCGACAATTTGGATCGTTTGCTATTTTTAAAATGTATTTTTTTATTATTTGTTAAAGTTTCAATTTTCTTATTTTATTTCAAATGCGCGGCTTGCATACGACTCCAATGTTGAGACAGAATATTCCAAGCGAAAAAAATAGTCGAACCTTATACAAATGTGATTTGCGTAACGACGATGTTCTGTTTCAGGTACTTTTGTTCAGGCTGGGAACAATTACCGAACGCTACCATAGAAGTGCAATGGATGTACTAAATCCAGAGACTAATTCCATCAAGACGGAACCGGAGCCCCAGGAAGAAGACGATTGTGAAATGCCGTATTCGGAAATAGATTTCGATCTCCCAGATATAAAGAAAGAATGTTTGCAATACGCGGAGAGTACTCAGACATCCAGTTAGTTTCATTGAATGTATAAAAATGTTAAGTTCGGATGTTTGGAATCCATATCCGTTTCGAAATATCACGGAAACTGGGCACATGTTTATTCACAACATCCCCTCTTGCCATATATAAGTATACTAGTTTTTCCCCGCGGCCTCGCTCGCGTGGTATTAGGGGGAATTACTGTACTTATCAATTATCCCCCCTCCCCCCACCCCAACCCGCATTCCATACATTCATTCCCTCTACATTAAGTTTTCAAACAGTTCGCGTGCCTCCTAATTTCATAATACTATAGCTGAAAGAAAAAAGAATTATCCAATTTGGTGCGGTCGTTCGGAATTAATGCGCTTATAAAAATTTCGGAGATTTATTTTCATTTAAAAATGTAGAAGTTTGTAAATATAATAAAAAATAACACTATTTATTATACAGTCTTTATAATCGTAACGAATTATATTTTATAGTGTGGGAACTCTCATCTGACATTTATTCCAAAACATAAGTCCTTTTTTAATATTTGAATTTTAGCCGAAATTTTGCCGACCAGTAGGTAGGGGGCTGAGTACCTACCAGTATAGAGCCAACAAATATATCAACATCGTTTCCATGGCAACTATTTGTTTTCTGATGTTTGCAATAACTCGCTTTTGTTAGCGACAGAAAACGTATAACAAATAATATATATTATTATTTATAATTTCATAACGCCAGAGCTTACCATTTTATATAGCCTTTAGTCCTCGCATATAATTTAGCTTTATATTGGTGATAGAATTTTTAAAATCGTTATATGTTTGTATGCGTGAAAGCGTAACAAACAAACTCAAGCAGTTTCGCCTTTATAATATTGGTATGGATATGGTATTTACCGTAAAATTTTCGCAAGTCTTTGCCGTAAATAAGTTACCCGTCAAATTACAGATCGCTTTTCACTTGCTAATTTTATTCGCAGTAAGTTTCCGATTTTCTTCACCTCATTTGTTTTGGATTTTTATAGAAGTTACATAAATTAAAACATTGACATAAAATATCAAAACATAGTATTAAAGATGTTTAGGGCCAAGACATTTATTTCTTAAGTGGACTTCTGGTGTCGTTCTTAAAAAGTCAATAAAATCCTTTAAGTCCCTTATCCAAATTTCCTCTTGTACAATCCTAATCAAAGGAGCCTCAAATAGTAAACATCTCTTTACAACGGTTTTAAAATAAAATAAATAACATGTCTTTAGATTTAACCGTATCGCTGATCAATCTTCTTATTGTCGTTTGTTTTACCAGGAAGAATTGTGGAGAAGACGTATCTTGGACCCCGGGAAGAAGATAAAGGGAGATTTCCTTATTTGGAAATGGAGATTAACCTGCCGGATGTTAAAAAGGAATGTTTAAAACGCTTTGAAAGATTTACCCGGAAAGCAGGTTAAACCAATTTTTATTGTTAGATTTGACAATTTGTAAAAATCATATTTTTTATATTTTATGGATTTATTGTGTATATCTTGGCGATCTTTATATTTTTATGCTTTTTCAAATTTTCGACAGACCTGAAGAATACAGTGAAAAAAGGATTCTCTTCTCCACATCGTAACTACTCCTGCCCTGATAAGTCAAATAAGCCGAATTCCGAAAGACATTCGCGCACCTATACTGGAAAAAAAACCTTTTCATGCGTCGACTGCAATTTTTCATGTTCTCTAAAGGGAGATAAGAAGAGACACTCCCTGGTACACAGTGGAGAAAAACCTTTTTCGTGTTCTGAGTGTAACTATTCATCTTATCGTAAAGGCAATCTGAGGAGTCACAAGCTGACTCATAGTGGAGAAAAACCTTTTTCTTGTTCCGAGTGCACCTATTCATGTTCTCTAAAGATCTCTCTGACGCGCCACATGCTGACTCATAGTGGAGAAAAACCTTTTTCTTGTTCCGAGTGTTTTTATTCGTGTTCTCAAAAGACCCATCTGACGAGGCACGTGCTGACTCATACTGGAGAGAAACCTTTTTCGTGTTCCGTGTGCAACTATTCATGTTCTCAAAAAGGCAATATGACGCAACACAAGATGACTCATAGTGGAGAAAAACCTTTTGCGTGTTCCGTGTGCAACTATTCATGTTCTCTAAAGATCTCTCTGACGCGCCACATGCTGACTCATAGTGGAGAAAAACCTTTTTCTTGTTCCGAGTGTTTTTATTCATGTTCTCGAAAGGCCTATCTGACGAGCCATGTGTTGACTCATACTGGACAGAAACCTTTTTCGTGTTCCGTGTGCAACTATTCATGTTCTCAAAAAGGCCGTATGACGCGCCACAAGCTGACTCATAGTGGAGAAAAACCTTTTTCTTGTTCCGAGTGTTTTTATTCATGTTCTCAAAAGACCTATCTGTCGAGCCATGTGTTGACTCACAGTGGAGAAAAACCTTTTTCGTGTTCCGTGTGCAATTATTCGTGTTCTCACAAAGGCTGTATGACGCGTCACAAGCTAACTCATAGTGGAGAAAAACCTTTTTCTTGTTCCGAGTGTTTCTATTCATGTTCTCAAAAGGGCCATCTAATGAGGCACATGCTGACACACAGTGCAGAAAAAACGTTTTCATGTTCCGAGTGCAACTATTCATGTTCTCGAAAGTCCTCTCTGACGAGCCATATGCTGACTCATAGTGAAGAGAAACCCTTTTTTGTTTCAAGTGCAACTATTCATGTTCTCTAAAAGGGTCTTTGAGGAGCCACAAGCTGACTCACACCGGACAAACCTTTTTCGTGTTCCGAGTGTAACTATTCCTTTACCCTGAAGAGATCTCTGACGTGCCATGAGAACAGTGACTCGCACTCAATTGGGAGACTTCAATCTTTAGGGCTTAGGGTACGTGGTGCTTAAAAAAGCCCGACCAAGTGCGGAGGAACCATCAAACAAAATCTTGCACGTGAACCACGGCGGTGTTGGGATAATAGCCAAACAAGGATTGCGGCTAACTAAAGTAGCTCTAGGTAGTTTTAGCACGTTTGAGTACAGGGTTTCTTCAGGAACGTCATTTATTTTATTTTTATTTTATTTTATTTATTCATACACGCCTTGAAGGCTTCTACAGAATCACATTATTAAAGTTACACATGTTATTCACGAGTATAATTGTAAGCATGAAGTATATAACATTATAAACTGTACTTTAAGGATACAAACAGGTTTAATATGTACATAGGTATGTAGTTTCGTTATCATTGACATTGTACAAAGGAGTTAAAAAGTTTACATAGTGTAATAATGGTAAAACAGAAGAGTGCTTAAGATACTTTAAACGTAGTTATTGAGGAACGTGTAGGTATTTACTATGTGTATTTTATTATTAACTTGATCATGAATAAATTGTTCGAAAGCAAGTTTTTCAAGAATTCAGCAAAATTAACGCAGCGATAAATAGAACCTACACATAGAAAAAAAAAATACATGAGTTGTAATATCTTGAAAAGTTATACAGATGAGTTCAACAAGTGTATAGTGTGATAGTAAAAAAGTAAAAAATAGTACAAATTATGGTACAAAAAGTACAAGATAATATTAAGACAAAAGAGAGAGCATAAAAAGGTAAGTACTAAGGTAATCTTTGTATACATAAGTATTAAATTTTGTTTTTATTGTGAATATGAAGAGACCATCGATTTTAATTTAATCATTAATATATTATTATTGCTAGGGCACCAAGATTTAAATAGAAATAAAAGTCAATGTGAGTTAGTTATAATAAGTTAGTTAATACGAGAGGATTGTTGTTAAATGTGTTCTTATTTAGCTACCTTTATTATTCACATATTTCATGTTTTGCGATAATTAATAATTTGATAAAGGTGCAATTGATTGATATTTATGGCTTTATTTTAAATATTCTAATATACTGAATTTGAATTTAGACACAGATTGGTGACGATAAATGTCGATTGAGTTGTATTTATTCCGAGTAAATGGAGTCTTTGGATAGGAGAGTTTATAAAATAATTATTAGCGGAATTGGTAACAGAATACAATGCATTCGACCGAGTTTCGCGAGTAGGTACTCGCAAATTAACAAAATTTGTCAAATCGAGGGCGTCCAGTCTGCCATTCGATATTTTGAAAAGACAAACTAAATCACTTTTTATGCGCCTTGATGTCAAATCGGTTATGTTAAGTAATTCCATTACGTATATATAATTAAGTTCTTCAATCGGTATACCCAGTTTGTAGTTAATAAATCTTAAAAACTTATGCTGAACTCTTTCAATTTTTTGTTGGTGGGTTTTATATTATGGAGCTCAGATAGTAGAATTATATTCTAAGTTGCTTCTCACCAACCCAGTGTACAACAATTTAAAGGAATTAATTGATTGAAATTCTTTAACTGTTCTCAGAATAAACCCCAGACATTTCATGGCCTTATTGGTTATTTCATTTATATGAGGAAAAAAGTTAATTTATTGTCAAAAATAATACCGAGGTCTTTAATTTGTTCTACTCTTTTAAGAAAAATGTTGTTGATGCTATAATTAAATTTAATGGGATTTTTTATTCGGGCAAAAGTAATTGTTTGACATTTTTCAATATTGAGAAACAGTTCATTTAGGGTGCACCACTCTTGTAGCCTCACAAGATTTGATTGTAATATACAACAGTCATTCGGATTAGTTATTGTTTTGTAAATTTTAAGGTCATCTGCAAATAATAGAATCATAAGTCCATCGAATATGGTGGTTATGTCGTTGATAAATAAAGAAAACAACACTGGACCCAGATGTGACCCCTTTTACTTATGCTTTTTACCAGGGGTGGCCAACTTGATTCGACCCAAGATCTAGTGTTTGCTGACGAAACCCGGTGTGATCTACCAATTAAATACTTCTTTAAATTTTAAATGAAACAGTATACAGTGGTATCTCGAGATATGAGCCACCTAACATACGAGATATTTGACATACGAGCCATCGGGCGAGCGAAGTTTTGCTTTGAAATAGGAACAGCCGGCTGCACACGACACTCCAGTTTGCTAATTGCTTAATCACAGTGAAGAAAAACCCTTTTCATATTCCGAGTGTAACTATTCATGTTACCGAAAACACCATCTGACACAAGATGGTAACATCAGACACAAACTGACTCACAGTGGAGAAAAACCTTTTTCACATTACAAGTGCAACTATTCATGTTCTCAAAAGTGGAATTTGACGACCCATATGTGGACTCACAGTAGAGAAAAACCTTTTTCATGTTCTAAGTGCAACTATTCATGTTCTCAAGAGCATCATCTTACGGGGCACTTGCTGACTCACAGGGGAGACAAACCTTTTTCTTGTTCCGAGTTCAACTATTCATGTTCTCAAAAGAGCAATCTGACGACCCATATGCTGCTTTGCAGTAGGGAATTCATGTTCTCAAAAGACCTATCTGTCGAGCCATGTGCTGACTCACAGTGGAGAAAAACCTTTTTCATGTTCTGAGTGCAACTATTCATGTTCTTACAAGCATTATCTGATGAGGCACTTGCTGAATCACAGCAGGGAAAACCTTTTTCTTGTTTAGAGTGCAACTATTCAAGTTTCAAAAGAGCAATCTGACGACCAATATGTTGTTTTGCATAGATATTCAATGCATATAATTATTGCAATTTGAAAGCAGGAAGTAGACCCTAATCTAGAATGACGATGTTTGACATTTACGAAACCATAGAAGACTACAAAACATGACTTGCATTAATAGTGGTGATGGTAGCGATGGGAACAATCGATGCATCGATCATCGATGATCGATCATTTTTACCATCGATGTATTTCGATTAGCGATGGAACAATCGATGCATAGATCATCGATGATCGATCATTTTTACCATCGATGTATTTCGATACAATGTCATAGATAAATCAATTCTTGAACAATCGATGTCAATGATCGAATTACAGAATCTGAAACAATCGTTTTGGAATCAATACAATCGTTTTACAACTATCAGAATTCATCTGAAAACGCAAATCGATTCAAGATCTGGGAGATAATATTCAAAGATATGTCAAAATATCTCGGATGGCTTGACAATCGAAATTTTATTAGGTACATTGTTAGCTACCCTAATAAAACAAGTCAATGTAAAAATCATCTTGCTTTGTTGTTTGTAATGAATTAATACTTTAAGGTAACGATCGTTTCTAGTATTAGTTTCTGTGTAAGAGTGTGATTGTTTTTCAAAATGGTTTATTACTTATTTATTTAAAATTTACGGCACAAAGTGCCATTTACAAGCTTGTGTATATTTAATTACAGTCGTAGTACATTATACAGGCATTAAAAATAAACAATAATATCAAAAAATCATTATGTAGTGACCTCGTTAACGTATAATTGGCTGAAATATTCGATCAGTACAACCTTATTCTTCAGTATGGAAATATTAAAAATATCAGCCACATTGGCATAAAAATTTCCAGTGGTGTGTAATCTATTTACAACGGAATTGGAGCCTGATACCGACATAAAGTTGTCACAATAAAACAAACTAGGGAACCTTGATATTATTGTAGGTATATGAAAGTGAATCAGTTTTAATATATCAGGGCTATCCAACTGATAGTTAACGATTTTATATAAAAATATCAGATCAAAAATTTTTCTTCTGTCACTTAATTTCAACAATTTTAATGAGTGCGACAAAAATCATAATTTATTGATTCTAAGGGAATTCCAAGTCTAAAATTGATACACCTCAAAAATTTGTGTTGGACTTTTTCAATGGTATTGATGTGATTGTTGAAGACAGGTGACCAAATTGTTGAATTATATTCAAGAATGCTTCTAACAAGAGATGTGAACAGAATTTTTAATGTGTAAATATTTTTAAAATCCTTGGAAATCCTTAACATAAAACTTATGTTATTTTGAGGTTATATATCGTCAGGGTAGTGTATAATTTAAATAAAACAATAACTTAGTAAAAAGCATTTTTAAATTTAATGCCAACTGGGTTTCGCTACAACCGCTAACCTTCTTCGGGGCAGTATACAATACTATACTAAAATCAGCAAGTATCATGTGTTCATATGAACATTTCTGCTTCATATAAACAAATATATTTAATTCATTTGAAGTAAACATGAATGAAATTAACATCGATGTCTCTTAGTTTCTACTTCAAATGAAACAATTTCTAATAATTTGTTAATTGCGTGTAAATGAATACAACGGTGAATGTTGACAATGAATTCGAACAATGAATTCGGTTGTTTAGGATTCTAATAGGCGACTACAACCTAAATATTATTTGGAGGTTATTTTAAACAAAAACTGCATATAAGGGGCCATCCATAAGTTACGTCACACGCATTTCATGATTTTTTGACCAACCCCCTCTCCCCGTCTCTGTCACACATCGTCACATTTGTGATTCCCCCTCCCCCCTAGTGTGACATCACATATTTTCCAATTTTACATAATTTTAATCTAATAATCATAATTTATTTTTTAAAAAAGTCAGCAATTGCCGTTTTAGTTTTTTTTTCAAGAAGAAGAATAGTTGCAGTCAGGATATTAAAAAAGGTTTCTTCCATCGTGGGCAAACATGTTAATTTTAGATATCACTTCGTTGAACATGAATAGTTGCAGTCGGAACATTAAAAATGCTTTTTTCCGCTGAGTGAGCGCACTTTTTCCACTAAGTGCACTTTTTCCACTTTTCAGCGAGTGATTTCTAAGATATCTCTATTGAGAACACAAATAGTTGCAGTCGTAACATGAAAAAGGTTTTTCTCCACTGTGGATCATACTTCGGATATTCAAATTCCCTTTCGAGAACTTGCTTAACTACTTTCGGAACATGAACAAGGTCTTACTCCATGATGGGCCAGCTTGTTAAATGTTGCTCCACAGGGAAACCTGAGGAAAATTATTCTCCTCAAGGCCTCCTGACTGGAGCTTATTTAAAAAAAAAGTATGTGTTGTAAAACCATTAAGGTTTATAATGCTAATTGGATAATTCGAAAAATCATCTCAAAGGCGTTTATTATTTTAGGTATGATGATGATTCGGTTCACACTAAATCGAAATGGTGGATCTTGCACAACATTCATTGCTTTAATAAAATTTTGATTAAATACTGTTTTCATTATTATTATTTGTATTATAGTTATTTAGGAAATATGGCAGACTGGGATTGCACACCCCGCCCAGCCCTGCTGGAGTAAAATCTTAAAATTTAAATAAAATTATGTAAAATTGGAAAATATGTGATGTCACACTAGGGGGGAGGGGGAATCACAAATGTGACGATGTGTGACAGAGACGGGGGGAGGGGGTAGGTCAAAAATCATGAAATTCGTGTGACGTAATTTATGGATGGCCCCTTATATGCAGTTTTTGTTAAAAAAAAACCTCCAAATAATATTTAGGTTGTAAGCGCCTATTAGAATCCTAAACAACCGAATTCATTGTTCGAATTCGTTGTCAACATTCACCGTTGTATTCATTTACATGCAATTAACAAATTATTAGAAATTGTTTCATTTGAAGTAAAAACTAAGAGACATCGATGTTAATTTCATTCATGTTTACTTCAAACGAATTAAATATATTTGTTTATATGAAGCAGATATGTTCATATGAACACATGATACTTGCTGATTTTAGTATAGTATTGTATACTGCCCCGAAGAAGGTTAGCGGTTGTAGCGAAACCCAGTTGGCATTAAATTTAAAAATGCTTTTTACTTAGTTATTGTTTTTTTAAATTATACACTACCCTGACGATATATAACCTCAAAATAACATAAGTAATAAACCATTGTGAAAAACAATCACACTTTTACACAGAAACTAATACTAGAAACGATCGTTACCTTAAAGTATTAATTCATTACAAACAACAAAGCAAGATGATTTTTACATTGACTTATTTTATTAGGGTAGCTAACAATGTACCTAATAAAATTTCGATTGTCAAGCCATCCGAGATATTTTGACGTATCTTTGAATATTATCTCCCAGATCTTGAATCGATTTGCGTTTTCAGATGAATTCTGACAGTTGTAAAACGATTGTATCGATTCCAAAACGATTGTTTCAGATTGTGTATTCGATCATTCAATTCGATCATTGACATCGATTGTTCAAGAATTGATTTATCTATGACATTGTATCGAAATACATCGATGGTAAAAATGATCGATCATCGATGATCTACGCATCGATTGTTCCCATCGCTACCACCACCACTATTAATGCAAGTCATGTTTTGTAGTCTTCTATGGTTTCGTAAATGTCAAACATCGTCATTCTAGATTAGGGTCTACTTCCTGCTTTCAAATTGCAATAATTATATGCATTGAATATCTGTGCAAAACAACAAAGTCTATTAATATGACTGGTTTATTTATGCTATTAATTCAGTTTGACGTTTACGGCAGTGTAGTTGCGAAATGCGAAAAATAACATTTTTTAAAGAAAATCTCGCATACATTAGAATAATACAGTAGTTTCCCTGAAATGGATTTCATCCCCCCAGATATCTGTTTCATAAAATCCGAACCGGGGACAAGCCCCGAAGAAGAGCGACCAACATCCCGTGGTAATGCAGTATTGCAGTATGAGATTGTCAATCAGGAGATACAAGATGCTTCTACCATTAAGTGTGAACCGGGGACTCTAGTGGCAGAGGAAAATGCGCTAGATTGTGGGGCATACTCTGAAATAGATATTGACTATCCTGATATTAAAAAGGAATGTTTCGTTCAACTGGAAAAGATCGAACGAAACCGAGGTAAGCTATTAATTCATTCATTTAGTGCCTTCTTCTAGTAAAATAGCTTTTTTTTGTTAGTAAAAAGTAAGTCAAACATTCCCGGGATACGAATAACCTGTCAATGTTTGAAAATATCCTACTACCAACATAGAATGCGGAAAATGTTGATTGTGTTGCGTTGTAGGACTTAACCAGCCGAGGAATTGAACACGACGTCCGGGTGGGACGCAAACGCGATGCAAACTCATCCAATGACCGGTCATATGATATTTGCATGATTTATACAGCTCTGTTTTTGTCAAAATCATCTCAAGGGCGCTATTTTTACCCTGCCGACTGCTGCTCGGGGCAGCCAAGGAGCACTTACTGCAATCGTGCTGATTTCAATGTCATGGGGTTTTATGTCTTCATCTTCCATCAATTTACCTTCAGAAAGTTAATTTGGCTGTATTGCAACTGACCCTCCCATTTTTCGATTTAAACGGAGTTTTTTTATAGCTTGTTTAATATTTTGCCATTCGATAAAGAAACCCCACACTCCTCGCTCATCTGTCCAGGAATTTTTAAGTGTGTGTGACGACACTATTTTTAGAGCATTTATTAAAAATCTTCACTGTCAATGCTTGGCAAAGTTTTCTGATTATCACGCCATTCAGAAGAAAACGGAAAACGTAACAATGAAGTTAATTTTGAGGTTTTTGAATTAACATGAATTGACTTTTTATTTGATTGTAATTCTAAACCGGAAAACAATTCTTACATTTAATTAATTCAACCAATTATGGAGTAATTTCACCAGACACCGCCCATGGTGGAAACCGTGCTTGTAGCCAGATTGAACTCAAGGGCTTACGGTGGACACCAAATGGCTTCCCATTTTGGAAACCGTTTTATTTTGTACCGGCAAAATTAGATGAAGTCGAAATCTTCACGTTTTTGCAACTGAACCCACTACTTATACATTATTTCAAAGTATAGCAAATCAATAAGTTTATAAAAATTACAATTAAACTTCTAAGTTATAACATCTACTCCTACTGTATGGTGTAATTATGGTATCAGGGTGCCAACTCCAATACCAATTGGGCATTTCCCCAAATTGCGGTGAATTTCGAAGAATTTAAACCAGTTGGGTATATTATGTTGGTAGATCCTTGATGTTGGGAAATAACCGGGTTTCCACATTATGGGAACTGACGCAACTAATACTGAAAAAGCATTTTCTGACTATCCAACCAAGTTGAAAAAAAATATTTACAATCACAAGTGAGAATGAAGTGTACTTTATTTCGTTTTCTTGTGCAGTAATTTTTCAAACAAATGTCTACTTTTTAACCTGAACTAAAAAGAAATTCCGAAAGTAACTAAGTAATAAAAAAAATAATTGCAACTTCTGTTAGGATTTTTTTTCATTTTAGAGGTAAAGGAACGCTTTAGTAAAATTTAAACTAGAAATTTATAATTGCACTCATTATTAAGACTCCAACAACAACAAGCAAAAGATTTTCCTCCGAATTTTGCAACATGCTGTGTTGCTAATGCTCGAATAAGTGTACTCGTAAGTGCTCGAATTTAAAGCTTATCCCAAAACAGTGTGTTTAATTTAAGAGTGAATCTGTTTGCAGGAAGTCGTTTTAATCTGCACCTAGAAAATAAAAACTGTAACTATTCACGTTCTTCAAAAGAACACGTAAACGTCCACAAACCGTCTTACAGTGGAGAAAAACCTGTTGTTTGTTCCAATTGCAATTATTTATGTGCTTGAATGGAGACTTTAAAAACCCACAAGTTTTCTCTTAGTGGAGAAAATCCAAGTTCAAGTTCCGACTGCAACTATTCATGTTCTCAAAAGGAACATTTAAAAGTCCACAAGCGGTCTCACGGCGGAGAAAACCCTTTTTTTGTTCCGACTGCAGCTATTCGTGTTCTCGAAAGTGACAATTTAAAATCCACATGCTGACTCGCTGCGGAGAAAAACATTTTTCATGTTCTAAAATTTTACATATAATGAAAAAATTACCAATAATGGCTGAACACAAATTTCGAAAAATGTATGATCACATGCGATACTAACGTACTAGCGGAATGAGTGCTGTACGGGACGTTTGTACATATACTATATAAAATAGGGAGCTGGACACCAATGGAATTTTGGTACGCCAATGGAATTCGGTATGCCAATGGAATTCGGTACGCCAATGGAGTTTAGTACGCCAATGGAATTTGGATGAATTTACTACTTTTCAAATGATTCTAGGTAAAAATGGCAAAACTGAATTTAGTACTGATTTTAAAACATATTTTTTTCACTTTGGAGACTAAGGTTTTTGGGTTTCAGGAGACTGGGATACTGGGGAGAGAGGTTAAACTGATTTTAAGACTTATTAAAACACTTAAAAATAGGTTAGAACTTGGAGACTTTAGTTTCTTGGAGACTTGTTTCTTCTTGGATGGTAATTTTGAACTGATTTGTGACCGATGTGTCGTCTGTATTTATAGGGCAAATCTTTGGGGTACAGAACGTCCTATTCTTTTGTAGGTTCGTTATGTTACCATTTTTCCCTGTTTGCTACGACTTTCGGGAAGATTTTTAAATTTGTATATTATAACCAGTACCAAGAGAGTCCCGATCCCCGAAACCAAAGTCTCACATAATTTTTTTTTTTTACAAAAAAAGATACAATGTTACAGTCCGCCGAACCATAGGTTGGGGACCACTGTTTTAAAACACATCCAAAACGCAACCTGCTCTGCATCCTTATTCAAACAGTCGCCTTTCTGTCGTGCTTGTAGAACACACAATGCACTGGGAACTTAACGTACTGAAGTTTTTATCTTTCATTTTTTTTCCGTCCAAAAAAGTGTTGATATAAACAAGAGATAGATTATTATTTTCATGCCCATATCGCAATGTCGAGTAGTACTTCACTGAGGATGCTGGGTTTTGTCCTACGCACTGCGAGACATTTCAGAGACTCCCGGGTTCTCATAGTACTATACAATTCTCTGGTCAGGAGTAGGCTTGAGAGTGGATCGGTGGTTTGGAGCCCGCATCAGTTGAAGTATTCCTTCATGATGGAGAAGGTTCAGAAGAAATTTCTAAGATTTTTCTCTCTGAAGGAGTATGGCTGAAGGAGTACCCGTGGCTCTACCCTAGCGACTTTCTCTCTTTGTTATGCCATTATATAATGTTTACCATTGTAAAAAAAATAATTTATAATTTAAAAAGTGTTTGAAATTGAATAATTAAAAAAAAAATCAAACTACAGGGTAACGAAATCGAAAAATTCCTTAGGGGTGCAACACCTCAATGTAATTAATAGTTTCAATATTGTTTTTCAGAATACAGATTGCTGGATTTGTACACTGTTGGCTCCAGACATCTAGAAGCAAAACAATCAGTCACAGAAAATAAATCGTTTTCCTGTCCTACTTGTACCTACAGGAGTAACAACAAATACAGTGTCGTTCGTCATTCAAGACTCCACACTGGAGAAAAACCATTTTCGTGCTCGGAATGTACTTACAGGTGCGCACGACAAACAGAATTAGTTTACCATAATAGAACCCACACTGGAGAGAAACTACTCTCGTGCTCAGAATGCACTTACAGATGCATAAAGAAATGTGATTTAGTTGCTCGTACTAGAACCCATACTGGAGAGAAACCATTTTCGTGCTCTGAATGTTCATTCAGGTGCAGAAGAAAACATGATTTAATTAATCATAACAGAATCCACACTGGAGATAAACCATACTCCTGCTCAGAATGCAATTACAGATGCATAAGGAAATGTGATTTAGTTATTCATACAAGAATCCACACTGGAGATAAACCATACTCCTGCTCACAATGCACTTACAGATGCAGAAGCAAATATCAATTACGACGTCATTTCATCAAAAATCATCCTATGCAGTGATTACAACTCTAGTGCTCACACGGAACGTAAATTTGAACCTTAGAATCTTTCTTGTATTTTTTAATTTTTACGTTGTATTCATACGTTATTTTACGTTGTATTCATACGTTACTTTAGGTTGTATTAATACGTTGTATTCATACGTTACTTTACGTTGTATTCATACGTTACTTTACGTTGTATTCATACGTTACTTTACGTTGTATTCATACGTTACTTTACGTTGTATTCATACGTTACTTTACGTTGTATTCATACGTTACTTTACGTTGTATTCATACGTTACTTTACGTTGTATTCATACGTTACTTTACGTTGTATTCATACGTTAATTTACTTTTTTAACTACACATCTTGTGCCAGGTACATGGAAATAAATAAATAGGAAACCGGTGTGAACTTATTCTGCTGTTTTAATGATTTTTTTTAAAAATGATTTAACTTAAATGTAAACTGTGCTTGTGTACGGTAAGAGGAGTTATTTTGTATTTTTGGTAATCGATATTAGTAAATGAATGTTTTTCTCATGTCATTTGGCTAAATTTCAAGATATTATTAAAAACCTTAGTTCGTCGCAATTGTATCCAAAAGACTCTCCTGAAATTGACAATGATCTGCGAAATATATCACGATTAATCTTACACGTTGATTTTTATTAATTATTTTTGTGTTTAATTCGAAGACCTCCATTCAAAAGTTTTTTTTTTGAATTTTGTACGTTTTAAATTTAATGACGTTATTATTAAGTGCTGTAAGTAATTTAGATTTTTTTATTGTGACAACTGTTTCTGAAAGGCCTTGTAAGCCAAAACAGGAATAAAAAAAAAAAAACAAAAAATTCGTAGAAAAACCAGTGTGCAGAACATAAGTAATAAGGTATTTTTGTTATTGTTTTTGGGGTGTTATGCCGTGTTTCGCTACCTCCTTCTTTAGCCAACGTTTCGGACACTGTAACGCTGTCCGAAACGTTGGCTAAAGAAGGAGGTAGCGAAACACGGCATAACACCCCAAAAACAATAACAAAAATACTTTTTGGCCGTGAAAACCTAAAAACATACCATAAGTAATAAGGTCTTAAAATTAAACTTCAATATTTTAAAAATTAAACGTGAAGTATAAAATTTTCAAATTGGGAGACGGGTATGGGTACCGCCGCCCCGGAAACCATTTATTAGATAACCAACACTGCCATTGTTTATACCAGGCGGTTCGCTATGTTTGGTGACTTTGCAGGGGTGTCCGAGTTCATGAAGTGAGGTTTGTCCAGATCTTGGCGGAGGACTCGTCTGCCCACCAACTGTCTGGCAAGCCGAATCGGGTTGAGGGATATCTTCTAACCTCTCCAGCAGGACTCTCTCGGAACATTGTCTTGCACCGCAATGGTAATACAAAAAGTCAGGATTTATTTCAGTGCAGAAATTCTGGGACTAACTACCAAATGTATTCCTCTTTACCCAGAATACTAATGGAAGGAAACAATTACACCAAGTCCGTGGACATCTTCAGTTTATCTTTAAACAAATATAAAATATTGTTTTTTGTATTTCTTGGGCATTAACTACGTGACAATTTCTAGACATTTTGTTTTTTGAAGAGTTTTATTAAATGTACATTTGTTACTTAAATTTAATTTTTCCGCGACCGGTTTCGATACAACCGTATCATTCACGAGCAGGATTAAAACTAACTTAAAAATTAAATGCAAGTACCAAAGATTAATTAGGTGGGAGGGATGATTTTGGGGGAGGGGGAAAGCGGTGGGAGGAGTCAATATTATACGGAAACATGGTTAGTAAAGGAGATTTGCAAGGCGCTATTATTTTATTCACTAAATTAATTTTAGATTTAATTTTTTGTTTATTTCGAGCGTTTCTAAAGAGCAAAGATTTACGTATGAATTTATATTGCAATGTTGAAATTTTGTTTTTTCTTTATTGAAGCTATGGCCTGACTCTATTAAATGATTCGAAAAATTAAATTTAAGTAACAAATGTACATTTAATAAAACTCTTCAAAAAACAAAATAAAATATTGTTACTGAAGCAGTTCAGTTAAGTACAATAAATATTGTTTTTATTACCATTAATATGTAAAAGCCCTGAAAAAGGGCGATGATCAATAAATAAATAAATACGTCCGTCACTATTGGATACACCGATTCCAGATTTCTATCCACCCTTTGTACCTTTTTTCTTTCCAGAACTTACCATTCTTCATTTTCCTAAAACAACTCAGTCACACATGATCCTCAATACTAATGATACACGAAAATAATTATAACAAAATTTGGAAGAATTTTTTTTTACATGAGCTCCACACAGGTGGCATGTCATCTTTGGGGATGCTGTGTGGAGTTTTTTTTTAAGGAAAGGAAGGGGAGGAGAGTTCTGGGAAGGAAAAGAAGTGCTTAGCCAAAGATGTGATTAGCCAACAAGATACGAGTAACTTTGGCATACCTCAAGGTGCAGTCCTGGGACCGTTACTGTTTATCATCTATATAAATGACATATTCACACAAAGAATAAACGGAAAAATAATATCTTATGCTGACGAAACTGTCTTAGTAATTGAAGGTGCTGATTGGAATACTGTGAACGGAAATTGAGAATGGTATCCATGTAATAGGATTTTGCATCTCGAATGCTAACACTGTGTTTAGAACACAAGACAGCTTTTAACTTAAGATTGATCCTGTGTAAGAGTTCCCAAATAATAGTTACACACGGAACTGTCAATTTTTCAGAATTTCGCAACATTTGCTATGCAACTCAAACATTAGGCTTCACTCGGTAAACGATGAATATGCAACTTGTTATTTAATTTATCGTTATATTCTGAATACAAAACTGGTTTTTAAACCAGTTTTGTATTTAAATTTGTTTGTGGCGAGTTTAAGCACTCGGAACATGAAAATGGTTTTTCTTTGATTCTGGCAGCATGTGCATAGTCTGCAACTAAAATTTTATAACTGCACTTCGAATAAGAGAATATTTTTCCTACGAAATATGTCAGCAGATGAATATGAAACTGGAATTTTACATTTTGAATACAAAACTGGTTTAAGTTAAATCTGTATGTGGTGAATTAAAACTAACAGAACTTCACTCAGAACTTGAAAATGGATTTTATTTGATTCTGGCAGCACATACATAGTCTGCAACTAGAATTTTATAACTGCACTTCGAATAAGAGAATGTTTTCCTTCAAAATATGTCAGCAGATGAATCCAAATGACGAAAATTTTACATTCTGTACACAAAACTGGTTTAAGTTAAGTCTGTATGTGGCGAATCAAAACTACACTCAGAACAAGAAAATGGATTTTCTTTGATTCTGGCAGCACATACAACTGCACTTCGAATGAAAGAAGGTTATCCTTCGAAATGTGTCAGCGGAAGAATTCACAACTGGAATTTTACATTCTGCTTGCGATTCTCCGCTTTAATTTGTATTACTCTCATAATATGCGCATGTTTATCCTACGAATAACGAATTGTTTTAAAAATGCTTTGAAACCATATTTTTTAACTCCACTCGAAATATCAGAAAGGATTTCTTTTTCAAAATGCGTCAGCAGATAATTCCGCTACTGGAATTTTGATAGATCATTTGGAACATGTAACTGGTTTTAACCTAAGAGTGAATCTTCACGCTTGTCCTCTATTTTAAATGATACTACACCCAGATACTCCTATTTTTGCAAAAAAATGGTTTTCCTCCTATTTTTGCACTCCGAACACATGGATGGTTTGGCGATCTACCGGAACACATGATGATTCATGAAACTTTCTTAAAATTAAAGCATCGCCCACGGACCTCTCTAAATCATTCTCAATGAATATAAGTCGTAGACATTCCAAGCGCGAAACAAAATTCGGGGAATTCTTGCAATTCACTACAGACAGTCCTGTCGGTCGCTAGAGTGATCAAGATTACATTATTATAAATTCATTTAAAGAAAGGAGATCCCCCGATTTTTTCCGAATAAGTAATGAAAAACTCCGTACCCATTTCAATACGTCTGAATCGTTGGTGCGACAAAAATATAAGTTTCCTACAAGATATTTACATTATTTTTGTGAAATTATATTATGATTGTACAAGGAAATTGAAATGTTTTAAGAAATACACCAACAATGTTGAATATTCTTTTTTAACGAATATTAATAAATTTTTGAATGGCTGTTAGGAAATCACAACACGGAAAAGCGGTAGAGAAAAATTACGACATACGAAAACCTCTTGAAATGCTGATGTCAACCCAGACTGCAGTGACATTTAAAAAATAATTCTATGGTGAACTACTATGTCAGTCCGGATAAACAAAATATAAGTATCCAATTTAACTCAAAAGAAACAAAGGACAAGGTCATCAAGAAAAAAATATTTAATAAATCTTCATCCCTAAGGAAATTATATTCTCGGACTCAATATTTATCAACAAAAAATCAATCTCAAAGAACAAACAACTTCTGTGGTTAGCCAAGCATTGGGTTATAAATACATTCGGACGTAGGGCGGTAATGTACTATTAAGAAAGTTCGGCGATACCCCAATAATACAAAAAAAACCGATGCTAACGACATACCATTACACAAAATATGTACGATGACAAGAGAAAAAATGTTTATAATCTCAAATACTAATGGATTAGAGAGAAGAACTATTTATAATTTCATATGCCGATGGATTAGAGAGAAGAAATTTTTATATGTTCACGAGAAATGTTTTTAATTTCAAATACTAATTGATTAGACTCTGATCCATTAGTATGTGAAATTATAAGCATTTCTTCTCACTAATCATTAGAGAGAAGAAATGTTTTTATTTGAGGTGTGTAGAATCAAATGCAGCAATTTCCAAAATGTGTTATTTTGAGAAAACCAATAAAAAAAAAACATTTCATTTCAGTAATTCTCGCGCATCTAAAAGTTTATAAATACATTCATAAAGTGGATTGGCTTACCCCTTATAATTACCAAAGCACAACTTGTTCATATCAAAAATTGGCTGGCGTCATATTTATCCAATCGCTTGCAAGCCGTGAAGGTTGGAAATAAACTCTCAATCTTCGCAACACTTTCTTCAGGAGTGCCCCAGGGTTCCGTTTTAGGTCCACTTCTTTTCATCCTTTTTACAAATGATGTCGCCAAAATAATCGAGTCATTTGGTCTCTTGTCACACTGCTACGCTGACGATCAGCAAGTTTATTTTTACTGCACTCCAAACGAAGTCAGCAGTCTAAAAATTCGTGTAGCTGAATGCCTAGAAGCAATAACTCGTTGGATGTCTTCAAACAAGCTAAAGCTGAACCCATCTAAGACTGAGTTTCTCTGGGCGGCCACAAACAAACGCCAACATTTCATAGACGATTCGCCTATTTCCATTTCCGGCAGCGATATTTTTCCCAAGACAACCGTCAAACTTCTTGGCGTTAATCTAGATTCAGACTTTTCGCTTAAAAGTCAAATAAATAGGACTGTAAGCACCGTTTTTTTTCACTTAAGACAACTCAAGTCCGTCCGAAGAAATCTTCCTACAGAGGCGACAAAACTACTAATCAACTCTTACGTAGTCTCGCGACTCGATTATTGTAACGGTATCTACGCTAGCCTTCCAAAATATCAAACTGACAAACTTCAATCCGTTTTTAACGCAGCGGCACGGCTCATAACCGGAGTCTCTAAATATTCACACATTTCAGAACACCTTCGTAACCTTCATTGGCTCAAGTGCCCTGAAAGAATCCAGTACAAATTGTGCTGGATGGTGTTTAAATCAATCAATGAAATGGCCCCACCTTATATCTCTGAACTATGTGTCCCGGAAAATACTGGTCCGAGGCAGTCAACCCTTAGATCAGCAACATCATCAGCTATAGGCAGACTAATGGAACCTAAACGCAAGCCAAATACAAAGTTTGGAGATCGCGCTTTTGGAGTATCTGGGCCTAAGGCTTGGAATAAACTCCCTCCGGAACTAAGATGCATAACAAGCCCAACAGAATTTAGGTCCAAACTAAAAACTTACCTTTTTGGGCTCTCATATCCTTAATTTAAATAAACCTATCTGAGAGTATCAAACTTTTATTTTCTATGATATGTCTTAATTACACTTTTCTAATTAATTTTCTAATTACTTGAATCTTTGCACATCAATCTGTCTCGTTACGAATCACATTTAGGAAGATCAAATCCTTGTACTACTGTACCGCTCACTATAAAATGTTGCTTTTGATTTCCAAAATACACTCATCAAAGAATGTATTTTATACTAATATTAAAATATATTTCAGGATTAAACACATATAACAAGTGTACACAATAATGTCCCCTGCGTGCAAACTATATCTAAATTTCTTAATAGACAATAAGTGTTAATTTCAAGCGACCTCCCAGGTAAGTATGGACCTGTATACATTTTTAAGAAGCATCGCGTTCATTGGTCGAGACATTGTACATATATTTTCTTATGAACCAGTGGATGCAATTTTTAGCCATAAGTTGTTTTAATTGTTTGTCTAGTTTGTAGTTTTTCTAGATTTTAGAAATGTATTGTAAGTTTGTGCAGCGCCCTTGAGGTGATTTTTCACAAAAACGTCGCTATATAAATCATCCAATTATTATTATTATTATAGTATTGATTTATGAGGTATAACATTTAATTTTGGAGATCTCTGCATTTGATACTCACCTCAGGAGATTGATGCTTTTGTTTCTTACACGTATGAAGATGTCTGACTTTGATACTGACAAATAAATATGACGTCACCAATAATGGACTGACCAAATCACAGGGAAGTGCATAGTTTAATGATTTTGATTTTAAATAATTCATGAGTCTAGTTTTTAGACTGTTAATTCGTGGTGGAATTCTATTTTATTAGAATTGAATTCAAAAAACATTTGCACTTTGCTCCAATTATTTATTTTCACCAGGGACGGTTTCATCCTACCACGGACATTTTCAGACTGGTAGTTCAAATTCTTATACTACGGCATTTATACAAACTTAGGCAGGGGTACCCAACATTGTCTTGTCAAGTTTTTTTGTTAATTTAAGATATATACTAGCTGGGTTACCCGGCTTCGCTCAGGACAACATTCGAGAGTGTTCTGGAATGTTCTACAATTTATTTTATTTATTTATAGCCGACCCGACAGACTTTGTCCTGTACACAACTGTTTACTGTACACAATTGCTTTCTGGGCATGGAGAGTTTAGAGGTAGACTTCACAGACTGATCATCCCATCCCAATTGCGCTTGTGGTGATACTGACCAAACAGCCGAGCACATTTTGTGGCACTGTGAGATTTTGACGGATGCTCGAGATGAAATGATTGATGGTTTGCAGGTTATTACGAGACCTGTTTGGAATACAGATCTCGTTTCGAATAAGGTAAACTTTGAGTGCCTGAGGAAATTCACGAAAGTCTGGGTTGAGAGATGGCCTGTTCTTAGAGTCGCTGACTAGCTGTAAAATTACTTAGGTACCAGGTGTATTTTGCTTTTGAATCCACGGACACTCTTTATGATTCCTTTACTGCTTGGATTTATTTGTTATGTAATATGTATTTTGTGTTTCTGTTATTTGTTATTTTATTATTAGTTATTTGTTATATTTTTCAATTGTATTTTACATATTTGCGTTATGTTTATTCTTTATTTATATATAAATATATAATAGTAAATTGTATACAATTCTTTCGCAATATTTTATTTATCTATTTTGTTCACTATATTTTCAAAAAAATTATATAGTTGTCTTGCGATTTGTTCTATTAAAAATTACTTTAATACCTGTTATTTAGGTCATGTTCCTTGTTTTGTTATATTTGTCTTTAACTTTTTCATTGTTTTACTGGATGAACTGAACTCCAACTTTTATTTTTTTTTAATTATTTTATTTCCCTATCCCCGTATGGGGGTGTGATGGACCTCGTTCCTGCTTCATATTTACTTACATTATCTGTTTTGCAGGTCCCTCTCAAATCTTTGCGCCTCCCCCAATGACATGTGTAGGCTTGAGGCTTGATCAGGCGACCTTGACTGTCCTTTGTCCTGCCTCTGACTACTCAATGCTGAATTTTCTTTTAGTCTTCGGGTATTTTACCCCAAATATTCAGTTAACATTCTTTGAGGCTTCACTGAGTGGTTGGCTAAGGGACACGGAAGCTAAGTGTGGTTTATGGTCAGACCGAATGCCATTCACATTTTTTGTTGGTACTTGCCTATTGATTTGAGATTTATTGTATTTTTTATGTTCTCCATTTAATACAGGTGCTTGCAGGTTTTTTTTTACACGATGCAATGCCGCCTCACGGAGTCTCATGAATGAGTTTTTTTTTCTCATTTTGCCCTGTTTAATTCATATTTGCTTTACTAACATATTATTGCACTTTGTTTCCTGTTAAGCACTTGCATACTGCTTACTAACAACGTATGCAGGGACACTGGAGGTCTAGATTCGTTCAAAAATAAATAAATGTAGCTTCGTTTAACAAAAAAAATTAGTATCTTGCGAGAGCCTTGAAGGAGTAACCATATGTTACTTATACCAGGGCGGGTATGTGGTGGATAACCTCCAATGTACACAACTGTCGGGACAAACTAAAATCAAAATAGAATAATATTGAATATTCGATACTTCGATGGTAGCGCAGTCTGCCGGATCCAATGTAAAACATTCCAAAATCAACGACTCCTTAGAAATAAAAAAAAAATAATTAAAACATTTTTCAGTGGACCAAATTGTAAATTTAAACCATTCTAGAATCCCCTTGAACCCACACAAATAATTTCATCAAAATCGGTCCAGCCGTTTAGGAGGAGTTCAGTGACATACACACGGACAGAAGAAATATATATATTATGATTAATATTTTTTTTTATTAGATTTAAAAAGATACATGTATAACAAACAAATTTTATACAATAATTTATTACATAATAGATTAACCCCCATAAATAAGCAGGGTTTGCGTGTATGGGGGGGTGTTATCATTGGTTTTATTTGACTGGATTCAGTATAAGTTTTCAGTATAATTCTTAAGGTTTTAATTCTTTTATATTGATATTCATGTTATTAATTTTTTCTGGTAATTAATTTTTAAAAAATGACACATTTTTATTTATGATTTAGCTGTCCTTTTGTTTTTTTACATTTTGAAGTGGGAAGTATTGACGTTTGTTTGAGATTTCTGTTATTTTTAAAGGGTGCAACTTTTTTTGAACATTATCTTTATAAATTTGTAATGTTGCGTGGTAGGAGTATAATGCATTTTCTGATCTTAAATTGTTTGAATGTTAAAAAAATAGACATCAATTAAAAAAACTATAAAATGTGTTACTTAGATATTTTTTCTAATTGTTTTATTTTAATTAAATTTTTATTTTTTTATCTATGTACAATATGTTTACATTGGGTTTAACGCTGCTTGTCACTAGGTCCACTAGGATATTCCTGTGTCGAGACAAGCTTATAGGTAAACAAATGAACATAGTTAAGTAAAATATTTGGTAATTTGAATTTTGTCAAGGATTCAGTTTGTCTGATCGTAGCTGGTAGTGTATTGTACAGTTTGTAAGCTATGTATTTGAAGTGTCTTTGTCCAAAGGTAGTTTTGGAAAAAGGAGTTTGGAGAAGTTCTTTGTTTTTGGCTCGGGTATTGTGCATAGTTTGTGTTGCTTTGTATGATGTGTTGTTGTTTTTGTGTAAATTAACTAATATGGATCTTGCGTAGAGCTGTTTTATGTCCATAACGTTGAAAGTGTTAAATACCGTATCAGTGCTGATAGTAAGAGGCAGTTGAAGAATTATTTGTATGATTAGTTTTTGTGCTTTAATGATGGGGTCGGGGGCACTGGAATAAGCATTACCCCAAGCTAAAATTCCGTTTTCGATGTGAGTTTGGCACAATAGTACACTGATTTTAAAAGTTTTTTTAAGTTAAGTAAATTGCGTGTTTGTTTGAAGAAGTATATGGATTTGCGGATTTTGTTTGGAGTGTTATGTATATATTGCTTCCAATTTAGGTGTGTGTCAAATGTTAATACTAAATTAATATTTGATAATATTTATATCTTCTAGGCATGGACAGTCTCAATTCCGGTTTAAAGATGTATTTTAACATTTGTGTATTTTTAATGGTGGGGTTAGGTTTGACTTTGGGATATTGGTGAGACTAGACAGTAAGTATTTTGTTTTCTGTACATTTAGAGTTAATGTATTCGAGTCAAGCCAATATTTCACCTTTTGAATTCCTTCCTCCGATTTGGAATATGCGGTAGGCCAGTCTTTCGCTTGGAAGAGTAGGACAGTGTCATCGGCGAAACAGAATATAGTGGCATCGATGTCTAGGTTACACAACTCGTTAATATATATTAGGAAGAGCGTTGGACCTATAACACAGCCTTGTGGGACCCCGTAACTAATAGGCAAATACTGACTCTTTGTTGTTCTGAGTTAAACGCATTGTGATCTGCCAAAGAAGAAGCAGGAGAGGAGGCCTGATTCTTTATTCCTAATACCTACATTGCACATTTAGCGTTCTAATTTGATGTGTGAGATTGTATCAAATGCTTTGCGTAGGTCGAGAAATACCGATAAACATATCGAACCCTTATCCAGGTTGCCGTGGCTATGGCATCGTTGGTGCTTTTATGGTTTCTGAATCCAAATTGCCGCGGCGATAGTAGGTTGTTGGTTTCCAGGTATTCCATCAGAATATTATTGACGATCTTTTCAAATACTTTGGACAGGGAATAAAGCAACCTAATAGGACGATAATTACTATAGTCAGGTTTGGACCCAGTTTTGAAAATTGGGATAATGAGACCTTGTTTAAGAATGATGGGGAATATGCCTTGGCGGATGCTTATATTAAACAGATGAGTAAATGGTTTAGTTATACCAGGGGCAATTTTAAGCATCATTGGTTGTGTGGTCACTAGGGCCACGCGTATCGTTATTTATTTGAATTTTTTTGTTAGTTCCGGACCTATATTTGCGAATTAATTGTTTATTTAATTGACAGTTGTGCTGGGGTTCGATGTAAAGTCTGCGGTGATATCATTGATATTGAGAGAGTTTAAGGTGTCAGGGGCTTCATTTGAATTGATAGCTTCCTTGAAAACTTTCCATATTTTTTTAGGATCATTGCTGCAATCGAATTTTTTTTAGTGTATTGTAGATTTTTGGCGTTCCTGATGACTTGTGTGCAAATATTTCGGTGTCTTTTATAGAAATTATGGAGTTTTATATCATATGGATTTATGGCACATTTTTTATGAATAGTGTGGTTCATCCATGGTTTGAGAGGTTTGATTGCTCTAGGAATGGTTATTATTGTTAAATTAGCTAGAATGTAGGCGTATACATACAAATATTTATGCATATATATAAATACATTTATTTGTGTGTGACAAATCATTAAAATAAAGTATATACTGGCGGTAAAAGAAAAGATCCAAAAAGAAGGAAAATAATCATAGTAAATTATGGGAGATAAGCGTTGTGATTGGTAAGAATTAATTGAATTGTTAGCCGAAACAATCGTAGTTCTCAAATGTCAAAAATCATTCGGAAATCGAATCGATGAAACACAAGCGCTTTGATTTGTCAGAATTAATCGATTTGAGATAAGCGTTGTAATTGGTCAGAATTAATCGAAATACTAAACCGAGACAATCGTAGTATTCAAACGTGAATTGTTAACGACGAAATAATACTATAAGGTTATGATTTACGTTTCCAGTATGTGTTAAAGATTGACATGGTGATTATTTTTCATAATTTTAGTAAGTAAATGGGTAATTTATCGATTTGGTTGGTGTATATTTGATTTTTTCTATTTATAAATAGTAAGGTATTATTGTAAATTGTAGAATTTTTTTGGAAAATGTTGCCATACTTTGCCGGTGACACCCCCCCTCCCCCTCCCCCCCCCCGCGAGAAAAAATACAACCCCTGACCACGCCACTTCAGGCCGCCGCGCAGAAAAGAAAAGACCGAAAGTAAAATAACGGTTTGCAGCGCAGTTCACTGTGAGACTTTTCTGCGTGGCGGCCTGAAGTGGCGCGGGACACGTCCCGCTCCGACCGAACTCTGTGTGTAAGCGCCTCCGTACATGGAGCTACTTACAAGCTATTCGAGCCTGATGCGCGCAGCACGCGCACCGCTTGTTAGTACCCGCCATACAATTTTGCTGGTGTTCGTACACGGCGCTACGCAACGGATGTTGGGTTGAAGTCGGTAGCGCGCTATCGACGGTGCTGGTAGCGCGCTATGCATTGCAGCATTCGTGTCTACTACTTTCGTTTGACGTTTGACAGAAAGGGCGTCTGAACATGAAAGTAATGTTAGATTTGTTCTGGAAGTGGAAAAAATGCGTGTTTACATAACTTTACATTACCAGAATACGCAAGAAAGGATTTTGTGGAGAAGGCATAGATTAATGTTGGAAAAAAAGTCATTTGACATCGTTTGACATCGTGTTAACTCCACGGCTGCATGTGAAAAATGATGAAGTTCAGTATAATTCGGGTAGCGCCGTGTACGGAAACCAGCTTTAAAAAGTAGTACATCTGCAGGGTACTTGTGGTTTTGTCACAGTCACATAGTTTGTAAGTATCTCCATGAACGGAGGGCCTAAAGGGTACTATTATTTAAGTGTAGGTGTATCTTCTGGTGAACTGTCTGCAATTGTTGTTTGTCTATGGAAAAAAATCAACTGACGCTGTTGGATGTGTGAGCCGCTGGCTGCTCCGTATTCTGTATTAATATCGCATTAATGACTTGCGTTTGTATGTTTTGAATACGTGACTTCATTATCACCTTTATATCTGAAGTTTATGAATTAACTGTTTCTAGGCACGTCTATTCAACAACTTCCCATATTAGGTTATGTTTCTCCTCATTGAAACACATTGACAGAGAAACGTTGCACTTCGCCTTGTATGTCAGTAGATTTATGCTTTACTTATCTCGTTTGATGAATTAAGGAATTAAAAACCTACTTTTTGCTCTTTGTTAATACTAAAAGTTGTACCGGCACGGTTTTTCTACATAAATTTTGGTGTTTGAGTTTTTAGGTTATGTTCATCTTATATTATTTGTTTAACAATTCAGTTCTTAAAACATTTTCGCATTTTATATCGATCATTACTTATAAATTGAGAAGTGATAACAGTAGATATTTATATCTAACATTCTTTTATATCCGAATGAGAAAGTATTGACTCTTAGTAAATAACTTATTAGTGAAATATGTGCTTTTGAATATGATGGATAAAATGGATAATTCCATCGATTTGTTGATTTCTAAAAAAATATTTTTTAAGTACGTTTTTTATATTTTTTAGTTATTACATGTAGGTCTAATCACTCTTTTAAGTGTTGCTACCAAAGATGGGTTACGTTAACCTTAGATTTTATATTTTCTGTATGTTTTTTAGTTTTTTAGGAGTAAATACTTTTATCTTGTAGTTTTTAATAAAACCAAAAAACTTGTTTGCTTTATCTTTCAGAGTACCTAATTCTACATAAAAAATAATTTAAAATTTCTTCATTAATAATTTAAGTATTATGTGCACCGTTGATACGTTTGTACACAGATTGCGAAAGTAGTAACTATGCAGGAGTTGTGATAATGAATCAGAAATAAATTTTTAATTGCGCCTATATGATTGGGGCCCTGTTCAGATGTTTTGAATTAATCAAATAATGGCTATATTACATTGTAAGCCTTCCTAGTTATTTCACTTCTCATTTTCGTTTTAGTTGCGTAACGAAATGCTGTAACTTATTTGTTAGTTTGTTTTCAGACAAATTTCTTGAAATTTGATCGCTCTCACAGCGGTGCCATGGACCTTCCTAACCCGGAGAGTGTCATCGTCAAGATGGAGCCAGGAACTGATGAAGAAGACGGAGATGAAATGCCGGATACAGAAGTTGAAATAGACCTGCCAGACATCAAGAAAGAATGTTTGGAACATTCCATGAGAACTGGTCAGACGGCTGGTAAGAAAAATTACTGCGAGATTATTGTTTGTCATCAAACTGTGCCTATTTTCTATTAAGTAACATCTAGGAAACCTATTTTTAGGAGTGCATAAAGTCATTGTTATAATAAAAGTCAGTTCAACAGACCTTTTTCTTAATCTAGCAAGACGTTATATTATGAAGGTGTTATATAATGAACGTGCAACAAATATAATTGCTTAGTGATCTTAACCTGAAGCTTTTATTTTGTATTCCTTTATATAAAATCATAGAATATATTATTTAGAGGTCCCAAACGAAACATTTTAAGTAGAAAAATCAGAAAAATAATCGGTCGCTTTTAGAACTGAACGAATTGAACCCAGAACCTCAGCCTTTCCTTGTCTTTGCTCTACCACTGAGCGTATCTGATCATGTCCCCTTTTCTGTTCCTCATTTTATATTTGAGACTGTTGTTTATATTATCTGTAATGATTTCTTAAAAATAGGCATATTTACTTTGTGGCGTCATCATTAATTTAATGAAAAACAAATACCTTTGTGTAACACCACTATTTAATTAACAATATCAACATGTTTCGAAAACTATTGTTTCTTCGTCAGGATAATAAGTTTATAAAAAATAACAAAAGACAAACAACTTTAGACTAATAAGAACATAGACAAAATATTAGAAAGGACAGGTGATTAATTACCAAAAATATATCATAAAAAATAAAAAAAATTATATAATATAAAATATAAAAATTATTTTAGAATGGGTAAAAATTACATTCACATAATAAAAAATCTTTTAAAAAAAAAACAAGAAGTCTAAATAACAAAATAAATTATTATAAATATAAGTATTAATACGAAAATAAATTTAAAAGATGGCTATTTTTAAAAAACGTTTGGTTATTTATAATATTTTATTTAATTTAATATTTATCTAAGATGTTTAAATAATAATAATTATTCAGAATTTGCAAACCACATTTTTGAAACAGGTCATTCTTTTGATATTAATAAAGGTTTAAAATTTTTACACACTAACCCAACGGGTATACAATTAGATAATTTAGAAATTTTAGAAATTAGAAAAAGTGTTAATAGTAAATTAAGTATTATAAATAACCAAACGTTTTTTAAAAATAGCCATCTTTTAAATTTATTTTCGTATTAATATTTATATTTATAATAATTTATTTTGTTATTTAGACTTCTTGTTTTAATTTTTTATTATGTTTATGTAATTTTTACCCATTCTAAAATAATTTTTATATTTTATTTTATATAATTGTTTTTTTTTATGATATATTTTAGGTAATTAATCACCTCTCCTTTCTAATATTTTGTCTATGTTCTAATTAGTCTATACTTGTTTGTCTTTTGTTATTTTTTATTAACTTATTATCCTGACGAAGAAAACATAGTTTTCGAAACATGTTGATATTGTTAACTAAATAGTGGTGTTACACAAAGGTATTTGTTTTTCATTAAAATATCTGTAATGATTTTATTTTTCTATTTTGAGGTTTAACATCTTATGTTTTTCCTCTATAAACGTATTAAATACATGTTTATAAATGTTGGTTTACATAGTTTAGTGGGGCGTGCATAACGCGATCGCGAACATGTCAATATAGCCCCGCATAATCTTGTCACGATATAAATATCATATCATAATGTGTCGATAGTTTATTGTTATTTATTTATTATATATTATTATAGAAGTGTTATTTATTTATTATAGAAGTGTTATTTATTTATTTATTTTATATTTATTAACGCCCTAGTAGCTTTTACAAGAAAATAAGCAAATATGTAATTAACAATATTAATTACATGTATCACATAATCAATAAAACAGAATAAATATGAATGCAATCGACCCGTTAGGTAAAGAATATTACAACATAAAAAAGAAATGAAATGAAATAGTACAAGTTGTACTTACAAAAAACTAAAACAATTCAGCTTTAAATATTTATACATACTAGTGGTCGCCCAATGGTCGAAATTCGACCATAATTGTATTTTTTTTTTATGTTTGACATTCAGTAAGACCATAAACAAATAATATTAAAGACAAACAATATTAATCTATTCTCAATTTGACCATAGACTTTAACAATAAACAATAGAGTAAAGACGCGTTTGTGTGTGTGTCAAATACATGGTAGTGTGTGTAATGTTTTTGTTATTGATTTAATCTATTTTTATGCATAATTTTTAAAAAATATTAGCATTCTGCACTCCTCCTCCATATAAACTATAAGTGTGCGAAATTTCATACTCCTCCGTCCGCGCAATTTTCGTAAAACGGGGTACAAAGTTTTTGCTTCACGTATTAATATATTGATTATTAATAATAAGACCTGACAGAACAGTGTAAATAGAACCGCAAAAATATTATAAAGTAAGTATACATTTTACTGGTGAGGTTTAGATGAGAAAATATTTTATGAGAAAAACAAAAAAATAATAAAAGTTAATTATTAGCAGATAAAATCGAGATTAGTTGATTTTTGAAACATTCAAAACTGTCAACACTAAATATATCTATAGATTCGCAGTATTTATTCGCAAGGTTATGGATTCTTGGAATTGGTGAGTATATAGAGTAATAAGTGTTGAGTTTATTGTTGCATTAAAAAATATCTTTACTGCGAGTTTGTCTAGCGGGTATGCTAATGCAAATTAGTTCCAACAAATTAGGGCTGTCAATTAAAGATTTTATAATTTTGTATCAAAATAATAAATCAATGAACACTCTTCTATCTGATAATTTAAGAAGTCTGGTTTCAGCGCGTAAGTAATTATAATTTATAAATTCGATTGGAATTTTAATTTTAAAATTGATGTACCGAAGAAATTTGTTTTGTACCTTTTCCAATGATTGAGAATGAACATTGTAGTATACAGAGGAATTGTATTCTAATCTGCTTCGTACTAGTGAGCAATACAGATGTTTTAATGTTAACATACTTTTAAAATTTGCCCCCATTCTCAAGATAAAACCTAGTATTCTCATTGCATCGCTTGTTACTTCATCGATGTGTAAATTGAACTGTATACTCTCGTGGAATATCAATATCAACACCAAGATCACGAATCTGCGATACACGAAGAAGATTAACACCATTCATATCATAAGAAAAGTTAAAAGGATTTTGATAATCTGGCATTTACCAATATTTAGTTGTAAATCATTGACAGAACACCACGCGCATAGTATGTTCAGGTTTAACTGCAGTTATACTGCTAATAAACCTGAACACTATTGTTTAATTTAAATTAGCTAAGGCTCACACCTCTCCAGACATTTCGATTTGTTGGTTTGTTTAAAGTCAATTAATTAACAAATGAAATTATCAATAGATGTCAGGAGACGCAAACTCTCTTCAGACAAGACCGATATAAAAGGCCTGTGTTTAGGTTTTTTCCTTCTCTTTTCACCATCCTAACTTCTTAATAAGTAACAGTAAAATCCTTGGTCTGTCTTGGGTAGTTTGGGTCTCCGGAATTATTCACAATGTAATTGGGAATAAAGCAAAATAAAATGTCACGAGTCCTTTGAAAGTTTCCTGAAGCGGCCTTATTATTTATGAAGTTCCTTCTTCCAAAACAAAACATATGATCCTACGAGTCGGATAATTTAACGCGAGTGATTAAATTAGTAAAGAAGAACCAGCACTGAAAAAAGGAACAGCCAACATGCAGTTTCCAGCATCCAGCAAGCAGCAGAGGCCATCAGCGATAAAAAAGGGCAAGTGACCAATCCATATCCATACTATCTACCTTACCATTAAAATCCTTAAAAGCAAAAAAATCAATGACATCAATATTGTGCATTACTCAAAAAAAATTGTTGCAAGCCGGTATGACAAAATTATTGACAAAATTATTGATTATTGACAAAAACTACAGCAATGTTTTAAATTTCGAGATTTATAAAGTTTGTTTGAAATTTTTATTTTAAATTAGCCGCGAAGTCAATAAAGCAGTTTTTGTTGGAAATGCTCTATGGGCGATTGAATAAAAATCAACGGGATTCATCTATGATTAACGACGTTGGTAAATTATTATTATTGTTATTGTTGTCTCGTGACAGTTCGTGAAGTAAATAACTAAAATTTGGGAAGTTATCAGTGCGTATATTATATGATTAATAGTGATTAAACGGTGATTGCGATAAAATAATTGGATAACTCTGTAAATTGTAAGTACACATCTGATTAATCAAAATGGATTTAAAAACGCTGATCGCTCAACGGGGCGTTTGTAAAGGCAAGATGACAAGGTTCAGAGAATTTTTAAACAAAGATTCACTGACGCAAGGCGAACTAGAATTGCGTATAAAGCGTTTCGAACCTTTGCTAGATAATTTTGAAGAAATTCAAGATAGAATAGAGGCATTATCTCCAGACGATGTTGAAGGCGACCGAGCGAGCTTTGAAAATGATTATTTTTGTATATTGGCCAGCGCAAAAGAGAGGTTAGCTAAAAAGGATTCTGCAATCACGGCGAATAACAATATTAAATTACCGATAATTGAATTACCGAAATTTAAAGGGGATTACTGCGAATGGATGCAGTTCCGGGATGCGTTCATATCTTTAGTAGACAGCAATCATAACCTGGATGCCGTTCAAAAAATTTATTATCTGCGGTCTTGTCTGAAAGGGGAAGCGTTTAAACTCATAACAGCGTTACCGATATACGCGGATAACTACGTTACGGCTTGGGAGATGCTTACGGATAGATACGAAAACTCAAAAATAATTATAAATAATCATGTAAACGCATTGTTTAAATTACCGGACGTAAAGGCAGAAAATCACGTCGCAATAAGGAATCTATTGGACGAGGCGCAATTACATTTAAAATCACTAAATAACTTAAATATAGCTACGAAAAATTGGGATGTAATATTAATTTATTTGTTATCAAGCAAATTAGATTCAAATACAAGGGCTCATTGGGAACAATACCCAACAAAGAATAATTTACCTACCTACGAAGAATTTATTAGTTGTTTGTATACAAGGGCCCAAGTACTAGAAGCCTCGGCAAATAACGAAAAAAGAATTAATCCGGGAAAAACGAATCCGCATAATTATAAAAAGGAAGTTTTGGTGTCGTTGTCCGCACAAAAATTAAAATGTTTACATTGCAACGATAATCATAAAATTTATTATTGCCGCAAATTTTTGGAATTAAAACCGAAAGAACGAATTGATAAAATACACAAATTAGGCGCTTGTTTAAAATGTTTAAACCCCGGTCATAAATTGAAGGATTGCAGGTCTAAATTCAATTGCCGTAAATGCGATGGTGAAAATCATAATACTTTACTTCATGTTAAGAAGGAGGAGGAATCAAAACACGAAAGGGCATCAACATCTTCCGCGAAGGAAGCGCCTTTAGTATCAAATCATGCCGCGAAGGTAGAACAAAATTTCGTGTTATTGTCAACTGCCATCATCAACATAAAGGATGATGCAGGAAACTCAATTCAAGCAAGAGCTCTATTAGATTCTGGAGCTCAAACGAATTTCATAAGTAAGGCATTCGTCAAGAAATTAAATTCAAAAACGAAAAAAGTCAACATTCCTGTCACGGGAATCCACAATAAAATTTTAAATATAAGATCTAAAGTGGGATTAAATATAACTTCAGGCTACTCTGAGTACGAAAAGAAGATAGAATGCCTGATTATACCTGAGGTGACCAGTAATCTGCCCCAAATTTCCTTTCAGAGAAAAGAAGCGGAGATCCCCAGCGGTCTCCAATTAGCAGATCCAAACTTCAACATTACCAGCCCGATAGATCTACTACTAGGAGCGGAGGTATTTTGGGAAGTCTTGCATAACGATCGAATGAGGATTGGAGATGCGGGACTCACGCTGCAAAGGACCGAGCTAGGATGGCTTGTATCCGGGCCTATCTCCACTCCGAAACCAAAAAGGCCAGTAAATTCCTGTCATTTATCTTTAAATTTATTGCATAAGCAATTAGAAAACTTTTGGAAAATAGAGGAACTAGCTCCTGTAAAACATAGAAGCCACGAAGAAAGAGCATGTGAAGAGAGCTTCTTACACACGCACAAAAGAGATGAGAAAGGACGTTTTGCGGTAAGATTACCGCTGCGGCCTAATATTAATCAAATGGGTGAAACCCTAAAGGTGGCTGAAAAAAGATTCTATAATATGGAGAAGAAATTCCTTGCCAATCAAGACCTGATGCTAGATTATAAAAAATTCATGAAAGAGTATCAGGAATTGGGGCACATGACGCTGTGCGAAGCACCACCAAAAGATAAAATTTGTTATTATTTGCCACACCATGCAGTGATGAAGGAGTCTAGCACGACAACCAAAACCAGGGTCGTGTTTGACGGATCAGCCAAGTCATCAACCGGTATATCATTAAACGACGCCCTCATGGTAGGGCCAGTTTTACAAAAGGATTTATGTGCACAACTGTTATTTTTCAGAAAGCACCAGTATGCATTAACCGCCGACATCGAGAAGATGTATCGTCAAATATTGGTGCAACCTGAGGATAGAGATTTGCAGCGCATAGTCTGGAGGGACTCTCCGGAGGAAGAAATCCGACACTACCAACTCAATACTGTCACCTACGGTTTGGGACCATCATCCTTTCTGGCTACCAGATGCTTGGAGCAGTTAGGAACGGAAAATCAGGAAGCATACAGAAAGAAATCCTTTGTCAAGGCGTGACGGAGCGTTAACTGTTTACGAATTGGAGAATTCACTTCACATATTAATATCTCGCGCACAATGTTTTGCATTCCCGGAGGAGACGAGGGCATTGAAAACCGGGGTGTAACCCGAAAACAGAGCAACAGCTGATGGCGGACTTACCGACCGAAAGAATAACGGAAGGTCGCCCGTTTCAATTATCCGGCGTGGACTACTGCGGACCCATTATGATTAAATCAGGTGTCAGCCGTAAGACTCACAGCGTAAAATCTTATATATGTCTATTTATATGTATGGTAACCAAAGCTATACATCTAGAAGTAGTAATGTCTTTAAGCACTGATAGCTTCCTAAATGCGTTTAAGCGTTTCATCTCGCGAAGAGGGAAACCCAGTAAAATGTTTTCAGATAACGCCACGAACTTTCGGGGCGCGAATAACGAATTGAGGGAAATCTATGAATTTTTGAAGAATTCAAATGAAAAAATCGATAAATACTTAGCCAATTTATCCATTCGGTGGCATTTTATACCCGCAAGGGCTCCGCACTTTGGGGGACTGTGGGAAGCAGGGGTCAAATCAGTAAAATACCACTTGAAGAGGGTGGCAAATGCTTCCTTACTAACATATGAGGAATTCAGCACTGTGTTATGTCAAATTGAATCATGCTTGAACTCCCGTCCTCTCTGTCCGCTGTCCAATGACCCCCAAGACCTAAATCCTCTGACTCCTGGTCACTTTCTCATTGGAACGAGTTTAGCAGCGATCCCGGAGCAGAATTTGCAGAATGTGGCAGTCAATAGATTGAATCATTACCAAAAATTAAATCAACTAATACAGTCGTTTTGGTCGAGGTGGCGCAAGGAGTACTTGGCTGAGCTGCAGACCCGGACGAAATGGACTGGCAACCACCAAAGGCAGCTGCAACCAGGCCAAATGGTCATTTTGAAGGAAGATAATGAGCCTCCTTGCTTTTGGAGGCTAGGACGAGTGCACGCTGTACACCCGGGGCCCGATGGAAGAGTACGAGTAGCTACCATCATCACAGGACAGGGAACGGTTCAGAGGGCAATATCAAAACTATGCCTGCTGCCAATTGAGGACAACAAATGCGGAGGCCATCTACCCGAGATAGACCAAGGAATATAAGAAGCAACCCGGCAGCGCCTGTGCACAGTGCGGCGCCCACAAGCAAAGGAAAATAAATGGATGGAGCTGGGTGTTTGTTTTTATAATCAGACTTTAATGATAAATTCGCTTTTGTGAATAAAAGTGAAAGGCAATAATAAATTCGCTTGTGTAAATAAAAGTGAAAAAACAATGATAAATTCGCTTGTAGAAAAGTGGAAAATACAATTAAAATAAAAAAAAGTGCAAATAAATAAAGATGGTGGAGGTCGTGACCTCTTGTGAAAACTCATATGAAAATTAAAGGTCATAATCTAGCCAAAGGAAAATGAATGAACACTGCAAGTGCCCATTTAAATGTATATAATAAAATTAGCTGTCCTGGAAGGAAGACCTGGTCCAATCCGCATGGCATTGTGTTTGTCCTAAAATTAAATGTTTAATAATTGTAGAACTTATTGATTTTAATGTTAATCGTTAACTTAATCTTTAGCTTTAATGTTTAACTGGAGCATGTAAAATATGAAATGGTTAGTTAATTTAATCTGGTGTGAAGCAGTTAAAGTTGTTTGAGTTATCTTTAGTAGTATAAGTGAGATATTTTAATTATTATATTCTATTTGTGTAAAAAAACTCTGGCCTTTACCGTTTTTTGGGCGGGAATATGTTTAATTTAAATTAGCTAAGGCTCACACCTCTCCAGACATTTCGATTTGTTGGTTTGTTTAAAGTCAATTAATTAACAAATGAAATTATCAATAGATGTCAGGAGACGCAAACTCTCTTCAGACAAGACCGATATAAAAGGCCTGTGTTTAGGTTTTTTCCTTCTCTTTTCACCATCCTAACTTCTTAATAAGTAACAGTAAAATCCTTGGTCTGTCTTGGGTAGTTTGGGTCTCCGGAATTATTCACAATGTAATTGGGAATAAAGCAAAATAAAATGTCACGAGTCCTTTGAAAGTTTCCTGAAGCGGCCTTATTATTTATGAAGTTCCTTCTTCCAAAACAAAACAACTATAGTATTATGTTTCTAATTGTTCTGTAAATCTTCAGATCATCAGCAAATAATAGGACTTTAACATTACTAAAAATATTAACTATATCATTTATGAATAAGCAAAATAATATCGGGCCCAAATGAGATCCCTGTGGTTGCACTCACTCGAGGCAACCACAGGGATCCATTGCACCCACTCGAGGCTGCAAATATATAAGAAGTAAACGAATCAACTTTGACCGCTAAGTACCTTCCCAATAGATTTTTTTTTTTAGTTTTTTTAAATATGTTTATTCAGTTATAATTTTACTCTTAAACCATTTCAAAATACTCCCTCTCATTCCCAACAACTTCAGTTTTCGTAATAAGAGTCTGTGGTTAACCTTATCAAATGCCTTACTGAAATCAGTATATATGGAATCAGTTTGATGTGATGAAGTCAGGGCATTAACAATGTCATTCGTTTATAATATTAAATTGGACAGGGTTTATCTTCTTTTGATACATCCATGTTGAAGCTGTGAGATGGTGTGATTGATTTGGTTTATTAATTTGTCTAGTACCAGGATTTCAAAGAGTTTGGGTAATGTAGACATGGTGCGTATTGGCCTATAGTTTGTTACGTCGCTCTTATTTCCTTTTTTAAAAATGGGCGTCAAAAGACTAAACTTCCAAAGGTCAGGGAACACACCTGATGAGAGTGACTTTGTAAATAACTTATGTATGGGATACGATAATGTATGCATACAATTAACTAAGAATCTGGGTGGAACTTTGTCAGGTCCTGCGGATTTGCGGGAATCGAGACTCTTCAGCTTGGATATAATATCATCTATGGTTACAGTACAATCAGATATCAAGAGTCTCAACTAAATTAGAGCAAGATATATTGTTATCTACATGTGCATTAACATATACACCGCTAAAAAAATCGGCGAACAGATTAACGGTTTCCTGAAGATTTTGGGATAGTTTAGAATCGAATGACATAATACTAGGTATACAAGTACCGTTTTCTTTTTTTATACAAATATTTTCAAAAATTTAAAAAAATTTCGTAGTAACACGGATGACAAACATTCCCGGGTTTCGAATTACCTGAAAATATTTGAAAATCTTCTACTATCACCATAGTAAGCGAAAAAATGTTGCTTTGTCGTTATGGAGGACAGACGAGGGATCGAACACGCTACGATGGTTTTATTTATTTATTTATTGATCAACGCCCTTTTTCAGGGCTTTTACATACTAATGGTAATAAATTCAACATTTATTGTACATAACAGAACTGCTTCAGTAATAATATTATATATTTTACTTCAATATTTTATATTCTTTCTTTTGACCTAAACGCGATGCCAACTCAGCCACTAACCGGTTAGTGGCACAAATGAAATGCAAAATATTCAGGTATCGAACGCGATGCCAACTCAGCCACTAACCGGTCAGTGGCACAAGTGAAATACAAAATATTCAGATATCGAACATAATGAGACTTTTGTTCACGTAATTGAATTATTTATTAAAGTTTTATTTGAGTCAAATTCCCAAAAAGCGAACAAATCAAGCGTCCCTTTGAGAGAATCCAATTTTTTTCTGTTTTCAGGTGAAATTAGTACAACGGAGAAACCTTATCTACTAGAAAGTATCATCAAAACAGAGACAAAAGAAAAAGAAGGAATTGCAATTTCGTTTACAGAAATTGACATCGAACTCCAAGGCATTAAAAATGAATGCTTGGAGCACTCTGAAAGAATGGAAACGCAAACAGAGGGTAAAACGATAATTTTTAATATTATTTTTATTTTTCTACATTTCCCACACTCATCAATTAAGGGTTAATGCTGAAATAAAGAGTAATTATAAGGGTGTGAAGTTTAAATAGATAAACATAATCATTCCTAACATGATAATCTTTATAAAATACATATACTGAACACCACAAACATGTTGACTACTTGCACAAAAGCAGTAGACTGGAAAATTCTCTTTGTGTCGCCTTAATAAAGATCACCATTCAGTATTTCAATCAAGCTTGAAATGGCTTGAGCCTTGTTTGGCGACCCCCTTTTTCTTCCTCTACCTACTACCTTCAGCTCATTTTCATAGGATGAGAGTTTTAATATTGTTTTCTCTTCTAGGTGCAGCATTCATAGTCCCGAACATCATTTCATTTCAACAAAAACGCGACGAGAAGATATCTAATAATTCAAAATATTTCCCTTGCTTTCAATGTGACAAAAAACTTTCTTCGAAGCCAGGTCTAAGTGCTCATTTACTCACACATACTATAGAAAAACCCTTCGCATGCACTTACTGTAATTTTTCATGTTCAATGAAGTCAGACTTGATTAGACACGTTTGTACTTATACTAAAGAAAAACCTTTCTCATGCTCTTTCTGTAATTATTCATGTTCGCGGAAATCCACCTTAATTTTACACGTTCGTACTCACACAAAAGAAAAACCTTTTCAATGCTCTTACTGTAACTATTCATGTTCACAGAAAACAAACTTAATAGTCCACGAGCGCACTCATACTAAAGAAAAGCCTTTCTCATGCTCCAACTGTAACTATTCATGTTCACAGAAATCAACCTTAACAGCACACGAGCGCACTCACACTAAAAGAAAACCTTTTTCATGCTTTATCTGTAATTATTCATCTTCGCGGAAAACCACCTTAATTCTACACGTTCGAACTCATACTAAAGAAAAACCTTTCTCATGTTCTTACTGTAACTATTCATGTTCACAGAAAGGAAGCTTAATTAGACACGTTCGTACTCATACTAAAGAAAAACCTTTCTCATGCTCTCTTTGTAACTCTTCATGTTCACAAAAGTCAAACTTAATTGGACACGTTCGTACTCATACTAAAGAAAAACCTTTCTCATGCTCTTTCTGTAATTATTCATGTTCGCGGAAATCCAACTTAATTTTACACGTTCGTACTCACACTAAAGAAAAACCTTTTCAATGCTCTTACTGTAACTATTCATGTTCACAGAAAACAAACTTAATAGGCCACGAGCGCACTCATACTAAAGAAAAACTTTTCTCATGCTCTCTTTGTAATTATTCATGTTCGCGGAAAACCACCTTAATTCCACACGTTCGAACTCATGCAAAAGAAAAACCTTTCTCATGTTCTTACTGTAACTATTTATGTTCACAAAAAGCAAGCTTAATTAGACACTTTCGTGTTCATACTAAAGAAAAACCTTTCTCATGCTCTTATTGTAACTATTCATGTTCACAGAAAACAAACTTAATAGGCCACGAGCGCACTCATACTAAAGAAAAACCTTTCTCATGTTCCTACTGTAACTATTCATGTTCACAGAAATCAAACTTAACAGTACACGAGCGCACTCATACTAAAGAAAAACCTTTCTCACCTTTCTAAAATTGTTCATGTTCACACAAGTCAAAATTAATAAGACCCGCCCCGGACGGCACTTTCCAACACAACACAAAGTTTCGCAAAACCAACGATTCAGATGTATTGAAATGGGCACGGAATTTTTCATTACTTATTCTGGGACAAAACCGGGGGATCCCCTTTGTTTAAATGAATATGTATTAATGTAATCTTGATCACTCTAGTGGCTGGCAACACTGTGTAGTGAATTGCAAGAATTCCCAGAATTTTGGTTTGCGCTTGGAAAAGTACCATTCACACACAGAGTTTGGAGCGGAACGTGTCCCGCGACACTCTAGGCCGCCACGCACATTGGCGAGTTAAAAATATGATTTCAAACCATTCTTCAAAATTCGGTATTCGTAGGAAAAACATGCGCATATAATGAGAGTAATACAAATTAAAGCTAGGGACTCGCAAGCAGATACACTCATAATTTTAAACCAGTTTTGTGATCAGGATGTAAAATTCCAGTCGTGAATTCATTCACTGACACATTTCGAAGTATAAAATTCTCTCATTCTAAATGCAGTTATCAAATTCTAGTTTAATTTCTCGCAGACATTGTATGTGCTGCCAGAACCAAAGAAAATCCATTTTCATGTTCTGAGGGTAGTTTTGATTCGCCATATACAGATTTAACTTAAACCAGTTTTGTGTACAGACTGTTAAATTCCAGTTATTTGGATCCATCTGCTGATATATTTCGATGGAAAACATTCTCTTTTTCGAAGTGCAGTTGTAAAAGTATAGTTGCAGACTCTGTATGTGCTGCCAGAATAAAATAAAATCCGTTTCCGTGTTCGGAGTGTAGTTTTAATTCGCCGCTTACAGATTTTACTTAAACCATTTTTTTATTCAAAATGTAAATTGTGTTAAATATTTTCATTCATCTGCTGACATATTTCGAAGGAGAATATTCTCTTATTCGAAGTGAATTGGAGGGGACCCCACCGCTTTCCCAACGGCTGTGTGAGGAAACTGATTGTTTAACCTCCTTAGCCGCACACGTCAGGACTCTAATTTTTTTTGTAAAAAGGAAGCTACATTTATTTTTAAACGAATCTAGACCCTCCAATGTCCCTGCATGCATGATTGTTAGTAAGAAGGAAAATGTATGCATACTTACATTTGCAGTAATTAACAAGATTAAGACACATCATAGATGTGTTCGCCTGTTAGTTCAGCATCTAGTTACAGTGAAATAAAAACAAAATATTTACATGTGTAAGTAAGATTAAAACCAAAGAAAATATATAAAAAGAAAGATATCGAAGGCAACATTCGATATTCGAAGTGCAGTTATAAAATTCCAGTTGCAGACTATGTATATGCTGCCAGAATAAATGAAAAACCATTTTCATGTTCGGAGTATAGTTGAAATTCGCCGCAAACAGATTTAATTTAAACCAGTTTTATGTTCAGAATATAACGATAAATAAAATAACAAGTTGCAGATTCATCGTTTACCGAGTGAGCTTAATATTTAAGGTGCATAGCAAATGCTGCAAAATTTTGATAAATTCACTGTCTCGTGTGTAACAATTATTTGGGAACTCTTGCGTAGGATCAATCCTAAGTCAAAACCTGAATTATTTTCCTTAGGGCTTTTTTGTGGAGCTTATGTAAACGAAAAAAAAAAACAGATAATAAAACTTCTGAAAGACGACAGTTTTATTTTATTTTATTTATTTATTTTATTTTATATATCAACAAACAAGTCCTTCTAAGTCAATTGCATTGGCTTGTTAGCAGGTGCTTTCGGTTCAATTACAAATATATTTTAAAAGTTATAATTAACATCTTATTTCTACAGATTCAACATTTTTTTCATACATTTTTTCATAAATATTAATATTATTTTTCCGATTACCAATTTTTCTGCATATGTTAAACCTTATTCACAGAATTATGTTGCATTATAGTTTCAGGTAATAAATTGAATTTCTTTGGTATGTTGTATTCAAACGTTCTCTGTCCGTAATTATTATTAAATTTCTGAACTATTAACCCGTCGTTGCGCGTGAATCTAGTTCTATATTTATGCTGCGGGGTAAATATATGCTGAATTATAATTTCGTACCATGGTGTTGCCTTCCCAGGTAAAATTTTTGCACTCTGAAACAGCAACGGAGTATTTTCAAATTATATATGCCAAATTAAAAAATATATATAAAAAAAAAAAAAAATTAAATGACACGTGTGATAATTGTAAAAAACCCGTTTGCGGATAGTGCATTCGATTTTATAAAAAAAACATAAATCGATATTGTACAAACATAACACATGCTTGAGCTTAAATTACAGCATTTTGCATTGGCATGTTTTTTTTTCAGGAAGTCCTCAGGAAAATAAATTTAGGACCATCTATTGTATACATTTATGTGGGCATTGGTTTTTTTAGGGAAAGGAAGGAGAGGAAGTTCTGGTAAGGAAAAAAGTGTGAGGTGTGAATATGAAAAATTGCTAAATGTATCCTGGAGTGACGGACGAATGGTTCCATCCCTCCTACTGCGGTGCAAGGCGACGTGTCGAGAGAGCACGTGAGAAAGGCGACGTGTGCTGCAGAGGCTTACATTACATTACATATTACACAACAAAAACATAATCAATTCTTCTATAAAGCAAAAAAAAATAACATGATTCTTTTTTTTTACTTTTTTGTTCTATACCGTCAAAAGTTTAAAACTAAGACCCCGGTGGAGTCCCACGGACTCCACTAGCGTGATTACTTATCAATCGGAGTCGCGAGTATCAACGTCCGTCCTCCCCAACTTTTCACGTCACAAGCACAATTTGTCATTCCAAAAACTAACGGTTTAATGAGCGCTGAAAGTTTTCAATGGAGTCCCAGGGACCTACCAGGTAAATCAAGGGTTAAATATATTTTTTTATCACTCGTATTGTATAAATAAAGACTTTCTGAGAGAACAACTGCATACTTAACTCAATTTCGTAATAATGGCGACGCATACACAAATTTCATATTTGACTATACATATCTGAGCAGATTGAGCAGCCTTTCGGGTCGAGCTGCTTTATACGAGACATTGTGCAGACAGTGTAAGCGCAACGACGAGCACTGTTCTAGTTCAATCGAGGCTAACTGTCAAACTGAACAGGTTTGAATACAAACATTAATATATTATTCAAAAAGCGGTATTTCATTTTGTCGATGACGAATCTAATTTGACAACGATTTATGTTAATGTAAAATTTTAATATACGTTTAAAAATTAAAGCAACGTTATTCATAATAATATGATCAAGAGAACCTAGACAATAAGCACCGAGAAGATGTTTACTCTAATGAACAGAATGAGTTAGTTTTGCTTGAAAGCATTTTTTTCTGCTGGCGAGCGCACTGGAAAATATTAATCTCAACAATTTTTTAGTATTCTATTTGGTAGTGTTGGTACGTTGGTAGGTATCTCTTCTGGTGAACTGTCTGCATTTGTTCTTTGTCTATGGAAAAACCCAACTGACACTGTTGGTTGATGTGTGCGCCGCTGGCTGCTCCGTATTTTGTATAAATATCGCATTAAAGCCTTGTTGTTTGTATTTTTTGAATACGTAGCTTAATTATCACCTTTATATCTGAAATTTTTGAATTAACTGTTTCTGGGGACGTCTATTCAACCACTTCCCATATTAGGTTATGTTTCTCGTCATTGAAACACATTGACAGTGAAACTTTGCCTTCGCCTTATACGTGAGTAATTTTATGCTTTACTTTTTAACTCGTTTGATGAATTAAGGAATTAAAAACCTACTTATTGCTCTTTGTTAATACTAAAAGTTGTACCGGCACGGTTTTTCTACATAAATTTTGGTGTTTGAGTTTTTAGGTTATGTTCATCTTATATTATTTGTTAAACTTTTAAAACAATTGAGTTCTTTTCGTATTTTATATCGATCATTACTTTTATTGTGAAGTGATAACGGTTAATGTTTGTACGCAGTAATTAACTTATTATTGAAATATGTACTTTGGGATATGATGAATAAAAAAATAATAAGGAACTCCAGTGAAAATATTATGGCTTTAAAAAAATATGTTCATATAGACCAATAAACAATGATTCTGAATATATAAGTTTTAATAAATAATATTTAACGCAGAGTCTTAAAAAAAATATTAAAAAGTCCATTTTAAAAGGCGTCATTAAAAAACCCTGTCAAGTTCGTATTATTGAATTTGTTAGGCATGACGTCACCGCATCCATAATTCTTCAGTCACCTGGTACATTTGTATTGAAAAATGGCAAGCCGTTTAACATTCCGTGTTATTGGTTTATAGAGGTTTAGACATATAATAGTTATTGTTTTAATTGAAACATTATTAGGCCTAAATAATTGAGTATCAAAAAAAGAGTATCTCTATTAGTTTATATATATTATTTAAAATATTCAATAGCTTTAACTGTATAAAACATCCTGTAATGCCTGTCGCAGTGCTCCAATTCTGATTTTCAAAATGGCCGGCGACCAACATCTGATTTCAGTTGCCTACAAAATTGATGCTTCGGTTTCCATAATATTGATTTCGATTCGTAAAGCTAAAAAAATTATAATTTCAAACAATTTTTAAACCACTCTCCCTTAATAATATTGAAAAATATAATAATATAATAAATACATAATTCCACCTAAAAAACGTTTACTTATTGAATAGGTTCGTAGCTTCTTCCATACAAAATGACAACATTTGTTGAAAATAACTAAAACTTTTGGCCATCATGACGTCACACTAGATACGGTGGTTTTCGGGGGATCTTGAAAAATTAAAACTTTATATTAACATTGACATTTATTTTAACTATTAAAACAAACTATAAAAATAAAAATGCAGTTATTTAAGTTAGAAGGTCATTATTCATTTAATAACTACTTTTAAAGTATCTTAAGCACTCTTCTGTTTTACCATTATTACACTATGTAACTTTTTAACTCCTTTGTACAATTTTAACGATAACGAAACTACATACCTATGTTCATATTATACCTGTTTGTATCCTTAAATTACAGTTTATAATGTTATATACTTGCTTACAATTATACTCCTGAATAACATGTGTAACTTTAATAATGTGATTCTGTAAAAGCCCTCAAGGCGTGTATGAATAAATAAAATAAAAAATAAAATAAAATAAAATAAAAAAAATGGACTGGAGTTCCTTATTCCACCGTTTTGTTGATTTCTAAAAAATGCTTTCATACGTTTTTATATATTGTGTAGTTATTACGTGTAGGTCTTATCACTCTTATAAGTGTTGCCACCCCAGATGGGTGTCATTTGATTTAAAAGTAAAAAATCAGATTAACAATAATATCGACTACAGCTTAGATTCCGAGTTCGAAAATCAGTCGCAACCCTAGATTTTATATTTTCGTTTTTTTTTTTTTTTAATTATTTTTTAGGAGTAAATACTTTTATCGTGTTGTTTTTAATAAAACCAAAATTGAATAATGGAATTAGAAATGGTTTAGTCGGCAATGCTCTGAAGCAGTGCGACGGAAAAACGCGGCTTACCGAGCCTACAACACATCTAGAACATCCGAAAACAGAACAGCATACAATAAAATGGCAAAGGAAACCAAGAGAGTCATAAATAGGTCAAAATTCGATCACGACCTGCAGATCAGCAAAAAGCTGGCTGCATGCCCGCATGGCAGCAGAGCATTCTGGTCGCTCGCGGGATCAATAGGTCGGAATTTCTGCAAATCCAGTCTACCACCTCTTACCAGACCTGACGGCTCACTAGCGAACACCGCCGCCGAAAAGGCTAACTTATTAGGCAAAATGTTCGCGGATAATTCAACCCTCGACGATCAAGGTGCTGTCCCGACGTCGGTTCCTCACTGCGGTTTTCGTACGAAAAAGCTGAGGATCCGGCATCGGGATGTAATCCAAGTCTTACGAGGGCTTGATGTTAATAAAGCTAGTGGGCCTGATGGAATACCTGCCCTGGTATTACAGAGGTGCGCTGCAGAAATTGCTCCAATTTTGACGAAGCTCTTTAAAATGTCCCTGAAGTCTGGTATTGTGCCCTCTGGTTGGAAAAAAGCGGTCATCCATCCTATTCCAAAGAAGGGTGATCGCTCCAACCCGGCCAACTACCGCCCCATAGCGATCACATCAGTTTTGTCCAAGGTGATGGAACGTGTGATCAACGACAAACTGCTCACATATCTCGAGAAGAACAAAATCATTAACGACCCTCAATACGGATTCCGGCGGAACCGCTCGTGCGGTGATCTTCTCGCATATGTGACGCATGTTTGGGGGCGGTGCCTGGAACGTTTCGGTGAGACCCAAACGGTCGCACTGGACATTTCCAAGGCCTTTGACCGGGTTTGGCATCGAGGACTTGTCAACAAACTGCCATCTTACGGACTTCCCGTATCCCTGTGTACGTGGATTGCCGACTTTTTGAGGGAGAGGTCAATTCAGACGGTTGCTGATGGTTTCACCTCTTCCTCGCATCCAATAAATGCTGGCGTCCCACAGGGATCGGTTCTGTCCCCGACTTTGTTTTTGTTGCACATCAACGACCTTTTGTCATGTACACCAATTCATTGTTACGCGGATGACAGTACAGTCCATGACAGCTTTTCGTTTGACAAGCCCCCAAAGGGCACACAAACTCCAACGGCTCGGAGGGCTTTGAAGCAAAGAATGGATGGTTACCTCGAGAGTGTTTTCTCTTGGGGTAAGAATAACCTCGTCGAATTCAATGTTTCAAAGACCCTATCATGTCTGATTACGTCTAAAAGGGATCGAAATGAAAATCTCGTCTCCTTCAACGGAAGCAATCTTCCGAACAGACCTTCCATTGATATGCTTGGTGTAACTATAAGTGACCAGCTTAGGTATGGGGGCTCCATCGAAGCCAGAGTAAAGTTAGCTTCTCAAAAACTGTGCGTACTGTACAGGGCCCGCAGATACTTTAATAGTACACAACTGCTTACCCTGTACAAATCGCAAGTGCGCCCCACGGTTGAATTTGGCAGCCACCTCTGGTCTGGAGCTCCAAAATACTTGAAAAATACCCTCGACTCTGTGCAGAAACGGGCAGTCCGTTTGATATATTCTCCCATCTTAACGAACGGGTTGCAATCTTTAGAGCACAGGCGTCGGGTGGGAATGCTATCCATGTTCTACCGGTATTTCAATGGAAGATGCTCTGAGGAACTAGCGTCATTGATCCCTTCGGCACCGGTGCATAGTCGGGAGACACGTCAAACGCGCGCCCAACATATGTACACGGTTGACATTTGTCACATAAGAACGGGTCGTTTTTTCGACTCGTTCTTGAGTTCAACAGCTCGGCTATGGAACGATTTGCCGGCATCTGTGTTTCCTCCCTCCTACAACATGGGTCTCTTCAAGACCAATGTTCATCCCTTCCTCTCCTCATAAAGACCCTCCACACAGCATCCCAGATGACATAGGCCCTGAGGGGAATTATTTTCCTCAAGGCCTCCTGTGTGGAGTTAATGTAAAAAAAAAAAAAAACAGAAATAAATTTTTATTTGGGGCTGCATGATTCGGGCCCTGTTCAGATACTTTGAATTAATCCAATAATGGCTATTTTATATTATAAACCTACCTAGTTATTTCACTTCTCATTTTAGTTTTAGTTGCGTATCGAAATGCTGTAAATTATTTTTTAGTTTGTTTTCAGTCAAATTTCTTGAAATTTGATCGCTCTCACAGCAGTGCTATGGACCTTCCTAACCCGGAGAGTGTCTCCGTCAAGATGGAGCCAGGAACTGATGAAGAAGACGGAGGTGAAATGCCGGATACAGAAGTTGAAATAGACCTGCCAGACATCACGAAGGAATGTTTGGAACATTCCATGAGAACTGATCAGACGGCCGGTAAGAAAAATTACTGCGAGATTTTTGTTTGTCATCAAACTGTGCCTATTTTCTATTAAGTTGCATTTAGGACACCTATTTTCAGGAGTGCATTGTAACAATTAAAGCCAGTCCAACAGATTTTTTTAAATCTAACAAGACAAATTATCAACTTGCAACAAGTAGAATTGCTTAGCGATCTAAGCCTGAAGCTATTATTTTGTATTCCTTTATTTAGCCTTGAACTTGAACATGTCCCCTTTTCTATTCCTCATTTTTTGTTTGAGACTGTTGTAAATATTTTCTTGAATTTTATATTTCAATTTTGAGGTTTTCCTTATTATGTTTTTCCACTATAAAAGCATTGAATACAAGTTAATAAATGTTGGTTTGCATAGTTAAGTGGGGTGGGCATAACGCGATCGTGAACATGTCGATATAGCCCCGCATAAATTTGTCACGATATAAAAATCATATTATAAATTGAGGATAGTTTATTGTTACCATAATAATTTTTTTTTCGAGAATCTTGTCTTTCTGGACTTCCTTCTGACGCTGTGGAAGATGCTTACCTTAGGCTCCGCGGAAGGGTCTTGGTGTTCAAAGTAATTAAAGATTTCGCCACGTTTTTATGTTTTATTTATTTAGACAAATTTACTGATTAATAACGCGGCAGCGGAAGGAACGCAGTGGAAATGTAAAATCTAGAATCTAGCAACGTGTTAATGAGGACAGCGTCGGGACCGGAATGACGTAGGTCGTAGGTTCCTTTAAGCGATCGCCGTGACCAGTATTGCCCGCACTACAATGTGGCCATTGGAAAAAGTAATAATTCATCTCATTAATCTGGTGCTTAACCACATTTCCATAAATTTAAATTTACACGTGTTTAACGATAGTTTTTTTTATAAAAGAAAGACAAACATTCCAGAGTTTCGAATAACCTGAAAATATATGAAATCTCCTACAAAGTAAGCGAAAAAATGTTGCTTGTGTCGTTATAGAGGACAGATGAGGGATCAAACACGTGACGCCGGTTTTGACTCAAAAGCGATGCCAACTTAGCCACTAATCGGCCGATAGCACCGTTAGTTTTGAAATACAAAATATTAAGATGAAGCTTTACGTGAAATCCTATTTAGATACTATTTAGATTCATCTTTGCGACGAATTGGCTTACAGTATGAACATCAGAAAATATGGTACGGATAAATTAAAGCATTAACTGGCTTTTCTTTGTATTGGAATTTCAATAAAATTATTATTTATATAACAAAAAAATGTAAGCGTAAACCACAAAAAAAATAATGTTTTTTCACCACTTAACTATGAAGTAATAAATACATTTTTATTTATTTTGTGCATAATTTTTATAAGAATGAAAAAAAGTTAGAACAAACAAAACTCCAAACACAGTCTAAGCCATAATTTTTTTTTTTCAAAATACTTTTTGTATTTATAACTATGAAGTAATAAATACAAGAAACATTTTGAAAAAAAAATTATGGCTAAAACTGTGTTTGGGGTTTTGTTTGTTCTAACTTTTTTTCATTCTTATAAAATTATGCACAAAATAAATAAAAACCACTTTTTCGCCTATTTGCCTCGTGCAAATACAATGCGCAATTTTATTTTTTTTTTTATGCACGACAATCAAAATATTTCTAGCTTTTATATTCCTCTTAAGATGTCAAACGTAGTGAGACTTTTGAAAACATAATTTAATTATTTATTTAAGTTTTATTTGTCGAATTTCAAAAAAGCGGACAAATCGTGCGTCTCTTTAAGAGTATCCATTTTTTTCTGGTCAGTGGCACAAATGAAATACTAAATGTTCAGATATCGAACGCGATGCCAACTCAGCCACTAACCGGTCAGTGGCACAAGTGAAATACAAAATATTCAGTTATCGAACATAATGAGACTTTTTTTAATGTAATTTAATTATTTATTAAAGTTTTATTAAAGTCAAATTCCAAAAAAGCGAACAAATCAAGCGTCCCTTTGAGAGTATCTATTTTTTTCTGTTTTCAGGTGAAATTAGTACAACGGAGAAAACTTGTCTACAGGAAAACACCATTAAAACAGATACAAAAGAAAAAGAAGGAATTGCAATATCGTACACAGAAATTGACATCGAACTCCCAGACATTAAAAAGGAATGCTTGGAGCACTCTGAAAGAATCGAAATGCAAACAGAGGGTAAAGCCATGTTATTTAATATTATTTTTTATTATTTTACATTTCCCACACTCATCAAATAAAGGTTAATGCTGAAGTAAAGCGTAATTGTAAATCTACGAAGGTTAAAGAGATAAAAATAATAATTCTTAACATTATAATCTTTATAAAAGACATTCACTGAACACCACAAACATGTTGACTTCTTGCACAGAAGAAGTATAGGTACTGGAAAATTCTCTTTGTGTCGCCTGAAGAAAGATCGCCATTCAGAATTTCAATGAAGCTTGAAATGTCTTGACCCTTGCTTGGTGAGCAGATCTGAATAACGAAGTACTTCCCCACTTTTCTTTATTCGTTTTCTTCCTCCGACTACTACCTACAGCCCATATACATAGGATGAGAGTTTTAATATTGTTTTCTCTTCTAGGTGCAGCATTCATTGTCCCGAACATCATTTCATTTCAACAAAAACGCGACGGGAAGATATCTAATAATTCAAAATATTTCCCTTGCTCTCAATGTGACAAAAAGCTTATTTCAAAGTCAGGCTTAAGTGCTCATTTACTCACTCATACTAAAGAAAAACCTTTCTCATGCTCTTTCTGTAATTATTCAGGTTCGCGGAAATCCACTTTGATTATACACGTTCGTACTCATACTAAAGAAAAACCTTTCTCATGCTCTTACTGTAACTATTCATGTTCACAGAAAAAACACTTAACTGAACACGAGCGCACTCATACTAAAGAAAAACCTTTCTCATGTTCTTACTGTAACTATTCATGTTCACAGAAAACAAACTTAACAGGCCACGAGCGCACTCATACTAAAGAAAAACCTTTCTCATGCTCTTTCTGTAATTATTCATGTTCGCGGAAATCCACTTTGATTATACACGTTCGTACTCATACTAAAGAAAAACCTTTCTCATGCTCTTACTGTAACTATTCATGTTCACAGAAAAAACACTTAACTGAACACGAGCGCACTCATACAAAAGGAAAACCTTTCCCTTGCTCTTACTGTAACTATTCATGTTCACGGAAAATACACTTAACTGAACACGAGCGCACTCATACTAAAGAAAAACCTTTCTCGTGTTCTTACTGTAACTATTCAAGTTCACAGAAGTCAAACTTAATAAGACACGTTCGTAAACATACTAAAGAAAAACCTTTCTCATGCTCTTGCTGTAACTATTCATGTACACATAAAACAAACTTAACACGCCACGAGCGCACTCATACTAAAGAAAAACCTTTCTCATGCTCTTAATATGCTCATGCTTTAAATAAACGCATCCACACTCATATGTATTAAGTACCGTTCTTCTGCTCTTACTGTTCATATTCTCAGAAGTCATCCGTTATTTTGCACTTTCGCACTCATACCAAAGAAAACCGTTTTCATGCTCTTACTGTTAATTCTCAAGTTCAATTAAGTCTTCCTTTAATGAATTTATTCGCACTCAAACAAAAAAAAACCAATATCATGCTCTAACTGCAACTTTAGCTATTTCACTTGAAGAAAACAGTATTTTTATTAATTTATTTTATTTCTATTTATAACAGTGTTCGCCTTATTATTAACATTTTTAAACAATATATTTTTAAATTTTATTATGTTGGGTGTAGGGTATGTATGGTGAAACTGTGGGTGGGTAATATTGTGGTTCATGAACACCGCACTGAGACAATCTGTGGTGAGGTTTGAAGTGTGACAATTATTTATGTGTTGTAGTGGAAGGTTTTTTTTTCATTTCAATGGTTATTGTAAGTACATTGATCAAATATTATATTGCATTCTCCATTCTGCGTAATTATTCTACCAGGAAATCGAAAGTATATTTTAAGAAATACACCAACAATGTTTCAAATTCATTTTTAACAAATATTAATACATTTTTGAATGGCTGTCAGTAAATTACAACGAGGAATAACAGTGAAGAAAAATTACGTCATACGGAAAACCTCTTGAAATGCTGATGTCAACCCAGACTGCAGTGACCTTTTAAAAAATAGTTCTACGGTGAAATACTATGACAATCCGGATAAACAAAATATCAGTGTCCGATTTAAATCAAAAGAAACAAAGAACGAGGTCATCAAGCAAAAAAATTCATGCCTAAGGTATTTATGTTCTCGGACTCGATATGTATAAACGAAAAATCAATCTCAAAGAACAAACAACTTCTGTGGTTAGCCAAGCATTGGGTTATAAATACATTCGGACGTAGGGCGATAACAGTACACAACTGCTAACCCTGCACAAATCACAAGTGCGCCCCACGGTTGAATTTGACAGCCACCTCTGGTCTGGCCCCAAAATACTTGAAAAAACTCTGTGCAGAAACGGGCGGTTCGTTTGATAGATTCTCCTAATTTAACAAACGGATTGCAATCTTTAGAGCACAGGCGTCGGATGGGAATACTATCCTTGTTCTACCGGTATTTCAATGGAAGATGCTCCGAGAAACTAGCGTCATTGATTCCTTCGGCACCGGTGCATAGTTGGAAAACACGTCAAACGCGTGCCCAATATATGTACACGGTTGACATTTGTTACATAATATTCTTATAACCATTTAACAATATTAAAGATATAAACATTAACATTGAACATTCTATCATAAATCCTACTGCAAATAAATATCTAAATGTTATATATATGAAAGGATTACACACATAGCCCTACTAGAAGGGCAATAACGGTGTTTATTGATTGATAATATATTACTCAAAACCAATAAAAAATTGATACCCGTATCAGCTGTCTTAAAAATTGGTATAATTGATCATTTTCGGTCACAGTGTGGCAAGTAGCCACTTTCTAGGAGTTCCAATTTAGATATGGTACTGCCGCATCTCGTAAGACTGCCTGGTTTTCTAGCTTCTCGTTAAATGTCAGTTTAGTTCTGAATTCGGCCGCTATCTTCAGTTGCAGTGATGGTATGTCTAGGGAAATTTCCCTAGATCTGGGGGAGAAAATATTTCTTAGGGAAAAGGGAAATTAGCACAAAATCTCGGGAAATTTCGAACTCGGACAAATTTTTTCACAAATAACAATATTATTGGTATTGCTAATTGCATTTTTCTTTTGGAATTCCCATGAATCTTAAGAGCTGGTCCACACTCAGCTATCAAATATAAAAGATCATAGCACGCCAAATAATGCTCTCCATACAATCCCTTCAGACCGTTCACACCTAAGCGTTTTTAAGCGCAGATCAATCATAGACAATACACATCTCAGACGTAACCGCTCCAGACGCGATATCCCAGAAGATAACTCTCCCCTTCTCCGACTAAAACAGGAGAGGGGGTCATTGTAATTACGAAGCTGCCTAGACCCGTGGATGACAGATGTCAAGTTGACAGATTTCTGTACAAAAAATATGCGTTCCGTTGCCGCTCTATAATTCGATTGACCCCGTCTCCTACCACAGAAAGAAATATTTGATAGCCTCGTGTGAAAGAACAAAAGATAAGCGCTCGCGAATCAACAGATATCTGCTCGCAGATATATAGCTCAGTGTGAACTAAGCACAAATGTTTTTGATGTAGGTACTTACACCAATCAAGCAATGTCGTTTTTTTTAACACTGACAAGTCAAAATGATATTTATTTTTTTAATTTATTTATTACCGTCCATAGGGCTTTACATATAATGCAATACATTTTTTTGACAAAATAAAGGAAATAATATAAAACATAAGAAACAAAATATAGGTAATACAAAATATAAGAGTTGACACAAAGTAGGTAACATAGAATATGTGATAAGTAAAATGGTACACTTTATGGTTTGACATATTTTAAATTAAAATTTATTTATTTTTTTTTTTTTTTAAAAGAAAGACAAACATTCCCGAGTTACGAATAACCCAACAATGTTTGAAAATCTCCTACTACCACCACAGAAAGGCGAAAATGTTGCTTGTGTTGTGATGGAGGACTCAGCCAGCCGATGAATCGAACATGCGACGCCCGGGTGGGACCCAAACGCGATGCCCACTCAACCACTGACTGGTAATTGAAATAACACAATATCTTTGTTTGTAACGACGATTTATTTATTTAATTTTTTTAATACCGACCGGTTAATGTGCATTTATGATAATTTTTATTTTATACCCTGAAGATGCTTGTGTTAAGCTAAACCGGTCGATTTAAAAAAAAAAAAAATCGTGGTTGTTGTTGTTGTGTTATTTTAACAACAAATATTATTCATAATTTAGAAGCCCTAGAATTAAGAAAGACAAAAATATTAATAGCAAGGTAATTGACAATCAAATAAATCTAAATAATACTGAAGTTGTTCCCTATTGACAAAAAACATTCCCTTTCCTTACCCAATGCTCCATCTACACTTATCCCTACTTCCTCCTCCACTTGAGTAGTCCGGCCGATTTTGTTTTTAACCCATATGTATATTATCTATACCACATGTAACTTAATTTTAGTAGAGTTCTGTACTGCTCTGAAGAAGCTACGGTGGTAGCGAAACCCGGTCGGCATTAAGTACATAAAAAATAAAAAGTGGTGTTTACAAAGTTTATTGTTTGATTTTAAAATATTATTCAGTTTTCCCACCCCCGTTAGCTCCACACAGGAGGCCTTGAGGAAAATAATTCCTCTCATCTTGGGGGGTACTGTGTGGAGGGTTTTTTCAGAAAAGGAAGCAAAGGAGGTTCTGGGAAGGAAAAGGGTATGAGGGAAGGGTAGGAATTTAGGGGTCAGGGTGTCAGGATGAAGGATGTATGAATCCCTCCCACTGTGGTGCAAGGCGATGTTCAGAGAAAGTTCAGCTGCAGAAGTCAAAGGGACTCCCTCAAATACCTTCTCCCGATCCAGCCTGCCATCCAGTTGGTGAGCAGACGCTTACGCCGCCAAGACACGGACAAATCTCATCCCATGAACCCGGGTAACCCTGCTAGGTCACCAAACATAGCGAACCACTTGGGGTGACCTATGGCAGAGGTGTTGGTTATCCAATAAATGGTTCCCGCCTCCCAAATTGAAGTGGTCCAATGATTCAAAACTCTTAACTTATAAAAAAAATCGGTAGATGACTGTTATCACATTCAAATACAAGTTTGGGGTAAACTAAACTCGCTTTTCAAATTGTTAATATATGCGAGAATACGATTTTCCAGAATAAAACAGCCTTATGTCCACTTATTGCCCAGGGCAATAATACTCTCTTTTTTTTGTGACATAAACATTTTGTGATAGGATAATGTCTTATTTGCCCATCTCGTGTGGGCAAATAAGACATGATGGGACAGACGAAATAACAAAAATAGCTGGCCACAAATAGCTCAAGAGAGAGATAAATGGAATTCTTTAGAGGAGGCCTTCACCTTCGCCCGAGAGAGGGATTCTTGCATACGAATAATTAAACATACCATATAACATTTTTAAACAATACTTTTTTATAACTCTGTAAGATACCTATTTGCAAGAAATAAAAGGCTTTTATTTTTATTATTAATGTCTTATTTGGTGGTTTTATTTCATTAATCGGCTTTTTAATTTTAATAATTTTATTTACAATCTTTTATCATAAAAAATGTTAACTTAAATTTAAAAGCTCGTTCACACAGCTATAAAATATAAAAGATCATCGCACGCCAAATAACGATCTCCATACAATCCCTTCAGACCGTTCACACCTAAGCGGTTTAAGCGCAGGTCAACTAAAGATAATACACATCTTACGACGGGACCGCTCCAGAGGCGATATGCCAAAAGATAAGCGTCCTCCTCTCCGACGAAAACAGGAGAGGGGGTCATTGTAATTACGGAGTTTCCTAGACCGATGGATGACAGATGTCAATTTGATAGATTTCAGTACAAAAAAAAGCATTCCGTTGCCGCTCCCTAATTCTTCTGACCCCCTCTCCTACGATAGGAAGAAATATTTGATAACGTCGTGTGAAAGTACAAAAGATAAGCGCTCGCGGTTCAACAGATATCTGCTCGCAGTTTTAAAGCTGTGTGTGAACTAGCTTCTAAACGTTATTCTAGTACTTTAAACATATTGTAACTATTTTAACAGGCACAGTTTTTCGCTATATGCTATACTGTATTTTTAAATCTATAACTGTTTCAATGCTTCAAAATAAGCACAGAACTTTTTTAATGCCTAACAATTATTCTCAAATAATAAGAGTTACAGTAAAACTGCCAATACTAAAATCGATTACCAATCTTTACAAAATTTGACAAAACTCTTTTTGTCTAAAAGAAAGCACAGATTCTAGAAATATCATCAAAACTAACCTTAAAAATAGCACAATAATTCAAAGTAGTTCACAACGATATCACATGAAACTTTCTTTAAAATAGTTACTGGTTTTTCGCATAATACGTAGGTTCCAAAACGGGATACAAAAAATGTTCAACTTTTCAAATTTAAAATCATCCTGAGCACGAGAATGTTTTCAACAGGGATGATTTTTTACGAAATGACTTGAAAACACTTTGTAACTGCATCCCGGCTACGAGAATGGTTTCATTCTTGTCTGGAATCTGATGGACTAGGATACTTTTCCGATTACACTTACAAAAGCGTTCAGAACAAGAGAATGAATTTTTCCGGTGTGGATCCTGCTTATGATTAACTATATCACTTTTTTTAATGTACCTGGTAGTGAATTTCGAGCACATGAGAGGCTTCTGGCCAGTATGGGTTCTAGAATGATTAACTAAATTGCTTTTTCGTACGCACTTGTGAGTGCATGTAGAGCATGAGAATGGTTTGTCTTCAGTGTAGGTCCTTATATCGGATCGCTTTTATGACGGCGTCTGTAAGTGGATTCTCAGCATGAGAATGCTTTTATCCAGTGTGAGTTTTAATATGAAGGACTAATCTGCGTTTATCCCTACACTTGTAATTACATTTAGGACACGAGAATGGTTTCTCTCCAGTGTGAGTTCTAATATGAGACACCAGATTGATTTTCTGACGGCACCTAAAAGAACATTCTGTACAGAAGAATGGTTTCTCTTCATTGTGGGTTCTGCTATGAATGGACAGGCTACTTTTTTGAGTGCACCTATACGAGCATTCAGGACAAGAGAATGGTTTCTCTCCAGTGTGGGTTCTGGAATGATAAACTAAATTTTTCTTTTGAATGCACCTGTAAGGGCATTCCGAGCATGAGAATGGTTTTTCTCCAGTGTGGGTTCTAGTATGAATAACTAAAGCCCTTTTTTCTATGAACCTGTAAGTGCATTTCGAACACGAGAATGGTTTCTCTCCGTTGTGGTTTATAGAATGATTAATAAAATCCTTTTTTTGTATGCAGCTGTATGGGCATTCTGCGCATGAATATGGTTTAACTCCAGTGTGAGTTCTATCATGACGAACCAGTTTGCTTTTCTCGTTACACGTATAATTACATTTAGGGCACGCGTAAGGTTTCTCACCAGTGTGGGTTCTAATATGAGAAACCATATTGCTTTTGTACGTACACTTGTAGGTACAAAAAGAACAGGATATTTTCTTTTCTGTGACTGATTGTTTAGCTTCTTTGTCTCTAGTGCCAACAGTAGACAATTTCGACGAATCGAATTCTGAAAAACAAAAAACAGTATTGAGGGTACTTGACAGATAAATAATACATTAAAAGTATATTATCTGTTAAGGTTGGAAACTTTAGAATTGGAAACTTTTAGTGTTTAAGTAAAGTATCGTGATGATCACGATTGATTCGAAAACACACATTTTTTCAATTTAATTATAAAATTGTTACAATAATAAACAAACTTTATTTAAATAATAAAATAGCACATATACAATTAAAGTATTCTATGTCAATGTTCAAAACTTGCAACATTACTCCTCTACAAAGCAAGAACTGCCTCATTTTTAATACCGGCTTAGCCTAGCCTCGCCTCTTGTTTCTATCAAAACAAGTGCGTGAGTAAGAAGAATAAAATAAAAGATTTTTAGTATCGATGCTAGAAGTCGTTCCACATTAAAAGGGTTATATAATGTTAGAATTTTCAAGAAATCATTTTTTAATTTCATTTTCGTAATGTACATATATTTAAGAACACACTTAGAAAATTTCTAGTCGATCCGGCGATTATTTTCGAAGTTACACGCATATTTGTAAAGGCATGTCAGAGCATTTGAAAGAAGGATGCAAACTTTAAACGAGTTTTTCTCAAAACTGTGTTTTAAAAGCCGGTGACCAAGATATCTCGGAAACGGATGAACATATCAGTCTCAAATTTTAAAACAAGCTTCTTAAGTATTTTTTTTATTTATTAATCGAAGGTCAGTTCTCACCAATAAATATCTTTTTTGTAATAAACAATATAAGGCCTGAATTTTGGTACAAATTGTTTTTTTTGAGAAGCCGCCATTTTGTCAAAAAAAATTGTTTTGCTTTGTCCTTTGATTTATTAGAAGATTTTACATTACTTTAACGAAATCCGTTTGGTTTTTTCATTTTAAATGATTCAGTCTAGAGATATGGTGGTCAACGCAAGATGCCTTTTTTGAGAGGAGTTTCTGGAGATCAGCTATAGCAGCATTCAAAATTATTATTTTTACAAATACGAAAATTTTTAAATACAGTTAAAAGTTACCATAATACCAGAACAAATTTTGAAATTAATAAATATAAAGGTATTCTCAGAAAAAAATCTTGAAAAATCGCTTTTTTTGGGCCTCCTAGCTGTATATAACCCCTTAGAGGACTCCAGACCGATTCCGAGTTCAGCCGAACGGAGTCAGTTGTTTAGACTCATTCCTTAGTTTCCATTAGGTCCTTTCTTTCCGCCAGACTCACCAACAATGAGTTCTTTCACCACTGTCAATTGTATGGCCACAGGGCTTCCAAACGTTAAGCTGAAATACCCAACTGTCCAAAAGTTGTTCATAACCATTAATGCTTGCCCCAAAAACTGTGTGCCACGAATACCTACTTCAGGAAACCATAACACCGGATCTCAAAATTGCCCCGCCCGCCAAGAAACCGAGAGACGTGAATTATCCCGAGTTAATTTTTTAGACTGCACCGAAATCCGAATCTCATTAAGTTAGTGTTTTTAATACAAAACTGAGTTCCATTAGATGCAACAAAAGTGTACGCCATAACTTTTTTTCTTATTGAAACCTTTTTTCTTTAGAAAAAACGAAGGAAAGAATATGATTTCATCCGTATTTTAAAAATTATTAACGGTGTAATTGACTCACCTTTGTTGCAACTCATTCCCTTCAATATCTTTTCCGTAGACTCAGAAACGCTTTTCTCTCGTTCGGACCTGATCATAGAAGCATCTTCTGTGTCCTGTTTGTCGACCCCGTACTGCAGTATTGCTTCGCAATAGGATATTGGATTCTCTTCTTCAGAAATTGACTCCGTTTCGGACATGATCACAGAAACGTCTCCTGCCTCCTGTCTAACAATCCCGTGCTGCAATATTGTTTCACAAATGGATATTGGATTCTTTTCTTCGGGGCTAATCTCCGGTTCGGACTTTGTGAAACCGATATCAGAGGCCATTTCTGGTAAATTGCTTACGGTTCTGATTTTTATAAAGCACTCCGCAATTACACTGCCGTGGACGTCAAACTGAAACGTAAGACATTGAAGTTTTGCATAGAAAACAATCATAGTATTGAAAAGTATTGATTATTAATTTATTGCAGTAATTACATTACAAAATGTTGCCATACCGACGTACCATATTTTCTCTGCGCCGCATCCCCTTCCCCCTAACAAGTTTCCAAATTGCAGCTTCTAACCGAAAGCATGGCTTCTATTGAGTTCTGGGCAATTAATTCGATTAATCAAATATTTTTGTGATGTTACGATTAAAATATTTCTATAATCTTAATTTCTCAAGTATTTTCTTTATTTCTCAAGTATATAAAGGTTAAGAGCATAATCGGAAATTTTCATTGGCATTTGAAAACCTAAGCGCCTCCGTACATGGAGCTACTTACAAACTATTCGAGCCTGATGCGCGTAGCACGCACACCGCTCGTGGGTACCCGCCATACAATTTTGCTGGTGTTCGTACACGGCGCTGCGCGACAGATGTCAGGTTGAAGTCGGTAGCGCGCTAACGACGGTGCTGGTAGCGCGCTACGCGTTGTAGCATTCGTGTCTGCTACTTTCGTTTGACGTTTGACAGAAATGGCGTCTGAACATGAAAGTAATGTTAGATTTGTTCTGGAAGTGAATAAAAATGCGTGTTTACATAACTTTACATTACCAGAATACGCAAGAAAGGATTTAGTGAAGAAGGCATAGATTAATGTTGGAAAAAAAGTCATTTGACATCGTTCGACATCGTGTTAACTCCACGGCTGCACGTGAAAAATGATCAAGTTCAGTATAATTCGGGTAGTGCCGTGTACGGAAACCAGCTTTAAAAAGTAGTACATCTGCAGGGTACTTGTGGTTGTGTCACAATCACGTAGTTTGTAAGTATCTCCATGAACGGAGGGCCATAGAAGACAATATGACCCCATATTTTCAATTTTTAGTTGTGTTTGCGTAGTGCAATAAGCTAAAAGGATCCGATGTGTCGATGTATGATATTTCATCAGTGCAATGCTGACAATAGTACCAACAATAGTATCTACCACACTACTAGTACACTAAATGTAGCTCAAGTATATTATGTACTATAAATACATTTTTTCAAATACTTTTTGCACATTCCGGGATTCAATCATGTTAAAATTTTCAACGTGTTTATATATTTAATCCATTTGTTTACACTAGAGACCAAAAAGTTACTATGTTTCGTTGGTTAACATGAAACAGGCATCAGTGGTGATTTAATGTATCACAAATACGAAAAAAATTTAATGTTCTGTCATATATTTGACAAATAAATAAACATACACCTGTATATAGGTGTATGTTTATGTTTATATAAACTAAAACACCTGTATATATATATATATAAAGGTGTATGTTTATGTTTAACTTTCAAAATACCTCCAATAAACCCCCGCGAAGGTTTCTGGATTATAACAACCAAACAACAACCCATCTTAAAAGTTTTTTAATCGTAACAAAAACTCTTGCGAAACTTTACAAAATGTTAACATTTGGGAATGACATTTTGCAAATCAATGATTGTTAAATCAATATTCAATTTTCGAAACTCTTTATATTAATAAATTTATTTGAAGTACTCACCTGACACTCCGAATCGAATCAAGAATTTTAGATATTTTAAATAGGTACCTATATTAGGTACGAAATCTGATTGATTGTTCTAATAATATACAAATATGAATATTTGTATTTATGAAACATGAACATTTGATTAAGGGTCTGTTTGAAAACTGAATTTATTGGCACTGAATGTACGGAACGCGGGGGGGAGCAGAGAGGGGAAAGGGAAGGCGGGGAACGTGGAAGGGGAACCGGGAGGGGGAGGGGAACACATTCAGGGGAAGGACATGCAGGGAGAAACAATCTATTTCTTTGAATATGGCATTGCAACGCAATATGATATGCCGGGAACCAGCCAGTTCAAAATAAAATAAACGCCGGGTTGATGGCATTGACACTGAAAAAATAATTGTATTAGGACTGACTCGTTTATACATGTTTGTACCTAGAGAGCATGCAGTTGGCCATACTACATGTATTGTACTGCACGGAATGAAGTTATAAGAAGGCTTCAACAACATCACTTTTATATCATTATTCTTCCGTATCATTTTTATTATTATTCCGTTCTACATTTTATTACTATGCATTTCTTAAATGCACGTAAAAGCTGTTAAATGAATATAATATAGAGGTTTAATTCCTTAATTTAACTGATAAATAAAACACTTGTGTTTCTAAGTTGTGTAACGAAGAAACGACATTTATGTTTATTAAATCACTTTCTTTTTATGGTTTCTTCTAACAAACTGACACTTTACAAATAAAATCATAGAATAACAAAACAAGTGACAATTCTCATTCTAACTGACACCACAACAATACTTTTTTCTTTACATGCATACCTATAGTATTTAAATGTGAATTTCGGGAGAGTTTTTCGGAAATATTTGCGCCGCACTAAGATCTGCATCATATCTCTAAAATTAGCAAATGACAGGAGTAAAGCATGCGTTAACTATATTAATTACCAAACTTCACAAACCTGTAACACACTCTTCTTACCGAATAGAAAAGCCCAGTTAAAATTTAAATAAAATCATTTTAAATAATCACAAAAACAGCACAATAATAGTTTTCTCATTTATTAATTTCCGTGACGGCTCAAAATGTGCAATTAAAAGCTAGTTTACACAGAGCGATAAATTTGCGAGCAGATATCTGTTAATTCGCGAGCGCTTATCTTTTGTGCTTTCACACGAGGCTATCAAATATTTCTTCCTGTGGTAGGAGAGGGGGTCAGTTGAATTAGGGAACGGCAACGGAATGCACATTTTTTGTACTGAAATCTGTCAACTTGACATCTGTCATCCACGGGTCTAGGCAGCTCCGCAATTACAATGACCCCCTCTCCTGTTATGCTTAGTTCACACTGAGCTATATATCTGCGAGCAGATATCTGTTGATTCGAGAGCGCTTATCTTTTGTCCTTTCACACGAGGCTATCAAATATTTCTTCCTTTGGTAGGAGAGGGGGTCAGTCGAATTAGGGAGCGGCAACGGAACGCATATTTTTTGTACTGAAGTCTGCCAACTTGACATCTGTCATCCACGGGTCTAGGCAGCTCCGTAATTACAATGACCCCTCTCCTGTTTTAGTCGGAGAAGGGGAGAGTTAGAGCTGGTTCACACTCAGCTATCAAATATAAAAGATCATAGCACGCCAAATAACGCTCTCCATACAATCCCTTCAGACCGTTCATACCTAAGCGTTTTTAAGCGCAGATCAATCATAGACTACACATCTCAGACGTAACCGCTCCAGACGCGATAACTCCCAGAAGATAACTCTCCCCTTCTCCGACTAAAACAGGAGAGGGGGTCATTGTAATTACGGAGCTGCCTAGACCCGTGGATGACAAATGTCAAGTTGACAGATTTCAGTACAAAAAATATGCGTTCCGTTGCCGCTCCCTAATTCGACTGACCCCCTCTCCTACCACAGGAAGAAATATTTGATAGCCTCGTGTGAAAGGACAAAAGATAAGCGCTCGCGAATTAGCAGATATCTGCTCGCAGATATATAGCTCAGTGTGAACTAAGCATTATCTTCTGGGATATCGCGGAGCGGTTACGTCTGAGATGTGTATTGTCTATGATTGATCTTCGCTTAAAAACGCTTAGGTGTGAAGGGATTGTATGGAGAGCGTTATTTGGCGTGCTATGATCTTTTATATTTGATAGCTGAGTGTGAACCAGCTCTTAGTCGGAGAAGGGACTTATCTTCTGGGATATCTCGTCTGGAGCGGTTTCGTCTAAGCGCCTCCGTTCATGGAGCTACTTACAAGCTATTCGAGCCTGATGCGCGTAGCACGCGCACCGCTCGTGGGTACCCGCCATACAATTTTGCTGGTGTTCATACACGGCGCTGCGCGACGGATGCCGGGTTGAAGTCGGTAGCGCGCTACCGACGGTGCTGGTAGCGCGCTACGCGTTGCAGCATTCGTGTCTACTACTTTCGTTTGACGTTTGACAGAAATGGCGTCTGAACATGAAAGTGATGTTAGATTTGTTCTGGAGGTGGAAAAAATGCGTGTTTATATAACTTTACATTACTAGAATACGCAAGAAAGGATTTAGTGGAGAAGGCATAGATTAATGTTGGAAAAAAGTCATTTGACATCGTTTGACATCGTGTTAACTCCTCGGCTGCACGTGAAAAATGATCTAGTTCAGTGTAATTCGGGTGGCGCCGTGTACGGAAACCAGCTTTAAAAAGTAGTATATCTGCAGGGTACTTGTGGTCGTGTCACAATCACGTAGTTTGTAAGAATCTCCATGAACGGAAGATGTGTATTTTCTGTGATTGGTCTGCGCTTAAAAACGCTTAGGTGTGAACGGTCAGAAGGGATTGTATGGAGAGCGTTATTTGGCGTGCTATGTTCTTTTATATTTTATAGCTGTGTTTAACTAGCTTTTAACGGTGACAGACAGGTCAGAATGAAACCAACTCAGAGCTACCTGAGAAAAGTCATTAGAAGTGATAAAAAAATTACAAAAATTTGGTTAAATTGGTTACGTTAGATACGATTTAGATTGGCTATTTTAAAATATTTTTTTCAAAGCTTTGAAAGACCCTACAAAGAGGTGTTGAGTTGATTTTATTCTGAGTAGGCATGGAACCGCAATTAACATATGAAAAATACAAAATAAAGAATGTAACAGTATAAACGTTTAGTAAAAAGTCAAGTGTAATAAGTAGTAAAAGTTAAGCAAAAAGTAAAAATACAATTCCAATATTCAAATTTAAGTTCCATGTGAACAGAAGTTTGTTTCCTAGTAGGGATTATTTTTGATGAAATGACATCGTAATTGATATTTGCTAATGCACCTGTAAGTACATTCCGGGCAGGAGAATGGTTTCTCTCCATTGTGGGTTCTGATATGATAAACTAAATGATTTTTTTGAGTGCACCTGTAAGAGCATTCGGAGCACGAAAATGGTTTCTCTCCAGTGTGGATTCTAGTATGGTTAACTAAATCACGTTTTTGTGTGCACCTGTAAGTGCATTCCAAGCACGAGAAATATATCTCTCCAGTGTGGGTGATATTATGGTAAACTAAATCCATTTTTCGTATGCACCTTTATTTGCATTTAGTGCACGAGAATGATTTCTCTTCAGTGTGGGTTCTGGTATGATTAGACATATCTCTTTTTTGTTTGCATCTGTAAGTATACTCCGAGCACAAAAATGGTTTCTCTCCAGTGTGGATTCTAGTATGGTTAACTAAATCACGTCATTGTGTGCACCTGTAAGTGCATTCCAAGCACGAGAAATATATCTCTCCAGTGTGGGTGATATTATGGTAAACTAAATCCATTTTTCGTATGCACCTATATTTGCATTTAGTGCACGAAAATGATTTCTCTTCAGTGTGGGTTCTGGTATGATTAGACATATCTCTTTTTTGTTTGCATGTAAGTACACTCCGAGCACGATAATAGTTTCTCTCCAGTGTGGGTTCTGATATGATAAACCAGATGCTTTTTTTGACTGGATTTGTAAGGGCATTCTGAACAGGAGAATGGTTTCTTTCCAGTGTGGTTTCTAGTATAATTAACTAAAGACGTTTTGCACATGCACCTGTAAGTGCATACAGAGCACGAGAATGGTTTCTCTCCAGTATGGGTTCTAGTATGATTAACTAAATCCATTTTTCGTGCGCACCTGAATGTGCATTCAGAGCACGAAGATGGTTTCTCTCCAGTGTGGGTTCTGGAATGATTAACTAAATCATGTTTTCTTATGCACTTGTAAGTGCATAAGAAAATTCCCAGAGTGGAAGATGCTATCAGTATCGCCCTGGTGTAAGACCACCATTCAGAATTGAAACGTTGCTTGAAATGGCTTTAGCCGTGTTTAGTGACCAGATCTGAATAGCCAGGTACTTCCCAACCTTCCTCTTCCCTATCTCCTTCCCCTCCCCACTACTTTCAGCCTCACAACATACCCCGATTGGGGATGCCATAGTCTCACTGGCTCCAGACGGGAGCAGTTGGGACTCTTGTGCGGTATTAACTGTAAAAAAAAAAAAAAAAGTGCATTCAGAGCACGAAAATGGTTTCTCTCCAGTGTGGGTTCTAGTATGTTGAACGAAATCCTTTTTTTGTATGCACCTGTAGATACATTCCGAGCACGAACATGGTTTTTCTCCGTGTGGATTCTAATATGAGAAACCATATTAGCTTTCACGCAACATCTGAAGGCACAAGTATGACAGGAAAAAGATTTATTTCTTGTGACTGATGGTTTTGCTTCTAAATCTCTTGAGCCAACAGAACATTCGGGTGAGCCATATTCTGAAAAACAAAATTAAAATTATTAATGGCATTGACAGATAAACATAAAAAAGTATTGTACGTCCCTTGAAAGTAGAAAACGTTATCAGTTTTAATACAGAGACAAGATGAACATGATTGATTACATTGTTATCAATGAAATATCCGACTTTAAACTGTCTGCGAAAAATTATTATAAAAAAGAACTTCCGTACTCAGTAGACGGTGTGTTTTCTACAAGCACGATATAATGGCGACTGTAAATAAACCAGTTATGATGGCGACTGTTTCAAAGAGGAGGAAAAATACTCACAAAAGTTGTTCAAATTCACCTTCCTTTACTTCCAAAATAAAAAAAAGAATCTATTGAAATAAACATTTACTCTTTCATTAAGTCATTTTCTCTTTCGTTCAGGCTTTAAAAAAAAACAAATTTGTTTAAAAATATAATGCGTAAGAAATCAAAATTACATTACATTTTCACTTGTGATGGTAAACACTTTTTTTCAACTTGGTTGGATAATCAGGAAATGCTTTTTTTAATCTGTATCAGTGCGTCAGTTTTCACTTTGTAGAAACCCGGCATTTTCCCAACTTCGAGGTTCTACCCACAAAATTTACCCAACTGGTTTAAATTCTTAGAAGTTTCCCGCAATTTGGGGAAAAACCTACTTGGTATTGAAATTATCAACCCTGATACCATAATTGTACCGGTGACCGGACAACTTTGAAATCAACTAAACACCTCCGTTGAATAGTCATTAAACGTGATGAAAAAAATATATAAAAAATTGATTCAGAAGGTAAAGTTAGGTTAGGTTACCGGCTCTTTGTAATTTTTCATAGCTTTAATGAAGTGTTAAAGAGGTGTTGAGTTGACTTGATTTTGAGTTGGCATGGAACTAATTGTACCATACAGTAGATGTTATATCTTAGTATTTTAATGGTTTCTATTAAATAAAATACTTTACAAAATTTTGGAAGCCAATTGGGTTCCACCGTAGGCCCGTGAGTTCAATCTGGCCACAAACACGGTTTCTACCATGGGCAGTGTCTGGTAAAATTACCCTGTAATTGGTTTCATTAATAAAACATTAAAAATGTTTGAAAGATAAGAAATTACAGTCAAATCAAAAGTCAACCCAATTAAAGTTCATAAAATTGTCTATATCACTTTTTTTTCTTCAATTTGTCCATTCGTTTAACTTCTGAAACCTCTAACTAAAATAATATAATAAATATGTAGTAATCAGGAAGTTTCGTAGTTACGTTTTCCCATTTCTTCTATGGTGTGATAATCAGAAAACTTTGCCAAGCTTTGACACGGAAAATTGAACTTAGAGTTTTAAAATTTGTATTGACACAAACATACTTAAAACTTTCTGGGCAGATGGGCGAGGAGCGTAGAGTTTCTGCACCGAATGGCCAAATATTGAACAAGATATAAAAACACCGTTTTAGTCGAATAGTGGGGGGTTGCAAGACAGGCAAATTCACTTTTTGAGGTAGATTGATGGAAGATGAAGACACCATACCCCATGGCATCGAAATCAGCGTAAATGCTTCTTGGCTGCCTCGAGCAGCAGTTGGCAGGTAGAAGCACCAAATTAATAAGGAGAACACCTAAGGAGCGGTTTGGAGATGTAAGATAAATTGTCTTTCACTTCAATATTTTCTTCATTTCCATTGTCCTCAGAATCATTAGAATTCGTATTTTCAACATCTGACTCTACTTCCACATGGTCTTCAAACTTCAGAATGTGGAAACATTGTTTTCAAACTTCAGAATTATCGGAATCACACAATTCAAAGTCCAAATCGCTGTCACAATCTTCCCGATGGCTATTAGAATAGTCGTCTTCTAAAAACTTTTTTGTATCTTCGTTTGTTAATTGTTTAGCCATTTTCTGATGGAAAAAATTATAAATGATAATTTTCATAAGAAAACACTATTGTTTCTACCTATTTAAAAAAAATTATTACTGAAAAAAATGTTTGAAGGAGAAACTACCCAAGAAAGAGATGGCACAATTAAGTGTCTCAAAGTCGTGTGGTGGTCAATCCTTTCTGCCTAACCCTATGTTAAACGGGGTAAAATGTTAACACATAAAAAAACACAAATTAAGTAAAAAGTTTTTTTTTTAAACCCCTTTTTGTCATGATAAATAATAATATTAACATTTATCATTACAACCTAAAATAAAACATTAAATGGAGTCCTATTAATTAAACTAAAAAACAGTAAAATAAATATATACATTTTTTAACAGAACTTACAACTACATTATTTTTTTTTTTTTTTTCACATGTAGCAAACACATTGTGGGAATCCATAATTATAATAAACACGATGGTATAACTTTGTTTAATTCCACTTTTTATTTTCTTATCCAACTAGTTTCGGTTCAACCTGAACCTTCTTCAGGGAAGAATAAAAATATACTGAGTTAGTACATTTTTATTCTTCCCTGAAGAAGGTTCAGGTTGAACCGAAACTAGTTGGATAAGAAAATAAAAAGTGGAATTAAACAAAGTTATACCATCGTGTTTATTACATTATTTTTATTTGAACATCACTAAGATTTTTTCGCGGGTGGGTACTAGAATGATACACTACATCACACTAACGTTTACATCTGTAGGTGCATTAAGAGCACGAGAATGATTTCTTTGCTGTGTGGGTTTTAATATGTTAAACTAAATTGCTTGTTAGTTAACACCCATAAGTGCATTCCGAGCACAAAAATGGTTTCTCTGCAACATGATTTATGACGCACTATTTTGATTTTTCATTAAACTTATTTATATTTAGGATACGGGAATGATTTCTATTCAGTATGAAATCTAATATGACGCAACAGATTGCTTTTTGTATGGCACCCATAAGGGCATTCTGCACAGAAGAATGTTTTTTGTCCCATGTGCGTTCTGATATGTAAGGACAGACTACTTTTCCGATTGCACTTTAATGAACATTTGCGACAAGAGAATGGTTTCTCTCCAGTGTGGGTTCTAACATGAGACACCAGGTTGCCTTTCGCACGGCACCTATAAGAGCATTCTGAGCAGAAGAATGGTTTTTCCCATTTATAATAACATTTAGGGCACGACACTAGTTTATCGCCAGTGTGCGCTCTAGAATGAATCATAAAACTGCTTTTCAGAAGGCACTTGTAAGTGCATTCCGAGCACAATAATGGTTTCTCTCCCGGTGGGGTTAAACATGTTTAACTAAATCATTTTTCTGTACGCACCTGATAGTGTATTTAGAGCACGAGAATGATTTCTCACCAGTGTGAGTTCTAGCGTGTCCAATTAAATCATTTTTTTGTGTGCACCTGTAAGTGCATTTCGAGCACCAAAATGGTTTCTCTCCAGTGTGAGATCTATAATGACGAACCATATTACGTTTATACGTAAACCTTTGGGCACAAATATTGCAGGAAAATGTTTTCTTTCCTGTGACTGATTGCTTTGCTTCTAGGTCTCTAGAACAAATTGTAGATGGTTTTGACGAACCAATTCTGAAAAAGAAATTAAGGAATTGAGGGTATTTAATGGTTACACAAATTATCAAAAGTATTGTAATTACTTAGAAGGTCGAAAACTTTTTCAGTTTTAATATAGAGACGTGATGAACACGTTTTATCATCTGGTTGAAATAAAGGCATGTGTGTTATAGTTTTTCGCGGAATTATTGTTATAAAAAAACGTTAACATTAAAAAGGCGGCTGGTGTTAAACGAGAAATTAAACCTTATCACCATGTATATTAGGTGTGTTTTTGTGAGCGGCCTGATGCAGAATTTTATACGATGTATACCTATACTTATACCGTAATAGAAATTAAAAAGAATGTCTATGAATTGAAAAGGACATTGTGATTTGAAGTTAAAAAATTTGTGGTACATCCTTTCAATATTTCTTAAGTGAATTCGATAATATGGGGTACACACTATTGAATTGTATTCTTACAAGCTGCGAACTAGCGACAAGTGAGCGAATTTCATAATTTCCAATTAAACGAAGAATTTTTGATAGCTCGATCATAAATCCCATTTTCTTCAGTGGTCGTATGTTTTTTGTGAAATGTGGTTTACAAAATTTAAAAGGGTGCTAACACCACTCCTTATTTTCTAATCTAATGTTTTTATTCCTTTGTAAATATTATTAATGTGCATTCATTGTGCAGAAAATAAAGAAATTTTTACGTTTTATTATTTAATTCTTGGAATTTGGAAAATTTTGAAAATACGCTACCCTGTAAACTTCGGCTATATTTTTTTTTAAATTCCATAAACCAAGAACGACTTCACCTAACTACATGCCGAAATTTACATTTTTCCTCAAAAGTGAATATTTATATATATTTTTGACGAAACCGATCTAAGGTTGATTCCTCATCAGATAGATTGAACGTTTAAGCGTTATTGAGCGTTCAGATAGATTGAGCGATAAACCTTTCCTTTAATAAATTGATCTGTAACATTGATTGTTATTTGCAACTAAAAACCAAAGAAACAAAATAAACAAGCCATCGAATTTGTGCCATAAACGCAACTAACGCTTATATTGATCAAGCTTATTCCATCTCTTCCACTGCAGATACTAATCCATAATAAAGCATTAGACGACAGCAGTGCGTGAAATTGGAAATGTAAGAAAATTTCCACACTACATCAACTTTACTTCATTTTCCCGGTACTATGCAATACGGATTCAAAAATGGGAGGCCAATTGGGTTCCACCGTTGAACTTATAAGTTCAATCTGACCAATAAAATGGTTTTCTTTATGGGCGGTTTCTTTGGTTCATTAACTAAAAAGAATTGTTAAAAACCTTCACGTAAAACTGCGTAGGTATCAGGATGGATCGTTAAAATGTTTCTCTTTTCTCCTGTACGGCGTGAACATCAGGGAGCTTTGAGAACTATCGATAGGGAAGATTTAAATCCGCTGAGGAAATTTGTATCAGCACACATATACTTCAAATACCAAGAACACGATGGGTTACGTGGATAGAGTTTATACACAAATTGCAAAATATTGAACTAAAAAATCCGAGTTAAGTCAAATAATGGAAAGTGTCAATGGCAAGAAAAGCCGATTCACTTTATGGGTATAGTTTGATGGAAATCGTGGTAAATGAATACACCATTCCCCTTGGCATATAAATAGACTCGTATTTGTGTAATTTCGCTGAGCTGCTGCGAGCTGCAGTCTGCAGGGAAAATCAACCTCAGAAGGGCGAGGGAACCGGAAAAATAAGTAAACAGCTTACCTCGGCTTTGGTCGATCTTTCCCAGATGAACGAAGCATTCTTTTTTAATGTCAGTATAGTCAATATCTTTTTCAGAATACGCGCTATATTCTTGCGCATGCTCCTCTGCCGCTAGAATCCCCGGTTCACACTTGATCGCAAAAGCGTCTTCTGTTTCCTGTTTGACAATCCCGGACTGCAATTTAGCATCGAAATGTGATGATGGACTCCCTTCTTCGAGGATTGTTTCCGGGTCGGACTTGACTAAACCGATATCTGAGAAAGTAAGATGCATTTCAGGTACACCGTTTTATGAATCTGATGTTTTTAAGATATTCTGGAAAACAAATCATCAATTTTTAAAATGCATTCTGTAACTACGCTGCCGTGAACGTCAAACTGAAAGGACAGACATCGAACTTTTACATTGGTGTTCAACATGTATATAACAGCAATATGAAAGCTGGAAGTATAATTTAATCTAGGATTAGGATCTTTAATTAAGTGTGTACTATGGCAGTCAATTCAAACGCAAGATAACGCGTCTAAAAGGAACAAAGTTTGCGTAATGGCAGGTAAATATGTCAGTATGAGATTTGGTCTTATCGTTGAATGTTCTGTCAGAGATATAATACCAAACGAACAACTCAAAACAATCGACTTTTTTCTTACGGCAGTCTTGTTGTGGGATTAGCGTTTGAAATAACAGCTAATTGGATATTAAATCATTAAATGACTTAGCGCTTCGACTGGGTGATTTGGGGTGACGCCATAAATATACCAAACCACCCACGGTGACGCCGAATGCATGATGCAACCGTTCAAGAAAATGACAGATAGAGATGACAAACATTCCTGTCCCGGTTACATGGAACCGGTACCATTTCTGTCACTGGAACCTACATTTTTTTTCTGGAAGAACCAATTATTTTTGGAACCGGCTTCTATTGGAATATTTAACCCTTCATTCACCCGGTGGCTTCATACAAACACAATCTACCCGGTGGAGTCCTCAGGACTCCCGGAAATAAAATCGTAAACTTAACATGAAATAAACACTTTTTTAAATGAATTGCTAGTTATATTTATTTATTATATATTTGGTTTAACAATGGCACAGGTTTTTACTTAAAATTATAGAATCTTAGCTTTCTGTTAAGGAACTTCTAGAGTATGGCACTTTTTGTAAGAAAATTACGAGACCTAACTTCTAGTCTCAATATTTCACAAACAAAACAATTTTTTAAAGTAATTTTTAAAGAAATATAACAAAAACATAATCAATTCTTATAAAAACCAAAAAAAAGAACATGGTTCTGTTTTTTGCTTTTTTGTTCAACACCGTCAATTTAGGCTAAAACAATACCCCAGTGGAGTCCCACGGACTAGCGTGATAACTTTCCAATCGGATTGTTGTGATTTCTCGATCGAAATAATTACTTACCAGCGAATCACTGCGTGAAGGTACTGGAACGCAGAATTTGTAATTCCAAAAACTAACGATTTTATGAGCGCTGAAAGTTTTCAATGGAGTCTCAGGGATCTACCGGATAAATTAAGATTTAACAAAACATATTTATTATACTTTGTAAGGAAGCAATTAAGTATTCTAGATGTTTAAGGTTCTATAGGTAAATTATATTTTAATTTTATATTCTTTTATTTCTTGTTCTTTCTTGTACATAATAAAATCTTATTCATGTTACAACGAGTTTTTAATTTTTCTGTCTTGCTCCCGCCCCTCTACACTACGCAACTGCTCGTAACGCCTGAGCCTCAAGGCGCTCAATCTACCTACCGATTGCACGTAAATACACATAGCACTTTCGATTTCTCCACATGATGTTTTTCGTGATGGATGAGGGACCTTCTTGTCAGCGTTGCTGTATGTATATAACCACAGACCACAAGCATTCGTTAAAGGATTTGGTACGATACACTACACAAATGCTATAATCATATATCCACTACTGAGGAATCGCACTTGACAGCGATACGAACTATGACAGGCGCACCGGTGTCGATCCGATTATTAACAACGATCAGTTTGAACTGACGTTGATTGTTAACTGTTGTCTATCGAACCGTTGGATACTGTCCGACACTTGGCAAACAGAAAAAAACGCATCAATACAAAAATAGTACAGTACAAAAATAATTTATTCAACATTCAAAATGAATTTGGCAAAACAGTGTAAATTTAGGAACACGTGGAAAATATTTACTGCGCTCTAAGGTTTCCATATCTCGCAATTTAGCCAAATGATTGGGATTATAGTAAAACGGATAATATTGTCAAAAACATACCAAAACTCATCTAAACGAACAAAAACATAGTTTATATATAACCCTCGATCCGTCGCGTGGGGTTTTAAAAGCCTAGGTTTTACAGAAATGCTAATTATGTACATTTTAAATGTTCCCACTGATTCCTTACTTTAGGTAGCTTCCTTAATTAAGATATGGTTGTACCTAGAGAGATGTACTTGGCATTACCACGTGTATCAATGTACTGCATGGAATATAGAAATAAGAAGGCTTCAATAACATAACTTTCGAATCATTATTATTTTTTTCTGTTTCTTTATTATAATTATTCTTTGTTGCACTATTTTACTATGTACAAGCATCAAAATGTACGTAAAAGCCGTTTCAGGCATAAAATAATTGATAAAACATTTATTAAAAAAATAAATTTTATGACGTTAATACAAAGTTCTGCATAAGCATTTCTTCATAGTATATATATTTTTTAAATTTTTTTTTTTATTTCTGTGAAAGCTGTTTTGGCTAACAAGACCTTTTAAAAACAGCTGTCACAATAGTAAAAATCAAAAATAATTGCAGAACTTAACAATTGTATTTGATTTAGACTAAGCTTAAAAAAAAATGGAGGTGTACGAATTGAGCACAAAAACAATTATTAGTAATCAACATTTAAAATAAATCGTGTAACATTTTGCAGAACGTTTCAAATTTCGAGAGTCTTTCAGGAATATTTGTGACGCACTAAAATTTGCATAATTTCTCAAAATTTCGCCTAATGGCAGAAGTAAAACAGGCGTTTACTTATATTGATTACCAAAAAAACAAAAAACAAACTCTTCTTATAAAAATAAAACAATAGTTAACACCAATTTCTTATTTATTTATTTCCACGTTCACAGCACAAGATGTTTAATTGAAACAATAAATTAACCTAGGAATAGAACAAAAACATTAAGAAATTAAGAGTCTACACAGTTAAGTTTACAAGAACTAAGGAAAAAGTAAGTAGAATTATAAAAAAGCATTCTACGGTTCAAATTTGAGTACCGCCTGAACACTGAAATGATTCTTGGCAAGGATGAGTTTTCATGAAATGACAAAGTTATTGATATTGAGTCCTAAATTTGTAAATGCACCCTGAGCAGGAGAAAAGTTTCTCTCCAGAGTTGGTACTGATGTGATAAACTAAATGATTTTTTTTGGCGCATCCGTACGAGCATTCAGAATACAAAAATGGTTTCTCTTCTGTGTGGGTTCATACATGGTCAGAAAATGTCGTATCCATATATCGTGTCCATGTCGTTGTATCCGCCGCTCAGCGGACACTTAATTTTCGAACACCCATTGTATTTATGGTACTTGATGTTATAAATAAGTCCAATGCCCACTCGTAGTAAACTTAGGCCTTTAAAAAAGTTTAATTAATTTTAACCTGTTTTATACTCAACATTCAAGGCAAATGTTTTGCATTCTGTTGAAAATTAGAAAATTCGTATTTTTGCAATGCACTAACAAATTTGAAATAATTGCAAATCTCGAAAATAACCAATATTATATATGTAAATTACAGTTTTAAATAAGAACTTAAAACGATAAAAAAACTTCTTTAAACACAACACAATCTCCCGAACAGGCCTTCCATTGATATGCTTGGTGTAACTCTAAGTGACCAGCTCAGGTACGGGGGCTCCATCGAGGCCAGAGTTAAATTAGCCTCTCAGAAACTGGGCATACTGTACAGGGCACGCAGATACTTTAATAGTACACAACTGCTAGCCCTGTACAAATCGCAAGTGCGCCCCACGGTAGAATTTGGCAGCCACCTCTGGTCTGGAGCCCCAAAATACCTGAAAAAAACCCTTGACTCTGTGCAGAAACGGGCGGTCCGTTTGATAGATTCTCCTAATTTAACTAACGGATTGCAATCTTTAGAGCACAGGCGCCAGGTGGGAATGCTGTCCTTGTTCTACCGGTATTACAATGGAAGATGCTCCGAGGAACTAGCGTCATTGATCCCCTCGGCACCGGTGCATAGTCGGGAAACACGCCAAACGCGCGCTCAACATTTGTACACGGTTGACATTAGTCACATGAGAACGGGTCGTTTCTACGACTCGTTCTTGAGTTCAACAGCTCGGCTGTGGAACGATTTGCCGGCCTCTGTGTTTCCTCCCTCCTACAATATGGGTCTCTTCAAGACCCATGTTCACTCCTTCCTCTCCTCAAAAACACCCTCCACACAGCATCCTCAAAGATGACATAGGCCCTGAGGGAAATTATTTTTTCCTCAGGGCCTCCTGTGTGGAGTTAATGTAAAAAAAAAAAAAAAAAAAAAACAATTGTTTTAAACTAATTCAAAATAAGGATTTCTGTTAAGACATTAATTTACAATTTTTTTATCACTCCGGACATGTGAATGGTTTCTCTCCAGTGTGGGTTCTAATTTTATGCGACACAAGGCTGCTTTTCAGACAACACTTGTAAGTGCATTCTGAGCACGAAAATGGTTTCTCTCCAGTGTGGGTTTTGGTATGCACGACGAGGCTACTTTTCCGATTGGACTTAAAAGAGCATACAGAACAAGAGAATGGTTTTTCACCAGTGTGGATTTTAGTATGATTAATCAAATCAGATTTTTGTATACATCTATAAGTGCATTCTGAGCATGAGAATGGCTTCTCCCCAGTGTGGGTTTTTGTGTGTTTAAATAAATCACTTTTGTTTGTACTCCTGTACGAGCATTCCGAGCATGAGAATCGTTTCTCTCCAGTGTGGGTAAGGGTATGTCTTACTAAATCATTCTTTTGTATGCACCTGTAAGTGCATTTAGAACACGAGAATGGTTTCTCTCCAGTGTGGGTTCTAGTATGTCTTACTAAAGAAATTTTTTGTATGCACCTGTAAGTGCATTTAGAGCACGAGAATGGTTTCTCTCCGGTGTGGGTTCTGGTATGCAGGACCAGCTTACTTTTCCGATTGCACTTAAAAGAGCATTCAGGACAAGATAATATTTTTTCTCCAGTGTGGGTTCTAATATGATTAACTAGAGAACTTTTAAGTATGCACCTGTAAGTGCATTCAAAGCAGGAGAATGGTTTCTCTCCAGTGTGGGTTCTGATATGAGACACCAGATTACTTTTCTCACGGCACGCATAAGAGCATTCTGAGCAGGAGAATGGTTTCTCTCCAGTGTGGATTTTTGTATGACGAACGAAACTGCTTTTAAGGCTACACTTGTAGGTACAAGTCGGACAGGAAAACAATGTCTTTCCTGTGACTGAATGCTTTGCTTCTAGTTCAGTTCCAATGGTAGATGATTTCGGCAAACTTAAATCTGAAAAAACAATTTTTTTTAATATTAATTCTATTGAGAGTACTTCGTAGACAAACTACGCATCAAAATCTACGTTTTTCCTGTAAGGGTTGGAAACTTTTATCAGTTTTAAAACAGAAACATCATTTTTGTAGCTCACATCTTGCAAATCGAGTTTCACCATTGAACCTGTTTAATCTAAATTAACCTCAGATGGTAGAGAGCACCTCAAGAATAAGTTTATAACTTACCATCGCTTTGTTCAACCCTTTCCAGCTGAACGAAACATTCCTTTTTAATGTCAGGATATTCAATAGCTAGTTCATATAATGCGCTACATTTTTTAACATGTTCCTCTGCCGCTAGAGTCCCCGGTTCACGTTTGATGGCTGAAGCACATTCTGTTTCCTGTTTGACAATCCCGTACGAAAATATTGCATCACAATGGGATGTTGGACTCTCTTCATTGGGTATTGTCTCCGGTTCGGACTTTATGAAAACGATATGTGAGATGATTGTATCCATTTCAGGTGAATTGCTTAATGATTCTGATGATTGCGAGATATTCTGAAATAAAAATTGTCATTTGTATAACGCACTCAACAACAACTTTGCTGTAAACGTCAAACTAAAGCCACACACATTGCATATTATGCAGTGGCGTAGCGTGGGTGTTAGCCGCCCGGGGCGGAGGAAAATTTCGCCGCCCCCCTATATACGTATTTCAAACGTAGAGCTCCTTTTTTATAACCACCGCATTTTTATACGACGGTTTTTATATCACATGAATCGATTTTCTTCCAAAAAAAATCATGTTTTAAATTCTGCTACAAATTTTTATAGCTGCTCTCGAAAATCGATAATGGTATCCATGTAATAGGATTTCGCATCTCGAATTTTTACAATGTGTTCATAACCCAATGCAGGTTTTAACTTAAGATTGATTTTGCGTTAGAGAACCAAAATAATAGTTACACATGGAACAGTCAATTTTAAAAATTTCGCAGCGTATGGCGTGCAACTCGAATGTAAAACTTGACTAAGTCCACTATGAATCTGCAACTTGTTATTTAATTTATCGTCATATTCTTAACACAAAACTGGTTTAAAATAAATCTCTATGGGGTGAATTAAGACTACACTCAGTACATGAAAATGGTTTATCTTTGATTTTGGCAGCACATTCATATTAGTCTGCAATTAGAATCTTATGCACTTCAAATAAGAGAATGTTTTCCTTCAAAATGTGTCGAGAGATGATTCCACAACTGAAATTTTACATTCTGAATACAAAACTGGTTTAAAGTAAATCTGTATGCGGTGAATTGAAACTTCACTCAGAACATGAAAATGGTTTTCTAGAATTTTATAACAAATTATTTTATGAAATTTTGCCGCCCCTTAAAAGTGCCGCCCGGGGCGGGCTGCCCCCACCGCCCCCCCCCCCCCCCCCCCCCTAGAATTAAGATCGCTAAATGGCTGTCCAGTAATTATTAAATACTTACACAATATAATGTTGTAATGATGGATTATTTGAAAGTAAAATATTAACGCAGACAACGTGAACTCCTGGATAAAAATAAAAGCTTATATTTACTATTGGCGGCTAGTTATTATTGGTAACGTACGGAATAGAAGAGGGAGGAATAAGTGAATTGACGGTATCCGTATCTTCAAAGGTTGACGTTTGACAGTTTTGAAAACCATAGAAATATACAAGACATGACTGGTAGTGATGGGCCTAATCGAGACAAATAATTTTTGTAATAATAATAATATTTGGATGATTTATATAGCGCCGTTTTTGTGAAAAATCACCTCAAGGGCGCAATCCATAATTACGCAGAAGACATTTACCACAATTTGCCTGTATTGCCTGTGTTAACATACTGCACTGTGAATTAACCAATGAAATTAATCGGCCCTCATAACATAATAATAATAATATTTGGATGATTTATATAGCGCCGTTTTTGTGAAAAATCACTTCAAGGGCGCAATCCATAATTACGCAGAAGACATTAACCACAATTTGCCTGTTTTGCCTGTGTTAACATACTGCACTGTGGATTAACCAATGAAATTAATCGGCCCTCATACATTCTATTGGATTGCCCGGTTATAACAATACTAGCTTTTCCCCGCAGCTTCGCTCGCATGGTATTAGGGGAAATTACTCTAGCGCTTGCACTTATCAACTATCCCACCTCCCCCCAACCCCCTCCTGAATTCCATACATTCATTCCCGGTACATTCAGTTTTCAAACAGCTCGCATGCCACCTAAATTTAATGCTAGAGCTCAAAGAAAAAAATAATTATCCAATTTGGTGCAGTCAACATTTACAAACATTTCGGAGATTTTTTTTTTTTAATATGTGGAAGTTTGTAAATATTATAAAAAAAACACAATAAATAAACAGTCTTTATAATTGTTACGAATTATATTTTTAATGTAGGAATCTGACATTTATTCCAAAACATAAGCTTGTCCAAAAAGTATATTCTAATATTTGAATTTTCTGGAGCAGCAACCGACCAGTTGGCCGAGTACCGCATAGAGCCCACAAATATATCAACATCGTTTCCACGGCAACGATTCGTTTTCTGACATAAGCAATAACTCGTTTTTGTTAGCAACAGAAAACGTATAAGAAATATAATATATTAATATTTATAATTTCATAACGCCAGAGCTTACAATCATATACAGCCTATAGTCTTCGCATATAATTTAGCTTTCTATTGATGAAAGAATTTTTAAAATCGTTATATTGCGTTATGCGTGAAAGCGTCATAAACAGACTCGAGCAGTTTTGCATTTATAATATTAGTATGGATGAATGAGTTTAATGTAAATTTGAACCATGGGGATGTGTGGTATGCGACATGGGGGCAAGGCTACTAAGTTGAATCGTTGTAGTTGTGGGTCGACCCATGGCGGCAGTATCGAATACATAAATTAAAGATTAGTTGCAGTTATGATCTATGTACAATTATTTTAAGCATCTATATTATGTTTAACCGAAGGGGGGTCACTCAGGGACCCCAATTTGTTTTGCTTATTAAAGGGTGTTAATGACATATTTTTTGTAATTTGTTATGATAATAATTAGAGGGAAGTATATTCATCGTATTTCAGTAGTCATTTTAAAAATCGTTTGATGAATAAAGTCATAATTAAAATTCTAATGAATTTAGACCATAGCGTGTATTTTTCCATAGAAAACAGAGAAGACGCGCCGATAGCCAACATAACACCTTGTTTCCGAATCTCGACTGGCGATTGGCGTTCACCGGAAACGACTCAGACCGAATGATCTTTGACCGGCAAGCGAACATTATAGCATTGTAAAAAGAGCAAACGAGATGCGCAGTGTAAACGAACGCGATCTAGTCCTTTCCACTAACAACTTAGAAATTACTTGCTATCGCTTAGAATTATCCCGATACATTCATCAGATAGGGACGGGGTACGCCCGAACAGAGGGGTAGGGGGGCGGGTGGCACAGATTATTCGCCGGAATTTGTTATAAACTATTTAATTTTAAGAAAAGTAGTGATGCGATATTATTTTTTTTAATGCAAATCGATAACCAAATAGTTTTTCTAAGATTACCCAAATTATTGAGTATGTGGTTTAAAAAACAACTTAGATACAGCGTAAAACTCTCGTTAGTGTAAGTGCGTTCCCCCGGTCCGGTAAGGAAGTGTTAACAGGTTCACTGCCACCCTCGCACCGGTGCGGGAAAGGGAGTCCATGAGAGGAGCCAACCACGCACCGGTGCGTTCAGTGGTGCTCGGGAAATAATTTCATAAGCTGATGGCGCACCCGTGCGTTCTTTGGCTTTGGGAATGAAAATTCCATTCCCAATGCCTAGCACGCACCAATGCGGTGTAGTTCCCTCCACACTAAAAATAAACTTAAAAATCAATACACATACAATACCAAACGTCAATACATACAATACCAAACGTCAATACGTCAATACGAACTCTCATCAACAGAGATAAAAAAAGTAAAATAAATCTAATTAGAAGCCATAGTGGAATAGTAAAGAGTGCAGAAAATATCTAACAAACTACCACGCGTGACTACGTGTATTTTTTGTATAAATAAAAAGTGATTCGTTACCCAAATTCATAATCTCATACTTGATAATCTCACTAAGTGAATACAGTGACTAATAAAAAGTAACTATTAACAAATCACTATAATTACTGTGGCTGTGTAAATCTAAAAACACATACAAAATTTAAACAAATCCCAAAAATCAGTGATTCTAGACTTATTGTGCTAAAAACCAATTAAATAAGTGAAAAAATACATACATTCCAGTGACATTGAGATCGATACAACATAATTCATAATCACATATTCACATCAACAGAACACAACAGTTTATATTGTGAATAAAAGGCAGTATCGATACCTAGCGAAATAGCCCAGTGGTCATCGTATTTGACTGTGGCTCTGCCGACCTCAGTTCAAAACCGAGTGAATCCGAACAATTTTGTTATTTTCTTCTTTTATTATTATAATAGGAATTTAATCCTTTTATTAATATAATTTGAAATAACAATAACACCATCTTTCTACAAAACTTATCACTAAAATAATTCAAAATGAGCAGACAAAGGAAACCAGCGACATCTTGCGACGCAGATGAAAATGACATACCTTCAAACAAGACTGCTCCCAAACAAAGGATCAAGGACACCCCACAGAATACGAATACAAGTGACGTACCTAATTCTAATGAAGAAAGCAACTCCCTCTATGAGCGCCTTACGAAACACTTCGATGCAAAAATTACGGAAATAAAAATAATGTTTACAGATGAAATCAATGAACTAAAGAGAAGCAGTGAATTCATATGCAACCAATACGAAGATCTGCTCACAAGATTTAAAAAAATGGAGGATCTTCACAAAGAGACCAAATACCTACGCGAGGAAAACGAAAATAAAAACATCAGAATCTCTTCTCTAGAATGTCGTCTGGCAGAATTGGAGCAGGAAAAACTTTTTGACAGCATAGAGATGGCGGGAGTAAAGCTGCAGCCGGGAGAACCACCTGTGGAAGCGGTAATTCGGGTCGCCAGCTCCCTGGGAATGCCCCTGCTACAGCAGGATCTGCGAATGGTGACCTCAACACAGGACCGGAGACACAATACCCCGGACAAACTCCGTGCTACTTTCCACAGCCTGAAAACTAGGGATGCCTTTTTAACACTAAAAAACGCGGCCAAAACATTAATTTCAAACTCCCCCATATTCATAAGTGAAGTCCTAACACCGTACTATAGAGAATTACTTTGGAAAACGAAGCAAACAGCAAAAGACAAAAACTTCCAATTCGTATGGTTTAAATCCGGAAAACTGCTAGCCCGGAAAGGGCCGGGGGAAAAAATTATACAAATAAAACACGAAAATGACTTAAAAAAATTATGTAACTAATGAAGGCCACTCAGACCTCGAAACAAAACTATCCGGCTTTATACAACATCATGGCTGATCTACTCTCAATGAACTTAAATAGCTCTCACCATCATCATATAACCAATGACCCAAAACTATGCGATGATATTTTTAACAATCCAGATTCTCTGACACTGATTAACCAAAATATAAGATCACTTAATCGTAACTATGACGAACTTGACATACTCTTACACAACTTTAATACAAAATTCAAAATTATAATCCTAACGGAATGTTGGATATCAACTGCTTTTACAAAAAAACATAAATTAAATTTTACTGAGTATCACACACTAAAAAACAAAAATCAAAATGATGGGATTGTTGTATACATACATGATAGTCTTAACGCCTCTGTTTCAGAAATCGACTTGATAAATACTAATTGTCTACAAATAATCATCGACTCAGATACGTGTGTTCTCGCCCTATACAGATCACCATCCACACATAACGTTACACCATTTATAATAGCTTTAGATACTCACCTAAAAAAACTCACTTCATACAAAAACATCATTATAGCTGGTGATCTAAACATAAATATACTTCCTAATGGCCACCCTCAAAATATCGATTACCAACTGATGCTTCTGGAACACGGCATTATTAGCATCATTAACACTCCTACCAGAGTAAGCAAAGACTCAGAATCATGTATAGATCACTTTATGGTAAAATCAAAAAGTCCAATATGTAGTGCAGTATACGAATCCACAATCACAGATCACTACACAATTATGATAGGCCTAACTTTGCTAACTAGAAACTCAACTCTCCAAAACAATACCACAAAAAAAATAATTGATTACGTTAACCTAAAACAATGTTTAGAAATAAAAACGTGGGAACATCTTAGAAATTATAACTCGGCAGAAGAGGCCTGGAATTTCTTTTTAACTTACCTACAAACTCTCATTACCCAAAATACCAAAACGGTATACATACCTATTCCACACCGTAAAGTAAGACTTAAAAAATGGATTACCCAAAGCATCATAAATAGCATTAAAAAAAGGGACAAATTACACAAACAAGTCAAACTGAACCCATATAATACCTCGCTATATTTCTTCTACAAAAGGTACAGAAACATCTGTTCTTTAACAATACGTAAAGCCAAAGAATTATACTATAGAAACAAACTGATAACATCAAACTATGACCCTAAAAGCGTATGGTCAATACTGAGGGAAAGTTCGCATTCACAGAAGAAAAAAGACGATACCATAAAAAATCTACTCATTGATGATAAAGAACTCCACTTTCATGACAACCCTACACGTATCCTTAATTACATCAACAAACACTACACAAATATTGGAGCTAGCCTAGCTGAAAATATCAAAATTACCCAGCCTCCCCAAGATATTCAGGAACCTCAAAACAATACATCTAACATAAGCAATGAAAATTTTAACAGACACTTCAAATTACAAAATATTACAGAAGAAGATACCAATAAAATAATTCATTCACTAAAGATTAACAATACTGCGGGTCCTGATGGTATAGACTCTAAAACTATCTTAACATTAAGCCAACAACTACTTATACCACTCACATATTTAATTAATCGTAGTCTAAAAGAAGGAATTTTTCCTAGCTTACTAAAAAAAGGCCTTATTATTCCAATTTTCAAATCAGGACAAAAAAATAATGTTAACAACTACAGACCCATTACGCTACTAAATACCATTTCGAAAATCCTGGAAAAAACTATTAAAAAACAGCTCCAACACTATTTAGAAGCAAAACAAATACTGTCGGTAAACCAACATGGCTTCAGGAAAAACAGGAGCACAGAACATGCAATAGCTACCGTAACGGACTTCATTACACATAATCTAGACGCTAAAAAAAAAGTAATCTCTATTTATTTAGATCTATGTAAAGCTTTCGACACAATTTCACATAAAAAACTTTTCAAGAAGTTAAAAAACATTGGCATTAATGGAGTAGAATTCAATTTAATTAAAAGCTTCATGTCTGACAGAACGCAACAAGTTAAAATTGACAACAAGACAAGTGAACCACTTTCAATTACGTACGGAGTCCCACAGGGGAGTGTACTTGGCCCTTTATTATTCCTCATTTATATAAATGAACTGTGCGACATTAAAATTGAAGGTAAAATCGTGACCTTCGCTGACGATACAGTTCTTCTCTGTCAAGCAGCCACATGGAAAGATGTATTTATAATAGCCGAAAAAAGTTTATCAATCGTCAAAAAATGGCTAAACAGTAATACTCTTACAGTTAATACAATCAAAACAAAATATATAACTCATAGTATTACACAAAGAGGTCAACCTCCATCAAACATAGGCTTGATTCTACATTACTGTACTTTATCCAACTGCCAGTGCGAACATATAGAAAGGGTAAAACATACAAAATACCTGGGGGTTATTATTGATTCACACTTACGCTGGACTGAATTTCATCACAAATAAACTGAAACGAGTAATGCACCTAATAAAGTACGTTAAAAACATCTTCCCACTAATAATACTAAGATCGATCTATTTTGCACTTTGTCAATCCATTGCCACATATGGAATACTAGCTTGGGGAAGTGCTACAAACATAGCAATTGACCCAATTCAAAAAATACAAAAAGCAATAATTAAACTCATCCTGCAAGTACCATTTCACACAGATTCTAGCGAAATCTACAAAGCATTAGAAGTCATGTCAATAAGACAACTTTATGCCAAATCTGCTATAATATACCTTGTCCAAAACAAACAACACATTCCAATTCAACCAAAAACCATAACAAAAACCAGGTCCTCAACAAATAAAACACTGAACATACCGATAACCCACACCACACATGGACAAAGACACTTTCAGTATTATGCAACCAAACTTTTTAATTGCATGCCCATTACTTTGAAACAAATACTATCTGCAAATACATCTACAAACATTCATAAAAAACATATCACTGACTGGATTAAAAATCAAGATATTAACTTTATACAAAACATTATTATTCCCAACCAAACATAACAAAACTATAAAAAGTATAAAATTAAATAAACCTAAAAATTAAGTAGTTTTTCAAGTATCCAATAACTATACATACACTTACAATTTATATATGTGTGTACATATATATATGTGTATGTGAATGTGTATGCGGATGTATACGTATGTATATATATATTCATATGCATGTGTGCAGGTACATGTATTTATATGGATGTGTATGTATGTGTATGTTTATATACATATATATATATTTTTTTTTTTTTTTTTTATATTCCTCTAATATATTTAAATACTTTTTTTTTCTCTTCTATATAACCAATGTACAATAACTGTTAAAATTTGAAAAAAAATACATATAAAACTTTATATTACAACACATAAATACTTGTCACACATAAACATAAATAAACACGTAAACACCTCAGCACAGGTTCTCCTAGTGAGGTGTTCACGAAACATACAACAATACCTACCCACAGTTTCACCTTCACAAACCTACCTTACACCCAACATAATAAAATTATAAAGGTAAATACTGTAATGTATAGAAATAAATAAAATAAAAAAATAAAAAACATAAAAATGTGTAATAATTATCTTAAGTAATCACTTTTAAAGTCGATCAAACAAAAAAATATATTTGGCCTCCCGGTTGACCTTTAATTTTTCAAGTGGCAGCCAACCTGTTAAGATAAATAATTGTCTTGGTAAACAGGCAGGTATATTTTTTTTGGACCACACGCCACTGATAAAAATAATATTGTGCTAATATTTTCTGTCCCGAAACAAAGTTTTTTTTTTTTTAAATTTTTTTTTGGGTTTGGGTAAGTTAATGTTTGTTTAGGTTTTGAGTTAATTGAATACCTAGTTGTTTGATTCAGTCTTTGATGTGTTTTTTGTAAGATGTATTTGTATTTAGTGGTAGCTTCTAGTTTCTCTAGCTAGCTTTCTAGTCTCCTTCAACGGAAGCAATCTTCCGAACAGACCTTCCATTGATACGCTTGGTGTAACTCAACTTGGTGTAAGTGACCAGCTTAGGTATGGGGGCTCCATCGAAGCCAGAGTAAAGTAAGCTTCTCAAAAACTGGGCGTTCTGTACAGGGCCCGCAGATACTTTAATAGTACACAACTGCTTACCCTGTACAAATCGCAAGTGCGCCTCACGGTTGAATTTGGCAGCCACCTCTGGTCTGGAGCTCCAAAATACTTGAAAAATACTCTCGACTCTGTGCAGAAACGGGCGGTCCGTTTGATAGATTCTCCCATCTTAACGAACGGATTGCAATCTTTAGAGCACAGGCGCCGGGGAGGAATACTATCCATGTTCTACCAGTATTTCAATGGAAGATGCTCTGATGAACTATCGTCATTGATCCCTTCGGCACCGGTGCATAGTCGGGAAACACGCCAAACGCGCGCCCAACATATGTACACGGTTGACATTTGTCACATGAGAACGGGTCGTTTTTTCGACTCGTTCTTGAGTTCAAAAGCTCGGCTATGGAACGATTTGCCGGCATCTGTGTTTCCTCCCTCCTACAACATGGGTCTCTTCAAGACCAATGTTCATTCCTTCCTCTCCTCAAAAAGACCCTCCACACAGCATCCCAGATGACATAGGCCCTGAGGGGAATTATTTTCCTCAGGGCCTTCTGTGTGGAGTTAATGTAAAAAAAAAAAAAAACGTCAGTGTGGTGGGCATGTAACAGGGGCATAGCTATCGCCGTATCAGCCTTATCAATGATACACGGGCATGAAAATCTTTTGAGAGAAATATTTACCCATCATTTGGGCCCCCCAACTAATTTTGAAACAGGACCTCTCAAAGGCACGCTACGCCACGGGCATGCAGATATATAGTTTGGTTGCATAGTATTTAAAGTTTCTATGCCCGTGTGAGGTATGAGTTATCGGAATACAGTGGGTTACCGCATTGATAGGGACACCTTTAAAAAATGTGTTTTTCTCACTTTTGCGTTCGTTAAACGTTTTTGTGATTTCAGATATATTTTTTATTTATTAAGAAGAACTTTTGAATTGCATATTTTAAACACCTCATTTATTCTTATGCTTAGTTCACACTGAGCTATATATCTGCGAGCAGATCTGCTAATTCGCGAGCGCTTATCTTTTGTCCTTTCACGCGAGGCTATCAAATATTTCTTCCTTTGGTAGGAAAGGGGGTCAGTCGAATTAGGGAGCGGCAACGGAACGCATATTTTTTGTACTGAAATCTGTCAACTCGACATCTGTCATCCACGGGTCTAGGCAGCTCCGTAATTACAATGACCCCCTCTCCTGTTTTGGTCGGAGAAGGGAAGAGTTATCTTCTGGGATATCGCGTCTGGAGCGGTTACGTCTGAGATGTGTATTGTCTATGATTGATCTGCGCTTAAAAACGCTTAGGTGTGAACGGTCTGAAGGGATTGTATGGAGAGCGTTATTTGGCGTGCTATGATCTTTTATATTTGATAGCGTAGTGTAACCAGCTTTTAATGTGCACAATTTTTTTTGTTACATTATTGCACAAAGTTAATGTTTTTTTTTAAGTTTGAACCCGCCATTAACGTGAACAGCAATCAGTATTTTTAAAATCAAATAACTTCACCGGCGCCATCATTTCAGTGGCAACGAAATGACGATCTTATGTCTTAAAATTTGTGTTCCATACCAGGTAGGCGGTTATTTTTTTAATTCCACGTCGTTCGGTTAATATCGGACATGGCCGTTACGGATGATATCGGACACACGAATAAATGCTTATTTTTTATTTATTTATTGAAATTAATATACCTACACCAAATGAAGTGTAACATATTTTTATACACATATATATTATAAAAGGTTCCATGCCAACCGAGAATAAAGTCAACTCAACACCTCCTTGAAAAGTCATTAAAAGCTTTGAAAAAAAAAATTAAATTAGCTGATAACCCTTACCTAACGTAACCTATTTATCCAATTTATAAATATAAATTATATATATATAATGTAGATGTTTGATTCCTTAATTTAATTGATAAATAAAACACTTGTGTTGCTAAGTTGTGTAACGAAGAAACGACATTTATGTTTATTTTATCACTTTCTTTTTATGGTTTCTTCTAACAAACTGACACTTTACAATAAAATCATATAATAACAAAACAAGTGACAATTCTCAATCTAACCGACACCACAACAATACTTTTTCTTTACATCTCCCCCCCTCGGGAAAGAAAATTATTGCAAAATTTTCTCATCTTCGATGTCCTCTTCTTCCAATGTTTGAACTGGAATAAGTTTTGTGATGTGGAATAGGTTTGATTCTGGTTTTTTATGACCCGTATCTATCCTGTATATGGAGTTTGAAATTTTTTCAATTATCTCATATGGTCCAATTTTCAGTTCATCCAATTTCTTCCTGTTCAGCTTGTTTCCATTTTCCACAAACACCATATCCCCTACGTTAAACTCGAAGTGTTTTCGCTTTTTATCGAATAATGTTTTCCAGTGGTTTGTGATCTGAATAAACTGTAAATGGTTTACCTATCAACCAGTATTGCCAGTATCTCACTGCTTCTTTTATAGCTAAGCATTCTAGGTAAATTGCTTTTTTCTTTTTCTGGGCTCCATTTAGTTTTTTCGAAAAGTAAGCTACTGGTTTTTCTTTTCCATCAGATTGTGTCTGTTTTAAAATAGCTCCAACACCTTCTAGAGAAGCATCCGTGTATATATTAATTGGCAAATCTTGATCAAAAATTTCCAGGATTGGTTGTGAGCATAGTAGATTTTTCATCGTTTCAAAAGCACTTTGGCATTTATCAGTCCAAATAAACTTTTGGTTTTTCCTTAGTAAATTATGCAAAGGATCTAGTATTATTGCACTCTTCGGAATGTACTCATGATAAAAATTGATTTTTCCTAGAAATTGTCTCACATTCTTCTGTGTTTTTGGAATAGGAAAATTCTTTATTGAAGTCAAATTATCCTTTACTGGCTTGACTGAATTATTCTGAATTATATGACCCAGATATTTTACCATGTCTGATGCAAATGTGCATTTTGTAAATTTTAATCTAAAACCTTCCATTTTGATTGCATTCAGCAGCTTTGTCAGATGATCAATGTGTTCAGCAAAAGTTTTTGAAAATATAAGAATGTCATCTATGTAATTGACAGCAAATTCGTTTAGTTTATATTTTCTCAATATATTGCTTAATATCCTCTGAAAAATTGCCGGAGAAGTCTTTAACCCAAAAGGCAGGCAGGTCCATTGATAATGTCCCTCCTGTGTTACAAATCCTGTTTTTTTTTTGTCTTCAATCCGCAGCGGAATAGACCAAAAGGCTGAGTTTATATCCAGCGTTGAAAAAAATTTGCAATTTCTGGTCTTCGTCATTAGGTCTTCAATCAACGGAAATGGTTGAGCTTGAGGTACGACTATTTTATTTAAGTCTCTGAAATCTATGCATAATCTGGATCTTTTGTTTTCTTCTTTTTTAAATGCTAGAGTAACCGGTGCAGCAAATGGACTGTAGGACTCTTCTATCAGTTTATTGTCTAATAATTTTGCTATTTGCTCTTCTATTTCCTTTTTATCTTCTACGCTGCATCTGTAAGGCCTCTTACTACAATATTTATCTACTAATAAGTCTATCTTCGCTTCGTATCCATTAACAGTGCCAACATCATATTTACTCTTCGCAAACACTGATGTGTATTTGCCTATTAGTTCATTTATTTCTGTTTTTTGATCATTATTTAAATGATTTATTGTTATTTTAAAATCTTCTTCTTTAACATGTTCGTTAAAATTAATTCTGTGTTTTTCTACAGCGTTCTTATTTTCTGTAGAGTTTTTATCTTTTTTATTTGCATTATTCAGGCAGAGTTTCTGTGATATTTGTAAGTCTTCACTTTGAATAAGTTTGAAGTCTTTTATCATGTCTAATCCAATCAAAAAATCGTACTTGAAATTGTGTTCATCAATAATGTACACATCAACATTTTTCTCCAATTCCAAAATTTTTATCTTTAAAGTTGTCAAACCACTCGTCTTTTTAACACCATTAATCGTTACTAAATTTGCTTCATTCAAACTGTTTCCTTTTCCTTTGAGTTTCAATAACTTAGAATTAATTAGAGAAACATTTGAACCCGAATCATAAATTCCGTATATTTCTAATTTATCATTTAGTAATAGTTTGACTTTTATTAATGGTGTTACTATTAGTTTTTTTGATTATTTTCATTTAACTCAGTCTCTATCACTGAATTGTTTACATGTTTAATGGCACTTCTCTTAAATTTTTCATTCTCTTTTGTTTTGAACCAGCATGTGACTTCAGGGTGGTAACGAGAGCCCTTATTCAATTTTTCACAAATTTTACATGGATTTTTACCTTCATTTGTATTAAATTCTGCATTCCCAAATGATCTCTTATTTATGAATCTCTTTTTGTTGACCAAATGTTCATACTTGTTTACTTCATTGAATAAATCCACAATATCTTGTAATCCTTCTCTATCAATCTTGTTTAGTATGAATTCTGGTAGTCCGGAAGCAACAAGGTCTATTAAAGTACCGGTGTCGATTGATCTTCTCATATCCAATAAAAGTTTTTCTTTTTTCATAGCATAATCCAACAGAGAACCATCTCTGTATCTAAATGAGAGTGCGTATGTGACAGGGTTCCATCCTTTGTTTGCGAATGATTCACAGAATTTGTTTTTCCATGTTGACCACTCGGAGTTCATTGTTAATTTTATAATCATGGAACTGTACCAATCTACACAAGTTTTATCCATAAACAATCTGAGTATTTCTATTTTTTTTTCATCCGTGATCACATCAAACCGTAAACATTCTTTTTCAAACACTTCGATCCACTGGCTTGCATTTGTATTTTTATTACAGAATTTTTCAATAACGAACTTCTCAGCAATGTTTTTTAAGCTCTGTTGGTTATTTCCCATTAATTTTTCAATCAATCTTTCCAGTGTACTTGTTTCTTCTTTTTGATGTACTGGGGAACTTTTTTCTTGCAATTCTTCGAGGTATTGGTCTCCAAACTGTAAATTTCCATGTTCGTCTACATATGTTTTTTTCAGTTCTTCTGTCATTGTAATCCAGACTCTCCTAACCTGGTACCTTTTTCCCAAACTATTTTTCACTTTACTAAAAGCAGCAGTTTTCATTATTTCCTTGTGATGGCTGGCTGATTGTAGCGATTCTGGTATTGCATACACTTTATCATCACTTGTAACTATTGAGGTAATGCTACAAACGTTTGACTTGCCTTCACTTCCAGGTAGCAGAGTGAATTCAAACTGAAGTTTCTCCATTTTTTGGGTTTTTAACAAAAAATGTCGTTTTATAATGTAGATGTTTGATTCCTTAATTTAATTGATAAATAAAACACTTGTGTTGCTAAGTTGTGTAACGAAGAAACGACATTTATGTTTATTTTATCACTTTCTTTTTATGGTTTCTTCTAACAAACTGACACTTTACAATAAAATCATATAATAACAAAACAAGTGACAATTCTCAATCTAACCGACACCACAACAATACTTTTTCTTTACATATATTTATATAAAATAAAATATATATTTTATCACTCTAAATGACTTATCTGCGATGGTTCTGAGTTGGTTTCATTCCGAGTTGTCCGGTCACCATTATGAAAGTATATTGAACTATGAAAACAAAAGGATTTGCTATTGTTGATTTAAAAGTATTATTTTCAAAAAGTCATTCTGTTTTTCTTCCATTTTTTTCTAGATAATGCCGAGATTCAAAAAAAAAGTGCGAGCAAGGGCCCGGGGTGAATGTAAGGATTGAAACATGAATCTACATAAGGATAATAACAAAGAGGAAGTTTGCATAATCTGTGGAGAAAGCTTCGAAGAAGACTGGATTCAATGCCAAGGTTGTGACGGATGGGCTCATGAAAATTACAGCACAGGTCTTAAATCTTACCAGCATTTTTACAAATGTGAATTGTGCCAGAAATAATTTTTATTTTCAGTTTATTATAATGTGTAATGAAAAGTTTGCACATGGTTTTACCACTTTTTTATAATCCTTTTTTTAATAAAAAAAACATGAATATTTTCTGTCCACTTTCGTGTCCGATTCCACCTTTGATATCCGTTATTAGACAATTCTTACAAATACTTTGTTACTCTTTTTCTTGTATTTCTCTTGCTTGTATTTTTTTTAAATAAAGATATTGTCTTGATTTATTTGAAATCTTTTATATTTAATCATTATTAACCGTTTTATTATGAAACAAAAGAAAATACAGTGTTAAACCAAGAAGCTAATTTGTCCGATACCGCCCGTCGAATTCCGATAATAAACGAAAATTTCGTAATTTTAAAATCAAAATTTTGGCAATCAGTGATGATTTTTGATTTTTAAAATTAGCGTACCATGTAGATCTGTCCTTTTCACTTATGATTAATTCATTAATCGTTTATATTGAAGCAATAACAACAAAATACAAATGAACAACACTATGCGTCCGATAATATCCGTACTCCCCCTAATACAAAAGCAAATAAAATTAGGAAAAAATGTAAATAAATTTTAACCTACGTGATTGATTCAAATTAAAAAAAAAACGTTCTAAACATAATATTCATACATACAAGGATTGCATAACAACGTAGGTAACGATGAACCTATTTGAAAACAACACAAAGAAAAATATAAATTTGTACATTTTTATTTTTTTATCGTTCGTTAACATCATAACACTTCAAGAAACCCTAAAAAATCAGTCCACAGAATTTTTTTTTTTTTTAATCCATCTATTTAAAATGTCTTTTAGAAACCACAAAGGTTTTTTACCATTTTACTTTCAGAAATCTTTTAAAACTTAAAAAATAAATTGGATAGACTGGGATTTGAAACTCGTACCGGAACGAGTCTACACTTCTTTTTTCTCCGATGGCGCTACAGCCCTTATCGAGCCTTGGCCTCCCGCAACATCCGCCTCCAACTCCTCCTGTCTTCAGCGGCTGACTTCCAGTTTGTTATCTGGAGAAGCTTAATCGTGTTTTACTAAACATTTTCACAATTTTCGCTTCAATTTTATCGGTTTAAATAGTAGCGCGCTCTCTCCAACATTCTTTATTACAGACCTCTCCATCTTCTTCCTTTCTAGCTAGGATATGGCGCCTTAGAGATAAAAGCCAAATATCAGACTTTCAGGAAGAGTATTGGTGACTTTTTGATGAGTGAATGTAACAGAGCTAGTGGCCTGTTTTTCGTTTTCAGATAGAGGTATATCTACTGCAGAGGCGTAGCGTGGGGGGGGGCGGTCCGCCCCGAGCGGCAATTTTAAAGGGCGGAAAAATTTCACAATAAATTATAATTTTTATTTTTTTATTTTATTTAAAGAAAATAAAATAAGATAATTCGATGTCCAGTTATTAAATTCTAGTTGCGGACTATGTGTGTTCTGCCAGAATCAAAGAGAAACCATTTTCATGTTCTGAGTGTAGTTTCAATTCACCGCATACAGATTTACTTTAAGACAGTTTTGTTTTCAGAATGTAAAATTTCAGTTGTGGAATCATCTCCCAACACGTTTTGAGGGAAAACATTCTCTTATTTGAAATGCAGTGATAAAATTCTAATTGCAGACTAATATGAATGTGCTGCCAAAATCAAAGATAAGCCATTTTCATGTACTGAATGTAGTCTTAATTCACACCACGGAAATTGATTTAAAACCTGTTTTATGTTCAGAATATAACATATAATTAAATAACAAATCGCAGATTCATAGAGGACCTAGTCAAATTTTTACATTCGAGTTGCATGCCATACGCTGCAAAATTTTTAAAATTGACTGTTCCATGTGTCACTATTATTTTGGTTCTCTAACGCAAAATCAATCTTTAGATGAAACCGGCCTTGTGTTATAAACACATTGTAAAAATTCGAGATTATCGATTTTCGAGAGCAGTTATAAATTTGTAGCAGAATTTAAAACATGATTTTTTTGGAAGAAAGTCGATTCATGTGATATAAAAACCGTCGTATAAAAAAAAAGGAAACGTTTCTACGTTTGAAATACCTATAAAGGGGGAGGCTAAATTCGAAGTACCTATATAGGGGGGCGGCAAAATTCTAAATACTTATATAGGGGGGGGGCGGCAAAATTTTCCTCCGCCCAGGGCGGCTGACACCCACGCTACGCCACTGATCTACTGTCTATATACATTTAAATTTGTACGTTTATGTAAGTGTGTGTATGTGTGCGCATGTATTTACACATGAATGCGTGCATGCTTGTATGAAACTATAAAAAAACTTATGTATTGAATATGATCTAATAATCTTCTTTATGATCTTTTCTACTTTTCTCTTTTGATCTCTTTCTTACCTTTTTCTCTTTTCTATTTCCAATCATATTGTTTATTATTCTCATTGAAAACTTTGTAGCCATGTTCTACAATTTTTCCAATTGCCAACATATTTATATTATTATATATACATATATATATATATATTTATATTATATTCACAATATTTAATCCATTTGTTTACACTTGACACCACAACGTAACCATATTAACCCATTAGCCACAAACCCCGGCAGCGTGCCGGGTGTGCAACTCAGGTACTTGACCACAAACCCCGGCGAGCCGCCGGCCTAGAGTAAGTCGGCCGAAAAACGGAAAACCAGCACGACAGTGACTTTTTGGAAAAAAAAATTAAATGCCGAACGCTCTGTAGGTAATTAATCATTCATTTTGTAGAATTGGAAATAATATGTTTCTAATGTTTTTTCCCTGATATTTGTGTTCCAAGTTTTGTATGCAGACAGCCGCCATTTAATTTCCTTCAAAATTGCGAGTAGTTCTAGGCTTCAGGCAGTGACCTTGCACGTCCCTGATTGCTTTGAGGACTATCATACCAAATTATTTTATTTGTTATTAGTATAAATGAATGTAAAAAACAAAAATAATTAATGTTTGATTTATGAAAATTATGTTTTTTTTGTAACTTTATGAATAAAAATGTGAAAAAAACCTACGAAAAAAAGAGAAGGTTATATTTGCATTCTTATTTACACATATTTTAGTAGTTTTAAAATTTTTATTTTTATGTTCTTTTTTACCTTAATTTAATATGTAAACAAAATTAAAGAAATAAATTAATTTAAATGTATAGTTCAAAAGTTACACTAGATTTAGCACATCAATGCGGGTTTTCAATTTTTAGTACAAAATTAATTCAGTGGTGAAGGCCATTTTTTTAGCTCAATAATTCTGTAGTCAATGGGTTAAGTTGGCCACCATGAAACAGGCAGCCGCCTATTATGGTGAATTAATGTATCATAAATATTTAAAAAAAATTATTTTCTATCATGTATTTTATGTATAACTATATATAAATACATAAATATACATTAAAAATAAAATAAAAGCCAGGTTGCCAGCACTGAAACTGAAAAATAATAGTATCGGGACCGATTCATAAATGTAGATATGCTTGTACCTAGATCTTAGAGAGATGTACTTGGCAATACCAAATGCATCATTGTACTGCACGGAATATAGTAATAAGAAGGCTTCAATAACATACCTTTCGAGTCATTATTATTTTTCTGTATCTTTAGCATCAGTTTAATTAATACATGAAGAAAAAAACTTTGTACCTACCCCTTTTACGAAAATCGCGTGGACCGAGAAGTACGAAATTTCGCACACTCATAGTTGATATAGCGAAGAATGTAGAATGTAGAATGCTAATATTTTTTTTAAATTATCCATAAAAAAACATTAAATCAATAAAAAAAATAAAAAAAATTCCACATTAAATTAATTACGGTCGAAATTCGACATTGGGCGACCACTAGCTATTATTATTCTCTGTTGCACTATTTAACTATGTATAAGTATCCAAATGTAAATAAAAGCCGTTACAGGCGTTAAATAATTGATACTAAACATTTATTAAAAAAATAAACGTTTAAATTAAATTTTATGACGTTATTATTAAGTTCTACATAAGTATTTCTTCTAAGAATAAATATATTTTTTTCCATTTTTTTTATTTCTGTGAAAGCTGTTTTGGCTTACAAGGCCTTTCAGAAACAGCTATCACAAAAAAAAATAATTGCAGAACTCAACAATTACGTTATTAAATTTTATTTAGGCTTACCTAAACAAAAATTAATGAAGTTCCACAAATTGAGCACAAAAACAGTTATTAGTAAAAAACATTTAAGATAAATCATGTAACAATTCGTTTCAGAAATATTTGCGACGCACTAAACTTTGTACAATATCTCAAAATTTTGCCAAATGGCAGGAGTAAAACCTGCGTTTCTCATATATTTATTTCCACGTTCACAGCACAAGATGTGCGATTAAAAAAATTAATTAACGTAGGAATAGAACAAAAATATAAAGAGATTAAGAGTATTAACAATAGATTTATATATAACTGGATGGATGACACGAGCAAATTGGCCGGTCTTCAGGTTTTGACGGCGGCCATTTTTAAAGAGGGCAAAAGATACGAGAACTCAGGGAACTTCAAAGGGGGAACTCGCAAATCCCAAGTTTTTTGTTACTTAAAAAATGTTATTTAACATTTCCTTTCTGTGTTCAGTTGTGTTGCATAATGAATTGTAATAAAGTCAAACTGCGACTTTGTATATTTCGCATATATAAATCGCAATATGTTTAAAAAAAGGATCCTTGGAACAACTTTATTTATGGAAGATTCTAAGTAAAATTCAATAATGAAACTTCATTCAGGGCATCACAAGTCATGCAGTTCTACATGGTCTTATAACTATTGTGATAATCTTACATTGTCTTGATCAGTAAAACTGAGGTGTAGATGTGGTAGGTAACATAATATGTTGAGACAAAAAAAAACTACAGGATTTAATAGGTGTATCATTTTTATTTCTTACAAAATTACAATATTTATTATCAGAACATACAAGCAGTAAATGTATTCAAAAGCAAGAAAAAAAACAGTCATACATAATATAGGGTAGAAATAATAAAAAACGATTAAATTTTACATAACTTATATACAGACAATTTTACGTCTAGTTTTTTAGTCAACGGGAAGGGATGTTGAAAAAGGATGAGTTGTAACAGAGCAGGTATGTCAGTAATACTGTTGATAATTTTGAATACATAAAATAGACTCCGGAGTATTTTCAACGTTTTTCTAAAGAATTTTTTTTAAATATTATTAATGTTATTATATGAAAAGATATCCCACTTCCTTTGCTGTACCGATTCGTACAATTATACGAAGAGCACGATAAAACCATTTTGTTAATATAAATGTAACGTCGAACAGAGAAAACTTCAAACAAGACGGCTGCTAACATAGATATGGCCTGCTGGCCGCTTCTTTTGCCCGATTCAAAGATGGCGGACGTCGATTTCCGGTGGACCGCTCAAAATTCGCTTCGGCAAAGGGAGTCATCTATCCAGTTATATATAAATCTATGGTATTAACAGTTAAGTTAACAAGATCTAAGAAAAAGTAAGCACAAATAGAAAAGAGCATTCTACGGTTCAAATTTGCGTACCGCCTGAGCATTGGAAAGATTCCTGTCAAGGATGATTTTTGATGAAATGACATCGCAATTGATATTTATTTCTGCATCTTTAAGTGCACTCTGAGCAGGAGAATGGTTTCTTTCCAGTGTAGGTACTGATATGATGATAAAAAAAATTGTCACAACAAAGATTTACAAACAGAGAAATAACTTAAAACTACTGTATGGCTCAGAGAGCCTACTTACAATAAAAGGTCTCCACTGGTTCATTACTATTATGGATAATATGGGGGAAAGCCCTTACAAACACCTACTTGTACACAAACATACCACAAGATTTAGAGAAGGAAAGGGCCTTAAAACTCCTCGAATATTAAATAAATATGGAAGCCGTACTCTTGAATATCTAATACCAGTGATTTTCAATAAAATCAATAAAAACATAAAATTTGAAAAAAATGAGAGACTAAGTCCTAAAATGATAAACTATGGTTAATGAACGAAAACTCCATGTATCTTTAAATATCTTAATATAGCTGCCTACATATCTTTTATTAGGTAGGTATATTGAAATATCTTATTTATTTATAGTTGTAAGTTAAATTATTTAGACCACTGGAGCGATCGCGCGATAAAACATTTTTCCCTCCGATTGCTCGCTGTTTTTTTGTGACGATTTTGAAAATTTTCCGCCCACATTAAAAAAATCATACCTCCGAATTTTCATATGGAGACATAAAAACTGATTACAGTTCTACATAGCCAATGAATTTACCTATATTTTACTAATTTTCTTATATTTTTAGAATTGATAGATAAATAATTAAAAAATCTTTAACTTTATAAATGCGCAAAATTTGTGTTGTAGTGATTTGAAATCGCCGCCAGTGGCAGTTTTAAATATCTATTTTGAATATTTTCTACGTTTCTATGTTCTCTATGGCCTGTTCGATAACCACAGATGCAAAAATAAACTCAGAAAACGATTTTTTTACATGCTAATGTCTGATTAAAAGTTTACTTCGAAAATTATTTTAGAATTTTAGTGCGTGACGATGTCAAAATTGAATTCACTAAATTATACTATTTAATAAATTTAACACAAAAAACTGGCATTACATTAGGAAGATACATCAATTGCCTACAATTAACGATGAGAATAATTGCCGTGTTTGGTTTATTTGAATCATTTGATGAATTATACAGATTGCCTTTTTCACAATATTAAAATCATGGTGCTTCTTTTTGAACGATTGTGATTTAGAACTAGAAATGTTTATCCTTGTTTTTATATTACGTGATAAAACAAGAAACAAGGTTTAAAATAAAACATATATCATAGATATACACATTGCCAATATTTCAGCGTGATAGTTTGAAAGTTGATGAAATCGTGTCGCCATTTGTCAATTTTAGACAAAAATGTCATTGACAAGCGACATAATGGTCAATGCACACAGGGTCTCTCATGACCACGTAAAATGATGATGATGATAAAACCGTATATATCAAAGCTTTTGTAGGAGTGTCTTTTGGCAAAATAAAACCATAATTATTATTTTATTTCTAAAAGCTGGATATCGAAAAAAATGGGGAGGAAAATAATTGATGTAACAAATTAATGATTTATTTATTTATTTAAGCCCTAATAGGCTTTTACAAATTAAATTAATATTAGAGTTGCATAGTTACATTGGAAAAACAGTATATTGATTGAAACATTGTTTACACCCTTCGTCATAATAAAAATGTATTCAATTTATATTGGTTTTTCTCATAATTAAAGTAAATCAATACATAATATCATTGTGCCTCGCTCTAGAGTGATACTCTCAGTATCGCCCTGGTGAGACCACCATTCAGAATTGAACATTGCTTGAAATGACTTAGTTATGTTTAGTGACTAGATCTGAAAAAGCCTCTTTACAGAATAATTGACAAAATATAATTAACTAACTAACTAACTAACTAACCATCACGCCGTTTCTCCGCAGGGGTAGGCAGAGAGGACAGACCGCCAAACAACTCGATCTTGGCACACACTCCTTGCTTCGTTCACATTCATACATCGTCTCATACATGCTCTTCTATTATTCTGACTCTTGACATCGCCCGATTCAAGTATCTGATTCACTTGGTCGTGCCATGTCTTCCTCGGGCGTCCCCGACTTCGTCTACCATTCACATTTGCGTCACATATTCTCCTTATACTCCTTTCCTTATTCATTCGCTCTACATGCCCAAACCATCTGAGCGTCCCTTTCTTAATCTTACACATAACGCTTACATCAGCCTTGCATTCTTTGCGGATCTCCACATTTATGTCTCAGGGATCTCATTTCTACAGCATTCAGTCTACTTTCATCCTTTCTCTGCCAGTTCCATGCCTCACTGCCATACATCAGGGTAGGTACCAGCACTCCATTATGGACGGCTAGCTTCGCTTCTTTTGACAGATTTTTGTTGGCGCCTACGGCGTTCAGTCCTCCATTAATGGAGTTACCGGTATTTACCCGTCTTTCGATATCTCTATCAGTCTTTCCATCTCTCGTAAACGTACTTCCCAAATATACAAACTCATCCACCTGCTCCAAGTATTCGTCATTTACAACTATGTGGCACATTGTTTTCGTACTCTCTCTTTCAAATACCATCACTTTAGACTTACTTACATTCATCATTAACTCATTCTTCATACATACTTCGTTCATCCTAGACACGAACGACTGTAGATCTTCCATACTGTTAGAAATCAGCACCGCATCATCAGCATACAACAGGCAACATACTTCCAGATCACTCAATTTCGCAAAATATAATTAAGACATAAAAATAAAACAAGTTATTATTTAATGGGTACAATAAACAGGGAAAAATGAGAATACCTGTGCATTTTTTAACACGCACATTTCAATGATCAGAATTGAAATATACGTATTAAATGTCCACCGAACCTTATCAGATAGAAGCGAAAGTCGAACCTTTGAAGACAACTTAACATGAGGTGTGAGTATGCGAAAAGAAGGGTCTTAATGTTCAAACAAAGTTAATTAAATTTATTAATTAGAATTTCACAACTAAAAAACAAGAAAAGAAAAAAACTGAAATTAAAAAAAACCCTCAGCAATTCAATACTGTAGTGTGATATGGCTTCATGCAATTAATAAAGTTAATTAAATTTATTAATTAGAATTTCACAACTAAAAAACAAGAAAAGAAAAAAATTGAAATTAAAAAAAACCCTCAGCAATTCAATACTGTAGTGTGATATGGCTTCATGCAATCATAGCATAAAGCCACATCACACACATCACACTTTGTGAGGGTCCTTTTAAAAATGTTATTTAAATTGCACCACGCACATTTCACTTTTTTCCCACTACGGACCACGAAGTGGTTGCCTTTCAGGATAGGTCGCAGAGCCTTTCCTTCAGCTATTAGGCTAATGGTCCTTACAGTCGTATCAATTCGACTACGACAGAACAGCTGGAGGAGATCCTCCGCAACCTCACTCCTGAAGTTTCGGTGCAGAATGCGTATATAATGTACAGCTCAAAGCTCCACAAGGAAAATAAACGCATTTTGCACCGAAACTTCAAAAGGAGGTGCAAAATGCGTTTATTTTCCTTGTGGAGCATAAACAAACCCGAGCGTGTACTTGACTATAACAGATTAATGGGGGGAGTTGACCGAAAAGATCAGCTTTTGGCAGGCTTCCCCATTGAACGACAGCGAAACCTGGTCTGGTACAAGAAACTTTTCAGGAGACTACTAAATGTTTCGGTGCAGAATGCGTATATAATGTACAGCTCAAAGCTCCACAAGGAAAATAAACGCATTTTGCACCGAAACTTCAAAAGGAGGTGGCCTGCCAAAAGCTGATCTTTTCGGTCAACTCCCCCCATTAATCTGTTATAGTCAAGTACACGCTCGGGTTTGTATTTAGTGGTACCAAATTTTTGAGCTGACCCGATTTCTGCCGAATGGTAGGTAGACAACATACTTATCACGTTTTTGTCCACCCAAACCAAAATATTGATGTCCCCGCAGTTCGAGTACCCCATCTCACCTTCCCTCAGTGATTTTCGGACATTGGGCTTCAATGCAGAGGGCACAAATTCTCGGTTTAACCGCAATGTGCCCATGCAGTCCATCCCATTTCTTTTGAGGCATCGCGCTAATAATGGACTATTATAAAAATTGTCCATTATTAGCGTATACCCCTTGTTAAACAGAGGGCTGGCCAGGTCGTATACTATCTTTGCAGTGGCCCCAACTGGGCAGATATCGTGACCGCCCGAAAAGTTGGCCCGTGTCATGTCTTCCGTCATGTCTTCTGTCATGTCTTCCGTTATGTCATTAGAAGAAAACGATTATAATCCATGGCGGTGATTGTTTTTGAAAAGAAGTAGCCTTTTTCAACGGGAAGGGGACAAATACCTTGATGCATTAAAATTGCCAAGAATACGTACACTTCCTCTTTATTCGTGGGAGCCCGTTTATTGGTACGCGCATGGCGCTGAAATTGTTTTTTGCAATGCATTGATCTGCATACCCGTTGGTCTCTCTCGCGATTAGTTCAACGAAATCTGCGTTGAAGATTTTTAAAAAGGCATCCACAGGTTTGCCCATTTCGTCGGTATTGAAGGTTGGTCCTGGCATCTGTGTACCTGTGAAAGTCTCCCTTATACCAGTAAAACGTGAGACCTCGCTGGACCAATCGAAAGAGTAACCATCAGGCGGCAGAATCGAACACATTGCCTCACGATCTAACTGGTCTTGTCTACTAAAGTCTATGGCCGTTAGTGGAATAGGTGAAACGTTGTTAATATTATTATAAGGTATCGGTGGCATGCACAAGGCATCCTCAACGCCCTCTTGGTGGTCGACGTCGCTTGCCTCGTCGTCCACGTCGCTCGTTCTGTCCATTTCTGAAACAACAGAAAACCCAAATTAATTTTAAAGTGTCTGTATTACGATTACCTACTGCCTCTGGTAAAACGTTTCAAAATAATTAACTCTTGGTACGATCAAGTTAATCAAATACGAGGTTTGTTCAAAAAGTAACGGGAATTTTAAGATTGAAGATGACGAACGCCCCGGATGCCCCAGCGCATCAACAAACCGATGAAATCGTGGAAAAAATAAAAGAAATGGTTATGAACGAAAAGAGTGTGTGTGCCAAGACCAAGTTGTCTGGCGGTTCGTCCTCTCTGAGAAATGGCGTGAAGGTAAGTTAGATAGTTTAATAACTCACGTTTCCCGGTACTGACTCTTCTTGATAGAGAGCTGCCTCGTTGCTGGTTCTGCCCATGTCTGACTCTGAAATAATAGAAAACACAAATTTACAGTAGAATTCGGATATAATGACTTTGCATATAACTGCCTACCGTTTTAAGCGACGATAATGTAAACTCAAGTTAGGTTTCATAGCTTTTAGTAGGAAAACGTATACGTTTAGTATGACTCCGTTTTAAGCAACCCATTTTAATGACAATTCGTCAGGTTAGAATGACATGCAGTGTTTTGTTTACAAAACCCACGCACCAATACCTCACCGCCCCGCGCCTCGCTTGTGACTAGAAAGCTCGACACAATGATTTCCGTGAAGTGAAAGTGTTTTTTCAATTGAAGAAAAAAGTGCTGTATTAAACCGTTTAGAAGACGGTGAATCCAATGAATAGTACCCTTTACACACAGAGTTCGGAGCGGGGCGTGCCCCGCGCCACTTCAGGCCGCCATGCATAAAAGTCTCACAGTGAACTGCGCTGTAAACCGTTATCTTACTTTCGGTCTTTACTTTTTTGTGCGGCGGCCTGAAGTGGCGCGGGGCACGTCCCGCTCCGAACTCTGTGTGTAAAGGGTACTTAACTTATTTAGCGAAGGAGTTCGGCGTGTCTCATTCTACAATATCCACCTGATCTTACTATCGCACAAAAATTGGCCAAAAACAAGGTCAAATTTCAGACTTTCTACGTTAGCAACTACATATTTGCCTGCATAGAATGTAGGTACATTGTATCGTTTCAGATTACAGTACATAATGTATGTTTTTTACGTGGAAAGTTTAAGTTCTACGCTTATTCCCTGCCAATATACCAACAGTGAAACTGTGCTAGGTATATTAATATTCAACCATTGGAAGTTACGCCTATCTATCCGATATTGTAAAGTTATGGATTTCACTATGCTAGAAGAGCCCCTGGTATAACATTTCAAAAAATAAACTCACTGTTCCCAAACGCAGACAATTCTTGGTAGAAAGGCACGTCCACCCACAGCACGCTGTTGTAGCCGGCCTCCGGAGAGAAGAGTTCTCCACACTGGAGTTCCCCACCCCACGATGTCCCAGGTAACGGTTCCCGAGATGCTGCCTGGAAAGGTGCAGCAGGCGGAATCGGTGCATAGGGAGCCGTTGCTTGGGTCTGTACGGGAGTGGACAGCAACGGTGGTGAAACAGGTGGTGGTAATGTTGAAGGTGTCCCTTGTGAAAAGTGACAAGCTATTCTCTTCGGAGATGGATTTCTGAAAACATTTACATAAATTATATGAATCTTTCTCATTTACGCGTGAAACATAATATTGTATCATGCATCTAGATACGATAACTTACTTTTGTTTATTTTTTCTTGGAGGTGCGGTGGGGAGCAAAATGGAAGGAAGCAGGCAGAGACCTAACGGCTTTAAAGGCCTTGGCGCGATCCTCCCTCACCAGGGTCACTGTTAAAATAAATAAAAAATATATAATGAGTTCAATATCTCCACAGCCGTAGCAAAGTACTTTCATAAAAAAACATTAAAAAATACTTACACTCCGGGCCGAGCTGCAAAAGCAGCTCTGCGTTGACGCCCACGTCCACATAGTCCGGCACCAGAAATTACTGCTTCTGCAGCTGGTACCCCACCTCTACCTCTCATTTCATATTTCACTTCCACTCTACATATTTCAAATTGAAAACACTTCATGTACTTTAATGTTAAAACTTTTTTAAATACTGCACATTAATATTATAAAATTAAAAAAAAAAATAATCCTGGATCGTGGAGTGCTCCTTTTTCCTGAACAATTACTGTTTGTGCACACATTTGGTTAAAGTAAATAAATTAATTAAGTGTTTAACGAAATAACTGTTAAAATCATTGTGTGGCGGGAGCTTTAGACGAATTTACATCATAAAAAATGTCGAATTTTTGACATAGGACATTCATAATTGGATAGCTGATATCTGGATTAATAACGAACCAATTCAAATAAAACTTATATTTATCTCTTAGTTATGAATCACTCTGATTAAATAACTGCATTTCAAAAGCGAAAGTGCAGTAATTATGGATATTATTGTAAATCAAAAACTGATGGACGTTTTCAGTTGACGCTTGTTACTAAAAACTACCACAGAAACAATATATCATGAACAAACGAATTGAAAACACATTTCAAAGATAGATAATTCATTCACGATTACACTGATATATATTTTTGCGTTAAAAACTCAAAAAATCAATTCCTAACGGCATTTTAAGTCGAGAGCAAAATACGTCAGAATGTTCAAAAGTTTTATGTTGATTTTTGACAGGACGCTCTTAAAAAGCCGCGAAAACTTGCTGTTATTACTTCAAAGACAACCATAAGGTAACCGATAAGGTCATAGACTAAAAGAATATTATATTAACTATTCGAGAAATCAAACGGCTGGCCATGGAAATGTTTTAAATAATTACAATAAATGTTTTACGAGTGATAGAAAAATCGGTCGAAAAATCGACCGACATCAATCAAGGGGTAGGTACAAACGGTCGATTTTTCGACCGAATTCGCTCCAGTGGCTAATACTACTATGTGATCTATTCTAATGTTTCCTTAAAACTTTAAATGAATTTACAATTTTTTTCTTAGATATTATATTATGAATGTTTTAATTGTTAGAACCTGCAGACAAGCTGCCATATGACAGCTTTGTGGGTATACTCTAATTCTTGTACAAAATGTTTTTCTGTAATTTAATAAATAAATAAAAAAAATAAAAAAATGAACTAAATGATTTTTCTGACGGCATCCGTTAGAGAATTCAGAGCCCGAAAATTGTTTCTTTCCAGTGTGGGTTCATACACGGTCTAAAAATGTCGTATCCATATATCGTGTCCATGTCGTTGAATCAGTCACTCAACGGATACTAAATTTTCGTACACCCGTTGTATTTACGGTACTTGATGTTATTAATATGGCCAATGCCCACCCAAAGTAAACTTACGCATTTGTAAAACTTTTATTTATTGTAACTTATGTTTTATACTAAACATTCAAGGCAAATGTTTTGCATTCTGTTGAAAATTAGAAATTTCTTATTTTTGCAATGCACTAACAAATCTGAAATAATTACATATCTCGAAAATAACCAATATTAAAGGTGTTAATTACAGGTATAAATGTGTACTTAAAACGATAAAAAACTTTTTTAAACACAACACAATTGTTTAAAACTAATTCAAATAATGTAGAGTAACATAAATTTACTAATTATTTATGACTCCGGGCATGAGAATGGTTTCTCTCCTGTGTGAGTCCTAATTTTATGAGACACAAGACTGCTTTTCAGACAACACCTATAAGTGCATTCTGAGCACGAAAATGGTTTCTCTCCAGTGTGGGTTTTGGTATGCACGACGAGGCTACTTTTCCGGTTGCACTTAAAAGAGCATACAGAACAAGAGAATGGTTTTTCACCAGTGTGAATTTTAGTATGATTAATCAAATGAGATTTTTGTCTACACCTATAAGTACATTCAGAGCAAGAGAATGGCTTCTCCCCAGTGTGGGTTTTATTGTGTTTAATTAAATCACTTTTGTGTGTACTCCTGTACGAGCATTCCGAGCATGAGAATCGTTTCTCTCCAGTATGGGTAAGAGTATGTCTTACTAAATCATTATTTTGTGTGCACCTGTAAGTGCATTTAGAACACGAGAATGGTTTCTCCCCAGTGTGGGTTCTAGAATGTCTTACTAAAGAAATTTTTTGTATGCACCTGTAAGTGCATTTAGAGCACGAGAATGGTTTCTCTCCGGTGTGGGTTCTGGTATGCAGGGCCAGCTTACTTTTCCGATTGCACTTAAAAGAGCATTCAGAACAAGATAATATTTTTTCTCCAGTGTGGGTTCTAATGTGATTAACTAAATAACTTTTTTGTATGCACCTGTAAGTGCATTCAGAGCACGAGAAGGGTTTCTCTCCAGTGTGGGTTCTAATATGAGACACCAGATAACTTTTCTCACGGCATTTATAAGAGCATTCTAAGCAGGAGAATGGTTTCTCTCCAGTGTGGATTTTTATATGACGAACGAAACTGTTTTTAAGGCTACACTTGTAGGTACAAGTCGGGCAGGAAAACATTTTCTTTCCTGTGACTGAATGCTTTGGTTTCAGTTCAGTCCCAATGGTAGATGGTTTCAGCAAACTTAATTCTGAAAAACAATATTTTAATTATGAATGCTATTGAGAATACTTTACAGACAAACTACGCATCAAAAGTCTTGCATTTCCTGTAAGGGTTGGAAACTTTTATCAGTTTTAATGCAGAAAAATCATTATTGACTGTAGCTCACACCTTGCCAATCGAGTTTCACCATTGAACCTGTGAGTTTAATCTGACCACGAAAAAGATTTTCACGAAAAGGGAAAATTAGGCATCTTTCACCCTGTAGAAATTAATAGGGGCAAGCTAGCGGAATTGGGTGAAATTGAAAAAAAACACGAAAATTTCAACACCAGAACGTTTTCCCGGTATTATTAATGGTTAACAAAATGGAAAGCCAATTGAGTTACACCGATGAACCCTTGAATCAAATATGTCTACGAAAGCGGTTTCTTACAAGGGCAGTTTCTGATGAAATAACTCAATATTTGGTTAAATTATCAGAAGATAAACACTCTAACAACCTTTACCCGAAACTATGTGTAGGAATCGGTGTAGGTATGGGTCGTTGTTGTGTTTTCCCAATTCATCTGCGTGGCATGACAATAGGAAACTTTGCCAAATATTAAAATACAATATTTGAAAAAAATGCTTTAGACATTTGTTCTACACACGTATACTGAAAAAATGCTGAAAATATAGTGTTGTAGGGTAGAGTTAGTTCAGCAAATAGTCATTGAACATGCCATAATAAGATCTGATTTAAAGTTAAGTAATGGTGAATATTAGTAGCAAGATAATCCATTTAGATTATGTGCAGTTACGCTGAGCTGCTTCGAGCTGCAGTCTGCAGGTAAACCAACTTCAGATGGGAGAGAGCACCAAAATAATAAGTTAATAGTTTACCTCGGCTTTGGTCGATCCTTTCCATATGAACGAAACACTCCTTTTTAATATCAGGATAGTCAATATCAATTTCAGAGTACGCCCTACAATGTTGCGCATGTTCCTCTGCCGCTAGAGTCCCCGGTTCACATTTGATGGCAGAAACATCTTGTGTCTCCTGTTTGACAATCACATACTGCAATACTGCATCACCGCGGGATGTTGGTCGCTCTTCTTCGGGGCTTGTCTCCGTTTCGGACTTTATGAAAAAGAGATCTGAGATGATTGATGATTCTTGAACATGTTCCTCTGACGCTAGAGTCCCCGGTTCACATTTGATGGCAGAAACATCTTCTCTCTCCTGTTTGACAATCCCGTACTGCGATATTGCATCACAATGGGATGTTTGACTCTCTTCTGGGGGGATTGTCTCCGGTTCGGATTTTATGAAACCGATATCTGAGATCATTTTATCGATTTCAGGTAAATTGCTTAATGATTCTGATGAATGCAAGATATTCTGAAACAAAAATTGTCATTTTTATAACGCACTCAACAACTACATTGCCGTAAACTTCAAACTAAAACAACAAACATATGTTTTAAGCATGCAGAGTATAGGGTAAATATTTCCCTAATAGGGACACGCTTAATATTCACTTTTTATTTCAGAAACACTTAATATCAGTTAAATAATTACTACAAGTAAGTATTTCGCTTTCCGAAATTGGAAAATAGTGCATTTTAGTAGATATTTCATTAAAAAAACACATCTTTTCTTCACGCCATGTTTTGAAATAACAATTTTAAAATAGCTTTTTAGGCTAGTTTTTTTTTTCCTTTTTTAATTAAACTCAAACTAAGAACCTATTTTAGGGTCATATATTAATTAATATTTTGGATTAAAAAGAGAAGAAAAAAAACTAACCTCAAAACTTTGACATCAATGGTCGCCGAGCGAATATTCGTTTTTAATTTTAACGAAATATCTATTAAAATTCATTATTTTTCAATTCCGGAAACTGAAATACTTACTTCCCATTATTATCTAACTGATGTGAAGTGTTGTTGTAATAAAAAGTGCATATTGAGCGTGTCCTTATTAGGGAAATAAATACCAAAGGTTGGAAATGGATTAACACACGAGAACAATTACATAATTTAGAATAATGATCTCTAAATGGCTGTCCAGTAATCATCAAATACATACACAAAATAATGTTGTTATCATGGATTATTTGAACATAAAATATTAACGCAGGCAACGTGAACTCCTAGGTAAAAATAAAAGCTTATATTTACTATCGACGGCTGGTTATTATTGGTAACGTTCGGAGTAGAAGAGGGAGGAATGATTTGATGGTTCCGACCTACAAAGTTTGACGTTTGACAGTTTTGAAAACCATAGATATATACAAGATATGAATATGATTAGATATGAAGACAATACAACCACAATTTGCCCGTTTTGCCTGTGTTAACCTACTGCAATATGAATTATTAATAACCAATAAAAGCTGGTTCACGTTACGCTATAAATCTGCGAGCAGATATCTGTTGATTCGCGAGCGCTTATCTTTTGTCCTTTCACACGAGGCTATCAAATATTTCTTCCTGTGGTAGGAGAGGGGGTCAGTCGAATTAGGGAGCGGCAACGGAACGCATATATTTTGTACTGAAATCTGTCAACTTGACATCTGTCGTCCACGGGTCTAGGCAGCTCCGTTATTACAATGACCCCCTCTCCTGTTTTAGTCGGAGAAGGGGAGAGTTATCTTCTATCTATATTGTGGACATTCAACTACGTACGATATACAACAGCCTAAAAATATAATTTTTTGCACGGCCACACTAGAACTCTGCAGATACATTCTGCCGGCCGCCGACGGAAGCGCAGAGAAATTTCATTCGGATTTGTTGTTTTCGACTGGTTGTGTTGATTAGTTTGTCTACATACTTTGCCCTTCAGGATTAATTGTCAAATTTCTCTGTACGACCTTGTGGGACATAAATATATTCAATGGACTTAAAATCTTTTACATATTACTTATTCCCGGGAAATCCTAATAACATGGTGGGTTGCAGTGGCGGACTAAGCCCGTCAGGGACCCGGGGCGGCAAAGCCGAATAAGACCCCCCCCCCCCCCCCTATTTTAAGAAGTTGATTTTACAAGCTTTTTATTCAATTCACACGGGCCTCTGGTCCAGGGGGCCTCCATGTTCCCTTGATCAAATCCTAACCAAGGCTTTAAGAGGGAATAACTGTTTTGACTGTTTTCCACCAAAAAATATTAATTAATTTCGAAAGGCTTTCATCTAGTAAAACTTTTTTTTTTAATTTTGAGAAAATATGTTTATTTTTAGTACAGCAAGGTTTTACCATAGTTCGTTGGCAGATTTGTTAAATTTTCAAAAAAAAATTCGTATTATACAATATAAATATAAATTTAAAATCAATAAATTATCTGGAAAAAGCTATTTTGTTTTTTGAAGAGTTGTATTAAATGTACATTTGTTACTTAAATTTAATTTTTCCACGACCGGTTTCAGAATGTAACGATTCAGAATGTAACGACCGGTCAGAATGTAACGATAGTGACGCACAGTATGTAGGTATGACAACTAGAAATTTCAAAACTAGAATCAGGGAACATGAACTTTGTTTAAGAAATAATAATTACTCCGAATTTGCTAATCATTTAATAGAGTCAGGCCATAGCTTCAATAAAGAAAAAACAAAATTTAAACATTGCAATATAAATTCATACTTTAATCTTTGCGCTTTAGAAACGCTCGAAATAAACAAAAAAAATTAAATCTAAAATTAATTTAGTGAATAAAATAATAGCGCCTTGCAAATCTCCTTTACTAACTATGTTTCCGTATAATATTGACTCCTCCCACCGCTTTCCCCCACCCCCCAAAATTACCCCTCCCACTACTCCCACCTAATTTAATCTTTAGTACTTGCATTTAATTTTTAAGTTAGTTTTAATTCTGCTCGTGAATGATACAGTTGTATCGAAACCAGTCGTGGAAAAATTAAATTTAAGTAACAAATGTACTTTTAATAAAACTCTTCAAAAAACAAAATGTCTAGAAATTGTTACATAGTTAATGCCCAAGAAATACAAAAAATTGGAAAAAGCTACTTTTCAGAATTTTAATTTTAGTTCAAATAAAATCATTATAAAAAGATCCGCGCCCTTGTTTTGTGACGAAAATACTTCAGTTTGTATATTTATTTGCGGTCTCACAAACTAATAAATTTAAAAAAAAAATACACTCTCATATTGCTTAGACATAATTGAAAAATAAACTTATGATCAAAAAATAATTACAAAAAGTACATAATTTTACTAGTTTTATCATCACGATTTTGAGCATTTTGATTGTAGGTATTTATCAAAGCAAATGTTGAATGAAGTTATATCGATGTTGAGTTATTATGTTAAAATGCTGGTATGGAGAATAATTAACCTTTCTCATCGGAACCGCCCTGTACAGTTAACAAAAGTAATTTTTCTAATTTCATTTTCTGAAAGATGCTTTGTTTATAATGCTCTCACATAAATGTTTTGTGAGCGCATTGACGGAGCAACAAAATTGACGGAGATACAGCATTTTATATGAAACAGTTTTTATGTTGAATTATCCTTCAGCAAAACTTGAACCGTTTTCATCGAAACTTCGTTTTCGAAACCGTTTTAAACAGTTTTATGTTGAATTATCCTTCAAGAAAACTGAAAGCGTTTTCATCGAAACTTCGTTAATGCGTCCTGCCGCATCAGTAAATACCCTATGGTAAAGGGGCCCCGAGAGGTGCATTGCCTAGAGGCCCCGACATGTTTAATTCGGCCCTGCCGCATCGTATGGTAAAGGGGCCCGGAGAGGTGCATTGCCTAGGGGCCCCGACATGTTTTATCTGGCCCTGACTATGACACCACGTAGGGATTGTTTAAAAAGGGCCCCTTTTTTTGAAAAAAAATTATGAAAATTTTCCATAAAAAATCGAAAATGAAATTCGCTGATCCGCCACATTTTTTTAGATATCGAAATTCCCCTACATGGTGCCATAAACACTGGATTTTCGAACAGTTTAAGAATTAGTGCATGCAAATCGGATGTATTATAGTTTGTTTTATATGTTGTCGACCAGGTTGAAAAACGTGTTAAATAAAGTTTTGAGAAAAACGCATTCAAAGTTTTGCTGAAAGATAATTAATTCAATATACAAACTGTTTCAAACGGTTTCACATCTGTATCTCCGCCTGTTTTCCAGATTTATTTAAAATATTTGGTGAGAGCGTTAATAAGTGCATCTTTCAGAAAATGAAATAATAAATGAGAGTTTTTTACAGTGTCCTGGTGCCTTAAAGCCTTGTTTAGGATTTGATCAAGGGAACATGGAGGCGCTTGGGGGCCCCCCAGGACCGGGGGCCTGGGGCGGGCCGCCCCCCCCCCTAAGTCCGCCACTGGTGGGCTGTTTAGGTAAGAAACAACCAACATCCATACTTAATATTATAAATGCGAAACTGCTCGAGTTTGTTTATGACCTTTTCACGCATAACACAATATAAAGACTTTAATAATTCTTTCACCAATAGAAGGCTAAATTATTTGCGCAGACTTTATTTTGTATATGATGGTAAGCTCTGGCGTAATGAAATTATAAATATTAATATATTATATTTGTTATACGTTTTCTGTCGCTAACTAAAGCAAATTTTTGCTAACGTCAGAAAAAAATCGTTTCCATGGAAACGATTGCTACTGCTTCAGAAAATTCAAATATTAGAATATGTTTTATTTTTTTGGACAAGCTTCTGTTTTGGAATAAATGTCAGTTCTTACATTAAAAATATAATTCGTAACGATTATAAAGACTGAATAAATTAACTGAATAAATAGTGTAATTTTTTATTATATTCACAAACTTTCAAATATTTAATTAAAAATAAACATCCGAAATGTTTGTAAGCGCATAAATTCCGAACGAATGAACAAAATTGGATAATTCTTTTTTTCTTTGAACTATAGCTTTATGAAATTTAGGTGGCAGGCGAGATGTTTGAAAACTGAATGTAAGGGAATGAATGTATGGAATTCGGGAGGGGGTGGGGGTGGGGAGGAGGGGGTATAATTGATAAGTTCAACCGCTACAGTAATTTCCCGTAATACCATGCGAGCGAAGCCGCGGGGAAAAGCTAGTCAGTTATAAAATGGTTATTTTAATTTTTCTGTGGACGCTACGTGACACTAAGAGCAAAAAGAAGTATGTTTTGTTGGCTGCTGTGATCCTCATTGTTCTCTGTCAGACTGGAGCCCAGGTAGGTAAATTGTAATAGTAAGTAATAAGTAAAACATTAAAATAATCATGAATCTTAAAAAAAGATAATGTTTTGGTTTATATAAATGTAGGATACAAAGTGTAATACAAAATCAACATTGCTTCCTACTGTTCAAATTTAAGTTCATCCAGAGCACGAGAATGTTTCTGAGTATTTTTGATGAAATGACATAGTAACCGATGTTTGTTGAAGCACCTGTAATAACTTTCTTAACAGGGAATGGTTTCTCTCCAATGTGGGTTCTGGTATGATAAAATAAACTTGTTTTTTGTATTGACTTGTAAGTGCATTCCAAGCACGATAACGGTTTCTCTCCATTGTGGGTTTTAAAGTGAATAATTAAATCACTTTTTGTATGCACCGGTAAATGCATTCAGAGCATGAGAACCAGTGTGGGTTTTAGTATCATTAACTATGTGTGTTTTGTATGGATCTGTAAGAGCAATCCGAGTACGAGAATTTATCTCGCACCTGAAACTGCACTTTGATCACGAGAATGGTTTCTCTGCAGTGTGGGTTCTAATATGATTAAATAGAGCTTTTTTTTTTGTGCACCTGTAAGTGCATTTAAAACATGAGAATGGTTTCTCTCCAGTGTGGGTTCTATTATGTTTAACTAAATCACATTTATGTTTGCAACTGTACGTGCATTCTGAGCATGAGAATGGTTTCTCTTCAGTGTGGGTTCTTTTATGAGATACCAGATGGCGTTTCTGACGGCACGTATAAGAGCATTCTGAGCAGGAGAATGGTTTCTCTCTAGTATGGATTCTAATATGAGGTACAAGATGACGTTTCTGACGGCACGTATAAGAGCATTCTGAGCAGGAGAATGGTTTCTCTCTAGCGTGGGTTCTAATATGATAAATTAGGGCACTTTTTTGTTTACACCTGTAAGCGCATTTAAAGCATGAGAATGGTTTCTCTCTGGTGTGGGTTCTAGTATGTTCAACTAAATTAAATTTTCTTTTGCTCCTGTATGAGCATTCCGAGCATGAGAATGGTTTCTCTCCAAAATGGTTTTTAATATGAGATACCAGATTGCATTTCTCACGGCACGTATAAGAGCATTCTGAGCAAGAGAATGGTTTCTCTCCAGTGTGGGTTCTTTTATGACGAACGAAACTGCTTTTAAAGCTACACTTGTAGGTGCAATTCGGACAGGAAAACAATTTATTTCCTTTGACTGAATGCTTTGGTTCTAGTTCAGTTCCAATGGTAGATGATTTCGGCAATCCAAATTCTGAAAAACAATTTTTAAATTATTAATGGTATTGAGAGTACTTCACATATAAACTAAACATCGAAAGTATTAAATTTCTTGTTGGGTTGGAAACTTTTCAGTTTTAAAAAATATAAATGATTTTTTTTACAGTAGCTCGACACAGGAAAACTTGAGGAAAAAAAATTCACAGGGACTATGTCATCATTGAAGAATGCTGTGTGGAGAATTTTTTTTTTAAAAGAAAGGAGAAGAAGTTCTGGGAAGGAAAAAGGTACGAAGGGTGGGTAGGAATCTGGGGGTCAATTTGCCCGGGAGTGAGAGACGTACGAATCCATCTCTCCCAGTGCGTAGCAAGATGATGGGTCGAGAGGGTCCGGATGGAGATGTTTAGATTATGTCTGCCTCAAGCAGTCTCTCCCGATCCGGGCCGCCATGCAGTAGTTGAGAAAACGTATTCGCCACCAAATAGACGAACCTCACCCCAAGAACCCGGGCACCCCTGCTAAATCATCCAACTAACCACTATGGCATGGGTGTAGGTTACCCAATAAATGGTTCCCGGGTCAGCGGTACCCATACCAGCCTCCCAAATTAAATGCTTAATCAAATTTTAAAATGATATCATTGAGATATATATTTTTGTGGTGGGATGATTTCTTTACCCTTGAGTTTGAATATGTTCTAAAAAAAACGGTTAAATTTGGCAGCCACCTCTGGTCTGGAGCTCCAAAATACTTGAAAAATACCCTCGACTCTGTGCGGAAACGGGCGGTCCGTTTGATAGATTCTCCCATCTTAACGAACGGATTGCAATCTTTAGAGCACAGGCGTCGGGTGGGAATGCTATCCATGTTCTACCGGTAATTCAATGGAAGATGCTCTGAGAAACTAGCGTCATTGATCCCTCCGGCACCGGTGCATAGTCGGGAGACACGCCAAACGCGCGCCCAACATATGTACACGGTTGACATTTGTCACATGAGAACGGGTCGACTCGTTCTTGAGTTCAACAGCTCGGCTATGTAACGATTTGCCGGCATCTGTGTTTCCTCCCTCCTACAACATGGGTCTCTTCAAGACCAATGTTCATTCCTTCCTCTCCTCAAAAAGACCCTCCACGCAGCATCCCAGATGACATAGGCCGTGAGGGAAATTATTTTCCTCAGGGCCTCCTGTGTGGAGTGAATGTAAAAAAAAAAACTCACATTTATAAACACAAGATAATGGTTTCAAAATGTGTTGAATGTACATATGTAAGTATTTCAACGCCAATCTCCTGCAATCTCTATGCGCTATTTATCAAGAATTACTGTTAGTGGGTAGAATTATTGACAAATGGAGAAAAATTCAACTAGCTTTAAAATAATCCGATTTTAAGTCGAATTATAATTAATAATAATCAGTTCAAAACACAATCACAAAATCAAATACCCTATCATCATCTACTCACACGACTAAATTTGGAATTAACTCCTTACAATACGTCGCACACACGCAATACAATGCATTACCCAATGACCTAAAACTTCCAGCATCAAACAAAAAAACATTGGCAATGGCCCTAAAAGGATATTTTCTCAGCAGCTTTTTTAGCCTGTTACGAATTTAGCTGTCTTACTTTGTAACTCCTGTATATGTGTATATTCTCCGTATAAGAACTTAATATAATTGCTAAGTGTATCAAGTGTGTCTAGTCCATTTTAAAATTATGTACTGTTCATTAAACTCGCATTGAATTTCGTGTTCTTGTGTAAAAATAATTTTATTTTTGTTTTAGTTTTCTTTTACTTTTTATTAAATTTCTTTAATTTTCTTTTAATTGTATAATGTTGTCCTTCCCAAAATGAGTTTTATTAAACTCATTAGGAGTAATATATTATAAATGTTATGTAATGTATTATCACTTATAAATAATTAATGCAAGATAACCCGATTCAATTTCTGGGGGAGTTTGATGGAGGACGTGGTAAACGACGACGCCATACCCCATGCCATAGAAAGCAGCGTGACTGGAATAAATGTTCCCGAGTTGCTCCGAGCTGCTGTCTGCAGGGTAAACCAACCTCAGACCGGAGAGGACAAAAGAAAAATAAGTGTATAGCTTACCTCTGCTTTGGCCGATCCTTTCCAGATGAACGAAACATTCCTTTTTAATGTCAGGATAGTCAATATCTATTTCAGAGTATGCGCCACATTCTTGCCCGTGTTCCCCTGCCGCTAGAGTTTCCGGTTCACATTTAATAGCAGAACTATCTTCTCTCTTCTGTTTGACAACCCCGTACTGCAATATTGTATTAAAATGGGAAGTTGGACTCTCTTCATCGGGGATTGTCTCCGGTTCGGACTTTATGGAACCGAAATCCGAGGTCACAAGATCCATATCCGGTAAACTTTATGATTCTGATATTTCTGAGATTTTCTGGACAGACAAACCGTCAACTTGTTAGCGCACTCCACATTAGACACACTGCCATGGAAAGGTTGACAAAATAACCAACTATCGTCTTACAGAAGCCCAGTTGTGGGAATTACGGCAAAGTAATAAAATAACTGCTCACGAGATATTAATTGACTTAGCGCTTCGATCGGGTGATCCATGGGTGTTCAAAACATATTAATTTGTTTCTGATGACACATTTGTAAAACAATATCATAGACAAGACGCTTAACTAGAGATGGTCGGTATTCATGTATTAGTTAACTGAAGCGGTTACCTTGCTGTCACTGGAAACATTGATTTATTTTGTTTGGAGAACCGATTTATTTTTTAATCCTTTTGAGATACGTGTAAAAAATTTAAAAAATTCTCGAAAAATAAAAAAAATATGCATCGGCTCGTAACGTAGCTCGAATCTCCGAAACTGAAGATGGTTCGATTGAATCTACCTGAAATAGTTTATCACTGCAGTTCCAGTTACAGAAGAGCGATACATTTTTATCCAATAGGGTACATGCAGTATATGTAATATAGTGTTTTCAATGCATTTAATATATGTAAAAAAATCAACAACTCGAATATTGTACTTAAAACCCCCAAAAAAATGTATTAAATTAATTAATTCACTTTTAAAGTTGTATGAAAATTCAAATATCAAAAACGAGACATGATTGGCTGGCGAAAAGTGACGTCACTTTGCACTCTCGAGTCCCAAATCATGTTGTTTTTGTTCCGGTTGCTGATTTGAATAAGTTTGATAGTTATAATCGTTTAGTTACGTATCCTAAACCCATTTGTTTGTATAAAACAAATATTGTAAATACATACTATCATGACAGATAGTGGCTTTCTACAAGGACAGTCTGATAATTTGCCGAAAATCGACGCGATTATGATGGCAGTTTTCTTTTCGCAAATTGATTTTTTTAGTGCCGAAATGCGAGGCGTTAAAGTTCTACGGTAAGTAAATATTATTTGATGAGAGTATGCAATTTTTCATGATGTATATTGGGTTTTATAACTTATGCGAAATAAATCCTTTGAAGTATTTACTTTTTCTAGTAAAATTTGACAGTTGTAAAACCTAACCCCAATATGTTTGAAACTTGAAAAATTCAGTAAATTATAATATTTAGGTATGTGAAATAGAACAAAGATATTTTATGGCCTATATTGATGAATGTAATTATAATTTGTAGATCCTGCAGAGAAAGTCACGGAGACAGTGCCATCGGTTACGTCCAAGTGAAACGTATTGGTGCACAGCCTTCTGTATTTAACAGTAAAAAGTAAAGAATCAGCTCGGTAAGAAAACAATGGTGATTTTAACACTTCCTTACCGGACCGGGGGAACGCACCTACACTAACGAGAGTTTTACGCTGTATCTATGTTGTTTTTTAAACCACGTACTCAATAATTTGAGTAATCTTAGAAAAACTATTTGGTTATCGATTTGCATTAAAAAAATTAATATCGCATTACTACTTTTCTGAAAATAAAATAGTTTATAACAAATTCCGGCGAATAATCTGTGCCACCCGCCCCCCTTCCCCTCTGTTCGGGCGTACCCCGTCCCTATCTGCTGAATGTATCGGGATAATTCTAAGCGATAGCAAGTAATTTCTAAGTTGTTAGTGGAAAGGACTAGATCGCGTTCGTTTACACTGCGCATCTCGTTGGCTCTTTTTACAATGCTATAATGTTCGCTTGCCGGTCAAAGATCATTCGGTCTGATTCGTTTCCGGTGAACGCCAATCGCCAGTCGAGATTCGGAAACAAGGTGTTACGTTGGCTATCGGCCCGCCTTCTCTGTTTTCTATGGAAAAATACACGTTATGGTCTAAATTCATTAGAATATTAATTATGACTTTATTTATGAAACGATTTTGAAAATGACTACTGAAATACGATGATTATACTTCCCTCTAATTATTATCATAACAAATTACAAAAAAATATGTCATTAACACCCTTTAATATGCAAAACAAATTGGGGTCCCCGAGTGACCCCCCTTCGGGTCATGTGTGATTTTTTTCGTTCCGGGACGAAAGGTTAAAGGTATGATGCATGTATTACGTATTAATAAAAAAATAAGTATTTTTGCGTACCTATTTTAAAACGAATACACTGTTTTAATTCACTATATTTCATTTAATTATCGACCAGTTTCAGAAGAACCCTTCCTTCCTCAGGACAAAATAAAAACTAACAATTAAATACAATCTAAATTAATTAAAATAAACAAAATACAAGTTCAATATAAAAATAAGTCTCGATTATATTTTCGAGTCAAGTCTGAACAAAATCACACCATGTTTTGATCAAGATACATGTGTATTCTGTAAGGAAGGAATCTGAAAAAACAACATTATAGGTTATGCGTTGACACTTGAAACGTGTAAAAGTACATTGTACATCATATTAAATGTTAGATTTACTGCAAAAAATGTGTATCAACGTTACATTGATGTTTCATTCAGCAATGATTACAAACTGAGAACAGAATCGCAATATTTTCAATAAAAACCACCAAAACAACATAAATGTCGTATAGGAATGTGAACAAATGACAGAATTGTAAGACTACCTGCAACGTTGCAAGATTTACAACAGCATGGCTAGTATATAGAAGGCTGTGATTGGTGCCATTTGCACTGTGAAGGCCTGGGTAACTCCTGAGCACAGAGTCCGTACGAAGGCATATTCAGTAATTTTGGTATGCAACGAAGCAGAAGAAGTAATCGAGTCCTGCAAATATGAAGACTATCCGGCGTCACAAGGTAAGTGAAAAAGAAGAGCCTTCTATTGTTTGTTAATTCATTTGTGTCCCTCTTTTCAACATTACATTACTGGCTATAATACTAATTACTGTTATTGTTTTAGGCGGCTGCAAACATGTGGTAACTTTGTTATCGTGGTTGCACCGAAGAAGCGAGGACCCTCCAAAAACATCCACTCAGTGTTACTGGAAGCGGTCTAAGATGGCTGCTATAGGAACCACAATGAAGTTTATAAAGGCGAGCGATTTAGGGAAAGCTGCTCCTGCTGCTCTGCCACAGGGCGATGGATCTTTTTTTAAATTCAGTAATAGACAGCAGCTTGGTGTACGAGATATTCAGCTGGTGAAATATTTTATCGAACCAACGGTGACTGAAAATCTTTCCTTATACAATTTGATTTGTAATTTTCTCTACAATGATATGGGATCAACATCAGCAGATTTTTTAAAATATTGCCAACAAAATATGAACCCAGTTGCCTGTGAAAGGGCAGCTCAAATGACTGTTGGGCAGTCAAACTGTCCATTATGGCACAACTTGAGGTACGCTAGAATTACCGCTTCTAAAGCCCATGAAGCTGCTCATTGTCAAACCATGGAAGGCTTACTCGTTGAGAGCATTCTAGATGCTAAGCTAGTAGAAACTAAGTTTCTTAGGCGTGGCAGAGTTCTAAAGGCTGAAGTGTTGAAAGAAGTGGAGGAAATACTTCAAATAAAGTTTGAGAAGTGCGGCCTGATTCTTTCTAATCACTATCCTTTTTTTTGGAGCTTCTCCAGATGCAGTAGGAGAAAATTATATAGTAGAAGTGAAATGTCCAAGTAGCGATGTAGCTTTAAGGAGATACTTCACGGTCGCCATGGACAAACCCAGTGATAAGTACATGGCTCAAATACAATTGCAAATGCATTTCGCAAAAAAATGCAAAGGTATGTATTGTGTAGCAAAGCCTGACTTTGAAAGTTCAAAAGAGGTTATTGTCTGTTACGTAGAATATGATCAAAATTACTGTTTAGAGTTTGGACAAATGCTTAGCATTTTGGTCCCAAGCTATTTATAAGAAACTTAAATTAACGTAGCTACTATTTTTTATCCCACTTTGTATCTCCTGTAATGTGTTTCTTTAGTTAAATAAAAATTAAAAAAAAAAAAAAAACATTTTCCACCAGTCTTTCCTTCACATTCCATAAAGTTGTTAACTCATTACCCATTACACTGATTTTTCCCTCAGTTAATATTGTAAGACATATCAGGGTTACTTTCATTATGCACGGTAAGGAATACATTGCAATATCCATCATCAGTGCAGATGAACTAATCATATAACATCTGCCTTCACATGGGAGGGTCTTGCACAAATAATAACAACAGTTGGTTTAAATATTACATTTTAAGTAACCCTTGTAGGTTAAAATACCACATACTACAATAATAATGTTATCAACTATGGGAATATGATTATGGTCAGTACTCGCATGCATTCTGAGCATTTGGAATTCTCTAATTCTACTTATGACGCGCTCTATGTAAATGCGCAATGCGGCGATTCTTTTGGACTGCTTGACTTCCTCGCGGCTAGAACGAACATTCGCAAAAACACTCGGTGGGCGAATCAGTTCGCAGCCCATCTGCTGCAAAATATGGGAAATATTTTTAAAACCCCTGTCTGCCATTACGGACATCCCAGGTCTCAGGCACGACAAATAACCACAGTCCTCTATAATTATTGCATCAGACGCACGACCGCCATAGCCACATGAAACAAAGTTTACCAGACCATCTGGTGTACAAGAAATTAGATATTTTAGCGTATTGCATCCTTTATACTCGGACCAACACATGGATTGGTGAATTGGATTTGAGGGCTTTTCTATTTGAATTTCTAGACAGTCTAGTAAAGAGTAGTCAGTAATAAGCACTAAGTAAAAATTAAATTGTTAAAATAATCATGAATCTTTAAAAAAAAAATTGGTTTTCAAAATTTAACACAAAAATTTCTACTGTTCGAAATTAACCATCGGACCCATACGCTTGTTTTCAGGATAAAATAACACTACGAGATATTGGAATGGTGTAAGAGATGTATTTGTTTTATTAAATTCACCTTGGGCACAAGAATGTTTCCTAGCAAGGGTGAATATTGATGAAATGATATCGTAATTGATATTTGCTTCTACACCTGTAAGTACATTCTGGGCAGGAGAATGGTTTCTCTCCAGTGTGGGTTCTGGTATGATAAACTAAACTTTCTTTTTGTTGGCACTTGTAAGTGCATTCCGAGCATGAGAATGGTTTTTCTTTAATGTGAGTTCTAATATGATTAACTAAAGCTTGTTTTTCTAGGCACCTGTAAGTGCATTTCGAGCACGAGAACAGTTTCTCCTCAGTGTGGGTTTTAGAATGTTTAATTAAACCATTTTTATATGTGCACTTGTAAGAGCAATTCGAGCATGAGAATGGTTTCTCCCCAGTGTGGGTTCTAGAATGTTTAATTAAACCAGTTTTATATCTGCACTTGTAAGAGCAATTCGAGCAGGAGAATGGTTTCTCCCCAGAGTGCGTTCTAGTATGAAGAACTAAATTTTGTCTGCTCACGCAGCTGTAAGGGCAAGTAGAGCAGGAGAATGGTTTCTCCCCATTGTGCGTTCTAGTATGATAAACTAAATTTTGTCTGGTTATGCACCTGTAAGGGCACATAGAGCAGGAGAATGGTTTCTCTCCAGTGTGAGTTGTGATATGAAGAACCATATAACGTTTTCTCGTACACCTGTAGGTACAAGTAGGACAGGAAAACAATTTATTTCCTGTGACTGATTGTTTTGCTTCTAGGTCTCTAGTGCCAATAGCAAATGATTCCGACGCACCAAATTCTGAAAATCAAAATTTAAAATGTTAATGGCATTCAGGGTACTTGACAACACATCAAAAGGGTTGTATTTCCGATGAAGGACGTGATGAACAGGTTTGAACTAATTTTGTATTTCTTTAAACACATCAAACTTATTTTGTGGCACCAATGTTTTTTTTTTTGAAAGACAAACATTACCGCGTTACGAATAATGTGGCAGTATTTGAAAATTTCCTACTCCCACCACAGTATGCGGAAAATTTAACTGATGGAAGACTTAGCCAGCCGAGGTATCGAACTGTGAAAAAGGTGTTCACGAAAAAGGAAAATTGAGCATCTTTCACCCTGTAGACATTAAGAGGGGCAAGCTAAAGGAATTGGGTGAAATTGAAAAAAACACGAAAATTTCAAAACCAGAACGACTTCACCGTTTTCTCGGCGTTATAAATGTTTTACAAGATGAAAAGCCAATTGGGTTACACCGAAAGCGGTTTCTTACATGGGCAGTTTCTGATGAAATAACCCAATATTTGGTTAAATTACCAGAAGATAAAGCTTCCTGAACAGATGAGCGAGGAGCGTGGAGTTTCTTTACCGAAAGCCCAAATATTGAACAAGATTTAAAAAAAAAAAACTATTAAAGGCGAATACTGGGGGATGTCAGTTGCAAGACAGCCAAATTCACTTTCTGAAGGTAAATTGATGGAAGATGAAGACATAATACCCCATGACATCGAAATCAGCACGACTGCAGTAAGTGCTCCTTGGCTGCCCCGAGCAGCAGTCGGCAGGGTAGAAATAGCGCCCTTGAGATGATTTTGACAAAAACAGAGCTGTATAAATCATGCAAATATCATATGACCGGTCATTGGATGAGTTTGCATCGCGTTTGCGTCCCACCCGGACGTCGTGTTCAATTCCTCGGCTGGTTAAGTCCTACAACGCAACACAATCAACATTTTCCGCATACTATGTTGGTAGTAGGAGATTTTCAAACATTGACAGGTTATTCGTATCCCGGGAATGTTTGACTTACTTTTTACTAACAAAAAAAGCTATTTTACTGGAAGAAGGCACTAAATGAATGAATTAATAGCTTACCTCGGTTTTGTTCGATCTTTTCCAGTTGAACGAAACATTCCTTTTTAATGTCAGGATAGTCAATATCTATTTCAGAGTATGCCCCACAATCTAGCGCATTTTCCTCTGCCACTAGAGTCCCCGGTTCACACTTAATGGTAGAAGCATCTTGTATCTCCTGTTTGACAATCTCATACTGCAATACTGCATCACCACGGGATGTTGGTCGCTCTTCTTTGGGGCTTGTCTCCGGTTCGGACATAATGAAACCGGTGTCTGAGGTGATAAGATCCATTTCAGGTAAACTGCTGTATGATTCTAATGTTTTGTGAGATATTCTGACAAAAAATATGTTTTTCTAGCGCACTTCGCAACTACACTTCCGTAAATGTCACACATAACAAATGGACTTTGTTATTTTGCATAGATATTCAATGCATATAATTATTGCAATCTGAAAGCAGGAAGTACACACTTATCTAGCATGAGGTTCTCTAATTGTCTGCCTACTATTATGGCTCCTTAATAGTTTCAAATACACAAAATAATGTTTCTGCGCCTGGGTCCTTGTTTTAGTTTGTTATGTTAGATTATTTGAATCTTGAATATTAGATAAGCGAACTCGATAGATTAAACACTAGATTTTCAACACTTTATATTATTGACGTCTTGTTACGATTAGTAACTTTCGGAGAAGAAGACAGATCGAATAAGTTGACGGTATTTAAAGTTTAACATTTTGAAAACCATAGAACATTACAAAACGTGACTCGCATTGGGAGGAACGGTTGCGCGGCCTTTTACATATAAAACTTAAATTTGTATTTGAGACCAAAATACTTGACTGAGTTGAAAAACATGCCTTTTTTCATCTTTATCAAGTATTCATTTAAATATTATTATAATTATTATCAAAAGTAGGAACTGTCATCTATGATTATTTTCTTCGATAAGTCATTGTCTATGGATACGTCATTGAAACTTATGAAATTGCGTTTAAACGTCCTCGAATAATACGATTCGTGCTCCACTTTTCCGAAGTTATATTGTATTGAATTGTAAGTTTATAGTTTTTTTTTTTGGTAAGTTATGAAAGAACCGCCGCTTTTTGCTACACTTTTAAAAGGCGTATATTTTGAAGAGTAAACTAATTTTAAACTTTATTACCACAAGAACCATCGATTTCAGTTAAGATAGGCGAAAAAAATATGCATTGAATTTTATATTTGTAAAAACTTTTATACACGTAATTTTCCGTTTTGACGTCGACGCCATATTGAATCTTGTCCATAGTGACCATAAATATACCACACAGTGACGTATATCGGTGGTGCCAACCGTACAAAACAAATTCATGGTAAATTAATTTGCACAGGTACATACCTAATCCGAATCACTTCCAGCCTCAGCATTACTCCCAGCCCCAACGTCACTCCCAGCCTCCCTAATCACAATTACTCCCCCCTGCCCCATCATCCCTCGCAGCCTCGGCTGCACTCCCAGCCTTCGCGTCAGCCCCTTCTCGATTCACGTCGTCGTAAGGATTGTAGAGGACGCTCGCCATTTTAAAGAACGAGTGGATTCGGTCTGGATGATGTGTGATGTAAAGACCTCTTCCAAAGGAACTCGCACAAATATCCCTCGTAGTGGGCTTCTCTCCTCCCGTACCGTGGCACACTCCCCCGAACATCCCTCCAGCAACGCTCAATGTTCTGTGTGTGAGCTCCGGTCACTTGATCCACGAACGTAACTCTTTGATTTATTTACGCTGAGATGCACAAATCCTTCATCCCCGAGGCAATCATATGCTCTCCAGCAATCGGAAATTATCGTCGTGCCCGGTAGAACGTTCTCCTTGATTACTTGTAAAAGGGTATCTTTCGAGCGAACCGGAACGCCACACACAAACTTTTTTTTTTGAGTCGCGCTCAAAGCCACTAAAAACCCACTTCCCATCAATTCTTCTTCCCCGGTTGTATTTTCTTTTGCTTATTTTTGCCTCGTCTATTTCTACGATGACTCCGACACCTCCGATCATCTCTTTCTTTTGGTAGCACCAGTTGACGCATACTTCCCTGCAAAAATCCAATTAATTTTCAATATAGCATCAACAACATTTTCCTGAAAAGAGTAGATCAAATCAAGGACCTCGGTATTATATTTGATAGTAAATTAACTTTTGTTCCTCACATTAATTTAATAACTAACAAGGCCATGAAAAGTCTAGGGTTCATCCTGAGGACGGTTAAAGAATTTAAATCACTAAATTCGTTTAAATTGCTGTACACTTGGCTGGTGAGATCAAATTTAGAATACAATTCAACCATATGGGCTCCATTATATAAGACATACCAACAAAGAATTGAAAGAGTACAGCATAAGTTCTTAAGATTTATTAATTATAAACTCGGTATACCTGTCGAAGATCTAAATTATGTATATTTAATTGAATTACTTAATATAAGCGATTTAGCGTCAAGGCGCGTAGTGAGCGATTTAGTTTGTCTTTTTAATATATCGAATGGCAGACTGGACGCCCTTGATTTAACGAGTAAAATTAATTTGAGAATACCCACGCGCGATACTCGCTCTAATGCGATTTACCTTGTAAATAATTCTGCTAGTAATTATTTTGTTAACTCTCCTCTGCAAAGACTTCATATACTCGGCAATAATTAAACCTCTATAGACGTTTATCGTCATCAATCGATGTCAAAATTTAAACTCAGTTTATTAGAACAATTAAAATAAATCTATTAATATAGCACCTTAATATCGAAATATTATGGTAGCTATGTTTCACACACCCTAGAAATAAACATATATTTAAGTATTCTTATTCACTCAATAATGAACCTGTCATCTCTAAAACGGAATGTAAAGATCTTGGCGTTTACCTTGACAGCAAACTTATATTTAATAAGCACATCGACTCGATCGTTAACAGGTCATATGAAATGCTTGGTTTTGTTCTTCGAATAAGTAAAGTGTTCAGTAACCCGCGTACAATAGTATTATTATATTTTGCATTAGTCAGATGAACACTGGAATTTGCCTCGCCAATTTGGAACCCGCAGTACAAAGTATATATAGATAGCATTAAACAAATTCAAAACAAATTTATAAAATATCTAACCCTCAAATTCAACATTAACTTCGACTGCACATTTCAAACTTTGCAACAAAGGCGAGCAATAGCTGATTTGACATTCATACACAAAATTTTAAATAATTACATTGACTGTACTGAACTTCTTTCCCTTGTTAATTTTAATATACCAGTAAGACGTACACGCCATACAGAACTATTTCACACGCTCAATTACAAGACAAATGCAGCAGCTAATTCGCCAATCAATCGTGCTCTTCATACGTTTAATACTATCTGTCTAAATTCTAACATCGACATTTTCTTCGATTCACTGCCCAAATTTAAAAAGATCATGTCAAGCATCATGTCAATGATAAATTGTTCAATGCGCATACATACATACATACATACTCACACATACATACATACTCACACATAATTCTTACAATATTTTTTTTCATCACATTAAAAGTGATGAAAAAAAATATTGTAAGAATTGGTTTAATATGCACGTTAACCCTTAATTTACCCGGTAGGTCCCTGGGACTCCATTGAAAACTTTCAGCGCTCATAAAACCGTTAGTTTTTGGAATTACAAATTGTGCATTCCAGGACCTTCACGCAGTGACGCGCCAAACGCGGTGGAGAGTAGACGACGATGTGCGAGGCTCCGATTGGTAAGTAATCACGCTAGTGGACCGTGGGACTCCACTGGGGTATTAATGTTATAGTTTTAGCCTATTGCCGGTATTGAAGAAAAAAAGGAAAAAAAAGAACCTTGTTCTTTTTTCTGCTTTTTATAAGAATTGATTATGTTTTTGTTACATTTCTTTAAAAATAACTTTTAAAATTGTTTTGATTCTGAAATGTTGAGACTAGAAGTTAGGTCTCGTAATTTTGTTACAAAAGGTGCCATATTCTAGAAGTTCCTTAATAAAAGGCTGGGATTCTATAATTTTCAATAAAAATCTATGCCATTGTAAAACCAGATATATAATAAATAAATAAAACTAGCATTTCATTTAAAAATGTGTTGATTTCATGTTTTATTTACGATTTTATTCCCGGGAGTCCTGAGGACTCCACCAGGTAAATTGTGTATTTATGAAGTCACCGGGTTAATCAAGGGTTAAGTTAGGGTTATGGGCTATTTCAAAATTATGTTTTTCATAGCTTTTACCGACTTTTCAAAGAAGTGTTGAGTTAACTAAAACGCATAATCAACTTCTTGTCCCAAAAATTAAATCAACCTTTGCCAAAAAGCACGAATCCTACCTCGCACCTCTCATTTACAACACATTCCTAAAAGAAACCACTTTTTGTTTGAATCAAAAAAACCTAAAAGGGTTCTATAAATATTTCAACACTTGGTTACTACACAAAAAAAGGGAATGCATCACCAAGTTACTAATAATCCCATCTTAGTCTAATCCTGATTCTCTATTAACATATATGCGATATTTAAATTTTTAGAGATTTATGCTTTCTTATTAATATTGCTTATGTTTTACCCATGTCTAGTTTAATACTTTATATTATTTTGTTGAAATGGTATTGTTTTTAGATGCTAGCTAAACTTTTAAATTTAATAAAACTGAATACTGCATGCATGCGTATACGTTTGTGTATGTATGTTATGTTTGTGTGTATGTGTTTATAAGATTAATATGTTTTTATATGCTAATTGTGTTTTAATATGTTCATGCACGCATATTTATGTACCCGTCTCAGAACAGACATCGTCTAGTGAGACGGGTTACAGACTTTTCTTGTATTATATTGTTACTGTAATAAACGCCCGGGTTGCCGGCAATTAATTAATTAAACTTTACTGTGAGTTGGCACGGAACCGTTTTAAAGGTTTCATACTTCATAATTATATAAGTAAGTATCTACTACCTATAATTTAATTCACCTAACTAGGTGTAACCTGCTCTGAGGTGTTTACATTTATATTTTATAACTGAACCACCAATTGGAAGAAAGGAATAAATCCAAAAATATGAGAATGGAGATAATTTAGAAAAAACTTTTTATTGTTTTACTTTCAACTTACAGGCTCATGTGATATCAATGATAATGAAGAAAACATAAATTCTGATTTATTTACTATAGACCTGGCTGAAAAACATAATATTCATTTTTATATGTTTATGTACGGGACGTTTGTACATATACTGTATAAAAATAGGGAGCTGGACACAAATGGCACGCCAATGGAATCTTTATGCGCCAAGGGATTTTGGCGTACGCCAATGGACTTTCACGAATTTAATACTTTGAATGATTCTAAATAAAATTGGAAAAACTGAATCTATTATAACTGATTAAACACTTGTAAAGGCTTGAAGACTTTGGAGACTTTGGGATACTGGAAAGAAGGTAGAACTGAAGTTATTACTTTTAAATAAAACACTTGAAAAGAGTTTGAACTTGGAGACTTTGGGATTACTGGGATACTGGGAAGAAGGTAGAACTGAAGTTATTACTTTTAAATAAAACACTTGAAAAGAGTTTGAACTTGGAGACTTTGGTTTCTTCGAGATTGTTTCTTCTTGGCTGGTAATTTTTAACTGATTTGTGACCGACTTGTGGTCTGTATTTATAGGGCAAAACTGGGTTGGATTTTGGGGGTATAGCACTTCCTATTCTTTGTGTAGGTTGGTCCTTTTACCCTTTTTCCCTGTTTGCTACGACTTTTGAGAAGATTTGTAAAATTTGTATATTATAGCCAATACCAAGAGAGTCCCGATCCCCGAAACCAAAATCTCACATGATTTTTATTGTTTTTACAAAAAAAGATACAATGTTACATTTGTGGTACAAAGTAGAATTTCAAGGATTAAACATTTTTATTAAAGTGCAAGAATCAATGGTAGGCGTCAGTTTTCAAGTGATTGTACTTGCTTGTGTCCATTTTTCTGCGAGGATATTTATTTTTAGCTCGTAATTATCACCAATTTCTCAGAATTTAGCTCCAAATTTTTGAGAACATGAATTCATTGACGTAAATATTCCCGATTCAGATTTTCCTTTATTCATCATGGGCCAATCACAGCTCCGATGGTTGTATGGTGGGGGTGACGTAAATAGGCAGCTATTCTCGTGGCAGGGTTCATTGCTGTCTGTAGTCTCTTGTAGAGGTGTGAGATGTATTTTTGAGTTTGATTTTTATGCTGCGTGTGTTCATTATCAATTGTGTTTGCATTTTTAATTGATAAATTAATTTTGAAGAATAAAATAGCAATTAGACATCGTTTTGGAGGATGCGTGAAACGCCCCTCGTCTCGTTAGCCAATAGCAGCTCTCTAATTGCTTGGGGGTTGTGGCGTGAGGCGAAATGGTGCTGGCGGCATGGTACTGTGTAATTGTGGGTGCTGGCGGTACGGTACTGTGTGGGAGCGTAAATTCCAATATTGTCTTTTTTAGTTATCTCATTTGCTTTTGCGGACTCGTTCGATACAGTTTATGTAAATGTGTTGGATTTATTCCCTTCTTACAATTTATCATATACAACGGACTAAATATAATAACTAATGTTTAAGGAAAAATAAATAAGATCAAAATAAACTTAACATACTATAAAAAATAAAAGTTTAAAACCCCTCCGATCTGCTTCAAAGCAATAAGTAAAAATAACAAAATTTTAAGAAACCCCCGACACAAAAAAAGGCTGATAACTTTAAAACGCCTCAACAGATTTTCACGAACCGTCTCTATTACGTCAGCTTTCAAACCAAAATTAACTGCACCACAATCGGTCCATTCGTTTAGGAGCTACGATGCCACAGACACACAGACACGTCAAACTTATAACACCGCTCCTTGCGTCGGGGGTTAAAAATAATCAGTAAACATAATAAAAATATTAATGTATTGTAAAACTATAACAGCCTTACTTATAAAGCTTAGTTCACACCTAGCTATATATCTGCGAGCAGATATCTGTTGATTCGCGAGCGCTTATCTTTTGTCCTTTCATACGAGGCTATCAAATATTTCTTCCTGTGGTAGGAGAGGGGATCAGTCGAATTAGGGAGCGGCAACGGAACGCATATTTTTTTGTACTGAAATCTGTCAACTTGACATCTGTCATCCACGGGTCTAGGCAGCTCCGTAATTACAATGACCCCCTCCTCTGTTTTAAGTCGGAGAGGGGGAAACTTATCTTCTGGGATATCGCGTCTGGAGCGGTAACGTCTGAGATGTGTATTGTCTATGATTGATCTGCGCTTAAAAACGCTTAGGTGTGAACGGTCTGAAGGGATTGTATGGAGAGCGTTATTTGGCGCGCTATGATCTTTTATATTTGATAGCTAAGTGTGAACCAGCTTTAACAAAACGCCTTGAAGATCGTTTAATTGCACATCTGTAGCTTGCGCGGTGAACTGCATTTTTACACCTTTACTAATAATGTGATCACATTATTATGTAAGTTGCATTATTTTTGCTTGATATGCGCGTGCGCCGCCATCTTTTGGGGCATGCGGCAGCCATCTTTTTTTCAATAAATTCGCGGTTATTTTCTTTTGTGACGTATGAAATTTCATGCGCAGTTTTTTAATGTTTTTGAATATGATTACCGTTTACATGATCGATTCATTATTATATTAGCACAACAGAATATAATTTATAATATTTGCAATATTTTTGCCGTGGAAATGATATTGATATATTTGCGGGAAATTTATTATAATTATCGTAGTTAATATCTATCTCTAAAAATGAATCGCCGAAATATATACACGCGCATAACTTCCGAACGACGGCAACAAATTTGATTATTTTTTTTTTTGTGTTCTTTATTTTGTTTAAAATTACTGGTGAGCGCTAGTATTATAAAATTTGCAATGGGTGGCATGCGAGTTGTTAAAAACTGAATGACCGGGAATGAATTTAAAGAATTCGGGAGAGGGGAGGGGAACTCGGGAGGGGGGTTTGTGGGACGGGGGAAGTGGGGGAGTGGAGTGGGGGGAAGGAAGGTGGAGGAGGCGGAATGAGAAGGCGAGAGGGGAATGGGACGCGGGAGAAGGGGAGGTGGAAGGGGGATGGGAAAAAATGTGAAAAGGACACGCATGGAGAAACAATTTCTGTATTAAATGGCAAATCAACGCATGCCGGGCCAGCTTGTCGAATAAAAAAACAATTAGCATATGAAAATTTTAGGAGGTATTTTATTAGCCTATCAGGAGATAATTTAAAACACGACATGTTTTCACTAGATTTAGAATAAATAAAAGGAAATGAAAAAATACCGCAATTATAATCAATTATCAACAAAACTAATTTTTAAAACTGAAAATTACCTGGACAACATCAGATCTAATCGATCTGTTATCGATTTAATGAAGTTGAACTCATTTTGTAAGGCACGTAAGAAGAAAAACTGTCTCAGTAAAAAATCTCTTCGAGAAATTACACGATTGCTGACGAAATATGAAGAAGTTTATTATTTTATGTGGGTTTGCACTCGTTCTCTCAGAAAACTGCACCCGGATCAAAAAACAAGTCAGCGTATGGCTTGTCAGATGGCCCCTTTGAGAACACGAATAGTTGCAGGAATAGTCGGAACGTTAAAAGGGTTTTTTTCGTCTGTGGGTCAGCATGTGTCTCGTCAAATGATGTTTTCGGGAACATAAATAGCTGCATTCGGGACATGAAAATGGTTTTTCTCCACTGTGGATCAGTATGTGTTTGGTCAAATTGTTCTTCTTTGAACATGAAAAGTTGCAGACGGAACACGAAAAAGGTTTTTTTCCACTGTGAGTCAGCATGTGGCTCTTCAAATAGCCCCTTTGAGAACAAGAATAGCTGCACTCGGAACATGAAAAAGGCCTTTCTTTTCTGTGAGTCAGCATGTGTCTCATCAGTTGGGGCTTTCGAGCACATGAATAGATGCACTCGGGACATGAAAAAGGTTTTCCTTCACCGTGAATCAGCATGTGTTTTGACAAATTACCCTTTTCATAACATGAATAGTTGCAGTCCAAACATGAAAAGGGTTTTCGTCCACTGTGAGTCAGGACATGTCTCTTCAAATTTCCTTTTTGTAAAAATGATTTGTTGCAGACGGCACAGGAAAAAGGTTTTTCTCCAGCATGGGTATGTAAGTGTCCATCTAAAGAAGACTCATGAGAGCAGGAGCAGTTATGATGGAGACAAAGGAAACCTTTTTCCATAGGACGCGTCGTCAGATCTGTTGACAAATTTGAAAAAGAATACGAGTAAATAAGGCTCAGTAAGAAATATAACCTGCGCTAAACGCAGATACCCCAATAAATTCACAAAAATAAATAAAGGTAAGCACTTTATAAGCATTAATTCTTAATATGAAAATCAATTTTACCTGCCGTCTGGTCAATTCTTTCAAAGTCATCTACGCGTTTCACCTTAAAATCTGATTCATCTATGTCAATTTCTATGTAACGACAACCTTTTTCAGCTTCTTCGCGTGGTTCAACACTCGCCTTGATGGTAACTGTCTTCACATTAATTCTACCTGCAAAAACAATACGACAATATCAACATTGATACATGTACAACTAAATCATTTTTTTAATAAAAAAAAGAAACACGTAATAAGTTAAAAAATGTATGTATGTTGAAGGGTACCATTGATTAAAAGAAAAGAAAATGATAAAAGACTTTGAAGTTTATTTCAAATAACATGAGTAACCCCAAACATACGCTTCAGGGACCGACGCATCAAGAAGCAAAAATCATTTGTTTTTGAGCGCTTGAGCAGTCAATATAATGACTTATTCGGCAAACAATATTTATGTAACTATTTGTAATGTATAAAAACATGTATCATAAAACATTTCCCGTATAAGATGAGGTGAAACTTGAGGTACGAGTAACTTATTGTGAGCAATATAAGTTAAAAATGCTGGAGTTTGGCAGATTTATGTAAAGATTCATTCTTAATTTAATACCAAATAACATTATGGACGGCGCGAGGGAACATAAGGAACAAGCATTTATCTGCCTGCGGAACGGACACGGATTCCGAACATCCGAATTTAACACCCGAAATTTTTAACATTTGCAATGCAACTAACTGTTTGACCGAGTACTCTCTGCATATTGCGAACATTCCTTCTTCACATCTGGAAGGTCGAAATCTAGATTCGTATACGGCATTTCACCTCCGCCTTCTTCCTGGGGTCCGGGTTCCACTTTGATGGATAAAGTATCTGGATTTATAAGATCCATGGCAATGCTGCGACAGCGTTTGGAAATTGGCTCAAGCCCAAACAAATATACCTGAAACACAAAATTGGTATAACTCCTACTTTGTAAGAACTTTGAATATTTGGTTTCTCTTGAAATATTTTGTCAAAATATTGAAGTCGTATGCGTTTAATTTTTAAGCGCTTATTAGAAATCTCTAATTAGGACTTAAAAATGTTGGGATTTATAACTAGGTTAACTAGAAATTTAACAATATAGTGTATTAAACTGTTATATTTTGCTTAAGTAAGAAGTCAACTTGAGTACAATTCTCCCGTCTGGAACCCACATTATAATATTCATGTTCAAGCTGTCGAAAGAATACATAACAAATTCTTACGTTTTCTAAATTTTAAAATGGGTATCCTAGCAATTATGTTGAACTACAACACTATTAAATAATATGAATATGCTCAAATTGTCAGACAGAAGAATTTTCACTGATTTAATATTATTTCTATACGAAATTCTACATGATTTTGTTGATTGTCCGGTATTGCTTGAATCGATAAGCTTCCGGATACCACAACGTAATACAAGAAGTCAGTATTTATTACAGTGCAAAAATTCTGGGAATTACTGCCATATGTACTCCTCTTTAACCAGAATACTAATAGAAAGAAATAATTACACCAAATCAGTGGACAACTTCAGTTTATCTTTAAACAAATGTAAAGAAAAAGTAGTGTTGTGGTGTCGGTTAGAATGAGAATTGTCACTTATTTTGTTATTCTATGATTTTATTTGTAAAGTGTTTGTTAGAAGAAACCATAAAAAGAAAGTGATTTAATAAACATAAATGTCGTTTCTTCGTTACACAACTTAGCAACACAAGTGTTTTATTTATCAATTAATTTAAGGAATCAAACATCTGTATTATACAAATATAAAATATTGTTACTGAGGCAGTTCAGTTATGTACAAGAAATATTGTATTTCTTACCATTCATACGTAAAAGCCCTGAAAAAGGGCGTTAATCAATACATAAATAACATATATTTGGAAGCAAGGATATTATTATTGTGACTGTATTTTGAGATTGAAACTGTCAGTTGAAGTTCACAATGAAAGAATAGTCATAAATCGTGGGTTAACACAATAATATATCGAAAAATATAAAAATAAACCGGAGAAACTTTATTTTGGACCGCTATTCACATTTTAACAGAACATTGGAAATCCGTGTTTTTATAATGTGAGCATTTTAATCAAGGCAGTTTATTTTGTATTAACCGTAATCCCCCAATATTATACAGGACGTATTTACAGCAACGCCTCCAACGATGTTATTTATGTTATTGGATGCAGGTTTAAGAAAAAGAACGCACAACTTTCATAGTATTAGTAAGAATGACGTCTGTGCTATCGGATTTCCGGGATTAGTAGAAGAAAGTGTGAGCAGATGATACTGGATGTATCCTAGACTGTTGCTATTTCACTCAAGTACTTCTGAAGTCAAAGTAACAATTTAAGTAACAATTTACAATCCAATTCAAAGTTCCAACTCAAGTAGTTAAAATCAACGATGTGCTTAGCCAACAAGATACGAGTAACTTTGGCATACCTCAAGGTACAGTCCTGGGACCGTTACTGTTTATCATCTATGTAAATGACATATTCACACAAAGAATAAACGGAAAAATAATATCTTATGCTGACGACACTGTCATAGTAATTGAAGGTGCTGATTGGAACACTGTGAATAATCTAGCGAATATTGATATTAATACGCTGAAAAACTGGTTCGATAAAAATCTCCTCTCATTAAATACTGAAAAAACAAAATTTATCCCTTTCTCTATCAATAAATGTAAATCAAATCCAGAAATAAAAATTGTAATACATCAAAGTAAATGTGGTGGAACTAATTGTAATCAAACATGTTCTACACTCAATTCAACTTCAAATATTAAATATCTTGGTGTATATATAGATCAACATTTTAAATGGAAAACACATATTTGTGAACTTGTCAAAAGAATTAGGAAATGTATATATATATTTATCAGAATTAGAAATATTCCTAGAAAACCTCAAAAAAGTGTACTATGCAATTGTTCAATCTATATTACAGTACGGTATTATAGGGTGGGGAGGAACTTATGATGTTATTTTAAATCCTCTGAAAATAGTTCAAAGATTGATAATTAAGGTTATCTTGAAAAAACCATCTACATTCTCTACTGAAAGAATCTTTTCAATATTCAAAGTATCTACAACAGACAAAATATATAAAAAAAATATGCAATTCTACAGACTTTTAAAGAAATACAGCTAAAAAAATTACAATTCAATATATCAGCAAGATTTCAAAACAATATCAAAATCCCTAAATTTAATACCAAGCACATCCAAAATACCTATCTGAATCTAGGTATAAATTATTTCAACAACCTCCCATTAGAACTAAAAATTATCGAAAATATACATAAATTCCAAATTAAATTGAAAAATCACCCGAAACAACTGTGAGAGTCCATTTCTACCGTTAATATTTCATTTAAATCTTGAAATTTATTTATTGTTATATCTCGAGTTTTCTTACATATCTTTTGTTATTAGATGCAATATTATTATTTTCTACTAAATTTTACATATACTTGAGCTTGAATTCCCTCATCAAACACAAGAGCCTTGTCTCTTTATGATGACGAAATGCTATTGTTATGTTCATTTTACAACTCTGTTTAACATGTAAAAAAATGTGTACTTATTGTATAAACATACAAATATTAAATAAATAAAAAAATTTTTTTAAAAAGTACAGCTTGCAAGAGTGCATGCAGGAACTCTGCATATCGAATCATTTGGAGGCAAGCCCGCCAGAATTTTTATTATACCCTTGTCGGGCCGCCGCAAAAATAATAATAAGTTGGAGGTTCTGCATGTAATCTTGCAAGCAGTACTATAAATCGGATGGTGAGTAGAAAGTTGGTATTGTTCCACAGAAACACAATTCTTAAAACAAATAGAAGTCAAATTGATAGTTTAAAACGTTCCCATAGCCCAAAAAAGAACAAAAGTGGCGCGGTTTTACGCAAAAAGATTAGCGTGATTATTATACGATCAGTACTTACCAGTAACTATCAGAAGTATGGAATCATAAATGCAACTGTGTTGGTTAAAGAGTGTAAATGATATTATGTGGAATTACAGATAAGAAACATAATGAAACTACTGCCGGTAAAGAACGCACATGTCAACAAAATATATCGGCCAATCATAGAGAATAATGAAGTCATAGACAACTTACAGAGATTTATTTTTGATAGATGTTGCATTACCTACTTCGTTGCCCAACGTTTCGGACAACGTTACAGTGTCCTTCATCAGGTAGACGTGCACACATAGCATATCGTGTGGGTGCATGATATCAGGCTAGCCGCTAGCAGATTCATTAACTTGTTGCCTGTGAAAATTGAATCGACCTGGAGAAAAAATGACGTGAAGAAAAATCATAAATGTAATTAACGTAATTCAAACACAATGAACATCTTAGTTACGCTTGATTTGGAATGATGCGACGGCCGAATACAATAAATTATTAAAACTGATTATTAATAATTTCGGTTTACGATTTCTAAAAACTCGCCATTATATTAATATTTTTATCCTACCGGCTGCGCCATAGTTATGTATGTGCTTTTGTTCGACCTTTCCCATATAAAAATATCTCCACCTGCCGTTTTGTAACATGGTGTCACTTTATGAGTTTCTATGCGACCTTTCTATGCATTTTTAGTCTGTGGCGGAATAACGGGGAGGCGGGAGGGGCAGCCCGCCCCGGGCCACTGACCCTGAAGGCCTCCAATCGCCTCCATGTTCCCTTGATCAAATCCTAAACAAGGATTAAAGCCTTGTTTAGGATTTTTACAGCCTTAAAGACTGTAAAAAAAAGCTTGTTTTTTTATTTCATTTTTTGAAAGATGCATTTGTTAAGAATGCTTATAATAAATGTTTTAAAGAAATTCGAAAAATTGACCGAGATACAACATTTTATGTGAAACCGTTTGAAACAGTTTGAATGTTGAATTATTCTTCAGCAAAACTTTGAATGCGTTTTTCCAAAAACTTTTTTAACACGTTTTTCAACCGCTGACAACATAATATTAACCCATCCTGACCTGCGACGTGTATGTAGTACACATTGCTTCTTAAAATTTTAATATCTCCGTAAATATGGAAAATTCGAGGTTTAGATTTTAGGTAATCCTCCGTTATACATTCACCTATTAAATTAAAATTATTTTTTCTAATAATCAGTACCTATCGGGCACATTTGAGGTATTTTGTGAAAATCGGAACTAAATTTACCAATACAATCAAACGTATGGCATACTACAGCAGTGTGGGTGGGACGTACAGCGTGTTTAGTAGTGCGACACTATCCACGTCTCGCTCCCACCAACTTCGCTATGTGAGTGCGAGAAGAGAGCCAAAAGTCGCGTTTCTTCTTTCGATGCGGTATGTCGGGTGAATAGCAACCTGCACACATCCACTGCGAGACTTTTCGGCAAGTGGCGTGGGACTCTGTCGCTCCGAAGTGAACGTGGGCGAGGCGCTAGTGTTAGCGAGCACTTTTAGCAGGGGTAGTAAAGCGGTTTATTATTTCCGTTCGACAATTTATAAGCAAAAATATTTATTATTAGTACGTATTTATTATAGTATATATCTAGAAAATACTATTTTATACGTTTGTGAATATTGCCATTATATTATATCTATAATTATTAGTGTATTTCATATTATGTTACTTTACAGTTTTACGTTATTTCTCCGTGTGGGTTTGTGATTCATTTATTGATCAGCGATTTAATTTCGTGAATATTATTTACGGTTGTTATAATTACTAGCAGTTAAAACCTGCTCCGCAAATTTTTGCTGCTAGGTTCTGGGTTCGGCTTCGCCCAGTTAGAGTGTTGGTGACCATTTTATAAATACGATAGGAACTGTTTCTAAAAATAGCCCGTTCCTCGGAACCACTGTGATCCAGTGGCAGCTAGTCACCGGAACAAAGTAACCGGGACAGGCAAAGACGTCACATGTAATATATATCCGCGTGATACAACTAAGTATTACCGTCAATCTTTCGATATCGGGAAGAGATACTCAAAATTACAAAATCGTAGTACTTGTTCCTAGAGGAAGCACGTTCTCATGCGACCTGCTAATGGAAGTGGCGCCATCCTTTGACTAATTCTTGAATTCGAAACCGAATAACAACGGTAGCTATGTTTGAAATTTTACGTACACAGATGTTTATGTGGCGTGGCGCGTACAGCGTGGCGTCAGAGATGCACTCAAAGCCGGGTTCTTAAATTTTAATTTATGCTTTCGTTGGTATAACGCTTGCTTTCGGCAGAAATCATATCCGAAAATTAAGTTTGAATGAGTTGTGGACAAAAGAAGAACCATTTTCTCAGCCATTTTTCATGGCAGCTATGTCTCGAGATTTATAAATATTTATATTTGATATTAGGGAGAAGGCGAGAGAGATACAAAGCGCCTTTAGACAAGCTAGAGCTTATAAAATCAATTTGTAGATGTATTTAAATCAAATTACTTTCCATCGACTGACAAAATCGTGGACTAGTGTTTGGTGGCGTATAGAGGCAATCGTCGATTTTGGGTACACATGAAGTCGAGCCAGCTAAGAATGGCATAAAAATATGGGTGGCAGCGGATGCTAAAACAGCATACATATATGACATGCAAGAAGCAAATCAAGGCAATCGTGTTGTAATGGAATTGTTGTTACCTAAATATGACACAAACAAAGGCATAACCGTAGATATTTTTTTTACTTCAGTCCCACTGGCTGACAATCTGCTGTCTAAAAATCTGACTTTAACTCTCTTGCTAAGAAAAAATATGAGTGAATTACCCAAGGAGTTTTTACGGTCAAAAGAAAGGTCATTGCATAAAAGCCTGTTTGGTTTTTCTCCAAATAAAAAATTGGTGACTATGTGCCTCAGCAAAATAAAGCGGTTTTGCTGCTATCTACTCAGTTTCTGTGCAATAAAATCAGCCAAACCGAAGCCAAAAACCAAAAATTATTCTACATTATAATAAAATAAAATGTGCCTTTGATCCGGATGACAAAATGACCGCTAAGTACTCTTGCATAAGGTCGACAAGAAGATGGCCGTTTTTCTTATTCATGAAAGTGACAGACATCGCAAAACTCAGTACATACTAATTATGGATTAAAAAATATCTGGTGCCGGAAAAAATATAACAGAAGCAAAAGAAAATGCTTTATTAGAGAACTTAGCTTAGAATTGGCTAAACCAAATTCTATGAGAACAAAAAAATAGTAGGTTTAAATTCCATAAATAATAGCGAGATGCTTTTGGCACGGTTCTATCCTATTATCAGCAAATGTCAACCGAAACTGCTGATAAAAATGAAAATATACCAAATCAATCAAGAGAATCAACAAGCAAACCAGTATCCCGAGCAACGTAGAAAACAAAATTTACGAAAAAAAACGTACAACAGAAAAAATAGAAGCACAATAGTTTGTCACATTTGCCAAAAATCTGTGTGTACAAGTCACAGAAAAGAAAAAAAAACATTCATGGCAGAAATTGTGAAAAAATTTAGTTTCAATTTTATTTGGCTTTCGAATTTTTGTTGTAATGTTTTTTACATACTTATTTTTGTGTAAACTTTCGTAATTTTGTTTATTGTTTTAGTTATAATAGATTTTAAAATAATTAATATTTCGATTTGCTCTTCAATATGTTATTTCTGTAAACATACTATATTCCTATTTCATAAAACAAATATATTAAAAGGTTTGAAATCCCTGGCGCGGCTCTCCCCCCTCCCCGCAGAATGGTAGAACACAGTGAGTTCGCCGCTCGCCAGTAGCTGCTCGGCGTTCATTCAGCGTGGAACCCTCGCCCGTTTTGAGAGCGTCTACCAATGTTTTTTTTTCATGTTTTCAGCAATAAAATATGAATTATTATAATTTTTGACTACAACTATAATTAAATAAAGCATTTTGCTATGAATATTGATATTTTTCGGCTTTAAAATCGCCCATTTTTGCTTGTAACTTACAACACACGCACCGTGTAGTGATTACACTGCACCGAAGCGCGCGGATTTTTTTAGCACAGTAAGGGAAAGGTTATAAAAACTACATCCGATTTGCATGCACCAAGTCTTATCTGTTCGAAAATCCAATGCCTATGGCACCACGTAGAGGAATTTGAATATCTTTAAAAAATATATAAAAATGGCGAACCAGCGAATTTTTTTATAGATTTTTATCGAAAATTTTCATCGTTCAAAAAAAATTGAAGGGGCCCTTTTAAAAAAAAGTCCCTACGTGGTGCCGTAGCGACTGGATTTTGGAACAGTTTCAGACTTGGTGCATGATCAGATGTATAGTTTTTTTTAAATGTTATCAACCAGATTGAAAAATACAGTTTCAAGATAAACGCATTCTAAGTTTATTTTAAGAATAATTCAACATACAAACGGTTTCATATAAAATGCAGCATCTCCGTCAATTTTACGAATATTCTTAAAATATTGAGAAAGAACATTATTAACAAATGCATCTTTCAGAAAATGTAAATAACCCGCGAGCACTCACGCTAAGAGCATTTTCCGGTAAAAAACGTACACGTAACAACGTTACGGTCATATCGTTACGATACATCGTTACGGTAACATTGTTACGGTGACACCGTTACGATGACATCGTTACGCTACATCGTTACGGTAACATTGTTACGGTGACACCGTTACGATGACACCGTTACGATGACATCGTTACGCTACAACGTTACGGTAACATTGTTACGGTGACACCGTTACGATGACATAGTTACGCTACATCGTTACGGTAACATTGTTACGGTGACACCGTTACGATGACACCGTTACGATGACATCGTTACGCTACAACGTTACGGTAACATTGTTACGGTGACACCGTTACGATGACATCGTTACGCTACATCGTTACGGTAACACCGTTACGGTTACACCGTACTACGTACAAAACCTACACCGTAGAACACCGTACACCGTACAACACCGTACACCGTACACCATACACCGTACCACACCGTACACCGCACATCGTACAACATCGTACACCGTACACCGTACACCATACACTGTACACCGTACAACACCGTACACCGAAAAACACAGTACACCATACACCGTACAAACCGTACACCGTAGAACACCATACATCATACACCGTACAACACCGTACACCATACACCGTACAACACCGTACACCGTATACCGAACACCACACACCGTACAACACCTTAGACCGTACACCAAAAAACACCGTACACCATACCGTACAAACCGTACAAACTGTACACCTTAGAACACCGTACACCGTACACATTGGAGGACCCACCACTTACCCGCCCTGGTATAGGTAACAGATGGTTACCCCTTCAAGGCTCTTGCAAGGACTCACCGTACCTACCGCACCGTACCCACCGCACTGGACCTACCGTGCACCGTACACCCTACACCGTACACTGTACAACACCATACACCGAACACCGTACAACACCGTACAACACCGTACACAGTACACCATACACCGTACAACACCATACGCCGTACACCGTTTAACACCGTACACCGTACTACGTACAAACCGTACACCATAGAACACCATACACCGTACAACACCGTACACTGTACACCGTGCAAAGCGTACACCGAACACCGTACACCGCACAACACCGTACATCGTACACCGCACAACACCGTACATCGTACACCGTACATCGTACACCGTACATCGTACACCGTATAACACCGTACACCGTACACCGTACACCATATACCGTACAACACCGTACACCGTACACCGTACAACACCGCACACCGTTCAACGTACACCGTACACCGTACAACACCGTACACCGTGCAACACCGTACACCGTACGCCATACAACACCGTACACCGTACACAGTACAGCACCGTCAACTGTACACTGTACAACACCGTTCACTGTACAACACAATACAACGTACATCGTACCACACCGTACCACACCGTACATCATACAAACCGTACACAGCACACCGTACAATACCGTACACCGTACACCGTACACCGTACACCGTACACCGAACAACACCGTACACCGTACAAACCGCACACCAAACAACACCGTACACCGTATACCATACAACACCGTACACCATACACCGTACAACACCATACACCGTACAACACCATACACCGTACACCGTTTAACACCGTACACCGTTCTACGTACAAACCTTACACCATAGAACACCGTACACCGTACACCACATACCATACAACTCCGTACACCGTACACCGTACAACACCGTACACCGTTCTACATACAAACCGTACATCATAGAACACCATACACCGTACAACACCGTACACCGTACACTGTGCAAAGCGTACACCGTACACCGTACACCGCACAACACCGTACATCGTACACCGTACAATACCTTACACCGTACACCGTACACCGAACAACACCGTACACCGTACACCGTACACAAACATTTTTCAAAAAGAAATAGCATTATCTCGTAGTCAGAAGAAAGCAGGGAGTATTGCTTTTTACCTTTTGTTGGTCTGCACGGAGCAAATTTACCTTCCGGCAAGTTCGCTTTAATACAAAAGTGTAATTACTAGTTTTAAAGCTGGTTCACATTGAGCTATCAAATATAAAAGATCAGCACGCCAAATAACGCTCTCCATACAATCCCTACAGACCGTTCACACGTAAGCGTTTTTAATCGCAGATCAATCATAAACAATACACATCTTAGACGTAACCGCTCAGACGCGATATCCCAGAATATAAGTCTCCCCTCTCCGACGAAAACAGGAGAGGGGGTCATTGTAATTACGGAGCTGCCTAGACTCGTGGATGACAGATGCCAAGTTGACAGATTTCAATACAAAAAAATATACATTCCATTGCCGCTCCTTAATTCGACTGACCCCCTCTCCTACCACAGGAAGAAATATTTGATAGCCTCGTGTGAAAGCACAAAAGATAAGCGCTCGCGCTTCAACAGATATCTGCTCGCAGATTTATAGCTCTGTGTGAACCAGCTTTGAAGATCTATTTACATACTACGTAACAAATACCCATATTAATAAGCACAGCGGAATCGCAATATTTATTATTTATTAATCGCAATATTATTATTTCAAATAAATATTGCGATTAATATTTTCACTAAGTATATGTTTGTGAGAAACATGTATGTCAATAGGTATCTCTGTATGATTAAAAGAAATTAACTTCCCATTTATATTTTCTAAAAAAAAAAAAATTATATTAATGAATGACATCATAGCTAATGATTTAGAAAATAATTTTAAAATACAAGAACATGAATGTGACCGATTCATGTAATGAAATTATTTCAAAGAATCTCAATAATATTTTCATTTTTCATATCAACATTCGAAGTGTGGAACGTCATTTGGATGAGTTAACTCTGAAATTAAATAATCTAAATAAAAAACTTGACATTATTATATTATCAGAAACATATCGACCACCACAACACGGGCATGTGCCTAGCATGGTGGTCGAAAAATTCTGTAAAATTTATATAACAAACAATTCAATGAATAAAGAAAACTTTAAAAAAAAATAAAAAAAACATAAAATAACTAATCAATTAGCATCATGCCGTTTCCCGCAGGGGTAGGGAGAGAGGACGGACCGATCGACTCGATCTTGGCACACACTCCTCACATTCACTTGCCTCACATTCATACATCGAGATTTAATAATTTGAAAATAAAAATACTTAGTTTTAACCACTTTAATTGTTGTTTTTGTGACCAAATGAAATACCGACGCTCCAAAATGGAAAACGATATTGACATTGGGAGAAAATAATGTATAAGATGTGACGGATTTTTGTAATTTTGGTTACTTTTTCATTACATATATTAATCATATTTTCAGATTAGGTACCCACAAAATAATATTGTCTTTATTTATTTATTTAAAGAACTTTATACATTGAAAAAAAAAAGTTAATTCATCCGCCATGCTACGATGTCCCTTTGTTATGGCGGATGAAGTTGGGAAGATTGGGTACAGTTATTAAATTATGCAATTCAATTTGATAATAAAAAGTAATTAAAAATTATATTATGCATTACACTTTGATTTAAGTAAAAAAGTTGTAATTATTAAATTTCAATTCAATTTATGTAGCAAGTTTTACATATCATAGTTTCTAAATGTAAGGATCGATTGTGATAATTGTTTTTTAAAGGTGTGGGGTTGCGTTTTGGTTTTTAAGTTCTCAGGGAGAAGGTTAAATATTCTAGGAGCTAGGTACATGAAATTTCTTCGAGCTGATGTGCTGCGTAGTGAAGGTAAATTGTAGTGTCGGTTGCTTATTGTTCTGGTGGTGTAACTGTGATGCTTAGTTCACACTGAGCTATATATCTGCGAGCAGATATCTGTTGATTCGCGAGCGCTTATCTTTTGTCCTATCACACGAGGCTATCAAATATTTCTTCCTGTGGTAGGAGTGGGGGTCAGTCGAATTAGGGAGCGGCAACGGAACGCATATTTTTTGTACTGAAATCTGTCAACTTGACATCTGTCATCCACGGGTCTAGACAGCTCCGTAATTTCAATGACCCCCTCTCCTGTTTTAGTCGGAGAAGGGGAGAGTTATCTTCTGGGATATCGCGTCTGGAGCGGTTACGTCTGAGATGTGTATTGTCTATGATTGATCTGCGCTTAAAAACGCTTAGGTGTGAACGGTCTGAAGAGATTGTATGGAGAGCGTTATTTGGCGTGCTATTATCTTTTATATTTGATAGCGTAGTGTGAACCAGCTCTGATGTAGGTTTTTTTTCTTATATTTGAACATGAAATGCGTTAGAGTAAATTTTAGGAGTTGCCGTATGTTTAAGACATTATATTCAGTGAAGAGTCGAGTGGAGGAATGATATCTTGTCGGTCGCTTGTTGATAGCACGAATTATCGTTTTTAGGGCTTTTTTTTATTTATTTTTTTTAATTTATTTATTTATTTGTAAGAGACAAACAGCTTTTACATTAAATATAGATACATACATATAAAATTAAATTAAGTTAAGCCAAAAAGGATGAGGATCAATAAAATTAAGAGCACAACCGCCCCAAATTATGATGCCATGTGCTAACTGGGATTGGTAGAGAGCGTAGTTAACCGTTTTGTGTTGTAGGAGTAAGTATATTTCTTCGATTCGAGTTCGATAAACATAAGAGAGCTTTCGAATTCGGGGAGTTAGACTGGCTAAGTGCTGATCCCAACGATGATGACGATCGATTTGGACCCACAGGTATTTTATATGAGATACTTTTTCAAATTTGGACAAGTACAAGAAGTTATTATTTATGCAGTAAACGTCTAAAACTAACAATTCTTTTCGAAGTCACACACAATGAATAGCAAATTTCGCTTAAGAAACAAACAATCGAAATTAAAATTCCGAATGCCCACATAAGTAATGGTCCATAAAGCTTTATTGGATTTTGAGATGAATCTGATTTAACAATACCCTTTTCGAAATCTATATTGTTTTTGCCTGTACTAGCGTACAAAGATTCACTCCATTTTGCCTGCAATCCACTCTGATAGAATAATGATATATAGTAATTAATAACGCCAATATATGGTGTATTTTTACTAAATGGCCAGGCGTGAGCAGATGGGAAGTTGAAATCATTTGTCACTCGTATCTTAGTGATATCTTCATTAGTTATGATTTCAGGACATTCGTTATTTATTGCGTTCTGTAGGACTATTTGTTCTTCAATCAGGACCATGTCGGTGTAAAGGGCTTTTTGAAGTACTTTGCAAATGCTGAGGTTTCTGTATGTTCGTATGGACATCTTTTGCAGTACTGGATCAGGTGATTTTTTTAATGCATCAACCATGAGAGAACCGTCGAACTGAAAAAGGGGGAAAATTATTAAATTTAATTAAGTATGTATTCAAACAATAAGGTAAACTAAGCTTCCAAAGGTGAGAAGGACAGCACATTGCATTTCCTAACAAATAGAGAGAAAAAAGCGTTAAAGAAAAAAAAATAATTAATCAATTAAAAAATCACCGTGTTTAAAAGTTTTCACTTTAGTAATAATAATAATAATAAATAAATATATGCTAAGAACTTCTTTCCATAGGAAAGCTAATAGTTCAGAAATGCACAAAATAATTTGCAAGGCAGATAGAAACATTACACCTTTAAATTTATACGACGATAATGCCAACATTCTTTTAAATACCAACCAGGAATTATTAGATTCCTGGTCAAACAAAATTATTCACGCCAAACACTTCAATTATCTCAACCAAACGTATGTTGACAAACTTTCGTCAAACAAATGGTTGAGTATTGGAGAATTGAGCGCAGAAATAGAAGGATTTATGCTTGCCATTCAGGATAGAGTCATTAATACTAAAAATTATAGGAAGTATGTAATCAAGTATAGAAATCAAATTGATGATTTATGTAGAAAATGTTTGGCTTTTCCGGAAACTATAGAACATATTATATCAGAATGTTCTATATTAGCGCCTTCCGAATATACTTTTAGGCACAATCAGGTTTTAAAAATAATTCATCAAAGTTTGGTGATTTAACATAAATTGATTGACTGCCGTAATGTAGTACCATATTATGAATACGAACCAAATTCGTTTTTAGAAAATGAATTTTATAAAATATATTATGATAAAACTATACCTACTAACAGATAGAACGATTCGTCATAATAGACCCGATATAGTTTTACATGACAAAATTAAAAAAAAAAAAACTTATATCATTGATGTCGCTATTCCAAATTCCTGTAATATTCAAAAATCTGTTTCTGAAAAAATTAGAAAATATACACATTTAGGAAATGAGATTAAAAGAATTTGGCATTTTCGGACTATAAAAATATTACCATTTGTTATTTCGGCTACTGGCATTATACCTAGCTCTCTAATTAAAAATTTAGGCTTATTAGATTTATCAAAGAATCTTTATATAAAGATGCAAAAATCAGTCACATTAAACACATGTAGGATTACGAAAGATTTTTTAAATATTTATATTGAGGGGTCAGTAGGATTTATCGGTTCAGTTAGGAGTTCTATTGAGCCGAACCCTCTGATATGAAAATATCTGGAGTCGGTGAAGTATTTTCCCATATGGTCTCTGGTAGGTTGACGTGTTGTTCTTGTATAGTTTTGAATTTATTATACTTATACAATGCAATTACATCGCGTGGATTGACTAGATGATCATTTGTGGAAAGGTGTGTGGAAGGGTTAAATTTTTCCTGTGGGGAAGATTTAACCCGGACATAAAATCTAGAGAACAATTAAAAAAGTCTTGATGTGGGGAGGGGAGTGCAATCCCACACATCTCGTATAGAGTATTATTACATATGTTATTATGAATAAATAAAAAAAATAAAAATTAATAAGATAAAAAAAAAGAGAAACATCATTAGATACCTACTAGGTATTCATATAAAATATAGTAAAGACTTTAATCGGGTTCTTGTTGTTCCATCGTATCTCAGATTATAGGAGCCAGTGTATTTCTCCAATATTCATCTATCAATTCTAGAATCAGACGGGCTTCCATGATGAGGATATTACTGGAGTGGTTTATCCTTCCAATCAGTCCTGCAATCCTTGTTCTTAATAAAGCTTCGAATCCTGGAACTCTCCCTTCTGTGAACATTGAAGAGGCACTACAGTACCTGGGAAGTCCGAACATTAGACGGTATGCATTATCATATTGCACCCGAAGCCTTTTCATAGTCCTTTTTTTGAAATTTGCCCAGAGCTCGCATGTGTACAGGTGGTACAGGGTGGTACAAAAGGCTAGGAAGAGCGTCCTTTTTACCCGTGGGCTGCAAAGCTGAAATCTTCTACTGAGCATGTTGCATTTTATGCTGAGTACTCTCCTCTGCCTGTCGATGTCTTCATCATCCGTTAATTTATTATTGATGACATGTCCTAGATACTTTGTGGATTCTACTATTTTCAGAAGCTCACCGTTCAAAAAGGCGGGTGGAGTATTTTTTGGGCCTTCCCCGTGTTTTATGACCAACAGCGCTGTTTTTTTTCGCATTATAAATCATGTTGGTTTTGTGTGCAAATTCTTCACAGATCTTCAGGATTCGTAATCCCCTTATTGACGGTGCCATCAAAACCATATCGTCTGCGTAGCTCATGTTGTTGATACATTCTCCTCCGATGTGGCAGCCCACTCCAGCGTTGTTTAACCATTAAGGTTAGTTCATCCATGTTTTCCTGTTGACGATGCCAAGTTTCAAGAATTTTTACCGCTTTCCATGGTATACCTCTTTCCTTTAGTTTTTTTCCATAATAAGGGGTGGGAAACACGGTCGAAAGCCTTACTAAGGTCCAGAAAGCATGCATACGTAGTTGTTTTCTTCTTCCTGTAGTATTCCAACGTCCGTTTTACGCAATATACAGCCGAGTCCGTAGAGCACTCTCTCTTGAAACCCATCTGATTATCTTTAGTTTTCTTGTGGGATCCGACTTGGTCCTAGAGTACTCGTTCAAATATTCTAGCAATGGCCTTGGCGATGTATATTGGTCTTTAGTTTTCCTGTAGAGTTATATCTGTCAGTTTCGACTTTATTATCGGTATGATAATGCTTAGTTCACATTGCGCTATAAATCTGCGAGCAGATATATGTTGATTCGCGAGCGCTTATCTTTTGTCTTTTCACACGAGGCTATCAAATATTTCTTCCTGTGGTAGGAGAAGGGGTCAGTCGAATTAGGGAGCGGCAACGGAACGCATATTTTTTGTACTGAAATCTGTCAACTTGACATCTGTCATCCACTGGTCTAGGCAGCTCCGTAATTACAATAACCCCTTCTCCTGTTTTAGTCGGAGAAGGGGAGAGGGATACGTCTGAGATGTGTATTGTCTGCGATTGATCTGCGCTTAAAAACGGTGTTTACGGTCTGAAGGGATTGTATGGAGAGCATTATTTGGCGTGCTATGATCTTTTATATTTGATAGCGTAATGTGAACCAGCTTTAATCGCTACCCCTGCTTGTTTGACGTGTTCGATGCTCAAACCGTCATGCCCCGCAGACGTTCCAGATTTCATGTTACTAATAGCGGATGTTATGTTATGTTATGACGATGGGACCGATATCATCGTAAGCAGTCAAATGCGTTTCGTTTGAATCGATAGTCGGCGTGGTAGTTGCGAAGTGTTATTTAAAAATGTTTGCAATTACTTCCGGATTCGTCTCTCCGTTTATGTTGCACGAGATTTTACAGCGCAAGTTTAAGGTTTATTAGACTTGTTCCAAAATTTTTTGAAGTCCCGATTATCTAAATCTCCCGCTATTTTATCCATCTGAAGTTGAGTCGAGTTCTTTTGGCATTGTTTAAGTGCTGTTTTAAAGGCAGCACGCTTTGCCCTTCTATCCTCTGCAACAGGACCCTCGCGCGGTCTCCCGTTAATTAGCCATGTGTGCATCGCTTGCCTGGATTCGTCGTATTTGTCCGCTACAAATTCATTCCACCCACATACTTGCTTATGTTTTTGGGTTATACACTTGTAAATACAGATATGGCACTGCTTCGTAGAGCTTCTACTGTACTCCCGTAGAGGTATTTAGGAAAGCATCTTCCACTCACAAAATAGGCTGATAACCTGAAAATAGTAGCAATGTTCGGATAGGTGAGAGAAGTTTTGTCGAGAATCGACTATGCTGGAGATACAAGAAGAATCCCTTATCGAAAGATAAAATCTATCTACTACTTCCGAGGTTCAACACCAATTTTTCTATTTGATCAATAGAAAAAAATAAAACGACATGGCGTCTTTTTTTTAGTTTTCTTTGTTAAATAATTTAAATTATTATTAAACATAACGCAATGGCGTAAGAAGGAATACTAAAAAATCATATTTTTTATATTTCTTCGCCTATGAAGAAAACCCTTGAGTTTGGGGTAAGAGTAAAAAATTACATTTACAGAGATTACAATTATATAATATCTGAAGTACAGGGTATGGTATTATTAAAAATATTAAAATTTGATTTGAAATGAGTTAGTGGGGCTTTTGGTTTATGATGTTACGAGTTCGTGGTTCATTGTTCATGGTTCGTTAAAAATATTTTTCACTTTTTTCTTAAATAATACTAATTCTTTTATTTCTTATTTCTTTGGGAAGTCTATCAAAATATTATATGCCTTTGTCAGTATAATTATTACGCATCTATCGTGTAGAAAATAGAGTGATCAATATAATATTTCATAAATCTCGTACTTTCGATAGTTCTCGCCATAGCCCACGTAGAGAAACTGCTGCTTCTGAAATAAAACCACTGTTCTGTTTTATAGTTATTGAAGTACTCACTTCGTGGAGGTATACGTGGTATCCCAGCTCACCCATTTCATGCAGATTAGCTATGTGTTCCGATGGGGGGTTTACCATGTGTGAAGTGAGCTTTCCTTTGTATACCGTGCATAGAATAATGGTACAAAGAAGCCAGGACCCTAAAAAGCATCTTCCAGGCATGTTTGAGCAGGATCCTATTCCTTGTTCAATCAAAATACAGCCAACCACCTGAAAAAATATACCGTCAAAGAGAATAAATTACAGCAATGTTTAATATTTAGCCCAGGAGAAAGTGCAGCCATCACAACTAATGACACGTGCTCCTTTTTTCACTCAACCGATTTTTTTTAGGTGCTTCTTTCATTCACCGAAGCTAAAAAAGGCCAAAGGTAGTTATATTTTACAATGAGAGAGATTTTGTCGTGCGAAGAGCTATTTCGGTTGGCCAGACGGAGTTTCAAAATCATATGTTTTTGTTTTGAAAATTTGATCGCTTAGAAGTATTATAGATGCTTTAATTAAATTCTGCGTGTAGAACATATATCTTGGTACTTAAAAATATCGGTCAGTTTTTTTGTGTCTTTTAATAAGCTTAGAAAAAAAGTATTAGATCTACAAAAAAAACAATTTCAAGTGCAAACTCTCCTACTTATAAACCTTTTTTCGGATATGGTTTTATTGTTTAATGTATCAAATTTAGTTTCTTTTATGATAATCGCAAAAAAATATATATATTTATACCCGGTATTCACAAAATAAAATAAAATTTGCATTTTCGCCTTATAATTTCACAATACGGCCGGCAGTCGACGAATTGGGATTTTCAAAGTGAATTCTATGCCGTCCACCGACTAACTACTGACTTGGCACACCTATTTTCTGTCATTCCGTCTTCGGCCGGAGCGGGGAATAGACGTTAGGCTCCGCGTCGCTTGTTTCCGTGAAATCAATTTTAAATTAGCGTCTTATTACAATAAACAATGCGTAAAAAAGGAGTTAATGTTTTTACAGGCCTTTACGAAATCAACCTGTAAAAAAAAATTCTCAAATACCTTTTCCAACCTTTCCAAAAGCTTTTTCTCTAGTATTTTTTAACTCCTCCCACAAAGGGGCGTGAATTCCAATTTCGATTTTTCCCTGGACTATTGTATCACCTTAGAGGAATGCTCGCCGTAGCATGCTTTACTGATGTAGGTAGTGTTTTGGAGTAGTAGAACCAAAGTTGTCATATTTAAAACATAATATTTATTTTGTGTTTACCCAAAAGGACCGGAACAAAGCCATATGATTGGTATAGCAGTATCTATCTGATACGTATATTAGACATGAAAGCAAAGAGATGGTAGCTATGAGGGTACCCCAAGTCTGAAACTTGAATACCAAGGCTATCATCAACGCTGAAAACGTTAAGTTAATTTAATTTAAAATTAAAACAAACGTTATTATACATGTCAAAAGTTCTAAATTCTGATGAATAAACTACCTTCAGAGAGTACATTTCGTCTACTCATATAGATGACTCTCATCGGGTCATCTCCAACCTTATCACTGAAGTCCAAAATCTTCCGTCTTCCTTCCGAAGCGAATATAGATGCGATTGCAAAATCAACTTTTGATTCATAAACGTCCAAGATCATATTTTCCCACGCACCTTCTTTTGTGTGTTTCTTTGGATTAACCAGAGCGTACTTGAAATTAAGTCTTTTGCTCATTTCCTTCATCATTATTGCCTCAACTCCCGTGAAATCTGAACACTCCGTAAAAACGTCATCCCCAACATCGGTGTTTACTTCATTTATACAACCCACATAAATGAAGTTGTGGGGAAAACCAACTCGAAGACTGTGGGAGTTAAAATCTTTGAAGTTGTACTCGACTTTCTTCAAAATTTGATTTATGAGATGAGACGATTTGAGAGAATTTTCGTCATTCAATTCGCTCTCATATCTCAAGATCATTTTTTGCGATTCTTTCCCACAGTAAAAACAGATTTCATATAATTTCACTAACTCATCTCTGAATTCTAAAACCAATACTAAATACATGTTTTTGACAAGTGTAGGATTTAGAAACATCGATGGATTCTCAAAATTACTTTGACAATTTTTAAATTGATTCCAACAGGATCCTACATTTTGTGTTTGGTTAACACAAATGTACAATATCATGTGGTCACTTTTTATTTTATCTATATAACGATCAGTAAATAAAAGGGTATCTGGTAAAATAACAACATGTAAAATATTTCGAAATGGTTTAAAATCAGACAAAGAATTGTTTTTTCTGTGTTCTTTCTCATAGAAATTCAAAATGTAAACTACATTGTGAGCTTTGTAGTGAAACTTATTTGTTCTTTGTATATTTGATTTATTTTTCTCATTCGACATCGATTTTATCAAACCTGTTTGTGCACAGATTGCATCGACCATCGTACTCGTTGATTTGTCATAGTGAAAAACGATATCATTAGCCGAAGACATTTTTAGCGCTATTTCGCTGACCAATTTAACAGCTTTTTCAGAATTTGCATTATTTTCATTACAAAAGCCTGTTGATGATAATGTTGACCACAGCAAATATTGGAAAGAGCATTCAGAAAACGCCGTCATTAACATTAGTTGAAAACAAATTCTCACTATGATCCATTCCACATCCCTGATACTTAGAATGGGCGAATCCCATTTCATTGTGATTTGATTTATTTTGCGGTTATGTTGAAATAACCATTCTTCTAAAGTTAATGTTGTGCACAGTTTGTCAAATCAGGTGAATGCCATTTTTAATTAATCTCATTACACTTAGGTATTAGTTACTCCAGAATATGCAGATCACACTTGAATCCATTTGTGTTTTTATTAAGCTTGCATTGTATCCAAGAGCGATACATTTATTTCAATTTTAAGCTCTACGGCTCAGTTGAATTCCCGTTTGGACATCCATTCTCGTAAAGCAACGACATTTTCTTATATATTTAAAAGGATAATCAAAAATAGATTATTGTCCAAATTGCTCTTTATGGTGATGATTGATAATGATTGTGAGAGCACACTAAACAAATGATTTGTTTACGTTTTATTCATTTATTATTAAAAGCCCATTATTTTATTATGACATCACTGGCAATCAATCTATTTAAATTAAATGTTTCATCATTTCTAATACCATTAGGCTTTCTTTATTTTCCAATGCCATTACCCACTTAAAAAGATATTTGAGTGTTGAAAGAAAGAGGTAGGTTAGTTAAATTGATTGAAATGTAATGACAGGATCGATTGAACGGGCGAGGTGGAAATAGGCGTAAGCGAATGTAAAGCCTCGATGACATAGAGCGAGTTTACAGGCTACTATCTGGGAAATTCACTATCTGTTAGTAAACTCGCTCAGTATCATCGTATTACTTGCTAACTATAACAGATAGTGGACAATCTACGAAAAAAATTGAAAGGTGGTCAACTTTACTCGCTACTCGCTAGTGTTTGCTTAAAAATGGCGGCCCGCCAACAGCTGATTTCGTCTGTCAAAATTAGTTCGGGCGGCAGCCGTCATTCTCGCTACTGGTTAGCGCTGCGAATTCAAACTTTCTGCAAAATGTCAACAGAGTTGCATGGCGCAAGAGTCGTTATTTTAGCTGCTACTGTTGTCATTGAGCGAGTAGACAGTTTTGTGTGTCATCGTGACAATCTCACTCGCCGATTCACCCGCTTTTGAACTTACCGGCTAGTATCTTGTAAACTAGCTTAATGTAATTGAGGCTTAAGGCGATGTTGGTAAACATCATTTTCGGAATAGTTGTTGCTTCCTTCTTTATCACGTTTCAAAATCACTTTCACTTTTGTCAACAAAAAATGTTTCCGTAAGAAGAGGCTTTACAATAGTACCCTTTACACACAGAGTTCGGAGCGGGACGTGCCCCGCGCCACTTCAGGCCGCCGCGCAGAAAAGTCTCGCAGTGAACTGCGCTGTAAATCGTTATCTTACTTTCGGTCTTTACTTTGGGGGGCACGACCCGCTTCGAACTCTGTGTGTAAAGGGTACTAATTTATGATGCAGAGACTAGTGATGGGGTTACTTATCGAAATACTTCTTTCATAAAACAATACTAGTTTAATGAAGCTCGAATACTGACGACATCGAATTGTATGTATATATTTTTTTTCAATGTTTAATTTAATTATTATAAATACAAAGTAACACAAAATGACTGCAAAAAATAAAATATTTTACAGAAAAAAGAAAAGTCCCAATAAACTACTTTTTAGCAGTTTGTCGATGGGTACTTTTACTTTAAAGATATAAATAAACTAGGCCCGTTTATATTAGGAATAAGCGTTAAGAATAGGCCGGGGCCGTAATCCGTAATCCGTTATATTTTAGATGGTCGTTTATAATTGGAATAGGTATAGAATAGAATATGCCCATAGAAGTGACAATGCCGCTTTCACTTGTCTATGTCAACTGTTAACCGGGAGATTATAAGAGATGTTCATTACTATTTATTAGATCACTTTCGTCGTCAGCGAATATAAATTTAAATTCGGTAAAGTATTTATTAACTCCGCGTAAATATTTGTTCACAAAATTATTATTCAACTACAGTGAATTCTAGATACCATAGAGTATTGATCGAAAATACGTAAATCTCAGCATATATCTAAGCTTTCTGTAATCCATAACCGTAAAAGATAAAGTTAAACCATCTTTTCGGTTATGGAAAATTATTAAAGATTATTGCCATCTATTATAAACGGTTACACAGGTTTCCTATCTTCCAACTTCTACGGCCTAGGGCTTATCGAATACGGATTACAGACTATTCCTAATACAAACGGGCCATATGTTGTCACTTCAACATGTACTTTTTAATTTTTTGGCAAATGAATATTTTTTCTTAACTATGCATATTCTGTATCCATTCATAATTTAAAAGTTGTTTTTCAGAATTCGGATCGTCGAAATCTACTATTTATCTACTGTCATCTACTTTTGGCATTGGAGACCTAGAAACAAAACAATCAGTCACAGGAAAAAAACCGTATTCCTGCCCTAATTGTGCCTTCAGGAGCACATATAAAAGTAATTTGGTTTACCATATTAGAATCCACACTGGAGAGAAACCATTCTCGTGTTCTAAATGCAATTACAGGTGCATAAAACAAGGTGATTTATTAAAACATACTCTAACCCATACTGGAGAGAAACCATTCTCATGCTCAGAGTGCTCATATAGGTGCATACAAAAAAGTGATTTAATTAATCATACTAGAACCCACACTGGAGAAAAACCTTTCTCCTGCTATGAATGCCCTTTCAAGTGCGCAAGAAAATTTGATTTAATTATTAATACTAGAAACCACACTGGAGAGAAACCATTCTCGTGCTCGGAGTGCTCTTACAGGTTTACACAAAAAAAGTGATATAATTAAACATGCTAAAATCCACACTAGAGAAAAACCATTCTCGTGCTCTGAATGTACTTACAGGTGCATACGAAAAAGGAGTTTAATTACTCATGCTAGAACCCACACTGGAGAGAAACCGTTTTCATGCTCAGAATGCGTTTACAGATGCCTAAACAAATATCAATTTCGACGTCATTTCAACAAAAATCACTCTTGCTAGGAAACATTTTCGTCCTCTGGATGAACTTCAATTTGAAATTTTTGTTATTGTTTTTGGGGTGTTATGCCGTGTTTTGCTAACTCCTTCTTTAGCCAACGTTTCGGACAGCGTTACAGTGTCCATCATCAGGGCAGATGAGCTGATGATGGACACTGTAACGCTGTCCGAAACGTTGGCTAAAGAAGGAGTTAGCGAAACACGGCATAACACCCCAAAAACAATAACAAAAATACTTTTTGGCCGTGAAAACCTAAAAACATTCAATTTGAAAATTTAAATATTTTGGAACCTACAATCATGAAAACTTAAACCTATTTTTTTCATGATATTTAAGATTCATGATTATTTTTACGTTTTGCTTATTACTTACTGCTTATTAATTATTACTTTTTAACTTTTACTACTTACTTACTTTTCACTTTACATTTTCTACTTTGTTGTACTATTCATATGTGAATCGCACATATTGTGCCGTGTACATGGAAACAAATAAATGAGATATCGTTGTTAACTTTTATTCTCCTGATAAGTTTTTAGATTTTCACGGCCAAAATATTTTCGTTATTTGTTTTTGGGGGGCTATGCCGTGTTGCGCTACCTCCTTCTTTAGCCAAAGTTTTTGACAGCGTTATAGTGTCCATCATCAGGGCAGATGATGGACACTGTGCAACACGGCATAAAACCCCAAAAGCAAATAACGAAAATTCATGATGATTTATAATGAAATAACTTATATATAAGCTCTGTTTTTTATTCAGTAAGAGGAGTTTTGTTATATGTTCGAGAAGATTAGTAATCCATTTTACTATGACTCCTATCATTTGTTTAAATTGCGAGATATGCAATCCTTAATGTGTCGATAATATTTTCCAGAGACTCCCTTATTTTACATTATTTTACGAAAGTAACACAATTCATCTTGAATGTTAAGTATTTATTAATTATTTATAATACTTAACGCCCATAACGGTTTTGTAACTATGTATTTTAATTTGTTTATTGATCAACGCCATTCATGGTGGTTTTACAAACAAATACTAAAATTGACACAGTATTTATTGTGTACTAACAGTTAAAAACCCGCTCCGCAAGTTTTTGCTACTAGACCCTGCGAGCGGCTGTTAGTTCGGCATCGCCCAGTTAGTGTTGGTGACCATTTTATAAATCCAATAAGAACTCGTTTCAAAAATATCCTATTCCTTGGATCCATTGTCACTCGTTTTTTTCATTTAATTTTTTTTTTCAAAAATATAGTCGGGCGGTCGCGACTAACGTTTGAGCGGCACAGAAAGTTAATTCAAATTACAATGCTTAGAATTTTTGTTTTTGTCCAAACATAATCGATGTTAATAATTATTTATTCCGAAAATAGCATTCTTGAATTGAAAAGTTGGACGCTTGACCAATATCATTTCCAGAAAAAATATTTAAGAATAAGACAATTTTATTTTTGAATCAATTTATTTATGCTAAAATTGAGTAACGCAGCTTTGGCGGACGCAGCTTTGTTCTGGAAGTGGAAAAAATGCGTGTTTATATAACTACACATTACCAGTAAGAAAGGATTTAGTGGAGAAGGCATAGATTGATGTTGGAAAAAAAGCCATTTGACATAGTGTTAACTCCACGGCTGCACGTGAAAAATGATCAAGTTCCGTATATTTCGGGTAGCGCCGTGTACGGAAACCAGCATTAAAAAGTAGTACATCTGCAGGGTACTTGTGGTTTTGTCACAATCCATGAACGGAGGGCCTAACACTACAAAAAGGGATGTTTTATTCTAATTTTCAAAATAGTGATGTGAAAACGTATTCAGAGTTAAGGTACCTACCTATTTACTTGAAACTTCTTTGATGAACATGTTGTAGGTATTGTGTTCAGTGTTGGATGTTGTGTGTTGTGATTGTCCTATTTTATATTTAACTTCATTTAGCACTGAACACTTGTAATTATCATTTTTTATAATCTCGATGTGTGGAGCCCTTTATCATAAACTTTCGCGTCTATGCCACCTCTTACTAAAATATCGCTATAAAATGTCTAATCTAAAATCTCTGTTATCTGTGGCGCGTCAACTTTCTAATTTGCATCTATAAAAATGGCGTGTTTGTATTTTGTCTGTCATTCTTTCACTCATTATTGATTCACTCATTATCAACCTCTCACCAATTCTCTTTTCATCGTATTTCACTTCTGTGATTATAATTAGTCTAAGTTATTGTTGCAGTCAAGTAAGTGTTCAGACTAGAATCAATCTGTAAATTAAAAACAGAATAAACACCATCCAGTATAAACACAAGTGTTTTTACTCCACGGATTACCTCTATCAGTCTCTGTACCGTCCACATGGTGTGGAACTGAAGGAAGCCAACGAAAGCAGCTCAGCCTTACAACCTGACAGCAGACTATCTGGAGAGTTCCACAGCTGGATCTTCGCATTCAGTAATTAATACATCCTAAAATCGATTAAAGATCTTCTCAAAATAACAACATAATTTTTAAACATTTAAACCATTTAAAATCATTTTAACTAATAATTTTGAGACATTTTGTTTTTGAAGAGTTTTATTTTCCAATGTACATTTGTTACATAAATTTTAATTTTTTCCGCGACCGGTTTCGACACAACCGTGTCATTCACGAGCAGGATTAAAACTAACTTAAAAATTAAATGCAAGTACCAAATATTAATTAGGTGGGGGTAGTGAGAGGGATGATTTTGGGGGAGGGGGAAAGCGGTGGGAGGAGTCAACATTACACGGAAACATAGTTAGTAAAGGAGATTTGCAAAGCGCTATTATTTTATTCACTAAATTAATTTTCGATTTAATTTTTTTGTTTATTTCTAGAGTTTCTAAAGCGCACAAATTAAAATAAGAATTTATATTGCAATTTTTTAAGTTTGTTTTTGACCCCCGACGCAAGGAGCGGTGTTAAAAACAAACGGTGTGTCTGTGTGTCTGTGGCACCGTAGCTCCTAAATGAATGGACCGATTACGATGCAGTTTTTTTTGTTTGAAAGCTGACGTAATCGAGATGGTTTTTAACTACCATTCATGAAAATCTGTTCAGGCGTTTCAAGGTTATCAGCTCTTTTTGTGTCGGGGGCTTCTTAAAATTTTGAAAATTTTACTTATTTCTTCATTGAAGCTATGGCCTGACTTCATTAAATGATTAGCAAATTCGGAGTTATTATTATTATGTTTACGAAATAATAATTACTCAGAATTTGCTAATCATTAAATAGAGTCAGGCCATAGTTTCAATAAAGAAAAAACTGTGTCCTGGTCATCCACCTCCAAGACCTAGACAAACCTCAGCCCATGAACCCGGTCTAGAAATTGTTACATAATTAATGCCCATGAAATACAAAAAATAATCATTTTTCATTCCGACCACTTCAATGATTTCTTTCCAGTGTGGGTTTTGGTATGCAGGACCAAACTACTCTTCCGATTGCACTTATAAGAGCATTCAGTGCAAAAGAATGGTTTTTCACCAGTGTGGGTTCTAGTATGATTAACCAAATCAAATTTACGTATGAACCTATATGTGCACTCCGAGCATGAGAATGGCTTCTCTCCAGTGTGGATTCTAGTATGTATCATTAAATCATTTTTTTGCATGCACCTGTAAGGGCATTCTGAGCACGAGAATGGTTTCTCTTCATTGTGGGTTCTAATATGAAACACCAAATTGGTTTTCTCACGGCACGTATAAGAGCATTCTGAGCAAGAGAATGGTTTCTCTACAGCGTGGGTTCTAATGTGTTTCAATAAATCTCTTTTTTGTATGCATCTGTAAGTACATTCCGGACATGAGAATGGCTTCTTTCCAGTGTGGGTTCGAAAATGAGACACCAAATTGCTTTTCTCACCACACGTATAAGAGCATTTTGAGCAAGAGAAAGGTTTCTCTCCAGTGTGGATTCTAGAATGTTTAACTAAATCATATTTTTGAATGCACCTGTAAGGGCATTCCAAGCACGAGAATGGTTTTTCTCCAGTATGGGTTCTTGTATGACGAACTAAACTGCCTTTATCCTTACACTTGTAGGCACAAGTCGGGCAGGAAAACGACTTCTTTCCTGTGACTGAATGCTTTGCCTCTAGGTCTCCAGTCCCAAAAGTAGATGATTTCGGCAAACCAAATTCTGAAAAACCATATTAATGATATTGAGGGTATTTGACAGATCACATCAAAAGTATTGTATTTCCCGTAAAGGTTGTAGACTTTATCAGTTTTAAAACAGAGACGTTATGAACACGTTTAAACAAATTTTACATTGTTATCACTGAAATATCAAATGTTCAAGGATGGGTTGTTTCAAAAAGTTTGATAAATTCATAAAATATTTGAAGTCCTGTGTTTATTCAAGTTCTGTGATTATTTCAGTTTCATGCAGCAACTGGCCTGTAACTAAATAATAACAGAACTTGAAAAGAACCTCCACGGAACGTGAAATTGTGACTTCAAATATTTGATGATTTGTCAAATACATTGAAATAACCCGTCCTTAGAGTTATCGACTTCACCCCTGTGGTTGGGATGATTTTGTTACTCTTGAGTTTGAATTTGTTCTTCGTAAAATTTAAAAAAATACTTTTATTTTATATTATAATGTTGTTTTATCCAAAATAAGTTAGCGAATGTACGTATTTAAGTATTTCTACGCCGATACACAGCACCTGCAATATCCCTCAGCTACTTGTCAAGAATAACTATTATTCTCATTTTAAACATTAGAACCTTCTTGAATTCTAGCCTATTGAATATACCAAAACAACTGCATGCAGACTAAAAATAAAAGAAAAGAACTTCAGTAAGTTATTTTATAGTAGATTCAAGGATTTCACACACCTTGTGATGATAAATATGTACTTCATCTTATAAATCTTTGTGTGATAAAATCGGGACCTCAGCGCGGATAAGCCGAACAATTAAGTAAGGCGAACTTTATTGGATTGTACTATGAAATGTAAAAGATTTAAATAAAATTTTAATAAAAAAATACAGTTTTTCAATGTGAGATTGTTTGTGACATGAAGTGAAATATGCTTAAATGTATAGATATATTTTCTCAACTTGTTTGTTTAAAAAGCGTGTTTTTCCTAACGCTAGTACCTGAAATAGAGAGGCTACATATGACGAGAACTGGCTCTTGAGTTTGGTGCAGGAGTTAAAAATATTATAATAGAGTACGATAATAGGTCTTAAGTAAAATGATGTGGTAACTTCGAAAAATATAAAAAAGGCTTGAATTGAAGTAAGTAAATGATTTTTTCATGATTTTGCGGGTGTTCAGTTTACAAAAGAACTTGTTAAAAATTAAATAATAGCTTTTGTATCTGCATATATATATACTAAAACTATCCTGAACAAATAATGTGAGGGCAGAGTTCATTCACAAAATAGCCAAATATTGAACTGGCTATACAAAAATCCGAAATTAAGTCGAGTAACAGTGGTGTCAGTTGCAAGTTGCAAGAAAACACGATTCACTCTCTGTGAGAAAATTGAATGAAGACGTGGTACATGATTTGTGCACTTTTCAAATACTTTTTGGCAGGAATCAATTTTTAAAACTTTTGTACGGAATAAATTCGGCCCCCGAATTTTTCTCTAGAATAATGACGAAAATATTTGCTGACACATAAACACCACATGACATCTAAATCAACATATTATATTCATTTCCGCCGAGTTGCTCCGAGCTGCAGTCTGCAGGTAAGCCAACCTCAGGCGGGAGAGGGCTCCAGAAGAAAAAAATAATGACTTACCTCGGCTTTGGTCGACCCTTTCAGGATGAACGAAACATTCTTTCTTAATGTCAGGATAGTCAATATCTATTTTATAGTGGGTGACACATTTTTGAGCATGTTCCTCTGCCACAAGAGCCTCCGGTTCACACTTTATCGCAGAAACCTCTTCTAATTCCTGTTTGACAATCCCGTTCTGCAATATAGCATCACAATGGGATGTTGGACTCTCCTCTTCCGGGATCGTCTCCGGTTCAGACTTTATGAACCCGACATTTGAGGTAAAAGGATCCATTTAGGGTAACTGCTTTATGATTCTGATGTTTGCAATATATTCTGGAAAAAATAAATTGTAATTTTTAAACTCGCTTCTCAACTATACTACCGTGAACTTCCGAGTGAAATAATAAAAGACATTGAAGTTTGGTACAGGTATTCAACCAGCATAATAAAGCAATTGGAAAACATTAAGTATAGTCTGCGTAGCATCGCTGTCTAGACATTTTCAAACATACAATTTATTTCCGCGCCAAAGTCCTCGTTTTGGATTGTGGTAAAGGATTATGTGATTCTAGAATATTAAAACAGATGGGTTTGCAAATTTGTTAGATAAAAACACAAGCTAATTGACACTTTGATGGCTGGGAACATAAATAAACCAATCTCGCTGGTAAGAAGCCCGAATAATGAATTGACCGGTAATTATGTTGTTTGACATTTGTTGAAACCATAGAAAACTTCAAAATATGTCTGGCATTATAAGATAAGTACCATTTACACACAGAGTTCGGAGCGGGACGTGCCCCGCGCCACTTCAGGCCGCCGCGCAGAAAAGTCTCAGTGAACTGCACCGTAATCTTACTTACGTTATTTACTTTTCTGCGCGGCGGCCTGAAGTGGCGCGAGGCACGTCCCGCTCCGAACTCTGTGTGTAAAGGGTACTATAGTGATGTGCAGTGTCTACAATCCAGACTTTTCATAATTTTTGAAAGCCATAGAAAAACCTATATCTGATAAAAGTGTAGGAATTCTAAAATAATATGAGAATTGATGTTGGACGTTACTAATACCGATCAAAGGAGCATTGCCTCATTATCAAACCATATTCAAAAATATATATGTTTAGTTCTGAAACGGCTTATGAACTGAAACCCTTTTTCCCAAATTCCTTGCATTGTTATTTCCTCCCTTTTTGTCCTTCTACTTTCATGAAAGGCCCTTACTGACAAGAAGAAGGTGATGTCTACCTACTTGGCACACATACCCAATATTGTACAAAATCGTAAATTACCAAGTGTTTCGATAGCTCTTCGAAATTTATGGCGATTCTGGGCCGCGTGAATCTTGTGTGAACAGTACTAAGAGAAAATAGGGAACGGAAAATGAAGCTGGAGAGGATGCCACCAGAATAATGAAAGACCTATCTGTAGAATTGGTTTCTCCTCTGTTGTTCCCGGGGGATTGCACATAAACTCAAGACGTAAACTTCTTGCCCGTTATCGACCATGAAAACTTGCCCACATGACAATGTAATGCGACTCGCTGCGCGTTAGAAATTGTACTGAGGTCTGAACGAATGCTTCTCCCGGTGACAGGTTGGATAAAGGTAATATTTTGTAGTTAGGTTGTTAGACAGTGGGTGTTGGATGTGGGTAATATTAATTAGGATATTATTCATCAATAATGCCCGCCAAAACCACCAACATATACCGCCCGCCAAAATAACCAATTTTCCAAAACCCATCTAAACTGGTCGATTCCGAAACAATACAATATATATGAAAAGAAACCTACTCCTTAAATTTTATCTATTTCTTACAAACTAGGTGCACTTGAAACTAAAGACTACACGTGCAAAACGTTAAGAAAAAAAATAACTCAAAAAACATTAAAAAAAACCAAAAAATAGCTGAATCGCAATCAATACGAAACCATCAAAGGCATAAAAAACAAAAATATATGAACCTATTTTACCAAGATTCAGACTAAAAGAAAAACGTTATCCTCTATTCTACAGGTAAAAGGCAAAGTTTTGCCACAAGCCGTATATATACACCGTCGCTGGTTTGAACTGAGGCTACACTTACGACTCGTCAGAACCTGGTTTCACTTCCTTATCCTGCCAAGCGGCCATTTTAATGTAGGACTTACAGTATCTTTGATGATCACTTAGTCATTTACTTGGAGATTTCGGGTAGGCTTATAGCATTTGAAAATGGTTTGGTCTAATGGTATTAAATTCAGTTCGAAACTCGTCGTGAAACTGATCACATCTCACTCTAGAAATCTGGCTTAAAAGTCATAAAAATACTAATTAATAAAACAAAAAGTAATGACAAAGTGTACCACCTTTGTGCCATCATCTTGGAAGACCAGCTTCGTCAATATTTAGATCCAAGCAGCCTATGAACAAAGCAAATGTAAATGCTTTCTCTTTTCAACTTGCCTCATCCTGTGACTGATTTAAAAAAACGCAATCAATTGTCTTTTCATCACAAAAAATAAAGATTTACAGTCCACTTCTACTGCGAATGATTGAATAAACGGGTTGGTTCTTATTTCTTTCGTCCGAAATAAAACAATGAAATAGACCACGAATAACCGATGCCTGGAATAGAAGGTATAGGCACTAAAGATTGCATATCTCGCAATTTAGACAAATGATTGGAGTAATAGTAAAATGGATTACTAATCTTCTCTAACATAAAAAAACACTCCTCTTACTGAATAAAAAACAGAGTTTATTTAATATTTAATCAAATATTACAATTTGAGGTTTAATTCATAAAGTTAAAATAAAAATTAAATATTCATCTTAGACTAGCAGAAAATACAAAAGGTGTCGCATATTAAATAAAATGCATAAAGACTTATCCAGACACTATCTAGATTGCATTTAGTGCGGGTTTGAAACTTTGAAACGAAAAAAGAGGTCCTGGGTTCGAGTCCCAGAGGTGTCAATATCTTTCTTCTGATTTTTCTGTTTTCAGATTTTCGATTGAGTTTCACTTATATTGTCTTCATTTAATTAAAGAGTTTATATTTAAGTTATTTCATTATAAATCAAAATCATCATGAATTTTTGTTATTTGTTTTGGGGTTTTATGCTGTGTTGCGCAGTTTCCATCATCTGCCTTGATGATGGACACTATAACGCTGTCAAAAACGTTGGCTAAAGAAGGAGGTAGCGCAACACGGCATAACCCCCCAAAAACAAATAACGAAAATACTTTTGGCCGTGAAAATCTAAAAACTTATCAGGACAATAAAAGTTTACAACGATATCTCATTTATTTGTTTCCGTGTACATGGCACAATATGTGCGATTCACATATGAATAGTACAACAACGTAAAAAATGTAAAGTGAAAAGTAAGTTAGTAAGAGTTAAAAAGTAATAATTAATAAGCAGCAAGTAATAAGCAAAATGTAAAAATAATCATGAATCTTAAATATCATGAAAAAAATAGGTTTAAGTTTTCATGATTTTAGGTTCCAAAATATTCAAATGTTCAAATTGAAGTTCATCCAGAGGACGAAAATGTTTCCTAGCAAGAGTGATTTTTGTTGAAATGACGTCGAAATTGATACTTGTTTAGGCACCTGTAAACGCATTCTGAGCATGAAAACGGTTTCTCTCCAGTATGGGTTCTAGCATGAGTAATTAAACTCCTTTTTCGTATGCACCTGTAAGTACATTCAGAGCACGAGAATGGTTTTTCTCCAGTGTGGATTTTAGCATGTTTAATTAAATCACTTTTTTGTGTAAACCTGTAAGAGCACTCCGAGCACGAGAATGGTTTCTCTCCAGTGTGGTTTCTAGTATGTATAATTAAATCAAATTTTCTTGCGCACTTGTAAGGGCATTCATAGCAGGAGAAAGGTTTTTCTCCAGTGTGGGTTCTAGTATGATTAATTAAATCACTTTTTTGTATGCACCTATATGAGCACTCTGAACATGAGAATGGTTTCTCTCCAGTGTGGGTTAGAGTATGTCTTACTAAATCACCTTGTTTTATGCACCTGTAATTGCATTTAGAACACGAGAATGGTTTCTCTCCAGTGTGGATTCTAATATGGTAAACCAAATTGCTTTTATATGTGCTCCTGAATGCACAAGTATGGCAGGAATACGATTTTTTTCCTGTGACTGATTGTTTTGTTTCTAGGTCTCCAATGCCAAAAGTAGATGATTTCGACGATCCAAATTCTGAAACAACTTTTAAATTATTAATGGCCTTCAGGGAACTTGTAAGATAAATAACACATCAAAGTATTGTATAAACTTTATCAGTTTTAACTCCTCTGACATGGGCATACTCCATCAGAAGGTCGGACCATTCCCGTTTTGCTTTAAAATCCAAATAAATGGAACATTTCTGAACAAAAACAAAAATACAAAATAAAATAGGGTTTTCAAACACAATTTAATAAATAAAATTTGATTATAAGAAATATTTTTTTAAACATAAAAGAAGTTAAGGTTTTTTATTTTTTCAATTACTGATTACGGAAAAAATAGAAAATCACGCATATTTTATTAGACAAAAGTATTATAAATGTTATTGCTACTTCACGTTTGTCGTTTCAAGAGAAAATAATGATTAATCAAAAAAATCACATAGTTTTCAACAATACATATATCTCTTTTTTTTCACTCCCGTGGGTGAATCGGGAATTTGATTTTTTTCTTAAAAAATGCAACTAATAGCTATCTTTGTAGCGCACCTCTGCAATACCTTTTGATAGTAATATGGAACTTTCTTGTTTTAAATATTAATAATGTTTGTGAGATTAACTGAATTCCAATAAAATGCATAGGTATAATATATATGTGGTGTAATTTTTTGCAAACCTTGTTCTTTTATTTTCTTGATTTGTTTTGTTTAAAAGCACATGTTAGTTAATAATGTCAACACGCTTCAAAGTAAACTTCAGCTGTGTTTAATTTTTTTAATTCCATCTACCAAGAACGACTTCACTTAACTAAATGCCGAAATTCACATTTATTCTCAAAAGTGAATGTTTATGTAGGTTTTTAACGAGACCGAACTTATTTTAAGATAATTAGTCATTAATTTGGCATATGGATAAATTCTTGCCTTTGTTCAATTGACCTGTACCATTGACTGTTTGCAGCAAAAATCATAAAATGCAAACAAACTTTAACTTTGGATTTTTCGGGGGCGTACAAGCGACTATATCTAATATTCAAAATAAATAAAATACATTGTTAAAAACAATTTCATTTTATATATTTTCATATTATAAATAAAAGTGATTAAAACTAAGATTTTTTTTTATTTTGAATTCAAATGGTATGACAAAATAATTTTAATTTTATTGAAGATCTTATATTGATTAGCCTATTCTCTTGTGTAGCTGGCGGTAGAGGGTGAAATTGTAAAAACACGAACATTTCAAAACCAAAACGACTTCACCTTATTTTGCCGGTAATAATAATGTTTTACACAATGGAAAGCCAATCGACCGCGAAAGCGGTTTCTTTCACGGGCAATTCTGATGAAATTAACCATTAATTGGTATAATTTAAAGAAGACAACTTCAACAACATTTACCAAAAACGATGTGTAGTAATCAAGTTTGATCCTCGCTATGTTTTCTTGTGAATTTACTTTTATGTTTCCTTTCTTCTGTAAGGCATGAAAATTGTGAGTTTTAAAGGGAAGATTTAAAATAAATGCTATAGAAATTTGAATCTCCACACATACTTAAAATATCCTGAAAACAATGAGTGATGTGGGTAGATTTATTGACAAATGGACAAATATTGAACTAGCTTTAAAAAAACCCAAGTATAAGTCGAATAATGGGGATGTCGATTTCAAGACAACCCGATTCACTTTCTTGGAATAGATGGAATTCGTGGTAAGTGAAGACAACCCAATTCAGAATCTAGTGTTAGATTACCCCGAGACATCTAAATCGACGTGAAATAATAAAATCGGTATAAGTGCAGTTCCACTGAGCTGCTTCGAGGTGTAATCTGCAGGGTAAACCAACCTCAGACGGCAGAGGGCACCGAAATAATAAGTTAATAGCTTACCTCGGCTTTGGTCGATCCTTTCCAGCCGAACGAAACATTCCTTTTTAATGTCAGGATATTCTGTAGCTATTTCGTAGTACGCATTACATTCTTGAGCATGTTCCTCTGCAGCTAGAGTCTCCGGTTCACACTTGATGGCAGAAGCGTCTTCTCTCTCCTGTTTGACAAAACCGTTCTGCAATATTGCATCACAATGGGATGTTGGACTCTCTTCATCGAGGATTGTCTCCAGTTCGCACTTTATGAAAACGAAATCCGAGGTCACAAGATCCATTTTCGGAAAACTTCTTTATGATTCTGGTGTTTTGAAATATTCTGGTCTTACAAATCGTCAATTTGATAGCGCACTCCGCATTAATAAGTGCTGTTGACGATGACAGATATGTAAGTAAAATAATGTCATAGACAAGAGGCTTAATTAGAGATGGTCAGTATTCATGTCTTGGTTAACTGCACCGGTTCCTTTGTTGTCATTGAAATATATTTTTTAAATTATTTGTGGAACCGGATATATTTAGATCCAGTTGAATTTTGTGTAAAAAATAAAGAGTATTTCGAAAAACAACCAATCCAAAAATTATAAAAAAAGCTTCGGGCTCTTAACCGAGCTGAAGTCCAAAATTTTGAGAGAGAACCCCAAGAAGCCAGCTGTAAAACCGGTTATTTGTCCAAATTCTATCGGAACCGATTTAAAAAAAAAAAACTTTAGTGGGAAGACAAGAGCAATTCTGTAAATATTTGGACCAGTTCTTATAAAATATCAATACCATTTACCGGTTTTAGAAAACGTTTACGAGTTTTTTTTTTTATTTGGGCGGAAAATATTCAAAATGTCGAGCAATCGAGAAAAAAGTTTTAAACTGCGATGTCGCTCCAGTGCTTATGACATTTCTAGCGACGTTTCAATTCTGAATGGTGGTCTAACACCAGGGGGATACTGAGAGTATCTTTCACTCTGGAGTGCCGCAAATATAATTTTGTTATATTTGTTTAATTAATCGTAACAAATTAATATTAAAAAAATTATTTGGCCATGCCGGGATTCGATCCTGCGACATTCGGATTACTAATTGAGAGCCTCAACCCATGACCTCGGATGCCACAGTTCGGCAATCATTAAAATTAACATTGAAAACAGCACACATAAAGTTAGTTCTATTTTCTCATTTTTTTTTTTTTTTTTTTTTTTTAATTTATTTATTTATTTTATAAATCAACAATCCAGTCCCGCTAAGCCAATTGCAATTGGCTTGACAGCAGGTGCTTATAATTCCTTACAAATATATTTAAAGTTATAATTTACATCTTTTATCTACAGTTAAACATTTTTTCATAAATTTTATCAAGTATCAAGTATCAAAATAAATATTCTTTTTCCAATAACCAATTTTTCACCATATATTTAACCTTATTCATAGAATTATGTTGCTTTATATTGTCAGGTAATAAATTAAATATCTTTGGTATGTTGTATTCAAACGTTCTCTGTCCGTACTTATTATTGAATTTCGGAACTATTAACCCGTCGTTACGCGTGAATCTAGTGCTATATTTATGATCTAGTTTCTCTTTATGCTGCGGGGTAAATATATGCTGAATTATAATTTTATACCATAGTATTGCCTTCACAGGTAAAATTTTTGCACTCTGAAACAGCAACGGAGTATTGTGTCTTTGTTTGAAAATGTTAGGGACAACTAATAATTTTACAATTGCGTTTTGTGCAACTTGTACCATGTAACTTTAACAGATATTGGTTGGCAGAATGTAGAAAAATGGGATACTTTTTAACTTTACCCTGACCTTGATAATGTTTTCTAGCAAAGACGGTTTTTGAAGAAATGTCGTTGTAATATGTATAATAATATAATGCATTGTTTTTACACTTGAGCGGGCATTCCGAGCTCTATAAGAGTTTCTCTCCGTGTGTGTGTATTCTATTATGAAAAGCCAAATGGTCTTTTTACATGTGTCTCTCGCTAGACGCGTAAGTACATTCCGGGCATGAGTATGGTTTATTTCCAGTGTAGAATATTACGCACTAGTATGCTTTTCTACATTAACCTACAATTTCATTTAGGGAACGAGAATGGTCCATCTCTAGTTCGGGTTCAAGTATGAGTATAGATCCTTATTTAGATTTAGATAGATTTCGCAGACGTCAGGGTTCAAATTACCCGAGGAGTAATAATAATAAATAATAATTACCTACCTAAAATAAAATTATAACAAAATACAAAATTGGTGGATTATTATCTTAATCAAAACTGACCATAACCTCCGATGGACACATCAAACAAATCACAAATCAACTTCTTAAAACAATTAATACACATGTTCCTAAACAAGAATTATATATTATAAACTAAGGAAAATGAAAATAATATATTTTGCACTTAGTCAATCCATAATAGACTACGGAATCATTGTTTGGAGAGGAGCTACAAACTCAGCTATCCACTAAAACTTAATGATAAAAAATTGGATTACTTATACAGACCAAATATATTCAACGTGTTTAACGTACTAAATATACACCGATTATACGTTAAAACACTACTAAAATACATTTTTAAACAAAAAACAAATTTCAACAAACTCAAATTATCACTAACAAATCAGTTAGACGAGTGTAAAAAAAAATATAAAAAGCTCCGAGAGTAAACGCAGGCTTTGATAAAGACACAAAAAATACCAAGCAAAAAATCATTCAACAATCTTTCACTTGATTCAAAAAAAGAGGAAAACAAAAATAAATTCAGATACAATATTTTAGAAAATAGTTTAAAGAACGTAAATGGAATATTTCAAAAATAATCTTTAAAAAAGCAAACTAAAATTTAACACTGGTCATTCATTTTATAAGATATATTGGTTGGTCACAATGTATGTCCCAAAACGGAATACTGTCAAACTTCAAAGTTTATCCTGACCATGGGAATGTTTTCTTGTGAGAATGGTTTTTGGTAAAATAGCGTTGTAAATGACATGTTTTTAGAATGGATATCCCAGCACGATAACAGTGTCTTTCTAATGTCAATTAAATTGAAATAATGAATAAGCAAATATTTTTTCATAAAACTTATTAGTGCATTCCGGGCACCTTTTTTACAACGTGGGTTCTACCATGACAAACCAAACTACTTTTCCTATTGCACCTGAAAGTGCATTCCAAGCACGAGAATAGTTTCTCTCCAGTATGGGTTCTAGTATGATTAACTAAACCCTTTTTTTCTTTGCACATGTAAGTGCACTCCGAGCACGAGAATGGTTTTTCTCCGGTGTGGGTTCTAGAATGATTTACTAAATCACTTTTTCGTACACACCTGTAAGGGCATTCAGAGCACAAGAATCGTTTTTCGGTTTCAGAGGTTGTGTGGGTTCTAGCATGTCGAACTAAATCACTTTTTTGTACACACATGTAAATGCATTTTGAGCATAAGAATTGTTTCTCTCCAGTGTGAGTTTTGTTGTGTAGGGCCAACATACTTTTCCGATTGCACTTATATGAGCATTCAGGACAAGAGAATGGTTTCTCTCCAGTGTGAGTTCTAATATGATGAACCAAAGTGCTTTTGTCTTTAGACTTGTAATTACATTTAGGGCACGAGAATGGTTTCTCTCCAGTGTGGAATCTAATATGACGCACCAGATTGTTTTTCTGCCAGCACCCATAGGAGCATTCTGAGCAGGAGAATGGTGGGTTCACTCCAGTGTGGGTTTTGCTATGTTGGGCCAGCATACTTTTTCGTTTGCACTTATATGAGCATTCAGGACAAGAGAATGGTTTCTCTCCAGTATGGATTCTTGCATGGCGAACGAAAATGCTTTTAAACTTACACTTGTAGGAACAAATAGGGCAGAAAAACGATTTATTTTGCCTGATTGATTGATTTGCTTCTAAGTCTGTCGTGCCAATATTAGCTGATTTTGACGATCCGACTTCTGAAAAATAATATTCTTAATCATTATTATTAATGGCATACTTGTCATATAAACAACACAAGAAAAGTATTGTTTTTTCTGTGAGGTTGAACACTTGAGGACAAACAAAGTCGTGATTAACGTGATCGAACAAATTTTACAATAAAAGTCAAAATAAAAATATGCAAAAGCAATTTTAACTTTGGAATTTCCGGCGCGATACAAGCAACTGTATCGCTTATATTTATCAAGCCCATCCTTTTGGGTGCCAATTACACTGTAGGCACCAATTTGTATTAAGCTTAAGACGGAAGTAGTAGGTGAAATTATTAAAGCACAAATTTTCGAAACCAAATCAACCTTACCACATTTTCCCAGTGTATTGCAATTTAGTTTTCAAAATAAGAAGCAAATTGAGTTAAATCGGTTAGTGAAATATGACAACTAACGCGTTCAAGTGCGTTTTATAACGAATGTACTCAATAATGGGTTGAATTAAGAGAAGGTTAAAACTTCAGCAAGTACCTAAAGTAATCAGGATTGTTTCCTGTTATGTTTCGCCTTTCTTTTCTATGACAAGAAAATCTGGAAACTTCGCCAAGAATTAAAAGGGAATATTTAACATAAATGCTTTACAAATTTGTATCTGCACACACATACTTAAAATTCCCTGAACACAATGGGTGACGTGGATAGAACGTATTTACAAATGGCCAAATATTGAACAAGCTATAAAAAAATCTGATTTTTAGTGGAGTAATGGTGGATGTCGGTTGCAAGATAACCCAATTCAGAATCTAGGCCTAGATTGATAGAATACGTGGTAAATGAATATATTGTACCACATGACATCGAAATCACTAAGACTGGATGTGCAGTTTCGCTGAGCTGCTTCGAGATGCAGTCTGCAAGTAAACCAATTTCAGACGAGAGAGGATAACATAATAATATTTGATAACTTACCATGGCTTTGGTCAATCCTTTGCAGATAAACTAAACATTCCTTTTTAATGTCAGGATAGTCAATATCTATTTCACAGTATGCGCTACATTCTTGAGCGTGTCCCTCTGCCGCTGGCACCCCCGGCACACACTTAATGGCAGAAATGTCTTCTTCCTCATGTTTAACAATCCCGTACTGCATTATTGCATCACAATGGGATGTTGGACTCTCTTCATCTGGGATTGTCTCCGGTTCGGACTTTATCAATCCGATATCTGAGATCATTTTATCCATTTCAGTTGAACTGCTTAATGATTCTGATGATTGCAAGATATTCTGAAACTAAAATTGTCATTTTTATAACGCACTCAACAACTGCATTGCCGTGAACGTCAAACTAAAACAGCATACATTGCATACGAATTAAGCAAGCAGAGTAAAGCAAGTTGAAAGCAGGAAGTACAATAATCATAAATATTTCTTCATTCCGGGAATTAGCTGGGATGGTGCAAAGCAATGAAAAACACATATGTGTGACATAATTTCATAATAACGTGATATACGGGAGTTTGCCGATGGTGCCTATGTCACTAAGCTCTCACTAAGGCACAGGCGCATGGTCGGGAAATACGCCAAACGCGCGTCCAACATGACATCGTGTACACGATTGACATTTGTCACATGAGAACGGGTCGCTCATCGACTCAATTGCGCGGCTGTGGAACGATCTGCCGGCCTCCGACATGGGTTTCTTCAAGACCAATGTTTACTCCCTCCTCTCCTAAAAAAATTAATAACTGTGTTTGTTGTTTTCATTGATAAAAATGTGTTTTATTATTAGTTGACATCCCAACCATTACTCCGTTGCTGTTTCAGAGTGCAAAAATTTTACCTGTGAAGGCAATACTATGGTATAAAATTATAATTCAGCATATATTTACCCCGCAGCATAAAGAGAAACTAGATCATAAATATAGCACTAGATTCACGCGTAATGACGGGTTAATAGTTCCGAAATTTAATAATAAGTACGGACAGAGAACGTTTGAATACAACATACCGAAGATATTTAATTTATTACCTGCAACATAATTCTACGAATAAGGTTAAATATATGGTGAAAAATTGGTTATTGGAAAAAGAATATTTATTTTGATACTTATGATAAAATTTATGAAAAAATGTTTAAACTGTAGATAAAAGATGTAAATTATAACTTTAAATATATTTGTAAGTAATTATAAGCACCTGCTGTCAAGCCAATTGCAATTGGCTTAGCGGGACTTGTTTGTTGATTTATAAAATAAATAAATAAATTTTTTAAAAAATACAAAAATAAAAAAGCTTAAATTTCCAAGGAAAAATAGGACATAAGTGGATACGTTTTGGCCTAAGGGCTGTCATATATATTTTTACGCCTCAGAAGTATGATAAGACTTTACATAACTCTAGAATAGATTAGGCTTCTAGGATTAAAAAACAATAGAAAGGATGACAATGGATGAATATACGACAACGATAATATAATTTAGAAATACGATTTCTAATTTCTTTAGTTCTAGGCTGTCCAGTAATTATCAAATTAACAAAATAATGTTTATGCGCCAAGGTCCTCGTTTTGAATTGCAATGAAAGATTATTTGAAAATAAAATATTAACGCATACAACGCGAACTCTTGGGCAAAAAAAAAGTTATATTTACTATCGACGGCTGGTCGTTGTTGATAAAGTTCGGAGTAGAAGAGAGAGGAATGAATGAATTTGAATTGACGGTACCTATCTGTATCTACATAGTTTGACGTTTGACAGTTTTGAAAACCATAGAAATATAAACGACCTGACTGGCATTGCAAGCTAGTGATGTGATGTGCCTAATCGAGACATTTTTGTAATCCATAGAAGACAATATAACCATAAATTGTCTCTTCTTGGGTGTGGTATCAAAGAACTATGAATGAACCAAGAATAGGGTACATGCAGTTTATGTAATAGTGTTTTCAATGCGTTTAGTATATGTAAAAAAATTAACTTCAGTCGAATATTGTATGAAAATTCAAATATCAAAAACGAGTCAGATTGACTAGTGAAATTGTGACGTCACAACGCACCCACCGAGTCCCACGTCAAGTTGTTTTTGCTCCAGTTGTTGGTTTGAATTTGATTAAGTTTGATAGTCATAATCGTTTAGTTACGTATCCTCAACCCATTTGTTTGTATAAAACATATATTTAAATACACACTATCATGACAGACAGTGGTTTTCAAAAAAGGACAGTCTGATAATTTTTCAAAAATCGACGCAATAGAGAATTCCAGTCCAATTTTTTTTATGAACCTTCTAACTTAAAAAACTGCATTTTTATTTTTATAGTTAGTTTTAATAGTTAAAATAAATGTCAAAGTTTTAATTTTTCAAGATCCCCCGAAAACCACCGAATCTAGTGTGACGTCATCATGACTAACCGAAGTATGAATCTTGTAGGGAACTGGAATCAGCTATTCGACTCCCGCCATTTTGAATTTCAGCATTGGAGCGTTTTCATAAACATTACTGGGCAATACGATCGTTTATTGTACAGTTAAAGTTTTTGAATATTTTAAATAATATAGATAAACTAATAGATACTTTATTTTTGATACTGAATTATTAAGGCCTAAATAATGTTTCAATAAAAACAAAAACTATTATATGTCCAATTCTCTATTAACCAATAACACGGAATGCCGAACGGCTTGCGTCTTCATTTCTATTGATTTCAATACAACTTTGACCCAGGTGACGCGGCGCGGTGACGCCACGCCGCCGAAACCCAGCAATAGGGTGTTTTAACCCATTGGCCATAGAATTAATGAGCTAAAAAATTGGCCTTCACCACTGAATTAATCTTGTACCAAAAATTGAGATCCTACATTAGTGTACTAAATCTATTGGAACTTTTGAACCATTTATTCAAATGAAATAATTTCTTTAAATTTGTTTACATATTAGATTAAGGTAAAGAAAAACATAAAAATTAAAATTTAATAAATATTAAAATATGTGTAAATTAGGAAACAAAAATAACTTTCTCTTTTTTCGTAAGTTTTTTTTCACATTTCAATTCATAAAGTTACAAAAAACATAATATTCACAAATCGAACTTAATAATTTTTGTTTTTTACATACATGTATACTAATAACTAATAAAATAATTTGGTATGGTAGTCTCCAAAGCAATCAGAGACGTGCAGGGTCACTTCCAAAAGTCTAAAACCACTCGCAATATTGAAGAAATTAAATGGCGGCTGGCTGCATACAAAACTTGACACACAAATATCATGGAAAAACATAAGAAACATAATTTTTTCAATTCAACGAAATGAATGATTAATTACCTACAGAGTGTTTGTCATTTAAATTTTTTTTTCAAAAAAGTCACTGTTGTGCTGGTTTTTCGTTTTTTGGCGGACCTACTCTAGGCCGGCGGCTCGCCGGGGTTTGTGGTTAAGTACCTGAGTTGCACACCCGGTGAGCTGCCGGGGTTTGTGGCCAATGGGTTAATGACACGTTTTAAAATGGACTTTTTAATATTTTTTTAAAAACTCTACGTTAAATATTATGTAATAAAACTTTTATATTCAGAATCAGCGTATATTGATCTAAATGAACATTTTTTTTAAAGCCAAAATATTTTTCACTGGAGTTTCTTATTATGGTGGCACTTTTTCATCGCATGACACCGCTTTTTACACATAATAACATCATTTGGGACGTTTAAAAATAGTTTGTTTGGTGTTGAAGATGTTGTTTTTGTACACTTTGGTACAATACAGTATTTATAAACGGTATTTACGGTCATTTTCTTCGACAAACAAATGATCAACTGAAGACTGATTACTAATGACCGCTGTCAAGAGGTGCGCAGTGACGTCACAAGCCAAAACCGCCTTGGAGACTATCAAGCGGCTTGACCAAGCACGTAGTTTTTAGTCTATGGCTAGCATTTTGACCGTCTCCAGAGGATGCTTGAGGCTTGACTCAAGCATTGTGCAATAATCTACGTGGTTGACGCGAATTTATGTATTTTTGGGCGTAGACAATAAATCATAGACAAATACGTACCTGAGTAGTGATTTTAGATACAACATATTACATATCATGTAAAACGTTTAATAAAATAGATAACATTATTATAAAATAGGTATTAATTGTTTTTGTGTTTAATTTGTAGAAATCCACCTGATTTTTCTTTAAAATTAATGTAAATATATTTTAATGATGTTATTATGTTGATGTTTTATTATAAAATTAATATATAACATTTATTATTACATAATAAATAATGCTTTGTCTTTATTAGATTCCACTTCGCTCAAAAATCACTTTCGACTACCGAAAATGACAGGAGGCGTCAATGCCATAGACAAAGGCTTGACACGATGGCTTGAAGCGCGCATCGAGCTGTTCTGGCAAGCATCCTTAGACAATAATATAAAATAAATGTACGTGCTTGCAATCAAGTCTCCAAGCGTTCTGGCAAGCATTTGTCTATGCCTTCGTGTATTTTTCGATAGTTTGGGTATGGTTGGGGTGGTTTGGTATATTTTTGCAGATGACTAATTTGGTTTATTTATTTATTTAACAGTGAATTTTTTGCGGCTGGAATATAATAAAATATAACAGAGACAAAGCATTCTTAGCTCTTGCGTTGGTTTTGTATTTGAATAAAAAGAAACAAATTTAGTGTCAAGAATGGTACAAATTGAGATCCCGCTTTATTCATGAGCATTCACAAAGCGTGTTACAGGCTACAGCACCAAATGATTTCAAGCATTTTTTTCCAAATAGATGACCGTATTTGTGGGGCTGAAATCCAAAATGACTATAATCTGATGGTAAACCTATTTTGCTCACAAATTTTTATAAGAAAATTGTTACATGTTTTATCAGCATTCTCTGCTTGTCCGTTGCTACTAGGGTGATTAACTGGACTAGTGATATGTTGCATCCCATTTTGCTTACAAAAATTTTCAAAGTCTTAGGAACAAAAACATGTACCATTATCGGTAACTAAAGTTGCTAGAAAACCAAATTGTGAAAATAACCTACGAAGAACCTCGATATTTTCTTTTGAAGAAAGACTGTTCACTTCCAAACACTCGACTCATTTCGATGAAGAGTCTACGACTAAAAAAAATTGTTATGTAAGCTACCATGGTCAATATGCACTCTAAACCATACTACAGGTTCATAAGGCCACACTGTTAGCGAACTTTTTGTGAATAGGATTTAATTTCTAAACCATCTCTACAATTTTCTGTTATTTTCTCCAGATCTTGATAATTCTTGGCCACCAAACGAAACTTTTCGCAATACCTTTAGTCTTAACAACCCCTAAATGAGATCTACGTATCATCTTTAAAACTTCTTCCCTTAAAGACTCTGGAACTACAACTTTGTGTTGATATAAGAAACACCCATTTATCTATTAAAATTACTACAAGTACATTTTTTTGATGATGCTGGCCAACCTTTGATAAGATATTTTTTTATTTGACCAACATCTGTCCTTTTCGGTCTAACTTTTTATCACATCTAGAAACAAATCGTTATTTCCGAAATAATTAATGTAACCAGTCTCTAAAATACAAATGAAAATAGCGTAACGTAACAAATAAAATCTGAACAGAAATTTGGAAAAATGTGTGATCACATGCGATACAAATGGGCTAGCTCAATGAGTGCTAACCAGAGCTGGCGCGGAAGTCCCGGATCACAAGTGAGTAACGTGAAGATGAAATGAAATGAAATTCTCCTTGCGTTATGCGAAAAGTCGCTCCTTGAGGGAGCGTTTTTTTTTCACAAACTTTTTTTATCGTTATGCGAATTACTCGTTATGGGAGTTGCTTGTCACGAGAGGTTCCACTGTATTTTTTTGTCGATAATTATTTAAATTTTTATTGTGTATGTTCGATTTTTTTAACGTAATTTTGATTTTTAAGCAAAGCCTTGGGCGGCCCGGTACCACGATCCATTTGATCCACGGATCGGTACTGATCCGCCGGACCATAGGCTGGGGACCACTGATCTAGAGAACACGTACACGGTTTCCCTTCATTTTTTGCACTAGAAATACAGGGATGATTTCCTTCGGATTGCGTCAGCAGATGGAACAAAAGAAATTTGAATTATGAACACGAGAGTGTTTTTAACTCAGTTCCTTTTTTTACATTAACTCCACACAGGAGGCCTTGGGGAAAATAATTTCTCTCAAGGACTATAAAATTTGAGATTTTTGAGGAGAGAAAGGAGTGAATATTGGTCTTGAAGAGACCTATGTTGTAGGAAACAGGAAACACAGAGGCAGGCAAATCGTTCCAAGGCCGAGCTGTTGAATTCAAGAAAGACTCGAAGAAGCGACTCATTCTCATGTGGCAAACTGTGTGCATACGTTGGGCGCGCGTTCGGCATGTTTACCGACTATGCACCGGTGCCGAAGAGATCAATGACACTTGTTCCTCGGAGCATCTTCCATTAAAAGGTAGAACAAGGATGGCATTCCCAACTGACGCCTGTGCTCTAAAGATTGCAATCTATTTATTTAGGTGGGAAAATCTATCAAACGGACCCCCCGTTTTTGCGCAGAGTCGAGGGTTTTTTCAGATATTTTGGAGCTCCATACCAGAGGTGGCAGCCGTGGGGCGCCTTTGCGATTTGTGCAGGGTTAGCAATTGTGTACTATTAAAGAATCTACGGCCCCAGTAGGTATTTTTTGGGAGGCTAATTTAACTCTGGCTTCGATGGAGCCCCCATACCTGACGGATGTGTGTAGGAGTTCACTAATCCACCTGCTTAAATTATATCGTATTCAGAACATGTGAATGGATTTCCTGCATTTACAACAAATTTATTGAATGCAATATTTTTTTAAGAATTTTATATTTAGGTATAACAAATTTATATAGAATTTTTTTTTACTATTTTATCGCGAGAACACAACACAATGGAATTTGCAGGAAAACACTTCTTCTTCTTTAACACAATTTATTTAATACAAATAAATTAGAAATACAAGGTACTATTTTCCTTCGCTTGGGTGATCTCCAGGATTACACCACAGAAAAATATCGAAGGTCTTATTTCCCTCGATATCTCTATTGTCAGTTCATTACAAAACTAAGCTATGGGTACAATTCACAGCTTATTAAAAATGGTGGGAACATAATATTTTAGCAGTTCCCACAGCTATGATTTTAAAATCTAACTTACAGAAAACAATAAAACTATTACGTAAATTCGGCCTTAATGGCTTCCAATAAACTACATCTTAACATTATGGAATTAACAAATATTGCAAATTTTTATTACAAGAGGTTCCTATTATTACCTATTAGAGGTTACTATTATTGCGCCCTTAATGAATTGTTCCTCAATATTGAAAAATGCCAAACAATTACTTTTGCGCGAATCAAAAATCCCATTAATTTTCAATATAGCATCAACAACATTTTCCTGAAAAGAGTAGATCAAATCAAGGACCTCGGTATTATATTTTATAGTAAATTAACTTTTGTTCCTCACATTAATGTAATAACTAACAAGGCCATGAAAAGTCTGGGGTTCATCCTGAGGACGGTGAAAGAATTTAAATCACTAAATTCGTTTAAATTGCTGTACACTGGGCTGGTGAGATCAAATTTAGAATACAATTCAACCATCTGGGCTCCATTATATAAGACACACCAACTAAGAATTGAAAGAGTGCAGCATAAGTTCTTAAGATTTATTAATTATAAACTCGGTATACCTGTCGAAGATCTAAATTATGTATATTTAATGGAATTACTTAATATAAGCGATTTAGCGTCAAGGCGCATAGCGAGCGATTTAGTTTGTCTTTTTAATATTTCGAATGGCAGACTGGACGCCCTTGATTTAATCAGTAAAATTAATTTGAGAATACCCACGCGCGATACTCGCTCTAATGCAATTTACCTTGTAACTAATTCTGCTAGTAATTATTTTGTTAACTCTCCTCTGCAAAGACTTCATATACTCGGAAATAAATATTCCTCTATAGACGTTTATCGTCATCAATCGATATCAAAATTTAAACTCAGTGTATTAGAACAATTAAAATAAATCTATTAATATCATGCACTATATAGCACCTTAATCGAAATATTATGGTAGCTATGTTTCGATAAACACGTAATAAATACTTTAAAAAAGTTTGCTAATTACAGACATAAATATTGACAATCCTATCGTATTTCCCTCTATAATTAAAATAACAATCTCACATTAATTTACTTACCATATATTCTATATTTTGTATATCTTATATCTTATGTTATCTTTATTTTGTTTCTTATATTTATATTATGTTTATATTATATTATGTTATTTCTTATATTTTTCCAAAAACATGTACTGCACTATATGTAAAAGCCCTATGGGCGTTTAAATAAATAAATAAATAAATTACTTAGGGCTAAAGCCGAGAGTGCATTTCTCCTTGGGGATGTCATAAAATGTCGCCAGCAAACACTTTTCTTTGAACACTTATATTGGGGGCTGCCATATAACAACAACAACATAAAACACTTTGAAAATAATAAAAGAATTTGTTCCAAATTTCTAAAGGAATGTGTCAATACGATACCAGACAAAATTTTGGTCTCAAGGTTTGGACCTTATTTGTGAAACCGTGGGATAATATTTTGTTTGTATATTTTGCACATTTTTTTTAAAGTAGAAACTACGCGTAACTAAAATGTCTTAAATAACGCGAATATTACAAACGATTATTTTACAATTTTTTATGAGAAAAACTCTCTTTTAATAACTTTTGAAGGTTATTCCCATCAACGTAATATATCATTGAAGAGGAAGATAATATGGAAAAAGAACTAGTTGAAGATAATATTAATGATTCTAAATATTTGAAATATGAGATTGACAAATATGACGGTTTGACAGAAGGTGGCAATAGCGAAATTGGAAAATGCGCCGTCCCGGTAAGACGAGAGGTCTGGGTTCGAGTCCCAGTTGCGACCATTGTTTTTTTTCTGTTTTTCTGTGTCTTGTTTTCTTTCATATTTTCATTTAGATAATAAGTGTTATCTTCTTCTTCAATGATTATTTTACAGACTAAATGGATAAGATTGCATTCTGGAACGAACAATAACTAAAAAAAGGTACATTTTTAGTGTTAATGATTACAATGATTTATAAGTTAGATAAGTACAAAAGGTTAATAACAGAAAAATATAAATATGAACAGTAGGTACTTGAAGAATGGAAAATAGTTATAAATTTGGGTTTCTCATAATCCGCCTCACTAGGCTAGCTTGTGTTGAGGCAGTTATTTTTAAGTTTTTCACAATGCAGACGTTAACTTATCGAAGAAATAAAGCAGATTCGGCAATGCTATTTAAAATTACACATAACTTAATCGATAGTCCTGATCTTCTCAATGCCTATCATTCCATGTTCCAAATCGCAACAGTAGACAGTCGCTTACTTTTAATCTCCCTCTTTGCAACACCAACTCCAAGCAGAACTCATTTATCTACAGATCCACACACTCATTTAACTTAAATTATTACCACATTGTCATTTTTAACTCGACGTTACGTGACATAAAACGAAAACTCTCTACGCAACATGACTCAAACTAGGAAGTTCAATTCACCCCTCCCTCCATATATTCACGTCCTTAGCCTCTTAATCCTAATCCTATATTTTTCCTACCCCCCCCCCCCCCTCCTCACATATTGCAACTAAAAAATAAACTAATTAAGAAAACACCTTTATAATGTCACACTTTATCATTAACTTTAATCAGTGGAAAGTTCATAATTGGCATTATTTTCTTTATCATCATTGTATTATTGAATAATTTATGATTTGCGGTCAACTTTTCCTAGAAAAAAGTCAATTTATAATACTTATTAACACACTTACACTGCATCCCAATGGCATAAGTTAAAGGTTGCTTATAATAACGCTTATCGCCAACTTTTCCGCCTACGGAGATACTGCAGTACTACGGAAATGTTCCTAGAGGGACGAGTACACACTTTCCGAGCACTTTTCCGCCACCGCATGCGAAGTTTATGGCATAGACTGGGCCAATCAAATAATACGATCATCACCGCCATGACTGCATGGATGGAGTCTCCCCTGATGGCCCTCTGGAGACGGGAGACGATGAAATACCCCCCGTAAACAGATGCATGAATCCATTTTAGTGTTTAATATTTTTTCAGTTTCATTTCTCACGTTTTTCATGCTTTTTCGTGCTTTCTTTTTTGATTTTTTATTTTATCTTTGTGTTGTTATTTACTTTTAACCTTAACCTATAATTTATCTATTTTTTTTAATGTTTTGCATTGCACTACCCCTGCATACATTTTGGAATAAACTCTTATTATTATTATTATATTAAAATATAATCACACAATAGATTGGCTGCATTAATAATAACTTTAAATAATGGCAATGAATGCATTGGATTCATTAATAATTTCGAATTTGGGTGAGGGCACCGGAAAAGGACCTATCATTATTTTTGATCCTAATTGTTGTTACCTTTGAATTAGCAGTAAGTAATAAATTAAAAGTAAAAATAATCGGGTTTATCAGATCATAAAAAAGTTTAAGTTTTAAGCATCGTACGTTAGCAGAGCTAGAGAATGTTTCCTAGCAAGAGTGATTTTTGATAAAATGAGGTAGTAATTGATATTTGCTTTTACACCTGTAATTGCATTCTGGGCAGGAGAACGGGTTCTCTCCAGTATGGGTCCTAGTGTGAAGAATTAATTGACTTTTTTGTATGCACCTGTACGCGCATTCGGAGCACGAGAATGGTTTCTCTCCAGTGTGGGTTCTAGTATGATTAAGAAAAGCACTTTTTGATAGGGTCGTGTAAGAGCATTTAGAGCACCAGAATCCGGTGTGGGTTTTAATATGATTAACTAAATCCTTTTTGTATGTGCACGTGTAAATGCATTCCGAGCACGAGAACGGTTTTTTTCCAGCATGTTGGGTTCTAGAATGTACTAGTAAATTACTTTTTTGGTTGCACCTGAAAGTACATTCCGAGCAAGAGAACGGTTTCTCTCCAGTGTGGATTCTCATATGATGAAACATATTGCTTTCATATGTGCACTTGTAGCTACAAGTAGGGCAGGAATAAGGTTTCTTTCCTGTGACTGGTTGTTTTGTTTCTAGGTCTCCAATGCCAATAGTAGATAATTTCGACGATCCGAATTCTGAAAAAACAACATTTAAATTATTGATGGCATTAATGAAACTGGACTGATAAATCAAAAGTATTGTATTTCCCCCGCAGATTGGAAACTCTATCAATTTTAACCTCTCAGATCTCGGGCATATTCTGTCAGAGAATTCACGTTTCGCAACAAAATCCACATAAAAGCATTGTTTCTGAATATTTTCAAAAACTAAAAACTGTTTTTGAAAGGTTTTGGAATACTCTTTTATATTTGATTATTAGAAATAAAAAAATATATATTTATAAATGCTAAAATCTTGAAAGTAAACATAAAAAAAAGTTTTGTGTAACTTAAATAACTGATTTTTTTATTTTTTTTATTTATTAAATTACAGAAAAAAAACATTTTGTACAAGAATTAGAGTATACCCACAAAGCTTACATATGGCAGCTTGTCTGCAGGTTCTAACAATTAAAACATTCATAATATAATATCTAAGAAAAAATTTGTAAATACATTTAAAGTTTTAAGGAAACATTAGAATAGATCATAGTAGTATTAGATAATTTAACTTTCAACTATAAATATATAAGATATTTCAATATACCTACCTAATAAAAGATATGTAGGCAGCTATATTAAGATATTCAAAGATACATTTACAGAGTACAGAGTTTTCGTTCATTAACCATAGTTTTATCATTTTAGGACTTAGTCTCTCATTTTTTTCAAATTTTATGTTTTTATTGATTTTATAGAAAATCACTGGTATTAGATATTCAAGAGTACGGCTTCCATATTTATTTAATATTCGAGGAGTTTTTAGGCCCTTTCCTTCTCTAAATCTAGTGGTATGTTTGTGTACAAGTAGGTGTTTGTAAGGGCTTTCCCCCATATTATCCATAATAGTAGTGAACCAGTGGAGACCTTTTATTGTAAGTAGGCTCTCTGAGCCATACAGTAGTTTTAAGTTATGTCTCTGTTTGTAAATCTTTGTTGTGACAATTTTTTTTATTATAGCGGTTTGTAAATTTTCAATATATTTAATGTAAGTAGTGCTTGCATGTCCCCAAGTTCGAATACCATATCTAAGGATGGATTCAACCATAGAAAAATATGAGTTTAAGAGTACAATGAGGCAAAATAAATTTTAATTTGTAAAAGTTACTAGCTAAGGATCTGAGCTGGTTACAAATTTTAGCCACTTCTTTATCCCACTTAAAATTGTTATCAACAATTATTCCCAGATAAGTATATTCATTTGTGTAATCTATTTTTTCACAGTCACAAACATTAACAATTCCTCTATGTATACAGTTAAAGCTATGAGCGGTTATTTTAGGAACATTCCACATTTTCAAACTTGGAGATTTTATGTACATGCATTTGGTTTTTTTAACATTAATAATTAATCCTACACCATGAGCCCATTTGAGAAGCTCGTTAAAATCTCTTTGTAATTCTTGTATAGCAATTTCAGGATTTTCATTTGATACAACAAGAGCAGTATCATCAGCAAAAATGAATCGATGAGCTTTTTTGAAAATCTTACACATAGCAATTACATATATAATATATAATTTTGGACCTAGAATTGACTCTTGCGGTACTCCCGATTTGATGTATCTTGATTTACTAATTATATTTAAAATCTTCACACTCATTTTTCTATTCGACAAATAGTTTTTAAAGAATAAGAGGAGTTTACCCCGGATCCCTATAAATTCAAGCACTTTAATTATTTGTATATGGCTAAGTGTGTCGAAGGCTTTTGAGAAATCAATAAATAGAACCAATACATGTTGTTTACAGTTTAGTTGTGAATTTATATGATTAGAAAATTTTTCGAGCAATTTATCGCAACTTTTATTTTTTTGAAAGCCATACTGGCATTCATCAATAATACTCAGATTTTTTAAGTATTTATCTAGATTTATTGATATATATTTTTCTAAGATTTTTTCTAATGCAGGAAGTAAGGAAATCGGCCTGTAATTGTTTATTAAAGAGTGATTTCCATTTTTAAAGATAGGCCTTACAATGCTATATTTTAGTTCATCAGGAATATGGCCCGTATCAATTATTCTGTTAATTAAGTGGGCGATTATAGGACTAAGTAATTTAACATGTTTTTTCAAATCATACATACGAATTAAATCTATGCCTGGAGTCTTGGAATTTTTCATACCTCCGATAATTAATTCGATTTGCTTTGTATTTGCTCGTGGTAGATACATTGTGTGGTTTAAATATTCTGGCGTGTATTCTGACGCTCGGACATCACATATATGTAATAACTTATTTACCCCCTCATCAAAAAAGTCTGCAAAATTTTCTGCCACTGCATCTTTCGATTTGGATTTTAAGAAATATTTTGATATGACTTCATCACAACCGGATTTATCTTTCCTTCCTAAAGTTTTATTAATTTCATTCCATGTTTTTTTAATGTCTTTGAAACAGTGATTAAATTTATAGTTATTGTATAATTTTTTTGTGTTTATTATTTGTTTATTTAATTTATTTCTGTATTTTTTTAAATCGATTTCATATTTTTTGTTGTTAGGTGAGTTTTTCCATTTCCTCCAAAGAGTATCTCGTGTTTGTATATTTTCAATGAGGCTATCATTCATCCAAGTTTTTTGATAATTGCGATATTTTTTATCAAATTTTGTGATGTTACTTAGTTCATAAATATTTTTAAATTTCGATTTCATTTCTTCGTACAATACATTTGGTTCAGATAATTTTAGCATTTCATTCCAATCAGTGATTGAAATAAATAGGTTAACTTTTTTTTCAGAGAGTGCAGTATAGTACTCAGTGTGCGATTTGTCTGAAATGTGTTTGTCGTAGGTAGTGGTCAGCTATTATTGTTTCACATACGCACGAACTGATTTCTGTGGTCTCCCTCTCTCTTATATAAATATGGTCTAGGCAAGTAGCCGTTATATAGTTTGACAATACTGCTTCTCGTGTCACATCGTTAATAGTTTTGACCAATCCGAAGTTGGCCATCAGGTTTTCGTATTGTATTACAATCGGTTCGAGTTCATTTAAAATGTTTACGTTCGAATCGCCAAGTATTAAAATGGATTCTTTAATGTCAATATTGCACAATATAGTTTCAAGTTCATGGAGAAATAATTTTTTATTTGTGTTTGGAGGTCTATACATTGCCAATAGATGTATACGTTTATGTTTGTAAATAGAGATAGTGCCGTAAACGCATTCAAAATTTGTGGTAACAAGTTGAAAAATACACATTTTTAGTTAGACAAAAGTATTATAAACGTTATTGCCACCTCAGTTTTATGTCGTTTCATGAAATTACGTCGTTTTACGTCGTTTCATGAAATTATAATAATTAATAAAAAAATCACATAATTTTTCAATCATTCGCGTTTCTTAATTAAATTACTATTTTTTTTAAGGCGCGGTCCAAAACTTTGGTGTCATAAATATGTTCATTATATTCTACCGTGCTTAACTTTTGGATTCAAATATAAGACACGGTGTTTTCTTTTACTACATAACAGATGTCGTTTCCCGTAGCGGGAGACACAACGATTTCTATGAGATTTTTGTTCCCAAGAGCGAACAAATTAGCTTAAGGGTAAAATAGAAACGCGATGAACACGTTCGAACAAATTTAACGTTGTTATCACTGAGGCGTATCAGGCCCAATTTTATTCCTGAAATATATCAATAATTTATGTGATCCAAACTGTCTGTGATATATATTAATGATTTATGTGAAACTGTCATGGCTCAGCCATTAGTTTTGCAGATTACACAGTCCTTCTCTTCCATGGAAAGTCATGAGAGAATGTATTCGAAAAAGCTCAAAAGGAGATGAATCGGGTAAAACATTGGCTTCATTTAAATTCACTTCCATTAAATGACACAAAAATTAAACAAATTAAAGTCAAAATCCACAATAAACAGACAGGTAACCTCAATACAAACCTAAATATAAAAATTCATAAAGACCGATTACACTGAAACAAGAAAATCCTTGCAACTGCCCAAAATTGAATGAAATACAAGCAATAAAATATTTTGGAATAAGTTTTGACCAAAATTAAATTGCAGTTCCCAAGTGGAAAATGTGAGCAAAAAATAAAAAAAAACTTACCTATTTTTTCAAAACAAAATTAAACATTTTAGATAAAGAATAGCTAATTAAAATTAATATGCATTAGCCCAATCTCATCTACAATATTGTCTTATCAGATGGGGAAGCTCATCCGATATCACTATAAAACCAGACCTCATAGCACAAAGGGCAATTTTTAAAAATTACACGAGTCCCTATCAGAACTTCTACAGACTGCGTTTTTGAAGCACTGAATTTAATGTCACTGAAAGAATTATACGCAAAATATATTATAATTTACGCATTCAAAAACCAAGATAACTTTACACAGACAAACTCAGGCCGATTCAAAGATCCACATTACAACATGCATTATTTCCATCAACCAACAACTAAAACGTCTTTTGGAAAAAAAATATGAAATATCTTTCTATATACATAATTATTTAATATCCTCGCTCTTGCAATAAAAACTGCAAGTTTCATAAAAAAAATGAATTGTGGACATGGGAAGGACGAACAAAGATTAAATTTTGCAGCCTCATAAAGATTAATGCTTGTTGTTTGCGCCAATCAATGTTCTTTTTGTTTGATTTAGTACCTACTGGAAAACTGCTTATCCCTTTGCCCAGTTCCTTTACCCAAGTACCTGCCCAGTTCCTTTATCCAAGTACCTACCCATCCCACGCCAAGACAAAACTAAATAAAACGTTCGATTTCCGCATTCACTTGTTTTTTATTTGACTTGTTGAAAACGCACCCGCTTCGAGTTCGGAGAAATTTGTGCATCTTACTTTAATTGAAACGCCATAAATTTAATTTGCGAACTTATTGACCACACCGCCGCGGCTGCAGAAGTAACCGTGTTTATCATATGTGTACAAGTGAACTATTATAAAGACAAGGGAGAATTAAAAGGACCACAGAACCAGCGGCAAATGTATAGTGAACTCGGTAAGTTTTGGCAATACCCATCCTTTTCCTTTTCCATTGAGTAGTTTTTCAGTAATTGTTTTTAGAATCGCACCGCACCCGCCTGCGAACGAATTGATTTGCGCAACCAATGTGCATTCTTTTAGAAATAGTTTTTGAGTTTATCGCGAACAGATAGACAGAAAAATGCGGCGGAGGCCTTTTTTTATTTATAATATGTAGTGATTCTTGGAACATGTAAAATTTCGCTTTCATGTACACTTCAGCTGATTTTTTTTCTAAAACTCCAGGTTGTACCATAAGCGACTTCACCACACTAAAATTTATTTTTATCACCAAAAGTGAATACAAGAAAAGTTTTTGACGACACCGAACTAAGATTAAGCGTGTGGATTGATTTGGGCAGCAAAAATCAAAGCATGGAAAATTAACTTAAACTTTTTATCACTTTTATTGATAAAATCTTCTCTTTTAGGAATCTATCACACTAGACACCAACCGGTAAAAAGTGTAAGCTGGCGGTAGTGCGTGCAATGGAAATCACATAAATATTTCAAAATCCAATCGAATTCACCGCTTTTCTCACTATTATGTAAAAAAGTTTCCAAAATAGGAAGACATTTGGGTTCGTCCGTCAAACCTGTGAGTTCAATCTGACCGAAAAAATGGTTTTCTTCATCAGCGGTTACTGGTGGGATAATCCAATAATTTGTAAAAACTTCAATTATCTTTACCTGAAACTGTGCAGAATTCAGGACGGTTCGTTTTTATGTTTCCCTTCATTCCTGCGTGGCACGAAATACGTAGGGAAGTATTGATAGGGGAAAATTAAAATAACTGATTTAGAAATTTGCATCTGTACACGCAAACTGAAAATATCCTGAACAATTAATGTGTAAAGGGTATAAAAATAATTCACCAAATGTCCAAATATTGAATATGCTATTATAAATCCTCTCTGTGGGAAGATTGAATGAAGATGTGGAAAATAAAGATACCATACCACATGACATCTAAATCAGCATATGTTCAGTTCCGCTGAGTTACTCCGAGCTGCAGTCTGTAGGGTAAACGAACCTCAGTTGGGAAGAGACACCAAATTTAAAAAAAATAATGATTTACCTCGGCTTTGGTCGACACTTTCCAGATGAACTAAAAATTCTTTTTTAATATCAGGATACTCAATATCTATTTCAGAGTATGCGCCACATTTTTGAGCGTGTTCCTCTGCCGCTAGAGTTCCCGGTTCACACTTTATCGTAGAAGCACCTTCTGTCTCCTGTTTGACAATCCCGTCCTGCAATATTGCATCACAATGGGGTATTGGACTCTCTTGTTCTGGGATTTTCTCCGGTTCGGACTTTATGAACTCGATATTTAAGGTAATTGGATCCATTTCAGGTAAACTGCTTTATGATTCTGACATCTATGAGATATTCTGGAAAAATTAAACGGTCATTTTAAAAAGCACTTCTCAACTACACTGCTATTAACGTCAGACTGTAATAATATGTACGTTGAAGTTTTGCACAGGTATTCAACCTACATAATAAAGCAATTTGAAAACGTTAAGTATAATCTGCAAACTAACACTGCCTCGTCGTTTTAAAAAATACAAATAAATGTTTCCGAGCCAAAGTCTCCGTTTTGGATTGCGAAGAAGGATTATCTGATTCTAGAATATTAAAACAGATGGGTTTGCAAACATGTTAGATAAAAACACAAGCTAATTAACACTTCATATTATTGACGGCTGGTAACATAAATAAAGCAATCCCGCTGGTAAATTGAAGCAGCAAGAATTAATGAAGTGACGGTAATTATGTGGTTTGACATTTAAGAAAACCATAGAAGACCTCCAAATCATGACTAGCATTAGTGATGTACAGCGTCCACAATCGAGATATTTTGATAATTTTCGAAATCCATAGAAAAAGATAGATGTGGTGAAATCGAGAATTCTAGAATATTTTATAAGAACTGACGTTAGACGAATACCGATCAAAAGATCATTGCCTGATTATCGTACAGTTTGGCAATTAAGTCTAGAAATGTATTAAATTGGAACTAAGTTTTTTCATTATTTTTTTTGTGTATTACAGACTGTGTGTCCATTTACAATACACATGTGATACAAACTACACATTTATAGATAAATAGTAGAAATAAAAAAAAATAAATAGTAACATGAGATTTAAAGCTGGTTCACATTACGCTATTAAATATAAAAGATCATAGCACGCCAAATAACGCTCTCCATACAATCCCTTCAGACCATTCACACCTAAGCGTTTTTAAGCGCAAATCAATCATAGACAATACACATCTCAGACGTAACCGCTCCAGACGCGATATCGCAGAAGATAACTCTCCCCTTCTCGGACTAAAACAGGAGAGGGGGTCATTGTAATTACGGAGCTGCCTAGACCCGTGGATGACAGATGTCAAGTTGACAGATTTCAGTACAAAAAATATGCATTCCGTTGCCGCTCCCTAATTCGACTGACCCCCTCTCCTACCACAGGAAAAAATATTTGATAGCCTCTTGTGAAAATACAAAAGATAAGCGCTCGCGGTTCAACAGATATCTGCTCGTAGATTTATAGCGAAATGTGAACAAAGCATTATACATATAGCGGGTAATTTGTGGCGCTTAAATACCTCTTAAATTCTTCGAGGCTACAGTAAAATATGTCAATCGTTTTGGAAGCGTTGTTTAATAGCACTATATCTAGTGTCATGCTATGCCGAGCCAGTACGTCCGTTCTGCTATGTGGTATACATAGAAGTTCATGGTACTGTCCCTGACTGTAGTTGTTTGGCACAAACAACTTGTAGCATTCCAGGAGGCATGGGCTATCTATTAAATTATGTATTATTTTGTGCTCCGTTACAGCAAGGGCCCCACTCATCCTCGACTGGAGACTTTGGCAATGTGTTTCTGTGAGCAGATCTTCTTGATGCATGAATTGCGGGTACTTTCCATGTATTCTCTTATACAGGTATCTCAGAAACTTTTTTTGGATCTGTTCCAATTTTTCAATGTATTTTATTTATTACTATGGCAACACCGAATTACTAGCTTTGTTAAAGACGTTTCGTATGGCTGTCATGTTATATTTCACAAAGCACTCTCTCCAGGGTGAATTGCCTAAAACCATGTTATATTTGTATTAATCCGATGTATTGTCTTAAATCCGTATAGAATATATACTGAAAATCGCTCATTTAATTATTTTTTTTTATTGTTTGCCTGTGCATTGTTTGAATTGAATTAAAATGAACAAGCCAATATGTAGTGGTGCAAGAGAAATTATTTACTGCGTTTTTCAACGCTGCCTGGACGAATAAATCGCGAAGAAGCTCCTATCTAATTTGGAGGATGTTTACAAACGAACTACAGAAATGACTGGTATGTAGTTTAGTTTTTTTTTTTATAAATGTCATTAGTATTACAAGATTTATGCCAATTTTTGAGCGATTATAACCATAACAATATGATTTGAGGTTATGCTTAAAAATCCTAATTTGACAGTTGTTCATTAGTGGCCACAAGAAAAAGGGAATAACTCAAAAAAAAATAATGATAATGTGCAATTTCTTTAAACCCATAGAAAAGTTATGTTTTTCTTTCTTTCCTTCTGAATTAATTTTATGTAGTATGTTTTTTTTAACTACCTTTTATAATAATAATTTTAATGATGTTTTTCACCCGCAGGTCTCGATCAACGGTATCAATCAACAAATCTCAATTAACGGTATGACGAATCGTAAAGGAGGGGAAAAAGACATGTTAGATTTCTGTTGTGGATTCATCTGCTGACACATTTCGAAGGAAATCATTATCTTATTCGATGTGCAGTTATAAAATTCTAGTTGTAGACTACGTACGGTATGTGCTGCCAGAATCAAAGAAAATCCATTTTCATGTTCTGAGTGTAGTTTTAATTCGCCGCATACAGATTTAATTTCAATCAGTTGGGTATTTGGAATATAACAATTAATAAATTAAATAACAAGTTGCAGATTCATCGTGTACCGAGTGAAGCTTTACATTTGAGGATTTCAGTTGCATACCAAATGCAGCAAAATTCTGAGAAATCGACTATTCCGTGTGTAACTCTTATTTGGGAACCCTAACGCAGAATAAATCTAAAAGTTAAAACCTGCCTTCTATTCTAAACACGGTGTAAAAATTTAAGATGCGAAATCCTTTTACATGCATATCATTCTCGATTTCCGAAAGCAGTCATAAATTTGTGGTAGAATTAATGAAAGTAATCTTTATTTGAAAAATATGCATCACGTGTGATTATAAAAATCGGCATAAAGTGCTCCCCCCCTTCTCTGGCTCTTGAGAATCTGCGGTTGAAGTACTCAAATAAGACTGCGTCCGTAGTGAGTGGCCCGCCAGTGATTTTCAAATCGTCAAATTCGCCCGTCTGTTCAAAAGGTTGGGCAGCCTTGTTCTAAAACCATAAAAATGTTATAATAAGTACAATAATGCCCAATCACAGGCATTGCCTTCATCAGATTTTTTTCTGTGTTTTTATTAGTTAAACTGTTCCAATGTATCAAAATATGCATTTAAACTATAAAGCATTTTAAAAATAAATAAATAAATCTTAAATGATAACATTGAGAGTAAAGTATGCCAAAAATAAATTCGATTACCAATATACACAAAATTAAAACAAAACTCTTTTTACTGAATAAAAAACACATGTTTACTTGTTGAAATTTTTATTATTCCTTAGCACGAGAATCTTTTCTATAAAATGCTATTATTTATTAAATGACAAAGCGATTGAATTTCAACGAGCATTTCTAGGACGATATTGCTTACTCTCCACGGTGAGTTAAAGAAAGAATGTCCAACTTTTTTTGGCAACACTTGTAATTGAATCCCAACCATAACAATGGTTTCTTTTCAGTGTGGAATCTGATGGTTTGCGTTTAAGCATTATGTACTATTGTTTTTGTAAGCGCCTTCACGTACAATACGTTTACTACATTTCTCGCCAGTGTGGGTTCTGGAATGCTGGACGAGGTTACCTTTCCGATTGCACTTATTAAGAGCATTCAGGACAAGAGAATGGTTTTAAACCAGCGTGGGTTTTAATATGAGACACCAGATTGCTTTTCTCACGGCACCTATAAGAGCATTCTGAGCAGGAGAATGGTTTCTCTCCGGTGTGGGTTTTAATATGTTTAACTAAATCGCGTTTTCGTTTGCACCTGTATGTACATTCCGTGCAAGGGAATGGTTTCTCTCCAGTGTGGATTAAAGCATGAGACACTAGATTAATTTTATTACGGCACGTAAAAAAGCATTCTGAGCAGGTGAATGGTTTATCTGCAGTGTGGGTACCTCTATGTAGGGCCAGTCTATTTTTCCGATTGCACTTATATGAGCATTCGGGACACGAGAATGGTTTCTCTCCAGTGTGGATTTTAGTATGTTTAACTAAATCAGCTTTACCTTTGCACCTGTACGTGCATTCCGTGCACGAGAATGGTTTCTCTCCAGTGTGGGTTCTAGTATGTTTAACTAAATCACCTTTATTTATGCACCTGTACGTGCATTTCAAGCACGAGAATGGTTTCTCTCCAGTGTGGGTTCTAATATGAGACACCAGATTGCCTTTCTCGCGGCACCTATGGGAGCATTCTGAGCAAGAGAATGTTTTCTCTCCAGTGTGGGTTCTTGTATGGCGAACAAAACTGCTTCTCTCCATACACTTGTAGGCACAAGTCGGACAAGAAAACGATTTCGTTATGACTGAATGCTTTTCTTCTAGGCCTACAGTCTTAATAGTAGATGTAGACACTAATTCTGAAAAAAAAAAATGTTCAAATTATTTACTCCTCAACTTAAATCAAAAAATTATGAAACTTTGGTATTTGTTTAATTAATTATTTTTACATGACACGACAAAAAGTGAGTTAAAGATAACTTTTATAATAAACTTGCTCAATAAAATAAGTGTGTTATTTTTTTTCGTTGTCAGGGATTTAATTTAGAAAAAACGAAGGGTGATCAATTTTTTTAACTTTTTTATGTTTGCATTCAAAATTTCAATATTTGAAAAAATACTTGTTTATTTCAAATGACAACAATTAAGGATGGTATTGCAGTGTGGGTTGTTAAAAACAGATTTTGATGTTATGAAAGCGGTCCGAATAACTATTTAATTCAACCGTGAATGATTTAGTAAACGGGTAGGTGCTTATTTCTTTCGTCCGGAATAAAACAATGAATTTTATCACAATTAATAAGGGTTAAACCGACGCCCGGAATAGAACGTACCCCTAATATCTTAAATGTTTTCTCTACAATCCCCAAATTGTCCGAAAACCTTACACTTACTAGAATCACTGTAAATAAATAACATGATTTTACCTAATCAATCCGAGCGGATCCTTTCTAAAACATCTCTCTATTTATATGAACAATTTATATTATGTTCGCTTGAAAATAAAACGCAAGACGATTAAATACATACGGCTATAAAAAAGCGTTTGAAACGGTTAATAAAAATCTTCCTATAAAACTTTGCTAATTCGAAAAAGAGCTTAACATTTTATTATTAAAATGGAGCCAAGTATCTAATCTTATACATAAGAGAGAAGCATTTTCTAATTCCCTTTCGCGTGGCCTTCCCCGATCTTTTTTAGTACCTTGTGGCTGTCAAGTGGTCACCAGATGCTACACAAAAGTATATACCTACACCTAACTTTTGTTTATGGCATTTTTTCTCATTGGTTCTCACCAGGCAGTGATTGCCTAGGTTTTAAATGAGGTTAGGTACATAATATAAGTTTTATTGGTAGGTAAAACTATTTTATTATGTAGCCTGAACCGTCATTTAAAACCTTTATTGAGATCTGTTTGTTATCGACTGGTGACCACTAACGCTAATGTGATGATATTAAAATATGTTAAAACACTGGAATACCTACTCATGTGTTACCGTGGGTGGAATAGGGAAGTCAGAGACAATGCCCTGTTTACCTCCAGAGAAGTGTTAACTTCTCTTCTGTAGAATTTGGCAAAGGTGTCCCGGCTCCTCCAGTTCCCTCGAGCCAGGATGTCATCCAGTCTAAAATTATCAAGCCAGTTAAGTGATGCCACTGCTGCCCGTATACTTCCCGGGGCAGCTGTGATCTTAGCTTCTTTTAGAATCGTTTTGAACCAACGTTTGTTCTTAAAGCTGCCTTAACTGCTTCTGATGTAGGGATGAAGAGTTCTGTTAAATTCTGCTTTGTTTCTCTCCTTCTTTGGAGATTTCAACCAATTTTTTAATCCAGTGTGTTGGGTCTTTATTTGGCTGATTGTTGTTTATCAGCATCCAACCTACTGACCGTTGGTACGTAGCGGAGTCTGTTTTGGATCCGAAAACTGGCCATAATGAGACCCATTCCTCATTTATGGATAATTTGTCTGGTGAACACTTTAACAAGGTCAGGTCACTCACTCTTCGTCCCGAAGCTAATAAAAGTAAAGTTGCTGCCCTTCTTGATATTTCAAAAAGATTCAACTTTTTGTGTGGGTTAGCTTTAACCAGGTCAACACCGCTCAAGGATCCCAGTTAGGAGGTTTGGTCCTTTAGGAAAAAAAAAAATAAATAAAAAAATAAAAAAATCAGTTATAAGCTTTATGTAAGGGTCATTTCATGAAGATTCCCTAAAGACTCCTAAATTCTCCAGTCTCTCAAAATAAATACAACTATACTTTTGCCAGTAATCTTTTAATGTAAATTCATGCAAAGTCCAGTGTTTTAAATATAATGCCCTCCGCGTGCAAGACCGTATCTTCTGCAACTATCTTAACGTATCTATTAACTTTCTAATTTCTCGGAAGTGACCTGCCAGGTAAGTATGTTTCTGTATCTGTTTGTAAATAGTTAAATTAGATAGAACCTAGGAATTAATAATAAGCTGTACAGCGCCCTTGAGGTGATTTTTCACAAAAACGGCGCTCTACAAATTATCCAATTATTATTATTATTATTATAAAAATCAATGTATGTTTATTTGTTCATATGTTATACGCCGTCGTACCATTCGTCGGATTTCAATGAAACTTTGGTGATTTGGGCGCACGCCCGCGTAGTTTAAATATAATGGTAAGCTATGGCGTTATGAAATTTGTATAAATGAAAATGAGTGTACGAGCTAAAATGTATTTAATATATTTTAGCAGCGGGGAGGGAAGGCAGAAGGTTTATGAGCTGCTTCGAGCTCAGGTCTGCAGGGTAAACCAACCCCAGACGGGAGAGGGCACCGGAAGAATAAGTAAATAGCTTACCTCGGCTTTGGTTAATCCTTTCCAGATGAACGAAACATTCCTTTTTAATGTCAGGATAGTCAATATCTATTTCGGAGTGTGCACCATATTCTTGGGCATATTCTTCTACCTCGAGAGTCCCCGGTTCACAATTGATGCCGGAAGCGTCTTCTCTCTCCTGCTTGACAATCCCGTACTGCAATATTGCATCACAATGGGACGTTGAACTCTCTTTATCGGGGATTGTCTCCGGTTCGGTCTTAATGAAACCGAAATCCGATGTCACAAGATCCATTTCCGGTAAACTTCTTTATGATTTTGATGTTTTGAGGTATTCTGGATAAACAAATCATCAATTTGATAGCGCACTCCGCATCAGACGCACTGCCATGAACCTCAATTTGACAAAACAACCGACCGCGTGGGGATATTAATTAACTTACAGCTTCGACCGGGTGATCAAAGCATGTTAATAAGTGCTGTTGGCGATGACAGATAATATAATATGAATATGTAGAATGATGTCATAGACAAATGACTTAATTAGAGATGGTCCGTATTCAAGTTTTGGTCAACCGAAGCGGTCCTTTTGCAGTAAATGGAATCATTGTTTTATTTATTTGTGGAACCGGTTATATTCGGATCTGTTTGAAATTTGTATAAAAAATGAAGAGTCCATCGAAAACCACCAATTTTTTTTTAAAGCTTCGGGTTCTTGACGTAATGAATTTGGACATAGTTCGATGACTGGTACCCGAAGTGGTTTGCCACTGTAGTTCCGGTTACAGGAGACCGAATATTTGTCCAATATCTCTTAGAACCCGTTCTTCAAAAAAAAAATCGTGGGGGTGACTAGAGTAATTCTAAATTGGACCGGTTCTTATACAATTTCAATATAATATTATTTTCATTTATTATAATAATTCACTATTACCTTGTTTTTTTTATTATAATGTTTTCTTTTTGAATGAATCGTTGAGCTAAAATATCCTTTATAATGAATTTTTATAAAAAATTAGGTGTGAATGCCATCTTTTGAGATTAATAAACGGGAAATCGATGCTGTTTTTGTGCTGTCGTTGTTTTTGCCAAAATCCTCGTACTTAATTTATAATCGTGCTTAATTAAATATCAACCTGAGTTCCAAAATATTCAGTGATTGAGACAGCCAATCAGAAATCAACACTTCCAACGATTTCAAAATAGTCATCAGTTTCAATACATAACAATTTATGGATGATTTTATCGTTCTTATTCTACTAATTTCTCAATAATAATCTTGTAATAGTTGTTGCATTCTTTCCTGGCAAAATAAGATAGCTAATGCACAAACCAGAAACGTGGAAGAATAATTTTGAACGATTAAAACAAACAGATACATTGAAAAAAATTAGCCGATTTTCATTTAAGTTTCCGATGACGTCTCATTTTTGTTTAAATATTTTTGACCAAAGTATATTTTTATCAAATTATTTTCCGATATTTTTTCTGTACGCAGTGAAGGATTTCACACAAAGAAAATGCGGTATCGATTAGAAACAATAAAAAAACCTCAGTTTTAAAAAATCTCTAGTAAATTACACAAAAAGAAACTCCTCATTTGAGTTAATGTGAATACAGGGAAAATTATATTTGTCTAATAGAATACAGTATTTTAAATTTAATAAAACAATGCTCTGTTACTTATACAAATACACCGTGCAACTATTATTTCTTTTCTTACCTTCTGTAATTTTTTTTATTAAATATAAACTGAAAAAAATACATGTTCTCTAATAAATTGTTTATTTTTATTATTGAAATAGAATATTTTATCAACCTTTTCACTTCCCTGCGTAGGCAAAAAAAAAATTGTGTTTATCGAAATTGTATTCAAATAAATGGGTTCCAAAACCACCGATATTAAAAATTAAAATTCGGTTTTCAAATATAAAGTAAAAATGTAAATAGAAAATAACCCTTGCATGTGGTATGTTGTTCAAAATCGTGCTAACGTGTAAAAAAATAACTGGAATCATGAAAACCCATCAGCCTACACGTTTTTATTGATTTACGCAAAAGTAAGAAAATTCATTCCAGAGAGGAACGATAACGAACTCAACGATAAGCATATAATAAAAGTGTATTATTCGATTCACATATAATAATAATGTGCTATGTCAGACCAGGTTTGTCAGACTTCTAGTAAGAAGAGCCAAAAGTTGAGAAAACAAAATCCTTATGTTATATTGATTAAAACTAACTTAAAACAAATCCCAAGCATTAATGAACGTTCAATACATGTTCTCCTCTCACCGGTAAATTTTGTAATTACTTACATAAACTTTATTATTTTTTCTTTGCCACCAAAAATTTTAGATCTTTCTCCAATTCTTAAAAATTAAATAATTGCAAGTCTCAAAATTAACCAATATATTAGGTATTACATACAGTATAAAGTATATACTAAAATAAATCAAAAATCTTCTTAAAATACAACATTAATATTTTAAACTTTAATGAATTCCAGTTAAGTAATATCAATTTAACTAAGCATTTTTTATTCCGGGTATGAAATTGTTTTTTTTTTCCAGTGAGGGTTCTAATATTAAGATTTCTTTTCAGACGGCACCGGTAAGTGCATTCTGAGCACGCGAATGTTTCTCTCCAGTGTGGGTTCTAGTATGCTGGACCAGCCTACTTTTCCGATTGCACTTATAAGAGCATTCAAGGCAAGAGAATTGTTTTTCCCCAGTATGGGTTTTAGTATGTTTATTTAAATCACTTTGATACACGCACCTGTACGTGCATTCTGAGCACGAGAATAGTTTCTCGCCAGTGTGGGTTCTAGCATGTTTAACTAAATCAGTTGATCGTTTGCATCTGTACGTGCATTCCGAGCACAAAAATGGTTTCTCTCCAGTGTGGGTTATAATATGAGACACCAGATTGCTTTTATCACGGCACGTATAAAAGCATTCCGAGCAGGAAAATGGTTTTTCTCCAGTGTGGGTTCTGCTGTGTAGGGCCAGTCTTGTTTTCCGATTGCACGTGTAAGAGCATTCGGAACACGAGAATGGTTTCTCTCCAGTGTGGGTTCTAGTATGTTTAACTAAATCACTTTTATTTATACACCTGTACGTGCACTTCAAGCACAAGAATGGTTTCTCTCCGGTGTGCGTTCTAATATGAGACACCAGATTGTTTTTCTGAAGGCAAGTATAAGAGCATTCTGAGCAGGAGAATGGTTTCTCTCCAGTGTGGGTTCTGCTATGCATGTCTAGTCTACATTTCTGTTTGCACTTATACAAGCATTCGGGACACGTGAATGGTTTCTCTCCAGTGTGGGTTCTTGTATGACGAATGAAACGGCTTTTAACCCTACACTTGTAGGCACAAGTCGGACAGGAAAACGATTTCGTTCCTATGATTGAATGCTTTGCATCTAGGTCTCCAGTCTTAATAGTGGATGTAGATAATTCTGAAAAACAATATTCAAATTATAAACCCCTCAACTCAAATGAAAAATTATGAAACTTTGGGATTTTGTAAATAATTATTTTTACATGAAACGACAAAACGTAAGTTGAAGATAACATTTGTAATGCATTTACTTTATAAAAATGTTGTGGGTTTGTAATAAGGAAATATTTTGACCTTCCGATAATAATAGAGTCTTTCATGAAGACATGATTTACAATGACATCAAAATCAATATGACTGGAATAAGTGCAGTTCCGCTGAGATGCTCCGAATTGCAGTCTGCAGGGAAAACCAACCTCACACGGGAAAATTTGATTTACCCTGCATTCCCGGAAGAATAAGTAAAAGAAGATTAACAGCTTACCTTGACTTTGGTCGATCCTTCCCAGATGAACGAAGCATTCCTTTTTAATGTCAGGATAGTCAATGTCTAATTCAGAACACACGCAATATTCTTTCGCAAGTTCCTCTGCCGCTAGAGAACCCGGTTCACACTTGATCGCAGAAGCATCTTCTGTCTCTTTTTTGACAATCCCGTATTGCAATATTGCATCACAATGTAATGATGGATTCACTTCTGAGAGGATTGTCTCCTGTTCGGACTTGATCGCAGAAGCATCTTCTGTCTCTTTTTTGACAATCCCGTATTGCAATACTGCATCACAATGTAATGATGGATTCACTTCTTCGAGGATTGTCTTCCGTTCGGATTTGATCGCAAAAGCATCTTCTGTCGCGTTTTTGACAACCCCGTAAGGCAATATTGCATCACAATGTAATGGACTCACTTCTTCGAGGACTGTCTCTGGTTCGGACTTTATGAAACAGATATCTGAGTTCATAAGATCCATTTCAGGTAAACTGCTTTATAATTCTGATGTTCGCAAGATATTCTATAAAAAAATCATAATTTTTACAGCGCATTCTGCAACTACGCCGCCGCAAACGTCAAACTGAAAGGAAAGACCATAAATATACCAAACCACGGATAGACAAAGAAGTTTTGCATAGATATTCAACATATACATAACAGCAATTTGAAAGCAGTTAGTATAATTTATAATTTAATCTAGAATATGGATATTTTATCAACTGTGTTCTATGGCGGTCAATTCAAACACATAAGAATCTAATGAGTCTAAAGAGAACCAAGTTTGCGTAATGGTAGGTTAGTAAGAGAACTGTCATCATCGCTGGATGTTCTATCAGATATATAACACCAAACGAAGAATTCAAAACAACCGACTTTCGTCTCACGGCAGTGTTTTTGCGGGAATCATTGCGGCGTTTTGAAATAACTGATCACTAGATATTAAATGACTTGCCGCTTCTACTGGGTGATTGGGGTGATGCCAATTGCAATAATTAAATAAATATTGACGACGATGACAGAGAGATGATTGATATTCCTGTAACGGTTACATGCAACCGGTTCCTTTGCTGTCACTGGAACTGCCAATTCAAGAGGAATCGTTATATTTGGAACAGGTTGATACGCCCGCCCTTTATGGCGGGTTCAAACTTAAACAATAAAATTAAAATCTAGGAGGAACAATAAAAAAAAAGCTGCTGATTTAAGAACGACACATTTATTCTATTTCCAGAAAAGGCAGGTGTTAATTATTAATCTAATGTTAGTCTTATAACTAGGTACTAAATTAATTAGTCTTAAAATTAGAAAGTCTGTTTGCTTAATTCTATGGTAAAAGTTTTTAATTGTTAAGGGTCTGATCCCTTCAGCGGTTAAAACAACTAAAATGTTCAGTCACTTCCCTTGTTGATGATCGTCTTGGGCTCCTCGTCTATACACAGTCACTAGCCACTTGCACTGTAATTCACTGATGCGTCGTGAAAAATGAGAAACGGTCTCTTGAACTGAACTCCGTAGGACGGAGGGCCAGCTTCCTGGTCGGAAACTTGACGGTGACTCGGTGCTCCCTGGGCGGGAGGTTGCGCGAGTTGGCGGACGTTGGCGTTAGCTGGTTGGACTGCCACCGAAGAGTGTTGGAACTCCCCTGATCGGAGTAGTTCGGTTCGTGCGGTTTGAAACCCACTCCGAAAGGGCGGAGGGGTGCTGCGCTCTGGTCGAGCGGCGAGCGGTGACTGACCCCCAGTGGTGAATTTCTTCCTCGTTGTTTCTTTTGGTCCCTTGGTGTACATATATCTTCGGAATTTTCCATCGGCCCGCGGCGGCCTCGAGGGTCAAATGAAAAGGTTCATTGCCCCTCGCCCGGCTCGGTGACTGTCGGGGTGCGTTTTATTAGCTTGCAATTTAGGGTCGCATTTAGTTGTTTGTCATTGCCGACATAATGGTTGAACTTTCCAAATTTTTTATTAGTGTCCACAGCTGCGTTCGTAAAACTGGTTTTGCCCATCGTTTATTACGGTCATCCTGTTCGGGCCATTAACTGACATAAAACCTTTGTCCCAGAGTCCCAGAGGTGTAAATATCTTTGGTAATTATTGGATATTGGTGGCCACGGCTATTACGAATAATTTTTAGAAAAAAACTTTAGATTTGCCTTAATCACTATAAAAGGAAACTTATTGCATCACGGCTGGCGGAAAATAATGCATTTTAATTTTCAATATCGTTAAATAAAATTTCACTTCGCCAATCGATCTACGACAGCCCGTCCGCTGCCGTTCGCCATTCTGTCAACTGTTGTGAGTGTTGTGTTGTTGGTATCCTTGACTTCACACAAACGATTGTAGTCGACTTCGCGGGATAAATAACAAGGCGCGTAGGTACTGGAAGCGCGTAGGTACTGGAATGGAGACAAACCATTCAAATCCTGGGATGTTTTTTAAAATAAAGATAATATACACAAGCCCGCTACACAAACCCTGCGTAGCCAAATAAACCATTTAAAAACGTAGGCTGTTTTTTAAAGTAAAGATAACATACACAAGCCTGCTACACAAACCCTGCGTAGCCAAACAAACCATTCAAAAACGTAGGCTGTTTTTTAAAGTAAAGATAACATACACAAGCCCGCTACACAATATTTATTACAATTATTATTATACACATTTTTCATAATTACGCGCCCATCATTGTATCACGCGAAGTTGCCTACAATCGTATTTAGTTGTGAGGTCAGGGATACCAACAATGACAAAATGGCGGGCGGCAACCGGCAGCGAGCGGACTGTCGTAGATCGATTGGCGAAGTGAAATTTTATTTAACGATATTGAAAATTAAAATGCATTATTTTCCGCCAGCCGTGATGCAATAAGTTTCCTTTTATAGTGATTAAGGCAAATCTAAAGTTTTTTTCTAAAAATTATTCGTAATAGCCGTGGCCACCAATATCCAAATTTTACCATATCTTTTTCTGATTTTTCTGTTTCCAGATGTTCGATTGAGTTTCGCTCATAATGTCTTCATTTAATTAAAACCTTTGTGTTTACCGCCTTATTTGTATGTCTGCGCTGGCGAAATTAGTTGGGAAAATACATGCATTAAGTTGAGGTACTGTGGATTCCAGCCATTAAAAATACCTAAGGTACATCAAGGTTCTTGTTGGAATATTTAATAAACAATATTTTGAATTTGAATATTAAGAAAGTGACAAACTATTCTGAATTTTGGAAGTTCTAGTTTTCTTTTCTCTGAAATTCTCTTGCAACCCCTCCACGTTTTATTCTTATTTTTTGAGGAACCGGTTCCTAAGGTAAATATTCTCCGGTAGAAACTGCAGTAACAAACCTTTCGCGTATCTATTGAAAGTCCTGACATAATTCGAGGTCCACGTTATTATTTAAATTTACAATTATTTATTAAAATTGTATTTGGATTGCAAGGGAATATCCCAGGAATATTTGCAGTGTTATGGGCCTAATAGACGACTCAATTTGGTTGAGCGGTTGTCATCAATCAACGGTTGTGTTAACACACAAGGTTAAACTAAGTTTATTAGATTTCTTTACTGGGTTGCATTATAAACTTACGATCAACAAAATTTTCAAAATCTATAGTCGCTCAAAATTACAAGATTTTTAAATTTCAGATTGATTTTAATTTAATTGAGATCACTTTATGGTTTTTCAGAATGCAGAATTTTTCTCTTCAAACACAACAAACTTATTTTGTGGCACCATTTCAATTCAAATTAATAGAATACTTAATTTGACCACATTAAAACCGACTTGTTTGATTAGCAATGCTTACTTCATCAGGGTTAACAAATCTAAGTTAACCCTGATTAAGTAAGCATTGCTTATGAAACATATCAGTTTTTTTGTAAAGAATAAACGTAGTTAAAACGTAAATACTTAATCTATTTAATTTGAAGCAGAAATAGTTGTACATCACAAAATTCACCCTTATTTTAGGTGCTCTTTTTGTTTTCATAAAATATGTATTTTCTAAAAACGATTGTCAATTTTTACTTTTTAACAAAACTTTTTCTTCCTAAAAGAAAATTTGCGTTTAGTTAAATAATATCAATAAAATAATTCTTGAAAACAGAACATAACACTGGTTTCTCGTGACGCTTTTGATAGATATTGGTTGACCACCTTAAATGTTTCAAACTGGATAACTATTCAACATTAAAGTTTACCCTGATGTTGAGAATGTTTTCTTACCAAGGTGATTTTTTAAGAAATGTCGCCGTAATTGATTTTTATTACATGTACTTGGAACGGGCATTCCGAGCACTTTATCGACTTCTCCCCAATGAGGGTTATATAATGGTTAGCATGATTATTTTGGTAATAACACTTGCAAGTGCATTCCTGTTACGAGAATGGTTTCTTGACAGTGTGGTTCGAATTTGAGTCCCAGTTGCTCCCGTCGGGAGCCAGTGAAACTACGGCATCCCCAAATGGTATTTAGTGAGTCTGAAGGTTGTTGAGAGGGGAAGGAGATTGGGAAGAGACATGTGGGGAAATACCTGACTATTCAGATCTGGTCACCAAATACGGCTAACGTCATATCAAGCAACGTTTCAATTCTGATTGGTGGTCTTACACCAGGGCGATACTGAAAGTATCTTCCACTCTAGAACGTGCCGCAAATATACTATTCTTACATTATTTTTAATGAATTAATTGCGAAATAACATAAATTATTAAAACAAAATTTATTTGCCTGCGCCGGGACTCGATCCCGCGACCTTCAGATTGCGGGACAAGTCCTTACCCCTAGACCACGCCGGCCATGAGTTGGTGATGTTTGTAAGTGATCTGAGCATTGTACCAGATAGAGGGAACACTTTTACAAATGGCCGCATATTTGACTCAAATTTCGATTTTTCGGAGTTGTCTGAAATTGGATCGATCTACATATACGGTTCCAGTGACAACAAAGTCGTAGAGATAAAGTAACCGGTGGTATATCACATCCAATCACATCTCTAGGATAATCTGTCAAAAGTTAATGTCAAAGCCAAGCCAACAATGTTGTTAAAATGATACAAATATGATATTAAACCAAATAAACTGATATTTTTAAACATATTTGACATAAAGTTTCGCTCTCTGCTTATTAAACTATTGGTTTAGTGAAAAGTAAGAGAAATCAGAAAATAGTTATCTACGAAAATGTTCGATTTTCGAATGTGTTATTGTTGTTTGTCTACTGAAGACAAAGAATTGATTCGTGGAAACAGTTATGCTGATATCCTGGACATAATTACAAAGAATGAGGTAATATTTTCATTGTTTTTAATATAAAGATAAACATTCCCGGTTTACAAATCAACGGTCCTGAAGAATAATGAACAATGAGTAAATATTTACAAAATAACGACACGCAATATGCGCTTTTTATTAAAAAAAACACACACACACATTTAATATCAGTTAGATAATAATGGGAAGTAAGTATTTCAGTTTCCTGAATGGGAAAATAATGATTTTTAATAATTATTTCGTTAAAATTAAAATCGATTATTCATTTGGCGGTCATTGTCATTGACGTCAAAGTTTTAAGGTTAGCTTTTTTTCCTTTCTTATTTCATCCAAAATATTAAACTAAGATCCTAATTAGGTTCTTAGTTTGGGTTTAATTAAAAGAAGAAAAAAAAAAACTAGCCCGAAAAACTATTTTAATATTATTATGTCAAAACATGGTGTGAAGAAAATACGTTAAATTGGCCTCCTTCAGGATAAGCCCTCTGTCCTCGGCCCTCGTCTTCCGATCTGCAACATGGATCCTTCCTTGCATCCTTCCTGACATCATCCTCCCATCTCAGCCTAGGTCTGCCCGCCTTTCGTTTACCTCCCGGGTGTCCTGATAGAATCTTCTTCGGTACTCGTGTGCTTGGCATTCGGTGCACATGTCCGGCCCATCTTAGTCTTTGGAGCCTTAAATGGGTAGAGTTTGGGAGCTTGGTAAATATCATCAAGCTCATTATTGTGGCGGATTCTCCATGCTTTTCCCTCTCGCACCGCTCCTAGGATTCTTCCAAGTACCTTTCTTTCGAAGGTGTGTAGCTGTTCCGCAGACTTTGCTGTCAGTGTTCCCGCCTCACATCCATAGGCCAAGACCTTTCTAATAATTGTTTTATATAGGGTAATCTTTATAAAATACCTCTCACTATTATCTAACTGATGGAGGGTATTTTCAAAATTAAAAGTGCACGTTAAGCATGTAAATATTTCCAAAGTCTGTACTTTCGGAATTCTTAATGAAATGTAATGATTTTCAAAATATCAAAACAACAATATATTTCTTGATCTCAAAAACAGTTAAAATGTAGAAACGAAACTTTAAACAGCTCTTCTGCCAAAGTACAAAATCGTGGTAAACCGACAGTTGATCCGCAGACAATTGGCCCCCCGAAATGATATTTACTATCTTTTTATGTATAAAATTCTGGCGTCACAATGTTTGTTCGAGATACACTCCGAAATTACTTAACCGATTTTGATAAAATTTGGCTTCTGTGTGTAATTTGGTACAACTTAAAAGATTTGATCTCGATTATTGACCTCAATATTTATTTTTGCGAATTAAAGTTTGTTCTAGGAAAATGCTTTGTTATTATTTGTAAGTTCCATAAGTTTTTAAAAGATGGCGGTGTGAGTTAATTTATCGACACATCTAGGTTGGGTAACCATCCAGCAGATGGCGTTGTGTTTCTGAGTCACAGAAACGTGTGGCCGGGACAGCTAGTAAAATTATAATTTTTTGTGCATTATTTACCAATTTCAAACATAAAATCGACTTAAAAAATGCCTTTAATACTCGTTTGTATGATTACCAAATGAATTTTTCTTTATTTGTTTTTGGGGTGTTACGCCGTGTTGCGCTACCTCATTTAGCCAACGTTTCAGATAGCGTTACAGTGTATATCATCACATCTGCCCTGATGATGGACAAAAAACAAACACTTTTGGCCATGAAAATCTAAAATAGTTTCATACGAATTTATACACAGTATCGATTTTTTGTACTTATGCGCTGGTATACACAGTATATAGACAAGTAGATTTTTTCCTTGATGCAATTCGGCGGAACTCTTCTCTGCACATCCTTTCGGGGTCACTTGGTTATATTTTGCGTAAGTGGGTTTACCGTATTTTCCCTAAACTGACTTCATATTGTATAAAAAAAGATTTATGCATTACCCGTATGTGAGGGAATATACATACTCCCCATTCCTGTATCCATCGTTGTTCTTAACAGGAATGCTCGATCTTAATACATTAGAAGCCCGCCGAAAAATTTTTCTGGGTAAACACTTTTTTAAGCTAATATCCGGCATTATACTGAATCCTCCCTTGCTGAAGGAGGTTAACTTATATGTCCCTAACGCGTACACTCGTGGGAGATCCCACGCACTTTTTTATGCTTCGAAAGCAAGAACTTCTTCCTATCAGAATGTGCCATTAAACAGAGCTATTCAACTGCTAAATGAATCTGTATTGAGCATTGACATCTTCAATGTCACCTGCAGAGAGTACAGTAATAGACTAGGAGACGTGTAAGGTAAACCCTAGTGTCTGTTTTACCGATATCTAACTTGCGACTGATTTCAGCTGGATTCTGCAGCCCTGTTGCTGTGCTACAGATGCCGCCACACAATACGGCAAATATCCCAGTTTAGAGCAATGTGTTTACAAGCGCAGAACGCTATCAAGGAATTTTCCACTCTATGTTCAGATAATCAGGTATTATTAAGTTATCACCATCAATATGTACATCTAAGGCCCTTCATACACAGCGATATAATCTAAGATTGGAAACTAATTATAAAAAATTAAAAAAATCAATAAAAACACATTATTATGACTACATCTTATAATACTATACTTCTCAACACAATTGTAGTAACGGATATCCTTTTTCTTTCTTTATTTTTCTCCTTTCTTTTTTGTTACCTCCTCAACTTCATTTCTGATATTCATATATGTATATTTTTATATATGTATGTGTACACACATGCATATGTTTTTATGTATGTACACATGGCGATAACATTTTGTATATGTGTATATATATATGTAGGTATGTGTGTATATCTACGTGTGTGTATGTGTATACTTACATATATGACCTTTTTTTTCTTATTTCACTGTTAAATACCTGTTTACACATAAAAAAATTACTATTTTTTCTTTGTTAAATTGTGCTTTACATTCGTTTTCTCCGCCTTTTTTACTCGAGCTCTGCTCTAAAAAAAGGTGTAATACTTATAATTAATGTATCTTTTAAAAGAAAAACTTTATTTAATTTATAAAAACATGTAACCTCTGTACCATTATATTCAATAAAAAAAAAAAATAACTAAATAAAAAAAAAAATAAAAAAATACAGGATTGTGATGCAACCTCAAGTATCCTACCGTTGTGGTACTCTATAAAACTGGTTTCCATTTACAGCTCTACCCGAATTGTACTGAATTGATTATTTTTACAGGGTGTTAAGGGACATACTTGACTTATTTTAACCAGTGATTCCTTACATCGATTGAAGTAAAAAATGTCAATGAAAGTTTGGTCTCCGGTGACATTTTTGTAATTTTTTTTTTTTTTTTAATTACAAAAACATAAAAAAAATGGTAGATGGTTTGTTCTTCTTTTTTAACCTACATAACTTTTACCACTCTGTCTCATTTCCACCACTCTGTCACATTTTGTTTTTATTATAAATGAATTCTCTCTGGATCTCCGAGGGGAAATTGTAGCAACGGGGAAAGGAGGCCTAAAATGCCTATTGGGAGTGGCAAACACGAGCTGCGTGTATACCTATTTCGAATGACAAAATTAATGTACAACATAATAGTTGTAAGAGACAGTCTTGAGATTTTTTAAATATTTTATTAAACATCATTAAAAATAATAATCGCTGTTACTTGATAGGTTATACCTATTGGAGTTTAAAAATAATTTTATGTTTTATGTCGTCATATCATTTTTTTGTAACATTATAGAATACACGCAAGTCGAGGTGGCAGAAGACAACTGTGATTTGTATGAAATACACTTCTATCACGAGGAATTACAATTCTGTAACGTAATTTTTACTACAAAAATATAAACACATATTATTTTTAAGACGCACACAGTCATTACATCTTTAGTACAGTAGATTTTAAAGTAATTATAAAATAATGATATTGGTAATTCTGTTGAATTTTTCTACACTAACTGGTGGAGACAACTTTATGTAGGTTAAAAAGAAGAACGACCCAGGTGTTAGGCAGTTGGAGGCGGGATAAAGGGTTGGTTAGTTACTTGGCTGAGTGACCAGTGATGAAATGCGGAAGAAAATTTTTTTTGTTTGATTTTGAGAAAAAAAATTTGAAAAAAAAGTCATCAAAAAAGCCACCGGTGACCAAAATTTCATTAACATTTTTTACTCCAAAAAATGTCAGGAATCACTGGTTAAAGTAAGTCAAGTACTTCCCTTAAGACGTTGAACCCTGCCTGATTTAGCGTGGCATATTCCCTAACGGCCTATTTATCGACCTCTACATCATCTGTCTTTATTTCCCTATGGCCCGGAATATCAGTCTGCAAAAAAAAACCGAAATGACAGTTTTGAGACATTGGCGACGTCATAACTATCGTATTGAGTGCAGGAAGAGAGGAAGAGGGGGAGAACTTGTACCTTGTGAGAACGGGAAAAATTGAAGCGGGCAAAAAGTGCGAATCCCGATGCAAAATATGATATGTTTGATGCCTCCATTGATATGCTTGGTGTAACTATAAGTGACCAGCTTAGGTATGAGGGCTCCATCGAAGCTAGAGTAAAGTTAGCCTCTCAAAAACTGGGCGTACTGCACAGGGCCCGCAGATACTTTAATAGTACACCACTGCTAACCCTGTGCAAATCGCAAGTGCGCCCCACGGTTGAATTTGGCAGTCACCTCTGGTCTGGAGCTCCAAAATACTTGAAAAATACCCTCGACTCTGTGCAGAAACGGGCAGTCCGTTTGATAAATTCTCCCACTTTAACGAAGAGATTGCAATCTTTAGAACACAGGCGTTGGGTGGGAATGCTATCCATGTTCTACCAGTATTTCAGTGGAAGATGCTCTGAGGAACTAGCGTCATTGATCCCTTTGGGCACCGGTGCATAGTCGGGAGACACGCCAAATGCGTGCCCAACATATGTCCACGGTTGACCTTTCGCTTGCTGAGGGTTGCTTTGTACTATGTCCACAAAAACTCGTATTGAAAATTAAAAGTTTTTGAGTTTCAAAGAATAATATTTTTTGTTTCCTTTATTTCAAACTAATTGCTATAAATGTTTTTAAAAAATACAAGGTTTAATCTACCTTTAAATAAAAGAACAACGTATTTGGTTGAATTTTGAACGAACTAACATATACTTCAATTCACAGCTTAAAAAAAAAACTAAAAATACAAGAGTACAAACCAATCCTCAGCAAGCGATTTGTCACATGAGAACGGGTCGTTTTTTCGACTCGTTCTTGAGTTCAACAGCTCGGCTATGGAACGATTTGCCGGCTTCTGTGTTTCCTCTCTCCTACAACATGGATCTCTTCAAGACTAATGTTCATTCCTTCCTCTCCTCAAAAAGACCCTCCACACAGCATCCCAGATGACATAGGCCCTGGGTAAAATTATTTTCCTCAGGGCCTCCTGTGTGGAGTTAATGTAAAAAAAAAAAAAAAAGAACCGTGTACTGGTGCAAATCATACTAGGTCTTCCTTTGCATTGAATCGGGATCTAAAAATTGTTTTGCTGTGTATCGTTCCAAATTTGAATTCTGTAGATAAACATTATATTATTTACTGATACGTTTTTAGGTCTTCACGGACAAAAGTATTTTCGTTATTTGTTTTTGAGGTGTTATGCCGTGTTGCGCTACCTCCTTCTTTAGCCAACATTTCGGACAGCGCTACAGTGTCAGCAGTTGTACACTATTACATGAGCTTGAAGAAGAAAAATTAACATTAATTTGAAATTACTTTTTTACAGATGGAATATATCCAAAGTGAAAGAAAAAAACTGTCCAAATGCAATGAATTAACTTTTTCAAATATTCTGTGCTTGGACGTACAAACAAAAGAAGAAAAAAGCCATGTAGAAGTTATTTCAATACCCAGAAATTCAAACACCGAAATGAACTTTACAGAAAATACTGTAGACAAAGAAATGATGAAACTTGAATCGATGAATATTTTAAATTTTGAATCCGATGTAAAAGAGTTGCAGAATATTGAATTTGAAATGGAAACAAGCGATTCTGATGATTTTTCGAATCTTGTTGATGATGAAATAATTTTAGATTACCCTTTTAAAGAAAAATCACACCCAAAGAAAAAAGTTGGACGTAGAAAACCTTCGGTTAAAAATGAAATTATTGAAAAAGAGACGACAATTGTAACACGAAATAGGAGTGATAAAAAAGGTTGGTTTGTGTTTTTTTTTACTTATTTTTTTTTTTTGGCTTGCTCAGACCCATGAAAAATCATGGGATATTATCAGAGGCGGCTCTAGGGGTCCAGAAGTGGAAGGTCATTTAAAACAAAATTTATGTTATGATGCAATATCAAATTAAATGTGATAATATTCATCTGTAGGTACCTCACAAGTGTGAGACTCAAAATACATTTAATATAGAAAATTATTTCATGCGACGATACGCAGAATCAACCTACAGTTATCAAACCATCTCTTTCAGAAGCATGATATTCATCATGCTCTCTCCCTCGCGGCAATGACCCAAAATGTCTTCAGAATCCGAAAGCATTTTTAGCAGGTGACATAGTGCCATCTTGTTTATTGTATTGTATTTTGACGAAAAGAAAGCTTCCATTTGAAACATTAGATGTCACTACTTGCCGCTGCCATCTCGCGGTGCATTCAAATACATTATAGTCCCAGTTGTTTTGATTTACATAATATTTCATAATATTATGTTTACTGTCATCTTATAATTTTTGGAGTTCTTTGACCAATTGACCTTAGGAAAGGACCGCCACTAGACATTATAATTGTAGGCTTTTTGAAGCCTTTCAAATGAAGAAATCAACATTTTTTTTATTTTTTTTTACACATCCACCCAGAAGGCAAGAAAATAATTCCCCTCAGAGCTTATATCATCTTTGGAGATACTGTGTGAAGGGTATTTTTAGGAAAAGAAGGAAAGGTAGTTTTGGGAATGAAAAAGGTATGAGGGGTGTGTAGGTATCCGTGTCCAGGAGTGATGGATGAATGAATACACCCCTCCCACTGCTGTGCAATGCGATGGGTCGAGAGAGTCTTGCTGGAGAGGTCAAAACATCCTCCCGATCCGGCCTGCCACACAGTTTTGTGGCCGCCAAGACCTGGGTGAACCTCACCACATGAAACCGGGCACACCTGCTAAGTCACCAAACGTAGCGAACCACTTGGGTAGAACTATGGCAGAGGTGTTGGTTATCCAATAAATGGTATAATTTTTCATTTCCAATTTTTAATTTCTAGGTGAAATATTTAGACCTACTAAATGCAAAGAGGGAGAGAGATTGATAGAGGATGGCAGAGCTAGCGAGGTCTCCCTCACTCTGACTGAGCAACTGCAGGAAAAAAGGAACAAAGCTATGGAGCCAGATTACCTCAGCTCCCCCTATAAATGCGACCAATGCATAGTAACCTTTAAATACCAACATGTTCTAGAGAAACACATGTACAAACATAAAGAGGTCAGCCATTTTTATTGTCTTAATCTTAATATATATATTTCTTCTGTCCGTGTGTATGTCACTGAACTCCTCCTAAACGGCTGGACCGATTTTGATGAAATTTTTTGAGTGGGTTCAAGGGGCTTCGAGAATGGTTTAGATACACAATTTGGTCCACTGGAAAATGTTATTTTAATTATTTTTTTTATTTCTAAGGAGTTGTTGATTTTGGAATGTTTTACATTGGATCCGGCAGACTGCGCTACCATCGCAGTATCGAATATTCAATATTATTCTATTTTAATTTTAGTTTGTCCCGACAGTTGTGTACAGGACAACGTCTGTCGGGTCCGCTATAAATAAATAAAATAAATTGTGGAACATTCCAGAACACTCTCGAATGTTGTCCTGAGCGAAGCCGGGTAACCCAGCTAGTATATAAAAATGAATGTTTCTTTGTTTGTCCCTTATTACTTTCTATACCATGTTTCTACCACTCCTTCTTTTCAACAGGTCGACTTTGAAACGATTTGTCAGCCTCTGTGTTTCCTCCCTCCTACATAGATAGATGATCCATTCAAGAATCATTCCTTTCACTCATCATAAAGACCCTCCAGACATCTCCAAAGATGACAATGTGTACCCTGAAGAAAATTATTTTCCTATTTACAAATGAAATGTCGGATTCCATACTTAAAGAAAAAGTAGAGCAAACACACAACATATCCAAAATCCATTCAAAATACATACATCCAAAAATTAAAATATATATTTATTTCTTCAAATTTTGCAAATTCACTTTGTGGCACCATTTTATTAATGAAATAATTAAAAACACTCTGTTTTTACCACAATAAACTTTATTTTAAAGTCAACATGTTTCAAGAACGATGTTCTTCATCAGGACATAAAATGTACTAAAACTAAATGATCCAACATAGAACGGCGTGGGTAGAAATGGAAGTAGTGGGGGAGGAGGTGAAAAGGAGAGAGGTGAAAAGGGGAGGTGCTTAGAAGATCAACAAGGGGGAGGGGGGAAAGGGGGTACTTAGAAGAACAAAGACAAAAATTAAAATTGAAATATGTTTAAGATAGGGTTACTCACAAAATTAATTTGATTGTTAATAATATTTAAATTTCTATTGACATTTTTCCTAATTTCTAATATTTCTAAAAGATCTAATTGAAAACCACTAACATTAGTGTGTAAAATTTTAAAACCAGTATTTATATCAAAAAAAAATTTTACACACTAATGTTAGTGGTTTTCAATTAGATCTTTTAGAAATATTAGAAATTAGGAAAAATGTCAATAGAAATTTAAATATTATTAACAATCAAATTAATTTTGTGAGTAACCCTATCTTAAACATATTTCCATTGTAATTTTTGTCTTTGTTCTTCTAAGTACCCCCTTTCCCCCCTCCCCCTTGTTGATCTTCTAAGCACCTCCCCTTTTCACCTCTCTCCTCCCCCACTACTTCCATTTCTACCCACGCCGTTCTATGTTGGATCATTTAGTTTTAGTACATTTTATGTCCTGATGAAGAGAACATCGTTCTTGAAACGTGTTGACTTTAAAATAAAGTTTATTGTGGTAAAAACAAAGTGTTTTTAATTATTTCATTAATATATTTATTTATTTATTGTTTCTTTACATTGCAGGTAAAAATGTTTACAAAACAATTTGCAACTTCACTAGGACAAGCCTGTGTTGAGGTTAACAATTCTACAAATTAACAAAATAACACAAAATTATGCAGATATTGAAAGAACAATATTGTTGCATTTCTTACAGGTTGAGATTATTACTAAATTGCTGGCGCTCTATAGTACATTCATGTTAACATGTAGACTTTTGTAGGGTGACCATAGTTTTGAGGACTGATTTAAAGTAAAAAATAAAAGTTTTTTTTCTGGGCAACCTGCATTCACTTATCTTGTACCTAGTATATTTTTAAAGGTTAACTCCACACAGGAGGCCCTCAGGAAAATATTTTCCCTCAGGGTCTATGTCATCAGGGATGTTGTGTGGAGGGTCTTTCTGTGGAGAGGAAGGAATGAACATTAGTCTTGAAGAGATCCATGTTGTAGGAGGGAGGAAACACAGAGGCCGGCAAATCGTTCCATAGCCAAGCTGTTGAACTCACGAATGAGTAGAAAAAATGACCCGTTCTCATGTGACAAATGTCAACCGCGTACATATGCTGGACGCGTGTTTGGCATGTCTCCCGACTATGCACCGGTGTCGAAGAGAACAATGACGTTAGTTCCTCAGTGCATTTTCTATTGAAATACCGGTAGAACAGGGATAGCATTCCCACCCGACGCCTGTGATCTAAAGATTACAATCCGTCTGTTAAGATGGGAGAATCTATCAAACGGACCGCCCGTTTCCGCACAGAGTCGAGCGTATTTTGCAGGTATTTTGGAGCTCCAGACCAGAGGTGGCTGCCAAATTCAACTGGGCGCACTTGTGATTTGTACAGGGTTAGCAGTTGTGTACTATTAAATTATCTGCGGGCCCTGTACAGTACACCCAGTTTTTGAGAGGCAAAATAGAGAGAGCTCCAAAATACTTGAAAATATACAATGTGCAGTCACTTTAGGGAAAATATGTTTTACCTAATTGCACAAAATATAACTAAGTGACCCCGAAGGGATGTGCAGAGAGGATAAACCTCCGAATAACAAAAGAATAAAACATATTTTCATTTAAATGCTTCAAGGAAATATCTGTTTCTCTATATACTGTATGTGCCAGCGCATAAGTACAAAAAAATTGACACTGTATATTAATTCCTTTGATATTCATACCAACTTATTATTAAGGTATTTTTGAAGTTGAACTGAATCTTTTATGTTTTAAATTGGTAAATAATGTACAAAAAATTGTAATTTTATAGTAAATATCATTTCGGGGATCAATTGTCGGGGGAACAACTGTTGGGTCGCCGTTTTTAATAAGATGCCAGTGAACATAAAAGTGAATGCAAAAATAAATAAGTTCTCTTGTATTTCAATATCTTTGGTGCTTATAATGAAGAAAAAAATTAAAATCAGTGTTTAACTTTGAAGTGTATTTTTTGTGCAGTCTGCAGGTGAGTTTAGTTGCCCGGTGTGCCGACTGCGCTTCAAGAAGAGCGACCGCCTGTACGAACACCGCAAGATTCACGCCACACGTCTCTTGTGCCTGGCCTGCGGAGCGAGCTATTCCAAGCACTCCAGACTCCGGGAGCACTTGAGGTGGCACGCCGGAGAGACACTGACTTGTAGTGACTGTCAGAAGACCTTCAGGTTAGTTGCGGGGATTATATTTTGAATGTATTTATCTACGGTGCAAGTACCGTTAACCCCTCGGGCTAATCTGTTCGCTTTTCGGAACAACTCATATAAGTCTCATAGAAATCGTAGTCTCTCTTACTATCATTGTTAGAAATATCATCTAAACAATGTTGGAAAGGGATAACACCACAATTTATATTCAAATCTAAAAGTTAACTACAAAATAATTCAAATCTACTTCTTTATGAAACCAAAATTTCCGACAGCAATTTTAAAAAAATTATGAAACTTTTGGAATTTTTTATTAATTACTAGCAATTTCCCGGCGTGCCTGCAATGCCACTTAATAAATAAATTGTTTCTCCCTGCATGTCCTTTCCCATTCGTCCCGTTCCCCTTCCGACGCCCCGTCCATTAATTCCAGTAATTTTAGTTAGAAATGTTATGTAGTAAGCCATTTTTTTTAACCAATTGCCATTTTTTTTAAATTTTATATTTCGACAATTATATGTTTATTTTGAATTATAAAATTTGAAAACGTATTTCATCATCTTTCAGTTACAGTTTTTAGTTTTTGAATGTGCAACATATATATAATGTAAAATATTCCATTTATTTAGATTTTATTGCGAAGCTGAAATATTTTTACTTCTGACAAAATAGGCTCGGGACCTGAGTTAACTACTCAAGCGATGGCTACCCTAATTTAGGTAGGTGATTTTTAAAAATCATAATGTATTTTAAATTTACAGATTTTTTATTTTACTAAAACCTAATCATACAGGACAAACGGTAAATTTTAGGATGCTTTTTTGATTACCGTGAATCGGCATAAAAAAGGCAATAAACACACGTTCCTTAACACAATAATGCTGCAGCTCTTTCAAAAGATGAGATATACAATGTACTAGGTCTGTTTTCTCCAAAGAAAAAATATCATTTTCTTGCATCTCTCTCACACAACGCACCTAGACGTCCCCATAGATCCCTACAATACTACTTGCCGTAACGATAATTTTGAAAGTATGGAATATAGTTGCAAGGATAATATTGAAGTGTGAATGAATTCCAAAAAGTCAAATGTCAATGCCCTGATGGTTTTGCTTTTATTCCTAAACATAAAATGCTGTAGCCTTTTCATACACACTAAATAACAACAGTCGAAAATGAGACAAACGGTGAACGTACGTCTGCACCCCTCCAAAGGAAACATACAATCATTATCATACATCTCCCTCACCAGGATTAAGAAAATAAAATGCAATTCCCGTCACATAAAAGTAGTACTTTGGAGGAAATAGTCACATGTATTTTGTGTGTCCCACCAATAAAGAGCTGCAGCATTGTAGCCATAAGAAACGTATGCTTATAGACTTTTTGCCGTCACAATAAATATAAAAACACCCATTGGTTGAGTAGTTAACCCTCCCATACCGGAGGGGGGGTAACACATATCCCCCAAAAGTGACTTTCATGCAATTTTATACTATTTCTGTAAATTTAAAGTAAATATTTTATTTTGTTATTTGGCAGACATAAATCTACGTTGCGGTACCACTTCTCGGTACACCACCGCCAGGGGGAGTATCACTGCGACCTCTGCACGGAGGTTTTTCAATACCAGGTGGAGCTTGGCAAACACCAGATGTGAGTCCCCTCAAACACATAACATAACTTTTTTTTTTTTTACATTAGCTCTACACAGGACGCCTTGAGGAAAACAATCTTCCTCGGTGCCGATGTCATCTTTGGGGATGATGCATGTGGAGGGTCTTTTTAAGGAAAGGAAGCTTTGGGAAGGAAAAAGGTAGGAATCCGAAGGTCAATGTGTCAAGGAGAGACAGACATATGAATCCATCACTGTTACACATTTCTTCAGACTGATTCGTTGATGTTTCAAAAACTTGACTCTTATCGAGAGCATTACTTTCTAAGTTCCGATGGTTATCTCCGTCACCGAGAGCATACTGTTTTATCTCCCGGCTTGCAGAACTAACTTGCCAATGGTCGTGTCAGTCGGGAGAGCTGTGTTGTTGTTAAATAGAATTGCTTCGAATATCTATATGTTAATGTCAATGAAGCACAATTTAGATGGCATGTTTTGTTGCTGCAAGTCTAATTGTGCTTCATTGATGTTTAAATTGCTTAAATCTACTTCTCTAATATTAATATTTTTCTCTTTGAAATTTTAATTTTGTAGTGCTTTTAAATGAATAAATTGAATTGAATTGAATCCCTCCCACCATGCCCAAAATTTGTCACACGAGAATGGGTAGTTTCTACGACTTGTTCTCTAGTTCAGTTGAGTAAATTTATTTGTTACGTTCCGGTTCCGGCTCAAGATGGTGAACGACCTGAATAAAGTTTTAAAAAAGAATTGACATTGAGATGGTGACATTTCTTTCGGCAAATTGTATATTTCTTTATTTGAAATTAGAAAAAAATTACTTTTATGGTTTTTTTTTTTTTTTTTACATTAACTCCACACAGGAGGCCCTGAGGAAAAAATAATTTTCCTCAGGGCCTATGTCATCTTTGAGGATGCTGTGTGGAGGGTGTTTTTGAGGAGAGGAAGGAGTGAACATGGGTCTTGAAGAGACCCATATTGTAGGAGGGAGGAAACACAGAGGCCGGCAAATCGTTCCACAGCCGAGCTGTTGAACTCAAGAACGAGTCGTAGAAACGACCCGTTCTCATGTGACTAATGTCAACCGTGTACAAATGTTGAGCGCGCGTTCGGCGTGTTTCCCGACTATGCATTTTGAAAAGCTTCGTCAAAATTGGAGCTATTTCTGCAACGCACCTCTGCAATACCAGGGCAGGTATTCCGTCAGGCCCACTAGCTTTATTAACATCGAGCCCTCGTAAGACTTGGAGTACATCCCGATGCCGGATCCTCAGCTTTTTCATATGAAAACCGCAGTGAGGAACCGACGGCGGGATAGCACCTTGATCATCGAGGGTCGAGTTTTCCGCGAACATTTTGCCTAATAAGTTAGCCTTTTCGGCGGCGGTATTAGCTAGAGAGCCGTCAGTTCTGGTAAGAGGTGGCAGACTGGATTTGCAGAAATTGCGACCTATTGAGCCCGCAAGCGACCAGAACGCTCTGCTGCCATGCGGGCATGCAGCCAGCTTTCTGCTGATCTGCAGGTCGTGCTCAAATTTCGACCTATTTATGATTCTCTTGCTTTCCTTTGACATTTTGTTATAAACTATTCTGTTTTCGGACGTTCGAGATGTGTTGTAGGCTCGATAAGCCGCGTTTTTTCGTCGCACTGCTTCAGAGTATTGTCGACTGAACCATTGTTTAATAATTTATGCAGTTTAAAGTAGGTAGGTTTTGAAGTACCTACTTATAAATCTCGTTGTTAGAGAGGAAATTTGGAAGGCGGGTATGGGTACCGCCGCCTAGGGAAAGGTTTTTCGAATAACCATTATCTCTGCCATGGGTCGCCCCATGTGGTTCGCTAGGTTTGATGAGTTTAATGGGGTGTCTGGGTTCATGGGGTGAGGTTTGTGTAGGTCTTGGTTACGAACACTTCTGCCAACGTAATGTGTGGCGGGCCGGATCGGGAGATACTGTTTAAGGGACACCTAACCTAGACCTCTCTAGCAGGACTTTCAGCCTTGCACCACAGTGAGAGGGATGGATTCATACGTCCGTCACTTCTAAACACATTCCTACCCACCATACCTTTTTCTTTTCCAGAACTTCCTCTTCTTTCTTTCTCTAAAAAGACCCTCCGCACAGCATCCCCGTAGATGACATAGGGTCTGATGGAATTTTTTTCTTCATACCGTCCTATGTAAAGCCAATGTAAAAAAAAAATATTACAAAATTAGAAACATACCTTTTTGGACGTGAGCTCTGCTTTACACAGAACTGCTAGTTATTATTATTGAATAATCAATGATACATTTTCTAATCCAGGCTCCATCTGAAATCATCTCGTTCGCATGCCTGCTCCGTTTGTGATAAAACCTTCTGCACCCTCGAGGCCCTCGGAGCGCACGCAGCTACACACGGAGCTTCGGAGCCCACACAGCACTACTGCGTAGAGTGCGACGTGCACTTCAAGTCTGCAGTCACACTTCAAGTGCACCTCACGCGCTCCGCCAGGCATCGCGATCCCAGCACACTCAAGTGAGTCATTTATCAAGGGTTTTATTTATTTATTTATTTTTTCTTTTCATTTTTGGTTTTGTTTTGTTATCTTAAGTTTTTAAAGTGTTGAACAGTTGTAGGCGGGGTAATGGGTTGGTCAGCTACTCGGCTGAGGGATCAATGACTAAATGCGTAAGAATTTTTTTTTCGTATGATTTTGAAGAAAAAAAAATTTGAAAAAAAAAGTTACCGGAGACCGAAATTTCATTTACATTTTTTACTCCAAATAATGTCAGCAGGAATCACTGGTTAAAGTAAGTCAAATACTTTTCTTAACACCCTGTATTTAAGGGTGAGCTCTGGCGTTATGATATTATAACCTATACTTTTCATCTGATTGCGATGAAACAGGAGAGTTTGCGGGACGGGAGGATGAGGGAAGGGGGAAGGGGAATGGGGAATACGGGGGGAAAGGGGACGCGGGAGGGGAACAGGACGCGGAAAAGGAATGGGGGCCGGAAAGGGGATGCATGGGAAAGGAGAGCAGGGAGAAACAATTTCTTTCTTTTAGTGGCAATGGCATGCCGGCATGCCGGGTACTCAACAGTGTATTACAAATGTTATTGTCACCTCATTTTTTTGTCGTTTAGTATAAAACTAATTATAAAAAATTCGCAAAGTTTCATAAATTTTTCTCAAATTGCGGTTGGAGACTTCGGTTTCACTGAGGTGTATATTTTAGAATATAAAGCATGGTGTTTTCTCTTTCTAACATCGTTTAGTTCATGTACCTCACCATAACAATAAGGGAGGTACAACAATTTCTATGAGACCGTATGAGAGGTTAAATTCTGCATACTGAAAATGTTACAATTTTCTTCATCAGATTCGAGTGCGCGTCCTGTTCGCGCCGCCTGCCCTCCGCCTCCCAGCTGGCTAAGCACGTGCGCGAGATGCACGAGCGTGTCACGTGCAACGCGTGTGAAACGTGCGGGCTCGGATTCAGCTCGTGGCGCCGGCTCTACGTGCACAGGAGGAAAGTGCATCTGGGATACAGACCCGCTAGGAAGTACCTCTGTCAACTGTGCCACAAGGCTTTTCAGGTGTGTTCAGACCATTATTGTTCCATCATTGACCAGCTCAGACACAGAGGCTTCATCAGGCTTCTGTGATCGAAGGGTAAGGCTCCCGACTAGCAATATAGGTGGTTGCGGTTTGAAAACCCGGCATGCTCAAATCAATATTATTTAATTGATTTGTGATCTCACAATTTAATCATTTTAAATGATGTAAGGCATATTTGCGGCACTTTTCAGAGTAAAATATACTCTTAGTATCGCCCTGGTGTAAGACCGCCATTCAGAATTGAAGAGTTGCTTGAAATGACTTTAATCGTAATCGGTGACTAGATCTGAATGGTCAAGTACTTCTTCCTGTCCATCTACTTCCTCTTCCGGCGATTATCTTCAGCCTCACAACAAACCCCAATTAGGGATGCGTTCCTCGTTACTTGAAATTGCTATAGCCTTGTTTAGTGACTGGATCTGAATAGCCAGATACTTCTCCACCTTCCTCTCCCCCATCTCCTTCCCCTCCCCACATTCCTTCAGCCTCACAAAATACCCCAATTAGGGATGCCTTCCTCATTGCTTGAAATGGCTTTAGCCTTGTTTGGTGACTGGATCTGAATAGCCAGATACTTCCCCTCCTTCCTCTTCCCCTCTCTACTTACCTTCAGCCTCACAGCACACCCCAATTAGAAATTCCATAGTCTTATTGGCTCCAGGTGGTTAAGAGCAGTTGGGACGCTTGTGCGGTGAATACATTTAATAAAAACAAATTTATTGTAAAATAAAATAATAATATTTTATTCCGCAGAGTAAAAGCGTGCTGGATCGGCACGCTTTGACGCACACAGGCGCCCGTCCCCACGCTTGCGACCTCTGCCACAACGCCTTCACGCAGAGATCTGCGCTCGCCACGCACGTCAAACTCGTGCACCTGAAGATCAAACGCAACAAAATGACGGGGAGAAAGGCAGACGTTGGAAATTGCAGCGCTGACAATACGTAAATTCGGGAAAAAGAATTCAATATTGGTTGTCGTAGGTCAGAATATTTCCACTTTGCAATAAAATCCAAATAAATGGAATGTTTATGAATGTTTCCGAAAAACTAGAAACTGTTTTTGAAAGGAGATGAATTACACTTTCAAATTTTATAATCAATATTTTCTTATATATAAAAATCTATATTTCTTTGTTCGTATTTTATGCGCTGCCATACCGTCATCCTATTGCGATGAAACTTTGGTGATTTGTTATGCGCACACCTGCGAAGGTTATAGCTTATATATGATGGTAAGGTCTGGCATTATGAAATTTGTTTAAATGAAAATGTGTGTAATTCATATATTTTAGCAGCGGGGAGGAGGGGGAGGGGAACGGGGTTTGTGGAAAGGGTGACGAGAGAGTGGGAAGGCGGGGAAAGTGGAAGGGAGAAAAAAGGGACTCGGGAGGTGAACGGGGAGGCACGGGAAAAGACATGCAGGGAGGATCAATTTTTATTTCTTTGATTGACATTGCAACGCATTCCGGGTTTTAGCTAGTGTGTTATAAAAGAAAGTGTACTAAAGTGCATGCCGCTAAAACTCAGAAATGAGTCCCAGTACGGTCAAGGGAGTTATATGGTGTGGTAGCACTCTATCCCCCATCCATGAAGAAGGTTCCCATTCTTACCTGAAGTGTGTGCTTTTGAAAATATAAGGGCTGGAAGTTTCGCCCTCTAAATATTTCTAGAACAGCCTAGAACATTCGAGAGTATTCAAGAGCATTCCACAACATTCCAGATTATTTCGGAACATTCTGGAATAATCGGGAAAAGTCTGGAATGTTTGGGAACATCCCAGATCATTATGGAACATTCAAGAACACTCTCGAAAGCTGTTGAATGTTCTGGAACATTGTGGACCATTCTAAGCCTTTATTGTATGGATGGGGCTACCCCTTGGTAGGGATATATAAAGCAAGATCCGATTGTTGTGAACGTCAGTTCAATCTCATGTCAACTCCCTGAGCGAAGCCGGATATCCCAGTTAGTTCGAAATAAACACACAATTTTCGAAGTATGAAAATTTTGCATGCAAACAGAAAAAAAATTTAAAATGGCTCACCTTACGTTTTTTGTAACTAAAATTACTGATAAAGAAAAAAATAAATATACAAATGTACTATAAAAATTAGCATCACCTCATTTTTTTAAGTTCTATGTAAAAATAATTAATAAAAAATTCCTAAAATTTTAATTTTTTTTACAAATTGCCATCTAAAACTTTGATTTCATAAAGGTATGCATTTTTATTCTCTTGTTAAGTTTTCACGCAAGACTTCTGAGAATGAAGATTTTTATGAACAGTTTTTATTAGTTAATTTATTAAGAATAAAAATAATCTAAAAAGTTGTCTTATATTTTAATGATATAGATAAATTTTATTTGATTTATGGTAAGCATTATTTAGAGATATCTGACTAATCGACTGGACGATCGATATCTTTAATGTGTAAAACCAACCGGTTCGGTTCGGTTCAACCTGAACCTTCATAAGGGTTATAAAAACATATTGAATTAATATAGAGTTACAGTGAATTAATAGGTAACAAAGAAGAGGGAGAGAGAACATCAACTTTGGTGGGGAGGCAGGAACGAGAAAGGGAGTGAAATTATCTGTGGGGAAAGGGAACATGTTTAAGAAGGGGCTTTTTGATAAATCAAGTAGGTTTTATTTATTCTCAAGTATTTTCAGAAATAAATATTGTTTATTTCAACGAAATAGAACAGTGGGTGCAGTACTCTGTCTGCCATATAAAAAGAATGCAATTTAAGATTAATTTGAAAATAAAGAAATAACATAATGTAAAAAGTACATACATTTACAAAAAAGTTAAAATGTATAATTAGTGCTTGTATTACGGTGGCTTGAAGGAAACTATCCATCTGTGATATAGGTGGAGTTGTGCCACTGGACGAGAGTTTCGCAGAATTTTAAATGTAATGTCTGTTACATTAAAATCGTGTATTGTCATCAAATGACAAATCAGCGCCATTTTGATTTTTGTTATTAGAAAGGTCCCATTTAAACATCAATTCTAGGTCTGCTTCAGCTTTATATCAGACTAGCTGAAGTCCCCGGCGTTGCCTGGGCATTAAACAGAGTTGTATCGATATCAAATGTAATCGGTTATAAGTTATGTTGAGTGTGCGAAATTTCATCAAGCATAATAAAAATTCTGCTTTAAGGGATGGGGTGGTTTTTGGAAATTTTGTGACTTTCCTCTTGTTTTGAAGATCAAGTGTGCAAAATTTCATCAGCATCGGAATAAAACTGTAGCTTTGTATACAAAACAAAGCCCGACTGCCCGCACGCCACAGACACTTTCCTTGAAACTATAATTCATCTGAAGTCCCGGGTCTCATCCAGAGTTTTCAAAATCTCGTGTAGACAGTGAACTTTCTCTTGTTTTGTAGGTCAAGGAAGCAAAATTTCATCGATATCAAAACAAAACTGTAGATTAGTATTAGAAATACGTGACTGCCCACCCTAGATGATTGTGATCAGCTGATGAAGCAAAACACGATTGTTGTGCTTATCTGTGGATCAAAATTAGTTCAAAATCTGAAATCGGCATTTGACGGGGAACTTTCAAATGTAATTAATAAAAACAATTTTTTTGTATTTTAATTTCCGTAAAACACCGCAACTCAACATAAATCAACACAATGCTGATTACGTAAAAACCAATTCCATGGATAAAGAGTTTCTTCTTTCTTCCTTTCTTTTAATTTCTTTCTTTTTCAATATATGCGCCGAGAGCGTGTGTCTCTCCATGTGCGATTTCCTCGCGAACAACACGCCGCAGACTGCACACGCGAATGGTTTTTCTCCAGTGTGCGTAAGCATGTGTCTCTTGAGATAAGCCACCTGCGCGAACGAAGAGCTGCAGCCAGAACAAGCGAATTTTTTTTCTCCAGTATGCGTTACCATATGTCTTTCCATATGCGATTTTCTTCCGAACTTAGCACCGCATGCGAGGCACGAAAACGCTTTTTCTCCCGTGTGCGTGAGTAGATGATTTTTCAACGTGAACTTTTCGCGCGAAGAGTAGCTGCAAAAGGGACATGCGAAGATCCTTATCCCTGTATGCATCAATTTGTGTCTGTCTAAGTGAGATTTTCTCGCGAATATTTTGCTACATTCCAAACATCCGAACGGTTTTTCGGTAGAGTGACGAAGCATGTGCGTTTTTAAGGTGGACATCTCTAGGGCTTTATAATTACAGCTAGGACAGGCGAAAATCTTGATTCCAGAATGGCACATCATGTGCCTTTCGAGGTTGGCTTTGCGTTTGAATAGAGAGTTGCACTGTGAACATTCGAATACCTTTTCTCCTGTTTGAAGATTTTTTTTTCGGGATTTCTTGTTTTTTTTTGGCGGGCGGGTAAATTCACCGTCTATGTTGTCATTTTCGATGGTTTCTCCTGAAATCAACAATAAATTTTATTTACACGAGCGTAAAACAACGAGTTACAAATAAAAAAAATATTTTTTATTTAGTTTTGAGGAGTTTATTTCAATGTACACTCATAACTTGCGTTTTATAAATCCGCAAGTAGTTTGAGTAAGTGCCATTAACACAACGTTGCAGAAAAGTAGTAAATGCCCACGATTATTAAAAATAAAATTGAAATTTGAAAATTAAAATCGAATTCATGAAGCTTTACCACTAACACGATTCAACTACGATATTAAATCAATATTAAAAAATATCGAAGAAGGCAATCACTTTATGGGTTGACATTATACTCGTACTCAAACACTGTCCTGAAGAAAATTGAGCTACCCGAAACTAGTTGACTAATTCTAATATAGTTGCTCAAAACAAAATATGTTTTCGTTTACGTACAATATTAACAACATTCAAGCAACCGCCGTTACCCGTTTTTTTCCGACGGGGTTAGACAGGGAAAATGAACCGCCAAACAATATCTTAGCAAACGCTCCTTGCTTCAGTCACATATATACATCGTCTCATGCATGCAACTCTTTTAGTGTAACTCTTTGAGATGGAGATTTTCGAACGAGTCGACAGAAACGATGCATCTTAACTAATGATTATCATAATATACCGTTGTATTTTCTTCTGTCTGGAATTACTACAGAGCAGTAATATAGGTATCGCGGACAGACGACCCCCGAACACAGTTTTCACACAGATGTCGTTATTCGATTTAACAAAAGAAAATCCCGATGAAATTGAAAACAAAATCATTTTTAAGGAAACAATAACAACAATAAAAGGAAAACTTCACGAATGCTCAAATTCGAAGAACGTACCCATACATTTGTTGAGCCTTTTTCGCTAATAACAACAAATATGCGGGTAAATATACAGAAAAGTGGGACAAGATTTATAGACACATTTTATTTTAAAAAGACACTTTGTATCAGTTAGATAACATCGAAAAATAACTATTTCAGTAACCTAAAATAGAAAGTAATGCATTTTAATAGCTATTTCGTTAAAAAAAAAAACAGATTATTTGACATATTTTCTTCATGCCACATCTTAGCATAATAATATTAAAATTGTTTTAGTTTGTTTTTCAAAACTAAGATATTTTAGGTCAAATTTAAAAAGAGAAGAAAAAACGTTATCTTAAAACATTCACACCAATAACAATGGCCGCAAAGTTAACTACCGATTTTTATTTTATTGAAATAACTATTCAAATTCATTATTTTCCATTTCAGGGAACTGAAAAATATGTTTAAAAATTAAAATTATAATTCTGTTGAATAAGACAGACACAATAACATGGCATAAGAATAAAACTAGTTAAATATATTATGTCATACGTGAAATTTGTCGAACAGAAAACGTTTTTTATTTACAGATTTGACTATTGTAAAAATTAAGAATCGCCCTGTCGACACAATATGTTGTGAGTGTTGAATACGGAGCCTTTGTTTGGCAGTTTCGAAACGGATAAGAACCATCGTGAGCTCGTGAGTTCAGTTGTGAATGCGATGAACCAGCGAAATATAGGCAAACGAAGGAAGAAATCAAGGTAAATCGGCAATCCTTGATTATTTCCATTCTTTTTGCTTTGTATGATTTAAAACGTAGTTTTTGTTCGAGATGTTACAAGTGTTCAGCTTTTTATTTAAAAATAGTTTTACTTCTGGAAGACTACATAATTAGTTAGTTATAATGCATTTGCAAATAAAATTATAATGCATTTGCAAATAAAATTATAATGCATTTGTAAATAAAATTATAATGCATTTGCAAATAAAATTATAATGCATTTGCAAATAAAATTATAATGCATTTGCAAATAGTTAGGTAAATATCAGCTGCCGCACTTTCTTTAGGCACAGATTTGGGAATTTACACTTCGTTTCAACTTAATTACTACAAGAAAAAACTAATTACTTTTGGATAGAAGCTAAATGATGCATTCAAATTACATTTTTATTCAAACAAAGTTAAAAATTTCCCGCATAAAACGATTCTTTTGAGGCCATTTTGGATTTTTATTTTATAGATTGACATTTGCGTGAGTTTCATTTCAATTTAAAGACACTCGGATTACCTAGTTAATCTTAAATAAGAACCTATTTCTCGCATGTTAATTGTGCATCTTAATTGATAGAATTTACAGTGAAAGTAATACTTGCTTGTTTGGTTTACGTGATTAATTTTAATTAGGTACATATTATATTATCTGTATCATATCTGTAGACACTGCTGAAAACCAACTGTTTTTTGGGAGAAATCTTGAATGTACAGCAGTGACCCATTTGTCAATAGAGTCAATGTTAAATAAAAAAGATGTATAAATATGTAAAAACCTATTGACAAATAAACGTTGTTATTATAATTACGTAAACACTTGTTTCTTGTAGTAATTGTTGAAATAAAGTGTAATTTACATAATCTGTGACTAAAAGTGCAGCGCTTAGGAGGAATAATTACCATTAAGTTAGATAATGTAAGTGTAAGTTAGATACACAGTGTTTTAAAGTAGATATTAGCCGTGTCACACTTTTCTATAGGTATATTCAAATTTTCAGATTCATATTGATTAATTTTGTAAAAAGTACTGTTTTATATTAAAAATGACATTTTTATTTATAAATAAGTCAACAGCAATGTAAATGATTGTTTTTTGTATTTTTATTAATATAAATAAACAAATTATTGACAAAACGTTTTTAATTATAACTAGTATCTTAAGAAACGCAATAACGTCTATATTAGAGACGTGGCATTGAGCGCAATATATGGTGTTAGTCTACATAGAATTAAAAACTCGCTTAGTATCGATATCTCGAAAACTAAGCAAGATATCAAAAAAATGTATTTTTAATTTTCTTCTTATTTTGGGCTGTTCTACGTTAATACATCGTCAAATCGCGGCGCCACGGAAATCGTTCTCTACCCCAAAGCATGTGTTGTTCGTCTCAACTCTAATGATGCGCGACACTTAACTAGATTGGTCTCCTTACCGGCCATAATGTCAATATCGTCAGGCAGCTCCATACATTCCATTTTAATATCGATGAATTCCACTTCTTCGTAGACGATTTGCCCACCACCTTCTACGAGAGACCTCGGCATGGTTCTAGTGGAACTATGAGGACTTTCAAAATTCATGGCTCTTCTGGAAGAGTTTACAAAAACTAGACTTGATAAAGGACGAAGTATTAACGATAAAATTGTAAGAAAACAACAGCGTAAACACTCGCCTCTGCGATGTTTGACAGCTGTTCTGCTTTATCTATGGTAATACGAAAGAACCTACTAGTGATGACCAAATTCGAAGCGTTTCGGGAAAGTAAATCCATAGAAATATTTATGAAGGACTGTCCACAACTTTTTCTTGTTTCCATTTCAAGACTGCCAGTTGCTGTTCCCAACTGTGCGCATCGTGGAACTTATCCATACCCTTAGGTCTATTTGGACTTAATTAGTCCTGAACGGAACTATTCGAGAAAAAATTGAGGATGCAGGGAGGGAGGAAGTCGTATGCTGCATACTGTAGTCAAACAGATACCAAATGCACTCCCAAAATTTCAAACGGGGAAGAACGTTTTTCCCCGTTTGAAATTTTGGGATTGCACTTGGTATCTGTTTGACTATAAAAAATGTAAACCTGCTTAATTGTTTAATGACATAATATTACATTCGCTTTCTCATTAAACGCCAAAAATAATTGTAAGCCGTTATAATTGCTTTAACAATTTAAAACAGTTAATTGTGAATTACTTTGCATTAATTCAAAAGTTTCACAAATCATTTCAAAAGTTTGTCATACAATACGACTGCCAGGCAATTTTCCCTTATCCTTGTACAATGCTATTCACACAAAATCGCGCTAAGTAAATGCCCTGTCCGGGGTTTTTTTTAGGTTCATGACTGTTTTAAGGCTATGATAATGTAGTCAGAGGAAAGTGGAACTACCGTGTCATTCTCAAAAGGGGTGTGTTGCAAGTTGCAAGGCTGAAGGGAGTGGAAAAAGAAAGGAGACGGAAAAAAGGAAAGTTGGGGGATTCTTTACAATTTTAGTCGTACATTTTTATTTAAGTGTTAACAATAAAAACTACTCATTTCATGTGGTCTGATTTAAACATAGGTTCATTTTAATTTTAACTCTTTTTATACATTTCTAACACCTATCAAACACATAATTTTAGTTTTTTTTGTAATACATTATTTTTAATCTACAAAATTTTTTTTTATTTCACTGGAAACTAAGCTTTATGCCTTTATACAGTAAACAATTCTGTCTTTTGATTCATTCAATATTTTTCGTCTAAAGTTTTATTTCTTTCTTGTATTGTGTGCGAAAGTTTGTGTTGTAAAGTAAAATAATGATTGTGTTAAAAATAAGTTGGTAGTAAAATATTAAAATAAACTTAATATAAGATCAAAACTGTACTAATTAACTTTAATTAAATGTAAATTGACCCATTCTAATAAGTAATACTTAACTCCACACGCCTTAGTTTGAACACAAACGTATTTATCAAGGTACGCTCGTACGGGCACTTTTCGTGAAAAAAAACGCATTGGGCTTGTGCCGTCTATTATTATCTGATTATTCTCAACACTTTCCCAGTTTCTCGTTATGATAGTTTAATAAGTGAGATTTTCTGTTAAATATAATGTCTAAATTTTGGAAAGTTTACTTTATTTGGCAGACAACAAGAATTTTGATATTCATAATTGTATTACGCGCTAACAACCTCGAATCTACGTCATCAATATGAAAATAATGCAGGTATTACTTCCCTTAAATTCGAAAAGTAATTATTATTTATTTAAACTATAATTATTATTTATTTAAACTAATTACCAACGTTTTATAAAAAAATCGTTTGTAAATGCATTCAGATTTACCTGACGCCATTAAATTGAATTGCAGTAAATTCAAATCTTTCGGTGGAGATGGACTTCAAGCTACGTCATGACTCTCTAGCCAATCGCCGCTCTACCCCCTTGATGAGCTAACCTTGTGAAAAAAAATTCCTACAAACCTTGCCTAACCTTACCTTTGGGTTCGTAGTTGAAACCATAGATTTATATATAACGTTGAAACTTCCGAAATCCAGATGAAATACATGACTGTATTTTTTTTTTCACATATGGCAACTCCATATTTTTGTTAGCTGTTTGACATTGACAGTCTTTGATAATATTATTCTTGTTATTTAAATTTTTACCAGATGGCATTGTAAGAATGGGAAAAAACAAAATGATAGCGAAAAGTTGTCCTAAATGTGATCAGCAGGTTTGAATATGGTTTATTTTTCAGAGCTTTTGACGAGTTTTTGTAATCCTAACCTATAAACTTTTCATTCTGTATTGTTTGTTACGATTCTTTCCCAATAATTTTTGTTTTAAACAAAAACATTTACGATGCTCTCCACAGGTTAATATTCTGCGCATTTGACTTCGATTTTTGAGTTTTATGGGTTTGAATTCCTCCGAATCTCAAATAAAATGTTGTGATTATTTTTCTGTCAGTTCACATTTTATTCACAATAAATTATGATATCATAATAAAATATGTTAAATATCCAATTTTTTTGGGTCACTAGTAGGATATTTCATACTAATGTGACCGTTATGCTTCCCAGTGTCATTTTGTAGCATATTTAATATGTAAAACACAGACACGTGTAAATAATACTTGATTTATGGCGAGCATTCGAGTATTGCTTTCCTCATCTCAAATAGTATACGGAGATGTCTGACTAATCAACTGGAAGTCCAATGTCGTTGGTGTTACAAGTTGCCAGCTTGGATTCAGCAAGTGTTGCCTTTCCTTGCTGGTCTGCCAGACCATCAGCATCAATGTTATTCCAGGTGGCCGTAGCGACCAAGATCTGCAAGTGCGGCCATACCTTCTTCTCGGCCAAGAGTAGGCTTCGAGCCTCCGGATTGGGTAGCACGGGAGGGGGCAACACAAGGAGCAGCACGGTGGAGATCTCCGACGGGGGACGGACGGGGAGTTCCGAGGGGGGACGCCGAAGGACTGGACGTGTGCGTCGGGCCCGACCACACTTCTATGACAGTCAAGATTATCAGCGGGTAAGAAAAGATCGCCATCCTATTATCGTCAAGTCATTGAAGCTGGCCGTCCATAGTAATACCAAGATTGTAAGAAATCAGATATTTATTGTAGTAAATTGCACATTTAACTTATCAATTTGCTAATTAATTATATCATTTCATATTGCACACTATATTTTTTCTTGTTTTAATGTATTAACGTATGCGCGGCCCATTTTGGCCAGTTTCATACAAACCTTAAATTTGGATTTGAGATCAAATTACCAACCAAACTAAAAACTTATTTTCGTAATCAAAAGGTATATCAAATATTAGTACGGATGTGAGCTACTTTACTTATTTTTGTTTTAAATTATAAAATAAAGGCCATTAAAGATTTAAGTGTTTCATGATTTTAGAGGCAACTTGGGAAATTATTTGTGAGTAAATGAAAATCATTAAAAAAATAATTTTACTATGTTTATTTTACAAATGCAATGAAAAATAAAATAAAAAAATGTTAAAAATGCATTTTTGGGTAGTAATTTTAATGTATAAATGACAAATAGTTGTTCCGCCGTTAATAGGTAATTTGTATTTTCAATTTACACCAATCAAAACGGTTTTTTTTCTTCTTAATTACCGTTTTTAATTTTATATTTCTTTATAATTTCTATGAGAAAAATAGTAAAATTATTTTTTGTTTTTGTTTTTCATTTACTCACAAATAATTTCCCAAGTTGCCTCTAAAATCATAAAACATTAAAATCTTTAATTGCCTATATCTTATAATTTAAAGCAAAAATAAATAAAGTAGCTCACATCCATACTAGATATGTGATAAACCTTTTGATTACAAAAATAATTTTTCAGTTTGGTTGGGTATTTTGATCTCAAATCCAAATTTAAGATTTGTATGAAACGGGCCGAAAAGGGCCGCGCAAACGTTTCACTCAAGTAGCTCCTACAATACATCTGGAACTTTCCAATTGGTGCGGACTTTAAAGTTTCTGGTAGAGTGTTATATAACTTCACCCCTTTGTACAGTAAACTGTTCTGCGTATTTGCTTTCTCCTTTTTTTGTAGCCTGATTTCCTTGCACGTCCTTGTGTTATGTCTGTGAATGTCCTTGTTGTATATAATTTTGTTCGAGAAGCATTTTGGTAGCAGGTTGTTCACTATTTTATGTATAAATGTCAGCATCTGTTTCACGGTTAGCCAATTTAGTTCTTTTAACATTTTTTTTTACTTTTGAAAATCTATTTCGCCGAAGTATTATTCTCATTGCCCTGTTTTGGAGAATTCGGAATTTATTTGTGGAGCAATAATTGAATTATAAATAGTGATTGCAGTTTTTCTGGAAAGTTTTTGCCGAATTCTTCCCAAAAAAGATATATTTTTTACCAATTTTCTTTTGGGTATATTCAGCATGTGAGTTAACGATTAGTTTGGAATCTAATATAACTCCTAAGTTTTTCATTTCAGTAACATTTTCAATAATTTCACCAACAATTTTAATTTTGCTTTCACTCGATATCTTCTTATATTCAATCACCATATTTTTTTTATTTATTTTTTATTTTCAGGCCCCAAATAAGCGAAGATCGGTGTCCCAGGGATCTTTGGAAGAGGAAAGAGTGCGAGACAGGTCTAAAGACAGCAGTAAAGATAGCGGTGAGTTATCAACTTTCAACCATCTTTTTTCGTTTGTGAACAGAATCGAAGGTTTTTTCGGGTATTTTGGGCCATCCAGGCCGGTGCCAAATTCCACAGTGAGGCGCACTTGCGATTTTTACAGATTTGTATGAATTTGGTTAATTTTGATATCTGATGAATTGTTCAAAATCTGTGAAGTAATCTAATACCTGCCCTTTTTTTGTTATTTATTTTTGGGGTGTTATGCCGTGTTGCACTACCTCCTTTTTTAGCCAACGTTTCGGACAGTGTTACAGTGTCCATCATCAGGGCAGATGAGCTAAAATCGATTAAATAAAAATAGCTAAAGAGATAAAATCATACCTAATACCACCTGCCCTTTCAGAGCATTATTGGAGTGGGTGTCAAGATCTTCAAGAGGAAAAACTTTTTCATTCAAAAGTCCTTTTCCATTTCCTAGTGTTTTCTTTTTCCTAGTGTTTATCTTTTCCTTTTTATAGTGTTTTCCTTTTCCTAGGTTTTCTTTTCCTTTTCCTAGTGTTTTAATTTTGCTTTTCCTAGTGTTTTCCTTTTCCTTTTTCTAGTATTTTCCTTTTAATAGAGTTTTCCTTTTCCTTTTCCTAGTATTTTTCTTTACCTAGGGTTTTCCTAGTGTTTTCCTTTTCCTCTTCGTAGTGTTTTTCTTTTCCTTTTTCTAGTATTTTCTTTTTCCTAGTGTTTTCCTTTTCTAAGCGTTTTCCTTTTCCTCATCGTAGTGTTTTTTTTCCTTTTCCTAGTGTTTTTCTTTTCTTAGCGTTTTCCTTTTCCTCTTCCTAGTGTTTTTCTTTTCCTTTTTCTAGTCTTTTCCTTTTCCTAGATTTTTCCTTTTCCTAGTGTTGTTCTTTTTTTTACCTAGTCTTTTTCTTTCCCTAATCTTTGCTGAGGATATTGACTCCCACTCCAATAATGCTATGCTAAGGGTAGATTCTGGTTTATTTTACAGAACTAGAATAATTCGTCTAATTTCAAAATTAATCAAATTTGGCCCTTTACAAATCACAATTGCGCCCTACTATTGAATTTGGCAGTCACCTCTGGTTTGGAACCCCAAAGTATTTAAAAAAAAACCCTTGACTCTTTGCAGTTTGATAGATTCCCCTTTCTTAACAAGTGAATTGCAATCTTTAGAGCACATGTTGAAAATGCTCAGATGCTCACGCGTGCCCAACGTATGTGCAGGGTTGTCATTTGTTACATGGGAAGGGGTGCTTCTACTACTCGTTTTTGAGTTCAATAGCTCGGCTGTGGAACTGTTTGCCGACCTCTGTGTTTCCTCCTTACTTGGATAACAACAGAACAATTATTAATTTAAAGAATATTAACTTGAAATTTGATGAAGTGTGTGAAACAACCAATCCTTACTCCCTCTATTAAACACTGATCTTGTGTAAACACAAGCCTCTGTGGTCCCGAGGTAAGACTCTGGACTGACAATCCGAAGGTCGCGGGTTCGAACCCGGCGTGTGCAAATAAATTTTATTTGATATTTGTGTTATTTCACAATTTATTAATTTAAAATAATATATGGTATATTTGCGGCACGTTCCAGAGTGGAAGATACTATCAGTATCGCCCTGGTGTAAGACCACCATTCAGAATTGAAACTTTGCTTGAAAATGGCTTTAGCCGTGTTTAGTGACCAGATCTGAATAGCCAGGTACTTCCCCACCTTCCTCTTCCCTATCTCCTTCCCCTCCCCACCACCTTCAGCCCCACAACATACCCCGATTGGGGATGCCATAGTCTCACTGGCTCCAGACGGGAGCAGTTGGGACTCTTGTGCGGTATTTACTGTAAAAAAAAAAAAAAAACAGATCATTACTATATTTTACGTTTGCCTGTCATTGAAACAAACTGCAGAGAATGTGTCAGTAATGCGATGTGTTGTGACTTTAGCCACCGCCCAGCGGGCCGCAAGGCGCCGAGCCCTGAAGCTGCGCTGTCCCGGGCCCGAGAGTCGGCCCCAGAGAGGTACAGCGGAGGCCCCCCCTCACCCCGCCCGTCTGCAGCGCTGCGCCACACTGCTGCAGGAAATCAACAGGAAGATGGCCGCCGTCACGTGGTCACCTGACTAACCTAGCCTAACATAATCTCACCTAACATAACTTCTGCGCCACAAGCGCACTTCATATTTTTATTAAATTAAATTATTCCAAATTTTTGACCGATTGTCTGCAGGACAAGATGGCCACCTTAACCTGATGAACCTAACAAAAATTAACCTAACCTTTATAACTCCCTCAGGCCTCGGGCGTATTTTGTCAGAAGATCCGCATATTTCCGGTTTGCATTAATAATCAAATAAATTAAACTTATCTCAAAACTAAAAACTGTTTTTGAAAGGCGATGAAATACGCTTTGAAATTTTATTATTAGAAATAAACATGTGATTTTGGAAATATAACATTTTTTAATGCAAACACAAAAAGTTTTGAAAATGGCTCTCCTTATGTTTAATAAAAAATTCACAAAGTTAAATAAATTTTTCTCAAATAGCATTCGGAAATTTTACTCTCAAAATAAAAGTGTACATTTTAATTCTTCTGTTGCAATTTTTTAGATTTGATTATAAAGCATGGTGTTTTCTCTTTCTAACACTCTTTAGATCACGTTTCTCACGATGACTGTAAAGGAGATGCAACGATTTCTTTGAAATCTATATGAGCTGTTCCTAAAGCGAACAAATTAACCTGGGGGGTTAATTACTGAAGGCAATATTAGTGGCTCTCAATCGAAAATTTTAAACAGAAAAGGATACGTTCGCATCTTGGAATTAAACCCAGGACCTTAGCCTTGCCGGGACTTTGCTCTAACCGCTGAGCTAATGAGACCCTATCTTCTTCGGTCGTATTTAACTGTATCATACTTCGACTAAGAACTAACTTTTCTTGATGCATATTTTTATTGTCTGCTATCTTTACGTATTATTGCAAGTTTCTTCTTGAACTAAATGCTATCTAAATTTATTCAATAAATTTTTATCCAATACCTGATGTGACCATATTTTTTTTTTATCTTTCTGTTTCAGATTTTCAATTGAGAGTCGCTAACATTAATATTGTCTTCAGTGATTAAATATTACAATTAGAGGTTTTACTTATTAAGTTAAAATAAAATTAACCTTACCTAACCTGCTGCCTACTTCATATTTTAATAGTCTCCAAAGGCTTGAGACTAGGCTAGTAGGCGAGTGACGAGTTACTCGCCACTCGACTAAACTACTACCGAACACAAGCTTGAAGCTCGAAGGTCAAATCTCATTGCTCAAGACTCAAAGTTCGAAGATCAAAGTTCAAAGCTCATTACTCAAGATTCAAAGCTCTACATGAAGCTCTTTGATCTTCAAGCTCAAATCCGAAATCTCTAGGCTCGAAGCTCAATATTATAAAAGCTGGTTCACATTACGCTATCAAATATAAAAGATCATAGCACGCCAAATAACGCTCTCCATACAATCCCTTCAGACTGTTCACACCTAAGCGTTTTTAAGCGCAGATCAATCATAGACAATACACATCTCAGACGTAACCGCTCCAGACGCGTTATCACAGAAGATAACTCTCCCCTTCTCCGATTAAAACAGGAGAGGGGGTCATTGTAATTACGGAGCTGCCTAGACCCGTGGATGACAGATGTCAAGTTGACAGATTTCAGTACAAAAAATATGCGTTCCGTTGCCGCTCCCTAATTCGAATGACCCCCTCTCCTACCACAGGAAGAAATATTTGATAGCCTCGTGTGAAAGGATAAAAGATAAGCGCTCGCGAATCAACAGATATCTGCTCGCAGATTTATAGCGAAATGTGAACCAGCTTTAAAATAGAAGTGGATGGTAGAGAAGGTTGAGGAAGCCCAAAGATATTGAAATATAAGGAGATGGGCTGTCAGCAGTTTTTTTGTGGGTGGGACTGTGCTTCCTGGTGTCGCCGATATTTTTAACCAATACTACTGTACACATTAAAAAAATCAACTAAATGAACGAATTCTTTCCATATTTAAATTATATTGTTAACCAGTACTGCTGCACAACTTCGAAAAATCAACTAAATTCCGAATTCAAACTATTTCTATTAGACAGTTGTGCCGGCAGCAGTCGGGCAGACATCATAGCATATCTCCTTATATTTCAATATCTTTGGGGACGCGGAACAAAGGAAGTCGTGGAATGATCAAGTGAATCAAATAACCATGCGTGGTAAAATGAGGCACATGTGAACTAGGAAAGGTGTGTAAGCAGAATGTTCAACGTGGAAATGAATGGTAAAAGAAGTCGTGGAAACCCGAGGAAAACGTGGGACGGTAAGTGATTCAAAGACATCCTGATTCATCACCTCCAAAGAGACACCGTGGCAAACACCTCACGCAATCATAAAACCAGAGCCAAATTAACAGACATACTAAATATACCAAATTGTTATTCTACCTATGGACAAAGAAGCTCTGAATTTTTAACAGTAAAGTTATTTAAGTAACAAACTTCGGTTCCATGCCAACTGAGAATAAAGTCAACTCAACACCTTTTTCGAAAAATCTTTTTTTTTTTACATGAGCTCCACACAGGAGGCCCCAGGGCCTATGTCATCTTTGGGGATGCTGTGTTTTCCCCAGGGCCTATGTCATCTTTGGGGATGCTGTGTGGAGGGTTTTTTAAGGAAAGGAAAGAGAGTTCTGGGAAGGAAAGGGTTTAAGGGGTGGGTAGGAATCTGGGGTTCAGTGTGTCCTGGCCATCCGCCTCCAAGACCTAGACAAACCTCTCCCCATGAACCCGGGCACCCCTGCTAAATCACCAAACGCAACGAACCACTTGGGGTGACCTATGGCAGAGGTGTCGGTTATCCAATAAAGGTTCCCGGGGCGGCGGTACCCATCCCGCCTCCCAATCATTAAAAGCTAAGAAAAAAATTATCTGCATAAAGATGTACATTTTAATTATTGTGTGGTTAACTTTCTAGATTTGAGTCTAAAGCTTGGTGTTTTCTCTTTCTAACACTTTAGATCATATTTCTCACTATGGATAGTAAGGGAGACGCGATGATTTCTTATGAGCTGTTCCCGAAAGCTAACAAATTAGCGCGAGGCGTTAACCGCATATCAGCAATGTTTCAAGTATGGAATCATGTTTTGAATAATGTTGTAACAATAATTGCTGAATCGTGTACTGTTGCCTAAACCCAAGTACGAAACTGCATGTGGAACTCCATTGTACAAATTACTTATTGAATGCTCATACCTACTAGTGTTCTGCCTACTTATGTCTTTCATGCCCAGTTTATTATGTATGTACTACCCGCTTTTTTTACCCACAGTTTCGCTCGCATGGTATTAGGGGGAAATTACTGTAGCGCTTGCACTTCCGCTATCAATTATCCCCCCCTTTCCCCTCCTCTCTCCTTCCTACCCTCTCCTCTTGCTTACATTCATCCCCGGTACATTCAGTTTTCAAACAGTCAGTGTGTCACCTAAATTTCATATTGAGTTAACCTGTCGTTCGGAAGTTATGGGCGTACAAACATTTTGGAAATTAATTTTTAACAATTTGTTTTCTGACGTTAGCAATAACTCGCTTTTGTTAGCGACAGAAAACTTATAATAAATATAATGTATTAATATTTATAATTTCATAACGCCAGAGCTTACCACTATATACAGCCTATAGTACTCGCATATAATTTAGCTTTCTGTTGGTGAAAGAATTTTTAAAATCGTTTTATTGATTTATGCCTAAAAGCGTAACAAACAAACACGCAGTTTTGCATTTAAATTATTAATATAGATATACATTTTATGATGCTGTATACATATGTTATGATGCTCCGGTACTATATACTTGCTATAATGCCCCTATATGACTTACCTTACATGGAAAAGCCATAAATAAATATTCAAAACACCTCCATCAGCAAGGGGGGAAAGCAGATTTTATACTAGCAGCAACAACGCTTGCTGTCTAAATTCTGCTTCGTTGATGTAAAATGTATCAATACCCCAAGTGATTCTATTTAACAACAAGATAGCTCTCCCCACTGGCATGACCATTGGCAAATTAATACTTCAGGCCGGAAGATAGAGCAGTCTACGCCGTCGGTGACGGAGAAAACCATCAGGAACATAATTTTCCATCCTTTCCGATAATTTGTGGCTCGGCTCGCGCTAATGTTCGCAAATGTATATGCAGCATAACGATTGAGTGCAGGTATACTATGCATTATCAGTAGTTCGTCGCCTGAGTTCTTATTTGTCCAACAGACCATTTTAGTTTTTGATAAAAATAAAGCATAAAAAATTATAGTTAACACGTAACTATGAATCATTTAAACTAATGAGACCTTTACCTTTACGGAAATGGCTTTATCTTAAATACCTATCAAAATGTTTCATTGAAATAATGAAAGATAAACACCTCCTCCTGTAAAATTTTCTAATGGTCTGTTGGACAAATACGAACTAAGGTGATGAGTTGTAGTAAAAAAAACATTAAACAAAATGAGGTAGGTTAAAAAGAGTTAAATTAGTTGCAATAATGCAAATTTAATTAACGCTGATAAAATAAAGGAAATATTTACACAATTGAATGAACAAAGCCATAAAAAAACTTAATTAATCACTTTTAAAATGTAAGCAGTGATGAGTTCAGATTTATGGTTCAATACTTAATTAAAGTGTGATTATTGCAGTAACAGAAAAAAGAAAACACTGAAAAAAGGAAAATTTCGTACGAACCAACTAAACTAGTTTTTAAAGATCAAAAAGTGTTAGTGTATGTCCAATTACCACAACCAAAAGTTTTGATAACCTAAGTATGACTAAAGAAATTAAAAAACCAAACGGATTACCAATTAACATAATGAAAAAATAACAATTAAATAACCATAACATAAAATAATAATTAATGTAATTGTGTACTTACACAACATTTCGTTTGTTTTTTTTAAATTAAAAAACGTATAAAATAAATGAAGACACTATGAGCGAAACTCAATCGAAAATCTGTAAACAGAAAAATCAGAAAAATATATTTGCACCTCTGGGACTCGAACCCAGGACCTCTCTCTTTCCGGACGAGTTCTCTTGACCACTGAGCTAAGGTGTCGATATCCAATTCAGTCACTTTTAACTGTAACATACTTCGACTAAGAACCACCCATGTTATCTTCATTTTCTTAACGCATATTTTATTGGCTGCCGTCTTAATGTATGATTGCAAGATTGAAACCCGAAGTAAATGGGGTATGAAAATTATCAGGCATAAAGCGAAACCGGTCGGTAGTGGAAAAATTAAATAAATGGTGGTTATAAACAAAATTATTGTGTTATTTCAATGCAAATATCTTTTTCTGATTTTTCTGTTTCCAGATTTTCGATTGAGTTTCGCTCAAAGTGTCTTCATTTATTTAAATATTACAATTTGAGTTTTAACTCATAAAAGTTAAAATAAAAAATAATAGTATAAAATAAAACATAAACCTAAGAAGCCAAATCTTGAAAGACAAAAGTATCAATTTGTTCATCCTAACCCCGTGTTTACTTGCCTTGTGACAAGATTCACACGTTTCTAAGCACTTGACTTATTTAATTTAATGTGAATAGTTATAATCAGAAAAAGTGAAAGGTTTAACAATTATCACATACAAGGCAAGAGACAATTTTTTAAAAATGTCGGGGTATTACTGCATAAAAAAGGTATGACTAATGCAAGGGAAACGGAATATTAAACTGGTTTAAGTCTACTGTGAGTAATCATGTGCCTCTGTAAATACGTTTTCAGTGAAAACAATGAACCACATTTGGAACACGAGAACGGTTTTTCTTCACTGTGAGTCGTAATGTGGTTCTTTAAATGCGACTTTTGTGAAAATGAAGAGTCGCAGTCGGAACATGAGAATGGTTTAATTCCACTATGAGCCAGCATGTGTCTTTGTAAAACTGCCTTACGTGAAAATGAACAGTTGCAGTCGGAACACGAGAATGGTTTTAGTCCACTGTGACCCAAAGTGTGGTTAAGCAATTGCGACTTTTGTGAAAATGAAGAGCTACAATCAGAACACGAGAATGGTTTTACTCCACCGTGAGTCAGCTTGTGGATCTGTAAAGATGACTTCCGCAAAAATGACGAGTTGCAGTAAGAACACGAGAAAGACTTTACTCCACTATGCGTTAGCATGTGTCTCTTTAAGTTTCCTTTTCGCAAAAATGAAGACTTGCAGTCGGAACAAGAGAATGATTTTACTCCACTGTGAGTAAAAACGTGTTTAATTAAATAAGGCTTTCGTGAAAATGAAGCGTTGCAGATGGAACACGAGAAAGGTTTTTCTTCACTTTTAGTCAGCTCTTTATTAACATGAGGATCTTGCGAAATCGAACTATCGAACGAGGCAGGAAATGTTGAATGAACCAGAAGACGCTCCTTGATATACTTAGGTGAATTGTTTTCAGGTTCGCCATATATATTATATTCATCCGAATAATAGGTTCCTGAAAAAAAAAGTTTAACATTGTATATTGAAAGGTGCGTGTTATATAATTTCCATTTAGTAACATTCACACCCTTTAACTTACAGTTTAACATTTAATTTAACCCTTAAGGCCCGTTTATATTAGGAATAGTATGTAATCCGTAGTCGATAAGCCCTAGGCCGTAGAAGTTGGAAGATAGGAAACCTGTGTAACCGTTTATAATAGATGGCAATAATCTTTAATAATTTTCCATAACCGAAAAGATGGTTCAACTTTATCTTTTACGGTTATGGATTACAGAGGGCTTAGATATATGCTGAGATTTACGTATTTTCGATCAATACTCTATGGTATCTACAATTCACTTTAGTTGAATAATAATTTTGTGAACAAATATTTACGCGGAGTTAATAAATACTTTACCGAATTTAAATTTATATTCGCTGAAGACGAAAGTGATCTAATAAATGGTAATGAACATCTCTTATAATCTAATATAATCTCCCGGTTGACAGTTGACATAGACAAGTGATAGCGGCATTTCACTTCTATGGGCATATTCTTTTCTAATCCTATTCCAATTATAAACGACCATCTAAAATATTACGGATTACGGCCCCGGCCTATTCTTATTGCCTATTCCAAATATAAACGGGCCATTAGTGTGCCTAAAATGCCGAAACTGTTTTCGTAATAGCATACTTACTAGTTTTTTACAAAACGATATTTTTGTAAAATGTACCGTCTTACCAGATAATGTGTTTTTATATTTATCAAAATCATATTTATCTATCATGTGTTGTATCGTATATCCCCAGGATAGATACTTGTATTCAGAGAAATGTTTTTTTTTCGCACTTATGTTATAAAAACATAAAAAAATGTTTTTTTTTTCACTTTTATTATGTTTACCCGTTTAAAATGCGTTCTTCACAAATAACATATCATATGCTACTTTCCTGAAAAAAATACCCAATGACTTTTGAAAAAGAAAAATTGACATTCGAACGGAATTTACGATGCGCTTTTCTCAAATAAAAAAAAATCAGTGTTTGCAAGTAACGAAACGGCGATCGATAATAATTGTAAGATGAACTATTTCCTTATCAAGCGAATAAAATTTATATAACTAAGCTAGGAGCATTTTTAAACGTTTAAAATACAATATAATCGAGTAAATTACTAGCAGATCCACGGTGGGTTTCTTGGCAGACTAGAGATTGAGTTGTTGTGTGGACCTTGTTTGGGCCTTTGAACAAAAACCGAGCGAATTTAACTTGTAAGAACGCCAAAGGTTATCAAAATTATTAAGAAATTCGTAAGATCAAAGAGAATTATATTCCGACGTTGTGCATACCGATTGTGTTGTCGATGTTCTTGGTGTTTTCCAAAGTTTCCATCTTAACATCTGGCGGGCCAATATATATTTCAGTATACGCCGTATCACCTTTATCCCATTTTCCATTCCGTGGTTCCTTCTTGGCGGTGATGGTTTCTGAAGTAGGAACAACGAAAGCAGAATGTTACAAAAAGTAAATGAATTGAATACATGTTCACAACGGGTAGGCCATATTTTGACGGAACTCAAATTAAAAAAGAAAAAGTGTATGATTCCAAACACCACTCCTGTCGCTTTTAACGTTGTGCTTACCAGCCGTATGCCCAATCTTTTCAGAGTGATCCAAATATTCCTTGATATTCTGGAGGTCAATGTCTATCTCCGCGTATGACATTTCATCTGTGTCTCCTTCTTGGAACCCTGGTTCTGTCTTGATAGTGATAGTATTAGGTTTATGAAGATCCATGTCACCAATACAAGTAATGCCGCGATACTTGGATTTTGGTTTCAAATATTAATTAATTGGATCTGAAACGGAATAATGGAGCGTGAGTTCTATAGGGTGCCTCAATAAAAGCGCAAAAATTAAAGATTCAATAAAACATATTCTTCTGTGGCAAAGAATTAAAATATATATTGATTTATAATATATTGGAAATTATGTATTAAACAACACATCTAGTAAATGGCCGCCACGGCTTCGCTAGCACACGCTTACTCTTGGCAAAATTTGCAATAACGTTGTTGTAAACATGTGGCGGCTTCCTGGCAACCTGTGACTTCATCCAGTTCTTGTGTCTTAATTGAAAGATATTGCTCTTGACATGTGGTTTCAGCAGGACGGTGCCGCTTGCCATACCTCCCGTAAAACATTGACTTTGCTCCTGGTCGTGTCATCTCCCAGTTTGGTGATTGCGATTTAACACCTGTGGATTTAAGATCGAAGCTCTGTTAACGAAGTACCGCCACATGTACGCAACAATGTTATTACAAACTTTGCCAAAAGAGTACACATGTGCCAGAGAAGCCGTGGCGGATATTTACTAGATTACTAGATACATACGCAATTCCCAAAAGTCATCGTAAATCAATAAATGTTTCAATAATTTGCCACAAAAATATAGATATTACAAACCTAAACACTTTACTTTGCAGTCGGTGTCGTGCCAAGATTTGTCTTTCGAATACTATCACTGAGCTCGCTACTAAACGTCAGTTTCGATGGTTAACCTTAGATAAACACAGAAACGGATTTTAGAGATGCTTGATAAAGGCCCGTTTATATTAGGAATAAGCGATTAGAATAGGCCGGGGCCGTAATCCGTAATCCGTAATATTTTAGATGGTCGTTTATAATTGGAATAGGAATAGAATAGAATATGCCCATAGAAGTGACAATGACGCAATCACTTGTCTATGTCAACTGTCAACCGGGAGATTATAAGAGATGTTCATTACTATTTATTAGATCACTTTCGTCTTCAGAGAATATAAATTTAAATTCGGTAAAGTATTTATTAACTCCGCGTAAATATTTGTTCACAAAATTATTATTCAACTAAAGTGAATTGTAGATACCATAGAGTATTGATCGAAAATACGTAAATCTCAGCATATATCTAAGCTTTCTGTAATCCATAACCGTAAAAGATAAAGTTGAACCATCTTTTCGGTTATGGAAAATTATTAAAGATTATTGCCATCTATTATAAACGGTTACACAGGTTTCCTATCTTCCAACTTCTACGGCCTAGGGCTTATCGAATACGGATTACAGACTATTCCTAATATAAACGGGCCTTAATCCTGTCCCGGTTATTTGGAACCGGTTCCTTTGCGGTCACTGGAACAATCGAAAATAATTCTCTGAGGTCTGAGATGTGTGGTCGGATTTATTTATGGGTCTGAGGAATGGGTTGGTTGTAGAGTCAGTCCATTTTGGAATATTGATCAAAAATTTAAAAAAAAATCGGAGTGTGAAATTCACATGCCGAAGAAGTGAAACCTTCAGAAAATTAAAGCAAAGAGTAACAAGGCTACGAAGCGCCGCACAAAGTGAAGACCGATAGGTCACAAAGCACGGCACACCATTATACCCTTTCATTCTCTCGCAGGCTAAATATTCTATATAAAATCCTATAGATGTACATATATACACGTGTTTGTCTTTGTTTAGTTACCCAAACCATGAAGTTGTACCAAAAAGGTCTCTGAAAAATTATCCAAAACATAGTCCCTCCACCCTCCAGTACAGGATCTCTTAGTGAGGAGGACCACTTATATTTTGTACATCTATTTTATATTTATCGTCTATTTTCTACAAACGTAAAATCAAATTAAAATATCTTTTTCAAAAAGAAAATTGTCCGCGGCGGCTGGAGTTTGTTTGATTTTTATACAAATCTACAGGTTTATTGTAAGGTTGGCAAAATTTTTCTCACTTGATCTTCAAAACAACTTATCTGCCTCATTGCATGGCAGGCCGGATCGGAAAAGATTTGTTGGGGGAGAACTTTAAGCCTCTCCAGTCGGTCTCTCTCGACCCATCGAATTGCACGGCAGTGGTAGGGATGGAATCATACATCCGTCTCTCCTGGACAAACTAACCCCCAGATTCCTACTTACTCCTCATACCTTTTCATTTATTTATAAAAAGAAACAAACAGAACATTGGTTACAGCGATGAGAACAATTTACAGATATTTAGTAATATTTCATGGTGGGTACCTATGATATGTTTCTTTGTGCTCTTATGGTATGCATATTTAGATAGTAGGAAGGTGTGTGTGTCAGGCGCGGTCCGTCCATACATCTGTGGAGTATTTGAATGGAGTATTTCTGAACGCATCCAAAAACTAAAAACTGTTTTAAAAAGGTGATAAAATACTCCTAAAAACTTTATAATTTGAAATAATTCTATAATTTTTTTTTATGCACATATAAAAAAGTTTTAAAAATAACTCACGTTCTTTTCTTATTAAAATTACTGATAAGAAAAAAATTAAATCACGCATTTTTTATTAGACAAACGTATTATCTATAAATGCCACCGTCCCCTTTTTTTAATAATTAAGTAATTAAAAAATCCAAAATACCATATTTTTTTAAAAATAAATTTTGGATTCACAAAGGTGTACATTTTAATTATCGTGTGGTTAACTTTACATTTGAATAAAAAGCTTGGTGTTTTCTCTTTCTAACACTGCTTAGATCGTATTTCTTATAAGCTGTTCCCGAAAGCGAACAAATTAGCCTGAGGGGTTAATCACATATCAGCTGTGCAAAACTCAAAACACGCTCATCAGTAATATGGGGTAAGTGCGTAAAAGCCGATTTTGTGCTAACATCAACAAAGCTTCCATCCAAATTCTGCTTCGTTGATGTTAACGTATCAATATCCCAAGTGATTCTACTTAACAACAAGATATCTCTCCCCACCGACAAGTCAATTGTCAAGGTAGTCCTGCATGCTGTCCTGTCTATGATGTCAGTGACGGAGATAACCACCGGTAACATAAATTTCCATCCTTTCCCATAATTCTTCTCAAATGTATGTGTAGCACAACAGTTGACTATTAGTGTACTATGTATTAATAGTTGTAGTAAGATAGGAACATTAAGTGAACGGGGGTGAGTAAAAAAGAATTAAATTACTTGCAATAAAGTTTTGATGACATCCCGCTTTCGCAGCAATCTCTCAGGAATAAATCGAAGTAGGTACTTTTCTGTTTTTATTTTGATGAGAATTTATTTTATAAGATTGGTACTTCCGACAAATGTCACATTTGATTGTCTATTAGAAAAAAGGAATATTCCGTATTATCCATGTATCGAATTTGAACAACACGAACGTTCCATATTATCCGTGAGGTGGGCTTATACAATTTTACCATAAATTTAAACTGACAATTAGGACACCATCTCTAAACACAAAATAAAAAGTTGGGAAAAAGTAGCACCTTCACTCACATCAATTTAATAAGTTTTTTGAATTAGCGATTTGATTTTCTTGGGTAGAAAATATAAAGAATTTAGATTATCAATAAGCAATTCAAAATACAAGTAAATTACATCTCGGGGTTGAGATAAAGGAATGATATTCCGATCTTACCTATCAAATCGCTTTTCGGCGGTAGAACTGGGAGGAGAAACGAGTGAGTTGGGTATAATAGTATGCGGAGTGCCACAGGGATCAATTCTTGGACCGTTACTTTTTCTAATCTATGTGAATGACATAACAAAGTGGGGTTTTAAAGGAACTCTTCAACTTTATGCGGACGATACAGTCATTTTTTACAATAAATTAAACCTGGCGGAGCTTGAAACGGAAATAAATGTTGATGTTTCAAAACTCACAAGCTGGTTGAGAATAAACAAACTAACTCTTAACGTAAAAAAAACTCATTATATACTTTTCGGTAACAAGAAAAATTCAGCCTTAATATCAAAGTTGGTGATAATTGCCTCGAAAAGAAAATGAGCACAAAATATTTGGGCCTGATCGTAGATTCCCAACTCTCGTGGGATCTCCACATAAATCATGTAAAGGAGAAAATTATTCCTATAACTGGTGTACTTTATAGACTCCAAGGATTACTAACTATTCCTTTACTAACATCAGTCTACTATGCCATGGTACATTCACACCTTTCCTATCTCTGCTGTATCTGGGGATTTGCCTCAAAGAAATTGATAGCTGATCTGCAGGTGGTTCAAAATCGTGCTCTCAGAAATGTTTTTGGACTTCCATGGGACACCCATGTCAGAGACATCTATTCAGTTTCCGATATTCTTCCAATCACAGTCCTTCCTAAATATGAAATCACAAGCACCACCCTACAAATTACTCAACAATCAACTCACACTAATGTCAAGCCACTTTACAATCACGACATCCACCCTCACAATACTCGAAATAGCAATAAAATCCGCGTACCTCAAACACATACTACAAAATATGGGATAAAATCTCTGAACTACATTGCTTATACACTATATAATTCGCTTCCAGATATGTACAAAGGAATCCAGCAAAATAAAAAGATTCAGTGTAATGCTTTAAAAAAATATTTTTTAAGTACGTACGGATGAAACTATGTAATTTTCTTGTCATATTCAATTATGTCTTGTTTCCTTTTCTCGTCTTTTCTTTTTAATTTTGTTGGAATCATCCATGATGTATAAACTTGTTCCTTTTTTCTTTAATTGTTTTCTATTGTTGTTTGTTCTAACTAACCTGTCTTTATTTTTCGTCTATATTTTAAGTGAAATTTATATTTTTTATATCTAAGTTCCTATGTAAAATTGTTATTTCATCCCACCTATGAATTGTATGTTCCTCCTGTCCTAAAATGAGTTCTGTAACTCATCGGGATTGCCCGGCAAGAAATAAAAACAATAAAAAAAAAATTAAAAAAAAATTATTTACTACAATTCGATATCAGAAACAAGCTGTCAGATTCAACTGCGAAGGTCAAGAAGCGAATAATTAAACGTCAGGTTAGTTAACCATAGAAAGTGTCCCAACTTTTTTCGGCTCTTCCCCCACATAAGTTTTCTAGCCATGAACAGGGTTGCCCGTGAATTTGTTTGTTTCTGTGGGTACCTTTTTGTGACTGAATAACTCCCACCAGCAACACATTAGGGGCCATCCATAAATTACGTCACACCTTAAGGGGGGGGGGGGGGGGGGGTATTTTACCCCTTAAAGTTCGATAGTAATCTTGCAAGATAAAGTGATATTTTTATTTTACTTCTTTATAAATTGGTAATATAACTTCAGAAATTTTATATTTTTTGCGTTTACTTATCCGATTAGCGTGATTTGACCATCAAAATTTTTTATGATATATTTTTTATTAGGTATATTCTCCGGGTGGTGATACAATACCTTCAATAGATACGCGTAAAAATGTCAATCCCCTCAATCAAAAAAGTGCTCGAGCCGCCACTGCAAATGATGCTGATGCAACAGGGTATTTTCAATACTATTATGGTGGTTTATTGTATTTAAAAAGTTAAAATGAAATGTTATTTAAATAATTTATGGCTATGAAGTAAGCCGAGTATGCAAACTTAACAAATCTTTGACATTGTGTTTATAGAATGTGAATGCTAAACTAATAATTTTCATAAAGATAATATTCTGAAAACCCGTCATAATATATGGACAACATGGCGGATTGGATGAAATATAACTAAAAAATATTATGATTATACAAATTATATTCCACAAAATAAAATAAAGAAAGGTATAGCAACAGAACTTAATTCTTTGCCGAGCCTGTGCAAATATCAAACGAATTTAAGAAGTTTATTTCAGTAACCATAATACAAAAGTAACAATTACCTCTATAGGGAAGAAAAAACTGAGAGTTTACAATGAATAATTAATTTAATGATTTAATTTATTTTTATAAGACGAACATACTTTGTAAGACAGATTCCATTATCAAATTAATTTAATTACAAAATATAAGTAATAATTCAAATATAAATATTAACCACTTTAATAAAACAAAGTATACAATTTGAGTTGCCCAACATAGCTCTTGAAACCATGAAGCCAGTGATGAAGATGTCTAGAGACCTAGACATATAATTTAGTAACGCCATTTCTCCAGTTATGCAATGCTGCGCTCAATCACATGTGCTATAAAGTGAGTAATTTTAAGCAGGTCGTAGTGTCAACCCTGATGGTAATTTATCGGAATGAACAAGTCGTAGTGTTCAAGGAAATTGCTGCTTAAGCGTAATAAACTACAGTTCGAACACGCGGAAGATTTTACCGTTCTGCTAGGCAGCAGGTGTAACTTAAAAAATTATAATTTAAAATGAAAATTAGCAGAGGAAACCTTAAACTACTTTAACTCTATTATGAGTAAGCATGTGCCTCCGTAAATGCGTTTTTCGTGAAAATAATGAGCCACACTTGGAACACGAGAATGGTTTTTCTTCGGTGTGGATCATAATGTGGCTCTTTAAACTCGACTTTTGTGAAAATGAAAAAGAGCAGTCGGAGCATGAGAACGGTTTTACTCCACTGTGCGTAAGCATGTGTACCTTCAAATTGAATTTCTTTGTAAAAAAAGAGCTGCAGTCGGAACATGAGAACGGTTTGTATCCGCTGTGGTTCAGGATGTGTATCTTTAAATCAGCCTTTTGTGAAAATGAAGTTTTGCAATCGGAACAAGAAAATTGTTTTACTCCACTGTGAGACAGTTTGTGCCGGCGTAAATGTGATTTTTGTGAAAATGAGGAATTACAATCCAAACATGAGAATGGTTTAATTTTACTATGAGTCAGTGTGTGGCTCTGTAAATGCGACTTTTGTGAAAAAGATGAACTGCAGTCGGAACATGGGAATGGTTTATCTCCACTGTGAGTCAGCATGTGCCTCCTTAAATTTGATTTTTGAGAAAATGAAGATTTGCATTCCTTACAAGAGAAAGATTTTTCATTACTCTTTTGATGCATATTTAAATGAGGATCAAGCGAACTAGAGCAATTAAACGAGGTTCGGGTAGGAAATGTTGAAAGAACTAGATTATCCTTTGCTGACATATTACCAGGTTCTTCATTCTTGTCATATTCATTCCAATACTGCATTCCTGAAAAAAAAACTTTTTATTAATATCTGTTAGTAATGACAGGAGCGTTTTCACAAAGAGAAATTTCACAAAAAAGGAGAAAAGGGATTTTCAAAAAATAAAAAATACATATATAACCGCTTTATGCGTGATAAAAAAAATTATAAATGTACACAAACCGAAACATTTACATGCCTACATCCGTAAATAAGCGAAAAATCTACAAAAGCGAAATAACAGGCAAGTGCAGAGCTATCATTATAGTATTTAAATATATCTGAAAGGCTATTCCCTAAAATTTGTGATAAGAGATCGTTCTCCCGCGAGAAATGCTGTCAGATTTGTGTGATTTTCTACGGCTGTTATTTGCTTTTTCTATCGGCCGATGTCAAAATTTTAGCTGTGAGCTGTCACATATTTTAGTTTGGGTCGTTTTAAACACGAATTCCTGCAAGTATGCATGATTATTTATTCATTTAACAGCTGTAGAAAATCACACAAATCCGACAGCACTTCTCGCGGGAAAACGATCTCTTATCACAATTTTAGGGAATAGCCTTTCTGAGTAGGACCCCAGTTATATAAAAAAAAACTGTGTTTCTTATTTCCTATTAACATAATACTTGCCAACAGTGTGACCGATCTTCTCGGTGTATTCCAAACATTCTTTCTTAACATCTTTGAGGTCTATGTCTATCTCCGTATGTTTCACTTTTCCACCGTCTTCTCCGTGAGACCCAGGTTCCATCTTCAAGATGCTACTAACTGGGTTAGAAAGATCACTGAAACATTGATGATGGCACTACTATAAGCAATGCTGGAAAAATGCAAATTCATTACAATAAAATGGTATAATGAACAGAAAAGCCGATCTTGAGACTCGAGCAGCTTGACATTCAAACGTGTTCAAACGTCAGACTAGATCATTGACCATAGATAAAATACAAAATAGAAACGGAATTAAAATAATTTATGGAAAATCACAAGGGTCGTAAAAAATGCGTTAAGGCCCTATTTTGTATATAATACACATAAATAAAAACAAAAAATAACAGTTTTTAAGAATATCAAACGGGGGTACAATTCAAAAAAGGGCAAAATGTTTCACTCCATAATATTTTGCAATCGAATGATCAAAATTCTTGCATCAATACTAGGTTTCACGCTCTATTCGATTTTTTTCCAAATATAAATAATTTTGAAAAAAAAATCAAAAAGAGCATGAACACGATGGTAAGTTAGTACTAACTAACTAACCAATTTCATTCCCACCCCCATCCTCCTCCCCAGAACGCTGGCAAGAGGGGGCGCCGCTATCAAGGTTCTGCCCCGATTTGAAAAAGTCCTAGATCCGGGGCTGTTACTTTTTAAGTTTCTGAAAAAGTTATCAAGATTTATATGAGAAAGACTAAAAAATATAATACTGGAGTATCGAATGCAGGAAGTACCTACCAAGATCAGAGATTTGCGTTACTATTTTCATTAAAATTATATATTTGGTTAAATCCTGTTTCTATAAATTCTTCCATCTATGGTTAACGAACAAACTGACGTTTATGTCAATCCTTGAGTCCTTAGTAGGTATTCTTTGTATTGAAGTTGTTTCAATTTATTTTACAGTTTTTCTGAGGTTTGTTGTTTGCTTTTCTTAAATCTTCATGTAACATCATTTCTCAAATTGAAGATTCAATAAAATATTTAGTTATCTCACAGTTATGGTAGGTGCATATACTATTTAGTTAGTTTGTGGCTGCTACGTCCATTTGTTACCTAGCGTCATGTTTTATTAATAGACTAGCAAAGGCCGGTAAAAAAATCACGAGCTATTATAATAGCAATACTATATTCGATTGAATAAATTCTTCAAACCAACCATTCCAATGTGGAAATTGACATAAATATAGCTCTCCCACCTGTAAAATGTTTTGTTACAGGCCCGATGCATTGAATTTGAGAACGATATCCAAGTATCACCGCGATACTTATAATAAGTGTTATGGATCTTTCTAACCCTGATACTATCACCATCAAAATTGAACCAATGATTCAAGAAGGAGACACAGATGAATTTCCCCCCACGAAGAAAGACTTAGACTTCCCAAATGTTAAGAAAGAATATTTGGAACTCGCTGAGAAGATCGGTAACCCAGCTGGTAAGCATAACGTCAAAAATATTTGCCCAAAAATATTTGCGTCAAAAATATCTGCCCCGTGGTTAGTGGAATTCCTTCTACGGCGACTTCGCTTCTGTTAAAAAAATTTTATTTTCTCCCATCATCACTGTAAATACTTGCATTAGTTTTATTTTTATTACTGAAGACAATGTTATTAACTCTCAATCGATAATTTAAAAATGAAACAAAAAAAAAACAGAAAAAAGATTCTGCCACATCTAGTAATTCAACCCAGGACCTTAACTTTGCCGGGGAGTTACTCTACATCTGAGCTGATGGTACCTATCCACTTCGGTCATATTTAAATGTGTCGTAAAAGAAGTACTAGCATTATCTTCATTTTCTTAACGCTTTATTTCATTGGCTTCTTTCTTTATGAGTGATTGAATGCTACCGAGATGTTTTCTTGGAGAAATTAATAATTTTGTTTTTTTTTAATTTGTATATTTTATTTTAATTTTAACTTAATGAGCGAAACCTCAAATTGTAATATTTAATTCAAAACTCGATAAATTTTGAAATAGAAAAATAAGAATTTGTATTTAATAACTATTAGAAATGTAAGACCACTTAAAGTGGACCTATTTTAAGTGAAATAAATAAATAAAATAAAATATACTTATATTCAAATAATTTTCAATTGTATTTTCCTAACTCAGATACCAGAACCGTTAAGTTGGAACCAGGGAATGAAGGGGGGGACAAAAGTGATACGGTATACACGGAGACAAACATTGAACTGCCGGACGTAAAGAAAGAATGTTTTGATAAAACCGGGACTGGTAAGCTCAATGGTACCTACCAAATTATTTCCTTATAAAGATTTTTTGAACTTCTGATCAATTTCGGTATGATTCTACGTTCTTGCAAGTAAGCCCTAGGTCAGCAAATCGGTCCATAGCCGGGCTGTTGAACTCAAGATCGAGTCGTAGAGATGACCGATTATCATGTGACAAATGTCAACCTTATGTCTATAAATATTGTGTGCGCGTTTGAAAGCGATAATGACGCTAGTTCCTCGGTTCATCTTCCTTTGAAAAAACGGTGGAACAAGGATAGCATTCCCACCTGACGCCTGTGCCCGCTTAGTCCGTCTGTTAAAATAAATTGCATCCAGCACTCAATAGACATTGATAAACTTTTTTTTCAGGTATCCATTCTTCAGATGTGTCCAACAAATTTGACGGATCTGAAATCAATTCACCCAATAATATCGGAGAGTCTGATCCGGTTCATTCAACATCTCTTACCAATACCTCGTCCAATTGTTCCAGTTCGCAAGTGCCTCATGTTAATAAACAGCCGCTGATTCATAGCGGTGTTAAACCATTCTCGTGTACGGAATGCGCATCCTCATTTTTGCGGAAAGCAAACTTACAGAGGCATTTGCTAGTACATAGTGGTGTAAAACCATTCTCGTGTTCTGTCTGCAACTCTACATTTGCACAAAGGTCATATTTAAAGAAACACCAACTGACTCATACTGGAGTTAAACCATTCTCTTGTTCCGTCTGCAAGTCTTCTTTTTTACAAAAATCAAACTTAAATATTCACATGTTGACTCACAGTACTGAAAAACCTTTTTCGTGTTCCGAGTGCAACCTCTCTTTTTCGTTAAAGTCTTACCTACAACGCCACATGCAGACTCACAGTGGAATAAAACCTTTTTCATGTTCCGAATGCAACTCTTCATTTTCACAAAAGGTACACTTACAAAGTCACATTTTGACCCACAGTAGAGAAAAACCATTCTCGTGTTCTAACTGTGGTGCATTATTTTCACTAAAAATGCATTTACGGAGGCACATGCTCACTCACAGTGGAGTCAAGCCTTTTGCATGTTCCAAATGTAATTTCTCCTGCACACAGAAGTCAAGTTTGAAGAGGCACGTCATGTTGACTCACGGTGGTGTAAAAATTACAAACAACCAAGTTTTTCGGTAGGTAATTTCTAATAACATAAGTTATTTTAAAATTATTGAGGGCATTAGCGTGAGTGTTGTCATTTTAATTTTGCCACGAAAACGTTGACATCAAATAACGATCTAGTTTTTCTGATGACGCCAGATATAATATTTGGAAGTATCTTTTGTAAAATTTTAAAATTTAGTCAACTCTCAATGCTTCTTTATGTTTTGAATTTTTTACCCTCCCATATTTATTAAGTAACAAAAGTCTACTACGCTCCTTAAATCAATATTTTATTTTTAAATTGTGGCGATTCTTCCAAACTCACACGTACTTCAAAAATAATAACAATAATGTTTTATAAATATCAACACACACGTCGGATTCAACGGCAAGTTTCGAATTTCTTTTAAATTCACATTTTACATCCTCAGCTTGTAATTTAATTAGTAATTTTTTTTATGTGAATACTGCACAAGAGCTATGACTGCTCCCAAGCATCTGGAGCCAATGAGACTGTGACATCCTTAATTGGGGGATTTTGTAAGGCTAAGGTAGTGGGAAGAGAAAGGCAATGAGGAAGAGATGGTGGGAAGTCCCTGGCTATTCACATCTCGTTATAAAACGCAGCTAAAGCCATTTCAAACAATGTTTCAATTCTGAATGGTGGTCCCACACCAGGGCGATGCGGAGAGTATTTTGCACCCTTATAAGGGATATTTATTTAAGAGTATTTTCCACCATTTTCCTGTAAGAGATTTTTATATTATCCTTGTTGATTTTTATCAAATCAATGACTTGACTTTACAAGCACATCTCTAACATTTATATTTTTTATTGTTATATAAATAGTAAGGTAAATATATTTTTGTACATCAGCTCCACACAGGACACTCCGAAGAAAATAATTTTCTTCAAGCCTTATGTCATCTTTGGCGAAGCTGTAGGGCGGCTATTTAAAGGAAATTCTGGTAAAGAAAAAGGTTTGAGAGATGGGTAGGAATCTGGGGGTCAGTGGGTCTAGGAGTGATGGACGTATGAATCCCCCCGTGGTTTTTTTATTATAATAACGGTGGTGGCATCTTTTGTACTATGAGTAAAAAATCCTGTAAAATGAATAAAACAATCGTGTACCTAATTTTATGCATTGATTTAATTTAATTTTTGGCTCTATTTATTCGCGGATGTAATTTATTGTAACAATAATCAATGACACTTTTAATCTAAGCAGTTTAGGCTTAAAATTTTTGACATGTGTAAAGTAAATAAATTGACCGCAAAAAATTTTGCCACGTTGTGTAATTCGACTTACAACAAAGATAAACCTGCTGCAATAAAATAAATAAAAAATGCTAAACTCATGTTATTGCTTTTATTATATTTTATTTTGTAATAACTGCTGTAAAAGGAAAAAAAATATTTAATATAACAACTGTTGTAATTCTTAGCCTAAAGTTATTGATAACCTAGGTCAGGGGTCTGATTTTGCGGCTCTTTGCATAGGCGTCCGCGGCTCTGCTCAACCAGCTTTATTTTTGCATTCCGAACACAAAACTGGTTTCAATTCAATAAGGAGTCGGTGCGCGAGTCTGTTAATAGAAACACTTAATGGGCAGAATTTTGATATTAGTAAGAATGTAGATAATGCAAAGCAATAATCGTTCCACCACATCTACCACAATTCGATAACAACCTCCCAATAGGGGCCATCCATAAATTACGTCACACCTTAAGGGGGGGTGAGGGGAGTAGAGAAGTATGAGAAAGGGGTATGGGGGGGTCATTAGCTCTGTGATTTCACGTGTAAAAATCTACTTTTTTCATTATTTTTAGATGTAAAATTGTAAAATTGACGTCACATAAGGGTAGGGGGTCTCACAAATAAAACGATTTGTGACGGGCCCGGGGGGGGGGGGGGGGGGGGGTGCTCAAAAAATCATGAAATTCGTGAGACGTAATTTACGGCTGGCGCCTTAAAAAAACTATTATCATAATTATCACAATTACACAATTGTATTTAAATAATAAACACGAATATTAAATAAAAAAAACTGATCTAATTACCGTTTTTCAGCGTTTTTTTTTGAGTTTATTGTAATGTGGTTTGCAAAACAAATATGAAGAAATACTTACCTAATAAATGTGTTTTATTTGTAAGTTCTGTTAAATAAATCTATTTTAGTTTGCTATGTAAAATCTAAATCTATCTTCACATATGTAAATAAGAGTATCCTGGTGAGGGTGTGCAAAATTACATCATTTCGTGAATGATGTAACCTGACCTTCAAAACAAGAGGAAAGTCACTGCCTGCATGAAATTTCGAAAAAACATCCCACCCCAAAGCAGAATTATAATACGTCTTCTTTAATTTTTCTAACTTTAACATTTTTTAGAGTCCCAACTGCTCCTAACCATCTGGAGCCAGTGAGACTATGGTATCCTCAATTTTTTTTTTTTACATTAACTCCACACAGGAGGCCTTGAGGAAAATAATTCCCCTCAGGGCCTATGTCATCTGGGATGCTGTGTGGAGGGTCTTTTTGAGGAGAGGAAGGAATGAACATTGGTCTTGAAGAGACCCATGTTGTAGGAGGGAGGAAACACAGATGCCGGCAAATCGTTCCATAGCCGAGCTGTTGAACTCAACGAGTCGAAAAAACGACCCGTTCTCATGTGACATATGTCAACCGTGTACATATGTTGGGCGCGCGTTTGGCGTGTCTCCCGACTATGCACCGGTGCCGAAGGGATCAATGACGCTAGTTCCTCAGAGCACCTTCCATTGAAATACCGGTAGAACATGGATAGCATTCCCACCCGACGCCTGTGCTCTAAAGATTGCAACCCGTTCGTTAAGATGGGAGAATCTATCAAACGGACCGCCCGTTTCTGCACAGAGTCGTCAATTGCGTACATTGTGAGAATGAAGATAGTGGAGAGGGAAAGGAGATGGGGAGGAAGAAGGTTGGAAGTACCTGGCTATTCAGATCTGACCACCAAACACGGCCAAAGCCATTTCAAGCAACGTTTCAATTCTGAATCGTGGCCTTACAACAAAGCGATACCAAGAATATCTTCCACTTTGGAAAGTGTCGCAAATATACCTTTTTAATATTTTAAAACGAGGAAATCGTAAAACGTCGCAAATTAATAAATTAAAATTTAATTGCCCTCCCCGAGATTTGAAACTGCGACTTCCGGCTCGCTAGTCGTAAGCCTTACCCCTCGACCACGGAGACCGTCTTCAAATTGCTGTCTACGTCAGATTTCAAAAAAACGAAGTTTAAGATTCGAATGTACTGTATTGAATAAAAGTATTGAATAAAATTGTTATCACCTTTCTGAGTTCATATTTTGACATTTTAAAACCCTTCTTTCCTTCACTGTTAGTATTCCAATTCAATATTATTTCTCTTTTGTTAAAATAATACGATTATTTTCGTAAATACAATCGATCTTCCGAAACAGAAACCCATGTCATTATTGACATCACTATGGCCCTCCGCAAAATGCATAGATAAAAAATATTCCAAAATCTGACGTTTTGTTTCATCGGCGAACGGAGCTCCACCTCTCCGGAACAATTTTGATATTTTGTGTTCATCTGTCTTAGCTACAATGTATATTTTGATGGAAATATTGAGGTTTAAGTACTTCGACGGATACTCACTGTGGGGAAATGTATTTGTTCATGATATTGGGTATCTCATAGAAGCGTCAAAGGTGTGTATGAATTTTGTCTCAATTTGTCACATAATTTTTTCTCCCATGTGATGTTCCGGCCTCTAGGCCGTTCCCGTCCTGCCATCGTCCTGCACTACTGAGCAGCCTCAGTCCATAGTAGGTCCATTTCATCGACATACAAATTGATAGACTTTCGGGAAAAGCGGAAAAATCAAGTTGCGCGGAGCGGGAAGGCGGCGTTACCATCTCCCTTCTGTGTTTGGTCATTAGATGAATCTGGCAATATACAGGGAACTCGCACTGTAATATCACTTATTTAGTACTTGACAATTAAATCTGCCTACGATTTACAAGTCGTTTTTACAATGGCGCGCAAATAATATATTATCTGTTTTGGTTGGTGCTTAATGTGTGTTTTCATGTTTAATGTAGGGAATAAAGACGCCGCGTAATAATTCACCAGTAATATTTTGTTCATTTTGAACAATATTAGCAAGGAGTGTGATACAGATGATGCGGCGACCACTTTAAATCACGCTCCTACTCTAGATTTCTTAGTAAGTTTGAAACGTGCCGTATGCGAGCAGTACCTAAATGATGGTGCCTTGTGAACTATGGCTATGATATCTGTACGCATTACACCGCCTATCCAGTCCTGCTGGAATAAAAACTGAAATAAATATGTATTAGAAAAGTGCGTCGGATTTCCACACATGTATCGTGGGTTCTATTCATCTGCTAACTAAGTCTTTCATCGTTGCAAAAGCAACATTTCTCGTTTATAGTTGGATCGTCTTAAACCATAGTGAACTAACTCACTTTGCAATTTTTGAGTTAGAGCTTTAAATGACGGCCCCAAATCATAATCTAGCTCTGCCAGAAAGAAGAACCAATCAGAGAAAACTGTCTATGATTAGTCAAGTTAATATTTCTCTGATTGGTTCTCTCTGCAGAGTTAGATTATGATTTGTAGCTCTCATTTCAAACCTTAATTCAGAACCTGAAAAAGTGAGTTAGTTGACTGTGGTTTAAGACGATCCAGTAACGATAACATGAGTTTTTAGACAACATTCTGGTCGTTCTTAACTATGTGTCTTTATTTATTTAAATATAAATACTTAAATATTATTTTTTGTTTTGCTTTCAGGTCGACTAAATGATGTACTCATACAACAAAGCACGATGTTTTAAACATTAAAACTGCTAACAATAACAATCCTTAAGTTCAATATTTAATTATTGATACCTACGGGATTGTTTAAACATGGAAATCATTAATCATTGCACTGGCGTGACTTCACCCGACGAACTGGCAATTGAAAGTTCTGATGATATTGTTGACAACAATACTTGCGCTGTCACATCTGAAGAACTCGCAATTGGCTATTCTAACACGGGGCTCTTAAACGTAAACAATAGCGTGATTCAATCAGCTCAAATTTCAATAAATTCTACTTCAAATGTTGATATCATCAGCCGAATTGCTTGCAGTAAAATGCTGGACTGCAAAAAAGATGAAATTTCCGACTGTGACACTTCTGCCATCACAAATAAACAAAATATAACTGCCAGATCAACCGAAGACTTGTTGAATCTACGCATTTGTGCAACCGTAGATGCAGAGAATCGTACGGATGAAAACAGGGAAAATGTCAGTTCTGATTCTTGCGCAATCAAACCTCAAAAACTTGCTGTTGAAAGTGAAATCATCGAACGAATTAACTTTGATAGAGTACTTGAACGAAATGTAATTGATTCTACACCCAGGTTCAGTAAGAATGTTTCCTCCACCGCAATTGACGAACATGTAATCGAAAATTCAAACATTGAAAAAGTCGGTACGGATTCTTGCAACCAAATTGTAGAGAGTACCAACTCTGGTACCCTCGCCGTTGCAAATAATCATCGAGTAATTGACAGTTCAAACTCGGTTCTGTTCAGTCCAGACACAATTATTGAAAAGGAAAACATGGAAAGTGTCAGTTCCGGCACTCGCGAAATCACGTCTGACCAATTTTCAAATAACGCTACAGATATTTATATTTTCAATGCAGATATTTGCACCAGCACATCTGAAGAATACGAAAATGTCTGTCCCGGTACGAATGCTACCATTTGTAAACAATTTGCAGTTGAAAGTTCAAACATAAATCTTTTCAGTAGTGATATTTGCGCCTCTACATCTGAAGACTTTGAAAATGATAATGCAAACATAGAAATTGTTAGTGTCGATACTAGCGTTATCACACCTGGCCTATTTTTAATTCACGCTAAAAACACGGAAAGCATTAAATTTGATACTTATAACATCACGCCTGAACAAAATGTAAGCGGCGGTTCAAACATAGATATTTTCAACAGCAAAATATCCACAACTCAAGAACACGCAATTGAACGTTCAAACATGGAAGATTTCAATCCCAAATCTTGCACTATCACACCCGAACAGTTTGTCGTTGAAAGAGAAAATGTGGAAAGTGCCAACTCTGATATATACGCCATGACACAAAATCAACAAACATTTGAAAGTTCAAGCATAAATATTTTCAACAGCAAAGCATCCACAATCACAACTGAAGAACAAGCAATTGAAAGTTCGAACACGAAAGATGTCAGTCCGGATTTTTGCGTCACAACTGAGCAACATATACTTGACAGCACTAACATGGAGATCGTCAACTTAGGCACGTGTACAATCATACCAGAGCAACTTGAAATTATTGATTTGAACTCAAACTTGGATATTTTGAATCCTGATACTTGTAATCCAACAGAAGAGTTTGCGCTTGACGGTATTTCAGATATGGAAATCATACCGACCAATCTAAAAACTTCTCAAGAAGATAGCTCAATGCGCTACACTCAAGTATACCTAATCGATTATCCCGATCTGGAGAAGATAGATTTGCAATATACTCAGACGATAGACGTGCAAGAAGAACTGCTGAAGGCTTTTTCGATCCCGACCTCTTCCAATGTAGTGTCAGAATTTTTGGCTTTGAACGAGCCACAAACCAGCGGAGCAACACTTTTGGAATACGCTCAACATGTCGAAAACCAAGATGACATGCAATTTGTAGTTAATCCAGTCCCCGGACCTTCTACAGACGGATCTGAAGCGACGGATGAGATTGAAAAAGAAACATTCTTAGAGTCCAAAGATATCGCGGACGAACGAGAAAAAGTACCACCGAATCATGAAGTCCCTAATATTGCCGTAGAACCTGATCTAGCTGCTATGAACGAAGAAGTCGGTGATACGCTTTTGAAATATTATCAGAACATTGAAGACCAACTTCAGTTTTCCGATTTTGCAGACCCAAATTCTTCCATTGATGAATCAGAGTTTCTGGCTTTGAGTGAAAGGGAAGACAGTGCAACACTCAATACAGAAATACCCATAGACCTTGCTGATATCCGGATGGAAAGTTTGATAGGCTCGAAAGTTGATAAGCTTCCAGGTAATTATTATTTTTATATGTTTAAAGCGAAGACAGCTTACGGATAGTTCTCTTTAGCACTCTGATCATGGGCCCAATGTGCAATCTCCCTTTTAACCCAATTTATTTAAGAGTGACTTGTTCATTTTTCAAAATTCACCAGGGTCTTCATTCGATATTTGGCTATATCTCCTGGTTCCAAAATGTGCTTTCCCAGGTTTCTCGCCAGGGTGGGAGCCTTGTTCCCGCCATTGGCATGAAATTGAAATCTCTTCATCCTTTTCACATTTCGTTCGATTCTCCCTTTAAAAATATTTCAGGTTTTACCCTTCAAATACGTTATTTGCCATCGTTCCAATATACGGTGAAAGGGAAGGCAAATTTATATACTAGTGAGCAAATAATAATATCATAATCACAAAGAAAATTGGAGTCGGTTCAGACATAAAAGAGATGAATTTTTTAATTGAGGGTAGGTCGGTAACAAACTAATTATATTTTTTCGAGTCTTCTTGTGTTTCGTGTTTTCATTAATTATATTTTTTCAATAATTAAACTTCAAAATGAAGCAAAGCTTCAAGTAGTTAAATTAGGGGTTTGTTTCCTTTATTGCAGTAATCTTCGATAATGCTAATACGTCGTTTAATTTTTTCAGATAAAAACAAAAAGGTTTCTACTGTTCCAAAAGACAAACCATTTTTGTGTTCTGTATGCGGTTACCAGTCCTCGTTCAAGCGACGATATACTGTCCATATGCGAACCCACACCGGTGAGAAGCCTTTCTCCTGTCAGAAATGCGATTACAAGTGTTCAGACACAGGCACTCTCAATAAACACATGCGAACACACAGCAAGGACAAACAGCTAAAGTGTAAAACATGCTCGTATACTTGCACGGAAAAGTCTAATTTAACAAAGCATATTCTGCGGCATAAAGGCGTCAAACCGTTCAAGTGTCCTGACTGCAGGTTCACAAGCGCTCAAAGCTCTGATTTAAGAAGGCATGTTCTTGTTCACAAAGGAGAGAAACCGCTCACTTGTATCAGTTGCAATGTATTATGTCCGGACAAAGAAACTTTAAAGCGTCACTTTTTGATGCACGAAAAAACGTTCTCTTGTAGCGAGTGCTCCTATTCTAATACGCGCTTGGAGCATCTGAGGAGGCATATGATCTCGCATAGAGGCGGAGAACTCTATACGTGTTTTTACTGCAAGCGGCCTTTTATTACAAACCTCCAGCTTGAAATTCATATGCGGACTCACAGTTTGCACAAACCGTTTTCTTGTTCTGAGTGCCGTTATTCCTGTACGCTCAAGTCGACGCTGTTAAAGCATAGACTGACTCACGTGGCCAAGAAATATCAACCCACCTTCACGCTCTGGGTCTCAGATGCGGTAAATGAGTGAATCATGCTAACATGAATTTCGCGGATAGTTCTCATTCTTAGAGATGAAGGACCGCCAAACAACGGTCTGGCACACACTCATTGCCTTGTGCATCGTTTCTTAAAACTGCTTGATTCGAGAATTCGTTGCTCTTGATCGTACTTTATTATCTTTCTCGGGTGTCTCCGACTTCTTCTACCATATATTGTTGTGTGTTATCTAACCAAAACCGCCGTCTCTTTATTTAATTTTCGATTGATTTAAATCTTGCATTATGTCGATCCCGGTGATTTATAGAACTCCCTTTGGGACGGGAGGAATTAACAAAACATAAATGAGAGGTAATTCAAATGTTACATGATAGTCAGAGAAATCATAATTATAAATTTGGCCCTGCACAGTCGGTGCAGTGCAAAAGTAAAGAGAAAAATAAGCAAAAAATTTCAATATTTGAAAATTTTCAATCAATATCAATTTTAGCAAAAGTATGTAAAAACCATTTGAATGTGACTTCTTGTAAATTTTTATATTTGTGTAAAAATACGATAAAATTTTCGTAAGGCTACTTGTAAAACTATGTATTAAAAATACAAATTATGATTTAAACTGTTACCTTGTAAATTTCCGTATACATGTTAAAAAGTAAAATTAATTCATTGAAGTGTGACTTCGTGTATATTTCCTTATAAATGTAAATTGGCTGTATTAATAATCTATTTCAATTATATGGAAGGGCAACTTATTGTAAATTTCCGCATACGTATTTAATGTTACGGTAGGTTGATGTGTTAAACTGTGACTTTTAAATGTCCGTATACTGTCCCGTATGTGTATGATCTCTATAGGTATGTAATACAAGTAATAATATTAAACTGTGGAACGACGTAGGGAAAACTGCGTTATATAAAATCAGTGTATTTAAAATACAAATTAGGCTATCGTGTAACTATTTTTCTTAATCTTTAAGCAAATTAATAGTCAATCTACTTCCCAGCGACATCCATGTGCGCAGTGAAAATGTAAGGGATATGTGAATGAAAACATTAGATTAACTTTTAACATTTATTGAAATCAACAGTTAGCATGAGACAATCGTCTATTTAAAGATTAAAGTTTTAACAAAACTCAGGACATGGTCCAGGGTTCCTTGAGGAGGAAGCTCCTGGGATTATGAAATATGCAAGTCACTTTTAAAAGTACTAGGAACCAGCGTTATGTGTAACATTATAATCTGAACAAAACTAACCTTTCAAACAGAATGTTGGGCGCCTGGTCAGTCTCAAGACATGACCATTTATAATTATAAACTCCTATTCAAACCAGTGAAAAAGAAACTAACGCCAATCTACGAAATCAGCACGCCAGCCGGAGAACAGCCCCGTCCTTCCTTCGCCAGTAAAATCCGTGGAGTCCTCCCTCTTCCGTCTTCTCTCCGATGTCGCCACTGTCTCGTCCGAAGTTAGCAACCAACACGCTCATAGAGTAAAGTGTTTTGTGTAGTCAACATACAAGTAAACGGGGTAACAAGTTAAACTGTTACAATCGAACTGTGACTTCTTTTGAATGTCCGGAGGTATACGTAAAAAATGGGTGTATTACAAATCGAATTAATTCATTGAGTGTGACTCCTTGTGATTTTCCTAATAAATGTAAAGTAGATGTATTCACATTTTAATTATATATTGAACAGTTGCTGTTTGTAAATTTCCGCATAACTCGATATATTTAGTTGATATATTGAAATGTTACTTGTAAATTTCCGTGTACATGTAAAATCATTGTAGGTAATACAAGTAACAACATTCAAAAGTTTTGAATATCAATTGACATGGGTTATTGTTTTTTTTTATATTAAGTCGATGCATTTATAATACAATTTGACTATCGATCTGTGACTTCTTGTAAATTTCCGTACAAATTAAACAGTTTAATTAATTCATTGAGCGTGACTTCTTGTAAATTTCCGTACAAATTAAACAGTTTAATTAATTCATTGAGCGTGACTTCTTGTAAATTTCCGTATAAATGTAAAGTGAATTTATAAATATTTAATTTAAACTGAAAGGTGATTTACTGTAAATTTCCGCACATGTATTGAGATTATATTAATTCGACGTATTAAAAATACGAATTGATATATTGAACCATTACGTGTGAATTTACCTGTATGTAAAATCTATAAAGATATGTTTGTATTATGTAATACAAGTACTTAATAATATTCAGCTGTGATTTGACTTAGGTATACCTATTTTATGTAGTCGATGTTTTCAAAAAACAACTGAGGCTTCTTGAACTGTGACTTCTTGTAAATTTCTGTATATCTGTAATGATCTGTAAAGTGGATGTAAGAGTCTAATTAATTACTTTCTTGTAAATTTCCGTATAATTGTAATGTGGACGTATTAAAAAAATCTATATATTGAACTGTAATTTATTGTACATTTCCGTAGATTTCCTATTTAACATTATGTTACGTCTAATTGTTCAGGTTGTATGTGATGCTAACCGGTGGGGAAGCATAGGCGTCGCCAGAAAGTTTCAGGAACAGAATAAAATAACGCATGGAAGTCACGGGGATTAGAAAAGGTCGGTTGTTGGGCGATTTTGGGTAAACGTGTTTTTACATAATTCACACCGCAGGTGAATCCATCAATTGAAAAAGAAGAACGGTACAAATACGCACATATTACAGGCACTAATGATATTTTAAAGTATTTCGGTGTATGGAGACTACAGTTTAGCCATTAGAAGCCGATTTTCTACTCATTATCCGTCCAATATCGTATTCCAGTACGTTTATTGTTATTTACCACCCATCAGAAAAATTATTTTTTCTTGTACGGTTTGTACAAAATTTAATTAAAATTAACGATAAAATATATTGTCAATATTGCGAAGAAAACTGACTGAAATTACGATAAAATAGGCAGGTGTTTAAGACGACAATATACCCTAAAATATATTCAGAATCTTAACGACGTAAGTGAAGAAGCCGTGTATACAAATTGCGCCTCGCGACCCGTGTATTGGACGGACCTACTGTCGAATTTGCCCTATCAAATAAAAGGAAAAAAATAATCTGGGAATCTTAACGACATAGGTAAAGAACGCGTGTAAACAAATATACACCCGCGGCACGGCGTATCGGAACGTTCGGTCGAATTCGCCCTAGCGGGCCTGGAGATTTGACCTTTCCGCCGCGTTCATTTTAATTAATTCTGAAGAACGTGCTACAAATATTTAAGAAGTTTCTAAACGTTTCCCTCCCGAAGTCGTTAATTCATAGTCTAGAAAAATAAAACCTGGTGCTTACCGCTAACTCTATAGTTAAGAGACGGGTTAAAAGTTTTAAAATCGTTGTACGTAAAATATATTAATGATAAAGTATTGTTTTTATTGATTTAAAACATAAAAAAACTTACGGGGGGCTGTTGGATTAAAACAGTTATCTTAGTTTCGAATTCGCCGGAAATGATTAAAATGTGAGTTTTGAGCAAACAAAAATTATTAGGGTTGTGTACCGCCTTAAAGAAAAACTCAGTATTTTATGATTTTTTTATTGAATTTAAGATTAAAAATAAAAGGGAAACATTTTTTCACGAAGACAACATGAATTTAAAAATAAATAAATTCATTAGGATAAACGAATTTTAAAAAATGCTATGATTGGTTGGTAAACAAAATATTGAAAATATAAATTATTTGACCATATGCATGAAAAGTCTTGTGTGAAAATGCGAAATATTTATTTATTTCATAGTTTTCAGATTAATTTAAATTTATGAAGTGTTACAAGATATAACATTTTTTTAAATTTTGTTTTACGATGTAAAACGAAAATGATAATACAAACAAAACAAAACGAACGAAAAATCAAAATTTCAGCATATACAACAAAATGGAATTCTGTACAAACGAAACTAGGGAAATTTCAATAAAATATACTGGGTCGTAGCGTTTGGTAGAGCAGTTTATTTGAGAGCAGATCTTTGTCATAACTCAAAAACGACGATTTTTACCTTATGACACAATGTAGAACGATGAACAAAGCAAAATACATTTTCAGGTGTTTATTTGGATACATTTTTTAATTTTTCGTTTAGTATTTTCATTTCCAATTGATGTTTTTCGTGTTTCATTTTTGAATCTAGAAAATGCTGATCCCGAAGCAGTTGCATCTCCAAATCAACTTTTTGTTTATAAATTAATCTGATGTCATCTTTATGTTTCTTAATGATTCTTATTATTTGATGTTGGGAGTCATCTTTTGGTACCTGAAACTAAAAATAAAAACTCCCTTAAGATGAAACCATGCAAAATCACGTGATTTTGGTTTGAAAATTTGATCGCTTAGAAATATTACATATGCTTTTATACTGCGAGTAAAACACATCTTGACCTTGAAAATGTTTTTTTTTAATAAATCCTTTTGTAAATCTGGAAAAAATATAGTATAGGCTAATAAAAAATACTTTCAAGTGCTAAAATCTCCTACTAATGATATCGTTTTAAGATAAAAATTCATTATATGATTAATGTTGCAAATTAAGTTCTTTAGAAAATAATCGGAAAACATTTTAATATATGTGCCTGAATTTCACAAATTAAAACAAAACATTGAAATTTCGCACTGCTTCTTTCGGAACGAATCGAAATGGAGGGCGTTCAACGAATTTGGAATTGAGAATTAAACATAAAGCCATCCGCATAAAGACTATGGGCATTTTGTATCAGTTATGCCCTACCTGTGGGTGCGAATAGACGTCTCTAGACTCTGCGTCGCTCGGTTCCTTAATATCGATTTAAAATTTTCTTTTGTTATTATAATAAACAACGAATAAGAATGAAGTTAATATTTTTTCGGGCCTTTACGAAGTCAACCTGTAAAAAATTTCTCAAATACCTTCTCCGACCTTTCCAAAAAAATCTTCTAAAGTATTTTTAAATCCCTCCCTAAGAGGCGCGGATTCCGATGTAGAATTTTTCAAGGACCAGTGGATCACCTTAAATTGTTACTACTATTTGATTATTTACACTGAGAATTTATTAACTATCCGCTTCTTTGTCAGTATTTTAAAGTTAGGTATTGCACAAGGACATGTTTGCAATGATCACATGATTGTTGTCTGCTAAAATTGTGATAGAAAAAACTGATATTTCTTTATGCAGTTATTACAAATATTATTATAACTTTGTTTACTTTGAACTTTAATTCCGTAAAAGCCATTAAATTACCATATGTCTCTCTAGTTAAAAGGTTGATTGAATATAACTCGGCAGTTTGGTCTCCATCTTACAAAATTCACATAAAATTAGAAAAGACGTAAAATAAACGACTTAACCTTTTTATTCAAAATACTTAACTCCAAGTTCAACTGTTGCGAACTCCTGCAACTCATAAACTAACGAATACTCATAGTAAAAACACGACGAAATACACTATTCTACTGCATCATTCATAAGCGGAATTATATTGCCCACTCCCCGAAACAACGATTTCACACTATGGGAAATCAGAACTTGGTGATGTTGACATATTCAATATCAACTTGGCGAGTTTTGTGGATCTTGTAAAATATTTTTTCCAACACTATTACTTATCTTGTATTTTTGTAAATGTATCAAATCGCTGTATTTTGGTATTTTTATGGATTGGGTGCATTTTTTACCTAATTTTATTTGTATTATTTCTTTATTTGTTTTAAAACTATCTGTCATCAAATTTGTAAGCGCTAAATAAATAAAATAAAAGAGTTTAAACATTGATAAATATGTAAGCAGTGGCGTAGCGTGGGGGGGGGGCGGGGGGGGGGGCGGCCCGCCCCGGGCGGCACTTTTAGGGGGGCGGCAAAATTTCACAAAAAATAATGTTAATAACTTGTAGGAAACTTAGGCATATTTTTGTCGCACCTACAATTCAGACGGATTGAAATGGGTATGGAATTTTTCATTACTTATTCGGACAAAACCGGGGGATCCCCTTTCTTTAAATAAATTTATAATAATGTATAATTGATCACTCTAGCGACTGTCGACACTGTCGGTAGTGAATTGCAAAATTCCCAGAATTTTGTTTTGCGCTTGGAATGTCTATGACTTATATTCAGTGAGAATGATTTAGAGAGGTCCATGGGCGATGCTTCGACAATTAAAAAAAGTTTCATGGATCATCATGTGTTCCGGTAGATCATCAAACCATCCATGTGTTCCAAGTAAAAAAATAGCAGGAAAACCATTTTTTTTTGTTTTGGGTGTAGTATCGTTTAAAGCTGAGGACTAGCGTGAAGATTCACTTTAAGGTTAAAACCAGTTTCATGTTCCAAATGATCTGTGAAAATTCCAGTAGCGGATTAATCTGCTGACGCATTTTGAAGAAAACCTTTGTAATATTTCGAGTGGAGTTAAAAATATGGTTTCAAACCATTCTTCAAAAAATTTTATTCGTATGAAAATATGCGCATATTATGAGAGTAATACAAATTAAAGCTGGGGACTCGCAAGCAGATTCACTCTTAATTTAATAATTTATATAATTATTGTACTCAAATGAATGTGCAGCATTTATATTCTTTATAACTACCAAATGTTCTTAAATATATTAATTAATGTACCTCTATGCCTGACTCGACACAGGTATATCCTAGTGAGACAGGCATCGACAAAAACCTAATGTAGACATACCGTTTATAGATAAATAAATAAATTTTAAACCAGTTTTGTGATCAGAATGTAAAATTCCAGTTGCGAATTCATCCGCTGACACATTTCGAAGGATAACATTCTCTCATTCGAAGTGCATTTATAAAATTCTAGTTGCAGACAATGTATGTGCTGCCAGAATCAAAAAAATCCATTTTCTTGTTCTGAGTGTAGTTTTGATTCGCCACATACAGACTTAACTTAAACCAGTTTTGGGTACAGAATGTAAAATTCTAGTTATTTGGATTCATCTGCTGACATATTTCGAAGGAAAACGTTCTCTTATTCAAAGTGCAGTTATAAAATTCTAGTTGCAGACTATCTATGTCCTGCCAGAATGAAATAAAATCCATTTTCATGTTCTGAGTGTAGTTTTAATTCGTTGCATACAGATTTAACTAAAACCAGTTTTGTATTCAAAATGTAAAATTCCAGTTTCACATTCATCCGCTGACACATTTCGAAGGATAACATTCTCTCATTCGAAGTGTAGTTATAAAAATCTAGTTGCAGACTATGTATGTGCTGCCAGAATCAAAGAAAAACCATTTTCATGTTCTGATTGTAGTTTAAATTCGCGCAAACAGATTTAATTAAAACCAGTTTTGTGTTCAGAATGTAACGATAAATTAAATAACAAGTTGCAGATTCAACGTTTACCGAGTGAAGCCCAATTTTTGAGTTGCCTAGCAAATGCTGCAAAATTCTGAAAAATTGACTGTTCCGTGTGTAACTATTATTTGGGAACTCTTACATAGGATCAATCTTAAGTTAAAAGCTGTATTGTGTTCTAAACACAGTGTAAAAATTCGAGATGCAGAATCCTATTGCATGGATAACATTATCGATTTCCGAGTAGTTATAAATTTGTAGTACAACTTATAAAGATGATTTTTATCGGAAGAATACTTGTCACATGTGATTATAAAAATCGGCATCAAATGAGATCGTAATAAAAAAAATGGATTTCCATTTACTCCCCCCCCCCCCCCCCCTCGGCGCTTGAAATTATCCGGTTGGAAAAACCCAAATAAGGGGGGGGAGGGCGGCAAAATTTTCCTCCGCCCCGGGCGGCAGATACCCACGCTACGCCACTGTATGTAAGTTCAAAGATATTCATTAATAAAAGTAGGATATTGCAAATCTATATTGTTTTCTTTCTATAAACAAACTAAAACGTGTGTTTGATACCATATGCGACGACTAACGTAACTTTTTAGGCGTGAGTAACTAAGGGTCAAGCAATATTCGATTCATTGAATAAAAAATCATCCGACACCGAAATAATGAAATACACTGCTTGTGATATTTTCATGAAATCAAAAATATAACATTTACAAACAAATAAATAAACCCAGTGAATACCTTTTTATATTTTTTTGCCAAGTTAAGCAAAGGTTTTTTCCTCATTGGAGTTTCAGACTCGTCATTTTCTGTTACGTACGCCAAACTCGAAGCATCGACTTCCACATTCACTGTTTCTATTTCCTGTTAAAAAAACATCAATTTAATTATTAATCATTACGTTATTTCTTTTGCAAAGATTACGAAAGTAACTCAAAGACTATATGATGCATACATTTAAATAGAGTAATCTTTGAATCGTTTTATTTTATTGTTAGACGGAATATTAGATTTAGAAAGCAATATAATTTAGGTATAGTAGGAGCCTTGTTCGGAAGGGATGAAAACGCCGCATATCCTTACACGAGTGTGCATACGCGCGTTGGCGAGGTACAGGGCGCCAATACATTGCGTCCACAAGCATCGCTAGTATGTAAAGCGTGTGTAGTACGCCAGACTTTCGACTCGAACTGCAGAGCGAGTGCACAAACCAAGGGCAATGGGGCGGAAAATTTTTGATGCGGAACTGTTAATATGTCCCCAAATTTTCACGCGTTCCACGCTCCTTCTGGACGCAATATAAGCGCGAAACGATTCGCGGCGAATTCGCCCCATCTGAAAAACTTTGTTGCCCTTTTTACGAAAATTGCGCGGACAGAGTATGAAATTTCGCACACTTATATTTTATATAGCGTAGGAGTGCAGAATGCTAATATTTTTTTAAAATTATGCATAAAAATACATTAAGTCAATAAAAAAAACATTACAATTATGGTCGAATTTCGACCATTGGGCGACCACTAGTAAGATTTAAATGCCTGACCCGAACTTGAAACGATTCATTCTCGTGCAGGTAAAGTCACTTTTTCGACTTTACAACGACCGTAGCGCGACAGAAAGGCGTAGGCGGGGAGATAGAACCGCCTATCTCCCCCGCCCAGCATCCCGCTTTTCAGACCTTAAACACGCTTATTGCGACGATTTCGGCGGCATTAAAGTTCGCACCTATGCATCACGATTAAAAATTCAAACAAACCTCAAAAGCAGTAAAACTGCACGATGCAGGTGGTGTCCCGTTACTTTCATGGAATAAATTCTTATCATCTTCAACAGGAACCTTGAAAGGTGGGAAATGTACAGGTACTTTAATAGAATTGTGTCAATCATTAAGAGTAACTAACACGCTCAATATAAATATTTATTGTAAGAACACTTTTGGTTGCGCAAATCAATTCACTTTCGTTCGCAGGCGGGTGCGGTGCGAATCTAAAACAAGAATTTCACTGAAAACTGCCCAAAGGAAAGGAAGGATTATGGAGCCAAGACTTACCGAGTTCACTTTCGAATGGTCATTTGCCGCTGGTTCTGTGGTCCTTTCAACAAGTCAATAGTTCCCTTTTTTCTTTATAATAGTTCACTTATAACAGTAGTCTTTATAACCAATCACACTGGGGGTCAAATGCCGTTGGTCACACATTGACCGGCAATTGCATTTCGTAGCAAGATAGATTCACACGCTACGGCGTGACGAGTGGTTTCAGAACACAATGCAAAAACACGGCTAAATCTGCAGCCGCGGCGGGTATAATTATAAGATCATAAAATTGAACTTATTGCGTTATTTCAATTCAAGTAAAATTCACAAATTTTACCAACACTCGAATCGGTTTGCGTTTTCGAAAAGTGAAGAAAACAAAAGACATGCGGTAATAGAACGCAGCGATTCTGTTTTGTCTTGGCGTAGGATGGATGAAAGGTAGGTACTGGGTAGTAGTAACTGGGTAAAGGAAAATGCAGTTTTCCAGAACTAAATCTTAAACAAAAAAAAATACACTGATTGGCGCAAACAACTTTGATTCAACTTAATTACCATAAAATACAACTAAGTGAGGGAGATGGAAAACACTACATTTATATAGATATTTCGTAAAACTTTATATTGTTAGTTTTTTTCTTACTTTATTTACTTATCTAAAACGAAGAACCAAAAACCGAACTGAGAATCTAAAATAGATTCTTGGCTTGGGCTAAATTAAAAAAGAAAAAATCGGCCTTAGAACCTATTTTCACATTATTATGTCAAATAATGTCGTGAACAAAAGACGTCAAATCCGTAGTTTGAACGAAATACCTGTCAAAATGCAGTATTTTCTATGTACCCCCACGTAAACAGTTCTGTAGCTGACTATTGAAAACTACCTGCCTACCTTCAGGATTCAAATTTCGGAACATGAAACAAAATAAAGCTACGAAAACATCAGTTTTCACTTCTGCTGTTTTCACATCATATAATATTATTTGTCTTAACTATCATTTGTTTTTGGTGTCATTCAATAATAAATAATAACTGAAAATATTTCAATAAATGAACTTTCAAAACAGTTGTCTTTTATAGTAATTAAGTTGAATCGAAGATATTTAAAAATATATATTCGCATTGCACGTCCAGCTACTTTCAAACATTACTGAAATTAAATATTCAAATAGTATTTATAATAATAATTCACTTCTTACAGGTTGAGTGTGGTTAAATGTATGCAATTATTCCAAATACACTCACATTACCTCTACCATCGCAATCAAAGATGTTTTCACCTTCACCCAGACCATACGACATTAAATCAACCGGCTTTGGACTTGGAGGCTTTTCGACCCCTGTCCTCTGCGAATGTTTGTAATTTGAGAGACCCTTTCTAGCATCCCATTTCATGGTTCTCCATTGCTGCTGAATGTGAGTGAGATCTCTCCTTTTGCAATTTAAGTCATTGAATCTGAAGAAAAACAAAGTCATTATAAGTTGGATGTGGTCGTTTCCTACACTAAAGCGCAAATGTTATCAAAGCAAATTGAATACCGTTTGTGAATTTCTAACCAAGCGTTCTTCTTCTTTGTGTTTGTTTTGGTATCGGTTGTTTTATTTTCAATGATTTCAATGTACTGTGAGATCAAGTCCCGGAGCAATTCCTGTCGAAAAATAAAAAGTTATGATAATAGTAAGCATCTAAACATGAACGTTGAAAAAATTTTGGTTGTACGATAATTGTTACGAGTTTTATTGACCTTTTCCATTTGCTCCCAGTTGGTTGAACGACTTCGTTTTGTGTTTTGCATTTTTATAATGAATCCTCTTCGTATTACAACAGGAACAGATAACAAACGGGTTTAAAACTCATCTGTCAGTCAACAACAGAAAAAGTTGCAGAGTTGCCGAGCGCGCATGCGCAGCGCCGCCAAAAGCGATGTTCGGGTTGCCAGGTTACAAATTACTTATAACTCCACTGAACAGCTAAATATGTAGGTACCGGCCCACACACCATTCGTTTGGGTAATATATTTTTAATATTTAATTAAATGAAGATATTATGAGCGAAACTCAATCGAAAATCTGGAAACAGAAAAATCAGAAAAAGATATTGGCACCTCTGGGACTCGAACCCAGGACCTCCCTACTTTCCGGGTTGGGCGCTCTTATCCACTGAGCTAAGGTGTCGATATCCAATTCGGTCACTTTTAACTGTACCATACTTCGACTAAGAACCACCCATATTATCTTCATTTTTCTTAACGCATATTTTTATTGGCTGCCATCTTTATGAATGATTGCAAGATTCAACTCGAACTAAATGCAATCTAGATGGTGTCTGGATAAATTATTATCCATTTTTTTTTAATTAATGTGCGACATCTATTGACTCTTCAGCAAGTCTGGGATGAATATTATTATTTATTATTTTAACTTTATGAGTAAAACCTCAAACTGTAATATTTAATTAAATGAAGATATTATGAGCGAAACTCAATCGAAAATCTGGAAACAGAAAAATCAGAAAAAGATATTGGCACCTCTAAGAAAAATGAAGATAATATGGGTGGTTCTTAGTCGAAGTATGGTACAGTTAAAAGTGACCGAATTGGATATCGACACCTTAGCTCAGTGGATAAGAGCGCCCAACCCGGAAAGTAGGGAGGTCCTGGGTTCGAGTCCCAGAGGTGCCAATATCTTTTTCTGATTTTTCTGTTTCCAGATTTTCGATTGAGTTTCGCTCATAATATCTTCATTTAATTAAATATTACAGTTTGAGGTTTTACTCATAAAGTTAAAATAATAAATAATAATATTTTTAATAATTATTAGTAAGGCTGTTGAGTATTGATTTGTATCATTGCATCAATGAAACCCACATTGACAAAAACTTAAAACTGAAATAATATTATCATTGCACGAACGTTGTTTATTTTACTGTTCTTTATTTGACTGTTATAATAATTCTTCCCAATTGAACCATCAAAGCTTTATTTTGCTTTTTGTGAAATAATTATGTAACTTCTGTACTTAATAAAAAATATATTATTAAGGTGTTGAAATGAGAATACGCGAAGCTCTTACCGGGATGTTATTTCCGGTACCTACCTTTTTTTAACTATCACCTTGCTGGAAAAGTATTTGAAATTTGGAACGACGGCAAGAAACATAATGCTAATTCGAGTGCCTTTGTTTTAAAAAACAGAAGAAGATTTGGAATTTCTTTTAATTTATAATCTCGTTTTAAACTCATTCGTTTTGTGCTCATGCGTTTTGTGGAAGCGATAAAAAACTCTCGGTGTATCACGGTGTAACTAAAAAACTAGATTGTGTTGTATTCTACTTTGCAGAGAAACGGTGGTAAGTGATTGCTTATCCCTTTTCCTTCCACGCTTTGTTTTTCTTGCCCATAATATTATCACTCAATTTTAGCAGACACCTTTTCGTTTTGTTTCATTTTTAGTATTTAAAGTCCATTACAAGTGCATTTTAAATCGTAATTTGTAAGCAGTTTGGATGCAACAAAAGATAAATAAATAACGGGATTCGCTTTCAGAAGGTGAAACAGCTTTCACAAGTAAAAATAAAATTAAAACCGTTTTCTTTTTTAAGAGTATCATAAGTGAAATTTTTAGGTATTGAAAATTAAAAAAAAAAAAAACTAGTTAATTTTATTGTTACAGCTCGGCAAGATTTTCGTTTAATTATTACGGCAATACAGTAACATCCATATATAGTATTTTTGAATATTATACTAGCAAGAGCGCATAGCAGCGACAAGTCAACGAAACAAAAAATAGGAAAAATTAGTTTGAAAAAAAAAATATACTGAAAAAAAAAATATTGCTTCTATTGGATTTGTAATTTCGTGAATCTCCCCGGGTTTGGAGATATTGACGGTGATGTGATTATTATTGTTACTGGCAGTTTTAAATAATAATACCACGCGTTTATACATATATTATCAACGAAGTCATTGCCTGTCACGGTTACTTTGTCCCGGTGACCAGCTGTCGCTAGATCCGAGGAACCGTCTATTTTTGGAACCAGTTCCTATCGCATTTATAAAATGGTCACCAACACACAAACTGGGCGAAGCCTAACCAAAAGCCGCCTGCAGGGCCTAGCCGCAAAAACCTGCGGAGCAATTATTAATTACTGAATTTTTTTAGAACCTTTTTTAGAACCTACCATTCAAAATTGCTTTTCTAGCCTAGAAGATCGCTGGCCGTTCTTGGTTGCAATTAATAGGTACTTACGTTACAAATATTATAGAACTGTAAAATTTAAATAATATTTTCCCGTAAAACAAAATATTATTCAGAAATTGATAAATTTAAAGCAAGTACCGAAATAATGTTTAATAATGAAAAATTTAGATATCAAACTCATTTACTTTACAAGGAATGCAATATCATGAATGTAAAACAGTTATATATTACACAAACGCTTTGTAGATTTTTTAATAATATTAATATGGCAGAAAGAACACAGCAAATTCGTACTACTAGAATTGGCTCTGGTCTGAACTTTGTTGCAATTCAAACTAAAACTTCTTTTGGCCAAAGAAATTATTTTTATCAGGCTCCGCTCATTTTTAACAGCCTTCCAGAAAATATCAAGTCATCTAATTTCTTGAGCACTTTTAAAAAGATTGTCAAATTATTTATGTTAGCCGAGGATTGCCAATTGATTTTTTCAACTTTGTCCTTTCTAAATTATTAGCTAAATGATTATGTTTATAGTAATAATAAGCCAAATTAGTATTAGCATTCTTCTGCCAAATTTAAAGCATATTATATTATATACATATATTTATCATTTACAACTTAATCGTTAAAACAAAAAAAAAAACTTTTATTTTTTACTTTAAATCAGTCCTCAAAACAATGGTCACCCTACAAAAGTCTACATGTTTACATGAATGTACTACCTAGCGCCAGCAGTTTAGTAATAATCTCAACCTGTAAGAAATGCAACAATATTGTTCTTTCAATATCTGTATAATTTTGTGTTATTTTGTTAATTGTAGAATTGTTAACCTCAACACAGGCTTGTCCTAGTGAGGTTGCAAATTGTTTTGTAAACATTTTTACCTGCAATGTAAAGATACAATAAATAAATAAATAAATGTTTGTAAAATATTTTCTCCCGCGCTGATATTTCGTGCGCCGGCAGAGTGCTGCCAGTGCATGGTTTTTACCATGTTTTCGTGGTTTCTTGGGTCACGTATACCGCAATAGTACCCTTTACACACAGAGTTCGGAGCGGGACGTGACCCGCGCTACTTCAGGCCGCCGCGCAGAAAAGTAAAGACCGAAAGTAAGATAACGGTTTACAGCGCAGTTCACTGTGAGACTTTTCTGCGCGGCGGCCTGAAGTGGCGCGGGGCACGTGCATGTCTAAGGACATGGTTTTTTAGCGGCCGCCCAAAAATATTTTTTTTTGCATGGGTCCCGCAGGTGAATATTAAGGAATGTAGTTTTTGAACTTCAGTATGGGTTCATTTTTTATCAAATAATTTATCTTTGTGAGTAAATAATTTGAATACGTTAATAAAATGAAATAAATTTCCATCTTTGGTTTTAAGTAGATACTTACACAGAGTATAAGTAAAATGTTAAATGTACATAATTTTGGAGTTGTGGAAGAATCTTTTCTCCCTCATCTTTTAAAAAAAGTATTCGTGTTTTAATATTCTAATTTTATTTAAAACGCGGTTTTCTAAAATAAACTCGACAAAGTGGTAAAAAAATTTGCCAGTTTTAAATTGTCTTTTTTTCAAAACATTATTTTGCCCAATCACTCAAAGGAATATAGTGAAATGATTGTTTTTAATTTAACATTATTGATAATTTGCTAAGGTACCATCGTTTTCAATAAAAAGCATTCGAAAAACAATTTTTTTTATACGTGTTTTTTATTCTATGTAAAAACGACTGAAGAGCTTCTCCTTAAAATTTGTGAGAACGATATCGTTCTCCCGTGATATGTCCTGCCATGTTTAAAAGTAAAAATAATCTTGATTAAAACCTATTCTATATTTAAATATTAAATGTTTGTCTTTCACATCTCATGTATACGTATGAAGTCGGCTACGAACTCATACGAACTACTTGCACTCAAAGCTTGTATCAGGAACACCAACAGAAAAAATGACTGAATGGCCGCGCAAATTTAGTACGCAAAGTAGATTTTCACTTTACGCCATTGAAATTGTGCAATGTTTTCCATCGTCCGAATGCAAAAAGTTGCCTTTTATAGTCATAGGCAAATCTAAAGATTTTTTCTAAAAAATATTCGTTCTGAGCGTGGCCAGCGCGATCGAAAATTTACCAATCACATAAATCTGACAGGACATCTTGTGGGAGAACAATCTCGTTCTCCCAAATTTTAGGGAATAGCTCTTCACCCCATGCGTTGAAAAAACGTAAATCAAACGACAAAACGTCGTATTTTTACCCCTGAAACACGTTTTTTTAAATATATTTTTAGGACAAGGCAATCGTTGCGCTGGCAACACTGCCGACAACAAACAACGCAACAAAAGCAGATCAATATTCTAACATAACCTATAATTCAGTAGTTGTGACAGTTCTTCGCAGTTCTTGTTATTACTTTGATCACGAAATAAATTCGCTCATCTTCGCCTGGATACAAACTTGATTCAACATTAAACAAATTAACCGGTAAGTTGCCGGGAATTCCAAAACTTTAGTATATGCGGAGTTTCAGTCCTCGGCAAAATTTCCGCCCTCCGTCGACTTCCCAAGCGTCCTTATTGTTGAAATAAAACCTTGCCCGTTGTCCTATGGTTCGGTAAGGGTGAGGGAAAGGTAACAAATTGACATAAACCGTGATGGAGTTCAGAGACGACCAGTGTCAATTGTCAATGTGCTGTCATTTGCAAAATCCATTCACATGCGATTGCGATTGACTGAATTGCAATCGATCCGTCAATAAGGATGCTTTGTGGCCCCGGTTGCTTTGTGGACATCTTCGGAAACATAACCTGAATTGTGCAAATATAGTAAAAATGCTTGGATTTTTCTTCCCATAAATCTGAACACAGGTAAACTTTAGAAATTGCTGGATACGCTAATGTGAATATAAAAAAAACACCTATATTTCATCTTAATTACTTAATTACGGGGAGAGGTGAATGATTGTGTACCAATCAAATCTGACACTTTACTTAAAAATTTATTTTAACATTACATTTTTTACATTACCTCCACACCCACACAGGAGGCCCTAAGGAAAAAAATTTCATCTGAGATGAAATATGCCATCTGAGATGCTGTGTGGAGGGTCTTTTTGACGATAGGAAGGAATGAACATTGGTCTTGAAGAGACCCATGTTGTAGGAAAGGGGAACACAGAGGCCGGCAAATCTTTCCACAGCCGAGCTGTTGAGCACAAGAACGAGTCGGAGAAGCGACCCGTTCTCATGTGATAAATGTCAATTGTGTACATATGTTGGGCACGCGTTTGGCGTGTTTCCCAGCTATGCACTGGTGCCGAAGGGATCAATGACGCTAGTTCCTCGGAGCATCTTCCGTTGAAATACTTGTAAACAAAGATAGCATTCTGTAGAGGCTCCGTTTTTAGCTGAATTATAGAGACTACTTTATATGATATTAAATTTTTTACTAATGTATAAATATAACTTAAATTTGACTACTGTATATAATATGTAATTTTGTAACCTTACATTTCAGCACAAGGAACTGGACAGTGACCTCGGGCAGCCAATAATATTGGCTGGTTTCAAAAATCAAACTGAGCCAAAGAGTTTAGTAGAAGCTTGACGCGAATTCTCTTTATCACCGACGCACACAAAACCACCCGTAAGTTCAAACTACTCTATTTTAAACAATAATAATTCAATAAATACTTGTGTTGTACATACTTATATCTTTTACACTTATTTATTATGTTATGTCGATCGTTCAGCTGATTAGTAAGACATCTCTGAAAAATCGGAATTAGAGTGGGTATGCAGTTATATGTAAGAGTGAACCCTCTATCTGGTACAATACTCAGATTACTATAAACACCACCAAATCAATTCTAATGCACTAAAACTTGTGGTGAAATAAACAAAAAAATTATGTTATCTGGGTCAATATATATTTCAAAACGTTATATTAATGTACTGAATCGTTATGCTTCCCGGTGTTATTTTTGGCATATTTAACACTTCCGTATCGGACCGGGGAATGCACTTACACTAACGAGAGTTTTAGGCTGTATCTAAGTTGTTTTTTAAACCACATACTCAATAATTTGGGTAATCCTAGAAAAACTATTTGGTTATCGATCTGCATTAAAAAAATTAATATCGCATTACTCTTTTCTTAAAACTAAATAATTTCTAACAATTCCGGCGAAGAATCTGTTCCGCCCGCCCCCCTTTCCCTCTATTCGGGCATACCCCATCCCTATCTGCTGAACATATCGGGACAACTCGGCCGTTTCCGGTGAACGCCAATCGCCAGTCGAGATTCAGAAACAAGGAATTGTTGTTGGCTATCAGCCCGCCTTCTCTGTTTTCTATGGAAAAATACATGTTATGGTCTAAATTCATTAGAATATTAATTATGACTTTATTTATCGAACGATTTTGAAAATGACTACTGAAATACGATGAATATACTTCCCTCTAATTATTACCAAAACAAATTACAAAAAATTATCTCATTAACGCCCTTTTACAAGCAAAACAAATTGGGGTCCCCGAGTGCCCCCCTTCGGATCATGTATGATTTTTTTCTTTCCGGGACGAAAACGTTAAAACGTAAAACATAGACAGTGTAAATACTATTCGATTTATGGTGAGCATTTGAACATTGCTTTCCTCATTATCTCAAAACTTAGTATTTGAAGATGTCTGAATAATCGACTGGACGATCGAAGTATTGAACACAACCTTAGGCTAATCTGTTCACTTTTAGGAACAGCTCTTATAAGTTCCATAGAGATCGTTGTATCTCCCTTACCGTTATGGTGAGAAATTTGATGTTAACGGTGTTAGAAAGAGAAAACACCACACTTTATTTTCGTTATTTGTTTTTGGGGTATTATGCCGTTTTGCAATACCTCCTTCTTTAGCCAACGTTTTGCACAGCGTTACAGTGTCCATCATCAGGGCAGATGTGTAATTGTTAGTGGTGAAATGTGTGCTTATGTACTTAGAAGCAATACCGTTTTGCCTCATCTCCACTCCACTACCACAAGTACCACAGTACCACACTTTATGTTCAAATTTTCTGCCGCTGTTTTTGAAACTTTGTGAATTTTTTATTAAAAAAAAAAGTGAGGTTACAATAATGTTTATAATACATTAGCGAGTAGTTAGCATGCGTTGCAATGCCACATAAAGAAAGAAATTGTTTCTCCCTTCCTGTTCTTTCCCATGCGTCTCCATTCCTTCCCCTCCCGTGTCCCCCGCGCCTCCTTTTGTAAATTTTTATGCAAATTTAATAAGGCCAGAGCTCACCAGTATATATAGAAACCTACACGGGCGTGCGCACAACAACTCATCAAAGTTTCATCGCTATCGGTTCAATGGTTTAGGAACGCATGAAGGAAGAACAAAGAAACATTCATTTTTATATATTAAGATTTGTCTACTAAAATATGTGTGTATTTTTGTTATCAGTAAATTTTGGTTTACGGCCTCCGTGGTCGAGAGGCAAGGCTCTCGACTAGAGATTTGGAGGTCGCGGGTTCAAATTCCCGATTAAATTAAATTTTATTTGATTAATCTGTGTTATTATTTCACAATTTATTTATTTAAAATAATAAATTGTAGTATATTGGTGACAAGTTCATACTTTCAGTACCGCCCTGTTGAAATACCACCATTCAGAATCTAAAGGTTGCTTGAAATGGCTTTAGCTGTGTTTTGTGACTAGATCAGAATATCTAGGTACTAACGGCTTACTTACTTATCAGCTGTTTACGGTTAAAATTAAGTCCTTTTTCCATAGATATGCACATTTCATTATCAAGTATACCACAGACAACATACAAAAATCGAAAATATTCTATGTTGATTCGAATAACTGCCTCTCATAGAGTTTCAAAGTAACAAACACGCAGGATTTGCGCGGTTATAAACTTTACGATTTTTTATTTTTTTTTATAAATCCTGCAAATATGTGATAAACGGTAAAATACAGGTTGATTCATTGGCTATATAGCACTATAATAAGTTTTTATGTCTCCATGTTAAAATTTGAAGGTATGATTTTTTTAATGTTGGTGAAAAATTTAAAAAATGATCTTCCAGAAATCTCGAGCAATTGAGGCCTCTTTGTGCGTTCCTTCGTAGCCTCTCCACTCCTGTCTACTTTAGTTTACTAGATTTTTCATTTCTACCACTTGTGAACTGCATACTTTGACTCAAACAGTGAAGGAAAGTTTGTGTTTTTTTTTCTGATATTATTTTATTTTATTTATTTATTTACGGACAAATAGTCCATTAATAACATAACAGTAACACAAATAAAAGGAAAGTACGTAAAATGAAGAGCATTGACAAATTATAATATAAAGATATAGAAGACTACAAGTCAAAGCTTAAAGGTGGATTTAAAAGACTTTAAAAATTACACATTTCGTATCGACTGCCTAAAGTCATTTAGGCTAACACCAAAAAATGCAATGATTTGACTTGCGCTAACAAGTCTCGACATTCTGGATAAAGGAGAATGATATCCATAATTAGTAGAATGTTGATTGAGGAACAGCAATCCATTATTTCGGAGTTATTGTTATTGATGACCAAAATATTCAATTTATATGTTGAAATATTTGTCTCTTTCGAAGCCAGAGTCAAGTTAGCCTCTCAGAAGCTGGGCGCACTGTACAGGGTACACAAATCCTGACCCTGTACTAATCGCAAGTGCGCCCCATTGTTGAACTTGGAGCCCCAAAATACCTGAAAAAACCCTTGACTCTGTGCAGAAACGGGTGATCTGTTTGATAGATTCCCCTATCTTAACAAGAGGATTGCAAGCTTTACATCATAGTTGTCAAATAGGTATGCTGTCCTTGTTTTACAGGTATTACAATGGAAGATGCTTCGAGTACCTAGCGTAATTGATCCCTTCGGCACCCGTGCAAAGTCAGGAAACACGTCAAACGCGCCCCTATCACATTTATACAGACATTTGCCGACCTCTGTGTTTCCTCCCTCCTACAACACAGGCCTTTTCAAGGGTGACCAGACAACTCAGATTGAAACCAACTCAACACCTTCTTTATTTTGTTTATATGAGGAACAAAAGTTAATTTACTCTCAAAAATAATACCGAGGTATTTAATTTGTTCTACTCTTTTTAGGAAAATGTTGTTGATGCTATATTGATATTTGAGATGAAGCTATTGAAATATAGCTATTGGAATAACAATAAAATTATTATTTATATAAAATATATTATAAGCGTAAACTACTAAAAAGAATGTTTTTTCATTACAACCTCTCTAATGTCAGCCGTATTTCGAAAAACTGCACTGAAATTACCCATCGAATTTTGGTGAAATATCCGTATAAAACAAAGGAATTGTTTTTTTTGCGATTGTTTTCTATTTACCAGATAATGTATCTTATTATTTGTGTATATTGCGTGATAAAATTGTGAGAGGTTTTTCCAGAACAGCTAATTAACTTAAAAAAAATATTAAAAAATCTCCAATTTTGGAAATAATATGTCAAAAAATATAATCACACAAATATAAACTGATTTTATTATTTCTACACAAACCTGAATACATGTCCGACATGAAAAAACACAATTCAAAGGAGTTTGCAAATGAGTAAGGACCTTTATAAGCATTTCAAAATGTAAATCTAAGAATTTTTGACTTAAACAGTTGAAAAATTTTACATGCTTATCTATAGATAATTCATTTAAAAATATTTTAGTGTTTTTTTTTTTTTTTTTTTACATTAACTCCACACAGGAGGCCCTGAGGAAAAAATAATTTCCCTCAGGGCCTATGTCATCTTTGAGGATGCTGTGTGGAGGGTGTTTTTGAGGAGAGGAAGGAGTGAACATGGGTCTTGAAGAGACCCATATTGTAGGAGGGAGGAAACACAGAGGCCGGCAAATCGTTCCACAGCCGAGCTGATGAACTCAAGAACGAGTCGTAGAAACGACCCGTTCTCATGTGACTAATGTCAACCGTGTACAAATGTTGAGCGCGTGTTTGGCGTGTTTCCCGACTATGCACCGGTGCCGAGGGGATCAGTGACGCTAGTTCCTCGGAGCATCTTCCATTGTAATACCGGTAGAACAAGGACAGCATTCCCACCTGGCGCCTGTGCTCTAAAGATTGCAATCCGTTAGTTAAATTAGGAGAATCTATCAAACGGACCGCCCGTTTCTGCACAGAGTCAAGGGTTTTTTTCAGGTATTTTGGGGCTCCAGACCAGAGGTTGCTAGATGAATGAAACCATTGGCTACAATAAGAATGATATTGATGCAAGCGATTCTGACCTTGTCCTTCACACAGTATCCTTATACATAAGGGTTAAAATCGCATTTAAAAAAAACAAATCGAAAATTTTGTCCAAGCGCACCGGTGCGGTTGCGGCCGGTTAACTAAGAAGTAATATAAGAAAAAATCTTTTAAAAATACCCCTTTAAGGCTAAGACTATTTTTGACATTTTCTGTGTTCTAACTTTTTTCATTCTAATAAAATTATGCACAAAATAAATAACAACCACTTTGGCACTTACGTCAAATATTTTAGAACTCTTCTAATTCATACGATCTGCGGCCACCGCCTATATTTGATTCCACCGATGTGGAGTTTGCGGCCGTGTCTTTGACATTTTTTACTTGTAGTATAAGCATATTTTTTTTTTTTATTCTAGTAAAAAAGAAAATTTCATTTTCACTCATATTAACTAGAAATAATAAATACATTAAATCAAACTAAAACACCATAATACATCGCTACTCCATTTCATTACTCTGTTTATCAAGAATATACATTAACAATTTTTTTTTAAATTTACCCACCTTTTCGTGGGAATTCATATTCACGTAGCGGATTAGTAGTTACAGCTAGCGTTATTGGTTATCAAACTTTGAAGGTTTTGAGTTTTGTGTTTTTTCTGATTTTAATATTTATTCTTGACCAAAATATTATTTCTATTATCTCAACATACTTGTGAACTGATAATTTTATTTTTGTTTGTTTTGTTTTTGGGGTGTTATGCCATGTTTCGCTACCTCCTTCTTTAGCCAACGTTTCGGTCAGTGTTACAGTGTCCATCATCAGGGCCGGTTTCGATTAAGTGCTCGGCCATTACTTTGGATTTGTTCCTGAAGTCCTGGGAAGACCCAAAACTTACAGAGCACGCCTAATTACGGAGGCAATTGAAATCCATAAAAACCCCATCAATATTAACAGAGACGACGGAGCTAAGCTCAATAGTTCTTGGTATCCAGTAATTGACGGCTACACCAAAGCTAAATGCAAAAAACCATGCTGAATTTTTTCTAACACCAGCTCGTAGAGAAATGGAGCTGGCAGCACGGTATCGCTTCGACACACATAAGTAAACACTCTCACCAGTATCATTTACTCATCTGCCCTGATGATGGACACTGTAACGCTGTCCGAAACGTTGGCTAAAGAAGGAGGTAGCGAAACACGGCATAACACCCCAAAAACAATAACAAAAATACTTTTTTGCCGTGAAAACCTAAAAACATACCTGATAATTTTATTTCTTATTTGCCTAACTTAATGATTTATTTCTTATGGAAAAAATGCTTTCCTTTTGTGTTTACGGTGACTAATTATTAGTTTTTGTAGGTCCATAATGAATTGAAGATGGGGAGTAAAAACAAAAACAAGTATCCCGGTGTAAGCAACCTACGAAAACGAAAAAACATTTGCAGGAAAAGAGGACTCGCGTTGAACCAGTACAAACGGTGTGTAATCCAATTTATCGCTTTGTTTGATGTTTAATAACTAGTTCATTTAACCGTCCTACCTTTGGGTTATTTTTCAAAAAGTAGTTAAAAAAACATCGGGTTTTTTTAAACGGTTTTATAAGGAAAGGGGCGAAAGCACCACTTGTGGGATCCGACCCGGCTGTAGGAGTAGCAGCTTGCCACACAAAACTACATATTGATAGGTGGGTCGAATCCCAGCACTGTAAAGAATGGGAGAGGGCACCCGGAATGAGACAATCTAAAGTACTTATAAAAGGACCAGACCCTAGACGAACCAGGAAACTACTCAGTATGGACAGAAACTCGCTGAGGGAACTGGTAGGACCACTAACGGGACACTGCCATCTCAGGAGACACAAGTAGATATTGGGAGTGGAAAACACCAATAGATGCAGGAAATGTGAAGAGGACGAAGAGACTCCTGTTCACTTATGGTGCCAATGTCCTGCCCTGGTGGGAACTAGGCTCAGATACCTAGGGAGACGCACAGTAGAACCAGAAGACATAGCCACATATCCGGTGACAACCCTGGTGAACTTTATTAAAGGGACTGGGTTGTTATTAAAGGATTGAGGTAAAATGGGAGATAGCACAATGGGCCTATGGCCTAAGTGCTCGCGGGAACTACTTGTAAACCGTCTCCGCCTTTTATCAAAAAAAAAAAAAAAACGGTTTTATAAACCATGCCACTTGCGTAGAGAGTATCGCTGACTAGCGGCGTTACTTGTACGGGAGAGACGAAAATACCTGTCCCATGTCCCTCAGCTTTGCGATAGCGCTGGATACGAACGTATTGTGTATGTTTTGTGGGTTTTGGGTATAGTTTTTTTTTTAGCTGAACATATGTGATACGGTTTGTTGCATTCAGGCGATAATATTGCAGACGTATCACGTGCGTTCATATGTGTTGGGCGGTTAAGGGGGGAAATATGTGTAGAGGCTTTAGAAAATTCAATTTTTTTTCATTCATAAATCGATAGTAAAACTATTAAAAAATGTATTCTCAAAATTTCAAACCAAAATTCCACGCACTTATAAAGTTGAGTGAGTGAAAAAGTGAGCGTCCTTCGGTCGAATTACTACTATTTTACTGCCACTCTTACCTTCAAACGCGTTTTTCTCAAAACTACTTTTTTAGCTCCTCCAGTTTGTGATCAATCGTTATCAAACTAAGCACATAGTTTCTTTATATAAATGTGCTCTATTCGAACCTCAATCCCAAACAGTATATTTATTTTAACCATTTTTTTTTTGCAAAAATGTACTAAATAATGGTAAAATATTAAATTTAATTTTCACATTCCTCAAAAAAATATTAATTTTCAATTTTTTTATGAGTGGGTTTCAAATAGAAGAAACACTCGTAAAAAAATAAAATTTTCTTAAAAAATTGATTTAAAGTGAAAATTGTGATCTCCAGGAGTTACAAAAATTGCCCATCCTGATGGCGACTTAATGCGCGGCAGCTGACATCTGAGTTATTTTTTGAGGAAAATATTTGAAAATTTTAGAATATACTCTTGGAATACCCATGTAAAATGACCCCAAAGTATAAATAAAATATATATATTCAATTTCCACATGTAGCAAACACATTGTGGGAATACATTATAATAAACACGATGGTATAACTTTGTTTAATTCCACTTTTTATTTTCTTATCCAACTAGTTTCGGTTCAACCTGAACCTTCTTCAGGGAAGAATAAAAATATACTAAACAAAATACAGATATTCAGAAATTACATGTTAATTAGAAGAGGGAGAAAGAACATCAACTTAAGTGGGGGCGAGGAGGGGAGGTGGCTACGAGGGAGGGGTGGAAGTGGGCGGGGCTAGTGGAAATATTTTAAAAATGGGGCTGTTGGACAAATCTAATTGTTTATTAAGTAAATTAGTTTTATTTATTTTTAATGACTTTTTTATTTCAAGGGCTTCAAGATTATTAAGGCGTAGACCTATCCCATTTCTGTGTAAAATATTTATCCCGGAAGATTTATTGAAAGAGTGATCTGTATCTATTAGGTGGGTGGCGAATTCTGAAAACCCTGCACTGTTTAAACATCTCAAGTGTTCGACCACCCTTGTGTGAACATTTCTAGCCGTTTTACCGATGTAAAATGCTGGACAATCATTACATTTAAGTTTATATATGCCAGAATGGCTTAAATTATTTTATTTATCTTTAGAATTAATTAACAGTTTACCAAGGTTATTATTAGTGTAAAAGGCAGATTTAATTTCGATAGGGAATTTAGAAACACAAGAGGATGAAAAATTATTTATGAATAAAATTCTACGCCAACCGTGGTTTTTATTGTCTCTATTGTTGGATGTATTATTATTATAAAGGAATTTATTGGTAGAGATGAAATTAAGTTTTTTTGAAAGAATTCTATCAATTAGGCTGTGGGGGTATCCGTTATTTAATGCAATAGATTTAATTTTAGATAATTCTTCAGTAAAGTTAACGTTAGATAGAGGAATAGTGACAAGTCTATGAACCATAGAATGAAATGCAGAATGTTTTTGGGAAATTGGGTGGTTTGAAGTATTGTGGATTACGGTATCTGTGAAGGTAGGTTTTCTATAAATATTAAATTCAAATTTATTATTAACAATGGATAGGGATAGGTCTAAGAAATTTAAACAACAATTTTTTCCTATTTCTAATGTAAATTGAATTTTTTTATGGAATGAATTAAGGAGGGACAAGAAGGAGTTAAGTTGACGTTCAGTACCTTTCCAAATACATATAATGTCATCAACATAGCGCTTCCATAAAAACACATTTTTTAGAAGGGGTGAGGTAGAATTAAAAATATTTTTTTCCAAATTATCCATGAAGATATCTGCAAAAAGCGGGCTCGTTGGTAGCCCCATTGGTAGACCTTCATTTTGTTGATAGATAATATCGTTAAATTTAAAACAGTTTTGGTTCAGACAGATGTTAAACATACGCGACATATCATCAGAGAGATCTTTTGGTAAGTTGGAATTGGTTAAAACATTAGACATAATATTTTTACATTCAAGTACAGGGACATTTGGGAATAAATTGACAACATCAAAGGAAACTAATTTGCAGTTATTAGGAACAGTTAAATCTTTTAAATAGGTGACTAATTCATATGAATTTTTAATGGTGTACACAGGGGAAAATACATTGGAAGTGTTAAATAGGTTAGTCACAAAAGAAGCTAATTTATAGTTTGGGGAATTACTACATGAGACTACGGGATTTACAAGACCTATCCCATTTCTGTGTAAAATATTTATCCCGGAAGATTTATTGAAAGAGTGATCTGTATCTATTAGGTGGGTGGCGAATTCTGAAAACCCTGCACTGTTCTGTCCCCTGTGTACACCATTAAAAATTCATATGAATTAGTCACCTATTTAAAAGATTTAACTGTTCCTAATAACTGCAAATTAGTTTCCTTTGATGTTGTCAATTTATTCCCAAATGTCCCTGTACTTGAATGTAAAAATATTATGTCTAATGTTTTAACCAATTCCAACTTACCAAAAGATCTCTCTGATGATATGTCGCGTATGTTTAACATCTGTCTGAACCAAAACTGTTTTAAATTTAACGATATTATCTATCAACAAAATGAAGGTCTACCAATGGGGCTACCAACGAGCCCGCTTTTTGCAGATATCTTCATGGATAATTTGGAAAAAAATATTTTTAATTCTACCTCACCCCTTCTAAAAAATGTGTTTTTATGGAAGCGCTATGTTGATGACATTATATGTATTTGGAAAGGTACTGAACGTCAACTTAACTCCTTCTTGTCCCTCCTTAATTCATTCCATAAAAAAATTCAATTTACATTAGAAATAGGAAAAAATTGTTGTTTAAATTTCTTAGACCTATCCCTATCCATTGTTAATAATAAATTTGAATTTAATATTTATAGAAAACCTACCTTCACAGATACCGTAATCCACAATACTTCAAACCACCCAATTTCCCAAAAACATTCTGCATTTCATTCTATGGTTCATAGACTTGTCACTATTCCTCTATCTAACGTTAACTTTACTGAAGAATTATCTAAAATTAAATCTATTGCATTAAATAACGGATACCCCCACAGCCTAATTGATAGAATTCTTTCAAAAAAACTTAATTTCATCTCTACCAATAAATTCCTTTATAATAATAATACATCCAACAATAGAGACAATAAAAACCACGGTTGGCGTAGAATTTTATTCATAAATAATTTTTCATCCTCTTGTGTTTCTAAATTCCCTATCGAAATTAAACCTGCCTTTTACACTAATAATAACCTTGGTAAACTGTTAATTAATTCTAAAGATAAAGAAAATAATTTAAGCCATTCTGGCATATATAAACTTAAATGTAATGATTGTCCAGCATTTTACATCGGTAAAACGGCTAGAAATGTTCACACAAGGGTGGTCGAACACTTGAGATGTTTAAACAGTGCAGGGTTTTCAGAATTCGCCACCCACCTAATAGATACAGATCACTCTTTCAATAAATCTTCCGGGATAAATATTTTACACAGAAATGGGATAGGTCTACGCCTTAATAATCTTGAAGCCCTTGAAATAAAAAAGTCATTAAAAATAAATAAAACTAATTTACTTAATAAACAATTAGATTTGTCCAACAGCCCCATTTTTAAAATATTTCCACTAGCCCCGCCCACTTCCACCCCTCCCTCGTAGCCACCTCCCCTCCTCGCCCCCACTTAAGTTGATGTTCTTTCTCCCTCTTCTAATTAACATGTAATTTCTGAATATCTGTATTTTGTTTAGTATATTTTTATTCTTCCCTGAAGAAGGTTCAGGTTGAACCGAAACTAGTTGGATAAGAAAATAAAAGTGGAATTAAACAAAGTTATACCATCGTGTTTATTATATATATATTCGTTATGTGTCAAAAAAAATCTTGGAAATCACAAAAAATACGCCATCCTACACCTATTTCCCCCCTCAAGGGGGGGGGGGGGGGTTATCTGAAGTATCTTTGAAAAAATTTTCAATTAAAAATATCAATAAATAAGTCCGCGAGAGCGATTCTCCGGAAGTGCCTCGAAAAAAAGTTGTTATGTGGTGAACTCTTTAACTCGTTACTGGATCATTTTAATCAAAAAAGTGGAAACGCGTTTAAAAGGTGGATATGTTTTTCTAGGTAGTCAGAGGGAGTTTTTTTTATCAATTTTTTAAAAATTTTTTATTTTTGCAGCATGAAGTGAAAACGCGATTTTTGCCAAAATTGTTCGGTGAATTTGTTATTATGGAAAAAAAAAACGTTAAAAAAAACCTCTCTGACTGCTTGTTGATTTATGTGTAGAAATAGTGTACAAAATTTCAAAAGGATCGGTCAAGTAGATTTTGAGTTATGATGTTCACGAACTTCAAAAATGTTCGAGTGAGAAAAAAGATTTATAGTTTTTTTATATCCGAAATATGATGGCTGGTCGCTTGTAAAGTATCTTCGTTAGTTTTGCTCCGATTTACTTGAAATTTTGACACAATACTCTCGACATGTTGTGCAAAAACACAAAAAAGTTTAAAAACCTTACCCCCCCCTTAAGTTTTTAAGTGAATACCGCATTTTAAGAGTCCCAACTGCTCCCAGCCGTCTGGAGCCAGTGAGAAGTGGGATATGTTGTGAGGCTGAAGGTAGTAGGGAGTGGCGGGAGATGGGTAAGAGGAAGGTAGGGGGATACTGATACTGGCTATTTTGATCTGGTCACCAAACACCTTTTTTTACGTTAACCCCACACACCCCATAAGGAGGGCTTGAGGAAAACAATTTCCCTCTGGGCCTATGTTATCTTTGGGTATGCTGTGTGGAGGGTATTTTTAAGGAAAGGAAGGAGAATAAGTTCTGGGAAGAAAAAAGGTATGAGGGTTTGGTGGGAATTTGAGGGTCTGCGTCCAGGAGTGACGGGCGTATGAATCTATTCCTCTCGTGAGTGCAGGACTGGTGAGCAGGCGCATCCGCCGCCACCGCCAAGATCTGACCACATCCCCGCTAAGTCACCAAACGTAGCGAATCACTTGGGGTTACGACAGAGGTGTTGGTTATCCAATTAATGGTTGCCGCGGCAGCACCTCCCAAATTCAGTTTATTTTTTTAAAATATGAATACTTCACAAGAATCCCGACTGCTCCGTCTAAAGCCAGCGCTGGCTTTCCCAATTGGAGTTTGTTGTGAGGCTGTAGGTAGGTGGGGAGGGGAAGGGGATTGGGAAGAGGAAGGTGGGGAAGTATCTGGCTAATCAGGTCTGGTCATCAAACACGGCTAAAGCCACATCAAACAAACTTTCAATTCTAAATGGTGGTCTTACACCAGAGCCATACTGAGAGTTTATTCCACTCTGGAACGTGCCGCAAATATACACTATATTATTTTTTAAATGATAAAATTTTGAAATAACACATTCAAACAAATAAAATTTTTTTGCGCACGCCGGGATTTGAACCCTCGATCTCCGGGTCGCTAACTGGTATGTATGTATATATCCATAATGTCTGTGTCCACAAATTGATACAATTAATGTAGAGTATTTTTTAAACATAGCTGTGAGTTGTTCCTTTATAATTTCTAATACTGAGATTTGTTGTTGATTTGATTGTTTCTAAAAAATTTATTTGTGAAATTAATTTTACAAAAATTTTAGTAATGGGAATTTGATAAAATTGTATTTAAATTTGGTAAAAGTACGTATACCTAGTTTTGTAAAAGTACATATTAGTTACCTTTTTCTTAATATATATATTATATTTCACTTAATCAAGTTTCTTATTATTAAAAATGGACCACTTTAATTTTTCTGCGATTGATAGAAGTCCAAAATTCGACCACATTTGCCTACCATTTGTAAAACATTTATTGTTATTATTTAAAACATTTCCATGGCCAGTCATTTATTTTAAAATGTAGCTATTGAAATGCTTTATCTATTATGACCATAGATGTCGCAAATCCGAACTTCGTAGACTATTTTAGAACGATGTTAAAAATAAATTTTTAAAATATTTTTTTACGCGGAATTTCCGATCAGCTGTTTAAGGTTAAAATTAAATCCTTTTTCCATAGATATGCACCTTTCATTATCAAGTATACCACAGACAACATACAGACATCGAAAATATTCTATGTTGATTCGAATAAGTATCTCTCACGGAGTTTCAAAGTAACAAACAAGCAGGTTTCGCGCGGTTATAAACTTAACGATTTTTTAATATTTTTTTTATAAATCCTACAAATCCATACTAATATTATAAAGGCGAAACTGCTCGAGTTCGTTTATGACCTTTTCACGCATTAACCAATAAAAAGACTTTAAAAATTCATTCACCAATAGAAAGCTAAATTATATGCGAAGACTATAGTCTTTATATGATGGCAAGCTCTGGCGTTATGAAATTAGAAATATTAATATATTATATTTGTTATACGTTTTCTGTCGCTAACAAAAGCGAGTTATTTCTAAAGTTAGAAAAAAATCGTTTCCATGGAAACGATGTTGATATATTTTTGGGCTCTAAGCTGGTAGGTACTCAGCCCCCTACCTGATCGGCTACTGCTCCAGAAAATTCAAATATTAGAATATGTTTTGTTTTTTTTGGACAAGCTTCTGTTCTGGAATAAATGTCAGATAAGAGTTCCTACATTAAAAATATAACGATTACAAAGACTGAATAATAAATAGTGTATTTTTTTATTACATTAACAAACTTCCAAATATTTAATTAAAAATAAGCATCCGAAATGTTTGTAAGCGCATAAATTCCGAACGAATGAACAAAATTGGATAATTCTTTTTTTCTTTGAGCAATAGCTTTATGAAATTTAGATGGCAGGCAAGATGTTTGAAAACTGAATGTAAGGGAATGAATGTATGGAATGCGGGAAGGGGTGGGGGCGGAGAGGAGGGGGGATAATTGATAAGTGCAAGCGCTACAGTAATTTCCCGTAATACCATGCGAGCAAAGCCGCGGGGAAAAGCTAGTATGAGATAAATGGTAAAATACAGGTTAATTCATTGGCTATATAGCACTATAATAAGTTTTTATGTCTCCATGTTAAAATTTGAAGGTATGATTTTTTTTTATGTTGGTGAAAAATTTAAATAATGATCTTTTGGAAATCTTGAGCAATCGAGGCAAATTTATTTATTTCTTGTGGTCGCCCCAGTGTTATAAATTTTCAAAACATAAGAATCCAAATATTTCTAGAGTTTTTATTCCTCTTAATAAATAAAAATTAATGTTTCTTTGTTTGTCCCTTCCGCGGTCCCTAAACCATTCATCCGATTGCGATGAAACTTTCATGAGTTGTTGTGAGTATACTGGTGAGCTCTGGCATAATGAAATTTGTTTTAACCAATCTTGTGCCGGTGTTTCAAAAAATTTTCGTAATTTTTTTTAGAATGTGATTTTAATCCTTCTGTATAAAGAAAATGTATTAAGGACAAGGTCAGAATTGCTTGGGGCATTTTTGTTCTTGACGTAACAGATATCGTAAACACACCTAGCCATTCGGAATAATTTTTTTTGAATTTGTCCATTTTCCCGCGATTTGAGCTGTCAAACTTTGAGCGTCGTGGGTCATGAAAAGATCGATAAACCTATCAATTTGTGAAATAAACGCAAGTAATGTTGTTTTTATGCATAGTTTATTGTTCAAGGAATGTGTTTTGGTAAATATAATATACAATAGCATAAAATAAACCCACAAAATAATATTTCAAAATCAAAACTTTGCGAAATTTACGGGTTTCCTCCCTGGCATATGACGAGTTAAAGAATTTCAATGAGTTGCGTGCGAGCTGTTTGAAAACTGAATGTATCGGGATCGAATGTACGGAATGCTGGAGGAGGATTTGCGGGACGGGGTAATAAAATGGGAGAGGGAAGGTGGGAAAAGTGGGGAAGGTGGGGAAGGTGGAGGGGGAACGCGTGCGGGAAGGAGACGCGGAAGGGGAGGCGGAGGAATGGGACGAATGAGAAAGGACATTCAGGGAGAAAAAAATAATTTATCAAGTGGCATTGGAATGCATACCGTGAACTTGCTAGTAATTAATAAAAAAAATCCCAAAGTCTCGTTAATAATTTTCAAATTGCCGTCAGTTCAAATTCGTTTGTTTTTATGAAGGTGTACATCTTAACTATTTTGTGGTTAACTTTTGGATTTGAATACAAAGCGTGGTGTTTTCTCTTTATAACAAGGCTTGTATTATATTTCTTGCTGTGGTAATAAAGGAGACAAAGATTTCTACAAGACCTATATGAGTTGTTCCGAAAAGCGAGCAAATTAGCCTGAGGGGTTAAATATGAACAGTGGTGAAGTTTCAGAAAAATATAGACATTGATTTAAAATCAATTTAAAAAATATATTTTCCTTACAGTTTCCTGTTTTTACCACCAGATTCCTGCCCTCCCCTCTTTTTCTTAAAAAGACCCTCCACACAGCATCCCCTAAGATGAGGGCCCACATGGAAGTTATTTCCTCCTGTGTGGAGCAAAGTTAAAAAAAAAATCTCCTGAAGTTACTGAAATCACTTTAATATGATTTCAAATTTGAGATTTCACGGCTAATGCATTGATCACCCAGTTCATTAGTCAGACATCTCCAAAGAAGTTTTGAGATAAAGAGTAAAGCAATATTTGAATGCTCACCAAAAATCAAATATGATCTAAACGCACCTATGATATACATATATACTATGTTATCTTATTATATTGGGGGGCATAACGGTCCGGTACATTAGAATGACTTTTTGAAATATCCTACTAGTGACCCGGAAAACATCAACATTTAGTTTAATTCACTACAAGTGTTAGTGCATTAAAATTGATTTGGTTGTGTTTATGAGTAATCTGAGTATTGTACCAGATAGGGGGTACACTTTTACATACAACTGCATACTCTACTCAAATTTCGTTTTTCTGAGATGTCTCACTAATCAACGGGACGGTCGGCACGCTTAAAGTAAATCTCATGGCTAATAAATATGTGTGTTTCAGTTAAATATGGGAAATAAGAAGAAAAACGTAAAAATGTCCCGCCGAAAATTAAAGCTAAAAGGAAAAAGACTATTCGAATGGAGAAGGTACAGTAATCGTGAACAGCTCATTTTGGGAGGCGGATACGGGTACCGCCGCCCCGGGAACCATTAATTGGATAGCCAAAACCTCTGCCATAGATTCGCTACATTTGGCGACTTAGCAGGGGTGCCTGGGTTCATGGGGTGAGGTTTGACTCGCGGAGCTAGTAATAATTTGTTGTGTAAGGTTCTAATTACACTTCCCTAATGAAATTCCAAGCTATGGACACGTCCTGTTAAAATATTTTCCATTAACCGGTAGGTTGCACGCCGGCGGACAAGCCAAAATGTAAAAAAAAAAATAATTTTGGAATGCGATTTTAATCCTTTTGTATGAAGAAAACTTATGAAGAACAAGGTCAGAATCGCTTGGGGCATTCTTGTTCTTGAGGTATAAAATACAGTGAACACACCTAGGGAAGCGGAATAATTTCTATGGAATTCTTTTTGCCCTCCGGCCGAGATGTTTCGCGGCATTTGAGCTGTCATATTCGGTAGCGTCATTCTCGTGAAAAAGATCGTAAAACATATTAAATTAGAATATAATTCAACCATTTGGGCTCCATTATATAAGACACACCAACAAAAAATTGAAAGAGTACAGCATAAGTTATTAAGATTTATTAATTATAAACTCGGAATACCTATCGAAGAACTAAATTATGTATATCTAATGGAATTACTCAATATAAGCGATTTAACGTCAAGGCGTGTAGTGAGCGATTTAGTTTGCCTTTTTAATATTGCGAATGGCAGACTGGACGCCCTCGATTTAACTTGTAAAATTAATTTGAGAGTACCCACGCGTGATACCCGTTCTAATGCACTTTACTTTGTTACCAATTCTACTAATAATTATTTTGAAAACTCTCCAATACAAAGACTTCATATACTCGGAAATAAATATACTTCAATTGACGTTTATCGACATCAATCGATTTCTAAATTTAAACTCAGTATATCAGAACATTTAAAATAAAGCTATAAATATCATGCATTATATAGCACCTTTATTGATATATTATTGTAGCTATGTTTCGATAAACACGTACCAAATATTTATAACAAAGATTGCTAATTTTAAACATAAATAATGACAATCTTATCTTATTTCTCTTTATAATTAAAATAACTATCTCACATTAATTTAAGTGACCATATATTCTATTTTACCTGCTTTGTGTCATATCTAGTGTTATCTATGTTTTGTTTTTTATATCTTATATCTTATGTTATCTTTGTTTTTTTTTTCTTAGTTATATTATGTTTATATTATATTTTGTTATTTCATATACTTTACCAAAAACATGTACTGCACTTTATGTAAAAGCCCTATGGGCGTTTAAATAAATAAATAAATAAAGTCATCAAATAAACGCAAGTAATGTTGTTTTTATGCATAGTTTATTGTTCAAGGAATGTGTTTCAGTAAATATAATATACGATAGCACAAAATAAACCCACAAAATATTATGTCAAAGTCAAAACATTGCAATTTTACATTGTTTACTCCTTGGCATTTAACGAGTTAAATGAACCGTCAGATTTATAAAAATTGTATGTTATATCTGCTTCGCAATTAAAGCTCAATAAATTAAATATTTTTGAACGTAGCCAAATACTTAAAATTGTTTTTGAAAGGTTATGAAATAAGCTTTCAAATTGTATTATTTCAAACAAATATTAAAATTTGTAAATATTAAAATTTAGGATGCAAACATAAAAAAAAAATTGTAAATATGACTAACGTGATGTTTTTATGTGAAAACAGTACTAAAATCACGGTTATCGTAAAAAAAAATACTTAATTTATTAGACAAATGAACAATTGAACAACAAATGAACAACAAATAAACAATTTTTTCTCATTTTTGTACCATTTGATACAAAAATCTTAATAAAATTAAAATTTTGTTTGTTTGTTCGTATGCCATGCGCTGCCATACCGTTCATCCGATTGCGATGAAACTTTGGTAATTTGTTGTGCGCACGCCCGCGAAGGTTATAGGCTATATAGAATGGTAAGCTCTGGCATTATGAAATTTGTATAGATGAAGATGAGTGTATTTTATATATTTTAGCGACTGGGAGGGAAGGCATAAGGGGAAGGGTAATGGGGGAGTGGGGTTAGCGGAAGGGATGATGAGGGAGGGGAAGGCGTGGAAGGCGGATGGGGAACGCGGGGAGAAGGGGACGCGGGAGAGGAACGGGGACGCGTGGGAAAGGAAATGCAGGGAGAAACATTATTTCTTTGCATTGCAACGCAAGCCGGGTACCAGCAAGTATTTAATAAAAAATTAACCAAGTCTGACGACGCTTATGCGTTTTGGCGGGTGAAAACTGTTTCTAACTGGTATTTCTTATCTATTTTTATGGATGAAAAATTGTTAAATAGATTATGAAATATCGTCTTCCCAAACTTTGAAACCTGGTAAGACAAAGTTAGAACTTTATCCAACTAAAGTTACAAACTACATTGCGCCTCGTAACAATGGGTGACCGGACAACTCGGAATGAAACCGACCCAGAACCATCTCAGATATTCATTTAGAGTGATAAAAAACATATTTAACCACTGGAGCGATCGCGCGATAAAACATTTTTCCCTCCGATTGCTCGCTGTTTTTCTGTGACGATTTTGAAAATTTTCCGCCCACATTAAAAAAATCATACCTCCGAATTTTCATATGGAGACATAAAAACTGATTACAGTTCTACATAGCCAATGAATTTACCTATATTTTACTAATTTTCTTATATTTTTAGAATTGATAGATAAATAATTAAAAAATCTTTAACTTTATAAATGCGCAAAATTTGTGTTGTAGTGATTTGAAATCGCCGCCAGTGGCAGTTTTAAATATCTATTTTGAATATTTTCTACGTTTCTATGTTCTCTATGGCCTGTTCGATAACCACAGATGCAAAAATAAACTCAGAAAACGATTTTTTTACATGCTAATGTCTGATTAAAAGTTTACTTCGAAAATTATTTTAGAATTTTAGTGCGTGACGATGTCAAAATTGAATTCACTAAATTATACTATTTAATAAATTTAACACAAAAAACTGGCATTACATTAGGAAGATACATCAATTGCCTACAATTAACGATGAGAATAATTGCCGTGTTTGGTTTATTTGAATCATTTGATGAATTATACAGATTACCCTTTTCACAATATTAAAATCATGGTGCTTCTTTTTGAACGATTGTGATTTAGAACTAGAAATGTTTATCCTTGTTTTTATATTACGTGATAAAACAAGAAACAAGGTTTAAAATAAAACATATATCATAGATATACACATTGCCAATATTTCAGCGTGATAGTTTGAAAGTTGATGAAATCGTGTCGCCATTTGTCAATTTTCGACAAAAATGTCATTGACAAGCGACATAATGGTCAATGCACACAGGGTCTCTCATGACCACGTAAAATGATGATGATGATAAAACCGTATATATCAAACCTTTTGTAGGAGTGTCTTTTGGCAAAATAAACCATAATTATTATTTTATTTCTAAAAGCTGGATATCGAAAAAAATGGGGAGGAAAATAATTGATGTAACAAATTAATGATTTATTTATTTATTTAAGCCCTAATAGGCTTTTACAAATTAAATTAATATTAGAGTTGCATAGTTACATTGGAAAAACAGTATATTGATTGAAACATTGTTTACACCCTTCGTCATAATAAAAATGTATTCAATTTATATTGGTTTTTCTCATAATTAAAGTAAATCAATACATAATATCATTGTGCCTCGCTCTAGAGTGATACTCTCAGTATCGCCCTGGTGAGACCACCATTCAGAATTGAACATTGCTTGAAATGACTTAGTTATGTTTAGTGACTAGATCTGAAAAAGCCTCTTTACAGAATAATTGACAAAATATAATTAACTAACTAACTAACCATCACGCCGTTTCCCCGCAGGGGTAGGCAGAGAGGACAGACCGCCAAACAACTCGATCTTGGCACACACTCCTTGCTTCGTTCACATTCATACATCGTCTCATACATGCTCTTCTATTATTCTGACTCTTGACATCGCCCGATTCAAGTATCTGATTCACTTGGTCGTGCCATGTCTTCCTCGGGCGTCCCCGACTTCGTCTACCATTCACATTTGCGTCACATATTCTCCTTATACTCCTTTCCTCATTCATTCGCTCTACATGCCCAAACCATCTGAGCGTCCCTTTCTTAATCTTACACATAACGCTTACATCAGCCTTGCATTCTTTGCGGATCTCCACATTTATGTCTCAGGGATCTCATTTCTACAGCATTCAGTCTACTTTCATCCTTTCTCTGCCAGTTCCATGCCTCACTGCCATACATCAGGGTAGGTACCAGCACTCCATTATGGACGGCTAGCTTCGCTTCTTTTGACAGATTTTTGTTGGCGCCTACGGCGTTCAGTCCTCCATTAATGGAGTTACCGGTATTTACCCGTCTTTCGATATCTCTATCAGTCTTTCCATCTCTCGTAAACGTACTTCCCAAATATACAAACTCGTCCACCTGCTCCAAGTATTCGTCATTCACAACTATGTGGCACATTGTTTTCGTACTCTCTCTTTCAAATACCATCACTTTAGACTTACTTACATTCATCATTAACTCATTCTTCATACATACTTCGTTCATCCTAGACACGAACGACTGTAGATCTTCCATACTGTTAGAAATCAGCACCGCATCATCAGCATACAACAGGCAACATACTTCCAGATCACTCAATTTCGCAAAATATAATTAAGACATAAAAATAAAACAAGTTATTATTTAATGGGTACAATAAACAGGGAAAAATAAGAATACCTGTGCATTTTTTAACACGCACATTTCAATGATCAGAATTGAAATATACGTATTAAATGTCCACCGAACCTTATCAGATAGAAGCGAAAGTCGAACCTTTGAAGACAACTTAACATGAGGTGTGAGTATGCGGAAAGAAGGGTCTTAATGTTCAAACAAAGTTAATTAAATTTATTAATTAGAATTTCACAACTAAAAAACAAGAAAAGAAAAAAATTGAAATAAAAAAAACCCTCAGCAATTCAATACTGTAGTGTGATATGGCTTCATGCATTCATAGCATAAAGCCACATCACACTTTGTGAGGGTCCTTTTAAAAATGTTATTTAAATTGCACCACGCACATTTCACTTTTTTCCCACTACGGACCACGAAGTGGTTGCCTTTCAGGATAGGTCGCAGAGCCTTTCCTTCAGCTATTAGGCTAATGGTCCTTACAGTCGAATCAATTCGACTACGACAGAACAGCTGGAGGAGATCCTCCGCAACCTCACTCCTGAAGTTTCGGTGCAAAATGCGTTTATTTTCCTTGTGGAGCTTTGAGCTGTACATTATATACGCATTCTGCACCGAAACATTTAGTAGTCTCCTGAAAAGTTTCTTGTACCAGACCAGGTTTCGCTGTCGTTCAATGGGGAAGCCTGCCAAAAGCTGATCTTTTCGGTCAACTCCCCCCATTAATCTGTTATAGTCAAGTACACGCTCGGGTTTGTATTTAGTGGTACCAAATTTTTGAGCTGACCCGATTTCTGCCAAATGGTAGGTAGACAACATACTTATCACGTTTTTGTCCACCCAAACCAAAATATTGATGTCCCCGCAGTTCGAGTACCCCATCTCACCTTCCCTCAGTGATTTTCAGACATTGGGCTTCAATGCAGAGGGCACAAATTCTCGGTTTAACCGCAATGTGCCCATGCAGTCCATCCCATTTCTTTTGAGGCATCGCGCTAATAATGGACTATTATAAAAATTGTCCATTATTAGCGTATACCCCTTGTTAAACAGAGGGCTGGCCAGGTCGTATACTATCTTTGCAGTGGCCCCAACTGGGCAGATATCGTGACCGCCCGAAAAGTTGGCCCGTGTCATGTCTTTCGTCATGTCTTCCGTCATGTCTTCTGTCATGTCTTCCGTTATGTCATTAGAAGAAAACGATTATAATCCATGGCGGTGATTGTTTTTGAAAAGAAGTAGCCTTTTTCAACGGGAAGGGGACAAATACCTTGATGCATTAAAATTGCCAAGAATACGTACACTTCCTCTTTATTCGTGGGAGCCCGTTTATTGGTACGCGCATGGCGCTGAAATTGTTTTTTGCAATGCATTGATCTGCATACCCGTTGGTCTCTCTCGCGATTAGTTCAACGAAATCTGCGTTGAAGATTTTTAAAAAGGCATCCACAGGTTTGCCCATTTCGTCGGTATTGAAGGTTGGTCCTGGCATCTGTGTACCTGTGAAAGTCTCCCTTATACCAGTAAAACGTGAGACCTCGCTGGACCAATCGAAAGAGTAACCATCAGGCGGCAGAATCGAACACATTGCCTCACGATCTAACTGGTCTTGTCTACTAAAGTCTATGGCCGTTAGTGGAATAGGTGAAACGTTGTTAATATTATTATAAGGTATCGGTGGCATGCACAAGGCATCCTCAACGCCCTCTTGGTGGTCGACGTCGCTTGCCTCGTCGTCCACGTCGCTCGTTCTGTCCATTTCTGAAACAACAGAAAACCCAAATTAATTTTAAAGTGTCTGTATTACGATTACCTACTGCCTCTGGTAAAACGTTTCAAAATAATTAACTCTTGGTACGATCAAGTTAATCAAATACGAGGTTTGTTCAAAAAGTAACGGGAATTTTAAAATTTAAGATTGAAGATGACGAACGCCCCGGATGCCCCAGCGCATCAACAAACCGATGAAATCGTGGAAAAAATAAAAGAAATGGTTATGAACGAAAAGAGTGTGTGCCAAGACCAAGTTGTCTGGCGGTTCGTCCTCTCTGAGAAATGGCGTGAAGGTAAGTTAGATAGTTTAATAACTCACGTTTCCCGGTACTGACTCTTCTTGATAGAGAGCTGCCTCGTCCACGTTGCTGGTTCTGCCCATGTCTGACTCTGAAATAATAGAAAACACAAATTTACAGTAGAATTCGGATATAATGACTTTGCATATAACTGCCTACCGTTTTAAGCGACGATAATGTAAACTCAAGTTAGGTTTCATAGCTTTTAGTAGGAAAACGTATACGTTTAGTATGACTCCGTTTTAAGCAACCCATTTTAATGACAATTCGTCAGGTTAGAATGACATGCAGTGTTTTGTTTACAAAACCCACGCACCAATACCTCACCGCCCCGCGCCTCGCTTGTGACTAGAAAGCTCGACACAATGATTTCCGTGAAGTGAAAGTGTTTTTTCAATTGAAGAAAAAAGTGCTGTATTAAACCGTTTAGAAGACGGTGAATCCAATGAATAGTACCCTTTACACACAGAGTTCGGAGCGGGGCGTGCCCCGCGCCACTTCAGGCCGCCATGCATAAAAGTCTCACAGTGAACTGCGCTGTAAACCGTTATCTTACTTTCGGTCTTTACTTTTTTGTGCGGCGGCCTGAAGTGGCGCGGGGCACGTCCCGCTCCGAACTCTGTGTGTAAAGGGTACTTAACTTATTTAGCGAAGGAGTTCGGCGTGTCTCATTCTACAATATCCACCTGATCTTACTATCGCACAAAAATTGGCCAAAAACAAGGTCAAATTTCAGACTTTCTACGTTAGCAACTACATATTTGCTTGCATAGAATGTAGGTACATTGTATCGTTTCAGATTACAGTACATAATGTATGTTTTTTACGTGGAAAGTTTAAGTTCTACGCTTATTCCCTGCCAATATACCAACAGTGAAACTGTGCTAGGTATATTAATATTCAACCATTGGAAGTTACGCCTATCTATCCGATATTGTAAAGTTATGGATTTCACTATGCTAGAAGAGCCCCTGGTATAACATTTCAAAAAATAAACTCACTGTTCCCAAACGCAGACAATTCTTGGTAGAAAGGCACGTCCACCCACAGCACGCTGTTGTAGCCGGCCTCCGGAGAGAAGAGTTCTCCACACTGGAGTTCCCCACCCCACGATGTCCCAGGTAACGGTTCCCGAGATGCTGCCTGGAAAGGTGCAGCAGGCGGAATCGGTGCATAGGGAGCCGTTGCTTGGGTCTGTACGGGAGTGGACAGCAACGGTGGTGAAACAGGTGGTGGTAATGTTGAAGGTGTCCCTTGTGAAAAGTGACAAGCTATTCTCTTCGGAGATGGATTTCTGAAAACATTTACATAAATTATATGAATCTTTCTCATTCACGCGTGAAACATAATATTGTAGCATGCATCGAGATACGATAACTTACTTTTGTTTATTTTTTCTTGGAGGTGCGGTGGGGAGCAAAATGGAAGGAAGCAGGCAGAGACCTAACGGCTTTAAAGGCCTTGGCGCGATCCTCCCTCACCAGGGTCACTGTTAAAATAAATAAAAAATATATAATGAGTTCAATATCTCCACAGCCGTAGCAAAGTACTTTCATAAAAAAACATTAAAAAATACTTACACTCCGGGCCGAGCTGCAAAAGCAGCTCTGCGTTGACGCCCACGTCCACATAGTCCGGCACCAGAAATTACTGCTTCTGCAGCTGGTACCCCACCTCTACCTCTCATTTCATATTTCACTTCCACTCTACATATTTCAAATTGAAAACATTTCATGTACTTTAATGTTAAAACTTTTTTAAATACTGCACATTAATATTATAAAATTTAAAAAAAAATTAATCCTGGATCGTGGAGTGCTCCTTTTCCCTGAACAATTACTGTTTGTGCACACATTTGGTTAAAGTAAATAAATTAATTAAGTGTTTAACGAAATAACTGTTAAAATCATTGTGTGGCGGGAGCTTTAGACGAATTTACATCATAAAAAATGTCGAATTTTTGACATAGGACATTCATAATTGGATAGCTGATATCTGGATTAATAACGAACCAATTCAAATAAAACTTATATTTATCTCTTAGTTATGAATCACTCTGATTAAATAACTGCATTTCAAAAGCGAAAGTGCAGTAATTATGGATATTATTGTAAATCAAAAACTGATGGACGTTTTCAGTTGACGCTTGTTACTAAAAACTACCACAGAAACAATATATCATGAACAAACGAATTGAAAACACATTTCAAAGATAGATAATTCATTCACGATTACACTGATATATATTTTTGCGTTAAAAACTCAAAAAATCAATTCCTAACGGCATTTTAAGTCGAGAGCAAAATACGTCAGAATGTTCAAAAGTTTTATGTTGATTTTTGACAGGACGCTCTTAAAAAGCCGCGAAAACTTGCTGTTATTACTTCAAAGACAACCATAAGGTAACCGATAAGGTCATAGACTAAAAGAATATTATATTAACTATTCGAGAAATCAAACGGCTGACCATGGAAATGTTTTAAATAATTACAATAAATGTTTTACGAGTGATAGAAAAATCGGTCGAAAAATCGACCGACATCAATCAAGGGGTAGGTACAAACGGTCGATTTTTCGACCGAATTCGCTCCAGTGGATATATAAAAAATTGGTTAAATAGGTTACGTTAGGTTAGAGTTATCGGCTAATTTAAAATGATTTTTTTCATAGCTTTTAATGACTTTTCAAAGAGATGTTGAGTTGACTTTATTCTCAGTTGGCATAATAGTAACAATGATCAACTGTTATTTATTTATTTTTTTTTTTACAGTTAATACCGCACAAGAGTCCCAACTGCTCCCGTCTGGAGCCAGTGAGACTATGGCATCCCCAATCGGGGTATGTTGTGAGGCTGAAGGTAGTGGGGAGGGGAAGGAGATAGGGAAGGGGAAGGTGGGGAAGTACCTGGCTATTCAGATCTGGTCACTAAACACGGCTAAAGCCATTTCAAGCAACGTTTCAATTCTGAATGGTGGTCTTACACCAGGGCGATACTGATAGTATCTTCCACTCTGGAACGTGCCGCAAATATACTATGTATTATTTTAAATGAATAAATTGTGAAATAAACAAATTAATCAAATAAAATTTATTTGCGCACGCCGGGTTCGAACCCGCGACCTTTGGATTGTGAGTCGAGAGTCTTGACTCGGGACCACGGAGGCCGTCATTTATGGATGGCCCCAACTACCTTTTTTATTGGAAACAATCAATCTAAGAATCGGTTTGTAACCTAGATAACGTCATGGATAGAAATTTTTCTGTCTTGTTCTCTTTCGTATTTTCGTTTAGATTATTGTTAATTTCCTCAATGATATATTACATTGATGGGAATAACCTTCAAAAGTTATAAAAAGAGAGTTTTTCTTATAAAAATTAAAATTTTTGATTGAAGAAGAAGATAACACTTATAATCTAAATGAAAATATGAAAGAGAACAAGACACAGAAAAATAGAAAAAGACAATGGTCGCAACTGGGACTCGAACCCAGACCTTTCGTCTAACCGGGACGTGCGCGTTATCCAATTTCGCTATTGCCACCTTCTAAAAAAGAACTAGTTGAAGATAATATTGTTTATTCTAAATATTTGAAATATGAGATTGACAAATGTGACGGTTTGACAGAAGGTGGCAATAGTGAAATTGGATAACGCGCACGTCCCGGTTAGACGAGAGGCGTCTGGGTTCGAGTCCCAGTTGCGACCATTGTCTTTTTCTATTTTTCTGTGTCTTGTTCTCTTTCATATTTTCATTTAGATTATAAGTGTTATCTTCTTCTTCAATGATATATTACGTTGATGGGAATAACCTTCAAAAGTTATAAAAAGAGAGTTTTTCTTATAAAAAATTAAAAATTTTGAATTTAAACATGAAAATGTTTACAAAATGCCTCACCTCACGTATTTTTATTACTAAAATTACTGATTATGAAAAAAATTAAAACATACCTATTTTATTAGAAAAATGTTATCGTCAATTCACTTTTTTGTTGTTTCATGTAAAAATCTTAATTCATAAAAAGGAATGTTTCTTTGTTTGTCCCTTATACGGTCCCTTAACCATTCATCCGATTGCGATGAAACTTTGGTGTGTTGTCGTGAGAATGCCCCTGAAGGTTTCTATTTATACCGGTGAGCTCTGGTATATGAACTTTGTATTAAAGAATTGCAATTGCAATGGTTGTATGCGAGCTGTTTGAAAACTGAATGTACCGGGATTGAATGTATGGGAGGAGGGTTCGCGGGACGGGGAAAGCGGCAGAGGGGAGAGGGGAGTGGGATAAGGGAAGGTAGAGGGGTAACGCGTGAGGGGAAGGGGACGCAGAAGAGAAAGGGAACGAATGGGTAAGGTCACGCAGGGTGAAACATTTATTTTTTAAGTGGCATTGCAACACATGATGGGAACTCGCTGGAATGAATAAAAAATTTCCAAATTTTCATAAATTTTTTTCAAATTGCGGTCGGAAACTTTGGTTTTATGAAGGTGTACATTTTAACTATTTTGTTGTTAACTTTTATATTGAATATGAAGCGTGGTGTTTAATCTTTCTAATACCGTTTGTATCATATTTCTAACCATGATAGTAAGGGGGACAATGATTTCTATGAGACCTGTATGAGTTGTTCCGAAAAGCGAACAAATTAGCCTGAGGAGTTAAATATGCACAGTATTGAAGTTTCAGAAAAATTTAGACACTGATATAAAATCAATTTTTTTTTGTTTTTGTTTTAAATTTTTCCATTTTTACCCCCCCAGATACTTTTTACCTTCCCCTCGTACTTTTTCCTTCTATTTTTACCCCCTGATACTTTTTACCCTCCTCTCATACTTTTTCCTTCTGTTTTTACCCCCGGATACTTTTTACTCTCCTCTCATACTTTTTCCTTCTGTTTTTACCCCCGGATACTTTTTACTCTCCCCTCATACTTTTTCCTTCTGTTTTTACCCCCTGATACTTTTTACCCTCTGATACTTTTTACCCTCCTCTCGTACTTTTTCCTTTTGTTTTTACCCCCGGATACTTTTTACTCTCCCCTCATACTTTTTCCTTCTGTTTTTACCCCCTGATACTTTTTACCCTCCTCTCATACTTTTTCCTTCTGTTTTTACCCCCTGATACTTTTTACTCTCCCCTCATACTTTTTCCTTCTGTTTTTACCCCCTGATACTTTTTACCCTCCTCTCGTACTTTTTCCTTTTGTTTTTACCCCCGGATACTTTTTACTCTCCCCTCATACTTTTTCCTTCTGTTTTTACCCCCTGATACTTTTTACCCTCCTCTCATACTTTTTCCTTCTGTTTTTACCCCCTGATACTTTTTACTCTCCCCTCATACTTTTTCCTTCTGTTTTTACCCCCTGATACTTTTTACCCTCTGATACTTTTTACCCTCCTCTCGTACTTTTTCCTTTTGTTTTTACCCCCGGATACTTTTTACTCTCCCCTCATACTTTTTCCTTCTGTTTTTACCCCCTGATACTTTTTACCCTCCTCTCATACTTTTTCCTTCTGTTTTTACCCCCGGATACTTTTTACTCTCCCCTCATACTTTTTCCTTCTGTTTTTACCCCCTGATACTTTTTACCCTCCTCTCATACTTTTTCCTTCTGTTTTTACCCCCTGATACTTTTTACCCCCTGATACTTTTGACCCTCACCTCGTACTTTTTCCTTCTGTTTTTACCCTCTGATACTTTTTACTCTCCTCTCACAGCTTTACCTCCTGTTTTTACCCCCTGATACTTTTTACTCTCCTCTCACAGCTTTTCCTCCTGTTTTTACCCCCTGATACTTTTTACCCCCTGATACTTTTTACCCTCCCCTCGTACTTTTTCATTCTGTTTTTACCGCCTGATACTTTCCTCTCATACTTTTTCCTTCTCCCATAAAGAAAGAAGAAAAAATCTCCCCAAGTTACTGTGCTCGCCTTATGTTAAAATGATTTTCAAATTCAAAATTTCACCGCTAATACATTGAAAGTCCAGTTGATTAGTCAGATATCTCCAAAAATCTAGTTTTGAGATATAAGGAAAGCAATATTCAAATGCTCATCATAAATTAAATATTATTTACACATGTTGAATTTTACATAAAGATATGCTACATAATGACACCCGGAGGCGTAACGGTCCAGTACATTAGTATGACATTTTAAAATATCCTTCTAGTGACCCGGAAAACATCAACATCTTCTTTAATTCACTACAAGTTTTAGTACTAATTGATTTGGTGGTGTTTATGAGTAATCTGGGTATTGTACCAGATAGAGAGTACACTTTTACACACACAGTAGAGCGTCGATTATCCAAACTGATTGGGAGACGTGGTTGTTCGGAAAACTGGTATTTTCGGATAATCGAACTGTTGATTGATTCAGCCATACTTATTTACCTACAGGTGAATGAATACCATATTTACATTTATGTATATGTTTAATGACAAATAGGAATTAAACAAAAAAGTGCAGACAATCTTGGTATAAAACATGTACTAGGTACAATTAACGCTTAAAAAAATCTCCAATGTTGGTCTGCCGAAGCAAGCCTTCCCGCTAGGTCACATACTTTTTACGTCAATCCTTTAATAAAGTTCACCAGGGTTGTCACTGGATACGTGGCTATGTCTTCTGGTTCTACTGTATGTATCCCCAGGTATCTGAGCCTAGTTCCCACCAGGGCAAGACATTGGCACCATAATCCTCTTCACATTTCCTGCATCTATTGGTGTTTTCCACTCCCAATATCTGCATGTGTCTCCTGAGATGGCAGTGTCCCGTTAGTAGTCCTACCAGTTCCCTCAGCGAGTTTCTGTCCATATTGAGTAGTTTCCTGGTTCGTCTAGGGTCTGGTCCTTTTATGAGTACTTTAGATTGTCTCATTCCAGGTTTCTCCCATTCTTTACAGTGCTGGGATTCGACCCACCTATCAATATGTAGTTTTGTGTGGCAAGCTGCTACTCCTACGGCAGGCTCGGATCCCACAAGTGGTGCTTTCGCCCCTTTCCTTGCTAGTTCATCAGCCCGCTCGTTGCCCTCAATACCTTTATATCCTGGTACCCAGATCAGGGTGGGACAGGTATTTGATACTGGTCGTTTTCAACTTGTGTTTCAAACCAACGCAAGGCAATATCTAAACAAGTAAACACTTTAAAAGTGCCAATTATGTTTTCACCTTCATTATCTGAACTTGTAGTTGATGAGGTGCTAGCGGTGGCGTCAGCCTTTTTAGTCATGAGTTCTAAAATTGCGCTATCCTACATTTGGTACCCGGAATCTTCATCGTCGTTATCCATCCATTGTTGAACCTCTTCTTCATCACATTCGTGACAATCGAGCTTTTTTAGCATATCTATCATTTCAGACATATCTTCATGTTTTTCATTTACACATACACTTTAGGTCGGGCGTAGTAGTTCGGATAAGCGGTCGTTCAGTTGATCGAAGTTCGGATAATTGACGCTCCGCTGTAACTGCGTACTCAACTCAAATTTCCCTGAGTTGAGTCTGTGCCTTTATGATTGGGTATAGTGCAGATGCAGTACCACCTCCCCATGCTATGATACCATACTCAGTAATAGATTGACAGACTGCAAAATAAATCATTTTTAAGTAGTTATAACTGCATACTCAACTCAAATTTCGATTTTTCTGAGATGTCTGACTAATCAACTGTAATATCGACACACTCAAAATAAATCTCATGGCTAATGAATATGTGTGTTTCAGTTAAATATGGGAAATAAGCGGAAAAAAGGAAACAATTCCCGCCGAAAATTTAAGCAGTATGGAAAAAGGCTCTTGGAATGGAAACGGTACAGTAATCATGAACAGCTCATTTAGTCAGGCGAATATAGGTACCGCCGCCCCAGGTACCATTTGTCGGATAGCCAAAACCTCTGCCACAGGTCACCCCAAGTGAACAGTTGGCGACCTAGCAGGGGTGCCTGGGTTTGACCTGCGGAGCTAGAAATAATTTATTGTATAAGGTTCTAATTAAATTTCCCTAATGAAATTTCAAGCTATGGACGCTTGAGGAAATAATTTCCCCCAGGGCCTATGTATGTCATCTGAGAGATGCTGTGTGGACGGTCTTTTCCTTATGTTTCGGTCTGTTCCTTATGCGGTCCCTAAACCATTCATCCGATTGCGATGAAACTTTGGTGAGTTGTGCGCACTCCTGCGGTGGTTTCTATACATGGTGGTGAGCTCCGGCGTTATGAAATTATTTCCTATACTGTTCATCTGATTGAGGTGAATCTTTGGTGAGTTGATGTGCGCACGCCTGCAAATGTTTCTATATATACTGGTGAGCTCTGGCATTACGAAATTTGTATAAAAAATTTGCAATTGGTGGCACGCGAGCTGTTTGAAAACTGAATGTACCGGTACTGAATGTATGGAACCTTGGAGGGGGAGGGTAGCGCGGGAGGAGGGAGGGGAATACGGGAGGAAGGTTCGCGGGACGGGGAAAGCGGTAGATGGGAGAGGGAAGGGGGCGAATGGGAAAGAAAATGCAGAGAGAAACAATTTCTTTATTAAGGCGGAATTTGCGAAAACCGAAATAACATTTCGACGTGGGGAGGTATGAAGTATGTTTGTTTGAACGGGGGGACACGCTACGCGCTCTGAGAACACATACCAAGTCGGAGCGGCGAAAGAAATCCTCTAGACTAGATGGTCCCCTTGAGTAAGGTTTGAACATGAAACGCTTAATAATGTATAATAAGTTGAATGTGCATGCTTTAGGTAAATTTCGACAGAAACATTGCCTAATGCAAAAGGAGTTTATGATTTTATGTTTCTTATCAGATTTCGATCAAACTTGTTTGATAAATTATTCGATGCAATCAACTACACTACTAGACGGTAGGTAGTAGCTTATGACTCGTAACCGATATGTTCTGCATTGACATACGTCAAAACAATACCCTATTCAATTACGCATCATTTTCATAATATGTGATCATAATTATGTCTGAATAATTGGCAATATAAATAAAATCGCGATCATTTTCAATATCTATTATTGTTTACAAAAAGTTTTTTTTATTTATTTAATATAGATATATAAGTGTACAGTAGTGTTATAAAAATTACATATCGGTACATAATATATTTAAAATTTGCAATCTCACCAAAGAAGAAGCTAGTTCTTGTGCTTGATAAGCGAGTTACACTTATTATTTATTTATTTTACGTCCAGAGGGCTTTTACATAAATATATAAAGGCAGTACAATTTAAACATGAGAAGAAATATAAATAAGTTACGGAATAACATGAGAAAGAAATATAAATAAAGTTGATAGAAAACAAAAATACATACCTACACCAAATAAAAATAAAAGCAACAAAATTTAAAAGTCAATTGAGAAATAAAAACAATTGCGATAAGAAAATAAAAGAGTACATTTAATCTGAAACAAGTCCAAGTTGTACAAAACGCTATTGTCTATTAGTTGTCCCTAATATTTTCAAACAGAGACACAATACTCCGTTGCTGTTTCAGAGTGCAAAAATTTTACCTGTTAAGGCAATACTATGGTACCCCGCAGCATAAAGCGAAACTAGAACATAAATATAGCACTAGATTCACGCACAACGACGGATTAATAGTTCCGAAATTTAATAATAAGTACGGACAGAGAACGTTTGAATACAACATACCGAGGATATTTAATTTATTACCTGACACTATAAAGCAACATAATTCTATGAATAAGGTTAAATATATGGTGAAAAATTGGTTATTGAAAAAAAAATATTTATTTTGATATTTATGAAAAAATGTTTAAACTGTAGATATAAGATGTAAATTATAACTTTAAATATATATGTATGTAAATTATAAGCACCTGCTGTCAAGCCAATGCAATTGGCTTAGCGGGACTTGTTTGTTGATTTATAAAAAATAAAAAAATCAAATAAAATCATTTGCCACACCAGGATTAGATCCTGCGACCTTCGGAATGCTAGTCAAGAGCCTTGCTGCTGGACTACGCCGGCCGTCTGTCACTCAAATTCAGTAGATTGCATAATTGCAGTAGATAAGTGTAGTTTAATTGTTCTCTAGGTATTTTTAGTTTATAATTTAAAAAGCTTAGGAATTTTTTGTGTACTCTTTCTATAGTTTGAGAATGCACGTCATAGTAAGGAGACCATACAGTTGAGTTGTATTAAACCTGACTCCTCACTAGTGATGTGTACAGAAGTTTAACGTTTTTATGTTGGTAAAATGCCACTCTTAATACTTGCCACACTTGCCACTCTTAATACAAAACCTAACATTTTTAAACCCTTTTTTTTTAAATATTTTCAATGTGTGGTATGAAGTTTGGTGTCGAAAGTAACACCTAAGTCATTAATTTCGGAAACAGATTCGAAAATGAAGTTATTGATTGTGTAATTGAAATAAATTGGATTTTTTTATTTTAAAAAATCTCATAGTTAAGCATTTATTAATATTAAGGTATAGCTTGTAACAGAAATAGAATGACATTATGCAATAGTAAGTATAAAATAGGAACAATTGAAACTTTTGGATCATCTGTATGAGTAGGTGTACATACATAGGATTCGGTTACATACTTAAAAATTGAGCACTTAAGAGAGTTATTAGAAAAATCTAAATAAAATAGATATGAATATAGACTGATAAAAAATATAAAGAAAGAGAAAAACAGGCAATTATTTATTTAATTATTCCTGGTGAAGTGTAACATAAGTTACATAAAAAATAATGAGGTTTGTAATTTAAAAAGCATAAGATTATTTTTTTTACATAAACACCATAATGTATTATCATATCAGTTAAGAAAACTAAAAAAAATTAAATTTAAAGAAAACGAAAGTAATTATTCAATCAACTAGCATTTCGTCGAAATCTAAACGACGCTTTCCTAATGGACGTTCTTTACATACTATTAATAATCATTCAATCAACTAGCATTTCGTCGAAATCTAAGCGACGCTTTCCTAATTGACGTTCTTTACATACTATTGCGTCTAAGATATATGAAGGATCACGAATATTCATAGACCTTGTTACTCTAGGATCGATAAGCTCGGGAAGAATGCAATCCATATAAAAATTGATTAATTTAATAAGCATTTTTTCTTCCCAGAACTTGTCATCTCGAAGTATATGCTCAACTTTTAGAGGGATGTGTGAGCCAGTCCAAACGGCAAAAATGCAATGGCTTTTATTACTAATGTGTAATTGGCCCTGGACCTGGAAATACCAATCGTGATTTTGGTTCACGCGATACTTTTTGTTGTCTTATTTCCAAAAATTAACAATTTTTTTTTCAATCGCGTCTTCAACAGACATACCCTTTGCGGAAGATGGGCATTTAATTTCGACGATACAGTTATTACCGGACAAACCATCAGGTGAAGCTCCAAAAAAACAATGTTCAGGGTCTATAAATAAGCCACTTTGTTCAATAGTTATGGACTCTTGTTCACATAACTGCCGAATCGCGATTGGCTCATTTATTTTCCCATACTTAATTGATTCAACATTTTTCAAAGAACGTCCATAAAGTAAAGTTTTAACCAATGGCGCACAACTAATCATTCTTCTCTTACAAATCTTACCAAACCACGACGCTGTCAAAAGATTTCGACGCCTTTCTAATCATTCACCACTCTCAGACTGTAAAATGGTTTCCCTTTCAACTCGCCGACGTTCTGGGGAAGAACACTACAAATCTTTTAAGAACTGCTTTTTTGCAGCATCAAATGATATGTTATCCATATCCGGCTTTTGACATGCATCACCATATTCGGAATCTGGTTTTAATAAATTTTGTGTTTTATTTGTTGTTTTTGTTTTGTATTTATATTTTTGGTTACTAAGTTTTCTATGTTTATTTGCTTCAAAACGTTTCAAAACATTTCGCGGGCTGCAATCAAAAACCGTTTTATGGAGAACATAGTGTGGCCGTTTTGTATTAAACGTAACAACAGATGCTGCGCACCTCCCAGTATAAGACTGTTTTGTTGAAAAATTAATTCTTTTACCACCTACCATTTTGGTGACAAGTGTTTGACAAGACAAGGGTTCGTGTTTTTATGAAACTTTTTTTCCCTACTATTCTCAATTATTATCTCTTGTTCAATAAAAAAAATACATTTAATCTATACCTAATAAACAAGAAGTCTCTCTTCTGTCGCGCGCACACTTTTAATTTTTTTTTTTTTAATTACATTTTATAAACAAAATAGGTTTCAACAATTCCGTTAATTCAATTTTTTTTAAATTTTTCGTTAATCTTGTATTGAAATTTTAGGAGTGTGTCGATTTCTTTTTGTTTATTTGCAACCTAATTTTCAATTTTGTTACTTCTTTTATAATTTTGTAACACATTTTATTTTAACATAATTTATAAGATATACCATTGCTACAACTAACATAACTGTATAATTAGAAACTTAAGTAAAAGCCCAGTAGGGGGTAAATAAATAAAACTAGGAATACGATTCTGGTGAAGGGGCACTCTCTTTACATTCTATGCCGCTGGTAGACAAAATGCTGCGAACAGCCGGGCGCCAATAGTAAAAAAGTCAACTTAGTTCTGAAACAATACACAATAACATAACGACTTGCCTTTAGTGTGACCTTTTTTCTGATGTGCCAACACATTTACGTATTTATTTTTGATAAAATTCTGACGTCCTCCCGCTCCGAAACTATCTCACATACTGACTGGAAAAAACTTGTGTCGCGGTTTATATAATAGCCCGATGCGAGTAACAAAATCGTACTGTTGAAAAACGGTTTTTATTTATTTATGCATTGTTTTAATGCTTTTATTTTTTTTTTAATTCTATAGTCATTTAGATAACATTGATTTGGTGATAATGTATATTATTATAATTCTACTGTATTTGAAATTAAATGTTATAATCGAACTTTAAGCTATTTTTAGAGGTTCTGTAAATATTTTTTTACGCAATTGTTTTAAACATTTTAACATGTTTAATTTTTGCATCATTTAGAAGAATAATTTATTTGTTCAAAACATAATACTATTTTCTAATAAGCAATATAGAAATTTTCTAAAAACAGCATTAAAAACCCGCAATAATGCTGCGCTTGCGGTAATATACCCTTAAGTAGCATGGCAACACATACCGGGAACTCGCTAGAATTAATAAAAATTTCCCAAAGTTTCATAAATTTTTTTCAAATTGCTGTCGGAAACTTTGGTTTCATAAAGGAGTGCATTTTAACTATTTTGTGGTTAGCTTTTAGATTTGAATATAATGCGTGGTGTTTTCTCTTTCTATTAGCGTTTGTGTCATATTTCTAACCATGATGGTAAGGGATACAATGACTTCCATGAGACCTATATGAGTTACTACAAGTTTTAGTGCATTATAGTTGATTTGGTGGTGTTTATGAGTAATCTCAGTATTGTACCAGATAGAGGATACACTTTTACATATAACTGCATACTCAACTCAGATTTCGATTTTTCTGAGATGTCTCACTAATCAACTGGACGGTCGACACACTTAAAGTAAGTCTCATGGCTAATGAATGTGTGTGTTTCAGTTAAATATGGGAAATAAGCAGAAAAAAGGAAAAAATTCTCGCCGAAAATTAAAGCAATATGGAAAAAGGCTCTTGGAATGGAAACGGTACGGTAATCGTGAACAGCTCATTTTGTGAGGCGAATATGGGTACCGCCGCCCCGGGAACCATTTATCGGATAGTCTAAACCTCTGCCATAGGTCGCCCAAAGTGGTTTGCTACATTTGGCGACTTAGCAGGGGTGCCTGGGTTCACGGGGTGAGGTTTAACCCGCGGAGCTAGTAATAATTTGTTGCATAAGGTTGTAATTAAATTTCTCTAAAGTACGATAAACTAAAACGCTTGAAGAGTTTTTTTTTTTAAATCTTCCTTTACATGTGGAAAATACATTCCCAAAGTTATAGCATCAAATTTGATCTTAAAATATAGTTAGGAGCGGTGCGCGCCAAGCAAGTAGAATGGAAAACAGAGCAGCCCGGTTACAAGAGAAAACTTTAAACGCGTTTTTCAAAACCATGTTTTTCAAGTTTGCTGAAATCATAGCTCATTGAATTTTCGTCTGATTCACTTCATTCAAAGTAATAATAAAGAAAAAAAAAATTTGTATGCGGATGAACCTCGACTTATCAAAAATTATTATTATAGGACAAAGTTTTTGCAAAATTAAAGCTGATTTTTTTTCTGTCAATTTTCGTTTTATATCTGCCATTTTTGCAATCAACAACTTTTTTTGCAAACCCTGGTTTATGTGCATGCTATGTTCATGCTAAAGGGTCTTCATTAAGCGCTTCCTCATCGAAATTTTTTATTTGTTTAAGGTTATATCGATGCCATTATGTATCGAATATAACATCGTTTAAATATCCACCGTAGCTTCTCTGGGTGTTGCGCATCCGAAATGTCCAATTTTCCATGACTGGCGCATAAATCAGGCTGAATTTGACCGATAGCATGGGTTATGTTGGCTTTGAGGGCCGCTGTGGTTTGTGGCTTATTTGCATAGACCTGTGACTTAAGAAAACCCAACAGAAAAAGTCTAACGGGTCAAATCGCACAAACTCAGTGGCCAGTTCACATCACCTCTACATGAGATTTTATCATGAATCAATTTTAAACAAATAAACAATCAATTAAATTTTTAAAGACGGCCGGCGTAGTCTAGCGCTAAGGCTCTTGACTTGCATTCCGAAGGTCACGGGATCGAATCCCGGCATGGCAAACAAATTTTATTTGATTAATTTGTGTTATTTTACAATTTATTAATTATATTTGGCAAATAAATTTTATTTGATTAATTTGTGTTATTCCATAATTTATTTATTTATTTTATTTATTTATTTGAGACACAAACAGGATATTTACAGAATGATATTATAGAACATTATTTATTCATTATAATAGTATATTTGCGGCACATTCCAGAGTGGAAGATACTCTCAGTATTGCCCTGGTGTAAGAGATCACTGTTCGGAATTGAAACATTGCTTGAAATGGCTTTAGCTGTGTTTGGTGACCAGATCTGAATAGCCAGGTACTTCCCACCTCCCTCTTCCCCATCTCCTTCCCCTTTCCACTACTTTCAGCCGCACAACATACCCTAATTGGGGATTCCATAGTCTTACTGGCTCCAGACGGGAGCAGTTGGGACTCTTGTGCAGTATTCATATATAAAAAAAACAATTTTATCACTTGCACATGTTGTTGAACGCTATATCCGTCCATGGTGATTTGGCAAAACAGACTAAATAAATGGCAGCCAATTTGACAAACATCGCTTCAACAATATGGCCACCATCAACTGTCAAAGTTCGGAAGTCCCTATTGGAAAACCCTTTATAAAAAATATTTTTGAATTTCATTTTTCATATGATTTCCAAAGATTCCAGGATTCCGTCTGATTTGGTCCGACCCTCCGCTTGCGGCCGCCATATCTATATTTATAGACATTCAAATCAACTTTTTAATGGTGTTTTTTCTTGTTCAAATTTACACATAACAAAAGTTTCGTGAATGAAAATAAATTATGCCTGAAAAAAAAAATTAATTGAAAAAACGCTCGGCTGGACCAGACCCTCCTTAATAATGAATTTCCCATCAGTTTGCAGTTGAACAAGCCCCAGGACACAATGGATCCTTCTAATCCAGACACAGTCTTCATAAAGGTAGAACCAGAAATAAAAGAAGAAGAAGAGGAGGTGGAAATATCTAACCAAGAAATAGATATTGAAGTTCCTGATATAAAAATTGAATGCTCCAATAACGTAGAAGATAATCAACAAACTGAAGGTAAGAAACTTTATTTTTACTATCTCATCACATTACAGTAAGCTGCAGTATCGCCTTGAACACCATTCAGAAAAGAAAAGCTGCCCAACATCACAACCCACTGGCCAAGTGATTTGTTACTTAAACTGCGCCTCCACTTATAAGTATGCATTTCCAATGGTACGCTGCTAATTGTCTTTTATTTTAAATGTACGAGGGTAGGCTGAAAAGTATTACACACATGCTTGTACAACTCGAACGAAATGATCTTCAGAAGCGCACCAGGTGGAATGTGGAAGTGACATTTGCCCTCTATACGCATGCGCAGGTTTGAGGTCATTGAATTCATCCAGTGTATTTTGAGAAGCGGAAATATGTGGACGTGTTATAGTGATTTGTCAATGTAAGTGGGTAGTTATTTAAAAAAAAAAAAATTAGGCCTACTCCACGCAGGAAAATAATTTCTTTGAAGATGCTGTGTGGAGGGTATTTTCGAGGACAGGAAGGAGTGAGTATTGATGAGACCCATCTTGTAGGAGGGAGGAAACACATAGGCCGGCAAATTGTTCCTCAGCCGAACTGTTGAACTCACGAAGGAGTTGTAGAAGAGAGCCGTTCACATGAGACTAATGAACATGTTGGTCGCGCATTTGGCGGGTTTCCCGACAATGCATCGGTGCCGAAGGGATCAATGATGCTAATTCCACGAAGCGTTTTCCATTGTAACACCGGGCACCAAAAAAATCTCCTTTTTTTTAAATGCGATTTTAACCCTTATGTATAAAGAAACTGTATGAAGGTCAAGGTCAGAATCGCTTGCATAAATATTGATAGGGTCGGGTATCAATGTGGGCTCAGTAACAAAACACAAGTCTCTTGGTACGATAATTTATTTTATAAGTTATACAGAATCTCAGTTAATGTTTTTATGCAGTCTCACATTTTTCTCACAAGCTCCTGTCTGTCAAAAAAAAAAAACGAAAATCGAAACAAAAGAATTCAATTCGAATTCTGATGCATTTAGTTATTTAAAATAAATGGAACCGTACGAAAGTAGGTACCTGTAAAGTACCTGTAACAAAGTTGGCAAGCTACAAACTACAATGCGTAACTCGACTCGAGCCGTGACGGATGCCGTTGGCGTTTTTCCAGTGACGGGGTTTTGGGTCATTCTTCATCTCGTATCAATCCACCCGGGCTTCTTGAGTCAAAACCTCGTTATCTTGATCCTCCACCCGGGCTTCTTGGATTGTGGGTGCCCTTTTAATTTCATCTGCGTGGATTTTAGTGGGTTTACCTCTTTTGTTTACCCAGTATATATTACCTCTTCCACTCTTCATGAGGATTTTGTGAGGTCCACTCCATTTAGGTGCAAATCCTGCGAAATTTCCTTCTGGAGAACCAGATAATTGATATTCCTTTACTAATACCTCTTCTCCTTGTTGGTATCTAAGCAAGGCTTCCACCGCTGGGGCGTACCTCTCTTGGTACGCTGCTTGATTCCTTCTTATTTCCTCATCTGCTGGTTCTCGCTGATGGGGTATGACGATTGCCTCATTTGCATTTTCTGGGAAAGCTTGCCACTCTCCTGGTCGTGGTATATCGTATCCCAGTAGTGCTTGACTGGGTGACACGCCTGTCGCTTCGTTCTTTCTGTTGCGGGTCGTCATTATTACTCCCGGCAGTTTGTCATCCCATTCATGTGTCATGCCGTTGTGAGGCGAATCTCTGAGGAGAATTCTCAAGCCTTTTTTGATTTCCTGGTTTCTCCGTTCCGTGGGGTTTGAGCGTGGGTGATATATTTTTTTTTTTTTTTTTTTACAGTTAATACCGCACAAGAGTCCCAACTGCTCCCGTCTGGAGCCAGTGAGACTATGGCATCCCCAATCGGGGTATGTTGTGAGGCTGAAGGTAGTGGGGAGGGGAAGGAGATAGGGAAGAGGAAGGTGGGGAAATACCTGGCTATTCAGATCTGGTCACTAAACACGGCTAAAGCCATTTCAAGCAACGTTTCAATTCTGAATGGTGGTCTTACACCAGGGCGATACTGATAGTATCTTCCACTCTGGAACGTGCCGCAAATGTACTATTTATTATTTTAAATGAATAAATTGTGAAATAACACAAATTAATCAAATAAAATTTATTTGCGCACGCCGGGTTCGAACCCGCGACCTTCGGATTGTGAGTCGAGAGTCTTGCCTCGGGACCACGGAGGCCGTCAAATATAGCTGTTGTCCAGTGATTACATTGCCATCTTTCTATTGCGGCTAACCATTGGCGGTGGTTGAACTGTCGCCCGTTATCCGTGAGAATGCGTTTCGGGTAGCCGTACCTTGGAAACACTTTCGTTTCTAACTGGTGGATTATGGTCTTTGCAATACTAGACTTAATCGGAAACGCTTCTACCCATCTTGTGAATAAGTCTGTTACCACAAGAATAAATTTGTTTCCATGGAGGGTTCTTGTGTATGGTCCCATGATGTCAGCGGCGACCACTTCAAATGGTTTATTTGGTTTTGTGCCTCCTTGAGGAGCCGCGGGTCTATTTGGGCCACGCTTTGATGTGGCACACGTCATGCACTGGCGAACGAGTCTGCGGATCTCTTCGTTCATTCCTGGCCAGAAGTAGTGTGCTGATATTGCTCTTGTTGTTTCTACTGCTCCCGGGTGGTTTGCGGTGTCCGAGTTGTGGTATTCTTCCAAAACTCTTGGAATTGTGCTTCGAGGGACGACCAGCCGGTCCATCTTTCCTTCGTCTCTTTTCCAGAGTATTCCTTGTTGGACGTTATGTCTTGTGTAGTGATTTATATCGATGGCATTGTTTAGGATTTCTCTGTCGTTTAGAGTGTTCCATCGATCTATTCTTTTCCTTGTTTCCCGATCTGTCGGTTGTCCTGATTTTACCACACTTGCTAGGGTTTGTTGGGCTTCCTCTTCGTCAGAGTCTATTTGGTTTATGTCGTTATCTTCGCCGACTTCCGGATAGCTTTCTCGGGTGTTTCCGGTCACCGTTTCGAGTATCATTTGCGTTGGTCCTGGGTTTCTAGACAGCGCGTCGGCGAGCTCATTAGCTTTCCCCGGACAGTGCTCTACAGTAAAGTCGTGGTCTTGTAGGAGTAGGGCCCATCTTGTGAGTTTGGCTCTTTCGTTCTTTGCCTCGTTTAGCCATGTTAGAGCTCGGTTGTCTGTGATGAGCTTAAAGTGCCTCCCTTCTAGGTAAGGCCGGCATTTCTTAATAGCCCATATTGCTGCCAGTGCTTCCTGTTCGTTGCTATGGTACCTTTCCTCGGCCGGTGAGAACCGGGTGCTCGAGTATGATATCACATCTCGAGAACCATCTTCATTTTTATGGAAGAGTACTGCTGCGGCTCCTAATTTACTTGCGTCCGTTTGTAGCACGAATTCCCTACTAAAATCGGGTCTCTTGAGTTCCAGTGGCCCGGCCATTGCATTTTTTATTTGCTGCATGGCTTCTTCGGCTTCTCCAGTCCATTGAAATTTCATCTTATTTCTGGTAAGATTTGTTAAGGGTGCTGACATCTCGGCAAAGTTTGGTATGTATTCCCTCAACCAGTTGCACACTCCTAGAAAACTGCGAAGCTCTTTTCTTGTTTGAGGTGATGGTGTATTTTTAATGGCTTCTTCGTGTGGCCTCTGGGGAGTGTTGCCCGTGGCACTGGCTGTATGTCCCAAGTATGTGATTTCGTCTGTGGCGATGATACATTTTTCTGGAGAGCATTTTAACCCAAACTCTGCTAATCGTTCTAGGATGAGGCGGAGATGTCGTAAGTGTTCTTTTAAGTTTTCGGAATATACAACGATATCATCCAGATAGGCCATGGCAAATTTTCTTAGGAACCCTGCTAATACTTGCTGGCTCATAGTTCTTTGGAAGGTCTTGGGTGCACCTTTTAATCCGAATGGCATTACTCGGAACTGATAACTGCCCCCATCTGGTGTGGTAAAGGCAGTCTTCTCTCTGTCTTCTGGTGCCATCGGCACTTGCCAGTACCCGCTTTTAAGGTCCAATACTGTGAAAACCTTGGCTGTACTCAGGTCCTTAAGTGTTTCGTGGATGATTGGCAGCGGGGAGGGTTCGGTTATTGTTGCTTGATTCAACCTGCTGTAGTCTATGCAGAATCGTCGCCCTTCGTTTCCTTTTTTGGCCACCATTACTACTGGGAAACTGTATGGGGATCTGCTGGCTTCTACTACTCCATCCGCTAGCATCCCTTCCAGTTGTTTGTATAAATCCTTTTTCTTCTCGTCCGAAAGGCGATGTGGTGGGACGCAGATTGGTCTGTCGGTGTTCAGGTGGATTCTGTGTGGTGGTACTTTCGCTGTGCCTGTCAAGGGGGAAAATACTTCACTATATTCGGATAAAAGATCCACGAATTCTTTCTTCTCCTGTTCTGGGACTCGATCTAATAGTGGTCCTTGGACATATTTACTATTTTGTCCCTGGCGTACGGGTACAAAATGGGTGGATGTTCTGATTGAGCTTCCGAAATTTAAGCAGTTCCGCATGAAGTCTATTGAAGCTTCCTCTTTGGATAGCCAATCGCGTCCTAAGATGATTTCCTCTCTTAGGTTCTCTCCCACGAGAAAATTCCATTCCCGTGTTGTATTCTGGATGTCGAATTTTATCAATATTGTACCTTTTATTCGCAACACATTTCTTTTGTTCGCCAACTTGAGACATTGAATCGAGGATTGTTGTAATTTGGTACTTTGGGCGATGCCCGTTCTTATTATAGAGTGTGAAGCTGCAGAGTCTACCAACGCCTGATAGGTTTGCCCCTCTATGCTGACTCTCACTCTTGGAAGAAAGGAACTTACTGTTGCCGTGTGGCACTCTGCGATTTGTTTCGGTTTCTTCCTTCTTTGCCCGGGTTGCCGTTTTAGTAACGAGCTCCCGGGCGGTACCGGTTTCCCGAGTTTCTATTTCTTCTATTTTGTTGAGCTGGGGATCGCTGGGCTGGAGGCTGGCGGTATGGCGATCGGCGATTCGGCGAACGGCGTGGCGGTGAACGACGCTGAGTTGAACTGCGTTGAGGTGAACGGCGACGCGGAGAATATTGTTGCGCTGAGCGGCGAGGAGATGAATCGCTTCTTGTTTGGCGTTGGCCTAGAATCTCATATCTGCCTTTAGAATTTTCAAACCTAATGGCTTGGTTCATCCACTCTTCCATGGTGGTGGCGTATACGTGTATGTACTGGGGTAACATCTGGGTATTGCAAAACGCAGGCACAAATACATCTAACTCCGAAAGATTTTTTGTAGGGTGGAGTCGTGCAAACATTATTTGTTTATTAGCAATAAACTCGGCCAAGGATTCCGTGTTCTCCTGAGTTTTATGGTAGATCTGATTTTGAAGTCGGAGTTCCACTTCTGGTCCCTCGTATTCCCGAAGGAAAAATCTTTTAAAAATCGACCATTCTGGGTGTTTATACGTATTCGCCCAGTCCTTCGCCTTGTCCCTGAGCTGGGCCGTTGCCACCCTCGTTTTGTTTTCCTCGTAGGTGTTAGCTATTTGGAAATACTCCTCGCACCGTTCCAGGAAGAGTCGTGGAAATTCTTCTAATCTCCCAGAAAATATTACCTCCAGGCGAGGCTCCCTTTTACACACGACCATGTTAGCGAGTCTTGTTGCTAACACTGTTAGGAATTCGGTATTGATGCTTTCAGGAGTTTTTGTCGTCAGAATTTCTGTCCTCTGTGTTGTTTCCTTTGGTACATCCGCTGAGGATTGGGCTAGAGTCATGGTAGCGTTGTCCGCTGTTGTGCTACGTGTTTGTGGCATTTTTACTGAGTCGCTATCACTTGTAAGTGTTGTGAGCCCACTTTTGTTCGGTGTATTGCCACTTGTTCATTGATTTGACAAACACGTTGGGCGCCAATTGATAGGGTCGGGTATCAATGTGGGCTCAGTAACAAAACAAGTCTCTTGGTACGATAATTTATTTTATAAGTTATACAGAATCTCAGTTAATGTTTTTATGCAGTCTCACATTTTTCTCACAAGCTCCTGTCTGTCAAAAAAAAAAACGAAAATCGAAACAAAAGAATTCAATTCGAATTCTGATGCATTTAGTTATTTAAAATAAATGGAACCGTACGAAAGTAGGTACCTGTAAAGTACCTGTAACAAAGTTGGCAAGCTACAAACTACAATGCGTAGCTCGACTCGAGCCATGACGGATGCCGTTGGCGTTTTTCCAGTGACGGGGTTTTGGGTCATTCTTCATCTCGTATCAATATCAATCTGGGACCTATGTTCTATTTGATTATTATAGCTGCTCTGAATGATTTTAAAATAATTTTCTATGAAATTTGCGTGTGGCTTTTGACTGCTGTCAATGGCAAAAATTTCGATATTTATGTTTTAAAATGAATATAAAGGTCATTATTTCTTTGAAAACTCCTTTGAATCATCCCAATAGAAAACATTAATTATATAAGTTTGATGAATCGACTTAATTTAATTACGCTATCTGAAAGAAGAATCATTTCAGATTTAATTTTATTATACAGAGTCATGAACAACCTAATTGACAGCCCTGCCATTGTTAGTACCATTAAACTCCATGTACCGACAAGGAATACTAGACAAAATATTACATTCTTTTGCAACACATACACAACCAACTATCAATCACACTCACTTACCAATAGGATGCATGATTTAGGCAACAAGTTTGGTGATATTGTAGATATATTGGCTGATTCCTTTTATAATCTAAAATGCATTTTAAACCAACACTTTGTGGAATCCTACAAATTATTGTAACGTGGGTGTAATATATTTAACGATTTGATGTGTTATTGTAATGTTTTATATTGTATTTTATTCTATGTTATTGTCAAATGTTATATTGTTTCAAATATTTCACGGTTTTACGCTATAATCCTCAAAAACTACCTTTATGTTTTTTAAATGTTTTCATTTTTATAACTTTTGATTTAAATTCTATGTATGTATAATCCTCGATATCTTAAATATTATTGTATAATCTACGTAAAAGCCCATATGGGCTTATAACAACAATAAATAAATAAATGTTTTTTCATCTTGCGTATGCATTCAGGTTTGTGTAGAAATAATAAAATCAGTATATTTTTATGAATATATTTTTTGACAATTATTTCCAAAATGGGAGATTTTTTAATCTTTTTTAGTTAGTTAGCTATTCTGGAAAAATTGCTTACGATATTATTACGTAATATACACAAATAATAAGATATATTATCTGGTAATCAGAAAACAATCGCAAAAGACACAATCAATTAGTTTTTATATTGAAATTTGACCAGAACTCATCAAAGTAACGTTTGCGTGGTTTTCGTAATACCATCCCACATTCAACAGGTTAATAGTCAAAATAGTATACTGTTCTAAGATTATGCAGTAATTCGAAATAATTAAAATGCTCATCTAAAATATACTTAGAACCTTTTCGAACAAACTATATTCCAAAGTTTAGCAATAAAAAGGATCCAACTGCTGTTTTAGGTACAGTAATTAAATTGTTTTCTACAATATATTGCCATTGATCCGCGGTAATCTGACAAATGTTTTGCAAGGCGGTGTCGGATGATCGAATTTGTCGGACTATAGAGTATTGTCACCGACCGAAGCCATTGCGACAAGTGTAGACGTGCGTTGTACGATACGACAGCAATATCTGAAAGCCAGTGATCACATTTACAACCTGCCACATTTGCCGGAAGGCCGCCGTCGACCATGAAAATTTTTTTGCTTTTTTTTTTTAAATGCGATTTTAACTCTTATGTATAAAGAAACTGTATGAAGGACATGGTGAGAATCGCTTGAGCCAATATCATTCTTGACGTAACCGATGGTTTCATTAATCTAGCTACTCTAGAATTTTTTAAATGAATTTTCTATGACTTGGCGGGTCATTTTTTGCAACTTTCAAAATCGAAAAATCGAAGTTTTATGTTTTCAAATGCATATAACGGTCTTTATTTATTTGTAAACTCCTTTGAATTGTATTTTTTCGTGTTGGGATTTATGTAGAAATAATAAAATCAGTTTATATTTGTGTGATTATATTTTTTGACAATTACTCCTGCAATTTAAGATTTTTAATCTTTTCTTTTAGTTAGTTTGCTATTCTGTAAAGTCTCTTGCGATATTATCACGTTATATACATGAATAATAAGATATATTATCTGGTAAACAGAAAACAAATGCAAAAAAAAGCAATTCCTTTGTTTTTATATGGACATTTGACCAGAAAGCAAATTATTCGAAATACCACTTTTGTTTTTTATTAACACCACCCAATGTGTTAATAAAAAAACAAAAGAATAATAAATTCATAATATGAAATGAGGTTGAAACATGCCATACACAAACAATGCGCCTGTACCGTGATCCACTTTGCTTGTGATACTCGAAAAAACATAATATTGATCAATCCTTCAATCGAGCTCTAAGGTTTTGATCATAAGTTACGTTTTAGATTTTTGATTGCCACCCCAAATCAATCATCAAACGAGACTCTTTCATAATTGATCACAAAAATGTGAAATGTATGCGTACCTAAATTAATTTTGGTTACCGTTGTGGGATTCGTTATAGATGTATCGATTATCAAATAATACCATTTATTTTATTTTTTATTTATATTTACTTGTTTTTGTCGTCCAGAAAACGATGTTAATATCAAACTCTGTCTTTTTAATCTATTTGTTGACAATAAATATAATAATGGTGGTTTGCAGCTAGAGAATACAATCCCGAGCATGTTTTTAAATCCCGGGATTACGAGATTTTTGATGCGTAATTCCGGGATTCCTGTACTATCCCGGGATTAGGAAATGTGGTAAATAATTGGGCTAAAATAAAATAAAAGATAAAATAAAAGCAAAGATAGTAAGTTCATAACATTATTTATTAATATTGACACAAAACAACCATATTGAAATAAAAATCCCCGGACTCCTCCATTTTCGAACAGGCCCATTTCACGCCTTATGCTATTAACAAACCCCGATTCATTTCGTACTTCAGGATCTGACCTTGTCGCTCGCTGGAAAAATAATAAATTAAAAAAATAATTCCTAGCTGACCTATTTATACTTTTGTAAAGGGAATTCAACAAAATTATAACATCGCTGATCGGGTGATTCCCCTACTGTTCCGTTGGGAAATTACCTATTGAAGTATACCGGGCGGGGAAATCCCTTCAAAGTTCAACGATAAACGTATTGTTAGGGCTGTACCTGTGAAATTATTTTACTATGTTATAAGGTTTACTCTTGTCCTATAATCTAGTCAAGATAAGTCAAAGCGCAACGGATTACGGAATGAAAACTAGACCTGATTGTGGCAATCCCGATAATCCCGAGATTAACCAAAGTGCAGTCCCGGTATTTTCGGGATCAAAAATAGGCCGGGATCCCGGGACCCTGGGATTCGAGATTCCGGGATTGTATTCTCTATTCACAGCCTGAAGCGTATAGCTTCTAAAGCAACCCTTCTTAGTAGCCTAGGGCTAGTTTTTGCCAAGTACATACTGAAGCGTCTAGGTTCTAAAGCAATCCTTCTTAGTAGCCTAGGGCTAGTTTTTACCAAGTACATACTGAAGCATCTAGGTTCTAAAGCAATCCTTCTTAGTAGCCTAGGGCTAGTTTTTGCCAAGTACATACTGAAGCGTCTAGGTTCTAAAGCAATCCTTCTTAGTTGCCTAGGGCTTGTACCATACTTGCAAATTGATTCTACCCAAAACGAGGACTAGTTGTGTTTTCTTTTTAAATTGTGTATTTATTTCATATGTAATCCTGTTACAAATAAGCATTTAATGATTATCGTAAAATGTTAACCCCACTTAAAACTGTTTAACAAAAAATAAGTTTTTGTAGATTTTCATTTTGAAAATGCTCCTCAATTGCGAAGTTGAAGCAAAGTTGATGTGTGGCACGTAATCTGAAGGGATCTGCACAAAAACAGCTTTATCTCGATAAGTCCATTTTTCCACTTCTTTTTCTTCTCGTGCCCTGTCCATTGGCTATCATGTTGGCTATGCGTACTTTGTTTACTGCGGCCCGGAACAGCTCTGCAACAGTTAGGCCAAACCACTGTCTCGGGTTTTTCAGTCATGATGTTCTCCTTCTTCCAGAGCCTCGTCTTCTGGCAATCTTTCCCTGCATTATGAGATCCAAGATCTCGTACTTCTCTGGATGTCTCGTCACTCTCCTAGATATTGAAGTTTTCGGATTATTATTGTTTTAATTACTTCTTTTTCTTTATTCATCCGAATCCGTTGACAGTCGGCGTAGTCTAGCGGTAAGGATCCAAAGGTCGCGGGATCGAATCCCGGCGTGGCAAATAAATTTTATTTGATTAATTTGTGTTATTTCACAATTTATTCATTTAAAATAATATATAGTAAAATAATATATTTGCGGCACGTTCCAGAGTGGAAGATACTCTCAGTATCACCCTGATGTAAGACCACCGTTCAGAATTGAAATTTTGCTTGAAATGGCTTTAGCCGTGTTTGGTGACCAGATCTGAATAGCCAGGCACCCAACTTCCTCTTCCCCATCTCCTTCCCCTCCCCTCTACCTTCAGCCTCACAACATACCCCAATTGGGGATGTTGTGGCTCCACTCACTGCTCACTGGCTCACTGGCTTCAGACGGGAGCAGTTGGGACTCTTGTGCGGTATTCATATTAAAAAAAAATAACCATAACATCTTCATTCGTAACTCTGTCCATCCGGCTTATTTTGAATATTCTTCTGTAGATCCACATCTCAAATGCCTCAAGTCGCCTTATCAGTTCTTCAGTAAACGTTCATGCTTCCATTCCATAAAATAATACCGAAAACACGTTACATTCGCACTCGTTATCCAAAGTCGAGATCAGGACTGCAGAACATTCTTTCATGCGGCTAAAGGTGGCCTGAGCTTGCTCAAGGCGGCATTTGATTTCAACCGAAGGATCCTTTCTTTCATTTAAATTTTTCCACATAAAGGCTCAATTATTTTGCTCATCACTGCTCGTGGTTTATGTGTGAGTCTTGGTTGGTTGGTCTACAAAAAAGACATGCGTATGGTTTGGGTAATATTTCAACTTTATTTCAGGTCCCTTATGCAAGAAGTTCTCCTTTACGCGGAAATACTTGTTGGACATTTGGCTATCCGTAGCTGGAAGTGACGCAGAAAGATCTCGTCACGTTTTACAGAAGTTGACTCGCACCTGGCCCCATATGAACAAAAGTCACATTAATGACTTGAAAAATCGTGTCGCTTCCGTATGCAAGGAGATTGTCATGTTTTGGAAACAGTGCAATTGCTCGAAAAAAGAACTAGTGGCGAAATATTCCGATTGGTTGAATGTGACAGAAGAAATCGAGATTTCGGGAGCCGAACCACCGAGGCGTGAAAGGTTTGCGTATTTACCAAAGGTAGATACGGAATTGAGTAACTCTGACCTAGCTCACGACACACAAGTTAGTGCCGACGAAGTACTAGCTCTCGTTACAGAAGCAGAGTTATCGAAACGTCAGTATTTGTTAATTAAAGAATTTGTAAATTCTCATATATCTGCTAACGCTTTACCGTCTTACCAAGAAGTGTTGGAAGCAAAAGAGCGGCCCTATCCACTGGAGGAAATAATCATTGAATCGTCTGCTAAAAGTGAGTAACAATATTTTTGTATATTACTGCTTGTTTTCTAAACTCCCCCCAAATGAAAATACCCCTCTTTTTGACTGACAGTAATTTCAAACTCACTGTTGTTTTGACGATTCCATATGTAATCAACTGTCAAATTTGTGTGATTTTCTTTGGCTGTCAATTGCTTTTTCTATGGGTATCGTGGGCAGATGCCAGCCAACTTCATTACTTTGCAGTAAGTAATGAAGTCACCTTCTATATTATCACAGTATTCAAACTAAACATACATTAAATGAATAAATAATCAAGTAAATTTACAGTAATTCGTGTTTTAAACTATCTAAAACTAAAATATGAGACAGTTGAAATCCCTGAAATCTGACATCGGCCAACGTCACCCATAGAAAAAGCAAATAACAGCCATGGAAAATCACTCAAATTTGACAGAAGATTATGTATGGAATCGATTCCTTATCCAAAAAGATACAGAGTCGCGGTGCAGATAAATTGCACAATATTCAGATATATGATTTTTTCTCCCTCATTTTGTATAAAAATGTTAAATGTAGAAATTAAAAGCTTTTCCCTGGCAGAGTTCGTATGCACATCATCATGGAGCGTGTTCGTACAAAACTTACTTCTTATAATATTGATGGATTATGGTGACCATCTACACTAATATTATAAATGCGAAACTGCGTGTGTTTGTTACGCTTTCACGCATAAAAAAATAAAACGATTTTAAAAATTCTTTCACCAATAGAAAGCTAACTTATATGCGAGTACTATAGGTTGTATGTAATGGTAAGCTCTGGCGTTATGAAATTATAAATATTAATATATTATATTTTTTATACGTTTTCTGTCGCTAACGAAAGCGAGTTATTGCTAATGTCAGAAAACAAATCGTTGCTGATGTTGATACAGTGAAATCCTCATAAGAAGTTTTCCAAGTCACTGGAAATCTTAACCTTAAATGAAATGAAAACCTTAAATGTGGGAAAAGTTGGGCCAATTCCGGGCCGAGGGATCGAAAAAACCAAACTTCCTAAGCCACAAAACTTCTTAAGAGAGAACTTCTTAAGAGGGTTTCACTGTATATTATTTTTTTTTTTTTCAGGCGTCATAGTTAATATCTGTCTATCTATATAAATAAAAATTAATCTTCGAAATGTTGGTACGCGCATAACTTCCGAACGACTGAACCAAGTTGGATAATTCTTTTTTTTACTACTGGCGAGCTCTGGCATTATGAAATTTAGGTGACCAATGCCATGCAAGCGAAGCCGCGGGTAAAGAAGCTAGTTCTATAAGTAACAAGATCTTTAAAATAGAATATATCGACGCAGGAAAGGAAAAATGGCTAAAGCATCATACAGCTGTGACATTAAAGATGAACCGACACAATATGCCATATTGTTTGTTTACCAGAACATGTGGGAAACTCTAGAAAACTTGATTTGACAAACACAACTACAAACAAACAATGCTTTTTGTGTAGGTTCATCTCTAATGTCACAGTTGTACGGCGCTTTACCATTTTTCCTTTCCAGCGTCAATTTTTATATTTAAAAAAATAATATTAATAAGTACCTGAGTTAGTATAATATCGTAGGCTAAAGTTAGTGTAGATCATTCTAGTATATTCTGCCTTTTTTGTACAAGACTTGTGAGAAGACAGATTTTTATGAACGGCTTTTCGGACAATCGGCAATGACATGCATACGATATCTGCCTGGGACTGATATATTTTTGAGGTTTTATTATATTTTCATAATAAGTGTCCTTCACAATGAAAGTTTGCTTTATGATATGATATAATATTAGAATATAACAGCAATGCGTCAATGATTTTCACAGATAAAAATAAATATGTTTACAAGTGACGAAATGACAAGATAGAATAATATTGAGAATTATTATTTCCTTGCCAAGCGAGTAAAATATATTTGAGTATGTTCAGTAAAGTTCAACATTTCCTGAAATCGGATCAGTTACTAGCGTATCCGCTGGGTAATGCCAGCAGATGGTTAAAATTAGAGAATTCTAACAGATATTTTGCTTTTTTTTTTTTTTTTTTTTTAATTAAATGAAGACATTATGAGCGAAACTCAATCGAAAATCTGGAAACAGAAAAATCAGAAAAAGATATTGGCACCTCTGGGTCGAGTCCCAGAGGTGCCAATATCTTTTTCTGATTTTTCTGTTTCCAGATTTTCGATTGAGTTTCGCTCATAATGTCTTCATTTAATTAAATATTACAGTTTGAGGTTTTACTCATAAAGTTAAAATAATAAATAATAAGATATTTTGCTGTCCGTATTGCATCAAAACTGTAGAAAAAAAATTAAAACCAAAATTAACTGTTTTTCATTTATCATGCTTTATTTTTTGGGGTTTTAAACCATGCTGCTCTACCTCTTTCTTTGGCCAACGTTTCGGAGAGTATTACAATGTCCATCATCATGGCAGATGTGTAATGAATTGTGGTGAAGTGTGTGCGCCTGTATATGCGAAGTGTGAGGTATGTAGATGTGAAGTGTGTGTAGATGTAGATGCAATACTGATAAAAGATTATATGTCACTTTATTCATTAAAAACTCTTCTCTAAGAAGTAATTTAGAATACAATTCCACTATTTGGTCCCCATACTTTAAAACACATCAAATAAAAATTGAGAGAGTTTAACATAAATTTTTAAGGTTCATTAATTTCAAACTCTCCAAACATATTGAACAAATAATATATTTTTTTTTTTTTTAACCTTGGCTCCACACAGGAGCCCCTGAGGAAAATAATTTCCCTCAGGGCCTATGTCATCTGAGATGTTGTGTGGAGGGTCTTTTTGAGGAGAGGAAAGAACGAACATTGGTCTTGAAGAGACTCATGTTGTAGGAAAAAGGAAACACAGAAAGAACGAGTCGAAAAAGCGACCCCTTCTCATTAGGGTGTGTCAATTATTTCAACTTTTCAATTCAGAAACTCCCGGGTCCCATAAGTTGCGTCTTACAAAGAAAACGAGAACTGCATTTAAATTTATTAAAAAAAAAATGGTTTATTAGAACTAAAATGCATTGAAAATCAGAAAAAAAAAATATTTTTTGAAAATTTATTAATTAATCTTTTTTTTTCAATAATTTAACCTTTTAACATTTGTTTGTTATTAAAAATGCGTATAGCTGCCAAAAATGAAAAAAAAAAATCAAGTTTATGAATACAATTAAGTCAACAAGAATTCTGATTTTATCCAGAAAAAGTGTTAATTTCCCCTTTTATATTTTTAACAAACATCACATGTTTCAAAAAAATTATTTTTGCATTCTTAGTACTGCATTTATGGAATTAAAATTAAGTTTGGTACAAAATGGGTTTTCCAATAAGAGGTGTTATTTTGACATGCAAATAATTTGTTGAAGCGTGTATTGTTCCATTTTTAAATGGCGTAGTTTCTACTTGTCAAATGTCAAAAAATGACAGCTTCAAAAGTGACATCTACCGAAATAGCGGGCTATTCAAAATAACACCTCTTATTGGAAAACCCTATATAAAGTATGGACCCTTTGTTTTATTTTTTTTCCAAATCACGAAATCTATTTTTTTTTCAAAACTTCCGGCCTTTTTAGCGGACTGATAGTGAACATCAATTCAATTTATTTTTACGTTTTCGAATAGCCACAGTTCGTACACAACTTTTGAGAGTCCAGGCGTTTAAAAATAAGGCAATTTTTTTCTCTCTATATAGAGCGACACAGGCTACTTCTCATGCGACAAATGTCAACCGTGTACATATGTTGGGCACGCATTTGGCGTGTTTCCCGACTGCACCGGTGCCAAGGGGATCAAGCTAGTTCTTCGAAGCATCTTGCATTGAAATACCGGTAGATCAAGGATAGCATTCCCGACGCCTGTGCTCTAAAGATTGCAATCTGTTTTTTTTTTTTTTTTACATGAGAGCTCCACAGGAAAATAATTTCCCTCAGGGCCTATGTCATCTTTGGGGATGCTGTGAGGAGGGTTTTTTAAGGAAAAGAAGGCGAGGAGAGTTCTGGGAAGGAAAAGGGTATAAGGGGTGGGTAGGAATCTGGGGTTCAGTGTGTCCTGGTCATCCACCTTCAAGACCTAGACAAACCTCACCCCATGAACCCGGACACCCCTGCTAAATCACCAAACGTAGCAAACCACTTGGGGTGACCTATGGCAGAGGTGTTGGTTATCCAATAAAGGTTCCTGGGGCGGCGGTACCAATTCCCGCCTCCCAAAATTAGAAATTGTTAAGATGAAAGAATCTATCAAACGGTCTGCCTGTTTCTGCACGGAGTTGAGAATTTTTTCAGTTGCCAATTCCTATCCGAAACGTTGGCTAAAGAAGGAGGTAGCGCAACAGGCATAATACCCCAAAAATAAATCAAAATAAAACTTTTGGCCGTGAAATCTAAAATCATATCTGTTTTTCATTTCAGTAATAAATTATTGTTATATTGCTATAGAAACTAGCTGATGTGAACAGCCGGGACTTGCCCCATCTTGCTCTTTCCTGCACCGCTAACTTAAACATCACAACACGCCCCAATTAAAGAATGCCCACTGGCTCCAGTCGTTTGGGAGCAGTTAGCAGTTAGCCTGATGGAGTATTATTAGAATTTTAACACATTGTCTTGTTTTCTAGGTGCAGAAGGGGAAACAGAGAATTTCTACGATGAGAGTGTTGCAGAATGTGATGCTGGGCTTCAGGATGAGCTTGGAATATTAGAAGAAATGCCAAGGAAAAAGGCAGCTGGAAAAAGCAGGATACTAATACCGCAATCGGAAGCATTTAAACTTGAAATTCGTCGTGCATTAAATGAAAAAAAGCGCGAGGGAGCGAAACTAGCGGCAGAAGAAATGAAACGCAAGAAACAGGAACTGGCTAAACAGAGGGCTAGAAGGATCCTTGAAGATGTACTACAGGTAGATTTGAGCGTTGCCGGGCCCAGTACTAGTACACAAGAGAGTGAATGTAATGCTGAGCTTCAGTGTGATCCTGACATTTTGGAAAAGGAGCAGAAAATTGCAGAGCTTCAACAAGAACGACAGGCTAACATGACAGCCGAAGAACGCGAGATTGAAAGATTAAAATGGACTGCATATAAATGTGAAAGACGTCGCTATATGAGCGCATTATCCGAACAAAAGCGTAAGTTCGCTAAGCGAAAAGCAAACGAGAGACGGAAATTGGTTAAACAGGAAATTAAAGAATCCATTAAGGGTCTTAGAAGGAGCGACGATAATGTGATGTTAGAAGGCTGAATTTAATTGTGAAAAGCGGACTGATGGTAACCATGGTGAGATGTAACAGACCAGTTGACAGGTCTAAGGCCATCAGAATCAACGAGAGGACAGAATTCTTGACTGCTAAAGAGATAGAAGAAGTGGATATTGAAAGGGACATCTGCTTTTGCATCCAGCAGAGTATTAGAAGCATAGTTTCTCTGGTGACATACAATTTGGTTTTGGCTAAAAATTTGCAGAAACTTCGGCTTATCCTGCGTTCCTGATGTGTCGGATCATGTTTGGCTTTACTCGAAAATGTGTTTATGGTTAAGGCTCTAGATTAACTTAAATATTATTTTAAAAGAAGCTGTTATATATATATAAGTCGTCTTAGTCACTTTTTGGCATATTATGGCAAGATTCCAAAACTACTTGAGCGATTGCTTGCCATAATGCTGCAAATTTATCTACCTTTTGTAAAATATTTTAAAAAATTTCTTTCTAAACTGGTGGCGTGCCAAGTACGCGCCGGCGCGCGCCATATAAAACTTGAAATTTTTTTTTTGAAATGCGATTTTAATCCTTAATTATAAAGAAAACGTATGAAGGACAAAGTCAGAATCGCTTGGGGCATTCTTGTTCTTAAGGTATAGAATACCTTGAACACGTCTATGGAAGCGGAATAATTTCTACGGAATTCTTTATGGTCTCCGAACAGATGTTCCGCGTCATTTGAGCTGTCAGATTTGGTGGCGTCGCATTCTCGTAAAAACGATCGTAAAACATGTGAATTCGTCAAATAAATGCAAGTAATGTTGTTTTTAGGCATAATTTACTGTTCAAGGAATGTGTTTCGATAAATATTACATAAGATAGCATATAATAAACCCACAAAATATTACGTCAAAGTCAAAACATCGCAAAATTTACAAGTTTCCTCCAGACGTATGTCACGAGTTAAAACCTTCTACAGGCATTAGTAGAAAGCTGATATAATTCTTTCCCTTTTTATCAATATATGTCTCAAATCGACCCCCTGTGGCCGATTCTGTACACGTCTAAAATCCAATATCATTTATTATTCTCAAGTTAATAAAAGTTTGTCCCCGAACACGCCCTTGTCAAAATGGCAAGTTTTTGTATTATTCAATTTTTATGGCATTACACCAGTGTATTTGTGATTGGATTATCTATCTATTTAACGTATTTTTAACTCATGGGAATGTAAAAAAATTGTGATTTTTTTTTCTGAACAGTGTGAATTCTCCGCAGCATTTGTTTTACATTGTGAAATGTCTGTGTAAAATAATTGATTGATCTAAATCAGTGATTCCCAAAGTGGTCCAGGAGGACCCCTTTGATCCAGGGGTCCACGGGAGACCCGACGGGGGTCCACGTAGGCGCGATTAAGAAATGGGGGTTCACAAGTTATAAGTGGGGGTCCACGAACTGATTTCGATTGAGACCCATCCCGTGCCCCATTTCCATATCCCATCCCACACCCCATCTCATATCCCATTACGCCCCTTCCATAACAGAGCAACTGGCGAACCGGTTATGCATGAGATCTTAAAACGCCCAGCTAGGAAAGGGGGGGGGCGTAATGGGATATCGGTGTACTGTACTGGAATAAGTATGAAAGCTGGTTCATACAGAGCTATAAATCTGCGAGCAGATATCTATTGAAGTGCGAGCACTTATCTTTTGTGCTTCCACACGAGGCTATCAAATATTTCTTCCTGTGGTAGGAGAGGGGGTCAGTCGAATTAGGGAGCGGCAACGGAACGCATATTTTTTGTACTGAAATCTGACAACTTGACATCTGTCATCCACGGGTCTAGGCAGCTCCGTAATTACAATGACCCCCTCTCCTGTTTTAGTCGGAGAAGGGGAGAGTTATCTTCTGGTATATCGCGTCTGGAGCGGTTACGTCTGAGATGTGTATTGTCTGATTGATCTGCGCTTAAAAACGCTTGGGTGTGAACGGTCTGAAGGGATTGTATGGAGAGCGTTATTTGGCGTGCTATGATCTTTTATATTTGATAGCTGTGTGAACCAGCTTTCATGCTCTGCAATTTCAAAGGAACCATCATGCAGAACTTGCAAATTTATTAAGTTAACGATTTTTAAAAATTTGTTTTTATAATTACCAAAAAGACGATTGATATAGATGGATTTATTGGCTACCTAGCACTATAATCACTTTATACATCTTATGAGTCATGATTTTTTAAATGAGGAAATTTCCAAACGGAACACTTAGAAATCACAGTCGACTCGACTCGATTTCAATTATTAACGCGATCGCTCGAGTGGCTGTAGTTAAAAGTGTAAATATGTTGTAATTTTAAGATATTATTTGTTTTGGTCATAGTATTTTTTTTTTTTTTTTATAGTTAATACCGCACAAGAGTCCCAACTGCTCCCGTCTGGAGCCAGTGAGACTATGGCATCCCCAATCGGGGTATGTTGTGAGGCTGAAGGTAGTGGGGAGGGGAAGGAGATAGGGAAGAGGAAGGTGGGGAAGTACCTGGCTATTCAGATCTGGTCACTAAACACGGTTAAAGCCATTTTCAAGCAACGTTTCAATTCTGAATGGTGGTCTTACACCAGGGCGATACTGATAGTATCTTCCACTCTGGAACGTGCCGCAAATATACTACATATTATTTTAAATGAATAAATTGTGAAATAACACAAATATCAAATATAATATCATTTAAGTATAATATCATTTAAATAATAATTAGTTATTTTATTGCTATTGTCTAACATAAAGGCTACCAGCCATACTAAAAAACATTGTAAATACTTTAATTAATTGATAAACGTGTATGTGAAAACCTTACTATTTAGAAACAGACAAAAAATAGTTCATGGAAAGATATATGCATTGCCGAAAAAATAGCTTTAATTTTGTGTTTTCATAGCTTTTATAGCTAAATAGGATAACGTCAAGGAATGGGAGTCGGCAAGAGGGGAAAAACAATTAAATTAGCAAAATCACTTGAAACATGTTTATTGTATTATTGATTGAAACTCAACATGGCACATGTTTCTACAGTAGAGTGTGTCATGATCGTTGTCAACGCTGTTCACAGGGGCCCACGCAGTCATCAGAGCTGCTTCAGCAAATTCTCTGTAAACAATTTTTATAGCTAAGAGTGGCTGAATTATGTTTACAGTGACTCCACCCCTCAATTGCTCTACTAGCTGTCTTTGAAAATAGCTGTTACCTTTCAGGAATTTACCGTCATCAACAGATTTGAATGTTGGTGCAAGCCTACTTTTATTACAATTTTGTTACAATTTTAATACAATTTGGGAAGCGGGAATGGGTACCGCCGCCCCGGGAACCTTTATTGGATAACCAACACCTCTGCTTAGGTCACCCCAAGTGGTTCACTACGTTTGGTGATTTAGCAGGGGTGCCCGGGTTCATGGGGGGAGGTTTGTCTAGGCGGATGACCAGGACATACTGAACCCCAGATTCCTACCCACCCCTCAAACCCTTTTCTTTCCCAGAACTCTCCCTCCCCTTCCTTTCCTCAAAAAATATTGGTTGTCTGTAAAGTCGGTTTACGGACGATAATTTTACGTGATAACGTCATATAATAACGATGGAGTGGAAGAGAGACAGATGCGTCATAAGCTGAACGCTTAGGCCGAACGCTTGTTCCGCGTTCTCGCTTGTACGCTCGGCTCAGGCGGAATGTGACAATGAGTCATGCTTTTTCGTGCATACAGCCGGCGTTCATCGATTTATAAGACGTTATCACGTCAAAAACCCTCCACACAGCATCCTCAAAGATGACATAGGCCCTGAGGGAAATCTTTTTCTCAGGGCCTCCTGTGTGGAGCTCATGTAAAAAAAAAAAATCTAAAAGAATAGCGTCTGATCGCTGGACATTCTGACCTACAATCGCAGGATTGAACATTTTACCTGCATGCTCAAGAAATAGATTAGTGCTGTTATCTTGACGGTTCAGCAACTCTTCTGACAACTCTCTTATTTGGGTTTTTATTTGGATTCAGACAATCTGATTCTTTACCTCTTGCAAAGCCTTTAAGGTTTTGGAAAACACCATCACTCAATTTTTTAAAGTAAAGCTTAGGGACACCAAGTCCTCCTTTGCTGTAAAAATTGCTGCTATTTCGCATTTCAACATATTTGTCGCTAAAAACACCATTTATCGCTTTAATTTGCGAAAATATCGTTAATACTATGAATCAGTGTCTCTATGCATTGCTTATCCAGCCAAAGAGGATTGTTTATCTGTTGTATACAGTGTTAATACTATGAATCAGTGTCTCTATGCATTGCTTATCCAGCCAAAGAGGATTGTTTATCTGTTGTATACAGTGTTAATAAAACTAATTCAACATCGAATTCAGAAATTTTTCCAAAGTATTTTAAATGTCCTTTATGTTTATTATTTTTGAAGATGTCGTAAAAACAAATACCATTTTGGAAACTAGATAAAATTACCTATAGAAATTGCCAAATTTTAAGCTTCAAACATGAACATTATGAAAACTGTCCTTTTGTGTAAGGAATTTACAAGAAATTGTCACTTCACCTTTTCTCTTCATACAATAAAAAATATTTGAAAAATTGAATTTGTTTTTAATTCCCAAAAAATAACCTAGAAATATACTGACATTTCTAACAGATTGCTTGCATATCCAAAAACGTTAATTTCTTTCATACATTTACTAACACATGTATTAGACACTTGTGTTATAAAAAGACATCACTTTCAATAAATCTTTCTATAAAAGAGAGTCCAAAAAAACGTGCAGCTCGCGATAACTCAGAAACGAATCCCGGTATGATCAAGTGAATTATATGGTGTGGTAGATCACAACCCCACCTCCAGGATGACGGTTCCCGTTTTTACCTAAAAGGCGTGCTTTCGAAGATATAAGGGCTGGAAGTTTTGCCCTCTTGAAATTTCTAGAACAGTCTTCCGGAAAACTCTAGAAGGTTCTATAAGAACTCTAGAAATTTCTGGAATGAGTGGCGGAGTATGTCGTTGAACGATTGATATCATATTTTTTTTTAAATTGTACAACAGATTAATTATCCAATTACCTCACAATTTTTTCATTTTGACAATCTTAATACCTAAGAAAATGATTATTATACAAAAAATCTTAAGGCTATCTAAAGAAGAGATATATATCTGGGGTTTTTGAAATTTCGTTCAACAGCTCATAAGCCATAGCATTCCAAGAGGAATGGGCTGTTAATATAGTTATGGATTATGTTAAATCTAATAATTGCAAGATTTGCATAGCGTCTAGTTTCCAAGCTAAATCTATTTGTTGCCTCAAGTAACTCTTTATGGTGTATGAACCTCGGATAAGTTCCATGCATCCGCATATAGACATACCGAAGGAATTTTTCTGGATTTGTTCCAGCTTATCAATACGTATAGTTTGGTGCGGAGTCCACACACCACTAGCATACTCCAGCTTACTTCTTATGACGCCATCGAACATGGCTATCATTGCACTTGGGTCATCAAATTGATTAGATATTCTGATTATAAAACCCAGGAGTTTGTAGCATGCTGGAGTGAGCCGTGAAATGTGATTGGAGAATGTCAGTTTGGGATCAAAGACGATACCGAGATCTTTAAAGCTATTGACTCGACGTAATGTTTTCCCTTTAATGGTCTACTCAAAAACTACGGGCTTCTGGGAGCGGGTATATGTCATTGTTACACATTTTTTAATATTGAATTCTAATTTGTTTTTTTTTTTTTCTGACCATTCTGCTATAAGGTCATCAAGGTCATCAAGGCATCAAGGTCAGATTGCATTTTTAAGCAGTCATAATAAATAATCATGCATACTTGCAGGAATTCGTGTTTAAAACGACCCAAACTAAAATACATGACAGCTCACAGCTGAAATTTTGCATCGCAAAGCAAGAAAAAGCAAATAACAGCCGTAGAAAATCACACAAATCTGACAGCACTTCTCGCGGGAGAACAATCTCTTATCACAAATTTTAGGGAAGATTATTGACAGATTATTTCATCATTTGCAATATTTTACACATACCTGGATGTCGTCTGGAAGGACGGACCCTTGGGGAATACCTGATAATGCCGGGAATTGTTTGGTTTCATATCCATTTATTATTACATATTGACTTCTGGATTTTAAATAGGACGCGAAGAACAATCATTGCCTAGAACAGTGGTAAGCAGACCACGACTATCTAGTTAGGCGTTTGAGGCTCCTTGATATTTATCTCTGTGTTATTAGGGCTCTTTTCTGTTATTCTATACTCAATGGTTTAGTGCAGCCACAACGCGACACAGCCGTTACACTTAACTATTTCACCAAGCGACAATATGTTCCTTATAAGGTCTAGTTTATTTTTTGCTCATCACTCACTGTTCATGGTTTTTGAGCGCTTCATCCACGTCATTCATTACAAATGCGTAAACAGTTTACGAAAAAACATGGTTTGGGTAACATTTTAACTTTATTTCAGGTCCCTTTCGCAAGAAGTTCTCCTTTACGCGGATATACTTGCTGGATATTTGGCTATCCGTAGCTGGAAGTGACGCAGAAAGATCTCAACAAGTTTTACAGACATTGACCGGCAAGTTCCCCGATATGAAAAATATTCACATTAATGACTTGTGTTGTGTTGCTTCCGTATGCAAGGGGATCGTCATGTTTTGGAAAAAGTGCAATTGCTCGAAAACGGAACTAGTGGCGAAATATTCCGATTGGTTGAATGTGTTAGAAGAATTCGAGATTTCGGGAGACGGACGATTAAGCCATAAAAGGTTAGCGTGTGTACCAAATGTAGACACAGAATTGAGTAACTCCAACCGATCTGACACCACTATTATAAAAGTTAGTACTGACGACGTACTATCTCTCATTATAGAGGCCGAGTTAACTGAACGTCAGTATTTATTAATTGAAGAATTTGTAAATTCCAAAATATCTGCCAATGCTCTACCGTCCTACCAAGAAGTGTTAGAAATAAAAAAGCGAGACTATCCATTGAAGAAAATAATAATCAATGAATCGTCTGCCAAAAGTGAGTAAAAATATTTATGTTTTTTTTTTAAATTTACGTGAATACCGCACAAGAGTTCCAACTGCTCCCAGGATTTAAACCCCGACCTCCGGAACGCTAATCGTACATCGTATTGTGGTAAATGTAGTAAGAGAAACCATTTTCGTGTTTCCAGTAAAATTATAAAATTCTAGTTCCAGATACAATGCAAAAAATTCAGAGGAAAACCATTTACTTGTTCCATTTACTTGTTGCATGCAACAATAATTTAATCTTGTGGACTCTTACGCAGAATCATCATTAAGTTTAAACCTTAAACCAGCCTTGTGTTCCGAAAGTTCCGAAACCATTCTCATGAGCTGAGTTGGTAACACTGATACTATTGAGTCAAAGTTCGTTCGGCGGCTCCATCTCATTAGGCTGGTTGTGAAGAGGTGAAATTGCAAGACGTCTATGCAAAGAGCCGCAAATTCCGATCTCTGAATTAGAGACTATAACGTTTATAAGCCATAATATTAAATATTCTCCAAATAGTTACAACATGCCAATTTTAAAGTAAATTACAGAATTCATGCTTTAATAAATTAAATTTTTTATACCTTTTTACGATTCCTAAAAATGTGAGATTAATGGAAAAAATATTTGCGTATTCATCGGATTTCTAACACTATAAGCAGTTTATGTGTCTTCATATTAAAATTCGGAGGTATGATTTTTTTTTTAAGAGGGAGGAAAATTCCCAAATCGGATGCTCAGAAATCTTGATGCGCATTTCAATTATTTACTGCCAGTTACTTCCCCACCTTGCTCTTTCAAGCTCCACTAACTTCCAAGCTCCACTAACTCAGCTTCACAACACACCCAATGTGAGAATGTCGTAGTCCAACCGGCTCCAGTTGGAAGTCTTGTACAGTATTCACATCCCTTTTTTTTTACATTTAAAATTTTTAATTTTTTTTTATTCATTGCATTGTTAACCTTAGTATACTCGTGGCATCACACATATACTCGCGCACGGTGTCTCAGACTGAGATTTCATCTCGTCTTTATTATTTTGATTACATCATTTTTAAAGCATTATTGGTTTTTATTACACAAAAGCGGATATAATTGAACGAAAAAAAAAATTAGATTAATTAAAACTTTTACTCTGGTAGAAATAGACTTTTCACTCAGCCTCTTAAAAAGATCATTTAAAATAATGGATTAGATAATAAAAATAATTTATAATTAGTTAGTAAACCCTGAAGAAGTGAGCTTAGCTCACGAAACATGTTGGTTTTGTAAACAATAAAAGTGGTAAAAACTAAGTATATTATTAATTTTGATTATATATTATTATTAGTCTGACGGACCGATAACACTAATAAAGTGTCACAAGTTCACTCATCGCCAACGCGCGCCGCACTAAACAACGCCTAACAACAAATTAAGAATCTACTAAAAACCTCAATGTCCCAGTGATGTTAATTTTTGAGAAAACAACAAATTATTGATTTGTCGGTCTGAGAGACCAACGCGAGAGTATAGAAAGGTTAATGACATAATCGGAGGATTTTTAGATCACCGTGCTAGGCACGTGCCCGTTTTATGGTTGTCGACGACATTACCAGAGTTCTAAAACATTGTCTTGTTTTCTAGGTGCAGAAGGGGGTGTAGAGAATTTCAAAGATAATGCCGGATCCAGTAGTAGATGTGATAATGAACGTGATGTTGAGCTTCAGTGTAGAATAGAAAAAAAAATGCCAAGTAGAAAGGCAGCTGAAAAACGCAAGATTAAAAAACAAAATAAGAAAGCAATTTATCTTGAATGGTTTCGTGAAAAAATGCGAGAAGAAGCTAAACTGGCAGCAGAAAAGATTAAGTGTGAAAAACAGGAATTGGCTAAACAAACAGCTAGACGAATCCTTGAAGACGTGTTACGTGTAGATTTAAGTGTTGCCGAGCTCAGTACTTGTGCGCGCGGTAGTGAATGTGACGCTAAACGTCAGGGTGACCCTGAAATGTTGAAAAAGAAACAGATAATCGCAGAGCTTCAACGAGAACGACGGGCTAATATGACAGCCGAAGAACGCGAGATTGCAAGACTGAAAGGGAATGCGTATAAACGTGAAAAACGTCATTATAAGTGTGAAGTATACGAAAAACAGCACAAGGACGCTAAGCGAAAAGAATATAATGAGAGACGGAAATTGGCCAGACAGAAAATGAAGGAAGCTTTTCTTAAGAGTCTTGAACAGACCAATATTAAAAAGAAGTTATAAAGTTGAAGAACGGCTGAATTTAATGGTGAAAGGCAAACTGATGGTAGCCATGGTGAGATTAACTTTATTGCTCAGAAGGGTGATTCTGTATCTTTTGTGTTAAGACGAAGCAAATTTTCCGCATTAAATTGCAAATTTTCAAACCAAAATTTTATAATCCCGTGATTTTGGTTTGAAAATTTGATCGCTTAGAAATATTATAGATGCTTCAATTAAATACTGCATTTAGAACTTCTTGGTCTTGGAAATCTTAATATATATATTTCTTCTGTCCGTGTGTATGTCATTGAACTCCTCCTAAACGGCTGGACCGATTTTGATGAAATTTTTTTTGTGGGTTCAAGGGGATTCGAAAATGGTTTAGATTCACAATTTGGTCCACTGGAAAATGTTCTTTTAATTAATTTTTTATTTTTAAGGAGTTGTTGATTTTGGAATGTTTTACATTGGATCCGACAGACTGCGCTACCTTAGCAGTATCGAATATTTAATATTATTCTATTTTAATTTTAGTTTGTCCCGACAGTTGTGTACAGGACAACGTCTGTCAGGTTCGCTGTAAATAAATAAAATAAATTGTGGAACATTCCAGAACACTCTCAAATGTTGTCCTGAGCGAAGCCAGGTAACCCAGCTAGTAATAAAGTAATTTTTTAATAAGTCCTTTTGTATGTCTGGAAAAAAATAACATATCAGGCCTATAAAAAATACTTTCAAGTGCCAAAATCTACTAAAGAATCCATTTTCGGATAGAGTTTCATTATACAATATCATTATTTAATGTTGCAAATTAAGTTCTTTACAAAATAATTGGAAAACATTTTAATATTTGTGCCTGAATTTTACAAAATAAAACAAAACATTGTGTTTTTGGCACGGATCAAAATGGAGGGCGTTCAACAAATTTGGATTTGAGAATTAAATCTTACGACATCCGCATAAGGACTACAAGTACATTTTGAATTAGTTAACGCCCCGACACGGGTGTGTGTGGATGTTTCTGGACTCCACGTCGCTTGGTTCTGTGCAATCCATTTTAAATTTTCTTGTTATTACAATAAACAATGCATTAATGCAATAAAAAAAGGAATACATGTTTTTACAGGCAAAATCAACCTATAAAAAACAACTCTCAAATACCTTCTCCAACTTTTCCAAAAACTCCTTCTCAAGTATTTTTAAATCCCTCCCAAAAAGAGGCTTGGATTCCGATGTCAAATTTCTTAAGGATAGAGGATCACCTTAAGTTAGCATCAGCAAGAGAAAATTGAGACAAAAAGGCAAAACTGTCGGACTTTGTCAATGCTTTGGTTAGAAGTAGGCTTGAGAGTGGATCGGTGGTTTGGAGCCCGCACCAGGTGAAGTATTCCCTCATGTCGGAGAAGGTTCAGGAGAAATTTCTGAGATTTTTCTACCTGAGGGAGTATGACTGCTATTCTACCGACTTTCTCTTGGGCATGCTCGGTATAAACCACCTAGGAATCAGAAGGGGATGTGCTTATTGTAACACATTTCTTCAGACTGATTAGTGGATGGTTCGAAAACTCATTATCTTAAAGATTAGTTTCTATGTTTCCGATGGTTATCTCCGTCACCGACAGTATAGGCTTTAATCTCCCAACTTGCAAAACTAACTTGCCAATGGTCTTGCCAGTGGAGAGAGCTGTCTTGTTGTTAAATAAAATCACCGCAAATATTGATATGCTTAACATCAATGAAGCACAATTTAGATGGCAAGCTTTGTTGCTGTTAGTTTAAATCTGCTTATCTTATTTTAAGGGGACCCAGTGGTCTAGCCCCCGTAAATACAATGAGTTTTTAGGATTTAAAAAAAATGAAAACAGTGAACAATGCTATTCAAACTTTATAAATATATTAAATGACTTTAATAGTATGCAAAAATATTGTTATTAAAAAAAAAAAAAATTCTAAGTAGTTGAGGAACTGCGCTGAAGTTGCCCTCCTCATAAATACGGACCTTGGTGGTGGGTCCAGTTTTGGCTCTTTCACTTATCGTTAAACAAAAACAAAAAAAAATCCTAATCAATATGAGTGTAGTTATCACAGGAACTAGAATAAAAAATAAATAAAAAAAATTTAAAAATGGCGCACTGTTGAAATTTAAATACATGTAAAACTGTTTTTTCATATATTTTATATATAAAAAATAAGAAGAATTCAATTTAAAAACTTTTTTTAGTTCCTGCGATTGGTACTGTTGTACGGAATAAGATAGAAAAATTTGAGACGAATGTGCCGAGTAATTTTTTTTTTTGCCTCACACCATGCAGAAAAAAGTAGTTTAGAAATAAATGAGTTTGAAGTTTTGCCCGGCCCTTTTACCTGCTTCTGTGCTGACCTGCTAAATGGGCTGTAGAACTTTAAATATCATCAATACCATTACAAACATTTTACAGTGTATTTTTAAAGGATTATATTTTCGAAATATTGAAAAAAAAAAATTAAATTTTTTTTTAAATTTCTAGACCAAATAAAAATTAACATTGAAATGTGAATTGACATTGGAAGGCGTCCATGGCTGGAATGGCTTTCAATGTCTTGTCTATGCCTGCCGAGTTTTAAATAAATTAATTACCTACTTACATGACTTACTATTTATTAGTTATTAAAACTACTTACTAAACCGTTTGTCATGTTATTTTGATGTTTGTATGCGTTGACATTCGATTTGCTTATTTTCTCGCGATTGACATCTCTTAACCTGTTGAACGTGGGATGGTATATCGAAAACCGCTCGAAAATTACCTTGATGAGTTCTGTTCAAATATCCATATAAAAACAAAGCGATCGTGTTTTTTGCGATTTTTTTCTGTGTACCAGATAAAATATCTTGTTATCTGAATCTGTTATAAGGTATGGAATAACAGCTTGGGGAATTTCCTGCAAAAAAATATCGAACATGTTCAATCAGTGCAAAATTCATTGGTTAAATTATTAGCTGAAAAAAATTTATACTACATAATATTCCATACTTTTAATTTATTTACATAATGTTCCATACTTTAATAAGAGTCTCAAAATTCTTTCAGTGAGAGCAATTCTGTGGTACAAAATTATATATCAGCACATAAATAACCCTTTATATATAAACAGGCTGAAACACAACCATAATACTCGTTTTAACTTTAACGAAGGACTAATTGTTCCTAAGCATACAAATAAATATGGACAAAAAACGTTAAATTACATGATTCCCAGTTGTTTAAATATATTACCTGCTGAAATTAAAAACTGTGCCCAAAACAAACAATTAGTGAATTTACTGAAGACTTGGCTTACTGAAAGAATTAATTTGTATTAGCTTACAACATATTATTCTAAAAAATTTAAAATTGTTATTTATGTTTTCGTAATTTTTCTTTTCTCTGTATTTCTGTAAAAATTTTATAATTGTAAAAATGAAACTATTAACTCACTATAACAAGGTTTTTAATGTAAAGAACCCATTAGACAAACTGCTAAAAAGTAGGACTTTTTTGTCTAACATTTGTAAAGTGATTAAAATAAATTAATAAAAAAAAAAAAATTCATGTAATCTGAAAAAACACAATTCAAATGAGTTTTCAAAGAAATAATGATCATTTAACTCATTTGAAAATGTAAAATGTCGATATTTTCGCTATTGAAAGCTGTCAGAAGCCATCTGCAAATTTCATAGAAAATTATTTAAAAATAATTCAGAGTAGTTACAATAATCAAATAACACTTAGGTTCTAGAATTCTAGATTGATATTGGTGCAAGGGATTTTGACCTTCATATAGTTTCCTCATATATAGAGATTAACCTCTCCACGAGTATGGATGAAACGGTTCGTCGAAGCGAAAAAATGCTCAGAAGAGTATTGACGAAACGTTTCGTCCGTAGCTATTATTCAAATACCGTCATATTTAATGAAACTATTTGACTTGGAGTGGCTTCTATTGACAACTGCGCGTAGTTTGTTGAAGTTTTGGAAGACATACCTACAATACCAACTTCACAGTTTTAGTTTAAAAATTATTTTTGCGTCATTTAGCGGTCGTCAGAGGAAGGAAGCAGTTTTCTTGTACGGAGATGTTTTTTTTCAATGTTGGTTTATTTTTGTGGATTGATGTCGACGATGTTTTAATTCAAAATATAATATTATTTTAGTAAATCTAAGATAATTTATAAAAAAATTTACCAATAAAAACTCACTCACGTACAGTTTTGTTCGCCAAAACTCACTCGCGGAGAGGTTAAGATGGCATTTTAAAAAAAGCCAAAGTTTTTTTGTCGACCCGCCGGCAGGCAAGCCACAGATGAGAGGTTAACGAGGATTATGCGACAAAACGTGTCGTCATCTCTGGTGTTGGGTAACTACTTTTAAGATTTGGTGTCTTAACATAATCGCAATAATTAGCTCGTTAGATCAATACGGAATACCGCATAAGAAAACTGAGTCAAATCTCTAAGTAACTTCCTAACATGTCTTCTATTGATGTGCTTGGTGTAATTATAAGTGATCAGCCTAGGTACGGTCAAGTAAGCTTCTCAGAAGCTGGGTGTACTGTACAGGGCCCGCAGATTCTTTAATAGTACACAACTGCTGATCCTGTACAAATCACAAGTGAGCCCCACTGTTGAATTTGGCAGCCACCTCTGGTCTAGAACCCCAAAATACCTAAATATACCCTTACTCTGTGCAGAAATGGGAGGTCCGTTTGATAGATTCCCCATCTTAAGAGGAACATATGCGCGGCCCATTTCGGCCAGTTTCATACAAATCTTAAATTTGGATTTGAGATCAAAATACCCAACCAAACTGGAAAATTATTTTTGTAATCAAAAGGTATATTAACCCGGCGTCAGTACAGTAAAAATATGTAACAACGATAGTAGGGTTGGGTCTAAGAGACCCGAATAAGAACTGGCTATGATTTCAATATTTAAAAGAAATTTAGTAACATATTGCAATAATTAGTTAACCTCTAAGAGAGTGAGTTTTTGAGAAAAAAATGTGTTCAAGAGAGGGAGATGTTTTTCCAAAAAAAATTTTAAACCCAAATTTATAGTATGTTTTAGAAAAAAAAAAATTTTATAAAAAATTCTTATATAATAATAAAATAACCGAATTAATCAGATAGTAATAATAACAAAAATATTCATATTTATATTAAAAATTAATATTATTAATAGCAGAAATTCAACAAACACCAACGCACCATGGGCGTCCATACTCCTTTGAGCAGATTTTTTTTCGGACGCCTACGGTGAGGCCATACTCTCCTAAAGGTTAAAACAACTATATTGTTTGCGAGATTTTGGGTATCATAAAACATCTTCATATAAAACTATCTTTTAATGACATTTTTATAAAAGTATAATAAAATTTTAACAAAATAGACAACCTCTGTCTTAAAGTTATAAAATTTAAATAAAACATAAACTTTTTTCTCAAAATGTGAACTAATATCATACATACGAATGATATCTATAGTAGGACTAAGAATAATACATCAGTCCCATTTGTTAAATTTACATGTTATTATTTGTATGATAATATGTAAGACTAACTCATACCACGAAATTACGACACAAAGTGTATAGTTGGGTCATATTTACCTTTTTCGTGTTTAGCCATGTCTATCCACTGTTGCGGCCACTATATCACTGAATGGCGATAGCCAGCGGGAAGGAGAGATTGTTAGCTCCAGCTACTGAGAAGTATGGCAACGTCGCACAAAATTTTTAAGAAATAAGCTAATTTTAAAATGGCGCGGGTCAAATTGACCCAACTGTGCGAACGCCGGGTTAAATATCTAGTATAGAAAAATACTTCAGTTTGTCTTTTTATTTACTGTCTTACAAACTAATATATTTAAAAAAAAAATACATTTTTATTTCGCTTAGAAATTATTGAAAAATTATAAATACTTATGATCAAACAATAATTAAAGTACATAATTTTAATTGTTTTATCATCACGAGTTTGAGCATTTTTGAATGTATGTATTTATCAAAGCAAATTTGGAATGAAATAAAAACGATATTGAGTCATTGTGTTAAAATGCTGGAATGGAGAATAATTAATCTTTCTAATCGGAACTGCCCTGTACCTTTGCAAGAGTACAATTGCAAGATCATCATTCAACGAAATTTAAATTCTCAGCCGCTGGTTAATGGCTCTTAAAGTTCAACAAAACAAAGTGTAGTAATTTAACCCTGTCTTATTAAAAAAAATATTATGTGATTATTGCACAAGAATCCCGCTCCCGACTGTCTGGAGCTAATGTGACTATGGCACCCCCTATTGGCGTATGTCGTGAAGCTGAAGTTAATGGGGGGGAGGAGTTGGGTAAGAAGAATGAACCTGGCTATTTCAAACTGGTCACCAAAGACGACTAGGGCCATTTTTTTTTACAGCTCCATACAGGAGGCCGCGAGGAAAAAAATTCCCTCAGGGTCTATGTCATTTTTGGGGCTGCTGTGTGGAGGGTCTTTTTAGGAAAGTCAAGAGCCTTACCGCGGGGTGGCAAATAAATTTTATTTGATTAACTTGTGTTTTTCACAATTTATTCATTTAAAATAATATATAGTATATTTGCGGCACAGTCCAGAGTGAAAGATACTCTGAGTATCGCCCTGGTGTAAGACCACCACTCAGAATTGAAACGTTCCTTGAAATGGCTTTAGCCATGTTTGGTGACCAGATCTGGATAGCCAGGTACTTCCCACCTTCCTCTTCCCCATCTCCTTCTCCTCCCCCAATACCTTCAGCCTCTCAACATACCCCAATTGGGGAAGCCATAGTCTCACTGGCTCCAGGCGGGAGCAGTTGGGACTCTTGTGCGATATTCATATAAAAAAGGGGAAAAGAGGAAGAAAAGGTTCGGGAAAGGAAAAAGGTATGAGGGATGGGTAGGAATCCAGGGGTCAATGTGTCCAGGAGTGAGAAACGTATGAATCCACTCCTCCCACTGCATTGCATGGCGACGGTTGAGAGAGTCCAGCTGGAGAGATCTAGATTATGTCTGCCCCAAGCAGTATTCCCGATCTGGACTGCCACGCAGTAGGCAAGGAAACGCATTCGCCACCAAGACCTAAACAAACCTCACTCCAAGAACACAAGCACCCCAAAATAAAATCTAATTCACCAAATGTTGAGCAATATTTCAATTCCGAATGGTGGTCTTACATTAGGACGATACTGAGAGTATCGTCCACCCCGAAAAGTCCCGCAAATATACCATATGTAATGATTTTATGAATTATTTTTTAATGAATAAATGGTGAAGTAAACCAAATTAATTATTCTTACACACGCAGGGATTTGATCCCGCAACATCTGGATTGCTAATCAAGATTGTTACCCTTCAGCTACTTGGCCGTCTTACAGTTTCAAAAATGTAATAAAAAATGATACTAAAATGTTGTCTTTTTTTCTAGGTGCAGAAGCAGAAATAGAGAATTCCAAAACAGATCAGCAAAATCTTGACCAAAAACTTTCTTCAAAGCCTGGATTAGAAATGGAAGAACCGATACAAGCAACCCAGGGATTAAAGCCGTTCTCGTGTACTTACTGCAGCTTCTCATCTTTACAGCAATACCACTTAACTGTGCACATTCGTACTCATACTAAAGAAAAACCATTCTCGTGTTCTTACTGCAGCTTTACATGTTCACGGAAGTCACACTTAACTCTGCACATTCGTTCCATACATACTCAAGAAAAACCTTACTCGTGTTCATTATGCTCTTATGTATGTTCACGTAAAGAATACCTAACTAAGCACAATCTTACTCACGAAAAATGCAAAGAAAAACTATTTTCGTGCTCTCATTGCACTTATGTATGCTCAAGTAAGGCAGTCTTAACTCGACACATTCGTACCCACACTAAAGAAAAACCGTTCCCATGTTCGTACTGCAGCTTTTCAACTTCACACAAGTCAAATTTAAAAGCTCACATGCGTGTTCATACTTTAGAAAAACCATTTTTATGTACATTCTGCAGTGTTTCATTTTCAATGAAGGCACACTTAAACGCGCACATTCGTGTTCATACTAAAAATATACCATTCTCGTGTTCTTACTGCAACTTTACATGCAAACAGAAGTCGAACCTAGATGACCACATGCGTTTTCATACTGAAGCAAAACCCCTGTCATGTTTCTTCTGCAGCTATTCGTGTTCGGATGAGGAAAGCTTGGTTATGCATTGTAAACAGGACTGTAAGCGCAGGGTTCTTTCAACTATGTAATACACATTAAATGAGTGTGGAGGAACCTGCCAACAGAGGCAAATTGCTGGTCAATTTTCGTTATTTGTTTTTGGGGTGTTATACTGTGTTGCGCTACCTCCTTTAGCCAACATTTCGGAGAGCAATGCAGGGCAGATGTGTTATTGTTATTGGTGAAATGTGTGCTTATGTACTTAGAAGCGATACCGTGTTGCCAGGTCCACTCCTCTAGGAGCTGGTATTACAATATAATTTAACATGATTTTTTGCGTTTAGCTTTGGTGTAGCCGTTTGGATGTGACAAGGTTTATGTAGGCCATACAGAGCGGACAATCTCCAAAAGGATATTGGAACACTTTCGTGCTTGTAAACTTGGCCACCCTGACAAATCAGCATTTGCCGAGTACTTAATCGAATCTAGCCATTACTTTGGATTTGTTGCTGAAGTCCTGGGAAGGCCCAAAATCCATAGAGCATGCCTGATTACGGAGGCATTTGAAATCCACACAAATCCAATTAATATTAATAGAGACAACGGAGCTAAGCTCAGTAGTTCTTGATTTCCAGTAATTGACTGCTACGAAGCTAAACGCAGAAAACCATATTGAAGAATATTGTAATACCATCTCCTAGAAGAGTGGAGCTGGCAACACGGTATCGCTTCTAAGTACATAAGCACACATTTAACCACTTACAATTACACATCTGCCCTGATGATGGACGCTGTAACGCTGTCCGAAACATTGACTAAAGAAGGAGGTTGCACAACACGGTGTAACACCTAAAAACAAATAACGAAAATACTTTTGGCCGTGAAAATCTAAAATAGTATCTGGATTTGAAAAAATATATACAATTGAGCAGCAAATTGTATATATTTTTTCAAAACTGGATTATTGCAATGGAATGTACGCAAATCTAAACAAATATCAAATTGTCATATTAATACAATACAAAAATAATAATAAAATTCAGTCACAATTTGTCAAACATCTTCTAGGTAAAAATCAGTCACTTTTCTAAATGATACAACTATGGGAATGTATGTGGTGGACGCTGGAAGGGAATTTGACTCACCTTAACTTCCCACATCACATTCTTGTGATATTCAGGGTACCGTTGAATCCCTTGGCTGAGCACATGCACAAGTCTCCACACGAATCGTTATTAAAGTGACCGAGACATTATAGGAGGTGATAACTGCAATTGTAACCACGGACCATTTTCAGAATTTCAAAATAACCACGGACCCCTGTGGAAGAAAATTGTAGGAAAAGAAAACAACGCTTTTTAAAAATCACCTTTATTGATACAATGTTAGTAGGTTAGTTTACATTAATACTTAACTAAATTATATCATAAATAGATTAAGGCGGCGCTTCCCCGCTCAAAAAGAAGAAGATGGAGAGATATGTAATTACGAATGTTGGACAAAGCGCACTAATATTTTAAATGATAAAATTGAAGCAAAAATGTTTAATTAAACATGACTCGTTTAAAATAGAGAAAAATATTGTGGAAGGCATCTCAAGTATCATTTAGAAACATTGTGAAATTTTTCACAAATATAACTTGTAAAATAATAGAAACAGACGTGTTTTTAATAATTTTGGGAGCATACTTTGTGATTTTTTTCTATCGAGGGAATTTCATATAATTTATGTTTCGACGTGGAACGCGTCTAGGTATTATCTTCAAAAATAACATATTTTTTCAGAGCATAAAAACTTCAAATGTTTAAGGGAGATATGTAAGAAATCGGCAGAAATTCGGGTACCAGTGGCTTAACGAGAAGGATGCTCTTATTTGGACTCAGTGAGTATGTTAAATTGAGGTATTGTCTTCATAAGGCGAGGCAAATGTGAGTTGTTCAATTTCTATACCCCCTATATCAACTTTCGTTGATTTGGGGAATACCGCAAAAAACTCGCATCTCTAGCGTAACTAAATAATTGCTTTTCAATTTTTTTAATAATGAAATGGAGTAAAATATATTAATTATTAATAATATTTTTATGTAGGTATGTCTAGCATAATTTAAGCAATTTCAATAAATGTAATGGATATAGCGGATTTTGATACTCGCCTAGTGATTTACTCACGATACAGAGGTTTTTGAAACTCTGCGCGAGTTTCTAAACCCACCATCTTGGCAAAATAACTGCTCGTGATTGGTTGGATTCCGATTTAGCGGGCTTTGATAGTAACTTCTAGAATGATATAGCGGGTTTTGTTACTCAGTTTTAACATGGTTTCTGGTTGTGATGAGGGAGGTTTTGAAACTCAATTTTAGGTTCCTCTTGTTCCTCGAAAAATGTGAACAAGATGTCATACTCAGATCATTTTGTCAAAAAATCAGATATAGCGGGTATTGAAATTATGGGACTCATGTCATCTTTTACATCTAATCGATTAAGAATTTTAGTTTTAATTGACACCAGAATTGAGAACCTGGACGCACACAAATACGTAGTTGCAAATGGTAACTCGCAAAAGTGTAATGGTAAAGACCAATATTCACCAAGACTCTTAGCAAAACAAGCAATGCGCGATCTACTGCATGATATTTCTAATACATATTTAAAACGCAAAGGTGCTAGTGAACTCAAGACCGATAGTAGGAGCCTGGGAAGGCCAAGATTAAGATGGAGCGACAACGTCATCAAAGACATATCTTGGAGCTTCTAAACTGTAGAGAGCTGGCACAAAACCGATATGAGTAGAGAAAGACTCTTGAAGAGACCAAAACCCACCACAACGTACTCTACAACATCATGTGGCATATAAGCTGCTAAACGGGCACTTTTGCAATCCTGTTGTTCTGGAACATATTATGCTTTATGTCCCTGACAACTTCTGGAACTCGACACAGCAGGCTTTTTATTTTTCTAGAGGCAGGACCAACCTACCAATGATCATGCCTCTTTTAAACCACATTTATTCTGAGATAAACTGTTTTTAAACCAAAGTGACTTTAAGATCGCAATTAATATTTTTTTGAACATAAGATATAGTTAATGTACCTATAAAATTAAATGTATGTTTGTTATTTACTGTAAATTGTGAAAAATAATTGGATGTAATTGTGAAATATTAATGTATGTAGTGTTTTTCACAATAAACAATATATGAAGAAGGTATGTTTTTAGGTTTTCACGGCCAAAAAGTATTTTTGTTATTGTTTTTGGGGTGTTATGCCGTGTTTCGCTACCTCCTTCTTTAGCCAACGTTTCGGACAGCGTTACAGTGTCCATCATCAGGGCAGATGAGTAAATGATATTGGTGAGTGTTTATAAAAACATTTTGTGTCCATAAAAACCCCATCAATATTAACAGAGACGACGGAGCTAAGCTCAATAGTTCTTGGTATCCAGTAATTGACGGCTACACCAAAGCTAAACGCAAAAAAACCATGCTGAATTTTTTCTAACACCAGCTCGTAGAGAAATGGAGCTGGCAGCACGGTATCGCTTCGACACACATAAGTAAACACTCTCACCAATATCATTTACTCATCTGCCCTGATGATGGACACTGTAACGCTGTCCGAAACGTTGGCTAAAGAAGGAGGTAGCGAAACACGGCATAACACCCCAAAAACAATAACAAAAATATATGAAGAAATAAAAGAGTGCAATGTCATGACCCCAAGGGGTCCATGGACCCTACTTCAATAAACCCTGCACTGGAGGAGCTTGTAGTAACAGTTTTCCCATCAGAATCTCTCTTTGTTTGGATTCGAAGAGTCCATCGAGGTTGCCTCAGCTCTCCTCACTCCCCCTAGGTTCTCCGAAGGCCCCAAGTTTTTTTTGTTTGTTTGAATAGTCCAAGTATGTGTGAGTATCTAGGGAAATGAAGGTCCACTGCAGCAGACCCCCAAGAGGGGTAAGGTCAAAATACTGGGAGATGTGACCCGCTGGTGGCACTGTTCTCCAGGTCATTCAGCCTGATCCTGATCACACCTTGGCTTGCTAAGCGCATTATTACTATTAGTATTTTCTGCATCCGGATATTGAACACAGCAATCTCTTAATTTTTTCATTCAGTACCCATAATTCAATTTAACTATTGTTTTGTTCAATATTCCTTTCCAACACTAAGCCAGAGTTAAATTGGCCTCTTAGAAGCTGGGCGTACTGTACAGGACCTGCAGATACTATACAACTGCTGACCTTGTACAAATTGCAAGTGCGCCCCACGGTTGAATTTTCCCCCCATCTCTCTGGTTTGGAGCCCCAAAATACCTGAAAAAACCCTGGTCTCTGTGCAGAAACAGGCTATCCATTTGATAGATTCTCCTATCTTAACAAACGGATTGCAGATTTTAGAGCACAGGCGTCGAATGGGAATGCCTTTCTTGTTCCTCCTGTAGTTGACGTCAATAAGAAAACCATTATGGTCGCACCGCATGGAGCGGCAGTAGCCATCTTGTGGCAAAAGGCGCTTTTAATGAGACCAATTCTTGACCTTGGTTTGCGCACTACCCACAAGTTTTATTTAGTACCCACTTATTGTGAGTACAAATTGTTTATTCAGTAACCAAATTTCGCCCTCGTAAAGTGTCTCAAATGTATTCCTCATCATTTGAAATATTATGTATGTTTGTTTTCGCCGTGTTGCGCGACCTGCTTTTTTAGCCAACATTTCAGGCAGCGTTACAGTGTCAGCAGGGCAGATGTGTTAGCGTTGGCTAAAGGAGGTAGCGCAACACGGCATAAAACCCCAAAATAATTAACAAAAATACTTTTGGCCGTGAAAATATAAAATCACGTGTAGGTTTGTTGTTTATATTAAAAAAGTTTTCGTTTTTCAATTTTTATTAGTAATAATTTTTTGTTAATATTTACTAAGATAAGAAAAGTTTATTATTATCATTTTAACACATTGTAATATGATCACATATTAATACGTGTTTAGCAAATTAATGCTAGAGAGCGGAACACGTATTTATACGTTTTTGATAGATTGTTAGTGGAGCACGGGTCACGTTAAAATGCGGGTTCCAATATACTTGAGTTTTCGCTATATAGCCTCTGTAGGGTTGTAGCCATGCAGGTAAAAACCTTTTGAGAACAATAGATGGGGTGTACGGTAGGTACCGAGGTAGTGTAAATATTATTTTTTTCATAACTTTCCTGCTTTATGTGAAATTCTGCACTAGTTTAACGATAAAGAATACATTTCTAAATATAATAAAATAAAATGAAATAAAATAAATAATTTGCAAAAAGAATTATTGAAATCAAACAAATATTTTTGAAGTTATCGCAATTTTTCTAGAGGTCTACGTTAGCGCGAAATTACGCGAAAAATCACCCGTTACCAGCACGATACGCGGCCGAAAACTGCCCGATCACAATGTGTTAATAAAGAGTTAATATATTTTACAAGTCTTTCATTTCAATAATCTTATAGTCAGAAGCAACAATCTTTGTTAGATTAATTAAATCTAATCAATTAGACAGAGAAAGAAGTGTAAGAAGAATATATATGATGCGAATGTGAATTACAGAAAAAGTCAGGGACGCCCGAGGAAGACAAGGCACGATCAGGTAAATCAAAGCATTGGCAAAAGCTCTTAAAGGTTTATTAACCAGTGATACATTCTTTCTTTGAAACCCTCTAACTTTTATGTATTATCTTTCTTAATGTATTTATTGAAGTCTCCGTGGTCGAGGGGCAAGGCTCTCAACTAGCGAAGCGGAGGTGGCGGGTTCTAATCCCGGCGTGTGCAAATAAATGTTATTTACATTTTCACAAAGGTGTATTTGCGGCACGTTCTAAAAGGGAAGGCACTCTCGGTATCGCCCTGGTGGAAGACCACAATTCCAAATTGAAACATTACTTGAAATGGCTTTAACCGTGCTTGGTGACTAGATTTGAATGGTCAGGTACTTCCAAACCGTCCTCTACCTCTATTTCGTCCCCTCCCCACATACCTTCATATCACAATTCAGAATTGAAACATTGTTTGAAATGACTTCAACTGTGGTTGGTGACTAGATTTGACTGGCCAGGTGCTTCCCCACCATCCTCCTCCCCATCTCCTTCCCCTTCAGAATAAACTTCAGACCACAATTCAGGATTGAAACGTTGCTTGAAATGGCTTTAACCTTGCTTGGTGACTAGATCTTAATAGCCAAGTACTTGCCAACTATCCTCCTCCCTATCTCCTTCCATCCCCACTTACCTCCAGGCTCACAACACAGGCCCTGGGAATGTTTTTTCTTCAGAGCCTTGTAAAAATTAGACGGAACTTTTGAAAAAAAAACCAACTTATCTATAAAAAGATAACAAAAAGTGTAGGTAAATTGAGAACAAGAATGGCTGCAGATAGAACAGGAAAAAGGTTTCTCTCCGCTACGAGTCAGTTATGTGTCTACTCAAATTTCCCTTTTGAGAACATTAAAAGTTGCAGTCGAAACACAAAAAGGTTTTTCCCCCCTGTGAGTCAGTATATGGTTCCTCAAATTTCCCTTAAGCGAGCATGAATAGTTGCAGTCGGAACACGAAAAAGGTTTTACTTCACTGTGAGTCACCATATGACCCTTCAAATCAACTTTTTTGAACATGAATAGCAGCAAACTGAGCACGAAAAAGATTTTTCTCCACTGTGAGTCAGCATATGTTTCTTCAAATTCGCCTTCAGTAGACATGAATAGTTACATACGGAACACGAAAAGGGTTTTTCCCCACTTTGAGTCAGTATGTGTCTCCTCAAATTTCTTTTTTGAGAAGATGAGTAACTGCAGACGGAACACGAAAAAGGTTTTTCCCCACTGTGAATCAGCGTATGTCTCTTCAAATCACTATATTGAAAACATGAGTAGTTGCAGTAGGTACACGAAAAAGGTTTTTCTCCACTGTGAGTCAGCATGTGTTTCCTCAAATTTCCCTTTAGAGAACATGAGAAGCTGCAGACGAAACACGAAAAAGGTTTTTCCCCATTGTGAGTCAGCGTATGTCTCTTCAAATCACTATATTGAAAACAGAGTAGTTGCAGTAGGTACACGAAAAAGGTTTTTCTCTACAGTGAGTCAGCATGTGTTTCATCAAATTTCCCTTTAGAGAACATGAGAAGCTGCAGATGGAACACGAAAAAGGTTTTTCTCCACTGTGAGTCAGCATATGATTCGTCAAAGTTTTCTTTTGAGAAAATGAGTAGCTGCAGACAGAACACGAAAAAGGTTTTTCCCCACTGTGAGTCAGCATGTGTTTCCTCAAATTTCCATTCTGCGAACATGAATAGTTGCAATCAGAACACGAAAAAGGTTTTTCCCCACTGTGTGTTAGTAGATGATTTTTCAAATTTCCCTTTCCGTCTGCAGCTACATGTGTAGCAAGAAAAAGGTTTTTCCCATCTGTGAGTCAGCGCGTGACGCTTTAAAGATGACTTTAGTGAATGTAAATTGCCACATTTGGAGCATGAAAAAGGTTCTTTGTCAGAATGGGTACGCGTAAGCCGTTTTAATATTGACTTCGTAGAGCATGAGTATTTACATTGGGAACAAGAAAACCGTTCTTCCCCAGAATGCTTCTTCAGCTCTGTCAATAAGGCTGAAAGAGATTAAGGATACATCTGAATTGGTGTAAGTGCAGTCAATACATAAAAACGCAAATATTGAGAGTACGAATGAAGAATTTTAAAGAACGGAAATCGGTTTAACCTGCTGTCTGGGTTATTCTTTCAGAGCGCTCTAAGCATTCCTTTTTAACATCGAGGAGGTCCACGTCAATTTCCGTATAAGGAATTCGCATCCTATATTTTGCTTGGAGCCCTTGTTCTGCCTTGATGGTAAAAGCCCCTACAAAAACGTTACCTGGAATGACACAACATTTAATATTAATTAATCTACCGTAAAATATTAGATGATAAAATACAAATATGTATTAATTAATCTACGCGGAGAAATTACAAGACTTCATTAACAATAAAACCTAATTCACTATTTCAACACGAATTAATCAAACCAAAAATATTCCCTGTTTTCTATCTATCCTACTTCAAAACTTTTTTTTTCATTCACTTGTAGCTCACCACCGACTAGCGGTACATCGACGGTCACATACAGATACGTTTAATTTTTTAAATACTCGTGATATGATTTTGTTAAAACAGTTATCACGTTGAAAAAAACTACTTACTAATGAAGAGAAAAACAAGCTTATTTTTTGAACATTTTTTACACATTTTTTATCTTTTCCAGAATAACTTGAGCTTTTGAATTCTGTTCCATCTATAATAAGATTAATTAAATATACCGTACCTCAAACACATACTACAAAATATGGGATAAAATCTCTGAACTACATTGCCTTTACACTATATGATTCGCTTACAGATATGTACAAGGGAATTCAGCAAAATAAAAAAATTCAGAGTAACGCTTTAAAAGAATATTTTTTAAGTACGTTTAAGGATGAAACTATGTAATTTTCTTGTCATGTTCAATTATGTCTTGATCCCTTTTCTCTTATTTTCTTTTCAATTTAGTAGTAATCATCCATATTTGTATAAACTTGTTCCTTTTTTTCTTTAACTGTTTTCTATTGTTGTTTGGTCTACTTAACCTGTCTTTTATTTTTCGTCTACATTTTATGTGAAATTTATATTTTTATATCTTAATTCCAATGTAAAATTGTTATTTCCTCCCACCTATGAATTTTATGTTCCTCCCGTCCTAAAATGAGTTCTGTAACTCATCGGGATTGCCCTGGCAAGAAATAAAAACAATAAAAAAATGTAAATACTATAGACCTCATTAACTAATTAGCTCCCGCTTAGTATCACAAAGAAAATGCTAACTGCTAATTTATATTTAGGTTAGTATTTTAATTCAACTTTGTCAATCTATTAATATTTTTACAAATTGTTTTTTTTTACATGAACTCCACGCAGGAGGCCCTGAGGAAAATAATTTCCCTCAGGGCCTATGTCATCTTTGAAGATGCTGTGTGGAGGGTGTTTTTGAGGAGAGGAAGGAGTGAACATGGGTCTTAAAGAGACCCATGTTGCAGGAGGGAGGAAACACAGAGGCCGGCAAATCGTTCCACAGCCGAGCTTTTGAACTCAAGAAGAGTCGTAGAAACGACCCGTTCTTATGTAACTGATGTCAACCATGAACAAATGTTGGGCGCGCGTTTGGCGTGTTTCCCGACTATGTACCGGTGCCGAGGAGATGAATGACGCTAGTTCCTCGGAACATCTTCCATTGTTATACCGGTAGAACAAGGACAGTATTCCCACTTGACGCCTGTGCTCTAAAGATTGCAATCCGTTTGTTAATTTAGGAGAGTGAGTTTGTTTGGTGTTTGTTGTTTAGGATTGTGAATCTGAGAAACAGTTTCTCTTTTTTTTTCAAAATTATTTAGGACGTCATAATAAAACAGTTTCGATTGAGACATCACTTAAAAAATGGGAAAAGTGAACTTTTGGTGTAAGCTTCGCTTACTTTGGTGAAAAAGCGTACTTTTACCAGTGAAGAGAATCTGAAACGTCAGCTTAAGAAGCATTTTTTATTGTGATTTTATTTTGAATTTTTTAATCTTAATCTACAAGAAGGATTTTTCCCACCTTTAAAGAATAAAAAAGAGAATCTTTTACCTTTTTAGATAGGCATACATTCCCGGGTTACAAATAACCTGACCATTTGTAAATCTCCTACTACCACCACAGTAAGCAGAAAAGTTGCGTATCTCGCGATGGAGGAATTAGCCAGTCGAGGAATTGAACTCACGATGCCTGGTCGGACGCAGACCCGATATCAACTCAGCCACTAACAGATCAAAATGAAAAAAAGTCAAAACCGGATGATACTATTGCGGGAACCTAAAAGTGCACTCATTATGACAGTTTTGTATAAAAACATTGCTTCGAAGCTAAAAGTAACTTCTAAATGATCCAATGGCATTTAAACTGAGACGCTAAAAGCTTCTTTCATGGCAGCGAAAAATTAAAATATCTTAAATTAAATTTTAATAATGTGATTTAAGCCTGTGTAACAACTTCTAGATTTCTGAATACTCTCCGAATTCAGCAAACATTCCTTCTTTATATCCGGGAAGTCAATATCTATATCCGTGTTTGGCGTTATTTCCTCTCCGATTTCCTTCTGGGTCCCTGGCTCCGTCTTGATAGGAACACTCTCTGGGTTTTGAGGATCCATTGTACTGCAATGTAAGTGTCGCTGAATTATATGATTGTTGACGTTAAAATAAATTAAATTAAAACTGACACAGAACTAACACTGCTCAGAACTTTTTGTGAATGATGTAAAAATCAGCACAAAAATTTTATCGACTTAATTCTATCAAACATAACATAAGTTTTAAAATTAAAAAAAACGATTTCTTTGTTTTGACCACTTTTAATGTCTATAAAACCGACATTAAAAGTGGACAAAACAAGGAAATAATTTTTAATTTTGAAATAAAGAAGGTCCCGCAAAATAAGTTTGCCGTGTTTGAAGAAGTAATATATGTTTGTGAAGCCAGTCGGTAGCCCAATGAACATCTGACTGATTATAAAGTGAACAAACGCGGCACTGCGAAAGGAGAACAAACGTCAGACGACGAAATGACATCTGGATATGGCGAGTGTTGTCCATAGACAAACTTTGACAACCGACGAGGCTAGAAGCTAGATAACAATTTATTATTCAAGGAAAACTTTCTGCGTTTCGAGTTTATAACGCGGCAAGCAAATGTGGTCATTTTTTTTTAGTTTTATTTTTTTTTTTTCAATTTGGCTTTCACATTGGGTGATATTGGCAATTTCTTAAAATTAGTAATACATATTAAAAATTTTTTTTTTTTTTTTTTATTGTTTTTGGGGTGTTATGCCGTGTTTCACTACCTCCTTCTTTAGCCAACGTTTCGGAAAGCGTTACAGTGTCCATCATCAGGGCAGATGGACACTGTAACGCTGTCCGAAACGTTGGCTAAAGAAGGAGGTAGCGAAACACGGCATAACACCCCAAAAACAATAACAAAAATACTTTTTGGCCGTGAAAACCTAAAAACATACCATATTAAAAATCAGTTATATTTTCAGTTTTATAAAATAAGCTACATTTTAAAAAAAAATTATATTGATGTGACAATCTTAGAATTATTAAATTGAAACCTTTGTACATTATTAGTAAGCGTTCTTCGCGATTACACTTTCTTATACTCGCGCCTTGGTCTTTTTGACCGTGAAATCAATATTTCGTCGTTTTCTCAAAAATTAACAAAAATGGGACTTTTGAGGATTTTGGCAACTTTATTTGTTGTTAGACGTTGTTGCTGAGTAGTCGTTTGATACTTTTTTTACTATTATCGGTCTTTTAGGTAAGGAACAATTATTATCCAAAAATTCTAAAAATGATAAGTTCTTATTTTTATTATATTTTATTATTCCTGATATTTTCATTTATTATATTTCAGAGTTTTTTTTTAATTAACTGTGTTTCGTGACTAGATATGAATAGCCAGGTAATTCCCCCAGCCTCCTCCCCAATTCCTTCCCTTCCCCATTTACCTTTAGACCACAATTTAGAATTGAAGCATTGCTTAAAATGGCTTTAACTGTTTTGGTGACAAGATCCGAATAGCCAGGTACTTCTCAACCATACTCTTCTGCATCTCCTTCCCCTCACCATTTACCTTCAGGCTCACAACACACCCCTATTAGGTGCATTAATCTCACTGGCTCCAGATGGGAACAGTTGGGACTCTTGTGAGGTATTCACATAAAAATAAAATATGAAAAAAAATCAGCCAGTCCGAAGAGGGGTGTACAAAATCCTCATGGTTCACTTTTTACATAGTAACTCGATGCTTAAACGTACAAATTTCATTCACATTTTTTGTTATAAAAAAATACTAACAAACATTTTGCTAATTTATTGTTTTCCGTGAATAGAAAGTAGTTTAAACAGCATTATGCGCTTGAATTTTGTGTGTGTTTCGATACTATTCTGCAAGTCATCTATATATCGCACACCTAGATAAAGACTAGCACAACTCAAAATACCTCTTTTTTCAGGAACAACAAAAAACGTTTTACTCGATTTCTATTTAACCGATTAAAAATATTGTTATGTGATGTTGTATGTTATTTTACTAAGATATTTATTTGCTTAATTACTTACCATCAAATACACGTATCACTTGTTTATTAATTTTTTTCGTGTTAATTTAGTATTCGTGACTCAATCATTGTTTAATAATTTTATCAACTCAAATTGAATCCGTATTAGTGATAAATTTTGAATTAATGCACTCTTATTCTGTAAATTTTTTTCTATAATCTTCACAGAAAGAGTAGAGCATCTAAATTATGTTTTGGATATTTTGTATAATCATAAAGTAAAACATTTTTCTTGTCACAAGACATCTTTATTTAATATTAAGGTAACAAACAAATGAATACAATAACAAACACAGCACTTATTTAGGAAATGGCTTGGAAAATAAAATGAACACTTACATTATTTTAATTAGAAAACTATTAAAATCTGAATAGATTAGTTTAGCATTTAACAAAATTAACATTTCTCTTTTAATTTAGGTATTAACATAAATTTAGTAAAAATAACAGGAATGTAGTATTGTTTTATTTTAAAAAACACAGCTCTTTTTTGATAAATATTTTAGAAAAAAATTCGAAAATGTTTTCAGTTAACTTATATTAATTAGGTACCAAAAAGAACTACATCGAAAAGGTAATAAATAGTAAAGGCATCTTAAAGACACAACTACTTTATTATTATTATTATCAGACTCACCAAGAGGATTTTAAACTAATTTACTAAATTAAATCAGACTTTTATTTTGAACCTTTTACCTTATATCTAATATATTATTATATAATATATAATCATCAAAAACATAACTATTCAGACATTCTTTGAAATCATGTGTACCTACATACATAGGTCCTGAAATTTTTATACTATACCTAGTGCATTTTTGTAATAAGAATCGACGTAACTCTGTGGAATAATTTTCTTGTCAATTAATTCCATAATGTCCCTCTTTTTATTGCCACCCAATGGTATTTTTTGCAAATAAGCTTGTCTCAAACTTGGAGGAAATTGGTAGTCTTGTGTTCGCCTTTGATTCTTTACAAACACTTTTTTAAAAACTGTCTGGTCATAAGAAGTTTTATAAAAAAATATCATCGGTTGCTGCTTTTCAACGCGAAGTTGTTTGATATCGTGCCATTTTATTTGTTCTCTGTCAATATTAACAGTGAAATTGTTACCCCATTCTTCTTGAAGGACTTTCAGATCATAGAACTTGTCATGAGTAAGTTCTTCCACATGATAAGGTTTCCCACTCTTTTTAGCTGTTCTTATTAAGGTAGCGTATTGTTGTGGAGAGTATATCGGGCCTGATTTAGTATAATATCTTTTGATCTGTTTTTCGATAACGCTATGCACATTATCGCCTTCGTTTTGCGAATGACCACGAATTAAAAATTTATGAGTGATTGAGTTTATTCTCATGGTTGCAACAGCATAGGCGTAGGCAGACAGCAGATATTTATTTTTCTGTTGACCACAACAGTTGTCACTATAAAATATAATGTCCAGTTCAGTACCTGATGTATTTTTCTCAACTATACTTTGTAGATATTGCAATACACAGGATCCAATTTCCACAGCACCACGTTTGCCTTCGATTTCGTCCCAAAAGAAGCACATCACATCTTTTGCATACAAGTCACTTATCGTAAAACTTAAGCAATTAATTCTGGATTAATAAAAAAACAAGGATACTTGTCCTTTGGGCAATTGCATCACAGCTTGAAGATCGTACACAGCAACAACTGCGTCTTTCCTGTTCTTGTCAGCTTCCTTTTCGGATCTGGACAGCTCTTTCTCTTTCAAATGTTGATCATAAGCCTCACGCAGTTTTTGTTTTTCATCTCCGTTAGAATTTTTGTAAGTTTCGCAAAGATCGCACGTATCTTTTTCGGGATGTGAAAAGAAATATTAAATTGTGTATTAAAAATGCGATTAAAAGTTGATGACGAAGCAATCGGTAAACGTTCATTTTCGCGTAGATCTTTGTAATCTCTATATAGATCTGCAAGTGATTTTTCACTTGGGATAAATTCTCTCGTTGTTTGTGCACGAAGGTAATGAGATTCTATTCTGGGGATAGAATTGATGAAAGCTACGACACTTTCTTTTATTTCATTATCTATGGTCGAGTGTTGTCCGTGCTTACCCCTTCGATCATCTTCTATGAAACCGCCTTCTTGTCTTTTCGAAAGAGCTGTCCTAATGAACTGGTCGCTTAAGTTTAGGGTAGCTTTAAAAAAAGTCTTGCATACTCTGATGCGAACGTCTTCAACCTCAAAGAAAAATGCAGAATTGAATGACCTATAATTTTGGGTACTGCTGTATCTGTATTTAGGCTTAATTTCTTGAGTGTGCCTTACAATAAACTCTCTTTGCTTTTGAAGGTCGCCTAATCCCCAAAATCTATCGAACAAAGTGTTGCGTAATATTTCACCTACTTTAGTTTTGCATTTCAATTTGCATTTATCTTGGCATGGGGGCTTGACCGCTCTTTCAGGGACGGTCTTATTTGTTGAATTCACATAAGCCTTCCCGGTGTTTCGCCGAGATTTCTTAATATTTGAGGACCAACCGGCAGGGTTTCTTATCCTTTTCTTACCCCTTTGAAGGCTTTCAGGATCAGCAGACTGCACTATGATCGATTGAGAGGTAGAAGCTTCAGCAAGCGGATTCTCGTTTAAAATATTTGCAGAATCCGGCGTGGCAGATGGCACAGAGCTACTACCTATTTCTGTATTATAACTGCCTGAGCAGTTTCTACTGGAACTACAAGATGATGAGCTAGAACTGGAGGAGGTAGTACTAGAGGAACGAGACTTTATTCTTGGAACGACGAACGATGGACGGTGAGTTACCCTTGTGGGAGGTGGTTTGAAGAGCGGATCCGCATCCGAATCGTCGAAATCGCTACCATCGCTGTTAACCGGTGAAATATAGTGCAATGCTTTTACCTGGGTAATGGTTGATGGTAATGCTACCGTTGTTGGGTTCTTTTGTAACTCCATGGTGTCATTTTTCGAGGTGTTTTCCATCATCTTGGTGCTCGTCGAAGGTGTTGTTGAGTTCTCTTGAAGCTCCATCTCCTTATAACTGCTCTCAGGCTCATTTGAGCTAGCCTCCATTGCCTTCTGTATAAGTAAAAGCCCATGGCCCTTCATGATCTGTAGCAAAAATTCGAAGTAGTTAAAATTCACGAATACTATACTAACTCAAAAAATGTTTATAAATCGCAGTATTTCAAATAATTACAATTTATAAAAATAAATTTCAAAAAAACAAGTACAACTCTAAATATGCCTCTATCAAAATAAACAATAGCATTTATTGCTTTAGAATTAGAGCCAATTTAAATTTAACCAACAATACTCGACCAACTCAAATATTGTAAAATAATTTCACCAATACTAAACTATTTTGAATTAGTAAAATTAAACTTACTTACTTTTGTAAACAATACCAGAGTAAGTGGAATTGATTTGTAGAACGCCCGAGAAACAAGACAAGTTCAATCACGAATACCAAATCAACTCAAAATAATTCACGCTTTATGACTGCGGTTAATCACAAATACAAAACTAAGTCGAAATAATCCAGTCTTTGTGCGTATTGACAGCACCTTCCCCTACGGCTGGTATGTCGTAACTGGAGATGCGTTTCTATTGTTGGTGGGGGGTTTTCGGGAGCAACTCAGAAAGACTGACTTACAGCGCCATTACATTATTATTTATGGAGATTTTTACATAGGTGTCTTCGTAGTTTGTGTAGTTTTCGACGCAGATTCCGAAAATCGCAATAACTCGATTTTGGGTAATTTCGACTTGTGCTACTCTTTATCTAGGTGTGCGATATGTTGAAAAAACATGTGAAATTACTTAGTCCTATAATCGCCCACTTAATTAACAGAATAATTGATACGGGCCATATTCTCGATGAACTAAAATATAGCATTGTAAGGCCTATCTTTAAAAATGGAAATCACTCTTTAATAAACAATTACAGGCCGATTTCCTTACTTCCTGCATTAGAAAAATCTTAGAAAAATATATATCAATAAATCTAGATAAATACTTAAATAAGCTGAGTATTATTGATGAATGCCAGTATGGCTTTCAAAAAAATAAAAGTTGCGATAAATTGCTCGAAAAATTTTCTAATCATATAAATTCACCACTAAACTGTAAACAACATGCATTGGTTCTATTTATTGATTTCTCAAACGCCTTCGACACACTTAGCCATATACAAATAATTAAAGTACTTGAATTTATAGGTATCCGGGGTAAACTCCTCTTATTCTTTAAAAACTATTTGTCAAATAGAAAAATGAGTGTGAAGATTTTAAATATAATTAGTAAATCAAGATACATCAAATCAGGAGTACCGCAAGGGTCAATTCTAGGTCCAAAATTATATATTATATATGTAATTGCTATGTGTAAGATTTTCAAAAAAGCTCGTCGATTCATTTTTGCTGATGATACTGCTCTTGTTGTATCAAATGAAAATCCTGAAATTGCTATACAAGAATTGCAAAGAGATTTTAACGAGCTTCTCAAATGGGCTCATGATGTAGGATTAATTATTAATGTTAAAAAAACCAAATGCATGTACATAAAATCTCCAAGTTTGAAAATGTGGAATGTTCCTAAAATAACCGCTCATAGCTTTAACTGTATACATAGAGGAATTGTTAATGTTTGTGACTGTGAAAAAATAGATTTCACAAATGAATATACTTATCTGGGAATAATTGTTGATAACAATTTTAAGTGGGATAAACAAGTGGCTAAAATTTGTAACCAGCTCAGATCCTTAGCTAGTAACTTTTACAAATTAAAATTTATTTTGCCTCATTGTACTCTTAAACTCATATATTTTTCTATGGTCGAATCCATCCTTAGATATGGTATTCGAACTTGGGGACATGCAAGCACTACTTACATTAAATATATTGAAAATTTACAAACCGCCATAATAAAAAAAATTGTCACTACTAAGATTTACAAACAGAGACATAACTTAAAATTACTGTATGGCTCAGAGAGCCTACTTACAATAAAAGGTCTCCACTGGTTCACTACTATTATGGATAATATGGGGGAAAGCCCTTACAAACACCTACTTGTACACAAACATACCACAAGATTTAGAGAAGGAAAGGGCCTAAAAACTCCTCGAATATTAAATAAATATGGAAGCCGTACTCTTGAATATCTAATACCAGTGATTTTCAATAAAATCAATAATAACATAAAATTTGAAAAAAATGAGAGACTAAGTCCTAAAATGATAAAACTATGGTTAATGAACGAAAACTCCGTGTATCTTTGAATATCTTCATATAGCTGCCTACATATCTTTTATTAGGTAGGTATATTGAAATATCTTATATATTTATAGTTGTAAGTTAAATTATTTAATACTACTATGTGATCTATTCTAATGTTTCCTTAAAACTTTAAATGTATTTACAATTTTTTTCTTAGATATTTTATTATGAATGTTTAAATTGTTAGAACCTGCAGACAAGCTGCTATATGACAGCTTTGTGGGTATTCTCTAATCCTTGTACAAAATGTTTTTCTGTAATTTAAATAAATAAAAAAAATAAAAAAAAATAAAAAATGTTCTTTTTTCACTCTTACTAAGATGTGAAATAGCCAGTACAACAGATGCAAAGGAACGAGACAGTTATATAGTAACGGGCACTTCCCGCTAGTCACGCGTCGCATTTGTTGCTCGGGATTCCATTGCTTTGATAAAGACAGTCAGTCAGTTTAAACATCTTTTGGAAGTTCATTTTATGTTCAGATTCTGAGACGTTTATTTAAAATAAAAGGTGAAGTCTCTTTTTAAATCGAGAAAAGCATTTAAAGTAAACTCATAAGTACACGGTTACATTTTATCTATGTACATAAAAATAATGTATGATTGCTCGTTTGTTTGTGCTTTATGCGTACCTAAACCATTCATCCGATTGCAATGAAACATTGATGATTTGATGTGCGCATGCCCGTGATGGTTTCTTTATATATAAATGAGTGCGTGATGGTTTCTTTATGTATAAATGTGTGTGAACGTCTTCTTCGGTATTAGCGCTTTCATCCGGGTATGGTTTTTCGAAGCACTCTATTATGGTCTTCGGTTTTTAAATGACTGACACATGTCATCGGCAGCGCGAATGTGTAGGTCAGCGGCGCACATCACTGAAAGGGGTTCTGATGCTAACACTACCCTCTCAGTAGTTGATTTATTCCTTTCTGCATCTGCAGGGGTGAGAAGACGACTGGCGCACTTGAGTGGGAGTACATCGGGTCTCTCATCCTTCACCATTGCCGCTCCAAGTGCATCCGTGTTCTCTTGAGCGCAAAGGATTTTAGTTTTATTTTCTCGTAGTATTACGTCATCGTTGATGGTAATGAAACCAAGCTCGAGAGTATGAACAGTTTGTTGTGGGTTGGGAAATCTGCTTCTAATTACGCCAGGATTACCGCATCCATAAAATTTAATCCTTGGTTCGAGGTCCACAATTTCGATCTTCGGAAATTTCCTGGTCCTCTCATATTCATGACCCCATCCATGGCTTGTATTTTGTCGTTCCTCTACTGTGAGTGCTTTACATAATAGGTCTGCAAATGTGTTGATGCTCTCCCGAGGTACGCTGTCTCGTATTTCAATCCTTAGGAGACCATAAATCATATCGATCTGCTCCGCCTCAGGATGTGCTGGTGGTGGCAATTCTGCAAACAACATCCTCTTCTTACTTATGAAGACATCTGTTGAGGTGGATGCATCTTATAAGCATTTGTCAACAATTTACAAATATAATTTGTATGCTGGTTTTCTGGGAGCAAAGGCATGCCGTAGGAGGGTTGTAGCTTCCTCCCAGCTTCTAACGTCACTATTGATGCCTAGCCACCATGTAGCTGCGTCCTTCTCCAGTATTATTGATAGACCGGCGAGTGCGTCTTTGTCGGAGATGTGTTCTGCACTTTTGAATGTAGAAGCTGTGCGATTAAACATTCCACCGTATTTGGTCACGCAATCCATCATATCTTGCGGAGCAGGTGGTAAAACTCCCAGATAGTCTGTTCTCCCGTGTGTCTCGTATGGAAGCGAGGATATCCCAAATTTCATCAATGAGCATGCGCGACTCATGCTTTGGCTTCACCATTGTATATCACGATAGAATTTTACTTGATTTAAAACACAAAAGTACTTTACACTTAGAACCTTAATACTTATTACTTTCACTTTACTTATTTGAAAAATACTTATAAGTCTCTGGCCACGGGTTGGGCGCTAATTTATATCAGTAAATAATAGTTTTTATCACTGCCCCACGTCGGGCGACAATTTATAACGTAAATTTATATTAAATACTGCGTGAGTTCGAACAGAGAGCTTTTATTGAAGAAAAAGTATAACAAAATAATATAAGTTTACGGATATAACTATTCTTCGCATTTAAACGCGGCGCATAACCTCCGACTTAGGTCTGGAGACTGACTTCTCTACCGAACCAAAGTGGACAAAAAAATATCTCACAGTTGATTCCTTGGTACCAAGCCCCAGGACTGTCTGCTGGATCTCTGGCTTCTTGAGGCCGTGCAGTCGTTTAAATAGGCCGGCGGGAGGTACATCCTTTGGTAATAAGGTGGCCGGAAGCGGGGAGCTGGTCCCTGATACATTAATCGGGTAACCAATACGCCCGCTACGGTGTCCTGCGTTCGTAGACAAGGACGCCGTATTAGGTGTGAACGAGAAAGTATTCGAACTCGCGCGGAGTCTCTCGTTACAGTGGTCCATTTTCGACCATAATTGCTCCAGTGTTTAACAATTTTTAATAACATTATTATTAACACTCTTCTGACATTCGGGTATATCATCATGCGTTTATTATTGGTTTATTATTATAACATATTATATAATTAAAATAATTCTTAGCTATGTCAAACAATGTTTCATGCATAACTATATTAACATCGAGAAGCCAAACAACCTTTATTACAAAACACCATAAAAAAGTGTAATTTATGTATTTTACTTTATTAGACCGAGAATTATTTGTTTTAGACATTATTTGGAGTGGTTGGTTTTGGCTCTTATTTAAAAACATGTAAGTTTAGCTGTGTCAAGTTGTACTAACAAGTTACATACTTTAATTTCTTCTTCAAGCTTTGCAAATGCACTGTGGCATCTTTTTTAATTAATTTAAAGCAAATAACTTTGTAAAAACACCACCAAATCAAAATTATCAACACGTTTCAAAAACAAAGTTTTTACATATTTGTAAAAAGCATTAACTTTGTGGCTCGCCATAATTTACAATAAAAACACATAAATTTGTACAAAGTTTTTATTTTGCTTACAAGATTACAGGAATTAAAAATCGAATAAAACATTATTAATATCTTACAAATAAAAAATAATATTTTTTTTGTTCGTATTTTATGCTCTGCCATACCGTTCAGTCGATTGCGATGGAACTTTGGTATTTGTTGAGCGCATTCCGCAAAGGTTAAATGCTATATGCAATGGTGAACTCTGGCGTTATGAAATTTATATAAATGAAAATGTGTGTGTTTCATATATTTTAGTGGCAGGCAGGAAAAGCAGGAGAGTGAGGGGAACGGGAGAGGTGAGGTTCGCGGGAGGGGTGACGAGGGAGCGCGATGGTGGGGGAGTTTGAAGGGGAACGTGGAGGGGGAAAGGGTAAAGAACATGCCTGGATTATTTATTTATTTCTTTGAAAGGCATTGCAACGTACGCCAGGTACCAGCTAATTTTCAATAAAATAGATAATGAAAAATTAAAGCTCGCAACTCTGAGCGGGATATTTTGACGATCTCGTATGTCACTTTAAAAATCTTATCTTTATTGCTATGATTGCCAAATTCCATTAAAATATTTTTGCAACTAAGGTAATTGTCAAGTTTACACCATTCAGATTTTTATTCATACGGGAAATCTGTTCAATTTTTCTATTAGTCTAGAATTCACGAAAAAAATCAGGTATCTACAGTTCAGTAGTTAGAGTATTGTCCCGGTAAGACATTTCTTTTATTTTATATGTCTTTGGTTTCATATTTCGTTGAAGATTTGTTAATACCAAACAATTTAAATATTTTGATATGATACATGTTTTTAAGATATAAAAATAATTGAAACATTACGTTTGTTGATGCTTTGAGAAACATACATATTAAAGATAAATAGCTTCAGTTGGAACATGAAACGCTTTTTCTCCACTGTGAGTCCGCATGTGTTTCTTCAAGTATCCCTTTTGAGAAAATGAGTAGCTGCAGACAGAACACAAAAACGGTTTTTCCCCACTGTGAGTCAGCATGTGTCTCCTCAAATTTCCCTTCAGCGAACATTTATAGTTGCAGTCGGGACACAAAAAAGGTTTATCGCCACTGTGAGTCAGCATATGTGTCTTCAAACTACAGTTTCGAGAACATGAGAAATTGCAGACGGAACACGAAAAAGGTTTTTCCCCACTGTGAGTCAGCAAGTGAGTCTTCAAAATACCCTTTTGAGAACATGTGTAGCTGCAGACGGAACACGAAAAGGGTTTTTCTCCACTGTGAGTCAGAAGATGATTCTTCAAATTTGCCTTTTGAGTACATGAGTAGCTGCAGACGGAACAAGAAAATGGTTTTTTTTCACTGTGAGTCAGCATATGTTCCTTCAACTTACTATTTAGAGAACATAAGTGGCCACAAACGGAACACGAAAAAGGTTTTTCTCCACTGTGAGTTAGAAAATGAAGCTTCAAATTCCCCTTTTGAGAACATGAATAGCTGCAGACGGAACATGTAAAAGGTTTTTCCCCACTGTGAGTCAGCGTGTGTCTCTTCAAATCTCCTTTTCGATAACATGAGTAATTGCAATAGGAGCACGAAAAAGGTTTTCCTCCGTTGTGAGTCAGCATCTGAGGCTTTAAAGAGAGAATCAGTGAATATGTTTTGCTTTCAGAGCTCTCAAAGCATTCCTTTTTAACATCGAGGAGGTTTACCATAATTTTCGTATTAGGATTCCCTATCCTATCCTCTTCTTGGAGCCCGGGTTCTGCTTTGATGGTAAAAGCCTCGACGAAAACGCTACCTAGAAAAACAAAAAATATCTTAATTTAAATTTAATTACCGTAAGAGATTAGATAAAACACAAGTTTTGAACGATGTCAAGAAATATTTTAAAGACTTCATTAACAATTAAATCTTTCCTGATATTTCCACATTAAATAATCATACCAACAATATTCCTTGTATTCTTTTTATCCTACATTGAAATTTTTTTATATCTAAATACACAGATAGCCACCGCTTATTAGCGGTACATCAAAGGTCACATATAAATATGTTTTACGTTTTAAATAGTAAGATATCGCCAAAAAGAGTTATAAGAATACAAAATCTTTTTACCAATGAAGGGAAAAACCATCGCTTATTTAATTAAAGATTTTATCGCAATTTTCAAATTTAACAGAATAACCAGAGCAATATTTATTGACTTCGGTGGTTGAAATATGACCCCATTGACTAATAAGCTTCCACTTAGTGTCAAATAGTTAATGCTGACTGCCAATGCATATTTAGGTTAGTATTTCAATTCAACAATGTCAATGCATTAATATTTTTACTCAATTGTTTGGCGTTTGTCTTTTTGAAATGTGCGTTCATAGAAAACATCTATGGATTGCCAGCGTATATCCACTATTATTTATTCCCTAACAATATTGGTAATATTCGGTAGTTAACAGTGAAACTGTGCTTGCTTTGTCGTTATAAAATCATCGGAAGTTACGCCTGCCGATATTGTTAAGTTATCGATTTATCCGTGCTAAGCCACCAGGTACTAACGGAAGCCATCGCGTCGAAAGGCTCGGTCATCCTATAGTCTTTTCCTGTCAACCCTATTGTTCGATACCTTCCAAGGTGATATCTCAAAACACATAGATAAACTATTAGAAAAAACAGTCTTCAGTAGAGACCTTCACCACTGCAGCGCCAGAGGCCGCAAAGTGGGTAGGTAGCTTTTCGTGAGCGCTTACTTTTCAAAATTAATTGGAATGTTTGTGAGTTACTAGCTAAAATAATGCTTTTATCGATAATCAAGAGATGGTACTGAAAAAGCAACTCAGTAGAAATGCTAACAGCTCTTTTAATTTTTCACGGCAATGTTGAAGTCGCGTTTGAAAATTCCGTTTATATCAATTTATCATAATATTCTGTTATGTGTATCAATGTGTTGCTCATAAATTTTTTTTCAAAGACCTGTAAAAAAATATCAGTGAATATAAGATTGCACTTGTCGCTTGTCCGAACCTTTCTTCTTTCACAGCTATGTGGGGTATCGTAAGGTGAACGATTTTTAATATTTTATTTATTTATTTTATTTTTAGGGAAATCAACAGTTTACAACTTGATTAATTTATACAAGTTTAATTTATCTATCTGAAAAACCAATTATAGATTTCCTCATTATACTATTACATTATGTATCTATAACATAAAAAGTAATCCTACAATAGCTAAGAGAAATTACATTATTACAACAAGAGGCAGTACATAATATAAGTCGTTCCATAATACATCATACAGTTTTGTACTCATTAATACATCTGTAATACACTTTTAGTAGATGTTATTGCCACCTTCTGTCAAACATGACGGTTTGACAGAAGGTGGCAATAACGAAATTGGATAACGCGCACGCCCCGGTTAGACGAGAGGTCTGGGTTCGAGTCCCAGTTGCGACCATTGTCTTTTTCTATTTTTCTGTGTCTTGTTCTCATTCTAAGAAGTTATCTTTTTTGTGGCTTTTTTTTTAAATTTTGATAAACAATAATGATTGTTTCGCATCTCTGTGTCCTGAATTTCTGAATCAACATTACATATTACACTTGTATGTGTTGACGCACTTATTATAATTATGCTTGACTTGTTCATATATCTGAACACGCGTATCTATCAAACACAAAATGCTCAGGTTTTATCGTTAAATTGTGGAACGTGAATCGAACTGCGAAATATATCAGATAGTTACAATTATAATATATGTACTGAAAAAATAAAAAAAAGGCTTCCCATTTTGGATCGCATTTTTAGTGGAGAATGCCTTAGAACTATTTTAATGATAAAAGGGAATCAGATTTTTTTCCTTTTAAGACAGGCATACATTCCCGGGTTACGAATAACCTGACAAAAATTTGAAAATCTACTAACACTGAATAAAAATTGAAATCACGACGCCTGGGTGGGACAGGTCAAAATTTAAAAAGTCAAAACCGGATGACATTATTGCGGAAGCTAGTGCGCTCAGTTTTCTGTGAAAAATTCCTTCGACGCTAAAAGTAACTAGGTACTAATTAATGCAATAGCGTATAAATTGAAAGCAAGCATCTTTCATGGCAGCGAAAAATTAAAAATATCTCGAATTTGATTTAAGCCTGTACTTTAACTTACTTGCTGTGTGAATACTCTCCGAAACCAGCAAACATTCCTTCTTTATATCCGGGAGGTCGATATCTATATCCGTGTACTGCATTATTTCCTCTCCGATTTCCTTCTGAGACCCTGGCTCCGTCTTGATAGAAACACCCTCTGGGTTTTGAGGATCCATTGCACTGCTGTTAAGGTGTCTCTGAATAATATAATTGTGGAAGTGAAAAAATTAAAACTGTCACAGAACGTAAATTGTTCAAAACCGTTTGTGAGTGAAATTAAAATCAGCACTTTCTTATTTGACAAAAAAATTATCGACTTGAGTAATTCTACTAAAAATAATGTGTTTGTGAAGCCAGTCGGCAGTTTAATGAACACCTGACTGATTATAAACTGAACAAACGCGGCAAACAAACTGTGAAAGGAGAGCTAACGTCAGATCACGATAAATAATGCATAATGCAATGTAGGTTGCTGTGGATGGGAGGATTGTTGTCCATAGACAAACTTTGACAACTGACGAGAGGCTAGATAACAATTTATTATTCATTTGGAAACCTTCCGTAGCTCGACATCAAACGCAATAGACCAAACCTACGTGGTCTACTTTTCATATAAATCTTAATGAAACTCCTGATTTCTTAAAAAGATGGACTTATGATTTAAATACACAACGGCACTTGAATAGGATGAATTTGTGAATGAGCCGCCGCACTCTTAATTGAATCAATTTTAAGGTACAGATTTTGAAAAGAACACTACTTTTAAACTTAGTTACCACAAAATAACATTGGTTTCAGTCGGGACGGGTGGAAAAATATGCATTTAAATTTACATTTCATAAAAAAATCGTTAGGGCTGACATTTTATGTTTATTCGCATCGCATTCTTTCGCATCGCTTCGCGTACTGGACGATTTTCAAGGAACCAATCGATAAATATTAAAAAAAGATTGCCATATCACAATAATCACACACATTCGAGGAAGGTATGATGCTTTTTTCATGTTTTGAATAAATACATAATATGTAAAAATATATATATGATATATAATTTTTTTAAATTATTTTTTATTTTTCTGAGGGGTACTTCTTCGAGTCAACATAAAATATTTTCAATTTATGTATATTGTCTGTGGTATACTTGATAATGAAAGTGCATATATATAGGTACCCTTTACACACAGAGTTCGGAGCGGGACGTTCCCCGCGCCACTTCAGGCCGCCGCGCAGAAAAGTAAAGACCGAAAGTAAGATAACGGTTCACGGCGCAGTTCACTGTGAGACTTATCTGCGCGGCGGCCTGAAGTGGCGCGGGGCGCGTCCCGCTCCGAACTCTACGTGTAAAGGGTACTATATAGAAAAAAGAATGAATTTAATCCATAAACAGCTGATCAAAAATTCGGCATGAAAAAAAAATTTAAAAATTTATTTTTAATATTGTTCTAAAATAGCCTACGAAGTTCGGATTTTCGACATCTACGATCATAACAGATTAATCATTTCAATAGCTTCATTTTAAAGTAAATGGCTGGCCATGGAAAATTTTTAAATATTAACAATACATGTTTTACGAATGATGGAAAAATGTGGTCCAATTTCGGACCGCTATCAATCACAGAAAAATAAAAGTTGTCCACTTTTCGACCACAATCGCTCCAATGATAAAGTCAAGTTCGGTTTTTAGTTAAAAAGTCATATTTGTCTTTTTGTTTTATAATTTGAAGTAATGAATTTTTAGTAAGTACGTAAATCTTTAAATGTAGGAACTTGAAATTCTTCAAACGGGCGTCCTGTTGGGTAGTCCAAGGATTATTGTTATCAAGTTTAATTTGTAGAACTCCATTTAAATTTTTTTATTTCTTTTATATATTTAATAATATTATCATTCAATTTATAAAAAACAGTTTATTTATAAACAAGTTCTGCTAGGTAATTATTTAATTTTAATTTGACAGTTTGATAATGCCTTCAGAAGGCGAAACAGCTGTCACGTGTAAAAATAATTACCTTGCAGAACTTGTTTAAAAATAAACTGTTTTTTATAAATTGAATAATAATATTATTAAATATATAAAAGAAATAAAAAAATAAAAAAAGTCCCAGGATATTTTAAATCTTTTTATAATCGATCTTTGTACAATTTCTTTTGGTAGGAGGTTACATTTATACGCGGATCCCTAACAAATACTATTGTATTGTAGAGTGGATTGAACTAAAACTAATGGCCCATACAAACTAAGCTAGTAATTTAGTCGATTAGCGAGAATTCTTAAGCGTATTGATATCTTCTATGGCCTTTAATTCAACATTTTCCCAAGTTTTCCACTAATTATTAATACTGTATCGTCGGCGTATGTCGTAATTTGACCACGTTGTGTAAAGGTTGAAAAAAAAATCGATTACGTGTATAGTAAATATGATTGGTCCAAGCACTGTACCTTGGGGGATTCCAAAGATTGAAATCTCTTGATCACTATTAACACGTTGCCTTTTATTAATGCCAGTATTATTTTATTTTTTCAAATCGTCTCGTGGGATATTCTATCAAATGCCTTTCTGAGACAATGACCAAACCTTTATGAATGACCAAATATTTGCCAAATTTAGAGATAAAAAAAATATCTGCTTGCGTCTGTGAAAATAATATTGACGATCATTTTATCACTGCTATTAATATAAAATCTCATTAACGTCAGGTAGACTTTTGCAAAAAAGTATATTCAAATCATCTCAAAAAAGGCTATTGATAAATATATCAGAGATTATAACTGGAGTAAGCTCGTAGAAGAGAAGGATTGTATTCTATTATATCAGTCTAACTCCCCGAATTCGCAAGCTCTCTTATGTTTTTCGAACTCTAAGAAATATACTTACTCCTATAACACTAAAAACGGTTTACTATGCTCTCTGCCAATCCCAGTTAGCATATGGCATCATAATTTGGGGCGGCTGTGCTCTTAATTTTATTGATCCTCTGCAAAAAGCCCAAAAAACGATTTTACGTGCTATCAACAAGCGACCAACAAGATATTCCTCCAATAGACTCTTCACAGAATATAATGTCTTAAACATACGGCAACTTCATCTAAAATTTACACTAACACATTTCATGTTCAAATACAAGAAAAAAACTCTTTTACATCACAGTTACACCACCAGAACAATAACCAAACGACACTACAATGTTCCTACACTACGCACCACATCAGCTCAAAGACATTTCATGTACCTAGCTCCTAAAATGTTTAACCTTCTCCCCGAGAACCTAAAATCCGAAACCCAACCCCATATCTTTAAAAAAAAATTATCAAAATGGATCCTTACATTCAGTAACGATGATGAGTAAAAATTTGCTATTTTAATTGAACTGTAATATAATTGATACAACTTGTAACATAAATAAATTTAATGTGTTAATTAAATTACTAACTTAATTTGTTACTAAATATGTTACTTAAACTACTTAAATGAATTGCATAAGTTAATAGCTGTACACTGTACCTACACAATCTGTAAACTTCATCCGCCATAACACAGGGACATCCCTAGCATGGCGGATGAATTAACACAATTTTTTGTTCATTGTATAAACTTCTTTTAATAAATAAATAAATAAATAAATATGAAAAAATGAAATCTTTATTTAACAAATTTTACAAGAGTGGTTCTAAAACAATAGTGCAAAAACCGAAAACAAGACCTTATGCAATAAATTAATGGGTAAGCAGTGAATAATTATGTTATATAAATAAAAGGATAAACTATATAAAAAATGGAAAAGTACATCAACAAACAAAATATATGAAACAGAATACAAAAAAAAAACACGAAATCTTGTCAATAAACTTATAATTAAAGATAAAAATGACTACAATAAAAATAATTTTAAAAACTGTTTTAATGATACAAAAAAAAACCTGGGACGAGATAAATAATATTTTAAGACGTAAATCCAAAAACGATTGTGATGAAACTATAACACGATATATGTTAAAAGATAGAACTGAGGATTCTGTGTCAAATGATTTTGTGAATTACTTCTCGGATAGCATCAGCAACATGTTACATAAATGCAAACACAAAGCTGCTAACGTAGTACTGGAAGGACAACCTCATAGTTTATATATACTAAGAGCAACTATAACAGATATTGAAAAATCGTTAAAAAAATGAAAAACTCTAAAAGCACAGGTATTGACAATAAGAGAATGTTTGATTTAAAAAGAAATATAAAAACTCTTGGGCCAATAATAACTCATTTATTCAATATGATAATAAAGCAAGCAAAAATTCCACAAAAATTTAAAGGTAGCATCACTAGACCAATATTTAAAGGTGTAAAACACATTGAACTGGGAAATTATAGGCCTATTAGTCTAGTATACTATTTATTAGTTTAGTATACTACCAGCTTTAGAAAAAATCTCGAAATTTTTTTATCAAGTAAATTAAATAATTACATTGAAAAATTCGTTGTCATAGATCCAAATCAATATGGCTTCCAAAGAAAAAAAATACCGAAAAACTACTGAAGGATTTTTCCAATCATATAAATAATCAAATAAATAATAAATAACATGTTATTGTTATTTATTGTTATCAAGTTTAATTTGTAGAACTCCATTTTAATTTTTTTATTTCTTTTATATATTTAATAATATTATTATTCAATTTATAAAAACAGTTTATTTATAAACAACTTCTGCTAGGTAATTATTTTTACACGTGACAGCTGTTTCGCATTCTGAAGGCATTATCAAACTTTGGTCATGCCACATACAGACGAGGTATTTATGTTATTTCTAGATAGGATTTTGATGACTAATTTTAATTATGAGTAAACTGACTAAAATTATTAATGGTTATTACCCTTTTAAAAGATACCCAATTACTTATATTGTTTAAATTCGACTGGAGGTCGTTAAGTGCACTAATCGTTATTCCTAATATGAATCATTTCCAAATGATGACTCATGGTTTTATTTTCTAGTAAAATTATTATTATTGTTTAAAAATTGGTTTGAACATATCTAACAACGGTGAGTGAATTATATTGGTGTGTTCATTTATTAAAATTGCTTTAGGATTTTTTAAGTGCTTGTTAATTTCTAGTTGTTCTAAAAGATTTAGTTTATGTCCTTTATTTTGTATATGTAAAGGAGTTGGCTTATTATCGCCGCTAAGTGAGTGATTATCATCTAGGAGATGTTTAGCAAATTGTGATTGCATTTTATTATTATTTTTAAATGATCGCATATTTCTTTATTCGGTTCTTTGAACCTAGTATTAAAGGACCGGCCAGTTTGTCCAATATAAACAGCGTTGCATTCGTCACACTGGAGTTTATAAATGCCGCTATTTTTTAGTTTGCGTATTTTTTTTTTTGAATTTTTGAGAGATGATCCCAAATTATTATTAGTGCGGAAGGCAATATCTAATCCACAATTTTTGAGAACTTTAGCAATTTTATTGGATGTCGGTCCGACAAATTCTAAACATCCACATTTATTTTCGGTTTTATTTTTAATTGCTGGGTAAATTAAGTTAAGGTTATTTTTATGTTTTTTATGACTAATTATTTTATAGAATTAAACAATATAAGTAATTGGGTGGGTAAAGGGTAATAACCATTAATAATTTTAGTCAGTTTACTCATAATTAAAATTAGTCATCAAAATCCTATCTAGAAATAACATAAATACCTCGTCTGTATGTGGCGTGACCACAGTTTGATAATGCCTTCAGAAGGCGAAACAGCTGTCACGTGTAAAAATAATTACCTAGCAGAACTTGTTTATAAATAAACTGTTTTTATAAATTGAATAATATTATTAAATATATAAAAAAAAAAAAAATAATAATAATAAAAAAAAAAAAAAAAAAAAACATGTTATTGTTTTATTTATCGATAACTGTAAACCTTTTGGCACAATTAACTCTATAAAACTGCTAAAAACTCTAGAAAAAATTGGAATAAGGGGAAGTGTGTTAATTTTTTTTAAAGATTATCTTACAGATAGAAAAATATGTACCAACATAAATAAAACATTTAGTAAAACAAAAAATATATCTGCAGGAGTTCCACAAGGTTCCATATTGGGACCTACACTACATATCATCTATGTAACTATAATGAAAAAACTTTTCTCTTTTGTTAAACATTTTATATTCACAGATGATACGGCATTAGTATCACATAAAGATCTAAAAATTGCAGTGTAACACTTACAAATTGACTTTAATCAACTCTGTAAATGGTCACATGATGCAGGACTATTCATAAATGCTAAAAAAACCAAAGTAATGCATACAAGTTCATCTAATGCCAAATTTCAATTTAATTGTATATTATTTCTCATAATTTTAATTGCATCCATAAACATATTCAATTCAATAATTTAATTATATACATGTTCTAGTTTCTCTTTATTCTGCGGGGTAAATATGCCGAATTATAATTTTGTGCCATTATATTGCCTTAATAGGTAAAATTTCAGCACTATGAAACGGCAACGGAATATGACGACTCTGTTTGAAAATATTAGGGACGGCTAATAATTTAACAATTGAGTTTTGTACAACTTGGTCTTGTTTCAGATTGGTTACAGTAGTATTTCCACATATTTTTAATCCATACCACACAATAGATTCTGCCATTTAAGAAAAAATGAGTAGCTGCAGACGGATCACGAAAAAGCTGTTTCTCCACTGTGGGTCAGCATATGCTTCTTTAGATTATTATTTTGAGAACACGAGTAGCTACAGATGGAACACGAAAACGGTTTTTCTCCACAGTGAGTTAGCCCGTGTTTTCTCAAATTTCCCATAAGTGATCATGGATAGTTGCAGTCGGACCACGGGGTCACTAATGTGGGTCAGCATACTCTCTTCAAATTTTCCTTTTACAAAAATTAATTATTGCGGTCCAAACACGAGCGAGGTTTATCTGCACTGTGAGTCAGCATATGTTTCTTCATACTACTATTTAGAGAACATACGTAGCTGCAGAGAAAACACGAAAAAGGTTTTTCACCACTGTGAGTCAGCATATGTCTCTTCAAACTACCACTTTGAGAACATGAGAAGCTGCAGACGGAACACGAAAACGGTTTTTCTCCACTGTGAGTCAGCATATGGTTCTTCAAACTAGCCTTTAGAGGAAATGATTTGCTGCAGACGGAACACGAAAAAGCTTTTTCTCCACTGTGAGTCAGCATATGTCTCTTCAAATGTCCACTTTGAGAACATGAGTAGTTGCAGACGGAACACGAAAACGGTTTTTCTCCACTGTGAGTCAGCATATGGTTCTTCAAACTACCCTTTATAGAAAATGAGAAGCCGCAGACTGAACACGAAAAAGCTTTTTCCCCACTGTGAGTCAGCATATGTTTCTTCAAACTACCATTTTGAGAACATGAGTAGCTGCAGACGATACACGAAAAAGGTTTTTCCCCACTGTGAGTCAGCAAGTGATTCTTTAAAGTGCCCTTTAGAGAACATGAATAGCTGCAGACGGAACACGAAAAAAGCTTTTCTCCACTGTGAGTCAGCATATGATTCTTTAAATTTCCCTTTTGAGAACATGAGTAGCTGCAGACAGAACAAGAAAATGGTTTTTCCCAACTGTGAGTCAGCAAGTGACGCTTTAAAGATGACTTTAGCAAAAATGAATTGCCACACTTGGTACATGAAAAAGATTTTTCACCAGAATGGGTAAGCATGTGCCGTTGCAATAGTGACTTCATAGAGCAGGAGTATTTACACTGGGAACAGGAAAACCGTACTTCCCCAGAATGCGTCTCTAGGTCTGTCAATAAGCCTGAAAGAGATTAAGTATTAAACTTAATTAATGTTAAGTACAGACAATTCATAGACACGCTAATATTGAGAGTACGAATGGTGAATTCAAAATAATAAAAATCGGTTTTACCTGCTGTCTGAGTAATACTTTCAGCGCTCTCTAAGTATTCCTTTTTAATATCGAGGAAGTCCACGTCCATTTCGCTTTGAGTTATTCCCGTTCTATATTCTTCTTGGAGCCCTGGTTCTGCATTGATTGCAAAAACCTCTACAAAAACGGTATCTGGATAACAAAACAATTTTGAGATACATGAACAACACAAATATTGAACTACGTCGAGAAATATTTTAAAGACTTCTATAACAATAAAACATTATCACATTCGTGAGACCCCCTCTCCCCTAGTGTGACGTCACATATTTTGCAATTTTACATTTTTTCGTTTGCATTAAAGTTTTCAATTTTAATAATTTAGATTTTTGACGTCACAGGGCTGATGACCCCCCCGTACCCCTTATCACACAATGTCACACTTTTCTACACCCCCTCCCCCCTTAGGGTGTGACGTAATTTAAGGATGGCCCCTTATCTGAATCCGCGTATATTCCAATCACAAAAATACTTAGGTTTTATTGTAATTTTAGAAAAGTGAATCGAATTGAAAAATATATCAGATATTAAAATATGATTAAAAAATAAAAAAAAGGTTACATCGCGTTTTCAGTAGCGAAAGTGTTAGAACTATTTTAATGACAAAAGGAGTCGGAAATCATTAAAGATAGGCATGCATTCCCAGGTAACGAATAACTTGTCAAAAATTTGAAAATCTCCTACTATCACTCTCGTGATAGACAACTTAGACAGTCGAGGAATCGGACTCACGACGCATGTGTGGGACGCATAAACTCAGCCATTGACGGTTAACATGAAAAAAAAAAACTTAAAACCGGATGAAATTATTACGGGAAGCTAAAAGTAATTTCAAAATAATCCAATGGCGTATAAACTGGGACGCTAAAAGCAAGCATCTTTCATGGCTATCTTATATCTAACATTAGATTTTAACAACATGATTACAACCTTATTACAATTAACTACCTTTCTGAACATTCTCCGAATACAGCAAACATTCCTTCTTTACATCCGGGAGTTCGATGTCTATATCCGTGTTTGGCGTTATTTCCTCTCCAATTTCCCTTTGGGATCCTGGTTCCGTCTTAATAGGAACACTCCCTGGGTTTTGAGAATCCATTGCACTTCTGTTCAAGCGCTCTGTATAGTATGGTTGTCCACGCTCAACTGTAACAGAATACACATGGATTATAACTGTTTGTGAGTGATACTTAAATCTGCACTTTCTTTTTGACAAAACGTTTAACAACTCGAACTCAATATACTATGCTTGAGAAGTCAGCCGGCAATTGAATGAGCATCTGACCGATTATAAACTGAACAAACGCGGCACATTAATTAATCAATACGTAAATGTGAGCGAGTAAAAGAACAAACGGATGACGTGTGGCGAGAGCCCTCCATAGACAAACTTTGACAAATAACGAGAGGCTAGACGCTAGATAACAGTTTATTATTAATGGATGCCTCGCATATTTCGGGATAATAACGCGACAAGACCAAACAATATATGGTCAACGTTTTATACACATCATTTTAATGGAACTCATATTGCTTTCTTATTTACTGGAGCGATTATGGACAAAAAATGGACCACTTTTATTTTTCTCCAATTGATAGCGGTCAAAAATTTGACCGCATCTTCCTACCATTCGTATTACATTTTTTTTTTATTATTTAGAACATTTCCATAGCAAGCCATTTATTTTAAAACAAAGCTATTGAAATGCTTTATCTTTTATGACCAACGATGTTAAAAATAAATTTTAAAAATGTTTTTTTCCCGCAGAATTTTTGATCCGCTGTTCACAGTTAAAATAGTCCTTTTTCCATAGATCTTTAATTATTAAGTACACCGTACACCACAGACAACATACAGATGCTTCCACATACACATGCTCCACACCTCATCTTCAAAGATTACACAAGGCATAGGCCCTGAAGAAAATTATTTTCCTCAGGGCCTCCTGTAAGGAGTTATATTAAAAAAAATTAGGTTTCGGTTTTTTATTTATCAGGGAAAAAATGAAGATTTATGGAACTAGTTAGAATCTAACTGTTAGATGCATTGTCTTTGTAGTATGTAGTTTAGATATAATTTAGTCTCGGTTGGTTATAGTTCTGTTGGTGTAATTGTGATATATGAGTGTTTTTTGTAGTGTTTGTACAGAAAATGTGGTAGAGTAAGCTTAAGATGGTATAGACCAGTTTTCCGCAAACTTTTGGTGATCAAGGTACACCTACCAAAACAAAAAAAATTTAGAGGAACACCAAAGAAAAACACAATGTTTATTTAATATTTATTATTAAAATCAATATAATATGAAAACATGTTTAATGAGAATAATCGATAAGGGTCGAATGAAGGAATATATTGTCGGCCGCTTGTTGATAATACATATTACCATTTTTTGTGGAGGATTAATAATAGTTTGAGCACGGCCACTCCAAATGATGATGCCGTATGCTAATAGGGATTTGCAGAGAGCAAATAGTAGTTTTAAGTGTTGTAGGAGTAAGGATATTTCTAAGAGTCAAAGACTTGTGAATGCGGGAAGTTAGGCTGGCTAAGTTCTGATCCCAACCTGGATGTTGATCAGTCAAGACCCCCAGATATCTTATATGGGTGACATGTTCCTAGTTTGAGCAATTATAGGAAGAACCAGGATTTGGTCCAGAGTTAGTTATTATTGCATGATTGTTGGTAGGTCGGGTTGCAGCAGACGTACAGAAGGTTAGAGACTTCCAGCTTTGAGAGTAAGGAGATTATCGTCTAACCACTCAATTACAAATATTTAAATATATAAAGTTACGCCAAATAAACAAAATGTTTGTTTTTTTTTTATATGAGCTAACCGAAGATAAAAAAAAAAAACTTACAAATAATATGAAATTAATGTCGGCTAAATACCTCACATGCGAACTGGATAATATAATAAAAACAAAAATACTACACTGGCCTGGATACAGGTCTTTTTGTAATTTTTCACTTTTACAGTTATTTTCTTTTCACACATTGCGGACACAGATACAAGTATTCTGATATTGTAAACAATATTAATTGAGCTTGTTGTGTACATTCTGAAATTTATTTAGGACTTTTAGGGGGGCGGCAAAATTTTCCAAAAAATAATGTTAATATCTTGTAGGAAACTTAGATATATTTTTGTCGCTCCTACAATTCAGACGGATTGAAATGAGTATGGAATTTTTCATTTATTATTCGGACAAAACCGGGGGATCCCCTTTCTTTAAATGAATTTATAATAATGTATAATTGATCACTCAAGCGACTGTCGACACTGTCGGTAGTGAATTGCAAGAATTCCCAGAATTTTGTTTTGCGCTTGGAATGTCTATGACTTATATTCAGTGAGAATGATTTAGAGAGGTCCATGGGCGATGCTTCGACAGTTTAAAAAATGTTTCATGGATCATCATGTGTTCCGGTAGATCATGGGTCGGCAACCTTTTGTTGTAAAAGGGCCAAATCTTTTACATGGGGATAAGTGCGGGCCGCACTTGGGTCACATGTCATTACAGTATACCTATTCCAATTTGGGAGGCGGGTATGGGTACCGCAGGTACAGCAGAGGCGTAGCGGGGGTGGGGGGGAGCGGGTGGCGCGCCCCGGGCGGCACTTTTAACGAGCGGCAAAATTTCACAATAAATATTTTCTTGTAAAAATTTAACCAGTTAAGTTGATATTTTTGTCGCACCTGCGATTCGGATAAATGGGCACGGAATTTTTCATTACTTATTCTGTGACAAAACCGGAAAATCTCCTTTCTTTCAATGAACTTTTCATAATCTTGATCACTGCGACTGGCAACACCCTCTGTATTGAAATGCAAGTTTTGCCGATTTTTGTTTTGTGCTTGAATTGTTTATGGCTAATATTCAGTGAGAATGATTGAGTCCGTGGGCGTTGTTTCAACAATTCTAAGTGTTTTGATGGATCATCAAACCATCCATGTGTTCCAAGTGCAAAAATAGGAGGAAAACCATTTTCTTGTTCTGGGTCTAGTTTCAATTATAGCTGAAGACTCGCGTGCAGATTAACTCTTAGGTTAAAACCTGTTTCATGATCCGAATGATTTGTCAAAATTCCAGTAGCGGATTAATCTGCTGACCCATTTCGAAGAAAACCGTTCTAATATTTCGAGTGGAGTTAAAAATTTTGTTTCAAACCATTCTTCAAAATTCGTAATTCGTAGGAAAACCATAAGAATATTATGAGAATAATACTAATTAAAGCTGGGGACTCTTTTGTAGATTCACTTTTAATTTAAAACCAGTTTTGTGATCAGAATGTAGAATTCCAGTTGTCGATTCATCTGCTGACACGTTTTGAAGGAAAAAAATTCTCTTATTTGGGGTGCAGTTATAAAATTCTAGTTTGCAGTATGCAAAAACAACCATGTTCATGTGCTGAGTGAAGTTTTAATTCACCGCATTAAGATTTAATTTAAACCAAATATGTCTTCAGAATGTAAAATTTCTATTGTGGATTCATCTGCTGACTCATTTCGAAGAAGAAAGTTCTCTTATTCGAAATGCTGTTATTAAATTCTGGTTGCAGACTATGTATGTGCTGACAATAAAAAAAAATCCATTTTCATTTTTTGTGTGTAGTATTTATTCGCTGCATACATATTTAATTAAAATCTTTTTTTGTGTTCAGAAGACAAAGATAAATTAAATAACAAGTTTCAGATTCATCACGTACCGATTCACTTTAAATTTAAAACAAGTTTTGTGATCAGAATGTAAAATTCTATTTGTTGATTCATCTGCCTACACATCATGAAGGAAAAAATTCGCTTATTCGAAGTATAGTTTAGTATAAAATTCTAGTTGCGGACTTGTATGTGCTGCCAGAATCAAAGAAAATCCGTTTTCATGTTCTGAATGCAGTTTTGATTCGCCGCTCACGGATTTAATTTAATACAGTTTTGTGTTCAGAATATAACCGTAAATCAAATCAAAAAATTCAGAATCATCATGCATCGAGAAAAGCTTTACATTTGAGTTGCATACCAAATGTAGCAAAATTCTGAGAAAGCGACTATTCCACGTGTAAACTATTAATTGGGGACTAAAATTTCGAGATGCGAAATCCTTTTTCGATTTCCAAGAGCATTCATAAATTTGTTGTAGAATTTGTAAACATAATTTATTTTTGAAGAGTGATTGTGATTATAAAAAATTGCATAAAATAAGGTCGTAATAAGATTTCCACGTACCCTCCCCCCCAGCCCTTGAAAATCTGCAGTTGAAGTACCATAAGGGGGGCGGCAAAATTTTACTCCGCCCCGGGTGGCCGACACCCACGCTACGCCACTGGGGTACCGTCGCCCTGGGAACCATTTATTGGATAACCAACACCTCTGTCACAGGTCACCCCGAGTGGTTCGCAACGTTTGGTGACTTAGCTGGGGTGCTCGGATTCTTGGGAGTAAGGTTTGTCCAGGTCTTCGCGGCGGATGCATCTGCCCGTCAGCTGCATGATAGGCCGGATCGGGAGAGAATGATTGAGGGAGTTTCTTTGACTTCTCTCTCGGAACATCACCTTGCACCGCAGTGAGAGGGATTAATTCATACGTCCGTCACACCTGGACACACTGACCCCCAGAATCGTATCCACCCCTCATGCCCCTTCCAAGAACTTCCTCTCCATCCCATCAAGATACCCCCTACATCCCATCCCCAAATTCGACATGGGCCTTGAGGGGAACCATTTTCCTGGGTGCAGCTAACGTAAAAAAAATACCTTCATTATTCATGTACAAAATGTTTAGTAGTATGCATTTTTAATTCCTTGTAGTTTTCAGAAGGCAACATGTTGATTTGCCTTCTGAAAATCGCTTGGTTGATTATCGATATTCACTGGTAAGAGGTTTTCAAAAATCTCCATCTTGCATGAGATCTTTTTGAAATCAGCAAACCGATTTTCAAACTCAGTTTCCCTTCGCTCCTTTTCTCACTCCCTTTCACTCTATCGTGTATGATGTCGTCCGTCACATGCGTTATGGCGATAATCTCGCGGGCCGCACCAAGAGGCCTCGAGGGCCGCATGCGGCCGCGGGCCGCAGGTTGCCGACCCATGCGGTAGATCATCAAACCATCCATGTGTTCCAAGTAAAAAAATAGCAAGAAAACCATTTTTTTGTTTTGGGTGTATATCGTATAATCGTTCCATAGCTGACCTGTTGAACTCTACGCTACGGGGTAATCTCTAAGGCCGTCTCGCAATGAATAATAATATTGCCAAAATCGCGAAAGTTCGTGACTTCAACGGGCATTGATGATTAAATCATCAAACCATCCGTGTGTTTCAAGTGCAAAAATAAGAGGAAAACCAATTTCTCGTTCTGGGTGTAGTATCGTTTAAAGCTGAGGACTAGCGTGAAGATTCACTCTTAGGTTAAAACCAGTTTCATGTTTCAAATGATCTGTGAAAATTCCAGTAGCGGATTAATCTGCTGACGCATTTTGAAGAAAACCTTTGTAATATTTCGAGTGGAGTTAAAAATATGGTTTCAAACCATTCTTCACAATTTTTTATTCGTAGGAAAACCGTGCGCATATTATGAAAGTAATATAAATTAAAGCTGGGGACTCGCAAGCAGATTCACTCTTAATTTTAAACCAGTTTTAGGATCAGAATGTAAAATTTCAGTTGCGAATTCATCCGCTGACACATTTCGAAGGATAACATTCTCTCATTCGAAGTGCATTTATAAAATTCTAGTTGCAGACAATGTATGTGCTGCCAGAATAAAAAAAAAATCATTTTCATGTTCTGAGTGTAGTTTTGATTCGCCACATACAGACTTAACTTAAACCAGTTTTGGGTCCAGAATGTAAAATTCTAGTTATTTGGATTCATCTGCTGACATATTTCGAAGGAAAACATTCTCTTATTCAAAGTGCAGTTATAAAACATTTACAGTTATGTAACATCCTCAACATAAACGACATTAAGAAAGTGTACTACGCTTTATGTCAATCACGAATAGAGTACGGGATAACTGGATGGGAATCTGCCTTGAGCACTCACATGGACCGGCTAAATATAGCCGAAAAAGGAGTACTAAAGACAATTTGAAATTACCGGTTAGAACTCCGACAGAAGAATTGTTTCAAAGCATTCAAGTCTACAACATACAAAAACTTTATGCAAATTTTTTTTTATTTAAAATTAAAAAAAAAACATCAGAATACTCAACTGTCCAACATAGATACACAACCAGGGCAATAAACCAAAATATTCTAGCTGCAGCCAGTTTGAAAACATCTTTTGGACAAAGAAATATGAAATTCAATGCGACAAAACTATACAACGCTCTACCAACTCAAACAAAAAAAATAACAGAAATAAATAAATTTAAAATAAAAGTAAAAATATATATTTTTTTTTTTTAACATGAGATCCACATAGGAGGCCCTGAGGAAAATAATTTCCCTCAGGGCCTATGTCATCCTTGGGGATGCTGTGTGGAGTTTTTTTTAAGGAAAAGGGGGAAATGAGAGTTCTGGGAAGGAAAAGGGTTTAAGGGGTGGGTAGGAATCTGGGGGTCAGTGAGTCCTGGTCATCCGCCTCCAAGACCTAGACAAACCTCAGCCCATGAACCCGGGCACCCCTGCTAAATCACCAAACGTAGCGAACCAGCAAATGGTTGAGAGAATAGTGATAATGAACTATCAAACATACTGAAGACCATGTAAAGACAACTGGATACTAAATACAAATGTGGAAAAACTAGAGGCCGCCTCAGAACAGGAAACCCTAGTGAGGAGGACTGTGAAAAAAAAAACCTTAATATAATACAATTTATAAATACATTATGTACAAATTTTGCTATAGATACTAATAAAAAAAAATTCTAGTTGCAGACTATCTACGTCCTGCCAGAATGAAATAAAATCTATTTTCCTGTTCTGAGTGTAGTTTTATTCGTCGCATACAGATTTAACTAAAACCAGCTTTGTATTCAAAATGTAAAATTCCAGTTTCACATTCATCCGCTGACACATTTTTTAATTTTTTTTATTAGCGAAATTTTTTTGATACATCGGAGTAGGTACATACATAATAACATAAAATATAAAATAGTAGCAAAAAAAGATCCCACAAAGGCGAAGCCTGTGTGTGGGTATTATATTATAGATCATGTACGTGGGTATTATACGTCAGTCCGCGGCGGCCTCGAGGGTCAAACGAAAAGATTGATCGATATTGCCCGTCGCCCGGCTCGGTGATGGTCTGGGTTTTTTTATAAGCTTTCACAAAGCGTGTTTGTTCCTTGCCGACATAATGGATGAACTTTCCAAAATTTTCATTTGGTTACCACGGCTGCGTTCGTAAACCTGGTTTTGCCCATCATTTATTACTGTCATCCTGTTCGGGCTATTACCTGACTTAAGACCTTTGTGTTTACCGCCTTAATTGTATGTCAGCACTGGCGAAATTAGTTGGGAAAATACATGCATTAGGTTGAGGTACTGTGGATTCTAGCCATTAAAAAATACCTAAGGTACATCAACTGCTTTATAACATTGATCCGTAGCAGCACGAACTATTAAGTACCCGTTTAATTATTGACTATGGGTTTTTTTTTCAACGAGAGGACGGGCAACACCGAGGTTAGAGGGGGCGTTAGTTTTTCCGGTTCCGGCGGGAAAGAGAGAAGAAGAAACTCACTCTCGCTTCAATGATGTTTGGGCAACATCATAGCTGGGACAGTCAATTAGTATTTTAATCTTAGTATATATTAAAAAGGACGTAATGTTTTAAAACAAATGGGTGCCGTGTTACTTTTTTGTTTCCATCCTACTTGTATCGAACGAGTCCGCAAAAGCAAATGAGATAACTAAAAAAGACAATATTGGACAATATATTTACGCTCCCACACAGTACCGTACCGCCAGCACCCACAATTACACAGTACCATGCCGCCAGCACCATTTCGCCTCACACCACACCCCCAAGCAATTAGAGAGCTGCTATTGGCTAACGAGACGAGGGGCGTTTCACGCATCCTCCAAAACGATGTCTAATTGCTATTTTATTCTTCAAAATTAATTTAGCAATTAAAAATGCAAACACAATTGATAATGAACACACGCAGCATGAAAATCAAACTCAAAAATACATCTCACACCTCTACAAGAGACTACAGACAGCAATGAACCCTGCCACGAGAATAGCTGCCTATTTACGTCACCCCCACCATACAACCACGGGAGCTGTGATTGGCCCATGATGAACAAAGAAAAATCTAAATCGGGAATATTTACGTCAATGAATTCATGTTCTCAAAAATTTGGAGCTAAATTCTGAGAAATTGGTGATAATTACGAGCTAAAAATAAATATCCTCGCAGAAAAATGGACACAAGCAAGTACAATCACTTGAAAACTGACGCCTACCATTGATTCTTGCACTTTAATAAAAATGTTTAATCCTTGAAATTCTACTTTGTACCACAAATGTAACATTGTATCTTTTTTTGTAAAAACAATAAAAATCATGTGAGATTTTGGTTTCGGGGATCGGGACTCTCTTGGTACTGGCTATAATATACAAATTTTACAAATCTTCTCAAAAGTCGTAGCAAACAGGGAAAAAGGGTAAAAGGACCAACCTACACAAAGAATAGGAAGTGCTATACCTCCAAAATCCAACCCAGTTTTGCTCTATAAATACAGACCACACATCGGTCACAAATCAGTTAAAAATTACCAGCCAAGAAACAATCCCGAAGAAACCAAAGTCTCCAAGTTCAAACTCTTTTCAAGTGTTTTATTTAAAAGTAATAACTTCAGTTCTACCTTCTTCCCAGTATCCCAGTAATCCCAAAAGTCTCCAAAGTCTTCAAGCCTTTACAAGTGTTTAATCAGTTATAATAGATTAAATTTTGCCAATTTTACTTAGAATCATTCAAAAGTATTAAATTCGTGAAAGTCCATTGGCGTACGCCAAAAAACCCTTGGCACATAAAGATTCCATTGGCGTGCCATTTGTGTCCAGCTCCCTATTTTTATACAGTATATTTTATTTTTTTATTTTATTTATTTATTTAAACGCCCATAGGGCTTTTACATAAAGTGCAGTACATGTTTTTGGTAAAGTATAGGAAATAACAAAATATAATATAAACATAATATAACTGTAAGAAAAAAAATAAAGATAACATAAGATATAAGAAACAAAACATAGATAACACTAGATATGACACAAAGCAGGTAAAATAGAATATATGGTCACGTAAATTAATGTGAGATAGTTATTTTAATTATAAAGAGAAATAAGACAAGATTGTCATTATTTATGTTTATAATTAGCAATCTTTGTTATACATATTTGGTACGTGTTTATCGAAACATAGCTACAATAATATATCGATAAAGGTGCTATATAGTGCATGAAATTTATAGCTTTATTTTAAATGTTCTGATATACTGAGTTTAAATTTAGAAATCGATTGATGTCGATAAACGTCAATTGAAGTATATTTATTTCCGAGTATATGAAGTCTTTGTATTGGAGAGTTTTCAAAATAATTATTAGTAGAATTGGTAACAAAGTAAAGTGCATTAGAACGGGTATCACGCGTGGGTACTCTCAAATTAATTTTACAAGTTAAATCGAGGGCGTCCAGTCTGCCATTTGCAATAGTACGTACAAACGTCACGTACACTACTCGAATACGAGAAATCATTGTGCAACGGTAACGACGGTAAAGTTTAATATGCCGATATTGTTCATCCGCGGCATCCGGACGACTCATTCCAAGATATCATGGCGATCGGTTATTTAATTGCATCGAGCCGATCACGCTTGCGGGTACCTGCCGAATGTCGACTGTAAGATCGATTCCTTTATTGCACGAAATACCCTGGACACGCGCTCCGCTGGGTGATAATAAGATCAACGCGAGCCGTAATACGTCGGAAGTCCCTTCGTGCTCCCTGGCGCGCCTTGTACCCTCGCTGGAAGGGAATTCCATTTGGCCCTAATTCGGATGAAGATCAGGCATCGTCTCCGGAAATCCACATGACGATCGAGCATCGTCTCCGGAAATTCACGTTACATGAATGAGGTCCTGCCTTGCCGCGGAGGAGACTGAAGGATGTCGATCGGGCTGGCCATCCGGCTCATCCTGGCCATCCCGTTGTGTTGAGATGCGGATCGACTAGGAAGTGTAGGGAACGTTAGTTAGATTAGATTGCATTCGGTCCTTGGGGTGAGTCACACTGTTATACTTGTTATCATTTGCTTTCGGTACAATACACGTTATATATTTTAATTTCCAAAGTGAAACCTGTGTTTTATTCAAATACCCGAATAAGCTGGAGACCTCATTTCATGCCCCGCCTTGAGTTGGAGTGTATGCTCTACCTGCCACGAACATAAATCTGCAACCGCAGATTTTTGGCGCTCGGAGATTCCGAAAAGTTTGTGGTAAAAAACCTGATGCTAGAGAAACATACCTGTAGAAAATCAACGTGTCCATCGAAATTAGTGACCTGACAAATTGATCCGGCGACAATCGATCCCCCGATAATTGGTCCGCCGACAGTTGATCCCTTCCACAGTTGATTCCTCCGACAGTTGATCCCTCCGACAATTGATCCCTCCAACAGTTGATCCCTCCAACAGTTGACCCCCCCGACAGTTCGTAACCCCGACAGTTGATCCCTCCGACAGTTGATCCCCCCTACAATTGATACCTCCGACAGTTAATCCCCCCGACAGTTCGTACCCCCGACAGTCGATCCCTCTGACAGTTGATACCTTCCTACAATTGATCCCTCTAACAGTTGATCCCCCCAACAGTTGATCCCTCCGACAGTTGATCCCCCCGACAGTTGGTCACCCCGACAGTCGATCCCTCCGACAGTTGATCCCTCTGACAGTCGATCCCTCCGATAGTTGATCCCTCCGACAGTTGATCCCTCCGACAGTTGATCCCTCCGACAGTTGATCCCCCCGACAGTTGGTCCCCCCGACAGTCTATCCTTCCGACAGTTGATCCCCTAAAAGCTTATTTCTTCAAGTATGCAAAGAGGATATACGGCCGTACAACCGAAGTCGATATACTTATATCTAAAGACATCTTGAGTGAAAATCCGCTGAAGAAGTATACAATAATTTCGACTCTCCGAAGAGCGTGCGGTTATAACAAAATACGACATACTTATACGTGCAGTCGGTTTAGCAAAAAACCTTAGATTCCTACTGCATGACTTTAGCCGTGTATGGTGACTAGATCTGAATCTATCCAGGCAAATTTTCCGCCCTGCGGTGCAACACGATGAGCCGAGAGAGTCAGGCTGGAGAGTTCCAAAGGTCTCCCTGAAGCAGTCTATCCTGATCCGGCCTGCCATGCATTAGGCGGGCACAGGCATCCCCTGCCAAGACTTAGACAAACCTCACTCCAAGAACCCGGGTACTCCTGTTAATTCACCAAACGCAGCGAACCACTTGGGGTCACCTATGACAGGGGTGTTGGCTAGCCAATAAATGGTTCCCGGGGCGGCGGTAAACACATCCGCCTCCTAAATAGTTAAAAGATATAGCGTATAAATACACTGCATATACATATAAGTACGTCGTGTTTTGCAATTCGTTGGTATTCATTCAGAATTGAAATAGCTTTAGTTATGTTTGGTGACTAGATCTATATAGTCAAGTACATTTTAAACATCTTCTTTCCCTCCACACTGCTTTCAGCCTCACAACATACAAAATCGGGGATGCCACTGGCTCCAGGCGTTTGGGAGCAGTTAGGACTCTTGTGTTGGATTAAAAAGATATATATCACGATTTTTTTTATTTTTTACGCTGGTATAGTGTATGTAGGTTTAGTCTTATTACTTGAAATGGATTTAGCCGTATTTGGTGACTAGATCTGAATAACCGGGTAAATTTTCCACATCTCCTTCCCCTCTCCACTACCTTCAACCTCAAAACATTCCGAAATTGGGGATGCCATAGTTTTATTTGCTCGAGATGGTTGGGAGCAGTTGGGACTATTTTGTTATATTCAGATAAAAATAGTTATATTATATGTAAGAAGGAATCATAAGCGGGCTTTTGCTAAGCCAACTGCACGTTTAAGAATGTCGTATTTTGTTATTGCCGCATGATTCTTCGGAGAGTCAAAATTATTCTTAGTAAAAATATTTTTACAGCGGATTTTCACTCAAGAATTAGATATAAGTATATCGACTTTGGTTGTACGGCCGTATATCCTCTTTGCATACTGAAGAAATAATCTTTAGGGGATCAACTGTCGGATTGATCAACTGTCGGGAGGATCAACTTTAGGGGGGATCAACTGTCGGAGGGAGAAACTGTCGAGGGGATCAACTGTCGGCGGACCGACTGTCGGAGTATCAATTATTGTCGCCATACCAACTGTCATGGAGTTATGTTTTGCCATCTCCAGTTTTCTCTAGGGGGTCGGTCTCTTTCTTAGCACGTTGTACGTGCCAACTCGTTTATTTTTATCATTTTGTATATTGGTATCTGAAAAAGGTTAAAAATAATTGAGACTGTAAAACAATTTTCAAAAATATTTATTAGATAATAAATAATATTTAATTTCCCTTTGGCTATTGCACCAATCTCCTCAGATATTTATTTTACAAATCAAAGTTTTAATCGTAATTATTTGAGCCTCGGAAAAAAAACAAAACAAGCGTGCTCTCCCTCCGAAAGACCCTATGCGACTGGCAGTTTTGGCGAATTATTCCGGTCTTTTCACGGAGTAAGATTTTACCATACACTTTGTATGGCGGCAAATAATTGAAAAATTCGGGAAGTTTAGGTAAATAACAATAAAAATCTGGATACGTTGAAGTATTTTTTTATTCATTTATAAGAATTTGTATCATGTTTACTTCGAGACGAAGGAAGGATTTTAAAAATAAATGTCTGTAATTGGCCATACTATGATTCCAGTGGAGGCATTTTCGAACGCTTTACGTAAAGTTCCAGTATGCATTTCACGATGGATTAAAAATTTTACGATTAAAAAATTTCATTCACATTAAACATTAGTCATTTTTCTTACAACCCCTATAGAATTTTTATATAAATTATTTGAAGTATTGCTTCTACCACGATAATACAAACTGATGTTTAGCGCTTTTTGGGGGACTATCTGCTGTTTCTATGATCTAAGGCTTTTGTGTGTATTTAAGCGGTTTTAGTATGATTAAAGAATTTGAAGTCCTACAACGGTGCCTATCAACGAAAAACATAAAAATATTTTTTATATTTCAACAAGTCGCACACTTCATTCAAAAACATACTAACTTCGAGGGTTTAGTTTAAGTAATAAAACTTTAATTAAAAAAAGACATTGTAAGTGTAAGGTAGGATTTTAAAATATCTTTCTAAGAATTTAACAGTCGTATTTAATTAAATGAAGGTACTATGAGCGAAACTCAATCGAAAATCTGGAAACAGAAAAATATATTTGCACCTCTGGGACTCGAACCCAGGACCTCCCTACTTTCCGGGTGGGTGCTCTTGTCCACTGAGCTAAGGTGTCGATATCAAATTCAGTCACCTTTAACTGTACCATACTTCGACTAAGAACCACCCATAGTATCTTCATTTTTCTTAACGCATATTTTTATTGGCTGCCATCTTTATGTATGATTACAAGATTCAAAGATAGTTCAAACTATCCCTTTTAGAACATGAAGAGTGGCAGATGGAACACGGAAAAGGTTATTCTCCACTGTGAGTCAGCATGTGACGCTTTAAAGACTGACCAACTAAGTAAGAATTACCACACTTGGAACATGAAAAAGGTTTTTTTCGACTGTGAGTCAGCATGTGAACCTTCAAATTTCCCTTTCGAGAACATGAATAGCTGCAGACGGAACACGAAAAAGGTTTTATTCCACTGTGAGTCAGCGTGTGATTCCTCAAAGGTCCCTTTAGAGAACATGAGTAGCTGCAAACGGAACACGAAAAATGTTTTTCCCCACCGTGAGTCAGCATGTGAGTCTTTAAAGACGACTCTGCTGAAAAAGAATTACCACACTTGGAACATGAAAAAGCTTTTTTTCCACCGTGAGTTAGCATGTGTCGACCCAATTTTGCCTTCTGAGAAAATGAATAATTACAAACAGAACACGAAAAAGATTTTTTTTCACTGTGAGTCAGCATGTGAATATTCAAATATCCCTTTCGAGAACATGAATAACTGCAGACGGAACACGAAAAAGGTTTTATCCCACTGTGAGTCAGCATGTGATTCCTTAAACATCCCTTTTGAGAACATGAATAGCTGCAAACGGAACACGAAAAAGGTTTTTCTCCACTGTGAGTCAGCATATGTATCTTCAAAGTACCCTTATGATAGCTTGAGTAGCTGCAAACGGAACACGAAAAAGGTTTTTCCCCACCGTGAGTCAGCATGTGTGTCTTTAAAGACGACTTTGCTGAAAAAGAATTTCCACACTCGGAACATGAAAAAACTTTTTTTCCACTGTGAGTTAGCATGTGTTTACCCAAATTTGCCTTCTGAGAAAATGAAAAGTGGCAAACGGAACACGAAAAAGGTGTTTTTCTACTGTGAGTCAGCATGTGAATCCTCAAATTTCTCTTTTGAGAACATGAATAGCTGCAGACGGAACACGAAAAAGGTTTTTCTCCACTGTGAGTCAGGATATGTATCTTCAAAGTACTATTATGATAGCATGAGTAGCTGCAAACGGAACACGAAAAATGTTTTTCTTCACTGTGAGTCAGCAAGTGAGTCTTTAAAGACGACTTTGTTGAAAAAGAATTACCACACTTGGTTTTTTTCCACTGTGAGTTAGCATGTGTTGACCCAAATTTGCCTTCTGAGAAAATGAATAGTTGCAAACGGAACACAAAAAAGGTTTTTCTCTACTGTGAGTGAGCATGGGTCTCTTCAAACTTCCGTTTTGAGCACATGAATAGCTGCAGACAGAACATGAAAGAGTTTTTTTTTCGCTGTGAGCCAGTGACGTTTCCGTGTGACGCTTCAAAGGCGACTTAAATGAACATGAATTGCCACACCTGGAAGAGGAAAAAGGTTCTTCGCCAGAATGGGTATACATGTGTCGTTTTAATTTTGACTTAATTAGGCAGGTGAATTTAAAATGGAAACAAGAGAACCGTTCTTCCCCACAATGCGTCTTCAGGTCTGTCGTCAATAAGGCTGAAAAAGATTAAGAATTAAACTTAATTATTGTAAGTACAGTCAATTCATTAACACGCAATTATCGAAAGTACGAATGGAGAATTTGAAAGACCAGAAATCGATTTTACCTGCTGTCTGAGTTATTCTTTCAGAGCGCTCTAAGCATTCCTTTTTAACATCGAGGAGGTCCACGTCAATTTCCGTGTAAGGAATTCCCATACGATATTCTTCTTGGAGTCGTGGTTCAGCGTTGATGGTAAAAGCGTCTGCGAAAACGCTACCTGGAATAACAAAACAATATTTAAATTTTAATTAAAGTACCGTAAGAGATAAGAAGAAAACACAAATATTTTACTACGCCAAGAAATATTTTAAAGACTCCTATAGCAATTAAATTAAATTAAAAATAGTCTGTTATCAACTATATGCTGCTCTTAAACCTAGCCTGAATGTGAACCAACACGGTTTTATTAGTGGTAAATCAACAACCACAAATCTTTTAACTTTCACAGAGTACCTCCAGGATAATTTGGATAACAGAATACAAGTGGACACTGTCTATACCGACTATAGTAAGGCGATTGACAAGGTCGATCACTCATCCTTGTTAAACAAGCTTTAAGAGATTGGTATTCACGGCAATCTCTATCGTTGGCTCTCCTCTTATATCTCCAACCGTAGTTTAATAATAGTAGTTGCTGGATTTAAATCCGATTCTGTTGCTGTTACATCGGGAGTTCCTCAAGACAGCCTGTTGGGACCATTATTATTGAACATTAAGATGGTCCAAGCCCTCATAGTAAAATTTTTTTTTCAAATATAGGTGTCGCCACCCCCTTCATTTGTTACACGTACCGTTTCTATTATGTGTAATAAATTTCAGCCCTCTATCTTATATACAAGGGGGTGCTCATCGAATTAGAAGTTTCTGACAAAAGTTCAGGATTTTAAGTAAAACACGTAATTTAAGGTTTATTAATATTACAAGTATTTTAATCAAATACGTATACTAAGTATTTAAATGGAACCAAATTTGGAAACAAAGCAATAATTTACATAATATTAGTCACAATCTTTCAAAACTATGTTTGCTAACTCTTTTTGGATGTTTCAGTAGAAACGATTTTTCTATTTTGTTCAACGTTGTGAAGTAAAAATTGGTATTCTTCCTCATTCTATAACGTGTTGTTATCTTCTAATAGTTTAACACCTCTCTCCACTGTATCATTAACAACACGCACATTTTTGAGGCAGCTTTTGCCTTGAAGGTAATCAACATTGTCATTCCAAGTCTCAGGAGATAATCGCAAGAAAGAGTCCTTGATATCGAGAACTAAGTTATTTGTGTTGAAAAGCTTCTAATGTAACCTATGCAAGTTTAGCAGAATTACCTCGTACCGAACGATTACCGCCAACAGAACTTATTTTTTGAACAATGGCCTGTTTCTCAGCATCAGACAGCTTGTCAGAAAATAAGGCAAATGCAACTAGTTCATCTGACGAATATCATAAATGACGCTCTAAGATACCCCTAGCCGCTTTACTGATTTCTGAATCACTGGCTTCGTACAATTTTAAGCTTTTCCAAAATAGTAAGTCATTTACTAGCTTTATTAGCTCTTCGTAATCATCACGAACTTGATTCCCCCCAGATAGAGCGGATGTAAAACTTTTAAGCGTATTTTCAGCAAACTGTTCTGGGTTCTTATTGAGGTCAAGACAATCGTAGTGCTTCTTCGATAATGTTTCCCAAATATAGCTGAATCTTTTGAAAAGTGGGATTTGAGGAGAGCTTGATGGCCCAAAACACAGAATAAATATTTTTGAAAGCATTATTTGAAATACGCCATGACGACAAGCAAGCCACAAAAGATCACGTCCTGTCTTTTCTTCTAAATGAGTGCAAGCTCCCTTTTTGGCAACGGTGTTAGAAGTAGTAGTGTCAAAACTCATAGCCCGGACTTTATTTGTGACATTCGATTGTTGCATTGTGTCAAAAACAGCATCAGATATTTGTTCCCTCGTTCCCGCAGTAAGTTTAGGTACTCCTAATAGTTTTTCACAACCATTACTCTCTCCTGCAATTTTTTTCAAATTCAAAGCGCTTGCCTGGGCAATATCAAAAAGTTTGTCTAGTTCTTTTGTAAACAAATACTCTCTTTTTCTTTGTGCTTCAGAATTTGTTCCTCTAATTTTCTTCAATAGCAGCCAGTTCTTATGAAACTGAATCAGTTTTCCCATTGCAGTTATTTTGTTGTCTGGTCGGAATACTAGATTTACTCCATACTTCTATAAGTTCTTGAATAAGTTCATGCGCGGAATCTTTCACATTTTTGGATTCATTTAGTATGTGGTGATAACGAAGTAAAACTTGCCGAAGAGTAGGAAGTTGGTTAAGCCTCATCAATGGCTCAATATCTCGAACCCCAAGTAAAAAAATTTCGTCATTTTTTCGATTAGATGAACACATTTTATTACACAGATTCACTTAACAGTTTACTAAATAAGTATCAAAACTGTTTAAATTTGTCTATAAAACTCTTCATTGGTTTATTTAAATAAATATTTAAAAGTTTAACACGCAAAACTGTCTTGTAACAAAAAGTAAAAATTAAGTATTGTTCAAAAAAATTCAAAAACAACACTCGATTGAGCACCCCTTTCTGCGTGTGCTATCTCGCTAAAATTTTACTGTGTTATTACAATAAATACATGTAACAAATTCACGGGGTGGCCAAATGAAAAATATTAAAAAATATATTTTGGACCACCTTATTGAACAACTATATCAATGATGTTGATAATTGTTTCTAAAACTCGCAAACCATCCTGTATGCAGATGACATGAAAATATTTTCACCTTTAAACTCAATCGAGGACTGTCTGAAGCTGCAAGATGATTTGCAACGTTTGAGCATGTATTGTAATGCCTATTTATGGAAATAAATATATCTAAGTATTTCGTTGTGCGCTTTACTAGAAAAAAAAATGTGTTTATCCATGAATACTCAATTAATCACGTACCATTATCTGTCACATCCGGAAGAAAAAAACTTGGGGTTTTACCTGATAGTAAACTAAATTTCAATAAACATATCGATCACACAGTCACTAACGCATCTTCTATGCTTGGTCTCATAATCCGATCCTGTAAAGAATGCAAAGATCTTATTACTTTCAAAACACTATATTTCTCGTATGTTCGTAGTATCCTTTTTTTTTATAAAAGGCGGAGACGGTTTACAAGTACATGTTCCCGTGAGCACTTAGGCCATAGGCCCATTGTGCTACCTCCCATTTTACCTCAATCATTTAGCAACAACCCAGTCCCTTTAATAAAGTTCACCAGGGTTGTCACCGGATATGTGGCTATGTCTTCTGGTTCTACTGTGTGTCTCCCCAGGTATCTGAGCCTAGTTCCCACCAGGGCAGGACATTGGCACCATAAGTGAATTGGAGTTTCTTCGTCCTCTTCACATTTCCTGCATCTATTGGTGTTTTCCACTCCCAATATCTGCATGCGTCTCCTGAGATGGCAGTGTCCCGTTAGTAGTCCTACCAGTTCCCTCAGCGAGTTTCTGTCCATATTGAGTAGTTTCCTGGTTCGTCTATGGTCTGGTCCTTTTATGAGTACTTTAGATTGTCTCATTCCAGGTGCCCTCTCCCATTCTTTGCAGTGCTGGGATTCGACCCACCTATCAATATGTAGTTTTACGTGGCAAGCTGCTACTCCTACAGCCGGCTCGGATCCCACAAGTGGTGCTTTCGCCCCTTTCCTTGCTAGTTCATCAGCCCGCTCGTTGCCCTCAATACCTTTATGTCCTGGTACCCAGATCAGGGTTATTTTATTGATGGTAGCAAGTTCTGTAAGAATAGTCCTGCATTCCTTTACCAGTCTAGAGTCACATCGGTTACTTTCCAGTGCCATTAGGGCAGCCTGGCTATCAGAACATATGGTTATGTTCTTATTCCTGTACCCGATACGTAAATTCTCCTGTGCGCAGGCCAAGATGGCTTCCATCTCAGCTTGAAACACAGTACAGTATGTTCCTAGAGGTATACTGAGTTCCCTCTTGGATCCCTGCAGACAGACCCCGGCCCCTGTTACTTCCTGTTTGGAGGTTGGACCTGGAACGGTGTCCCATTCCTCCCTTGTGGGGTAGATCACCCCGAACTGCTGTTTAAAGAAATAGTCGGCTTGTTTGCCGTCCTGCTTCATTCCAGCTGTCGGGCTAATTGCCCTCAGTCTTGTTCCGATCTCTGTATGACTGTTTTTGGGCAACTCACCTCTCCATTGACCTTTACATTGTAACCTGTGGGCTGCCGCCATCGCTGCCCCCTCTATTTCTAGGTTTAGTGGGGGTAGGTTCAGCAGCACTCCCATGGCTAGTATCGGAGTGGTTCGCATAGCTCCCGTGATTCCTCTGCATGCGCAAACTATAAACCAGAACAATCCATTTATAAATAAATTTTAAATAGGCTCAATTATATTTTGTACAATCTACCATAAGATTATGAATTATATGTATGTGGTTGAGTGTGACCATCACTGTTTTCAGTGTTGTTCTCCTCCACCAGACCAGGGCTGCATGTATGATCCTCGGTTTTACAACGGCTGTGTACAGCCATTGCATCATTTTAGGGTTGAGTCCCCACGTTCTGCCGCAGATCCGCCTGGTTGCCAACATTAGTGCGCATGCCTTTCTGCCCATAATTTCCACATGGTTTTTCCAGCTCAGTTTGGCATTTATGATGACTCCGAGGTTCTTGACCGTGTCCGAGGGTTTTAACTCCTTTCCATAGAAGGTTGGAATGTTCCATCCCTCTAGTTTTCTTTTGCGTGTGAAGATTACTAGTTCTGTCTTGTCTGGATTGACCGACAGCCCTGTTTCTTCACACCATTCTTCCACTGTCGCCAGTGTTGATTGAAAGAGGCCTCTGGTTGTGTCTGCATCCCAACACCTTATTATGGTTGCAATGTCATCCGCATACCCTTGTGTATAGAGGCCCCTGTTATTGAGTTTCCGGATGAGGTTGTCCACCACTAGGCTCCACAGCAAGGGTGACAAGACCCCACCCTGTGGACACCCTCGTGTCACCAGTACTCTGATGTTCACCTCACCCCTTGTTACCGTAAGTATCCGGCCCGAAAGCATGTTCTTCAGCCACCTTCTGGCGGTTTTGTCGAGTCCATGTCTTTCTGCCGCTTCATCGATGGATTTATGGAAATGTGGTTAAGCACCAGATTAATGAGATGAATTATTACTTTTTCCAATGGCCACATTGTAGTGCGGGCAATACTGGTCACGGCGACCGCTTAAAGGAACCTACGACCTACGTCATTCCGGTCCCGACGCTGTCCTCATTAACACGTTGCTAGATTCTAGATTTTACATTTCCACTGCGTTCCTTCCGCTGCCGCGTTATTAATCAGTAAATTTGTCTAAATAAATTAAACATAAAAACGTGGCGAAATCTTTAATTACTTTGAACACCAAGACCCTTCCGCTGAGCCTAAGGTAAGCATCTTCCACAGCATCAGAAGGAAGTCCAGAAAGACAAGATTCTCGCCACAACTGGTGACCCCAGACATTTTTAAAATTGCACGTGTTCTTGAGTGACAGTGTCGGGGCCGGTTTCCTGCGAAATCCGGCATCGAACATCGTCAGCAACGCGTGATGCTACAACAAGAACATCAACCTCTGGGCCTCTCTTCCTGCAGCATTGCCAGCATCTGCTGCAGACACCTCAGATACCACGTAAATCACGTAATTTTTTAAACCAACATCAATTCATACAACAATACCTTGCATTCCCGCAAAAAATTTTGCAAAATAATATGTCACCATTCACAACAATGTTACATGTATTATGACAAATTGAAAATTTCTTTTTGATCGTTAGCTAAATGATAAATTGCAAAAAGGTTTGCGTCTTGGATATTGCCTAAGTAACTTCTGTAGAATTTACATAGATGCCAACATCTCTAATCTTTAAACGCTTAAAATAATCTCTGCTAAATTTTGAAAAATAATATCTTGAAACATTTGTTCAATCACTGTCTTTGCGTGCTTATTACCGTATAAATGTTGAAATGACCTCGGATGAAGAATCTTCAGCGACCACATCAACCGATCTACGCAAGACTCCGTTTCAAGAAACAATAATTCCGCCACCGAAATTTACCAACATGGAATCACCTGGTGAATCAAGCTCTTCGGCAGTAGTAAATTACGTGACTGTGAGATTACCACCTTGTTGGAGGGAAAATATTTCACTTTGGTTCGTGCAAGCAGAAGCACAATTTGTGAATTCACGCATTAAAGAGGATTTCACGAAGTACAATATCATCATCGCAGCTTTAGATTCACAAACCTTACAGTGTGTGAGCGACATTGTGACACATCCACCGACTTCTGATAGATACGACAATTTGAAAGCAGCTCTTATAGACCGACTCCAAGACTCTGCTGAAAAACGCCTCACACGCCTACTCACAGGAATCCAACTTGAGGATAGGAAGCCAACAGGTCTATTGAGACATATGCTGGAGCTAGCTGGACCTACCCTCGCGGATAGTGCAATCGTGCGTACACTGTGGTTACAACGACTACCACAACATGTGCAAGCAATCCTATCAGCACTACCCGATAATGATATTAATCAACTTGCCACAGCTGCAGACAAAATACTAGATGTCTATCAAGCAACCGATTGCAGCGCCATGGAAGACCGCAGCAAACCATGTACATCTCGTCAGGAACCAGCTGAACATTCCTTACTTCTACAACTGCAGCAACAAATAGCAGCACTTTCGCGTGAAGTATCCCAGCTACGCATAGCCAAAACTGATACCACATCAACCTATAGAGGACGGAGAAACCAGAGCCCCCGTCGAAACCCTGGTCGCTCAAGATCTGGGTCACGCAATCCATCTCCCAATAGGAATCAAGATGGAAAATGTTACTATCATGCAAGATTTGGCGATAAAGCTTATAAATGCTCCAAACCATGTTCTTATGACAAGAAGAAGTCGAGAAACGGCAACGGGAACTCCCAGTAGAGACATGTGAGATCCCTAACACCTCTTGTCGTCTCTTCATCTGGGACCTGCGAACTAGACATAAATACCTAGTGGATACAGGCGCCGACGTTTCTGTCATACCTAGGAACATGACATTTGAGAAAGGTAGCATAACCTCCGACAACTGCCCTACCACATTATACGGGGCAAATGGGAAACCAATTAAAACATACGGCACGAAAACAGTAGAACTCTACTTTGGCCTACGCCGCACAATGAAATGGCGTTTCATCGTAGCCGACGTTTCCAAACCTATCATTGGCGCAGACTTTCTTCACAACTACAACTTGACAGTCAACTTGAGACGAGCAAAACTTGAAGATCAGTCTACTGGATTAAAAATTAGAGGAGCTTCCTACAGAGGACCTGCATCAGGCATCGCCACAATTTCCTCTTCTCAAAAGTATCTGGACATTTTACAGAAATACCCTACGTTGACAAGGCCTACCATGCAGACACCGGATGCGATTAAACATTCTGTTACTCATTGCATTGAAACCAAAGGACCTCCAGTTTCTGAACGTGCGCGCAGATTAGCGCCAGCACTCCTCGAGGCAGCCAAGCGTGAATTTAAGTACATGATGGAACAAGGGATTTGCCGCCCTTCAAAAACTGGGCCAGCCCTTTACATATGGTAAAGAAGCCAAACGGCGAATGGCGACCATGCGGCGACTACAGGATCTTAAACTCAAAGACGGTCCCTGATAAATATCCTATACCTCAGCTTCAAGACTTCGCCCATAAACTGGCAAAAGCGAAGATTTTTTCAACCATCGACTTAACGCGCGCATACCACCAGATACCCGTTGAACCTGAAGATATCCCTAAAACGGCTATCATCACACCGTTCGGATTGTTTGAATTCACCTCCATGCAATTTGGACTATCAAACGCAGCTCAGAGTTTTCAACGATTTATGCATGCAATAACAAGAGATCTGGATTTCTGTTTTGTTTACTTAGATGACATCCTGATAACTTCCGCTGACGAAGAGGAACATAAAAAACACCTGAATTTGCTTCTAAAACGACTTGCAGATAGCGGACTTGTCATTAATATCCAGAAATGTCAATTAGGAACCGCAACAGTGAACTTCCTCGGACATACAATAACCCCAGAGGGGATGACTCCAATCAAGGACAAAGTCAAAGCAGTGACAGAATTCCCACTACCTAAAACCGCGAAAGAACTACGTCGCTTTTTAGGTATGCTGAACTATTACCGCAGGTTCCTACCAAATTCGATCAACACCCAAGCAATTTTATACGACATTATTGCCGGTTACAAAAAGAATGACAAGAGGATACTCAACTGGAACCAGGAGCAGACAAAGGCGTTTGAAGAATGCAAACAACAACTAGCGAACGCAGCTTTACTTGCGCACCCGGATCCAAACGCAAAGCTTGCAATGATGGTTGATGCCAGCGACAAAGCATTGGGCGCCTCATTGCAACAATCAAAAGGAAACATATTATAATAAAAACAAATATAAAACTTTTTTCCACTTTAAGTTTAATGACCGTAACCGGTTTCAGCTCGCTAGAGCCATCTTCAGACTGGTACAAAATATTCTTAATCTACGGTTTATATACATAACATTTGAGGGAGGGGAAGCGGGGTGGTCTTAAGGGTTTTAATCAATTATACTAATTACATTTGTTACTAAGTAGTTTGAGACTGTTGAATTTCTAAATATTTTGGTTATTCCAGTGGGCTAATTACCTTGGGTTTGTAGCTCACTTCAATATTGTTTAGGAAAAACCTTACAAGTGGTATGAATTATTAAAGACCTAATTTTATTGTCAAATCGTTATTACATTTATGATGCATGGGATTTTTTAATAGCATTTTGAAGGGATACATGTTTACATTGGAGTAGGAATGGTCATTTTACTAGCTAAATACATATTTTAATTTCGAAATTATTATGAAAATTACAATGGATACAGAAGTGGAGACTTAGCAAATGACTCTAATTGTTTATTCATTACAAATTTATGGTCTATTTTTTTAGTTAAGCGGGAAATTTCTAAAGATTCTAGTCTATCTAGCTTATGGCCTTTATTACAAGTGTGGAGGACTTTAATATCTCTGTCTTTATCAAACGAGTGATTGTTTTCTAGTAAATGTAATGCTACATTTGATAATTCGCCTTTGTCATTTACCCAGTTTGTAAAGTGTTCTTTGATTCTGGTTTTGAATGACCTTCCAGTTTGACCTATGTAATATGACGGGCGTTTACCAAGTGAACTGCGCCAACTGCCCGTCATATTACATAGGTCAAACTGGAAGGTCATTCAAAACCAGAATCAAAGAACACTTTACAAACTGGGTAAATGACAAAGGCGAATTATCAAATGTAGCATTACATTTACTAGAAAACAATCACTCGTTTGATAAAGACAGAGATATTAAAGTCCTCCACACTTGTAATAAAGGCCATAAGCTAGATAGACTAGAATCTTTAGAAATTTCCCGCTTAACTAAAAAAATAGACCATAAATTTGTAATGAATAAACAATTAGAGTCATTTGCTAAGTCTCCACTTTTGTATCCATTGTAATTTTCATAATAATTTCGAAATTAAAATATGTATTTAGCTAGTAAAATGACCATTCCTACTCCAATGTAAACATGTATCCCTTCAAAATGCTATTAAAAAATCCCATGCATCATAAATGTAATAACGATTTGACAATAAAATTAGGTCTTTAATAATTCATACCACTTGTAAGGTTTTTCCTAAACAATATTGAAGTGAGCTACAAACCCAAGGTAATTAGCCCACTGGAATAACCAAAATATTTAGAAATTCAACAGTCTCAAACTACTTAGTAACAAATGTAATTAGTATAATTGATTAAAACCCTTAAGACCACCCCGCTTCCCCTCCCTCAAATGTTATGTATATAAACCGTAGATTAAGAATAGTTTGTACCAGTCTGAAGATGGCTCTAGCGAGCTGAAACCGGTTACGGTCATTAAACTTAAAGTGGAAAAAAGTTTTATATTTGTTTTTATTATAATATATTATAATGGAATTCCACCATGAATTATCAGTTTCAAAAATAGAAATATTCAAAAGGAAACACCTGGGAACCACTAGGATTCTTCTCCAAAAAGTTCACCCCTGCTCAACAGAAATACAGCACTTTTGACCGTGAACTTACCGCCGTTTATGAATCCGTGAAATACTTCAGAAATCACATTGAAGGCCGTCATTTCAGCATTTACACTGACCACAAGCCGATCACCTTTGCATTAAACAAAAAACGCGCGTCTAGCTCTCCCCGTCAAGAGAGACAGCTAGATTACATAGCGCAATTTTCAACCGACATCAGGTATGTTTCTGGAAAAGAGAACGTAGTCGCGGACACTATCTCGCATCGATGAGATTAACTGTCCCACTGTAATTGACTTCGAGCAAATGAGGTTAGAGCAATGCCAACCTGACGGACAATTTAAGGCAAACGATGGCAGCACCCTTGCTCTACGTCAAATGGTGATCCCTGGCACTGACACTCGATTATGGTGTGATATTTCAACAGGTCATATTAGACCGCTTGTTCCACCCAGCATGCGACAACAGGTCATAGCAAGCATACATAATGTTTGCCACCCTGGTATCTTGGGAACTACAAATACGGTTAAACAAAGATTTGTTTGGCCCGACAGGGCGAAAGACATCAAGAGTTTCGTTAAACAATGTATACCTTGTCAAAAAGCTAAGGTATCAAAGCATACGGTCGCACCTCTAGCAACGTACATATTACCAGAGGATAGATTTCGTAACATTCACATCGACTTGGTTGGACCACTCCCATTATGCAATGATTACCAATATATACTAACCATGATCGATAGGTTCACTCGATGGCCCGAAGCAATCCCCCTGAAGGATATGTCAGCAGAAACCGTAGCCGCAGCACTGACTACGCATTGGATCGCTCGTCACGGAACACCTGACAGCATCACCACTGACCAAGGACGACAGTTCGAGAGTTGTCTCTTCAAAAAGCTCGCAGAGAAGTTCGGCATCAAACACTCAAGAACCACGGCTTACCATCCTCAAGCGAACGGTATTTTAGAAAGATGGCACCGCACTTTGAAAACTTCCCTAATGGCATGTGGAGAACAGAACTGGGTTGAGAACCTTCCACTGATACTTCTCGGTTTGCGAGCAACAGTGCGTGAGGACCTAAAATGCTCCCCCGCAGAACTTACGTATGGCAGGACATTAAGGCTCCCCTGCGATTTCTTCTCAGAAACTCCTCGCGAGGAACCTGATACGTATGTAGGACGTCTACAGAGAAAGTTTGAAAGTATCAAATCAACCCCCGCTAGCAATCACAGCGTAAGAAAATTTTTTGTGCACAAAGACCTACCTGTCGCCACTCATGTTTTCCTAAGAACAGACAGCGTAAGAAGACCACTTCAGAACCCATATGAGGGTCCTTACAAGGTAGAGGAACGTGATGACAAAACATTTGTCATCTCAATAAAAGGCAAATCTAAACGCGTCTCCATTGACAGACTCAAGCCTGCTTTTGTTCCGGTTGAAGAAAACGTCACTATTCAACCACCAGTTCCCGTTACACCGATAACCAAAATCACAACGCGTGCAGGTCGGCAAGTACATTTTCCAAAGCGATTTGGAACGGAATAACGCACAAAAAGATATTTTTATTTGGCATTTTTCTCATCCATAACTCATGATAGAAATGAAATTATAAATTTCACCTAGCTTTCTATTGCAAACCTTATTCATATAGTATATATTTCTTTAAAATACTGCGAATAACACAATATTAAAATGCAAGGATTTTTGATGGAAATCCGACCTTTAATATTGTAATTTGTCAATTAACATAATCTAAAACTTAGATCATTATTGTGTATTCACAAGTGTGAAACACCTTCAATACGATGAAACAATTCATCATTTTACCGCATAACTCATGTATGTTAAAAAACATAACATATTAATCACGTTATTGCAATTTTAAATCATTACTATTTAGATGATAACTTTTCATCATTCAACTGCATAATTTGTGCACTTCAAAGGTACTACAAACACCACTGTGTTTTTACTAGTGTAAAACATTTAAAAAATGATAACTTCTCATCATACAACCGCATTTATGCGTTTCTACATGTATTACAGCATTATTGTAATAGCAAGTGTGATCAACTTTCCACACAATTAATATAAATCATCATATTATATTATGTACCAAGGTAAACAAACTCTATATACTCGTCAAACTATGTACGTAGTAGGTAACTCTTTACCACATTGCTTAAACATTGTTACTTATGCATTTTTGGTTTTTTAACCATGCTTCCCTGGATGTACACGGCACTTTTATACATCCAGTGAATCATGTGGTAGAAATTAATTTTTAAAAAATATATTTTTTCTTTCATGTTTATACAATTACAAGTTAAAGCCACTTTGTCTTACGTACGTAAAGGAACATGGTTATTCGACTTACGTCAACAAAAAACACACTTTTACGTACTGAGGACGATGTGTAGCTTCTTTAACTTAAAAAGCGTCATTTTTTACTACAGATTAGCATAACCCTTTATTATTTATAATGTTATGATGAACGCCTAACTAAGGCTACAAAAAATATAATACTTTGATGAAGAAAACCCTACTATATCTACTTATGTATCAATTTAAGTATTTCTCACACTAGATATAGCTTACTATTAAACATACCTTCTACTTTAGTTTTCTATTGCAATACAACCTATGTAAACTTCTACTATAGTTTTCTATTTCAATATAATCTATGTAAATACAACATACCGCTATATTCAGCGTACCATCGAAATGTTTCTCAAGTAAATTACAACTCTTAACCATACATTTGCGATTCTTTAAACATGTATTATGTTATTTTAAGGTTACTTTTAAGTCATACTCTTAAATCATTTTTTATTCAATCAATGTACAATAATTTTACAACCGGCGCTACTAATTACGCGCCCTTGGTAAAATAATTACTCTAGCTCTGAACATAGTTCATTGAGGCAACAAAATTCAATGTCCATACATTAATCGAAAAACAATCAACTGGAATCAAAATCTCAAATTCCATGTACCACAACAATCAGCTGGAATCATACCACAGATTCCATGTACCACGCTATATGTACACTAACGCTCTGAACACTTAGTTCGTCGACGCGTCAAACACTGTAAATAAAATAAAGAGTTCATAGAACTTGACAAGTTTTAAAACATTAGTTAAAACTAACTTGTAAATAACTCACACCTAAGAATTAACTGATTTAAGCAACCGGTAAAATGGTTTATAGAATACAATACTCTAGTAATCTCAACATTACGTTTCATTATTACATACATAATTTTATGGTTTCATGTATTAGAAATAAGATTTTCAGCTTAAATTTTTTGTAAACCTGTAATATTTTTCAAGGTGTTCATATAAAAATAACTTGTCATTCTACTCTGCTCGAGTAACTCTCACAATTTTCCGAACACGTTGGAAACTATTCTTGTGTTGACTGAAGGTGCCTCAGTCGAATTAGGATTAGCATCACAACTTCCTTAACCATTTTCCATTTCTTTATGTTATCGTTAGCACTGGAGGGGAGGCTATGGAAATGTGGTTAAGCACCAGATTAATGAGATGAATTATTACTTTTTCCAATGGCCACATTGTAGTGCGGGCAATACTGGCCACGGCGACCGCTTAAAGGAACCTACGACCTACGTCATTCCGGTCCCGACGCTGTCCTCATTAACACGTTGCTAGATTCTAGATTTTACATTTCCACTGCGTTCCTTCCGCTGCCGCGTAATAATCAGTAAATTTGTCTAAATAAATAAAACATAAAAACGTGGCGAAATCTTTAATTACTTTGAACACCAAGACCCTTCCGCGGAGCCTAAGGTAAGCATCTTCCACAGCATCAGAAGGAAGTCCAGAAAGACAAGATTCTCGCCACAGATTTAATAGTGGTGCAATTGAATGCTCCCTCTATATCCAGGAAGAGTCCTACCGCCAGTTCCCCAGTCGCCTGCGCCTGCTCCAGTTTGTACACCAACTGTGCAGTGCCGCGTCAACCGACTTGCCTGGTTGGTACGCTGTAGTATCCTTGAATATGCATCTAAAGTGTGGAACCCAGGCTATGCAGTACACAAAAATAAAATTGAAAGCGTTCAAAACAGATTAAGGTACCTTAATTTCCGCTTTTTTCGATCTCATGCAAGTAACGAAGACTGCAAAGTTCTTCAAAATACAGACGTTAACTTGTCGAAGAAATATAGCATAAAAATAGCAGATTCGGTTATGTTATTTAAAATTACACAAAACTTAATCGATAGTCCTGACTTCTTCAACGCCTATCATTCCATGTCCCAAACCGCAACATTAGACAGTCGCTTACTTTTAATCTCCATCTTTGCAAGACCAATTCAAAATAGAATTCATTTATCTACAGATCCACACATTCATTAAACTTAAATTATAACCACATTGACATTTTTAACTCGACGTTACGTGACATAAAACGAAAAATCGCTAAGCAACATGACTCCAACTAGGAAAATCACTCTACCCCTCCCTCCTCTTTATTCCGATCCTTAGCCTCTTAATCCTAATCCTATATTTCTCCTCACCAAGGGGGGTGAGGAGAAATATAGGATTAGGATTAAGAGGCATTATTGTACAAAAAAAAAATATTCAGAAAACACCTTATAATGTCACACCTTATCATTAAATAACATGAAAGGAAGTTTATAATTGGCATAATGAATTATTTTTTTATTGAATTATTTTGTAATTTATGATTTGCTGTCAACTTCCCTAAATAAATAAAAAATAAAAAATTTATGAAAAAAAATAAACCTTTTCTACAATTTCCGCACGAATTAATCAAACCAACAATACTCCTTGTATTATATTTATCCTACATTAAAACTTTTGTTTCGTGTTTCTTAATATAGACTTCGCTCACCGCTTACCAGTGGTACATCGGCGGTCACATATAAATATGTAATAATTTTTAAATAATATATTATCGCAAACAATGTAGGGAAAACCATCGCTTATTAGATTAATATTTTTACCATTTATATCTTTTCCAGAATTACTTTATCTTTGATTAACGAAAGTGTTTGAAAGATGACTAAATACCTCACTGACCTTTAGCTACAATTAGCTCCCACTTTGTGTCAAAAAGTAAATGTCAACTGCCGATGCATAATTAGGTTAGTATTTAAAATCAACGTTGTCATCATCGTCATCTTCATCTCCTTATCCTATTTGGGTCGGGGACCCATTGCATCGACAAGGCTCCTCCATACGTCCCTGTCTTGTGCTGACTGTTCGGCCTCCGTCCATGGCAGTCCCATCCTCTCCTAATATAGTTTATGGAGTTGCCTCGCCCAGCTGTGTCTGGGGCGGCCCACTGGACGTCTACCCTCTGGAATTGCACTTAGTATCTTCCTCGGAATTCAGTCACCAGGCATTCTTAGAACATGTCCAAGCCACCTCAGTTCCGATTTTTCTATGAAGTGTAGCAGTGGTTCAATTTTTAGATCGTCTCGGATCGTCGAGTTTCATATATAATCCCATTTTGTAACTCCTGCCACTCCTCTCTAGTACCTCATTTCGGCAGCTTTTATTCTAGAGCGCGTTCGTTCGCTTAGCATCTATATCCGGTGGCTGTAAGTGAGCGTCGGACGATAAAGGTTTTGAACACTGCCATTCTTGTCTTGATACTGAGCTCCTTATCACTTATCCTTATCACTGAGCTGTAGAGAGGACGCAACACACCGCTTGCCACACTAATTTTGACTCCAAACTTCATTTCGATGCGCAAATTGAGAATATTGTGAATAAAGCTAACTGCATGCTAGGATTTGTCATCAGAAACAGCCGCGAATTTCGAAAACCTGAAACCTACCTTCTTCTTTACTACACGCTGGTCCGTTCTCAACTCGAATACTGCACCTCCATATGGACTCCACATTACGGTACCTATAAAGACAATATTGAAAGTATTCAAAAGAAATTTCTGCAATGCCTCTATTACAGAATGAGCTCACCTAAACGGGGGTACATTAATATGCTCTTGAATTATAACGTCTCCACTCTATCTAACCGGCGAACATACCTTGACCTCATGACTCTATATAAAATCTGCAACAACGTTATTGACTGTCCTGACCTACTGAAACTAATAAACTTCAAAATACCACCCAGAGTAACAAGGTTTAATGACTTATTCCGCATTAGCCGGACGCGTACAAATGCTGGTGTCAGGGATCAAATCAGAAAAATGTGCGAATCATTTAATCAAAATCAAAACCTCAATGATTCCGACATATTTTTTGAAACATACTGTACTTTTAGAAGAAAATTGAAGGCTGTTTTCCTACAAAGTACAACAACTTAGACATCATACTTCGTTTATAATTCTAAGTTATTTTCTTTAAGACATACTTCGTTCATGATTTTAAGTACTTTTTTTTCTTTTAAATTCTGTATAACATAATTTTTTTATCTATTTATGTATTTTGTTATTATTTTTTTTCTTGTCTTTAAACTTTTGAAAGGATATTGCGCATTTCTCTCATCTCTATTTTTGTAAAATAATATTCTTATGTTTTTCCCTATTTATACGTAAAAATATTTGCACAAGTTTTTATCTGCTATTTAAGTCAATTCGTGAGAAATAGTTTGGATGCAGGTGAGTTCTCTAATTGTTGTCTTGTATATTCTTGTCAATTAACATATGTATCTGTATTTTCTCCTTAATAAATAAAAAAAAAAAAACAAAAAATTCTTCGATCAATTTCTCAATCGTGCCGTCCATCGCTGGAGACTTCAACCCCGAGGTATTTGAATCTGTCCACCTGTTTCAACGCTGACAATTTATCAATATTTTTACTTGGCGTTTGTCGATTAGGAATATGATTTCAGAGAAAACATCTCCAGGGTTGTTTTAATTGAAAAGTCAATAGATGTCGCGTATTATATAAAATGGATAAAAAATTTTCGAGACACCATCTAGATTGCATTTAGTTCGGGTTAAAATCTTGCAATCATACGAAAAGATGGCAGCCCATGAAAATATGCGTTAGGAAAATGAAGATAATATGGGTGGTTCTTAGTCTAAGTATGGTACAGTTAAAAAAGTGACCGAATTGGATATCGACACCTTAGCTCAGTGGTCAAAAGCACTCGCCCGGAAAGAGAGAGGTCCTGGGTTCGAGTCCCAGAGGTGCCAATATCTTTTTTTTATTTTTCTGTTTCCAGATTTTCGATTGAGTTTCGCTCATGGGGTTTCGCCCGGGTTCATGGGGTGAGGTTTGTCTAGGTCTTGGAGGCGGATGACCAGGACACACTGAACCCCAGATTCCTACACACCCCTTTAACCCTTTTCCTTCCCAGAACTCTCCTTCCCTTACTTTCCTTAAAAAACCCTCCACACAGCATCCCCGTAGATGACATGGCCCTGAGGGATTATTAGGAATTATTTTCCTCATGGTCTTCTGTGTGGAGATGTAAAGAAAAGAGATGCAGCTGTACAAAATAAGGGTTTTGACAGATGCAATGTAAAACTTCACGCTTAGGAGGAATGTAAAGGTAAATTAATTGGCTTTCAGGACCATTAACAGTTTTTCTATTTTTTTACAAATGTTCGAAGGTAATTTTTTTTTAAAGACATGGGCGAATCCAAATCCAAAAGTACGAAAATTTCCAGCGCCCTACGGTTTAATTTTTAAAAATTTTGTATTCTTCCAGCGGTTACTTTTTTAAATTAAGGTCATAAAAATAAAGCAGCATTGATTGAGAAATCATTTAAAATGGAGAAAAGTGAACTTTTACCGATTGTAAGTACTTATCAGAAAAAAGAATCTGAGAAGTCAGCTTTAAGAACCATTCATTTTTTACGATTTTTTTTCTGATTTTGTTCGTATCTTTTTTTCACTAGTATAATGAATTTCTGAATCAATATTATATATTTAAAGTATGAAAGTACATATTATACTCGTTTGTGATGACGTACTTATAATAATTATGCTAGACTTGTTCATTTATCTGAATACGCGTATTTACCAATTACAAAAATAGTCAGGTTTTATCGAAAATTATTGGAAAATGAATCGAACTGCCAAAAATATCGGAAATCATAATAATATACCTATAAAATAAAAAAAGGCTACTCGAAGTATATCACTTTTTCAGTGGAGAATGCGTTAGAATTATTTTAATGATAAAAGGGTCGGAAATCTTTTTTATTCTAAGAAAGGCATACATTCCCGGGTTACAAATAACCTGAAAAAAAAATTGAAAATATCTTACTACCACCACAGTAAGCGCAAAATTTGCTGTGATAGAGGACTTAGCCAGTCGATGAATTGAACTCATGACGCCTGGGTTGGACGCAGACCCGATATCAATACAGCCACTGACAGGTCAAAATGAAACAAAATGTCAAAACCGGATAACGTTACTGCGGGAACCTATAAGCGCGCTCATTATGAAAGTTGTCTGTAAAAACATCGGTGGAAGCTAAAAGTAACTTCAAAATAATCCTAGCATCTTTGATGGCAGCAATAAATTTAAAAAAAAACCCTATCTTAAAATAAATTTTAATAATTTTATTTAAACGTATATTACAACTTACTAGCTTTCTGAACACTTTCCGAATACAGCAAACATTCCTTCTTTATATCCGGGAAGTCAATATCTATATCCGTGTTTGGCGTTATTTCCTCCGATTTCCTTCTGGGACCCTGGCTCCGTCTTGAAAGAAACACTCTCTGGGTTTTGAGGATCCATCGCACTGCTTTTAAAATGTCTCTTTATAATATGACGGTTGTGGTTAAAATAAATTAAAACTGCCACAGAACGTTAATTGTTCAGAATTGTTTGTGAGTGATTTTAATATCAGCACTTTCTTATTTGACAAAAGTTTAAAATTTTATCGACTCGAGTAATTCTACTAAAAATAATGTGCTTATGAAGCCAGTCGGCAGTTAAATCAACGTCTGACTTGGTCTGACTGATATAAACTGCACAAATGCGGTACTTTTAAAGGAGAACAAACCACAGATGACATGAATTTGGCGAGTATAGACAAACTTTGACAACCGACGAGAGGCTAGATGCTAAATTACTTGTTTTTGTTTAGGTATATGGAAACTTTCTATAGTTGGAGATTATAAATTCCGTGTTGTCTTGGAAAAGGGAGACGAGAGACGAGTCAATGTCAATAATTATAGTCAATCTTTGCAGGGGAGCCAATTTTGTGTTCTAGAGTTTTTGCCAGATCTGAGAAATGTAAATCTGAATATCATCAATGAAAATATTTATTCTACAGAATGATATTTGAAAATTTGAAAAAAACCAATTTTTAACAATTTTACGTAATTCATCTCTTTTTTCCGTGTCACGTTTGGACCTAATTGAGAATATACCACAAGTTATCTCTTTAACGTTTCTTAATTCTTTCTGTTATTTTTCAACTTAATAGCAGGAAAAATCATTTACTTGCTCATCCAATGTAAACAAACATACAACAGATTTCGAATTGGTATCATTTGGGGGACTCATTCACCTGCACCTTCATATCCGTCTGGATCAACGGTTGGAATGTTGCAAGTATCTGACATTGTACATATATTTTCTTATGAACCTGTGGATGCAATTTTTAGCCATTAGTTGTTTTAATTGTTTGTCTAGTTTGTAGTTTTTCTAGATTTTAGAAATGTATTGTAAGTGTGTGCAGCGCCCTTGAGGTGATTTTTCACAAAAACGGCGCTATATAAATCATCCAATTATTTTTTATTTTTGTTCTCTAGATTTTATGTCCGGGTTAAATCTTCCTCACAGGAAAAACTTAATCCTTCCACACACTTTTCCACAAATGCTAATCTAGTCAATTCACGCGATGTAATTGCATTGTATAAGTATACTAAATACAAAACTATACAAGAACAACACGTCAACCTACCAGAGACCATATGGGAAAATACTTCACCGACTCCAGATATTTTCATATCGGAGGGTTCGGCTCGATAGAACTCCTAACTGAACCGATAAATCCTACCGATCCCTCAATATAAATATTTAAAAAATCTTTCGTAATCCTACATGTATTTAATATGACTGATTTTTGCATTTTTATATAAAGATTCTTTGACAAATCTAATAAGCCTAAATTTTTAATTAGAGAGCTAGGTATAATGCCAGTAGCCGAAATAACAAATGGTAATATTTTTATAGTCCGAGAATGCCAAATTCTTTTAATCTCATTTCCTAAATCTGTATATTTTCTAATTTTTTCAGAAACAGATTTTTGAATATTACAGGAATTTGGAATAGCGACTATTATTATTATAATTATTATTATCTGGTAATTTTTTATAAAAATCATGGCAATCAGGATTCACTAAATGAAAGACATTCAATACGTCCTTTTAATTTGCCTTGTTTATTGGAATAAGACCACTGTAGCATTTTCAGGGCTCAAAATGGTGGTTGCATTTCCCCTATGTTTAAAGGAAATAGTTTTAAATGGGTCTTCAATACGCAAAATCCTCCAAAAAAGAACAGTTCCTGGGATTTTGCTTTTATATATAAACCATTTTATATTGCGGAAAAAAAATCGATTACCTTCGTCTGCAATGAAAGTTTGTATAGCTCAGGAAAGTTATGAAAAAAAATGTTTATGTCATGATTTTTACTATGGATTCTTTTTTTTCCAGCATTTCTTAGAAAATTGTACCGATCTCTTGGTAAATGAATATTCATGTCGGTTGCTTTTTTTCCCCACTTACAGCATGAATGGAATCACATTCCATGTGAGTGTGGCTGGGAACTAAAAATTTGTGATGTAAGATTATGTTTGGTCTTGCTTGAAGAGCGCTTAAAAACATTGCAACAACACGGCTGTTTTATTTTGTCCATCACAGGTATCTGAATAAAATGTTAATTCATTTAATTGTGGTGGAATCGCAAGAATGAAATCATACAAACATGACGCTATTTGATACCCCTCAACCATCTCCACATTCGTACCACGTGTAACACGTTGTTTAATTTGAGAAAAAAAATTAAAAGATATTTATTTATGAGCTCTTGTTAAATGAAGTCTAAAGCTTCGATCTATAAAACCACCATTTATTATTTTTGTAGTAGTATGGCACTAAACCACGTCCGCCCGCAGTCCCCAAACCCGCCCTCGCTTGAGCAGCGCGCCATATTGGCCGTTCCTTAGTCGACCAAGGACCCTCCGCTTCGTGATATTGTTGTGTAGGTAACTAAAAGTATTTTGTAAATATAGGATAAAGCTTCTTTGCCAACCATTTCGAAAGAAAGAATTACAAAAATTATTAAGGCATATCAACATAAGTATATAAACTTGTTGAAGACAGAAAAAGGTAGAAAAAATACAGTTTCCTTCCAAAGAAGAGTCTCTCCGTTCAAAATCACAAGCTCCCTACTGTTTGTTATTGATATTGTAAATGGAAAGACAATAAATGCAATTTATTAATGCAAATTACAGACAAAATATGAAAGTTTTCCCTAAGGAAAAAGAGTTTTTGGAAGACCAAAGAGGTGAGAGAAAGATGTTCATCGGCAGTGTTGATATACCGACTACGAAACAATTGCTAAAGCCTATGAAGAGAAAATGATAAGATCATACCAAATTAAATGAATAGGTTTGAGAAGAAAAAGCTTTAGAATTTGTGGACACTGAATCATTGTTTATCATTGCTTATCATTATCTTTCACCTTAACATAAAAATTATCTTCTCCGGTCGCAAAATCAAGTCGGCTACTTAAGACAAATAACACCGCCTTTCCGACAACCAGCAATTCTTCGTCTTTAACAGTTCTCTCCAAGATCTCTGACAGGTTCAGGATATCGGATCGAGCTGGAGCAGCAATCGCTTCTGCCATTTAAATGATTTCAACATAATCACACAGGATAATAAAGTTATAGACAAAAAAAGACTGCGTCGTGGATGTCCGCGTACCAGATCTGTACTCATCAAAGCTATGTGCGTAAAAGCAATCGGGTGTGACGGCACAAATTTTAACGGGAATAACTGTTGGTGTGATTCAAACGATGGGGAAACATTTGAATGTACCGGCAGTGGCTGATCTGCATTTTTCATTGCAACGCTGCTTCTACGCCATTATATTATGAAGTCGGATGGTACAACCACTGGACTTTATGATTTTTCCGGCCCCGTAGGCTCGACTCTTCATAATTGGCATAATTTACCGGTACAATATTTTTTCAAATTTATGTTGAGTATTCAACACCAAGATTTAAGCACCGATCAAAAATACTTGCTTGATATTTTCAAAGTAGTTTCCAGCGGACGTTGTCGTTCTGATATTGCCAGAAGAACATAGGAGTGATTACTACAGCGAGTCAAATCCCACGATTACCTATATATTTGAAGCGCAATGCCATCATTTTTTTTTGTTATGTTAGCCACGTTTATCATGAGGGCATACGCTCCTATGTGGTTTGGTATAAAACTACATGGGTAGTGCAAAAAGGTGCGAGGCATATTTTTAGCACGATTAAATATTCGTGCTATCTTACGGGTGAATTAAAAGCAATAGTACAGCAACTGTACAGCAAAGGGCATACTTCGCTCATACTGAAAATTTACTCTTGTCAATGCTAACCGTTGAATCACCTACCATCAAAGAACTTGGAATAAGGCGTTTATCGAAATCCAACGAGTTATTCCGGACAGAAAATCGAACATCTAATATAACAATAAACAGTGTATAGCAGAGAGGCCGGTAACGCAACACTCACACGGCGAAGGAACAACTAAGACTGTGTGCGTGCGCTGAAAGAAATGAATCAAGTGAGATGAGATATAACTTATTAAGAGCTCTATTAAAAAAAAAACTGTTCATAAAAAGGAGAATCTGTTAAAAGGATGCGGTAGAAAATAAAGTGCTTTATGCAACAGATTTTTTACTTCGACGTTTTACTGCTAAATTTACTAAATATTTACCGATGAACATGACAAATGCTCAAAACTACACTTGTAGTGCGCCGTTATGTGGGAGAAATTTTCTTCCACTACGATTGTAGTTGGTCGTCTCCTTGGGGTCAAATAGATGAAAAATTATTTTACTATTTTAAGTATTCCTGCGCAAAGGATTATAACATAATTTGCCATTAAAAAAAATGTGAAAAAATCGTTGATCGCAAGAAAAAATATGTTGTCAAAAATAAATAAATTTCCTTGCCCAAACGAAAATTACTTGCATGGTGGAAACATAAACCGTACGTGTAATATATGAGTAGTAGGTGCGTATACCAGGGGCGTATATCTCGGCTTAAACCTTGAAACTCCCAAAAAAAGAAACAAATTCACATAAATAAAGCTGAATTATAGCTAGATCTAATTTTTAATGTCAAACTGCTTCAAACGATTTTTAAACGAACATCAATTCGTATTGAATTTGTATTATTGACATCGCCGATGAGCAATTTTCATTAAAAAAGGGTTTACATTAATCCCAGAGGTGAAGAAATTGTTAAAATGTGACTTCAATTGATCCAAAAATCAAGACCTTAACATCCAAAAATCAGGACATTGAGACATTAACCTTTTCGTCCCGGAAAGAAAAAAATCACACTTCATCCGAAAGGGGTTCACTCGGGGACCCCAATTTGTTTTGCTTATTAAAGGGTGTTAATGACACAATTTTTGAAAATTTGTTTTGGTAATAATTAGAAAGAAGCATATTTATCTTATTTCAATAGTCATTATCTAAATCGTTTCATAAATAAAGTCATAATTAATATTCTAACGAATTTAGACCATAACGCGTATTTCTCCATAGAAAACAGAGAAGGCGGGCCGATAGCCACCATAACGCCTTGTTTCCAGATGTTGACTGGCGATTGGCGCGTAGCGTAATCGTAAACGATCCAGACCGAATGATCTTTGACCGGCAAGCGAACATTATAGCATTGTAAAAAGAGCAAACTAAACAAACGGGATTTAGTCCTTTCCACTAACAACTCAGAAATTTCTTGCTATCGCTTAGAATCGTCCCGATACTTCCAGCGGATGGATACGGGGTAACGCCCGAACAGAGGGGTAGGGGGGCGGGCTGGACAGATTCTCGACCGGAATTTGATATAAATGAATTAATATTAAGAAAAGTAGTAATGCGATAATAATTTTTTTAATGCAGATCGATAACCAAATATTTTTTCTAAGATTACCCAAATTATTGAGTATGTGGTTTAAAAAAAAACTTTGATACAGCGTAAAACTCTCGTTAGTGTAAGTGCGTTCCCTTGGTCCGGTACGGAAGTGTTAATAATCAGCTTTATTTATCTGAAGGTACCTAAATCAATTTGATGCAAGATGTTTTTTTGTAAATTATTTTGACTTTTACTTAGTAACGTACGCCACAAATAAGTACGTCATAAATATGTCTGTTTTTGTTATATTATCCTTAAAACAAGCTTATGGGTCCGAGTGGTTAATATATATGGTTATAATGAATTTTGAATTTTCTGTTGAAATGTTTTTTGGTTTAAGGCAATTTTCTTTTTTAAAACCATGTTTCTTGGTTTATGAATTAATTGGTTTAAAACAAAATTTCACGGTGAATGAAATTACGGTTCAAAAATAGTATTTTTATGGTAAAATAAAATCGTTTTATTGAAGAATTTTCTCTTTGAATTCCGTTTAGATTTTTTTTAAGGAAGGCCGTTTTTTTGCAATTTTAAAAATTTTTGCAAAAAATATTGCTTTTTTGAAAATAAATTTTCTTTTCTAACAGTGTTTCATGAAAAAAAATTCTTTTTTAAAAAATATAAAGTACGGTTTTAAAATTTTCTGTTAGAAATTTATTATTGTTTAAGGCAATTTTCTTTAAAATAACCGTTTTTCTTGGATAATGAATTAAATGTTTTAAACCAAAATTTCATGGTGAATGAAATTACGGTAAAAAAATTTTTTTTATGGTAAATGTGTGGTTTTTTGGAAGAATTTTCTCTTTGAATGCCGTTGTGGCGTTCATACAATTATTTTTCCGCCACGCAAAGAACACACGAGAAAGATCTGCAAGTCGCCAGTACAGTACCGTCTAGCTACTCACCTACTTATGCACGTATCGGCGGCAACGTACTCGCTGGACAAGTCACTTCGATAAATAATAATTTCGCCACGTTCACGAAAGGTCGAGACTCGAGTAAAAAAAATTTTTTTATGGTAAATGTATGGTTTTTTGGAAGAATTTTCTCTTTGAATGCCGTTGTGGCGTTCATACAATTATTTTTCCGCCACGCAAAGAACACACGAGAAAGATCTGCAAGTCGCCAGTACAGTACCGTCTAGCTACTCACCTACTTATGCACGTATCGGCGGCAACGTACTCGCTGGGCAAGTCACTTCGATAAATAATAATTTCGCCACCTTCACGAAAGGTCGAGACTCGAGTAAAAAAAATTTTTTTATGGTAAATGTATGGTTTTTTGGAAGAATTTTCTCTTTGAATGCCGTTGTGGCGTTCATACAATTATTTTTCCGCCACGCAAAGAACTCACGAGAAAGATCTGCAAGTCGCCAGTACAGTACCGTCTAGCTACTCACCTAATTATGCACGTATCGGCGGCAACGTACTCGCTGGGCAAGCCACTTCGATAAATAATAATTTCGCCACCTTCACGAAAGGTCGAGACTCGAGCGTGCATCCACGAACACAGTGACGAGTAAATTCTAGCACTTTCCAGCGCACATATTGCCAGCGAACGGAAAGTTACTTGGCCGGTCGCTCTTATATAAAGAGACGCGCTAAACAACAAAGTAGTCAGTCTCTATCCAACGGTCGCCTTTACAATCGCCTCTCTACAGCGAACCAGTGTAACTCCAAGTGCCCGGTGCATCCGCACTCTCTTCTCCAGGGCAGCTTCCTTCGTGGCCATCACAAGGACTACCTGCCGGTGGCTCCACTCACCGAGTCACCGCTGTTCATCTCCGCAACTCACCGCGTCAAGCAACGGCCTGGCAGACAAGGTCATTCTCCACCGCCACGGTGTCGAGCATCACGCTGGTGGCTCCACTCACCGAGAAAACTCACCGCCAGAAAAGAAAATTTATTTAAAAAAAAGCCGTATATTTCGCAAAAATTTTTAAAACCACAAAAATCACGGTCTTCCTTGAAAAATTATCTAAACGAACAAATAGAAAATACTTCAAAAAAACGATTTTTTTTACCATAAAAAACTTTTTTTTAACCGTAATTTTATTCACCGAGAAATTTTGATTTAAGGCAATTAATGCATTAACTAAGAAAATCGGTTGTTAAATAGAAAATTGCTTTAAACGGAACACATATTCTGATAGAAAATTTAAAATCAATAATTTAAATTTATTTCAAAGGAAATTCTATTTCCATTAAACACTTAGAAAAATGTTATTTATTTCGCAAACATTTTGAAAATTGCAAAAAGCACGAACTTCTTGATAAATATCGAAACGGAATTCAAAGAGAAAATTCTTCGAAAAACGAATTTCTTTTACCATAAAAATAATTTTTTATCCGTAACTTCATTAACCATGAACTTTTGTTTTAAATCAAATAATTCATTAAACAAGAAAAACGGTTATTTTAAGGAAAATTTGTTTAAACAAAAAAAAAATTCTAACAAAAAATTTAAAAACCATAGTATAAATTTTTTTTATATATTATTTTTTTTCATGAAATCTGAAACAAAAATTTTAAAAATTGCAAAAAATCACGGACTTCCTCGACTTCACGTCATCCAAAGAGAAAATTCTTCCAAAAAACCATACATTTACCATAAATTTTTTTTTCTTTAACCGTAATTTAGCTCACCATGAAATTTTGTTTTAAGGAAATTAATTCATTTTCCAAGAAAAACGGTTATTTTAAAGAAAATTGCCTTAAACGAAAATAAATTTCTAACAGAAAATTTAAAAAACAAACTTTAAAATTTTTTAAAAAGATTTTTTTTTATGAAACACTGTTAGAAAAGAAATTTTATTTTTTAAAAAAGTCGTTTTTTTCGCAAAAATTTTTAAAATCACAAAAATCACGGTCTTCCTTGAAAAAATATCTAAACGAACAAACAGAAAATACTTAAAAAAAACGATTATTTTTTACCATAAAAAACTATTTTTTAACCGTAATTTCATTCATCGTGAAATTTTGTTTACAACCAATTAATTCAGTAACCACAAAAACGGTTTTAAAAAAAAATCGCTTTAACCGAAAAAAAAATTCTGAAGAAAATTTAAAATCCATATTATAAAATTTTTAAAAAGGAAATTATTGAAACATTGTTAGGAAGACTTTTTTCATGAAACACTGTATTTACAAAGAAAGGCATTGTCGCAGCCGAATGCCACGACACGAGAATGTGGACTGTAAATCCTTTTTAACGACGAATAGACCATGTATTGTGTTTTAAAGTAAGACCGAAGGAGAATCGGTTTTGGAAGGAAGTCTCCTACCTTTGACGGCTTCTTAAGGCTGCTCAGGGTCGTTTCTGGTTTCACAATATATTTTGCACAACACAGGTTTTAAGCACGACACTTTTATTTAATAAAAAAACGAAACTTTGCGATTATTTGCGATATTTTGACGAAAGCTAGTTGACCAATGTCACTTTCAAAATGCAACTATTACAAGTAGGTAATGCACACTTGGGTGGCAATATTGTTCAACATGTGGGTAAGAACATCTTCTTCTTTTCCTGGTGGAGACTTTGAGGAAAGGAAGAAAGAATCGATTACATGATGGAAGGACTAGGGGAATATGGATTAAGTTTTTTTTTAAAACTGTTTCAGAACCAAACATTCCGCCGACCTTGAGGAAATATGATATTTTCTCAACAACTATATACGAAAGAAAGCAACGAAAAACGAAAGCAAAATAACTAATTAACCTAGGGATTGAACAAGACAAAAAAAAAATTAAAGTTAATTAATCGATGGGTAGTTTATACAATTTGACCACGGGCCGCTTAAAAAATGCCTTGAGGGGTTCTTACAGTAGCGACACGAACCATTCCGTCGGCGCCGGGGAATAATTCAACCACCCTCCTTAAAAATGGACGACCTTCTCGAAACGGGAAGCGGGTAAGTTACCCATCAACGGGAAACTACCACGCGGGTTATTTTTAAAACAAGAAATGCATTTACTCAATCGATGTCGAATTACGTTCCTAGCCGAAATTATCCAATATTTTAATGATATTATGGATTGGAGTGCACGAGGACCTGGATGAAGGTACATGCTATGGTAATAATCAATTATTAAAGTTGTCAAATGACATTGCTTCGGTAAAATAATAGGATGTCGAGCATTTTCTGAAATCTGTGCAAGGCGAATTCGACCACCGACTCTCAAAACACCATTTGCGTCAATAAATGGAGCGAGTTTTTGAAGCTGCGTTGAGCACATACGATGGGAAGAGATATTGTTCATATCTTGTTGAAAATAAATTGCTTGAACAAGCTTAATGCAACATTGCAAGGCTAAATTATTTTCTTTTAACGAAAGTGGGGATAAACCATTGAAATTGATAATCGATCCGAACGTAATCTATTGGTAAATCGACGGCACCAACATATAACACGCAGCAATTTCGATAATGATGAAAATTTCAATAAAAAACTCTTCGTCAGACGTTGACACATTCGTCGATAGAGAAATTAAATTTTTTGACTTATACTCTGGTAACTGGTCCACGGATATATTTGGAGGCCTAACAAATAACCATTCCTCCAAAGGTGTTGATATAAAGTTAGGTCCCTTCCACCATAAAGAAGCGCTAGCGATTTCACTGGGAAAAACTCCTCGCGAACCCAAGTCTGCAGGATTTTCTTGCGATGAAATGTGATACCAATGTTCATAAGGTATATTTTGTATTATTGTTTCAACACGATTTGCAACAAAAGTTTGCAATAGAAAAGAAGGTGTCTTCAACGGTGACCGGCCAACTCGGAATGAAACCAACTCAGAACCATCTCAGATAAGTCATTTAGAGTGATAAAAAATATATTTAAAAAAATAGTTAAATAGGTTATGTTAGGTTAGGGTTATCGGCTAATTTAAAATTATTTTTTTCAAAGATTTTAATGTCTTTTCAAGGAGGTGTTGAGTTGACATTATTCCCAGTTGGCATGGAACCGTCTTCAACCATGCCAATACAATAGTTGAATCGGTGAACGCGACAGTCTTTTCAATTTGAAGTCTATCTTTATATACTTCTTGACAATAAGTCAACAAATTTGCCAATAAAACTGCTCCCAACAATTCCAGTCGCGGGATCGATGTTATCTTTACGGGGGCAACACGGGATTTTGCTAATAAAATATGGCTGGATATTTCGGTGTTATTAATCACTACCAAATAAACAATTCCACAATATCCTCTTTCAGAGGCGTCCGCAAACCCAACAAGTATGCACCGACTGGTTGGAGAAGTTGCGACATATCGATCAATTTTCAAATTGGCAAGTGATGGAAGCTCTTTTATATATTTCTTCCATTTCAAATTCATGTCCGAAGGGATTTCTTCGTCCCATCCCATTTGAATTTTCCATAAGTTTTGTATATAGCATTTAGCAATAAAAACGACAGGATTAATAAAACCTAATGGATCATATAGACGTGCAATTGTCGATAAAATTATACGTTTGGTACAGTGGTCACTAAAAACATTATGAATTTTATATGTAAATTGATCAAGCGACGGTATCCATTGAATACCTAAAATATTAAGGTTTTTCTTGTCAGTATCCGACTCAAAACTTAAGGGTACTTCCCGATAGCTGACAGGAATGTCTTCCAGTATTTCAGGATGGTTACTAGACCATTTTCTCAATTCAAAACAACCTTTTTGAAGTAATGCAATTAATTCCACTATACAATGTCGAGCGCTTTTCAAAGTTTGCGCACCACTGATAATATCATCTACGTAAGTATCTTCAATCAATGTCCTAGCAGCCGTTGGAAAATTCAATTTTCCATCATTTGCCAATTTATGAAGTGTGCGAATCGATAAGTATGGTGCGCATGACGTGCCATATGTTACTGTTTGTAATTCAAATTCCTTTACAGGATGATCCGATGATTCTCTCCACAAAATATGTTGATAACGGCGAGATTTCTCATCCACAAGTATTTGCCTATAGGTACATTTGACGGATGTCAGCTGTAAAAACAACTTTGTGTATTCGAAAATTACACATTAATTCGACAATGTCTCTTTGTAATTTGGGACCGACCAAAAGTATGTCGTTCAATGACGTACCCGAAGACGATTTGGTACTGGCATCAAAAACGACCCTTAAACGAGTTGTAGAACTGGTTTCTTTGATTATTCCATGATGGGGTATGAAATAATTACCAATAATTGGCGATTGAGGTGGCACTTCCATCATGTGCCCTAATATTGAGTATTCTCTCATGAACGAAATATATTGGGATTTGAGATCAGAATCTCTATTCAGTCTCCTTTCTAAATGCTTGAGGCGTGACAACGCTATGTCATATGACTTTTCCAATTTTTCCGGGCTTTGCTTAAATGGCAACGATACGACGTATCTCCCGTCTTGGTTACGGTAGGTACTTTCAGTTTATAATTTTTCACAACGAATTTCATCAGGCGATTGAATTTTCTTCAAAAGTGGAACATTTTCAATTTCCCAAAAACATTTAAGCTTTTCATCAATTACAACGAAAACAAGTGCTATATTAAACTGGATGGGACATTTAACTATTCAACTATCTGAAGCAAAAGAAAAAATAATTGAACCAACATTCGGATACGGAAAAGTAGCTGAAAACCAAAATAAAACATTGAAAAGTGATTACAAATTAATAGTTTCATCGAACAATACTGAGGAATCGTCAGAAAATATACAAAATAAAATCAGGAAGAAAATTAACTTAAGTAAAATTGGTGCCAAAGTGATCGGTGTTAATGCGATATCTAAAAATAGAATACTTATAAAATGTTCGACAAAGTACGATGCGGAAAAAATGAGTAAAGCTATTGGGGACGAGTTCAAGGACATCAGTGCTACAGAAATTAAAAAGAAGAGACCAACTATAATACTTAAGGGCATTGCTAATGACTACAATAAGGATGATATTATACAAGATATTATCCAACAGAATGAAGATATCAAGGCTGTGATCATAGATAAACCAGAATCTGAGATGACGTTAAAAAAGATCTTGAAAAACAAATATAATAACACTTCTAATTACATATTAGAAGTAAGTACTCAAATAAGAAGAAGACTAGTTTATCTAGTAAAATCTATGTGGGGTACCAAAGAATACAAGTAGAAGATGCCCTTCCTGTGGTGCAGTGCTACCATTATTTGGGTTTTGGACATACTTCTGTCAGGTGTCTTCATAAAGAAAAGGACAAACCATTGTGTACACACTGTGCTGGTGATCATTCCTACAAAGATTGTGCTAACAAAGATAAAGAACCTAAATGTAAAAACTGTGATAACAAAAATAAAAAAATGAACTGGAATATTGATATTAGGCATTCTGCAAACGATAAAACGAAATGCAATGTGTATAAAAAAATGAGCAATTTAGCAAAGGAAAAAATAGAGTATTGACTAGTAATAACATTAAACATGTCTCAAAGTAGATGTAGTGATATTATAATATATTTGTTTTTCTCTCGTAGAATTTGCTACATTTCAATAAATACAATTTACGTTGCCAAACATTACACATTTATATTTCTATATTATATTAAAGAAAAAAAACATTGTAATAAGACTCTAAATTTCCAAACGTCGTCATTTTCTATTATTGAATATTCATTTTATTACATAAATATTGTTATAAACATTATAAAAGATCACAAAATAACTAACAAAAACAAAATTATTATATTACATTATGTTTTTAACAATAATTTCATAACCAAACCTTCAATAACATTTTTTTGTTTACTTAAACATGCATTTTACTGTGTACTATATCTCACATTCATAAATATAAAAACAGTTTTAAAAAAAATCTTAAAATATGATAAATATTCTGTAATAACACTAGATGTGAACATACAGTTTATTTTATATTTATTAAGTCTTTATAAAAAAATATTTGTAGCAATTAGCTCTATATTCAATCACTTTTATTTTGTTAAATATTTAAAATTAAATTCTTCAATCTATAATCACAATACTTCTGTTGTTAAACAAAACCAGAAAATAATCTATTCTCACGGGCTGAAAACTGCAAAAGATATTAATTATTGTTCAGGTTTCTCAAATGGAGTCATTTTATATTGCTCTCTTTTCATGTTTACTGGACAGATAATAAGAATACGTGTTAATTGTTTTATTTATGTACGGGATTTAATGAACCTAATAAAAATATTAAATTTTATTGTTTTACACAAAAATGAAATATATGTAATATTATTTAATGCTAAATGCATGGAAAACCATTTTGTATCAATATATTATACCATCTGCTATTACATTAAGAAAAATAATTGTGGTATCTTTGATAAAAACAAGTATGTAATTATATCAAGTACAAATTTGAACCTTACACTGCATTATATAGAGATATTTATTATAGAAATATTTCAATATGTAAAATCAACCAAACCCGTATTACTTATTACCCAGAAACTTATTGTATTGCATCAAATTTAACTACGAATTAAATGGCGCAGAATAATTTTTCGTATATTGATAATGATAACGAAATAGAATGTATTACAGTAAATAATTTAGAAGTTTGGATAAAAAAACAAAGCATAAATGCTTCTGATAATCTTGTTTGTATTCAATTAAATATAAGATCTAAACAAAAATATTGGGATGTATTGCATGTATATTTATTAAATAGTTTGAAGCATATTGACATTCTAATGCTATGTGAAACATCTGTTCAAACTGAAAGTACGAGTATGTACAATATTCCCGGATATAATGCATATAACTACAGCAGGACTGATTGTCAGGAGGAGGTATTATATTGTATATAAGAAACAAATTTGAATTTAGACCAAAATCGTTCCAATCACAACATTTTGAAAATATAACAGGAAAGCTCATACTCCAGGACGAAACTAAAGTTAATATAATAGCCATCTATAGACCTCCTAATCTCAGTAAATCTTCATTTCTAACGGAATTATCAGCACATCTTGATACAATTAATAGTAAGGAAAATATTATCTTACTCGGAGATCTAAATCTAAATTTACTAAATGACCAAGATTATATCATAACTTCGTATGAAAACTTACTTACTAACCATTATTTAACTAAATGCATCAATATAGTAACCAGAGAAGCTGTATTAAATGGACAAATAACTCGCACTTGTATTGACCATATATTTGCTAAATTTAGAGGCAAGAAAATAACTGCTTGCGTCTGCGAAAATAATATTGCTGATCATTTTATCACTGCTATTAATATAAAATCTCATAAACGTCCGATAGACTTTGCAAATAAGTATGTTCAAATCATCTCACAAAAGGCTATTGATAGATATATCAGAGATTATAACTGGAGTAAACTTATAGAGGAGAAGGATTGTATTCTATTATATGAAAAAATAAAATCTTTATTTAAAAATTTTTACAATAGTAGTTCAAAAACGATAGTGCAAAAACCGAAAACACGACCTTATGCAATAAATGAATGGGTAAGCAGTGAATTATTATGTAATATAAATAAAAGGGATAAACTATATAAAAAATGGAAAAGTACACCAACAAACAAAACATATGAAACAGAATGCAAAAAAACACGAAACCTTGTCAATAAACTTATAAATAAAGATAAAACTAAATACTATAATAATAAATTTAAAACCTGTTTTAATGATACAAAAAAAACCTGGGATGAGATAAATAATATTTTAGGACGTAAACCCAAAAACGATTGTGATGAAACTATAACACGATACATGTTAAAAGATAGAACTGAGGATTCTGTGTCAAATGATTTTGTGAATTACTTCTCGGATAGCTTCAGCAACATGTTACATAAATGCAATCACAAAGCTTCTAATATAGTACTGGAAGAACTACCTCATAGTTTATATATACCAAGAGCAACTATAACTGATATTGAAAATATCGTTAAAAAAATGAAAAACTCTAAAAGCACAGGTATTGACAATATAAGAATGTTTGATTTAAAAAGAAATATATAAAAATCTTGGGCCAACAATAACTCATTTAATCAATATGATAATAAAGCAAGCAAAAATTCCACAAGAATTTAAATGTAGTATCACTAGACCAATATTTAAAGGTGGAAAACACATTGAACTGGGAAATTATAGGCCAATTAGTATTCTACCAGCATTAGAAAAAATTCTTGAAAAATTTTTATCAAATAAATTAAATAATTACATTGAAAAATTCGCTATCATAGATCCAAATCAATATGGCTTCCAAAGAAAAAAAAACACTGAAAAACTACTGCAAGATTTTTCCAATTATATAAATAATCAGTTAAATAATAAATTACATGTTATTGTTTTGTTTATCGACAACTCTAAAGCTTTTGACACAATAAACTCTTTAAAAATGCTAAAAACTCTAGAAAAAATTGGAATAAGAGGAAATTTGTTAAATTTATTTAAAGATTATCTTACAGATAGAAAAATATGTACCAAAATAAATAATACATTTAGTAAAACAAAAAATATATCTGCAGGAGTTCCACAAGGTTCCATATTGGGACCTACACTATATATAATCTATGTAACTATAATGAAAAAACTTTTCTCTTTTGTAAAACATTTTGTATTCGCAGATGATACGGCATTGGTCATATCACACAAAGATCTAAAAATTGCGATTGAACTCTTACAAATTGACTTTAATCAACTCTGTAAATGGTCACATCATGCAGGGCTATTAATAAATGCTAAAAAAACTAAAGTAATGCATATAAGATCACCAAATGCCAAATTTCAATTTAATCCAAATATTATTTCTCATAACTTTAATTGCATCCACAAAAATATTCAAATCAACTGTAATTGTGATAGCTTAGAATTAGTTACTGAATATGTGTATCTTGGTGTTACAGTAGATTGTTTTTTTAAATGGGACAAACATATTAAAAAAACCTGTAAAAGACTCAGATCAATTGCTAGCAGAATGTACACATTAAATTTTTTCCTATCAATTGATACACTTAAAATAATTTATATGTCACTAGCAGAATCAATAATAAGATATGGGTTAACAATATGGGGAAATACTACTGTAACCAACCTGAAACAGGTACAAGTTGCACAAAACGCAATTGTAAAATTATTAGTTGTCCCTAACATTTTCAAACAAAGACACAATACTCCGTTGCTGTTTCAGAGTGCAAAAATTTTACCTGTGAAGGCAATACTATGGTATAAAATTATAATTCAGCATATATTTACCCCGCAGCATAAAGAGAAACTAGATCATAAATATAGCACTAGATTCACGCGTAACGACGGGTTAATAGTTCCGAAATTCAATAATAAGTACGGACAGAGAACGTTTGAATACAACATACCGAAGATATTTAATTTATTACCTGACAATATAAAGCAACATAATTCTATGAATAAGGTTAAATATATGGTGAAAAATTGGTTATTGGAAAAAGAATATTTATTTTGATACTTGATACTTGATAAAATTTATGAAAAAATGTTTAACTGTAGATAAAAGATGTAAATTATAACTTTAAATATATTTGTAAGGAATTATAAGCACCTGCTGTCAAGCCAATTGCAATTGGCTTAGCGGGACTGGATTGTTGATTTATAAAATAAATAAATAAATTAAAAAAAAAAAAAAAAAAAAAATGTACAAAATGTTTAGTAGTATGCATTTTTAATTCCTTGTAGTTTTCAGAAGGCAACATGTTGATTTGCCTTCTGAAAATCGCTTGGTTGATTATCGATATTCACTGGTAAGAGGTTTTCAAAAATCTCCATCTTGCATGAGATCTTTTTGAAATCAGCAAACCGATTTTCAAACTCAGTTTCCCTTCGCTCCTTTTCTCACTCCCTTTCACTCTATCGTGTATGATGTCGTCCCTCACATGCGTTATGGCGATAATCTCGCGGGCCGCACCAAGAGGCCTCGAGGGCCGCATGCGGCCGCGGGCCGCAGGTTGCCGACCCATGCGGTAAATCATCAAACCATCCATGTGTTCCAAGTAAAAAAATAGCAAGAAAACCATTTTTTTGTTTTGGGTGTATATCGTATAATCGTTCCATAGCTGACCTGTTGAACTCTACGCTACGGGGTAATCTCTAAGGCCGTCTCGCAATGAATAATAATATTGCCAAAATCGCGAAAGTTCGTGACTTCAACGGGCATTGATGATTAAATCATCAAACCATCCGTGTGTTTCAAGTGCAAAAATAAGAGGAAAACCAATTTCTCGTTCTGGGTGTAGTATCGTTTAAAGCTGAGGACTAGCGTGAAGATTCACTCTTAGGTTAAAACCAGTTTCATGTTTCAAATGATCAGTGAAAATTCCAGTAGCGGATTAATCTGCTGACGCATTTTGAAGAAAACCTTTGTAATATTTCGAGTGGAGTTAAAAATATGGTTTCAAACCATTCTTCACAATTTTTTATTCGTAGGAAAACCGTGCGCATATTATGAAAGTAATATAAATTAAAGCTTGGGACTCGCAAGCAGATTCACTCTTAATTTTAAACCAGTTTTAGGATCAGAATGTAAAATTTCAGTTGCGAATTCATCCGCTGACACATTTCGAAGGATAACATTCTCTCATTCGAAGTGCATTTATAAAATTCTAGTTGCAGACAATGTATGTGCTAATTAAATGCAACAATGTGGGGTAGATCACCCCGAACTGCTGTTTAAAGAAATAGTCGGCTTGTTTGCCGTCCTGCTTCATTCCAGCTGTCGGGCTAATTGCCCTCAGTCTTGTTCCGATCTCTGTATGACTGTTTTTGGGCAGCTCACCTCTCCATTGACCTTTACATTGTAACCTGTGGGCTGCCGCCATCGCTGCCCCCTCTATTTCTAGGTTTAGTGGGGGTAGGTTCAGCAGCACTCCCATGGCTAGTATCGGAGTGGTTCGCATAGCTCCCGTGATTCCTCTGCATGCGCAAACTATAAACCAGAACAATCCATTTATAAATAAATTTTAAATAGGCTCAATTATATTTTGTACAATCTACCATAAGATTATGAATTATATGTATGTGGTTGAGTGTGACCATCACTGTTTTCAGTGTTGTTCTCCTCCACCAGACCAGGGCTGCATGTATGATCCTCGGTTTTACAACGGCTGTGTACAGCCATTGCATCATTTTAGGGTTGAGTCCCCACGTTCTGCCGCAGATCCGCCTGGTTGCCAACATTAGTGCGCATGCCTTTCTGCCCATAATTTCCACATGGTTTTTCCAGCTCAGTTTGGCATTTATGATGACTCCGAGGTTCTTGACCGTGTCCGAGGGTTTTAACTCCTTTCCATAGAAGGTTGGAATGTTCCATCCCTCTAATTTTCTTTTGCGTGTGAAGATTACTAGTTCTGTCTTGTCTGGATTGACCGACAGCCCTGTTTCTTCACACCATTCTTCCACTGTCGCCAGTGTTGATTGTAAGAGGCCTCTGGTTGTGTCTGCATCCCAACACCTTATTATGGTTGCAATGTCATCCGCATACCCTTGTGTATAGAGGCTCCTGTTATTGAGTTTCCGGATGAGGTTGTCCACCACTAGGCTCCACAGCAAGGGTGACAAGACCCCACCCTGTGGACACCCTCGTGTCACCAGTACTCTGATGTTCACCTCACCCCTTGTTACCGTAAGTATCCGGCCCGAAAGCATGTTCTTCAGCCACCTTCTGGTGGTTTTGTCGAGTCCATGTCTTTCTGCCGCTTCATCGATGGATTTAATAGTGGTGCAATTGAATGCTCCCTCTATATCCAGGAAGAGTCCTACCGCCAGTTCCCCAGTCGCCTGCGCCTGCTCCAGTTTGTACACCAACTGTGCAGTGCCGCGTCAACCGACTTGCCTGGTTGGTACGCTGAAGTATCCTTGAATATGCATCTAAAGTGTGGAACCCAGGCTATGCAGTACACAAAAATAAAATTGAAAGCGTTCAAAACAGATTAAGGTACCTTAATTTCCGCTTTTTTCGATCTCATGCAAGTAACGAAGACTGCAAAGTTCTTCAAAATACAGACGTTAACTTGTCGAAGAAATATAGCATAAAAATAGCAGATTCGGTTATGTTATTTAAAATTACACAAAACTTAATCGATAGTCCTGACTTCTTCAACGCCTATCATTCCATGTCCCAAACCGCAACATTAGACAGTCGCTTACTTTTAATCTCCATCTTTGCAAGACCAATTCAAAATAGAATTCATTTATCTACAGATCCACACAATCATTAAACTTAAATTATAACCACATTGACATTTTTAACTCGACGTTACGTGACATAAAACGAAAAATCGCTAAGCAACATGACTCCAACTAGGAAAATCACTCTACCCCTCCCTCCTCTTTATTCCGATCCTTAGCCTCTTAATCCTAATCCTATATTTCTCCTCACCAAGGGGGGTGAGGAGAAATATAGGATTAGGATTAAGAGGCATTATTGTACAAAAAAAAAATATTCAGAAAACACCTTATAATGTCACACCTTATCATTAAATAACATGAAAGGAAGTTTATAATTGGCATAATGAATTATTTTTTTATTGAATTATTTTGTAATTTATGATTTGCTGTCAACTTCCCTAAACAAATAAAGAATAAAAAATTTATGAAAAAAAATAAACCTTTTCTACAATTTCCGCACGAATTAATCAAACCAACAATACTCCTTGTATTATATTTATCCTACATTAAAACTTTTGTTTCGTGTTTCTTAATATAGACTTACACTTACCAGTGGTACATCGGCGGTCACATATAAATATGTAATAATTTTTAAATAATATATTATCGCAAACAATGTAGGGAAAACCATCGCTTATTAGATTAATATTTTTACCATTTATATCTTTTCCAGAATTACTTTATCTTTGATTAACGAAAGTGTTTGAAAGATGACTAAATACCTCACTGACCTTTAGCTACAATTAGCTCCCACTTTGTGTCAAAAAGTAAATGTCAACTGCCGATGCATAATTAGGTTAGTATTTAAAATCAACGTTGTCATCATCGTCATCTTCATCTCCTTATCCTATTTGGGTCGGGGAACCATTGCATCGACAAGGCTCCTCCATACGTCCCTGTCTTGTGCTGACTGTTCGGCCTCCGTCCATGGCAGTCCCATCCTCTCCTAATATAGTTTCTGGAGTTGCCTCGCCCAGCTGTGTCTGGGGCGGCCCACTGGACGTCTACCCTCTGGAATTGCACTTAGTATCTTCCTCGGAATTCAGTCACCAGGCATTCTTAGAACATGTCCAAGCCACCTCAGTTCCGATTTTTCTATGAAGTGTAGCAGTGGTTCAATTTTTAGATCGTCTCGGATCGTCGAGTTTCATATATAATCCCATTTTGTAACTCCTGCCACTCCTCTCAAGTACCTCATTTCGGCAGCTTTTATTCTAGAGCGCGTTCGTTCGCTTAGCATCTATATCCGGTGGCTGTAAGTGAGCGTCGGACGATAAAGGTTTTGAACACTGCCATTCTTGTCTTGATACTGAGCTCCTTATCACTTATCCTTATCACTGAGCTGTAGAGAGGACGCAACACACCGCTTGCCACACTAATTTTGACTCCAAACTTCATTTCGATGCGCAAATTGAGAATATTGTGAATAAAGCTAACTGCATGCTAGGATTTGTCATCAGAAACAGCCGCGAATTTCGAAAACCTGAAACCTACCTTCTTCTTTACTACACGCTGGTCCGTTCTCAACTCGAATACTGCACCTCCATATGGACTCCACATTACGGTACCTATAAAGACAATATTGAAAGTATTCAAAAGAAATTTCTGCAATGCCTCTATTACAGAATGAGCTCACCTAAACGGGGGTACATTAATATGCTCTTGAATTATAACGTCTCCACTCTATCTAACCGGCGAACATACCTTGACCTCATGACTCTATATAAAATCTGCAACAACGTAATTGACTGTCCTGACCTACTGAAACTAATAAACTTCAAAATACCACCCAGAGTAACAAGGTTTAATGACTTATTCCGCATTAGCCGGACGCGTACAAATGCTGGTGTCAGGGATCAAATCAGAAAAATGTGCGAATCATTTAATCAAAATCAAAACCTCAATGATTCCGACATATTTTTTGAAACATACTGTACTTTTAGAAGAAAATTGAAGGCTGTTTTCCTACAAAGTACAACAACTTAGACATCATACTTCGTTTATAAATCTAAGTTATTTTCTTTAAGACATACTTCGTTCATGATTTTAAGTACTTTTTTTTCTTTTAAATTCTGTATAACATAATTTTTTTTATCTATTTATGTATTTTGTTATTATTTTTTTTCTTGTCTTTAAGCTTTTGAAAGGATATTGCGCATTTCTCTTATCTCTATTTTTGTAAAATAATATTCTTATGTTTTTCCCTATTTATACGTAAAAATATTTGCACAAGTTTTTATCTGCTATTTAAGTCAATTCGTGAGAAATAGTTTGGATGCAGGTGAGTTCTCTAATTGTTGTCTTGTATATTCTTGTCAATTAACATATGTATCTGTATTTTCTCCTTAATAAATAAAAAAAAAAAAAACAAAAAATTCTTCTATCAATTTCTCAATCGTGCCGTCCATCGCTGGAGACTTCAACCCCGAGGTATTTGAATCTGTCCACCTGTTTCAACGCTGACAATTTATCAATATTTTTACTTGGCGTTTGTCGATTAGGAATATGATTTCAGAGAAAACATCTCCTGGGTTGTTTTAATTGAAAAGTCAATAGATGTCGCGTATTATATAAAATGGATAAAAAATTTTCGAGACACCATCTAGATTGCATTTAGTTCGGGTTAAAATCTTGCAATCATACGAAAAGATGGCAGCCCATGAAAATATGCGTTAGGAAAATGTAGATAATATGGGTGGTTCTTAGTCTAAGTATGGTACAGTTAAAAAAGTGACCGAATTGGATATCGACACCTTAGCTCAGTGGTCAAAAGCACTCGCCCGGAAAGAGAGAGGTCCTGGGTTCGAGTCCCAGAGGTGCCAATATCTTTTTTTTATTTTTCTGTTTCCAGATTTTCGATTGAGTTTCGCTCATGGGGTTTCGCCCGGGTTCATGGGGTGAGGTTTGTCTAGGTCTTGGAGGCGGATGACCAGGACACACTGAACCCCAGATTCCTACACACCCCTTTAACCCTTTTCCTTCCCAGAACTCTCCTTCCCTTACTTTCCTTAAAAAACCCTCCACACAGCATCCCCGTAGATGACATGGCCCTGAGGGATTATTAGGAATTATTTTCCTCATGGTCTTCTGTGTGGAGATGTAAAGAAAAGAGATGCAGCTGTACAAAATAAGGGTTTTGACAGATGCAATGTAAAACTTCACGCTTAGGAGGAATGTAAAGGTAAATTAATTGGCTTTCAGGACCATTAACAGTTTTTCTATTTTTTTACAAATGTTCGAAGGTAATTTTTTTTTATAGACATGGGCGAATCCAAATCCAAAAGTACGAAAATTTCCAGCGCCCTACGGTTTAATTTTTAAAAATTTTGTATTCTTCCAGCGGTTACTTTTTTTAAATTAAGGTCATAAAAATAAAGCAGCATTGATTGAGAAATCATTTAAAATGGAGAAAAGTGAACTTTTACCGATTGTAAGTACTTGTCAGAAAAAAGAATCTGAGAAGTCAGCTTTAAGAACCATTCATTTTTTACGATTTTTTTTCTGATTTTGTTCGTATCTTTTTTTCACTAGTATAATGAATTTCTGAATCAATATTATATATTTAAAGTATGTAAGTACATATTATACTCGTTTGTGATGACGTACTTATAATAATTATGCTAGACTTGTTCATTTATCTGAATACGCGTATTTACCAATTACAAAAATAGTCAGGTTTTATCGAAAATTATTGGAAAATGAATCGAACTGCCAAAAATATCGGAAATCATAATAATATACCTATAAAATAAAAAAAGGCTACTCGAAGTATATCACTTTTTCAGTGGAGAATGCGTTAGAATTATTTTAATGATAAAAGGGTCGGAAATCTTTTTTATTCTAAGAAAGGCATACATTCCCGGGTTACGAATAACCTGAAAAAAAAAATTGAAAATATCTTACTACCACCACAGTAAGCGCAAAATTTGCTGTGATAGAGGACTTAGCCAGTCGATGAATTGAACTCATGACGCCTGGGTTGGACGCAGACCCGATATCAATACAGCCACTGACAGGTCAAAATGAAACAAAATGTCAAAACCGGATAACGTTACTGCGGGAACCTATAAGCGCGCTCATTATGAAAGTTGTCTGTAAAAACATCGGTGGAAGCTAAAAGTAACTTCAAAATAATCCTAGCATCTTTGATGGCAGCAATAAATTTAAAAAAAAACCCTATCTTAAAATAAATTTTAATAATTTTATTTAAACGTATATTACAACTTACTAGCTTTCTGAACACTTTCCGAATACAGCAAACATTCCTTCTTTATATCCGGGAAGTCAATATCTATATCCGTGTTTGGCGTTATTTCCTCCGATTTCCTTCTGGGACCCTGGCTCCGTCTTGAAAGAAACACTCTCTGGGTTTTGAGGATCCATCGCACTGCTTTTAAAATGTCTCTTTATAATATGACGGTTGTGGTTAAAATAAATTAAAACTGCCACAGAACGTTAATTGTTCAGAATTGTTTGTGAGTGATTTTAATATCAGCACTTTCTTATTTGACAAAAGTTTAAAATTTTATCGACTCGAGTAATTCTACTAAAAATAATGTGCTTATGAAGCCAGTAGGCAGTTAAATCAACGTCTGACTTGGTCTGACTGATATAAACTGCACAAATGCGGTACTTTTAAAGGAGAACAAACCACAGATGACATGAATTTGGCGAGTATAGACAAACTTTGACAACCGACGAGAGGCTAGATGCTAAATTACTTGTTTTTGTTTAGGTATATGGAAACTTTCTATAGTTGGAGATTATAAATTCCGTGTTGTCTTGGAAAAGGGAGACGAGAGACGAGTCAATGTCAATAATTATAGTCAATCTTTGCAGGGGAGCCAATTTTGTGTTCTAGAGTTTTTGCCAGATCTGAGAAATGTAAATCTGAATATCATCAATGAAAATATTTATTCTACAGAATGATATTTGAAAATTTGAAAAAAAACAATTTTTAACAATTTTACGTAATTCATCTCTTTTTTCCGTGTCACGTTTGGACCTAATTGAGAATAAACCACAAGTTATCTCTTTAACGTTTCTTAATTCTTTCTGTTATTTTTCAACTTAATAGCAGGAAAAATCATTTACTTGCTCATCCAATGTAAACAAACATACAACAGATTTCGAACTGGTATCATTTGGGGGACTCATTCACCTGCACCTTCATATCCGTCTGGATCAACGGTTGGAATGTTGCAAGTATCTGACATTGTACATATATTTTCTTATGAACCTGTGGATGCAATTTTTAGCCATTAGTTGTTTTAATTGTTTGTCTAGTTTGTAGTTTTTCTAGATTTTAGAAATGTATTGTAAGTGTGTGCAGCGCCCTTGAGGTGATTTTTCACAAAAACGGCGCTATATAAATCATCCAATAATTTTTTATTTTTGTTCTCTAGATTTTATGTCCGGGTTAAATCTTCCTCACAGGAAAAACTTAATCCTTCCACACACTTTTCCACAAATGCTAATCTAGTCAATTCACGCGATGTAATTGCATTGTATAAGTATACTAAATACAAAACTATACAAGAACAACACGTCAACCTACCAGAGACCATATGGGAAAATACTTCACCGACTCCAGATATTTTCATATCAGAGGGTTCGGCTCGATAGAACTCCTAACTGAACCGATAAATCCTACCGATCCCTCAATATAAATATTTAAAAAATCTTTCGTAATCCTACATGCATTTAATATGACTGATTTTTGCATTTTTATAGAAAGATTCTTTGAAAAATCTAATAAGCCTAAATTTTTAATTAGAGAGCTAGGTATAATGCCAGTAGCCGAAATAACAAATGGTAATATTTTTATAGTCCGAGAATGCCAAATTCTTTTAATCTCATTTCCTAAATCTGTATATTTTCTAATTTTTTCAGAAACAGATTTTTGAATATTACAGGAATTTGTAATAGCGACTATTATTATTATAATTATTATTATCTGGTAATTTTTTACAAAAATCATGGCAATCAGGATTCACTAAATGAAAGACATTCAATACGTCCTTTTAATTTGCCTTGTTTATTGGAATAAGACCACTGTAGCATTTTCAGGGCTCAAAATGGTGGTTGCATTTCCCCTATGTTTAAAGGAAATAGTTTTAAATGGGTCTTCAATACGCAAAATCCCCCAAAAAAGAACAGTTCCTGGGATTTTGCTTTTATATATAAACCATTTTATATTGCGGAAAAAAAATCGATTACCTTCGTCTGCAATGAAAGTTTGTATAGCTCAGCAAAGTTATGAAAAAAAATGTTTATGTCATGATTTTTACTATGGATTCTTTTTTTTCCAGCATTTCTTAGAAAATTGTACCGATCTCTTGGTAAATGAATATTCATGTCGGTTGCTTTTTTTCCCCACTTACAGCATGAATGGAATCACATTCCATGTGAGTGTGGCTGGGAACTAAAAATTTGTGATGTAAGATTATGTTTGGTCTTGCTTGAAGAGCGCTTAAAAACATTGCAACAACACGGCTGTTTTATTTTGTCCATCACAGGTATCTGAATAAAATGTTAATTCATTTAATTGTGGTGGAATCGTAAGAATGAAATCATACAAACATGACGCTATTTGATACCCCTCAACCATCTCCACATTCGTACCACGTGTAACACGTTGTTTAATTTGAGAAAAAAAATTAAAAGATATTTATTTATGAGTTCTTGTTAAATAAAGTCTAAAGCTTCGATCTATAAAACCACCATTTATTATTTTTGTAGTAGTATGGCACTAAACCACGTCCGCCCGCAGTCCCCAAACCCGCCCTCGCTTGAGCAGCGCGCCATATTGGCCGTTCCTTAGTCGACCAAGGACCCTCCGCTTCGTGATATTGTTGTGTAGGTAACTAAAAGTATTTTGTAAATATAGGATAAAGCTTCTTTGCCAACCATTTCGAAAGAAAGAATTACAAAAATTATTAAGGCATATCAACATAAGTATATAAACTTGTTGAAGACAGAAAAAGGTAGAAAAAATACAGTTTCCTTCCAAAGAAGAGTCTCTCCGTTCAAAATCACAAGCTCCCTACTGTTTGTTATTGATATTGTAAATGGAAAGACAATAAATGCAATTTATTAATGCAAATTACAGACAAAATATGAAAGTTTTCCCTAAGGAAAAAGAGTTTTTGGAAGACCAAAGAGGTGAGAGAAAGATGTTCATCGGCAGTGTTGATATACCGACTACGAAACAATTGCTAAAGCCTATGAAGAGAAAATGATAAGATCATACCAAATTAAATGAATAGGTTTGAGAAGAAAAAGCTTTAGAATTTGTGGACACTGAATCATTGTTTATCATTGCTTATCATTATCTTTCACCTTAACATAAAAATTATCTTCTCCGGTCGCAAAATCAAGTCGGCTACTTAAGACAAATAACACCGCCTTTCCGACAACCAGCAATTCTTCGTCTTTAACAGTTCTCTCCAAGATCTCTGACAGGTTCAGGATATCGGATCGAGCTGGAGCAGCAATCGCTTCTGCCATTTAAATGATTTCAACATAATCACACAGGATAATAAAGTTATAGACAAAAAAAGACTGCGTCGTGGATGTCCGCGTACCAGATCTGTACTCATCAAAGCTATGTGCGTAAAAGCAATCGGGTGTGACGGCACAAATTTTAACGGGAATAACTGTTGGTGTGATTCAAACGATGGGGAAACATTTGAATGTACCGGCAGTGGCTGATCTGCATTTTTCATTGCAACGCTGCTTCTACGCCATTATATTATGAAGTCGGATGGTACAACCACTGGACTTTATGATTTTTCCGGCCCCGTAGGCTCGACTCTTCATAATTGGCATAATTTACCGGTACAATATTTTTTCAAATTTATGTTGAGTATTCAACACCAAGATTTAAGCACCGATCAAAAATACTTGCTTGATATTTTCAAAGTAGTTTCCAGCGGACGTTGTCGTTCTGATATTGCCAGAAGAACCCAGGAGTGATTACTACAGCGAGTCAAATCCCACGATTACCTATATATTTGAAGCGCAATGCCATCATTTTTTTTGTTATGTTAGCCACGTTTATCATGAGGGCATACGCTCCTATGTGGTTTGGTATAAAACTACATGGGTAGTGCAAAAAGGTGCGAGGCATATTTTTAGCACGATTAAATATTCGTGCTATCTTCCGGGTGAATTAAAAGCAATAGTACAGCAACTGTACAGCAAATGGCATACTTCGCTCATACTGAAAATTTACTCTTGTCAATGCTAACCGTTGAATCACCTACCATCAAAGAACTTGGAATAAGGCGTTTATCGAAATCCAACGAGTTATTCCGGACAGAAAATCGAACATCTAATATAATAATAAACAGTGTATAGCAGAGAGGCCGGTAACGCAACACTCACACGGCGAAGGAACAACTAAGACTGTGTGCGTGCGCTGAAAGAAATGAATCAAGTGAGATGAGATATAACTTATTAAGAGCTCTATTAAAAAAAAACTGTTCATAAAAAGGAGAATCTGTTAAAAGGATGCGGTAGAAAATAAAGTGCTTTATGCAACAGATTTTTTACTTCGACGTTTTACTGCTAAATTTACTAAATATTTACCGATGAACATGACAAATGCTCAAAACTACACTTGTAGTGCGCCGTTATGTGGGAGAAATTTTCTTCCACTACGATTGTAGTTGGTCGTCTCCTTGGGGTCAAATAGATGAAAAATTATTTTACTATTTTAAGTATTCCTGCGCAAAGGATTATAACATAATTTGCCATTAAAAAAAATGTGAAAAAATCGTTGATCGCAAGAAAAAATATGTTGTCAAAAATAAATAAATTTCCTTGCCCAAACGAAAATTACTTGCATGGTGGAAACATAAACCGTACGTGTAATATATGAGTAGTAGGTGCGTATACCAGGGGCGTATATCTCGGCTTAAACCTTGAAACTCCCAAAAAAAGAAACAAATTCACATAAATAAAGCTGAATTATAGCTAGATCTAATTTTTAATGTCAAACTGCTTCAAACGATTTTTAAACGAACATCAATTCGTATTGAATTTGTATTATTGACATCGCCGATGAGCAATTTTCATTAAAAAAGGGTTTACATTAATCCCAGAGGTGAAGAAATTGTTAAAATGTGACTTCAATTGATCCAAAAATCAAGACCTTAACATCCAAAAATCAGGACATTGAGACATTAACCTTTTCGTCCCGGAAAGAAAAAAATCACACTTCATCCGAAGGGGGGTCACTCGGGGACCCCAATTTGTTTTGCTTATTAAAGGGTGTTAATGACACAATTTTTGAAAATTTGTTTTGGTAATAATTAGAAAGAAGCATATTTATCTTATTTCAATAGTCATTATCTAAATCGTTTCATAAATAAAGTCATAATTAATATTCTAACGAATTTAGACCATAACGCGTATTTCTCCATAGAAAACAGAGAAGGCGGGCCGATAGCCACCATAACGCCTTGTTTCCAGATGTTGACTGGCGATTGGCGCGTAGCGTAATCGTAAACGATCCAGACCGAATGATCTTTGACCGGCAAGCGAACATTATAGCATTGTAAAAAGAGCAAACTAGATGCGCAGTGTAAACAAACGGGATTTAGTCCTTTCCACTAACAACTCAGAAATTTCTTGCTATCGCTTAGAATCGTCCCGATACTTCCAGCGGATGGATACGGGGTAACGCCCGAACAGAGGGGTAGGGGGGCGGGCTGGACAGATTCTCGACCGGAATTTGATATAAATGAATTAATATTAAGAAAAGTAGTAATGCGATAATAATTTTTTTAATGCAGATCGATAACCAAATATTTTTTCTAAGATTACCCAAATTATTGAGTATGTGGTTTAAAAAACAACTTTGATACAGCGTAAAACTCTCGTTAGTGTAAGTGCGTTCCCTTGGTCCGGTACGGAAGTGTTAATAATCAGCTTAATTTATCTGAAGGTACCTAAATCAATTTGATGCAAGATGTTTTTTTGTAAATTATTTTGACTTTTACTTAGTAACTTACGCCACAAATATGTACGTCATAAATATGTCTGTTTTTGTTATATTATCCTTAAAACAAGCTTATGGGTCCGAGTGGTTAATATATATGGTTATAATGAATTTTGAATTTTCTGTTGAAATGTTTTTTGGTTTAAGGCAATTTTCTTTTTTAAAATTATGTTTCTTGGTTTATGAATTAATTGGTTTAAAACAAAATTTCACGGTGAATGAAATTACGGTTCAAAAATAGTATTTTTATGGTAAAATAAAATCGTTTTATTGAAGAATTTTCTCTTTGAATTCCGTTTAGATTTTTTTTAAGGAAGGCCGTTTTTTTGCAATTTTAAAAATTTTTGCAAAAAATATTACTTTTTTGAAAATAAATTTTCTTTTCTAACAGTGTTTCATGAAAAAAAATTCTTTTTTAAAAAATTTAAAGTACGGTATTAAAATTTTCTGTTAGAAATTTATTATTGTTTAAGGCAATTTTCTTTAAAATAACCGTTTTTCTTGGATAATGAATTAAATGTTTTAAACCAAAATTTCATGGTGAATGAAATTACGGTAAAAAAAATTTTTTTATGGTAAATGTGTGGTTTTTTGGAAGAATTTTCTCTTTGAATGCCGTTGTGGCGTTCATACAATTATTTTTCCGCCACGCAAAGAACACACGAGAAAGATCTGCAAGTCGCCAGTACAGTACCGTCTAGCTACTCACCTACTTATGCACGTATCGGCGGCAACGTACTCGCTGGACAAGTCACTTCGATAAATAATAATTTCGCCACCTTCACGAAAGGTCGAGACTCGAGTAAAAAAAATTTTTTTATGGTAAATGTATGGTTTTTTGGAAGAATTTTCTCTTTGAATGCCGCTGTGGCGTTCATACAATTATTTTTCCGCCACGCAAAGAACACACGAGAAAGATCTGCAAGTCGCCAGTACAGTACCGTCTAGCTACTCACCTACTTATGCACGTATCGGCGGCAACGTACTCGCTGGGCAAGTCACTTCGATAAATAATAATTTCGCCACCTTCACGAAAGGTCGAGACTCGAGTAAAAAAAAATTTTTATGGTAAATGTATGGTTTTTTGGAAGAATTTTCTCTTTGAATGCCATTGTGGCGTTCATACAATTATTTTTCCGCCACGCAAAGAACTCACGAGAAAGATCTGCAAGTCGCCAGTACAGTACCGTCTAGCTACTCACCTACTTATGCACGTATCGGCGGCAACGTACTCGCTGGGCAAGCCACTTCGATAAATAATAATTTCGCCACCTTCACGAAAGGTCGAGACTCGAGCGTGCATCCACGAACACAGTGACGAGTAAATTCTAGCACTTTCCAGCGCACATATTGCCAGCGAACGGAAAGTTACTTGGCCGGTCGCTCTTATATAAAGAGACGCGCTAAACAACAAAGTAGTCAGTCTCTATCCAACGGTCGCCTTTACAATCGCCTCTCTACAGCGAACCAGTGTAACTCCAAGTGCCCGGTGCATCCGCACTCTCTTCTCCAGGGCAGCTTCCTTCGTGGCCATCACAAGGACTACCTGCCGGTGGCTCCACTCACCGAGTCACCGCTGTTCATCTCCGCAACTCACCGCGTCAAGCAACGGCCTGGCAGACAAGGTCATTCTCCACCGCCACGGTGTCGAGCATCACGCTGGTGGCTCCACTCACCGAGAAAACTCACCGCCAGAAAAGAAAATTTATTTAAAAAAAAAGCCGTATATTTCGCAAAAATTTTTAAAACCACAAAAATCACGGTCTTCCTTGAAAAATTATCTAAACGAACAAATAGAAAATACTTAAAAAAAACGATTATTTTTACCATAAAAAACTTTTTTTTAACCGTAATTTTATTCACCGGGAAATTTTGATTTAAGGCAATTAATTCATTGACTAAGAAAATCGGTTGTTAAATAGAAAATTGCTTTAAACGGAACACATATTCTGATAGAAAATTTAAAATCAATAATTTTAATTTATTATAAAGGAAATTCTATTTCCATTAAACACTTGGAAAAATGTTATTTATTTCGCAAACATTTTGAAAATTGCAAAAAGCACGAACTTCTTGATAAATATCGAAACGGAATTCAAAGAGAAAATTCTTCGAAAAACGAATTTCTTTTACCATAAAAATAATTTTTTATCCGTAACTTCATTAACCATGAACTTTTGTTTTAAATCAAATAATTCATTAAACAAGAAAAACGGTTATTTTAAGGAAAATTTGTTTAAACAAAAAAAAAATTCTAACAAAAAATTTAAAAACCATAGTATAAATTTTTTTTATATATTATTTTTTTTCATGAAATCTGAAACAAAAATTTAAAAAATTGCAAAAAATCACGGACTTCCTCGACTATACGTCATCCAAAGAGAAAATTCTTCCAAAAAACCATACATTTACCATAATTTTTTTTTTCTTTAACCGTAATTTAGCTCACCATGAAATTTTGTTTTAAGGAAATTAATTCATTTTCCAAGAAAAACGGTTATTTTAAAGAAAAATGCCTTAAACGAAAATAAATTTCTAACAGAAAATTTAAAAAACAAACTTTAAAATTTTTTAAAAAGATTTTTTTTATGAAACACTGTTAGAAAAGAAATTTTATTTTTTAAAAAAGTCGTTTTTTTCGCAAAAATTTTTAAAATCACAAAAATCACGGTCTTCCTTGAAAAAATATCTAAACGAACAAACAGAAAATACTTCAAAAAAACGATTATTTTTTACCATAAAAAAACTATTTTTTAACCGTAATTTCATTCATCGTGAAAGTTTGTTTACAACCAATTAATTCAGTAACCACAAAAACGGTTTTAAAAAAAAATCGCTTTAACCGAAAAAAAAATTCTGAAGAAAATTTAAAATCCATATTATAAAATTTTTAAAAAGGAAATTATTGAAACATTGTTAGGAAGACTTTTTTCATGAAACACTGTATTTACAAAGAAAGGCATTGTCGCAGCCGAATGCCACGACACGCGAATGTGGACTGTAAATCCTTTTTAACGACGAATAGACCATGTGTTTTAAAGTAAGACCGAAGGAGAATCGGTTTTGGAAGGAAGTCTCCTACCTTTGACGGCTTCTTAAGGCTGCTCAGGGTCGTTTCTGGTTTCACAATATATTTTGCACAACACAGGTTTTAAGCACGACACTTTTATTTAATAAAAAAACGAAACTTTGCGATTATTTGCGATATTTTGACGAAAGCTAGTTGACCAATGTCACTTTCAAAATGCAACTATTACAAGTAGGTAATGCACACTTGGGTGGCAATATTGTTCAACATGTAGGTAAGAACATCTTCTTCTTTTCCTGGTGGAGACTTTGAGGAAAGGAAGAAAGAATCGATTACATGATGGAAGGACTAGGGGAATATGGATTAAGTTTTTTTTTAAAACTGTTTCAGAACCAAACATTCCGCCGACCTTGAGGAAATATGATATTTTCTCAACAACTATATACGAAAGAAAGCAACGAAAAACGAAAGCAAAATAACTAATTAACCTAGGGATTGAACAAGACAAAGAAAAAATTAAAGTTAATTAATCGATGGGTAGTTTATACAATTTGACCACGGGCCGCTTAAAAAATGCCTTGAGGGGTTCTTACAGTAGCGACACGAACCATTCCGTCGGCGCCGGGGAATAATTCAACCACCCTCCTTAAAAATGGACGACCTTCTCGAAACGGGAAGCGGGTAAGTTACCCATCAACGGGAAACTACCACGCGGGTTATTTTTAAAACAAGAAATGCATTTACTCAATCGATGTCGAATTACGTTCCTAGCCGAAATTATCCAATATTTTAATGATATTATGGATTGGAGTGCACGAGGACCTGGATGAAGGTACATGCTATTGTAATAATCAATTATTAAAGTTGTCAAATGACATTGCTTCGGTAAAATAATAGGATGTCGAGCATTTTCTGAAATCTGTGCAAGGCGAATTCGACCACCGACTCTCAAAACACCATTTGCGTCAATAAATGGAGCGAGTTTTTGAAGCTGCGTTGAGCACATACGATGGGAAGAGATATTGTTCATACCTTGTTGAAAATAAATTGCTTGAACAAGCTTAATGCAACATTGCAAGGCTAAATTATTTTCTTTTAACGAAAGTGGGGATAAACCATTGAAATTGATAATCGATTCCGAACGTAATCTATTGGTAAATCGACGGCACCAACATATAACACGCAGTAATTTCGATAATGATGAAAATTTCAATAAAAAACTCTTCGTCAGACGTTGACACATTCGTCGATAGAGAAATTAAATTTTTTGACTTATACTCTGGTAACTGGTCCACGGAGATATTTGGAGGCCTAACAAATAACCATTCCTCCAAAGGTGTTGATATAAAGTTAGGTCCCTTCCACCATAAAGAAGCGCTAGCGATTTCACTGGGAAAAACTCCTCGCGAACCCAAGTCTGCAGGATTTTCTTGCGATGAAATGTTATACCAATGTTCATAAGGTATATTTTGTATTATTGTTTCAACACGATTTGCAACAAAAGTTTGCAATAGAAAAGAAGGTGTCTTCAACGGTGACCGGCCAACTCGGAATGAAACCAACTCAGAACCATCTCAGATAAGTCATTTAGAGTGATAAAAAAATATATTTAAAAAAATAGTTAAATAGGTTATGTTAGGTTAGGGTTATCGGCTAATTTAAAATTATTTTTTTCAAAGATTTTAATGTCTTTTCAAGGAGGTGTTGAGTTGACATTATTCCCAGTTGGCATGGAACCGTCTTCAACCATGCCAATACAATAGTTGAATCGGTGAACGCGACAGTCTTTTCAATTTGAAGTCTATCTTTTTATACTTCTTGACAATAAGTCAACAAATTTGCCAATAAAACTGCTCCCAACAATTCCAGTCGCGGGATCGATGTTATCTTTACGGGGGCAACACGGGATTTTGCTAATAAAATATGGCTGGATATTTCGGTGTTATTAATCACTACCAAATAAACAATTCCACAATATCCTCTTTCAGAGGCGTCCGCAAACCCAACAAGTATGCACCGACTGGTTGGAGAAGTTGCGACATATCGATCAATTTTCAAATTGGCAAGTGATGGAAGCTCTTTTATATATTTCTTCCATTTCAAATTCATGTCCGAAGGGATTTCTTCGTCCCATCCCATTTGAATTTTCCATAAGTTTTGTATATAGCATTTAGCAATAAAAACGACTGGATTAATAAAACCTAATGGATCATATAGACGTGCAATTGTCGATAAAATTATACGTTTGGTACAGTGGTCAATAAAAACATTATGAATTTTATATGTAAATTGATCAAGCGACGGTATCCATTGAATACCTAAAATTTTAAGGTTTTTCTTGTCAGTATCCGACTCAAAACTTAAGGGTACTTCCCGATAGCTGACAGGAATGTCTTCCAGTATTTCAGGATGGTTACTAGACCATTTTCTCAATTCAAAACAACCTTTTTGAAGTAATGCAATTAATTCCACTATACAATGTCGAGCGCTTTCCAAAGTTTGCGCACCACTGATAATATCATCTACGTAAGTATCTTCAATCAATGTCCTAGCAGCCGTTGGAAAATTCAATTTTCCATCATTTGCTAATTTATGAAGTGTGCGAATCGATAAGTATGGTGCACATGACGTGCCATATGTTACTGTTTGTAATTCAAATTCCTTTACAGGATGATCCGATGATTCTCTCCACAAAATATGTTGATAACGGCGAGATTTCTCATCCACAAGTATTTGCCTATAGGTACATTTGACGGATGTCAGCTGTAAAAACAACTTTGTGTATTCGAAAATTACACATTAATTCGACAATGTCTCTTTGTAATTTGGCACCGACCAAAAGTATGTCGTTCAATGACGTACCCGAAGACGATTTGGTACTGGCATCAAAAACGACCCTTAAACGAGTTGTAGAACTGGTTTCTTTGATTATTCCATGATGGGGTATGAAATAATTACCAATAATTGGCGATTGAGGTGGCACTTCCATCATGTGCCCTAATATTGAGTATTCTCTCATGAACGAAATATATTGGGATTTGAGATCAGAATCTCTATTCAGTCTCCTTTCTAAATGCTTGAGGCGTGACAACGCTATGTCATATGACTTTTCCAATTTTTCCGGGCTTTGCTTAAATGGCAACGATACGACGTATCTCCCGTCTTGGTTACGGTAGGTACTTTCAGTGTATAATTTTTCACAACGAATTTCATCAGGCGATTGAATTTTCTTCAAAAGTGGAACATTTTCAATTTCCCAAAAACATTTAAGCTTTTCATCAATTACAACGAAAACAAGTGCTCTATTAAACTGGATGGGACATTTAACTATTCAACTATCTGAAGCAAAAGAAAAAATAATTGAACCAACATTCGGATACGGAAAAGTAGCTGAAAACCAAAATAAAACATTGAAAAGTGATTACAAATTAATAGTTTCATCGAACAATACTGAGGAATCGTCAGAAAATATACAAAATAAAATCAGGAAGAAAATTAACTTAAGTAAAATTGGTGCCAAAGTGATCGGTGTTAATGCGATATCTAAAAATAGAATACTTATAAAATGTTCGACAAAGTACGATGCGGAAAAAATGAGTAAAGCTATTGGGGACGAGTTCAAGGACATCAGTGCTACAGAAATTAAAAAGAAGAGACCAACTATAATACTTAAGGGCATTGCTAATGATTACAATAAGGATGATATTATCCAACAGAATGAAGATATCAAGGCTGTGATCATAGATAAACCAGAAACTGAGATGACGTTAAAAAAGATCTTGAAAAACAAATATAATAACACTTCTAATTACATATTAGAAGTAAGTACTCAAATAAGAAGAAGACTAGTTTATACCGGTAAAATCTATGTGGGGTACCAAAGAATACAAGTAGAAGATGCCCTTCCTGTGGTGCAGTGCTACCATTATTTGGGTTTTGGACATACTTCTGTCAGGTGTCTTCATAAAGAAAAGGACAAACCATTGTGTACACACTGTGCTGGTGATCATTCCTACAAAGATTGTGCTAACAAAGATAAAGAACCTAAATGTAAAAACTGTGATAACAAAAATAAAAAAATGAACTGGAATATTGATATTAGGCATTCTGCAAACGATAAAACGAAATGCAATGTGTATAAAAAAATGAGCAATTTAGCAAAGGAAAAAATAGAGTATTGACTAGTAATAACATTAAACATGTCTCAAAGTAGATGTAGTGATATTATAATACATTTGTTTTTTTCTCGTAGAATTTGCTACATTTCAATAAATACAATTTACGTTGCCAAACATTACACATTTATATTTCTATATTATATTAAAGAAAAAAAACATTGTAATAAAACTCTAAATTTCCAAACGTCGTCATTTTCTATTATTGAATATTCATTTTATTACATAAATATTGTTATAAACATTATAAAAGATCACAAAATAACTAACAAAAACAACATTATTATATTACATTATGTTTTTAATTTCATAACCAAACCTTCAATAACATTTTTTTGTTTACGTAAACATGCATTTTACTGTGTACTATATCTCACATTCATAAATATAAAAACAGTTTTTAAAAAAATCTTAAAATATGATAAATATTCTGTAATAACACTAGATGTGAACATACTGTTTATTTTATATTTATTAAGTCTTTATAAAAAAATATTTGTAGCAATTAGCTCTAGATTCAATCACTTTTATTTTGTTAAATATTTAAAATTAAATTCTTCAATCTATAATCACAATACTTCTGTTGTTAAACAAAACCAGAAAATAATCTATTCTCACGGGCTGAAAACTGCAAAAGATATTAATTATTGTTCAGGTTTCTCGAATGGAGTCATATTATATTGCTCTCTTTTCATGTTTACTGGACAGATAATAAGAATACGTGTTAATTGTTTTATTTATGTACGGGATTTAATGAACCTAATAAAAATATTAAATTTTATTGTTTTACACAAAAATGAAATATATGTAATATTATTTAATGCTAAATGCATGGAAAACCATTTTGTATCAATATATTATACCATCTGCTATTACAATAAGAAAAATAATTGTGGTATCTTTGATAAAAACAAGTATGTAATTATATCAAGTACAAATTTGAACCTTACACTGCATTATATAGAGATATTTATTATAGAAATATTTCAATATGTAAAATCAACCAAACCCGTATTACTTATTACCCAGAAACTTATTGTATTGCATCAAATTTAACTACGAATTAAATGGCGCAGAATAATTTTTCGTATATTGATAATGATAACGAAATAGAATGTATTACAGTAAATAATTTAGAAGTTTGGATAAAAAACAAAGCATAAATGCTTCTGATAATCTTGTTTGTATTCAATTAAATATAAGATCTAAACAAAAATATTGGGATGTATTGCATGTATATTTATTAAATAGTTTGAAGCATATTGACATTCTAATGCTATGTGAAACATCTGTTCAAACTGAAAGTACGAGTATGTACAATATTCCCGGATATAATGCATATAACTACAGCAGGACTGATTGTCAGGAGGAGGTATTATATTGTATATAAGAAACAAATTTGAATTTAGACCAAAATCGTTCCAATCGCAACATTTTGAAAATATAACAGGAAAGCTCATACTCCAGGACGAAACTAAAGTTAGTATAATAGCTATCTATAGACCTCCTAATCTCAGTAAATCTTCATTTCTAACGGAATTATTAGCACATCTTGATACAATTAATAGTAAGGAAAATATTATCTTACTCGGAGATCTAAATTTAAATTGTATAAATGACCAAGATTATATCATAACTTCGTATGAAAACTTACTTACTAACCATTATTTAACTAAATGCATCAATATAGTAACCAGAGAAGCTGTATTAAATGGACAAATACTGACCATATATTTGCTAAATTTAGAGGCAAGAAAATAACTGCTTGCGTCTGCGAAAATAATATTGCTGATCATTTTACGATTATTATATAACTACGATTATTATCAAACGACTTCGGTTCAACCACAGCGAAAGAATGCGAAACCTTATTTTTATTATTATTAACTTTACTTTCTGGTCCGGTTCGTTCAAGAATTTTAACATGCGAACGAATATATTCTATTAAATCGTTATATGTAGGTATATCTTTCTCCCGTATGGACATTCCGAAATTTTGCACCAATTGCATATCTAATTTTTTCAGTGCAATATGTAAAATTATAAAGTCGGTTAGGTCATCAATACCTAATTCTTTGAGCGCAGACATGGAAGACGCAAACCGTTCAATAAAATTATTTAACTCATTTGAGTTAGAAGGTGCCAATAATTTTAAATTCAAAATATTGTTTAGATAAAAGGTGCCTAGCACGCGCTTGTCTTGATATTTCTTTTAGAGAGCATTCCAGATTACAAAATATTTTTTTTCATTCGGTAGTACTCCGGCAAACACCGATAATACCTTTCCTTGAAGTTTTCCTATCAAATATTGCATCTTTTGCGACGTATTCAAATTTTCATTAGAGTGGATGTTTAATTTAAATGCTTCATAAAATACCGACCAATTCTCTTGATTTCCATCGAACGATGGCATATCAACCGCTGGAAAAAAGTACTAAACTTTGGAGAGGTGACAGTGTGATTTGCTGCTCAGTACAAAATAACATCTCAGACAGGGCGCATGTATTGTAACCTCTAGTTATAAGAATATTGCGAATTTTAAACAGTGAGAAGTGTACACCAAAACTGGAGATCAGCGAGGCCCCATCTGCAACGGTGAGTCCTATTTTCCTTATTCCAATCTGGGCTTATCTAATTTTCCAAAAGCCCAGATCTGAACTATCGACTGACTATCCATCGGGTTTTGCGAGTGTATGCTATCTAATCGTCCCGTATAACTTAGCGATTTCACGTAGTTTCGGGACTGGTCCTTCGAGGGCTGCATAGTCTTTGCTTTGCAGCATTTACCGCCAATTAACAGTGGAGTCGCAGTTTCGCGACACCAATATATATTTCTAACGAGTTGATTGCATTCTTATTTATTCTGTTACATTGATTATGTAACACATGTAATTAATATTGTGAATATAAATTTCCGTCTATTCACGTAAAAGCCCACTAGGGCGTTAATAAAAATAAATAAATAATGGTGAACGCTGGCGTTATGAAATTTGAATAGGATTGTGGGAGGGAAAGGGGCTCAGGAAGTGAACGGGGAAGTTAAAGGACATGCCGGGAGAATTAATTAATTTCTTTGAAAGGAATTGCAACGTAGGTATGTCGTGTACCAGCTAGTGTTCAATAGATAATGAAAAATTTAAGCTCGCAACTCTATTCGGAATATTTTAACAATCTCACACGTCTTTTTAAAAATCTCGATTAGTATTCTAAATTATTTCCATTTATGTTATCTTTATTGGTATGATTGCTAGGTTTCATTCGAAAATATTTGCAAATAAGGTAAATATCGCGATTACATTATTCAGATTTTTATTTTTATGGGAAATCTGTGGAATTTTTCGAATAGTCTAGAATTCATGAAAAATAATCAAGTATTTACAGTTCAGTAGTCAGAGTGTTATCCCGGTAAGACAGACATTTCTTATGTTTTATGTGTCTTTTTAGTTTCTATTTCGTTGAAGATTTGTTAATTAATTTAAAGAAACCTCACTCCATCGGTCCTGACAATATTCCAACATTTATACTAAAGGGTTGTTCCGACCTTTTAATACCACCATTATGTCATCTCTTCAATGTATGCTTAAAAAACGGGATTCTCCCAGACATCTGGAGATTAACTAAAATAACCCCTATCTACAAAAAGGGAGACAAACGCGATAACCGGAATTATCGACCAGTTGCCGTTCTATGTTCCATCATGAAAATATTCGAGAAAATTCTACATAAATATATACTTAATCACATTAATCCAATTCTTGACGACCGTCAATATGGTTTTAGATCCCAGATGTCAGTAACATCAAACCTCTTATGCATCTCAGATTTCTTATCACAAACTCTTGACAATGGTGGCCAGGTGGATGTTGCTTATTTTGACCTGGAAAAAGCATTCGACAAGGTTGACATCGACATTCTTCTAAATAAGGTAGCTTCATTTGGTTTTTCCAATAGACTACTCTGTTTTTTTTGCTTCATATTTTCGAAATCGTAGACAGTTTGTTTATTATAAGGGTTCCAGTTCTTTTGAATTCGTAGTTTTTCCTGGAGTTCCTCAGGGGTCTATCCTTGGACCACTTCTGTTTTTGATTTTTATTAACGATATTGGTTCAGTCATCACACATTCGCTGTATTTACTATTTGCAGATGACTTGAAACTAAATCGCTCAATAAAAAAATCTTCTTGACTGTATTCTCCTGCAACGTGACATTGAATGCGTCTCAAACTGGGCCAAAATAAATGGCTTGAACTTCAGTACACCCAAGTGCAATATCGTCTCTTATACAAGATCAAAGAAACCGCATGTATTGGAATATACAATTAATGAAATTATTCTCCAACACCTAAACCAAATCAAAGATCTAGGAGTTATTTATGACAGCAAACTAACTTTTCACCAACACATCGATGATTTAATAAGCAGAGCATACAGGCTTCTCGGCTTCGTAATTAGAAACTCATATCCGTTTCGTAACACAAAAACACTGACGTAATTATATAACACACTAGTCCTGAGTGTACTTGAGTCAAATTCGATCATCTGGGCCCCACACGAATTAACATACACTTTACGCGTTGAAAGAGTCCATAAGAAATTTTTAAGGTTTTTATTCTCGCGGCTCTATGGACGTTACCCTTGGCTTTACCCATCCATTTATATATATTAGGCATGACCACTTACCACTCCCTAGAGACACGTAGAGGTATTGCTTTGCTTAAATATTTTTTTCAATTAATGAACGGTCACTTATCTAATAATGAGATACTGGCCCAATTAAATTTTTTTGTACCAGAGTCTCACTCTCGAGGACGTCATCACAACCTCCTACATAGTAGAGCAAGCCGCACTCATTTATTTATGAACTCACCTCTGGGGAGAGCTACGTGCTTTTTGAATGCGGTGGATAAAAAAATAGATTTATTTTTTGTGTCCTATAGCGCATTTGTAAGATTTTTGGCATTGCATATACACTGCATAAATGGTACAATTATAACGTCTTAGGCTATATTGCCTGTAATTGTTGTAAATAAAATGTATAACTTATATATAAATAAATAAATAAATGAATAAATACTAAACAATTTAAATATTTTGTAATGATACATGTTTCAAGATAAACAAATTATTAAGATATTAAATTTGTTTACGCTGTGATATACACAAATATTCAAGATTAATAGCTGCAGACGGAACACGAAAAGGGTTTTTCACCCTGAGAGTCAGCATGTGTCTCCTCGAATTTCACTCCAAGGAACATGAACAGTTGCAGTCGGAACACAAAAAAGGTTAATCGCCAATGTGAGTAAGCATATGTTTCTTCAAACTACAATTTTGAGAACATGCGAAGCTGCAGACAGAACACGAAAAAGGTTTTTTTCGACTATGAGTACGTATGTGTGTCCTCAAATTTCCTTTAACAGAACATGAGTAGCTGCAGACGGAACACGAAAAAGGTTTTTCCCCACTGTGAGTCAGCATGTGTGTCTTCAAATGTTTCCTTCGAGAAAATGAATGGTTGCAGACAGAACACGAAAAAGGTTTTACTCCACTATGAGTTAGCATATGTTCCTTCAAACTACCTTTTCGAGAACATGAGTAGCTGCAGGCGGAACACGAAAAAGGTTTTTCACTACTGTGAGTCAGCGTGTGCCTCTTGAAAACTCCATTTTGATTAGATGAGTAGCTGCAGATGGAACATGAAAAAAGTTTTTCTCCACTGTGTTTCAGCATGTGTATCTTCAATATTCCTCTTCGAGAACACGAATAGCTGCAGACGGAGCACGAAAAAGGTTTTTCTCGACTATGAGTCCATATGTGTGAACTCAAATCTTCCTTTCGAGAACATGAATAGTTGCAGTCGGAACACGAAAACGGTTTTTCTCCACTGTGAGTCAGCATATGTTTCTTCAAACGACTATTTTGAGAACATGAATAGCTGCATATGGAACACGAAAAAGGTTTTTCTCCACTGTGAGTCAGTGTGTGTCTCCTCAAATGTACCTTTTGAGAACACGAATAGCTGCAGTCGGAACACGAAAACGGTTTTTCTCCACTGTGAGTCAGCATATGTATCTTCAAACGACTATTTTGAGAACATGAATAGTTGCAGTCGGAACACGAAAACGGTTTTTCTCCACTGTGAGTCAGCATATGTTGCTTCAAACGACTATTTTGAGAACATGAATAGCTGCATATGGAACACGAAAAAGGTTTTTCTCCACTGTGAGTCAGTGTGTGAGTCTTCAAACTTTCCCTTCGAGAACTTGAGTAGCTGCAGGCGGAACACGAAAAAGGTTTTTCCCCACTGTGTGTCAGCATGTGTGTCTTCAAACTTCCCCTTCGAGAACTTGAGTAGCTGCAGGTGGAACACGAAAAAGGTTTTTCCCCACTATGTGTCAGCATGTGTGTCTTCAAACTTCCCCTTCGAGAACTTGAGTAGCTGCAGACGGAACACGAAAAAGGTTTTTCCCCACTGTGAGTCAGCATGTGTGTCTTCAAATATTTCCTTCGAGAAAATGAATGGTTGCAGACAGAACACGAAAAAGGTTTTACTCCACTATGAGTTAGCATATGTTCCTTCAAACTACCCTTTCGAGAACATGAGTAGCTGCAGGCGGAACACGAAAAAGGTTTTTCACTACTGTGAGTCAGCATATGTTTCTTCAAACGACTATTTTGAGAACATGAATAGCTGCATATGGAACACGAAAAAGGTTTTTCTCCACTGTGAGTCAGTGTGTGTCTCCTCAAATGTACCTTTCGAGAACACGAATAGCTGCAGACGGAGCACGAAAAAGGTTTTTCTCCACTGTGAGTCAGTGTGTGTGTCTTCAAACTTCCCCTTCGAGAACTTGAGTAGCTGCAGGCGGTACACGAAAAAGGTTTTTCCCCACTGTGTGTCAGCATGTGTGTCTTCAAACTTCCCCTTCGAGAACTTGAGTAGCTACAGGCGGAACACGAAAAAGGTTTTTTTCCACTGTGAGTCAGCATGTGTGTCTTCAAACTTCCCCTTTGAGAAAATGAGTGATTGCAGACGGAACACGAAAAAGGTTTTTCTCCACAGTGTGTCAGCATGTGTGTCTTCAAACTTCCCCTTCGAGAACTTGAGTAGCTGCAGGCGGAACACGAAAAAGGTTTTTCCCCACTGTGTGTCAGCATGTGTGTCTTCAAATTTCCCCTTCGAGAACTTGAGTAGCTACAGGCGGAACACGAAAAAGGTTTTTCCCCAGTGTGAGTCAGCATGTGTGCCTTCAAACTTCCCCTTTGAGAAAATGAGTGATTGCAGACGGAACACGAAAAAGGTTTTTCTCCACAGTGTGTCAGCATGTGTGTCTTCAAACTTCCCCTTTGAGAACATGAGTAGCTGCAGACGGAACACGAAAAAGGTTTTTCTCCACTGTGAGTAAGCACGTGTCGCTTTAAAGATGACTTTAATGAATATGAATTGCCACACTTGGAACGGGAAAAAGGTTTTTCGCCAGAATGGGTATGGACGTGCCGTTTTAAGTTTGATTTAATTAGGCAGGAGTATTCACAATGGAAACAAGAGAACCGTTTTTCCCTAGAATTCGTCTTCAGGTCTGTCGCCAATAATGCTGAAAGAGATTCAGGATTGAACTTTATTAGTGTAAGTACAGTCAATGAAACAGTAAACACGCAAAAATTGAGGGTATGAATGGTGAATTCTGAAGAACTAAAATCGGTTTTACCTGCAGTCTGAGTAATTTTTTCAGAGCGCTCTAAGCATTCCTTTTTAACATCGAGGAGGTCAACGTCAATTTCCGATTCTCCTTGAAGGCCTGGTTCTGTCTTGATGGTAAAAGCTTCTACAAAAACGCTTCCTGGAATAAAAAAAAAATTTCGAGATGTTATGATAAAACACAAATAATGAATTACATCGAGAAATATTTTAACGATTTCATTAACATTATAACAATATACTAGTGATGGGAATGATCGATACATTTACATAATCGATAAATTTGAATCGATACATCGAAAGTATCGAATGATGTATCGATCAATCGCTCAGAGTTCGGGAGCAATAGCTACGGTCAGGGGCAGTGTTTTTCTCTCACGGGGTGGAAGGAAGGGGGGGGGGGGGGGGTTTTGACTAAAAAATTAATATATTTAATGTGCATTGGAATGGCAGCACTTTCATAGAAGGTATTGCGAAAAACTTCAATCATTGTATTGAAGAATAATTGATTAGGTATTAAAAAAAAACCGTCTTACTGTTTATTTTACTTTTTTCAACGTATGCATCTACATACGTTAGAGGCATGTTTAATGTTGGGTACCTGCCTGTACCTTATGATATATAAGTTATTGTTTTATATTAATTACACCACCCTAGATGATAACCTATATATAAAAATAATCGTAAACAAAGAACCTTCAATTGAGACAACAATCACCTTGCCAATTTTTTACATTTTTTAACTAACACTGAACACTTAGATTTGTAGGTATCTATTAGAAACTTAAAAAAAACGAATTCTCAATTGCATTCTTTCGTAAATCATTATTGAATGAAGTTATCTTACTACAGAAACTGTTATATTTAAATTAATTAACCAAGAGATACCGATGTTATATTCATTCATGCGCATTTTGAATTAATTAAATATATTTTTTCATACGAAGCAGATATTTTGTTTTGACAAATATTTTCCAAGACTGATGCAACTGCAACTATTAATGTTTTCAAAAGGGACTTATGAAAACATAAATAGTTGCGCTATTTACAGTGCGTGCTCTGTCTTCCGACATGTGTCCTAAAGAACAAAGATAAACTAATGGAAAAACCAGTCGTCAGTAGAGGCTTTGACTGCAGCGCTAGGCGCCCACATAGAGCGCCTACTTTTCAAAATTAATTATTATATATTTAAACCTTCCCGTGGCTCGAATGCTCGTGAGTTACTAGCTAAAATAATTCATTCAACGGTAATTAAGAGATGGCAGTGAAATGTTTGCATTGAAACTGGCAACTCAATGGAAATGCTAACAAGAAAACGTGTTTGAAAATCCCGCTGATGTCAATTAATCACAAAATTCCGTTTTATACATCACTGTATTCGTTATTGGATTTTCTCCTAATTTAAATTTATTTCTATGTCCTGGAATAAAACAAAAGTTTCTTAAGTGAAGATTAGACCGCACCCATCAGAACCATTTTTTACAGAGGCGTCTGTTTTATTATTACAATCCTAGCTAAGTGGGGTATCGTATCTTTTCGTCCCGGAAAGAAAATAATCACACACGATCCGAAGGAGGGTCACTCGGGTCCCCCAATTTGATTTGCTTTTTAAAGAGTGTTAATAACATAATTTTGTGTATTTTGTTGTGGTAATAATTATAGGAAAGTTAATTCATAATATTTTAGTAGTCATTATCAAAATCGATTGATATATAAAGTCAGAATTAATATTTTAATGAATTTAGATCATAACGCGTATTTTTCCCTAGAAAATAGAGAGGGCGGGCCGATAGCCAACATGACTCCTTGTTTCCGAATCTCGACTGGCGATTGACGATATCTATTAAGTGGAGGGGATAGAAACGGGGTAACGCCAGGCGATCTAACAGAGACGAAGTGGGGCGGGCGCGACCGATACTCCGCCGGAATGTGATAGAAATTATTTAATATTTTAAAAAGGAGCAATGCCATATACCTTATTTAAATTCAGATCTTTAAACGAAAAGGGTTTTCTAGGATTACCTAAGTTATTAAATATGTGGTTTAAAAAACAACTTCGATACGGCATAAAACTCTCGTCTGTGTAAGTGCGTCCCCCCGGTCAGGTACGGAAGTGTCAATATTAATCCAGAAAGAGTAATTCATTAAAAAAGAAAACGATATCGTTTGTGAATTATGAATTTTTTTTTAAATGTAAAACGTACAAACTTAAGATAAATGATTTAATATAGGTAAATTCATTGGCTTTAAAGGACAGCTAACAGTTTATCTATTATAATGAATATAGATATATACAAAAGGAAAATCTCCAGCACACAATGGATTGTTACTTTTTTAAATTTCTGGGCCCTCCATTGGTAAAGTGTTCTTGTGCAATATTCAAATGCGGGTGTATTATCTAATTATATACGTCAATTATTTTTACATTTTGTTTTTTATAAGGACATAAAAATAAAACAGCTTCGATTGAGAAATCACTTATACCTAATGGAAAAAAGTGAACTTTTGGTGAATAAATAGCTTTGCAGTAAAAAATAATCTGTGACGTCAGCTTTTAAAACCATTCCTTTTTTGTAGTTTTATTTTTGAATCTTGATCAACAACAACGACTTTTTCGTATCTTATAGTCACTGGTTTGGTGAATTTCTGAATTAATATTACATATTGAAAGTATTCTAAATAGGCGATTTAACGTCAAAGCATGTAGTGAGCGATTTAGTTTGCCTTTTTAATATATCGAATGGCAGACTGGACTCGATTTAACTTGTAAAATTAATTTGAGAGTACCCACGCGCGATACCCGCTCTAATGCACTTTACTTTGTTACCAATTCTACTAATAATTATTTTGTAAACTCTCCAATACAAAGACTTCATATACTCGGAAATAAATATATTTCAATTGACGTTTAAACTCAGTATATCAGAACGTTTAAAATAAAGCTATAAATATCATGCACTATATAGCACCTTAATCGATATATTATTGTAGCCATGTTTCGATAAACACGTACCAAATATGTATAATAAAGATTGCTAATTATAAACATAAATAATGACAATCTTATATTATTTCTCTTTATAATTAAAATAACTATCTCACATTAATTTACGTGACCATATATTCTATTTTACATGCTTTGTGTCATATCTAGTGTTATATATATTTTGTTTCTTATATCTTATGTTATCTTTATTTTTTTTTCTTATGGTTATATTATGTTTATATTATATTTTGTTATTTCCTACACTTTACCAAAAACATGTACTGCACTTTATGTAAAAGCCCTATGGGCGTTTAAATAAATAAATAAATAACGTTTGTAAGTACATATTGTACTCGTATGTGTTATCACACTTATTATAATACTGCTTGACATGTTCATTAATCTGAATACGCGTATCTACCAATCACAAAAATGCTAAGGCACTATTGTAAATTTGTGAAAAGTTAATTGAAATGAGAAATTTATCAGATATTAAAACATAGGTACCTACTTAAAAAAAGGCTACTCGTTGTAGATCGCGTTTTCAATGGAGAATGCGTTAGAACTATTTCAATGATAAAATTAATCTGAAATCTTTAGATTCACAGTAAGTGGAAAAGTTGTTTATGTCGTGATGGAGGACGTAAACGAGGAATCGAACTCACGACGCCTGGGTGGGACAGGACATATTTTAAAAAGTCAAAACCAGATGACCTTATTGCGGGAAGCTAAAAGTACACCCAGGTTTCTGTACTAAAATCCTTCTAAGATAAAGTAACTTCAAAATGACATCAACGTAACATCGAAACTAAAAGAAACATCATTAGGAGACAGACGTAAAATAAACAACATTTTTATTGAAAATATTTAACTTTAAATTAGAATGCTGTGAACTCCTGCAACTCATTAACTTACGAACTCCTTCAGTAACACGACAAAATACAATATTCTACAGCAGAATTCATAAACGTAACTACATTGCCCACTCTCCGATACAACATCTTCACACCATGGGAAATCAGTACATGGGTGATGGTGACATATTCAATATCAATTTGGCGAGTTTTGTGGATCATCTAAAACATTTTTTTTAGCACTATTAGCGCCTCCGTACATGGAGCTACTTACAAACTATTCGAGCCTGATGCGCGTAGCACGCACACCGCTCGTGGGTACCCGCCATACAATTTTGCTGGTGTTCGTACACGGCGCTGCGCGACGGATGTCAGGTTGAAGTCGGTAGCGCGCTAACGACGGTGCTGGTAGCGCGCTACGCGTTGTAGCATTCGTGTCTGCTACTTTCGTTTGACGTTTGACAGAAATGGCGTCTGAACATGAAAGTAATGTTAGATTTGTTCTGGAAGTGAATAAAAATGCGTGTTTACATAACTTTACATTACCAGAATACGCAGGAAAGGATTTAGTGAAGAAGGCATAGATTAATGTTGGAAAAAAAGACATTTGACATCGTTCGACATCGTGTTAACTCCACGGCTGCACGTGAAAAATGATCAAGTTCAGTATAATTCGGGTAGTGCCGTGTACGGAAACCAGCTTTAAAAAGTAGTACATCTGCAGGGTACTTGCGGTTGTGTCAGAATCACGTAGTTTGTAAGTATCTCCATGAACGGAGGGCCTTACTAAACACCTTGTAAACCTATAAAATAGCTGTATTTTTCTGTTATTGTTTGTGTTTGTATGACTTTTTGTATGACTTAAATCTTATGTTATTTTATTTTTATTATTCCTTAAGTTCCAAAGTATCTGATGTAAATCATACTACAAATCATGTAAAAGCCCTCTAGGCGTTAAATAAATAAAACAAATATAAAATAAGAAATAATCTAATGACGTGTAAACTAGTACGCTGAAAATAAGCATCTTTCGTGGCTGCGAAAAATTAAAATATATTACATAAGTTTTTAACAATTTTATTAAAACCTGTGTTACAACTTACTAGCTTTCTGAACGCTCTCCGAATACAGCAAACATTCTTTCTTTATATCCGGGAGGTCGATATCTATATCCGTGTTTGGCGTTATTTCCTCTCCGATTTCCTTCTGGGGCACTGGCTCCGTCTTGATAGAAACACTCTCTGGGTTTTCAGGATCCATTGCACTGCTGTTAAAGTGTCTCTGTATAATATGATTGTTGAGGTTAAACTAATTTAAAACTGCCACAGAACGTAAGTTAAGAACGGTTTTTGATTAATTTTAAAATCAGCACTTTCTTATTTGACAAAAATTTCATCGACTCGAGTAATTCTACTAAAAACAATGTATTTGTGAAGATAGTCGGCAGTTCAACGAACATCTGACTGATCATAAACTGAATACACGCGGCACTGGACAGGAGACTAAACGTCAGATGACAAAAATTACATGTGGATGCAATGGATGTGGCGGGTGTTGTCCATAGACAAACTTTGTCAACCGACGAGGGGCTAGACGCTAGAGAACAATTTATTATTCAAATGGAAACTTTCCGTAGATAGAGATTAAAAGGCGACAAGACCTAGCATATGTGATCTACTTTTAGGTAGGTCTCCTCATCACTATAAACATTGCCAACTTTTAACAATTTTTTTCAAAAACGCTGTGTTCAAGCTTTACCACGGGCGATGGAAAACATTCCCCTCCCGGGTGAAGCGTGAAGGCAGGCGGGGCCGGCGGGGAATGAGTTCATTTTTTTTACAGGAGCTTCGCCGAGCGGTTGGTAACGGAGATAAATCAAATGAGCTTTGGGGTTATGTCAACCGCGCTAGGCTAGTCAAAATTATTAAATTTTGACTTTAAATTGTAAATAAATACTATCGTAAAGGATGAATATTTCTTTTGTGGACTCACTTGTCTTTTAATTTATAAATTGGTTTCAGAGACATGGAAGAAATTGACTAATTGAAATCGGTATTCTTTAATTCCTGATAAATAAATACTTATAAAAATTCGACATACGGTGTAAGGTCTAACATGAAATTTGCGTGTTCTCCTTTATTATTCACATCAGAACTCGACTTTTGACGTCCACGTAATTAATTACGCACTTGAAATTCTTAAATAGTAACTTTAGGTGGTGCAATAATCGATATTAGTCGAATAAATTTCCTGATAAATAAATATCAATTCTAATATCTGTATTTCTCCCTAATGTAGCATCTCTTCTTCATTGGAAAGCATTTTTACATTTATGTAAACGCCAAACGTCAAACGTCATGTGTTCCGTGCGTACGCGGGGACAGGTCCTTACCACAGACCACTAGTCAAATTGTGTGTGACCGCGCAAACTTTGCCCCAATCTTTCAAACCATGTTTCAACAAACAGAAGAGAAGGAAAACAAAAATGTTTATAGTGACGTTCAAGCGAACGTTCACGTTCATGTACATGGTTTCGCTCGCTGGAGACCCGTCTTTAGATACACACATCATAAAACTCGTATTCTATCTTAAATTTAAGTCGACCCTGATGAAGTAAGCTTCGCAGCACATTTAAATAAAACTCTTTAAACGGTTTTGGTTTTATTTATTAAACTAGTTTAACTACAGGTGTATTCTCATACAACATATTATAAGTGTTAAAAAAAAACTTGTCGACACGTTTGGGTAAATGATTTGAAGACCTTCAGTTCGTAACCATTTTACCAAACTGACAGCACTGTTTCGATCCTCATTTTTTACACTGCAGTGAACCTCAAAATGGAGACATTCTTTTGAAAAATTGTCTTCTAAGTCAGTAGAATAAACCATTTTCAATGCTTTGGCCTTTTTTTCGACTGCAGACGCGCTTAGTTTCGTCAAGTTATTAATAAAATTAAATTTATTATAAAGCAATTAATAAGAATCCTGTCGTTTTTTGAGTTCTTCTGACAATGCATCAATTATTACCAAAAAAGGAGTGATCCTGAAATTTTTGTCACAGTTCTTTGGTTAGCATTTCGCGATCGTTTATTTTTTGTTATCATCAGTGACTTTTTTGTCACGATTGGGGCCCCTTGTATCTGGCCGCCAGATATTAGGGGAGGCTAAAAAGTTCATACCTATTACATTTTACGTACATTGACACTTACCTGTACATCGTTGAATTTCATGGTTTGTAAAATTATATTTTTGCAGTAAGCTTAACAACTTTTTAAAAACTTTAACGTTATTATCAACATTCTTCTGACTTTCAGGCATATCATCATGCGTTTGTTATTGGCATATTATTAATAACTTAGCTTTCATACATAACTATTCTTACATCGAGAAGTCAAACAACCTCCATTACAAAATTACCATAAATAGTGTTATTTTTGTATTTTTAATAACTTTATTATACCGAGAATTATAATTTTTAGAGATTACTTGGTAAATAATTGGTTTTGACTTTAATTTGGAAAACTGTACGGTTATCTGTGTCAAGTTGTACTAACATATTATTATAAATTCTTCTTCAAACTTTGCAAAAACACTTTGTGGCATCATTTTTTATTAATTTAAAATTATTTTTTTTTTAAAAACACCGCCATATAATAAAAATTATAAACACGTTTCGAAAACAAAATTTTCTTCGTCAGGATGAGATAAATATTTAAAATAACACATGATGACAATTATTTAATATTTATATATCGCATTCGCTCTCTCTATAACTGAGTTACTGACCGAAAGAACTGCACTCTGAACTTTAAATATAATATCTGAATAGTGGAAATGATGATCAATAGTTTTTATTTTGCTTGAAAGGTTACAGGAATTAAAATTTGAAGAGGATGATTTTCAAATCTTATACATAAAAATCAGTCTTTGTTTGTTTGTTCGTATTTTAGCTCTGCCATACCGTTCATCCGATTGCGATGGGACTTTTGTGATTTGTTGTGCGCATGCCCGAAAAGGTAAAAGGCTTTATATAATGGTGAACTCTGGCGTTATGAAATTTGTATAAATGATAATGAGTGTTTCAAATATTTAAGCGGCAGGGAGGAAAGGCAAGAGGGTGAGGGGAACGGGAAAAGTGGGTTTGCCGGGGAGGGGGGGGGATGACGATGGAACGAGAAGGCAGGGAAGTTGGAAGGGGAATGTCGGAGTGGAAGAAGCTCAGGAAGTGAACGGGGAAGGTAAAAGACATGCCGTGAGAATTAATTAATTTCTTTAAAAGGAATTGCAACGAATGCCGGGAAGCAGCTGGTGTTCAATAGAAAATGATAAATTAAAGCTCGCAACTCTAACCATAATATTTTAACGATCTCGTATGCCATTTTAAAAATCTCAATAAGCATCCTCATTATTTCCATTGTTGTTATCTTTATTGGTATGATTGCAAGGCTCCATTCGAATATATTTTGCAAATAAGGTAAAAGATTTATATTTATTCTGTTGATTTTTTCTATAAGTCTAGAATACGGAAATAACCAGGTATCCACAGTTCAGTTGTCAGATTGTTGTCCCAGTAACACAAACATTTATTTTATTTTATGATAATATCAAAATAATTCGTTGAAGATTTGTTTATACTGAACTAATTTAATATTTTGTAAAGATACGTGTTTTAAAGATTTACAAATTATTAATTAATTACGTTTGTTCACGCTTTGAGATACATAAATATAATAGATTAATAGCTGCAGGCCGATCACGAAACGGTTTTTCTCTATTGTGAGTCAGCATGTGTTTCTTCAAATGTCCCTTTTGAGAAAATGAGTAGCTGCAGACGGAACACGAAAAAGGTTTTTCCCCACTGTGAGTAAGCATGTGTCTCCTCAAATTTCCCTTCAGCGAACATGAATAGTTGCAGTCGGGACACAAAAAAGGTTTATCGCCACTGTGAGTCAGCATATGTTTCTTCAAACTAGAACTTTGAGAACATGAGTAGCTGCAGACAGAACACGAAAAAGGTTTTTCTCCACTGTGAGTCAGAAAATGAGTCTTCAAATGTACTTTTTGAGAAAATGAGTAGCTGCAGACGGAACACGAGAAAGGTTTCTCCCCACTATGAGTCAGCACGTGATTCTTCAAAGTTCCCTTCAGTGCACATGAATAATTGCAGTCGGAACACGAAAAAGGTTTTTCTCCACTATGAGTCAGCAAATGTTTCTTCAAACTGCCATTTAGAGAACATAAGTAGCCGCAAACGGAACACGAAAAAGGTTTTTCTCCACTGTGAGTCAGAAAATGATTCTTCAAATTTCCCTTTTGAGAACATGAATAGCTGCAGACGGAACACGAAAAAGGTTTTTCCCCACTGTGAGTAAGCATGTGTTTCTTCAAATCTTTCCTTTGAGAACACGTGTAGTTGCAGTCAGAACAAGAAAAAGGTTTTTCTCCGTCGTGAGTCAGCATGTGACGCTTTAAAGAGAACTTCAGTGAAGATGCTTTGCTTTCAGAACGCTCTAAACATTCCTTTTTGACATCCAGGAGGTCCACATTAATTTCCGTATAAGAAATCCCCATCCTATACTTTTCTTGGACCCCTGGTTCTGCCTTGATGGTTAACGCATCGAAAAAAACGCTACCTGGAAAAACAATTTTAAATTTAATTAAATTACCGTAAGAGATTAGATGATAAAACATAAATGTTGGATAATGTCAAGAAATATTTTAACGACTTCATTAATAATTAAACCTTTTCTACTTTTTCCACGTGAATTTATCAAACCAACAATATTCCTTATATTCTATTTATCCTACATTAAAAACTTTTTTTTCGTCTTTCTAAATACAGAGATACCTTACGGCTTCCTAGCGGTTCATCGACAGTCACATTTAAATATATCATACGTTTAAAATAATACGATATCGCAAAAAAGAATTAAAATGATAAAAAAAACTTTATACTAATGAAGGGAAACACCATCGCTTATTAAATTAACATTTTTAACACAATTTCTATCTTTTCCAGAATAACTTCAGCAATGTTTATTTACTTCGAGTGGTCGACATACGAATAATACCACATTGACTAATAAGTTCCCACTTAGTGTCAAGTAGTAAATGCTAACTGCCAATGCATGTTTATGTTAGTATTTCCATTCAACATTGTCAATGTATTAATAGTTTTACTCATTTGTTTGGCGTTTGTCGTTTTGAAATCCGCGTTCATAGAAAACATCTCTGAAAACCATGGTTTCACTGTTGACACTTGTGAATAGTGAAACAATGCTTGCTTTATCTATATAAAACCATAATAATACACACCATTATAAAAAATTACTTGCGCTGGTAGGGATTCGAATCCGCAACAAATATTTTTGTAGCAGAGGATATTATCCGCTTGCAACAGAGGTCAGAGAAACATTTGCATTTATGTTTATACAATATTAAAAATCGATCATTTTACCGTCAGTTTGTTTAGTATTTTTAGAAGGTTCTAAGCATTCTTCCTTGATGTTCGGCAGCTCGTTATCAATTTCGTTGTACGAAATATCAGCTCCCTTCTCTCTTCCAGTTCCTGGTTCCACTTTTATGGTAACTTCTCCAAGAGTTGGATGATCCATTGAGCCCACAATTCCTGAAATTACTTGGCTATTACAGATTAAATTACACCTTCTTTCCGGAAAAAGACAGACGTATGGTGTAAATTATTGGCAGAGCCGGCATTTAACAAGTTAATTTAATCAAAAAGAAGATATTTTGGAACAACTATAAGAAAAAGCAATAGAACGTAGCTCGAAAAATTGATAAATTACTGATGATGTGACAAAATTGATGACAGTTCGTTTAACCATAGATTAATACGTCGGCAAAAATGTACTAGTGACGTCCGAGTAAATAAAATCTCCCTTTCGAAACTAAAGGCCCGTTTATATTAGGTATAGTCTGTAATCCGTATTCGATAAGGCCTAGGCCGTAGAAGTTGGAAGATAGGAAACCTGTGTAACCGTTTATAATAGATGGCAATAATCTTTAATAATTTTCCATAACCGAAAAGATGGTTCAACTTTATCTTTTACGGTTATGGATTACAGAAAGCTTAGATATATGCTGAGAATTTCGTATTTTCGATCAATACTCTATGGAATCTACAATTCAATTTAGTTGAATAATAATTTTGTGAACAAATATTTACGCGGAGTTAATAAATACTTTACCGAATTTCAATTTATATTCGCTGAAGACGAAAGTGATCTAATAAATAGTAATGAACATCTCTTATAATCTAATGTAATCTCCCGGTTGACAGTTGACATAGACAAGTGATAGCGGCATTGTCACTTCTATGGGCATATTCTTTTCTATTCCTATTCCAATTATAAACGACCATCTAAAATATTATGGATTACGGATTACGGCCCCGGCCTATTCTTATCGCTTATTCGTAATATAAACAGGCCTTAAGGGTGGGTTTTTTTCATTAACCTTTTCTTTTAGCCGTGCAGTTTACAGCTTATTTAGCAGTACATTCGACATTTTGGTAAAATGAGTTTTTTCACGATGCCAACTGCAAAAGCAAAGGTAAGCAGGGATGACAGCATGATAAACAGTCTAATTCATAAACTTTCTTATTTGGAACTGTTCATATATTTTTTTCATGTGGCAGCACACACAATAAATGTCAAACATTCGGTGAATTCTATGCGCAATGTGTATGATTGTATCGTCTTCAGCAAATTTTGTGATTGGGGAGATGTTATGTTGTGAGATGTTATTGGTATATGGATACAAATCAATGGCTCCTATGACGTTCAAAAATTACCAATTTGTGAAATTTCACATTATTTTCCAAAATTTCAGCGTCACTTTCAGGCATTTCTGGCGTAAAACCGTAAAGCCAATAACAACCGCTCAGATGGTTTGACAGCATTATTCCTTGCAGAGGAGAGAAACAATTTTTAGAAGCTTTATTTTATTTTCGTAATGTCATTTGAAAATATCTGTAATTACCCATCAACTTTCATGTCACTGAGAGTACATACCATATCTGCCATTAATGTAGTCAAAAGTCGAGCAGGTTGAAGAAAATAATTTCTCTCAAGACCTCTCACTTTCGGGAATTCTGGGTAGAGGATCTTTGTCAGGAAAGAAAGGAGAAAAAGTTGTAGGTAGGAAAAGGTATGAGAGATGGGTAGGAATCTGGAGGTCCGTGTGTCAATGATTGACTCTTTCTGCAGTGCAAAATGTTGGGTTGAGAGAGTCCGGCTAGAGAGGTCTCCCTTAACCCTCCCTCTATCCCTCTACACAGCATACCAAAATATGACATCGGCCCTGATGGAAATTATTCTCCTCGCGGCTTACTGTGTAGTTCATGTAAAAAAAACTTCAGATCCTGCCTGCCACGCAACTGGTGGTCAGACGCATCCGCCACCAGGACCAGGACAGATCTCACCTTATACTCAACTGGAGCAACCCTTCCACGTTACCTATCGTAGTGAACCTCTTGGGGTTGGTGGGATTGTTTGTTTCCAATTAATGGTTCCAGGGCGGCGGTACCCATTCCCGCCTACTATTTTATGTTTTGTTATGGAACCGTTATTAACCTATGGAAAATGTATTATTCCAAAAAGGATTTAAGGGAGGATAAATTGAAAAGCAGAGAAATGGTTAAAAAAATTATTTTCTTTACTCTAGGAAAATCAATAAATTGCACAAAGGTAAGTTACAACTTAAAAATACGACGGGCCATGATATAACTGTAATTTTAAAAGTTATTCCGAATGGAAAGCAATAGTTTTTTAATAAAGAAATTTCCCTTGCAGATAAACGCTAAAAATAATACAAACTTTTCTCTTTTCTATTAAATGTGTTACGTGGAGATCTGTTAATAAGATTTATTTATACGCAAATAATTGCATTCATTTTAAGGGAGTGGTTCCGACCTCGAATGGGTCAGAATGTGCCTTGTATATCGAGATTTTCGAGTGCACGAATAACTGCATTCAGAACACGCGAACGGTTTAACTTCCGAATGTGTCAGAATGTGCCTTTGCAGACTGGACTTGCAAGAACATCTAAAGTTACACTTAGAACATGAGAATGGTTTCACTCCAGAGTGAGTCAGAGCGTGCCTTTTCAAAGTGGACTTCTCTGAACATGTAAAACTGCACTCAGAACATGAGAATGGTTTGGACCCAGTGTGTGTTTGAAAGTGCCGCTTTAGTTTTGACAGGTAGTAACAAGTATAGCTGCAGCCTGGACATGTCAGGGCTGTTAGATTTTTCTTTAGTTTTGATGCATTTTTCAGGTTTTTTGGACGAGATTCGCTAAGCATGTGGTCGTTGTGTGCAGCTGGTTCTGAGAAAAAAATTAAAAAAAGCAATTGAGTTAAACATATGAATAAAATTCAATCAATATTGTGGCAGTCTGTTGACCTGAATGCTCCCTTCGGCGTCACTTTTTCTGTTTCTGGATTCTTCGCCGTTGCATTGTCTTCCGTGCAACAGTTTCAATTTAGTGTTTTATTAAATGTTTCTTCTGATAATAGTTGTATATTTCTTTCAATGAACCAATAGTTTGAGTCGCAAATTATGTGAATCATCATACACCTTTTGCGCAGGTTATTACAAGAAAATCGTTGATAATTAACAAATGTTAATATTTGTGATTGCCCTTACTTAGATCGTGTGAGTAAAATCAAATACAAGAGGAAAGAATATATTAACACAGCAAACAATCTTAGAAAATAACTAGCTCCCTTATCTATACTCGCCACTTTCTTAACTTGAATCAACTCAAAACAATTTTATTTGCACTAAGTCAATCTTTAATGGAGTACGGTATTATAAAACGGAGGGAGCAAACGCTGCGGCCATTGATCCGATTTTTAAAATTCTGAAACTAATTATAAAGATACTAAAACTACCGATCCCAAGCAGTTCGGATAAAATCTTTAAGAGGATCTGTGTTTTGGATGTTAAGCAATTTGGTAAATATTTCCCTAATAGGGACAAGCTTAATATTCACTTTTTATTTCAGAAACACTTAATATCAGTTAAATAATAACTAAAAGTAAGTATTTCACTTTCCGAAATTGGAAAATAATGCATTTTAGTAGATATTTCATTAAAAAACAGACAATTACACATCTTTTCTTCACGCCATGTTTTGATATAATAATTTTAAAATAGCTTTTCAGGCTAGTTTTTTTCTTCTTTTTTTAATTAAACCCAAACTAAGACCTAAGAACCTATTTTCGGGTCATATATTAATATTTTGGATTAAAAAAGAGAAGAAAAAAAACTAACCTCAAAACTTTGACATCAATGACAATGGTCGCCGAGCGAATATTCGTTTTTAATTTTAACGAAATAACTATTAAAATTCATTATTTTTCGATTCCGGAAACTGAAATACTTACTTCCCATTATTATCCAACTGATGTTAAGTGTTTTTGTAATAAAAAGTGCATATTGAGCGTGTCCCTATTAGGGCCCGTTTATAATAGGAATAAGCGATAAGAATAGGCCGGTACCATACGTAATCCGTAATCCGTAATATTTTAGATGGTCGTTTATAATTGGAATAGGAATAGAAAAGAATACATCCATAGAAGTGACTATGCCACTGTCACTTGTCTATGTCAACTGTCAACCGGGAGATTATATTAGATTATAAGAGATGTTCATTACTATTTAGTAGATCACTTTCGTCTTCAGCGAATATAAATTTAAATTCGGTAAAGTATTTATTAACTCCGCGTAAATATTTGTTCACAAAATTATTATTCAACTAAATTGAATTGTAGAATCCATAGAGTATTGATCGAAAATACGTAAATCTCAGCAAATATCTAAGCTTTCTGTAATCCATAACCGTAAAAGATAAAGTTGAACCATCTTTTCGGTTATGGAAAATTATTAAAGATTATTGCCATCTATTATAAACGGTTACACAGGTTTCCTATCTTCCAACTTCTACGGCCTAGGGCTTATCGAATACGGATTACAGACTATTCCTAATATAAACGGGCCTTTAGGGAAATAAATACCGGCAATTTTATGCCAAAAACCTACCAGCATACCTCTTCAAACAGAGAACTGCTTTGAAAATATCCAAACTGCTCGAAATAGTAGAACCAAATGGCGTAATCTCTTACTTATCCTTTTCGCTGAGACAATTTATGGCCAAAGAAAATTTTAGATACTTAACGACAAAGAGATACAATGCACTTCCACTGGCCATTAGACAAAACACAACTTATCTAAAATTTAAATCAAACATCAACCTGGTCACTTGACGCAGGTCTAATTATAAATACAATGAAAAAAACTAAATTGACGCACATACGATATCCACACGCTTCATTTCAGAATACGCCTTAAAATAATATCTCATGAATTTATGTTTTTATCAAAACAAATTGCAGCCCTGCATGTGCGATAGTATTGAAATAGTAAATGAATATGTTTATTTCGGAGTGGCTGTGATTGCAATTTCAAATGGGACATACACATAAACAAAATTGGTATACATCTGAGGGCGAAGGTGGGTAGGCTGTACAAACTTTCGTTCCGGTGAGTATTTTAAAAATTGTATACTTATCACATACAGAATCAACTTTACGGTATGGATTAACCACTTGGGACACTCTTGGGACACAAAATTCTACGGTTAAATTACTAGTACTACAAAAACATATTTTTTCACAAAGACAAAACATATCACTGTTGTATCGGAATTTACAACAGTGATATGTTACAAAATATTGATTCAGCATAAATCTGAGTCTGATTACAAGGGGAATGTGCAACATTATGTAAGGTTCACAAAGAACGAAGGAATGCTTGTTCCAAAATACAATAATACTATGGACGGGAAACCCTGGAATATAACGTGCCAAAAATATTTAACATGTTACCTAGTAATTTAAAAAATTGCGATTCTACAAATAGATTAAGATATAAGCTGAAACAATGGTTTAAATTAAGACATGTGTGTTAATGGTGACACACTATATTAGTATAGTTATTAATATTATGTTTGTATGTTTAAATTGTAATTGAAATTTTACATCCTGCTGACAACTGCTGTTTTTCGGTATAACGGGATTTTTCTTTGAGAATTAATAATTTTTTTTCTAAGTCTTGGATCATCAGCAAAGACAATTTAACATAAAAAATTTGATCAAAACCAATTTAAAGTGTGCACAAAGTGTGTACGATGATGGTTGTCTGTTTTTTTTTTAAATGTTTTTTTTAAATATTGTGTTGTTATTCGCATTTTTATTATAAACTGCTCAAGTTTTAAAACGTCTGCTTTTCAACACAGAATTTCCTAGTGAGACAGTCATAGAACATCACTAATTTTAGTCTAGAATTGATAAAGATGAGTAAAAAAATTAAAATCATGCAATCTTTTTAAGGCTTTCAGCGGTCTCTTTCCGTTCCTATCGCTTTCCATTCCTTCGCAGCTTCTGGAATAGATTTTACAGATATTGCCTCGAGCGCCTATTGAACGACATATTACAAACGCCTATAAATTTGAATATGATCGGGCCATATCCGACTTTTATCCCTTTAGAAACAGCGGCAGGGAAATAGGACTGCGGGTTAATATTGACACAACAACAAAGATGATACAGAGCAGAAACCCTTAACACAGAAGAAGAAGTACCGCACAATTTAAAGACAATTACTCACTCGAATTTACCTTCCTGGGCTCCAGTCTGACAGAGAACAATAAGGATCCAGCGGAAATCAGAAGGAGAATCACAGCAGCCAACAAAACATACTTCTCTTTGCTCCCAGTGTTTAAGTCACGTAGCGTCCACAGAAAAACCAAAATAACCATATACAAGACCATTGTTAGAACTGTACTGGCATATGGATGTGAGGCGCCGACACTGACGGTAAAGATGGATGAAATGCTAGATACTTTTGAAACAAAAGTGCTGAGAAGAATATGTGGACCCGTGAAAGAGGTGGAACAATGGCATATCCTGCATTACAAAAAACTAAATGATATATATCAGGCCCCTAACATCTCAGCCCACATGAAACTCCTCAGGTTGAGATGGGCTGGACATGTACAGATAATGCCGAATACACGCGTCCCAAAAAGAATTTTGACTGGACACCCAGGTGGAAAGAGAAAAGTGGGAAGACCCAGACTAAGGTGGGAAGACGAGGTAAGAGGGGATGCAGCACAGCTTTTCCAGATAACGAACTGGAAGTCAGCCGCTGAGGACAGGAGGAGTTGGAGGCAAATGTTGCGGGAGGCCAAGGCTTGGTATGGGCTGTAGCGCCATCGAAGAGAGAGAGATATCCGACGTTTAAATAAAAGAATTTCTTCCATACCTGACATTGGCTCGTCACTACCGGAGTACTCAAGGCATTCCTTCTTAATATCCGTGTTGTTGAAATCTATATCCTGATGCGACATTCCCTCTCCATCCGCTCCTCTAGTCCCTGGTTCCTTCTTGATGGTCACACTGCCTGTTTCAAAAAGATCCATCGCACCAAACACCCAGGGAGACAATATGATGGGAGTGTTCGACTCACTGTGGGAAGCCTACAAAAAACAGATGACACATTTTTAACGATACACAATAATATATAATATCCAAATTCCTTCCACTTCAAAACGAATTCCATTTGAAGATGAGATAGTCTCACAGAGTTTACGGAATTGGGACTTATGTTTATTATTGTAATTATAAGGAAGTACGCGTTGTATTATGACCCCATAACCATGTGGTGGTACTGAATATATACTCCAAATATCACAGATTAATTTATATACTCCAAATATCACAGATTAATTTGTTGAAAGAGGTACACTTTCGTAATCATCGATTAATTATTTATTTATATTTATTTACGCCCTAGTGGGCTTTTACATGAAGAGAAGGAAATTTATATTCACAATACAAATTATGTGTGTATACAATATGTGTGTTACAAAATCAATAAAACAGAATAAATAAGTTTAATGAACTCGTTGGGTACAGAATATTATAACAGATTAAAATAATGAAATAGTATGAGTTGTCCACGTAAAAAAAATAACAAAACTTAGCTAAAATATTTATACACATTATCAAAAATAAGACATGAAATAAAACAAAGTGTATTGTATAAGAGCTAGTTGGAATTAGGGTATAAACAAACAATTATTTGTTTTTTTTTTACTGCAAATAGAACAGAAAAAATAAAATAAAATAAGTATATATTTTACTAGCAAGGTTTTGGACGAGAAAAGATTTTATGAAAAGAACAAAAAAATAATAAAAGTCAATTATTAGCTGATAAAATCGAGATAAGTTGACTTTTGAAACATTCAAAACTGTCTAAACACTAAATATACGAGTATCTATAAATTCGCAATGTTTATTCGCAAGGTTATGGATTTTTGGAATTGGTAAGTAAATAGAGTTACTAGTATTGAGTTTATTGTTGCATTTAAAAACATCTTTACTACGTATTTGTCTGGCAGGTATGTTAATGCAAATTAGTTCCAACAAATTAGGGCTGTCAATTAAAGATTTTATAATTTTGTTTAAAAATAACAAATCAATTAACACTCTTCTATCTGATAATTTAGGAAGTCTGGTTTCAGAGCGTAAGTAATTATAATTTAAATTTTCGATTGGAATTTTCATTTTAAAATTGATGTACCGAAGGAATTTTTTTTGTACCTTTTACAATGATTGAGAATGAACTTTATTGTGTCATACGTTGTACGTTGAACTGTAGACTCTCATGGAATATAACACCAAGATCACAAATCTGCGATACATGAAGAATATTAACACCATTCATATCATAAGAAAAGTTGAGGGGATTTTTACCTTTGTAAAAACTAATAATTTGGCATTTACCAATTTTTAGTTGTAAATCATTGACAGAACATCACGCTCATAGTTTGCACATTATACATTATTACTATCAGAAGAATGCGGATTCTACGACACATAGATTAGTTTTAACAAGTAATAAGATTTAATAAGTTAAACCTACATTAGTTTCTTAGTTTGGATTACCTTAGTTTACTTTAAACTTTCGCTGTCAATCAATAACAATAGTCGCCAAGTGAACCATCGATTTAAAATGTAACGAAATAATTTAAAAAACGCATTATTCGAATTTTCAGTTACTGAAATAGTTAATCTTCATTATTATCTAACTGATACCAAGGTTTTTGAAAATAAAATTTTCCTTCTAGTCTTGTCTCACTTTTTTTGTATATTTCGTATGAAGAGTGTCTAGCTATCCTAAAATATTACTTTTACCTTAGAAAATCAGTCAATGTGGCCCTGGGCTGGGCTCAGAAGTTAGAGGATACTTGCTTTAGGTTAAGGGCTTTCGGGTAATGTAAAACAAATGGCGGTACATAGATCCAAGTAAATTGACTTATAAAAAGTTTTGGTTAAACCATGATCTGATTTCCGAAATTGATTGAATATATTACAGTTGGAAGTATAAAAGTACACCAAAGTCTGTAACTAACTGCGTCAGAACACGAAAATAAAATTTTATAAATGCTTGACAGCTGTCACTTGATTTGGTGTTGCTAGAGTATAAAATATTAATTGTAACCGAATAAAGGAAAATATTTTTTACAGTTCTTACTTATTTCATTTGACCTTTGGAATACAGAGCTTCTGCGACCTAATACCTTCAACGTGTGCCAACGCAAAATTTTCATGCGGCTCGCCATGCATTATTTAGTCGATTTTATATCAGTCGTAACATACATGTTTTTCGCTAATTTCTTTTTTTGGAAATTGTTTATGAAATAATGTGTCTATATGATAATGAAAATATTATTTCATCTATAATAAGATCCATTCTCATTTTCTAAGCTAAAAAAGAGTAAGTACGATCAATTATTTAAAATTTGGGAGGCGGCAACGGGTACCACCGCCCCGGGAACCTTAATTGGATAACCAACACCTCTGCCATAGGTCACCCCAAGTGGTTCGCTACGTTTGGTGATTTCGCAGGGGTGCCCGGGTTCATTGGGTGAGGTTGGTCTAGGTCTTGGCGGCGGATGACCAGGACCCACTGAACCCCAAATTCCTATCCACCCCTTAAACCTTTTCCTTCCCAGAATTCTCCACCATTTCCTTTCCTTAAAAAAACCCACAACACAGCATCCCCAAAGATGACATAAGCCCTGAGGGAAATAATTTTCTTCGGGGCCTCCTGTGTGGAGCTCATGTAAAAAAAAACTATTGAGTAAGAACGGTTGAAAAAATTATTTTGCAGTTCCCATTATTTTTATAACACTGGCGACACTAAATCCAACTGACAGCTACTGTGGTGAGGTCAATAATCCTTCAAATAGTCCGAACGAATATATTAGTTTGTTTAAGTACGCACCTTCTAACGGTCGTAAATCCATTTACTATTAAATCTAGCAATAATTCCAGCCAATTCCTTTGTTTTTGAACTCTTGGGGACTTAGATGCTTGCTAAAATGTTTCATACATCGTGCATCTCAATCTAGATATCTAGAAGTAAAAGTGCCTTTCTAAAAATAATCTTGGTATGTACACAAATCATAACCTTTTTTCACATAAACAGCACAATTCAAAAGAGCGAACAATCTGGAATAATGTTGTATCCAAGAAAACTACCGATGTTGAGTTTTAGACAGAACATCAATTTCCTTTTTTTTAATTTAATGTTTTTTTAATTTTTTATTTGCGTGTTTATTGAATTATAAATTGGAAATGTAATGAGAAATAACTGGTCTTGTTTTTTCCATCTTTCTCAAAACAATAATATTTTTAGAGTAACTTGAGCAAGGGGTAACTTCGCAAAGTTAAAAATGCCGAAATGTCTGTGAACTCACCAACAATGTAACATGTAAAAATATCACATCAAGCAATTTATCTAATTTCCTCGGTATTTTTCTTTGTTTTTTTACAACTTTATTGAATTTTTTGCATTTCAATGAATGGAAATTTCTGCATTATTTATATGAGATTACATTTATGTAAGTACATAAAATGATAATTTGCTTTTGTTAAGAAAAACCACCATATTTACATTTTAGTATGTCCAGAGAACTACCGGCATACTAAAAGACACAGTATGGACATAATTGATTGTAAATATAGCGGGAGCACCGTACAAAAAAACTAATTTCTCGTAATTGTAATATTAATTATATTGTATTATTTTCAACATTTGCATATCACAATGTTGGTAGGTATCTTATATGTTGTTACATGTATGTTGTTACATGTATGTTGTTACATGTATGTTGTTACATGTATGTTGTTGCATGTATGTTGCTTATGATTATTTAATTTATTGTTGTAACATTCTTTCTCGTGGAACAAATCTCCTGCTGACAAACTACTTGCAGTAGCTAATAATAATAATAATAAGGTCTTTATTCCAGGATGTGGGGAGGGGAGTGCAATCCCACACATCCCATATAGGGTATAATTACAAATGTTATTGTGAATAAATAAAAAGATAAAAATTAACAAAATAAAAAATAAAAAAGAGAAGCATCATTAGATACACTATTCACAAAAAAATATAGTAAAGTCTTTAATCAGGTTCTTGTTGTTCCAACGGATCTCAGATTGTAGGAGCCAGTGTTTTTCTCCAATATTCATCTATGCTCGATCCTGGAATCAGACGGGCTTCCATGATGAGGATATTACTGGAGTGGTTTGTCCTTCCCCTCAGTCCTGCAATCCTTGTTCTTAATAGAGCTTCGAATCCTGGAACTCTCCCTTCTGTGAACATTGAAGAGGCACTACAGTACCTGGGAAGTCCGAACATTAGACGGTATGCATTATTATATTGCACCCGAAGCCTTTCCATGGTCCTTTTTTTTGAAATTTGCCCAGAGCTCGCACGTGTACAGGGTGGTACAAAAGGCTAGGAAGAGCGTCCTTTTTACCCGTGGGCTGCAAAGCCGAAATCTTCTGCTGAGCATATTGCATTTTATGCTAAGTACTCTCCTCTGCCTGTCGATGTCTTCATCATCCGTTAATTTGTTATTGATGACATGTCCTAGATACTTTGTAGATTCTATTATTTTCAGAAGCTCACCGTTCAAAAAGGCGGGTGGAATGTTTTTTGGGCCTTCCCCGTGTTTTATGACCAACAGTGCTGTCTTTTTCGCATTATAAATCATGTTGGTTTCGTGTGCGAATTCTTCACAGATCTTCAGGAGGATTCGTAATCCCCTTATTGACGGTGCCTTCAAAACCATATCGTCTGCGTAGCTCATATTGTTGACACATTCTCCTCCTATGTGGCAGCCCACTCCAGCATTGTTTAACCTGTGGGTTAGTTCATCCATGTATATGTTAAACAGTACTGGGGACATACATCCTCCCTGTCTGACCCCGCTTTTCAGGTAATAAGGTTCTGAAAATCCATCTTTCCACTTTACAAGGTTTTCCTGTTGACGATGCCAAGTTTCGAAAATTTTTACCACTTTCCATGGTATACCTCTTTCCTTGAGTTTTTTCCATAATAAGGGGTGGGAAACACGGTCGAAAACCTTACTAAGGTCCAGAAAGCATGCATAAGTAGTTGTTTTCTTCTTCCTGTAGTATTCCAACGTCCGTTTTACGCAATATATAGCCGAGTCCGTAGAGCACTCTCTCTTGAAACTGATTGTCTTTAGTTTTCATGTGGGATCCGACCTGGTCCAAGAGTACTCGTTCAAATATTCTAGCGATGGCCGTGGCGATGGATATTGGTCTGTAGTTTTTCTGTAGAGTTAAGCCCTAGGCCGTAGAAGTTGGAAGATAGGAAACCTGTGTAACCGTTTATAATAGATGGCAATAATCTGTTATTTTTTTCCATAACCGAAAAGATGGTTCAACTTTATCTTTTGCGGTTACGGGCCTTTAAGGCCCATTTATAATAGGAATAAGCGATAAGAATAGGCCGGGGCCGTAATCCGTAATCCGTAATATTTTAGATGGTCGTTTATAATTGGAATAGGAATAGAATAGAATACGCCCATAGAAATGACTATGCCGCTGTCACTTGTCTATGTCAACTGTCAACCGGGAGATTATATTCGATTTTAGAATGTATTCGTTATTATATATTAGATCACTTTCGTCTTCAGCGAATATAAATGTATTTCGGCATAGTATCTTATAACTCCGCGTCAATATTTGTTCACAAAATTATCATTCAACTAAACTGAATCGTAGATACCATAGAGTATCGATCGAAAATACATAAATCTGAGCATATATCTAAGCTTTCTGCAATCCGTAACCGCAAAAGATAAAGTTGAACCATCTTTTCGGTTATGGAAAAAAATAACAGATTATTGCCATCTATTATAAACGGTTACACAGGTTTCCTATCTTCCAACTTCTACGGCCTAGGGCTTATCGAATACGGATTACAGACTATTCCTATTATAAACGGGCCTTGATATCTGTCAGTTTCGATTTTATTATCGGTATGATAATTGTCTTTGTCATGTCTTTAGGTAGATAGCCACTCTTTATAATATCGGTGAACGGTGGCAGCGATTATCGAACTAGTAGTTAGATGTAGTTCGATAATCGCTGCCCCTGCATGTTTGACGTGTTGGATGCTTAAACCGTCATGCCCCGCAGACGTTCCAGATTTCATATTACTAATAGCCGATGTTATCATGTTAGTTGTGACGATGGGACCGATATCATCATAAGCAGTCAAATGCGTTTCGTTTGAATCGATAGTCGGCGTGGTAGTTGCGAAGTGTTCTTTAAAAATGTTTGCAATTACTTCCGGATTCGTCTCTCCGTTTATGTTGCATGAGATTTTACAGCGCAAGTTTAACAGTTTATTAGACTTGTTCCAAAATTTTTTGAAGTCCCGATTATCTAAATCTCCTGCTATTTTATCCATCTGAAGTTGAGTCGAGTTCTTTTGGCATTGTTTAAGTGCTGTTTTAAAGGCAGCACGCTTTGCTCTTCTATCCTCTGCAACAGGACCCTCGCGCGGTCTCGAATTAATTAGCCATGTGTGCATCGCTTGCCTAGATTCGTCGTATTTGTTCGCTACAAATTCATTCCACCCACATACTTGCTTATGTTTTTGGGTTGTACACTTGGTAAATACAGATATGGCACTGCTTCGTAGGGCTTCTACTATACTCCCATAGAGGTATTTTATTTTGTTGCGTACAGGGTTGCCACCGTCCTCAGGAAATGTATTTTTTGACCTGATTTTGACGAGACAGCTTTGCGAGCATGAGTTATATTGTCCGATATCCCGTATATTATTCGGATTCCATAACGCTGGATCTCTCAATACAGAATTAAAGCTAAGCGTGTACATATTCCCATTGCATGTAATTTTTACACAATAAAAAAAAATTTGCAAAATTTGTTTTCTCCCCGAATGGAAATAATCGTCTTTTCAAGAAATTGAGTTGAAACAAAAGTATTTTCTCAAAAAAATGTTCGTGTTGAGCCTGGCCAGCTGTTTTTTAAAGATTGACTAAAAATATCTGTGCATTGACAAACATATGAAAATTCGTAAAAATATCACGTTTTCCGAAAACGTGAGAAATAAATATGTATCTGACGTTTCTTTTGTTTTGAGCGACATATCCTTTGAAAAGTGTCTCGTGACTTCCTTTACGACTTATGAAAGTATATTAAAAAGTGTTTGTCCTTTAAAATTTGTATACCTAATTGAATTTTTTTTGACAAACAAGTTTTTAAATATAGGAACTTTGAATTCTTCGAATACGCGTCCAGTGAGGAAATCTGGAGGTTTTTTTTAATGATTTTTATTATGAATTTATAAAATAAGTAGTTTTGTGTGCGCATAGGTTTCGTTTTGATAGCCTAAAATCTGTTTTAAACATTTTTATCGTGTGTGATGGTGTATAATTTATGCATTTATACACATGTTTTATACACCTTTTATATTAATTTGGGAGGCGGGAATGGGTACCGCCGCTCCGCGAACCTTTATTGGATAACCAACACCTCTGCCAGTTCACCCCAAGTGGTTCGCTACGTTGGATGATTTAGCAGAGGTGCCCGGGTTCATGGGGTGAAGTTTGTCTAGGTCTTAGGCGGATGACAGAACACACAACCCCAGATTCCTCCCACCTTTTTTCTTTCCAGAACTTTCCTCCCTTTCCTCTCCTTAAAAAAACCCTCCACACAGCCTCCTCAAAGATGACTTAGGCCCTGACGGAAATTATTTTCCTCGGGGCCTCCTGTGTGGTGGTCATTTAAAAAAATATGCACATGGTAGTTATGGTTAATCTATATACCAAATTATAATTTAAAATTCGTCAGCATGTATTAGATTTTCTTTTTATTGGAATCATTTAGTGCAGAGCAGAGTCCAGTCGAAAAGTTCAGTCCCTTCTGAAGACTGTCAGTGTTGGTTGCAATGGATCTCCCTGATGCAGACAGTGTCACAATCAAAACGGAACCAGGAACTGCAGCACACGGAGAGGGAATATTACTTCAGGGCGTTGATATAGACCCACCAGATGTTAAGGAAGAGTGCCAGGAGCACTTCGAGAGTGTTGAGCGAATGGCAGGTACAAATAAAATTATTTTATATACACTTACAGTACAGATTTTTATCTGACGGTCCTTTCAAAAGATTTTTTAATTTACATTTGGGCGAAACTGAACGTGAAATCATTGTTTTCGATTAATCTTTACAACGAATTGATTTACATTGAGCACCAAAAAATATGCTTTGGATAAATTAAAGTTTTTCCTATCATTCCCTTGAGTTGTTATAAAATAAAATTGTTAATTACTTAATAAAAAATTTAAGTATTAACTACTAAAAATGTTTTTTTTTTTTATTAGGAATGGATTTTTTTTTACATAAGCTCCACACAGGGAGCCCTTAGGAAAATAATTTCCCTCAGGGCCTATGTCATCTTTGAGAATGCTGTGTGGAGGGTTTTTTTTAAGGAAAGGAAGGAGAGGAGAGATGGTGGGTAGAAATCTGGGGTTCAGTGTGTTCTGGTCATCCGCCTCCAAGACCTAGTCAAACCTCACCCCATGAACCCGGGCACCCCTGTTAAATCACCAAACCACTTGGGATGACCTATGTAGTTTGAATGCTTAAACGAAATAACTTTAAAAATATACGATGTTACGGCTGATATTATCTGTGACAGTTTCACTTGATTAACTATTTTTCTTTCTTATGAAACTTTTCTTAAGATAAACAAAAACATCTTTTGCGCTAAAATCGACTGCTTCTGACTCCTGCCTCCCAAACACCTGTTGATACTTAGCATCGTTCAGGTCAAAGACCTCCATTGCGATGAAACATAGCTTGCAATGGTGTCAGCCGTGTTTGGTGTCTAGATTTGAATAGCCTGTTACTTAATTACCTTTCTATTTTCCATCTCCCTCCCCTCTCCTTTTCCTCCAGCATCACAATATACTTCAATTGGAGACGCCATAGTTTATCTGGCTCCAGACGGTTGGGAGTAACATTGATGAAGATACCTTTCTTAATCATTGTTTTTTTTTGTATTTACAGAACAAGCCAAGAAAAATGAAAAATTGGCCAAAAAGTCCCGCCCAATCGATATAAAAGGTGCAGAAAAGCGATATCTCAAAGTGATCGCATGTACTGAGTGCAATTATACGTGCCATTATCAATCTAAATTCATCGTGCGCTTGTTGACACACACCAATACTAAACCATTCGCTTGCCCCGAATGTAGTTTCACTTGTTTGCGAAAAGAGAATTTAAACAGGCACAGAAGAACTCACTCCGGGCTTAAACCAAATCGTTGTTTGGAGTGTAACTTTTCTTGCCTTGATAAGTATAACTTTAAAAGACACATGTTGCGGCATACAGGTTTGAAAGCATTCTCTTGTTTAGAATGCAATTTAACATTTAAACAAAATGCACACCTAAAGAGACACATGCAAACGCACTCAAGTTTAAAACCATTCTCTTGTTGCGAGTGTGATTTTACATGTTCCGATAAAATGTATCTAAAAAAACACATGGTTAAGCATTCCGGTTTAAAACCTTTCTGTTGTTCCGTTTGTAATTATACGTTTTCTGATCAATCGCATTTAAAAAGACATATGGCTTCGCATTCGGCCGATAAACCATTCTCTTGTTTAGAGTGTAGTTTTTGCTGTTCGTATAAAACCAGTTTAAAGAGGCATATGTTGACGCACTCGAAAGAAAAACCATTCTCTTGTTCTAAGTGTAGTTACGTTTGTTCTATTAAACCTAACCTGAAAAGGCATTTACGAACACATGTGGAAGAAAACCCATCAAGCTCATTTTCTAAAGAATAAAACATTAATAATTTTTGTTTGGGTTTCTGTTCGGTTTGCAGCTGATTAATTGAGGGTAATACAAATAATAAATTATGTTAAGACTCGTTGAACTTCATACAATAATGTTTGAGTATAAAATAGACTTGATGGGTATATTTTTATGCATATAAATTAAACATTAAGATTGTTATTATGTGGATGCAATTTGTTTTCCATTAGTTATAAGTAGTTGCAATAAATTATCTTTAGTTTGTTGTTGGATAGGACCTTGGAAAAAAAATTTACTGCGCCCCTGAGGTGATTTTATGGATTGGCAATTAAAAGTCATATCGATTCCATTCTTCTGCAGAATGATCTTCATTCTCTTGTCAAATGGTCGGAATTGAATAACTTACCCTTCAGCATCCAGAAATGCAGTGTCGTTACATTTACAAGATCCAAAGACACATTTCTATTCCCGTACCACATTAATAAAATTATATTAACACGCAAAAAAGAGATTCGAGACCTTGGCGTGATTTTTGAAGCAATCTCTCTTTCACCCACATATCTGACATTGTCTCCCGCGCTAACAAAATGCTTGGATTTGTTCTTCGTAATGCGAGATTATTTACTAATAGAATTGCAATACGGAGAACATACGAAGCACTTGTCCGCAGCATTTTGGAATATAGCTCCATCATTTGGGCTCCCTCTGAACAAAACCATATCCTAGAAATAGAAAGAGTTCAAAAAAGGTTTATGCGTTACCTTTATATGAGGGAATATACATACTACCCATTCCTGTAAGCACTTTTTTAAGCTAATCTTCGGCATTATACTGAATCCGCCCATGTTGAAGGAGATTAACTTATATGTACCCAACGCGTACACTCGTGGGAGATCCCAAGCACTTTTTTATGCTCCGAAAGCGAGAACTTCTTCCTATCAAAACACGCCATTAAACAGAGCAATTCAACTACTAAATGAATCTGTATTGAACATCGACATCTTCAATGTCACCTATAGAGAATTTGGTAATTATCTTCTGAGACGTCACAAGATAGTGAAACTGCCCCCATACACTTTTTTCTTTATATTTTGTTATCTTCCCCATAATATTCTGGTGTATAACTGTTGTATGGAGAACTTCATAAAATAAATAATTTTTTCAGCAAAACGGTGCTTTACTAATCATCCAAATATTATTTTTATTATTTGCATTACATGGTCAATATAGTCACCTCAGTTGAACAAGGTTATAACTGACTTTTTTTTCAAAATTGACCTTTGGATGCAAAAACATTGCTTTTGCTCATTTCTGTAACCAACATAAATTTCAGAGCTGTCTGTGTTGTATTTTCATACATACTCGTATTATGACGAAGTTCGAACACCAATGAACCTTATATAAAGCTTCCGTTTATTTAAGGTTCTGACATCACTTTGAACCTTTTGTATTGCCAATTTCTGTATCTGACAGTTGATCGCTTATCTTTTTAGTTGGTTATGTTATAACTTTGCTTACTATTTTCTTAGGTCTCAAAGTTTGCAAAGACGTATTCTTATAATATACTTTACAATTTTGATTTCGAATGTTGAGTTTTAATCTTGTGTAAAGTATTTGAGTTAAACATATTTTTAAATAAAAACATTTACTTAGAATGTGGTTCTATCTTGGAATTAGAAAAATGTAGTTAGAAGCTCAAGCAAAGAATTATTTTGTCCTAGCTGGTTGCATAGGATTCTATCTGCAAGTTTAAGTAAGTTCTAAAATGGTAAGCATGTGTCCTATTTAAATATTTCCTTTGAAATATGTTGATCTAAAATACTTTTTATAAAATTCAACATCAAAATTATAAATCGGTAAACAAATAATCTTAAATCGTTTTTGCTTTTGATCGAGCTTTGACACCTCAGAACAAGCTAAAATTACTTAGAACTCTGATTAATTAATTAATTAGAACTCTGTCCAACCAATGTGGCAATATAGATCGGTGAGGGTGAAATTCAAATTTATGTTATCAAAAAATAAAACGAACGCTTGTGATGATAAATATGAAAAAAATATTTTGTATTCCAATTTATAAAATTCTTTACTGATTAGGCAATAAAGTTATTCATTAAGTTTACGCAGTTTTTTTTGGTATTTAATTTCTTTTAATTTGCATTATTTATCGTTTTCAACTCATTGTTTTGATGTTTTCCGAATGACTTACACTTCTCCAATATATTTTTTTTTTTAAATACAAACTACACACACATTCTTTGATTGTCTTATGGTACGGCCACACTGAGGCCAACTTCCAACTACAAACATTCGGATGATTGTGTAGAGGGGTAGTTCGTGCGTTGGAAGTTCGAGTTGAAAGGTTGGCTTCAGTGTGGAAGTAGCGAATCTTTTATGCATGAATAACTTTTGAATTAAGAAATTACTGAAAACTATTGAAAACAGAATAGTGTTGCTTAGTTGCCACTTTATATTGTGAGTTATTTATTGAAAATACTAAATTGTCAATCACAGTCCGATCGGCAAAAAAATACGCAAACAACCACAAAAATTTTGTTTTTCAAATATTCACTGAATTTTAAAGTTTGGAACACGTTAAAACAAGTTGAATGCATTACTAATCCAATCATTATTACACTGGTATACAAATATGTTAGAAAAATCCACTTAAACAAGATAAATAGCCGCATTTTACACGGAGGCATTTTGACAGTAGATTGTTTTAAACAAATTTACTTATTACGATTTTGAAGAATTAAATAATTCCCAAAAAACTAGACTACACTGCCATCTATTGAATATGGATATAAGTAGTTTCTTTCACCTTCTAAAAAACGTCAAGTTTGAACCACAGGCGTGTTTTAAAATATTACAAAAAAATGTATAATGTATCTAGGGAAAGTTTGATTAAAACTGGCAAGTAGCCAATCCGAGACATTTTAAATTGCGCTATATTGTGGCAAAAGCGTTCAAGTGGCTTAGTACTTAAAACATTTAATTGAATTACATCTTTCAGCTTAAAGTGTTACCATGGAATTTCCTAACACAGACAGTGTGACAATCAAGACCGAACCAGGCAGTCAAAAAGACGTGAAATAGCAGATATGGACATAGACATACATCTCCCGGATATTAAGGAGGAATGTTTGCAGCATGGCGGAAGAATTAATCGGATGGCAGGTAAAAACGAAAAAACATTTTTTTTAAATGTTTGATTAATCCTGTGACATTACACACTACAAATATGTTATTGAGATCTAAAAAGTGGCAAGCGAAAGAGACGGCAATTTAAAAAAAAAATTACATTAGCTCCACACAGGAGGCTCTGAGGAAAACAATATCCCTAAAAACCGATGTAATCTTTGCGAATGCTGTGTTGAGGGTCTTTTTAGAGAAAGGAAGGAAGGAAAAAGGTATTAGAGATGGGTCGGAAACTGGGGGTCAGTGTATCTAGGAGTGGCGGACGAATGATCCATCCCTCCCACTGCTGTACAAGGGGATGAGTTGAGAGAGTCCGGCTGGAGAGGTTAAAAGTTCTCTCAACAGTAACTCTCGACCTGGCCTGCCACGCATTATGTGGGCAAAATCATCCGCCGCCTAAAAATACGACATTATTTTTAATGACGTATTTTTAGGCGACAAAATACCTAAAAATACGACATTATTTGACGGCCGGCCGTAGTCCAGCGGTAAGGCTCTTGACTAGCATTCTGAAGGTCGCAGGATCGAATCCCGGCGTGGCAAATAAATTTCATTTGATTATTTTGTGTTATTTCACAATTTATTCATTTAAAATAATATATAGTATATTTGTGGCACGTTCCAGAGTGGAAGATACTCTCAGAATCGCCCTGGTGTAAGACCACCATTCAGAATTGAAAAGTTGCTTGAAATGGCTTTGGCCGTGTTTGGTGACCAGATCTGAGTAGCCAGGTACTTCCCACCTTCCTCTTCCCCATCTCCTTCCCCCCCCCCACTACCATCATCCTCACAACATACCCCAATTGGGGATGCCATAGTCTCACTGGCTCCAGACGGGAGCAGTTGGGACTCTTGTGCGGTATCCATATAAAAAAAAAAAATTAGTAGAATACTTTGCAATGATATTTTACAAAATACTTCCATACTAATATTATAAATGCGAAACTGCTCGAGTTTGTTTATGACGCTTTCACGCGTAACACAATATAAAGACTTTAATAATTCTTTCACCAATAGAAAGCTAAATTATATGCGCAGACTACAGGTTGTATATGATGGTAAGCTCTGGCGTTATGAAATTATAAATATTAATATATTATATTTGTTATACGTTTTCTGTCGCTAATAAAAGTGAGTTTTTGCTAACGTCAGAAAAAAATCTTTTCCATGGAAACAATGTTGATATATTTTTGGGCTCTACGCTGGTAGGTACTCAGTCTACTGGTCGGCTACTACTGCAGAAAATTCAAATATTAGAATTCGTTTTTTTTTTGGACAAGCTTGGAATAAATGTCAGATGAGAGTTCGTATTTAAAGACATAATTCGTAACCATTAAAAAGACTGAATGATAGAGTATTTTTTATTATATTTACGAACTTCCAAATATTTAAAAAAAAATAAACATCCGAAATGTTTGTAAGCGCATAAATTCCGAACGAATGAACAAAATTGGATAAGTAATTCTTTTTTCTTTGAGCTATAGCATTATGAAATTTAGGTGGTAGGCGAAATGTTTGAAAACTGAATGGAAGGGAATGAATATATGGAATGCGGGAGGGGATGGGGGTGGGGGGGGGGGGGGAGATAATTGATAATTGCAAGCGCTACAGTAATTTCCCGTAATACCATGCGAGCGAAGCCGCGGGGAAAAGCTAGTAGAAAATAAATTGCAAAATAACAAAGCCAGTAAAAAGCAAAAATGTTACATTATTATTTATTAGAAGATTTATTAAATTAAAGTTATCAGAATTGGACCTTGTATGGATGGGCAAAGTAGGTAGATTTAATAAAAATTAACGATTTAGATTTGCCAACAAACCATGTTACAATAAACTGTTGAGTTTTCAAATTTCAACTAAATATGAAAACACCGCCCAGCGTTTATTTCGTTCATGTACACATATTTTTTTAATCCCATATTATTCCTTCATAAAAAACGTCTAAATTAAGAATTTACTAGAAACATAAGTGTTTTTACATGCCTCATTTTTTCTTAATTTTGTAAGACAATAATTAGTCTAGATCAGGGGTGGCCAACTTGATTCGTCCCAAGATCTACTGTTTACTGCCGAAACCCTGTGCGAGCTACCAATTACATACTTCATTAAATTTTAAATGAAACAGTATGCAGTGATACTTCGAGATATGAGTGACCTACCATACGTGATATTTGAGAAACGAGCCAACGAGCGAGCGAAGTTTTGTTTTGAAATACGAGCAACATTTGAGATACGAGGAACGGCCGGCTGCATACGACCCACAAGTTTGCTGATTGCTGATTCACAGTGAAGAAAGACCCTTTTCATATTCCGAGTGTAACTATTCATGTTACCGAAAACACCATCTGACGAGACACAAACTGACTTAAAGTGGAGAAAAACCTTTTTCTCATTCCAAGTGCAACTACTCATGTTCTCAAAAGAGGAATCTGACGACCCAGATGTGGACTCAAAGTAGAGAAAAACCTTTTTCATGTTTTGAGTGCAACTATTCACGTTCTCAAAAGCATCACCTTACGAGGCACGTGCTGACTCACAGAAGGGAAAAACCTTTTTCATATTCCGAGTGTATCTATTCATGTTCTCACAAGCAGTCGTGTACGGAAGTATTTAATGACACTTGCCTAACTCATTTCCGTAATATTCTAAAAGGGAAGAAGAAACAAACCTCCCTGGACAGGTTTTTTTTTAATCCGGCTTAATACCCGGGCTTAATATATGATCGACTGGGCTAAGACCCGCGATCGACCGGTTGGCCATCCCTAGTCTAGATTGATTGTAAGGTCATTGCATTTACACATTGTAAACCATCTTGGTTTTGCAAGATATCTGTATAGATGCTGTGCATTTTCTCTATTCTCTTAATACATTCCATTGATATGCTTGGTGTAACTCTAAGTGACCAGCTCAAGCTCGGGGGCTCATCGAAACGACAGCCAAATTAGCCTCTCAGAATATGGGCTTACTGTACAGAGCCCGCAGATACTTTAATAGTACGCAACTACTGACCCTGTGCAAATTGCAAGTTTTTATATTTTTTTATATGTATGCCTCAGAAGAGTCCCAGCAGATCCCTACTGGAGCCAGTGGGACTATGGCATCCCTGTTTGGGGTAAGTTGTGAAACTGAATGAAGTGGGGTGGGGAAGGAGATGGGGAAGAGGAAAGTGGGGAAATATCTGGCTATTTAGATCTGGTCAACAGACATGGCTAAAGCCATTTCAAGCAACGTTTAATTCTGAATGGGGGTTTGACACCAGGGCGATACCGAGAGTATTTTCCACCCTAGAACGTGCTGCGTATATACTATATAAAAATATGTATTTAAATATATAAAAATAAATTATTTTAAAGAATTAATTTGCACACGCCGGGATTCGATCCCGTGACCTTCGGATTGTGAGTCAAGAGCCTTACTCCTAGACAACGGTGGCCGTCAGTGTGGGCCCCACTGTTGAATTTGGCAACCACCTCTGGTCTGGAGCCCCAAAATACCTCAAGAACCCGACTCTGTGTGGAAACGGGCGTTCCGTTCGAAAAATTCTCCTATTTTTACAAATTTTTACGGGATTGCAATCATTTTGCTCAATATATGTACACATTTGACATTTGTCACATGTGGACGGATCGTTTCTACAACTCGTTCAGTTCAGCAGCTCGGATGTGGAATGATTTGCCAGCCTCTGTTTTCATCCCTTTTACAACATGAGCCTCTCCAAGCCCAAGTTTACTCCTTCCTCCTCGAAAAGACCCACACAGCATCTTCAAAGATGACATATGCCCTAAGGGAAATATAAATAAATTCCTCCCGTGTGTCCTTAATGTAAAAAACAGTGTGCATATTTTAAAATAATGTTTTTGAATTTTTTTATGAATATTTTGTTGAATTTTTTATTTTTTTTATGTATGCACTTTTGGGCTTATTTTATTCATTTTCATGTTTATTTTTTAAATTTTTAAGAAGTTCCTTCGAATTTATATTTTTATTGGATTTGTTACGTGATTAAAAAAATGTGTTATTTACAGAATAATAATATTTTAAATTTTTTATTGATTATTGCTATCCGTCTCGTATCAGACGTCGTATAGTGAGGCGAGTAACGTGTGTGCATTAAAATTATTAATAATTTTTCGTGTCTATTGTTATTCTTTCTGTTGTATAATATTTTACATAATATTTTTTATCTTTTCTTTCAGGAAAAGTCATTCAAGAAAAAAAAACTACTCGAAAGAAATCATTTCCGGCTTCCCGCAAAGATGTTGCGATAAAAAAGAGAGTTTGGAAACCATTCTCATGTTCCCAGTGCAATTATTCATCTTCTCAAAGTCGGGATATAAAGAGACACTTGCTTATACACTCTGGGGATAAACCATTCTCGTGTTCCGAATGTCAATATTCGTGTTCTTTTGAACAGAATTTAAAAAGGCACTTGCTCAAGCACTCTGGGGAGAAACCATTCTCGTGTTCCGAATGCCAATATTCGTGTTTTTCGAATCAGGATTTACGGAGACACTTGCTTACGCACACTAAGGAAAAACCATTTGTTTGTCCCAACTGTAGTTTTTCGTGTAATTTAATGTCGAGTTTACGGAGACACATGTTTTCACATTCTGCAGTGAAATCTTTCTCGTGTGACGAATGCCAATATTCGAGTTATTTTAAACAGAATTTAAAAATGCACATGCGCACACATTCTGGAGAGAGACTATTATCTTGTCCTGATTGCAGTCTTAAGTTTGCTCTCCACTCGAATTTAAATAGACACAAGCGTACGCACTCTGCTGAAAAGCATTTCTCTTGTTCCGAATGTATTTATTCTTGCTCCGAAAAATCATATTTAAAGAATCATATGTTACGGCATTCTAGCGAGAAACCTTTTCCATGTCTCGAATGCAGTAATTCGTATATTTCTAAATCTGGTTTGAGAAAGCACTTGCAGAAGCACTCTGGCAATAAATTTTCATGCTCTGAATGTAGTTATTCGAGTTTTTCTAAACAAAATTTTAAAAGTCACATGTTGAAGCACTCTGAAAAGAAACCATTTTCATGTGCCGAATGTAAATATTCATGTTCTCTAAAAGCAAATTTAATAAAACACATGGTTCAACACTGTGGCGAGAAACCTTTCTCGTGTTCCAAATGTCAACATACATGTAATTATAAAAGTAATTTATCGACCCATATGTGGAAGCATTCTTTCAGAGAGAAGCCCTACTCGTGTTCGGTTTGTAATTATTCATGTTCTGTAAGCTCGTATTTGAAGTTTCACATGCTAACGCATTCTCGCGAGAAACCTTTCTCATGTGCCGAATGTAATAATTTGTATACTTCTTAAACTGCTTTAAAGACACACCTGCTGACGCACTCTGACGTGAAGGCTTTCTCTTGTTCCGTATGTGGTAAATCATTCTGTCTTAAATCAGGGCTTAAGGGTCATATGCTGAGACACTCTGGAGAGAAACCATTTCGATGTTCAGAATGCAGCTTTGCATCTTCTCGCAAATCAAATTTAAGGAATCATGTCATCTCGCATTCTGGCGAAAAACCTCGCCAGAATACGAGGTTTTCGTGTTCACAATGCAAAATGTTGTATACTCGTAAAGATCTTTTTAAGGCGCATATGTTGAAACACTCTGGAGAAAACCCTTTTTCATGTTCTGAATGCAATTATTCAACTAATAATGAAGCTTATTTAAAAAGTCACTTACGTAGCCACTCTGAGAAGCTTTTCTCGTGTCTCTATTGCAGTTGTTCATATTTTTCTAAACATGCTTTATTGAGACACTCATGGATCCACACTGATAAGAAAAAACCATTCTCATGTTCGGTATGCAATTATTCGTGTGCAACCAAATATCATATAAATAGACATGTGCAGACGCACTTTAGAAAAAAGTGATTCTGAAGTTCTAAATGCAATTTTTCGTATCAAATTCACACCCTAAAGTGTGTTTTAAGTCTTTTTTTAAATTTAGTTTTTTTTTTAAATCTCCTTTGCTCGACCCTTTCATCTAACTAAATTTTATTTATATATTACCTTACTAATTAACAATCACGCCGTTTCCCGCAGGGGTAGGCAGAGAGGATGGACCGCCAAAAAAACGGTCTTGGCACACACTCTTTGCCTCGCTCACATTCATACATCGTCACATACTTAATCTTCTATTATTCTGACTTAACACGGCCCGACTCAAGTATCAGATTCACTTGATCGTGCCATGTCTTCCTCGGACGTCACCGACTTCTTCTACCATTCACATTTGCGTCATATACCATTTGGTTCTCACACCACTTTCTTTGTTCATTCGCTGTATCCAAACCATCCTTTTCTTAATCTTACTCATTATGCTTACGTCAGCCTTACATTATTCGTGGATGTCTACATTTCTCATACGATCATACATGATTTTACCACACATACGCCTCAGGGATCTCATTCCATCAGCATTTAGTTTACCAACATCCATCCTGTGCCAGTTACATGCCTCACTGCCACACATGACTTCCCTTTTTTTGTTAGTTTGTTTTTTAAGTGCCAACGGCATTCAGTGTTTCATTAATTGAGTTACCGGCATTAACCCTTATTTCAATATCTCTATCACTCTATCAGCCTTCCCATCTCTCGTAAACTTACTATCCTAATACACAAACTCATCCACCTGCTCAAGTATTGATCCTTTATAGTTGTAAAGTTTAAATAATATTAAATTTCAGACAATTATGTATGTGATTCCTAAGAGAATTTTAAATGTTGTAGATAAAATAAGGGTCTATGCAGAGTACCTAGATATGTTTTGTGAAATGTTGTTTTGATTTAAGTATATTTTATTAGTTTTGTGTTTTTTTTCTTCTTTTCGGTATATGTTTAGTTATTTCCCATGATGATGTTTTCCATTTTCGATGATGTTTTTAACTGAACTCTTTGTACCATTTTGTTGTTAGTTTTTAAACTCTTTGTGTTATAACTCCTCTAATCTACCGCTAGAGATGATACAAGTGTGCTGGCCTTCGATCAGCTGTCTTACGCTCAGCTATTTACGATTTATAGTTAACATTGTATTGATATTATGCTTCATTATGTAGCCTTAAATGTATAACTAGCACACATCGCTTTAAAATAAATATATAAATAAGATGTGACCAGACCAGTGTTCTTAAACTCTTCAACTTGAAATTTATAATTGCACTCATTAAGACTCTACAAACTGAATGAAACGAACACACAAAACAAGCAAATGATTTTTTTTCGATAAAGAAGAAAAACCATTATCATGTTCCGATTGCAACCATTCATGTTCTCAAAAGGAATATTTAAAAATCCACACGCTCTCTCAAAGTGAAGAAAAACCTTTTTCATGTTCCGACTGCAACTATTCATGTTTCAAAATGAACATTTAAAAGTCCGCAAGCCGTCTCACGTTGGAGAAAATCTTTTTCATGTTATGACTCCAATTTTTCGTATTCACAAAAATGAAAATTTAAAATCCACATGCCGACTCACTGTGGATAAAAATTATTTTCAAGTTTCGAAATATTACAAATAATGCCTTAACAGTAAATGTATGATCATATGCGATACTAACGTGCTAGCGGAATGAGCGCTAACTAGAGACTGATATACCGGCTTGGAAGTCCCGGCTCACAGGTTTGTGGCGTGTAGATGGGACTTCTCCTTGCGTTATGTGAAATGTTGCTCGTTATGCGAGAAGTCGCTCATCAAGGGTACGTTTTTTTTTCCAATCTGTTTTGCTTAATATGATAATGTTTTGTAATGGGAGGTGCTCGTTTCGAGTGGTTCCACTTTATTTATTTATCAATAATTATTTTTTTATTGTTATTATTCGATTTCATTTACGTAATTTTGATTTTTAAGCCAGGCCTTGGGCGGTTCCATACTATGTGATCCACGGACCGGTACTGGTCCGCTGGACCAGGGGTTGGGGACCACCGGCTTAGAGAATAACGGACGTAGAGACAAACGTCCAAAATGTTGTTGAAAATTATGATTGGTCCTGGCTACTATATTATTCAATGTTATATTGTAATAGCGTGGATATTCTTGGAATCACATTTTTAATATTATTTGACAATACTAGCAAAGAGATCAGACACCTAATGTTGACTTTACTTTAGAATTTATGTACTTACCCTTTTTTCTGACAATTTGTCAAAACATGTTTACTGTATAATTACTTTTGTAAAAACTGTAGTAATGTTAAGAATAAAAAACGTAAACTGCTTTCACCTGAATGACATCACATAATCTCTTCTGTCGACAATAAAATAAACAAAAAAAATTGATTGTCTGTAAAGTCGGTTTACGGACGATAATTTTACGTGATAACGTCATATAATAACGATGGAGTGGAATAGAGATAGATGCGTCATAAACCGAACGCTTGTTCCGCATTCTCGCTTGTACGCTCGGCTCAGGCGGAACGTGACAATGAGTCATGCTTTTTCGTGCATGCAGCATTCATCGATTTATAAGACGTTATCACGTCAAAATTATTTTATTCTTAGAAAAGATTAAAAAAATGGCGAATAATGTACTAAAATTATTCTGCATAACATCCTCACCCACAAACTTTTTAAAATAACTTATAGCTTTAACCAGAATCTTCTTTTTCCTCTTGTCTACTATGCACACGTTAATTTGGAACATATTACCTTCAATTTGAGACATATTATTACGAATTTGGAACAAATATAAATACCCTCGACTCTGTGCAGAAACGGGCGGTCCGTTTGATAGATTATCCCATCTTAACGAACGGGTTGCAATCTTTAGAGCACAGGCGTCGGGTGGGAATGCTATCCATGTTCTACCGGTATTTCAATGGAAGTTGCTCTGAGGAACTAGCGTCATTGATCCCTTCGGCACCGGTGCATAGTCGGGAGACACGCCAAACGCGCGCCCAACATATGTACACGGTTGACATATGTCACATGAGAACGGGTCGTTTTTTCGACTCGTTCTTGAGTTCAACAGCTCGGCTATGGAACGATTTGCCGGCATCTGTGTTTCCTCCCTCCTACTACATGGGTCTCTTCAAGACCAATGTTCATTCCTTCCTCTCCTCAAAAAGACCCTCCACACAGCATCCCAGATGACATAGGCCCTGAGGGGAATTATTTTCCTCAAGGCCTCCTGTGTGGAGTTAATGTAAAAAAAAAAAAAAATATGCTTTTCAAAACAAAAAAATCACACTTTTTTAATGTGAATAGAAGATGTCTAAATCTAAAAGAATAAATAAGTAAGTAAAACAAAAAATAAGCGGTAAAATTTAGTATGAAATTAAGCATAAGTATTATTATATGATGAAATTAATTAATAGTATGAAATTAAGTGGAGGATGGTGTGGAGTTCAATATTGAGGCCTTAGCCACAAGAATCTAAAGGGAGACAGCAGGAGGCGGCCGAGACTCTGCGTTGTGTTTTTTTGCCACTACCCTTTTTTTAAAAACCAAACATGTGATAAGTATTTATATTTTTACTTGTGCCTGTTTTCTAGGATGCGGTCGTGTCTTGGTCGCGCGGCTGTTGCAATCAACAGTTACTCCCAAACAAACAAATTCATATACAAATTCTATACTATCGTATATGCAGTGATGCAAAATGTTTTGATCAATACGTACAAAGTAATGAGCTATTATTTTAGGCGTTATCTGAAATGAAGCATGTGGAGATCGTAAGTGCATCAATTTATTTGGTTTTTATTATTTTACCATGGACGTAAAACCATGTTGCATATATTTAATAGTTATGGATAATCATTCTTCTGATATGATAAGAGCGGTGTCGTCAGCGTACCAGCAATCTGATGGACGATGACGACATCGGTAGGCAAAGAATAGCTCTCAACATAAAAGCAAACATGCTCAGTAGAAGATTCCACTGTAAAAAGGTAAACGCTGTTTTTCGTGCGAACTCTGGGCAAACTAAAAGAAGAGTTATTATTATTTATTATTTTAACTTTATGAGTAAAACCTCAAACTGAAAAAAAGAAGAGTAGTATAGAAAGGCTTCGGGTTAAGTACAACAACGCTTCCGTATAATGTTTGGTTCCCTAAGATATTGCAGCGCTTCCCGGTTGTTCACGGAGGGGCGAGTTCCCGGCTATGCAGTAGCGTGGGCCGATTTTTTTTTCTTTCGAATTTCTTTTGGCGCTAAAAATAAAAAGTTGTCTTTGCATCTAAAACACCAAAAAAATTTAGTTTAAAAAAAATCAAAAAATATCCAAAAGTTCCGCAAGATCTCTGAAGTTTGAGAAAATATCGAAATATTTCCATTTTTTCAGCCTTTGCACAAAATATTCTGAAATAGTTTAAAGATTTTCAATTATGAGCTCTTGTTAAATAAAGTCTATAGCTTCGTTGTAAAAAACCAACATTTATTATTTTTGTAGTGGTATGGCACTAAACCACGTCCGCCCGCAGTCCCCAAACCCGCCCTCGCTTGAGCAGCGCGCCATATTGACCGTTCCTTTGTCGACCAAGGACCCTCCGTTTCGTGATATTATTTTGTAGGTAACTAAAAGTACTTAAAAATATGGGATTAAGCTTCTTTACCAACCATTTCGAAAGAAAGAATTACAAAAATTATTAAGGCATATCAACATAAATATATAAACTTGTTGAAGTCAGAAAAGGGTAGAAGAAATACAGTTTCCTTCCAAAGAAGAGTCTCTCCATTTGAAATCACAAGCTACCTACTGTTTGTTATTGATATTGTAAATGGAAAGACAATGAATGCAATTTATAATGCAAATTACAAACAATAAATGAAAGTTTCCCCTAAGGAAAAAGAGTTTTTGGAAGACCAAAGAGGTGAGAGAAAGATGTTCATCGACAGTGTTGACATACAGACTACGAAACAATTGCTGAAGCCTATGAAGAGAAAATGATAAGATCTTACCAAATTAAATGAACAGGATGAGAAGAAAAAGCTTTGGAATTTGTGGATACTTTGAATCATTTTTATCATTGCTTATCATTATCTTCCACCTTAACATCAAAATTATCTTCTCCGGTCGCAAAATCAAGTCGGCTACTTAAGACAATAACACCGCCTTTCCGACGACCAGCAATTCTTCGTCTTTTACACTTCTCTCCAAGATCTTTGACAGGTTCAGGATATCGGATCGAGCTGCAGCAGCAATCGCTTCTGCCATTTAAATAATTTCAACATAATCATGCAGGATAATAAAGTTATTGACAAAAATAGACTGCGTCGCGGACGTCCGCGTACCAGATCTGTACTCATCAAAGCTATGTGCATAAAGTAAGTAGATTATTTTTTAATGGTCGAAGGATAAGACCTTAGCCAATATAAAAAAGACACAAATACTATGAAAGCACAGTATTCGAAGAACACGTATCGATAATCGAGGAACCAATTTTCTTGACGCGTATTATGCCTAGGTCAGCACTGCCGTAAACACAGCCAAACTAATAATTTTATTTTTTATTTATTTTATTTTATATTTATTAACGCCCTAGTGGGCTTTAACAAGAAAAGAAGCAAATATATAATTAACAATATTAATTCCATGTATTACATAATCAATAAAACAGAATAAATATGAATGCAATCGACTCGTTATGTAAAGAATATTACAACATAAAAAAGAAAAGAAATGAAATAGTACAAGTTGAACTTACAAAAAACTAAAACAATTCAGCTTTAAATATTTGTACATATTATTAATAATATAATGGAATATTTTGCTGGTCAAAACATTTCACTCTACCATTTTAAAGCAATTGGGTGTGACGGCACAAATTTTTACACGGGAATAACTGTTGATGTGATTCAAACGATGGAGAAATACTTCAATGGACCGGCACAGTGGCTGATCTGCATTTTTCATTGCAACGAGCTGCTTCTACGCCATTTGATTATGAAGTCGGATGGTACAACCACTGGACTTCAAGATTTAAGCACCGATCAAAAGTATTTGCTTGATAGTTTGAAAGTAGTTTCCAGCGGACGTTGTCATCCTGATATTGCCAGAAGTACCCAGGGGTGATTACTACAGCGAGTCAAATCCCACGATTATGTATTGGAAGCGCAATGCCATCATATTTTTTCGTTATGTTAGCCACATTTATCTTGAGGGCATACTCTCCTACGTAGTTTGATATAAAACTACATGGGTCGTGCAAAAAGGTGAAAGGCGTATTTTTAGCACGATTAAATATTCGCGCTATCTTCCAGGTGAATTATAAGCAATAGTTAATCCTGTACAGCAAAGGGCATACTTCGCTCATACTGAAAATTTACCCTTGTCAATGATAACCGATGAATCACCTACCATAAAAAAAACTTGGAATAAAGCGTTTATCGAAAGCCAGAGAGTTATTCCGGACAGAAAATCGAACATTTAAAGTACCCCCATTGAATTTTGATGCACAATCCTACTATGATTTGATATCTTGGCAAGATACGCCAATCATGAATCCTCTCATTTTGGAAAATGTGACGGAAGAAGAATTAGAAGAACTTAACCTAACTTCAGAAGTCAGTTCTATTTACAAAGAAGCTTTTTCCCATATTTTAATAATACTTTTAGTTACCTACAAAAAAATATCACGAAACGGAGGGTCCTTGGTCGACTAAGGAACGGTCAATATAGCGCGCTGCTCAAGCGAGGGCGGGGTTGAGGACTGCGGGCGGACGTGGTTTAGTGCCATACTACTACAAAAATAATAAATGGTGGTTTTATACATCGTAGCTATAGACTTTATTTAATAAGATCTCATAAATTAATATCTTTAAACTATTTCAGAATATTTAGTGCAAAGGCTGAAAAAATGGAAATATTTTCTCAAACTTCAGAGATCTTGCGGAACCTTTGGATATTTTTTGATTTTTTTTTTAAACTAAGTTATTTTGATGTTTTACATGCAAAGACAACTTTTTATAACTAGCGCTCAAGGAAATAAGAACTTTTTTTTTTCGCCATACAGTCGCGGCCCACACTACTATGCAGCCTTTATTATCCAGGATGGCAGGAATGAGGGAAAGGATAAGCAGCTCTGGAAATAACCTCGTCGTGGAAGCTCGCCTCAGTCCATCATCCAGCATTGATGCACACCGGAGAAAATTACTGACTCCTAATGTGGTCACAGTCTCCTTAAAGCTTATTTTTATTATTTTCCCATTTTTATAATAACCTTTTTATCTTATTTTTCATTGAGTACAATCGTATCCACCTGCTTTTAAAAAAAAATTATTTTGTGTATGCATATACCCTTATGGAATTTGAGGGACTGCACTTTCCTCCCCACGTAGCGGAATAAAAATTTATTATTACTATTATTTTATACAAAGTGTTTTACACATAAAAACAGTTATTCATCATCATACAAATCTACTTATATTTAAAAATCAATATTTGTTTGTTCGTATTTTATGCACTTCTTCTTCCTTCGTATGGGGGGGGTGAGAGGGGGACATCTAGGTCTGCGAGCCAGTCTAGGGCCTCAGGCGTTGCCCTGTGGACCTCATCAATCCCACCGGGGAATGAATGGAGTGGGCATTGAACACATGTTCAGTGGTCTGCACTTCACCGCATTCACACATCTCCGACTCTTCAAGGCCCCATTTATACGTCATTTGGGCACCATATTTTATGCACTGCCATACCGTTTATCCGATTGCGATGAAACTTTTGTGATTTGTTGTGCGCATGTCCGCGAAGGTTATAGGCTATATAGTGCAATAATCTCTGGCGTTATGAAATTTGTATAAATGAAAATGTATTTCTCATATTTTGGCGGCAGGGAAGAAAGGCAGGAGGGGGAGGTGGGGTTCGCGAAGCAGATGAATGCAAAATTGGAATTTTACATTTTTAATACAAAACTGGTATAAGTTAAATCTGTATGCGGTGAATTAAAACTACTCTCAGCATGAAAATTGCAGCACATTCATAATCATCAACTAGAATTTTATAACTGCAATTCGAATAAGAGAATGTTTTCCTTCGAAATATGTCAGCAGATGAATCCAAATAACTAGAATTTTACATTCTGTACCCAAAACTGGTTTTAGTCAAGTCTGTATGTTGCGTATCAAAACTTCACTCAGAACATGAAAATGAATTTTCTTTCATTCTGGTAGCACATACATTGTCTGCGCAACTAGAATTTTATAACTGCACTTTGAATGAGAGAATGTTATCCTTCGAAATGTGTCAGCGGATGAATTCACAACTGGAATTTTACATTCTGATCACAAAACTGGTTTAAAATTAAAAGTGAATCTGCTTGCGAGTCCCCAGCTTTTATTTGTATTACTCTCATAATATGCGCATGGTTTTCCTACGAATAACGAATTTTTGAGAATGGTTTGTAACCATATTTTTAACTCCACTCGAAATATAAGAAAGGTTTTCTTCAAAATGCGTCAGCAGATTAATCTACTATTGGAATTTTGATAGATCATTCGGAACATGAAACTGGTTTTAACCTAAGAGTGAATCTGCACGCTAGTCCTCAGCTTTAAATGATACTACACCCAGAACGAGAAATTGGTTTTCCTCTTATTTTTGCACTTGGAATACACGGATGGTTTGATGATTTGATCATCAATGCCCGTTGAAGTCACGAACTTTCGCGATTTTGGCAATATTATTATTCATTGCGAGACGGCCTTAGAGATTACCCCGAAGCGTAGAGTTCAACAGGTCAGCTATGGAACGATTTTCCGGCCTCTGTGTTTCCTCCCTCCTACAACACGGGTCTCTTCAAGGCCAATGTTCATTACTTCCTCTCCTCAAAAAGACCCTTCACACAGCATCCCAGATGACACAGGCCCTGAGGGAAATTATTTTCCTCAGTGCCTTCTGTGTGGAGTTAATGTTAAAAAAATGCATCACAAGCCGAACGCTTAGGTCGAACGCTTGTTCCGCGCTCTCGGTTGCACGCTCGGGTCAGGCGGTGAGGTGTGGTGCAACAATGAGTCATGCTTTTTCGTGAGTGCAGCCGGCGTTCTTCGATTTATAAGACGTTGTCACGTCAAAAAAATGTTTGCGTCAATCAAAGATTTAATCATAGATTTAATTGAGTTGAGTTTATTGCGTGATATATAATATAGTTATATAACAAAAACTAATTAACTTACTAACCATCATGCCGATTCCACGCAGAGGTAGGCCGAGAAGATAGACCACCATTTCTTTCATTCACGTTTATTCATCTTCCTTCTGTTAATCTGACTCTTGACCTGGCCCGACAAGAGCATTTGATTCACTTTAACGAGTCATGCCTTCCATGGGCGTCCCCGAAGTCTTCTACCATTCACACTAAAGTTATATATTTCCCTTACACTCCTTTATTCATTCATCCGCTCTATTTACGCCTTCATATTCATTAAGCTTACATCAGCCTTGCTTTCTTTCCGAATCTCAACATTTTTAAAACGGTCAATTTTCACAGCATTTAATCTACTTCCATCCAATCTCTGCCGGTTCCATGCCACTGCCGTATTTCAGAGTAAAATTTAATATAATTTACTAATTAAATATTCATTTTAGAATGCTGTGTTTGGAACATGAAAACTTATATCAACGCTATTGTCTCCGGAGTGATTCTGCAGTAAGTGCTTAGTGAGACAAGCCTTTCGAGAAAAAGCGCAGCTACATATATAACACAAAAATGGTTTTTCACCAGAATGAATCATAACATGTTTCCTCAAGCTGGACTTATCCGCGGTTACATAACTACAGGTCTGACACGAGAATGGCTTTTCACCGGTATGAGTCAGCATATGTCGGGTCAAACTTGGCTTTACAGAACATGAATAGGTGCACAAATTACACGAAAAAGGCTTTTCGTGAGTGTGAGTTTTCATATGACTCCTTAACCCGGCCATCCTTGAGCTGGAATAGTTGCAAAAATTGCACGAGAAAGGCTTTTCACCAGTATGGCGCATCATGTGGCTTTTCATAATTGATAGTTGGGAGAAGGTAGAACTGCACAGGGAGCACGCGTAAGGTCTTTCACCACTGTGAGTCAAGCTGTGCCTCTTTAGCATGGACTTGTCGGAACACGAGTATGGACATTCGGGACAGGCGTGAGGTTTCTCGCCTGTGTGGATTAGCTGATGTCTCATCAGGACGCCTTTTCTGGAGCACAGGTAGCTGCAGTAGGTACAAGAAAAGGGTTTTTCGCCTGTGTGAGTCATCATGTGGCTTTTTAGGTTGGTCTTTCGTGGACACGAGAATGTGCATTCAGGGCACGTGAAGATCTTCCTCGGTTTGCGTGGTTTTCGTAGAATTCTTGTTGTTTTCACCTTTGGAGGGGGCGGATTTATATCTGTGAATATATGGAAACTGACATGTAATGTGATTTTTTTTAAGTTTGGCAAAGTAGAAGGCAGAATAAGTAGAGGGAAATCACTGATGCGTTTAACTGATCAAATATCTGGTGTTTACGGTTCCCATGCAGCATATTACCGCGGGTTCTGGAGGAGTCTCGGATCATTGAGAGTGTTGAAGTGGAAGTCACGAACCTTAACATGGAAACAACTCAAGAAGAAGATAAAGCAGACGTAGAACGTTGAACGTTATAGACCAGTGATGAGCAACACGCGGCCCGCGAGCCTTTTTGCACGGCAGATAAAATAAAATATCGACTAAGATTAAATAAAATAATGTACTCGATATTTGTTCTTTTTTGTTAAAGGATTTAGTATCTTGTCTTAAAATACAGAATATATCGGTTCGACCTTCAATGTTAACATTTTTCCAACTTCACAGCGCAGCGTTTATTTTGTTGAATTCTATTTACCGTTAATGCAATTTAAAGGTATGTTTTACAAATTACCGTTGGATAAATTGGCCGCTTGGTTAAAAAGTTTGCTCATCATTGTTATAGATAAAAACATATACAATATAGCGTAATGTGAACCAGCTTTAAATCTGCGAGGAGATATCTGTTGATTCGCGAGCGCTTATCTTTTGTCCTTTCACACGAGGCTATCAAATATTTCTTCCTGTGGTAGGAGAGAACGATCATTTTTCACGTGCAGCCGTGGAGTTAACACGATGTCGAACGATGTCAAATGACTTTTTTTCCAACATTAATCTATGCCTTCTTCACTAAATCCTTTCTTGCGTATTCTGGTAATGTAAAGTTATGTAAACACGCATTTTTTTTCACTTCCAGAACAAATATAACATTACTTTCATGTTCAGACGCCATTTCTGTCAAACATCAAACGAAAGTAGTAGACACGAATGCTGCAACGCGTAGCGCGATACCAGCACCGTCGTTAGCGCGCTACCGACTTCAACCTGACATCCGTCGCGTAGCGCCGTGAACGAACACCAGCAAAATTATATGGCGGGTACCCACGAGCGGTGCACGTGCTACGCGCATCAGGCTCGAATAGCTTGTAAGTAGCTCCGTGTACGGAGGCGCTTACGTGTGAAGGGATTGTATGGAGAGCGTTAAGAGCTGGTTCACACTACGCTATCAAATATAAAAGATCATAGCACGCCAAATAACGCTCTCCATCTGCTCGCAGATATATAGCTCAGTGTGAACTAAGCATTATTTGGCGTGCTATGATCTTTTATATTTGATAGCTCAATGTGAACCAGCTTTAATAGGCACCAATCTGACAAAAGTAGAATGGGTGCAAATAATTAACGTGAGGTATTCCCCAAATAAACATGAAAGTAATTTATAAAACCGAAAAGCCTACTAGTAATAACCAAATTACTAGAAATTCAGTCGTAAAACACGACGTAGCAACAATGAGAAAATCCACATAATTTGAATAAGATAATAAGAAGTAGAAAAAAGTTTTAAATTGTAACAATATATTTGCTATATGTTTGAAAATGGAATTCCGTCACAAATTGTCAGTATAAAAAATAGAAAACTATGTTATCTATTTCAAGAACCATTCACAATACTTGCTGTTCTATTTAACAATACCTCTATATTTGTTTTAATGTTCGTAGTTCTCACCTGCAGCTTTTGTTAGATTAGGTTGCTCCAATACATTGATTTCAAAATATGGTTTTTCCTCGTCATTTGCTTTCTTGGCCTCTGGTTCCGTTTTCATGGAGAGAACTTCTAGATTGTTTGTACTAAGATCCATGACGGTGCGAAGCGATAAAAAATCTAACAAGTCGCGGCAGGTGTATATTATATATTATGCATCTGTAAAACAAGCAATAAAAAAATTGTTGAAGCATTAAACAATGGAGTGCCGTAGTATTTCTACATTACCGCTACTTTTTTGGGTGAAAGGGTTTTTCTTTCATAACTGGGTATAATAAGTGTTTTTCTGCACAGCTCACTTTTTAGAGCATCTCAAGATCTCTACGACAACGCACGATCAACTCACATAACCCTTTCCGTTCCGGAGTTGAGACTGATTATTTGGTTGCGCAGAGTGAAAACGTAGGCATCGTGTCGCCAAAATGATATTAGAAGACTTTCGAGCGCGCAAGCTCGGCCATGGTGACAAATCGGCTATCACCGAGCACTAAATAGAAACCTGCTAATATTTTGGATTTGTTCCTGGAAATCCTGGAACAAATTTGTTTTGGAAATCCTGGAAGAACCCGAAATGCATCGAGCACGCCTAATTATAGAGGAAATTGATATCCACAAAAACCTCATTAATATTAATAGAGATGACGGGGTTAACCTTAATAGTTCTTTGTATCGGTTATTTGATTGCTATACAAAAGGGATGTACCGAACACCATTTTAAATTAACAAATTTTATTCAAATACCAGTTATAGAAGGAGCTCGCATCAGGGTATCGCATCTACATACTTAAGTACACACTTCACCATGATTTCCAATTGCACATCTGCTCTGCTGGAGGTCAATTGAAGACTATCCGAAACTCTAGCTAAAGAGGGAGGTAGCACAATACTACGCAATACCCCAAAAATAAATCGCGAAAATCCTTTGGCCGTGAAAACCTCAAATCCTATCAAACATGTGGAATTAACGTTTTCAGACACAGAGATGCTAGGATCTCAACAGTTCTTGGTAATATATAGACAAGCTTAATACGGAATTTTTATTTCAAAAACACTTAATTTAAGTTAGATAATAATGAGAAGTAAGTATTTCAGTTTCTAGAAAATAATGCATTTTAGTAGCTATTTCATTATAAAACACAGCAATTTAACATCTTTTCTTCACGCCATGTTTTGACAAAACAATATTAAAAAGTTTTTTAGGCAATTTTTTTCTTCTTTTAATTAAACCCAAACAAAGAACCCAAGAACCTATTTAAGGGTCATGTATCAATATGTTCGATATAATAAGAGAAGAAAAAACAAACCTTAAAACTTTGACATCAATGACAATGGCCGCCAAGTGAACAATCGACTTTAATTTTAACGAAATAACTAATAAAATTCATTATTTTTCAATTCTGGCAACTGAAATACTTACGTCTTATTATTATCTAACTGATATTAAGCGTTTTTGAAATAAAACAGTGCATAGTAAGCGTGTCCCTATTAGGTAAATATTTACTCACTTCTTTCACAGCACGACTTATTTTTTCAATGTAAATAATTGTAAGTAATTTAAGATTATGACAAGGTGACATCACTGTAGTAAGAGTATTGAAAATTACTTAAAAGACCTGATAAAAATCACCTTTCAATAGTTTCGGTATGAGTTATGAAACTTTGAATATGTTTGTTATTAAAAACATAGAAAATACTAACTGTTTTTATACATTTTATTATATTGATTGCACTCTGAATGTCCGATGCGACGGTGAGTGACAGATGCTTTGTCTTTGATCTTTGATAAAGAATGCTGCCATAGAAAAATACAATAAACGTAAAAGTCTCCATGGATCAAAATAATTTTACTGAAAATCAAATATATTTAGCTTACGAATATTATTTCACTTTATTGTTTTTTTTTAAGATTGATTGTATAATTAGTTTCTCGAAGCAATTCAGGTAAGTTTTTTTTTTTTTTGGTTAGCATCATTTAATTTTTTTAGAAAATGGATCAAGAAAAACCTCCTGACCCCCCAGATGATGGTTTACTATCTGAATCCTCGGGTGTTACGAAAAAAATGATCGCGGTTAATATTCCGGAAGCTTCCGACTTCGTATTGATTACATCTAAAAAAAGGAAAATCGCTAAATCAGCTCATACCTGTATAACAGATTTTGAACAGATGCATCGCAAAATACCTTCCACTCAAAAAAAAATGACTCCCTTCAAAACAATTCTTCTGTTTTACCTGAACAACAGGATGTAATTCCATCTCCGTCCACTTCTTCCTCGACTTCAATTAGTCAATTAGTCCAATTAGTCCTTCCACCACACTCGCCCCATCAGAAACCACTACACCTTTAAATATGTCGCGTTTATACAATAATCTTGATAGACCACCATATATAACACACGTAACTAAAATGTCAAATGATGGAAAACAATCCAATTTATATGATGTTGACTTTGGACATTTTATGTTTAAAAATAAAATCCACCCTGTCTGGAATGGAGTTAAGTCGGTTGGCCGCAACCGTCTTTCTGTCGAATTCAGGACAGCGGCTGAGGCCAATAGCTTTGTTAAATCTGATGTTGCCAAAAAAAACTCGTATAACGTTTTCATTCCTACATATCAGGTAACAAGGCTAGGTGTCACAAAAGGAATTCCACCGCACTGGTCGATAGAGGATATCTTGGATAATATTACTGTTCCCCAGGGTTTCGGAAAAGTATTAAAAGCGCGACGTCTAAATTACAGATTTAATACGGGAAACTCTGTAGAATGGAGACCCTCCCAATCCGTTGTTTTAACCTTTGACAGCAAAGATCTTCCGCAAAATGTTAGCATGTTTAACGTCTCTCTTCCAGTAGAGCTCTATGTGTTCCCAACTGTGCAGTGCTACAAGTGCTGCAGATTTGGACACACTAAGAACCTTTGCAGATCTGAACCTCGTTGCTTCAAGTGCAGTTCGTCTCATAGTGGCGATTCCTGTGATAAAACCGAGGAAAATTATAAATGCTTAAACTGCTCCGGAACTCACATGTCCATTAGCAAAACTTGCCCTGAACTGTCGAGACAGCGCAATATAAAACATACAATGGCCGAGAAAAGCATTTCTTATGCGGAAGCATCAAGAATGTTTAACAAATCCATTCCATCTTATTCTGAAGTAACTTCCAAAAATTCAAAAAATTCCACCACTTCTCAACCTACTTCTTCTTCATTTAGAAAAACCGTTCAAAAGGTCGTGACACCTAGATTACCAACAAAAAAAATAATGCCAATCACGAATCCCTTCTGTGGTTCCCCAATGGACAACTCCCTTCCAGTTCAAATTTCAATGCTTACCCAAAGTCATCTAGTAAAGAACACAATTATAATATAGACCTTAACGCTACACTAATCACATCATTTTTACATATTTTACAAACTTTAAATAAAAACAACATCCAAATACCGTCCCACGTTGCTAAACAAATTACCAATATTATTAACTCAACCAGAAATGGCTCCTCTGATGAGGATTCTTCAGTGGAATTGTCATAGTATTAAAAACAAAACTGAAGAATTTTCAAATATATTAAATTCGAACTCTATTGCAGTGGCTGCCGTCTCGGAGACATGGCTGGAACCGGATTCTGATTTCAGAGTCAGGGGATACCACTGTCTTCGAGACGACCGTCAAGATGGGAAGGGCGGCTCCGCCCTTTTCATTAAAAAATCATTACCCTTCACCCCAGTAGATGTAAAACCAATTGGTTGTCCTTTTCAAGTGACGACCGCAAAGGTTTTTGACACTACAATCATTTCTTTGTTTATATCACCATCTAACAAACCTTCAAAATCAGTTCTGAAAGCAATTTTTTTTTTTTTTTTTTTACATTTTTAATACCGCACAAGAGTCCCAACTGCTCCCGTCTGGAGCCAGTGAGACTATGGCATCCCCAATCGGGGTATATTGTGAGGCTGAAGGTAGTGGGGAGGGGACGGAGATAGGGAAGAGGAAGGTGGGGGAAGTACCTGGCTATTCAGATCTGGTCACTAAACACGGCTAAAGCCATTTCGAGCAACGTTTCAATTCTGAATGGTGGTCTTACACCAGGGCGATACTGATAGTATCTTCCACTCTGGAACGTGCCGCAAATATACTATTTATTATTTTAAATGAATAAATTGTGAAAATAACACAAATTAATCAAATAAAATTTATTTGCGCACGCCGGGTTCGAACCCGCGACCTTCGGATTGTGAGTCGAGAGTCTTGCCTCGGGACCACGGAGGCCGTCAATGTTTTCAAAGGTCAATCCCCCTTCTCTTATTCTGGGAGATTTTAATGCCCATCACGGATTATGGGGAGCTCACAATTGTGACAGAATGGGCAGAGATATTGTTGATCTACTCGATGAACTAGATTTTTGTATCATCAATGATGGCTCTCCTACGCGTCTTCAGGTACCTGGTCAACGACCCAGCATGGTTGATCTTACTATTTGCAATTCCAGCATAGCCGCATCCCTGTTATGGGAGGTTTTGGATGACCCGCATGGGAGTGATCATTACCCTATCCTCATAGAATTCTCAAATATTTATCACCCCAACAAAAATGTCAAGTGCAGTAGTCGAAAACCGAAGTTCTTAACTGCCAATGCCAACTGGAATGATTATTCAAATCATGCAAAGTTCTCCGTGCAAAGTCTACCCTCTCCAACTACAGAAAATGTTGCGTAATGTTACGATTTATTGGTGTCTGCAGTCATTACGGCCGCAGAAAAATTTATCCCCATTAAAACGACACGTAACAAAGGGAAATCTCCCCCAGCTCCTTGGTGGGACATTGAATGCTCAGATGCAGTAGATATGAGGAAAAAATATGCGAAAATTTATTCAACAAATATGAATATGGAGAATTTCCTTCAGTATAAACAGATTGAAGCTAAAACCAAACGTCTTCTAAAAAACAAAAAACGTCAAGGCTGGAAAAAATTTTGAAAACGAAAAAGTACGATCGAAAGTGTGTCCATCCTGACTTCTGATATCCAGTTGGTCCTGGCTGATAATGAATTTCTTGTCGGTGTTTGCCTTGATGTGTGCGGAGCTTTTGACAATGTTTTATTAGATGTTTTATTTAGTAAATTATTAAAAATTGGCATCCCTCGTAAGCTTTCCAGTTTTATAATTAACCTCCTTCTTACCAGGAAAATTCAAATCCAGGTGCTGGATTCTCCTCCGCTGGAAAGAATAGTAAACAAGGGTTTGCCTAAGGGCTCCGTCCTTAGTCCTATCCTTTTTAATATATATACCTTTGACCTGCATCGGAGTATGCATCCATCTTGTAAAATACTTCAGTATGCAGATGATCTTTTTATATATATTTCAGGACGAATTATTACTATTCTGGAGGAAGTGATTAACATTTGCATGAAAAACCTTGACATCTGGTTAATGAATCACGGCTTAGAAATTTCTCCGTCCAAAAGTAATGTTATCGTTTTTTCCAGAAAACGTGTTACTCCGCGTGTAACAGTCCAAATAAATAATTCAATTCTCCCTATCCAGGCACAGATAAGATTCCTTGGGGTAATTTTAGACTCCAAGCTAACATGGAACCCGTATGTTAATTTTATAATTAACAAATGTCAAGCTGGCCTCAACACTTTACGTGTCGTGGGTCTGGTGGGGAAGTCACCCATTCACCCAAAAACTTTTTATAATGCATATGTTAGGAGTCATTTGGATTACGCGTCATTCCTCATCGAACCCACTTCTAAAAAGAACCTCGCGAGGTTGGACCGTATCCAATTTCAAAGCTTAAGATTGATTATCGGAGCAATGCGTTCTTCCCCAATTAACGCTTTACAAGTGGAGGCTGTGGAGGCTCCTCTTCATTTCAGAAGACAGTTCTTGGCTGACAAGTTTTTATTTAAATGCTTTAGGCTCTCCAATCACCCATTGATGGACAAAATTACCTCACTCTCTGCTCAAGTGCAATCACTTCCATATTGGAGGAACAAATCAATCCCTCTTCTTGTTAAAAGTCTCCATACGTACAGTGCATATAAACCCCTCTTAAATCCATCTGATAGACTTCCTTTATATGCTAACCCCTTTCGTATTCATTTACGTAAACCAAATATTCTTCTTTCTCTCGGCATAACTAACAACCACGAAGCTCCAAGAAAGCTTATCCAAATTTTAAATTCGAAATATTCCGACTGGAAAATTATTTACACAGATGGTTCCAAATCTCACTTATCAAACCATGTGGGAGCGGCATTCCATTGTCCATCAGATCAAGTCAATAAAAAAATTAAACTTCCAAAAGAGGCTTCCGTTTTCACTGCTGAATGTATAGCCATTTTTGAATCCCTCAAATACATTGACGATGATCACATAGGAAACTTCTTAATTCTCTCCGATTCCCTAAGTGCACTTCAAAAATTAAACTCTTCACCCTTCCATTACCCAGAAGACGATCTTTGTGTTGGAATCCGCACCTTAATTCATAAATTAACCGACTCTGGCAAAGAAACCGTGTTGGCTCGGATACCTAGTCACTGCGGTATCCCTGGAAATGAAAAGGCCGATTCATTGGCGAAAGATGCTATTATTTCCGGTGATATTTTATATAAATTTTTGAACCCCGATGACGTTCTCATAAAATTAAAAGAAAACATGATTTCCACATGGCAGAATCATTGGGTTGAATCTAGTAAAACAAAAGGGTACAACTTTTTCACAATACAGCCAACGATTCCTTCAAAACCGTGGTTTTCTAGACTCTCTTTAAACAAATTCTCTACATCCTCCATTTGCCGCATGCGGATAGGGCATTGCTGCCACAATGTTCACCTGACAAAAATTCATGTTAAGAATTCTGCGATGTGTGAATGTCGTCTTGGTGAAGAGGACCTCAATCATATTTTTTTCAGCTGCCCTTTAAATAATTCATACAAAAATTTCATCCCTCACCTAATCAGTTCAGGCATATTGCCCCCCTATAACATTGCATGTCTGTTATCTTCTGTAAATAAACGCGTTTATAAAGTCTTGGCTGATTTCCTGAATATTAACAGCATCAATTTGTAACTGTAAGTTTAGTTCCATGTATTTATTTATTTAATTTTTTATCCATAATAAATTATATCAACATACTTATCAATTTCCTGTTGCTTCCACTTGTTAAATGTAATTATAATCATCTCGTATTGTAAGAATTTAGCGTATTATTATTATTTGTATAGTATTATTATACAATGTAGATAGGTTCTTGTTATTGAAACTAAATTTGTAAATATTAACCCAAAATTACACTCACAAAATTACACTCATAAAATCATTCACTTGACACTGGCCAGAACACTCCATTGGGGTGAAAAGCCATGAAAAAAAAAAAAAAAGATTGAAAGGCTATGTAAGCGAAATCAGTAGGATTAAGAAAGGGACGCTCAGATGGTTTGGGCATTTTATAACAAAGATGTGTAAGGTGAATATGTGACCCAAATGTGAAAGGTAGAATAAGTTGGAAACGCCCGAGGAAGAAATGGCATAATCAAGTCCATAAATACAAACAAGATACTTGGGTCTGGCCATGTCAAGATTCGGAATAATAGAAGAGTGCCTACGAGACGATGTACGAACGTAATTGAGGCAAGTGGTGTGTGCCAAAATCAAGCTGCTTGGCGGTCTGTCCTCGCTGCCTACTCATGCGAGGAAACGGCGTGATTGTAAAATGTTTTTAAAACGCAGAGCTTTTTGAAGCATTGCAATGATAACAATATTAAGTAGATAGAGTTATTTTATTCCAAAGTTTTGATGGTAAATGCTTGAAACTACCATAAAATAAAGCATTTTATGTCTGGGAAAATGAGTAAATGGAATTAGACTTAAAATTGTCCAAGGAAACATCACAGATTGTACAACGAATAGAGCAGATCAAGCAACAGTTGTTTGACATTTGCGAAATCATCTGTTGGCGGGCCGCTATCTTGCCATCCGCCGCACACGCTAGCGAGTTGCGAGCAAAGTAGCCCCCCTTTCAACTTTTTCGTAGATTGTTCATTATCTGCTAGTTAGCTAGTAATATGATTACACTGAACAAGTTTACTAGCAGATAGTGTATTCGCCGGTTAGTAGCTTGTAAACTCGCTCAATGTAATCGAGGCTTAACCGGCGAATTCACTATATCTGCTAGTAAACTCGCTCAGTGTAATCACATATATTCTAGCTAACTAGCAGATTTCACATTGAACAAGTTAAATGCTTGTAGATAGTGAATTCGCCGGTCTTTTTTCAAAACTTTCTTTAGTCAGACAAGAACTACAATATGAAAAAATATGGATACGTCCAAATAAATAGAAAGATTTCACATTTGAAAAAAAAAAATACTGAAACATTATAAAAACCACCATTTTGAAGCAGAAATAGAGTGTACGCACAAATGGGGTATTTCCACAATTTTTTTTTATATTGAAAAAAATTAAGCAAAAAATTACGATGATAACGGAATTTTTATTTTATTTTTATGACGACGAATTAACTTTCTATAACGTTTTAAAATACGCCGTTTTAAAAATGCCACCAAAACGATGGTTTTGCCACCAGTCACTCTGACGTCTCACTCTCTTACGGACTCACTACAGGCGCCTCTCATCATGCGATCGCCGCCTGTAGTGAGTCCGTAAGTTGTACTTGGTGTTATTTATTGACTTGCAGTTTGCTCGAATTATATCTTTATATTAATCCTATATTTTCCCACTTGCAAAACATGTATAGTTTGGTAGACATGTTTACAAATACTACAAGAAAAACCCAAAATAAGATGTTTAAACGACCATTTCTAAGGCGACAAAAATATCGACTGTGTACAATTGTTGGGAGTGCGTTTAATGTGTTTGACACCACCGTCGAAGGGTTCAATGACGCTAGGTCCTCGGAGCATCTTCTATTGAAATACCGGTAGAACAAGGACACCATTCCCTTCTGAAACCTGCGCTCTAAGCATTGCAATCCGTTTGTTAGAGAGGGAAATCTATCGAACGGACCGCCCGTTTATGCTTTCTGAATTTTCAAATATTTTGGGACTCTAGACCAAAGGTGGCTGCCAAATTCAACAGGTGGACTTGCGATTTGTACAGGGTCTGCAGTTGTGTACTATCTGCAGTATATATTGGCCCTATAGTACAGTAAGAAGAAGGAGGCTTCGATGGAGCCCCCGTGCCTTTTTTTCAGATTTAAATTTTAAACTACAAAAAAAAACCTTTCGTTATTGACTATTTAAATTCATAATTTAAACGTGGAAACACCTTTGTATACAGTCGTAAGATGAATATCTACACAATAATGACTGCCTCCGTGGTCGAGGGGTAAGGCTCTCGACTAGCAATCCCGGCGTTAATATGTATATGTATGTATATATAAAATGTTTATATAAATTTTATAACAAACGTTTAAAAAATACATTTTTTATTTATTTTAAATCAAGACAAGAAAAGGGCCGGAATTAATTATATTTTGTCAAAATATTGAAACCAGTATATAACGTATATAATATGAGAGTTTGTGTAAAAAAAATGTTTTCATTACCATATCGTCTCAGAATCCCGAAATTTAGGGCTTAGAAAATTATTGTTATTCATTGTAGCGTCTATTTTAGGCAAGTTGTCGGATTACGCCGTTAAACATACTACTGTCAGTCATTACAACTGAACAATATTATATAAAACTGTAGAAACATAACACAATCATAAAAAATCATCTTAAATACGAAATAAAACCGTCCATAACCCCGAACAAGTCTAGGATGTTTAGATTTTTGATAGTAACACGGTGATAAACCTCGGAACGGCGACTCTTGCGACGTCATGAATCGTACAAGCAGTTATGGGCCGTTTACGTTTCGTTCCGTTTACGCGTATTTTAAAATCAATAATTATGAATGAAAATACCAAAATTAAACATTTTTAATGCGATAATCATGTTCAGAAAAATAATATTTAAATCTTCCACTTGTTTTTAGCGGTATACCTGGTTTGTGGAAATACCCCATTATAAACAAACGAAATTCAAAACGATCGAGTCAAACTGGATATCACTTTTCTCAATCAAAAATAAATACATTTTTTCTAACTGGCAACACTAGTAATGCTGACGTTTAGTAAAATGGCTTGCCTTTCACTTCAGTATTACTGATCTAATATGTTTTGTAATTAATACCAATATATTCGCAGAAAGTTGAGAATTTATCTTGCAAGCATTGTATAACTCTGTGAAATGTATTTAAAATGTGGGTAAAGACTTGTTTCTAACTGGGGTATTACCAATGTCCCTTTCGGAGGTGAGCTACTGACGGAAACGTGCCGTTCAAAAATTGGAGGTATTTTAATTTGCATTATTTTGTTTCTGCCTTCTACTAGCGGTAAAATTCACTTCAATCAATAGGAATTCACATCAATCAATTATTGTCAATCATTTCAATGGGTTGTTTTGACGCGATTTTTGACGACAGGTGCCGTATACGAAAAGACGGTTCTAGAAAGTCGCAAGAACTGTCAAAACCCATACGTTTTTGTTAAATGCTCACAAGCCGTCGCACTTTTTTGGAAATTACACCATGTTTCAACTTAATTACTTCAAGAAATAACTTACGACGTTTGGTTAGATAGTAAAAGATGCATAAATATTCAATTTTTATTCAAATTTCAAAATTTTCCGTATAAAATCCTTTGCTCAATGACGTTATACACTGTAGACGCGTGTTAGAAATATCAAAGTGGGAAGCCAAGAACAGAGCAATTGCACTGTACTTGATTTCTTTTACTGGTCACATGTCGAGTAAGATTATGTCCTACTAGTGAGTAAATTCAAACAGTGAGTGAATTAAAAAAACATCACAAATAAAAATACAGAATTATTTACAAGCTCACTCAAGTAACATATTAAAATGAGTGGCAAGAGACATAAGAAATACGCGAGGCATTCATAGAGAGACAATTGGCACAATATAATAAGTTAGTATTTTTTAACAGCGCCAGAACTTCTTTTTGAATCCGACCAAATTATCGACGAAAATATTTACTTCAGCACACTCTATATTATTATATAGTCGACACATCTGGGTCAGAGGGCTAAAGTAGGCGATATTATTTTTAAATGTATTTATGTGAAAAATGTTTGGCGTCTTAAACAATGGAAAATGGGGACATTTATTTCAATACTGCTAAGACATAACGTAGTATCAAGATGGCCGTGAATTATTTTTCGTTTTGTGTTATTTCACAATGAATTAATTTGAAAATACATTCTCACATTCACGTGGGAGACATTCTCAGTATCGCCCTGGTTTTAAGACCACTATTCAGAATTGAAACGTTGCTTGAAATGGCTGTAGCCGTGTTTGGTGACCAGATCTGAAAAGCCAGGTACTTCCCCACGTTCCTTTTCCCCGTTTCCTTCATCTCCCTACTACCTTTAGCCTCACAACATTACCCAATTGTGGATGTCATAGTCTCAATGGCTCCAGCCGGGAGCTCTCCAGGACTCATGTGAGGTATTCACATATAAAAGCATAGTCAATAGCAGGGTTACCCATATATATATATATATTCTAAAATATCCAAATTCCCCACAATTCCTGTATAATAATGCTTCCCGTAAGATTTAACAAAGTTGTTTGAAATTAGCATTTATTATTTTAATTATTGTCGATTTCCGATTTTCTCTTTCGTTCAGTCTATAAAAATAATAATTTTTTGAAAATTTGTCGCGAAATAACGAAATTATAGTCCATTCTCGCTAAATATATTTTTTTAATATTGTTGGATAATATTTTTTTATCGGTGTTCGCAATGTCACTTCTCATACTATAATAAAAATCTCCACACTTTACAATTTCCCCACTTCTAGGTTCCCCTCACATTACATCTAATCGGTACAATAAATATTGACAATTATTTATACTGATTGTCTCCGAAACGAAAGTAAACCTCGGGTTCATTTTTTTTTCACAAGCTCCACACATGTGGCCCTGAGAAAAAAAAAACCCTCAGGGCCTGTCATCTTTGGAGATGCTGTGTGGAGGATATTTTTAAGGAAAGGAAAGAGAGGGAGGTCTGGGAAGGAAAAAGAGGGCTGGGTAGGATCTGGGGTCAATATATCCAGAAGTAAGAGACGTATAAATCCACCCCTCCCACTGCGGTGCAAGGCGATGGGTCGACAGAGTCCAGAGTGGAAGATACTATCAGTATCGCCCTGGTGTAAGACCACCATTCGGAATTGAAACGTTGCTTGAAAATGGCTTTAGCCATGTTTAGTGACCAGATCTGAATAGCCAGGTACTTTCCCACCTTCTTCTTCCCTATCTCCTTCCCCTCCCCACTACCTTCAGCCTCACAACATACCCTGATTGGGGTTGCCATAGTCTCACTGGCTCCAGACGGGAGCAGTTGGGACTCTTGTGCGGTATTAACTGTAAAAAAAAATAAAATTATGTCTGCCTCAACCAGTCTCTCCCAAAACATGCCGCCACGCAGTAGGTGAGGAAACGCATTCGCCACCAAGACCTAGACAAGACTCACCCAAGAACCCGGGCACCCCTGCTAAATATACAAACGTAGCGAACCACTCGGGGTGACCTATGGCAAGGGTGTTGATTGCTCAATAAACGATTCCTCTGGCGGCGGTACCCATACCCGCCTCTCAAATTGTCAGAGGGTTAAACTATTTCCGCTTTACAATAAAATTTAAATAAATAGAATATTTCTGAACGAATCTATCAAAAAACTGTTTTTGAAATGAGAAAATAAACTTTCAAATTTTGTAATTCGAAATAAACATATAATTTTTGTAAATAAAAAATTTCTCACTTATCATTTATTCTAACTAACGAAAAAAAATACACTTTCATACAAATGTTTTGTCACCTCACTTTTTTGGTCGTTCCAAATAAAAGAATAATTTATTCAAAATTCCAAAAAAAAAATTTTGTTTTCAATTTGCGATCCGCCACTTTGGTACATTTTACTTATTTTGTGGGTAATTTTTAAAATTCGCACATAAAGGCTGATGTTTTCTCTTTCTAACGCCGTTTAGATCATATTTTTCACTACGGTAGTAAGGGAGACACAACGATTTCTATGAGTCCTACATGAGCTGTTCCAAAAAACGAACAAATTAGCCTGACGTGTTAAAACTCGAGTAACTTCAGAATACTCTTTAACATCTACTATTTTGAATTTTACAGATTTCCAATAGCTGTGTTATATTGAACTATCATGAATAATGTAAGCTTGCAAACATCTCAAATAACTCCCCAAATGGATCAAAACGATGGAGGTTTTCCGTTGTTTGATGTGGAAATAGATTTGGATCATGATGATAGAAGTGACGAGATTCCAGAGACGAGTAATCATTCAGGTATGTTTATTTTAATTATTTTTTCATTTGTTAGTAGTTCGACAGCACGTGGTTCAAATCTAAGAGTTGTTACTGCCGGCTATGTTTTTCATATTAAGGGAAAAAAAAAGTTGAACTGCAGATAAAGTGTGATAATTATCTTTACTAGCGGTCGCCCAATGGTCGAAATTCGACCAAAATTAATTTATTGTGTAATTTTTTTTTTTTTATTGATTTAATGTATTTTTTATGCATAATTTAAAAAAAATATTAGCATTCTGCACTCCTTCTCTACATAAACTATAAGTGTGCAAAATTTCATACTCCTCCGTCCGCGCAATTTTCGTGAAAAGGGGTACAAAGTTTTTGCTTCACGTATTAATATACCGACTAGTGGTCGCCCAATGGTCGAAATTCGACCATAATTAATTTAGTGTGTAATGTTTTCTTTTTGCTTTAATGTATTTTTTATGTATCATTAAAAAAAAATATTAGCATTCTGCACTCCTTCTCTGTATAAACTATAAGTGTGCGAAATTTCATACTCCTCCGTCCGCGCAATTTTCGTAAAAAGGGGTACAAAGTTTTGCTTCACGTATTAATATACTGATGATGACTAGTTGTCGCCCAATGGTCGAAATTCGACCATAATTGTAATGTTTTTTTTTATGTTTGACATTCAGTAAGACCATAGACAAATAATATTAAAGACAAACAATATTAATCTATTCTCAATTTGACCATAAACTTTAACAATAAACAATAGAGTAAAGACGCGAGTGTGTGTGTCAAATACATGGTAGGTGTGTAATGTTTTTGTTATTGATTTAATCTATTTTTATGCATAATTTTAAAAAAATATTAGCATTCTGCACTCCTCCTTTACATAAACTATAAGTGTGCGAAATTTCATACTCCTCCGTCCGCGCAATTTTCGTAAAAAGGGGTACAAAGTTTTGGCTTCACGTATTAATATATTGATGATGATGATTGATGATGATGATGATGATAAGTAAAAATGGAAATATTTTTGTTTCTGTCTATGTACGTTTGCTATGCGTTGCTAAACCATTCATGCGATTGCGATGAAACTTTGGTGATTTGATTTGTGCATGCCCGCGAAGGTGCATTATGAAATTCGTATAAAAAAATTGCAATCGGCAGTGTTGAATATTTCTTATTTGATCACATTGTCATGTTTTTTTCCAACCTGGAAATCGACTCATTTCTTCTGTATCAATCAATATTTGAATCAAATTAAAATCTTAATCACCTTTACTTTCTCCTTTCCAATTTGAAATGAAGGCTTAGAATGGCTATTTTTAAGTTTTTTTAGTTAAGCGCACTTGAAGTGAAATAACGCAAAACTGCGCCATACAAATAAAACGTTATTATTATTGAAACACACGTAAAAAAAAGTTTAATCCTTGTATTTAATATTTTATTCTTTTTTGTAAACTGAATTTTTCATTTTCAGGAAACAGTATTGGAAGCACGGTAACATCCAAGAAAGGAGAAGTTCTCTCTTGTACACTATGCAGCTACACGTGCATCCAGAAAAAGAGGTTGAAAGAGCACATGGCAAACCACAACGGGTACAAACCATTTTCGTGTACTGATTGCACTTATTCCAGTAATCGCAAATGTAATTTAAAGTATCACATGAAAAAACATGGAAAAGTATTTGATAAATCTTTTGAAGAAAAAACACCACTTACTTGTGTAAACGCATCGTGCGATTTTACATGTACGTTGAAAAAAGAGCTTAAAGAACACGAGAAAATTCACAATGTAGAGAAAATTAAAACACTGATTTGCACGTTGTGTGATTTTACATGCGTTTTGAAAAAAGAGCTTAAAGAACACGGGAAAGCTCACGCTGGAGAGAAAATTGAAGGAAATATTTCAGGTGGCGCGAAAAAAAAGTTTAAAAACCTCGTCAAAATGGACGAAGCAGAAGAAATTTTAGCTTGTACCCTTTGCAGTTATACTTGCACGAAGATAAAACGATTGAAGGAACATGTAAAAAGTCACTGCGGAGATAAACCTTTTGTATGTCCGCACTGCAGCTATCGTAGCAACCGAAAATCAAACCTAAGGGGTCATTTGCTCACGCATTCGGGAGAAAAACCGTATTCTTGTCCCCAATGTACTTTTTGTTGTGCCGATAGAACAGTCCTTAACCGTCACCTGCTGACGCACTCAACGGAGCGGCCGCTTTCTTGTCCACAGTGCAGTTATACGTGCTCTTTGATGAAGAGACTGACGGAGCATATTAAAACGCACTCTAAGGGCTTGGTGTTTCATTGTACGCTGTGCACCAGTACATTTTCACAACAGGGTTACTTGAATCGTCATTTGAAGACGCATTCAATGGGCAAACCGTTTTTGTGTGATGAATGCGACTATGCTTCTTGTGATAAGGGGACATTAAAAAGGCATTTAAGGACGCACTCTGGGGAGAAACCGTACAGTTGTTTAAAGTGCACATACATCAGTTCTGACGCCAGCTCTTTAAGGAGGCATTACAGAACTCATACAGGCGAACGTCCGTTCACATGTTCATTTTGTGATTTTACTTCCATACAAAAGGGAAATATGGATATTCACCTGAAAATTCACGCTAAGGAATAATTTGCATCACTTGAGAATCAAAAGGCAAACAGGTCCTTCTGCTTGTGCCCTTTCTCAATGGAGGGTTTTATCAGGGCAATGTTCATCCTGCATGCAGGCTGTAGCCCAGAACAATTTTTACGGATCACACATATTTTGAAGCCATAAAGAGCGAAGCCATAAATCCTCCTCGGATAATCGATATAGTAATCTTATATGTATAGCACCTCATTACATTAGAGCTTTATTCATTTTATTTGGTATGATTTTGATGAAGATCTTTGAAAATGAGATTTTCTCCGCCATAAGTATTATTTAGACATTATCATATAGCAAACACTTTGTCAGTATACGTAATTATAGCCAAACAGATAACAAGTGCACTCCCAAACTTTCAAACGGGGAAGAACGTTCTTTCCCCTTTGAAATTTTGGAGTGCACTTGGTATCCGTTTGACTGTAGTATAGTTACAATAAAATAACTTTGTTTGAATACCACTTTATTATGACTTCGGTTTCGCTTCATCCTGGACCTTCACTAGGGTGTATAAAACATGCGTGTTTTATAATAAATACTGTTTTATACACCCCTGTAAAGGTTAAGGTTGGACGGAATCCGGCTGGTTAAAAATTTTGTAATTAAGTGCATTCAAACAATGTAATTTTTACAATTATCTAGATTAATTGTTGAGATATTATGCCGCATTGCGCTTTCTCCTTCTTTAGCCAATGTTCCTGACAACATAACACTATTCATCGAACTTGTGTCAGTGTTTATAATATTCTACCGGAGAAAATCAAACTTAATAATTAATTGGTTTTTCAGTAGTATTTGTTTAGTATTTTTATTAAGAAAAACGTATTAAATTTGTAAGTTTAATTTTAAGTAAATGAAGACAATATTAGCGAAACTCAATCGAAAATCTGAAAACAGAAAAATTCCTTTCAAACAAAACTTCGAGTCCTAGATGTGACCTTATCTTTTTTCTGATTTTTCTTTTTTCAGATTTTCAATTGAGTTTCCCTAATACAATCTTCATTTAATATTACAATTTGAGGTTTTACTCATTATTTATAATTTTAGATTTTCGTTATTTATTTTTGGGATGTTATGCCGTGTTGCGCTACCTCTTTCTTTAGCCAAAGTTTCGGAGAACGTTCCAGTGTCCATCGTCAGGACAGATTTGTGCTGCCCTAATGAACGACACTGTAAGGCTGTCCGAAACATTGGCTAAAGAAAGAGCTAGCGAAACACGGCAAAACACCCTATAAATAACGAAAATTTTACTTGTTAAGTTAGATATAAAAAATAAAATGAAAGTTTTGCGTTATGTAGTACGGAAGAGCTTTTCTTATATTTACTTATTTATGATATGTTGATAATTATTTTGAATAATGTTAATAATTGGTGCAAGTATTAAAGTAAGAATTTTCATTCCAACCATAACGAACTTGTATTTTTATCAAGCCCTTTTCCCTACGAATTATGTACCAATAGTTCACCCAAATACATATTGTAGAATAACAGTTAATTGTGATATTCTTCGATTCAAGTCATTGCGATTACTTGAAATGTGTTTGGGAAAATTCAATAAAGATAAAGGTTCGTCTAGATCAGAGGTTCCCAAACTTTTTTTTCTCACTTTCAAAATTTTACTGGTCACGGTAGCTGGTACATTTCTAGTACCGGATCTACGATTTTTTCAAATGGGGGCAAACTGGACCAGTATTTGAGATTATATTTGCCACGACAGAGGGGGCGTAATGGGATATGGGTGTACTGTTCTTGGATGGAAACATACCCATACACCCCCCGTCCCATATCCCATTACGTCCCCCCGCCTCCTTGCCTAGCTGGGCGTTTTAAGATCTCATGCATAACCGGTACAACAACGTGCGCTGTATGCCAGTCGCTCTGTTATGGAGGAAGCATAATGGGATATGAGATGGGATGGAATATGGATGTAGAGTACGGGATGGGTCTCAATCGAAACCAGTTCATGGACCCCCACTTACAACTTGTGAACCCCAATTTCTTTATTGCACCTACGTGGACCCCCGTCGGGTTTCCCGCGGACCCCTAGGGGTCCACCTGGACCACTTTGGGAATCACTGGTCTAGATAATCGATAAGTTATTGTAAGGTTTCATCATCATCACTCTTGGCTCTACAATCTCTGGTGGGTCTTGGCCTTGGCTGTCGGGTCACCATCTAGAGCAGGACTTCGCAACCAAGGGGGCATAGAGAAATTTCAGGGGGAGCGTAACAGGTACGTTTGCATTTCCGAAAAATCTATTTAACGCGTAGATAAATGAACTGTTCCGAATTTCCATTCAATCGCTGCTATACAAGTTTCGACAAGTCACAACACGAGGTGTGAATAAATAAATAAAAATAAAAGAAATAAATAAAAATAAAAATGGAATAAAATGTACAATCATCATAAGATATGTGAAGCAAAAACTTTGCACCCCTTTCTACGAAAATTGCGCGGACGGAGGAGTATGAAATTTCGCACACTTATAGTTTATTTTTTTTTATTTATTTTTTTTATTAATCTATAAACATAGGGTTATACATAGGGTTTAATTGATGCCTGTCTCACTAGGATTTACCTGTGTTGAGACAGGCTTTGACGTACATATTTAAAATTACAAGAATATTTTAAGTAACATACAAATTCAATTGTATACTATAAAAATGGAAAGGTGATTGGAAGTGTGGGTTCACTTTAAAGAGAGTTATGTAAATGTAGAAAGAGATGATGTACAGTAAATGATGATGTATAGTAAATTCTGTCAAATCTATTTATGGGATTGATTAATTAATTTGACATGATTCTATTTTTAAGTTATTTTACATGGATTAGGTCGTATGCAAATTGTTCACTGTCTATTAATGATTTACTTTACAGATGTTTGCAGTAGTGTGGCGTCCAATACTAACAATCCATTTCTTTACGTCTTGTTTGAATTTTGTCAAGGATTTAGTATGTCTGATTGTAGCTGGTAGTGTATTGTATAGTTTGCAAGCTATGTATTTGAAGTGTCTTTGTCCAAAGGTAGTTTTGGAAAAAGGAGTTTGGAGAAGTTCTTTGTTTTTGGCTCGGGTATTGTGCGTTGTTTGTGTTGTTTTGTATGATGTTTTGTTGTTTTTGTGTAAATTAACTAATATGGATCTTGCGTAGAGTTGTTTAATGTCCATAACGTTGAAAGTATTGAAGATCGTATCAGTGCTGGTAGTAAGAGGCAGTTTAAGAATAATTTTTATGATAAGTTTTTGTGCTTTAATGATGGGATCGAGGGCACTGGAATAAGCATTACCCCAAGCTAAAATTCCGTATTCGATGTGAGATTGGCATAGTGAGAAGTAAACTGTTTTTAAAAGTTTTAAGTCAAGGAAGTTGCGTGTTTGTTTGAAAAAGTATATAGATTTGCGGATTTTGTTTGTAGTGTTATGTATATGTTGCTTCCAATTTAGGTGTGTATCAAAGGTTAATCCTAAATATTTGATAATGTTTACTTGTTCTAGGCATGGGCAGTCACAATTCCGGTTTAAAGATGTATTTTTACATTTGTGTATTTTTAATGGAGGGATTAGGTTTGACTTAGGAATATTGGAGAGACTAGACAGTAAGTATTTTGTTTTCTGTTTTTTGTTTATATCGAGAAGGAGTGCAGAATGCTAATATTATTTTTAAATTATGCCTAAGAAATACATTTCAAATAAAATTAATTATGGTCGAATTTCGATCTTTGGGCGACCACTAGTTAAAAGAAAACTAAGAAATATAAATGTAAAAGTAATTAATGATAAGAAATGAACCTACTTTTCTATTAAAGATCCAAAATAAATAAATATGTTCTATCTGTTTGTAAGCCGTGGTACATGGACAAGAACAGCTAATGATAGAGAGAAATGGCGACAGTTGGAGGAGGCCTTTGTCAACTAGTGACATACAGACAGGGAGTCGATGCATGATAAGTGAAAAGTTTATTACAGTTTACTACAGTTATGTAATTTACTGTCTGAATAAAGGCTATTATTATTTTTTATTATTATTGTCATCTGTTTGTACCTTTTTGAAATCAAATAAATAATTTTGTTAATATAAAAAATTAATTAAGGGGGCATGAAAATATTTTTTTTGGTTCGGGGAGGCTCGGCGAAATAAAGGTTGGGAAACCCTGATCTAATGCATACGTGAAGAAACTGCAGTGTTTACACGTGAAACTATCAGTGTAACGTGTAACTACTATCATAAAACAAGTAACGCGAAATGTAAATGTGGCTTGTAAGAAGCCGATAGATAGAAGGCTGTTGTCTATGTTCCCAAAAACACAAGAGAAAATATATTTTTCATCAATGGCAGCACTAATTTCACTAATCGATATTTTCGTCTGGCTCCACGAAATGCGTCTTTCGCATTATTTTGCTGAATAATTTGACATTCTTCAAAAATGGCTTGCCTTTCCTACAATGAAGGCATTTTTTATTGGTTTGCCACCGCTTTTGAATACGATATTGAGATGTTAGTTCAATTTGATAGCTACTCATGTAATTGGTCGACAACATTTCAGTAAGTAGATATCTATCACGTTAAAAAAAAAAAAAACAAACACGTCAGAATAAAAAAACTTTTACTAACATTATGTTAGGAATATTTTGCTTGTGAAATGATGGAGGGGAATTAAACCCCCTAAATCCAGATGTATTTTTAAACTCGACCTCTAACTATTCAATGCACTAAAGTATATTACATATTGTGTTCATCCCTCCCAATGCGGTGCAAGGCGATGGTTCGAGAGATTACTTTCTCTTTCTGATTAAGAAAAATTTGTGTTTATTCTGGACTTTGCCGGGGACTTCTAACAGCAATTCATAAATGCTAATTTCATTTCAGACATTAGAAAACTATGCACCTAATAAAGTTATTCAAAGACTTAAGGTTTGTGATGCTATGGAACTCGGTGGGGATTTAGATGTTTCTGAGATAATGAATCTCACAAGATCACATAAAGAACAGGTGATCTCCAAGTCATTTCCAGATATAGACGTTCTCGACATTGACTTGGAATCCTTGGAGCAAGCTGTCAACATTACTCCGAACCATTCGGGTGAGAACAATAATCATTTAAAAAAAGCATTAAGTACATTTTAATTCAAAGAAACAATAGACATGCTCGTAAAGGCGAAGGGTACAAACCAAAATGCGCGGATCGGGGAAGTGACGCGTTGCGTCCTCCCTTTCAATGTTTTGTAAATAAATAAATCTGACAGTCTACAACCAACTCGTATTGTAATTTCATTTTTTCAGTAATCGAAAATAAAATCAGCTAAGGAATAAGTCGTCCTTTTTACAATAGGGGTTCAAATCACTGGCTGCGCAACAACCCCAACTGAAAATCAAAAATAAAACCAATCGAATGTTGTGTTACGTTATTTATTTTTACCCTTTTATATATTTTTTTTATAAAACGAACACATGAAACATCAGTGAACGCCTAATGGTTTACCTACTGATCTTTTAAGAAATATGGCTTTATGCTTTACGCAGAAAATACCCCATCCGTTAGAGAATTTTACTTTTCTGCGCAGGGTTAGTTATTTCGATGACTCTATCTTTTACGTTTGTCGTAGTTTTAAGGCATTCTCCATCCCCCCTGTTACCAATAACATTATCTGTAGTGTTCTGTTAATTGAAGACACACTAGCAGATTCTCCAACACACTTGGATGGAGATAACTTCTTGGAATAATAGAATCTGGTTCGTTATCTGGATTTATTTATACTTCGCGTATACAATTGGGACTGCGGTAATCAATCTAACTAGGATCTAGCTATAATGGTTCTGGCCAGTGATCATTGAAACACCGCCACCTCTGGTCTGGAGCCCCAAAATACCTGAAAAAAACCCTTGACTCTGTGCAGAAACGGGCGGTCCGTTTGATAGATTCTCCTAATTTAACTAACGGATTGCAATCTTTAGAGCACAGGCGCCAGGTGGGAATGCTGTCCTTGTTCTACCGGTATTACAATGGAAGATGCTCCGAGGAACTAGCGTCATTGATCCCCTCGGCACCGGTGCATAGTCGGGAAACACGCCAAACGCGCGCTCAACATTTGTACACGGTTGACATTAGTCACATGAGAACGGGTCGTTTCTACGACTCGTTCTTGAGTTCAACAGCTCGGTTGTGGAACGATTTGCCGGCCTCTGTGTTTCCTCCCTCCTACAATATGGGTCTCTTCAAGACCCATGTTCACTCCTTCCTCTCCTCAAAAACACCCTCCACACAGCATCCTCAAAGATGACATAGGCCCTGAGGGAAATTATTTTTTCCTCAGGGCCTCCTGTGTGGAGTTAATGTAAAAAAAAAAAAAAAAAAACACCGCCTCTGAGCCCCCTTGAACCCCTGCCGGAGAACTTAAGCACTACGGCTTGCCGTCTAGCGGCTTCTACCGATAGCTGATGTCACCGCCATCTGTCTCTACAAGGCGGAAGCTTTTACGATACACCACATTATCATACCATCAGATTTTGCCTTAGGGCATGTTTATCTATAATCTATACTTATGTAGTTGTTGCCTACGAAAAAAATCTTTCACTATGTCTCTCTGTTTCACGTAAATAGATTCTATTGTTTTGTTTAAAATTTTGAATATCTAGATGGATGATATTGGCGATTATATTACACTTATGTTTGCAAATGATTTTATCTTGATATTAAGCCAATATGCGGAAAAATGTATTTGCAATATCCTACCAAAAACTGTTCTTCTGTTCATCATATGCACCAACTACTAACATGACCGTAATGCGTTACGCGATGATTGTTTTAATGGATTTATTTTCACTAACTATTGTTTGTTCTTGAAAAAAAATCTGTGTTTACATCAGGTTTCCCTTTCTTCGCCAAAATAAAATTATACAAATACTAAATATAGAAAGAAGACGAAAGAGGCTTGTGGAGCTACCAGATTGAACCACTCGGGTTTCTTTCCCCCTTTGCTTATCCCCTGTTGTATTGTTTTCCACTCCAACACTTTTTAAGAACAAAATAATCGTGGCGAACGCGTGAGACTTTCATTTTATGACCAAAGCAATTATTTTATTTAATCTTGTCTTATTGTCTTTTATGCGAGATAATTCCTCTCCCACCATTGAATTTTTTAATTTCTATTTTTCCACAGGAATTCAATTGGATTTAGAAGAAGCGGAACTGCCTTTATCTGAAGTTGAAGTCTTTTTATGCCATGACTGCGATTTCTCGTGCTCCAGAAAATCTAAACTGAGATACCATGTAACAACTGTTCATTCTAAAGATGCAGCACCCTCAGAACTTAAACGTGGAAAACGTGGAAGGTGTTTTTCGTGTTTGCACTGCAGCTATAAATGTGATCAAAAGACGTATTTAGCAAGACACGTGCTCGTTCATAAAGGAGATAAACCATTTCCGTGTACTCTTTGCAAGTATACCTTTTCCAACGAGAAAAAACTATCAAGACATATGTGGCGACATACTGGCGAGAAACCACTTTTGTGTCGTTATTGCAGCTACGCTTCTGCAGACAATTACACCCTGCAACGCCATATGCTGTCGCATTCTGGTAAAAAAACGTTTTCTTGTGATCTTTGTAAATGCCTCTTCTCCAGAAAATCTATCTTATTGGATCATATGAGTACACACTCTGGAATAAAGCCTTTCAAATGCTCTCGATGCAACTATTCGTTTTCGCGAGGATCAACATTAAAAAATCACTTGAGAACTCACACCCTAGAAAAGCCTTTTCATTGTGATGAGTGCAATTATTCGTCTGCGGACAAATCAACGCTGCGAAGGCATTTACGGAAGCACACTGGAGATAAGCCATATTCATGTGCTAGTTGCAGTTATTCCTGTGCGGATTCGTCGAGTCTAAGGAAGCATAAAATGCGTCATTCGGGCGAGAAGCCGTTCTCGTGTCCTGAATGTAGATATTCGTGTTCTCAAAACTACTCATTAAAAAGGCACATGAAAACCCAACACTAAATGACTTATATAAGTTGAAGCCAACATAACAGATCTTTTCTAATTGTGAAGTACTTATCGTTAAATTTAGTGAACTGACAGAAACCATTTCTGTATTCTTAAAACTATGTTGACATATGAAAACTCGACTCCAAATGGCTCTTCACTGAAGTCAGTTGAAACCGACGTTCTTCATAATCTTAAACCACATATATTTTTTAGAAACGTTTACCGTCGCGTCTTGAGAATTAAAAAACCTTTTCATGTTCCTGTTGCAACTCTTCGTTTTCACAAAACAACTTCTAAAAATACTTAAAATTGATGCATTAGTTAAAACCAAGATTTAACAACGTTAATTGTTTACAAAAATTATCAGGTTTCGACTTTCGACTATATTCCGTTATTTAAATTAAAAGTAAACATGATGGAAATTAAATATCTATTCTATTAATTTTGAATTAAAGTGGTAAGCACGGTCGTTCAACACATAACGTTTTCATACACAGTTCGCAACGCCAGCGACCTCGGTTATGGCAAATAACACACCGCAATGGTTTTTCTGTGCTCTCCGGGTTGTGACCATTGTTTTTTCCGCGCTAGTCCAAGTATTGCTGATGATAATGGACGACTTATTTGTTAGTCAGCTGTAATTGAAGAAAAAACTAAAATTGTTCAGCATCTGAAGCAGTTTATTTTTGTAACTTTATTTTTCTGTCAGATTTCTTATCTCACTATTTCGTCTGACTTAAACCAATTCAGTGTTGTAAATGTAACATGTGTTTACAAACCTACTCCTTGAAAAGGTATATTCCTTAATTTTGGTTGTGATATATTTATAAAAAAAAACTCATGTAATACTCTAATAATTTTAAATGATATTTAATATTTCCAATTGTAATATTTTTTTTCAAATGTGTATTTTCTCTTAACAAGTGATAAGTAAAACTTTACAAACTTTTGCATTATTCATCTTCTCACTGGTTATGTAGATAAATATTTAAACAGCAAGTAACTCAGGATTTTTTCGTAGGGTAATTATTGTTATGTGTATACATGGTTAGTCTGCAAGTTATGCAGTATTTTTTGTGGGGAAATTTTACAACTAATTAACTCCGAAAGTAGGTAGGTCATTCCATTTTTGTAAATAAATGCATAAAAAATTTACATCAATTTTCTAATTTCCAAAATAAAAGTATTTCGGTTCCCAGCAGACCAATCTACGATTTAACAATACTTATCAGTATAAATGTACAACAACCGATTATTAAGATTATCTTATAAGAGAATTAAAGACCGTTCTAATTTAAAAAAAAATCAGAAAAAAATAATTATTTATAAAAAAATCATAAGACATATCCCCACTATTTTTCGAAATCTCTGTTACGATCGACACACTTAGTGAGCCGTGGCACTAGGTCCTTGATTCTCTTATCGTAGAACTACGCCGCTGGCTTCAGGTGAAGAAAAAATGCATATCATGTCATTGATTGCATTTTTGATTCCGGAATTAGGTAGTGAACTCTTGTTTCAAACCATAAAAGCCTCGCCTTGATTGGAATAACGGTTCCAAGAGGAAAGGACCAAGGACCCTAGCTCTTTCCACACGATTTTGCTCTTCAGCAGTTTGGGAACCAAACAAGTACGCAATTTGCACACCCCGTTTTTCCCTCAAAATCATTTATGTGGTATGCTTATTGACACCTGGGATCAACAGGGCGGACTTCCTCTCAATTGAGAAAGCGAATAATTGAGCATCCCTCGTAGCTGCCGGAATTCGACAGCAGAGCGTCCTTCTCTGCTGGATTAAGTTTTTCTTTTAGGGAAAAATCTGAATCGTCGAAGCAGCTATATTCTGAGAAATAATGTCTACGTCGCCGGAATTGAGGAAAGGTCTTTAATTCTTGGACAACTTTCGTAATATTATTTCCCAACAAAGGTGATTTCAGAGTTGAAGCAATTACCCCACAGTATGATAAATGATAACAACGAAGAAAATTATTTACGATGTAATTAAACAGATCTAATAAACTTCTTCAAACATCTCAAATTCACTTTGTGGCGTCACCATTATTAATAAATGAAAATAAATAACTTTGTGTACGCCACTATTTAATCAACAATATCCGCATGTTTCAAAAACTATGTTTTCTTCGTCAGGATAATAAGTTAATTTAATCAAACTATTTAACTTATTATCCTCTAGAAAACATAGTTTTTGAAACATGTCGATATTGTTGGTTAAATAGTGGTGTACACAAAGTTATTTGTTTTCATTTATTAAGATCTAATAAAATAAATTTTGCAAATTATACGTCACTCCTCAATAAATTTTCGCCGCCTAAGAGGGAGTCCTCTCTTTTGAAGTTCGTAAGCTTACAATTTTGATCTCAAACGTCAGAAGTCTACGCAAATGATTTTGAGGGAAAAATGGCGTATACAAATTGCGTGCTCGTTGGGTTCCCAAAATGCTAAAGAGCAAAATCGTGTGGAAAGCACTCGAGTCTCTTTGAACCGTTTTTCCAACCAAGGCGAGGATTTTTTGGGTTGAAACATGGGTTCACCACCTAACCTCGGAATCAAAAGGGTAATCAATGACATGTTTTGAATATTTTTCTTCACCTGATGCAACATTTGGCCGGAAAACCTTTGGAGACTGACTAGGACCCGGAGGGAGAGGTGATAGCATTTTTGGTAGCGGTAGTTCTACGACAAGGGAATCATGGACCTAGTGCCACGGCTCACCAAGTGCGTCGATCGTCACGAAGACTTTATAAAAAAATAGTTGGGTTATGGTTATATTACACCTTAAATACAATGTTTTTGGAAATTAACATTTTTCCTGATTTTTTAAAATTAGAACCGTCTTTAATTCTTGGACAACCATTGTATAGGTATTGCAAACTGTTTTCGTTCTCCCCCTTAGACAGAATATACATTTATTACTATGACTCCTTAAATTACGTCTATTAGATTTTATAATGAATATTGCTTAGACAATGAGTGGTTAGAAATTTATCATTAATAATTTTTTGCAAACATAGTCAGCAAATAGTCTACTTTTTTCAGGGTTTTAAAAAGAATTTTGATCAACGTTGAAAAGGGGCAAGATTTGCTATGCTCAAAAAAAGTCGTATATATGTTCGTGTAGTATTTATTCAAGCGATTTCCCTATAATACTAAACGATTACAATTCCTAATGATATTCTCTTATAAATGAAGATCAGATTACGACGAAGCTATTTCGATATGAAATACAGATATTATAAGAACTAATCTACCATTTATGTTTTTCCAATTGTAGCAATTTCTATTGCTCTTGCTTTAATTACAAAAAATAATTAATTTTTTGACTATTTGTTGATACTTTATGATTTCTGAGGCATTCAGTAAATTTATATAAATAACAATCGTTTACTGTGTATTTCATAAAATTGCATACATTTATAATATATTCGAAATTGACGCATTTGTTACAAAAAAAAACGAATTCATTTATATCTTCTGAATAGTCATATAAATTATTATACAGGGTGTCTTGTAAGCTATGGATCGAATGAAGTGGGGGGATAGAGGAGGTTATTTTCAATCAAAATGACCGAACGCGTTACGGTCCAATTCTACTAAAATTTATTTACGCACGATTTATTCGAGCAAATTATTCCACAAATTTATTCACGATGTATTCAACAATTTATTTGATCCCGCAACCTGCGGATTGTGAGTCAAAAGCCTTATCCCTCGACCACGGAGGTAGTCAGTCAGTGAATACATAAAGAGAGCAATGAACTTTCTAAACTCATAAAAAGAAAACTGAACCAAAGCAGTTGACGGCAGTTCATAATAGTATTAAAACTGAGAAAAACTTGTTAATATCGGTTTTTCTACGATCAGGTCAAAGAATAAAGTTATTCTGATTAATGCTTAGCAAAAAAACGAAGCCTTCAACAAGTCTAACTAACAATAATTTATAAATGATCTTCTCTATCCACTTAACTTATTTACCAATTTTACATGACACTAGTCTTTTTCTCTAAGCTCCTCACACTGACCCCTTAAGAGTAAATGTGTTTTAATTTTACAAAACTGATAAACAATCACTTACCATACAGTAATGGTTGCATATTAGTTGTACAAAACATAAAATACGTTTATTTGTAAGGCCCTTAGAAGAAAGCGAGTATTCAAAGATGGGTTAAGACGTGTCTGTTAAGGTTCGCCTTCAACGAGCACGTGTAACTACAGAACGAACACGAGAATGGTTTCTCACCAGAATGAGTCAGTGCGTGCCTCCTCAGACTCGCCTCGTGCGAACAAACATAACTACACTTGGCACACGCGAATGGTTTTTCTCCCGTATGAATCATCATATGAATCTTTAACTTGGACTTCTGAGCGCAAGAATAGCTGCAATTGGGACAAGGGAACATGTCTCCAGTGTGTTTCCTCATGTGGCTGTTCATGCTGGCTTTTAAAGAGCAAGAATAACTGCACTCTGAACAGGAGAATGGTTTTTCTCCGCTATGCGTCATGAGATGTTTTTTCAGGTCTGTTTTCTCAGAGAAATGATAGCTGCAGCTCGGACATGGATATGGTTTTTCTCCCGTATGAGCCTTCATATGCTTAGAGAGACTCGATTTCTCAGAGCAAGAATAGTTGCAAATAGAACAGGCGAAAGGTCGCTCGCCTGTATGCGTTAAAAAGTGCCTGGAGAGGTTTTGCTTTGTTGAACAGAGATAGCTGCATTGTGTACATGAGAATGGTTTTTCTCCAGTATGGGACATCATGTGGGTCCTCAAGCCATCCTTGCGTGGAGAGGAATAGCTGCAGTAGACACAAGAGAACGCCTTCCTTTCTGATTCAGTAATTGTTTTCGGATGAGTTGTCCACTTTTGGTAAGCTTCAGGTTCTTGGTATGTTCCCTTTTCCTGGTAAGTTTCAGGTTCTTGGTATGTTTCCTGTTCTTGATATGTTTCCTGCTGTTCGTAGCCAGAATATGTTCCTGTGGAATAATTAATATACAAATTATTTTTAAAAAAAACTTGTCAAAAGAATGATTCATGGTTTGGTAGAATAGATTTTTTAGAGAAAACATCTTAATTTGAAAAGAGAGCAAATTCAATTTGTTTATCAATTTAAAGAGTTACACAGAAAATCGTAGTAAAATTGTGATAAAAAAAAAATTATTTCAGAAAAGCGATAAAGTAGGTCGGTACCAAAATTATTTTACTGTAAAATATTTTTTTATTTGGAATGCTTGAATTTGAATTTTGAATTGAATTGAATTTTTTTTATTTGAATTTATTTAATATACACTGTTTACAGATTTACCTGGCAGGGCAAACACACTTTTAGAATTTTTGAGCTTGGAGAATATACGTATGACTTAGTCCCACTAGCTCGGAGCAGCTGGAACTCTTGTTTTATTCTTTTCTATCGAAACCAGCAGGCTTAAACTCCATCTTTTGTGGGATTGTTATCGAGATAATGGACGTGATCTCCTGACAGATTTGTTTGATTTATTTGCCTTTTCTATGTACAACGTACATTAAATGAATAAATAATCATGCATTCTTGCAGGAATTCATGTTTAAAACGATCTGAACTAAAATATGTCACAGTAAATATGTAAAAATCACACAAATTTGACAAAAGATCACGTCCGTTATCTTTATAACGATCCCACAAACGATCGAGAATAAGCCTGCAGATAAATTTTCGTGGACCCCCACATACAACTTGTGGACCCCCATTTTTTTATCGCGTCTACGTGGACCCCATCGAGTCTCCCGCGGACAGTGCGGCAGTGGTCCAGGTTTACCCCCAGGGGGGGGTCAACCTGGACCATTTGGGAATTCCCAAATTCCATTTGGGAATCACTGGTTTACAAAGATAATAAGTTTAGTAATAAGAAAAAAAATGTTAATGATCCGTAACTGTAAGAAAATAGGTTAATCGTAGTATTTTGTGAACCCCTCACTAGGCGAATCTGTGCTGAGGTGTTCCCATGTTTGGGGTTAAGTGCTATTCTGTCGACATAAGTGGACTGCACCTTTGCCTTTCTTTTGCGAACTTTTTACTGCGTATGGTCTGGTCATTTCAATGTGCGCTCTTCGGTGGTTAATGTATGACGGATGTCAAAGTTTATTCAAAGCATTCTCGAACCGTCCTGGTGCCAAAAATATGGTCGTGTGGTTTGCCTCCACTCGTAGAAATGAAACCCAGATTTCAAGTTACGATAGGTCTATCAAATTGTTATAAAAAATAACACAAATTCATACCTGTATCAATTTGTTGTTCCGCTGCATTTCCTTCAATTGTGAATAAACTTTTCGTGTCAATGGGCTCCATGATAATTTTTACTTCAAGAAGACATAATATTGTAAAACGAAAATCTGAAAAAGATCTGACAGTTAGTCTATTGCTAAGTTCCTAAATTTAATTACTTATTGCTACACATATTTTATTATCAAGAAAAATGGCCAAAGGAATGAGAAATTTTACGAAACACATTCCTACTCATTTTTGAAAAGATAATAAAACATGAAAAAGATGAAATAGAAAAATACACAGAAAATATTTTTAGTGCAACCTTTACTAAAACAAGAAACTTAAGTTCATATTACAGAATCAAGATGAATTATTTTAGTACTCACTTAAAAGATAAGGATAGACGTAGTTGCAAACCATTAAAATATTTAATTAGGATATTAAAACTATATTCAAAATTATATTATTAAAACCATTCAAATATTATTAAACCTGAACATGTCACTGCATTGTAGTGATATTTCAAGTAATTTGGTGATCAGTTCATTTGACATTATCGATTTTTATGAAAAAATGTTGATATGTACTTATTATTCAACTTATTATTGCAAATATACAGAAAAATGCGACATCTTATTGGGAAAAAAAAACATTGTATCAGTGTGATAACAATTATTAACAACTATTTCAGTAACCGAATATGGAAAATAAAGCATTTTGATAGCTATTTCGTTGAAAAAACAGATAATTTGAGGTATTTTCTTCTCGCCATGTTTTTACACAGTAAAACTGAAATTGGTATTTGAGGTAAGATTTCTCATCTATTTTTTAATGAAACCTAAAATGAGAACACAAAATGCTATTTTTAGTTCGTAGGTTCATATTTTTGATTTAATTAGAGAAGAAAAAAAATAATCTTAAAGCCTCACAACAATAACAATGATAGCCAAATAAACTATCGATTTTAATTTTAACGAATTAACTATTAAAATGCTTATTTCCATTTCCAGATACTGAAATAGAAATTTCTCATTTTCATCTAACTGATTTAAAGCGTACTTTTTTTAAAGTGTGTTTTAACCGTGTCCTATTTTTGTGTACACAAAAAAAATTGAAAAGTTGATGAAAACGAAGTAAAAATGCCAAAAATTGACTAAATTTTTGAGTGGGGAAAATTCCACTGCTATTTTCCTCTGGTTACTGTAAAAGTGACTTACGGGTGCAGAAACTCACTAACTGCCCGCTATATTACTAAAAGATATATGAAGTTATGTAAGTTAAAGAGTAGAAATCCTTACGGTGCATATCAGTTGGCTCCGAAATGTCTTAACCTACCCTTTTACACTTATCGTAATATGGAAAAATTATTAACTAGGCTTAACTTGGAAGTGTTTTTAAGAGTACCTGATATCTATACGTGAAGAAAAGACATCTAATATGATATCGTTTTGCTTTTATTGCTCCGAAGAAAAATCATTGTACCTGCACACAAACGTCAAGCAGACATTCTTCGATGCTTTTGAAAATCTTCTATGGAATAGCAATGTTGCCATTCTAAGAAATGCTTAGAAAAATATTATTGATTTTTTCATTTGTGGCAGCATTGACAGCCAACCCAAATACCACAAGCGATCGGTTGAAGTAGAAACGGTATCCGTTTACTACGATCGATCTTTTCGTGTAACTGGCCGTAATAATTGCTGGAATACCCATTTTAAAATTAAGAAAACGTAAGAATTTGTTTTGTATTCTTTCAACAGCTTGTACATGCATATTATAATGAGGATTCCAGACAGGAGAATTGTACTCAAGTTGGCTTCTAACATATTACGTAAAAACTTATGCCGTTGTAAAACCAAATACATAATTAGTAAATGTAACTAAAATTTCATTTAAAAAAAAGTATTAATTTCATGTTAAATTAAGGATTTTATTTCCGGGAGTCCCGGGGACTCCACCAGGTAAATTGTATATAAATGAAGTCACTGGGTAAATCAAGGGTTAAGGGCACTTGAAATGAAATAACACAAAACTGCGCTAAGCCAATATTACGTTATTATAATTATTACTAAGCTTGACGTGAGTCACTTTGCAGGAACTAACGAACAAAAGAATATTGTTTCTTTGATAATCGCAAAGTTTAGAAGAAATATTTAAGAAAGAGCTTTGTTTTGAAACCTGATGTTTTTGGTTTTTACAATCTAGTAACGAAACCGCAAACTGAAAAGCTTAACGTGCCAAGTTGAACAATTCGAATATATCTGTATCCGCAAGCAGCCAAAATCTGAACTTATAACCACTGGAGCGCTTTTTGCCACAATATGGCACTATTTAAAATACCTCGGATTGCTTTGCTGCCAATTTTGGCAAATTTTCCCTTATTTGTTAGTAATTAAGTAGAAGTTTACGATTTTATAATATTTTATTTTACAATCCTACGAATATGTGATAATCGTCATAACATAGGTTAATTCATTGGCTATACAGAACTAAAATTAGTTTGTTTGTCTCCGTATTTAAATTCGGAGATATGATTTTTTTTAATGTGGGCGGATAATATTCAAAATGATTACCAAAAATTTCGAGCAATCGGAGAAAAAAGTTCTAAATTGCGCCGTCGCTCCAGAAGATAAGTAAGCCAATTGTGATATTATGGCCCGATAAATTAGCCAGTCCGTATCCGACATGTATCCGCTATGTGCGACATTCCTCGCTCCAATTTAAGCAGAATAAATGTACCGCTGAAGCTTTGCTAAGCCGCAGAATAGTTCCTATTTTAGACGCCGAGGCACTAGCTGTCTTATGCCAGATCTGACATTTACATAAGTCATATTTGATTTATTTGAATACTTCCCACCGAAATTTACGTAAATTGTCTAATTTTACAAGTAGTATAGACTATTACATGCATCGGGCGATGAGGAATGACGATTTTATTTATTGATAATCAATCAAAAATAATCTAATGGGTTTGTAAAAGTTTCATCGACGGGACAGTTTGTTTTTAGCGGTTAATTTAATAGTGCACTCACTCTAGCTACACAAATACTAATTAACATTAGTGTACTCGCAAAAAGCAGGATGCGGATTTAAAAGGGGAACTTTATCAAAAATTAGCTTACAAATTAAACCCACCTAAAAATAAACTACCGTCGTTTTAGAAAGAAAGCGATTTCAGTACAGACAGTAGAGAGCTTAGACAAGAGATTTGTTTTTCAAAGAAAAAAGAAACACATTCTATAAAATTAATTGACAATACGCGTAATGTTGGTGATATCTAGGCTTTCGACCTATTTACGGATTATGTTCCAAGCTTGTGCAAAGGCTGTTAAGCTCGACATTCCAACCAAGCCGAACCGGTTTTTTTTCAGATACTTTTGAAACCGGTTCCTTTCTGTGAACAGAAGCATTTTCCCATCCCATCATTTCTTTTTTTTCATTGATTATAAAGATTCCTAACCATTTTCAAATTATACCGGGAAGAGTATATACAAAGTTCCATTATTTTATTTGCAAAATTATTTTTCATTTATTGAAATCTCTTTTTTTAATTTTAACAACATGCAAGTCAAGTATTTAAAATATTTCCAAACATAAAAAAATGTGCATTAGAAAAAATTATCTAAAAAGGATATAATAAGTATTCACACCCACACCCAAATCTATCTTCTTTTCTGTACACGTTTTTAATTAGTATTGTTTGAACATTCTATGTTGAAATTATTAACGACAAGTCTCAAGCTTCTAATTGCTGATTTTACAAATGAATAAAATACATTAGACTAATTACAAACTTTTAAATCAATCGAAAACGTAAGAAGATCAGGTTTATCTGACCAAGCATTAAAAAAATTATCTTTCACATAATCCCATCTTCGGTTGTATCTTTCAGACATTTCTTTGGCACTTTTATAAGTCAGTTTCTCGGGAAGAACGATTCTCCTGTCGGGAAAGTCTGGCAATGTTATGATCTCCAGAAAGCGTTTGAATAAATGGACTTTGCTTATTTGAAGAGCTGAAATTAGTTTGTTTTCATTTTTCTTGGTAGTCCCTTGCTTTTTTCCAAAAACTGCGATTTCCAATGGTCTGAAAAAAAAATATATGTAAAATTTTTATATTGAAGATATACGAACACTCCCACGTTACAAATAACCCCTCAATATTTTAATATCTCTGACTAGCATCACTTTAGGGAGAAAATGATTCAGTAATATGCTGGAGGACTTAGCTAGGCACTCGAGCACGTAGTCAAATTTACGTTACATATTGTATCAGCAATATCAATTATTTAATTATGTGTTAATAATTAAATTGTTCAATAAAGAAACGGGCGATACTTACAGGTACTCAACTTTACTCCAAACAATGCTTGCTGAGCTTGGCATTTTACTCTCCCGCTTGGAAAATTCAAACACAGTTGTAGATTGCTCTACAAAAGGCACTTTCAGCAAATCTAAGTTACAGTCATCACAGACAACTGGCTTAGGATACTCCAACGTCATCCATTGATTTGTGTACACAACATTAAAAGACCTGTCGACCAGAGCTCTGTACAAGGCGCCTTTGGAGAAGGGACATCCTCCGCCAATTATAATGGAGTCTAATTGTATAGGTGCATCCAGAAATAGTGACAAAAGAGCTCCTTGAATGCCAACCCGGAGCCAGCGAGCTATTTTGTCTGAACATGATAAAGATGCAGTCGGATCACCTTTGCCTGGTTTAGTCCTGACATGACCAAGCATATTGTCTTCATTTCGTTGAATTTCATCAAGTGTGTCCGACCCGACTGAAGAAGTAATCTTACTAGGTAGCTGAGAGCATCGATCAAAACAAATGTCAGAAGTTAAAGATGAAAATGGACAGTTTTTGGAAATGTCTTTTTTGGCAGGAATTGGATTCGTATCGGCAATTATTTCAGTTGTAGTGAAAAGAGGAATTTCATCTAATTTTGTGTTTTTCTGAGGGTTTGTAATTTCATCAACTGTATTGGACTCAAATGAAAACATTTTAGGCAATTTCTCGTCAAAATCAATGTTGGGTGAAGACAAAAATGAACAAATTTCGGAATAATCCTTCTTTGTAGGTATTTGATTCAGTTGAACAATTGTGTCAGTTGCCATAGGTAGTGGAAGTGCGTCTGAATCAATGTTTTTGTGAGTGTGTTGACTTGGCACAAATTTTGTTTGTTTATTTTCAGATTTAGTCTTCTTAGGCGGTCTGCAATCATCTTTTTTTGATTCGTGGCTTTCAATAAATGATCTATTTCTTTTAGCATGTTCCTCCATCAACATTTTATCACGCGTGGTGTTATTTTTCAACTGTTTGATAGGCCCAAATTCAACCGCGTGTAAATATAAACCTCCGGCAAACTGCAATCCATCCTCTCCTTCCACAATCGATCCATCACCGCAGGGACTTTGTGACGAAAACAGATGAAAGCGTACATCAGGCTTCAACGTGCATTTTTTGTCACTATCAACTTTGAAAATAGACGTATTTGACTTAAAAGCCATTTCAATTTGTTCGTAAAGGTACCGCAAGAAACCACGGCGTGCCATTATCTCAGCGTGGCTATCGTTTAGTATTAGTCCCTGCGGACTCATTTTATGAAGACCAATACATTTGGAGCCGGTCCCCAGAGAAACAACTTCAAGTTCCAAGTCCGGTGACGACTTGACAATACAACTAAGAACAGTCCATTCATCCGGTTTCGGCTTGCCGGTTTTAGGCAAATCACGAAAGAAGTCATAGCAGAGGACTGCAATTCTCTCAGTGAAATTGCTGCTATCCATTATTTAGGTAAATAAAACTTACAGCAATGGAAAGAAAATTTCACATGTCAAACAATTTATTTCATTGACGAATATTCTCGGCACGTTTTTGACAGATCGATATCTATGGTTTTAAGTAGTGATGGTGTCAAATTGGACCAATTTAATTGTATTATTATTAAGTACTTACGTGCGCGTTTATTTTATATTTAATTTAATATTTCAAAAACATATAGCTGCGTTGCTGCGTATAAACATTTGGACAAAATGATTGGTTGAAGACTTGGTTGAATTCGGGCCCGGTCGCGTAGGGCGTGCACCACACGCGGGCGGCACGCTCATGGGGCGGCAAATACAGTAATCTCAATCTCCAAAATGTCTTCGCTCTTATTTCAACACCGCGTATCTCATTTTACACAGGTTTTCAGGAGTAACAAAAAACGTTTAGCTTAGTAATTTTCTTTTAACAATAAAAAAAATGTAGTGATTAGCGTAAAGAATTTTTATTTTTTTCTTATTTCTGAATACATCTTAAGTATGAACATTTACTGCAAATCAAAAATAAGTGCTTAAAATTTTGTTACCAACTTTCGTAGATAATGCGTTTCAAGGTGAGTTCATTGAGGGGTACAGAGTTTAGCGGATATTTCATCGCCTCAGTTCTTAATTGTCCAAACGACGATTAGAAAATTTTACAGAAGGAGAAGGTTTTCTTTCATTATTTCAATGAAACATTTATGATATGTGTTTAAAATAAAGCTATTTTTGTAAAGGTAAAGGTCTCATTAGTTAACACTGTCATTGAAAACTAAGGTACAGTTGAACTTAAAGTGGAAGTTAAAGAAGTATAAGTCTTCAGTCACTTCTAATAGAAATTCCTTTAAAAATATAGAATAAAGTAGAACACAAGAAATATAATGGAGGCGATGGGCGTATCTAGTAAGCAAAAAATATTGCCAATCGTGCCTTACATTTCGTGTTTCATCACAATCATGATATTCAAATGGGACATGTACGGTGTCAGGGGTGACCCAACAGTTGATCCGCCGACAACATGCCCCTCGGAAAGGTTTAAACTATAAAATTTTATTTAATTTTTTTGTTAACTTTATGAGAAAAACTTCACATTTTAATATTTAATTAAATGAAGATAATATTAGCGAAACTCTCACCTCTGGGACTCGAGCCCAGGACCTTCGGCTTTCCGGACCACTGCGCTAATCAGAAAAGTAAAAGATGTCGCGTATTAAAAATAAAATGAATAAAAATGTATCCAGACACTACCAAGATAGTATTTATTTATTTCATTTTTATTTAGTAAAATATTTACATATTTATGTACATTATTTATAAAATGTTTTGACTGTCCAACTAGGATGATTCCCGTTTAAGGACAGTCAAATTAGGATAAGTGTGAATATATATGGACCATGATTTATACAAAAAGAGGGAAAATTGAGTTCGGGTTTATTTATTTATTTGAGACACAAACAGGATATTTACAGAGCATTATTTTGGTTAATGTATAACAAATTAAGATACAAATATAAATATCCCTAGACTAATGTGTCTACAGTAATAACATTAGCATATTCACAGACACATGAAAAACAATGTAAGTATTTTTTTACATAATTTAGAAACTTAAATAGAAAATTTGAAATACATGATAGCTACATAATATTTAAAGTGTTTATTAAAAATAATAAAACAACATTTTAGTTGCACAAATTATGGAGATATTTCTTAAAACAAGTAAAATTATTCACAAAAATATCTATTATAGAGTGTGATTTAGTGAGATCGTTGTAAGATCGTGACATTCTAGATATGGGATTAAAGTATCCCGTATTATTGTTAAAAATTTCGGTCCGAAATATGTCAAATTTTCTGGTAGATTTGGGCCTGGCGTATAAATTGATTTCATTGATTATTATTAATCATTAGTTTGAATCTTGCAATCATACATAGAGATGTTAGCCAATAAAACATGCTTTAAGAAAATAAACATAATGCTGGTGGTTCCTAGTCGAAGCATGATACAGTTAAAAATGACCCTATCGGATTTCGATACGAAGGCGCAGTGATTAGCGCAGTGGCCTGGAAAGTCGAAGGTCCTGGGTTCGAGTACAAGAAATGCCAATATCTTTTTCTATTTCCTGTTGAGTTTCGCTAATTTTGTCTTCAATTAATTAAATTTAATGTTTTTTGTGCATTTCATCGTAAAATTGACTTTAAAAATATCTTTAATAACAAGTTGGTATGAATATCAAATAAATTTATGTATTGTGTAGCGACCAGATCCGTCACTGTGCTAATTCCAATACGCGGCTACTGTATTGTAAGGAATGTGCGAGACATACATACCTACCTTTTACCGAATTTTCTCTAAACCTTCTGCATATTGTATATAAGAACGCCGGGGGGGGGGATTTACTTACATCAAAACCATTATTTCCGTAGTGTTAATTTTTAATATTTTGTTAACCTACGCTGCACACAATTAAAATTTATAATAATAACTTACTTACTAAAACCTATAACCCCAAAAAATCATTATAAATGAAATGTTACTTGTTCATACAAAATATAAATAAATATATAATAATTTTACACATAATTGTTTGCCTCCCAAATAAAGAAATAAAAGAGACAGAGCGCATGGTAGTCTAAAATCAAAAGGAATTAAGTCAGTGGAGAAATTGGTTTCTATTCAAATCTACATTAAAAGCATTTTTAGTGTAGCGTTGTCTATTCAGTGCTTTAAGGAGATGCTTAAAATAATTCATATTATACTCTTTCATAGATGGCGCGCGTATAATTCACCAATATCGTCACTGCACTGGTAGAACCGCGAATAATGAATAAGGATGACGTACAACTGGTATCTGGCTGGATGAAGCTGGTTTTTCATCTAGGCTTCGAAGAAATACAACATGAAAAAGGTTTTTCTCGATTGTGTACTAGGACGTGTCTTTTCAGATGTTCTTTTTGAGAACAAGAATAGTTACAGTCGGAACATGAAAAAGGTTTTTCTCCACTGTGAGTCAGCATGTGTCTCGTAAGATGGTACCTTTGTGAACATGAATAGTTGCACTCAGAACATGAAAAAGGTTTTTCTCGATTGTGTACTAGGACGTGTCTTTTCAGATGTTCTTTTTGAGAACAAGAATAGTTACAGTCGGAACATGAAAAAGGTTTTTCTCCACTGTGAGTCAGCATGTGTCTCGTAAGATGGTACCTTTGTGAACATGAATAGTTGCACTCAGAACATGAAAAAGGTTTCTCTCCAGTGTGAGTCAGTTTGTGCCTCCTCAGACGACCTTTTTGGGAACATGAATAGTTACACTCGGAACATAAAAAAAGTTTTTCTCCACTGTGAGTCAGCATATGTATCGTCAGAGAGAACTTTCTAAAACATGAATAGTTACACTCGGAACACGAGAAAGGTTTCTCTCCACTTTGAGTCAGCATATGTTTCGCCAGAGAGCTTTTGTTTTCGGTGTGAGTCAGCATGTGACTCCTCAGATTGCTTTTACGAGAACTTGAATAGTAGCACTCGGAACATAAAAAAGGTTTCTCTCCACTGTGAGTCAGCATGTGCTTCTTCAAATCTCCTTTTCGAGAACAGGAATAGTTGCATTCGGAACACAAAAAAGGTTTGTCTCCGGAGTGAGTCAGCATGTGGCTCTTCAGATGGAATTTATGATAACATAAATAGTTGCACTCGGGACATGAAAAAGGTTTTTCTCCACTGTGTGTCAACAAATGTCTTATCAACTGTCCTTTCACTAAACATGAATAGTTGCATTCGGAACATGAAAAAGGTTTTCCTTTAGTGTGAGTCAGCAAGTGTCTTGTCAGTTGATCTTTTCGAGAACATAAATAGTTGCAATCGGAGCATGAATAAGGCTTTTCTCCGCTGTGCGTTAACATATGTGTCGTCAAATTGCCCTTACGAGAAGATGAGTAACTGCAGTCGGAACATGAAAAGGGTTTTATTCCACTGTGCTTTAGCATGTGACTTGTCAAGTGTTTTTTTTTATAACACGAATAGTTGCATTCGGAGCATGAAAAAGGTTTTTCACCACTGTGGGTCAGCATGTGGCAAGTCAGAGAGTCTTTCAAAGAAAATGAGTAGTCACACTCGGAACATGAAAAAGGTTTGCCACCGGTGTGAGTTAGCAAGTGTCTCCTTAGATTGCTTTTAAGAGAACATGAATAGTAGCACTCCGAACATGAAAAAGGTTTCTCTCCACTGTGAGTCAGCACGTGCTTCTTCAATTCTCCCTTTCGAGAACAGGAATAGTTGCACTCGGAACATGAAAAATGTTTTTTTTCAGTATGGGTGCGCAAATGTCTTTCAAAATGCGACGTATTTGATTTACGAGAGCAGGAGTATTTACAATGGGGACAAGATAATGTTGTTTTCACAGGATGGGTCTTCAAATCTGTGAAAAATTTGAATAAACATAAGTATAAAGAAGGCTCAAAAATGAACATTAAATCATTAAAAATATAAAAAATAGGGTATTACAAATAGTAAAATCTAACAATAAAAATCGGTGTAACCTGCTATCCGGGTTATTCTTTTAAAGCGTTCTAAGCATTCCTTTTTAACATCCGGGAGGTCTATGACCATATCCATATAGGGAATTCGCCCCTCATCTTCTTCTCGGGGTCCAAGATCTGTATTTGTGGTAACTATGTCCACAATTTTACCTGGAAAAACAAACGACAATACTAAGATACTTATCAGTGATACAGGTTCATCTACACACATGTTTGTTTTTATTAAGAACTTAAACATTTATTTTTTAAGGATTAAACGCCCCATTGATTGACCATGTATAAACATAATTTTTATAAGAGACTTTAAGGTCTATTTACTATAAAAGAACGACCCCAGAATTCTACTTCAGGGACCGAGCATCAAAAAGGAAATACCCTGCACTAAAGCAACTTTAAAACGGAGTTTCGTTATGTAAAGTCAATGGAATGGTGTTTTCTTCCAAACAGATTTATGTATACTAGTGGTCGCCCAATGGTCGAAATTCGACCATTATTGTAATGTGTTTTTTGTATTTATTTTTTATGCATAATAAAAAAAAAAAATCTTTCAAAAAAGCATTCTGCACTCCTTCTCTATATAAACTACAAGGGTGCGAAATTTCATACTCCTCTGTCCGCGCAATTTTCGTAAAAAGGAGTACAAAGTTTTTGCTTCTTGTATTGATATATAGAAGATAGATAGATAGATAGATTTAACACTAGAAAGACCGGGCACTGTTCCATACCTATAAAGACCACGACCGTCAATTTGACGGCTGATCACTTTTTTTCAAATTGACAGGCGGATATGGGTACCGCCGCCCCGGGAATCATTTATTGGATAACCAACACCTCTGCCACAAGACGCTTCAAGTGGTTCGCTACGTTTGATGACATAACAGGGGTGTTCGGGTTCATTAGGGTAGGTTTGTATGGCCTAGGTGGCGAATACGTTTGCCCACCCACTGCGTAGCGGACCGGGTCAGGAGACGCTTGTTGAGGGAAACCTAATCTGGACCTCTCCAGCAGGATCTCTCTCGATCCGTCGCCTTGCACCGCAGTAAGAGGGATGGATTCATCACTCCTGGATACATGTACCAATTTTTCCTATTCACCCCTCACACTTTTTTCCTTCCTAGAACTTCCTCTCCTTCCTTTCTCTGAAAACACCAATGCACACATAAATTTACACAGCATCCCCAAAGATGATATAGGCCCTGAGGGTTTATTTTTCTTCAGGACTTCCTGGAAAAAAAAACACGTGAGTGCAAAATGCTGTAATTTTGGTACATGTGTTATGTTTGTACAATTTCGATTTAAGTTACTTTTTTTTATAAAATCGAATCCACTCTCCGCAAACGGGTTTCTTACAATTATCACATGTGCATTTATTTGGTTTTTCTTACATTCTTTTATTAATTTGGCACTGTCGTCTTTCAGAAGTTTCATTTTCCGGTTGCGTTCCTTTTTCATTTACATAAACACCACCAAAAAGCTCTCAGGGCAACTCCACAAAAAATTATTTCACTCAGGGCATTTGTCATCTTTGGGGATGCTGTGTGGAGGGTACCTAAAGGAAAAGTAAGAAGAATAAGTTCTGGGAAGGAAATGAGATATGAGGGGTGGGTAGGAAACTGGGAGTGCTCAAGAGTGGCGGACGTATGAATCCATCCCCACCACTGCGGTGCAAGGCTATGTTCCGATAGTCCTGCTAGCGAAGTCAAAAAATTATCTCTGCTGATCTGGTCTGCCACGCAGTTGTTTGGCAGACGCATCTGCCGCCATGGTCCGATTGAACCTAACCTTACGAACCCGGGCGCCTCTGCTAAGTCATGAAACATAGCAAACCTCTTGGGGTGACCTATGGCGGATGTGTTTGTTAACCAATAAATGATTCCGATAGTTCTTCAGGAGCTAATGCAACTGGATCAGCTCTGTTATTTGTATACTCTGTCCTTCTCCAACAAGTCACAAAATAAATTTGGGCGAGAAATACATTTTTTTGGTCTTTTTATAAATTATGTGACAGTGACCAATTAACATGCAGATCGAGTTCGAAAGAAACGCTATACCAAAAGAAAGAGACACACATATTAGTACTATTATAAACGAGGAGGAATGGGTATGTTGTAAATTTGGGCAAAGAAGGTTGTAAACAAACCCAGCCTTACGGCCCAAACAATCACATTGACGGCGGCGATCTTTGTAGGTATAATTCAATATATCTCAAAAAGTATAAAATATACGTACCTGTTTTTTTCACCATAGTTGTAAAACCATAAATCATGAAATGTGAAAAAATATCATACCAATACAACAATAATTAAGCATTTAATCTTCAAATTACTTCGAGCTGCCGTCAAAATGACTGCTCCGGTCTTTCTAGTGTTAATGCATAACAAAACTTGAGACTTATATTATTATCCCAAACAAAATTCGGTGAAATCTTGGAAAATCGAGAACACTATAATTAAGTTAAACACGATCCGTAGTTAGGAAGGTAACTCATTTCCGGCAAAGATGCAATTTGAAAAATATATTTTTTTGCATTAACTCCACACAGGAGGCCCTGAAAAAAATAATTTCCTTCAGGGCCTATGTCATCTGGGATGCGGTGTGGAAGGTCTTTTAGAGGAGAGGAAGGAATGAACAATAGTCTTGAAAAGACCCATGTTGTAGGAGGGAGGAAACACAGATGCCGGCAAATCGTTCCATAGCAGAGCTGTTGAACTCAAGAACGAGTCGAAAAAACGACCCGTTCTCGTGTGACAAATGTCAACCGTGTACATATGTTGGGCGCGCGTTTAGCGTGTCTCCCGACTATGCACCGGTGCCGAAGGGATCAATGACGCTAGTTCCTCAGAGCATCTTCCATTGAAATACCGGTAGAACGTGGATAGCATTCCCACCCGACGCCTGTGCTTTAAAGATTGCGATCCGTTCGTTAAGGTGGGAGAATCTGTCAAACGGACAGCCCGTTTCTGCACAGAGTCGAGGGTATTTTTTAAGTATTTTGGAGCTCCAGACCAGAGGTGGCTGCCAAATTCAACCAAGGGGCGCACTTGCGATTTGTACAGAGTTAGCAGTTGCGTACTATTAAAGTATCTGCGGGCCCTGTACAGTGCGCCCAGTTTTTGAGAAGCTAACTTTACTCTGGCTTCGATGGAGCCCCCATACCTGAGCTGGTCACTTATAGTTACACAAAGCATATCAATGCAAGGTCTGTTCGGAAGATTGCTTCCGTTGAAGAAGACTAGATTTTCATTTCGATCCCTTTTAGACGTAATCAGACATGATTGGGTCTTTGAAACATTGAATTCGACGAGGTTATTTTTACCCCAAGAGAAAATACTCTCGAGGTAACCATCCATTCTTTGCTTCTTATATTTTTTTGGCAAGAAAAGATTTTGTGAATAAGCATACGCACACATGGATTCACATGGATTCCGAACATCCAAATTTTACATTCTAAGTTTTGATAAATTCAATGTAACTAACTGGCGGTCTGAAAACAATCCGTATATTGCAAACATTCCTTCTTTACATCTGGGAGGTCGAATTCTATTTCCGTATATGGCGTTTCAGGTTCGCTTTCTTCCTGGATCCCTGGTTCCGTTTTGATGGGAATAGTATCCGAATTTAGTAGATCCATGGAACTGCTCAGGTAGCGTTCGGTAATTGTTTCCAGCCGGAACAAAAATATCTGAAACAGAACAAAGTCGTCATGGAAATCAAAATTGCTTGAGGTTTGAGTATTTGGTGTTGCTTGGAATATTCCGTCCATACCATTGGAGTCGTACGCTTAACGCATTATTAAAAAAAAGTAATTCACTTGATTCTATCACTTCAACAAACAATAAAAGAATAAAAATTAATCAAGCGATCCAGATTGTCGTGCGATTACAATGAATTTCAATTGTTATGAAGAAGTGAAATACAATCTCTAAATTGTACTACAAAAATTACATTGATAACGTTGAAAGTGGTATTAGTGTAAATAAAAAAAATATTAATTAACGTAAATCATTGGTATGAAATATAATAAAAAAAATGAAATACAACAATTAATTTGGAAATACACTAAGTCCAAAAAAAAAATAACTTGCATAATCCAACTTCCATGAATTTCAATGGAAAAATTGGGTGAATAAAATTTCAAATGTAATTTTTTTCGCAGATTTATTTTAAGTCTGTGTATGAAGAGGAAAGTTTGAATATTTCTAAAGTACGAAAGAAATGAATTATTGTAAAAAGCACATAAATTTATTAGATGCTAGAAAAAATGCTGGCAGTATTTGACCGGTGTTAATAATATAATGTTTAAACGGACAAGAGCTGGTTCACACTACGCTATCAAATATAAAAGATACGCCAAATAACGCTCTCCATACAATCCCTTCAGACCGTTCACACCTAAGCGTTTTTAAGCACAGATCAATCATAGACAATACACATCTCATACGTAACCGCTCCAGACGCGATATCCCAGAAGATAACTCTCCCCTTCTCCGACTAAAACAAGAAAGGGGGTCATTGTAATTACGGAGCTACCTAGACCCGTGGATGACAGATGTCAAGTTGAAAGATTTCAGTACAAAAAATATGCGTTCCGTTGCCGCTCCCTAATTCGACTGACCCCCTCTCCTACCACAAAAAAAATATTTAATAGCCTCGTGTGAAAGGACAAAAGATAAGCGCTCGCGAATCAACAGATATCTGCTCGTTTGAAGTGTTTGCAATATCAGTTATACAAACAACTTATAAAATATAATGTAAAATCCCACTGGGGCATGTAATAAATAAATAATAAAATAACCATTAGGATATAATTGTGACTGTACGTTGACCTTGAAGTTTAGTCCTAAGAAAACGAATAAGATATTCGAGGGATTATTCTATATATGTAAAATATACGTATTACCGTAAGTCGAATTCCACCGTTCCGCTTACAACAAAAATCAGACATCAACATGCTCATTATTTGTGAATATTTTAATCAATACTATAGAAACACGAATAAAAAACAGGTAAAGGTTATATTGGCTAAAAATGTGTAAGTGTTCTTTGAACGAAACGCTTAATGGATTCCCTAACTCTGGTGTACCTATTGTTACCAAGGACCGGGATTGCCAATTTATGAATTCCCCAAATTGGAGGAATTTCTGAGAATTAAAACCGATTGGATAACTTGTGGGAAAAATACTTCAATTATACACAAATTGTCGTAACGGATACCGATCAAAAGAGCATTTCCTGATTTTCCTAGCACTTTGAAAATCACAATCACAAGGGCGAAAGTAAAAATTAGTTTTCTTTGCAGGAAATTTTTAAACAAATGTGTATTTGCAATGAACTTACGTAAAAGGCGAAGCGGCGGTTAAATCCAATTTGTTCCAAGAAACGTATCGAGAACAGTAGAAGCACGAGAAATTCAATAACTTCGGTATATAAATGTGATGGTCGCTAAGATAGTCCTAAACTGCAATAGAACACAAGTACTGTTCAGTTAAATATTACTTCAGAAAAGTGTAGCAAGAATTATATTGAAAGACCACGCAAGCCACGTTGGTAACGTCAAGGAAATTCCATAGACAAAGAACAAATGAAGAAACTAATCACAAAAGTCGCAAACTGATAATTCCTACTTTTGATCAATAAAATGATAGTGAATTTACGGTACAGAAAGAATAAATTACGAAAAAAATAATATTTAAAAACGTACCTTAGCCATTCGGAAAATTCCTAGACAAATAAAAGACAGACAGTATTATGAGGCAGGTTGGGCGAACATGCAAAGAATACGCTACATAGATTGCTAAATTTATACTAAAAAGTCGGCCATCGAAGCCAGTAAATATTCTACCAAACTGGATTGAAGGAAATGCAGTGCTCGTAACCTCCTGGATAATATCTACGCCCGAATGCGTCTAGGTCACACTTGTTGTCTTAGTCATCTCGCCATATTTCACAGTCAGTTCCAGTGGCGGCGTAGGGTAGATTGGCACCCGGGGCGGTTTTGTATTGAGCACCCCTACTTAAAATAAAACACCAAATAGCTACTTATGAGATTTTATTTTACTATATATTCGATCACATTATCAACATTGATTTTCCTGTCTCTTTCAATTGATAAAATCGAAAGATTGGTTAGTCGCACTTGGCTCATTGTGGACCTTAAGTAAGATTTTATTATTCGAAAAAATGAAAATATAGTTGCGATGCGTTTTAAAATATGATATTAGTTTGTAAGTAGCTAGGTACAACAGTAGGTAGTTATTTATTGATATGTTTTTTTAGAGGGAGATTTTGTGTGGATTCCTTTGGCTGTACGAGTGAGTTGTCGTTGGCACCCCTTGGTGCTTGGTACCCGGGGCGGACCGCCCCCTCCTATTCCCCCTACGCCGCCACTGGTCAGTTCGCTTCAATGTGATCGTAGGACAAAGAATTCACTGGACCAGGAGTATTCTAACAATTACCAATTTCCAAACATCATACATGAATTGGAAAAACCTGAAATTAAATTCCATACTTGTTACCTTGCCTTCTAAGCTCGACACTTCTGAACTGTTCCCAAAATTACTATCTTACTTATTTCTACTTAAAAACATAAAATATAGTATTTGTATTTTACGTGAAAAGATTAATATATACATAAAAGCAATTTAAAAATAAAATGACAAAATCGTTGATCACAGAAATTTTTTTTTATCAAAAAAAGGTAACTTATATTCAGAATTAAGGAAAATTCTGAATAAATAGCGAATCAGAGGTAAACAAGTTTTTTTCTAAAATGTTCAATAAAATATATTTTTACTTATCATATTGTTGTTATTTCTTGTTCCTGGAAATTGTACATACTCTGTCAATAAACACTCCAATAGGTAAACGATATTGGTATGATGGCTTGCAGCCGTTTGCGATACACAGCTGTAACAATTTATTACCGCTACCAATTATTTTTTAGTACGATCCAGCTGAGGTTAAAAATCTGGGGGTCGGTGTCTCCAAGAGGGACGGACGTCTAAGTAGGGAGGGACGGAATCTACCCTTCCTACCGCAGTTCCGAGAGAGTCGTACTTTACAGGTCAACTGGTGGTCGGTTGCATCCGCCACCGCCAAGGCCTGGATAAATCTTAACCTGTGAATCCGGGCACCCCTATCAAGTCATTAACTGTAGCGAACCGCTTCGGATGAATAAAAAAACTTAATATATCTAATCGCAAAACACAGTTCCGCTGTAGCTGTTCATATCTAGAAAAATTCAGTTGAAACAAATCATTGTACATGAATATATGTATGCTGTAAAATTTATTTTGATGATAGTGTACAAAAAAAAATAATGTTATTGAAAATAAAGAAAATTTGTAAGATTAATTGTACGAGTGGTTTTTTTGCTTAACCCTTTCGTCCCGGAAAGAAAAAAATCACACATGATCCGAAGGGGGGTCCATCGGGGACCCCAATTTGTTTTGCTTATTAAAGGGTGTTAATGACATATTTTTTTGTAATTTGTTTTAGTAATAATTAGAGGGAAGTATATTCATTGTACTTTTGTAGTCATTTTCAATATCGTTTGATAAATAAAGTCATAATTAATATTCTAATGAATTAAGACCATAACGTATATTTTTTCCATAGAAAACAGAGAAGGCGGGCCGATAGCCAGCATAACTCCATGTTTTCGAATGTTGACTGGCGATTGGCGCGTAGCGGAAACGATCCAGACCGAATGATCTTTGACCTGCAAGCGAACATTATAGCATTGTAAAAAGAGCAAACTAGATGCGCAGTGTAAACAAACGGGATCTAGTCCTTTCCACTAACAACTCAGAAATTACTTGCTATCGCTTAGAATCGTCCCGATACTTCCAGCGGATGGATACGGGGTAACGCCCGAACAGAGGGGAAGGGGGGCGGGCTGGACAGATTCTCGACCGGAATTTGATATAAATGAATTAATATTAAGAAAAGTAGTAATGCGATATTAATTTTTTTAATGCAGGTCGATAACCAAATATTTTTTCTAGGATTACCCAAATTATTGAGTATGTGGTTTAAAAAACAACTTAGAAACAGCGCAAAACTCTCGTTAGTGTAAGTGCGTTCCCCTGGTCCGGTACGGAAGTGTTAAGAATATTAAAAAAAAATTCTTGCCAGAGAGCAATATTTGGGTTTTATCATTAACGCTTCTGATTTCTTCCGGTAGACGATTGAAAAAAGTTCTTGCCTGGTAAGTGTAATAATGTTGTGCAAAAGATGTACTTAGTTTTGGGCATAGAAAAACATGTTGAAGTCGATTTCGGTTTACAGTTCAAAATTGATATCAATCTTTTTCTTTCATAATTTGAATTACGTAACGAATTTTCAAATGAAGGTACTTGAAATTCTTCAAACAGGCGTTTTGTTGGATAGACCAAGGATTTATTTAAACTAGTGGTCGCCCAATGGTCGAAATTCGACCATAATTGTAATGTTTTTTTTTTTATGTTTGACATTCAGTAAGACCATAGACAAACAATATTATTCTATTCTCAATTCGACCATAGACTTTAACAATAAACTATAGAGTAAATACTCGTGTGTGAGTGTCAAATACATAGTAGTGTGTGTAATGTTTTTATTATTGATTTAATGTATTTTTATGCATAATTTTTAAAAAATATTAGCATTCTGCACTCCTCCTCTATATAAACTATAAGTGTGCGAAATTTCATACTCCTCCGTCCGCGCAATTTTCGTAAAAAGGGGTACAAAGTTTTGGCTTCACGTATTAATATATTGAATGAATGAATGATATAATTTAAATAATGTTCTTCGCTCAATTTTCATTGGAAGAAGGATACATTTATACGCGGATCCCCAACTAATAAAAGCGTGTTGTAGAGTGGATTGAACTTAGGCACAATAGATAAAATAAAGATTTTTATCGACAGAAAATTTCTAATTCTTAAAAATAAACATCAATTTTCTAATTTGTTTTACTTCCTGACATATTTGTTCCTTACATTTCAGATTTTTATCGATAATTGCTCCTAGATATTGAATTTTATTTGTTGTTTTTAATATTGTACAGCTTGATTTGCAATAATTTTGACGTTGAGTTTTAATACTATCACGTATGACAATGTTAAAATTTTTAGGAGTATCGTTTGGATGGATTGCAAATGGAACAACAAATGTCTTTTCACTATTTAGTGATAGTAAATTAGTGTCAAAAAATTCTTAATAATATTATTATTTTATATATACAAAAAGTTTATTATAAAATTATTCTGCTATGTTGTTATTATTACTCTGAAGGTATTATCACACTGTGGTCAAACCAGTTACAGACGATGTATTTATATCATTTCTAGTGCTGTTTAACGAAGTTTGAGTAATTCGTGTTTTTAATAGTTTTTTCGCGATCTTTTAAGTGAAGTCTCAGGACAGGTTTTTTTCAACAAAATTCATAGATTCGTCAATTTTTTAAAGTAAATTTTTACGTTTTGCGTAAGTTCTACTCAAGTTCTTTGATTATTTCAGTTTTATGAAACAACAGGCCAATAATGGTATAATAACAGAATTTAAATAGAACAGAACGTGAAAATTTCAATCAGATTTTTTGAAACAACCAATCTTTAGTTTTTAATGTGGTGTGTTTATATTATGTTAATTTCGCGCAAGATTCCCAGCCGTCCGGAGTCAGTGAGACTGGCATCCCCAAACGGGGGTTTGTTGTGAGGCCGAAGGTCGAGGGGACGAGAAAAAAATGGGAAGAGAAAGTTGGGTACCAGGCTATTCACATCTGGTCTAAGCGCGGGCGAATCCAAAACCAAACACCTGAAAATTTCCATCGTTCATTGCATTTTGTTTGTAAACATGCCATCGCTCGAGAGAAAACATTTTATTTTATTTAATCCGATTGAACACAATAGAATAAAAATTGAAAAATAAAAAGTCGATAATTAATTGCTGTAACACATTTTCCCATCACACGTGATTTGATAAAAGGACAAAGATGTCACTGCTCAGTTTTTTTATTCCGAACCAGGAATGCAGCAAGTTTTCAGCAGCGCCTTTTCCTACCCTTTGTTCTAAAAATTGGAACTGTACGTGGCCAACGTAGAATCCCCGTGGAAAGAGAAATAATAATAAAAAAACGTTTATTCATATTGCACTTTTTTAATTTTATCGTAGATTCTATTAAAGAAAATGTCATTGCTCAACTACAATTCAGGTTTTCTCCTGGAATGAAGCTAATTTTCAGCAGTGCCTCTAAAAACAGAAGATAAATTATTTAATTAAAATTTATAATTAAAGTTCATTCAATTAAATTAATAGCATTAAAAATAATTTTATCAAATCTCTAATTTGACATACATTATGTATATTACAAATTAGTTTATATAATACAAATTAAAAAAATAATAATAATAAGAATGTAAAAATACACTAATAATGTAAATCATAGTTCAAATTAAAGTAAACAATTTTAGTATAACCCTCATATAAAAATAAAATCAATTCAAGTATAAAACATAATCAAAATAAATAAAATAATAAAATCAAAACAAAAACACAAATATGTATTCCTTCAATTGTAAATTTTATTAATTAATTAAAATATTGTGCGGTTGACTGTGCAGTCAGCAACCATTCGCCGCAGAGGGTCTTGAAGCACTGTAAAGCTGTCGATATTCGAATAGGTAAATAAAACCAAATAAATAAATAACACACTAAATACACACAAGCCTAGTTTCATGGTGGTGAAATATCTCATATGATAAAATATATGAAATTTTTACTGTGTACATTGTAACATTATTTTCTTTTTATTTATTTTTTTTTTTTTATGTGAAATACCGCACAAGAGTCCGAACTGCTCCCGTCTGGAGCCAGTGAGACTATGGCATCCCCAATTGGGGTATATTGTGAGGCTGAAGGTAGTGGGGAGGGGATGGAGATAGGGAAGAGGAAGGTGGGGAAGTACCTGGCTATTCAGATCTGGTCACTAAACACGGCTAAAGCCATTTCAAGCAACGTTTCAATTCTGAATGGTGGTCTTACACCAGGGCGATACTGATAGTATCTATTGAACATATCGAAAAATGTTTAGGCCTTTTCCAGTGTTATCTTTTTAAAAAACATGATGCTTCATGGCATGACGCGTTTACTTTACTAATTAGATACAAGTTTGTATTAAGAATAATAAAGAAAGCATGAATATTTAATATATATTCATTGAGGTGGCGTCAATTTTTTTTTTCATATTACATGATTGCTAACAGACAAAAGAAAAAGAAAACCAAAAAAATTAAGGATTTTATTTAAAATTTATTTCGAGTTACATAAAAATATTTTGGGTTTATTTAAAAAGCATCAATTTAATAATAGTTATAATTTTTTTTCTTAAATTTAAAAAAAAAAAACTAAATATGTTTTATTCGAAAATGTAACGAAATATAGCAAAATGTAGAAATAACAACTGTTAATTGAAAAAAAACATCAAGGGCCCTACAGCTTCACTAATGATATATTTTAATATTTTCCGATATCTGATAAAATCGCGATATAGATATAATCCAATTTTTTTCCGAAGGAATTAAAACTTTGATCTATTGCAAAATATGAACTCATGTAATAAATCCTCCACATAGCGTCTCCAAAAATGACAAAGGCTTTGACGAAAATTTTCGTCAGGACGTGAATGTTATTGAAAAGAGCTGTTTTCGTGGGAAAATCGCAACAAGGGGATCGCCACAATCCAAGAAGGGCGTAGTAACCACATGCTTTTTTTAAAACATCGCCAAAGAGCTGCTCGATTGGCAAGACCTAACAACAGAGAATCCGCTAGTTTCGAACAAGCCTGTCCTGTAAATGAGACCGCAAGTGATTCTTTAGGCGATCCTTCCGAGAACACAAATAGTTGCAGTCGGGACATGAAAAAGGTTTTTTTGCACCATGGGTATACATATGACATTTAAGATCGCCCTTCCGAATACATGAATAGTTGCAGTCGGTACACGAAAAAGGTTTTTCTTCCCTGTGGGTAAGTATATGCATTTTTAATTTGCTCTTTGTAGAACATAAAGAGTTGCAGTCAGCACATGAAAAGGGTTTTTCTCCACTGTGGGTATACATGTGAATAATAAGGTATCTCTTCCGACAACATGAATAGTTACAGTTAGGACATGAAAAAGGTTTTTCTCCACCGTGAGTAAGCATGTGACTTTTTAGATGACCCTTCTGATAACATGAGTAGTTGCAGTCGGCGCATGAATAAGGTTTTTCTCCGCTGTGGATAAACGTGTGAATTTTTAAATGTCCCTTTCTAGAGCAAGAAAAGTTACAGTCGGTACATGAAAAAGGTTTTTCTCCGCCATGTGTATACATGTGACTTTTGAGATCTGCCTTCCGAGAACATGAGTAATTACACTCAGGACACGAAAAAGGTTTTTCTCCACCATGGGTATACATGTGAGTTTTTAGATTTCCCTTTGTTAAACATGAATAGTTGCAGTTGGTACATGAAAAGGGTTTTTCTCCCCTGTGAGAAAGCATGTGAATTTTTAAATGTCCCTTTGTAGGACATGAAAAGTTACAGTCCAGACACGAAAAAGGTTTTTCTCCGCCGTGAGTATACATGTGCCTTTTAAGATCTGACTTTCGAGAACATGAATAGTTGCAATTGGGGCATGACAAAGATTTTTCTACACCGTGGTTAAGCATGTGAATTTTCAGACATTTCTTCCGATAACATGAATAGTTGCAGTCGGGACATGAAAAAGGATTTGTTCCGTGAGTCAGCATGTGACGATTTAAAGACGACTTTTGAGAACTTGAGTAGTTGCATTTGGGACAAGAAAAAGGTTTGTGTCCACTGTGAGTCAGCATGTGACGATTTAATGACGACTTTTGAGAACATGAATAGTTGCAGTTGGGGCATGAAAAAGATTTTTCTCCAGAATGGGTTCGCAAGTGTACTTCTAACATCGACACACGAGGGCAGGAATAGTTACAATGGGCACAAAAGTATCGATTTTCTTCAGGATGCGTCTTATGATTTGCCAGGGAGTCTGAAAAAGATTACAGGAAAAGTTTTAAAATGAAGTAAAATAGCACCATTAAAAGGCTGAAATTAGGAGAGCACCAATTGTAAACTTGAATAAACTAAAAATCAGTTTTACCTTCTGCCTGGGTCAATCTTTCTGAGCGCTCTAGGCATTCCTTTTTAACACCCTGGAGATCTATGTCAATATCCGTATAAGGAATCCCACCTCTGTCTTTTTCTCGGGGTCCTGGTTCTACCTTGATGGTTACAATCTCCGTAGTAATATTACCTGGAGAAAGAAAACACAAAACGAACATTGATATTCTGAGACTGAGAATTTGCTATTTAATAACATCCTAAATAAATTTCACATTTTTTAAAGTATAACACGATAAATATACTTGCAGTATTTGTATTAAAACAATACATATTATTGTACTACGATTTAGTGCAATACGATAATTAAAAATAAAATAAGTCTCAAATAGCAGATAAAAAACGCAAAACCTACATTGAGTCTGCGTATATGCTAACAATTTTATGGCAGTGCGTAAACGCTTAAATTAATAATTTTTTTTTTTTGTTCTTTAGACTTTATGTCCGGGTTAAATCTTCCCCACAGGAAAAACTTAACCCTTCCACACACTTTTCCACAAATGATCATTTAGTCAATCCACGGAATACATTGTATAAGTATAATAAATACAAAACTATACAAGAACAACACGTCAACCTACCAGAGACCATATGGGAATAAACTTCACCGACTCCAGATATTTTCATATCAGAGGGTTCGGCTCGATAGAACTCCTAAATGGACCGATAAATCCTACGAATCCCTCAGTATAAATATTTAAAAAATCTTTCGTAATCCTACATGTGTTTAATATGACCGATTTTTGCATTTATATATAAAGATTCTTTGACGATTCTAATAAGCCTTAATTTTGAATTAGAGAGCCAGTAGCCGAAATAACAAATGGTAATATTTTTATAGTCCGAGAATGCCAAATTTGTATAGCAGATTTAAGAAATGAGATTAAAAGAATTAGTCTAAATTATTATTAGCAGATAGAATCAAAATTAGTTGTCTATTGATACTTGAAAAATTTATTGTCAAAACTAAATATATACTACAAGTTCCAAATTTTTATTCGCAAAGCAAGGAAATTTAGGAATTAGTGAATAAATAGAGTAATAAGTTTTATGGTCATTGTAACATTTAAAAGTATCTTTACTCCAAGTTGGCGGCTACATAATTGCAAATTAGTTTCAACAAAACAGGGTGGTCAAATAAAAATTTTATAATATTGAATAAAAAAAACAAATCAGTTAACTCTCTTCTATCTGATAGTTTAAGAAGTCTTATTTCGTTACGTGAGTTTTTACAATTTATAAAATCGTTTGGAATTTTCATCTTAAAATCAAGTGCTACGAAGTAATACAAAATGATTAATTTTTATTTCTGCAAAACAAAATATGAAATATGATAGCGATGTATTGTAATTTTTAGTTTAGGTCAAAGTGTTCAACGTTTTCTAGTTAAATTAGTGAAAATGTAATTTTCTTTTGACTGGAATTAAAAAAAAGGTCCTTTTCTAATGATTGAGAATGGACTTTGAAGTATGGTGACCATACGGTGGAATTGTATTCTAAACTGCCTCATACTATCGAGCAATACAGATTTTTTTAATGTTGATATAATTTTAAAAAATTTCCACATTCTCAAAATATCACATAGTATTCTCATTGCATCGTTATTTCATCATTGCATCGCTATTTCACGTTATTTCATAAATGTGTATGTAAAACAGTAGACTCTCGGGGAATACAACACAGTGAACTCGAATCTGCGATACAAAAAGATTAGCGCCATTCATAAAATAGTTAAATTGATAGGACTTTTGCATTTTCTTTTTTGGAAATCGTTGTCGGAGCACCACGCACATGTTCAAATTCAACTGCAAAAATAGCGCGATCGTAATCATCTCTGATTCTTCGGTAGGTATATCTTCAGTACATAACCAATCACAGTACTTTTATTTTACTAAATTAAGAATCAGTTTGTTGTGATGCATTCAGGACATTAACAAAACCATTAGTGTGCAATATCAAGTCGGAAAGGGTTGATCTTCCTATGAATCTATGTCGAAAATGGTTCGATCAATTCGGGAAATCAAAATATCTAGTACTAGGCTTTCAAAAAGTTAACATTGTCTTCATTTAACTAATTTTTACGGTAAAATTTGGATATTGGTGGCCACGGCTATTACGAATAATTTTTAGAAAAAAACTTTAGATTTGCCTTAATCACTATAAAAGGAAACTTATTGCATCACGGCTGGCAGAAAATAATGCATTTTAATTTTCAATATCGTTAAATAAAATTTCACTTCGCCAATCGATCTACGACAGCCCGCCCGCTGCCGGTTGCCGCCCGCCATTTTGTCATTGTTGGTATCCCTGACCTCACAACTAACTACGATTGTAGGCAACTTCGCGTGATACATGATGGGCGCGTAATTATGAAAAATGTGTATAATAATAATTGTAATAAATATTGTGTAGCGGGCTTGTGTATGTTATCTTTACTTTAAAAAACAGCCTACGTTTTTGAATGGTTTGTTTGGCTACGCAGGGTTTGTGTAGCGGGCTTGTGTATGTTATCTTTACTTTAAAAAACAGCCTACGTTTTTGAATGGTTTGTTTGGCTACGCAGGGTTTGTGTAGCGGGCTTGTGTATGTTATCTTTACTTTAAAAAACAGCCTACGTTTTTAAATGATTTATTTGGCTACGCAGGGTTTGTGTAGCGGGCTTGTGTATATTATCTTTATTTTAAAAAACATCCCAGGATTTGAATGGTTTGTCTCCATTCCAGTACCTACGCGCTTCCAGTACCTACGCGCCTTATTATTTATCCCGCGAAGTCGACTACAATCGTTTGTGTGAAGTCAAGGATACCAACAACACAACAGTTGACAGAATGGCGAGCGGCAGCGGGCGGGCTGTCGTAGATCGATTCGCGAAGTGAAATTTTATTTAACGATATTGAAAATTAAAATGCATTATTTTCCGCCAGCCGTGATGCAATAAGTTTCCTTTTATAGTGATTAAGGCAGATCTAAAGTTTTTTTCTAAAAATTATTCGTAATAGCCGTGGCCACCAATATCCAAAAATTACCATTTTTACACCTAGGTACACTTTCTGAGGTGTGACAAGTACAATTCTGCAGATAATTTTATATAATTAGTTTATGAGTATCGGAAAGTTGGCTTTTAATGATACTAAATGTCGCAAATTTAGTTTGGCTTGTATTCAAAATTAAGATGTTATTTTTCAGCCAACTTTGTACTACTCTTAATCCTGAATCACTTTTGTAAAACCAAAGGTAACACAACCCAGCAAATTTTGCCAAAGGTAACACAACCAGAGCGTATATCGGATTGATATGTAAGTGTGAGCGTTGAGCATGTCGATAAGGCCAAGCAAAAACCAGCAGTTTTATTAATATTTTCGATTGCATTTGCGACTTTATCACAGTTAGGAACCAAAAAATAATATAGAAATACCTGAATTGTTGTCGGAGATGGATTCCGAACATTCTTTTTTGATAAAAGGATAGTCTACGTCGATTTCCGTAAGTATCACAGCAACACTCTCTTCCGTACTTGTGCCCGGTTCTAGCTTGATGACGGTGGAATCCATGCTTTTGCGTTACGATCTGGTAGTTCTGTTAAATTTTTACTTTGTACAGAGATTGGAGGATTTCTTGAGACCTGAACGGAATATTTTCGTTCAATGTGTACAAATAAATAAAACGAGGAAAAACAAAATAGCACAACGAACATAACGAACAAGAAAAGTGACAGCAAGCATGCATAGAAATTACGAATCAAGAAAAGAATAGAGTTTGTGATGAAATCTCAGTGTTGCACTTTAAATAATCCAACAATGAACAACTTCGTGCTGTGTAGGAACTAAGGAAAACTGACGGCTTTTATAATTATTTTCTTCATTTATTGTTCATTGTCTATGGAGATGTCAGTTTGTGACGTAACCGTTGATTCTCTCGTCGTCACGGATGCCATTCTTGCTCCGCCTTTCTGAAGTAATATTGTATCAACTGTACACTATTTGTGTTATATTTATACGGTTTTTGGTTATTTCAATGACCGTCACCAATTTTTCCCAAACTCATTCAATATTTTGCACTTCTACTTTTCTAGTGACGTTTCGTCTCCACGGGATTTGACCGCCGCGCTTCGCCCTGTACGTAAGTAGTTTATGTTATATTCACCAATTAAGGACCAATACCCTTAATTGGTACATGTATGATTAAATTATATATCCATGTTACAACATTCACAATAATATATTGTAAAGTGCTACGCAACACCAACCAGGTTAGTATGCGACATTCAAGAGTACATAAGGCTAGGTTTACACTCGTAAGTTTTTTTCCCGTAATTCGCTCGTGTAAGCGATTTATGGCCAAATTACCAATGTAAACGACACCAAAAGTCACTTAACGTAATTTAAAGCATGTTACAGAACTTCTTCTTTCGGAAGTTTTTGACAGGTCTAATCGAGTCCGCGCGAAATTCCAACCTTCTTACAGCTCATAAAATCAGTTTGATAAGCTGAGGGACTTTCTGTAAGAAATAGTACCACAATGCGCCGTTGCGAAATGTCAAAAATCAAAAGACATTTGTTTTTATTGGATTTTTTTTCTTTAAAACTAGTATTTCTTTTCACTTAATTGAGTTTTCTGAAAATGAGCATCCTTCTATTCAATTATCGGTCCAAACCTTTCTAATCTCAATTTTTCTGTTTTTAAAATTACCTATTTGAATACGAAGTCGGTTGCTGTCGGCAGCCGTAAGGTAGCTGTCATTCGGATAAAATGAAAGAAATCCATTAATTTTCGCCTTTGACGGCACAAAAGTGCATGGAGAATTGTTTAATTAAAGCCAAATTCTATTTCAGCTCTTTATTTGGTCCTTTTCGTCTTTATTGACAAAATCGCGTAAATTTGACAGTAGCAGGTCGTTGTTGAAAGGAAGCCATCTTACCGCAAATAAATTTACAGATGTAAACAGTCGCATGAGCAGTTACAAAAATCGAACTTCCGTGATCATTAATTACCACAAGTCAGATGCATATGTAAACGCTCCTGTGAGTAACCTGTCAAAATGTTACGTAATCCGTAAATTTTAATTACGAGTGTAAAGCTAGCCTTACAGAGGGACGCTGTAACGTAATCTCGTAAGACGGTAGTGCAACACGGCACAATACCCCAAAAATAAATCAGGAATACACTTTTGGCCGTGAAAATCTCAAATCATATCTATGGGTTTGTTTGTGTAAATTTACAGACGTTATCACAAATGCCAACGAAGCGATTAGTAAGTTTTACACTGAGCGGAAAACTCTTTCCAATTATTCCATTCCGTTATTACGCCAAATTTCTGTGTCTTGCATTTACTCATTATCAAGAATATACATTACCAAAGTTATTATACTTTATACCCTGAAATACAGAAAACGATGTTATATATTAATTTATATACAAGATCTGGTCGCAAAACACGGATAAAGCCATTTGAAGCAACTTCTTTTAGAGTATTTTCCATTCAGACGACCGTGAACCTTTTATTTTGAAAAGTTTTATTTTTTTGCTACTGGTTTCGACACATCCGTTTTATTCAAAAACAAACTTAAAACTCTGTGCAGAAACGGGCGGTCCGTTTGATAGACTCTCCTTATTTAACAAACGGATTGCAATCTTTAGAGCACAGGCGCCAGGTGGGAATGCTGTCCTTGTTCTACCGGTATTACAATGGAAGATGTTCCGAGGAACTAGCGTCATTGATCCCCTCGGCACCGGTGCATAGTCGGGGAACACGCCAAATGCGCGCTCAACATTTGTACAGGTAAACATTAGTCACATGAGAACGGGTCGTTTCTACGACTCGTTCTTGAGTTCAACAGCTCGGCTGTGGAACGATTTTCCGGCCTCTGTGTTTCCTCCCTCCTACAACATGGGTCTCTTCAAGACCCATGTTCACTCCTTCCTCTCCTCAAAAATACCCTCCACACAGCATTTTCAAAGATGATATAGGCCCTGAGGTAAATTATTTTCCTCAGGGCCTCCTGTGTGGAGTTAATGTAAAAAAATAAAAACTTACTTAAATGATTAGAATTAATTTGTTGGGGGTAGTGCGAGGCGTTATTTTGGGGAAGGGAAGAAAGGTGGGATGAGTCGACATTACATGGAAACATTGTTTATAAGGGTGATTTGCAGGGTACTATTACTTTGTTAACTAAATTCATTTTTGATTTATTTTTTGTATTCATTTCCAAGGTTTCTGAAGCGTACAAATTAAAATATTTATTTATATTAAAATGTTTAAACTTAGTTATTAAGAATCAAGCAAAAATTTTAACAAAAAGTACATTTATAGTGGTAATAATAACAGCAAACCTAATTCTTCTTCTTCTTCTTTCGTATGGGGGGGGGTCAGAGGGGGACATCTAAGTCTGCGAGCCAGTCTAGGGCCTCAGGCGTTGCCCTGTGGACCTCATCAATCCCGCCGGGGAATGAATGGAGCAGGCATTCGTTGACCACATGTTCAGTGGTCTGCACTTCACCGCATTCACACATCTCCGACTCTTTAAGGCCCCATTTATACATCATATGGGCACAACGGCTATGGGAGCACCTTATTCTATTGATGGCGGACCAGAGTTTGCGAGGCAATGAGAACCCAGGCTGTCTCTCAGTGGGGTCTTTTACGAGATGAGCATTTTTCACCTTGGCCGATAGCCACTCAAGCTTCCAAACCTAATAATAACCATATACATATTTTTAGAAAATTAATTTCAAAAATATATTATGATAAAACTCAGACAGATCAGTTAGTCATAATAAACCCAATATAGTTTTACATGACAAAATTTAAAAAAATAACTTATGCCATTGATGTCGCTATTCCTAACTGCTGTAATATTCAAAAATCTGTTTCTGAAAACATTAGAAAATATACAGATTATGGAAATGAGATTAAAAGAATTTGGCATTCTCGGACTATAAAAATATTACCATTTGTTATTTCGGCTACTGGCATTATACCTTGCTCTCTCATTCAAAATTTAGGTCTAATAGATTTGTTAAAGAATCTTTAAAAATGCAAAAATCAGTCATATTAAATACATGTAGGATTACAAAAGATTTTTTAAATATTTATATTGAGGGATCAGTAGGATTTATCGGTCCAGTTTGGAGTTCTATCGAGCCGAACCCTGTGGTATGGAAATATCTGGAGTCGGTGAATTATGTTCCCATTTGGTCTCTGGTAGGTTGACGTGTTGTTCTTGTATTGTTTTGTATTTATTATACTTATACAGTGCAATTGCATAGCGTGGATTGACTAGATGATGATTTGTGGAAAAGTGTGTGGAAGGGTTAAGTTTTTCGTGTGGGGAAGACTTAACCCGGACATAAAGTCTATAGAAAAAACTTCTTTATTTTTTTATTCTTCTGTATCTATTTTGAATCTTCTGTATGTATTTTGTTTAGTGTGGTTTCTCATTTTATTTGTGCTTTAGTGTTTTATGTTAATATTGTTAAATTGACCTGCTGACAACCGCTTTGTCAGTTTGGCGGGTGCTTAAAATGAAGAACAAAAAATAAAAATAGAATAACAACATCTTTGAAAATATCCCGCATATGACCAGATCATATTTTTCCAGCTTCCTATTCAAATTTCAAAATAAAACAAATAATTAATATCAAGGATTTTTTTAATAAATTTGATTAAAGCGGCATACACACTTTCGAATGTTATGTTTGCGATGCACAGTATGTATGTCTTATCTCAAAGTTTCGGCCAAAATTATATCCTTATTTCCAAATATTTATCGCTCAAACATTTCACTGTTTTTAAAGAATAATCCAGCCGAAACAAAATATACTGAGCTCTTTCAAAATTCAGTATTTCAAAAAAATATTGATGCTTTCTTAATACTACGGTCTGTTTCTTGCATTTTCAGTTATATTTCTGTGCTTGAATGAATTCTATGACCCTTCCACGGTCTTTCCATGGATCCTCTAAGCCCAGAGAGTGTTTTCATCAAGACGGAACCAGGGCACCAGGAAGAAGGTGAAGGCGACCTCCCAGATGTTAAGAAGGATTATTTAAAGTATGCGGAGAGTAATGAAAAAGCAGGTAAGTTGCATTATTGCTGTATAATACGGGCATGTGCCTAGTGTGGTAGTTAAAAAAACCTATAAATTTTGTATACCTAAGTATTTTTATGAAGAAAGAAAATAAAATATTACCTTTGTTTAAAAGCTGGTTCACATAACGCTATAAATCTGCGAGCAGATATTTGTTGATTCGCGAACACTTATATTTTGTCCTTTCACACGAGGCTATCAAATATTTCTTCCTGTGGTAGGGGAGGGGGTCAGTCGAATTAGGGAGCGGCAACGGAACGCATATTTTTTGTACTGAAATCTGTCAACTTGACATCTGTCATCCACGGGTCTAGGCAGCTCCGTAATTACAATGACCCCCTCTCCTGTTTTAGTCGGAGAAGGGGAGAGTTAAAGCTGGTTCACATTGCGCTATAAATCTGGGAGCAGATATCTGTTGATTTGCGGGCGCTTATCTTTTGTCCTTTCACACGAGGCTATCAAATATTTCTTCCTGTGGTAGGAGAGGGGATCAGTCGAATTAGGGAGCGGCAACGGAACGCATATTTTTTGTACTGAAATCTGTCAACTTGACATCTGTCATCCACGGGTCTAGGCAGCTCCGTAATTACAATGACCCCCTCTCCTGTTTTAGTCGGAGAAGGGGAGAGTTAAAGCTGGTTCACATTGCGCTATAAATCTGGGAGCAGATATCTGTTGATTTGCGGGCGCTTATCTTTTGTCCTTTCACACGAGGCTATCAAATATTTCTTCCTGTGGTAGGAGAGGGGATCAGTCGAATTAGGGAGCGGCAACGGAACGCATATTTTTTGTACTGAAATCTGTCAACTTGACATCTGTCATCCACGGGATGACAGATGGCAGCTCCGTAATTACAATGACCCCCTCTCCTGTTTTAGTCGGAGAAGGGGAGAGTTATCTTCTGGGATATCGCGTCTGGAGCGGTTACGTCTGAGATGTGTATTGTCTATGTCTGCGCTTAAAAACGCTTAGGTGTGAACGGTCTGAAGGGATTGTATGGAGAGCGTTATTTGGCGTGCTATCATCTTTTATATTTGATAGCGTAATCTGAACCTTTAATATGTGGGATGTAAAATTTTGATGTTCGGAAACCTTGTCCGTTTTGAATTGTTGCTCAGGCAAGACACAATGTGTTTGTTCATATAGTCCTCTATTGCCGTACTTTGGTATTTATATTAAAATGTATATTTACAGTAAACTGCCAAACTACAGCAAAACTTAAAATTATCTGATGAATTTAAACATAATATCTCTGGCTATACAAAACTTGCTCAACACAGTATGTGCTCAGGAGTAAAATTATCTTTCCTTTAAGCATCGTTCCTGAAGCGAACATCTGGGGTCCTTCATATGTCATAAATAAATCTTCAATCCTGTTTACTAAACTTCCTTTTTAACAAGGTTAGTTAGTGTTAGGTTAGTATTCTCTCGGAAAGGAAGGACTTAACTTTTAAATGTAACACGCTCGTCGTCTGCGCATGTCAATGTACGTTATGTTGTTTGATTTTTCTAGGTTGCTTTAAAGTGGAGACTGTTAGCTGCAAGGTAGAACCAGGTCCCCAAGATGAAGAAGGAGAGGTTATTCCTTTTATGGAAGTTGCCATAGAGCAACCGGATTTTAATAGATTTACCCAGACAACAGGTAAATAGCGATTCGCACTTTTTTAACATTTTTTTTTAAATTTACAGTGCTTGTACTTAAAAGCTTTATTCCTGTTATTTTTCAGATCCATTAACGGATCTGAAGACGCAGCCTCTGAAAAAATCATTCTCTTGTCCCCATTGTAACTACTCCTGCTTTTATAAGTCACAGTTAGAGCTTCACTTACGCACTCATACTGGAGTTAACCTTTTTCGATGCTCCGACTGCAAATATTCATGTTCTCGAAAGGGAGACTTGACGAGACACATGCTGACTCACAGTGGGGAAAAACCTTTTTCATGTCCCGACTGCAATTATGCATCCACTCGCAAGAGTCATTTGATGACACATATGCGGACTCATTATGGTGAAAAACCTTTTGCGTGTTCCGACTGCAATTATTCATGTTCTGATAAGAGTAGTTTGACAAAACACAAACGGACTCACAGTGGTGAAAAACCTTTTTCGTGTTCCGATTGCAATTTTTCATTTTCTCGGAGGGCAACTTTGAGGGCACACATGATGACTCACAGTGGAGAAAAACCTTTTTCGTGCCCCGATTGTAGTTATTCGTGTTCTCACAAAAGTAATTTGACGAAGCACATGCTTACTCACAGCGGAGAAATACCTTTTTCGTGTTCCGACTGCAGCTATTCATGTTCTGACAAGAGTAATTTTACGAAACACAAACGGACTCACAGTGGAGAAAAACCTTTTTCGTGTTCTAATTGCAGTTATTCGTTTTCTTACAAGAGTGGTTTGACGAAACACATGCTAACTCACGGTGGAGAAATACCTTTTTCGTGCTCCGATTGAAGTTATTCGTATTCTCACAAGTGTAGTTTGACGAAACACAAGCTTATTCACACGTTCCGACAAAAGTAATTTGACGAAACACAAACGGACTCACAGTGAAGAAAAAGCCTTTTTTTTCAATTTCAGTTATCGTTCTCTAACAAGAGTAGTTTGACAAAACACATTCTTCTTTACAGTGGAGAAAAATCTATTTCGTGTTCCGACTCCAGTATTTCATGTTCATGGCTCACATGATGACTCAAAGTGGAGAAAAACCTTTTACACGTTCCAGCTGCAAATATTCATACTCTCGCAAGGGAGATTTATCGAGACGTGCTTACTCACAGTAGAGAAAAAAATCGCATATACGGAATACAGTTATGCATCTACTCAAAGGGTCATTTGACGACACACATGCGGACTCATAATGGTGAAAAACCTTTTCGTGTTTCTGGTGCAATTATCATGTTCTGACAAGAATAGTTTGACTAAACACAAACTGACTCACAGTGAAGAAAAACCTTTTTCGTGTTTTTACTGCAGTTATTCAAGTTCTCGGAGGAGAACTTTGAGGACAAACAAGCTGACGCACAGTGGTGAATAACCTTTCCCGGGTTCCAACCGCAATTGTTCATGTTCTGACAAGAGTAGTTTGACGAGACATGCTTACTCACAGTGTGGAAAAACTTTTTTCCTGTTCCGAGTGTAAGTATTCAACTGCACGCAAGACTACACTACACTACACATTCAGATCGATTTTTAGAACTGCTTGGTTGAAGATCTGACCTTACACCAGGGACTCTTTTGTTCTTAATTTAGTATAATTAAATAATTGTTAATAAAGGTACCTAATAGTTCTTTTTTCTGTTGTCAAATTATTTCTGTTTTGATGTTCGTTCGATTTTTAGGTTTTCCATTATTTTGTACATCTTTTTGTACTTTTATATTGAAGCTTATCGAACTAGTATAATTCTTGACACGATGTTTTTAAAAAAGTTATTTAAAATTTGGATGGCTTTTATGAAGTAGGTAAGTATTTAAATATCTAAGTATCAATCTTGTGATTTAAAAGAAAATGTTGGTTTTCATTTAAAATGAGAATAAATGCATTGTTGGACGCGATGTCTACTATTTACATAATTTCTTGTTATATTTATAAAAATATGTAGTTTATTGATTAATGGTCTCGACTCGCCTGACCTTGCCAAAATTGAATTATGCCTTACAATTCATTATAGAAACAGTTAACAACTTACGTTTCAAAGTTTTCCTGGCTGTCTTTTGTCAGTAAATACGTTTTGAAAAATCTAAACACTTTTCTCAACAACTACCCATACAACAGGGGTAGGTACCCATCACTACATTATTTTTGTTTAAGTAGGTACTGTATTTTCTTTCTAAATCAAGCACATTCAGGTTTCTTTCATAGTCACCAACAATATTAATCTAAATTTAAAAAAAAAACTAAAACTTACACTGTTTTCTACAACTTAGTAAAATTTGTTTAGAACAACCGATTATTCAAACTTTTTACAATCCGATATCTGGCATACCCTAAGAGCTGGTTCACACACAGCTATAAATCTGCGAGCAGATATCCGTTGAACAGCGAGCGCTTATCTTTTGTCCTTCCACACGACGCTATCAAATATTTCTTCCTGTGGTAGGAGAGGGGGTCAGTTGAATTAGGGAGCGGCAATGGAATGCACATTTTTTGTACTGAAATCTGTCAACTTGACATCTGTCATCCACCGGTCTAGGCAGCTCCGTAATTACAATTACCCCCTGTCCTGTTTTCGTCGGAGAGGGGGAGACTTATCTTCTGACAAATCGCCTCTGGAGCGGTTCCGTCGTAAGATGTGTATTGAACGGTCTGAAGGGATTGTATGGAGAGCGTTAAAGTTGGTTCACACAGAGCTTTAAATCTGCGAGTAGATATCTGTTGAATCGCGAGCGCGTATCTTTTGAGCTTTCACACGAGGCTATCAAATATTTATTCCTGTGGTAGGAGAGGGGGTCAGTCGTAACCAGTTCATTACCAGTAATTAAGTACACGTTAACGAACTACACAAACGTCAAAATGTAACCAGTAACACAGAGCTATAAATCTTCGAGCAGATATCTGTTGAAGCGCGAGCGCTTATCTTTTGTGCTTTCACACGAGGCTATCAAATATTTCTTCCTGTGGTAGGAGAGGGGGTCAGTCAAATTAGGGAGCGGCGACGGAATGCTTATCTTTTGTATTGAAATCTGTCAACTTGACATCTGTCATCCACGGGTATAGGCAGCTCCGTAATTACAATGACCCCCTCTCCTGTTTTTGGCGGAGAAGGGGAGAGTTATCTTCTGACATATCGCCTCGTAGCGATTACGTCTAAAGGCGGAAACATACTTACGTGTCGTGACGCGTTCGTCAAATATTCCGACTGCTCGCCGCCGATTGCGCCAGAGCGGTGGTGGGGGGTATGACGCGACACGACACGACATGTAAATGTGTTTCTATACCGCGTTTCTCGTGGCGCATCATTAAACGACGTGATTGACTAGCGGACGCTTGTTTGCAGCGTGTTTCTGAGAAAATGAACATGCAATGTTTTATTTATTTATTTATTTCAAAAACATACGGCACAACTTGTGCCATTAACATAAATTATATTTATGTATGTATTATAATACAATAACAAAACGAAAGTAACAACATAATTTAAAGTTAAATATAAAAACAAAAGGTAAAAAAAGGAGTTGAGGTAGTAAGCAGTAAGAAAAAAGTAAGATGGATAAATGAAAGCATAAAGTAAAAGCATAAATTATAAAATATAATGAAAAGTTAAAGATTGAAATAAAAGTTAAAAGGTAGGAAATAATACAGTCAAAAGAAAAATGTATAGACTATAAGATAGATATCTAAAAAATAATAAAAAGTACAAAGTTATATGTATTCAAAAAAAGTGTAACAAGTAAAGAGTAAGAAATGCTCTTAGGAGCCAAAAATTGAAGATAATATCTTTAACATTTTAATGCAATGTTTTAAAATTTTAATATAAAATGTTTAATTTTAAGTTTTAAAATTTTAACGCAATGTTTTCACATTTTGAAATAATTTATTGTTCTCTAGATTTTATGTCCGGGTTGAATCTTCCCCACAGGAAAAACTTAACCCTTCCACACACTTTTCCACAAATGATCATCTACTCAATCCATGCGATTTAATTCTTACAATCAAACTGATTGATCAGTTTCGTAAGTTTTGTAAAATAAAATATTGTAAAATTAAAACTGAATAAACATATTTAAAAAAAAAAAATTGCATTGTATAAATATAATAAATACAAAATTATACAAGAACAACACGTCAACCTACCAGAGACCATATGGGAAAATACTTCACCGACTCCAGAAATTTTCATATCAGAGGGTTCGGCTCGATAGAACTCCTAACTGGACCGATAAATCCTACTGATTACTCAATATAAATATTTAAAAAAATGTTCCTAATCCTACATGTGTTTGATATGACTTATTTTTGCATTTTTATATAAAGATTCTTTAACAAATCTAATAAGCCTTAATTTTGAATTAGAGAGCTAGGTATAATGCCAGTAGCCGAAATAACAAATGGTAATATTTTTATAGTCCGAGAATTCCAAATTCTTTTAATCTCTTTTCCTAAGTCTGTATATTTTTTCAGAAACAGATTTTTGAATAAACTGAATGTAATGGGACTGCATATTATATAAAACGCGCGGCAGGGGAATTTGCGGGACGGTGGAGCGAGAGAGGGGCGGGGTAGGTGGAGGGGAACGCGTGAGGGGAAGGGGACACGGGAGGGCGAAGAGCGGCAGAAGGGGAACGGGACGAATGGGAAAGAGCACGCAGGGAGAAACAATATCTTTATTACGAGGCATTCCAACATTCCAGAGAATCGCTAGTATTATATAGACATTCGTGGTTATCGTAGAGTAAATTTTCAATCTACTAAATACTGGTAGAATAATTATTCTGATAACATTTATCTTGTTAGAATTAAATATCACGCAAAATTATAATAAGGGAGGCGGGTAACCATTTATTAGATAACCAACAGCTCTGCCATAGTCACCGCAAGTCAATCGCTACGGTTGTTGACTTAGGGGTGCCCGGGGCTCACGGGTATGTTTGTGGGTTTGTTCGGGTCTTGGCGGCGGATGCGAATGCGGAGGGAGTCCCTTTGACCTCTCCATCCATACTTATAACATAGCCTGGCTCCGCAATGGGAGGGATGGATTCATACGTCCGTCAATCTTAGACACATTGACCCCCAGATTGCTACCGACCCCTCATACCCTTTTCCTTCCCAGAACTTCCCCTCCTCCCTTTCATAGAAAGACCCTCCTCAAAGATTACACATGCCCTGAAGGGAATTATTTTCCCACTGGAATCCTGTGTGAAGCTATAAAAAAAAGTGTCTTGGTGACGGTTCTTTTACCTGATTTTAGAAGATTATTTTGCCTTAATATATTAGGAAATGTAAGGAATAAGGATGGTGTACGACCAAATTTCTGTCTGGATGCTGGTTTTTCATCTAGACTTCAAAGGGCTGTATGGCGCTTTTTAAGAACCTTGTGCTTTCCCTAAGCAGGTATAGATTTTCTCTGGTATTCGCTTTTTGCAAAATTAAATTACACATTTTGATATTATCTTATCGTACTTTTTTATATTATTAATTTATATATTACATATTTTTTTTTAATTTTCTTCATTCATATGAAAAGATAACACGCAACACACAAAAACAATATAAAACACGCATCACTCACAAACATACATCACATAATATATGCCGATTTTTTAATTTAATTTTACTTCAATTTTCACTTTAATATAACTTTATCTTTAGTTTAAAGTTATCGTAATTTTATGTTTTGTAGTCACTAACATTATATTTTTTTCTGACCAAAATTTGATATGAAAAAAATCTTGTTTTTTTAAAATGCGGGCCTCAACACGGGTAAGCCACCCAGTGAGGCCAACATTACTAGTTAATACTTAGGAATGTTAAATATTACATCAAACAAATAAATATATCCAAATCAATTGATTACAACATGGCTATGTTTTTATAATAGAACACATTTTTTTCTCATCAATATCAAGTCTGGCAATATCAAAGCAAGTTTGGTTCTAGAACAATTTGAATTGCATACTAAAAAATATTAGAATAAATATTGTACCTATCTACAGCATTAAGTATCTACCCATAGGACGAAAAATAGTACCAACCGATGGAATTATCAATGTTAAACAGAAGCTCTTGACATGAATTGAACATTCGGAGAATTGAGTGAAAGACGATTCACTCCGCGCTCCTCACTTAGGAGGATTATGGGAGTCAAACATTAAAATCCATTAACCCTAGATTACTACTCTACGTCGCAGAGGCGCCCGCGTTTTTTTTATTTATTGCTCTCTTTTTATCCTTTGCGCGTATCACATTGACATTCAAGGACATCTCAGTCATTTGCAAGTTTTTTTTTTATATGGCCCTCCAAAGGACCAAATGGCGCTCCAAAGACGTATGAGTAGCTTGTATGTAAGTTTTGCGCTATTAATCAAATTATTAAGCAAAATATTTTTTTGTTACTTTTTTAGTTAATTACTTCGTAATTGACCATTTTTTGTAGTGTAGTAGTATTAGAAGTTTTTTTAAAAGTGTATACTTTAGGTGGTTTATTTTTTAAAGAGAAGACTGTTTAATTACCTGAGTTCCATTTGAGATTAAAGATTTTATAATAATATAGAAAATAATAGAAACAGTCAAAACATATCAATCATACTTATAGTTTTTGAATAAAATCATTAGTCAATGTGATGCGCCTCGCGGGCGTATGAGTAGTTTCTTTGTATATCGCAACATGAGTAGTAAAGTAGGGTTCAAATCGTAACTGTATAGGGTTGTGGGTACTCATCTTTTACGTTAAAAATAGCTTTTCACAGTTCTACATACAAATAGAGGCGGATGCTGAGGCATGATGTGACTTATGAACGCATTAGTCTACTCTAAAGGAAAGAACTTTTGGATCATCTCATTCAATCTTATTGGAAGATGTGGCATATACAGTTACTTCACTCTCTGCAGATGAGACAAAAATGGAATAGTCCCGTTAATAACATTCTCGTAGACACTGCAGTATTGGTGTATCAAGAAGACACGCCTCTACTTCATTGGCGTGAATAGTTCGTGTGGTATTCGTAAGGACCTCTAACGGGAACTTTAAACAACCCGTCGTGAAATTGTGTCCTCTGTCTACACAATAATAATTATTTTTCTTTATCTCAATTTATTTTTTTTTTTTGGATCTTAACTATGCATATCGATCGTGTAAAATATGATTAAGTAGTTCAATTTACTTTGTTTTGCACATTGATTCTTTGATTAAATTTGAAAGTACCTACAAATTTGGTAGGTATTTCCAGGACCGGAAGAATGTTCGTGCGATATATTTGCGATTGGTAGGTGTGCATTAGCAATAACAACGTGAAGAGCAAATATCAGTAAAATCCTACAACTATCCCATCTACCTAATCTAAAAAACTTACACCTTAAGCAACTTTCATTTAAAGATGTACTTTAAATGTATCCAAGACCGAAGTTTGTGTGGAAAATATAATGACTGAAAATATAATACCTTACTTAATAAACTGTGATAACTAACCTAAAAAAACAATGCTCATTGAAGAGAGCTTTCAAGGTTAATTAATATCTGAGACAAGGTGGAACATTTATACCATAATACTATTAATACCACAACCTAAAATTATTTTTTAACGATGATTATTTTTAAAAAAGGAAAAAAAATGGTGTAAGATCAGGTCAAAGATTAATTATCTCTAGTTACGAGCAAGCCCATTCTATAAAAGGACCCGATTGTATCTTACTAAATTGTGCTTAAATACAGTTGAATACTAACACTCGTAACAGGAAAAAAGGTTTTTCTCCACCGTGTGTAAGCGTGTATTTCGTCAAACTACCCTTTTGAGAACAAGAATAACTGCAGTCGGAACATAAAAAAGGGTTTTTCTCTACTGTGTGTCCACACATGTATCATCAAATCTCCCTTTCGAAAAGATAAATAACTGCAATCGGAACACGGTAAAGGTTTTTCTCCACCGTGAGTCCGCATGTGTATCGTCAAATTACTATTATCAGACATGAATAATTGCAGTCCAAACACGAATAAAGTTTTTCTCCACCGTGAGTTTGGAGAAAAACAAGAATGTGTCTCGTCAAACTCTTCTTGTAAGAATTTTTCCTCAAACACGCTTTTTGAGAACATATGTAACTGCAGTCGGAAAACGCAAAAGGTTTTTGTCAGTTATGAGTCAGTTTCCCTTCTTAGAACATGAATAATTGCAATAAAACACGAAAAAGGCTTTTCTCTACTGTGTGTAAGCATATGTTTCGTCAAACTATCTTTCTGAGAATAACTGCAGTCGGAACATGAAAAAGGTTTTCTCCTCTTCGGGTCCGCGAATGTGTCGTCAAATCTCCCTTTCAACAAGATTAATAATTGCGATCGGAACACGAAAAAGGTTTTTTTCCACTGTGAGTGCGCATGTGTCTCGTCAAACTACTCTTATAAAAACAGGAATAACTGCAGTCGGAACATGAAAAAGTTTTCTCTCCACTGTGAGTTAACATGTGTCTCGTCAAACTACCTTTATGAGAACATGAATAACTGCAGTCGGAACACGTAAAAGGTTTATGCCGACTGTGAGTCAGCATGTGCGACGTCAAATGTGCCCTCCGAAAACATGAATAACTGCAATCGGAACACGAAAAAGGTTTTTGTCCACTGTGGGTAAGCATGTGTGTCGTCAAACTACTTTTATAAGAGCATGAATAACTGCAATCGGGACACGAAAAAGGTTTTTCTCCACTGTGAGTTAGCATGTGGCTCGTCAAATTACTCTTACGAGAACATAAATAACTGCAGTCGGAACACGAAAAAGGTTTTTCTCCACTGTGAGTCAGCATGTGATCCCTCAAATTCCCCCTTTGAGAACTTGAATAACTGCAATCGGAACAGGAAAAAGGTTTTTCTCCACTGTGAGTCAGCATGTGTTTCCCCAAATCTCCCCTTTGAGAACATGAATAACTGCAGTCGGGACACGAAAAAGGTTTTTCTCCACTGTGAGTCCGTATGTGTGTCGTCAAATGACCCCTGTGAGGAGTTGTATAACTGCAGTCGGGACATGCAAAAGGTTTTTCTCCGTTGTGAGTCAGTTTCGTCAATGAGTCTGAAAAATAACACGAATAAAGAAATAAGTGTAAGTACTGTAAATAAAAAAAATAAATATATAAAAGCACGCAGCAAATAAACGGTTATTTACCCGTTGTTTGGGTAAGTCTTTGAAAGCGTTTAAGGCATTCCTTTTTTACATCGGGCAGCTCTAAGTCAATTTCCATGTCAGGCATTCTCCCTCCATCTCCTTCGCGGGGTCCTGGTTCTATCTTGAAGCTAAAAGTCTTCACTTTAAGACTACCTATAAAAACCAAACCAGATGAAGAGCATGTTACATTTGAAATTATAGTCTTTCCTTTCCGAGAAAGAACTACAAAAAATCTTGTTTTAAAAAAAAAAACGTTTAATAAAATAAACGAATAAAGATACCGCTGATTAACCATGTGAAAGTGGAAATTTAACCAACAGGCTTAAAGGTTAATTTAGGAAATATGAAGGTATCAAGATGTACGCTGCTGAAACACAATTTTATTTTTAAGCACATTCTGTAAGAAATCTTGTATCGCAAGCAAAATTATGTTTTTATCAATATTGTATGTGTTTTTAACGCATAATAATGGGACTTATTTTACATCCCAAAGAAATGGGTTAAAAATTTGCTGTAGGTTGATAGTTTCCCGTAAATATACATTTTAAGATAAATACCAAAGTACGGCAAGAGAGGACTTTATGGACTAACATATTATATCCTGCGAGCAACCATTCAAAACGGACAAGGTTCCATAACATCAACATTTTATATTCCACATTTTAAACATATGCAATAATGCAGCGATGCAACTTACTGGCCTTTCGAGTATTCTCCGCAAACTGTAGACATTCCTTCTTTACATCTGGGAAGTCAAAATCCATATCCGCAAACGGCATTTCACCTCCACCTTCTTCCTGGGACCCTGGTTCCGTCTTGATGGAAACACTCTCTTGGCTTGGTAGATCCATGGCAAAACCGTGGAAGGGTTATGTAATTTGTTCAAGCCCAGAAATATTATTGCAACTGCAAGAAACTAATTGTATGAAGAAAGCAACATTTTTTTTTTTAAAGAGTGTTGAATATTTTGTTTCTTTTGGACTTTTCATTTAAAACAATGATGCGTGTGCGTAATAAATATTTGGAAATATGGATATAGTTTTGACTGAAACTTTTTTTAGATAAAGTAATTGAAAACGGTTGACTGAATCGTCATTATTTGTTAGATTACAGTAACCTGACGCTGTCTTCCTTTATACTCCCTACATCTCTATAAAGTGATATGATTATATATTTAATCCGCCATCCCACTTTAGACAAAATATCGGTATTCACAAGTAAACCAACTTTCTATAATTTGTGATTATTTTAATCAACGCCTTTGAAATATACATCCATAAAACGGTTCTCAAACCAGACATCAAATAATTATGTTTGCGCCGATTGTAAGTGGCAACCCGGTGAATGGTTTTTGTTGTGGTTTTGGATTATGTTACGGTACTGAATTGTTCCCTCTCTCCCCCGCACTCCAACTCCTTCCCGCTTAAATCGCATATAAAAACCCAGTTGAATTCTCATCGCAGTTATTATTCTTAGTTAAATATATTTAACAACAAAGTAAACTACAACTCCATCTCACCACTTCCTACTGTAAATACATCTTTCCCTTCACAATTTGTTGCCAAGTATTGACCTGGAGGAACACAGAAAACTTCTTTTTTACGCGCAAACAAATGGATTCTCTAACTTAGGTGTACCAATTGGCCTAAGTTAAGCTAGATCGCATTATGAGGGTTTTAGACGATGTTTTTTTATACTTTTTCTATCTTTTGGATTCGGAATGAATACAAGGATATATTATATTTTCGTAACGATTTTGGCACAGTTTTGATGTATTCATGGTTTAAAGATTTCAGATTATTATTTGACATCTGTCATCTCTCATTGTTTTACGTTACCAAGTTATTTGGAAATGTTGCATGTTTATTTAATTTTGTACTTAACATACGAATAAAATACCAAAATATCTATTGATTACTTATTGTTAACGTGTATTATTGTAAAGAATTTAAAAAATGGGAGTATGTTTGAAGGTTTGACATTCTCTTTTGGGGAAATAAGACGTGAGAACTTTACAGACGCACTGTCAAAATAAGTCAGATGCGCCTCATACGTCATTAATTTGTCTGGTAATGTTATAATGTCGTAATAAAAAGCTTATGGGTCCGAGTGGTTAACTCATAAAATAAATATTATTTGTGTGTTTTAATTTCACATTGCATCATTTTTATTAATTTGGATATAGAAAGGGTAGTGCCAGCTGACCTTTGACATCTGCGGTAGGTAGTTTGTGCCGCCGTGAACCAAGCAGGCAATTTCGTCAAGGCATAGGTACAAAAACTTTGTCAGAATTGCAAAAATTTAAACATAAACTTCGATTAGATAACGACGGATCATCCGTGTCTCGCAAATGACGTGACGGATGCCGTAACGATTGTGATCTATGGTAATGTTCTTGGTGCTGCCATTTTTTTGAGATTTATTATCAAAGTATTATTTCTACTCTAATGGCAACTATTTGTTAAATCGCAAATATGAAAATATAATCGCGTTTTATTAAATTTGTGTCCCGATGTGGAGACCGGAAACAACAAAATTATCGTTCTAGATAATTTTGTTGTAACCAAAACCATCTGGAAACCATTTTGTTGTAACCAAAACCATCTGGATTCTAGATCACTGTATTCTTGGTAAAAGTGATGTGGTTTTGTTGTGCTTATGTTTTGTGCTTGTAAAATCCCCATGAGACACAGCACCATTCTGCATCTGAGCATGCAAAATATCCGGGGAGAAAATATCAGCATTAGAACTTATCAATAACTATCACAAGCGAGGGTTGATAAATTTAATTGCGTGAGTTAAACGGCTTCAGTGATATTATCATGAAGAATTAGAATTCAGAAACAATTGAAACGTTTGGCATGTCACGAAAGTGTCCGAAAAGTTATCAAATTTAGTTTAACTTTTGATAAAGGCCCGTTTATATTAGGAATAGTCTGTAATCCGTATTCGATAAGCCCTAGGCCGTAGAAGTTGGAAGATAGGAAACAAATGGAAGATAGATGGCAATAATCTTTAATAATTTTCCATAACCGAAAAGATGGTTCAACTTTATCTTTTACGGTTATGGATTACAGAAAGCTTAGATATATGCTGAGATTTACGTATTTTCGATCAATACTCTATGGTATCTACAATTCACTTTAGTTGAATAATAATTTTGTGAACGAATATTTACGCGGAGTTAATAAATATTATAAAACAATAACAAAACGAAAGTAACAACAAACATTAAAGTTAAATATAAAAACAAAAGGTAAAAAAAGGAGTTGAGGTAGTAAGCAGTAAGTAAAAGTAAGATAGATAAATGAAAGTATAAAGTAAAAGCATAAAATTATAAAATATAAAGTATAATGAAAAGTTACAGATTGATTCAGAAAGTTAAAACTTAGAAATTACTTGCTATCGCTTAGAATTATCCCGATACATTCAGCAGATAGGGACGGGGTATGCCCGAACAGAGGGGTAGGGGGGCGGGTGGCACAGATTATTCGCCGGAATTTGTTATAAACTATTTAATTTTAAGAAAAGTAGTAATGCGATATTAATTTTTTTAATGCAAATCTATAACCAAATAGTTTTTCTAAGATTACCCAAATTATTGAGTATGTGGTTTAAAACACAACTTAGATACAGCGTAAAACCCTCGTTAGTGTAATTGCGTTCCCCCGGTCCGGTAAGGAAGTGTTAATATGATGTCACCAAGGTTCAAAAACTTGTAAAAAGTTCGAATAAAATAATATTTTGGAACGGTACTGAGTCGTCAAAAAGTGGCAGCACTTCAAACTTAACCATAGATCACACACATATATCATTCTGTCACTGAGATTGTGTGATTTGCAACATCTGCAAAATACTTCTGGTCATAAATAAACCAATCCCCAGTTATTGGTAAGTTCTAAAATTGATATTTTCTTCCTGAGTATTTTGAACACTCATGTGTAGAACTGCGTTATGTCTAACCCGACCCAGCTTCACTTGCGCCGATCGGTACACCTAAGTTAGAAAATCCATTATTTGACGTTTAGCTTTGTTTTAATCGTCAATTTGTCTTTGAAGTAAGTAATTATTTATGGATTTGGGTTTCAAAGGCGTTGATTAAAATAATAACTAAAGTACACCTTGTAGAAAGCGGAATGGTGAATCCAATATGCTAATACGTCACTTTATATAGAAACATAGAAAAAGACAGAGCCAGATTACTGTAATCTAACTGTTGATGATGATTCTGTCAACCGTTTTCATTTGTGTTAACTTAAAGGTCTATTTAGTCAAAATTGTATCCTCATTTCCAAACATTTATTTTGCGTACACTTATTGTTTTACAGAATATTTCGACCGTCTTAAAATTTTCAAAGCTCATCCAAATAAGGGTTGCATCATTAATATGTTTTGTTTCGTGCATTTTTAGGTATAATTTTTGCATGGAACCAATTTCATAACCCATAGTCTTTCTATGGACCTACTAAGCCCAAAGGGTGTTTCAATCAAGACGGAACCGGTGCCCCAGGAAGACAGAGGAGGTGAAATGGCTTATACGGATATTGATTTTGACTTCCCAGATATAAAGAATGAATGTTTTCTGCTTACGGAGAGCACTTGCAAAGCCAGTAAGTTGCATTGCATATATACTTAAATGTAGAATTTATAAAAAAAAAAATTATCTGGCTATACACAACTCCCAACAGAAAGTGCTCGAGAGTAAATAATGTGTATGTTCTTAAAGAATCGTTCCTGAAGCGGACATCTGGGGTCCTCTTATTTTCTAAATCAACCTTATGGCTTGTTATCTAAATTTCCGCTTTTACATAGTTAAAAAAAGTATCTTCAATCGTACATTATTTAACTAAACTTTTTTTCTCTCTTTAAAAACAAGTTTTGTTGTAGTACTCTCTCGGGGAAGGACGACTGTATTTTCAAACGTATCACACTCTTCCTCTAGGCATACCAATATTGTTCTTTGATTTTTCTAGGTAGCATTAAAGTGGATACTGTCGGCTTCGAGGTAGAACCGGGACCCCGAGAAGGAGATGGAGGGGGAATGCCTTATATGGAAATTGACATAGAGCTGCCGGACGTTAAAAAGGAATGCTTAAAACGTTTTCAAATATCTACCCAGACAACAGGTAAATAACTTTCATTCATGGTTTTTTTGTGTTTTTGACTAAGCGGTAATTTTTTTTAAATTGTATCAATGAATATTCAATGAAATCAATGAATATTCAATGAAATCAATGAATATTCAATTTTTACGTGTTATGTTTTAAAGAAAAATAAAAATAGTCTTCCCTCATCATCAACAGCGACTCTTTTGTTTCGAAATGGATTTCTAGCTCAATTTTTTAAAATGTTATAAATTAGTTATATATAAAATATTAGAAAACATATCAAAAATATAACTAAAATTTGTCAAAAACAGATTAGAAGATTTTAAAAATATATTTTACACATTTGTACTCTAGTAGGTTTAATTAATTTTTCTATTTCGCTGAAATTGAATATTTTCGATAACTTTTATATAACTTTTAAATTTATTTTACGGTTGGTGTGTTGAATGTGCGTGGTTTTAAATTTAAGGATTTCAATATCATTATGATATATGGAATTGTAAGTTATAACTATTTTACCTTAAAAAATTGTAGTATTGAATATTTTTTAATGTATTTTGACTACTGCAGGTACATTTAATAATATAGGAAAGTAGAAAATATAGGTGTTTTTTTACGAGATAACCTTAATTATCAATTTTCGAACAATTTTCAGAGGGTTTCAAGTATTATCATATGATCCTCCCCAGCCAATAATACCGTATTGTAATAAAGATTTAATAATTTTATCTAACGCTATTTTTCCGAGTCTTAAAACGCAGGCAGTTCACAACGGAGTGCTGGTACCCTACCCTGATGTATGGCAGTGAGACACGGAATTGACAGAGGAAGGATGAAAGTAGACTGTACGCTGTGGAAATGAGATCCGTGAGACGAAAATGTGGCGTAAGATCGTGTGAAAAATTGGACATTCGCAAATAATGCAAGGCTGATAATAATAATAATAATATAATATTATCTTTATTGAAACGAAATGTTCATGATTTATAACTAAAGAAGTACAAATTCAGTGTTTGCTTACAGTTGTTTATAAGTTACTTTACAAAAGGTTAACAACAGAAAATAATATACAAAATATCAACAGAAATGTATACTTGAAGAGTAGAAAATAGTAATAAATTTAGGTTTCTCGTAACCTGCCTCACTAGGCTAGCCTTGATGAGGCAGTAATTTTAAGTCAATTTATAATACTTGTGAACATACGTACTCTAAGTACACTCATATTAATGTGTAATCACACCATATATTGGTAGAATTAATAATAACAATCACATTGGTACAATAATAACAAAATTGGTTTCATTACTAATTTCGTATTTGGGTGAGTGCACTGGTAAAGGCCATATCATTATTTTTGATCCAAATTTTTATGTTATTTTTGAATTTTTTTGTGAATCACAACTTTTCATTCTAACTTGAAGAATATTATTTTTAGATGTAAGCGTAAAGAGTACGATTAAGAAAGGGACGCTCAGATAGTTTTGGGCATGTGTAGCAAGGAGTGTATACGAGGAAAGGAGTGTAAGGAGAATATAAGATACATATGTGAATGATCGAAGAATTCGGGGACGCCCGAGAAAAACATGGCACGACAAAGTGAATCAAATACAAATGAGTCAGAATTATTGAAGAGCGTATTTAAGATGATGTATAAATGCGAATGAGGCAAGGAGTGTGTGCCAAGACCAAGTTGTTTGGCGGTCCGTTCTCTCTGCCTACCCCTGCGGGGAAACGGCGTGATGGTTAGATAGTTACAATTCCTAATTCTTTTGACAAATTCACAAATATCTGTTTTCCATTTAAAATGTTGTTCTTCCGATTGTCCAAGAATTAAAAACTGTTCCTCATTTTCGGTGACATTATTTATCAAAATATCGCGGCATTAGCACTAGCTTGTAAAAAATGAGCGTTGATCCGGCTTGGTAGCTGCTTCAGTGCGATTTTTGCGTCCGCTTGCAATCGACGCTCCGCTGTCGAATCCCGATGCCTGCAAGGTGCGCTCAATATTCGCTTGGCACTAGTCCGCCTTGTTGGAGTTCGTAAGATGACGTCAATAAGACTACCAGACAAATGATTTTAAGGAAAAAAAGACGTATGCAAATGGCGTGTTCGTTGAGTTCCCAAAATGCTGAAATGCATACTCGTATGGAAAGCTAAATAAACAATTGAGAAGAAAAGAGACCGACTAGGACGCAGAGGAAGGGGTGACAGGATGTTTGGCGGCGGAGTTCTGCGATAAGGGAGTCAAGGACCTCGTGCCACGGCTCACCAATCACGGATCATGTCGAAAAATAGTGGCGATATGTACCAAAAATGTCGTATGACTTTTTTGTTAATGTAAATAATCCCAGACTTTTTAAATTAGAACTGTCATTCATTCAAGGACAACCCTTGTATATATACACCACAATATTTAGTTTTGGAAGTTGGACTAAATAAATAACAGGCTTTAATAGTTCTGCCTCATTTTATTTGATGCATTATAAATTTAAATTCTGGTTTTGATTAAAATTATTGATAGAGAAGGGAAGCAAGGAAAGGGAATCTGCGGCAAGCAGGCCGCGTGCATTTTTCTATAATTTTCAGCCTGATGCAACTTCGCTATAAAATAAATTTCTTTGGAATGTTTTATAAAGTATGAGAGTTTGTTGTTGAATGTTTTAAAATTACGCTTATAACTTTATTAACAATCTTTTTCAGACTCACTGGCAGATCTAAAGACGTCTCCTGTAAAAAAACCATTGTCTTGTCTCCATTGTAAGTACTCCTGCAAGTCAGAGTCAAAGTTACTACTTCACTTACGCATCCATACTGGAGAAAAATCCTTTTCATGTTCTGACTGCAAATATACTTGTTCTCAAAATAAACAATTGATAGCACACAAGTTGACTCACAGAAGAGATAAACCTATTTCGTGTTCCATCTGCAGTTATACATGTTCTCACAAGGGCCAATTTACTACACATATGCGGATTCACAGTGGAAAAAAACAATTTTCATGTTCCGACTGCAGTTATTCATGTTCTATGAAGGGAAGTTTGACTAGACACAAGCTGACGCACAGTGAAGAAAAACCATTTTCATGTCCCGATTGCAGTTATTCATGTTCTCTGAAGGAAAGTTTGACTAGACACAAGCTGACTCACAGTGGAGAAAAATCTCTTTCGTGTTCCGTTTGCGGTTATTCATGTTCTGAAAGTGGAAATTTGAGGAAACACATTTTGACTCACAGTGGTGAAAAACCTTTTTCGTGTTCTTACTGCAGTAAATCATATTCTTACACGAGTAGTTTGTCGAAACACATGCATACGCACAGGGGAAAGAAACCTTTTTCGTGTTCCGACTGCAGTTATTCATGTTTTTTGAAGGAAAGTTTGATGAGACACAAGCTGACTCACAGTGGAGAAAAACCTTTTTCTTGTTCCGATTGCAGTTATTCATGTTCTGAAAGGGGAAATTTGAAGACACACATGCTGACTCACAGTGGAGAAAAACCTTTTTCCTGTTCGTACTGCAGTTATTCATGTACTCAAAAGATCAGTTTGACGAAACACATGCTAACGCACAGTGGAGAAAAACCCTTTTCGTGTTCCAACTGCAGTTATAAATGTTCCCATAAGAGTAGTTTAACTAGACACAAGCTGACTCACATTGCAGAAAAACGTTTTTCATGTTCTGTTTGCAGTTATTCATGTTCTGAAAGTGGAAATTTGAGGAAACACATTTTGACTCACAGTGGTAAAAAACCTTTTTCGTGTTCTTGCTGCAGTAAATCATATTCTTACAAGAGTAGTTTGTCGAAACACATGCTAACGCACAGTGGAAAGAAACTTTTTTCGTGTTCCGACTGCAGTTATTCATGTTTTTTGAAGGGAAGTTTGACGAGACACAAGCTGACTCATAGTGGAGAAAAACCTTTTTCTTGTTCCGATTGCAGTTATTCATGTTCTGAAAGTGGAAATTTGAAGAAACACATGGTGAATCACACCGAAGAAAAACCGTTTTCGTGTTCTTACTGCAGTTATTCATGTTCTCAAAAGGGTAGTTTGACAAGTCACATGCTTACTCACAGTGAAGAAAAACCATTTTCGTGTTCCGATTGCAATTATTTATGTTCTGAAAAAGGAAATTTGAGGAAACACATGCTGACTCACTGCGGAGAAGTATTCATCTGCACTTAAGGTTAACTTAATAAGCCACATTCGGACTCATTTACGTAACAGGCTCGCTTGAAACTGGCAATTATGAATCTTAAATTTTACTCGGGAGTCTCCTCCAGTAATCATTAAAAATATCTTTCACGAACGGTAAAAATGTTTTTTTTTTGTTAAATTATTTCTACTACGGTTTCTACTTTGATTTGTGTGTGTTCGATTTAACAGTGAGATTCATTATTATTGTGTACATCTTAAGATTTGGGGGGCGGGTATGGGTACCGCTGCCCCGAGAACCATCTATTGGACAACCAACACCCCTGCTATAGATCACCTTAAGGTGTTCGCTACGTTTGGCGACTTAGTAGGGGTGCCCTGGTTCAAAGGGTGTGGTTTGGTTTTGTGGTGGTAAATGAGGTGCGTAGAATCAAATGCAGCAATCTCCAATTAGCGTTATTTTAAGAAAACCAATAAAAACGTTTGATTTCAGAAATCCTCACACCTTTTTAAGTAATTAATTATATTCACAAAGTGAAACTACTTACCTCTTATAATTACTAAAGTACATTTCGTTAACAGTGTTGATTGATTGTTATAACATATTTAATTTTGGAGATCTCTGCTCTGGTTTTGTTTCTTACGCGTGTGGAAATATTTCAGATTGCCAAATAAATATGACGTCACCAATAATGGACTAACCCAATCAGAAGGACGATCGTTATTATTATTTTATTACTATGATTTTAATGTGAATATAATTCACACAAAAGTAGGTTTTCACAGAAACGGTTTGAAAAAAACTCTTCACACGAAATACGTTTTCAATTTATTTCCTAATTACAACATGAATTATGTCCACAAACTGGCTTCATTGGTGCAGTCACTCGGTGTTTATCTGTAAAAATAATAGACATCAATAAATAATGTACAATACACGCTTCCATATATTTTTTAGTAAAATTACCTAAAGAATTATGGACGCGTTATTATTAATTTAGCTAGCATGTAGGTGTGTATATACAATTATTTGTGTGTAATAAAAGCTGGTTCACACAGAGCTATAAATCTGCGAGCAGATATCTGTTGATTCGCGAGCGCTTATCTTTTGTCCTTTCACACGAGGCTATCAAATATTTCTTCCTGTGGTAGGAGAGGGGGTCAATCGAATTAGGGAGCGGCAACGGAACGCATATTTTTTGTACTGAAATCTGTCAACTTGACATCTGTCATCCACGGGTCTAGGCAGCTCCGTAATTACAATGACCCCCTCTCCTGTTTTAGTCGGAGAAGGGGAGAGTTATCTTCTGGGATATCGCGTCTGGAGCGGTTACGTCTGAGATGTGTATTGTCTGTGATTGATCTGCGCTTAAAAACGCTTGGGTGTGAACGGTCTGAAGGGATTGTATGGAGAGCGTTATTTGGCGTGCTATGATCTTTTATATTTGTAGCTGAGTGAGAACCAGCTCTAAAAACGCTTACGTGTGAACTGTCTGAAGGGATTGTATGGAGAGCGTTATTTGGCGTGCTATGATCTTTTATATTTGATAGCTCAATGTGAACCAGCTTTAAACCATTGAAATAATGTGTCAACATTAAAACATCGGTATTTCTCGTTAGCACCTACCCATTCCCTTCCAAATTGTTGAATTAAAAATAATTTAAAATCAACTTAACCCTAGATTACTACTCTTCGTCGCAGAGGCGCCCTCGTTTTTTTTATATATTGCTCTCTCTTTTTATCCTTTGCGCGTATTGCATTGAAATTCAAGGACATCCCAGTCATCGGCAGCACGTGTCGCAGGACGGTTGTTGCGTTACGGTAAGTTTGCTAGATTTTTTGATATGATCCTCCAAAGGGCCAAATGGCGTTCCAAAGACGTATGAGTATGTAAGTTTGGTGCTCTTAATCAAATTGTTAAGCAAAATATTTTTTTGTTACTTTTTTTTACTTAATTACTTCATAATTGACTATTTTTTGTAGTGTAGTAGTAGTAGAAGTGTTTTTTAAAATGTATACTTTTTTAAGAGAAGACTGTTTAATTGCCTGAGTTGTATTTGAGATTAAAGATTTTATAATAAAAAATATACAAATATAATATAAAATTGTGTTATTTTTTTAAGCAATATACAAAATTAAAGAAACAGTCAAAACATATCAATCATACTTATAGTCTTTAAATAAAATCATTAGTCAATATGATGCGCCTCGCGGACGTGTGAGTAGTTTCTGTGTACGTCGCAACAAGAGTAGTAGTGTAAGGTTTAAATAAATAAGTCATAGAAATTTCGCTGAATTCTTTCGACATTTCTAAAGTGAATTTAATGTTGAGGTGACCAAACAATGGAATTAGAATAAATAACGGTAAACTGTGCGGACTATCAAAGTGAGTATGCACTGTGCAGTATGCAATTATGTTATGCGTTTGGTGTGTAAGTAGAGAGACAAAGCTGGGGCGGCGCTGTGCGTAGAAGTGAGCGGTAGCAGCATCGTATTAATTACTTTTTAATATGATAATAAAGATATGGATAATATAAAGGAATGTTTAATTATCCTCTTTTTTAGTTACAAGTAGAGATAATGATATCCTCACTCGAATTTCATTTGCATAATATGAATAATTTATTTATTTATTTATTTTACGCCCAGAGGGCTTTAACATCATATATAAAGGCAGTACAATTTTAACATGAGAAGAAATATAATAGAAATATAAATATTACTTCGGTAGAACATTAGAAAGAAATATAAATAAAGTTGTGATAGAAAACAAAAATACATAGACGAAATAAAAATAAAAGCAACAAAATTTAAAAGTACATTGGGAAATAAAAACAAATAAGTTGCGATAAGAGAATATAAGAGTACATATAAGATATAAAATACAAGGAACAAAAATTTTAAAGTAAGGTGGTCAGAAATGTTTACAAAATACAACATTAAACATGAATAACACCTGTTTGGTTCTGAAACAGTTTTAAAAAAAAAACTTAATCCATATTCCCCAAGTCCTTCAATCATGTATTCCTTTCTCTTCATCCTTTCCTCAAAGTCTCTGCCAGGAAAAGAAGAAGATGTTCTTACCTTCATGTGGAAAATTTGAACAATATTGCCACCCAAGTTTGCATTACCTACTTGTACAGTTGCAATTTGATAGTGACATGGCTCACAACTCGCTCTTTCGAAATATCGCAAATAATAGAAAATTTCATTTTTTTATTAACTCAAAGTGTCGTAGCTTGAAACCTGGTGTTGTGCCATTATATTTGGGAAGCCAGGATCGATCCTGAAACGCCATAAGAAGCCGTCAAAAGGTAAGAGACTTCCTCTCAAAATCTATTCTCCTTCGATCATACTTCAGAACACAATACATGCTTTATACATCATCAAAAAGGATTTACAGTTTACAATCTCGTGTCGTGGCATCGGCCGCGACAACACCTAAGTATTGGTTTCTCATAGCGTGAAACCGCTACGCGCTGTATCGGGGAATTAGTAGTACTTGTTTTGTTCTTGTTATGTGTAGGTTTGTGAATTGCAGGAGTTCGGAACTGTTAAATTTGAATTTTAATATTTTAGAAAAAAAAAAAGTAAATAAATTATTTTGATGTAGTTTATTAAATTTACACAAAAAATCCTTAGTGAGTATAATTATGAATAAATGATTTCATTATTTCATGTTTATAATGTGAGAGCGACATATTCCATAAATCTATGTGCGAATACATATTACCCAAGTTTTGAATTCTGTGCAAAGGTATATTAGATTGTGCCCTAGTTGAAGTATTGCCACAATAAAAAGGTAGAACTGACCTTGTGTTTCTGGCTGGCACATTAAAATTTATGAGTGCCAAGAATTCGGGGCTGTCAATTGTATTATGCAAGATTTTAAATAAAAATACTAGATCGAAAACAATTCTTCTGTCACTCAAGTTCAGTAGATTGGATAATTGCAGTAGATAAGTGTAGTTTAATTGTTCTCTAGGTATTTTTAGTTAATAATTTAAAAAGCTTAGGATTTTTTTCTGTACTCTTTCTATTGTTTGAGAATGCACGTCATAGTAAGGAGACCATACAGTTGAGTTATATTCAACCTGACTCCTCACTAGTGATGTGTACAGAAATTTTAACGTTTTAATGTTGGTAAAATCTTTAGCCACTCTTAGTACAAAACCCAACATTTTAAAACCCTTTTTTGAGATGTTTTCAATATGTGGTATGAAGCTAAGTTTTGTGTCGAAAGTAACACCCAAGTCGTTAATTTCGGAAACAGATTCAAGAAAGAGGTTATTAATTGTGTAATTGAAAAAAATTGGATTTTTTATTTTAAAAAATCTCATAGTTAAGCATTTATTAACATTAAGGTATAGCTTGTTATCGCTACACCACTCAACTAATTTTGACAAGTTTTCAGAGAGAATGTAACAGTCATCTAGGCTTCAAATTACTTTTAAAAGTTTCAGATCATCTGCGAACATGAGTCTTTAAAAATATTACAGATGTCGTTAACAAAAAAAGATAAATAATATAGGTCCGATGTGGGACCTTGCGGTACACCACTGGATGCAAAAAAATCGTATGATGATTCCCCATTTAGTTTTACACTAAGTCTTCTGTTTGAAAGATAGCTTATAAACCAACGCAACATATTTCCACGAACTCCAGCTTTAAATAGTTTTTCTATAAGAATAGCGTGACAAACCTTGCCGAACGCCTTGCTGAAGTCAGTGTATATTGAGTCAACTTGAAGCTTCTTCGCCATTGCATGGGAAATGAAATTTTGATATAGAATGTGGTTAGTTAGTGTTGATTTGCCGGTTATAAAACCATGCTGTTCAGGATATATACTATCTTTAAATGAGCTAGTTATTTTATCCAGAATCAGCTTCTCAAACAGTTTTGGAATTGCCGACAGTATGCGTATAGGTCTATAATTAGTTACTTCGTTTTTATCTCCTTTTTTGAAGATAGGTGTTATATAACTATGTTTCCATAGAGCAGGAAATATACCTTTTGACAAAGAATGACTAAAGAGTGTGTATAGGGGATAAGCAAGAGCTGCGATACACTGCTGCTAGAATATTGGTGGAATGTTGTCGCGACCGGCATTTTTATTGGCATCTAGAAGTTTAATTTGTTTTATGATTTAGTTTAGTTCGATGTGCACATGTGACACGTTTATATTGAAACTGAGAATGTAGTTAGGTAGGGAGAACTGATTGGGTTGACTTTTATCGTAAACATTCTTAAAAAAGATCGACAATATTTTTAATGCCACCAGCCTTTCTGTCACCAAAGTACATAGTATTTGGTATATCACAGTCACCACTTTTTAATATTTTACTGAATCGAATGAATGAATTGTTAAAAATATCATTCTCTGTCTGCTTAATATAATCGTTATAACATGTCCTTGATAGTTTATTACAATCACTCCTAATTTTAGAGAATTCTGTATACAACTTCGAGGTTCCGTGATCCTTATAGAGTTTGTGAGCTGTTTTTTACGTACATTTAAATTAATCAAATCTTTATTAAACCAGACTGGATATTCAGATTCCTTATATTGAGTGTAAGGGACAAAGCGATTTATATGATTACTTAGAATTAAATAGAACTGTTCAGTATTATGATTTAAGTCATCACTTTCTAAGAAAGACCAGTCAACCAATGTAAGAGAGTGACACATACCCGAATAATCTGCCTTTCTGAAATTATAACATGATCTCGTAGACTTCAGAATTTTTTCACCAAAATCATTATACAAATATTTAATGGAGGATGATGGACGTCAGGGGGTATGACAACTTCTATGGCCTTACTCACTTTGATAGATTGAGAATTGAAGAATACGAGATCCAATACACGATTGTTAATGTTTTTGACAAGATTATGTTGGGTTAAGTTTAAGAATATTGACATGTCGAGTATTACTCTTTCACATTCCGAGATAGTAGTATTACAAGTATTCGACAATTCCGGGTCGTGCAAATTCCAATTTACACTTGGGAGATTGTAATCACCTACGGCAATAAATTTGGCATCAGGATGTTTCGTTTTAATTAATTCTACATCTTCGTAGTGGTTTTTGAAGACAACAATGTTGGCCGAGGGGGGTATGTATACAGAACATATAATTATTTTATCACTTTTGCATTTCACCAATATGAACAATTGTTCAACGTTACTGATATAATATCAAGTAATTATGAAAATACTGTGTAAGTATTGTTTTTTCCGAAATATATTTGGTTATGTTAGGTTAGGTGGTTCTGTTTTGATTAAGTCGTACTTATTTATGGCCACACGATCCTTTCAATCCAGTCCAGATATTGAGTGACTCTAGTATACACAGCGGGCATGGTGGAACCGCAGCCGATCCCAAAGGAGGTGATTCCAACCTGGTGATGGATACAGTCCTTCAGCCTGTTAGTTGGCAGGTTAATGGAGAGAGGTCCGCCGCTGTCTCCCTGAAAAAACAAACCAATTACTTTATATTATGGTAAACCGCTGCAATATTATGGGATAACGGACCTCCCGCACCACAGACACTTTTGAAGTCACTCCTCAAGTCCTGGCCATAGAAACACTTATGACCCGTTCGCATTGGTAGAGTATTTTAGTCGAGTGGAGAGTATAGTAGTAAGTAAAAGCGTCCGAACACCATAATTTTAGTATTTTTATTTATTTATTTATTTTTTTTTTAAATTTATTTATTTATTTTATAAATCAACAATCCAGTCCCGCTAAGCCAATTGCAATTGGCTTGACAGCAGGTGCTTATAATTACTTACAAATATATTTAAAGTTATAATTAACATCTTTTATCTACATTTTAAGCATTTTTTCATGAATTTTATCATAAGTATCAAAATAAATATTCTTTTTCCAATAACCAATTTTTCACCATATATTTAACCTTATTCATAGAATTATGTTGCTTTATATTGTCAGGTAATAAATTAAATATCTTCGGTATGTTGTATTCAAACGTTCTCTGTCCGTACTTATTATGAAATTTCGGAACTATTAACCCGTCGTTACGCGTGAATCTAGTGTATAGTATTTATGATCTAGTTTCTCTTTATGCTGCGGGGTAAATATATGCTGAATTATAATTTTATACCATAGTATTGCCTTCACAGGTAAAATTTTTGCACTCTGAAACATCAACGGAGTATTGTGTCTTTGTTTGAAAATGTTAGGGACAACTAATAATTTTACAATTGCGTTTTGTACAACTTGTACTTGTTTCAGGTTGGTTACAGTAGTATTTCCCCATATTGTTAACCCATATCTTATTATTGATTCTGCTAGTGACATAAATTATTTTAAGTGTATCAATTGATAGGAAAAAATTTAATGTGTACATTCTGCTAGCAATTGATCTGAGTCTTTTACAGGTTTTTTTAATATGTTTGTCCCATTTAAAAAAACAATCTACTGTAACACCAAGATACACACATTCAGTAACTAATTCTAAGCTTTCACAATTACAGTTAATTTGATTATTTTTGTGGATGCAATTAAAGTTATGAGAAATAATATTAGGATTAAATTGAAATTTGGCATTAGGTGATCTTATATGCATTACTTTAGTTTTTTTAGCATTTATTAATAGCCCTGCATCATGTGACCATTTACAGAGTTGATTAAAGTCAATTTGTAAGAGTTCAATTGCAATTTTTAGATCTTTGTGTGATATGACCAATGCCGTATCATCTGCGAATACAAAATGTTTTACAAAAGAGAAAAGTTTTTTCATTATAGTTACATAGATTATATATAGTGTAGGTCCCAATATGGAACCTTGTGGAACTCCTGCAGATATATTTTTTGTTTTACTAAATGTATTATTTATTTTGGTACATATTTTTCTATCTGTAAGATAATCTTTAAATAAATTTAACAAATTTCCTCTTATTCCAATTTTTTCTAGAGTTTTTAGCATTTTTAAAGAGTTTATTGTGTCAAAAGCTTTAGAGTTGTCGATAAATAAAACAATAACATGTAATTTATTATTTAACTGATTATTTATATAATTGGAAAAATCTTGCAGTAGTTTTTCAGTGTTTTTGTTTTCTTTGGAAGCCATATTGATTTGGATATCTATGATAGCGAATTTTTCAATGTAATTATTTAATTTATTTGATAAAAATTTTTCAAGAATTTTTTCTAATGCTGGTAGAATACTAATTGGCCTATAATTTCCCAGTTCAATGTGTTTTCCACCTTTAAATATTGGTCTAGTGATGCTACATTTAAATTCTTGTGGAATTTTTGCTTGCTTTATTATATTGATTAAATGAGTTATTATTGGCCCAAGAGTTTTTATATTTCTTTTTAAATCAAACATTCTTATATTGTCAATACCTGTGCTTTAAGAGTTTTTCATTTTTTTAACGATATTTTCAATATCAGTTATAGTTGCTCTTGGTATATATAAACTATGAGGTAGTTCTTCCAGTACTATATTAGAAGCTTTGTGATTGCATTTATGTAACATGTTGCTGATGCTATCCGAGAAGTAATTCACAAAATCATTTGACACAGAATCCTCAGTTCTATCTTTTAACATGTATCGTGTTATAGTTTCATCACAATCGTTTTTGGGTTTACGTCCTAAAATATTATTTATCTCATCCCAGGTTTTTTTGTATCATTAAAACAGGTTTTAAATTTATTATTATAGTATTTAGTTTTATCTTTATTTATAAGTTTATTGACGGTTTCGTGTTTTTTTGTATTCTGTTTCATATGTTTTGTTTGTTGGTGTACTTTTCCATTTTTTATATAGTTTATCCCTTTTATTTATATTACATAATAATTCACTGCTTATTCATTAATTTATTGCATAAGGTCGTGATTTCGGTTTTTGCACTATCGTTTTTGAACTACTATTGTAAAAATTTAGTAGAGTGTGTTAGTCAGCTCTTTAGTCGATTCAATCCATTTCATTCTAATTTTTCGGCGAGTAGCGCACCCCTCCACGCGTCCCTGCGCACTAGCATGCGCAAACCCGCCATTTTAGCAGAGTTCATTTGTAGACGCGCGGAAATGTCGTGGCATTGGAGCGAAGATGGAACACTAAAATTATTTATTAATGCTGCCATTAATCTCTTTTCGTATCTATAGTTTATTTATTTTCATTTTACTAATTTATTCTTCCACCTCTTCTAAAATTTCACCTCTTCTAAGGATTACAATATGCTTAATTAGCGTATTTACTTTGCTGTGTAGCAGCCCGCCAAGCGTCTTCATCTTGCAACGGGCGGCGGGGACAAATGTACTCTACTTGAAAGAAATGCGAACGATTTTCGGCGAGTCAAGTGGCGAGTTACTCGCCACTCGACTTAACTACTGGCTTAGTCAGAACAAGCCTTTACAGAGCTTACAACTTGCAAAACACGAGCGCCCGTAGAGCCATTAACGGAAAATATCACATTGTAAGCTGTACTTAATAGTATGCTTCCATTTCTTATGTATTAAAAAAGAAAAATCCTCCCAAAAATAAAGAATTTCAAAACATCAAAAAAAAATTTAAATTTCAAATTTTCCAAATATCAAAAATTTCAAAAATTAAAAATTTCAAATCACCATATTATTAATATATTTTTTAAATCGCGTATTTGCTTCAAAGAAATTCAAAAATTTATTATAAAAATATTCTAATTTCATGATTTTTAAATTTCTTTGTCCTTCGTAAATAAGTTTGATAGTCGTAAATAAATATAATAGTCGTACATAAATATAATAGTCGTAAATAAATATAAATTTAATAAATAACTAGTTCAAGATAGTTGTTGTAATTATGACTTCCAACTAATACTCACACAAGTGCTCTATGATGTTATATTTGGCCAGTGAAGGGAATTTGAATAGGCCAGAAGTTATGTAGAATAGAGCTACGAGATGTTTACTGGGGAAAGGCAAATGTGCAATCAAATGAGAGAGGAGCTAAATTTGATTCCAATAAAAAAGAGACTGCTGTTAAATGTATTAATTTTTGTGCATTTGTGTATTTTGTGTAAAGCTCACTTTTCAACTTTTTTGAAAAAAAATATCCAAATTTCCAAAATATCGCATTTTTTAATTTTTTAAATATCATTGTAAATTGGTAGGTAATTAGGTTTAATTAGGTATTTTCAAATTGAATAGTTTTGAAATTTTCAAATAAATAGTCTAAAAAATGTTAAGAAAATGAGACTAACGCTGCACGTGTCTTTGCCACCATCAGAATTGCCGGCGCAGAGCTGTTGCGGGATAACACCTTGCTTCATGGTTCTCGTCACTCCGAATCTCTCCCGGCACTGCTGGTTGGTGAAGAAAGACAGATCCACCGACTGCAAGGTGACCGAGCCACTGCCAGCTGAAATAACGAAAATATTTATTTATGATGTACATCTATATAATTTTTTTTTACATATATTTTTTTGTCCTTGCCTGTCTCACTAGGAGATCCCGTGCCGAGACAGACTATTTTACCAATATTTTATAGGTATTATTAAGGTACATTTTACAATAAAGTTAAAATATTTGACAAATAATTTTAGGTTGGTATGTATGGTAACAGTAAAGACATATAGAATTATATTTGGGTGAGATGACTAATTATTGCACGACCTTTTTCGATGATCCATTGTTTGATCAGGATTTTGTATATGTTAATATTATTCGATTGTCTTGTTTTGTCAGGTAGGTTATTGCATATTTTAGACGCAATGTATTTGAAATTTCTTTGACCAAATGTTAAAATGAGGTCTCCTTTATACCACCAGTTATAAAATCAACGCTATTTAGATTATTTTTTTCAGGGCCGAGTCTTTAAAACTGTGTCAACATTGGTACGTAAGTTCTGTACCTGTTGCATTGGCGGCCTCGCCTTACCACGGAAATTATTCGGGCATAGACTCTTAATTTATCCAAGATGTCTGGTATTGATAATAAACTGTTCAGAAGCTTTTACGCCATCAGCAGTAATCCGACCGCCCTCCTATAACGAAGGCTGCAGGCACATTCCCAAGATAAAAGCTTTTGGAAACAGTCATGGGTGAAAATCCTCTCATGGAGAGGTTTTGTAAAATTTTCTTTAGAATTTTTTCGATATAAAATTAGTACGATGTACTTAGGCCACCATACCCGAGATCCACTCTCAAAAATGCTACGAAACCCCTGTCCAATAAACAAATATGTGGCTGATTTACAAATCTTTTCAATGTGAGTATACTCCTGTTGAGAATTGTGAATAGTTTAAAAAAAAAAGGATCATAGTATACCTAGACTTGTTCTTCCCCATCCAATGGCCTTCGCAATTGTCTGCTCCACGGTTTCATTTTGCCACAAACAGATGGGCCGTACGAAATCTGTTAACCTGTCAAAAAGCCAACAGAATCAATTTTTTTGATGAAAATAGTAATTTCCTTGATGGAAGACAAACATTGATAAATGCTCATCAAATGTATTGTGGTGAAAGATCAACATTATGAAAAAGTTGTTACGAATAATTTAATCAACCATTCAGTCTGTATAAGTACAGGTGCATTGAATGGTTATCTAATTCTGTAAGCAGTTTATATTTTCATCATTTTCGGTTTGTATTGTATCAAAATTCGGACATACCATTTTTTGACATTGAAAGTATTGCAGAACACTCTAGTGGTTATGGCGGAAAACATGTATGATAGAAGAAATAATAGTAAATAACCCTTACTTGGCAGGTGTGGCTAGCCTCAGCAGCGCTATGTCGTGATACTTGCTAGGTGCTTTGTACTCTGGGTGGACGATAATGGACTGTATCTGGATGTCCTGTAGTTCCGTATCGTCCTTGGTAAAGTCCAATTCACCGAGGCGGACTATTTCTGGTCTACCGCTGGAAAATGTAGCAACAAATACTGCTTTATAATATATTTTCTTTAAGTTTGTTTTTATGTGCATGGCTGTTGATAATAAGGAACTCCAGTGAAAAATATTATGGCTTTAAAAAAATATGTTCATATAGACCAATATACGCTGATTCTGAATATATAAGTTTTATTACATAATATTTAACGTAGAGATTTTAAAAAAATATTAAAAAGCCCATTTTAAAACGTGTCATTAAAACACCCTATTGTTGGATTTTGGCGGCGTGACGTCACCGCGCCGCGTCACCTAGGTCAATGTTGTATAGAAATCAATAGAAATGAAGACGCAAGCCGTTCGGCATTCCGTGTTATTGGTTTATAGAGAATTGGACATATAATAGTTTTTGTTTTTATTGAAACGTTATTTAGGCCTAAATAATTCAGTATAAAAAACAAAGTATCTCTATTAGTTTATCTATATTATTTAAAATATTCAAAAACTTTGACTGTACCAAAAACGATCGTATTGCCCAGTAATGTCTATGAAAACGCTCTAATGCTGAAATTCAAAATGGCGGGAGTCGAACAGCTGATTCCTGTTCCCTACAAGATTCATACTTCGGTTAGTCATGATGACGTCACACTAGATTTGGTGGTTTTCGGGGGATCTTGAAAAATTAAAACTTTGACATTTATTTTAACAATTTTTTTTTTTTTTTAACTTTATTTATTCTCATTTCTTTGTACATATAATGTATAAAAGCACATATAATAACATAATATATAATAACAAATAGTATGAACAAGAGATGAAAACCCACTAAGGCACTGCCTGAGTGTGGGTAATATTAAAACAAAATACTACATTTCCAAGTACCCAAAGTATAAAATAGACATATAAAATATAAAGTATAAAGTTAGTATAAAAAGTTAGCAATACATTGGTAGAATAAGAGTAAAACTAACTATAAAAATAAAAAATAAATATGCAGTTATTTAAGTTAGAAGGTCATTCATTATTCATAAAAAAAATTTAAAAAATTTGACTGGAATTCTCTATTGTCCACTCGGTAGGCCAAGGCACAGTTCAGAAAAAAACTACAAGGGTTGTGTGAAGAGAGGTTGAACCTGCAATGGCCACTGAATTAATCCAGGACAGGGAAGCAAGTTAATTTATCTAAAAAAAGTTATTTTTTTAAATTGCGTCATTTGAGAACTCACCTAACTAGTCCAGCGTTCCTGGAAAAAGTGCAGTGTGCTGCAGTAAGCACATAAAACTCGCTCACCAAAGAACCACCGCAGAGCCAAGAGAAGCCAGCATTCTCCGTTAGCCGCCAGCCTATTGCTACCTATAAAAGTCAAAATAGTATAAGTTTTGAAGATGAGCTGATGAGAGAATAAGAAGATGTGAAGTTTCTCAGACAGACAGATACAAAGGGTATAAGAAACATAGAAAAGCAGACAACTTAGAAGATAAGACGATTTGAAGATGAGAAAAAAAGAAGATAAGATTGAAAGAAAATGAAAAGATTAAAAGAGAAGAAGATGATAAGATAAGATAAAGATATTGAAAAATATAAAGATAAGAAGATAGGAAGGTAAGAACAGATGGTTGCATGAAATGTATGTATTAGAGTTTTGAAAAATTTTAATCTTACTATGTGGGGGAATGCTCCTGGATCTGTGACGGTGGTGCCCCCTATAACGCCGAATATAGGTTCATCTGGTTCCGGACAAAACATTGCTGAATGTTCCAAGCACTCTACGAAAAAAATTAAATTTATATTCGGCCTTTTTCGATTTAAATTCTTTTTACATTCAATTTTAAAGGTTTTTTTTTTAAACATAATCATCATTGTTAAAATAATAAATTATTTTGCTTACTTTGTTGGCTAATTCTAACGCGGTTTTTGCTTCCAAGTGAACCGACGACTCGATCCATTGTTCCTGGTTTCTTTACATCATCATCATCAGTACAGCAGAATGTCAGTCCATCCGCTGTGAAAACCAAACCAGTGTTAATAATGCTACTTTAGTAATGTGGTCAGTGACTTGACCTTTTGAAATATTGGCATACAAAGCTCCGGATCAAAAAGGCCCCTTTCTCTTTCATCATGAGTTTATGTTTAATGGTTGTTGAAAAATTGATTTTTTTAGTTGTTTGTTGGCTGTGGTCAGTGGGAATCATAAGTAGAACCTTCATAAGCGGGATCTGTGGAGTAGCGGTTACGAATGGGAGTATAACATATTATGGTATATCAGTTGTTTTCAATTTCGGCTTGGTTGAAATGTCGAGCTCAGCGCGATTAGGAATATAATCCATATATGGTTAGTTGAGTTCTGGATATCAGCAATATTAAGTAAGTGTATGGTTCATGATTTTTTATTAACACTTCCGTACCGGACCGGGGGGACGCACTTACACTAACAAGAGTTTTACGCTGTATCTAAGTTGTTTTTTTAAACCACATCCTCAATAATTTGGGTAATTTTAGATTATATATAAATAAATATTTGATTATCGATCTGCATTAAAAAAAAATAATATCGCATTACTACTTTTCTTAAAATTAAATCATTTCTAACTAATTCCGGCGAAGAATCTGTCCCGCCCCCCTACCCCTCTGTTCGGGCGTACCCCGTACCTATTTGCTGAACGAAGCGAAAGCAAGTAATTTGTAAGTTGTTAGTGGAAAGGACTAGATCGCGTTCGTTTACACTGCGCATCTGGTTTGCTCTTTTTACAATGCTATAATGTTCGCTTGTCGTCAAAGATCTTTCGGTCTGGGCCGTTTCCGGTGAACGCCGTTCGCCAGTCGAGATTCGGAAACAAGGAGTTATGTTGGCTATCGGCCCGCCTTCTCTGTTTTCTATGGAAAAATACACGTTATCATCTAAATTCATTAGAATATTAATTATGGCCTTATTTATGAAACAATTTTGAAAATGACTACTGAAATACGATGTATATACTTCACTTTAATTATTACCAAAAAAAATTATAAAAAATTATGTCATAAAGACTTTAATAAGCAAAACAAATTGGGGTCCCCGAGTGACTCCCCTTCGGATCGTGTGTGATTTTTTTCTTTCCGGGACGAAAAGGTTAAGAAACACTTATTGTTTCTTTGTAAAACCAAACATATCTGTCAACGTGAGTGGTATATCTATGCTGTCTAAATCCATCTAATGCCAGGTTAGATTGGTACATTTTTTAACAGAATGATGAGTCAAAGTTAGCTTACTTAAAAATAATATGAACTAATGAATCAGGAAAAAAGGTTTTTTACTGTCCAAAAGAATAGACACTGTTAGTTTTATTTTGGACTGTGATTAAAAGTGGAACATTTTATAGTTGCATTAATAAATTAGGCTCTGGAAATATGGAATTTTGTAACTGTGGCACTCTATAAACTAAGTTAATGATTCGATTTACACGAAATTCATAAAAGTGCCAATATATCAAAAATTAATGATGTTGATTTTCTAGTCCATCGTGTGTTGGCCTGTCAGCCCTAATATCAGGGATATCGTTGACTATTGCGACACCGTGTGCGACATTATTCAGTTCAGTTCATAAGTGAACTCTACCATTTGACAATGAAATGATTTTTTTTTTTGATTCCGCAAACATTTAAATGCGATTCTCTTAGCATGCAAAATTAGTAGATTGAATGGACGCATGACATGGTCCGATTATGTAACCCAGAATCAAAACATAAAAAAGACAATAAAAGAAACACTTCACAACCGTTAAACGGTGTTTTAGTAACAAATAGTAAAATACTGTACAATGTTAAATTCGATATGATGCTAATAATGAAATCTCTAACTTTGGCAACATCACATTTGGCATTCCATGCATCCGTTACGTGCGTTTTTTTTTACACGAGCTCCACACAGGAGGCCCTGAGGAACATAATTTCCCTTAGGGCCCATGTCATCTTTGGGAATGCTGCGTGGAGGGTTTTTTAAGGAAAGGAAGGAGAGGAGAGTTCTTGGAAGGAAAGGGGCTTAAAGGGTGGGTAGTAATCTGGGGTTCAGTGTGTCCTGGTCATCCACCTCCAAGACCCAGACATACCTCACCCCATGAACCCGGGCATCCCTGCTAAATCACCAAACGTAGCGAACCACTTGGGGTGACCTATGGCAGGGGTGTTGGTTATCCAATAGAGGTTCCCGGGACGGCGGTACCCATTCCCGCCTGCCAAATTGAAAGTTAATGCGTTAGAAGCGTTGTACAGGGTGACAGTTTCTACAAGTCTCCATAAATTGCATTTTTGTTTATAAAATGGTTAATTTATTATTAAATTCCTGGAACTAAATAAATTTACAATTTATTTGGGTTATTTTTCGTTAATTCAAGTAATGAAGAATAATTTCCATGTTGTAAATTGTACAATAATTTTATATCAGAAAATAGGGTTGCACGGTTACACCAATATTCAAATTGAATTTATAGTTTGTCAAATAAGAGTAGAAAATATTAAAAATGAAAAAGATAAGAAATTAAAATCGAAGGAGCAATGTCGTCAAGGTACCATAGGTTAATTAACAAAAATTTGATTAAATGATGTTATACAAAAATATTTTCGTTCATTTAATTTAACATTTATTTGAATTTAATAGTGTGCAGAAAGGAAGAATCACTAATGGTGAGTTTTTTTTTACATGAGCTCCCTCAGTAAAATAATTTCCCTCGGGGCCTATGACATCTTTGGAGATGCTGTGTGGAGAGTTTTTTTTAGGAAAAGAAGGGGAGAAGAGTTCTGGGAAGGAAAAGGGTTTAAGGGGTGGGTAGGAATCTGGGGTTCAGTGTGTCCTGGTCATCCGCCTCCAAGACCTAGACAAACCTCACCCCATGAACCCGGTTTTAGTTAAATTACTTTTAGATCTGATTTAGTTAAATATATTCAGTTCTAAAATTAGAGACATGATCTAAAGCCCGGGCAAAGCTAGGTACTAAAGCCAGTATTAAATAAATAGGAGCAGTTTCTAAACTGTGCTATTTGTTTTATCACAATATTGAATTGTAATATAATTGATACAACTTGTAACATAAATTAATTTACTGTGTTAATTAAATTACTAACTTAATTTGTTACTAAATATGTTACTTAAACTACTTAAATGAATTGCATAAGTTAATAGCTGTACACTGTACCTACACAATCTGTAAACTTCATCCGCCATAACACAGGGACATCCCTAGCATGGCGGATGAATTAACACAATTTTTTGTTCATTGTATAAACTTCTTTTAATAAATAAATAAATAAATATCTTTATTCTCCATTACGTTTACACAAATTGCAAAGGTGTTATAATAATATATCTAAATTGCAATGGAAAAATATTTTTTTTCTTTTTTATGCCTATTTATTTTTTTATCAAACGTTTAAGTTATACAGCTTTACCCATGAGTAATGTGTTTATTGCTATTTGAACAACAGTGTTGACCTCCTATATTTTCTCCTCTTATTTAACGAACTGTACGTACGGTTTTATTTTTAAGTGAATTTCGTTATAGGGATGTTTTTTATAACATAATGTATGTGTTGGTAAACATGTATCAAGAAATAAACGTTGTTGTGCAAGTGATGTATTCAAACGTATGTTTTGTATTGTTATTTTTTTGGTAATTAAAAACAGTTTCGAAATTGTTGCTGTACTTTTTGTTTAATAATTATTGATCTGAGAAGTTAAGTGACAGATTTTTTGCAAATTCGAAAGCTTGTTTTTTTTAATTTTGGATTTTTCGACAGTTTGTTTAAAAATGTTTGTGGTAAGTTTTTTTCTTATTTCAACTGTGTTGTTAGAGTTTACCTATTACAAATCTAAAAGATAATTTAATCTATTTTGTAATATATAATCAAAAATAATTTTAAAAAATACCCAGGACGTTAAAAACAATTTTAATTTTTTTTTTTAATTCAATGAGAAATCATCATTTTTAACAGTTTATACAACAGATAAAATGTACCTACTCATTGACTAGTTAAGCAACGTTTATATCCTTCCATGATCTATGTTATGTCGTTTTCTAATTTTCGTTCTTTGATTAAGGTAACATGAACGGTTGTCTTTCAATTGTATAAAATATTCACGACGTTTATCAGAAAGACCATAAATTTTTATTTTTTATTTATTTTTTATTGTTTAATTTATAAAATTGTTACAGCATTGTACAAAGTAGTAGGCAAAACGAAATAGTGAAATGCATAATTCAATGATTTTCTACACCAATTAGTGCTAGCTCTTGAGCTTGGCGTAGGAGTTATTTCATTATTAAAACATAATTCTACATATTTTTTATTTATTTATTTATTAAAAGAAGTTTATACAATGAACAAAAAATTGTGTTAATTCATCCGCCATGCTAGGGATGTCCCTGTGTTATGGCGGATGAAGTTTACAGATTTTGTAGGTACAGTGTACAGCTATTAACTTATGCAATTCATTTAAGTAGTTTAAGTAACATATTTAGTAACAAATTAAGTTAGTAATTTAATTAACACATTAAATTAATTTATGTTACAAGTTGTATCAATTATATTACAATTCAATTAAAATAGCAAATTTTTACTCATCATCGTTACTGAATGTAAGGATCCATTTTGATAATTTTTTTTTAAAGATATGGGGTTGGGTTTCGGATTTTAGGTTCTCGGGGAGAAGGTTAAACATTTTAGGAGCTAGGTACATGAAATGTCTTTGAGCTGATGTGGTGCGTAGTGTAGGAACATTGTAGTGTCGTTTGGTTATTGTTCTGGTGGTGTAACTGTGATGTAAAAGAGTTTTTTTCTTGTATTTGAACATGAAATGTGTTAGTGTAAATTTTAGATGAAGTTGCCGTATGTTTAAGACATTATATTCTGTGAAGAGTCTATTGGAGGAATATCTTGTTGGTCGCTTGTTGATAGCACGTAAAATCGTTTTTTGGGCTTTTTGCAGAGGATCAACAAAATTAAGAGCACAGCCGCCCCAAATTATGATGCCATATGCTAACTGGGTATAGTGTACAATAAATATAAACTTAAGGGGGTATTCTAGTCTAGAAGCACGAATTGTAGGTGTTTTTTCAGGCGCAATAAAAAAAACAATAATATTTTTACCAACGTTTATTTTAGCAAATATTTATTAAATATTAAAGAATTTATTAAACATTAAAAAAAGATCCGAACGAAAAAATTAAAAACTCACAAAGTTACAGGGTGTTGAAGTGGGGGTTCTCAAAAAAATGGCGCGCCCTGGTTGACACGATTGCAACCCTCCCAGTAATAAAAAAAAAAATAATAATTCTTAATCCAAACAAATGCGGCTATGGCCCGAAATAAGGAAAAATAAAAAATAAAAATTTCGCAAAATGGCGGCTGTTTGAAATAAAAAACACGTTTTTGTACCAGTTTTTTTGACTTTTTTGTACGAAATTTTTTAAATATAGTGAAAATTGAAATTTTGTTATAGTTCTAGTTTCCGGCATAGAAGAATGTATATAGAATGCTCACAGCAAATTTCAAGTAAATTAGTTTAGTAGAACTTGAGATATCGTGTCAACCGTCCCGAAAAAAGTGGTTCGGAGAAAAATGCGTTTGAAATTTTGTTCTATTTAGATTTTGGTTAGATTCCGTCTAAACCGCGACATTAAAACGGTTATAACTTTTAAAATAATGCGAATTTCGAAAAATCCTTTTAAGCAGATATTTTTGACGGCCTCCGTGGTCCCGAGGTAAGACTCTGGACTCACAATCCGAAGGTCGCGGGTTCGAACCCGGCGTGCGCAAATAAATTTTATTTGATTAATTTGTGTTATTTCACAATTTATTCATTTAAAATAATATAAAGTATATTTGCGCCACGTTCCAGAGTGGAAGATACTATCAGTATCGCCCTGGTGTAAGACCACCATTCAGGATTGAAACGTTGCTCGAAATGGCATTAGCCGTGTTTAGTGACCAGATCTGAATAGCCAGGTACTTCCCCACCTTCCTCTTCCCTATCTCCTTCCCCTCCCCACTACCTTCAGCCACACAACATACCCCAATTGGGGATGCCATAGTCTCACTGGCTCCAGAGGGGAGCAGTTGGGACTCTTGTGCGGTATTTCATATAAAATATTTTTTTTTTGAATATTTAAACTTTGGAAATATGAAGAAAAAAAAATTGTTTTTTTTTTTTTTCTAGACTAGAATACCCCCTTAAGTACTAGGTTGTTGTGACATTATTTTTAATATACCATGAAATGAAGTTATAACATGCTGATTGGTGATGTTATGGTTGTTAATTATTTTTTAAATATTAATTTGACTTTATTCTTGGATGATACGAAATCTGTTATTTTTTTTACTTCTTCGGGAAGACTATTAAAATATTTTAAGCCTTTGTAAATATAATTATTGTGCTTTTGTTGTGTTGAAAATAAAGGAATTTGGATGTTTAATTTATGTTTTAATGATGAGTTAAGTTTAAATTTTTTGATTACATTGTCTTTGAATATTTGTAAATTGAATCTTTTTTATAGAGGTCTTCAATTTTTGGTACTTGGAAAATTTTGAACAATGATGCTGAAGGAAATGTTGGTTGTTTTTTCAAATTACTTTAAAATTGTTCTCTAGACTTTATGTCCGGGTTAAATCTTCCCCACAGGAAAAACTTAACCCTTCCACACACTTTTCCACAAATGATCATCTAGTCAATCCACGCGATGTAATTGCATTGTATAAGTATAATAAATTCAAAACTATACAAGAACAACACGTCAACCTACCAGAGACCAAATGGGAAAATACTTCACCGACTCCAGATATTTTCATATCAGAGGGTTCGGCTCGATAGAACTCCTAACTGAACCGATAAATCCTACTGATCCCTCAATATAAATATTTTAAAAATCTTTTGTAATCCTACATGTGTTTAATATGACTGATTTTTGCATCTTTATATAAAGATTCTTTGATAAATCTAATAAGCCTAAATGTTTAATTAGAGAGCTAGGTATAATGCCAGTAGCCAAAATAACAAATGGTAATATTTTTATAGTCCGAGAATGCCAAATTCTTTTAATCTCATTTCCTAAATCTGTATATTTTCTAATTTTTTCAGAAACAGATTTTTGAATATTACAGGAATTTGGAATAGCGACATCAATGATATAAGTTATTTTTTTTAATTTTGTCATGTAAAACTATATCGGGTCTATTATGACGAATCGTTCTGTCTGTTAGTATAGTTTTATCATAATATATTTTATAAAATTCATTTTATAAAAACGAATTTGGTTCGTATTCATAATATGGTACTACATTACGACAGTCAATCAATTAGTTTAATAGTAATTAGTTTTTGTAATAATAATAAAAATAATAATAGTTGGATAATTTGTTGAGCGCCGTTTTTGTGAAATCACCTCAAGGGCGCTGTATAACTTATTAAGAATTCATAGGTTCCATCTAATTTAACTATTTACAAACAGATACAGAAACATACTTACATGGCAGGTCACTTCCGAAAAACACACTTTAATTAGAAAGTTAATGCTTGCAGAAGATACGGCTTTGCACGTGGAGGGCATTATATTAAAAAAAACTGGACATGGCATGATTTTACATTAGGTATTTGCTACCGCAATCGCGGTTAGTATTACATTTAAAGATTAGTGGCAAAAATAGAGTTGACATTTATTTTAGGAGACTGGAGAAATTAGGACTCGTAGGGCTGGAGAATGTTCCCGAAATGACCCTTACTAAAGTTTATTTATTTTTTATTTATTTATTTATGTTTTTTTTTAATTTCTACAAATGAATTATTTACAATGTCGCGGGTATTGAAGTTGAGGGTAAGAAGTTTTTGAGTTTATGGATACGACTGTCTGAAAAGGTGAGTTTTAAGTTAAGTTCTAAATTCCGCTGAATTTGTGATTATTTTTAAGTCGTGTCGCAGTCCATTCCAGTCCAGTCCTGACACTCCAAAAGCGCGCTCACCGAACTTAGTATCTGGTGTACGCTTTGGTTCCTTTAGCCTTCCGATAGCTGATGACGCTGCTGACCTGAGGGTTGACTATCGAGAATTGGAATTTTCCAGAATACACAATTCGGATAAGTATGCAGAAGCCATTCCGTTAAGGGACTTGAAAATCATCCAGCAGAGCTTGAACTGGATTCCTTCAGGACATTTGAGCCAGTGAAGGTTTTTGAGATGCTCTGAAATATGGGAATATTTAGATATGCCGGTGATGAGTCTTGCCGCAGCGTTAAAAACGGATTGTAATTTTTTCGTAAGAAGCAATTACTTTGTGGTTAGACATTATATTTAAAAGAATTAAAACACTTTGTATTTAAACCACGAATTTATTATTTTGTATATCTACCGGTTTCGCTTCGACCAAGCTTCATCAGGATATAATATAATAATAACTCCTTATTATTATATTATATCCTGATGAAGCTTGGTCGAAGCGAAACCGGTAGATATACAAAATAATAAATTCGTGGTTTAAATACAAAGTGTTTTAATTCTTTTAAATGGATTGTAATTTGTTGATTTGATATTTCGGAAGACTTGCATATATTCTTTTGCAATAATCAAGACGTGAAATGATATACGAATTGACTAGTAATTTAGTTGCCTCTGTTGTCAGGTTTTTCCTTACTGCTTTAATTTGCCTTAATTTAAAGAACCCCGTGCTTACGGTTCTGTTCACTTGAGTTTTAAGGGAAAAATCAGCGTCCAGATTGGTACCACTATTCTTATTCTAATCTATTATGTTAATCCACAAAAATAAAGTAAATTAAAAACTCACCTGTACTTTGGGGCAACGGAGTAGCCTCAACTAAATTGATACAAATGATGACGAAAAAACCCGCAGAAAAAAATAAAGTTCTCATTTTTGAATTGTAAACATTTATAAACTACGCCGATAATATTTTAACTTGGCAGAAGAACGCTTTCAACGCTAACCGATGGTACAATGCACCAAGATGAAACTGGTTGAGGTCAAGATACAAAATCAAAGATATATTACCACCTCCCACATGGTGAGAACGGTTTCAGGGTCAGACTTAGTAAAGGCGCTGTTAAAACGGTACACCGGGGCGCTGAATTGAAGGGGGCATATTTACATAAAATAGTTCATGGTCATCTTGATAAATGTTCCCAAAGCTCATTGTTTAGGATGCCACAGCACGAATCACCATTTTTTTTTACAGTTAATACCGCACAAGAGTCCTAACTGCTCCCATCTGGAGCCAGTGAGACTATGGCATCCCCAATCGAGGTATGTTGTGAGGCTGAAGGTAGTGGGGAGGGGAAGGAGATAGGGAAGAGGAAGGTGGGGAAGTACCTGGCTATTCAGATCTGGACACTAAACACGGCTAAACCCATTTTCAAACAACGTTTCAATTCTGAATGGTGGTCTTACACCAGGGCGATACTGATAGTAGGTATCTTCCACTCTGGAACGTGCCGCAAATATACTTTATATTATTTTAAATGAATAAATTGTGAAATAACACAAATATCAAATAAAATTTATTTGCGCACGCTGAGTTCGAACCCGCGACCTTCGGATTGTGAGTCCAGAGTCTTACCTCGGGACCACGGAGGCCGTCAAATATAATTAAAAAATAATATCTCCTCTTTCAGCCCTCTGACCCAATTGTGTTGACTATATGATCAGATATGTGCTGAAGTAGACGATAAAAGTAGTCGTAATTAATACGGATTTAGAAAAAATGTTCCTATTTTGCTTAAAAATATTGCTTGCTGTGGATTGGTTTGTACTATGTCCACAATAACTCGTTTTTAGAAATAAAAGTTTTGAAATTTAAAAAAGTTGTTTTCTTTATTTCAAACTAATTGTTATGAATATTGTTTACAAAACACAAGGGTTAATCTGTCTAGGTTTAAGTAAAAAAAATGGTTGTCTGTAAAGTCGGTTTACGTGATAACGTCATAAGAAAACTTTTGCATAGAATTTTACAGTCACAAGCCGAACGCTTAGGCCGATCGTGCGTCTCTATCGCTTGTTCCGCGCTCTCGCTTGCACGCTCGGTTCAGGCAGAACGTGACAATGAGTCATGCTTTATCGTGCGTGCAGCCTGCGTTCATCGATTTATAAGACTTTATCACGTCAAAAATAACATATTTGGTTGAATTTTGAACGAACTAATATATACATGCGTTCACAACTTAAAATAAACCCAAAAATACAGGAGAACAAACCAATCTTCAGAAAACGATATGCCGAGCTAAATAATAGGTTTTGCTTGTGTTTCAGGCTTTTCTTTCTATTGTTTATCTCTTGAATGAGCTTTTATATTATTTTTTAGTTTTTAATGTAGATATTTTGTATCCTTTGAATAAGGAGTTTTGTAATTTTATGTACCTTTTTATGTTACGTAAGTTTATTAATTATTTAAACCCCAGTATAAGTTAATACAAATATTTACATGCTTTTACCTCAACTCCGTTCAGGAATTGAACTTACATTTTTTTGAGAGTACCGCACAAGGATCCCTACCGCTCCCTCCTCACCGGAGCTAGTGAGACTATGGCATCCACAATTAATCCATACTAATATTATAAATGCGAAACTGCTCGAGTTTTTTTTTTTTTTTTGTTATTGTTTTTGGGGTGTTATGCCGTGTTTTGCTACCTCCTTCTTTAGCCAACGTTTCTAAAGTTGGCTAAAGAAGGAGGTAGCAAAACACGGCATAACACCCCAAAAACAATAACAAAAATACTTTTTGGCCGTGAAAACCTAAAAACATACCTGCTCGAGTTTGTTTATGACCTTTTCACGCATAACACAATATAAAGACTTTAATAATTCTTTCACCAATATAAAGCTAAATTATATGTGCAGACTACAGGTTGTATAGGATGGTAAGCTCTGGCGTTATGAAATTATAAATATTAATATATTATATTTGTTATACGTTTTCTGTCGCTAACAAAAGCGAGTTTTTGCTAATGTCAGAAAAAAATCTTTTCCATGGAAACAATGTTGATATATTTTTGGGCTCTATGCTGGTAGGTACTTAGTCTACTGGGCAGCTACTACTGCAGAAAATTCAAATATTAGAATTCGTTTTTTTTTTGACAAGCTTGGAATAAATGTCAGATTTGAGTTCCTATATTAAAAATATAATTCGTAACGATTATAAAGACTGAATGATAAATAGAGTATTTTTTTTATTATATTAACGAACTTCCAAATATTTAAATAAAAATAAACATCCGAAATGTTTGTAAGCGCATACATCCCGAATGAATGAACAAAATTGGTTAAGTAAATCTTTTTTTCTTTGAGCTATAGCATTATGAAATTTAGGTGGTAGGCGAGATGTTTGAAAATTGAATGTAAGGGAATGAATATATGGAATGCTGGAGGGGATGGGGGTGGGGTGGGGGGGAGATAATTGATAAGTGCAAGCGCTACAGTAATTTCCCGTAATACCATGCGAGCGAAGCCGCGGGGAAAAGCTAGTTAATAAATAAATCAAAGATCGATTAACAAATTAGTTAGAGAAAAAATTGAAAAAAAAATCGGACATTATGGGCAAAAATCAACTGTTAATTATCTTTTAAAATACGTTATCGATTTAAAGTTGGTCCATGGGGATTTTGTACACCCCTGTTCTAGATGGAACATATTTAACCTTTTCGTCCCGGAAAGAAAAAAATCACACATGATCCGAAGGGGGATCAATCGGGGACCCCAATTTGTTTTGCTTATTAAAGGGTGTTAATGACATAATTTTTTGTAATTTGTTTTGGTAATAGTTAGAGGGAAGTATATTCATTGTATTTCAGTAGTCATTTTCAAAATCGTTTTATAAATAATGTCATAATTAATATTCTAATGAATTTAGACCATAACGTATATTTTTCCATAAAAAACAGAGAAGGCAGGCCGATAGCCAACATAACTCCATGTTTCCGAATGTTGACTGGCAATTGGCGCCTAGCGGAAACGATCCAGACCGAATGATCTTTGACCGGCAAGCGAACATTATAGCATTGTAAAAAGAGCAAACTAGATGCGCAGTGTAAACAAACGGGATCTAGTCCTTTCCACTAACAACTCAGAAATTACTTGCTATCACTTAGAACCATCCCGATACTTCCAGCGGATGGATACGGGGTAACGTTCGAACAGAGGGGAAGGGGGGCGGGCTGGACAGATTCTCGACCGGAATTTGATATAAATGAATTAATATTTAAAAAAGTAGTAATGCGATATTAATTTTTTTAATGCAGATCGTTAACCAAATATTTTTTCTAGAATTACCCAAATTATTGAGTATGTGGTTTAAAAAACAACTTAGATACAGCGTAAAACTCTCGTTAGTGTAAGTGCGTTCCCCTGGTCCGGTACGGAAGTGTTAAAGAAATACATTTCGTAAAAAAGGACATCTTACAAGTCACCGGAGTTCCAAGTTTTATTTGCACTTTTTTTTCCAAATGTTGCCGGGAATCGAAGTATCTCCCTTAACACCCTGTATGCTAAACAATCCATATAAGGTAGGTCAATTAATAGGCACCGAAACGCGGAGAAGGTCGGTTTACATGAACCGGTTTTAAAATCTTGATTGTTGCATGACCTTTATTCTAACAACCAAAATGACGCATGATATGTTATTATTTTGAGTTTTGGCAAACATGTTATTGCCAAATCGTGCTGTTCGATCCCTAACCAACGATCGCGCGAGTTCTCCGCAGGGGTAAACAGAGTGTTTTGAACACGATTCAGAAGGCTTTCTGAGAAAACGTATATTTTTTGTTTCATCCACATTAACACATCGCTAAATGTTATTTTATTTTTCTGTTTACTTGATCTTTCTAAAGTACCTACACATTGCACTGATGTAGTCAAGATAAATATATATTAGTCCTCCATCATTGCACAAGCAAAATTTTCTTATTATTTATGGTTATAATAGGAATTGACATAATATTAGATGCGAGCAGTTGGAACCTTAGTTCAAACCCTTGACTTGTAACAGTAGGCTGTGTGGAGTGTAACTTAATTCGTATTTGAGGACCAGATCTGAATGACAGGTACTCCCCCACCTACTTATAACCACCAATGTCCTACCCCTCTCCTCTAGAACTTACCACAATTTGGGATTATCTCTGTTTAACTCGATTTGGCGTTTCATCTGCCGTAAATTTGTTTGTGTGTTCCGTTTCCGGCTCAAGGTGGTAACCGTGTTGGTTACTAACTTTTTATGTGAATCGTACAACGAGCTGTCAAATCAGAATAATCAATATGATGGTACCTACCGACCTGAAGAGAATTTGAAAAAAATAATTGTCATTTTAAAATTTTATTTTGATAAATTGTATGATAATTTTTTTTAAATAAAAAACTTAAGTTTCCTTAAATGTTTGAGGTTTAAATGAATTAAAAACATAGGTGAAAGTACTGACAAATCTAAGGATTTCAGAGCAAATTTCGGTTCTGATTTATTAAATAAGAGAAAATAATAAGAAACATCGTTATGTGAATACTGTACAAGAGTCCCAACTGCTCCCGTCTGGTGTCAATGAGACCATATCATCCCTATTGGGTTATGTTGTGAGGCTGAAGGTAGTGGGGAGGATAAGGAGATGTGCAGTCACCAAAACATTTAAGGCGACGCTGCCCGGCTCAAAAAGAAGAAGACGGAGAGATATGTAATTAAGAATGTTCGACAGAGCGCGCTAATATTTTCAAAAATTATGAATATGCATTATAAAACATGACTCGTTTAAAATATATCAAAAATCTCGTGGAAGGCGTCTTAAGTATCATTAAAAGAAACATTGTGAATTTTTTCACAAATATAACTTGTAAAATAACAGAAATAGACCTGTTTTAAATAATTTTCGGAGCGTACTTTGCGATTTTTTCTATCTAGGGAATTTCATATAATTTGAGTTTCAGTGTGGAACGTATCTAGATATCTTAAAAAATAACATATATTTTTTAAGAGCTTAAAAACTTCACATTTTTAAGGGAGATATGTAAGAAATCGGTAGAAATTTGGAAAGCGGCGGCATAAAGCAACATTTCAATCCTGAAAGGTGATTTTACACCACGATGATACTGAGAGTATCTTCCACTCTGAAACGTGCCATTATTATTAATTTAGGAATTGTGAAATAACACAAAATAATCAAATAAAATTTAACTCGCGACCTTCGGATTGCTAGTCGAGAGCCTTACCCCTGGAACACCTCGTTTAACAGTTATTATTATTAAAATAAATTATGAATTTTTTTAATATTTTGGAAGAGCTGATACAGCCCTGACTTTGTAAATTATTTCACAATAAAATTGAGAGTTGGTTTAAATTCATTTATTGCCTTCTGAGATAAACACAGTCTCGAAGAGATTACGATACAAGTACGAAAAATCCCGTCATCATGAAGGTAAGTATTAATTTAAATTTTTTGTTTCTTAGTAATGAACGACAGTGGGATTTTCCCAATCCAAATTGCTCCGAATCGATGCTACGTTTCACTTTGGAGATTTAATTTTTTTTATATTTCGCATAAATCCCGCCCACTTTGTCATCTTTAAAGGATGTTGTGTGAAGGTTCTTTTTAGGAAAATGAAGCGAAGGTAGTTCTGGAAAGGAAAAATGTTTGAGGGGTGGGCAGGAATCTTGAGGTCAACGTGTCCAGGAGTGACGACGTATGAATCAATCCCTCCCGCTGCGGTGCAACATGATGGTCGAGAGAGACCAGCTAGAGAGGTGGAAGGATGTCCCCGGCTTCTCCCGATCTGGCCCGCCCCGTAGATGTTGGGCAGGCGCATTCGCTGTCAAGACCTGAAAATACCTCACCTGCAGAACCCGGGCACCCGTAAGCTAAGCAGGTGACCTAATGCAGAGCTGTTTGTTATCCAATGAATGGTTCCGGGGCGGCGGTACCCATACCCGAATTCCAAAAGTTTCATTTAAAAAAATTGGTTGTCTGTAAAATCGGTTTACGGACGATAATTTTAAGTGATGACGTCATATAATAACGATGGAGTGGAAGAGAGATAGATGCGTCACAAGTCTAACGCTTAGGCCGATCGTGCCTCTCTATCGCTTGTTCGCCCGCTCGGCTCAGGCGGAACGTGACAGTGACTCATGCTTTTTCGTGCATGCAGTCGGCGTTCATCAATTTATAAGACGTTATCACTTCAAAATACTCGTACATTTTTTGTGAGTGCTGCACAAGATACCCAACTGCTCACAATTTAGTCTCGACCACGGAGGCCGTCATTTTTAAATAACAAAAATTAACAAATTTTATCACCTTACAGCAGAGCAGACACCAAATTTATTGACCTCTCTAGCTCTACTAGTCCAATGGTCTATTAGCTGAATTGGTGACATCAGTTTTCTTTCAAATCACGCTTTTATCAGTTCATTGGAATTTACATGGCGGGTATTTCCCTATATTAAATTAGTCGAATCGATTTATTTGATTTATCTGAGAAAATTAAAATAAATTCTGTAAAGTTTCTCCAACAAAATACGTGCATTACATACTTACTACAGCAGCTGTAGAATAAATAACAACACAAGAAGTGCCCAAATACCTTCTCTTCTTTGAGACAACGTTTCGGTCAGTCTTGCGGTATACGTCATCGAGGTAGATGTGTAGAAATGAAATAAGAGCTGGTTCACACTCAGCTATCAAATATAAAAGATCAGAGCACGCCAAATAACGCTCTCCATACAATCCCTCCAGACCGTTCACACCTAAGCGTTTTTAAGCGCAGATCAATTATAGACAATACACATCTCAGACGTAACCGCTCCAGACGCGATATCCCAGAAGATAACTCTCCCCTTCTCCGACTAAAACAGGAGAGGGGGTCATTGTAATTACGGAGCTGCCTAGACCCGTGGATGACAGATGTCAAGTTGACAGATTTCAGTACAAAAAATATGCGTTCCGTTGCCGCTCCCTAATTCGACTGACCCCCTCTCCTACCATAGGAAAAAATATTTGATAGCCTCGTGTGAAAGGATAAAAGATAAGCGCTCGCGAATCAACAGATATCTGCTCGCAGATATATAGCTCAGTGTGAACTAAGCATTATGGTCTGCTTTTAAGTTTTTTAACTACAAACTATAAAATGATGGGACAAGATGTTGAAACGTCAGAATTACGAGTTTGCCAATATTGCTAATGGAAGTAGATGTTTTTTCATCTTTTCAAACACAACAAAGAAAATAATGTTATCAAACCATCAATTTTAAGAAAGCAGTTAAGGATTATAACAAAGGATTTCATAAGGATTTTAACAGAGAAGAAGCTAGCATAATCTGTGGAGAAAGCTTAGAAGACGACTGGATTCAATACCAAGTTGTCACGGATGGGCCCATGAAAATTGTACAGATCTTGAATCGTACCAGCATTTTTACAAATGTGAATTGGGCCAGAAATATCTTTTATTTTCAGTACACCATAACGTAATAAGAAAAGTTTCAACACGATTTAACAACTTTTTTAAAATCCTTTTTTTAATTAAAATAAACATTCATATTTTTTGTCCACTTTCTTGTCCGATACCATATTATTTAATGTCCGATATTAGACAATTCTTTCAAATATTATGTTGCCCTTTGTTTTTCTCGCTTGTATTTTTTTAAAATAAATAACTTGTTTTGATATATTTGAAATCTTTTTTATTTAATCATTAGTAATCGTTTTATTACAAAACAATAAAAAGTACGGTGTTGAACCAAAGAGCTAATTTGTCCGATAAAATTTCTTTATTTCGAAATCTAAATTTTGTGAAACAGTAATGTTTACTGATTTTTAAAATTGGCATACCATGTAGATTCTTTCCACTTATGATTAATTCATAAATCGTTTTTATTGAAGCAACAACAAAACAATACAAATGAACAACACTACGCGTCCGATAATATCAGCTTTATGCTATTTAAATGTTTGTTGCTTATCAACGCACAGCCCAAGATATTTTTTCTGTATCGGGATTTGCAAGTCATTCTTTTAGGTTTCCCTATATAAACTTGTGCCTTTCCAATGTTTCCATATAATGTTGGTCTTTCCGGAATGAGTTTTGAGTTTGTATCGTTGGAAAGGTTGTCGGTTGTCGGGCACATCTAGTCCTTCCGTAGCTACTCTTCCCATCAAGGACTTTCTCCTCGAGCTCAGACATGATCCGGTCTGCAGGCGATCTCTGCATTTTGGCAACCTTGGTCCTAGAATTTGATTTTAATGTTGTCCACACCTGAAACGAACATTTCATTAAAGTACACAAACCAAATATACTGCAACATTGACAAATACTAAGAACTTTTGACTTTATTCCTACGAGGAATTGCTTGGAGATTAGGACTTAACGAGGCTAGTAGGTATTCGTATGATGAAATTGAACAAACTTTAAACATTTTTTCTTTAGAAAAACGTAGAAAGGACACTGATCTTATTTGCATATTCAAAATTATCAACAGTATTACTGACACACCTGCTTTGTTACAACTCATCCAGTTTAACATCCCTTCCCGTAGACTCCAAAATAATGAATTGCTGTTCCTCAATCAACATTCTACTAATTACGGATATCATTCTCCTTTATCCAGAATGTCGCGACTTGTTAACGCAAGTCAAAGCATTGAATTTTTTGGTGTTAGCCTAAATGACTTTAGGCAGTCGATACGAAATGTGTAATTTTTAAAGTCTTTTAAATCCATCTTCAAGCTTTGACTTCTATATGTTATTTATTTTATAATTTGTCAATGCTCTTTCCTTTCATTGTCATCTCTTGTTTTATTCGTGTTATTGTTATGTTATTAATGGACTATTTTTCCGTAAATAAATAAATCAATACTTTTGCAATTGACCAGCGTTATTGAACGTGCTTGTAAGGTTTTGCCAAAATGCAGCTAGCTTCTCCTTTCCATGCATTTCGACAAAACGAGCAGCGGAAGAGGAAGGATCAAAGTAGACTTTTCAATTTAGGAGGCGGGTATGGGTACCGCCGTCCCAGGAACCATTTATTGGATAACCAACACCTCCGCCATAAATGACCCTAAGTGACAAGCTACATTTGGCGACTTAGTCAAGGGTTCCAGGGTTCATGGGGTGAGGTTTGTCCGAGACTTGGCGGCGGATGCGTCTGCTCACCAGCCACCAAGTGAACGAAAGGTCGAGTGAATCCTTTTGACCTCTGCATCAGGACTCTCTCGGAACATCAACTACATTATAAGTCGAACAGATACCAAGTACACTCCCAAAATTTCAAACGGGGAAGAACGTTCTCCCCCGTTTGAAAATTTTGAACATGAATAGTACACAACTGCTAACCCTGTACAAATTGCAAGTGCGCCCCACGGTTGAATTTGGCAGCCACCTCTTTTCTAGAGCTCCAAAATACTTGAAAAATACCCTCGACTCTGTGCAGAAACGGGCGGTCCGTTTGATAGATTCTGCCACCTTAACGAACGGATTGCAATCTTTAGAGTATAGGCGTCAGGTGGGAATGCTGTCCTTGTTCTACCGGTATTACAATGGAAGATGCTCTGAGGAACAAGCGTCATTGATCCCTTCGGCACCGGTGCATAGCCGGGAAACACGCCAAACACGCGCCCAACATTTGTATACGGTTGACATTAGTCACATGAGAACAGGTCTCGCTTCTTCGACTCGTTCTTGTGTTCAATAGCTCGGCTATGGAACGATTTACCGGCTTCTGTGTTTCCTCCTTCCTACAACATGGGTCTCTTCAAGACCAATGTTCATTACTTCGTCTCCTCAAAAAGACCCTCCACACAGCATTCCAGATGACATAGGCCCTGAGGGAAATTATTTTCCTCAGGGCCTCCTGTGTGGAGTTAATATAAAAAAAACACCACACAATAGATTTACACCGCACTTGGAGGAATAGATTCGTACGTCTAGTCACGCTCTACCTTAAAAACAGTTAAGCATATAAAAAAACATTTCAAACAAAATTTGTAGAAAATTTTGTACTCTACAACTTTTATAATGAATGCTAATACGATTTGAGGCAAAAGAAGCGAGATATTAAAAAAAAGCTGATTTTCGCGACCTTTGACCGTGTATATTTAAGGACACTTACACGTGACCTTATGAAACTTTTGAAACAACATTTAGAATGCCAAAATAAAAGTTTATTCATATTTTCAGCTTATTCCGTTTATGTGATTTTTTTTGCAAGCGACTGGACTATTGTGCATTTACGATCCGTAAAAAATCAGTTTATTGAAGTACAGGACCCTACTGAGGCCTTTACGAATTTTTTTGCCAGTTGTTTTGAAGAAAAAGTTAAACGTCCGCTTCTCAGTTTAAACGGAATATTTCTGAATAAATCATTTAGATTTAGCTTTATTATTAGGACGAGTGAGTGTTTATGTCGGGGGAAACCAAAACATATGCATTTAATGAAAACAAATAACTTTGTTTACACCACTATTTAATTAACAATATCAACATGTTTCGAAAACTATGTTTTCTTCGTCAGACGAAACAAACAAAAGATAAACAAGTATAGACAAATTAGAACATAGACAAAATATTAGAAAGGAGAGGTGATTAATTACTTAAAATATCATAAAAAACAATCATATAAAATAAAATATAAAAATTATTATAGGATGGGAAAAAAATTACATCAACATAATAAAATTATTGTTACACAAAGTTATTTGTTTTCATTAATTAATATTGACGCCACAAAGTGAATTTGCGAATTTTGAAGAAAAAATATGCATTTTAAATTTTAATTTTGTTAAAATTAATTCACTTACGCGATACGTGAACTGTACAATGCCTTATTCATATTTAAATAACATTGTAGAAAGATTATTATTGCCACATAAAACAATTATTTATTCATGTTATGAAGTGAATGCTGTATTCACATGTTTCAACCTGTATTTATAACAGAAGACAGAAGAATATGGAAAGAAAGATATTATACACGTTAGACAAACCCTGCTCGCCATATAAACCATTCAATTGGCGAAAAAAGAGCCCCCTAAGGTAAGCAGTACACATAATCCATTATATGACGATGACACGCAGCTTCCATAGCTTGAATCTCAACCCAGTACCAGTAGTACCGGGAATAATTCAAATTAGGTCAGTTTGTTTGTATTTAGACAATAATTTATTAAGGTTGGGACTTCCGATAAATGTCATATTTGATTGCCTATTAAAAAAGAATTATTCCGTATTATCCGTAGGTATACCGAATTTCGACAAAGAATATTCCATATTAGCCGTGAAATGGAATTATAACTTTACCAAAATTAACGTGTCACAAAGTCGTTGAACGGTTGCAAAGGTTCCAGTTGAAAAGACAAACTACCCAACCAAATTAAATAATACTTTTTTTTTCTTCACAATTCGCCAATTCACTTTGTGGCATCATTATTCAATTTAATGAAAACAAATAACTTTGTGTTAACCACTATTTAATTGTTTATCCACATTTTAAATGATAATTAAATAGTGGTTTACACAAAGTTATTTGTTTTCATTAAATTTAATACATTTTCAATCAAAATGTGTAGTAAATATTTAGTACGGTTATTATGTGCTATTATTTATTTTATTGTGTTTTATGTTAGATACGATATAAACAAATGTAGGCCATTAAAGGATTCCATTTTGTCTGATTTGAGAAGCAACTTTGGCATTTTTGTGAGCAAATTGTAACTTTTATAAAAATAATATTGATCTTACTACTGAGTCAATATAAAGGAAAATAACAGACAACCTTTCGGGATGACTGTACTAAAGGATTGGACAAACAATATGAATTTTCAGAAAAACCTTTTGATTGTCTTTTATTACTATAAAATACATCTAGGACTTTTTTTTTCATGGCGGTTCACCCCAATGGAGTGTTCTGGCCAGTGTCAAGTGAATGATTTTATGAGTGTAGTTTTGGGTTAATATTTACAAATTTAGTTTCAATAACAAGAACATATCTACATTATATAATAATACTATACAAATAATAATAATACGCTAAATTCTTACAATACGAGATGATTATAATTACATTTAACAAGTGGAAGCAACAGGAAATTGATAAGTAGGTATGTTGATATAATTTATTATGGATAAAAACTTAAAGTTACAAATTGATGCTGTTAATATTCAGGAAATTAGCCAAGACTTTATAAACGCGTTTATTTACAGAAGATAACAGACATGCAATGTTATAGGGGGGCAATATGCATCTAGGACTTACATTCGGGTCGACGGAAAAAACTGAATTCTAAATTTATATGTAAAATGTCATTAAATACGTAGATAAATTATTTTGTTAATTGTTTTTGTGTTTAATTCGTAGAACTATATTTAATTTTTAAAAATAATTAAGATTAAATTTAATAAAGTTATTGGTAAGTTTTGCAAATATTTTGTTTTCCCTTTTCTTTATTATTTAGTCTCAAAAGGCCATTTTCAAACTGTGGTCAGATCACTTTGAGACGATGTATTGATTTGATTCCACTTTTCAATGTCGAAGATTTCTAAAATGTAATTTTGAAGATTTCTAATTACCGTATCCGAGCACGAAAAAAGAAAAAGGAGTGATATATAATAACGAATGTTGGAGAGAGCGCGCTAATATTTCAAACGATAAAAGTGAAGCGAAAATTGTGAAAATGTTTAATAAAACACGAATCGTTTATAATAGAGAAAAAATCTCGTGAGGGTTGTCTAAAACAACGTTCAAAGAAAAACTGTGAATTTTTTCATACACATAATTTGTTAAATAATAGAGACAGGCTTGAAAATAAAAAAATTTCGGAGCACACTTTGCGATTTTTTTCTATCGATGGGATTTCGTATTATTTGCGTTTCGGCATGAAGTTTGTATAGATATTATCTTATAAAATAACATATATTTTTTTAAGAGCACAAAAACTTCAAATCTTCAAGAGAGATAAAATTCGGATAGGGCCGCCTTAAACCGATTTACTAAGAAAATGATTGTGGTAATGGAAATCTGTTTTCCACATTTTAAATGTTAACATGTTCTAATGTGTTTTTTTTTTATTTTACATGAGCTCCACACAGAAGGCCCTGAGGAAAATAATTTCCCACACGGCCTATGTCATCTTTGGGGATGCTGTGTGGAGGGTTTTTTTTAAGGAAGTTTAAGGGTTTTAAGGTTTAAGGAAAGGAGTTTAAGGGGTGGGTAGGAAGGAAAGGGGTTTAAGGGGTGGGTAGGAATCTGGGGTTCAGTGTGTCCTGGTCATCCACCTTCGAGACCTAGACAAACTTCACCCCATGAACCCGGGCACCCCTGCTAAATCACCAAACGTAGCGAACCACTTGGGGTGACCTATAGCAGAGGTGTTGGTTATCCAATAAAGGTTCCCGGGGCGGCGGTACCCATTCCCGCCTCCCAAATTGATTGTTTAATAATGACGTGACTGCAATTAAATTATTTAAATGATATATTGTTTAGCTCTAGTTAATATACTTAGAAGTGGGGAAAGCCTTAAAAAATTAATTTGGAAAACTGACCTAGAACAAATATAAATAAAAATTTTACCATTAAAGTAGTATTTCCAAAATCAATTAAATACACTTGATAAATTTATTTCAGTCGAAATACCAGTAAGCGAGGCGCAGTGTAAGTTGGATTATATTAAATATCATTTAAATAAAGTAGCATACATCATACTAGATATTAGTTTTACTTTTTAATTAAACAAAATATATTTTCAGTTTGGTATTTTGGTATATTAATCCAAATTAAGTTTTCTATGAAAAGGTCGCGCAGCTGTTCACATAATCAAAAGTTCCTTTACTGCAGTCCGCCCCTGTCTCCTGACTATAATAATAATATATTTATTTATAGTTTGCGTTATCACAATTCGGATTCCTGAGTTAGAATCCAAACGACTGCTGGTCATATCGCAGTTTCTCCCAGTCGCTCCACAAGGCACAACCACAAACCGAGCCCCATTCTATTAGAATCCTGCTCAGCTTGAACTAAACCTGAATCCCAAACCACAGTGCTCCCTTTTTGTTTGTTTCAAATCAGTTCCCGTGCGCACTGCCCAGTACAAGGCCACATTCCACATATCCACTGACGTCAGACATAACCAGCAAACAGTAAGTTACAATATACATTATATTATGTTTGAATTAAATCTTTGAGTTCCAATCAGTGGCGTAGCGAGGGGGGGGCGGCCCGCCCGAATTTCTAAATATTTTGGTAATTCCAGTAGGCTAATTACCATGGGTTTGTAGCTCACTTCAACATTGTTCAGGGATAAACCTTACAAGTAATATGATTATTAATGACCTTATTTATTGTCAAATCGTTATTTTATTTATAATGTATGGGATTTTTTTAATTGCTTTCTGTATGGATACATACTTACATTGGAAAAGGAATGGTCATTATATTAACTAAATATATATTTTAATTTCGATTATCTGATAATTGCATTACTTTTTATTTTTAAGAATAAAACATTTAAATTGAGGATTTATCTTTGAGCACCTATCCTTATTTTGGCTTTGTTTTCTTTTTAGATCAAAAAAATGAAGTTAATATTTTTGTTGCTTGGACTGTTTGTGGCTGGGTCTCTCCAAGGTCCGATTGATAAAGAGTGGGAAGCCTTCAAGGTATGAACCTATATTATACAAGTAATAAAACAATTCAATTCAGCTTTCTTTGGGTCAGCTCAGCATGCACGTTGAGTTTTGGGAACTACCAAGAATTTTAAAAAACACAATAATTTTGTTTATAACCACAATTTATTTTTCCACTACCGACCGGTTTCGCTTTACATAAGCATCATCAGGGCATATAGAAATTAAACTGATCAAAATATACATTGTGTGAGTTTATATACATCTAGAAAAGGACAAAACATAATATAAGGAAAGAGTAAGAGGGTAAAATCAACATCTTATGTACATAGTGACGGAGAGAGACGGGTGATATCTAATGACTAAGAGGCGGAAAGTGGAGGCAAAACGAAACTTCCAGAGCCGCTAATTATTAAAGGCTAAACAATTAAACTATCGTTATTTGACCGGTCTAATTTGTTTTATGGGGCCAACAGACTTAGCTATAAAAAATAAAAGATTATTTGGTTTTGGCCTATTTCAGCATATCGCTCGCCATACATTCCCAACGTCTTTGCCTCCGCATTCCGCCTCTTACTAATGACTTACAATATTACAGGGATAAATCGTGGTTATAGACATATTATTGTGTTATTTCAATTTATAATGTCAAACCACAAAGTTACTGCTTTCTACCAAAAAATACCAAGATTTTTTTAAAATTTTTATGGATATCATTGACATTTTCAACAATTGTTCTTACAATTGTTGAAAATGTCATCTCCTTGATCCTTGAGATTATGAGACCCGAAACGTTGCCCTTATTGTTTAGCCGTTAGTAAAAACAAGATTAATAATGCAATCATCATTACCTCAAAACGTACCAAAGTGGCGTAGAGTGAGTGTCATTTTTTTTAAATTTATTTTCTGATAGGTGTTTTAAGAAAATCCGTAAAATTGACGAAGATACAGCATTTTACATGAAACCGTTTTAAACAGCTTTTATGTTGAATTATCCTTTAGCAAAACTTTAACGCGTTTTTATGTTGGACAACATATATTAAAACAACTACACATCGGATTGTATGCACCATGCACCAAGTCTAAATTGTCATAGCCATGACCATACGGCAGTATAGACAACTGCCTAAGGGCCCCGAGGGTAAAGGGGCCCCGAGACGTGCATTGCCTAGGGGCCCCGACATGTTTAATCCGGCCCTGGCAGGGCCGTATTGTCCATAAGGCAGTGTAGGCCACTGCTTAGGGGTCACGCATCGGCTAGGGGTAGCACTAGGGATTGTTTTATAAAGGGCCCCTTCCATTTTTTTATTTTTATGAACGTTTAAAATTTTCCATAAAAAATCAAAAATGAAATTCGTTGGTCGGCCATTTCTTTTTATGTACCGAAATGTCCCTACATTTTATTATTTTTATATGAATACCGTGCAAGAGTTCCAACTGCTCCCGTACGGAGCCAGTGAGTATACGGCATCCTCGATTGGGGTATGTTGTGAGGCTGAATGTAGTGTGGAGGGGAAGGAGATAGGGAAGAAGAAGGTGGGGAAGTATATCCGGTCACTAAACACGGCCAAAACCATTTCATGCAACGTTTCAATTCTGAATGGTGGTATTACTCCAGGGCGATACCGATAGTATCTTTCACTCTCACATGGTGCCACAGACACTGGATTTTCGAACAGTTTAAAAATCGGTGCATGCAAATCGGATGTAAAGTTTGCTTAATATGTTTATTTTTTTTACATGCGGCCCATACAGGAGGCCCTGAGGAAAATAATTTCCCTCAGGGCCTTTATTATCCTTTAGGATGCTGTGTGGAGGGTTTTTTTAAAGAAAGGAAGAAGGGGAGAGTTCTGGGAAGGAAAAGGGTTTAGGGGTGGGTAGGAGGAATCTTGGGTTAAGTGTGTCCTGGTCATCCATCTCCAAGACGTAGACAAACCTCACCCCATGAATCCAGGCACCCCTGCTAAATCACTAAACGTAGCGACCCACTTGGGGTGACCTATGGCACAGGTGTTGATTATCGAATAAAGGTTCCCGGGGCGGCGGTACCTACTCCCGCCTCCCAAATTTATATGTTGTCAACCAGATTGAAAAACATGTTAAAAAGTTTAGATAAAAACACAAACTGTTTCAAACGGTTTCACATAAAATGCTGTATCTCCGCCAATTTTCCGAAATTCTTTAAAATATTTGGTGAGAGCATTCTTAACAAGTGCATCTTTCAGAAAATGAAATAAAAAATGTCATTGCCTTGTTTAGGATTTGATTAAGGGAACATGGAGGCGTTTGGGGGCCCCCCAGGACCGGGGGCCCGGGGCGGGCCACCCCCCCTTAATCCGCCACTGGTCCCTCCTTTAGTTGTAATCAAGATACGGGTATTTTATGTATTTACGAGAAGTTAAATAGCTATTAAATTCAATGAAAACAATTCACTCAATTTAAATAATTCATGCGCAAATAGTGATTTGTTTACATTTATTTAAAATGCCGCCACAAGGTTCACCTTTGCAGATTTGCGAATATTGAAAAAGTATTAAATTGTACGGTTTGTAGGCCAAGTACAACAAAAAGTACGACAGTGCTGCGGAGGAGGAGTTCAGGAAGAAGATCTTCATAGAGAACAGACTTAAAATTGACAAACACAACCAGGCGTACGATGAGGGTCTGGTGACCTGGAAAATGGGCATCAACCAGTTCTCAGATTGGACCGACAGTGAAATCAAGTCAATCATGTTACCAAGTAGGTATTCACTGTAGAAACTATCCAACCAGCATGATGTCATGATGATGATTAGGGACTAGGGTTGAGGCGGCAACAGTGGGTCACTTTTTTCCAGTGACCTATACTAGATTTGAAAGAGTGTTGGGAAGATGTAAAATGATTAATGCATATTGTAACTAATGTACTCTCATCATTTAAGTCGATTTAATTAATCAAATGTACTGTGAAATAAAAAGTATTTTTAAAAAAATCATCGTGTGGCACTGGGGGTCGGATACAGTGAATAGGTCCTCAGTTCACTGTGAATAAACCGTATGGTGTATACCGTAATAATACCGTAGGTAGGTACACAGTGGATCGTCAATAATATAACCCAAATAATAATGCACCTTTTTACTTTTAATCAATCTTTATTTATTAATTTTACAAAACAATAAATGATACATTTCTTAATAAAACTTGACTTGCTTTCGACTTCACAGTCCTCACCATGACTTCTTCCAAATCTTGCAGTAAACTTATATTTTCCGCATTACCGTGGCCCGTAAATAGCGTTTGTCTAAAAATCTGAGCAAGGTAAAATCAATCAGCCTTTCGAATTTGATAAATTCCTATCAAACATCAAGAACATTTTTCAGAAACCTGGAGGTGTAAAAGCCGAGAGTCGATTCCAAATCTCCGCTCAATTCATCAAACGGTCAGCCGCAAACAACTTCAACAAAACATCTACATTTCATCAAATTCAAAATTTAAGGCTTATTTCCCAATGGGTCTGGTCAGAGTTATCTATACCGATCTATCCATCGCAGAAATCCTGCCTTCAATTTCAATCCCCCAACATATCGGCAATCTCATTAAAGCCAGGAATATAAATTTAAAGGACTCTTCTAAATGTTTCAATAGCTGCCTTTTTGGTTATACCAAAGCTGAATTTCGATCCCACTGAGAAAACCACTCAGCTGACCAATACCGTTCTTCCTCCCCTCCTAAATGTTTATTCTGTTCAGGCTCTCATTCCGCCATCAACTCTTTTTGCCCAGAACAAAGTCTCCAAAATATATTAAAATTTTTGTTGCCTCTCAGAACTTTTTTGGAGGCTTCTTAACTATTTCCGTCTGTCAAAAATTCATTTGCCGAGGCTTTATCCAGCAACTCTCTATCCAACCCTCTCACCTCCCAACAAGAAGTTCTTCTCGTTCAACTAACTTCACATATAAAAACGAAACTTCTTAACCGGCCCCTGGATACGATTAGCAACATCACAACCCACTACTCTTAAAGTTCAATGGTTCATATCTTTCAAATGTCACAAATGGGTGCGCAAATAATTATGATCCATCTTCAATAAACTCTTCAAAGCTTTCTGAAAAACTTTCCTGAGCCAATTCTTCATTAATTCAAACTCTTTCTTCTTGTATTTCTTGTTCTTATTTCTTCATCCGACCAACGCTGCTCCTATTATTTCCACATTTAAATAATTTATTCAAAATTACTCTTCAGGATGTCAGAATACTTCAGTGGAAAAGCCATTTTTTTATGTGAACACCTCGCAAGAGTCCCAGCTGCTTCCGTCTGGAGCGAGTGAGACTACGGCATCCCCAATTGGGGTATATTGTGAGGCTGAAGGTAGTTGGGTGGGAAAGGAGATGGGGGAGATGACGGTGGAGAAATACTTGGCTATTCAGATCTGGCCACCAAACACGGCTAATTCCATTTCAAGTCTGAATGGTGGTCTTACACCAGGGCGATTCCAAGAGTATCTGCTATTTAGTAAATGCTATTTCTAACAAATATAACCTTCTTACGTATTAATTTCAAACCTTGTAACTAAGGTTGCTATCTCAGAAACATGGTTTTTTTCCATCCACTCACTTTAATGAGGGAGGGTCTCCTCGATGATCGCCCAGAAGGTAGGATAGGTAGGATGCTGATTATTTTGAGCAAGATGGACTCATATAGCAAATGTTTGGAATGGGTTCAAATTTTAGAAAGAAAAGAAGACATTCAAAATACAAAAGTATATTTAAAACAAAGAAATATAAAGCTCCTAAAGTTCATGATGATACCGTTGTAAGTAGAAATGAAGTTGAAGTGTAGCATGACGAAATCTCGTCCTTTTGTGAAAAAACTGCAGAGAATTGGCTCCCAGCTAAAAGTTCCATCCAGATGCAGGACAGGCGGATATCTGGATACCAATCATCTGTCTAGGATGATTCTTAGTCAGCTCCCAAGATGGCGAGAATCACGTCCAAGGTCCAAGATCACAATCGTGGCGATTTTCAAAATGATCCGTCGTGTTTCAATTGAGAGGACCGCCCAACGTTCTGGGCTGCTACACAAAGAATGGCCAGCTTTTTTTTAAATCTGTTGATTTGAATCTGCCTGCAGGATTTACAACTGTTCCATTTCATAATATTGCATTGACCAATTTCCAAATGTCGTTGAGCAAATACTGGAGGCGCCACACACCGAGTTCATAAATAAAATGTGTATAAAACGGTGCACCTTGTAACAAATACTTTTATATAACATTTCTACCGCCGCCTCCAAAAAAATATCTCAATGTTTTCTTTTTTTTTCAGACAAAAACACCTGGGTCCTAGGAAGGAAATACTAAGCAAGCCCGAACGGTAATGAAGACAGCTATTATAAAAAAATACAGAAACAAAATCATATAGATAAGGAAAAAATAACAAAATGTGTATTGGTAACAGAATACCAAAATCAAAATTTTCGCTGAAATGGTAACCGCAGGCGTCACAACAGCTGATCCAATGCCAACAAGACGAACTCATCTGGATTTTCGCGAATCTGAAGTCAAACGTTGTGGTGGGATTCAAACAACCAGTTCCGACGCGGCGACCTCTGAATCATATTAAACAATTAGGTAAAACATAGGCCCTGAGGGAAATTATTTTTTCGTCAGGGCCTCCTGTGTGGAGTTAATGTAAAAAAAAAAAAAGATATATAGTGTTTGCATTAATAATAAACAAAAACTCCAGTAATTAAATGAATCAACAAGCAAGTTTTCTTGCATTTTATTCAAATCCACTGAAGACAAAAAAAATCCACGTTACTTTACTGACTAAGAAGTTATTGTAGAACTTAAGAAAAAAAAAATAAAAGCAGAATGAAATAGCAAAATATTTCCATTAAATCACTCGAAAATTTTAAAGTTGAAAATAACATTGTGTAGAACACAACTGATTAATAAAACATAAAACTTAACCTAGGGTGTAAAGGAAAGCGACGGACTGACTGGTCTAACTCCACCCGCACGAAACTCAGGCTACCAGCACCCGACGAATGCACCGCGAGTTTGGTGGAGTTGCAGCAGTCCGTCCCGACTCACTTTCAATTGCTGTAAACAGAGGAAAATATAAAAGGGAAAACATGAGGGAAATAGTTTCCCTCAGGGCCTATGTCATCTTTCAAAATGCTGTGTGGGGGATGTTTTTGAGGAGAGGAAGGAGTGAACATGGATCTTGAAGAGACCCATCTTGTAGGAGGGAGGAAACACAGAGGCCGGCAAATCGTTCCACAGCCGAGCTGTTGAACTCAAGAACGAGTCGTAGAAACGACCTGTTCTGTGCAAACCGTGTACAAATGTTGGGCGCGGGTTCGACGTGTTTCCTGACCATGCACCGGTGCCGAAGGGATCAATGACGCTAGTTCCTCGGAGCATCTTCCATTGTAATACCGGTAGAACAAGGACAGCATTTCCACCTGACGCCTATGCTCTAAAGATTGCAATCCGTTTGTTAATTTAGGAGATAATATAATGACAAAAAAAATCATAGCAATTTCAGAAATTTGTTTGCTTCCACATAAAACAATCAGTTTGGTAGGGAGAAAAACCCTCGCTAGTCTTTATAAATCCCCACAAGTAATAACACTGAACTGGTTTTGAAGAATAAAAATGTTCAGTTTTACCTATAAGCAACCCACTTTCTTTTTGCCAGAAACAGAGCCAAAACCAGCAGGTAAACACTATCAAAGAAATTCTTCTTTGATAGTGTTTAATACCTGCACATTCGCTCAAATCTTAACGTAGAAGATATTATTAAACTAAGAAGAATAGAAATTAGAAATAGAGTTAAATGCTAGAACTTTTTACTATAAGGTAAGGTCAATTTACCATAAGAGTAATCCGTTAGCAGTTTAATTATTTTAACACAAAAATATATTATTTAGTTACATAATAAGGGGATAAAACCTCAATAAAAATTGACGATGACTCGGTAAATAGAGTTTTTTTAACAGTTAATTTAAAGGAAAATTTTAAAACCATAACTTATATATTAGAGAACAGCACAAAATTTAAGAAAAAATACTGTTGGAAAATCTTACGACGAAATCTTGGATGATGAAAGAAAAAATGTTTCAGTTAACGCGACCAAAAAAAAGTACAGCAGAAACAATTCACCACGCAGTGAGAGGTTAGCTAAGCCTCAAACTACGAAGCGTGGTTTAAAACGTAACAAATAAAAATAAACACGGGTTTGGTTCCAATTCAATAATATCCTTAACGTGAAAATCATCCGTGATTTTAAGATTCGTTAAGATCTGCCAATCTGTAAACCAGATAACAGATTTTCTTCACAACTACACACATAACTGTGCCGTACAACTACAGTCAGGGACGGTACCACGAACTTCTACGTATACCCCATAGCAGAACGGACGTACTGGCTCAGCATAGCATGACACGAGGAATGGTGCTATTAAACAACGCTTCCAAAACAATTGACATATTTAACAGTAGCCTCGAAGAATTTAAGCGCGACAAATTACCCGCTATATGTATAAATCACATGTTACTATTTTTCTTTTCTGTTTCTATTATTTATCCATAAATTTGTAGTTTGTGTCACATGTGTATTGTAAATGGACACACAGTCTGTAATACACAAAAAAAATAACGAACAAATTACGGAGCAAATTTGTAAGAAAAGTAATTTAGAGCATTTGACTGAACAAAGTTACGACGCTAAATAATATCATTCTCGCGGTAGATGATAGATTTACGGCGATCATTATAATGCTGAGCACCTTACCGACATGATTTTAATAACTTTTTTGAAACCTGTTCATAAATTGGAACCAACTCCTTAAGTTTCTTCGCAAATTCGAGATGCGAGAATGCTTTGCCTTTCAACTTCTGCGGCATCCATGTACCGATGCATGTCGCCATAAATACCTTGACCTCTCCCGTGCATTAAGGCTGTTAAACCAATGGCATAGTTCACACAGTTATTTAACGATGATTGAACCTGTGGTAGGAACTTGGTCCAATTACGATGATCTGGTTCAACTAGAATAGAAAACGATGTACCCAAAGTTTGATTTGATCTATTATAATAAAAACAAATATAAAACTTTTTTCCACTTTAAGTTTAATGACCGTAACCGGTTTCAGCTCGCTAGAGCCATCTTCAGACTGGTACAAAATATTCTTAATCTACGGTTTATATAATATGGTTTATAATATATGAGGGAGGGGAAGCGGGTGGTCTTGAGGGTTTTAATCAATTATACTAATTAGATTTGTTACTAAGTAGTTTTAGACTGTTGAATTTCTAAATATTTTGGTAATTCCAGTGGGCTTATTACCTTGGGTTTGTAGTACTTCAATATTGTTTAGGAAAAACCTTACAAGTGGTATGAATTATTAATGACCTAATTTTATTGTCAAATTGTTATTACATTTATGATGCATGGGATTTTTTAATTGTTTTGATTTGATCTTTCAAAAACATTATTATGCGGAGAAATACAAAATGCCTCTTCCGTTTTACATTAATTGTAAAATAGAAGAGGCATTACTGTATTCCTTGAGCAAATCTTCAAATTCCTTAGAGACAATTACGACTTGTAATGTGGTAGGAACTTGGCCCAATTACAATGATCTGGTTCAACTAGAATAGAAAGGATGTACCCAAAGTTTGATTATATCTTTCAAGAACATTACTCTGCGGAGTATACAAAGAATTGTAAAACGGAACAGGTATTGAATTTCTTTAGCAAATCTTTACATTCCTTAGAGACAAACTGATTTTCGTTTTCGCAGACAATCGTACGAGGAACTCCACGAGCTAGGAATATATGTCCTTCTAAATATTTTTTTAACATGCTACGCGCAGTATCTTTGCGCAATGGAAACCAGCGAAACTTGGTAAAAACAACCACGCAACTAATAATGAAGTTAATCCTAGAATAATTTAATCAAGCGTCAAAATTTAGATGCCTGGACATACGATACTAAGATCAAAATGAGAGCCCATCATGATCTCAAAGGAGGCAAACTTGAAGAAGATGGACCGCGAAACTCCGGCCACAGATCCAACCGAGTAGATGCAGAAGGTCCTCAACCGAGCCACGCCTCAAGATAAGGCGATTAAAATTTAAACCGTATTATAATATGGAAATGAATCCACATAAAAATAGAAAAAGGTGATTACATTTTTCAACATCTAGAAAAAAAAATTACTAAAAAAATTTAATTGAATCCTACAAGCTTGAGTTTGGATAGCACAAAATTGGATGTAGAGCGAGTAATTACACACATTTTTATTTTAACTGTACATGTATTGGAATATATTAAAATATGTTATTTAAATAGTAGGTACACTAATATTTTTAATAATATACTCAATTAAGTGTTGATCAAAAAGTATTTTTATTCGAATTATTATCACATATTAACAATTAACTTATTGCTTCCTGTTATGGCCAACAGCCTAATAATTAATAAAAACAAATTTTACCGACTGGCATCACCACGACCAACCAACAGGCTGAGTGTACAAAATTGCAAGCTCATTCTATCGCTTACTCCCCGGCCTTCTGGGTGTTATTAACCCTAGATTACTACGCTACGTCGCAGAGGCGCCCGCGTTTTTTATATATTGCTCTCTCTTTCTATCCTTTGCGCGTATTGCATTGAAATTCAAGGACATCCCAGTCATCGGCAGCACGTGTCGCAGGACGGTTGTTGCGTTACGGTAAGTTTGCTAGTTTTTTTTTTATACGGCCTTCCAAAGGGCCAAATGGCGCTCTAAAGACGTATGAGTAGCTTGTATGTAAGTTTTGCGCTCTTAATCAAATTGTTAAGTAAAATATTTTTTTGTTACTTTGTTACTTTTTTTTAGTTAATTACGTCATAATTGACTATTTTTTGTAGTGTAGTAGTAGTAGAAGTTTTTTTTAAATGTATACTTTAAGTGGTTTACTTTTTAAAAAGAAGACTGTTTAATTGCCTAAGTTTCATTTAAGATTAAAGATTTTATAATAAAAAATATATAAATATAATATAATTGTGATTTATTTTTTTAGTAATATACGAAATTATAGAAACATTCAAAACATATCAATCAAACTTATAGTTTTTGAATAAAATCATTAGTCAATATGATGCGCCTCGCGAGCGTATGAGTAGTTTCTTTGTACGTCGCAACAAGAGTTGTAGTCTAGGGTTAATTCCCTGTGTACCGCGACTAATCTTAATTTGTGCGAAGTTATTGTAAACAAATGTGACTGAGTAAATCCGAATTATTATTCACAAATATCTCCTTACACGATTGCGGTTACAGCAATTGGAAAGGGCTAACTGTCAATCTGCAGCCAGGTTAACATACAGCTCACCGATAATAAACACCTTTCCTTAACTATGAAAGTAGAAAAATGTGTCTTGAATTAGGTTAAAATTTTATCTCTAGGAAAGATGTAAATGTTATGTTTCGAAGCAATGACGTTATTTAATTTTAATTTATTTTTCCAAAATTATAACAACTTGCTTATCTAATATTTTATTTATTAATAATTAATGGCACAAGCTCCATTTACATACATGATAGTTATTGACAATCACAGAAAAAAAGAAAGAAGAAAGAGAAAAATTACATCTAAATTAATTCAAGTAAACAAAACAAAAAACAATATACAGTACAAAGTATATGAAATACAAACACAAAATAAACAATCATGCAGAGACCTCATTCAACTATATACCGCAAAAGTTAGCAAGAGAGTTATCAACTGTGTGTAATGGATTAACAGCAGCCTGAGACCGTAATGTTACAATAATACATGAAAGTGAATCAACATTAATAAATCTGGGCCATCCGACAGATAATTAAGTATTTTATATAAAAATAAAGATTTTTTTTCGTAGGTCTAGTATTTCGACTACAGAGATAAAAACAATATTACACAATGAGTAATTTAAAATATTCGATAAAGTTTTGTATTTTGGTATTTGAAAATGCGATTTGTGTTTTCAGTAAAACACTGAGCATGAGTTGAAGATTGGTGCTCAGGAACATTAAACAGGAAAATATTTTTGATGGGGTTTTATTTCAACGCACAAATTGGGGATATTTGCATTAAATAGGCTGGAGTGGTTGGTTTTGGATGATTTATTTACAGGCGCCTAATTCGGCTTCCATAATTCCCAACTATACTCGCATTCCTCACATGGTACCGAGCATTTCCCGTTGCCGGTCAATAATTTTGCCATTATTTGCTGTTTACTGAATCGGTTGTTTGGATATAATATTAAATTATAATGAATAAAGTGGGGCTTGTTAACATACTTTTACTGACGGGTGTGTTTGTATGTGTCTGTTTGATATTTTTCAAATCGGTATTAACTTCTACCTAAGTTTTGAAATTTTCTTGAGATGTCTTAATTGGCTCCACTCTTTATTACTGAACTGAGCTGTGGATGTGAACCTTATTTTTTTTTCTCTAACATGTGTAAAAATTGTTTATAAATCTCTTTCTAGGATTGCTGTGCAAGTAGTAACATATAAAAAAATAATAACGCATTAGCTCCACACAGGTGGACTTAAGAAAAATAATTCCACTCGGGGCCTATTTCACCTTTGAAAGAAAGTTTGGGAAGGAAAAAGGTAAGAAATCAGTATTTCTCAATGTGCGTCAGAAATTCCAGAAGGGACGGACGTATGAATCCACCCTACCTACTGCGGTTCCGAAAGAATCCTGCTGTAGAGGTAAAAAGTCTACCTCAATCATCCTCTCCCGATCAGGCCTGCCACGCAGCTGGTGGGCAGTTGCATCCGCCACCGCCAAGACCCGGACAAATCTTAACCTGTAAACCCAGGCACCCCTGCCAAGTCACTAACCGTAGCGAACCACTTCGAACGAATAAATTAACCAATTATAACTTTAATCGCAAACAAGTACAGTTCCGCTGTAGCTGTTCATATTAAGAAAAGTCTAGTTTAAAGAATGATGATAAAGATGTTTCTTTCTAGGACATAAATGGTTCGTTTTGGAACATGAAGTAGGTTTTTCTCTACTGTCGGTAAACGGTTCCATGCCAACTCAGAACCAAATCAACTCAACAACTCTTTGAAAAGTCATTAAAAGCTAGGAAACATTTTTTTTAAATAGCTGTTGACCCTAACCTAACGTTACCTATTTAACCCATTTTTTAAAATCATTCTTAATGACCTTTCTGAGGTGGTTTTGAGTTGGTTACATTCTGAGTTGGCCGGTCGCCGTCGGTAAACATGTAGATTTTTAGTTGTCCCTTTGTAGAACATGAAAAGTTGCTAACGACGCACAAAAAATCTTTTGAATTTACTGACAACTCTTAAAAGACCATGACTAGTTACATTCGAGGCATGAAATAGGTTTTCCACCACCGTGGATAAACATGTGAATTTTTAGACATCTTCGTAGAAGTTGTGAATAGTTACAGTCCAGACATGAAGTTGGTTTTTTCTGCACTGTGGGTAAACATGTGACTTTTTAAATAACCCTTTGTAGAACATGAATAGTTGCAGGCGGAACAGGAAAAAGGTTTTTCTCCACTGTGGGTAAACATGTGAATTTTCAGATTTTCCTTTGTAGAACATGAATAGTTACAGTCAGTACATGAATAAGGTTTTTTTGCACTATGGATAAACATGTGTCTTTTTAGATTTCCTTTTATAGAACATGAGTAGTTGCAGTCGGGACATGAAAAGGGTTTTTGTCCACTGTGAGTAAGCATGTGAATTTTTAGATTTGCCTTTGTAGAATATGAGTAGTTGCAGTCGAGACACGAAAAAGGTTTTACTCCACTGTGGGTAAACATGTGTATTCTAAGATAACTCTTTTTAGAAGATGAATAATTGCATTCGGGACATGAAAATGGTTTGTCTCCACTATGGATAAGTATGTGAGTATTAAGGTTTCCCTTTGTAGAACATGAATAGCTGCAGTCGGAACATGAAAAAGGTTTTTCTGCACTGTGGGTATACATGTGTGTTTTTAAAGCTCCTTTCATATAGCACGAGTAGTTGCAGTCGGAACAGGAGAAAAGTTTTTCTCCATTGTGGGTAAGCATGTGACTTTTTAAATGTTCTTTCAGGTAAAATGAATATTTACAGTCGGGACACGAAAAGGATTTTACTCCACTGTGGGTAAGCATGTGTCTTTTTAAGTATCCCTTTGAAGAACATGAATAGTTGCAGTCGGAACATGAAAAGGTTTTTTCTCCACTGTGGGTAAACGTATGAATTTTAAGGCTTCCTTTTGTAGAACATGAATAGTTACAGTCGGGACATGTAAAAGGTTTTTCTCTACTGTGGATTAACACGTGTTTTTTTAAATACCCCTTTGAAGTACATGAATAGTTGCAGTCGGGACAAGAAAAAGGTTTTTCTCTACTATGGGTTAACACGTGAATTTTTAGATTTCCTCTTGAAGAACATGAATAATTGCACTCGGGACACGTAAAAGGTTTTTCTCCACTGTGGATAAACATGTGACGTTTTAAATTTGATTTCTGATTACATGAATAGTTGCAGTCGGGACATGAAATAAGTTTTTCTCCACTGTGGGTAAACATGTGTCTTTTTAAAGATCTTTTTGAAGAACCTGAATAGCTGCAATTGGGACATAAGAAAGGTTTTTCTCCAGTATGTGTGCGAGAGTGCAGTTCTAATATTGACTTACGAGAGCAAGAATAGTTACAATGAGAACAAGTGCATCTCTTTTCCTTAGGACGCGTTGTCTTTAGGTTTGTCGGTAAATCTGAAAAAGAATACGGATAAAGCTTAATAAATGTTCATCAAAAAAGAAAAAGAAAGGGGGGCACAAATTTTAAAAAACTTTTCATTTAATTTTACCTTCACGGGTCAATGTTTCAGAGCGGTCTATGATCGAGGCCTGATCGAGGCCTAGATCTGTAACCGTGTAAGTAATTTCTTCTTCTCGGTGTCCTGGTTCTACCTTGACGGTAACAGTCTCCACATTAATGCCACCTGGAGAAACAAAACATAAAACGTATATAGACATTTCGAGACGAACATTACATTCAAAATAACGGATATTGTTCCACAACAGAATATGCTGCTTTGGTGACAAAATATAATAAAAATGCTAACGTTAAAGTTATAAGGTCACCATCAAAAAAGCTTACAGCAGCGGAAATTCAAATAAGAGATTTTAAGGTAAGTATAGGTTTAGGACATTAGAAGAATTCTAAATATTTGTTTCAAGGACCGATGCTTCACGAATGAAACCCAGTTTTACTCTTTAGCATCTTCAGAACGGAATTTTTATGTTTATTATCATAATTTTTACGTCAAAGATTGATATTTTAAATAATTGTTAAAGTATATTTTCTTTGTAGAATTTTTTGCTACACAAAACACAGTACTTTTTGCTACACAAAACAGAGTACTTGTATATCTGTTCTTTATGTACACATGTATCAGAACCTTCTTTATAAAATTTAAAAAAAACGCATGTATTACGACGTGTAATAAACGTGCGGAAGCGGAAACTTTTTGTTAGCAATATGAGGTAAAACAAAAAAAAAATTAAAAAAACCCCCAAAGGAATGGATTCCGGAAGAAATCTGTTATCGAAATCTTTGGACCCTATTTCAAGGATTTTCCGTGGATGTCTAAGACAAAGGCAAAAGAAGAGTGATGATTAAAAAAAGAAGCTAACAGAATAATACTTTGTTTCATGGATGTTCTTAAATAATTAGTACGTTTATTATTTGAGAGCCCCACTCTCACCGGTCATTGACTGAGTCGATTCGCCTCATACTTTGTAATCTCATTTTCTCACCGCAATAATAATTCACCTTTTCCACTTTTAACCAACGGTTGAAATCCTTAGTTTTTGTCACGGATTTGTGGAAATCTAATTTATTTGCATTTTTTTCTGTATTACAAATTATAAATTTAATTATCATATACATACTAGAGATATAACTCGACTCATTCATGTAAACGAAATACTCTGCAATCACCCAAGCTTCTTCAATTCTACTATATTCTAGATTTGTTTTTTGCAAACAATATTATTGAAGTATCCTAAATTGTCTATCTAACTTACACGTCACGTTACTTCCATTCGAAGAGCACTTTTAAAGGTCTACGTGTAAATATTCAAAATTTGATATTGAGATTTTTGTTTATTTATTGGAAAATAAAAAAAAAACAATAATACATAAAGATTGTGCATGCGGATATTCATTGTGGATGTTCATTGGAATTAAAAATGATTGTAGTAACAAATGATATTCTGATTTCCGTTTGGATTAGGGCCGGCCCTGGGAGAAATAGCTTTACTCGTTTGTATTTAAAATATATATATATATTCCTGGCCTCATAAGTTGTAAAAGCTCAGCAAAACTGTTGGCGCATTGCGTAAATATCAAAAAAAACATTTCCGGAGGTTCTTGTATAAAGGGTAATACTTTCCGTAATAGTAAGTGTTGCTTACCGTGTGTGCGCTCAATAGAAGCGAGGCAACCGATGACCGTTGCTCATGCAAGAATGTAGTTCCAGCGCGTTGAGCCCCGCCTCACAACTTAAAAATTCTTGTAGGACGATGCAGACAGTCCGGTTGATTACCTTTATTAAAAACCAGTGCCTTGTTTTAAATTTGCGGGTTTGTCAATGAAATTTGGCTTACCTGGCGATTGGTGAATTCCATCAGAGGACTTAAAGTGTTCCTTTTTAATACTAGGAATCTCGAGTTCAATTTCAGTAAATGAAATACCACTTGCTTTGTTTGTGACTCCATCCGGAATTAAGGACTTCGATAAACTCCTTTCACCTGTTAAGAGAAAATTCTTAGTAATAAAATGGAACCAAAAAATGAGAAAACGCAGTCGCGAAATATGATATAAAATTTAACTGAAGACTTTTACGTAACTGTATTAATATGCTCCCTGTGGCATTGTGCACGCACAATATAACGGATGCTTTCACCGGCTCGTTTTTCTTATGAAAAACGGCTCGTGTGTGGAACGCTCTACCGACATCTAACTTTTTCACAACATTTAAACTAGGCCTCTCTAAGGTTCTAATTACTGAAGACCCCACCGGCACATTCTTCTTAGACGCCCCTCACAAGTTTGCCCAGCTTAAGAGTGATAGATTTCCCTTGTCCGCAGACCGCACAGAAAGGGGGCTCCCGTGACTTGTGAGATATCCCATTAAAAATGTAATAAATATAGCTACTACAACCTAGCAGAAGAGTGCACTTAGGATCGATATGTAGGTAAAAGCATGTCGCTACAATCATGCAAGAACTTGTCGTTTTAGTGTAGATTGCAATTTGCGTCAAAATACCTGAATTGTTTTGAGAAATAGATTCAGAATATTCATTTGCCATAAAAGGATATTCAATGTCGATTTCCGTAAACGTCACAGCAACACTTTCTTCCGCACTTGTGCCTGGTTCTAACTTGATGGCGGTGGAATCCATGCTGTTTTGGAAGGACCTGGTAGTTCTTTTGAACTCTAACTTTATATCAGGATGAAGGAATTCTTGAGAAAAAAGGATCAAAGCATAATAACACAAAACACAACCAACAAAAAAGTGACAGCAAGTATTCGGAGTAAGTTTATCCATAGAAAATGCGCAGAAAAAAATAATTATCGAATTATTTTTGAAATCTTAATGTTGCCAGCTTATATCAACAACGTCAATGTACGAATATACTAACCATTTAATTATTTTCATATATTATTTATCCTGAAGATATTTCATTACAAACAAATGAATAATGACACTGCCAAAGCGTGATTAGACAATAACTTTATAAGTGACTAATTTTTGGTTACCGATATATAATGTCTTAACGACACAATTGTGAAATATTGTGTATAAGATAATTTTGTCCAAAATAAATATATAATATTATTTTGATTTTTTGACAATATCTCTGACGACTAAAAAGTAATTTAGGGCCGGTATTTCAGCATGCTTGATATCAAAATATTAAATATATTTATATTAAGGAATGTGCGATTTCATTAACGCACGTTATATTGAACGAATTGCGCTTGCGTTTGCGCTTGCGTTGAGAGTAACTGAAATACCGGTACTAAAATAATCAGGTTTTTTTGTATAAACTTCTACGTTTACTGATTTTTCTGTACAAAAATGAATGAAATTAAATCAACGCCCCGTTGGCTTGGTTCAATACCCACTTATAAGAGAAATCCTACATTTTGTAGACTTTGTCACCATTATTGTCCATATATAACCTCACTAATTGCTGACACATATATGCTCTTATTATTTTTTACTTTAAATTAGCTTTGGTTTCCGTAATTTGGAGACGTTACTGTACATATATGATGTATCGTCGTCACCCCAGAAGAAGGGGGTGTGATAGACCCCGTCCGTGCATACCTACTGTCAGGCGAACATACACCGGAGCGGTCTTCCTGCGATCCTCCTGTCCCTCCCCTAATGTCATGCGTAGGCCTGGGGAATAGCCGAGCGGTCCCGAAGTCCTTCCGCCTCCCCTCCGACAACCCGACGCTCATCTCTCTCATAGGGTCTTCTAAAACTTTCTCTTCTTTCCTACACTTCTTCGAGACAAAATCGGGGAGCTGGCTAAAGGGCGCGGACTTCGGGTTCCGTCAGCGGTTGGGCCGATAGCCATGCACATTGTCATTGGGGCTGCCGGGTGGTTTGTGGAAAACCTACTCCGACTATTTTATCCGTCTTACTTTCTTGAGAGAAAGTAAGACGGATAAAATTGTAAATACTTGCATTACATTATTACTGTTATATTATTTAATTTTTTTATTTTTTCATTATTTCCCGTATTACAGGCTTCCTCAACCGGGTGCAGCCCTTATTTTTATTGTTACTAATGTCTTTACATATTTTATATAGAATTTCAGAAGAATTATTCCACGGGCTTACACTTTCATTTTTTTTTTGTATTTTGTTAATGTAAGTACTTGCATACTGCTTAATAACCCCGTACACATTGGAGGGTCTAGAGTCGATCAAATAAATGTAGCTTCGTTCAATAAAAAAGTAGAGTCTTGACGTGTGCGGTGAAGGAGGAAACCATATGTTTCCTTATAACGCCGTGGGAAAGTGGTGGGGTCCCCTCCAATGACACATGATTTCACTAAAACTTGTTCTGTTTCCAAACTTTATTTCTCTATAATAACATGCCTTATACTGTTAAAACAAACGTGGCCTGCTGGTGATAGTTTTAAGTAAGTTCTGTTGCTGATATTTTCTACCCGAATATTAATCTCGCTATTTATATTAATCGCTACTTCGATTATCGCGTCAGTTGTCAAACTGAAGAGAACCGTTGAGTTTTATTTTAGATTAAGCGCCTCCGTACATGGAGCTACTTACAAACTATTCGAGCCTGATGCGCGTAGCACGCACACCGCTCGTGGATACCCGCCATACAATTTTGCTGGTGTTCGTACACGGCGCTGCGCGACGGATGTCAGGTTGAAGTCGGTAGCGCGCTAACGACGGTGCTGGTAGCGCGCTACGCGTTGTAGCATTCGTGTCTGCTACTTTCGTTTGACGTTTGACAGAAATGGCGTCTGAACATGAAAGTAATGTTAGATTTGTTCTGGAAGTGAATAAAAATGCGTGTTTACATAACTTTACATTACCAGAATACGCAAGAAAGGATTTAGTGAAGAAGGCATAGATTAATATTGGAAAAAAAGTCATTTGACATCGTTCGACATCGTGTTAACTCCACGGTTGCACGTGAAAAATGATCAAGTTCAGTATAATTCGGGTAGTGCCGTGTACGGAAACCAGCTTTAAAAAGTAGTACATCTGCAGGGTACTTGTGGTTGTGTCACAATCACGTAGTTTGTAAGTATCTCCATGAACGGAGGGCCTAAGGGTCTAATGTACACTTCGCGGTGTCCAACGCGACCTTCATGAATAGTAACAAGTTCGGGAATATATTTGCCAAATATTGAAATGGAATCGTCTCTTCATCGGTGCACCCCAATATATTACTACGGTATACGCCCAGTTGGTTAGTCTTTATATGATCTAAGCGTACAGAAAGTGGGAGCGACTTTATTTTACACTTATGCAAAGATTATTATTACTTTTCATATAACTAGTAGTTCTGTCAACAGTGGACATCGCGTCCAACAATGCGAGTTTATAATCAACTTTCATTTTACATTTTCAAAAAACGTATTTTTAATCATGAGATTGATAATTAGGTATTATTTACCTAATTAATAATAAGCCAATTAATATTTTTTGTTACTTTTTATTAACATCATGACAAGAATTATACCAGTTCGACAAGTTTCATTATAAGAATAATTACAGATGTACACAAAAAAAGAAAACTTCATAGTTGAATCGAAAACACAATATCACGGCACATTGACGGCCTCCGTGGTCCCGAGGCAAGACTCTCGACTCACAACCCGAAGGTAGCGGGTTCGAACCCGGCGTGCGCAAATAAATTTTATTTGATTAATTTGTGTTATTTCACAATTTATTCATTTAAAATAATATACAGTATATTTGCGGCACGTTCCAGAGTGGAAGATACTATCAGTATCGCCCTGGTTGACCTGACCACCATTCAGAATTGAAACGTTGCTTGAAATGGCTTAAGCCGTGTTTAGTGACCAGATCTGAATAGCCAGGTACTTCCCAACCGTCCTCTTCCCTATCTCCTTCCCCTCCCCACTACCTTCAGCCTCACAACATACCCCGATTGGGGATGCCATAGTCTCACTGGCTCCAGAAGGGAGCAGTTGGGACTCTTGTGCGGTATTAACTGTAAAAAAAATCAACACAAAAATAATAATTTAACAACAAAAAAGAACCAAAACCTTTATTACCATTTATTTGACGATAATTTGAAAACTGGAGACTCTAGTGTTACGTCGGATCTGATTCATTATCACTAGTTTCAAGTAAAGACCATACCGTAAATGGATTCGAAAGAAATAATATTTTGGAACAACGTTCCCACTAAATCTTCGATAAATGGCAGCACCAGGAACATAACCATAGACCACAATCATGAAAGTGTTTGTTACTTTGCGAGAATCAGATGTTCGGTCGGTATCTAATCGAAGTTTTTGTTAAAATTTTTGCAATTCTGACCCATGCCTATACCTTGGCGAAATTACCTTCCAGATTCACTGCAGCACAAACTACCTACCGCAGATCCCAAAGGTAAGCTGGCACAACTCTTTCTCTATCCAAATTAATAAAAAAATATTATACAATGTGAAATTAACGCACAGATATTCTTTATTTTATGAGTTAACCACTCGGACCCATAAGCTTGTTTTCACGATAAGATAACATTACTTGACTTATGTACGAGGTATGAGGCGTACCTGACTAATTTTAACAGTGCGTCTGTAAAGTTCTCTTGTATTATTTCCTCAAAATATTATGTTAAATCATCCATCATTAAGTCCTTTCAGTAATATACGTTAATAGTAAGTAATCAATACATATATTTTTTTATAATTTTATACCCAAAATTAAATAAACATGCAACTTTTCAAAACAACAAAATTGCGAAAAAGATGACAGATGTCAAATAAAATGTCAAAAACAAATTTAAACCATTGATGTAACAAAACTGTGCGAAATTCGTTACCAAATTGCAACACGTCCTTTTTTTCATCCCGAATTCTTTAGAATAAACAAAATGTTTTTAAAAACATGGCCTAAAACCCCCATAATGCGATCCAGATTAACCTACGCCAATTGATACACTTAAGTTACAGAATCCATTATTTGACGTCTGGTTTGAGAAGCGTTTTAAGAATGTGTGCTTCAAAGGCGTTGATTAAAATAATCACAAATTGTAGAAATGTGGTTTTCCCGAGTATAACGATATTTTGTCTAATGCGGAATGGCGGATTAAATAAACGATTTATTATGTCGCTTTATATAGAGGAAGACAGCGTCAGATTTCTGTAAATGTCATCCGTTTTCATTTGTTTTATCCACGTTTCATCCAAATCTATATTATTATTTCAAAATATTTATAACTCATTCGCATCATTGTTTTTAGAGAATAGTCCAACCGAAACTAAATATTCACAGTTCTCACAAAAAAAATAATGCTGTTTTGTTAATTCAACGTTCTTTTACATGCAGTTTCAGTAAAATTTTTTATCTTGAACGAACTCCACAACCCTTCAACGATCTTGCCATGGATCTACTAAATCTAGAGAGTGTTTTCATCAAGACGGAACCAGAGCCCCAGGAAGAAGGTGAAGGTAAAATGCCGTACGCGGATATGAATATCTACCTCCCAGATGTAAAAAAGGAATGTCTACAGTATGCAGAGAGTACTCGAAAAGCCAGTAAGTTGCTTTATTTATTATTGCAGTATTGCATATGTTAAAAATGTGAAATGTAAAATTTTGATTTATCCGTTTTGAATTGTTGCTCGGGCTTGTTTTTTTCCATAAAGTCATCCCTTGCCGTACTTAGGAATTTATCTTAAAATGTACATTTTTGTTTATGGGAAACTACCAAACGACAGCGAAATATTAAATTATTTTATTCGGGATGTAAACAGGTAACGTTTTTTTGCATTTATAACATAAATAATAATGATAAAAACGTAAGTTTATTGGCTATGCAAAACTTGGTGCAGATTTTGCTCAAGAGTAAAATTATATATCATTTCTGAAGAATCGTTCTTCAAGCATCGTTCTTGAAGCGGACATTTGAGGTCCTTTGTATTTCCCAAATAAACCTTTAAACCTGTTAACTGAATTCCCACTTTTACACAGTTTATCAACGGCATCTTTGTTCGTATTTTTTTAAATCATAACCAATTTTTCTCTGTTGTACTCCTCGAAAAGGAACGCTGTAATTTCAAATCAAAACGCTCTTCGTCTGGGCATGTCAGTGTACATATTGTTGTTTGATTTTTCTAGCTAGCCCTAAAGTGGAGACTGTTAGCTTCAATGTAGAACCAGGACCCCGAGATGAAGATGGAATTCCTTATACGGAAATTGACATAGAGCTGCCGGATGTTAAAAAAGAATGCCTAAAACGCTTTCAAATATTAACCGAGAATACAGGTAAATAATGATTCGTGCTCTCCATTTTAAACTTTTTTTTATATTTACGGTGCTTACTTACTTATCTCTCGTGTTATTTTTCAGAATCCTTGACGGATCTGACTCACAGTGGAGGAAAACATTATTCGTGTCCCGATTGTAGTTATGCATCTACTAACAAGGGTCATTTAACGACACACATGCGAACTCACAGTGGTGAAAAACCTTTTTCATGTTTCGACTGCAGTTATTCATGTTCTCGCAAGGATAATTTGACGAGACACTTGCTTACTCACGGTGGAGAATTTTTTTTATTATGTTCCGACTGCAGTTATTCATGTTCTGATAAGAGAAGTTTGACGAGACACAGGCTTACTCACAGCGGAGAAAAACCTTTTTCATGTCCCGACTGCAGTTATTCATGTTCTCGCAAGAGTCATTTGACGACACACATGCGGATTCACAGTGGTGAAAAACCTTTTTCGTGTTCAGACTGCAATTTTTCATGTTCGGACAAGAGTAGCTTGACGAACCACATCCTTACTCATAGTGGAGAAAAACCTTTTTCATGTTACGTCTGCAGTTATTCATGTTTTCGTAAGAGTAATCTGACGAGACACATGCGTACTCACAGTGGAGAAAAATCGTGTTTCGACTTCAGTTATTCGTGTTCTCAAAAGGGACATTTGAAGGCTCACATGACTCACAGTGAAAAAAAACCCTATTCTTGTCCCGGCTGCAGTTATGCATCTACCCACAAAGGTCATTTGACGACGCACATGCGGACCCACAGTGGTGAAAAACCTTTTTCGTGTTCCGACTGCAATTATTCATGTTCTGACAAGAGGAGTTTAACGAGACACATGCTGACTCACAGTGGAAAAAAACCTTTGTCTTAATCCACTTTTCGTTATTTGTGTTCTCAGAGGGGAGGTTTGATGAAACACATGCTGACTCACAGTGGAGAAAAACCTTATGCACGTTTCGACTGCAAATATTCATATTCTCGAAAAGGAGACTGTGGAGACACATGCTGACTCACAACGGAGAAAAACCTTATTCATGACCCGACTGCAGTTATGCATCTACCAACAAGGGTCATTTGACGACGCACATGCGGACCCACAGTGGTGAAAAACCTTTTTCCTGTTTTAACTGCAATTTTTCATGCTCACTCATACTAGAGAAAAACCTTTTACATGTTCCGACTGTAGTTATTAATGTTCTCAAAAGGGATATGCTGACAAAAGGTCACATGCTGACCCTCAGTGGAAAAAAAACCTTATTCATGTCCCCACACACCTACTCACAAAGATCATTTGAAGACACACATGCGAACCTACAGTGGTGAAAATCCTTTTTCGTGTTCCGACTGCATTTATTCATGTTATGAAAAGAGTAGTTTGACGAGACATATGCTCACTTACAATGGGGAAAAACCTTTTCTCGTTCCGAGTGTAAGTTTGCAAGCGCACTTAAGCAAACTTTAGTAAGAGAAATTTGCATTTGAAAGTGCTTGCTCGAAATTAGCGATAAGGAATCTTAGATCAGACGTTACTTCAGGGAGTTTTTTTTTTATTTTTTTTTTTTTTTTATTAGCGAAATTTTTTTGATACATCGGAAAAGGTACATACATAATAACAAAAAAAATATAAAAAAGTAGCAAAAAAAGATCCCACAAAGGCGAAGCCTGTGCGTGGGTATTATATTATGTTTATATTAGACGGTGGCAGTTAAAATATAATTTTAAAATATTTGTACATAGTAAATATAAAGATCAAGAACATTTAATTTACAGAATTTAAGTTGATTTAACAGAGTTACAGGATTACAGGTCAAAAGTTTTCAACTTATAAAAGTTTTGGGTTATTTTTTCTGTTGTCAAATTATTTCTATTTCGATGTGTTCAATTTTTAGGTTTTTAATTTTTTTGTAATTATTTTTATAATGAAACAAATCGAACTTATAATTATGAGTAGTTCTAACTAGTAGCTAATTATAATTCTTGACATTTTAAGATGAATGGTTTGTTTTTATTCCTGTTTAGGATTGCAGCTTATAGCACTTCCAAGACCCTTAAACCGAGCAACGTGGTTGTTGTGAATATTTGTTAATAGAAAATCTTTATTACTGAAGTCGAATATATTTACAAAATGTATTATTTTACATTTAAATTAGAAGTGAGCTTTAGAAGTAACGATGGGAGGAATGGTAAAACGACCGGTGAAAGAGGGCGCTAGAACCGGAATAGTTGCGATGTCAAGATGTGTCGATTGACGACTCACGTTGATATACATCTCAATTTAATGTTTATTAAAAAGTTACTTTAAATATGAATGGCTTAAATGAGAAGTATATCTTATCTATCAATCTTTCGATTTCATAGTAAATTTTGGTTTTGATTTAAAATGACAGTAAATTATGTACAATGTATATTATTTACTCTCATTATATATTATACATGCATTGTTGGACGCGATGTTTGCTGTTTACAGAACTACTTTTTAAATTAATTGGAAATAATAATATAATGTTAGTTTATTGATTAATGGCCTGGACTCGCCTTAGCTTACCGATTTTATTAAAATCCGCAAAACGAAAACCTAAAATTAGATTGGAATTATGCCATCGTGTCATAATATTATTATTTAAGAGTATCGCATAAACACAATTGCACAAATTTTATATTCTTCTTATTTTAAAGCCAATATTTTGTTGAAATCTATCTTTGTTGGGTTCTTAATTTTTTTCTTTCATTTTATTAATTTTTAGACAAAAATTAAATGCTACTTTATTTATTGCCTTTTGGGAGGCGGGCATGGGAACTGTTTATTGGAAAACAACATCTCTGCCGTCAGTCGCTCAAAGTGGTTTGCTACGTGCCCGGGTTCTTGGGGTGAGGTGTGTCTAGGTCTTGGTGGCGGATACGTTTGTCCACTCGTGGCGGACCGGATTGGGAGAGACTGGTTGAGGGAGTCTCTCCAGGCGGACTCTTGATTCGTCGCCTTGTACCGCAGTGGGAGGGATGTATTCATATCTCCTTCACTCCTTGACACGTGGACAGATTTCTACTAAACCCTCATTCCTTTTTCCTTCACAGACATAATTTCTCTTCCTTCCTTTTTAGTATAATTACCTCCACACGAAAAATGACATATACCCTGAGGGATTTTCTTTCCTCAGGACCTCCTGTGTTTTGCTAATGAAAAAAAAATCTGCCTTGTTTTTTTTATTTTTTTTTTACCTACACAATAAAAACTCTTTGTATTATGCAGTCAATCATTTAAAATTATGTTATTTTGGAAATACCCATCGGGTCTTGTAAAATTATGACAGTGAGTAAGTGTTGGGTGGAACAAGATATCAGGTTGAGTTAAATGGGATATTCAAACGATGAAATGAGCCACCACACAAAATATGTGTTGTAGGATGGCGGGACATTTTATGTTTTTGTATGGGATATTTGTAGTGCATCTTGAATGAGGTGCTCAACACTACAATGAGTGTGATGATGTGTGCACATTTAATTACCAACAGAAATTAGGTAAGAAATGTTTGTATAGTAAGAACACATATGTACAGCACACATAAGTAGGTACTTAAAATTAACTACCAAAAATAAATTGTTTTAAACCATAGTAAACTAACTCACTTTGCAGTTTCTGAGTTATAAATTGAAATTAGAGCTCCAAATCATAATCTAGCTCTGCCAGAGAGAACCAATCAGAGAAATACTGTCCTGTTTTAAAAAAACCTAGTCGTAGATAGTTTTTCTCTGGTTGGTTCTTCTTTCTGGCAGAGCTGGATTATGATTTGGAGCCCTAATTTCTAGCTCTAACTCAGAAACTGCAAAACAAAATCACAACTGTGCCAAAGATTATTGTTTCTTGTGCTATTTTTCACAATATTAGTATACAAACGAATGAAGAATTGCCAGAGCCATTAAGGGAACCAGAGATTGCTTTAACCTGTGGTACAGGAAAATGAACGCGGTAGCTTTATTAGGAATAACTTTATTATAAGACATTTAACTTAAGTATTTTAAATAAAATTTCAAAACTTAAAAACAATGGTTTGTGTTTTTTTTATTTTTGTCTGTTAATCTAGAACCCAACAACAACACAATATACAAAATATTAAAAATCATTTTTTTTGTTTTTTAAAATTCGTAACCTAAGTTCTGCCTCCTCCCGTCGGACTTGGTTGAAACTGAGAAGCTCTTCGGCACATTCTCTCTCCAGGCGAGCCTATGTCTACGCCGAAAGAAAGTTGTGACGTCATCCGAAACTTGTCGATGTCCTGCTACTATTGAAACAACATGCCCCGTTTTGGGATAATCTGTGTGTTTCTCTACGCTGTTAGCTATGGACTTATTTCAAGCGTCTGTCGTAAAGTGGGTGGTTTGGTATATTTATGGTCGTAAATAACATCGCCTGTCAAAAGTATTCGTTAGTTCTTCCTTTCCTTTAGTATTTCTGTTCGACTTTCAACGATGGATTCACGGATTGTGATTACGCCGAGCGAAAAGCAATGTTTAATTGATTTAATAAATAAATATCCTGCCGTTGCGCGTTGCTAGTATTTCGACAAACCATCTGCAGCTTGGTGAGAAGAAAAACGCTTGGGCCAAGTTGACGGATGACTTTAACTCAATCGCCGACAATCAAAAAGTTTGTGTCTTTTGTAATTGAAATACTAACTAGCTATCACGCCGTTTCCCCGCAGGGGTACTCTTTTTTCATTCACGCACATACTCTTATATTGTTCCGACTCCATATTACTATATTGAATTCCTTTTTAGCGGACCCAAGCGCAGCTAAAGAAATGTTGCGACAACTTAAAAACGAAGATGAAGATGCAACTCTGCGTGGAGAAGAGGAGCAGGATAAAGACGGAAGGGGGCAGGCTGTCACCAAATGTCTCCAATGAGCACCATCCCTTTGACAGTGTGCTGGACTTGGCCACCGATGTGGAATTGAGCTTCTGCAACGACAGCGATCGCTCTATTTGCCTTTCATATTAGTTTTTTCAGGTTAGTTTAAAAAAGTTATGCGAAATATTTTGGCTGCTTGTTTATTTAACTTTGGCCTTATTTCCTATTGAAAGTATTGTTTATGTTGTAGATACCGCTGTGCACAGCACGTCCGCCGTATTCAGCATTCGCTCTTAGTCGCCGTATTCAGCTTCATTATTTAGATGGTAGCATTCGCATTTCTCTGGAGGAACTCAATACAAAATGTTATTTTGTAAACATAATTTTATCAGTTGTCGAACTAAACCTTAAATAATATTTGAGATAGAAATATTACAAAAAATGTTTTAATTTTCAGATATAACAAAATCTCCGGAGAAGGGTTCAAGGCCCCAGCTCAAGGCAAAAACACGTCGCATTATTCCCAAGAAAGGTGATTATGTTTATATCTCCATGTGCTATGATTAAATGCACGTTCTTACGGCGAGATTTAGTTTAACCTTTCTTTACCATAAACGGCGTACTACAAATTATCCAATTATTAAAGAAAGAGAGGCCCTGTTGAAGATGCTGCGTGGGGGGTATTTTTGAGAAAGGAATGAAGATGGGTATTGAAGAGACTCATGCTGTAGGAGGGAAGAAACACAGGGGCCAGGCCCAAGTCCCAAACAAGGGCGCGTGTTTCCCGACTATGCACCAGTGCCGAGGGGATCAATGACGCTAGTACCTCGGAGCGTCTTCCATTGTATATAATTTTGGTACAAGTTTAGCGTGGTATAGTAATTTATAAGCTCTGCTCTCCCTGGACAACCTTTTCCAGGGAGTGCGGAGCTTAACGTTCTCGATCTCCGCCATAAGCGCCTCATGTAACAGAGAAGCTAAATATAATCTCTCCTTGGAAAACTTAAACACCTCAGCAGTAGATTGTCATTGGGCACAGAGCGGCCCGAACCTGTTATTTACATTGACTAATCGGGTTGTAATGTTGTGTTGTTTCAGACTTGATACGATCTAGTGGGCAGGAGGTTCGGGACGAGGCCGAGGTGCGTTGCCGAAGAAAGGAAATTTATTTACAAAGAAAGCATTTTTTCGCAAACATTTAAAAAAAAGCAAAAAAACACGGTCTTCCTTGATGTTTAAACGGCATTGAAAGAGAAAATTCTTAAAGCATAAGTTCATCAACCATGAAATTTTGTTAATAAGTATCAGTAAATTCATCAGCAGTAAATTTTGTTAATAAGTAGCAGTAAATTCGTCAGCCATGAAAAACGGTTTTTAAAAAGAACATGGCTTTAACTCCTCGAATATTAAATAAATATGGAAGCCGTACTCTTGAATATCTAATACCAGTGATTTTCAATAAAATCAATAATAACATAAAATTTGAAAAAAATGAGAGACTAAGTCCTAAAATGATAAAACTATGGTTAATGAACGAAAACTCCATGTATCTTTGAATATCTTAATATAGCTGCCTACATATCTTTTATTAGGTAGGTATATTGAAATATCTTATATATTTATAGTTGTAAGTTAAATTATCTATTCTAATGTTTCCTTAAAACTTTAAATGTATTTACAAATTTTTTCTTAGATATTTTATTATGAATGTTTAAATTGTTAGAACCTGCAGACAAGCTGCTATATGACAGCTTTGTGGGTATACAAATTCTTGTACAAAATGTTTTTCTGTAATTTAATAAATAAAAAAAAAAAAACGAAAATTTTTTTTTATAGAAAACTTTAAAACCATTTTATAAAATGAAATTCTTCTCTAGGTACTTCGTCGTACTTGGGTTCGGTTGTATCTAAGACGTTTGATTTTTCAATACCACGCGTCATACCTCTTCTTGCCCCTATTTGCTTTTTCTTGCCTCTACTTACCTTTTCTTACCTCTACTTACTTAAACTTATCTGAACTTACCTCTACTTGCCTCTTCTTGCTTCAACTGGCTTTAAATTACCTCAACCTACCACTAGTTGACTCTACTTGCCTCGAATTGCTTATACTGGCTTTGTCTTGCCTTTTTTGCATCTTCTTGCCTATACTTACCTCTGCTTACTTAAACTTACCTGAACCTACCTCTTCTTGCCTTTTCTTACCTCTACTTGCTTTTTTCTGCCTCTATTTTTTATTTATTTATTTATTGGAAAAAAAATACATAGACATAATAAGAAAACTTTGACTGTCCTACTAGATGATTTCCCGTTTTAGGACAGTCAAATTGCCTGGTTTAGTTCAAATTAGGTAGTTACATGTTGTTTTTTGTAAAACTTAATGTTAAATAATGTTAACATTTGATGTTAAATGATGTTAACATGATGTTAATTGTAAGATTCACAGTCAAGTACAAGGTTATAAAAGCCGTAAAGCAGTTAAATATAGTAATAGTAGTAAAAAGTTACTGAGAAAAGTGACAAAGTATAAAAAGTTAAAATGATAATATATTTATTTATTTATTTATAAATAAACGCCCTTTTTCGGGGCTTTTACATATATAGCATAGAAAAAACATTTTATTGTACATAACTGAACTGCCTCAATAACAATATTTTAAATTTATTCAAAGATAAATTGAAGATGTCCACTGACTTGGTATAATTGTTTCCCTCCATTAGTATTCTGGGCAAAGAGGAATACATATGGTAGTTAGTCCCAGAATTTCTGCACTGAAATAAATCCTGACTTCTAGTATTACGAAGTGGAATTCGGAAGCTTATCAATTCAAGTAATACCGGACTATCAACTAAATCATTTAGAATTTTATATAAAAATACCAAGTCAGTGAAAATTCTTCTGTCTGACAATTTAAGCATATTCATATCGTTCAAAAGTGTGTTGTAGTTTAACATATTTGCTGAAATACCCATCTTAAAATTTAGAAAACGTAAGAATTTGTTTTGTATTCTTTCAACAGCTTGTACGTGCATATTATAATGAGGACTCCAGACAGGAGAATTGTACTCAAGTTGGCTTCTAACATAAGCAAAATATAACATTTTAATACACTTTATATTGTTAAAGTTTCTAGTTAGCCTAGTTAAAAACCCCAACATTTTTAAGCCCTTATTACAGATTTCTGTTATGTGGTTAACAAATGAAAGATTTGATTGAAAAGTGATGCCCAAGTCTTTAATTTGCATTAATGTCTGAAGAGCATTGTTATCAATGTTGTAATTAAATATCACTGGATTTTTTATTCTAGAAAATCTAACAATTTGACATTTTGAGATATTTAAATAAAGTCTATTTTCCATACACCAAATTAACAATTTGTTGATATTATCTTGAAGAATGTTGCAATGATAAATATTTTCAATAATTTTAAAAATTTTGATGTCATCAGCAAAAAGTAAGATAGATACATCATGAAATATTTTTGTAAGATCATTTATAAACAAGATAAATAAGATTGGGCCAAGGTGTGAACCCTGTGGAACTCCACTTGTTGCATTAATTTTTTCTGACAGGGAGGATTTAATTCTAACTATTTGTTGTCTTCCAGCTAAAGAAAAAAAAAAGTGTGTGTCTTAAAGCTTTAAAGAAAAAAAATATATATAAACTAATTGGTTTGTGAAACAGAAAATAAAAACTAAATCTTAAAGATAAAAACTAAATCTTTCTTCGATATATTTCCTATCCTTTAATATTTTCCCCTACTTGCTTCCATTGGCTGTTTCTTTCCTCTACCTGCCTCTTATTACTTCAACCTACATCAACTAGAACTTACTGACCTTTACTTGCTTCAAATTACCTTCACATGCCACTATTTGCATTTTCCAGCCTCGAATTGTCTCTACTTGTATTTACTAGTTCAACTTGCCTTCACTTGCTTCTTCTTGCATCTGCTGGCTTCTACTTGCCTTAACATGCATCTTCTTGCTATAGCCCACCTCTACTAGCTTCTATTTGCCTCTACTTGTGTCTACTCGCCTCTAAATGGTTCTACTTGCTTCTACTTTGGATTCTCACTAAGAATTACGAATTTTTTGAAGTTTTATGTACGCTTTGTCACACTTGGGTTCGGTCATAAATTAGACGTTTGACTTTTCAATACCACTTGTCTTGGCTTTTCTTAACTCTACTTGCCTCAACTTGCCTACGATTGCCTCTAATTGCAGTTATTTGCCTCCACTTGCCCCGATTTTCTTAAACTTACTTGAATTCACCTCTACTTGCCGAAATTAAAAAATGTACAAATGGTAAAACAAATATTTTGTTGAAAAATTGGCTTGCCGAAAGAAATAATTTGTATTAGACTTACACAAAAATTCTAACTGCATTTAATTATGTAAAATACGTTTATTTATATCTCCAAAGTAAAAGTATCCATCGACAAACTGCTTAAAAGTAGTTTATTGGGACTTTTCTTTTTTCTGTATAATATTTTATGTCATATTGTATTGCTTTGTATTTATAATAAATAAATTAAACCTTGAAAAAAAAACATACCACTTTGCCTTTTTTTTCTTCTGTCGTCTTCCTGCTCCATCCTACTTTTATTTAATTTTACTTGCCTTCTTGATTACGCTTGCCTTTACTAGCCTCAACTTGCCTTAACTTGCTTCTACCTGCTTCTACTTGCTTTAACCTACCCCTTCTTGCCTCTATTTGCTTCTGCTTGCCTCAAATTGCCACTACACTCCCATACTTGCCTCTACTTGCTTTAAGTAGCCTCTACTTTGGATTTTTACTAAGAACTACTATATTTTTATCGTTTTGTAGGCGCTTTGTCACACTTGGGTTAGGTTAGGTTAAAAACTGAGATACCACGCGAACTTTGAAATACCACGCGTCATGCCTTTTCTTGCCTCTACTTGCATCAACTGGCTTCTACTTGCCTCTTCCCTCCTGTTCTTTCTTCAACTTACCTCTACTAGCTTCTACTTGCCTCTTCTTGTCTTAACATGTCTTTACCTTCCTCTACATGCTTATATTTCCATCTAATTGCCCCAACTTGCCGCTTCTTGCCTAAGCTTCCCCTTCTTGCCTCTGCTTCAACTTGCCAGTTCTTTCCTAAACTTGCCTCTTTTTGCCTCTTCTTGCTTCAACTAGATTCTTTCTTATATTCTTACAAATAAAAAAAATTTCATCAGTTTATGTGCGCTTTGTCACACTCGGGTTCGTTCATCACTTAGACGTTTGACTTTTCAATACCACTTATACTTGCAATACACGCGTCATACTTATACTTGCCTCTAAACTAAAAAAGGTTTTTCTCCACTATGAGTAAGCACGTGTCTAGTCAAACTACCCTTATGGGGTAAGGGTTAACTACAGTAAAAAACATACTAAAAAGGTTTCTTTCCACCGTGAATCAATATATGTTTCCACAAATATTCCTTCCGAGAACATGAATAACTGCAATAGGATATCGAAAAGGTTTTTGCTCAATTGTGAGTTAGTGTGTGTCTCGTCAAACTTCCCTTATGAGAACATGAAAAACTGCAGTAGATACATGAATAAGGTTTTTCTCCAGTGTGATTAAGCATGTGTCTCGTCAAACTCCTCTTATGAGAACATGAAAAACTGCAGTCGGAACACGAAAAAGGTTTTTCTCCGCTGTGAGTCAGCATGTGTCTCTTCAAAAAAGCCATCTGAGAACATGAATAACTGCAATCTGAACACGAAAAGCGTTTTTCTCCACTGTGAGATAGCACGTGGTCCTTCAAATTTCCCCTTTCAGAACATGAATAACTGCAGTCGGAACATGAAAAAGGTTTTTCTCCACTATGAGTCCGCATGTGTGTCGTCAAATGACCCTTGCGAGTACATGCATAACTGCACTCCGGACAAGCAAAAGGTTTTTCTCCACTGTGAGTCAGTATGTGTCTCGTCAAACTTCCTTTATGAGAACATGAATAACTGCAGTCGGTACATAAAAAGGGTTTTTTTCCACTGTGAGTCAGCATGTGTTTCTTCAAATTTCCTTTTTCAAAACATGAATAACTGCAGTCGGAACACGAAAAAGGTTTTTCTCCACTATGAGTCCGCATGTGTGTCGTCAAATGACCCCTGCGAGTAGATGCATAACTGCAGTTGGGACATGAATAAGGTTTTTCTCTAATATGAGTCAGCATGTGTGCCACTAGACGTTCTTTTTTAGAACATGAATATTTACAGTCGGAGCACGAAAGCGGTTTTTCTCCACTGTGAGGCAGATCCGCCAATGAGTCTGAAAAAAAAATAAAGATATACTTGTAAGCACTGTTCATTTAAAAAAAAATGTAAAAATAGAAAGCACGAATCGTTATTTACCTGTTGTCTGTGTTAATATTCGAAAGCGTTTAAGGCATTCCTTTTTAACATCCGGCAGCTCTATGTCAATTTCCAGATAAGGTCTTCCCTCTCCATCTCCAGGTACTGGTTCTATCTTGAAGCTTACAGTCTCTTCTTTAAGGCTACCTAGAAAAACCAAACAACAATCGGTACATTGACACGCCCAGACGGAGTGTGTTAAATTTGAAATTACGGTCGTTCCTTTCTGAAAGAGTACCACAAAAAACTTGTTTTGAATTTTTAATAAACGTTTAATTAAAAAATAATATACGAAAAAAGATGTCTTTAATAATGTTTCGTACTTTTACCAGAATCTCAAAATTCTCGCAGTAAGAGCAATTCTGTGGTATAAAATTATAATTCAGCAAAAATAAACTGGACCACACTTAGAATACTCGTTTTACGTTAAATGAAGGACTAATTGTACCTAAGCATATAAACAAATATGGAAAAAGAATAATTGTGGACTACGTGATACCTAATTGCTTAAAAATGTTACTTGCCGAAATTTAAAAAAATGTACAAATGGTAAAACAAATATTATGTTGAAGAATTGGCTCTCTGAAAGAAATAATTTGTTTTAGACTCTAACACAAAAAATGCTAACTGCATGAAAAAGTAAAATAAGTTTTTTTATATCTTCAAAATTGACACATTGACAATAACACATTAACAAACTTCTTGAAAGTAGTTTGTTGGGACTTTTATTATTTCGATAAAAATGTTTTATTTTTGCTTTCATATTGTATTACTTTGTCTAAATAATAAATAAAAAATAAATAAAAATAAAATAAAAAACATGGAAGTTAACTGTTCGGTGCGGCCCGCGACCACTTTTGGTGAGTTGTGCTGAAGGAATCGCAAAAAATTAAACATGTGAAGACCAATAAAACATTTTAATAGCGTCTTCGTGATCATTGCCCAATTTAAAAAAAAGAACAATTATATTTAAAGCTGGTTGACTGGTAGGCTCGTTCGCATCCTTAAGTTAAAACTAGTCTTGTGTTCAGAATCCACGAAAAAATTCATGATACAACAACATTTCATTCCTTCGAAATACATTTCGAAGGAATGAAGTGTTCATTAAAGTTATTATGTCCTGCCTGAGCAACAATTCATAACGGATGTTTCCGAACAATAAAACTTTACATTTCTCATTTTTAACACTTGCAATACTGCTATAATAAATAACCCAACTTACTGGTTTTTTTAGTGCTCTCCGCGTACTGCAGATATTCCTTCTTTACATTTGGGAGGTTAAAATCCATATTCGCATACGACATTTCACCTCCACCTTCTTCCTGGAGCCCTGGTTCCATCTTGATCGGAACACTCTCTGGGCTTAGTAAATCCATGGCAAGGCCGTGGAAGGGTTGTGGAATTCGTTCAAGCCCAAAAATATAACTGAAACTGTATGTAGCAGAATATTGTACCTATTAAGAAAGCAACAAAAAAAATTATGAAAGAGTTTTAAGTATTTTGTTTCGGATGAATTATTATTCACCAACAATTAAGAGTGTGCATTATAAATATTTGTCAAAGGATTTAATTATGACTGAAATTTTGAGATAAGACAATTGAAAGCGGCTGAACGTCATCATAAGATTACAGTATCCTGACGCTGTCTTCCTGTGTAATCCCTAAATCTCTATAAAGTGATATGATCATATATTTGATCAGCCATTCCGCACTAAACAATTATCGGTACACCCAGGTCAACCATATTTCTATAAAATGTGATTATTTTAATCAATGCCTTTGAAATACACATCCATAAACAGTTCTCAAACCAGACGTCAAATAATGGATTCTCTAACTTTGGTGTACCAATTGGCGTGGGTAAAGCTAGATTGCATTGTGGGGTTTTATACAATGTTTCTTTTCATGCGTATTGTAAGGATTCGGGACGAAAAAAACGTGTGTTTTATTTTGGTAAAGATTTTCGCAAAGTTTTGGTATTTCCATGGTTTAAGAGCTGGTTCACTATCAAATATAAAAGATCATAGCACGCCAAATAACGCTCTCCATACAATCCCTTCAGACCGTTCACAACTAAGCGTTTTTAAGCGCAGATCAATCATAGACAATACACATCTCAGACGTAACCGCTCCAGACGCGATATCCTAGAAGATAACTCTCCCCTTCTCCGAATAAAACAGGAGAGGGGGTCATTGAAATTACGGAGCTGCCTAGACCCGTGGATGACAGATGTCAAGTTGAGAGATTTCAGTACAAAAATTATGCGTTCCGTTGCCACTCTTTATTCAATTCTAAAAGTTTACCACAAAGGAATTAAAATGTTCACCTTTATGAAAACCAAGTTTCCGACCACAATTTGAAAAAAAAATTATTAACGTTTGAATTTTTTATTAATAAATTTTTAACATGAAAAGACAAAAAGTGAGGTAACAATAAGGGGCCTTCCATAAATTACGTCACACGAATTTCATGATTTTTTTACCCCCCCCCCGACTGACCTCCTACCACAGGAAGAAATATTTGATAGCCTCGTGTGAAAGGACAAAAGATAAGCGCTCGCGAATCAATAGATATCTGGTCGCAGATATATAGCTCAGTGTGAACTAAGCATAAGACTTCGGACATTATTATTTGACACCTCTTATTGTTTTACGCGACTAAGTTATTTGGAAATGTCGCACGTTTGTTTTCAATTTTGTATTTAAAATATTAATAGCATGCTTAAATATGTACCTATTGATTTCATGAACTTTATTTAGTGTAAGGAATAAAAAGAATTGAGAGCATTTTTGATGATTTGTCGTTCTTTTTGGAGGAAATAATACGCAAGAATTTTATAGACGCTAAGCTTTTAACTCATAGAATTAAGAATATCTGTGTGGGTGCTACCTTCATATCGTATAATATTTGTATTAATTTGTTAAGAGAAAGCGTTGTGCCAGCTAACCTTTGGCATCTGCGGTAGGTAGTTTGTGCTGCCGTGAATCAGACAGGTAATTTCGCCAACGCATAGGTACAAAAGATTTGTCAGAATTGCAAAAAAATATACAAAAACTTCGATTACGTAGCGTCCGAACATCTGATTCTCGCAAATGACAGTGACAGATGATTTAATGATTTTTATCTATGGTATTGTCCAAGGTGTTACCATTTGTTGACGATTTATTAGTAACGTCGTCCAAAAATATTATTTCTTCTCTAATGGCAGCACAGGCTCAGGATATCAGTCAGTCCGTATCTTTGCTTTGTACTGCATTCCTCGCTCAAATTTGCCGGTTAAAGGCCCGTTTATATTAGGAATAGTCTGTAATCCGTATTCGATAAGCCCTAGGCCGTAGAAGTTGGAAGATAGGAAACCTGTGTAACCATTTATAATAGATGGCAATAATCTTTAATAATTTTCCATAACCGAAAAGATGGTTCAACTTTATCTTTTACGGTTATGAATTACAGAAAGCTTAGATTTATGCTGAGATTTACGTATTTTCGATCAATACTCTATGGTATCTACAATTCACTTTAGTTGAATAATAATTTTGTGAACAAATATTTACACGGAGTTAATAAATACTTTACCGAATTTAAATTTATATTCGCTGAAGACGAAAGTGATCTGATAAATAGTAATGAACATCTCTTATAATATCTATATAATATCTAATATAATCTCCCGGTTGACAGTTGACATATACAAGTGATAGCGGCATTGTCACTTCTATGGGCATATTCTATTCTATTCCTATTCCAATTATAAACGACCATCTAAAATATTACGGACTACGGATTACGGCCCCGGCCTATTTTTATCGCTTATTCCTAATATAAACGGGCCTTTAGTCTTCCATTCAAGCTTTGATAAGCTGTAAAGTCAATTGTAGATACCATAAAGTATTGATCGAAAATACGTAAATCTCAGCATATATCTAAGCTTTCTGTAATCCATAACCGTAAAAGATAAAGTTGAACCATCTTTTCGGTTATGGAAAATTATTAACCCCTCTAATCACAGGAGACCCAAGTTGTCCCAAAACATCATTTGCCGTTATAATAACAGGAGACCCAGATTGTCCCAGAGCGACCGTGCATTATTAAAAGTTAGATATCTCTCTTCCTGTCATATAAAAATTTGTGATTTCTTTTACGTTAGAGAGCGTAAGAAATGATACTTCTTATTGTTTTAGAAATATACAAGCTGTATTGATTAGATATTTTACAAACCCGATCATAAGTGACGATTTTATTTTGCGCCAATTTGTGACGTAACAAACACTAAATTTAAAAATAAAATTGTATGAAAGTTGTAAAAAGTGAGGTGACAGTTTCATTACAAATTTTCCTATGAAAATGAATCTGTATTTAAAATTTTAAGTTTATTTAATTTAACGTATTTTTTTTAGGAATCCCCAGGTACGTATTTTAAGCCAATTTAGATTTTCAATATAAAAATTTTAATGTTTAAAAACAAAAAAATTGATTTCTAATAAACACATCAGAAAGATTATTTTATTTTAATTTTAGAACAATTTTTGTTTTTGCAAAAAAGTTACAAAATAACTAATAAAAAAGAACATTTAAAATGCATGGCAAGAATCGGGAATTTTGCACGCAAATCTTGACAGGCAAAAGTTCAAAGATATTATTTTCTCATTATTCGAAGATTATTGCCATCTTTTATAAACGGTTACACAGGTTTACTATCTTCCAACTTCTACGGCCTAGGGCTTATCGAATACGGATTACAGACTATTCCTAATATAAACGGGCCAACATTTTAGAAGCCGAGGCACTAGCAGTCACATGTCAAATCTGACATGTGACTGCTTAGCCGAGTCAAATATACTAATACGTTAATTACATAGGTTACGTAATAAAGTTTGCTGATTTAATTTTTTTACTGACAAAAAATTCTGAACACAATCCATTGTGATTTCAGTAAAAAATGTCAAACAAAAATTTAAACCGAAAATTTCAGTTTTCCAAATCAAAATATATTTCTCCGTTTTTTCGGAATTCATTCAAAATATTATGATTGTCAAAAGTAGAAACTGTATTTCGGATTATTTTCTTCGATAGTTTTTTTCTATGGAAATATCATTGCACCTTCTGTGTGGTGTATCTAAGCTTTCTTGTAACGGTGACGTTCCCATCGGGTATGATGGGTATGCCGCATACCCATTCTAACTACATTACATCGCAAAAGGTAACAGAATGGAAAAATCAAAATGTTTCCACGGAAACTCGTTGGGTGGAAGTATTCAAACATTTTCACGCCAACAATCTGCAGCATGAAAATTTTTCTGTTTTAATTGAATATATTTTATGTTTGCCTGCTACAAATGCTCGAGTGGAAAGAGTATTTTCTATGATGAACAAATTATGGACATCTGAGAAAACTCACTTACAAATTCCAGTTTTAAAGGCGATGTTGATTACCAAGGTCAATATAAAAAAAACGTGCCAAGAGTTTCATTCCTACTTTAAATCATCACCAAATGTTTTAAAACACATTTGTTCCTCTGAAAAATATAAATATAACTAAACATTTTGGATTTCAATTAGTAACTTTAATGTTATCTTAATTTTTCTAAATACATCAATATAACTTTAAAAAGTTTTTTTTTTCAATGACTACCTATGGTTATTTGACTTAAATAAACCAATGTCCCGTTTTGAGTCAAAAAATAAATGGTCACGTTAGGTATGCGTCTTTGCACAATATCACTTTCAATCCGCTTTTCTGAAGTAATATGATATTAATTGCAAAACATTTGCTTTCCATTTATATAGTTTTGCATCACATCAGTTACCATCACATTTCTTTCCTGAATTTATTCAAATTCTTGCACTTCTACTTTTCTTCAACACATTGGAATTGACCGTCGCGCTTCGCCTTGTACGTAAGTCTGTTATTGTTATTTGGACTAAGAATGTAGGTTTGACACCGTCTCTTTTTTCAGCCCGATTCCCGCATAGAGACCAAAGACAAAATTTTCCGCTTTACGCGATCGCTATTTTCATCTCTATTTTCATCTCTATTTTCACATCTACGATTTCAGTTGGCATTACAACAAACAATATGGTTGATATCGTAGATATAAAAATAGAGATGAAAAAAGCGATCACATTAAGCGAAAAATTTTGTCTTTGTTCGGGAATAAGGGAATCGGGCTGAAAAAAAAGATGGTGTAAAACCTACATAATTCCATTGATTGGTGCATATTTATTGTAAGAATCTATCACATTTTACAAATTCGCTTTATTGGCATATTGACCTAACCAACATTTATCAAGAAAAGATAATATCACCAAGCTTAATATACTTTTTAACCTGAAATGCAAAAAAAAACAATGTTGTATGTGTATTTTTAAACGAGATCTGATCGCAAAACACGGCTAAACCCATTTAAAGCAACTTCTGAATAGTGATATTTTGCTAAAGTGATACTGAGAATATCTGCTATTCAGACGACAATGAAACTATCTGGTTCGACCCAGGCAATAGTTACACTATAGTAAATTTAATCTTTCTACCCTTCGGTTACCCCACGGCTGCGGTCACAAAAATAACTCATTTACCTTGATGTTGAACGGTTTAAGTATGCATTTGCAAGTCATGTTCGCGAACGCAGCATTATATTCAGTCCTTTGAGCGGTCCTCTTATATCATTAAATCGGTGTAAGCGAATGTGTGATACATTTTTTTACAATAAAAATACATACATTTGTTATAGACCACTTTTATTTAATTCAAACTCTACCGGTTTTCCTTCCTTCGTCAGGAGAATATAAGAACTACCTATGATACAGAAATTGACAGACGTGCAAATTTCAGGTGTTGTAGGGAAAGTGAGCAATGAGAAAGGGGTAATTGCGGGATTTTAGGGAAGAACAGAGAGGTGTATTGGAAATATGCTTAGAATTGGACTTAAAGATGAATTAATTTGGTTATTCAAAATACAAGAATTATGATTTAGGGATTTCCTAATTTCAAGTGCTTCTAAATTATCTCATTTTTTGCCTTTATGTTACGGTAAAGAATTTTAACCCGTTTTTCCTTATTAAAAGTATGATCAGTGGAAATAAGAAGATTGGCAAATTCTGAAAAAATATTATTATTTAAGATCTTCTATGTTCTGTGATTCTAATATTTATGTTTCTAGTCGTCTTTTCTGTGTTGAACTATGTACAATCATTGCAATAGAGTTGGTTAATACCTGGGTGGCTAATTTATGTACAATCATTGCAATAGAGTTGGTTAATACCTGGGTGGCTAATTTATGTACAATCATTGCAATAGAGTTGGTTAATACCTGGGTGGCTAATTTATGATTTCTAACTTTAGTGTTTTTTTATTAATTAACCTAAGTAGTTATCAGTTTAGACCGTGGGTTGTGGGCAGACAATTTTTTTAAATTTTTTTTATTTATTATGAATCATAAATAGATACATGTATTTCAAATAAATTCTATACAATAATTAGTTACATAATATATATTTGATGTACCCCCATAAATAAGCAGGGCTTGTGTGTATGGGGGGGTGTTATCATAATAGTTTTCTTTGGTATAACTCATTTCATATTTTCACTATAATTTTTAAGGTGTGTTTTAAATTCTTTTATGTTAGTGTTCATGTTTCTTATTCTTTCTGGTAAAGAATTAAAAAAATTAACACCGAGATATTTATGATTTTGCTGTCCTATTGTTTTCTTACATTTTAGAGTTGGAAGTATTGACGTTTGTCTAAGATTTCTGTTATTTTTAAAGGGTCCTACTTTATTTTGAATATCATCTTTATAAATTTGTAATTTTGCATGGTAGAAGTATAACGCATTTAATTTTCTGACCTTAAATTGTCTGAATAAAATTCTAATGAATATGAATAGGGTTTTTTTAAAATTATTTTTAATGTTTTTGTGACACGTAAATTGTTTGTGTTTGATTTTTATATGTACCGCCCCATCCTATAATGCCGTATTGTATAATTGATTGACAATTACATTGACAATTGACAATTACAATTATTTTGTACTAAGTGAGGAAAAGTTGGATATATACGTTAGATCCTGCGCCATTGAACGGGATTTATTATTTTATTATTATTTTCAGGTTTACCAAATAAAAATGTTTGAGTTGGAAATGATGTAAGCTTCTTATTTAGGATTTTATCAATAAAAAGTGTGGAATAACCATTATTTCCAGCGATTTGTTTAATGTTTGAAAGTTAAATCGCAAAATGAACAAATGATGTGGGATTTTTAGTTGCCGGTGCACCATTGAATGATAAGCAGATATAAACATTAAATATTAAATCACCCCTTTAACTGGCATCTTTAGCAGCTTATCATGTAACCAATCCAAAAAAACTAATAAATATTTTAAACTATACAATCGCAACTGATTTACTCTCAAATCTGGGGATACGAACATGAAACATGCTTCAATGATTGAGAGGTAATATCTACAAATCAATGTCATCTAAGAACTATTTAACTTTAATTCTAGAACATCAATAAAATTAAATAAGGAAATAAAACTAACAAAACGAAAACTGATGTATTATTTATCAACACATACAATGAATCTGATATATTATGTGTCCTAACACGTAAAATAAATAATAAGCTCGTATATTCAAGAAAAGAAAAGTTGATGAATCAAGATTTTTATGTTGATATTGATTTTGATTACAGTTTGGTGAGTTGTGCGCACTTCCGCGAAGGTTTTGAATGAAAACGGTAGTAAAAGCAATAACACAATAACCACATGATATATAATGGCAAGTAAATATATATTTTTTTATTTATTTTATTAGTATCTAGGTATAGCAAAATTTGTACATAATGTATTTATAAATTGTATTATATTAAGGTATTATAAAGTTTTTTTTTTCACAGTCCTCCTCACTAGGGTTTCCTGTTCTGAGGCGGCCTGTAGTTTTTCCACATTTGTATTTAGTATCCAGTTGTCTTTACATGGTCTTCAGTATGTTTGATAGTTCATTTTCACTTTGTTCTCTCAACCATATTTTTACTTTTGTTTTAAATTTATTTATTTCTGTTATTTTTTTTGTTTGAGTTGGTAGAGCGTTGTATGGTTTTGTCGCATTGAATTTCATATTTCTTTGTCCAAAAGATGTTTTCAAACTGGCTGTAGCTAGAATATTTTGGTTTATTGCCCTGGTTGTGTATCTATGTTGGACAGTGGAGTATTCTGATATGTTTTTTAAATCTTAAATAAAATATTTTTTGCATAAAGTTTTTGTATGTTGTAGACTTTAATGCTTTGAAACAATTCTTCTGTCGGAGTTCTAACCGGTAATTTCAAAATTGTCTTTAGTACTCCTTTTTAGGCTATATTTGTACGCATACAATTCTAAAGACAAAGAGGATAAACCAAGTCACTCTAGCATCTATAAACTTAATTGTAACGATTGCCCAGCAATATATATAGGTAAAACAGTGCGTCTCATAAATATTAGTGTTAAAGAACATGTTAGGTGTCTAACAAGCACAGGTTTCTCAGAATTTGCCAACCACTCAATTGATACTGACCATACGTTTAATAAAAATACAGGAGTCCAAATAGTTCATACAAATAAAATAGGAATAAGCCTTTATAATTTAGAAGCTTTAGAAATATAAAAATCAAAGAAAAATAATTGCCAAATTTTAACCAAGTAATTAGAGTTAACCAACAGTCCCATTTAAAGTTATTTCTTTTATCCCTCTCTAACCCCCACCCTCCCTTATCCATTCCTTTATTCCTGCCCATCCTAAATTCCAATATTGGCTTATAAGGTTGCCATGTATACCGGTCGATTAAACTCCAACCTCCTTCCCATCCTCAGAGCATGTGTTCCAAGTCCTAACAAATCTTGAGTGCTCCTGGCTGGGGGGTACAATCGTATCGTATCGTTTCTCTAACCCCCACCCTCCCTTGACCCCTCCTCCTACCCCTCCCCTAACCATTATCTGATATTCTCTCCCTCTTTGACATGCTCTCCCTTTCTTTTGTATTTACCTCATTATCTTAACTCTGTACTGTAATTTAGTTTATAATATAAACCAATAAACATAAGCTGTCTTACTCATAATCGCAAAAAAAAGATATTACGCCGCAACACGGACGGGTTAGGTGAAATTGTTACTCACATGATGATCCGACAGTCGCGCGCATGCGCGATTTTTATCCACCGTTATTACATCGTTATATTAGCAGCTGTCAGATTTTAAACCACCTGACACCCAGGGTTAGCGTCGTTATTACGGCCGTAATTAATCGAGATGTCAAACTTTGTTGACATCTGACATAAAAGTTCGAAGGTTTAGCAAATTTTCGTCTACCACGGGCACGGAAAACGTATAAAAAGCGGTACGACCCATTTGCGGCGTTAACAGAGAGTGATTTCAGATATAAATATAGAATTGCCAAAGTAAATATGAGACGCTTAATCGATTTGTACGGCTATATTTGGATGTTTTGATCTCCAGGTTCTTTGTGCCGTACGATACTGGGGTCAAAACGAGGTAAGATTGTGTTTATAATACTCACTCCTGTGAAAAAAAATCAGCTAAATCGATTACCAAACAAGCTATATTATTATACTTAAAATTTTTTTCGCAGATACTTGTGATTTTGCTGAAATTCGGATACGGATTTCTTGCTTCACAGCACATTAAAATGCCGCATAGCATTGAAGAACAACAAGCAACTTCTGCAGAGTTGTAGAGAATGAAACGTTTCCCCTGAGTAATGTGTGCACTGTTGGGAGAAGTATCTGTTCACCCCAGTTCAGAAACCAAGATACCCCAGAGAAGTTGTCTTCAACAGGGCTCAAATATCTATCGCAACACAAGTATCTGCTGCGGGGTATGTGTATGATACCATCAAGACATCAAGTTCTCCATTGTCTTGATATGATTGTCTTGTCCTGATTCATCGATATGAATGACCCTCAATAGGTAAGAAAATAATTTAATACAATAGTTTATGCTCCTCAGCAACACTAGTGGATCGTGTGCCCCGTGCCTGACCGTACACTATACTATGCCACTACTATATTATACACTTCTTACATTAAATATATGATAAAAGATGTATATGTTAAAATTAAACATTATAATACAATCTGTCTTTAGATATTTCTTAGAGTTTTGTATGTGCTAATGCTATGATTTGTAATTTGGAATAGATGATGATGAACGCGACGAGGAAGCAGTAGCATATTACACACTTCTTGCATTAATAATATACGATATAGTTTATGTAAGAAGGCATACTATAGCTGTACTATACCGCTATTATATTATACACTTCTTACATTAAATATATGATAAAAGATGTGTGTTAAAATTAAACATTATAATACAATCTGCTGTTTGTTTGTTGTTTGTCTTTTCTTGGAGTTTTGTATGTGCTAATGCTATGATTTGTAATTTGGAATAGATGATGATGAACGCGACAAGGAAGCAGTAGCGGTAGCAGGTGGTGGTGCTGTTGTGGAACTGGAAGCAGCCCCAAACATGAACCAGATTGGAAATGCCTCTATACGGGTCTTCATTTGTCAACATTTTTAGTAATATGTATGACTGTATCATGTTGCTCTGTTTTTTTTATCATAAATGTGAATCTATAACTTCTGATTTGCCAACTATAAGATTATATTATACTATTTGAAAAATGTACCTACTTGTTCAATATAATGTACTTGCTGAAACAGACACATATTACACAACAACAGAAGAATAAAACACAATATCAAAATGAATACAACTACATTTATTTATGTGTACTTTTATTTAGCTCTCCGTCCACATTTTAGCATCAATATTTTGAGCATTAAGCTCCTCCATCAATCTTATTCTAGTCTGTGACTCCAGTTCCTTTAGCTGAATATTGGCTCTGGACTCTTCCTTCATAAACCTGAGCATACAGGAGCATTCATCTTCTCGGTGCTTTCTATTTTCATGTCGTTGGAATTAACTTTCTGGAAAAAAGACATTATATGACATAAAGCTTTCCCAATTTCTTAAAAATCAATCACTTTGTGGTTTACATAATTAATTATTGAACAAAGTTATTTATTTTCTTAACTTTCAATTTTGATATGACAATAAAGTCTGTTGTATTATTCTTTGACTTTGTTTGATCAAAGGTATTATTCTATATTTACGGTAAGTTCAAGTTCAACTACACATAGAACCGTTGATATTTTCATATATTACTTTCAACATACAAACTTATCTTAAAAAACAATAAAGCCACGATATTTACCTTTGATTTGAAAATGTACGTGGCCAGTACTTTTAGTACGAACTCGTCCTGTTCTCAACCTCATCTTCAGTTGCGCTTGTATCTGGTTTAGATCTTTGCGATTATCATTTGCCTATAACTGAAAAATAGTCCATTATTAATTAAGTTGCATACGTAGTTACATCGTAATGTGTCTTAATCTAATACGAATTGTATAGGTACTATAAGCATTTTTTCCTATTAAAATATATTCAAGTGCATTTTAGTTTCATTATAAATAATGACGAAGGGCAAAAATGCCTACCCCCTGACGAAAATGATATGAATAACGAGCCAAAAATAGAATGTAATTACTATTGAGATCAGATGCATTCATGTCAGATTTTGTGTGGCTGTCACTTTAATATGTAGAAAAATTAACATTACATATATGTTTAACATGTAGGTATACTTACTTCATTAAAATTGTCGTTAATGTTTCCGCATTCATTTTACAAACCACGTAATAAAGCGAACCGTCGAGCCGTCAAAATAATATTGACATTTGAATGAACGTGAAGTCGGCAACGCGACGCAAAAATGCGAAATACAGGGCATTTTTGAGATTTGGAATAGAGTGATGCCAGTCTAAAAATATCAAAACCTGTTAGAGTTGTATCAGGACAAAATGTGTTCGTGAGTAAAGATTTTTAATCTGAGCAGTATAGGCCCCCACCCCTGCATAGCTAATGCGTTGTTATTACGTCGTAACAGGGATTCATCGTGAGTAAGACGGATTATGTTTATTGTCCTGAAGAAGGTCAAGTTCGACCGAAACCGGTCGACGAATATAAATATAAATAAAGTGGTTTTAAACAAAGAACTTGTTTCATTCTGTAAAATGTCAAGCCACAAAGTGTTTGCTTTCTTCGATAATTTAATTATAATAAGTACATAAATAGGTAGAAATGGCAAAAACATATGATACATAAAAGGAAGTAACTTTTGACATGGATAGGTTTAGACATCAACATTAGCATTATTCATTGCTGTTGTAAATGTTTACATTCCATACATAATGGCATATTTAAGTTATTCGATGCACTTAAAAGTTTTTTTCTGTGTACTATGCACTATATTTGTCGTTTGATTGGAACATATTTGAAGAAGATGTATCGTGTTCAGCAAAATGAACTGATAAGACAGACGGCGTTGTGATGGTGAACTGTCCTTGTGGGAGTTGCTCATCAGAATAATTGGAATCTTCATTTAGATTAGAAACATTACTGGACGGAGAGTCTTCTGATTCATATGACGTGACCGTCCTTGTGATTGTATTCTGCTCTGATTGAAGGTGTCGTCTCCGAACTTTATTTATATAGAGTTGAATATTCTCTTGCGTCTCTATTGCCAACAATAAGGGCAACGATTTTAACTGAAGGCCAACGTGTCGGCCGAACACCTCAAACTCATCTTCTGCTGTAGAGTTGGCAGCCTCAGTGATGTCCTTAAGCTGACTAACCATACTGGAAATTTGGGAAAGCCTCTTTTTTTTTGAAGCAGGCTTGGTCGGAGGTTCGCGAAAATAATTCACTGCAGGTCTGCTTTCCTCAGTATCTGTACTCGTGCAGGGCATATCTTCCTGAAAATAAAATAAAATGTTGTTATTATCGGAAGTATGCAATATTATAAATCTTTTTTCAGGTTTCCGTTATTACAAATTGGACAATCATTGAGAATGGATTTTGCCAAGAATGGAACTTTCCTGGATGTTGTGGAGCAATTGACGGCAAACTCCTGAATCAGGAAGTTTACACGATAGTTATAAAGGGACAGTATTGTCCTAATGGTAGTTCTAGATCATAAATATTGTTTTATAAAGACATAGGATGTAATGGGCGGGTTTCTGATGGAGGCGTATTTCATAACTGTTTTTTTTTATGTGAATACCGCACAAGAGTCCCAACTGCTCCCGTCTGGGACTATGGCATCCCCAATCGGGGTATGTTGTGAGGGTGAAGGTAGAGGGGAGGGGAAGGAAGGTGGGGAAGTGCCTGTCTATTCAAATCTGGTCACTAAACACGGCCAAAGCCATTTCAAGCGACGTTTCAATTCTGAATGGTGGTCTTACACCAGGGCGATACTAATAGTATCTTGCACTCTGGAACTTGCCGCAAATAAACTATATATTATTTTTAAATGAATAAATTGTGAAATATCACAAAATCAAATAAATTTATTTGCCACGTCGGGATTCAATCCTGCGTTGTTTGTATCAAGCCTTAGAAAACGGTGTACTGCCAGTAGATCATGTACTAGAAGGCGACAATGCATTTCCCTTGAAAGAATATCTATCCCAGGAAATTAAAACACATTAAAGCAAGAAAATTAAAGCAAGAAAAAATTAATTATCAATTGTCTCGGGCTAGAAGAATAGTCAAAAACGCTTTCGGTTTACTAGCTGCCAGATTCAGAGTGTTTGAGAAGCCGATGCCCACAGTCCTGGAAGGTTGTTAGCATCGTAAAGGCGTGTTGCGCTTTACATAATTGGCTCAGACAAACAAAATTACAGAACAAGCAGTTATAAAGTTACAATAGACAAAGAAAATTTTGATGCAGGAATCGTTATCCCCAGCAAATGGAGGGTGGAGCCAGAGCCTCAAGGATTGGAGCCACTACCAAGATGCCTATCCAATCATTCATCCGGAAGGTTCATCTTCAAGAAAAATATGCAGATTACTTATTGGACGATGGATCGGTCCCTTGGCAGGCAAGAATGATTCATTCAAAAGTGACTATTAGGTCAACGATAGAATTGAAATAAACTTGCCAAATTGCTTTCACTTTCTTTCAATTCTGAATTCATGTTTCGCAGGGATCCATCCAATGAACTAAACCACTTTATTGAGGGTAAGTAAACTGCGGCAGTCCCAGCGCCAGAATTTTTTGACTCCTTTATTTTTTTAATCTCCTGCGAGTAGGTCGATCTGGAAAGAAATTATGAATGATTGATGACTATAAATTACATAACTTCACCATACATTATAATAGAAGAATATTAGGTAAATATTGCACAGCCACAGCCGTCACATTTGGCACATATTTTGCAATTTACACTACGTTTCAACTTAATTACTTAAAGAAACAATTACTTTTGGTTAGATGGTAAAAGATGCATTAAACTTCAATTTTTATTCAAAGTTCAAAACTTTACATATAAATATTTACAGCGTCGAGTCAATAATATAAACAGTTCAATGCGCAAACAAATCCCTTCACACATCACCATTTCTACAAACACACTCACACATACACACACACCTACCCAATACGCACATCACCCGGTAATAACTAAATATACATACCATAAATAAGACACTACAAAGAAACATATCATAGGTTCCCACCATGAAATATTAATTAATGTATGTGTATAAAATCTAACCTAATTTTAGCTAGGACTCACACCTCTCCAAATAATACGATTTATTGGTTTAGGTAAAGTTGATTTAATTAATTGAAGAAATTATCCATAGACGTCAGAAGGTGCAAATTCCCCTCTAACCAAGGAAGAACATTATAAAAAACCTATGTTTTAGGTTTTTACACTCACTTCTCGTCTCATCACCATACCTTCTTAACAAGTAAAACGTAAACTCCTTGGTTTGGGTTGGGTAGTTTGGAGTTCCTGAACATTCACAATGTAATTGGGAATAGAGCAAATAAAAGTCACAAGTCCTTGAAAGTTCCCTGAAGATGCGTTATTATTTACAAAGTTCCTTCCTCCAAAATAAAACAGTATGTAATTTTTCTCACTACTGTAATCAATATGTACTGTTTGTTTCTATATAAATAAATAAATAAAACGATCCCTTTGCCGCCATTTAAATTTTTAGTGTACGGATTTGACATTTGCAAAGTTTTGTTCAATATTAATTAATACGCATGAATGACTTAGTTTACCAAAATTAAGAACCTAATAATCTATTTTCTGCATGTAAATAGTTATTTCTTGAAGTAATAGTTGAAATGAAGTGTTATTTCCATAATCTGTGCATAAAAGGGCAGCGGTTAGTGGAATATTTTATGAATATTATAATATACTTGTTATAACCAAACACATTAAGAACTCTACACTGACCTGATGTTTTTAATTTTAACTTTTATCTCCTTATCACCAAATCCGGAAATGTTCATCCCTTTTTCCAATTCAGCGTACGCCGATTCCTTAATTCGTTTATTCTTGTATAGCGGGGACTTGACGTTCCACAAGCACTCGTGTCGTAAATACAGCGTTACGAATTTCATAGTAGTATCCTCGCTCCAACGGGACGACATCTCTGTGCATAAATAAAATAATCATTAGATCAGTGGTTGGAAACTTGCGGCCCACGGTGCGGACCCATCGAGTGTCCGATAGTTAAAATGTTTTTTACATACGCCTTTCTAAAACGAGCACTGCTCTAAAAAATATATTTCAATAAATAACACGATTATTTTTATTTATTAAAAAAAAAATTACTTTTTCTAATATACATTTGTAAATGTGCCATTAAGATTAATAATTGAAATAATATCCTGTCTGAGAATTATTCCGAAGCGGACATGAATTTAAGAAAAATCTGAAATCAACATTCAACTTTTGTTTAAATTTTGATAAACAACTTACTGGTTGTTGGAGTATTCGCCTCATTTTGTAAACATTCCTTCTTCACGTCCGGGAGGAAGGTGTCTATATCCAAATACGACATTACACCTCCACCCTCTTCCTGGGACTCTGGCTCCACCTTGATGGAAACACTCTCTGGGTTGGGAAGATCCATGGCCTTCTGCGTTAGCGTTGCAATTTAATATAATGGTAGTAATTTATTCCAGCTCAAAACGAATTAGATCTGCAACAGAACAAAATAGTAAATGCCATTGGTAAAGAAAAGAACATTCATTCAAATGTTGTTAAGTTTTCTCTGTTGTAGATTTTGCTGATAAATCCGACATTATCGTACGAAGTAAAATTATGATTTTTAACAGTAAAGATTTCGTAATTGGGTTAAAAAGGTGTGATTCCTAATAAGTCCGTAGTTTTTTTAAACATGTTTTTAAATAAGTATACTATTAAAGCCGCCGCATACCGAATTTCCTCCGATTTCTTACAAATCTCCCTCAAGCATTTGAAATTTTTAAGCTCTTAAAAAATAAATGTTATTTTTGAGATATCTAGACGTTTCCCACGCCGAAACGCAAATTATATGAAATTCCCTCGACAGATAATTATTGCAAGGTATGCTCTGAAAAGTATTATAAACACGTTAATTTCACTTATTTTAGAAGATACCCGTATGAAAAAGTAATTCACAGTGTTTCTTTAGATGTTCAGCAAGAGATTTTTGTCCTATTTTAAACGAGTCATGTTTCATTAAACATTTTCACAATTTTTGCTTCAATTTTATTGTTTTAAATATTATCGCGCTCTCTCCAACATTTGTAATTACATATCTCTCCATCTTTTTTCTTTTTGAGCGAGTATACGGCGCCTTAAGAAATATTTTGATTTTCATAGGTGTGGGTGCCAACGCCCCTGGGACCATTTATTGGATAACCAACACCCCTGCCATCGGTCACCCCACAACAATTAAGTATTTTTTTTATTATTTTTTTATTTATTTATTTATTTCAACTCTTGAACATAAACTTTACAAATTATTACTTTGGTTTACATTTTAATTTATGATTCTGCTACTCCATAAGTTGGGCTCTAGGAGCTCGTGTTTATGGGAGGAGTATTTATTTACATGCAAAAAAAATAATGTTCTGATAAGTATGTATACAATGATCAAAGACTTATAGAAATAAATATACAAACATTTTTGACAAAGGAATACAATTTAGAGAAAAAAAAAATTGTTATCCAAAACAATAACAATAATACATTTTTTAAATTAGATATAACAGATTGTAGGGGTTAATTAAGGGTACAATATATCATTATCCAATTTAAAGGACTTAATTTTCTTTTTAAATTGTTCATATTTCAATGTTTCTGTTACGCTAATTTTGTTTTTGGATAATAATATATTGTACCATCTCACACCTAAATATAAATAGTGGTGTTGGGCCGTGGTTGTTCTAAGCATAGGAATGGCTATTAAGTCATTAGTTTTATATCTATTGCTTTGCTATCTGAGGGGTGAATTTTTTAAATAGTAATCGCTAGTATTCAGCTGGCGGTGGCAAAACGAAAATTCCAGAGCAGCTCATTAACAAAGGCAAAACAATTAAATTATAGTTATTTAACCGTTGTTTTAAAATTTGTTTTATGGACTAAGCTATTAAAGATCATTGGGTTTTGGCCTCTTTCAGCATATCGCTCGCTAAACATTCCCAATGTTTTTGCCACTGCCAGCCGTATACTAGTAATCACCTTCAATTGGATTGAAAAAGTGATTGCATTGGATCTGACATTACACTACACTACACGACACTACATTGACTAAAATGTAAAAATTTACTAATCATTTGAAACGACCGATATACGGTAGGCCGCTGAAGCACAACCTTACAAGGGTTGAAGTGGCAACTGAAGTCCCTCTACACGCGCAATGCCTGTGGGTCTCAACGCGATATATCCATCCGAACCAAATGGAACGGTACTTCTCCAAAGAGTACTCACGGTGAGTGCTGTATCTTCGGTAATTTACCGATCCACCATACCGCTTTTGATAAAAATATCGGTTATTCATAATGGCTGAACATTTTTATCAATACCTTCGAAATACAAATCTTATATTAGGTGACTAATTGACAATTAAATTGGTTAAACGTTTCTCGGTTGACAGATTTTAATATTGAAAATGGATTTCAGAACTTGATGTTATTAGTGTGTAGGTTGCGTTAGATACTTTGAAGGGGTGCATTTGAGCCACAGTCTAAAATAAAGCTCTACCTACGGTTGCTCAGTTTGATTTGGAACTGCAATTATAATTAGAGTTGCAAGCAACAAGAATAGCGCAATTAATATTCGGGTAGAAATATCATTAGAACTTACCAACAACTATCACTCGCATGGGACGATTTATGGTAAATATTTACCTGATTTATTTAACTGTGTTGAATAGTATAACGTATATTAAGTTTGGATTTAGAAGCACGACAAGATTTCTACCATTGGTGAAATCAAACGTCAAATAACAAAGTTACGCATAGACAACGACTAAGACATAGACTAGAAACATTTTAAGGATAAGTAGGTACTGAACACAAAGTTCAACATCGCGTCGATGTAAAGGCCCATTTATAATAGGAATAAGCGATAAGAATAGGCCGAGGCCGTAATAATCCGTAATATTTTAGATGGTCGTTTATAATTGGAATAGGAATAGAATAGAATATGCCCATAGAAGTGACAATGCCACTATCACTTGTATATGTCAACTGTCAACCTGGAGATTATATTAGATATTATATAGATATTATAAGAGATGTTCATTACTATTTATTAGATCACTTTCATCTTCAGCGAATATAAATTTAAATTTGGTAAAGTATTTATTTACTCCGCGTAAATATTTGTTCACAAAATTATTATTCAACTAAAGTGAATTGTAGATACCATAGAGTATTGATCGAAAATACGTAAATCTCAGCATATATCTAAGCTTTCTGTAATCCATAACCGTAAAAGATAAAGTTGAACCATTTTTTCAATTGACAGCGGTATAGTCACTTCTATGGGCATATTCTATTCTATTCTTATTCCAATTATAAACGACCATCTAAAATATTACGGATTACGGCACCGGCCTATTATCGCTTTAACAAAATATTTAAAGCTCATGCACATAAGAGTTCCAATTTAACAATATTTTGTTTCAGGTATATAGAGTGTTACGTATTATCAGCGTCTGGCTCCTTGGCAAGTCGGCGCCCGGAACGGACTGCTCCTATTGCGCCTGCACAGGGCCGGCCTTGGCCATGGATCTTCTAAAGCCAGATAGTGTTTCCATAAAAACGGAACCGGAGCCCCAGGATGTAGGCGAGGGTGAAATCCCGCACACGAATATAGATTTTGACCACCGAGATATAAAGAAGAATTGTTTGCAGTATGCGGAAAGTACTCGGATAGCCAGTAAGTTGCATTGCATGGTTCGTAACAAATGTAGAATTATAAATTAGAATTATCGGAATTTGTGTCCATTTTAAAATGTTGTGCAGGCAGGACACAACGCTTGCTTATAATGCTTTTTTATAACGTACTCAAGTTTCTTTGATATGTACCTAAAGATGCATATTTACGGGGAACTGCCATACTACAGCTCACTTACAGTTCTCACAAAGTTCCCGATTTATCAAGTTTTTGTCTCTTCTTATTTGGAACATGATGCACTTAAGCTTCGTAGCATTCAAATAAATCAGAGTGTGCAATTCACAGGTGGTAGAAGTGAAACCTTCAGAAAACTAAAGTCGACAGGGGTGGGGAAGCTTCGAAGCACCGCAATAAGAGGAAACCGATTTTATGTAATGTATCATTGTCTCGCAGGCTGAATCATATAGATGTATGTGTTTGTCTCTTGTCAGTATCGCTACTTTTCGTTTCATTGAGTTTCAAATGACAACGGTGCTTAAGAAGTTTTCATGTCAAAAGTGTAATATTTGAAACATGAAAACATTTTTCCTTTGGCTATGAACAACAAAACTTGCTATTGAAGAGTTTTTTTTTAGTTAAAAATGATAATCTAGATCCTTGGATTAGTGCGTGCCATACAGTTTCACTCACGCATACATAAACAAACATTTCATCACAACTGCTCTGATGATCGACACCGTAACGCTCTTTGAAACACTGATTAAAGAAAGAGAAGGTGCCTCACGGCAAAATACTCGAAAATAATATAGATTTGGCCTATAAATAATCAATATTTATTTATTTATTGATAAAATTAACGCCTTTCGGCTTTTACATAATAACATAGACAAGGTATAGCAACAACATGAAAATAAAGCTCAAGTGAGCTTGTATATTTAAATATTACAATATTGCAACAATGAAAAAACATATTTAAATATATAACTTAACTTAAGAGGTACGTTGAAAATGTTTAATGGTAGGTAAATAATAAGTCAAATATATTAAAAGTTAGGAAACAAACCTTGTTTCCAACGAAACAATAAAATTAAGAAAATCTGTGAACAAAATAATTTTGTTCTCTAGATTTTATGTCCGGGTTAAATCTTCCTCACATGAAAAACTTAATCCTTCCACACACTTTTCCACAAATGCTAATCTAGTCAATTCACGCGATGTAATTGCATTGTATAAGTATACTAAATACAAAACTATACAAGAACAACACGTCAACCTACCAGAGACCATATGGGAAAATACTTCACCTACTCCAGATATTTTCATATCAGAGGGTTCGGCTCGATAGAACTCCTAACTGAACCGATAAATCCTACCGATCCCTCAATATAAATATTTAAAAAATCTTTCGTAATCCTACATGTATTTAATATGACTGATTTTTGCATTTTTATATAAAGATTCTTTGACAAATCTAATATGCCTAAATTTTTAATTAGAGAGCTAGGTATAATGCCAGTAGCCGAAATAACAAATGGTAATATTTTTATAGTCCGAGAATGCCAAATTCTTTTAATCTCATTTCCTAAATCTGTATATTTTCTAATTTTTTATTACTATTAGTATTAATGTGGTGAAAATCTGAAATCATATCAATTTAAATTTTTTTACTCTGTTTTGCTACTTTCGTAGAGGGACAACCGTAATTTGTAATGTTAAACGATGTTCCACTCGGCAAATAAATAATCTGTAAATGAATTAATGTTATGTTTTTCCAGGTGGTATTAATGTGGAACCTGTTGCCATAACGGCAGAACCAGGACCCGGAAAAGAAGTCGAAGGGGGCATTCCTTGTATGGAAATTGACGTAGAACTGCCGGATGTTAAAAAAGAACGTTTTGAAAGAATTACCCAGACAGCAGGTAAAACCGACGTGTTTGTTAAAAATAATCAATTCGTGGTTTTCTATTTTTTGCGTTTTAAAGGAATTAACTGTGCTTACCTTCACTTCTTTACCTATCCTAATTCGTTTTTCAGACTTATTGAGAGACCCGAAGAGGGATCCTGTGGAAAAGTTCTCTTGTTCACATTGTAAATACACCTGCTCTCAGAAATCAAAGATTGAAATACATACAGGCGCCCATACCGGAGAAAATCCATTTTCATGTTCCAGCTGCAAGAATTCATATCGTCGGAAGGGAGATTTGACAAGACACATGCTGACTCATAGTGGAGAAAAACCTTTTTCATGTTCCGTCTGCAATTATTCATGTTATCAAAAAACAGATTTGACATACCACACGATGACTCACAGTGGAGAAAAACCTTTTTCATGTTCCAACTGTAAATACTTATGTTCTCGAAAGAAATATTTGATCCAACATATGCTTCGTCACACTGGTGAAAAACCTTTTTCGTGTACCGCTTGCAACTATTCATCTCGTCGGAAAAGAGATTTGACAAGTCATATGCTGACTCACAGCGGATTAAAACCTTTTTCATGTTCCTTTTGCAGCTATTCATGTCGTAGGAAGGGAAATATGCCAGGACACCTGCTGTCCCACAGCAGAGAAAAACCTTTTTCATGTTCTGTCTGCAACTATTCATGTTCTCAAAAAGGAAGTTTAACGATGCATATGCTGTCGCACAGCATAGAAAAACCCTTTTTATGCTCCAACTGCAACTATTCATTCTCTCATAAAGGAAATTTGACGAGACATATGCTGACTCACAGCGGAGTAAAACCATTTTCGTGTTCCGTTTGCGACTATTCGTGTTTTCGAAGAGACTCTCTAAAGATGCACATGCTGTCTCACGGCGAAGAAAAACCTTTTTCATGTTCCGACTGCAACTATTTTTGTTCTCAAAAGGGACATTTGAAAAGTCACATGCTGACTCACAGTGGAAAAAAACCTTTTTTATGTTCAGACTGCAACTATTCATGTTCTCAAAGAGGCTCATTGAAGATTCACATGCTGTCTCATGGCGGAGAAAAACCTTTTTCATGTTCCAACTGCAAGTATTCGTGTCGTAAGAAGGGAGATTTGACAAGACACATGCTGACTCATAGTGGAGAAAAACCTTTTTCATGTTCCGTCTGCAACTATTCATATACTCAAAAAGCAAATTTGATATACCACACGATGACTCACAGTGGAGAAAAACCATTTTCATGTTCCAACTGCAAATATGTATGTTCTCGAAAGGGATATTTGATCCAACATATGCTTACTCACACTGGGAAAAAACCTTTTTCGTGTACCCACTGCAACTATTCATCTCGTCGGAAAATAGATTTGACAAGTCATATGCTAACTCACAGTAGAGTAAAACCTTTTTCATGTTCCGACTGCAACTATTCATGTTCTTTTAAAGGAAATTTGAGGAGACACATGCTAACTCATAGGGGAGAAAAACGTTTTTAATGTTTCATCTGCAATTATTTATGTTCTCGAAAGGGATACTCGATGAAACACATGATGACTCACAGGGGACAAAAACATTTTAAATATTACCCAAACCCAAACCGTCTGCAAAATTCTCGCAGAAATGAAAGAACCTGATTATTCACATCATTCCTGAGAATTCATCATTATCTCAGACTGAATCAATATATAATTTCATCGCATGAGTTAAAAAAATTATCACCGATATGGATATCTCGACAAAAAACCTTGACGTAAAAATTTACAGATTGATTAATAGGAAAGCCGACAAACCTAGAGGTATAAAAGTTGAATTTCCGGAAGCCAAATGGTCTAAAATACTATTTAAAAGAAAAATATACTAAACAAAATCCGAATTCACCAAGACCAGTCTTTTCTACAACGAAAACAGTTAACTTGATTTTTCTACAACGAAAGCAGTTAATTAAAGAGGTGAATTAGAAAAAAAGGAAGTCTTCTGGCGAAAATCAGTACTTTAACAAAAATCCTACAACGCACCCAAAAAAACTAAATAATTAAAAATATTTTTTCAATATTAAGGAGAACTACGAATAAAATAACAGGACCTGAAATCAAACTTACCCACTTTGAACCACGACTCTTGCGCCTTCACTGAGACATGGCTGAATAAAAACATCGTCAATTCCGAACTGGGCTTCTTTAACCTTTCCTAGTCTGTGACGTGTAAACACTACACGTTGCTTCTAATAACTTTTATATCTCTATAAATATAATGAATTCTGGGTTCAGATTTTAGGTATTCCTCCGTTATACATTTAAGCACCGAATTAAAAAATAATATTTCAGATAATTAGCAAATTCAATTCAAAATCAGATATATTTTGTTAAATATCGGGAATAATCCACAAATAAAATCAAACGTGTGCCAGTGTGGACCTAGTATAATCGCATATAAACATTTCGATACGCATAGAGTGTGCGGGGAGATGACACGCTATGTGACATCTCGCTCTACTTCGCTATACGGGAACACAAGGAACAGAGAACGCAGTCAGCAGTCGCGGTTGTGTTTCGACCATCGATATCAACACAGCGCTGTAGCTACTTCTCGTGCCGAACTTGGCAGTGGTTCTAAAGTGAATCATTATTTCCGTTCATAATATAATAATAATTTTTGGTTAGTACTTTTTCAAGTGTTTCCGAATATTGTATTATATTAATACATTATATTATATTATTGTAAAGCATGTATTACGTAACTATTTCTCCGTGCACATTCGTCATTCATTCATTTATCTGAGATTTTTTTTTGAATATTTATTTCAAATGTTAGATTTTTTATCTGTTATTCATTACTAGCTGGTTCCCGGCATGCGTTGCAATACCATTCAAAGAAATAAATTGTTTCTCCCTGCTTGTCCGTTCCCATGCGTCCCCGTTCCCCTCCCGTGTCCCCTTCCCCTTACACTCTTGCGTTCCCCTTCCACCTTCCTCGCCTTCCCGCTCCCTCGTTACCCTTCCCGCGAACCCCACCTCTTTCGTTACCCTCCTTCTCCTGCTTTCTCTCCCTGCCGCTAAAACATATGAAATACACACATTTTCATTCACTCACGCACCACCTGAAGTAATTTTTTTGTACAAATTTCATAACGCCAGATCTTACTATAATACATAGAAACACTCTTCTTCTAAAATGCAATGTTCTGTAAACATTGTGATTCAATCGTCGAAAGTCGAAAGAAAGGCCTTTGTCTAGTAGCCAGTTTGGTTTTACACCAAATAAAACACTTGTGTCGTATGTGCTTCAGCAAAATAAAGCAGTTTTGCTGCTATCAACTCAATTTCTTGGAAATGAAGTAAGCCAAACCGACACAAAAAAAAAAAAAACAGAAATCATACTACATTACAACAAAACCAAAGGTACCGTTGACACAGGCGACAAAATGACATCCGAATATTCGTTATTCGTGTGTAAGATCAACAAGAAGATGGCCGTTTCGCTTATTCATGGAAATGTTAGACATCGCCGCACTCAACCTGTATTTTTATGGATTGAGAAGTATCCGGAATGGAAAAAAAATAACAGGAGCAAAAGAAAAGGCTTCACAAGAGAGCTTGGTTTAGAGTTGGCTAAACCCAATATATTAAAAAGAAAAAACAATACGGTGAATTTCACCAACAACAAGATGTTTTCGATACTGTTTTAAACCCCCGACGCAAGGAGCGGTGTTATAAGTTTGACGTGTCTGTGTGTCTGTCTGTCTGTCTGTGGCATCGTAGCTCCTGAACGAATAGACCGATTGTGATGCAGTTTTTTTTTGTTTGAAAGTTGAAATAATAGAGATGGTTCTTAGCTACAATTCATGAAAATCTGTTCAGGCGTTTCAAGGTTATCAGCCTTTTTTTGTGTCGGGGCTTTCTTAAAATTTTGTAAATTTTACTTATGTCCTATTATCAACAAACACCACCCGCAACTGCTGCTATGCTTCATATTCCAAATAATCCACCGGGTGATTCAAGAAACGTACCACTGTCCCGAGCACCTTCGAAAACTTGCAGATTTTGCCCATACAACGCAAAAAAAAGAAGCACTGTACGCACAAGCCACAGAAAAGAAAAAATATATATTTCCTGCCGCAATTGCGATACAATTGAGATTTACAAAATATTTGGTTTATTTCTGCCGTTTGGTTTTGTACTTTGTTATATTTAATTTGTAATATTTACTTTGTTTGTTATATTTTAATATAAAACATGTGAAATTTTTCTTAATATAATATTTCTTATAAAACACCATTAGTTAATTTTGTTTAAAAAAAATAAAAGTTTTGAAACTCCTGGCAAAGACCATACTGGCCTCATAAACATGCATGGATGTATGCGTGTATTGAGTAACATTCCAGCGCCGCAGTCGTTCGCGGGCAGTCGTTTGAGATGGTCTCCTCGCCCGTTTTTTGAGCAACTGCCGATGGTTTTTTCATGTTTTCAGCAATTTAATTACAATTATTATCACTTTTAATAAAAATTATGATTAACAAAAGCGATTCGCTATGAATAATCATACATTTCCGATATAAAATCGTTGATTTGGACGCGTGTGTTGATTACACAGCACCGTAACGCGCGGATTTTTTTAGCACAGTAAGGGAAAGGTTAATCATACAGTATTTAGAAAAGATAGGAGCATTAACAATAAACATAGAGGAGGAGGTGTATTGGTATCCGTAAATAATAAACTTTATTCAAGAAAAATCAAGTGCATACATACACATCTAGAACAATTATTCATCATGGTATCCACCAAAAGTGAAAAAATTATCATTGGCTGAATGTACATTCCCCCATCTTCTGACGCCCAATTATACAAGGACCACGACCTCGAAATCGAAAAAATCTGAAGAAAATTTCCTGGCGCCACCATATTTTGACAGGAAACTACAATTGCCAAATATAATATGGGACATAGATAATAATAAAACTTCTTGCACGGACAACATCAACCACGGTTTTCTTGAGATAATCGAGATGTCAAATTTCCTAAGGCCACGTCCGCATAGGCAGGTGGCGTGCTTAGCGACCAGAATATGTGAGGAGCCAAAACTCGGATTAGAACTGACCAAACTCACCGATGCACTGGAGCGTAACGGCTACCCAGCAAGGCAGACAAGGCAAATCATAAGAGCCAAATCAGCACGAAACGAAGACAGGGGTGAACAAGAGTCAAAAAGCTGCGCTTTCCTGCCTTACGTCCATAATGTAACAGACAGAATTGCCAGGCTGTTGAGAAAAGAGAACATCAAGACGGTCTTCGGAACCACAACAAAAATCCAAGACCTACTGAGGTCGGCAAAGACTAAGGACGGGTTGTTTCAAAAAATTTGATGAGTTCATCAAATATTTGAAGTTAATTTTCAGGTTCTGTGTAAGTTCTTTTCGAGTTCTGTTTTTTTATCATCATAGGCCAGCTGCTTCACAAAACTGAAATCATCACAGAACTTGACTAGAACTTACACAGAACGTGAAAATTAACGTCAAATATTTGACGAATTCGTCAAATTTTTTGAAACAACCCATCCTAAGTTTCCTCTGGAAACAGATGGAGTATATAAACTCAGCTGTTCCGGATGTGACAAGGTCTATGTAGGCCAGACAGAGCGGACGATCTCCAAAAGGATTTCGGAACACTTTCGTGCTTGTAAACTTGGCCACCCTGACAAATCGGCAATCGCCGAGCACTTAATCGAAACCGGCCATTACTTTGGATTTGTTCCTGAAGTCCTGGGAAGACCCAAAACTTACAGAGCACGCCTAATTACGGAGGCAATTGAAATCCATAAAAACCCCATCAATATTAACAGAGACGACGGAGCTAAGCTCAATGGTTCTTGGTATCCAGTAATTGACGGCTACACCAAAGCTAAACGCAAAAAACCATGCTGAATTTTTTCTATCACCAGCTCGTAGAGAAATGGAGCTGGCAGCACGGTATCGCTTCGACACACATTAGTAAACACTCGCATCAATATCATTTACTCATCTGCCCTGATGATGGACACTGTAGCGCTGTCCGAAACGTTGGCTAAAAAAGGAGGTAGCGAAACACGGCATAACACCCCAAAAACAATAACAAAAAAAAAAGTTAAACTATGTATTCAATATTAATTCTCGTCTTCTTGATCTAGTATTTTCCAATTCTTAATTTTAATTATTAAGTATGTTATTAAGTATACGCACCTACTATTTTCGTATTCCGGGATCATCAATAATTAAAAACGAGACTGGCCCAAAAATTCACTTAAAATTAAACCAATTTTGTACTCCGAATGCATCGTTAAAATTCCAGTTGCGGTTTCACTCGGTGACGCATTTTAAAAGATTCCCTTCTTTTTTAAAATTTAAACAAAAAAAATCTTGTTGCACTCAGAAAATAAAAAAGCAAACTTCTTAGGAAAGCTAAAATTCCTAAAATCACTATAAGTTACAACCATTCTTGTTTTCTAAACGCAATGTAAATTCGAGATGCGAACTCCTCACTAAAGTTATGAACATTGAATCTGGTCACCTATATTACTTCTTTTGATTGGAAGATTGCTTGGCAGATTTGAAAAAATGTCGTTATTTGAAATGAGAAAATAATAGTTTCCATACCCCCCCCCCTCCACGCCCCCCCGTGCTAAAAAATGCAAGTGCAGCCCGCGGACAATACAACATACGTTCAAATGGCCCCCGACGGTAAAAAAGATTCATCATCCCTGTTGTAACTCATCCATGTATCAAATTTGGATATTACTGTCCATTTTTTTTAAACGTTGTTTTGAATTTGTTTCAAACACTTAATACACGGTTTTTGTAATTACGAAATATTAATTTAGTGCTTGTAACCTGAATTTTTTTAAGGTAATCTGAAAATGTTTTATTATTTGCTAACTGCCCAATCATCGAGCGAATTGCGACCGGCGCTGACAACTTGCGTACGGTATGTGTTTTTGGAATGCTGGTGCGGCGATGGAAGGGGGCGTGATACAATATATTTTTATAATAATAATCATAATTTGCTTAAATTTCAGCTGATCAGAGAGTTGAGTGCTCAGTCTGCCTTATAAAATTTTATATCTAATTGAAATATATAACACGAAAATCGACATACAATAAATAAATTGAAATGGTAAACATATTAGAACTTGAGCTGTGGCTTGAGAAAGCTTGAGGCTGGTATGACCATGTCGTCTGCATAGCTAATATTGTTCATGCGTACTCCGGCAATAATAATATGGTATCTGTAATGTTCTTTTATTGTGGCCTTACTAGCCTACAAATAATTAAATGTACACGTAAGTTCTTTCTTGTTTTATTGTAATGTACAAAGGATTCGATAGTACTGTTTTATTGTCTATGACGTAGCGAGTGATTACTAAAGCTATTAAAATGGTTCTGCCCGCGCCGACGGCTGCCTCGGCACAGACGGCACAGCGGCCGCTCGACAAACTTCGTCGGAACCCGAACGTTTCCGAATGATCCAATACATGGATAATTACATATACTACAGTATCCCATTCTTATATTTGAATCATAATTATTTATATTTTATTCTACTTCATACTGTTCAACTCATGTTACAATAAACAATACCAATCGATCACCATAACACTGGCATGTGCCTAGCATGGTGGTCGAAAATCCCCAATTTATGTAACAAACTAATAAACTAATAACTTATCGAATAAAGAAAACTTAAAAAAAAAAAACAGATGCAAATTCAAATGTTTGAAGAAAATACAGTTTCAATGCGCGTAGCTATTGCGCACGCAGATATTGGCAACCGAAGAATTTCGACTTATTCTATGTCCACAAAAGAGCCCACTTCTGTTAAGCGACATTCAAAATATTAGTTCCCGTTGAATTTGTTTTTTTTATGTATGGACATGGTAGATAAAAAATTAATAATATTACTGCATTCACATCTTACAATAAACCGGAAAATGGCCACAGAACAATTAATCCTCAGCAGTCGAAATGCACTCGAAGTTGCAATTTTTCCCTTCTCATTGTTCCAAATTCAAAATGTTTTACTAACGATGTGATGTGGTTAGAGAGAGGTAGGTACTAGATAAAAGACATCCCGGTTTTGACTATTCGTATTCTCATTTCAAGACCAAACAGAGGTCCATCCTCTCCACCTACCTCTGCGGCAAAAAAGCGCGTCAGTTTTGGCAACACTTTCTGTCCTGTACCTACTCGATTGGAATTATAAACATTTTCTTTGACAACGTTGATGTCTATGCATATCTTAAAAATTTAGTTGAATCACGCTTTGTAAAACGCCGATCATTTCATCCTATTTCCCATCTCTAGCTTTACATAATATCCCTTACACTGCTCCCAACTCAGTGAAATTGATCGTCCCGTGCTCGTAATAGTAATGGGTAAGTTCTAATATGATATTTTATAACCAAGTATTAATCACGGTATTCATTTTGGTAGCAGCCGTTATTTCAATTCAATCTGAGCGACCACTGTTCTTTAATATGGGCTACAGAATGCACAACTGCACTGTATCTAACGATACTGAGATTAACTTACGTCAATCGGTACACTTTATTTATGGAATCCGTTTGGCGTTTAGTTTGGAAACGTTTAAACTGTCAATAATTTACCTATTTTGAGGTTAGTATTTCCAAGACATTTATTAGAATAAGTGGCAACGCTCAATGCAAAACGCTAAAAACGGAAAGAAAAACAAAGCTCAACTGCCAAAAAAATTCAACGGTTGACGACGATTCTCTTAACCGTTTTAAAAGTCTTCAAGCTTAAAAATATTGTATCTCTATTTTCCAATACGTGTTACCCATACGACCTTTTTTTGTTTTGGCAGAATGTTCCAAATGAAACAAAATATTCATTGGTCCTTCAAATTGAAATTCCGTTTTCACGATGTTGTGTTTCAGATATATTACTATGGCCTTGAGTAGCTCCCACAGCAGTGCCATGAATCTTTTAAATACTGAGACGGTTTCCATCAAGACGGAACCAGGGCCCCAAGTAGTGGGTGGAAGTGAAAAGTCATATACGAATATGGATTTTGACCTCCCAGATGTAAAGAAGGAATGTTTGAAGCACGCAGAGAGTACTAGGATAGCCAGTAAGTTGCATTGCAAATGTAAGAAAAATATAAATTCAGATGTTCGAAATCCATGTCCATTTTGAAATGTTTCGCAGACAGGGCACTTGCATGTTCACATCGTCATCCCTTTTCGTCCGTACGTTTCTATAATAATTTTTTTTAAATTTATCATTTCTGGGAACCACCACATTGAATCAAACTTTTATCCGCAATGCTCTCAGAAATTATCAAATTCTTCTTGTTTTCACCTCATCTTATTTGGATCGTGATGATAGTGTCAGGTATATCATCCTGTGTTGACTTCACCACGGCACTCACACAGACGCATAACTTACGTACAGTAAATTTAGACTTTAATAAAAACAAAATTATTATTTCGCAATATAGAGTTTGAAGCCGAAGGGTTTTAATTCGATTATTTAGAGTATGTTTTGACATGCCGAATATTGTTTCATTTATTTGTTTTTGTTTCATTTCATTGTCAACATACTAAATGTTATTAAAATAGTGTATCAGAATGTGATCTTCTTCAGGATTGAATTATGTTTACACGTATATAGTAAGCTTCTTCACAAAACTATTTTATTTATTTTTAACTTAATGAGTAAGATCTCATATTGTAATATTTTAATTAATGAAGACAATATTAGCGATTCGGATGGGGACACATTCGTTCAGTTGCTAGAGCTTCGTCCCGGTCCTAGGTTGATGTCCAAAACTATCGTCCTATATCTAAGTTACCAATTTTCAGTAAAATTTTTGAAAAAATTGTTCACGAACAACTTTATAACTGCGTCCAGTCTGTAATACTCGTAAACCAACATGGCTTTATGAAAAAAAGATCGGTTGTCTCTAATCTTGCCATATTCATTGAAAATATTACGAAATCAATGGACGATCAAATCCAAGTTGACGTAATCTATACAGACTTCTCGAAAGCGTTTGATAAAATTGATCACAATCTTCTTTTATCCAAATTACTGGCTTTGGGAATTCACGGGGATTTGTATCGATGGTTAGTCTCTTATCTTGATGGGCGCACTCAAGGAGTAACAATTAATGGTTTCATCTCTGAGTTCGTAAATATACCTTCCGGTGTACCCCAAGGATATCACCTGAGACCGTTGCTATTTACAATTTTCATCAACGACATTATAAAATGCTTTAATTATGCAAAAGTTCTACTCTTCGCTGATGATATGAAAATATATCTTCCGATTAACTCTATCATCGACTGCATTAAATTACAGGAAGATCTTCATAGACTTAATGACTACTGTATAATTAATCATCTCAACATGAACACTTCTAAATGTTATGTGATTACCTTCACTAGAAATAAAATTAAATTTGACTATAACTGCCTTATAGCGAACCAATCAAAAGGGTTACTCAAATTCGTGATCTAGGTGTTCTACTTGATAGTTAACTCAAAAGGGTTACTCAAATTCGTGATCTAGGTGTTCTACTTGATAGTTAACTCACATTCGAGGCACATATTAACATGATTGTGAAGAAAGCCCTTAGAATGTTAGGATTCTTATTCCGTATTGGAAAAGAATTCAAGAACATTCAAACTCTTAAAATATTGTACTTTTCATATGTTCGCAGTCATCTTGAATTTGCTTCTCAGATATGGAATCCTCAATATAATATTTATATTAAACGCATTGAAGCCATACAAAGAAAATTTGTTTATCATTTAAATTTCAAGTGTAATATTGGTTATCGTGACATAAACAGCTCGTTGGACCTTTATGGACTTAAACCATTAAAATTTAGAAGAGACTCTGCAGATATAATATATCTTCATAAAATTATCAATGGTTTTATTGATTGTTCGCCCCTTTTGGCTGAGATTAATTTTAGAGTCCCAGGTGTTAGAACCAGAGAAAAATCACTTTTTCATCTTCAAAAATGTTCTACTAATTTCAGACAAAATGCTTTTATATTCAGAACATGCAATGTATTTGATAAGAATTTTAATAATGTAGACATATTCTCATGTAATTTAAGTTCCTTAAAAAAGTATGTCATAGCCAACATTAAATAATTTTTTGACATGTTGCAAGTTACCATAATATTGCTGTGAATCCTTTCCAGTTGCATACTTGTCATTCGACTTAACTATTGAGTTGTAGGTGTGTACAATGTACATATTATTATTATTGCTGTTGCGGAGTGAGAATACTCCATGTTGAAATTTAGTAAGCAGGTTATTATAGTTTATGTTGTATTTTTATATCTTTTTTTTGAATAATTTTTATATTTTTAAGTTCTTACGGGTACAGGACCCTTACTTTTTTGTTTTACTCTTTAATTATAATTTTAATTATGTGAAAATCTATCATTGGATATTATGTATATTATTAAGGTTATTATTATAAGGGGGTATTTCACCATCTTGCTCACAAGCACTACCAATAGGATAAAGCATTTTTTCGATTTCACCATCCTTCAAGGATGCTTATGTGGGTAGATAAAGTTTATTTTTATTAATTGGTACTTTGACCAGCCAGTAACGTTTACCGGGTACAAATTAGCAAAGTTTTCTACCATATTAGCAAAGTTTTCTACCACGGGTTCAATAAATATGACAGACAGCTGCTGTCAAATCGTATTTGCATTACCCGAATTTTTCACGATTTCTACTTACGAAAATGCCGTTCTTGTAATCCATGACCAGCCTAAAGACAAAAACTCTCAACCACTTGGTGTGTTATTTTAATATATATATATTGAAGAATAATACAGAATTGTAGTACTTACATCATATTTCAACAACAATAACAAGTATATTAGGTTTTATGTCATTCTATAACCATATAAATTGCATTCCAACAATTTCCAACAAATAATAATTTCATTGTTGTCAGCCGGAGATTTTGTTGGTGTCTGCTTGCAGATTTATAAAAAGATAGTCGGAGGCTATTGGATATAGCCGTCCAATGTGTATTCGCTTCCTTCTGGACCCGGCTTTTTAAAAGGTTTTTATAATTTGACCCAGTTCCCGAGGGTCAAGGGATTATGGACTGCAATCATGTTGCAATGTGACCAAGTAAGTACCTCTGAATATCATACTACTGTAACGGATATTTTTACAATCAATATTTGTACTATCAATGAATTCACAGGAACAGGGAAGGTATATAAAATGTACCTATATACTCACTACACACCTGTAGTATTCATTTCCTTATTCCAACAGTATTCGATTTCCCCAACTGAAAAAACCAAGTACTGAAATGACTTTCTTCTTTCAGACGGAGAAAATGCCGAAGTAACCTTAACCAGTAACTGCTACAGAAAAGGTGTCTTCTCCAGGTGGACGTGCTGATTGAAGTGATTCTGTATGAGACCCTAGAAATTTTGTACAACTGTGTTTTAAAGAGTAGATTCCCTGTACTTTTATTGTGAAAAACACTTATTTAGCTTTATGGAAACTGTAATAAAACTTCAGAATATTTTGGTATATCTGTACAATATATTTATTTAATAACATGTGAGAGAAAAACATTTCTCTTTGTAAGAACATACCTAATACGGTAGATTATACTTAGTTTTTATAAATATATGGCAACATTATCAGGAGTCAGTGGGACGACGGCAGCCATAATATTTTATAATATTGTATGGATGAATATGAATGGTACAGACAAATGATTGTATATTATTTATAATCATTCTCACGCAAGGTCATTTAGTAGATGTTGCCCCATGTGTAGGCACGGTGGGGCAAGGTGGGGCATTTGCCAACTCTGGCTGGGCGATGCATGACCTCTTAGATTGTAGACCAAGTTGCGTTTTCAAATTTACAGCACTTCAAATGACGGTTTTTCCGTCTTCCGTTCATGTTGATAGAGCCCAAAGCATGAATATGTTGTCGAAGCCTACTGTTTTTGGTATCTACTCTAGATTTTTATTTTTTGTCCCACCCTAAATCAATACCTAGCTACACCCATTTGTTCAACTACAAACATTACAAAAATTTCAATGAACTAGAACTAGCTAAAGAATAACTAGCTTCGTGTTGGGAACACCTTACTAAATGAATATTCTAGATTGTAAAGTAAACAATACATTTTTTATATAATCATTATGTTAGCAGCTCTGGAGACTCTGGATGGCTGATGGCTATTCTTTTAGTCTTCCTCATCCACAACGCACAGCGGTGTACTCCTCAATTGCATTCGGTTTATCTGAAAGTAATAATAAGGGATAAAACATTCATGAAACACTAACCACCTGCCACACCTGTGGATCAATGAGCATGCTCACAAATCAACAGCCAGTTGATTTGTGAATGGAGGGAAATAATTATGCCGAGTCTTCAATTTATGATGGTCCGATGCTTTGTGACCCCCTTGCACAACGTGTGAAACGCTTGTAAACTGTGCGACCCAAAATTTAAGTTTCTTGTTTTTGTAAAAGCGCAATGAAACCATGCATTATTTTAATTCAATGGCAAGCCAGAATTTAACACTAAACAAATACAAAATATTGTTACTGAAGTCGCTCAGTTGTACATAATATTGTATATTTTTTACTATTTCTGTGTAAAAGTCCCTAAAAAGCGTTTTAATAAATACAATAGGAAATGTACAGGTTGATTTTTAAATATGCAATGTAAATGTTTTACCTAGAGCAGAGGCATCGATATTCCAGCCGCTGGTGGTGCCTCTGGTGAGGGAGATCGTACATTTTATCATCGTCTCTATGTTGTCCAAGGGAACAGCGTTGCTGGGTCCCTATCTGATGAGGGTGCACTTTTGTCTCTCCAGTCCCTCATATTTCACTTTAATGTATTGGTTCACCTGAAGGCTCTGCAGACAAATACACAATAGATGTTAAAGACACTGTACCTAAACGATTTAACAGCAGAAAATCACAAAAAATAGCAATGAGGAAAGAAGAAAGAGTAAAACATTTTGTGACGCATTAATTAAGACAAATCTACAAATTCAACTAAATTCTTTAGTAATATCACTCAATAATCAATAAAACATAACAAAAACCCGTTGAACTTACCTTATAGTTTGCATAAATAAACCAATCCCGTTCGTAAACAACAATAAACGAACACTGTGTTGACACCATGTTGACACTTTTGACGTTTGTGATTTCATAGAAACAATGGCGTCTAAGCACGTCTAAGACAGGCGTGGCAGTAGACCAAAATAGCTACTTGGCACCATATTTTCTGTGGCGAAATGCGCACGGGTTTTTGAGCATGATTCTCCTACCAATAAAGTTATGTGACCGGTAGTTAAGAGCAACATTTAAAGAGATTGGTGAAATAGCCCCTAAGTGTAATATATCTGTTGATTTTCCAAAATAAATAAATTTTAAAAAAAGTCCTAGATGTGAACATATTTTTTTATTATTTTTCTGTTTCGGATTTTTGATTGAGTTTCGCTTATATTGTCTTCATTAATTAAAATATTACAATTTGAGGGTTTACTCAGTAAGCTAAAACTAAAAATAAATTTTCACTCCAGACTTGCAGAAAAGTCAATAGATGTCGAATATTAAATAAAAATGGATTAATTTATCTTAGGCATTACCAAGAAAGCATTAAGTTCGGGTTTGAATCTTGCAATTATACATAAACGAAAAAAAAAAATGCGTTAAGAAAACGAAGATTGTGTTGGTAGTTTCTAGTCAAAGTATGATACAGAAAATATGACCGAATTGGATAAGGACAAATTAGCCCAGCTAGTAGAGCTCCGCCCCAGCGAGGCACATGTCCTGGGCTCGAGTCCTAGACGTGACCATATCCTTTTCTCATTTCGGTTTCAGATTTTTATTGCGTTTCGCTAACATTGCTTTCATTGATTAAAATATTATTTTAAATATAAAATTGTTGTCCCTTTTCCGCTAATGACAATAAGCAGGCATATCGGGATTATGGGCATTTCGGGAACACTGATTTGTAATGATTGACATTTGATTGGTAATAAATCTCTCAAACTACTTGGTTTCATCACTAGAATTACTTCAGACTTCAATAAAATAAATACCCTAAGAATTCTTTACTGCTCCTTGGTTCGCCCTTATCTTGAATATCCTTGTGTTGTTCAGTCTCATTATTATGCTGTCCATATTCGTCAAATTGAGTCCATTCAACATTGATCCTTAAAAGGGATTGCTAGGAAGCCAGGATTAGGACGAGGCAATAACTCTTATGATGAAATAGAACTAACTCTTAACATTTCTCCTTTAGAAGACCGTCGGGAAAAATCTGATCTCATTTGATTCTTCAAAATCATCAACCGCATTATTGATTTACGTACATTACTACAACTCATCCCATTCAATATACCTACCTTCCCGTAAACTCAGAAATAATGAACAGTTCCTCCTCAATCAACACTCGACTAATTAAGGATAAAATTCACCACTGTACAGAATGTTTAGAATGGTAAACTCAAGTCAAAAACTTGATTTTTTTGGTGTAAGCCTAAATGATTTCTGTCGATCACTAAACAAGATATTTTATAACTATTTAGAATTCTAGATAAGTGTTGTCACTCCTATTTTCTTATGTTTATCACTGTTGTATCTTTGCTTTCATCATTTTTTTAACCATCATTTTTTCTGGTAATGTACATTTTTCCAAAATTCGTTTTATTTTATTTTACTTTATTTTATTTTATTTTATTTTATTTTACTTTATTTATTTCACTTTTATTGTAAATATCAATGAATAAACAATATAAAAAATGTTCCTCTCCGGTGGTAGTGTATACCGATGTACCAGTGTATTCAATGCTTAGCTTTTTGCCTCCAACTTTCGCCATACATGAAATTGGTATATAAAAAATATGTGTTTTATGTTGTTCCAATAAACTTTAGAGCTATAAATATTTTTTTTCCGTAATGATGGGGAAAATGATTTTTCCTTCTTAAAAGCGTCGGTTCCTGAAGCGAACCCACTGGGGTCTATTTTGGGGAAAATCAATAATATTTGAATTCAAAGTTTAAAACAAAATAACTGACTAAAATGAATATGAAATAGCGAGACAGAAAATAAAAATAAAAAACAACGGTCCGTTTTAAATTTATTTTGAGAGTTGTTGATATTTTCTACATAAAATGATTAATTGTCGTAATTAGGTTTAATACGTTATTCTTATTTTAAAAATCGTAGAATTCTCCAGGAGAGGGTTGACCGCAAATTGAAACGAAATATTGCTGTTCGCCTCGGTTTATAAATTATCAATTTACATATTTTTGTTTCGTTTTCCAGTTGAGGAGATTGCTTCCTTCAAGGCGGAACCAGGACCCCAAGAAGAAGATGAAGGGGGCGTAGACCTGTCGGATGTTAAAAAAGAATGCTTAGAACGCTTTCAAAGTGTTACGCAGACAGTAGGTAAATCCGGTTTCGTTGAATTGTTGCCATATCAGAAGACGCATCCTGTGGAAAAACGATTCTCTTGCCCCCATTGTAACCACTCCTGCTCTTATAAGTCAAACTTTGAAATGCACTTGCGCACCCACACTGGAGAAAAACCTTTTACATGCTCCAACTGCAACTATTCGTGTTCTCAAAAGGGACAGTTGACAGCACACATGCTTACTCACAGTGGAGTAAAACCTTTTTCATGTTCCGAGTGCATCTATGCATGTAAAAGTAAGAGAGTATTAAATATACATTTGAGGACTCATAGTGGAGAAAAACCTTTTTCATGTCCCGATTGCAACTATTCATGTTCTCAATATGGAGTTTTGAAGAAACACGTACAGATTCACGGTAGAGAATCTTTTTCATGTCACCAATGCAACTATTCTTCTTCTCAAAAGGAATATTTGACGAGACACATGCTGACTCACAGTGGAAAAAACCCTTTTTCATGTTCCGACTGCAACTATTCTTCTTCTCAAAAGGGATATTTTTTGAGACACTTGTTGACTCACAGTGGAGACAAACTTTTTTCATGTTCTGACTGCAGTTATTCAAGTTCTCGAAAGGGAGATTTGAAAAGACACAGGCTGACTCACAGTAGTGTAAAACCTTTTTCATGTTCCAACTGTAACTATTCGTGTTCTCGAAAGGGAGATTTGAAAATACACAAGCTGACTCACAGTAAAGAGAAACCTTTTTCATGTTCTAACTGTAACTGTTCGAGCTCTCAAAGAGGAAATTTGAAGACACATATGCAGAATCATTGTGCAGAAAAAACTTTTTCATGTCCCGACTGCAACTATTCGTGTTATCGGAGTGGAAGTTTGACGAGACACATACTGACACACAATGTAGAAAAATCTTTTTCATGTTCCTAATATAAGCCCGAAGAGGAAGCCCCGACACCCGACGTATGTTATCGCCTTGTCGCTTTGGTGGTCTATTGTTAATGCACGGATTGGGAAGCTTTGCCGTTGATAGGTCTGTAGAAGTTAATTTCATTCGCAAACGAAATCATAAATTTTGTAAACAAAGTTTTTATGTCTTTGAAAAACCATTTAAGTAATCTTTTTAACCCATGTGTCAACTTTATAAGCATTCTTAATTTAATTTTAAAAATCAGTATTTTTTTTTAAATGTAATATTGTTGCAGTAATAAAATTTATCACTGCAACAATATTATTTAATAATACAATGGAGAAAAAAGAAAATATGAAATTCATATTATTAAATAATTCTTCGCCAATATAGATAACTTGTTCTTCAGTTTGATGTAGGCTTAGAAAATAATATTATATAATACGTAATATCATAACTATATCATGTGGTAACAAACATATAAATATGATTTGAAATGAAGAAACTGCCTTTTGTTGATTTTACGATTTGAGTGTTCACTTTTTTTAGGTGATGTTCTATTTTTCTTTAATACTACAAATCCATTGTTTTTCTTCCTCGGGAAGATTTAAAAAAATAATCTTCCTTTTGATTCCGACCCAAAATAAACTGTTACTGTTTAAATTAAGCGATTATCTCCTTTTTTAACAGAATTTACATTATTTGAAGAATTGTAAGTTTAGCTAGGCTAATTTTTGAACAAACGTTTTAACTTCTTGTTCTGTGAACTTTTGAAATTCTGAAAATGAATCTGTGATTTGTAAACCTTTATAAACCACTCAATAAAAATTGAAAAGAGATTTTTGAAATTTTATTTTAACCGTAAATTATCAACTAAATTTTTAATTTTATTGAAATTGTTAAGTGAAACGCGTTGAAAGCAAAAATGTAGCTAGATTACCACGAAGGATGTCAAATTGTAATATTGATACTAATTTTAATGTCAAAATCAAGCAAGTGTATCAATTCTACAGGAAATTCAAAATAGTATTAGAAAGGTTGAAGTTAAACAATTGCATAGATATGCTTCTCTAGCCGTAGGATTGAATTATTTTATTGAAATAGTATGATCCTAGACTTACATAAAAGTCAATAGATGTCCCGCAAGAAAAATAAAAATGGAAAACAAATTATCCGATACACTATCTAGATGGCATTTATTTGGGGTTTTAATCTTGCAATCATACATAAAGTTAGCAACCAATAAAAATATTCATTAATTAAGAAAATGACGATAATGTTGGTTGTTCTTAGTCAAAGTATGATACAGTTAAATATGTACCATGAAGTACCTGGCTATTCAGATCTGGTCACTAACCACGGCTAAAGCCTTTGAAGCAACGTTTCAATTCTGAAAGGTGGTCTTACACCTTGGCGATACTGAAAGTATCGTCCACTCTGAAATGTGCCGCATATATAGAAAATATTATTTTAAATGAATAAATTGTGAAATGCAAAACAACTTATTCAAAGACCGGTCAGTGGCTGATTTGGCATCGCGTTTGGGTTCTCAATCACGACACAAGCAACATTACCCTGTTTCCTATGTGGTGGTAGAAGAAGATTTTCACATATTGTCAGATCATTCGTATCTCAGGAATGTTTGTCTTGATTTAAAATAAATAAAAAAATATATATTTTTAAATGTTTATTATAAAATTTATATTGTGTAATATATACATATTAACGCCGGGATTGCTAGTCGAGAGCCTTACCCCTCGAGGCAGTCATTATTGTGTAGATATCTATCTTACGACTGTATACAAAGGTGTTTCCACGTTTAAATTATGAATTTAAATAGTCAATAACAAAAGGTTTTTTTTTGTAGTTTAAAATTTAAATCTGAAAAAAAAGGCACGGGGGCTCCATCGAAGCCTCCTTTTTCTTCTTCTTACTGTACTATAGGGCCAATATATATTGCAGATAGTACACAACTGCTGACCCTGTACAAATCGCAAGTCCATCTGTTGCATTTGGCAGCCACCTTTGGTCTAGAGTCCCAAAATACTTGAAAATTCAGAAAGCATAAACGGGCGGTCCGTTCGATAGATTTCCCTTTCTAACAAACGGATTGCAATGTTTAGCGCGCAGGTTTCAGATGGGATTGGTGTCTTTGTTCTACCGGTATTTCAATAGAAGATCCTCTGAGGATCTAACGTCATTGAACCCTTCGGCGCTGGTGTCAAACACATTAAACGCGCGCCCAACATTTGTACACAGTCGATATTTTTTGTCGCCTTAGAAAGGGTCGTTTAAACATCTTATTTTGGGTTTTTCTTGTAGTATTTGTAAACATGTGTACCAAACTATACATGTTTTGCAAGTGGGAAAATATAGGATAAATATAAAGATATAATTCGAGCAAACTGAAAGTCAATAAATAACACCAAGTACAACTTACGGACTCACTACAGTCACCTACGGGCGGCGATCGCATGATGAGAGGCGCCTGTGACGTCACAGAGTGAATGGTGGCAAAAACATCGTTTTAGGGGCATTTTAAAAAGGCGTATTTTAAAACGTTATAGAAAGTTAAGTCGTCGTCATAAAAATAAAATAAAATAAAAATTCCGTTTTCATCGTAATTTTTTTCAATAATAAAAAAAAATGTGGAAATACCCCATTGGATAGGGACACATTAACTCTGTTGGTTGAGTTGTGCCCCGGCAAGAGTGAAGGTCCTAGGTTTGAGTCCTAGATTTGACCATATCTTTTTCTGTATTCAAATTTTCGATTGAGTTTCGCTAATATTGTCTTCACTTAATTAAAGTAAAGATGGCAGTAATATCACAAACAGCAGGCAGCAGTAGCAATGTTAGAACACGGGATTAAGTCTGAAATGTCTACTAAAACACACTTGAAACTATTTACGACTTGATGGATTTTACGTGTAACATTGGTAAGTAATACAACAATGATTCAACGGGTGTGTAAAGCTGGCATTTATAACTAACAAGCGAGTTCCCGGATTGCGTTGCTAGGCCACTTAAAAAAGAAAATGTTTCTCCCTGTGTGTGTCCTTTTCCTTTCGTCTCGGTCCCCTTCCACCTCCTCTTCCTCTCCCACGTCCCCTTCCTCTCTCACGCTCTCACTCCACCTCCTCCGCGTTCTCACTCCACCTCCTCCGCCTTCCCTCTCCCCACTCCCCTCGCCCGCTTCCACCGTCCTGTGAACCCCCCTTTCGAGTTCCCCTCCCCCCCCCTTCCGTGTTCAGTGTGGGATACAGAGCAATTCGTGGTGACGACCCTAGCAGTAGTTGTTCGGTACGAACAATTTATAGCATTCTTAGAGGTATGGGCTATCAAAGTAATAGTTTATAATTTTATTAGCTGTTACTGTAAGGGTTCCATTCCTTCTGTATTGGAGACTTTCATAGCGCGTTTCATATAGCAAATCCGGATGATGCATAAATCGCGGGTACTCACCATGCATTCTCGTATATAGATACCTTAGAAACTTTTTTTGGATTTGTTCCAATAAATCTATGTATTTTTGCTGGTATGGGGCCCAAACAGCAGAAGCCTATTCTAATTTTGATCGTATAATGCAGTTGAACATCGATGTCATTGCTTCGGGCTTGGAAAATTGTTTCACGACATTGTCGGAGACCAAGAAATAGACCGCCTCCGAGGTTGAGGGGAAAGGCTTTTGACTCACAATCCGTAGGTCACGGGATCGAATCTAGGCGTGCGCAAATAAATTCTATTTGATAATTTTTTGCTATTTCACAATTAATTCATTTAAAATAATATAGTATAGAGTATATTTGCGTTACGTTCCAGAGTGGAAGATACTTTCAGTAAGACCACCATTCAGGATTGAAACGTTGCTTGAAATGGCTTTAGCCGTGTTTGGTGACTAAATCTGAATAGCCAGGTACTTCTCCGCCTTCTCTTCCCCAACTCCTACCCCTCTCCACTACATTCAGCCTGGCTCCAGAAGGGAGCAGCTGGGACTCTTGTGTGTAAACGTATGGGCATCATTCATGCTTTTAGAAGAATTTCCTTGAACTCGAAGTGACGTGTGACGAATCAGGAAAAAAATTTGACAGTTGAAAATCAAATAGGTATTTAATTGTTAAATTAAATACTTAACTAAATTATTATATTTTGTGACTTCATTTGAATACAGTTACAGATTTGAATACAGTTACACATTTGAATACAGTTACACATTTGAATACAGTTACACATTTGAATACAGTTACACATTTGAATACAGTCACACATTTGAATACAGTCACACATTTGAATACAGTTACACATTTGAATACAGTTACACATTTGAATACAGTTACACATTTGAATACAGTTACACATTTGAATACAGTTACACATTTGAATACAGTTACACATTTGAATACAGTTACACATTTGAATATGAAAGCATATCTTTTGCTCATGTTTATACTCACAATAGTTTTGAGAACCATCTGTGTTGTATTTTCGTAGATTTTTTTTTTTTTACATTAACTCCACACAGGAGGCCCTGAGGAAAAAATAATTTCCCTCAGGGCCTATGTCATCTTTGAGGATGCTGTGTGGAGGGTGTTTTTGAGGAGAGGAAGGAGTGAACATGGGTCTTGAAGAGACCCATATTGTAGGAGGGAGGAAACACAGAGGCCGGCAAATCGTTCCACAGCCGAGCTGTTGAACTCAAGAACGAGTCGTAGAAGAAAGAGAGATTGTCTATGATCATCGTTGACAGGTGTCACGTATTTATTCTGCTCCGTTAAAATAGTTAAAATCTGTGAAAAAAGTCTATTTATAATATACAAACCGATTAAAACAGTGGCATCACAGTGTTGCAGTAAAGCTGGAGTAAATGCTGTGTATGTGAGTGTTTTTTTTTTTAAATAAGAAAAACAAATTGAAAAAAGCCAAATCACTGTGATATAAACACTACCGACGTATTATGATACATTTGCCTACTCATCAATAGATGGCAGTAGATATATAAATATATCAAAAATAAATTAATACTTTACTCTAGTTGACAATAGATGGCGGTAAATACACCAATTTAAAAATATTACTTTCCGATATTCTTTAATAGATGGCAATAGGTGTATAAAACATAAATTATTTATTCTCTAAAAAATGGATAAAGGAAATAAAACACCCAGAGTAAAAAATCCAGACCCGTTTACGAAATCTTTTATAACCCCAAGATCCCCAACTGAACAAGAGGACGATAACTTATCGTCTGATTCGGAAAACAATAGAGATGATGAAGAAGAAAAGTCTATATTGATAGAGACAAACCAAGTGAGTAATGCCCTTACTAACTCACGAATCATAATTAATTCCGTGAAGACAACACTCTCAGAAAGTAAAGGAAAAATATCCATGGGCCAAAAAGAAAAAATAAATGAAGGAATGGATAATTTATTTGACATTATAGCTCATTTAGTGGCAGAAAATAATGAAATGAAGGGCGAATTGAAAATTCTCCGGCCGCTCACAAAAATAATTACCCAAAATTTTAATGAGATGAAAAAAATAATGCAGGAAAATAAATCGCTTTTCAATAACATGAACACTAAAAATGAAGAAATCAAAAAAGACATAAAAAAAATAATAATGCCTGAAACATATGCGGAGAAGGTAAAAAAACACGAGCCAATTGTAATCATAAAACCAAAAAAGAAAAATCAAGAAAATATTGAAACAAAAAATGAAATTAAAGGAAATATTGACCCAGTAAACTTTGGAGTAACAGGAATGAGAAATTTAAAAGATGGGGGGGTAATAGTAGAATTCAAAAATACCAGCAATATAAAAAAAATTCATGATGAAGTGACTGGATTGATGGGAGACAAATACGATATAAAAATCCCACAAGAAATAAAACCTTCGGTCAAAATTATTGGCTTAACTGAAAAATACTCATTTGAAGAAGTAGAAAAGAAAATGAAAAGTCAAAATGAGTTTATTTTTGAACCAAACTCAAAATTGAAAGTAACGTTTATAAAAGAAACGAAAAATCTTAAAAATCAAATCAGTTACACCATATTTGCTGACGTTGACGGAAAGACATTCGAGAGGATGTTAAAGGAAGGAAAAATAAATATTGGTTGGGACAGATGTAGAGTTTTCGATAATATTAATGTCATGAGATGTTTTAAATGTAATGGGTTTAATCACAAGGCTATAGATTGCAGAAACCTACAATCTTGTCAAAAATGCGCAAAACATCACGATGTAAAAGAGTGCACCGATGAAGATCTCCAGTGCATCAATTGTATAATGACAAGTAAAAGATTAGGACTGAAACTAAATAGCAGTCACTCAGCCATGAGTAAGGACTGCCCAATTTATAAAAGAAAACTAGAAGCAAAAATGAGCAGAATCTCTTTTTTATAAAAAAATATTACGATAAAGATGAAATTATATACCTGAATATACAAAGCATCATAGCACATTACGAAGAGGTCAAAATACTTTTAGAGGAAAAGAAACCTTTTATGCTTATGATGAGTGAAACACATGTGACTGAAGATATCCAAGATAGTGAAATTAAATTTGAAAATTATAATACCATCCGCTGCGACTCACATAGTCGACATACGGGTGGAGTGATGATTCTCTTGAGTAAGAAAGTTCCATATGAAGTAATATCAAATCACCAATTTGAAAAACAGTGTTGGATCTTAGCCATCACCATTAAACCAGGAAATAAGAAAGGTGTATACACTGTTGTTTATAGATCGCCAAACACAAGTAAGAGCGAATTTTTAACATATTTTCAAAGATGGTGCATGGAAAATTTACAAGATGAAAATATTAACATTATAGCTGGAGATTTTAATATAAATGTCAAAGCGAATGCAGACATATACACAAAAAAACTGAAATCTATTATTCAAGCTGCAGGGATGAAACAATTAGTCAAAGATTTTACACGAATTACTAATACGTCAAAAACAGCGATTGATCTGGTAATGTCAAATAAATTCAACTTAAACATTAATGTACTAGATAGCCCTAAAATTAGCGACCATAGCATCATTCAAATTATACTAAATGACAGAGAAAAATACAAGTCCAGTAAAGAAACACAAGTAATATCATTTAAAAATTACAAAAAATACAATAAAGAAAATTTCATTCAGACCTTAGAGACTGTTAATTGGAATAAAATAAATCAAATGGAATATAACAAAAAAACTGATCAGATGATATTAAACTTAAAAAAATCTATTGATGAAGTAGTTCCAGAACAGAAAATACATAAAATAAACAATAATAAATGGTATACAAGAGAACTTCGCATAATGCAACATGATAGAGATACATTTTACAAAAGAGCATGCCTTACTAATAGTACTATGGATTGGGATAACTACAAAAAAGCAAGAAACAAATACTCTAAAGACATAAAAAGAACGCATAATGAGTATATAAAAAATAAAATAAACTCAGAAGAAGGTGATCCCAAAAAAATTTGGAAAAGCATAAAGGAATTAGTACATGGCGAAAACAAAGACGACATAAAAATAGTAATATTTCCAAAAGAGATAAATGAAGAAAACATGACTAATAGCTTTAATAAATATTTTATTGAAAGCATCACTCAAATTAACAAATTAATCCCCAACATTGATGTTAACCCCACAAATGAGAGTAACGACTCAAACAAAGAATTATTTGTCTTCAGAAAAATAAATGCAGAATATTTATTTAACATTTTAAACAAAATTAAATCAAAGAATAGTTCAGATGGATTAACTATTGGCTTAATAAGAGATGCTTTTCCAGTAATTGGATCTACTCTTTTAAATATTATTAATGAGACAATTGAAGAGGGAAAATTTCCACAGTCATGGAAACTATCTACTATTATACCGGTCCCAAAGGTTAAAAATACCAGAAAATGTGAAGAATTTCGACCAATCAACACCTTACCAAAATATGAACAGATTCTTGAAGTGATAATAAAAGAACAAATTTTGCAATACTTAGATAAACACAATATTTTATACCAAGAGCAATCAGGATTCAGATCCAACAACTCATGTGAAACAGCACTAAACGTAATTGTCGAAGAATGGAAGGAAGGAATGAATAGTAATAAATTTATCTTAGCAATATTTTTGGATTTTCAAAGGGCATTCGAAACTATAGATCGTGATATACTGATAAGAAAGCTTAAAGAAATTGGTTTCTCATCTGTATCCATTAAATTAATAGAAGAGTATTTGAAAGACAGAAAACAGGTAACAAAAATAAATAATCAGTTTTCTAAACCAATGGAAAATAAATTAGGAGTACCACAGGGATCGGTCCTTGGACCTCTATTGTTCATACTCTATATTAATGACATGGTGAAAATATTTTCAAAATGCAAAGTACGATTATTTGCCGATGATACACTAATATACTTAATTGGTGATAACTACGAAGAACTAATAAATATTTTTAATAATGAACTAAATAATGTATCAAGATGGCTAAAAATAAATAAGCTTAAATTAAATACAAAAAAAACAAAATGTATGGTAATTGGGTATAAGAAGACATCCAGTGAGAGCAAAATTAAAATTGACGGTGAAATTATTGAAAGTGTGACTGAAATGAAATACCTAGGAGTTATATTAGATTCCAAACTAACTTTTAACAAACATGCTGAATATACCCAAAAGAAAATTGGAAAAAAAGTATCTTTTTTGGGAAGAATACGGCAAAAACTTTCTAGAAAAACTGCAGTCACTATTTATAATTCAATTATTGCTCCACACTTTAACTACTGCTCAACTATCCTTTTCCTGTGTAATGAACGAGAACAAAATAAGTTTCAAATTCTCCAAAACAGGGCAATGAGAATAATACTTCGACGAAATAGATTCTCAAAAGTAAATAAAATGTTGAAGGAACTAAATTGGCTAACCGTGAAACAGATGTTGACCCTGCACACGATGATATTTATCCATAAAATAGTGAACAACATGTTACCAAAATACTTCTCAAACAAAATTATATACAACAAGGACATTCACAGACATAATACAAGGACTTGCAAGGAAATCAGACTACAAAAAAAGGACAAAACGAATACGCAGAACAGTTTACTATACAAAGGGATGAAGTTATACAACACTCTACCAGAAACTTTAAAGGCCGCACCAATTGGAAAGTTCAAAATTTATTGTAGGAGATACATAGAACAAGAAAAAATATAGTTTGAAATATGAAATGATATAATTAATTAGGAAATTGTAAACTTAAATGTACAATTTACTAAAATAAAACAAATAAATAAATAAATAAGAAACGACCCGTTCACATGTGACTAATGTCAACCGTGTACAAATGTTGAGCGCACGTTTGGCGTGTTTCCCGACTTTGCACCGGTGCCGAGGGGATCAATGACGCTAGTTCCTCGGAGCATCTTCCATTGTAATACCGGTAGAACAAGGACAGCATTCCCACCTGGCGCCTGTGCTCTAAAGATTGCAATCCGTTTGTTAAATTAGGAGAATCTATCAAACGGACCGCCCGTTTCTGCACAGAGTCAAGGGTTTTTTCAGGTATTTTAGGGCTCCAGACCAGAGGTGGCTGCCAAATTCAACCGTGGGGTGCACTTGCGATTTGTACAGGGCTAGCAGTTGTGTACTATTAAAGTATCTGCGTGCCCTGTACAGTATGCCCAGTTTCTGAGAGGCTAACTTAACTCTGGCCTCGATGGAGCCCCCGTACCTGAGCTGGTCACTTAGAGTTACACCAAGCATATCAATGGAGGGCCTGTTCGGGAGAATGCTTCCGTTGAAGGAGACTAGATTATCATTTCGATCCCTTTTAGACGTGATCAGACAAGAGTCAGTATCAGTAGATATATGTATGACAAAGTTCTGACTTCAAGCATTTTATTTATTTTTTATTTTTTATTTATTAGTGATAATATATTACATAACATTTATAATATATTACTCCCAATGAGTTAAATAAAAATCGGGAAGGACAACATTACACAAATAAAAGAAAAGAAAAAAAAAATTAAAAATTTAAGAAAAAATAAAAGAAAACAAAAAGAAAATTATTTTTACACAAGAACACAAAATTCAATGGGAGTTTAATGAACAGTACATAATTTTAAAATGGACTAGACACACTTGATATAGTTAGTAATTATATTTTATACGGAGAATATACAGGAATTACAAAGTAAGATAGCTAAATTTGTCACACGTTAATAAAGCTGCTGAGAAAATATCCTTTTAGAGCCTTTGCCAATGTTTTTTTTGTTTGATGCTGGAAGTTTTAAGTCATTGGGTAGTGCGTTGTATTGCGTGTGTGTGACGTATTGTAAGGAGTTAATCCCAAATTTAGTCGTGTGAGTAGATGATATGTGTATTTGATTTTGTGATCGTGTTTTGTGCTGGTGTATATCGGAATTAAAGGCTGGTTTAGGGTTGGTGTGTGAGGAGTGTTGAATTATTTGTAGGATGGCAGTGGTGATGCTATATTTTAAATAAGCATTTATTTTACAAGTATCTAACAATACATACACTCTCTACTTTGTTTGTATCTGACAGTAACTGTTGATCTAGGGCGTTTACATGAATAGACGGAAATGTATATTCGCAATATTAATTACATGTGTGACATAATCAAGAAAACAGAATAAATAAGAATGCAATCAACTCGTTGCGTATAGAATATGAGGCGCTTTGTGGTTTGTGGCATTTTGGTTGGATAGGGTTCTAACTTTATTTTACCATGTTCTGAGGTTTCAAAGTTTTTCAAAGTCGAATTTTCGTAATCTATTCAACAATTTAAGTTAAAGTTTTTTCGTTTATCATATTTTAATGGAAAATATTTATATAGGACGTGGCCTTAGCTTGGAATTGCATTAGGGAAATGTAATTAGAACCTTATGTAGTGAATTATTATGCCCTAGTTGGTTACATAGAGTTCTATTCGCATGTTTATGCAAGTTCTAAAATGTTTAGTATACGTCCTAATTAAATATTTTCATTTAAAACCAGTTCAATTAAAATATTTTACACAAGATTCAACCTCAAAATCGGAAATTGGTAAATAGATGACGAGAAATTGTCTTTGCAAACTTTGACACCTCATATCTCAGAACAAAGTAAAGTGAACTTAGAACCGTATCCAATTTAAGTGGCGTTTTTTAATGTAACTCAATTTAATGCCCACTCTCCGATACAACGACTTCACACCATGGGAAATAAGTACTTGGGTGATGTTGACATATTCAATATCAACTTGGCGAGTTTTGTGGATCGTCTAAAACATTTATTTCAACTTAACACATCTTGTAAACCTACAAAATAGCTGTATTTTTCTGTTTTGGTTTCTGTGTTTGTATGACTTTTATCTAATGTAATTTTATTTTTATTGTTTCCTAAGTTTCAAAGTTTCTGTCAAATTAAAGTTACACTACAAATCATGTAAAAGCCCTCTGGGCATTAAATAAATAAATTTAAAAAAAAAAAATTAAAGAAAAAAAAAAACCAGTGTGCTATAACCACACGACTGTAGTAAAACTTATTTATGCTTCGTTCGCCTTGCCCGATCACACATTTCGTAACGCTCTCGTCACGCATTCACCAGCTCACTCCCCAAGTCAAGTGTGCGTAAAGAAGTTTTACATCAAAATAAATTTAGTAATATTCGATATCACTGCCATCTATGATGCGTTTTGTACTTTCATGAAAAACGACAACTGGTTACTTTAGGTTTGAGCCTTGGATACTTCCTACACAATCTTTATTATATCAGCAGATCAGAATAAGTTTGGAAATGGGTGTAGGACGGCGTATTTTTAGTGATTTTACCCATTTACACAAAGATTCAAGAGTATATTCTAAAATTTTGAAATATTTACCTCAAAAAATAACGGAGATATTAGCTGCCGCGCATTGCAAGCAGCCACCTGGCTGGGGAATTTGTGTAACTCCCAGAGGTCACAATTTTCATCAGAAATAATTTATTCTTAAAAATTTACCCTTTTTATAAGTATTTCTTCAATTTGAAACTCAATCCTTACTAAAAAATCGAAAATTTATATTTTTTTGAGAAATATGAAAATTTTTTATGATCTTTTACGATTATTTTTATATTTTTTTTGCAATTAAAAAAATTGGTTGTCTGTTAAGTCGGTTTATAATTAGTGATATCGTCATAAGAAAACATTGATGAAAAATTGCATTGATGCGTAATAAGCGGAATGGTTAGGCCGATCGTGCCTCTATCGCTTGTTCCGCCCTCTCGCTTGCACGCTAGGCTCAGGGGAACGTGACAACGAATCATGCTTTTTCGTGCATGCAGCCGGTGTTCATCGATTTATAAGACGTTATCACGTCAAAAATAGTTAAAATAAAGATATTTTTAAGGATTGAAATTCAAATAGAGCGTATTTATAAAAATAAACTATGTGCTGAGTTTGATAACGATTGATCAAAAACTGAAGGAGCTAGAGGTTACACATATTCGAAAAAAGTAGTTTCGAGAAAAATGCGTTTGAAAATAAGGGTGTCAGTAAAGAAGAAGTAGTTCAACCGAGGGACACTCACTCAAACGCTTATATCTTTTAAACGGCGTGGAATTTTGGTTTGAAATTTTCAAAATATATTTTGAATAGTTTTACTATCGATTTATGAAGAAACAAAAAATATTTGAAACCCGGGTACACATAAAATATTTATTTTAGTAGTTTTTGATATCACTGCCATCTGTGATTCGTTTCATACTTTCATGATAAAAGGCCACTGGTTGCTTTAGGTTTGAGCCTTGGATACTTCCAACACATAACAGTAGTAGATCTATAAAATATTTATGACTAGCTTTTCCCCGCGGCTTCGCTCGCATGGTATTACGGGAAATTACTGTAGCGCTTGCACTTATCAATTATCTCCCCCCCCCCCCACCCCCATCCCCTCCCGCATTTCATATATTCATTCCCTTACATTCAGTTTTCAAACATCTCGCCTACCACCTAAATTTCATAATGCTATAGCTCAAAGAAAAAAAGAATTACTTTTCCAATATTGTTCATCCGTTCGGAATTTATGCGCTTACAAACATTTCAGATGTTTATTTTTATTTAAATATTTGGATGTTCGTAAATATAATAAAAAATACTCTATTTATCATTCAGTCTTTATAATCGTTGCGAATAATATTTTTAATATAAGAACTTTCATCTAACATTTATTCCAAGTTTGTCAAAAAAAAAAACTAATTCTAATATTTGAATTTTCTGCAGTAGTAGCTGACCAGTAGACTGAGTACCTACCAGCATAGAGCCCAAAAATATGTCAACATTGTTTCTATGGAAAAGATTTTTTTTCTGATGTTAGCAAAAACTCGCTTTTGTTAGCGACAGAAAACGTATAACAAATATAGTATATTAATATTTATAATTTCATAACGCCAGAGCTTACCATCATATACAACCTGTAGTCTGCGCATATAATTTAGCTTTCTATTGGTGAAAGAATTATTAAAGTCTTTATATTGTGTTATGCGTGAAAAGGTCATAAACAAACTCGAGCAGTTTCGCATTTATAATATTAGTATGGATAATTCATTGAATTCTATTTCTCTTTCAAATTTGGTTCCCAGGGATTTCAATTTTTCTTTTTATCTGTACTTTTAATAATTAGATTGTAAGAAGAAGTACTTCATCATTGGAATCTCCAGACTGGTGCTGATGACATAGTACCTTGGCACGTATGCACTACTTCCATCAATTATAACAGCATTGAGGAACTGAAGATATATGGGGAGGTTGTCATGAAGTTTGGATTGCTGCACGACTTCAGGCTTCAAACATGGCGTCATAGAAGAAACAAGCTACATTGGATATATGATTTTGGAGTTTGGATCGCCTCAGTCAACCAGGATTTCAATTGTTAAAACATTGGAGGACGCAGGCCTTTTCAGTGTGTACGGTATTTTTTAGGTAGTATTTAAATATTACATTGCAAGCTCTGGACATAATTGCACTTTTCAATTTTTTTATATAAACGGATTAAAAATTAATTACATTTTTTTAGAGGCAGCTTACAAGAGCGTCCCTGTTTTTACAGTGTAAAGACAGGAGAACTATGTCAACACCCGGTTAGGAATCGGTGTTAGGCGGGTTAAAGTACGGATCGTAGGATGGGATTTAGTAATGCGGGTCTTGAAGAGGCCGGACTACATGAAGGAAGAAAAACACAAAATGGGTTAATTTAAAACCCAAGTTTGTGGGAATTCACTGAAGAGTTACATCACCTAATTTATCCATTTAGAAAGTACCCAACCTAATATAATGTACCTATTTAGAAATTTCCTAACCTAACCTAATTTACGAATTTAGAAAGTGACTAACCTAACCTAATGCACATCTTTAGAACGTAACCTAACTTAATGCACCTATTTAGAAAGCATCTAATATAACCTAATGCACCTATTTAGAAAGTATGTAACCTAACCTAATGCACCTATTTAGAAAGTACCCAACCTAACTAAATTCACCTATTTAGAAAGAACCTAAAATAACCTAAAGCACCTATTTAGAAAGTACCTAAAATAACCTAACGTGCCTATTTAGAAAGTACCTAAAATAACCTAACGTGCATATTTAGAAAGTACCTGAACTAACCTAACGTGCCTATTTAGAAAGTACATAAACTAACCTAATGCACCTATTTAGAAAGTACCTAAACTAACTTAACGTGCCTATTTAGAAAGTAGCTAAAATAACCTAATGCACCTATTTAGAAAGTAATTAAACTAACCTAACGTGCCTATTTAGAAAGTACCTAAACTAACCTAAGGTGCCTATTTAGAAAGTACCTAAACTAACCTAACGTGCCTATTTAGAAAGTACCTAAAATAACCTAACGTGCCTATTTAGAAAGTACCTAAAATAACCTAACGTGCATATTTAGAAAGTACCTAAACTAACCTAACGTGCCTATTTAGAAAGTACATAAACTAACCTAATGCACCTATTTAGAAAGTACCTAAACTAACTTAACGTGTCTATTTAGAAAGTAGCTAAAATAACCTAATGCACCTATTTAGAAAGTAATTAAACTAACCTAACGTGCCTATTTAGAAAGTACCTAAACTAACCTAAGGTGCCTATTTAGAAAGTACCTAAACTAACCTAACGTGCCTATTTAGAAAGTACATAAACTAACCTAATGCACCTACTTAGAAAGTACCTAAACTAACCTAACATGCCTATTTAGAAAGTACATAAACTAACCTAATGCACCTACTTAGAAAGTACCTAAACTAACCTAACGTGCCTATTTAGAAATTATCTAAACTAACCTAACGTGCCTATTTAGATAGAACATAAACTAACCTAATGCACCTATTTAGAAAGTACCTAAACTAACCTAACGTGCCTATTTAGAAAGTACCTAAACTAACGTAACGTGCCTATTTAAAAAGAACATAAACTAACCTAATGCACCTATTTATAAAGTACCTAAACTAACCTAACGTACCTAATATGAAGTACAAAACCTATGGAAGTATCAACCAAATGCATGGACAGGATTAGGTGCCACTGTTCTCAATCCATATCAAGATGGAGATAAGCAAGATAAGTAATGTATGAAATGGCTTCACAAGCCACTCTTATCTCCAGACGCTCTTCGCAAATCACTTAAAACTTCTCCGTCTTCTGAACTTGACTTATCTCTCACAACTTGTCCAGTGTATTTAATCACTCTTTTATATTGTATTGTAATACATTTATAAAATCTGTGATTTCGTGTGGCAGAACAGAAGTGATCCTGATAAACATTTATTAGTTTGTTAGACGATCCTGTGACGTGTTCTTTATATTGCTTGAGGTGAGTGTTTCATTTGTTCATTTATAAATAACTACAAATATGGGTGTCACCTCAAAAGACAGACCTTTAGGGGGTATTTCACCATCCTCCTCATAGCTTACCCATACACATAACGAATATTAATAAATAAACAAATAAATACTCGCAACTGGTAAAAAACTCGGCTAACTTATCACATATGTAACCATTATTCATAGGTTCAAGTACCGAACAGTAAACTCAGTCTTTTTGATTAAATAAATCCTGTATAATTAATCTAAAATGTACGTTACCGTATGAATAATCTATGAGGAGGATGGTGAAATACTTCCTTAATCCCATTGAAGAGTGAGGGGGTATTTCACCATCCTCCTCATAAATTATTCAAGCGGTAGCGTACATTTTAGATTAATTATACAGGATTTATTTATTTAAAAATTCCGAGTTTGCTATTCGGAACTTGAACCTATGAATAATGGCTACATATAGGATAAGTTAGCCGATTTTTTTACCAGTTGCAAGTATTTATTTGTTTATTTATTAATATTCGTTATGTGTGTGGATAAGCTAAGAGGAGGATGGTGAAATACCCCCTTAAGCTGATAAAAGTATGTTGTGAGCGTGTCCGTGTGTCCGAAGTAAGCTCAACTCTTCCTTACTTTGGTTGAAATTAATTATAAAATTTCAAATAGGCATTGAATTTTTTAAACATTATTATTGATACGTACTTTCTAATAAAATGACGGCACGGTGCAGATTAATCTAATTTCAGTTTTTGATCATTTACATTGCATATAATCCGTACACGCTGGCACTTAATCAGCACCTAACGAAATTTCATAATAGGCGCTAGGCGAGTATTTAGCAGCTAACGAAATATCGAAATAGCGTTAGGCTAATTTTCAAATTCATTGGCCTCTCTGGGGCGTAGAAATCGAATCGTCTTACGTAATTTGATGATATCAGTTTTTATTTTTTCAGGGAATAGATAAGGTTTCTAGATATGATCTCTTCAGTCTAATGAAGAGTGTACAGATAAGCAAGGCAGGTAATCAATGACGTATGTTTTCAAGGAGTTATTCAATGATATGAGTATTTGTCGCTAAGTCAGCGCGGCACATTTACACTAAATTATTTAAAAAAATTTCATTGTTCACACCATCACACCAAACACTAATGTATAATATGAGTGGCATGGTGATAGAAAAAGACTAAGTGACTTAGATGTCGTGCCTTTACTGTATTCGGGACCGTTAAATAAAATGATATAACTCGTATTATAATAGACTATAATATTTAAGTAACGTTTATCGCGTGATGGTCAACGGGTGAAGAGGGCTTTCATACAAGACATTTCTCTTTTAAACCTTGATTCATGTCCAGACAAAGAAACCCAAACATTATTCTCTTGTTCATATTTAAACTTGGATCCTCATTCATTACAGTTAAGAGAACTAATAGATGATATTTAGCTGATATTTTTGATTTACATTTTGACACAATCAAAGCCAAATTAGTACAGTTTTTAATTTAAGTATTTAATAATAACGGTCATATAATTTTACTAGCAGATAAAAACATGCGTGTTTTTTTGGTGCTTGACCTGCAAGAGGCTTCTTGATGGGCTTCGTCCAATTTAGTATAGTTCCCTGAAGAGTATCCGTTGTACTTACAACAGTAGTTTATTATTAGAATGTTTGCTTAAATTTACTTCGGTCCCTATTTCTGTTTTCTATTGAAATGAAATCCATCTGTGAATGCTACTTATTATGTATGTCGTTTAACTTTGTTGGTTTGAAATTCAACAGACGAGTGAAATCTAATTTGTACTGAGTAACAAACTCCAACTAACTAAGAAGTTAACTGTCAGCAGAACTCAAGAAATTAATCTTTGTTTAGACATTTATCTAAATGATTTTGTTATTTGAAGTTATTGTGTATGGAAATTTGACTGTGGCATTAATTTTTTTTTAATTTGTTTTTCTGGAAATTTGGTTAAAAAAATTATGTAAGACATTATTCATTTGGTTATTGTGTGAAGTTTGGAAATTTGATTGAGAATTTTTTTTAAACAAAATATTTTTTGATTTTGTTATTTGAAGTTTGGAAACTTTCTTGTTGGAAAATTTTACTTTTCTGAAAAAAAATTCTCCTGCGAAAATTATAAAATCTGAAAATCTTAGGTCGAAAAATGGTCGGGTTTAAATACATTATTTTTATGCGAAGTTTTTAAAATTTTCATTTTTTTTTAATTTCAAAAATTTCTAGTGATTTGGTAAATGGGAAAAACAATGCTCGGAAAATGGGTTGGGCATTAAAGTTTTTGAAATTGAAAGATCCAAGTTATGTTATCTTTCTTTTTGATTTTTTCTCCTCGCTTGGGTTGATGTTCGAAACTTCAACGATTCAACTTTGTTTCGTTTACAACTATTGTAATACTGTATTATTATAGAATTCGGAGGTTCTGAATGTTTTAAAAATACGCTTGTAAATACTTGGAAAACATCTAAATATACACCGGTCAGTGACTGTGTTGTCATCGCGTTTGGGTCCCTCCTGGGCGTCACATGATTCCTCGGCTGACTAAGTCCTCCGTCACAACACAAGCAACATTTTTAGGGTGCAGGCAAATTCTTTAATTATTGTTTATTGTCTTGTTGCTTTCTGTCTATTTCAGTGTTTTGTCAGAAATAAAAAAAAAATAAAATTAAAATAAAACTTAGAAACTTCAAATACAAATGACAATTTTATTGCAGATTTACCCTTTTACAAAATAAGCTTGTTGAATCAAAGCTTTGACAAATTATTTCATGTAAAAATATGAAAAAAAACATCAGAGTGCATTGTGTTGTTTTTACTAAATATATATGGAATGCATTTTTATAAAATTAACCGAAGGGAGTATATTAATATGTACAATTTAATAAAGGTATAAACTATTTTTCAAATTACATTATGGTAAATGACTTTATTCAATTATTTGCTTGACAGTATGAGGAAAAGAGTTAACATTAATTTTTATTAATAAACCTTTTTAAAAATTTGGGACATTTTGGGAAAATAATAAGCAAAGTCATTTACCATAACATAATAATAAAAAAAAAGTTTTTACCTATTTTTATTATATTGTTATAGATCTAAGTGCATTCGCTGACTCTTTCACATACATATTTTTCTATATTTAGATTTCTTAAAATTTTCCATTGCATTTATTTAGGTATGATAAAATATGTACAGATAATTCTCCAAAAATATGAATAAACAATAATGCTCATAATTTGTGTTTGTTGTTGACATAGTGAGTGTTTGTTGTTGACATAGTGAGTGTTTGTTGTTGACAAAGTGAGTGTTTGTTGTTGACATAGTGAGTGTTTGTTGTTGACATAGTGAGTGTTTGTTTAATTGCCAGCAAAAATTAATTTGTTTCATTCTTCTTTTGATAATGATTTCAACATAAAATGGCGTATGTATGAAAATATCGATAATACAAGTGAATACATACTGTTGAAACAGTCAGTAATTAACAAGACAATAAACAACAAATGAGGTGTCTAGAATCAAATGCAGCAATCTCCACTTTCTTCAAAGGTGGACTAACAATGCAACTTTGTTAATGATTCACTCTTTTACCTAGAAGAACTGTTATTTTGCATTAAAACCAGCTCTTCATGCTTTTATCACTTGGTGAATATTATTATTAAAGAAGAAAACACTTATAATCTAAATGAAAATATGAAAGAAAACAAGACACAGAAAAACAGAAAAAAACAATGGTCGCAACTGGGACTCGAACCCAGACCTCTCGTCTAACCGGAACGTGTTGTTTTTTTCTGTGTCTTGTTTTCTTTCATATTTTCATTTAGATTATAAGTGTTATCTTCTTCTTCAATGATATATTACGTTGATGGGAATAACCTTCAAAAGTTATAAAAAGAGAGTTTTTCTCATAAAATATTGAATTATTATTAACTTATGCAAGCGTCAGAATTACTCAAATGAAACTTTTCTTTTTGGTTTTCTCAAAATTTTGATTCTACACACCTACAGATTCGCCTCCACCCTAACTATCTCTCACGGATTAACATTTTTGTCCAATGTCTTCAATCAGCTTTTTGAAAAACACTCGTACTATGAAACTCCCGATACAAACAATACTAGTGTTATGTCATTGGTTTTTAAATGTTGAGAAGCAACACTCGCGGCTGATCACCTCCGGCAGCATTGCAGACGCCACGATTCACACTGAATAATGCGTATGTAATCATGCAGCACTATTGTTTCAGGTTATTCACATCTTCCATCTCCCCAGCCATGGATCTCGACAGGAGTTTACTGTTGAAGAGCTCGCAGCTACAGCTGTTGGTAGATTCCCTCCGGCGGGAGTCATCAGCGGAACTTCCCCCGGACATCCTGCACACCGACCCTCACCCCAGCGACCTCTCCCTCGTGCTGTTGGCTGCGGAGGTTTATACGGAGAAGGAGTCCGAGGAGACTGACGAAGATTACGGGGAGTACCTGGATCTGCCCAAGGGCTGGCGACTCTTGGCGACCGGCTCCAACTCGGGCGGGACCAACGGATACTTCGGAGCGGCCTTCGTGGACAGCAAGTCGCAGCAAGTGGTGGTGGCCCACCGGGGCACTATTCCGACTGACACGGGAGCGCTACTCACAGATGTTTTAGGAATCTGCGGAACCAAATACACCAGCTGCATGAACTCCGCAATCACTTTTGTGGATCAAATAAGGCAAGTGATACATTCTGTTAACACCCAGCACGGGAGAAGTTTTAACCTCACAATAACGGGCCACTCCCTCGGGGGCTGGCTGGCCCAGGTTACAGTGTTTACCGTCAAGTGGCTGAACGCATCGGACGGCGTACTAAAGAAGAACATCGGTAGTATTAGTGGGTTGCACGCTAAGGCCGTGGTGTTCGACAGCCCGGGTGCAAAGGACATGTTGAATAAAATGTGGGATGATTATTATTATAGGCATAGGACAGATATTCTAGACTGGTTGGACATTACAATTTACGTATCGGCACCAAATCGTATTAATACTTGCGGTGCGCATGTCGGAAGAGTACATCGTGTTTTATTTGATGTATCTAGCTTTAGTTGGAAAGATATTAAAACGGTCTGTTATAATGTGAAGACTCACGAAATTTACAATTTCACAAATGCTTTTAAACAAAAATCACCAAATATAAGCGAAGTATTGGACTGGGCGAAGGACAGAGCTGAATTTTCTCTGCTTTTTGGAAAACAAGCGTTAAATTCCGTCAATAATTTCCATTCAGATTTTACAGAGCTAGTAGAGAAATTAAATATATTTAAAAAACGGTACAAGGTGATCCCTGAGGAGTTACAATCGGACACTGAAATTAAAGCCAGAATTCATTTTAACACTTTTTCTGAAGACGAATTTCAAATACTCAACCAGTTAATGGTTATTCAAAAGCATCAAAGAAATTATGACATTTTATCTAAACTAGTTTTAGTAAAAAATCTAAAATTGGACAAGGGTGATTTATTTCCCCATTTTGATATCAGCCATAATAATAGAACAATAATTTGTCAGTCTAGACAACAGTTGAGAGAAATAAGTGCGCGTGTAAAGCAGCTGATGCGGTGGCTGGGGCCAGAGTTCTCCGAGGCCGTCGAGGAGCAGAGCAGACTCGCTGACTTAATGTACCGTGATGAGGGACAAACCTACCTCCACCTAATGCCAAAGGCTTTATTAAACTTCAACGATTCAATAGGCCTCCAAGAATTTTTACTTTCACCTACCGATCGTATTCTTTGGATAGTTTCTAAAGACGGTGAATTTGAAATGATTCGTCTTTACAATATATTCTGTCAAATCAAAGGAAACATTAACATTTCGTCCCCAAGTAACCAGTTCACTGGTGACAGTCATAACATTTTCTTAGATTGGCCGCGACTACAGAAACTTTATAAAAATTACGGATCGCCCATCCATCAAAACAACCTGATGATGGTTGATGGTACCTTGGTTTCCTTAAGTTCAGAAATCCGCACTTTCTTAAACAATTACACGCAATGCTCTCCTCACAACTTAAAAAAACTTGTTTTTATCTCCTCAGAGCCGAGAGAGGACATCTTTAATTCCTTTGGAAGAGAAGTAAAAGTCCATCAAAAAATTAATATCATTGACTTATCCACCGAGTCCCAAAACGTTGTCCTTCAAAGAAAATTAATATCATCTGGCAATACAAAATATAGCTTTCAGGAGTTTTTGGGACACAACTGTTCAATTCTGGAAATTAATGAACTTCTTTGTTCGGATATCTTTAAGACAATCGCAACTAATGAAGTCTATGTTATTACCTTGAAAGACACGCGCCCGACAATCAGTGATCTTCAAATGTCAAAAATTAAAACAAATATTAACATGACAAGCAAGGAACATGTCTTAAATTGCGTAGATTTACCAAACTTCCTGGTGGTGATTAGCGGGTTGAACCGCGGGGATCTGGAGACTGGGGCCAGCTGGGAGCAGCTCCAGGGGAAAGAGATCCTCCTCGCCGAGGGAGATGCAGATCAGTTCTTTAAAGAAACCTGCGATGAGAACCAATATAAAACTATTTATCTGTTGGAAGTGTACGGGAATGCCAAGACGGATGTCCGATGCAAAAAAATATTTGATAGAGCGTTACATGTCCCCAGGAAGTTTCTGCATCGAGCATCTATTAACTTACAAAATTTTGCTGAAAGTATGCGTGCTAATGATATGTTTGTTATTTGTAGTGAGGAACATAAGACGTTACTTTTAGAAATGACACAAGAATGTAAGGAAAAAAAAGGGTTCAAAGAAAATGTTCTGATAGCCAACACGGAAGAGCAAGAGGTAGAGATAATTCATAAATATTTTCAAAAGAATATTCATTTCATGAAAGTTGATGAAACGGATGAACAGAATGAAAGTGATAATGGCGATAAAAGGATTGAAAAGTATCCTAGCGGCGAAGTAGAGTGGCGTTTTTCCCACGGGTCTGCAGAGAGCCTGCGCCCTTTTATGTCCACCAAATTCTTGGAGCCCATAGACGAACTGTCCTTGAGCAAAACAGAACGCAACTTGGTGGTCATAACAGATGAGCCCGGGATGGGGAAAACAACTTCCCTGGCGAGATTGTCTCGGCTTCTTGAAGCTCCGTGGGTCATATACATAGAGCTTAAACTATTCAAAAAGCATATAGATAGTTTATCAGATCAGCTCACTCCTCAAAACGTTGTAACTTTTCTATTAAGTGCGTCCGGCTCTGATTCTGACAGCACTGTAGTAGCTTACGGATTATTATTATATTTTCTAAATAGTAAAGCATGTTCCAAGCGGGTCGTCTTGATGTTTGATGGTTTTGACGAAATAGACGATTACAATAAAAATAAAGATAGTTCTAAAGATAAAATTGTAAAACTTTTAACTTTTTTGCAAAGTAAACTGACGATACAAGTATTTTTGACGGCTCGAAAATATTTGAAGGAATCTTTAGAAACAAATTTAAGTCAATTATCTACATCATTCGTAACGATCAACGAACAAGAGCAACTAGATTTTTTATTTATATTTTGGCGGTCCTTTCTTCCCCTCGAGCTGGGAGAGTACGGAGAGAGAGAGGAGGGACGACTCGAGGAATATGTAAGAGAGGTTCTACGACAAGCAAAGGAAGTACTGGGGCCAGACATGGACTGCTTCATGGGGGTTCCCTTGCAGCTGAGAATGCTGGCCGAAGTCTTCAGGCCGCAAAGTGATCTGTTACGAGAGTCTCCGGAACTTTTATTAAAACAAATCAACATTGTCAGCGCACCAAATCTGTACAAACAATATGTAGACCTGAAATACGAAATATATATACAAGAAAAAACCTCCAAAAGTGACGAATTAGACAAAGAGGAAATAAATCTGTATTTAAAACATATCACAGAAACTCACGGAAAACTTGCTTTCAAATTATTTTTTTCTGATTTCTACAATCAGAACTTTGACCCCATTGAAGAAGAGTGGCTTACTAAATTGAATAGAATTGGTTTGGTTCAAACAATTAGTCCATCGTATTTCCAATTTGTCCACCGTACGTATGCAGAATATTGCTGTGCACAAATGGTTGTCCAGTGGCTCAATCAACCTAAAAGCTTCTCCAGGTATGACCTGTTCAAAGAAATACTTGTCCCTCAAATCCTGCTTCATCCGGACAGTAAGATCATCCGGATGTTTATGAATGTGCTGTTAAATGAAACAAACATGTCAGAGTCTGCTCTTGATTTAAATGCCCGATGCATTAGTCAACTGTGGAATGAAGACAGTTCCATATTCAGTAATCAGGAGAACCAAACTGTTCTTCATATTGCTGTCCAAGAAGATAATGTATATATCGCCACACTGCTCCTCAGTGGATTCAGTGCAGATGAAGCATTTGTCTCTTTAATACAACAATATGATCGAAATAATAACACAGCAATAAATTTCTTGAATAAGCCTGTAGTACATAATATCTGTGAAGATGAATTAATATTGGACACAATGCTAACAAATATTTTACAACATATTGCAACATATTTTGATGAAACTAAGGTAAACATTTGTTTTGTAATTTTATTTAACCGAATAGTTTCAAACTCTGACGAAACCGCGGAAACGTTCTTTTGGGAACGATTGTTTAATCGACATGATATTATTGCATCTCAAGTATCGACAAAAGAAACAAGTGTTATTAATTTATTTTATCAAGTTATTAAAAAGTATATAAGTTGTACTACTAGAATATTTGATAGGCTGAAAGAAGTTGAATTAGCAATTAAACCATTTAGAGAGGCTGTTCTAAATAATAATGTTAAACGTGTTAAAAAAATTATATTTAAGACATTAGAAAATAAGATTGAGCGGTATTGCTTTTTATTAATGAAATACAATGATCACATAGGGCAAACGGTTCTTCACATTGCTGTGGAGGAGGACCATCTCGATATAGTAAGATTACTCGTAGAGCAAACTGGTATTCCCTTAACTTTATTAATGGCACAGTGGGATAGGGAGAAGAGGGCTCCTTTGCATGTAGCTGCTAGGGTAGGTCGACTGGATATCATTAGGTTCTTGGAGGATCGCGGTGCTGACATTAATACATGCGATGGGTGCGGCAGGTCTGTTCTGATGTATGCGGCCGTGAATGGAGAGTTACCAACTGTAAAGTTTCTTGTTGAAAGAAGCGCTGACATCCATGCTACAGATGCGGATGGCATGACTTTACTGCATACTGCGGCATTGGGGGGACATCTCCCGGTAGTAGAATACTTCCTGCAGCAGAGAATGGATCCCGACAGGGTAGACAGGGAAGGAAGGACCGCACTAACTGTGGCATCGCAGTGTAGGAAGTGGAGAGTGGTGCGGCTGCTGCTGGAGAGGGGAGTGGATGTTAATGCAGGGGGAGGAGAAGCTCTTGGAGAGGCTATAAGGGACGGTGAATGGTCTATAGTGCAGGTTTTAGTTAATAAAGGAGCATCCATTAAAGAAAGTCAAATAGCGTGGAATTTATCCATATTTAAAGTAAATTATCCGAATTATAAATTTAAAAAATAACAATAATTATCAGTCTAGACACTTCAATATCATGTTCATAATAGAATCCGTCAAATTTTTTTATTGTTTTTATGTGAATACTGCACAAGAGTCCCAACTGCTTCTGTATGGAGCCAGTGACTATGTGATTTCCAACTGGGGTATGTTGTGAAGTTAAAGATAGTGGGGAGGGGAAGGAGATGGGGAAGAGGAAGGTGGGAAAAGCCTGGCTATTCAGATCTAGTTACCAAACATGGCAAAAGTCATTTCAAGCGACGTTTCAATTCTGAATGGTGGTCTTACACCAGGGTGATAATGAGAGTATCATCCGCAAATACACCTTATATTATTTTAAATGATTAAATTGTGAAAACACAAATCAATCTAATAGAATGTGTCTGCTCACGCCGGGATTTGCCGGGAAAGCAACCTCCGGATTGCTAGTCGAGAACCTCAACCACGGAGGCTGTCAAAAGTTGAAAACTAAACGTTGGGAAGTACCTGGCTATTCAGCTCTGGTCACCAAATACGGTTGAAGCCATTTCAAGCAGTGTTTCTATTTTGAAAAGTCTTCGCCAGGGTGAAATTATCTACGAAATCATGTTTTTTTTTTTTATTATTTTTAATTAATGAATTGTGAATTGAATAGTCTCTTTCTAATATAATATTAATATAAGCACTTGTCACTTGGTGTCAGATATGGTACAACGTGTCTCTGGCGCCTGATATGGTACAACCTCTGTGTCTCTGCTGATATTGATGTTTTGGGCTGAATACGTCACTTTGTGATCCCAGGAAAACATTATGAAAATATGTTATCCGTACAGTCGGAGGCGTCGCTGCAATAGATATTGTGTACAGTGTATCCTTCTTGACTAGATCCGAAGAGTCAGGTACTTCCCCTTCCTACCATAAATTATCCTGTCTGGTACCTAGGAGTGGAAAAGTTTTTAGCAAACTGGCGACATCAGTTTTGTTTGTTCTGGGAATAGATCTCCCTTCTAGGCATTATCCCCTCAGTGCTTTAAATCAAATCAGTCTAAACTCCCAACAGGACTGGCTTCATTTAAACTAACTATTTATTTAAAGCACTGAATAGACAACACACTCTAGTAATGCGTTCCATGTAGATTTGAATGTCGCCCCTGACTTTTTTTTTTTTTTTTTTATAAAAGGCGGAGACGGTTTACAAGTATATGTTCCCGTGAGCACTTAGGTCATAGGCCCATTGTGCTATCTCCCATTTTACCTCAATCATTTAGTAACAACCCAGTCCCTTTAATAAAGTTCACCAGGGTTGTCACCGGATATGTGGCTATGTCTTCTGGTTCTACTGTGTGTCTCCCCAGGTATCTGAGCCTAGTTCCCACCAAGGCAGGACATTGGCACCATAAGTGAATTGGAGTTTCTTCGTCCTCTTCACATTTCCTGCATCTATTGGTGTTTTCCACTCCCAATATCTGCATGTGTCTCCTGAGATGGCAGTGTCCCGTTAGTAGTCCTACCAGTTCCCTCAGCGAGTTTCTGTCCATATTGAGTAGTTTCCTGGTTCGTCTAGGGTCTGGTCCTTTTATGAGTACTTTAGATTGTCTCATTCCAGGTGCCCTCTCCCATTCTTTGCAGTGCTGGGATTCGACCCACCTATCAATATGTAGTTTTGTGTGGCAAGCTGCTACTCCTACAGCCGGCTCGGATCCCACAAGTGGTGCTTTCGCCCCTTTCCTTGCTAGTTCATCAGCCCGCTCGTTGCCCTCAATACCTTTATGTCCTGGTACCCAGATCAGGGTTATTTTATTGATGGTAGCAAGTTCTGTAAGAATAGTCCTGCATTCCATCACCAGTCTAGAGTCGCATCGGTTACTTTCCAGTGCCATTAGGGCAGCCTGGCTATCAGAACATATGCTTATGTTCTTATTCCTGTACCCGATACGTATATTCTCATGTGCGCAGGCCAAGATGGCTTTCATCTCAGCTTGAAACACAGTACAGTATGTTCCTAGAGGTATACTGAGTTCCCTCTTGGATCCCTGCAGACAGACCCCGGCCCCTGTTCCTTCCTCCATCTTGGATCCATCTGTGAACCAGATTAGTTCCTGTTTGGAGGTTGGACCTGGAACCGTGTCCCATTCCTCCCTTGTGGGGTAGATCACCCCGAACTGCTGTTTAAAGAAATAGTCGGCTTGTTTGCCGTCCTGCTTCATTCCAGCTGTCGGGCTAATTGCCCTCAGTCTTGTTCCGATCTCTGTATGACTGTTTTTGGGCAGCTCACCTCTCCATTGACCTTTACATTGTAACCTGTAGGCTGCCGCCATCGCTGCCCCCTCTATTTCTAGGTTTAGTGGGGGTAGGTTCAGCAGCACTCCCATGGCTAGTATCGGAGTAGTTCGCATAGCTCCCGTGATTCCTCTGCATGCGAGTCCCTGTATGTGGTTGAGTGTGACCATCACTGTTTTCAGTGTTGTTCTCCTCCACCAGACCAGGGCTGCATGCATGATCCTCGGTTTTACAACGGCTGTGTACAGCCATTGCATCATTTTAGGGTTGAGTCCCCACGTTCTGCCGCAGATCCGCCTGGTTGCCCACATTAGTGCGCATGCCTTTCTGCCCATAATTTCCACATGGTTTTTCCAGCTCAGTTTGGCATCTATGATGACTCCGAGGTACTTGACCGTGTCCGAGGGTTTTAACTCCTTTCCATAGAAGGTTGGATTGTTCCATCCCTCTAGTTTTCTTTTGCGTGTGAAGATTACTAGTTCTGTCTTGTCTGGATTGACCGACAGCCCTGTTTCTTCACACCATTCTTCCACTGTCGCCAGTGTTGATTGTAAGAGGCCTCTGGTTGTGTCTGCATCCCAACACCTTATTATGGTTGCAATGTCATCCGCATACCCTTGTGTATAGAGGCCCCTGTTATTGAGTTTCCGGATGAGGTTGTCCACCACTAGGCTCCACAGCAAGGGTGACAAGACCCCTCCCTGTGGACACCCTCGTGTCACCAGTACTCTGATGTTCACCTCACCCCTTGTTACCGTAAGTATCCGGTGTTCGAGCAATTTTATATGGGATTGGTTGGGTATTGCATTCGCGGACTTGATGGGTAGATATGTCAAAATCCTGAATTTATCCCACCTACCTAATCTTTCCCTCCTAAATGTCACCATAAAAATTGTTGCAAAAAGTACCAAACTTTGGAGAGGTGACAGTGTGATTTGCTGCTCAGTACAAAATAACATCTCAGACAGGGCGCATGTATTGTAACCTCTTGTTATAAGATTATTGCAAATTTTTAAACAGTGAGAAGTGTACACCAAAACTGGAGATCAGCGAGGCCCCATCTGCAACGGTGAGTCCTATTTTCCTTATTCCAATCTGGGCTTATCTAATTTTCCAAAAGCCCAGATCTGAACTATCGACTGACTATCCATCGGGTTTTGCGAGTGTATGCTATCTAATCGTCCCGTATAACTTAGCGATTTCACGTAGTATCGGGACTGGTCCTTCGAGGGCTGCATAGGCTTTTCTTTGCAGCATTTACCGCCAAGTAACAGTGGAGTCGCAGTTTCGCGACACCATTTTTGGTTCTTTCGAGTCGGATTACCAACGGGGTATTTAAAATTAATATATTTAACCTGCAAATAATTATTATTTGCTTTTCATACTTTGTTAAGTCATTTGTACTGACATACTTTTGTAATTATTGTTGCATTAAAATTCCTACATAGAATTAATCATGTCGACGAGTGATGGTACTCAGGCTCAGGATCTAGTTAAAATCAAATTACTAGAATCTAAGATTAATTTGATGCATAATCGTCTCAATGATTTATATGAGAAAGCGAAAATTATTGCAGATAGGGAGACAAGGAGTTCGGAGGAGTTCGTTAGACAAACGGTTAATTTGGCTACATATTATTCACAATTTAACACGTATTGTGATGAATTTCTTTTACTTCAATTGAAAAAGGATCCAAACTATAATTTAAATTTAGATTTATGGAATAAATTCGAAAATAAGTACTGCTTTGTAGTTAGTATACGCGAAAGTATTGTGGCGAAGCAAGATTTAGGTGGTACGCAGAAATTAAATAAGTCCCAATTTATTAAGCTTCCAGCGATTGATATGCCATCGTTCGATGGAAATCAAGAGAATTGGTCGGTATTTTATGAAGCATTTAAATTAAACATCCACTCTAATGAAAATTTGAATACGTCGCAAAAGATGCAATATTTGATAGGAAAACTTCAAGGAAAGGCATTATCGGTGTTTGCCAGAGTACTGCCGAATGAAAAAAATTATTTTGTAATCTGGAATGCTCTCGAAAAGAAATATCAAGACAAGCGCGTGCGAGGCACCTTTTATCTGAACAATATTTTGAATTTAAAATTATTGGCACCTTCTAACTCAAATGAATTAAATAATTTTATTGAACGGTTTGCGTCTTCCATGTCTGCGCTCAAAGAATTAGGTATTGATGACCTAACCGACTTTATAATTTTACATATTGCACTGAAAAAATTAGATATGCAATTGGTGCAAAATTTCGAAATGTCCATACGGGAGAAAGATATACCTACATATACCGATTTAATAGAATATATTCGTTCGCATGTTAAAATTCTTGAACGAACCGGACCAGAAAGTAAAGTTAATAATAATAAAAATAAGGTTTCGCATTCTTTCGCTGTGGTTGAACCGAAGTCGTTTGATAATAATCGTAGTAATAATAATAATAAATGCCGGAAATGCAATCGAAGCGATCATGTTGAATTGTTTAAATGTGAACAATTTAATGAGTTGAGGCCCAAGGCTCGCTTTCAGTTTGTAAAATTAAATAACTTATGTGTAAACTGTTTAAGCGATAAACACAAGACGGTAAAATGTTCATCTAAATCGGATTGTAGAATTTGTAAAAAACGTCACCATACTGCTTTGCATTTTGAGGGTACGGTGAACAACGAAAGTCATTCGAAAAACGAAGCTGTCACATTAATAACAAGGAATAAACATCATAATGATTTTACGGCGGGTAATTTAGCTACGAATGTACTATTGTCAACCGCGCAGTTATTCGCTTACGACATTAAAAATAATCAAGTAACCGTCAGGTGTTTAATTGATTGCGCCTCGCAACAAAATTTGATTAGTTTAAATACTTGTAATGAATTGAATCTTAAAATAATTCCTTTAAATAATTCAGTTATTAAAAGTGTTGGTTCAGTGGAGACACCAATTTTGGGGCATGTTGCATTAACAATTAAATCCCGTGTTTCAGAAGATAAATATAAAATAAGCCTATTAGTGGTCGAAAAAATCACGGACAAGCTCCCTACACAGTATGTTGACACAAAGTCATGTGAGCATTTACTTGGTTTAAATCTAGCCGATGAAAATTGGAACGTTCCATCCGATGTCGATATTTTATTAGGTGCTCAGTTATTTCCATATATTATGCTAGGAAATAAGGTTTTATCTAAACATAATACGAATGCACCACCCGCTATACAAACGGTATTCGGATATATTGTAATGGGTGAAATACCTAAGTGTACGCCGGACGTTTCGTGGACATTCGGCCCCATAACCAACGTGGATTTATGCAATGCGTTAACCAAATTTTGGACAATGGAAGACATGCCTATTAAGTCATTGATGAGTGCTGAAGACGCGGAATGTGAGAAAATGTACGTCGAGTCCGTCCAACGGGATGACTCGGGAAGGTATATTGTGTCTTTACCTTTTAAGATAGATCCTAATAATTTAGGAAATTCGCTCAGTGTCGCGCAACGCAGATATAAATATTTAGAACGGAAATTTAATACGTCACCAGAATTGCATCGGAGTTATAATGAAGTAATTTCTGAATATCTGGAAAAGGGATATATAAGGTATGAAGTTCCGTCTTCATCTAATATTGATGAGGGATATTTCATTCCTCACCATGCAGTTATTCGTAAAGATAAAGCAACAACTAAAACTCGTGTTGTATTGGACGCCAGTACAAAGACCAGTTCAGGGTTGTCACTTAATGATATTTTGTATACTGGTCCAAACTTGCAATCTAATTTATTTACACTTTTAATTAAATTTCGCTTATTCGCTATAGCATTGACCGCAGATGTTAAACAAATGTATTTACGTATAATGGTAACGGAAAGCCATCGTAAATATCAAAAAATTCTTTATAGATTTCACGAAGATGAAGAAATTGGAGTTTATCAATTTAATTCGCTAGCTTTTGGGTTAAATTGTTCACCGTTCCTTGCGATGCGAACTTTAAGAAAGCTAGCGAGCGATGAAAGAAATCGTCACCCGAAAGCCGCAGAAGTTGCAATTAATGATTTATATATGGACGATTTTGTATATTCTGTAAATACTATAAGTGAAGCCGTCACTTTGTCTACAGAATTAATGGCGATGTTCAAGTCTGGAGGATTTGAATTAGTTAAATGGTCGAGTAATTCTGCTCATTTGCTCGCTCAATTACCAGAGTCGCACCGTGCAACGATGGATTTCTCGGATAATTGTAGCATTTTAGGACTAAAATGGGATCCGATATCTGATTGTTTTCATTTTATGATATGTCCCACGGAGGAGAAAACTATATGTAAAAGATCAATTCTTTCCACAATAGCACGTTTATTTGATGTATTAGGTTTGGTTGCTCCGGTAATTTTATATGCCAAATTACTTTTACAAGAGCTGTGGTTAGAGAAAGTAGGATGGGATGAAGAACTACCCCAAAGTATTGTCAAACGATATGTCAAATTCAAGGAAGAATTACCGATGCTTTCTAATTTAAATTTACCTCGATATTTGGGAGTAAAAGAGGACTGCACGATAAATATTATCGCTTTTGCAGACGCGAGTACGAAAGCATACGGGTGCGTAGTATATCTTCATGTCACAGATAAGAGTGGCAACGCTACTATGAATTTGATATGTTCGAAATCCAAGGTAGCCCCTTTAAAAATAGTTTCGCTCGCTCGATTGGAATTATGTGCTGCGCTTATTTTATCTAGACTTGTTAAATCTATTATAGATACTTATAAAAATCGCGTTTTTATAAACGATATATTTGCTTTTTCAGATTCAAAAATAGCACTTTCTTGGATTCACTCATCCCCGCACAGATGGCAAACTTTTGTAGCTAATCGAGTTAGTGAAATTCAGGAAAATTTACCTGCGAAACATTTTTATCATATAGATGGAGTTACCAATCCTAGTGATTGTTTATCACGTGGACTATTGCCCGCTCAGCTAATTGATCATCCTCTTTGGTGGCACGGTCCACCCTGGGCTGCGAACCCAGTGTCCGAGTGGCCTGTCAAAAGCTTTTCCCCCTCAGCGCAGGAGGAGAATACTTTGGAATTGAAAAAGTCGCATACGTTCACGATAACGTCAATAGAGAATAATTCTCCAATATATAATCTTGCTTTAAAAATTTCTTCATGGCCAAAACTGCTAAGAATTGTCGTATATATTTTACGATTTACGCGGAAGTTATCGTGTTCAACAGTTATAAATTCCACGGAATTAAATATTGCTGAAATAAATGTATTAAAAGCTCTACAGAAAAAGTATTTTTATGCCGATATACAATTAATACAGAGGAAAAAATTATGTTCATCTTCGATTCGAAAATTAAACCCGTTCGTCGATCATAATGGATTGTTACGCATAGGTGGTAGATTAACAAACGCGAATATACCTTATGAAAACAAACATCCAGTACTTCTGCCAAGACAGGATCATATTGTCGATATAATTATAGATTTTTACCATCGTGTGAATTGTCACACTGGTGCTCATCTCCTTATGTCTATAATTAGACAGCGTTATTGGATCTTATCGGGAAGAAACTTAATACGCAAACGAGTACATGCATGTAATTTCTGTTTTAAAACAGCACCTTCTAATATTATACCGCCAATGGCTGATTTACCTACAGCTAGAGTTCAAGAAGCAAAAGCATTTACACATACTGTTGTAGATTTTGCCGGACCGATAAAGATAACCCTTTCTAGGCGTCGTGGAGTAAAAAGTCAAAAGGCATATATATGTCTATTTATTTGTTTAACGACGAAGGCTATACATATAGAATTGGTATCAGATCTAAGTACGGACAATTTTTTAAATGCATTTAAACGTTTTCTATCCAGACGCGGACCCGTTTCGTGTATGTACAGTGACAATGCGACAAACTTCATAGGCGCGAAGAATTGTCTTGATGACTTATATAAATTTTTGGAGGCAAATTCAACTAATGAAGTCCTTCGCAATGAATTTAACATTCGGAGAATTGAGTGGAAGACGATTCCACCTCGCGCTCCTCACTTTGGAGGATTATGGGAATCAAATATTAAATCCATTAAATCGCATCTGTATAGGGTTGTGGGTACTCAACTTTTATGTTATGAAGAGCTTCTCACAGTTCTGACGCAAATAGAGGCTTTACTTAATTCACGGCCGTTATGTTTATTAAGCAGTTGTCATTATCCAGAAGCTCTTACTCCGGCTCATTTTCTAATGTCTTCTCCGATTCAGCATTTGCCCGCTTATGATATGACTAAGGAACGCATTAGTCTGCTGAAAAGGAAAGAGCTTTTGGACCACCTCGTTCAATCTTATTGGAAGAAGTGGCATATAGAGTATCTTCACTCTCTGCAGATGAGACAAAAATGGAATAGTCCCGTCAATAACATTCTTGTAGGTACTGTAGTATTGGTGCATCAAGAAGATGCGTCTCCACTTTATTGGCCGGTGGGGGTTGTTGAGGAAATATTTCCGGGTAAAGACGGAGTGGTTCGGGTGGCACTCGTAAGAACCCCTTCTGGGAACTTTAAACGACCAGTCGTGAAATTGTGTCCCCTGCCTACACAATAATAATTATTTTTCTTTATCTCTATTTATTTCTTTTATTTTTATTTTTTCTTAACTATCTAATATCAATCGCTTATATATATATTTAAATTTAACATTTTTATTTTTCAGTATAATTCTTTACTTTATTTTGAAAGTACCTTCAGTTTCGGTAGGTACTTCCAAGGCCGGGAGAATGTTCGAGCAATTTTATATGGGATTGGTTGGGTATTGCATTCGCGGACTTGATGGGTAGATATGTCAAAATCCTGAATTTATCCCACCTACCTAATCTTTCCCTCCTAAATGTCACCATAAAAATTGTTGCAAAAAGTACCAAACTTTGGAGAGGTGACAGTGTGATTTGCTGCTCAGTACAAAATAACATCTCAGACAGGGCGCATGTATTGTAACCTCTTGTTATAAGATTATTGCAAATTTTTAAACAGTGAGAAGTGTACACCAAAACTGGAGATCAGCGAGGCCCCATCTGCAACGGTGAGTCCTATTTTCCTTATTCCAATCTGGGCTTATCTAATTTTCCAAAAGCCCAGATCTGAACTATCGACTGACTATCCATCGGGTTTTGCGAGTGTATGCTATCTAATCGTCCCGTATAACTTAGCGATTTCACGTAGTATCGGGACTGGTCCTTCGAGGGCTGCATAGGCTTTTCTTTGCAGCATTTACCGCCAAGTAACAGTGGAGTCGCAGTTTCGCGACACCATCCGGCCCGAAAGCATGTTCTTCAGCCACCTTCTGGTGGTTTTGTCGAGTCCATGTCTTTCTGCCGCTTCATCGATGGATTTAATAGTGGTGCAATTGAATGCTCCCTCTATATCCAGGAAGAGTCCTACCGCCAGTTCCCCAGTCGCCTGCGCCTGCTCCAGTTTGTACACCAACCTGTGCAGTGCCGCATCAACCGACTTGCCTGGTTGGTACGCAAATTGTAGCTCATGGAGGGGTTTTTTCCTCAGTGCCCCGTCCCTTATATGTCTATCCATTAGCCTCTCCATTGTCTTCAGAAGGAAGGAGGTGAGACTAATTGGACGGAATGAGCCTGGTTTGTCGTAGTCGGTTCTCCCAGGTTTAGGTATGAACACTACCCTCGTTTTCCTCCATGATATGGGAATGTATCCGAGGGCGCAGCACGCCCTCAGGATCTTAGTCACCGGAAGTAAGATTGTATCTAGGCCCTTCTGTAGAAGTGCCGGAAAGATTCCATCCTCTCCCGCGCTTTTAAAGGGGTCGAACCCTTCGATCGCCCATTTAACTCTGGAGGGAGTAACTATTTTAGCCGCAGTGTCCCAGTCCTTACCTTCCCGTGTAACTCGGGCTGGTGGTGGACCGGTGTCACCTGCTTCTAATTTTTTGCCCCTGACTTAATTACCTTTTGGTTCTAGCCTATTTAGCAAGGGCTCTGTCTCTCTTAGGACGGGTTGTTTCAAAAAATTTGATGAGTTCATCAAATATTTGAAGTTAATTTTCAGGTTCTGTGTAAGTTTTTTCGAGTTCTGTTTTTTTATCATCATAGGCCAGCTGCTTCACAAAACTGAAATCATCACAGAACTTGAATAGAACTTACACAGAACGTGAAAATTAACGTCAAATATTTGACGAATTCGTCAAATTTTTTGAAACAACCCGTCCTTACACTTGCCTGACATTGTGTATATTGTCATCCAATTTGAATTTCATAATTTGTATATTCCACTGTTCCATATTTGAAATAAGGCCGGAGTGTTTTTAGAATAGTTTTGGGGCAATTGTGAATTTAGGACTTCATTTGACAATCTGATTTCACTGAAATAAACATTGATATTTTATTAAAATGTTTAATATAAACACATTAGAGTTGTTAACCTAGACTAAGTACATTTCTCTTTTTAGATTTGTTTTCAGAATTATATTGCATAGCATGTTTATTAATTTTTTAATCTTTAAAATGAAAGACAAACATTCCTGGGTTAAAAATAATCTGACAATATTTAATAATCTCCTACTACCATCACAGTAAGCTGAAAATTTTGCTTGTGCCATGATGGAGGACTTAGCCAATCGAGGAACTGAACTTACGATACCCAGGCAGGAACCAGGCACGAAGCCAACTCAGCCACTGCCCGGTCAATCCATGTTGTTTCGTATTTTAGAGAATTTACGTGTAATTTCAACCATTGCATACTGGTATAAATCACGGGATATTATAAGTCCAATATTATAAAAAACAAATTAAAAACTTTTCTGTTAAAATTCCATATTATAGTTAAATACCTACCTACTTTGTCACTTGTCTGAATTCCTCGCATAACGAGCTCCAATTTTTATAATGACACTTAAATTCAAGGTCAATCCGAGATGTAGAGTTCATTAAACAAGAGTTACAGACAGACCCACAACATGAATTAGTTTGTTTGCTGTTATAAGTTAAACTAATATTGTGATAAAAAAAGTGAATTTTAAATTGATTCATCCAATGAGATGGCTCTTTAAGATGAGCCCTCCTCTGCCCTGATGATGGACAGTGTAACGCTGTCAGAAACGTCGACTAAAGAAGGAGGTAGCGCAACACGGCATAACACCCCAAAAATAAATAATTTTAAAAAATATATGGATGTGTTATTTGACAGCTTTGCACAAGGAATTATTTTGTGAATTTTGATTATTTACGTTTTTAAAAAGTTTTTTTTCTTTATTTACCTATGTATAAAGTATGTTTACATTGGGTTTTTTGATGGCTGGCTCACTAGAATATATCTGTGTCGAGATAATGATTAATGCTTAAGTTTAATGGTCGGCGAGACATATACATCCATTTGCGCCGCAGCCCAAATCAATCATCATCATCATCAATATCAATCATCATCATCATCATCATCATCATCATCATCATCATCATCATCATCATCATCATCAATATATTAATACGTGAAGCCAAAACTTTGTACCCCTTTTTACGAAAATTGCGCGGACGGAGGAGTATGAAATTTCGCACACTTAGCGCCTCCGTACATGGAGCTACTTACAAACTATTCGAGCCTGATGCGCGTAGCACGCACACCGCTCGTGGGTACCCGCCATACAATTTTGCTGGTGTTCGTACACGGCGCTGCGCGACGGATGTCAGGTTGAAGTCGGTAGCGCGCTAACGACGGTGCTGGTAGCGCGCTACGCGTTGTAGCATTCGTGTCTGCTACTTTCGTTTGACGTTTGACAGAAATGGCGTCTGAACATGAAAGTAATGTTAGATTTGTTCTGGAAGTGAATAAAAATGCGTGTTTACATAACTTTACATTACCAGAATACGCAAGAAAGGATTTAGTGAAGAAGGCATAGATTAATGTTTGAAAAAAAGTCATTTGACATCGTTCGACATCGTGTTAACTCCACGGCTGCACGTGAAAAATGATCAAGTTCAGTATAATTCGGGTAGTGCCGTGTACGGAAACCAGCTTTAAAAAGTAGTACATCTGCAGGGTACTTGTGGTTGTGTCACAATCACGTAGTTTGTAAGTATCTCCATGAACGGAGGGCCCTTTAGTTTATATAGAGGAGGAGTGCAGAATCCTAATTTAAAAAAAAAAAATTATGCATAAAAATACATTAAATCAATAATAAAAATATTACACGCACTACCACGTATTTGACACACACACAAACGCGTCTTTACTCTATTGTTTATTGTTAAAGTCTATGGTCAAATTGAGAATAGACTAATATTGTTTGTCTTTAATATTATTTGTCTATGGTCTTACTGAATGTCAAACATAAAAAAACATTACAATTATGGTCGAATTTCGACCATTGGGCGACCACTAGTGTCAATAAATTAGTACCCTTTACACACAGAGTTCGGAGCGGGACGTGCCCCGCGCCACTTCAGGCCGCCGCGCAGAAAAGTAAAGATTGAAAGTAAGATAACGGTTTACAGCGCAATTCACTGTGAGACTTTTCTGCGCGGCGGCCTGAAGTGGCGCGGGGCACGTCCCGCTCCGAACTCTGTGTGTAAAGGGTACTATTTGCCGACATCTGTAACTTAAATTATGTAGGTGAACCACAGACAACTACTAACATGTTAAGAATTAAAACATATAATATTTGTCTTTAATTGAATATAACTCTACTATATGTATGTGCCTTTATTACTATTGTTCTTTGAAAGCACACTCCTTTTGTTTGCTCCATTTTATTAATTTATTGTTTATTGATGTGTCATTAGTTAGTGATTTCTTTTCTTTGTTTTTATGTTTTCTATTTATGCATTGTTCAAAACATGAATGTAATACCTATCCTACATCTGATAATAATATGTAATATTGAGACATGAATACTGTTATTTTTATTTAATAATTTTCCCTTTTGTTTAATTCTATGTACAGTATAGTCTTTGTAATCCGAACCCACCATACCTAATCCGAACCACCGGGTTAAAGAGCCTTATGCCCGGTATATCAGTGGCTCCATATCCTCGCTAAGCGTGGGATTCCTTGCTCAAATTTAAGCAGGCTATCCTAGATAAGCCGCAAAGTGGTTATTTTTTTTAGACCGAGGCATTAGCAGTGACACATGTCGAATTTGACCTTTACTGTAAATTGTAAAAATCATTTGACTGATTTCTTTCCTACTTCGTATTGTTGTGTTTATAATGTTTATTCTTATTGTAGTACCTACTTTGGTAGTCCCAAAATGAGATAAAATGACATTTTGGATTGCTAATAGAGCCAATGAATTGTTGAGTTATATTCTAAACATTTCCAAGGATTTCTAAAGTTGATATAAAATAAATATATTGTTAGTGTCTTTAACTAGAACATTATTAATTTGAATTATCCAATTTCTGTCTCCTTATGATAACTATAATTAATATTGTTGAAAGAGTTCGATGCTAATTTATAAAAAGTGTTAATTTCAAATTTATAATTCTGTTGAAATTATCAACATATTATTTGGTTTTACTCCAACGAGTTGTTTAAATAAAGGGAGAAGAACATGAATTGATATGTCATGTTTATTTAAAAGTATAAATAGTCTACTGGACAGCCCTGAAATACTAATGTCAATGTTGTTTTGGCGCATCCCTGATACTAACTAGGAATTGTTTTCTGTATTATTGTTACAGTAATACAAGCTTGTGTCTTGTGAGATACAATTCTGTTATAAATAGATGACACTGTTGGTAATGCATATGATAATAAAGTTAATATGTCCTTGTTCGGGACTGTGTTGAAATAACATAAGGTTTCACTCCTGAAGCACAACAGTTTTGCAGACCTAACTTTAGCATTACTTTGACTACTCTTTCTGTTTGTTGTTCTTTATATTAATAACATTTCAATGATATTTTTGTGTGAACCACATCATTATTGAAGTTTACAATAATTTGTTAATGTTTAATTTTATATAATTTGTCTGATTTATTTACTTTGGAAGTTGTTTACATTGTGTTACTTTCCTTTGTTACTATTATATTCTACTGCTCTATGTGATTTGACTGTTATAATTTCTGTAACAATATTGAATTACCTGAACACAGTTTTGAAGGTTATTTAGAGTACAGGCTATTAGGTTAGTTGCCATTGCTCTAAAAACAAATCAATTACATGATATTAGCGTTGAGGTATTAAATTATTATTTACCAGACGAAACAGAGAAAAAATTCAACTATTGTAAATAATTATTTTCTCATTTATAAATATGTATTGAACAATTTAAAGCAATAAATGTACTTCTTGAAATATCTTATTTTTTATTATATTTGTGTGCAAAATTTGGCGCAAATCGTTCCCTTGTCATTCATATTTTCAGGAGAGGTGCGCATGCTTCGCGCAAGGCTCGAGTAGCTTGTAAGTAGCTCCATGTACAGAGGCACTAAGCACTTTTAACATTTATACACGGTGTCCGGAAACTCGTAGTACGAGCTGAAACCAGGCGAATCTACTTCAAATTCGGGAAGGATTTTGTAGCGTAACTTTTTTTGTATCATTGAAGAAGAAGATAACACTTTTAAATCTAAATGAAAATATGAAAGAAAACAAGACACAGAAAAATAGAAAAAGACAATGGTCGCAACTGGGACTCGAACCCAGACCTCTCGTCTAACCGGGACGTGCGCGTTTTCCAATTTCGCTATTGCCACCTTCTGTCAAACCGTCATATTTGTCAATCTCATATTTCAAATATTTAGAATCAAGAATATTATTTTCAACTAGTTCTTTTTCCATATTATAGGCAACTACTCTTTTTTATTGGAAACAATCATTCTAAGAATTGGTTTGTAACCTGAATAGCGTCCCGGATAAATGTATCCGAATTTATTCATATGGAACCATTGACTTTATGAAAGTCTAAATGAATATTCAATTTTTTATGAGAAAAACTCTCTTTTTATAACTTTTGAAGGTTATTCCCATCAACGTAATATATCATTGAAGAAAAAGATAACACCTTTAAATCTAAATGAAAATATGAAAGAAAACAAGACACAGAAAAATAGAAAAAGACAATGGTCGCAACTGGGACTCGAACCCAGACCTCTCGTCTAACCGGGACAGTTGTGACCATTGTCTTTTTCTATTTTTCTGTGTCTTGTTTTCTTTCATATTTTCGTTTATATTAAAAAGTGTTATCTTCTTCTTCAATGATATATTACGTTGATGGGAATAACCTTCAAAAGTTATAAAAAGAGAGTTTTTCTCGTAAAAAATTTAACTTTTTTCGATTTGAATTTTCGTTTTCGAGTAAATCAAGTTAAAGTCCGAATTTAGTTGGTGATATTAAAAGAAAAGCTGTCACAAGGGGTTAATAAATATTAGCTGTTTAACGTATTTTATAATCCTCTTACGCGTGGATTGCCGAAAATAATTGAAAAAAGGAAAAAAAAACCAAAATCTTATAATATTTATTTGTGAATAGGTACCGCACTTGAGTTCCAACTGCTCCAACAGTCCGAAGATAGCAAGAGTATGGTAACTCCTATTGGGTATTGGTGTACGTATACATATATATATATATATATATATATTTTTTTACAATAGTTCCACACATGAGACCATAAGGATTAAATATCCATCAGGGCCTCTGACTTCTTTGCGGATGCTATGTGGAGGCTCTCTTTGGGGAAAGAAAGGACGGGTAGAAAAAATGTGAGGTGGGTAGGAATCTGTTGTACAATGTGTCCAGGATTGAAGGACGTATAAATCCTTCCTTCCACTGCAGTGCAAGGCAATGGGGCGATAGATTCCGACTGGAGAGGTCCAGATTAGGTCTCCTTCAACATGACTCTCCAGATCCGGCCCGCCACGCAGTTGGTTAGTTCTAGTGAACGTAAGTGGCGACAAACCTGTAGAACTGAAAGCGAACCTAAAGAGTAAAAATTGCACTTTTATACTTCAAGGCCACCTACAATACACTTCTGTAGGAGTCGTCCGACTATGAGCTTTATTAAGCTGAAGAATATATTCTGTTGCCGGGTGGAATTTGCAGACATTCTTAGCTCCTCGAGAAATGATTTGTTATTTTCGTTTAACCAGTTTTCTTTAGTTATGTATCACCGTTATACAATGATAGCATCTCTTGCATGTTTGCAGATCATTGGTATTTTAAATTCTTCTTCAACTTTTTCTGTTACTTTTTGTTATTGCGATACTACTTATTTGTGTAAATGTTTCACCATTTTTCCTTCGCATTACATTTTATTATTCTAAACTTGTAATATGTATGTAGGTGAATAACAGTTTTATTTCATTTTCATAAATAAAATAACATTTGTGCAAGGAAAAAAAAAAAAAACTCAAAACCTAAAAAAATAAAAATAAATTTATTGACTAAGTTTTTTTGAAGCATTTTTTTTGTATAATAATAGCGATAAGGATGTAATGTATTTTTTGATAAACGCCTTAACTCACGCAAGGTAACAAACATTGCTCATGTATTGAAATTATAATGTGAGACAATAAAATCAAATATTTACATATTCGTAAAACTCTTTATAAATCTAGAAGTTTAAATGAAAGTGATTATCAATTTTTCAAAATTGTGATGAAAGAAATTGCAATTCTATTTTTAATTATGAAAGATTTAAGGGCAAAGAAATTATATCTACGTTTTTTTGAAAATAAATTTGTGTGAATTTAGTTTAAAACAATAAGTGTCTAAATAAGAAAAAATATTTTACTACATTGTACTTCGAAGACCTTACATGAAACCACCGAAAAGAAACTTTCCCAAAAAAAGGTGGCATGAAGGGTTTACCAAAACAAAGTATGTATTATACACCCCAATGCGCTTATACCTATAAAATTATGATGCAATAAAATACTTCAACAATAATCATGGCGTTAATCAAGCTAATACAAAAATTTGTGAGTGGTAAAGATTATTTTACTTTTTACAATAATAGTTATTTAAGCCTTCACAGACTTCGTTCTATACAACACATCTAATTCTGATGCAAATTCGCTTTTCTGAAAAAGGTTTGTCTTTGCAACATAACAATAAATTACAGCTGGAGCAACTACTTTGATATAAACATATTTAATTATTGTGTTTGGAATGCTTAAGCACGTGTAGCATTAATTGAGACTTCCTAACACACGAATTATGGCAATCGGAACACGAGAAAAGTCTCTCGCCGGAGTGATTCAGCTTGTGATCCTTCAAATTTAATTTTTGAGAACAGGTATAATTACATTCCAAGCAAGCAAAACGTTTCTCTCTACAATGCGTGAGAATGTGAATCTTTAATCCCTCACTTCAGGAACACGAGTAATTAATTGCATTCAGAACAAGCGAAAGGTTTTTCCCCAGAGTGGGCCAACATGTGTCTCTTCAAAAGCGATTTTAGAGAAAACCTGTAATTGCATTCAGCACATTTGAAAGGTTTCTCGCCAGAGTGGGTCAGCATGTGTGTCTTCAAAATTGATTTTTGAGAAAACCTGTAATTGCATTCAGCACATTTGAAAGGTTTCTCGCCAGAGTGGGTCAGCATGTGCCTCTTCAAATGTGATTTTTGAGAAAACCTGTAATTGCATTCAGCACATTTGAAAGGTTTCTCGCCAGAGTGGGTCAGCATGTGTCGCTTCAACTTTGATTTTGAAGAAGACCTGTGATTGCATTCAGCACAAGTGAAAGGTTTCTCGCCAGAGTGGGTCAGCTTGTGTCTTTGTAAACTTAATTTATGCAAACACGAAAAATTGCATTTAGAACAAACGAAAGGTTTCTTCCCAGAGTGGGTCTGAATGTGACTCTTTAAATTTGATTTATAAGAAAACGAATAATTGCATTCAGAACAGATGAAAGATTTTTCTCCAGAGTGCGTGAGAATGTGAATCTTTAATCTCTCACTTCGGGAACACGAGTAATTGCATTCAGAACAAGCGTAAGGTTTCTCGCCAGAGTGGGTTAGCCCGTGTCTCTTTAAACTTAATTTTTGAGAGCACGAAAAATTGCATTCAGAACAAACGAAAGGTTTTTCCCCAGAGTGGGTCAGCATGTGTCTCTTCAAAATAAATTTTTGAGAAGATCTGTAATTGCATTCAACACATGCGAAAGGTTTCTCGCCAGAGTGGGTCTGAATGTGACTCTTTAAATTTGATTTACGAGAAAACGAAAAATTGCATTTAGCACAAGTGAAAGGTTTCTCCACAGAGTGGGTCAGCTTGTGACTATTTAAATTTGATTTATCAGAACACGAAAAATTGCATTCAGAACAAACGAAAGGTTTTTCCCCAGAGTGGATCAGCATGTGTGTCTTCAAATATGATTTTGTAGAAGACCTGTAATTGCATTCAGCACATGTGAAAGGCTTTTCACCAGAGTGGGTCAGCTCGTGTCTCTTTAAACTTCTTTTGTTAGAAAACGAACAATTGCATTTAGCACAAATGAAAGGTTTCTCGCCAGAGTGGGTCAGCCCGTGTCTTTGTAAACTTAATTTATGCCAACACGAAAAATTGCATTTAGAACAAACGAAAGGTTTCTTCCCAGAGTGGGTCTGAATGTGACTCTTTAAATTTGATTTACGAGAAAACGAATAATTGCATTCAGAACAGATGAAAGATTTTTCTCCAGAGTGCGTGAGAATGTGAATCTTTAATCTCTCACTTCGGGAACACGAGTAATTGCATTCAGAACAAGCGAAAGGTTTTTCCCCAGAGTGGGTCAGCATGTGTCTATTCAAATGTGATTTTTGAGATGACCTGTAATTGCATTCAGCACATGTGAAAGGTTTCTCGCCAGAGTGGTTCAGCACGTGTCTCTTTAAACTTCTTTTGTAAGAAAACGAAAAATTGCACTTAGCACAAGTGAAAGGTTTCTCCACAGAGTGGGTCAGCCTGTGACTATTTAAATTTGATTTATCAGAACACGAAAAATTGCATTCAGAACGAGCGAAAGGTTTTTTCCCAGAGTGAATCAGCGTGTGTCTCTTCTTATGAGTGGCTTGATGGGATTTCTTTTTTGTAGACATCTTTTCTTGGATGAGTTCTGTTGAAAAAAGTAAAAACAATTAAGAAAAATATGGGAATCATTCAAATGATTTAATTTAGATTAATTTTCCCTTTTCCTAATTGATAAAAATTTAATTTTTTTTTTGTTCATATGAAGCAGATACTTTGTGATGTGACATTATAATTTAAGATAAAACAATAAATTTGTAAACACCACTTTTTATTTTTTTATGTACTTAATGCCGACCGGGTTTCGCTACCACCGTAGCTTCTTCAGGGCAGTACAGAACTCTACTTAGTACTCTAGTAGAGTTCTGTACTGCCCTGAAGAAGCTACGGTGGTAGCGAAACCCGGTCGGCATTAAGTACATAAAAAATAAAAAGTGGTATTTACAAAGTTATTGTTTTATCTTAAATTAAAATTTAAATTGATATTTGTATTGCAAGCCACTTTATTTAGGGTGAAAAAAAATAAACGCATTTGTATTAACAATTATGAATTGAATTACTCATACAAATTTGTATTCATATTATTACAAATATACCCCCAATTCTATTGAAACACTGTATACATGCCTTGTCGTATCCCCTCTATTTAATTTTTAATATGTCATTGTCATCGGGATATTTTCCAATTGCATGGAAAGATAGTTACATCACACCCATATTTAAAAAAGGTGACAAATGCGATATACGCAACTATAGACCTGTGTGTATACAGTCAACTATTCCAAAATTGTTCGAAAAAATTATTTTGGATAAAATTATTTTTAAATTAAATGGGATTATAACAAGGTTTCAACACGGTTTCATGAAGAATAGATCAACTCTGACAAATCTACTGATATATGAAAACTTTGCAGATAAATGTCAAGTAGATTCGATATATACTGACTTCAGCAAGGCGTTCGATAAAGTTTGTCATAAAATATTGATAAATAAATTAAGGAGTATGGGTATAACTGGGAACTTTCTTAAATGGGTAGAGAGTTATTTAACAAATAGGCAACTGTTTGTAAAGTTAAATGACGTAATATCGGATGCCTTTTCTGCCACTAGTGGTGTGCCACAGGGCTCCCATTTAGGACCAATACTGTTTATTTTATTTATTAATGACATTGTAGACGTTTTTTCCGATGTTGATATCCTGTTATTTGCTGATGATTTAAAATTATATAAAAAAATTAAAAATATTTCTGATTGCATAATTTTACAAAAAAATTTAAACAACTTGTTTAATTGGTGTATATGCAATAAACTGGCACTTAACATTAGTAAATGTCAAATAATAAGATTTTATAAAATAAAGAAACCGATCATTTATGAATACAATCTTGACAAAATTATATTAAACTCAGTAGAAACAATAAATGATCTAGGTATTATTCTTAACTCAAAACTTACATTTATTAGCCATATAACTAATATTATTAATAGAGCAATGAAGATTTTAGGATTTATTATTAGAATAACCAAACAATTTTGTAACATTGATACTATTCGCATTTTATACATAACGCTAGTGAGAAGCATTTTAGAATATAACTCTACGATTTGGGCTCCACATTACAATATCCATATTCAAGCGATTGAAAAAGTCCAGCATAGATTCCTTAGGTATATTAATTTTAAATTAGGTATTCCAAGAGAATCCGTTGACTATAATTTGTTATTAAACTGGACTAATCTCGTAAATTTATCAGATCGCAGAAAAATCTGTGATCTATTAATATTATTGCCAGCACTGATACGATCTTCAATACTTTCAACGTTATGGACATTAAACAACTCTACGCAAGATCCATATTAGTTAATTTACACAAAAACAACAAAACATCATACAAAACAACACAAACAACGCACAATACCCGAGCCAAAAACAAAGAACTTCTCCAAACTCCTTTTTCCAAAACTACCTTTGGACAAAGACACTTCAAATACATAGCTTGCAAACTATACAATACACTACCAGCTACAATCAGACATACTGAATCCTTGACAAAATTCAAACAAGACGTAAAGAAATGGATTGTTAGTATTGGACGCCACACTACTGCAAACATCTGTAAAGTAAATCATTAATAAACAGTGAACAATTTGCATACGACCTAATCCATGTAAAATAACTTAAAAATAGAATCATGTCAAATTAATTAACCAATCCCATAAATAGATTTGACAGAATTTACTATACATCATCATTTACTGTACATCATCTCTTCCTACATTTACATAACTCTCTTTAAAGTGAACCCACACTTCCAATCACCTTTCCATTTTTATAGTATTCAATTGAATTTGTATGTTACTTAAAATATTCTTGTAATTTTAAATATGTACCTCTAAGCCTGTCTCAACACAGGTAAATCCTGGTGAGACAGGCATCAATTAAACCCTATGTATAACCCTATGTTTATAGATTAATAAAAAAAAAAAAATTATACAAAATAATTCACTCGGTCTTCGATACCCCTGATTTAATAGAACTAATACGATTTCATTGCCCTGGTCGCGCTAACAATAGACTGACTCTACCGTTCTACTATAATAACACACATACATTATCACATTATTACTCACCAATCAGTCGATTACACATTTTGGGAAATGAATATGCTAACATCGGCGACATTTATTTCTTAAAATTAGCGCAATATAAATGTGCACTCAAAAATTATTTTTCCATAATGTAACTTTATATACGCAATATGGACATGTTGAAATGAAATGATGATATTTCTCATTGTTCTTTTTTGTTGTGATACACAAAATAATTGTATGTTATTTTTAGGTTTCAGTTTTTAAGTTTTTTATTTTTTCCATAATGTAACTTTATATACGCAATATGGACATGTTGAAATGAAATGATGATATTTCTCATTTTTATTTCTTGTTATTTTTTGTTGTGATACACAAAATAATTGTATGTTATTTTTAAGTTTAAAACTACTATTATGTAATGATATTATTTTTCTTATTTTTGTACTCTATTATATGTTTATTTATAAAAGGCAGTATAGCCGTTTATGTATTTAAAATAAAAATAAATAAAAAATATATGATAATTCGTACGGAACAATGCATTAGCAATTGGCTCAGATTCCTTCAACCCGATAGGTTTATCGAAATACGGGGGAATAACATAACCTAACATAAGCAAACGTAACATAATCTAACCTAACCCAATCGGTTTTGACAGAAGTTAGAATGAGATGTGTTAGCATTTATCTAATAACTTCAATTTATATAACCAATATAAGCTCAAAGAGCAATCTTAACCGTTGACATACGGAGAAGATGGACTCACCCAATTCAAAAACTAGTACATCAGCAGGCTATAGATACAAGATATTCAGTTAAACTTCAGTTTTTTGGAATGTAGGCGTATTTGTTATGATTCTTTTTAAAGGGGAAAACTCAACCGAGATAATTAATTTGACCTTTTGAATGTCACTAATTGGTACTGGCAGAAAACAAATACGACCACAACGTAAAAAGGTTAGAAATAAATAATAAGCAAAATACTCTACCCCTAACCATTGTCTTTGTACCCCGTTTAACATAATTTTTCAACTCCTATAGTATTTTTGTAAATATTTTTAAAATACGCTTCTTACCTTCCATCCGATCAACACTTTCACTGTACTCCAAACACACTTTCTTAACGTCCTGGAGGACTACATCTATCTCCGTATCCGGCATTTCACCTCCTAGAGTCCCTGGTTAAGTCTTGATGGAAACATTCTCTGTTTTGGGAAGGTCCATGATACTGATTTAAGCTGAACAGTAATTAGTCATAGCTTATGGTAAAACCTAAAACATATGGTTAAATTGCAAACAGTTGTCAAGTTTTTTCGAAATAGTACAAAACATCCAATTGTGTGTATTCCGAATCCAATGAATGTCATATCGAAGGCACACCCCGTTATGTTATGTGTATTTATTCTTTGTTATGAAACATAAGTAATATTTTATATTCCTTCTGACAATTACGTTTGGCTTGATTATTTGATTGTCTTGATTCCCGGCTTAGAACTAAAACAACGAAATCGAAAGCATTTCTCTTAACTCTTTGTTCAATCTTAATGCCACTTTGAGATTTTTTCAGCGTTATATATTATACTGTAACGTCAAAGGTAAAAACGATTTTTTCTATTTCCGGAAACAGAAATACTGACACAAAATGGTTTGAAAATAAAATGTGAGCATATTTTATGTATTTACTGCTTTTGACAAACTTTCGGGATCGCTGGCCATTAATACGAATATTTGACTAAAAATACGAATACTTTTTTAGAAAAACCTTTTGATTCACCTTAATTACTATAAAACACAACTGTGCATTCAGGGCGATGGAAAATACTGCATTCAAAATTAAATTATATAAAAATAAATTATAGAAAACGGCTGTCATCTCATTATTCTTAACCTCTTTGGAGGTAGCGAACCGCACCAGTTTCATATGCGGATTCACCGAACTCCTCTTGAAAGCGGGGCATGTCATCAGTGGCGGCGGATTACCACAAGGGGGGGGGGGGGGGGGGGGGGGGGGGGTGCGGGGGTGCGCAAAGGAATAGCATGGGGCGGGATGGGGTAGTGACAATGTTCTTCGTAATTTTTTTTTGGGGTTTGTCTTCCGCCGAACCCCCGAGACTGACTCACCAAACCCCATGGGTTCTATCGAACTCAGGTTTAGAACCACTGCATTAGACGAAAGCAAATTTTCATTTCACGAAGTTGTATTTTAGAATACAGTATTTTCCATCGCCCGAAAGCAAATACTTATCTTTTATAGTAATTAAAGTGAAACACAAGATTTTTCTAAAAAGTATTCGTATTAAGCGTGGCCAGCGATCCCATTTTTTTTTATTTTCGTTATAACGGGGTCCGGTTTTGGACACAGCTTCCATAGAAAAAGTTTGTACGCCATCGAACACCAAATAGGGACTAAAATATTCCCGATGCAATCACCGCTTCAGGTATCAGATTTTGAGAATTGAATGAATGACGAGGAATACAGTTTAAATGTTCGTACCTCAATGCAATGAAAGGTTTGTGATCACAATTACACCGAGGAAAGCTACTTCAGAACAAGAAACAAGATGGCTGCGAAGCGTGACACGTCACTAGCCTCTGTCAGCTGTTGCAATAGGGTTGCCAACGCATGTTATAAAATACCCAAACAGTTGTTTAAATTCCCCAAGACTTCATTTACACAGAAAAAGAAACAAAATCAAAGAAACATTTCTAGTAATTTTCAGATTTCCTCACCCGTTAAGGCCTTAAAAATAAAAATTCATGTGAATATTTGCCGAAACTAAATGAAATTTAAGTGCATCCTGACAAATAAAATATAATTTTTGAATAAGATCGGAAAATTAAGAAACGCCCAGAATCTTCGCCTTTCAACAAAAAAAGTTCTTCTGCCATATTAGATAATTCTTGAAAAATCCTCGAAAATCCCCGAAATTTTGGGAATTGCTCACAAATTAAAAATTTTCCAGCTCCGAAATTAGTTTGGAGTTGGAAGGTTGGCCGATCGTGAGGTGGCTGCGGCAAATCCTCCAACTCCGGATTCTGAACTCCAAAATGGTGGACGTCGATCAGCTGATTCGGCGCCGTGTCTTATAAGTTGCCTACCTATAATATTGATTTCGATTCGTAAAGCTAAAAAAGGAATAATTTCAAATATTTTTTAGACCACTCTCCCGTAAAAATATTGCGCAGACTGATGTGTTGGGCTAACTAGCACGAACCAACCATCGCCGATCGCCGGTTGCCTCGAAGGCGATCCAGGGCCAACCCAAACTCCAACCTTCCAACTCGAACTTCCAACGCACGAACTACCCCTCAACACAATCGTCCAAACGTTCGAAGTTGGAAGTTGGCCGCAGTGTGGCCCTACCATAAAAGGCTCTTGATAACATTGCTGTATCCATAAAGTCGAAATTGGCAAACATCCCGCATTCAGTCAAATATTCGAGCTCTTGAGCGAATAATACGAGAACAGTTAGTAATTAATTGGTAATTACTTTTTTACTTCACGTTTGCGACTGACCGCGTGCAAATAGTGTTTTCTTGGTACTTACGTGTTTAATTTTTCCCAACTAACCATCCAAAAATTCCGCTTGCACCAAACAAGGGGATCAAAATACCCCACAAAAAACAAAGTGCGTTTTAAATGTTTCAACCATCTGACTGGGCGCTGAGTGTGGCCCGAGCTATAAGCCAGTGAAGCCGTAGCTAGTAAGTGCTTTCTAAACGGTGGGATACGACGCCATTGGTATTGAGCACACAAGATACGCAGGAGATCAACTTCATACCATTCTAGCCGCCCTGTACTCGAGCCTCCTAAGACACACACATATGCCGATGGACATGAGCCAAACTATTATCGTACCAATCCTGAAATCCAATCAGCTGGATGCTTTGATATTAGGAAATTACAGACTAATTTCCTTGGCGACAATGCTTTCGAGACTGTTTGAAAAAATCTTATTCGCGCTAGCTAAAGATAAACTACATACTCTAGAATCTCTAGATAACCAATTTGGCTTCAAGAGCGCCTCATCAACCGATATGGCCATCTATGGAGTAAAACAAACAATAGCCTACTACAAAAAAAGAAAAACTATCGTTTATGGGTGTTTTCTTGACTTAAGCAAGGCCTTTGATCGTGTTTCCCATCAATTATTATGGAAAAAAACTCATAAAACGAGATGTTCCAGCAGCAGTTGTTAATATGCTGGCTGTTTGGTACGGACAACAGGAAAATCACATTCAATGGGCTGGAGCTTCTTCAAGACCTTTATTCCTTAAAAGCGGAGTCAGGCAAGGGGGAAATATGTCTCCCACTCTATTTAATGTGTACATTAACGACCTCTTACAAGAGTTGAACGTTACACGAATCGGTTGCCATATCTGCGGACAAGGAAGTAATAACATCAATTACGCGGACGACATGGTGCTGCTGGCACCTTCGATTAAAGCGATGAGACGACTTGTGCAAATATGTGAAGAGTACGCAAACACTCATAACTTGTTGTACAACTCTAAAAAGTCAGTTATTGTCGCTTTCAAACACATCAAGGAACCATTACATATTCCTCCAATTTATCTAGAAGGAAATGAATTGCTTGTGGCCTCACAGGTTAAATATCTGGGACATATCCTGACCGAAGATATGAAGGATATAGAGGATATGGAACGACAAAGAAGAGCAATTAACATAAGGGCCGGAATGCTATCAAGGCGGTTCTACCACTGCAGTGACGACGTCAGAAAATTACTCTTCAAGACGTACTGCACTGCCCTGTACACATCGGAACTGTGGACGCAATATCCAGCAGCGCAATGGGATAAACTGAGGGTGTGCTACAATAACGCGTACAGGCAACTTATTTATTTATTTAAGGAACATAAACAGTCTTAGTAATATAATAAACATGAGAGGATGATAAAAAAACAGACCAATTATTAATGTTCACAGATAGGTATTTAGAAACAAGACTTACTAAATGTAAACTAGAATATTTTAGAAAAATTAAGAAAAGAAAACAGAACTAAGCAGCAATTAAAGAAATAATAATAATAGTACAAATCTGAATTCAACAAATCAATACACAACAATAAAATAAGTGTGATTATAACTAAAATAATAGGTATTTGGGTTGGAAAGGGTAAGGGGAGGAGAGGGATAAGAGAAAGTTAAGGGAAAGTTGCCACGCAAGTAATATAAAAATATTAGATACAATTAATTAATATTCGTGAATATGTGTTATTCGCACCTAGAATGTTATACAGTAAAGTTCTGTAGCGACAGTAACTAGCAGTAAATACGTCAGCATGTGTGTCTATATTTGTAAATTTGTTGTTATAGTAGTTACATGTCCTTTGTATAAATTCATTTTGATTGGAATTGGTGTTGCATCTATCAATATAGAAAAGGGTATTTTGTCTACTATATCGAATCGACGTGTGGAAATTTATTTTGTTTAGCGAATCCGGGCAGTCAACTTTTGAGTTAATAATTTTGTACAGGAGCATCTGATCAGCGACAAGCCTCCTGTTGAGTAGTTTCGTGATTCGAAAATATTTCTCGATTTCGTCGTAAGAGTTGTATATGTTGAATGATTTGAATATATATTATATACTTATGCAACTACCGAGGTTGTGCAGTGCTTCCACGATGTTTACTGAGGGGAGGGTGCATTCATTCCCAGTCTTACTTCGCCACCGACTAGCCAGCTTCTGGAGCAGGACACGGAATTCAAACAACATCATTGTCGTGGCTGCATCCGAGTGGCTCTTAGTTCCCCCCTAAATGAGCGATGGATGCAGACGATGAGGCGACATCCCTGATGGACAATCCCAAAATATTTTTAAAATTTATTTTTTTTTGTATGTTTTAAGGTTTTCACGGCCAAAAAGTATTTTTGTTATTGTTTTTGGGGTGTTATGCCGTGTTTCGCTACCTCCTTCTTTAGCCAACGTTTCGGACAGCGTTACAGTGTCCATCATCAGGGCAGATGAGTAAATTATATTGGTGCACTGGAGCGTAACGGCTACCCAGCAAGGCAGACAAGGAAAATCATAAGAGCCAAATCAGCACGAAACGAAGACAGGGGTGAACAAGAGTCAAAAGGCTGCGCTTTCCTGCCTTACGTCCATAATGTAACAGACAGAATTGCCAGGCTGTTGAGAAAAGAGAACATCAAGACGGTCTTCGGAACCACGACAAAAATCCAAGACCTACTGAGGTCGGCAAAGACTAAGTTTCCTCTGGAAACAGATGGAGTATATAAACTCAGCTGTTCCGGATGTGACAAGGTCTATGTAGGCCAAACAGAGCGGACGATCTCCAAAAGGATTTCGGAACACTTTCGTGCTTGTAAACTTGGCCACCCTGACAAATCGGCAATCGCCGAGCACTTAATCGAAACCGGCCATTACTTTGGATTTGTTCCTGAAGTCCTGGGAAGACCCAAAACTTACAGAGCACGCCTAATTACGGAGGCAATTGAAATCCATAAAAACCCCATCAATATTAACAGAGACGACGGAGCTAAGCTCAATAGTTCTTGGTATCCAGTAATTGACGGCTACACCAAAGCTAAACGCAAAAAACCATGCTGAATTTTTTCTAACACCAGCTCGTAGAGAAATGGAGCTGGCAGCACGGTATCGCTTCGACACACATAAGTAAACACTCTCACCAATATCATTTACTCATCTGCCCTGATGATGGACACTGTAACGCTGTCCGAAACGTTGGCTAAAGAAGGAGGTAGCGAAACACGGCATAACACCCCAAAAACAATAACAAAAATTATTATTTTTTTTTTTATTCTGTTTAATTTAATTTTACTTTTATGTTTAGTATTAATTGATTTAATTTTTTTTTTTGTTATTTATGTGATGAAGTCTTCATTTTATGTTTTAATTAGGTAGATACCTAATATTTTATTTATTTTTTCTTCTTTCAGATCTTTTAATGTACCTACTTTATTATATTATTATATGTATTATAGTTATTAATGAAATATGGCAGACTGGGATTGCACACCCCTCCCAGCCCTGCTGGAGTAAAATCTTAAATAAATAACATAAATAAAATAAAAAATAAACCTAATAGGGACACGCTTAATATGCACTTTTCATTTCAAAAAGAATTAATATCAGGTCGATAATAATGAGAAGTAAGTATTTCAGTTTCCGGAATTGAAAAATAATGCATTTTAATAGATATTTCATTAAAAAACAAACAATTCAACCCTGGATTACTACTCTACGCCGCAGAGGCGCCCGGATTTTTTATATATTGCTCTCTCTTTTTATCCTTTGCGCGTATCGCATTGAAATTCAAGGACATCTCAGTCATCGGCAGCACGTGTCGCAGGACGGTTGTTGAGTTACGGTAAGTTTGCTAGTTTTTTTGATATGGCCCTCTAAAGGGCCAAATGGCGTTCAAAATACGTATGAGTAGCTTGTATGTAAGTTTGGCGCTCTTAATCAAATTGTTTGGCAAAATATTTTTTGTCACTTTGTTACTTTTTTGTTGTTGTTAATTACTTCATAATTGACTATTTTTTGTAGTGTAGTAGTAGCAAAAGTATTTTTAAATATGTATATTTAGTGGTTTATTTTTTGAAGAGAAGACTGTTTAATTGCCCAAGTTTAATTTGAGATTAAAGATTTTTTAATAAAAATATATAAATAAAATATTAAATTGTGTTATTTTCTTTATGTTATATTCAAAATTATAGAAACAATCAATACAAATCAATTATACTTATAGTTTTTGAATAAAATCATTAGTCAATATGATGCGCCTCGCGGGCGTATGAGTAGTTTCTTTGTACGTTTCTTTGTACTTTAATTGCCCAAGTTTAATTTGAGATTAAAGATTTTTTAATAAAAATATATGTTTTGTTTTGGAGGAAGGAACTTCGTAAATAATAAAGCATCTTCAGGAAACTTTTAAAGGACTTGTGACTTTTATTTGCTCTATTCCCAATTACATTGTGAATATTTCAGGAGACCCAAACTACCCAAGACAGACCAAGGAGTTTACTTTTACTTATTAAGAAGGTAGGATGATGAGACGAGAAGAGAGAGAAAAAACCTAAACATAGGCCTTTTATACTGCTCCTAAGCAGAAGGGAGTTTGCATCTTCTGACATCTATGGATAATTTCTTCTATTAATTAATCAACTTTACATAAACCAAAAAATCGAATTATCTGGAGAGGTGTGAGTCCTAGCTAATTAGATTAAATTTTATACAATATATAAATAAAATATTAAATTGTGTTATTTTCTTTATTTTATATTCAAAATTATAGAAACAATCAATACAAATCAATCATACTTATAGTTTTTGAATAAAATAATTAGTCAATATGATGCGCCTCGCGGGCGTATGAGTAGTTTCTTTGTACGTTTCTTTGTACTTTAATTGCCCAAGTTTAATTTGAGATTAAAGATTTTTTAATAAAAATTTATAAATAAAATATTAAATTGTGTTATTTTCTTTATGTTATATTCAAAATTATAGAAACAATACAAATCAATCATACTTATAGTTTTTGAATAAAATTATTAGTCAATATGATGCGCCTCGCGGGCGTATGAGTAGTTTCTTTGTACGTCGCAACAAGAATAGTAGTCTAGAGTTAATATCTTTTCTTCACGCCATGTTTTGACATAATAATGTTAAAAAAGTTTTTTTTCCTTTTTCAATAAAACCCAAACTAAGAACCTATTTTGGGGTCATGTGTTAATATTTTGGATTAAATAGGAGAAGAAAAAACTAACCTTAAAACTTTGACATCAATGACAATGGCCGCCAAGCGAAAAATAGTTTTATTTTTTTATTTTAACGAAATAACTATTTAAACTAATTATTTTTCAATTCCGGAAACTGAAATACTTACTTCCCATTATTATCTACACGATATTAATTGTTTTGAAATAAAAAGCGCGTATTAAGCGTGTCCCTATTAGGTAAATATTTACCAAAATAATAAATAAAGATAACATAACACAGCAGAATAGCATATGCAGGACCGATTAAGATATGAGCATATGTTTATGAGCCTAGTACCAAAAAAATAATTAAGAGATACCTGACCTGTTTTCAGAGATGGATACCGAACATTCTTTTTTAAAAAAGGATAGTCTATATCGATTTTCGTTAGTATCACGGCAACCCTCTCTTCCGCACTTGTGCCTGGTTCTTACTTGAATTAACGAAACGAGTACACAAAATAACACAACAATTATAACCAACAAAAAAAGTGACAGCAAATAACACACAACCAATCTGAATCCCGCAAGTATGCAGAGATTCATCCATAGAAATTACAGAATCAAGAAATGAATCGAGTTTATGATTTTAATCTCAGTGCTGCCATTTTAAATCATTCACCAGCGAACAACTTCATGTTGTGTAGGAACTTTAGGAAACTGTTGACTTTAATAATTATTTTCTCGAATTGTTTATTGTCTGTGGAAATGTCATTTTGTAACTTATTACGTTTCCATAATTGATTCGTTGATTCTCTCGTCGTCAAGCAATACCGTTCTTTCTCCGCCTTTCTGAAGTAATATTGAATCAACTGCACTAAATTTGTGTTATATTTATACAGTTTTGGGTCATTTCAATGACTGTCACAATTCTTTTCCCAAAGTCATTCAATAGTTTGCACTTCTACTTTTCTAGTGACGTTTCCTCAACCCATTAGATTTGACCGCTGCGCTTTGGCTTGCACCTAAGTAATAAATGTTATATTCACCAATTGAGGACCAAGGCTATTATTTGGTATATGAATTATTATCACATGTTACAACATTCTCGATAAAACATTATATTGAGCTACCAAACATAACACGCGACAGACGAGAGTACATTACAGAGGGACGCTGTAACGCTGTCTGCAACGATGACTCAAGAAGAAGGTAGTGCAACACGGCACAATATACTTTTGCCGTGAAAATCTCAAATCATGACTATGGGTTTGTTTGTACAGATTTACAGCCGTTGTCACAAACACCAACGAAGCGATTAGTAAGTACACACTGAGCGGAAAACTTTCTAATTACTTATTTCGTGTTTTGCATTTTCTCTTTATCAAGAATACACATCACTTAGCTTAATATACTTTATACCCTGACACACAGAAAACATTGTTATATATTTATTTATATTACCGATCTGGTCTATTTATCTATTCTGAATAGCGATCTTTTGCTAGGGTGATACTGAGAGTGTCTACCATTTAGATAACAATAAAACAATCTTGTTCGACCCAGGCAATAATAACACCACAGTAAATTGAACCGTTCTACACTTTATGTGGCTGCAGTCACAAAAATAACTCATTTACGTTGAACGGATAAAGTTTTTGCAAGTCTCTCGCGACTCAATATTACATTCAGTTCTTGGAGCGGTCCCTCTCGCGTCTGGAGTGGTTACGTCTGAGATGTATATTGTCTATGATTGATCTGCGCTTAAAAACGCTTAGCGCCTCCGTACATGGAGCTACTTACAAGCTATTCGAGCCTGATGCGCGTAGCACGCGCACCGGTCGTGGGTACCCGCCATACAATTTTGCTGGTGTTCGTACACGGCGCTACGCGACGGATGTCAGGTTGAAGTCGGTAGCGCGCTAACGACGGTGCTGGTAGCGCGCTACGCGTTGCAGCATTCGTGTCTACTACTTTCGTTTGACGTTTGACAGAAATGGCGTCTGAACATGAAAGTAATGTTAGATTTGTTCTGGAAGTGAAAAAAATGCGTGTTTACATAACTTTACATTACCAGAATACGCAAGAAAGGATTTAGTGAAGAAGGCATAGATTAATGTTGGAAAAAAAGTCATTTGACATCGTTCGACATCGTGTTAACTCCACGGCTGCACGTGAAAAATGATCAAGTTCAGTATAATTCGGGTAGCGCCGTGTACGGAAACCAGCTTTAAAAAGTAGTACATCTGCAGGGTACTTGTGGTTGTGTCACAATCACGTAGTTTGTAAGTATCTCCATGAACGGAGGGCCTTAGGTGTGAACGGTCTGAAGGGATTGTATGGGGATCGTTATTTGGCGTGCTATGATCTTTTATATTTGATAGCGTAATGTGAACCAGCTTTAAAGCGAATGAAAGATATATTTGTATTTATTTCAATTCTCACTGCAAAGCCTTTATTTTGCTGCTTGGTTTTTTGCAATTATAATTCATTTTTAAAAATGTAAAGCGCAATGTCAAGTGAATCCATTATACTTAGTGCTTTTGATATTTTCATTCAACTAAATGACTTATATGCGCCATAAATAAGCTGATGACTCGTATATGTGTATAGTATTTACAAGTAGAGTGGGAATGGAGGCTATACGATTTTTCCCGGTGGCTTTCCCGACTTTTTAATTGCGATTTATTTATAACCTACTCGTCTTACTGATAAATCTACCATTCCCCATATATTAATTTAATAAAATTGATGCTAAACTGATATACTTGAAACAAAATTTGGGTAGTTCAGATCACTTCCGAGGCATTGTTTATTTTATTCCAACTGATTAATTAATGATTGTTAATTATTGGAAACATGATTAATTAATGATTGTTCTGTTGCAGGACTAATTCATTTAATCTGGGACCAATTACCCAAATACTTTCACTGAAAGCCATGGATCTTTCCAAACCAGAGAGGGTTTCCGTCAAGGTGGAACCAGGGTCCCAGAAAGAGGGTGGAGATGAAATGCCATACACGGATTTTGATATCTGCCTTCCGGATGTGAAGAAGGAATATTTGCACTATGCGACGAGTACTTCGACAACCAGTAAGTTGCATAGCAATAAGAAAATGTTGAATGTTGGTTTCAGGTATTCTGAATTATTGTCCGTCTTGAAAAATTTTAATGACAATATACTTGTTTGTACACGACGTCCTCTGTTGACGTTCATTGATTAATTTCATATGAATTTAAGGAACAAGTTTTGCCAAAATTCAATCTGAGGTATCCGATTTGTATATATATACATACAATGCCTTACAATTATAATCTAGTGCAAACAAGATCTCCAGCAGTATACGAGGATCTATTCGAAACGAGGAAAAATTGTTAAATATATGGATAAATAAATTGATGAATTTATGGAACAAGTTTTTGCCAAAACTCGACCTGAGATATCCGATACGAGAAAAAACATTGAATTTATCTGTCATTTATCGTATAAAAAAATTGCATACTTTAGAAATCGCAAATTCTATCAAATATTTTTAAATAAAATAATAGAAAGTCGCCTCGCTGATAACAACGATACATAAGCTATAACTGTGCTGAATTGTCTGGCTTAAAAATTAAAAAAAAAAAAAATCTGTGGAAAACGTTGTAAGATTCATAAAAATGGAATCAATTCGGATGGAACCACTGGAATAAATAAAGTTCTTCAACATCTTGATAAATGAAGTTTTAAACCCGGAACTCATAAGATGATCATCCATTTCAAAGACGCCAAGTCCCAATCTTAATTTTTTAAGTTACGCAAAAAATAAAGCAATTAAAAGACCGTAAAATCTGTATTAATGAAGTTTTACCGCCCTATTCTACAATCTGTCTTTGGAAAACCAAACAAAACACTAAAGAAGCTATATTTTTATCTGCGTGTTTTCGTAACAATAAAATGCGTGTGAATCCGAACTAGAACGAGAATCAATTGTCTCAATTAAAACAGACAACTACAGACCAATAACCTTAACTTCTCAATTATCCAAGATCTTCGAAAAATGTTTAAAACAACAAATTATGAACTTTCTAGAATCGAATGCAATACTCTCAGCCAATCAATATGGCTTTAGAACTAACATGTGCACCGACGACGCTGTCTTTAGTTTAACCAAAAATATATACTCTAACCTAGACTCTAACACTTAAACTTTAACCATTTTCTTGGACTTAAAGAAAGCTTTCGATACAGTCAACCATAAAATTCTATTAAAGAAAATCATTAACGTTGGTATTAAAAATAAAAGTCTTTTGTTATTAAAAAGCTATATATTAAATCGCCAACAGCGCACAAAAATAGGATCAAACTTAAGCACTTGTGATTTAGTAAAGCATGGTATTCCTCAAGGAACAGTCTTAGGACCACTACTCTTTCTAATCTACATCAATGACCTATGCAATATTGTAATACCAGGTAAAATTCTCTCTTTTGCTGATGATACTGCAATAACAGTACAAGGTAAAACGTGGGAAGATACAACCAGTAAAGCCAACAAATGCATTGCAACAGTAAAAGATTGGCTAGATAGAAATCTTCTCAGTCTAAATTATGATAAAACCATTTATATTCCCTTCTATAATTCCCAAAAGTCATCTCCTAAAAAAAATCTTAACTTGAAGTTCCATAACGTTAATTGTAACTTTGCGACATGCTCAAACTGCGAAGATGTAAAATTAGGAAAATATATCAAGTACTTAGGTGTAACTATAGACTGCCAACTCAATAGGACTCACCATATAGAAAAAAACTGTTAATAAACTGAGATACCTAAATTACATATTCAAACGCACGAGCAATATTGTCAATATAAGGACCATGAAACGTGTTTATGACGCATTGGTGCTCTCATCTATTTCCTATGGAATAATCGTAAGGGGAGGAACATACAATAACCATATAAGACCTTTAGAAATTGCGCAAAAGTCCATCATTAAAGTAATGTACCAGAAGGCCAAAACGTATCCCACAAATCAGTTATTTCAGGAAACTGAAATTATGGAACTAAGACGGATCTACTGTATCCAATATCTTAAATTTATATTTACTCGTCCTAACAATTTCACCAAAAACACTAACCGCTCTAGCCAGAGACATACCACGTGCATGTACACAGTGCCTCACTGCAAAACAGGTTGGCCCAAAGGCACATTAACTGTATTGCCCCAAAGTTGTTCAATTCCCTACCCAATTCCATCAACACGAGTCAAAATCTGAACGTATATAAACACAAAGCACTCTCTCCAGGGTGAATTGCCTAAAACAAAAAAAAAAACGTATATAAAAAAAATGTTAAAAGCTGGGTAAAAAATAATTTGGAAGTGAGTAATTTTTTTCTATAATTTGTACTATCTGTTTCTAATTTCCCAAAATATTCCATGTCTTCCTGTATCTATATTTAAAACGAGGTAATATATATAAACATGTATATATGAATAAGTTTATGTACTTATATGGGTGTATACAAATACGTTTATATATATACTTTTAATTTTAATAAAATTCTCAGTAACTCCTGTAAAACGTAGAATCCTGTAACTCTGTTAAATCAACTTTAAAGATATTTTAAAATTATATTTGAACTGCCACTGTCTAACATAAACATAATATTATACCCACGCACAGGCTTCGCCTTTGTGGGATCTTTTTTTGCTACTTTTTTATATTTTGTTATTATATATGTACCTTTTCCGATGTATCAAAAAAATTTCGCTAGTAAAAAAAAAATAAATTAAAAAAAAAAAAATCGTCCCTCAAAGATTAACAATATTCTTGAAAAAAATAAAATGGATGTTTTAGAAAACCTTATGTATTTGACTGACAATAAACCTTACCTTAAACAATATACAACCTTAAATTTATTTATTAATTTTTTTTTCAAGAAATTGCACATTTAAGTGTACAATTTGCTACTTCATTATATAATATTTTTTTAAGATTCATTCTCTTGCAAAAATGTTTTGATGGTATTAAAAAATGTTTTGATTCACACACAAAAACTTTCTTTACTGTGTGTGAATATTAGAAATACAAGCAAAAATTTTGATAAACCTGTTATTTTACTGGATTGCGTTAACAGGTCGCGTGCCGTTGGCGCGCCGGTGCGCACCTTATAGCCGAATAAAAAATAAAAAAAAAAAACTTTTTGATATGCGATTTTAAACCTTATGTATAAAGAAAATGTATGAATAACAAGGTCAGAATCGCTTGGGGCATTCTTGTTCTTGACGTAACAGATATAAGGAACACACCTAGCCACTCAAATAATTGTCTTTGGACATTTTTATGACTTTGGAACCGCGATTCGAGCTGTCAAACTTTAGGCGTCGCGTGTCATAAAAAGATCGATAAACCTATCAATTTGTCTAATAAACGCAAGTCAAGTTGTTTGTAAGCGTAGTTTGTTGTTCAAGGAACGTATTTCGGTAAGTATTATATACCAAAGCATAAAATTAACCCACAGAATTTACGTCAAAAGTCAAAATATCGCGAAATTTTCTAGTTTCATCCGTAAACACCGAGGCGTTCAACCGGTTTTAATCATCGTCTGGAAGTACAAGTCTTTACAGAAGCTTTTCTGTTCAGTTGGATTAATAAGCCTAGCGTTCCGGAGTACATCATCTACAAAACAAAGATGAACTTAATATATCATTGAAGAAGAAGATAACACTTTTAAATCTAAATGAAAATATGAAAGAAAACAAGACACAGAAAAACAGAAAAAGAGAATGGTCGCAACTGGGACTCGAACCCAGACCTCTCGTCTAACCGGGACGGCGCCTTTTTCAATTTCGCTATTGCCACCTTCTGTCAAACCGTCATATTTGTCAATCTCATATTTCAAATATTTAGAATCATTAATATTATCTTCAACTAGTTCTTTTTCCATATTATAGGCAACTACTCTTTTTATTGGAAACAATCATTCAAAGAATTGGTTTGTAACCTGAATAGCGTCTCGGATAAATGTATCCGAATTTATTCATATGGAACTATTGACTTTATGAAAGTCTAAATGAATATTCAATTTTTTTACGAGAAAAACTCTCTTTTTATAACTTTTGAAGGTTATTCCCATCAACGTAATATATCATTGAAGAAGAAGATAACACTTTTAAATCTAAATGAAAATATGAAAGAAAACAAGACACAGAAAAACAGAAAAAGACAATGGTCGCAACTGGGACTCGAACCTAGACCTCTCGTCTAACCGGGACGGCGCGTTTTCCAATTTCGCTATTGCCACCTTCTGTCAAACCGTCATATTTGTCAATCTCATATTTCAAATATTTAGAATCATTAATATTATCTTCAACTAGTTCTTTTTCCATATTATAGGCAACTACTCTTTTTATTGGAAACAATCATTCAAAGAATTGGTTTGTAACCTGAATAGCGTCTCGGATAAATGTATCCGAATTTATTCATATGGAACTATTGACTTTATGAAAGTCTAAATGAATATTCAATTTTTTACGAGAAAAACTCTCTTTTTATAACTTTTGAAGGTTATTCCCATCAACGTAATATATCATTGAAGAAGAAGATAACACTTTTAAATCTAAATGAAAATATGAAAGAAAACAAGACACAGAAAAACAGAAAAAGACAATGGTAGATTTAAAAGTGTTATCTTCTTCTTCAATGATATATTACGTTGATGGGAATAACCTTCAAAAGTTATAAAAAGAGAGTTTTTCTCGTAAAAAAAAAAAAAAATTGCATAATGATGCAGTAGTTATAATAAGGCAAAACATTCAAGTAACTGTTGAGGAAATTGCTAAATGTTAAACTCAATTCGGGGCATTAGTCCTAGTAAGGTTATTATTTTTTTTTAAATAATAACAATTGTAGAGTGCGACATTATAAATAAATTGAAAATTTTTCTTCTTCAAAACTTTATCGGGTTTTATAATAATAATAATAATAGTGTTTATTTCAGCCGAACAGAGCGGTGAGTGCAATACTCTGTCAGCCATATAAAAGCATACATTTATAAAATTCCATTAAATAATTACATTAAATGGGATATGCAAGATAGGATAAAAAAAAAAAAAAAAAAACATAATAAGATGTAATAACATAATAAAATAAAATCTAAAATAAAACATAATGGTAAACATATGATATTGTTTTACTTAATGTATTAGAAGTAAATATTCTACATCTGTGCGTTTTACTTTTTTTAACTACACTGCTTGTCTTTACACTGAAGTCTGTTGATGGCGTTCAAACCAGGTAATTTTAACGATTTTTGGAGGATCCTTACTCCTATAAGAAGTATCTTATCAAAAAGCAAAGCGCCCCGACAAGCTGGTTTTCGATATCTGTATTATATAAAAAATATTTGCAGTAGTATCAAAATCCAGAAAGAAAATATGAATTACATTTTTATGGAAAAAACGCCGCCTGGTTCCCCTTAATCGTTGATACTTTAATAAAATATTTTTAACGATCAATATAGGTGTTTGCTTGTAGGCTGTTGCTTTGTTTTTCCAGGTAGCGGTATTGTGGCCATTAAGGCCGAACCGAGACCTCGAGAAGAAGATGAAGGAGGCATTCCTTTAATAAAAATTGACGTTGACCTGCCGGATATTAAAAAGGACTGCTTTGAACGCTTTGCAGGAATTTCCCAGAGAGCAGGTAAAACTGATTTACTTTGTTAGATTCAGCATTTCGTGCTAAGGTTATATTTTTTTTAATTATCTGTCGTTAAACTTGGTCATTGTTGCTTTATTCGTTATCATTTTCAGACTTGCCGACAGATCTCAAGTCGCATCCCATGGGAAAATGTCTATCCTGTCCCCGTTGTGACTACTCCTGCTCTTCTAAGTCACAGTTAGAACTGCACTTGTGCGCTCATACTGGAAAAAAAACTTTTTCATGTACCAACTGCAATTATTCGTGTTCTCGAAAGGGAGATTTGAAAAGGCACATACTGACTCACAGTGTGGAAAAACCTTTTTCGTGTACTGTCTGCAGTTATTCGTGTTCCCTTCAGGGCTATTTGACGAAACACATGTTGACGCACAGTGGAGTAAAACCTTTTTCATGTTTCGACTGCAACTATTCATGCTCTCAAAAAGAAAGAATGACAAGACACATGTTGACGCATAGTGGAGAAAAACCTTTTTCATGTACCGAATGTGGTTATTCATTTTCGCGTATGGGCAATTTGACGGAACACGTGTTGACTCACAGAGAAAAAAATCCTTTTTCATGCTCCGACTGCAACTATTCATGTTCGCGAAAAAGAGAGCTGACGGGACACATGTTAAAGCACAGTGGAAAACAACCTTTTTCATGTACCGTCTGCAGTTATTCTTGTTTTACTAAGGGCAATTTGACGCAACACATGTTGACGCACAGTGGAACAAAACGTTTTTCATGTACCGTTTGCAGTAATTCATTTTCCCTCAACAGCAATTTGACGAAACATATGTTGACGCACAGCAGAGAAAAACCTTTTTCATGCTCCGAGTGCAACTATTCATGTTCTCAAAAAGTACACTTATCAAAACACATGCTCACTCACTGTAGGAAAAAACCTTTTTCATGTTCCGACTATTCATGTTCTAAAAAAGAAGAGTTGACGGCACACACGTTTTTTTAATTTTTTTTTTATTTGTTGGCTCGCCAACAGAATAAATCACATATAATTATCAATCAGTTAACAATTTTAATATGGTTATAGTGATAATTCCAAAAAAAGGTGAGCACACGATTCATCACAACATTCTTATTTAGTTGTAATACATTAAAGTACATACTTAAAATAAGAAGGAATCAAAAATTACAAAAGAAATACACACATGAACACATACATACATTTATGCACATATCATAGCTCTGCGTAAGGAGATCATCAGGAATTTAGAAGTATTATTTCCTTCTGAAGGTATCAATTGAGTTTGAAAATAATCTAAGTCTTCATGTTCGCAATATTTATTGTATAACCGAGTCATTCTTGAGGTTGGTTTGAAGAAACTTTTATTAATACGGTAAGTATCGATCCAAAAGGTTTCAAGGTTTCTCGTAAATTTCGGCCTTATATTAAAGGGATATGATACCCTCTATAAAATTCGTAAACTGCCAAAATAACTTTATTATTGCTTCGCTAGATGGCAGGAGGCGTACCTTCCAACGCACTTACGATTAAAAATTGTAGGTGCGTTGGAAGCGCCATACACATTTCGTCCAAAACGCGTTTAAGTAGCCCGGTTCATTTTTCGCCAGCGCGAAAAGTTAGCGGTCAGAAGTCTACAGAGAAGGGCCGAACTGATAATAGGCTGAACATTATTTTTTTTATTTCATAACAAAAAAAAACGTTTTTCAGATTTTTTTTTTCATCTTTTAGCGACAAAATATAATAAATAACCCAATACGCATTATTTGCTGACCGAATTTCTTTTTCAAAATTAATTGATTACTTAGTTTTAGCCACATTTACTGTTTACTAGCGAGTTCCCGGCATGCATTGAAATGCCAATAATAAAAAAATTGTTTCTCCCTGCGTGTCTTTACCCATTCATCCCGTTCCCCTTCCGTCTCCATTCCCTCACCCATGTCCCCATCCCCTCACGTTATTATTATATGTATAAATAAAAATTAAATTCTATTTAATTTTGTCATACGTACATACATTCACCGAAAACATACTGTTGGTAAAAATGTATTTACTTAAAGAGTTTATTCGAAAATCGATCAACCGAATTTGGTACCTAACAAAGTTTAAAAATCTATAATTCTTGATTGGATTCAAAGTATGAGGTGAGTAACACCAGAGCTTTCCAATATATACAGAAACACCTATGACACATGTAAATCACAAATTTGTACATGATTAATATAAAAATAAAGGTTTGTTTGTTAATTTTAATTATTATAAATGAAGTTGACTGATTCGGCCAATTGCCAACCGGCATCTGCGTGTTCCATCATAAACGGCGTTTGGAATCTCGTGGCTTACATTTGAAGTCGATTTTATGGTGTTTTTCTATTTAACTTCTAAATATTCCGCCGTTCATTGTCTTTTAAACTGTATTTTCTAGAATATATTAAAACTGTATGGATAGAATATCTTTTTATTTAAACAATAGGGTACATGCAGTATATGTAATACAGTGTTTTCAATGCATTTTATAAATGTAAAAAAATTAACTTAACTCTACTACTTAAAACCCCAAAAAAAAATTAAATTTATTATTTCACTTTTGAAGTTGTATGAAAATTCAAAAACGAGTCATGGATTGACTAGTGAAATTGTGACGTCATAACGCACCCGCCGAGTCCCACGTCAAGTTGTTTTTGTTGGTTTGAATTTGAATAAGTTTGATAGTCATAATCGTTTAGTTACTCATCCGAAACCCATTCGTTTGTATAAAACATGTAATTAAATACACACTTTCATGACAGACAATGGTTTTCTACAAGGGCAGTCTGATAATTTTAAAAAAATCGACGCGATAATGGTGGCAGTTTTTTAATGCACCTTTTCATCGCATGACACCGCTTTTTAAAAAAAAAAAGTGATTGTACCCTATTATTTATTTAAACTTTATATTTTAACTATATAGATAGAATACCATTGATTTGACGACGTGTGAATGGTTACGTGTTTATACGCAGAAAGGCGATATTATTGTTAATTTCATTTAAAGTTTTTTTTGTCTGTTTCTCTATGTATATTAAACTTATTGACTTCATTTGAAATTTTAAAGAAAAAAAATAAACCGCAATAAACTTGTTACTCTTTTTACTAATACCCCTTACCGTGTAAGTTCGAAGTGAAAAACTTGATTTGTTATCACTTAAGACCATAAAGTGCGTATTTACCGTTGTAATTAATAAAATGGCGTACTTGATAAAAATGACATATTGCGTTTTTTAAGTTAACAAAATAACCATTAAAACGCATTAATTCCAATTTCCGGTTACTGAATCAATTATTCTGGTTAAAATCTACCTATTAAATTTTTTAAAGTGTATATTAAGCGTGTTCCGATAATGACGATGGCCGCCAAGCGAATAATCGATTTTAATTTTAACGAAATAACTATTAAAATTCATTATTTTCCAATTTCGGAAACTGGAATACTTACTTTCCTTTATAATCTATCTGATATTAAGTTTTTTTGAAATAAAAACGTAAGGTGAGGCATTTTAAAATATTTTTTTATGTTGGCATAAAAAAAATGTTTTAAAAACTACATGTGTTGATAAAATTAGGAAGCGTATTTTATCACCCAACAATACCAGTTTTTCGTTTTGGATACATTCAGAAATGTTCCATTTATTGGATTTTATCGTAAAATAGCATAAAATGGCAACACCTTGAACATTGCCATAGATCACAATCATGAAAGCATCTGTCATTGTCATTTGCAAGATTCAGATTTGCTGTCATTCTCTAATCGAAGTGCTTGTTTAACTGTTCGTCGTTTCAACCTCCATCATAATGATTTGTATAGGCACCTACGCCTTGGCGAAATTGCCTGCCTGATCACCGTATATTTATATATACGCGCATATGAGGTGAAATCATAGCAACGCAAACTATCTGCAGATGCCAAAGGTACAGCTGGCACAACCCTTTCTCTATTCAAATTTACAACCATATGTTACCATATGAAGTCAACACGCATAGATATCCCTTTCCTGTGAAAAAACAGTACGTTTGTATAGTTTTCGTATATTATTTTCTCTAAACAAAATGTTACATCATTGGGCTTTGTTAGAAATTCTCTGGAAGGAAGGAAATAATGGGATGGCATAAAACTCACAGCAGCAGGATAATAAAATAATGGTGTTACTTGTCCAAATTTTCCTTTTCACTTTGCACCGATTAATACAGTTGCAATTTTGAAGTTTTTCACAGAACTCGTAAATTTTATCAAAGAAATCCAGATGCAATAGAATATGATCACAGGACACTGCTTTCACTTTGAAGAATGTCAAGGCACTGAACTTGTGACATCACAGATGTAGGTAAGGACGTATGTGGATAGGAATCAGGATAACGACATGAATAATGCCTAACACAATCCTGGCCTAAGCTAATCAAATGTACACGCAAAATTCACAACACCTAACAGTAATACATGCTTACGATAAGTAATCAGTACGTTTTTTGGTATTTTTTTTATTACTACTGTAAATACAAATTGAAATAAACACGCAACATTTTCATTTAATAAGTTATGTTAATTAGTTAGAGATGATAGATGTCAAATAATAATGTCCGACGTCTTAAATCAAAGACATACCAAAATTATAGGAAAATCGATAGCTAAATGTCTTTTTTCGTCCCGAATCTTCAGCAGTAGACAAATTAGATAATAAAAGCATTATCTGAAACCCCCAAATGCGACCAAGCTTAACTTTTGCCAATGAGTACACGACTTAAATTATGTAATCCATTATTTGGCGTTTGGTTTGAGGAACTTAACTGTCAATTTGACGTTCACTATACAAACACACATTTCAATCCCATTAATTTCTTGTTGTAATTGTTGTAAAAGTGAACGACCTGGTACTTTGAGTACTTATTTTTTTCGAGGGCATTGATAAAAATAATCACTTAAATACAGTATTTTTGTGTGAACCGATGTTTTGTTTGAAAGCGAAAGAGTATAGGATTAAGTCACTTAATGTGGAAATATTGACGTAGACAGCGCCAGTTTACTGTAATCTAACTACTGATGACGATTCTGTCAACTGTTTTTAATTGTCTTAATTAAAAGTTTATTCAGTCAAAATTGTATTCTTATTTCCAATAATTTAATCTGCACGCACTTTATTGTTTTTACAGAATATTTCAAGCGACTTAAAAAAAATCAGAGCTCATCCAAATTAGAGTTGTGACAGTGAAACCTTTGTATTAACCAACGGTTTCTTTCACGCAGTTTCAGGAACAATTTTGGGATTGAACCAACTCTATAAACCTTCCACATGGATCTACTAAATCCAGATAATTTTTCCATCAAGACGGAACCAGGGTCCAAGGAAGAAGGCGGAGATTTTGATCTCCCAGATGTAAAGAAGGAATGTTTACAGTATGCGGAGAGCACTCGGAAAGCCAGTAAGTTGCATTGCATATGTAAAAAATGCAGAATTTATTCTCTGGCCATACAAAACTCTCCACATTTTATTCAATCGTTTTTAAAATAAAAACAAGTTTTGTGATAGTACTCTATTAAAGAGGCACGACTTTAATTTCAAATATAACACGCTCTTTATCTCAACATTACAATGTACGTATTGTTGTTTGATTTTTCTAGGTAGCATTAAAGTGGAGACTGTTGGCTTCAAGGTAGAACCAGGACCCAGAGAAGGAGATGGAGGGGGAATGCCTGATGTGGAAATTGACATAGAGCTGCCGGATGTTAAAAAGGAATGCTTTAAACGCTTTCAAGGAATTACCCAAACAGGTAAATAACGAATCGTTCTTTCAGACGGGAGCAGGTGAGACTCTCGTGAGGTATTCACCTAAAAAAAGGAGTAAAATATATTTGCAGCTCTTAAGGAATTTTATTTACTTCATGTTTCCGAGTTATCGTGAATAATGGCAGTGATTTCGTGGTCCCTGTATTATCTCTTGTTAATTAGTTAATTAAGGTCCACACCCCTTTACCTTCATTTTCGGCCTGATCCAATATCCTTAAATATCTTTCTTTTGTGTGTTTTATAATATGTGATATTTTTTTTAAAATGCAAAAAAAAATACGCTAAATATAAGTAACTTTATTCATAATCTTTTTCAGATTCGATGACAGATCTGGAGACGTCTTTCGTGAAAAAAACATTCTCTTGTCTCCATTGTGCCTCCTCCTGCAAGTCAAAGTCAGAGTTAGAACTTCATTTACACACCCATATTGGAGAACAACCTTTTTTAAGTTCAAAATGCAAATATTCTTCTTTTCAAAAGAATCAATTGAAGGAACACATTCTACCCCACAGAAAAGACCCTCTTTTTTCATGTTCCGACTGCAGTTACACATGTTCTCATAAGGGTTATTTTATGGCACACATGCAGACTCACAGTGGAGGAAAACCTTTTTCGTGCTCCGAATGCAGTTATACGTGTTCTCGTAATGGTGATTTGATTGCACACATGCGGACCCACAGTGGAATAAAACCTTTTTCATGCTCCGACTGCAAATATTCATGTTCTTACAAGGCAAATTTGACTAGACACATGCTGACCCACAGTGGAGAAAAACCTTTTTCGTGTTCTGACTGCAGTTATACATGTTCTCGTAAGGGTGATTTGACGTCACACATGCGGACACACAGTGGAGAGAAACCTTTTTCATGTTCCGATTGCAGTTATTCATTTTCTGTGAAGGGAAATTTGACGAAACACATGCTTACTCATCGTGAAGAAAAACTCTTTTCATGTTCCGACTGCAGTTATTCATGTTCTCACAAGGGTCTTTTAACGGCACACATGTGGACTCACAGTGGAAAAAAACCTTTTTCATGCTCTGACTGCAGTTACTCATGTTCTCGTAAGTGTCATTTGACGGCACATATGCGGACGCACAGTGGAGAAAAACCTTTTGCATGTTTGCATTGCAGTTATACATGTTCTCTGAAAGGAAATTTGACGATACACATGCTAACTCATAGTCGAGAAAGACCTTTTGCGTGTTCCAATTGCAGTTATTTATCTTCTCACAAGGGAAGTTTGACTAGACACATGCTGATTCATAGTAGAGAAAAACCTTTTTCATGTTCCTACTGTAGTTATACATGTTCTCACAGGGTTCTTTTAACGGTGCACATGCAGGCTCACAGTGGGGATAAACCTTTTTCGTGTAACGAATGCAATTATACATGTTCTCGCAAAGGTCTTTTGACGGTACATTCGCGGATTCACAGTGAAGAAAAACCTTTTTCATGTTTTGAGTGCAGTTATTCATCTTTTAAAAAGGGAAATTTGATTAGACACATGCTGACTCACAGTGGAAAAAGACCCTTTTAATGTTTCGATTGCTGTTATTTATGTTCTCGCAAAAATATTTTGACGATACACATAAGGACTGACAGAGAAGAAAAGAAAAAACTTTTTTGCTTCCAAAAGCAATTATTTATGAGTTTTTTGACGGTACACATCCGAACCTACAGTTTTTATTTTCTCACAAGGGTCATTTGACGATACACGTATAGACTTGTTTAACCTTGTACACATGGTGGCTCGCAGTGGAGAAAACATTTTGCATTTTCCGTGTGTAAGTATTCATCTGCCCAAAAGCTTTACTTAATAACCGTCGTATGCAGACTCATTTACAGAATAGGCTTGCTAGAAACTGGTGATTATGAATCGTAGATCTAGCGTAAAACCATGGAGTCTTCAGTATTTATATAAGTACCAAAATATTTTAATTTTTTTTTATTCCCTAGAATTTTTTCCTTACTTTATTGTATATTAAAAGTCGGGTTTGTTTTTTTTTAAGGCAGGAGTGAGAGGAACCTATGGCTCGTGAGGATTTTCTGTGCGGCCCGCGACCATTTTTTGTGCGTTGTGCTGAAGGAACCGCAAAAATTAAATTTAGAATGCGTGAATGGTTTACTTTTACGTTATATCAGATATTTTTTTTTAAATTAGTTAAATAAATTAAACAAAACTGTAAATTCACCGGTATTTATGTAAAGGCAATACTTTTTCAAAGGCTGTAAATATGTGAACAACAAAAAACATTCTTAAATCATTTTTCCGTTCGTTGTACAGTTTTAAAAAAGAAGCACTGGTGGGCTCGTACGCCGATTTATTCTTAAGTAAAAATCAGTCTTATGTTCAGAATCCACGAAAACAAATCCAGTTGCAAATTCACGTGCTGACGCATTTCGAAGGAAACCATTGTCGTGTTCCAAGTGTAGTTATAAAATTCAATTTGCGATCTGTGCTTCAATAACCGGAGGAAAACCATTTTCGAGTTTCGGGTACAATTTTGAACCTGGGGAAACGCATACAGATTCACTTTTAAGTTAAAGGCAGTTTTGTTTCCGAATGCCGGATGAAATTTGAAATCATTTTCAAATTCAAACCAAATTCTGATTAATCTGAATGAATATATTGCTGTACCTCTTCTACACATATTCATTCAAAACTTCAGCCAAGAGATTGTCCCGGATAATCTAAAAATTGCAATTATAACACCAATTCACAAATCAGGAGATAAAACTCTAATTTCTAACTCAGACCTATCTCACTATTTAATTCACTCTCGAAAGTTCTGGAAAAAGCAATGAAAAAAAGACTTTTAAACTACCTCGACAAACACAACTTACTCTCAAACTGCACATTTGGATTTCGAGCTAATATAGGTACGGAAAGGCTATATCCGAACTAACTTATTACATTGTTAAAAACACAGATGAAGTTTCTCGAGTAATTGGAGTTTTTCTAGATCTGGCCAAGGCTTTCGATACTATCTCTCATAACATTTTGTAAGAGAAACTTTAAAATAATGGTTGATTGGTTTATCAGCTTTACTAAAAATAGAATACAAAGAGTATAACTAAATAAATGCTACAGTGATCCGGAAGAAATCAATTAGGTTGTCCCTTAAGGAAGCGTACTTGGTTCCCTTCTATTTCTCATTTACATAAATGAACTTACTGATATCAAAATGGCAGGTATCGACTACAAGGTAATCAGTTACGCAGATGACACGGCAATTCTATTCAAAGCTCCAAATCGGGAAAAGACCTTCAAAATTGTGGAAACTGGTATGTTAGAAATAAAAAATTGGCTCGACAAAAATCTACTTACCTTAAGCATCTCCGAAACAAAATAACTAACATTCAGCAAAACGATTACTGGGCAACCAAAAACCTCTCCCTCTTTATACCTTCACCCTTATATTGCCCCAAAACCCTCAAACCACAACTGCGAAAAAATAGAACATACTGATATTATAATGTATCTAGGCTTAACAGACAACCATAAATTAAAAACTTGCTCATAAAGAAAATCCGTAAACTATCATTCATTTTTAAAACGGTAAGAAACAAAATGTCACTTTAACAAATAAAAATGCTTGCTACGCTCTAAGTCAAAGCCTTTTAACTTACGGTATTATACGGCCTGGAGGGGAGCCGTCGACAAGTATGTTTAGCCGCTTAACACAACTCATAAAACATTAATTAGGATCATGTTCAAAAAACCTTAACTGCATCCAACGAAAAACCTACTAATTACAAATAACATACTAGATATTAGGAAACTATTCATTAAAAAGATCAATAAAATAAACTGCATAAAATCCTCACCATGCCACAAAACACAAGAGCAAAATCGCACAATCAACTTGTAGTGCCAAAAATTAAATCAACTCTTGCCCAAAAACACTAATCCTTCCTCGCATCTCTCATTTTCAACATATTCCTAAAAGAAACCACTTTTTGCATCATTCAAAAAAACCTAAAATGGTTATAATCATTTAAATACGTGGTTATTACACAACAAAAGGGCATGCATCACCAAGTTACTATTAGTAATCTCATCTTAAGTCTTTAATCTTCATTCTTTATTTACACATATTTGTTAATACAGATTTTTCTTTCTTTTGTTTATGTTTTACGCTTGTTTAGATATTTTGTAATCTTTTCTGCTTATGTTTTACGAATGTTTGGATTATTATTACTTCATATGTTTATTTATATTATTTTGTTCATATTTTAATATTTTTAGATTTAGATGCTAGCATTTCTATGTGTATCGAATGAATTTTAAAATTTAAACGATATTTTTGATTTTATGAAACTATATAAAATCAATGATAATCTTTCAACTATTTCAAATAATTCTTTTTGGATTTTTGATTTTATGAAACTATATAAAATCAATGATAATCTTTCAACTATTTCAAATAATTCTTTTTGGATTTTTGATTTTATGAAACTATATAAAATCAAGGATAATCTTTCAACTATTTCAAATAATTCTTTTTGGATTTTTGATTTTATGAAACTATATAAAATCAATGATAATCTTTCAACTATTTCAAATAATTCTTTTTGGATTTTTGATTTTATGAAACTATATAAAATCAATGATAATCTTTCAACTATTTCAAATAATTCTTTTTGGATTTTTGATTTTATGTAACTATATAAAATCAATGATAATCTTTCAACTATTCGTCATAACACAGGGACATCCCTAGCATGGCGGATGAATTAACACAATTTTTTGTTCATTGTATAAACTTCTTTTAATAAATAAATAAATAAATAAATTTCAAATAATTCTTTTTGGATTTTTGATTTTATGAAACTATATAAAATCAATGATAATCTTTCAACTATTTCAAATAATTCTTTTTGGATTTTTGATTTTATGAAACTATATAAAATCAATGATAATCTTTCAACTATTTCAAATAATTCTTTTTGGATTTTTGGTTTTATGAAACTATTTACCTTCCATGATAATGATTTAACATTTTCCTTTTTATATATTTGGTTTTATGACACCATTGTACATTTCATGGTTATCTTTTAACATGGTTCCATTGCAACATTCTTCAAGATAGTATCAACAAATTGTTAATTTGGTGTAAGGAAAATAGACTTTATTTAAATACTTATCTCAAAATGTCAAATAATTAGATTTTCTCGAATAAAAAATCCAGTGATCTTTAATTACTACATTGTTGACAATGCACTTGAGACACTAACACAAATTAAAGACTTAGGCATCACTTTCCAATCAAATCTTTCATTTGTTAATCACATAACAGAAATCTGTAATAAGGGCTTAAAAATGTTGGGATTTATAACTAGGCTAACTAGAAATTTTAACAATATAAAGTGTATTAAACTGTTATATTTTGCGTATGTTAGATGTCAACTTGAGTACAATTCTCCCGTCTGGAATCCACATTATAACATACATGTACAAGCTGTTGAAAGAATATAAAACAAATTCTTACGTTTTCTAAATTTCAAAATGGGGATTCCAACAATTATGTTGAACTACAACACTCTGTTAATTAATATGAATATGCTCAAATTGTCAGACAGAAGAATTTTCACTGACTTGGTATTTCTATATAAAATTCTACATGATTTAGTTGATAGTCCGGTATTGCTTGAATTGATAAGCTTCCGGATTCCACAACGTAATACAAGAAGTCAGGATTTATTTCAGTGCAGAAATTCTGGGACTAACTACCATATGTATTCCTCTTTACCCAGAATACTAATGGAAGGAAACAATTACACCAAGTCCGTGGACATCTTCAGTTAATCTTTAAACAAATATAAAATATTGTTACTGAGGCAGTTCAGTTATGTACAATAAATATTGTTTTTATTACCATTAATATGTAAAAGCCCTGAAAAAGGGCGTTGATCAATAAATAAATAAAGAAGTAAACGTTGGCTAAAGAAGGAGGTAGCGAAACACGGCGTAACACCCCAAAAACAATAACAAAAATACTTTTTGGCAGTGAAAACCTAAAAACATACCTGACGAACCTATATGGGAAGGAAGTTCATACAAAGGTACGACGGTTGGAGAATCTGAGGAAGCGAAGGAACCATTTATTGGGCAACCTGGATTTCCTCAAGAGATGTAAGGAGGAATCGATCGTACCAGTACACATCCGCATAAAAAGACACATTACATCGCGGAAAGCCGACCGGGTATTCCAAAGAGCGGAAGCAGCGCTACTAAGGGAAAGAATCCACAATGTGCGTGGCGAGCTGGATGGAATATCTCGTTGCCTTTTTGATTTACATTTAAACCTGAGTGCGAACCTTAAAGATGAAGATTGGAAAAAGGTTGACAGCATGACTTACCATCAAGCACTAAGATGCAAGCAGTCAACAGATGCTAGACAAAAGCAAAAGTTTGAGAGACTCAACCGAGACAAAAAAGGTGATCGAAAACAACTCGATCAGAATAAAGTTGTTATTAATATTTCGAACATTGATTTGAGCCTAAACGCGACTTCTGTGCTTGCAAAGGGGGTGAATTATGCAGTTGCCCCTAAAAAGATACCTATAGAATCTATCGTATGTGGTGTAGAGACGGCATTACATACAATGATGAAAGTCCACAAAATGACAGAGACGCAAGCAGAGAACATACGTCAAGAGACTTGCCATATTTTGAAAAGGGCAGAAATACCCCGCCCAAACATCACAAAAGGAGAGTTTGCGGCCCTAAAAGAATTGCGCGCCAATGAGGAAATCTTGGTTCTGCCAGCCGACAAAGGCAATGCCACTGTCGTGATTAATACGGTAGACTACATCAAAAATATGGAAGACCTCCTGTGCGATGCCGGCACCTATAAGAAAATAAACAACCCCACCAACAAGATTGACCTGAAGACAAGGGAACTAGTTAAAGCTTCCAGTATTAGGAAAGAGGATCGATCTGGGCTTTTCGTAAAAGCCTCCAGAACTCCTGCCCTATACGGTCTTCCGAAAATCCACAAAAAGGATATCCCAATGCGACCGATTGTCAGTGCTATTGGTGCACCGACGTACAAACTTTCCCAATACCTATCGAGATTGTTGCAGACGCAAACTGGGAAAACTGAATCTTGGATTAAGGATTCCACAGATCTAATCAGTAAGCTCAAGAAGGTAAAGACTGATGAAAGAGATATCCTAGTCAGTTTTGATGTAGTGTCTCTTTTTACAAATGTTCCTCTAGAAGACTCCATGACTTTGCTCAGGGAGATTTATGAGGATGACATTTGCAAACTTTTTGAACACTGCCTCAAAACAGGTTATTTGCTTTTCAGGGTGAACTTTTCGAGCAAGTGGAGGGAGTTGCGATGGGCAGTCCATTGTCGCCAGTTCTAGCCAACTTTTTTATGGAGAAGTTTGAAGAAGTGGCACTCGACACAGCTTCGGCTGTTCCTAAAGTATGGTGGCGCTATGTCGATGATATCTTCGCCATCTGGCCTCACGGAACAGAGAAACTGAACGAATTCCTGGACCATCTCAACTCACTACACAGCAAAATTAAATTCACGATGGAGCTGGAAAATAACCAAAAAGTCCTGCCTTTTCTGGATGTGGAGGTGATGCGAAAAGAGGATGGTACACTAGGACACACAGTTTATAGGAAACCAACACATACAAATAGGTATCTCCACGCTGATTCGCATCATCACCCCGCTCAGAAGAGAGGTCTCATCCATACTTTGGTAACCCGAGCGACCAGAATATGTGAGGAGCCAAAACTCGAATTAGAACTGACCAAACTCACCGATGCACTGGAGCGTAACGGCTACCCAGCAAGGCAGACAAGGCAAATCATAAGAGCCAAATCAGCACGAATCGAAGACAGGGGTGAACAAGAGTCAAAAGGCTGCGCTTTCCTGCCTTACGTCCATAATGTAACAGACAGAATTGCCAGGCTGGTGAGAAAAGAGAACATCAAGACGGTCTTCGGAACCACGACAAAAATCCAAGACCTACTGAGGTCGGCAAAGACTAAGTTTCCTCTGGAAACAGATGGATTATATAAACTCAGCTGTTCCGGATGTGACAAGGTCTATGTAGGCCAGACAGAGCGGACGATCTCCAAAAGGATTTCGGAACACTTTCGTGCTTGTAAACTTGGCCACCCTGACAAATCGGCAATCGCCGAGCACTTAATCGAAACCGGCCATTACTTTGGATTTGTTCCTGAAGTCCTGGGAAGACCCAAAACTTACAGAGCACGCCTAATTACGGAGGCAATTGAAATCCATAAGAACCCCATCAATATTAACAGAGACGACGGAGCTAAGCTCAATAGTTCTTGGTATCCAGTAATTGACGGCTACACCAAAGCTAAACGCAAAAAATCATGCTGAATTTTTTCTAACACCAGCTCGTAGAGAAATGGAGCTGGCAGCACGGTATCGCCTCGACACACATAAGTAAACACTCTCACCAATATCATTTACTCATCTGCCCTGATGATGGACACTGTAACGCTGTCCGAAACGTTGGCTAAAGAAGGAGGTAGCGAAACACGGCATAACACCCCAAAAACAATAACAAAAAAAAAATAAAGAAGTAAAATAACAATTACCAATAATTCTTTTTCGATTTTGGTTTTCATAAAACTATTTATATGATAACCTTTTAAAATTTTCCAAAAAAAAAGAAGATTTTATATATATGTGTTTTTATGTGTATGATTATGTGCATGTGTGCGTACACGAAATGTCTATGTATGTGCGTGTATGTATGTATGAACGTGGTCATTTATGTTAATATGTGTGTATAGTGTCTGTTTGCATATATATGTACCCGTCTGAGAACATACATAGTCTAGTGAGGCGGGTTACATACTTGTTTGTATATGATAATGATTTCTCAATAAACGCCCGGGTTGCCGGCAAATTAAAAAAAAAAGTTCTTGAAATCAGTTTTACACAACAGAACCAACGCGCCGCGTAAAATTCTCATCCCCAAGCATGGCAACCTTCATTAAAGAAGAGTGCAATAAGTAATTTTGAAAACGTTTTATTTTAGCATATACATTTTTTCTGAAGAGTGCGGGAGATGTGAGTTGATTTATAAAAATAAAAATAATGTTTTACCCGCCGCTTAGACAATGCTTTGAGAGTGCTCCAAAGCTTCCTTTTCAAGTTTCTGAAAATGAAATTTCAAAAATGTCTTCTATAGTCTCTGGTTCTACTTTGATAGTGACTCCCCCTAGATAAGAATGCTCCGTTGTACTAACTTCACCTGGTAACAGAAAAACCTAATTTAAAATTTACATTTTGACGACTACAAATTACAAATGTTGACGAATGAGGAAGAAATAAAAGAGAGATGGATGAAATATTTTGAGGAAGTCTTTGAAAGCGATCCGGGTGATAGTGAGTCCAGCGTCGAATCGGGTATAAACGATGACGAAGTGAATGTTACCAAAATAAGCATGGATGAAATAAAAAGATCAATCAAATGTATGAAGAATGGTAAGGCTGTGGGTTTCGACAATATTGCTGCCGAATACTTTAAAGGGGATAGTCCTATTATTCTTACGTGGTTGTGCAGACTTTTTAACCAGTGTTTAGAGGAGGGTTACACGCCATTAGATTGGAGAAGGGCTGTAATCATGCCATTATACAAAGGTAAAGGGTCACGTATGGAATGTGGGAATCACAGGGCTATTAGCCTGCTTAGTTCAGTCGGCAAGCTGTATGGTAGAATATTGATAGAAAGGGTAAGAATGGAAACAAAGGAAAAAGTTTGGGATGTGCAAGGTGCTTTTATGAGTGGAAGGGGGTGCATGGACCAGATTTTCTCGTTGCGTATTCTAACTGAGAAGTTTCTTGCAAAAAACCAGAAACTCTTCTGTGCCTTTGTAGATTTACAGAAAGCATACGACCGAGTTGACAGGAAAAAGCTGTGGAAGGTGTTGTCCAAGTACGGAGTGAATACGAATCTCATACACGCAATTGCATCTCTGTATGAGGGAAGCGTTGCATGTATTAGGGTGAACGGCGATTTTACGGGGTGGTGTGACATCACAAAAGGTGTTAAGCAAGGCTGCGTAATGTCACCGTGGTTATTCAATCTATACATGGATAATTGTATGCAAGAATTGAAAGAGATGGGATTGGGCGCGAAATTGAGTGATCTGGAAGTTGAATGCTGATGATGCGGTGCTGATTTCTAACAGTATAGAAGATCTACAGTCGCTCGTGTCTAGGATGAACGAAGTATGTATGAAAAATGAGTTAATGATGAATGTAAGTAAGTCTAAAGTGATGGTATTTGAAAGAGAGAGTACGAAAACAATTTGCAACAAAGTTGTGAATGACGAATACTTGGAGCAGGTGGATGAGTTTGTATATTTGGGAAGTATGTTTACGAGAGATGGAAAGACTGATAGAGATATCGAAATACGGGTAAATACTGGTAACTCCATTAATGGAGGACTGAACGCCGTTGGCGCCAACAAAAATCTGTCAAAAGAAGCGAAGCTAGCCGTCCACAATGGAGTGCTGGTACCTACCCTGATGTATGGCAGTGAGGCATGGAACTAGCAGAGAAAGGATGAAAGTAGATTGAATGCTGTAGAAATGAGATCCCTGAGACGTATGTGTGGTAAAACCATGTATGATCGTGTGAGAAATGTGGAGATCCGCAAAGAATGCAAGGCCGATGTAAGCGTTATGAGTAAGATTAAGAAAGGGACGCTCAGATGGTTTGGGCATGTAGAGCGAATGAATGAGGAAAGGAGTGTAAGGAGAATATATGACGCAAATGTGAATGGTAGACGAAGTCGGGGACGCCCGAGGAGGACATGGCACGACCAAGTGAATCAGATACTTGAGTCGGGCGATGTCAAGAGTCAGATTAATAGAAGAGCATGTATGAGACGATGTATGAATGTGAACGAAGCAAGGAGTGTGTGCCAAGATCGAGTTGTTTGGCGATCTGTCCTCTCTGCCTACCCCTGCGGGGAAACGGCGTGATGGTTAGTTAGTTAGTTAGTAAAATTTACACAAAACAGAATGCTTGATTTGTTCTTTGACTCTTAAATATTTAATTCTCGAGAAGCATCATCATAAATATATGCTTACGGTCGCATTATGATTGCGCCCCAGAACCGTTTATAGTTAATGTCGACTTCATAATAACGTGTCGTTTCACTGAGATTTGGTAAAAAGCGGCTTAAATTCGGAATGCTCTGCCGGCAACTCAATTAATGCAGGACTCTGCAAGGTGCGAATTACTGCAGACCCTAACGATAACCGATACTCTCTTCCCACACCTCCCTCACAACCTTGCCCAAAAGAGGGGTAATATAGTCCCCTCGTCTGCAGGAAGGGGGCAATTCAAATCGTCAGGTATTTAATAAAGAATAATAAATTTAGGTAGCTTTACCCAGCTGAACTGTGAGTGTAGAATTTGTAAAGGTATGAGCATATCGTTCCAGCCAAGCACGAACCTGCAGTTTCCTTAATATTTTCGATTGTATTTTGGGCATTTATCATGTTTTTACCAAAAAAAAGAATGACCTGAAGTGTTTTCGGATATGAATTCCAAACATTCTTTTTTGATAAAGGGATAGTCTACACCGATTTCCGTAAGTATCACAGCAACACTCTCTTCAGCACTTGTGCCTGGTTCGACCTTAATGTTGATGGAATCCGTGCTTTGAAATAAGGATCTGGTAGCTTGTTAAACTTTGACTTTGCAATGAGGTTCAAGGATTTCTTGAGATGAACGGGTTGTTTTCGTTCAATGTGTACAAATCGAGTAGACAAAATAACACAATTAACATGAGAGAAGTAACAGAAAGTTTGCAGAGATGTAGACATAGACATTTTAGAATTAAGAACAGAATCAAGTTTCTGATTTTTCTCAGTGTTGCCATTTTATATCTTCCACAAGCGAACAACTTCATGTTGGGTAGAAACTAATGGACAGTAATGGAAGCTAAAATGATTTGAATAATTATTTTCTTCAGTTATTCATTATCTGTAGAAATGTAATTTTGTAACTTATGACGTTCCATTGATTCGTTGATTTTCTCGTCGTTAAGCAATGCCGTTCTTGTTCCGCCTTCTAAAATAATATTATACCAACTGTACAATAGTTGTGTTATATTTATGCATTTTAGTTAGTTAAAGTTACTTGAAAGTTATATTTCGATCAAAACGATAACACGTTTGACGTTTAACGTACGTACGTAATTCACATTCACAATTTTTTCTCTTAAATAGGTGAAGTATACAGTGTTTATTTGGATTGTGCCAAAGAGCAATGATGTTAAGTTACTTTTCCCTGTGGTTTACTGGATAAAATATATTTAAACAAAAAGTTTTTTTTTCGACGGAGCACAACAAATACGGTAGGAAGCGGTAGTTACATAAACAAAAATAGTCTCACTGACTTATGATGGTTGGAAGCAGCTGCGGTATTCACATTTATAAAATTAATTAGTAAAAATGCCGAGCCATGTACATTTTTTTATATTAATAAAAATATTAGTCCTTGGGATTTTGTCAGTTGTCAGTATAGATATGAACAAAAAAAATAGTAAGCATCTTTGTGTCAATGCGGCCCGTGGTGCAATGTGAGTTGCCCAGACCTGCTTTACACAGTCATTATTTTCATACTTTCATTTCAAACTGATAGCTGGCATTGATGAAGAAATAATATTTTAGAACAAAGTCCCTACTAAATCCTGCAACACCGCGAACACAACCATAGACCACAATCCTGGAAGCATCTGTCACTGTTTTTTTGGAGGTATAAATGTTCCGTCGTTAACTGATCGAGTTTTTGTTTAACTTTTTACAATTCTGACAATGTTTTTGTAATAAATTGCCTGCCTGATTCACGACTGCACAAACTATCTACTGCAGATGCCAAAGGTTAGCCGGCACAACCCTTTCTCTATACAAATTATTATATAACATATACAATATTACAAAGTATTATACAATATGAAGCTAACACAAATAGATATTCTTTATTCTATGAGTTAACTTTTCGTCCTTTAATTCCTCAAAACAGAAAGTAAAATCATCGAACTTAAGCAAAGTCCTTTAAGTAATCAATATATTATTTTTTTATTATAATTGTAATGTACATCATATGAGTCACATTTAAACGTACAAATTTTACAAAATGTTATATTTAAGGTGTACGGAGTTACGATTCTTACTAAGGCTGTACGTTATAATATGTTTTGGATAAAATATTTACTTTTTACCATATTTTTTTATTTTTTTAAATTGCTTTCTATAAACAAAAATTAGTATTTTAAATGCAAACTTATAAAAAAATACAACATTTTCAAATAACATTGTTGCTTAAAATGTCAAATAATAATCCGAAGTCTTAAGAAACCATGGATATACCAAAACTGCGCGAAACTCGTTACCAAAATAATACATATCAATTTTTTCATCCCTAATCCTTAGTAAACAAAATGTACAAAAAAAAACCATCGTCTTAAACATCATGCAATCTAGCTCCAATTACCCCAATTGGTACACCTAAGTTAGGGATTCCATTTTTTGACGTCTGGTTTGAGAACTGTTTTATGGATGTGTATTTCAAAGACATTGTTTAAATTAATCACATAATATAGAAATATGGTTAACTTGGGTTTACCGATATTTTCATTATGCGGAATGGAGGATCAAATATACGATTATGTCACTTAATAGAGATAAATGGGATATAGAGGAAGACAGCGTCAGATTACCGTAATCTAACTAACATCATCGGTCCTCCGTTTGCAATTGTCTTATCTCAATATTTCAGTCAAAATTATATCCTTATTTCCAAATATTTGTTACGCGTTGAATCATTGTTTTTAAAGAAAAGTATACACGAGACAAAATATTCAATATTCTTTCAAAAAAAATACGTTTCTTAATAGAACGTTCTGTCACTTGCAGGTTCAGTTATATTTTTGGGCTTGAACGAATTCCATAACCCTTCCACGGTCTTGCCATGGATCTAATAAGCCCAGCAAGCATTTCCATCAAGACGGAACCAGTCCCCCAGGAAGAATGTAAAGGTGAAATGCCGTTTGCGGATATGGATTTTGACTTCCCAGATGTAAAGAAGGAATGTCAAAAGTATGCGGAGAGTACTCAAAAAGCCAGTAAGTTGCATTATGTATTATTGCATATGTTCAAAATGTGGAATGTAAAATTTTGATGTTTGGAAACCTTCTCCGTTTTGAATTGTTGCTCATATGGGCATCACTTACATTTATTTTTACGTGTGGTATTATTGCCACCTCTCCAAAAAATATCTCGGCACCGCTCCGAGAATGACCGTGCAAATCATTCCGTTCCGAGCACTCGATCCAACCGCCCGTTCGCGTTTTGTACCTCTCTACCCGTTTTATACGTGAACACTAATAGTGTAAAAATTAAAATCTTAAATAAATGATAAATCACTCAAATAAGAGTACAGTGTTATCAATCATCATCCAGTATAATCATTGAACACAGGGCGCGGCCTGAAAGTACCGCGACCCCAGGAGCCTGACTATTCCTCATAGTTAAATATTAATATACACTCGTCTGAAGAGAAGACGGAGCACAGGTCAAACACCCTCCACCAGCTCCTCAGCCTCTGGAACCAATTCCTTCTACCTTGGTAATCCCGACGCTCAAAACTACTTTCCACACTCAGATAGGACATAATATGTTTGTCAACAACAACTTTTCACATTTATCTTAAAATGTATATTTACGGGAAACTACCAAACCACAGCAAAGCCTTAACTTATCTTATTTGGTATATAAAATAAGTTCCATCATTATGCGTTAAAAACATAATTTCTTCGACTATACAAATTTCGTTCGTAATGTGCCAAAGAATAAAATTTTAATTCCTAATTGAAGCATCATTCGTGAAGCGGACATCTGGGGTCTTTCATACTTCCTAAATCAACCTTAAAGCCTCTAAAACTAAATTCCCACTTTAACGTGGTTAATCAACTGTTTCGTATGTTTTAAAATAATAAAAAAATTGTTGTACTCTTCAAAAAGGAACGACTGTTATTTCAAATGTAAAACGCTCTTCATCTGGGCATTTCAATGTTAGTATTTTTTTGTTTGTTTTTAAAGGTAGCTTTAAAGTGAAGACTGTAAGCTTTAAGGCAGAACCAGGACCCCGAGAAGGAGGTGGAGTGGGAATGCCTTATATGGAAATTGACATAGAGCTGCCGGATGTTAAAAAGGAATGCCTTAAACGCTTTCAAAGATTTACCAAAACATCAGGTAAAAAAATATTCGTGGTTTCTGTGTTTTTTACATTTTCTTTGAATTAACATTGCTTGAACTTATTTATTTATTCGTGTTATTTTTTAGACTCAATGACGGATCTAACTCACAAGGGAGAAAAACCTTTTTCATGTTCCGACTGCAGTTATTCATGTACTAACAAGAGTAGTTTGACGAGACACGTGATTACTCACAGTGGAGAAAAACGTTTTTCTTGTCCCGAATGTAAATATTCGTGTTCTCAAAAGGCAGATTTGACGAGACACATGCTGACTCACAGTCGGCATAAACCTTTTTCGTGTTCCGACTGCAGTTATTCATGTTCTCGTAAGAGTAATTTGAGGAGTCACGTGCGAACTCACGGTGGAGAAAAACCTTTTTCGTGTTCCGATTGCAGTTATTCATTTTCTTACAAGAGTAGTTTGACTAGACATGTGTTAACTCACAGTGGTAAGAAACCTTTTTCGTGTTCCGACTGCAGTTATTCATGTTCTCATAATAGTAGTTTGACGAGTCATATGCTAACTCACAGTGGAGAGAAACCCCTTTCGTGTTCCGACTGCAGTTTTTCATGTTCTCATAAGAGTAGTTTGACGAGACACGTGCTAACTCACAGTGGAGAGAAACCTTTTTCATGTTCCGACTGCAGTTATGCATCTACTATCAAACGTAATTTGACGAACCACGTGCAAACTCACAGTGGAGAAAGACCTTTTTCGTGTTCCGATTGCAGTTATTCATGTTCTCGAAGGGGGTTTTTGACGATGCACATGCGGACTCATAGTGGAGAGAAACCCTTTTCATGTACCGACTGCAGTTATTCATGTTCTCAAAAGAGTAATTTGACGAGACACATGCTTACTCACAGTGGAGAGAAACCTTTTTCGTGTTCCGACTGTAGTTATTCATGTTCTCATAAAAGTAGTTTGACGAGTCATATGCTAACTCACAGTGGAGAGAAACCTTTTTCGTGTTCCGACTGCAGTTATTCATGTTCTCAAAAGAGTAATATGACGAGACACATGCTTACTCACAGTGGGGAGAAACCTTTTTCGTGTTCCGACTGCAGTTATTCAAGTTCTTGTAAGAGTAATTTGAGGAGTCACGTGCGAACTCACAGTGGAGATAAACCTTTTTCGTGTTCCGACTGCAGTTTTTCATGTTCTCAAAAGATAAGTTTGACGAGACACGTGCTAACCCACGGTGGAGAGAAACCTTTTTCGTGTTCCGACTGCAGTTATTCATGTTCTCGTAGGGGTTACTTGAGGAGTCACGTGCTTACTCACGGTGGAGAAATACCTTTTTCGTGTTCCGATTGCAGTTATTCTTATTCTAACAAGAGTAATTTGACGAGACATATGTTAACTCACAGTGGAGAGAAACTTTTTTCGTGTTCCGACTGCAGTTATTCATTTTCTCGTTATAGTAGTTTGACGAATCATATGCTAACTCACAGTGGAAAGAAACCTTTTTCGTGTTCTGACTGTAGTTTTTCATGTTCTCAAAAGAGTAATTTGACGAAACACATGTTTACTCACAGTGTGGAGAATCCTTTTTCGTGTTCCAACTGCAGTTATTCATGTTCTCGTAAGAGTTATTTGAGGAGTCACATGCTTACTCACAGTGGAGAGAAACCCTTTTCGTAATCCGACCGCAGTTATTCATGTTCTCTTTATAGTAGTTAGACGGGTCATATGCTAACTCACAGTGGAAAGAAACCTTTTTCGTATTCCGACTGCAGTTTTTCATAAGAGTAATTTGACAAGACACATGCTTACTCACAGTGGGGAAAAACCTTTTCTTGTTCCATGTGTAAATATTCAATCGAACTAAAGCCTTCCTTAAAAAGACACTTTTCATTCTATGTGTACAACACGCTTGTTTGAAATGAGGTAATAAATCTTAGATCTGACGTTACACTGATAAGTCTGTTGTTTTCAAAATAAGTTTTTTTTTTAAATAAATGGTAATAAAGGTTTTTGTTCTTCTTTGCTGTTGTGAAATTATTTCGTTGTGTTCGATTTTGAGGTTTTCCATTTTTGTACACATCTTTGATTATTTTATGTGTTATTATTTTTTATTTTATTTATTTTTTACAATAATAATTACATTTATAATATTATTACCTAGGTGTACATAAGAATTAATTTTATGGTTCTACTACTCCATAAATTGAGCTCTAGGAGCTCGTGTTTATGGGAGGAGTATTTACGTGCATAAAAAAACATAATGTTCTGAAAAGTGTTAATACAATGATCAAAGACTTAAATATCAAATTATTGCATAAAAATATATTATATATTATAATATAAAAAAACAATACAAAATATATTATACTAGCTATATTTATAGAAAAAAAATAATGTTAAGTTAGTTTACTAATTAATGGCCTGGACTCGCCTGAGCTAACTTATTTTATAAAAATCCACAATATGACATCCTTAAATTTGATTTACATTATGCCTTACATTATAAAAATAATAAACAACTTACATTTTAATGTTTTCCAGGAGAGTTTTTGTCGAAAAACACGTATGCTATGTAATCATTGCCCTTTACTACCACTTAATGCATTGTGCACCTACGGAATTTCACTTTCCTACGGATATCACAATAATTGTCATTAAAAGATGCCTCAAGCACAAATTTCTAGTTTCACCAAACTTCTTAAATTACATCAAACTTAATTAGTAATTGGCATATATAAGCCAACACAAATGTTTTCTCTTCAGATCACTTCTGTTGTCAGTTAAAAACTAAACTCTTCTTTGGTTAATGCTTAGTTCACACTGAGCTATATATCTGCGAGCAGATATCTGTTGATTCGCGAGCGCTTATCTTTTGTCCTTTCACACGAGGCTATCAAATATTACTTCCTGTGGTAGGAGAGGGGGTCAGTCGAATTAGGGAGCGGCAACGGAACGCACATTTTTAGGACTGAAATCTGTCAACTTGACATCTGTCATCCACCGGTCTAGGCAGCTCCGTAATTACAATGATCCCCTCTTCTGTTTTAGTCGGAGAAGGGGAGAGTTATCTTCTGGGATATCGCGTATGGAGCGGTTACGTCTGAGATGTGTATTGTCTATGATTGATCTGCGCTTAAAAACACTTACATGTGAACGGTCTGAAGGGATTGTATGGAGAGCGTTATTTGGCGTGCTATGATCTTTTATATTTGATAGCTGAGTGTGAACCAGCTTTAACGTATCTCCGGTATTGACATTAAGTTTCTGTTAACCGATGGAGCGATTGCCGAAATTGAAACCTTTCTCGGATTGCTTGAAATTCGTTGTGACCGTTTTGATTATTTTCCGCCCACCTTAAAGAAAATCATACCTCCCAATTTTAATATGAAGACAGACGATTGATTATAGTTCTATACAGTCAATAAATTCACTTATGTTTCGCCGATTATCACATTTCGTAGGATTTATAAAAAAATATTGTAAAATCGTAAACATTTGACAAATTAACATTCTCAGGATTTTCTACCTGTAAACTCTCGTAGGAAATTCAGTTATGCGCTCATATTGAATATTTTCTGTGAAGTTTCTTTTAAATGGTCTAATTGATTATCATAATCTACAAATATATATATATAAAAAACAAAATTTTGATAAGTTGGTTAAATGTTCCCTTTGAACAAACTTTTGACAAAAATTATGGTCGAGAAATGGCGACACTATAAAACGGACTAAAATGGAATTTATGAGGTACCTACCAAAAACAACTGTAGCAACTCAAACAGATTCATTAATTATCTTAAATCCACAAAACCAATAAATTCAATTATTGTTTTTTTTTATTGAAAATGCTGCATTCTAAATCACAGTCCGATGGGAAAAAAAATACCCAAACATAACCACAAAAATGTTGTTTTTCAAATAATTTTAAAGATTGAAACACGCCAAAATACGTTGAAAGCATTATTCAATCACCATTACACTGGTATACAAATATGTAAGAAAAATCCACTAAAACACGATAAAAAGTTGCATTTTACGTTGAGGCCTTTGGACAGTTGAGCGTTTTAAACAAATCTGCATAATACGATTTTGAAAAATAAGATAATTCGTTAATAACAAGAGAACACTGCCATCTGTTGAATATGAATATAAGTAATATCTTTCACATTCTAAAAAACGTCCAAATTGAACCGCGGGCGTGTTTGAAAACATTTCAAAAAAATGTTTAATGCGTCTGTGGAAAATTTGCCTAAAATAGGCAGCAAAGCCATCTGAGGTTTTTCAAATGGCGCTATATTGTGGCAAAAAGCGCTCCAGTGGTTAAAGCTGTAAATCTAATAACCTGTTTTTCACATCATAAAATACCTTTAAGTGTTATTTCATAAAAAAATTGGTACATAACAATTTTGGTAGCAGCCGTGGAATATCTTCAACCAACGGCGATCTAAACTTTGTCGGTCCCAAACGGTTTGAGCCGAAGCAAAAGTTAACTGTGGAATTATTAAAATGTAAACCTTTATGATTCCAAAGTTTCCGACCGCAGTTTGATAACAAAATTAGAAACTTAACTTGAGCAATACACGAGTGATAAACATAAATCAAAAGTTATTTGCATGTGTGTGTTTTACACATTCAATATGCTATAAAATAACACCGGGAGGCATAACAATCCGGTACATCAATATGAAATTTTAAAATTTCCTACTTGTAAAACATAATTTTTCGATTTTTTTCTCTACATGTTTTTCTGCATTATAATTGATTTGATGGTGATCATCAGTGATCTGAGTATTGTACCAGATAGATGATACACTTTTAGGTACAACTGCATATCTACTCTTCTCAAATTTTGATTTTTCGGATATGTTTGACTAATCAACTGAACGATCGATAGCCCCTGCTAGATGAGCTTTATTACGTCAAACAATAATTATAATTGTATGTCACCAGCGCACATGTGCAGCACAGAGTGATCAATATATTGCATTACATCAGCGGTTGGTATATATAGCAAAAAAGCAATGGCCCTACTATCGATCCCTGCGGTACCCCTCGCGTTATCATAATATTTTAGAGCCGCATTGATATCCCTGCAAACTATTCGCTGAGTTCTATCTTCGAACAAATTATGAAGCTATTTTATTGCTTCATCGTTAAAACCAAAGTAAGGCAACTTTGAAATAAGCAATGGGCTCAGTAAGTCAAATGCTTTAGAGAAGTCCAGAAGAATTAGTATCGAGGTTTGCTGCATCAGTGGAGGCAAGAATATTACCTGTAATGCATAGAAGAGCCGTTGTAATGCTGTGACCATTGTGAAACCACGAGATACTTTCAGTATCGCCCTGGTATAAGACCACAATTCAAAAATGAAAATTTGCTTGAAATTGCTCTAGCCGTGTTTGAAGACCAGTTCTGAATAGAACCTTCCCCACCTTCCTTCATCTCATTTCCCTCCCTTCTACCTTCAGCATCACAACAAATCCCAACTAAGGAATGAAGTAGTCAGGCATAACAGGCGGTTGGGTGTAGTTGGGACTCCTGTGCGTTAACACAAAAAGATAATAAAACAAATTATGTAGAAGATAAATATAAATTAAAGTATTTAAAAACATAATAGTATTAATCTCTTTTTAAAGTAGATCTAAAGATTGTATAATTCGCATACTATTTACATTAAAAAGGTAATTTGAAAAATGCTGGAAGCAATCAACGCGTCTGTGTGAATAGGTACTGCGTTGTTTAACCAAAATTTTGCTGTAGTACCTATTAATATTCAAGGTTTTTTGACAAATTTATTCAGTAGCTAGTGGTTTTTTTAGGACAATTCTTGCGGGCAACACAGGTGGCATCCGCAGCACTTTTCTTCAGGAAGCCAGCCTTGCAGCGGCATCCTTTTGGTAGCACCTTGTCCTTGCATTGGGCCACCGCGGGACACTCACAGGTGCCACCAGGGCAGGGACTTGGAGAGGCCACCAGTTCGGAGTTGGGGTCAGTGCAGCCTGGAATGAGAGTTTTTATCTGTTACACGGTTGAAGATGTGGACTGGGTGCTAAAATGAGCAATCTGAATCTGAAACGAATTGCTTTTTCTAAGCTAATGATTCGATGCTGATCTCTAACAGTTTGAATGATCTATAGTTTTCCATGTCTAGGAAGAACTAAATACTTACTTGGGTATATATAATGTAGAATGAGTCAATAATGAATGTATAAAGTCCACAATTACAGTTTTGCAAGAGAGAGTGCTACATGGTTGTGGATGATGAACAGGGAACTCAATTAATGTAGGACTGAACGCGGTTAGGGCTAATGAAAAATAATCCAGTGCTGATACTAACCCTTAAGTATCATGGCAGTAAGGCATGAAACTGGCAGAGGAAGGATATAAGCAGAATTATTATTGAAAGATTGCTTTAGTTGAAGAGAGTAGATTGTCAAATTGATGCCTTTTAGTAATAATCAGACATAAATGGATGTTTGAAACAGTACATAAATTCAATGTCATTCGTACAAGCCCTCTGATCCTTTGGAGTTTCTGAGCTTTTTGGAGGCCATTTAAACAAAAATCATTATTTAAATCCAATAGAAAACACGAAGCTTACCGCAAGGATCACCGTTGGGTCCAACAATATTTGTGGTTAAATAAAGTAGTAAATATACAAAAAAAAACATTGCAAAATACAACTGTTGGCAGTAATTAATTTTTATAGAATCCTATCTGATTTTTTCTAGGACACAAAATCAAGAAAACATGCCTCTGTCATCCTTAAAAGTGCTGAGGGTCCTCAAAGAAAATACAGAAGAGGAGGTTCTGGGAAGAAAAAAGGTATGAGAGGTGGATATGATTTTGATGGCCAGTGTGTACAGGAGTGACGTGTGCATCCATCCAATACGGCGCAAGGGTCGAGAGAATTCGGTTGCAGGGGTAAAAGGGTCTCTCTTAAACGGCCTCTCCCAATCCTGTCCTGGACAAGACCTGGACAAACCCACCAAGACCTGGACAAACCACACTCCATGAACCCTCAAGTACACCGGCTGTAGTTTGCTTGTTCACTTGGGGTGACTTACTTGTTATTGTATTTGAGAACATTTTTAAAACTTGTATTTCATCAACATGCTCTCACATTGTTCTGGTTTGATGCACTGATTTCCCGGTCCTCTGACGAATCCAGGCAGACAGCGACACGCGACAGGGCAGCCGGGCGGCTTGGTACATTTGGCAGGTTCACCTGAAAACACCATGGCGCACGTCTGGTCCGCGCACAGCGCGCAAGTATCCACTTTCTCATTAACACCGCATTGCAGGGCTGGGAATATTAAGAAATTTGTAATAATAATATTGGAATACACAAAATGCACGAACATTAATGGGATCTGTGTCTACCCACAATAGCAACAGTTAGGGATCTTAGGAAAATTCGAGTTTACTTACGCAAATTTTTAGTCAAATTTCGAAATTTTCTGCAAAATAACGCGACATTATGGTACTTTATAAGATATTAGGTAGGTAATTATATTGAAACCAAAATTGTGAGGACATTTATGTGATGAGAATGATAATAATTAATCATCATAATTTTAACACTTTCATTAATCTTAATATACAAGGTGTCCGAAAACTCGTAGTACAAGCGGAAAACTGGTGAATCCACATCACATAGAGAACCCAAATAAACATAAAGAAATTCAATTTAAGCATTTTTTAAATTAAAATTTTAAAAATATTAAAAAATAAATAAAATTCTGCATTTTTGGGGTTAACGGTTTGACATTGGAGCGAAGATGCAACTCTAAAATTATTTATTTATGCTACTATTAATCTCTTTTCGTGTCCATAGTTTATTTATTTTCACCTTACTAATTTATTCTTCCACCTCTTCTAAAATTTCACTTCTTTTAAGCATTACAATATGGTTAATTAGCGTATTTACTTTGTTGCGTGGCAGTCCACCATTTTGCAACGGGCAGGGGCCAATAGGTAATTACTTGAAATTAATACGAACTCGCTCACTAATACTCACTACTTGACTTCATACTGGACCAATTTGAACAAATCTTGTGGGATAAATTGATAGCACAGATGGGTACCTACTTACATTATGTAGCAATGTTCCGTTTCCAATCCAAAAACGTTTCCAATCACAAAACACACATTTAACATATCATAATATTCTGCGTTGTATATTCCACAATAATTAATCAAGCACTATTGTTTAAATATGAAAATAACACAAAATTAATTCACAAACACACACTTTGATATAAAGTTTACAATTAACGAAAGGATGGTTGATATAAATTATATCAACAGCGAACCGGCGTAAACTAAACTAATCTACCGTAAAAAAAGTCCTGGAATCCAGGGATCCCCTTTTCAGTACGGTGCCGAGCGGTGACATTTCTTGTTCGTCTGCTCTTTCACGTGTTTATTGAACCGAGGAAAAAGAGACAGCTATTCTTTCGCAACGCAATTTGAACTACAACGTGCGTGAACATACAGTCAGAATTAACCTCTGAGCAGCCGACTGAATTATTTTTAATGATGGGAGATTTCAAAATAATGCAAAATAATCCAGATTTTTTTGTTTATTTTCTTTTAGAAAGTTTTTATTACTTAGGTACTGTGATCGTCACTAATAATTTACAAGAATTTGACCAATAAAAAATTCAACTTCCGAATCGATTTACTCGAAAACGAAAGCTGAAATCAAAAAAAGTTATACTACAAAATCGATTCCAAATTTGATGTAGATTCTCCAGTTTCCCGCTTGTACTACGAGTTTCCAGACACCGTGTATAAAATTAATGTTTCTTTGTTTGTTCCTAATGCATTCCTAAACCATTCATCCGATAGCGATGATACTTTGGGGATTTGATGTGCGCACGCCCGTGAAGGTTTCTATTTAAAATAGTGAGCTCTAGCGTTATTTATTTATTTATTTTGAATTTCACGCCCGGCTAGGCTTTTACATGTAATTTTTTTTTTTTTACAAAGAACATTTAAATGTGCATAACAAAAACAAAAAACAAAAATAACAAAATCATAAACAAAAACTTAATCAAAAACAAAATCAAAATCAAAATCATAACCAACGTAAAACAAAACAAGGTCAAAAACGAATAGAAATTAAAACAAAATATTCCACCATGTAAGATGGAAAAACTTTAGGCTGAGAAAAGTATAATACATGTGAAATAAGTCGAAGCAGAGCTATGTAGTTGGTTTAATTAAATTTTTTGTTCTTCTTTCTGTTATAAATTCTACCTTGACTTGTTTATATTTAGTTAATGATGTGTTAAATATGTCAACAACATCTTTATAGTCATTGCCCAAATTTTGTATACGGCGAAGGGGCGTATACAATTGTGATTCTGTTTTTGAGTTGTCACAATAGAACGGTAGATATTGCCTCGATGTTGATTTGCGAGGAACATGGAAAGAAATCAAGTATTATATATTGTGAAATATATTATGAAATCATTCCCTATGTATATTATTCATCCGATTGCGATGAAACTTTGGTGAGTTGTTGTGCGGACGCCCGCTACTGTTTCTATAATATAATACTGGTTAGTTTTGGCGTTATGAAATTAGCGTACAAATTTTGCAATAGGTGGCGCCTGAGTTGTTTTAAAAATGAGTGTTTTCATATAGTTTGAGGGGATTTGCGGGGCGGGGGAGAGCCGGAGAGGGAAGGGGAGAACGCTTGGAAGGTGGAGGGGGAACGCGGGGAGGGAAAGGGGCGCAGGAAAGGAAGGAAAAGGGGAGGCGGAAGGGGAACGAATGGGAAAGGAAACGTAGGGAGAAACAATGTATATGCTTAAGTGGCATTGCAACGCATGCAGGGAACTCGCTAGTACATAATAAAATATTGTTTGCTTGAATCACAGTTGTACTGTGTGCACTGTAAGTAATGACTTGGGAGTGGTCTCACTAATGAAAACATAGTAAATGATGCATCTCTCCACATAGTTTGTAAACACGTATTTAAAAAAAAATTGTTTCATGTATTTCACATGCTTTCAAAAACAGTATTAAAATTTGAGATATTTATTTGTAATTTAGTGTCAAGCGAGAATATAATTTGATGACGTGTTTTTTTTTCTTCTAGACCGAGGTTTAACCCCACTCAGAAATCTTTGTCATCTTCGGGAATCAGATCTCACGTCATATCTGGGAATGCTGTGTGGAGGGAATTTTTGAGAAAAGTCTTTTACTTACTTGGCTGCACAATACATTTCCCGTCCTTGTCCTTAACAAACCCACTCTTGCATTTGCATCCATCTGCTGGGTTCGCGTTCATGTCTCCCTGACATGGTTTAGCTAAAAAAAAGTTATGTAATGGAATCGATAAGAAATCTTTGCATTCATATACGGCTCAAACATAGATATTGAAATATAAGGAGATATGCTACGATGTCCGCCCGACTGTCGCCGGAACTACTACATAATGGGAATAGTTTGAATACGGAATTTAGTTGATTTTTCAAGGTGTGCTGGTTAAATCGGCGACACCGGGAAGCACAGTTCCACCCAGTAAAACCTGCCGATAGTCCATCTCCTTTATATTTCATTATATTTGGGCACAAACAATGTATTCAATTGGCATTTTTGGTTACAAAAGAAAAACTGGAAGCATTACGCGGCTTCCGTGTTCGAGAGATAAGGCTTCGCGGGTTCATATTTTATCCCAGCAAACACAAGTAAATTTAATTTACACAATTTGTGTTGTTTCACAATTATGTATTATCAAAAGTGTATTTGCGGCGTGTTCCAGGGTGATATATGTATGATACCATTGGTATCGCTCTGGTGAAAGACCACCATTCAGAATTGGAACACTGCTTGAAATGGATTTATCTGTGAACAGAACTGTTTAGACAAGTAGTTTCTCACCTTCCTATCACCCAATTTCCTTTCCTTCCCCACTACCTCCAGCTTCACATCACACCCCGATTAGGGATGCCATAGTCTCACTGGCAATCCAGTAATACAACCATCATGATACGGGAATGAACCTCGTATGGTGGTCGCTAGTGCACTAAAAACTTTGTCACACGTTAAAAAAATTAAAGGATTTAAGAAAACTATTTTTTTTTTTAATTTTAAACTAATGCAGAACATCTGTGTTTGAAAAAGTAAAATGCTTTTAAAATAACTACCGCTGCTCTCTGGGGGATAAAAACTTTCAAGCATTTGGTTCGGAGCTTGACTAAATCCTGCTGTCATATCTGTAATAGTTAAAGCACTTCTCGCTCAGTCGCTAATGAAGACCACTGCAGACGGAGTCGATATCATGATCTGTTCAAAGTACAGAACGGCAGAACAGACGTCCTGGCAGAGCACAGCACGACAAGGGGAGTGGTGCTCTTAAATATTCTTGGAAACCGTTTGGATATAAGTGACTGTTCTCTCTATGCCTTAAAACTAGTATTGAAGAGTCACCTACCTAAATGCTGATATGGTAACTAAATGGTACTGTAATTGGAAAAATTCTATTAATTAAATTAATAAAATAAATTCTAATTTTTTAAAAAAAATATTCTGTTGTAAAATAATAGTAATAAAAAAATAAAAAAAAACTATAATAAAATCCATACTAATATTATAAATGTGAAACTGCTCGAGTTTGTTTCTGACGCTTTCACGCATAACACAATATAACGATTTTAAAAATTCTTTCACCAATAGAAAGCTTAATTATATGCGAAGACCATAGGCTGTATTTGTTGGTAAGCTCTGGCGTTATGAAATTATAAATATTATATTTGTTATACGTTTTCTGTCGCAAACAAAAGTGAGTTTTTGCTAACGTCAGAAAAAAATCGTTTCCATGAAAACGATTTTGATATATTTGTGAGCTTTAGTACTCATTCCCCTGGTCGACTACTGCTCCAGAAAATTCAAATATAAGAATATGTTTTGTTTTTTTTGGACAAGTTTCTGTTTTGGAATAAATTTCAGATGAGAGTTCCTACATTAAAAATATAATTCGTAACGATTATAAAGACTGAATAATAAAGAGTAAAATAAACTTCAGAAATGTTTGTAAGCGCATAAATTCCGCACGAATGAACAAAATTGGATAATTCTTTTTTTCTTTGAGCTGTAGCATTATGAAATTTATGTGGCAGGCGAGATGTTTGAAAACTGAATGAAAGGGAATGAATGTATGGAATGCGGGAGGGGGTGAGGATGGGGGGGAGGGGGGATAATTGATAAGTGCAAGAGCTAGAGTAATTTCCCGTAATACCATGCGAGCTAAGCCGCGGGGAAAAGCTAGTAACATATAAATGAAGAGTGTTATTATGAACTCTATGTAAGCACAGTGTCAGTTCTATTGTGGTAATAGTATTTTTTACAAATACACATATCAGTTGCTGAGTTGTCAATGCGTTTGGGTCCCACCCGGCATCGCATGTTCGATTCCTAAGCTGGCTAAGTCCTCCATCAAAACACAAGCAACATTTTCCGCTTTCTGTGGTGGTAGTTGGAGATTTTCAAATGTTGTCGGGTTATTAATAACCCAGGAATATTAGTCTTTCTTTTTAGAAAAAAAAAAATTCAATTCTTTCTTTCTTCAAATTTGCAAGCGAGAAAAGTAATTTCTTCCATAGGGGGGAGGGGGGGAAACCGGTGTTTATCTGGGTAGAATTTAAAAAGTGCGAGAAATCTTGTAAATGTTTTATTGTAAATCGCCTTGCATTAACATTTTACAGGTATTGTTAACGATGGTGAAGCACTAGTGATATCACGTTGAAACACTACGTAGATCGGGAAGTTGTTGGTTATTGTTTGGATATTGTTTGGACTGACCTGGACACTGCTTGACTGGAATGCAGACATTCTTGGCATTCCTTGCAAAGCCCACCTTGCAGTAGCATTTCTTGTTGCAGGTCTTGTTGATAATGGTGCAAGGTTCCCCGAGGGTGGCGCAAGTTGTATCGCAAGCGGAGCCGCAGTCAAAGAACTCGTTCACTCCACATTTCTCTGGAGGTAAATACAAAAGTCACATTTTTTTGGTGATATTAGGCAAATAGCGGTAGACTAATCCAGTATGGAGCAAACCAGTGGATGAGTTTTGGTAGAGAATTACCTTGAATAAAATACCCCAAAAAGAAGGCCCAATAAGGAAACCACAGTGCTTCTGAATTATATAAGAATGGTAAATTTTAAGAAAAGTGGAAATGAATCTAGATTTTGAAGAATCAAAATGATATGGGGGGTGGTAGGGAAGAAACGCAAAAGCGGGGAATAATTGTCCAGACGAGCTGCTGTACACAATGCCAATTCCCATTTGAAAACCACCTGTTCTCATACAAAAATTTCAAAAGTGAACCAACCCCTGAAATTCACTGATTGCGAAATAATTACCAGTTCTATGAAGCGAAAGTATGTTCCACTGTGGGAGATATAATAGAGATAGAGCATATAGTAAAAAAAACTAAGCGAAGTAAAAAAAGTGTTGAGGGTTTTCTTACGACACTCAGATTCCTTGATGCATTTCTTCTGATAGTCTCTGACAAAGCCAGGTTTGCACTTACAGCCTCCCCCCTTGACGCAGGACTCCGTGCAGGCTGTAGTAGAAGGGTCCTTACTATTGGCGCAAGTGCGGGGACATTGGTCTCCACAGGCGGAGAACATTGCGTTCAGGTCTCCTCCGCAAGATTCTGCAACCAGCGGTAGGCATATAAAGTGACTGATACAGACCAAATTTTCACCTTGTTTGATGTACCTTATATATTCTAAAACTCATCCTAAGTACACATCACGAAGCTGGTGGGCGGACGCATCCACCGCCAATACCTGGACAAACTTAACTACTCAGCGACTCTCAATGGAAAATTTGAAACAGAAAATCAGAAAAAGATCTATCACATCTTTTGATAGAACTGCAGTTCCGCTGAGGCTGCAGTCTACAGATTGAAAAATGTCCTCACGCTAGCTAACCCCCAATAGAAGAGAGAAGCCAGGAGAATACATAAGATTCACAACTCACGGTAAGGTTTATCATCCACACATAATCCTGTGTCATCCTTGCACGTGCCTTTTGGACAACGGCAGTAAGGACGACAGACCAGGGCCGACTGGTCTATTCCCTCGCAACCCAAAGGTTCGTCTTTTACGCAGCGCTCGTCCAAGCAGGACGGCTCGCAGGCATCGTAAACTGAGGGCAGGGGACAGTCGAAGGGCTGGGCTGAAAAAAATCATCAATATTAAAATCCTGAAAATTTCGTTTTTTAACAATCTCATCTATCTAATCTAGAGGATGGACCACCAAACAACTCTGGCTTTAATACACACTCCTTCTTTTATTCGCAATCATACATCATAACATAAATACTCTTCTATTATTCTGACTCTTGACATGGTAAGAATTAGGTTCTGCATTTACTTTCGTCCCTGACTTATTCTATCATTCACTTTCATACATGATATTCTCGTTTCACAACCTTCTTCGTTTATTCGCTCTAGGTACCCAAACCATTTTCCAATCTCCCTTTCTTAATTGTATCTTTCATTCGGATTTGAAGCATTTTGATGGTTTTCACAATCCCCGGTGTCAACGCTGTTGCCTAATAGAAACAACATCGACATAGTCTGTTCCGCTCTGTTGAGTTTGCACTTGCAAGTACACCCTCAATGTGAATGATGCTTAAAAGCATGCGTCACTATGAATATTTGCGCATTACCATGAGCAAACTTAAAATAATGTATAACTCACGACACTCCCTGATGTCAATGCAGTCTCCGTTTCGGTCCCGTCTGAAATTGAGTTTGCACTTGCAGGCGGGCGTACAGGGCAAGTCCCGTCTGCACCTGAACATGATCCCGATGGTGGCACATGTCTCCGGGGGACAGGAGTAACTGCACATGTCAAGGACCTGGTTCTCGCCACACACTAGAAACATAACTATAGCGTAAAAACAGTTTTAAAAGGGCTCCCAAGCCAAGGTCTCACCAGAGTTAACGAGATAACGTTTTTATTGACTCCAAATATTTAAATATATATCTCTTGGCCTTTTTTTTTTACATGAGCTCCACACAGGAGGCCCTGAGAAAAATAATTTCCCTCGGGGCCTATGTTATCTTTGGGGATGCTGTGTGGAGGGTTTTTTTGAGGAAAGGAAGGAAGCGTTCTGAGAAGGAAGAGGGTTTAAGGGGTGGGTAGGAAATCTGGGGTTCAGTATGTCTTGGTCATCCGCCTAGACAAACCTCCCCCCATGAACCCAGGCACCCCTGCTAAATCACCAAACGTAGCGAACTACTTGGGGTGACCTATGGCAGAGGTGTTGGTTATCCAATAAAGGTTCCCGGGGCGGCGGTACCCATTCCCGCCTCCCAAATTGTTATATTTTGGCATAATTTTATTGAGTTTCTAAAATCTTTTGTTTTTATTACAACGTGAAAAATAAGAAATATATAGCACTTTTAAAATAACTCAGAAGCATTCCGAAATTCCTTGAGAAATTCAACCGTCATTATTGGGACTTGTAGATAAAAATCTTTAAAAGCAAGAAGGGTAATGTGACTACCGGCATTATCGCACAACATTCCCAACTGCCCAGAAACAGTAGCACTACGACACCATCGAAGCCAGAGTCAAGTAATTCTCTCAAAAGCTTGGCAAACTGTACAGGGCCCGCATGTACTTGAATAGTACCCAACTACTAACACTGTACAAATCGCAAATGCGCCTCACCGTTGAATTGGGCAGCCACCTCTGGTTTGGCGCTCCAAAATACTTCAAATACGTTTGACTCTGTGCAGAAACGGGCGGTCGGTTAGATAGATTCCTCTAATACTGTCCTTGTTCTACCGGTTCTTCAATGGAAGTTGCTCCAAGGAACTAGCGTCATTAATGCCTTTGGCTTCGGTAAATAGTCGGGAAGCATTCCAGATGCGCGCCCATCATAAGGATACTATTGACATTTGCCACGTTGTTTCTACGACTCGTTCTCAGTTGCAGAACGATCTGCCGGCCTCTATGTTTCCTCCCTACTACAACATGTTCACTCCCTCGACCCCTCGAAAAGACCCTCTACATAGGATCTCCAAAGATTAAGGGTTTATGGTAAGAAATAATTTGTTGAACTCCCCTGAACTTCTTTCGTTGATATGTTTTCATGTACCGAGTAGATCAGTTCGTCACAAATTACCTTATCATTGTAATAATACAGGATCTAATGCTGAATTATATTCCATTATAAATCGTCTGCATATGCTTGGGAATAAATATGTTGTTGATGATGTGATAAATATTGACAAATTATCAACATACAAATATTATTTAATTAAAGCTGTTTGTCAGCGCTTCTCAGTTGGATCATAATCAAATATACTTTGAATGTTTATATTCTTCATCAATGTTTACTTCTTTTCTAATTTAATATTGTTTTGGATTTGGATTTCTAAATTTATTTTTGTTACGTACTTTACTTAGTTATTTTTTTGGTTCAAAACACCATACATGTAAATTGTAAATGAGGTTTTCTTTTTCCGCTTTATGCTGTCACTTCGATTTGTACTTTTTAATTTTTGGCTTATGAATATTTTTTCTTAACTATGCATATTCTGCATCCATTTCAAATTATTGTAATTCCTATTTAAAAGCCGTTAATCGGCGTTAATTCATCTTATATATAAAAATCAATATTTGTTTGTTTGTTCGTACTTTATGCGCTGCCATACCGTTCATCCGATTGCGATGAAACTTTGGTGATTTGTTGTGCTCACGCCCGCGAAGGTTATAGGCTTTATATAATGATAAACTCTGGCGTTATGAAATTCGTATAAATGAAAATATGTGTATTTCATGTATTTTAGCGGCAGGGAGAAAAGGCAGGAGGGGGAGGGACCGGGGGAAGGGGTTCGCAGGAGGAGTGACGAGGGATGGGGGAGGCAGGGAAGATGGAAGGGGAACGCGAGAGGGGGAGGAGACTCGAGAGGGGACACACGGGACAGGAAATGCAAGGAGAATCAGGCTTGACGTTTGATTAATTAATTCATCAAACAAAGAGTTATATAAAATAAAACCGATCAATTTAATAAGCTCACCGCATTTATCAGGGCTTACGCACTCTCCGTTGGCGTTCTTGAAGAAGCCAGTCTTGCACTCGCATGCAGGTGCGCACTCTATATAGTCGCATGTCCTGTTCTGACCGAGGTTGGCGCAGTCCTCCGCGCATGCACTCACGCAGGGGCTGTATTGCATGTTCTTCTCGGGGCAGACGTTCACTTCTACAAAAAGATATTTGATAAGAACACAAGCTTTTTTAATTGAAACACTATCTATATCTGACAAATAATCTGACAATATCATAATTCCTCCTTCTTTGATATTAGCGTAGTGATAAAATATCGCTTGTGCTATAAATAGGGACTTATCCAGCAAAAACTTAAACCCACGAAACTGGGAAGAAACAACGCGCAATAACTCTCAACTACTAACAGAACAGATAATACGAAGAAGTGTGATCCATATTTTTTTTACCACAACGATGAACAAGATGATAAATAAGACGATGAACAAGATGATGAACAAGGCGATGAATAATATGATAAACAAGATAATGAACAAGACAATAAATAAGATGATAAATGAGACGATGAACAAGATAATGAACAAGACGATGAACAATATGATGAACAAGACGATGAACAAAGCGATAAATAAAACGATGAACAAGACAATTAACAAGACAATGAACAAGATGATAATTAAGAAGATAATGAACAAGCCGATGAATAATATGATGAACAAGACAATGAACAAGATGTTAAATAAGACGATGAACAAGATAATGAACAAGACGATGAACAATGTGATAAATAAGATGATGAACAATATGATAAACAAGACAATGAACAAGATGTTAAATAAGACGATGAACAAGATAATGAACAAGATAATGAACAAGCCGATGAACAATATGATGAACAAGACAATGAACAAGATGTTAAATAAGACGATGAACAAGATAATGAACAAGATAATGAACAAGACGATGAACAATGTGATAAATAAGATGATGAACAAGATAACAAACAAGACGATAAGCACAATTATTCACGCAATATTTATGGGATTGGTAGGTATGCATTCGCAAAGACTTAGTCGATATGAAATATCAATAAAATCCTATAATTGTCCCACCTACCCAATCTACCCATCCTTAAATGTCACCATGACCAATATAATTGTGGCAAGAAAAATACCTAACTTTATAAAAGGTGACAGAATGCTCTTGAAGCTCAGTAGTTATATTAACATCTGAGACGGGGCGGACTATTTATAATAAAGCAACAAGCGTGGAAGAAATATTGTGAATTTTTATTTCAATACATTATTTAAAGATTCACGTTGTGAAGTGAAGCATTTAGAACCTGGAGACGTGTTGCCCCAGCCGCGATGAGTGAGTCTTTGTTTTACATACTCTGATCTGGGCTTATCTTATGTTCTAGGAGTCCAGATTTGAACCATTGACTAAAACTGTCATTAATGAATGCATAAAAACTTAATCGTCCCATATAAATAGTAATAGCAAGCAGATACTTTAATAGTACACAACTGCTAGCCCTGTACAAATCGCAGGTGCGCCCCACGGTTGAATTTGGCAGCCACCTCTGGTCTGGAGCCCCCAAATACCTGAAAAAAACCCTTGACTCTGTGCAGAAACGGGCGGTCCGTTTGATAGATTCTCCTAATTTAACAAATGGATTGCAATCTTTAGAGCACAGGCGCCAGATGGGAATGCTGTCCTTGTTCTACCGGTATTACAATGGAAGATGCTCCGAGGAACTAGCATCATTGATCCCCTCGGCACCGGTGCATAGTCGGGAAACATGCCAAACGCGCGCTCAACATTTGTAAACGGTTGACATTAGTCACATGAGAACGGGTCGTTTCTACGACTTCAGGAACAAATCCAAAGTAATGACCGGTTTATGGATTTCAATTGCCTCCGTAATTAGGCGTGCTCTGTAAGTTTTGGGTCTTCCCAGGACTTCAGGAACAAATCCAAAGTAATGGCCGGTTTTGGATTTGTTCCTGAAGTCCTGGGAAGACCCAAAACTTACAGAGCACGCCTAATTACGGAGGCAATTGAAATCCATAAAAACCCCATCAATATTAACAGAAACGACGGAGCTAAGCTCAATAGTTCTTGGTATCCAGTAATTGACGGCTACACCAAAGCTAAACGCAAAAAACCATGCTGAATTTTTTCTAACACCAGCTCGTAGAGAAATGGAGCTGGCAGCACGGTATCGCTTCGACACACATAAGTAAACACTCTCACCAATATCATTGACTCATCTGCCCTGATGATGGACACTGTAACGCTGTCCGAAACGTTGGCTAAAGAAGGGGGTAGCAAAACACGGCATAACACCCCAAAAATCATAACAAAAATACTTTTTGGCCGTGAAAACCTAAAAACATAATAAAATTGTTATTAACATAACAAAAAAAGCGTAGACCACTAAAAAAAGTTTTTTCATGACCTAACTATGAAGTAATATAAGAAACAATTTTTTTAAAATACCGCTTTATGGCCAAAACTATTTTTGAGGTTTGAGATGTTCTAATTTTTTACATTCTTATAAAATTGTGCATAAAATAAATAAAAAACCACTTTTTCGCTTACTGGCGTAGTGCAAATACGACACGCAATTTCAAATTTTGTAGGCAAGAGAATCAAAATATTTTCTAGCGAATAAATTCCTCTTATAGACGATATACCTAATAATGAAAAAAATGGCTTACTGCAGTCTACAATTGGTATGCACTTCCCCCCAGCAGTTTCCCTCACGAAACCCTCATCACAGATGCAGCCAGCAGTGCATTGCGAAGTGCACTTGTAGTTAGTGATGCCAAAAGTGGCACAAGTCCTGACACAATCATCATTGCCGCAAGTCGAGTACACTTCGTTAGCAGCCGGACACTTGGGAACTGTAATATCAAGACATTGGGTCAACAAAACAAACGTAAGCAAGCAAAGTGGACAAATTCAGCTTGTCCAAGTCAGGAGTGATGAATGTTTTTGTTTTTTAATGACTGCATCTGGGACGTTTTCTAATAGTCGCGTTAGGGGATCAAGTGTATTGTGAGTTTGATTTTAGACTGCGACTAGCAGTGGTTTCATTGTGATTATAGATAGCGATAAAACTTCCGTATTGAAAAATTAACCTTTATAAACGTACCACTGTCCCGGGAAACATTTATAGTATAACTAACAGTTCTGCCTCAGGTCACCCAGATGGTTTGGGGGGATGGCCGGGATTAGGCTACTGCCGGTGACTTAACAGGGGTTCATGGAATATGGTGTGTCCAGGTCATTGTGGCGGATGCGTCTGCCAGCTGTGGCGGGCTGGATAGATTGAAGGAGACCCTTTGACCTCTTCAGCCTGACGCTCTCGACCCATTGCCTTGCATCGCAGCAGGAGGGATGGATTCATACTGATATAAATAATTTTACGTGTAAGAAGTAGCGTAAAGAGCTAAAGACTTATTTTGATAGATTTAAATATTCTTTTCAAATTTGTTAATGGTTTAACCACTCGGACACATAAGCTTGTTTACATGACAATGTGACATTACTAAACATATGTACGAGGCGTACCTGAGTTAAATAAACTGACCTTTTCTACTTCATCAAATCAGGTTCAATGTTCCTAGAATAGGTTCACGACTTGTATGTAAGTGAGTGTATGTTTATAATTATCAGTACATATTGAGATGGTATCTTTTTGGGTATAATATATTCTACAGAATGTTTTCTTGGTGTTGTGAAGCACATTATGCTCCATTAAGTTATCAATGTTGTGTTTGTCTTTTGTTTGTGACAGTATTATTAGTAATTGTATTTGTGAGCGCTTTGATATTAATCACTATTTAAAAACCTTTAAGAAAAATAAAAAAGCGATCTCCAGTTAAAATTTTTAGATTTTCACCGAAACTGTCCCTATCCACACAAGTTCCGGATTCGTCCTCGCAGTTTCCTTCAGAGCAGCGGCAGCGGGGGCTGCATCGCTTGTTGTTGAGTTGCCACTGACAGTCGGCTGGCTTCACCACCGTCGTGTAGCAGCGCTGGTCCACGCAGAGGTCCGGGCAGGCCTCGTACGCTGTCAGCTCGGGGCACTCAATGTTAGGGGCTGCAATCACATCACAATGTTAATAAAAGGAAAAAAGGAAAGGATGTTGGAAAAGGAAAAGGAGGAGAAGCAGAAGGAGAAGGATGATACGAGCTAGTACTCACGACACTCCCTGATATCGATGCACACCCCATTTAGCCTGTAGAAGTTGAGCTTGCAGTTGCAGGCGGGTGGAGGCGGGTTCTTGGGGTCGTAGGCAGGACAGCTGGTGGCGGCTGCAGTGCCAATCAGATGACAGGACTCATAGGGACAGGGGCTGCCGTACTCAGAGAACTCCTCATTGACACCGCACTCTAAATGAATACAACACATTAAACAGAGTTTTGTTCGTCGTAACTTGCAAAGTGTTCAAATGAGTATGAAAGGCTGACAGCCAACGCGTTGTACTGATCAACTATTACAGGAGAACTTCAGAGAGAAAAGTTTCCTTATAATATCTTAGTATGTCTACGTCAACATTGAGTGAACAACTCGGAACTTGTGTACTAATTCGTATTTATCAACTTGTATACTGAAATGGATGCATAAAATAAGTTATTTTTTAACAAATATCCACCAAAGGTTTTTTTTAAATCTTTAATAAAATAATATTTGTTATTAATTAAAAATCGTTAGAGAATATTTGTTTTCAAATATTCGATAAAGGTTTATTTAAAATTGAGTAGAAAGATGGATTAGTTAAGTTATTTTACGAATATTTAACAAAAATTTATTTCAAATTAAAAAGATCTTCGGCATGTAGCCCGTACTATTACTTGAAAATTATATCATAAACATATAGTAAAGTAATAACTTACCACACTTTTCAGGAGTAACACACTCATTGTTCGTGTTCCTGAAGAATCCAGGTTGGCAGTCACAGCCAGGGGCGCACTGTGGAGTTTCGCAATTCCTTTCCTCGTCGCTCCGACCAAGAGTCACGCACTTTTCGGCGCAAGAAGAAACGCAAATAGAAAACGTCTCATTCTTTCCGGGGCAGATGTTTATTCCTGGAATTTAAACAAACACATTCTGCTGCTAGACAAAGCTCAAAAGAGGAGTAAGGAATCTTTTCATCCACTGGCGGTTATTGATCTCCACGGTGAAACTCACTCAAATCCATCGCTTTAATAAAAAATTTAAATTTCTTCACCGAAATCCATTAATTCTAACTAGAAAAGCAATCAATATTATTAATCAGGGAGTAAATAAGTAATGGCAACACTGGAGTACAGTTATACAAAATCTTTCATACATCTAAATAAAGGGTCTCCACTGGTTCACTACTATTATGGATAATATGGGGGAAAGCCCTTACAAACACCTACTTGTACACAAACATACCACAAGATTTAGAGAAGGAAAGGGCCTAAAAACTCCTCGAATATTAAATAAATATGGAAGCCGTACTCTTGAATATCTAATACCAGTGATTTTCAATAAAATCAATAAAAACATAAAATTTGAAAAAAATGAGAGACTAAGTCCTAAAATGATAAAACTATGGTTGAACGAAAACTCCATGTATCTTTGAATATCTTAATATAGCTGCCTACATATCTTTTATTAGATAGGTATATTGAAATATCTTATATATTCATAGTTGTAAGTTAAATTATCTAATACTACTATGTGATCTATTCTAATGTTTCCTTAAAACTATAAATGTATTTACAAATATTTTCTTAGATATTATATTAAGAATGTTTAAATTGTTAGAACCTGCAGACAAGCTGCCATATGACAGCTTTGTGGGTCTACTCTAATTCTTGTACAAAATGTTCTGTAATTTTAATAAAAAAAAATTTTTAAAAAATTAAAAACAAATATATAGAGTCACTAGCTGGGTTACCCGGCTTCGCTCAGGACAACATTCGAGAGCGTTCTGGAATGTTTCACAATTTATTTTTTTTATTTATTTATAGCGGACCCGACAGACGTTGTCCTGTACACAACTGTCGGGACAAACTTAAATTAAAATAGAATAATATTGAATATTCGATACTGCGATGGTAGCACAGTCTGCCGGATCCAATGTAAAACATTCCAAAATCAACAACTCCTTAGAAATAAAAAAAATAATTAAAATAACATTTTCCAGTGGACCAAATTGTGAATCTAAACCATTCTCGAATCCCCTTGAACCCACACAAAAAATTTCATCAAAATCGGTCCAGCCGTTTACGAGGAGTTCAGTGATATACACACGGACAGAAGAAATATATATATATTAAGATTTAAGTCCAAGGTTGTCTTACCACAATCCTGAGGCTTTACGCAGGTCCCTTTAGCATTCCTGTAATAGCCCTCCACACAGATACAGCCGGAGCCACAGCTCGGCCTGCAGGCGATGTTGGTAAGGCCAAGTGTGGCGCAGCTTTTGACGCAGGAGTTGTTGCCACACTTCGTCCACACCTCGTGAGGACCCTTGCATACCTGGGGGTCTGTAAATAAATATTAAAAAAAATAGAATTTTGTCCTGTTGCGCAAAGTACTTATTTTAACTAGCTATTTTAATCACAAGAGCGAAATATTAGAATCTACAAAACAACTAAATACTTTGTAACAAAAGTTAAAATAATGTTTGAAATGACTTGTCACAAATAATATAGGTATTAATATTTCATATAATTCGCACGGATTTTAAAACACAGTTGGTGTACCTATTTCAAAGGCAAATAATAATGAAAATACTAAAATTTTTACATTAGCTCGATAAAAATATCATCTTTGGGGATGCTGTGTGAAGATCACTAAAAGATGCTCCGAGGAACTGGAGTTACTGATCCTTTCGACGCTTGTGCATAGATGGTAGTCACGCCGAACGCGCGCCTAACATTGTACCCGGTTGACGTATGTAACACTAAAACGGGTCGCTTCTACGATTCGTTCTTGAGTTTAACATCTCAGATATGGAATAGTATGCCGGCCTCTGTGTTTCCTCCGTCCAATAACGTGGATTCCTACAAGACTCATAGTCACTCCGCCCTCTCCTCCAACAGAACCTCCACACAGCATTTTCACATATGACAGATGCCCTAAGGAAAATCATTTTTTGCAAGGCCTTCTGTGGAGCTAAAGTAAAAAAAAGCGAAAATTGTGAAAATATTTAATAAAATACGTCTCCTTTAACAAACAGCAAAAATCTCTAAGGATATGTAATATTAAAAATGATGATAATTAAGAGAAAATTGTGAAAATGTTTAATAAAACATGACTCTTTTTAAATAAAGCAAAAATTTCGTCGGAAAGGACTTTAGTATTTAAAGAAACACCGTGAATTTTTTTAAATGAATTTTAATTTTTTAATTTTTTTTAAATCTATTACATGGTAAATACAACAAGAAAATATGTTATCATTAATTTTCGCAGTCAACTTTGTGTTTTTTTTCTATAAAGAGAAATTCACAAAATAACCGTATTGGCTCTACAAACGTTAAGATATGAAAAAAAAACATATTTGTAAGAACTTAAAACTTGTAGCTTTCAAGAGAAATATATTAAATCAAGTGGAATATAATTCACCTATTTGGTCCCCTTTCTATAAAGTACACTCTAACAAAATAGAACGGGTTCAACACAAATTTCTTGAGTACATAAATTTCAAGCTCAAAATCCCAATAACAAAACATTAATTATTTAAGTTTGATGAATCGACTTAATTTAATTACGCTATCTGACATAAGAAACATTTCAGACCTAATTTTATTATGCAGAGTCATGAACAACCTAATTGACAGCCCTGCCATTGTTACTACTATTAAACTCCATGTACCGACAAGGAATACTAGACAAAATATTACATTCTTTTGAAACACATACACAATCAACTATCAATCACACTCACTTACCAATAGGATGCATGATTTAGGCAACAAGTTTGGTGATATTGTAGATATATTCGCTGATTCCCTTTATAATCTAAAATGCAATTTAAACCAACACTTTGTGGAATCCTACAAATTATTGTAACGTGTAATATATTTAACGATTTGATGTGTTATTGTAATGTTTTATATTATATTTTATTCTATGTTATTGTCAAATGTTGTATTGTTTCAAATATTTCACGGTTTTACGCTATATTCTTCAAAAACTACCTGTATATTTTTAAAATCTTTTCATTTTTATAACTTTTGATATAAATTCTATGTATGTATAATCCTTGATATCTTAAATATTATTTTATAATCTATGTAAAAGCCCCTATGGGCGCATAACAACAATAAATAAATAAATAAATATTATATCGGTAGAAATAAACAAAAAACAAAGCAATCTCCTCCCTCACTCCACAAGCAACATGTTCCACTACAATGATGGTAGTTGCAGTTAATTCAATACGGGGTTATTTGTATTTGTTTAAATAAATGTATTTTAGAACTTACCACCGCCAGAAGAATCGCATTCCTTTTCATTTGCTACAGACACTCTATTGGCCGAAACAACATTGAAGAAAAGGCCGACAACCAATATTGATACAAATGGCTTCATGTTGGATTGCTTTTTTCTGTAAAAAATGTATTTTTTTATTTTCCAATGAACTTCACGATACATGTAAAATAATATTTCAAGGTTCACCAAACAACAAAACTATAAATATATCTATAATACAATACGATACTCTGTTTTACTGCAACTGTTCACTTCTCTGTTAATAAATACAAGCCGAAAGGCCCGTTTATAATAGGAATAAGCGATAAGGCTAGCTTTACACTCGTAATTAAAAATTACGGATGACGTAAGATTTTGAAAGGTTACTCCCTGGAGCGTTTACATATGCATCTGACTTGTGGTAATTAATGATCACGGAAGTGTTTCGGAAGTTCGACCTGTGTAACTGCTCATGCGACCGTTTACATCTGTAAATTTATTTGCGGTAAGATGGCTTCCTTTCAACAACGACCTGCTACTGTCAAATTTACGCGATTTTGTCAATAAAGTCGAAAAGGACCAAATAAAGTGCTGAAATAGAATTTGGCTTTAATTAACAACTCTCCACGCACTTTTTTGCCGTCAAAGGCGAAAATTAATGGATTTCTTTCATTTTATTCGAATGACAGCTACCTGACAGCTGCCGACAGCAACCGACTTCGTATACGTAATTTTAAAAACAGAAATATTGAGATTATAAAGGTTTGGACCGATAATTGAATAGAAGGATGCTCATTTTCAGAAAACTCAAATAAGTAGAAATAAATACTAGTTTTATAGGAAAAAAATCCAATTAAAACAAATGTCTTTTGATTTTTGACATTTCGCAACGGCGCATTTTGGTACTATTTCTTACAAAAAGTCCCCCAGCTTATCAAACTGATTTTATAAGCTGTGAGAAGGCTGTAATTTCGCGCGGACGCGATTAGACCTGTCAAAAAACTTCCGGAAGAAGAAGTTCTGTAACATGCTTTAAATTACGTTAAGTGACTTTTGGTGTCGTTTACATTGGTAATTTGGCCATAATTCGCTTACACGAGCGAATTACGGAAAAAAAACTTACGAATGTAAAGCCAGCCTAAGAATAGGCCGGTGCCGTAATCCGTAATATTTTAGATGGTCGTTTATAATTGGAATAAAAATAGAATAGAATATGCCCATAGAAGTGACTATACCGCTGTCAATTGCCTATGTCAACTGTCAACCGGGAGATTATATTAGATTATAGAAGACATTCATTTCTACATATTAGATCACTTTCGTCTTCAGGGAATATAAATAAAATTCGGTAAAATATCTTTTCACCCCGCGTAAATATTTGTTCTCAAAATTATTATTCAACCAAACTGAATGGTAGATACCATAGAGTATTGATCGAAAATACATAAATCTCAGCATATATCTAAGCTTTCTGCAATCCGTAACCGTAAAAGATAAAGTTGAACCATCTTTTCGGTTATGGAAAAAATGACAGATTATTGCCATCTATTATAAACGGTTACACAGGTTTCCTATCTTCCAACTTCTACGGCCTAGGGCTTATCGAATACGGATTAACAGACTATTCCTATTATAACGGGGCTTTACTATATTGCTCGTTCCCCGGTACATGAAGGCCTCCGTGTTTAAAGGTGGGGGGGGGGTTAGCATATCTTTTTGAATAACTCACTAATAAAAGCAAATGTTTCCTCTAAAATCGTGAAAAATCGATTTCTCTTATGGCCTATATTTATTAATGTGAACCTACGACACTACCGTATTAATAATTGGAACAATTTTTGTTTAAAAAAAATATTATTCAGTTTGATCAAGTATTTTCAACTCCAAATTAAATTTGGTATGAAAAGGGCCGCGCAGCCGTTCCCCTTAACGAAAAATCCCTACAACAGGTCAAACATTGAATTAAGAGCTGGTTCACACTACGTTATCAAATATAAAAGATCATAGCACGCCAAATAACGCTCTCCATACAATCCCTTCAGACCGTTCACACGTAAACGTTTTTAAGCGCAGATCAATCATAGACAATACACATCTCAGACGTAACCGCTCCAGACGCGATATCCCAGAAGATAACTCTCCCCTTCTCCGACTAAAACAGGAGAGGGGGTCATTGTAATTACGGAGCTGCCTAGACCCGTGGATGACAGATTTCAGTACAAAAAATATGCATTCCGTTGCCGCTCCCTAATTCGACTGACCCCCTCTCCCAAGAAATATTTGATAGCCTCGTGTGAAAGGACAAAAGATAAGCGCTCGCGAATCTTGAGAGCTGTTACACAAATTTAAAAACTAATACCTATCAATAATTCAAAAATTCACTTTTTTTTGAAGAACGAATAAGCACTAGAGCCAGAAATTCAAATGTTAAATCTTATAACATTCCAGTTTGTTAAACCTCTTACGGGCAAAGAAGTTTTAAATATAATGCAACTAAGCTATTCAATTCTCTATCCACGGACATTAAAAAAACGCAAACCACGAATTTATTTAAAAGTAAAATCATTGATTACCTCCAATAAATATATCCATTCGGAGTATTTCGTAACATATTTATACTTGAATTATTGTATCATGTAAAAAAAAAAACAGATTTAATTTTTAATATTATTTTTTAATTATTGTAATATCTAAACAAAAAAACAGGGTAACAGCCACTGTGTAAATTGCCATCTCAACATAGGCGCTTCACACCTAGTGCGATGCGATTAATGTAACCAATGTAATATTAAAATTGTTTTCTAAATTTTAAAATGGGTATTCCAGCAAATATGTTAAACTACAACACAATTTTAAACGATATGAATATGCTTAAATTGTCAGACAGAAGAATTTTCACTGACTTGGTATTTTTATATAAAATTCTAAATGATTTAGTTGATAGTCCGGTATTACTTCAATTGATAAGCTTCCGAATTCCACTTCGTAATACTAGAAGTCAAGATTTATTTCAGTGCAGAAATTCTGGGACTAACTACCATATGTATTCCTCTTTGCCCAGAATACTAATGGAGGGAAACAATTATACCAAGTCAGTGGACATCTTCAATTTATCTTTGAATAAATATAAAATATTGTTATTGAGGCAGTTTAGTTATGTACAATAAAATGTTTTTTCTATGCTATTATATATGTAAAAGCCCCGAAAAAGGGCGTTTATTTATAAATAAATAAATAAATAAATAAAATAATAAATAAATAAATTGTGAAAGATCTTATTTGTGTAAAGATGTGTTGTGTGAATGTTTGTAGGTTCATAATAACGTAATAGTATATAATATCAAGTAAGGGCCCGTTCCCACTTCTGTTTAAAAATTGGAAGACAAAAAAAGGATGTCAGACACCCTGTTCAAAAAATAGAACAATAAAAAATGGTTGTACACGCAGAAGCTGAGTGCATGCTTCCTTGCTACTGGTTTCGGGCGGGTGGGGGGTTCAGAGCTCGATGCAGTAGAGCTCACGCCGGAACGACAAGGCGGCAATTACGGACAGCTTTATACGAACTAATGACTGCGCTGGCCATCCAACCGACAAAACGTGACGGATCTGACTCTTAATTCAGACAAGTGTGAACAGCTCCGTATATCCGCTACATCCGATTTATACCCGGAAAGACGTCCGATTTTTAAACAGAAGTGGGAACGGGTCCTAAGCTAGAAGCCACCATCTCCAGAAAAGTTTTCTCAAAAAACTCAACGTGTAAACACGCTGCAAGGTTCACAGAAAAATTATTAATCCCAAAAGAAAACCAAACAATATATCAAAAAGGACCCTACCGCATGGCAATTAAGTATACCTTCCAATTAACAATAAGCAAATATAACAATTAACATTAAGCAAATATATGTACACGATATTACTCAAATTTAAATCATCACTGAAAACGTTTCTTTAACACAAATGTCATTACACTATAACAGGTCCGTAGCTAGGGGGGGGGGGGCATTATGGGGCAATGCGCTACCTTAAATACCTCCTACCTTAAGAAATACCATCGACTATGATGGTACCTAATATAAACCTTAATAAATGAAAAGCCATTGATACTGCAGTTACTTTTCTAAAGTTCATTGTTAGCAATGATCAAGAATTACCTCGTGTACAAATACTTATTATCTACCTGGTGAAAGAACACAAGGTAATTCTTTATCATTGTTAAATTAATAACTAAATGTTTTGATGATCCAATTAAGTATTCACCTCACACGGTGACCGGACAACTCGGAATGAAACCAACTCAGAACCATCTCAGATAAGTCATTTAGAGTGATAAAAATATATATAAAAAATTGGTTAGTTAGGTTACGTTAGGTTAGGGTTATCGGCTAATTTAAAATTATTGTTTTCATAGCTTTTAATGACTTTTCAAGGAGGTGTTGAGTTGACTTTATTCTCAGTTGGCATGGAACCGCCTCACACATGTACGACGAAAATCGATTCAACAGATCAGATCAGGTTACATTTTTACTTGCGCCCTACCTGTAATTACCGCTGCCCTATTTTAAATTCAACTCTGGTTACGGCCCTGCACTATAAATGAATACCTTACGTAAATTAAATACCTCTGTTTTTTATTTGCGTATAATTTAACATGTTATAATTGTTGGTATATTATAATAAAAGAAATATAAAACTTTTTCCACTTTAATTTTATTGCCGGTAATCGGTTTCAGCTCGCTAGAGCTATCTTCAGACTGGTGCAAATTATTCTCAGTCCACGGTTTATATACACAATATATGAGGAAGGGAAAGCGGGGTGGTCTAGAGGATTTTAATCAATTATATTAATTACATTTGTTACTAAGTCGTTTTAGACTGTCGAATTTCTAAATATTTTGGTAATTCCAGTAGGCTAATTACCTTGGGTTTGTAGCTCACTTCAATATTTTTCAGGGAAAAACATTACAAATAATATGAATTATTAATGACCTAATTTTATTATCAAATCGTTATTATATTAATGATGCATGGGATTTTCTTTTATTGGTTTTTGAATGGATACATGTTACATTGGAGTAGGAATGGTTATTATATTAACTAAATAATATTTTTATTTCAAAGTTATTGTGAAAAATTACAATGGATAAAAAAGTGGAGACCAGGCAATGATTCTAATTGCTTATTCATTACAAAATTTTGGTCTATTTTTTTTAGTTAAGCTGGAAATTTCCAAAGATTCTAGTCTATCTAGTTTATGACCGATGAAAAATAAAAAATAAAATTAAAAAAGATGGCTCTAGCGAGCTGAAACCAGTTACGGTCAATAAAATTTAAGTGAAATTTAATTTAATTTAGTATATTTGCGGCACGTTCCAGAGTGGAAGATACTATCAGTATCGCCCTGGTGTAAGACCACCATTCAGAATTGAAACGTTGCTTGAAATGGCTTTAGCCGTGTTTAGTGACCAGATCTGAATAGCCAGGTACTTCCCCACCTTCCTCTTCCCTATCTCCTTCCCTTCCCCCACTACCTTCAGCCTCACAACATACCCCAATTGGGGATGCCATAGTCTCACTGGCTCCAGACGGGAGCAGTTGGGACTCTTGTGCGGCATTTCATATAAAAAAAATAAAAATAAAAGTGGAAAAATTTTTATATTTGTTTTATTGCAATATTTTATAATTGAATTCCACCATGAATTATCAGTTTCAAAAATAGAAATTATAGTTAGGTTTAATAATTTAATGTGTATTTATTGGGTTAACGAAGGAATAGGATGCACGTATATGTTTGACCTTTTGTGACGTTTCACAACATTGGGAAAAAATTCCTTAGAATGTGGTCAAAAAATATTGAACTATGGAGTGCCGCAGGGCACGGTGCTTAGACCAGTATAATTCAACATTTACGAAAAAACTGAAATTGTTGAATTACTCTACAAGCTACATAAATAAAATCAAAAAGATTTTAAAACAAAGAAATCAACGGAGTATTGTATTGATATTAGAGAAGAGAATAATAGATTTGCACACTAGATCTTTGGTTGAATGGGTTGAACTTTAACTAGAATTTCGATGCTAGTAGATCCAAAGGAAATGAAAAATACACCCAACCTGACATAAATAAGATAATGTAGTTTCGAATTCAAAACTTACCGAAAGCAATATAAAGAATGATTATGGATGAATCAAATAACACAACCGCAGCTAATGAAGACACAGGCACAATGCGAAACATATGTTCTTGGAAACAAACAGAAAATCAATCAGTTAATATTAGTACACTTAACAGCCAATAGCATTAAATATTATTTATTTGATAAGAAAAACTTTAAAAAAAGATAAAAAAAATATTATAGTATGCACCGAGTCACGTCAAAGCCAGTAAGTACAATTTTATGACTTTAGAATTTAGAATCTCTAACTCATAAAAGCGATCCTTTTGTGGTGACAAAAGATTTTATATTAGACTAGCTGGTTCCCGGCATGCGTTGCTACGCTATTCAAAGAAATAAATTGTTTCTCCCTGCATGTCCATTCTCATGCGTCCCCGTTCCCCTCCCACGCCCCCTTCCCCTCCTGCGTTCCTCTTCCGCCTTCCTTCTCCCTCGTCGCTCTTCCCGCTAGCCCCACCTCCTTCGTTATCCTCCTCTTCTTGCCTTCCCTCCCTGCCGCTAACATATTATATGTAATATAAACGTTTTCAAACCACTCGCGCACCACCTGCAGTAATTTTTTTATGCAAATTTCATAATACCAGAGCTTACCATTTTATATAAAAACACTATTCTGCTAAAATACAATGGTCTGTACAAATTTTGAGTCAATCTATCGATTCTTTCCGAGATTCGGAGACCCAAGCGTACGGAATCTGAATTTTAATTTTTTTTTATACAAATTTTGTAACGTCCAAGCTTACCATTATACACGGTGACCGGAAACTCGTAGTACAAGCGGGAAACTGGGGAATCTACATCACAATTGGAGTCGATTTTGTGGTATAGCTTTTTTTGATTTGAGCTTTCGTTTTCGAGTAAATCGAGTCGGAAGTTGAATTTTTTTTATCAAATTCTTGTAAATTATTTGTGACGATCACAGTACCTAAGCAATAAAAACTATTTAAAAGAAAAACAAACAAAGAAATCCGGTTTTAAAGCATTATTTTGAAATCGCCCATCATTAAATTCAGTGTAAATGTAAAAAAATTCGGTTGCTACACAATTAACAGCAGACCGCATGTTCTGGCACCTTGTAGTTGAAATTGCGTTGCGAAAGTAAAGCTCTCTCTATTTCCTCGGTTCAATAAACACGTGGAAGAACAGACGAGTTGTAGTGTCCAAGATATGTCATGCCCCGCACCGATTTCGCTAGATCTCTCTACGCAACGCTACGTGTTCGAATCAATGTGAACAAGGTTATTATTGTTTTTCTATTTAAGAGACGGGTATGGGTACCGCCGCCGCGGGAACCACTTATTGGATAAAAACACCTCTGCCATAAGTCACCCCAAGTGGTTCGCTACAAATATTTCAAAATTACATTATCGAAGTTATGCATAATAGAAACAGAACATTTTCGACAGATACATTATACAAAGAAGCTAAACTATTCAGTCTCCGTAAACTATTTACACTGCAAACTACGAAATATATCTTTAAAAACAAACAGATTCGAAAAAAATGAAAATAGAATCAACATTAGATAAAATAATGTTCCCCCAAACGAATACCAAACAAATGCAAACTCACAGCAGTTTCATTGGACCTCGCACATTCAATATTTTACCGAAAAATATTCAGTAGTAACTAAACTTCCTCAATACATAAAGGAGTTGAAGTCGTGGCTTGACAATGTAGATATTGAAACGTTGTTTAATTTGTATTTCTTTATGTTTCTCACAAGCAGTACCTCAGAGCATTGAAGCATTAGAAGCAGTGAAGAGTTCCTCAGAGCATCTTCCATTGAAATACCGGTAGAACATGGATAGCATTCCCACCCGACGCCTGTGCTCTAAAGATTGCAATCCGTTCATTAAGATGGGAGAATCTATCAAACGGACCGCCCGTTTCTGCACAGAGTCGAGGGTATTTTTCAAGTATTTTGGAGCTCCAGACCAGAGGTGGCTGCCAAATTCAACCGTGGGGCGCACTTGCGATTTGTACAGGGTAAGCAGTTGTGTACTATTAAAGTATCTGCGGGCCCTGTACAGTACGCCCAGTTTTTGAGAAGCTATCTATTGAGCCCGCGAGCGACCCGAATGCTCTGCTGCCATGCGGGCATGCAGCCAGCTTTTTGCTGATCTGCAGGTCATGATCGAATTTTGACTTATTTATGACTCTCTTGGTTTCCTTTGCCATTTTATTGTATGCTGTTCTGTTTTCGGATGTTCTAGATGCGTTGTAGGCTCGGTAAGCCGCGTTTTTCCGTCGCACTGCTTCAGAGCATTGCCGACTAAGCCACGGCTTTGAGCCCACACCAGTTTCCTTAACAGAGGAATGGATGAAGCCATTCATCGCAGATGTGATGACTTCACCAATTTTCTGGGCACATCTTGACGAATCCGAAGTCCGAAAACAGACAGCTGACCACGGGAAAACATTGAAATGGGCCCGCAGACCGAACCAATCTGCTGACCTATAGTGCCACACTTTCCTTTTCAACCTCTCCTTTGGCGGTCTGAAGTTGACGGGGGTCGAGGTCGTCACCAAGCAGTGGTCTGACGATCCCAAAGGATGCTGTGTAGAGGGTTTTTCCAAGAGCTAGACAAACCTCACCCCATGAACCCGGGCAACCGTGCTAAATCACCAAACGTAGCGAACCACTTGGGGTGACCTATGACAGAGGTGTTGGTTCCCCAATAAAGGTTCCCGGGGCGGCAGTACCCGCCTCCCAAATTGAAAATTTTGAAGTTGAATTTAAAAACATGATTTTAATTTGAAGAGTATTCGTCACGTGTGATTATGAAAAAAAAATTGGTATAAAATGAGGTCGTAATAAAAAATAGGATTTCCACCTATAGAACCCCCTACCTAGAACCTATAGAATATATTAAACCCCCCCCCCCCCCTCCCCGGTGCTTGAAAATCTGCGGTTGAAGTACCCATACAGGGGGGGGGGGGGGGGGGGCGAAAAATTTTCCTCCGCCCCGGGCGGCCGACACCCACGCTACGCCACTGAACCACGCACTTGTTATAGTAATCCTTTCATCGTAATATTAATCCTTTTTATTTTCTTACTCTAAAATACTTACTTCGACTTTATATATTTTATAATTATATCATTTTTATATTCTTTCATGTATATACTTTCTATGTTCTACACTTTTCATTTTATTTTATATTCTACTATATTCTTCCACACTCTTCTATATTACTCTATGGTCATTTACATTCTTTTATATTCTTTTGTATTTTTTTAATATTTTTTAATATTCTTTAATATTATATTATTTCGTATATATATATTTTTTAATATTCTCGCACATTATTTATAGTGCATAGGTACATAGTGATACATGTTAATGAACTGCATACGAACATCGATCACCATAACACGAGCATGTATGTGCCTAGCATGGTGGTCGAAAAATCCCCAATTTATGTAATAAACTATTTAATCGAATAAAGAAAACTTTAAAAAATTAAAAAACCTCTTGAAATCAGTTTCTTCCTACAGATCGCCGCAGCACATTAAGTGCTTCGTCCCCAAACATAGTAACCTTAATAAAGAAGGGTTCAATAAGCCATTTTAGAATAAAAATGAGTGCGGGAGATGTGAGTTAATTTGTAAAAATTAAAAACTCAAAATAATATTTTACCCGCCGTTTGGATAAAGCTTTGAGAGTGCTCCAAGTCTTCCTTTTGAATATCTGGCAGTTCAAAGCCAGTTTCTGAAAACGATATTTTATAAACTTCTTTAGTCCCTGGTTCTTCTTTGATGGTGATTCCCTCTAGATAAGAATGCTCCGTTGAACTTACTTCACCTGATAACAGAAATACTTAATTTAAAATTGGAAATTTACACAAAACATTCATTTTCTACACGAAGGCTTTACACGAAGGTTTTACACGAAGGCTTCATTTGTTGTTTGGCTCTTAAATATTTGACTCTCGAAAAGCATCTTCATAAACACATGCTAACGGTTGCATTGTGATTGCGCCTCAGAACAGTTTATAGTTAATGTCGACTTCATTAGAATGGATCATTTCACAGAGAGTTTGTAAAAAAACGGCTCGAATGTGGAATGCTCTGCCGGCAATCATCTTTTCTAGTTCATTTAAACGACTCTTCAAGGCATGATTTTTACAGCAGAACCTAACGACAAACGATACTCTCATCTCAGACCTCCCTCACAACTTGGCCAACAGAGGGATAATATCAAAGACATTGAAATGTAAGGAGATGGACTAAAGGCAGTTTTTACTGGATGGGACTGCGCTTTCCGGTGTCGCCTATATTTTAACCAATACTTCTGCACACCTTCAAAAAACGAATGAATTCTTTCCGTATTCAAACCATAAAGTTAACTTATACTACTGCACACAAAAATCAACGAGCACCATTAGATCGTAATCCGCCGACAGTCGGGCGGACATCACAGCCAGTCTCCGTATATGGCAATATCTTTGGATAATATAGTCCCCTAGTATGCACAATGTGCAGGAAGGGGGCACTCCGAGTCAGCTGTTTCATAAAGAATAATAAATATAGGTAGCATTACCCAGCAGAATAATAAATATAGATAGCATTACCCAGCAGAATACTGAGAATTGATAAAGGCACGAGCATGTCGTTTCAGCCAAGCAATAACTTCCAGTTTTAATATTATTTTGGGCACGTTTTACAGTTAAGAACAAAAAAAGAATAATGAAATACCTGAAATGTTTTCGGAAATGAATTCCGAACATTCTTTTTTGGTAAAAGGATAGTCTATATCGATTTCTGTAAGCGTTACAGCAACACTCTCTGCAGCACTTGTGCCTGGATCTACCTTAATGGCGATGGAATCCATGCTTTTAAGTAAGGATCGGGTAGCTCGTTAAACTTTAATTTTGCAATGAGGTTCAAGGATTTCTTGAGATGAACGGATTGTTTTCGTTCAATGTGTACAAATCGATAAATCGAGTAGACAAAATAACACGATGAACATAAACAACGAGATAAGTGATAGCAAGTTGGCAGAGATTTATACATAGAAATTACAGAATTAAGAAAAGAATCAGGTTTCTGGTGAAATCTCAGTGTTGGCATTTTAAATCATCCACCAGCGAATAACTTCATGTTGTGTAGGAACTAATGGAAGCTGATGACTTTTATAATTATTTTCTTCAATTATTCATTATCTGTGGAAATGTAATTTTTTTAACTTGTGACGTTTCATTGATTCTTTGATTCTCTCGTCGTTAAGCAATGCCGTTCTTGTTCCGCCTTCCTAAAGTAATATTGTACCTATTGTAAAATAGTTGTGTAATATTTATACATTTAAGTTAGTTTAAGTTACTTCAAAGTTCGTATTTCGATCAAATCGATAACACGTTTGACGTTTGACGTATGTCCGTATTTCACATTCACGATTTTTTACACTTAAATAGTTGAAGTATACAGTGTTTGTTTGGATTGTGCCAAAGAGCAATGTTGTTTAGTTACTCTTAACTGTGGTTTACTAGATAAAAGTTATACAAAAAAGGTTTTTTTTTTCGACGGAGCAAAACAAATACACCTAGCGGTAGTTACATTAAAAAAAAATAGTTTCACTAGCCTAAGGTGGTTGGAAGCAGTGCGATATTCACATTGATAAAATTAATTAATAAAAACGCCTACCCATGTACATTTTTTTAATATTAATAAATGCTACGGATTTTGTCAGTTGTAACTATAGATATGAACAAAAAAATAGTAAGCATCTTTGCGTCAATGCGGCCCGTGGTGCAATTTGAATTGCCCAGACCTGCTTTTGCACGATTATTATTTCATGCTTTCATTCTGATAGTTGCCATTAAACTAAATCTTCAAAATTGGAAACACCGTGAACACAACCATAGATCACAATCCTGAAAGCGTCTGTCACTTTTTATTTGGAGTTACATATGTTCGGTCGTTATCTAATCGAAGTTATTGTTTTACTTTTTGCAATTCTGTCAAAGTTTTTGTACCTATGCTTTGACGAAATTTCCTGCCTGATTCACGGCTGCAAACACTATCTACTGCGGTTGCCAAAGGTTAGATGGCACAACCTTTTCCCTATCCAAATTATTATATAATATGTATAATATTACAAAATATTATACAATATGAAGCTTACACCCACAGATATTCTTTATTTTATGAGTTGACGTTTCGTGTTTTATTTCCTCAAAACAGAAACAGTCAAATCATCTTACATTAGTAAAGTCCGTCAAGAAATCAATAAATTTATTTTTTATTATAATTGTAATATAAATAATATGAATCACGTACAAATTTTACAAAATATTTTTAAGGTGTACGGAGCTACGATTCTTACATAGGTTGTATGTTTTAATATGTTTTGGATAAAATATTTACTTTTTACGATAAAGTTTTATTTTTAATTGCTTTCTCTAAACATATTTAAGTATTTTATTAATATTTTAAATGCAAAATTATTAAAACATACAACATTTTCAGATAACATTGTGGCGTCAAATAATGCGAGATGACAAATGTCAAATAATAATCCGTAGTCTTAAACCATTGATATACCAAAACTGTGCGGAAATCGTTACCAAAATTAAACATATCAATTTTTTCATCACGAATCCACAAGAATAAACAAAATGTACAAAAAAAAACATCGTCTTAAACATCATGTGATCTGGCTTCAATTACCCCAATTTATACACCTTAGTTAGGGAACCCATTATTTGACGTCTGGTTTGATAATTGTTTTATGGATGAGTAATTTAAAGGCATCGATTAAATTAATCACAAATTATAGAAATACTAGCTTTTCCCCGCGGCTTCGCTCGCATGGTATTACGGATTTTTACTGTAACGCTTGCACTTATCAATTATCCCCCCTCCCCCCCCCCCGAACCCAGCCCCTCGCGCATTCCAAACATTTATTCCCTTACATTCAGTTTTCAAACATCTCGCCTGCCACCTATATTTCATAATGCTATAGTTCAAAGAAAAAAAGAATTAATTATCCATTTTTGTTCATTCGCTCGGAATTTATGCGCTTACAAACAATTCTGATGTTTATTTTTATTTTAATATTTGGAAGTTTGTAAATATAATAAAAAATTACACGTTTTATTATCCAGTCTCTATAATCGTTACGAATTATATTTTTAATGTAGGAACTCTCACCTGACATTTATTCCAAAACATAAGCTTGTCCAAAAAAAAAACCTATTCTAATATTTGAATTTTCTGGAGCAGTAGCCGACCAGTAGTTAGGGGGCTAAGTACCTACCAGCGTAGAGCCCACAGATTTTTTTTTTTTTAAAGAAAGACAAACATTCCCGGGTTACGAATAACCCAACTATGTTTGAAAATCTCCTACTACCACCACAGAAAGCCGAAAATGTTGCTTGTTTTGTGATGGAGGACTTAGCCAGAAGAGGAATCGAACACGGGACGCCCAGGTGAGACCCAAACGCGATGCCCACTCAACCACTGACTGGTCAATATATCAATATCGTTTCCATGGAAACGATTTTTTTTCTGACGTTAGCAAAAACTCGCTTTTGTTAGCGACAGAAAACGTATAACAAATATAATATATTAATATTTATAATTTTATAACGCCAGAGCTAACCATCATATACAGCTTATAGTCTGCTCATATAATTTAGCTTTCTATTGGTGAAAGAATTTTTAAAGTATTTTTATTGGTTAATGCTTGAAAGCGTAGCAAACAAACTCGAGCAGTTTCGAATTTATAATATAAGTATGGATGTATGGTTTACTTGGTTATGCCGATATTTTTATAATGCGGAATGGAGGATCATATATAAGATTATGTCACTTAGAGATTAAGGGGATTTCGAGGAAGACAGCGTCAAGTTACTGTAATTTAACTAATTATGACGATTCGGTCATCCGTTTTCAATTGTCTTATCTCAAAGTTTCTGCGAAAATTATATCCTTATTTCCAAATATTTATTTCGCGTTGAATCATTGTTTTTAAAGAATAGTATACACGAAACATAATAAAATATTCAATATTCGATAAAAAAAATAATGTTGCTTTCTTTATACAACGTTTTGTCACTTGCAGGTTCAGTTATACTTTTGGGCTTGAACGAATTCCATAACCCTTCCACGGTCTTACCATGGATTTAATAAGCCCAGCAAGTATTTCCATCAAGACGGAACCAGTCCCCCAGGAAGAATGTAAAGGTGAAATGCCGTTAGCGGATATGGATTTTGACTTCCCAGATGTAAAGAAGGAATGTCACAAGTATGCGGAGAGTACTCGAAAAGCCGGTGAGCTTCATTTTTTGCAGTATTGCATATGTTCAAAATGTGGAATGTAAAATTTTTATGTTTGGAAACCTTCTCCGTTTTGAATTGTTGCTCCGAAAGGACATTATATGTTTGTTAATAACAACTTTTGATATTTATCTTAAAATGTATATTTACGGGAAACTACCAAACTACAGCAAAGTCTAAACTTATCTTATTTAATATTAAAAATAAGTTCCATTATTATGCGTTAAAAACATAATTTCTCCGACTGTTCAAACTTCGTTCGTAACGTGCTCAAGAATATAATTTATAATTCCTGATTGTACATCATTCCTGAAGCGGACATCTGGGGTATTTCATATTTCCTTAATCAAACTCAAAGCCTGTTAACTTCATTCCCACATTTACATGGTTTTTTTTCGTATGTTTTTATGGTAACTGTTTCGTATGTTTTTATAGCAAAAAAGTTTTTTTGTCGTAATCTTCAAAATGGAACGACTGCTATTTCAAATATAACACGCTCTTCATCTGGGCATATAAATTTTCGTCTTTTTGTTTGGTTTTTTAGGTAGCTTTAAAGAGAAGGCTGTTAGCTTCAAGGTAGAACCAGGACCCCGAAAAAGAGAGGGAATGCCTTATATGGAAATTGACATAGAGCTGCCGGATGTTAAAAAGGAATGCCTAAAACGCTTTCAAAGATTTACCCAGACAACAGGTAAATATCGATTCGTGCTTTGTGTTTTTAAAATCCTTTGAATTGACATTGCTTAAACTCATTAGTATTTACTTATTCGTGTTATTTTTCAGACTCATTGACGGATCTTACTCACTTGGGAGAAAAACCTTTTTCATCTTCCGAATGCAAATATTCGTGTTCTCGAAAGGGATTTTCGGTAACACACATGCGGACTCGTTGTGGTGAAAAACCTTTTTCATGTTCCAATTGCAGTTATTCATGTACTTACAAGAGTAGTTTGATGAGACACATGATTACTCACAGTGGAGAAAAACCTTTTTCATGTCCCGATTGTAAATATTCGCTTTCTCGAAAGGCAGATTTGACGAGACACATGCTGACTCACAGTGAAAAAAAACCTTTTTCGTGTTCGGACTGCAGTTATACATGTTCTCAAAAGAGTAGTTTGGCAAGACACACGCTGACTCATAGTGGAGAAAAACCTTATTCATGTCCCGACTGCAGTTATGCATCTACTAGCAAAGATTATTTGACGAGCCACGTGCTGACTCACAGCGGAGAAAAACCTTTTTCGTGTTCCGATTGCAGTTATTCATGTTCTCATAGGGGAAATTTGAGGAAACACATGCTGACTCACAGTGGAGAAAAACCTTTTTCATGTTCCGACTGCAGTTATTTATGTTCTCAAAGGAGTAGTTTGACGAAACACATGTTGACGCATAGTGGAGAAAAACCTTATTCATGTCCCGACTGCAGTTATGCATCTACTAGCAAAGCTCATTTGACGAACCACGTGCGGACTCACAGCGGAGAAAAACCTTTTTCGTGTTCCGATTGTAGTTATTCATGTTCTCAAAGGGGAAATTTGAGGAAACACATGCTGAATCACAGTGGAGAAAAACCTTTTTCGTGCTCCGATTGTAGTTATTCGTGTTCTTTTAAGAGTAATTTGAGGAGTCACTTGTTAACTCACGGTGGAGAAAAACCATTCTCGTGTTCCGATTGCAGTTATTCATGTTCTTGGAAGGGAAATTTGACGTCACACATGCTGACTCACAGCAGGCATAAACCTTTTTCGTGTTCCGACTGCAGTTATTCATGTTCTCATAAGAGTAGTTTGACGAGACACGTGCTATCTCACGGTGGAGAAAAACCTTTTTCGTGTTCTGATTGCAGTTATTCATGTTCTTGGAAGGGAAATTTGACGTCACACATGCTGACTCACAGTAGGCATAAACCTTTTTCGTGTTCGGACTGCAGTTATTCATGTTCTCATAAGAGTACTTTGACCAGACATATGCTAACTCACAGTGGAGAAAAACCTTTTTCGTGTTCTGATTGTAGTTATTCATGTTCTAGTAGGGGATCTTTAACGCTACACACGCGGACTCATAGTGGGGAAAAACCTTTTTCGTGTACCGACTGCAGTTATACATTTTCTCAAAGGAGTAGTTTGGCGAGACACATGTTTACTCATAGTGGAGAAAAACCTTATTCATGTCCCGACTGCAGTTATGCATCTACTAGCAAAGGTCATTTGACGAACCATGTGCTGACTCACAAGGGATAAAAACCTTTTTCGTTTTCCGATTGCGGTTATTCATGTTCTCATAGGAGAAATTTGATAAAACACATACTGAATCACAGTGCAGAAAAACCTTTTTCGTGTTCCGATTGCAGTTAATCATGTTCTTATAAGGAAAATTTGACGTCACACATGCTGACTCACAGTCGGCATAAACCTTTTTCGTGCTCCGACTGCAGTTATTCATGTTCGCGTAAGAGTAATTTGAGGAGTCGCATGCGAACTCACATTGGGGAGAAACCTTTTTCGTGTTCCAACTGCAGTTGAAATCATATTTGCCATCGCCCCTGTATCGATTATGGCATTTATTTTGCAATTATTAATCGTTATTTCATTTATCCAATTTGTATTACGTAAATTATTAACATTTTTGATATTAAAATGACTTATAAATAATTCCTCATTCACAGTGTTAGACTCTGACATGATTTTAAAATCATTGATTGGAATTTTTAAATTCGATATGTAACAATAAGATTGTTTGTTTACATTTGATTTGTTTTGACAGATATTCTGAGTATTATTATTTAGACAATATTTATCAGAGTTAATCAAGTCTAAATTGATTGTACCAATATTAAAATCTGAATCACTATTATTTTTAACGAGTCTAGTTTTTGCACTGTTAATTCGTGGTGGAATTCCATTGTATTGTAATTGAAATTAAAACACCTTTGCACTTTTTTCCACTAATTTATTTACACTAGGACCGGTTTCATCCTACTACGGACATTTTCAGACTTGAAATTCTTATGCTATGGCATTCATACAAACTTAGGCAGGGGTACACAACATTGTATAGAGACAATGTTATATAGAGATCCGGACATCTATTACGATGAATTTCTCTACATCTTTTACAAGACTTTTCGTTTGACTGACTCCTCTGCGAGGATTGAAATGACCTTTCCTTTCCGACTGGATTATGACTTGTGTACTGGTTTGACTGACTTCCAAATCGATTTCTTGACGGACTTCTTTGGCTTCTTGACTGACTTCTTCGGTTTATTGACGTATTCCTCCATTTATCCCGATGACTGCGAATATTATGTATTTCGCTATTGGAATGAAATTCTTCCTGAAGTTCTAAACTAGCTTCATTTGACAACAACATATTTTGAGCAATACTGAATGCTTTTTCATTATCAATATTTGTTTGTTGTAATAGATTTTCTCGAATTCTGAAGTGTTTTTGTGCATATTTATGATAAAAATGTCTTTTTTAATTTTTTTTTTTTTAAATTTAATATTTGTATGTTTTTACAATAAGTATACATTTTTTTTACATGTTAAACAGAGTTGTAAAATGAACATAACAATAGCATTTCCTCATCATAAAGAGACAAGGCTCTTGTGTTTGGTGAGGGAATTCAAGCTCAAGTATATGTAAAATTTAGTAGAAAATAATAATATTGCATCTAATAACAAAAGATATGTAAGAAAACTCGGGATATAACAATAAATAAATTTCAAGATTTAAATGAAATATTAGCGGTAGAAATGGACTCTTACAGTTGTTTCAGGTGATTTTTCAAATTAATTTGGAATTTATGTATATTTTCAATACATGGACGGATGTCGACAATAATGTCCATGCATTGAGAATAAAAGTAGAGCAACTTTTTTGGAATCTGTGGCTGTATCTTGATTGTATGCTTGAAGAAATAATTCAAATTTTAAGATCCACTTCGACCAGTTGTGCGACAGATTTCCTTCGAAATTCATTTGGGGACATGCGTTTACGCTTGCCATTTTTATTTTATTTTTATCACTTTGAATTTTTGCAATCCCTTATTATTTCGTGTAATCTATTATTTTATAAGAAACTTTTCACTTAAGACTTTAATGATTTTCACTTCTGACACCATAATGTTTGTTATTAACATTAAAAGACTAATATTTTAAGGTAACATTTTATCGGAATGTAACTTGTTGACATGTTGACATAGAAGTATTTGTGCATAGAGATTTTAACATAACAGTTTTACAGCCTTTTTCTGAATGCACGGGAAAGGTCGAATTATTTATGGCGCATGCATCGGTACACGGATGCCGCAGAAGTTGAAGGGCAAAGCATTCTCGTATCTCGGCAAAAATTTGCGAAGAAACTTGAGGAGTTGGTTCCAATTTATGAACAGGTTTCAAAAAAGTTATTAAAAGCATGTCAGAAAGGTGCTCAGCATAATAATCTTCGCCGTAAATCTATCTATCTATTTGGGATCGTAACTTTGTTCAGTCAAACGCTATAAATTACTTTTCTCACTAATTTAATTCGAGATTTGTTCGTTATGTAAACAGTTGTGAAGAAAATCTTTTATCTGTTTACAGATTGGCAGATCTTAACGGAAAAATCACTGATGATTTTCTCGTTGGATATTATTGAATTGGAACCAAACCTTTGATTATTTTTTTTTGTTAAATATGACGAGACCATGCTGCGTAGTTTGAGGCTTAGCTAACCTCTTACTGCGTGGTGAATTGTTTCTGTGAATTGTTTCTGCTGTCGCGTTAATTGATACACTTGTTTTTTTCATCATCTAAGATTTCGTCATTAAATTTTCTTAAATTAATTAACAAAAATAAAATTATTGTTTTATATTAATCTTAAAATTTACAGTATTTTTTTTTAATTCTGTGCTGTTTTCTAATATTTTAGTTTTATTGTTTTAAAATTATCTTTTAAATTAACTGTTTAAAAAACTCTGTTAACCGACTCATCGTCAATTATATTGACGTTTTTTCCCCTTATTTGTACCTTAGTAAAAAATATCAAGACAACATCAAAATACAAAAATTTAATTTCAAACTAATACAAAACAATTATAACTATTTAGGAATAAAGTAATTCAACAACCTCCCGATTGAAATAAAAAAAAATCAAAGACATCAATAAACTGAAACTCAAACTGAAGATACATTTCATCAGGAATAATTAACAAAATAATTACCCGTTTTTCTCTTTCTTTCTATTTATTATCAATTTATATTCATCTCTATTTTATTTAGATTTTTCGAATTTCTCTAAAGTTCTCAATATTTTAGTATGTATGTACACCTATATCCTATGTATGTACACCTTCACATATGGATGATCCAGAAGTTTCATTTGTTCTGATTATATACTTACCTATTGCATAACGTTATTCTATTTCTGTTATAATTAGTGTAACTCGTTCATCAAGCACAAGAACTAGCTTCTTCTTTGGTGAGATTGTAATTTTAAATATCAAAATCAAAATCAAAATCATTTATTGTACAAAATTTTCATTTAGTACAAAAGGTATAACTTATAGGTACCTACATCCTATTTCTTCCAGTTAACCTAACATGTTATACAGAAATGAACACAAATGAAATATAAATATAAAAGTGGTGTAATACAAATTGAGTTTGTTTTAATTTATTATATAAACATAAATATAAAAACAACTGTACCTATGTGAGGTTTTCACTTAAAATGAGACCTGTTCAGAAGGAATGTTTTTAGTGATGACTTAAATCTGAGTGTATCTGGTATTTGTTTAATATCATGTGGAAGGTTGTTATATACTTTAATGGCCATGTAAAAGGGTCCTTTTTGGAAAATTGTTTTGTTTGCTTTTGGTATTAATAAATTTTCTGTAAACCTTGTAGCGTATTTATGTGTAGAGTTTTTTTGTGGAAACTTTTCTGGAGATGATCGCACTAACATGCATAACTCCATTATGTATATGTCGGTGACTGTAAGAATTTTCAAATTTTTAAATATAGGTCTACATGAATCCCGATTAGCAGAGTTTGTCATTTTTCTTAAACATCTTTTTTGGATGATAAAAACATCTTTGGCGTTTACTGAGTTTCCCCAAAAAATAATTCCGTATTTTATTGTTGAATATACATAACCATAGTATGCGGCCATTACCGATTCGATGTTTGATATATTTCTCAGTGTACCTAGAACAAAAGAAAAGCTACTGATTTTGGATACTATTTTGGATTCATGTTCTTTCCAGTTTATATTTGCATCTAGTTGTATTCCCAGCAGTGAACAAGTTTGGGAAAGTTCGATAATATTATTATTGAAGTTTACATTTATATTTATAGGTGTAGCTTGCACTGGACAATATTGTAAAACTTGAGTTTTGTTAGTGTTGAGTGACAGATTTTGTGATAACAGCCAATTTGCTATTTTTTTTTTTTTTTTTTTTTTATTAATCTATAAACATAGGGTTTTACATAGGGTTTAATTGATGCCTGTCTCACTAGGATTTACCTGTGTCGAGACAGGCTTAGAGGTACATATTTAAAATTACAAGAATATTTTAAGTAACATACAAATTCAATTGAATACTATAAAAATGGAAAGGTGATTGGAAGTGTGGGTTCACTTTAAAGAGAGTTATGTAAATGTAGGAAGAGATGATGTACAGTAAATGATGATGTATAGTAAATCCTGTCAAATCTTTTTATGGGATTGATTAATTAATTTGACATGATTCTATTTTTAAGTTATTTTACATGGATTAGGTCGTATGCAAATTGTTTACTGTCTATTAATGATTTACTTTACAGATGTTTGCAGTGGTGTGGCGTCCAATAGTAACAATCCATTTCTTTACGTCTTGTTTGAATTTTGTCAAGGATTCAGTATGTCTGATATATTGATTGGCAAGTCTCGTTAATATGTTTATTAAATTCGTCAACGTCTCCATTACATTCAAACAACAAAGCAGTGTCATCAGCAAACATTGAACATTCTGTGCCAGCAACAATTGGAAGTTCGTTTATGTATATAAGGAACAGGAGGGGCCCAAGAATGTAATGGCCCAATAATTTCTGTACCGATATGTAATTTATATAACACCACTGATACTTGTTTATCTATATTAAATAAAAAAATCTAAATATCGTTTCTTTAGTGTTAAAATAATTTAACTGCCAAAAGGTTACTCTTATGGTAAATTGACCCTACCTTATTGTAAAAAGTTCTAGGATTAATCTCTGTTTCCAAATTCAATTCTTCTTAATTTTATAATATCTTCTACGTTAAGATTTGAGTGAATGTATCCTTCTACTACTGTAACATATCTATTTTGCCAGTAGGTACTGGCGTGAGTGGTGTGAGTTTGCGTCTTTGACCGGGAGGTAAATTTTTTTTTGAGCCTTGAAGACGAGTTTGATTTTTATTAAGTGCTGGAAGCCTTAAATATTTTTATTTTGGATCACGAGTTAGTGATACCGTGTAATGGCGAAAGAGCGAGTGATTTCGCGTCGAGCTATCGGCAGATGCCTGGAGATTTTGTTGTTGCGTTTTGCTAATGGCGCGTGGTTTTCGGCTGTTGAAGCCGTGAAATTTTAACAATCTGCCGACCGATAATAGTTGTGTGACTGCCGACCGATAATAGAGAGGTGGCTTTATCGTATTCTGGGCACGCTAGGCTGATGGAGCCTCTTTCCTGTTGATGAACCTGACACGCGGATGGCCTGTCAAGATTCCTGCTTTTGACCCCCTGGTTCGGAGCCTCTTTCCTGTTGATGAAGGAAGACCGCTTGGACACGCGGATGGCATGCCGAGATTCCTGCTTTTGGCCCCCCTGGTTCGGAGCCTCGAGCCTCTTTACTGTTGATGAAGGAAGACCGTTTTACACGCGGATGGCCTGTCGAGATCCTGCTTTTTGGCCCCCCTGGTTCGGAGCCCCGAGGCCTCGTCTCTGGTGGCCATTCTACCCGCGACGACATTCCGTAACGGCGTACCTTTAATTAACGGCCTAAACAATCTCTCTCTTTCCGTATCGCAACCTATTTGAATAATGCAGGTATTTATATTTTATACAACTATTTGTTTGCCAATTTCAAGTAATAAATTAAGTTGTTCTTATATCTCTAACTACTCTTATACTTCAACATTCGATTTGGACCTCAGCCTTTTCCCCACTATCTTGAGATGGTAGTCGATTGCTCTAATTTTTGGTTTCTGACAAGAATATATGTTACATTCCTTATTATTCTTTGGTACTTTGGTAGTGTATAATAGCGGCAGGTTTTAGCTCTGTATCTGGTGAAAAGAAAATGGGTTGCTTGTAGGTAATACTGAACATTTTTATTTTTCAAAATCTGTGCAGTGTTATTACTTGTGGGGATTTATAAAGACTAGCGAGGGTTTATCTCCCTACCAAAGTAATTTTTTTCAGTGGAAGCATACACATTTCTTGTATTGCTATGATTGTGACAATTGAAAGTGAGTCAGGACAGATCGCTGCAACTCCACCCAACTCGTGGTGTATTCGTCGGGTGCCGGTACTGAGTTTAATGCGGGTGGAGGTTAAGTTTTTTGTATTTTTATGAAGTTATGTTCTATACAATGTTATTTTCAACTCTATTTTTTTCGAGTGATTCGTTGAAATTATTTGCTGTTTCATTCTACTTTTTTTATTCAAGTTCTGCAGTAACTTCTTGGTCAGTAGAGTTACGTGGATTTTTTTTTGTCTTCAGTGGATTTAAAAAAATGCAAGAAAACTTTCTTATTGATTCGTTTAATTATTTGAGTTTTTGTTTATTATTAATGCAAGCACTATATCTTTGTTTAATATGTTTCAGAGGTCGCCGCGTCGGAACTGGTTGTTCCGACGATGTGAATCCCACCACAACTTTTGACTTCAGATTCGCGAAAATCCAGAGGAGTTCGTCTTGTTGGCATTGGATCAGCTGTTGTGACGTCTGCGGTTACCGTTTCAGCGAACATTTGGTTTTGTTATTCTGTTTTACATATACTCATACATGAATTGGAAGCTTAATTATAAATCTAATGTAAAATATCTTGGAATCTTAATAGATAAAAATGTTAAATGGAAAGATCGTATCAATCTCACTGTGGAAAGAATAAGAAAGCTAATCTATGTTTTCGATAACAACCGAAACATTTTAAACAAGAAAACTATCAAAATTGTCTATTACGCATTAATTCAGTCCTTATTACAGTGCGGCATTATTGGTTGGGGAGGGGCCTTTATGATTTACTTACAGCCCATAATTACAATTCAAAGAATAATTATAAAAATCATCCTTAGGAAACCATACGACTTTAGAGATATTTCGTGAATTTAATGTACCATCTATCACAGAATTGTATAAGAAAAACGCATTATATCAAATCTATAAAGAATATTTTATCCAAAAAATTTACCCCTCAGATAGCACAAGCAATAGATTTAAAACTAATGGCTTAGTAGCCATTCTTATGCTTAAAACGGTTCAACACCATTATTTATATTTAGGTGTGAGATGGTACAATATATTATTATCCAAAAACAAAATTAGTGTAACAGAAACATTGAAATATGAACAATTTAAAAAGCAAATTAAGTCCCTGAAATTGGATAATGATATATTGTAATGATAAATTAACCCCTACAATCTAATAAAAGTTATATCTAATAAAAAAATATGTTATTGTTATTGTTTTTCAATTACATTCCTATGTCAAAAACGTTTGTATTCCTTGCTTGAAATGGCTTTAGCCGTGTTTAGTGACCAGATCTGAATAGCCAGGTACTTCCTTCCTCTTCCCTATCTCCTTCCCCTCCCCACAACCTTCAGCCTCACAACATAACCCAATTGGGGATGCCATAGTCTCACTGGCTCCAGACGGGAGCAGTTGGGACTCTGGTGCGGTATTTCATATAAAAATAAAAAAAAAATACTTACATACTTAAAAGATTTTTGTTTGCCTGTAAATACTCCTATAAACACGAGCTCTTAGAGCTCAACTTATGGAGTAGTAGAATTATAAAATGAACTATTATGTAAACCAAAGTAATAATTTGAAAAATGTATTTTTTTTTTCTTCGATTTACGATTTTTTTTCTGTATTTTTTTTAATAATAGTTGTCTTCATCACCGTTCGGGCTTACTTGGTATTTTCTTCGTAGGACCTAGGTGTTTTTATCTGAAAAAAAAGATAACATTGGCATTTTTAAATTCCAAACGTGTTGTGCAAACGTGTTTGTCGTTTTCGGACTCACCACTACCGTGAAATCAGTCGGCCGGGCTGCCGGGTATTTTGTGCCTGAATGTCGTCTCAAAGGAGCGCGCGATACGTCAAAATACTAGCGTTACGACTATTTCTTTGTTTTTCGAAATAACTCATACCTGTCTCATAGAAATCGCTGTTTCTCACTTACTCACAGTGAAAAATATGATCTAAACGGAATTGGAAAGAGAAAACAACGCGCTACATATTCAATCTCACAATTAATAACAACATAATTTAAATATACGTACACTTTTATGATACCAAAGTTTCCGACCGAAATTTCAAAATAAAATTCTGAAACTCTGTTAATTTATTTGAATTATTTTCAGGTGTGAAACAACAAAAAAGTGAGGTGATGAAAATGTTTAAAATTCATTTGTCTAATAAAATAAGAGAATGTGTTGTTTTTTGTTACCAGTAATTCAAGTTAAAAAAAACTCAAGGCGTGCCATTTTTAAAAGCTTACATTAAAATTTTTTAAAAGTTTACATTAAAAATTATTATATTTAAAAAAATACAAGGTTATTTCTAATAGTAAAATTTGGAAGCGTGATGAAATACGCTTCATCACCTTTCAAAAACAGTTTATTGTTGGATATTTTTCACAAATATTAAGTGGAAATATTTTGATCTACTGACAAAATATGTTCGAGGCCTGATGGGTTTTTTATGCTTGATGTGAACACGTTGGGTTCAAACATAATTTTTCCAATTTTTTTTTAAACGTTTGTAAGATTAATCTGTAAGTAAAAGTTCCTAATAAAACAAGTGAATTAAAATTATGTTTTTCCACACAAAAATAAAAAAGAGATGAGACTTTGTTTACTATATTTAATTATCAGGGCACCCGCGTTTTCAAATTATCACAAAGCAAACGAATTCCTGCGCGTTACTGCGCTCGGCGACGTTGTAGCGAGAATGGCGAGGAAACGCTTGTTTCTTAAAATGCTTAATTGAAGTCATTTTGGCATACATTTCACCTCGACTCGTGCAAAACTGTTGTGCGTGGTATAGATTACATCCAAAATGGTTTTATACACAGTTGTTTGTACACTAGGGTGGGTCACGACTGTATGGGGAAAAAAAATCTTGTTTTGATTTGTCTAATAGTGATAAAAGGGTGTTAAATGGAGATACAAAATCACGTAATTTTAAAAAAAATATTGGAAAAAAATATCTTCTTCCTCCGGATTGACTTTGGAATTTCACATAATAGAGAAAAACCCACACTTGATAAATCTTAAAAAAATATTAGATAAACCATTAAAAATGAACTATTTTTAATAAAACACGAAAAAGAGGAAATACTTTAATTTATTTATTAAAAAATATATTTGAATATAATTCAAATTATCTCAAGGCAGTGTATTCAAATACCAGCAAAAAATTTTTTACTCTCGAATTTCGGCATTATTTTGCGAGACTCAATTTTGGGCCTTTTTTTAAATAATTCAAAATTTACTACATTTGCTATGTAAGAGTACAAAAAATATGGTTTGGTAAAAAAAAATTTAATTAAATTTTTTTTTTTTTTTTTAAATATTAAAATTTTCAAAACTTTGAAGTGAATCCGGAGGAAGAAGATCATATCAGAAATTTGAAAAATTTTAAACACGTCGTTTTGAACCCATTTGGCACCCTTTTTATTGCTATTAGAATTTAAAAATAACATAACTAACTAACTAACTAACCATCACGCCGTTTCCCCGCAGGGGTAGGCAGAGAGGACGGACCGCCAAACAACTCGGTCCTGGCAAACACTCTTTGCTTCACTCACATTCATACATCGTCTCATACATACTCTTCTATTATTCTGACTCTTGACATGGCCCGACTCAAGTATCTGATTCACTTGATCGTGCCATGTCTTCCTCGGGCGTCCCCGACTTCTTCTACCATTCACATTTGCGTCATATATTCTTCTTACACTACTTTCTTCGTTCATTCGCTCTACATGCCCAAACCATCTGAGGGTCCCTTTCTTAATCTTACTTATTATGCTTACATCAGCCTTACATTCTTTGCGGATCTCCACATTTCTCACACGATCATACATGGTTTTACCACACATACGCCTCAGGGATCTCATTTCTACAGCATTCAGTTTACTTTCATCCTTCCTCTGCCAGTTCCATGCCTCACTGCCATACATCAGGGTAGGTACCAGGACTCCATTGTGGACTGCTAGTTTCGCTCCTTTTGACAGTTTTTATTAGCGCCAACGGCATTCAGTCCTCCATTAATGGAGTTACCGGCATTTACCCTTCTTTCGATATCTCTGTCAGCCTTCCCATCTCTCGTAAACATACTACCCAGATACACAAACTCATCCACCTGCTCCAAGTATTCATCGTTAATAACATTTTTTGTTAAATGACCACCTTATTGTACCCACTGCTTGAGAACACAACGGCTCAAGGTCCACTGTGTACACTAATAATTATATATACCTACCTCACATTGATTTATTTTAATACTTTAAAATTCATTGAAGTAATAATTATCATTCTCGGTACCTATATTTCTTGGACAGTATGTATGGGTCGCCCAGCAAAGCCACATATAATCAGTTAACTGAGTGTTATCTACCTACTTAGTATATGTTATAGTTACCAGTTGATTATTTAATAAACGCAAGAAAATAATGAGCTAAATTATTTAATTTTCAACTTTAAAGACTGAAAGTCGCTTTAGATTTGTTAATTAACAGAAGATTATTTAATTATTGAAAAACAAACAGGGAAAAGTCGTTCGACATTTCGTCGCCTTAGTTTTTAATTGTCCAAACGACCATTAGAAAAATTTCCACTAGGATAAGGTTTTCTTTCATAATTTCAATGAAACATTACGATAAGTGTTTAAGAAGCTATTACCGTAAAGATAAAGGTCTCATCAATTTATATAATTCTTAGTTTAGTGATTAACTATTGTTTTTTATACTTTATTTTTAATTTCAAAGTGGAAATTGAACAAAAATTAAAATGGTCCCTTTTATATTATTTGAGACAGAAGTAGTCATTTTGGTTTGTAGTTTTCAGATAATTAGTTTTGAGATTAAGGAAATGATTTGGATTGTTTTGTTAAATTAATAAATAGATTGATAAGAAGTAAAAAGGTACATTATTATTTGGGTTATATTATTTACGATCTACTGTGTACCTACCTGATTCATAGTGAACTGAAGGCCTATTCACTGTTCCCGACCCCCAGTACACAGAGGCACACAATGACCTTTTTTAAAATACTTTTAATTTCCCAGTAGGTACATTGCTTTGATTAACTAGATCGACTTAAATAATGAAAGTACATTAGTTACACTATGCATTAATCATTTTACTCTTTCAAATCTAGTATAGGTCACTGGAAAAAAGTGACCCACTCTTGCCGCCTCGACCCTAGTCCCTAATCATCATCATGACATCATGCTGGTTGGATAGTTTATACAGTGAATACCTACTTGGTAACATGATTGACTTGATTTCACTGTCGGTCCAATCTGAGAAATGGTTGATGCCCATGGTCCAGGTCACCAGACCCTCATTGTACTTCTGGTTGTGTTTGTCAATTTTAAGTTTGTTCTCTATGAAGATCTTCTTCCTGAATTCCTCCTCCGCACAGCTGTTGTACTTCTTGTTGTACTTGACCTACAAACCGTACAGATGAATACTTTTTCAATATTCGCAATCAGCGGAGGTGAACCTTGTGGCGGCATTTTAAATAAATGTAAACACATATCTATTTGTTCATGAATTATTTAAACAGAGTGATTTGTTTTCATTGAATTTAATAGTTATTTAACTGCATACACAATTTACCCGCATCTTCATTACAACAAAAGGAGGGACCATAAGTTCACCCAACTACTTAATAACAACATTATCTTAGAGTCCTTTTGTTTTGCTAACTCCCGTCAACCTGTTTCCGCCTCCCATTACCAAAGTAATAATTTAACTCCCTCTTTTCTAGTTATATCTTTTTCTGTCATCAATGAGGCGTCTCCATCTTTTCTATTTATATCTCTTGTTGCCGCTTTTTTTTTCTAATGACATGAATGTGTCTGTACTAGACTTAATTTAATTAGTTAAAATGAGGTGTGTAAAAGCAAAGGCAGCAATCTCCAAAATATCGGATAAAGTTGTAAATGCAGTTTCATAGTGATTCAAATTGAGAACCTAAATTCAATTTGCAAATCTGATCAGTTACAAACTCAGCTTTCTCCCATCAAAATCAGAATTTTAAAATACGTATCAAAAGCAAAGATATCATTGTGTTTTTGCCTTTTTTTCAAAAAAACAAAAGTGGGGATTGCTGCCTTTGCTTCTACACATCTCAAATATATCCCTTATGAAGCAATATGATATAAGCAAAGCCCGATTGGCTGTCATTTACTGATTAAAGCGAAATTTTTATTCAATAAAATTGATAAATTACCCAACAAAAAACAAAAAAAAAAACAAATTACCAAATCAAGCAATAACTGCATAGAATTTTTAGGAGACAGGGAACCACATTTTCAATATTGCATTCTGTACCTTAAAGGATAAACCACGTAAGTCCACGCAATTGCTATGGACTTACGCGATTTATCCTTTTGTTTCAAACCATTCTTCAGAATTCGTAATTCATAGGAAAACCGTACGCATATTACTAATTAAAGCTGGGGACTCGCAAGCAAATTCACTCTTCATTTCAAAACAGGTTAGTAATCAGAATGTAAAATTTCATTTGTGGATTCATCTGCTGACACATTTCAAAGGAAAACATTATCTTATTCGAAGTGCAGTTATAACATTTTAGTTGCAGATTTTGTCTATGTTGCCATAATAAAGAAAAACCATTTTCGTCTGAATGTAGTTTTAATTCGCCGCATACAGATTTAAGTTAAGCCAGTTTAGGGTTCAGAATGTGTAATTCCAGTTCTGGATTCATCTGCTGACACATTTCGAAGGAAAAAAATCTCGTATTTAAAGTGCAGTTATAAAATTCTAGTTGCAGGCAATGTACGTAACTATGTATGTATGCGCTACTAAAATCAAAGAAAAACCATTTCCATGATCTGAGTTAGTTTTAATTCACCATGTACATATTTAATTAAACCAGTTTTGTTTTCAGAATGTAAAATTCGAGTTGAGGATTAATATGCTGACACGTTTCGAAGGAAAACATAACATAGGTTGTAATAAAAATAATAAAAGATTTCCACGAACTCCCTCCCCCCCTCCGGCGATTGAAAATGTGGTTGAAGTACCCAAATAAGGGGGTGACAAAATTTTCCTTCGCCCCGGGCGTCTGGCATTCACGCTACGCCACCGTTCCGAGGTAATAACATTTAATGATTGTTGCATTATTAATCTCGTTTTTATTTACACCTAAACAATAAGACTAATGTTTCGGGTCTCATAATCTCAAAGACCAATGAGGTGATATTTTCAACAATTGTAAGAATAATTGTGAAAAATGTCGATGATATCCAAGAAAATTTAAAAATGTTCTTAGTAGTTCCCAAACTCAACTTTCATGCTGAACTGATCCAAAGAATGCTGACCTGAATTATTTTAATACTTGTATAATGTACAAACCTTGAAGGCTTCCCACTCTTCATCAATCGGATCTTGGAGGGACCCAGCCACAAAAAGTCCAAGCAACAAAAAGAGTAACTTCATTTTTTTTATCTAAAAAGAAAACAAAGCCAAAATTAGGATAGGTGCTCAAAGATAAATCCTCCATTAAAATGTATAATTCTAAAGAATAATAAGTAATGCAAATATCAGGTTTCTAAAAATACATTTCTTATGAGACTTTCAGACCATTCAATAATTCTCGTGACAGATTTATGAAACAGTTAGGACGAATGGAATACCAGAGACGCGGCAATGCATGAAGAAAATGTAATGCAATGAAAAATAAATGTTATTGTGGTTTGGTATAAATAGTATGCAGTGCAAAAAAAACATTGATTAATTAAAATTTTAATTAAAGGCAGTGGCGTGGCGTTGGTGTTAGCCGCCTGGGTGTAAAAATATATTATTTTATTGCAACCTCATTTTACGCCGCTTTTTACACCACGTGTGACGAGTTTTCTTCCAATAAAAATCATGTTAATAAATTCTACTACAAATTTTTAACGACCTTCGGAAATCGAAAATGGTATCCTAATGGCATGTCGCATCTCGAAATTTTTACACTGTGAAAGAACACAAGGCAGGTTTTAACATTGATTCTGCGTAAGAGTCCCAAAATAATAGTTACACACAGAACAGTCAATTTCTCAGAATTTTGTAGCATATGGCACGCAATTCAAATATAAAGCTTCACTCGGTACATGATGAATTTGTAACTTGTTATTAAATTTATCGTTATTTATTCTGAATACAAAACTGGTTTGGATTTAATCTGCATGCGCTGAATTAAAACTACATTCAGATGAAAATAGTTTTTCTTTGATTCTGTCTTCAACCAGTCCCCAGCTTTAGTAAGTACTAGCTTTTCCCCGCGGCTTCGCTCGCATGGTATTACGGGAAATTACTGTAGCGGTTGAACTTATCAATTATACCCCCTCCTCCCCACCCCCACCCCCTCCCGAATTCCATACATTCATTCCCTTACATTCAGTTTTCAAACATCTCGCCTGCCACCTAAATTTCATAAAGCTATAGCTCAAAGAAAAAAAGAATTATCCAATTTTGTTCATTCGTTCGGAATTTATGCGCTTACAAACATTTCGGATGTTTATTTTTAATTAAATATTTGAAAGTTTGTGAATATAATAAAAAATTACACTATTTATTCAGTTCATTTATTCAGTCTTTATAATCGTTACGAATTATATTTTTAATGTACGAACTGACATTTATTCCAAAACAGAAGCTTGTCCAAAAAAATAAAACATATTCTAATATTTGAATTTTCTGAAGCAGTAGCAATCGTTTCCATGGAAACGATTTTTTTCTGACGTTAGCAAAAATTTGCTTTAGTTAGCGACAGAAAACGTATAACAAATATAATATATTAATATTTATAATTTCATTACGCCAGAGCTTACCATCATATACAAAATATAGTCTGCGCATATAATTTAGCTTTCTAATGGTGAATGAATTTTTAAAATCTTTATATTGTGTTATGCGTGAAAAGGTCATAAACAAACTCGAGCAGTTTCGCATTTATAATATTAGTATGGATTACTCTCATAAAATGCGTATGGTTTTTACAATGAGTTACGAATTTCGAAGAATGGTTTGAAACCCAATTTTTACTCAATATTTCAAATATTAGGACGATTTTGTTCGAAATGCGTCAGCAGATTAATCCGCTACTGGAATTTTGATAGATCATTCGGAATATTAGGTTTTAACCTAAGAATTAATCTGTTCGCGAGTTTTCGGTTTTAATTGATACTAACTTCACCCAGAAAACATTGTTTTCCTCCGATTTTTGTATGTGGAACACATGGATGGTTTGATGATCCATCGAAACACATGATAATCGATGAAACTTTTTTATTATTGTCAAATGCTTTGACAACGGATCTCCCTCAATCATTATCACTGAATATTAGTCATAAACAATCTAAGCGCCAAACAAAATATGGGGAATTGCAATTCGAAATTCACTACAAAGGGTGTTGCCAGTCGCTACAGTGATAAGGATGACATTATTATACATTTATTTAAACAAATAGGATTTCCCACAAATAGGATTTGTCACAGAATAAGTAATAGAAAATTCCGTGCTCATGTCAATCGATCCGAATCGTGGGTGCGATAAAAATATGAAATGAAATGCCTTAAAATTTTACATGATATTATAATCATGTAAAATTATTTGTGATATTTTGCCGCTCCTGAAAACTGCCGCCTGGGCGAGCTGCCCACCCCCGCCCTCCCTACGCTACGCCACTGATTACAGAGCAATAAAAAAGCTGGGAAAATATAATCAATAAAAAATAAAAGCATAAAATAATGATTATCTTGAACATAAATGTACTTTCATTAAACTGCCGATAACATTATTTTAATTAAATATTTACTTCTACATTTCGATTAGGCTGTTAATGAAATAATGCTGTTAATTAGGCTGTTAATGTTGAAAACATTTTCAACGTTTTTATCGTTTTTTCGTCAGTATAAATGTTAATTGATTCTCCGGCAAACACGCATTTTAGATTAATTTAATTTAGATATTAGACAATAAGAAAATTATATTTTTCTTTTACAACAGAAAATAGTTGCGAATTCATCAAAATAGAGCCAAGAGAATAATACTTAACGAAATAGACTTGCCTTTTAAGTGAAATAATTTCCTTTAACCCTTAAGTACCGACGTGTGGTCTGACAGACCCCTCAAGCTTTCGAAAAGTCTAGTTATCTTTGTTAGCGTAGTAGTATTACCCTGTACTTCTTTTTACCCCTCGAGTAGTTGCCCAACAGCGTTCGTGGAGAATGGCAGTGTTGGAGCGTGTGATTTAAAGTTATGGCTGTTATAAAATCGTGAGTGGTCTGTCAGACCACACGTCGGTACTTATGTAACTTTTTTTTAGCTTCGCCTTTTTTCAGATTACATGAGATTCCTCTTTTATTTTTTGTAAAATGTTACAATGAATCAGCCAGAATCTTTGGGCGTGAAACGAGCAATCTCAATTGAAAATAACTTCACTGTGAAGAAATATGAAACATGGCCTCATTCCAAGGGAATCGCACTCGTCGATAAAAAAAGTTCTTGGATCAGATGCGCTGAAAAACGAAAGGGAAGAAAATGAAATGGAGGGTTACCAACCTAGAAAACTCTGTCATATCTTTCCCTCAAAACTAAAATGCAAGAATGCTTACAAATGTGACATTTGCACGAAACATGTGTGTCTTCAATGCAGCGAGCCTTTGTGGAAAGACTGTTTGTAATATTTGATAGTTCTTACAACTTGATGCCTTGTATTTTTTCATAAAATTGCCAATTATTTGTGTATTCTTTATTTTCATAGCTTACTGAGTTATTTAACTTTAAGAATAATTTATTTTTGAGATAAAAAAACAGTTCAATTTATATTTATTGAGATTAAGGTAAGAGTAAATTTTTTATTCCAAAAATTCGACACCAGACCTGTGATTAAAATGCTTATAATTATTAAGAAATGCGTAAATCTTTTTATTTTATTTGACTCAAGCAATTAAAGATATACAAACAATTTTGAGAAGCAATGTTTTTAGAGAAATATAAAAAAAATTATTATTTTTTATAATAAAACTATGGTGGTCTGGCAGACCTCACGTCGGTACTTATGTAACTAAAACGGCACCTCGGTACTTAAAGGTCAAAGCAATAATTATTTTTCTCGTAAATATTTGTCTAGAAATAATATTAATACATCGTCTGTGGGTGGTATAACCACAGTTTGATAATGCCTTCAGAAGGCAAAACAGCTGTTTATAATCCCAAAGCAGAACTTGTTTAAAAATAAATTGCTTTTATAATTTGAATAATAATATTTTTTAATATATAAAAGAAATAAAAATTAAAAAGAGTTCTACAAATTAAACCTCCGTGTATCAGGTGGGGTGTGACATATCCCGGTTCTTCAAAAATGGCAATAATTTCCGTGCCAAAGTTCAATTTCTCAGTAGCTGGAATTGCGACATTGCCGCGTTTTACTTGCTTATTTAACCCAGCCTGCCCGAAAGGGGTGTACACAATCCCCTTGATCCACTTTTTGCAGGATAACTCAATAATTATAAGTACAGTTTAATTCATAATTTTTGTAATCCTAAAAAAAATACTAAACAACATTTTGCCATTTTTCGTTTTCCAAAATTAATAGCGCGTCACATTGAAAAATATTGTTTTGCCTACGGCTTCAGATGCTGTTAGCTCCGGTCCAGTGTTGCCAACTTGACGGATTTTCCGTCATTTCTAGCGGATTGGAGTGCCCTGAAACGGGAAAATTTACAGTATGACGGATTTCCTAGCGGATTCGAATAAAGTAACAAAATACATAATTTTATAGAGGAAAATAGTCTATATTTATGGAGAAATTTTTATCCCTGAAGTTCTCTAGCCACCCTCCCCCCTCCAGGATGGACCAAAATATGGGTGTCTGACGGAATTCTGACCAACGATCCGTCACGATCTAGCGGGAACGGAGATCCAGAGTTGGCAACACTGCTCCGGTCACACTCCTAGGGATACGATATCGAATAGAAAGTATCGATACTGTACTCATGAGTAGTATCGGAAAAAAAGTATCGTACTCGTTAAAGTATTGAAAAAAAAAGTATCGATACTTCAAGTATCGAGTACACTTCATGGGGCTTGATTTACAACTCTGACCTCTAACTACGTATCAACCCCCCCCCCCGGATACGGGCCGCTTAGCCAAATTTTTAACTACTCTGCCGTATTAAGTAAGAACACAGTTGACGTCCACGAGTCTCTCAAGGAAGCCAATATTACATATGACGTAATTTCCTCTCTCGGTTACTTTGTACCGGTAACTATCACTCGATGACAGTGGATCCGAGGAACAGGCTATTTTTGACACCATTTCTTACTGGAATAAAATGGTACAACACTAACTGGGCGAAGCCTAACTAAAAACCGCCCGCAGGGCCTAGCAGCCTGCCTAAAAACCTGCGGAGAGGCTATTTAACTGTTAGTTATTTATATATTACTTTACCAGTTATGGACATTATTTTTTCTTATCACTATTCTAGACGTGGAGTCTCAGAGGCTTCTGCGTTGACGTAGGATTTTTGAGCAAACACAAGCAGCTTAGCCAATTTTTTAAAGGTATCGATACTTGCCAAAAAGTACTCATTTAGTAAAAGTATCGAATACAAAGTATCGAGTACAAAAGTATCGGTATTGAAAGAAAAGTACTCGATACCACAAAGTATCGATACTTTTTTCGTGTCCCTACACACTCCGCGCCGTGCCAGATGGTTGACAAGACGTCACTTAAAACACACTGTTTTGCAATTTGTACAAATACGAGCGGGGGCTTTCGATCTCCCGGTTCGGTGCACGCGGAATTTTTGAATGCTTATTATGGAGAAGGTAAATCTGTCGTGAGCGACAGGGTTGTCAAATGTCGACAATCGTCATTCCCCTTTTGAAATAATTTTAAAACTTGAAAAATTGCAATACTTGAAAGATAATCACTACCCTATTAAATACAACTTTAAGAAAGGAAATTATGAAGGATGTCGACAAGACCTATCAACTGTTGATTGGATCACACTTTTCAATAACTTGAATGTCAACAATAAGGTGCAATTATTCTACGATTAGAATAACAAAACACAAATAAGAAATCACTATTCCAAATGGTTTAGTCAGTCTCTTATGAAGCTCCTCAAAGAGAAAAATACGGTAAGACTGCGGACTAATAAATATAGAAACCCATTAGACTATGCTGAGTTTGTTATTTTAAGAAAAAGATCTAAAAAAGAATGCTATTTATCATACATTAACTCTGTAAAAAAGGCGTAAAAGAAAACGTTAAAGCTTTCTGGGCATACTCAAAATCATTGCGTACCACCAATTGCATTCCCAAATTGATGCATCTGGATTCTATATCTACAGATAATTGGCAACACATATCCAATCTTTTCTCAAATTATTTTGCATCCGTTTATACTCAATCTCATCCATTGTTATATCCTGCTAGGCCAAATGATACTCTAAACAACCAATTCAATCTTTGCAAAATCATAGTTAGCATGGAAACCATCAAATCTTGTTTAGAAAAAATTGATACATGCAAAGGCCCAGGACCAGATAAAATACCTCCGTTGTTTGTAAGTTGTTGTTCCAGCGCGTTGATTAAGCCACTTTAAATAATATATAATGAATCATTATCTTTTTTTTTTTTTTACATTAACTCCACACAGGAGGCCCTGAGGAAAAAATAATTTCCCTCAGGGCCTATGTCATCTTTGAGGATGCTGTGTGGAGGGTGTTTTTGAGGAGAGGAAGGAGTGAACATGGGTCTTGAAGAGACCCATATTGTAGGAGGGAGGAAACACAGGTACTTTACACGTACTTTCCCAGATTTGTGGAAAAATGCACATATTGTTCCAATACATAAATCTGGTGATCAATCTTTTGTGAAAAATTATCGACCAATCAGCATTTTATCATGTTTTGCATAAGTCTTCGAATCTATTATTTATAGCTCTGTATTTTCACACTTTAAACCACAATTATGCATTAATCAACACGGATTTGTTCCCAACAGATCCATAAATCCGAATCTTCTCGACTTTTGTGATTACATTTGTAATGCTTTTAATGAAAGAACTCAAGTAGATGCCATTTACACAAGATTTTAAAAAGGCATTTGATAAAGTTAACCACACTATATTATTACAGAAACTTGATCAAATAGGAATTCACTGTGATCTGTTAAGATGGCTTAAGTCGTATCTGGAAAACCAAACACAGTTAGTACTTATAAATGGACACGAATCACTTCCCATAATTGTAACGTCGGGTGTATCTCAAGGGTCCAATCTTGGCCCTCTGCTTTTTTTAATATTCATTTATGACATTGGCCCCATGTTACGCTGTGATTTTGTTCTATTTGCTGACGACCTTAAGATTTATAGCAAAATTTTCTCTGATTCTGACCATGTTATGCTTCAAAATGACCTTAACAATTAAATAACTGTTGTATTCAAAACGATATGTTTTTAAATATTGAAAAATATTACATTATTACATTACATTAAATGTTACATTACTCGTTACAGAAGACCAAAGGATTATGCATATTCCATTAAAAATGTTCGATTAAATGCAGTCACCACTTTAAGAGATCTAGGAATTACTCTTGATTCAAAGTTTACTTTAAATGAACACATGAGTCTTCTTCTTCTTTCGTATGGTGGGGGGGTCAGAGTGGGACATCTAAGTCTGCGAGCCAGTCTAGGGCCTCAGGCGTTGCCCTGTGGACCTCATCAATCCCGCCGGGGAACGAATGGAGCAGGCATTCGTTGACCACACGTTCAGTGGTCTGCACCTCACCGCATTCACACATCTCCGACTCTTTAAGGCCCCATTTATACATCATATGGGCACAACGGCTATGGGAGCACCTTTTTCTATTGATGGCGGACCAGAGTTTGCGAGGCAGTGAGAACCCAGGCTGTCTCTCAGTGGGGTCTTGTACGAGATGGGCATTTTTCACCTTGGCCGATTGCCACTCAAGCTTCCACCTGTCTTCTGGGGTGAGAGGTGAATGGAGGAGTCTTTCTCCTTCTGTCCAAAAGGGTTTTCGGGACTTTAAGCGGCATGCCGGGTGAAAGACGAAATCATCGTGCAAAGGTATTGCACTTTTTTGTAGCACCTTGCACTCCCTTAGTGTTGCAATCTCTCGCCTGATATTTGGCGGGGTTATATTTGCGGGGTTATAAGTACGGGGAGCCAAGGCAGAGGAGTAGATTTTAACGTTCCGCTTATGGTTCTCATTGTGGCATTAAGCTGAACGTTGACCGTGGAAGTGTGGGCGCTTCTAGCCCATACTGGAGCACAGTATTCAGCTGCTGAGAAAACCAGAGCAATGGATGCCGTTCTAAGCGTGTTGGCGTCGCATCCCCAGCTAGTTCCAGCTAGCTTACTGACTAAGTTTAGTCTTGTCCTGGTTTTTTTGCCCACTGTTTCTAAGTGTTGCCGGTAGTTCAGGCTCCTGTCCAAAGTTACTCCAAGATAGCGGGGGTGGGGGTCATGGTAAAATTTTTTTTTTTCATCAAACTGAACACACATGAGTGATATCACGAGTAAATCTTTGAAAATAATGGGATTCATACATAGAATATCGAAACCATTCAAAAATCCCCAATCCATTATAACCTTATACAACTCGTTGGTCAGAAGCAAATTGGAATATGGGAGTGTTATTTGGAATCCACATTATTTAAAATATTCAAAAGCCATTGAATCAGTACAAAAAGAAAAATTCCTTAGACTTTTTTCATTTAAACTTGGATTAAATGCCTTACTACCATCTTACGAGGAACAACTCCAACAATTTCATTGTACAACCCTGAAAAAAGAAGACAATTTGCTGACTTAACACTTCCGTACCGGACCAGGGTAACGCACTTACACTAACGAGAGTTTTACGCTGTATCTAAGTTGTTTTTTAAACCACATACTCAATAATTTGGGTAATCCTAGAAAAACTATTTGGTTATCGATCTGCATTAAAAAAAAATTAATATCGCATTACTACTTTTCTTAATATTAATTCATTTATATCAAATTCCGGTCGACAATCTGTCGAGCCCGCCCCCTACCCCTCCGTTCGGGCGTTACCCCGTATCCATCCGCTGGAAGTATCGGGACGATTCTAAGCGATAGTAAGTAATTTCTGAGTTGTTAGTGGAAAGGACAAGATCCCGTTTGTTTACACTGCGCATCTAGTTTGCTCTTTTTACAATGCTATAATGTTCGCTTGCCGGTCAAAGATCATTCGGTCTGGATCGTTTCCGCTACGCGCCAATCGCCAGTCAATATTCGGAAACAAAGCGTTATGGTGGCTATCGGCCCGCCTTCTCTGTTTTCTGTGGAGAAATACGCGTTATGGTCTAAATTCGTTAGAATATTAATTATGACTTTATTTATGAAACGATTTAGATAATAACTATTGAAATAAGATGAATATGCTTCTTTCTAATTATTACCAAAACAAATTTCCAAAAATTGTGTCATTAACACCCTTTAATAAGCAAAACAAATTGGGGTCCCCGAGTGACCCCCCTTCGGATAAAGTGTGATTTTTTTTCTTTCCGGGACGAAAAGGTTAATATGTTTAAACAAAATTATTCATTATAAACTTCGAACCACTCATTGTCTGAGCAATATTAATATAAAAGTTCCTAACAGACGCAATTTGAGGAGTCATAATACATTCCATCTTGAATTATTTAAAAACAATATTGCATACTTCAATCCCCTGTCTTGAATGACATGTGTCGTCTATATACCTAATACGATTAAATGTGACCATGTAGATATTTATACAAACAGTCTTACATATTTCGAAAGGCAAATTAACAATCTTCTACCATGATATATCATGGAGAACAATTATGTGACTGTTCTATTATCATTTTATTTTATTATCTTTCTTTTCTTTCTCTGCATTTATGTTTTATGTTTGACATTAATATGTTTTATATTTCCTTTTGTACCTAGTAACAAGTAAACCTATGTGCGTTAATACCTACATACTTCCCAGTGGCAATTTATAACTATTATCATTGTTAACACTCTGTAAATGTTTCAAACAATAAATAAATTGTAATTCCATTTAAAGCTGGTTCACACTCAGCTATCAAATATAAAAGATCAAAGCACACCAAATAACGCTCTCCATACAATCCCTTCAGACCGTTCACTCCTAAGCGTTTTTAAGCGCAGACCAATCGTAGACAATACACATCTCAGACGTAACCGCTCCAGACGCGATATCCCAGAAGATAACTCTCCCCTTCTCCGACTAAAACAGGAGGGGGTCATTGTAATTACGGAGCTGCCTAGACCCGTGGATGACAGATGTCAAGTTGACAGATTTCAGTACTCAAAATATGCGTTCCGTTGCCGCTCCCTAATTCGACTGACCCCCTCTCCTTTTTTTTTTTTTACAGTTAATACCGCACAAGAGTCCCAACTGCTCCCGTCTGGAGCCAGTGAGACTATGGCATCCCCAATTGGGGTATGTTGTGAGGCTGAAGGTAGTGGGGAGGGGAAGGAGATAGGGAAGAGGAAGGTGGGGAAGTACCTGGCTATTCAGACCTGGTCACTAAACACGGCTAAAGCCATTTCAAGCAACGTTTCAATTCTGAATTCTCCTACCACAGGAAGAAATATTTGATAGCATCGTGTGAAAGGACAAAAGATAAGCGCTCGCGAATCAACAGATATCTGCTCGCAGATTTATAGCTCAATGTGAACTAGCTTTAAAGAATGGTTTGAACAAATGTTTTAACTCCCCTCGAAATATTACAACGTGTTCTTCGAAATGCATCAGCTGATTAATCGAAACCGCTACTAGAAATTTGACAGATCATCGGAACATGAAAATGGTTTTTCTACCCTACGCGAGTCCTCAGCTTAAATTGATACTACACCCAGGACATGCAAATGGAATACATGGATGGTTTGATAATCCATCGGAATACATGATGATTCATGAAAGCTTCTTAGAATTTTCAAAGCATCGCCCACGGACCTCCCTCAATCTCTCTTACAGAATATAAGTCATAAACAGTCCAAACGCTAAACAAAATACGAGAAATTCTTGCAAGTCACTACAAACGGTGTTGCCATTCGCTACAGTGATCAAGATGACATTATTATACATTCATTTATAATAGACAGGGGATTCCTCTGTTTTGTCACAGAATATGTAATGAAAAATTCCGTGCTAATTTCAATCAGTTCAAATAAGTGCGGCAAAAATATGAAATGCTTCTTATTACAATTTATTGTGAAATTTTGCCGCCTCTTTGTTGTAGAATTTATGTTTATAAATTCTACAACAAATTTATAATTGCTCGTGGAAATCGAGAATGGTATCCATGTAATAGGATTTTGCATCTCGAATTTTAACACTGTGTTTAGAACAAAAGGCAGGATTTAAATTTAAGATTTATTCCGCGTAAGGGTCCCCAAATAAGAGTTACATACGGAATAGTCAATTTTTCAGAATTTTATGTACGCAACTGAAATCCTCAAATGTAAAGCTTTATTCGGAACACTATGAATCTGCAACTTGTTATTTAATTAATCGTTGTTTTCTGAATACAAAACTGATTTAAATTAAATCTGTATGCGACGAATTAAAACTAAAGCGAATCAGAATATGAAAACGGATTTTTTTGATTCTGGCAGCACATACATAGTCTTCAACAAGAATTTTATAACTGCACTTAGAAAATGAGAATATTCTTCTTCGAAATGTGTCAGCAGATGAATTCATGACTGGAATTTTACATTCGGAACACAAAAATGATTTGAATTAAATATGTATGCGGCCAATTAAAACTTCACTCAGAACATGAAAATGGTTTCTCTTTGATTCTGGCGACACATACTTTGCATATTAAATATTCTGCAACTAGAATTTTAGATCCGCTCATCGAAAAAGATAAAATGTTTCAGCAGATGAATCAAGAACTGTAATTTGAGATTCGGAACACAAAACTGGTTAAAATTAAATCAGTATGCGGCGAATTAAAACTACACTCGACTAGACTAGAATTTTATTTATTTATTTGAGACACAAACAGGATATTTACAGAGCATTTTTTTGGTTAATGTGTAACAAATTAAGATACAAATATAAATATCCTTAGACTAATGTATCTACAGTAATAACATTTGCATATTCACAGACACATGAAATACAATGTAAGTATTTTTTTTACATAATTTAGAAACTTAAATAGAAAATTTGAAATACATGATAGCTACAAAATATTTAAAGTGTTTATTAAAAATAATAAAACAACATTAAAATTTTTTTTTCAGTTGCACAAATCATGGTGTCGCAGCCGAATGCCACGACACGAGAGTGTGGACTGTAAATCGACGGCTCCAATTAAGACTGCAGTAACTCAAAATTTGGTGTTTTTGAGTTAGTTATATTTTCGGGTTTCGTAAATTTTTATCTACATGCCAAGAAGACTTTTGTTACTCTAACAGTTATACACCGAGAGAAAAAACCATTTAAAAATAGTTGTAAGTCACGATGTCATCAGTTTTCCATGTACTAAAGAAGTAAGTTGAGTTACTGCGCTTTTTATCGGAATTTTTTATTTTTCTATCGTCGTAAGTCAGCCTTACTTCTTTTTTCCCTGGAGAAATATCGATATTATCATTTGAATTGCGTTTGACAGTTGATGTTCAGTCATTGCGGTTTGCATATTGTAGTGATAAAATTGAAAATATAAAGAAAATTGTACCGTGAAAGTGTTACACATGAGAATTTCCAGTAGGACCACCAAAATAATAGCTAATGGTAAAGCATTATTGTCTACAATGCAATCTGGTAAGTGTAAACATATCTCGGACATTAAAATTTTTTCAAGTACTCGGACCCATAATCTTATTTTCACGATATTATAACATTACCAGAGATATGTAAGAGGTATGGGGCATACCTGACTTATTAATACAAAATTCTAGTTCCTCGAAAATCGGCTCGTGAATTCTTATTTTTTACATATTGTTTGTTCATATTGTAATATAATAATACAGAGTCTACTTCTGATGACTTATTGGGTCCCAATGGAGATCAGCAAGATTTTAGTGAAGTGAACTCTGATGATGGTTGGAAGCCTGATGAATGTAGTAATTCAAGACCTATAGAATTGAGTGTTTGTAGATCAACCTCCCCTGATTTCATGTTGCTTTTTAATGAGGAAACAGGATTATTCTATCGTGCTACTAAAATAACTGCTAATATGGATACTCTGAGCGCTATACGTATTTCATAAAAATGATTACATTTTAAAATGCTTCAAATTAATAGAAATGTTTTAGTTCGAGATGTATTTGGTGATGTAAAATGGAATCGGATTGCAAATCAAACTGCAGCTTTAACTGCAAGAATACTTTGCAGAAGAATCCCGAAAAAAAATATTCGCAGCATTCTGGAAATTGCGAAGTCATGCCATGCAGTGGAATTTTATGAACACGTGGAATTAGTGCCGAAACAAATTGCGGCTACAAACCGTAACAACTCGTCGCCTCAGTTCTTATTTGTCCAACAGACCATTTTGGTTTTTGTTCAATCTCCACTTTAAAATTAAAAATAGAGTATGAAGAAGTATGGTTCATCACTTAACTAAGAATTATTTGAACTAATGAGACCTCTACCTTTACGGAAAGAGCTTTATCTTAAACACCTTTCATAATGTTTCATTGAAATAATGAAAGCAAACCTTCTCCTCTTGTAAAATTTTCAAATGGTCTGTTGGACAAATACGAACTAAAGCGACGAACTCCAGGCATGGAATTTTGCAAGAATATTATTTAAACATAAATCAGAGTAATAAACAACGTCTTTGCCAAACAATGTTTTTGCAAACATTGGAGATCTCTGAAAGAATGATAGGTACTACATGTGGAAAAATTGACGAAAGAGGTGCAGAATGCTTGATCAGCATGGGATACATCTCACAAGATCTAATAAAATTCTCCCTGAATTCAAAGATTCGGTACACGAACACATCCAAGCCTTTCCTGTCGTGGAGTCACACTTTACCAGGAAATCATCTAAGAAGCTTTACCTAGAAAGAGATCTGAACATTTTCAAAACGGACAGGCTGCATCTAGATTGGCAGAAAGAAAGAAGCATTGAAATATCTGCTACACTGAGACAGTACTCAGATGCATCTGATTTCCATTATACACTAAAAAAGGACAGCGTCAGGTGTGTGAGAAATTTATAATAGCTACAGAAGAAGAAAAAGTATTGTTTAAAGATGCTTACGAAACACACCAGAAAAATAAAGTTCAGAGAAGGATCTCAAAAAACTCGAATAAAGAGAACGCTGAAATTGATTTGTAGCTAAACGTAGCTGTATTTTTTGCAAAAGGTTTTACAAACACCTCTGTCAGTGAGTAGTTTTTATTACAAAAGAAAGTACGCAATGTACATTTTATCATTAATGATATCGGAAAGAAACAGGGCCACTGCTTTATTTGGCATGAATCTGAAATTGTTACATGTCTACTAAAAAAATTAACTTCAGTTCAACAAAATAGTATACGTAAAGTTATATTCTATTCGGATAATTGCAGTGGACAGAACCAAAACCGAAATGTGTTTTCCATGTTAGAATATACCACACGAACCCTCAAAATTGACGAAACGCATCATTTTATGGAGAAAGGACACACACAATAAATGAGGGTGATTTTATGCATGCCACAATAGAAAATCCAAGAAAAGGGAAAATTTTACTTGCCTGTACTTGTCATGCTGATTCGATGTGCGAAAGTGAAGGGTTTACCATATGAAATTAACGAAATGAGCTATGAATACTTTTTGGATTTTAAGTCACTCATTTTGCAAACAAATTGAAAAAAAAAAAAAACGATAATTCAGTTGTGAAATGAAATAAAGTACGCGATGTATCTGCGACATACAATAATCCATTGGAGGTGTATATAAGGTATGGTTACGTGGAAGAACCACTAACCATCATTTTAGAAAAATGGACAAGAGGCAGGCGACTGGACAGATTAGTTGAACCTGTTGCTGTGTATAATCAAAAACAAAACATCGATAAACTTAAACATAAAAGATCTGCTAGCATTATGCGTACTGATTCCAAAGACTTACCATAGTTTCTATCTTTCACTAATTTTTTCCATTGAAGAAACTTCCATTGGACATTCTTATGCCAGCGATGATCTGTCTGGTGATTCAGAAAGCAAATGAAATTTAATAATGCTCTTTTTCTTCTATAATTTTATGTAATTACTTAAGAATTTCTTATAGTGTATGTATGTAACAGTTTCTAAACAAATATTTTTTTTTTTTCAGTTGATCGAACTAAAAATGTTTTTTATGCTGTTTTTAAACACTGACACATAATAACTTATGAAAAACTATCAACTGTGGAATTTAAATGTCCATAAATGATGTTTTTTTAGTGTCAAAATAAAGCAGCTTATCGCTACTTCTATAATTTGTTTAATTTTTCCCTGTAACAAAGAAGTACCTCAACATACTACCTATTGATTTTATATAAACTCCGAGGAAAACAGCAGTAAGTCCAAAAACCCTTTAAATTAGTGCAAATTTGAGGAAAATACTAAAAAAATATTAATCAATTAGAAAGACTATTAAAAAACCATACTTATTCAATTTAAATAAAATTCAAAACCCTCATCTAAGATTATGCAGAATTTTTTGAACTTTAAAATCGCTCTCCTGCAAAATGACAAAAAGTGAGTTACTGCAGTCTTAATTGGAGCAGTCGATAATCCTTTTTATAAACGTATAGACCATGTATCGTGTTTTAAAGGCAGATCGAAGGAGAATCGGTTTTGGAAGGAAGTCTCCTACCTTTTGACGGCTTCTGAAGGCCGCTCAGGGTCGTTTCTGAATTCACAATATATTGCACAACACAGGTTTTAAGCACGACACTATTATTTAATAAAAAGAAACTAAACTGCGATTATTTGCGATATTTTGACGAGAGCTACTTGTGACCCATGTCACTTTCAAAATGCAACTGTTACAAGTGGGTAATGCACACTTGGGTGGCAATATTGTTCAACATGTAGGTAAGCACATCTTGTGCTTACCTACACGTTAGACAATTCAAGCACCAACGGTGTGCCTTGGCGAATTAAGCGCGGTGCTGAATGGTGTTGAGTGCAAATGATTTGCACTTAGAGATCGAATGAGTTCCCTCGCAAATCGAGCACTTTGAGTAAGTGAACGCAGTCAAGGACCCTTTGGTTTTGGTTTCAGGTTTTGCCTTCTTCATGTCACAAAGAAGCGATGACGTCGTTTGTGTTGTGACAGCTTGATCGTGAAATGTTGAAAAGTTTTGGTTCGATGCGATAGTTTTTACGGGTTCCGATTGTAAACATTTATTCGTTAATTCCTTGTGAATTGCGACGATTCGGAAATGCACGTTATCAAAAGCTTCGCGAACTTGATTCTCCACTTCCGTGTTTGCCTCATCTGAGGCTAAAATGTCAGAATGAGCATTTTGAAAATCACCAACGATATGTTCCAACCGGTGACCGGCCAACTCGGAATGAAACCAACTCAGAACCATCTCAGATAAGTCATTTAGAGTGATAAAAAAATATAAATAAAAAATTGGTTAAATAGGTTAAGTTAGGTTAGGGTTATCGGCTAATTTAAAATTATTGTTTTATCATTATAAATGACTTATCTGAGATGGTTTTGAGTTGGTTTCATTCCGAGTTGGCATGGAACCGTTCTAACCTCGAAAAATACGCAAAAAATAATTTATGGTTGGTTGCATTTTGCATAACCGTTGTTTCGATTTCGCTAGGGTTGGTCGTTTCTTACGAAACGGTTTGAGCGATTTCTAACATCTTGTTTATTCTCTTATTTGCCATTTCACGCAAACGCCGCAACACCGATATTTTTCTCTCCATTGTAACGATAATACGATGAAATGAACGTAATGAAAATTGATTGATTATGATATGCAGAACGTAATGAAATAAACCAAACGAATACGTTAGGATTTTAAATGTACGGTAGGTCGCAAATAATTAACTAGTTTAATATTCACGTTGTCGATAAGTTGTAACATTTAAATTGACGGTTCATAGCATTCTACGTACGCATATAACGATTTTAATCTAGAGATGTCTATCTAAAGGAATCCCTACTGGTTTCGGCACCGATGAATCGTGACGAATCACGGGGTCAGAATGCCTTGGTAGGGCATTCTGTGCGATACAGCGCCCGCGGATGCGATACAGTAATCCGTCCAGTTCAACCAAATAACAGTAAAACACAAGTCAAAAATACTCACGGTAGAATTTGTTTCTTCATTGGTCGTTCTTCGTTCTTTGGTCGACAGACACGGCAATGTTCACTGTATTATGAGCCACGGGCACCCGATATTGTTAAATTGATCGATGAACATAAACATGGAACAACGATAGCCGACGATTGGGTTTTGTTCCATGCGCGAAGTACGATCGATTTACGATAACTTGACACTTTGGTGTGTCCTGATGGGTCCGATTTTCAAACACGACTGGCGAATATTGTTCCCGCTTCGCCCGTGTGGGTACCTTGACCATGTCGAAATTCTCTACGCTAGAATTTCTGCTGTTACCTGGTCAAAGCAAAAACAAATGTACGCACAAATGCACGGCGCGCTGCGGCGTCACGAAACAACTAGTTATATTAATAGGAAATATCTATATTATATTGGTTTATTGAATAATTGCCTGGACTCGCCTGAGCCTACCAATCTTATAAAAATCCACAAAACAAACCTCAAATTAGATTTGAATAATATTTTACAGTTCATTACAAAATCAGTTGAAAACTTACGTTTCAAAGTTTTCTTCGAGGACTTTTGTCAGTAAACACGTGTTTAAAATTTTTAAAACTTTTCACAACACTACCGATAAAACAGGGTAAGTACATATTATTTTATTATTTTGGTTTTAGTACAGTTTTTGTTTCTAAATCAAGCACTTTCAGGTTACTTTAAAACTTTTCTAAATATAAAATGAACTAAAACTTGTATAATTTTCTATCACTGAGTTAAATTAATTTTGAACATCCGATCTGATTTCTGATTCAAACCGATTTTTTCCGAGCAGAATTTTACGCGGTGTTGTGCGCTACCTCCTTCGTAAGCCAACGTTTCGGACAGCGTTGCAGTGTCCATCATCAGGGCAGATGGGTGATAAACACCCAAAAAATTAAAAAAGGCAAGGGGGGTGTTTATTTGTTTGGTTTTACGGCTAGTTGCAGGGTCATACCATTTTACATCTAAACATTTTGGTTCAGAAGAAATAGAGGTTTATATTTATATTATTATTTTTATCGAATAGTCTCTTCGTGGAAGAATCGATTTAAAAGTGCACATGACAATCCACTGCGTACATATGGTAGTGGAACTGGCAGAAGAAGGATGAAAGTAGACTTAATGCTGTATAAACGAGATCCCTAAGATGAGTATGGATTGTAAAACCATGTAGATAAATTATAGGTATGACGGTGTTAAATTGTGGAGATCCGAAAGGAATACAAGGCCGATAAAAATAATAATAGTTTCTTACTTTTTTATAGCGCCGTTTAGTGATAAAATCACGTTAAGTGTACTTGGTGGATAGGATTACACGGTACGCTTAGTTGGTTAGGCAGGGCCGTAGCTAGTGGGGGGAGGCATTATGGGGCAATGGCCCAGTACCTTAAAATACCTGTGCCCTACCTTAAGAAATACCATCGACTAAGATAATATACTAGTAAACTGTTTGTTCAAAGTTTGATATGATTGATGATGATAAGGTCTAACAATTCCATCAAGGGAAGAGGTTGCTGTAGTCAAAGCTTATTTGAGTCGTTGCGAGGACAAAACGGAAAGCACAATGCAAGTTTTGTACAGGCAGCGAGAGGCGTTTAGAGATACGTATGAACTTTTTGCATCTGTGGCGACAATAGGCTGCAGCACTGCTGTGTGCAAATCTACGTTTTCAACGTTGACTGCAATCAATAGGCCTCAGAGGCTGGGTCTCGAAAGAATGGCAAGCATGGTGTTTCTAGCCTTTGAAAAGAAAAGAACTTAGTCAGTTGATCTAAATGAAGTACTTCGTATTTGTAATGATAGGTCGAATCGAAGAATTCGATTGTTTTAAGGAAGGGCTTTTATAATTTAAATTTTGTTTTTATTCTGTTATTTCTGTAATTATGTTTGGTACCTAATATTAACCTTAATAAATGAAAAGCCATTGATACTGCAGTTACTTTTTTGAAGTTCATTGTTAGCAATGATCAAGAATTTCCTTGTGTACAAATACTCATTATCTACCTTGTGAAAGAACACAAGGTATCCTTTATCATTTCATAAATTACTAAATGTTTTGATCATCCTATTAAGTATTGCCTCACACATGTACGACGAAAATCGATTCACCAGATCAGATCAAGTTACATTTTTAATTGCACCCTACCTGTAATTACCGTTGCCCTATCTTAAATTCAACTCTGGCTACGGCCCTGTGGTTAGGGCATCAAAAAGAGATGATATGACGTGAAGGAAATTTGGGAAGAAATCAGGAAAGCCAAAGAAGTCATGGCATGATTAAGTGAATCCAATACTTCAGTCGAGGACACCCACCACTTTCCCGAACAGTTTTAAGGACCAGATTGGCCCCTCTATCGGTTCTCACATCAAGTCTCTACATTTATTTTTAAAACGAAGCTAGGTGAAATGGTTTTAAAAGCCCCCGACTGTCCCTACACGGCATAGCATACATTTATACGTACCAAAAACTTTTCATCCGAGGTAGTTTGTTCCTGTTCTTGAAGCTAGCGGAGAGACAGCATTTATATAGAGGAATCCAATATTCCTCTATATATATCCAATACTTCACTTTGGATCACGCTAAATGACAGAATAACAGAATTGTACATACAAATCATTTTAACCTTTTCGTCCCGGAAAGAAAAAAATCACACTTCATCCGAAGGGGGGTCACTCGGGGACCCCAATTTGTTTTGCTTATTAAAGGGTGTTAATGACACAATTTTTGGAAATTTGTTTTGGTAATAATTAGAAAGAAGCATATTCATCTTATTTCAGTAGTCATTATCTAAATCGTTTCATAAATAAAGTCATAATTAATATTCTAACGAATTTAGACCATAACGCGTATTTCTCCATAGAAAACAGAGAAGGCGGGCCGATAGCCACCATAACGCTTTGTTTCCGAATATTGACTGGCGATTGGCGCGTAGCGGAAACGATCCAGACCGAATGATCTTTGACCGGCAAGCGAACATTATAGCATTGTAAAAAGAGCAAACTAGATGCGCAGTGTAAACAAACGGGATCTTGTCCTTTCCACCAACAACTCAGAAATTACTTACTATCGCTTAGAATCGTCCCGATACTTCCAGCGGATGGATACGGGGTAACGCCCGAACGGAGGGGTAGGGGGGCGGGCTCGACAGATTCTCGACCGGAATTTGATATAAATGAATTAATATTAAGAAAAGTAGTAATGCGATATTAATTTTTTTAATGCAGATCGATAACCAAATAGTTTTTCTAGGATTACCCAAATTATTGAGTATGTGGTTTAAAAAACAACTTAGATACAGCGTAAAACTCTCGTTAGTGTAAGTGCGTTACCCTGGTCCGGTACGGAAGTGTTAAAGAGCGCACGTTTGAATGTATCTTTAACCTCGAAGTAGTCCGCCGATTATGTGCAGCGCAACGCAATCATGATACGATTTATGAATGCGAATGAAGCAAGGACAGAGTTGTTTGGTGGTCTCTCCTCTCTGCTCAGCACGGCATGATGTAGTTTCGGTAGTTATCCAAGATAATACCTCAACCACAATAATAGCAACATTTACAATTGTCAATCTTTCAGTACCTCCATAAAACTTACCTTTGTGAGGGTCGGGTGCAATATTTAGAATCATTTCTTCTTATTTCATTACCAAAACTACCCCATAAAATAAATATTTTAAAACGGATCTTTCTTTCTTATGAAACAGAAGATACGAATGAAAGTGAAATATTTACGAATGAGGATTACACGGAAGAAAGTGACAATAAAAATACATGATAGCTTTCAACGAATTGAAAGTACAATTTTGAATGAATGCATGTATTTTTGAACGTTCAAAGGTTCGTAGTTAACTTGCTATTAGTTCGACCACTTTCTAAAATACATTTCTTTCATAATAATGGAATACTGTACATCTACACTTCAGTATTCTCAGATCATTTTTTCGCATTAAAGCTGGTTCACATTACGCTATAAAAGCTGGACAATCATAGACATCATATATAAATCATAGACAATACACTTCTCAGACGTAACCGCTCCAGACGCGATATCCCAGAAGATAATGCTTAGTTCACATTACGCTATAAAAGCTGGTTTACATTACGCTATCAAATATAAAAATATAAAAGACCATAGCACGCCAAATAACGCCCTCCATACAATCCCTTCAGACCGTTCACGCCTAAGCGTTTTTAAGCGCAGATCAATCATAGGCAATATACATCACAGACGTAACCGCTCTAGAGGCGATATGTCAAAATATAAGGCCCTCCGTTCATGGAGATACTTTGGAAGTCTATTGTGGATATTGTGGTGACCTTGTAATAATAAAAATCCAAACACATTCGTGATTCCCATAATAAATCACGAAAAGAAAGTTTTTTTCGTCCACCTAGCGATCTATTTTGACATTTTTGCCAAGAACGCGCAGGCGCGAACCAGGGATGGTATCTATAGGGAAATTTCCCTAGATCTAGGGAAATTTCGAACTCAAATACTTTGTACAATTTTTTTTTACGTATGACAATATTACTGGTATTGCTAGTCGCTAATTATTATTTTTTTTTAATTTCCATGAATCTTATATACTGTTGATATACTTACATAAATCAAGCAATGTTGTTTTTAACAACGACAACTCAAAATGATATTAAATTTAGGTTTCATGTTGCGTTTTTATCTAAATATGTTTATTACAAGATATTTTTTTCAGTTTCGGTGATTGCGGTTGATTTTTATTTTGCAAAATGATTTTTTAATAGGAATTTCGTTTTTAATTCAGTTATAAGTGTATACATATTTTGAAATTATTATTTCGTTTGGCAAAAAGTGTTTTCTTTGGAAAAGTACCGCAAGAAATGGGACGTTTGTATAATTATGATCTCACTAGTAGTTAAAAATCCGATCCACAAGTTTTTGATGCTAGGCCCTGCGGGTGTTGGTGACCATTTTATAAATCCGATAGGAACTGGTTCCAAAAATAGCCAGTTCCTCGGATTCACAGTGATCCAGTGACAGCTAGTCACCGAGACAAAGTAACCGTGACACAGTAACCGAGACACGCAATGGCGTCAGTTGTAATATATATATATTTTTTACATGAGCCCCACACAGGAGGCCCTGAGGAAAATAATTTCCCTCAGGGCCTATGTCATATTTAGGGATAATGTGTGGAGGGTTTTTTAAGGAAAGGAAATGGAGGGGAATTCTGGGAAGGAAAAGGGTTTAAGGGGTGGGTAGGAATCTGGGGTTCAGTGTGTCCTGGTCATCCGCCTCCAAGACCTAAACAAACCTGACCCCATGAACCCGGGCACCCCTGCTAAATCACCAAACGTAGCGAACCACTTGGGGGGACCTATGGCAGAGGTGTTGGTTATCCAATAAAGGTTCCCGGGGCGACGGTAAACCCTTTTCCTTCCCACAACTCTCCCCCCCTTCCTTTCCTTGAAAAAAACCCTCCGCACAGCATCCCCGAAGATGACATAGGCCCTGAGGAAAATTATTTCCCTCCTGTGTCTCCTGTGTGGAGCTCATGTAAAAAAAAAATGAGCATGCTCATTACTAGCAACGTCACGGACACACATGCTACTAGGTAGCATGCTCTTTGGCTTCAAATGAGCAAGTTTGCCCGTACCATTGTAGCGTAATGTAAACCAGCTTTTAATCCAGGGATTGACACGTACCTAGCTCTAGTTTTTAGAACTTTTTACTAGATGACGTGTGGTCGTCATTTTACAATTTATTGTAGATTTAGTATAGACGTATGTAGGAATGTAGGTAAATATAATCACTAAGACTTCGGTTTGCTTTCTTGGAGTGAAGTGTATTATTTTAAACGAAAACATTGTGAATAACACAAAGTAATCAAAAAAAAATTTACTAATCATAAGATTTCTGAATTATTTTACGCAAAAAAACAAAAAACCATTAATTAATACATCTTTAAATATTATATAAAATTCTTACCTGTATACCGTAGAAAGCAGTTTAAATTAATCAATAACCAATTCGTATAGAAGCAAATAATAATTGTTAGAAATAAAACTAACTATTAATACATTTTATATTACCAGAACTTCCTTTTCTCACACAATGCATCTCCCAAGACTACACTGACTAGATGACTCAGGTGTGGAGCTAAAGTTTAAAAAGTTTTTTTTTATTACTGTTGATGATTAATATTAGGAGTTATTAATCTAGGAGTTATATTAGATTCCAAACTAACCTTTAACAAACATGCTGAATATACCCAAAAGAAAATTGGAAAAAAAGTATCTTTTTTGGGAAGAATTCGGCAAAAACTTTCTAGAAAAACTGCAGTCACTATTTATAATTCAATTATTGCTCCACACTTTAATTACTGCTCAACTATCCTTTTCCTGTGTAATGAACGAGAACAAAATAAGTTTCAAATTCTCCAAAACAGGGCAATGAGAATAATACTTCGACGAAATAGATTCTCAAAAGGAAATAAAATGTTAAAGGAACTAAATTGGCTAACCGTGAAACAGATGTTGACCCTGCACACGATGATATTTATCCATAAAATAGTGAACAACATGTTACCAAAATACTTCTCAAACAAAATAATATACAACAAGGACATTCACAGACATAATACAAGGACTTGCAAGGAAATCAGACTACAAAAAAAGGACAAAACGAATACGCAGAACAGTTTACTATACAAAGGGATGAAGTTATACAACACTCTACCAGAAACTTTAAAGGCCGCACCAATTGGAAAGTTCAAAATGTATTGTAGGAGATACATATAACAAGAAAAAATATAGTTTGAAATATGAAATGATATAATTAATTACGAAATTGTAAACTTAAATGTACAACTTACTAAAAATAAAACAAATAGAACGGGATTCACATGAGAACGGGTCGTTTCTACGACTCGTTCTTGAGTTCAACAGCTCGGCTGTGGAACGATTTGCCGGCCTCTGTGTTTCCTCCCTCCTACAATATGGGTCTCTTCAAGACCCATGTTCACTCCTTCCTCTCCTCAAAAACACCCTCCACACAGCATCCTCAAAGATGACATAGGCCCTGAGGGAAATTATTTTTTCCTCAGGGCCTCCTGTGGAGTTAATGTAAAAAAAAAAAAAAAAAATTAATTTAAAAAAAAATCGATCAAAAAAGACCACAATAGTTAATTCTTTGTATTTACGGTAGAGGATTTATTTTCAAATAGAAATAGTTGGTCGACATATGATTTTAAATATTAGAATTTTTGTGGTTTACTGATAATCTTAAATGTTCACTAAAAGTTTTTTTTAGCAGGGGTGGTGTTTTAGTAAATGCTTCGTCAATGACGTTTTGGATTACACCTGTACATGCTTTCCGGATAGGTAAATGTATTCTCTCCAGAGTGTATTCTTGTGTGAGACAATAGAGGGCCCATTTGAAAGCAAATTTAAGTGCCTTTCGAGCATGATAATAGTTTCTCTCCAGTGTGTATTCTTACATGAACATAGTACAATATTTCCGACTGCACTTTGTTTTCTCTCCAGTGAGGTTTCTGAAATGACGAACCATGTCACTTTTCTTACAGCACACTCAAGACAGTGCAATCCAAAGTATGATCATGATTTCTGCCCAGTGTGGGATCTAATACTAGAATGCAGAGTTCGCTTCTGGCTGCACCTGTACCTAAGTGCATTCTGGGCATGAGAATAGTTTCTCTCCAGTGTGAATTCTAACGTGAATAACCAAATGATCTTTCAGACTGCACTCGTACTTGCATTCCGAGCACGAGAATAATTTCTCACAAGTGTGAGTTTGAACCGCCTTTTATAAAAAAAAATATTTTTGAAGTTCAAAAATCAGAACGTTGTTGTAAAAATATCTCAATTGTTATTTTATTTATACTTACTACTGAAACGTTTCTTATTTTTCTAATAAAAATGTGGTTTATGCGACACACAAACATTGTCACATTCAAATGAACCTGAAATACTTTGTGCGTGGTGTTCTGACAATGATTTGCAAACAAGTATTGGTAAATGCTAGATTATAACTTTTAAAAATATAAAATTCTCTTTATTTTTCCTATTTTATGAATTGAACTATTTTTTTTATGAAAACAAATAACTTTGTGTACACCACTATTTAATTAACAATATCAACTTGTTTCGAAAACTATGTTTTCTTCGTCAGGATAATAAGTTAATAAAAAATAACAAAAGACAAACAAGTATAGACAAATAAGAACATAGACAAAATATTAGAAAGGAGAGATGATTAATTACTTAAAATATCATAAAAAACAATTATATAAAATAAAATATTAAAATTATTTTAGGATGGGTAAAAAATTACATTAATTAACTAATCTTCTTCGAGTATCGCAGATACTATATACACCCGTGTCATAAGAAAGTCGAAATAGGACTAAGGCATAAAATAAAGGTTTTAAGGAACCGGTCAGAGGTTGATTGGGCATCGCGTTTGGGTCTCACCCGGGCGTCCCGTGTTCGATTCCTCGGCTGACTAAGACTTCATCACAGCACAAGTAACATTTTCGGCTTTCTTGGTGGTGGTAGTAGGAGATTTTAAAACATTGTTGGGTTATTCGTAACCCGAGAATGTTTGTCTTTATTTAAAAAAAAAATTCTCTTTATCCAACACATGTCTAATTTTTTTTTAAATATAGCCAAATCTCCTGATATTCTGTGTTAACATATCAATATGATCGTTCCATCTCAAAAATTTATCGATCTTCAATAATCTTAACGGAACTTAAAACAATTTATCTTTTTTAAGGGGTGGCAATTAAAATATTGCAGATAATTATATATAATAAGATTACGAGTGTCAGAAGGCTAACTTGTTGACCATATAGTTCTTATCATATTCAAAGTAAGGATGTTATTATTCAGTCAACCCTTTACTTCTTATTTATTTATTTATTTATTTGAGACACAAACAGGATATTTATACAACATTATTTTGGTTTATGTAAAACAAATTAAAATACAATTATAAATATCCCTAGACTAATGTGTCTGCAGTGATCACATTTGCATATACACTGACACATGAAAAACATATTTTTATACATAACTTTAAAAAAAACTTAAATAGAAAATTTGAAATACTTAATAAACTAGTTAACAAATTGGCAAATGAAGATATTATTAATATTATTATTATTATTCTCAATCCTATTACCGGGTATGACGTGACAAAAAGTTAATTAAAAAAATAATTAATAAAAAGTTACTCCATTAAAATCAAACAAACTACCATTGGAGAGTTAAATATGATCATTATAGTTTAAAAAATTTAACACATATAGTCTACGTTAGAACTATGATGTACGAACATTTGAAAATATTGGTCCCCTTAGTTTTTAAAGGAAGTATTTTACTATGCAAAAATTGGAAAATTATCTAGGGAATTAAAAAGATTTCAAAAACTTATGAGAGAAAATAATATTAAATACTGGAAACTCCTCTATAATGCGTCAGATCAAAGATTCATAAACACCAGTTTCAAAAAAGCCCATTGTGTAAGTTAGTCCGCATAAGCCTTATTATCCCATATTTCGCTCATACTTACAAAAATATAAGGTGTTGCGTTTTCGCAACGTCAGCGAAATAGGGGGGTAAAAAGTAAATGTATGAAACAAAACAAGTTTATTTGAAAATGTATTTATTTCTATCTATAAATCATATTACTAACATTAACTAAAATTAAAGATATTGTATGAATAAGTATTAAAAAGCAACATTCTAAAAGACATTTTCAGAAATTAGCATACACAAATATTACAATAAACATTATTTTCCGGTATGGTCAATTTCGTTACATTTATGGTGCAATGCCACATTACACTCTGAACGCATATAATATGTTTGTGAATGACGTGTACGACAACTCTTTCTATTTTCTCCTTTATTTAAAAAATGAATGCTTCCTGTTATAGTTGACCTCGATGCTGTCGCAAATCTACTTGGTCTGTCAATAGAAGAAGAATGTACTTTTGACGACTTCATGAGGGCGGTGGCCACACTTCTTCTAAATTTCAAAAGGCTCATATTTTCTTCAGGATGAACCATTTGATATAATTTCCATGCATTACGTAGTGCCACATAACAGAAGATGGACAAAATGGCCCACCACTTTTTACCACGATCCCTTATTCTGTGTATTATAGTTCGAATCCCTTATTATTCGAAACGAAACTATCCACTAAATCAACTCCATTCCATGAGGCTGAATTGTTAGATATAAGAAAAATTTACTGTAAACAATGTTTAAAATATATATTTACACGAAATGTTATTTTTACAAAAAATGAAAAGCGTTTTAGTAATAGGTTAAATAATGTATTTGAAGTTCCGCTGTGTAACACTAGGCTTGCGCAAAGACATGCATATTTTATTACACCAAAAATATATAATGCTTTCTATAAAGCTACAGAAATTGATTGTAAAAATATATCTACCTACAGCAAGTATAAAAATGTATTAAAGTCTTGGATAAATACCGTCGACACAAACATTTACTTGCTGTAACATCTGACCTGCTGTAACTTAACCAAATTTTTATTAATCTTTATGAAGATGTCTTTTGAATGTATTTCAGTAAACACTGAATCTATTTTTTATGTATTTAATTTAATTTTTTTTAAACTTCTACAATATATTGTATGTTTATGAGTAATTATCTGTCTTAAAATCACTCAAGTATACCCACGAACTGGCGATGCCTATGTGGGATTTTATTGGTTAATCTGCTAATCTATTTATGTTATTCTCTACTTTTTAAAAACTGTTTATATAAAAAGTTTGTATTACAAAATTTTACCAACTGTACCAAAAAAATTGTTAATTAAAAAAAAAAAAAAAAACTCCTCCCGTAAAACGATAATACTGGGTTGAGTGACATTTATAGATCGATTTTTTTAATATTTGAATACCTAGTTAAGTTTTTAATTGGCTCTATGTTATCAAAATTAGATGTCACTGTAACTACAGCACTATCGTTCCATCGAACAACCAGTATCTCATTGTTTTCTTCGAATCTCTAATCATATTTCCCTCTTTGAAATTTATTCATTTGTTTTGTCGATTTTAATGTACTAATGTACTCTAGTCAATTTTCTCTTATCGTACCAGTACGAAAAATAAAAACGTTATTTGGCACTCGTGAATAACTAAGTTTCGATTTCTTCCAACGCATTTCTCTTGGCGCTGACATGTTGATGGTTGAGGTTGGAATGGAGTTGTTGAAGGTTCACTCATCAGCCTCTTGGAGTGGACTTCCAAAGTTCCTGCCGTAGTCGATTTTCTTTTATCGTACCAGTACGAAAAATAAATACGTTATACTCACTCGCGAATAACTATGAATAAAACGTTAAACTCGCGAATAACTATGAATAAAACGTTAAACTCGCGAATAACTAGGTTTCGATTTCTTCCAACGCATTTCCCTTGGCACTGATAACAAAGATGTTGATGGTTGGGATGGAGTAGTTGAAGGTTCACTCACGAGCCTCTCGGAGTGGACTTCCAAAGTTCCTGCCGTATCCCTGAACATATGGCTAAATGCAGTGTCTTCATGTAAATCATTGTCCTCAAAATCCTCTTCATCTACCGATGTTGGACCCCCCGAAGTCACCGAAGTTACCAATTCGACGACTTCAGGGGGTAAAATAATAACATCTGGAATATCTTCTTCGCCATCTTCATCGTCGACATTCCAATTCTCTGCAATAAAAGTCCTTTGGATTCATCCTACACGGAAGAAAAAATGCGGCAATGGCGATTGATGCCGGTAATAGTGAATAAAATAATGCAAAGGTTTTTATCCCCGTATTTCGCTGATGTTGCGTTAATGCATCACTTAAACAAACCATGTAAAGAGTACCTTTGGAATTTTTTTATTTTTTTAAAGTGTACATATTATTAAAACCGTGTCAATTGTGTATTAAAAAAAATCTTAAATATATTAAGAATTTTGGTCGTACGTTAACGATAATAATTATTAAAAAATCGCTTACCTGAGTGTCGTATTTTGTCCGACTTTGGGGGGTGGCAATTTGGAACAGAAGCAAATATTTTTTAGTTTTTAAAGTCTAACTATAAAATAAAACCTTGTCTACAAGAACGTGAAAGAATAACGGTGATTCTTTATCAAGTTCTCAAAATATGACCCAGCAACCAAAATGTTGCGTTTTCGCAACGTCAGCGAAATATGGGCTAAGAAAACTTTTCGTGCAGATGAATACTTACACACGGAACATGAAAAAAGTTTTTTCCACTGTGAGTAAGCGTGTGTCAAAGGTTGAATAAATGAGATAATTATCGTGTAAACAATCTTAAGGGTCCGAGTAGTTAACGTCACTGTTGGTCCACACGTGAATCTTCAAATGACCCTTGATTGCCTCCACTGTGAGTCCGCGTGTGTACCGTAAAAAGACTTTTGTGAGAGCATGAATAATTGCAGTCGGAACATAGGTTTTTCTTCACTATGAGACAGCATGTGTCCAATCAAACTTCCCTTGTAATAACAAGAAAAACTGCAGTAAGAACATTAAAAAGGTTATTCTCCACCATGACTCAGCATGTGTCTAGTAAAACTTCCCTTGGGAGAACATGAATTGTGAATTCTTCACATGTGTCTAGTAAAATTTCATTTGTAAAAACAGTCAGAACATGAAAAAGTTTTTTCTCTGCTACGAGTCAGCGTGTGTCTAGTCAAACATTTTTTGTGAGAACATAAATAACTGCTGTCAGAACATGTAAAAGGTTTTTCTCAACAATGAGTCAGCAAGTGTCTGGTCAAACTACTCTTCTGACAATATGAATAACTGCAGTCAGGACATTAAAAAAGTGTTTCTCCAGAGTGCGAAAGCACGTGTCTCGTCAAACTACGCTTGTTAGAACATGAATAACTGCAGTCGGAACATGACAAAGGTTTTTCACTACTGTGAATCCGCATGTGTCTCGTCAAATGACCGTTGCTAGTAGATGCATAACTGCAGTCGGGACATGAAAAAGGTTTTTCACCACTGTGAATCCGCATGTGTCTTGTCAAATCTCCCTTTTGGAAACATGAATAATTGCAGTCAGAACATGAAAAAGGTTTTTCTCCTCTGTGAGTAAGTATATGTCTTGTCAAACTACTCTTGTCAGAACTTAAAAAACTGCAGTCGGAACATGAAAAAGGTTTTTCACCACTGTGATTCCGCATGTGTCTTGTCAAATCTCTCTTTTGGAAACATGAATAATTGCAGTCAGAACATGAAAAAGGTTTTTCACCACTGTGAGTCCTAATGTGTCTCGTCAAATCACCCTTTCGAAAAGATGAATAATTGCAGTCGAAACATGAAAAAAGTTTTTCACCACTGTGAATCCGCATGTGTCTTGTCAAATCTCTCTTTTGGAAACATGAATAATTGCAGTCAGAACATGAAAAACGTTTTTGTCCGCTGTGAGTCAGCATGTGAGCCATTAAATTTTCCTTTCTAGCACATAAAAAATTGCATTTGGAACACGAAAAAGGTTTCTCTCCACTATGAGTACGCATGTGTGTCGTCAAAATACTCTTGTAAGAACACGAATAATAACAGATGGAACATGAAAAAGGTTTTTCTCCACTGTGAGTCCGCATGTGCCTCGTCAATTTTTTCTTTTGAGAACAAGAATAACTGCAGTCTGGACATGAATAAAGTTTTTCTCCACAGTGAGTCAGATCCGTCATTGAGTCTGAAATATAACACGAACAAAGACATAAGGGTATGCACTGTTTATTCTAATATGAGGAATAAATAGAAAGCACAAATCGTTATTTACCTGTTGCCTGGGTAAATCTTTGAAAGCGTTTAAGGCATTCCTTTTTCACATCCGGCAGCTCTATGTCAATTTCCATATAAGGAATTCCCTTTACATCTTCATCTCGAGGTCCTGGTTCTACCTTAAAGGTTACAGTATCCACTTTTGGGCTACCTACAAAAAAAAGGACATTGACATGCCCAAACGAAAAGCATGTCAAATTTGAAATTACAGTAGTTCCTTTTCGAGGAGTACTTCTGAAAACCGCGTTTTGATTTTTTTTAATATGAATAAGAAACCGTTGATCAACCGTGTAAAAGTGGGAATTCAGTTAAGGTTTATTTAGGAAATATGAAGGACTCTAAATGTTCGCTTCAGGAACGATGGTTAAGGAAAGATAAATAATTTTACCATTGAGCCCAATCCGTGAGCTTTCAAAAGCGAGTGATGTTTTTATCAAAATTATATGTGTTTTTGTAAACACATAATAATAAAAATTATTTCATATCCCAAATAAGTTAATTTAAAATTATGCTGTAGTTTGTTTTTATCAAAATTATATGTGTTTTTTTAAACGCATAATAATAAAAATTATTTCATATCCCAAATAAGTTAATTTAAAATTATGCTGTAGTTTGGTAGTATCCCATCATATACATTTTAAGATTAATTCCAGAGTACGGCAAGAGAGGACTTTATGGACCAACATATTATTTCCTACTTGAGCAACAATTCGAAACGGACTAGGTTTCAGAACATCAACATTTTACATTCCACAATTTTAACATATGCAATAATAAATAATGAAACTTACTGGCTCTTCGAGTACTCTCCGCATACTGTAGATATTCCTTCTTTATATCTGGGAGGTCAAAATCCATATCCGCATACGGCATTTCACTTCCTCTGTCTTCCTGGGGGACAGGTTCCGTCTTGATGGAAACACTCTCTGGGCTTAGTAAATCCATGGCGAGACCGTGGAAGAGTTATGGAATTCGTTCAAGCCCAAAAACTGCACGAAACAGGTTGTATTAACAAAGCAACAATAATTTTTTTTTTTAATAGCTTTGAATTTCTTATCCGTTGGCATATTCTTATAAAGCAATTATGTGTTTGCATAATAAATATTTTTTGGAAGGATATAATTTTTTCGTAAACTTTGAGAATTGACAACGGAAAGACAATTGAAAACGGTTGACCAAATCGTCATCATTGTTAGATTACAGTAGTAACCTGACGCTGTTTTCCTTTATATACCCTCTATCTCTATAAAGTGACGTAATCGTATATTTGATCCGCCATTGCGCATTAGACAAAATATCGTTTTCCCAGTTTAACAATATTTCCATAATTAGTGATTATTTTAACCAACACCTTTGAAATACACATCTTTAAAACAGTTCTCAGACCAGACATCAAATAATAGATTTTCTAACTTAGGTGTGCTAATTGGCGCTAAGCTAGATCGCATTCGGGGGAATTTAGACGATGTTTTTTTTATACATCTTTTTTTAATTCTCAAGGATTCGGGGTGAATAAAAGGACATTTTCTATGCTGTTTTTTTTTGTTTTTCGCACAGTCTTGGTTTATTCATGGTTTTAGACTTCGGACATTATTATATGGCATCTGTCATCTCTCATTCTTTAAAGCAACTTTTTTAATTAGAAATATGACATGTTTTCTTAATTTTATTTAAAATAAAAATGATATATTTGTATTTACTTATGGGAACAAAAATAACGGCAAGGAATTTAAAAAAAATTGCTAGTTTGTTTGATGATTTAAGATTCTGTTTTGAGGAAATAATACCCGAGAAATTTACAAACGCAGTGTTAACCCATAGAATAAAGAATATCTGTGTGAATATATTGTATAATACTTTTATAAATTTGGAAAAAGAAAGGTTTGTGCCAGCTAACCTTTGGTATCTGTGGTAGGTAGTTTGTGCCGCCGTGAATCAGGCGGGCAATTTAGCTAAGGATTAGGTACAAAAAATTTGTCAGATTGGCATAAATTTAAACAAAAAAATCGATTAGATGACAACCGAACATCTGAGTTCCGCAAATTTAATGACAGTGACAGACGCTTTCATGATTGTGATCTGTGGTAATGTTCGCGGTGTTGCCATTTTTTGACGACCTAGTACCAAAATATTATTTTTACTGTGACCGCAACTACAATTAATACCTTTAAAGGCCCGTTTATAATGGGAATAAGCAATAAGGGAGATTATATTAGATTATAGAATATATTTACTATTATATATTAGATCACTTTCGTCGTCAGCGAATATTAATTAAATTCGATAAAATATCTATTCACTCCGCAAAAATATTTGTTCACAAAATTATTATTCAACTAAACTGAATGGTAGATTCCATAGAATTTTGATTGAAAATACGTTAATCTCACCATATCGTCGCTCTAGTTCGTTTTTGTCCAACAGACCATTTTTAGCGAAATTGAGTTAAGTATGCAGTTGTTCTCAGAAAGTCTTTATTTATACAATACAAGTGAAAAAAAAAAATTTAAAATATTTCGTAAAGGGTTTTCAAAACGCAGTTTGTCTTACGTCCTCCAAAAAGAAACAACATTTCGAGCGTGTTAATCCAACATCCACACGTTGGCCAAAAGAACCCTTCGTTTTTAAACCGGCCGTTCAGTTACATTTCATATAAATTTCTCCAACATCCAAGTGATATCTTGGCCTACGTGTGAAATTTGAACTCTCGGTTGCGGGCGTATCTCTCTAACAGACCAAACAGCCAATAGCATCGCAGTTGAGGACCACGTGATTGCTCTCATTTCAAACATTCGTTCGGAAGTAAACACCTTCACTTGTGATTTTACTATTTACGAAGTTATTTTAGTAGTTTTCTGGGAGATTTCTCCACACAAAGTTCCTAATGATATACACTGTAGAAAAAAATATAAATTCCCAAGGAAAACATAGCAGGAAATTAATATTTCATTATTTTCTCAGCAAATTGTTTCAAATGATCGTTAGTTACAGGGTGGTTATAAGCAATGACAGTTTACAATATTTTATGTATACATAATATATTATATAATCGAAATACCCAATGCTATTAAAACCACTCTGTAACGAATATATTACCTATGTATACATAATATATTATATAATCGAAATACCCAATGCTATTATAACCACTCTGTAACGAATATATTACCTATGTACACATAATATATTATCATACATGCCGAGTTCTATATGATAGAGAAATATCTTAAGATATGTTGTGTTTGTGTACCCATAAATATCTTATTACTGAAATCTTCATGGGAGAATTGTACACTGATTGATAATGAAAGTATTTCTTTTCTTTACACTTTATTGAGTGCCTTAAATTTCTATGTGTTCGTTTATTTCTTTCCTATTCCAGTTTTTTTTTGTTCAGAGCTATTGAATGTCAATAAAAACCTTATTACTATTCGCACATTTTTAATGTTTATCCTATACATTTTACTTATTAATTTCCTAGATCCATTTCCAGTTCCTTTCATTCCAGCCCCTAATAACCCGTAACCCTTGTAATAATTTGGCCCAGCTAAGTGGTGTCTCAAACACCGGAACACACTATTGTTATGGAGCTAAATGTGGTTAGAAAGGTTTTATGATCTCTTTTTGACAAATCAATTTATTTCTATTACACAATATATTATCGTATCCCATGTGTTCGAACATAGAATCATTTTTAAAAAGAATTCGTCGTCTATTGTTTTACACATTTCTAAAGAACTTGTAGCTATCTATTGTGTTTCGAAATCCTTTGAATTATCTTTTTTTATTTTTAAATGTTGGATACCACACTTCTGTTATAAGACGGCGGCCTCCCGTGGTCGAGGGGTAAGGAACCCGACTAACGATCCGGAAGTCGTGGGTTTCAATCCCAGCGTGCACAAGTAATTTTTATTTTGATTGTTTTTTTGTAATTTTGGAGGCGGGTACGGGTACCGCTGTCCCTGGAACCATTTATTGGATAATCAACACCTCTGCCGTAGGTCACCTAAAGTGGTTCGCTACATTTGGGGATTTAGCAGGGGAGCCCGAGCTAATGGGGGTGAAGTTTGTCCAGGTCTTGGCGGCGCACCGCAATTGGAGGGATGGATTCATACGTCCGTTACTCTCAGACACACTGACCCCCAGATTCCTACCCACCCCTCATACCTTTTTTCTTCCTTCCTTTCCTTCCCTTACTTAAAAATATTCTCCACATAGCATCCCCTAAGATGACAAAGAAACTGAGGGAAATTAATTTTCCTCAGGGCCTCCTGTGTGGAGTTAATGTAAAAAAAATAATAATATTTCACAACTTAATTATTAAAATAAAAACGTACATGTATTAAGTGTGCTTTTTAATGATCAAAAAGTGAATAACACAAATCAATAAAAAAGGATATATATGTAAAATATGGTTCCATGCCAACTGAGAATAAAGTCGACCCAACACCTCTTTGAAAAGTCATTAAAAGCTATGAAAAAAATATTTTAAAATAACCCATAACCCTAACCTAACGTAACTTATTTAATCAATTTTTTATAATTTTTTTTCATCACTTCTAATGACTTTTCTGGGGTGGTTCTGAGTTGGTTTTATTCTGACTTGTCATGTCACCGTAAAATATTACATATGGTGTATTTGCGGCACGTTCTTCAACACATTGACCGTCGCTCAGGGGGGTATAACTTCGAGCTTATTTTGTGACCGAATCAAAAGATGCGCAATATCTATGGCTTGTGTGACGTCATAGTAATGATTACCAATAGGAACCTTTCAAATTTCATAGAAAAACTGTCGAGAACTGATTGCGATGTTTGTGGTCACTATGAACGTCAAATAGCATTTCATAACCTCCGAACGCCGACGTAAATATTTGTGAAAATGATTCCTAGATTTCATTACGGTGTTGAAGGCTGTGAAGATATTGATTCAATTCGACATAAGTTACCGAGTCCCGGAGCCCGTCAGCAGCAATTCGATCGCTAAAAGCATCCCGGGTAAGCCTCGTTTGGTAATCGATGTTTCGTACTTTTTTGTTTTGAATAATGTGATAATTGACCTGCAATATTGTGTTTTTCTAGGTAAAAGGATTGATAATCAATACTAGAATGAAATATCAATGATACAAGGTAGACTTCAACGCCATCCTCAAGTTGGGGCCAAGGAATTCTTCATGGATGAGAAGAACTGGGACACGTGATGAAACGGTCAAAGATCAGCTGCTTTCTCCATTCGAAGTGGAGAGCTTTACCTTCGACGAGGACAAAACTAATGACCTCGAAGAAGAGGCAGATGTCGAAATGAGATATTAGGTATGATTTGTACAGCACCGTTTTTGTGAAAAAATCACCTCTGGAGTGCTGGTGTATGGCAGTGAGGCATAGAACTGGCAGAGGAAGGATGAAAGTAGACTGAATGCCATAGAAATGAGATCCCTGAGGCCTCTGTGTGATAAAACCATGTACGATCGTGTGAGAAACGTGAAGATCCGCCAAGAATACAAGGCTGATGTAAGCGCAATGAGTAATATTAAGAAAGGTACGCTCAGATGATTGGCCATGTAGAGCGAATGAATGAGGAAAGGAGTAAGGAATATACGATGCAAATGTGAATGGTAAAAGAAGTCGGGGACGTCCGAGGAAGACATGGCATGACCAAGTGAATCAGATACTTGAGTCGGTTAGTCCATGTCAAGAGTCAGAATAATAGAAGAGCATGTATGAATGTGAACGAGGGAAGGAGTGTGTGCCAAGATTGAGTTGTTTGGTGGTTAGTTAGTCAGTTAACTGGACTACCTTTTTACACGGTGCAATTATAGGTTTTTGTGTTGAATAATGTGATGATTGGTTTGAAATATTGTGGTTTTCTAGGTAAAGAAGTAGTCAAATTTCATTGGGCCAATCTCAACTCTAACACCCAGAAAGAGGAGAATGCAGTTGCTCATGACGGGGACCAGACGTCAATTGAGATGCGCCCAACGAAACAATGCAACAGAACGCCTCGCTATGAGTATTGAAGATTTTCTTTCCCGCTCTTTCTGAATGCATATATTTAAAGTATGCTGAATATATGATGAAATGGTTGTCCTTATTTATCTTACTTGTCTAGTTCTTTTTTATTATGTATTCGACATCACAATGAACATCTTTTTTTTGGAAATCAGCAATTATCCTAAAAAGACTGCTTTGTAATGAATATCTTTCAAAATCTTTGAATTTTGTTTTATATTCTTGTGTGAATGTATACATGTTTATATACAAATATAGATACATACGTAAATAAAAACTTCTGTTTTATTTTTAAAATAATTTTTAGGCTAATGAATTGGGCAGTGGTTTATATTGTCTATGGTAGTACCTTTTATTTAACTTTCCTCTATCCTTGTCGATGGTTTGTGACGTCATGCTGTATTACTAAGTAAGTAATGTAGTAGTTTATGGTCAAATAGTGTTGAAGCAGAGTGCAGCCAAAAAGCCCGAAGATATCGATCTAGGTATTAGTTCATTTATGAGACTGACTGACGACAATTATATTAAGGTAGCTCACTAGTGATGTGCGATACAACATAGTGATGTGACAAATAAAAAAATTATCGTGGGCTGTATTTATATCCCACCAAATTCAAGCAATGAAGTATGCAGATGCCATAGTGAGGAAGTGGAAGCTATATTAAAAAGGAATCCTAGTGCAATATTTTTGCTTGCTGGTGACTATAACCTTCCAAATGTGAACTGGATGAACAGTGACAATAATATCAGTGTTAGTGAGTCTGAACGCATTATTCTAGACATGGCGTTATTCCTAGGTCTGAATCAGGCAAATACCATACCAAACGAAAATAATCGTACCCTAGACTTATGTTTTTCTAACTTAAAGTCACTTTTAATTGAAGAATGTGGTGAACCGCTGGTGCCCATTGATGCTTATCATCCTCCACTGGAAGTTATTATTCCTCATGTGCATGTTAATAGTTGTAAACTGTATTTCAGTTACCAATTTTTTTTCAAAACTGATTACGAGAAAATTTGTAATTATCTTCTCTCTTTTGATTGGTCATCTATGCAATATGATGACATCAACACAGCTACCAATAAATTTTATTCTGCTTTGGGAAAGGCTAAGCCACTGGAGCGATCGCGCGATAAAACATTTTTCCCTCCGATTGCTCGCTGTTTTTTTGTGACGATTTTGAAAATTTTCCGCCCACATTAAAAAAATCATACCTCCGAATTTTAATATGGAGACATAAAAACTGATTACAGTTCTGCACAGCCAATGAATTCACCTATATTATACTAATTATCTTATATTTTTAGAATTGATAGATAAATAATTGAAAAATCTCTAACTTTATAAATGCGCAAAATTTGTGTTTTAGTGATTTGAAATCGCCGCCAGTGGCAGTTTTAAATATCTATATTGAATATTTTCTACGTTTTTATGTTCTCTATGGCCTGTTCAATAAGCACAGATGCAAAAATATACTCGGAAAACGATTTTTTTACATAATGTCTGATCAAAAGTTCACTTCGAAAATTATTTTAGAATTTTAGTGCGTGACGATGTCAAAATTGAATTCACTAAATTATACTATTTAATAAATTTAACACAAAAAACTGGCATTACATTAGGAAGATACATCAATTGCCTACAATTAGCAATTGAGAATAATTGCCGTGTTTGGTTTATTTGAATCATTTGATGAATTATACAGATTGCCTATTTCACAATGTCAAAATCATGGTGCTTCTTTTTGAATGATTGTGGTTTAGAACTGGAAATGTTTATCCTTGTTTTTATATAACGTGATAAAACAAAAAACAAGGTTTAAAATAAAACATATATCATAGATATACACATTGCCAATATTTCAGGGTGATAGTTTGAAAGTTGATGAAATCGTGTCGCCATTTGTTAATTTTCGACAAAAATGGTCTTTGACAAGCGACATTAAGGTCAATGCACACAGGGTAACTCATGACCACATAAAACCGTATATATCAAACCTTTTGTGTGAGTGTCTTTTGGCAAAATAAAATCATAATTATAATTTTATTTCTAAAAGCTGGATATCGAAAAAAGTGGGGAGGAAAATAATTGATGGAACAAATAATTGATTTATTTATTTATTTAAGCCCTAATAGGCTTTTACAAATTAAATTAATATTACAGTTGCATAGTTACATTGGAAAAGCAGTATATTGATTGAAACACTGTTTACACCCTTCGTCATAATAATTCAATTTATATTGGTTTTTCTCATAATTATAAAGTAAATCAATACATAATATCATTGTGCCTCGCTCTAGAGTGATACTCTCAGTATAGCCCTGGTGAGACCACCATTCAGAATTGAACATTGCTTGAAACGGCTTAGTTATATTTAGTGACTAGATCTGAAAAAGGCTCTTTACAGAATAATTGACAAAATATAATTAAGACATAAAAATAAAACAAGTTATTATTTAATGGGTACAATAAACAGGGAAAAATGAGAATACCTGTGCATTTTTTAACACGCACATTTCTATGATCAGAATTGAAATATACGTATTAAATGTCCACCGAACCTTATCAGATAGAACCGAAAGTCGAACCTTTGAGGACAACTTAACATGAGGTGTGAGTATGCGGCAAGAAGGGTCTTAGTCCAGCCATCCTGTCCATCATAATTGATGTTCAAACAAAGTTAATTAAATTTATTAATTAGAATTTCACAACTAAAAAACAAGAAAAGAAAAAAATTGAAATTAAAAAAAAAAACCCTCAGCAATTCAATACTCCAGTGTGATATGGTTTCATGCAATCATAGCATAAAGCCACATCACACTTTGTGAGGGTCTTTTTAAAAATATTATTTAAATTGAACCACGCTCATTTCACCTTTTTCCCGCTATGGACCACGAAGTGGTTGCCTTTCAGGATATGTCGCAGAGCCTTTCCTTCAGCTATTAGGCCAATGGTCCTTACAGTCGTATCAATTTGACTACGACAGAACAGCTGGAGGAGATCCTCGGTAACCTCATTCCTGAAGTTTCGGTGCAAAATGCGTTTATTTTCCTTGTGGAGCTTTGAGCTGTACATTATATACGCATTCTGCACCGAAACATTTAGTAGTCTCCTGAAAAGTTTCTTGTACCAGACCAGGTTTCGCTGTCATTCAATGGGGAAGCCTGCCAAAAGCTGATCTTTTCGGTCAACTCCCCCCATTAATCTGTTATAGTCAAGTACACGCTCGGGTTTGTATTTACTGGTACCAAATTTTTGAGCTGACCCGATTTCTGCCGAATGGTAGGTAGACAATATACTTACCACGTTTTGTCCACCCAAACCAAAATATTGATGTCCCCGCAGTTCGAGTATTCCATCTCACCTTCCCTCAGTGATTTTCGGACATTGGGCTTCAATGCAGAGGACACAAATTCTCGGTTTAACCACAATGTGCCCATGCAGTCCATCCCATTTCTTTTGAGGCATCGCGCTAATAATGGACTATTATAAAATTTGTCCATTATTAGCGTATACCCCTTGTTAAACAGAGGGCTGGCCAGGTCGTATACTATCTTTGCAGTGGCCCCAACTGGGCAGATATCGTGACCGCCCGAAAAGTTGGCCCGTGTCATGTCTTTCGTCATGTCTTCCGTTATGTCATTAGAAGAAAACGATTATAATCCATGGCTTGGCTGAAATAAGGCATGGCGGTGATTGTTTTTGAAAAGAAGTAGTCTTTTTCAACGGGAAGGGGACAAATACCTTGATGCATTAAAATTGCCAAGAATACGTACACTTCCTCTTTATTCGTGGGAGCCCATTTATTGGTACGCGCATGGCGCTGAAATTGTTTTTTGCAATGCATTGATCTGCATACCTGTTGGTCTCTCTCGCGATTAGTTCAACGAAATCTGCGTTGAAGATTTTTAAAAAGGCATCCACAGGTTTGCCCATTTCGTCGGTATTGAAGGTTGGTCCTGGCATCTGTGTACCTGTGAAAGTCTCCCTTATACCAGTAAAACGTGAGACCTTGCTGAACCAATCGAAAGAGTAACCATCAGGCGGCAGAATCGAACGCATTGCCTCACGATCTAACTGGTCTTGTCTACTAAAGTCTATGGCCGTTAGTGGAATAGGTGAAACGTTGTTAATATTATTATAAGGTATCGGTGGCATGCACAAGGTATCCTCAACGCCCTCTTGGTGGTCGACGTCGCTTGCCTCGTCGTCCACGTCGCTCGTTCTGTCCATTTCTGAAACAACAGAAAACCCAAATTAATTTTAACGTGTCTGTATTACGATTACCCACTGCCTCTGGTAAAACGTTTCAAAATAATTAACTCTTGGTACGATCAAGTTAATCAAATACGAGGTTTGTTCAAAAAGTAACGGGAATTTTAAAATTTAAGATTGAAGATGACGAACGCCCCGGATGCCCCAGCGCATCAACAACCGATGAAATCGTGGAAAAAGTAAAAGAAATGGTTATGAACGAAAAGAGTGTGTGTGCCAAGACCGAGTTGTCTGGCGGTTCATCCTCTCTGAGAAATGGCGTGAAGGTAAGTTAGATAGTTTAATAACTCACGTTTCCCGGTACTGACTCTTCTTGATAGAGAGCTGCCTCGTCCACGTTGCTGGTTCTGCCCATGTCTGACTCTGAAATAATAGAATACACAAATTTACAGTAGAATTCGGATATCACACAAAATCATATGTTTTTGTTTTGAAAATTTGATTGCTTAGAAATATTATAGATGCTTCAAATAAATAATGCGTGTAGAACATATCTTGGCGCTTAAAAATATCGGTCATTTTTTTTATAAGTCTTTTAATAAGCCTAGAAAAAAATAAAGTAAGAGTTCTTTAAAAAAACACTTTCAAGTGCAAACTCTCCTACTTATGAACATCTTTTCGGATATGATTTTATTGCTTATTGTAGCAAATTTAGTTTCTTTTATGATAATCGCAAAAAAGTGATATTTACGCCCGATATTCACAAAATTAAATAAAATATGCATATTTGCGTCGTTATTTCACAATACGGCTGGCAGCCGACGAATGTGGATTTTCAAAGTGACCTTTATGTCGTTCATCGAAGGCGTTTAATGTACTTTTAAGGGTTTTCTGATATTTATTAATCGGGTCTAACCCTTAAAAGTACATTAAACGCATGTAAAACCCCAATATTCAAAGATGATACTTTTCACCAGGTAAAATTTTTAACAAAGAACCCAAAAATCCCCAGGTTATATGGGTTTGTCAAAATACATAAAGCTAATAGGCCCATTAGGCCGGTCGTGACATGTTGTAATGCCCCTAATTATAAAATTGCTTCTATTCTTACAAGGGTTATTAAGAATTCCAATATTTTTCTTCCACAACATACAATTAAAAATTCCCATGAACTAATTAACCACTTAAAAGATTTGACTCTCCCTAGCAACTGTAAACTCATTTCTTTTGATGTAGTGAATTTGTTTCCTAGTATACCGATAGTAGAATGTAAAAATATTATAAACAATTTAGTCAATAGTTCTAACATTCACAAAGATTTTGCTGCAGATATTATCCAACTTTTTGATGTTTGCTTGAACCAAAACAGTTTTAAATATAATAATATAATGTACCGACAACGAGATGGATTGGCGATGGGGGCACCCACAAGTTCGCTTGTTGCAGACATTTTTATGAATAACTTTGAAAACAATATTTTTGAACTTAAATCACCTTTGATAAAAAATATTTTACTATGGAAACGCTATGTGGACGATATTTTTTGTATTTGGTCTGGTACAGAGCGTCAGCTGAATTCCTTCCTATTACTCCTCAACTCCTTACATAAACAGATCCAATTCACACTAGAGATAGGTATAAATTCGACACTAAACTCTCTAGATCTAACTTTATCGATTATTGAAAATAAAATTCACTTTAATATATTTAGAAAACCTACCTTCACAGACACCGTAATACATAATACATCTAACCACCCAACCTCACATAAACATTCCGCGTTCCACTCAATGATCCATCGATTAGTCACTACCCCTTTGTCAAATGTTAATTATACTAACGAATTAAATACAATAAAATTAATAGCTCACAATAATGGATACGAAACACAACTCATACATAGAATCCTAGCAAAAAAATTAAGATTAATATCCATAAATAAATACATTTACTCTAGTCCAATAACTTTCAATAATAATAACCTTAACCGCGAATGGCGAAGAATTTTATATATTAATAACTTGTCCTCTTTGTGTACAGTTAAATTCCCACCTGAAATTAATCCAGCTTTTTACACGAATAACAACCTAGGAAAATTGTTAATTAATGCTAAAGACAATGAGGACATACTAAGCCACTCGGGCGTTTATAAAATTAGTTGTAATGATTGTCCAGCGTTCTATATCGGACAAACGTCACGCAATGTAGAAACTAGAGTAAAGGAACACGTAAGGTGCCTAACCAGTTCAGGGTTTTCGGAATTCGCGGAACACCTAATTAATAAAGATCATACTTTTAACCGGGATACGGGTATTAAGGTCCTGCACAAAAATGGGATAGGTTTAAGATTAAATAACTTAGAAGCATTAGAAATAAAAAAAAAATCGGTTAATGCAAAGGCTGAAATCATTAATAATCAACTTAATTTAACTTTCAGCCCTATTATAAGTATGTTTCCCGTTATCCCGCTCGCTCCTCCCCCACTACCCTCCCACAACTGACACACTGTCCCACTCTAATTTACTGTCTCTTTCTTTTACAATTTGTATATATATATGTATATTTCCTTATAACTAAACTTACAATTACTGGATTCACATTGATTTTGGTATGTCAGAAATACGAACAGCCATGTCAATCAGTAGGAACATATTGATTTTGCTATGTCAGAAATAGGTGTTTTGTTAGCATGTTACATATTAAATGATTTTAAATATTTAACGGTAAAAAAATTACCAAAAAGTGAGATTTCACTATTTGAAATTGAACGATGTTTCCAAAAATTCAAAATTTCGTTTCAATAATACAAGGTTGATTTTAGAAAAAAATATTGAAATTCATGAAAAAAAAGCGATAGCTTAACTTGTCAGAAATAGGGTTTTTTACCTTACATAGATATTAATTTTAAGATTTTAATTTGTTAATTCAATAAAAATTCACATTTGAAGGCGGGAATGTGTAGATTTAAATTTGCATTATCAATAAAAATTTAATTTTTATTTATTTTATTTTTTATTTAGTAAAATATTTACACATTAATGTACATTATTTATGAAATGTTTTGACTGTCCAACTAGAATGATTCCCGTTTTAAGACAGTCAAATTAGAACAAGTGTGAATATATATGGACCATGATTTATACAAAAAGAGAGAAAATTGAGGAAATAAAAAGAAGAGAAAGAATAAAAAATGAAAGTGGAAAGTTTAAAACATATTTATTTATTTATTTATTCACGCCTATCGTCGCTTTAGTTCGTTTTTGTCCAACAGACCAAAACGTAAATCGTGAGAAATAGCGCTTTGAAGTTTTTTTTACGAAAAGGGCATATATAATGAAATTAAAGTGTTAGAAATTCTTTTTTTTAAGTAAAATAAGTTCTAAATGTTAAAAATTACGCATAAAACACGTTTTTAATTTGGATGTTGGCCAAAGTGACGAATTCTTGTTTGCAAAAGTTGGATATTGGATAAAGGAGACTGGATATTGGACAAGAGCGCTTAACTCTTGCGTAAAGTTGCTTTATCTAACGTGCTTGGTATTACAGGGAGATTTGAAAGAATAGGCCACTTGCATCACAATTTTTTAAAATTTTTTCCGGTTTAGGCAAATGTTCTAAGACATTCCGTATTTAAAAAAAAAATTTAATCGTACTTTTGAAACCCTGGTGATTTTTCGAAACTTTCAATCCAAAAAATTATATTCCTAAGTCAGCCGCTGCGCAAAGCATCTGTACGGGATCACTTTATACCATCTGTCAAAACGTCAAACCAAACATAAGTTCGCAAGGTAACAAACAAAATATCTAGTGAATTTTAAGTGTCAAATTGAAAAATTTAGTCATATAAAAAAAAATAAACCAGTGTGGAATATTACGAAATTAATTGAATATTTCGGGGACGGAACATTTCCATATAGTGACGTCACGAGCCCAAAAAACGGATTTATTTATTTAAAAAAGAAAAAACTATAAATTTCTAAAAAAAATTATTAACATTTTCGTAATCTTAGTAGAAAAATCTATCCACACGATTTTTTCCAAGTCATTATGAAATCCGTGCAAGTGGCCTTTTGCAAATCAGTGAACTTTGATACTTAAAGATTTAGCTTTAGGTTAAAGATTTAGCTTTAGGTTTCGTATGTTTTCGAGGTGAGACCTAAATATTTGGGTGTGATTTTTAAATAGTTTCTGAGAACATTCGACAATTTTTTTAGAAATAATATATCACTTGATTGGGAAACGAGTTTAAAATACCGCCCAAGAGTCCCAATTCGATCCCAACCATATGGAGCCAGTCAGGCTTTTTTTTTGACATGCGCTATGACACACCCAATCGGGGTATTTTTTGAGACTGAATGTAGTGGGGAGGGGAAGCAGTTAGGAAGGTTGGTAAGTACCTGGCTATTCAGATCTAGTTATCAAACACGACCTAAAGTCTTTTCAAGCAATGCTTCAATTTGAAATGGTGGACTTACACCAGGGTGATACTGAAAGTATCTTCCACTCTGGAACGTGCCGCAAATACACCATATGTAATATTTTACGGTGACCGGACAAGTCGGAATGAAACCAACTCAGAACCACCTCAGAAAAGTCATTAGAAGTGATGAAAAAAAATTATAAAAAATTGATTAAATAAGTTACGTTAGGTTAGGGTTATGGGTTATTTTAAAATATTTTTTTCATAGCTTTTAATGACTTTTCAAAGAGGTGTTGTGTCGACTTTATTCTCAGTTGGCATGGAACCATATTTTACATATACATCCTTTTTTATTGATTTGTGTTATTTCACTTTTTGATCATTAAAAAGCACACTTATACATGTACGTTTTTATTTTAATAATTAAGTTGTGAAATATTATTATTTTTTTACATTAACTCCACACAGGAGGCCCTGAGGAAAATTAATTTCCCTCAGTTTCTATGTCATCTTAGGGAATGCTATGTGGAGGGTATTTTTAAGTAAGGGAAGGATAGGAAGGAAAAAAAAGGTATGAGGGGTGGGTAGGAATCTGAGGGTCAGTGTGTCTGAGAGTAACGGACTTATGAATCCATACCTCCAATTGCGGTGCGCCGCCAAGACCTGGACAAACTTCACCCCCATTAGCTCTGGCACCCCTGCCACCAAATGTAGCGAACCACTTGAGGTGACCTACGGCAGAGGTGTTGGTTATCCAATAAATGGTTCCAGGGACAGCGGTACCCGTACCCGCCTCCCGAATTACAAAAAAACTATCAAAATAAAAATTACTTGTGCACGATGGGATTGAAATCCACGACTTTTTTTTTTTTTTTTTTAAATATGTTTATTCAGTTTTAATTTTACAATATTTTATTTTACAAATCTTACGAAACTGATCAATCAGTTTGATTGTAAGAAATCTCTCATTTTTTTCTAATTATTTAATACAGTATACTTTTCAGTTTTACATAGTATATACTAAATATAATACTTAATATTAAAATACTAATTATTACGACAAACTAATTATTATAATGTTTTAATGTTTATGAATTGCGTTGTAGTAAAAATATTTTACACAGTACAAACATACGGTGAGAAAATAAATAGATAGGAACTATTTTATTCTTCCGGATCGTTAGTCAGGTGCCTTACCCCTCGACTACGGGAGGCCGCCGTCTTATAACAGAAGTGTGGTATCCAACATTTAAAAATAAAAAAAAAGATGATTCAAAGGATTTCGAAACACAATAGATAGCTACAAGTTCTTTAGAAATGTGTAAAACAATAGACGACGAATTCTTTTTAAAAATGATTCTATATTTGAACACATGGGATACGATTTATTTCTATTACACAATATATTGTGTAATAGAAATAAATAATCTAATACAATAGATGGTTCCGGTGTTTGAGACACCACTTAGTTGGGAAAAATTATTACAAGGGTTACGGGTTATTAGGGGCTGAAATGAAAGGAACTGGACATGGATCTAGGAAATAATAAGTAAAATGTATAGGATAAACATTAAAAATGTGCGAATAGAAATAAGGTTTTTATTGACATTCAATAGCTCTGAACAACAAAAAACTGGAATAGGTAAGAAATAAACGAACACATAGAAATTTAAGGCACTCAATATAGTATTAAAAAAAGAAATGCTTTCATTGTCATTCAGTGTACAATTCTCCCATGAAGATTTCAGTAATAAGATATTTATGGGTACACAAACACAACATATCTTAGGCACTTAAATGTACCAAAAATGCTTTCATTGTTACATTAAGATATTTCTCTATCATATAGAACTCGGCATGTATGATAATATATTATGTATACATAGGTAATATATTCCTTACAGAGTGGTCATAATAGCATTGGGTATTTCAATTATACTAGTGGTCGCCCAATGGTCGAAATTCGACCATAATTGTAATGTTTTTTTTATGTTTGACATTCAGTAAGACCATAGATCAAAGACAAACAATGTTAATCTATTCTCAATTTGACCATAGACTTTAACAATAAACAATAGAGTAAAGACGCGTGTGTGTGTGTCAAATACATGGTAGTGTGTGTAATGTTTTTATTATTGATTTAATGTATTTTTATGCATAATTTAAAAAAAATATTAGCATTCTGCACTCCTCCTCTATATAAACTATAAGTGTGGGAAATTTCATACTCCTCGTAAAAAGGGGTACAAAGTTTTGGCTTCACGTATTAATATAATGATAATATATTATGTATACATAAAATATTGTATAATTATATTGTAAATTGTCATTACTTATAACCACCCTGTAACCAACGATCAGTTGGAACAATTTGCTGAGAAAATAATGAAATATTAATTTCCTGCTTTGTTTTCTTTAGGAATTTTTATCCTTTTCTACAGTGTACATCATTAGGAACTGTGAGGAGAAATCTCCCAGAAAACTTTTAAAATAACTTCGTAAATAGTAAAATCACAAGTAAAGGTGTTTCCTTCCGTGGCGTTACTGAACGATTGTTTGAAATGAGAGCAATCACGTGGTCCTCAACTGCAATGCTATTGGCTGTTTGGTCTGTTAGAGAGATACGCCCGCAACCGAGAGTTCAAATTTCACACGTAGGCCAAGATATCGCTTGGATGTTGGAGAAATTTATATGAAATGTAACTGAACGGCCGGTTTAAAAACGAAGGGTTCTTTTGGCCAACGTGTGGATGTTGGATTAACACGCTCGAAATGTTGTTTCATTGTAGTACAAACTGCGTTTTGAAAACCCTTTAGGAAATTTTTTTTTTCACTTGTATTGTATAAACAAAGACTTTCTGAGAACAACTGCATACTTAACTCAATTTCGCTAAAAATGGTCTGTTGGACAAAAACGAACTAGAGCGACGGTGTGACGTCATACATACCATAGACAAGAATAGAGGAGAACAAAAAAACTCGGTACCTACCCAATTTTTTAGCCTAAAATATAGTTTAAAAAATAAATGAATTATGGTTTCAACAGAAAAATTAAAAACCTTGAATTAGATGTTTTAGTTTTTTATTTATGAATGTATTTATATAAAAAAAAACAGATAAGACATAAACCGGAAATACAATTTAAGCGCAAAACACTGAAAAACAAAAATTTATCTCTTTCTCTAACAATAAATTTAAATGAAAACCAGAATAAAAAATTATAATTAACCAAAGTAAATGTAGCAGAACTAATAGCAATCAAGCATGTTCTATAACTTAGTCTAACTTCCAAAATTAAATATCTTGGTGTGCATAAACGTTAACATTTTAAATGGAAAACCTATATGGTTTATATCACAAAAATCATTTAGAGGTGTATAATATAATAACGCAGAAACAGGAAATATGAGAACAAATAATTCAACTACGAATGTGCCTTCCTACGACAATATCAATTTTTTACATTTCTCTGTAACAGAAATTTAACTCATAATTACATGTTCAAGTATTTTATTTATTTATGTATTAATATATATTAATACAGATAACAACAGGAAATTCAAAAAAGCGAAAAACATTTATAGAAGAAATATAAAAAATATTCTTCCTCTCTGTCCCCGACTTCATCTACCACTCACATCTGCGTCATATGAATGTACTTACATTCCATGCTTCGTTCATTCGCTCTACGTGCCCAAACCATGTGAGGGTCCCTTTCTTAATCTTACTAATTACGATTAGGCTTGCATTCTTTGTCGATCTCCACATTTCTCGCACGATCATAATAATAATAATATTAAGATGAACTGTTTTTGTAAAAAACTTACATCAAAGGCGCTCTGCACAAGCTTATAATATATTTCTACAATCTTACTTCCAACTACAAAGTAGACAAATTGGCTAAACAACTTATGGCTTAAACCACTGGCCACAGAATTATTTAGCGAAAAAATTGGCCTTCACCACTGAATTAATTTTATACCAAAAATTGAAAACCTGCATTGATGTACTAAATCTATTGTAACTTTTGAACCACAAATTCAAATGAATTAATTTCTTTAAATTTGTTTTCATATTAGATTAAGGTAAAGAAAAACATAAAAATAAAAATTTTAAAATTATTAAAATACTTGTAAAGGATGAAAATATAACTTTCTCTTTTTTCGTAAGTTTTTTTTTCACATTTTTATTCATTAAGTTACAAAAAAACATATTATTCATAAATCTAACATTGATGATTTTTGTTTTTTTACATACATTTATACTAATAACTAATAAAATAATTTGGTATTATAGTCCTCAAAGCAATCAGGGACGTGCAGGGTCACTACGAAAAGCTTAGAACCACTCGCAATTTTGAAGAAATTAAATGGCGACTGGCTAATTACAAAACTTGTAATACAAATATTAGGGGAAAAACCTAAGAAACTTATGATTGCCAATTCTTTCAAATGAATGGTTTGTTATCTACAAAACGTTCATCATTTAAAGTTTTCTCCAAAGATGCCACTATCATGCTCTTTTTTACGATTTTTGGCGGGCATACTCTAGGCCGGCGGGGTTTGTGGTAAAGTATCTCAGTTGCACACCCGGCAGGACGCCGGCGTTTGTGGCCAATGGGTCAAAATCGCATCCACCGGTTCATCCATCACTGATATGAAACTATACGTACAACGATTTGACCAATAAACGCTCTGCTGTGTAAGAGTATACCTTGACGGCCTCCGTGGTCCCGAGGCAAGACTCTCGACTCACAATCCGAAGGTCGCGGGTTCGAACCCGGCGTGCGCAAATAAATTTTATTTGATTAATTTGTGTTATTTCACAATTTATTCATTTAAAATAATATATAGTATATTTGCGGCACGTTCCAGAGTGGAAGATACTATCAGTATCGCCCTGGTGTAAGACCACCATTCAGAATTGAAACGTTGCTTGAAATGGCTTTAGCCGTGTTTAGTGACCAGATCTGAATAGCCAGGTACTTCCCCACCTTCCTCTTCCCTATCTCCTTCCCCTCCCCACTACCTTCAGCCTCACAACATACCCCAATTGGGGATGCCATAGTCTCACTGGCTCCAGACGGGAGCAGTTGGGACTCTTGTGCGGTATTAACTGTAAAAAAAAAAAAAAAAAACATCGTTTTATTTACACTCTGTACAGGCAGAAAATATAAAGGACCATACAAGGTTTTACCACACACGCCTCAGGGATCTCATTTCTACGGCATTTAGTCTACTCTCATCTTTCCTCTCATCTTCACTGCCATACATCATGTACAGTACTCCATTGTGGACTGTTAACTTCGCTTCTTTAGAGAGTTTTTTTGTTAGCTCCAACGGCATTCAACCCTCCGTTAATGGAGTTACCTGCATTTATCCTTCTTTCAATATTTTTATCAGCCGTAAATATAGTCCCACGATATATAAACTCATTCACCTGCTCTTAGTATTCATCATTCACAACTGTATTGCACACTGTTTTCGTACTCACTCTACTGATAAAAATAGTACAAATAATATAAAGTACAGAATAGAAAAGGCGACCGTGCTGAGTGACTTGTTCCTGTCGTTTCCTGGTCCAGTCCATGGATTCCTTCTTGTGGACACATCCGCCCCACATCTCCTGACATGACAATTATATACCTAAAACAAACAATCATATCGTCATTAATGCTTTTAAATGTGCATCAAAATAAATCAATTTTAATAAAAATATTTAAGAAATGTTAAAATCGTCATACTGCTTCTGGTGGATAAAGTTCATCATCAAGCGAGCTTATCTTATATATGTATATCTTTACCTATGTAATAATTTGTAATAATAAAGTAAAATGCACACGTACCCAGACAGGGTACGGGCCATCGCTCGTGGGTCGTGCACTCCAAGGAAATGAGTGTACTCCAGCACCAATAGCCACCACCAGACGTGGGTTGTTTGGTATATTTATGCACCAGCCTGACAGCTGACAGGGAAGAAAGTAGACATCCTGACAATAGGCTGTATATCCGTCATTTGTTAGGGCATTGTGTGTTTCGAACTTAAAACATTAATCAAAACAACTCTCATGAGACACATCACGACAGACAGATCAAAACAAAATAAATGCATGAAAACAAGGTTTAACTCTGCAAAAGAATGTACCCTTGCACTATGAAATGATTGAAATTAAATGCGTTATAATAAACTCCACATTTAGAAAATAACAGGACGAAAGGAGCTTCGAATTTCATATAAGCAATCAATATATATTTGTACCTGTACTTTGGTTACAATGAATCCTGTTTACACGAGAATTGCATGATTTCAAGAAGTGGGCTAGGTACGGCGTCATTTTACACTTTTGCAATCGCGAAATTTACCATTTCGCGATAGTTTGAGCTACAAGCACATGCACGAATTCTCGAAATCGAGTTATCAATATATTCAAGTCTGCTCATTTCCCACCGCGCCGACATTTAATTATTTAGGAAGCAATCTTATGTGTAAATAAACCGCCATAATGATGTACTCGTAGCAGACATCAAAACATACAATTCATTAACAAAGCTTTCCATTGGTCCCGCCGTGAACCGAGTGACGTCACACGGTGGCGCCGTGTGACGTCACTCGGTTGAAGATTTATATCGAAGTTATACTCCCTTGATCCGTAGAGTGAATGCTCTCCCGTCTTCCTCCAGATGTCGTCACTGTCCCGTCCGAAGTTAACAACAACAAGCTCATTAGTACCCTTTACACGTAGAGTTCGGAGCGGGACGTGCCCCGCGCCACTTCAGGCCGCCGCGCAGAAAAGTAAAGGCCGAAAGTAAGATAACGGTTTATAGCGCAGTTCATTGTGAGACCTTTCTGCGCGGCGGCCTGAAGTGGCGCGGGGCACGTCCCGCTCCGAACTCTACGTGTAAAGGGTACTATAGAGTAAGGTGTTTTGTATCGTCAACATACAAATAAACGGGGTAACAAGTTAAACTGTTACAGAGTGAGTGATCGGATTAAGTGTAGAGGGGTGTAATGAATGTGGATCGAAGTTTAAATAGGAACAAAAGAATGATGTTTGGGTTTCTTTGTTTGGACACGAATCAAAGCTATAAAAGGGAAAGGTCTTGTATGAAAGGCCTCTTCACCCGTTGACCATCACGCGATAACGTTACTTAAAATATAGTCTAATATTATACAAGTTATATCTTTTATTTAACGTCCCGAATATAGTAAAGGCACGACATCTTTGTAACTACATTGCCCACTCTCCGATACAACGACTTCACACCATGGGAAATAAGTACTTGGGTGATATTGACGTATTCAATATCAATTTGGTGAGTTTTGTGGTTCATCTCAAACATTTATTTCAACACTATTAGTAAACACACCTTGTAAACTTATAAAATAGCAGTATTTTTCTGTGTGCGTAAGACTTGTATGAATTTTATCTGTATTTTTATTTTCATTGTTTCCTAAGTTTCAAAGTATCTGTCAAATTAAAATTACACTACACATCATGTGAAAGCCCTCTGGGCGTTAAATAAATTAATAAAAGTCTAGCAGAATTCGCTAAAATTTATTTATCATCTCCCGGTAGCAATGTATATAATGAGCGTCTATTTTCGGAAGCAGATTTAATTTATTAATCTCAATTTTAGCCCCAAAATTAAATGACAAAAATCACTCACACTCAGAGAAAATTAAAAACACATGTTGTGAATAATATTAACCATTTTGACTTTGGATGTGTATTTACAAATATGAGGGAATGGGCTCCGGATGCCGATGGAGACGGAGGGAGAGAGATGAAATGAAAGACTGTGAGTCGTAGTAGTGAGTCGAAGTAATTTATTGTTGAGCTACGTAGCGGGAGTCGGAGCGGAGCGAAGTGAGCGCGAAGCGTAGACAGGTGCGTAGGTCGTGGCGTGATGAGGTCGTGAATGCGGCGGTGAATATCCCAGATTTCAGATCACCAGTGCGGTGCTCTACACCGTGCGTGGTGGAGATGCCCAGATTCAGGCGGTCGATCGACGTGGTAGTAACGCGATATGGCGGCTGTGTGTCACAGTGAGTCGGACACACACGTGACGCAGGAACCTTGTGAGGCGGTGAGGATGAGATCTGAAGCGGAGCACGATGGGCTTCGATAATCAGATGTCAGGATGAACCCCGAACAGAAAACGCGGCGGGCTTTGTTGTTACGGGATGAAAGCATCTCTGTCGTAGCGCGACCGGGCAGGACAGCGAGATGGTGGAGGATGAAGATGGAGTGCCTCGAAGGTGTACAGGGGGATCCGATGAGTTGCCGTAGTTCCCCTGCTCTGCGTGTCACACTGCATTAGCTGTATGATCACATTTTGATAACTGCACAGAAGTGTTTATCTAACTTGCGTATTATGCGAGGGCCGCCCGAGATGGACTTACTGAAATTATGCGACTTGACTGAGCGCGCTCGAGATTGCGTCCGCTTTTACAGCGTGGGCGACGAAACCAGTAATGTTCTGGAACGCCGTGAAATCGGGCCAAGGCGCCAAACGGGAAGACTCTCGAATGTTCTCATCACCGTGTTCATGGGTGCCCGAGTAATGCGGGAACTTTCGCGGAGGTGGCACATATTATTATTATTCACACGAGAAGGTACCTCGTACTGGTAGTAGCGTACCGGTGTAGATAAATAAGTAGGTACTGCGCGCAGTGTGAATTGCAAGTACTTTGCGGCTGTAGATCTTTCTCGCGATCTAATGAGTAGCGGATATTATTGTACGATCGCTACAAATATTTATATCATCGGTCCCGAAGAACAAGGAATTAAGAATGTTTCAAACATTTCTTGTTTATTTTAAGTATTACGTATGTTGATTTGCTTAATAAAATTTTAAAAAAATTGAGAGTAACATGTTTTTTTATTGTGATGAGCTGTCTTTTAAAGATCTTTAGTTTACAGAATGCGTGAATCGTGATGATCTGGATGCCCAATATGCGAGGATCCAGTTTCCTTTGACGGTGATCTCAGTACTTGAGGTGGTGAGACAATAATAAGTCGTGGGTAGACTTTGTTACGTTTATTCCGAGATATGTACAATGTGTGCTTCCAAGAAGTCTATGCGCAAAGAGAGAGCGAATGGACAACAACCGTACCCTTTTATACCTTACTCACGCTATCTCACTCATACATGCATGTCTCTTTCCTACCCTAAAACATACGTTCACCACATTTATTATACATTTTTTTCAAGATTTACTATTCGGTATTTCGCCGAATATTGTGAATAGTACAAAAAGTAGCCTAATAGGCAGAATACCGAATATTCGCGGCATCTCCCTCATTTGGAGCAAGTTTAAATTTATAAAAATTACTTCTTCAAACACAGCATACTTATTTTGTGACACCATTTTAATTCAAAATTAATAAAATACTTAGTTTTTAAAACCAACATGCATGGTGAGTGAGAATGAAAAAGTGAGCATAGCTCACGAAACATGTTGGTTTTGATATAATAACATCAAAAGTGGTAAACACTTAGATATTTAACTTTAAATTTTATACATTTCTTTTATATTTTACTTTTATTATAACTAAATATTTTATTAATTTTGAATTATAAATATAAGGTAAGTAAAATATTTCAGACCTTTGTAGCAAAATTTTTGAGGTTTGCCATTTAAAACTTTATCCATAGTCACTGCAATGTTTACAATTTGGAAGACGGATATGAGATCCGCCACTCCGGGAACCATTTCTTGGATAACCAACAGCCCTGCCGCAGGTCACCATAAGTGGTTCGCTGCTTTTAGTGACTTAGCAGGTGGGCCCAGGCTCATGGGTTGAGGTTTGTTCGGGTCTTGGCGGCGGATGCGTGTGCCAACCAGCTGCATGGCAGGCCAGATCGAGAGAAAATGGTTGAGGGAGTCCCTTTAACTTCTCCAGCCGTACTCTTTCGGAACATCGCCTTGCACCACAGTGGAAGGATTCATACTTTCATCACTCCTGGACACACTGACCTCCAGATTCCTATCCACCTCCTATAACCTTTTCCTTCCCAGAACTTCCCCTCTTTTCTTTCCTAAAAAGACCCTTACAGTAAAACCGAAGAAAGCTTTCAGTGTAAATTAATATCTGAGACAGGGCGGGACTATTTATACCATAACAACGACTGTGGAAGAAACATTGCCAGCTTATATTTTGATTTATAAATTATTGAGATGTTAAATATTGATAAAATAATGTATTTTGTTGAAGTGAAGAATCCAGAACCTCAAGACATGTGGCTCCAACTGCGACGGGTGAGTCCTTGTTCCCTACACTCCAATCTTATTCTTCAGAAGCCCAGATTTGAACTATCGATTAATTCTGTCAGGACGATTAAGTTTGTACGCCCTTGCCAATAGGTTTGGCGAGTGCATACAAATTATTCGTCCCATTTAAACATTAAGTTCAGGGACTGGTCTTTGAGTGTGTGGCATAGGGCTTGGCTTATCTCTGCAGCACCTTCAAACACGACTTTCACAGTGAAGCCGCAGTTTCGCGATACCACTCTCATTTTAAATCGAAAACAAAATTTTCTTTGAAATCATAAGATTGATAGTGAGGCATTTAAGTACTTACCTACTAAATAATAAGCCACGTATTTTACCAACATTTTTAATTAACACCATGTCAAGAAAAATAGCAGTTCGACAAGTTTCATTAAAAAATATTTACAGATGTACATAAAAATGTAAAACATCAAAATCGAAGACACGTCAAAATTAAAATAGTTTTTACAAAATAAAATAAGAACCAAAAAGATATTTATTTTTAAAAATGAATAAAACTGGCGAAGCTTCAGATCTCACATACATAAATAACATGTTTCGAGCACCCACAATGAATCCGAAAGTGTCTTAGGAGGGCTTAAGTGCAGTTGAACACTTAACACTCTGAACAGAAGAATAAATGTTGGTAACCCCATTAATGGAGTACTGAATGCCGTTGGCGCCAAAAATCTGTCAATAGAAGCGAAGCTAACTGTCCATAATGTGCTGGTACCTACCCTGATGTATGGCAGTGATTGGGTGGTAAAACCATGTATGATCGTGTGAGCAATGTGGAGATCCATGAGGCAAGCGTAATGAGCATGATTAAGAAAAGGACGCTCAGATGGTTTGGGCATGCAGGGCGAATGAATGAGGAAAGGAGTGTGGGGAGAATATACGACGCAAATGTGAATGGTAGACGAAGTTGAAGACATGGCACGACCAAGTGAATCAGAGACAGAGAGTCGGGTGATGTCAAGAGTCAGAATAATAGAAGAGCATGTATGAGACGATGTAAGAATGTGAACGAGGCAAGAAGTGTGTGCCGAGATCGAGTTGTTTGGTGGTCCGTCCTCTTTGCCTACCCTTGCAGACAACGGCGTGATGGTCAGTTAATTAACAAGTGTTTCCTCAAATTTCCCCTTAAAGAACATGAATAACTGCAATCGAAACACTCAATAGGTTTTTCTCCAGTATGAGTTAACATGTGACCTGTCAAACAACTCTTTCGAGAACATGAATAAATGCAATCAGAACAGGAAAAAGGTTTTTTTTTTTACTGTGAGTAAGCATGTGTCTCGTCAAACTACTCTTATAAGAACATGAATAACTGCAGTAGCAACACGAAAAAGGTTTTTTCCACTGTGGGTTAACATGTGTCTCGTCAAACCACTGTTTTGTGAACATGAATAACTGCAATCGGAACACGAAAAAGGCTTTTCTCCACTGTGAGTCCGCATGTGTGTCGTCAAATTACTCTTGTGTGAAGATGAATAGCTGCAATCAGAACAGGAAATAGGTTTTTCTCTACTATGAATAAGCATATGACTCCTCAAGTTATCCTTATGAGAAAATGAATAATTGCAAAATGAACATGAAAAAGGTTTTTCTCCACTGTGTTTCAACATGTGTTTCCTCAAATTTCCACTCACAAAACATGATTAACTGCAATCGGAACACAAAAAAGGTTTTTCTCCAGTATGAGTTAACATGTGACTTGTCAAACTACTCTTTCGAGAACATGAATAAATGCAATCAGAACATGAAAACGGTTTTTCCTTACTGTGAGTAAGCATGTGCCTCGTCATTAAACTCTTATAAGAACATGAATAAATGCAATCAGAACAGGAAAACGGTTTTTCTTTACTGTGAGTATGCATGTGTTGTCTCAAATTTCCTCTATGAGAACATGAATAACTGCAATCGGAACACGAAAAAGCTTTTTCTCCGCTGTGAGTCAGCATATGTTTCCTCAAATTTCCCCTTACAGAACATGAATAACTGCAATCGGAACACGAAAAAGGCTTTTCTCCACTGTGAGTTAACATGTGTATCTTCAAACGACTGCTTTGTGAACACGAATAACTGCAATCGGAACACGAAAAAGGCTTTTCTCCACTGTGAGTCCGCATATGTGTTGTCATTCTATTCTTATTAGAACATGAATAACTGCAAACAGAACAGGAAAAAGGTTTTTCTCGACTTTTTTTTTTTTTAAATTATTTATTAAAATTACAGAGAACATTTTGTACAATAAATAGAGTAGACCCACAAAGCTGTCATATGGCAGCTTGTCTGCAGGTTCTAACAATTTAAACATTCTTAATATAATATCTAAGAAAATATTTGTAAATACATTTATAGTTTTAAGGAAACATTAGAATAGATCACATAGTAGTATTAGATAATTTAACTTACAACTATAAATATATAAGATATTTCAATATACCTATCTAATAAAAGATATGTAGGCAGCTATATTAAGATATTCAAAGATACATGGAGTTTTCGTTCATTAACCATAGTTTTATCATTTTAGGACTTAGTCTCTCATTTTTTTCAAATTTTATGTTTTTATTGATTTTATTGAAAATCACTGGTATTGGATATTCAAGAGTACGGCTTCCATATTTATTTAATATTCGAGGAGTTTTAAGGCCCTTTCCTTTTCTAAATCTTGTGGTATGTTTGTGTACAAGTAGGTGTTTGTAAGGGCTTTCCCCCATATTATCCATAATAGTAGTGAACCAGTGGAGACCTTTTATTGTAAGTAGGCTCTCTGAGCCATACAGTAATTTTAAGTTATGTCTCTGTTTGTAAATCTTAGTTGTGACAATTTTTTTATTATGGCGGTTTGTAAATTTTCAATATATTTAATGTAAGTAGTGCTTGCATGTCCCCAAGTTCGAATACCATATCTAAGGATGGATTCGACCATAGAAAAATATACGAGTTTAAGCGTACAATGAGGCAAAATAAATTTTAATTTGTAAAAGTTACTAGCTAAGGATCTGAGCTGGTTACAAATTTTAGCCACTTGTTTATCCCATTTAAATTTGTTATCAACAATTATTCCCAGATAAGTATATTCATTTGTGAAATCTATTTTTTCATAGTCACAAACATTAATAATTCCTCTATGTATACGGTAAAAGCCATGAGCGGTTATTTTAGGAACATTCCACATTTTCAAACTTGGTGATTTTATGTACATGCATTTGGTTTTTTTTACATTAATAATTAATCCTACATCATGAGCCCATTTGAGAAGCTCGTTAAAATTTCTTTGTAATTCTTGTATAGCAATTTAAGGATTTTCATTTGATACAACAAGAGCAGTATCATCAGCAAAAATGAATCGATGAGCTTTTTTGAAAATCTTACACATAGCAATTACATATATAATATATAATTTTGGACCTAGAATTGACCCTTGCGGTACTCCCGATTTGATGTATCTTGATTTACTAATTATATTTAAAATCTTCACACTCATTTTTCTATTTGACAAATAGTTTTTAAAGAATAAGAGGAGTTTACCCCGGATACCTATAAATTCAAGTACTTTAATTATTTGTATATGGCTAAGTGCATCGAAGGCTTTTGAGAAATCAATAAATAGAACCAATACATGTTGTTTACAGTTTAGTTGTGAATTTATATGATTAGAAAATTTTTCGAGCAATTTATCGCAACTTTTATTTTTTTGTAAGCCATACTGGCATTCATCAATAATACTCAGATTATTTAAGAATTTATCTAAATTTATTGATATAAATTGTGAGTCAACATGTGTTTCCTCAAATTTCTCCTTACAGAACATGAATAACTGCAATCAGAACACAAAAAAGGTTTTTCTCCAGTATGAGTTAACATGTGACTTGTCAAACTACTCTTTCGAGAACATGAATAAATGCAATCAGAACATGAAAAAGGTTTTTCCTTACTGTGAGTAAGCATGTGCCTCATCAAACTACTCTTTTGAGAACATGAATAAATGCAATCAGAACATGAAAAGGGTTTTTCCTTACTGTGAGTATGCATGTGTTGTCTCAAATTTCCTCTATGAGAACATGAATAACTGCAATCGGAACACGAAAAAGCTTTTTCTCCGCTGTGAGTCAGCATATGTTTCCTCAAATTTCCCCTTACAGAACATGAATAACTGCAATCGGAACACGAAAAAGGCTTTTCTCCACTGTGAGTTAACATGTGTATCTTCAAACGACTGCTTTGTGAACACGAATAACTGCAATCGGAACACGAAAAAGGCTTTTCTCCAGTATGAGTTAACATGTGACTTGTCAAACTACTCTTTAGAGAACATGAATAAATGCAATCAGAACATGAAAAAGGTTTTTCCTTACTGTGAGTAAGCATGTGCCTCGTCAAACTACTCTTTTGAGAACATGAATAACTGCAATCAGAACACAAAAAAGGTTTTTCTCCAGTATGAGTTAACATGTGACTTGTCAAACTACTCTTTCGAGAACATGAATAAATGCAATCAGAACATGAAAAAGGTTTTTCCTTACTGTGAGTAAGCATGTGCCTCGTCAAACTAATCTTTTGAGAACATGAATAAATGCAATCAGAACATGAAAAGGGTTTTTCCTTACTGTGAGTAAGCATGTGCCTCGTCATTAAACTCTTATTAGAACATGAATAACTGCAATCGGAACACAAAAAAGGTTTTTCTCCAGTATGAGTTAACATGTGACTTGTCAAACTACTCTTTCGAGAACATGAATAAATGCAATCAGAACATGAAAACGGTTTTTCTTTACTGTGAGTAAGCATGTGCTGCGTCATTAAACTCTTATAAAAACATGAATAACTGCAATCAGAACAGGAAAACGGTTTTTCTTTACTGTGAGTAAGCATGTGTTGTCTCAAATTTTTTCTATGGGAATATGAATTACTGCAATCGGAACACGAAAAAGGTTTTTCTCCGCTGTGAGTCAGCATATGTTTCTTCAAATTTCCCCTTACAGAACATGAATAACTGCAATCGGAACACGAAAAAGGCTTTTCTCCACTGTGAGTTAACATGTGTATCTTCAAACGACTGCTTTTTGAACACGAATAACTGCAGTCTGAACACGAAAAAGGCTTTTCTCCACTGTGAGTCCGCATATGTATTGTCATTCTATTCTTATTAGAACATGAATAACTGCAAACAGAACAGGAAAAATGTTTTTCTCCACTGTGAGTCAACATGTGTTTCCTCAAATTTCTCCTTACAGAACATGAATAACTGCAATCAGAACACAAAAAAGGTTTTTCTCCAGTATGAGTTAACATGTGACTTGTCAATCTACTCTTTCGAGAACATGAATAAATGCAATCAGAACATGAAAAAGGTTTTTCCTTACTGTGAGTAAGCATGTGCCTCGTCAAACTACTCTTTTGAGAACATGAATAAATGCAATCAGAACATGAAAAGGGTTTTTCCTTACTGTGAGTAAGCATGTGCATCGTCATTAAACTCTTATAAGAACATGAATAACTGCAATCGGAACACAAAAAAAGTTTTTCTCCAGTATGAGTAAACATGTGACTTGTCAAACTCCACGTTCGAGAACATGAATAAATGCAATCAGAACAGGAAAACGGTTTTTCTTTACTGTGAGTAAGCATGTGTTGTCTCAAATTTCCTCTATGAGAACATGAATAACTGCAGTCCGAACATGAATAATGTTTTTCTCCAGCTTGGGTGCGTATGGGAACTTCTAACATTGACGTTGACTTGCAGGAGTGGATACAATGGAGACAAGAACATGGTTTTTCCACGTTAGAGGTTTTCAGATCTGTCACTGTGTCTGAAAAAGATTATCAATAAGTTATAAGAATAATGTTTTGGCAAACAAACACAAAATATTACGTATTATGACAAACACAAAAAAAAAGATATATTTAAGGGAAGTTGGATCAGGCTGAAATAGAAAGTAAGTAAGTATGGACGTAATGAATGAAGAGAAAATTCAGGAACAATGTAGTAAGAGCTTAATATTTATGAAAACTCGAAAACGTTTATCACATTACTTGCAAAAATAGAGAAAAAAATCTTGGCAATCTCATACATATTGACCGAAATATAACAATTCCAAACGGCAATATTGATGCCGTATAAAATAGAAACATTTGATTTTACCACAGAGGACGAAATAATTTGGGAGGCGGGTATGGGTACCACCTTCCCACTTCTTTCTCCCCTTATTTTCCTTAAAAGACCCTCAGCACAGCATTACCAAAGATGACGTAGGCCCTGAGGGGAATCATTATTTTCCTTATGGCCTCTTGTGTGGAGCAAATGTAAAAAAAGTATCTTTTATGGAAAACGGCATGCAAGGAAGTTCCGCAGCGGGCTTTGATGTGATGACAGTTTTTTAAATATTTAAAAAAAAATCCGATTTGTAAAACATAATGCAACTATTGATAATAATGTCCGTATTTCTTCGATTTAAAAATAATGTTGCAATTGATCAATCTTTATTACAATATGGTATTGATCAATCTTTATTACAATATGGTATTGATCAATCTTTATTACAATATGGTATTGGCTGGGAAGGAACTTATGATAATATTTTTAATCCACTGAAATAGTTTAAAGATCGATTATTTTGGTTGAAAAAACCACATATATTTTCTCCTGAAATTTTTTAACAATTTTTTTATAAATTTTTACTTAAATATTCAAGGAAACTAAAGTAGACGAAAAAAAATTCAAACTACACAAAAAAAATACGGTTAAATAACTAACGTTTGTTTCATCAGAATAATATTAAAATTCACAAAATTTAATACCAAGCAAATTCAAAATACCAATCGAGGTATAAAAATCTCCCATTAAATCTAAAAATTATCGAAAATATTCTAGAATATCAGCTTAAATTGAAAAACTACCTAAAACTTTTCAAGGGTTTATATTAGTTAGATTGATTTAAATCTTAAAATCTGTTATTGATAAATCTTGCGTTTTTTCTTACTATTTTTGTTATTATTTACTTCTAAAGTGATTTTATGTGACTGAGCTTGAATTCCCTCAGCCAACACAAAAGCCTTGTTTCTCTAAAGTGAGAATTGGCTTGTTTAATTTTGCTTTGTCACACTGCATTACATGTAAAAATTCTATATTTATTATTAAAAAGTGCAAACATTAAATTTAAAAAAAAAAATGAAAGTACTTTTAATAAAAAATAAATAAAAAAAATATGGTAAGTACGAATCAATATTTACCTGTTGTCTGGGTAATTATTTGAAAGCGTTTCAAGCATTCCTTTTTAACATCCGGCAGCTCTATGTCAATTTCCGTATAAGGCATTCCCTCTCCATCTCCTTCTCGGGGTCCTGGTTCTACCTTGAAGTCAACAGTCTCCGCTCTAATGCTACCTAGAAAAATCAAACAACAAAACGTACATCGCAATGTCCAGATGAAGAGCGTGTTACATTTGAAATTAAAGTCGTATATTTTCAAGAGAGTACCATAACAAAATTTTTATGAAATGATTATTAGTGTAATATATCGGAATATTAGGAATGATCCAGTTAAATTATTATTCTTTAGCTTATGCCATGCTCCGGTCACATGCTGTAGGTTACGACGTGTGCCGAACGCAGCAGATCAGAGAGGGGCAAGTCAGCTAGCGAGTTATAAGGATGTGTGTCCTCTAAAACCATACTTGTATTGTGCGTAATAACAATAAACTGTCACTGTGATAAATTTTAAAGAACCAAAGTCTTCTAATCCAACAACATAGTCTGAGGTCCAGTACTAATAATAAAGACAAATATCTACGTTAAGGATTACAATTAGCCATGAAGGAGCGGAAGTTTGGATAAAAGGCTGTAAGTTTAATTTAGGAAATAAGAAGGACCCCAGATGTGCGTTTTTGGATCGATACATCAAGAAGATAAATACTTTTTACTCAGTTCAGTCTGTACGGAGTTTTTATGGCCACAGAAAAAATGTTGTAAATTCTGCATTTTTTAGATATGCAATGCAACTTACTAGCTTTCCGAGTGCTCTCCGCATACTGTAAACATTCCTTCTTTACATCTGGAAGGTCAAAATCCATATCGACATACGGCATTTCACCTCCGCCTTCTTCCTGGGGGACTGGTTCCATCTTGATGGAAACACTCTCTGGGTTTTGTAGATCCATGGCAAGACCGTGGAAGGGTTAAAGAATAGGTTCAATCCCAAAACTGTTACTGAAAATGCATGAAACAAAACGTTGTATCAACATCTCAACTCTAATTTGGATGAGCTACAATTTTTTTAGTCAAGTCAAGCTGGTTAATAATAATTTTGACTGAATAGACCTTTAAGTTAAGACAATTGAAAACAGTTGATAGAACCGTCATCAATAGTTAGATAACAGTAAACTGGTGTTGTGTTCCTCTACATCTCTAAATAAAGTGACTTAATCGTTTACTCGATCCGCCATTTCACTTCCGACAAAACATCGGTATACCCAAACATATTGTATTTTAGTGATTATTTTAATCAATGCCTTCGAAATAAATAAGTGTTTCAAAGTACCAGGCCATTTAATTTCAAAACAATAACAACAAGAAACTATTGGTATTGAAATATGTGTTCCAATTTACAAATGAATTAAGAAAGTATGCCAACTTAAAAAAATGTTTAAAGTATCCGAAACTAATGTTAATATTTTTCCCAAATTTTTAGCACTTATGACCTTGTAAGCTAACACATTATTATAAAAAAAAATAAACATCAAATTGACAGTTTTATATTCCATTTCCATTAACGTTCCTCAAACCAAGCGTCAAATAATGGATTCCCTAATTTAAGCCGTGTTCCAAATGGCATAAATTAAGCAAATAAATTAAGCTAGGTCGCGTTTGGGGGTTTCAGAGAATTCTTTTTTCATCCAATTTGTCTAATGCCGAAGATTCCGAATAAAAAAAAGAACATGTTCAATTTTGGTCGATTTTGGTACAATTTTAACATATCTTTGGTTTTAAAACGTCAGACATTATTGATTGACACCTATTATCTCTCATTATTTAACGTAACTATTTTAAGTGGAAATAATGCGTGTTAATTTCAATTTATGTTTAAAACATTAATAAAAAATACCAAAATATGTATTGATTACTTATTGTAAGCGTGGATTACTGTTAGGTGTTGAGAATTTTCGCGTGTATATTTGAAGATTTGACATTTGGTTTTGAGGATTAGTACAAGAGAACTATACACACACACTGTTAAGTCAAAGAATAGAGAACATCTATGTGTGTTAACTTCGTATTGTAAAATATTTTTAATAATTTGGATAGAGAAAGGGTTGCGCCAGCTATTATACCTTTGGCATCTGCAGTAGGTAGTTTGCGCTGCCGTGCTTTCACCTAATATATATATATATATAGGCGATCAGGCATAAGTAACTATAAAAATCATTATGATGGAGGTTGAAACGACGAAGTTAAAAAAAACTTCGAAGAGTTAACGACCACACATATGAACCACGCAAATGACACTGACAGCTGCTTTCATGATTGTGATTGTGATCTATGGTAATGTTAAGCGTGTTGCCATTTTTTGACGATTGAGTACGGTCCCAAAATATTATTAATGGCAACTATTTGTTAAATCGTAAATATGAACATGCTGACGGCGTTTTATTAATTTTGTGTCCCAATGTGGAGAACGTGATACGCCCCGCTTAATGGCGGGTTCAACTTAAACTATAAAATTAAAACTAAGAAGGAACAATAAAAAAACCGCTGATTTAAGAACGACACATTTATTCTATTTCTACAAAAAGCAGGTGTTAATTATAAGTCCACACCGGCCGCAACGCACGCAACGGTTTGAACGGATTTGCCGATGGCATGCGTCCACTGATCCGGAACGCTGCGAACTAATCAGTGTGACGTCACCGGCACGAAACGCATATTTTGCTCATAAATGCCGGCGGTACCGATAATGATCGCAGTTCTGTACTAATTCATATAAAGATAAAGAAAAACCGTTGCGTGCCGTGCGTGCGTTGCGACCGGTGCGGACAGATGGATGTTCACCTTAAGGCATTATAATTCATTGCACAGAGATCATATTGTATTTCACTAATGTAATTCCAAGCTAGGGCCACGTCCTATTACAATATTGCACAGAGATCATTTTGTATTTCCCTAATGTAATTACAAGCTAGGACCACGTCCCAATACAATATTGCACAGAGATCATATTGTATTTCCCTAATGTAATTCCAAGCTAGGGCCACGTCCCAATACAATATTGCACAGAGATCATATTGTATTTCCCTAATGTAATTACAAGCTAGGACCACGTCCCAATACAATATTGCACAGAGATCATATTGTATTTCCCTAATGTAATTCCAAGCTAGGGCCACGTCCCAATACAATATTGCACAGAGATCATATTGTATTTCCCTAATGTAATTCCAAGCTAGGGCCACGTCCCAATACAATATTGCACAGAGATCATATTGTATTTCCCTGATGTAATTCCAAGCTAGGGCAATACAATATTGCACAGAGATCATATTGTATTTCCCTAATGTAATTCCAAGCTAGGGCCACGTCCCAATACAATATTTTCCATCCAAATTTGATAAAATAAAATACCAACCAAAATTGTTAAATAAATCACGAAAATTAATATTTGCGAACTTTGAAACCTTAGAACATGGTAAGGCAATTTGCGAGGCGATTTAGATACCGCCCACCCGGAAACCATTTTTTGGATAGCAAACACCCCTGCCATAGGTCACCACAAGTGGTTCGCTATGTTTGGTGACCTAGCCCGGGTTCATGGGGTGAGGTTTGTCCGGGTCTTGGCGGCGAATGCGAATATCCACCAACAGCGTGGCAGGCCGGATCGGAAGAGAGGCTGGTTGAGGGAGATATTTTGACCTCTCTGAGGTTTTGGACAGCAGTAGAAGGGATGAATTCATTCGTCCGACACTTCTGGACCCACTGACTCCCAGATTACTACCCATATCTCATACCCTTTTGCTTCCCAGAACTTCCTCTCCTTCCTTCCCCTTAAAAGATCTCCCACACAGTATCCCCAAAGATGACATAGGACCTCAGGGGAATTATTTTTCTCAGGACCTCCTGTGTATTATTGTAAAAAAAAAATCATAGAGTCTAAGTTAGAAGGAGTATTAAGTAAAAATCAAATAAAAAGTATGAAATAAAATAATAAAAAGTTAAATGTGAAAATATAAATTATCTTTGAAAGTTACAAAGTTTTAAATACAAAATGTAATAAGTTTTAAAAGTAAGAAATCTTCTAAGGAGGAATATTTTTATTTTATTTTTAATAATGGTTCTATATATTTTATAAGCATGATATTTTCCTTCATAATAATTACTGTTCTACAAAATGTTTGTTAAAGCTCGTATATTAATATAAATAAATATATATCTGGTTACTTAGTTTACCTTACTGTTGTGAACAATTAAAAAAACTACAGTTTCCAAAGATATAATATCTGTATTAATATTTAATGGTCATAACATATAAGCATTGCTGTATACTCCGTGTACAAACAAAAGTTTAAAATAAGAATGGAACTTACCCTAAGATGTAAATGCCCATTAGTTTTATAATAAAGAAGCAGGGAACCAATTAAGAAAAAAATTAATATTCAATAAGAATTGGTTAACATAAAAATATTCAATATTATTTACGAATTCAATTTGGGAGGCGGGAATGGGTACCGCCGCCCGAAAACCTTTATTGGATAACCAACACCTCTGCCATTGTTCACCCCGAGTGGTTCGCTACGTTTGGTGATTTAGCAGGGGTGTCCGGGTTCATGGGGTGAGGTTTGTCTAGGTCTCGGAGGTGGATGACCAGGACACACTGAACCCCAGATTTCTACCCACCGCTTAAATCCTTTTCCTTCCCAAAACTCTCTTTCCCGTCCTTTCCTTAAAAAACCCTCCACACAGCATCCCCAAAGATGACAAAGGCCCTTAGGGAAATTATTTACCTCACGACCTCCTGTGTGGAGCTCATGTAAAAAAAAAATGTCACCTTTCAGCTATGGTCAAGGATTTGGATAGCGAAAATCTGTTTTGATGAAATATTTGAAACAAGTGGAAGGGTTTGGTATTTAGGTAAGTATGTTCGCGGGAGACAGAAAGGCTTCTAAGGACATTATTACTACCCAGTGGCGTAGTGGGGGGGGGGGGGGGGGGTCCGATGAGGGGTGACACCCGACCATGGAAAAAAATTACGAAGAATATTGTCACCAAAATATCTTACAAATGAACACGGTCGGTTATTTATATTTTCGTTCCCAGCTCTTACTATTGCTCGGTTGGGGATTTCCCCGAAATAATCCTCGCTTGTCTTCTGTGTTTCATTTCTTTCGTAAATTGTGATTGACGTGAACTCTAGAAAGGAATTATAACCTATTGTTGTTTAAAAAGTTGTTACTCTGTTAGTGTTAGTGTTGTAGGTGGGCAAACGCTTTCGCCGCCAAGACCTAGACAAATCTCGCCCCATGAACCCGGGCACCTATGATAAGTCACCGGCCGTAGCTTGCCACTTGTGGTGACCTATGGCAGTGGTGTTGGTTTTCAAGTAAATGGTACCCACATTCGCCTCCCAAATTGCACGGTGAAAGCTGATCGTGTGTAGCAGGCCTCAGCCTATTGCCACACCACTCCCTCGATCCAGTCCAAATAGCTGCTGATCCTGGTGTAAATGGCTGGACGAGTGCTTCCGCAGCCTTTACCAAAGGAAGTGATGCCAATTTGATGGTGGACGCATTTCCAACTCCCTTCATCGTTTTTATCGTTGATGGTGAGTGGTCCCCCGCTATCTCCCTGGAAAACGTAAAGCATTATAATCAGATTCTTTTGGTTACAACACAAACTTAAAATCAGAAATTGGTAAATAGATTATGAGATAAGCATCTTTTTACGCGAGTGAAATGGGAATTACATCCGATCATTGTGTTTATTTTTACAATTATCGATGAAATCATTTGATGTGTGCATTTCAACTAGAGTTTTTCAATTAGGAGGATTCATTGCAAAGATAAACATGTACATTTCAATTAGTTGGTTATACTTTTAACCCAGTACCTAAATGAAAATTTAATCAGCTGTCTCAATGCATTTTTGTGAGGAAGAAAATGGCGAAGATTTATCAATATTATCTGAAAGGTTAGTAAAATGAGGTTTAAATATATTCATTGCTTCTGTGGTTATCAAGTAGACCATAAACAACGTGTAGAAGTCGAAAATATTCAATGTTAGAAAAAATATCACTTGCGGCCGTTTCAAAAGAACTATCACGCAGGATTTGCGCAGATTTGAAGTTTACGATTTTATAATATTTATTTTTTATAAGTCCTACAAATACGTGATAAAAAAAAGATAGGTGAATTCATTGGCTATATAGAACTATATTCAGTTTGTTTGTCTCCATATTAAAATTCGGAGGTATGATTTTTTTAATGCGAGCGGAAAATATTCAAAACGGTCACCAAAAAAATTCCAAATTCCGCTGTCGCTCTAGTGGGTTTATAAAGTTTCACACGATATGGTGCAAAATTCGTAATTGGTAGGAAGATCATATGGGATTGGAAATTGGCAGGAAAACCGTAATTCGTTATTGGTAGGAAAACCGTATAACGAGAGTAATACTAATTATGCTGGGAACTCGCCTGCAGATTCACTCTTAAGGCGCCGTACCTAAGCTCGAAAAGAAGAAAATGGAGAGATATGTAATTACGAATGTTGGAGAGAGCGCGCTAATATTTCGAGCGATAAAATCGAAGCGAAAATTGTGAAAATGTTTAATAAAACACGACTCGTTTAGAACAGAGCAAAAATCTCACGGGGGTTGTCTAAACCAACGTTCAAAGAAACACTGTGATTTTTTCTCCTATTTAACTTGTTGAATAATAGAGACAGGCTTGAAAATAAAAATTTTCGGAGCGTACTTTGCGATTTTTTTCTATCGAAGGAATTTTATTCAATTTGCGTTTCGGCGTGGGGGTTGTATAGATATTATCTTCAAAAATATTTTTTTAAGAGCTTAAAAACTTCAAATGTTCAGGGGAGATATGTGAGAAATCAGTAGAAATTCGGATAGTGGAGGCTTAAGGGGAGCCGATGGTCTAGCACCCGTGAATTCGACGAGTTTTTAGGATTTTTTTTTAAATGAAAACAATGAACTATGGCGATTCAAACTTTATAGATATATTAAAGCACTTTAGTTTACAAAAATATTATTAATAATGAAAAACAATTACTTTGTGTAACAACCACTATTTAATTAACAATATCAATAACATAATTTGATATTGTTAATTAAATAGTGGTTGTTACACAAAGTAATTGTTTTTCATTATTAAATGATGACGCCACAAAGTAAATTTGCCTATTTTGAAGAAAAAAAATATTATTATTTAAAAAAATATATATTATTCTAAGTAGTTAGCTAAGTTGCCCTCCTCATAAATATGGACCTAGGTGGTGGGTCAAGTTTTGGCTCTTTCACTTATCAGTAATCATTAAAAAAAAAATTGATGGGTATGAGTGTAGTTATCGCAGGAACTAGAATAAAAATAAAATTCTACAATTGACTAAATGGCGCGTTGTTGAAATTTACATACAGAAAATATGACTGCTTTTTCATTATATTTTGTATGTAAAAGATTGGGAGTGTTCATCGTATTTTTTTAGTTCCAGCCATAAGTACTGGTGTACTGAATAACAAAGTAAAATTTGAGACGAATCGGCAGAGTAATTTTTTTTTCCTCACAGCATGCAGAAAAAAGTAGTTTCGAAATAAATGAGTTTGAAGTTTCGCCCGGCCCTTTACTTGCTTCTGCGCTGACCTGCTAAATGGACTGTCGAACTTAAAATATCGTCAACCATTACATTAAAATTTAACCCTATATTCTTAAAGGATTGTACTTTCGTAATATCGATTTTTTTTTAATTCTAAACCACCGGCTTCCCTTAATTTAAAACCAGTTTTTTGTGATCAGAATCCAATAATCAAATTCCATTTGCGGGTTTATCTGCTGACATATTTTGAAAGAAAATCCTTCGAAAATTCGAAGTACCGTTATTAAATTCTAGTTGCACACAACGTGTGTGTTGCCAGAATCAAAGTAAAACCCTCTTCATGTTCTGAGCCTAGTTTAAATCATCGCAAAGAGACTTAATTTAAACCAGTTTTGTGTTCAGAATATAACGATAAATTAAATAATAAGTTGCAGATTCATCAAAGGTAGATTTTCTCATGTACTGTCTGAAGATTTATATTTGAGTTGCTTACCGTATGCTGCAAAATTCAGAGGAATTGACTGTTCCGTGTGTAATTATTATTTTAGCTTGTGTACTTTATGCAAAACCAAGTTAAAACTAAGTGAAAACCTGCCTCGTGTTCTAAACACAATGTTAACATTCGACTCAATTTAAGAGATACCATTAACAGAATTTGTGTACACAATTTTTTATTGGAAGAATACTCGTCACATGTGATGTATGTATAATGAGGTCAATAAGAAAAAAGTTTGTTTGAAACTGTAAAAAGTCGGTGTTAGAAATACAACACCGGTCAAATTTATTTATTTAAGGAACGTAAACAGTCTTAGTAATTTAATAAATATAAGAGGATGATAAAAGTACAGACCAATTATTAAAGTTCACATATAGGTATTTAGAAACAAGACTAACTGAATAAAAACTAGAATATTTAAGAAAAATGAAATAAAAAAAAAAACAGAACTAACCAGAAATTAAAAAAAATAATAATTGTACAAATCTGAAATAGACTGCAAAATAGATATAAGGTCTGGGAAGGGTAAGGGATGAAAGGGATAAGGAAAGTTAAGGGTAAGTTGCCACGCAAGTAATATAAAAATATTAGATACAAGTAATTTAATCGTCATGAATATGTGTTATTCGCATCTAGAGTATTATACAATGAAGTTCTGTAGCGACAGTAACTAGCAGTAAATACGTCAGCACGTGTGTCTATATTTGCAAATTTATTGTTATAGTAGTTACATGTCCTTTGCATAAATTCATTTTGATTGGAATTGGTGTTTCATCTATCAATATAGAAAAGGGTATTTTGTCTATTATATCGAATCGACGTGTGGAAATTTATTTTGTTTAGCAACTCCGGGCAGTCAACTTTTGAGTTAATAATTTTGTACATGAGCATCTGATCAGCGTCAAGCCTCCTGTTAAGTAGTTTCGTGATTCGAAAATGTTTCTCGATTTCATCGGAAGAGTTGTATATGTTTGTTTGTTTGTTTTTTTTTTTTTTTTTTTAATTAATATAAATATATAAGTGATACAGTGGCGTTAATATAAATTACATATTGATACAGAAATTATTCAAAATTGCAATCTCACCAAAGAAGAAGCTAGTTCTTGTGCTTGATGAGCGAGTTACACTAATTATAACAGAAATAGAATAACAATGCAATAGGTAAGTATATAATTCGCTTCGAGAAAGGAGAACGCTCCCCCTTCTGCCAACAAACCAGGCCTAACTCCAGGAGAAACTCTTCTTATGGAGGAACTACGTCAAATCAAGGTGGAACTCCAAGAGTTCAAAAACATCCAGTCAAAAGTGGCAGGAATATACGATGAGTTCAAAGAGTTCAAAAATACCATAACCTTCTTCAATTCAAAAATTGAAGGATTTGAGGATGAACTAAAAAATACAGTGCAAAAACTGAAAAACATAGATTCCATCCAAAAAAAAAACACGGAACTCGAAGCAAAATTGACAATGCTCGAGTTCAAAATCGACGAGCAAGAACGCCAACAAAAAAATTTTGTCGCCGAAATAAGAGGGATACCGGAGGCTGAAGGAGAAAACCTACAAAACCTTTTATTCAATATAAGTCAAGAAATACGCACAGCCACCACGAAAAATGATGTTGAGTCAACCTTCAGAGCTCCTGGTAGGCCAACCCCAACAAAAACAAGGCCTATAATTGTACGATTCAAAGATATACACTTAAGAGATGAATTCTTAAGTAGTGTAAAAAGGTATAATTTGAACGCGACTACTAAAGAAGACAAGCTTAATACGAGCTCCATAGGCCTCTCCGGACCGCGTACTCCAGTATACATATCAGAACATTTAACGTCGACAAATAAACGCCTGCTCTACTTAGCGAAGAAGACGGCTACCGAAAAAAAATTTGCTTATGTATGGGTAAAAGCGGGACGTGTCTACGTACGCCAAACCACGGAATCACGAGCTATACACATTACCTCTGAAAATATCCTTCTCACACTATGACTCATTAATACAAGCATACACATATTATTTTACTCAAACACCACACACACATATGTACGTTCCCAAATTTTATCTTTGTGGGTATACTTGAATAACTTTAAAAATGTAACTATAAATGATTCAAGTATCTTTTGATATCCCCGAAGTAACCATGCTCACATGTAACAAAAATGTGATTGATAATCCTGAAGACATGAATAAATATTGCTGGGAATCGTACGGTCTGAAAATTATTCATCAGAACATAAGAAGTATTACCAACATTGATGACTTTCTAGTATTTCTCGACCAACTTAATTTCACTTTTGATATGCTAGTTTTGACTGAGTGCTGGATTAATAAATACTTCACCTCCAAAGACATACAAAATTATACTGAGTACCACACAACCAGTATAATAAACAAAGCTAGTGGTATTGTAATTTATGTAAGAGACGGTATTCAAACTCAAGTTGACGAACTCACCTTATCACAGGCAAACTGTCTAAAAATTGTGCTTAACAAAAACCTATGCATTTTTGCAATCTATAGATCACCATCATTCCACAACATTGATACCTTTCTAAATTCACTCCACTCTATCATTCACAGCACAGATAACCCAGAGCATCAAATAATCATTGGAGACTTGAATATTAACATTATTCTAGACAATCATCCCCAATCCGATGATTATTTATGTTTTCTCACTGAAAACGCTTATACTCCGGTAATTGACACCCCCACTAGAGTACAAGGCTTACGTAAATCCTGCTTGGATCACATCAATGTTAAAAACATTGATTTTATAGACTCGTTTGTTATACACACAACAATTTCAGATCATTATACCACGGCGCTCGGCTTACGAAATAAGCCTTCATCTCCTTCTAAAAATAAATATATTACTAAAATAAATTACAACGATCTAATTGAGGAGCTGTCTACAGAAAAGTGGCAAAACGTAATCGATCAAACTGACACTGACCAAGCGATGCAGCAATTTATCATAAAATTACAATACTACATACCTAAACATACTGTTAACAAAGTTATACCGAACAAAAAATTTAAACTCATGCCATGGATCACCCCTGGCCTAGTCAAATCCATCCACCGACGTAACCAACTGCACAAAAATGCTAAAAGACAACCAGGTAATGTTCTAGTTCAAGAAAAATATAAGAAATATAGAAACTTATGTAAAAAACTAATTAATTCCACTAAAGAAAATTTCTACAAAAAATACATTTACGAAAACACCATAACTCCAAAACATTTCTGGGAAATATTTCGTAAAATTACCAAAACAAAAAATAGCAAATCGTCTTTCATACAATCATTGGATATTAAAAACACAAGTAATACTAACCCCAAAATGATGGCTAATTTTGCTAATCACTATTTCACTGCAGTAGGAGCCTCTCTCGCAAATAAAATCCTTGAAAAATGTAAGAAAACTGAATCTGAACTAGCCAACATACCTACAACTGTTCTTAATCTTAAAATAGACGAGATTCAAACAACGACTAATGAAGTCATTAAAATGTTAGATGAGCTTAAGTCATCGAATGCCTGTGGGCCTGACAAAATTTCCTCGAATCTGCTGAAAGTATTGAAATCACTTATAGCAAGTCCTATTGCACACATTTGTAATCTTAGTTTCAAGACAGGCACATTCCCAAACCATTTAAAACAATCAGTTGTCATATTGATTCATAAAAATGGAAACAAATCGGATATACAAAATTATAGGCCAATATCTCTACTGAATTCATTCTCAAAAATTATTGAGAAAATCGTAAAAAATCGTCTCACTATCTACTTAGAAAGTCATAAAATCTTATCTAATAACCAGTTCGGCTTTCGACCAGGTCTAGGAACAGAAAATGCTATTGCTAAGCTGGCGGATATCATTTCAAATAATATTGACCGGGGAAATAAATCTATCGCTCTCTTTTTAGATCTTGCCAAAGCTTTCGATACCATCTCTCATAAAATACTTCTAAAGAAACTCCAGGCTATAGGTATTCAGGGACAACTGTACAAATGGATGGGTAGTTACTTAGCTAACAGATACCAAAAAGTCAAAATTAATGATATTGTTAGTGATCCGGCCCTTATAGAATTTGGTGTACCTCAAGGGAGTACCTTAGGACCTATTTTGTTCAGTATTTATATAAATGATCTGTGTAACAGCAATTTTTCCAATCACATCATAACATTTGCAGATGACACTGTATTAATATTTGAAGGTAAAACATGGAATGATGCACACAGTAAAGCAGAAGATGGAATAAAACAGGTAAATCTTTGGTTAGACTATAATCTGTTGACACTCAACTCGGAAAAAACTAAATTTATACGATTTAGTGCCACAGAAGCGGGCCAACCCAAGGAAGCTTATAATATTATTATACACAAATGCACTGAGTCAACTACCTGTAATTGCCATAAATTAGAATGCGTGGACAGTATAAAGTACCTTGGTGTTATATTGGACAAATATCTTAGATGGGACGGACACATAGAACTAGTCACTGCAAAGGTTAGAAAGCTTACATACTTGTTTATAACGATCAGAAATATCTTACGTAAAAAAGAATTGAAACTCATTTATGATGCTATGTGTGGGTCACTTCTAGACTATGCGTCCCTAGGTTGGGGTGGGTGTGCAAAAACTGTATTGGAAAAATTAGCTAAAGCTCAAAAATCACTACTAAGGGTAATCCTCAAAAAACCTTTTAGATATCACAGCGATGCACTATTTGAAGAGTTACGAGTTCTGGATGTTAGACAACTATATATGCGAAAATTAATTTTAAACACCCATAAACAACGCCACCTCTACCCATCTATTAACCACTCTCACGACACCCGACACTCACGGAGAAATCCAATTGTACCACTCACAACCAAAACGTCTCTCGCTCAAAGACACTTCTCATTCCTAGGTCCAAAACTATACAATTTCATGCCTGATGCTTGGAAAAAGGAAAGCGCAGGTGTTATTCGCAGATTGACCACAACTTGGTTTCACCAATTAGGGAGAAAAGAGAGTGAACTTTTACTTTATAAAAAATGAAATCAAACACAAATCAAAACAATAACAAAAATTCCAACAAAAATAAACTATGTAAAAGATACCTTTCTGTTCTAATCGTTATTACTATGTGCGTGTATTTAACTACCTATTACTTTTAAATTAGAATGCTACCAAGCAGCAGTTAACATTTGATTCTATCACTTCTTTTTTTTATTCTCTTTTATTCATATTTATACAAAATATATATGTATGCTTATAATATGTAATGCAAACACCACGTATAAGTAAACATACCTATTATTTTATTATTATTTGATAACTATGCAAGCAAAAAAACAGTAATAATCATGTATTAATTGCTTATTTTATTTTATTGTATCTGTTTTCTTTATAGTTCTCATTAGTACGACTATAATATGAAACGCAAACACCAGTTACCTTTATGCTGTAATCATTTGCCTTATTTATTTTTTTATTTTCCTATTATTTATTATTATTATCATTTCAATAGCCATACTAAACAAACCACGGCTTTTGTATAATAATTTGTTGGTTATTTTATAATAATTTTATTTCTTTAGCTTTTTTTTTTTTTTTTCTGTTTTTCTACTATAGTATGCAATGCATACACAAGTTATCTACATATTTTAATCCTCTGTTTTTAAGAACCTATATGTATATTAACTACTATATTTTAACTTTTGTTACTATGTTTTAAACTTTCTAACTTCATTTTTTATTATTTCTCTTCTTTTTATTTCCTCGATTTTTCCTCTTTTTTGTACAAATCATGATCCATATGTTGTCACTAATCCTAATTTGACTGTTCTAAAACGGGAATCATCCTAGTTGAACAGTCAAAACATATCATAAAAAATGTTTATAAATGTATTATACTATACTAAATAAATACTAAATAAATAAATAAAATAAAAAATAAAAATAATGGGAACAATTGAAACTTCTGGATCATATATATGTGAAGGTGTACATGGGATATGGTTACATACTAAAATATTGTGCAAAGAAATTCGAAAAATTAAGTAAAATAGAAATGAATATAGATTGATAATAAGTAGAAAGAAATAGAAAAACAGGTAATTATGTAATTAATTATTCCTGATGAAGTGTAGCTTCAGTTTGAGTTTCAATTTATTGATGTCTTTGATTTTTTTATTTCAATCTGAAGATTGTTGAAATACTTTATTCCTAAATAGATGTAATTGTTTTGCATTAGTTTGGTATTAAATTTTGGTATTTTGATGTTGTCTTGATATCTTTTTGATTGGTGGGTTTAAAATTTTTTGATGATATTATCTTTGTAAATTTGGATAATTGCATTTTTCTTGAAGATATTCTCTACTCGAGGCACCGTGAAATCTGCGAAAAGCGTTTCTGTTGGATATGTGGAGGGTTTCTTTAGGATTACTTTAATGATTAGCTTCTGGATCACTTTGATCGGGGTAAGAATATTGTTGTAAGACCCCCCCATCCAATAATTCCATATTGAATTAATGACTGGATTAGTGCATAGTATACTCTTTTTAGATTGTTGGGTTTTAAAATATTTCTTAATCTTATGAATATTATTATATATAAAAGCGTTAAGCGTATCAGAAAGTGTATATATATATATATATACATATATATATACACTTTCTGATACGCTTAACCAATTCACAGATATGGCTCTTCTACTTCATATGTTGTTCAGTTATAATTCCAAGATATTTAATTTCTGATACTGATTTCAATGTTGAACAGCCTTGAATACACGTGATTTTATTACATTTGTTATTGTGAATAATTATTTTAGTGTTGGGGAGTGTTTTTAGTTGGTTAATTGAGAAGTGTATGCAGTATGTTTTGTTAGTGTTCAATGAGAGAAGATTTGTATCAAACCAATGTTTTAGGGTGTTCATGCTATTATTTGCTTGTTCGTTAACTAGGTTCCAGTCGATCCCATTCACTATGATAGCTGTGTCGTCGGAATATGATATTATGTCTGCGTTAAGTGGTAGTTTGAAAATATCATTGACATAAATTATTCATAGTAGGGGGCCTAGCACAGTGCCTTGAGGTATCCCGAAATTACTTGTTAGTGGTAGACTTAGGGAGTTGTTTATCTTGACTACTTGGTATCGTTCAAATAAATACCTTTTTTATCAACTTTAGAGCTTAATCGTTTATCCCAACACAGTTTAATTTTTTAATAAGTTTATCATGAGAAATACTTTCGAAAGCTTTTTTAAGATCTATGAAGATTCCGAGGCATTCCAAAGATTTGTCTAATGTGTTCTGAATAATGTTCGATAATTTGGCAATCGCATCTTGGGTACTTCTATTTTTCATAAATCCATATTGGTTGTCGTGAATTATGTTATTTTTGTTAATAAATTCAGTCAATCTTTTTTTGATAATTTTTTCAAAGATTTTGGCAATATTTGAAATCAGCGATATTGGACGATAATTTGTCACTTCTTCTGGATTGCCAGATTTATGGATTGGATTGGATGGTTTGTTTATATATCGTTGGGAATATTCCGCTTTGAAGACTAATGTTGATTAAATGTGTCAACGGTTTTGAAATATGTTTTTTGATAGTTTTCAGTGTTTCGACAGTAACTCCATCTAAACCTTGTGCTGATCTTCCCTTCATGCTTGAAATGATCTGTTCGATTTCCCGGGCTGAAGTAAGGGAAAACATGTCAATTTTGTTTAAGATATTAATTGACGTTAATGTTCTGTTCGTCATTGCACGGTATTTTTTCTATTTGATTTGCAAGGTTTTTGCCTACATTTGCAAAAAAGTTGTTATATGTTAGCGGCAGCTGATGGGTTTTTTTCGCATCGTATTTTGATGTTGTTATGAGTAATACTATGTATTTCATTTTTTTATGTTTTTTCTTATGGTTATGGTTATATGATTTCATTTAAAACATGCCAGACTTTTTTTGCATCGTTCTCCGTTGCTTCTAGTTTTCGCCGAAAATAATTTTCCTTTGTGTTTTTTATTAAATACATAAGTTTGTTTTTGTATGCTTTTAGGTATTTTTTTAGGGTTTCGTTTGTAGGTTGTCGGATTAATGTTTTGTATATTGCTTCTTTGTGTCTGATTGATACAATTAATCCAAAAGTTATCCATGGTTTAACCGGTTTAAATTTTGATGATTGTTTTCTGGAATCAATAGAATGTGCAGTACTTACGTGCATTGATATTTTTTTTTCAAATAGTTCGAAGCATTCGTTCGTATCATTAAAATTAATAATATCGTGCCATTTCTCTTTATCTAGATTATGTAGTAGGGCATTTATGTTGAGCGTTTTGCGTCAGCCGTTTTCAATCTCCGGAGCTTGGGTTGGTATTGGTGAACATCTGTTTTCGTAATTGTACGTAAAAATGCACCCGAAATCATCTGTGATTGTCGTTTCCGTTTGTATAACTGCAGATGCTATGTTTTTTATATCTTGAATATTTGTGAAAACTTGATGTATGCACGAAGGTCGTTGACCTAGAATAATTCTCGTCAATGAATTAATACACGATATATAATTCAATTCTGTCATCATGTTAAGATAATTATCTTTATCATAAGACGAATAATCATTTGCGATATTGAGTTTAATGTCACCGATATTGATGATTTTCTTACTTCTGTTCGCAAGAAGAATGTGTTTTAGTACATCTAAATAGATTGGTTATGTTGAGGCGTGAGTTTTGTATATAGCGAATATGCTAAAGATATACTTTTGGTAACTGATTTCCATATTTAAGGTGATTACATTGTGCATGTGAATTTATCTGTTAAAAGTCACAACATATTTATTTGAAATAAATACTGCGATTCCGCTGTTTTTAATTAATTTAATTTCTAAGTTATACCTGAGTACTTGTTGCATAGCATGTATAACCAGGAATATTATACTTTATATCGCTCGATGAGCGCGTCTCTGTGATTGAACATTATGCAGTCCAGTCTATTAAGGGGACCCGGTGGTATAGAATTTAATTTTTTTTTTCAATATTTCGAAAGTATAATCCTATAAGAATATTCTGTAATATATTTTGTAATGGTATTGACGATATTTAAAGTTCTACAGCCCATTTAGCAGATCAGCGCAGAATCAGGTAAAAGGGCCAGGTGAAACTTCAAACTCATTTGTTTCAAAACTACTTTTTTCTGCGAGGCAAAAAAAACTACCCTGCCGATTCGTCTCAAATTTTACTATGTTATTCCGTACACCAGTACCTATCGCAGGAACTAAAACAAAGTTTTAACGTTGAACACTTCTTATTTTTTACATACATAATATGATGAAAAAACAGTCTTTCTGTATTTAACAACGCGCCATTTTGTCAATTTTTTGTTAATTTTATTTTTTATTCTAGTCCCTGCAATAACTACACTCACACTGATCAGATTTTTTTTTGATTTTGTTTACGGATAAGTGAAAGAGTCAAAACTGGACCCACCACCAAGTTCCGTATTTATGAGGAGGGCAACTTCAGCGCAGTTCCTTAACTACTTAGATTTTTTTATATAACAAGATTTTTGTATACTATTAAAGTCATTTAATATATCTATAAAGTTTGAATGGTATTGCTTACTTTTTAATTTTTTTTTTTTAAATCCTAAAAACTCATCAAATTTATGGGAACTGGACCACCGGGTCCTCTTAGGTGATTTGATTGTTACCAGGAGTCCATCTAAATGACTTTCGATGCTCCTTACATTCATATGAAATATGATTAAACTAACTTCGGGATTCATCGCTAAAATGTTGTTTGTTTCGTTCACTGATATATATATATATATTCTTTCGTCTGGTGAAATGGTTTTATCAAAAGCATTTTTCACGAAATCATCCATATCGAAGAAATAATAATAATGAATTCATTAGTGGCCGAAAATACACTTGTTTATTTCACTGTTGGGATAAGATTTTCTGGAGGACGGACTTGTTGAGAGCCTTTATGTTTTTTATCACTAATAATTAGTTGTGCAATTTTATTCACAACATAATCTATTATCTCTTTGGCGATTTGAAGAATTTTATGTCTGTGTGTGCAATTGATGCTATCAGCACGGTGGTCGTCCAAGATGTTCGCCTTGAATCTTTTATTGTTGCTGTAACAGTTGTAGTAGATTGGTTTGTTGTTTCCCTCTGTGCATTTTTCTAGGGTATGGTCTTGTGCACAATGGGGGTAAGTAGGTGTTTGCGTTCTGTTCAGACAAGTGCTATGTGTCTATACTTCAGACAATGATAACACTGCGTAAGGGGATTAAGGTCATCAATTGGGACTCTTTGGTATTTTATGTTAATTTTTTCAATGTTAAAAAATATTTTTCTGATGGCTCCTGATGTTTGAAGTAAGGAGTTTGATACGTCCTGTTGGTAGTCTTTTTTGGTCAATTTTTTTGAGTTTGATTTCTTCCATGAGTTTAAAATCATCCTTACAGTAATTTTGTGCGCCCTCATTTTGCTGGGTTATGCCTAAAACAATTTCATCCTCTGTTAAATTCGATTGTAATCTTTTTACGATCATTATTGGTTTTCTCTTTTTTGTTTCTGCAGCGTTGATGTCTTCGCCGAATGTTCCATTTATTTTTTGTGACCAATTTTTGCGCGTCTTCTTTTTTTACACATCAGATTATGAGTTTTTGATCACCAATTTTTTTAAACTCATTTACACCGACTTGCATTTTGGTTACATCTATGTTTTTTTTTTCTTTTTCTCATTTCTTCAGCTTTCAAGTTTTTAGTTGTTGATATTGGTTCCATGCCAACTGAGAATAAAGTCAACTCAACACCCCCTTGAAAAGTCATTAATTGCAATGAAAAAAATATTTTTTGATTAGTCGATAACCCTAACCTTATATAATTATATCTTTATTCAATGAAATTTGGAACATTATACCTAAAAAAATCATGTTCAGTGTAGTTTACATTAGATTATATCAGTACAAAAAGTTAACAAGTAGAAAGTAATATACACACAAACAGTAGGTTAAAGGTAGATTAAAGAATACAAATTTATAGTTAAATAGTTGAAAATTCTTATAACCCGCCTCACTAGGCTAGCCTGTGTTGAGGCAGTCATGTCGTCAGTCAATCTAAAATACTTACGAACATTCTTACATTTGTATTAATAATATAATTGTTACTTTAATGATAAGCTCAAATAATACCAACCAATACATTGGTATCTTTAGTAATTGCGGATTTGGGTGAGTGCACCGGTAAAGACCCTATCGTTACTCTTAATCCAATTTAACGTAACCTATTTAACTATTTTTAATGTATTTTTTTATCACTCTAAATGACTTATTTGAGATGATTCTGAGTTGGGTTCATTCCGAGTTGTTCGGTCACCGTTGATATTTTGATGGAGTGTTTTTGTGGAATTTGTTACTCGATTTTATTAATTGTTGTTGTGGCTTGCGCATCTGTTTTTTATATTTTTTGTCACGAAACTCTCCAATTTCTCACAAAAGTGTTCATTGTTTGTAATAATTCGCTCTTGTAGATAAATATTTTTTTTTGTAGGATAAGATTTTCAATTTTAATATGTTTCTTCTAGTTTCTTTAAGTTGTTCTCAAAACTCAGTTTTGTTCTTGAATCTTTAACAGATGTGATCTTTGCGATATCGCTCTTAATATCTTATATCTAGAATGTCATCCATGTTCTTTCTAATACCCGCCCGCCCGGGCGAGGTACTTTGGGTACGAAGTGTAGAACAATACTCGATACTCGAGGCAGTGCACTATACGAAACTGTACGACCGCACTGTTGTAGCACTGAAATGCAACTCACTTCATTACAATACTATTTCAGAGTGGGAGATACTTTCAGTATCGCCCTGGTACAGTACCACCATTCAGATTTGAAATGGCTTTAGCCGTGTATATTGACTGGGTCTCAATGACCAGGTAAATTTTCAACACTGCGGTGCGAGGCGATGGGTCGAGAGAGTCCGGCTGGAGAGGTCTAGATTATATCTGCCTCAAGCAGTCTCTCCCGATTCCACGCAGTAGGTGAAGAAAAGCATTCGCCACCAAGACCCGAGCAACCCTTATGATTCACCAAACGTAGCAAACTACGTGGCAAACCACTAAACGTGGTAAACATATCAAGTAGGTATAGCGTATAAATACACTGCATACATAATTATGTTGTATTTCGCTGTTCGTTAGTTTTCATTCAGAGTTGACACATTACTTGAAATGGCTTTAGCCATGTTTGGTGACTAGATCTGATAGCCAACTACATTTTCCACATCTTCTTCCCATCTCTTTCCCATTCCCATTACATTCAGTCTCACAACTTACCAAAGTTGCGGATGCCATAGTCTCACTGGCTCCAGACGGTTGGGAGTAGTTGAAACTCTTGTGTTATATTCAGATAATAAAAGCTATATTAAATGCAAGTAGGAACCTTTAGCGGTTTTGTGCTAAACCGACTGCACGTATAAGTTTGTCGTATTTTGTTATTACCGCATGCTTCTTCGGAGAGTCGAAATTATTATTTTACAGCGGATTCTCACTCAAAATGCCTTCAGATATAAGTATATCGATTTTGATTTTACAGCCGTATAATATCCTTTTTGCATGCGTATTTAAAGAAATAAATTTTTAGTGGGTCAACTATCGGAGGGATCAACTGTCGGGGGATCAACTGCCGGCGGATCAACTGTCGGGGGGATCAACTGTCGGCGGACCAACTGTCGGGGGATCAATTGTCGCCGGACCAATTGTCGGGTCACCATACTGGGGAAAGGCAGTATGTAAGGGTTAATCAAATGAGAGAGGAGCTAAATTGGTTTCCAATAAAAAACAGACTGCTGTTTAATGTGTTAATTTGTGTGCATAAAGTTATGAGAAACCAAATAATTTAAGGTTCAAATTGTTTTAAAAAGATCTACGTAATTATGACACCACAAATATGAATAGAGAGAGATTTCCGCATAAGAGAAGATTAGAGTCACAGAACTGCTCATGTGTAGAGGACTAGAGATGTAGGACGAAATGTCCAAAAGTCTGAAGAATGAATGTGTTGCTTACTGTAGAAATATAATTTTATAAAATGAAATGTTTTCTCGCGCAAATAAGTTTACATATAAATGTAGTATAAACTACCTAATTCAATAAATAATAACATGAAATGAGACTTGTTTACTTAAGGAGGTGTTCAAGTCTAGAAACCCGATTTCGGTCGATTTTTGACCGTCGCACAGTGGTTCCAAATACCCCAAAAGTTGGAAACAATTCACAAGGAGGATTAACGAGGAAAAAAAGTGATTTTATTTATTGGTATGGTTATAAGAAACAAAAATATTCGGTTTTAGTAAGTTTTAGTGGATTAAATAACGATTTCTGAATTTCATAAAAAAAATATATAAATGTGAAAATGTGAAAATAAAGGCCGAGTAATGTTTAATTTTATTTTTAAACATTCTGATGCAGACGATTAACATTATGATTGTTCATCGTCATTGTCGGTACTAAAGATATTTGAAGAATGAATATCCGGAGGAATTATTAAATCGGAAGTTTCCATAGGAAACGATTTAATTGTTTCTTTGGAGATTGCCTGTAACTAATTATGACAGGATCAGATGTAACTTACATTAAATTAAAAACATCCTCATTAAATTTCTCACGAGAACTTTTTTTAGAATAGTTCTCGCGATATTTAAAAAAATCTTTCTTCCGAGCTTCCTGAGCCTCTTCTGATAATCTTAATCGGACGGCAATATCAGGTGGGCCAGGATTCTGCCACACAACGTGTATATTTTCAGACTTACCGCAAACTAATTGTATAAGTAGATTTAAAAATATAACTAGAATAATCCGCAACCTCTCGCGTCCCAATGAATATCTATTTGTAAGGAGAGCGGTTATTATCAGATACCTTGAACACTCGTCTGTTAATAGATGAGCGCCTTGAATAGGGTATTCTAATAATTTTGATGTAACTTATTGACCAAAAGCTCTCAATTCAATTTTGTAGCAAACGCCAAATGAGAAAGAGGTGCAATTTCCGAACTTTGGTTTTCAAGCGTTTGGATCGGTCAGAACTACATTCAAATTGTGTTTACTACCGCGACGTGCCGTTTTCAGAAGAAATCACGTGCAATATAAAAGCAATCGGAGTCTCAAGTCTTTTTTTTATTTTCCATCAAAAATGTAGCTTTATCTCGACGAGCAATTGTCCATCTTATTTTAAAGCGAAGTTTGAAGGCCGCAATCTTTTTACAGAGTTTATCCAACCCATCTGTAAGGCAATTAGTGAAATTTTTTTTTTTTAAATACAAAAATTGATTTTCCATCTGTTGGCAATTTGAGTTTATCACTGTCGAATAACTCCTTTTGTCTTAAGAACAAATCCTTTGAAACCGAACCTGTGACAAAAGTGATATTTTTGAAGCACTCAAATTTTACAGTAAGTGAATTATGTAAAAATTGCTGGGCCGTAGAAACGCAAAAATGCGTAAGATTTTTTGTTTTAATATGGTACTGAAATATTTCAGCTACAAAAGTTTATCAGCTTATTAACGAAATTTTTTTTTTAAAAGAAAGACAAACATTCCCGGGTTACGAATAACCCAACAATGTTTGAAAATCTCCTACTACCACCACAGAAAGCCGAAAACGTTGCTTGTGTTGTGATGGAGGACTTAGCCAGCCGAGGAATCGAACACGGGACGCCCGGGTGGGACCCAAACGCGATGCCCACTCAACCACTGACTGGAAATATTTTGGAATTATCAAACTAAAACTTTAACTATTCCAGAAATCTTCATTTTTTTTCACGAGATATTTAAAAAAAAGTATCCCAAAGTTTGTCCCAAAGTTACTAGGAAATTTAAAAAAAAAACTTAACATCTTTAGTACATGCCTGAACGTATTGAATCCATGTTGAAAAAAGTTTGCTAGCAAACGGTGTAAAAAGTTATCAGTCCCTAAATGTTATATAATAAACGAAATGATTAGAAATAATATTTATTTTTATTAAGAATTCACAAAAAAATTTCAGAAAATAAAATTCATTTCACGAAGTTACACGCGGTAGAAGTAGAGGGGGAAAGGTCACAATTGCAACAACAATTGGATTCTTTATCAGTACAAAGTCATTATAGTAGGAACTAAGAAAAATGAGAAACGACATCTCGCAAAATGATGGCTACTCAAAAAAGAAAAAAAAAAATTTTAATTTCCGAATTTTTTCCGAAGCAAAAATTACAAATTTTAATTTTTTGTTTGTTCCTACTATAGAGGGATACATAAGAAAAATTCAATAAAAACTGGAGATTTAGTGACAAACGTTTCGAAAAAAGTAGTTTGAGAAAAACGCGCTTAAAATTTTGCTCTTTTAGGATGCTAGTTAGATTTCGTATAAACCGGTTGAACTAAATTGGCTTTAACTTTGAAATAATTCGAATTTTGAAAAATCCTTTTAAGGAGATATTCTTGAATATCTAAACTATTGAAATAAGAAGAATTTTTTTGTAGACTAGAATACTCCCTTTAATAAATAATAAGTTTCTATGATGTGCAATTTGTGTCAGGCTGGAAAAGCTTATGAGAAATGGTTTTCTAGAAGTGTGGAATTAGTTGACTAAACTGTGAGGCTTCTCTTCAACAGTTTGAAGTAGAATATATTTTCGACACATGAGAACGAGTCGCTACTACCATTTGTCTTCGTATTTATCAATTCTCTGAATGATTTGCAGGCCTCTGTGTCTTCTTCCTCCTACAACACAGGTTTGGTTAACTCACTTATTTCCTCCATCATTGCATTTTCACAGAACTTATGAGCCAGAGTCATCTGTATAAAGTAAAGTGGCTCTCAACCCATAGGTTGTGCACCCAGTGGATCTGCTCTTACATGCTCCTTTGAATTTTACAGAGCCTGTACCCACGATCTATTGTATGAATATTTTGGAGCTGTTAGAAGAAAAAGGTATTTCAAAGTCGAATGCGTCAAAAAGTAAAACAAGAAAAATAAAATGTCTTCTGAATTCTCCAAGTTCACAAGAACTCTCTCATGCTGCTCAAGTCAGCTTGAGAGAGAAACATGGAAACCGGAAAGCTATAACATGTTCCAATGTCTTACCTAGTGATGTCTTAAAATTATTGTTGATTTCAGAAGTAACAACAAAGAAACTGCAGAAGCAAACCGCAGCTATGTGTTGTGAGTGCCACATAGGAACATGATGATGTTAACAAAAGTGACTCGGCCAGTAGTTCTGCAGAAGTCTGTTGACGACGCCACATAGGAACATCATCATAACAAAAGTGACTCGGCCAGTAGTTCTGCAGAAGTCTGTTGACGACGCCACATAGGAACATCATCATAACAAAAGTGACTTGGCCAGTAGTTCATAAAAAAAATCATTTGGTTTTATTCATATATTATGTTACGATATAATATTTTTAAACTACTATCCAAAAAAAATAGGATTATTATGACTGATTTCAATCATTTATTTGAATTTTGCCCTACTTTTAAATTCTGTAAAGTGTTTTTTTTTTTTTACATGAGCTCCACACAGGAGGTCCTGAGGAAAATAATTACCCTCAGAGCCTATTTCATCATTGGGAATGCTGTGTGGAGGGTTTTTTTAGGAAAGGAAGGAGAGGAGAGTTCTGGGAAGGAAAAGGGTTTAAGGGGTGGGTAGGAATCTGGGGTTCAGTGTGTCCTGGTCATCCGCCTCCAAGACCTAGACAAACCTCACCCCATGAACCCGGGCACCCCTGCTAAATCACAAAGCGTAGCGAACCACTTAAGGTGACCTATGGCAGATAGAGTTGAAATAAACGAATTTTTTTTGTCATTTTGTGGCCCTTTTGCATTACATGCTTTGAAGAAATATTTTTGTCTAGCTAGATTGAAATTTGGGACCACTGTGCGCCCCCCCCCCCCCCCTCCCCCCTCCTCTTGCTACGCCACTGCGCAGCACTGCTCTGTCTTTCCAGTATTAAAGCGCTGTCGGATCCTTGAATTGGTTATTCAGTAAAGTCTTGCGACTTGCGTCAAACTATCAATTAACCAAAATGTTTTTTAATCAACTATTCTTCTTCGTGTGGACGGTATTATGCTGTGCTGTAGATCAATTCGAATACGGTACGTACTTACATTATGTATTATCTATTTAAATGCAGAAGGCTCTCTTTGTAACTTTGTTTTTTTTTAAATTAACTCCATACAAGAGGCCCTGAGGAAAATAATTTCCCTCAGGGCCTGTGTCATCTTTGAAGATGCTGTGTGGAGGGTGTTTTTGAGGACAGGAAGAAGTGAACATGTTAACATAAATAAAGTAATAATTCCAAATAAATAAATTGAAATTATATAATTCATTACGACCGACCGGTTCTTGCTTAAAACAAGCATCGCCAATGAGAAAATGCCCAAAAAATATTTTAAAAACTTGTAAATTATTAGTTAAGAAAAATTTTCTACAATTCCCGACCCAATTTTCCAAACAAGTTTCAAACGAATTTTTCATTTTTTCCCGGGATGAAAAATTTTTCGACAAAATTTCAAGTTCTCAAAACAAAATCAAAAAGACAGATGTTTTTTTAAAAAATCCCTGCCCATTTTCCGACCAATTTTTCGAGCTGAAATTTTCGGTTTTCCCAGAATAAAATTTATTTTTATTAAGTTTCCAAACTTCAAATAACAAAATCCAAAAGATCTAAATCAAAGATCTAAGACGAAAAAATCTCACCAAACGAAATTTTCAAAATATAATTCTTGATAATTAAAAAAAAATTCTTGATAATTAAATTTTGAACCCTGCTTCATGAATGACGATATTCCTGTTACGGTTTTTTGTCCCGGTGACCTTGCTGCAACTGGATCACCCGATATTTTTTTTTCTAAGATCTGGTTCTTTTTGGAATCGATTCCTTTTATAAGACCACCAGCAGGGCATGGCAGCCAAAAAACAGGGGTTTTATCAACTTGTTAATAAAAATAATACTTGGCTGATTTTTACAGCGACATTTTCGTGAAAAATTACCTCATGGGTTAAAGATTCTAAGACCTCTAAGATTTATAATTATCGCTAGTGACAAACATTAAACAGATTGCAGAGTTAGGTTCCCACTTTTTAAATATATATATATATATATATTCGTGGACATCGACATAGAAAAGAATGTCGAATCAATGGAAGGAAGTAACTACCCGAAAAGATGAGCTTTCAGTTTGGATCTAAATTATTATATTATTATTAACAAGTAGTAGCGATAATAAATAGTAAAAACAAGTTAATAACATGTGTATACTGAAGATTTATTTAAAAAATGAACTTGCAAAAAGTGGAGACGGCAATACGTTATGCTGGTACAACCAGAAAAAGTAGAACAAATTGTGATGGGAGCAGCACAAGTGTTATTATTTACTGATTTTCTGGTTGGCGCTTCAATGCGCTGATAAGCAGAACTCCTTGCTTTCAGAGCATTCAAAGGTCCACAAAAATACCCACGAGTGTTATAATTGTTAGGTCCGTACAAGTTAACTTCCTCGTCTAAAATCACTTTAATCAAAAATAACTTGCCAGCATGAAAATTGACAATGTTAGTTTCAACATAATAAATAGAAAGTATTGATTAAATATATTACCCGTAGCTAGATAGATTTATGGTGCTCTATCGCTTGTTTGGAATTTAATTGAAGCCCATGATTTTACCATTTTCCTTAAACGTACGTAAGTTGCAATTTAGAAAAGTCACCTTGTTAACCTTCAAGCGTCGAATCTATTACGCACGTCTCAAGTAGGATTCAAAGTTCAGAGACAAATATCATGCAAATGATGATTATGAATCTTCACAATATTAATTACGAAACCTTTTTTTTACATTAGCTCCACGCAGGAGGTCCTGAGAAGAATAATTTCCCTCAGGGCCTATGTTTTCTTAGCTGTGTAGGGAGTATTGTTAGGGAAAGGAAGAAGAGGAAGTTCTGGGAAGGAAAAGGGTATCAGGGGTGGGTGGGAATCTGGGGATCCAAGTGTGACGGACGTGTGAATCCACCCGTTCAACTGCGTTGCAAGGCGATGGGTCGGGAGAGTATGTCTGGAGAAGTCAAAAGACCTCCTTCAAAATGTCTCTCTCGCCACGCAGAAGGTGGGCAGACTCATCCGTCGCCAACACCTAGATACAACTCGCCTCACGAACCCAGGCAAAGTCAACAAATGTAGCAATTGTTTTTTTTTTATGTGAAAACAAAGGTGTTGGTTATCCAATAAATGGTTTCTGGGGCGGCGGTACCCATATCCGCCTCTAAATTGAAAATTATTAATTTAATTGGTAACCAGGCGTAAAATCGTTAAAAGTTATACAAAAAAACAACTTCAATAAACAATTTTCAAAGCATAAAAAATTATTTAACGCCAATTTACATTCAATATTTATTGCCTTGGTCTATTAGGCTTCGCGCAACCTTGTATTTTATCGCGTCCGCTTGATGATTAAATTATTTAAATCGTCAGATTCCAAACAAAAATAGGATGAGGAAAATATAATATAATATTGATTTCAGAACGGTCAAAAGGTCACTTTTAATATATGCACATAATTATTAGTGAACAAGTTTACGTCAGTAAAGAAGTATTTTATTTATATTAATACAACACAAGAGTCCCGAACGGAGAGTGAGACTATCTCGGGGGTAAGGCCGAGAGAGAGAAAGGTGGAATAAAATTCAAATAAATGGAATATGTCTGAATAAATCCGAAAACTAAAAACTGTTTTGAAAAGTAATGCAACCTGATTTTAAATCTCATTATTAGAAATAATCATAAAATTTATAATTAAAAGATTTGAATGCAAACATAAAAAAGTTCTTAAAATGGCTCTCTGGTTTTTTCTAACTACAATTCCCGATAATGAAAAAAAATTAAAACCGAACACAATTTTTTAGACAAATGCATTATTAACCTAATTGTTACCTCACTTTTTTAGACAAATGCATCATTAACCTTATTGTCAACTCACTTTTTTCCTATTTCATGTGAAAATAAAATTGATTAAAAGTTTAAAGTTTTTTTTAAATTGCGATCGGAACATTGGTTTCGTAGAAGTTCACATTTAAATTTTTCTGTGGTTTTCTTTAAGATTTGAATATAAAGCATGGTATTTTTTCGTTCTACCACCTTTTAGATCATTTATCTCAACATGACAGTAAGGGATCCAATGACTTCTTCTGAGATCTGGTATGTTTTTAGGTTTTCACGGCCAAAAAGTATTTTTGTTATTGTTTTTGGGGTGTTATGCCGTGTTTCGCTACCTCCTTCTTTAGCCAACGTTTCGGACACTGTAACGCTGTCCGAAACGTTGGCTAAAGAAGGAGGTAGCGAAACACGGCATAACACCCCAAAAACAATAACAAAAATTCTTCTGAGATCTATTTGACGGCCTCCGTGGTCCCGGGGCAAGACTCTCGACTCACAATCCGAAGGTCGCGGGTTCGAACCCGGCGTGCGCAAATAAATTTTATTTGATTAATTTGTGTTATTTCACAATTTATTCATTTAAAATAATATATAGAATATTTGCGGCACGTTCCAGAGTGGAAGATACTATCAGTATCGCCCTGGTGTAAGACCACCATTCAGAATTGAAACGTCGCTTGAAAATGGCTTTAGCCGTATTTAGTGACCAGATCTGAATAGCCAGGTACTTCCTTACCTTCCTCTTCCCTATCTCCTTCCCCTCCCCACCACCTTCAGCCTCACAACATACCCCAATTGGGGATGCCATAGTCTCACTGGCTCCAGACGGGAGCAGTTGGGGACTCTTGTGCGGTATTTCATATAAAAAAAATAAAAAAAAACACGAGCTGTTTCCAAAAGCGAACAAATGAGTGTGAGATTTTCCACTGCTAACAGCTATCACTTTATCCCATTACAGCCTTACTAAAAAACCTCTTGAAAATTTTATTCAATTGATAAACGACCACGGATATGAAAACATTACTAATTAAAATATTATGAGAAATTTTTCATGGAAAGATATATACACTGCTTACACAGCCTGAGCGGGTAGTTTATTGCACGTTTACGATTGTTTCGATAATGATTTCTTGCATTGGATTGTGATGACGACTTTATATTTGCAGATTGCGGACTGGAGGCGACAGCCGCGACCTCACTGGTGAGGGGGGGTGAAATAGTAGAAGCAAACGCGTTCCCCTGGCAGGTGGCCATATTTAAAAGTTTAAATGGACAGTTCGGACAGATTTGCGGTGGCAGCCTGGTGAGGAGCGAGCTAGTGATCACTGGTGAGTTAAGATTTGAGTCGTCCTGTTTTATTTTATAATATATAGTTATGATGCCTTCTTTAACCACTGGAGCGCTTTTTGCCACAATATAGCACTCTTTAAAATACCTCGGATTGCTTTGACGCCAATTTCGGCAAAAATTCTCTCGATTCTTTATTATGTTTTTTGAAATATTGTTTTATATTCCGCGGTATAAACTTGACGTTTAAAGAAAGCTAGAAGAGCCTACGTCTACTTATACTCAATAGATGTCACTGTGCTCTGGTTTTTTACGGATTTTTCGGACTTACAAAAACGGAATTTATAAAAAGGTATCTAAAACCGGCGTTGTAAAATGTCGTTTTTCATCTTGTTTTAGTGAATTTTTCTAACATATTTGTATACCAGTGTAATAATAATTGAATTAATAATGCATTTCACGTTTTTCAAAAACTTAAAATTAAGTGAACACTTAAATAACAAAAATTTTCGTGGTTATGTTCGTAGTTACTGCGTAGTTGATTTGCCGATTAGACCGTGTTTGACAATTTTCAATAAATAAAGCAATATAATCGACCTCACTGGTTTCGTGGATTCAAGACTAGTGGTCGCCCAGCGGTCGAAATTCGACCACAATTAATTTAAATTTAATGTATGCATAATTATAACCATAAAAGGGGTACAAAGTTTTTGCTTCACGTATAAATATATTGATTATTGTGTCTGTCTGACGTGTTGCAGGTATTTGTGGAGAGTTCATTAAAAATTCCATTTTAATTTAATGAAATATTGGTATTTCTCAACTTAAATTTGTGCCAAGTGTTTTTAAAGCGAAAAATTAAAACAAAAAATTCACCTTTCTTACATCTATTTGTAAACGTCATCATATATAAGACCATTTAAAAGAAATTTCATAGAAAATATTTAATGCGGACGCAAGGTTCAACTTCCTACGCGAATTTTTAGCTAGAAAATCCTGAGAATATTTCCGTTTATAATGTTTATGATTTTTTTTATAAATCCTAAAAAAATGGGTGATTTTTTAAATAAAGGTGAATTCATTGGCTATGTAGCAGTTTATTCGGTTTATGTGTCTCCGTATTACAATTTGGAGGTACGTTTTTTTATGTGGGCGGAAAATATTCAAAATGAGCTCCAAAAAATCACGAGAAATTTGAGGAAAAAGTTTTTATTTTGTCGTTTTTTACCGTTTGGTAAAGCTAAAACACTATTTTCGATTAATCTTTATTACGAATCGGTTTACATTATTTATACAAAACAGCGTAGTCCAGCGGTAAGGCTCTTGACTCGCAATACGAAGGTCGCGGGATCGAATCCCGGCGAAATACGTTTTATTTAATTTTTTATGAGAAAAACTCTCTTTTTATAACTTTTGAAGGTTATTCCCATCAACGTAATATATCATTGAAGAAGAAGATAACACTTTATAATCTAAATGAAAATATGAAAGAAAACAAGACACAGAAAAACAGAAAAAAACAATGGTCGCAAATGGTCCCAGTTGCGACCATTGTTTTTTTCTGTTTTTCTGTGTCTTGTTTTCTTTCATATTTTCATTTAGATTATAAAGTGTTATCTTCTTCTTCAATGATATATTACGTTTTATTTGATTAATTTGTGTTATTTCACAATTTATTCATTTAAAATTTATATATAGTATATTTGTGGCACGTTTCAGAGTGGAAGATACTCTCAGTATCGCCCTGGTGTGAGATCACCACCACTCAGAATTGAAACGTTGCTTGAAATGACTTTAGCCGTGTTTGGTGACCAGATCTGAATAGCCAGGTACTTTTCCACTTTCCTCTTCCCCATCTCCTTCCCCTCCTCACTAAAAGATTAATTAAAAGATTATTTTTAACCCAAATAATTCTCGTAGTATTTAATTAAAGCAAGACCTAATTATCAAACCAAAAACACACAATTTGCAGGCAGCGGTAAAAAAGCACTAAGGGTGGGAATATTCTAAAGAGGATTTCACTATTGAATTTGTCTCCGATGACCTAAACTAACTGCAGCACGAAAACAACATCCCCCTCCTGCCGATATTAGCGTTGGCAGCGAATGGTCTTCAGAAAGCAGCGCCCCCCCGCCTCCTTCTGTATGAGGTATATTGTACACGGTACAGACTAAAGGTTGTTAAATATTGTTGGTTTCTAGTTGCACACTGCTTCTCTGCAAACATTATCGATCACCAGGTTAATGTGGAAGACTATCGAGTGGTTGGAGGGAGCCTCCTTGCTACCTGGACTGCACGATCCATAGGCAGACAGGAAAAGAAGGTTTGTTACAAAAAGAACACTTTATTGAGTATCAATTTAATCCCGCGAGCCACGGAAGGATTACCAGCAACAAACATAATATTATTCCATTAGAGACCCTAAAGGACAGATCTGACCGTGGCGTCTCTAATTTCTAATCACTTCACTTACATATAATACCCGCGTGGAAACCTGTAAATGGTTCAATTGTATCACCATCACCATTCCATCCGCATAAGCTAATGTAAGTATTTTATGTATCTCTTCTACATTCACTAAATATTTAATAATATATATTGTATTTTTTTTATTGTTCTCTAGACTTTATTTACTTCCACACACTTTTCCACAAATGATCATCTAGTCAATCCACGCGATGTAATTGCATTGTATAAGTATAATAAATTCAAAACTATACAAGAACAACACGTCAACCTACCAGAGACCATATGGGAAAATACTTCACCGACTCCAGATATTTTCATATCAGAGGGTTCGGCTCAATAGAACTCCTAATTAATTATTATATATATAAAATAAAAATTATATAAAATATATAATTTATATATATTTATATATTTTATAATATATAATATATATTATAATATATTGGTCAAATAACTAACACAATATTTATATATTTTATAATATATAATATATATTATAATATATTGGTCAAATAATTAACTTTATAAAAATTATATATTTTTGTTAACTCTTGGTTTTCCATATAAAAGAAAAAAAATCTTTTGCAATAAAGAAATATTTATTCTTCCCAGTTATAATAAAACATTTATACTAAATTCCACATATAAAATCCTAAAAACTGTCAAAGTTAACAAATTGAAGGATTTTTTTCGTTGAGCGTTGAAAGTTTAAAAATATTATTTATTTTTATTGTATAAACCGCCAACAGGTGAAGACACAATTTATTTACTACATAATTCCCTGTAAAAAGGCAAGGTGTTTTCTAAATAACGAATTATTTCAAATTGTGGACGTTTCGATTTCAAAGATCGTTCATTTCGAAGATCATAATTTCAATTGCAAAACATCAGAATGATATTTTTATCTAGTTTCTATAATTGCTATAAACGCTCCAAAGGCGTAAATAAACAAAAAACAAATTGTATTTGTTTTTGCCACAACTTCAAAAATAAGAAATATGTAGCACATTTAACCTTTTCGTCCCGGAAAGAAAAAAATCACACTTCATCCGAAGGGGGGTCACTCGGGGATCCCAATTTGTTTTGCTTATTAAAGGGTGTTAATGACACAATTTTTGGAAATTTGTTTTGGTAATAATTAGAAAGAAGCATATTCATCTTATTTCAATAGTCATTATCTAAATCGTTTCATAAATAAAGTCATAATTAATATTCTAACAAATTTAGACCATAACGCGTATTTCTCCATAGAAAACAGAGAAGACGGGCCGATAGCCACCATAACGCTTTGTTTTCGAATGTTGACTGGCGATTGGCGCGTAGCGGAAACGATCCAGACCGAATGATCTTTGACCGGCAAGCGAACATTATAGCATTGTAAAAAGAGCAAACTAGATGCGCAGTGTAAACAAACGGGATTTAGTCCTTTCCACTAACAACTCAGAAATTACTTGCTATCGCTTAGAATCGTCCCGATACTTCCAGCGGATGGATACGGGGTAACGCCCGAACGGAGGGGTAGGGGGGCGGGCTGGACAGATTCTCGACCGGAATTTGATATAAATGAATTAATATTAAGAAAAGTAGTAATGCGATATTAATTTTTTTAATGCAGATCGATAACCAAATATTTTTTCTAGGATCACCCAAATTATTGATTATGTGGTTTAAAAAACAACTTAGATACAGCGTAAAACTCTCGTTAGTGTAAGTGCGTTCCCCTGGTCCGGTACGGAAGTGTTAAAATACCTCGGAAGCATTCTGAAGTTTTGTGAGAAATTTCAACGTCGTTTGTCGCCGTGGTAAAAGTACTTAGAAACCTGACGATTTCAAAAATTAGTTTGTCCATATTCCTTCCCTTTCACTTATCGTTCCTTTTCCATTTGACAGAATTTATTCAGTCTACGGTTTTGATTTAAAAATAGTTGATTCCTTTTGTAACTTCAGATCATCGAAATATTATCAAGGCTCGGTCCTTGGTCCATTCTTATTTCTATGTAAATGACATGTGTCTTATATATTTTCTGTCCTATAATATTTTATGAACAATGAATTAATCTCTTAGGCAGATGAAAGGAAGGTACTGTATTATTAATAAAACGTCCCCAACTCAGCTAAGGGAACTAGTTAACAAATTTGCAAACGAAGAAAGTAATTAATTTTTAATTAATGATTACAATATTAGTGAAACTCATTCGAAAATCTGAAACAGAAAAATCAGAGTTATGTCCTTATTTTTTCTGATCTGTTTCAGATTTTCGATTGAGTTTCGCTAATATGGTCCTCATTTTTAATATTACAATTTGAGTTCCTACACCTACACCTATATATATATATATATATATATATAAATACCATAAAATATTATACGATCATTAAATATTCAACAGAATTTGAATGGCCTATTTCTGTTAAAAATGATCAATAAAATTTTTTGCTACATGATGAAGTTTTTAATCCATTATCAATTAAAATAATATACCGAAAAACATTGCAGGTGCGTGCAGTTCGTTTGGGAGAGCGGTATGGAGGAACTAACCGAAATTATCAAGATGACATCGCCGTGGTTCACCTCAGTGCCGGGTTTACCTTCTCCCTCGTGGTGCGTGCAGTCTGCCTGGACTTGGTGGACAGGGAGCTGCACAACGCGCAGATCAGCCCAGGCAGTGTGGGGAAGGTAATTACACCGACAATACCTAATTTAATAGTTGTGCAGCTCTTTTGGGAGAGCGTTATGGAGGACATGTCAAATTCTTATTCAAATAAAATTCATCAATACAACAAATTACGCTAGAAAGTATCTTGGCAGTGAATCGCGAATTAGTTAATAATAATAATAATATTTGGATGATTTATATAGCGCCGTTTTTGTGAAAAATCACCTCAAGGGCGCTGTACAAACTTACAATAAATTTCTAAAATCTAGAAAACCTACAAACTAGACAAACAATTAAAAACAACTTATGGCCAAAAATTGCGTCCACCGGTTCATACGAAAATATATGTACAATGTGTCGACCGATGAACGCGATGCTTCCTAAAAATGTATACAGGACCATACTTACCTGGGAGGTCGCTTGAAATTAACACTATTTATTGTCTATTGAGAAATTTAGATAGAGTTCGTACGCAGAGGACATTATTGTGCACACTTGTTACATGTGTTTAATTCTGAAATATATAAACATTTTATAGTAGGTAGGTAGATATAACATTTGGATACAACATTATTCCGGGCACAGGAATCATAGGAAATAATCTATAATATTCAAAAAACAGCTCGATTATTTATATCTGCATACTATATAACACGTATAACCCACATTTATAAAATTGAACTGGAGACAACTCTCCGTTTAAGGTGCTGCGCCACCAAGACATGCAAAGTCATGTGATTTTGGTTTGAAAATTAGAACACTTAGAAATATGTTGGATGTTTTAATTAATTACTGCTAGTTAAACACATATTTACCATTTAACTAAGAAATAAACAAGTATTTTTTTGATTGGTCTTAAAAGCTGAGAAAAAAATAAAATATCAGATCTATAAAAAAAAACTGGTGTGAAACATAAATTTTGTGCCCGAGGTTCGCAAAATAAAATAAACACGATCTTTGACGATGTTTGTTCGCCAAATCTAAAAGACAGCTGGTGTTAAACGGGAATTTTAACCTTATGGTCATCTTAGTGTTGTTATTAGCGGCCCGATCCCGAATTTTACACTTGAAATATTGAATAAATGCATCAATAAATAACCGCAAAATTTTATTTTTTACTAATTGAACTCAGCCGAAGATCATTTATGTATTATTTTTAATAAAAGAGAATGATTGTGATTGTCGCTGCAGGTGGCGGGATGGGGGCTCACGGAGTCGGGTGACCCCTCAGACAACCTCAAATTCCTGAGCGTTCCTGTTGTGGGGGATGAGCAATGCACGCAGCAGATTTTCAACACCTACCCTTCATTCACTTCATACATCACGGTAGACAAGATATGCGCGGGACTCAACAACGGTAAGTTTCTTCATTTACTAGATTCTTATGTGCTTTGAAGAGGCAAATCATTTAAATTTACTGAATTTAAAACTACTGTTCTTAATACAAATAGAACGGTGTCATTTTATGTATGTATTTATTTAAACGCCCATAGGGCTTTTACATAAAGTGCAGTACATGTTTTTGGTAAAGTATAGGAAATAACAAAATATAATGTAAACATAATATAACTATAAGAAAAAAAAATAAAGATAACATAAGAAATAAGAAACAAAATATATATAACACTAGATATGACACAGAGCAGGTAAAATAGAATATATGGTCACGTAAATTAATGTGAGATAGTTATTTTAATTATAAAGAGAAATAAGATAACGGCCTCCGTGGTCCCGAGGCAAGACACTCGACTCACAATCCGAAGGTCGCGGGTTCGAACCCGGCGTGCGCAAATAAATTTTATTTGATTAATTTGTGTTATTTCACAATTTATTCATTTAAAATAATATATAGTATATTTGCTGCACGTTCCAGAGTGGAAGATACTATCAGTATCGCCCTGGTGTAAGACCACCATTCAGAGTTGAAACGTTGCTTAAAATGGTTTTAGCCGTGTTTAGTGACCAGATCTGAATAGCCAGGTACTTCCCAACCTTCCTCTTCCCTATCTCCTTCCCCTCCCCACTACCTTCAACCTCACAACATACTCCGATTGGGGATGCCATAGTCTCACTGGCTCCAGACGGGAGCAGTTGGGACTCTTGTGCGGTATTAACTGTAAAAAAAAAAAAAAAAGATAAGATTATCATTATTTATGTTTATAATTAGCAATCTTTGTTATACATATTTGGTACGTGTTTATCGAAACATAGCTACAATAATATATCGATAAAGGTGCTATATAGTGCATGATATTTATAGCTTTATTTTAGTTTATTTTAAATATTTATTTGTATATATACTAGCTATTTGCCCGCGGCTTCGCTCGCATGGTATTAGGGGTAAATTACTGTAGCGCTTGCACTTATCAATTATCGTCCCCCCCCCTCCCGCATTCCATACATTCATTATCGGTACATTCAGTTTTCAAAAAACTCGTCTGCCACCTAATTTTTATAATGCCAGAGCTCACCAGCAGTAAAAAAAAATAATTACCCAATTTGCTTCAGTCGTTCGGAAATTACGCGCGTAGGTACCAACCAACATTTCGAAAATGCATTTTTATTAACATAGATAGATAGATAAAATTACGACGCCTGAAATTAAAAAAAAAAATATATATATATATATGTAAAGAAAAAGTATTGTTGTGGTGTCGGTTAAAATGCGAATTGTCACTTGTTTTATGATTCTTTAATTTAATTGATAAATAAAACACTTGTGTTGCTAAGTTGTGTAACGAAGAAACGACATTTATGTTTATTATATCACTTTCTTTTTATGGTTTCTTCTAACAAACTGACACTTTACAAATAAAATCATAGAATAATAAAACAAGTGACAATTCTCATTTTAACCGACACCACAACAATACTTTTTCTTTACATATATATATCAACATCGTTTCCACGGAAACGATTTGTTTTCTCACGTAGCAATAACTCGCTTTTGTTAGCGATAGAAAACGTATAAGAAATATAATATATTAATATTTATAATTTCATAACGACAGAGCTTACCATCATGTACAGCCTATAGTCTTCGCGTATAATTTATCTTTCTATTGGTGAAAGAATTTTTAAAATCGTTATATCGTTTTATGCGTGAAAGCGTAACAAACAAACTCGAGCAGTTTCGCATTTATAATATTAGTATAGAATTACAATACATAACAAAATGATGCTTTGTCTGTCCAACTGGGAAAGTTTCCTGTTTTAGGACAGCCAAATTGCATATTTAGTTCATAATATTCTTAACAAAGGAATGCTTATGTTCAAGATATCACAAGAAAGAGATTCTATCAAGACAACTTTTGAGAACATTAATAATTGCATTCGGTACGAAGGAAACATTTACTAGAAATTACACTTTTATAAACCAAAATATATAACATGAAATTCCCAATCGCTGCCTTAGTGCTTGTATGTTCAATAGACCATTTTGCAAATTTTACAGGGGACGTTTTTTTCTGTTTTTATAGGCAAATTCTAAATAATACTCGACTTTGGTCGTTTACATTAAATTTCATTTTAAGCACGTGTATTACAGGAAACGTGTACACATCAATTTTCGAAGTGTGAAGCTATAATTTGCCCACAGTATGACTTTAAATGTGGATATTGAACATGGGTTGATAGTGCAGGCGCTAGAGGTAGTTGAGTATGCAAAATGTGAGGACCGAATTCCACCAATGGATTTGAGTTGAAAAAAGGTCAAAGATTAATAATGTGGATCTTGTCGGTCATTTTTTTGGTCCATTTTTTTTTACCCCCTCTACTCTTATTTGTAAAGGGAATGTATTGAGTACATAATATTAAATCATTTTAATGATTATTTCAGTTATAATTTATAGTTTTTTCTAACGGTAAAAGTGAGAATGGATTCTTGAATGAAAAATGAAACGAAAATTAAAGTAATAAAATCATATTTATTAATTTAAATAAAGATATACATATACACCAGTGGCGGCGTAGGGTAGATTGGCACCCCGGGCGGTTTTGTATTGAGCAGTCACCCCTACTTAAAATAAAACACCAAATACTTACGAGACTTTATTTTACTATATATTCGATCACATTATCAGCATTGATTTCCCTGTCTCTTTCAATTGATAAAACCGAAAGATTGGTTAGTCGCGCTTGGCTCATTGTGGACCTCAAGTAAGATTTTATTAATTTTAACTTTGAAAAACTTCTTTTACATGAAGCCACCGAAACATAAATTGTAAAAAAAATATCTCAGATATGGCGCTAAACTTGGAACAGACTCAGAATAGCCCCATTTTGCAGATCTGACAAGCTCCAATGAAGTCCATTGAACCGGTTCTTGGGCAGAAATGTTGGCGGCTTCCAAATGGCGCCTCGATCGTAAAATCTCCAACACAATGTCCTCTGCTGATAATTCATCATAAATTTTTAACAGATTTGGAACCATTCCACGAAGATCTTCTGGTGATGTTACCAACGTTCTAAACCGAAACGTAACCAGAATAAAATCCATTGCCCCGTAACGTCTTCGTTAAATTTATCGTGACATTCTAGCATTGCTCTCTGCAGCTCCTCTGCTAATCCAGCAACTCAGGCTATTTTTCCAGGCATCCTTTTCGAAATCTCCTCCTTCCTCTTTTCCTTTATCGGAATGTCTAGGTCCTCACATTTTTTTTTGTTGCGTTACAAATAGCCTTTTCCACTATTTGGTTACCTCGACATTGAAGAAAATGTTTATGAGTTTTAATTTTAATTACACACTTTTCCAATGATAGCCCAGATGTTTGTATATTCTTTTGTGTCTGATTAACTTCTTCTTGGACTTTCTTTGCTGGTGCTGGGATTACACATCTAAAAATCTGTGTTCGTGAAATTTCAAACAAAGCTACCGTTGTAATTCGGTTTAGAATTAAAGAATTCACAAAGGATGGCACCACTTCCGTTAGCAGGTCGCATGAGAACGTGCCCTCCCTAGGTATAAGTGCTACGATTTTGTAAATTTGAGTATCTCTCCCGATACGTAAAGATTGACGGCAATACTTAGTTGTATCACGCGGCCATATATTACATATGAAATCATTGCCTCATTGCCTCGGTTACTTTGTCCCGGTGAATAGCTATCACTGGTCACTAGATCACAATGGATCCTAGGAACGGACTATTTTTGGAAAAAGTTTCTATAGGATTTATACAACACTAACTGGGCGAAGCCAAACCAAAAGTCTACGGAGTGGGTTTTTAATGAGTACTTTAATATTATTCACCAGAGAGATATAAGACCAAGCACAACATAAATAATTCATTATTTTAGGGAATTAGAAATAATATTCGAAAAAATTAAAATATTAGTATGTAAGTAGCAAGGCAAAACAGTCGGTAGTTATTTATAAATATGTCTTTTTAGAGGGAGATTTTGTTTTCATTCTTTGGTTGTACGAGTGAGTTGTCGTTGGCACCCCTTAGTACTTGGTACCCGGGGCGGATCGCCCCCTCCGCCCCCCCCCCCCATTACGCCGCCACTGATATACACAAAAACAGAGATATTAAACAGAAATGTGCGTAAAGTGGGCAAACAATTACTCATTTTTATTAAGGCATTCGTTATTGATACATTTACAAAATGAAATACAAAATAAATCAGATTTTTCGCAAATGCAAAACCTCGGAGAAGTCATACAAATTATTTTTCGCAAAATATCGGCTCTCTGAAAAAATAAAAACCATTTTTTTACCATTTTTTGTCTTTTTGATTTTTTTTAGAATAGTAAATATTGAAATTTTGTTATAGTTCTGGTTCATGCGATAAAGTAATGTATAGAGAAGACTCACACCAAATTTCAAGTAAATTGGTTTAGTAGAACTTTCAACCGTCTCGAAAAAAGTGGTTTTGAGAAAAATGTATTTAAAATTTTGTTCTATTTAGACTTTGATTAGATTCTGTCTTAAACGCGAAATTAAAATGGTTATAACTTTCAAAATAATGTGAATTTCGAAAAATCCTTTGAAGGAGATATTTTTGAATATTTAAACTTTATTTTAAAGCCATATGTTTGAGACCCCCCATTTCAATACCCTGTGACTTTTAAATTTTTTCGTTAGATTTTTTTTAATGAATTCTTTAATGTTTAATAAATATTTGGTAAAATAATGGCATAAAAATATTATTGTTTTTTTTTATTGCACCTGAAACACCTACAATTCATACTTCTATACTAGAATACCCCCTTAATTCAACCTCGTAAATGTACTGCAAATTGTTGTACAATGTCTTGCACTTGCAAAAAATCAGAATTATTTTGTATTTCTCTTTGTAAATGTATCAATAACGACTGTCTAAATAAAAATGAGTAATTGTTTGCCCAATTTACGCACATTTCTGTTTAATATCGCTGTTTTTGTGTACAAGTATATCTTTATTCAGCGCCCTTGAGATGATTTTTCATAAAAATGGCGCTTTATAAATAAGCCAAATATTATAATTATTATTTATTTAAATTAATAAATATGATTTTATTACTTTAAATGTCGTTTTATTTTTCATTCAAGAATCCATTCTCACTTTTACCATTAGAAAAAACTATAAATTATAACTGAAATAATCATTAAAATGATTTAATAATATGTACTTAATACATTCCCCTTACAAATAAGAGTTGATGGGGTAAAAAAAAATGGACCAAAAAATTGACCGGCAAGATCCACATTATTAATCTTTGACCTTTTTTAACTCAAATCCATTGGTGGAATTCGGTCCTCACATTTTGCATACTCAACTACTTCTAGCGCCCGGTCTATGGCAATAATGTTTGATATTGAACACATCGATCTGAAGAACAATTCGGCTCCCATAACTTTTGAGATATGTTTTGTTCAATACGCCAAAAAGTGGTAAATTGTATGTATAGGTGATTTTCAGATTTCAAACATTTAAGCAATAGTTGACTTAAATTATTACTTTAGGTGATTTTTCACAAAAACGACTCTTTATAAATTATCAAAATATTATTATTAATATGTTGTAATTTTGAAAACATATTCAGCTATGCACAAACGTACATCTTAATTTGAAGAAGATTCTTACGAGTAAGTGTTTAATTGAACACTAGTGAGTTTCCGGCATGCGTTGCCACTTAAATAAAGATATTGTTTTTCCCTGCGTGTCCTTTCTCATTCATCCACTGCCCTGTTTCTCTTCCACCTGCCCTGCCTCTCCCATTTCCCCTTACCCTCCTGCACACATTCCCTCCACCTTCCCCGCCTTCCTTCCCTCTACCCCTCCCCTCTACCCTTCATCCCTCTACCCTCCACCGCTTTCGGATTCCTCACCCCCTCCCGCCTTCCTACCCTGCTACTAAACTACGTGAAATACACACATTCTTCAAACTATTTACACATCATCTATTTTACAAATTTCGTAACACCACAGTTCACCAGTATATACAACGTATGAGTGCGCATCTCAACTCACCAAAATTTCATCGCAATCGGATGAATGGTTTAGGAAATCATTTCAATACGCCAGAGCTCACCATCTTAAGTATTTAAAGACCTTCGCGGGTACACGCACATCAAATCCCCCAAAGTTTTATCGCAATCGAATGAATGGTTTAGCAACGGATAATTTCATGACGCCAGAGTTCATTTTTATACACAAAACCCATCTCGGGTGTGCGCTCATCAAATCCTCAAAGTTTCAAAGCAATTGGGTGAATGGTTTAGCAACGCATAATTTCATGACGCTAGAGCTCACCATTATGCATAGAAACCATCGCAGGTTTCGATGGTTTCATAAAATTTATTTACATTAAATCCCCAAATTTTCATCGCAATCGGTTGAATGGTTTAGCACGCAAAAGTCACAAACCAGCAAATAAGGAAGCAAACATACCTACATTCATTTTTTTAGTCATTCATTATTTTTAAATTTACATATGTATATATATATATTTTTTTTTTGTTTTTTTTCTGCCTGCTCACCTATGTTTGATATTCGTTGTAATTTTTCAAGTATGTTTAACTTAAAAAGTTTTTAATGGTAAAGTTCACAAAATGGTTATTTTTTTTCAAGTATGTTTAACTTAAAAAGTTTTATGGTAAAGTTCACAAAATGGTTATTTTTTTTGTTATCTTTAGAATATTTATACCGTGTGAAAAAACAAATCACGATGAAAAATAAAGTTTAATGCACTTATGTAATTTATAAAGGCTTGTTTTATGTAAAACCAAGGGCGTAAAATCTAAGGGCGTAAATAAATAATTAAAATAATAAATGAAACATCCTGTGTATAATAATAATAATAATAATTGGACAATTTGTAGAGCGCCGTTTTTTGTGAAAAATCACCTCAAGGGCGCTTTACAATTTTTTTTATTTTTTTTATATTCTTAGAATCTATCTAATTTTATTATTTACAAATTGATACAGAAACATACTTACCTGGCAGGTCACTTCCGATAAACACACTTTTTTAGAAAGTTTATGCTTGGGGATGATACGACTTTGCACGTGGAGGACATTATATTGAAAACAATGGACATTGCACGAATTTGCCTTTGCTACCCTCATCACTGTTGCTTTTACATTTATAAGAAGATTAATGCCAAAATTGAATTAGTATTTATTTTGAAAGACTAGTGAATTTAGAGCTCTCTGGGACTGGAAATTTTCATAAAATGACCTTTACAAAAGATTAAAATAAGAATTTGGTTATATTTTACACAATTAGTTATTTACAACGTCGTGGGCCGTGAAGGCGAAAGGTTTTTTAACTTATGGATACGACTATCTGAAAAGATGAGTTTTGAGTTTAGCTCTAAATTCCGCTGAATCTGTGATCATTCTTAACTCGTGTGGCAGTCCATTCCAGGCTTTAGGTCCTGACACTCCGAAAGCATGCTCACCGAATTTAGTATCTGGTGTGCGTTTTGGTTCCTTCAATCTTCCGATAGCTGATGTTGCTGCTGACCTGAGGGTTAATTGTCGAGGATTGGAATTTTCTGGATTCACATTTCCGATAAGTAAGCCGGAGCCATTCCGTTAAGGGACTTAAATATCATCCAGCAGAGCTTGAACTGGATTCTTTCGGGACACTTGAGCCAGTGAAGGTTTTTGAGATGCTCAGAAATATGGGAATATTTAGATACGCCGGTGATAAGTCTTGCCGCAGCGTTGAACACGGATTGTAATTTGTTAATATGATATTTTGGGAGACTAGCATATATTCCGTTGCAATAATCCAGACGTGAAACAACGTACGAGTTGACAAGTAATTTAGTCGCCTCTGTTGTGTCAGTATGTGTCTGGAAAGTTCAAAAGGTACATGTAAAATGTGTTGAAAAAGCGTACAAATTACATAATTTTATGACACACCTTTCTATTTGAGCAGTTTATTTATTTGGTCTAAGTTTTATTGATTTTGGAGTCGGTGAAGTCATTTTTCACTTCAATAATAGCAGTATATTCAGAATTAAACGTATTAAAGGAACATCGCGCAGCTCCGGAGACAGTTAGAAAACACTTAAAAACCAACGTGGCCGCTCAGCTATACTAGCCGCCTCTTGATTGGTTGAAAGTGGATATTGAACATTCAAGCCCTCAGCTTGCCGTGAGATATTGAACAAATATCTATGAACTTTTTTAAAATTATTATATTCATAACATTGAGTGCTTGAATGTTCAATATCCAGGATATTGAACAAATAAGAACTAAAACAATGTTCCGTGAGTGGATATTGGCTTTCGTAAAGTGTTAAAAATAGCAGTAAAAAGCTGAAAAATACATATTTTTTAGCTGCATTGGTGCATAATAGGCTATTGAACACATTGGCATTCATAACTCAGTTTTGCTAAAAAAGGTCTATTGAACATACAAGAACTAGGGCAGCGCAATGTATTTTTTTACTGAATGAAACAAGTTCTTTGTTTAAAACCACTTTATTTAAATTTATATTCGTCGACCGGTTTCGGTCGAACTCGACCTTCTTCAGGACAATAAACATATAAACTAAATTAAAGTACAGAGTTAAGATAATGAGGTAAACACAAAAGAAAGAGAGATCTATTTTTTACTATTTAATTGATATAGGGAATATTCTAGTTTAACTAGACTTGTTTTATAGGCAAATTTGAAAAGGCAACATTGAATACTCAGATTTTGAAAGGGACTAGGCTTGTTTTACAGGGAAATTTGAAAAGCCAACATTTAAAACTCAGCTTTTGAAAGGGATTAGGCATGTTTTATAGGGAAATTTGAAAAGGCAACATCGAAAACTCAGATGTTGAAAGGAACTAGACTTATTTAATATGGAAATTTGAAAAGGCAACATTGATAACTCGGATTTTTAAAGGGACTCGACTTGTTTTACAGTGAAATTTGAAAAGGCAAGATTAAAAACTTAGATTATGAAAGGGATTAGGTTTGTTTTATAGGGAAATTCGAAAAGGCAACATTGAAAACTCAAATTTTTAAAGGGACTAGGCTTTAATTTTTCGAAGAAAACTTCCTCATTAAGGTTTTAACTTTGTAATGGCATTATTTATTTTATTAAAACACAAATATCTTTGTACACATCACTTTTATTTAATACACACTCAACATGTTTCGTGAACGATGTTCACCTCATCAGGAGTTTAAGTATACTGAAGTTTCATAATTTTATATAGATCATGGATTAAATACAGGGCTAGGGGTAGGAGGGAGGGGGAGGGGTAAGAGCGGGGGAAGTTTTTGGAATTTGGGATTACAATATTATTATTATCATTAGAGGGAAAAGACCGGCGAAGTTTCATAAAAATTATTTACTTATTAATTATGTCCGTTTTGGTATTTACATTTTTCCTTATTTCTATGATTTCAAAACCATTTATTTGTAATGCCTTATAACCCGTATGTAAAATTTTAAGACCTAAGTTTACATCAAATGTATGATCATTACTCAATAAATGATCTGCGAACTCAGATTTGCTATTACCTTTCAAAGCTCTAAGGTGTTCTTTTACCTCAATATTTCTGTTGGTTTTACCTATGTAAAAACAACTGCAATCTTTGCAATTGAGCTTATAAACACCTGATTTTTTTAATTTTAATGTCGCTATCCTTGTTATTAACAATATATTTCTTCAATTTATTATTCGCATATAATGCCGGTTGAATATTACCGGGCATGTTCTTATTTATCATTTTTGCGGTATGGTTATTAACAAATAGGATTCTACGCCATTTTTTATTTGTATTTTTAGCAAAAGGGTAGATGTACCGCCTAAAGAGATTCTGTTTCATTTTTTTGTTTAATATTTTGTCTATTAATGTAGTGGAATAACCGTTATTAATTGCTATTTGCTTTATGAGATTAAATTCCAAAGTATATTTAGAGATAAACAAAGGAATCATAATGAATCTATTAATCATGGAGTGGAAGGCCACAAGTTTTTGAGAGAAAGGGTGATTTGATGAATTGTGAATAACAATATATAACAATAGTGAATACGTGTCTTTACGAAAAATATTGAAAACAATTTTTTTACGTTTTAATGTTAAATTTAAATCTGAGAAATTTAAACTCTTTTCTGTACCTATTTCTAGAGTTAATTTAATGTTTTTGTGTAATTTATTTAAAAAGTTTAAGAACGTGTTCAGCTGTCTTTCTGAACATAGCCAAATACAAAATATATTATCTACGTATTTTTTCCAACAATATACGTTTTTAATCATTTATTTTTTGACCAGTCAGTGGTTGAGTGGGCATCGCGTTTGGGTCCCATCCGGGCGTCGCGTGTTCGATTCCCCGGCTGACTAAGTCCTCCATCACAACACAACATTTACGGCTTTCTGTGGAGGTAGTAGTAGATTTTCAAACATTGTTGGGTTATTCGTAACCCGGGAATTTTTGTCTTTCTTTATTAAAAAAAAAAAATTTAAAAGCGCTCCACTATTAAAAATCTTATTTTCTTAATTATAACAAAAATATCGGCAATTAGAGAACTGGTACTAATACCCTAAGCCATCTTTTTGTTTAAATAATGTTTCATTAAATTGAAAGTAATTCTGTTTAAAAATGACATCGGATAATAAAATTAAATCATTAATTAGATCTTTCGGCAAATTCGAAGCATTTAACAAATTATTGATATTTGTTTTACTTTCATCTATAGGAATGCTTGGAAATAAATTTATTATATCAAAGGAAACCAACACAGCGTGGTTAGGAATTTCCAAATCTTTTAAATAATTGACTAATTCTAACGAGTTTTTCACTGTATACATTGGTTGAAATACATTAGCGTTCATAATTACATCATTAATAGTTGATGCTAATTTAAAAGTTGGGGCAATACAATTAGAAACTATAATCCTAATGGGTTTGTTCAGTATATGTATTTTTAAAAGGCTATAAAGTTTGGGTATCTGTGGGTTACTTAAAACTATTTTTTTGTTATTTTTCAAGTTTATAAATATGTCACTTTTACACCTTTTTACCGCTTCTTTCACCAACTCTTGACACTTATTAACAGGATTATTCTGAATAATGTCAAATTAATCTCCTTGTAGAAAATCCATTGTCTTGTTTACGTAGTCAACTATTTCCATTATAATAATACTGTTTCCTTTATCTGCTTTAGTAACAATGAGATTTTTTTTTTTTACAATTTTTGAAATGTTTTTAGCAATTTTTAAATTTGCGTTAAAATTTTGGTTTCTATCACGATTTGGAATTGTTTTTAGGTTGTTTTTTTATCACTTCGGCACATTTATATTGGAACGATTTAGGTTGTTTACTTAGCGCGTTGTCCAAATCTACTGCCAACAACTCTAGTTCTTCCTTATTATTAGAATTGTAGTGTAAATTATGAATAAGAACTTTATTTAAAAGTTTTAACTCTTCTTCCGCAAACTCATATTAACCACTCTGTCGTGGAATTTGAATTGATTATTTTCAGGTTGAGGTTCTTCGGATTTTTTTTTTTTATTATTATTATCACACAATTTTTTAATTTTTTTGTCCAAAACAAGTTTCTTTTTGAATGTTTTGATACTTGCAATAGATCTAACTTGATCATCAAACAAGTCCCATTCCACTGGGTGTAATGCACTAGCCAATTCTATATGTAAGAATTTAAGTTAAAGTTTAATAACATTTCGTTTTTTATAACTACATTTTAGCCAACAAACTTTGGCTTTCTTGGCCGAATTTGAAGACGATTTAAACTTAAAATTTACGTAATTTGGTATCATTTGACATTTATAAATTTAAACACAATAATCTATATTTAATCGATAACTTTTTATACACTTTAGCCTTCATTGCCGTACTCGCGAATATTATTTTTTCGAAGCAAATTTCTTCATTAAGGTTTTTACATTGTGATGGCATTATTTATTTTATTAGGACTAGGCTTGTTTTACATGGAAATTTAAAAAGGCAAGATTAAAACTCAGATTATGAAAGGAATTAGGTTTTTTTTTGTTATTGTTTTTGGGGTGTTATGCCGTGTTTCGCTACCTCCTTCTTTAGCCAACGTTTCGGACAGCGTTACCGTGTCCATCATCAGGGCAGATGAGTAAATGATATTGGTGAGAGTGTTTACCTATGTGTGTCGAAGCGATACCGTGCTGCCAGCTCCAATTCTCTACGAGCTGTAGAGCTGTGTATCCAGTAATTGACGGCTACACCAAAGCTAAACGCAAAAAAAAACCATGCTGAATTTTTTCTAAAACCAGCTCGTAGAGAAATGGAGCTGGCAGCACGGTATCGCTTCGATACACATAGGTAAACACTCTCACCAATATCATTTACTCATCTGCCCTGATGATGGACACTGTAACGCTGTCCGAAACGTTGGCTAAAGAAGGAGGTATCGAAACACGGCATAACACCCCAAAAACAATAACAAAAATTTTGGCCGTGAAAACCTAAAAACATACGGGATTAGGTTTGTTGTATAGGGAAATTTGAAAAGGCAACATCGAAAACTCAGATGTTGAAAGGGACTAGACTTATTTAATATGGAAATTTGAAAAGGCAACATTGAAAACTCTGATTTTTTACAAGAATCGAAAAAAGAGCAAAATATTTGAAAATTTAAATATTAACAAAAGTGAGATCAAGTTATAATGAACCTAAAAATTCATTTTTAGTTAAATAAAAGTAATTTTCTGATCTTTATTTCTCTATGTACCAATAGCCTCTGGTATAAATAAAAGTAATTTTCTGAGCTTTATTTCTCTATGTACCAATAGCCTCTGGTGTAAATAAAAGTAATTTTCTGATCTTTATTTCTCTATGTACCAATAGCCTCTGGTATAAATAAAAGTAATTTTCTGATCTTTATTTCTCTATGTACCAATAGCCTCTGGTATAAATAAAAGTAATTTTCTGATCTTTATTTCTCTATGTACCAATTGCCTCTGGTATAAATATTTATGTTAGTACATAGTATTTACCTCAAGTAAGTTATTTTTATGAATAGTACTTTTTTTCCTCTTTGTATTACTTAGTAACATTTAGATGGAAGATAACAAAAAATAAAAATAATATTATAAACCAATATACCTTAAAACCAACCAATTGGTTGGTTTTAAGGTATATTTTATTTTATTAAATAAGAAAAAAACTACACAATTTGTTTACACAAACTTACATACCAAATATGTAATAAAAACTTTATGTTTATGAATAAAAATATTTTTTAAGTAAAAATTTTTTAATATTAACTAATAAAATAAGTACTTAAAAAATAATTTTAAACATTAACAAAAATGTTTTAATTCATTTAAGGTATGTGAGGTTATGTAATCGTATATTCGCCCTCGACTCTCCCCATGTCCAGAAGCCAATTGTTTATGCAGAGTGCTTGCACTTTTCGATTTCCATGCATCGGTTATGAGAATGAACAATTTTGGCCCTAAGTAATTTGGACATGTGATGTGTTGGTGGTAGGTGGAACTACCGGATTCCTCCCTGCATGACGGGTGTTGTGGATATGATCAATGGATGAGTAGTGGTCTCGATGTTTTGTGTATGTAAAATAATTTTTCTTAAGTACAGTTGCCTTACATTAAGAACTCGTATCTCTTCGAAAAATAGATCACTGGGATACCTGAATGGTTTCTTAAGCAGGTAAATTTGGGGGCGATTTTTGCTATTTGTTCTTTAGTGAATTTGTTTGATGTGTCCATTATAATGATGTTTAGTAGGTTCAGAATAGAAGTTGCCTTTGAAAGGAGCTGCTGGGCCGAAATATCTTGATCCATTTTATTTTGTCGGTAGCGCCGGTTGGTAGGCAAAAGCAATAGCACAGTAGCTGACGCCTGTGGGCAGGCAAACATAATTACACAAGTAATAATTTGGTCTGAGTTCGCGATTGCCGGTAGGTTATATTTTGAACAATAACAGCGACCGAAGACAACGTCAAAGTTTGAAAAAATGGAAGTTAAAATTAGTCGAGTTATTTGGGCACTGTTTTCACTATAATAGTACAATATTAACGTGGAGTTTACTGAACTCGATTGTTGTTTAACTTTGTTTGGGAGACACACACGATTTGTTTGGTGATTGAGTGTTTATTTTTGGAAGCAGTTATTGCAGGAAGGTGATAATATTTAGGAGAAAGACTAGGCACAGTCGGACAACGACTTAAATGTCGCATCTATTAACTTTTTTGCATCCGGTGCTCAACCAATCTCACTTCACACGCCTTGCGATGTGTGAACAGTTTCGGGAGCCGTGCCCGAAGTTCTGGCAGCGGTAGCACTGCGTCCCGTGCTGGAGACGATTTTTTTTTTAATCTTTATTTTTCCCATTATATTTATAAACATTTCAAAATTAATTTTTACATATATTTCATAACACAGTAAGATACAAGTAATATAAGAAACAAATAATGTAAAAGTTAGGAATAAGTAAATCTATATAAGATAAAAATAGGTAATGGGAACCCACTAAAGCACTTCCTGTGCGTGGGTAATATAAACAAGAATGCTATATTACTTCAGTAAGTACAATTAAAGAAGGTAAGTTTTAAAATTAAGATTTATAATTATAGGTATCTGTGAAAAATATTCTAGTAAAAAAGAGAAACTAAGATTCTGTTGATTTTTTTTACAGTTTCAGGAAAGTAAATAATGTTAGTCTTGAAGTTTCCGTTGAATGGGGTACTTCCACCATTTTTTTTTATTATTGAAAAAAATTAAGTAAAAAATTACGATGATGACGGAATTTTTTTATTTTTTTATGACGACGACTTAACTTTCTATAAAGTTTTAAAATACACCTTTTTTAAATGCCCCCAAAACGATGTTTTCGCCACCATTCACTCTGTGACGTCACAGGCGCCTCTCACATGCGATCGCCGCCCGTAGGTGACGGTAGTGAGTCCGTAAGTTGTACTTGGTGTTATTTATTGACTTCCAGTTTGCTCGAATTATATTTTTATATTTATCCTATATTTTCCCACTTGCAAAACATGTATAGTTTGGTACACATGTTTACAAATACTACAAGAAAAACTCAAAATAAGATGTTTAAACGACCCTTTCTAAGGCGACAAAAAAAGTCGACCGTTGGGCGTGCGTTTAATGTATTTGACTCCAGCGCCGAAGGGTTCAATGACGCTAGGTCCTCGGAGCATCTTCTATTGAAATACCGGTAGAATAAGGACACTATTCCCATCTGAAACCTGCGCGCTGAACTTTGAAATCCCCACTTTTTCCCCCACAGTTCCCACTATAGAACACAGACACAAGTTACCCGTGCTGGTACCTGCGTGCGGTACTCAGCAAATCGCTGACTTCTTACGATCTGAAGAATCTCTGTCCAACCGACACTCTATTCCCTTCCAGGTTTAATCGTGTGCCGGAATAGTGTTCCCACTATAGAACACAGACACAAGTTACCCGTGCTGGTACCTGCGTGCGGTACTCAGCAAATCGCTGATTTCTTACGATCTGAAGAATCTCTGTCCAACCGACACTTTGTTCACCTTCCTATTCCCTTCCAGGTTTAATCGTGTGCCGGGATAGTGTTTCCACTATAGAACACAGACACAAGTTACCCGTGCTGGTATCTGCGTGCGGTACTGAGCAAATTGCTGACTTCTTACGATCTGAAGAATCTCTGTCCAACCGACACTTTGTTCACCTTCCTATTCCCTTCCAGGTTTAATCGTGTGCCGGGATAGTGTTTCCACTACAGAACACAGACACAAGTTACCCGTGCTGGTACCTGCGTGCGGTACTCAGCAAATCGCTGACTTCTTACGATCTGAAGAATCTCTGTCCAACCGACACTTTGTTCACCTTCCTATTCCCTTCCAGGTTTAATCGTGTGCCGGGATAGTGTTCCCACTATAGAACACAGACACAAGTTACCCGTGCTGGTATCTGCGTGCGGTACTCAGCAAATTGCTGACTTCTTACGATCTGAAGAATCTCTGTCCAACCGACACTTTGTTCACATTCCTATTCCCTTCCAGGTTTAATCGTGGGCCGGGATAGTGTTCCCACTATAGAACACAGACACAAGTTACCCGTGCTGGTACCTGCGTGCGGTACTCAGCAAATCGCTGACTTCTTACGATCTGAAGAATCTCTGTCCAACCGACACTTTGTTCACCTTGACATCCCCTTCCAGGATCAGCCGTGTGCCAGGGAGACAGCGGGGCCGGCCTGGTGTTTCCACTGCAGACCACGGGCGGAAGTCCTCCGCGCTGGTACCTGCGTGGCTTGTTGAGCAACGCCCCAAATTCTAATATGGAAAAGGTCTGCCAATTTAACGCCGTCGCCCTGTACACCAATGTATTCACACATCGAGAATGGCTGTCCACCGTCATGCATTCATTTCAACCACAAGGTAAGTCTAACTTTTTTAATTTAAAGTCGCAATTAGACTGCAACCTTTTCCTTTTTTTGTTCGAACTTCTGTTCTTTAGTCTATCTTTGATAAAAATTAACAACTCGCAACTTGCAACTTTGCAATAAAATTCAAATAAAGGAAATATTTCTGAGCGCATCCGAAAACTAAACACTGTTTTGGAAAGTTGATAAAATAAGAAAATTTTATAATTCGAAATAAACATAAACTTTTTAAAATGTAAACATATTTAATGCAAACTTGAGAAAATTTAAAAAGTCGCCCACCTCACATTTTTTTAACTTAAATTGCAGATAATGAAAAAAAAACACAGCCACATATTTTATTAGACAAATGTATTAAAAACGTTATCCTCCATTCGTCTTTTTGTCGTTTCGTGTAAACATAATAAATAAATAAAAGTCGGAAACTTTGGTCAACAAAGAAGTACATTTTAATTATTATAAAATTAATCTCCGAGTTTTTTCTTTGTGACACCGTTTACATCATATTTTTAACCACGATAGTAAGGGAGATTTCTATGAGACCAATATGAGTTGTTCCGAAAACCGAATAAATAAGCCTGAGGGGTTAAAGACGGACGACATATATGATATATTGTTATTCGCACCAATTTTCGTAAAAATTAAAGCCACCCTTCTCAAGTGAACTGGTAAATCACTTTCTTCCATACAACCCTTACCCTTGATATATTGTTATTCGCACCAATTTTCGTAAAAATTAAAGCCACCCTTCTCAAGTGAACTGGTAAATCACTTTCTTCCATACAACCCTTACCCTTCCCAACCCAAATCCCTATTTTGCAGTCTATTTCAGTTATAATCACACTTATTTTAATGTTGTGTATTAGTTAACCATTTGTTGAATTCACATTTGTACTCTTATTATTTTTTTAAATATTCTAGTTTATATTCAGTTAGTCTTGTTTCTAAATACCTATCTGTGAACATTAATAATTGGTCTGTTTTTTTATCATCCTCTTATGTTTATTGTATTACTAAGACTGTTAATGTTCCTTAAATAAATAAATAAATAAATTATCATCCCAGCCTTCCTCCCGTAGATAGTCACATCTATAATACATCATGAATATGCACACGTACATATCAGCTATGGTTTTTGTAGAAGGCAATAAATAGCTAGCTAATATCAAATAATGTACACATCTATGTATGAGTACTTGAACACACAAAAACCATATATATCACTTATTATTTTTTAACAAAATAATCGGTAGAACCTGTAAAAAGACCCGACAGAGGCGGACTTTATAACCTTAGAAATGTTATAAATAATTATTAGTAGTCACGGATCTCTCACCTCAAATTATGGTCAAGAATTGTCTAAACGTAAAATGAAAAGCGAAGAAAACGCCTTCCTGATGGGCACTATATATTATCGTCTATTCATGTTATATGGACATGCCAAATTATTCATTAGTTTAAGCAATCTTGTATTGTTGCAATGTTGTATCTTGAATTTTTCTTTAAATCCAAACTCAAAAGCACAATATTATATTACATGTATATTAAGGTGGTCCAAGCCCTCATAGTAAAAAAAAATTTCAATTATAGGTATCGCCACCCCCTTGATTTGTTACGCGTACCATTTCTATTAAGTGTAATAAATTTCAGCCCCCTATCTTATATACAAGGGGGTGCTCATCGAATTAGAAGTTTCTGACAAAAGTTCAGGATTTTAAGTAAAACACGTAATTTAAGATTTATTAATATTACAAGTATTTTAATCAAATACGTATACTAAGTATTTAAATATGAACCAAATTTGGAAACAAAGCAATAATTAGTCACAATCTTTCAAAACTATGTTTGTTAACTCTTTTTGGATGTTTCAGTAGAAACGATTTTTCTATTTTGTTCAACGATGTGAAGTAAAAATTGCATTTTTCATATTGCAAAATTTCTTCCTCATTCTATAACGTGCTGTAATCTTCTAATAGTTTAACACTTCTCTCCACTGTATCATTAACAACATGCAAATTTTTGAGGCAGCTTTTGCCTTGAAGGTAATTAACGTTGTCATTCCAAGTCTAAGGAGATAATCGCAAGAAAAAGTCCTTGATATCGAGAACTAAGTTATTTGTATTGAAAAGCTTCTAATGTAACCTCTGCAAGCTTAGCAGAATCACCTCGTACCGAACGATTACCGCCAACAGAACTTATTTTTTGAACAATGGCCTGTTTCTCAGCATCAGACAGCTTGTCAGAAAGTAAGGCAAATGCAACTAGTTCATCTGACGAATATCATAAGTGTCGCTCTAAGATACCCCTAACTACTTTACTGATTTCGGAATCAATGGCTTCGTACAAGTTTTTCCAAAATAGTAAGTCATTTACTAGCTATATTAGCTCTTCGTAATCATCACGAACTTGATTCCCCCCAGATATAGCGGTTGTAAGACTTTTAAGAGTATTTTCAGCAAACTGTTCTGCGTTCTTATTGAGGTCAAGACAATCGTAGTGCTCTTCGATAATGTTTCCCAAATATCGCTGAATCTTTTGAAAAGTGGGATTTGAGGAGAGTTTGATGGCCCAAAACACAGAATAGATATTTTTGAAAGCATTATTTGAAATACGCGATGACGACAAGCAAGCCACATAAGATCACGTCCTGTATTTTCTTCTAAATGAGTGCAAGCTCCCTTTTTGGCAACGGTGTTAGAAGCATTAGTGTCAAAACTCATAGCCCGGACTTTATTTGCGACATTCCACTGTTGCATTGTGTCAAAAACGGCATCAGATATTTGTTCCCCCGTTCCCGCAGTAAGTTTAGGTACTCCTAATAGTTTTTCACAACCATTACCGTCTTCTGCAATTTTTATCAAATTCAAAGCGCTTGCATGGGCAATATAAAAAATTTTGTCTAGTTCTTTTGTAAACAAATACTCTCTTTTTCTTTGCGCTTCAGTATTTTTTCCTCTAATTTTCTTCAATAGCAGCCAGTTCTTATAAAGCTGAATAATTTGGGAGGCGGGAATGGATACCGCCGCCCCGGGAACCTTTATTGGATAACCAACACCTCTGCCATAGGTCACCCCAAGTGGTTCACTACGTTTGGTGATTTAGCAGGGGTGCCCGGGTTCATGGGGTGAGGTTGGTCTAGGTCTTGGAGGCAGATGACCAGGACACACTGAACCCCAAATTCCTACCCAACCCTTAAACCCCTTCCTTCCCAGAAATCGCCTCCCCTTCCTTTCCTTTAAAAAACCCTCCACACAGCATCCCCAAAGATGATATAGGCCTTGAAGGAAATCATTTTCCTCAGGGCCTCCTATGTGGAGCTCATGTAAAAAAAAAAAGTTTTTCCATAGCAGTTATTTTGTTGTCTGGTCGGAATACTAGATTTACTCCATACTTCTATAAGTTCTTGAATAAGTACCTACATGCGCGGTATCTTTCACATTTTCGGATTCAATTAGTATGTGGTGAAAACATAGTAAAACTTGCCGAAGAGTAGGAAGTTGGTTAAGCCTCATCAATGGCTCAATATCTCGAACCCCAAGTAGAAAAAATTCGTCTTTTTTTTGATTAGATGAACACATTTTATTACACTGCTTTACTTCACAGTCTACTAAATAAGTATCAAAACTGTTTTAATTTGTCTATAAAACTCTTCATTGGTTTATTTTAATATATATATTTAAAAGTTTAACACGCGAAACTGTCATGTAACAAAAAGTACAAATTAAGCATTTTACAAAAAAAATTCAAAAACAACACTCGCTTGAGCACCCCTTTCTGCTTATGCTATCTCGCTGAAATTTTAATATGTTATTACAATGAATACATGTAACAAATTCACGGGGTGGCCAAATGAAAAATATAAAAAAAAAATTTGGACCACCTTAATGTATATATATACTCGTTTTATTTTATTTTCATCTTTGTCTTGTTTATATAAATTAGTTCAACTCAATATCAACACATCGTCACCATACACGTTTTCTCCCCTAGAGTGTATTAGATTATTTCAGCTTAGGAGGTAATCTTTATTTGTGAGAAACATTAATGTAACAAAACTGTTTTTTCAATAAATTATTCTGTGTTATTTTTATTATTTTATAAAATTATTAACCTTATCACGGGTTGGTCCTACGATTTAATGTAAACAAACAATAAACTAGCAACTATATCCTCGGAGCAATTACTGACAAAGAAGAAGTAGCAATTACTGACATATCAATTACTGACAAAGAAGAAGAAGCAATTACTGACATATCAATTACTGACAAAAAAGAAGAAGCAATTACTGACATATCAACTGCTGACAAAAAAAAGAAGCAATTACTGACATGTCAATTACTGACAAAGAAGAAGAAGCAATTACTGACACATCAAATACTGACAAAGAAGAAGAAGCAATTACTGACATATCAATTACTGATAAAGAAGAAGAGGCAATTTCTGACAAAAATAATATTTCAAATGACCCCTATAAATCCTTAACGCTTTGTTACATTCTTTACAGATCCATTTATAAATTAATTTAATTTGGAAGAATATCGCATATACCAATACTTCCGAAAACCAAACAAGTTCCTAATCCTGTTAAAAACAAACCACTTGATTCGTAATATTACGTAGGGATGCTGTTGTGTGCATTATAACCCTAATTATACGTAATTACGAATGCTGGACAGAGCGGTACGTAATTACGAATGCTGGACAGAGCGCGCTAATATTTTAAATGATAAAATTGAAGCTAAAATTGTGAAAATGTTCAATAAAACATGACTCGTTTAAAATAGAGCAAAAAACTCGTAGAAAGCATCTTAAGTATCATTTAAAGAAACATTGTAAATTTTTTCACAACTTTAAGTTGTAAAATAATAGAAATAGACGTGTTTTTAATAATTTTCGGAGCGCACTTAGCGATTTTTTTCTATCGAGGGAATTTCATATAATTTGCGTATCGGCGTGAAACGCGTCTAGATATTATCTTCAAAAATAACATACATTTTTTTAAGAGCTTAAAAACTTCAAATTTTTAAGGGTCCACTATTCGAATTTCGATTTATTTCTTACATATCTCACTTAAACATTTGAAGTGTTTAAGCTCTTAAAAAAATGTATGTTATTTTTGAACGCCGAAACGCAAATTATATGAAATTCCCTCGATAGAAAAAAATCGCAAAGTATGCTCCGAAAATTATTTAAAACAAGTCTTTTATTTTACAAGTTATATTTGTGAAAAAATTCACAATGTTTCTTTAAATGATACTTAAGATACGTTCCACGAGATTTTTGCTTTGTTTTAAATACGTCTTGATTAATTAAATATTTTAACAACAGTCGCTTACGTGATTTAATTATTAATACCAATTTTACAGCCTATATCACTCTAACGCGTGTGTAAGTTATCTGCTTTTCAAATATTGGTCATTCGCTCCGCAGAAAGCTGTCTGTGTGGTTCTGTACTTCTTCGTTCCGTGATTTCGCATTATCAAGTATCGAAAATAATAATATTGTTTTCCGAAAATGGAAAATAAACGAAAAATAATTTTATCATTTCTAATACACAATGTTTCTTTAAATGATACTTAAGATAAATTCCACGAGTTTTTTGCTCTATTTTAAACGAGCCATGTTTTATTAAGCTTTTTCGCAATTTTCGATGCTATTTTATCACTCAAAATATAAGCGCGCTCTGTCCTTCATTCGTGTTTACATATCTCTCCATCTTCTTCTTTTTCAGCCAAAGAGCGCCGCCTTAAGGGAGATATGTAAGAAATCGGTAGAAATTCGGGTAGCGTCGGCTTAAGCGGTCCCTGCAATTTAAAATTTTGATTTGTTTCCAACGCTCCCATACTAGTAAAACCATTGTGCGTTGCTTGAAATGGCTTTACCCGTGTTTAGTGAAGGTATCTGAATAGCCAGATGCTTCTCCACCTTCCTTTTGTTATCTCCTTCAAATCAATATTCTCCTATTGGTGAAGACATAATCTCACTGGCTCCAGACGATTCAGAGAAGTTGGTACTCTTGTGCGGTATTCACAAAAACAATCTATATACATATATAATAATCAGAATGTGTTTGTTTGCGGATGTCTGAGTAGGTTATCTATGTTAAGCATAGGAAATGTTTAAAACTTTTAAAGAACCTTCTTTCCATCCTCGCTAAGGTTTCTGGATTATTACAACCACGAGACAATACATTCGAAAAGTTTTTTTAAGGGGGTATTCTAGTCTAGAAGCATGAATTGTAGGTGTTTTTTCAGGTGCAACAAAAAAAAACAATAATATTTTACCAACTTTTATTTTATCAAATATTTATTAAACATTAAAGAATCCATTTAAAAAAGAGTCGAATGAAAAAATTGAAAATTCAAAAAGTTACAGGGTGTTGATGTGGGGTCTCAAAAAAATGGTGCATCCTGGTTGACATGATTTCAACCCTCCCAGAAATCTAAAAAAAAAAATTAATTCTTAAGCCATACAAATGCGGCTATGGCCCGAACTAAGGAAACGTAAAAATTTTTTTTTTTCGCAAAATGGCGGCTGTCTGAAATAAAAAGACGTTTTTGTACCAGTTTTTCAGACTTTCCAAAATTTTTAAAAATAGTAAAAATTGAAATTTTGTTATAGTTCTAGTTCCCGTCATAGAGTAAAGTATAGAAAAGGCTCACACCAAATTTCAAGTAAATTGGTTTAGTATTGGTTTAGTCGTGTCAACCGTCTCGAAAAAAGTGGTTTGGAGAAAAATGGATTTAAAATTTTATTCTATTTAGATTCTGGTTAGATTTTTTTTCTAAAAGCTGGTTCACATTACGCTATAAATCTGCGAGCAGATATCTGTTGATTCGCGAGCGCTTATCTTTTGTCCTTTCACACGAGGCTATCAAATATTTCTTCTTGTGTTAGGAGAGGGGGTCAGTCGAATTAGGGAGCGGCAACGGAACGCATATTTTTTGTACTGAAATCTGACATCTGTCATCCACGGGTCTAGGCAGCTCCGTAATTACAATGACCCTCTCTCCTGTTTTAGTCGGAGAAGGGGAGAGTTATCTTCTGGGATGTTGCGTCTGGAGCGGTTACGTCTGAGATGTGATTGTCTATGATTGATCTGCGCTTAAAAACGCTTAGGTGTTAACGGTCTGAAGGGATTGTATGGAGAGCGTTATTTGGCGTGCTATGATCTTTTATATTTGATAGCTGAGTGTGAACCAGCTCTAAATGCTTCGTCCCCAAACATAAGGAAGGGTTCAATAAGCCATTTAAGCATGTAGATGAGTGCGGGAGATGTGAGTTCATTTGTAAAAATTAAAAACTGAAAATAATATTTTACCCGCCGTTTGGATAAAGCTTTGAGAGTGCTCCAAGTCTTCCTTTTGAATATCTGGCAGTTCAAAGCCAGTTTCTGAGAACGAAATTCTACAAACTTCTTCTTTAGGTGTGAACCAACGGTCTGAAGGGATTGTATGGAGAGCGTTATTTGGCGTGCTATGATCTTTTATATTTGATAGCGTAATAAATGTGAACCAGCTTTAAACCGAGACATTAAAATGGTTATAACTTTTAAAATAATGTGAATTTCGAAAAATCCTTTTAAGAAAATATTTTTGAATATATTGAATATTTGAACACTTTGGAAATAAGAAGGAAAAAAATTGTTTTTTTTTTGTCTAGACTAAAATACTGTCTTGATCATTACAAAAACCCTTACCAAACTGTCAAAAATCTCACGATTTGAGAATTACATTAATCAATCTATCGATTGCTAAATTAAATTTCGATTTTTGGAAATATTTAAATAGGTGAATTTATTATCCCCTATGGTACTAAACAAAATCGAATACTTTGAATATAATAAAAAATAAAAATAAATAATTTTCACATGGGAATGCAGAATTGTAATAAACACAATAATATAACTTTGGTGGTAATTCCTTTTTTTTTATTTTTTTTTTTTTTTTAAGTTTTCTTTATTCATTGAATTGTTTGTTACATTAATTTAAGGATTTTTCGACCACCATGCTAGGCACATGCCCCGTGTTGTGGTGGTCGTATTATTCTAAATTAAAACAAAGTTATTTGTGTTTATTATATTTATTTTAACTAGGTACCTATGTAAGGTACCAAAATTGATTGATTGTTTTTGATATACAAAAATGAATATTTGTAAAAGATATTTTTAAATAAAATTGCAATGGGTGGCACGCGAGCTGTTTAAAAATCTGATTGTACCGGGACTGAAAATATTGAAAGCGGGAGAGGGGAGGGGATCGCTGGAGGGGGTTGTGGGGGAAGTGGGAACGCGTGAGCGTAAGTGGACGCTGGAGAGGAAGGGGAGGCGGGAGGGGAACGGTACGAATGTGAAAGGACACGCAGGGAGAAACAATTTTATTAAGTGGCGAAGCAACGCATACCGGGAACTCGCTAGTAAAGAAATAAAATAAATCCTGGCTTCGAGTCCCAGAGGTGCCAATATCTTTTTCTGATTTTTCTGTTTCCACATTTTCGATTGAGTTTCGCTCATAGTTTCTTCATTTAACTAAATATTTCAATTTGAGGTTTTACTCATAAAATTTAAATAAAAAAATAAAAAATAAAATAAACTGTCATCTTCATTTCTGCCTTCGGTTCATGATATCTATTAACTATAAGATGGAAGATTGCGGTTCTAGTATTTGAATTGTTGAGTTTGAACTGATCAGGGGGCCTACTCTCTATCTTTCGGTTTCACAAACCAGCACGTTTGTGGTTTAACCTTCAGTAGCGGGTGCTGTCAACTAAGCGGAAACGGTCTATAATTACTGTAAATACACTAAAAATGGAGTTCATATTTTAGGTATTCCTCCGCAATACATTTATATGTTGGAAACAATTACAACACATATACATATTTACTGAGTGTACGGCACTGAAGCGCGAGGAAGTTTTAGCACGATAGGAGGAGGGTTAATATGCGTTTGTGACGTAGCTAAACCTGCCGTACGGACGTTGTGAAAGATAGAGACTAGGCCCCCAGATGTATTCGATGGGCCGCTCGTCCGTTCATTCTCGCCGGGACTGCCCCGCGATAGTGGAACAAACTGCCCCCGATATCTTTCTTCTCATATATTTTCCTTAGTTTTAATCATACTTACACACATTACAAGATAAAGGCACATCTATGATGTGTCTTTATCTTGTTAATTACTGCAAGTGTAAGTTGCATACATTTTTCCTTCTTACTAACAATCATGCATGCAGGGACATTGGAGGGTCTAGATTCGTTTAAAAATAAATGTAGCTTCCTTTTTACAAAAAAAATTAGAGTCCTGACGTGTGCGGCTAAGGAGGTTAAACAATCAGTTTCCTCACACAGCCGTTGGAAAAGTGGTGGGTTCCCTCCAATGATATGTTTCCCTTTATGACGGTTGTGTTTTTGGCCTCTTGCAGAAGCCTGCAGACTGAAGGGGTCTACCGGAGTGTGCCGAGAATACTCTGCCTGTCCGAGAGCAATGGAAGAGATCGCCCGTGGAATTGCACTGCAGGTATAATATAATAATACCAGATGATGATAAGTTACCGCTTCAGCTGTGTGTGAGTGACCGCTAGTTCAGACAGAATAAGAATAATCCTGGCGATGGATCCCTTACCAGCTTCGGGAACACACGCACATTCCTACACGCACACACACAATAAGCAATTTCACTATTTATAAATACTAGCAGATAGGCCTTGCGGACGGTTTTTGGTTGGGCTTCGCCCAGTTAGTATTTGTGTTTGCCCATTTTATTCCAATAGGAACTGGTTTCAAAAATAGCCTGTTCCTCGGATCCACTGTCATCGAGTGATAGTCACCGGTACAACCAAGAGACGCAATGACGTCATAAGTAATATATAGCCGCACGATACAACTATGTGTACTGTCAACCATAAATAAACCAATACCTAGATCGATATCTTCGGGCTTTTTGTATGGGCCTAAAAAACAGCAGAGCGGTTGTCAATAGACTAACGTTTATTATGAGTCATATACAGTTACATCCTAGATGGCGTTAGTGGTAACATATTATTTTGTTATATTCTAACACCCTCTCGTAACAAAATTATCCTGATTTCATAAACAACAAGATTTAAACTTTCGATATGCCCATTGAACTTAAAAAATTATTATGTTTATTAATACACAGACTTTTTGTCAATAAATCAGCTGGCATATTGGAGGTTGATACATAATCAAGTTTCACTTTATTATCAAATTCACATTTTCTAACAAAATGATGTCGCACATCAATATGTTTGGTAAGTTTATGAAACAGTGGATTAACAGCCAATTTAATAGAACTTTGACTGTCACTATACAAACAAACAGGTGTATTTTTATTGATTTCTATCATATCCATTGACCTAGTATACCCTAGACAAGCCCTCTCATAGTAAAAATCTGAAAAAACATAACCCCAAGTATCAGTAATTTCGCAATACAACTCTCCTTCGAATTCCGCCGTCTTGCATGCGAATTCTCGGCAATATAAAACTGAGCACCGACTTAATCCCATTGTGTAATTTTCGAACTAATACATCGATAGGTGATCACGTGTTGCATGCGTGGACATTTAGACAAGCTGTGTTGTATAGAAATGGTTGACATTCATAAATTTTATTTGACAAAAATACTTTTTTACTTTATTATGACAAGCGATTCAATTTCGGAGGCGAGTATGGGTACCGCCGCCTCGGGAACCATTTATGGGATAACCAACGCCTCTGCCATAGGTCACTCCAAGTGGTTCGCTACGTTTGGTGACTAGGCAGGGGTGCCCGGGTTCATGGATTGAGGTTTGTCCGGGTCTTGGCGGCGGATGCGTCTGCAAATTTTTAAATTTTATTTTTCTGATGAACGTATGGCTCGAAAGGGGTGTACACTGCAAACCATACTTTAGATTCGTGTACAAAAACTTGTACACAGTCCCGTATATGTATATATTGATCATGAGTTTTAAAATAAAAAAAAATCCATTCATCGTTTGCTTGAAAATAATTACGAAAAATTGACCCTTTTACCGCCCACGCACCGTGGGCTGCCCAGGTTGGTCGCTTATCATTAACACAGTGATGAGCAATCAGCAGCCCGCAAGCCCATTTACTGCTTTCCGGACTTTTGACTACAAAAAATATCAAAAAAATTGCACTAAAAAATATTCAAAGGCTTCTGTTCTGTTTTGCAAAATGTCTTAGCCGAAAACTATAATCTTTCTTAAGTTTTGAATCGGCTGCTCAAACATTAATTTTTTTTTGTATATGTATAGGTAATAATTAAAAAAATGACAGAAATTTGTAGTTAAGCCCGTTAGTAAGCGCTCAAAAAGAAGTGGAAGGTGAGGTATGTAAATACGAATGTTAGAGGGAGCGCGAAAACAATAATATTTAAGCGAAAATTGTGAAAATGTTTAATAAAACATGACTCGTTTAAACTATTTTAAAATAGAACCAAAATCCCGCGGGAAATGTCATAGCTTTAAAGATAAAATGAATTATGATATTTTGCATATATATATAACTTGTAATGTAACAAAAATAAAGAGCTTATAATAATTTTCGAAATATACGATGATACGATTTTCTTCTATCGGAAGAATTTCATTAAATTACCGTTTCGGCGTGGCAAATGTATAGATATTATCGTCAAAAATAACATATATTTTTTATAAACTTAAAAACTTAAAGTGTTCTAGAGAAATATGTTGTAAAACGGTAGAAATTCGGAATGCTATGGCTTAATAACTTATGGCTTAATAACTTATGGCTTAATAGCTTAACGCCCAATCCGCATCCACAAAGGCTTGTAAAATAATATCATTTTTCTTATAAACATAGCTTTTAGTTTTCTGTAGGTATTTTAACAATCGTTTTAAATGTTTCCAATGAGTTTCATTATAACAGTTATTATACTGATTTATAACTTACACTATAAGTAATATCTGGTCTTGTCAATACAGATAGGTACATAAGACTTCCTATCAACTGTTGGTATGGATATTTTAAAGTATCAACATTATTATTTAAATCTTTCTCCAACTTTAAATTAACTTCTATAGGTGTCTCTGAAGTATGACAATCTGACATACTAAACTTATTAAAATATTGTTTACAAAATGCTCTTGGTCAACAGTAATACAATCTTTTTGAACATTTACTCTCATTCCTACATTTACTCTCACTCCTTTAACTGTTCATAATAGTTTTCTGAATTATAAAATACAAAGAAATCATCTACAAATAATGCAAAAAATATTTTAACATTAGGTATTATTACTTTTTATAAATATACAAGGTTTATATTTGAATTTTTTGTAACCTAAATTCAATAAAAATTCTTCTACTCTAATATGCAAAGTTCTAAATAATAGTCTTCCTTAAATATAAACGTTTTCACCGTCACTTTTATATTTCTTTTTAAGCACACACAATTTATTTATTTTAGCACTGTGCTGTCCTTCGTCCTGTCCACTAGCTCCACATGAATTATTTTCCATTTGCCCGCATAAATCGTTAACTTGTAATAAAATTGTTAACTTGTTTGCAAAATTTTTTAAAAGTGTTTATTCAACAGACTCAAATAATTCTCCTATTCCAACAACTACTCTAGATGAAACTCTTGATATTTCACAGTGTACCATAAGTATATCTGATGTAATTACTAAAGTTAAATCCTTAGATATCCACAAATCTGCTGGACCGGATAATATCCCTACAATATTTATCAAAGAATGTATCAAAGTAATTGCTCTTCCATTATCCAAACTTTTTAATCTATCTTTATCTAATTGAATTTTTCCTGATAAGTGGAAAATTAGTTATTTGTCTCCAATTTTCAAAAAGGGTGATAAAAGTGATGTTTGTAATTACAGACCTATATGTATTCAATCCACCATACCGAAACTCTTTGAAAGCCTAATACTTGACAAACTTTTTACACAAATAAAACCTGTTATATCACCTCACCAGTTTGGATTTATGCCAGGTAGAAGTACTCTTTCCAACTTAATTATTTATGAAAATTTTATAAACAATGCTTTTAAAGAAAAAAAACAAGTGGACACTGTTTATACTGATTTCAGTAAAGCATTTGATACAGTTTCCCATGAAATCTTAATATGGAAATTAGGAAAGCTTGGTATACGCGGCAATATATTAGCCTGGTTTAAAAGCTATCTAACTGGAAGACAACAAATAGTTAGAATTAAATCCTCCCTGTCAGAAAAAATTAATGCAACAAGTGGAGTTCCACAGGGTTCACACCTTGGCCCAATCTTATTTATCTTGTTTATAAATGATCTTACAAAAATATTTCATGATGTATCTATCTTACTTTTTGCTGATGACCTCAAAATTTTTAAAATTATTGAAAATATTTATCATTGCAACATTCTTCAAGATAATATCAACAAATTGTTAATTTGGTGTATGGAAAATAGACTTTATTTAAATATCTCAAAATGTCAAATTGTTAGATTTTCTAGAATAAAAAATCCAGTGATATTTAATTACAACATTGATAACAATGCTCTTCAGACATTAATGCAAATTAAAGACTTGGGCATCACTTTTCAATCAAATCTTTCATTTGTTAACCACATAACAGAAATCTGTAATAAGGGCTTAAAAATGTTGGGGTTTATAACTAGGCTAACTAGAAACTTTAACAATATAAAGTGTATTAAAATGTTATATTTTGCTTATGTTAGAAGCCAACTTGAGTACAATTCTCCTGTCTGGAATCCTCATTATAATATGCACGTACAAGCTGTTGAAAGAATACAAAACAAATTCTTACGTTTTCTAAATTTTAAAATGGGTATTTCAGCAAATATGTTAAACTACAACACACTTTTAAACGATATGAATATGCTTAAATTGTCAGACAGAAGAATTTTCACTGACTTGGTATTTTTATATAAAATTCTAAATGATTTAGTTGATAGTCCGGTATTACTTGAATTGATAAGCTTCCGAATTCCACTTCGTAATACTAGAAGTCAGGATTTATTTCAGTGCAGAAATTCTGGGACTAACTATCATGTATTCCTCTTTGCCCAGAATACTAATGGAGGGAAACAATTATACCAAGTCAGTGGACATCTTCAATTTATCTTTGAATAAATTTAAAATATTGTTATTGAGGCAGTTCAGTTATGTACAATAAAATGTTTTTTCTATGCTATATATGTAAAAGCCCCGAAAAAGGGCGTTTATTTATAAATAAATAAATAAATAAATCAGTGTGAACCAATTCCAGCGTTTCCTGACTTCTGCCGGTACTCGGAGGGAAAGGCAGCCTTGCCTGTTTGCCCTCACAGCATCCGCAGCTGGATTCACAATTTTTTTCTTGAAATGTCACAACTTCACCTGCTCCATTCTTCATCTTGCTTAGGTCATAAGCATTCATATGACCTGGTCGCCTGACCCGCGTTGTTGAACTTGAAGTTTTCACTGTTGCCGCCAAAAGATGAGATTTCACGACGTTCTATTTGTAAGGTGCATTTTCTTAACTTGCTTCACCAATAGAACATCCTCGTTCATTAAATGTCACTCTGTTGCCACTTGAAACGATTCTACTGACAGTAAGTTTGTTGTGAGGTTAGGTATGTATACAAAACATTGTTTACATCAATTTTATACTTATTGTATCCCACTGCAGTCATTATTTTTAAGTCTCCGGAACATAAAACTTTTACACCAGTTTTATTTGCCACAACAATTTCTTTAGTTTTAGGTTGGTACGAAATATTTGACAACATATTTTTATTTCAAACTAAATGAGTACCTACTTGCTGCAGAGTCTATGTACCAGTCTTTCTGACTGAATTCAATTGTCAAAAAAACTGCACTAAATGCATTCGTATTTTTCTCTGCAGGACATTGATTTTTATAATGCCCAATCTGCTTCCATTTGTAGCAACGAACCATGTTTGATGATTTGACATTTGGGTTGTCAGATGGTTGACAATATTTTTCGTCGTTATTGTCACGATGATTCGTAAATTTTCTGCCGCCGCCACCGCTGCCGCTGCGTTTCTGAGAATTTCTAACGACAAATGCACCCTTCGATTTATCCTCCCAATCCGTGCTCATGTCCAACAATTTTGTTTTTATAGCATCTGCACTTATTTTCATACCGGCGTTTTCGATAGCCATTACCATTGGGTTGTATATCTGTGGAAGTCCAGCTAGAAGCAACGAAGCGATCCATTCATCATTGATTTCGAAACCCGTACCTTCCAACTTCTGGGCTGTTTGCACTAATTGTGTCACGTAATCCGTCATACCATTGCAAGTCTCCAAGCGAATGTTTATCAAATTCCTCAGCAGACTTATTCTGCGTGTAAAACCGGAGTCGTCGAAAATCGATTATAATTTTTTCCATACACCTTGTACAGTATTTTCGCTTTTAATATGCACATAAAGTGATCGAAATGGTCATTATCAGCTTTGCTCTCGCTTTTCTGTCATCTTTTTCGGCTAGAACCTGCGTGCTGCTCGAATCCACGGCTTCCAGGAAGAGGAAATTTTCCACCAAAAAAGCCCATTTGTCGTAATTCTCCCGTCCTGTCAACTTAACAACGTTGACTGAGTAATGTGACGACATTTTTCACTGTGCACTTTCAAAAAACTTGAAAAAAATACTAATTGCGTATTCTGCACGGGACTGAGGCTGCTGGGCCCATACCACAATAAAACAGCAGAGCGGTTGTCAATAGACTAACGTTTATTATGAGTCACATATACAGTTACATCCTAGATGGCGTTAGTGGTAAAATAATATTTTGTTATATTCTAACAGGGCCAAGTGTCAAGACTATTGAACCACAGATACGACAATATTTTACTTTTTTTTAATCTTTATATTAATACGTGAAGCCAAAACTTTGTACCCCTTTTTACGAAAATTGCGCGGACGGAGGGGTATGAAATTTCGCACACTTATAGTTTATTCAGAGGAGGAGTGCAGAATGCTAATATTTTTTATAAATCATGCATAAAAATACATTAAATCAATAATAAAAACATTACACACACTACCATGTATTTGACACACACACAAACGCGTCTTTACTCTATTGTTTATTGTTAGAGTCTATGGTCAAATTGAGAATAGATTAATATTGTTTGTCTTTAATATTATTTGTCTATGGTCTTACTGAATGTCAAACATAAAAAAAAACATTATAATTATGGTCGAATTTCGACCATTGGGCGACCACTAGTTTCATGAAATCGACGTCACATACCATCGACAAGGATAGAGGAAAGTAAACAAAAAAGGTACTACCATAGACAATATAAATCCCCACCCAATTTGTTAGCCTAAAAATATTTTTAAAATAAAATGTTATTTTTTTTTTATAAGAAGCAATTACTTTGTGGCTAAACAAACACTTTGTATTTAAACAACGAATTGATTATATTTTTTATAAATCTACCGGTTTCGCTTCGACCAAGCTTCATCACGATGTAATAATAACTATTATTAGAGTGATATCCTGATGAAGCTTGGTCGAAGCGAAACCGGTAGATATATAAAAAATAATAAATTCGTGGTTTAAATACAAAGTGTTTGTATTAATTATTTTTAAAGTTTTAATTTATTTATATATCTACAATTATTGTTTACACACATGTATACATTCACACAAAGAATATAAAACATATTTTAAAGGTGTTAAAAGATATTCATTACAAAGCGGTCTTTTTAGGATGAATTGCTGATTTACAAAAAAAAAAGATGTTCATTGTGATGTCGAATAAATAAAAAAAATAGACTAATATATAAATTAGGGCAACCATTTCATCACATATTCACCAAACTTTAAATTAATGCATTCAGGGAGAGCGGGAAAGAAAATCTTCAATACTCATAGCGAGGCGTTATGTTGCATTGTTTCGTTGGGCGCATCTCAATTGACGTCTGGTCCCCGTCATTAGCAACTGCATTCTCCTCTTTCTGGGTGTTAGAGTTGAGATTGGCCCAATGAAAGTTGAAATGGACTACTTCTTTACCTAGAAAACCACAATATTTCAAACCAATGATCACATTATTCAAAACAAAACCTATAATTGCGCCGTGTAAAAAGGTAGTCTAGTTTGACTAACTAACTATCAAGTCATTTCTCCGCAGGGGTAGGCAGAGGGCACAGAATACCAAACCACTCAATCTTAGCACACACTCGTTGCCTCGTTCACATTCATACATGGTCTCATACATGCTCTTCCATTATTCTGACTCTTGACATGGCCCGGCTCAAGTATCTGATCCATTTGGTCATGCCATGTCTTCCTCGGGCGTCCCCGACTTCTTTTACCATTCACTTTTGAATCGTATTACACTATTTTATTCGTTAATTCGCTTTACATGACCAAACCATCTAAGCGTCCCTTTTATATTACATTACTCATTAGGGGCCATCCATAAATTATGTCTCACGAATTTTATGATTTGTTGACCCCCCCCGTCTCTGTCACACATCGTCACAATTGTAAGACCCCCTCCCCCTTAGTTTGACGTCACATATTTTGCAATTTTACATCAAAAAATAATCCGAACAGTAGTTCAATTTTTATTTTTTTAGTTTTGCGTTTTAATAATTTAGATTTTTCATGTGACGTCACGGAGCTGAGGACCTCCCATACCCCTTGTCACACAATGTCACATTTCTCTACACCCCTCTACCTCCTTAAGGTGTGACGTAATTTATGGATGGCCCCTTACGCTTACATCAGCCTTGCATTATTTGCGGACTTTAACGTTTCTCACACGATCGTACATGGTTTTACCACACATGCCTCAGGGATCTCATTTCTACAGCATTCAGTCTACTTTCATCTTCATCTGCCAGTTCCATACCTCACTGCCATCACCAGCACTCCATTACGAGGTGATTTTTCACAAAAACGGTGCTGTACAAATCATCCAAATATTATTATTATGATGCACCTATAAACATACCCAATATCTCATTTCGACATCTGCCTCTTCTTCGAGGTCGTTGGTTTTGTCCTCGTCGAAGGTAAAGCTCTCCACTTCGAATGCAGAAAGCAGCTGATATTTGACCGTTTCATCGCGTGTCTCAGTTCTTCTCATCCATTGTTCCTTGGAAGTTCCTTGGCCCCGAACTTGAGGATGGCGTTGAAGTCCTCCTTGTATCATTGATATTACATTCTAGTATGGATTTTCAATCCTTTTACCTAGAAAAACACAATATTGCAGGTCAATTATCACATTATTCAAAACAAAAAGTACGAAAAATCGATTACCAAACGAGGCTTACCCGGGATGCTTTTAGCGATGGAATTGCTGCTGACGGGCTCCGGGACTCTCCGTAAGTAGGTCGGTAACTTATGTCGAATTGAAACAATATCTTGATATCTTCACAGCCTTCGACACCGCAATGATGTCTAGGAATCATTTTCACAAATATTTACGTCGGAATTTGGAGGTTAGGAAATGCCATTTGCAATTTTGCATTTGACGTTTTAAACACGATAATGACCACAAATATCCCACTGTATACCACTCAGTTCTCAACAGTTTTTATATGGAATTTGAAAGATTTCTATTGGTAGTCGTTACATTGATGTCACAAACCATAGATGTTGGGCATCTTTTGATTTGGTCACAAAATAGGGTCGGAGTTATACCCCCCTGCTGTCAAACTTTCCAAACAAATTTGTGGCAGTTATACCTAGGGGGGCACGTTCCCGTCCGAATTGCTGACGAAAGTGGCGCCATCCTGTGACGAATTCTTGAATTCATAACCGAATTAAAACGTTAGCTTTGTTTGAAATTTCAAGTACACAGATGTTATTTGTGGCGTACGCGTACGGCGTGGCGTCAACATGCACTCGAAACTGGGTTTTGAAATTCAACCACGCAGATTCAATGGTATGATACAAAATTATCACCATCCCCTTGATAGCTTTTCCATTAGGTAATGCTTTTTTTTTACATGAGCTCCACACAGGAGGCCCTGAGAAAAACAATTTCCCTCAGGGCCTGTGTCATCTTTGGGGATGCTGTTTGGAGGTTTTTTTTAAGGAAAGGTAGGAGAGGAGAGTTCTAGGAAGGAAAAGGGTTTAAGGGGTGGGTAGGAATGTGGGGTTCAATGTGTCATGGTCGTACACCTCCAAGACCTAGACAAACCTCACTCCGTGAACCCGGGCACCCCTGCTAAATCACCAAACGTAGCGAACCACTTGGGGTGACCTATTGCAGAGGTGTTGGTTATCCAATAAAGGTTCCCGGGGCGGCGGTACCCATTCCCGCCTCCCAAATTGGAGGCGGAATGGGCTTATTTTTGATTGATGATTTTTTTATTATTTATAAAGTCCAAGTTAGCTATTCGGTTCTCGACAAATAAACGGTAACTACTTCTTACTTATCCGATCTATTTGTTTTCTATTTTCTTATTTGTACCTATTGCGAGCATTTATTTATTTATTAACACACATTGTTCAATCGACAAGCTACCAAGAGGATGGTGAAATATCCCCAAGGGAATTTAAGCGGCCTTCATGCTTAGCGGTGATTTCCACCCACTTATTACGGTTTATTTGCACTTAGGAGCTACAAGAATCACTAAAATGACAGCAGTTAAATAATTACTACCCATTCTATTATCTGCACCAGGTACCTAAAAGTACCACTACAGAAGTGCTGGTCAAATATAATATTTAGTGAGGTGGCGGAACCCTTTATGTTTTAGTGCGGGACATTTGTTTTGTAATGCATCTTGTATAAACACTTCAGCGCCGGTCAGTGGCTATGTTGGCATCGCGTCTGGATCCCACCCAGGCGTCGTGAATTCAATTCCTCAGTTCCTCTCAGCCATGTATCATGACAAAGCAACATTGCAACATTTTCCGCTTACTGTGGTGGTAGTAGGAGATTTTCAAATATTTTAAACGTTATATTCGGAATACGAAAATGGTTTTCCTCGAATTTTAAAATTACACGACAACCACGAGGATGGTTTATATTCATTTAACCACTAAACCCACCTCCCCCAACCCCTCCCCCGTCCCTCCGCCCCTCTGGCGATGCTCCTGCGCTAGTCGTATGAATTTTTTTTTAAGTTTATGCCAATTGTACTTAAACCATTATTCATTTAAGGAATAAAAAATAATTAAATTTACAGGAAAAGAATATGTAGCCTTTTTTATGTATGTTTTTATACATAAAAAAAAAAATAAAACCAAAAAATTTCAATACATTGATAACCATAAGAAGACATGTTCAAATCACACAGAATTATAAATATAAACGACAGAATAATAACATAATTCACGAAACAACAAAGAAACACTCTTTTATGGACCTCTTAATTTGATAAGACCTCAATTGAAAATGTCCATCTTGTAAAATACGCTATTGGAACTATATATAACTATTGGCATAGTCTGTTCAGGCGAGAATTCTGCTTACAGTTCATCTTGCATTGATCCACCCTGAACAGGGGTGACCCGACGGTTGATCCTCCGACAATAGGCCCCCGGGTAGGCTTTTATTATAAAATTATTTATTTATTTATTTATTTATTGATCAACGCCCTTTTTCGGGGCTTTTACATTTTAATGGTCATAAATACAATATTTATTGTACATAACTGAACTGCTTCAGTAACAATATTTTATATTTGTTTAAAGATAAACTGAAGATGTCCACTGACTTGGTATAATTGTTTCCCTCCATTAGTATTCTGGGCAAAGAGGAATACATATGGTAGTTAGTCCCAGAATTTCTGCACTGAAATAAATCCTGACTTCTAGTATTGCGAAGTGGAATTCGGAAGCTTATCAATTCAAGTAATACCGGACTATCAACTAAATCATTTAGAATTTTATATAGAAATACCAAGTCAGTGAAAATTCTTCTGTCTGACAATTTGAGCATATTCATATTATTTAACAGAGTGTTGTAGTTTAACATTATTGTTGGAATCCCCATTTTGAAATTTAGAAAACGTAAGAATTTGTTTTGTATTCTTTCAACAGCTTGTACATGTATGTTATAATGTGGATTCCAGACGGGAGAATTGTACTCAAGTTGACATCTAACATACGCAAAATATAACAGTTTAATACATTTTATATTGTTGAAATTTCTAGTTAGTCTAGTTATAAATCCCAACATTTTTAAGCCCTTATTACAGATTTCTGTTATGTGGTTAACAAATGAAAGATTTGATTGGAAAGTGATGCCTAAGTCTTTAATTTGGGTTAGTGTTTCAAGAGCTTTATCATCAATGTAGTAATTAAATATCACTGGTTTTTTTATACGAGAAAATCTAATTATTTGACATTTTGAGATATTTAAATAAAGTCTATTTTCCTTACACCAAATTAACAATTTGTTGATATTATCTTGAAGAATGTTGCAATGATAAATATTTTGAATAATTTTAAAAATTTTTAGGTCATCAGCAAAAAGTAAGATAGATACATTATGAAATATATTTGTAAGATCATTTATAAACAAGATAAATAAGATTGGGCCAAGGTGTGAACCCTGTGGAACTCCACTTGTTGCATGAATTTTTTCTGACAGGGAGGATTTTATTCTAACAATTTGTTGTCTTCCAGTAAGATAGCTTTCAAACCAGGCTAATATATTGCCACGTATACCAAGCTTTCCTAATTTCCAAATGAGAATTTTATGGGAAACTGTATCAAACGCCTTACTAAAGTCAGTATAAACAGAGTCAACTTGTTTTTTTTCTTTAAAAGCATTGGTTATAAAATTTTCATAAATAATTAAGTTGGAAAGAGTACTTCTCCCTGGCATAAATCCAAACTGGTAAGGTGATATTACATGTTTTATCTGAGTAAAAAGTTTATCGAGTATTAGGCTTTCAAAGAGTTTTGGTATGGTGGATTGAATGCATATTGGTCTATAATTACAAACATCACTTTTATCACCCTTTTTGAAAATTGGAGTCAAATAACTCATTTTCCACTTATCGGGAAAAATTCCACTGGATAAAGATAGATTAAAAAGATTGGTTAATGGAAGAGCAATAACATTGATACATTCTTTGATAAATATTGTAGGGATATTATCCGGTCCCGCAGATTTGTGGATATCTAATGATTTAACTTTAGTAATTACATCAGAGAGTCTTAGAGTACACTGTGAAATATCAAGAGTTTCATCTAGAGTTGTTGTTGGAACAGGAGCATTATTTGAGTCTGTTGAATAAACACTTTTAAAAAATTTTGCAAACAAGTTAACAATACCATCAGTATTATTACTATGGCTGCCATTTAGGTGCATAATGCTCGGGAAATCAGAATCATCTTCTTTAAGAGAATTTGAGTATTTCCAAAAATAACTAACATTATTTATTATGGAGTTTTGAATTTCATTTATATAGTTACGATAGCAGACCATAGACATTTTTTTACATGAATTTCTTAAATCTTTAAATTCTATGTAATCAGAATTTTTTTGATATAATTTATATTCTTTATGTTTTAGTTTTTTGGTGATAAGTAGATTTATAAGTTCTTTGGAGTACCATTTTGGATAGGTGTTTGGTTTACATATCATGGTTGGAATATACATGCTAATAGCCTTTTCCAAAACAGAATAAAATTTATTGGTAGCTATGTTGATATCATCATATTGCACAGATGACCAATCAAAGGAGAGAAGATAATTACAAATTTTTTCATAATCAGTTTTGAAAAAATTTTGGTAACTGAAAGTCAGTTTACAAGTATTTACATGAAGATTAGAAATTATAACTTCCAGTGGAGGATGATAAGCATCAATGGGTACCAGCGGTTCACTACATTCTTCAATTATTAAAGACTCTAAGTTAGAAAAACATAAGTCTAAAGTGCGATTATTTTCATTTGGTATAGTATTCGCCTGATTCAGACCTAGGAATAACGCCATGTCTAGAATAATGCGTTCAGACTCACTAACACTGATATTATTGTCACTGTTCACCCAGTTCACATTTGGAAGGTTATAATCACCAGCAAGCAGAAATGTTGCACTAGGATTCCTTTTTAATATAGTTTCCACTTCCTCACTATGGCACCTGTAAACTTCATTACTTGAATTTGGTGGGATATAAATACAGCCCACAATAATCTTTTTATTCCTGGCAACACTCACTTGCAGGAAGATTTGTTCGAGTTGTTTGTGTTTAGTTTTAATTAAGTTTGCTTTATATTTCTTGCCGATGGCGATTAAAACCCCACCGCCTCTGCTTTTAGCACTTGTCAATGTATTTCTGTCTAATCTATGTACATTATGATTTATAAAACCTAATTCACTAGAATGAATATTTGGTTCTAACCACGTTTCGGAAAGTAGTACAAAGTCGTGTTCAAACATTGGCAGTGTAGACTGAAGTATACTTAATTTTGTTTTGAGGCCTCTGACATTCTGGTAGTACATTTTCAGTTCGTTTAGTTTAATCCTATGATCTCTGCTTTTCTGATTTGACTTCTGCTTTACTGATTTGATGACGGGTGAGAGTAGTGAGTGTTTATAAATTGAGTTTTTTAATGGCATAAAAAATCAATTTTCTTTTTTTCTGCTTCAATTTTTCTCAGATGTACTGAACATTCATCACTCCATGCATAATGGTCAGTTGGCAATTTTAATTTTAGTTTTTCATTAATTTTTTTGCAGTTTATGCACTGAATATCATTTTTACAGTTTTCATTGTCATGTGCTTCGGAACATCGAGTGCAAGCTTTTTCACTTCTGCAGTCTTGTGCTTTATGCATATAACCATTGCACTTGTAACATTTTAGAAGTGAGATGTTGTCGAAAACCCTACATCTATCCCATCCAATATTAACTCTACCTACATGTAACATTCTTTCGTATGTTTTTCCATCAACTTCCATGAAAATGGTGTAGTTAACATCACCTTGTTTAGTTTTCACTTCTTTTATAAATTTTATCTCAATTTTTGATTCAACTGTTTCCAGGTAGTCATTTTGCATCTTAATTTTTGAAACAATTTCTTCTGGTGTATATTTATCAGATAAACCAATAATTTTTAATTTGGGATACTTAGGTTTTGGGGTATTCACATCGTATTTTTTTCCCATCTTTGAAATTATTTGTTCTTCCATTTTTTTCGTTGCAGCTACATTCTTGCATTCTACTATTACTGCCCCTTGTTTAAAGTTTCTAATTCCAGTTACACCAAAATTAACAGGATCTATATTTTGTTTTATTTCATCTTTTGTAACTGTATTTTTTTGTTCTTTATCTTTTGGTTTAATGATGACGACAGGTTCATGTTTTTTAGTTTTTATTGTTTCTTCATTGATTTTACCAATTTTCGTAATTTCGGCATAAGATTTAGATTCCATATTTATTTTTAGATATTCAATATTTTTATCTATTTTAGAAATTGATTGGTATAATCTGCCGAGTCCCTCATCTTCTTTGTTGGTTGGTGCCTTGTACTCTTGGACCATGGCCTCAATGTGGGCCAACATTTCGCACATTGCCTCAGTGAGGGAGCTCTTTTGATCTTTTGATAAAATGTTAGAAGTTAATGTTTTATTAAAAAACTTTACAAGGTTTTTTGCGCTTTCCAGCCTCTTTTCTGGTGACAGGGAAGGCATTTTGAACTATTAAATTTTATTTATAAAAAAATATTTTGCTGTTGTTTATAAAACTATTGTAGTTTGTTAGTAATTATAAATTATAATTGTATTCACAAAGTATTTTCTTTTGCAGTTTACACATGTATTGCCATCTGTTGCGCAGTAGCGAAACTAATTTTTATTTTTATTAATGCGTATCAGTATTTACTGCCATCTATGGAGAAGTGGCAAAAATATACCATCTGTAGGTAGAGTATTCAGATACGTCAAAAATAGCAGTAACTTGACTTTTTAAAATAAGTTTCTTGTATTATTATGGTTCAGTACATACGTAATAGTCGCTCCAGATTTACCGCACCACTATAACGCCACTGTAACACTAGTTTTTATTGATCTAAGTAAACTTTTAGCACTTTATTTCACTAATTTTTATGGAGCAAAATTATATGTGACATCTGTCATTGAATGTTGTCTTATCATGATGATAATTATATACTACAAATAGTATTGTTCAGTTTATATATAGGAATTTGGCCGAGTCTGGCACGCGAAAAACGACCACTCTGCGCTTTACGTCTCACCCACCTTTAGGTTCACTTTCACTTGAGGTGATTATTAAGCATCGCCTGGCACGCGGCACAGCATCGCCAGAAAGCGAGACTGTTGAGGTAGGTCGCGAACTTAAACGTCATATTTTAGCCTTATAAAATAGATATCTCAGCGTTTTTCGTTGTTGTTTTACGGAAAACGATTTTGCGGCCAAAAAACCGATCCTTGCTAAATTCTTTTAAAAAATACTTTATTTGAGAGGTTCCCGCAACTTTTTCAATCGTCGTCTTATACGCATCACATGTAAATTAATTCAGGAGAAGCTGCCGATACCAAAACTTTTCAAAAAAAAAATCGCGATAAACACGTGCTTAGAGATTTCTTCAGTAGTGTAGATTTTACTAGTCAGTTAAAATTTGGTGTTATTCATACAGGGTAGGTACTTATTTTAAAAAAGTAAAAGAATGACGGAATTTTAAAATGAAATGCGCAGGTACCTAGACGAATAGGTAGCTACACAATAAATTAAGTATTAATTCAATACTAGGTAATGTTGTTTCAATAAAATTGATTATTATTATTTATTATTTTAACTTTATGAGTAAAACCTCAAACTGTAATATTTAATTAAATGAAGACATTATGAGCGAAACTCAATCGAAAATCTGGAAACAGAAAAATCAGAAAAAGATATTGGCACCTCTGGGACTCGAACCCAGGATCTCCCTACTTTCCGGGTTGGGCGCTCTTATCCACTGAGCTAAGGTGTCGATATCCAATTCGGTCACTTTTAACTGTACCATACTTCGACTAAGAACCACCCATATTATCTTCATTTTTCTTAACGCATATTTTTATTGGCTGCCATCTTTATGAATGATTGCAAGATTCAACTCGAACTAAATGCAATCTAGATGGATAAATCTAGATTCTATCAAGATTCAATCTAGATTCATAAAGATGGCAGCCAATAAAAATATGCGTTAAGAAAAATGAAGATAATATGGGTGGTTCTTAGTCGAAGTATGGTACAGTTAAAAGTGACCGAATTGGATATCGACACCTTAGCTCAGTGGATAAGAGCGCCCAACCCGGAAAGTAGGGAGATCCTGGGTTCGAGTCCCAGAGGTGCCAATATCTTTTTCTGATTTTTCTGTTTCCAGATTTTCGATTGAGTTTCGCTCATAATGTCTTCATTTAATTAAATAAAATTGATTAATTCAGTATTTTTTTAAACTTCAATTTTACGTTCTGTGTAAGTTCTATTCGAGTTCTGCTGTTTTATCATTATAGGCCAGTTGCATCAAACTGAAATAATTACAGTACTTGAATAGAATTTGAACAGAACTTTCCAGAACTGAAAATTAACTTGAAAAATTTGAAGAAATGTTAAATTTTTTTAAACAACCCAGCCTAAATATTTTTTTTATTTATGAATATGTTAATTATTTATGAATAAAGCTTCGTTCTCTTTGGACATTGATAGGTACTTACTTGCAGGGACTTTTTTCCTTTAAAATCAAAACATGATATTAAAAAAAATTATGTGTTCTGAAAAAACTTTTCTTGCAATTAAATGAAGTTTATATGTTTTTTTCCTTTGTTACAAAATTTTGCATAGCATCGGTTTTGTGAAATATCACAACGAGGGCGATAGGCGTCTATCCGCGTACTATGAAATAACATTTTTTCTCTATTTTTTTACTGTAATAAAATTAAGTTTGACAAATTTATTTTATGCTCAGTAATAAAATTGAGTATTTCGCCAATTTTGTGAAATATGGCGAGGGCGCTGCAAAATATTTATTGTTTTTTGGAACGCACAACAGTCCCAAATGCTCCCGCTGGAGCCAGTGAGACTATGTCATCCTCAATTGAGGTATGTTGTGAGGCTGAAGATAGTGGGGAGGGGAAGTAATTGGAGAAAAGGAACGTGGGAAAGTATCCTGGCTATTCAAATCTGGTCACCAAACACGGCTTTAGCCATTTCAAGTTTCATTTAATTTCCAACGTTTCAATCCTGATCGGTGGTCTTACAACAGGGCTGTACTTAGAGTATATTTCACTCTGGAACCTGCCGCAAATATACCTACTACATATTATTTCTTAATTTTTAAATAATTAATTGTGAAATAACACAAATTAATCAAATAAAATTTATTTGCACGCTGTATTCGATCCCGTGAACTTCGGATTTCGAGTCAAGAGCCTTACCGGTCACCACGCCGGCCGACATTGATAATCCACCGGGAGCACACAATACGCAAGAGTGAAATTTTACAGAAAATATATTTATTTACTATACTAGGTAGATACTTTTTTTTTATTGTTTTTGGGGTGTTATGCCGTGTTTCGCTACCTCCTTCTTTAGCCAACGTTTCGGACAGCGTTACAGTGTCCATCAAAAGCTCATCTGCCCTGACGAACTCCAAAAACAATAATAAAAAATACTTTTTGGCCGTGAAAACCTAAAAACAAACCTAGGTAGATATTTACGTAAAATTTCAAAATCCAATAAAATTTTTAAATCCAAAAAGTTTCAATATAAAAAAAATTAAAATTTCAAAATCCAAACAAAATTATTTTCAAAATCGAAAAAAATTAAATATCAAAACCAAAATTTTCCAAAATCAAAAAAATTTCAAAATGAAAAAAAATTCAAAATCCAAAAAATTTCAAATTCCAGAAATATTTTTAATTTAAAAAAACTTCAAAATCCGAAAATGTTAAACATCAAAAAAATTTCAAAATATGAAAAATTTCAAAATATGAAAAATTTCAAAATTCAAAATGTTTTAAAACCCAAAAAAAAAATTCTGAAAAAAATTCCATTTTTAAAAAATTTTTAATTAAAAAAACCGAATTTCAAATTATTAAAATAAATTCAAATTACTTACTTTAATTGGTACCTGTTCGGAAATTGTGCATCAGAAAAGATTGATGTACTCAGTGGGTAAGTACTGAACGTAGGAACTATTTTTCTATAAATACTTATTTCATGGAACCTTACAGTACGCGAGATGGATATCAAATTACGCGTCTCGACCTACACGATCCGAAAAGCTGAGTGAAAAAATTGATCGGTAAACTCCTAGAGATAAGACTCCTCCTCCCTTTTTTCCAGATAAGACTCTATTGGTTTTTATAAATTAAATTAATTGAAACACTGAAGTGTCGGCGACCAAGGTGGCTCAGTTGAAGGAGTTTTCTTTGCAAGAGGAAATTATGCGTTACGGGTATCAAATTACGCGTATCGATCTGCACAACCTGAATGGCGCAGTGAAAGATTGAGCAGGAAGCTTCTTAGTGTTTTGTTGTGTGTCCCTGTACAGGGGTGACGCGAAAGTTGATCCTCCGACAATACTCGTTTAGGCCCCCGGGAAGGTTTTTCCTGTAAAATTATAATTCAATCACCTCTTTCAATCTCTTTCAATCCAAACATCGACTAAAAGTATATCCTTAAATTTTATTTATTTTTTACATTATGTCCACACAGGAGGTCCTGAGGAAAATAATCTCCCTCAGGGCCTATGTCATTGTAGGGAATGTTGTGTGGAGGGTGTTTTTTAAGGAATAGCAGAGAAGTAAGATCTAGAAAATAGGTATGAGGAGTGGGTAGGAATCTGGGGGTCAGTTTGTTCAGGAGTGAGGGACGAATGAATCCATCCCTTCAATTGCGGTGCAAGGCGATGGGTCGAGGGATTCTGGTTGGAGAGGTCAAAAGACCTCTCTCTCGATTCGATCTGCCACGCAGTTGGTGGGCAGACCATCGGCCGCCCATACCTTGACAAACCTCACCCCATGAACCTGGACACATCTGCTAAGTTGCCAAAGGTTATATAAGGTTAACTTAGTTATATTTTGTGTACTTAGTAAACCGTATTTTCCCTACACCGACTGCATATTGTATACAAGTACGCCGGGGGTCATTCGCCAGCAGATCAACTGTCACGGAACCCCGAACAGGACGGAAGAGCGTGTTGTACGCGCAGAAACATTAAATTGAATCTTATTTAGCAACTCCGGACATTGAATATTAATGGTTACTAATTTTTACAGGAATAATGTAACTTTGTAGTCATACAAAATCTTGCAATCAATTCACTCACTTCCAACAAAAGGACGACTTTAGAAGATAGTTGATCTCAACTGTAGCCCCTTTATGGTGAAAATGGACCACTTTCAGACCTTTTTCTGCGATTGATAGCGGTCCAAAATTGGACCACATTTTTCTACCATTCGTAAAACATTAATTGTAATTATTTAAAACATTTCCATGGCGAGCCATTTATTTTAAAACGAAGCTATTGAAATGCTTTATTTATTATGAGAATATATGTCACAAATCCGAACTTCGTAGACTGTTTTAGAACGATGTTAAAAATAAATTTAGAATTTTTTTGATCAGCTGTTAACGGATAAAATTAATTCTTTTTCCATAGATATGCACCTTTCATTATCAAGTTTACCACAGACAACATATAATAAGTACTCCTTACGGCAGTTTCAAAGTAACAAACACGCAAGATTCGTGCGGTTACAAACTTTACGATTTTCTTATATTTAACGGTAAAAATCAGGTTTATTTATTGGCTACATAGCACCAAAATAAGTTTTAAGTTTCTTTTTTAAAATTCGAAGGTATGATTTTTTTTAATGTTGGTGAAAAATAAAAATAAAATGATCTTCTGAGAAATCTCTAGCAATCGACGCAAATTTATTTATTTCGGGTGTACGCTCCAATGGTTTAAATATAAGTATTATAATGCAAGAGCGTTTCCTTTCCCAGTACTGCTCACCCTCCAACAATATCTGCTGCGTGGATTCTGCGGAGATTGTGGAGCCTGCGCAGACCTGCCCGCCTCTGCCATCCTCAGCCTTCAGCCATCGGAAGACGGGCTCGAAGGCACAAGACTGTAAGTTGCATTGCACCGCATTTGTTTTGACACTAATAATAAAGTAAACGTTTGAGATGACTTCGTGCCTAGATAATATAATTTGTTGGAAGCATTTGAGGGAAGACTGTATGTCCGAAGGCTCACAGAGAATAAGTGACAATTCTATTTCTAATGAGTCTAGTTTTTGCACTGTTAATTCGTGGTGGAATTCCATTGTATTATAATTTGAAATTAAAACACTTTTGCACTTTTTTCCACTAATTTATTTACACCAGGACCGGTTTCATCCTACTACGGACATTTTCAGACTGGTAGTTGAAATTCTTATGCTATGGCATTTATACAAACTTAAGCAGGGGTACACAACATTGTCTCTATATAATGAATGTTTCTATTTTGTTAATTTAAGGTATTATAAGTTATTTGTTAATTTAAGGTACATCTAGGTAATTATAAAGTTAATTATTAAAATTATGAATGATTTTACATAGTAAATGGATATTTTTAATTCACATGAATATATATATTTTTAACATGAATATTATATTTTTAATTCACATGAATATATATATATTCATCTGAATTAAAAATATCCATTTACTATGTAAAATCATTCATAATTTTAATAATTAACTTTATAATTACCTAGATGTACCTTAAATTAACAAATAACTTATAATACCTTAAATTAACAAAATAGAAACATTCATTATATAGAGACAATGTTGTGTACCCCTGCTTAAGTTTGTATAAATGCCAAAGCATAAGAATTTCAACTACCAGTCTGAAAATGTCCGTAGTAGGATGAAACCGGTCCTGGTGTAAATAAATTAGTGGAAAAAAGTGCAAAAGTGTTTTAATTTCAAATTATAATTCTATTTCCTTATTGTGGAAAGAAGACATTCGCCCATCCCGATTGCATTTACACAGGCACATTTATACATTTGTATTTGCAGCACACCCTTCATCCTTACATTGTTTTTTACAAATAACTATATTATGACTTGGCCAATAAGGTATTCTTCACAGACAACAAACAGCCGTAGTCTTTTGAGGAGATAGTCTCCCAGCCTGACACAATCTCATTGATGTTATACTTTCTATTTTTGACTTCAGTGAGAAACGTAATACGATGTAAACAGTGTCAGGAAGAGTGAATAGTGCTTTTTCAGTTTGTATTAAACATTTTGCCATAACCCCTATTTATTATTAAAAACATTAAAATTATTCTACGACACAACATATTTGTTTTGGCTGTTATCTTTTAGTATGATTGCAAGATTCAAACCCGAACTAAAAACTACGTTTACATTCTAACTGTTGAATTTAAATTGACGTTTATATTGCATGTATCGATCGTCCAGTTGATTAGTCAGACATTTCCGAATAATCGAAATTTGAGTTGAATATTCATTTCTGTAAAAGTGTACCCTCTATCTGGTACAATAATCAGATTACCGGCAAACACCATCAAATCAATTACAATGCAGGAAAACTTGTAGCGAAATAAACAAAAATGTTTTCTGGGTAGGTATTTAGTAGGAAATTTTAAAATGTGAAACTATTGTAAAGGGCCGTTATACCTCCCGATGTTATTTTATGGCAAGTTAGTATGGAAAACACAGACACGTGTAAATAATATTTGATTTATTGTTAGCATTCCTCATTATCTCAAAACTTAGTATTTGGAGATGTCTGACTAATCAACTGAACGATCGACATAAAAAAATATGTATTCTCGTTATTTGCAGACTGCTTAGATCTCCGCGAGAAGCTGTACCCGTGCCAGCAGGACGGGAGTAGGGGGGACCTCTGCGGACCCGACCCTCAGAAACACAATCCACGGTACCTGGTGGTCCCCTTTACTAAAGCCAGTGCCACGGAGATCCAACGTTTTGTGAGTCAATTACATACAATAGTAGAATATTATAATATCGTTGAAAGACAATCATTTAATATAATGTTGTGACAACAGACAAGAGAGAAATAACAGTTTGTTTTAAACGAACAATATTAAACATACTAATTACGGTTGTCTGTGATGATGTGAGTGATGTTATGTATTAAGTAATGTATAAGTAATGTATTAGTAATGTATTATGTAGTAAGTGCGTGATGTGATATATGAAGTATTCCTGCGCATACCTAAACTATTAATTTTTAAAATTGGAACTGATAAGCCTGAATTATACCAGACAAGCCATAAAACAGGTAAACAATTTATTTTAATGATTTAAAAAACCCAAGTTTAACATGTGTATTTCTTTTGTTTTAATTTGTGAAGAAGGTAATTATTTATTTATTTGATGTTTTACACCATGCTGCACTTTCACATGTTTTATTATTAAGACAAAAAACATCTAAATTTCGAAAAAAATATCAAACAAAATTAATAAAAACAGTGTATTAGGAAAAAGTTTATTAATTTGTGAAACTCTACTGTAAACACCGTTAAGGGGGAATTAACGAAAACCGAAATAATATTTCGGGGTAGAGGAATGAAGTAATTTGAACCGGGGAACCTGCTACGCGCTTGGTGATAACAGTACGAAGTCAAAGCAGCGAACAAATCCATCAGACTAGATGGTACCCTTGAGTAAGGTTTGAACATGAAACGCTTAATAATGGGCGTCTTTCAAATTATGTTTATTTAGTTGAATGTGCATGTTTTAGGTAAATTTCTTGGCAAAGTTCATGATTTTATGATTCTTATCAGATTTCGATGAAACTTGTTTGATAAATTATTCGATACAATCAACTACACTGCTAGACGGTAGGCAGTAGCTTATGACTCGTAACCGATATGTTCTTCATTGACAGTTGTCAAAACAATACGGTATTCAATTACGCATCATTTTCATAATACGTGATCATTATTATATCTGAATATATTGGCAAGATAAATAAAATATCGGTAATTTTCAATTTTTATTAATATTGTTGCAATGCCATTACAAGGATATTAGAGCAAATTCTTCTCAAAATAACTTTAGTATTTGCGAGTCGATTTCGGTAATGAATGAACAAGTGCGATCTAAAAATAATATTATTTGCAATGTGCCTGAAAGTATTAACATATTGGATGGACAGAAGCCGGCAGGATTTTGGATGACCAGGCAGCTGTCACCAGTTTAATCAGTGAAATCGACAAATCAGCAAATGAAAATATTTCAAAATTTTACAGAATTGGAAAATTATCAAGTAGCAAGCCTAGACCAATAAAAATCGATCTACAGAATTCAATGCAATTGAGAAATATTCCTTACACACATCTCCTGATAAAAAATCTGAGTTTTTGACCTTGGCGCACTTGAGCTTTCGCCGCCATCTTGAAAAAAGCCAGCCGAAATCGCGCCAAAATCTAGTTTTTCTCAAATATCTCGTTCCCAATGAAAATTTTGGCTAAAGTAGTTTGACAAATTTAGTAAAACATAAAATTACCTACAATTTTTATACAGATAATTTTCTTCTATCTCCAATAAGTATTGAGATATACAGTCGTAAAAATGCGTATAAGTTTATAAAAACAGGTAAATCGCACGACTAGATTTGGTTTTTGTACGTACCTCGTTTGCAGTACAATTTTATGAAAACATTTTTGAAATCAATTTTGTAGAGAATAAAATTTCTAAAAAAAAAAGACTTAAGAATAAAATTTCTAAAAAAAAAGGTTTTGTATTTTTTTTACTGATATGTTTATACTAAAGTATAAACAAATATCGGTAAGTGAAAACAGAAGTTTTATCACGATTAATTACCACGTTATTCGAATTTTGTTTACATTACATTTTTACATTTTGTAAATAAATATTTACAAGAGAGGGGGTCACTCCCCCCCTCCCCCTCATTGTCATTGTTAGATTGTCAGTTTTCACAGGAACAGTTAATGGAGTCTTAAAAGGAGTCTTTCGGCCTAACATAAAAACTGTCAGAGCGAGACTTTAAAGGCACAACTGCTCTTTGTTAGAGAAAAGTAGTAGTGTGCTTCAAAATTACAGGCTGTAAAATAATTACTAACCAGTGGTATAAAGATAGGAGCTCCAACCCCCTGGAGGGAAGTTTTGGGATTGTAAGCTGCTACATATATTATTAGAGAAGATATTCGATCCAAAGTGTACACATTGAAAAATTAGTCCATCAGATGACTTTCTTCGAGGTGTTAACTCCATGATTCCACGGACAGGGTTTTATGAGAGAGTGATAGGCAAAAGCAAACATGGCGAGACAGCAGAATGGAAAAGGAAATGTGTTGGCTTAATGCATGCACTGATATCAGCATCATCTTTCATTTATCACTGCTATCGTAGGTGCTTATACGACGAGACAGAATTTTTTTCTCAAAAAAGCTTATTGTTGCTACCTCAGCCCTCGGATTTTCATGTTCTTACAAACAGGCAACTCGACTTGAACAGTTTGCCATTCTTCATCCGGAAATTCCAACTTAAGATAATGCTTTTATGCAATTTGTATTTCATAATGTAGATTTTAATATAGACTCTTTGGATGGACGTAAAACATTTCATGCAATGGGAGGGATTGTAGCTGTGACCCTTAATACATCTGTAGGGCCAGATCAAAACATTCAGCGTAAACAGCGTTTATTATCAAGGGAACTAGTGGGAAAATTGGGTTCCGTTAAATTGAAATCTTTTCATGGAGTGCAGAAAGAACCATTCTCGTTTAATTTCATTACTCGAAGCCTCATTTGAACGATCGCAAATAACGACAGTACAAGCTGAATAGGATGCTGACGTTCTCATAATAACCACAGAAAATTTGTTGTCATCTCAACATGATGCAGTCATAATCATTGGTCAGGATATCGACCTGTTAGTACTCTTCACAGTCCTCTCACCCTCAAACGTATATTACCAAAAAGTTGGTAAAGTAAAAGTGATCGTTGCTGAATTTTATATCATGCCAACGCAAAAAAGGTTGCGCTGGAAAGTGCACATGTAGAAAGTCGGGTTTGAAATGCTCCATACCCTAAATTCACTGTAATGGCAGCTCGTGCGAGAATGCTGTGGAAGCCTTCGTTCATGATGATGACTAAATTGAAGCTGTTCGGGGCCCGAAAGTGGTAGTAAGAAACTATAGTCAATAGTCACAAATCTTAAGAAAATATATTTTTTTATTCTTTTTTATCACATCTATGTACCTTTATTAATAATTTTATTTATTTGTTGTGATAACATTGATGGTTAATGTTTCTGTTAACAATTGTCATTGAAATAAGGCGTATTTAACGTGTTATTTCAATGACAATTGTTAAAAAAAGAATAATCAAGATTAAAACACTTTTGACCTAATTTTAGTGTAATTTTTGCATTAGAACCTCGATATCTAATTGAGATAAAAACATTAAACATATATCTACGTCTTTTATCAAATTTTCTTCTCTACAAAATTTATTGCATTAATTTTTTTATAAAATTGTATTGGAAAAGAGATACGCACCAAAAACCAAACGGAGTCGAGCAATTTACCTGTTTTCATAAACTTATAGACATTTTTACGACTGCGTATCTCGATATTTATTAGAGATAGAAGAATAATTTTAACATAAAAATTATAGGTAATTTTATGTTCTACTAAATTTGCAAGTCTACTTTAGCCAAAATTTTTATTGAAAATGAGATATTTGAGAAAAACTAGATTTTGGTGCGATTTCGGTTAGTTTTTTTCAAGATGGCGGCAAAAGCTCAAGTGCGCCAAGGTCGAAAACTCAGATTTTTCATCGGGAGATGAGTGTATAAAACATATAAAAAAATTGGGACTACCGGAATAATTCCGATCTGGGCGTTAAATAAATAAATAAATAAAATAAATGTCCTTTCCCATGCGTCCCCATTCCCCTCCCGCGTTCCCCTTCTACCTTCACCGCCTTCCCCTCCCTCGTCACCAGCAATCCTTCACAAACACTTCTTGAAATATAAGAGAATACCACTCCTTAGTAAATAATATGTTTTTCCTTAATTTGATCTGTATTTTTGAACAACTTCTTTGCTGCGTCTGAGTGATTTTGGAGTGTCACGAAAATTCCGATTTCCGAGGCGAATATTAAAAAATAGTTACATCCCAAGATATGCCCTTGATATTATGGCCTAGGAAACTACAAAAATATTTCATACGTTCTTTAGTTTACATTAAAAACCTGCGGCAGCAATGTGAACTAACATGTTTCAATATGAAATAGCACAATTTGTTGGTAATTCACATTTGGTAGTTTTAATTATTGCTTGCAAGGTTCGCTAGATTCATGCCGGGAGATTTATGGTGAGGATCGTTTCGTGTTTTTTCTTAATTTTTATCTCTTTATCCATACCCAATAAACAAGAAGTTTGACTTCTGTCGCGGACTCCACGCACACACTTTTTTATTTATTTTTTATATTAAATAGATTTCAACAATTTTTCTCGTTAATCCAATAATTTAATTTTTAGGAGTATGTCGATCGATTTCTTTTTGTTTGTTTGCAACCTATTTTACAATTTTGTTACTTTTTATAACTTTGTAACTCATTTTATCTTAACATAATTTATAAGGTATATCATTGTTACAACTAACATAACTGTATAATTAGAAATTTAAGTAAAAGCCCAGTAGGGCTAAATAAATACTTCGAATAATAATACTACAATTCTGCTGAAGGGGCACTCTAAAACATTATATGCCGCTGGCGCTGGTTCTAGACTAGACAGCCGCCGCTATTAGTAAAAAAGTCAACTTGGTTCTGAAACAATACATAATAACATAACGACGTTCCTTTAGTTTGACCTCTTTTCTGATGTGCCATTTGTAAAATTTGACGTCCGCCCGCTTCGAAACCATCTCGCGTACTGACGGCAAAAAGCTAGCGTCGTGGTTTATATAACAACGTGATGCGAGAAACAACATCGTTATATTGAAAAAACTGTTTTTATTTATTTATGTATTGTTTTAATGCTTTTTAAAATAATTTTATACTAGTCATTTAGAAAACATTGATGTGGTGATGATGTATATTTTTTATAATTCTCTTGTATTTAGAATTAAAGATATAATCGAACTTTAAGCTATTTTTAGAGGTTCTGTAAATATTTTTTTACGCATTTGTTTTAAAGATTTTAACACGTTTTATTTTATAATCATTTAGAAGAATAATTTATTTGTTCTAAACATAATTTTATTTTCTAATAAACAATATAGAAATTTTCTAAAAACTGCATCAAAAACCGCAATTATGCTGCGTTCGCGGTAATATACCCTTAAAGAGATAGATATGTTTTGCTGGTTTGCCCGAAGTAAGATCAAATCCACATATATCACACTTTTATCACTTTAGTGCATGTATGTCCTTATCTCGTCTGTATGGGGAATTTCAAGGGAACTATATCAGCGGCCTGTTGAGGGGCGTTGTGAGACAGGTTAAGGAAGAGGTCCGGATTAAGACTCCGCTATTCCTACACAGAATTTGCGATTTGGTCCTTTCTATCAGAAATATTTTGTTAAATTTCCTACAGAGGTTCCATCGTCGCCCCAAAATAAATAATGAAATAAAATTTCCTGCATTAGCGCCATCTATTAAAATGATTGCAAACTAACACTATTTTTTCCAATATGAGTTTATGGCGGCGGCGGCGGATAGTCGGGGGCGGCTATCCCACGGTTCCACAAACTTTGGATATTAAGTTGGCAAAAAAATAAATATTTTTTAAATTTTATAATAAAATGTACTAAATTCAAAATTTAATAGTTTATGTACACAAATATATTTTTATAAAATCAATATATTTAAAAAAAAAAAGAAATTAATGAAGGTTTTTCTTATAAGGTTATCTACACAGGGAGTCCGGGGTTAAAGTGCATAAATTTCAGGGGGAGATTCTACATGACGGTAGAAGTAAAAAATACAACTTTTTTCGAAATTTCAATGTTTTTTTTCCTTAAAAAAAAATTTTTCCAATGAAGAATATACTTTTTTCTTTACAAAAAATTCAATTTTCGTACACGAAAACCACCTTAAAACGTTAGAATTTTGAAAAAAGTCATTTTTCTTTTTTACTTGTACTATCATGTAGAATCACCTTTCTTGCGCACTTTACCCCCGGACACTTAAGTATAAAAAAATATAATTTGTATTCATATATATTATCTACTTTTGTTTATTTATATAAATTATATAAACGTATACATTTTTGATGTTTATCATATTTTGTATAACGAAGATAATTTATACGTTTATAAGCTTTTTTATCGGGGTTGGGTCGTAAGTGCCTCTTAAGGACTTATAAATAAGAAAACTTTTTGTAATTGTTTATTTATTCATTTAAACTTAAACGATTCAATGATTACAAAAAATAATATAACATGAATGCATCTTAAAATTACATTCCTACAACTTTTTTTTAATGATGTACTCTCACAAAAAAACAGTATCTGTATTTATGTGTGGGGGGGGGGGGGCTTTATTTATTCACAAAGGTAAAATTTTTTTTTACTACGATTACTATTTATAGTTTAAGTTATCTGTAAACTTTAAATTTAATTTTGAACTTTATTGGTTATAATTTACGATCTACTTTTAACTTCTCTTAATCTTATTTGTTTAAATTGTCGAATATAATTTAATCAAAAACATAAAACCTATAGCCAATGCTTTGAGAATTACCTCTCCGGCCAATCAGTTTCTTAGCTTTCATTTGTTCTTGTATTTTTTTTTGTTCACGTATACACGTACATCAGATTTACTGTAGTAAAAAATAAAGTTAAAATATATTTATTTTCATAACACGATAGTTTTATCGAAAATCTTAAATCCATTTTACCTTCCTACATTATCTACACCATCCTAAACGTTTTCCCGTTGTTCGTGGAACCTATAACAAAATAAAATCCTTGATTGTGACTACATTTCAAGAAGAGACATTTTAAATAGAAGTGAAGGGCTTAAATGATTTTATTGTTACCTCAGGGTTTCAACATCTTTACAAGATGTGGACAAAACGTTCTCCAGTTAAGTATAGTTGGATCTGAAATATAATTAAAGAGTTTATTTTAGAAATCCCTGAGGCGTATGTGTGGTAAAACCATGTATGATCGTGTGAGAAATGTGGATATCCGCAAAGAATGTAAGGCTGATGTAAGCATAATGAGTAAGATTAAAACGTAACCCTCAAATGTATGGGCATCTTTTTTTTTCACATGAGCTCCACACAGGGGGCCCCTAGAAAAATAATTTCCCTCAGGGCCTATGTCATCTTTGGGGATGCTGTGTGGAGGGTGGAGGGGTAGGAAGGAGAGAAAGTTCTGGGAAGGAAAAGGGTATAAGGGATGGGTAGAAAAAAACCCGGGCACCCCTGCTAAATCACCAAACGTAGCGAAACACTTGGGGTGACCTACGGCAGAGGTGTTGATCTAGAGCGAATGAACGAAGAAAGTAGTAGAAAGAAGAATACATGACGCAAATGTGAATGGTAGAAGAAGGCTGGGACACCCGAGCCTTCACTTGATTGTGAATCAGATGCTTTAGTCGGGCCATGTCGAAAATCAGAATAATAGAAGAGTATGTATGAGACGATGTATGAATGTGAGTGAGGCAAAGAGTGTGTGCCAAGACCAAATTGTTAGGCGTTCCGTCCTCTCTGCCAATCCCTGCGGGGAAACGGCGTGACGGTTAGTGACGGACGTGACATCCATAAATTACCTCACAAATTAAAGGGGGGGGGGAGTAGAGAAGTGTGACATTGTGTGACAAGGGGTATGGGTCATCAGTTCTGTGACATCACATGTAAAAATCTAAATTATTAAAACGCAAAAAATTTTTAGATATAAACTTGCAAAATATGTGACGTCACACTAGGGGGGAGGGGGTCTCACAAATTTGACGATGTGTGACAGGGACGGGGGGGAGGATGGTAAAAAAATCATGAAATTCGTGTGAAGTAATTTATGGATGGTCCCTTAGTTAGTTAGTTAGTTATTTAAAATAGATCGCCTAAAAAATTAGATTATCTTCAAATGGACGCATTCTGGAATAAATAAGTACGTAACTATGAAATAATAGAAAATCTAATTTTTACTGGAAAAAAAAATATTATTTAATAATAATAATATCAATCACTTATTAAATTAAAGTTTGAAGACCATATCGTCTCTCGAATGCATCCAGAAAGTATGCATCCACCGAGTAAAAGGTTATTATTATGTGTACGAAATCTTCGGCAGATCCGGGAACTGACCAAGGCGCTTTCTACGTATTCCAGATACCTACATTGTAAACAAACATTTTACTTGCCTCGTATAAGCTCGTATAGAAGGATATCGTTGTTTGTTCTGTTGAAATAATGTGTTCTAGTGACGGAGCTTCTTTTGACATTTATTTACGTAATAAATTATCTACAACTATCGGAAATAGAACACAGAAAATGTTTCTAAAATTTATTTTGGTTAGAAATGAGCAAAATTATTTTTCGTTTATTTTCCATTTTCGGAAAACAATATTATTATTTTCGATAATTTATAATGCGTACAGAACCACACAGACAGCTTTCTGCGGAGCGAATGACCAATATTTGAAAAGCAGATAACTTACACACGCGTTAGAGTGATATAGGCTGTAAAATTGGTATTAATAATTAAATCACGTAAGCGACTGTTGTTAAAATATTTAATTAATCAAGACGTATTTAAAACTGGAACGTATCTTAAGTATCATTTAAAGAAACATTGTGAATTTTTTCACAAATATAACTTGTAAAATAAAAGAAATAGACTTGTTTAAAATAATTTTCGGAGCACACTTTGCGATTTTTTTCTTTTTGTCTTTCTGTAACTCCGGTTCAATGAAATTTTGCTATGAATTAAAGTGTCACTGAGTTTGTTTGGCAAATTGAGAAAATATTTTTTTTTCCACATTAGCTCCACACAGGAGGCCTGAAGAAAATAATTTCTCTTAGGGCCTATGTCATCTAAGGGAATGCTGTGAGGAGGGTTTTTTTAAGGAAAGGAAGGAGAGGTAGTTCTGGGGAGGATATAGGTATGAGAGGTGGGTAGGAATCTGGAGGTCAGTGTGTCAATCCATCCCTGTAAAGGTGGTGCAAGGCGGTGGGTCGAGAGATCCTGGCTGGAGAGAATAAAAGACCTCCCTCAACCAGCCTCTCTCGATCCTGCCCACCACACACACGGCAGGTAGGCAGACGCTTCAGCCGCCAAGACCTGGACAAACCTCACCCCATGAACCCGGGCACCCCTAGAAATTCACTAAACGTAGAGAACCACTTGAGGTGACCTACGGCAGAGATGTTGGTTATTCAATAAATGGTTCTAGGGGTGGCGGTACCCATACCCGCCTCCCTGCGAAATTATGTTTTTAACAGAAAATTTGCAATTTCTGTTGCAATTTTTTAAATTGTTTTGTCGTGATTTCAGTACAAACCCATTGATGTAGTTTCACTTTTTTACTTCCCGTTATTCCAATGTGACCCCAACACTCCCATCGCTCCAACCCCGAACAATTGTAATCTACGAATCCGGTCCCCACATACTTCTACTTAAGTGATAATTGTGGGAGACGTTTCGACGAGATATTAGTACGCAATAGAGCCTCTACGACTATCCCACGGGTCTGTTCTAGTTTTAAAAAAATTACTTTGGATTTGTTACACATAATAATAATCATTACTATTATTTAAGATTTATTTATTTATTTATTCATTGGAAAATGAAATAATGCATTAATATATAAACTGCACATCTCACTAGGGCATCCTGTATCGAGATGTGCAGTTTTACAATGCGTCCCTTAGGATGGGCGTACGCTGAGACATCGGTCGCGCAGCATGTTCAGCGCAGTTGTGGAATGTATGAGAAACATGCACGTCTCAGCGTATGTCGCTTCATACACTTCCATACAACACAATAACCAAAACTATCTTGCGTTGAACATGCTGCGCGACCGATGTCTCAGCGTACGCCCATCCTTAAGGTGCGATTCCGAGCAACGCGGCAGTCGGCAGACGGCAGCGGCAGACGTCGACTGCAGTGCCGCCGACGGCCGACGGCACTACTTAACTGTATGAACTTGTATTGGACCGTTTCCGACACACCATTGCAAGTGCCGCGCGGCACTTGCAGTCGACGACTGACGCGTGGCGGCAGACGGCACTCGAGCGCAAACATAGTACTGCTGTCGACTTCCGATAGTTTCCGACGTTTTTGGAGCAAGATCAATATAAATTTAAGGGATTACAAAATTAAACTGATTTTTATTTACACGGCAACTTCTGAAAACGTCTTCACTCTCATTTAGGTGTCTTTTTATCAAAGTTTCATAAAAGCCTTCTTCGAGTCTACTTAAGTTTTTTATAGTTTTTTTTATTTTATTATTAATTTATATAAATATACATGCAATATATTGCTGTGATGAGTAAATACATTTTCAGGTTACAATCGGATTTAATACAAATTATTAAATACTAACATGCAACATTGATCAGAAACTGTATGAACATATATACATATGTAAGTACATTGGCAGTATAGGCTTTCTACTTGAGTAATATAGAATAATAAATCATCGTCATCTTCTTCTTCTTGCAATAACACTTGCAGCATTTTATTATTCATAATTTTATATGGAAGACATAACCGTCGGCAGTAATGCAGCGGACGCAACTGCAGTGCCGTCACTGCCGTCGACTTCGGAACCTACCCGACAGTGCCGTCTGCCGTCGGCTGCACTGCAGTCGACGTCTGCCGCTGCCGTCTGCCGACTGCCGCGTTGCTCGGAATCGCACCTTTAGCTTACAACACCGCTTAAGTCATTTTTATCAACTTTACAGAAGACGTAAAAAACTGCGCGGTGTTGAGAGGCCAACCGACTTGCGCGCTGTCACTACTTTTCGAATTACGGCTTCTGATTGACTGAAATCTATATCATGAGACCAATGGTTAGACGCGCAATGTGCAGCTCCATCTAAAGGCATTAAAATGTGAAAATCGCCAATTTTCGACTTGAGCGTTGTTGTAAGCTAAGGGACGAATGGTGGAATTAAAAGAAAACATACATATAAACTTAGGCCCCGTAACCGCTCTCGAAAAGAAGAAGATGGAGAGATATGTAATTACGGATGTTGGAGAGAGAGCGCTAATATTGAAATCAATAAAATTTAAGCGAAAATTACGAAAAAGCTAAAATAAAATAAAATAAAACATGACTTTTTTTAAAATAGAGCAAAAATCTCGTGGAACGTATCGTAATCTTTGCGATTTTTTCTATCGAGGGAATTTCATATAATTTGCGTTTCGGCGTGGAACGTATCTTGATATTATCTTCAAAAATAACATTTATTTTTTTAAGAGCTAAAAACTTCAAAAATGTTTAAAGGAGATATGTAAGAAATCGGTCGAAATTCGAATAGCGGTGGCTTAATAAAATTAAAGATAATTTAAACATTTTAATATAATATTATTACAACATAGTTATTATACAATATTGTGTGTTTTCCAGGGATTTGTGTCTGTCGGGTTACCAGTCTACCTGATAAGTGAGCGCTGGCTCCTTACCAAAGCATCACACTGGGACTCTCTGCTACGGTAAGTTCCACTAGTAACTTAAAATACCCTCACCTCAAGTCTCATCTGCTCCCCTCTGGAGCCAGTGAGACCATGGCATCCCAAATCGGGGTGTGTTGTGTGGATGAAGGTAAGTGTGGAAAGGAGATAGGGAAGAGGAAGGTGGGGAAGAACATGGATTTTCAGATCTAGTCACCAAACAATTACAAGTTGGGAGAAGGATGGGTACCGCCGCCCTGGGAATCATTTATTGGATAATCACATCAAATGGTTCGCTACATTTGGTGACTTAGTTCCCGGGTTCATGGAGTTAGTTTTGTCCTGCTCTTGGCGGCGGATGCATCTACCCACCACTTACATGGCAGGCCGGATCGGGATTACATAGGTCCCGAGGAAAATAATTCTCCTCAGGGCCTACAGGGTCGTATTTGGGAATGCTGTGTGAAGGGTCTTTTTAGGAAAGAAAGGAGTTGAAGTTTTGGGAAGGCAAAGGGTACGAGCGGTGGGTAGGAATCTGAGGGTCAGTGTATTCAGGAGTGAAGGACGCATGAATCCATTCCTCCCACTGCGGTGCAAGGCAATATTCTGAAAGAGTACGGCTTGAGACGTCAAAAGGACTCGCTCAACCATTATTTCGATCCGGCCTACCACGCACTTGGTGGGCAGACGCATCCGCCGCCAAGAGCCGGACAAATCACACACCATGCACCCGGGCACCCCTGCTAAGTCACCGAGCAGCGAACCACTTGGAATGATCTTTGGCAGAGGTGTTGGTTATCCAATAAATGGTTCCCGGGGCGGCGGTACCCATAACCGCCTTGAAAATTGCAGATTATTTTTTTTGTTTTATAATTAATTAATTTAAAAAAAAAATGAAGTTTGAGAGTAGTTCCAGAGTAAAAGATACTCTCAGTATCGCCCTGGTGTAAGACCACCATTCAGAATTGAAACGTCGCAATACGTAGTAAGCAGTGTTAGGTGACTAGATCTGAATAGGCAGGTATTTCCCACACCTTCATCTTCCCATCTCTTTCCTCTTCCCCATCTCCTTCCTTTCCCTTCGGCCTCACAACATACCCCAATTGGGGATGACATAGTCTTAGTGGGTTCCGAGTAGAAGCAGTTGGGACTAAAAAATAGCTAAATAATACATTTCTGTTAATTTAAGTTGTCTTCAGTAAGTTATCATGAAATAATATTCACATTCTCAATTAGAGTTTTATGTTTGTAAGTAACTAAATAATAAATTAATGAACCTTAGAAAATGTTGCCTCATATTTTTCAACGGCCCAATTTAATGAGAGTAAAATAGAAAGTTGTGGACGAAGCAGGAGAGGAAGTTGTTATAATCGATGACTATATAAACTGGCGCACCTCTTCACCAAACGTGGAGAATTCATCTGAAGCCCCCGTAGTAGATATACGAGTACTAAATATGTGGCGCTGTTCGGCCTACCTTGGAGATGCAGTGCCTCGCAGATGTTCGCAGAAGGAAGGGTACATGGGTTCGCTTCTTGCGCCACAGAATAGCCGGGACGAGTCAGCGCTACCAAATATCGCAAAACACTCTCCTGGATGACCAGGCCGTGGCACAGTGGCATAGCGCGCCCTTACACCAAACATGAAGAAATTACTTAAAGCCTCTGTAGTATACAAATACTAAATATGTTAACCATTATGTTTTATTTTAGATTTTATTTTATTATGTTATTACATCTTATTATGTTTTTTTTATCCTATCTTGCATATCCCATTTAATGTAATTATTTAATGGAATTTTATAAATGTATGCTTTTATATGGCTGACAGAGTATTGCACTCACCGCTCGGTTCGGTTGAAATAAACACTATTATTATTATTATAAATCATGCATAAAACAACGCCAAACTAACTAAACATTTTGATTACAATTTCTTATTGAAAATACAATAATATTTTTGCAAAGGGCAAATTACTATTGTGTAAATCGTGGTCGGTTACTAATTCCAATAAAATGTTAATAATTCTGTTGATTGAATGTTGATTGGTTGCAGGCGGGGTCTTGATGATACCACCCCTTCTTCAGAGGTGGTTTTCTCCGTCATCAGGACAGTGACCCATCCCCAGTATATCCGCAGGAGAAGAACTGTGTCAGCAACTAATAATATACTTCTTGCGGAGATGGACAGGCCGTAAGCATCAAACATCAATAATAAATTACTTATCAATTTGCGCATTAATTTTATGACCTCCGTGGTAGAGCTCGCGGGTTCGAAAATCGATGTGAGCATTTTTTGGTTGATAAATATTGCACAAACCTATACAGGGTGTGACAGCACGTACCCGAAGGAGTTAAACAAGCGATTCCTGAGCATATTTGGAGTATAAAAAGTAGATAGTCATTTTTAATTGAAAAATAAATCTTCCGACAGCAAAATGACATTAAATTTTTTTACTCCTCCTCCGGGACGTGTTGTTAATTCTGTAGGTAATTTATCAAAATATGTTAATTTTACAATACTTTCCAGAGCAGTAGCATTACTCAGTAATGCCTCTCCACACGGGAGGCCCTGAGGAAAATAATTCCTTCAGAGCCTCTGTCATCTGAGATGCTGTGGAGGGTCTTTGAGGAGAGGAAGGAATGAACAATGGCCTTAAAGAGACCAATTTTGTAGGAAGGAGGAAACACAGAGGTCGGCAAACTGTTCCACAGCCGAGCTGTTGAACTCAAGAACAAGCCGAAGAAGCGACCCGTTTTCATGTGACAAATATCAATCGTGTACATATGTTGGGCGCGCGTTTGGCGCATTTCCCGACTATCCACCGATTTCGAGGGATCAATGACTCTGTTTCCGGAGCATCTTACATTGAAATACCGGTAGAACTAGGATAGCATTCCCACTTGACGCCTGTGCTCTAAAGATTGCAACCCGTTTGTTTAGATAGGAAAGAACATTATTTGAAATGGCTTAAGCCGTGTTTGACGATCATCATGAATAACATATTTAATATGGAATAGCTGGAATAATGGGTGTACTGTACAGGGCCCGCGGATACTTTAATAGTACACAACTGTACACCCTCGCGGTTTGTACACTCTGTACAAATCGCGAATTCGCCCCACGATTGAATTTTTTCTGCCACCTCTGGTCTGGAGCCCCAAAACACCTGAAAAAAAAACCCTCGACTTGTCCGTTTGATGGACTTAACTTGATGGTCCTAACTTTACAAACGGATTGCAAACTTTAGAACACAGGCGTCGGGTGGGAATGCTATCCTTGTTCTACCAATATTTCAATAGAAGACGCTCCAAGGTTCTAGCGTCATTGATCCCCTCGGCACTGGTGCATAGTCGGGAAACACGTCAAACGCGTGCCCAACACATGTACACGGTTGACATTTGTCACTTGAGAACGGGTCGTTTCTTCGACTCGTTCCTGTGTTCAACAGCTCGGCTGTGGAACGATTTACCGGCCTCCATGTTTCCACCTTTCTACAACTCTTAGTCTCTTAAGACCAATGTTTATTCCTTCCTCTCCTCAAAACTCTCCACACAGCATCTCGTATGACATAGGCCCTGAGGAAATTATTTTAATTATTATCAGGGCCTCCTGTGTGGAGTTAATGTAAAAACAACTACTCTACCTTTCTCTTCAACTATTTCCCCTCCCTCAATCTCTTCATAATATATCGCAAATAGCGGATGCCGTAGTTCCCCTGGCTCCAGGCAGTAGTGACCTACCTACCTAACTGCCTATATTAAATAATAAAATGAATGATAGAGTAACTCTGTGGTGGTGTTTCAGGGTCCCCTTCAGTTGGAGGTATCGGCCTGTCTGTCTGCACACGGCGCAGGACTCTGTGGGAGGACTGACACTCACTACGTGGGACGGGTGGCGTGATAGGGTGAGTTTACCATCATTGGTCCAATATTATAACATTTCCTGTCCACTCTGAGCTATTTGTTCAATGAAATTTGAAGCTAGCGATTAGTGTTGGGTAGGACACCATTGCAGAATGATCTTGTATGAGGTACTCAAATACTGAAATGAGGTGTCGAGGTGTCCCACCTGAGAGGTGTTTTTTTTTTACATTAGCTCCACACAGGAGGCCCTTTGGAAAATAATTTCTCTCAGGACCTTTGTCATCTTTCGCTATTGCCACCTTCGAAATTGGAAAACGCGCCGTCCCGGTAAGACGAGAGGTCTGGGTTCGAGTCCCAGTTGCGACCATTGTTTTTTTCTGTTTTTCTGTGTCTTGTTTTCTTTCATATTTTCATTTAGATTATAAGTGTTATCTTCTTCTTCAATGATATATTACGTTGATGGGAATAACCTTCAAAAGTTATTAAAAGAGAGTTTTTCTCATAAAAAATTGAATATTCATTTAGACTTTCATAAAGCCAATAGTTCCATATGAATAAATTCGGATACATTTATCCGAGACGCTATTCAGGTTACAAACCAATTCTTTGAATGATTGTTTCCAATAAAAAGAGTAGTTGCCTATAATATGGAAAAAAGAACTAGTTGAAGATAATATTAATATCTATTTAAGTAGTTAGCTACTATTACTAACTATTAATATCTATTTAAGTAGTTAGCTACTATTACTAACTATTAATATCTATTTAAGTAGTTAGCTACTATTACTAACTATTAATATCTATTTAAGTAGTTAGCTACTATTACTAACTGTTAATATCTATTTAAGTAGTTAGCTACTATTACTAACTGTTAATATCTATTTAAGTAGTTAGCTACTATTACTAACTGTTAATATCTATTTAAGTAGTTAGCTACTATTACTAACTGTTAATATCTATTTAAGTAGTTAGCTACTATTACTAACTGTTAATATCTATTTAAGTAGTTAGCTACTATTACTAACTGTTAATATCTATTTAAGTAGTTAGCTACTATTACTAACTGTTAATATCTATTTAAGTAGTTAGCTACTATTACTAACTGTTAATATCTATTTAAGTAGTTAGCTACTATTACTAACTGTTAATATCTATTTAAGTAGTTAGCTACTATTACTAACTGTTAATATCTATTTAAGTAGTTAGCTACTATTACTAACTGTTAATATCTATTTAAGTAGTTAGCTACTATTACTAACTGTTAATATCTATTTAAGTAGTTAGCTACTATTACTAACTGTTAATATCTATTTAAGTAGTTAGCTACTATTACTAACTGTTAATATCTATTTAAGTAGTTAGCTACTATTACTAACTGTTAATATCTATTTAAGTAGTTAGCTACTATTACTAACTGTTAATATCTATTTAAGTAGTTAGCTACTATTACTAACTGTTAATATCTATTTAAGTAGTTAGCTACTATTACTAACTGTTAATATCTATTTAAGTAGTTAGCTACTATTACTAACTGTTAATATCTATTTAAGTAGTTAGCTACTATTACTAACTGTTAATATCTATTTAAGTAGTTAGCTACTATTACTAACTGTTAATATCTATTTAAGTAGTTAGCTACTATTACTAACTGTTAATATCTATTTAAGTAGTTAGCTACTATTACTAACTGTTAATATCTATTTAAGTAGTTAGCTACTATTACTAACTGTTAATATCTATTTAAGTAGTTAGCTACTATTACTAACTGTTAATATTTTTTGAAACTTTCTAAATGGGACAAAATATTTATAAGAATATTTTAATTTTGAATATTTGATAATATACAAATCAAAATGAAATTAGCGATATTATTAAATAAATAAATAAATTATGAATTTTAAAATTTATTTTAAAGTTTAAATGCTTTGTTCAATTTGGGACTCGGGTGTGGGTACCGCCGCCACGGGAACCATTTATTGGACAACCAACACCTCTGCCGCAGGTCACCCCAAGTGGTTCGCCATGTTCGGTGACTTAAGCACGGGTGCCCGGGATCACGGTGTGAGGTTTTTCACTTGGCGGTGGAAGCGTGCCGGATCGGGAGAGAATAGTTGAGGGAGTCCCTTTGACTTTTCCAGCCGTATTGACTCTGAACATCGCCTTTCACCGCAGTGGGAGGATTGATTCATACGTCTAACACTCCTGCACAAACTGACCCCCAGATTCCTACCCACCCTTAGAATCCTTGTCCTTCCCAGAATTTCTTCTCCTTCCTCTCCTCAAAAACTCTCCACACAGCATCCCCAAAGATGATCAAGGCCCTGAGGGAAAATATTTTCCCCAGACCTTCTGTGTGGAATACTAAAAAAATTTGAATGCTTCGAATGCTTTTAAAAACTTTTCTTGTTATAGTCCCCCTGGCTCTGAACAGTTGGGATCCTTGTGCGGTGTTCGTACTTAAAGCACATTTTATATTTAAGAATGTAATGTTTGCCCTCCAGCATGTCTTAAGTACGAAAAAAAATTCGTAATACCTATAATAAATAGTTGTTATTGTTCCTGTGTATATATTGTTACAGGAACCAGCGACCTTCCTGTCAGAAGAAAAGTGCGGAAGAAAGTTCCCTCCTGGCAGTGAAGGCGCATCGGGCGGAGTGACGGAAAGTCACCTATGTGTCACCAACAACATCAGTGAACTGGACTGTGTAAGTAATGGCGCAACTATTAATTAATTCAATGCACTGCTCGATGGGTATATTCTGTATTTTGATAAATCATTCATTTATTCTATTTCAATATCCCAATAATTCTCATTTCTTATTAAATTAAATACTTAAGGCCGCACTCTTGAAACGCACAGCGCTGAAAAAGAAGAAGATGGAGAGATATGTAATTACGAGTGTTGGACAGAGCGCGCTAATATGTTTAGTCGTAGAATAGCAGCGAAAATTGCGAAAAAGCTTAATAAAACATGACTCGTTTAAAATAGAGCAAAAATCTCGTGGAACGTATCTTAACTATCATTTAAAGAAACATGGTGAATTTTTTCACAAATATAACTTGTAAAATAAAAGAAATAGACTTGTTTAAAATAATTTTCGGAGCATACTTTGCGATTTTTTTCTATCGAGGAAATTTCATATAATTTGCGTTTCGGCGTGGAACGTATCTAGATATTATCTTCAAAAATAACATATATTTTTTTAAGAGCTTAAAAACTTCAAATGTTTAAGGGAGATATGTAAGAAATCGGTCGAAATACGAATAGTAGACCCTAAAAACAAAATAATATAATTTCACATTACCTTTCTAATAACATAAATAGTTCAAGGAGATCTTGTTGTATTGGTTCATTTAGTTGCAACAGTTGCTCTTGACCAGCAATCCGGATGTCACGTGTTCAAATTCATTAAATTAAATTTAATTTGATTAACTATTTTAAAAAAAAAATTACATTAGCTCCACACAGAAGGCCCTGAGGAAAACAGGGTTTTTCAGGGCCTCCTAGGTCATCTTTGGGGATGTCGTGTGGAGGGTCTTTTTAGGGAAAGGAAGGAGAGGAAGTTCTGTGAAGGAACAAGGTAAGAGGGGTGGGTAGGTATCTGGGGTTCAGTGTGTCCACGAGCGACAGACGCATGAATCCATCCCTCCCACTGCGGTACAAGGCGATGGACCGAAAAAGTCTGGCTGGTGACATAAAATGATCTCCCTCAACCAGTCGCTCCCGGTTAATGTGTATGCCGTCAAGACCAACACAAATCTCACCCCGGGAACCCCTACTAAGTCACCAAACATAGCAAACCACTTTGGGTGACCTGTGACAGGTGTATTGTTTATCCAATAAATGATTCCCATGGTGGCGGTACCCATATCCGCCTTCCAAATTATATAGATATATACAAAGTATTCTAGAGTGAAATATATTCTCAGTATCGCCCTGGTTTAAGACCACCATTCAGAATTGAAACGTTCCTTGAATGGCTTTGGCCGTGTTTGGTGACTAGATCTAAATTATAGGTTCCCCACCTTCTTCTCCCCCATCTCTTTTCCCTTCCCACTACCTTCAACCTCACAACATATCACAATTGGGGATGCCAGGAATCAACTGGGATTCTTGTGCGATATTCACAAAATAAAAATATTTAATGGCTTAAATTCACTATAATTAAATTTGGTTTTTAATTGTAAAGTTAATGAAGGTTTTCATTAGTAAGGTATCTACTTTTTCTATACAGGGTGTCCGGAAAATCGTGGTACAACCGAGAAATTGGTGTTTTACATCACTTTTGAATTGATTTAATGGAACCACATTTCTTCTTTGGCTTTTCATTTTTTAAAGTCCAAATATGGAATCTCTTTGGTCAAATTTGAAAAAAATTGGTTACCAGAGGGTACCAACTTTTTTTAAATACATTGAAACGTAGATCCGGCTCCTTAAGTTTTATAACCCTTCAGTTGCCGAAAAAAATATAACTTAAAGCTCAAACTGAGAAATAGTTTTTAGTTTGGTGTCTATGTTTGTCAATCTGATGTGGATTAGCAAGTTTCCCGCTTGTTTACGAGTTTCTGGACACCGTGTATTAGAATATTTTTATTTTTGAGATGTAATTTATTTTTAAAGAGCGTAAATTTGAATATATTTGTGCACACTGATTTTCTTAGTTTGGGACACTTTCTCTAGTCCCCTCTTACCCCGAAATGACCTCATGATACAGTATGCCATTACAAAAGCGAGGATCTCTATTCTGGTGTAACGGCACCTTATTAAAATAAATTCTTTCATATTGTGATATTTTATTAAATGCACACATGAATTTATTAAAACGAAGTTTGTGATTTGTTATAATTGTTTGATGTGAAATAGTGTAATAAGGCCTATTTGGTTTAACCGTCTCGTCTGACAACATCACAAGCAGACGCTAAGATGATAGAAACACCTGTCCCTTAGTAGATGGTTATTGAATGGCTAGTTTGTGTATTGGTGAAGTCCCATGGCTATGACAAGGGCTCTTGTGCCGTGCAGCCAAGAACTGCACACTGCGCATAAGCATTGCTTACTTTCTGACTGACTCTAATGTACGCATTGCAGGGCCATCCTTCAAAGTTCCTCTTAGCAAGCAATGGGCACAGTGCTGGTGGGTGCACACAGCTGCTGGTGGGGCTCGCCTTGGCTGGTAAGATAGAAGGCAACTGTACGGAACTCTACCTCCGGGTGTCCTCCTACATCCCATGGGTGGAGAGTGTGGTGTGGCCCTGAGCTCCCTCTGTCCGCCTGTTCTCCTACATCCCCTGAGTGGAGAGCGTGGTGTGGCGCTGAGCTCCCTCTGTCCGCTTGTTCTCCTACATTCCCTGGGTGGAGAGTGTGGTGTGGCCCTAAACTTCTTCTATCCGCCTGACCTCCTACAACCCTTGGGTGGAGAGTATGGTGTGGCCCCGAGCTCCCTCTGTCCGCCTTTCCTCCTACATCCCCTGGCTGGAGAGTGTGGTGTGGCCCTGAGCTCCTTCTATCTGCCTGACCTCCTACAACCCTTGGGTGGGGAGTGTGGGGTGGCCCTGAGCTCCCTCTGTCCGCCTGTCCTCCTGCATCCCCTAAGTGGAGAGTGTGATGTGGCCCTGAAATGGCCCTGAGCTCGTGAAAAATTGTGGGATATGAAAAATATTTGTCCAATCAGTTCCATTTGACAATTTAAATATAGTGTGTACGGAGATGTATATATATTAATCCTTTGGAGAGTTATTTTATATTCTTTTGCCTCATTTTTAACTCTGGATTCATACAATTTGTATTTTCATGTTTACTCTTTTTTAATTTTTAATAATATTTTCAATTTTTTGTAACATTACGCGTCTCAGAATAGACGTCGTCTTGTGAGGCGAGTAACTTATTAGCATTAACAGAATATTTTATCTAGTGAATGTCCGGGTTGCCGGCAATTTAATTTAATAAATTAATAAAAACAGTATTATTCTGTTAAAATATTATACTTACCTTGGGCAGATACTTTAAATCTTTTATTGTTATGAATTCTTCGTAACAAGCATTGTCCATTTTGAAAATGACACTTAAATCCAAAGCAAATTTGAGTTTATTGAATCATATTTCACGCATTAACAGACATCACAGACAACCTCAATAAGTACGTATGTTTGATTATGTACCCTTTAATGAGTTTTTGTATTTTTATGTAGGACACTATTCTGTGTCCTAACTGAGTTATTGTGACTGGATTGTTCAATGTTCACACAAAAGTGATGTCATTTGTCAAAAACCAACAGAACTAAATAAATAAATAAATGTAGATAAGTTTAAGAATTAAAGAATTTAGAATGTACTAGTGGTCGCCCAATGGTCGAAATTCGACCATAATTGTAATGTTTTTTTATGTTTGACATTCAGTAAGACCATAGACAAATAATATTAAAGACAAACAATATTAATCTATTCTCAATTTGACCATAGACTTTAACAATAAACAATAGAGTAAAGATGCGAGTGTGTGTGTCAAATACATGGTAGTGTGTGTAATGTTTTTGTTATTGATTTAATCTATTTTTATGCATAATTTTTAAAAAAATATTAGCATTCTGCACTCCTCCTCTATATAAACTATAAGTGTGCGAAATTTCATACTCCTCCGTCCGCGCAATTTTCGTAAAAAGGGGTACAAAGTTTTGGCTTCACGTATTAATATTATGATTTAAGTTTGTTTATATTAGAAATTAGGGAACACCCCAAGGTGATTTATCAATTATGAATTTGCTGCACATTTTTTAAAATTTTATTTATTTATTACATTATTAACAGACCCTTTTTGTAAATAATACAAATTTGGGTTTTTTTACGTAATTTTTACATTTTTATTAAAACTTTCTTAATTTCGGTACATTTTTAATGTCACTAGGAACTAAGCCGTGTATTTGGATTCCTTTATACAGTAAACTATTTTATATTTTTGTTTTGTTAATTTATTTAGTTAGATGTTTCTTTCTGTCTTGTATGGAAGTCTTTATTGTGTTGTGGTTTGTAAATAATAAAAATAATTTATTGTTTATCAATAAATGTAAATCTCGACCGTTTTGTGCCAGAAGGGTGAAAGATACTGTTAGTATCGCAATGGCATGGTGAAAGATCATTTAGAGAATTAGACCATATCACAGTAGCTTAGAATTTTATTTAGTAAATAGGGCAATCTAGTTCTTCCTAACTTGTGTCCTTCTAACAAATAATAATTGATTTATTATTACGTTATTTTTAAATCCTGATATTTGTGTCATTATGAAAACTTGTTATTTAAGTGAAAATTTTAATTTAGTGATTATTTGAGCGCTGTACAATAAAATAAGAAATTTTAATAAATTTTGCACAAAGGTAGTATGTTTTCTAGTTGTAACACTATTATTGTAATGAACCAGTTTGTTTTAAACTAAGAATAAAGTGACAGATTTTATTTCTCCAGACTAAAGTTATTTTGTCCAAATCCAACCCCTTCCTCTTGTTGTTGTTGTTGTTATTATTAGGGTTCTCAAATCCCGCACATTTTTCAAATCAGGATTTCGCGGGATTTTTACCAAGGGCTTTTAAATTGACATAATGTCTCAACATTTTTTATCATTTAGTATCAACGATCTTTCTTTCTAGTGCATTATTAGAAAAAACATTAAAAAATAACATAGTATATCATTTAAGAGATCTTTTCACATCAATCATCTTTGGTAATAATAATATAGTAAAAATATATTGAAAAGGTAAAATAAGGTAATTATATTTAAAGAAGGCTTCGGGAAAGAAAATTTTTAAACAATATAGATTATGGAGAGTCCTGTCACGCATATGTGACGCAATGGACTTTTGTGCTGACTCTGCTCTCTCTGCTTCCACACTAGTTGCAATTGGTGAGTCCTGTCACGCATATGTGACGCAATGGACTTTTGTGCTGACTCTGCTCTCTCTGCTTCCACACTAGTTGCAATTGGTGAGTCCTGTCACGCATATGTGACGCAATGGACTTTTGTGCTGACTCTGCTCTCTCTGCTTCCACACTAGTTGCAATTGGTGAGTCCTGTCACGCATATGTGACGCAATGGACTTTTGTGCTGACTCTGCTCTCTCTGCTTCCACACTAGTTGCAATTGGTGAGTCCTGTCACGCATATGTGACGCAATGGACTTTTGTGCTGACTCTGCTCTCTCTGCTTCCACACTAGTTGCAATTGGTGAGACTGTCATCAAGAAGGGGTGTGCTAACTGAAGGTCCCTCTGATATCTCCGTTCCGGTGGACAGTTAATCCCTCGGACAATTGATCCCCTGAAATAGTATTTCTTCAAGTAACCAAAATCGATACACTTATATCTGCAGTCATCTTGACTGAAAATCCGCTGTAAAAATATTTTTACGAAGTCTAAGACTCTTGTGCTGTTTTTTGGATAAAAGGTTATCTCAGAAGATTTTTTTTTTTACATATTTTGACGTTAGTGTATAGTGTGTGTTTATAGATATTAGACTTATAACTTGAAATAGCTTTGCCTGTGTTTGGTGACTAGATCTAAATAGCCAGTTGCATTTCCCTCCCCACCACCTTCGGCCTCAAAACACACCAAAATTGGGGATCCCACAGTCTCACTGGCTCGGAGACGGTTCGGAGAATTTGGGCCTCTTGCCGGATAAAAAAAATTATATCATATGCAAGCAGTTTTTAGCGGTTTTTTGCTAAGCCGACAGCACGTATTAGTATGTTATATTTTGTTGTTACAACAAGCTCCTTCGGAGAGTCAAAATTATTGTGAGTAAAACTATTTTTACAGCGGATTTTCAGTCAAGATGCCTGCAGATGTAAGTATATCGACTTTGGTTATACGGCCGTTTATCTTCTTTGCATACTTACTAACTTGAAGAAATAATCTTTTATGGGATCAACTGTCAGCTGGATCAACTGTTGGGGGGGTCAGCTGTCGGGGGGCCAGTTATCGCCGGATCAATTTTCAAAGAACCGATTATTTATATAAACAATGTGTGTTGGTAAAAACTTCGTAATTTTCAATCCCGCTAATCCCGCCCATGAATGTCCCGCAAATTCGCAGCATGAAATATTTAATAAATACTTGGGATTACGGGATTGTGTTCTTGTACCACTATTCCCATTCCTATTCGCCTTCATGCGACTCTCCAAGCCTCGAATCTAAAGCCTGTAGTGTAGTTCTCTGTACTCTGCACTCTCCACCTCACCCGAAGCGAACAGGTGCCGGGAACCATATGCCTTCAGCACTTCCCAGCAATCCCATTCCTGTCAGAGTGCCTTCTGAATCAGGATGGAGGGAAGTGCATCTCACAAAGGACACGCTCCTTTCCTGAATGCATTATTATACAAACACGACTTTGTGACAGAATGACGGCCACTGTGCTGGAGTGGATAAGATCCTTGAGACCATGAATCCGGATGTCACGGGTTCAAATCCCAACGTGAGCATGTAAATTATATTACAAAAAATTGTGTTGTTTCATTATTTATTCATTACCATAGAAGGCACTCTCAGTATCGCGCTGGTGAAACACGATCAATCTGAACCGTGTTTTGTGACCGCAAATGATAACCGGGCACTAACTCACCACCCTCTTCCTCACCCCGATACTTACAGCCTCACAGCATACTGCAACCGAGGATGCAATAATCTCACTGGCTCCAGATGGTTGGGAATCTTGTGCAATAAGTAATCACATAAAAATTCGAGTTCCAAATACTAGAATATATAATTTGTTTTGAATGAAGTCCACATGGGAGAGGCTCCGGGGGAAACAATTTCCTCCAAAACCTAGATATGTCATATTTGTTATTTTTGAGACTTGAAGACACCTGTGCTACAGGAGGGAGGAAACACAGAAGCCGGCAAATCATTTCACAACCGAGCTGTTGAACACAAGAACGAATGGTATGTAATGTTCGGTTCTCATGTGGTGACTGCCAGCCCTATGTAAATGTTGGGTTAGCATTTGGCGTATTTCCCGACTGTGTATCTTATGGTTCCATGACACAACCGAAGCTCGCTAAATGACAGTTAAAAAATGAAATAAATATTTTTTTTAAATTACACAATTTATGTATGAATTAATGAAATATGAAGTTAAGGCCAAAATAATTTTGAAGCAATTAAATTTCAATTTCACAAAAAGGCAAGGGAAACTAAGTCAAATTTTAATTTTATTTATTTTCAAAAACAGCACAAAACCAATTCATTGCAAAAGCGGTAAGAAAAGATATATAATAATTATATTTACAGATTCATTTAGTTAAAACAAAAGTGCTATTTCACGCATAAAATCATTGCAGGAAATGTGGAAAATATCCACATTTCCTGCAAGGCAGTTAATTAACCTTCCCCATACTAAGCTTCCAAAAATTCCGTATGCCCCGAACCAGGGGATCGAAAGCCCCCGCTTGTATTTGTACAAATCGCAAAATATACTGTGCTTTAATTGACGTCTTGTCAACCATGTGGTCCGGTGCGGAATGTGATCGGAGCTAATTACCACTCAGGCTGTAGCTAGGCCAGCGCTTTCTAAACGGTGGGATATATTTATAAATAAAAATAATTTGTAAACAATCGAATTGCAGTTTTCACGATTCTTTATTTTTCATTTAAAATTACATGTATTTCGATAAATTTAAAAATAAAGTCTTGTTAACATAACAACGATAATTTCTTTACATAGATAGATAGCTTTTGCAATATCCTAAAAAATAATTTCACATTCAGAGATTTCAGCTTGTTTGTATACTTGTGAACTTTTCAAATGAAAATGTATAAATATATTTATGAGACTTATAAATTGCATTCTTAGACCAGACACCCTAAAAAGAGTGTTATGCATATGCATATTGTTATAATAATAATAATATTCGGATGATTTATATAGCGCCGTTTTTGGGAAAAATCACCTGAAAGGCGCTGTACAAACTAACAATACTGTTTCTTACTATCGTGGTACGAAAGCACAACTCGATGGAATTTGCAGGAAAACACTTCTTGTTATTCTTTAACACAATTTATTAAATAAAAATACAATACTGGTGACAATAGTGATCTCCAAGACCCCACCACACCGACAAATATCGAAGGCTTTATTTCCCTCGATATCTCAACACTACTGAAGACAGGCACCCATGTACTCCTCAAATCGAGATTGATTGCAACACTCTACTGGAGATAGGCACCTATATGTACCCCCCATGCTCGAGTTTGATTAAATAACTCCGAAGGTACAACATGTACCTTCTCGCTTTACCGTCCCAACAATACTCACTCTACATATCAACATCGCTATTACTTAAAGTAAACATGGTATATAAAAAATGGTGAGAAAATAAATTTTTAGCAGTTCCCACACTAATTTTAAAATCTAACATCCAGAAAATAATAAAACAATTTCCTAAAAGTCGCCGAAAGGGCCACTAATAAAATCTTAACATTATAGAGATTAAAAAATATTGCAAAATTTTATTACTATTTTCACTTGGCTAAAGCCGACGGCGCATTTATCCTTGAGGGTGTTATAAAATGCCGCCAGCAGACATTTCTCCTAGGGAGTGTCATAAACATAAGTAGGTGTTATTTTGAGGGTACTTATTCAAAGTACCGACTTTACAAATAATAAAAGAATTTGTCCCAAATTTGCAAGGGAATGCATTTATATGATACCAGCCATATTATTCAAGGTTTGGACCTTATTCATGAAACCGTGAGATAATATTTTGTTTGCACATTTTAAAAGGAGAAACTACGCGTAACTTGAATGACTAAAATAATGAATATTACAAATGATATTATTTTACAGACTAAATGTATTAAATTGCATTCTAGGAACAAACAGTGACCGAATTTGATATCGAGACCGTAGCTCAGTGGTTAAGAGCACTCGCCCGGAAAGCAAAGAGGTCCTGGGTTCGAGTCCCAGAGGTGCAAATATCTTTTTCTGATTTTTCTGTTTCCAGATTTTCGATTGGGTTTCGCTCATAGTGTCTTCATTTAATTAAAGATTTTTTTTGCATTTTGCATACACTTTTGCTACGTAGTTAGTCGTGCGGATTACAGGTGTAGACTAGGGCGGAATGAAAAAACTTTTTTCAAATTTCGTGTTTCCTGTATTACCAATAAGTGCCTTGGTAGTTAGTACCTTGTAAAGTACATAAATGTAATTAAATTCTTACTTCATAAGTGGATAATTCTTACTTACTTAAAGTTTTACAAAAAAGTGGGTTTTTTCAGATTTTCCTTCCTCGAACCGTGAAAATCGGTCTTTGGAAACCGGATCTTACGGATCCGTATGAAAACCCGGTTTGCTGAGCCGACTCGTTCGCGAACGACTCACTTCTAGTATGTAAAACCATTCGCCACTGTTATTACCAGTAAGCGGATGGCGGAGGCAAAAACATTGGCAATGTATGGCGAGCAATATGCTGAAATAGGCCAAAATCAAATGATCTTGTATCTTTTATAGCTAAGAATGCTGGCCCCATAAAACAAATTAGACCGGTCAAATAACGATAGTTTAATAATTAGCGGCTCTGGATTTTTCGTTTTGCCCCCGCACCGCCTTCTAGTTACTTTCTTGTTTTCGTATATTTGTAGGATAAATTTGAAGAAAGGTTTGTGAGTCACGAGCATCTCATCAGGCAGAGATACATCTTCTAATGGATCAGGTTGTGTGGATAAGCCATAAACAGGACATTGTATATTAAGCGACAGAAGAAAAACATTTCCGGGCTGGGAAAAATGATAAGTGAATATTACACACACACAGACACACAGGTCATTGCTGTATTCAAAAGCTTGCGTTCCCAAAGTTACCTTCTCATTGATATGGAAAAGTAAAGCATGAATGAAATTCTTTTGTTAACCCTTGATTTACCCGGTGACTTTATACATACACAATTTACCTGGTGGAGTCCCCAGGACTAAAATGGAAATAAAATCGTAAATTTAACATGAAAAAAAAATTTTTTTTAATGAAATGTTAGTTATATTTATTATATATTTGGTTTTATAATGGCATAGGGTTTTACTTCAAATTATAGAATCACTAGCTTTTCCCCGGCTTCGCTCGCATGGTATTACGGGAAATTACTGTAGCGCTTGCACTTATCAATTATCTCCCCCCCCCCCATCCCCCCGCATTCCATATATTCATTCCCTTACATTCAGTTTTCAAACATCTCGCCTACCACCTAAATTTCATAATCAAAGAAAAAAAAATTACTTATCCAATTTTGTTCATTCGTTCGGAATTTATGCGCTTACAAACATTTCGGATGTTTATTTTTATTTAAATATTTGGAAGTTCGTTAATATAATAAAAAATCATTCAGTCTTTATAATCGTTACGAATTATATTTTTAATACAGGAACTCAAATCTGACATTTATTCCAAGCTTGTCCAAAAAAAAAAAACGAATTCTAATATTTAAATTTTCTGCAGTAGTAGCTGACCAGTAGACTGAGTGCCTACCAGCATAGAGCCCAAAAATATATCAACATTGTTTCCATGGAAAAGATTTCTTTCTGACGTTAGCAAAAACTCGCTTTTGTTAGCGACAAAAAACTTATAACAAATATAATATATTAATATTTATAATTTCATAACGCCAGAGCTTATCATCATACACAACCTGTAGTCTGCGCATATAATTTAGCTTTATATTGGTGAAAGAATTATTAAAGTCTTTATATTGTGTTATGTGTGAAAAGGTCATAAAAAAACTCGAGCAGTTTCGCATTTATAATATTAGTATGGATAGCATTTTATTAAGGAATTTCTAGAATATGACACTTTTTGTATCAATATTACTAGACCTAACTTCTAGTCTCAACATTTCAAAGTATTTTTAAAAGAAATATAACAAAAACATAATCAATTCTTATAAAAAGAAAAAAAAGAACATGATTCTGTTTTTAACCTTTATTTGTTCAATACCGTCAATAGGCTAAAACTATAACACTAATACCCCGGTGGAGTCCCACGGACTCCACTAGCGTGATTACTTACCAATCGGATTGTTGTGATTACTCGATCGAAGTGATTACTTACCAGCGCGTCACTGTGAAGGTGAACGCACAAATTGTAATTCCAAAAACTAACGGTTTTACGAGCGCTGAAAGTTTTCAATGGAGTCCCAGGGACCTACTGGGTAAATGAAGGGTTAAAATGGAAAACAGAAAAGTCATAGCCAACTTCAAAATTTATTTTCAATTGATAATCACCATGAATATTTAAATAGGCACGATACGATTCGATTGCACCCCCCAGCCGGTAGCACTCCTGTCCCGGTGAGACCGGTACACAGAGGGGCACTAATTTGTTAGGACTTGGAACCCTTTCCTCTCACGTGCAGTGGAAATTGGAAGGAGGTTGGCCATTCAAAATAGAAACGTTGTTCGAAATGGCTTTAGCCGTGATGTTAACAGATCTGAATGGCCCTCTCTTTCATTTCCTATTCCCTCCAGTCTCACGATTATAACTCACGTCCCAACGGTTCCATAAAGTAGAGAGCAGTTGGGACTCTTGTGCGGTATTCAATTAATACATTTTGTCAATTTGTGAATAGATATTTTGCTAACGAAACAAAGTATATTTTAAGAATATATTGTAGAAAGTCAGATATAATAAAATATTGTTTAAATGTCGTGTTGTGGGAATTATTCGTAAGTTGGATAAAACCCACTTTGGTACCGATCAGAAATACTAAGAAATAAACAAAGATACCTACAATAACATAAATACTTCAGTACAAGTTGTGGGAGAATCCAATGGATGGACTTTAACCTTATTACACATTCTGATTTATATGAGAATTGACGTAGGTACATAATCAGGGCTGTACCAAATTATTCAGAAATATAGAAAATTTTATTAATGTTTATAATACCCGATAATTAAAAACCAGCTGATACGCACTATCAAGTTGAGAGGCAGGTATGGATACCGCCGCTCCGCTGTTCATGAGGTTAAAAAATGGTTATTTATTGGATAACAAACATCCATGCCATATCCAGATCATCTCGAATGTTTCGCTATGTTTGGTGACTTAGCAGAAGTGCCCGGATTCATGGAGTGAGGTTTGTCTTGGAGGTGGATGAGTCTGCCCACCTACTTCATGGCAGGCCGGATCGGGAGTCACTGATTGAAGGAGACCCTTTGAACTCTTCAGCCGGAATATCTCGACCCATCGCCTTGAAACGCGAGGGGACAGAATATACATCTGTCATTTCCAAACACATTGACCCCCAGATTCCTTCCCATCATAATTTTTTCCTTCCTCCTTTCCTTCCTTTCCCTAGAGAGATTCTCCACACAGCGTCTCCAAATATGACATAGGCCCTGAAGGATTTTTTGGCCCTGTAGAAAAAAATCCCTCAGGGGATACGAACACTCATTTCTCACTTGTGACCTCTGATTTCATACCAAATGAATTTAATTCTACCCCAGAAATCAATTCTTAGCGCCCATTTGAAGTTAGCGCCCAGGTGCACCGTTCCAACTACGCCTTACTAATTCCCACCCTACCAGTACTGTAACCAGTTCTCGGATTTTGATCCCAACAAGTTTTCAGGCGCATTGCAAAATCGTTTAGTGTTAAAATCGAAAGTCACCAAGAAAACACAATAAATATTCGAAGAGTTTGTACACGGTATTGTGTGATACAGTTTTAAAATGAAAATATTGTTTTTTTCCGCAGTTTTTTCATTTGTTTGGTATAAAAGCTTTATTGCAACTCCAGTTCCTCAAGCTACAGGTGAGATATTTATTCAAATTTATCGTTATTTACCTTTTTAATTTGACCGTTAGACATATCATCTTTTCATTGAAATTCCACGATAGCTTTTTGTTCGACAAGCCCCCAAAGGGCACACAGACTCCAACGGCTAGGAGAGCTTTTGATCTCGAGGGAGTTTTCTGTTGTCGTAATAATAACCTCTTCAAATGTAATGTTTCAAAATCACAATCATGGCTGATTACGACTAAAAGGTGTTGAAATGAAAATATAGTCTCCTTGAATGGAAGCAAGCTTCCCAATGTAACGTTGAAAATGGGTGAATTTTCAATATTCTGAGATAATTTCGACAGCAGTGATATCATAACGGGAAAAACGCCGCAGGAAAAAAATATTAAGTGGTCATTACATGTTTTGTAAAATCAAGACAAACCATTTAGAATCACAATCGGGTGTTGCGGGTTCTTCAAAATCTGACATTTATTTATGATTTTTGCACAAGAATTTATGATTTTTACACAAGAATTTATATTTTTCACACAATAATTTATGTTTTTTTACACAACAACTATATAAAATATTTAAAAAAAAGTGTATGATTGTGACCGATGATGCGCCAAGTATGTTGGAAAGGAATTATCGTTATTCCCTTCCAAAGATATTGAAAATATAGTAGTTGCTCCCTTCTGGCACACTGGGCTGCACTAGAGTACCTACTACTAAGGGAGTACTCCACAGGCCAGATCACTGATCTATACCTACCCTTCACTATTTCTTATACACTTGAAAAAACCCTCGACTGTGCAGAAACGGGTGGTTCATTTGATAGATCCTCCTATGTTAACAATGGATTGCAATCTTTAGAACACAGTCGTTACACAGGCGACAGTTCAACCGGTATTTCAATGAACGATCTTCCAAGGAACCAGCGTTCAATACGATTGAATATTGTCCCATATGATCTTGCGTTCTACAACTCGGCTGTGGAATGATTTGATGGTATCCGTGTTTCCTCCCTCCTACAACATGAGTTGATGAAAACTTCATCTCCAAACAAAATTAACATAAGAGACTTTAATTTACCTCTTTATGTATTTACTAGCTTTTCCCCGCGGCTTCGCTCGCATGGTATTACGGGAAATTACTGTAGCGCTTGCACTTATCAATTATCTCCACGCAAGATCCACATTAGTTAATTAACACAAAAACTACAAAACATCGTACAAAGCAACACAAACAATGCACAATACCCGAGCCAAAAACAAAGAACTTCTGCAAACTCCTTTTTCCAAAACTACCTTTGGACAAAGACACTTCAAATACATAGCTTGCAAACTATACAATACTCTACCAGCTACGATCAAACAAACTGAATCCTTGACAAAATTCAAACCAGATGTAAAGAAATGGGTTGTAAGTATTGGACGCCACACTACTGCAAATATCTGTAAAATAAATTCTACATAGACAGAAAACAATTTGCACACGACCTAAACCATATAAAATAAATAAAAAAAACAGAATCACGTCAAATTTCATTCCATAAATAGATTTGACAGGATTTAATATTTTCTGTACATCATTTCTTCCTTCAGTATATGATAACTCTCTTTCAAATATAAACCCACACGTAGCATTTGTATTCTTTATAACTACCAAATATGTTCTTAAATATATTAATTTATGTACCTCTATGCCAACAATCAACAAAAACCTAATGTAAACATACTGTTTATAAATAAATAAAAAAATTTTAAAAAATTAAAAAAAACTTTAATGAGAAAATGAATAACTGCAGTCGGAGCAAGAAAAAGGTTTTTATCCATTGTGAGTCAGCACGTGTGTCTTCAAAGTTCTCCTCTGAAAACATGTATAACTGCAATCGGAACACGAAAAAGGTTTTTCACCACAGTGAGTTCGCATATGTGTAGTCAAATGACCCTTGCGAGTACATGCATAACTGCAGTCGGGACATGAATAAGGTTTTTCTCCACTATGAGTCAGCATGTGTCTCACCAAATCTCCCTTTCGAGAAAATGAACATTTGCAGTCGGAACACGAAAAAGGTTTTTCTACACCGTGATTTATCATGTGACCCATCAAATGTCTCTTTTGAGTACATGAATAACTGCAATCGGGACAAGAAAAAGGTTTTTCTCCACCGTGAGTTAGCATGTGCCTCCTCAAATTACTCTTACGAGAACATGAATAACTGCAGTCGGAACAAGAAAAAAGTTTTTCTACTCTGTGAGTCAGGATGTGTCTCGTCAAGTCTCCCTTTCGAGAACATGAATATTTGCAGTCAGAGCATGGAAAAAGGTTTACTCCAGTATGGTTGCGTAAGTGAAGTTTTAACTGTGACTTATAAAAGCAGGAGTAGTTACAATGGGGACAAGAGAATGATTTTTCCAGAGGATGCGTTTTCAGATCCGTTAATAAGTCTGAAAAATAACACAATTATTAAGCAAAAAATGAAAAAAACTATTAATTCGAAAAAATGAAAAAAACTATTAATTCGAAAAAATGTAAAAATAGTTATTACGAATCGTCGTGTACCTGTTGGCTGGGTTAATATTTGAAAGCGCTTAAGGGATTCCTTTTTAACATCCAGTAAATCTATGTCAATTTCCATATGAGGAAATCCCCCTCCATCTTCATCTCGAGATCGTGGTTCTACTTTGAAGGGAACATATTCTCCTTTAAGGCTACCTAGAAAAACCAAACAATAATACGTACATTGATATGCCCAAACGAAGAGCGTGTTACATTTGAAATTACAGTCGTTCCTTTCCGAGCGAGAACAATAAAAAATAAAATTTAGGAGAGGACAGCTAAATAATTTAACATGAGTTTAAATTAAAATTAAAAATATTACTACAAAGACTATTAGTCATGTCAACATGAATATGTCAACATCACCCAAGTACTTATTTGCCATGGTGTAAAGTCGTTTTATCGGAAAGGGGGCAATGTAGTTAAGCTTGAGAGTGCTGCTGAAGAATATTGTATTTTGTCGTGTAATTACTGTGGGTGTTCGTAAGTTTATGAAGAGCAGGAGTTCACAACATATCAATGGATCTACGTTCTATTTACAATAAAATTATACGAAATTTGGAAAAATGTTTACTACTTACTACAAGAACAAATTATGGTATACGAAAGCAAAGTAAAAGTGAAACGTGGGAAAATGGAAGTGACAAGACTTAGCAAGAATTCGAATAACAAAATAGTTATAAGTAAAATTTACAAAATTTTAAGAAACCCCCGACACAAAAAAGGCTGATAACCTTGAAACGCCTGAACAAATTTTCATGAATTGTAGCTAAGAACCATCTCTATTACGTCAGCTTTGAAACAAAAAAAACTGCATCACAATCGGTCCATTCGTTTAGGAGCTACGATGCCACAGACAGATAGACAGACAGACAGACAGACACACAGACACGTCAAACTTATAACACCGCTCCTTGCGTCGGGGGTTAATAAAGTATCTTTTTTGGTGACCGACAAATATTTAGGCTTATACCAAAAAAATCAAGGTCCTGACTTGAGTTGACCATTCTACACAATCTGGACAGTGGTGAATTTTATCCATAATTAGTCGAGTGTTGATTGAGGAAGAAAATCTCATTATTTCTGAGTTTACGTAAAGGTGTATCGAATGGAGTTGAAAATGTAGGTGAATCAATATTGCTGTTAATAATTTTGAAGAAGCGAATGAGGTCAGATTTTTCCCGACGGTCTTCTAAAGGAGAAAGGTTTAGAGTCAGTTCCATGTCGTCATACGAGTAATTGCCTTGTTCTCATCCTAGCTTCCTAGCAATCCCTTTTAAGAATCGATGTTGAACGGACTCAATTTGACGAATATGAACAGCATTTTTTTAATCATATTTATTTTAGTAATTTGAGCAATTATTTTTACAAATTAATTATAACATTTCATAATTCAAATTATGTTTTTTTCTTGTTTTAAGTAGTTCCTACAATACGCCTTGAACCTTATAATTGGTGTGGACTTTAAAGTTTCTGGTAGTGTGTTAGAAAACTTCATCCATTTGTACAGTCAACTGACTTGCGTATTCGCTTAGTCCTTTTTTGTAGCCTGATTTCCTTGCATGTCCTTGTGTTATGTCGGTGAATGTCATTGTAATATATTATTTTATTTAAGAATTTTGATAACAGGTTGCTTACTATTTAATGGATAAATATCATGGTGTTCAAGGTCAGCATCTGTTTCACGGTTAGCCAATTTAGTTCCTTTAACATTTTATTTACCTTTGAAAATCTATTTTGCAGAAGCATTAAACTCATAACCCTATAGTGGAGAGTTTTAAACATTTTGTTCTCGTTCGTTACAAAGGAAAAGGATAGTTGAGCAGTAGTTAAAGTGTGGAGCAATAATTAAGTTATAAATAGTCATTGCAGTTTTTCTGGAAAGTTTTTGCCAAATTCTTCCCAAAAAAAAAATATTTTTCCCAATTTTCTTTTGGGTATATTCAGCATGTTTGTTAAAGGTAAGTTTGGAAACTAATATAACTCCTAAGTATGTCATTTCAGTAACATTTTCAATAATTTCACTATCAATTTTTATTTTGCTTTCACTGTCTTCTTATATACAATCAACACACTTTTTTTTTTTAAGTTAAGCTTATTTAATTTTAGCCATCTTGATACCATCAACAGGGCCAGAGGATGTGTAGCGGATGTCAACTATAGAATAGGTGTTTATATTATTAAATTTAGATCCATAACAGGAATCTTGTCTGACCCGAAAATGCCCATAAAAATTAAAAGAAAGATATACCAGACTTAAATACAGATACTTATATACCAAAAGTTAGACCCGCAATAGTTGTGTGTAGGCAACTCGAAACAGCAGAAATGTGAATGCTTAGATGGTCGGCAGGAGTATCACTAAAGATTATGCATTCGCAGTAAAAGTTTATGCATTCGAGGTAGCCTGGTTGTCACGGACATAAACAATATGCTGGAGGAACGACATTTGTGATGGTATTGGCACATAAATGTTAGGATTCATTCTTAGGACATGTAAAAAATTCAATAACCTTAGAACAATGAAAATCCTATATTTTGCTTATGTCCGCAGCTTACTAGAATACGCGTCACAAGTTTGGAACCCGCAATACAAATCTTACGTGGAAAATCTAGAACGTGTTCAAAATCGTTTTTTACGATACTAAATCACCAAGATTCAGCGGCGTTTTTCAATATACTATCATTGGAAGATCGAAGAAGCTCGGCCGATGTACTCTTTCTACAAAAAATAGCCAGATCCGTCGTAGATTGCCCAGAACTCCTACAACGGATCCAGATACGAGTTCCCAACAGACGAACCAGATCAGACATGATACTTAGCCTCCCTCGGTGCAACACTGATTCTAAGCAGAACTCCTTCATTTATCGCGCATCCAACACTTTCAACACACACTACACACAATTTGACATTTTCAACTCTGCACCACACTCTTTAAAATCACACAGGCGGTCTATCAATACTTCACAACAACAACAATAACTACCCATCTAATGCAACCTTCACCTAATGAACTTCTTTTTTTTTAAATTTAAAATTTTTATTTTTTGCTTTTATTTTTATAACTATACCTCAACTTAACCGATCCCCCCCCCCCATCCTGCCCCCTCCCTATTCCCACCTAAATGACTTACAATCATTGTTTATTGTAATATGATTTTTATTATCTGTCATATCACTTGTATAAAATACCCATGTGGAAACCTGTAAATGGTATAATTATTGTGACTTAATTACTATTGCTCTGTATTAATGTAAACTGTTGGTCTCCCAAACAAAATAAAATAAAATAATACGGAGACCACCAGACCACACAGAAAAGCAGGCAATGTCCATGGTCTATGGAGCTTCATCGACAGTCCAAAGAACTCCTGGATTACTCAATGGTCCAAAATATTACAGAAAAATGGTCCGGATGAAAGCGATACGCGGAGCCGAAGAAGATGAAGCCTAAGATCGAGAAGAGCCGACCTCAACAGCCTACCTTGGCAATGAATTGGTACAGTGCAAGCAAGAAGACTTAGAGGAGTGGGCCACCATCACTGGTATACAAAATATCAAAAAAAAAATTGTTTAAAAGAGTGTTTTGAATTAAATTTCAGTTCATGAAATCAGTTTACAGACCGCGGCAGCACGTTAAATGGTCCATCCCAAACATAGCAACCTTCAAAGGAAGTGTTCAATAAGCCATTCTGTAAACATTTTATTAAAGCAGATACATTTTGTTTGAAGAGTTCGGGAGATGTGAATTGATTTGTAAAAATAAAATTAAAAATAATGTTTTACCCGCCGTTGGGATAATGCTTTGAGAGTGCTCCGAGTCTTCCTTTTTAATATCTGGCAGTTCAATGCCAGTTTCTGAAAACGAAATTTCACAAACTTCTTTGGTCCCTGGTTCTGCTTTGATGGTGATTCCCCCTAGATAAGAATGCTCCGTTGTGCTAACTTCACCTGGTAACAGAAAATTAAATTAAAAATTTACATTTAACAGGATGCTTAATTTGTTGTCTGGCTGTTAAATATTTGACTCTCGAGAAGCATTATCATAAATACATGCTTACGGTCGTATTATGATTGCGCCTCAGAACAGTTCATAGTTAATGCCGACTTCATTAGAATGGGTCATTTCACAGAGAGTTTGTAAAAAACGGCTCGAATGTGGAATGCTCTGCCGGCAACTATCTTTTCTAGTTCATTTAAACCAGGACTCCAAGGCGTGATTTACAGCAGAACCTAACGACAAACGATACTCTCATCTCAGACCTCCCTCACAACTTGGCCAACAGAGGGATAATATCAAAGACATTGAAATGTAAGGAGATGGACTAACGGCAGTTTTTACTGAGTGGGACTGCGCTTTCCGGTGTCGCCTATATTTTAACCAATTCTTCTGCACACCTTCAAAAAACGAACGAATTCTTTCCGTATTCAAACCATATAGTTAACTAATACTACTGCACACCTTCGAAAAATCAACGAGCACCATTAGATCGTAATCCGCTGACAGTCGGGCGGACATCACAGCATATCTCCATATATTTCAATATTTTTGGATAAAATAGTCCCTTAGTCTGCACACCGCGCAGGAAGAGGGGCACTCCGAGTCAGGTATTTCAGAAAAGATAATAAATAAAGGTAGCATTACCCAGCAGAATACTGAGAATCGATAAAGCGAGTATGTCGTTTCAGCCAAGCAATAACCTGCAATTTTATTATTATTTTCGATGTATTTTGGGCATGTATTACAGTTATGAACAACAAAAAAAGAATAATGAAATACCTGAATTGTTTTCTAAAACGAATTCCGAATATTTTTTTTTAATAAAAGGATAGTCTATATCGATTTCCGTAAGTATCACAGGAACACTCTCTGCAGCACTATTGTCTGGTTCTAACTTGATGGCGGTGGAATCCATACTTTAACGTAAATATCTGTAGTTATATTAAACTTTAACTATGTAACGAAATTGGAAGATTTCTTGAGAGATAGATTGTTTGCGTTCAAGGTGTACAAATCGACGAAACGAGTAAAGCCAAAATAACATAACCAACAAGAAAAGTGACAGCAGCCTGCGAAATTTATCCATAGAAATTACAGAAACAAGAAAATAATCGACTTTAAGATGAACTCGTAGTGCTGCCACTTTAAAGCTGATTCACACGAGCTATAAATCTACGAGCTATAAATCTGCGAGCAGATATCTGTTGAATCGCGAGCGCTTATCTTTTGTACCTTTCACACGAGGCTATCAAATATTTCTTCCTGTGTTAGGAGAGGGGGTCAGTTGAATTAGGGAGCTGCCTTGACCCGTGGATGACAGATGTCAAGTTAACAGATTTCAGTACAAAAAATGTGCATTCCGTTGCCGCTCCCTAATTCAACTGACCCCCTCTCCTACCACAGGAAGAAATATTTGATAGCCCCGTGTGAAAGCACCAAAGATAAGCGCTCGCGATTCAACAGATATCTGCTCGCAGATTTAAAGCTCTGTGTGAACCAGCTTTCATCTTCTGGGATATCGCGTCTGGATCGATTTCGTCGTCGCTTAAAAACGCTTGAGTGAACGGTCTGAAGGGATTGTATGGAGAGCGTTATTTGGCGTGCTATTATCTTTTATATTTGATAGCTGTGTGTGAACCAGCTCTTACACTATCCGCCGACAAATATGTCTACGAAAATATCATTGTTGACTGATATAATTATTACGTAGTGTGTTTTTAGTTATAACAATGACTTTGTGTTCGACAATATATATATATTTTTTTAACAATTTAAGATGTGTGTGATATTACAAATTTTAAAATTTGTTTAGCCTTAAGATATATTTCCAAATAACAAGTTAAAAGAAAATAATGAGTAACCTAGACCAAATAAAAGGATTTGATTAAATAAAATTTTATAAACATTCCAGAAAGTCAGCAAGACCCGCAATATCAGTAAATTTCAGGTATGGAATGTACATCTCGCGTTGAGAACAACTAAAATAAATGCCTAAAATAATCAGGTTTTATTGAGTTAAGTTCTACGTTAAATGATTGTTCTGAGCAAGTAAATCAAATCGACGCACTGTTGGCTTTGTATTCAGTACCTACTTAGAAAATCAACCATTCTATTTGTCGTAGTCTATGTCGCCATTATTGTCTATACATAACCTCACTTTTAATTGCTGACACATGCTTTCGCTAAATCTCGTCGACCTGTTTCCAAACTTTATTTCTACATAATAACATACCTTACATTGTTCATCCCACACAGTTTCATCAATCCATGGCCTACTGGTGATAGTTATTGGTAAGTTCTGTTGCTGATATTTTCTACCCGAGTATTTAGCGCTATTCATATTGTTTGCAACCAAATAATCACCGCGGTTGTTCCAAAGCACACTGAACAACCATTGAGTTTTACTTTATATTTAGGCTCAAATGAACACGTCGTGGTGTCCAATGCGACCTACACATGAAGAGTAACAAGTTCGGGAATATATTTGCCAATATTTTATTTATTTATTTTATTTATTCATTCATACACGCCTTGAAGGCTTTTACAGAATCACATTATTTAAGTTACACATGTTATTCAGGAGTATAATTGTAAGCTTATATATAACATTATAAACTGTACTTTAAGGATACAAACAGGTTTAATATGTACATTGGTATGTAGTTTCGTTATCATTAAAATTGTACAAAGGAGCAGATATTGAAATGGAAGTGTCTCTCCATCGGTGTGCCGGTGTGTTTATTTTGATCTTCCAGTTGATTAGTCAGTAGCTGATTTGGCATCGCGTTTGAGCCCCACCCAGGCGTGTTCGATTGGCTTTCAACTTTTAAGGTGATACTTTGTTCGTTTTCTTTGCCCTCCTTATCTATCAGAACCGGAAATACATTAGGCGTTATTATTGTTGATAGGTATTATTGCATTTGGCAATATTATTGTTGATTGAAATGAATTAGCGCTGTTCTGGATCTACCGATGACTTCCTTTTCTTGTTTTTACACCTTCTCTATAATTTCCAATCAGCTGAAATTATCGCATCCACAAATTGAAGATGACTCATTGGTATTTCCAATAGAAAAAATATTCGTTGTGGTGTATTTGGTGTATGAGTAGACATTCAATAACATTTGTTTGTTGAATCAGAAGACCTTGACGGTGTGGGATTGATGGTGACGGATCGATGGATGTTGAAGGTTGTTGCGGAATCACAATATTTTCTTCATAGCTGTCTTCATTGAAATAAGCACTTCTCCGTCTTTAGGGCAGGATAATGTCACTTCCAATATCTGTATCACTTGGATTATTACGGTTTTCATCACATAACTACCACACAACCAATGTCATTGCTATCAATATTATTATGTAGAAAAATCCTCATCATCACTATTATCGATACATTCACATTCGTCATAATAACTGAACTTCGAAGTAAACCTATCATTATTTTCCATGACGGTTAATTAACCATATTTATAGAATAGTATTTCTTTTACCTTCAATTACTAATATCAATATCAATAGTTCCACAAAACGAAAAAAATTGGTCAAAAACATAGAATAACGACCGACTGTTCTGAAAATATTGGAATACAACAAATATTTTGTAAGTTGAAAAGATGCATCTATTTTTACAAGATTGTACTCAATTAACGGTAAATTTAAATGAAGAATTGTTGGTTTATCCAATATGTACTCCAATATGTTCTTTGTAATTATCGGAAATAAAAGTTGGTAGAACATTCTTAGGTAGGTAGAAATTGGTGATTATATTTTATACCTACGCCAGGTTAGCACCTCTGGCCGACGGAGCGGCCAACCAAATTCGCTTGGGCCGGAATGTGTGGCCCAAACAGGAGTAAAAAAAATGAAATAAAAATTATGTGGTTAATTCAGTCAAAATTATATCCTTATTTCCAAATATTAATTACGCATCCGCATCACTGTTTTTAAAGAATAATCCAACCGAGACAAAACATTAAAAGGTCTGTGAAAAAAAAAATAATGTTACTTTCTCAACACAACCATCTATTTCTTGCAGTTTCAGTTATATGTTTGGGCATGAGCGAATTCCGTAACCCTTCCACGGTCTTGCCATGGATCTACTATCTATCTACTATACTAAATACTATTATCTTCTTTACAGAGTGTTTACCAGGCTCCCAGGAAGAAGATGGGAGATGATAAACCGTATGCGGATATGGATATTGACCTCTTTGATGTAAAGATTACTCGAAAAGCCAGTAAGTTAAATTGCTTATTATTGCAGTATTGCGTATGTTAAAAATGTGGAATGTAAAATGTTTATGTTCGGAAACCTTGTCCCTTTTGAATGGTTGCTCAGGCAGGACATAACCTGCCCTGTGTCAACACTGTCCATAAAGTTCTCTCTTGCCCTACTTTGGTATTTTTCGAAGAATGTATGTTTACGGGAATCTACAAAACTGCAACAAAGTTTGAACTTATCCTATTTGGTATGTCAATTAACTTACCCCATTGTGCGTTAAAAACAAGTATTATATTGGTAAAAACAATTTATCTGGCTTTACAAAACTTCGTAAAGAATGTGTTTAAAGCTAGAGAATTAAATTTTATTTCCTTCTTGAACCATCGTTCCTGAAGCGAAAATCTGGGGTCCTTCATATATCCTAAATTAACCTTAAAGCCTGTAACCAAATTCCCTATTTTACATCGCTTATCGCCGGAATCTTTAGATCTGTATTTTTTTTATTAAACGTATATTAAATTCATAACAATTTTGTAGCACTTGTCACGATAATAATTATTGCTTCTAATAATTATTGTCATGAACTAGGAACCACTTCTGAATTATTGGCTGATTATTAATTTATTGCCTCCTGGCTAGTCATATAATTAATCAACCACTTTTTATTTTTATTTTTATCGACGGGCAACATTAGGAGTGGATTTCCGGGAAGGCACTTCTTGGATCTCCGCCGATTAGTGGGGACGACGGTGATCTGATTATGTCATATAATTTGAGTTATGGAGTTTTAAATCAAGTAATCCTTTAGTGATAAGGATGATTGTGCCGTGCGTCAGTTCTAATATCGTGAGATCCTAAAATGTGTGATCCTATAATTCTTTTTTTGAAAGAGTTTTTTTTTGCGTGAATAATATTCACGCTGCATGTTCGATGGCTCCTTGTGACCTAATCGAAGCCATTCGCTGCTTGTGTTGATTTGGTTTATAAATGGTGAACGTGTGGTTGCATTTTAGGGCCTTGGTCCATTCACAAACCATTTATTTGCGGATTCCCTTAACGAATTTCAACCACACGCTCGGGATCTTCTACGGAGGTTATTCATGAACGGCCTTGTACCTGGAGTACGGCCTTGATTCCGCTTCACGGCTGATAATGATGCGGAAATGCCACGGAGGATGTCTCAAGTCCTAACCTGGATGTATTCCCGTTTCTTTTTCGGAGGATGTTACGAATCCCACCCGGAGATATCACCGTTCCTGTTTACCGGTTTTCCAGCGTGTTGCACGGCTCTTTCGAAATGTATAACTAGCTTAGAAATTTCCAAGGTCCACCAGGTACTGTACTATGTTAATTTATTTTGAGGTTTTGTACTATGACAATTTAGTTGTTAATAGCAATTTTATTTTATTTTTTTCCAGAACCATTTCTGTTTGACGACTACTAAGTCTTATCTATGAAATATACACTTATCTGTCACTTAGACATATTTTTATTTATTTTTTCCCACCGTAACTTGAACCTTTCCATTGGAGAATCAAGCTTTCTCACAATCCTGATATAGATCTCGTAATGCTCTACCGTTTTATCTTTGATTACCCACTACAAATTACAGAGAGTTACACACTCCCTAGGTAAAGAACGACCGTTATTAAAAAGGTATCACGCTTTTCGTATGGGCATATCAATGAACGTTTTGTTGTTTGGGTTTTATAGGTAGCCTTGAAGTGGAGACCGTTAGCTTCAAGAAAGAACCATGGACCCGTGAAGGAGATAGAGGGGGGATGCCTTATATGGACATTGACATAGAGCTGCCAGACGTTAAAAAGGAATGCCTTAAAAGATTAACCCAGACAGCAGGTAAATAGCTATTCGTATTTTCCATACTTGAGAATTTTTTTAATTTACATTCCGTACACTTTTATCTTATTTCATGCTTTTTTCAGACTTTTTGACGGATCTGACTCACGAGGGTGAAAATTCATTTTCATGTTCCGACTGCAAAAATTCAAGTTCTCGAAAGACACATATGATGGCACACATGCGGACTCGCATTGGTGAAGAACCTTTTTCGTGTACTGACTGCAGTTATTCATTTTCTCAAAAGAGTAGTTTGTCGAGGCACATGTTTATTCACAGTGAAGAAAAACCTTTTTCGTGTTCCGACTGCAGTTATTCATGTTCTCAGATGGGAAGTTTGAGGAAACACATGCTGACTCACAGTGGAGAAAAACCATTTTCGTGTACTGACTGCAGTTATTCATGTTCTCAAAAGAGTAGATTGACGAGGCACATGTATATTCACAGTGGAGAAAAACCTTTTTCGTGTTCCGACTGCAGTTATTCATGTTCTCGGATGGAAAATTTGAGAAAACACATGCTGACTCACAGTGGAGAAAAACCATTTTCGTGTTCCGATTGCAGTTATTCATGTTCTGTGATGGGAAATTTGAGAAAACACATGCTGACTCACAGTAAAGAAAAACCTTTTTCGTGTACTGACTGCAGTTATTCATGTTCTCAAAAGAGAAGATTGACGAGGCACATGTATATTCACAGTGGAGAAAAACCTTTTTCGTGTTCAGACTGCAGTTATTCATGTTCTCAGATGGGAAGTTTGAGGAAACACATGCTGACTCACAGTGGAGAAAAACCATTTTCATGTACTGACTGCAGTTATTCATGTTCTCAAAAGAGTAGTTTGACGAGACACATGTTTATTCACAGTGGAGAAAAACCTTTTTCGTGTTCCGACTGCAGTTATTCATGTTCTCAGATGGGAAGTTTGAAGAAACACATGCTGACTCACAGTGGAGAAAAACCATTTTCGTGTACTGACTGCAGTTATTCATGTTCTCAAAAGAGTAGATTGACGAGGCACATGTATATTCACAATGGAGAAAAACCATTTTCGTGTTCCGATTGCAGTTATTCATGTTCTGTGATGGGAAATTTGAGAAAACACATGCTGACTCACAGTAGAGAAAAACCTTTTTCGTGTACTGACTGCAGTTATTCATGTTCTCAAAAGAGAAGATTGACGAGGCACATGTATATTCACAGTGGAGAAAAACCTTTCTCGTGTTCCGATTGCAGTTATTCATGTTCTCGGATGGGAAGTTTGAGGAAACACATGCTGACTCACAGCGGAGAAAAACCCGTTTCGTGTCCTGACTGCAGTTATTCATGTTCTCAAAAGAGTAAATTGACGAACCACATGCTTACTCACAATGAAAAAAAATCTTTTTCGTGTTCCGATTGTAGCTTTTCATGTTCTCGCAAGTGTAGTTTGACGAAACACATGTATATTCACAGTGGAGAAAAACCTTTTTCGTGTTCTGACTGCAGTTATTCATGTTCTCAAAAGAGTAGTTTGAGGATTCACATGTTGATTCACAGTGGAGAAAAACCATTTTCTTGTTCCGCTTGCAGTTATTCGTGTTCTGTGATGGGAAGTTTGAGAACACACATGTTGACTCACAGTGGAGAAAAACCTTTTTCGTGTACGGTCTGCAGTTATTCATGTGCGCATAAGAGTAGTTTAACGAGGCACATGTTTATTCACGGTGGAGAAAAACCTTTTTCGTGTTCCGACTGCAGTTATTCATGTTCTTGGATGGGAGATATGAGGAAACACATGCTGTATCACAGTGGAGAAAAACCTTTTTCGTGTACTGACTGCAGTTATTCATGTACTCAAAAAAGTCGTTTGACGGAACACACGCTTATTCACAGTGGAGAAAAACCTTTTTTGTGTTCCGACTGCAGTTATTTATGTTCTTCTGAGAGAAGTTTAAAGAGACACATGCTTATTCACAGCGGAGAAAAACCATTTTCGTGTTCCGATTGCAGTTATTCATGTTCTCGAATGGCTTATTTGAGAAAACACATGCTGAATCACAGTGGGAAAAAACCTTTTCCATGTACCGAGTGCAATTATTCATGTTCTCGCAAGAGTGATTTGACGAAACACATGCTTACTCACATTGGATAAAAACCCTAATCATGTACCGACTGGAGTTATTCATGTTCTAAAAAAAGTATTTTAACGAGACACATGCTTACTCACAGTGGAGAAAGACTTTTCTCGTGTTCCGACTGCAATTATTCTTGTTCTCGCAAGAAAAGTTTTATGAGACACGTGCTTACTCACAGTGGGGAAAAACCTTTTCCTGTTACGAGTGTAAATGTTCAACCAAACTTAAACTTATCTTAATTAGTTATCGTTTCCGTTTATACAACGTGCTTTTTTCGGAATTAGCAGTAATAATAATAAAAATAATATTATTTCCAGGATGTGGGGAGGATAGTGCAGTACCACACGTCCGATATAATTATACATGTTTACACAACATATTTTTCAAATAAAGAACTAAGAAGGTTCATAGAATAAGAAAAAACAAATAAATAAATTATCAATTGTATGTATGGCGTGGCCTGGGGTGGGCTCGGGCCCAGCGCTCACTGAGTGGGGTTTGGTGCTGGAACGCTGCGGTCACCACTGTATTGTCGGAAGCCATTAGCCGCATCTGGGCTCCAGTGACTCAATGTCTCATTTGACCGGAGTCGTTCCATCGAGGTGGTTCGGTAGTTACACCGTGTTTCATATGTGTATAAACTTGTGCAAAATGCATTGAACAAACATTGATAATGGATTAGATCAGACGTTACCCTAGGGCAGGTGTGGCGAACCTTCGGCGTGCCAAAAATCCTCAAATATTATTTCTTTTATAGTGTGGCTTGCCCGAGCAGTAAAAAAACATAAAACAAAAAAAACTTTTTTTTTTAATTTAAAAAACGATATTAATCTTAAAAATTCCAAAAGTGTTTCATAAAAATAAAGTCGTAATCAATAAATATACACTTAAGTTATTTTTCAATGAGATTTTGGTTGTTGTACATTCGATGACAATTTTTTTATGTCTGGTTAATATTTCGTCACTTTCATATTTAGTAATACACACGACCAACTGGATTCTTTAGTCATTCTTGTTCTTAAATAACATTTCACAAAATTCATTTCTGAAAATAACGACTCACATGTAGACGAGAAAATTGATAATAATGCTCTTGCTAGTTTTTTTAAATTGCTAAAGATTTCTGGTATGGCTTTCCAAATTCTCATCATTTCTTCTTCTGAATTTTTAATATTTTTGTTCGTTAATCCAGCGGTCCTCAATCTTTTCATCTAGAAATCTATAATTGCACTCAGTAAGACTCCACAAGCTTAAAGAATAGTTGCACACAGCAATCAATAAATTCCCTCCGAATTTCGCAACATGTGGTGTGCACCTCGAATTTAAACCTACCTCGGAAACCGGTTTTAATTTAAGAGTGAATCTGGAAGCGGAAAGTCGTTGCATCCAGAATATTGTTTTTGTATTTGGGAAACATTTTACCGTGTTAGATACAACGTCACGATAATAATAAAACTTGAAATGCTTTGATTAAATCAAACATAACAATAATTGTTTTGTAAACCATTGCAGTGTAATATTTAATTCATTTGAATGTAAGCACAATTCAGTAAAAAAAATATTAATTTTGAAAGCCATTCAACTCCTTATATTTGCAATAAAATTCTCATTTATTAAAAAAGCCTGACTTTTCCAAATACTTAACAAAACTTTGAAAAATTTTTCCACGACCATCGCACATTGTTATCCATAAGAAAACCCTTATATACTCATTTAACAATTCTAAAAATTTTCGTTTGTTTGATCCGCGTGCAGATATCAAGTTACGAGAGTCATAACATCTTCCAATGACTTAAATCCGTGCTTTGCGCATAAAACCTGCTGGTGTATAGTGCAATGAAGGCCTAGAACGGAATGTCCAACACGTTCATTAAAAACTGACAAAACCGTTTTCCTCTCCAGTCATACTGCGAGCACCATCTACTGTCATTACTGATACTTCTTTGGACAGATCTAATTTTCCTTCAGTAAATGCTTTTACAACTGCATTGCAAATATCTATTTCTTTTGTTGTTGCTTATGATATTAAAGTGATCAATTCTTCATTGATATTATTTCCATTGCAATATCGACTAATAATTGCTAAATGAGCCGATCCAGTTATATCGGTACTTTCATCAAGGCAAAGGGAAATTAAATCGGATGACTTATGTTTATATCTATGTTTTGCTGATGAGTAAAATTTTTGGCCATTTCTATGATTCTATGTTACAACGTATTTCTAACCAAAGGCATATCATTAATTGTATGAATTATTCTTTATTTGTTTTCAAAATCTTCAAAGAGATTGAGAGCGCATTTTAGCCAAGCTTCTTTCAGATATTCTCCATCGCTGAATGGTTTTCCTTATTTGGTGATTTGAACGACCGCCGATAAACATCATTAGGGATGTTGAATGTTTATTTATATTTTTATTTGCTCGAGCAAATAATTATTTTTGATTTATATTTTAGCTCAAAATGCTGTTTAACCGACAAAGTTCTGCATACAACTGTACAAGAATATAAAGCAATTGTCTATTATGCATTAATTCAGTCCTTATTACGGCATTATTGGTTGGGGAGGGGCCTTTAAGATTTCCTTACAGCCCATAATTACAATTCAAAGCATAATTATAAAAATAATTTTTAGGAAACCATACGACTTCCCTACTTTAGAGATGTTCGGGAATTTAATGTACCATCTCTCACAGAATTGTATAAGAGAAACGCATTATATCAAATCTACAAAGAATATTTTATCCAAAAAATTCACCCCTTAGAAAGCATAAGCAATCGATTTAAAAGCCATAGCCATAGCCATTCCTATGCTTAAAACGACCACGGTTCAACACCACTATTTATATATTTAGGTGTGAGATGATACAATATATTATTATCCAAAAACAAAATTAGTATAACAGAAATATTGAAATATGAACAATTTAAAAAGCAAATTAAGTCCCTGAAATTGGATAATGATAATTGTACCCTTAATTAACATCTAATATATACTTCCTATAATTTTTAGTATTAATGACTCTATCCTGAATGGCAAGCATAAATCCTTCTATTTCTGCGCTCAATTCTCCAATACTCAACCATTTGTTTGACGAAAGTTCGTCAACATACGTTTGGTTGAGATAATTGAAGTGTTTGGCGTGAATAATTTTATTTGACCAGGAATCTAATAATTCCTGGTTGGTATTTAAAAGAATGTTGGCATTATCGTCGTATAAATTTAAAGGTGTAATATTATTATTATTGTTTTTATTTCTTTGTCAAAAAATGCTTGTATATTTATTTCATTCAAGTCATTTAAGTCTTTGATCATTAAATACATACTTCTCAGAACATTATTTATTTTTATGCTTGTAAATACTCCTCCTATAAACACGAGCTCCTAGAGCTCAACTTATGGAGTAGTAGAATTATAAAAACAATTATAATGTAAAGCAAGGTAATAATATTATAAATGTTAATATTATTGTGTAAATAAAATAAATAAAAAAAGAAAAATAACTGGTTTTTCACTTTTGTTAATCATGCCAAACTGTTCAGTCCACCAACTCTCTGCGGTTCGTTTCCGTTACTTTTTAATTTCCACAAGCCATGTCAAATAAGATTTATTCAAAAATCCTGTCATTTTAATGATAACTTCTTTTTTAAATGCCACAAATAATTAAAATTATGGAAATAGTTTGTGGAGAAAAAGAGTAACAATTTTTTCCCGCTATGTTTTTCAAATAAACTTAACCAAAGTTTTGCAATACGAATAAAAAAAACATCAAAGTTAGGATTTATGAGAAAATTAAGCCGCCGCTATTCGAATTTCGACCGATTTCTTACATATCTCCCTTAAACATTAGAAGTTTTTAAGCTCTTAAAAAAATATATGTTATTTTTTAAGATAATACCTAGATACATTCAACGCCGAAAAGCAAATTATATGAAATTCCCTCGATTGAAAAAAATCGCAAAGTATGCTCCGAAAATTTTAAATAAGTCTATTTCTATTATTTTAAAAGTTATATTTGTGAAAAAATTCACAATGTTTCTTTAAATGATACTTAAGATACGTTCCACGAAATTTTTGCTCTATTTTAAACGAGTCATGTTTTATTGAGGTTTTTCGTAATTTTCACTTATATCGATTTATTTATTTATTTAAGGAACATTAACAGTCTTAGTAATACAATAAACATAAGAGGATGATAAAAAAACAGACCAATTATTAATGTTCACAGATAGGTATTTAGAAACAAGACTAACTGAATATAAACTAGAATATTTAAAAAAATAATAAGAGTACAAATAGGAATTCAACAAATGGTAAACTAATACACAACATTAAAATAAGTGTGACTATAACTGAAATAGACTGCAAAATAGGGATTTGGGTTGGGAAGGGTAAGGGGAGGAGAGGGATAAGGGAAAGTTGCCACGCAAGTAATATAAAAATATTAGATACAATTAATTCATGTGTTATTCGCACCTAGAATGTTATACAGTGAAGTTCTATGGCGACAGTAACTAGCAGTAAATACGTCAGCACGTGTGTCTATATTTGCAAATTTGTTGTTATAGTAGTTACATGTCCTTTGTATAAATTCATTTTGATTGGAATTGGTGTTGCATCTATCAATATAGAAAAGGGTATTTTGTCTACTATATTGAATCGACATGTGGAAATTTTATTTTGTTTAGCAAATCCGGGCAGTCAACTTTAGAGTTAATCATTTTGTACAGGAGCATCTGATCAGCGACAAGCCTCCTGTTGAGTAGTTTTGTGATTCGAAAATGTTTCTCGATTTCGTCGTAAGAGTTGTATATGTTGAATGATTTAAAATTGAGGAATTTGAGAAATCGCTCCTGAACTCTTTCTAACCTGTTAACATAAACAATATAGCGCGGGTTCCAAACCTGTGAACAGTATTCCAGGTGAGGACGAACATGTGAATTTTAGAGAATCAGATAAGTCTTAGTGTTTTTGAAAAATTTGCATGTTCTCAGTACGAAACCCAGACTTTTTGTTGCTTTAGTGACAATGTTATCAAAATGCTTTTCAAATGTAAGTTTAGAGTCCAAAATAACACCGAGGTCACGTATATAATCTTTATTTGTTAACTGCGATCCAGAAATGGTGTAATCGTGCAGTATTTTCACACGGTGAATGTAACTTTGCAACATTTAGAAATATTAATAAAAAGTTTATTTCTAAGACAGTAATCCGTCAGTCGGTCAAGATCTGCCTGTAAACGCGTAGAACAGTCCGCGTTAGGGAACAGGGGAGCTTATAGGAAGGTATATTTTCATGTCGTCAGCAAATAGTAAAATTTGAGAGCTGTGAAAACATGTAATATCATTTATATAGATAGAGAAAAGCAAAGGACCCAAAATGGACCCCTGAGGCACACCGGAAGTGATGATTTTCCAGATGGAAGAAAATCCACCCACCGTCACAGCCTGGGACCTATTTGTCACGTATGAAGATAACCAACGAAGGAGATCTCCATGAATACCATGATTAGCAAGTTTTCTTAGTAGGACGCTGTGATTAATCTTGTCAAAGGCTTTTCTATAGTCGGTGTAGATTGTATCAACTTGCACACGTTTATCCATGGAGGCAGACAAGAAATTTATAAATATTATAAGATTTGTAGCAACAGAGCGACCTGCAAAGAATCCATGCTGAAATTCATTGATCGAATTCTTTACCACAGGGAATAACTGGTCATAGACTATGTTTTCGAACGCCTTTGAAAAAATGCAGAGCCTGGAAATGGGTCTATAATTATCTGCTTCACACTTAGTTCCCGATTTATGAATTGGTGTGATGTAGGCTCTTTTCTATGTATCAGGAAATGTACCAGTCTTGAGCGATATATTAAACAGTATTGATAGAGGAAGTGACAAATGATTTGCGCACTCGGTAATGAACAATGGTGGGATACCATCTGGCCCAGCTCCCTTGCTGGAATCGAGCCGTTTTAAATATTTATATACAAGGTCAGCATCGATAAAAATTGATCCCATCGCACAAACCTGCTCTACAGAGTCATCGCAGGAAGTCCCCAGAGGGTCAGACGGTTCGTAGACAGAATGAAAATAATCAGCAAATAAATCACAGACTGCCTGGCCACCTTCGGCTTTTAAATCCTTAAGATTTAAAACGCTAGGAATAGATGCTGATAGTTTTTTTGATTTAACATATGACCAGAATGCCTTGGGATCTTTGGCGATATTCTCTTCAGCATTATTAATAAAGTCTTCATGACACTTCTTTTCCATTTTTTTCTGTCTGGTGCGTAGCCTTGAAAAAGTAATGTAATCAGAAGGGTTCTTATAAGTAGTATAGTATATAGTCTGTAAAATTTCTGCTTTAAATATAAGCGCGCTCTGTTCAACATTCGTAATTACACATCTCTCCATCCTCTTCTTTTCGAGATTGGTTACGGGGCCTTAAGCCGCAACCCTGTTCATATTTATATTTTTAAATTTACGAACATCGTTTCAAAGAAAAACCATCAAATTTTTTTTTATGGATTTTCAACATTTAAAAATATTTGAAATCATACGGAAAAGCGGTTAGAAAAGGGTCATATTTCTGATTTGATATTGATAAATATTAAGCCCGTGTTAATTTAAGAATATACAATTAATTTTTTTCCCGTTAAAAATATTATTTTTACCTTGTTGAGTTGGACAAACCACAGACTTATTATTGTGGTTGAAATATATCAACTTTCCACTTCCCATGAGAACAAAACTAACACTTTATTTGATAACCTTAAATTTAAATTTATTTAAACTTTATTTAAATTTACCACAATAATGCTACTTTCAGAATTTAAAGAAAATAATCTAACATTAAAGCTACATTCGTTATCCTCTCAAACACATTGAAATATAAACAGATAACGGAATATGCACCTCGCTGAGTGGTTTATACTCTCAGTATGGCCCTGCTGAGAGATCACAGTTCAAAATTCAAACTGTGTTTAAAATGACTTTGTACCGTGATTAGTATTCAGAACTGACTAGCCAGGAACATCTCAATGTTGATCTTTCTCTTATCCATCTCCCCCCCACTCACAACATAACCCAATTGATCGGGAAGAGGAGTTTATAAATACTTGGCTATCCAGATCTGGTGACCAAACACGGCTAAAGCCATTTCCAGCAACGCTTCGCTTCGAAATTGAGAATATCAACCACTCTGGAATATTATTTTACCTGAATTTAATTTTAAATGACATACAAATTAAACTAAATATTTGAAGAAGATTATTAAATCTAAACGAAATATGAAAAAGAACAAGACAAAGAAAAATAAAAAAGTTAATCAAAGTTCCAGCTGCTCTCAACCGTCTCGTGCATTGAGACAACGGCATCCCCAATTTTAGTAAGTTGTGAGGCCGAAGGTAGTGGGGAGAGAAAGGATATGTGAAAAATGTAACCAACTATTCAGATATAGTCGCCAAACACGACTAAAATCATTTCAAGTAATAAGTATAAACCTGCAAACCTTTACTGTAAACCAGCGTAAAAATTTAAAAAATCATAAAATATGACTTTTTTATCAAACTAAAACACGAGAGTACCAACTGCTCCCAACGGTACAGTGAGACTATGGCATCACCAATTTTGGTATGTTTTGAGGCTGAAGGTTGTGGGGAGGGGAAGGAGATGTGAAAAAGTACCTGGCTTTTCAGATCTAGTCACAAAACATTGCTAAAGCCATTTTATGTAACGTTTCATTTCTGAACGAATACTCAATAGGAACTCCAGTGAAAAATATTATGGCTTTAAAAAAATATGTTCATTTCGACCAGAGTTTCCCAAACTTTTTTTCTCGTGGACCACTTTCAAAATTTTACTGGTATCGGTGGACCCCCTACTGCAACATTTCTACCATATTCCCAAAACTCGACACGCGTTGTACTGAATATTGAATATAACGCTGGAGTTGTGGCCTGTCACGGGGGGGGGGGGTGGTTATGTGATATGAGATGGGGGGCGGGATGGGATATGGGCGCGGGACGGGTCTCAAAATGACATTTTTTCCCGAAATCCTAGTGTACTATCTGCCTACATTGACAGGTAAAGCCAAGCCAACATTTTTGTTCTTAACTATCGAAACCAGCAGGCTCATTCTCTATCTTTTGTGGGATCATTATCGAGATAACGGACGTGATCTCCTGACAGATTTGTGATTTATTTGCTTTTTCTATGTACAACGTACATTAAATGAATAAATAATCATGCATTCTTGCAGGAATTCATGTTTAAAATGATCTAAACAAAAATATGTAAAATTCACACAAATCTGACAGGAGACCACGCCCGTTATCTCGATAACAATCCCACAAAAGATGGAGAATAAGCCTGCAGATAAATTTTCGTGGACCCCCACTTACAACTTGTGGACCCCCATCGAGTCTCCCGTGGACCCCTGGGGGTCCAACTGGACCACTTTGGGAATCACTGATATAGACCAATAAACGCTGATTCTGAATATATAAGTTTTATTAAATAATATTTAACGCACAGTTGTACAAAAAATATTAAAAAGTCCATTTTAAAACAGTTCATTAAAACACCCTGTCAAGTTGGTATTATTGAATTTGTGAGGCGTGACGTCACCGCTTCCGTAAAACCCTCCAATGCTGAAATTCAAAATGGCGGACGTCGAACAGCTGATTCCAGTTCCCTACAAAATTCATGCTTCGGTTTCCTTAATATTGATTTCGATTCGTAAAGCTAAAAAAATAATAATTTCAAACAATTTTTATACCACTCTCCCGTAATAATATTGAAAAATATAATAAATAAATAATTTTACACCTAAATATCGTTTTACTTATTGAATAGTTTCATTACTTCTTCCAAACAAAATGACAACATCTGTTGAAAATAACTAAAACTTTTGGGCGGATGACGTCACAGGGCCAGATGACGTCACGGTCATTATTCATTAAAAAAAAAATTGGACTGGAGTTCTCTATTTACGCTACATCTACTTAAAATTTACCGCCGCCCCGGAAACCAACCCCCCTGCCTGGATAACCAATACCCCTGCCTCAGGTCATTCCAAGTGGTTCGCTACGTTTGGTGAATTATAAAGGTCGCCAGGGTTCTTGGAGTGAGATTTGTCTAGGTCCTGGTGGCGAATTCTTTTCCTCACCTACTACGTGGCGGTCGAGACTATCGGGAGAGACTGCTTGAGGCAGACATAATCAAGACCTCTCCGGCCGGACCCCCCTTGCGAGGCCGCCAGCCCGCACGCTATTCGTTCGTTTCTTTCGTAACTACACTCTGAATCGAGTTATCGAATACTTTCTTATGTTGTATTTTATAAATTTCTGTCTGGCACATAGATAGCTAACCTACGAAAAAATGGCTTAGCTCTGTTGAACCCCAGCCCTGAAATTTATTGTCCTTTTGACGATGTAATTATCCAAATTGCCAGGAAGAATAGGCACAGAGAATTCATCGCTTAAGGAAGAGAACCACAATTGTAACTTTTCTATATCATAAGACGGCATTGTCTTGTATATGTTAGTAATGACTTGATTATTTTTTTATTACGATAGAAGTAAAGGTAGATCAGTATATCTTTAGCGCCCTCACCCCTTGAGTTTTTTTTGTATCCGCCACTGCGAGATTTGTGAAAAAGCCGGCAATGTTCTGTTAGTTTATTTTTTATGTCCCATCTCCCTGTCGGTTGAATGTACAGAGCCAGAGCTGCTCGGGTTGGATTAAGAATCGTATACAAAAGCTCACTGAGCTGAGAATCGATTCACGCGTGCGATGTTTGGGATTGCGGATTATCTACCTACACCGTTACTTCTGCATGGACTCTTGAGGAGGCCCAGTCGACGGTAGCTGTGTCTTGATCGAAGGGAGGATGCTATTGAGAGCGCCTTGTGGGGGACTGGTGAGGAGCTGCATCCGAATGACGACGCCGTCCTCGGAGTTTGGCTGAACGATCTCTCTCTATCTCTCTCTCTCATGGAGGTATTTATCCATATTAGTTTAATAACTATCCTCGTATTGATGGCAAATTTGTTGATATAATTGTACATACCAACAAATGTAGCCATTCTTTTTTAAGGTGTGATTTGAAACTTCCATTTCCTTCTAACCTTCTGTCAACGTCAAATCGTCAACTGACAAATCGGCAAACGTAGAGCACTTAATCGAAACCGGCCATTACTTTGGATTTGTTCCTGAAGTCCTGGGAAGACCCAAAACTTACAGAGCACGCCTAATTACGGAGGCAATTGAAATCCATAAAAACCCCATCAATATTAACAGAGACGACGGAGCTAAGCTCAATAGTTCTTGGTATCCAGTAATTGACGGCTACACCAAAGCTAAACGCAAAAAACCATGCTGAATTTTTTCTAACACCAGCTCGTAGAGAAATGGAGCTGGCAGCACGGTATCGCTTCGACACACATAAGTAAACACTCACTAATATCATTTACTCACCTGCCCTGATGATGGACACTGTAACGCTGTCCGAAACGTTGGCTAAAGAATGAAGTAGCGAAACACGGCATAACACCCCAAAAACAATAACAAAAATTCTGTCAACGTGACGCAATATTTTCATAATACCTATTATTTTTTCCTTTACCTACCATTTATCAGACCACACAAACATGGTACATGACTTTTTAAAACCGCGGACATTCTAAAAGGTCGGATTAAAAATATAATTAACATTAAAGTTAATTCTAGCTTCTTATCGATGTACCTAATTAACGAAATTATGTATATTTTTATAACACCGTTTATGTATTGGTTTCATCCTGCTACTTACTATACATAAACTACAGGAACGGCTGCGCCGGTCGATACAAATTGTATTAAAAAATTCTACCGGATACGATTGGTCATTTTTTGTCGTAATTTTGTTGTCAAATGGTGACCGAACAATTCAGAATGAAACCATCTCAGTAAAGTGATGAACAAGTCTATAAAAATATGGTTAAATTGGTTACGTTTGGTTAGGGTTTTGGGCTATTTTAAAATTATTATTTTCATAGCTTTTAATGACTTTTCAATTTATTTTCTCAAATACGATTAATTACAAATAAAAGATTTTCCAATATGAGGTGTTATTTTGAATTGGATTGCGCTATCGAGAGATGCTTAATGTTTTTCTATGGCCGGAATTAGATGGTATTGATCTGGACAACGTTTACTTTCAACAAGACGGCGCTACGTGCCACACAAGCAACGAAACCATTGATCTTTTACGGGAAAAGTTTCCAGACCGTGTTACCTCTCGAAGAGGTGATCACGATTGGCCACCGAGATCTTGTGATTTAACACCTTGCGACTTCTTCCTTTGGGGCCACGTGAAAGAAGAGTTCTACGCCAACAGTCCTGCGTCGATTCAAGACCTCGAAGATGGAATTCGTGAGGCTATCGAGAACATAGGGCAGCCACTTTGCGATTTGGTTATGGAAAATTTCATGAAAAGGATATGGTCCTGTAAGCGTGGTCGTGGTGGTCATTTGCCTGATGTTATTTACCACTATTAACGGCATACCTTCCTCTTTATAATGAAATATATATCCAATTTTTTTATGCGAAAAACTCTCTTTTTATAACTTTTGAAGGTTATTCCCATCAACGTAATATATCATTGAAGAAGAAGATAACACTTATAATCTAAATGAAAATATGAAAGAAAAAAAGACACAGAAAAACAGAAAAAACAATGGTCGCAACTGGGACACGAACCCAGACCTCTCGTCTAACCGGGACGGCGCGTTATCCAATTTCGCCATTGCCACCTTCTGTCAAACCGTCATATTTGTCAATCTCATATTTCAAATATTTAGAATCATTAATATTATCTTCAACTAGTTCTTTTTCCATATTTTCGAAATTGGATAACGCGCCGTCCCGGTTAGACGAGAGGTCTGGGTTCGTGTCCCAGTTGCGACCATTGTTTTTTCTGTTTTTCTGTGTCTTGTTTTCTTTCATATTTTCATTTAGATTATGTGTTATCTTCTTCTTCAATGAAATATATATCCGATCATTTATATTAAAAATGGCATTTTTCTTTGAATATCAAAATAACCTCTCTTATTGAAAAACACTTTACTATTGGGTCTTCTTTGACTAATTGTTAAAAAAAACAAATTGTTGCCTTTAAAAATAAATCGGGACAAAGAATCCACGATGGAAAATTTTGGCCTACAATAAATAAATTAAATTGTGCTAATATTTCCAAAATCAATTGAAAAATGATCATGAACCATATTCAATCAACATACAAATAATCTCGGCGCTATTACGCGGAAGTTGGATTTTATAAAATGTTCTTTGTAAGCGGATGAAAATTTGGGCCAAAGTCAACCCACATTAGGATAGAAATATTAATATACGTACTAATTTGTGTTCAGACGTAAATCTGTATTTTGTAATTTAAGGGGGGATTTTTCGAAATTCGCATTATTTTGAAAGTTATCACCATTTTAATGTCGCGGTTTAGATAGAATCTAACCAAAATCTTAATAGAACAAAATTTCAAACCCATTTTTCTCCAAACCACTTTTTTCGAGGCGGTTGACACGATATCTCAAGTTCTACTAAACCAATTTACTTGGAAATTGATACATTCTATACATTGCTCTATGGCGGGAACTAGAACTATGGCAAAATTTCAATTATTACTTTTTAAAAAAAATTGAAAAGTCAACAAAACTGGTACAAAAACGTATTTTTTATTTCAAAACAGCGGCCATTTTGCGAAAAAATTTTTTTTAACTTTTCTTTAGTTCGGGCTATAGCCGCATTTATTTGAATTAAGAATTATTATTAATTTTTTTTTAGTTTACTGGGAGGGTTGCAATCGTGTCAACCAGGGCGCGCCATTTTTTTGAGACCCCCCACTTCAACACCTGTAACTTTCTGAATTTTTAATTTTTTAGTTCGACTCTTTTTTTAATGGATTCTTTAATGCTTAATAAATATTTCAATAAAAGTTGGTAAAAATATTATTGTTTTTTTTTGTTGCACCTGAAAAAACACCTACAATTCATGCCTCTAGACTAAAATACCCCCTTAAGTTTACGGCCAATAAAATGCTTTGTAAAATCATTTTTGATTATTTTATTTTATATATCACAAAACTTTCCTTGAATAAATACAGTAAAAATTGCAAAAGATTTCTTTAAACATGAATAATTTAATTCTAATGGCCTCCATTTTATAATTGAAAATACAAATAAATAAAGTAACACACTTCCATACTGGATATTTGCTTTACCTTTTGATCAAACAAAATAATTTTTCAGTTTGCTATTTTGGGCTCAAATTCGAATTAAGTTTTGTATGAAAAATGCTGCGCAGCCGTTCACAATATCAAACGTTTCTTTGCCGCGGTCCACCCCTGTCTCCTGGTTAAAATATTTATTTTTATAATCTGCGTCATCACAATCCGGATATAAGAGTCAGAGGCCAAGCAGCTGATGGTCAGATCGCAAACTCTCGCAGTCACTCCCAGTCCCAGTCGCGCAGTCGTCCAGTCCGCTCCACAAGGCCCAACCGCAAACCGAGCTCCATTCTATTAGAATCCTGCTCAGCTTGAACTAAACCATAGTGCTCCCTTATTAGATAGTTTGTTTGAAATCAGTTCCCGTGCGCACTGCCCAGTACAAGGCCACATTCCACATAACCACTGACGCCAGACATAACCAGCAAACAGTAAGTTTCAATATAAATTATATTATGTTTGAATTAAATCGTTGAGTTCTTACATCCTCTCTAATGAAGTTTTGTTAAAAATTAGGTGTGAATGCCATCTTTTGAGATTTCTAACCAGGAATGTGAAACGTTGTTGTTATTTCCAAAACCTCTTATTTTCTTTATAAATCGTGTCAAAATATCGACCAGAGTTCCAAAGTACTCCGTAATTGAGACAGCCAATCAGAAGTCAGCATTTCAACAGATTCAAAATGGTTCGAATTTCAGTTGAAGTTTCCAATGGCGTCTCATTTTTATAAAATTATACTTTAATATATTTTTTCTTGTTAAAGTGAAGGTTGTCAATAATTTGTTTTAAAATATTATGGCGTCGATTAAAAAACAGATAGAAAACCTCAGTTTATACAAAAAATCGGTGACATCTCCAAAAATCTTCCGGAAATTACAAAACAAGATATTTTCTCATTTGAGTTTATGTGAAGCCAAAGGAAATATTGGTCTGATAACAAAACCACTGTAGTGCAATTTAAAACTTTTTTTCCTCCGGTTGCTCGACATTTTTTGGTGACCATTTTGAATATTTTTCGCCCAAATGAAAAAAAAATCATGCCTCCGAATTTAATATGGTGACATACAAACTGATTAAAGTTCTAAATAGCCAATAAATTTACAAATCTTTTGTTGATTATCACGTACTCGAAGGATTTATAAAAAAAAATTATAAAATCGTAAATTTCTACTTAATTACTTACAAATAAGGAAAAATTTGCCTTAATTGGCAGCAAAGCAATCCGAGTTATTTTAAATAGTGCCATATTGTGGCTTAAAGCGTTCTTGGTCGAAGGTTCCAGTGGTTAAGTTTTTAAAAATAATGCTCAATAATATTTAAATATACTGACGACTTATATGTCTTATCTTCTACTGTTACATTTTTAATAAATATAAATGAAACAATTATATCTTCTCTAATAAGCATTTTTATTTTTGTGATATATATTGTGTTCCAAAACCCTCCGTATTTAACTTGACGTGTTTCAAAACCCTCCGTCATTGAAAATGAGTTCCTAAACCCGCTCTAATGAAATTGTTTTTTTTTAGATGTATTTACTTATATTAAACATTTAAATATAAAATAACACTTGTATCATTGTTATTGTTTTTGGGGTGTTATGCCGTGTTCCGCTTTTTGGCCGTGAAAACCTTAAAACATACAACACTTGTATCAGGTTATTACACCGCTCCCTTGCCGTTCGTCCGCCGGCGTACCATCGGCGCAGGCCAAAATAATCACTAAAAAATAATTTTGTTATGCGATTAACCCTTATGTTTAAAGAAAACGTATGAAAAAGAAGGTCAGAATCGCTTGAGGCATTCTTGTTCATAAGGTATAAGATACCGTGAACCCACCTAGAGCAGCGATATATTTTCTTTGAAATTGTTTATGACACGGCCTGGAACTTTTTCCCGCCGCTCGGCTGTCAGATGACACGGGTGTCAAGTCTCGCGTCGCGGTCGATGAAATGATCGTAAAACGTATAAATTCATCAAATAAACGCAAGTAATGTTATATTTATGTATAGTTTAGTATTCAAGGAGGAATCGTGGAAACTCATCCGTCTACACGTTTTTCTTGATTTACTTGAAAGTAAAAAAATCCATTAGGGAAGGTTTTGGAACTCAACGACTTAATTAACAAATAAATAGGTTAAAGGTCTCGTCAAACAGAAGGCGTAATTTACGCGGCGTACGGCGTAAAATACTCCCCGACTGACGCCGCGTACTAACGCCGCGTTGTGTTGTACTGAACTTGTCTAAACCGGTCAAACAGAGCGAGCGCGTACCAGTACGCTACGCTCTAGCGCGGCGTTAGTACGTCGCGTTGTATTTTTTTACAAAATTTTATTTTATGCCGGGCGTTCTTGCTTGACTGTGATAAAAATGATTATTGAAAAATTAATTGAATGTGTCCGAAAACATCATTGTTTGTATGAAATGAGGAACAGTGCACACAAAAATGTTTCTATGAAGGCAAGATTATGGACAAAACCTGAAATAAATGAATCGGGAAGTAGAAAAAAACTCTGCTGTACGCCGAAGCCGTTCAAACAGAAAGTACGCGGCGTTAAGGCGTAATTTACGCCGCGTAAATTACGCCTTCTGTTTGAGGAGGCCTTAGTGTTAGCCTCATGTCCACGGAGGACAAAGTGGTCATACAAGATTCACTCAAAATGATGAATTGGTGGTTCCGAAATGTATCAATAAATACGGTGAAAGAATGCGGTCATAGTCATAAACTAGAAAGACTAGAATCATTAGAAATTACCTACTTAACTAAAAAAATAGAACCTAACTTTGTACTAAATAAGCAATTAGAATCATTTGCCAAGTCTCCGCTACCACATCCTTTGTAATTTTTATCATTGTTCTAAAAGTAAAATATGTTGGTATTTTCTTTGTATAATAACCATTATAAGAGTATTCCAACTCCAATGTAAAACATTTGTCCTTTCAAAATCTATAAAAAAATCCCATTTCATCATCAATATAATAAAATTAGGTCATTAACAATTCATACTACTTGTAAGGTTTTCCCCGAACAATATTGAAATGAGCTACAAACCCGAGGTAATAAACCTACTGGGATTACCAAAATATTTAGAAATTCGATGGTCAAATACGACTGAGTAACAAATGTAATTAATATAATTGATTCAAATCCTTGTAGACCACCCCTCTCCCCCTCCCCAATTCGTTTGTATGTAAACCGTAGGCTAATAATAATTTGTACCAGTCTGAAGATGGCTTCAACGAGCTGAAATCGGTTACGGTCAATAAAATTAAAGTGGAAATAAGTTTTAAATTTGTTTTATTATAATTGAGTTCCGCCATGAATTTTCAGTTTCAAAAATAAAAATTGTTATATTGTGCAAATATGATTTCACTCAACAAAATAGGTCTCCATTTATTCCTAAGTAATCAAGTTTCTGTAGTAGGTACACTTATAAAATTAATTATTAGTCACTCATAATAATTATTAGATTCATGTAGAGCAGGAAAACTTAACCAAATGAAACCACAAAAGCATACCTTTTCATTTAATATTCTGAAGGAATTGTGTCTCAAGAGGTTTCCTGTCCGACAATCACCGTTCTATTTTTATATTCTAACTGATAAACTCTCCTTACTTGACTGCTTTTGTTCATTTGCAATAAAAATATAAATTTTGTCTCCATACCAGTATCGTGTTGATGCTTAGTAGTTTTATTTGATTATTTTTGTTTTTCTAATGAGAATACCGCACGAGAGAACAACTGCTCCCAACCGCCTGGAACCAGCTAGAATACGGCATTCCAGATTGGGGTATTTTGTGTGGCTCACGGTAAAGGGAGGGGAAGGTACGGAGTAGAGGAAGGCGGGGAAGTACCTGGCTATTCAGATTTGGTCACCAAACACGGCTAAAGCCATTTCAAACAATTTTACACGGCAATATCATCCACTCTGGAACTAATGCAATATACTATATTCTATTTTTAATTAATTAATTGTAAAATAACACCCAAATTAATCAAATAAAGTTTACTATTCACGTCGGGATCAGAAGCCCGCAACTTTCGGATTGCTATTCGAGAGCCTTTCCCTTAGACCACGGAGGCCATTGACGACATATTATATGTGTTATTTCCAATAGATAGATTGTAGTTAGATTGCGATGCTGTACTGGTGTCTAATTCACCATAAAACACTTGTTTCAGGAACAGCAGCCATGGAAGTGGACAAACGTTTGCTGATGGAAGATGGGCAATTAGAAGCACTGACAACAACCCTCCTTGAATCCTCGGAGCAGTATCCAGAGGACCTGCTGGATGCGGAGCCACACCCGAGCGACCAGACCCTGGTGATGTTTGCTGATCTGGTGTACAGCAAAAAGACACCCAGAGAAGAATCGGATTCTGATTATGTGAGTAGGATTCTGTCGGATAAGCTATCTAGTCTTCAGCCACCTGGGTGGAAACTTCTGATCACCGCCAACAATGCAGGTTGGTTCAATGGTTACTTTGGTGCAGCTTTCTATCATACTGGTTTACAGCAAGTGGTGGTGGCGCATCGCGGAACTGATCCTAAATGCTTTGGAGCAGTGTATACAGATATCGCAGGAATCTTCGGCAGTAACTACACATCGTGCATGAATTCTGCTGTAACGTTTGTGGATTCTGTACGTCAGGTCATTCTTTTAACAAACAATCAACACAATAGGCACTATACACTCACAATCACAGGTCACTCCTTGGGGGCATGGCTTGCTCAGATAACTGCATTCTCAGTCAAGTATTTATCCATAAAACTTATAGAAAGTAAAAGTAGGTTGCAAAAGAACTCCGATGCTGGTATACACGCTAAGACCGTTGGTTTTGATAGTCCTGGTGCCCGGGACATGTTGACCCGAGTACTGAATGATCATTACTACAGGTATGAGATGAATGTACCCCGCTTAGACGGGCTGGACATTACTCTCTACCTGTCGGCCCCCAACCATATCAACACCTGCGGCGTGCACGTTGGTAGGATTTACCGCGTTCGTAATGATGTATCCAACTTCAAATGGGTTGATAAGACCATCACATATTCTGTCAAGTCTCATGCAATGAATAATTTTGTCGATGCCTTTAAAAATGATAATTGTACTTTTGGTGAAGTCTTGGATTGGGCCAAAAGCATTATGGAATATAAGAAACTTTTTAATATCTTAAATTGGGATAATAATTACCACGGACGTGCAACAGTTACTAATCCCGATGACCTCAAAAAGTTCCTTCGGTATAAGGTGGCGGAAAACAGAAATAGTTTTAGAAGTTCTTTTCGAGTTTTTTCAGAAGTTGAATTTCAAATGCTTTTTAGAATGCGTATATTACAGGAACAAGAAAGCGAATTAACCATTCTAAAGAAATTCATCGAAAAGAATAAGCTTAAAGTGGAGAGTACCAAACTGCTCCCCAATTTTGATTTGGATTATGATAACCGAACAATAACATGTGAGTCGGGAGAATCATTGGCGGAACTCTGCAAGCGCTTGAAGCAGCTGATGCGGTGGCTGAAAATGCCGTTCACGCAGGCAGTGGAGGAACAGATTAAAGTCTTTAACCGAGCTGCAGACCTCATCTACTACGCGGAGGGACAGAGCTACCTCGACTCGTTGTCCACATGTTGGCTGGACTTTGCGGATTCCGTGGGTTTCCGGGATTTCCTGGTTTCTAGCGATGAGCGAGTTTCCTATCTGGTCTCAAATAGTAAAGACGTTGCATTCCAAATGAGCCGACTTCGAAACATCCTTCATCAGATAGAAAGAAGCAACGACTCCTCCAACAGTTCCATCAAATATGTATGTCAAAATCACTATACATTTGTTAGTCAGTCCCGGCTGCAAAATCTTATTAGAATTTTTGGTTGGCCCGTTGAGAAAGAATTCTTAATGGCGGTAGACTGCACATTATCCTCTCTTACATCCATCCTACAATTGATTGAAGACGTAAATTACGTAAATAAGAAAGATATAAAATCCCTAAAACTTGTATTGATTGTGTCGCAATCTATAGACGCATCCGATTTCTCTAAATCCTGTAAAACTGTAATCTTTAAAAGTGATGTTCATTTCTCGGACCTAACTCTTGACTCACAGAATAAAATGTTTAATCGAGATAACGTTATAACTATTGGGGAAATAGAATATAGTTTTGAAAGGTTCCTAGAAAAAGACCGTTCAATTTGTAAAATCAATCAAATCCTAAGTTCAGAGCACTTGAAAAATTTCGCGAGAATTGAGAACTATACAATCAACATTGACACGCGTTCCGCTCTCAGTGATATACAGATGCCATACTTTAAATTAAATATTAAAACCAGTATGAAATTCTTTGCGAGTTGTAAGAAGTCGCCCAACACTAACATCCTGGTGGTGATAAACGGGTTGAGCCGCGAGGACCTGGAGACTGAGGCCTACTGGCACCAGCTCAAGGGGATGGACATCATCCTCGCCGAGGGAGATGCACAACTCTGCTTTAGAGAAACCTGCAAGAAAAATCAGGATAAATGCATTTACTTGTTTGAAGTATTAGGTCGAGATGTGTACTGCAAAGAAGTATTTAATATGCATTTTTATTTAGACAGGACATTTCTTCACAGAGCATATATTGACGTGAAGGAGTTTGCAGAAACTGAACATGTTGATGATCTGTTTGTTATTAACAGTGAAACAAACAAGAAGTTACTCTTAGAATTGATAGAAATATGCACTAACAAAAAAGCGTTCACAGATAAATTACTTATTGCACCCGCAGAAGAGGAGGCGGAGGTTATTCAAAAATATATTAATAAACCTATCCATTTCGTAAAAATTTGTCAAAGCGAGGAGAGCCGTAAAGTAGAGTGGCGATATTCCCACGGCTCTGTGGAGAGCCTGCTAGGCTTTATATCATACGAGCCAATAAATGAAAGAGATTTAAGTAGAACAGACAGAAAGCTGACTACAATAACAGACGAGCCCGGGATGGGGAAGACAACTACCCTGTCGAGCTTGTCAAGACTCATGGATTCACCATGGGTCATTCATATGGCCTTAAGACACTTCCAAGAGCAAATAGGAAATAAATTATCAGGTGAGCTCTCTCACAAAAGCGTAGCAGAATTTCTGTTAAGTGGGTGTGACTCTCAGGCTAACGGGTTGTTAGAGTATTTGCTAGGGAGTAATATAAATACCAAGCGAGTCGTGTTAATGTTGGATGGGTTTGACGAGTTGGATGATTATGTTAAAGATAAAGACAAGGAAAGTGCCAAACATAATATAATCAAGCTCCTTACATTCCTTAAAACTATACCAACATTACAAATATTCTTGACCGCTCGCAAATATTTGAAAACATCGTTAGAAAATGAATTATGCAATTTATGTACGTCTTTTGTACCATTTACCGGAGAAGAGCAACTGAACTTCTTAGTTGTGATTTGGCGATCCTGCCTCTCCGTCGAGCTGGGAGATTACGGAAAGACAGAGAGGAGACGCCTCAAGAAATATGCCGGAGAGGTGCTACGACAAGCAAAGGAAGTACTGGGGCCAGACGCGAAGTGCATCATGGGGGTTCCCCTTCAACTGAGAATGCTGGCCGAAGTCTTCAGGCCGACAAGTGATCTGTTGATCCATTCTCCTGAAGTTTTATTAAAACAAATCAATATAGAAAGTACGTCAAATCTATACAAGAAGTTTATTACGTTAAAATATGAAATTTATCTTAACGATAAAACGTCTCTAGGAGCAGAGGCGGATGAACAAATAATAAAAAAATTTACCAACGATATAAGCAAAACACACTGCATACTTGGATTCAAAACATTCTTTCGTCAGTTCTACGATGAGAACTTTGAACCCATTGAAAAAGAGTGGCTAAATAAATTAAACCGGATCGGTTTGGTTCAAATTAAAGAAGACGGAGATTCACAATTTGTCCACCGTACATTCGCAGAATATTGCTGCGCACAAATGGTTGTCCGGTGGCTCAATCAACGAATTCTCCATTATAGGTCTGAACTGTTTAAAAAAATCATTGTCCCTCAAATCCTGCTTCATCCGGATAGTAAGACCATCAGGATGTTTTTGAACGAGCTATTAAATGAAACAACAATGTCAGAGAATGCTAAAGAATTGAATGCTAAATGCATTAGCAAACTGTGGAATGAAGACAGTTCCATATTCAGGAATCAGGATCACGAAACTGTTCTTCATATTGCTGTCAGAGAAAATAATGTACATATTGCCGCACTGCTCCTCAGTGGATTAAAAGTAGAAAGTGCACAAGAAGCCTTTATATCTTTAATACAACAATACGACCAACATAATAATACAGCAATAAATTACTTGAAAATACCTAAAGTACAACATAATATCTGTGAAGGTGAATTAGTATTGGACACAATGACAATAAAAATTTTACAACGTATCGCAACATGTTCAGATGAAAATAAGACAAATATATTTTTTTCAATTTTATTTTATCGAAAAGTTTCAAAATTTTATGAAACCGCGGAAAGATTTTTTTTTGAACGTTTTTTTAATCGACACAGTATTATATATGAAGAATACACAGAAGAAGTATACACAGAAGAAGAACGTATTATTATTTATAATTTATTTTATCGGTTTATAAATAAGTATGTAAGTTGTACCTCGAAAATATTTCATAGAGTAAAAGAAGTTGAATTATTAATTAAACCATTTGTAAAGGCTGTTAAAAATAATAATGTTAAAAAAAATGTTCAAAAAATATTATTTGAAAAATTAAAAAATAATGTTGAGCGGTATTGCTTAGTATTAATGAAACATAAAGATCAGCGCATGCGAACAATCCTTCATATTGCTATAGAGGCGGGCCACCTCGATATAGTTATAACACTCGTGGAGCAAACTGCTGTTCCCTTCGCTGTATTAATGGCACCGAGGGATATGTTCGGGTTGACTCCTTTACTTACAGCCGCTAAGTATGATCGACTTAATATTATCAAGTACTTGGTGGAGCGCGGTGCTGACATTAATACACGCAGTGAGCGCGGCTGGTCTGTTCTGATGATGGCGGCCCAGTATGGAGAGTTACTAACTATAAAGTATTTTGTTCAAAGAGGTGGAGACATCCATGCTACAAGTGAGTTAGGCTGGACTGTTCTGCATCACGCGGCAAGAGGGGGACGTCTCCCGGTAGTAGAATACTTCCTGCAGCAGGGGATGGACCCTGACAGGGTAGGCAGGGGGGGAGAGACCGCACTAACTGAGGCATCAGTGTGTAGGGAGTGGGATGTGGTGCGGCTGCTGCTGGAGAGGGGAGTGGATGTTAATGCGGCTGGAGGTACAGCTCTTAGATACGCTATAATATGGGGTGAATGGTCTATAGTGGAGACTTTAATAAATAAAGGAGCAGCCATTAGAGAATGTCAAATATACGAGAATTTATCCGAATTTAAAGTAAAATATCCGAAATATGTATTTAAAAAAGAATAATATTCAGTTTAACCCCTCAAGTCTAGACACAATAATATCACATCAGTTAGAAAATAAGACAGATTTTTTTTTTTTTATGTGCACAATAGTCCCAACTGCTCCCGTCTGGAACCAGTGAGACTATGGCATCCCCAAATTTGGGTATGTCGCGAGTCTAAAGGTAGTGGGGAGAAGAAAAAGTTTTTTTGTCATTATTTTTTTTTAATGTAAATAGTGCACAAGAGTCCCAACTGCTCCCGTCTGGAGCCAATAAGACTATGGAATCCCCAAATTGGGTTATGCTGTGAAGCTAGAGGTAATGGGGAGGGGAAGAGGAAGGTGGGGAAGTACCCGGCTATTCAGATCTAGTCACTAAACACGGCTAAAATCATTTCAAGCAAAGTTTTAATTCTGAAAGGTGGAAGTTGTGGGGAGGGGAATGAGTTTTTTCTCATTATTTTTTTTCGTGTAAAAACTGCACAAGAGTCCCAACTGCTCCCGTCTGGAGCCAGTAAGACTATGGAATCCCTAAATCGGGGTATGCTGGAGGTAATGGGGAGGGAAAGAGGAAGATGGGGAAGTGCCCGGCTATTCAGATCTAGTCACCAAACACGGCTAAAATCATTTCAAGCAAAGTTTCAATTCTGAATGGTGGAATTTGTGGGGAGGGAAAGGAGTTTTTTATCGTTATTTTTTTTTCATGTAAAAACTGCACAAGAGTCCCAACTGCTCCCGTCTGGAGCCAATAAGACTATGGAATCCCCAAATTGGGGTATGCTCTGAAGCTGGAGGTAATGGGGAGGGGGAGAGGAAGGTGGGGAAGTACCCGGCTATTCAGATCTAGTCACCAAATACGGTCAAAATCATTTCAAGCAAAGTTTCAATTCTGAATGGTGCTCTAACACCAGGGCGATACTGAGAGTATCTTCCGCAAACACAACTTATATAATTTTAAATGATTAAATTGTGAAAACACAAATCAATCTAATAGAATGTTTCTGCTCACGCCGGGATTAGAACCCGCGACATCCGGATTGCTAGTCGAGAACCTCGACCACGGAGGCCGTCAAAATTTGAAATGTAAAAGTTGGGAAATTCCTGGCTATTCAGTTCTGGTCACCAAACACGGCTAAAGCCATTTCTAGCAATGTTTCTATTTTGAACGGTGATCTTCACCAGCGTGATACTGAAATTATACTTTGTATTTTATTTTTAATTAATTAATTGTGAATTGAATAAATTGTTATGCAAGGAGAAAACTTGGTGTTGTCTCTTTCTAATATAATATTATGTAATATGTATAAGGACTTGTCACTTGGTGCCAGATATGGTACAACATGTCTCTGGTGGCAGATATGGTACAACCTCTGTGTCTCTGCTGATATTGACGTTTGGTGCTGAATACGTCACTTTGTGATCCCAGGGGTTCTGTAGCCTGAAATGGACAAATCGAACAATTTTGCAAATAGAAAACATTTTGAAAATATGCTATCTTTACAGTCTGGGACGTCGCTACAATAGATATTGCGTACAGTGTATCCTTCTTGACTAGATCTGAATAGCCGGGTACTTCCCCTCCCTACCGTAAAGTATCCTGTCCGGAGTGGAAAAGTTTTTAGCAAACTGGTGACGTCAGTTTTGTTTGCTCTGGGAATAGATCTCCCTTCTAGGCATTATCCCCTCAGTGCTTTAAACCAAATCTGTCTAAACTCCCAACAGGACTGGCTTCAATTAAACTAACTATTTATTTAAAGCACTGAATAGACAACACACACTAGAAATGCCTTCCATGTAGATTTGAATGTCGCCCCTGACTTGATACCTTTTGGTTCTAGCCCGTTTAGCACGCGCTCCGTCTCTCTTACACTTGCCTGACATTGTGTATATTGTCATCCCATTTGAATTTCATAATTTGGATGTTCCACTGTTCCATATTTGAAATAAGGCCGGAATGTTTTCAGAATGGTTTTGGAGCAATTGTGAATTTAGGAATTTCATTTGACAATCTCATTTCACTGAAATAAACAGTAATATTTTATTAAAATGTTTAATATTAAACACATAAGAGCTGTTAACCTAAACTAAGAACATTACAATTTTTACATTTCAATCCATGTCTTCAGAATTATATAGCATAGGATGTTTATTCATTTTTTTAACTTTAAAACGAAAGACATACATTTCCGGGTCACAAATAATCTGACAATATTTGACAATATCCCACTACCATCACAGTTAGCGGAAAATTAGCTTGTGTCGTGATGAAGGACTTAGCCAGTCGAAGGAATGAACTCGCGACGCCCGGTCGGGAACCAGACGCCATGCCAACTCAGGCACTAGCCGGTCTATCCATGTTGTTTCGTGGTTAAAAGAATTTATGTGTAACTTCAACTAGGCAAAAAATCACGGGATATTAAAATTCCAATATTGTAAAACACAAATTTTAAATAATTTTCTGTTAAAATTTCATATTATAGTTAAATAGCTACCTGCTTTATCACTTGTCTGAATTCCTCACATAATGAGCTCCAGTTTTGAAAATGACACTCAAAATCAAATTAAATCCGAGATGTAGAGTTTATTAAACAAGAGTTACAGACAGACTCACATCAGGAATTAGTATGTTTGCTGATATGACTTTAACTATCATGGTGCCCAATGACCATACAGAATTTTGAATTGATTCATTTACATCTATTAGTATTATCCCCCCCCCCCCCCCCCCGAATGAAGCGTCGTTAAGTGTTGACAAAAACAACAAATCTTCATCTTTATTTTGCAATTTTGAAAGATTTGGAAACTGAGAACATTCTCAAACGCAGATATTACACTTTAATTAATATTTTTATTCATGCACCAATAACAATAATGTAACAATACAAAAAATTATATGTCTTTTGTCCAAGAATGGGACAATTCTTTGTATGCACTTTAAGCACACATTATTTTATTTTATATTAAACCTTGCGCGGACCCCCTGACGATGTTCAGGGACCCCCAACTCAATTTTAGTTTTCCACGGACCCCCTGAATGATCCTGAGAAACCCTGGGGGTCCTTAACGACCACTTTGGGAACCACTGATCTAGTACACAGGTGTTGGCTTTAAGGAATTTATCTTTTTATCAAAGGTTTAATTTGAACAAATATTTGAGTAAGATGTGGATAGTATAATTATATTCGGGCTGACGACAGCACACATACACACATACAGTCGTATTAAATGAATTAGTGTTGTTATGTCATTAGGCGTCTGGTTTCACATAAGCCGTTATCCGCAGACTAGAAGTATACCGGAGATTTGTATGAAGGTGATTCCGATAAAAACAATAAACGGATTATTTGTAGAGCGCCGTTTTTATGAAAAATCACCTCAAAGACGCTGATAATATCTGACTTACGTAAAACGTAATCCTCAGTTTTCTTACTTACGCAGTGACATTTTATTCCCGCGTCAATGTTTCCTGACAATTACTTAAGTGACAGTTCAATCAATGTATTGTATGTACCTACTAGAAAATAATCTGAATGTTTAGTCACCCTGTTGTATACGTACAATGCGCGCCTCTGATAGTGTGCGTGTACTCTGATGGCGAGAGAATGAGATAGTATAATCGGTGTCCTCTTTGTGCGGTGCTTCGTAGCCTCCCCTTTTGTCTACTTTAGTGCTCTGCAGATTTCACTTCTACCGCGTGTGAATTGCACACTCTGTTTTTATTTAAATTGTCGCTCTAAAACCTGTTTCATTAAACTAATCATATGTTTTAAAAGAAACTAAAACAAGTTTCCAAGTTTCCTTCTTCATATACACGGAGAGAAATGTTTTGCAAATTTATTCGGAATTCTCTTCATTTTATTCGTATTTACTGTTAAAAACGGGATTGCAGTTCTTACGAATGAAATAACAGGAAGGGGTGGCATAATAAATATTCGGACGAGGACTGTTAACATTTCCGGATAATCTTTTATTAAATTACGAATATATTATCATGATTGCTCGCAATATCTAAGCTGTCTGCATGACAATACTAATATGTTTGCATTCCAATTACGAATATCTTAAGAGTCTTCATGATATTTTAAGTTCTTAAACGAAAAAATTGACAGTTCTCCTGATATTTTATCAGTATTTACTCACTATTCATTCGTTCTTACACAGATAATATATAAGGTGTTACTGATATTTTACCAGTAGATACTAATATTGTATTAGTTCATACGAAAAAAATGACAGTTGTCCTGATATTTTATCAGTATTTACCAACTATTCATACGTTCTTATACGAATATTCTATACGCTCGTACTGATATTTTATTAGTTCTTCTATGAAAAAAATGACAGTTCTGATATTTTATCAGTATTTACTCACTATTCATTCGTTCTTGTACGAATACTCTATACGGTCTTACTGTTATTCTGCAAGTAAAATGCTGATAACTAACCATTCATTCGTTCTTGTACGAATACTCTATACGGTCTTATTGTTATTCTGCAAGTAAAATACTGATAACTAGTTCGTTCTTGAACGAATACTTTATTAGGTTTTCTGATATTTTATTAGGTTCTTGTACTAATGCCATGCATACTGTCATGTTAATTGCTCTTTACGTACTGATAGAATTATATGACTTCTTGCTTGCATTTTTAAGGATTACACTGACATTAAATTATTCCAGTCCAAACTGTACTAGGACCGGAATAATGGAATGTCAGCGTAATCATTAAAAATGCAAGTAAGAAGTCATATAATTCTATCGTGATGGTAATTAACATGGCAGTATACAAAAATAATCGTAAAAATGAAACAAATTAAAAATACTTACAATCTTATATAATACCTTCCAATGAGCCAGTTAGATCACAGCGTCCTATTTGGAGTACATTGCGAGGCTGAAGGGGTTGAGAAGCGGGAAGGAGATAGGGTAGATGAAGGTTTGTTTGATAATAATTCATGAAGAATGAAGTTTTATATAATTTATATTTAATTACTCATCATAAACGACATAGGTACCTATTGTGTAAATTATTAATTTCAATGAACGTCGATTCTCAAATTAATGAATATACATGGATAAAATAATTACACCATACAAAAGTACAAAACCTAAAGCAAAATGTGTAAAAGGATGACTTTCAATGATAATAATACTTGGATGATTTATAGAGTTCCGCCACCTCAAGGGCAATTCAGCAGTTTGCACTTCATCACTGATTACTGATGCAGAAGTAATTTCACGTACAGCATCAACAATGGTATTTGACAACCGGTCAGGAGTAGGTACTCTGTGAACAAAATAAATTCAGAAATATTAATACTCGGTATGGTTTTATTCCATAATTTAGCCAAATACATTAAAATGTCAATTGAAAGGGGTTTAATCATTTAATCATTGCAATGAATTTATTACACTTTTACTTTGAAAAGTGTCTGACCAAATGATATTCTAACATATGCATTATAACTTACATAATTATTGCCATCATGTATTATAACTATTTCTTTAAATTGTCTGGACGCAGAAGAAATTTCACGTGCAGCATCAACAATGTTATTGGACAACCAGTAAAGAGTAGGTACAAGATATTCTAACATATGCATTTTAACTTACATAATTATTGCCATCATGTATTATAACTATTTCTTTTTTTGTCTGGATGCAGAAATCACGAACAGATGGTATTTGACAACTGGTATTTGACAACTGGTCAGTACTGTGAACAAAATAAATTCAGAAATATTAAAACTCGGTATGGTTTTCCTTTCGTTAAGATGAATATACCTATATAGGTATCAATACATGCAAAGCAAAATAAATTAACAAAGCAAAAACCGAAGAAGACTGTTTTCTTTGCAACACGCTAGCGCTTCTTCGTGACAGTTGGCGGCCATTTATAAAAATAATTATTTGTCTTCCGTATAAAACAAATAGAATGTACGAACATTATAGTAATTTTAAAATAAAAAAACTTATAGCAACGTTATTTAATAATATCTAAATGTATATATGAGCCTTCACTGACGTAAATACAGCCAAATAGTGCTAAAACATGATAAATTTTTTGAAATAACGGCAATGAAAAAAACTTACCAAAAACTTCGTTATATTTCAGAATTCCACACTTTGCTGACAAATCTTGGGAGTGTCAATCCAATTTAGGAGATTATGGCTTTATAATGAAAATAAACGAATGAATTAACATACATTAGAGCACATGTGATCCATAAATAAACCAAAGTACGTGAACAAAACTAAACCGATAGTGACCGCTGCAGAGTGCAGAACCGCCATCTTGACTACTTGACTTACCGACTGACCGCCGTGAAGTTGCCTACAAGAACAGGGTTCGCTTCCGCGCAGAAAAGTCTCGCAGCGAACCGCGCTGTAAACCGTTATCTTACTATCGGTCGGACTTTTCTGCGCGGCGGCCTGAAGTGGTATTCGGACACATCACAATATTTTATCAGGAAATATTGTATGACGCTTGACCAATAATTTAACAGGAAATGTTAAGAATTTATTCGTACAGTAATGACTTTTCATGAGTCACTTCACGAATAAAAAATAGGTACGTTTTGTAACTACGTAAATATCATGACGTCTTGTTATATAAACAAAATATCCGAATAAAGTTAACTTATTAAGACGTTGACGAATACCTTATCAGGAAAATGACCTGATAAATTATTAAACTAGAAATTATGTACTTATATTATATTGTTATGACGTTGATTTTTTGGGAGCGTCATGATATATTATTATAACAGATCGATAATATATCCTTAGATTAATATTTTATGAATTAGACTTGTTAAATTATAGTTAGGGCACAAATCGATTTCTCTCCGTGTATATGTGTTCCTAATTCTGGTGATGGCAGTTTAATAACAATGAATAGTTTGACGGTAGTGTCGCGAATGTTAAAATATACTCCGCCTCAGAAGGACGGCAAACGAAGTATCTTCCCGACCCCTTCAGGTTAAAAAGTAGATATTTGTAAGATTGCGTACGGTGTAAATAAGTTTATAAACAAATCCTCGTTTAAAACAATAACGCTGGTAATATGGACGCATAGATCAAACAATCGGATACAGAATTGAAACACAAACAGAGGTAAGAACCCCCCTCGGTACTCGGTACCACCCGGCCCTTGTTAATATTCAGTTATGTTTTATCTGCTCGGTAATATCTCATTTTGCTTATACGAACATTGTCCCAAAACAATTATTTAGAGTTATTTATGAATAGTTAAGATATGGATGTGTTATTTGAGCAAGCCTTGCACTAGGAATGATCTTGTGAAATATATTAAATGACACTTTTAAAAAGCATTTTTGGCCGGCGAGACGTATACACATACATATACACATACATTTGAACACAGCCCAAAGGTTAATAAATTGCCGACATCTGTAACCGAAATTAAAAACATATTTACTTTGAAGAAACACATAATTCATCAAACACAATACATGTAGGTAAACCACAGACATAAAGTTCCGAAACAACTACTGCTAAGAATTACAACATATTATATTTGTCTTTAATTGAATGTAACTCAAAATTAAGATTATTTTTTTGTTTCTTTGGAGTTATATTATGTATGAGCCTGTTATTAGTACATTTTATTAATTTATTGTCTATTGATGTGTCTATAGTTGGTGATTTCTTTTGTTGGTTTTATGTTTTCTATTTATTAATTGTTCAATATATGAACGCAGTACCTATCCAACATCTGATAATAAAATGTAATATTGAGACATGAATACTGTAATTTGAATTTAATAATGTTCCCTATTGTGTAATTCTATGTACAGTATAGTCTCTGTAATCCGAACCACCGGGTGAGAGAGCCTTATGCCCGGTATATCAGTGGCTCCATATCCTCGCTAAGTGTGGGATTCCTCGCTCAAATTTAGGCAGGCTAATCCTTGATAAGCAGCAAACTAGTTACTTTTTTAGACACCGAGGCGTTAGCAGTGACACATGTCAAATTTGACCTTACGTAAATTGTAAAAATCATTTGAATGATTTCTTTCATATTTCGTATTGTAAGGTTTATAATATTTATGTAAAATTGTTATTGTAGTACCTACTTTGATAGTTTATGTCCCAAAATGAGGTGAAATAACATCTTGATTGCTAACGGAGCCAAGGAATTGTTGACTTATATTCTAAACATCTAAACTTTATCTGTAAATAAAAATATTGCAAGTGTCTCGAATTAATACTGTTGAAAGAGTTGAAAGCTAATTTATAATCATGTTGAAACTACCAACATATTATTTGGTTTTGCTGCAATGAGATTATTTTATTAAAGGGAGAAAAATATGAATTGATGTTGCATGTTTATTTAAAAGTGAAATCCAAATGTCAATTTTGTTTTGGCGCATCCTTGATACTAAATAGAAATTGTTGTGTATATAATACAAGCTTGTGTCTTGTGATATACAATTCTGCTATAAATAGATGACACTGTTGGTAATGCATATGCTAATAAGCCCTTGTGAATATGCCCTTGTTGTTGTGAAATAATACAATAGTCCTGAAGCACAACCTGAACACAGTTTTGCAGACCTAACTTTAGCAAGCATTACTTCTGTTCTCTGTACTCTTCCTTTGTTTGTTGTTCTTTATATTATTAATAACATTTCAATGATATTTTTGTTTCAACAACTTCTATAAGAAATCATTATTGATGTTTATAATAATTTGTTAATGTTTAATTTTATATAATTTGTCTGATTTGTTTACTTTGGAAGTTGTTTACATTGTGTTACTTTCCTTTGTTACATATTGTTACTATTATATTCTACTGCTCTATTAGTTAGTAATTTGACTACCTATTGTCATTTCTGTAACAATATTGCATTACCTGAATAATTATTTACCAATAAATGTGTCTCTTGAAATTTCTTGTTTTTTATTATATTTATGCATTTGTTCCTTTGTTATTCCTATTTTCTAAAAAGACTATCTGTCATATAACTTACTATGGGCTCCATCGAAGCCACAGCCAAGTTAGCATCTCAGAACCTGGGCGTACTGTACAGGACCCACAGATTCACAACATAGTACAGAACTATTCACCCTGTACAGCATGTATTGCAAGTGCACACCCACTATAGACTGATAGGCAGCCACCTCTAGTCTGCAGCCCCAAAATACCTGAAAAACCCTAGGACAGTCTGTTTGATTAAATGTGTCTTAACAAACGAACTGCAATTTTTGGAGCACAAACTTCAGCTGGGAAACCTTAGGTTTGGCCCCACACAGCATCCCCAAAGGCAACGTAAGTATTTTATGGATTGAGGTAATTTTAAGCACTTGGTAAGTTTGCAGTATTTCAGGCTTGAAAAAAAATAAGATGTAGAAATATAGCTTGTGCAATGACGGAGGACTGGAGCTAGAAAAGAGGATTGAACCCGTGACATCACACTGGGAACCAGAACTTTGGACAACTTGGCTACTAACTCATGGATGACAAACATTTAAATAAAAGCCAAGTTTAAACTTGGCTTTTATTTAATTATGTTCAGCATTTAAATGCACTTTGTTTAATAATAATATATTAACCTAGAGATATATAGTTGTGGAATATTTCATATACAAACATTGCAGTAATATTGACATATTTCTCAATAGCGCCTCTTAAGGTAACTAAAGGTGTATTTTAAAAAATAATTTAATTTACAATTAGAAGACATCAGAAAGTGGATCTATTTAAGGAAAATAATTAAACATTGAAGCAATATTGATTATCCAGTCATACACATTGTGCAGTAAACAGATATTGTCAGGAATTAGTACCTTGCAGAGTAGAACATACTCTCAGTATCGCCCTGCTGAGATCACCAATCACAAGCGAAACATTGTTTGAAATGGCTTGAGCAACTGTGGAAAGTGCATTACATATGTTCACGCCGGGGTTTGAACTCAACACCTGTGTCGCAGCCGAATGCTACGACACGAGATTGCGGACTGTAAATCCCTTTTGTAAACGAAATAGACCATGTATCGTGTTTTGAAGGCAGATCAAAGGAGAATCGGTTTGAAGGGAATCTCCTACCTTTAACGGCTTCTGAAGGCTGCTCAGGGTCGTTTCTGTTATCACATATATTGCACAACATAGATTTTATGCACGACACTATTGTTTTATAAAAAGAAACGAAACTGCGATTATTTGCGACTACTTGCGATATTTTTACGAGAACGAGTTGTGATCCATATCACTTCCGAAATGCAACTGATAACAAGTGGGTATTGCACACTTGGGTGGCAATATTATTCATCATGTAGGTAAGCACATCTTTTTTTCCTGGCGGAGACTTTGAGGAAAGGAAGAAGAGAATGGATTACATGATGGAAGGAATAGAGGAATATGGATTAAGTTTTGTTTTCAAAAACTGTTTCAGAACCAAACAACCTGTGTTACTCACATCGGACTGTAATAGTTACAGGGGTCTCATTAATACATATGACTGGAAAATGCACAACACATCTCATTGGGAAAAAATTTATTATTTATTTATTTAGTGATAAAAACAATTAAAAAGTACTATAGACTTCACATTTCTATATAACATATTCCCTTAGTACACTAGACTTCACATTTCTATATAACATATTCCCTTAGTACACTAGTACCGCAATATGATCTACATCCATTTCTAGTAAAACCAATGGCGCCAAAGACTTTTCGACTCCTAGGCCCTAAACAGGTCAATGATATTGAATTTCCCCTCAAAAAAGATATTAAAATTGTTGGATCCATTTCAACCAAAGTAAGGAATAATTGGGGTGAGCCCGATGACCCTGCCTTACCGTATGAAGCTGACACTTGGCCAGCCGTCTACGGAAAAGCTGAAAAAATGGCTATATACAAATACGCTCACACTGAACACCGAGAAAACTAAACATGTCACATCAAGCATAAATATCACAGGACAACCTCACGACGATGCCTCTATTTGAATACACACATGTTTAAATTCCAATGAATGTTGCCAGTGTCCCTACATTAAGCGCACTGCACAGATGAAGTACCTCGGCCTCACCATTGATCCATATCTCAAATGGAATCTGTACACTCAAATCATTGCAAACAAAATAAGAAAAAAAATGCACTGTTTCAGGACGATACGAAACTTTCTCGACTTGAAAATGATTTATTTTGCAGTCTGTCAATCTAAAATTGAGTATGGAATCATAGCACGGGGAGGTGGCACTGCATCTGCACTAGACCAAATCATAAACGCACAGAAAACTATTATAAAAATAATCCTTAGACTACCACTAATTACAGATTCGAACTTAATTTTTAATATTGTGAATGTGTTTGACGTTCGGCAGATATACGCGAAAACAATCCTCACTCATCTATTTACAAATATACATAAATACTATGAAAAAAGATTAAATACTCGCTGTACTTGAAACAATAACAAGAAATTACTACCAATTCCAATAATGCATACTACTTTTGGCCAAGGAAACTTTAGATACCTTGCAACAAGACTTTATAACATTCTTCCAGTTAGAATAAAAAATTGTGATTCACAAAAATATTTTTAAAAAAAAAACATAAAAATTTGGATCAAAAATAATGATAGGGCCTTTACCGGTGCACTCCGCCAAATTAGAAATTAGTAATGAAACCAATGTTGTTATTATTGTATCAATGTGATTGTTATTATTAAAGCAACCAACCTATTGTCTGATTATATATTAAAATAAGTGAACTTATGTTAATATAAATGTAGGTTCACAAATATTATAAATTGACTTAAAATTACTACCTCAACACAGGCTAGCCTTGTGAAGCAGGTTATGAGAAACCTAAATTTATAACTATTTTCTACTCTTATATATATATATAGGTCCCACTATACTAAATAAATACATACATACTCCTGAATAAACACATCCTGACACATATAAACAATATATTAACCTATCGGAGTACGAGAAACAGTCTACTAACATTATCACAATCACTATCAAAAAGTCCCCAAGCGCCTTCCTGAAACTGTCGTATTTGGAAATTGACTTTATTTCTATTGATAAATTTTTGAAGATTTTAGGAGCAAGAAAGTTAAACTCTGTCTGTGCTATTGAGGTGTTTGTTGAAGGAATAATATAATTGGATTTGTTGGAATTTCTTGTATGTTTGAATTTATAATAGATTTTATATTGAGGAATTTGAAGTCCTTAAACAAGTCCTTCGTGGGGTGAATAAAGTGTACTTTTTAAATAGCATATTTGCTGGTACCCAGCATCCGTTGCAAAACCAAGAAATAAATTTATTTTCCCTACATTTCCATGCGATGTCCCCTTCCTCCTGAGTCCCCTTCCCTTCCCGCCTTCCCCGCCTTCCGCCTCCATCGTCACCCTTCTCGTAAATTCCGCCTCCCCCGTTCCCTTCATATATGATCATTTTTCCCTTAAAATTTTTATTTTATTTTTTTTATTTTAATTTTTTTTTTTTTATTAGAAAAAAAAGTAAATATTTACAATAAATAGATAATATATTACATTTCATATCAGACTTTTTTTGGTTACCCAATTAGTAGAGAAATATTCTCGGGTCTAACTGGGGAGCTAGTCTATGTAATTATATATAAAGATAATAAATAATATGCATAGTTACAAAAATGGAAAAATAAGATTTTCAAAAATACTTTGAAATATTACAAAAATATTGTACAATAAGAAAATAACATAATTAAAGAAACAGAATACCAACAAAAATCAACAAAAATAATAGCAACATATCTGAATATATCTGAAAATCATCGATATAAGCGAGTCAATCTTCTCTGTAAAAATACAACGAAAGTTTTTTTTTAAATTTAGAATAGTTTTTCTCACTTTTTATTGTATCCGGTAAATCATTAAATAATTTTCCCCTCATATACATGTTTTATTGACTATTTCTTAAAAAATATAACTAGTTGTTCTGTAAACAGTAGACAACGCGCCCAACAATGCATGTTTTTAATTAACTCTCAAATTAAAACACAAATTTTCATCGAAATCATAAGATTCAGAAAAAGGTATTTAAATACCTACTTAATAATAAGCCATCCATATTTTACGAAACTTTTTTAGCTATCAAAATATCAAGAAAACCATTTCGACAAGTTTCATAATAAAAATAATAACAGAAGTACTCAAAAATGGAAAACCTCTCAAACGAACACACATCAGAAGAGAAATAATTTGTGGTGTAGCATCAGTTCTTAAATTCATTATCGTTAATTTCGAGCACGAACCAAATGGATCAGAATGGGTTTTATTAATGTAAGCTTAAGTGCAGTTAAACGTTTACAAACGGAACAGGAAAAGGTTTTTTCCCAGTGTGAGTGAGCATGTGTTTCTTCAAACTAATTTTATGAGAACATAAATAACTGCAGTCTGTACATGAATAAGGTTTTTCTCCACTGTGAGCCCGCATGTGCCTTGGCAAATCTCCCTTTTGAAAACAATAATATTTGCATTCGGAACACGAAAAAGGTTTCCCCCCACTGTGAGTCAGCATGTGTCTCGCCAAATTTCCCCTTTGAGAACATGAATATTTGCATTCGGAACATGAAAAAGGTTTTTCTCCACTATGAGTGAGCATGTGCGTCTTCAAACTACTCTTGAGAGAACATAAATAACTGCAGTCGGAACATGAAAAAGGTTTTTCTCCACTGTGATTCCGCATGTGCTTCTTCAAATTACCCCTGTCAGTAGATGCATAATTGCAGTTGGGACATGAATAAGGTTTTTCTCCACTGTGATTCCGCATGTGCTTCTTCAAATTACCCCTGTCAGTAGATGCATAATTGCAGTTGGGACATGAATAAGGTTTTTCTCCACTGTGAGTCCGCATGTGTGCCGTCAAATAACACTTTTGAAAACACGAATATTTGCATTCGGAACATGAAAAAGGTTTGTCTGCACTGTGAGTCAGCATGTGTTTCGTCAAACTACTCTTAAGAGAACACGAATAACTGCAGTCGGAACACGAAAAAGGTTTTTCCCCACTGTGAGTAAACATGTGTCTCGTCAAACTACTCTTCCGGGAACATGAATAACTGCAATCGAGACATGAGAAAGGTTTTTCTCCACTATGAGTCCGCATGTGCGTCTTCAAATTACCCCTGCTAGTAAATGCGTAACTGCATTCGGGACACGTAAAAGGTTTGTCTCCACTGTGAGTCAGTATGTGTTTCGTCAAACTACTGTTACAAGAACATGAATAACTGCAAATGGAACAAGAAAAAGGTTTTTCCCCACTGTGAGTAAGCATGTGTCTCGTCACACTACTCTTCTGGGAACATGAATAACTGCAGTCGGAACATGAAAAAGGTTTTTCTCCACTATGAGTTCGCATGTGCGTCTTCAAATCACCCCTGCTAGTAAATGCATAACTGCATTCGGGACATGAATAATGTTTTTCTCCACTGTGAGTCCGCATGTGCTTCTTCAAATTACCCCTGTCAGTAGATGCATAATTGCAGTTGGGACATGAATAAGGTTTTTCTCCACTGTGAGTCCGCATGTGTGCCGTCAAATAACACTTTTGAAAACACGAATATTTGCATTCGGAACATGAAAAAGGTTTGTCTCTTCTGTGAGTCAGCATGTGTCTCGCCATTCTACTTTTATAAGAACATGAATAACTGCAGTTGGAACATGAAGATGGTTTTTCACAAGTGTGAGTCCGCATGTGTTTCGTCAAATTACCTTTGCTAGTAGATGCATAAATGCAGTCAGGACATGAATAAGGTTTTTCTCCACTGTGAGTCAACATGTGTCTCGCCAAATCTTCCTTTCGAGAACACGAATATTTGCAATCGGAACATGAAAAAGGTTTTTCTCCACTTTGAGTCAGATCCTTCAATGAGTCTAAAAAATAACACGATTAAAGCTGTAAGTGGCACTGATGATTCCAAGAAAACAGAAGAAATAGAAAACACGAATCGTTATTTACCTGTTTGGGCAAATCTGTGAAAGCGTTTTAGGCATTCCTTTTTAACATCCGGCAGCTCTATGTCAATTTCCATATCAGGCATTCCCTCTCCATTTCCTTCTCGGGTTCCTGGTACTATTTTGAAGCTAACAGTCTCTACTTTAAGGCTACCTATAAAAACCAAACAACAATGCGGACATTAATATGCCCAGACGAAGAGCGTGATACATTTGTAAATACAGTCGTTCATTTCTGAGGAGTACTACTGAAAAACTAGTTTTAATTTAAAAAATTAACCGAATAAAGATACCGCTGATAAACCATGTTACAGTGGAAATTCAGTTAGGCTTTAAGGTTTATTAAGGAAATATTAAGTACCTCAGATGTTCGCTTCAAGAATGATGCTTCAAGAAGGAATAACAAAAATTTTATTCTTGCACACATTTTAAACGAATTTTGTATAATCAGGGAAATTATGTTTTTATCTAAATCAAATTTGTTTTAACGCAGAGTAATGGAACTTCGTTAACATACCAAAGAGATAAGTTAAAACTTTGCTTTTGTTTGGTAGTTTCCCGTAAGTATACATTTTAAGATACATACGAAAGTATGTCAAGAAAGGACTTTATGGACGAACATTTTATGTCCTGCTTGAGCAAAAATTTAAAATGGACAAGGTTTCCGGATATAAATTTTATATAAATTTTACATTTAATATTTTTAATATACGCAATACTGAAATAATACATAATGCAACTTACTGGCTACTAGAGCACTCTCCACATACTGTAGACATTCCTTCTTTACATCAGGGAGGTCAAAATCCATATCCGCGTATGGCATTTCTCCTCCATCTTCTTCCTGGGACCCTGGTTCCGTCTTCATGGTAACATTCGCTGGACTTGGAAGATCCATGGCATAACCGTGGAAGGTTTATGGTATTTGTTCAAAACCAAAAAATATAGCTGAAACTTTAAGAAACAGTACGTTGTATTAAGAAAACAAAATAATTTTTGAATGAGCTTTGAATATTTTGTTTTGTGTGGACTATTCTTTAAAAATAATGATTCGAATGCGCAATAAATGTAAATAAAGAAATAATTTTGACTGTAATTTTGCAATAAAATAATTGAAAACGGTTGACCCAATCGTTATCATTAGTTAGATTGCAGTGACCAGACGCTGTCATCTTCTATATCCCATAATATAAAGTGATACAATCGTATATTTAATCCGCCATTCCTCATAAGACAAAATATCGGTATTTTCAGGTAAACCATATATACTGTTATTGTTGTAACAGCTTGTGATTATTCTTACCAATGCCTTTGTTGTGCCAACATTAAACATCCATAAAATGATTCTCAAACCAGACGTCCAATAATGCATTCTCTAACTAAGGTCCAATTGCATCGAAAATAATTAAAGTAAGGTTTAAAGTTAAATTCTTAAACCGAGTTTAAGCCCTAATTAAAGTTAAGCTGCAATTCAGCACAATTGAATTGCATCAACATTAAAAAAGTTAGTTTATAGTTACCAGTGCTGCCATCGAAATGGCTTCGAATTTTCCTTGGTTTTGACATATTTAATTACAAATATACACACAATTTATTTTTACGGGTGTCAACACTAACCAAATCGGGGCGATTTCTTGACGTTTGACGGTTATGGCGGTTATGATTGGTTTATTTATGTTATGGAGGTTATTTGATATTTCCTAGTTGCAGTTTAAAAACGTCAATAACGTTTGTGGAATGATGATATTATTATATTGTGGCCGAAGGCGGGCTATTATTGTTCTGCTGTCTTATACACGAAACAATACTTTTATGCACCCCAGAAATGTCTCCTGAACATCTTTGCGTCGTTCCCGTTACATACTGGTCCACAGTACAAACATCATGATTTCTGATATGACTAAAAAAATATTTTGTTTCAGTGCCGTTGCATTTATTGAAATATTACAATGCTAGTAGGTATAAATTATTAAGATAAGTTTGAGTAAACACTTGTTTGTAAATCTAGTGATCTCATCATTGTTGGCAATGAGTAAAGTTGATTGCCTAACCATACTTTTTGGTCCGAAATTATTTGTTGAATATAATGGTACAGAGGTTACATGTTTTTATAAATTAAATAAAGTTTTTCTTTTAAAAATACATTAATTAATAAGTATTACACCTTTTTTTAGAGCAATTTAACAAAGAAAAAAATTGTATTTTTTTTATGTGTAAAACAAAAGATAGGAATTTAACAGTGAAATAAGAAAAAAAGGTCATATATGTAAGTATACACATACACACACGTAGATATACACACGTACCTACGTATATACACATATACAAAATGTTATCGCCATGTGTACATATATAAAAACATATGCATATGTGTACACATACATATATAAAAATATACATATATGAATATAATAGAAATGAAGTTGAGGAGGTAACAAAAAAGAAAGGAGAAAAATAAAGAAAGAAAAAGGATATCCGTATACTACAATTGTGTTGAGAAGTATAGTATTATAAGATGTAGTCATAATAATGTGTTTTTATTGATTTTTTTGAATTTTTTATAATTAGTTTCCAATCTTAGATTAACTGGTAATTGAAATCTGTCAATAAAATCCACCCAATCAATAATACAATCAATTGATTATCAAAACCCGGGTTGTCGAGACATTTATTATTATTATTTTCTATTAAAACAAAATTTCGTTTCTTTCTGACGGATGACAGCTGACAATTTTACCAAAATCTAACTTTAAACTCTCAACATCGCTGGGTTAACCTTTCCTAGTCTGTGACGTGTAAACACTACACGTTGCTTCTAATAACTTTTATATCTCTATAAATATAATGAATTCTGGGTTCAGATTTTAGGTATTCCTCCGTTATACATTTAAGCACCGAATTAAAAAATAATATTTCAGATAATTAGCAAATTCAATTCAAAATCAGATATATTTTGTTAAATATCGGGAATAATCCACAAATACAATGAAACGTGTGCCAGTGTGGACCTAGTATAATCGCATATAAACATTTCGATACGCATAGAGTGTGCGCACGCTATGTGACATCTCGCTCTACTTCGCTATACGGGAACACGAGGAACAGAGAACGCAGTCAGCAGTCGCGGTTGTGTTTCGACCATCGATATCAACACAGCGCTGTAGCTACTTCTCGTGCCGAACTTGGCAGTGGTTCTAAAGTGAATCATTATTTCCGTTCATAATATAATAATAATTTTTGGTTAGTACTTTTCCATGTGTTTCCGAATATTGTATTATATTAATACATTATATTATATTATTGTAAAGCATGTATTACGTAACTATTTCTCCGTGCACATTCGTCATTCATTCATTTATCTGAGATTTTTTTTTGAATATTTATTTCAAATGTTAGATTTTTTATCTGTTATTCATTACTAGCTGGTTCCCGGCATGCGTTGCAATACCATTCAAAGAAATAAATTGTTTCTCCCTGCATGTCCGTTCCCATACGTCCCGTTCCCCTCCCGTGTCCCCTTCCCCTTACACTCTTGCGTTCCCCTTCCACCTTCCTCGCCTTCCCGCTCCCTCGTTACCCTTCCAGCGAACCCCACCTCTTTCGTTACCCTCCTTCTCCTGCTTTCTCTCCCTGCCGCTAAAACATATGAAATACACACATTTTCATTCACTCACGCACCACCTGAAGTAATTTTTTTGTACAAATTTCATAACGCCAGATCTTACTATAATACATAGAAACACTCTTCTTCTAAAATGCAATGTTCTGTAAACATTGTGATTCAATCGTCGAAAGTCGAAAGAAAGGCCTTTGTTTAGTAGCCAGTTTGGTTTTACACCAAATAAAACACTTGTGTCGTATGTGCTTCAGCAAAATAAAGCAGTTTTGCTGCTATCAACTCAATTTCTTGGAAATGAAGTAAGCCAAACCGACACAAAAAAAAAACAGAAATCATACTACATTACAACAAAACCAAAGGTACCGTTGACATAGGCGACAAAATGACATCCGAATATTCGTTATTCGTGTGTAAGATCAACAAGAAGATGGCCGTTTCGCTTATTCATGGAAATGTTAGATATCGCCGCACTCAACCTGTATTTTTATGGATTGAGAAGTATCCGGAATGGAAAAAAAATAACAGGAGCAAAAGAAAAGGCTTCACAAGAGAGCTTGGTTTAGAGTTGGCTAAGCCCAATATATTAAAAAGAAAAAACAGTACGGTGAATTTCACCAACAACAACAAGATGTTTTCGATACTGTTTTAAACCCCCGACGCAAGGAGCGGTGTTATAAGTTTGACGTGTCTGTGTGTCTGTCTGTCTGTCTGTGGCATCGTAGCTCCTGAACGAATAGACCGATTGTGATGCAGTTTTTTTTTGTTTGAAAGTTGAAATAATAGAGATGGTTCTTAGCTACAATTCATGAAAATCTGTTCAGGCGTTTCAAGGTTATCAGCCTTTTTTTGTGTCGGGGCTTTCTTAAAATTTTGTAAATTTTACTTATGTCCTATTATCAACAAACACCACCCGCAACTGCTGCTATGCTTCATATTCCAAATAATCCACCGGGTGATTCAAGAAACGTACCACTGTCCCGAGTACCATCGAAAACTTGCAGATTTTGCCCATACAACGCAAAAAAAAGAAGCACTGTACGCACAAGCCACAGAAAAGAAAAAATATATATTTCCTGCCGCAATTGCGATACAATTGAGATTTACAAAATATTTGGTTTATTTCTGCCGTTTGGTTTTGTACTTTGTTATATTTAATTTGTAATATTTACTTTGTTATATTTTAATATAAAACATGTGAAATTTTTCTCAATATAATATTTCTTATAAAACACCATTAGTTAATTTTGTTTGAAAAAAATAAAAGTTTTGAAACTCCTGGCAAAGACCATACTGGCCTCATAAACATGCATGGATGTATGCGTGTATTGAGTAACATTCCAGCGCCGCAGTCGTTCGCGGGCAGTCGTTTGAGATGGTCTCCTCGCCCGTTTTTTGAGCAAATGCCGATGGTTTTTTCATGTTTTCAGCAATTTAATTACAATTATTATCACTTTTAATAAAAATTATGATTAACAAAAGCGATTCGCTATAAATAATCATACATTTCCGATATAAAATCGTTGATTTGGACGCGTGTGTTGATTACACAGCACCGTAACGCGCGGATTTTTTTAGCACAGTAAGGGAAAGGTTAAATAAAAGTAACTTTTTCGTAACTATTTAGTTAACTTTTGTTTAAACGAAGTTGAAACAACCCATTTTTGTAAGAAATGATAAAAATGTTACTTTTATTTAACTTTAACTAAAAAGTAACTTTAACTATTTTTTATGCAACTGGCCCTAAGTGTGCTGATTGGCGTAAGCTAAGTGGTGTCGCGAAACTGCGACTCCACTGTTAATTGGCGGTAAATGCTGCAAAGCAAAGCCTATGCAGCCCTCGAAGGACCAGTCCCGAAACTACGTGAAATCGCTAAGTTATACGGGACGATTAGATAGCATACACTCGCGAAACCCGATGGATAGTCAGTCGATAGTTCAGATCTGGGCTTTTGGAAAATTAGATAAGCCCAGATTGGAATAAGGAAAATAGGACTCACCGTTGCAGATGGGGCCTCGCTGATCTCCAGTTTTGGTGTACACTTCTCACTGTTTACAATTCGCAATATTCTTATAACAAGAGGTTACAATACATGCGCCCTATCTGAGATGTTATTTTGTACTGAGCAGCAAATCACACTGTCACCTCTCCAAAGTTTAGTACTTTTTTTTGCAACAATTTTTATGGTGACATTTAGGAGGGAAAGATTAGGTAGGTGGGATAAATTCAGGATTTTGACATATCTACCCATCAAGTCCGCAAATGCATACCAATCCCATATAAAATTGCGCGAACACTAAGCTAGATCGCATTATGGGGTTTTAGACGTATTTTTTATACATTTTGTTCATTCTTTAGCATTCAGGATGAAAAGAAAGGACGTGTTTTATTCCGGTAAAGATTGTCGGACAGTTTTAGCATATTCGTGGTTTAAGAATTCGGACGTTATTACTTGACATCTGTCATCTCTTATTGTTTTACGCAACTACGTTTTTTGGAAATTTTGCGTGTTTTTTAATTCTACATTTAAAAAAATAAATAAAATATGTTTGGATTACAATGGAATTTACTTACGTAAGGAATTAAAAAAAAATTGAGTATGTTTGATGATTTGACATTCTGTTTTGAGAAAATAAAACACGAGAATAATAAAGACACAACGTTAACTCACGTGGGTGTTAACTTCATATTGTATAATATTTATATTAATTCGGATAGAGAAAGGTTTGTGCCAGCTAAACTTTTGGCAAATGCAGTAGGTAGTTTGTGCTGCAAATCCGACAAAGCCTATGTACAAAAACTTATCAGGAATTCCTACAGAACAACATGACAGGAATCATAAATGGCTGCGAATTCGGAAGTTACGCGAAGTATATTTTCATTTTAGGCAATTGAAATTTCAAATGCATTGTTTTCCATCGCCCCAAATACATGTATTTAAATGTACTTAAACGCGAGTAGTAAATGTAATTATAAAAACTCTTGCAACTGTAATTCGGATGGGAAAGATTGATTTATCTCCATAATAACTCCATTAATAACTCAATTTCGATATTATTTCAAATTCAAAATTCGCTTTTATATATACCTCCATTCAAATTAGCATTACTAATTCTCAAACGCGTGATACTAAAATTATGTACCATTTGTAAGAATTTTTGATCGTAAGTATTTATAACTTTTGTAGCGTGGATTTGATATTATTCATACATGTCTACAGTTTTATTCCGTGACTGATGAAATTTACATACTTGACCTTCAACACAAGAGGATGGACACTTTCTACGTGAGATGTCGAAAAAGTCAAAAAGGAAACTTATAAAAGTCTAGGTAAAATTTGGATATTGGTGGCCACGGCTATTACGAATAATTTTTAGAAAAAAACTTTAGATTTGCCTTAATCACTATAAAAGGAAACTTATTGCATCACGGCTGGCGGAAAATAATGCATTTTAATTTTCAATATCGTTAAATAAAATTTCACTTCGCCAATCGATCTACGACAGCCCGCCCGCTGTCATGTCAGCCTACGCCATTTTGTCATTGTTGGTATCCCTGACCTCACAAATAAATACGATTGTAGGCAACTTCGCGTGATACATGATGGGCGCGTAATTATGAAAAATGTGTATAATAATAATTGTAATAAATATTGTGTAGCGGGCTTGTGTATGTTATCTTTACTTTAAAAAACAGCCTACGTTTTTGAATGGTTTCTTTGGCTACGCAGGGTTTGTGTTGCGGGCTTGTGTATGTTATCTTTACTTTAAAAAACAGCCTACGTTTTTTAATGGTTTGTTTGGCTACGCAGGGTTTGTGTAGCGGGCTTGTGTATGTTATCTTTACTTTAAAAAACAGCCTACGTTTTTGAATGGTTTGTTTGGCTACGCAAAGTTTGTTTCAGCGGGCTTGTGTATGTTATCTTTACTTTAAAAAACAGCCTACGTTTTTAAATGGTTTATTTGGCTACGCAGGGTTTGTGTAGCGGGCTTGTGTATATTATCTTTATTTTAAAAAACATCCCAGGATTTGAATGGTTTGTCTCCATTCCAGTACCTACGCGCTTCCAGTACCTACTCGCCTTATTATTTATCCCGCGAAGTCGACTACAATCGTTTGTGTGAAGTCAAGGATACCAACAACACAACAGTTGACAGAATGGCGAGCGGCAGCGGGCGGGCTGTCGTAGATCGATTCGCGAAGTGAAATTTTATTTAACGATATTGAAAATTAAAATGCATTATTTTCCGCCAGCCGTGATGCAATAAGTTTCCTTTTATAGTGATTAAGGCAAATCTAAAGTTTTTTTCTAAAAATTATTCGTAATAGCCGTGGCCACCAATATCCAAAAATTACCAAAGTCTAATAACATCCTTAATAATATCAATACCTAATGTAAGGTCCGTTCCCAACAGCCAAGACAATCATCAGTAAGTATATTATATTTTTCTTTTAAATTCGTGAAATTTTGTCAAATATTTATGGTCCAATTCATTCAAAGGTTCGTTGGCCATATTTATTTTGGTATCAATTGAATGGCATTCCTTTATTATGTGTGACACGCGTATAATTATGAACACTGAACATGATCCACCCAATTATACGGACTGTCAGATATACAGAATGTGACAGTTAGTTACGTATTTATGTTTGGCGTACAAAATATAAAAGATAAAATAACTCATTCTCCTACAAAAAGCAATTTTTTACGATTCTTACACTACCAAACACTATCTAACATAAATACTAATGACACATAAATAAAATAAAAACAGGTGAATGTAGTTGGTACTTACGGCCGGTTTCAACTACATTGATGCCGCCGAGGATGTGAGTTTGAGTCAAATTTTAACTTATCTCGGTGACTCTGTAATTTCGAGGCATCAAAATCTACTTACGTTTACAGTTAAAGGCGATGATGTAATTGATTTTGCCAAAATTGATAATTGTTATTAAAAATTATGTACGTAACCCGGAGACGCTTTCAATAAATGCATGGATTTTTGAGGTTACAAATCTAGTAGGTAAACTTGGCCGGTGCTGCCAGTGTATAAAATATCACCGCTCTTAACAATATTAATTTTATAATGTCATTTGAGTACCTACTCTGTAAAAAACATAACTGCAACAATTTGATTATTCGCCGTGATAAATCAGTAATTTTGTAAAGTAAATTTTACTAATCTATACCTATAATATAAATGCGAAACTGCTTGAGTTTGTTTGTAACGCTTTCACGCTTTCACCAATAAAAAGATTTTAAAAAGTCTTTCACCAATAGAAAGCTACATTATATGCGAGTACTGTAGAATGTATATAATGGTATGCTCTGGCGTAATGAACATTATTTATTATACGTTTTTTGTCGCTAACAAAAGCGAGTTATTGCTAACATCAGAAAAACAAGCGTTGCCGTGGAAACGATGTTGAAATATATATTTATATTTTTTTTTTATTTCAAGTGTATTTCTATTATTTTACAAGTTATATTTGTAAAAAAATCACAATGTTTCTTTAAATAATACTTAAGATACTTTCCACGAGATTTTTGCTCTTTTTAAACGAGTCTTGTTTTATTAAGCATTTTCACAATTTTCGCTTTGATTTTATCATTTAAAATATTAGCGCACTCTGTCCAACGTTCGTAATTACATATCTCTCCATCTTCTGCTTTTTGAACCAGGAAGCGCCGCCTTAACACAGTTTAAAAATTCGATATGCGAAATCCTATAAAATAGATACCTACCATTCTCAATTTTCGAGAGCAGTTACAAATTTGTATCTAAGCTGTGTTAGAAAGAGAAAGCACCCCGCCATATTTTCAAATCAACCACAAAATACTTAAAATTAACACCATTACGAGTACAAAGTTTCCCGCCGCAAGTTTAAAAAAAAATGAAACTTCCGAATTTTTTAATAATAATTTATATAATTTTCACGAAAAATTGAAATCGCCTATAATAATTGCGAATTGTAATTTGTAAGTATAAAATACTTATTTTTTAATTTCGTTTATCAATAATTATCAAGGTTTAATTTAGAAGTAATAGAATATTGTATATATTTCTGTAAAATGCATCAATCAAAAAAAATCTTTTCGAATGTAAAGCACAGGTATCCAGGCATTTGTCAACAAACAAAATTCAATTGCTTATTCTGTACACGACAATCGGTTTTCGCCAGTGTGGATTCTAGAATGGTTAACTAAATGCATTTTTTGATAGCAACTGAATATGCATTCCAAGCCCGAGAGTGGTTTCTTTCCAGCGTGAGTTCTAATGTGAGAATCTACGTGGCTCTTGTGGAGGAAGCATTAAGTGAATTTTGGGCACGAAAATGATTTCTCTCCAGTGTGGGTTTTAGTGCGATGAATGCAATTGCTTTTTTATCCCTTTTGTAGGAGCATTCCGAGCACACGAATTGTTACTTTCCAGTGTGAGTTTTAACGTGCTTTACCAGAGCGTTTTTGTGGCTGCACCGATAAGAGCATTTCGGACACGAGAATGGTTTCTCTCCAGTGTGGGTTCTAATATGAATAACTAAAAGGCTCTTTCGATTGGACCTATATTTGCATTCCGTGCACGATAATGGTTTCTTTCCACTGTGGGTTCGAATATGATGATCCAAATTCTTTTTTAGATAGCTCCTGTAAGGGCATTTCCAGCACGAAAATTGTTTCTCGCCAGTGTGGGTTTTGATATGTTCAACCAGATTGTTTTTAAACCCACAGCTGTAGTTACAAGTAGGGCAGGAAAATATGTTTTTCATCGTGACAGATTGTTTTGCATTCGTGTGTTTTATACCACTAACATGTGATTTCGACGAAACGAAATCTGAAAAAAAAAAATAAAAAATGAACGATTGAGTCAAGACACACTATAAGAAATCATCCGTTACTCAACAAGAGGAAAAATTATTGTGAATATTGAAACTCGAATAAAAGTTAATTTAATTTTACCTCTTCAAACTTCGCATATTCACTTTGTGGCGTCATTATTAGTTTAATGAAAACAAATAACTTTGTGTACACCGCTATTCAATTAACAATATTGACATGTTTCAAAAACTATGTTTTTTTCGTCAGGATAATAAGTTAATAAAAAATAACAAAAGACAAACAAGTATAGACAAATAGGAACAAAGACAAAATATTTGAAAGGAGTGGTGATTAATTACTTAAATATCATAAAAACAATTATATAAAATAAAATATAAAAATTATTTTAGGATGCGTAAAAAATTACATTTACATAATTAAAAATCTTTTAAAACAAAACAGGAAGTCTAAATAACAAAATAAATTCTTATAAATATAAGTATTAATACGAAAATAAATTTAAATGATGGCTCATTTAAAAAAACGTTTGGTTATTTATAATATTTAATTTACTATTAACATTTTTTCCCAATTTCTAAAATTTCTAAATTATCTAATTGTATACCCGTTGTGTTAGTGTGTCAACATTTTTAAACCTTTATTAATATCAAAGAAATGACCTGTTTCTAAAATGTGGTTGGCAAATTCTGAATAATAATTATTATACACTATTTCTAGAAGCCTTCCCAATATGAAAAAAAGTTACAATCATTACAAATTTATTTATAAACCTCAGATTTGTTTTAAAAAACACGTTTGTCCTTGTTATTTAATACATATTTTTTTTATTTGTTATTGGCGTAAAAAGCTAGTTGGATATTATCTGGCATGTTTTTAATTATTAAATTTGAAGTGTTATTATTTAAAAACACAATTTTTCTCAAATTATTATTTTTTTTTGTTTTTGTTTTTTTATTAGCGAATTTCTTTAGATACATCGAAATAGGTACATACATAATAACATAAAATATAAAATAGTAGCAAAAAAAGATCCCACAAAGGCGAAGCCTGTGTGTGGGTATTATTTTTATTTTATTTATTTATTTAATATTTGCATCTTTTTACAATAAGTATACATTTTTTTTTACATATTAAAACAGAGTTGTAAAATGAATATATTAATAGCATTTCCTCATCATAAAGAGGCAAGGCTCTTGTGTTTAGTGAGGGAATTCAAGCTCAAGAATATGTATCGTTTAGTAAGTAAATAATAATATTTCATCTAATAACAAAAGATATGTAAGAAAACTCGAGATATAACAATAAATAAATTTCAAGATTTAAATGAAATATTAACAGTTGAAATGGACTTACAGTTGTTTCAGGTGATTTTTCAATTTAATTTGGAATTTATGTATATTTTCGATAATTTTTAGTTCTAATGGGAGGTTGTTGAAATAATTTATACCTAGATACAGATAGGTATTTTGGATGTGCTTGGTATTAAATTTTGGGATTTTGGTATATTTTTATATATTATGTTTATATTAGACAGTGGTAGTTAAAATAGAATTTTAAAATATCTGTACATAGTAAATAAAAAGATCAAGATGATTTTACAAAATTTAAGATGATTTAACAGATTTTACAGGAGTTACTGAGAATTTTCTGAAAATTAAAAGTATATAAACGTATGTATACACCCATATACGTACAAACACATGTTCATATATACATGAATATATATTACCTTGTTTTAAATATAAATATACAGATTTTACAGGAGTTACTGAGAATTTTCTTAAAATTAAAAGTATATAAACGTATGTGTACACCCATATACGTACATACACATGTTCATATATACATGAATATATATTACCTTGTTTTAAATATAAATATACAGGAAGACATGGAATATTTTAGGAAATTAGAAACAGATAGTACAAATTATATATTTACTCACTTCCAAATTATTTTTTACCCAGCTTTTAACATTCTTTTTTTAAACTTTCAGATTTTGACTCGTGGTGATGGAATTGGGTAGGGAACAAGGGCGGCTGGTTGCACAGTGTGTTCGTGTGCAGCACTGGTAAATTATATCGCCTAAAATTACTTTATAATATCTTACCGAAAAATATAAAATCTATGAATCTCATTAAAAATATCACCTATCAATATAATGCCTAATATGAATGTTGAGAGGAGAGCGAACTCTCAAAGTTACGCGCGAAGTTGCCCTGTGCCCGTGTGCAGACCGGTAGCAAGCGGAACGAATTGTGTTTTTGTATCCAATATCTCAAACATCGCTGGCGCGTCAAGCCGGCCATTTGTATGAAAAATCAAGCTATCCGCGTGTGCCACCGGACGGCTTCGCGGCCTTTATCATACTTAACTTAAATTTGGATTTAAGGACAAAATACTTAACCAAACTGAATAATTCTTTTTTTAATCAAAAGGTAAAGCAAATACCTACATTACACATAAATTTACTTTTTTATTGATTTGTGTTTTAAATTATAAAACGCATATCATTAAGGAATTCAATTTTGTTATAGGTAACCTTGACAATTTTACCCACATATGGATTATACATTGTTATAAATACTGTTTATGTACTGTTTATAATGAAATATAAAATAAAATAAATTAAACATTGTTTAAAAAAAAAGTTTTTTGTTGAAATTTAATTTTTATTTACGACAATTTTGTGTTGTGTTTTAATTTCCTGGTAGGTACTGAAAAATATTTGTACAAATTTTTTTAAATTTTAGTTAAAGAAGGGCGAAAACTTCGACAATAGCTTAGAATTGACCTTCTCTCCCAAAAAGATTAGTGGAATAATTTTTATCTAATGTTGCTTAGTAAGAGTTATCTCATAAGTGTGGATTTTCAGTGAACCACCACATTTTCAGAGCAGCGGCCGCCACTGGTAGGGAATTGAACAATTTTGGGGCAATACAGTTAATGTGCCTTTGGGCCAACCTGGTTTTGCAGTGAGGCACTGTGTACATGCACGTGGTATGTCTCTGGCTGCGGTTAGTGTTTTTGGTGAAATTGTTAGGACGAGTAAATTTAAATTTAAGACATGGGATACAGTAGATCCGCCTTAGTTCCATAATTTCAGTTTCCTGAAATAACTGATTTGTGGGATACGTTTTGGCCTTCTGGTACATTACCTTAATGATGAACTTTTGTGCGATTTCTAGAGGTCTTAGATGGTTATCGTATGTTCCTCCCCACACGATTATTCTTCGATTAGTCTTATACAAGTTTCATGGTCCTTATATTGACAATCTCGCTCATGCGTTTGAATATGTAATTTAGGTATCTCAGTTTATTAACAGTTTTTTCTATATGGTAAGTCCATTTGAGTGGCAGTCTATAGTTACAGTTAAGTTCTTGATATATTTTCATAATTTTACATCTTCGCAGTTTGAGCATGTCGCAAAGTGACAATTAAAGTTATGGAACTTCAACTTAAGATTTTTTTAGGGGATGACTTTTGGGAATTATAGAAGCTATCTAGCCAATCTTTGACTGTTGCAATGCATTTGTTGGCTTTACTAGTTTTATCTTCCCACGTTTTACCTTATACCGTTATTGCAGTATCATCAGCAAAAGAATTTTACCTGGTATTACAATATTGCATAGGTCATTGATGTAGATTAGAAAGAGTAGTGGACCTAAGACTGTTCCTTGAGGAATACCATGCTTTACTAAATCACAAGTGCTTAAGTTTGATCCTATGTTTGTGCATTGTTTTCTTTGTCAACTACGTGTGTTATTTTTTACTAACTTATTATCCTAACGAAGAAAACATATGAGGGAACGGACTCCGGTGTCGATAGAAACGGAGGGAGAAATAAAAGGCATCCGAGTTGGTTGCGAGTCCAGTCGTTTATTGAAGCATGAGCTACGTAGCTGAGGTCGGTGCAATGTAACATGAAGTATGTCGAAGTGCCGTAGAGTGAGGTGTTGCGGGTGCACGGTCATGATGAGTGATGGAGGTCGGTGATGCTGTGGTGGAGCAGGCCACGGGCCTGCAGGTCACCATAGTGTTGCTCAACGCCGTGGCGGCGGAGATGACCTGGTCGTCCAGGCCGTTGCTCGACGCGGTGAGTTGCGGAGATGAACGGCGGTGACTCGGTGAGTGGAGCCATCGGCAGGTAGTCCTTGTGAGACGGAGTGAGTGCAGTGGCAGCGATGGGCTTCGGTAGCCATTGAGATGAGGCGCTGTTTCCCGTACAGAAGATGCTATGGATCTTGTAGTTACGGAGTGAAGCGGTGGTTGCAGCTGCTAGGTGCGGTGGACCTGGTGGAGCTGGTGTATGGTGATGGCCTCGAAGGAAGCTGCCCTGGAGGAGAGTGCGGATGCACCGGGCACTGATGTTGCACTGGTTCGCTGTATAGAGGCGATTGTAAAAGCGACCATCGGATATAGACTGACTACTCTGAAGTTAAGTGTGTCGCCTTATATAGGAGCGACCGGCCAAGTAACTTTCTGTTCGCTGGCAATATGTGCGCTGGAAGGTGCTAGAATTAACTCGTCACTGTGGTCGTGGATGCACGCTCGAGTCTCGACCTTTCGCGAAGGTGGCGAAATTATTATTTATCAGGCAGCTGGCCTAGCGAGTACATTGCCGCCGATACGTGCATAAGTAGGTGAGTAGCTAGACGGTACTGGCTAATGGCAAGTGCTTTGCGACTTGCAGATCTTTCTCGTGTGTTCTTTGAGTGGCGGAAAAAATAATTGTACGAACGCCACACATATTTTTTGAAACATGTTGATATTGATAATTAAATAGTGGTGTACACAAAGTTATTTGTTTTCATTAAATTAAAGTAAGTAAATAGCTTACCTCGATTTTGGTCGATCCTTGCAGCACGGATGAAACTTTCATTTTTAATATCAGTGCAAACAATATCTATTTCAGAATATGAGGCACACTCTTGTGCATGTTCCTCTGCCGGTTCATACTTGATCGCAGACCCGTCTTCTTTCTCCTGTTTGATAATCTCCTGCAATATTGCATTGCAAGGGGGTGTTGGGCGCTCTTCCTCTGCCGGTTCACACTTGGTTGCTGACGCACCCTCTGTTTCCTGTTTGATCTCAAACTGTAATGTTGGTAATATTGCATCACGGGATGTGGGACTCTCTTTTTCTGCCGGTTTCCACTTGATCACAGATGCGTCTTCTGTCTCCTGTTTGATAATTCCACATTGCAACATTGTATCACAAGGGGACGTTGAATTTTCTTCTTCGGGGATTGTCTCCAGTTCGGACTTTATGACATCGACATCTGAGGTCATCGTATCCATTTTAGATGAAATGCTTTCTAACAGAAGCAAGTATTCTGGAAAAAAAACAAACTTTTATATCGCATTCTGCAGCTACACAGCCGTGAATGTCAAACTGAGTTAATGTACTCTGAAATTTTCCGTAGGCATGCAATGTGTATATGAAGATATGCATACATAATTTAATATGCTTAACATTTTGATAGCTTCATGTAATGTTATCTAGCGCGAGTTCTAATTAAGTTCGTAATATTGCTGTCTAGTAGATTCCAAACAGACAAAGGAAAGCGTCTAAAAAGATCAAAGTTTTCAATGCAGTACCACGTTAGTATAGCATTTTCGCTGGATGTTCTTTTAAAGATGTTATCGACGCCGGAAAAAATGAACGACTAAAGCGCCATGTAGCTATTTTTCTTTTCTATCGTCGATATAACAGAAAACGTAGAAAACAAGTCAAAATATACGATTTTCATATTCATCTTCATTTTATGTTTTAATTAGGTAGATGCCTAATATTTTATATCTTTTTCTTCTTTTAGATCTTTTAATGTACCTACTCTATTATATTATTATTTGTATTAAAGTTATTTATGAAATATGGCAGACTGGGATTGCACACCCCTCCCAGCCCTGCTGAAGTAAAATCTTAAATAAATAAATAAATATTACGGCAAAGGCTTATGTCTAGTTATGGAATTATTACACGTGTATTATGAAATAAATTCCTACGAGATAACTATAAATTTGACTTGCCGCGTCGACTGGGAGATTGAAATAATTTTATTTTTAATGACAGATAGGTTATAATGACGTCACATAGTCATAGACAAATACCACCATCAGACAAAAGATATTCAAGAACACCTTGAAAAGTAATTTAGAAAAAGAGGGCGCTGCAATCGTATTTCTTTAACAGATGAGCAATCTTTTCAACAATAGCGTCGCTAGCGGGAATGTGACGGCAAAAACAAAGAACTTAGGCCCTCCATTCATGGAGATACTTACAAACTACGTGATTTTGACACAACCACAAGTACCCTGCAGATGTATTACTTTTTAAAGCTGGTTTCCGTACACTGCGCTACCCGAATTATACTGAACTTGATCATTTTTCACATGCAGCCGTGGAGTTAACACGATGTCAAACGATGTCCAATGACTTTTTTTCCAACATTAATCTATGCCTTCTCCACTTAATCCTTTCTTGCGTATTCTGGTAATGTAAAGTTATATAAACACGCATTTTTTCCACTTCCAGAACAAATCTAACACCACTTTCATGTTCAGACGCCATTTCTGCAACGCGTAGCGCGCTACCAGCACCGTCGGTATCGCGCTACCGACTTCAGAGCTGGTTCACACTCAGCTATCAAATATAAAAGATCATAGCACGCCAAATAACGCTCTCCGTACAATCCCTTCAGGCCGTTCGCACCTAAGCGTTTTTAAGCGCAGATCAATCATAGACAATACACATCTCAGACGTAACCGCTCCAGACGCGATATCCCAGAAGATAACTCTCCCCTTCTCCGACTAAAACAGGAGAGGGGGTCATTGTAATTACGGAGCTGCCTAGACCCGTGGATGACAGATGTCAAGTAAAATATGCGTTCCGTTGCCGCTCCCTAATTCGACTGACCCCCTTTCCTACCACAGGAAGAAATATTTGATAGCCTCGTGTGAAAGGACAAAAGATAAGCGCTCGCGAATCAACAGATATCTGCTCGCAGATTTATAGCGTAATGTTAACCAGCTTTAAATCTTATTTGAAATTGTTCTACCCCTTTGAAGGGATTGAAATTTCAAGTAATTTTAGGTTGTTTTTACGAAAGTTGGTTTCTTCGTAGGGCAACGGGTTTTCATTTGACTACTTTTCTTAACAGTTAAGAAAAGTAGTCAAATGAAAACCCGTTGCCCTGAAAAGGGCAGAGAAGATGAACGGTTCATTTTCTCTGCCCGGAGAAGAAAGAAGAAAAGTAAGTTCACTTTCTCAAGGCAGCACGCTAGTCAGGCTGGGTTGCTGTGGTGGAACAGTTTGACATTTCATTTTATTGTTTAATTAATATTTTAGGCTATAAAATTGGGAATGTACCGAAAGAGAATTATATTGGCTATGGTCGAGTTTTTTTTCCTCTGCTCTTGTCGATGGTATGTATACCATCGACAAGAGCAGAGGAAAAAAAAACGCCGTACCATAAATGAACTAATACCTAGATAAATATCTTTGGGCTTTTTGGCTGCACTCTGCTTCAACACTATTTGACCATAAACTACTACAGTACTTACTTAGTTATACAGCATGACGTCACAAACCATCGACAAGGATAGAGGAAAGTTAAATAAAAGGTACTACCATATACAATATAAACCCCTACCCAATTCATTAGCCTAAAAATTATTTTAAAAATAAAACGTTAGAAGTTTTTATTTACTTATGTATTTATTTATGTATCTATATTTGTATATAAACATGTATACATTCACACAAGAATATAAAACAAAATTCAAAGAAGTTGAAAGATATTCATACAAAGCAGTCTTTTTTGGATAATTGCTGATTTCCAAAAAAAAGATGTTCATTGTGATGTCGAATACATAATAAAAAAGAACTAGACAAGTAAGATAAATAAGGACAACCATTTCATCATATATTCAGCATACTTTAAATATATGCATTCAGAAAGAGCGGGAAAGAAAATCTTCAATACTCATAGCGAGGCGTTCTGTTGCATTGTTTCGTTGGGCGCATCTCAATTGACGTCTGGTCCCCGTCATGAGCAACTGCATTCTCCTCTTTCTGGGTGTTAGAGTTGAGATTGGCCCAATGAAAGTTGAAATGGACTACTTCTTTACCTAGAAAACCACAATATTTCAAACCAATGATCACATTATTCAAAACAAAAACCTATAATTGCACCGTGTAAAAAGGGAGTCCAGTTAACTGACTAACTAACCACCAAACAACTCAATCTTGGCACACACTCCTTCCCTCGTTCACATTCATACATGCTCTTCTATTATTCTGACTCTTGACATGGCCCGACTCAAGTATCTGATTCACTTGGTCATGCCATGTCTTCCTCGGACATCCCCGACTTATTTTACCATTCACATTTGCATCGTATATTCTCCTTACTCCTTTCCTCATTCATTCACTCTACATGGCCAAACCATCTGAGCGTCCCTTTCTTAATATTACTCATTGCGCTTACATCAGCTTTGTATTCTTGGCGGATCTTCACGTTTCTCACACGATCGTACATGGTTTTATCACACAGAGGTCTCAGGGATCTCATTTCTATGGCATTCAGTCTACTTTCATCCTTCCTCTGCCAGTTCCATGCCTCACTGCCATACACCAGCACTCCAGAGGTGATTTTTTCACAAAAACGGTGCTGTACAAATCATCCAAATATTATTATTATAATGCACCTTTAAACATACCCAATATCTCATTTCGACATCTGCCTCTTCTTCGAGGTCGTTGGTTTTGTCCTCGTCGAAGGTAAAGCTCTCCACTTCGAATGCAGAAAGCAGCTGATCTTTGACCGTTTCATCACGTGTCTCAGTTCTTCTCATACATGAAGAATTCCTTGGCCCCAACTTGAGGATGGCGTTGAAGTCCACCTTGTATCATTGATATTTCATTCTAGTATTGATTATCAATCCTTTTACCTAGAAAAACACAATATTGCAGGTCAATTATCACATTATTCAAAACAAAAAGTACAAAACATCGATTACCAAACGAAGCTTACCCGGGATGCTCTTAGCGATCGAATTGCTGCTGACGGGCTCCGGGACTCTCCTTAAGTAGGTCGGTAACTTATGTCAAATTGAATCAATATCTTCACAGCCTTCGACACCGTAATAAAATCTAGGAATCATTTTCACAAATATTTAAGTCGGCGTTCGGAGGTTATGAAATGCCATTTGACGTTCATAGTGACCACAAACATCGCAATCAGTTCTCGACAGTTTTTCTATGAAATTTGAAAGGTTCCTATTGGTAATCATTACTATGACATCACACAAGCCATAGATATTGCGCATCTTTTGATTCGGTCACAAAATAAGCTCGAAGTTATATCCCCCTGCACCGTACTATAGCTGTCATAGATATTGCATATGTATGTTGTATATCGTAATGTTTATATGGTTAAATAGCATCGAAACTTTGTCTATACAAAAAGCACGAAGTTATCAATCGAATGACTGGTTTATTTATGGACAGGACCAAGGAAGACGTTTATGTATGACGCAGGTTTATACCAAGCAAATTGTGGAACTTCAAAATCATAACATCTCATCTTTAGGTAGAATATACTTTGGTTTATCATTTAAATTATTACTCAATTACTTCGTAACGTTCAATGATCAGGCGCCCTTCGATAAAATAAAATAACGTTTAGAATTTTTGTTCTTTTAACATGTGACATTTAAGTTGACTGATGGAAGGTATGATCGAACTTCTATCCACCTTAAGATATTCAAAATAATAAAAGAGTTTTAGTCAAACTCTTTCATTTAATCGAAGCTTGTTCAATCAGTAGATTCAATAAATTTTCATTTTCTCACAGAATAAGTTTTATTTCATTAATATTGACATTTATTTTTAGGACCTGGTTCCAAAATACAACTTACATATTTATACATCTTAAATCATCTTTATAATAACCACTTTTAAATCGGTTACAACCTTTTTCTAAACATATGCGTATAAACGCAATTTTGTGATATTTTAAAACTAAATATATTAAAAACATGAGTATTGCGCAAAAATTAAACGTAAACAGCCTAATAGAGAATGAACCCAAAAAAGGGCTGCCTGTGAGAAATTAAGTAAAAATGATTGCTGTTAACTTTCAGTCTTATATTAAAAAAAAAACATTAAAGTAATTATGCCTTTACCGCCCTTGAGCTGATTTTTAAATTTATTTGTGTCTTTTCAAGACAATAAATAGTTACTTTCGGAACATCAGATAAGTTTTCCTCCACTGTGGATAAACATGTGATTTTTTAGATATGCCTTACTATAACATGAATAACCGCAGTCAGAACAAGAAAAAGGTTTTTCTCCACCGTGGGTAAGCATATGAAATTTTAGATGTACCTTTGTTAAAGACGAAAAATTACAGTCGGGACACAAAAAAGGTTTTTCTGCACCGTGGTTATACATGTGACGTTTAAGATATCCCTTCAGAGAACACGAATAGTTACATTCGGGACATGAAAAAGGTTTTTTACCACTGTGGGTATACATGTGACGTTTAAGATTTCCCTTTGTAGAAAATGAAAAGTTACAGTCGGGACATGAATAGGGTTTTTCTCCACTGTGGGAAAACAAGTGAATTTTTAAACTTGCCTTCCTATTACTTGAATAGCTGCAGTCGGAACATGTAAAAGATTTTTCTACACTGTGGGAAAATACGTGACGTTTAAGATCTCCTTTCTGAGAACATGAATAGTTGCACTCGGGACATGAAAAAGATTTTTCACCACAGTTGAAAAACATGTGAATTTTAAGACTATCTTTTGTAGAACATGAATAGTTGCAGTCATGACATGAAAATGGTTTTTTTCCACTATGGGTAAAAGCGTGAATTTTAAGATTACGCTTTAAGGAACACGAATAGTTGCAGTCGGGACATGAAAAAGGTTTTTTTCCACCGTGGGTAAACATGTGATTTTTAAGATCTCCCTTCCGATAACATGAATAGTTGCAGTCGGGACAAGAAAACGGTTTTTCGTCACTGTGGGTAAACATGTGTCTCCTTAGATTTGGCTTTGTGGAAGACAAATAATTACAGTAGGGACATGAAAAAGGTTTTTCTCTATTATTTTCATGGGTGTGCATGTGACTTTTAAGTCTTCCTTTCTGAGAACATGAATAGTTGCATTTGGGACATGAAAAAGGTTTTTCTCCACTGTGGGTAAACATGTGAATTTTTAGATTTCCCTTTCGATAACATGAATAGTTACAGTTGGAACAAGAAAACTGTTTTTTTCCTGTATGTATTGCCAAGTGCAGTCTTAACGTTGACTTTCGAGAATAGGAGTTGTTACAATGGGGACAAGAGTATCGCTTTCCCCCAGGATGCGTCTTAAGGTTTGTCAGTACGTCTGAAAAAGATTGGGGACAAATTAAGTTAGTAAATACGTTAAAAAAAGCAAAAATTAGGAGAACACGAATTATCAACTTTAACAAACGAAAAATTAGTTTTACCTGCTGTTTGCGTAAATCTTTTAGAGTGCTCCAAGCATTCCTTTTTAATATCTAGAAGATCTATGTCAATACCCGTACAAGGAATCCCACCTCTAACTCCGCCTTGGGGTCTTAGTTCTGCCTTGATGGTAACAAGCTTCGCATTAATGCTTCCTGGAGAAACAAAACACATTACGTTCATTGATCTGTCAAGACGAACAGCAAATTACTTTGAACATTACGGATTTTATACCAAAAGAACATTTTTTTGTTTACAAAAACCTTTAATTAAAATATTAACGCTTAAAGATACCATTGAAAACTCTTGTAGAAACAATTTCACAAAAAATGCAAACTTTTCTAGCCAAAGACATGGCACTTGTGTATATGCAGTACCGCATTGCAAAACTAGGTCAGCCCAAAGGCAACAATTCATTACGTGAAACCTTTGAAGAAACCAAGTTGCATTAAAAATACAATTCTAATAAAAAAACACGACAAATCTTAGCTCAAGTTCACTAATTCATTTACTTCGTGTAAGTCTTAACAACTGTTTTCTGTATTATAGTATCCAATCCAGATAAAAATCTTTTTTCTTTCACTCAAACTTTTTTTCGCATTTAACTCCACTTCATGCAATTTTTCCAAGAAAACTAAGATTTTGTGTAATACTTATTTTTGTCTTATCTTAAATCACAGAAATATTTTTAAAATTCCATGATTTTTTTTTGGTTCCTTTTCTTTTTATACATTTTCTTTCGTCAAATTTCCCTTAAAAAAACACGATTAACTACAGTTGGTACACGAAAAGGGTTTATCTTCTCTGTGCGTCAACATGGGTCTTATCAATTTTCCTTTTCAAGAACATGAATAATTGCAGTCGGAGCATGTAAAAGGCCTTTCTTCACTGTGCGTCAACATATGTGACGTCAAATTGCACTTACGTTAACATGAATAACTGCAATCTAAACATGAAAAAGGTTTAACTGCATTGTTCGTCAACATGTGTCTTCTCAAATATCCTTTTCGATAACACGAATAGTTGCATTCGGAGCATGAAAAAGGGTTTTCACCACTGTGTATCAAAAGGTGTTTCGTGGAATTTCTCTAATGAGAAAATGAATAATTGCATTTAGAACATGAAAAAGGAAAAAGTGCAGTTTTAACTGAGATTTATAAGAGCAGGAGTAGTTACAATGAGTACCAGAGACTGGTCTTTCTTCCGTAGGATCCTTTATATCTGTCAGTTTGTCTGGAAATGATAAGGAATAACGCTGAACAAATTAAAGCACAGTTAATTTATTTCTAAAACCCAAAACAATTGGATAACACGCAACGTTGAATTTTAAAAAGTTTATTGGTTTCACCAGCACTTTGGGAAGTTCTTTCAGAGCGTCCTAGGCATTCCTTTTTGACATCCGGCAGGTCCATGTCAATGTTCATATAAGGAATGCTCTGTTCATGGGGTTCTCGGGGTCCTGGTTCGGACTTAATGGTCTCCACAATACTGCTACCTGGAAAAACAAAACATTGATCGTTTGTATGCCAAGACGAACAGCGTAACTTTTCAAAATCGTCCTCTCTCTTTGAGAGTTCTACAACATCAAAATATATGTTATTTATTAATCAACGATTGAAGAAACATTTTATTAAACATATAGATGCGGGAAGTTGGATAACGTACACTTAGCATGTAATATGCATTTTCAATGTATTATATCAGGGGTGGGAACCTTTATATCACCGGGAGCCATTTGAAAGAATGATGAATTACCCGCGGTCCGCACTACGTTTTTCAAGCGGTGAGGGTGGGGAGGGACTGACGGATACTCCAATATACTAATATGATCTCATTTTACTAAACCGATTGTTTTTCAAGTCTGCTAAGGAAAATCATGTACATAATCATGTACATCATCAATGTACATAAACTCTGCAATTATTGCGAGAATGGTTTCCATCTAACTGCGGCAGCACATGAGTTAAGTTGCGTTTAGAACAAAAGACTTTTGTATCTAAGTGATTCCGCATAACAGTCGACCAGCCACAGAACAACACCCACTGGTTTTAACTTAGGAGTGAATCTGTTTGCGAGTCCCAAGCTTTAACAGTATTATTCATAGTACGCAAATGGTTTTCCTATGAAATTTGCAGAAAATGGTGTGAAACTAAAATTTTAACTTAACTCGGAACATTAGAACGGATCATTAGAATTTTTTAACTCCACTTGGGGCACAGATAAATCCAAAACTAGATTTTTATCGTTGTATTATGAAAACAAAAATGGCTTTCACTTAAAAGTTAATCTGTTTGCGAGTCTCCAGCTCAAATGAGTATCACGCTCACGGTTGTATCACACTCTTGGTTTTCCTCCGAATTTTGCAGCGAATGATGTGCTACTGGTATTTTAAACTTCTCTTGGAAGATGAGAATGGTTTCTTTCGAAAAGTGTCAGCAGATGAATCCGCCTCTGATATATTACGTTACACAACACAAAACCGGTGATGCGTTTTCTCAGCTTTAGTAAGGAAAAAAATAATAATGGGCAATCATTTATCTCAGATTTTGCAGGATTTGATATGCAATTAGCATTTATACCCCACTCAGAACATAAAACTGTTTTCTTCGTGTCACATCACCTTAATATAATTGTCGTCAGTCAGTCTCAAAGAGTCTCAAAGTAATGTCAATGGAGTTAAGACCCAGTCACACTTTATGTCTTGTAAAGTCATAAAGTGTTTATATATTAACATCCCAGTCCAACAAGTCAACGAAATATGGTGTCAGAAGTCGGGTGTTAATAGTCATAAAATAATATAATAAAAATTATTCGTCAAATACAAGATGTCGAAGGAAACAACAAAGTCGTGCGTACAACACGATTTCAGTGCCTTAACAAATCTAAATGTATTGTCAAACAATCCAAATAATGTGGGAATATGGAAAAGTTGGTGGCAAAATTATGAAATATATTTGATGGCATCAGATCTAGAAGATGCTCCAGAAAAAAGGAAAATTGCTATACTTCTTCACAGCATTGGATCCAAAGGTATGGAAATTTTCAAATCATTCAACATGAATATTGAAACCATTACTTTAAAAGAACTCAAGAAAAAGTTTGATGATTACTTTGCACCTCACAAAAATGTAACAATGCTGAGGAATTCATTTTTTACTCGGAAACAAAAGGATTCTGAAGATATCAATAACTTTCTACTGGACCTCGAAAATTTAAGTCTGGATTGTGAATTCGTCAATCTGCGAGAATCTCTAGTAAGAGATATATTTATTGCGAATATGTGTGCAAATTCGAATCACATCCGTCAACGTCTACTACAAGAATCCACATTGTCATTGCAAAAAACGATAGAAATCACAAAAACTATCTTAATGTCACAATGCGATGCTGAGAAAATTAAACAACGAGCACACCCAGAAAACATTCTTCAGATAAGGCATCATAAAAACACGTCAAGAAGTCAAATGCAAGTCAAGTCAAGTCCAAGAGGGTCAACTCCAAAAGGATCTTCAAGTCGTCATAGTTCACCGTCATCGTCATCATCACAGTCAAGATCAAATCAACATAGATCTTCAAGTCGTCATGGGTCACCGTCAGCGTCGTCATCAGTCAAGGTCATGCGGTCATATCTCTCCATGTGGAAGATGTGGTCAGCATCATCGCTACAAGTGCCCAGCAGTCAATGTCAAATGCAGGTCATGTAATTATTTTGGTCATTTTGCTAAATATTGTCATAGTCATTTCAAAAATAATTATTGTCACAACAAAGTCAGAAATTTAAAGTCATCAAAATCCAATGATGACAGTGCTAATTGCTCTGAGTATTATTTTATTTCAACAATAAGAAATTTAAATAATAACAATTATTCAAGTCAAGCATGGCACATAGATATAATAATTAATAATTAAATATTAGACTGTATTTTGGATACAGGGGCTGATATAAATGTCATGTCATTGTCAAACTTTAAAAAATTAAATTTATGTAATAAAATTTTACAAAAAGGTTATACAAAAGTGTCAGGTTTTGGAGGTGATAAAATACCTATTATTAATCATTGTGATCTTGAATGTCAAATTAATGGAAATGTCATAAATAGTATAATATTTTTTGTCACAAATATAGAATGTCAATCAGTCTTGGGTCTACCGACCATAAAAAAACTTGGAATTATAAAAAGAATATTTAATGTCCAATGTAATCGTAACACCATACTAATTTAATATAACGACATATTTCAGGGTCTCGGATGTCTACCACCTGTCGTTTATCTCAAACTTCGCCAAGATGCTGTTCCGTGCGTCGATCCTCCTAGAAAGGTTCCGTTTGCTTTACAAAAAAGTCTTCGTGAAGAATTGGATCGCATGGACAAGATGAAGGTCATTGAAAAAGTTACGAAACCTACTTCTTGGGTAAATTCTGTCGTCATAACTGTCAAAGAGTCAGGTAAATTGAGAATTTGTCTTGATCCTAGAAGATTGAATAAGTGCATAATGAGATAATATTTTCCATTAAAAAATATAGATGAAATCAGATCAAAACTTATAGGTGCAGCTTATTTTTCACATTTAGATGCTTATTCTGGTTTCTGGTCATTAAAATTAGATGAAGAAAGTAGCAATTTATGTACTTTTCAAACTCCATTTGGAAGATACAGGTATTTAAGACTACCGTTTGGAATAAATGCAGCAACAGAAATTTTCTATAGAATTATGGTAGATTTATTTGGGGATCTAGAAGGATTTTTAATTTTTGTATATGATTTCTTGATTTATGCAAAAACTGAAAAAATTCATAATAATATTAGATTAAGAAAAGTTTTGGAAAGAGCTAGAGAAGTCAATTTAAAATTAAATAAGTCAAATTGTAAATTTTTAGTCAAGGAAGTATGTTTTTTAGGTTATATTTTTTGTAAAGAAGTAAAAGTAGACAAAGAGAAAGTCAAAGCTATTTTAGAAATGCCGTCTCCTAAAAATGTCAAAGATTTTTGGGAATGGTAAATTATTTAGGTCCGTTTATTGAAAACTTGTCTGATAAATCACAAATTTAAAGAAATTTATCAAAAAATAAAGTAGTATTTTTTTTTTTTTTTATATGAAATACCGCACAAGAGTCCCAACTGCTCCCGTCTGGAGCCAGTGAGACTATGGCATCCCCAATTGGGGTATGTTGTGAGGCTGAAGGTAGTGGGGAGGGGAAGGAGATAGGGAAGAGGAAGGTGGGGAAGTACCTGGCTATTCAGATCTGGTCACTAAACACGGCTAAAGCCATTTCAAGCAACGTTTCAATTCTGAATGGTGGTCTTACACCAGGGCAATACTGAAAGTATCTTCCACTCTGGAACGTGCCGCAAATATACTATATATTATTTTAAATGAATAAATTGTGAAATAACACAAATTAATCAAATAAAATTTATTTGCGTACGCCGGGTTCGAACCCGCGACCTTCGGATTGTGAGTCGAGAGTCTTGCCTCGGGACCACGGAGGCCGTCAAAGTATGGTCATGGGACGAGAATTGTGAAAAATGTTTTAATATTTTGAAGGAAGCTATTTCAAATGCAACAGTTTTAAGTCATTATGATCCAGAAATACCGTTAACCTTGTCAGTCGATGCATCAAAATCAGCTATAGGTGCAGTCATTGTGCAAAATAATCGTCCAATTGCATATAGTTCCAAAACAATGACTCAGTTGCAAGAAAATTATGCTCAAATTGAAAAAGAGTTATTTGCCATACAATTCGGTTGTAATAAATTTCATCAGTATGTTTATGGTAACAAAGTGACAGTGCAGACTGATCACAAACCCCTGGTGTATCTTTTTAAAAAACCTTTGCATGATGTACCTGCTAGATTGCAACGTATGATGTTAGCACTTCAGTCTTATGATTTAAATGTCATACATGTCCCAGGTAAAAAAATGTATATATCGGATACTTTGTCTAGAGCTGCTTTGAAAGATCATTATATACCCGATTATGAGTCAGATCTACATTGTCATGTAAATTCAATTTATATGAACTTAGCTATTAGTGAAGAATATCGTAAAAAATTGAGTAAAGCTACTTTATTGGATGAAACTATGCAAACATTAAAAAAATATTATTTTGAAGGATGGCCAAATAGTAAAGATAAAGTTCACTGTGCTTTAAAATGTGATTATAATATTCAAGACGAAATTCATGTTATTAATGAGTTAATATTTAAGGGTTATACATTTGTAGTACCTCAGTCTATGAGAAAAGAAATGTTAAATAAAATACATGAAGGACATCAAGGAATAAACAAATGTCTTAGATTAGCTAGAGATATTTTATTTTGGCCTGATATTTCTGTAGATATAAAAAATTTAATCGACCAATGTCAAATATGTAATAAATTTAAAGTCTCTAATTAGAAGGAACCACTGATAAATTATGAAATAAATAAGTTTCCATGGCAACAAGTAGGAACTGATTTAATGTATTATGATAATCAAACGTACCTTATTGTAACAGATTATTATTCAAAATTTATAGAAACTGCTTTTCTTAATAATAATTCCACTGCAAAAAATGTAATAATTCATCTAAAATCTATTTTTGCACGTCATGGAATACCAATGTCTTTAGTGTCTGATGGTGGTCCGCCTTTTCAATCTATTGAATTTAAATCATTTTTATATGATTGGGACATAGAACATGTAGTTACAAGTCCATATCATTCACAGTCTAATGGTCAGGCAGAGAGTTCTGTTAAAATTATAAAAAATATTCTAAAAAAGTCTAAAGAAACAAATACAGATCCATATATAGCTTTATTACATTACAGAAACACACCTAAAGCTAATTTACCATCATCTGCTCAATTATTAATGTCTAGAACTTTGAGAATGAATATTCCTTTAACTCAAGTTAAATTAAAACCGAAGGTTGTAAGATTTTCCGATTACAAAAAGTCTAGTGAGAAAAATAATGCAAAAAATTCCAAATATTATAATGTAAAAGCCAAACCTATGTCTTTATTAAAAAAAGGTGATCAGGTTTATTTTAAGAAAAACCCCAAAAGTCATTGGTTACCAGCTGTAGTCAAAGAAATATTAAAATGTAACAGGTCCTATATTATTGAAGATAATTATGGTAACACGTATAGAAGAAATAGGATACATTTAAAATATAGATATACTGACATATATACTGACAAACATAATGACCATCTGTCCATGCGATCTAATCCAGCACTTGAAGAGGCAGAAGCTGGAGATGAGGGACAGGTGGAAGAAAATTTCGTGGAAGAAAATAATATTAACAACCCTTACATACCAAATATGGTAGAGTTGTCAAACAACCGGAAAGGTATAATGTATAATGTCAAAATATTTAAAATTTTATTGTGTTGTATAAATTAATTATGTCAATTGTATTATATAAATTAGTACGTTAATTTTATTGTATATATAAAGAAAGGGGATGTCACATCACTATGTAGTATCGCACATCACTAGTGAGCTACCTTAATATAATTGTCGTCAGTCAGTCTCAAAGAGTCGCAAAGTAACGTCAATGGAGTTAAGACCCAGTCAATAAAGTCTGTCTTGTAAAGTCATAAAGTGTTTATATATTAAAATTTCAGTCCAACAAGTCAACGAAATACTTCGAAATGAGTCAGCACATGAAACCGCAGCTGTGCATTCGGAACAACAATTTTTTTTTTCTTGTCTGAATGTAATCTTTTGCGGTTCTTTCATTACGATGCACCAAAAGTGCTCGCGGGCCGCAGTTTCACTAGCCCTGTATTAAATATATTTAACTTATATCATGTCTCAAGGTACTGAACTGAAAACATGAGGAATCGGGGACTTTTTGTAACATGTTAAAATTTAGGCAGTTTTCTGTAAAAATACATTGAGGAAATAACAAATTAACATATGTACGGCAAAAGACGACTTCTAAATAAGCATATTATGCCCTGCCTGTCATAAATGACCTGCTTGCCTGACATTGCGAAACGGATATAGATTCCGAATATCTGAATTTTACATTTTTTATATTAAACAGTGCAACTTACTGGCTGCGTGAGAATTCTCAGCATTCTGCAAACGTTCCTTTTTTACATCTAGGAGGTCGAAATTTATATCCATATCTGGTTTTTCTCCTCCGACTACTTCATGGGGCCCTGGTTCCATTTTGATGGAAACAGTATCTGATTTTAATAGATCCATGACACTGCTGGGTAACGTGCTCAAAATGGTTCAAGCATAAAGGAAAACACCTGAAACACAAGATTGTTACACCAGAATTATAATTAGAATGTCCTTAAATTATATTTTGGTTGATATGTTCGGTTAAAACGATGAAGACGTGTGCATTAACTACACTTGGCGCTTGTAATTGCGACCTAAAATTGGTCATTTGAAAACGGTTTTTTTTTTACATTAACTCCACACAGGAGGCCCTGAGGAAAATAATTTCCCTCAGGGCCCATGTCATCTGGGATGCTGAGTGGAGGGTCTTTTTAAGGAGAGGAAGCCATGAACATTGGTCTTGAAGAGACCCATATTGTAGGAGGAAGGAAACACGGATGCCGGCAAATCGTTCCATAGCCGAGCTGTTGTACTCAAGAACGAGTCGAAAAAACGACCCGTTCTCATGTGACAAATGCCAACCGTGTAAATATGTTGGGCGCGTGTTTGGCGTGTCTCCCGACTATGCACCGGTGCCGAAGGGATCAATGACGCTAGTTCCTCAGAGCATATTCCATTGAAATACCGGTAGAACATGGTTAGCATTCCCATCCGACGCCTGTGCTCTAAAGATTGCAATCCGTTCGTTAAGATGGGAGAATCTATCAAACGAACCGCCCGTTTCTGCAGAGTCGAGGGTATTTTTCAAGTATTTTGGAGCTCCAGACCAGAGGTGGCTGCCAAATTCAACCGTGGGGCGCACTTGAGATTTGTACAGGGTTAGCAGTTGTGTACTATTAAAGTTTCTGCGGGCCCTAAACAGTACGCCCAGTTTTTGAGAAGCTAACTTTACTCTGGCTTCGATGGAGCCCCCATACCTGAGCTGGTCACTTATGGTTACACCAAGCCTATCAATGGAAGGTCTGTTCGGAAGATTGCTTCCGTTGAAGGAGACGAGATTTTCATTTCCATCTCGGATCCTCGGGTGATGGAATAGTCGTCAATAGTCGGGTAACTATATATCTCCACGTTAACCGGAATTCATGTATACTTTTTCCTCCACTCCGTTATGACAAAATAATATTAAAATATTTTTTTTTGATTTTCTTTTTTTAAAATTAAATCCAAGCCAAACAAAATTATTATTATTATTATGAACTATTAAAGTAAAAAAACATATTAAAAAAATAGAAAAAGTGATAAACAACGAAATGTAATAATAGAAACAACAGACCCGATTCGAAAGATATTACTGGAAAAACAAAGAAGGCTTTGTCCGAGCGCACATAGAAGATTGCAATCACCACTGCCTTCGATTCGGACGTACAACCCTAAAATGCCGGAACAAAGTGAAAAAGACCAGATTTTTGACGTTTTTTGACAGCTGTCAGTAGATAATTTTTCCCGAGGCTCGCTTATTTGTAACTGTGCACTATTTTTAAGAGATAATATTATACGTTATACAGACGTTTATTCTATTAAATTCAGAAGAATGGAGAGCTCTTCTGTTTTGAAGCTTCTGCTGTTCGTTCGTTTGTTCATGATTATTTCTGAAAAATGATAATAACATTAAAAACCTTATCATGATTGTGTAAAAATACATCGACCTTTAATTAATATACGTAGGTTAATTTATGCGCACATAAAACTACTTAATAATGTTAAATGTATTTGTACTCACTGCATTATAAATAAATAAACTTGCATATTGTGGAAGTGTAATGAGGATTAATAACGTAATTTAAACTTAAAACTTTTAAAACAACGCGCTATTGACAGCCGACTAAAACCGATATGCCATAGATGAAAACAGTATCAGAGACAATAATTTACCAAAAACAATAATGCCAATAAAATAATTTTCTCGGACTAAACATAACCGATGACCCCGATGACCGCTGGTAATGCAAATTTGTTTATACGTAACAGAAATTTGACACTTCGATCATAAAACCAGCCCTTAGTCAATATAACATGAACCTTCTTACGTACAAGGCGAAGCGCGACGGTCAATTCCGATGTGTTGAAGAAACGTCACTAGAAAAGTAGAAGTGCAAGAATTTGAATAAATTCAGGAAAGAAATTTGATGGTAACTGAAGTGATCCAAAACTATATAAACGGAAAGCAAATATTTTGCTCTAGGTACAATATTACTCCAGAAAAGCGGATTAAAAGTGATATTGTGCAAAGACGCAGACGCGACGGAAACATTACCGATATAAGAAGGCATAGATACTTCACTAGAAGCGTCTAGAAGAAAGCAACTACATTTCCATAGACAACAACTATCTATAAAAATAATCCTACATCACAGTTCCTACTTTTGATATTTTAAAGCATAAAGCCCCATTTATAAAAGGACTAGTCTGTAATTCGTATTCGATAAGCCCTAGGCCGTAGAAGTAGAAAGATAGCAAACCTGTGTATCCGTTTATAATAGATGGCAATAATCTGTTATTTTTTCCACAACCGAGAAGATGGTTCAACTTTATCTTTTACTGTTACGGATTGCAGAAAGCTTAGTTAGATACATGGTGAGATTAACGAATTTTCAATAAAAATTCTATGGTATCTGCCATTCAGTTAAGTTGAATAATAATTTTGTGAACAATTATTTTCGCGGAGTGAATAGATGTTTTACCGAATTAAATTAATATTCGCTGACGACGAAAGTGATCTAATATATAATAATGAATATGTTCTTTAATCTAATATAATCTCCTTTTTTTTTTCATGGCTTTTCACCCCAATGGAGTGTTCAGGCCAATGTCAAGTGAATGATTTTATGAGTGTAATTTTGGGTTAATATTTAAAAATTTAGTTTCAATAACAAGAACCTATCTACATTATATAATAATACTATACAAATAATAATAATACGCTAAATTCTTACAATACGAGATGATTATAATTACATTTAACAAGTGGAAGCAACAGGAAATTGATAAGTATGTTGATATAATTTATTATGGATAAAAAATTAAATAAATAAATACATGGAACTAAACTTACAGTTACAAATTGATGCTGTTAATATTCAGGAAATTAGCCAAGACTTTATAAACGCGTTTATTTACAGAAGATAACAGACATGCAATGTTATAGGGGGGCAATATGCCTGAACTGATTAGGTGAGGGATGAAATTTTTGTATGAATTATTTAAAGGGCAACTGAAAAAAATATGATTGAGGTCCTCTTCGCCAAGACGACATTCACACATCGCAGAATTCTTAACATGAATTTTTGTCAGGTGAACATTGTGGCAGCAATGCCCTATCCGCATGCGGCAAATGGAGGATGTAGAGAATTTGATATAATCTCCTTAATCGCTTTTTCCTCTTATAAACGGGCCTATAGCGTTATTATAGTTGCGGTCACAGTAAAAATAATATTTTGGTAATAGGTCGTCAAAAAATGGCAGCACCGCGAGCATTACCACAGATCACAATCATGTCTGTCGTCTGTAACTGTCATTTGCGGAACTCAGATGTTTGGTCGTCATCTTATCGATTGTTTTTTAAATTCCTTGCAGTTATTCACGTTCTCATAAGTAAATACAAATATATCATTATTATTTTAAATAAAATTAAGAAAACATGCCATATTTCCAAATGGTCACTACCATAAACGACATAATTTTCTTAACCTAACGGCATCCGTTTCGCTTCTGTGCTCGGTCTGGGGGGCCTTCAGTGATTTTTTGAAACAAGTTACTCCTCTCTGCCCCACCCTGTATAATGATAGCAGGGTTTTTTTTTTTTTAATTTTTCCTTTCGGGTACACGAGTAGTTGCAGTCGTAACATGAAAAGAAGTTTTCTCCGGTGAGATTCAGCATGTGTATCATCAATTGTCCCTTTTGTTTTCATGAATTACTACCGTAACAAGAAAAATGTTTTTCACCACGGTTAAAAAATGCCACTTAAAATGTGTACTTCGAGAACACCAAAAGTTACAGTCAGAACATGACTAAGGTTACTCTCCCCTGTGAAACATCATGTGACTTGTCAAACGAACTTTTTGAAAACATGAATAGTTGCAGTTGAAACACGACAAAGATTTTTCTCCGGAGTGAATTCGCAAATGTTTCTTCGAATCTCCATTTTTAGAACAAGAATAGTTGCAGTCAGAACATAAAAAAAGTTTTGCGTGAGTCCGCACGTGTCTCATCAAATCGCATTTTTGACAACACGCAGAACATGAAAAAGTTTGTTCTCTACTGTGAATCAGCATATGTATCGTCAATTGTCCCTTCCGAACACATGAATAGTTGCAGTAGGAGCACGAAAAAGGTTTTTCTCCAGTGTGTATTCGCATGTGTTTCCTCAAAACTCCGCTTTGACAACATTGCAGTCGGAACAAGAAAAAGGTTTTTCTCCAGTGTGAATTCGCACGTGTTTCTTCAAATCTGCACTTTGAAAACATGAATAGTTGCAGTCGGTGCAAGAAAAAGGTCGTTCTCCGCTATGGGTCAGCACGTGTCTCTTTAAATCACCCTTTCGATAAAAGGAATAGTTGCAGGCAGAACATGAAAAAGTTTTTTCTCTACTGTGAGTCAGCATGTGTATCGTCAATTGTCCTTTCCGACCACATGAATAGTTGCAGTAGGAACACGAAAAAGGTTTTTCTCCAGTGTGTAGTCGCATGTGTTTCCTTAAATCTCCGCTTTGACAACATGAATAATTGCAGTCGGAACAAGAAAAAGGTTTTTCTCCAGTGTGAATTCGCACGTGTTTCTTCAAATCTGCACTTTGAAAACATGAATAGTTGCAGTCGGTGCAAGAAAAAGGTCGTTCTCCGCTATGAGTCAGCACGTGTCTCTTTAAATCGCCCTTTCGATAAAACGAATTGTTGCAGGCAGAACATGAAAAAGGCTTTTCTCTACCGTGAGTCAGCATGTGTATCGTCAATTGTCCCTTTTGATTACATGAATAGTTGCAGTCAGAACACAAAAAAGGTTTTTCTCCTGTGTGGGTGCGCATATGCAATTCTAACTGTGATTTATAAGTGCAGGAGTAGTTACAAAGGCGACAAGATACTTGTTTTTTTATGCGGTGCGTCTTCAGATCCGTCAAGAAATCTGTAAAAGATTACGAATAAAGAAAGCTTAATTTGTACAGCTTATTCACAAAAATGTTAAAAAGTAGGATGCACGGTTGTTTGTTAAAAGAGAAAACCTATCTTACCTACTGTCTGGGTAGTGTTTTCATAGCGTTCGAAGCATTCCTTTTTAACTTCCGGCAGGTCTATGTCAATTTCCGTAAAAGGAATGCCCCCTTCTTCTTCCACTCGAGGTCCTGGTTCCGTCTTGATGTTATCAGTCTCCACATTAATACAACCTGAAAAAAAAACAATACACAACATAGTCTTTAAAAAAATTACCGGTGGTATTAACTTATCTCAATGTTTATATTACCATCCGTCCAAGCATTTTTAACAATATTCTAAAACATTGTCTGCTTATCATTATTTTTCTAAAAGGTTCGACGGTAAATGTCAAAAATTATCACCCTATAACGTTGCTTCATTCTCTTTCCAAGTATTTGAAAAGATAGTTTTAATAATAACAGTCTTATGGAATACCTGGAAACCAACAGACTATTATTGTCCTGTCAATATGGCTTCAGAAATCGTAAAAAAGCAATGCCATCAAAACACGACGACCTGAAAAATGGCGTTGATTGTCCATCGGTATTTTTCGATCTGTGCAAAGCGTTTGCTACAATCTCGCATATCAAATTTAAAAGCAAAATGTTTAAAATGGTTATTAGGAATATCTGGCTGATGGCCGTCTTACCTGGCAGCCTCTTATCGATGTGTCAAATTCTGAACAATAAACTTGAACAACCGAGTCACAACACTCGTATATTCAAAAAATTCCATGCATTAGATATTCGACACATTTACACAAAAACTATCTTAATAATAATAATAGTTGGATAATTTGTAGAGCGCTGTTATTGTGAAAAATCACCCCAAGGGCGCTAGCTTAATTCATCTGTTAAAAAATAAAACACATACATTTTATGTAAATACCCAAAATATTTCAAACACACGGCACACAACCAAAAAACTCATACAAAAACCCAAAACAAACAAAACATTAAATTTCAAATAATTGCGTATAAAATATACAAAAACCTACCTGAAAAAATAAGACAAACGAATAACATTAACAAATACAAAATCCTGATCAAACAATGGATCATCGAAAATGGTCGTGCAATAATTAGTCGCCTCACCCAAATATAATCCTCATCTCATTATTGTTACCACTACATACCAACCTGAAAATGTTTGTCAAATATTTTGCTTTGAAAAATGTACTTTAATTTATATTTATAAAATATTTGTAAACTAGTCTGTCTCGACACAGGATTTCCTAGTGAGACAGGCAAGGACAAAAAAATATATGTAAACCTTTTTATAAAGATGCACACAATTAATAAAATAAAATAAACAATTTTCCAATTACATAGTTACGGGGATACTCAAGGCAGTGCTACAGGTCCAAAATTCTTTTTAATATATATCAATGAATTGTTTATATAGAACCTATCTTATCTGCATAACATTCCCAAATAAACAAGGATTTCAAAAATCTGAATTTAACATTTTACATTTTTTACACAAACTATGCAACTTACTGGATATCCGAGTAGTCTCCGCATACTGCAAACATTCCTTTTTTATATCTGCGATGGCAAAATCGATAACTGTATTCGGCATTTCACCTCCACCTACTTCCTGGGACCCTGGTTCGATCTTGATGGAAACAATCTGTTTTATTGGATCCATGGCACTGCGGTTGTAGGGTTTGGTAAGTGGTTTAAACCCAAATAAATATATCTGAAACAAAACATCGTTTTAACGGAATTCCAATTTGTACATTTTTTTTCATATTTTGTTTAATTTGGAATATTCTTTCAAAACAAAAAGGTCGTATGGGTAATTTAGTCGTATTTTGGGAAATAGTAATATTTAAATTCTTTTAAATTGCGCTGTATCATCAAACAATCAGAACAAATAAATAAAATTAATCAAATTTTCAAAAAAACTTAAAGTAAAAAGTAAATATTTCATGCAAAATATATTATAAATCACAACCTAAGCAAGAATCGTGGCCCCCTTATCAGGCGCAAGAGCTCCTCTTTTCGGATGAGGTAAACATGACCAAAAACGACCTTTAATATAATGTTTTGTAAAATAAATATGTATATATGTGACCCATATTTCTTATATTACAATAAAAATGTACATTATTAAGCTTGAAAACATGTAAAAACGGTTGAGAGAATCCACACATGAGTATTCAAAATACTAGGTAGAAAAGATCAGTATTAGAACTTATCAAAAACTTAGACAACAATCGAGCACCGGATTTAGATGTGTCTTGCAAATCACACAATCTCAGTGACAGAATGAAATGCCTTCGTAAGTGTAATCTATGGTCAAGTTCGGAGTGCTGCCATTTTTTGATGACTCGCCAAAAGAGATGACCGTTCCAAAAATATTGTTTTATTTTCTTTAAGGGCAACTATCTGCTTAAATTCTGGTCTATGACGTTTAATATGAAATATTGATCTTTTTTTTCTGCTTAAATTCTGGTCTATGACGTTTAATATGAAATATTGATCTTGTAAGTAAAGCGAAGATTTTTCATTTGTTTCCCGGTGTTGGGATCGGAATGAATAAAAGCATCGTGTAAAACCAACTGCACCTAGATCACACTTACTTAGGAGGTGACAAAATCCCGATTAGACACAGCGCACTTTTGCATTTGAGCATGCAAAATACAAATCAACATCAGAACTTACCAATAACTATCACAAGCACGGGATGATAAATGTAACTGCTCAGGTTGAACAGTGTAATGGATGTTGTGTAGAACAAGAGTTAGACACAGTTCGAAAACAATGGCGGATGACCAAAGAATTTATCTATTAGTTACGTATTGCCAAAATCATAGATAATTAGTAGTCACAGCCAATTAAATTATATTTTTCTAATTATTTCATTCAAGTACGCACTGAACACATAAAACTGCAAAAAAATCACATCTTCCCTTTACTCTAGCGCTTATGAACAGATTTAGGTTTTTTGGAACTTCTTGTGCACCATTTCTCGCTATACATGCTTTAAAACTCGCTTTAGTTGCAGATACCAAGTTTTCGACAGCATTGCAAGTTTTATAAAAATATACAAGTTGATGATATTTTAACTGCACTTGACTTGGTGGAATGACTTAATCTTGGAGGTTTTGACTTGAACAAATTGTTGCTTTAGTTCGTATTTGTCCAACAGACCGTTAAAAATTTTTATAGGAAGTGAAGTTTTTTTTTTTCATTATTTCAATGAAACATTACGATAGCTGTTTAAGATAAAGCTATTTCCGTAAAGGTAAAGGTCTCATTAGCTTGAATAATTCTTAGTTATTTTTTATACTTTATTTTTAATTTTAGTAGAGATTGAACAAAAACATAAATGGTCTATTAGACAAATAAGAACTAAGGCGACGAAATGTTGTTAACTGCTTTCTGATTTTCTAATCCCAAACCTGGAAGCACCTACAGAAAATAATGTAGGTCATGCCAAAAACAGATTGTAGATATAGTTTGGGATATTTCTTCTTTTTGTGGACCAGCATTAGACTTTGTATACTTCAGTGAGGTAGTTTTAGCGGAAAATAAAGAGATTTGAGCATAAATTTAAATTAAAAAATATAACTGTATCGACAACCGGTTAGAATTTTACATAATAAGGTAATTATTTGAGATATTTCCACTCACCGGAGATCGAACTGGCGCATATCTTAGTTAACTCACCATCTTTTGCGGGACGAGCCGATACTAGCGCAGTATACCAAATATACCAAACCACCCACAGTGAAATCATAAGATAGATTTCAATGCGTATCGGAGTACCTACTGATTAGAGTTATTATTGATGCTTTTAGACGGTCATTGAGGTGAGGGTTTTAGAACAAGATTATTTTACTTAAAATAAATGTATCTCCACTTCGCTGAATTCTTTTTATAACTATTTTTGAACAACAATTTATTGTCTTTACAGGATGTCTGTATTATTTTTTTACAACTATTTGTTGCCATTACTGTTGAAATAATATTTTGGGACCGTACTAAATCATCAAAAAATGGCAACACGCTTAACATTACCATAGATCACAATCATGAAAGCAGCTGTCAGCTGTCAGTCTCATTTGCGTGGTTCATATGTGTGGTCGTTAACTCTTCTATGTTTTTTTTTAACTGTTCTTCGTTTCAACCTCCATCATAATGATTTTTATAGTTACTTATGCCTGATCGCCCCTATATATATGAATAAGGTGAAATCACGGCAGCGCAAACTATCTACTGCAGATGCCAAAGGTGTAATAACTGGCGCAACCCTTTCTCTATCCAAATTATTAAAAATATTTTACAATATGAAGTTAACACACATAGATGTTCTTTATTCTTTGACTTAGCAGTATGTGTATGAAGTTCTCTTGTACTAGTTCCTCAAAACCAAATGTCAAATCTTCAAATATACACGCGAAAATTCTCAACATCTAACGGTAATACACGCTTAAAATAAGTAATCAATACATATTTTGGTATTTTTTATTAATATTTTAAACATAAATTGAAATAAACACGCATCGTTTCCACTTAATATAGTTTCGTTAAATAATGAGAGATAATAGATGTCAATTAATAATGTCCGACGTTTTAAACCAAAGATGTCAAAATTGTACCAAAATCGACCAAAATTGAACATGTTCTTTTTTTATTCGGAATCTTCGGCAATAGACTAATTGGATGAAAAAACTTTTCTGAAACCCCCAAACGCGACCTAACTTAACTTATTTGCTTAATTTATGCCATTTGGAACACGGCTAAAATTAGGGAATCCATTATTTGACGCTTGGTTTGAGGAACGTTAATGGAAATGGAATACAAAACTGTCAATTCGACGTTTATTTTTTTTTTTATAATAATGTGTTAGCTTACAAGGTCATAAGTGCTAATAATTTGGGAAAAACATAAGTTTCGGAAACTTTAAACATTTTTTTAAGTTGGCATACTTTCTTGATTCATTTGTAAATTGGAACACATATTTCAATACCAATAGTTTCTTGTTGTTATTGTTTTGAAATTAAATGGCCTGGTACTTTGAAACACTTATTTATTTCGAAGGCATTGATTAAAATAATCACTTAAATACAATATGTTTGGGTTTACCGATGTTTTGTCGGAAGTGAAATGGCGGATCGAGTAAACGATTCAGTCACTTTATTTAGAGATGTAGAGGAACACAACACCAGTTTACTGTTATCTAACTATTGATGACGGTTCTATCAACCGTTTTCAATTGTCATAACTTAAAGGTCTATTCAGTCAAAATTATTATTAACCAACTTGACTTGACTAAAAAAAATTGTAGCTCATCCAAATTAGAGTTTTGATATTAATACAACGTTTTGTTTCATGCATTTTCAGTAACAGTTTTGGGATTGAACCTATTCTATAACCCTTCTACAATCTTGCCATGGATCTACAAAATCCAGAGAGTGTTTCCATCAAGACGGAACCAGTCCCCCAGGAAGTAGGCGGAGGTGAAATGCCGTACGTCGATATGGATTTTGACCTTCCAGATATAAAGAAGGAATGTTTGCAGTATGCGGAGAGCACTCGGAAAGCCAGTAAGTTGCATTGCATATCTAAAAAATGCAGAATTTACAACATTTTTTCTCTGGCCATAAAAACTCCGTACAGACTAAACTAACTGAGTTAAAAGTATTTATCTTCTTGATGTATCGATCCAAAAACGCACATCTGGGGTCCTTCTTATTTCCTACATTAACCTTATAGCCTTTTATCCAAACTCCCGCTTCTGCATGGCTAATTGTAAGCACTTAACAGAGATATTTGTCTTTACTATTAGTACTGGACCTCAGACTATGTTGTTCGATTAAAAGACTTTGGTTCTTTGAAATTAATCACAGTGACAGTTTATTGTTATTACGCACAATACAAATATGGTTTTAGAGGACACACATCCTTATAACTCGTTAGCTGACTTGCTCCTCTCTGTTCTGCTGCGTTCGGCACACGTCGTAACCTGCACCATGTGACCGGAGCATGGCATAAGCTAAAGAATAATAATTTAACTGGATCATTCCTAATATTCCGATATATTACACTAATAATCATTTCATTAAAATTTTCTTATGGTACTCTCTTAAAAATATACGACTTTAATTTCAAATGTAACACGCTCTTCATCTGGACATTGCGATGTACGTTTTGTTGTTTGATTTTTCTAGGTAGCATTAGTGCGGAGACTGTTGGCTTCAAGGTAGAACCAGGACCCCGAGAAGGAGATGGAGGGGGAATGCCTTATACGGAAATTGACATAGAGCTGCCGGATGTTAAAAAGGAATGCTTGAACCGCTTTCAAAGAATTACCCAGACAACAGGTAAATATCGATTCGTACTTTCCATATTTTTTTATTTATTTTTTATTAAAAGTACTTTCAAATTTTTTTTTATTTGATGTTTGCACTTTTTAATAATAAATGTAGAATTTTTACATGTAATGCTGTGTTACAAAGCAAAATTAAACAAGCCAATTCTCACTATAAAGAAACAAGGCTTTTGTGTTTCCTGATGGAATTCAAGCTCAATCACATAAAATCACTTAAGAAGTAAATAATAACAAAAATATTAAGTAAAACCCAAGATTTATCAATAACAGATTTTAAGATTTAAAACAATATCTAACTAATATAAACCCTTGAAAAGTTTTAGATAGTTTTTCAATTTAAGCTGAAATTCTAGAATATTTTCGATAATTTTTAGATTTAATGGGAGATTTTTATACCTCGATTGGTATTTTGAATTTGCTTGGTATTAAATTTTGTGAATTTAATATTATTCTGATGAAATGTAAGTTATTTTACTATTACTTTAGTTTCCTTGAATATTAAAAGTAAAAAATTTACAAAAAAATTGAAAAAAATTTTCAGTAGAAAATATATGTGGTTTTTTCAAATTAACCAAAATAATCAATCTTTAAACTATTTAAGTGGATTTAAAATATTATCGTATGTTGACTCCCCGCCAACAATACCATTGAAGTTGACTCCGGAAGTCGATAGACACGGTGGAGGAAAGAGAAATGAAAGGCGGTCAGTCGTAGTAGTGAGTCGGAGTTAATTATTGAAGATACTTAGCGATGGTCAATTTGGAGAGGAGTAACTGAGTGCAGACAGGAGCGATATTGATGATGCACGGTCGTGATGAGTGATGGAGGTCGGTGATGTTGTGGTGGGCGCAGACCACGGATCTGCAGGTCACCAGCATGTAGCTCGTCACCGTGTAGAAAGACCTAGTCATCCAGGCCGTCGCTTGACGCGGTGAGTTGCGGAGATGAACGGCGGTGACTCGGTGGGTAGAGCCATCTGTGGTAGACCTTGTGAGGCGGAGTGAGTTCAGTGGCAGTGAAGCGCGATGGGCTTCGGTAGCCACTGAGATGATGATGCACCCTAGATAGAAGGCGCTGCGGGCCCCATTGTCGCGGGCTGTTGTGTCTCTTGAGATGATGATGCGATGGATCATGTTGGCTGCGAGATAGGCCTCGAAGGTTGTTGGTGCACCGGCACAGGTTCGAGCAGTGAATCGTTGTTATCACTGTATTTCTGTGTGTTAACGAACTGTTACTGAAAATTGTGACTTGACTCCGCTCGCTCGGGATCACGCTCGGTTTTATAGCGTGGCCGACTAAAACAGTAACGTTCTATAACGCCATGCGGCCACGAAGGCAAGCGGGAAAGCCCTCGAATGTTCTCGTCACTGTGCTGGTAAATATTTGTTTACCTCGGGATCTTCCCAGGAAGTGGCCGCACGCTAAGGCAGGGTGCTGCATGCGCTGATAGTAGTAGCTAGGAATGTATCGGCGGCTCTGAGTACAATGTAGGTACGAAGTCTTTCTAGCGAATTCCTTGATAAACCAGTGGCACCGTAATATTGATAGCGAAATGGTCGCTAAACCACACTGTAATAAAGATTGAATAATTTGTCAATTGAAGAAATATGGACATTTTTATTGTAATATGCATTTATGGTTTACAAATCGGATATTTTTTATTTATATTTAAATAACTTTCATCACATCAAAGCCCAGTGAGGAACTTCCTTGCAGGCCGTTTTCCATAAAGATTTTTTTTTTACATTAGTTCCACACAGGAGGCCCTTAGGAAAATAATAATTTCCCTCAGGGCCTATGTCATCTTTGGTTTAACTGTGCTGTGGGAACTTTTGAAGGAAAAGAAGGAAAATAGTGGAAAGGCGGTACCCACACCCGCCTCTTAAATTATTTCGACCTCTGTGGTAAAATGAAATGTTTTTTTTTATACGGCATCAATATTGCCGTCTGGAATTGTTATATTTCGGTCAATATGCATGAGATCGGCAAGATTTTATTCTCTATTTTTTCAATTTGGGAGGCGGGAATGGGTACCGCCGCCCCGGGAACCTTTATTGGATAACCAACACCTCTGCCATAGGTCACCCCAAGTGGTTCGCTACGTTTGGTGATTTAGCAGGGGTACCCGGGTTCATGGGGTGAGGTTTGTCTAGGCGGATGGCCAGGACACACTGAACCCCAGATTCCTACCCATTCCTTAAACCCTTTTCCTTCCCACAACTCTCCTCCCTTTCCTTTCCTTTCCTTAAAAAAAAACCCTCCACACAGCATCCCCAAAGATGACATAGGTCCTGAGGGAAATCGTTTTCCTCAGGGCCTCCTGTGTGGAGCTCATGAAAAAAAAAAAAAAAATAAGTAAGGTGATTTACATTTTCGAGTTTTCATGAATATTAATTAGCACTTATTTCATTGTTCCTGAATTTTTTCTTCAATTCATTACGTCCACACTATCTTACTTTCTATTTCAGCCTGAACAACTTTCTTAAAATATATCTTTTTTTTATAATAATTTTTTTCATAATATGTAATATTTTGCTTTTGTTTGCCTAAACATTATTCTTATAATTTTATTGATAATCTTTTTCAGACACAGTGACAGATCTGAAAACGTCTAACGTGGAAAAACCATGTTCTTGTCTCCATTGTACCCACTCCTGCAAGTCAAAGTCAAGATTAGAACTTCCTATACGCACCCATGCAGGAGAAAAACCTTATTCATGTTCGGACTGCAGTTATTCATATTCTATGAAGGGAAGTTTGACGAGTCACATGCGGTCTCACAGTGGAGAAAAACCTTTTTCGTGTTTTGATTGCAGTTATTCATGTTCTGAAAGGGGAAATTTGGGGAAACACATGTTTACTCACATTGGAGAAAAACCTTTTTCGTGTTCCTACTGCAGTTATTCATGTTCTCACAAATATAGTCTGACGAGAAACATTCTTACACACAGAAAAGAAAAACCTTTTTCCTGTTTTGATTGCAGTTACTCATGTTCTCAAAAAAGTAATTTGAAGAAACACGTGTTAACTCACAGTGGAGAAAAGCCTTTTTTGTGTTCCGATTGCAGTTATTCATGTTCTGTAAGGGAAAATTTGAGGAAACACATGTTGACTCACAGTCGAAAAACACCTTTTTCATGTTCAGATTGCAATTATTCATGTTTTCATAAGGATAGCTTGACGAGTCATATGCTTATTCACATTGGAAAAAAACCTTTTTCCTGTTCTGCTTGCAGTTATTCATGTTCACGCAAGAGTAGTTTGACGACACACTTGCGGACTCACAATGGAGAAAAGCCTTTTTTGTGTTCCGATTGCGGTTATTCATGTTCACAAAGCAGTAATTTGAAGAAACACATGTTAACTCACAGTGGAGAAAAGCCTTTTCAGTGTTCCGATTGCAGTATCTCATTTTCTGTAAGGGGAAATTTGAGGAAACATATGCTGACTCACAGTGGAGAAAAACCTTTTTCGTGTTCCGACTGCAGTTATTCATGTTTTTTTAAAAGTAGTTTGACGACACACATGCGGACTCACAGTGGAGAAAAGCCTTTTTCGTGTTCCAATTGCAGTTATTCATGTTTTTTCAAAAGTAGTTTGACGACACACATGCGGACTCACAGTGGAGAAAAGCCTTTTTCGTGTTCCAATTGCAGTTATTCATGTTCACAAAGCAGTAATTTGAAGATACACATGTTAACTCACAGTGGAGAAAAGCCTTTTTCGTGTTCCGATTGCAGTTACTCATGTTTTGTAAAGGGAAACTTGAGGAAACATATGCTGACTCACAGTGGACAAAAACCTTTTTCGTGTTTCAACTGCAGTTATTCATGTTTTCGTAAAAGTAGTTTGACCAGTCACATGCCTATTCACAGTGGAAATAATTTTTTTTCGTGTTCCTATTGCAGTTATTCATGTTCTTATAAGAGTAAAATGACGAGACACATGCTAACTCACAGTAAAGAAAAACCTTTTTCCTGTTCTGATTGCAGTTACGCATGTTCTCAAAAAAGTAGTTTGACGAGACACATGCTAACACACAAAAAAAAAACCTTTTACCTATTCTGATTGCAGTTAATCATGTTCTCAAAAAAGTAGTTTGACGAGTCACATGATGACTCATACTGGAGAAAAACCTTTATTGTGTTCCGATTGCAGTTATTCAGAGTTCTGTTAAGGGAAATTTGAGGAAACAAATGTTGACTCACAGTGGAGGAAAACCTTTTTCATGTTCAGATTGCAATTATTCATGTTTTCATAAGGAAAGCTTGACGAGTCACATGCTTATTCACAGTGGAAAAAAACCTATTTCCTGTTCTGCTTGCAGTTCTTCATGTTCACGCAATAGTTTGACGACACAAGCGGACTCATAGTGGAGAAAAGCCTTTTTTCGTGTTCCTATTGCAGTTACTCATTTTCTGTAAGGAGAAATTTGAGGAAACATATGCTGACTCACAGTGGAGAAAAACCTTTTTCGTGTTCCGATTGCAGTTATTCATGTTCAAAGCAGTAATTTAAAGATACACATGTTAACTCACAGTGGAGAAAAACCTTTTTCGTGTTCCGATTGCAGTTATTCATGTTCAAAGCAGTAATTTAAAGATACACATGTTAACTCACAGTGGAAAAAAGCCTTCTTCGTGTTTCGATTGCAGTAACTCATGTTCTGTTATGGGAAATTTGAGGAAACACATGCTGACTCACAGTGGAGAAAAACTTCTTTCGTGTTCCCACTGCAGTTATTCATGTTTTCGTAAAAGTAGTTTGACCAGTCACATGCCTATTCACAGTGGAAAAAAACCTTTTTCGTGTTCCTATTGCAGTTATTCATGTTCTTATAAGAGTAGTATGACGAGGCACATACTAACTCACACTAAAGAAAAACCTTTTTTTCTGTTCTGATTGCATGTATTCATTTTCTTGAAAGAGTAGTTTGTCAAGTCACATGTTGACTCATACTGGAGAAAAACCTGTTTTGTGTTCCGATTGCAGTTATTCTTGTTCTGTGAGGGGAAATTTGAGGAAACACATGTTGTTTCACAGTGGAGAAAACCTTTTTCATGTTACCAACTTACTAACTTACCATCACGCCGTTTCCCGCAGGGGTAGGTAGAGAAGGCGGACCACCAAACAACTCGATCTCGGCACACACTCCTTGCCTCGTTCACATTCATACATCGTCTCATACATGCTCTTCTATTATTCTGACTCTTGACACCACCCAACTAAGTATCTGATTCACTTGTCATGTCTCTCTCGGGCGTCTTCAACTTCGTCTACCATTCACATTTGCGTCATTTATTCTCCCTTCACTCCTTTTCTCTCATTACTGCATACCCAAACCATCTGAACGTCCCTTTCTTAGTCATGCTCATTACACTTGCCTCATGGATCGCCACATAGCTCACACGATCATATATGGTTTTACCACCCAAACGCCTCACGGATTCCATTTCTACAGAATTCAGTCTGCTTTCATCCTTTCTCTGCTAGTTCCATGCCTCACTGCCATACATCAGGGTAGGTACCAGCACTCCATTGTGGACGGCTAGCTTCGCTTCTTTTTACAGTTATTTGGCGCCAACGGCGTTCAGTCCTCCATTAATGAGGTTACGGGCATTTACCCTTCTGTTCAGATAATAACTAATTAATTCTTTCAAAAAATTGAAAGTGTTCAGCATTAGTTTTTAAGATTTATTAACTACAAACTGGGTGTACCGATTGAAGAACTTAATTATATAAACCTAATGGAATTACTTAACATAACCGATTTAATAACCGCATAAAAAGTGATTTAGTTTGTCTTTTCAAAATATCGAATGGCAGACTGGACGCCCTCGATTTGACAAATTTTATTAATTTACGAGTACCTACTCGCGAAACTCGGTCGAATGCATTGTGATCTTTTACCAACTCCGCTTATAATTCTTTTATAAACTCTCCTATCCAAAGAATCCGTTTACTCGGTAATAAATATACCTCAATCGACATTTATCGTCACCAATCTGTGTCTAAATTCAAACTCAGTATATTAGAATATTTAAAATAAAGCCATAAATATCAATCAATTGCACCTTTATCAAATTATTAATTATCGCAAAACATCTACTATATGTGAATAATAAAGGTAGCTAAATAAGAACACAATTAACAACAATCCTCTCGTATTTATTGTTATAAATATAATAACTTACTCATATTTGACCTGTATTTCTATTTAAATCTTGGTGCCCTAGCAATAATAATATATTAATGATTAAATTAAAATCGATGTTCTCTTCATGTTCACAATAAAAACAAAATTTAATACTTATGTATACAAAGAATACCTAAGTACTCACCTTTTTATCCTCTCTCTCTTTTGTATTAATATTATCTTGTACTTTTAGTACCATAATTTGTACTATTTTTTTACTTTTTTACTATCACATTATACACTTGTTGAACTCTTCTGTATAACTTTTCAAGATATTGCAACTCATGTATTTTTTTCTACGTGTAGGTACTATTTATCGCTGCGTTAATTTTGCTGAATTCTTGAAAAACTTGCTTTCGAACAATTTATTCATGATAATAATAAAATCAACAAAGTAAATACCTACACGTTCCTCAATAACTACTTTTAAAGTACGTTAAGCACTCTTCTGTTTTACCATTATTACACTATGTAAACTTATTAACTCCTTTGTACAATTTTAATGATAACGAAACTACATACCTAGGTACATATTAAACCTGTTATCCTTAAAGTACAGTTTATAATGTTATATACTTCATGCTTACAATTATACTCCTGAATAACATGTGTAACTTTAATAATGTGATTCTGTAAAAGCCTTCAAGGCGTGTATGTATAAATAAAATAAAATAAGTATTCAACCGCACTTAAGCCTACGTCGAACAGCCTTACAATTATTTAGAAACAATTTTTTATCGACTGGTATCACCGCAAGTCTCCGACAGGCTGGGTGGACGAAATTGCAAATTCATTCCATTGCTACGTCGTTTGGCTTCGGCCGTTATTAATTTTTTCCAGTGTTCTTTAGCCGCGATAATTTTAATTTTGTACGAAGTTTATTGTAAATAAATGTATCTGAATAAATCCGAATAATTATTGGCAAAAATTCTCTTCAAACACGATTGCAGCTACAGAGATTGGAAAGGGCTAGCTGTCAATCCACAGCAAGGTTAATATACAATTCACCAATACAAACACTTTTCCTAAAAGCCTTCCTTAAATAAGACACATTCAGATTCATTGTGCGTGCTTGAAACATGTTATTAATGTATGTGAGATCTGAGGTTTCACCAGTTTTATTCATTTTTAAAAATAAATATCCTTTTATAAACGGTTTTGGTTCTTTTTTTTTTTTTTTTTTTGTTATTGTTTTTGGGGTGTTATGCCGTGTTTCGCTATCTCCTTCTTTAGCCAACGTTTCGGACAGCGTTACAGTGTCCATCATCAGGGCAGATGAGTCACTGTAACGCTGATGATGGACTCTGTAACGCTGTCCGAAACGTTGGCTAAAGAAGGAGATAGCGAAACACGGCATAACACCCCAAAAACAATAACAAAAATACTTTTTGGCCGTGAAAACCTTAAAACATACCTGGGTTTTGGTTCTAATTTTATTTTGTCAAAACTATTTTTATTTTGACGTGTCTTCGATTTTGAATTTTTACATTTTTGTGTACATCTGTAAGTACTAAAATGCCTCACAATCAATCTTTTGATTTCAAAGAGAATTTTGGTTTCGATTTAAAATGAGAGTGGTATCGCGAAACCGCGCTCTACTGTGAAAATCGTGTATGAAGGTGTTGCAGAGATAAGCCAAGTCCTCTGCCACACACTCCAAAGACCAGTCCCTGAATTACGTCAACCACTATGTTTATATGGGACGATCAATTTGTATGCACTCGCCAAACCTATTGGCAAGTGCGTACAAACTTAATCGTCCTGACAGAATTAATCAATGGTTCAAATCTGGGCTTCTGAAAAATAAGATTGGAGTGTAGGGAACAAGGACTCACCCGTCGCAGTTGGATCTACATGTATTCATGTTCTGGATGATTCACTTCAACAAAATACATTATTTTATCAATATTTAACATCTCAATAATTTATAAATCAAAATATAAGCTGGGAATGTTTCTTCCACAGTCGTTGTTGTGGTATAAATAGTCCCGCCCTATCTCAAATATTAATTTACACTGAAAGCTTTCTTCGATTTTACTGAGGGTCTTTTTAGGAAAGAAAAGAGAGGAAGTTCTGGGAATGAAAAGGTTATAGGAGGTGGATAGGAATCTGGAGGTCAGTGTGTCCAGGAGTGATGAAAGTATGAATCCATCCCTTCCACTGTGGTGCAAGGCGATGTTCTGAAAGAGTACGGCTGGAGAAGTTAAAGGGACTCCTTCAACCATTTTCTCTCGATCTGGCCTGCCATGGAGCTGGTTGGCACACGCATCCGCCGCCATGACCCGAACAAACCTCAACCCTCAGAAATTCTGGGACTAACTACCTTATGTATTCCTCTTTACCCAGAATACAAATGGAAGAAAACAATTACACCAAGTCCGTGGACATCTTCGGTTTATCTTTAAACATATATAAAATATTGTTACTGAGGAAGTTCAGTTATGTAAAATAAATATTGTATTTATTACCATTCATTTGTAAAATAAATAAATAAATAACTTTTGGTCATTTATGTTAGTTATTTATTTAAGTCTTTCAGTCATTATTTTTCCATTTATGGATTTACTTTGTTTGTATTTTTTGTGTTGGCTCTTTTTTTGCTAAAGAGAGGCCGTAAGCTCTTGTAGAACGATCAACGCGAGCGCACTATATAGCCACAAATCTTTTTTCAACCATGGCAACCCTTACCGCAGCGCGGGTACAGCCATAGATTTATAAAATAACTGGATGGATGACTCTCTTTGCCGTAGCGAATTTTGAGCGGTCCACCGGAAATCGACGTCCGCCATCTTTAAATCGGGCAAAAAGAAGCGGCCAGCAGCCGTCTGTTTGAAGTTTGACTCTGTTCGGCGTTATATTAATATTAACAAAATGGTTTTTTCGTGCTCTTCATATAATTGTACGAATCGGTACAGCAAAGGAAGGAAGGATATCTTTTCACCCGTGAGTAAATAACTTCATATTACAACACAAATAATATTAAACATTTCTTCTTTAAAAAAACGTAGAAAATACTCCGATCTAATTTGCATATTCAAAATTATCGACAGTATTACTGACCCACCTGCTTTGTTACAATTCGTCCAGTTTAACATCCCTTTCCGTAGACTCCGAAATAATGAATTGCTGTTCCTCAATCAACATTCTACTAATTATGAATAGGTACCATCATTATATTTTGTCCGGAATGACGCAATTAGACTTGTCAACGCAAGTCAAAGCATTGAATTTTGGTGTAAGCCTAAATTACTTACGACAGTCGATACGCAATGTGTAATTTTTAAAACCTTTTAAAACTTCTTCAAGATATGACTTGTATCTATCTTCTATATGTACCTACTTTTTATATTACATTTTTATTGTCATTGCTCTCCATTTATATGTGCTCTCCTTTCACGCCATCTCTGTTTCTTATTCGTGTTATTATTAAATTGAATGGACTATTTGTCCGTAAATAAATAACTTCAAATAACACAATTTTACTTATGCTTAATATACTTATTATTACAGATTTCCCTTTAAAAATAAAGAGATGCGCAAGAAATGAGAAATCTGCGCTATTAAGATTGAAAACTTGCGCAAGAATATTTTCACTAGAAAATGTGCATAATAATAAAGCAAACTTTAGGCAGAAATTTCACAAACTAATATTATTTAATAATGTATAAATTTTTTGTTTGCATATAAAATTTTGCTATATAAATGTTTAATACTCAAAAAAAAAATATTTCTGCCATTTATTATGTATGACTGCTATTTTTTTCTTGCTTGTCGGTACATTTAGTGTTAGCGTGTTAATGGCACATAACGTTCTGATAATAAAAGTTGTAATTTTGTAAGAATGAAAAATGATTCACCTATTAAATCCTACAGTTTTTTTCTTCTGTTTCTCAGCATATTGTTACCTACCTCCCCTACGTCAGTGTTACTGATCTAAGATAATGTAAGATTATCACAAGTTATAAAACAATGTACAACTGCATGACTTGTGATGTCCTGAATGAAATTTCAGAATTGAAGTTTACTTCGAAATTAATTTTCCTTACATAAAGTTGTTCCAACGATCCTTTTTAAAAATATATTGCGATTTATTTATGCGAAATATACTAAGTCGCAGTTTTACTTTATTAAAATTCATTAAGCAACACAACTGAAAACAGAAAGGAAAAATATTTTATAACATTTTTTTGTAACAAAAAACTTGAGATTTGCGAGTTCCCCCTAAGAAGTTCCCAGAGTTCTCGTATCTTTTGCCCTCTTTAAAGATGGCGGCCGTCAAAACCGGAAGACCGGCCAATTTACGAGAGTCATTCATCCAGTTATATATAAATCCATGGGTACAGCTGTCTTCCGGAGATTCTGGGAAACCATTCGCTTCTCCGAGTCCTTGTCGTTGGCATCGTTGATCGCTTTACATAAATCCTTCTGATAAAAACGTGTCTTTAAATTGTACTACTTGCCCAGTAAATAAATGTGAAAATTGTTACAACTTCCTTCTTTCAATTTTATCTCAAAAATGACAAATATTAGCACGATTACACATGACAGTGAATCGGTAAGTATGGTGGATGGAGATAATATCCACACCGTTAAACTCTGATGAAAACCTAAAGTGGCGTATCCTGCGCCACAATACACATGAACACTAGCTTGAACAGCACCCAAAACATTGAAAATTTGAACACTTCGTGTTCAAAAACCCTGTGTTCAAGCTTTACCACAGGCGACGGAAAACATTCATCTCCCGGGTGAAGGGGGAAGGCTGGCGGGGGGAAATGTGTTCATATTTTTACAAGAGCCGCGCGATGCGGTCATGTATGGAGAATCAAACCGGACAAGTTTTTGAGGTTATGCGCAATGATTGAGCTTAATAATCACTACTTTAAAATATTATGATACCTAAATACAATATAATAAATATATTTGATAATAAAATTATAATATAATAACGAATATTAACAACATTAATATTAATATTATTTTTGAAGTGGGTGAAGCGGGAAGCGGGAAGGCAGGCGGGGCCGGCGGGGGGGAAATAAGTTCATATTTTTACAGGAGCCGTACTGGTACCGGAGATAAATCGAATGACGTTTGGGGTTATGTCAACCGCGCGAGCCTAATACCTAATTATGACTTTAAATTGCAAATAAATACTGTCGTAATGGATGATTATATCTTTCGTGAACTCACTTGTAAATAAAGTCTATTCATTTATAAATCGATTTCAGAGACACGGAAGAAATTGACAAATTAAAATAGGTATTCTATTCTTTCCCTGATAAATAAATACCTAATAAAAATCTAGTTAGGTAGGTTAGGTCTAAGTTGAAATCTGCGTGTTCTCCTTTATATTTCGTCTACAATATCATCGCTAAATTTCTCAACAGAACTCGACTTTTGACGTTTGAATTTCGAATGCGTAATTAATTACGCATTCGAAATTCAAATACTAACTTTAGGTCATAATAATTGATATTAGTCGGAAATCTTTCCTGGTAAATAAGCATCTATTAAAATATCTCTGTTTTCTCCCTGATGTAGCATCTCTTCTTCATCGGAACATATTTTAACTTTTATTTAAACGTCAAACGTCAAGTGTTCAGTTGCGTACGCGTGGAAAGGCCAATAGCAAAATTGTCGGACCGCGCGAACTTCACACCTGTTCACACCAATCTTTCAAACCATGTTTCTAAAAACGCAGGAGACGGAAAACAAAGAACGTTTATAGTGTGGTTCAAGCTAGTATTCATGTGTATTCTGGCGCAGGAGTTCCGCCTTAACCGGGTAAGTATAGCTTCTCGGTGTGTAATAGGTAGATATGATTCAATAGTATTAGAAAAGTATAAATAAAGTTCATCTAAAGAATCATCAACGTTTTCATCGGATAAAAAATACCAGTCTGTATTTGAGAGATGGCAGTTAATTGAGTCGAAGTCGGCTCGTTTAAGGTTTAGGACACTTTGTGAAGGTTTTCTTTCATTTTCGCAGGTATTATTTAACTTAATGTAAAGGGTGGGGGTTGGTTATTAACTATAGGTAGGAGAGGATCATTTGACAGTTCAACAGATATTATAGGATAGTTTGATAAATGTATGTCTGTCTGTCTGTCTTATAAATAATAACAATGAAAACAATTTAAAAGAAACCCTATTCATATTAGTCAGAACTTTTATTCAGACAATTAAAGGTCAGAAAATTAAATGCATTATACTTCTACCACGCAACATTACAAATTTATAAAGATGATATTCAAAATAAAGTAGCACCCTTTAAAAATAACAGAAATCTTAGACAAACGTCAATACTTCCAACTCCAAAATGTAAAAAAACAATAGGACAGCAAAATCATAAATATTTCGGTGTCAATTTTTTTAATTCCTTACCAGAAAAAATTAGAAACACGAACACTAACATAAAAGAATTTAAAACACACATAAAAAATTATAGTGAAAATATGAAATGAGTTATACCAAATAAAACTATTATGATAACACCCCCCCCCCCCCCCCCTCCCACACACACACGAGCCCTGCTTATTTTATGGGGGTACATCAAATATGGACACACTGCCCTAAGATTACAGGTGACATTAATATTCGCCTCGAGCGCGTTACATCACCAAACACCGTTAAATTCTTAGATTTATTAGCCAGCTTCGGATGCTGCCAATGGGTCGACGTCCCAACTCACGACGCTGGGGGTACACTGGATGTACTTATTTCAAAGAACTGTGGTTCGCCGCTCTTAGCAGATATTCGTGATATAGGACTATCGGACCACCGGCTAGTCTGCACTGATATTGATTTTAATCCGCCTAAAATACCGTATAGAACAATTATATCGAGGGAATGGCGTCAATTTAGTTTTTGTGATTTTCTGGAAGAACTTCAGACCTCTCTATTATGTACACCCAATTTTTGGGAAACAAAGACGCCAACAGAACTTGTCGAGACGTACAATAGAACGCTTTTGTTTCTATTAAACAAATATGCTCCGACAACGTCAAAAACACGTAAAGTTCGAAAGTCTGACGGCTGGTTTGATGACGAATGCCGAAACCAGAAAAGACTTATGCGGAAATTAGAGAGGTCATATAGGAAAAACTCTGCAGTAACTTCGAGAGATGAGTGGATCCTTGCTCAAAAACAGTATATGAGCAAAATAAATTCCAAAAGATCAGAATACTGGAATGAAAAGGTTGACTCTGAGCGAGCCAATCCACGGCGTCTCTGGAACTCAATAAAGACTGTTATTGCCGAAGTCACAGTTCCAACTAAAATAGATATTACCCCGGATGCCTTCTCAAAGTTTTTTCGGGAAAAAATTGAAACCATTCGTGCCTCCACATCTCACGCCCCTCTGCCAATATTCACTATCAACTCTAAAGGAACTTTGTCTTCCTTCAAACCTACAACGCTTGAAGAAGTAAAAAAGATAATTTCATGTTCGCCAAATAAGCAGTGTAGTCTTGATCCTATACCAACTTGGTTATTAAAAAAATGTGTCAATGTCTTAGCTCCATTCCTAGTTCATGTTTTCAATAAATCTCTCAGTACAGGTGATTTCCCTGAACCACTAAAATCAGCTGTAGTTACACCAATATTAAAAAAGTCACAACTAGACCCTGATAACTTAGGTAATTATCGACCCGTCTCAAATCTACCTTTCGTGTCAAAAATCCTGGAGAAAATTGCTGCTACTCAAATAACCAGTCACTTGAATTCAAACAAATTATTAACAAATCGACAATCCGCATATAGAAGGTTTCACTCAACAGAAACCGGACTTCTTCGTATGCTGTCAGATATAACTCTAGCCATAGAATCAGGTAAGTTAGCACTTATCTCACTCTTAGACATGAGTGCAGCGTTTGACACGATTGATCACGACTTCCTCATTAAGAGATTAGAGGAAACATTTGGTTTGAGTTCCGATATCAAAAATTGGCTGGCGTCATATTTATCCAATCGCTTGCAAGCCGTGAAGGTTGGAAATAAACTCTCAAACTTCGAAAGACTTTCTTCAGGAGTGCCCCAGGGTTCCGTTTTAGGTCCACTTCTTTTTATCCTTTTTACAAATGATGTCGCCAAAATAATCGAGTCATTTGGTCTCTTGTCACACTGTTACGCTGACGATCAGCAAGTTTATTTTTACTGCACTCCAAACGAAGTCAGCAGTCTCAAAATTCGTGTAGCTGAATGCCTAGAAGCAATAACTCGTTGGATGTCTTCAAACAAGCTAAAGCTGAACCCATCTAAGACTGAGTTTCTCTGGGCGGCCACAAACAAACGCCAACATTTCATAGACGATTCGCCTATTTCCATTTCCGGCAGCGATATTATTCCCAAGACAACCGTCAAACTTCTTGGCGTTAATCTAGATTCAGACTTTTCGCTTAAAAGTCAAATAAATAGAACTGTAAGCACCGGTTTTTTTCACTTAAGACAACTCAAATCCGTCCGAAGGAATCTTCCTACAGAGGCGACAAAACTACTAATCAACTCTTACGTAGTCTCGCGACTCGATTATTGTAACGGTATCTATGCTAGCCTTCCAAAATATCAAACTGACAAACTTCAATCCGTTTTTAACGCAGCGGCACGGCTCATAACCGGAGTCTCTAAATATTCACACATTTCAGAACACCTTCGTAACCTTCATTGGCTCAAGTGCCCTGAAAGAATCCAGTACAAATTGTGCTGGATGGTGTTTAAATCAATCAATGAAATGGCCCCACCTTATATCTCTGAACTATGTGTCCCGGAAAATACTGGTCCGAGGCAGTCAACCCTTAGATCAGCAACATCATCAGCTATAGGCAGACTAATGGAACCTAAACGCAAGCCAAATACAAAGTTTGGAGATCGCGCTTTTGGAGTATCTGGGCCTAAGGCTTGGAATAAACTCCCTCCGGAACTAAGATGCATAACAAGCCCAACAGAATTTAGGTCCAAATTAAAAACCTACCTTTTTGGGCTCTCATATCCTTAATTTAAATAAACCTATCTGAGAGTATCATACTTTTATTTTCTATGATATGTCTTAATTACACTTTTCTAATTAATTTTCTAATTACTTGAATCTTTGCACATCAATCTGTCTCGTTACGAATCACATTTAGGAAGATAAAATCTTGTACTACTGTACCGCCCACTATAAAATGTTGCTTTTGATTTCCAAAATACACTCATCAAAGAATGTATTTTATACTAATATTAAAATATATTTCAGGATTAAACACATATAACAAGTGTACCCAATAATGTCCTCTGCGTGCGAACTATATCTAAATTTCTTAATAGACAATAAGTGTTAATTTCAAGCGACCTCCCAGGTAAGTATGGACCTGTATACATTTTTAAGAAGCATCGCGTTCATTGGTCGAGACATTGTACATATATTTTCTTATGAACCTGTGGATGCAATTTTTAGCCATTAGTTGTTTTAATTGTTTGTCTAGTTTGTAGTTTTTCTAGATTTTATAAATGTATTGTAAGTTTGTGCAGCGCCCTTGAGGTGATTTTTCACAAAAACGGCGCTATATAAATCATCCAATTATTATTATTTATTATTAAGATGCCTGAACAGAACACAGCCACCTACCTGCCCCCATTGTGCACAAGACCATACCCTAGGAAAATGCACAGAGAGAAACAACAAACCAATCTGCTACAACTGTTCCAGCAACAATAAAAAATTCAGGGCGAACATCTTGGACGACCACCGTGCTGATAGCATCAATTGCACACACAGACATAAAATGCTTCAAATTGCCGAAGAAAGAATAGATTATGAATGAAATTGCACTACTCTTATTAATGATAAAAAAAAACACAAAGGCTCTCAACAAGTGCGTCCTCCAGAAAATCTTATCTCATCAGTGAAATAAACAAGTGTATTCACGGCCACTAATGCATCCATTATTATTATTTCTTCGATATGGATGATTTCGTGATAAATGCTACAGATAAAACCATGTCAATAGACGAAAGAATATATACATCAGTGAACGAAACAAACAACATTTTAGCGATGAATCCCGAAGTTAGCTTAATCATATTTCATATGAATGTAAGAAGCATCGAACGTCATTTAGACGAACTCCTGGTAACAATAAAATCACTTAATAGACTGGACTGCATAATATTAACAGAGACGCACTCATCGAGCGATGTAAACTATAATATTCCGGGTTATACATACTATGCAACAAATACCCGAATAAATAAAAACAGCGGAATCGCAATATTTATTTCAAATAAATATGTTGTGACTTTTAACAGAGAAATCCACATGCACAATGTAAACGACTTTCGTGCATTTATTTATTTATTTATTTCTATGTATTACAGTATTTACCTATAGATCAATTTTGAAAATATTTTTAGGTACATAATATATTTTGTAATTTTATTATGTTGGGTGTAAGGTATGTTTGTGAAGGTGAAACTGTGGATAGATCATGTTTTCACAAATATTCAAGACGTAAAAAACATAGCATCTGCAGTTATAAAAACGACAATCACAGTTCATTTCGGGTGCATTTTTACGTACAATTACGAAAACAGATGTTCATCATTACCAACCCAAGCTCTGGAGAATGAAAACAGCCGACGCAAAACGCTCAACATAAATGCCCTAGTACATAATCTAGATAAAGAGAAATGGCACGATATTTTTAATTGTAATGATACGGACGAATGCTTCGAACTATTTGAAAAAAAATTATCAATGCATGTAAGTACTGCACATTCTATTGATTCCAGAAAACAATCATCAAAATTTTAACCGGTTAAACCATGGATAACTTTTGGGTTAATTGTATCAATCAGACACAAATAAGCAATATACAAAAAAAATAATCCGACAACCTACAAGCGAAACCCTAAAAAATACCTAAAAGCATACAAAAACAAACTTACGTATTTAATAAAAAACACAAAGGAAAACTATTTTCGGCGAAAACTAGAAGCAACGGAGAACGATGCAAAAAAAAGTCTGGCATGTTATAAATGAAATCATAGATAAGAAAAAACATTAATAAAATGAAATACATAGTATTACTCATAACAATATCAAAATACGATGCGAAGAAAACCCATCAGCTGCCGCTAACATATTTAACAACTTTTTTGCAAATGTGGGCAAAAACCTTGCAAATCAAATAGAAAAATTACCGTCCAATGACGAACAGAACACTAACGTCAATATCTCAAACAAAATTGACATGTTTTCCCTTACTTCAGTCCAGGAAATCGAAGAAATCATTTCAAGCATGAAGGGAAGATCAGCACCAGGTTTTGATGGAGTTACTGTCGAAACACTGAAAACTATCAAAAAACATATTTCAAAACCATTGACACATTTAATCAACATTAGTCTTCAAAGCGGAATATTCCCAACGATATATAAACAAACCATCATCACTCCAATTCATAAATCTGGCAACCCAGAAGAAGTGACAAATTATCGTCCAATATCGCTGATTTCAAACATTGCCAAAATCGTTGAAAAAATTATCAAAAAAAGATTGACTGAATTTATTAACATAATTCACGACAACCAATATGGATTTATGAAAAATAGAAGTACCCAAGATGCGATTGCTAAATTATCGAACATTATTCAGAACACATTAGACAAATCTTTGAAATGCCTTGGAATCTTCATAGATCTTAAAAAAGCTTTCGATAGTATTTCTCATGATAAACTTATTGAAAAATTAAACGGTGTTGGGATAAACGATAAAGCTCTAAAATGGATAAAAAGCTATTTATTTGAACGATACCAAGGTTATGGTTAAGGTTTTCACGGGTGTAAGATGTAAAACAATTTTCTCGGTTTACCCGCGTAACGTAGTCCTTAAAAGGACTTTTTATCTCCTGACGTTTCGGACAGATCTCACTGTCCATCTTCAGAGGCCTTATGTCTTGGCTTTTGTCTCAAACTGTTAGCTTTCGCGTGTCCGTTCGGTTCAAAAGTCAAAACCTAAGTGAGTGCTTGTCAATTTTTGTCTCGATCGAAGTACGCGAGTAGAAGGTGATTATATATATTTACGCGGGTAAACCGAGAAAATTGTTAATTAATTAATTTAACTAATTATGGTTTAGAATCTATTTGCAAAAACATGTATCTATTTATGACTCATAATAAAAAAAAATGTTATTTAGTAAGTCTATTCTGCGAACGAGTCCGCAAGTGACTCTGTAAACGTTTCTTTGTAGAACACAAACAATTGTAGTCAGGACAAGAAAAAGGTTTTTTTCCAGGGTACGTGTGACTTTTAAGATCTCTCTTCCAAGAGCAGGTATAGCTGCAATCAGAACATGAAAAAGATTTTTCTCCATTATGGGTAAGCATGTGACAAATAAGATTTCCCTTCCGACAACATGAATATTCACAGTTAGGACATGAAAAAGGTTTTTCTTTCCTGTGGGTCATTGTGTGAATATTTAGTTTGCTCTTTGTAGAACATTTATAGTTGCAGTCGGGACATGAAAAAGGTTTTTCTCCACCATGGGAAAACATGTGAATTTTTAAATCAGACTTCCGAGAACACGTATAATTGCAGTCAGCACATGAAATAGGTTTTTCTTTCATGTGAGTAATCATGTGAATTTTGAGAACACACTTCCGATTACTTGAATATTTGCAGTCAGAACACGAAAAAGGTTTTTCGTGCCTGTGGGTAAACATGTGAGTTTTTAGTTTGCTCTTTGTAGAACATGAATAGTTGCAGTCGGTACATGAAAGAGGCTTTTCTTTACCGTGGGTATACATGTGCAATTTAAGATCTCCCTTCCGAGAAGATGAATATTTGCAGTCGGGACAAGAAAAAGGTTTTTCTCCACTATGGGTAAACATGTGACGCTTTAAAGCAAACTTTCGAGGAAATGAATAGTTGCAGTCGAGACACGCGAAAGGTTTTAATCCACGGTGAGTTAATAAGTGATTCCTTGGCTGTGCTTTTTGAGAACATGAATAGTTGCAGTCGGAACAAGAAAAGGGTTTTTCTCCAGTTTGGGTGCACAACTGAAATTCTAAGTTCTTCCGAGAACAGGAATATCGCTTTTCCCCAGGATGCGTCTTAAGGTTTGTCAATAAGTCTGAAAAAGATAACAAATAAGCTCAATAAATAGCTGAAAAAAAATTCACAAATAAGCAAAAATTAGGAGACCAGAAATTGTTAACTTTTACAAACTAAAAATCAGTTTTACCTTCTGTCTGAGTTATTCGTTCAGAGCGCTGTAAGCATTCCTTTTTAACTTCCTGGAGGTCTACGTCTATTTCCGTATAAGAAATCCCCCCTCTTACTTCTTCTCGTGGACCTAGTTCTGCCTCAATGGTAACCATCTCCAAATTAATAGAATCTGGATAGATAAAACACAAGAATAACATGAATTTACCGAGACTCCTAGACGAACAATGTATTACATTTATGATAACAGTAGTTCTTCTCTGACACAAAATATTGACGATTAAATACAAAAATGAATATTGGTTAAATTTCATTTGTATAGCGAAGATTTTTGCTATTTGCAAAGCTATAAAAAGACCAAATGAACAATGCTTTTATTAAACAGAATAAAAAAAGAACATTAAAATATTATATAGCACAGACGGAAGTAAATGTTCAGAAATGAGAACATTCTGAGTTAAACATAATAAGTACCATGAGGAGGAAATAGAAACCAAACAATCACCGGATGCTTCGGAATACGGTTTGTCCTAATACATTATGATTTGTTAAGCAGAGTTAAGGAGCATTTGTTAAGGAGGTTAAGATTTGTTAATATCACAATTTAAAAAATTATTTCGTTTGTAAGGCCTTTTAAATTCAGCCAAATTCGGGATTAATTAAGAGCAGTTAAACAAAAAAAGCCCTCTTAGACTCGATTTGATCTAGAAACATAGATTTGACGATTAGTAACACCTAGATCTACTGACTTTAGAGTTAGCTGCCTATCGCTTTAGTTTTGCGGGTCGCATAATTCCAGAGCTTATACTGACGCCATTCCTTGCAAAACTTTGAAGGTCATAAAGCAGATCTTGAACAATATTCTTTCATAATGAAAAACAATTACTTTGTGTAACAACCACTATTTAAATAGTGGTTGTTACACAAAGTAATTGTTTTTCATTATTAAATGATGACGCCACAAAGTAAATTTGCCTATTTTGAAGAAATATTCTTTCAGTTAATCAAAGACAATTAAGGCGATTCCTGAAAAGTGGAGTTTTGCGATAATACTTTAATTGTTTAATTATTTGAGATAGGACAATAAAGGCACTACAATAGTCTGTATGTGAGACGAACGAACGAGTTTATGAGTGACTTAATTCTCATCAGAAGGAAAGCATCTCCTGATTGATTTTACCTGCTTTAGATCGAAAATGCCAGAATGCCCAGCTTTTTAAATTTGCGATTCAAAAGAAAGAACAGAAATTTTATTGCTGTCGATGGGTTTGTGTCTGCATCCTGATTACGGAATGGGCTGGAGCCGAGAAAGGATTGCCTACCAGGGAAAATTATCCGAATAAATTCTGACTTTGTCGGATCACGTTTTGAGTTTATAAAGAGACATAAAACTTGAGTCTCCATTAATGAAGCTAATTACTTCGTTTTTCAGGAGGTCATCATCATCCGGGGAACAAAACTTGAAAATCATATTATCATACACGTTGTCTTGCAATTCCAGGCCAGCTGAGTGAATTAAAGCGATTCGTAAGAGAACGGAAACCTTTTTGCCGTCGGGGGCCATTTGAATGTTCGTGGAATCACCTGCTTCGGAAACAACGTTTTATTTAAGTAGACCTAAAAAAACCTGAGATGTCTGCATCGATGGCCGATGCTTTAGGAGGGAAACATCATTTACTCTTGAACCTCTTCAAAAGAGGGTTTCTTTATTGTGAATGAAATATTGTTTTCTTGCATCAATAATACAGTTTAAAATAATTATACATATTCGTAATGTCTTATTATTTAGGCAACTGATATCACTTTCCAAATAAAACAAAGTCAATCAACAGATATCGGAAACTTTTTTGTGAACAATATAAGATTAAAAGTTTACTTAGAAATATTGTTAATAAAATATAAAAATAACCAACGAAGGGAACAGAGGACATCGTTAAGAAGCGAACATGTATCATTTCATCTAAATAACCCAAAAAGAACATGAATTCCGAACATCTGAAATCAACATTTTCTTACTTAACAATACAACTTACTGGCTGTCGAAGTGCTCGCCGCATACTGCAAACATTCCTTCTTCACATCCGGGAGGAAAATATCTATATCCGTATAGGGCATTTCACCTCCACCTTCTTCCTGGGACCCTGGTTCCACCTTGATGGAAACACTCTCTGTGTTGAGAAGATCCATGGCCTTCAGTGAAAGTGTTTGTGTAATTGGGCCCAGATCAAAATAAATTAGACCTGCAACTGAAAAAATATTAATAAATCCTATTTACGAGCGGTGTATACATTGAGTAAACTCTTTCAGTTGGAATAAAATATACAATGCCTAGGAAGTGATCTGGATTATCCTAAATAAATACCATAGACGGTTTTTCGAACTTTTGCATCAAATATATCAAATGAATATAAAGGAGGCAGGGTAGATTTATCAGTAAGACGAGTAGGTTATAAATATATCGCATTTAAAAAGTCGGGAATACCACCGGGAATAATCGTGCAGCCCTCCATTCCCACTCTACTTGTAAAAACAATACACATATACGAGTCATCTGTTTATTTACTACGCAAATATGAGCCATTTAATTGATTGAAAAAATCAAAAGCATTATATTTAATGGATTAACTTGACATTGTGCTTTACATTTGTAAAAAAGGATTGCAGGACAAAACAAAGGCGTTGCAGTGAGAATTTAAATATAAAAACATATATCTTATTTTCGCTAATATCGATTAAGCGATAGAAGAGACCGCTTACAGGTACCGCTTAAAGGGACCGCTGACTGTAATGTTGAGTTCGCGAACATGACCTGCAAAAGCATACTTAAACCGGTCAACATCAAAGACAGTGATTTATTTTTGTGACCACAGCCACAGAAGTGTAGAATTGTTAAATTTACTACGGTTTAATTTTTGCGTGGGTCGAATCAAAATAGGTTCACGGTCGACTGAATGGTAGAAACTCTCAATATCACCCTAGCAAAAGACCACTAGTCAGAATGGATAAGTTGCTTAAAGTGCTTTTAGCCGTGTTTTGCATCCAGATCTGGTACATAAATTAATACATAACATTGTATTTCACGGTATAAAGTATATTTAGCTTGGTGATGTGTATTATTGATAATGAGTAAATGCAAGATACAAAAAAGTGGTGAAATAACAGAATTGAACAATTGGAAAAAGTTAAGCTTTGCTCTCAGTGTAAAACTTACAAAGAGCTTCGATGGCATTTGTGACAACGGCTATAAATCTTCATAACGTTCTCTGGGACATTTTTTGAGATTTTCACCGCCAAGAGTGTATTCGATTTATTTATGACGTATCGTGCCGTGTTGCACTACCTTCTTTTTAACCAATGTTGCAATGTTCTCTGGTCTATCGCGTGTCAACCTGATTGGTGTTTATCAGCTCAATATAATATTATATTGTGAATGTTTAACATGTAATATATTCTTATAGTACATACACCAATTAAGGGCCTTGGTCCGGTGAGTACAAAATTACTTACGTATAAGGCGAAGCGCGGCGGTCAAATCCAATGGGTGTAGAAAACGTCACTAAAAAGTAGAAGTGTCAAATATTGAATGACTTTGACCGACATTGAAATGATCAAAACTGTATAAATACAACACAAATATAGTACAGTTGATACAATGTTACTTCAGAAAGGCGGGGCAAGAAAGGTATTGCGTGACGACGAGAGAATTAACAAATCAGTGGAAACGTCACAAGTTACAAAATGACATTTCCACAGACAATGAACAATTGAAGAAAATAATTATAAAAGTCATCTGCTTCCGATAGTTCCTACTTGATATGAAGTGGTTCGCTGGTGGATAATTTTAAATGGCATCTGCTATCTGTCACTTTTTTGTTGGTTATGTTCGTTGTGTTGTAGTCTCGTTTCGTCGATTTATACACATTGAACGAAACCCCAACCTCGATACAAAGTAAAAGTATAACATATCCTTACTTAAAAGAATGGATTCCGTCGCCATCAAGTTAGAACCAGGCACAAGTGCGGAAGAGAATGTTGCTGTAATGCTTACGGAAATCGATATAGATTATCCCTTTGTCAAAAAAGAATGTTCAGAATCCATTTCTGAAAACAATGCAGGTATCTCTTTATTCTTTTCTGGGTACATAACTATGATGCAGGCGCAAAATATAATGGAAAATATAAATACAAATCGAATTAATAAAACTGGGGTTTTGCTTGGCTATAACGACAAGCTCATACCTACATATCGATCCGACATACGCTCTTCTGCTGGGTTATGTTACCTTTATTTATAATTTTTTTATGAGATATTGACATATCGAGTGCTTCCCTTCCTGTACGGAGTACAGACGGGGGGACTATTTCATCCCTCTATTGGGCAATGTAATGAGCGGGTTCTGGAATTAGAGGTTGGGACTGCTATAAGTCGTCCTTTGAGAGTCCTGCATTAAATTAGCTAAAAGGTAGTTGCCGGCAGAGTTTTCCTTATTCGAGCCGTTTTTGGTAATCTGTCTGTGAAACAACGATTATTTTTACATTTTTTTTTAAGAAAACCTTTTTTATAACTTTTGAAGGTAATCCCCATAATTGTAATATATCATTGCAGAAAAAGATATCAATAATCTTAACGTTAATATGAAAGAGAACAAGACACAGAAAAATATTAAAAAATTATGGTCGCAACTGGGACTCGAACCCAGAACCTCTCGTCTAACCGGGACGTGCGCGTTTATCAATTCTCTATTCTTCCCACCGCCACCTTCTGTCTAACCGTCGTATTAGTCAATCTCATATTTAAAATTTTGGAATTAACGATATTATCTTCAACCAATTTTTTTGCGTATTTTAGGCAACTACCCTTTTTTGGAAACAATCACGCTAAAATTGGTTCGTAAACTTGATAGCTTTACGGATAAATATATCCGATTTTATTTATATGGAACCATTTTATTTTATAAAAGTCTAAATCTAAATTAAAATTGAATTTTTTGTTAGAAAAACTCTCTTTTTAAAACTTTTGAAGGGTATTCCAATATTTGGTTGGCAGTTTTCGGGTGTTTTACTGTGGATAACTTGACAAATAAAAAATTACGAACATAATTAAGGCCTAAAGATTATGTTATTAAATTAACAACTTTACGGGGACTGCACAATGCGCTCTTCATTTAAAAAATCCAAAGTGAACCAAAGTTCATATCACCAAAAATGCGAAAATGTTGGCTGTACAATGTACCTACGTGTAAAGATTGATTTTTTTTTGATGGAACGACCATATCGATATGTTAAGAAATAATATCGGGAAACTTACCTATATCACTAAAGAACTTTTCGGTCTTAGCATATCAATATGCGTTCTGTGTTTTGTTTCTCCAGGTAGTGTTATTGTGGAGATTGTTACCATCAAGGCAGAATCAGAACCGCGAGATAAAGTCAGAGGCGGGATTTCTTACAAGGATATTGACATAGACCTCCCGGATGTTAAAAAGAATTGCTTAGAGCGCTCTGCTGGATCTACACGGGCAACAGGTAAAATTGATTTTTGGTTTGTTTAAGTTGACAATTCTTGCTCTCCCAATTTTAGATTTTTCTATGATACTATTTTACTCTTATTAATTGAGCTTTTCTGTAATCTTTTTCAGACTTCCTGACAAACCTTAAGACGCATCCTGAGGAAAATGGATACTCTTGTCCCCATTGTAACTATTCCTGCCCTCATAAGTTGACGTTAGAACTGCATTTGGGCACTCATTCCGAAGAAAAATCTTTTTCGTGTCCCAACTGCAACTTTTCATCTTCTCAACAGTCGTCCTTAAATCTTCACATGCTGACTCACAGTGGAAAAAAAACTTTTTTATGTACCTACTGCAACCACTCATATTCTCAAAAAAGGTCTTTGAATCGTCACATGCTGACTCACTGTGAGGTAAAACCTTTTTCATGTCCCAACTGCAACTTTTCATGTTCTACAAAGAAACCTCTAAAAATTCACATGCTTACCCACAGCGGAGAAAAATCTTTTTCATGTCCTGACTGCACCTATTCATGTTCTCGGAAGTCACATTTAAAAGTTCACATGATGAAACACAGCGGAGAAAAACCTTTTGTATGTCCCAACTGCAAATATTCATTTTCTCGAAAGTCACATTTAAAGCTTCACATGATGACTCACAGCGGAGAAAAACCCTTTTCGTGTCCCGACTGCAACTATTCATGTTCTCGGAAGGACCATCTTAAAAGACACATTTATACCCACAGTGAAGAAAAACCTTTTACGTGTCCCGATTGTAATTTTTCATGTTCAACAAAGGGACATCTAAAAATTCATATTTCTACCCACAGTGGAGAAAAACCTTTTTCATGTGCTGACTGTAATTATTCAAGTTCGTCAAAGGGAAGTCTAAAAAGTCATACGTACACCCACGGTGGAGAAAAACCTTTTTCGTGTCCTGACTGCAACTATTCATGTTCTCAGAAGGGAGATCTTAAAAGTCACATGTATACACACAGTGGAGAAAATCCTTTTGCATGTGCCCACTGCAACTATTCAAGTTCTCGGAAGGGACATCTTAAAACACACATGTATACCCACGGTGGAGAAAAACCTTTTTCTTGTCCCGTCTGTAACTATTCGTGTTCTAGGAAAGAACGTCTTAAGAGTCATTTGCGGACTCATTCACAGAATAGACTTTTTCCAAACTAGCGATTTGTATGCTTCTTTGTCTGGCTAATCGAGCAGTGTTCTTGCGATAAATTTAAAAATAAACATTGAATCGCTTCACCATTCGGGCCCTCGTAGCGATTTATAATGAAACCCGTATTTTTTTAAACATTAACTCAGCACAGGATGCCTTAAGAAAAAATTACCTGAGAGCTTACCTCATCTTTGGAGATGCTCGGTTTAAGATGTACTATAACATGTGTTTTTATCGCGACACATCCCAAACTTACGTTTCTTCCGAAAAAAATGTTAACAGATCATTTCTGTATCGCCTTTTTCATAGCATAATAAATTTTAAAAAATCGTGATCAGTGTGGACGTAAGGCCCTTAATTTTTTTTTCCAGTAAACAATAAATTTGATTTTAGATCGTTTTGGTGTTCTTTCTCCTTTTGTGTCCAAATCCACACGTTTTTATTTACCTGAAATACATTTTTAAATAAATTCAAAACATTTTTTCATTTTCCTATTTCGAAAACATGTTTTTATAATTTTAAAACTTTTATTTGAATTCCATTTTATCAGACTATGGTCAGAAACCAATCTTATTTTCCAATTGAATTTTTTCATTCCAAAAAGAAGCCGAATCGAAGAAGATTTGTAATAAGAGCATAATATATGTTATGGTTTGTAATCCATGATTTAATGAATTACAAAGTAAAGGAATCATCCCAAGAAAAGGCGTATAACTTTTTTTTATAAAACTTGGCGAGGCTGAAGGTAAAGAGATGGAATAGAGGAATGTGAAAAAGTACCTAGATATTTAGATCCTGTCACCAAAGTCGGCTAAAGCCATTTCAAGCAACGTTTCAATTCTCTATTGTTTTCTTACACCAGGGCGATAACGAGAAAATTTCGCCTGCACTTTTCCGTGTCTCCTGTATTTCTTTTTAACCGGAGAGGGGGGAGGCTTTGAAGAATAATATACTTTGCGAAAGGTTGAGAACCCTTGCGCTATCCGATGTTGCTAGCTGTTAGGCGCGACACGAGGCACAATAACGACATAGTCACAAATTGAGCAGGTTCAGCTTGAAGTCGACGGTAGCGTGGCACCCCAAAATAATTATATTTTTATACGGTCCGCCGCCAAAACTAATTATCGACCGCTGCCCTACTCCAGTGTCAGGTATCATTTTAGTCTATCATTTAGTTTCTAATTTAATGAAACCGATGCCCTTCTGTGTACCACTGTATACTTGAAATCCCATGTATCACTTTAATGTAAAAGCCGTTTAAATAAATAAATCTAAAGTAATTAAAAGATAAGATTAAAATATTATGTGTGTTAGGAACTTTCTTTAGGTGGTAAAAAAGGAATGGCGTAAAAACTCACTGTACTGTTAATGTTGCGGGCTGGGTTGATGTCCTCATAGGAATTCACATAAAATGTTCCAAACTGTACAGATTGTATGATCACCATAAGATATTGGAAATCTTTGCATACACATCAATTTGCACTTTGAAAATATGAACATAATAATACACTGCCTGCTGTTCAAAGGTTATCACTGCACTGATTTGCATTGTAGGTAGAGGGAGGTAGGTAGGAATTTTGGGAAAGGACAATTATATTTCAGACAATGTGAATTATTCAAAAGCAAAGATTTTCTTTTATTTTTCGAGAATTAAACAATTTGCTAACCTAATATTTTATTTATTTAGAATTTAAGAGACAAGATCTATTTACATACATAATCAGTCAGTGGGCCCGCCACTCAGTGGGTGAGAAGAACTCAAGAACAACCTCACCCCATGAACCCAGGCACCCCTGCCTAGCCATCAAACGTAGAGAACTACTTGGGAGTGACCTATGGCAGGGGTGTTGGTTATCCAATAAATGGTTCCCGGGGCTATGGTACCCATACCTGCCAAATTTTTTACCCAGTCCCACTTCTCAAATTTTAAGTAATACTTACAACTAAGAAAGCTTTAAAAGCGCGTACTTACAGATTATATTTTTATTTTTAAAAAAGAATTTAGTCATGAATAAAATAAAGTAAATAAAAAATCGGATGATAAAGTGTTGGATACGTTAATTTATCATAAAATATTAGGTAACTTCACTTTTGTTTCAAAATAAACGTTGTAGAACCTCAAAAACTCTACATGTGTTCTCTACAAAAAGGTCGAAACTGACCGAGACTGTCAAAAGGTAAAAGCTACAATTGCAGCGTGTAACAATTCAAATCTAATTTAAGATTCAAAAAAAAAATTGTAAGACCAGCCGAGGCCATTAATCTATAAATTTATATAATCCAAGCAGACCCGGTCACACGTTGCAGTGGCCAACGAAACACAATGCCATTACCCAACCTACATAGCTAACGCCATCTGTTAACTTGAATAAATATTAAATCCACACCACCCGCTTGCCAGCCCGCTACCCGCTGCCTAGTTGCATCTTTGAATTTCTCGGCCTTTCTCTTCTATAATATGCATGTTTTATACATATACCTTATTCTTGAATCACTATCCATTGGTGAAAACCGCATGAAAATCCGTTGCGTAATTTAAAAGATCTAAGCGTACAGAAAGCGGGAAGTGGCTTCATTTTATACTATGTACAGATTATTATTCCTATTAATAAAACTAGTAGTTCTGGAAACAGGAGACATCGCGTCCAACAATGTAAGTTTATTATTATCTCTGATTTTAAATAAAAAAAAAAAACTTCTGTTAAATCATGAGATTGATAATCAGGTATTTAAATACTTTACTTATTAATAAAGGGCCGTTAATATTTTAATGTTACTTTTTATTAACATCATGTCAAGAATTGTACCAGTTCGACGAGTTTCATCATAAAAATATAACAGATGTACTTACACAAAAAAAGAAAATCTCATAGTTAAATCGAAAACGCATCAAAACAGAAATTATTTAACAACAAAAAAGAACCAAAACCTCTATAACCATTTATTTAATGATACTTAATTTGAAAACTGGAGAATCCCTGGTGTTACGTCGGATCTGATTCATTATCACTAGTTTCAAGTAAGGTCCATAGTCCATATCCATACTGTAAATGGATTCGAAAGAAATAATTTTGGAACAACGTTCTCTCTAAATCTCCGATAAATGGCAACACCACGAACTTAACCATAGATCAAAATCATGAAAGTTTTTGTTACTTCGCGAGACTCGGATGTTCGGTCGGTATCTAATCGAAGTTTTTGTTAAAACTTTTGCAATTCTGACCTATGCCTGTGCCTTGGCGAAATTACCTGCCTGATTCACGGCAGCACAAACTACCTACCGCAGATCCCAAAGGTTAACTGTCACAACGCTTTCTCTATCCAAATTAATAAAAAAATATTATACAATGTGAAGTTAACGCACAGATATTCTTTATTTTATGAGTTAACCACTCGGACCCACTCGTTTTCACGATAAGATAACATTACTTGACGTATGCATGTGGTATGAGGCGTACCTGACTAATTTTAACAGTGCGTCTGTAAAGTTCTCTTGTATTATTTCCTCAAAATATTATATCAAATCATCAAACGTACAATTTTTATTATTTTTAAAGTCCTTTCAGTAATATACATTCAGTAAGTAGGTAATCAATACATATATTTTATAATGATTTTATACACAAAATTAAATAAACATGCAACTTTTCCAAACAAGAAGTTGCGTAAAAGATGACAGATTTCCAATAAAATGTCAAAAATTTATACCATTGATATACCAAAACTGTGCGAAATTCGTTACCAAAATGCAACATGCCTTTTTATTCATCCCGAATTATTTAGAATAAAAAAAATGTTTTTAAAAAACATCGTCTTGAACCCCCATAATGCGATCTAGATTAACTTACGCCGATTGATACATTTAAATTACAGAATTCATTATTTGACGTCTGGTTTGAGAAGCGTTTTATGGATGTGTGCTTCAAAGCCGTTGATAAAAATAATCATATGAATGTGGTTTTCCTGAGTATAACGATATTTTGTCTTATGCGGAATGGCAGATCAAATATTCAGTTATGTCGCTTTATAAAGATATAGGGGATATAGAGGAAGACAGCGTCAGGCTTCTATAAACGTCATCCGTTTACAGAAGCCTGACGCTGTTTTCATTTGTTTTATCTCATAGCTTCTGCCAAATCTATATTCTTATTTCAAAATTATTATAACCCATACGCGTCATTGTTTTTATAGAAGAGTCTAACCGAAATAAAATATACAAAGTTCTCACAAATTAATTAGTGCTGTTTTGTTAATTCAACGTTCATTCGTTCACGTTTTGTTAATTCAACATGCAGTTTCAGTTAATTCTTTGGTCTTGAACGAACTCCATACCTCTTCCACAATCTTGCCATGGATCTAATAAATCCAGAGGGTGTTTCCATCAAGACGGAATCAGGTCCCCAGGAAGAAGGTGAAGATGAAATGCCGTATGCGGGTATGAATATCTACCTCCCAGATATAAAAAAGGAATGTCAACAGTATGCGGAGAGTACTCGAAAAGCCAGTAAGTTGCATTATTTATTATTGCAGTATTATATGTGTTAAAAATGTGTAATGTAAAATTTTGATGTTCGGAAACCTTGTCCGTTTCGAATTGAAGCTCGGGCAAGACGCTTTGTGTTTGTCCATAAAGTCTTCTCTTGCCGTACTTTACCTTAATATGTACATATATATTTACGGAAACTTCCAAACTACAGCAAAATTTTAAATTATTTTATTTGGGATGTAAAATAAGTAACGCTTTTATGCATTAAAAACACAAATAATAATCATAAAAACGTAATTTCATTGGCCATGCAAAACTTAGTGCAGATTATGCTCAAGAGTAAAATTGTCCTTCCTGAAGAATCATTCCTGAAGCGGATATCTGGGGTCCTTCGTATTTCCCAAATAAACCTTGAAGCCTGTGAGCTGAATTCCCACTTTTACATGGTTTATTGACGGTATCTTTTTTAGTATTTTTGTAAATCATTACCAGTTTTTCACTGTTGTACTCCTCGAAAAGTAACAGCTGTTATGTCTAACGCTCTTCTTCTGGGCTTGTCAATGTACATAACGTTGTTTGATTTTTCAAGGTACTCCTAAAGTGGAAACTGCTAGCTTCGAGATAAAACCAGGACCCCCAGATGAAAATGGAGAGGGAATTCCTTATACGGAAATTGACATAGAACTGCAGGATGTTAAAAAAGAAAGCCTAAAACGCTTTCAAAGATTTACCCAGGGTACAGGTAAATAATGATTCGTGCTCTCCATTTTTAACATTTTTTTATTTACGGTGCTTACACATATCTTTATTCGTTTTATTTTTAGAATCATTGACGGATCTGACTCACAGTGGAGGAAAACCTTATTCGTGTCCTGATTGTAGTTATGCATCTACCACCAAGAGTCATTTAACGACACACATGCGGACTCACAGTGGTGAAAAACCTTTTTTATGTTCCAACTGCAGTTTTTCATGTTCTCGCAAGGATAATTTGACGAGACACATGCTTAGTCACGGTGGAGAAAAATCTGTTTTATGTTCGGGCTGCAGTTATTCGTGTTCTGATAAGAGAAGTTTGACGAGACACATGCTTACTCACAGCGTAGAAAAACCTTTTTCATGTTCCAACTGCAGTTATTCATGTTCTCGCAAGAGTCATTTGACGACACACATGCGAACTCACAGTGGTGAAAAACCTTTTTCGTGTTCAGACTGCAATTTTTCATGTTCTGACAAGAGTAATTTGACGAGACACAAGCGTAATCACATTGGAGAAAAATTTTTTTCGCGTTCCGACTTCAGTAATTCGTGTTCTCAAAAGAGACATTTGAAGGTTCACATGCTGACTCACAGTGAAAAAAAACCTTATTCATGTCCCGACTGCAGTTATACGTCTACTTACAAGAGTCATTTGACGACACACATGCGGACCCACAGTGGTGAAAAACCTTTTTCGTGTTCCGACTGCAATTATTCATGTTCTGACAAGAGGAGTTTGATGAGACATATGCTTGCTCACAATGGGGAAAAACCTTTTCTCGTTCCAAGTGTTAGTTTGCAACTGCACTTAAGCCTACCTTAGTAAAAGACTTTAAACGTGCTTGCTCGAAATAAGCGATAATGAATCTTAGATTAGACGTTACTTCAGGGAGTCTCAAGTTGTCTAGTATTGTTAAATAACGGTTATAAAGGTTTTGGTTCTTTTTTCTGGTGTCAAAATATTTCTGTTTTTATGTGTGTTCGATTTTGAGGTTTTCCATTTTTTTAATGAAACTATTTGAACTGGTAATTTTGAGTAGTAATAACTAGTAGGTATTATTATTCTTAACATTTTAGGATGAATGGTTTATTTTTATTCCTAGTTTGCATTGCACTTACTTCTTTAAAGCGAACTCCGTGGTTGTTGTGGGTATTTTTTAATAAAAAATCCTTATTACTGAAGTCGAGTACATTTACTAAATGTGTTCTTTTACATTTAAATTAAAACTGAGCTTAAGAAGAAACGACGGGAGGAATGGTTAAACGACCAGTGAAGGTCGGCGCTAGAACCGGAATAGTTGCGATGTCATGATCTGTGTCGATCGACGACTCACGTTGCAATTTATCATTGTAGAAATTTATTTTCGATAATAATTTAATTTTAAATTAAGAGTTTCGTAAAATATGAATGGCTTCTATGGGAAGTATATCCTATCTATCAATCTCACGACTTCAAAGTAAAGTTTGGTTTTGATTTAAAATGAGAGTTAATTATATGCATGCATTGTTAGACATGATGCTTGTCGTTTACAAAGCTACTTGTTAAATGAATAGGAAATAATAATATATTTATATATACATTTTTTATTTTTTATTTACGCTTTTACATATAAATAAAAATATTTCTGAAATTATACTTGCAAATAGTGCAGGAAATCTGTTTAAAAGACTTGTACAAAAATAATGATAAAGTAAAAACATTCTTTAATTTAATCCACAGTATGTAGGTACAAAATGTTAAAAATATATTTTAAAAAAATCCAAAACAGCTTTTTTCTTTCAGCCGACAAAATACAATTTTAAAAGCTATATCAAAATATTCCTCCACTACTTGATGAAAAAAACTTCAATAAGGTATGCTTGTATATTAAAATTGATTTATTAAATATATCAACAAGATCGGAGTATTTATTTCCTAGCTGTTGAATCCGTCGCATAGGAATGTAATATTGGTAGGTTGATGTAGAATTGTCCCAAAAATATATTTTTTTTTTTTACAGTTAATACCGCACAAGAGTCCCAACTGCTCCCGTCTGAAGCCAGTGAGACTATGGCATCCCCAATCGGGGTATGTTGTGAGGCTGAAGGTAGTGGGGGAGGGGAAGGAGATAGGGAAGAGGAAGGTGGGGAAGTACCTGGCTATTCAGATCTGGTCACTAAACACGGCTAAATCCATTTCAAGCAACGTTTCAATTCTGAATGGTGGTCTTACACCAGGGCGATACTGATAGTATCTTCCACTCTGGAACGTGCCGCAAATATACTATATATTATTTTAAATGAATAAACTGTGAAATAACACAAATTAATCAAATAAAATTTATTTGCGCACGCCGGGTTCGAACCCGCGACCTTCGGATTGTGAGCCGAGAGTCTTGCCTCGGGACCACGGAGGCCGTCGGCATATGGTAGGTAATGTCTTGTAACTGACCTGCCTGGAGTACGAAAAGAGATTACAAACAATAAATAAGGGGTATCAAACATTGAATTTACGATTTTATACAAACAGGTTAAATCGGAAATGATTCTACGATCAGATAATTTTATTAAATTTAATGAACAAAGTACGTTATCATAATTTGGCCATTCTCTAGGAATGCCCATTTTAAAATTAACATACCTTAAAAATTTATTTTGGATTCTTTCAATCGCATGTGAATGAATCTCATAATTTGGGGACCAAACCGTGGAATTATATTCTAAATGACTCCTTACTAGTGACATATATAATATTTGTACAGTATTGACATTATTGAAATCACTAGATACCCTTAAAATACATCCCAACATTTTCAAATCTTTATTGGTTATTATTTCTATATGCTTGATAAAGTTGAGTTTCGTGTCAAGCCAAATACCTAAGTCATTTATTTCCGAGACAGATACTAACGACATATTGTTAATGGAATAATCGAAAAGTATTGGATTTTTTATTCGATAAAATCTCAATTTTTATAGCATACTGAAAAATATTAGAATAAACCTTTAAGTGCCTACCCATAGGACAAAAAATAGAACCAACCGATGGAATTATCAATGTTAAACAGAAGTTCTTGGAAATGAATTGAATATTCGGCGAATTGAGTGAAAGACGATTCACCCCGCGCTCCTCACTTTGGAGGATTATGGGAGTCAAATATTAAAATCCCTTAAAATTGCATCACTATAGGTTGTGGGTACTCATCTTTTATGTTACGAATAGTTTCTCACAATTTTGACACAAATAGAAGCTGTACTTAATTCTTTAATCTCGGCAGATGAGACGAAAATGGAATTTTCACGCTAATAACATTGTCGTAGGCACTATAGTATTGATGCATCAAGAAGACGCACCCTCCCTTTATTGGCCGGTGGGTGTTGTTGAGGTGTTCCCGGGTAAAGATGGAGTAGTTCGTGTGGCACTCGTAAGGACTTCTTCCTGGAACTTTTAACGACCTGTAGTGAAATTGTATACTCTGCCTACAAAATAATAATTATTTTTGTTTATCTCAATTGATTGTTAGAATATTTTTTTATTTTCGATCAAAAAAATGCAATATCAATAATATATTAGATTATTAAATGGTTCAATTTACTTCGTTTTGCACATTAATTGGCTGATTTATTATAAAAGTACCTTCAATTTCGGTAGGTACTTCCAAGGCTGGGAGAATGTCCATGCAATATGTATGGGATTGGTAGATGTGCATTAAAAAAAACTTAGTGGAGGGCAAATATCAATATAATCCTGGAATTATCCCATCTCACTCATCTTTACATCATTTAATGACTCCATGAACGATATAATTGAGACCAATAAAAAAAGGAACTTAATAAAATGTGACAGTATGCTCATTGAAGTGAGCTTTCAGTGTAAATTAATATCTGAGACAAGGTTAACTATTGATACCATAAAACTATTGATACCACTACCATAATATAAATACCACAACCAAAACTATTTTTAAAACGATGCTTATTTTGAAAAATGGAAAAAAGAGTGTAAAGTCGGATCTAAGATTCATTATCGCTAGTTTCGAGCAAACCTATTGTATAAATGGACCCGACTGTGTCTTATTATAATAAAGGTGGGCTAAGGTGCAGTTGAATACTTACACTCAGAACAGTAAAAAGGTTTTTCTCCACTGTGTGTAATCAAGTGTTTCATCAAACTATCCTTCTGAGAACATGAATAACTACAGTCGGAACATGAAAAAGGTTTTATCCGTGGTGAATCCGCATGTGTGTCGTCATATCTCCATTTCGAAAAGATAATTAACTGCAATCGGAACATGAATAAGGTTTTTTCTCTCCTGTGAGTCAGCATGTGTTCCATCAAATAACTTTTCTCAGAACATGAATAAATGCAGTCAAAACACAAATAAAGTTTTTCTCTGCCGTGAGTTAGCATGTGTCTCCTCAAACTACTCTTATGAAAATACGAATGACCGCAGTAGGAACAAGAAAAAGGTTTTTCTCCACAGTGGGCCAGCGCGTGCTTCCTCAAAGATGCCTTTTGAGAACATGAATCACTGCAGTCGGACCAAGCAAAAAGTTTTTGTCGACTGTGAGTCAGCATGTGTAATGTCAAATTTCCTTTCTCAGAACGTGAACAACTGCAACCAAAACACGAAAAAGGTTTTTCTCCCGCATGTCACTCGTCAAATTACTCTCACGAGAACACGAAAAACTGCAGTCGGAACATGAAAAAGGTTTTTATCTACTATGAGTCCGCATATGTGTTGTCAAATCTCCATTTCGAAAGGATAAAAAATTGCAATCGGAACACAAAAAAGGGTTTTTTCTCCTGTGAGTCCGCATGTGTCTCGTCAAATTTCCCTTCCAAGAACATGAATAACTGCAATCGGAACACGAAAAAGGTTTTTCTCTACCGTGAGTTAGCATGTGACTCGTCAAATAAATCTTACGAGAACACGAATAACTGCAGTCGGAACACGAAAAAGGTTTAAACCGACTGTGAGTCAGCATGTGTGTTGTCAAATCTCTCTTTCGAAAAGATAAATAACTGCAATCGGAACACAAAAAAGGTTTTTCTTCACTGTGAGTAAGCGTGTGTTCCGTCAAACTACTCCTATAAGAACATGCATAACTGCAATGGGAACACGGAAAAGGTTTTTCTCGACCGTGAGTAAACATGTGACTCGTCAAATTTCTCTTACGAAAACATGAATAACTGCAGTCGGAACACGAAAAAGGTTTTTTTTCACTGTGAGTTAGCATGTGACTCTTCAAATTACTCTTACGAGAAAATGAATAACTGCATTTGGAACACGAAAAAGGTTTTTCTAAACTGTGCGTCATCATGTGTCTCGTCAAACTGCCCTTAAGAAAACATGAATAACTGCAGTCGGTACACGAAAAAGGTTTGTCTCCACTGTGCGTCACCATGTGTACCGTCAATTGTGCTTTTCGAGAACATGAATAGTTGCAGTCGGAGCATGAAAAGGGCTTTTCATTACTGTGAGTCAGCATGTGTCTTGTCAATTGTCCTTTTAGAGAACATGAGTAGTTGCAGTCGGAGCACGAAAAAGGTTTCTCTCCACTGTGCCTCAACATGTGTACAGTCAATTGTGCTTTTCGAGAACATGAATAGTTGCAGTCGGAGCATGAAAAGGGTTTTTCTCTACTGTGAATCAGCATGTGATCCTTCAAATTTCCCCTTTGAGCACATAAATAACTGCGATCGGAACAGGAAAAAGGTTTTTCTCCATTGTGAATCAGCATGTGTTTCCTCAAATCTCCACTTAGAGAACATGAATAACTGCAGTCAGAACATGAAAAAGGTTTTCTCTCACTGTGAGTCCGCGTGTGTGTAGTCAAATGACCCTTGTGAGTAGTTGCATAACTGCAGTCGGGACATGAACAAGGTTTTTCTCCATTGTGAGTCGGTTCCGCAAATGCGTCTGAAAAATAAAGAAAAATTTAAAAAATAAAAATTAACGAATGAAGAAATAAGTGTAAGAACTATTATTAATTTAAGACAGTTAAAAAATAGAAAGCAAGTAGAAAAAAATTCGTTATTTACCTGTTGTCTGGATAAATCTTTGAAAGCGTTTTAGGCATTCCTTTTTTACACCGGGCAGCTCTATGTCGATTTCCATATCAGGCATTCCCCCTACATCTTCTTCGCGGGGTCCTGGTTCTACCTTGAAGCTAAAAGTCTCCACTTTAAGACTACCTATAAAAAAACAAACCATGTTCATTGATATGCCCAGACAAAGACATGTAACATTTAAAATTATAGTTTTTCCTTTCCGTGAGAAAACTTAAAAAACAAATCTTCTTTTGATTTTGAAACATGTTTAAAAAAATAAATAAAATGTACGAATAAAGACACCGTTGATTTAACCTTTTAAAAGTGGGAATTTAATCAAAGGCTTAAAGGTTAATTTAGGAAATATGAAGGTATCCAGATGTCCGCTGCTGAAATATAATTTGATTTTTAAGAACATTCTTTACGAAATGTTGTGTCGCCAGGAAAATTATGTTTCTATCAATATTATTTGTGTTTTTAACGCAAAATAAAGTGACTCATTTTACATCCTAAATAAAATAGGTTTAAAATTTGCTGTAGTTTGACAGTTTCCCGTAAATGTACATTTTAAGATAAATACTAAATTACGGCGAGAGAGGACTAAAGGACCAACATATTACATCCAGCCTGAGGAACAATTCAAAACGGCCAAGGTTTCATAACATCAAAATTTTATATTCCATATTTTAAACATATGCAATACTGCAGCGACGCAACTTACTGGCTTTTCGAGTATTCTCCGCAAACTGTAGACATTCCTTCTTTACATCTGAGAAGTCAAAATCCATATCCGCAAGCATTTCACCTTCACCTTTTTCACGGGGCCCTGGTTCCGTCTTGATGGAAACACTCTCTGGGCTTAATAGATCCATGGCAAGACCGTGGAGGGGTTATATAATTCGTTCAAACCCAAAAATATAACCGAAACTGCAAGAAACAGAACGTTCTATTAAGAGGAACGTATGCGCGGCCCATTTCAGCTCGTTTCATACAAATCTTAATTCTGGATTTGATATCAAAATACTAAACCAAAATGAAAAATTATTTTTGTAATCAAAAGGTGTATCAAATATCTATTACTGATGTGAACTACTTTATTTATTTTTGCTTTAAATTATAATATATAGGCCATTAAAGATTTTAGTGTTTCATGATTTTAGAGGCAATCTGGGCAATTATTTGCGAGTAAATGAAAAACAATAAAAAACAATTTTACTATATTTATGATAAAAACATGAAAAAATATAAAATAAAAACAAAAAATTAATACAAAAAATCATTTTTACGGGTGTAAATTTAAAATACAAATTAAGTATTTATGGCGGAGCAAAAATTTGTCGTTTCTTTAATTAAATAACTAGCCAAAAAACACATTTTAAACGATGTTTTAACAATTGCCCGTGTTGCCTTTAAAATCATGAAACAATAAAAAAAATCTTTAATTGCCTATATCTTATCTTATAGTTTACAGCTAAAATAAATTAAGTAGTTCACATCGGTATTAGATATTTGATATACCTTTTAATTACATGTTTGTAATTAAAAGGTATATCATTGTAAAGGTATATATTTCAGTTTGGTTGGGTATTTTGATCTCAAATCCAGAATAAAGGTTTGTATGAAACTGGCCGAAATGGGCCGCGCATGCGTTACTCTTAAGAAAGAAACATGATTTTTTTGAAAGAGTGTTGAAAATTTGTTTTCGTTTGGACTAAGCGATTAAAAACTGATGACCGAATCGTCATTATCAGTTAGATTACAGTAACCGGGCGCTGTCTTCCTTTATATCTCCTATATCTCTATAAAGTGACAAATTCGTATTATTTAATCTGCCATTCCGCATTAGACACCTGAGTTCCGAGTTTACCCTGGTACATTTCTATAATTTGTTATTATCTTAACCAACGCCTTTGAAATACACACCCATAAAACGGTTCTCAAAACAGACGCCAAATAATGGATTCTCTAACTACCAATTGGCGTAAGTTTAGCTAGATCGCAGGATGAGGGTTTAAGACGATGATTTTGTATACATTTTGTTTATTCTTAAGGATTCGGGATGAATAAAAGGACATGTTGTATTCTAGTAACGATTTTCTCAGTGTTGGTATATCCATGGTTTAAGATTTCGAACATTATTACTTGACATCAGTCATCTCTCATTCGTTTACGCAACTATGTTATTTGGAAATATTGCACATTTATTGAATTTTGTATTAAAAATTAATAAAGGATTAAAATACGTATTGATTACTTATTGCAAAGGTGTATTACTCTAAGGAATTTAAAAAAGGAGTATTTTTGATGATTTGACATCTGCTTGTTTTACAGATGCACTGTTAAAATGAGTAAAGTATGCATCACACGTCACACATATGTCTGGTAGTGTTTCATTATCGTGAAAACATGCTTATGGGTCCAAGTGATTAACTCATAAAATAAAAAATATCTGTGTATGTTAATTTCATATTGAATAATATTTTTTAATTAATTTGTATAGAGAAAGGGTTGTGCCAGCTAACCTTCGGCATCTGTGGTAGGTAGTTTGCGCTGCCGTGAATCAGGCAGGCAATATTGCCTACAAAAACTTTGTCAGAATTACAAAAAATTTTACAAATCTTCGATTAGATACCGACAACATTAGAGTCCAGCAAATGACAGATGTTTCACGATTGTAATCTATGGTTGTGTTCATGGTGTTGCCATTTTTGAAGATTTAGTGGGAACGTTATTGCAAAATATTATTCTTCTCTGAAAGCACCATTTGTTTGAAATGAAAGTATGAAAATAATGATCGTGTAAAGCAGGCCTGGGCAACTCAAATTGCACCTCGGACCGCATTGACAAAAAAGAAACTTACAATTTTTTTTTCGTATTTAAAGTCACAAAAAAAAAACTCAGTTGTAAGCGTTATGTAATGGTCATTTCATGAAGATTCCCTAAAGAGTCCTAAATTCTCGAGTTTCTCAAATTAAATACAACTCTTCTTTTGCCACTAATCTTTTAATGCAAAATCATGCATTGTCCAATGTAAATATAATGCCCTCCGCGTGCAAGACCGAATTTTCTGCAACTATTTTAACGTATCATTAACTTTCTGATTAAAGTGTGTTTTTCGGAAGTGACCTGCCAGGTAAGTATGTTTCTGTATCTGTTTGTAAATAGTTAAATTAGATAGAACCTAGGAATTCCTAATAAGCTTTATAGCGCCCTTGAGGTGATTTTTCACAAAAACGGCGCCCTACAAATTATCCAATTATTATTATGAACTCACAAAATTCAAGACACAAATATTGTTTATTAAAATTTTCTAAATATACTTGTCAAAGTTGTGATAGGTTCTAATGATGAAATTTCTTCCTGCTAGTATTTTTCCTGCTCAAATGCAGAACGGCGATGTGTCTCGTGGGGATTTTACAAAAACCATGGAACAAAGCATAGCACGCCCAAACCACATCACGTTTACCAAGATTGCAGTGATTTAAATGGTTTTGGTTTTAAACTATATTTTTTCTTTCCGGTCTCCACATTGTGTCACGAATTTAATGAATCGCGTATTTAATATTTTCATTTAAACTATTTAACAAATAGTTGCCATTTCAGTAGAAATAATATTTTGGGACCGTCAAAAATGGCAACACCTTAAACATTACCATAGATCACAATCATGAAAGCATCTGTCAATGTCATTTGCTAGATTCAGATGTTCGGTCGTTATGCATGTAAAAGTGTTTGTTTAACTGTTGTTTCAACCTCTATAATAACGTTTTTGATAAGTACCTTTGCCTTGGCAAAATTGCCTGCCTGATTTGTTTATATATATGAAGTGAAATGACGGCAGCGCAAACCACCTGCAGCAGCCAAAGGTATAGTTGGCGCAATCCTTTCTCTATTCAAATTAATTAATATGTTACAACTTGAAGTCAACACGCATAGATATTCTCTTTTCTATGAGTTAACAGTATATTCTCATGCTTACAATATGGTTTTCTCCAAATGAAATGTCAAAACTTCAAATAGACTCTAAAATAGACATGAAGTTCTAACGCGCATACAATAAGTAATCAATATATATTTTTGAATGTTTTATTAGTATTTTAAAAATTCAAAAATATGTATTGATTACTTATTGTGTGCGCGTTAGAATTTCACGTCTATATCAATATATATATTTGAATTGTTTATTAGTATTTTATAAATAAATTGAAATAAACACGCAACATTTCTATTTAATATAGTAACGTTATATTATGAAAGATGATAGGTCTCAAAAAATAATGTTCGACGATTAAATCAAATTTTTACGAAAATCGATACCAAAATAGAACACTATTTTTTTCTTATTTTTCTAATTCTATTTTATTTTAATTTTTTTCATCCCGAATCCTCAGCAATAGATGAAAAAGCATTGTCTGAAAGCCCCAAACGCGATCAAGCTTAACTTGGCCCAGTTGGAAAACGACTTAAATTAGGGAATCTATTATTTGACGTTTGGTTTGACGAGACTGTTTATTTGACTTTAAAAAAAGTATTATTCTTAATTTATTTACATCGTCGTGTGTGCTTATAATTTGAGATTTTTTTTTTATGAAATATCAAATTTTGGCAAAGTAAAAAAACCATAAATATTATTAATGTTATTGTATTAATTCACTTAGAAAACAACATTTTTTTAAGTGGACATACTTTCTTAATTCCTTTTTAAATTGAAACTTATATTTCAATCCCAATATTTGAATTATTATTTATTTCGAATTCACTAAAATACATTGTGTTTGGGTACACCGATGATTTGTGGAAAGTGGAATGGCGAATCGAGTACAGAATTAAGTCACTTTATATAGAGATATAGAGGAAGACAGCGCCAGTTTATTGTTCGTTTATCTTAAAAATTGATGACGGTTAAATTAATGGTCTACCCAGTCAAAATTATATTCTTATTTCCTTATTTAATCTTCGTGCACTTTATTGCTTTTACAGAATATTTCAAGCGACTTGAAAAAATCATAACTCATCCATATTAGATTTGTGGTGCTAATACGACGTTTTGTTTCATGCAGTTTCGGGATTGAATTTACTCTATAACCCTTCCACGGTCTTGCCATGGATCTACTAAATCCAGAGAGTGTTTCCATCAAGACGGAACCAGGGTCCCAGGAAGAAAGCGGAGGCGGAATGCCGTATGCGATGGATATAGAATTTGACTTCCCAGTTATCAAGAGAGAATGCTTACAGTATACGGAGAGCAATCCAAAAGCCAGTAAGTTGCATTACATATGTAAAAAATGCAGAATTAACAACACTAAACAAAACTTCGTACAGAATGTGCTCAAGAGTAAATGGTGCGTATCTTCTTGAAGCAACGGTCCTGAAACGGACAACTGGGCTCCTTCTTATTTCCTAAATTAACTGTGTCTTAATCGAACATTTTTTAATTAAACGTTTTTCAAATAAAACATGTTTTGTTAATGAATGTTAAAAGCATAATGAGTAAGATTAAAAAAGGGGATACTCAAATGGTTTGGGCATGTAGAACGAATAAACGGAGAAAGTAGTGTAAGAAGAATGTATAACGCAAATGTGAATGGTAGAAGAAGTCGGGGACACCCGAGGAAGACAAGGCACGATCGAGTGAATCAGATTCTTGAGACGGGCCATGTCAATAGAATAATTAAAGAGTTTGTATGAGAAGATGTTTAAATGTGAATGAGGCAAAGAGTGGTGTCAAGACAGAGTTGTTTGGCGTTCCGTCCTCTCTGCCTACGGAAACGGCGTGATGATTAGTTAGTTAACAAGTTTTGTAATTATACTCTCTTGGAGAGATACGATTTTAATTTCAAATGTAACTCGTTCTTCATCTGGATATATCTATTTTCGCATTGTTGTTTGATTTTTCTAGGTAGCATTAGAGCGAAGACTGTTGGCTTCAAGGTAGAACCAGAACCCCGAGAAAGAGATGGAAGGGGAATTCCTTACATGGAAAATGACATAGAGCTGCCGGATGTTAAAAAAGAACGTTTTCATAGAATTACACAGACAACAGGTAAATAACGACTAACGCTTTCCGATTTTTTAAAATTTTTTGACGTAACGGTCCTTTTTTTATTTTTTTTTTTTATTTATCTTTTTTTATATATTTTTTTAATATTAAATAAGTATAGAATTTTTACATGTTATACAACGCTACGAAAGAAAATAAAAATAGCTACTCCTCATTATAAAGAAACCAGGCTCTTGTGATCTGTAAGGGAATTCTAGCTCAATTATTCAAAATCGTGTAAGGAAGTCGATAGTAAAATATTGCAAATAATAAAATAAAAATAAATAAGAAAAACACAAAATTTATCAATAACCGATTTCAAGATTTAAAAAAAAATATATAACACATTTGAACCCTTTTAGTAGTTTAAAGTGATTTGTCAATTTAAGCCAAAATTCTTGATGTTTTTGATATTTTTTAGATTTTATTGAATTTTTTATACCTAGATTATATTTTGAATGTGCTTGGTATTAAATTAGGGAATTTTAATTTTATTCTGATGTATTGAATTGAAAGTTTTTCTACCTTTTTTGTATTTAGATTTCAATATTTTTTTATGTATCTTGTCTACTGTAGGTACATTGAATATGAAAAGAGAATTTCGGTAGAAAATGTATGTGGTTTTTTTCAAGTTGCCTCAGTAATCAATCTTCGAAATATTTTAAGTGGATTTAAAATATTATCATAGATTCCTCCCCAGCCAACAAACCACATTGTAATATAGATTGAACAGTTGCTTAGTACACTATTTTTATATTTAATAATTTTGGAAAATTATATGCCTCAATGGTTTACAAATTTGTTTTTTGTATATTTTTATTTATTTATTTATTTATAAATAAACGCCCTTTTTCGGGGCTTTTACATATATAGCATAGAAAAAACATTTTATTGTACATAACTGAACTGCCTCAATAACAATATTTTAAATTTATTCAAAGATAAATTGAAGATGTCCACTGACTTGGTATAATTGTTTCCCTCCATTAGTATTCTGGGCAAAGAGGAATACATATGATAGTTAGTCCCAGAATTTCTGCACTGAAATAAATCCTGACTTCTAGTATTACGAAGTGGAATTCGGAAGCTTATCAATTCAAGTAATACCGGACTATCAACTAAATCATTTAGAATTTTATATAAAAATACCAAGTCAGTGAAAATTCTTCTGTCTGACAATTTAAGCATATTCATATCGTTTAAAAGTGTGTTGTAGTTTAACATACTTGCTGAAATACCCATTTTAAAATTTAGAAAACGTAAGAATTTGTTTTGTATTCTTTCAACAGCTTGTATGTGCATATTATAATGAGGATTCCAGACAGGAGAATTGTACTCAAGTTGGCTTCTAACATAAGCAAAATATAACATTTTAATACACTTTATATTGTTAAAGTTTCTAGTTAGCCTAGTTATAAACCCCAACATTTTTAAGCCCTTATTACAGATTTCTGTTATGTGGTTAACAAATGAAAGATTTGATTGAAAAGTGATGCCCAAGTCTTTAATTTGCATTAATGTCTGAAGAGTATTGTTATCAATGTTGTAATTAAATATCACTGGATTTTTTATTCTAGAAAATCTAACAATTTGACATTTTGAGATATTTAAATAAAGTCTATTTTCCATACACCAAATTAACAATTTGTTGATATTATCTTGAAGAATATTGCAATGATAAATATTTTCAATAATTTTAAAAATTTTGAGGTCATCAGCAAAAAGTAAGATAGATACATCATGAAATATTTTTGTAAGATCATTTATAAACAAGATAAATAAGATTGGGCCAAGGTGTGAACCCTGTGGAACTCCACTTGTTGCATTAATTTTTTCTGACAGGGAGGATTTAATTCTAACTATTTGTTGTCTTCCAGTTAGATAGCTTTTAAACCAGGCTAATATATTGCCGCGTATACCAAGCTTTCCTAATTTCCAAATTAAGATTTCATGGGAAACTGTATCAAATGCTTTACTGAAATCAGTATAAACAGTGTCCACTTGTTTTTTTTCTTTAAAAGCATTGTTTATAAAATTTTCATAAATAATTAAGTTGGAAAGAGTACTTCTACCTGGCATAAATCCAAACTGGTGAGGTGATATAACAGGTTTTATTTGTGTAAAAAGTTTGTCAAGTATTAGGCTTTCAAAGAGTTTCGGTATGGTGGATTGAATACATATAGGTCTGTAATTACAAACATCACTTTTATCACCCTTTTTGAAAATTGGAGACAAATAACTAATTTTCCACTTATCAGGAAAAATTCCACTAGATAAAGATAGATTAAAAAGTTTGGATAATGGAAGAGCAATTACTTTGATACATTCTTTGATAAATATTGTAGGGATATTATCCGGTCCAGCAGATTTGTGGATATCTAAGGATTTAACTTTAGTAATTACATCAGATATAATTAATATATTTTTAACAATTAACTGTCATCAAAGCCCGGGGTAGAACCTCCTTGCATGCCGTTTTGCGTAAGAGATACTATTTCTCCTCTGTGGAGATATGTAATGTTTCTATTTTATGAAATTGAATTGTTATATTTGGGTCAATATGTATGAGATTGCCAAGATTTTTCCCTTTGTTTGCAAAATAAGGAGTTAAAGGATATTCTTTAAATCATGTTTTCAAATTATCATGAATAAAAGCATTTTTTCTTTTTTGTTGTATTTTCTCTTATTTATTATTTCATTTATATCCGTCATTACCTTTACAATCTATTTCAGCCTAAACCAACTGCTCTTTAATATAATTTTTTGTGTGTTTTATAAAATATGATATTTTGTTTTAATATTCTTAAAAATAACGCTTTTAACTTTATTCTTAACTTTTTTCAGACACATTGAAAGATCTGAAGATGCCTTTTATGGAAAAACCATTATTTTGTCTCCATTGTACCTACTCCTGCAAGTCAAAGTCAAAGTTAGAGCTTCACTTACGCACCCACACTGGAGAAAAACCTTTTTCATGTTCGAACTGCAGTTATATATGTTCTGTGAAAGGAAGTTTAACGAGACACGTGCTGACCCACAGTAAAGAAAGACCTTTTTCATGTTTCGACTGCAGTTATTCATGTTCCACCAAAAGTCTTTTGACTGCACACATGCGGACTCACAGTGGAGAAAAACCTTTTTCATGTTCCAACTGTAGTTATTCATGTTTTCAAAAGGGAAATTTAACGGTACACATGCGGACTCACAGTGGAGAAAGACCTTTTGCTTGTTCCAACTGCAGTTTTACATTTTCTCGTAAGACTACTTTGATGGCACACTTGCGGACTCACACTGGTGAAAATCCTGTTTCATGTTCCAACTGCAGTTATATATGTTCTCGTAAGAGTCTTTTAAAGGTACACATGCGGACTCACAGAACAGAAAAACCGTTTGCATGTTCCGATTGCAGTTATACATCTTCTCGTAAGGGTGCTTTGACGGCACATGTGCGGACTCACAGTGGAGAAAAACCGTTTGCATGTTCCGACTGCAGTTATACATGTTCTCGTAAAGGTTCTCTGAAGGCTCACATGCTGACTCACAGTGAAGAAAAACCTTTTTCTTGTTCTGACTGCAGTTATTCATGTTTTCAAAAGGGAAATTTGATGAGACATGCGCTGACTCACAGTGGTAAAAGACCCTTTTCATGTTCTGACTGCAGTTACACATGTTCTCATAAAGGTCTTTTAACGGTACACATGCGGACTCACAGTGGATTTAAACCTTTTGCTTGTTCCGACTGCAATTACACATGTTCTCGTAAGGCAACATTGACGGCACACATCTGGACTCACAGTGGTGAAAAACCCTTTTCATGTTCCGACTGCAGTTTTTCATCTTCTCGAAAAGGAAATTTGGCGAGGCATGTGCTGACTCACAGTAGAGAAAAACCTTTTTTCATGTTCCGTTCGTAGTAATCCAATTGGAGTTTGATGACGGACGTGCTAACTAGCAGTGGAGAATAAACTTTTCTCTTTCTGAATGGAATTATTTATGTTTTCTTAAGGGAGATTTGACAAAAAACACGCTAGCTCCCAAGATAGATTAACCTTTTTTTCTGATTCCTGTTAGCAAAGGTCATCTGATTTTATCCACTGCGGACTTGCAGTGGATAAAAATGTTTTTCATGTTCCGTGTGTAAGTTTTTATCTTATAAATACTTACACACGGAAAGCTTAACCTAATATGATATTTGCAGACTCACTTACAGAGTAGACTTGCTCGAAACTGGTGATTATGAATATAAAATCTGACGTTACACCAGCGAGTCTCCAGTATTTAAAAATATTATCGCTTGTATATAGTAAACACGGTTTTAAATCCCTTAATTTTTTTCTATTTTTGATAGTAGGTTAAGACGTATTAAAATTATTTTTAAATGTTTGTACGTCATAGTTCTTACGCAAACATTATGTGTTTTCTTTTCATTAATTTTTTTTTAAATTTTCTTTTCATTAATGTTCTGTTTTACCATTATTACACTATGTAAACTTTTTAACTCCATTGTACAATTTTAATGATAACGAAACTACATACCTATGTACATATTAAACCTGTTTGTATCCTTAAAGTACAGTTTATAATGTTATATACTTCATGCTTACAATTATACTCCTGAATAACATGTGTAACTTGAATAATGTGATTCTGTAAAAGCCTTCAAGGCGTGTATGAATAAATAAAATAAATAAATAAATTAATACAATTATAATATTACACTTATGAATTAACTCTTTAATCGTAAATTATATATTTTAATGTAGTAACTTTTTAAGAATTATTTTTTAATCACTTTTTATTACGCGCTGTAAAGAGTTGGCTGAATAATAATATGTTTACTTTGAATACGATAAAAAAAAACTATACATGTGACATTTAGTATATCGTCAAAAAGTCAGCCTTCCGAAACTCATAACCTTATTATAAATAATTGTCCGAAATATCGTAATTGTCACCCCTTAGAAAGTGTAGACTTCATCAGTACATAGGTGTGAAGATTGATAAATTTTTGATTTGGAATGACAAGTAGCGAAGAACATCAATGAGACTTACCACTGTTTTTAAAGAACTAATACATGTATTGAAAAAAATAGGAAATAAATCCTATCTTATCATCTTCATGTAACAAAGTATGCTGATGATCCGGTCTTAAATAAAAAGGAGAGCCACTAAATATTGCTTAAAAATAATTAATTCTTTAATTTATGTGAAAAAAAATCCGTTATCTATCGAACCTACCGTACAAGGAATCCAATGCAATGCTTATAAAATTGCTGTATATCACATAAATATTTTGTAGATTTTTATCATTACTAATATGCAGAAAGAATACAACAATTACATTTCTTAAGAATTGGCTCTACAATGAACTTTGTGGCGTAACGTTCTAAAACATCTTTTGGCCAAAAAAACAACAAGAGGTTCTACTTTTTTTTTATTGTTTTTTATTTCTTGCCAGGGCAATCCCGATGTTACAGAACTCATTTTAGGACAGGAGGAACATACAATTCATAGGTGGGAGGAAATAACAATTTTACATAGGAGCTTACATATAAAAAAATATTAATTTCATACATAATGTAGACGAAAAATAAAATACAGGTTAAGTTGAACAAACAAACAATAGAAAACAATTAAAGAAAAAAGGAACAAGTTTATACAAATATGGATGATTACAACTAAATTAAAAAGAAGAGAAAGTGAAACAAGACATAATTGAACATGACAAGAAAATTAAATAGTTTCAACTTTTAACCTATTTAAGAAATATTCTTTTAAAGCATTACTCTGAATTTTTTTATTTTGCTGGATTCCCTTGTACATATCGGGAAGCGAATTATAAAAAGTACAGGCAATGTAGTTCAGAGATTTTATCCCATATTTTGTAGTATGTATTTGAGGTACGCGGATTTTATTGCTATTTCGAGTATTGTGAGGGTGGATGTCTTGATTGTAAAGTGGCTTGATGTTAGTGTGAGTTGATTGTTGAGTAATTTGTAGGATGGTGCTTGTGATTTCATGTTTAGGAAGGATTGTCATTGGAAGAATACCGGAAACCGAATAGATATCTCTGACATGGGTATCCCATGGAAGTCCAAAAACACTTATGTTTAATATTCTTCCAGATTGTATTTAGTTTTCCAATTCCTTGACTTAATAAAAAAAATGTAAAGACATCTGTGTTGACAGAAAATTGGCATTATATTTAACATCATTGTCTTTATTTTAATTTTAAGGTTTTTATACAAGTCCCAGTTGCTAAAAACAGATTGTCACACTGGGAGTTTTTAATATTAAACGTCGTCCACACTACTCGTAAGTTAGCGCCTCCGTACATGGAGCTACTTACAAGTTATTCGAGCCTGATGCGCGTAGCACGCACACCGCTCGTGGGTACCCGCCATACAATTTTGCTGGTGTTCGTACACGGCGCTACGCGACGGATGTCAGGTTGAAGTCGGTAGCGCGCTAACGACGGTGCTGGTAGCGCGCTACGCGTTGCAGCATTCGTGTCTACTACTTTCGTTTGACGTTTGACAGAAATGGCGTCTGAACTTGAAAGTAATGTTAGATTTGTTCTGGAAGTGAAAAAAATGCGTGTTTATATAACTACACATTACCAGAATACGCAAAAAAGGATTTAGTGAAGAAGGCATAGATTAATGTTGGAAAAAAAGTCATTTGACATCGTTCGACATTGTGTTAACTCCACGGCTGCACGTGAAAAATGATCAAGTTCAGTGTAATTCGGGTAGCGCCGTGTACGGAAACCAGCTTTAAAAAGTAGTATATCTGCAGGGTACCTGTGGTTGTGTCACAATCACGTAGTTTGTAAGTATCTCCATGAACGGAGGGCCTCAGCGCGCTACTGACGGTGCTGGTAGCGCGCTACACGCTGCATCATTCGGGTCTACTACTTTCGTTTGACGTTTGACAGAAATGGCGTCGGAACATGAAAGTAATGTTAGATTTGTTCTGGAAGTGAAAAAAATGCGTGTTTATATAACTACACATTACCAAAATACGTAAGAAAGGATTTAATGGAGAAGGCATAGATTGATGTTGGAAAAAAGCCATTGAAATCGTTTGACATCGTGTTAACTCCACGGCTGCACGTGAAAAATGATCAAGTCCAGTGTAATTCGGGTAGCGCCGTGTACGGAAACCAGCTGTAAAAAGTAGTATATCTGCAGGGTACCTGTGGTTGTGTCACAATCACGTAGTTTGTAAGTATCTCCATGAACGGAGGGCCTTAATCGTATACGATAGTGTGGGAACGCACTTCACTTCGCTTCGTGCAACTTCGCTTCGCTTCGTCCGACTTCCGATAATTGTCGGTAAAAATGACCCGAGTCAAAGGACCTGAAGTTTGAACACGAAGTGTCCGGCTACACTACTCGGGTTACTTCAGTTTCCTACAAGACGTCGTCGTTGGTGGTAGTTTGTGCGTAGCTAACTATAGTAACTGTACGTGATAAACAGTGGCTGGCACACGGTGGTCACAGGAACAAATGATTTTTTTCATAGATTCATTTCAATCAGAGGCATTTTCAGAACCGTCCATATCATCAGTCTAATGAAGGTCAATACATTTATATTCAAGAATCAAACTAAAACGCTAATGTACATCAAAACTCTTCAATGCTACGCATTTTATGTAATGAAGTATATAGACCAGCTCAAAATAATTCTTCAGTAAATACCTCTAATTCTAATCCATTAGTCTCAGACCAGAAGCATACCCTTTACCTGGATTCGCGTGCTACAAGACACAGTTATAAAAAAAAATATATATAATTTTTTTATTCCTTTGTGTTTTCTTATCATATCTTCATATCCTTAAAAAACCCTTGACTCTGTGCAGAAACGGGCGGTCCGTTTGATAGATTCTCCTAATTAACCCCCGACGCAAGGAGCGGTGTTATAAGTTTGACGTGTCTGTCTGTCTGTCTGTGGCATCGTAGCTCCTAAACGAATGGACCGATTGTGATGCAATTTTTTTGTTTGTTTGAAAGCTGATATAAAGAGATGGTTCTTAGCTAAAATTCATGAAAATCTGTTCAGGCGTTTCAAGGTTATCAGCCTTTTTGTGTCGGGGGTTTCTTAAAATTTTGTAAATTTTATTTAACAAACGGACTGCAATCTTTAGAGCACAGGCGCCAGTTGGGAATGCTATCCTTGTTCTACCGGTATTACAGTGGAAGATGCTCCGAGGAACTAGCGTCATTGATCCCCTCGGCACCGGTGCATAGTCGGGAAACACGCCAAACGCGCGCTCAACATTTGTACACGGTTGACATTAGTCACATGAGAACGAGTCGTTTCTACGACTCGTTCTTGAGTTCAACAGCTCGGCTCTGTGTTTCCTTCCTCCTACAACATGGGTCTCTTCAAGACCCATGTTCACTCCTTCTCCTCAAAAACACCCTCCACACAGCATCCTCAAAGATGACATAATCCTCATCCTGTGTGGAGTTAATGTAAAAAAAATACATTTGAAAGGTAATTTTTTTACATAATTTCTAAATGTATTGAACATAACATAAGATACAAATAATGTAAAAGTAAATATATACATATAAGGCGTAGATAACGGGAACCCACTAAGGCACGCCTGTGCTTGGGTAATATGAACAAAGGTGCTAAATTACATCAATAAGTACAGGTAAAAAATGTATGATGAATTTGCACGGAGTTATAATACGTGAGAGTGCACATTGCAACGTCAGCTGCTACTTGAGCGTCCATGTTGCCGCGCGCGGACTCCGAGAAACTGGGTTCCTCGCGAAGTTGCACGAGTGTGTAGACTCGAACTTCGGCTAACTTCGCCGAGGACTTCGACGAAGCGCCGAAGCGAGTAGTGTGGTTGAGCTATTAATTTTGATTTTTTGTAAAAAAATTAATTATTTTTGATTTGAATTATTGTTACAAATTTAAAATTGAATTATTGTTACAAAGATGTTACTCACAAAGTAACTAACTCGTTTACTATTTTTTTTTCAATGTAACACACCTATTTAGTGTTTTTTGTATGTTGTGATTAATTCTGCTAATTTAAATTTGTAAATATTAGCCTCAATACATGCCATTAGTTCTATTGAGGTTGACGTTTTTATGTAAAAAAACATGATTTTTGTAGTAAGAAGCAAATAAATAAATAAAAATTAACACAATGTAATAAATCATTGAAGTAACACATGATCTCTTATTTTACCTGGACTAAAGCCTTAACCAACTCGGCCATTGGGACCTATTTATTTTAAGTAATTTAATTCAGAATAATATTTCAAATTCAGAATAAACAATATTATTTTTAACTAATTTTTAACATATTTTTGTCTGCTATCGTTTCAAATGATAACAGTTCTAAGAAATTTATTTGTTACCCATACAGGGTCTCGAATACATGTATCTGATTTAATTTTTATGGAGTATGAGTCTAAATCAACATTCAATTTTATTGTGATAAAGCTTTTAATATTTTTTGCAGGTTTTACCCATCAATATAATAATTGTGGAAGAAGAAAATAATTCAAATAAACCAAAAAAGAACATGAGACGCTCTAGTCTCTAGGTATCAAATAAATTCGTCAGAACTTTGTAGTCATTTAAAAAGAAAGCATCCAAAGGTATGGGTATATTTAATTGGATGTCGGTATTGGTACCGCCGCCACGGAAACCATTTATTGGATAACCGAAACCTCTGCCATAAGTCAACCCAAGTGGTTCGCCCGCGAAGGTATAGGCTTTACATAATGATAAGCTCTGGCGTTATGTAATTTGTATTAGTGAAAATGTGTGTATTTCATAAATCTTGGCGGCAGGGTGGAAAGGCAGGAAGAAGAGGGGAACGTGGTAAGGTGGGCTCGGGAGATGAACGGGGACCCTCTGAAAAAGACATGCAGGTAGAATGAATTTATTTCTTTGAATGGGAACAAAACCTAACCGGGTTTTAGTTCATTTTTCATTAATTTACTGAGGGTGGATGAAAGAGTAGTTGGGAATAAAGAGTTATAGCCAATGTTTAGACGTAGATGTTTTGTATATAGAAGTGTAGGTACTCGGTGTAGGCTGGTGGTTGTTAAGTAAAGATCAACAAGGTTGCGTGATAAAAAACCTTTAATGAGTTCCTACGAATTATAATTATTGTTTACACACAAACACGGTCCGCGCTTCGGTCTTACGATAAAAATAGTACTACGTAGTAAACACTGGTTCAAGGTTAATTGCGGATAGTAGAGGCGACTGCTTTGGTGAGTTGAAAGAACACTGACTCGCTCGAGATTGCGTCCGCTTTTATAGCGTGGGCGACGAAATCAGTAATGTTCTGGAACGCCGTAAAATCGGGGCACGGCGCAAAACGGGAAGACTCCCGAATGTTCTCGTCACCGTGTTCCTAGGTGCGCGAGTAGTGCAGGAACTTTCGCGGAGGTGGCAGATGATATTTCTTGTCAGGTAGGTAGGTCCGTGGCTCTGTTCCGATGGTCTTGGTACCTACTGCTCAGTTGCTTGCCGTCGGTGCCAGAGTGCTGACGGGAGCTCTAGGAACTTCGATTGCGTATATTTTAACACAGGCGCCGTTTCTGGATACATCGATACATTTCGGGTGCGATCCATAGCGTGACGTAGCGAAGGCTGATTGGTATAGAAGTAATTTCATCTATGTTAGGTACAAAAGGGGGGGGGGGACAATTTTTTCCAAGAATCCACTATCATTTAGAATGAGACGCTCAAGAAGGTCTTGGACTGAGGGAGGATCAAAATCTTCGAATCATCGACCAAACTTCCGAAATCGGAGTGTTCGGAGATACTGAACTGCAGAAGTTGTACCACCCTGATTTTTTTTACCTCAATTCCCTTTTGGCATTAGATTTGGCATTTTTGTATAATAATAATAATAATATTTAATTTAATTCATTTAATTTTTTACATTGTTTTAGGAAATAATGTGTCCCTTTTTGGGTACCCCGTTCTAAGGTCACATTTTTTATGTTTTGTGTTTGAATTATAAGTTAATACTTATTTTAAAGTATTACAAGACGAAAATTAAAAATTTATATCTAAAAGAAAGCACAATACGAGCATTAGTCTTCATTTGGTTGCAAAATCGTATCTATGTTTTTCATTCCCATGTCCATAATCCATAAGTCTTTGATCATTGTATTCACACTTTTCAGAACATTGTGGTTTTTTTTATGCATGTAAATACTCCTCCCATAAACACGAGCTCCTAGAACTCAATTTATGGAGTAGTAGAACCATAAAATTAATTCTTATGTACACCTAGGTAATAATATTATAAATGTGATTATTATTGTAAAAAAAAATATATATCTTAATTCTTTTTTTGGAGTCTTTTATTTTTTTAAGTTTTTATTGCAAGTGGAATTATATTAAATAATTTTATAGAGAAGTATTGCATATTTCTTTGTTCAAAAGTCGTTTTAGTTGTTGGTTGGTGGAATACATGTTGTAACGTGGATCTTGTGAATCGGACCGAGTTTGTCTATTCAAAGTTTTCCTGGTTTTTGAATGCGTACATTAGAATGTCTTTTGCATATAATTGTTTTAGTGACATTAAATTCAGAGCCTTAAAAACGTAGTCTGTAGGAGTTCTGATGGGGACTCAAAGAATAATTTTCAAAATTGCCTTTTGTGCTACGATGACTGGTTTTAAAGTGGAATCGCACGAGCTTTCCCATCCGATGAGACCATATTGTAGATGAGATTGGGCTAATGCATAATAAATTTTAATAAGCTGATCTTTATCTAAAATGTTTCTTTTGTTTTGAAAAAGTATGTAAGTTTTTTTTTTAATTTGTTGCTCACATTTTCCACTTGGGAGTTCCAATTTATGTTTTGGTCAATAATTATTCCAAGGTATTTTATTGTTTGTATTTCATTTAATTTTGGGCAGTTGCAAATAAGGTAGTAAGTTGTATGTAAGATAGTTCTCCTTAGTCATATTGTACAACAGGAAAATAAATAGATTTCCAAATTCTCACTTACTTGGAACATTCCTCATCCCACCAGAGATTCGGAGAGAATTTTTTAAGAGATTTGGTTTTAATGGGAGGATTTTCTTTATTTATTGCAGTTATGAGCATTGATTTGAAGTAATCACAGTCTAGTAAAGATAATCATCTTTGACATGTAACATATCGGTAAAGGGTACATTTGTTTAAACTTTTCCATATGCGAGTTAGATTTGTCTCATTTGGTGTGTTTTGTTTTAATCTTTGTCGTAAAATGGGACTTGTCTGATTGGAAAAAATTTGATATGTGATGATATTTGATATGTGAAAGCACACTGGAGCAAGAGTCGGGGGACACCGCCCACGTGGAGAGAGGTGCCAGACTCGTAGATTATATGGACAGATCTACTGCACCGGGGTTTGTGTTGGGACGAGAGATTGTAGTAGGAGATCCGTCATTAAAGAAGAAAAGGTTGGATTCATCTAGGAAATCCATCACACTTCGACCATCATGGTCAGAGAAAGCAGAATCCCAGTCGGGGGAATGGGCATTGAATTTTTTTTTATTAAAATGTTTATTCCAATGCTTCTCAAGGAATGTTCAAAATTTCTCCAAAGATAAGTCTGTAACTTTAACTGGAAAACTCAAATCAATCAGTAAAATTAATGTTTCCAATTCTAGGAACAAAAATGCCTGTTTTCTATTGGCACTTTATTAATCATCAAAAACTGCTTGATCTTTAGACGAAATAACACTCAGTCCTCGGAGACGCGGTTAAACGGCGGAATCCTTCCCGATTCGATGTTCTCAAAAAAGACAGACAACAATAAAAAAAGCGCTACCAAATATACCAAATTCACCCACAAAGATTCAGCAAGAACTTATCTCAGGAGCTCTTTTGGTCTTCCTTCAAGAATGGTCTTCCTTAAAATGATATCGGTTGTTATGACTTCCTTCAATTGTGCATTTATGTGCGAACATCCCTCTTGGCATTAAAGATTGAGGTACAGATGAATTTATTACTTACGAATCTGCGTCTCCAGTCATACGCCTGGAAAAATCCTCCCTGGTTTCCTGGATCCTCGGTTCTTGAGATTTTTTGTTTACGTGACTCTTGACAACCCACAACAAGATTATAAACCACCGGCTGCGCCAGTTTTTATGTTGGGTATTATTTACATTCAATGCTTTTAGTTCTGTGGGGAACTTCTCAATACTTTCTTGATAACAAACCGGTTAATGTGTTGAGTTGTTACTTGCAGCATTATAATTTACAATAATAATGCAGTAAGTCACACGACCTGTCTACTCTAGTGGCTAAATAAATCTGCGGGACTCGCTCGCCAGAGCCAGTCTTCGGGTACCCCTATCGGCCATCGACAGAAGCACTTTCCCTGCTGACATCTGATGGCATCACTTAGAAGCTTTTTATTATTACAAAAGTAATTTTTTTAAGTTTGCATTCAAAATTTTGATTGTAGATTAATCAAAAACACATTCTAAGAATTTCAAAGGTTTTGCGAAATAGTTTTAATTTAATTTGAGATTTCCACTGCCTAAGTTTGGGGCCATCCATAAATTACGTCACACCTAAAGGGGGGAGGGGGGGTGTAGAGAAGTGTGACATTGTGTGACAAGGGGTATGGGGGGTCATCAGCTCTGTGACGTCACATGTAAAAATCTAAATTATTTAAACGCAAAACTTAAATGTAAACGTAAAATTGCAAAGTATGTGTCGTCACACTATGGGGGAGGGGGTCTCACAAATGTGACAATGTGTGACAGGGACGGGGGGGGGGGGGGGTCAAAAAATCATGAAATTCGTGTGACGTAATTTATGGATGGCCCCTTTATTGCGATTATTAAAAATATTTCGGACATCTCCCATTACAAATCAACCCTTAATATGGAGACTGCAACGCTGTCCGAAACGTAAGAGAGGTACCGCAACACGGCATAAACCCCACAAATCAATTATGATATTTTTATCTCGTTTACAATTTTTTGATTACAACAATTTCACTGCTGATTTGGTGGATTTTGGCATGTATTTTTGTGTCACGTAGAAAATGTTTATAATTTTCTGTATCCTGTATTTTTTTAATCCCTTTATGCATTTTGCATTTTTATTAAAATTTTCATTGTAATTTATTTAATGTAAAAAATAAATCAACCAATCAAATAGATCTTTATACTAAATGGTACGTAAAAGCCCTTTGAGCGGTAAGAAAATAGTTTCTATCAACTCGGTCATTCTACGCTTTTTGGAAATCGACAAAAGAACATACCTTTGTTATTCTCAGAATATTATTTACTTCTTGAAATAATAATTATTATAAACTCTCTTAAATTTGTTTTATTGATACAGTGGCAAGTTTAGTTAGGGCTGCATTGCCCGTCATCGTAGTGACGTGCCTGGCGGAGCATTTATCACGGCAGTCTTCAAGGTTGCAGGGTTTTGGGGTTGTAGCTAGAAATATAATTTGAAATTAATCTTTTCGTATCCAAGTCGACACTGTTGAAATTGTTAGGATCCTTTTAATAAATAACTCCTTTGCGAGAAATTTCACTTATATTTTAATCACAGTGTAACATGTTTTAAATGTATAAAAATAACGGTGATAATACTGAATACACCGGGCCAAGACTGGCAGTTGTTTAATAATTAAACTTTGCGTAGGAAAGAAGCAATAATACTCAGCTGATAGTCTTTTTATAGGATAAAAATTGCACACATTCATAGAATAAACAAACCATCTGACGTTTGCAAGTGTGACGTGGTTAAAACAGGTTACTCCCTATCTACCGGACCCAGTCACTAGCCAAGGTTCGCACCATTTCTTGAGATATAAAAACCACAGGTGTTTACTCAAGCAACCCATAGATGCCGGTAGCATGTCAATTTTTAACAGACACCTAACATTACTTAGGTTATCTGCAATTTCTCCACTAGTTTATTCAAGTTCAACTTATTATTTTGACATTTAAAAAAAGGAGGTATGTTTTAAGCTATTATTTCATTTATGAAACTAAGCACAAGCGATCAAATTCAAATGAAAGTGCAGCGAAATCTACGTGTGATTTATTATTTATTAAATTGCCGAAAATCTAAAATGAAGTTCTGCTATAAAAATTATATTTTTTAAATTCTATACAAGGTACCGTTCAAAAAGGAGAAGAAGGTTACTGAAAATAGTTTGGTGAGGTTCGAATATAATGAGAAATAATAAAAGTAATTTTGCAGTCAGCGTTTTCAACCACAAAGATAACGTTAAAAAATTGCCTAATCTTATACTGAAAGATGCACTCACCTGAAGCGATGCCTTTCAGCTAAATCACAGCTCTGGTATTTCCACGTAGTTGGCAGATCAATTCATCAGCAAAATGAGACGCTTTTCAATATTAATATGTTTTTTTAAGTAATTTTTATATTTCCAAGTACTTCCGCCGAAAATATATTTGATAAGTAGCTTCGTTAATTCAGAAATACGTCAAACTTTCAATTTTCATTTGAGTTTCTTTGTCAGAAAAGATATTTCAACGCAATCAAATTGTACATTGTTGTACACACAATGCAAATTGTACATTTCAGCAATTCAAAATTTTACAACTGTCAATTGCGGTCTGATGACTATTGTTGCGCTATCGCAATAATGATAAATGTTTGTTGGGTTCATCCTGATACATACTATTGGTGTGTGAATTGTCAGCATTGCCGGTGAAATAATAATTCGTTCATGGAATTGTTTCCGATCTCATACAGTCGGTGGTTGAAGGTGTTGGTGATGCAGACGGGGAAGATGTGTTCAGGAGAGATGGTAGTGGTACGTCGGGTGTTGCTGATGTATGACTGTACGGAGTGGAACCAATTACGGAATGCGACAATAGCGTCGGAGGCGGAGATGAGGATGTTGAACTGGGACCGTTTGGAGGAGGGGTGGGGGAGATGGTGATGTTGACGTAAGACCAACTGGAGGAGGGGGTGGGGGAAGTGGTGATGTTGACGTGGAACCAACTGGAGGAGTGGGTGGGGGAAATGGTGATGTTGACGTGGAACCAACTGGAGGAGGAGGTGGGGGAAATGGTAATGTTGACGTGGAACCAACAGAAGGAGGGGTCGGGGGAAAAGGTGATGTTGACGTGGAACCAACAGGAGGAGGGGGTGGGGGAAATGGTGATGTTGACGTGGAACCAAATGGAGAAGTGGGTGGGGGAAATGGTGATGTTGACGTGGAACCAACTGGAGGAGTGGGAGGAGGAAATGGTGATGTTGACGTGGAACCAACTGGTGGAGTGGGTGGAGGAAATGGTGATGTTGACGTGGAACCAACTGGAGGAGTGGGTGGGGGAAATGGTGATGTTGACGTGAGACCAACTGGAGGAGGGGGTGGGGGAAGTGGTGATGTTGACGTGGAACCAACCGGAGGAGTGGGTGGGGGAAATGGTGATGTTGACGTGGAACCAACAGAAGGAGGGGTCGGGGGAAATGGTGATGTTGACGTGGAACCAACAGGAGGAGGGGGTGGGGGAAATGGTGATGTTGACGTGGAACCAAATGGAGAAGTGGGTGGGGGAAAGGGTGATGTTGACGTGGAACCAACTGGAAGAGGAGGAGGTGGAAATGGTGATGTTGACGTGAAACCAATAGGAGGAGGGGGTGTTGGAAATGGTGATGTTGACGTAAAACCAACAGAACGAGGGGGTGGGTGAAATGGTGATGTTGACGTGGAACCAACTGGTGGAGTGGGTGGAGGAAATGGTGTTGTTAACGTGGAACCAACTGGAGGAGTGGGTGGGGGAAATGGTGATGTTGACGTGAGACCAACTGGAGAAGTGGGTGGGGGAAATGGTGAAGTTGACGTGGAACCAACTGAAGGAATGGGTGGGGGAAAAGGTGATGTTGACGTAGAACCAACTGGAGGAGTGGGTGGAGGAAATGATGATGTTGACGTGGAACCAACTGGTGGAGTGGGTGGAGGAAATGGTGTTGTTAACGTGGAACCAACTGGAGGAGTGGGTGGGGGAAATGGTGATGTGGACGTGGAGCCAACAGAAGGAGTGGGTGGGGGAAATGGTGATGTTGACGTGGAACCAACAGGAGGGGGGGCTGGAGGAAATGATGATGTTGACATGAAACCAACTGGAGAAGTGGGTGGAGGAAATGGTAATGTTGACGTGGAACCAACTTGAGGAGGAGGAGGAAATGGTGATGTTGACGTGGAACCAACTGGAGACGTGGGTGAGAGAAATGGTGATGTTGACGTGGAACCAACTGGAAGAGTTGATGGGGGAAATGGTGATGTTGACGTGGAACTAAAAGGAGAAGGGAGTGGGGGAAATGGTGATGTTGACGTGAAACCAACTGGTGGAGTGGGTGGAGAAAATGGTGATGTTGACGTGGAACTAACTGAAAGAGTTGGTAGGGCAAATGGTGATGTTGACGTGGAGCCAACAAGAGGAGTGGGTGGGGGAAATAGCGATGTTGACGTGGAACTAACTGGAGGAGTGGGTGGGGGAATTGGTGATGTTGACGTGGAGCCAACAGAAGGCGGGGGTGGGGGAAATGGTGATGTTGACGTGGAACCAACTGGAGGAGTGGGTGAAGGAAATGGTGTTGTTAACCTGGAACCAACTGGAGGAGTGGTTGGGGGAAATGGTGTTGTTGACGTGAAGCCAACAGAGGGAGTGGGTGGGGGAAATGGTGATGTTGACGTGAGACCAACTGGAGAAGTGGGTGTTGGAAATGGTGATGTTGACGTGAAACCAACAGAAGGAGTGGGTGGGGGAAATGGTGAGGTTGACGTGGAGCCAACAGAGGGAGTGGGAGGGGGAAATGGTGATGTTGACGTGGAACCGACTGGTGGAGTGGGTGGAGGAAATGGTGATGTTGATGTGGAACCAACTGGAGGAGTGGGTGGGGGAATTGGTGATGTGGACGTGGAACCAACAGTAAGAGTGGGTAGGGGAAATGGTGATGTTGACGTGGAGCCAACAAGATGAGTGGGTGGGGGAAATGGTGATGTTGACGTGGAACCAACTGGAGGAGTGGGTGTGGGAAATGGTGATGTTGACGTGGAACCAACTGGAGGAGTGGGTGGGGGAAATAGCGATGTTGACGTGGAACTAACTGGAGGAGTGTGTGGGGAAATTGGTGATGTTGACGTGGAGCCAACAGAAGGCGGGGGTGGGGGAAATGGTGATGTTGACGTGGAACCAACTGGAGGAGTGGGTGGGGGAAATGGTGATGTTGACGTGGCACCAACTGGAGGAGTGGGTGGGTGAAATGGTGATGTTGACGTGAGAACAACTGGAGAAGTGGGTGGGGGAAATGGTGATGCTGACGTGGAACCAACTGGTGAAATGGGTTGAGAAAATGGTGATGTTGACGTGGAACCAACTGGTGAAATGGGTTGAGAAAATGGTGATGTTGACAAGGAACCAACTGGAGGAGTGGGTGGGGGAAATGGTGATGTGGACGTGGAGCCAACAGAAGGAGTGGGTGGGGGAAATGGTGATGTTGACGTGGAACCAACAGGAGGGGGAAATGGTGTTGTTGACATGAAACCAACGGGAGGAGTGGGTGGAGGAAATGGTAATGTTGACGTGGAACCAACTGGAGGGGGAGGTGGGGGAAATGGTGATGTTGACGTGAGACCAACTGGAAAAGTGGGTGGGGGAAATGGTAATGTTGACGTGGAACCAACAGGAGGGGGGGCTGGAGGAAATGGTGATGTTGACATGAAACCAACTGGAGGAGTGGGTGGAGGAAATGGTAATGTTGACGTGGAACCAACTGGAAGAGGAGGAGGTGGAAATGGTGATGTTGACGTGGAACCAACAGGAAAAGTGGGTGGAGGAAATGGTGATGTTGACGTGAGACCAACTGGAGAAGTGAGTGTTGGAAATGGTGATGTTGACGTGAAACCAACAGAAGGAGGGGGTGGGTGAAATGGTGATGTTGACGTGGAACCAACTGGAGGAGTGGGTGGGGGAAATGGTGATGTTGACGTGGCACCAACTGGAGGAGTGGGTGTTGGAAATGGTGATGTTGACGTGAAACCAACAGAAGGAGGCGGTGGGGGAAATTGGTATGTTGACGTGGAACCAACTGGAGGAGTGGGTGGGGGAAATGGTGATGTTGACGTGGAACCAACTGGTGAAGTGGGTGGAGGAAATGGTGATGTTGACGTAAAAGCAACTGGAGGAGTGGGTGGGGGAAATGGTGATGTTGACGTGAAACCAACAGAAGGAGGCGGTGGGGGAAATTGGTATGTTGACGTGGAGCCAACAGGAGGAGTGGGTGGGGGAAATGGTGATGTTGACGTGGAACCAACTGGTGAAGTGGGTGGAGGAAATGGTGATGTTGACGTAAAAGCAACTGGAGGAGTGGGTGGGGGAAATGGTGATGTTGACGTGAGACCAACTGGAGAAGTGGATGGGGGAAATGGTGATGTTGACGAGGAACCAACTGAAGGAGTGGGTGGGGGAAATGGTGATGTTGACGTGGAACCAACTGGAGGAGTGGGTGGAGGAGATGGTGATGTTGAAGTGGAACCAACTGGTGGAGTGGGTGAAGCAAATGGTGTTGTTAACCTGGAACCAACTGGAGGAGTGGGTGGGGGAAATGGTGAGGTTGACGTGGAGCCAACAGAGGGAGTGGGAGGGGGAAATGGTGATGTTGACGTGAAACCAACAGAAGGAGTGGGTGGGGGAAATGGTGAGGTTGACGTGGAGCCAACAGAGGGAGTGGGAGGGGGAAATGGTGATGTGGACGTGGAACCAACTGTAGGAGTGGGTAGGGAAAATGGTGATGTTGACTTGGAACCAACTGGAGGAGTGGGTGGGGGAAATGGTGATGTTGACGTGGAACCAACTGGACGAGTGGGTGTTGGAAATGGTGATGTTGACGTGAGACCAACTGGAGAATTGGGTGTTGGAAATGGTGATGTTGACGTGAAACCAACAGAAGGAGGCGGTGGGGGAAATGGTGATGTTGACGTGGAACCAACAGGAGGAGTTTGTGGGGGAAATGGCGATGTTGACGTGGAAACAACTGGAGGAGTGGGTGGGGAAATTGGTGATGTTGACGTGAAACCAACTGGAGGAGTGGGTGGAGGAAATGGTGATGTTGATGTGGAACCAACTGGAGGAGTGAGTGGGGGAAATGGTGATGTTGACGTGGAGCCAACAGGTGTGGGTGGGGGAAATGGTGATGTTGACGTGGAACCAACTGGAGGAGGGGGTGGGGGAAATGGTGATGTTGACGTGAGACCAACTGGAGAAGTGGATGGTGGAAATGGTGATGTTGACGTGAGACCAACTGGAGAAGTGGGTGGGGGAAATGGTGAAGTTGACGTGGAACCAACTGAAGGAGTGGGTGGGGGAAAAGGTGATGTTGACGTAGAACCAACTGGAGGAGTGGGTGGAGGAAATGATGATGTTGACGTGGAACCAACTGGTGGAGTGGGTGGAGGAAATGGTGTTGTTAACGTGGAACCAACTGGAGGAGTGGGTGGGGGAAATGGTGATGTTGACGTGGAGCCAACAGAGGGAGTGGGTGGGGGAAATGGTGATGTTGACGTGGAACCAACTGGAGGAGTGGGTGGGGGAAATGGTGATGTTGACGTGAGACCAACTGGAGGAGTGGGTGGGGGAAATGGTGATGTTGACGTGGAACCAACTGGAGGAGTAAGTGGAGGAAATGGTGATGTTGACGTGGAACCAACTGGAGGAGTGGGTGGGGGAAATGGTGATGTTGACGTGGAACCAACAGAAGGAGGGGGTGGGGGAAATGGTGATGTTGACGTGAAATCAACTCGATAAGTGGGTGGGGGAAATGGTGATGATGACGTTGAACCAACTGGAGGTGTAGGTGGAGATAATGGTGATGTTGACGTGAGACCAACTGGAGAAGTGGGTGGGGGAAATGTTGAAGTTGACGTGGAACCAACTGAAGGAGTGGGTGGGGGAAAAGGTGATGTTGACGTAGAACCAACTGGAGGAGTGGGTGGAGGAAATGATGATGTTGACGTGGAACCAACTGGTGGAGTGGGTGGAGGAAATGGTGTTGTTAACGTGGAACCAACTGGAGGAGTGGGTGGGGGAAATGGTGATGTTGACGTGGAGCCAACAGAGGGAGTGGGTGGGGGAAATGGTGATGTTGACGTGGAACCAACTGGTGCAGTGGGTGGAGGAAATGGTGTTGTTAACGTGGAACCAACTGGAGGAGTGGGTGGGGGAAATGGTGATGTTGACGTGGAGCCAACAGAGTGAGTGGGTGGGGGAAATGGTGATGTTGACGTGAGACCAACTGGAGAAGTGGGTGGGGGAAATGGTGAAGTTGACGTGGAACCAACTGAAGGAGTGGGTGGGGGAAAAGGTGATGTTGACGTAGAACCAACTGGAGGAGTGGGTGGAGGAAATGATGATGTTGACGTGGAACCAACTGGTGGAGTGGGTGGAGGAAATGGTGTTGTTAACGTGGAACCAACTGGAGGAGTGGGTGGGGGAAATGGTGATGTTGACGTGGAGCCAACAGAGGGAGTGGGTGGGGGAAATGGTGATGTTGACGTGGAACCAACTGGAGGAGTGGGTGGAGGAAATGGTGTTGTTAACGTGGAACCAACTGGAGGAGTGGGTGGGGGAAATGGTGATGTTGACGTGGAGCCAACAGAGTGAGTGGGTGGGGGAAATGGTGATGTTGACGTGAGACCAACTGGAGAAGTGGGTGGGGGAAATGGTGAAGTTGACGTGGAACCAACTGAAGGAGTGGGTGGGGGAAAAGGTGATGTTGACGTAGAACCAACTGGAGGAGTGGGTGGAGGAAATGATGATGTTGACGTGGAACCAACTGGTGGAGTGGGTGGAGGAAATGGTGTTGTTAACGTGGAACCAACTGGAGGAGTGGGTGGGGGAAATGGTGATGTTGACGTGGAGCCAACAGAGGGAGTGGGTGGGGGAAATGGTGATGTTGACGTGGAACCAACTGGAGGAGTAGGTGGGGGAAATGGTGATGTTGACGTGAGACCAACTGGAAAAGTGGGTGTTGGAAATGGTGATGTTGACGTGGAACCAACTGGAGGAGTAGGTGGAGGAAATGGTGATGTTGACGTGGAACCAACTGGAGAAGAGGGTGGGGGAAATGGTGATATTGACGTGGAACCAACAGAAGGAGGGGGTGGGGGAAATGGTGATGTTGACGTGAAACCAATAGGAGGAGGGGGTGTGGGAAATGTTGATGTTGACGTGAAATCAACTCGAGGAGTGGGTGGGGGAAATGATGATGTTGACGTGGAAATAACTGGAGGAGTGGGTGGGGAAATTGGTGATGTTGACGTGGAGCCAACTGGTGGAGTGGGTGTAGGAAATGGTGTTGTTGACGTGGAACCAACTGGTGGAGTGGGTGGAGGAAATGGTGATATTGAGGTGGAACCAACTGGAAGAGTGGGTAGGGGAAACGGTGATGTTGACGTGGAGCCAACAAGAGGAGTGGGTGGGGGAAATGGTGATGTGGACGTGGAACCAACTGGAGGAGTGGGTGGTTGAAATGGTGATGTTGACGTGAGACCAACTGGAGAAGTGGGTGTTGGAATTGGTGATGTTGACGTGGAGCCAACAGAAGGCGGGGGTGGTGGAAATGGTGATGTTGACGTGGAACCAACTGGAAGAGTGGGTGGGGGAAATGGTGATGTTGACGTGGAACCAACTGGAGGAGTGGGTGGGGAAAATGGTGATGTTGATATGAGACCAACTGGAAAAGTGGGTGTTGGAAATGGTGATGTTGACGTGGAACCAACTGGAGGAATAGGTGGAGGAAATGGTGATGTTGACGTGGAACCAACTGGAGAAGAGGGTGGGGGAAATGGTGATGTTGACGTGGAACCAACAGAAGGAGGGGGTGGGGGAAATGGTGATGTTGACGTGGAACCAATAGGAGGAGGGGGTTTTGGAAATGTTGATGTTGACGTGAAATCAACTGGAGGAGTGGGTGGGGGAAATGGTGATGTTGACGTGGAACCAACTGGAGTAGGTGGAGGAAATGGTGATGTTGACGTGGAATCAACTGGTGGAGTGGGTGGAGGAAATGGTGATGTTGACGTGGAACCAACTGAAGGAGTGGGTTGGGGAAATGGTGATGTGGACGTGGAGCCAACAGAAGGAGTGGGTGGGGGAAATGGTGATGTTGACGTGGAACCAACAGGAGGGGGGGCTAGAGGAAATGATGATGTTGACATGAAACCAACCGGAGGAGTGGGTGGAGGAAATGGTAATGTTGACGTGGAACCAACTTGAGGAGGAGGGGGAAATGGTGATGTTGACGTGGAACCAACTCGAGACGTGGGTGAGAGAAATGGTGATGTTGACGTGGAACCAACAGGAAGAGTTGATGGGGGAAATGGTGATGTTGACGTGGAACTAACAGGAGGAGGGAGTGGGGAAAATGGTGATGTTGACGTGAAACCAACTGGTGGAGTGGGTGGAGAAAATGGTGATGTTGACGTGGAACCAACTGGAAGAGTGGGTAGGGGAAATGGTGATGTTGACGTGGAGCCAACAAGAGGAGTGGGTGGGTGAAATGGTGATGTTGACGTGGAACCAACTGGTGGAGTGGGTGGGGGAAATGGTGATGTTGACGTGAGACCGACTGGAGAAGTGGGTGGGGGAAATGGTGATGTTGACGTGGAACCAACTGGGGGAGTGGGTGGGGGAAATGGTGATGTTGACGTGGAACCAACTGTAGGAGTGGTCGGGGGAAATGGTGATGTTAACGTTAGACCATCTGGAGAAGTGGGTGGGGGAAATGGTGATGTTAACGTTAGACCATCTGGAGAAGTGGGCGGGGGAAATGGTGATGTTGACGTGGAACCAACTGGAGGAGTGGGTGGGGGAGATGGTGATGTTGAAGTGGAACCAACTGGAGGAGGGAGTGGGGGAAATGGTGATGTTGACGTGAAACCAACTGGAGGAGTGGGTGGAGGAAATGGTGATGTTGACGTGGAACCAACTGGAGGAGTGGGTGGGGGAAATGGTGATGTTGACGTTGAGCCAACAGGAGGAGTGGGTGGGGGAAATTGTAATGTTGACGTGGAACCAACTGGTGAAGTGGGTGGAGGAAATAGTGATGTTATCGTGGAACCAACTTTAGGAGTGGGTGGGGGAAATGGTGATGTTGACGTGGAACCAACAGGAGTGGGGGCTGGGGGAAATGGTGATGTTGACATGAAACCAACTGGAGGAGTTGGTGGAGGAAATGGTAATGTTGACGTGGAACCAACTGGAGGAGGAGGAGAGGGAAATGGTGATGTTGTCATGAAACCAACTGGAAGAGTGGGTGGAGGAAATGGTGATGTTGTCATGAAACCAACTGGAGAAGTGGGTGAGAGAAATGGTGATGTTGACATGGAACTAACGGGAGGAGGGAGTGGGGAAAATGGTGATGTTGACATGAAACCAACTGAAGGAGTGGGTGGGGGAAATTGTGGTGTTGACGTGGAACGAACTGGTGGAGTGGGTGGAGGAAATGTTGATGTTGACGTGGAACCAACTGGAGGAGTGAGTGGGGGAAATGGTGATGTTGACGTGGAACCAACTCTAGGTGTGGGTGGGCGAAATGGTGATGTTGACGTGGAACCAACTGGAGGAGTGGGCGAGGGAAATGGTGATGTTGATGTGGAAACAACTGGAGGAGGGGGTGGGGGAAATGGTGATGTTGACGTGAGACCAACTGGAGAAGTGAGTGTTGGAAATGGTGATGTTGACGTGAAACCGACAGAAGGAGGAGATGGGTGAAATGGTGATGTTGAGGTGGAACCAACTGGAGGAGTGGGTGGGGGAAATGGTGATGTTGACGTGGAACCAACTGGAGGAGTGGGTGGGGGAAATGGTGATGTTGATGTGGAACCAACTGGAGGAGTGAGTGGGGGAAATGGTGATGATGACGTGGAGCCAACAGGTGTGGGTGGGGGAAATGGTGATGTTGAAGTGGAACCAACTGGAGGAGGGGGTGGGGGAAATGGTGATGTTGATGTGGGACCATCTGGAGGAGGGTGTGGTTTAGATGGTGATGTTGACGTGGGACCAACTGGAGGAGGGGGTGGGGGAAAAGGTGATGTTGACGTGGGACTAACTGAAGAAGGGGGTGGGGAACGCGGTAATTTTGAAGTGGGGCCGTGTGGGGAAGGGGGAGAAGGTGGAGGAGAAGGTGATCTTGAAGTAGGACCATCTGTAGGGGGTGGTGGTGACGGTAATCTTGGCCCACAACAAAGTACTGTAAAAAATACAAATACTGGATTAATACGGAAAAAACACATTTTAAGACACTTCGAAACAAAACAACACTTACATACAGAACAAATTGGTTAAGATTTTTTCTGTTGCTAATTAACGCTTATCCGTGAGAAAAAGTTAGGATGTTTATTCTACTGCCGGTTATTGTGTCTGTTTTTTAATTCTCACAGATATAATTTATATCTGTGGGTGCTGGTTCACACTCAGCTATCAAATATAAAAGATCATAGCACGCCAAATAACGCTCTCCATACAATCCCTTCAGACCGTTCACACCTAAGCGTTTTTAAGCGCAGATCAATCATAGACAATACACATCTCAGACGTTACCGCTCCTGACGCGATATCCCAGAAGATAACTCTCCCCTTCTCCGACTAAAACAGGCGAGGGGGTCATTGTTATTACGGAGGCATATTAATTGCCTAGACCAGTGGATGACAGATGTCAAGTTGACAGATTTCAGTACAAAAAATATGCGATCCGTTGCCGCTCCCTAATTCGACTGACCCCCTCTCCTACCACAGGAAGAAATATTTGATAGCCTCGTGTGAAAGGACAAAAGATAAGCGCTCGCGAATCAACAGATATCTGCTCGCAGATATATGGCTCAGTGTGAACTAAGCATGTGCTTAGTTCACATTAACAATGACATCTGTCATCCACGGGTCTAGGCAGCTCCGTAATTACAATGACCCCCTCTCCTGTTTATGTCGGAGAAGGGGAGAGGTTTGTTTTTTTTCAATTATTTCTGGCTTTCACCCATCAAGGGTGTTCTAGGCCATCATTTCAAATTGTAGAAAAAGTAAACGTAAATTTTTATATAAATGAAGAAGTAAATTTATATATTAATCTGCACATTTAAATGTGCAAATTTCAGAATTATATGGAAGATTGGAGTCGAGTTTAGACTTAGGAGAGATGAGATGTTGAATGGAGGGGAAGTTATTTTAGATAACGCTTGATAAAAGAGAGGATATTTATTTAGAGAGGGACAACCAAAAAATATGTGATCTAAAGTTCACACATCTAGACCACAGAAGGTACAATCTGGGGAGTCAAGGACATCCCCTTATCTTCTGGGATATCGCATCTGGAGCGGTTACGTCTGAGATGTGTATTGTCTATGATTGATCTGCGCTAAAGGTGTGAACGGTCTGAAGGGATTGTATGGAGAGCGTTATTAGGCGTGCTATGATCTTTTATATTTGATAGCTGAGTGTGAACCAGCTCTTACACAAAATATAACTAAGTGACCCCAAAGGGATGTGCAGAGTGAATTTACCACCACTTGTTTGGCCTTCACCAACTTTCCTGAACCAAACAAAGAAACAGCGGACTTCCTAATTACAATACTAAATCCGTACACAGTGTGCAGCATTCAATGTATTCAAAACCAAAACCTGCCCTGATTAGAATGACGTAAAATGCCTTTAACTTACCACTGATGTCGCTGGTGATAGCACATAAAATGAGAAACAACCATATAAGAAGAAGGTTTGAGATACGTGCCATGTTGAAAAGTGTGTTAGAACAGTTCCTTTATGAACTGTTGTTTATCTTGCGAACATTTCAAATATTTCTTATTGGTATGGTGTGGTCAGAAAACTGGTCGAGTTTGTGGCTTTTATGTTATAATAACGATAATAAATTTTATTACTTATGTATTTGATGTACCTAATAAAATTACATTTTGAAACATTATTTGATAATTTGGGCCTAACAGGCTCATCCTGAAGTCCCCATTTTACAATTTTATAATATTCAATAAAATATAAAGTACTGAAATTAATTTTCGTTTTTTTTTACTTATTGAGTTAATTCAAAAATTAAATAAAACATTTAACGATTTTAGATTTTCACATCCAAATATATTTTCGTTATTTGTTTTTGGGGTATTGAGCAGATGTGTGAATACACACGTCTGCCCTGATGATGGGCTAAAAAAGAAATTCTGAATGGTTGTCTTTTTCTAGGGCGATATTGAGAATATCCATAACTCAGCGTCAGGAACAGTGCTTTTCCAACCACCATGTTTTGTTCAGGAGTTCATGAGAAATTACAATGAGATACTAACTTCTTACGATGTGATAGATTTCATTGAAACAAAACGTGATGTACTTATAAAAATGTAGGTACAATAAAACAATAACTTTGTAAACGCCACTTTTATTACAACGAATAAAAGTGGTGTTTACAAAGTGAATGTTTTATATTAAATTATAATGTCACATTACTAAATATCGGTTTCGTTTGAACAAATAAAACCAAAAATTAGCATACATATAAAATAGTTAGTATTCTCTGCGTTTAACGTTCAGTGTAGGTATTCTAGTTAATTTTTAAGGATAATCTAATGTAGGTGACGGTGCACATCGCAACCAGTTTGGCAGCCACCTCTAGTCTGGAGCCCCTACATATACTTACTCAAAAAAAAAAAATTTGAATTTTTTTTTTGCTTGTCGTTGCAGTAGTCATTTAATGTCTTATTTCTATTTTGTCAAATAATATGTAACGAATACGAAGAATATAAAATTTTAATATTTCAATTATCTTGTAATAAATTACCGTTTACTGTATTTCATGACGGCCGGCGTGTTCTAGCGGTAAGGCTTTTGACTCGCAATCCGAAGGTCGCGGGATCGGATCCCGGCGTGGCAAATAAATTTTATTTTATTAATTTGTGTTATTCCACAGTTAATTTATTAAAATAATTTAAGGTATATTTGCGGCCCGTTCCAGAGTGGAAGATACTCTCAGTATCGCCCTGGTGTCATACCACCATTCAGTATTGAAACGTTGTTTGAATGCTGCAGCCGCATTAGGTGACCAGGTTTGAATAACCAGGTGATTACCTACCTTCCTCTGGCCCATCTCCTTTCGCTCCCCACTACCTTCGGCCTCACAACATACCCCAATTAGGGGTGCCATAGTCTCACAGTTCCAGACGGGAGTTGTTGAGACTCTTGTGCGGTATTCATATTTAAAAACGGAAATTAAATAAAACTTTTACACACATTGGAATGCATTTAATACGGTAAAAAAATATTTGAAAAGATTTTTTTACCGTAAGAGAAAAATTATTCCAGAGAAATCTATAGGAATGTTTTTTTTACGCTTGCAACACTCACAAGTTTTTCATCAAATCCGTCGCCTGTCGAATTTAACCTTACTCTCGCTCGTCGAGCGTAAGGTTTTTATACAAGGGGTACCGCAAGGGTCTCATCTAGGGCCTCTATTGTTTATTTTATATATTAACGATATGAACCATGTTATAAATCATTCTTGTTTCCTTTTTTACGCCGATGACATGAAATTATATAAATGTATTAGCTCCATAGATGACTGCAACCAATTACAAGAAGACGTTAGCAAAATTGAGGAATATTGCGAAAACAATCAATTATATCTAAATATAGATAAATGTAATGTTATTACTTGTACACGAAAAAAATCCAATTAATTATATTTACAAATTAAACCATGTACCTCTACAACGAGTAGAAACAATAAGAGATCTTGGAGTAATACTAGATTCTAAAATGTTATTTAGGGATCATATTGAAAATATTCTAGAAAAAGCTTATAAGCAATTGGGTTTCATTATTCGCATTACAAAGCCTTTTATTATAGCACACACCCTAATTCTGTTATATACGTCATATGTACGTTCACAACTCGAGTTCGCCTCAGTAATTTGGAATCCTCAATATCAAACATATATTCATTGCATTGAAAATATCCAGAACAATTTATAAAACACCTATCCTATCGTTTTAGTGATCATCGATTTGACCTTATCGCTTTATATAAACGCAGAAAAATCTCTGATGCATTATTCTTACACAAAATCGTGAACTGCCTTGTTGATTCATCATATCTGTTAGAAAGTTGCATTTCGTTGCCCCAAACAAAACACCAGATCGAACGACTTATTTAGAATACCACACAGTCAATCTAAATATGCGCAAAACTCTGTAATAGTACGTATCTGTGAAACTTACAATGCCTTACGAGATGTAGACATTTTCAACCATGACTTGAAATCATATAAAATGCAGCTTAATAAAATAATAACTTAAAATACTTTTTTCCTCTTTTTTGTGAAAATTATATTATTATCAACCATAGTAAATAGTATAACCATGTTTGTTAATAATTTAACGTTTTTCTTTATTATGTTTAATGTTCTTCTTTTATGTTTTACTTTATTATGTTTATATATTTTTTTCTTTGTCATTTAATAAGTTGAGTAGGTAAAAATCCTAAACCAATATTTTTTAACATAATGGAACTTAATTGGTCTACAACATATGAATTTTATTGTTTTAATAATTTTTCTGTACGACTGTTTGTTTCCTCAATAAAAAGAAATAAATAAAAATAAAAAAAAAATACAAATATAATATAAATGCTTAAGAGTGAGTGATGTCTTTATTCGTATTCAGTAAATTACATATACATAAAGTAAAGTTAATATGGTAATTTGCAATCGTCGACGGCCTCCGTGGTCCCGAGGTAAGACTCTCGACTCACAATCCGAAGGTCGCGGGTTCGAACCCGGCGTGCGCCAATAAATTTTATTTCATTAATTTGTGTTATTTCACAATGTATTCATTTAAAATAATATGTAGTATATTTGCGGCACGTTCCAGAGTGGAAGATACTATCAGTATCGCCCCGGTGTAAGACCACCATTCAGAATTGAAACGTTGCTTGAAATGGCTTTAGCCGTGTTTAGTGACCAGATCCGAATAGCCAGGTACTTCCCCACCTTCTTCTTACCCATCTCCTTCCCCTCCCCACTACCTTCAGCTTCACAACATACCCCAATTGGGGATGCCATAGTCTCACTGGCTCCAGACGGGAGCAGTTGGGACTCTTGTGCGGTATTTCATATTAAAAAAAAAAGTATTACTAGTAGGAACTTACATTCTTTCTTTTTAGATTAATTTTACGAGTCTTTATTTCTACGGTTGAAAAATCGTTCAAATGCCGCCAGAACCATATGGGATTTGAATTCAGTTTCTAAGGAAAGTATAATTAAAGTTAACTATCTGACTTTCAAACATGTACAGGCTATTCTTGACTACATAATACGTCATGAAATACAGGTTAGTTGTGTATTTAAACTCAACATTTGACAGGCATGAGGTGCAAGCTTTTTTGCGAATAAAATATTTTATCCGTAATACTTATGTGTTTTTAGATCACTGTGGAATGTCTCCAAGCTAAAAATGTGAGAACAGCTAAATCGAATTAAGTACATTGAATTGAATGGCTTGGAAAGCTGTAAATGTTTATAAGTGATTGTCGAACTCGTAAAACAGTTTTTTACTGCATTAAACGTCGTTTACGAGGCTCGTTACATGTTATGTAAAAATAAGATTTCAATGCTCCATTAAGTTTACATTGTTATTTAATTTGCTATTAAATTTATATTTCTTTCTGTTAATAAATTTGTATTTCTTTATGTTAAACCAGTAAATATCCCTAACATTATTATAAAATGCACGCTTCATGTAATTGTTGATAACTATACTGATAACAAGAGCATGATAGAGCTGGATAGGCCATGTGGTCAATGTAACGTCGTGTGGTCACTTTCTTGTTATTAGCACTGTCCACACGGACACTTCGGAGCGGGCCACTTCACAGTGAACTGCGCTGTAAATCAACTTTCGGCCAAAGAGAGGCAAAAGCATTGTCTTCAAACTAAGGATAAGTACTTTTAAAACGTTCTAAATTAACCAGTTCACAATGATCCGTATTTTTTTTTGTGAACGCGACCCACTAGCCTGCGCATGCGTTTAAAAGCTGGTTCACATTACGCTATCAAATATAAAAGATCATAGCACGCCAAATAACGCTCTTCATACAATCCCTTCAGACCGTTCACAACTAAGCGTTTTTAAGCGCAGATCAATCATAGACAATACACATCTCAGACGTTACCGCTCCTGACGCGATATCCCAGAAGATAACTCTCCCCTTCTCCGACTAAAACAGGAGAGGGGGTCATTGTAATTACGGAGTCATATTAATTGCCTAGACCAGTGGATGACAGATGTCAAGTTGACAGATTTCAGTACAAAAAATATGCGTTCCGTTGCCGCTCCCTAATTCGACTGACCCCCTCTCCTACCACAGGAAAAATATTTGATAGCCTCATATGATATGTGAAAGGACAAAAGATATGCGCTCGCGAATCAACAGATATCTGCTCGCAGATTTATAGCGTAATGTGAACTAAGCATTAACCAGTTCACAATGATCCGTAATTTTTTTGTGAACGCGACCCACTAGCCTGCGCATGCGCTTAAGAGGAATATAAACGCTAGAAATACTCCGATTCTCATGCCTACAAAATTTAAAATCGCGCGTCGTATTTGCACGAGGCAAGTAAGAGAAAAAATGGTTTTGATTAATTTTGTGCATAATTTTATAAGAATGAAAAAAGTTAGAACATACAAAACCTCAAAAATAGTCTTAGCCATAAAAGGGTATTTTTAGGAAAAGAACATTTTATTTTGTGGTTTACGCTCATATTTTTTGTTACGTAAATAATAATTTTAATGGAATTCCAATACGTAGAAAAGCCGGTAAAAGCTTCAATTTATCCGTAGCATATTTGTTGATGTCCATACTGCAAACCGATTTGTCGTAAATATGAATCTATATAGTATCTAAATAGGATTTCACGTATAGCTTCATCGTAAAGTTGAAATATGTATCGCGCTGCGAATATTGTTCAGTTGCGCCTGATTCGTTGACGGAATATCTACGCTCGTCCTGCTTTCTCCATTTAAAAATCAAAACATTTTCAATATGGATATTTAAGTACTTTAATTTGAAATTATTTTTAATCTGACAGTCTTAACGTAACATAGATATAATATATGTTAAGGAACATTAATTTTGTTAAAAAATAATTTGAAATGTTTTCTTCAACTTGAGTTTAGAAAAAAGTTCTATCGAGTTCCATGCCATTACTTTACAGGTTCGAAAAAATACCTTCTAAGGAAAATAAAAACGTTAAACGTTAATTCCCCCTGTTCCCCCTTCCTTAAATCAACCGCATTTTTTTCAGGTAGTCTTGGCTACCCCGCTCTAAAGGAAATGAGGATTAAGAGAAAAGAACCACTAATGTAAATAATGAACAATTTTACAGATCTAAGTTTCATCATATTTATACGTTTAATCTAACCGTACCATTAATTCAAAATACAGAAATAAATCAATACAAAATAATTTATAATTTTTAATTAGAATACTTCGACTACCTGAACCCTAATAAGGTATTTTTTGAAAGATTTTCTTAGGTAATCTCGATGCGCATTTCTGATCAGAATTTCAAATAAAAATATTTTTGACGTCGTAAATAGATAATTCGGCCGATGTGTGGCGGTCAGAAGTGGCGCTCTCTGCAGTGTACATGTGGAGGGTGCAATTATTTGATATAATTCTTAAGTTTGCCTCTTTTATTTATTAAATGCTAACGTATAATGTAGTAAAAAATATTATGATTAAGGTACACTGCAGTCAAAATGAGTAATACATACGGACTGGGGGAATGCAACAGATTTTGCGATATTATGTCTAGTTTGTGTGTTGGGTAGTGGTTGTAGGTACATCGAAACAGAACCATCTGAAAGATGTACGCAGGAACAATAGTTTCACCAAAGTGAAATGCAATGCATACCATGCAATGCATACCATGCAATGTATAAATGTTTTTCTTCGGCAAGAACCGTTGAATAATATACTTCTAATTTGATGTATATTATTTTTACATTACTGCTAGTCATAATACGATGGCAGATTAGGTTTTGCGCCATCAACCCTTATTATAAAAATACTGACTTATTATACATTTACGACTTTTATAACTTATAACAAACCTACAACTTTTATAGCGAGGAAGTTTTACGTATATTAATAAATAAACATTTGCATTTTATAAAGCTAAGATTAGTGGGTAATTAACTCAAAATTCTCTAACACAGCATATTTTATAAATAAAGACATGTATTTTTAATTGTCTTATTCTTAACGGCAGTTAAAGATTTGTGGTAATTTGTTAAGTCATAGTATGAGTTCCCAATCCATTCTATTTTTAGTTCGTGAAGGTTGAACCAGTCTGTTCGACGATCAGACCTGGCCGACCTTAGCGTTTGTTATATTATACTGTCCCTTAAAAAAAACTGAAACCAACGATTTTCGACAATAGTAAACTTGATAAGATATCTAAATTTCTTCCCACAAATCCATTTACTTCTGAAGCTAAAATCGCTATGTTTTTTTTGGGTTAGGTATATGCAAAAATAGTCCAGTCTTAATAACTAGTTAATGGTAATGTAGACAAAGCTGTCCAAAAATGTCTGATCGCAATTTTTGCACGTTTGCGCATGCACCGTCATTCTTATCCACGCTAACCCGCCGAATTCGGATGATCAGATCTTCATGAAATTTCGTTGAATTTTCATTAAAATTGCGTTATTTGACATTTTGACAGACGTGATTTTTACCGAAACAACTGGACGTAAGACTTGTAACATTTTATTGTAAATGATTTTAATTTAAATAGTGTGTTATTAATGTATGTTAAAGGAAGCATGATGTAAATCTTTGAATGAAAAAAGGTCTTTGTTAAAGACAATGAAAATTTATTACAATAATGAAATTACATAAATGTTCTTACAAAGATTGAATGAATGACTCAAAATTAAGATAAATAATTAATTAATTTCAGAGGAGTCCATCGACCAAAAAACTTAAGTGTTATTATAAAAGAAATGCCACACGCGGTCACGACCTGTTACGTAGGTAGAAAGATAATCTAAGAAGTTGCAGATTCATCCTGTACCGAGTGAAGCTTTACATCTGAGTTGCTTAAAAGTCATCATTGCTGGTGTTTAAAGCAAATACTGTTCCTACTGTCATTCCACCCATTCTCCTCGGCGGAGACAATGTCAAAATCTGCAGTGAAATAAAATATTTGGGGCATGTCGTCACTGATGACCTAAATGATAAAAATGACATAAAACGCCAAAGAAGAGTACTAAGCGTGCGAGCCAACATGCTCGCCAGGAGATTCAACAGGTGCAGTTCTCCGGTAAAGAAGCAAATATTCCAGAGCTACTGCATGAGCTTTTACACCGGCGAACTATGGACAAGGTACTCACAAGGCGTCATGAACACACTTCGAGTACAATACAATAACGCATATAGGGCGCTATTCGGCCTACCTTGGCGATGCAGTGCCTCGTAGATGTTCGCAGAAGGAAAGGTACATGGGTTCGCCGCTTTGATGCGCCACAGAATAGCCGGGGTGAGACAGCGCTACCAAAGATCGGAGAACACTCTCGTCCTGGCCGTGGCCCAGTGGCAGGGCGCGCCTCTTCACCAAACATGGAGAATTTATCTGAAGCCCCCGTAGTAGATATACGAGTACTAAATATGTGTATATACAGGGTGGTCCTTAACTGTGTTCGCGGTTTGTTTCGTTATTTTTTCAACAATACGTGGGGCTAGCGCGGTGCGGGGGGTAGCGTTAGACGTGCTATTTCATGGAATTTTTAGTCGCCATGGAGCCGTTGACCAAAGAGCGGCGCGCGTTTTGTGTTCGTGCGTATTACGTAAACAATTATTCTGTGACGATTTCGAGACGAATCTACCGTGTTCATTTCGGTTTACGAGACATAACTCAAGCACCAAGCGCAAAATCTATTCGGAAATGGATCAAAATGTTTGAGACAACCGGCTCAACAGTAAGGGTAATGAATGAAGGCCGCCAGAAGAGCGAGGATACCAGAAGTTATTCAGCGTGTTGGTGAGCGTGTAAGGAAAAATCCACAGCAATCGACTCGCAAGAGAAGCCAAGCCTTACTCATCAAGAGGTTCACTTAACAAAGAATTTTACGCCACGATTTACATTTAAAAGCTTATTAAATTCAGCTGACGCAGGACTTGAAGCCAAATGATACCGATCTTCGACTTAATTTTGCTGATGTGATGCTAGAACGTTTTGATACTTTTTTCAACATAATATTCAGCGATGAGGCCAATTTTCATATCAATGACCAATATGGCCATGTTAATAAACAAAATTGCCAGTATTGATCTGAGAATAATCCCCGACAGAAGCATCAACGTCCTTTCCATAGCCCGAACGTCGTTGTGTGGGCTGCAATATCAGCTAAGGTTATCATTGGTCCATACTTCTTTGAAAATGAGAGAGGAATTACTATGACAGTGAAATCTAAGAATTATTGTCAGATGCTTCAGGAGTTCTTGGTCCCAGCTCTTCAAGAATTTCAAGGCCACAATGCCAGGAGCTGGTTTCAGCAGGACGGCGCCACCTGTCACACGGCTAAACTGTCCATGGACCGTTTGAAGGAGATGTTCCCCGGGAAACTCATTTCAAGAGAAGGAGGCATTGAGTGACCCCCACGGAGCCCGGATCTCAGCCCATGTGATTATTTTTTGTGGGGATACTCAAATCAAGAGTCTATAAAGACAATCCAACAACAATAGATCAATTAAAACAAAACATTATCCGGGAAATGAACGCCATCCCACGGGCAACTTAACAACGTGTTTTTGAAAATTTTCGAATCCGCCTTAGACAATGTCAACAAGCTGATGGAGCCCACTTGGATGATATAATTTTTAAAACTTAGATGTCATAAAAATTTCCATTTATTGTAGTTTTGAAAATATAAATAAAACACACCTAAGTTATACCATTATTTATTTTTTTGTTAATTGAAACTAGGTATACAGTTATGGGCCACCCTGTATATTTCTTTTTAAATCTTTTTTTATTAATTTATTTTTTCTTTTTCATATAGTATGTAATGTATACTTTTATATGGCTGACAGAGTATTGCACCCACCGCTCTGTTCGGCTGAAATAAATAACTTATTATTTTATTATTATTATTATTATTATTATTATTATTATTATTATTATTATTATTATTATTAACAAATCCTAAGTTAAATCCTGCCTTCTGTTCTAAACACAGTTTAAAATTTCGAGATGCGAAATCCTGTATCATGGATACCATTTTCGAATTCCGAGAGCAGTTATAAATTTGCAGTAGATTTATAAACATGTTTTCTATGAGAACAGTACTCGTCACATATGATTTTAAAAAATCGGCATAAAATGAGGTCGTAATAAAAAATAGGGTTTCCACCTAACACCCCCTCCCTCTGTGCTTGTAAATCTGCGGATGAAATACCCATATAAAGAGGCGGCAAAATTTTCCTCCGTCCCGGGGAGCTAACATCCACGCTACACCACTGGCATCATCTCCTTTAAGAAAACGTAAAAAACTGCAATTGATCCATGAAAAAAGTTTCTCTACACTGTGATTAATCGTATGTTTCGTTCAATTGATTTTATGAGACGATGAAACACTGCAGCCGGAGCTTGATAAAGGTTTTTTTCACTGTGCGTCAATACGTGTTTCATCAAATTGCCATTAAAAGAACATGAATTACTGCTTAGGAACAAGGTGCATGAAAAAGGTTTTTCTGCACTGGGCGTCAACTGCGTCTTGTCAACTGTTATTTTTGAGAATTCCAATAGTTGCAGATGGAACAACAAACCAAAAATTTCTCCGCTGTGCGTCAACATATGTTTCGTCAAATTGCTCTTAAGAGAACACGAACGGATCATGTAAAGATTTTTTTCCACTGGGCGGTAACATGTGTCTTGTCGACTTAAATCGTTGTAGTTGGAACATGAAAAAGGTTTTCTCCACTGTGAGTCTGCATGTGTCTTGTCAATTGCCCTTTTCGAGAACATGAATAGTTGCAGTCGGAGCAAGAAAAAGGTTTTTCTCCAGTGTGAATCCACACGTGTCGCATCAAATCACCCTTTCGACAACATGCATAATTGCAGTACGAACACGAAAAAGGTTTTTCTCCACTGTGATTCATCGTGTGTATCGCCAAATCGGCCTTAAAAGAACACGAGTAACTGCAGTCAGAACATGAAAAAGGTTTTTCGATATTGTGCTTCAACATGTGTTTCGTCAAACTGCCCTTAAGAAAACATGCATAACTGCAGACAGTACACGAAAATGTTTTTTCGCCCCCGTGCGACAACATGTGTCTTGTCAATTGTTCTTTTCGAGAACATGAATACTTGCACTCAGAGCATGAAAAAGGCTTTTCTTCACTGTGAGTCAGCATGTGTCTTGTCAATTGCCCATTTCGAGAAGATGAATAGTTGCACTTGGAGCATGAAAAAGGTTTTTTTCCAGCGTGAATTTCCACGTGTCGCGTCAAATCGCCTTTCCGACGACATGAATAGTTGCAGTACGAACACGAAAATGGTTTTTTTCCACTGTGAGTCATCATGTGTATCATCAAATTGTCCTTAAGAGAACACGAATAATTGCAGTCGGAACATGAAAAAGATTTTTCTGCACTATGCGTCAACATGTGTTTCATCAAACTGCCCTTAAGAGAGCATAAATAACTGCATTCGGTACAAGAAAAAGGTTTTTCTCCACTGTGCGTCATCAAGTGTCTCGTCAATTGTGCTTTTCGAGAACATGAATAATTGCAGTCGGAGCATGAAAAAGGTTTTTTTCCACTGTGCGTCAACATGTGTTTCGTCAAATTGCCCTTAAGAGAGCATGAATAACTGCACTTAGAACATGAAAAAGGTTTTTCTCCACTGTGCGTCAACATGTGTTTTGTCAAGTGACCTTTTTGAGAACAGGAATAGTTGCAGTTGGAACAACAAAAAGGTTTTTCTCCACTGTGCGTCAACAAGTGTTTCGTCAAATCTCCCTTTCGAGAACATGAATAGTTGCATTCAAAACATGAAAAAGGTTTTTTTTCAGTGCGTGTGCATAAGTGCAGTTCTAACTGTGACTTATAAGAGCAGTAGTAGTTACAATGGGGACAAGAGACTAGTCGTTTTTTCGTAGGATCCTTCTTTATATCTGTCAGTAAGCCTGAAAATGATAACGAATGACGCTGAACAAGTTTAAACACAGTTAATTTATTTTTAACATACGAAAAATTAATTGTACCCAATTTTAAATATATCAAAGTTAATTGGTTTTACCTGCTCCCTGAGAAATGTTTTCAGAGGGTTCAAAGTATTCTTTTTTAACATCCGGCAAGTCAATGTCAATTTTCATATAAGGAATGCCCTCTTCTTGTACTTCTTCGTGTCCAAGTTCGGACATAATGGTAACAGTCTCCACAAAAATGCTACCTGGAAAAACAAAACAACTTACATTAATCGTTTATATACCAAGACGAATAGACTCACTTTTTTAAGTCATCGCCCCTGCCCGAGAGTTCTACAAAATCAAAAAAATATTGTTTTACATCTGATGTAGCTAGTATTTCAACTTAAAACTAGCGTATTACGAAGTGTAAAGAAAAACGAGAAGGAAATTTATGTTTTGAATTAAATAACTTCCATTAAGCATTCCGGAACAGCTTCCAGCTTCACTTGCGACTCCCAGCACATGTACTTCTCTGTAATCTTTGAGAATCCTCGAATTTGAACTCAATTGCTCCCATAGAGCTGTATGATGTGGAGATTCTTCTACCAGGAGGATGTCAAAAAAGCTTCTCCCTGTTTGGGTCTTCAAATATGTAAGGTTAGTCACATACATTGACGCAGCAAAAGTATGTCTTCTACTAGCTGGTACGTGAATGACCGTGGCTCACCAAAATAAAATTGTTCAGCGGATACTATTGTCAACCCAACTCAAATGGTTTCTTGCATCACTTTAAAATGGCCCATTTCCTAACACGGAAATAAATTAAAAATTATAAAAACCCTTAAATTATAGCAAAAGTTGAAATTAATTTTTTTTTAAACTGCCGTTTTGGCTAACCACAAATAAAATCTTGCCCTCAAGACTCAGCAATTTCTACGTCGGCATTGAGACTTCTTGTCCGTTGAGTTCCTTTTAACAGACAAAACCATTCTTATATTGATTATTTTACAGAACCCAGAACACAAAAAAGGTATTCCTCTAATTTTTGCAGCAAATAGTCTGCAAATTCAAATGACGTTAGACGTTAAATTGCATTAGGAATACGTAAACGGTTTACTTCAAACTGTCTCAGCAGATGAACCCCTAACTGGTGTTATTTTATCATTACATTTTGAACACGAAACAGGTTTTTAATTTAAGTATGCGAGTCTCCAGCTAAAATTACGGTTACGTGCGCAACAAGGAAACGGTTTTCCTCATACTTTTGCAGAAAATTAGAATTATAGACTCCACTTGGAACTTTAGAAAGGTTTCGAATTTCATCCGTCAATTGTAAAACAAAACTGGTTCGACTTTGGAGTGATTCTGTGCATGTCACCAGGTTCGAAACTACACCCAGAACTCGAAAATGGTTTTCTTTAGATTTTCGCAGCATACAGTCTGCAACAATTTTTTTTAACTGCACATTGAACGCGAGAATGGTTTCTTTCGAAAGGCGTCAACAAACGAATCCGTAACTGATTTTTTTCGTGCGTTCTGAAAACAAGACTTATTTGTGATGAATATGTTTCCTCCAGTCAATTAGCTTAAATTATGATTGCACTTATTTTCATAACTGCACCATGAACACGAAGATAATTTTATTCTTATTTAAACAACATAAAATCTATCAAACACGCCATAAAAGAGAACCGTTCTCGAGGTCTAAATGTAATTTTTTGCAGTTCTTACATAACGATGCATCAAAAGTGCTCGCGGGCCCCAATTTCCAAACCCCATATTATATACATGTAATTTATATCATGACTCAAAAAAGTGTTGAAAACTTGAGGAATCGGGAGCTTTTTGTAGCAAGTTAAAATTTAGGCATTTGTGTGGCAGTTTTCTTTAAAGATAACTAGAAAATAACATGTATGGCAAAAGAGGACTTGTAAATAAGCATATTTTGTCCTGCTTGTTAGGCATTTCAAAACGGACATAGATTCCGGGCATCTCAATTTTACAATTAACATTTGATATACAAACAATGCAACTTACTGGTTGTGGGAGAAGTCTCCACGTACTGAAAACATTCCTTTTTCACAGGGAGGTCGAAATATATATCCGTATCTAGTATTTCACCTCCGACTCCTTCGTGGGGCCCTGGTTCCATCTTTATGGAAACAGTATCAGAATTTAATAGATCCATGAAATTGTTGGGGCCACGTGCGGAAATTGGTTCAAGCCCAAAGGAATACACCTGAAACATAAGATTATTACAACGGAACTTTAATTTGAATGTGCTTCGAGTATATTTTATTTCGTTTGAAATTTTATGTTAAAACAATGAACACGTGCATTATGCATTTTAGCCCTAACAATTGTGAGCTTGAAGTAAAGTCATTTGAAAACGGATGATAGAAAAGTAAATCATCGGGTAACTATATATATATCCATGTAAACCGGAATTACCTACTGGATCCGCCAAACCCTTATGATATAATAATATTAAAATTGTTTTTTTTTCGCTTCTTGAATTTTTTTATTTAACCCAAACTAAAAACCTATTTATACAAATAAGAAATTCATCAAAAACAATCTGGGAGGCTTGTACGGGAAACGACTCTCTCAACGCATCGCCTTGCACTGCAGTCGAAGGGATGGATGCAAACGTCTGCCACTCCTAGACAGACTGACTCCTAGTTTCCTACCATCCCACCCATCACCCATCGTACCTTTTTACCAGATTCACCTATCGTTCCTTTTTCATTCCCACAACTTCCTGTCCTTCCTTTCCATAAAAAATCTTCTCACAACATCCCTTTAAATGACTGAGTCCTTGAGGAAAATTATTATTAGGACGAAGTTAAAAGTGTTGAGCTAAGTTAAAAAAAATGGCAGCTAATGAACAATCAATTTAAATTGAATAATTATTAAAATGAATTTTCCATTGCTGAAAACTGAAATACTTCTCATTATTATCTAACTGAAGTGTTTATTAACCGTATCCGACTTTTCTGTACGTTTACCTAAAACCGTTGAGATTTGTCGTCAACCGTCGGATAACTCTCTATGTCTCCATATATACCATATTACTGTGAATTGCATCCGCAGTACCACGTTTAACGATAGAACTACACTTGATCTACATTTGTGATTAATTTTATCAACACCTTCGAAATACTAGTCTAAAAATAGGTCGATGTCAAAATGACAGATTAGTCGATCCTCCAGCAAAACGCTAAATGGATTCCCTAATTTACCGATTGGCGCAAGTTAAGCTCATTCGCGTTTGACACGGCGCGCCGTGCAAACAACCAATGAACCATGTTTTTGTGATGCCAACTGAAATCGTAGATATGTAAATAGAGATGAAGATAGCGATTGCGTAATGCAAAAAAAATGTCTTTGGTCTCAATACGGGGATCGGGCTGAAAAAAGAGATAGTGTAATGCTACGTTTAGTCAATACAACACGAACCTACTTACGTACAAGGCGAAGCGCGACGAAGTTGTTGAAGAAACGTCACTAGAAAAGTAGAAGTGCAAGAATTTGAATAAATTCAGGAAAGAAATTTGATTGTAACTGAAGTGATCCAAAAGTATATAAATGGAAAGCAAATATTTTGATCTTAAAACAAATTACGTCAGATAAACTGATTATCAGGTATTGTGCAAAGACCTAGACGCGATGGGAACGTCACTTCACCATTCCAAGAAGGCATAGATACACCACATAGAAGTTGCAACGACATTTCCATAAACGACGAACTATTAAAGAAAATAATCGTAAAACACAGTTCCTACTTTTGATCTTCTGAAAAATAAAGAAACACTATCCGACTTAGGTAACTGTTTAAAGCTGGTTCACACTCAGCTATCAAATATAAAAGATCATAGCACGCCAGACATCTACAGACCATTCACACCTAAGCGTTTTTAAGCGCAGATCAATCATAGACAATACGATATGATTAAAAACATTAATTTCTCTTGGTTTTATCGCCCTGACTTTATTTCATTCGATTCTTTTGTTAAATTTAATTTTAGGCTTATTTTTTATTGCTTTATTTTTGTTGTTGTTGTTATTTATGTGATGAATCTTGTCTTCATTTTATGTCCTAATTAGGTAGGTACCTAATATATTTTCATGTTTTATTTCTTTTTTCTCATTTTAGATCTTTTAATTTACTCTCTTATATTATTATATGTATTATAGTTGTTTATGAAATATGGCAGACAGGAATTGCACAACCCTCCCAGTCCTGCTGGAATAAAACCTTAAAATAAATAAATAACCAAAGTTTGTTGAACGTATCGATTACTCATATTATGATGTTGGGGCTATTTTAGGGATAATTTTTACCATAATATGGTAAAAATTGTAAAATAATAATGGTTCAAGGAACGTTCCTTGAGGGACCCCAAATTTAATTGTAAGTGATAGTACCTACTTCTAGGAATTATCTGTTTAGTGCTGCCTACGTAAACGCAATTCAACGTTAGTTCACTAAGTCTGCCTTGTTCAGAGGTGCAAACACCTTTCCAACAAATACGAGACATGTGGGTGTGCAAGCTATTTTTAACGTTCTTACTAAATTCGTTGAGAGCAAAACCCACTCGATTAAAAAAAGGTATTTATTCGCATTCATGACGTGCTTTAACCAAGACCGTTTCTACAAATAGGCAAGACCAGAAGTTCGCACAGGGCGACAACATTTTATGTATTATTTTTTATTTCAGTACCAACCAAGATTCCCAACTGCTCCCAACCGACTGGAGCCATTGAGACTATTAGTATCCCCGATTAGGTTATGTTATGAGTTATGAGGTAGTGGGGAGGGGAAACAGACGTGGAAGATGATTTTGGGAAAGTACCTGGCTATTCAGATCTGGTCACAAAAATGGCTAAAGTCATTTCAATTTGGGAAACCATTTTTTGGATAACCAACACCTCTGCCATAGGTCACCCCAAGTGGTCCGCTACGTTGGTGATTGAGCAGGGGTGCCCAAGTTCATCGGGTGAGGTACTTTTAGATGTTGGCGGTGAATGCGCCTGCCAGCCAGCTGCGTGGCGATCCGGTTTGTGGAGACCCTTTGACCTCTCTCTCGACCCAGTGGGAGAGATGAACGCATATGTTACTTCTGGACACACTGAACCCCAGATTCCTATCTTACCTTCTCATTTTATGGTGTGGAAAAGATAGCACATTTTAAATCTATAATCCACTGTGTTTTGTGTAAAAATAATGTGTACCAATATGTACTGTGAAAATACATGTTGCATTAAATAAAGTCATTTTTATTTTAATTTAATTTTTTTTAAGTATTGTCCGTTATCTGTTCTCTGTAATAATAATATATGTATGCTTGTAAAGCGCGGTTTTTTGTGAAAAACTACCTCCAGGACGCTAACAAATATCTGATTTTATTTTATTTTTTATACTTATTTATTTTTGATTTATATCATTTATTTGCTAAAACAGCATAAAACCAATACATTGCAAAAGCGGTAAGAAAAGATACATAATAATTACATTTAGTTAAATTAATACATTTAGTTAAAACATTAGTGCTATTTCACGCTTCAAATCAATGTAGGGTATGTGGGAAATATCCATATTTCCTACTAGCGAGTCTTCTCAGGGGCATCACCATTGGTAAGTTAGTTCTGCACCTGGAAATAAACAAAAGCCCGTGTTGGCGACCTCGCGTGAAATTATCCCGGACATAAAATCCTATTTTAGCTAGAATATCTGGTACCAATATAAAACCATTTAGAAGCTTATAAGCCATCAGCAGTAATGCGACATCTCTTCTGGAACTAAGGCTGCAGATACCCACCATTCCCGAGATAAATGCTATTGGAAACAGCCAAAGGCTTTTTGTTAATTTTTGTATGAGAATACCGCAAAAGAGTCTCAACTTCTCCCGTCTGCAGTCAATGAGGCATCAATATGGCATCCCCAATTTGGGTATGTTGTGAGGCAGAAGGTAGTGAGGAGGGGAATGAGATGGGGAGGAGGAAGATGGGGAAGTACCTGGTTATTAGGTCTGGTCACCAAACACGGCTAAAGTAATTTCAAGCAACGTTTCAATTCTGAATGATTGAAGTGAGAGTATTTTCCACTGTGGATCGTGCCGCAAATAAACTATACATATATTTTTTATTAATTGCGAAATAACAAAAATTAATCAAATAAAATTAATTTGCACACGCCGGGATTTGATTTGTCGAGATCCTTACCTCTCGACCACAACTAACTACACAATCTATTTTAGTTAAGACTAAAAAGCCTTTTAAAACTCGGACGAAACCGGTTAGCAAATCCAGCAATGTACAAAATAGTGAACCAAAATATAAATAAACACAAACGAGTATTTGCTTCTCTCCTCCGACCATTGATTCGATCGAAACGGTCACGATCGACTTTCTCGATCTCCGCCACCGTCCTTGTCCCCCGTTCTTTAAGCGGTTTAGCAGAGCGCGAGAGAGACGGAGCATCGCCGGCCTCGCCGGTCACGCTCGTCCTTGGGCGCCTAGAGATCATTGCCGAGGTCACTATGGCCAAAGCTCTTTGTTTTACGAGAAGCAAAAAGCAAAGAACAATTTATAAAAAGGGCCAATACAATATGCAGAAAATACCTCGCGAACAGAACCTTTTCTACAAAGTTGTTCGATTTGTACGGTACTAATTGATAAAAGGGGGGAAGTAAATTAAAGGTGTAACAAATACTTCATTGACATCAACTTAACCTTTTTTATAAAGATGTATTATTTAATTCAAGTATGTGGGTGTATTTTTTAAAAAGGGAGAAATCAAACTCAAGCTGTAATAAATATATAATGTAAATGAACTGCATCTTTTGTTTATAAGTTATTACAGTATTACTTAATATAATTTATGTAACGCGTGTGCTATGAATGTTATATTTATGTATAACTGATGCACCATGTGGTGTAAAATTCGGGATTAGATCGCTTACAATAACACTCCTTATGTAAATGGCGATATGGTTTAAATTGCCGATTAACACCAGTCGCCTCTTTTGATTTATTCAAGAAAAAACATCGCCAATCGCGTGTTTTATTTTATTTTACGAAGCTCAGCCGCAAATATTTAAATGTTTTCCGATCATTTTTCTAAATAACTTATTTTCTCACATTATACAATAAGACCATAAGTTTTAATAATTTTGTGGAACAGGTATCACGAGATAAATTATATAGAACCCATGCAGAAGAATAGTAGTTATTATGCTAACACTGATTTATTGATATATGGTATGTTATTGTAGCCCGTTTGTTACCACATTCCGTATAGTTTTTTTGTTGTCGTTTTAATACTTAATATCTTATTCTTACACATTGTTGTACACGGCAAGAAGATGATATTATTATATATATATTTTTATTTAGTAACTATATTTTTTTTTTACATTTTTATAGTAAAAATGTTAGGTTTTTAAGGATCTACTATTCGTATTTTGACCGATATCTTACATATCTCCCTTAAACATTTGAAGTTTTTAAGCTCTTAAAAAAATATATGTTATTTTTGAAGATAATATCTAGATACGTTCCAAGCCGAAACGCAAATTATATGAAATTCCCTCGATAGAAAAAAAATCGCTAAGTATGCTCCGAAAATTATTTTAAACAAGCCTATTTCTTTTATTTTACAAGTTATACTTGTGAAAAAATTCACAATGTTTCTTTAAATGATACTTAAGATACATTCCACGAGATTTTTGCTCTATTTTAAACGAGTCATGTTTTTATTAAGCTTTTTCGCAATTTTCGCTGCTATAATGCAACTTTAAATATTAGCGCGCTCTGTCCAACATTGGTAATTACATTTTTTATTTTTTTATTTAATATTTGTATGTTTTTACAATAAGTATACATTTTTTTTACATGTTAAACAGAGTTGTAAAATGAACATAACAATAGCATTTCCTCATCATAAGGAGACAAGGCTCTTGTGTTTGGTGAGGGAATTCAAGCCCAAGTATATGTAAAATTTAGTAGAAAATAATAATATTGCATCTAATAACAAAAGATATGTAAGAAAACTCGAGATATAACAATAAATAAATTTCAAGATTTAAATCAAATATTAACGGTAGAATTGGACTCAGTTGTTTCCGGTGATTTTTCAATTTAATTTGGAATTTATGTATATTTTCGATAATTATAACATAACTCTCCATCTTCTTCTTTTTCAGCGCCGTGCGTTTCAAGAGTGCGGCCTTAAATATATATATATAACAGAGATTATTTCGTAGTCCTCCTCACTAGGAGATCCTGTGCTGAGGGGGACTATATTTTGGATTTTTTCAGATACTTCTATGGTTTAACTTCATGGTTTGGGTAAGGTATATGAACTGGTATACCTACATTTCTGTGATAATACTGTCGCTGCTGAAACACGCAAGTTCCCATCAATGATCCGTTGGGTACACGAGTTGTGAAAAACCTGTTGAACAAGCTAAACACAGATCCTAGAGACCATATTGTGTTCTTCGATAATTTTTTCACTAGCTTTGCATTGCTGCGGGATTTATGGAATCTGGCTATCGCGCTACAGGACTGTACGTGAGGGTAGGACCAGCAAATGTCTTCTCACACCCGTCAAGGAGATGAAAAAGAAAAGTCGTGCTGACTTTGACTACCGGTTTGACACGGTCAATAAAATATTGTTTGTTCGCTGGCCGGACAACAGCGTTAGTACAATGGGAACAAACTATGATAATGTTCTTCCGTTGGGCAAAGTAAAGCGCTGGAGCTCAATCGAAAAGAAGAAAACCGATGTAAATATTCAAGTATTTGTGAATTACAACAGAGGCATGGGCGGTATCGATCAAGCCGATTAGTCGATTTCAATGTATCGAACTTCAATACGAGGCAAGAAGTGGTGGTGGGTGTTATTTACGCGCATGTTTGATCTATGCATTAGCATCTACACATACTTAGTAATGACGTGAAGATGGACCAGCTACAATTTCGACGAACTATTGCTCGTTATTACTTGCGACAAAAAACTAATCAACATTCTCACCCATCCGTCTCTCAAGTATTGCTCAATTTACGGTTTGATGGTTTTGGCCACTTTCCGCAGAAGTTGATAAAACAGTTGCGATGCACTATTTGCCATAGTAAGGCACGTTGGGAGAGCAAAAATGCAAAAAAAACCTTGTGTATTGAAAAACCATGCTTCGAGCAATACCATACTGAATAAGCCCAGTGTCCCCATTTGAGCACGGCATTTTTTTTCTAGTAAATAAAAAAAATTTAAACATTTTTTATTGATTTTTGTTAAAAAAAACTCTGTTCCCAACTAAATAATACTGGTTATTTCTTTTTTCTACGATTACTTTAGTCTTGGGCGTAAATGGGTTAAGTACAGTTATAATCACATTTATTTTATTGTTGTACATTGGTTTATCATTTGTTGAATTTAGGTTTGTATTATTATTATTTTTTAAATTGCTGCTTAGTTCTGTTTTTTTCTTGGTTAATTATCGTTATTGTCTCTGGTTGATTTAACAACCGTGTACATCGGGTGCAGTAAGGGGGGTAGTGCGAATTTCCGTTTGAGGAACTACTTCCCGGCAGGGTCCAGTTATGCGCGGACCTTGCCGGCACGTGACAACGCCATGTTAGAATCTTCAATAGTGGATGGGTCGGAGTTGATCTTAATTTTTATAAAATTTAATTTCCGTACTTGGAAAATGGAGAACTAAGAATCATCCTAGAATTATTTCATAAGTGGATTACGCGAAAAGCGATGAATCTAGCCGCTAGCGGAAAAGAACACGCGCAGGCGATGGTCGGCGTTTTGTTTGTAATGTAAATCGTAACGGGGATTGACAATCCATCCTCGCACCGAGACCGTTGTCCGCTATAAACCATCCGCTATAAAGTTTTAATAATTGGGTCAAGATCAAAGCCGCTTCCACCTAGCCAACACGTGATCGCGGACCTGCTTTTCTTCATGGCTGGAGGCTGCCTGAATCCTCAAGCCCTGGGCGGTCTATTTTCCTGGAACGAGACCGCTCAAGAGGATGCCTCATCCTGGTGAACTGGACACCCAGATTCGGCTCCGTCTAGGAGACCAGACCCTGGATCCTTCCGTTGAGCAACTATTCCGGTCACGTCAGTGAGATTAGTTGGTCAGGTTTTAGAATATTAAACGGTCTCATTTGGGGGTGAGTTCATTTTATGATTTATTATTTTTAAAATATTACTTTTATGTGAGTAATTAGAGAAATTAATTCAGGTTTTCGATAATATCCATTCAACCATATGACATTACAATTGAAGTCTTGCCTGCCATCCTGAAAAGAGTCTTATAACAAGGGAGCTCAAATAGAAATGATCTCAAAACATAACTTGACATACAAGTTTTTGCGCGTAGATTAACATCTGTAAAGTTGTGAGTTTGAAGGTAACCTATCTTTCCTATACTTTATAATATTGCAGATTCTTAAAAACAAATGCAATCTATTCATTGTCAATTAGTGCAACAGTGTGCCGCTCAACGTATGCATTATGTATGGCAATTTCATTTTTTTTTATAAGAAAAATTTATGGGAGATTTTAAAAGCAACATAAATGTGCTTGATTAGTACTTAAATACTAATATAATAATTAGGTCCTTAAATACTAACCTACATCAGCCATTCATATTGTAAGTATATTTTTTATTAACATCATAGCAAGAATTAAAAATCATTTAAAAATAAATACAGATATACACAAAAATGGAAAACCCCAAAATCGAACACGCGTCAAAACAGAGATGATTTGACAACAGAAAAAAAAATCGAAACCTTTATTACCATTTATTTAATGAAACTTAATTCGAAAAGTGGAAATCCCTGGTGTAACGTAAGAACTAAGATTCATAATCGCTAATTCCGAGCAAGCACATTCTATAATTGCATCAGAAAATGTCTTGCTAAGGAAGGATCAATAACAGTTGAAAACTTACACTCGGAAAAGGAAAAGGTTTTCCCCACCGTGAGTAAGCGTGTGTCTCGTCAAACAACTCTTGATAGCACACTTGATTTGTCGTGCTTCAACTGCACGAATAATTTCAGTTGAAGCACGACAAAAGTTTTTCTTCACTGTGAATCCGCATTTGTTTCGTCAAATTTCCCTTCTGTGAACACGAATTACTGCAATCGGAATACGAACAACCGAACTTTCCCACTGTAAGTCAGCATGAATCAATGCAGTCGGGACATTAAAAAGGTTTTTCACAACTGTAAGTCCGCATGTGTGTTGTCAAATGACCCTTGCTAGTAGATACATAACTGCAGTCGGGACATGAATAAGGTTTTTTTCTGCTGTGAGTCAGCTTGTGTCTCCACAGAGATATCTCCTGAGCACATGAATAACTGCAATCGGAACACGAAAAAGGTTTTTCTCCACTGTGAGTCAACATGTGTCTCCCCAAATTTCCCCATTGAGAACATGAATAACTACAATCAGTGCACGAAAAAGACTTTTATCCACTGTGTTTCAGCATGTGTACTGTCAAATGGCCCTTGCGAGTAGAAGCGTAATTGCAGTCGTGACATGAATAAGTTTTATCACCATTGTGCATCCGCAAGTGTGTCGAAAATTGACTCTTGCTAGCAGATGCATAACTGCAGTCGGAACACGAAAAAGGTTTTTTCCCACCGTGTGTCAGCATATGTCTCTTCAAACTATTCCTATGAGAACATGAAAAACCACAATCGGAACACGAAAAAGGTTTTTCTCCACTGTGAGTCAACATGTGTGTTCTTAAAGTTCCCCTCTGGGTACAAGAATAACTGCAATCGGAACACGAAAAAGGCTTTTCTCCACTGTGTTTCAGCATGTGTATCGTCAAATGACCCTTGCTCGTAGATGCATAACTGCAGTCGGCACACGAAAAAGATTTTTTCCCACCGTGTTTCAGTGTGTGTCTCTTTAATATACTCCTATGAGAACATGAATAACTGCAATCGGAACACGAATAAGTTTTTTCTCTTCTGTGAGTCAACATGTGTGTCTTCAAATTTCCCATCTGAGAACAAGAATAACTGCAAGCGGAACACGAAAAAGGTTTTTCTCCCCTGTGAGTCCGCATGTGTTTCCTCAAACTTCCGCGTTCAGAACATGAATAACTGCAATCGGAACACGAAAAAGGTTTTTCTCCACTAAGAGTCGGATCCGTCAATGAGTCTAAAAAATAACGCGAATAAAAATATAAGTGTAAGCACGTTAGTTCAAAAATGTAAAAAAATAGAATCACCGAATTTACCTGTTGTCTGGGAAAACATTTGAAAGCGTTTTAGGCATTCCCTTTTAACATCCGGCAGCTTTATGTCAATTTCCATACAAGGAATTCCCTCTCCTTCTTCACTTCTGGGTCCTGGTTCAACCTTGAAGGTAACAGTATCCACTTTTGGGCTACCTACAAAAACCAAAAAACAATACGTACTTTGACATGCCCAAACGAAAAGCGTGTTACATTTGAAATTACAGTAGTTCCTTTTCGAGGAGAACTACTAAAAACCTCGTTTTGATTTTTTTTAAATATGTATTCATATATTTAAAAAAAATATTTCTTTATTAAGAAACCGTTGATTAACCGTGTAAAAGTGGGAATTCGGTTAAAGTTTATTTAGGAAACATGAAGGACTTTAAATGTCCGCTTCAGGAACAATGGTTCAGGTAAGATATATAATTTTACTCTAAAACCCAATCAGTAGGTTTGTATTGCCAGTGAAGATGCGTTTTTATCCATATTATATGTGTTTTCAACGCATAACATTGAAACTTATTTTTTGTCCCAAATAAGATAATTTAAAAATATGATGTAGTTTGGTAGTTTCCCGTAAATATACATTTTAAGATAAATTCCAGAGTACGGCAAGAGAGGATTTATGGACCAACATATTATTTCCTGCCTGAGCAACAATTCGAAACGAACAAGGTTTCAGAATATCAATATTTTACATTCCACATTTTTAACAAATGCAACTTACTGACTTTTCGAGAACTCTCCGCAAAATGTAGACATTCCTTCTTTATATCTGGGAGGTCAAAATCCATATCCGCGTATGACATTTCACCTCCACCTTTTTCCTGGGGCCCTGGTTCCATCTTTATGGAAACACTCTCAGGGCTTAGTAGATCCATGGCAAGACCGTGAAAGGGTTATGGAAATTGTTCAAGCCTAAAAATATAACTGGAACTGCGTGCAAAACGTTTTAACAAAGCAGCACTATTTTTTGTGAGAAGTTTGAATATTTCGTTTAGGTTGGCCTACTCTACAAAAAATCAATGATTTGTGTGCATTATAAATATTTGGAAATAAGAATATAATTTTTAAATAAACTTTAAGGCAAGACATTTAAAAACGGTTAACTGAATCTTCATCATAATTTACAGCAACCCGATACTGCCTTCCTTTATAGAGATATCTATCCCTTTATCTCTATAAAGAGGCGTAATCGCATTTTCGATTCGCTATTCCACATTAAACAAAATACCGGTTTACCCAGGAACACCATATTTCTGTAATTTGTGATTATTTTAATCAATGCCTTCATAAAAAACATCCATTAAACGGTTCTCAAACCAGAAGTCAAATAATGGATTCTCAAACTTAGGTGAACCAATTGGCGTAAGTTAAGCAAGCTCGCATTTAAGGGGTTAAAAGATAATTTTTTAATAAATTTTGTTTATTCATAGGGATTCGGGATGAAAAAAGATGTTTGTCGCACAGTTTTGGTAATTTCATGGTTTAGGACTTCGGACATTATTCTTTGACATTTGTCGTCTCTTATTGATTAACATAACTATGTTATTTGAAAATGTTGCATGTTTATCTAACGTTGTTATTAAAAAACTACAGATTACTTTTTGTGAACGTGTGTTGCTATTAAAATTTAGAGATGACTTGTAATTCTGTTTTGACGAAATAATACACATCAGAACTTTACAGACGCACTGTTAAAATCAATCAGGAACGCCTCGTACATCATATTCGTGTCTGGTAAACTTATATTATCGTGAAAACAAGCGAATGGTCATCTCATAAAATAAATTCATATTGAATAATATTTTTATTAATTTGTATACCAGAGAAAGGGTTGTGCCAGCTAACCTTTGGCATCTGCAGTAGGTAGTTTGTGCCGCTGTGAATCAGGCGGGCAATTTCACCAAGGTGTAAGTTCAAAATTTTGTCAGAATTGCAAAAATTTAAACAAAAACTTCGATTATAAACATAACAACTGAACATCTGAGTTTCGCAAATGACAGTGACAAACGCTTTCATGATTGTGATCTATGGTAATGTTCAAGGTGTTGCTATGTTTTGAGAATTAATATGATCCGAAAATACTTTTTTTCTACCGAAATGGCAATTATTTGATTTTAAACTTGAAAATAATGTTCGCGTTTTATTAAATTTGTGTCCCGGTGGCGTATTTACAAAACTTATACCGGTTCAGCCACTGCGGCGATGCCAAAATCACCTACGAACCCTTTATCAGTTCGGTCGCCAACGCGTTTCGTCGCCAATCTGTTTCAGTAACGGTTGTGACGTAATGATAGAGTAGTTTCTGTTGGTGCGTTTACTTAGTTAAATAAATATTTTTTAACCGCGGAGGTAAGCAGAGAGGATGGACCGCCAACAATCCCGTTACACTGCTTGCTATAATCACTTTCATATACCAAGTCAGTACTTTTTGGTTCAGTCATCCCATCAGACAATTAATATTACCATCAGATAATTCATATTACAATTATTGTCTGTTGGAATGACTGAACCAGTAGGTTCTGACTTGTATGTTTATGTGACGATGTATAAATGTCATTGAAGCAGGTGTGCAGTAAATGTATCAAAATGTAATGTAACAACTGTACTATCAATGATCCCATAATGATTTTCTTACCTTTGTGGAATAAAATGCAAGCTGTGTACTGTGGGTACACGATTTTATTAATGTATAAATAAATATAGAAGAAATAGAATACAGAAGCTATTCTATAATTGGCGTCACCGTCACAACAAACCCTTCCCCACATCAGTCGCGGCCGCGACAGAACCGGTAGATATAGGTTTTGTTAATAGGCGCCCTGGTGTGGATACCGGAAGGAAAAAAAAATCGTTTTATACCAAAACCATCTAGATCAGTGGTCCTGATACCGATCCGTTGATGAAATGGTACCGGGCCCTGCTTAAAAAAAATTATTGAAAAAAAAATCGTACAATAAAAAAAAATAATCATCGACAAAAAAACAGTGGAACCTCTCAATAATATTAATGATTCTAAATATTTGAAATATGAGATTGACAAATATGACGGTTTGACAGAAGGTTGCAATAGCGAAAATTGGTCTGGGTTCGAGTCCCAGTTGCGACCATTGTTTTTTTCTGTTTTCTGTGTCTTGTTTTCTTTCATATTTTCATTTAGATTATAAGTGTTATCTTCTTCTTCAATGATATATTACGTTGATGGGAATAACCTTCAAAAGTTATAAAAAGAGAGTTTTTCTCATAAAAACTTTAATAATTATTTTTATTCCAAAATTATTATCTACTGACATCCCTGATTTGAGAGAGCTAAATTTCAAAACCACGTCAAGCAAATTTAATTTTGAATGAAACAAAAATTACAATACTAAATTACTTTATTAAACAAGTCTATTATTTACAACCTATAACTCAACGATTTTCAATTAACAGTGTTAATTTATGAATTAATGGTGACAATCCTGCACGAGCATACTTGCTATCAAGTACCTTTCTTTACAGTTTCTTTCTGCTTATAAAGAATGTTCTCTTTTATAACTATTACACGAGTACACATTTCATTTTATACTTATTTCTACTTTTTGTAAAAAACCAAGTATTGAGTTTAAAAAAATACATATTAATATTATTTTTGCTCATTCATTCTTAAGGCCCGTTTATATTAGGAATAGTCTGTAATCTGTATTCGATAAGCCCTAGGCCGTAGAAGCTGGAAGATAGGAAATCTGTGTAACCGTTTATAATAGATGGCAATAATCTTTAATAATTTTCCATAACCGAAAAGATGGTTAACTTTATCTTTTACGGTTATGGATTACAGAAAGCTTAGATATATGCTGAGATTTACGTATTTTCGATCAATACTCTATGGTATCTACAATTCACTTTAGTTGAATAATAATTTTGTGAACAAATATTTACGCGGAGCTAATAAATACTTTACCGAATTCAAATTTATCTAATAAATAGTAATGAACATCTCTTATAATCTAATATAATCTCCCGGTTGACAGTTGACATAGACAAGTGATAGCGGCATTGTCACTTCTATGGGCATATTCTATTCTATTCCTATTCCAATTATAAACGACCATCTAAAATATTACGGATTACGGATTAGGGCCCGTTTATAATAGGAATAAGCGATAAGAATAGGCCGGGGCCGTAATCCGTAATATTTAAGATGGTCGTTTATAATTGGAATAGGAATAGAATAGAATATGCCCATAGAAGTGACAACGCCGCTATCACTTGTCTATGTCAACTGTCAACCGGGAGAATAGTACCCTTTACACACAGAGTTCGGAGCGGGACGTGCCCCGCGCCACTTCAGGCCGCCGCGCGGAAAAGTCTCATAGTGAACTGCGCTGTAAACCGTTTTCATACTTTCAGTCTTTACTTTTCTGCGCGGCGGCCTGAAGTGGCGCGGGGCACGTCCCGCTCCAAACTCTGTGTGTAAAGGGTACTATTATATTAGATTATAGGAGATGTTTATTACTATTTATTAGATCACTTTCGTCTTCAGCGAATATAAATTTAAATTTGGTAAAGTATTTATTAGCTCCTCGTAAATATTTGTTCACAAAATTATTATTCAACTAAAGTGAATTGTAGATACCATAGAGTAATGATCGAAAATACTCAAATCTCAGCATACATATAAGCTTTCTGTAATCCATAACCGTAAAAGATAAAGTTGAACCATCTTTTCGGTTATGGAAAAAAATAAGAGATTATTGCCATCTATTATAAACGGTTACACAGGTTTCCTATCTTCTAACTTCTACGGCCTAGGGCTTATCGAATACGGATTACAGACTATTCCTGTTATAAACGGGGCTTTACGGCCCCGGCCTATTCTTATCGCTTATTCCCAATATAAACGGGCCTTTACACACAGTGTTCGGAGCGGGGCGTGCCCCGCGCCACTTCAGGCCGCCGCTCAGAAAAGTAAAGACCGAAAGTAAGATAACGGTTTACAACGCATTTCACCGTGAGATTTTTCTGCGCGGCAGCCTGAAGTGGCGCGGGGCACGTCCCGCTCCGAACTGTGTGTGTAAAGGCCTAAAGGGTACTATTATTTTCATGTTTACGATTTAACAAATAGTTGCCGTCACAGAAGAAATAATATTTTGTACTAAATCGTCCAAAAATGGCAACACCGAGAACATTACCATAGATCACATCACGACGGCGTCTGTCACTGTCATTTGCGGGACACGGATGTTCCGTCGTTATCTAATCGAAGTTTTTGTTTAAATTTGTGCAATTCTGACAAAGTTCTTGTACCTACGCATTGGCGAAATTGCCTGCTTTATTCACGGCAGCACAAACTACCGGTAAATATTTCTCTAATAGGGACACGCTTAATATTCACTTTTTATTTCAGAAACACTTAATATCAGTTAAATAATAACTAAAAGTAAGTATTTCACTTTCCAAAATTGGAAAATAATGCATTTTAGTAGATATTTCATTAAAAAACAGACAATTACACATCTTTACTTCACGCCATGTTTTGATATAAAAATAGCTTTTTAGGCTAGTTTTTTTTTCCTTTTTTAATTAAACCCAAACTAAGAACCTAAGAACCTATTTTAGGGTCATATATTAATATTTTGGATTAAAAAAGAGATGAAAAAAAACTAACCTCAAAACTTTGACATCAATGACAATGGTCACCGAGCGAATATTCGTTTTTAATTTTAACGAAATAACTATTAAAATTCATTATTTTTCAATTCCGGAAACTGAAATACTTACTTCCTATTATTATCTAACTCAGGGGTTCCCAACCTTTTTGTACTCTAGAGCACATTCTAAAATATCGCTAGGGTGGCGGGCACCACCTATTTTTAATCGACAAACTCCTTCCATAACTTCTCATTTTGCCATAATTTATTTTCTTATATTCATAATTTATTAATAAATAATAAACAAAAATGTTTCAAAATAATAAAACTCAACAAATAAATAAAAATAATTCACATTTTGAATTAATGTTTATGAAAAAATTCTCTCTCTGTCGAATAGTGGCGGGCACATACGAATCGGGCACTATGGCGCCCGCGGGCACGTGGTTGGGAACCCCTGATCTAACTGATGTTAAGTGTTTTTGTAATAAAAAGTGCATATTGGGCGTGTCCCTATTAGGGAAATAAATACTAATTTCGTGTTTTATTTTCTCAAAACAGAATGTCAAAACATCAAACATAAGTAAAATCCATTGTAAAAAATATTTTTAAACATATTTTTTTATTGTAATATAAATAATACGAGTCACATTTATACATATATAATTTACAAAATATTTTATTTAATGTCATCATTGTTAATACACGTTTACACGTACACACCTTATCATAAAAGAGAAGCTCTTGTGCCTGATAAGGGAGCCATGATTAGTTTTATGTTAAAATAGGTTTTGTATAAAATGTTCATGTTTTTTATTTATTTATTATGGAATTAACGCTGATTAACGGCCTTAACAAAGGAATTACAATGATTAGAAATGGATAAAGAATATGCATAGTTAAGAAAAAATATTGATATGCCAAAAAATTTAAAAGTACATATTGAAGTGGCAGCATAAAGTAGAAATAGAAAACCTCATATACATGTTTACCTACAAGGTATTTTGAACTAAAAAAATAATTTAGTTAAGTACGTAACAAAAATAAATTTAGAAATCCAAAAGAATAATAATTTTTTTTAAATAGTAAACATTGATGAAGAATATAAACATTCACAGTATATAAGCGCTGACAAACAGCTTTAATTAAATGATGTTTGTATGTTTGTATTTCACAATTTATTCATTAAAAATAATATATAGTATATTTGCGGCACGTTCCAGAGTGGAAGATACTATCAGTATCGCCCTGGTGTAAGACCACCATTCAGAATTGAATCGTTGCTTGAAATGGCTTTCGCCGTGTTTAGTGACCAGATCTGAATAGCCAGGTACTTCCCCACCTTTCTCTTCCCTATCTCCTTCCCCTCCCCACTACCTTCAGCCTCACAACATACCCCGATTGGGGATGCCATAGTCTCACTGGCTCCAGACGGGAGCAGTTGGGACTCTTGTGCGGTATTAACTATAAAAAAAAATAAAAATAAATGTTGATAATTTTTCAAAATTTATCACATCGTCAACAACATATTTATTACCAAGCATATGCAGGTGATTTATAATGCAGCATTAGATCCTGTAGTATAACAATGATAAGGTAATTTGTGACGAACTGATATACTCGGTACATGAAAAAATATCAACGAAAGAAGTTCAGAAGTTTTACTATAGTTTTTTTGAAAAATTGCTGGCTATAAACATATTTTAGAATTTTATTAATGATTTAAATACAAAATTATAGAAAGAGACAACATTTCCATATAATGAGAGATGACAGATGTCGAATAATAATCCGAAGTCTTAAACCATGGATATACCAAAACTGTGCGAAAATCGTTTCCAAAATAAAACGTCATTTTTTCATCCCGAATCCTTAAGAAACAAAATGTATTTTAAAAGAAACATCACGCGATCTAGCTTCAATTACTCAAATTGTTTAAGTTTGGGAATCCATTATTTGACGCCTGGTTTGAGAACTGTTTTAAGAATGTGTATTTTAAAGGCGTTGAAATAAATTAATCACAAATTATAAAAATATGGCTTACTTGGATATACCGATATTTGTCTAATGCGGAATGGCGGATCAAATATACGATTTTGCCACTTTATATACATGTATGAGATACAGATGAAGATAGCGTCAGCGTCGTACGACCACCATAACACGGGCACGTGCTTAGCATGGTGGTCGAAAAATCCACAAATTGTGTAACCATCAAAGCAATGAATAAAGAAAAATTAAAAACAACAAAAAAGTGTAAACTAAAAATAACCATTCGGTCAACCGTTTTCAATGGTCTTATCTCACAAAGTTTTAGTTAAAATAATATCCTTATTTCGAAATATTTATTAAGCATGCGAATCATTGATTTTATGAATAGTCCAACCGAAACAAAATATTCATCTCTTTCAAAAAATTAATGTTGCCTTTTTACTACAAGTTCTGTTTCCTGCAGTTTTAGTTATTTTTTGGGCTTGAACGAATGCCACAATCCTTCCACAGTCTTGCCATGGATCAACCAAGCCCAGAGAGTGTTTCCATCAAGACGGAACCAGGGCCACAAGAAGAAGGTGAAAGTGAAATGCCGTATGTGGATATGGATTTTGACCTCCCAGATATAAAGAAGGAATGTCAACAGTATGCGGAGAGTACTCGAAAAGCCAGTAAGTTGCATCATTTATTTTTGCAGTATTACATATGTTGTAAATGTGGAATGTAAAATTTTGAGGTTCACTCAGGCAGGGCATAATTTGTTTGTCCATAAAGTCCTCTTTTGCCGTACTTTGGTATTTTTCTTAAAATGTATATTTACGGGAAACTTCCAAACTACAGCAAAGTTTTAACATCTTATTTGGTATGAAAAATAAGTTACATTATTATTCGTTAAAACGCAAATAAAAATAATAATAAACTCAATTTCCCTTTCTATACAAAACTAAATACAGAATTTGACCGCAATAACATTGTTTTTCCTTCTTAAAATCATTCGTGAAGAGAACGTCTGGGCTCCTGTTATGTCCTAAATCAACCTTAAAGTCTATTTACTAAATTCCCACTTTTATACGGTTAATCACCGTTATCTTTATTCGTACATTTTAAAAAATTAAAACAGGATTTTTTGCAGAACTCTTCGGAAAAAAACGCCTATAATTTCAAATAGAACACGCTCTTCCTCTGGGCACATCAATGAACGTATTGTTGTTTGGTTTTTATAGGTACCTTTAAAGTGGATACTGTTAGCTTCAAGGTAGAACCAGGACCTCGAGAAGGAGATGGAGAGGGAATGCCTGATATGGAAATTGACATAGAGTTGCCGGATGTTAAAAAGGAATGCCTGAAACGCTTTCAAAGATTTACTCAGACAACAGGTAAATAACAATTCGTGCTTCCTATTTTTTTAATTAAGAAATCTTTCGAACAGGCCCTCCATTGGCATGCTTGGTGTAACTCTAGGCAACCTGTTTAGATACGGGCTCCATTTAAGTCAGAGTTAAGTTAGCCTCTCAAAAACTGGGCGTACTGTACAGGACCCGCAGATACTTAAATAGTACACAGCTAACGCTGTACAAACCACAAATGCGCCCCATAATTGATTTTGGAGCCACCTCTGGTCTGCAGCCCCAAAATACCCGAAAAACCATCGACTCTGTGCAGAAACGGGCGATCTACCGGTATTTCAATGGAAGATGTTCCGCGGAACTAAATAGTAGCGTCATTGATCTTTTCAGCACCGGTACATCGTCGGGAAACACGCCAAATGCACGCCCAACATATGTCCATCGTTGACATTTGTCACATGAGCGCTTTCTCGACTCGTTCTTGTATTCAACAGTTTCGCTGTTGAACGATTTGCCGAACTCTATATTTATTTATTTATTTATTTCAAAAACATACGGCACAACATGTGCCATTAACATAAATTATATTATACATGTATTACAATACAATAACAAAACGAAAGTAACAACATAAATTAAAGTTAAATATAAAAACAAAAGGTAAAAAAAGGAGTTGAGGTAGTAAGCAGTAAGTAAAAAGTAAGATAGATAAATGAAAGTATAAAGTGAAAGCATAAATTATAAAATATAAAGTATAATGAAAAGTTAGAGATTGAAATAAAAAAGTTAAAAGGTAGGAAATAATACAGTCAAAAGAAAAATGTATAGACTTTAAGATAGATATCTTAAAAATAATAAAAAGTACAAAGTTATATATATTAAAAAAAAGTGTAACAAGTAAAGAGTAAGAAATGCTCTTAGGAGCCAAAAATTGAAGATAATATAAAATTACCAAATATAAAAGGTATCACTGATTATGATATGTTTCTAATCCATAGATATTGGGAACGCACGTACAGTTGCGTATACATACATCTGTCTACAAAGTTAATAATAGCGAGTGCGTACTGGTAGGACATGATTAGTGATTATATTATGATTACGTGTTAGTAATAGCAGACAAATACTGTTTTATGCATCTTTTGTATGATGACAGACTTCCGGCATTATCGATATTAGCGAATTCATTACCTAAAGAGTGTAGACGATGTATTATTGAATTTTGTTCAGCGTTACTGAGAGTATTGTTGCAATAATAAGGTGTTTTGAGTCGAGTTATTCTACTAGGTACGTGATAATTGACCAACGAAACTAGTTCAGGGGAGTCAAACCAGTTATTATTTATTTTAAATAAAATTAGATAATTAAATATTCTTCTATCTTTTAACGATAACAGTCGCATTTTTTGTAGTAGAGAATCATAGTTAATGTCGTCCGCGGGAATTCCTAATTTAAAATTTATTGATCTTAGAAATTTGCGTTGGATTCTTTCAATGGACATTTCATGACTTTTGTAAAAAGGGTTCCATAAGGGGGAATTATATTCCAAATGAGTTCTAACTAGAGTCGTATAAAGTATTTTAAATGTGTGGATGTTTTTGAAATCTTTAGATATTATCTTATAATGAAGCCCAACATTTTCATTGCTTTACTAGTTATAATATTAATGTGATTAGTAAATAATAGTTTCGTATCAAAGGTTATACCGAGGTCCCTTATTTCAGACAATAAACTCTGATTGTTCAGTGAATAACTGTATTTTATTGGGTTTTTTATTCTGAAGAAACTCATGATTTGACATTTTTTAATATTAAGTGTAAGCTTGTTTATAGTACACCATTCTGCAAATCTTATGAAATTGGATTGTAGGGACAAGCAGTCGTACATATTTTTTATGATTTTATATATTTTCATGTCATCAGCAAATAATAATACGTTAACATCAGAATACGGAAGTGACATCGTTTATAAATAGAATGAACAATATTGGACCAAGGTGCGAACCCTGAGGCACGCCACTAGTGGCTTCAAATTCGTAAGATAAGTGTTCTTTAATAGAGACAGTAAGTAAACGTTTTGATAGATAATCCTTAATCCAGCATAATAAGTTGCCACTTATACCAAGTTTTGACAATTTATTTATAAGAATTTTATGGCACACCTTATCAAAAGCCTTACTAAAATCTGTGTATATTGAGTCAACTTGTTCTCTATTAGCAAGGGCACCTGAAATAAAACTTTCGTACAATGTAAGGTTAGTTAATGTAGATCGTCCAGAGACAAAACCATGTTGAAATGTTGAGATATTAAATTTTATACACGAAGAAATTTTTTGAAGAATTAACTTTTCAAAAATTTTCGGTATCGACGATTGTATACATATTGGTCTGTAATTTTCAACTAGAGACTTGTCTCCGCTTTTAAATATTGGAGTGAGAAAGCTCTTTTTCCATATTTGCGGGAACTTGCCTGTTAAAAGTGATTGATTAAATAGTAGGTACAGTGGGTAAGAGACACTACCTCCACATTTTTTAAGAAATACGGGGGGGAATTTTATGTGGCCCTGAGCAAGTTTTAGGTTCTAGTAGTTTAATACATACAGCAATTTCATTAATCTCAATATGTATCTGAGATAGTTGTAAATTTATATCTGACTCGAAGTTTGGAATGTGTTCATCAGGAATATCTGTTTCATACACATCCTTAAAAAAGTCTGCAAACAAATTGACAATTTCTTTGATTTTACAGGAAGTTTTCAGTTTGTGGTGCATAGTTTCAGGTATGCCAAGGTTATTGTTATTTTGGGACTTACAATATTTGAAAAAGTGTTTTACATTTTTAACAATCAAAAATTCAACATTCTTAATATAATTATTATAACATATGTTTGATAATTTATTACAATCTTTTCGCAGCTTGCTGAAAATTGTAAAATCGGAAAGATTTTTTGTTTCTTTGTAGATTTTATGAGCTTTTTTCTTCTCAATGACTGTATTATTGAGGTCTTTGCTAAACCAGCTAGGGAAATTTGAAGATTTATAATTAATTGGAACAAATTTTTCTATGGCTATATACAGATGATCATTAAAGGCTTTAATATTTTCATCGAGATTACTTCCTTCTAGTAAAGACCAGTCGGTGTTATATAAATAATCACGTATTGCAACATAATTGGCTTTATTAAAGTTGGTAAATTGCGTCAAGTTTTTAATTTGGCATTTTATAGGGTTACATAATATAGTAATGTCTAAAGGTAGGTGATGAGAATCAGGGGCAAGAACTGAATCAAGTGACTTATCAACTGCAGTTGCCATGTCGGTACAAAGAACAAGATCTAGTAATCTATTGTTGTCATTTTTTACATTGTTTAACTGAGCTAGGTTAAGGAAATCACATAATTTTACTATTTCTTTTTGTTTCCGATAAGCTAGAGTTTTGTGATACTGTTGAATTGACGCGGGTGCCCCAATTGATTTTTGGTAAATTGTAATCACCGATGATAGTGATTTTACTATTAGGAAATTTGTACGACAGTTGTTCAATATCCTCAAATTCCTCCTTCCTAGAACTCTCTGTGGGAAGGAGGGTCTTTTCAAGACCAATGTTCATTCCTTCCTCCTCAAAAAGATCCTCCACACAGCACCTCAGATGACAAAGGCTTTTAGGGAAATTATTTTCCTAAGGGCCTCCTGTGTGGAATTAACGTAAAAAAACCTAAAGATATCCGTATTCTTTTCAGACTCATTGACCGATCTGACTCACAGTGGAGAAAAACCTTTTTCATGTACCGACTGCAAATATTCATGTTCTCGAAAAGGAAGTTTGACGAGACACACGCTGACTCACAGTGGAGAAAAACGTTTTTCATGTCAAGACTGCAGTTATGCATCTACTCACAAGGGAGGTTTGACGGCACACATGCGGACTCACAGTGGTGAAAAACCTTTTTCATGTCCCGACTGCAGCTATGCATCTACTCGCAAGGGTGATTTAACGGCACACATGCGGACTCACAGTGGTGAAAAACCTTTTTCATGTCAAGACTGCAGTTATGCATTTACTCGCAAGGGTGATTTAACGGCACACATGCGGACTCACAGTGGTGAAAAACCTTTTTCATGTCCTGACTGCAGCTATGCATCTACTCGCAAGGGTGATTTAACGGCACACATGCGGACTCACAGTGGTGAAAAACCTTTTTCATGTCAAGACTGCAGTTATGCATCTACTCGCAAGGGTGAATTAACGGCACACATGCGGACTCACAGTGGTGAAAAACCTTTTTCATGTCCTGACTGCAGTTATGCAGCTACTTACAAGAAACATTTGACGAGACACATGCTGACCCACAGTAGAGAAAAATCTTTTTCGTGTTCCGTCTGCAATTACTCGTGTAATGACAAGAGTTATTTGACGACACACATGCGAACCCACGGTGGTCAAAAGCCTATTTCAAGTTTCCGACTGTAGTTATTCATCTTTTTGAAAGCTTTATTTGGTGAGATATTTACTCACAGTAGAGAAAAACCTTTTTTGTTTTCCGACTGCTACTAATAATGTTCTCAAACGGTACATTTGACGTCACGCATGCGGACCCACAGTGGCCAAAAGGCCTTTTTCTTGTTCCAACTGTAATTATTAATCTTTTCAAAGATTTGACGAGACACAATCTGACCTGAGAGAAGATAAACATTTTTAGTGTTCTGACTGTAATTATTCACGTTCTCACAAAGGTCATTTGATGATACACGTAGGGACTCGCAGTGGATTTAAACCTTTGACACGTAGACACATATTGACTTACGCTGGAGAAAAATCTTTTTGATGATCCGTGTATTCACCTGCACGAAAGCTTAAATTAATAACGCATATGCATACTCGTTTATACAATAAACTGGCGATTATAAATCTTATTTTTGACACACCAGGGAGTCTTCAGTATTTATAATTATTATCTTTCATAAGTAGTTAAAATAGTTTTAATTCCCTAGAAATTTTCTTCTTTTTAATTAAATATTTAATTTCTGTCTTTTTAAAACTTAAACGATTATTTTAAAATATTGGTACATCGTAGCTCTATCGCAAACATTATAAGTTTTGATTTTATTAATATAATTACAATATTGCACTAATTGACTTTGCAATTGTAATCTGTTAAATTTAAATGGAATAACTTTTTAATTATTATTTTTTTCTTGCAATCATTCATAAAGATGGCAGCCAATAAAAATATGCGTTAAGAAAAATGAAGATAATATGGGTGGTTCTTAGTCGAAGTATGGTACAGTTAAAAGTGACCGAATTGGATATCGACACCTTAGCTCAGTGGATTAGAGCGCCCAACCCGGAAAGTAGGGAGGTCCTGGGTTCGAGTCCCAGAGGTGCCAATATCTTTTTCTGATTTTTCTGTTTCCAGATTTTCGATTGAGTTTCGCTCATAATGTCTTCATTTAATTAAATATTATTTTTTCAATAACTTTTTAATGTTATACCCAATATTAGAATAAAAATTAGTGAAGAGTTGCCTGAATAGTAAAACGTTAACTTTGAATATATAAAAAACTAAATATTATGTCAGTGTCATTTAATATTAAGTCATCCTTCTGTTACTCGTAACCAAATTATACATAATTGTCTGCAAAATTGTAATTGCCACCCCTTAGAAAGCGTAGACTATATCAGATATCTAGGTGTAAAGATTGAATAATTTTTGAGATAGAACAACAAAATGTATATATTAGCAAAGAACATCAGGAAAAAAACAGATCATGCTTAAAGCAGAGTGCCACCATAATTTTTTTTTATATTCTCTTTCGATTATTGGTGGAATAAAAAATCAATTGCTTTTCAAATAAGGTAACAAATTAACAAATCTGCCTATTCATGTAATTTTTTTTCATTGTAATCATGTTTTTTTTTTCATTCTACGTGTAATATTTAGTAGTCTGTATGTAATATTTAGTGATTAATTATTCTACTCAACTCAAACTTGTAAATGATACCTCAACACGGGCTATTGTATTAGTCCTAGTGGGGTAAAAATAAAATATTTGATTTAATTAGTGAGGAGCAAATAAATAAAAAATATAAAGAAACAATGTAATGAATCACTGCAGAAAAAGATAATATTGATAAATCTCAACGAAACATGAAACACAACAATGTAAAGAATAATAACGGTTGCAAAACGAATGCATCATTCTTGTGTTACCTGGACAAACGCCCTAACCAACTCAGTTATTTGGACCTATTTCTTTTAAGTCATTATTGTTGATCTTACATTTCAAATTCAGAATTTATGGGGGCTCCATGAAAGCCAGAATTAAATTAACCTCTCAGAAACTGGGCGTACTGCAGGGCCCGCAGATACTTTAATAGTTCATAACTGCTAGCCCTGTACAAATCGCAAGTGCGCCCTATGGTTAAATTTGGCAGCCACCTCTGGTCTGGGGTCCCAAAATACTTAAAAAAAAACCTCGACTCTGTGCAGAAACGGGCGGTCCATTTGATAGATTCTCCTAACTTAACAAACGGATTGTAATCTTTGAGAATGCTGTCCTTGTTCTACCGGTATTACAATGGAAGATGCTTCGAGGAACTATCGTCATTGATCCCCTCCGCATCGGTGTGTAGTCAGGAAACACGCGCCCAACATTTATACACGGTTGACATTAGTCACATGAGAACGAGTCGTTTCTACGACTCGTTCTTGAGTTCAACAGCTCGACTGTGGAACGATTTGCCGGCCTCTGTGTTTCCTCCCTCCTACAACATGGGTCTCTTCAAGACCCATGTTCACTCCTTCCTCTCCTCAACACCCTCCACACAGCATCTTCATAGATGACAGGGCTCTGAGGGAATTTTTTTTCCTCCGGGCCTCCTGCGTGGAGTTAATACAAAAATTTAAAAAAATATTTTTACAGCAATTTTACTCATATTTTTGGCTGCATTCTTTTTAAATGATTTCAAAGTTCTAACAAATTTATTTGTGATCTAGATAGTGGCTCGAATAAATAAATATATTTTATTTATATGGAACACCTTTCGTTAAAAGTCTATATTTATTTATTTATAGATAGATTCAAATAATTTAAATATGTAATCCCGCGAAGCTGCCACATGGCTGCTTGTCTGCAGTACAATGAAAGTACAAATTACATATTAGGAGTTTTGCCTGTCTAACTAGGAAAGTTTCCCGTTCCAGGACAGACAAATTGACATGTTTAGTTCATATTATTCCTGAAATGTACATAATTACATAACAAAAACAAAAACAAAAAAAAAGTTTCATTTTTCTCTGAAACTAAGTTGTGTAATAAAGAAAATGTATATAATATATATAAATATAAGTACACATACATTTTTTTGTGACAAAGTAGAAAAGGTAATCTGGTAGCATATATTATAATCGGATTTACCGAATTAACCTGGTAACATATAATATATTAACATTTACAGAGTACGAGATAAGTAGGTATGTTAGTAGCATTGAGGGGTGTAACATGTACCTGATAACAAGATGGAGGAATTTCAATAAGATTTAAAAAATAAAGATAAGAAATTATGTAAGGTTATGTGTTTAGAAGTTTGAACTTTTAATACATAGTACACTTATAGGAGAAACTATATTAAAATTTACAATATTAGATATAATTTATGTATGAAATTATCCATATGATTTTTTTACGCATTGAACTATAATGTATAATAAATTAATTAAATGAATTCAGAACATATTATATTATACGACAATGTCGCAGCCGATGCCACGACACGAGAATGTGTACTGTAAATCCTTTTTGATGACGAATAGACCATGTATTGTGTTCTGAAGTATGATCGAAGGAGAATAGGTTTTGAAAGGAAGTCTCCTACCTTTGACGGTTTCTTAAGGCTGTTCAGGATCGATTCTGATTTCACAATATATTTGCACAAACACCAGGTTTCAAACCACGACACTTTGAGTTAATAAAACAATGGAATTTTCTATTATTTGCGATATTTCGAAGGAGCGAGTTGTGACCCATGTCACTATCAAAATGCAACTGTTACAAGTAGGTAAGGCAAACTTGGGTGGTAATATTGTTCAACTCTTCCACACGTAGGTAAGAACATCTTCTTCTTTTCCTGGTGGAGACTATGAGGAAAGGAGGAAGAGAAAGGAATACATGATGGAAGGACTTGGGGAATATGGATAAAGTTTTTTTTTAAAACTGTTTCAGAACCAAACAACGAATATACACCGCGCTCATGTCTTGAACTACTCCTGCTAAAATATAAAAACAATAACTATAAATTATTATAGATAGAAATATAGACTGAATATAAATACGTAGTACTTGATTTAGTGCTACTTTGGTGAAATTGGTGCATTATATCAATATTCAATTTTATTAAAATAAGTTTTTTTTAACCCATTAACAGCTCCGCACAACAATACGTTGATAATATCATTGGATTTACGTTTCAATAAGGATTGCAAACAAGAATATTCATGAACCATGTTTTACCAGGTTGTTCATGAAATAACAGAAATGGCTTAAAAAATACTAACGTATACTAAAAATACTACTTACTGTCAGTGTTCTAGATTAATATTTTCTGTCCCACATTTAATGTTACGCCAAAGTAGCGGTAATTTAATAATTCTATTCACAATAGTTTTCTAAAATAAGTTAAAATATTTTAAGACTTTTTTTCTAAAATAAATGTTGCCGATGAAAAATTTGTCCGTATGCGCTACAAAACAATATGAAGAAGTTTTTTTGTCATTTGTTTTTGGGGTGTTATGCCGTGTTGCGCTACCTCCTTAAAAAAAACTCATTCAATGTGAAGAAGTTATATTTTATTGTCTTTGTTTTCAGTATCTACTAAAAACCGGTAGCTTGCCCATTACGCGCCAGCGTGCGCCAAGTGCGAGTCAAATAAAATTCTAAAAAATATATTTTGAGATGCGATTTTAAACTTTAAATTATGAATATAATGTATGAAAGATAAGGTCAGAATCGCTTGGGGAATTTGTGATTTTAAGGTATAGAATGTATAACAACCTTTGAACATACCTATGGAACCCAAATAATTTCTATGAATTCTTTGTGGATCTCTGGCAAAGTTTTTTTCTGAGCATTTCAACGGTCAAATCGATTGCATCATTCTCGTAAGAAAGATCGTAAACATTTGATTTCGTCAGATAAACGCAAGTAATGTTGTTATTAGGCATAGTTTATTGTCCAAGGAATGTGTTTTGGTAAATATTACATAAGATAGCATAAAATAAACCCACAAAATATTACGTCAAATGTCAAAACATCGCGAAATTTTCGAGTTTTCTCCAGAGGCACGGGACGAGTTAATAGATATAATAAAGATTATGTTTATAGTCTACGACTAAATATTAGCAATGTTCTTTCCTTAACCTAACTTTGTTGACATATATGGGATTGGTTTATTTACGAAAAATGCTTTCTTCACCTGCCAACCGTCACCCTTCTTCTAAACTCTAATTCTACATAGTACTTCTTACATGTTTCATCCCACGCAGTTAAATTTATCATCCCGTGCTTGGATGAGTTCTACTGCTGATTTTTTCTACCCGAACATTTTTAATACTCAAATGCAGCACTGCGCTGTGTCTAATTGAGGTTTTTACCTACCAAAACCACCGAGATCACTGTGATCTAGTTGTTTTTCACCTTACACAATACATTTTTTTCATTCATATCTCCACATCGGGACCCAAATGAAAAATCTTCGCTTTACATTTTTCATGCTTACGATTTCGTCCCATTAGAGAAGACAATATTTTGGGACGGTAAAAGCTGGTTCACACTTAGCTATCAAATATAAAAGATCATAGCGCGCCAAATAACGCTCTCCATACAATCCCTTCAGACCGTTCACACCTAAGCGTTTTTAAGCGCAGATCAATCATAGACAATACACATCTCAGACGTAACCGCTCCAGTCGCGATATCCCAGAATATAAGTTTCCCCCTCTCCGACTTAAAACAGAAGAGGGGGTCATTGTAATTACGGAGCTGCCTGGACCCGTGGATGACAGATGTCAAGTTGACAGATTTCAGTACAAAAAATATGCGTTCCGTTGCCGCTCCCTAATTCGACTGACCCCCTCTCCTACCACAGGAAGAAATATTTGATAGCCTCGTGTGAAATGACGAAAGATAAGCGCTCGCGAATCAACAGATATCTGCTCGCAGATATCTGTTGATTCGCGAACTAAGCTTAATAAATCGTCAAAAAATGGCAACACTTTAAACATTACCATAGATCACAATCATGAGAGCATCTGTCACTGTCTGTAATGTCTGTATTGCAAGATTCGGCTGTTCTTATCGAAGTTTTTGTTTAAGATTTCGCCATTTGAACCTTCATTATAATGATTTTTGTAGGTACCTATGCCATGGCGAAATTGCCTGCCTGTTAACCATACGATAAATATGTATTGATTACTTTTTGTGAACGTGTTTTACAGTCAGTTAAGGTATCGTGAATTTCGCCAATAGGTTTGATGGTTTGACCTTTTGTTTTGAGAAATCAATACACGGGAACTTAACATATGCACTGTAAACTGATAGAAAAATAATATCTACTTGTGGTAATTTCATAGTGTAACACATTTTTATTAATTTGGATGTAGGAAGGTGTGTGCCAGCTATACCTTAGGCTTCTGAGATAGGTAGTTTGCGCTAGCGTGATTAAAAGCTCGTTCACACAGAGCTATAAATCTGCGAGCTATTGAATCTGTTGAACCGTGGGCGCTTATCTTTTGTTCTTTCACACGACGCTATCAAATATTTCTTCCTGTGGTAGGAGAGAGGGTCAGTTGAATTAGGGAGCGGCAACGGAGTTCACATTTTTGTACTGAAATCTGTCAACTTGACATCTGTCATCGACCGGTCTAGGCAGCTCCGTAATTACAATGACCCCCTCTCCTGTTTTAGTCGGAGAGGGGGAGACCTATCTTCTGGCATATCGCGTCTGGAGCGGTTCCGTCGTAAGATGTATATTGTCTATGATTATCTGCGCTTAAAACACTTAGGTGTGAACGGTCTGAAGGGATTGTATGGAGAGCGTTATTTGGCGTGCTATGATCTTTTATATTTTATAGCTGTGTGTGAACCAGCTGTTAACCTCATGTCATATTTATACACATATAAATAAAATTATTAGGCAAGCAATTTCACCAAAGTTTTTACGTGCCTCTAAAAATCATTGTAGTGAAGGCTGAAACGACGAAATGTTAATCAAAAGCTCGATTTGAAAACTATGATATTAAAACTGTTTTCAATTGTCTCAACTTAATTTTTTGTCAAAATTATAACCTTATTTCCAAATATTTATTATGAGTACACCTCGTTGTTTTTACAAAATATTTCAACCGACTTAAGTATTCAAAGCTCATCCAAATTAAAGTTACAATGTTAATTCTCTTCCACGAAGTTTTAGGTTCCATTTTGGATTGAACCTTTTCCATAATCCTACCGTAGCCTTGGCATGAATCTACTAAATCCAAAGAATGTTTCCATCAAGACTGAACCAGGGCCCCAGGAAGAAGGTGCGGGTGAAATGCCGTATGCAAATGTAAATGTTGACCTCTCAGATGTTAAGAAGGAATGTTCACATTCTGCGGAGAGTACTCGGGAAGTCTGTAAGTATCACTGTGTGGGTAAAAATGTGGAATGTGTAACATTGTTTCTCAGGCTATACAAAACTCCGTATAGAATGTGCCTAAGAGTATATATTTATTTATTTATACTGGGTTTTACAGATGTCCGCACTTACGTGAGAACAATCCAGTTATAAAAACTCAGTTATTACACAAATACAAAAATCTACAATTAAATACAGATATGTACAATTAGAAAAACAAAAACATCACAAATAAAAATACAGAATTATATACAAGCTCATTCAAGTAACACATTACAATGAGTGACAAGAGCAATAAAAAATACGCGAGGCATGCATAGAGAGACAATTGATACAATATAATTAGTTAGTATTTTATAACAGCGCCAGAACTATTTGTTTTGAATCCGTACAAATTATCGACGAAAATATCTACTTCAGCACTCTCGTATCTTGTTATATAGTCAACACATCTGGGTCAGAAGGCTAAAGTAGGTAAATGTATTCATATGAAAAATGTTATGGCGTCTTAAACAATGGGAATTGGGGAAATTTATTTCATTGCTAAGACATAATGTAGTATCAAGATAGCCGTGAATAATTTTATGTAAACATATTGGATCAGTCAATTGCCTGTATAGTATTTCCTTCTTGAAGCAGTTCGTTAAGCAGACATCTGGAGTCCTTCTTATTTCCTTAATTAACCAATAAAGCGTGTTATCCAAAATCTCGCATTGCAAGGTTATCAGAGATATTTTTATTCGTAATTTTTTTCAATGAAGCGTTCTTTATTTATTTATATTTTTATTTATTGCATTGATATATCTACATTTATTGTACATGTGTCCAATGTTTACAAACATTATTATTTACAAACGTAATGATTCAAATATAATGCATACAATACAAGAAATACAAACCAGTTATAGTCAAACTAATTATTTTTTATTTGATACAGGACGGAGAGGTTTTGAAATATCGAAAAGGTCTGTAAATGTGTTGGCAGTTAGGTGAAATTGCATTAGCGGTGAACGACATGTGTAGTCCGTGCAATGGTTATTACAGTGAAAAAGATGGTGGAGTCAAGCGGATTTAATAGGGAAACGGATATATTATAAAACTCGATATTCGAGGGCAGTCTATGAGGTTATTGAATGATTTAAAAAGTATAGGAATATCATTTGCAGTTTTCCGGATAGAAAGTAGTAGTATTTTAAGATTTGATATTAAAATATTGTAGCAGGTAACAAGGAGGTTGTCTCAATTTGTATTGAACATATCTAAGAAACTTCCCTTGTACTTTCTCCAAGCGGTGTAAGTTTCAAGTATAAATATGAGACCACATAGGAGATGCATATTCTAGCTGCGATCTCACAAGAGAGCAGTAAAGCAGTTTCAATGACTCAACGTTATGAAGAGTTCTTGTGTTACGTATTGCAAAACCTAAAATTTGCATGGCCTTATTGGAAATTGTTTCACAGTGACGATGAAAAGTAATTTTCCTCTCAAAAATACTAATTGTATGGGATCGATGGTACCAATACAATTTCATTATTATTAATTAAACGCGATTCTGTGAACGTTAAAAACACACGTGGAAACATGTTTTCATGTTTAGGAATAATGTGTTTATTTCACACCAGCTAGCAAGTCTATCTGTATTTTGCTGGAAGATAAATGCATGCTTTAACCATTTTATTCAGACAATTTAAGGTCAGAAAATTAAATGCATTATACTTCTACCATGCAACATTACAAATTTATAAAGATAATATTCAAAATAAAGTAGCAACCTTTAAAAATAACAGAAATCTTAGTTAAACGTCAATACTTCCAACTCTAAAACGTAAAAAAAACAATAGGACAGCAAAATTATAAATATCTCGGTGTCAAATTTTTTAATTCTTTACCAGAAAGAATTAGAAACATGAACACTAACCTAAAAGAATTTAAAACACACCTTAAAAATATGAAATGAGTTATACCAAATAAAACTATTATGATAACACCCCCCCCCCCATACACACAAGCCCTGCTTATTTATGGGGGTACATCAAATATATATATTATGTAACTAATTATTGTATAGATCTATTCGAAATACATGTATCTATGTATGATTCATAAAAAAAATAAAAAAATAAATCTTGAAACGCTTTAGGTCACCTGCAAATAGAATGAATTTGGCATTTCGAAACACAAATATAAATCATTTTTAAATATTATAAAGGGAAGTGGGCCCAGATGACAGTTTTGAGGCACTACCGATTTTACTTTAAATTTAAACAGCACTGTACCTATAATAAAAACTATCATTTGTAACTACGTAGTACTTTTTGGGAAGGGATGACTTTAATTTCAAATGTAACATCATTGTTGTTTTGTTTTTATAGGTAGCATTAAAGTGGAGGCTGTTAGCTTCAAGGTAGAACCAGGAACCAGAGAAGAAGATGGAGAAGAAATCCCTTACGTGGAAATTGACGCAGAGCTGCCGGGTGTTAAAAATGAATGCCTAAAACGCTTTCAAAGAATTACTCGGGTAACAGGTAAACAACGATCCATGCTTTCTATTTTTTTTTTCATTTTAATGAATTAACGGTTCTTACACTGACAACTTTATTCGTAATATTTTTCAGACTCATTGACAACTCTGAAGACAAATCCTGCGGAAACATTCTCTTGTCCCTATGGCAACAACTCCAGCAATTCAAAGTCGAAGTTAGAACTTCACTTACACCCCCATGCTAAGGAAAAACCTTTTTCATGTTCCGTCTGTAAACATTCATATTCTCGGAAGGCAGAACTGACGAAACACATGCTGAGTCATAGTGGAGAAAAACCGTTTTCGTGTTCCGAATGTAGTTATTCATGTTTTCAAAAGGGCTATTTGATTAGGCACATGCGGACTCACAGTGGAGAAAAATCTTTTTCATGTTCCGACTGCACTTATTCTTGTTCTCAAAGGGGACATTTGACGACGCACATGATGATTCACAGTCGAGAAAAACCTTTTTCATGTTCCGCCTGCGGTTATTTATGTTCTGAAAGAGGACGTTTAATGAAACACATGCTGACTCACAGTGGAGAAAAACCTTTTAAATGTTCCGACTGCAATTATTCGTGTTCTCAAAAGAGATATTTGATGGCACACATTCTGATTCATGCTGGAGAAAAACCTTTTACATGTTCTAACTGCGGGTATTCATGTTCACAAGGGCGATATTTGAAGAGGCACATGCTGACTCACAGTGGAGAAAAGCCTTTTTCATGTTCCGACTGCAAATACTCATTCATTCAAAAGAGACAATTGATGAAACACATGCTGACTCACAGTAGAGAATAAACTTTTTTTGTTACGTCTGCAAGTATTCATTTATGGAATAGGCTTGCTCTAAACAAGCCATCTTGAATCAAGATCTAACGTAACACCGAGGAGTCTCCAGTATTCAAAATTAATATCATTAATGAATGATTGGTTGGTTCTCTTCTTTCTATTAATTATAATTATTTAAGCGATAAAATTTAAAAAATATGAGTGGCATACAATTAAGTACGAAGGTGTTTAATTACCTTCTTATAAATCTTTTGATTTCAGTGTAAATTTTGGTTTTAAGATAATAATAAATTAGAAACATGCTTTGTCTGACGCGAGGACTATTGTTTATTATATTAAATATTATTTTTACTGTTCTTTCTGTAGTTAATTTATGTATAAATAAAATTTTCCAGTTTATCATAAAAACAGTTAAAAACTTATATTTTAAAGATTTCCAGTAGGGATTTTGTCAGTTGACACGTTTTTGAAAATATAAAAACCTTTCTCTTAAACTACTGATTTAACAGGAGTAATAAGATTGAAGATTAAGAATAATTTTCGTTTCTCAATCAGATATATTCACGTTATTTTCAAAGGGACCAAAAAAAATTCTAAACGTAAAAAACGGAAACCTGTATTATATTCTAACTTTGACTTGAATTTGTTTATAACAACCGATACAATTTACCTAAGACTTTTTACTGTACGATTTAAACCGATTCATCAGAGTGACTGGCTCTAAAAGAAACGTAGGCACTTTCTAAACTTAATGGTTTTGTAGACAAGACAATAATTTATTTATAACATAATTGATGTTTCATTAGCTTCGTTTTGAAAAAAAAATTATTTGATTGCGATGGAACGAGGAAAAGAGTCGATCGGATCATCAGTTATTACTTTTAATTTTGTCACAACTGTTGTCAAGCCATATCCCTGTTGAGACAAGTGAAGATTTGGAAATTGCACAATCTAAAGAACTTAAATTGTCGCATTATGCAAGTAAACCATATCCACCTTCAATTTGGGAGGCGGGCATGGGTACTCCGGCCCCGAGGATCGTTTATTGGATAACCAACACTTCTGCCCACAAGACAGGACACCACAAAGGGTTCAGGTTCGGGTTCAATGGGTAAGACACACCAAATAGTTCGCAGAGTTTGGGGACGTAGCAAGGGTTCATGGAGTGAGGTTTGTTTGGATCTTGGCGGCTGATGCGTCTGCCCAGCTGCGTGGCGAGCCGAACCCGGAGTGGTCGGTTTGAGGAGACCTTTTGACATCTCGAGCTTGTCTGACTCGACCTATCGTTTTGCAACGCAGCGGGAAGAATGGATTCATACGTCCGTCACTCCTGGATGCACTGCCTTAAGATTGTTCATACGTTTTTTTAACCTAGAAGTGCCTCTCCCTCCTTTCATTAAAAAGACCATCGCATCTCCAAAGATGACATAGGCCGTGAGAGAAATTATTTTCTTCAGGGCCTCCTGTGTGGGGTTTATGTAAATGTACATACAAGCATTTTTAGGCCTGAGAAATAAGTATTATGATTTAATTTTAATCTCATAGTAAAAGGAAAAAATGATATACCAACATTTAACAAAGCATAGTTGCAGTGAGAGTATAAGAAATGGTTTTTATCAATCATGAAAAAGAGGGTGACGTTTCAAATTGAAAAAAACATGAGGTTATACACGTTAACAATCTCCTTTCGATAGCCTTAAAATTGATTAAATAAAAATAATAAACCAGAGCATTTAGTTCACACGCCGTAGAATCGAAACCTTCAGAACACTTTTTTTTTTTAATTTATTCATTTTTTTATAATAAGTTTTACACAGTAAAGTAATAATTTTAAATCTAAGGTTTTACTACTCTTCCATTGAAAGCATTTGCTTGTGTATGGAAGGGGAGTATACATAAATGCTGTCATCAGTTAATAATTCATTGTACATGTATATGTGTGCTTATTGATTATTTTGATAATAGTATTTATTTTAAAATGTGGATGTGTGTGAGGTGTGAGTGGATTGAACTAAGGCATAGTAAATTAAACACTAATTCTTAAAAATATATATATGTATATATTAGAGCTGGTTCACACTCAGCTATCAAATATAAAAGATCATAGCACGCCAAATAACGCTCTCCATACAATCCCTTCAGACCGTTCACACCTAAGCGCCTCCGTACATGGAGCTACTTACAAGCTATTCGAGCCTGATGCTCGTAGCACGCACACCGCTCGTGGGTACCCGCCATACAATTTTGCTGGTGGGTATGTTTTTAGGTTTTCACGGCCAAAAAGTATTTTTTTTGTTAGTGTTTTTGGGGTGTTATGCCGTGTTTCGCTACCTCCTTCTTTAGCCAACAAAAAAAAAAAAAAAAAAAAAATTTTGCTGGTGTTCATACACGGCGCTACGCGACGGATGTCAGGTTGAAGTCGGTAGCGCGCTAACGACGGTGCTGGTAGCGCGCTACGCGTTGCAGCATTCGTGTCTACTACTTTCGTTTGACGTTTGACAGAAATGGCGTAACATGAAAGTAATGTTAGATTTGTTCTGGAAGTGAAAAAAATGCGTGTTTACATAACTTTACATTACCAGAATACGCAAGAAAGGATTTAGTGAAGAAGGCATAGATTAATGTTGGAAAAAAAGTCATTTGACATCGTGTTAACTCCACGGCTGCACATGAAAAATGATCAAGTTCGGTATAATTCGGGTAGCGCCGTGTACGGAAACCAGCTTTAAAAAGTAGTACATCTGCAGGGTACTTGTAGTTGTGTCACAATCACGTAGTTTGTAAGTATCTCCATGAACGGAGGGCCTAAGCGTTTTTAAGCGCAGATCAATCATAGACAATACACATCTCAGACGTAACCGCTCCAGACGCGATATCCCAGAAGATAACTCTCCCCTTCTCCGACTAAAACAGGAGAGGGGGTCATTGTAATTACGGAGCTCCTAGACCCGTGGATGACAGATGTCAAGTTGACAGATTTCGGTACAAAAAATATGCGTTCCGTTGCCGCCCCCTAATTCGACTGACCCCCTCTCCTACCACAGGAAGAAATATTTGATAGCCTCGTGTGAAAGGACAAAAGATAAGCGCTCGCGAATCAACAGATATCTGCTCGCAGATATAAAGCTCAGTGTGAACTAAGCATTAATTTTGTAATTTTTTTACTACTTGACATATTTTTTCCTTCCATTTCAGATTTTTATCGATAATTACTCCGAAATATTTAATTTTGTTTGTTGTTTTTAGCATTGTACAATTTGAATTACAATAATTTTTGCCGTGAGTTTTAGTATCGTCATGTATCACAATGTTAAAATTTTTAGGAGCATCGTTCAAATGGAATCACAAATGTTTTTTCACTATTTAGTGATAGTAAATTAGTGTTAAAAAAATCTTAAGCGTGTTGATGTCTTCCATGGCCTTTAATTCTACATTTTCTCAACTCTTTACGCTTATAATTAATACTGTATCATCGGCATATGAAGTGATTTGACCATGTAAAGGTTGAAAAAAAATATCATTTACATATATGGTAAATAGGATTGTTCCAAGCACTGTACTTGGGGGATCCCAAAGCTTGAAGTTTCTTCATCACTACTAACACGATTGGTTTTTACCACTTGAGGGCGACTTTTTAAGTAGTTGGTAAAACTTAAGTAGATAAGAGTGGGGATGCTGCGAATCACCGCACAAAGAGGAGACCGATTAAACAATCTCTTTCTTTCACACGCTTAATCCTATTCGTGGTTGTCTCTTTTAAGTGCTATTTTTCGTTTCATCGGGTTTTAAATCACAACGGTGCTAAAATGTTCACTTCAAAATTTTTTGACCGTAATTCTAAAATAGGTGGAAAAAATTATAAAGTACTTTATTCAATGTGGAATAAGTATTAAGACATAAAATTGTTACAAAAATATTGTAAGGATGTGTGAATTATGCATTTAGTAAGAAAGTAAAATACTTACATTTATTTAACTACAATAAAAAATATAAAAACATGTATAAATATGTGTGCATATACCTTTCGAGAACATAAAAACTGCACAGGGAACAAAAGGATTGTACCTCACCGTGAGTCAGCTGGGATTGTAAAATTTTTTTTCGTGAACATAAAAAGGTGCACTCGGAACACGAAAAAGGTTTTCTCCTGTGGGTGCATGTTAAAACTGAGATGAATAGTTGCAGTGGGAATATGAATGCGGTTAATCTCCAATGAGTAAGCATGTGAAGTTTAAAAATTCCCCTCCGAGAACATGATTGCAGTCGGAACAATAGTTGTAGTCAGAACATTAATAAGATTTTTTCCAGTGTGGGTAAGCATGTGATGTTTTAAAGTTCCTTTATCAGAACATGTATAGCTACAGTCGGAACATGAAAAAGACTTTTCTCCAGTATGGGTGAGCATGTGACGTTTTAAAGACGCCTTTCGAGAACATGAATAAGAGCAGCTGAAACATGAAAAAGGTCTTTCTCCAGTATGTGTAAGCATGTGACATTTTAAATGTCCAGGTTCAGAAAATGAAAAGTTGCAGTAGGAACATGCATAAGGTTTTTCTCCAGTATGTATACGCATGTGATGTTTTAACCGTCCCTTTACTGAACATGAATAGTTGCAAACGGAACATGAATGAGGTTTTTCTCCAGTATGAGTAAGTTTGTGATGTTTTAAAGTTCCTCTATCAGAACATAAATAGCCGCAGTCGGAACATGAAAAAGGTTTTTCTCCAGTGTGGGTAAGCAAGTGACGATTTAAATATCCTTTATGAGAAAATGAATAGCTGCAATAGGAACATGAATAAGGTTTTTCTCCAGTATGGGTACGCATGTGAAGTTTTAAATATCCTTCTCGAGAACAAGAATAGTTACAATCGGTACACGAATAAGGTTTTTCTCCAGTATGGGTAAGCATGTGACGTTTTAAATTCCCTGGTCGAGAACACGAATAGTTACATTCGGAACACGAATAAGGTTTTTCTCCAGTATGGGTAAGCACGTGAAGATTTAAATTTTCCTTACGAGAACATGAATAGCTGCAGTAAGAACACGCGAAAGGTTTCTTTCCGGTATGAGTGAGCAAGTGCCGTGCAAACGCTGACTTGTTGTGGCCGAAGTAGTTACAATGGGAGCATAAATTAGGTTTTCCTTTAGATTGCGTCTCTGGGTCCAATATTGGGTCTAAAAAAGAAGATTGATAAAGTTCAATAAGTAGGTCACTATGATGAAAATAGAACATTATTGAAGCAAATTCCGACAAATGAAAATCGATTTTACCTGCAGTGTAGGTAATACTGTGCTCTAAGCATTCCTTTTTGACATCCAGCAAGTCTACGTCTATATCCGAATGAGGAATTCCTCCTCCATTTTCTTCTCCGGGTCCTTTGTTGATCGGAACAGTCTTCATGTTAAAGCTACCTGGAAGAACAAAACGAAGATTTGTAAAAATTACGGTCGTTAGAGATATTTTTATGCTTTTTTTAATTTATTTTTGAATTTTATAATGTTAACTAAACTTCTGCTGCCGAGCTACTTTCTACCTACTATTAGAAACGTACCTTAGCGGGTCAATTGTCAGAACTTTGCAATTACGTAAATACAATCATTTTTATTTAAAACAATCTTTAGACCTTGAGAGTTCCTTAGCAGGAAAGAGCTAGAGAAAAACAATTTTAACAATTTTACAAACTGCAAAATAAAAAATATAAAAATTACACGGGTCTGCCGCCGTAAGTGCGTTTTTAGAGAAAGCTTTATACTTTTGAGAATCTTCAGAGAGAATGACTAGTTTTTTCGAGCCAAACAAATAATGAATTCCGAAAAATTATGTCATGAAACATATTTTTTATTGCACAACAATTCTCGATTTTATAATTATCAAAAATGGAGCAATCAATAATTATCTAACCATCCAAATTATTTTTGTAGTAGTAAAAAAATTATATAATTTATTTTAGTAATAAAATATGGAAATACTTGTTATGATAACAGGAATTCCTTATCCTACCATTAGAGCACGAGCACCGTCAGTACAAACGGTTCCATACCCAACTCAGAATTAAGTCAACTCAACACCTCCAGTATCCCTTGCAACAATGCACGCGTTCTTTGCCTGAGGGCACCGCGTAGTAAGGACTCGGACGTTCAGCAGTCTAAATAGTCCGTTCCATAATTGTAAGAACACCTTTTTATGCTGTTGACCAGATGCGCATCGCATAACGTGTTTTGGACACGATAGTTGTATGTCAACTAAATTCGTGAAAAAGAGACTTGAAGAGGCCCCCTTCAACTCCCTCGAACCAATTTTTCCGTTCATGTCTAATCTAAATATAATGTATCAATGTATTCGAAGTGATTCTATTAAACAACAAGACAGCTCTCCCGACTGACATGACTTTTGGCAAGTTAGTTCCGCAAGCCGGGAGATGAAATAGTCTATGCTGTCGGTGACAAAAGTTCAAATGGACGACAAGAAAAGAAGAAGAAAACAAACAGCTAATCTGAAACACATCTGTGATAATATACGCAATACAACTTACAAGGTGGCTGAACACTCTCAGCATACTGCAAAGATTCCTTCTTTATATCCGGAAGAAGGATGTCTATATCCATTTTTATATGTATTTCACTCGCGTCTTCTTCTTGCGACCCCGGTTCTGTCTTGATGGACAAGCTCTCTGGTTTGGGAAGATCCATGGCAGTATTACAAAAGCGTCCTGTTTTGTGAAGGAAAATCGTCTCAGCTCAAAATAAAGTAAAACTGCAACAAAACACGAATTAGAATAATTTAATTGCATATAAAGCCTCAATTACATTAAGCTTGTTTACAAGCTACTAGCCAGTAAGTTTAAAAGCAAGTGAGATTGTCTTGACGACACACAAAACTGTCCACTCGCCCGGTAGCCACAGTAGCAGCTGAAATAACGATTCCCTCGCCATGCAACTCTATCGACATTTTATAGGAAACTGACAGCTCGTAGCGCCACACGCTAGCCAATAACGGCTTCTGCCCGGACTAATTCTGACGGACGTAATTAGCTGTTGGTGGGCCGCCATTTTTAAGCCTCATTGCCATAAAAAAATACTTTATTCGGTTTATGAAGTGAATGCATTATTGACAAGTTTGAACCCGTATTTTTAACAGAAAAACATGGAAAGAAAGGTATTAGAATAATTACACATACCCGTTTGACAAACCCTGCTTTGCCAAACAAACCATTCAAAACCTGGGATGTATATCTAAATTATGATGACATTCAGCTTTCGCAGCTTGTATCTCAACCTAGGAATAATTCGAAGTAGGTACTTTTCTGTTATTTTGACGAGAATCAATTTTATAAAGTTGGTACTTCCGACAAATGTAATGTATGATTGTCTATTAGTTAAAAAATGAATATTCCGTATTATCCGTGTATCGAACTTCAACAACACGAACGTTCCGTATTATCCGTGAGGAGGGCTTATACAAATTTACCGGAAAATATATACCGACATATTGCACCAGTAATGCCTACCGAATACAACTTTTATATTGCCATATTTATAAACGTGTATTGATAAAGAAGATGAAATATACCTTACCAAAGTCACACCCTCGGCTGGAGCTTCGATAAACAAAACTAACCAACCTAAACCTAACCTCAATTAATTTGAATTCAAAATATGGATAACATTACCTACTACTGTATTGAAATAACTCTCGGAATGATTCAATAATAACACAAGGGTACTCACATTAGCAACTTACAGGTAGTTCTTCAACAATTACATGAAATTACAGATTTAAATTTACAGTTGATCGGGACAAGCGTCTTTGAGCGTCTTGTTCCTTTGACAGTTGGGTCATAGATGTGTGTTAAAATAGATGGTCAGTTTACCACATTTGTGCTACGGTAGGTGCCGGAGGACAAATATTGAAAATATTTCAGTTGTTTCGACGTAGCCCATTAAACGTAGATTTTAACATCACCCCATTAAACCGATGCCTACAAACTATACAAACTTCATTTTATAGATGCAGGTCATGTTGCAAATTTACTACTCATAAAATTTTATATTGACATACAACAACCAAGACGATTATGAACAGTTTCTGCGCTAAGTCTAGGGTTTTTCAAGTATTTTGGGAGCGATTCCGTATCTTTTGTGAATACGGGAAAGATCCCGTATACGGAACGGAATTTATGATTTTCAATTGCCTTTTCTGTGGGTGACGTGGCCGATGTCAGATTTCAACTGTACATATTAAATTTGTAACTGAATGCTAGGATGGGGTGGACACGGTTCCATTCCAACTGAGAATAAAGTCAACTCAACGACTCTATCAAAAGTCATTAAAAGCTATGAAAAACATAATTTTTAAATACCCTGTAACCCTAACCGTACGTAACCTATTTAACCTTTTTTTCGTCACTTTTAATGGCTTTTCTGAGGTGATTCTGAGTTGGTTTCATTTTGGGTTGTCCGGTCACCGGTGGACACACAGAGCAAGAAGAAGAAAAAAAGAAAGGTGTTTCTTAAGAATTTATCTAATATGACGCAAAATAGAATAACCAAACAATTTTGTAACATTGATACTATTCGCATTTTATACATAACACTAGTGAGAAGCATTTTAGAATATAACTCTACGATTTGGGCTCCATATTACAATATCCATATTCAAGCGATTGAAAAAGTCCAGCATAGATTCCTTAGGTATATTAATTTTAAATTAGGTATTCCAAGAGAATCCGTTGACTATAACTTGTTATTAAACTGGACTAATCTCGTAAATTTATCAGATCACAGAAAAATCTGTGATCTTTTAATATTATACAAAATAATTCACTCGGTCTTGGATACCCCTGATTTAATAGAACTAATACGATTTCATTGCCCTGGTCGCGCTAACAATAGACTGACTACCGTTCTACTATAATAACACACATACATTATCACATTATTACTCACCAATCAGTCGATTACACATTTTGGGAAATGAATATGCTAACATCGGCGACATTTATTTCTTAAAATTAGCGCAATATAAATATGCACTCAAAAATAATTTTTCCATAATGTAACTTTATATACGCAATATGGACATGTTGAAATGAAATGATGATATTTCTCATTTTTCTTTTTTCTTATTTTTTGTTGTGATACACAAAATAATTATATCTTATTTTTAGGTTTCAGTTTTTAAGTTTTTTATTTTTTCCATAATGTAACTTTAAATACGCAATATGGACATGTTGAAATGAAATGATGATATTTCTCATTTTTATTTCTTGTTATTTTTTGTTGTGATACACAAAATAATTGTATGTTATTTTTAATTTTAAAACTACTATTATGTAATGATATTATTTTTCTTACTTTTGTACTCTATTATATGTTTATTTATAAAAAGCAGTATAGCCGTTTATGTATTTAAAATAAAATAAAAATAAAAAGTTTATGGTGTATGAATTTTGGGACGCCCAAACAATAAGTGGCTCAGAATCAAAAACTTTTGTCGGGTGATGTCAGGAATCGGAATAACTGAGTAGTATGGATGAGACGGTACAGAAAGCAAGCAGTGTATGCCAAGAAAGAGTTGTAAGTCGTTTCATCCTTTCTGCATACCCCTGAAAGTAAACCACGTATTAGTAAAAAAAATGAGAACTGAAATTTAAAAAAAAACATTTTCAAATATAATTTGAGAAAAGAAATAATATGGCTGCTAAATGGTTGCACGAAGTAGCCTACCACTAATACCATAGATAAAAAAATTAGTACCCGTCAAGAAAACGATAAAAAGTTGCAAAATCGTAAGGAAGTTGATTATGTGCTGTTAAATATCCTAAAGTTCTCTTTTGTACATCAAAATGTACGCTTGTCGGGAGTACGACAGGCGTTCTGCAGTTGCTTTGGATAATTTCAAGCAGGCTGTTAGTAAGAAAAAAGACGAAAATGTTGGCGAATTGAACAAGTCGTTTAATAAGTGGTCCACTTTCAACGAATTGTTAAACAAAAAGCAGTGCGATGAAAGTAAAACATACGATATTAAAAGCACAGCGGAAAATAATGTTGACCTCGTTGATATTACTAATGAAAGTAAAGAAGAAATGGAAGTAGATTTGTATACTAATTCGACACTGAATAAATGCGAATCTCAAGAAGAGAATTGTGAGTCCATTGCCGAACAGTTGTTGGAAGAATTTAAAACTGATAATGAAACTAATGTAAATTTCTTAGAAAATGTATTTTTGAAGTCTCCTGGCTTCGAAAAAATCTGTGTTTTGATAATTTCAACTGTTCCTGCAAGCACAGTACTGAACATAAGCAAAGCTTTTTGTCGTTTGAACAAACTGCAGATTGAGGAACATTGTGAAAAATTCTACTCTTGTTTTCTTCTGCCGACCATTTTGTCTCATGATTCTTCGAAAGAAATTGAATGTTCCCTCTTTGAATACCTTGAAAAGGCTGATTACACTTCAGTTTGTTCTTTAGTTATGTTACCAATGCTGCTAAAGAGCAAAGCATCTAGTTTATTAAACGTTAGTTTCGTTTCCAAGATCTCGCTGTTGCAAAAACAGTTTCTGCTCAAAGAATACTTGAAAAACTACACCGCCCAATTTTCTTGGAGTTTTCCCATTCTGTTATCACTTTATACTTCTATTGACTCTGGAGATGATGACGCAGTTAATGAGTTAATGGCCGATTACCTCCTGAAGGGATCAATCTCATACAAAAAGGATATATATTTCGCCAAGATATTACACGCTGTCGCTGTGAATGTTTGTAAAAAGGATATTTCTTTAAATTATTCAGATTTATTGATTAAATTGAAGAAAATTACACAGGAAAACGAGACTGCTTTTAAAAACAAGTGCTTGAGTATATTAGCAGAAGTTTGATGTTTAGTTTTGATGCTGCAACGCCCAGGATCTGGCCACAATTTCATACGATATCATTTGCATGAGTTTACGTAGTTACGTAAGGAAAACAGAAAATTATTAAAACAATTTAACATGTATGTATTTATTTATTTATTTACGGACAAATAGTCCATTAATAACATAACAATAACACGAATAATAAAAAAGAGATGACAATGAAAGAAAAGTACATATACCTAAATGAAGAGCACTGACAAATTATAATATAAAGAATAATATAATAGAAGACTGCAAGTCAAAGCTTGAAGATTGATTTAAAAGACTTTAAAAATTACACATTTCGTATCGACTGAAAAAAGTCATTTAGGCTAACACCAAAAAATTCAATGCTTTGACTTTATTATGTCACCGGAATGATATCCTACAACGATAGCAGTCCAATGTTGACTTGTCCGTGTTCTTGGAGTAACGTCACGTTTTCCTAACTTCGGGTGAAATAAACATTTATCAAACATTGAATTATTTTATTAAATTGTGCTATTTTTGTTCGTATAAAATTATTGAATTATCTTTAGATAGTTAACGTGCGCCACTCTACTACAAGTCTGACTTGTTTTTTCACTTCGTTAACCTCTTTATGTTATCTTATGAAAATCTTGAATGGAAGTTAAAAATATATTTAAGAATTTACCTATGTTTGTTGTGATGATGGTTTGGTGATTTTATTCTACCTGACGGTGTTTTTTGTAATGGAAGTGGAGAATGGTGACAAGGTCTGAACAGCGAAGTACCAACGTCAACCATGACCTTTCTTACCCCTTTCCCAAGGCCTCCAGCCTCGCAACAAACCCCATTCGGGGACGACATAGTTATACTGGCCCCAGACGGTTGAGATCACTTAAAAAATTGTGCTTATGTGCAAGTTATTTTATTATTTAGTAAATCTATATCTTATAATGCAAAATAAAATCATGCTGGTAATATTATAAGTTGTAATTCACACAACTGTTCAGTAAATAAACGTGTTTGTCAAGTTTGAACTTTGTCTTGTTAATTTGAGTAGGGCTTTTATCTGTTCCATCCTCAGAGGTGGGAACATTCGTGCGATGGTTGGTGCGGAGGCCAATACCGTTCGTCGCCTCAGTTCTTAATTGTCCAAACGACCATTAGAAAAATTTACAGGAGGAGATGGTTTTCTTTCATTATTTCAATGAAACGTTATGGTAGGTGTTTAAGATAAAGCTATTTTCGTAAAGATAAAGATCTCATTAGTTTAAATAATTCTTAGTTAAGTGATTAACTATCATTTTTTATACTTTATATTTAATTTTAAAGTGGAGATTGAAAAAAATTAAAATGGTCGTTTGGACAATTAAGAACTAAGGCGACGTGTGGTCTTGGCCATAACAAATTGAAGAAGTGGAGAGTTTCCGGGAGGCGGTCAAGGTGAAGGAAATTAAAAACATTTGCACCTCAATAAAAAAAAATAAGATTTTAATGCCGTGATCGTCTAAATGCATCTACGTTGTGGGTGTTACAGAAAAAACATGTAAGCATCTGCTTTGGCGTGTACGGTAGGCAAGTCTTCAGCTTGGAAAAGTAGGACTGTGTCATCAGCGAATCAGACAATTGCGGCACCGATCTCTAGATTACACAACTCATTAATGAATATTAGAAAGAGTGTTGGACCCATGACACTGCCTTGTGTAACCTATGACCTGCCTTTTATAGCTATGCACCTATACTATGTATAGGTACATAGCTGCATTTATTGAGAAATTGATGAAAAATTTGCACACTTGACCTTCAAAATAAGGAGAAGGTCACCGTCTACATGAAATTTCGAAAATTCATACCCATTTCTTTTCCCGTGCAAATCAAGACATTTTTTTTACGCACGATGTTCAAAATAAGAGGAAAATTTCTGTCTAAATCTGATTTCGAAAAACTTCGTGTACCTAAATCGCGGGCAACGGCTTCGGCTAGTGTAACATAAACAGTTCTGCTCAAGTATATCTACTTATCTTAATAAGGTATTGTTAAATTAAGTTTATATTTAAACATGGATCAATAATAACAGAAAGAAAAGTCGATTTTATTCAATTCAAACTCCTAGAAGAAAAAAAAGGAATTTATCTATGATACATACTCGAATGATTTTTTAAAAGACACAATTTTGACGTATGGGAAACAACCTATATAAATAATTAAATTTCAAAAACTGTTTGCCCTACTTTTCCAGCTTTTACATCCAACCGCCGCGCCGTAGCAGTGCAGCATACTCGTCACTTCTTCTCGCTGCTGGAAAGAGCCAAATCAATTCATGGTTTCTAAATCAATTCTCAGAGCCAAATCAATTCATGGTTTCCAAATCAATTCATGGTTTCTTCGCCGCACCAAGAACCTCCACGACGAAAAGAAAGGAATGTTTTGAATTCACATGTGCATGGTCCTGCCAACTCTATTTATTTACGTAGTAGGGGTATTACTGCTAATCGACACATCAATTTTTAACCTCACCAGGACAAGCCTGTGTTCGCTTATTAATTGGCTTTTCGCAATCCACTTATCAATTTGGAGTAATTTGTCTAAACTTTTGCAAAGGGAAACGTACGAATAGCTTCGAATCCCAAAGATGCATAGCACATCGTATAATAGTATACATAGAATCAAACGCATGAAAACATATTGATATAATATCCTTATGATTCCTCAAATTCCATTATCTTCTCCATTGCTTACGTTATCTAGTAATTAAAGTTTCAATTTGTCTAAGAAATAAACAGCTTAACTCTTTTTTAGGGCATTAACATTGAGTAACACTAGACAGACACATACTAACATATGTAGTTTTAAATAATAACGATTCAATGCAGTATAGTATCTCAATCCATTGCACGTATATCGCAAGGAGCGATTTTTATTTTAAGACATGATCCAGCTTATTTGAAACCTTCCTTAAAACGAATCCTAGATGAATTAAAGAAGAAAGTTTTGACCAAGACTTAAGATTTAACTCACGTAAGCGCTGAAGCTTTTTGCCTAACGTGCACGCGCTGATGCTTCTTCAAATCCCCTGACCGCGAGAAACACTTTTCACAGTTTGGGCACGAGTATGGTTTCTCCCCTGTGTGAATTCTCCGGTGAGCTTTTAAGTGAGAAATCTGAGCGAAAGACTGGCTACATTCCTCACACGTGAATGGCCGTTCCCCTGAATGCATGCGCTGGTGAGTAATCAAGTAAGCGTAACGAGTAAAAGACTTTTTGCAGACATCACACGAAAATGGTTTCTCACCAGTGTGCACACGCTGGTGTGTCTTAAAAGAAGATAACTGAGAGAATGTCTGATCACATCTGAGACACGAGTATGGCCGCTCGCCTGTGTGCATTCTGCGGTGTAAAACCAAAGAATTTGAGTGAGCAAAAGCCTTGCTACATACATCACAGACGAACGGTTTCACTCCGCTGTGAATTCGTTGGTGAATTTTCAAAGGACCGGACTGACTGAATAACTGGCCACATTCAGAACAAGAGAATGGTTTCTCCCCTGTATGAATCAATTTGTGTTTTTTCAAGGTATTTCCCCTGTTAAAATTCATGCCGCAAACGTCGCAAGGATACGATGTTCTCGAGTGCGTCTTGCGGTGAGCTTTCAATACTTCCGGGCTATAGAAAGATTCAGCGCAAATTGTACAAACGAAGAGTTTTTCCTTTGTGTGAATGCGGGAATGAAATTTCATTTTGCTGAATGCTGGAAAATTCTCACCGCATACCTCGCAAGGGAAGTTTGGTTCGTATATAACAGTTGGTTCATGTAATACAGGAAATTCGGGGTCAAGAAGTGTTAGAGCTGTTTCGGGGTCTAGAATATTTCTCGTTGTGTCCATTTGTAATGCTTGACTTGGTCCTTTACCAATTGTGTTTGCTTTTGTTGTGCCCGGGAGAGTTCGTAACAATGGTTTGCTGCTTGTGGTGGCCTCGGAGTCTTGAAGTACGGCTCTAAGCTCGCAGCTTTTGAAGTGGGTGAAAAGATCGCCGGGTTCGGTGAAAGACAGGCTGCAAAACTCACAAGTATGGACGTCGGCTGAAAATAAAAATACTTTACACTTAAAGTAATAAATTGTCTTGTGTGTGGGGAGGTTGTTGTAATCCCACACTTCCCACATAGAATACAAATACATACATACAAGTAACTACGAAAAACTAAAATATATTGAATAAGTTAAACTTTTGCACACAGTCTTTGTAACATATATCAATCGCGGAAATTCGAAATGCTGTAAAGGACAAAATGTTCATTGTTCAGGAAAGCGAAAAAAAAGTTTTTTTATTTCATTAAAAATAATCATATCCTCTGTTTTTGTAGATCAATAATAATGAAATATTATTATAAAACAACGTTGAATAGTTCACTACACTCGGTAGTTTTTCCGGTAAACTTCCTCTTAAAATGCACGTCGTAAAAGACGCATTTATTTTCCTAGAAATACTATGACAACACGTATCGAATGAAAGAAAAAATGAAGTAAAATGATATTTTTAACTCATTTATGGATTTATTGTCCTTTACACTTTTACAGCATTTCAAATTTCCGCTAACGAAATAATAAATTTGTAGGTAGTTTTGTGATTAGTAGCTCGCGTAATATTGATTATTTCGATTAGACAGCTCATATCGAATTCCATTCAGCTCAAGCGGTTTCTGGTCCTTACCACTAACTTAGAAATTACTTGCTATCGCTTAGAATTGTCCCGATACGTTCAGCAGATAGGGACGGTGTACGCCCGAACAGAGGGGAAGGGGGGCGGGCGGGACAGATTCTTTGCCGGAATTTGTTAGAAATTATTTAATTTTAAGAAAAGTAGTAATGCGATATTATTTTTTTTAATGCAGATCGATAACCAAACAGTTTTTCTAGGATTACTCAAATTATTGAGTATGTGGTTTAAAAAACAACTTAGATACAGCGTAAAACTCTTGTTAGTGTAAGTGCTTTCCCCCGGTCCGGTACGGAAGTGTTAATGAGGGTGGAAAATTTCCAAATCGAACGCTCAGAAATCACGAACGCTGGAAGCGTTTTTCAATCATTAACGCTATCGCTCGAGGGATAAAAATGCAATATTTTCTAATTATGGTTAGTGAAGTAGTCGTTCCTCATATTTATCTAACTTCTAACTACTAAAAACCTGTCACACTTTCCCACATATTTACAAAATCGATCGACCTAAACAACAGAGAATGATAAACTTTTATTTTTCGGTAATATGGACATACCCGAGTCGCAAGGTTCCTCCTCACTTGAATCAATTTCTTTACTAGATAATGAATTTCCCTCACTCTCAAGATTTTCTTCATCTTTTCCGCTTTTAAAAGAATCCTCAATGTACTCTGGCTTCAAAGATATGTCTTTGGAATCCATTTGATTATTTAATGTAAATCAGATGGTCAAACAATCTGTTTATTCAACCAATTTTCGTCTCAACTCTTAGGCTTGATTTATTTAACGTAGAATTAACAAAATATCGACATACAGCTCGAAAAAACATTGTTTAATTGTTAACTGAACAAGTTTTGTATGAATTACATAAGTTTCATTAAGTATTTCATTACAAAAGTAAGAAAGCTTAAACAATCGATCTGAACCCAGGAATTTGACGTTTACGATATAAATTATTAGCGAAGTTTCTCCTGTCAATAAAATAACCATAGAAAATATCTGCACATAATGTTTTTCAGTGATGGTGAAAATTTTGAATTCGAAATTTTAAATCGAAATTAAGGTATTTTTTGGGCCCATTATTAACTTTTACTTTATACGCCATAATATTTTTCGAAACAACAAAACATTATTATTAAAATTTAAAATAAAATATGAATTAATTATTTTTTACTTGAATGGCATGGCTTGCAGAAAACTCCTTGGGTTGAAAATTGGAAAATGGGAAAAATAATCTTGGAAAATTTGTCTGATAATGAATCGGGAAATTGTATTAAAGTTTTTGAAACAGAAATTTCAAGCTTAGTAATTTTTTTTTATATTATCTCATTGGGGATGCTGTTTGAATTCCAATTATCTTAGGGCTCCTCCACGTAGTCTTAATATAAATATAAATAAATGTTTATTTGTATGTTTTTAACGCGTTCCTAAACCGATCATCCGATTGCGAAGAAACTTTGGTTATTTGATGTGCGCATACCCGCGATTTCTACATAATAGTAAGGTCTGGCGTTATGAAATTACTTCCTATACTATTTTTCAGACTGTGATGAAATTTTGGTTTGTGCGCACGCCCACAAAGGTTTCTCAATATACTGGTGAGCACTGGCGTTATGAAATTTGTATTAAGAAATTATAATAGGTAGCCCGCGAGTTTGAAAATGAGTGTATTTCGCATAGTTTAGCGAGAGGTAGGGAAGTAGAGAGAGGGGAATCCGGCAAGGGGGAGGGAGGACGGAAAGCAGGGAAGGCAAAAGAGTTAAGCAGAAGGGGGGACAGAAGTGCGGGAGAGGAAGACCGGGAAAGTGGAAGAGGAACGCGGGAGAGAAACTCGGGCTGTATCTTTATATATAAAACGAAAAAAAATATTATGGGGAACGGGAACAAATGGGAAAGGATACGCAGGTAGAAACAATGTATATTTCAATTGGCATTGTAACGCACGCCGGAACTTGTAAGGTGAATAAAAAACTAGAGTAGAAGTATTAGATAATTATTGCAATCGAATTTTGTATATAAATGGAAGATAAAACATATTATTATCTAATCTTTTTAATCAAGTATTATCTGAAATTTTATCTTATCTCGTATGACAGATCGTTAATCTTGATTGGATTAACTCTGTTCGATGAGAAGTGATTTTTTCAAAATACAGACGAAAAAATAGTAAAATGTACAATATTTAGCCCACAATCTTAATTTTGTGATCGTTGAACGACTCGCCTTATACACGATTTTTAACGTGCGTAGACACTTGTCGTTTTGCGTACTATTTTTTATACATCCAACTGGCAATACTTGTCAGTTTTCATTTCAATGCAGGGTTGCTAATCCGTGAAGAACTCCCAAAATTGCGGGGAATTTTTAAGATTTTAAACCGATAGGTTATTTTTGTAGGAGAACATTGATTTTGTGAAAATGTAAGGGTTCTATAATATTGGACATTTACGTACAGTACTCTTCTGATTCTGTTCTAATGGGTTAATTAGATAATTTATGCGTATTTAAATTGAATCGAAACTTTCGCAAACGTAAAATCCATGGAAAAAAATGGAATTTAATGCGTTTTTTACTATCTCTTCCGACGAAAATAGTTGACTCTTGTAGTAATGAAGTTGAAATGAAGTGTAGTTTTCATAATCTGTGCCTAGTGCGGCGTGAGGTAAATATTTTGATCGCCAAGTTGATTAGTCAGACATCTCCGAAAAATCTAAATTAAAGTTGTAGTTATATGTAAAAGTGTAATATCTATCTGGTGCAATACTCAGATTACTCATAAACACCACCAAAACAATTATTTATTTATTGACGCCCTACTGGGCTTTTACATATCGAATACAATTTTCGTTTATAACAACAGTATAAAATAAATAAATAAGATTACAAAATATATAAATAACGCATAAACTCAATAAAATAAATAAGAAAATTTAATCTTATGCTAAATTCAACAACTCGTAGGTACAATTCATATACCTACAAACAACAAAAACATTTTTAAAAAATCAAAACACATTAATTTTTACTTAATAACTCTTTGTTTGCATCTTGAATACGAACAATGAAAAAAAAAAAAACTAAAGAAAATCGAAATAAAATAAAATGATTTCTCATTCATTATTAACATCTAAAAAGTGGTGCATCAATATTATGTTAAATTCAGTACACATTACCCACAAAAAATAAACTCATCAATGTTTAATTCAGTTTAATTTTAAAAATTGTAAAGCAGATAAACTTGTAGTGAATTAAATATAAAAGGGTGTTTTCAGAGTTGCGTGTAGTGAATTTATCGCAATATTGATGTTTTTGGGTCATTAAGTAGGTAGTGAATTAAACATTGATGAATTTATTTTTTGTGGGTAATGTGTACTGAATTTAACATAATATTGATGTTTTCTGGGTCACTTGTAGGATATTTCAAAATTTTAAACTAATGTACCGGGCCGTTAATTATTATTTTATATCATTTTAAATATATAAAACACAGGCATGTGTTTAATGTGTAATTGAATGTATGTTGATTTATGGTGAATATTGCTTTTCTCATCATCTCAAGACTGGGTATATGGGAATTGCTGACAAATCAACTGGACGATCGATTTACCAAAAGAAAATCAAAATTTCATTTTGCGGGTAGAATAAATTGTATAGAAGCTTGTCCGAAAATTATGGGGAATAAGGAACTCCAGTGAAAAATATTTTGGCTTTAAAAAAATATGTTCATATAAACCAATAAACGCTGATTTTGAATATTATATAAGTTTTATTAAATAATATTTAACGTAGAGTTTAAAAAAAAATATTAAAAATTCAATTTTAAAACAGTTCATTAAAACACCCTGTCAAGTTGGTATTATTGAATTTGTGAGGCGTGACGTCACCGCGTCCATAATTCTCCAGTCACCGTCATATTTGTATTGAAAATATGACAAGCCATCCAACATTCCGTATTATTGGTTTATAGAGATTTGGACGTATAATAGTTATTGTTTTTTATTAAAACATTATTTAGGCCTAAATAATTCAGTATCAAAAATAAAGTATCTCTATTAGTTTATCTATATTATTTAAAATATTCAAAAACTTTAATTGTACAAAAAACGATCGTCATGCCCAGTAATGTCTTGTAAAACGCTCCAATGCTGAAATTCAAAATGGCCGGTGATAAACAGCTGATTCCAGTTGCCTACAAAATTCATGCTTCGGTTTCCATAATATTGATTTCGATTCGTAAAGCTAAAAAAATAATAATTTCAAACAATTTTTATACCACTCTTCCGTAATAATATTGAAAAATATAATAAATATAACATAATAAATAAATAATTCCACCTAAATAACGTTTTACTTATTGAATAGTTTCAAAGCTTCTTCCATACAAAATCACAACATCTATTGAAAATAACCAAAGCTTTTGGTTATGATGACGTCACACTAGATACGGTGGTTTTCGCGGGATCCTGAAAAATTTTAACTTTGACATTTATTTTAACTATTAAACCAACTACAAAAATAAAAATAAATATGCAGTTATTTAAATTAGAAGGTCATTATTCATTTTAAAATATAAAAAATAAATTGGACTGGAGTTCCTTATAGTTATTTTATTCTACCTAACTTGGGGATTTTATAACATATGTATTGGCAACTCTGTTTCTGTCATTTCTGACAGTGACAGACGAAATTGTAAACTGTGATGTTGATAGCGCGAATCTACATTAATTTTACTATTAATCTACTAAAGTAATAGTCGTGTGAAACGACAATGTCTTTCCCTAAGATAGAAGGTTATATGGTAGTCGAGAAACTTGGTTCCGGATCATATTCCACTGTATATAAAGCCTTCAATAAGGTAAGTCGTCATCGATATGTTCATCTTATGATATAATTTGATCTCCTCCACAAATGATCTCAACCGGTCCCTCTCTATTCTTCTACATTCCTCTTACACTTGCAAGAGTTACTACTGCTAAATCATTTTTTTTTACATTTACTCCACACAGGAGGCCCTGAGGAAAAAATAATTTCCCTCAGGGCCTATGTCATCTTTGAGGATGCTGTGTGGAGGGTGTTTTTGAGGAGAGGAAGGAGTGAACATGGGTCTTGAAGAGACCCATATTGTAGGAGGGAGGAAACACAGAGGCCGGCAAATCGTTCCACAGCCGAGCTGTTGAACTCAAGAACGAGTCGTAGAAACGACCCGTTCTCATGTGACTAATGTCAACCGTGTACAAATGTTGAGCGCGCGTTTGGCGTGTTTCCCGACTATGCACCGGTGCCGAGGGGATCAATGACGCTAGTTCCTCGGAGCATCTTCCATTGTAATACCGGTAGAACAAGGACAGCATTCCCACCTGGCGCCTGTGCTCTAAAGATTGCAATCCGTTAGTTAAATTAGGAGAATCTATCAAACGGACCGCCCGTTTCTGCACAGAGTCAAGGGTTTTTTTCAGGTATTTTGGGGCTCCAGACCAGAGGTGGCTGCCAAATTCAACCGTGGGGCGCACTTGCGATTTGTACAGGGCTAGCAGTTGTGTACTATTAAAGTATCTGCGTGCCCTGTACAGTATGCCCAGTTTCTGAGAGGCTAACTTAACTCTGGCCTCGATGGAGCCCCCGTACCTGAGCTGGTCACTTAGAGTTACACCAAGCATATCAATGGAAGGCCTGTTCGGGAGAATGCTTCCGTTGAAGGAGACTAGATTATCATTTCGATCCCTTTTAGACGTGATCAGACATGATTGGGTCTTTGAAACATTAAATTCGACGAGGTTATTCTTACCCCAAGAGGAAACACTCTCGAGGTAACCGTCCATTCTTTGTTTCAAAGCCCTCCGAGCCATTGGGGTTTGTGAGCCCTTTGGAGGTTTGTCAAACAAAAAGCTATCATGGACTGTACTGTCGTCCGCGTAGCAATGAATCGGTGCACACGTCAAGAGGTCATTGATGTGCAACAAAAACAAAGTCGGAGACAGAACCGATCCCTGTGGGACGCCAGCATTTATCGAATGCGAGGAAGAGGTGAAACCATCAGCAACCGCCTGAATCGACCTCTCCCTAAAAAAGTCGGCAATCCACATACACAAGGATGCGGGAAGTCCGTAAGAAGGCAATTTGTTGACAAGCCCTCGGTGCCAAACCCGGTGAAAGGCCTTGGAAATATCCAGTGAAACCGTTTGGGTTTCACCAAAACGTTCCAGGCACCGCCCCCAAACATGCGTCACATACGCGAGAAGATCACCGCACGAGCGGTTCCGCCGGAATCCGTATTGACGGTCGTTAATAATTTTGTTCTTCTCGAGGTATGTGAGCAGTTTGTCGTTGATCACACGTTCCATCACTTTTGACAGAACAGATGTGATCGCTATGGGGCGGTAGTTGGCCGGGTTGCCTGCATTTACCTGCAGGTAAATGCAGGCAACCCGGCCATGCCCATGCCCGGCCATGCCCAGGCATTTACCTGCAGGTGGTTCAAAACCGAACTCAGAAATGTTTTTGGACTTCCATGGGACACTCATATCACTCTGCTGCGTAAAGAGACTGGTTGAGAGAGGTCTTTTGATCTCCAGCCAGAAGCCCTTGAACAAATTGCCTTGCACCATAGTTGGAGGGATGGATTCATACGTCTCTACCCACCCTTCATACCTTTTTCCTTCCCAGAACTTCCTCTCCTTCCTTAAAAAAGACCTGGTAAATATTTACCTAATAGGGACACGCTTAATATGCACTTTTTATTTCAAAAACACTTAATATCAGTTAGATAGTCGGGAAACACGCCAAACGCGCGCTCAACATTTGCACACGGTTGACATTAGTCACATGAGAACGGATCGTTTCTACAACTCGTTCTTGAGTTCAACAGCTCGGCTGTGGAACGATTTGCCGGTCTCTGTATTTCTTCCCTCCTACATGACCCATGTTCACTCCTTCCTCTCCCCAAATCTCCCGGTACACAGCATCCTCAAAGATGACATAGGCCCTGAGGGAAATTATTTTCCTCAGGGCCTCCTGTGTGGAGTTAATGTAAAAAAAAAGGTAATAATGAGAAGTAAGTATTTCAGTTCCGGAATTGGAAAATATTGCATTTTAGTAGATATTTATTAAAAAACAGACAATTTCACATCTTTTCTTCACGCCATGTTTTGATATAATAATATTAAAATAGCTTTTAAGGCTAGTTTTTTTTTCCTTTTTTAATTAAACCCAAACTAAGAACCTAAGAACCTATTTTAGGATCATGTGTTAATATTTTGGATTAAATAAGAGAAGAAAAAAAGCTAACCTTAAAACTTTGACATCAATGACAATGGCCGCCAAGCGAAAAATCGTTTTTAATTTTAACGAAATAACTATTAAAATTGGAAATCTGGAAACTGAAATACTTACTTCCCAATATTATCTAACTGATGTTAAGTGTTTTTGTAATAAAAAGTGCATATTAAGCGTGTCCCTATTAAGTAAACATTTACCAAAGACCCTCCATCCGGCATTCTCTAAAGTGACATATGTCCTAAGGGTAATCCAGTAGTTTTATGCATGCCTTTGGAGTGATATCACTTCCTGAAATAGTTATTGGGGAATTATCAATGTTACGCTGACGTCTGCTTGTGGCGGCCCAGAGAAACTCAGTCTTTGCAGGATTTAATTTCAATCTATTTGAGGTCATCCAGCGAGTGATTGCTTCTAGACACTCAGTTATGCGATTTTTAAGACTGTCTATTTCTTCTGGTAAGCAGTAAAAGTAAACTTGCTGGTCATCAGCGTAGCAGTGGGATAGAAGACCAAATGATTCGATAATTTTAGCGACATCATTTGTGAAGAGGATGAAGAGAAGTGGGCCCAGAACAGACCCCTGGGGAACTCCAGATGAAAGGGTTGCATATTTAGATTGGTTTTTCCCCACTTTTACGGTTTGTAAGCGGTTGTCCAGGTACGACTTCAGCCAGTTCTTAACACCGCAGTTTAAACCAAAGGATTCTTCTAATCGTTTAATAAGGAAATTATTACAGTTCTTATGTGCCTTACCTTGTCTGGCACAGTAATAATATTGTTGTTTTCTGTTTTTCACAGGACGGTAAGAGAGATTGTGCAGCCATAAAATGTATTGAACGATCCATTATGAAAGGTTCTGCAGTAGAAAACTTGATCACAGAAATTCGACTCCTTAAAACTTTGAATCATCCGCACATCGTCAAGATGAAAGACTTTCAATGGGACGAGAGGTAACTATATTAATTTCTTAACCCATTGACCACAGAATTAATGAGCTAAAAAATTGGCCTTCACCACTGAATTAATTTTGTACTAAAAATTGAAAACCTGCATTGATGTACTAAATCTATTGTAACTTTTGAACTATATATTCAAATTGATTAATTTCTTTAATTTTGTTTACATATTTGATTAAAGTAAAGAAAAACATAAAAATAAAAAATTTTAAACTACTAAAATATGTGTAAATAAGAATACAAACATAACCTTATCTTCTTTTCGTAGGTTTTTTTCACATTTTTATTCATAAAGTTACAAAAGAACATAATATTTACAAATCAAACATTAATATTTTTTGTTTTTTACATTCGTGTATTCTATTAACCAATAAAATAATTTGGTAATATAGTCCTCAAAGCAATCAGGGACGTGCAGGGTCACTGCCAAAAGCCTAGAACCACTCGCAATTTTGAAGGAAATTAAATGGCGGCTGACTGCATACAAAACTTGGAACACAAATATCAGGAAAAAAACAAAAGAAACATTTATTGCCAATTCAACAAAATGAATAAGTAATTACCTACAGAGCGTTAGAAAAATTTTTTTTTTTCCAAAAAGTCGCTGTCGTGCTGGTTTTCCGTTTTTCGGCGGAACTACTCTAGGCCGGCGGCTCGCCGGGGTTTGTGGTCAAGTACCTAAGTTCCACACCCGGCAGGCTGCCGGGGTTCCACACAACTATTTTATCACACATTCCTTGACGCATTAAATAAAAATTCTACGTTAACTCCACTCAGGAGGCTCTGATGACAATAATTTCCTTCGTGGCCTGTGTCATATTTTGGGATGATGTATGGTTGTTCTTTTTGAGGACAGTAAGGAATTAATGTTGTAGGAGGGAGGAAACCCAGAGGCCGGCAAATCGTTCCACAGTCGACCTGTTAAATTCAAGAACGATTCGTAGAAACGACCTATTCTCATGTGACAAATGTCAATCATGTACAAATGTTGGGCATACTTTTGGCGTGTTTCCCAACCATGCATTAGTGCTGAAAGGATCAATGACGCTGGTAATTCTTCGGAGCATCTTCCATTAAAATACCAATAGAATAAGGATGCATTCCCACCCCACTGTCTATTTGCTACTATCTTATTATTATTCTGTAATTTACTATTTTGATATATTTGTTTACTATCCAACCATCAAGTAACAATAAATCATTGGTCAAAATGGTTCAGTCAAAATGATTGGGTCAAAATGATCAGGTCAAATTGATCGGGTCAAAATGATCGGGTCAAAATGATCGGGTCAAAATGATCAGGTCAAAATGATCGGGTCAAAATGATTGGGTCTAAATTATTGGTCTAAATCGGTGGTTTTAAACCTTTTTGACCCTGGGTACCCCTTGACTCCTACTACAAATTTGTTGTACCCCGTACCGTGTATCTATCTTGTGTACACGTGTAATGAAAAACATGTTTCATTTGCAATTTTTTAATACTCTCATTTTTACATGAATCTAACAATCAAATTTACACGCCGGAATATTTAAACCACACAATGTATCTACCACGAGCAAATACAAAGCAAATCGAATTAATTATCGGAGGTATGAAAAATTCCAAGACTCCAGGCATAGATTTAATTCGTGTGTATGATTTGAAAAAACATGTGAAATTACTTAGTCCTATAATCGCCCACTTAATTAACAGAATAATTGATACGGGCCATATTCCCGATGAACTAAAATATAGCATTGTAAGGCCTATCTTTAAAAATGGAAATCACTCTTTAATAAACAATTACAGGCCGATTTCCTTACTTCCTGCATTAGAAAAAATCTTAGAAAAATATATATCAATAAATCTAGATAAATACTTAAATAAGCTGAGTATTATTGATGAATGCCAGTATGGCTTTCAAAAAAATAAAAGTTGCGATAAATTGCTCGAAAAATTTTCTAATCATATAAATTCACAACTAAACTGTAAACAACATGTATTGGTTCTATTTATTGATTTCTCAAAAGCCTTCGACACACTTAGCCATATACAAATAATTAAAGTACTTGAATTTATAGGGATCCGGGGTAAACTCCTCTTATTCTTTAAAAACTATTTGTCAAATAGAAAAATGAGTGTGAAGATTTTAAATATAATTAGTAAATCAAGATACATCAAATCAGGAGTACCGCAAGGGTCAATTCTAGGTCCAAAATTATATATTATATATGTAATTGCTATGTGTAAGATTTTCAAAAAAGCTCGTCGATTCATTTTTGCTGATGATACTGCTCTTGTTGTATCAAATGAAAATCCTGAAATTGCTATACAAGAATTGCAAAGAGGTTTTAACGAGCTTCTCAAATGGGCTCATGATGTAGGATTAATTATTAATGTTAAAAAAACCAAATGCATGTACATAAAATCTCCAAGTTTGAAAATGTGGAATGTTCCTAAAATAACCGCTCATAGCTTTAACTGTATACATAGAGGAATTGTTAATGTTTGTGACTGTGAAAAAATAGATTTCACAAATGAATATACTTATCTGGGAATAATTGTTGATAACAATTTTAAGTGGGATAAACAAGTGGCTAAAATTTGTAACCAGCTCAGATCCTTAGCTAGTAACTTTTACAAATTAAAATTTATTTTGCCTCATTGTACTCTTAAACTCATATATTTTTCTATGGTCGAATCCATCCTTAGATATGGTATTCGAACTTGGGGTCATGCAAGCACTACTTACATTAAATATATTGAAAATTTACAAACCGCCATAATAAAAAAAATTGTCACAACTAAGATTTACAAACAGAGACATAACTTAAAATTACTGTATGGCTCAGAGAGCCTACTTACAATAAAAGGTCTCCACTGGTTCACTACTATTATGGATAATATGGGGGAAAGCCCTTACAAACACCTACTTGTACACAAACATACCACAAGATTTAGAGAAGGAAAGGGCCTAAAAACTCCTCGAATATTAAATAAATATGGAAGCCGTACTCTTGAATATCTAATACCAGTGATTTTCAATAAAATCAATAATAACATAAAATTTGAAAAAAATGAGAGACTAAGTCCTAAAATGATAAAACTATGGTTAATGAACGAAAACTCCATGTATCTTTGAATATCTTAATATAGCTGCCTAAATATCTTTTATTAGGTAGGTATATTGAAATATCTTATATATTTATAGTTGTAAGTTAAATTATCTAATACTACTATCTATTCTAATGTTTCCTTAAAACTTTAAATGTATTTACAAAATTTTTCTTAGATATTTTATTATGAATGTTTAAATTGTTAGAACCTGCAGACAAGCTGCTATATGACAGCTTTGTGGGTATACAAATTCTTGTACAAAATGTTTTTCTGTAATTTAATAAATAAAATAAAAAAATTTAAAAAAATCACACAAATACAATTAAATTAATTTTATACAGAGTGTAACACCACTTGGTCATTTTTAACGAATGATTTTACATGCAAAATTGAACAAACCTACATTCGAAACCCACAATATTGTGTAATTTTGCTTCGCGTACACCCCAAGGGGTGCGTGTACCACAGGTGTACACTGGTCTAAATGATCGGTCAAAATGATCGGGTCAAAATGATCGAGTCAAAATGATTCACCCAGGATTATTTGTTAGTGCATATTTTGGCATTGAAAGTACATTTTTTTTCTTTCTAGATACGTTTACATTATTATGGAATTTTGCAACTACGGGGACCTCTCCAAATACCTCAAGAAAAATGTGGTTCCAGAATATTTATGCAAAAAACTACTAAGACAGCTGGCTTTGGCCCTTCAAGAAATGCGACAAAGAGGTGAGTCTTTCGTTTCTTTGGCTACCGCGTGTCAGTGATAAATTCCTTGACTCTGGACTGAATGGTGACTGGTTCGAAACCTGTCTTAAACCTAGCAAGATAACCTTATGTTTTAGTATTGAAAAGATAAACACGTGCCTGAGAGGCGCACAGTTTAAAAAACCGATTTATTAACAAAATCAAACAATTTTACTTTATTTTTATAACTTCAATAAAGTGTTACATTTTTAAGAAGTAAATAAACACAAATATATTTTATTATTTTTTAAATTTAAGGCTGGCTTTACATTCGTATTTTTTTCCCGTAATTTGCTCGTGTAAGTGAATTATGGCCAAATTACCAATGTAAACGACACCAAAAGTCACTTAACGTAATTTAAAGCATGTTACAGAACTTCTTCTCCCGGAAGTTTTTTGACAGGTCTAATCGCGTCCGCGCGAAATTACAGCCTTCTCACAGCTTATAAAATCAATTTGATAAGCTGAGGGACTTTTTGTAAGAAATAGTACCAAAATGCGCCGTTGCGAAATGTCAAAAACCAAAAGACATTTGTTTTTATTGGATTTTTTTCTTATAAAACTAGTATTTATTTCCACTTTTTTGAGTTTTCTGAAAATGAGCATCCTTCTATTCAATTATCGGTCCAAACCTTTCTAATCTCAATGTTTCTGTTTTTTAAATTACGTATTTGAATACGAAGTCGGTTGCAGTCGGCAGCTGTCAGGTAGCTGTCATTCGAATAAAATGAAAGAAATCCATTAATTTTCGCCTTTGACGGCACAAAAGTGCGTGGAGAATTGTTCAATTAAAGCCAAAATCTATTTCAGCACTTTATTTGGTTCTTTTCGTCTTTATTGACAAAATCGCGTAAATTTGACAGTAGCATGTCGTTGTTGAAAGGAAGCCATCTTACCGCAAATACAGATGTAAACGGTCGCATGAGCAGTTACACAGGTCGAACTTCCGAAAAACTTCCGTGATCATTAATTGCCACAAGTCAGATTCATATGTAAACGCTCCTGGGAGTGACCTGTCAAAATATTACGTAATCCGTAATTTTTAATTACGAGTGTAAAGCTAGCCTAAGGAAATATGTAAGGTTTTACAAAAAGTAACAGAACTTAGAGTTTTGCCTTCTTAGAAACTTCTAGACCAGTGTAGAACATTCGAGAGTATTCAAGAGCATTTCACAGCATCCCAGAACATCCTGGAATGTTCGGGGATAGTCTGGAATGTTCAGGAACATCCCGGATATATATTTTTTTGTAATATAATTTTTTTTAATGCAAACATAAAAAAGTATTGCAAATGACCCACCTTACGTTTTTCCTAATTAAAAATACTGATTAATTAAAAAATAAAAACGCATGCATAAAGTTGTAAAATTTTATGTAAAAAATAATTAATAAAATATCCAAAGTTTCATAAGTTTTTTTCAAATTGCGATCGAAAACTTTGGTTTCATAAATGTGTACATTTGAATCATTTTGCAGTTATCTTTTAGATTTGTATGTAAAGCGTGTTTTTTTCTCTTTCTAACACTGTTCAATTTTTTCTAACAACAATTTCTGTGAGACCTATGTGAGTTGTTCCGAAAACTGAACAAATTAATCTGACGGGTTAACAGTAAGTCTGTTTTTAACCGATTTGTAAGAAAAATTAGCCATAGAATAAAGTAGGATAGAGCTGCTTGTGTTGCGATGGAGGACATAGCTAGCAGAGAATTGAACACGCCTCACCATAGTGGAAACCACAGCTTTAGACCACACGGCTACTAGTATTTGTTTTCTTGTTTGTTGCAGGAATTGTGCACATGGATCTGAAGCCTCAAAATCTACTGCTACATAAATCTGTCACAGAAGACATTATACTGAAAGTAGGAGATTTTGGGTAAGTCCTATTCGCTGATATCAGAAAAATAGATCTGCCGGAAGGCCAGGCTTCCCGTATTTCTATCGATTTATTACGTATTTTCCCTAAACACTTATTTTTTTTTAAACCGGTTAAATGCCAAGGGAGGAAACCTGTAAATTTCGCAAAGTTTCGACTTTGACGTAATATCTTGTGAGTTTATTTTGTGCTATCGTATATTATATTTACCGAAACACTTTCCTTGAACAATAAACTATGCATAAAAACAACATTACTTGCGTTTATTTTACGAATTGATAGATTTTCGATCTTTTTCATGACCTACGATACTCGCAATTTGACAGCTTAAATCAAGGGAAAAATAAATACCAAGGGAGGAAACCTGTAAATTTGGCAAAGTGTCGACTTTGACGTAATATCTTGTGGGTTTATTTTGTGCTATCGTGTATTATATTTACCGAAACACATTCCTTGAACAATAAACTATGCATGAAAACAACATTACTTGCGTTTATTTGATGAATTCATATGTTTTACGATCTTTTTCACGACAATGACACAACCGAACTTGACAGCTCAAAAGCTCCGATAAAACCCGGCCAGTGATCATAGATACAGTGAAACCCTCTTAAACCGGTCAAATGCCAAGGGAGGAAACCTGTAAATTTCGCAAAGTTTCAACTCTGACGTAATATCTTGTGGGTTTATTTTGTGCTATCGTATATTATATTTACCGAAACACATTCCTTGAACAATAAACTATGCATAAAAACAACATTGCTTGCGTTTATTTTACAAATTGATAGGTTTTTCGATCTTTTTCTTGACCTACGATACTCGTAGTTTGACAGCTCAAATCAAGGGAAAAATGAAGGGTCGATGTCATGGATAAATTTAATAAAATTTATTAGGATATCTCTTACGTCAAGAACAAGAATGCCCCAAACGATTCTGACCTTGTCCTTCCTACATTTTCTTTATACATAAGGATTAAAATCGCATTCTAAAAAAAATTTTTTAAATTTTGTTTCACGCGCGTTGGCGCGTTGGCGGCACGTTTAGCGAAAAAATTTGTTAACTTCGACCTTTTCAAACATGCTTTATTGTTAAAGTATGAAAGAGCGAAGACGGTTTACATATAGTTCCCGTGAAGGCCACAGGCCCATTGTGCTATCTCCTATTTTACCTCATTCCTTTGGCAGTAACCCAGTCCCTTTTATTAAAGTTCGCCAGGATTGTCATTGGGATAAAGCTAAAATAATAATAATAAAGTTTTATTCCAGATTACCATATGATTGTACATATTTATATAATATATTTTATAACATATTTTAATACAACAGATTTTTTTTTAGAACATAGAATAGGAAAAAAAAACAAAATAAAAATAAAAAAAATTAGAATTAAAAAATAAATAAATAATCAATCCTATTGATTCTATTCTTCAAGCTCGGGCCCAGCGCTCACTCAGGAGTGGGGTTTGGTGCTGGAATGCTGTGGTCACCACTGCATTGTCGGAAGCCATTAGCCGCATCCTGGCTCCAGTGACCCGATGTCTCATTAGACCGGCTAATCCGTGCAATCCTAGTTCAGCGAACATTGTCGATACACTGCTATATCTTCTGATTCCAAATATAATTCTACATGCATCATTATATTGGATCCGGAGTCGTTCCATTGAGGTGGTTCAGTAGTTACACCATTTTTCGTATATAGACTAGTGCAAAATGCATTGAACAATGTTTTTTTTACAAGGTTACTGCATTGGAAAAATCTTCGGGCAATCATATTGGACAATACACTGATACTTCTCCTCTGTCGTTCAATATCACCATCATCCGAGAGGTCTTCAGTGAAGATGTGACCCAAGTATTTTACATTCGTTGATGTGCTTATGTTTTCCTCATTGAGTTGTATGGGGAACATCTTCTCGAGAGTTTTTCCATGGTGGAATGCGATTATTTCCGTCTTCTTGGGGTTGTACATCATGTTGTGGTCGTTTGCATATTCTTCACAAATTTTTAATATATCTTCTGGTTCCACAAATGTGTCTTCCCAGGTCTCATTTCTCGTCTTCACTCCTCTTTGGTTCCCTGAAGGCCCTACAAGGGAAGAGGGCTTCTTCTCTCCTCTCCACTCCTTAGTTCCCCGAAGGCTCCATGACAGAAAGTTCACCTTGTAACAATGATAATTGTTACTTTTATATCAACCTACCAAAATCACTTCTCTGCTCAGGCTGGAACCCTAAAAACAATGATCAAATGGTGTCCCAGGATCGCCATCAAGCAAATATTCAAAAGTAAAAGCAACTAAGGGTAGATTTAAAATCAACACTCACATTGTTAAGAACAATTAATATTTATTCACAAAGTATGCGAGCAATTCATTTATAAAATTATTACTTAATTAGGTATTTCTAATAGAGACATCAGACTATGAATAAATATATTAAGATTAACTCAGGGGTGGCCTTCTAGAAAACATAAATCTAAAAGATGTTAGAATCTGCTGCGTCATCGTTACATGTACCGACATATTTGAAAAGCTACAATATCAAACCTGGTTGTGAGTGCCATACTCATGTGAAGCATGAGACACTAATATAAACATGGTAATTCACTAAACAAAATGCTATAAAATATTAAACATGATCGACTAACAAGAAACGAATAATTCTCACGGACTCCGTCACACCAAATCTGCAAGGCTCGAACACCGTGTCTTCCCCAAGAGAGCTCAGCTGGAACTGGCCGCGCCGAAAGAGACCGCTCCCACGTTCTCTCTCTTACACACCAACACGAAGTGTTGGCAGCAGTAAAATCGTCGCGTGTAGGTACTGTTATCAACCTGTTATATTACCCTCCCACGAAAAGCGAAATTTTCATCAGAAAATTTCGGACGCCTCCTGGCGGACGCCTCCTGGCGTTGAAACCCAGTATGGACATTCTGCAGATCATGCCTAATGTTGATCCAAACGGTGGAGAAAATGAATGAAAGATTTTTCTATAGAATGTAGTCCATGGAAACGCAGCGTGACCGATGAAGAGTGATGAGTCATGATGACAAACACCAAAACATCTCAGGTGGAATAATGCCTTCCGGTAGTGAGGTATAATTGTAGCGGACCTCTTCTACGCTCCACTCAGTAGCGGTAATTCCAAGAAGATAGGTGTCCAGATGAAAGTACCAAATTGTTCTGAGTATTTCAAAGGAAGCGTTGAATCGAACTCTTCCTTCACCAGGTGCTGCAAGTGGGTATGTTGATTGGCAATACTGGATCCAAAACACTAATCACCGACAGGTCCGAAGGAGTGATCAGAAGACATCCATCTCAGTCTTGAGCCAGAATTGAATAATACAGTCCAGCGACAACAGAAGCTTCATCAGAAATGAAATTGGCAGACAATGTTTGTAACAGGAACTATCTTGAGCCTCTTGAAAAGCGCTAGCGTAACATACTCGCGGGGAGGAGGAGGTGTGATAACTAACCCAGAATACTCTGTATCTCTTGAAATCTTGAAAATCCACTGCATGGAGGTCCACATCTTCTTCTTGTGAGAAAATTCGCTAAACTAATCTACTGCCTAGCTATAGAATTACCAATATAAAAACAAGTGATGCTAAGAATTTATAGTGCTGCTGTAAAATTGTAAAAATTACTGAACTACTGAAAATTAACAAAAAAATATTGAAGCCTAAACTCAATATGACAGAATAATTGAAATATAATTAAAAATTAACAAACTTAAAATTGAGACATCTCTTGAAAAACTCTGAAAGCCTAACCACCCCAGACACAAACCAATAAGATTTATACTAAAAAATCTAAGAACTTGCAATAACCGACTGAAGGTGTCAGTGAACTACCTCAATAGAGATAAAAATCAATATTTAATATTTAATTAAATCAAATAGCGTAATCATGAAAAAATATAATTATCTCTTCCTTGCCACCTCTGACGATCACAAGGTAAAACAAAATAGAATTGAACAATATTAGGAAATCAAATAAGTCGAGAAAAATGTCCTCGAGCTCAAAAGACAAGATTCTCAAGTTAAATGATGTCACCATATTGATTATGAAACATGTCTATAGTCGAAAATGTTAATATGTAATTATCCGGAATTGAAGAACATACGAAGATCAGCTCCCACCACATCAATCATGAAAATAACACCCGAAGGAGAGCTAGAGATATGAAAACACCTTAATATAGTTAATATCCATAGTACTGAATTAATAAACATGCAATCTAATAAAATTTACTGTAAAATAGCACATTGTAAGAGAGCAAAAACCAGATTAATGACATTTAATATGAAAATTAACCAAGAGGGTGATTCCTAAATCGTAATAGGTATTTTACAGCTCCTGAGACTTTCTTGTGAAAACTCTTGGCTAAAATTCCTAGAAATTATACAACCAACATAATCAACTTACATAAATGATACCAAACTAATTTTTAAATTATCAGTAATGAAAGTAGATCAAAACACCGTCACTTATCACATTAAAAAAAAAACTCATTCCAATAAAATTTACACAAAACAAGTGTTAATCATCCTTCCCCGTTGAATATGACATAAATCAATTATACATTAATTCGCTACATAATACTATGACAAGACAAGACAACATGTAAGACGAACAATGTCTAAACAAAATTATGCAACATGTGGTGGACATGTATGCACACAAACTACCCCCACAAAATGTCAGAAGTAGACACAAATCCTTCATCACATTTTGAAAAGAAAACCCCCCTTTAAAACCAAGATTCATTGAAAACCTCTGAACGAGATGAAACCAAGAGTCTTCCCTACACATATAGGTACAAAACTACATTTTAACTTCCCCAAAATGAAAAAAAACCCAAAATATGGAATTCAAAATTCTTAATAATATGCCAACAGAAACGAATCTACCCTCCTCTTAAGAACAAATCGATTAAGCAAAGGGTTCTTTCGTCTCCTGCGCTTGAAAGTAACTCGTCATCCGAGCTTACATACAACGGTCAATTCAGAAGAATTGTGTGTGCAACTCAGAGGCAGGAAAAGTACCGGCATGGAAACACACAAGAAAAGCGAACGAACTCAGAGGATTTTCCAGCAGGAAGAAATCATGGAACGTGCTCAAATACCGAAAACGCAGCAAATAAGAAAATCTCGTGAAACCATACCACAGAGCATTAAAGCTAAAATTTAATGTTTAACCCGAGTTCCCTAATACAAATATCCTATAATAACTTGCGGACATTAAATAATCCTGATAAAGAAATTCAAATATATCCCATTAAATTGCATTTCAATCAATAGATCACTAGCTAAGATTCCAACCAATTCTGAATAGAAATATTAAAAGGAACCATTTGTTATGTTTACCGTAATGTGTAACTGTTAAAAAAAACAAAAGATGGCAATAATCAATGTTTATCCAAAATATAATTAAAAGAAGGTAATAATAAGCGAAGACTGGAACCAAAATATTTAGTTTTGAATAATCCAATAGATGGCATTGACGTAAATAATTAATTTAAAAGATTTAGCAAATGATTAAATTTAAGATGTGAAAATTAATGTTAAATACCCAATTAGATGAAAACTTAAAAAAAAAACTACGAACCTGATAAAATCAAATAAAATAATATGTGCTTTCTACGTTAGTACCACTTTATAGCGAATAAAATAAATTGTAATATTTGAAAAATCCAGAACAAAGAAAATTAAAATTTGAAAACCCCAGCAACAATTACATATTAAATTTAATTAGGAGACCCCAAAATGTTCGATGGAAGTTATTCACCATAATGAAAACTTTTCAAGTCCTTGTTCATGAAACGCAATCAGAAATAGTTGAAAAATTCCATCAAAGGAGAAAAAAAATTGTATAAAATATTGTCCCAAAAGAAGATATTGACTTTAGCAAGGAACTTATCTTTCTTAATAAAAACATGCACAAGAAAAATTCATCGATAAACCCAAAACAACCCGGACAATGAATTATAGAATTTAAGAAAATTGAAAAACAAACTTTAGTTGCCTTGCATTATCAGGTCAGCTGGAAATCTGCAGAACCCAACCGTTCACGACGTCATGTGATCAGAAGAATACCCGAAGAATCCAAGAAGTCTGAAATGCACGTTTGGTTATATTTATTAAAGTTGAAAGATAAAATCTGAATATAAATGAGAACCAAAAAATAAAGGGAAATAATTCATTATTAATGTAAAAGACCACCTTGTAAAATTTTTTAAAAGTTGGGTAGACTGAAAAATTTTATTAGTTTAATCATTAGAATTGCAATGATAACCTAAAAGAAGGTAGGAAAAAAAAATTTTATCACATGTGATCATATACTGAAATTTTTATGTAGGTTTTGATAACATTGTTAACAATCACAGTGAAATAATTACAACAAAATTGTTGAGGTAAATTAGTAGATAAGATAAAATATTGCCGCCAAAATAATTGGAACCAAGATTTATGCCATCAAATCAAATATAATGTTAAAAAAAATTAGCTCAGCTATAGTTACATGAAATTAGCTTGTAAAATTAAAAATGAACTTACTAAGTTTCCATCAGAAAGTTGAAATGCTAGATGATTGAATCTGCATAAAATAAACCCCGTCCTATCAGCTGATCGTACTATATGTACCATTTGTGAACCGGTGTAACCAATGGCGGTGAAGATGAACAATCCATTTTAGAAGTCGATTGTTGTCGCATTGCTTCGCCATTGTTTCTTTAGCTTTCGCTTGGCTCCTTGTGACAACCGGTTCTTCCATCCCTAGCTAATAGGAAGGTAGAAAAAAAAATTAATACATGCAACTAAAAAAATTTTGTAACAAATTATTTCAGCCATGCAGTCCAATCCAGAATTCTATTCAAAAAAGAAAAATTTCTGAGTGATGCCAGCGAACTGGGCATCAAAACAATTATAAGAGACGATAAACGTCTTGAGCAACAGCTGAGATCATGTACAAATTATGAATTTAAATTAAACTGGAATTTACTAGAAGCAGCTGTGTTCGGGCCTTGCAGACACGGAAACCGCGGGAATAAGCCGCCTTGAGAGTCGATCTAGTTTGTAAAATATTAACAATAACGTACATTATGATACTATGACACAGCAGAAAAGAACATTTCGAAAGCCGTTGGGCGCCATTTTGTAACAATGATAATTGTTACTTTTATATCAACCTACCAAAATCACTTCTCTGCTCAGGCTGGAACCCTAAAAACAATGATCAAATGGTGTCCCAGGATCGCCATCAAGCAAATATTCCAAAGTAAAAGCAACTAAGGGTAGATTTAAAATCAACACTCACATTGTTAAGAACAATTAATATTTATTCACAAAGTATGCGAGCAATTCATTTATAAAATTATTACTTAATTAGGTATTTCTAATAGAGACATCAGACTATGAATAAATATATTAAGATTAACTCAGGGGTGGCCTTCTAGAAAACATAAATCTAAAAGATGTTAGAATCTGCTGCGTCATCGTTACATGTACCGACATATTTGAAAAGCTACAATATCAAACCTGGTTGTGAGTGCCATACTCATGTGAAGCATGAGACACTAATATAAACATGGTAATTCACTAAACAAAATGCTATAAAATATTAAACATGATCGACTAACAAGAAACGAATAATTCTCACGGACTCCGTCACACCAAATCTGCAAGGCTCGAACACCGTGTCTTCCCCAAGAGAGCTCAGCTGGAACTGGCCGCGCCGAAAGAGACCGCTCCCACGTTCTCTCTCTTACACACCAACACGAAGTGTTGGCAGCAGTAAAATCGTCGCGTGTAGGTACTGTTATCAACCTGTTATAACCTCCTTTTGGTTCCCTAAAGGCCCCACAAGAGAAGAGTTCATGGAGGTGGCCTCAGCTCTCCTCTCCACGGCTTCTCCTCTTCATTCCTCCTACAGGCCCCATGAAGGAAGTCCACAAAGGTGTCCTCAGCACTCCCAAGTTCCCAAAAGGCCCCTAGTTTTTTTTTTTTTTTTTACATTAACTCCACACAGGAGGCCTTGAGGAAAATAATTCCCCTCAGGGCCTATGTCATCTGGGATGCTGTGTGGAGGGTCTTTTTGAGAAGAGGAAGGAATGAACATTGGTCTTGAAGAGACCCATGTTGTAGGAGGGAGGAAACACAGATGCCGGCAAATCTTTCCATAGCCGAGCTGTTGAACTCAAGAACGAGTCGAAAAAACGACCCGTTCTCAAGTGACAAATGTCAACCGTGTACATATGTTGGGCGCGCGTTTGGCGTGTCTCCCGACTATGCACCGGTGCCGAAGGGATCAATGACGCTAGTTCCTCAGAGCATCTTCCATTGAAATACCGGTAGAACATGGATAGCATTCCCACCCGACGCCTGTGCTCTAAAGATTGCAACCCGTTCGTTAAGATGGGAGAATCTATCAAACGGACCGCCCGTTTCTGCACAGAGTCGAGGGTATTTTTCAAGTATTTTGGAGATCCAGACCAGAGGTGGCTGCCAAATTCAACCGTGGGGCGCACTTGCGATTTGTACAGGGTAAGCAGTTGTGTGCTATTAAAGTATCTGCGGGCCCTGTACAGTACGCCCAGTTTTTGAGAAGCTAACTTTACTCTGGCTTCGATGGAGCCCCCATGCCTGAGCTGGTCACTTACAGTTACACCAAGCATATCAATGGAAGGTCTGTTCGGAAGATTGCTTCCGTTGAAGGAGACTAGATTTTCATTTCGATCCCTTTTAGACGTAATCAGACATGATTGGGTCTTTGAAACATTGAATTCGACGAGGTTATTCTTACCCCAAGAGAAAACACTCTCGAGGTAACCATCCATTCTTTGCTTCAAAGCCCTCCGAGCCGTTGGAGTTTGTGTGCCCTTTGGGGGCTTGTCAAACGAAAAGCTGTCATGGACTGTACTGTCATCCGCGTAACAATGAATTGGTGCACATGACAAAAGGTCGTTGATGTGCAACAAAAACAAAGTCGGGGACAGAACCGATCCCTGTGGGACGCCGGCATTTATTGGATGCGAGGAAGTGGTGAAACCATCAGCAACCGTCTGAATTGACCTCTCCCTCAAAAAGTCGGCAATCCACGTACACAGGGATACGGGAAGTCCGTAAGATGGCAGTTTGTTGACAAGTCCTCGATGCCAAACCCGGTCAAAGGCCTTGGAAATGTCCATTGCGACCGTTTGGGTCTCACCGAAACGTTCCAGACACCGCCCCCAAACATGCGTCACATATGCGAGAAGATCACCGCACGAGCGGTTCCGCCGGAATCCGTATTGACGGTCGTTAATGATTTTGTTCTTCTCGAGATATGTGAGCAGTTTGTCGTTGATCACACGTTCCATCACCTTGGACAAAACTGATGTGATCGCTATGGGGCGGTAGTTGGCCGGGTTGGAGCGATCACCCTTCTTTGGAATAGGATGGATGACCGCTTTTTTCCAACCAGAGAGCACAATACCAGACTTTAGGGACATTTTAAAGAGCTTCGTCGAAATTGGAGCAATTTCTGCAGCGCACCTCTGTAATACCAGGGCAGGTATTCCATCAGGCCCACTAGCTTTATTAACATCAAGCCCTCGTAAGACTTGGATTACATCCCGATGCCGGATCTTCAGCTTTTTCATACGAAAACCGCAGTGAGGAACCGACGTCGGGACAGCACCTTGATCGTCGAGGGTTGAATTATCCGCGAACATTTTGCCTAATAAGTTAGCCTTTTCGGCGGCGGTGTTCGCTAGTGAGCCGTCAGGTCTGGTAAGAGGTGGTAGACTGGATTTGCAGAAATTCCGACCTATTGATCCCGCGAGCGACCAGAATGCTCTGCTGCCATGCGGGCATGCAGCCAGCTTTTTGCTGATCTGCAGGTCGTGATCGAATTTTGACCTATTTATGACTTTCTTGGTTTCCTTTGCCATTTTATTGTATGCTGTTCTGTTTTCGGATGTTCTAGATGTGTTGTAGGCTCGGTAAGCCGCGTTTTTCCGTCGCACTGCTTCAGAGCATTGCCGACTAAACCACGGCTTTGAGCCCACACCAGTTTCCTTAACAGAGGAAAGGATGAAGCCATCCATCGCAGATGTGATGACTTCACCAATTTCCTGAGCACATCTTGACGGATCCGAAGTCCGAAAACAGACAGCTGACCACGGGAAAGCATTGAAATGGGCCCGCAGACCGAACCAATCTGCTGACCTACAGTGCCACACTTTCCTCTTCAGCCTCTCCTTTGGCGGTCTGAAGTTGACGGGGATTGAGGTCGTCACCAGGCAGTGGTCTGACGATCCCAAAGGCGCTGTGACCTCAATCTTGTAACCGTGTGGCACAGTGGTTAAAAAAAGGTCTAACAGATTGGAGCGGTGAGTCTGGACATCAGGAACCCTTGAAGGCTCCTGAACCATTTGCTCCAGTCCGTGGCAAAGGGCAAAGGATTCCGCCTGTCGGCCAGCCGAGTCTGTTGATCCAGAGAACTTCAACCATGGTTCGTTATGAACATTGAAGTCACCCAGAACAACAAACTCGGCCGAAGGGTAGCGGGGCAAGAGGTCATCAATAGTTTCGCTCAAGTGTCTGAAGAGCTCGTCAGTGTCTGATTCGCCAAGGTTCGGTGAGCGGTATAAACACGCGTAGAATCTTACCGTACTGGCAAGATTGACGCGCACCCACATTACGTCGAATCGGGAGTTTTCCAGATTCAACAGTCGCACACAGTTGACGTCAGCTCGACTATAGAGACAGACGCCTCCTTTAGGTCTGAACTTGCCTACGAGGGTGAAGCCCGGGCAGTCCAGATAGGAGGCATCTACAGGCTCAGCTATCTGCGTTTCAGACAGGAAAAGAAGGTTCGGACGTTGAGAAAAAAGGTGGTGGTGGACTGAGTTTAAGTTTGTGTGCAGGCCGCGAATGTTGGCAAAATTTACCAACAGTCTTGGCCCGCACCGGGGTCTCCTGCTTCTCGCCGCTGTAACGAAGTTAATTATTGGTTTTTGTGAATTCATGATTTTATATTTTGAGATTACGTTGTGGGGGAAGGAAGGTTTGAGAGGGAAAAGGTGTGAGGGGTGGGTAGGAAGCTGGGGATCAGAGTTTCCAGGAGTGGTAGACGTATGAATCCAATCCACCCACTGCGGTGCAAGGCGATGGGCAGGGAGAGTCCGGCTGGAGAGGTCGCCCAATGCCCCCCAAACGCTGCTGCTGGGACCCCTCCGGTCACGAACCGGCACAACAACAGCGGCGGGGTTTTTTCGCTCGTTGATGGGGCAGCCCACCCTCAGTCGTGAGCCTGAGGGTCGGGCCCCTGTACTACCGAGCGGCCCGGACAGCGGTAACCGGTTGTAAAGGGTCTCCCTCAACCAGCATCTCCCAATCCGGCCCACCATGCAGAAGGTGGGCCGACGCACCCGCCACCAAGACCTGGACACACATACCCCAAGAACCCGGGCACCCCTGCTAAGTCACCAAACGTAGCGAACCACTTGGGGTGACCTGTGGCAGAGGTGTTGGTCATCCAATAAATGGTTCCCAGGGCGGCGGTACCCATACCCGCCTACCAAATTAATAGTTTTAGTTTCCTAGTTTTCGAATGGTCCAATTTTTTTGTCCCACGAGTGACCAGGGAAATAGAAGGTCAACTCCAGTAGAGCCCCGAGTGCTGGAGTAAGGTCTAAATACTCCGAGATGCTACCCTGTTTCTCGGAGGCACCGTTCGTGACACTGTTCCCCAGGACATTCAGCCTGAGCACGGCAGCTAACACCTTGGCTTGGGATGGCTAGAGCAGGTTTGGGTTTCCACTCTCTAAGCGATAGGTTCGCCACACTCCTACGCTATAAACACTTCAAGTTTTAAAGCTCTTAAAAAAATATGTTATTCTTAAAGGTAATATCTATACATTCCCCACGTCCAAACGGCAATTATATGAAATTCCCTCCATAGAAAAAATCGCCAAGTATGCTCCGAAAATTATTATAAACACTTTTGTTTCAGTTATTTTACAAGTTATGTGTATAAAAAAATACACAGTGTTTTTTTAAATCAAGGCTGTCTGTAATCTCAGAATTGACTGCTATATATATATATATTTTTTTTCAATATTAAATTTAACACACATGTATTTTTTGTTCTAGTTTTGCGCAATACATGTCAGATGAATCGCGCATGAATTCATTGCGCGGATCTCCTCTGTACATGGCGCCGGAAATATTCCTTGGCTGTACGCTTGGCGCAACTTCTACGGGATACGATGCCAAAGTGGACCTGTGGAGTGTTGGTGCGTCATTTTCAATTCATTCAAATGTATTTAAACGTGCACATTTACTAAATAATGATTACTTTAGAATTTTTTGGATATGTAATATAGAAATTTATAAACCTCATTGCAACCCTCTTAAGAAGTTTTCCAAGGGACCGGAAAAAACAAACTTCTTAAGTGAGAACTTCTTAAGAGTGTTTCACTGTACTTACAATTTGGGAGGTGGGTATGGGTACTGCTGCCCTGGGAACCATTTATTGTATAACTATTACCCCTGCCATGTCCCCCCAAGTTTTTTGCTATGTTTGGTGAATATGCAGGGATGCTCGGATTTATAGGATGAGGTTTGTGTAAGTCTTGGCGGCCAATGCATTCGCCTACCTCACCTACTGCTTGGCGGGCCGAATCGGGTGAGTTTGGTTGAAGGAGACCTAACCTAGACCTCTCCAGCTGAACTCTCTTGACCCATCGCCTTGCAATGCAGTGCGAGGGATGGATTCATTCATCCGTCACTCTTGGACAAATTGACCCCTGAATTGCTATTCGCCCTTTATACCTTTTCCTTCCCAGGGCTTTCTCTCTTTCGTTTTCATGAAAATACCCTCGTCACAGCATCCAAAGATGACAGAAGCCCCTAAGGAAATTGTTTTTCTCAGGGCCTCCTCTCTGGAGCTAATGTTAAAAAGACTCTTTGATATTTAAGCAATAAATAAATTCTTGTTTTTCTTTTCTAGGTGTTATTCTATTTGAGTGTTTGTTTGGAAAAGCCCCCTACAGTTCCAATAGTTACAAACTCCTGGAAGAAAAAATAAGAAGTCAGCAGAAGATTGAGGTAAGATTTAAAAAACAAGATTGGTGCAAATGTGTACAGATTATTCAAACCGACAATATTGGTGCGAATATGTACAGATTATTCAATATTGGTGCAAAAATGGATAGATTATTCAAACTGACAATATTGGTGTAAATATGTATACATTATTCAAACTGACAATATTGGTGTAAATATGTATACATTATTCAAACTGACAATATTGGTGTAAATATTTTTTTTTTTTACATGAGCTCCACACAGAAGGCCCAGAGGAAAATAATCTCCCTCGGGGACAATGTCATCTTTGGGGATGCTGTATGGAGGGTTTTTTTAAGGAAAGGAAATGGATGAGAATTCTGGGAAGGAAAAGGGTTTAAGGGGTGGGTGGGAATCTGGGGTTCAGTGTGTCCTGGTCATCCGCCTCCAAGACCTAGACAAACCTCACCCTATGAGCCCGGGCACCCCTGCTAAATCACCAAACATAGCGAACCACTTGGGGAGACCTATGGCAGAGGTGTTGGTTATCCAATAAAGGTTCTTAGTGCGGCAGTACCCATTCCCGCCTCCCAAATGTGTATAGATTATTCAAACTGACATTATTGATATAAATATGTACAGATTATTTAAGCTGACAATATTGGTATAAATATGTATAGATTATTCAAACTGACAATATTGGTGTAAATATGTATAGATTTTTCAAACAGACAATATTGGTATAAATATGTTTAGATTTTTCAAACAGACAATATTGGTGCAAATATGTATAGATTATTCAAACGACAATATTGATGTAAATATGTATAGATTATTTAAACTGACAATATTGATGTAAATATGTATAGATTATTTAAACTGACAATATTGATGTAAATATGTATAGATTATTCAAACTGACAATATTGGTGAAAATCAGTGTATTAATACGTGAAGCAAAAACTTTGTACCCCTTTTTACGAAAATTGCGCTGACGGAGGAGGATGAAATTTCGCACACTTATCCATACTAATATTATAAATGCGAAACTGCTCGAGTTTGTTTATGACCTTTTCACACATAACACAATATAAAGACTTTAATAATTCTTTCACCAATATAAAGCTAAATTATATGCGCAGACTACAGGTTGTATATGACGGTAAGCTCTGGCGTTATGAAATTATATATTTGTTATACGTTTTCTGTCGCTAACAAAAGCGAGTTTTTGCTAACGTCAGAAATAATCGTTTCCATGGAAACAATGTTGATATATTTTTGGGCTCTATGCTGGTAGGCACTCAGTCTACTGGTCAGCTACTACTGCAGAAAATTTAAATATTAGAATTCGTTTTTTTTTGGACAAGCTTGGAATAAATGTCAGATTTGAGTTCCTGTATTAAAAATATAATTCGTAACGATTATAAAGACTGAATGATAAATAGAGTATTTTTTTATTATATTAACAAACTTCCAAATATTTAAATAAAAATAAACAACCGAAATGTTTGTAAGCGCATAAATTCCGAACGAATGAACAAAATTGGATAAGTAATTCTTTTTTTCTTTGAACTATAGCATTATGAAATTTAGGTGGTAGGAGAGATGTTTGAAAACTGAATGTAAGGGAATGAATATATGGAATGCGGGAGGGGATGGGGGTGGGGTGGGGGGGAGATAATTGATAAGTGCAAGCGCTACAGTAATTTCCCGTAATACCATGCGAGCGAAGCCGCGGGGAAAAGCTAGTAGTTTATATAGAGGAGTGCAGAATGCTAATGTTTTTTTTTTAAATTATGCATAAAAAATACATTAAATCAACAAAAAAACATTACACATTAAATTAATTATGGTCGAATTTCGATCACTGGTATGTATAGATTATTCAAACTGACAATATTGGTGTAAATGTTATATCAATAAACGCCCGGGTTGCCGGCAATTGAAAAAAAGAAAAAAAATTAAGATTAAGGATACTGACAGGACTGATATGAATGTGTGAAGGTTAAGCAAACTGGCAGAACAGGACCTGGTGTAAATGTGCGAAGAGTAAGCAAACTCACAGCACTGGTGTAAATGTGTGAACAAAATGTAAACATGCGTGAAAGGTGTAACTATGCAAATACTAAGCTTAAACTGACGTGGTGTAAATGTGTGAAAATCTGACAATTTATTGGTGTAAATATCGGCCGTTCAGTTGATTAGTCAGAAATCTCCGATTTGAGTTGAGTATGCAGTAATGTGTAAAAGTGTATCCTCTATCTGGTACAATACTCAGATTACTCATAAATACCACCAAATCAATTATAATGCACTAAAACTTGTAGCGCATTAATTGAACAATGTTTTCTGGATCATTAGTAGGATATTTCAAAATATTATTCATACCAGACAGTTATGCCTCGATGTTATTTTATAGCGTAACTGCTGGAGCGATTATGGTCAAAAAGTGGACCACTTTTATTTTTCTGCGATTGATAGCGGTCCAAAATTCGACCCCATTTTCCTACCATTCGTGAAACATTAATTGTAATTATTTAAAACATTTCCGTGATCAGCCATTTATTTTAAAACGAAGCTATGTAAATGCTTTATCTATTATGAGCATAGATGTTGCAAATCCGAACTTCGTAGACTATTTTAGAACGAATTTCTTATCAGCTTTTTACAGTTAAAATTAAGTCCTTTTCTGTAGATATTCACCTTTCATTATCAAGCATACCACAGACAACATACAGAACTCGAAAATATTCTATGTTGACTCGAATAAGTACCTCTCACAGAGTTTCAAAGTAACAAACACGCAGGATTCGCGCGGTTGGCCTGTAACTTTACAATTTTTTTATATTTTTTTCATAAATCCTACAATTACGATATAAACGGTAAAATAGAGGTTAATTCATTGGCTATATAGCACTATAATAAGTTTTTATGTCTCCATGTTAAAATTCAAAGGTATGATTTTTTTAATGTTGGCGAAAAATTTTAAAAATGATCTTCTGGAAATCTCGAGCAATTGAGGCAAATTTATTTATTTCGCATGGTCTCTCCAGTGGTTAAGAGACAATTTTTATTAAAAATACTCTGTATTGTTTTTCCTTGATTTCAGATACCCGCCAAAAGCAAGATATCGGCCGACTGTCGGGACTTGATGGAAAATCTACTCCAGCATGATGCCAACGACAGGATCAGCTATGAAGACTTCTTTCAACATCCCTTCCTGGACATGAAACACATGCCTAGCGCGGAGAACTACAAGAAAGTAAGAAACCCCACCTTCCTCACTCCTTCCCCTCCCAGTTGCCCTCAGAGAACCTACAACACATAGAGATATTTATTTCAATAGGACCCTTTAAAAACAATAGTTAGATTTTTCACTGTATAATTAATTAATGTGATATTGCAAATTAACAATACTACTTCATCACCTGTTCTCGAAATAAAGCAAGGTAAGGAAGTATGGCAACTAAATGAAAATTGGCAGTATGTATTTAAAATTAAATTACGAGTAGTCCTTACAGATCAGAGCTTACCATTATGTATAACCTATATTACTCGCATATAATTTAGCTTTCCATTGGTGAAAGAATTTTAAAATCGGTTTATTGGTTTATGCATGAATGCGTAACAAACAAACATACGCAGTTTCGCATTTATAATATTAGTATAGATTCTTTCAATGGCTTTTACATTAGTATTACAATGTGGGTTCCATATGGGAGAATTGTATTCAAGTTTACTTCTGACAAAGGCAAAATGAAACAGTTTAATACACTTAATTTTTTTAAATTACTAGTTAGCCTAGTTGTAAATCCCATCATTTGTAAGTCATTGTTAAAAATTTCCATTATCTGGTTAACAAATTGTCCAATTTGCTTTACACCGTCCCGATTTATTGTTTGAATTAATAAAATTATATCATCATCATCTCATCCCCTTAACCTGTTCGGGTCGGGGACCCATTGCATCGACAAGGCTCCTCCATACGTCCCTGTATTGTGCTGATTGTTCGGCCTCCGTCCATGGCAGTCCCATCCTCTCCTCACACAGTTCCTGGAGTTGCCTCGCCCAGCTGTGTCTGGGGCGGCCCACTGGACGTCTACCCTCTGGAATCGCACTTAGTATCTTCCTCGGAATTCGGTCATCAGGCATTCTTAGTACATGCCTAAGCCACCTCAGTTGCATTTTTCTATGAAGAGTAGCAGTGGTTCAATGAGTTTCTTATGTGATCCCATTTTGTAACCCTGCCACTCCTCTCAAGTACCTCATTTCGGCAATGTTATATGTATTTCTATTTTCAGGCAGCTGATCTGGTGTGTTCCGCCATAGAAAAAGACTCTCAGAGAGATTACGAAGGGGCGTACCATCTCTACTGTGAAAGTTTGAGGTATTTTGTCCCTATGGTCACAGAAGAAAATAACGCTCTGAAGAAAAGTGAGCTGCGAAATAAGGTAGGCAAATATTATATTACAGTAGAGCCTTGATAATTCAAACTAATGAAAAACAACATTATTTGTATTACCACTGGAGCGATTATGGTAAAAAAATGGACCACTTTTATTTTTCTGCGATTGATAGCGGTCCAAAATTGGACCACATTTTCCTACCATTCATAAAACATTTATTGTAATTATTTAAAACATTTCCATGGCCAGCCATTTATTTTAAAACGAAGCTATTGAAATGCTTTATCTATTATGACCATAGACGTCGCAAATCCGAACTTCGTAGACTATTTTAGAACGATGTTAAAAATAAATTTTTTAAATATTTTTTTCACACAGAATTTCTGATCAGCTGTTTACGGTTAAAATTAAGTCCTTTTTCCATAGAGATGCACCTTTCATTATCAAGTATACCACAGACGACATACGGAAATCGAAAATATTCTATGTTGACTCGAATAAGTACCTCTCACGGAGTTTCAAAGTAACAAACACGCTGGTTATAAACTTTACGATTTTTTTATATTTGTTTTATAAATCCAACAAATTTGAGATAAACAGTAAAATATAGGTTAATTCATTGGCTATAAAGCACTATAATAAGTTTTTATGTCTCCATGCTAAAATTCAGAGGTTTGTAATTTTTTTAATTTTGGCGAAAAATTTTAAAAATGATCTTCTAGAAATCTTGCGCAATTGAAGCAAATTTATTTATTTCGCAATGTCGCTCCAGTGGATACTCACGAGCGATTTCCTGGCATGCATTGCAATGCCATTTAATAATGTTTCTCCCTGCATGTCCTTTCCCATGCGTCCCCTTTCCCCTTCCGCCACCTCTTCCCCTCAAGCGTTCCCCCTCCACCTTCCTTCTCCCGCTACCCAGTCCCGTTAACCCCCCTCCCACATTCCATATTTTCAGTCCCAGTACATTCAGTTTTCAAATAGCTTTTCATTTGCCACCTATTACATTTTTTTTATTCAAATTTTCGTTTTTCATATATTACAAATATTCATTTTTGTATATTATGAGAACAATCAAATTTGGTACCTAATATAGGCAGATGCATAATCAAAGATTGTGGTAAAATGTGTGCCTATGTATGTAGATGCGGTACCGTGTTGCCAGCCCTAATCATCTTAGAGCTGGTATTACAGTATAATTTAAAATGATTTACTGCGTTTAGTTTTGGTGGAGCCGTCAATTACCGGATACCAAGAACTATTGATCTTAGCCCCATCGATCTTATTAATATTAATGGAATTTTTGTAAATTTCAATAGCTTTCATAAGTAGGCGTGCTCTTTGCGTTTTGAGTCTTCGCAGGACTCCAGGGACAAATCCAAAGTAATGATGATGGATGAAGGAGGTGACGTAACATGGTGTAATACCCCAAAAATAAATCACTAATACTTTTGTCTGTGGAAATCTCAAATTATATCAATCATTGGAAATGTTTTGAATTTGATTTTTAACACTTGCAGATATAACCATGTCAACTTTTATCTTTCGTAATACAAATACGTTTTTTTATTTCTAGGTTAAACGCTACATAAAACGTGCCGAAGAACTAAAACTGTTCACCATCAGTGAGCAAGACAAAAACAGCAAAGCGAAATATTCACAGAGTTCAGCGAACTGTTCACAGAGTTCGGCGAAATGTTCACAGAGCTCAGCAAACTCTTCACAGAGCACAGAAAAGTGTTCACAGGGTTTAGCAAACTGTTCACACGGTACAGCGAATTGTTCACTGCACCCCGACGGCAGTGAAACAATAGACCTGACCAAAGATTCTCCTGATAAAGCCACGGTTTCCATTGGCCGCAAGAATCTAGTGACCTTTAAGAAGAATCAACCGGAAGAATCTGTAGTTAAAGGCAGAGAAGAGATTGCTGCAGTCAGTGAAGATGTATCAGTAGAGAGTGGACTGCTAAAATTGCACATGGCGGCACATAAAGAAAAGTTTGAAGAATTATGTAAGTATTTTGTTTTATTTATTTAGAAACTCATTGACCGCTTTTATTATTACCGTGACGATGACGGTACGCTACAGTGACGGCAAAAAAAGGCAATAAACATACGTTCCTTAACACAATAATGCCGCAGCTCTTTCAAAAGATGAGATATTTATTTATTCATAAAATTAACTCCATTCAGCTTTTACATAATTTATTTATTTATTTTATTTTAGGGATAAGGTATAGCAATATAATAACATAGATAAGGTATAGCAACAACATGAAAAAAAGCTCAAGTGAGCTTGTATATTTAAATATTACAATATTGCAACAATGAATAAATGTTTGTTCATATGAAGCAGATACTTTGTGATGTGACATTATAATTTAAAATAAAACAATAACTTTGTAAACACCACTTTTTATTTTTTATGTACTTAATGCCGACCGGGTTTCGCTACCACCGTAGCTTCTTCAGGGCAGTACAGAACTCTACTAAAATTAAGTTACATGTGTTATAGATAATATACATATGGGTTAAAAACAAAATCGGCCGGACTACTCAAGTGGAGGAGGAAGTAGGGATAAGTGTAGATGGAGCATTGGGTAAGGAAAGGGAATGTTTTTTGTCAATAGGGAACAACTTCAGTATTGGACTATTATTTAGATTTATTTGATTGTTAATTACCTTGCTATTAATATTTTTGGCTTTTCTTAATTCTAGGGCTTCTAAATTATCCAATCTGATACCTATAGTGTTTTTATGAATAAGGGTGACGCCTGAGTTTTTATCGAAATTATGGTTGGTTTCTATCAGGTGGTTTGCAAATTCAGAGAAACCATTGCTGTGTAAACACCTAAGATGCTCTTTGACACGGGTGTTTACGTTACGTGCCGTTTTGCCAATGTAATACGCGGGACAATCACTGCATTGGAGTGAATAAATTCCCGAGTGGCTTAGACTGTGTTCCTTGTCCTTAGCGTTCATTAGAAACTTACCTATACTATTATTGGTGTAAAATGCTGGTTTTATTTCTGGTGGGAGATTTTTAACGCTTTTTTGGGAAAAATTATTAATATACAAGATTCTACGCCATTGATAAGGTTGATTATTATTAGTTGCTATATTATTATTATGAGGGAGGCTGTTGAATAAAAATTTGTTTGTGGATAATTTTTTAAATTTTTTATTTAGGATATTGTCGACTATATTTGGATCGTAACCGTTATTTATTGCGATTTGTTTAATCGTAGATAATTCTAATGTGAAGTTAGTATTTGATAAAGGGACCGTAACCAATCTGTGTACCATAGAATGGAAAGCTGAATGTTTGTGGGAGAGGGGGTGGTTAGAGGAATTGTGAATGGTTGTATCAGTGAACGTAGGTTTGCGGTAGATTTTGAATTCAATTTTATTACTTATGATTGATAATGTTAGATCTAAAAAGTTTAAGGTAGAATTGGTTCCTATTTCTATGGTGAATTTAATTTGTTTATGGAAGGAGTTTATTAATAACAGGAAGGAATTGAGTTGCCGTTCGGTTCCTAACCAAACACAGAACACATCATCGACGTACCTCTTCCACAAAAGTACGTTTTTTAGTACTGGAGATTTACAATTAAAAATATTATTCTCTAAATCGTCCATGAATATATCTGCGACGAGGGGCGATGTCGGAGCCCCCATGGCCAGTCCTTCTTTTTGTTGATAAAAGCGTTCATCGTATTGAAAATAGTTTTGGTTAAGACACATATTAAACAGGTGAGATAAATCCTTAGAGAAACTATTTGGTAAATTTGAATTATGTAACAATTTAGACAATATATTTTTACTTTCGACTACGGGAATATTCGGGAAAAGATTAACAACATCGAAAGAGACTAATTTTGCACCATTAGGGATATGTAAGTTTTCAAGCTCATTAATCAAGTCAAAGGAATTTCTAAGAGTGTATTTTGGAGCAAAAACTTTAGAGTTATTTAAAACATTCGTTATAAATGATGCTAACTTAAAATTTGGGGAATTGCAACTTGATACGACTGGCCTAATTGGTTTGTCTTTTTTATGGATTTTTAAGAACCCATATAATTTAGGAGCTTTTGGATTTTTTGTTAAGAATTTTACTTGTTGGTATGAGTGGTCTTGGAAGATTGCGGATTTACATGATTTCAGAGCACTTTTAATATTTTCCTGGAATTTGGTTGTAGGGTCCTTAGGTAGAATGTCAAATTTGTCCGTATTAATAAATTCTTGCACTTTAGAATTATAATCACTTTTATTTAATATAACAACCGTATTGCCTTTGTCTGCTTTAGTTAGTATAAGTTGTTCATTTTTTAATTTTTTACGAATATTTATCATAGTGGAAGTTTCACGGTTAGAACAAGCTTTGAGATTAGGAATGAGTTTTTTTATTGTTTCTGCACTTTTATATAGAGATGGGCCAGGTTTATTATGTAACGCAGTTTCAATGTCCACGGCAACGTTTTCCACTGCACTAATTAACGCTTTTATCAACAAAAAGAAGGACTGGCCATGGGGGCTCCGACATCGCCCCTCGTCGCAGATATATTCATGGACGATTTAGAGAATAATATTTTTAATTGTAAATCTCCATTACTAAAAAATGTACTTTTGTGGAAGAGGTACGTCGATGATGTGTTCTGTGTTTGGTTAGGAACCGAACGGCAACTCAATTCCTTCCTGTTATTAATAAACTCCTTCCATAAACAAATTAAATTCACCATAGAAATAGGAACCAATTCTACCTTAAACTTTTTAGATCTAACATTATCAATCATAAGTAATAAAATTGAATTCAAAATCTACCGCAAACCTACGTTCACTGATACAACCATTCACAATTCCTCTAACCACCCCCTCTCCCACAAACATTCAGCTTTCCATTCTATGGTACACAGATTGGTTACGGTCCCTTTATCAAATACTAACTTCACATTAGAATTATCTACGATTAAACAAATCGCAATAAATAATGGTTACGATCCAAATATAGTCGACAATATCCTAAATAAAAAATTTAAAAAATTATCCACAAACAAATTTTTATTCAACAGCCTCCCTCATAATAATAATATAGCAACTAATAATTATCAACCTTATCAATGGCGTAGAATCTTGTATATTAATAATTTTTCCCAAAAAAGCGTTAAAAATCTCCCACCAGAAATAAAACCAGCATTTTACACCAATAATAGTATAGGTAAGTTTCTAATGAACGCTAAGGACAAGGAACACAGTCTAAGCCACTCGGGAATTTATTCACTCCAATGCAGTGATTGTCCCGCGTATTACATTGGCAAAACGGCACGTAACGTAAACACCCGTGTCAAAGAGCATCTTAGGTGTTTACACAGCAATGGTTTCTCTGAATTTGCAAACCACCTGATAGAAACCAACCATAATTTCGATAAAAACTCAGGCATCACCCTTATTCATAAAAACACTATAGGTATCAGATTGGATAATTTAGAAGCCCTAGAATTAAGAAAAGCCAAAAATATTAATAGCAAGGTAATTAACAATCAAATAAATCTAAATAATAGTCCAATACTGAAGTTGTTCCCTATTGACAAAAAACATTCCCTTTCCTTACCCAATGCTCCATCTACACTTATCCCTACTTCCTCCTCCACTTGAGTAGTCCGGCCGATTTTGTTTTTAACCCATATGTATATTATCTATAACACATGTAACTTAATTTTAGTAGAGTTCTGTACTGCCCTGAAGAAGCTACGGTGGTAGCGAAACCCGGTCGGCATTAAGTACATAAAAATAAAAAGTGGTGTTTACAAAGTTATTGTTTTATTTTAAATGAATAAATGTGTTTAACCCTAGATTCATAAACTATATTTACTGTTACAATGTTCATAAACATACGTCTGTGATACCCCCTTTTTTTAAGTGCACCAAATTTTTAAACTAAGAATAATAATAATAAATGATACTATATTACATCAATAGAAAGAAGGTTTATTTGAGATCAACACATTAAAAAACAATTTTTGAGATCATTCAGAGCATTCTAAGCACAAACTTCCCCGATGTTACTTGCACATGAGACGTTTGCAAGAGGTGCAGATAAATCTAGTCACACGATTTTTTTTGTAACAACAAAAGTTGCATAGCTTCCTGGTTTGTATTCCAGGATCAGTTGGTACATCAGGCAAAGAATCGCCTAAAATCGCATCGATGTTCCGTTTTAGGCATCGCCTCAAAGTTGGTGTTTCACTGCGACGCCGTAACCAAGGCTCAATCAAATTATTTGATATTTCTTTGACTAAAGCTCTCCTTGTCAGTGGTTTGTTTTAATCACGACTCTTTTTGTGGACATGGATGACAAACAAATTGACTATGGACATATTCAACATACCGTGAAAGTAGCATAGTATATTTCAATAAAATTGCTACCCTATTCATAAACATACGTACCTCAGACACCTTAGGCATAGTATTTGCGCAACTACACATTTAGGCGCCAAGATCCATGGTGCCACATTGAGCTCTAACCGTGTCGGGAGGGTACTGAGACGCACGTATTGCCATCTCTTTCGCGCTGCGCTCTATGAGCATTTTACTACTTCAGGGTGTATGAGAGACGTATGTTTATGAATCTAGGGTTAAATATGATATATTTGCAAATAACTGAACTTAAGAGGTACGTTGAAAATGTTTAATGGTAGGTAAATAATAAGTAAAATATATTACAAGCTAGGAAACAAACCTTATTTCCAATGAACCAATAAAATTAAGAAAATCTGTGAACAAAATAATGAGAATAGCCACTTAGGGCGGCTTGCACCAAAAGTTAAATTTGATTTAAATATCAAGTTAAACACATTATTTGATTTAAGTTGACTTGGCGTCTTGCACCACAAAATTTAAGTCGTTAAATGCATTTAAAGAACTGTCAAAGTTAAACACCCAAAAGGGGCCGTTTAACTGAGTTAAACATGTTTAGCGAATAAGTTCTGTCAAAATTTTTTAGGTTATTGCTTCGATTTCCGATTGTCTAATATTGCTGAAATCTGTCTCATTTATTAAGTTGTATTCACGATGGACATTTGGGTTTTGTATTCTGACGTTGACAAAGAAATTATAGATTTTATACGTAGGTAGATTGTTTATAGTGAGAGAAGTAAATACAAGAACAAATTTATTTGATACACTCTATAGTAAAACAATCTTTGTAAAAGAAATAATAAAAAAATAAAAAATATTCAGATAATTGTTTCATTTTTAAATCTAACAATAAAATCTCTTTTTGCCTCATTTTATAGTTATGTTTGTTTCTTTTATTTTTTCTTCTAATTCTAGATGATTCATTTGTGCTCAATTTCTATGTAGTGACTTTTTGTTCCTATCTGAAACAACTGGATTACTTTCAAAAGCAAAAATTGTTCCTCCTTGAAAAGTTATGAGCTCTCGCTCGGGATTTATTTATTTGGGCACTCATTTTCTAGATCAAAATAAAATAATAAATTACACAACCACAACATAACCTCAAAATATTTTTAATTTTTGACACTCGTAAATCTAAGCACCCCCCACACGCACACTTCGGAGCAAACGTGCCCCTCGCCACTACAGGCCGCTGCGCAGAAAGTACGTGTGGGAGATGCTAAGGAACGACGTAACTGTTTTACCGACGCGTTAAACGGCGGTAACTGTTTTACCGACGCTTAACAACGTTTAATTAAATAGTCACTGCAACTGTGTGGTGCAAGATGGAGTTAAACAAATTTAAGTTAAATGTATTTAGTGACTTAAATTCGTTTAGTTAAATAAAATTTAAGGTAAAATTAGCGATAGTTGGTGCAAGCCGCCCTTAGTAAGTAAATAGACAAAACAAACAATATTTGTAAGTTGGTAATAATGATGAAAAGAAAAAAAGTTATAATTTTTTTTAATAATTGTGATGGTTTATAAAATGACCGTAAATCATACAATTAATTACTAAGATGCATTTATACGATACGGTACGTAGATATATTATGTAAATTTATTTCACAAATTTACCAAAGAAGTTCCTTAGTGAGTACTTGAATTATGGATAAATGATTTTATTATTTCGTATTTAAATTTTATCAGCGACACATTCCATACGTCTATGTGCGAATGCATATTGCCTAAATTTTGAATTCTATGTAGTGGTATTGGTGTCGCGAAACTGCGACTCCACTGTTAATTGGCGGTAAATGCTGCAAAGCAAAGCCTATGCAGCCCTCGAAGGACCAGTCCCGAAACTACATGAAATCGCTAAGTTATACGGGACGATTAGATAGCATTCACTCGCAAAACCCGATGGATAGTCAGTCGAAAGTTCAGATCTGGGCTTTTGGAAAATTAGATAAGCCCAGATTGGAATAAGGAAAATAGGACTCACCGTTGTAGATGGGGCCTCGCTGATCTCCAGTTTTGGTGTACACTTCTCACTGTTTACAATTCGCAATATTCTTATAACAAGAGGTTACAATACATGCGCCCTGTCTGAGATGTTATTTTGTACTGAGCAGCAAATCACACTGTCACCTCTCCAAAGTTTAGTACTTTTTTGCAACAATTTTTATGGTGACATTTAGGAGGGAAAGATTAGGTAGGTGGGATAAATTCAGGATTTTGACATATCTACCCATCAAGTCCGCGAATGCAATACCCAACCAATCCCACATAAAATTGCGCGAACAGGTATATTGAAATGGGCCATGGTCGCAGTATTGATACAATAAAATGGTTGTACTGACCTTGTGTTTCTGGCTGGCACATTAAAATTTATGAGCGCCAATAATTCAGGGCTGTAAATTGTATTATAAAAGATTTTAAATAAAAATAAAAATACTAGATATACTATGTATAAAGGAAAAGGTAATCATTTTTTTGCATCTCTCTCACACACCGCACCGTGAGGTCTCCGTACAAGATGTGGAATCAACAGGATGATTGGTATATTCTATTTTGTTCTGTAATGTTCCCCCATGTTCCAGACGCTCTCTGTTCGAGCTCAAGTTCGCTGCGCAGTGGGTTGGAAGTGGGAATGTCTGCGGAGATGTACGTTGCAGAGGGACGTACTGAAGAGGCCCTGAGACTCTACCGCGGGGCCCTGGCTACGCTGCTGAGGGCCTGTGGGGCAGAGCCCCCGGGTCTTAGGTTCAACTTGCTAAAAAACAAGGTAAGAGAAATCATACTCTTCAAGTAAAAATTTTAATCAAGTATTTTTAAATGTGTGTACACCATTGACCTAGTATACCCTAGACAAGCCGTCTCATAGTAAAAATCTGAAAAAAATAACCCCAAGTATCAGTAATTTCGCAATACAACTCTCCTTCGAATTCCGCCGTCTTGCATGCGAATTCTCGGCAATATAAAACTGAGCACCGACTAATCCCATTGTGTGATTTGTCGAACTAACACTTCCATAGGTGTTCACGTTTTGCATGCGTGACGTTTCGACAAGCTGTGTTGTGTATAAATGGTTTTCAAAGTGGGGATCGCGAGACATTCATAAATTTAATTAGACAAAAATATTTTTTTACTTTATTATGACAAGCGATTCAATTTCGGAGGCGAGTATGGGTACCGCCGCCTCGGTAACCATTTATTGGACAACCAACGCCTCTACCATAGGTCACTCCAAGTGGTTCGCTACGTTTGGTGACTATGCAGGGGTGCCTGGGTTCATGGATTGAGATTTGTCCGGGTCTTGGCGGCGGATGCGTCTGATAATTTTTAAATTTTATTTTTCTGATGAACCGTATGGCTCGTTGTCAACCACCAAGCAACAATTTCGTCGAAGTGTCCTGTTGAAAGCGGTGTACACTGCAAACCATACTTTAGATTCGTGTACAAAAACTTGTACACAGTCCCGTATATGTATATATTGATCATGAGTTTTAAAATAAAAAAAATCCATTCATCGTTTGCTTGAAAATAATTACGAAAAATTCACACTTTTACCGCCCACGCACCGTGGGCTGCCCAGGTTGGTTGCTTATCATTAACACAGTGTTGAGCAACCAGCAACCCGCAAGCCTATTTACTGCTTTCCGGACTTTTGACTACAAAAAATATCAAAAAAATTGCGCTAAAAAATATTCAAAGGCTTCTGTTCTGTTTTGCAAAATGTCTTAGCCGAAAACTTTAATCTTTCTTTAAAGTTTTGAATCAGTTGTTCAATCATTAAGTTTTTTTTGTGTATAGGTAATAATTAAAAAATGACAGAAATTCGTAGTTAATTAAAGCCCGTTAGTAAGCGCTCAAAAAGAAGAGGAAGGTGAGATATGTAACCACGAATGTTAGAGGGAGCGCGAAAACGATAATATTTAAGCGAAAATTGTGAAAATGTTAAATAAAACATGACTCGATTAAACTACATTAAAATAGAACCAAAATTTCGCGGGAAATGTCTTAAAAATGCTTTAAAGAAAAAAATGAATTATATTTTTTTCATATATCGACCACCACAACACGGGCATGTGCCTAGCATGGTGGTCGAAAAATTCTAAAATTTATGTAACCAACATTTCAATGAATAAAGAAAACTTAAAAAAAAAAAAAAAAAAATATATAACTTGTAATGTAACAAAAATAAAGTGCTTATAATAATTTTCGAAATATACGATTTTCTTCTACCGGCAGAATTTCATTCAATTACCGTTTCGGCGTGGCAAATGTATAGATATTATCGTCAAAAACAAAATATATATTTTATAGAAACTTAAAAACTTTTAAGTGTTTTAGAGAAATATGTTGTAAAACGGTAGAAATTCGGAATGCTATGGCTTAAGATAGGTTAACTTTCGACCTTAATTGAAGAATAGTGCAGCGGTTTTTTGTTAAGATCTGCGTTTAATGTATTTTAAAGGTTTCCGTTTTATACAAACCGGGTCGCGTTTTTAAAAAGTTTGAAAACCACTGCGATTTCGTGCCGCCAGCCCTTCGTCTATGTGTTAGTATCGGTGTGTGGTGACGTCACAAGCATTTGGGTGATTAAGTGACGTCAGAAACTTTGCTTGCCAAAAAAATAATAGGTCAATATTATTACATTTATTAAAACGCTGCCTTAAAGCTATCTGTAAGGCATAATTTTTTTTATGTATTCAGATAGCTGGTTACATTATCGAAAATAAAGTCCGCGGACTGTATCTTGTACAATATTCGGAAGTAGGATATTTTTGTGTTTGAAAAAATTAACTCCGTCAGGACGGCTGGGACAGCAATTAGTTTCAGTGTGGACCGATAAAAGGTAAAACACAAAGCACTATGCGATCTAAATAGTACGAAACAATGCTCGCATTTTTCATAAATGGGCCTTGAGCCAATTTTATTTGGTTTCTGGCGTCATTTTTAATTTCACAGGGCACGTCTTGATATACTTGGTTGAAGGTGTACACATTACTTTAACCTGTCATTTTACCTTTTTTTTAAGTGCGATTTTAACCCTTGTGAATAAAGAAACTGTATGAAGGACAAGGCCAGAATCGCCTGCACCAATATCATTCTTGACATAACAGTTGATTTGATTAATCTAGCTACTCGGAATATTTTTAAATGAAATTTCTATGACTTTGAGGGTCACTTTTGGCAAATGTCAATGGCGAAAAAATCGATATTTTATGTTTGGATATAATACCTGACAAACCTTCACACCATGAATCCGGGCATACCTGCTAAGTCACCAAACGTAGTGAATCACTTGTGGTGACCTACGGCAGAGGTGTTGGTTATCCAATGAATAGTTCCCGGGGTGGCGGTACCCATATCCTAAATTAATATTGTTATGGTTGCATCTAGGACTTGAACCCAGGACTTTAGCCTTGCCGGGGTTCTGCTCTAACCACTGAGCTAATTCGACCCTATCTCTTTGACTAAAAACTACCTACATTATCTTCGATTTCTTAATGCATATTTATATTGGTTGCTATCTTTGTAAATGATTGCAAATTTGAAATAAAAATGGATGTGTTTATCCAAGACACTATCTAGATTGCATTTAGTTCGGGTAGAATCTTACTTAAGATAGCAGCCAAAAAAAGTATGCATTAAGAAAATGAAGATAATGTTTGTAGTTCTTAGTCGAAGTATGATACATTTAAATACGATCGAAGGGGATAGGGTTAAATTAGCTCAGTGATTAGAGTAGAGACCCGGCAAGGCTAAGGTCCTAAGTTCAATTCCGTATAGTCCATTATTGGGTAATTTGTTTGCTTTTCGGAATGACTCATATAGGTCTCATAGAAATCATTGTGTCTCCCTTACTATCATAGTGAATAATATGATCTAAACGGTATTAGAAAGAGAAAACACCACGCTATTTATTGAAATTTAACCCATTGGCCACAAACGCCGGCGTCCTGCCGGGTGTGCAACTGAGATACTTTACCACAAACCCCGGCGAGCCGCCGGCCTAGAGTATGCCCGCCAAAAAACGTAAAAAGGAGCATGATAGTGACATCTTTGAACAAAACTTTAAATGCTGAACGTTTTGTAGATAACAAACCATTCATTTGATAGAATTGGCAATCATAAGTTTCTTAGGTTTTTCCCTTAATATTTGTATTACAAGTTTTGTAAGTAGCCAGCCGCCATTTAATTTCTTCAAAATTGCTAGTGGTTCTAGGCTTTTCGTAGTGACCCTGCACGCCCCTGATTGCTTTGAGGACTATCATACCAATATATTTTATTATTCATTAGTATACATGTATGTAAAAAAACAAAAATCATTAATGTTAGATTTATGAATATTATGTTTTTTTGTAACTTTATGAATAAAAATGTGAAAAAAAACTTACGAAAAAAGAGAAGGTTATATTTGTATCCTTATCTACACATATTTTAATATTTTCAAAATTTTAATTTTTATGTTTTTCTTTACCTTAATCTAATATGTCAACAAATTTAAAGAAATTAATTCATTTGAATTTGTGGATCAAAAGTTACAATAGATTTATTACATCAAGGCAGGTTTTCAATTTTTGGTATAAAATTAATTCAGTGGTGAAGGCCAATTTTTTAACTCAATAATTCTGTGGTCAATGGGTTAAAAGTTAAGCACAAAATAAATTAAACGTACACTGTTATGAAACCAAAGTTTCCAACCGCAGTTTGAAAAAAAAATTACCTTTATTTAAAAACCAGTAATTTTAGTTAGAAAAAACATAAGGTCAACCATTTTTGAAACTTTTTGAAGTTTACATTCAAAAATGTTATATTTAAAAAACTACATACTCATTTCTAATCATAAAATTTGAAAGTGTATTTCATCACCTTTCAAAAACAGTTTTTAGTTTTCGGATACTTTCAGAAATATTCCATTTGTTTGGATTTTATCGTAAATCGGAAATATTCTGACCAACTGACAGAATTTGAGAGGTTAACAAATTATATTTCTGTTTTAGATCGATGAATGGCTGCGAGAAGCTGAAAGCATCAAAGCGCTGCTGGAGTCTAAAGGGATCCAAGACCCAACTTCCGAAGAAGATCAACAATCACATTCGCAATGTAGCATCCAATAGTCAGGCATAGACAAAGTAAAAAAAACAAATAAAACCATAGATAATTTAAGGTTACAGTCCGTCAAGAAATTGTAGGCATTTAATGAAATGGAACAATTTTTTTTATTTATTATGGCAACACTGATTTTAGAATCAATATATATTATAAAAGAAAGGGTATTACAATGTGCGTGCCGCTAAAACTCAGAAATGAGTCCCGGTACAATCAAGGGAGTTGTATGGTGTGGTAGCCCTCTATCCCCCATCCGTGTAGAAGGTTTTGAAGATATGAGGGCTGTAAGTTTCAAATTCTAAAATTTTTTAGAACATTCGAGAGTATTCCAGAATATTCTGGAAAGCTGTGGAATGTTCGGGAATAGTCTGGAACGTTCAGGAACATCTCAAATCATTGTGGAACATTCCAGAACACTCTCGAATGTTGTGAAATGTTCTGGAACATTGTGAACCATTTGAAGCCTTTTTCGTATGGGTGGGGCTACCCATTGGTAGGGGTGTACAAAGCAAGAATCGTCATGGGTTTGAACGTCAGTTCAATCTCATGTCAACTCCCTGAGTGAATTCAGGTACCCCAGCTAGTAAATTATATATGTAGGGTTGTCCAAGAATTATAGACCGCTCTAACTTAAAAAATCAGGAAAAATTTATATTTACAAAAAAATCTTTTTTTTTATATGAATACCCCACAAGAGTCGCAACGACTCGCGTCTGGAGCCAGTGAGACTACTGCATCCCCAATTGAGGTATGTTGTGAGGCTGAAGGTAGTGGGGAGGGAGATAGGGAAGAGGAAGGTGGGGAAGTACCAGGCTTCAAGCAACGTTTCAATTCTGAATGGTGGCGTGGTCACCAGGGCGATACCGATAGTGTCTTCCACTCTGGAACATGCCGCAAATATACTATATATTATTTTAAATTAATAAATTGTGAAATAACACAAATTAATCTAATAAAATTTATTTGCCATGCCGGGATTCGATCCCGTGATCTTCGTATTGCGAGTCAAGAGCCTTACCGCTGGAATACGCCGGCCGTCAAATGACATATTAGGTACAAGTCCCCACTATTTTTCGTCGTAGTCCCCGTTATGATCAATGCACTTGGTGAGCCGTGACACTAGGTCTTTGACTCCCTTATCGCAGAACTCTGCTGCCAAATATGCTATTACCTCTTCCGCCGCGTCCTAGTCGGTCTCCAAAGGTTTCCTGCCAAATGTTGTCGTTGATTGCATTTTTGATTCCGGGGTTAGGTGCCGAACCCAAGATTCATTCCAAAAAACTTCGCCTTGGTTGGAAAAATCGAAAAAAGGGATCCGAACGCTTTCCGTGTGATTTTACTCTTCAGAATTTTGGGAACCAGATGAGCATGAATTTAATCACCATTCAAAGGCAGTTTTTAGTTTGCAGATACGTCCAGAAATGTTACATTTATTTGGATTTTATTCCAAAGTGGAAACATTCTGACTTGACAGAACGTTGAATTTAATATTTCAAAGACCCAATCATGTCTGATTATGTCTAAAAGGGTTCGAATTGAAAATCTAGTCTCCTTCAACGAAAGCAATCTCCTGAACAGGCCCTCCATTTATATGCTTGGTGTAACTCTTAAGTGACCAGCTCAGGTACGGGGGCTCCATCGAAGCCAGAGTTAAGTTAGCCTCTCAAAAACTGGGCATACTGTACAGGGCCCGCAGATACTTTAATAGTACACAACTGCTAACTCTGTACAAATCGCAAGTGCGCCCCACGGTTGAATTTAGCAGCCACCTCCGGTCTGGAGCCCCAAAATACCTGAAAAAACCCTCGACTCTGTGCAGAAACGGACGGTCTGTTTGATAGATTATCCTAACTTAACAGACGGATTGCAAACTTTAGAGCACAGGCGTCGGGTGGGAATGCTATCCTTGTTCTACCGGTATTTCAACGGAAGATGCTTCGAGGAACTAGCGTCATTGATCCCTTCGGCACCGGTGCATAGTCGGGAGACACGCCAAACGCATGCCCAACATATGTACAAGGTTGACATTTGTCACATGAGAATGGGTCGCTTCTTCGACTCGTTCTTGTGTTCAACAGCTCGGCTGTGGAACGATTCCGGCCTCTGTGTTTCCTCCTTCCTACAACATGGGTGTCTTCAAGACCAATGTTCATTCCTTCCTATCCTCAAAAAGACCCTCCGCACAGCATCTCAGATGACATAGGCCCTGAGAGAAATTATTTTCCTCGTAGCCTCCTGTTTGGAGTCAATGTAAAAAAAAAAGAACACGCCTGAGCGGTTAAAAGATAATTTATTATTTTTTTCTTTGAATCATCTTGGTGTTGCCATTAAAACGATCTCAGCTTCCTCCGATTTCTTGACAGACTGTAACTAACATTTAAGAGGTTAATTAGTTTTAAGAGGCTTATTTACAAATTTCGCAAATGATTTATTCAGTAAGGGTCTTCGTGGGGATATGCAAGAATCCGATACTCATGTTGTGTGTACATGCTGCAAATAACTTGTTGCACGCACTTTCGTACATAAATAATTGATTTTGAATTTAACTTACAACTAAATAGTTGCTTTAGCTGACATTTTTATAAACTGGCATTTTTTGTCACAAAATGCACCGCAGTAGACCCCCTGATTCCTATCCCCGTTACCTTTTTCCTTCCCAGAACTTCCTCTCCTTCTTTCTTTACTTTAAAAGATCTTCCAACCGCATTCCCAAATATCACTCAGGCCCTGAAGAGCTATTCTCTATCTTTTGTGAGATCGAGATAGATCTCAGGCGAGATCTCCTGTCAGTTTTGTGTGATTTTCTATTGCTGTTATTTGCTTTTTCAATGGGCCGATGTCAGAATTTCAGCTGTGAGCTGTCACATATTTTAGTTTAGGTTGTTTTAAACACAAATTCCTGCAAGTGTGCGTAATTATTTATTCATCTAACGGCCATAGAAAATGTCACAAACCTGACAGGAGATCTCGCCTGAGATCGAGATAGATCTCAGGCGAGATAGAGAATAGATCCCAGAACTTCCTCTCCTTCTTTCATTAAAAAAGACCTTCTACACCACATCACCGAAGATGACGTAGACCACGAGGGGCCGTCAAATGTAGCTGTCAATTCTATGTCCTATCATTCTTTGTCGCCTATTTTGTTACGCACTATTACAAAATGTCTGACACAAGTGGCACCATTTTTAAAATCTCAACGATATCGTGAGTGTGAACAAACTCATCCGGATGGTTCCGGGAGACTGGCGTCACCGACAAGGTGTACAAATGTCAGAAAAATGTACACGTGTATGAACCTCGGATGCAAAAAATGTACACGTGTATGAACCTATGCGGATGCACGGCGATAGTAGCCAAGTGTCAAAAACTTGCATATCTCTGTTGTAGAAGGGCCTTAAAAAGTGCCTTTTTGTCAATGTATTTGAAACACCCAGCTTTGTTTGATCTTTTCGTAGTGCACATTTTTCAGGCTTTAGTGAGTAAAAACTATTAATAATATGCCAATTTATTTATTTATTAATCTTAAGCATCTGTAAACATGTGTTGTATATATTCTTAAATGGTTAAACATCAGCCTATTTGGGGTCTAGGAGTCGAAAGTCTTATCCGTTGTGATATCTGAATATTCACTTGCATTATAGGTACAATTGGATTTGATTCAAACAACACAAACTTTGTATTGGTGCATGAAACAAGTGTTTTAAGAACTGGTTTGTAACCTAGATAGTGTCTCGGATAAATATATCCAATTTTATTTATATGGAACACCTATTGACTGTTTTGTAAAAGTCTAAACGAATATTCAATTTTTATTAGAACAGCTCTTTTTTTAAAACTTTTGAAGGTTATTTCCATCAATGTAATATATCATCGAAGAAGAAGATATCATGAAAATATGAAAGAGAACAAGACACAGAAAAAAAAAGATGACAATCGCAACTGGGACTCGAATCTAGAACCTCTCGTCTGACCGGGACAAACGCCGTACCAATTACGATAATTATGATTTTACATTGATGGGAATAACCTTCAAAAGTTATAAAAAGAGAGTTGTTCTAATAAATATTGAATTTTAAATATGCCATGTGCTAGCAATGCATTTGAGTATTGTGTTCGCGTCAACTCTGGTTTAACATGTCTTATGTTTAACCACTGGAGAGATCACGCAAAATAAATAAATTTGCCTCAATATATTTTAAAAATTGTTCTAAAATAGTCTACGAAGTTTGGATTTGCGACACCTATGGTCATAATAGATAAAGCATTTCAATAGCTTAATTTTAAAATAAACAGCTGGCCATGGAAATGTTTTAAATAATTACAATAAATGTTTTACGAATGGTAGGAAAATGTGGTCAAATTTTGGACAGCTATCAATCGCAGAAAAATAAAAGTGGTCCATTTTTCGACCATAATCACTCCAGTGGTTAAGAGTTCAATTTCCATCCACCAAGTAACATTAATTTCTTTATCTAGTCTTAGCACAAACCAAAGATATTGAAGTATGAGAGATGTGCTCTCCGCAGTTTTTACTGGGTGGGACTGTGCTTCCTGGCGTTGCCGATGCGGCTAACCAATACTACTGCACACCTTAAAAAAATTAACTAAATGAACAAATTCTTTCCTTATTCAAACTATATTATTAACCAATACTACTGCACACCTTCAAAAATCAACTAAATGAATGAATTCTTTCCGTATTCAAACTATATTGTTAACCAATACTACTGCACACTTTCGAAAATCAACTAAATTAATGAATTCTTTCCGTATTCAAACTATATTGTTAACCAATACTACTGCACACCTTCAAAAGTCAACTAAATTAATGAATTCTTTCCGTATTCAAACTATATTCTTAACCAATACTACTGCACACCTTCAAAAATCAACTAAATGAATGAATTCTTTCCGTATTCAAACTATATTGTTAACCTGCACACCTTCAAAAATTAACTAAATGAATGAATTCTTTCCGTATTCAAACTATATTGTTAACCAATACTACTGCACACTTTCAAAAATCAACTAAATGAATGAATTCTTTCCGTATTCAAACTATATTGTTAACCAATACTACTGCACACCTTAAAAAAATCAACTAAATGAACGAATTCTTTCCACATTCAAACTATATTGTTAACCAATACTACTGCACACTTTCAAAAATCAACTAATTGAATGAATTCTTTCTGTATTCAAACTATATTGTTAACCAATACTACTGCACACCTTCAAAAGTCAACTAAATTAATGAATTCTTTCCGTATTCAAACTATATTCTTAACCAATACTACTGCACACCTTCAAAAATCAACTAAATGAATGAATTCTTTCCGTATTCAAACTATATTGTTAACCAATACAACTGCACACCTTCAAAAATCAGCTAAATGAATAAATTCTTTCCATATTCAAAAATAATGTAATATTCCCACCGGGTAGTAGTCCGCCGATGGTCAGGCGGACATCACAGCATATCTCTTGTATTTCAATGCCTTTGGCACAAACCAATACGTCTGTTATAAGAGAAAATGAAATTATGAAAATGAAAATATAAAAAATAAAACATTATGTTGTAAAAAAATTGTAATTATAGTTTTATTTTATTATAATATTTATAAATAATTTTAGACCAATTTTGAACAAAGAAATGAAGGCATTTAATGTTATCAATATATTTAAAAAATGCTTGTATGTATTTGATATATTACCAACAAAATTGATTTATTAACAATGAATACTTGGGAGTGAATGGATGAGTTTGTGTATCTGGGAAGTATGTTTACGAGAGATGGGAAGGCTGAAAGTGGAGAGTCTTTACAGCGGGAGAATGCTCTAGGAAGGGAAATGGTGTGATGGGTGGTAGGAAACCGGGGGTCAATGTGTCCACGAGTGACGGATGTATGAATCTGTCTTCCCACTGCGGTGCAAGGCGATGGGTCTAGAGAGTCCAAAAGGTCTCCTTCAACCAGTCTCTCCCGATCCGACCCACCAAGCAGTAGGTGACCTGGAGAAACCTCACCCCTGAACCCAGGCATCCCTTCTAAGTCACCAAATGTAGCGAATGGGGTGACCTACGGCAGGGATCCAATAAATGGTTCCCGAAGGACTGAATATGGTAATTGTTAATAAAAAGTTGTTAAATGGCTAGCAGCCCCGGGAACCTTTATTGGATAACCAACACCTCTGCCATAGGTCACCCCAAGTGGTTTGCTACGTTTGGTGATTTAGCAGAGGTGCCCGGTTTCATGGGGTGAGGTTTGTCTAGGTCTCGGAGGCGTATGACCAAGACACACTGAACCCCAGATTCCTACCCAACCCTTAAACCCTTTTCCTTCCCACAACTCTCCTCTCTTCCTTTCCTAAAAAAAACCCTCCACACAGCATCCCCAAAGATGACATAGGCCCTGAGGGAAAGAAAATGTGGAGCTCATGTAAAAAAAAAACAAAAAAGTCCACAATGGAGTGCTGGTACCTGCCCTGATGTATGGCAGTGAGGCGTGGAACTGGCACAGGAAGGGTGCAAGTATACTGAAGAGATGCATGTTGTAAGAAGGATGAAACACAGAGGCCTGGAAAATCGCTTTTTTTAATGCGATTTTAACCCTTATGTACAGAGAAACTGCATGAAGGACAAGGTCAGAATCGTTTGCGCCAATATCTTTTTTGACGTAACAGTTGATTTGATTAATCTAGCTCCTCAGAATATTTTTAAATGAATTTTCAATGACTTTGCGGAACACTTTTGAGAATGGCGAAATCAATATTTTACATTTTCAAACGAGTGTAAAGGTCTTTATTTATTTGAAAGCTCCTGTGAATTGTGTTTTTTCATATTGGGTATGTATTCAGATTTGTGTAGAGGTAATAAAATCAGTTTATATTTATATGACTATATTTTTTGACAATTATTTCCTAAATGGGAGATTTTATAATCTTTTTTTTTTAGTTAGTTGGCTATTCTGGAAAAACCTCTTACGTTATTATCATGTAATATACATGTAACCTGTGCTCTAGAGAAACAGAATGACAGTCAGTTAGGTAGTTACATTAAATAAGGTTAAGTTAGGATAATAATAAGTTGATGAACTGTCGGAGAGAGGTAATTTGGAAGTGATTGAGGGACTATCGTTTGGCCTTAGCCTGGGCTGCATCACTAGCTTGAACGAAGGTCCTCTTCAGCTTGGACTCACGCTTCTTCCGGAAGTCAAAAGCCACATCCTTGGAGAGCTCGGCCACAAGGCGCATTGTCGCTTGAGGATACCTGGAACCAGCAAACAAACAATGTAAGCATAGTCTAAATTACAAAACAAACATTGAAGGAAACTTCAGGGCCTATCTCATCATTGAAGATGCTGTGTAAAGGGTCTTTCTAAGGAAAGAAAGGAGTGAATGGGTCTTGAGATAAAATAATGCCAAAAAAATTAATTTAACGTTGAATACTTGGAGCAGGTGGATGAGTTTGTGTATTTGGGAAGTATGTTTAAGAGAGATGGGAAGGCTGATAGAGATATTGAAAGAAGGGTAAATGCAGGTAACTCCGTTAATGGAGGGCTGAATGCTGTTGGCGCTAACAAAAAACTGTTCAAAGAAGCGAAGCTAGCCTGATGTATGGCAGTGAGACAGGGGAAGGATGATAGTAGACTTAATGCTGTACAAATGAGATCTTAAAGTCTTGGAGAGACCCGTGTTGTAGGAGGGAGGAAACACAGAGGCCGGTTGTTGAGGCCAACACAAACTGTTGCACAGCCGAGCTGTTGAATTCAATAATGAGTTGCAGAAGCGACCCATTCTCATGTGACAAATGTCAACTGTGTAAATATTATGTTAGGCATGCATTTGACGTGAGTGATCAATGACGGTAGTTCCTCGGAGCAGCTTAAATTGTAATGCCGGTAGAATAAGGACAGCAAGCCTACCTGACGCCTGTGCTCCGAAGATTGCAATCCACTTTTTAACAGACTGCCCGTTTCTGCAGAGTGAGGGTTTTTTCAAGTATTTGTAAGACCACCATTTCAGAATTGAAACGTTGCTTGAAATAGATTTAGCCATGTTTGGTGACTAGATCGGAATAGCCCAGTACTTCCCCACCTTCCTCCTTCCCATCGCCTTCCCCTCTTCACTTACCTTCAGCCTCACAACATACCCCAATTGTTAAAAAAAATTATTAAATTGAAACTTAATGTAATGAAATAATTAAAAACACTTTGTTTTTACCACAATAAACTTTATTTAAAAGTCAACATGTTTCAAGAACGATGTTCTCTTCATCAGGACATAAAATGAACATTTTATGTCCTGATGAAGAGAACATCGTTCTTGAAACATGTTGACTTTTAAATAAAGTTTATTGTGGTAAAAACAAAGTGTTTTTGGTAATTATTGGATATTGGTGGCCACGGCTATTACGAATAATTTTTAGAAAAAAACTTTAGATTTGCCTTAATCACTATAAAAGGAAACTTATTGCATCACGGCAGGTGGAAAATAATGCATTTTAATTTTCAATATCGTTAAATAAAATTTCACTTCGCCAATCGATCTACGACAGCCCGTCCGCTGCCGTTCGCCATTCTGTCAACTGTTGTGAGTGTTGTGTTGTTGGTATCCTTGACTTCACACAAACGATTGTAGTCGACTTCGCGGGATAAATAACAAGGCGCGTAGGTACTGGAAGCGCGTAGGTACTGGAATGGAGACAAACCATTCAAATCCTGGGATGTTTTTTAAAATAAAGATAATATACACAAGCCCGCTACACAAACCCTGCGTAGCCAAATAAACCATTTAAAAACGTAGGCTGTTTTTTAAAGTAAAGATAACATACACAAGCCTGCTACACAAACCCTGCGTAGCCAAACAAACCATTCAAAAACGTAGGCTGTTTTTTAAAGTAAAGATAACATACACAAGCCTGCTACACAAACCCTGCGTAGCCAAACAAACCATTCAAAAACGTAGGCTGTTTTTTAAAGTAAAGATAACATACACAAGCCTGCTACACAAACCCTATATAAGTTAGTAAAAAAAAAACATGACGACGAATACCAACACCTCCAATTATAATGACGATGAAATCCAACATTTCCAGTGCCTCAGCAAGACTGAAGTGATTCTGATTAGAGGTTCGTTTGCATTATATTATTAATTCTGTTTTTCATAATTACGCGCCCATTTTGTACCACGCGAAGTTGCCTACAATCGTATTTAGTTGTGAGGTCAGGGATACCAACAATGACAAAATGGCGGGCGGCAACCGGCAGTGGACGGGCTGTCGTAGATCGATTGGCGAAGTGAAATTTTATTTAACGATATTGAAAATTAAAATGCATTATTTTCCGCCTGCCGTGATGCAATAAGTTTCCTTTTATAGTGATTAAGGCAAATCTAAAGTTTTTTTCTAAAAATTATTCGTAATAGCCGTGGCCACCAATATCCAAATTTTACCGTGTTTTTAATTATTTCATTAACAAAATGGTGCCACAAAGTGAATTTGCAAAATTTGAAGAAACTTAATGTAATTGAAAATCTAAATAATAAAAGTGTGGCGGTTAGGGAAATATTTACCATATATTATCTAACGCTTTACCGACAAGGAATGACAAAAAAAGTATTGTTAAAAAAATCGTTTTGAAAACCTGTCAAAAATAATAGCGAATAATTTATCTTACCGGCATCCCAAAAATTCCACGTTGGTGAATACCCTGGCAAGGCAGACCAGCTCGTCCTCCGTATATCTGTCCTTGTGGGCATCCATAAAGCTTCTCCTCAACTCCCAATGTTCATCAGATTCGTGATCCATCCTGTAACCATCGATGTCCCAGTCTTCGGCCATTGCTGTCAGGTTAAATTTTAACTAAATACTATATGGTGATAAAACAAACGGTTATTAAAACACAAAAAATACTTTGATTATAAAGAATGGTATGTTTTTTTTTCAATATATAGTACGGTTTTTCAAGTTATAAAGCCTTCACTAAAACCAACTAACCACAAATAAACCAATCCCCAACTAACCAATTCTTGTTCTAAAAATTGTAGGTTATGTTTTGGTTGTCTGATGCGTCAACAAAAATAGAATACTATAATGATTTTCTATGTTTTTTAAGATAGTTAGGGATGTGCGCCGTCGACATTTTGGTATATACGAAACTGGAAATAAAAATTTGTTGAAAATCAAATGAATTTTTGAAATAATTTCATATAATATTTTTTATTTAATTAGTTGACAATATTATTTCTTCCAGTTTTTTTTTAACTATTTCGTGTCTTCTGAGATATGTTTTTTGATACTGCAATAAATTTTTCAAACGGTGTAATATTTGATTTTAGAGACGGCCGAAAGTTTTTTTTTTGTTTATTTTGGTGTTATGGGGTGTTGCGCTACCTCCTGCTTTTTAGCCGATGTTTCGGTCATTGTTATAGTTCCCATCATCAGGGCAGATGGTAGTGAAAGTTATAAAGAATGAACGAAACGAAAAAAAATAAAATGGTTATTTTCAGGGAAAGGAAATAATGTTTATTAAAACGCTTTATTTTTAAATTTTTCAAGATAAGGTCAGTAATTTTTGTTATTCAAGCTAAACAAACGTGTGAAAAAGTTGAAAATAATTTTTTCTCGAATAATGTTAAGCCCCCGCATTCCGTTTTTTTACCGATTAAAGTTCAAATAACACTTTAAATTTTAATAAATTTTAAAATTATGTTTTTTTTTTGACGTGATAACGTCTTATAAATCGATGAACGCCGGCTGCACTCACGAAAAAGCATGACTCATTGTCACGTTCCGCCTGAGCTGAACGTGCAAACGAGAGCGCAAAACAAGCGTTCGGCTTGTGACGCATCTGTCTCTCTTCCATAATCATTATATGACGTAATCAAGTAAAATTATCGTCCATAAACCAGCTTTACAGACAACCCATTTTTTTTTTAAAAATACTATCTATAATTTTAATTTCCCTGCATATAAAAAAATCGCATGCAATCTTCCAAAACCTATTAAAAACACATTTTGTTGTATGTTTATACATATGAAAAAAATCAGTGTATCTTTAATTGCAATTTGGGCATTGTTTACAGGTTTTTTGCAGCATTTTAAATGAGTCGTGTGTTATATTTTTGCTTAAGTATTATCGTTTTTTTTTTTAATATTAGCGCGCTGCCTCTAACTTTCATTTTAACATATATCTCTTTCAAACCATCTTCTCTTAGAAAGCTTACTACAGAGCCTTAAATTTAAACATTTTTTATCGTGAGTGAACAAATTCAGTTTTGTTTTGGAATTAATGTTTACGAACGTAGGTACCTATTTATTGATTATTTCGAAATCGACTGTTTTGCTCGCTCACATCCCTTTGACAACTTATGTACATTATCTGTGGTTACGTATTTCAAATTCAATTCTGACTTATTGTTTCGTTAATTGTTATCATAGTTGTTATTTTAGAAATAATTTAGTAAAAGGTTTTGAAGTATTTTGAAGATGAATGCTCTGCACACAAAACGGTCTCTGATGTCAGAGAACCAACTTCTTGTACAGAAGTTGCGTTATGTTCAGGCCAGGGTCAAGGATTTGGAGGAAAATCGCGATGCCGAAGGAGATTTGCAGTACGACAGGTAATATCGCGTACAGACCTAAAGAACGAGTACATTGAAAGAAGAGTGCTCTATTAATGGAAATGCGGTAGTCCCTAATAAAATGTTGTTTAAAGCTAGCAGCGTTGCTGGCGATCCACAGTGAAATGTTTCCACAATCCTGAAGCGTGGCAGTGAGATCAAAGGAAAGGAAGAAAGTAGACGGAATGCAATAGAGATGAGAAATAGATTTTTTTACGTTAGTTTCACATAAAAGGCCCTGAGGAAAGATATACTTCTCAGGCCCTCGAAATGCAAGGCAATATTCCGAGAGAATCCTGATGGAGAGGCCAAAGGTATCCCTCAACCATACTCTCCTGATCCGGCCCGCCATGCAGTATGCGGGCAAACGTATTCTAACTGACAAACCTCACCCCATGAACCTGGGCACCCCAAAGCCACCAAACGTAACGAACCATTTTATGAGTACATAAATTGATTATTGGATAATTGCACATCTCTGTGGAGATCTCTCTTACTTACTTACTCTTTTTTATGATAGCAGTTTTGTGTGCGTAAAAACGAGTAATCAATTGTTATGCGTGTTTGTTTCAGTGGCCTTTCGAACCCTGATTCGCACATGACTGGCACAGCATTCGGAGACCAGGAAGAAGAATCTCTGGAGTCACTTCGCAAGTGCGTTCACGCCAGCGAAGAGATCCTCGGTATATCCGTGCTTCACTACGCACGGGGCGAGGTTGCACCTTACGAAGGGTAAATTCTTTATGTTACATGCATATTTCTTTTTATTCTAAATATTCTACTAACTTAAATAAAATGACTTACGAAAATCTTAAATAAAATTTTAAAAATGAATATACAGGTAGAACAAGGATAGCATTCCCACCCGACACTTGTGTTCTAAAGTTTGCAATCCATTTGTTAAGGAGTCGAGGGTTTTTTTCAGGTTTTCTGGAGCTCCAGAAAAGAGATGGCTGCCAAATTCGCGATTTTTACAGGGTTAGCAATTGTGTACCATTAAAATATCTGCGTGCCCTGTACAGTACGCCCAGTTTTTGGGAGGCTTACTTAACTCTGGCTTCAATGGAGCCCCTTGGAGTCTGAGCTGGTCACTTATTATTAAAATTGAGTCTTTGAAACATTAAATTCGACAAGGTTATTCTTACCCCAAGAAGAAACACTCTCGAGGTAACCGTCCATTCTCTGCTTCAAAGCCCTCCGAGCCGTTGGAGTTTGTGTGCCCTTTGGGGCCTTGTCAAACAAAAAGTTATTATGAAAATGGTATGAGACGGCGCATGGTAGGCCGGACGGCATCTAACTGACACCCTAAGAGTTAAAGTTTCAACCAATGTGAATTTTTGTTTTAGTTTACCTGCCGGGCGTTGGTATGAGACTAACATGAATCTCATTATCCTGGGAACTCTGAAGGTGGCCCTGAACATTGTGGAGGGAACAAAGGTGAGTCCAAAATTTCACTTTTATTTATTTATTGCTTAATTCATTTACAGAGTGTTAATCATCAATTATTACGTTAATGAAATTACCGTTAGGATGTACGTAGATACTAACCGTCAACTGTCTTTTGTCGCGAGCCCATCGGCAAGCTCGGAAAAAAATGCTGCTTTTTTTTTAAAATGCAATTTTAACCCTTATGTATTAAGGAATTGTATGAAAGACAAGGGCAGAATTGCTTACGTTAATATCATTCTTGACTTAACAGTTGATTTAATTAATGCAGCTACTCTAGAATATTTTTTAATTAATTTTCTTTGACTATGCGGGTCACTTTTGGCAATGGCGAAAAAATCGATATTTTACATTTTCAAATGCGTATAAAGGTCTTTATTTATTTGCAAACTCTTTTGAATTGTTTTTTCATGTTGGGTATGTATTCAGATTTGTGTAGAAATAATAAAATCAGTTATATTTGTGTGATTATATTTTTTAACATATTTCCAAAATGGAAGATTTTTCAGTCTTTTATTTTTTTATTAATTTGCTATTCTGGAAAGACCTCCGATGATATTATCATGTAATTACATGCATAATAAGATATATTAATTATCTGGTAAACAGAAAACAATCGCAAAAAAACATTCCTTTGTTTTTGTATGGATATTTGACCAGAAAGCAACAAGGTAATTTCCGCACGGTTTTTCGAAATACCGCCCGACATTCAACGTGTTAAAAGAATTATTAAAAATTTTAACAGCATGCGTAAATCAAGATTTAGTGGTGACTAGGTGGAGATGCTATTAATGAAATAAAAGAAATAATAATCAGCAAAATAAAATATAAATTGGTGAACTGACAGTTGATCCGCTGACAATTGGTCCCCAAAAATGATATCTATAAAAATCAAAATTTGCTTGTTTGTATATATGAGATGTCTGTGTATTGCTATATTAAGCTTAGGAAATGTTTGAAACTTTCAAAATACCTTCTTTAAACCCCCGCGAAGGTTTCTGCATTATTACAACAACATTTAAAAAGTTTTTTAATCATTACAAAAACTCTTGCGAAACTGTCAAAAATGTCAAAATTTATGATTGATATTTTGCAAAATAATGATTGTTAAATCAAAATTCAATTTTTGAAACTCTTTAAATTTTATTTTTTTTTATTAGAAACATTTATAAAGGTTACAGTTTTACAATATAATATAACATGATTATTTCGATCACTCTCCTAATAAAGCAGCTGCTTGTGTTTAGGAGAGGGCAACTAGATATTTTTACATCAGTTTAAAATTAAAAATATTAATTACAAAGGACACAAGATACAAAGCAAATACATCAATTTAAACAGTAGGTCTTACTCTTTAAATTAATGAATTTATTTGAAGTACTCGCCTAATACTTTGGATCGAATCAAGAATTATATTTTTTTTAAATAGGTACCTGTGCTAGGTACCAAATATGTTTGATATAATATACAAAAATGAATATTTGTAATGTAGGAAAAGTGAAAATTTGAATTAAAAAAATTGTAATAGGTGGCATGTGAGCTTTTTGAAAACTGAATGTACTGGGACTGAATATATGGAACGCAGGAGGGGGGTTGGCGGGAGGGGAGAGGGAAGGCGGGGAAGGTGGAAGGAGAATGCAGGATGGGAACGGGGACGCATGGGAAAGGACGTGCAGCAAGAAACAATTTATTTATTTGAACATGGATTTGCAACGCATGCGGAAAACCAGCTAGTTCACTATGAAATTATATTTTTAGTGCATTTACCAATTTCAAACGTAAAATTGACTTCAAAAATACCTTTAATGATAAGTTGGTATGAATATCAAACGAATTTATGTAGTGTCGATTTTTTTGTACTTATGTGCTGGTATACACAGTATATAGACAAGTAGATTTTTCCTTGATGTATTTGAATGAAAATATGTTCTGTACTTTGTTATTCGGCGGTAGTACATCTTCTCTGCGTATCCCTTGGGGTCTTTTAGTTATATTATAGAGGACAAATCTCACCCAATGTGCCTGGGCACCTCTGCTTATCTACCAAACGTAGCTAACTGCTTGTGGTGAACTGTGGTAGAGGTGTGTTATCCAATAAATAGTTCCCAGGGCGGCCTTTCTAAAGTAAAATATTTTTGTTAATCATCTCTGCACTCTCCCTCTCTCTCTCTCTCTCTCCGATGGCGCTACAGCCCATATCGAGCCTTGGCCTCCTGCAACATTCGCCTCCAACTCCTCCTGTCCTCAGCGGCTGACTTCCAGTTTGTTATCTGGAGAAGCTGTGCTGCATCCCCTCTCACCTCGTCTTCCCACCTCAGTCTGGGTCTTCCCACTTTTCTCTTTCCACTCCAGTTCAATTCCAGTCAGAATTCTCTTTGGAACGCTTGTATCCGGCATTCTCTGTACATGTCCAGCCCATCTCAACCTGAGGAGTCTCATGTGGGCTGAGATGTTAGGGGCCTGATATATATCATACAGTTCTTTGTTGTGCCGGATGCGCCACTGTTCCCCCTCTTACACGGGTCCACATATTCTTCTCAACACTTTTCTTTCAAAAGTATCTAGCATTTCAGCCATCTTTACCGTCAGTGTCAGCGCCTCACATCCATATGCCAGTACAGTTCTAACAATGGTCTTGTATATGGTTATTTTGGTTTTTCTGTGGACGCTACGTGACTTAAATGGGAGCAAAGAGAAGTATGTTTTGTTGGCTGCTGTGATCCTCCTTCTGATTTCCGCTGGATCCTCATTGTTCTCTGTCAGACTGGAGCCCAGGTAGGTAAATTGATCGACCACTTCGTATGAGTAATTGTCTTTAAATTGTGCGGTACTTCTTCTTCTGTGTGCACTCTCCCTATTAAATCAATATATGGAGACCACATTTGCAAAGCATATTCCAAGAGAGGTTGCACATATTTTTGTGTTTGTAAATTTTTAGCATAAAATTTTGTTAATTAATTAATTCTTTTGACATATTTCATCATCCACAGGACGGCAAAACAATAGTCCACTCTATAAACGCGGCGTGTTCAGAATCACCCCCCATACGAGCTGAACTGTCTTCCCTAATGCAGAATTACTGCCAAGTAAGGGAGGGGAACGGGATGGACATGGATCAGCGTCTACGACAAGGTCTGTACGTGTCACTGCGAGGTTATGCAGAGAAATCCGCAGCGCGAAAGGCGGTTTTAAAGGAGTTCAAACGGCAGTACGGCGGGCAGTGCGTCATTGAAACTTCGGTGAGTACCCACCTATTTCATACAATGCAAAAAAAAATGTGGGGTTGGGTGCGAAAATGATCAATTTTTTTTTTGTCAATACCACACAGGAGTCTTAACTGCTCCCTGCATACCGGAACCAGTGAGACTATGGTGCCCCCAATTGGTACATGTTGTGAGGATGAAGGGAAGCGATGATGAAGAGGAGGTGGGGGAACACCTGGCTACTCAGATGTGATCAGAAAACAAGGCTTGTATGTTGTAGGATGGAAGAAACACAGATGCCGATAAATCGGCGTTGAATTCGCGAACGAGTTAGTGTGCTGTGGAGATCAACGTACAAAAATTTATGTTAGGGCAAGTCTATCGATTTGGATGTCTATGATATTTATATACGGGGGAGGACCCAAAAGTAACGGGACTTTCTTTATAAATTTTTTATTTTTCAATATTTTTACACCAAAATTTGGTAGTCTTCAGAGTGTATGGCACTTATCCAAAACAATTTTGAAACTCACTGATTGGAATTTCCTTTATGGCCTCCAACGATTTTTGTTTCACTTCTTCAACAGTATGAAAACATTTCCCTTTCAAGTCCCTTTTCATCCTAGGGAGCAGAAAGAAGTCACAGGGAGTCAGGTCGGGTGAATAGGGCGAGCGAACAATTGGGGTTATTCCATACTTGCTTAAATACTGCTTCACAAACAACGCGGTGTGAGCAAGTGCATTGTCGTGGTGGAAGAACAAGTCCCCTGTGCGCCAAGGATTCGACCTTTTTCAACAATTTTTCCTGATGCTCTTGTTATACAAAGATTTGTAGGACACCAAAATGTTATAAAAGTATGGCGTTGTGTGCTTTTGAAAGAGAGCATGAGAAAATAGGTTATTAGTGTTGAATTTGTATCTCAGGTGTGGACCTTGAGCATGCGGCTTTGTGAAATACTTTGTGTGAGGAGGGGTTATCAAATGATAGAGTATAGTGCTTTGAAACAGTTAAATTATTCTGTTTATTAACAAGCACAAAACATTATCTCAGTAATAGTTTGAGGGCTAAACTGTTATATCTGAATGGGCATAATTATGGAACAGTAGTACCATTTTAATCCAGGGAGTTGATGGGTAGGCGATCCCTGCTGCTGCCTTCGGAGATATGCCTTCAGCTCCCTCCGCTGCTGACAAAGTGAAACGGCCGGCTGGAGCAGCTAACAGGGCTCCAGCTCCGCGGTTTCCCGGCGACGTCCAGTCCCAGGACGGTTGTCAGCCAGCCGACTAGTTACAAGGTCATCCATCTTGGGCCGCACCTCTGCGAGCACCTCTGGCTCCAGGTGTAGTCGGAAGGTCGATGTGATTGAAGTGATGACTGCTTCTGCAGTTGCTAGATCTCCAATCCAGAAATAATGTGCTCCCCTGGTACTCCGAGGCCAATCCAGGATTTTAATTATTGTTGTGATGGTCTTCAGTTTCTGATGCCGCTGATGGGCGTTGATTTAATTTTTCACATCTTGAAGTCTATGGTGATTTATGAATATGGCAAAGTGATTGCTTCGACCAGCCACAGGGACGGTGGCCGGAGTCACCTGTGGCTCGTCAAGGAATGGCAAGCCCAAGGCCAGTCCTGCCTGAGAACTAACTCTGCTCAGATTAACCAACTCAGCAGATAAAAATAACAATGTTGCCAATATAATGTTTAAAACTATAAAGTTCCAGTACCTAAAGGTACCCATTCGCTGAGAACTCTTTTCACTATTCTTTCTTGTTACATTATATTTATGTAACACTCTCTCGCAAGTACCTCCATGTAGAACTTTTGGTTATCTGTTTGGCCTGGAGGAACAAACTCTGTGTGCACAACATCTCTGAAAAAACCAATGAACATTGTCTTGATGTTCGATTTCATCCGACTTTTTCTGAAGAAGAGAGAGAACCAACTATTTCTTTGAATATGGCATTGCAACGCATGCCGGGAACCAGCTAGTTTTAGTTATAAATAACGTAGACGCACGGTGATCCATTTTTAAAACTTTTTCATGTTTGCATTTAAAATTTTTATATTTTAAAATATGCTTTTTTCTGAATGGCAAAATTTGAAAGTGTATTTCATTACCTTTCAAAAACAGTTTTTAGTTTTCAGATGTGTTTAGAAATATTACATTTATTTTGATTTTATTGCAAAGTGGAAATATTTTGACCTTCCGACTAAATAGGCTCGAAGCCTGAGTGATCAAAATTTATTTTTTCATCTTTTTATCTCTCTCTCCGATGACGCTACAGCCCATATCGAGCCTTGGCCTCCCGCAACATTCGCCTCCAACTCCTCCTGTCCTCAGCGGCTGACGTCCAGTTTGTTATCTGGAGAAGCTGTGCTCATCCCCTCTTATCTCGTCTTCCCACCTCAATCTGGGTCTTCCCACTTTTCTCTTTCCACCTGGGTGTCCAGTCAAAATTCTCTTTGGGACGCGTGAATCCGGCATTCTCTGTACATGTCCAGCCCATCTCAACCTGAGTAGTCTCATGTGGGCTGAGATGTTAGGGGCCTGATATATATTGTACAGTTCTTTGTTGTGCCGGATGCGCCACTGTTCCCCCTCCTTCACGGGTCCACATATTCTTCTCAGCACTTTTCTTTCAAAAGTATCTAGCATTTCAGCCATCTTTACAGTCATCTTTTTATACTGAGATGAAATTGCAATATTTTTGTCCGTTCAGAACATTTTGAAAAAATAATGGTTCTTAGGCGGTATTGGAGTTGCTCTGATGATGTGTAATGTATTGTGTTTGTTGCAGGAGGATGGTATAGTATTGGAGTGGCCGAGGTTATTCCGGATGTCCTGGGCCGTGACCTGGGATGAGGATACAGAGTGCATCGTGGATTCTATCAACCTGGAGCTCATGCCACAAGGTGACAATAATACATACCTACCATCTTTCATTGTTCGTTTAACCCTCAAAGTCTATTTGTTCGATTTTCGGAGCAACTCATATAGGTCTCATAGAAATCGTCGTATCTCCCTTACTATTATAGCGAAAAATATGATATAAACGGTGTTATAAATAGAAAAGACCACACTTTATATTCAAATACAAAAATTAACCATAAAAGAAGTAAAATAAATAAATTTGCCTCAGTTGCTCTAGATTTCCAGAGGATCATCTTTTTAGTTTTTCGCCAACATTAAAAAAATCATACTTTCGAATTTTAACATGGAGACATAAAAACTTATTATAGTGCTATATAGCCAATGCATTAACCTGTATATTACCGTTTATCTCATATTTGTAGGATTTATAAAAAAAAAATTGTAAAGTTTATAATCCCGCGAATCCTGCGTGTTTGTTACTTTGAAACTCTGTGAGAGGTACTTATTCAAGTCATCATAGAATATTTTCGATTCCTGTATGTTGTCTGTGGTATACTTGATAATGGAAGGTGCATTTCTATGGAAAAGGGATTTAATTTTAACCGTAAATAGCTGAACATGAATTCTGCGTGAAAAAAATATTTAAAAAATTTATTTTTAACATCATTCTAAAATAGTCTACGAAGTTCGGATTTGCGACATCTATGGTCATAATAGATAAAGCATTTCGATAGCTTCGTTTTAAAATAAATGGCTGGCCATGAAAATGTTTTACGAATGGTAGGAAAATGTGGCCGAATTTTGGACCGCTATCAATCGCAGAAAAATAAAAGTGGTCCATTTTTCAACCACAATCGCTCCAGTGATTAAACACCTTTATGAAGCCAAAATCTCAAAGCGTATTTTGAAATAAATTTAAAAAAACTTAAACAAATAAGGTTTATAATACATTTTTCTAACAAAATATGTATGTGTTTTTATTTTTTTCATTATCAGTAATTTTAGTTAGAAAAAATGTAAAGGGAGCCTTCTCTAAAACTTTATGAACCATGAACCAATGGGCTCCGACAACATAGCGGTGATCGCAGCCTTCCAGCGCCAAGTGTCACTCCTGAGTGAGTGCTGGCCCCCAGCTCACTCAAGACCATTCCTTGCATAACGGATTACTATTTTTTATTTTACTTGTTTTTCTTAATATTTATGTATATTTATAACTATAAGGGACATGTGAGATTACACTATCCTCCACAACCTGGAATAAAACATTATTATTCGTATTAAAAGGGAAACTTAAAATTATTTCATACGTACATATTATTTTCAAAGATATATCGATTTAAAACGAAGTCCATTTTCTCTAACACGTTCCTTGTTTTTACTTGTTTGAAGTGTGTTAATATTATGATCTCCTTCAATGATTAATATTTATGTTTTTTTCCACAGCCGGCGTTCGATTCATCATGTCATGCGAGTCCAGTCTAAGGCGACTCACGGAGCCAACTTCCAGTTCTGCCGAGAGACTGGCCTGTCTACGGGAAGTGGCTACCCGGGCTGCCTCAATCCGTTAGGACAAGACGTCTCTTTCTGCTACTCCAGACTGTTTGAATCTCTTCATCCTGCTAGCACAAGACAAATCATCAGGCCTAGTCCTGGATTGATCATTTTGCACGACCCACTGGTGAAGTGATTGGGTCAAAAGTACCTGATCTTTGATCTTTAATCAGATACTTTTACATCGAAAAAATAGTGACCCGACAGTTGGTTTATAATTTTTTGTGCGTTATTTACCAATTTCAAACGTAAAATCGACTTTAAAAATACCCTTTATAATAAGTTGGTATGAATATCAAACGAATTTATTTATAGGGTCGATTTTTTGTACTAATGCGCTGGTATACACAGTATATAAAGAAGCAGATTTTTCCTTGATGCATTTGAATGAAAATATGTTTTATACTTGTATTATTCTGCGGTACAACCTCTCTGCACATCCTTTCGGGGTCACTTAGTTATATTTTGTGTAATTAGGTATACCATATTTTCCCTAAAGCAACTGCACATTGTACATAAGTATGCTGGGGGCCCAATTGTCAGCAAATCAACTGTCATGGAACCAGAAAAAATAATGCCATAGACTGTCGTTTGACGGACGTAGACCATAGATGTATAAATTGTGTAGACAGGGTGTCTCAAGCCTTGTTCTCGCAACACAGAAATTGAGATGGTTAACCGGTTGCGTGCCGAGTACTCGCCGGCGCGCGCCACATTAAACTCTAAAAAATATTTTTTGAAATGCGATTTTAAACCTTAATTATAAATAAAACATACAAAGGATAAGGTCAGAATCGCTTGGGGCATTCTTGTTTTTAAGGTATATAATGCTTTGAACACATCTATGGAACCGGAATAATTTCTCTGGAATTATCTATGATCACTAGACGGGTTTTTTCGGAGCTTTTGAGCTGTTCGGTTGTGTCGTTGTCGTGAAAAAGATCGTAAAACATATGAATTCATCAAATAAACGCAAGTAATGTTGTTTTAGGCTTAATTTATTGTTCAAGGAATGTGTTTCGGTAAATATTACATAAGATAGCATAAAATACACCCACAAAATATTACTTAAAAGTCAAAACATCGCAAAATTTACCCGTTTCCTCCGTGGCTCGGGAAAGTTTAATCTCAAATGGACTTTCACTGCAGTTCTATGTTTCAGTTACCGTAGACTGATACGTGGACCTTAGTCTTTTTGCAGTTACTTTTGTAATTGGTTTCCGGTGGCGGAAGGTTTATCGGTATGCCAAGTGCTAATCACCCATGTCATATCTATAGATACAGCATTTTGGCTTAACAGTACTCATATGAACTTACTTTTATTTTATTGAAGAAGATAATACTTATAATTTTAACCAAAAATTGAAAAAGAACAAGACACAGAAAAATAAAAAGGTATCGGTCGCAATTGGAAATCGAACCCAGGATTTTTCATCTTACCAGGACAAGCCAATGGGACCAACTCGGCCATTGAGTCCTCTTATTTTGAAGTCTTTTTTGTCAATCTCATATTTCAAAGTCAGACTAATTAAATATTAAATATTCGACAAATTTTTCCCATATTTTTGACTGCTGTCTTTTTAAATGATAACAATGTTCAAAGAAATGGTTTGTAACCTAGATGATGTCTCTATTCTACTTTGACGGCCTTTGTAGTCGAGGGGTAAGATCTTGACTTGCAATCCGAAGGTCACGGTATCGAATACCGGCGTGCGCAAATAAATTTTATTTGATAAATTTCTATTATTTCACAATTAATTAAAAAAATAATATACAATGTATATGTGGCACGTTTTAGAGTGGAAGATACTCTCAGTATCGCCCTGGTATAAGACCCCCGTTCAGAATTGAAAAGTTCCTTGAAACGGCTTTAGGCGTGTTTGGTGACTAGATCTGAACAGCTGATTACTTCCCCACCTTCCTCTTCCGCTCCCTTACATTATACCCAAATTGGAGATGCCATAGTCTCACTGGCTCCAGGCGGTTGGGAGCATTTGGGTCTCTTGTGCGATATTCACATAAACAAAAAGTTTAAAGTCATTTACGTCAAAATTAATTATTTGGAGATACAGCTTGTTGCCGTTACAACATGATCCGATTTGAATACTAAATTTGTCATCTCTATTTCTCTATCATGAGGATGAGATGCAAGACGCCCAGTCTACAAAATTTATACATCTATGGTCGTTTGCGACGCACATCATTGGTGGTTTGTAATAGGGTTAAAATCGATCGGGTAATTCAAGATCGACCCATGATTAAAAATGACCCATCTCATCTGTGTGCGACCTCTGCTTCGTTTTCCTAATTAAGGGAACATCCCATAATTCTGTGATTAGAATAATGGGGCTACCACCGAGTGATAAGAATTTTTTATTAGTTCCTTGTTTAACTAAACAAAAATGTTGTCAAGTTAAAGTTTTTTTTTGTACATTTCTTTGTTAAGTTATTTTTATGTTTTAATTAATAATAAAAAAAATTTAAAAAATCATTGAAAGTTTTAATTTTGTTTTTTATGTTAGCTCCACACAGGCGAAACAATTTTCATCGGGGCCTATTTCATCTTTGGGGATGCTGTTTGGAGGGTGTTTTTAGGGAGAGGAAGTTGTGGGAAGGAAAAAGGTATGAGGGGTGGGTAGGAATCTGGGGGTCAATGTGTCAAGGAGTGACAGAACTATGAATCAATCCTTCCCACTGTGGTGAAGAGAGTCCGACTGGAGTGAATAAAAGGTCTTTCTCAACCAATCTCTCCCGATCCGGCCCGCCACGCAGTACGTGGGCAAATGCATTTGCCGCCAAGACTTAGACAAACAGATAACAAAGAAAGGAGTGTAAGGAGAATGTATGATACGAAAGTGAATGGTAGAAGTCAGGGACACCCGAAGAAGATATGGCTTGATCAAGTGAATCAGATACTTGAGTCAGGCCATGTCAAGAGTCATGTATGAATGTAAATGATGCAAGGATTGTGTGTTGTATTGCAGTTTATCCTCTATTGCTACCCCTGTGTAAAAACAGCGTAACGGTTATCTTTTTAATATATAAAAATGAATGTTTCTTTGTTTGTACCTTACGCGTTGCTAAACCATTCATCCGATTGCGATGAAACTTTGATGATTTGTTGTATGCATGCCTGCAAAGGTTTCTGGGCTCTGGCATTATGAAATTATTTCCTACACCATTCATCGGGTTGCGATGAAACCGTGGCGAGCATTTATTATCCACCACCAAATGCTAGAATAATCTACCAGCCGGCTAAGTACCTTTGTTTACATTTTGCATTGGGCCAGCCGGGTACCTACCTGCCTATCGACATTGATATACAGCGCAGCGCCAAGTATCGGCCGGTTAAATTATTCCGCAACCTCCTCAAAAAGTCGAGAGTCAAATTTCGCCTTGAAGCACAGTGGCAAGAAACTTCGAGAGGAAGAAACAAGAAAGAAGGAAGAAGCAAGAAACTTGTGTGCGTATTCACACCTTTAACCGGCTGTCAGGGAAGTTACTCGATTGGTCGCTCCTATATAAAGCAGCACGACTTAACGTGAAAGTCTTATCCAGTTAGTATTAAGCTACCGTTCGGCTATTTACCAACAGGCGAACACAATACATCAATCTACCTGTGCATTTATAACTTACTATTGTGATTATCTAACGCAACACTGAACCATTGTTTACATGCAATTTTGTTAAATAAATAAAGGACTCAGTGATCAACTAATAAGTTATTATTATTATTTCTTTTAAACATACCTCATAAAAAACTTTGGTGAATTGCTGCAAAGGATTACTATTGGTGAGTTAATTTGCATAAAAATTTTACAATAGGTTGTAAATATATTTCAGACCGGCCGCGGCCTTCCGAATGTACAAACCGCTCAAATTCTAACCAAAATAAACTGAAAAATCTCCACACCGATCATCTACCAAATAATACATTGTACATCGGGAAAAATTGTATGTTAAAGATTGTAAAACAAATATTATTACGACACTGTATAAAATTGTAACATTCATAAAGAAACTCTCAACTCAATTAATTTTAAATGGATGATTTCATATCTAGCCAAATAGAAAATATCTACAAAATCCATGAATACTAATGTGCAAGAACAGACACATGTAATGAATTTTACCCCCACAAATTTAACCGTTTTTTTTAATATTACACCAAAATATTCTAAGTATTTTCCAAAATTTTGATGAACTTTTCATTAAAATCAATAACTTAATAATTCAACCAGACTGCATTATAATAACAGATATTTACAAATGATGAGTCACCAGCTACCCAACTATACATATATTCCGACAAAAATAAATATTAATAAAAATAGTGGAATCGCAATATTCGTTCACACCAAATTCAGTATTGTCACGATTTTAGAACACCCAATATTACTGACTAATTGTATTCAAATCGAAATAAAACTCGACAAATATATTTATCACATTATTGCAACTTACAGAACACACAAATCAAATATTTCACATTCTATAAATCAACTAAAAAATACTTTACTAACAAGAAAGATTGCGATGTGTTTGTATTAACTGCACTAATTATTTATGTGAAACACGTGACTTTAAATGTATAAATAAAATGTAAACTCTTCTTCCATCCACAAGCAAATGCTTTTAATGGAAGACCAGTACTACTTTAATATGTACCATTTTTAAGATAAACAAATAAAAATAAAATATTATAGCGGCAGGGAGGGGGAGAGGAATTCAGATGGTGTGGGGGTAAGCAGGAAAGGTAGAAGAGAAACACGGGGAGGAGGGGGGTTTCACAGGACGGAGATGTGGGAGGGTTGAAGACGAGAAAAGAAGGGGAATGTGGGATGAAAAAGGGACACGAGGGAAAGGACATGCAGGGAGAAACAACTTTTTTAAGTTGCAATGCAACGCATGCCGGGTACTCTCGATAGTTAGTCAATAAAACAAAAATTAATTGTTTATAATATCTATTAAATAAAATTAAAAAAAACATTTACTTGTAATACAAAATAACTTAAAACTAACAAAAAAAATTACTCTTGGAAATACATACATTAAATGCAACTTTGAGATTTTCAACTTTTTAAAGTTTTTGTGTCTTCTTACTTAATATATATGTCCAAAGCCAAACAGAGTAACAAAGATAAGGTCTTTTCACACTTTTTAACTTCATACAAGCTATGTATCTACATCTATATGTTTAGTTGGAAATGTTGAACCTATATGGGGCCTAGGTGACAAAAGGTTTTAAATTGTAAACTAGCGACATCAAAAGGATGATTCTGTACCTCTTGCGAATGCGTAACGCTTGTTAAATCGGCCGTATTTGATACATTTTGACAGTTTTCTTAACCCCACAGGCCTCGACGATATTTTGTCAGAGGGTCAAAATTTTTCCCCCTTACAATAAAATCCATGTAAATGGAATGTTTCTAAACGTATTCGAAAAATAAAGACTGTTTTTGAAAGGTGATAAAATACCCTTCCAAATTTTATAATTCAAAATAAACATATAATTTTTTAAATATAATTTCTGTCCTTTTTTTTTCATTATCAGTAATTTCAGTTATAAAAAATGTAACATGAGCCATTTTTAAAACTTTCTTATGTTTGCATTAACAGGTCGCGTGCCGTTGGCGCGCCGGTGCGCCCTATAACCGAATAAAAAATAAACAAAAAAAACTTTTTGATATGCGATTTTAAACCTTATGTATAAAGAAAATGTATGAAGAACTAGGTCAGAATCGCTTGGGGCATTCTTGTTCTTGACGTAACAGATATAAGGAACGGTGACCGGCCAACTCGGAATGAAACCAACTCAGAACCATCTCAGATAAGCCATTTAGAGTGATAAAAAAATAGAAATAAAAAATTGGTTAAATAGGTTAAGTTAGGTTAGGGTTATCGGTTAATTTAAAATTATTTTTTTATCACTCTAAATGACTTATCTGAGATGGTTCTGAGTTGGTTTCATTCCGAGTTGGCATGGAACCATAAGGAACACACCTAGCCACTCAAATAATTGTCTTTGGACATTTTTATGACTTTGGAAATGGGCATTTCTGCCGCGATTCGAGCTGTCAAACTTTGAGCGTCGCGTGTCATAAAAAGATCGATAAACCTATCAATTTGTCTAATAAACGCAAGTAAGGTTGTTTGTAAGCGTAGTTTGTTGTTCAAGGAACGTATTTTGGTAAATATTACATTTTTTTTTTTTTTTTTTTTTACATGAAATACCGCACAAGAGTCCCAACTGCTCCCGTCTGGAGCCAGTGAGACTATGGCATCCCCAATTGGGGTATGTTGTGAGGCTGAAGGTAGTGGGGGGGGGGAAGGAGATAGGGAAGAGGTAGGTGGGGAAGTACCTGGCTATTCAGATCTGGTCACTAAACACGGCTAAAGCCATTTCAAGCAACGTTTCAATTCTGAATGGTGGTCTTACACCAGGGCGATACTATTAGTATCTTCCACTCTGGAACGTGCCGCAAATATATCATATATTATTTTAAATGAATAAATTGTGAAATAACACAAATTAATCAAATAAAATTTATTTGCGCACGCCGGGTTCGAACCCGCGACCTTCGGATTGTGAGTCGAGAGTCTTGCCTCGGGACCACGGAGGCCGTCAAGTCAAGTCATACCAAAGCATAAAATTAAACCACAAAATTTACGTCAAAAGTCAAAACATCGCGAAATTTTCGAGTTTCATCCGTAAATACCGAGGCATTCAACCGGTTAAAAATTTTGTGATTTCCAAAATTATATGTTTATTTTGAATTATAAAATTTGAAAGCATATTTCATCACCTTTCACAGTTTTTAGTTTTCAGACGCTTTCAGAAATGTTCCATTTATTTGAGTTTTATTGGAAAGCGGAAATATTTTGACGTTAAGTTAGGTTAAGTGGGTAATTAATCCATTTAACACACGACAGGCATAGACAAGCCATTGAAATCCGTAGAAAATCACAGAAATTTGACAGTTGAGCATGACGGACACATTCTGATATCCGATAGATTTTAAATAACCCAGAATCACCCTTCAGAGGTTTCTGCCAAATTCAAGAATGGGGCACACTTGTGATTTGTATAAGATTACAAGGTTGTACTGCGAGGGTAGGCTAAAAAAGAATGCACACATGCTTGTACAGCGCGAACAAAATGACCTTCAGAAGCACACCAGGTGGAATTTGGAAGTGACATTTCCCTTCTATACATTTCCCTTCTATGCAGTTTGAGGCCGTTGAATTCAACCAGTGTATTTTGAGAAGCGGAAGTATGGAGACGTGTTCTAGTGCTGTTATCGAATTTGCTGAAAATGTGACTCCTACTGAGATTCATCATTAATTTAAGGGTGTTTATGGTTACGATGGTTGATTGGTCTACTGTAAATCAATGGGTAGTAAAATTTCGTGGTTGCGACTCTGTAAAAGCCATAATTGTTGATGAAACCCGGAGTGGACGTCTGATCACTGCCGCAGACAATAAACATTGCAAACTTGTCGACGATTTGTTTCAAAATGATCGGCGGATCACTCAAAAGCACATCACAAACCGTGTTGGAATATCCAAGGAACATTTCGGCTTCTCTGGAGGCTCTGCGAAACCTGAATTTGACCGATTCCACAACCTCCTTGCGCCTTGAGATTTTTATTTTGTGCCTCTAATCAAGAGAGACCTCAAGGTTAATCATTACACCTCAGAAGATGAGGTGAAGGCAGCTGTCATACCCTGGATTTAAGAGAAGTCTGAAGAACTTTTCAGTGTTGGAATGAAAAAAACTTGTTACACGGGAGAAATGCGTTAGCCTTAACTCGTTGCTTGCCGAGTAAGCGCCAAATTAAACTCTAAAAAATATTTTTTGAAATGCGATTTTAAACCTTATAATTATAAAGAAAACGTATGAAGGATAAGGTCAGAATCGCTTGGGACATTCTTGTTCTTAAGGTATAGAATGCTTTGAACACATCTATGGAACCGGAATAATTTCTAAGAATTCTTTATGGATCTCTGGCCGAGTTTTTTTCGGAGCATTTCAGCTGTCAGTTCGGTTACATCATTCTCGTTAAAAAGATTGTAAACGTATGAATTCGTCAAATAAACGCAAGTAATGTTGTTTTTAGGCATAGTTTATTGTTCAAGGAATGTGTTTCGGTAAATATTACATAAGATAGCATAAAATAAACCCACAAAATATTACGTCAAAGTCAAAACATCGCGAAATTTACAAGTTTCCTCCAGTGGCACGAGACGGGTTACCCTGCTGAATGTGAAAATCTCCCATTTTGGAAAAAATTGTCAAAAAATATAATCACACAAATATAAACTGATTTTATTATTTCTACACCAATCTGAATACACACCCAACATGAAAAAACACAATTCAAAGGAGTTTTCAAATAAATAAAGACCTTTATACTCATTTGAAAACGAAAAATAACGATTTTTTCGACATTGACAGTTGCCAAGAGTGACCCGCATGGAAAATTCATTTAAAAATATTCCGAGTAGCTAGATTAATGAAATCAACTGTTATGTCAAGAATGATATTGGCGCAAGCGATTCTGACCTTGTCCTTCATACAGTTTCTTTATACATAAGGGTTAAAATCGCTTTAAAAAAAGCTAAATCTTGCTATTTGTTTTTGTTGGCATTTTAGAAGCATGTGTGCATTACTTTTTAGCCTACCCTCATATCTGCAGTACCAGACACTTGCCCGTGTTTTGGAGTTGCGGATTGTAAACGATTACTGTATTCTTGAGAGTTATTGCTGCGTGTTATTGCTGACAATCAATATTATTAATATGTAACTATGTAGGGTGGGCTGGTGCGTTGTGGCCTGTTTAGTTGTGCGGTCAGTCCACCAGCAGACTGGCGCTGGCGTAGCTGACGGAGGAGTCGCTGGTGTGCCGACACTCCGAGGACTGGGCGTACTGCAAGAACTTCAGCGAGATCTGGCGCTGCCGTGATAGCGGACCACAAGCCTAGGAAAGAAAACAAAGAATTCATCATTATCTATTACGCAGATACATTTGCGTAACGCCCCGGGAACCATTTATTGGTAACCATTTACACCCCTGCTGTAGGTCACCCCAAGTCGTTCGCTACCTTTAGTGACTTAGCAGGGGTGCCTGGATTCATGCATCTCTCACTCCTGGACACATTGACCCCAGATTCCTTACCAGAACTATTCCTTATTCCTCTCATACCTTTTTCCTTTCCAGAACTTCCTCTCTTTCCATTCCTTAAAAATACCCTCCACACAGCATCCCCAAAGATGACACAGGCCCTTAGGGATTTTTTACCTCTAGGGCTTCCTATCTAATGTAAAAAAAATCTGTTTTTGAGGCTCTAAGGGAAAAATTCCCTCAGGGCCAGTGTCATATTTGAGGATGCTGTGTGGAGGGTATTTTTAGGAAAGGAAGGAGAGGAAGTTCTGGAAATTAAAAAGGTACGAGGGGTGGGTAGGAATCTGGGGGCCAATGTGTCCAGGTGCTGCTAAGCCACCCACAGAGGGTCAGGTCGGAAAGTCCTGCCGGAGAGGTCTATTAGGGCTCTCTCAACCAGTCCCTCCTGATCCAGCCTGCCGTGTAGCTGGTAGGCAGACATCCGGACAAACCTCACCCCATGAACCCGGGCACCCCTGCTAAGTCACCAAGTGTAACCAACACCTCTGCTGTAGGTCACGCCAAGTGTAATATGTGTATTGTCATCCAAAAGTACCCTCCACACGGAGCATCCCCAAAGAGATAGAGTAACTATTTTGCTCAGGGCCTTGTACGAAGTTAATGTAAAAAAAAAAAAAAAGACCAGAGGTGGCCGCCAAATTCAAAAAAATATTATTTTAAGGTTACCTGTAACAAGACACCGATGGGGTGCCTCCCGCAAATGGTGTTCCCAAAGTTGTTTAGGTAATCCGTAAACGCCTGGGGGTTCAGGGTCTCAATGATGTCCATACCCTGTGGAAAAAACAAATACATCATTTATGTTTTTAGGTTTTCACGGCCAAAAAGTATTTTTGTTATTGTTTTTGGGGTGTTATGCCGTGTTTCGCTACCTCCTTCTTTAGCCAACGTTTCGGACAGCGTTACAGTGTCCATCATCAGGGCAGATGACCCTGCCCTGGATCAGATGACCCTGGTCATCTGCCCTGATGATGGACACTGTAACGCTGTCCGAAACGTTGGCTAAAGAAGGAGGTAGCGAAACACGGCATAACACCCCAAAAACAATAACAAAAATACATCATTGTTTTAATTGATCAGGAGACGGGGAAGACGAAGGTTTGGCATTACTAGTGAGGAGGTCATTAAACGAGTATCAGTGCAAAACTAATTTAGCCACTGGAGCGATCACGCGAAATAAATAAATTTGCCTCGATTGCTCGAGATTTCCAGAAGATCATTCTTTAAATTTTTTTACTAACATTAAAAAAATCATACCTTCGAATTTTAACAAGGAGACATAAAAACTTATTATAGTGCTATATAGCCAATGAATTAACCTGTATTTTACCATTTATCTCATATTTGTAGGATTTATAAAAAAAATATGAAAAATCGTAAAGTTTATAACCGCGCGAATCCTGCGTGTTTGTTACTTCGAAACTCCGTGAGAGGTACTTATTCGAGTCAACATAGAATATTTTAGATTTCTGTATGTTGTCTTTGGTATACTTGATAATGAAATGTGTATTTCTATGGAAAAAGGACTTCATTTTAACCGTAAACAGCTGATCAGAAATTCTGCGTGAAAAAAATATTTAAAAATTTATTTTTAACATCGTTCTAAAATAGCCTACGAAGTTAAGTTTTTTATGTCTTCATGTTAAATTCGAAGGTATGATTTTTTTTTAATGCTGGCGAAAAATTTTAAAAGTGATCTTTGGGAAATCTCAAGCAATCGAGGCAAATTTATTTATTTCGCATGATCGCTCGAGTGGATAACAATCATCAAGTTTTGCTCTGTACATTTTCGTTCCTTGCTTTAATCGCATTCATAGTTAATGTAATAAATAGATGGGAACCTGCTTGTCCAGATTCTGTATACTCTGGTAGATGTGTCCGCACTGCTTGTCGTAGTAGGTGTAGCGGAACCTCGACCCCCAGTGGCAGAAGTCCGAGGAAACCACAAACAGGTTCTGAGGGTCTGCCAGGTACGGGGCCAGCAAGCGGCCATATCTAAAATGGGAGAAATAACAACATTAAATTAGGGTATAAAACACCTAAAAGAGAAAGCAGCGACTGACAATTGATCTGGTGACAATTGGCCCGCTGACAGTTGGCCCCTCGACAGTTGATCCACTGGACAGTTGGGACTCTTGTGTGGTATTCAGATAAAATTAGTTATATTATATGCAAGTAGGAACCTTTAGCGGTTTTTTGCTGTACATATAAGTATGTAATATTTTGTTATTCTGCCATATAGCGTCACAGCACGCTCCTTCGGGGAGTCGGAAATATTGTTAGTAAAAATAGTTGTATAGCAGATTTTCACTCTTCAAGATACAAATATAAGTATATGGACTTTTGTTGTACGGCCGTATATCCTCTTTGCATACTTACAGCTGTCCAAGGGATCAGTTGGCAGAGGGTCAATTGTCCGGCGGATCAACTGTCCGGGGATCAATTGTCGGCGGGCCAACTGTCGGCGGGCCAATTGTCGCTGGATCAATTGTCATGGAACCGAAAAGGTCGTTCTTGATCATTGTTAAATCCTTGAAACTTCCAAAATAGCTTATGTCTAGCATAATTTAAGTAATTTCGATAAATAAAATGGGTATACATAGCTGATTTTGTTGCTCACTTTGTGATTTGCTCAAGAAAAAGAGGATTTTGAAAGTCAACAACTGACCTGGCGAGCGAGTTTCTAAACCCGCCATCTTGGCAAAATAACTGCTTGTGATTGGTTAAATTCTGATAAAGCGGGTTTTGATAGTAACTTCTTGAATGATAGCGGGTTTTGTTTCTCACTCGTAGTTCCAACATGGTTTTTGGTTGTAATAAGGGAGGTTTTGAAACTCAATTTTAGGTCCTTCTTGTTCCTCACAAAAATGTGAACAAGATGTCGTACTGAGATCATTTTGTCAAAAAATCGGATATATGTAGTGAGTATTGAAATTATAGGACTCCTTTGCAAATTGATCAAGATATAGTCAAAAAGCGATGGATAATAATGTCAACTGTTTGATACTAACTTAGCTTCCTTGTCAGGTGTCAAGGATCCAACCAATATGGGGATGATCGTAAAAGCATTCTTGTATCTGAAATTAAGGTTACAAATTAATAAAAAACATGTCATGTTTAATAACTAACTAGCTGGGTTATCCGGCTTTGCTCAGGACACATTCGAGAGTGTTCTGGAATGTTCCACATTGATGTTCCCGAACATTCCACAATTTTCCAGAATGTTCTGGGATGTTGTGGAACGCTCCAAATACTCCGCCACTCCTTCCAGAACTTTCTAGAGTTTTATCGAACCTTCTAGAACTTTCCGGAAGACTGTTCTTGAAATTTCTAGAGGGCGAAACTTCCAGCCCTTACATCTTCAAAAGCACTCTCTTTAGGTAAAAACGGGAACCCCCATCCTGGAGGGGAGATAGAGATCTACCACACCATATAATTCCCTTAATCATACCGACAATCGTTTCTGAGTTTTTGAGGGGTCGCACATTTTTTTGGACTTTCTTTTATAATATATATTGATTACACAAACTGTTTCTTAACCCTCGAAGTCTATTTTTTCAGTTTTCGAAACAACTTATATAGGCCTCGTGGAAATCATTGTGTCTCCCTTACTATCATGGTGCGAAATATGATTTAAACCATAGATTCTCAACCTTTATTTGCCCACCGTCCACTTTGTGAATATATTTATTTCTAGCTCCCCCTAACTCGTGAATCTGAAACAGCAATTGACTACAACAGGGGGAGGGACGATGGGGGCGTAATGGGATACCACGGAGGGGGCGTAATGGGATAAGGAAAATATTTTTGTTAATGGATGGCCCCTAATGGGATGGGATGGGGCAAGATAGGATGGGGTGGGATAGATTTCTCTGGGTCTCCTACCGCCCCCTGAAAGTTTGAAACGCCCCCAAGGGGGCGTTATCCCCCACGTTGAGAACCTAAGATTTAAACAGAATTAGAAAGAGAAAACACCAGGCTTTTTATTCAAATTCGAAAATTAACCACAAAAGAAGTAAATGTACACCTTTATAAATTTTTAAGGCTTTGGGAATTTTTTATTAATTATTTTTACATGAAACAACAAAAAAGTTAGGTGACTATAACATAAATAATACATTCTAATAAATTGTGTTTTTATTTTCATTGTCAGTAATTTTAGTTGGAAAAAAACGTGAGGTGAGCCATTTTTAAAACTTTTTTATGTTTGCATGCAAAATTTTTATATTTCAAAAATTATTTGTTTATTTCCATTTATAAAATTTTAAAGCGTAATTTATAATCTTTCTAAAATAGTTTTTAGTTTTCAGGTACGTTCAGAAATATTCCATTTCTTTACAAAATATGCTCTAGGCCTAATAAATGTTGTAAATAACGATGTATGTTTGGTAGCAGTTACAATACGACTGTATACTCACTCCTCCATGACTTTGGCGATGTACGGCAGATGCATCTCAATGGAGTGTTCGTCTTCATCCGTCCTCATGTCCATCCATTCAAATTCTCCCGTGGCCTCCAATTCAGAGTAAACTGCGAGGGTAGAATGTAAAATACATTAAAATAGGTTTTTTTTTCTACTAACACTGCACGTAAATAATAAAAATAAAAATTACTTGAATCTTTACACACCAATCTTTCTTTTGACGAATCACATTTAGGAAGTTCAAATCCTTGTACTACTGTACCGCCCACCGTAAAATGTTGCTTTTGATTTCCAAAATACACTCATTAAAGAATATATTATATACTAATATTAAAATATATTTCAAGATTAAATACATGTAACAAGTGTTCACAATAATGTCCTCTGCGTGCGAACTCTATCTAAATTTCTTAATAGACAATAAACAGTGTTAATTTCAAGCGACCTCCCAGGTAAGTATGGTCCTGTATATATTTTTAGGCAGCATAGCGTTCATTGGTCTAGATATTGTACATATATTTTCGTATCGGTGATCGATGAACCGGTGGATGCAATTTTTAACCATAAGTTGTTTTTAATTGTTTGTCTAGTTTGTAGTTTTTCTAGATTTTAGAAATATATTGTAAGTTTGTACAGCGCCCTTGAGGTGATTTTTCACAAAAACGGCGTTATATAAATCATCCAAATATTATTTATTTATTTATTTAAGGAACATTAACAGTCTTAGTAATACAATAAACATAAGAGGATGATAAAAAAACAGACCAATTATTAATGTTCACAGATAGGTATTTAGAAACAAGACTAACTGAATATAAACTAGAATATTTAAAAAAATAATAAGAGTACAAATGTGAATTCAACAAATGGTAAACTAATACACAACATTAAAATAAGTGTGATTATAACTGAAATAGACTGTAAAATAGGGATTAGGGTTGGGAAGGGTAAGGGGAGGAGAGGGATAAGGGAAAGTTGCCACGCAAGTAATATAAAAATATTAGATACAATTAATTCATGTGTTATTCGCACCTAAAATGTTATACAGTGAAGTTCTGTATCGACAGTAACTAGCAGTAAATACGTCAGCACGTGTGTCTATATTTGCAAATTTGTTGTTATGGTAGTTACATGTCCTTTGTATAAATTCATTTTGATTGGAATTGGTATTGCATCTATCAATATAGAAAAGGGTTTTTTTGTCTACTATATCGAATGGACGTGTGGAAATTTATTTTGTTTAGCAAATCCGGGCATCAACTTTTGAGTTAATAATTTTGTACAGGAGAATCTGATCAGCGATAAGCCTCCTGTTGAATAGTTTTGTGATTCGAAAATGTTTCTCGATTTCGTCGTAAGAGTTGTATATGTTGAATGATTTAAAATTGAGGAATTTGAGAAATCGCTCCTGAACTCTTTCTAGCCTATTAACATAAACAATATAGCGCGGGTTCCAAACCTGTGAACAGTATTCCAGGTGAGGACGAACATGTGAATTGTAGAGAATCAGAATTATTGTTGAAGAGGAATGAATTTGTGAGGCGGGTATTTATTGGATAACCAACACCTCTGCCATAGGTCACCACAAGTGGTTCACTACCTTTGGTGACTTAGCAGGGGTGCCCGTGTTGGACGGGTGAGGTGCGTTCAGGCCTTGGCGGCTGTTGCACCTTCCCACCATGTATGCCAGGGTGATTCGGGAAAGGCTGGTTTAGGGAGACCCTTTGATCTCTCTCAACCCACTGTTTTAAACCACAGCGAAAGGGATGGATTCATGTGTCTGTCATTCCTGGACATACTTCCTCTCCTTCCTTTCATTAAAAACACCCTCCACGCAGAAAGCAAAGGTCCTGTGGGAAATTATTTTCGTCAGGGCCTCCTATGTGGGGATAAGGCAAAAAAATATGAACCTGGTTCTTGTAGGTGGGAGGAAACACAGAGGCTGGCAAATCATTCTACAGCCGAGCTGTTGAACTCAAGCACAAGTCGTAGAAATGATTCGCTCTCTCAAATCAAATATTGTGCGAGTTAATCCGACTGTGCACCAATGTCGAAGAAATTAACAATGCTAGTTCCTCGGAGCATCTTCCATTGAAATACCCCTAGAACAAGGGCAGCATTCCCACCTGACGCCTGTGCTCCAAAGATTGGAAATTCTCTCAAATGGATTGTCCATTTCTGCAAAGATTCCGGTGTTTTTCAGGTATTTTGGGGCTCCAGATCAGAGGTGGCTGCCAAACTCAACAGTGGGGCCTTTTGACGGCCTCCATGGCTGAGTGGTTAAGGTCCCTGAATGTTACATGACGTGGCGGATCGCCCTAAGAGTATTTTAGGTAGATACTCACCTTTCTTGTCGATGTGCAGATCGTAAATGGGAGTTTTGTACTTGTCAGCCTGTGACAAGGCACAGGAGGCTAGCCTCACATGGTGACTGGGTCCCAGAATGAAGATTCTCTTACTGTAAACAAAGGATTGACTTCTAAAACTGAATGTTTAAAAATACACTGTCTTACATGTTGAAAAATCAAACCCTAAGGATCAGCAGTTTCACAGAAATGTAATTCTACTGTAGAGCACACTTGCGATTTATATTTATAGATTGAATTTGATGCTATAACTTTGGGAATGTATTCTCCACATGGAAAGCAAGATTTTTAGACTCTTAACTATATTTAAGGCTCGAATTTGATGCTATAACTTTGGGAATGTATTCTCCACACGTATATGAATATTTTTAGACTCCTAACTATATTTAGGGCGGCTTGCACCAAAAGTTAAATTTGGTTTAAATATCAAGTTAAACACATTATTTGATTTAAGTCGACTTGGCGTCTTGCACCACAAAATTTAAGTCATTAAATGCATTTAAAGAACTGTCAAAGTTAAATACCCAAAAGGGGCCGTTTAACTGAGTTAAACATGTTTAGCGAATAAGTTCTGTCAAAAATTTTTAGGTTCTTCCTTCGATTTCCGATTGTCTAATTTTGCTGAAATCTGTCTAATTTGTTAATTTGTATTCACGATGGACATTTGGGTTTTGTATTCTGACTTCTGACGTTGACGAAGAAATTATAGATTTTATAAGTAGATCGTTTATAGTGAGAGAAGTAAATACAAGAACAAATTTATTTGATACACTCAATAGTAAAACGATCTTTGTAAAAGAAATAATGAAAAATATTCAGAAAATTGTTTTATTTTTAAATCTTACAATAAAATCCCTTTTGCCTCATTTCATAGTTATGTTTGTTTCTTTTATTTTTTTCTTCTAATTCATTTTCCGGATCAAAATAATACATTACGCAACACAACATAACCTCAAAATATTTTTATTTTTGACACTCGTAAATTTAAGCACCCCCCACATGCACACTTCGGAGCGAACGTGCCCCTCGCCACTACAGGCCGCTGCGTAGAAAGTACGTGTGGGAGATGCTAAGGAACGACGTAACTGTTTTACCGACGCTTAACGATGTTTAACTAAATTGCCACTGCGACTGTTGGTGCAAGATGGACTTACACGAATTTAAGTTAAGTGTATTTAGTGACTTAAATTCGTTTAGTTAAATACAATTTAAGATAAAATAAGCGATAGTTGGTGCGAGCCGCCCTTAAAGGTCGAATTTGATGCTATAACTTTGGAAATGTATTCTCCACATGGATAGAAAGATTTTTAAACTCTTAACTATATTTAAGGGTCGAATTTGATGCTATAACTTTGGGAATTTATTCTTCACACGTTTATGAAGATTTTCAGACTCCTAACTATATTTAAAGGTCGAGTTTGATGCTATAACTTTGAGAATGTATTCTCCACATGGATAGCAAGATTTTTGGATTGTTAATTATATTTAAAGGTCGAATTTGATGCCACAACTTTGGGAATGTTTTCTCCACATGTGGAAGATTTTTAGACTCCTACTATATTTAAAAGTCGAATTTGATGGTATAATTTTGGAAATGTATTCTCCACATGTACAGGAAGATTTTTAGGCAACAAAAAAAGTTGTTTTTTTTTAATCGGCTGGACCAGACTTCCCGCTTAAGGTATCTGCGGGCCCTGTACAGTACGCCCAGCTTTTGAGAGGCTTAACTTAACTCTGGCTTCGATGGAGCCCCCGTGCCTGAGCTGGTCACTTAGAGTTACATCAAGCGTATCAATGGAGAGCCTGTTGGGTAGATTTGTCATAATTCTGCTTCATATGAAAATAAATTTAATAATATCTGTACTTACACAACAGCGGGGCTAACTTGGCGATATGCAAAGGCCGCACAAGCGCCACAGTATGAATAACCCGCATGTCTGAAACACAAAAGGATATCATGACCAGAGTGTTAAATACTGTTAGTATTGCCCTGCAGCATGCATTTCAATGGCACTCACAGAAAGAATTTTTTTTTTACATTAGCTCCACATAGGAGGCCGTAAAGAAAATGATTCCCCTCAGGGCCTATGTCATCTTTGGGGATGCCGCGTGAAGGGTCTTTTTGGGAAAGGAAGGAGAGGAAGGTCTGAGAAGGAAAAGGGTATTAGGGGTGAGTAGGAATCTGGGGGTCAGTGTGTCCAGGAGGGACAGACGTACAAATCCATCCCTCCCAGTGCGGGGGGAGGTGATGGGTCAAGAGAGTCCGGCTAGAAAAATCAAGTCAATATGTCTCTCCTGATACTGAAAAATAAAAAAGAAAATGAAAAGATACAGAGATCTTTTTCATTGCCAGAACTTCCTCTCCTTCTTTTCCCTAAAAAGACCCTCCACATAGATGACATAGGCCCCGAGGAATATTTGTAACCCGAACAGGACAAGGGGAAGAAGATAAAAAAATATTTAAATGTGACTCACGGAGCAATGATTGCCCTGGCAGGTCCATGCATCAGATCCGCTTTGGATAGCCAATCTTCTAATTGCCGAGAGAGTTCAGCTCCTGAAAATAAATATGTCATTAGGTTCAATGGAATTACAAATTGAAAGGTGGGTATGGGTACCGCCGCACGGAACCATTCGTTAGATGACCAAAGCCTCCGCCATAGTCCACCTCGGTTACATGACAGTTGATCCGCTGACAATTGTTTTATTAGCGACTATATAAAACAATTGTACATACAAAATATAATGATGAATTTAATGTTAAATATTATATTTCTAGTCCTCCTCACTAGGGGGTCCTGTGCCGAGGCGGACTAAAATTATTTAAATATATTTTATTTGTCTTCTATGTCGTTTTTAGTGTCTCCATTAGGGTTTTTACATTGCCATATTTTTACTCTTGAATTTTTTATGCTTGGGGAAGGACTTTATGAAGTTTTGTTGCAAAGTATGTGTAGTTTAAATGAAACAATATAACTTTGTTAAAACCACTTTATATTTTATTTACGCCGACCGGTTTCGGAACGACTGTTCCTTCCTCAGGGCAAACATACAATGAGTTGACAATTACAAAACAGTAGTTTCTTTGTCCGAATGTGGTTTTGTAACTTGGAATGTTTTTTATATAATTTTTATTCAACCTAGTGTTATGCATGCACGGTCTAGTAGAGGATTCAGTATTTTTGAAAAGCTTTAATAATATATTTTTGGCGTATATTTGTTGCACATTTGGCGTTCTAATGAGTACTTTCAATATGGTCTTTATGATTCCTTTTTGAATCGTATTCAGGTTGTGTATGTACTTATGTGTAGCAGATCCCCATCCTATGATTCCATATTCAATTCGAGAAAGTCACTACGCGTAGTAGAACTTTCTCATATCCTTTTCATTTACCACGTTTCTTAGATTTTTAAAGAAATATATAAGGCTTGTGAGTTTTTCGGTAATTCCTTTGATGTGTAGGTCCCATCTAAGATTTTCATCAATTATTACTCTGAGATATTTTATATTTTGTGTTTTTTCGACGATGGGGCAGTAACATTGTATATTATTTCCATGGCATTCGTGTAATTTTAGTTTTAGTGATTTTATTCATTGAGAATGTTATATATTTTTTATATTAAGGGTGAGCAAGTTGATTTTAAGCCCCTCGGCGAAGTTTTGTACAATGTGCAATCGGTTTAGTGAAAATACGATATACCTAAGTACCCAAAATACAACTAAGTGATCCCGAAGGCATGTGCAGAGAGGATGTATATCGTATAGGATCGCCGAATACATCCTCTACAAAAGTATAAAACATATTTTCATTCAAATGTGAGGGAACGGATTCCGGATGACGATAGAGACGGAGAGAGAAATAAAAGGCATCCGAGTTGGTTGCGAGTCCAGTCGTTTATTGAAGCATGAGCTACGTAGCTGAGGCGGTGCGATGTAACAGGAAGTATGTCGAAGTGCCGTAGAGTGAGGTGTTGCGGGTGCACGGTCATGATGAGTGATGGAGGTCGGTGATGCTGTGGTGGAGCAGGCCACGGGCCTGCAGGTCACCAGAGTGTTGCTCGACGCCGTGGCGGCGGAGATGACCTGGTCGTCCAGGCCGTTGCTCGACGCGGTGAGTTGCGGAGATGAACGGCGGTGACTCGGTGAGTGGAGCCACCGGCAGGTAGTCCTTGTGATGGCCACGAAGGAAGCTGCCCTGGAGGAGAGAGTGCGGATGCACCGGGCACTCGGAGTTACACTGATTCGCTGTATAGAGGCGATTGTAAAGGCGACCGTTGGATAGAGACTGACTACTCTGAAGTTAAGTGCGTCGCCTTATATAAGAGCGACCGGCCAAGTAACTTTCCATTCGCTGGCAATATGTGCGCTGGAAGGTGTTAGAATTAACTTGTCACTGTGTTCGTGGAGGCACGCTCGAGTCTCGACCTTTCGCGAAGGTGGCGAAATTATTATTCACACGAGAAGGTACCTCGTACTGGTAGTAGCATACCGGCGTAGGTAAATAAGTAAGTACTGCGCGCAGTGCAAATTGCAAGTACTTTGCGGCTGTAGATCTTTCTCGCGATTTCTTTGAGTGACGGAAAAATAGTTGTATGAACGCCACAAATGCATCAAGGATAAAACTACTTGTCTATATACTGCATATACCAGCGCAAAGTATAAAAAAATCGACACTATATAAATTCGTTTGATATTCATACCAACTTATTATTAAGGGGGTATTCTAGTCTAGAAGCATGAATAATTGTAGGAATAAAAAAACCAATTTTAATTTTACCAGCTATTACTTCTGCTTTTTTTAAAGTTCGTGAACATTATAACTCAAAATTTACTTAACCGATCCTTTTGAAATTTTGTACACTTTTTCTACACATAAATCGGTAGTGACTTTTTTTCCATTTTATAGTAACAAATTCACCGAAAATTTTAGCAAAAATCGCATTTTTGACTTCAACATGATGCAAAAAAAAAAAAATCAAAAAAACGCTTCGTCCCTACCTGGAAAAACATGTCATTTTATAAACCCATTTCAATTTTTTTGTTTCGAATGATTTGTTAACGAGTTATGATGTTCACCGCGAAACCTTATTTTCGAAGCGCCTCCGGAGATTCGCTCTCACGGACTTATTTATTAATATTTTTAATTAAAAAAATTTTCAAAGATACTTCAGATGTCATACTATAAGGTGTATTTAAAAGAAATGAGCCAACATTATTCATATCTCCAAAAAAAATCATGAAAATGTGCCTTTTTTTCGCCTTTAAAACCTTACCTCCCCCCCCCCCCCCCCCTTAAGGTTAAGAAAAGGAAGTTCAGGGAAGGAAAAAAGGTATGAGGAGTGGGTAGGAATCTGGGAGTCAATGTGTAAATAAAACAACAGCTAAATTAAAGAACATTTAATTAATCTGTATACAAAACCAATAAGTGATAAGCTCGAAAGATTTCACAACTAAAGTGGAATAAATAAATAGAAACACTCTGAACCAAAGTTACGCAGGACAAACACACAACTGAAATTTGTATTTTTGATGAATACATACACAGAATTAATAAAATTTTAACCCCTCAGGTTAATTTGTTCAGTTTTCGGAACAACTCATAGAAAATTGTTAGAAAGATAAAACACCATGCTTTATATTCAAATCTAAAAATTAACCAAAAAGTAATCAAAATGTACACCTTTATCGATCCAAAGATTCCCACCGCAATTTGAAAGAAAATTATGAAACTTATTTTCGATTTATTTATTACTAGCGTGTACACGGCTTGCGATGCTTTGCCATTCAAAGAAAAAAATTGTTTCTCCCTTTATATCCTCTCCCATGCGTCCCCGTTCCCCTCTCGCGTCTCCTTCTCCTTCCACCTTCCCCCTCCCGCGAACCCCACCTCCCCTGTTCCCCTCCCCCTCGTGCATTTCCTCCCTGCCGCAAAAATATATGAAATACACACATTTTCATTTATACAAATTTCATAACGCCAGATCTTACCATTGTATATAGCCTATAACCTTCGCGGGCATGTGGATAACAAATCACCAAAGTTTCATCGCAATCGGATGAACAGACGACAGATACGAACAAACAAACAAATATTGATTTTTATGTACAAGAATTTCCTGACAAAATGTGTCTTCGCTTTTGTGTTTCATCAACAGTAATTTTAGTAGGGTAAGCCATTTTTTAAATTTTTATATTTCAAAAATTATATATATTGATTTCGGAAGCGCATTTCATCACCTTTCAAAAACAGTTTTTAGTCTTCGGATGCGTTCAGAAATACTCCATTTATTTGGATTTTATTGCAAAGTTGAAATATTTGACCATCTGACGAAATAGGCTCGAGGCCGGAGTACACGTTAAAATCTACGCAGAAACCTGAGACAGCTCTGTAGAAACGGCTTCTAAAACGTTGACAGTCACGTCAGGCAAAACTTTTCCGCAATCCTTAAGATTTTCATCGATTTTTTTTTCAGCGTTCGCACATTCTTTAAATGTTTCCGATATGTTTTCCATCATGGAGAGTTCTTCATTGTCCAGTTTGCATTCCATTTTTACTCTGTCCAGTGAAGCGGAAAGATCTAGAATTGTGTCGTAGAGTTTTTTAAATCCGTCGTCTTCGTCGTATTCGATGTCCACATTTTTTAAATGCAAACGATCGCAGTAAACGTCTTCGTTTATATTCAAGTTTTTCATGAGTGGTTCGGTGTCGAAACGGTGAGTTTCTTCCGTAAATTCATCATTCGTTACATTTTGTTCATCTATTATTCTGAAAACAGAAAAAAAATATATTATTTAAAAAACTAAAACTAACTAGTTTTGTGCTTAACTTTTAGATTTGAATATAAAGCGTAGTATTTTCTCTTTTTAACACCGTTTTGACGGCCGCCGTGGTTGTGGGGTAAGGTTATTGACTCACAATCCGAAGGTCGCGGGATTGAATCCCGGCGTGCGCAATAAATTTTATTTGAATAATTTGTGTTATTTCACAATTAATTTGCTTAAAAATAATATATAGCATATTCGGGGTACGTTTCGGAGTGGAAGATACTCTCAGTATCACCCTGGTGTAAGACCATCGTTCAGAATTGAAACATTGCTTGAAATGGCTTTAGCCGTGTATGGTGATCAGATCTGAATAGCCAAGTACTTCCCCACCTTCCTCTTCCCATCTCACAACATACCCCAATTGGGGATGCCAGTCTCACTGGCTCCAGACGGGAGCAGCTGGCACTCTTGTGAGGTATTCACATAAAAAAGAGCATATTTCAAACTGATAGTAAAGGAGACAACTATAAGACCTATAAAAGTTGTTCCAAAAGTGAACAAATTAGCCCGAAGGGTTAAATAACCTGACTTAATCCAATTTTTTTTCTACAGTAACTCCAGCTAACAAGAGGCCCTGAGGAAAATAATTTCCCTCTGGGCCTATGTCATCTGGGATGCTGTGTGGAGGGTCTTTTTGAGGATAGAAAGGTTTTTTCAGGTATTTTGGGGCTCCAGACCAGAGGTGGCTGCCAAATTCAACCGTGGGGCGCACCTGTGATTTGTACAGGGTTAGCAGTTGTTTATTGTTAAAGTATCTGCGGGCCCTGTACAGTACGCCCAGTTTCTGAGAGGCTAACTTAACTTTGGCTTCGATGGAGCCCCCGTACCTGAGCTGGTCACTCACAGTTACACCAAGCATGTCAATGTAGGGCCTGTTCGGAAGATTGCTTCCGTTGAAGGAGACTAGATTTTCATTTCGATTCCTTTTAGACGTAATCAGACATGATTGGGTCTTTGAAACGTTGAATTCATCGAGATTATTTTTACCCCAAGAGAAAACACTCATTTAATCAAATCAAAATGAATATACACTTACCTTTGTTGCTGACTTAAAAATGATACTTCCTTCAGTCTTGCGTTTGTTTTATGCAACATCAAGTAATCCATTTGAAGGCGCGTTTCTAACTCGGCCATTTTTACATCTATTTCACTCCTTTCCCTCTGAATCTTCTCGTCTACCAAAGTTTCCAGAAATAACGACTCCAGATATTCATTATACGCCAATTTCTTGGTTACGTCTTCGTATTCCTTCCCTTCGTCGCTGCGAGGTGCAGAAATTGTAGAAGCCACAGAAAAGTTGTTCGTTCTGAACGAAAGATCAAATGCATTTCGAGATACGATACTTTGATTTTGCAGTTTTTTCGTTGTTTTTGAAGTCGGACACGTCTTTGGACGGTCGAGATCTTTTGCCGTTGAAGCGCTTGACGTTTTGGCTTTTTTAACTGCAACTTTTTTTGATGCTGGTGGTGGTAAATCAACGTTTTTTGAAGAGGACATTTTCGCACAGAAGTGAAATTTTACGTGTATCGAACAAACAGAAACAAACGTCAAATGAATTCGAAATTGTCAGTTGGTAGACAAAGATAAAATTACAGAAGAACAAGGTTCTATATGATACGACAATGTTAGGCGATAATGAACTCTAGAGCAGTTTTCTATGGAGCACCTTATCGTATAGCATTGTTAAGGTATTAATTCGAAAATGTGTTATACGGTAATGCCGTTGCAATGTTATGCGATAAAGGTCTCTAAAGTATCTCTCCGTACAGCCTATAATTGCATATCAAAAAAAGAAAACTGCAAGCCAAACAAGTTACCACTATTTTTGCGGCAAGAAATAGAACTAATACAACCTTCATTGCGACAATTCATATGTGAATCTAATATGCTTGGTAATTTTATTAGTTTATGTTTCATTCCGCTAGATGGCGTGGGTAAAAAATGGAAGCTGCAGCATACGCCGTAATATGGACGACGTTTGTAAGGAAACTACCGAATAAAAATTGAAGATGTGATGCAGCAGCGATTCTTGCGGCAAAAATGAGAACATAAAACATATTTCATATAAAAATTTAAAAGCTAACGATTTACCATCGCAAAATAGTTGGTTATTATTCATTCCGCTAGGTAGCAATAATATAAATTTTACGTTGTTTTATACCATTTTAAAAATATACAGTAAAATGTAATTATAATAAGCCAGTCGTATGTTGTATATATATGTAATAAATTCGGGTTAATTTTCGTTCTGCTAGATGGCGGGGTGAGTGCATGATTCTGCCACTGAGATCTCCGTTTGGACCTCTCTTTCTGTTATACACGTCGTTTATGTGATAGAGAGAGAGGTCACACAGGACATATCAATGGTTGTCAAATTAAAGTTTTCTCATAGTAATTTTTTTTTTCAAAAATAACATAATTTTTACTTGTTGTATGTATAAAGAAATTGACAAAAAATGAAAATAAATACCTACGTAATCATAAATATAAGTAAGGTCAATGACTTTTCCCCAATTTACGATCGTATTTTTGATATAAAATAAATATGAGGTGATTTTTTCACGAAAACGGCGCTATCTTCCAAATATTATCTGACAATATTTATTTTTATTCGGGTTATTATTATTGGGAAATGGCACGATGAAGTGAATCGAAAACTTGAGTCGAGTCATGTCAAAAGTCTAACAGAATGCATGAGACGATGTATGAATGCGAATGAAGCAAGGAGTTTGTTCCAAGACCGAGTTTTATGACGGGCCATCCTCTCTGCCTACTCCTGCGTAATGGGAAGTTAGTTATTATGGTCCTACCACCGAAAGATACTTTCTAACGAAGAAAAGCGAGTAATTACAACAGATCTCTCCGCGGTATGCATAAAAGATACAACGGAGCTTTCGGCGGTAAGCCTAAAAAGTTATAGCGGAACTCTCAGCGGAGAGATAAATGCTACAACGGACCTCTTACTGGCAAGATCAAATTATACAATGGATCTCTCAGCGGTAAGCTTAAATGTTACACCGGACCTCTGAGCGGTAAGCTTAAGCATAGGAAAATAAAATCAGCTGTTTCGTTCTCACCATCGTCGCTGTACCAGCTCCCGGCGTGCGTGGCGCGTCTAGAAGGCATCACAGAATTGAATAGAACACAATTAAGTAAATAAATTAGTTAAATAGTTATGAGTTCGAACTCTATTCGGAGGATAAAGTCGATCTCAACTCTCAACTCTTGACATTCTTGACAACAAAGAAAAATAATATGACACTTCTGGCGAGGAATCTAGCTATGGCGTGTTGCCAGTTGTATAAGAAAAAATACCATCCTATTTTTTATTGGGATTTTTCCCGATAAATTTTTACTGGCTCACAATGACTTTGCCTTTTTAAACTTCTAAAAAAATAAAACTAACTAACTAACCATCACGCCGTTTCCCCGCAGGGGTAGGCAGAGAGGACAGACCGCCAAACAACTCGATCTTGGCACACACTCCTTGCTTCGTTCACATTCATACATTGTCTCATACACGCTCTTCTATTATTCTGACTCTTGACATCGCCCGACTCAAGTATCTGATTCACTTGGTCGTGCCATGTCTTCCTCGGGCGTCCCCGACTTCGTCTACCATTCACATTTGCGTCATATATTCTCCTTACACTCCTTTCCTCATTCATTCGCTCTACATGCCCAAACCATCTGAGCGTCCCTTTCTTAATCTTACTCATAACGCTTACATCATCAGCCTTGCATTCTTTGCGGATCTCCACATTTCTCACACGACCATACATGGTTCAAAAATAATAAGTCGTCGATAAAAGCGTGTTTTAGGCGTGTCAGTGTTCCAAAAGAAGGCTTAATTTTTCTCATTCTTCCGGTGTAATTGATCAAACATTTTGCAATGTCGAAATTCTTTCTTGATTATATAATAAATGTATTTCCCCGGTAGACGACACACCTTGTTTATAGAGGTCTCATGTCAGTATGGCTATGAGGGATTCAATCCTTTGATTACTTCGGTCAATCCTTTTGACATCACTTTTAGGGCCTTCGCTCGTGGAGAAACCAAAAACTGGTTGGAAACTCAATTCACCGCACAACTCCCCTGAACAAAATCGATATTTTTCTGATCTGACATATCGCCAATTACTCAAACTTGCTTGTGTGCGGACCGCCAATTAAATTCACAAGTCTATGGATAGCGATTGAGTCGCCAACTTTACTGTTTTTTTTTCAGTTTCTCCATGAGCGAATGGCCTAAATGACTTTTCAAAAGAGATGTTGAAGTTGCATGAGTTGTCCGATCACCACTGAGGCAGACACTTAAAAAATGAAATTACTCTGGTTTTTCTGTATCTTTTAGGTACATATGACAGCAGCTGGTATCAGCATTAAAAATAAATAAAGTGGTTTATTTTTGGTGAGAATGCTTAGAAAGTATGTAGAGAGCAGTTGTTATTTCTTTTCGTCCCTTTGTTGTATAAATTATTATTATTGTTTCGAAATATTACTTTTTGTTTCAGATCTGAGAAGTTTGTGCAGGAATACATATTATAGTGCCTCCGTACATGACGCTACTTACATGCTACTTGATCCTCATGCGTGCAGCATGCGCGCTGCTCGTGAGTACCCACCGTACGATTTTTCTGGTGTTCGTACACTGCGCTACGCGGCAGCTGTCAGTTTGAAGTCAGTTTCACGCTACCGACGGTGCTGATCGCACGCTAGGGCCCTCCGTTCATGGAGATACTTACAAACTACATGATTGTGACACAACCACAAGTACCCTGCAGATATACTACTTTTTAAAGCTGGTTTCCGTACACGACGCTACCCAAATTATACTGAACTTGATCATTTTTCACGTGCAGTCGTGGAGTTAACATGATGTCAAACGATGTCAAATGACTTTTTCTCCAACATTTATCTACTATGCCTTCTCCACTAAATCGTTTCTTGCGTATTCTGGTAATGTAAAGTTATATAAACACGCATTTTTTTCCACTTCCAGAACAAATCTAACATTACTTTCATGTTCAGACGCCATTTCTGTCAAACGTCAAACGAAAGTAGTAGACACGAATGATGTAACGCGTAGCGCGCTACCAGCACATTCAACCCGACATCCGTCGCGTACCGCCGTGTACGAACACCAGCAAAATTGTATGGCGGGTACCCACGAGCGGTGCGCGTGTTACGCGCATCAGGCTCGAATAGCTTGCAAGTAGCTCCATGTACGGAGGCGCTAAGCGTTGCATCATTCGTGTCTGCTACTATTTGTTTGAAGTTTGACAGAAATGGCGTGGGAACATGAAAGTAAGGTTAGGTTTGTTCTGGAAGTGGAAAAAATGCATGTTTACATAACTTTACTTTACCAGAATAGTTAAGAAAGGATTTAGTGGAGAAGGCATGGATTGTTGTTGGAATAAAAGTAATTTGACATCGCTTGACATCGTCTTGCACGGCTGCACGTGAAAAATGATCAGGTTCAGTATAGTTCGGGTAGCGCCGTGTACGGAAACAAGCATTAAAAAGTAGTGTATCTGCAGGGTACTTGTGGTTGCGCCACAATGACGAAGTTTATAAGTATCTCCATGAAATCCTAACGAATCGCCTGCGACATGCAACTGTGAAAAAGAAGTTTGTTATTGGCGTGACGTTTCCCATTTTAAAAAATAATATTACGAGGAAAAATAATTTCTTTAACTGGTATCACCTTTCATCAACACGACGATTCCGTTCCGTAACAAATGTCATTATAATCATAATATGACAGATCGCCAGTGTTGAATTTATATTATTTGATTATTTCTGTTGTTATCAATTAAAATCGACCTCGATATCGTTATAAGTATCAAAATAATAAATATAAATGGACAAAATGGGCTCCAACCTCTGGACCGGACTTATAAAATTGGGTAAAGATAATTATTTATATTGAATATGTAATTTTTAACATCTCATAAATCATGCACATGTCCGATAAAGCTGCGATAAGCTTGTTTATCAATGCAATCATAATGTTAATCAGTTAATGCAAGTGTTTTTTTTATAATATGTTAAAATAAAACGAAATTCATAAAACTCGACAATAATAACGAATCAGGTACTGTTATACGAAAAATTGTACAAAATGAATTTCATCGATGAATACTTGGATGAGTTTATGTTTTTGGGAAGTATGTTTACGAGAGACGAGAGGGCTGATAGACATATTGAAAGAAGGGTAAATGCAGGTAACTCCATTTGGAGGGCTGTACTCGGTAATTTCAAATGAAAACTTGTCCAAAGAAGCGAAGCTGGCAGTCCACAATGGAGTGCTGGTACCTACACCGATCTGCAGCAGTCAGGCATGCGATATATGCAGGCATGAGCTGTAAGATAGAGTTGCCGAATTTGAACAACTAAACAACTCTCCCGCTATTTGTGTTTCGCGCGTAACGGTCAAACAAAAAACGAAAAACACTATGAGACACCCTTTACATAACAAATAAATAAATAAATAAAAACATCTGGGGAGGGAGGCTACCATGGGTATACAAGGATTTTATCAAAATTTAATGGACTTTTCCATATTCGTTGCTATGCCATATAATTTTAATAAAATCCTTGTATCAGTGTTAACCCTCCTCCCCCAAATATTGTGTATGTAAACCCTAGTTTAAGGAATAATTGTACCTGTCGGAAGATGGGCATAATAGGCCGAAACAGGTTACAATCAGAAATAAATTAAGTGGAAAAAAGTTTAAAATTGTTTAAAAAAATATTATTACTAGCTTTTACCTGCGGCTTCGCTCGCATGGTATTAGGGGGAAATTACTGTAACACTTGCACTTATCAATTATCCCCCTCCCCTCCTTTCCCCTTCCCCCGCTCCTTCCCCCCCCTCCCCCTCGCATTCCATACATTCATTCCCGGCACATTCAGTTTTCAAACAGCCCGCGTGCCACCTAAATTTCATAATGCCAGAGCTCACCAGTAGTAAAAAAAAGAATTATCCAATTTGGTGCAGTTGTTCGGAAGTTATGCGCGTACAAACATTTCGGAAATTTCTTTTTTATTTATATATATTAACTACGACGCCTAAAATAAAATATCCCGCAAATATATCAACATCGTTTCCACGGCAACGATTTGTTTTCTGAAGTTAGCAATAACTCGCTTTTGTTAGCGACAGAAAACGTATAATAAATATAATATATTAATATTTATAATTTCATAAAGCCAGAGCTTACCATTATATACAGCCTATAGTCCTCGCATATAATTTAGCTTTCTATTGATGAAATAATTTTAAAAATCAGTTAATTGGTTTATGGAATTTCACCACGAATTGTCAGTATCAAAAATAAAAAAAATTAGATATTTATAGATTCGCAAAGAATGCACGGCTGATGTAAAAGTAATTAACAAGACAAGAATGCTTATGTACATAGATGGAGTATGTTTAAAGTGAATGGTAGAAGAAGTAGTAGCAAGGAAGACATGGTACGATCAAGTGTGATCTCTGCCTAACAGTGTAATAGTTATTCAGTTGGTTATATTACAATGTTTTATTTATTCCAGTCAAGACCCAAACCGTGAGCCCGATAATTTCAACCTCGCGATGCCTGGCATCTGTTGTCCAGAGTGAGAAGCCCAAGACGGCCATTGTCTTGATAAACATGGGGGGACCACAACACACGGATCAAGTGGGAGATTATCTGCTGAGAATCATGACGGACAGGGACATGATTCAACTCCCAGTTCAGAGGTAAGTCAGTCAAGAATTTGTTTAACCTGTCATTTGCCAGAAGGCCGCCAGCAGCCATGAAAAAATTTTGGCTTTTTTTAAAAATGCAATTTAACCTTTAAGTTTAAAGAAACTGTATAAAGGACAAGGTCAGAATCGCTTGCGCCAATATCATTCTTGACAAAATGGGAGATTTTTAATCTTTTTTTTAGTTAGTTAGCTATTCTCTATTAGGTTATAAACCTCATATATAAACCGATATTATCACATAATATGCATGAATAATAAGATATACTAGTGGTCACCTAATGGTCAAAATTCGACCATAATTAATTTAATGTGTAATTTTTTTTTTTATTGATTTAATGTATTTTTATGCAGTTTAAAAAAAATATTAGCATTCTGCACTTCTTCTCTATATAAACTATAAGTGTGTGAAATTTCATACTCCTCCGTCCGCGCAATTTTTGTAAAAAGGAGTACAAAGTTTTTGCTTCACATATAATATACTGATGATATATTATCTAGTAAACCGAAAACAATTGCGCAAAAAAAATTGGTTGTCGTAAAGTCGGTTTACGGATGATAATTTTACGTGATAATGTCATATAATAACGATGGAGTGGAAGAGAGATAGATGCGTCACAAGCCGAACCTTGTTCCGCGCTCTCGCTTGCATGCTCGGCTCAGGCGGAACGTGACAATGAGTCAATGCTTTTTCGTGGGTGCAGCCGGCGTCTATCGATTTATAAGACGTTATCACGTCAAAAGCAATTCCTTTGTTTTTATATGGATATTTGACCAGAAAGCAACAAGGTAAAATCCACACAGTTTTTCGTAATACGCCCGGCATTTAACATGTTAAGAAAGAGATTTTAAAATGCGGATGTAATTGAAAAAAGTCAGAAACTTCATTTTGGGCCACAAATTGGGTATGCCTGGTGTAGGATATCACATTCACATTCATCTTTAACTCCTTCAATATAGTTATTAATAATACTGACTTTTTTTTCAGTAAGCTAGGACCGTGGATAGCGAAGCGTCGCACGCCGGAGGTTCAAAAGAAGTACTCGGAGATCGGTGGCGGCTCCCCCATCCTGAAGTGGACCCAGCTGCAGGGGGCGGCACTCTGCTCGGCTCTGGACGTGGCCAGCCCGGCCACCGCCCCTCACCGACCCTACACGGCGTTCAGATACGTGCAACCCATGACCGGAGACACCCTGGATCAGGTTGAGAAGTGAGAACTATTTCTTTTTTATAATTTTTTTTTTGTTATCAATTATTTGAAGAACTTCATTTTAAATTTTTATTTATTTTGAATACATATTCAAAAATATTTATTTATTTAATTTATAAAAAACGGTTTATTTGTAACCAAGTTCTGCTATGTAAGTATTATTACGCATGACAGCTGTTTCGCCTTTAGCAAACTGTAGTTACACCATTTACAGACAATGCATTTATGTTATTTCTAGATAGGTTTTTTTATTATATATATACCGCACAAGAGTCCCAACTGATCCTGTCTGAAGCAAGTGGGACTATGGTGTCCCCGATTGTTGTTATGCTGAAGGTAGTGAGGAGGGGAAGGAGATGGGGAAGAGGAAGGTGGGGAAGTACCTGGCTATTCAGATCTAAACACGGCTAAAGCCATTTTTTTTACATTAGCTCCACACAGGAGGCCCTGAGGAAAATAATTTCCCTCAGGGCCTATGTCATCTTTGAAGATGCTGTGTGGAGGGTCGTTTTGAGGAGAGGAAAGAGTGAACATGGGTCTTGAAGAGACCCATTTTGTAGGAAGGAGGGAGGAAACACAGGCCGGCAAATCGTTCCACAATCGAGCTGTTCAACTCAAGAACGAGTTGGAGAAACGACCGGTTCTCACATGACAAGTGTCATGTTTGGCATGTTCAAGCAACGTTTCAATTCTGAATGGTGGTTTTGCACCAGGGCGGTACTGAGAGTTCCTTCCACTCTGGAACGTGCCGCAAATACACTACCGTATTATTATTTTTCAAATTAATTAATTGTGAAATAACACAAATTAATCAAATAAAATTTACGAGTCAAAAGCCTTACCCCTCGACCATACCGGCCGTCTTATCAGGTTCTTGTGATCATAATAAGCCCTTATTAATTTCTGAGTAAAACGACCGAAATTATCTTTGGTTATTATCCTTTTAAAGTTTCCCCAATTAATGCATTATTTAAATTTGACTGAAGGTTGTTATTCTAGCCATTTTGTGGGTTATTCCCAAATGATGACTCATCTTCATTGCAAAATTGCAATGTAGATACCCACTGATCTCAAAATTAGAATTGCACGTAGTTATTTTATACCATTGCAATTTTGTGTTAACACATTGTGATCGGGCAGTTTTCGGCCGCGTATCGTGCTGGTAACGGGTGATTTATCGCGTAATTTCGCGCTAACGTAGACCTCTAGAAAAATTGCGATAACTTCAAAAATATTTGTTTGATTTCAATAATTCTTTTTGCAAATTATTTATTTTATTTCATTTTATTTTATTATATTTAGAAATGTATTCTTTATCGTTAAACTAGTGCAGAATTTCACATAAAGCAGGAAAGTTATGAAAAAAATAATATTTACACTACCTCGGTACCTACCGTAACCCCATCTATTGTTCTCAAAAGGTTTTTACCTGCATGGCTACAACCCTACAGAGGCTATATAGCGAAAACTCAAGTATATTGGAACCCGCATTTTAACGTGACCCGCGCTCCACTAACAATCTATCAAAAACGTATAAATACGTGTTCCGCTCTCTAGCATTAATTTGCTAAACACGTATTAATACGTGATCAGATTACAATGTGTTAACATAATGAAGAATAACGATATTGAAATAAAATATAGAGCACAGTTTAGAAATTGCTCACATTTATTTAATACTGGCTTAAGTATCTAGCGTTTTCCGGGCTTTGGATCATGTCTCTAATTTTAGATCTGAATATATTTAACTCATTCAGATCTAAAAGTCGTGTAACTTAACTCATCGTTAGTGATTCTTCCTTTGTGCCTTCTGTTAAATTCAAATTTATGTCTAATTATATGATATCAAATCACTTTGTAAAACACCATTTAATCAAATTTATATCATTACCTTAACCTCTGGTTTGCCGATTGCGCGCCCGGGACGCGCCATAAAAAAAAAAAAAAAATTTTGAGATGCGATTTTAAACCTTATGTATAAAGAAAATGTATGAAGGCTAAGGTCAGAATCGCTTGGGGCATTCGTGTTCTTGACATAACGGATATAAGGAACACACCTAGCCTCTCAAATAATCATCTTTGCACATATCTATGACTTTCGAAATGACATTTCTGCCGCGATTTGAGCTGTCAAACTTTGAGCGTCGCATGTCATGAAAAGATCGATAAAACTATCAATTTGTCAAATAAACGCAAGTAATATTGTTTGTAAGCATAGTTTATTGTTCAGGGAACGTGTTTCGGTAAATATTATACATGATAGCATAAAATAAATCCGCAAAATATTACGTCAAAGTCAAAACATCGCGAAATTTTCGAGTTTCCTCCCGTGGCATTTAAGAGGTTTAGGGGGGAGGGTAACTAAAACTTATTTTTAAATTTATTTTTTCTAAATGTACCTAATGCGAGAGTATTGTGTCAAAATTTCAAGTAAATCGGAGCAAAACTAACAAAGTTACAGCGTTTCAAGCGAAGTATATTTTGAGTATAAAAAACTTTAAATCGATTTTCTCGCAAACAAATTTTTAAAGTTTGTGAACATTACAACTCAAAATTTATTTAACAGATCCTTTCAAAATTTTGTACACTACACATAAATCAACAGGTAGTGACGAAGAGTTTTTTTTTTTACCATTTTTTTCCATTTTATAATAACAAATTCACCGAAAATTCAGCAAAAATCGCATTTTTGACTTCAACATGCTGCAAAAAAAAACACTTTGTCACTACCTAGGAAAACATATTACCTTTTAAACGCACTCAACTTTTTTGTTTCAAATGATCCGTTGAGTTATAATGTTCACCGCATAACAACTTTTTTTCGAGGCGCCTCCGGAGATTCGCTCTCACGGACTTATTTATTGATATTTTTAATTAAAAAAATTTTCAAAGATACTTCAGATGTCATACTATAACGTGTATATAAAATAAATAAACCAACATTTTTCATATCTCCAAAAAAAAAATCATGAAAATATGCCTTTTTTCGCCCCCCCCCCCCTCTTAACAACAGTGCCTCTTCGATTTAATTTTTTTTCTAAGAACAAAATTAAATTTTTTTTTTTTTATTTAAAGTATTTTATTTGTGTGTGTCATTGCGCTTTAAAAGAATATTTGACAGTTAAATTGGTGTTGCCAGCCTGCAAGTTTTTTGTAGTTCCATTTTTAATATTTTCTACTCTTATGTAATTGACCGACCTTGTATGTGCTTATTTTCAGGGATGGGGCGGTGAATGTGGTACTTTTTTCCCAGTATCCTCAGTACAGTTGCGCCACTTCTGGATCTAGTTTCAACGCCATATACGACCATCTCAAATCCAGGTTTGTTCTATACTATTACTAGCTGACCCGGCCATGCGTTGCTGTGACGTGAAATCGAAAAACAATGCCATTTACTGGATGGTTACCCAACCTAGATAACCAAGAGTTGCGTCGATACATTAACTCACACCGCCATCTGTTAGAAACTTACAAATAATTAAGCATTTTTTTTTCTTTTTACATGTGCTCCACACAGGAGGCCCTGAAGAAAATAATCTCCCTCAGGGCCTATGTCATCTTTGGGGATGCTATGTGGAGGGGTTTTTTTTAAGGAAAGGAAGTGAGGGAGAATTCTGGGAAGGAAAAGAGTTTAAGGGGTGGGTAGGAATCTAGGGTTCAGTGTGTCCTGGTCATCCGCCTCCAAGACCCAGACAAACCTCACCCCATGAACCCGGGCACCCCTATTACATCACCAAACGTAGCGAACCACTTGTGGTGACCTATGGCAGAGGTGTTGGTTATCCAATAAAGGTTCCTGGGGCGGCGGTACCCATTCCCGCCTCCCAAATTGAAATTGTCCTATAATTAAAATTTTATGAACATTGAGGTCAATAATTGAGATAAAAACTATCTTTTAAGTTGGACCAAATTACACACAGAAAGCTAAATTTCATCAAAATTGGTCAAGTAGTTTCGGAGTTTATCTCGAACAAACATCATGAATCGAGATTTTCGTACATAAAGATTATTAGTGCAGACCCATGCAGAATCATAGGAAAGTCTTTTTTTTTTTACATTAACTCTACATAGGAGGCCCTGAGAAAAATAGTTTCCCTCAAGATCTATGTCATCTGAGAAGCTGTGTGGATAATCTTTTTGAGGAGAGGAAGGAATGAACATTGGTCTTGAAGACCTATGTTGTAGGAAGGAGGAAACACAGAGGCCGGTAAATCGGTCCACAGCCGAGCTGTTGAACTCAAGAACAAAAAACAAGTTTGCATGTGACAAATGTGAAACATGTACATATGTTAAGTGTGCGTTTGGCGTGTTTCCCGACTATGCACGGGTGCCAAAGGGATCAATGAGCATCTTACATTGAAATGCCGGTAGAACAAGGATAGCATTTCCCACCTGTGCTCTAAAGATTGCAATCCATTTGTTAAGAGGAGAGAATCTTATCAAATGGACCGCCCGTTTCTGCACAGAGTCTAGGGTTTTTTAGGTATTTTGGAGCTCCAGACCAGAGGTGGCTGCCAAATTCAACCGTGGACACTGTCACGGTGAGAAATATGGTCATGGTGTGAAAATAATTGGTAAAAAATTCACAAAGTTTCACAATTTTTTTTTTCAAATTGCTGTTTGAAACTTTGGTTTTGTGGAGGTGTACAATTTAATTATTCTGTGGTTAACTTTTAGATTTGATTATAAAGTGTGGTGTCTTCTCTTTCTAACAATGTTTAGATCATATTTCTTACTTACCACGGGAGTATGTCTTCATCTTAGATACCAAAATATGTATAATTCTTTTAGCTTGTTATTCTAATAAATGTGTTTTCTGGTTGATTCCAGGGCCGCGCCAAAGCAGAAGTTCAGTGTGATAGACCGGTGGGCCTCGCATCCCCTCCTTGCAGCCGTGGTGGCGACCCGTATCCAGGAGCAGCTTGTCAAGTTTCCCGCTGCAGTCAGGAACCAGGTCGTCATTCTCTTCAGCGCCCATAGTCTGCCACTCAAGGTGAATCTTACAATCTGTTCATTCTATCTCTGGAGCTCAAGGCGAATCAATCAATTCGTTCATTCTGTCTCTGGAGCACAAGGCGAATCAACCAATTTGTTCATTCTATCTTTAGAGCTGTAGGTGAATTAATCAATCCTTGGAGTTCACCATAAATAAAACTTTTTATACTTTCTTAATTATAAATCCATCCATCCATCTCTTCTTTATTATAAATCAATCTGCCCATCTCTTTTAAATTATCTATCAATCTGCCCATCTCATCTTCATTATGAATCAGTCTGCCCATCTCTTCTTAATTATTAATCAATCTCCCAATCCCGTATTAATTATGAATCAATCCGCCCATCTCTTCTTAATTATTAATCAATCTCCCGATCCCTTCTTAAGTATGAATCAATCTGCCCATCACTTCTTGATTATTAATCAATCTCCCAATCCTTTATTAATTATGAATCAATCCGTCCATCTCTTCTTGATTATGAATCAATACATTGCTATTCCAGGCAGTAAAGCGGGGAGACAACTACCCGAGCGAGGTGGCGGCCACGGTTCATGCGACTGTAGCGGCGCTGAAGGCACAGGGAGTGGACAACCCCTACCAGCTGGTGTGGCAGTCCAAAGTGGGCCCCCTGCCATGGTTGGAGCCCTATACTGATGACGCCATTAAGGTACTGTTGAATCACTTAGTTAGGTGTATTCTAGATGGATTGGAAGGGACCAAATGTGATTCAAACAATATTAATAAAATATACAAGAAGGAGTGGGAAGAGTAAACATGTGATTTTATAAAATATAAGAAGGGTTTAAACATTTTTATACAAAATAGAAGAAAAGTAAAACAGTCAAGTTAAATCACGACTTCGCCAACTTCAGTCACAAATGGATTGTTTGTTTTACTGGCATTACAATGGAAGGTGTTCTGGCCTAGGGAAAAATAATTTCCTTCGGTACCTGTTTCATCTTAGGGAATGTTGTGTGGAGGGTCTTTTTAAGGAAAGAAGGAAAGGAAATTCAGGGAAGGAAAAGGTACGAGATGTTGGTAGGAATCTGTGAGTGACGGACGTATGAATCCATCCTTCCACTGCGGCGCAAGTCGATGGGTCAAGAGAGTCCGGCTGGAGAGGTCTAGGTCAAGTCTCCCTCGAGAGTGTTTTCTCTTGGGGTAAAAATAATCTCGTTGATTTTAATGTTTCAAAGACCCAATCATGTCTGATTACGTCTAAAAGGGATCGAAATGAAAATCTAGTCTTATTCAACGGAAGCAATCTTCCACAGACCCTCCATTGACATGCTTGGTGTAACTCTAAGTGACCCGCTCAGGTATGGGGGCTCCATCGAAGCCAGAGTTAAGTTAGCCTCTCAAAAACTGGGCGTACTGTATAGGGCCCGCCGATACTTTAACAGTACACAACTGCTAACCCTGTACAAATTACAAGTGCGCCTCACGGTTGAATTTGGCAGCCACCTCTGGTCTGGAGCCCCAAAATACCTGAAAAAAACCCTCGACTCTGCAGAAACAGGCGATCCGTTTGATAGATTCTCCTAACTTAACAAATAGATTGCAATCTTTAGAGCACAGGTGTCGGGTGGGAATGCTATCCTTGTTCTACCGGTATTTCAATGGAAGATGCTCCGAGGAACTAGCGTCATAGATCCTCTCAGCACCAGTGAATAGTCGGGAAACACGCCAAACACGCGCACAACATTTGTAAACGGTTGGCGAGAACGGGTCGTTTCTACGACTCGTTCTTGTGTTCAACAGCTCGGCTGTGGAACGATTTGCCGTCCTCCGTGTTTCCTCCCTCCTACAATATGGGTCTCCTCCTACAAGATGACATAGGCCCATATGGAAATTATTTTCCTCAGGGCCTCCTGTGTGGAGTCAATGTAAAAAAAAGAAGTTTCAGAATATTCCACAACATCCTAGAGTGCTCTGTAATGTTCTACAATGATCTGGGATGTTCCTGGATGTTCCAACACAACATTCCAGAATGTTCCGGGATGTTCTGGACTGTTCTAGAAACTTTCAGCCCTTATATCTTCAAAAGCACGCCCTTCAGGCAAAAACGGGAACCTTCTTCATGGGGGGTTACCACACCATATTACTCCCTTGATTGTCCCGGGACTCGTTTCTGAGTTTTAGCGGGATGCTTACTTTTGTACACTTTTATAATATGTATTGATTTTGTTTACAACATATTTTTGTGACCTGCCTTGCGACACTAATTTGATTTGTGTTTTCAGGCGTACGTGAAACAAGGAAAGAAGAATCTGATATTGGTGCCAATTGCCTTTGTCAATGAGCACATTGAGACATTGCACGAGATGGACATTGAGTACTGCCACGACCTGGGGAAAGAGGTACTATATATTTATTTACCCGAAAACCACAGACAATCGAATTGATAGGCCAGTCCATCAGGAAAGGGGAAAAAACCAAATTGCGCCGAACGGGAAAGCGACGCGTCTGTCTCCCGCGCTGTAATTTGTCAACAAATGAATCTTGACAGTGTACAGGCAACTCACGTTGTAATATCACTATTTAGTCCTAGAAAATAAAATCTTCTCACGAATTTCTAGTCCTTTATACAATGGCGCGCAAATTAATCGAGGTAAAAAAAGTTTCGAAATTATGTGGAATTTTTACAAATTTGCCTTGTTTGAATACCTGAATTTGAAGAGCTGTCCGCGGCGGATATCGACGAAATTTCGATTTATGCGGAAATGTATCCTATTTTTACGAATTTACTTCAAATATCTGAATTAATAGGGCCGACCGCGACGGTATTCGGTCGCAAAAAAAAGATTGAATATAGGACTGACCGCTGCGTTAAATGGCTGCAAAAATTTGATTTACACTGGAATTCGTTAATTTGAATTTCGATGTCCCGTGGATCTCGAATCAACGGGGTTCTACTGTATCGCTTAGTGTAACGATGATTATTCTATCTGTTTCTAGGTTGGAGTGGAGCAGATAGAAAGGGCTGCGGCCCCCAACGATCACCCCCTGTTCATAGAGGCCCTCACCGATATAGTCAAGACCCACCTGGCTTCTGGTTCCAGGCTGGGGGCCCAATTCACCAACAGGTGAGGTATAATATAATGACCGAAGGGGACAGAGTCCCATTAGCTCAGTGGTAGTCCGGCAAGGCTAAGGTCCTGGGTTCAGATCCTAGATGTGACCATTTCTTTTTCTGATTCAAATTTTCGATTAAGAGCCGCCAATTGTTTTCCACTACCACTGGAGCGATTTTTCCCATATATGCGCCATTTTAAATGTCTCCGATTGCTTTTCGGATAAAAAAGGCAATTATCTCCTTGATTCGACAAAAATTTTTTTTTTAAATATTTGTAGCTCCCACGTTTGTTATTTTGGACTTAAAATGAAGTTATTGAATTGCTTTATCTATTATGACCATAGATGTCGCAAATCCGAACTTCGTAGACTATTTCATAACGATGCTAAAAATAAATTTTAAAAATATTTTTTTCACGGAGAATTTCTGATCAGCTGTTTACAGTTAAAATTAAGTCCTTTCACCATAGATATGCACCTTTCATTATCAATTATAGCACAGACAATATTCAGAAATCGAAAATATTCTATGTTGACTCGAATAAGTAACAAACACGCAGGATTAGAGCCGTTGTAAACTTCACGATTTTTTAATATTTTTTTTATAAATCCTACAAATATGAGATAAACGGTAAAATTTAGGTTAATTCATTGGCTATATAGCACTATAATTTTAGGTCACCATGTAAAAATTCAAAGATATGATTTTTTTAATGTTGGCAAAAAATTTAAAAATTGATTCCGAAAATCTCGAGCAACAGAGAAAAAAGTTTTAAATGCGCTGTCGCTCCAGTGTTTAAGTAAAAATAGAAAAATATTGTCCCCAATTATTGATTTTAACAGTTTTATTTGTTTTATTTACATTTATATGTATTTTTCCTTGTTACAGGTGCCCCCACTGTGTCAACAAGAGATGCTATGAATCCAAAAAATTCTTCAACCAACTTTGCAGCACATAATTTTCGATATAAAAGTGTATTTGAACTTGTCTGCATGCTTTATTTATTTATTTGTTAAGTTCACACAGGAGGCCCTGAGGAAAATAACTTCCCTCATGGCCTACGTCATCTATGGGGATGCTGTGTGGAGGGTCTTTTTAAGTAAAGGAAGTTCTGGGAATCTAGGTTCTGTTAGGAATCTGGGGGTGACGGCACACGAATCCATCCCTCCCATTGTAAGAACAACAATCTGATCTTAATTTGTTCAAAAACTGAAACGGGCCTAGAATCAGCATTTAACGGGGACCATTCAAATGGATAAAAAGTAAAATGTCACTAATTTGCGCTATTACAATTCTCACGGCGACGGCACAAAAAAAGCATAAAATGCACGTTCCTCATGACAACAATGCTGCATCTCTTTCTTACACACAAAATAATAGCGAAACAAAAAATGTGCATATCATTGATTAGTCAGGCATCTCCAAATACTAAGTTTTGAGATAATAAGGAAAGCAATATTCAAATGCTCACCATAAATCAAAAATTATTTACACAATGTCTGTGTTTAACATATTAAATATGCTATAAAATAATATCGGGAGGCATAACGGTTCGGTACATTAGTATGACATTTTGAAATATCTTACTAGTGACCCAGAAAACATCAATTTTTTGTTTAATTCACTATATGTTTTTGTGCATTATCGTTGATTTGGTGGTGTTTATGAGTAATCTGAGTATTGTACCAGATAGAGGGGACACTTTTACATATAACTGCATACTTAATTCTAATTTTTCAGAGATGTCTGATTAATCAACTGGACAATCGATATGTCTGCTTTCTCCAAAGGAAAATAATAATCATTTTCTTGCATTTCGCTCACTTGTATTAAAGAAATGAGATACCGCATGGAATTTATAAAAATATCCCAATGAGAGCTCGTACTGTCCTTCTCATGTGTCTTGTTAGAGAACAAAAGAGACAGAAGATACTAAAAAAATAACATCACTTACAGTTTGTCAAATAAGAGTAGAAAACAAAGGAGTGCGCCACTGTTGTTAAAATGGCAATACTAAGAATATAACTTGTGGTGGAAATGTAAAGCTGTGTCACCTACATTGTTATAAAATTAACGCCTAGTGTGCCGGATGTGCGCCCGGCGCACACGTCAAAATTTTCAAATTTTTTTATTTTGGAATGCAATTTTAACCCTTATGTATAAAGAAAACGTATGAAGAACAAGGTCAGAATCGCTTGAGGCATTCTTGTTCTTGATGTATGAGATACCGTAATTACACCCAGCCACTCTGAATAATTTGTATTAAATTCTCTATGGCATCTGGATATCATTTTGCCCGGTATTTGAGCTGTCAAATTAGTTAGCGTTGTTCTTGTGAAAAAGATTGTAAAACCTATAAATTCATCAAATAAACACAAGTAATATTGTTTTTATGCATAGTTTATTGTTCAAGGAATGTGTTTCAGTAAATATAATATACGATAGCACAAAATAAACCCACAAAATATTACGCCAAAGTCAAAACTTCGCAATTTTGCGTCGTTTCCTCCCTGGAATTTAAAAGGTTAAATTGGTGTTGCTAGCCTTCAAATTTTGTAGCTCCATTTTTAATATTTTCTTATTTGACAGACTATACAACATTTCGATGGGACTTGTAGAACCGAGTTTATGTTGTTACATTGTACTTTATTTAGGAAGGAAATTGTTATTTTGTTATTGTTACATAGATCTTTTAAAATGGTAAATGTTTCTTTTTGTATTTGTTTTTTATATAAATAATTATAATATATAATAATACACAAGGGTAAAATAAATCTGTTTTGTTTTCATTGGAGTCGATTTTGAATATGACGGATGGGTAGGTATCTGGGGATCTGTGTATCCAGGAGTGACGGACGTATGAATCTCCTATGTATGAAGGACCTCCCCAAACCGGCTTCTTCCAATCCAGCCCACTACATATCTGCTGCTAAGACCTGAACACACCTCACCCGATGAACCCAGACACCCCTGTTAAGTCACCTAATGTAGCTTGCCAATTGAGGTCACCTTTGAGGGGTGTTAATTATCGAACAAATTGTTAGATTGACTATTTTCACTATAGATATCACATATAAGAGTTTTACTTTTTCTTTATTTAACTTTTTATGAGTAAAACCTCAAATTGTAATATTTAATTAAATGAAGACACTATGAGCGAAACTCAATCGAAAATCTGGAAACAGAAAATCAGAAAAAGATATTGGCACCTCTGAGTTTCACTCATAGTGTCTTCATTTAATTGAATATTACAATTTGAGGTTTTACTCATAAAAATATAATAATATTCATTATAGACTTACAGAAAAGTCAATGATGTAAATAAAATGAATAAAAATTTATCCAGACACCATCTAGATTACATTTAGTTCGGGTTTGAATCTTGCAATCATACATAAAGATGGCAGCCAATAAAAATATGCGTTATGAAAATGAAGATAATATGGGTGGTTCTTAGTCAAAGAATGATACTGTTAAAAGTGACCGAATTGGAAATCGACACCTCAGCTCAGTGGTCAAGAGCACTCGCCTGGAAAGTAGAGAGGTCCTGGGTTCGAGTCCCAGAGGTGCAAATATCTTTTTTTAATTTTTCTGTTTCCAGATTTTCGATTGAGTTTCGCTCATAGTGTCTTCATTTAATTAAACATTTAAGAGTTGTAAATAATTTGCCTCAGCCTGCGTCATTGGGGATGCTGTATAGATGATCTTTTAAGTAAACGAACGAGTGGAAGTTCTCCGAAGGAAGAAGGTATAATGGGTGGATAGGAATCTGGGGTCAGTGTGTCCAGGAGTGGCGGACGCATGAATCCATCCCTCCTACAGAGGGTGGAGAGGGTTGGAAGTGTCTCAAGATCCAGCTCACCACACAGTAGGTGAGCAAACGCATTCGCTGCCAAGACCTAGATGAACCTCACCCCATGAACCTGGGCACTCCTGCTAAGTCACCAAATGTAGCAAACAGGTAGGTATATGAAAAAACAAAAATCTGCTCCGTTAGAGGATACCATAATATCTATGTGAAATTATATAAAATATCGATCAAATGACATACAATCCAATACAGAGTAAATGGACACACATACACAAAAAAAAAAATCGCGGAGTCTGAGTAGGTGATTTCGCCACAGTTTAATTATGTCTTCAAAAGACGAAACAGCTGTTACACATAATAATGATTACCCAGCAGATTTTTATCTAATCTAGGGTCATGGGGGATGGATCAAAATGACCCGCCATGTTTTAAATTGCTTGTGGTTTTATAATCACGTGTTCAATGTTGCCGCTCTTCTGAGTGGCTGAGGCATTGATTTTTTTAAACGTTTGCGTTTTGCGTTTGCGTTTTTAAATGTGCTGCGAGTAACTTACGTGCTGAAAGCTGAAAAGGGGGTAAATATGATCATGGGGAGCTGACTGCATTCATAATTATTCGAATTAACTTTTCATAACTTTTTTTTAAGGATTATTTTGTTAAGCTTCTAAAAGTGCCAGTAAACCCACCCCAGACCATGCTAAAAACACCCTCAATAAACCTTCTTGTATCGCAGCTTTACTGTATGGAAATTTTTTCGCTTTTTTAAAAAAATATTGTTGTAAATTTTTTTTATTGGCTTGTGTAATAATTTGTTGTAAGAAAAAAATATTGATTTTGTGCCTAAAAACTGAAATATTTAAAAAAAGATCATTCATAATCAATATATATTATAAAAAATGAAAGTCCAAAAAAATGTGAGGCCCGCAAAAACTCAGAAACGAGCCCCGGTACGGTCGAGGGAGCTATATGGTGTGGTAGATCTCTATCCCCCTTCAGGAAGAGGGGTCCCGTTTTTACCTAAAGCGCGTGCTTTTGAAGATATAAGGGCTGGAAGGATTTCTCGGGCTTTCAAGAAATTTCAAGAACAGTCTTTCGGAAAGTTATAGAAGATTCGATAAAACTCTGGAAAGAGTGACTAAGTATGTCGGTGAGCCTAGAAGGTTCCAGAACGTTCTGGATGGTTTGTAAATGCTCTAGAAAGTTTTTTTTTTTTTTTGTATTACAGACATTTTTTTGTGTGTCCATTTACAATATTATTTTTTTTTGTATTACACACATTTTTTTGTGTGTTCATTTACAATACACATGTGAGAAAGGAGAAAGTTCTAGAATCTTTCAGAAATGAGTGGCGGTGAGTCTAGAAGGTTCTGGAAAGTTCGATAATCCTAATTTTAATCAATATATATCATAAAAAAAGTATTTGAGAGCATTCCACAATATTCCAGAACATCCCGGAACATTCTGGAATATTGTGGAATGTTCGGGAATAGGGAATCAGTACATCATTGTGGAACATTCCAGAACTCTCGAATGTTGACCTGTGTGAAGCCGAGTACCCCAGCTAGTAAATAATAAAATATTATTTCCAACGCTCAATTTCAAGCACAACTGTGACTGCCGGCCGCTTTGGTTCAAGTTAGCTCTTACCCTTAGAGAAAGACTATTGTTCCGGGGCGCCACATGTTAGTGGAATGCGCTACTTGCAAGGTCTACGATCTACTCTAAGGAGGCAGTCGAGAAACACTATCGTTAGTGGAAGGTCGCAGGTACCAAATATTGATGTCTCTAGCTTATAAATACCAAATTAACGTGTTGGAGAGAAAAGACTAAATAAATCTCAACTAGGCATAAAAAGGGAGACTTCAAAGATAATTAATACATTTTAACGTTTTATGTTACATCTCTCTCTGACTAATGACTAAAAGGAGATGTCACGTTGAAAGCAGTTTAACAAATTTGAAATGACGTAATATATTGTTTTTTCTGTCTATTCCAAAGAAATTCGTTATTTGCTGTTGCATCTGACATTGAAACGGGTTCATTTTTAATAAAATGTATTTTATTATTTTAAATACAGAATAGTTGCAATTTTTATAATATTTTTAATGGTTGCAAAAATATTTGTTTTAAAAATACTTAAAATATGGATTTAACCCATTGGCCACAAATCCCGGCAGCCTGCCGGGTGTGCAACTCAGGTTCTTAACCACAAGCCAAAAAACGGAAGACCAGCTGAACCTGCACGTCCCTAATTGCTTTGAGGACTATCATACCAAATTATTTTATTATTATTAGTATACATGTATGTAAAAAACAAAAATTATTAATGTTCGATTAATGAATATTATGTTTTTTTTGTAACTTTATGAATAAAAATGTGAAAAAAAAACCTAAGAAAAAAGAGAAGGTCATATATGTATCCTTATTTACACATATTTTAATATTCTTAAAATTTTTATTTTTATATTTTTCTCTACCGTAATCTAATATGTTAAAAAATTTAAAGAAATTAATTCATTTGAATATAAAGTTCAAAAGTTACAATAGATTTAGTATATCAATGCAGGTTTTTAATTTTTGATACAAGATTAATTCAGTGGTGAAGGCCAATTTTTTAGCTAATTAATTCTGTGGCCAATGGGTTAATATTAAAATGTATTTACGTTATGAATTACGGTTATACTATGAATACGGTCGGGTTAAATTTAAAAAAATGATAAAAAGTGTTCAGTATGATTGCTAGAGGAATTTTATAAACTTCTGGTGGTATGTTTATTGGCTAAAAATAAAATGATATATTATTAGTCGATACAATGTCATGTTTTATTTCCTTAAAGGCTCATCCATCAAAAACTTGAGTTGTTTTTTTTTTTTCAATTTAGACCCCTCCCCTCCTTCGAGTTGTGATATTTGGTGGGACCCCCCTACCCCTCACGTGAGACTTAAACTACACTTATTAAATGACTATACTTATTTTTGTAAAGATAATAGCCATTAGATGTTTTCAATCAGCGAAACAATTTTTTTTTGATTTGGTGTGATTTTACTGGACCCCCCCCCCCCCCATTTTTAGCTCACGTAATTAATGGATGCCCCCTAATAAAGTGCAATACAGTTATAAGTAAAAAAAATATCATAAATATAATGAAATACCTAGTGTTGAATAAGTGAGTCGTAATAACCAAACCCCCACGTCCTTGTAACAATTTTCCACTCCCAAGACTCCGGGATAATGATTTTGTTGTACGATGTAATAATGTTTCGGAATATGTAATTCGATTTTAAACATCACTATTCCATAGAAAACACAAACATCTTTCTATGGAATCTGTTCATAACGCTTCTGACATTTGGATTTTGAGGGCAATGACTCTCACTCCGATTTTACTCGCCAATAAAATATAATTATAACCGTTATTTCGTTGATCTTTTTATGTTAATTTAAAGATAAGTCATGGATCTTTTCGAATACGATAATATAAATATAAAGAAAGAACCGGAGACAAGTGAAGAAATAGAAATCGTAATGGACGAATGTTCGGACAAACTAAATGATGTTGGAAATGAAAAAAATCTAAAAAATAAGGGGTTTGTCCACTCACACAGTAATGAAAGCGATGTTGGTCTCCAAAGCAAGGAGCTCGTTCACTCGGATACTATTGAAAGAGAAGTATTTCTCACAGACAAGGGGTTTGTCGACAAAAATATTGTTGATAATGAAGCTGCTCCAAAAATTAATCTTGTCAACTCGCATACTGTTGAGGGTGAAATTCATCTCGAAAACAAGGGGCCTCTCGACTTAAATACTGTTAAAGTGAAGACTGAACCGGGTCATGTCGGTAAAGGCGATATAGCTGTAATATATACAGAAGTAGAGATTGAATACCCAGATGTCAAAAAGGAATGTACAGACATTTCCTATGGAGAAGGTACGTACATTATTTAATCTGAATCTGAAACAAATCCAATTGTAAAGCTATTTTTTTTTATTTCCAATACTTACAGACAGAGACCTATCGTATTATTGAAGTGAAACTTCTTTAGCACCGTTGTGATTTGAAAATCGGATGAAACGGAAATGGCTAAAAACTAAAAAGAGACAAACACATCATAGGATTTAGCCTGTGAGAGAATGAGATAGAATGAAACCTTACCTACGAAGCGTCGCATTGGCCGCTTTGATTATAACATCACTTTTCAAGGCTTCTATTGGTTGAGATTGTTTTGCTGAAGTTTTGCTTCTAACGCGTGTGAATTGCACTCGATTTTTTTATTCTAGAGTGCGATCATTTTGCCTGTTAAGACTAGTACGGTATAAAATTATAATTTAACGTATTTAACCCGCACCCGAATAATGTATTTAACCCGCAGCGTAAAGAGAAACGCAGATGAAACATATTTATAATACTTTAGTCATAAACAACAGTGGTGATTTATTTTTGGGTTATTACCGCACTGTGCATTAAAACGCGCCTTTTATGTGTCACACATCTGCCCTGATGGTGGACACTGTAATGCTGTCCGAAACGCTGACTACAGAAGGAGGTAGTGCAACTCGGCATAATACCCCAAAGATAAATCACGATAATGCTTTTGGCCGTGAAAATCTAAAATCTTATCTAACAATGGATATAGTTCCGAAATACGTAAATAAGTACGGGCAGTTAACGTTGGAATACAATATACCCAAGATATTTAACTCATTGCCTAATAATGTAAAAAATTGAACTCTTTGAAAATATGCATGTTGAAAAATGAGTATCTGAAAGAAAGACATTGATAATGTAAATAATGAATTATGATAAGGGTAAATTGAACGATGTTCGAATGTGAGAATCGAAATGTTTGAATGAATAATGATAGAAATCGTGTAGATGTTAAGATAAGTATTATAAAGAATAAAAACATAAATATATATAAATAATACTTTTTAAGCACCTGCTGTTAAGCCATATGTTTGACTTAACTGAACGTTATTAAGTATCTGTAGCTTCGTAAGTAAAAAAAACAATAATTTTGGTATTTATTCGTAAAGCGATACACTGCGAGGTTCGTAGAAAATGCTTTTAACAAGGTTAGCTCATACGGGCCTTTTTCGAAAAAAAAACTCGATAAGTTAACCCTGTTAAAAGCATTTTCTGCGAACCTTGGATATGTAACCTCGTTAAAAGCATTTTCTACGAATCTTGGATACATTGTGTATGTTACAAAAGCCAAAAATAAAAATACTGTTTGATGGAGAAAAATCATTTTTGAGATTTTAGAAACTGCAAGCTCTACTAATGGATGCTGCAAGGTACTCTGAAACGTTTAATTAATGAGGAAGAAGTGCAAAACGTCGTAATACTCCAAAAATAAATCACTTTAATTTTTTTTATTTCAGAACTCGAAGAAGACAGGAAAATCACCGACATGTCCAGCACATCTATAAAGAACAAAGCTAGACCAAAGGGTACTATGATACCTTGCACGCTTTGCTCCAAGTCGTACCCAAACAAATCACAGTTCACTGCTCATCAGCTTTCTCACGCAGGCATTAAGCCATTTTCATGTTACTACTGCTCCTACGCGTGCTCGTCCAAGTCTTATTTAAAAGCGCATATGCTATCTCATACTGGGACGAAACCATTCCCTTGTACATACTGCGACAAATTATTCGCTCAAAATTCCGAACTAAAACGACATATTTTAAGCCATACTGGTTTAAAACCGTTTTCATGTGTTGTCTGCGGTTATGCTTGCTCGCAAAACTATTTGCTTAAGCGGCATATGCTGACACATACGAAAATTAAGCCATTTTCTTGCTCCCAATGTAGCTATACGTGCTTACGAAATTCTAGTATTAAAGTTCACATGCTTACGCACACTGGAGTCAAACAGTTTGCCTGTAAAGAGTGTAACTTTTCTTGCTCGCAAAACTCTAATCTTAAAAGACATGTTTTAACGCATAGTGCGATAAAATCGTTTGCGTGTTCTGATTGTAGCTACACGTTTTCTAGTAACGCAGACTTGAAAAGACATGCTTTGAATCATAGTGCGAATAAACCATTCTCGTGTACTGATTGCAACTATTCTTGTTCTCATAAGTATAAGTTGACAAGGCATGCTTTGACTCATATCGGCGTGAAGCCGTTCTGTTGTTCTGATTGCGGCAAGTTGTTTTCTCGCAAATCGTGTTTGAAAAGACATGTTTTAGGCCACAGTGGGGTTAAACCATACCCGTGTTCAGAATGTGATGAGTCGTTTTTTAAAAGGATGGAGTTAAAAAAACACCTGCTCACTCACGCTGTGGGAGTTGCAACTGAAGAGCTTTCGTGTCATTTATCTCAAGAGTAGGCAGAGGGGAAACACCGCTGCACAACTCTACTCTTACTGTCTATTTTGAATCGAAACGATGCTTAAAATTATTTTAGTCGTGTTTGGTGATCAGATGTATGGCCAGGTAATTTCCAACCTTCCTCTTCCCCATTTCCTTCTTCCCCAACTACTTTCAGCATTACATCTGGCTCCAGACGGTTGGGAGCAGTCGGAGCGCTTGCGGTATATACATTGAAAAGTACATTTCTTTGTCTATGTTCAAGCCTAATTGGTCGAAAATAAATTAGCAGAAGTCATTGATTAAGTTGGAGACTGAGGTTTATAAATGTGGATTCACCCATATAATCAAGAACAACGAGAAATGCCGCATGGGCACGTTTCGTGATAAAAGTCCGACGATTTTCCATCTTGTTTCCATAATGCAGAATTGTTTCACAATCATTACGAAATCGGATGGTGATATACGATGTCAGGCAAGTGAAAGAGAGATAGAGCACGTGCTAAATGGGCTAGAATCAAAAGGCGCTAAGTCAGTGGAGACAAATCCATAAGAAAGGCATTTCGAGTAGTCTTGATTCTACGGCTTATTCCAAATTACAGCTATTCCGTCGTAAGTTTGATTGGGCACTGCAGCCGATTTGTTATAATGTACTTATAAACATTTACATTAATTATAAATAATATTACGTAATCTCATGTTATGCAGCATAAACTAAGACACTGTATTGTGTAACTTTTGTTATAATTATTAATTTTATAAGCTCACTTTATTTATCTCGTGATGATTCATACTTTCAATTTTTATTTTATGATTAGCTAGCTTTTATTTTATACATTTCTATTTAAGTTGACGACATTCTTACTTTGTTAAATTCTTTAAAATAAATATTTATATCATTACTACTACTTTTTAAAGTAAAAATAATGTGAAATATCTGATTTAATTGAAGATACCCTCTAGCGAGACAAAATAATATCGTGTTATCATATATTCCCGCTTGTCATTTAATTTTAAATAGATTCAATATTTTTGAAGGTATCAAAAATTGAATACTGTTTTTAAAAGCAGATGAAAGACTGTCTTAGATTTTGATTTGATTTTACAACCGATAACGTTTTTATTCAAAAACAATATTTACAAACAAAAAAAATGACAATTTAATGAAAACTATTATGATTTGAACGCAAACATTTTTTCACCGAAATTTTTAAAAATTGCTTACCGATGGATTTTTGGTAAAATATCTTTATCACTGCTTAAGTCGGATCCTCATTGCTGACGATCGTGACCGCTACTCCAATATCCATGATGGACAAGGCTCATCTACTCCTTGATGTCCTATGCTGCGTGGAAAGCCAAGGACACCTTCGTATCGGACGCCAGTAACTCCAGCGCATTGGTGACTTTCCGCTATTTTTTCTACCAAACACTGCGGCTAGTGACTATGAGCTTTTCCAAGTTGGAGTCTTCAATTTGGCGAGCAATGTGTCCAAAGTACGTAGAGTATTTACCGCAAGACGAAACTTAAAAAAAATATTAGGCAAACGTTTTGTAAAGGTGAATGTAACAATGTAACTTCACTTTTTTTCGTTTTATGTAAAAATAGCAATAGACCCGATAAATTATTTGGTGGTTTTCTGTGGATTTTTCAAATTAGACGGGGGTGTCTATGGTAAGAATTTAATTATTGCAAAGAGAAAGCTAATCTTTCGTCTGACCATAGACCACATCATAATAGAAAAAGAGGTTAGCGCCAATAGTCTACCCCAAACGTAGAGTTCGGACCGGGACGTGCCCCACGCCACTTCAGGCCGCCGCGCAGAAAAGTCTCACAGTGAACTGCGTTGTAAACCGTTATCTTACTTTCGGTCTTTACTTTTTGGCGCGGCGGCCTGAAATGGCGCGGGGCACGCCTCGCGCCAAACTCTGTGTAAAGGGTACTATTAGTACCCTTTACACACAGAGTTTGGCGCGAGGCGTGCCCCGCGCCATTTCAGGCCGCCGCGCAGAAAAGTCTCACAGTGAACTGCGCTGTAAACCGTTATCTTACTTTCGGTCTTTACTTTTCTGCGCGGCGGCCTGAAGTGGCGCGGGGCACGTCCCGCTCCGAACTCTGTGTGTAAAGGGTACAAATTACACGCACCACGCACACTTCTGAGCGACTGTACCAAGCGCAGCGTGCAGAAAAGTCTCATGATGAACTATAAATTGTTGCCTTGCTTTCAGAATTTATTTTTCTGCGCGGTGGCGCTGGAGTGGCGCGCGGTACTGTCGCTCCAAAGTGGACGTCTAATTGCCCCTAAGGACGTGTCATTTTCCGATGACAGATATTTATATAAAAGTTACTACTAGCTGACCCGGCCACGCGTTGCTGTGACGTAAAATCGATACACAACGCCATCTACTGGATAACCAAGATAACCCAACCTAGATAACCAAGTGTTGTGACGATAAATTAACTCACACCGCCATCTTTTAAAAACTTATGGAACTTACGAAGCATTGTCTTATAACAAACGTTTAATGAACATTTAATTCGCAATAATAAATATTGAGGCCAATTATCGAGATAAAAACTATCCTATCTTTTAAATTGGACCAAATTACATACAGTAAGCAAAATCGGTAAAGTAGTTTTGAAGTTTAGCTCGAACAAACATTGTGACGCAAGATTGTTATACATAAAATACTAGCTGACCCGGCCACGCATTGCTGCGACGTAAAATCGATACACAACGCCATCTACTGGATGATTACCCAACCTAGATAACCAAGTGTTGTGTAGATAAATTAACTCACACCGCCATATGTTATAAACTTATGGAACTTACAAATAATTACAAAGCGTTGTCCTATAACAAACATTTAATGATCATTTATTTCGCAATAAAAAATATTGATGTCAATAATCGAGATTAAAAACTGTCATATCTTTTAAATTGGACCAAATTACACACAATAAGCCAAATTTAATCAAAATCGGTTAATTAGTTCGGAGTTTATCTGGAACGAACATCGTGACGTGAGATTTTTTATATCCATACTAATATTATAAATGCGAAACTGCTCGAGTTTGTTTATGACCTTTTCACGCATAACACAATATAAAGACTTTAATAATTCTTTCACCAATTAATTAATTAATTATATGCGCAGACTACAGGTTGTATATGATGGTAAGCTCTGGCGTTGTGAAATTATAAATATTAATTTATATATTTGTTATACGTTTTCTGTCGCTAACAAAAGCGAGTTTTTGCTAACGTCAGAAAAAAATCTTTTCCATGGAAACAATGTTGATATATTTTTGGGCTCTGTGCTGGTAGGTACTCAGTCTAATGGTCAGCTACTACTGCAGAAAATTCAAATATTAGAATTCGTTTTTTTTTTGGACAAGCTTGGAATAAATGTCAGATGAGAGTTTCTATATTAAAAATATAATTCGTAACGATTATAAAGACTGAATGATAAATAGAGTATTTATTTTATTATATTAACGAACTTCCAAATATTTAAATATTCACTGGCTCCTACAATCTGAGATCCGATGGAACAACAAGAACCTGATTAAAGACTTAACTATATTTTTTTGTGAATAGTGTATCTAATGATGCTTCTCTTTTTTATTTTTTATTTTGTTAATTTTTATCTTTTTATTTATTCATAATAAGAAATGTAATTATATCCTATATGAATGTGTGGGATTGCACTCCCCTCCCCACATCCTGGAATAAAGACCTTATTATTATTATTATTATTATTAAATACAAATAAACATCCCAAATGTTTGTAAGCGCATAAATTCCGAACGAATGAACAAAATTGGATAAGTAATTCTTTTTTTCTTTGAGCTAAAACATTATGAAATTTAGGTGGTAGGCGAGATGTTTGAAAACTGAATGTAAGGGAATGAATATATGGAATGCGGGAGGGGATGGGGGTGGGGGTGGGGGGGGAGATAATTGATAAGTGCAAGCGCTACAGTAATTTCCCGTAATACCATGCGAGCGAAGCCGCGGGGAAAAGCTAGTATATTATAAAGATACCAAGAAAAAGATACTACATTATGTGATTATTTCCGATTTGGTTCAAAATTGGTATCACAGGCAATCACAGGAGAGGTAAGAACTGGAATCTAATGTCAAAATTTCGGCAGCCATTAAATTTGTCAAATTTTGACATTAATTATTTTATAACATTACATTAAAATGCAATGTAATTTTTAGGTTTTGCGAGTGTTATAGTTTTTAATTTATTTGATGGCTGTTTCGGTATTTAAGGCCATTATCAAAATGTGTTTATCACAATATTGAGTGACTTATTTACTTAGAAAATCAATAATTGTGCAAGGCGTTCAAATGTTTGTTTCTCCCGTAAACAAACCTATCATAGCGCAACCTAACCTAAACTTACCTGAAGAGCTATTCCCTGTCTTTTGTGAGATCGAGATAGATCTCAGGCGAGGTCTCCTGTCAGATTTGTGTGATTTTCTACAGCTGATTTTTCTATGGGCCGATGTCAGAATTTCAGCTGTGAGCTGCCACATATTTTAGTTTAGGTCGTTTTAAACACGAATTCGTGAATGGGCTGCTCTGCAATGCAATGCGATGGGTCGAGAAAGACCAGCTGGAGAGGTCTAGATTAGGTCTCACTCAACCAGTCTCCAGATCCGGCCCGCCACGCAATAGGCGGGCAGATCCGCCATTAAGACTTGGACAAACCTCACCTCATGAACCCAGGCACCCCTGCTAACTCATTAAACATACAAGAAAGATAATGATAAAATAAAATAATTTTTTTGTGTGGAAATGTTCAACTTTATTACATATTTACAGTTAAAAATACAATTTTCACCACTAGTTAAGTACATGCAACGATTACAGGATAAAACATTTGATTCTATCCTCTGAAGAGATAACAAATAGAAATGTGTTAATAGCGTGTTCGTGCGCCAAAAAGTAAGCTCATTTTTCGCTTACCTTAACGATGGCAAATTGTTTAAATCGTTTTAGATGATAAAACATTTTCAAGAGCGGGAAATTCTTACTTGAACAGATATTTAGTTCCAATGTCCTGTCTGTATATATTCATTAAGTATATTTTCATTGACCTGTCTACATATATCTATACTTAATATATAATAATATTAAAGAGGAAAGATTTGATTGTTTGTTTGTTACGCTTTGACGCATAACCACTAAGCCGATTTTAAAAATTCTTTCACCAATAGAAAGCTACATTATCAGCGAGTAACATAGGCTGTATATAATGATAAGCTCTGGCGTTGTAAAATTTGTATAAATGAAAATGTGTGTATTTCATATATTTTTGCAGAAGGGAGGAAAGGTAGGGGGAAGGTGGGGCTCATGGAGAGGGAAGAGACGAGGGATGGGGAAGGCGGGAAAGGTGGAAGGGAATGGGGACGCACGAGAAAGGATAAGAAGGGAGAGTCTATTTATGTCTTTGAATGGCATAGCAACGCATACCAGGAACCAGATAGTTATGTATAATTTCACTGTCCTGTCTCTATATATTATGTATGATTTCAATGTTCTGTCTCTATATATTTAATACGTTATGTATAATTTCATTGTCCTGTCTCTATATATTATGTATGATTGCAATGCATAATGCTTTCTATAAGGCTACAGAAATTGATTGTAAAAATATATCCACCTACAGCAAGTATAAAAATGTATTAAAGTCTTGGATAAATACCGTCGACACAAACATTTACTTGCTGTAACATCTGACCTGCTGTAACTTAACAAAATTTTTATTAATCTTTATGAACATGTCTTTTGTATATGTATTTCAGTAAACACTGAATCTATTTTTTATGTATTTAATTTAATTTATTTTTTTAAAGTTCTACAAGATATTGTATTTTTATGAGTAATAATTATCTGTCTTAAAAACAGTGACCGGCCAACTCGGAATGAAACCAACTCAGAACCATCTCAGATAAGTCATTTAGAGTGATAAAAAAATATATTTTAAAAATTGGTTAAATAGGTTATGTTAGGTTAGGGTTATCGGCTAATTTAGAATTATTTTTTTCATAGATTTTAATGACTTTTCAAGGAGGTGTTGAGTTGACATTATTCCCAGTTGGCATGGAACCCTTAAAAACACTCAAGTATACCCACGAACTGGCGATGCCTATGTGGGATTTTTTTGGTTAATCTGCTAATCTATTTATGTTATTCTCTACTTTTTTAAAACTGTTAATATAAAAAGTTTGTATTACAAAATTTTACCAACTGTACCAAAAAATTTGTTAATTAATAAAAAAAAAAAAAAAAATGTCCTGTCTCTAAATATATAATATGTTATGTATAATTTCATTAACCTCTCTATATATTGTATTATTTTGAATTTCATCGGCTTGTCCGTGTACATATTTTGCATAATTTCATTGACTTCAGCGGCATAGGAATAAAAAGTCAACTCAATTTTTACACACTTCTACTAAAATTGATCAAAATTTTTCATATATCAAAATTATTTCTTGAGCAAACAATGAATTTAATTTGTCTGTATGAGGACGGGAGTCAAAATTCTTAAATTATTTGGTGAAAACAGTTTTCTAATCATTAAAACTTGACAGTAAGAATGAATGTTCTTATTTGCATTGCATCCAGAGTTATTTCAAAATCGTCCAATTTTGTGATTTCTTTAGTTCCAGAAACGACATCATATTTAGATTCGTCCATTTGAGGTACAGAATTGTCCTCGTTCCAGGTATCTTTGACCTTGTTAACCCCTTGAGATTCCGTGGTCAATTTGTTGTCCTGCTCGAGGTAGACATTACCCGCGAGCGTGGTCTCCCTGACGGTTAGGACTTCGAAATCTGTGAATATCCCGGCGATGTTGACCGTAACGGATTTGGAGAAATAGTCTGGATCGTCGGCCTTTTGTAAGTAGTGTTCCAGACGGATCAGAATTGTGTTTTCTTTCCACGGTTCCACGGTCAGGAGGTGAACGGTCGGGGGCAAATCAGTTTTTAGACCGGTGAACTGGAAGAAAAAAACAGATAAATACACCGAAATAGGGAAGCGAAAGGATTGAGAAGTTAAGCGATTTGGAGGGTGAAAACTGTTTCTACAAAATAAGTCTTTTTTATGTATTTTTATGGACGATTTTGAATAGAGATATGAAGCTTGATTTCGTATAAATCTTCAATTTTTTGTTTTAGGGTTATCACTAGAACAATAACGGTGTTATAACGATTTATGTGGTAACACACGCGTTAACGTAAAAACACGCTTATTGTACTTGACTGCTATTGTTATATTGCTGTGTAAACACGCTTACGGGTCGGAGTGGTTAATTCATTAAATTTAAAAAAATAATCATTATTATAATAAATAAAACTTTTGGAGCGAATTTACATGTGTTGCAGCTAATGAGCCCGTAGACAATGATGAATTGTTAATTTACCTCGTTTCTAGCTTCCTGCCATTGAGCAAAAGTGAAGTCATCAGCAGAAGAGAACAAGGTGACAGGTTCTAGTTGTTTAATCAGGATCAGCTGCCTTCTGTACACCGGACCTGCAAATGAATATGCATTGAAACAAACCATCTAATTGTCATGCAGAATTCCGCGAGTCAATATTATTAGTTTATCGATCTCTAATACTTTCTCAGTCCCGCCGCGCTTCGTTTCTTACTAATTAGGGACGAGGGATGCCAGTGGTGAAATTTTCACCTCGCCACTCAGGCTTACCGACGAGACATCTTCTAAAAAATAAGGTAAGTGGATTGGATAGTTTATTTTTTGTAATAAACGCAAAACCTGAATACTTACTTAATTATCCACTGGAGCGATTTTTGCCATATATTGGCTCTATTTTAAATGTCTCCGATTGCTTTTCGGATAAAAAAGGCAATTATCTCCTTGATTTGGCAAAAAATTGTTTTAAAAATATTTATGGGTCCCACGTTTGTTATTTTAGACTTAAAACTAAGCTATTGAAATGTTTAATCTATTATGACCATAGATGTCGCAAATCCGAACTTCGTAGACTATTTTATAAAAATGTTAAAAATAATTTTTTAAAATATTTTTTTCAGGCAGAATTTTTGATCAGCTGTTTATGGATAAAATTTATTCTTTTTTCCATAGATATGCACTTTTCATCATCAAGTATACCACAGACAATATACAGAAATCGAAAATATTCTATGTTGACTCGAATAAGTACCTCTCACGGCAGTTTCAAAGCAAAAACACGCAGGATTCGCGTGGTTCTAAACTTAAAGATTTTTCTTTATAAATCCTACAAAAATGAGATAAACGGTAAAATACAGAATTATTCATTGGCTACATAGCACTATAATAAGTTTTTATATCTCTGTGTTAAAATTCGAAGGAACAATTTTTTTAATGTAGGCGAAAAATTTAAAAAACTATCTTGTTAAAATCTCGAGCAAACGGAGCAAAAAGTTTTAAAATGTTTGTCGCTCCAATGGTTGTAGCAGAATCGATCGATGACTTATTGAAAAAAAAATTATCAATCTTTGGTATGTGTTTTTTTCTATATTTCATGGTTAATTCATAATAAATAATTTGGAGGATTTTAAAAAATGTTTTTACATGTTTGACTAACTTGCTAATAATGTTTTACTTTTTATGAAGTCTAATTTTGCATTCTGAATTTCTCGAAGTTACTTTAACGGCTCTCTTCTAATGGGTCGTATGTCACCTTCGGCGAGTGACTTGCTTGCCGCAGTTCGACAACTAGCTGCTTACACTGGGGAAGTTTCCCGCCTTTGCCGGGCAAGCAAAGGTAATTCGTCAACTAAATATAAAATCGCCCTCAGATTTCGTTCAGTTGTCGATTCTTTGGATAAGAAGCCACCGTCCCTTTACTATAGCCGCCAATCGTAATACCTAAATTATTTTCTTTAATATTAGGTAGGACATTATCCAAAATCTAGTTTGAGGAAATCTAGTCTTAGTGAGACAGCACGGTTATTCTTGGGGTTGTCCGCACTGGGTGCAATTTGTGCTAGCCACACCATTGCTAGTATTGGTGTTGTAAAAGGGTCATGACTGTATATACCTTTGTCTTGAATGCCGCCGATGTGAAGATAGTGTGTTCCCTTGGCTACCAGGCCCTTTCCACCTGCCTGTTCATTCAATGCTTCTGCTACCCCGAAATCATCGTCATGGAGAAGTCTCCTGTGAACCTGTGAACATAGTATTATCACCATTAGACATTTCGTCATGAGATTAGTGGGAAAGTGATTGTAAACTGATTGAATCTGATTGCAACTGACGAAAACTGTTTCATATTGATTGAATCTGATTTTGATTTTAACTGATGAAAGCCATTTGAAACTGTTTAAAACTGGATGAAACTGTTTAAAACTGTTTGAGACTGATTGCAACTGAAACTGATGGAAGCTAATTTTTTTATTTTTTATATTAATTCCACACAGGAGGCCCTCTGGAAAATAATTTCCCTCAGGGCCTATGTCATCTTTGAAGACGCTGTGTGGGCATGTTTTTGAGGAGAGGAAGGAGTGAACATGGGTCTTGAAGAGACCCATGATATAAGAGGAAGGAAACACAGAGGCCAGCAAATCGTTCCACAGCCGACCTGTTGAACTCAAGAACGAGTCGTTGAAACGACCCGTTCTCATGTGACTAATGTCAACCGTGTAAAAATATATGATTGAAACTGGTTGGACCTAAATGAAACTGATGTAACTGAAATTTCTTGAGACAGATTAAAACTGAAACTGATGGAACTGATTGAAATTGTTTAACTGAAATTTATTGAGACAGATTGAAACTGATTAAGACTGATTGAAACTGATTGAATTGAAACATATTGAAACCAATTAAAGCATTTTGAAAATAATTGACATAGTTATAGAACTTTCTTTTTTTTATGTATAATCTAGAACTTCAAACTTCTGAAACAAAAAAATAGTCCAATGTGGTAAACTCAAGAAAGTGAAATGTGAATACATATATAAATTTATTAATTTAATAAATAAAATAAAGTAAAAACGTTAATAAAATACCGACCATAATTTCAATCTCTCCATCCTTAAGAGAAGAACCTCCCTGCGCCCTGTCAGTGAGTACAGATAGATCCAGATCGGTTTTAGAGTCGTGGATAGCTATCATAGATGTCACTGGGTAGTAATTTCCTGCAAATTAAAAATATTACAAGTTTTTATTATTATATCCCAACAGGCCTTCCATTTGTATGCTTGGTGTAGCTTTAAGTGACCAGCTCAGGTGTGGGGGCTCCATCGAAGCCAGAGTCAAGTTAGCCTCTCAGGTATTGGGCGTACTGCACAGGGCCGGCAGATATTGCAGATAGTACATACATGCTGATCCTGTACAAATCGCAGGTGCGCTCCACACTTGAATTTGGCAGTCATCTCTGGTCTGAAATCCCAAAATACTTGGAAAAACCCTTGAGGCGAGCAATAGCTGATTTGACATTCATACACAAAATTTTAAATAATAACATTGACTGCACCGAACTTATTTCCCTAGTTAATTTTAACATACCCTTAAGACGTACACGCCGTACAGAACTATTCCACACACTTAATGACAAGACAAATGCAGCAGCTAATTCGCCAATCAATCGTGCTCTTCATACGTTTAATACTATTTGTCTAAATTCTAACATCGACATTTTCTTCTATTCACTGCCCAAATTTAAAAGAGCATCACGTCAATGATATAAATTGTTCAATGCGCGTACATACACACATACATACATACTCACACATACACACACACACGCGCACACACACACAAACACAAACACACACACACACACACACACACACACACACACACACACACACACACACACGCACACACACACACACACCTACCCACTACGCACATCACCCGGTAATTACTTAATATACATAGACACTACAAAGAAACATGTCATAGGTACCAATCATGAAATATACTTAATAATTGTAAATTGTTTTCACCATTGTAACTAATGTACTGTTTGTTTCTGTTTATAAATAAAATAAAATAAAATCAAATTGATTACAGAAACGGGATGTCCGTTTAATAGATAGAAAGGTCGGAATGCTACCATTGAAATAAATTAACTGGTATTTCAATATAAGATACTCTTGAGTAACCAGCGTCATTGATCCTTTTGGCACCGGCGCCTAGTTGGGAAATACGCCAAACGTGCGCCCAACATTTGTACATGGTTCATATTTGTCACATGAGAACGGATCGTCTCCGCTTTTGAGTTCACCGGCTCAGCTGTGGAACGATTAGCAGGCCTTTGTGTTTCCTTCCTCCTACAACATAGATCTCTTCAAGACCCATATTTACTTCTTTCTCTCTTCGAAAAGACCCTCCACACACCATCCCCAAATATGACAGAGGCCCTGACAGGTGACTCACCAGCAACGGGTTCATCTAGCTTCACATCCCAAGCCGGTCTCTTATCTTTTATTCTCTTCAGTAACTGCCGCCCGTTGGAGTCAGTGTAGAAGGTACCAGATGTTTCGAAATCCGTGGAGAATCTAGAAATAACCTCCTTGCCCACACCATCCCTGCAAATTACACCAAACAGTTCATATTAGATAACTTATTACTAAAAAAAGTAAAATCATTGCAAAAGATGAAAGAAGACCAATACACAGATGTCAAAGGAAGCTAAGCTAGTAGTCAGCAAGGAGTTTTGATACAAACCCTGATGTACGGCAGTGAGATATGGAATTGGCAAAGAAAATGAATATGAAAAAAGACTGTCACAGTTGCTAAGGACGAATATAAGTCCTGGATGTTTAGATAAATAGGCAACCGAATGACTGAATGATTAGTTGACTAAGTGATTAAACGACTGAATGACCAGATTAGGGGTCAGCCGCATGCTTTGCATAGGCGTCTGCGGCTCTTCCGCTCTTCACATATCAATTGCAATTTCACCTCTACTCAACCAGCCTTATGAGATGGAGCCACCAAACGATTATTTTTTTGCGTTTCGAACACAACTGGTTTTAATTTAATAAGGAATCTATGCGCGAGTCTGTTTATATAAACATTTGAACGGGCAGAAGTGTGATATTACAGTAAGAATGTAGATAACACAAAGCAAATTGTGATTATCGTTCTACCACATTTTTACCACAGTACGATTCTAACCCCCCCCCCTCATTATAATTTGGCTTTAGGATATATTTGTTATCCTGTTTCTTTGAAAAATTGGCTCTTCTCACTTGACAAACTGCCGAAACCCTGGACTAGATGATTAGATGACTAGATGACTCTATAAATGGATGACTGAATGACTGGGTGACTGGATGACTGTATTTTAAAAAAAAAATATACGAATACCCCACAAGAGTCCCATCTAAAGCCAGTGAGACTATGGCATCCCCAATTGGGGTATGTTGAAGGGGAAGGAGATGGGGAAGAGGAAGGTGGGAAGTACCTGGCTTTCTATTTTTCTATGTCTTGTTCTCTTTCATATTTTCGTTTAGATTATTAGTGTTTTCTTCAACTTAATGTATACTTCATATATTATATTGATGGGAGTAGCCTTCAAAAGTTATAAAAAGAGAGTGGTTTATATAAAATTTAGATAGATTAGACTGAATGACTGGATGACTAGATGACTGACGATTGAATAACTGGAAGATTAAATCAATAGACCACTAGATGACTGAATGACTGGATGACTAGATGACTGACGATTGAATAACTAGAAGATTAGATCATTAGACTACTAGACGACTGAATGAATGGATGACTAGATGACTGACGATTGAATAACTGGAAGATTAGATCATTAGACTACTAGACGACTGAATGAATGGATGACTAGATGACTGACGATTGAATAACTGGAAGATTAGATCATTAGACCACTAGACGACTGAATGACTGGATGGCTACGTGAATAGATATGTAGGAAAGTGGATGATTGAATGACTAGATGAATGGATGACTAGGTGACTGGATGACTAGGTGACTGGATGACAGAATGAAATATAATGAATAAATGACCAGATTAACGGGTACTCACTCTACGGGAATAGGTCCCACCACCCACTCGAATTCCACGTGATTGTTGCCCTTGTAGATCCTGATGGTCTGAGATGCCCAGTCTGAGAACCGCTGGTTTAGCTCCTCAACTAATGCTCCCTAAACATATAAACAAACATTGTAGATTATGTTTTTAAATGCATGTATATTTATCAATCTATATATATAAAAATCAAATTGTGTTTGAGGATTAATGAGATTTCTATGCGTTGCTAAACCATTCATCCATTTGCAATGAAACTTTGGGGATTTGATGTGCGCATGCCCGCAATGGTTTCTATATATAATAGTGAGCTTTGGTGTCATGAAATTATGCATTGCTAACCATTCATCCGATTGCGATGAAACTTTGGAGATTTGAAGTGTGCATGCCCGCGAGGGTTACTATATGTACTGCTTAGCTCTGGCATAATGAAATTTGTATAAGAAAATTGCAATAGGTGGCATGCAAGCTGTTTCAAAACTGAATGTGCCGGGACTGAATGTATGGAATGCGTGAGAGGGGGAGGTGAACAAGGGAGGGAGGTTCGGGAAGCGGGGGAGGGGAGTGGGGAGAGGGAAGGCGGAGAAGGCGGTGTGAGAACGGGACGGGGTAGTGGGCGCGGTAGAGGAAGGGAAGGCAGAAGGAGAACGGGACGAATGGGAAAAGACATGCAGGGAGAAACGATTTCTTTATTGAGTGGCATAGCAACGCATGCCGGAAACTCGCTAGTACCTAATAAACGGCTGGTTTAAATTTCCCAGGCTGTGCTCCAAATCTGTTAAAAAACTGCATCACGCCGTAGCTCACCGTTCATGAGTTTTATCTGAGAAAAACAGAGTTTCTGCTAAAATAGTGATAAAAAAAATACCTTGGTGAAAGTGTTCTCTGGTTTGGTAGAAATGGATTCGGCAGTTGTGAATTTTGGCCTGAAGATGTACGCTCCAGAAGATCTGAAATTAAAAACAAAATTAAGGATGGGTTGTTTCAAAAAATTTGATGGATTCATCAAATATTTGAAGTTGATTTTCACGTTCTGTGTAAGTTCTATTGAAGTTCTGTTATTACATCGTTATAGGACAGTTGCTTCACAAAACTGAAATAATCACAGATCTTGAATAGAACTTACACAAAACGTGAAAATTAACTTCAAATATTTGATGAATCCATCAAATTTTTTGAAACAACCCGTCCTAAGTCTTCGTTCTTCATTCAACTGGTCGTTAATAACATACTCATGGATTTTTAATACCGGTTTCCGGCCCACTTGAGCTATTGATCAAATTTTCAAAACCCGTCAAGAATAACAATCATGCTATTACGCTTGTCAGCTGCTCATAATTGGATCAAAAGCTGAAACAAACCTAGAATCGGCGTTTAACGCAGACCTTTCTAATGTAATAAAAAAGATGCTTATTTTCCGATTTTTGATGACAATGTTTCATTTGATGACAATACCATGTTTAATGACAATTATAAATTTGAAGACAATGTTGCATTTGATTACAATGTTTTATGACAATAATACGTTTGATGGCAAAGTGACCTTTGATGACAATGTTACAATTGAAGACAATTAAACATTTTATATAATGTTACACTTGATGACAAGGTTACATTTGATGACAATATTAAATTTGGTGAGAATGTTTAATGTGATGACAATGTTACATTCCATATTTGAGGAAAATGTTACATTTGTTGAAAATATTATATTTGATGACAATGTTATATTTGATGCCGATGTTATATTTGATAACAATGCAACTTTTTATGACTGTTGAATTTGATAACAGTGTTACGTTTTAAGGCAATAATACGTTGATGAAAAAGTGATCTATGATGACAATGTTACATTTGAAGACAATTCTTTACAATGTTACACTTGACAAAGTTACATTTGATGACAAATTAAATTTGGTGAGAAAGTTTAATGTGATGACAATGTTACATTTCATGACAACTTTATATTTAATGACAAAGTTACATTTGCTAATAGTGTTACATTTGAGAACAATGTCATATTTGAGGAAAATGTTACATTCGATGACAATATTTTATTTGATGATAATGTCATATTTGAGGACAGTGTTACATTTGATGACAATGTTATATTTGAGTACAATTTTACATTCGAGGACAATGTTACATTTCATGACAATGTTATATTTGATGAAAATGTCATATTTGAGGACAATGTTACATTTGATGACAATGTCATATTTGATGACAATGTTACACTTTATGACAATGTCATATTTGAGGACAATGTTACATTTGATGACAATGTTATATTTGATGGCAATGTCATGTTTGAATTGCTGCAAAACACCAAACACACCAATCCATACTAATATTATAAATGCGAAACTGCTCGAGTTCGTTTATGACCTTTTCACGCATAACACAATACAATGACTTTAATAATTCTTTCACCAATATAAAGCTAAATTATATGCGCAGACTACAGGTTGTATATGATGGTAAGCTCTGGCGTTATGAAATTATAAATATTAATATATTATATTTGTTATACGTTTTCTGTCGCTAACAAAAGCGAGTTTTTGCTAACGTCAGAAAAAAATCTTTTCTATGGAAACAATGTTGATATATTTTTGGGCTCTATGATGGTAGGCACTCAGTCTACTGGTCAGCTACTACTGCAGAAAATTCAAATATCAGAATTCGTTTTTTTTTTTGGACAAGCTTCTGTTTTGCAATAAATGTTTGATAAGAGTTACATTAAAAATATAATTCGTAACGATTATAAATACTGAATAATAAATAGTGTAATTTTTTAATTATATTAACAAACTTCCAAATATTTAATTAAAAATAAACATCCGAAATGTTTGTAAGCGCATAAATTCCGAACGAATTAACAAAATTGGATAATTCTTTTTTTTTTGAGCTATAGCTTTATGAAATTTAGGTGGCAGGCGAGATGTTTGAAAACTGAATGTAAGGGAATGAATGTATGGAATACGGGAGGGGGTGGGGGTGAGGAGAAGGGGGGATAATTGATAAGTTCAACCGCTACAGTAATTTCCCGTAATACCATGCGAGCGAAGCCGCGGGGAAAAGCTAGTAATTTTATAAAGCAGGTACTATTTTTACCTATTTTCTGAACCGTCGTTGTTTCCCAAAGCACCGTCATAGTAAAGCAGTTCTTGTTTTAGAGCAATTGTAAGGTTCTTCGCAATGATGTATAGTTCACTGATGAAACCGGTTTGTGGATCCACAGACAGCCTGAGTCTCTGAAAAACGAATATAACTTTGAAGGTTATTCCGATCAATTTAATATATGTTGAAGAAGAAGATAACAATAATCTAAACGAAAATAAGAAAAAAAGAAGACAAAGAAAAATAAAAAGATAACCTAACTGGACACAAACCCAGAATTTTTCGTTTTACCGGGACGAACGCTTCTACCAATTCGGACCAGTTGCGACCGTTGCCTTTTTATTTTTCTGTGTCTTTTTCTCTTTCATATTTTTGTTTAGATTATTAGTGTTATGCTATTCTTCAATGAATATTAGTTTATTTATTTTATCAATTACTGGCCGAAGTTTCCGGCATTGCCCGAATTCCGGTTACACCTGCCCTGATGATGGACACTGTAAAGCTGGAGGAAAAGCAACACGGAATAATACCCTAAAAATAAATCGCAATTATCTTACTTAATTAACTTAAAATCAAAAATTTACACAACTCACATCATTTCCAATGGAATTTTCATCGTCAGCTGCCTTATTAAAATCTTTTTCGTCCACTTGCTCCAATACCTCCACCACCATACCCTGGTCTGCCATCATTTCATTTTCAGGTTCCAACTGCTTCTGGTTTCCTGCCGAGGAGCTTATGTAGAAGGATCTGTACCCTAAAGCTGGCAACACAACTAGGAAGACCAGTTCTTCAGTGGCATTAGAGACTCGGATCAGTTGGTTCAAGGAATCGGCTGATATTTTTACAATCTGTGTTGGTATCTCTATTCCTGTAATACGAATTTTATTTAAGTTAGATCAGTGATGATTCAATATGTATTTGAAATTGTGTGTAAAAATTTTGAGTGGTTTTGGTTTGGGTGCAAAAATTAACAACTACCTGTTGATATAATCAACTTTTACGTAGCTCTCTGTCAATAAATGTTAGAATATGGTATTATCGGATGAGGCAGTGCAAATTACAGTTCTCTAAATTTAAACGGAAAAAGCCATTACAAAAACTATACATTTTTATAGTCCCTGTAAGAGATAGCGAATAGATAGATGGCGAAATGGCGTTAAGATTGTTGAAGAATTTGTCAGTGTTAGTTCTTACAGGGACTTTCTAAAAGAAGCTTACCATCAGTATCCAGAACAACATATTCTCCGCCTGTAATTGGAACTCTGACAGGATGGTTGATTGCATGGCCAAGGGGATTGTACACTGTCACCTGGAGGAAACATTGCAATATTTTTATAATCAGCATTTAAAAGACAAACAGAATAAAAATGGGCAATGGTGGACAAATAAGGAGACAGAAGGGTAAAGAAGGATAAAGGGAGACAGAAGAAGAGACGGAAGGGCAAAGGAATTACGAGGACAAGGGAAAAGTTGACTGTGGAGACACACACCCGTATTCAGAGTCGATACTTTAGTTCAAGGAGTCTTCCTTTCCTAAAAAACGTAGTTTTGTATTCAGAGACGCTACTAAGGTCGGTGTGACGTCACTTTATAAGGAAGCTACCTTCCTTAAGATTTCTAAAATATTTGTATTCAGAGACAACTCTACGAAGGTCTCTACGACACTGCGCACGCGCATTCTTGCATACCTTGACTTTTAACTGTCAAAACTCAAGGTTGGTCAGAAGGGTACCTTTGCTTTTCAAAGTCGGTGATTTGTTCCCAATCATTGCTGTTAAAGACGTAAAACAACGGAGATGGATATTATTGTGGAAATGATTAATGAGTTTTTGAATTTCGCCGCTCATAACACACGATTTTTCGAGCCCAGGGTTCGTAGAAAATGTTTTAACATGCATTTTCTACGAAGCTTGGTGACAGCCAATTTAAAGAACGATATCAGCAAGAAAAGATAACAGTGATGCATCTTGTAATTCCTCTCTTATTTCCATATTACGCTTTAATAAATAATATGGCGGGATATTTGTTTATAAGTCTAATATACATTGTTTATCATTAAGCAATTCACAATCTCGAATTTATTGTCGAAATGCGATGCGAAACAAATGTCAACGGAGCATAAATAAACCAATACACAGACTTTTGTCAGGCCGGTGTTATTTTTAACTTTTGAGTTTTTGAATTTTGAATTTTGAATTTTAAACACACAGCTTGTCACAAAACGGGGTACATTGTTCCAATAGAAGCGCTACATCGACAATTTTCGGATGACGTCACAACTTTTTTCGGCGTAGACATAAAGGTCTCTACCTTAGGAAAGGAAGCTGAAAGTGTGGACTCTGCATAGAGACGTTAAAGGTAAGGACGGTTCCTTCCTATACTAAGGTAAGGCCGAGCCTTTACTTAGACAAAAGGTAAGGAGCGACTCTGAATACGGGTGTTAGGGAGGCAAAAAAGGACAATGGGAAACAAGGATTCAAGAGGGCATGAGGGATACAAAGGAGGACAGTAGAAGGGTAAAGAAGGGCACAAGAAGACAAAGGAAGTTAAATGAGGGTAAATATGGACCGCAGAGGAGAAGCAGGAGAGCAAAAATGGACAAAGAAGGAAAAGAAAGCCAAATTAGGACAAAGGAAGACAAAATTAGATGGGGAAACGGGGCTACATTATAGGATAAAAGAGGATAAACATTGACCAAAAAACAGACCAATTGACAGAGGTACTCACCACAAAGTTTTTGGATTGCTCAGAGATGGAACACTGCGTGATATTCAGTTCGCACAGAGTCAGGGACAGATTGGGCACATCCTTGGATATCTCAGGCTTGTCGCGCTGTTTCTCGGTGACTCCTGAAGACATCAGTTTGCTGGAAGATGTGCGATAGTGATAGAATGATTGTGGATCGAAAATAAAGTGTCGAATTAACTTTAATAGCATTAAAGAGTTTGATTATTGATTCTTTTTTAAAGACAAAACTTCGAGAATAATTTTAATTGGGATAAAGAAACATATGAAGTGTTTAAACAAAAATAGTTTCTCAGAGTTTGCCAATCATTTTTTGGAGATGAATCATACTTTTGATTTTAATAATGGAATAGAGTTACTACTGGTGTTCATTTGGACAAACTAGAAATCTTGGAAATTAGAAAGAGTGTAAAGATGAATGATTTGAATATTATGAATAACTAGCTGGTTCCCGACATGCGTTGTAACGCCATATTCAAAGAAATAAATTGTTTCTCCCTGCATCCTTACCCCTGCGTCCCCGTTCCCCTCCCGCGTCCCCATCCCCTTCCGTGTTCCCCTTCCACCTTCTCCGCCTTCCCTCTCCCCTCTCTTGCTTCTCCATCCCGCCAACCTCCTTCATACCGTTACGATACCATAACCGTGAAACGTCACACTAATCATAAAAGCGCACATCCATCGCTCTACCCCAGAGGTTCCCAAACTTTTTTTCTCGTAGACCACTTTCAAAATTTTACTGGTCACGGTGGACCCCCTGCTGGTACATTTCTACCATATTCCCAAACTTGACACGCGTTTTACTGAATATTGAATGGCGAGGTGTGGTCTGTCACAACGGAGCAGTATCTACAAATTTTTCAAACAGGGGCAAAATGGACCAGTATCTGAGATTATATTTGCTACGACGGAGGGGGCGTAATGGGATATGAGACGGGGATGGGGGGTATGTTTCTATCCCAGTACAGATCACCCATATCCCACTACGCCCCCCTACCCTTGCCTAGTTGGGCGTTTTAAGATCTCATGCATAACCTGTACGCCAGTCGCTCTGTTATGGAGGGGGCGTAATGGGATATGAGATAGGGGGTGGAATGGAATATGGATACGGGGCAAATGGAGGTCCACGAAACCAGTTTGTGCACCCCCGTTTCTTAATCGCGCCTACGTGGACCCCCGTCGGGTCTCCCGTGGACCCCTAGGGTCCACCTGGACCACTTTGGGAATCACTGTTCTACCCCCTCGATGAGCTAACCTTGGTTTACATTTTCTAGGAATCTTGGCGCTCCCCATTGTTTTCAACATTTGTATGACAGACCGTAAGAAGTACGTAAATTATTTGGTTCAGTTTCTTACTGCAAGGCTTCTCTAGTGCTGGTCATGCAATTCTGGATGGCCTGGTCCAGTATCCTGGCATAGTCGTTGGCAACATGCTGCTTCTCCGTTCCTGTGACTGCATCATGATGTTGCATAACACCTGTGGTAACGAAAGAGAGTTAGATACGTAAACAAAAATATTCCTGATAAATAACTCACCAACCATCATGCTGGATGGACTGCTACACAATACTGTCTCGGCACACACTCTTTGTTTCATGCATGTTCATACTTTGTTGCATATGTAGATGCCCACTCTTCTGTTATTCTGACTTTTGACGATAAAATTATTACAAAATTATAAAAAATTCTTGGTCACAATCAAAATAAAATCAATCACTGTTTACTAAGAATCCTCCAAACTTTCCATACTTCCCATTTTCCAAATAACCAATTTAACCTTCTCTTACCGCTTAACCCGGCGAGAGTGTTGCAGGGTATGTCATACCCACCATGTTACTCTTATTTGCTTGTATTTTTTGTTTGTGACCTTCAAACCTGTTGTTGCTTTGAGTAGCTGGAGTTAAAGGGGTGCGGGAGGGAATAGTGGCGTTACCGCCGTGTCGCGGCAGCCTGCGCTCGAGTTATACGCTTGCAAACTGCGATCGGGTATGTGATACCCTGCCACATAGCTGGTGTATATATTTCGTGACAAAAACTTACATTACTTTTTCTGCTATTTTAACTTACTTTCTTTTTTGCATAGAAAATGGACATTGAGAGTGAAGAAACCCGACTTTGGTCAATGCTGGAAGTATTTTCTAAGTAAAAACTACACTTATTTGAACTCCAGTTCCTAAGATGTTTCTAATATTTTATGCTATTTTTTTAGTTCATGTAGTTACTTGTTTCATGTTCTATCATATCTTTATTTTTTTTTTCATAAAACTTGTTTTCTTTAGTACCTTTGTAATTTTTTTTTAAGAGTGAAAATTTTTATTGAAAATTCATAGTGGCATGTTTCCCTTTAAGTAAAATATAAGCATTGTTAAAATGGCGCAAATGTTTTATTTCCAAAACGTTATAATATAGTCTTGCTATAATAAAAAATAATAATTATAAAGCTATATCTTAAGAATCAAGTTTTACAGTTAAATTCGTAAACGGGTATGTCATACCCTGCCACTTACTTCTTGTTACATTTTTCACCACACTCTCGCCAAGTTAATAAATAAAAATCATGTGTGCAGTATCACACACGGTAGAAGTGAAACCTTCAGGAAACTAAGCTTCGAGAGAATGAGACAGAGTATCAGGCGTAGGATAATTGTAGGGTTTATTTATTATAATATTTTTACCAAGTTTAAAAATTATTTTACATTTTATTCTACGAAGCACCGCACAAAGAGAACACTGATTAGTCTATCTCACTCTCTCGCAGGCTAAATCCTATAGATTTGTTTATCAAGATATACACAGAAAGTTATTATACAGGTTATGAAGTAAATGACAAGTTCAGTAAGCATCCTAAAGGCTAACCTGACCCAAAACAGATATTGAAGACGGCTTTGTTGACTTTTTTGACAGCAAAGATCCAAAGCATGGCTATTGATGCCACAGACAGACAGACAGACACACAGACAGACAGAGAGACAGACAGACAGACAGACACTCAGACAAGTCAAACTTATAACACCGCTCCTTGCATCGGGGGTTAAAAATATTATGAATGAGTATATTTCTCACCCAGTGCCGATCTCAAGGCTTCCAGGCCATCATTTTCGGTTGAGTTGGTCACTGCGTTGAGTTGTTTGCACGCCTAGAATACAAATAAATATATAATACTTAACCCCTTGAATGGCAGGAGACCATATTTGTCCCAGCTCACATGCGTCTCATATAAATCGCTGTAACTCCATTACTATCAGAGTGAGAAATATGATCTAAACGGTTTTAGAAAGGCAAAATACCACGTTTTATAGTCCAACCAAAAAAAATAACCACCAAAAAAGTAAAATGTACAACTTTGTGAAACCAAAGTTTTGAATCGCGATTTGAAAAAAAAAGTTAACTTTGAGAATTTTTTATTAATTATTTTTATATGAAAAAATAGAAAAATGAGGTTACGATAACGTTGATAATACATTTTTCTAATAAAATAAGTACGTGCTTTTATTTTTTTTTGGTATCACTAATTTTAGTTGGAAAAAATGTGAGGTGTGCCATTTTTAAAACTTTTTTATGTTTGCATGCAAAATTTTAATGTTTCTAAAATTATATGTTTATTTTGAATTATATAATTTGAAAGCATATTTTATCACTTTTCAAAATCAGTTTTTAGTTTTGGAGTATGTTCTGAAATGTTCAATTTATTTGCATTTTATTGTATACTGGAAATATTTTGACCATCTGAAAAATACTCCAAATTTTTTAACACAGTCAGAATAACAAGTGTGTGCAAACCTTACGGAAATAATAAATGACCTAGAAGGGGACCTTGAGGCATACCTGTAGAATATTATTTCCTTTTCTCTCAAAGTACTTAAGAGTGGGTCTAGAAGTGAAGTAACCAGTCCAGTAGGAATGGTTATCAGAGGCATAAGGGAAGAAGTCATCATCCTTGGTGGGTAGAGCGACGTTAGCATCCTGAACCGCCTTGATATAGCACGAAGGGGTGGAGTAGAACAAGGTCATCTTAGGTTCTTTGGCGTTTACGTATCTGGAAAATTCAAAACATGTTTTTGTTTTTATATTCATTAATTAATTACGTATAAATCTCACCTTTTCACCGCCAAGATAGAGAGAGAGATCGGTCACCCTTCTTCATTCACATTCTTACATTATTGCTTTTATGAATATTAATCTACCAACCGAAATTTCTTAATTCTCTTCAAATTTAATGCCTTCTAAAGTCTTGTTTTGAACTTCCCTTTGAAAGGCCTCGAAGGGGTTTTCTCCCGATCCGGCCTGCCACACAGTTGGTGGGCAGACTCATCCACTTCCAAGACCCTGGCAAACCTCATCTCATAAACCCGGGCACCCTTGCAAATCCTTTACCATCAATCAACAAACTATGGTGTCCCTCAAGGTAGCTTTTTGAGACCTCCAATATTTTTTATCCTTTTGGAAATAAATATATTGCCTATGAAGTATTTTACCTTGGGACAGCCGAATGTACCTATTATGTTAGGGTCCACAGTCAGTGAAGAGCTTGTAAAGGAGCAGGCCAAATCCCAACTCTGAGATAGTGATAATAAAATAATATATGGATAAAATTAAATCTTACTTGATCAATTTGTCCAGATTTTTGAACCACACGTGCGCATCTTGATAGTTGAAATCATTCCCCATGGTTACTATCACATTGTTGGTGGCGTACGCATTCTGTTGCTGATCGATGAATCTCACAAAGTCCTCCACCTGAAATACGTCAAAAATGCATTTAATTCATCATTTTACAGGCTAAGTATGCACGGTCGTTCAAGCTCGATAGTTTTACGCTCATCAGAACTTGTCTCAACCTGTGTACCATCCAAAGATATTGAAAAACAAAAGAGATATGCTATGATGTCCGCGCGACTGTCGGCGGACTACTACCTAATCGGAGTAGTTTGCATACAAAAAGAATTTGTTCATTTCTTCGATTTTCTGAAGGTATGCATTGGGTGCGTGCGCAAAATAAATTTTATTTGATTAATTTGTGTTATTTCACAATTTATTCATTTAAAAAATAATATATAGTATATTTGTGGCACGTTCCAGAGTGGAAGATACTATCAGTATCGCCCTGGTGTAAGACCACCATTCAGAATTGAAACGTTGCTCGAAATGGCATTAGCCGTGTTTAGTGACCAGATCTGAATAGCCAGGTACTTCCCCACCTTCCTTTTCCCTATCTCCTTCCCCTCCCCACTACCTTCGCACCGCACAAGAGTCCCAACTGCTCCAGAGGGGAGCAGTTGGAACTCTTGTGCGGTATTTCATATTAAAAAAAAAAAAAATATTGGTTAACAATATAGTTTGAGTACGGAAAGAATTTGTTAATTTAGTTTAACGATTGTTTAGTTTATTCGTTAATTATTTGTTCATTTAGTTTATTCGTTAATTGGTAAACAATATCCCACCCATTAAAAACTGCGGATAGTACATCTTTTATATTTCAATATCTTTGGTACCATCTTACTGTGTCACGTCAAATATGTTAAATATGTCAAAAAAAAAAAATGCATCAAATTGTCAAATGTGTGTACGTGTCGAATTTGTCTAATTTATCGAATATGCAAATATGCAAATGTTGAATATATCAAATGTGTCAAATAAGTCAAATGTATTAAATATAGCACAAGTACCTTGGATTCGACGTTATTGTCAGGACTCTCAACATCATCGATAAAGGGGTCGTCATTGCAGAGGATGTCAAAGCAGAAGCCGGAGGGTGGTGAGTAGTGATTATACAGGACCCCATTGAACAGGTCCGAACTCGCTCCTGGAGAAAATGGCAATTTTATCGTCAGTTGGCAAAAATATTGTCAGATGGAAAAAATATTGCCAAGTAAAACATAGTTGTTGGGTGGCAATATTGTTGTCGGGTGGCAATATTGTTGTCAGGTGGCGCCATTATTGTCAGGTGATATTAACAAAAATTATTATAAATGGAACCTTACTGATTTTTATTAAATTCACTATTATATGTAGAATTATTTATTTATGTAACTGTACATTTAATAAATAAGTCAAGACCATCAAATATGTCGATAAAATTAGATATATCAAAAACATTAAATATGTAAAAAACATCAAATATGTCAAAAACATTGTAAATGTTAAAAATATTGAATATGTCAAAAACATTGAATATGTCGAAAACATTGAATATGTCAAAAACATCAAATGTGTCAAAAACATCAAATATGTCAAAAACATCAAATATTTCAAAAACATCAAATGTGTCAAAAACATCAAATATGTCAAAAACATCAAATATGTCAAAAACATCAAATATGTCAAAAACATCAAATATGTCAAAAACATCAAATATGTCAAAAGCATCAAATATGTCAAAAACACAAATATGTTAAAAATTCCAAATATGTCAAAAATACCTAGATCATCGCTTCCCCTCCATATCATCTCCATCTGCTTGTTGTTCATGCGGACCTGCTTGTCCTGGAAGTCAATCCTGTTGAGCAGCATACCATCGTAGCCCATGGCCTTGTAAAGGTTGGCCATTTCGCGTGAGTGCCCGAACGGGTCGATCTGCCAACCAGCTCGCGGCCTGCCGCATTCGCCGAAGGTATCGTTCAATTTTCTGCAAAAAAGTAATTTTCAATGAATTTGTGACGAGTCTATTTTGTAACCATACAAAATTGATCAAATTTGGTAATACAGTGCGAAGTAATGCAGAATTGTGCAATTTTTGTTTGGAAATTGGGATTTAATTAAACATTTCATATAGTTTAGCACAACGGTTTTTTTTTTTACATTGTATCTGGGAGGCGGGAATGGGTACCGCCGCCCCAGGAACCTTTATTGGATAACCAACACCTCTGCCATAGGTCACCCCAAGTGGTTCGCTACGTTTGGTGATTTAGCAGGGGTGCCCGGGTTCATGGGGTGAGGTTTGTCTAGGTCTTGGAGGCGGATGACCAGGGCACACTGAACCCCAAATTCCTACCCACCCCTTAAACTCTTTTCCTTCCCAGAATTCTTCTCTCCTTCTTTTCCTTAAAAAAACCTCCACACAGCATCCCCAAAGATGACATAGGCCCTGAGGGAAATTATTTTCCTCAGGGCCTCCTGTGTGGAGCTCATTTAAAAAAAAAATCTACATAGGAGGCCCTGATGAAAATAATTTGCCTCAGGGTATGTCACCTTTGGGGATACTGTGTGGCTGGGTTTTTTTAATGAAAGGATGGAAAAAGGTATGAGGGGCGGTTAGGAATCTGGGGATCAGTATGTCTAGCAGTGACGGATGTATGAATCCATCCCTCCCACTGCGGTGATGGCCGAGAGTTGAGAGATGATCGAGAGATGGTCGAGACAAAAGTATTAGTATTTTTAGTGCGCTTTATATCACGACGAATACTGATAATAGTCGTAGAAATCGCTTGGCAAATAGAGTCTAGAGGTTGCCATTTTACATGCAAGTAGTTTTTATTTAATTTGTGAATAATTTTTATAAGAAAGAAAAAGAGTGGATCAATGCAAGCCGTTACACATAATTTTAACCATACATTTTTTAAAGTTGTTTCATTCATTCATTTCTAATGACAAAAACACATTCTTATAAGTAACCAGCGTGTTCCCAGCAAAGCCATATTCAAAGAAATAAACTGTTCTCCCTGAATGTGCTTTCCACTCCAGCTCCCCCATCCCGGCTACCCCCTCCCGCATTCCATATATTCAATCCCAGTACGTTCAGTTTTAAAACAGCTCGCTTGCCACCTATCACAATTTTTTTTAAACAAATCTTTTTCATATATTACTAATATTCTTTTTTTTTTTTTTTAAAGAAAGACACATTCTTGGGTTACGAATAACCCAACAATGTTTGGAAATCTCCTACTACCACCACAGAAAGTCGAAAGTGTTGTTTGTGTTGTGATGTAGGACTTAGCCAGCCGAGGAATTGAACACGTTTTGTGTATTATAAGAACAATCAATCTAATTTGGTACCTAACGTAGGAACCTATTTAAAATATCTATAATTCTTGAATCGATTCAAATTATTAGGCGAGTACTTCAAATAAATTCATTAATTTAAAGAGTTTCGATAATTGAATTTTGAGTAACAATCATTGTTTTGCAAAATTTCATTCTCAAATTGTGACATTTTTGACAATTTTGTAAGAGTTTTTGAAATGATTAAAAAAACTTTTCAGATGTAGTGTCATGTGGTTGTAATAATTCAGAAACCTTCGCAGGGGTGGAAAAAAGATATTTTGAAAGTTTCAAACATTTCCTATGCTTATTACAGCAATACATAGACAACTCATAACTATATATCGCCAACAAGCATATTGTGATTTTTATATATATATAGACTAGCTGAAGCCGGCGTCGCCCGGGCCTAACACAGAGTTTTTCGAAATTTGATATACACTTACGCACCACAATTTTCCTCTAACAAATTTTTTTTTTTTTTTTCTCTCTTTTTCTCTTCTTTTTCTTTAGCTTGCAAAATTTCCATAGAAGTATTAAAATTCTGCTTCAAGGAATGAAAAAAGGAGATGGGATTCTCCGCCTTTCTCCCCCCCCCCCCACCCCCTCCCGCGTCGCCGTTCCCCTCGACCAAACTTCCCGCGTTTCCCTCCACATCCTACGTTTTCCTTCCACCTTCCCCTCTCTCTCTCCCCCTCCCTCCTTCCCACCCTGCTATTAAGCTGTATGAAACACACACATTTTTGGCACATACGTCCTTTGAAGTTTAACAAATTTAATTTAATATCAAATACATCCATATTATTTAAATATTTGTTATCGAGACTGTGTAAACGCTGTATTGGAGAATGCAAACTATAGTTGGAATGAGATGTATGTATATAAAATGTTAATATTTGTCTAGTCGTTTGTGTAGGTACATGAAGATTTATTAATTGCAGGAGTTCACAACAATTGAATTTAGAGTTTAATAATTTTAATAAAAAGGTTAGGTCGTTTATTTTTCGTCTGTTTTCTAGAGCTGGAATATTTAAAATATTAATTAAGAATGGGTAATTTATATGCTCTAAAGCAGGACTCCCCAACCAGGGGGGCGTAGAGAAATGTCAGGGAGGGCGTAATAGGTACGTTTGCGTTTCCGAAAAAGAAATATATTTAACGCGTAGGTAAATTAACTGTTCCGAATTGTTAATCCGAAAGTTACTTCTCTTGCTTTGAAAATACTTATTCCATTTTAGTTCACTTATTTATGCGAGACAGGTTTTTCAGCTCTAGTTTTAATAAAATCTAAACAGCGAAATCGCCTTGCCGTCCATAGCGATTTAACCATAGCTCTAGCAAAAACTGAACCCAGAATCGACCAACTGGTACAGAGCGTGCAAGCTCAAGTATCTCATTACTACTTTAAAAGTTTTTATTTATTTGTTATAAAATTACTTTGAAAGTTGTTAGACATTATCTAATTATAAAAATATAATTTAAATAAATAAAAAATAATACAATAATATGTACATACATAAAAGAAAGCTAAGAAATGTAAATGTAAAGATCCATAATAAATAAATATATTGTATCTGTGTTGTACTTATTCGAAATTCAAATAAATAATTTAGTTAATATAAAAATGTGTTTCTTATTTTTGTTGAAACTTTATTAATGGGGGCGTGAAAATATTTTTTTTTGGTTCGGGAAGGCTCGGCGAAATAAAGATTGGGAAACCCTGTTCTAAAGGGATATTATGTTATGTTTAAAATTTACGAAAAGTAGAATTTTCTTTGAATTTTTTCAACATTATGAATATGAATTTTGTAGTAGGGTGACCAGACTGTGGAGTTATGTTCCATTAGGCTTCTAACAAGGATATGTATAATAGTTTAATGATTTGTAACGATTCAAAGTTTTTAATTGTTATTAAAACAAATCCTAATGATTTCATACCCTTATATTAATTATATATAGAAACCTTTGCGGGCATGTGCACAACAAATCACTAAAGTTTCATCGCAATCGGATGAATGGTTTAGGTATTGCTTACAAACAAAGAAACATTCATTTTTACGAATTCATTATTTTTAATCGACTCAGAGTTGAGATTAATAGAAAAAAGTGATTCAACACTAATCTTCTATATCTGCCCAACAACTCTGCGTAAAGCCCGGAGAATCTTAATTGATAATATTGCTACTTAAACTTGTCATAAATCAGAGATATCAATAAAAAACAACATAAATATTCAATAATAATCCCTGATAATCTTTGTTTTTTGCTTATCCGAGATTATGTAAGAAGAAATTATGAAATTATTGTTATGAAAATATGGAGGAAAATTTTTGCTTGTTTACGTCAGTGTCCCTAGCAACAGAGACCGTGGATTCGAAATCTTTATGTACCTACGCATTTTACATTAAAAAAATTATGTGGGTGTCTCACAAGAGTCCCAATTATTGCTATCAACTGTCTGGAGCCAGTGAGACTATGGCATCCCTAATTGGTTTATGGCAAGGATATTGAAATATTAGAGATGTGCTCTGCGCAGTTTTTATTGGATGGGAACTTTGTTTCCTGGCGTCGCCGATATTGTTAGCCAATACTACTGCATACCTTAAAAAAATCAACTAATTGAGCGAATTCTTTCCGTATTCAAACATAACTACTGCACACCTTAAAAAAATCAACTAAATTAATGAATTCTTTCCGTATTCAAACTATGTCTGTTAGATGGTAGTCCGCCGACGGTCGGGCGGCCATCATAGCATATCTCTTGTATTTCAATAACTTTGGGTTATGGTGTAAGGCTGAAGTTAATGGGATGGGGAAGGAGCTGGGAAGAGGAAGGAGGGTGGTACCTTGCTATTCAGTGTGGGCATTAAACATGGCTTAATCCATTTCAAGTATAGTAATCAGGGTGGGAGGTAACCTCAGTTTTGCCATGGTGTAAGACCACCATTCAGAATCGAAATGTTGTTTGAAATGGTTTTAGCGGTGTTTTGTGCCCTGATCTGAATAGCTAGATTCATCCCACATTCCCCTCCCCATCTTCAGTCTCATTGGCTGCAGACGGTTGGGAACGGTGTTCATATGAAAAAAACAATGTTTTGATTCTAAATAGTGTTCTGACCAGGGCGATACTGAAAGTATGTTCCAATATCTACAGTGTCAGGCCCCCAAATGAATAGTTAGGAAGAAATCGGGTGGCGTTTTGTCCATGCAAAAGTATTCCCCAATTTCCTCTCTGGATTTTGACACTAGTGCAAATATTTTTTAATATTTTTAAAAAGCAAAACACGCCGACATAAAATAATTTTTCTAATACAATTGGTAAAAAAAAATGAAGGAGAAAAGTTGGGTATCCAAAACCTCAATTTTATTTATTTATTAACACCCTTTTTGGGGGGTTTTGCTCATGAATAATAAGAAATATACTGTATTTATTGTACGTAATTGAATAGCCTCAGTAACAATATTTTATATTTGTTTAAAGATACATTGAAGATGTCCACTGACTTGGTATAATTATTTCCCTCCATTGGTATTCTGGGCAAAGAGGAATACATATAGTAGTTAGTCCCTGAATTTCTGCACTGAAATAAGTCCTGACTTCTGGTATTACGCTGTGGTATCCTGAAGCTTATCAATTCAAGCAATACCGGACTATCAACTAAATCATTTAGAATTTTATATAAAAATACCAAGTCAATGAAAATTTTTCTGTCTGACAATTTGAGCATATTCATATCATTTAACAGAGTGTTATAGTTCAAAATTATTGCTGGAATACCCATTTTAAAATTTAGGAAACATAAGAATTTGTTTTGTATTCTTTCAACAGCTTGTACATGTATATTATAATGTGGATTCCAGATGGGAGAATTGTACTCCAGCTGACTTCTAACATAAGCAAAATATAACAGCAATACACTTTATATTGTTAAAATTTCTAGTTAGCCTAGTTACAAATCCCAACATTTTTAAGCCCTTATTACAGATTTCTGTTGTGTGGTTAACAAATGAAAGATTTGATTGAAAAGTGATGCCTAGGTCTTTAATTTGTATTAATGTCTCAAGAGCATTGTTATCAATTTTGACGATTCTCTAGATATAAGCCTGAGGTGGGGTTGTCGCTCAGTATTCTGGGGGTGGTCAAATACCTTTTATTCAAACGTTACCATGTTTCCAATCGGACCCATGAGCGTTTTCACGATAATTTTAAGTAGCATGACGTAGGAGGCATACCTAACTTATTAAGTACTTTTGCTAATCTTCAGTAGGCCCGGATGATAACTAAGATCTATATTAAGCATATTTATTATGGTACTTAAAGAGGTGTGTTCAAATGATTGATTAAACCATAAAACACTGATCTATAAATATCCTATTTACATTATCACATACTTATCAAACAGATTACACGCAATATTTATTATGTATAATTTCATCTAAGATTAAGAGATTTAGTAAAAGCATTTTGTTATTTCATTATATAATCTAATATCTAGGCTATAATTTACGTACCTAGGCTCTCTGAAAACAAACAACAATAATATAGTCTGTCAAAAAAGAGTAGAAAATATTAAAAATGGTACAACGAAATTTGTAAGCTAGCAACACCAATTTAACTGTCAAATATTCTTTTAAAGCGCAATGACACTGATATATAAAACACTGCAATCACATTTAAAAACAAACATCTTTGTTCTTAAAGAAAAAAAAATAAAATCGAAAAAGCACGATTGTTAAGGTACCAACTTAATGATATAAATTTGATTAAATGGTGTTTTACGAAGTGATTTGCCTTCATTTAATTGAAAGTAAATTAAAATTTAACAGTAGGTAGAGCCCCCCTTTGCCTTCCCCCCCCCCCCTTCCCCCCCCCATTTAAATAAAATGAAATATCTGAATATCCAGGAACTTTTCTACCTATTCTTCCTCATTTCGTACTCCTCCCCATACCTTCACTCTCACAACATACCCCGATTGGATATGCCACTGGCTCTAGTTAGTATGGATTAGTTTCAACTCTTGTGCAGTATTCACATTAAAAAAAAACAACTTGGGTTTCTAATCCAAGCCTTCTAATCTAATGTACCTAATCTGCAACTCGATTAATGCTTGGAAATTATTAATTTGTTAAACCTGAATCAAAAAGATGTAATTTGACCTACAAACTCATTTCAACAGCAGATGTCTATTAATAACAATAAAAAATTATTGTTGTTTATCTTAGGATTAAAATAATTTATGAATGTCTCTTTAAAGATATGGTTTTGAAAAAGCTGTTTTCATAATCATAAAAGTATTAGCAACGTTGTTTATATTATTATGATATTGGATTACTATTAAATAACAAATTTTTGATTAAGGAAATATCTTGAAAACAAACAAAAATAGCAGTATTTGACGTTATCTGCATAAAAATTAGAAACATACTAGACTCCAAATCTATGAAAATTGTTTATTACTCTCTTTGTCAATCAATAATTGAATATGGAATAATCGCATGGGGAGGTCCAACACAATCAGCTATAGATTCATTATCAAAGGCACAAAAATTAATTATCAAAGTTATTCTTAAAGTTCCCATATTAACAAGTAATGTTGATATATTCAACAAATTCCATATATTAGATATTCCACAAATTTACACAAAAACTATCTTAACTCATCTGTTTAAAAATAAAACATTTACATTTTATGAAAATACCCAAAATATTGTAAACACGCTGCACTAAACCAAAAAACTCACACAAACACCTAAAACAAACACAACATTTGGTAAAAGAAATTTCAAATACATTGCGTCTAAAATATACAATAACCTACCTGACAAAACAAGACAAACGAATAATATTAACATATACAAAATCCTGATCAAACGATGGATCATCGAAAAAGGTCGTGCAATAATTAGCCATCTCACCCAAATATAATCCTGTATGTCACTATTGTTACCACTACATACCAACCTAAAAATTGTTTGTCAAATATTTTAGCTATTATAAAATGTACCCTAATAAAACATATAAAATATTTGTAAAATAATCTGTCTCGACACAGGATCTCCTAGTGAGACAGACAAGGACAAAAAAATATATGTTAAAAAAAATTATATAGATGTACATAATAAAATAAAAATATAAAAAGCAAAATTTGCTTGCTGCTAAATATTATGAAGGTAAGTGAGTTGTCTATGTATTGCTACATTAAGCATAGGAAATGTTTGAAACTTTCAAAATACCCCTTCTCCACCCCCGCAAAGGTTTCAGAATTATTACAACCACATGACAATACATCTGAAAAGTTTTTTAATCATTAAAAAAACTCTTGATTTGAGAATGACATTTTGCAAGCCATAGATTGTTTTCAAAATTCAATTTTCGAATAAGCTCTTTATATCAATGAATTTACTTGAAGTACTCAGTGAGTAAGAATTATAGGTATTTTAAATAGTATCTATGTTAGGTACCAAATTTGATTGATTGTTCATATAATATATAAGAATGAATACTTGTAATACATGAAAAATAAAAATTTGAATAACAGAATTGTAATAAGTGGTTGGTGAGCTGTTTAAAAACTGAATGTACTGGGATTGAATAATGGAACGCGGGTGTGATGGGGCAGCGGGAGAGGGGGGAGAGGGAAGGTGGGGAAGGTGGAGGGGGAAGGGGACATTTTTTTTTACAGGAGGCCATCTATGTCATCTCTGGGGATGCTGTGTGGAGGGTTTTTTTAAGGAAAGGAAGGGGAGGAGTTCTGGGAAGGAAAGGGGTTTAAGGGGTGGGTAGGAATCTGGGGTTCAGTGTGTCCTGTCATCCGCCTCCAAGACCTAGACAAACCTCACCCCATGAACCCGGGCACCCCTGCTAAATCACCAAACGTAGCGAACCACTTGGGGTGACCTATGGCAGAGGTGTTGAACACGGGAGGGTAAGGGGAATGGGACGAAAGGGAAAGGACATGCAGGGAGAAACAATTTCTTTATTAAGTAGCAATGCAACACAATGCCACCTAATAACCACTGGAGCGATTGTGGTTGAAAAATGGACCACTTTTATTTTTCTGCGATTGATAGCGGTCCTAAATTGGACCACACTTTCCTACATCCACGTTTTTCCGAAATTTTTTTCAAATAAAAATAAATTCTCCGTATTGTGAAAAAAATATTGCAAAAGTTTTTTGAAAAAATCACCAAATGTCATGTTGAATTTTCATTTAATATTTAATTACACCTACTTAATTAATAATATTCGTTAAAACCATTAAGTGTTGAGGTGAATCTGTGATTAGTTATTTTTAGAATATTAAAAAAATAAAAACATCGGTTGAACCATGGTTTTCAGTTTAAATACCGTCCTGAAAAATAATCCATTTATGATCTTTGAGGTTTTCTCTCCAAGGTCTTCAATTAGAAATTAAATCCAGGAAGACTTTAAAAATTGTAGTTTTAATTCGATACCAGAATTGTACTTTAGATTTGTTAACGTTTTGTAGTCCAGATCATCGATTGGATTTTAGAATTCGTAAAATTCTAAAATCAACAAGAATTTGTTAAAAGAAACTCAAAAATCGATAGTTAATAATACATTGCATTGCTATATGACTATGGCTCACCTAAGTCCCCAAGTGAACTGGTCCACAATGCTCTGGTAGTGCGTGGTGGCCTCGTCGTTCATCGACCAGGCTCCTCCGATGAACTCCAGGCGACCCTCTTTCACCAGGAGATGGACATCAGCTTGCGTCTGTTCACTCTGTTCCTGCCACCAGCGGAAGAAGAAAGCAGATTCCACGTAGATGAATCTGAAACACACAAAATTGTGGTACAATTTGATGACCTCTACTATTAACATGGTCACTGGTAAATTGGAAGGTAAAGGGAGCACAGGAAATCTCCGAAGCATTGGACTGACTATGGGAAGGTTGGTGCAATCCCGTACATCCTATAAAGCAAGTAAATATATACAAATACAAGGGAAAAAAATAATGGGGGTCTCAAAAAGCAGCATGAATTGGTTCACAAGTGACAAGAAGAAAAAACGAGGAAAACCATTTAGACGGTGGGTTGACGACATCAAAGCCATAGCAGGTGGTACATGGACAAGGGTAGCTAATGATAGAGAGAAATGGCGACAGTTGGAGGAGGCCTTTGTCAACTAGTGACATACAGACAGGGAGTTGATGCATGATAAGTATAAATGTGAAAAAAAATTATAAATAATGTAATGTAATTTACTGTCTGAATAAAGGCTATTATTTAATAAAGGTTGTTATTATTATTATTATTATTATTATAACAACAAACATTTACTTTCTGGTAGGGTCCTTCAACAGGGCGTTGATAACAGAGTCCAGGATGTACTGGACACCGGCCCGTTGGATGTTTGTGTTACCTGAAAAAAAACAACCGATTCATTATTTCAAAATTTTAAATTAGAAAAAACAATTATTGGATGACAGATTATTTATCCAGTAAAAGATTTTCTATTTTGACTTCGTTACATTTAGGAAGACAGTTTTAAGGTTTTTTAAAAGTAAAAATTTATCCGCTGTTTGAGAAATTGCAGAGGACATTGTGGAGTGTTGTGTCGACCTATTTTGAAGTGTTTAACTTCAGTTTTCTCGGTCCCCTTCTATATCTCATTTACATAAATGAACTTAATGATATCAAAATGGCAGCTATCGACTACAAGATAATCAGTTACGCAGATGACACGGTAATTCTTTTCAAAGCTCCAAATTGGGAAAGGGCCTTCAAAAGTGCGGAAACTGGTATATTAGAAATAAAAAATTGGCTCAACAAAAATCTACTTACTTTAAACATCTCCAAAACAAAATACATAACATTCAGCAAAACGATTACTGGGCAACCAAAAACCTCTCCCTCTTTATACCTTTACCCTTATATTGTCCCAAAACCCTCAAACCACAACTGCGAAAAATAGAACATAATGATAATATCATATGTATGATTATGTGCATGCGTGCGTATACGTATGTGTTTGCATGTATGTATGTATGTGGATTTATATATATATGTTTATATGTGTGTATATGCGTCTACATGCATATATATGTACCCGTCTCAGAACAGACATAGTCTAGTTAGGCGGGTTACTTATTTGTTTGTATATAATGTTATTTCAATAAACGCCCGGGTTGCCAGCAAAAAAAAAAAGTTTTTACCTGAAAGATTTCTCAAAAAATTGAAATTTGAATTTTTGGCAGGGCTGTGTGCAAAATAATTCAATTGTTGGTACAATTTACACTACGCCTAGCCTTGTAAAATTATTTTTAGTTGAAAATAAAAATAATCCTTCTTTCAGGGGCTGACCAATGCTATTTTGAAGAATTGTGCCAAATTTGAATGAAATCGGTGCATTGGTTTCTGAGAAATCTTGCCTACTGACTTCAAAAATGATGTTTTGAGATAAACGCGATTGAAGTTTCAAGTTTCAAGGTCTTTCCCAACGGGGCGGGGGATTCGCAAAAGCTCTCTCTCCTAGACTTTTACTCCGATTGAGTTGAAACTTTAGGAGAATATTCTAGACGTATTGTACTATTAGATGAAAGGAAATTTTCCGCTTTCGAAATTTCGAATGCTTGACATAGCTTGAAGTAAAACGCTGCCATTTGTGTTTCAGTTAATTCAAACCTTCCAGTGGAACATGGACTGCAAGCTACGTCACGCATTTTCCATAGACCTTGCGCCCAACCGACTCCAGGCCTCCAGAGACGAGCAAAGGATCTCGCACACGCATGACATTAATTAGTAATAAATTGATGATGCTTACTGCCATAATAGTATTGGTCCAAAGTTTTCAGCCAACCAACATCGTCATGTGTGTGTGCAACCAGGTGGACATTGATCACACCCGCTGTGATGGGGTGACAGGCCTGCAATATTAAAAATAATATCATTAGTATGAACAAAAATTTAATTAGGACGCTGCCTCTGGGATGCAACTCCAAAATACCTGATAAATAAATAAGTCCCAACAGCTCGGGAGGATAGATTAATAGTATAAACAAGTTGACTATATTTATTTATTTAAGGAACATAAACAGTCCTAGTAATATAATATACGTAAGAGGATGATAAAAAAAAACAGACAAACTATTAATGTTCACAGATAGGTATTTAGAAACAAGATTAACTGAATGTAAACTAGAATATTTAAGAAAAAAGAAAAAAACAGAACTAAGCAGCAATTAAAAAAATTATAATAATACAAATCTAAGTTCAACAAATGATAAACCAATACACAACAATAAAAGAAGTGTGATTATAACTGTACTTAAATAGAGTGCAAAATAGATATTTGGGTTGGGAAGGGTAAGGGGAGGAGAGGGATAAGGGAAAGTTAAGGGAAAGTTGCCACGCAATAAAAATGTTAGATACAATTAATTTAATTGACATGAATATGTGTTATTCACACCTAGAATGTTATACAGTGAAGTTCTGTAGCAGCGGTGAATATGTCAGCACGTGTGTCTATATTGGCAAATTTATTGTTATAGTACATGTCCTTTGCATAAATTCATTTAGATTGGAATTGGTGTTGCATCTATCAATATAGAAAACGGTATTTTGTCTACTATTTCGAATTGGCACGTGGAAATTTATTTTGTTTAGCAACTCCGGGCAGTCAACTTTTGAGTTAATAATTGTGTACATGAGTATCTGACCAGCGACAAGCCTCCTATTGAGTAGTTTCGTGATTCGAAAATGTTTCTCGATTTCGTCGTAAGAGTTGCGTATGTTGAATGATTTAAAATTGAGGAATTTGAGAAATCGCTCCTATATATATATACTGTTTTCTCGAAGGCTTTGACAAAGTCTCACAAAGTTCTGATCCGAAAACTTCATGCTCTGGGAATCAGAGCAAGTGTAAAATTATTACATATCTGGCAGAACTTTATTTGTTAAAACAAAATCTTGTATATCTAAGCCATTTTCTGCCATTTGTGGCGTCCCTCAAGGTAGCTATCTTGACCCAGTTTTATTTCTTGTTTTTATTAACGTCATAGTCAACTGCTTAATGACGTCAGTGTATTGCTATTTGCCAGTGATATTAAATCGGCTGGCGTAGTCTAGCGGTAAGGCTTTTGACTCGCAATCCGAAGGTCACAAATAAATATTATTTGAATAATTTGTGCTATTTCACAATTAATTCATTTAAAAATAATATATACCTGGTGTATTTGCGGCACGTTCCACAGTGGACGATACTCTCTGTATCGCCCTGGTGTAAGAACCCCAATCAGAATTGTAACATCGCTTGAAATGGCTTTAGTTGTGTCTGGTGACCAGATCTGAATAGCCAGGTACTTCCCCACCTTCCTCTTCCCATCTCATTTCCGTCCCCACTACCCTCAGCCTCATAACATACCCCGATTGGGGACGCCATAGTCTCACTGGCTCCAGACGGGAGCGGTTGGGACTCTTGTGTGGTATTCATATATATATGTATATTTATTAAAAAAATAAATTGCTTCTACCAGCGTGTCCTTTCCCTTCTAACCAAGGACTACAAACTTTATCTTAATTGGGTATGTTTTTAGGTTTTCACGGCCAAAAAGTATTTTTGTTATTGTTTTTGGAGTGTTATGCCGTGTTTCGCTACCTCCTTCTTTAGCCAACGTTTCGGACAGCGTTACAGTGTCCATCATCAGGGCAGATGAGTAAATGATATTGGTGAGAGTGTTTACTTATGTGTGTCGAAGCGATACCGTGCTGCCAGCTCCATTTCTCTACGAGCTGGTGTTAGAAAAAATTCAGCATGGTTTTTTGCGTTTAGCTTTGGTGTAGCCGTCAATTACTGGATACCAAGAGCTAAGCTCAATAGTTCTTGGTATCCAGTAATTGACGGCTACACCAAAGCTAAACGCAAAAAACCATGCTGAATTTTTTCTAACACCAGCTCGTAGAGAAATGGAGCTGGCAGCACGGTATCGCTTCGACACACATAAGTAAACACTCTCACCAATATCATTTACTCATCTGCCCTGATGATGGACACTGTAACGCTGTCCGAAACGTTGGCTAAAGAAGGAGGTAGCGAAACACGGCATAACACCCCAAAAACAATAACAAAAATTTATCTTAATTTTTCTTATATTTTCTGAAATTTTTATTGGCTGCTATCTTTATGTATGATTGCAAGATTCAACCAGAACTAAACTTATTTTATTTTATTTTTTTAAAATTTACGGCACAAAGTGCCATTTACAAGCTTGTGTATATTTAATTACAGTCATAGTACTTAATACAGACATTAAAAATAAACAATAATATCAAAAAACTCATTATGTAGTGACCTCGTTAACGTATAATTGGCAATGTTCGTTCAGTACAACCTTATATTTCAGTATGGAAATATTAAAAATATCAGCCACATTGGCATAAAAATTTCGAATGGTGTGTAATCTATTTATAACTGAATTGGAGCCTGATACCGACATGTAGTTGTCACAATAATACATACTAGGGAACCTTGATCTAATTGTAGGTATATGAAAGTGAATCAACTTTAATATATCAGGGCTATTCAACTGATAGTTTACGATTTTATACAAAAATAACAGATCAAAAAATTTTCTTCTGTCATTTAATTTCAACAATTTTAATGAGTGCAACAAAAAATCATAATTTATTGATTCTAAGGGAGTTCTAAGTCTAAAATTAATACACCTCAATGCTTTGCTTTTTGCGGTACCTCGTAACCTCCCCACACTTGTTAACTTTAGTTTTCTGAAGGTTTCACTTCAACTGCATGCGAACAGCACACGTTATTTTGTACAATAAATGTTTTTTTAAATTCGAATTTGAATTGACGTCATTTTACAGTTAATACCGCACAAGAGTCCCAACTGCTCCCGTCTGGAGCCAGTGAGACTATGGCATACCCAATCGGGGTATGTTGTGAGGCTGAAGGTAATGGGGAGGGGAAGGAGATAGGGAAGAGGAAGGTGGGGAAGTACCTGGCTATTCAGATCTGGTCACTAAACACGGCTAAAGCCATTTCAAGCAACGTTTCAATTCTGAATGGTGGTCTTACACCAGGGCGATACTGATAGTATCTTCCACTCTGGAACGTGCCGCAAATACACTATTTATTATTTTAAATGAATAAATTGTGAAATAACACAAATTAATCAAATAAAATTTATTTGCGCACGCCGGGTTCGAACCCGCGACCTTCGGATTGTGAGTCGAGAGTCTTGCCTCGGGACCACGGAGGCCGTCGTCATTGAAAGCCATAGAAAATCAAAAAAGTTTGACAGCCGATAACGCACGACGAATGTCTTTCGACTTTCGACATCAGTCAGATTTTGCCTTTTTGTCTTAATTGAGTAGTTGAAAATCAAAAGGTACTTAACCGCCATTTTGACTTTTTTTGAGATTTGACACGTTCTCTTGGACCATAGCTATGTTTGAAATATTATTTCAGTGCCAAAACATGGTTAAATCCTTAGTTATAGCTTGTTAAAAATCGTCTTCAATTTCAAAACGCACTTAAATCCAAAATCATTTGTTTTCAAAACATACTCAACTCCAACAACCAACAAGGGCCATGGAATTGGCAGCCATATTGGTTTTTTAACCAATCAATGAGCTACTTTCTGTGCAATGAACACCATTACAAGAAACACATGTTTTGTGAGTGGTTTTGAAGTTGATGTGATCGTTATTTTTGTGAGATGTATAAATATATAAATGATGTAATTTCTTCACTACCCCTGGCAGAGAAGTATTATCAAACACAGTTTATGAGTCTCAAAATGTGACTAAATCCAAAGACTTCACTTTCAAAATGTATTTAAATCCATTTCAAAATGTATCTAAGTCCATTTTTGTATATTAAATAACTAATTAATTATCTATCAGATTTATATTTTAAATATGCGATTTATTTTACCGTTATTTAAACAAAACATTTAATTTTACTTTATTATACTTAAATGCTATTCTTGCTTTTGCCAAAAATTTGGTTCGCGGAGATAAGTACGTTTTAACGCTGATATAAAACACAAAAGAGATAGAATCACCCTTCAGTTGGTCCATTGTGGACCATAAACGAACATTAAAAATATATTGGAATAATTTGATAAATTGAAAAACTTACATCGTATCCGCAAGTTGCTTTTACGCCAATTTCATCTTTGTTTTCCTTGGTAGGTTTGGCATCTGCAATCTGGGTAACTGCTAGAGTTACTAGCCAACACGCTGTTATCAACCGCATTATGGGTCGATTTGTCAGTCTGTCAGTTGGTGTCAGTCTGTCAGTTAACTGTCAGTCAAAAGGCTGAAAAAAAACAATCTAATTTTAATTGTATGTTAAACCACACACAACTGCTCCTACCGTTTTGGAACCAATCACACTAATGATGGGGATTTTTTGAAGAATAAACTTCTTTAGCACCGTTGAGATTTGAAACGCAATGAAACGAAAAAGCGACACTAAAAAGAGACAAACACATACATCTATAGGATTTAGCCTGCGAGAGAATGAGATTGAATGATCGGTCTCCTTTTTGTGCAGTGCTCCGTAGCCTCCCCTCTCTTGTTTACTTTAGTTTTCTGAATGCTTCACTTCAACTGCGTGTGAACTGCACGGTTGTATTTTTTTTAAGTGAAACTTCTTTAGCCCCATTTTTATTTGAAATTCGGATGAAAAGGATTTGAAATTACGCATCACAGTACCCACGAATCGTCAAACTGCGCTCGTTGCCCGCTTTGATTATGACCTCACTTTTCAAGGCTCCTATTGGTTGAGTTATGAAACGGAAATGACGCATTACAGTACTTACGAATCGTTAAACTGCGCTCGTTGCCCGCTTTGATTATGACCTCACTTTTCAAGGCTCCTTTTGGTTGAGATATGAAACGGAAATGACGCATTACAGTACTTACGAAGCGTCGAACTGCGCTCGTTGCCCGCTTTGATTATGACCTCACTTTTCAAGGCTCCTATTGGTTGAGTTATGAAACGGAAATGACGCATTACAGTACCCACGAAGCGTCGAACTGCCCTCATTGGTTGCTTTGACTATGACCTCACTTTTCAAGGCTCCTATTGGTTGAGTTATGAAACGGAAATGACGCATTACAGTACTTACGAAGCGTCGAACTGCGCTCGTTGCCCGCTTTGATTATGACCTCACTTTTCAAGGCTCCTATTGGTTGAGTTATGAAACGGAAATGACGCATTACAGTACTTACGAAGCGTCGAACTGCGCTCGTTGCCCGCTTTGATTATGACCTCACTTTTCAAGGCTCCTATTGGTTGAGAATATGTGGGCAAAGGTTTCACTTCAACTGAGTGTGAACTGCGCTCAATTTTTTTACCATCAAAGGAGGCCCTGAGCAAAAAAAATCCCTCAAGCCCCTTGCCCAGTTTTAAAGCTCTTAAAAAAATTAATGTTATTCTTGAAGATAATATCTATACATTCCTCACGCCGAAACGGCAATTATATGAAATTCCTTCAGCAAAAAAAAATCGCAAAGATTGCTCCGAAAATTATTAAACACTTTTGTTTCAGTTATTTTACAAGTTATATGAATGAAAAAATTCGCAGTGCTTCTTTAAATGCTGTTTTAGACAACCCCCGCGAGATTTTAAAAGAGTCGTGTTTTATTAAAATTTTTCACAATTTTCGCTTAAATATTATAGATTTTAACGTTAGCGCACTTTGAGCAGATATACCGAGCCTTAAGAGCCATTAAACAGCGGCTGAGAATTTAAATTTTATCGAAAGATGATCTTGTGATCGTACTCTTGCAACTGTATAGGGCGGTTCCGATGAGAAAGATTAATTATTCTCCATACCAGCATTTTAACATAACAACTCAATATCGATTTTATTTCATTCCAAATTTGATTTTATAAATACCAACATTCAAAAATGCTTCAAACTCGTGGTCACAAAACTATTCAAATTATGTACTTTTTTTTTTTGAAAGTATTTATAATTTTTCAATAATGTCTAAGCAAATTAAGAATGTAAATTTTCTTTTAAATTTTTAGTTAGTAAGACCGTAAATAAGAATTTTCGTCACAAAACAAGGGCGAGGACACATTAGAAGACAGACGTAAAATAAACGATTTAACATTTTTATTCAAAATACTCTAAATTCGACTATTGTGAACTCCTGTAACTCATAAACTTACGAAAACCCACAGTAACAACACGACAAAATACAATATTCTACAGCAGCACTCATAAGCGTAACTACATTGCCCACTCTCCGATACAACGACTTCACGCCATTGGAAATCAGTACTTGGGTGATGTTGACATATTCAATATCAAATTGGCGAGCTTTGTGGATCTTTAAAACATTTGTTTCAACACTATTACTAAACACATCTTGTAAACCTATAAAATAGCTCTATTTTTCTGTTTTTGTTTCTTTGAGTGTACGACTTTTATCAAATGTAATTTTATTTTTATTATTTCTTATGTTTCAAAGTATCTGTCAAAAAATTATAATTAATGCAAATCATGTAAAAGCCCTCTAGGCGTTAAATAAATAAATAAATACAAAATATATATTTCATATTTTTGTTATTCGGTGGTACATCATCTCTGTATATCCCTTCGGAGTCATTTAGTTACATTTTGCGACCTATTTTTTCTAAACCAACTGCAAATTGTATATGTCAGAGGGCAAAATGTCGGGGAATCGAATGAAAACATTTCGATTACAGATTTCGTAATTCGATAATTTTGAAAATGTCACAAACGAGGAAATTAAATAAAACAACCGACTTACAAAATGCTGTTGATAATTTTCTCGAACAACTTATCGCGGTTAATCGAAGAGTCGTACTAAATTGATCGACGGAATTTCAATTGACTGAATTTAAATTTACAACTTCGAATGTTTATTGTGCGGTGAATTAGTTGCTATCTATAACGCAGTGGCGGATCTACATTTCGCGCAAGAAGCGCGGCCCATTTTTATTATTATTTTTAGTGATTATTAATATTTTCTAATGTACTTCGATTGGGACTAGAAATACAATCTCGGGATCCCGAATCCCGGGATCCCGGGATCCTGGCCCATTTTTGATCCCGAAAATACCGGGACTGCACTTTGGCTAATACTAAAAAACTGACCGTCAGATGGACCAAGCTTTAATTTCTTTGTGACACATCACCATTAAAAATCAGTTAAAAACACTTATCAAAACTTTGATTGCCACAATCAGTCTAGTTTGTAGGGGACAATAAACGTATATTAAATATGATATTTTAATATTTACAATTCCATAACGCCAGAGCTTACTATTATATACAGCATAAATTACTTGCATATAATGTAGCTTTATATTGGTGAAAGAATTATTGAAATCGGTTCAGTAGTTTAGGCGTGAAAGCGTAACAAACAAACACACGCATTTTCGCATTTATAATATGAGTATAGATAAGTTGTCTTGTGTACCAAACAATATTAATAAGTAATGTTTAAGAACTTACTGTCTATGCTTTTATTTTATTTTATCTCAATTATTAATCACATTCCCTAATCCCGGGATAGTACCGGGATCCCGGGATTACACATCGAAAATACCGTAATCCCGGGATTTAAAAACATGCTCGGGATTATTCTCTAATTGGGACTATAGAAGTTCATGAAGAGTTCTCAATAATTCTTGCGAATACGCAAATATATAATAAAGCAGTTAAATTTCGAATCAATGTTTGAAATTGGTAAATAAAACGAAAAATTTATAATTTTATAGTAAATATCATTTCAGGGGGCAAACTGTCGGCGGATCAACTGTCAGTCACCCTTTCTTATACAGGGTGGGTTTAAGAGGAACGTATACGCGGCTCATTTCGGCCACTTTCATATAAATCTTAAATTTGGATTTGAGATCAAAATACCCAACCTAACTGAAAAATTATTTTTTTCATCAAAAGGTTATCAAAAATTTTTGCTTTAAATTATAAGATATAGGCCATTATGCTACGGGCACACTTGCTCATTTGAAGCCAAAGAGCATGCTACCTAGTAGCAATTGCTACCTAGTAGCATGTGTGTCCGTGACGTTGCTAGTAATGAGCATGCTCATTTGAAGCCAAATGAGATAGCTGTTAAAGATTGTAGTGTTTCATGATTTTAAGGCAATTTGGGCAATTATTTGTGAGAATGAAAAACAATAAAAAATATATTTTTACTATATTTATCATAAAAATATAAAATAAAAAATGAAAATCATTAAAAAAATCATTTTTAAAGGTTTAAATTTAAAATACATTTACTATTTACTATGGCGGAACAAAAATTTGTCGTTTATGTATTAAAATTACTACATCAAAAATGCATTTTTGACGACGATTAATTTTTTTATTTTATTTTCCATCATATTTTTAAAATACAAATAGTTAAAATATAGTTTTAATGTTTTTCATTTACTCACAAAAGTTGCCCAAGTTACCTCGAAAACCATGAATCACTAAAATCTTAAATAGCCTTTACCTTATAATTTAAAGCAAAAATAAATAAAGTAGCTCATACCCATACTAGATATTTGATATATCTTTTGATTACAAAAATAATTTTTCAGTTTGGTTGGGTAATTTGTTCTCAAATCCAAATTTAAGATTTGTATGAAATGGGCCGCGCACACATTCCAGTATAATAAATAAAAAAATAAGTTTTTATTGTTCTGATTTTTTGCGATGGGGCCTAAATTTGTAGATCCGCCACTGCGTTGTTTCATTTTAATCTTTGTTTATATAATTAAACACTTTTATATAAATTTTAGTGGATTTCATATCTTTCATAATAAATTTTATAAGATAAAATTAACATTCAGTACATTTTAAGTGTAGTACACACAAAAGCTTCCAGACTTCTCCACAAGATGTCATGTATATAAAAGTTTTCTTACTAGTCCGTAAGATGTCAGCAAGGAATTACTTATCTGCATGACTGGCGGAGGCGCTGCGAACTTCGCCCCGCCGAGCTCGATAACTCGCGTCAGCGATGACGTGCATTCGGCTACCGCCCAGTTATTAGCAGTTATTAGTATATTCTAGCTACCTCCTAGTTAGATCGGCTACTTGGTAGCCACCACTTTAGAAATACCTAAAATAAAAATAAACCCAGATTGAAAACAAGAACTGTAATTCATCTCCACAAGCAGCAAAGTGATGGAGAATCTCAAAAGTGTAAGAACAAACAAAAGTAAGTACTTACTGAAATCCAAACCCTCAAGAAATGGGTTTGAAACCAAAATGAAGCCATTATATGTATGTACCTATATAATTTTTTGGTTTACAAAACCACAAGTTTTTGAGAGCAACTGACAAGAAAAAATTACGCATATATTTTTAGGGTTTTTATTAATTTAATATCATTTATTTAATTTATTTTATATATAAATGCATTATTTATTTGTTATAGACAAATTTGTTATTTATATTCATACGTTGTACGACAAATTTGTCATTTGTTTTAATTTATTTTCTGACAAGTTTGTTATTTGAATTACTTTGTTTTAAGACACATTTATCATTCGTTTTTTTTTGTTTTCATTTGTTTTCTGATAAATTTGTTATTTATATTAATTTGTTTTTGGAAAAATTTGTCATTTACATTGAGTGAGAATGACAAATATTATTCGGTTTGACGCCCTAGGGCCCGAGAAGACGTCATTTAAAGTTCGATCATTGGGTTCACAAAAATGCCCCTTAAGAATGAGGATTTTTTAAAAAAGATATTTTGCAGATTTTGCCATTGATTCAACCCCACACCATGCTTTTAAGTATTTGGTCATCACAAGTTTCATCACAGGTTTCATCACTGTTTTCAGCGAAGATTACAACGCATTTTTTCCAACACCAGTTTCATCGGTCGTTTCATCACTGCTTTCATCAACGATGACAACGCAATTTCTCATCACTAGTTTCAACGCATGTTAAGTCATTGTTTTCTCGGAAGATTCCAACGCATTTTATTTCATCACCAGTTTCATCGGTCGTTTCATCACTGCTTAAATCAAAGATGACAACTCAATTTATCATCACTAGTTTCATCGCAGGTTAAGTCATTGTTTTCAGCAAAGATTCAAAGTATTTTATTTCATCAGTCGTTTTATAACTGCTTTCATCAAAGATGATAACGCATAAAATCATGGCAGTTTTATAGCAGGTCAAGACATTGTTTTCAGCGAAATTCCAAAGCATTTTATTATCATTAGTTTCATCGCAGATTAAAACATTTTTTTCAGCGAAGATTCCAAAGCATTTTAATTCATCACTAGTTTCATCATTGCTTTCATCAAAGATGACATTGCATTTTGCTATCTTTAGTTTCATCGGAGATTTAAACATTGTATTTGGGGAAGATTCCAAAGCATTTTATTTCATCACCAGTTTCATCGGTCGTTTCATCACTGCTTTCATCAAAGATAACATCGCATTTTATCATCACTAGTTACATCGCAGGTTTAATCACTGTTTTCAGCGAAGATTTCAACCCAATTTATTCCATCACTAGTTTCATCAGTCGTTTCATCACTGCTTTCATCACATATTACGTCGCATTTTATCGTTAGTAGTCTGATCAAAGGTTAAATCACCGTTTTCAGCGAAGATTACAACCCAATTTATTTCATGACGAGTTTCATCAGTCGTTTCATTATTGCTTTCATCAGAGATTTCATCGCATTTTATCGTCAGTAGTTTGATTGAAGGTTGAATCACTGTTTTCAGCGAAGATTTCAACCCAATTTATTTCATCACTAGTTTCATCACTCGTTTCATCACTGTTTTCATCATAGATTACATCGCATTTTATTGTTAGTAGTTTGATCGAAGGTTAAATCACTGTTTTCAGCGAAGATTACAACCCAATTTATTTCATCACTAGTTTCATCAGTCGTTTCATCACTGCTTTCATCATAGAATACATCGCATTTTATCGTAAGTAGTATGATCGAAGGTTAAATCACTGTTTTCAGCGAAGATTATAACCCAATTTATTTCATGACGAGTTTCATCAGTCGTTTCATTATTGCTTTCATCAGAGATTACATCGCATTTTATCGTAAGTAGTTTTATCGAAGGTTAAATCACTGTTTTCAGCGAAGATTACAACCCAATTTATTTCATCACTAGTTTCATCAGTCGTTACATTATTTCTTTCATCATAGATTACATCGCATTTTATCGTCAGTAGTTTGATCGAAGGTTTAATCACTGTTTTCAGCGAAGATTACAACCCAATTTATTTCATCACTAGTTTCATCAGTCGACTCATCACTGCTTTCATTATAGAATACATCGCATTTTATCGTAAGTAGTTTGATCGAAGGTTAAATCATTGTTTTCAGCGAAGTTAACAACCCAAATTATTACATCACTAGTTTCATCAGTAGTTTCATCACTGCTTTCATCATAGATTACATCGCATTTTATCGTTAGTAGTCTGATCGAAGGTTAAATCACTGTTTTCAGCGAAGATAACAACCCAATTTATTTCATCACTAGTTTCATCAGTCGTTTCATCACTGCTTTCATCATATATTACATCACATTTTATCGTTAGAAGTTTGATCGATGGTTGAATCACTGTTTTCAGCGACGATAACAACCCAATTTATTTCATCACTAGTTTCATTAGTCGTTTCATCACTGCTTACATTATAGAATACATCGCATTTTATCGTAAGTAGTTTTATCGAAGGTTAAATAACTGTTTTCAGCGAAGATAACAAATCATTTTATTTCATCACTAGTTTCATCAGTCGTTTCATCGCTGTTTTCATCATAGATTACATCGCATTTTATTGTTAGTAGTTTGATTTAAGGTTAAATCACTGTTTTCAGCGAAGATTACAACCCAATTTATTTCATCACTAGTTTCATCAGTCGTTTCATCACTGCTTTCAAATAGAATACATCGCATTTTATCGTAAGTAGTCTGATCGAAGGTTAAATCACTGTTTTCAGCGAAGATTACAACCCAATTTATTTCATCACTAGTTTCATCAGTCGTTACATTATTTCTTTCATCATAGATTAGATCGCATTTTATCGTCAGTAGTTTGATCTAAGGTTTAATCACTGTTTTTAGCGAAGATTACAACCCATTTTATTTCATCACTAGTTTCATCAGTCGTTTCATCACTGCTTTCATCATAGATTACATCGCATTTTATCGTCAGTAGTTTGATCGAAGGTTAAATCACTGTTTTCAGAGAAGATTACAACCCAATTTATTTCATCACTAGTTTCATCAGTCGTTTCATCACTGCTTTCATCATAGATTACATCGCATTTTATCGTAAGTAATTTTATCTAAGATTAAATCACTGTTTTCGGCGAAGATTACAACCCAAGTTATTTCATCACTAGTTTCATCAGTCGTTACATTATTTCTTTCATCATAGATTACATCGCATTTTATCGTCAGTAGTTTGATCGAAGGTTTAATCACTGTTTTTAGCGAAGATTACAACCCATTTTATTTCATCACTAGTTTCATCAGTCGTTTCATCACTGCTTTCATCATAGATTACATCGCATTGTATCGTCAGTAGTTTGATCTAAGGTTAAATCACTGTTTTCAGCGAAGATTACAACCCATTTTATTTCATCACTAGTTTCATCAATCGTTTCATCACTGCTTTCATTATAGAATACATCGCATTTTATCGTAAGAAATTTTATCTAAGATTAAATCACTGTTTTCGGCGAAGATTACAACCCAAGTTATTTCATCACTAGTTTCATCAGTCGTTACATTATATCTTTCATCATAGATTACATCGCATTTTATCGTCAGTAGTTTGATCGAAGGTTTAATCACTGTTTTTAGCGAAGATTACAACCCATTTTATTTCATCACTAGTTTCATCAGTCGTTTCATCACTGCTTTCATCACATATTACGTCGCATTTTATCGTTAGTAGTCTGATCTAAGGTTAAATCACTGTTTTCAGCGAAGATTACAACCCAATTTATTTCATGACGAGTTTCATCAGTCGTTTCATTATTGCTTTCATCAGAGATTTCATCGCATTTTATCGTCAGTAGTTTGATTGAAGGTTGAATCACTGTTTTCAGCGAAGATTTCAACCCAATTTATTTCATCACTAGTTTCATCACTCGTTTCATCACTGTTTTCATCATAGATTACATCGCATTTTATTGTTAGTAGTTTGATCGAAGGTTAAATCACTGTTTTCAGCGAAGATTACAACCCAATTTATTTCATGACGAGTTTCATCAGTCGTTTCATTATTGCTTTCATCAGAGATTACATCGCATTTTATCGTAAGTAGTTTTATCGAAGGTTAAATCACTGTTTTCAGCGAAGATTACAACCCAATTTATTTCATCACTAGTTTCATCAGTCGTTACATTATTTCTTTCATCATAGATTACATCGCATTTTATCGTCAGTAGTTTGATCGAAGGTTTAATCACTGTTTTCAGCGAAGATTACAACCCAATTTATTTCATCACTAGTTTCATCAGTCGACTCATCACTTCTTTCATTATAGAATACATCGCATTTTATCGTAAGTAGTTTGATCGAAGGTTAAATCATTGTTTTCAGCGAAGTTAACAACCCAAATTATTACATCACTAGTTTCATCAGTAGTTTCATCACTGCTTTCATCATAGATAACATCGCATTTTATCGTTAGTAGTCTGATCGAAGGTTAAATCACTGTTTTCAGCGAAGATTACAACCCCATTTATTTCATGACGAGTTTCATCAGTCGTTTCATTATTGCTTTCATCAGAGATTTCATCGCATTTTATCGTCAGTAGTTTGATTGAAGGTTGAATCACTGTTTTCAGCGAAGATTTCAACCCAATTTATTTCATCACTAGTTTCATCACTCGTTTCATCACTGTTTTCATCATAGATTACATCGCATTTTATTGTTAGTAGTTTGATCGAAGGTTAAATCACTGTTTTCAGCGAAGATTACAACCCAATTTATTTCATGACGAGTTTCATCAGTCGTTTCATTATTGCTTTCATCAGAGATTACATCGCATTTTATCGTAAGTAGTTTTATCGAAGGTTAAATCACTGTTTTCAGCGAAGATTACAACCCAATTTATTTCATCACTAGTTTCATCAGTCGTTACATTATTTCTTTCATCATAGATTACATCGCATTTTATCGTCAGTAGTTTGATCGAAGGTTTAATCACTGTTTTCAGCGAAGATTACAACCCAATTTATTTCATCACTAGTTTCATCAGTCGACTCATCACTGCTTTCATTATAGAATACATCGCATTTTATCGTAAGTAGTTTGATCGAAGGTTAAATCATTGTTTTCAGCGAAGTTAACAACCCAAATTATTACATCACTAGTTTCATCAGTAGTTTCATCACTGCTTTCATCATAGATTACATCGCATTTTATCGTTAGTAGTCTGATCGAAGGTTAAATCACTGTTTTCAGCGAAGATAACAACCCAATTTATTTCATCACTAGTTTCATCAGTCGTTTCATCACTGCTTTCATCATATATTACATCACATTTTATCGTTAGAAGTTTGATCGATGGTTGAATCACTGTTTTCAGCGACGATAACAACCCAATTTATTTCATCACTAGTTTCATTAGTCGTTTCATCACTGCTTACATTATAGAATACATCGCATTTTATCGTAAGTAGTTTTATCGAAGGTTAAATAACTGTTTTCAGCGAAGATAACAAATCATTTTATTTCATCACTAGTTTCATCAGTCGTTTCATCGCTGTTTTCATCATAGATTACATCGCATTTTATTGTAAGTAGTTTGATTTAAGGTTAAATCACTGTTTTCAGCGAAGATTACAACCCAATTTATTTCATCACTAGTTTCATCAGTCGTTTCATCACTGCTTTCAAATAGAATACATCGCATTTTATCGTAAGTAGTCTGATCGAAGGTTAAATCACTGTTTTCAGCGAAGATTACAACCCAATTTATTTCATCACTAGTTTCATCAGTCGTTACATTATTTCTTTCATCATAGATTAGATCGCATTTTATCGTCAGTAGTTTGATCTAAGGTTTATTCACTGTTTTTAGCGAAGATTACAACCCATTTTATTTCATCACTAGTTTCATCAGTCGTTTCATCACTGCTTTCATCATAGATTACATCGCATTTTATCGTCAGTAGTTTGATCGAAGGTTAAATCACTGTTTTCAGAGAAGATTACAACCCAATTTATTTCATCACTAGTTTCATCAGTCGTTTCATCACTGCTTTCATCATAGATTACATCGCATTTTATCGTAAGTAATTTTATCTAAGATTAAATCACTGTTTTCGGCGAAGATTACAACCCAAGTTATTTCATCACTAGTTTCATCAGTCGTTACATTATTTCTTTCATCATAGATTACATCGCATTTTATCGTCAGTAGTTTGATCGAAGGTTTAATCACTGTTTTTAGCGAAGATTACAACCCATTTTATTTCATCACTAGTTTCATCAGTCGTTTCATCACTGCTTTCATCATAGATTACATCGCATTGTATCGTCAGTAGTTTGATCTAAGGTTAAATCACTGTTTTCAGCGAAGATTACAACCCATTTTATTTCATCACTAGTTTCATCAATCGTTTCATCACTGCTTTCATTATAGAATACATCGCATTTTATCGTAAGAAATTTTATCTAAGATTAAATCACTGTTTTCGGCGAAGATTACAACCCAAGTTATTTCATCACTAGTTTCATCAGTCGTTACATTATATCTTTCATCATAGATTACATCGCATTTTATCGTCAGTAGTTTGATCGAAGGTTTAATCACTGTTTTTAGCGAAGATTACAACCCATTTTATTTCATCACTAGTTTCATCAGTCGTTTCATCACTGCTTTCATCACATATTACGTCGCATTTTATCGTTAGTAGTCTGATCGAAGGTTAAATCACCGTTTTCAGCGAAGATTACAACCCAATTTATTTCATGACGAGTTTCATCAGTCGTTTCATTATTGCTTTCATCAGAGATTTCATCGCATTTTATCGTCAGTAGTTTGATTGAAGGTTGAATCACTGTTTTCAGCGAAGATTTCAACCCAATTTATTTCATCACTAGTTTCATCACTCGTTTCATCACTGTTTTCATCATAGATTACATCGCATTTTATTGTTAGTAGTTTGATCGAAGGTTAAATCACTGTTTTCAGCGAAGATTACAACCCAATTTATTTCATCACTAGTTTCATCAGTAGTTTCATTATTTCTTTCATCATAGATTACATCGCATTTTATCGTCAGTAGTTTGATCTAAGGTTAAATCACTGTTTTCAGCGAAGATTACAACCCAATTTATTTCATGACGAGTTTCATCAGTCGTTTCATTATTGCTTTCATCAGAGATTACATCGCATTTTATCGTCAGTAGTTTGATTGAAGGTTAAATCACTGTTTTCAGCGAAGATTACAACCCAATTTATTTCATCACTAGTTTCATCAGTCGTTACATTATTTCTTTCATCATAGATTACATCGCATTTTATCGTCAGTAGTTTGATCGAAGGTTTAATCACTGTTTTCAGCGAAGATTACAACCCAATTTATTTCATCACTAGTTTCATCAGTCGACTCATCACTGCTTTCATTATAGAATACATCGCATTTTATCGTAAGTAGTTTGATCGAAGGTTAAATCATTGTTTTCAGCGAAGTTAACAACCCAAATTATTACATCACTAGTTTCATCAGTAGTTTCATCACTGCTTTCATCATAGATTACATCGCATTTTATCGTTAGTAGTCTGATCGAAGGTTAAATCACTGTTTTCAGCGAAGATAACAACCCAATTTATTTCATCACTAGTTTCATCAGTCGTTTCATCACTGCTTTCATCATATATTACATCACATTTTATCGTTAGAAGTTTGATCGATGGTTGAATCACTGTTTTCAGCGACGATAACAACCCAATTTATTTCATCACTAGTTTCATTAGTCGTTTCATCACTGCTTACATTATAGAATACATCGCATTTTATCGTAAGTAGTTTTATCGAAGGTTAAATAACTGTTTTCAGCGAAGATTACAAATCATTTTATTTCATCACTAGTTTCATCAGTCGTTTCATCGCTGTTTTCATCATAGATTACATCGCATTTTATTGTTAGTAGTTTGATTGAAGGTTAAATCACTGTTTTCAGCGAAGATTACAACCCAAGTTATTTCATCACTAGTTTCATCAGTCGTTACATTATTTCTTTCATCATAGATTACATCGCATTTTATCGTCAGTAGTTTGATCGAAGGTTTAATCACTGTTTTTAGCGAAGATTACAACCCATTTTATTTCATCACTAGTTTCATCAGTCGTTTCATCACTGCTTTCATCATAGATTACATCGCATTGTATCGTCAGTAGTTTGATCTAAGGTTAAATCACTGTTTTCAGCGAAGATTACAACCCAATTTATTTCATCACTAGTTTCATCAGTCGACTCATCACTGCTTTCATTATAGAATACATCGCATTTTATCGTAAGTAGTTTGATCGAAGGTTAAATCATTGTTTTCAGCGAAGTTAACAACCCAAATTATTACATCACTAGTTTCATCAGTAGTTTCATCACTGCTTTCATCATAGATTACATCGCATTTTATCGTTAGTAGTCTGATCGAAGGTTAAATCACTGTTTTCAGCGAAGATAACAACCCAATTTATTTCATCACTAGTTTCATCAGTCGTTTCATCACTGCTTTCATCATATATTACATCACATTTTATCGTCAGAAGTTTGATCGATGGTTGAATCACTGTTTTCAGCGACGATAACAACCCAATTTATTTCATCACTAGTTTCATTAGTCGTTTCATCACTGCTTACATTATAGAATACATCGCATTTTATCGTAAGTAGTTTTATCGAAGGTTAAATAACTGTTTTCAGCGAAGATTACAAATCATTTTATTTCATCACTAGTTTCATCAGTCGTTTCATCGCTGTTTTCATCATAGATTACATCGCATTTTATTGTTAGTAGTTTGATTGAAGGTTAAATCACTGTTTTCAGCGAAGATTACAACCCAATTTATTTCATCACTAGTTTCATCAGTCGTTTCATCACTGCTTTCAAATAGAATACATCGCATTTTATCGTAAGTAGTCTGATCGAAGGTTAAATCACTGTTTTCAGCGAAGATTACAACCCAATTTATTTCATCACTAGTTTCATCAGTCGTTACATTATTTCTTTCATCATAGATTAGATCGCATTTTATCGTCAGTAGTTTGATCTAAGGTTTAATCACTGTTTTTAGCGAAGATTACAACCCATTTTATTTCATCACTAGTTTCATCAGTCGTTTCATCACTGCTTTCATCATAGATTACATCGCATTGTATCGTCAGTAGTTTGATCTAAGGTTAAATCACTGTTTTCAGCGAAGATTACAACCCATTTTATTTCATCACTAGTTTCATCAATCGTTTCATCACTGCTTTCATTATAGAATACATCGCATTTTATCGTAAGTAGTTTTATCGAAGGTTAAATCACTGTTTTCAGCGAAGATTACAACCCATTTTATTACATCACTAGTTTCATCAGTCGTTACATTATTTCTTTCATCATAGATTACATCGCATTTTATTGTCAGTAGTTTGATCGAAGGTTAAATCACTGTTTTCAGCGAAGATTACAACCAAATTTATTTCATCACGAGTTTCATCAGTCGTTTCATCACTGCTTTCATTATAGAATACATCGCATTTTATCGTAAGTAGTTTTATCGAAGGTTAAATCACTGTTTTCAGCGAAGATTACAACCCAATTTATTTCATCACTAGTTTCATCAGTCGTTACATTATTTCTTTCATCATAGATTACATCGCATTTTATCGTCAGTAGTTTGATCGAAGGTTTAATCACTGTTTTTAGCGAAGATTACAACCCATTTTATTTCATCACTAGTTTCATCAGTCGTTTCATCGCTGCTTTCATCATAGATAACATCGCATTTTATCGTTAGTAGTTTGATCGAAGGTTAAATCATTGTTTTCAGCGAAGCTTACAACCCAAATTATTACATCACTAGTTTCATCAGTAGTTTCATCACTGCTTTCATCATAGATTACATCGCATTTTATCGTTAGTAGTCTGATCGAAGGTTAAATCACTGTTTTCAGCGAAGATTACAACCCAATTTATTTCATCACTAGTTTCATCAGTCGTTTCATCACTGCTTTCATTATAGAATACATCGCATTTTATCGTAAGTAGTTTTATCTAAGATTAAATCACTGTTTCCGGCGAACATTACAACCCAAGTTAATTCATCACTAGTTTCATCAGTCGTTTCATCGCTGTTTTCATCATAGATTACATCGCATTTTATTGTTAGTAGTTTGATTGAAGGTTAAATCACTGTTTTCAGCGAAGATTACAACCCAATTTATTTCATCACTAGTTTCATCAGTCGTTTCATCACTGCTTTCATTATAGAATACATCGCATTTTATCGTAAGTAGTTTTATCGAAGGTTAAAACACTATTTTCAGCGAAGATTACAACCCATTTTATTTCATCACTAGTTTCATCAGTCGTTTCATCACTGTTTTCATCATAGATTACATCGCATTTTATTGTTAATAGTTTGATCGAAGGTTAAATCACTGTTTTCAGCGAAGATTACAACCCATTTTATTTCATCACTTGTTTCATCAATCGTTTCATCACTGCTTTCATTATAGAATACATCGCATTTTATCGTAAGTAGTTTTATCGAAGGTTAAATCACTGTTTTCAATGAAGATTACAACCCATTTTATTTCATCACTAGTTTCATCAGTCGTTTCATCGCTGCTTTCATCATAGATAACATCGCATTTTATCGTTAGTAGTTTGATCGAAGGTTAAATCATTGTTTTCAGCGAAGTTTACAAACCAAATTATTACATCACTAGTTTCATCAGTAGTTTCATCACTGCTTTCATCATAGATTACATCACATTTTATCGTTAGAAGTTTGATCGATGGTTGAATCACTGTTTTCAGCGACGATTACAACCCAATTAATTTCATCACTAGTTTCATTAGTCGTTTCATCACTGCTTACATTATAGAATACATCCATTTTATCGTAAGTAGTTTTATCGAAGGTTAAATAACTGTTTTCAGCGAAGATTACAAATCATTTTATTTCATCACTAGTTTCATCAGTCGTTTCATCGCTGTTTTCATCATAGATTACATCGCATTTTATTGTTAGTAGTTTGATTGAAGGTTAAATCACTGTTTTCAGCGAAGATTACAACCCAATTTATTTCATCACTAGTTTCATCAGTCGTTTCATCACTGCTTTCAAATAGAATACATCGCATTTTATCGTAAGTAGTCTGATCGAAGGTTAAATCACTGTTTTCAGCGAAGATTACAACCCAATTTATTTCATCACTAGTTTCATCAGTCGTTACATTATTTCTTTCATCATAGATTAGATCGCATTTTATCGTCAGTAGTTTGATCTAAGGTTTAATCACTGTTTTTAGCGAAGATTACAACCCATTTTATTTCATTACTAGTTTCATCAGTCGTTTCATCGCTGTTTTCATCATAGATTACATCGCATTTTATTGTTAGTAGTTTGATTGAAGGTTAAATCACTGTTTTCAGCGAAGATTACAACCCAATTTATTTCATCACGAGTTTCATCAGTCGTTTCATCACTGCTTTCATTATAGAATACATCGCATTTTATCGTAAGTAGTTTTATCTAAGGTTAAATCACTGTTTTCAGCGAAGATTACAACCCAATTTATTTCATCACTAGTTTCATCAGTCGTTACATTATTTCTTTCATCATAGATTACATCGCATTTTATCGTCAGTAGTTTGATCGAAGGTTTAATCACTGTTTTTAGCGAAGATTACAACCCATTTTATTTCATCACTAGTTTCATCAGTCGTTTCATCGCTGCTTTCATCATAGATAACATCGCATTTTATCGTTAGTAGTTTGATCGAAGGTTAAATCATTGTTTTCAGCGAAGCTTACAACCCAAATTATTACATCACTAGTTTCATCAGTAGTTTCATCACTGCTTTCATCATAGATTACATCGCATTTTATCGTTAGTAGTCTGATCGAAGGTTAAATCACTGTTTTCAGCGAAGATTACAACCCAATTTATTTCATCACTAGTTTCATCAGTCGTTTCATCACTGCTTTCATCATATATTACATCACATTTTATCGTTAGAAGTTTGATCGATGGTTGAATCACTGTTTTCAGCGACGATTACAACCCAATTAATTTCATCACTAGTTTCATTAGTCGTTTCATCACTGCTTACATTATAGAATACATCGCATTTTATCGTAAGTAGTTTTATCGAAGGTTAAATAACTGTTTTCAGCGAAGATTACAAATCATTTTATTTCATCACTAGTTTCATCAATCGTTTCATCGCTGTTTTCATCATAGATTACATCGCATTTTATTGTTAGTAGTTTGATTGAAGGTTAAATCACTGTTTTCAGCGAAGATTACAACCCAATTTATTTCATCACTAGTTTCATCAGTCGTTTCATCACTGCTTTCAAATAGAATACATCGCATTTTATCGTAAGTAGTCTGATCGAAGGTTAAATCACTGTTTTCAGCGAAGATTACAACCCAATTTATTTCATCACTAGTTTCATCAGTCGTTACATTATTTCTTTCATCATAGATTAGATCGCATTTTATCGTCAGTAGTTTGATCTAAGGTTTAATCACTGTTTTTAGCGAAGATTACAACCCATTTTATTTCATCACTAGTTTCATCAGTCGTTTCATCGCTGTTTTCATCATAGATTACATCGCATTTTATTGTTAGTAGTTTGATTGAAGGTTAAATCACTGTTTTCAGCGAAGATTACAACCCAATTTATTTCATCACGAGTTTCATCAGTCGTTTCATCACTGCTTTCATTATAGAATACATCGCATTTTATCGTTAGTAGTCTGATCGAAGGTTAAATCACTGTTTTCAGCGAAGCTTACAACCCAAATTATTACATCACTAGTTTCATCAGTAGTTTCATCACTGCTTTCATCATAGATTACATCGCATTTTATCGTTAGTAGTCTGATCGAAGGTTAAATCACTGTTTTCAGCGAAGATTACAACCCAATTTATTTCATCACTAGTTTCATCAGTCGTTTCATCACTGCTTTCATCATATATTACATCACATTTTATCGTTAGAAGTTTGATCGATGGTTGAATCACTGTTTTCAGCGAAGATTACAACCCAATTTATTTCATCACTAGTTTCATCAGTCGTTTCATCACTGCTTTCAAATAGAATACATCGCATTTTATCGTAAGTAGTCTGATCGAAGGTTAAATCACTGTTTTCAGCGAAGATTACAACCCAATTTATTTCATCACTAGTTTCATCAGTCGTTACATTATTTCTTTCATCATAGATTAGATCGCATTTTATCGTCAGTAGTTTGATCTAAGGTTTAATCACTGTTTTTAGCGAAGATTACAACCCATTTTATTTCATTACTAGTTTCATCAGTCGTTTCATCGCTGTTTTCATCATAGATTACATCGCATTTTATTGTTAGTAGTTTGATTGAAGGTTAAATCACTGTTTTCAGCGAAGATTACAACCCAATTTATTTCATCACGAGTTTCATCAGTCGTTTCATCACTGCTTTCATTATAGAATACATCGCATTTTATCGTAAGTAGTTTTATCGAAGGTTAAATCACTGTTTTCAGCGAAGATTACAACCCAATTTATTTCATCACTAGTTTCATCAGTCGTTACATTATTTCTTTCATCATAGATTACATCGCATTTTATCGTCAGTAGTTTGATCGAAGGTTTAATCACTGTTTTTAGCGAAGATTACAACCCATTTTATTTCATCACTAGTTTCATCAGTCGTTTCATCGCTGCTTTCATCATAGATAACATCGCATTTTATCGTTAGTAGTTTGATCGAAGGTTAAATCATTGTTTTCAGCGAAGCTTACAACCCAAATTATTACATCACTAGTTTCATCAGTAGTTTCATCACTGCTTTCATCATAGATTACATCGCATTTTATCGTTAGTAGTCTGATCGAAGGTTAAATCACTGTTTTCAGCGAAGATTACAACCCAATTTATTTCATCACTAGTTTCATCAGTCGTTTCATCACTGCTTTCATCATATATTACATCACATTTTATCGTTAGAAGTTTGATCGATGGTTGAATCACTGTTTTCAGCGACGATTACAACCCAATTAATTTCATCACTAGTTTCATTAGTCGTTTCATCACTGCTTACATTATAGAATACATCGCATTTTATCGTAAGTAGTTTTATCGAAGGTTAAATAACTGTTTTCAGCGAAGATTACAAATCATTTTATTTCATCACTAGTTTCATCAATCGTTTCATCGCTGTTTTCATCATAGATTACATCGCATTTTATTGTTAGTAGTTTGATTGAAGGTTAAATCACTGTTTTCAGCGAAGATTACAACCCAATTTATTTCATCACTAGTTTCATCAGTCGTTTCATCACTGCTTTCAAATAGAATACATCGCATTTTATCGTAAGTAGTCTGATCGAAGGTTAAATCACTGTTTTCAGCGAAGATTACAACCCAATTTATTTCATCACTAGTTTCATCAGTCGTTACATTATTTCTTTCATCATAGATTAGATCGCATTTTATCGTCAGTAGTTTGATCTAAGGTTTAATCACTGTTTTTAGCGAAGATTACAACCCATTTTATTTCATCACTAGTTTCATCAGTCGTTTCATCGCTGTTTTCATCATAGATTACATCGCATTTTATTGTTAGTAGTTTGATTGAAGGTTAAATCACTGTTTTCAGCGAAGATTACAACCCAATTTATTTCATCACGAGTTTCATCAGTCGTTTCATCACTGCTTTCATTATAGAATACATCGCATTTTATCGTAAGTAGTTTTATCGAAGGTTAAATCACTGTTTTCAGCGAAGATTACAACCCAATTTATTTCATCACTAGTTTCATCAGTCGTTACATTATTTCTTTCATCATAGATTACATCGCATTTTATCGTCAGTAGTTTGATCGAAGGTTTAATCACTGTTTTTAGCGAAGATTACAACCCATTTTATTTCATCACTAGTTTCATCAGTCGTTTCATCGCTGCTTTCATCATAGATAACATGGCATTTTATCGTTAGTAGTTTGATCGAAGGTTAAATCATTGTTTTCAGCGAAGTTTACAACCCAAATTATTACATCACTAGTTTCATCAGTAGTTTCATCACTGCTTTCATCATAGATTACATCGCATTTTATCGTAAGTAGTTTTATCGAAGGTTAAATCATTGTTTTCAGCGAAGTTTACAACCCAAATTATTACATCACTAGTTTCTTCAGTAGTTTCATCACTGCTTTCATCATAGATTACATCGCATTTTATCGTTAGTAGTCTGATCGAAGGTTAAATCACTGTTTTCAGCGAAGATTACAACCCAATTTATTTCATCACTAGTTTCATCAGTCGTTTCATCACTGCTTTCATCATATATTACATCACATTTTATCGTTAGAAGTTTGATCGATGGTTGAATCACTGTTTTCAGCGACGATTACAACCCAATTAATTTCATCACTAGTTTCATTAGTCGTTTCATCACTGCTTACATTATAGAATACATCGCATTTTATCGTAAGTAGTCTGATCGAAGGTTAAATCACTGTTTTCAGCGAAGATTACAACCCAATTTATTTCATCACTAGTTTCATCAGTCGTTTCATCACTGCTTTCATCATATATTACATCACATTTTATCGTTAGAAGTTTGATCGATGGTTGAATCACTGTTTTCAGCGACGATTACAACCCAATTTATTTCATCACTGGTTTCATCAGTCGTTTCATCACTGCTTTCATCATAGAATACATCGCATTTTATCGTAAGTAGTTTTATCGAAGGTTAAATCACTGTTTTCAGCGAAGATTACAACCCATTTTATTTCATCACTAGTTTCATCAGTCGTTTCATCACTGTTTTCATCATAGATTACATCGCATTTTATCTTTAGAAGTTTGATCGATGGTTAAATCACTGTTTTCAGCGAAGATTACAACCCAATTTATTTCATCACTAGTTTCATCAGTCGTTTCATCACTGCTTTCATTATAGAATACATCGCATTTTATCGTAAGTAGTTTTATCTAAGATTAAATCACTGTTTCCGGCGAACATTACAACCCAAGTTAATTCATCACTAGTTTCATCAGTCGTTTCATCGCTGTTTTCATCATAGATTACATCGCATTTTATTGTTAGTAGTTTGATTGAAGGTTAAATCACTGTTTTCAGCGAAGATTACAACCCAATTTATTTCATCACTAGTTTCATCAGTCGTTTCATCACTGCTTTCATTATAGAATACATCGCATTTTATCGTAAGTAGTTTTATCGAAGGTTAAAACACTATTTTCAGCGAAGATTACAACCCATTTTATTTCATCACTAGTTTCATCAGTCGTTTCATCACTGTTTTCATCATAGATTACATCGCATTTTATTGTTAATAGTTTGATCGAAGGTTAAATCACTGTTTTCAGCGAAGATTACAACCCAATTTATTTCATCACTAGTTTCATCAGTCGTTTCATCACTGCTTTCATCATAGATTACATCGCATTTTATCGTTAGTAGTTTGATCGAAGGTTTTATCACTGTGTTAAGCGAAGTTTACAACCCATTTTATTTCATCACTTGTTTCATCGGTCTTTTCTTCATTGCTTTCATCATAAATTACATCGTATCTTATCATTATTCACTTTTGTTCACATTCATTCATTCAATCATTATTCACATTCCCGATTAACTCTTTGGAATGGAGCTATTATCTTTTTGTCAAGAATTTGAATACACATGTGCAGACATCGAAATTTTACCTGTGGATTCTTACACATATATCAGTGACGCACACAGTACCACCAGGTGGTTAGACCATTGTCTAGTTACAAAAAATATTTTGAAGCAAATTGTCGGTATGAAAATACACTACAATATAGATTGGACAGATCACGGCCCTCTCGAGCTAATCTTACAAACGGGAGGGATAGCAAAAATGGAAGTATTTAATTCTGTATTGAGAGATCCAGCGTTATGGAATCCGAATAATATATGGGAAATCGGACAATATAACTCATGCTCGCAAAGCTGTCTCATCAAAATCAGGTCAAAAAATACATTTCCTGGGGACGGTGGCAACCCTGTACCCAACAAAATAAAATACCTCTATGGGAGTATAGTAGAAGCCCTACGAAGCAGTGCCATATCTGTATTTACGAAGTGTATAACCCAAAAACATAAGCAAGTATGTGGGTGGAATGAATTTGTAGCGGACAAATACGACGAATCTAGGCAAGCGATGCACACATGGCTAATTAACGGGAGACCGCGCGAGGGTCCTGTTGCAGAGGATAGAAGAGCAAAGCGTGCTGCCTTTAAAACAGCACTTAAACAATGCCAAAAGAACTCGACTCAACTTCAGATGGATAAAATAGCAGGAGATTTAGATAATCGGGACTTCAAAAAATTTTGGAATAAGTCTAATAAACTGTTAAACTTGCGCTGTAAAATCTCGTGTAACTTAAACGGAGAGACGAATCCGGAAGTAATTGCAAACATTTTTAAAGAACACTTCGCAACTACCACGCCGATTATCGATTCAAACGAAACGCATTTGACTGCTTATGATGATATCGGTCCCATCGTCACAACTAACATGATAACATCGGCTATTAGTAACATGAAATCTGGAACGTCTGCGGGGCACGACGGTTTAAGCATAGAACACGTCAAACATGCAGGGGCAGCGATTATCGAACTACTGGCAACACTGTTCACCGATATTATAAAGAGTGGCTATCTACCTAAAGACATGACAAAAACAATTATCATACCGATAATAAAATCGAAACTGACAGATATAACTCTACAGGAAAACTACAGACCAATATCCATCGCCACGGCCATCGCTAGAATATTTGAACGAGTACTCTTGGACCAAGTCGGATCCCACATGAAAACTAAAGACAATCAGATGGGTTTCAAGAGAGAGTGCTCTACGGACTCGGCTATATATTGCGTAAAACGGACGTTGGAATACTACAAGAAGAAGAAAACAACTACCTATGCATGCTTTCTGGACCTTAGTAAGGCTTTCGACCGTGTTTCCCACCCCTTATTATGGAATAAACTAAAGGAAAGAGGTATACCATGGAAAGTGGTAAAAATTCTCGAAACTTGGCATTGTCAACAGGAAAACCTTGTTAAGTGGAAAGATGGATTTTCAGAACCTTATTACCTGAAAAGCGGGGTCAGACAGGGAGGATGTATGTCCCCAGTACTGTTTAACATATACATGGATGAACTAACCCACAGGTTAAACAATGCTGGAGTGGGCTGCCACATAGGAGGAGAATGTGTCAACAATATGAGCTACGCAGACGATATGGTTTTGATGGCACCGTCAATAAGGGGATTACGAATCCTCCTGAAAATCTGTGAAGAATTCGCACACGAAACCAACATGATTTATAATGCGAAAAAGACAGCACTGTTGGTCATAAAACACGGGGAAGGCCCAAAAAATATTCCACCCGTCTTTCTGAACGGTGAGCTTCCGAAAATAATAGAATCTACAAAGTATCTAGGACATGTCATCAATAACAAATTAACGGATGATGAAGACATCGACAGGCAGAGGAGAGTACTTAGCATAAAATGCAATATGCTCAGCAGAAGATTTCGTCTTTGCAGTCCACGGGTAAAAAGGATGCTCTTCATAGCCTTTTGTACCACCCTGTACACGTGCGAGCTCTGGGCAAATTTCAAAAAAAGGACCATGGAAAGGCTTCGGGTGCAATATAATAACACATACTGTCTAATGTTCGGACTTCCCAGGTACTGTAGTGCCACTTCAATGTTCACAGAAGGGAGAGTGCCAGGATTCGAAGCTCTATTAAGAACTAGGATTGCAGGACTGAGGGGAAGGATAAGCCACTCCAGTAATATCCTCATCATGGAAGCCCGTCTGATTCCAGGATCGAGCATAGATGAATATTGGAGAAAAAAAAACTGGCTCCTACAATCTGAGATCCGATGGAACAACAAGAGCCTGATTAAATACTACTATATTTTTTGTGAATAGTGTTTCTAATGATGCTTTTCTTTTTTTATTATTTATTTTGTTAACTTTTATCTTTTTATTTAGTCATAATAACATATGTAATTATACCCTATATGGGATGTGTGGGATTGCACTCCCCTCCCCACATCCTGGAATAAAGACCTTATTATTATTATTATTATTATCATCACTAGTTACATCGTAGGTTAAATCACTGTTTTCGGCGAAGATTACAATCCAATTTATTTCATCACTAGTTCCGTCAGTCGTTTCATCACTCCTTTCATCATAGTAATCTAATCGCATTTTATCGTTAGTAGTTTGATCGAAGGTCAAATCACTGTTTTCAGCGATGATTACGATGCATTTTATTTCATCATTAGTTTCATCGGTCCTTTCATCACTCCATCGTCAAAGATGATATCGCATTTTATCATCTCTAGTTTTATCGCAGGTTTTGTCACTGTTTTCAGCGAAGATTACAACCCATTTTATTTCATCACTAGTTTCATCGGTCGTTTCATCGCTGCTTTCATCAAAGATAACATCGCATTTTATCATCACTAGTTTCATCGCAGGCTTATTCACTGTTTTCAGCGAAGATTACAACGCATTTTATTTCATCACTAGTTTTATCACTAAAGTATCATTTTTGAAAAAAATCATCATTCTTACATCTCAAGGTTTGGGGTTGAAAGTTGCATAGCAATGCATGCCGGGAGCTCACATGTTTTATATATTAATGTATTATTAATTTGTTTCCTGACAAATATGTTATTTTTATTTGTTTATTGACAAAACATCTAATTTGTTTACCTCAAACTTAACCTATCATCTTTTTCATCTCAGGCATCTGTCATTTCATTAATTTCAATAATTCCATTAATTTCATGACTTTCATTAATTTCATTTCTTTCATTTATTACTTTAACCTCATTAATCTTTTAAAATTTAATTAATTTCATTTGTTTCAATCATTTCACTATTTTCATTTGTTTAATTCGTTTCATTTGTTCCATTAGTTTCATTTGTTTCGCTCTTTTTGTTCGTTTCGTTCATTTCGTTTGTTTCGTTTGTTTTGCTTGTTTCATTTGTTTTGTTCGCTTCATTCATTTAATTATTTTAATTCCTTTCGTTTGTTTCTTTCATTCCATTAATTTCAATCCTATCGTTCTTTTCAATTTTTTCATGCATTTCATTCATTTCATCTGTTTAATTTGTTTCATTCATTTCATTCGTTCCATTAGTTTCATTCAATTCGATCATTTTATTCTTTTCATTTGTTTCTTTTGTTTCATTGGTTTCTTTTTTTGTGGTTTCGTTTATTTCATTGGCTTCATTCGTTTCATTCCGTTTCATTCGTTTCTTTCGTTTCATTTGATTCTTTCGTTTCATTTCTTTTGTTCGTTTCATTTGTTTTGTTTGTGTCGCTATTTTCGTTTGTTTAATTTGCTTAATTCTTTCAATTTGTTCAATTTGTTTCATTTGTTGCATTCCTTTCATTCGTTGCATTGGTTTAATTTGTTTCACTCTTTTCATTCATTTCGCTCTTTTCATATGTTTCATTTGTTTCATTCGTTCAATTCGTTTCATCAGTTTTATTTATTTCGCTTATTTTTTTCTTTTGTTTAGTTCTTTTCATTCGTTTCGTCCGCTTCACTTTTTTCATTTGTTTCGTTTTTTCTTATTTTCAATCGTTCCATTAGTTTCATTCATTTTGCTCCTTTCGTTCGTTTTTTTTTCGTTTCTCTCTTTTCATTTGTTTCATTATTTTTATTTGTTCCATTGGTTTCATTCCTTTCGCTCCTTTCATTTGTTTCATTGGTTTCATTCGTCCATTAGTTTAATTTGTTTTGCTCCTTTTGTTCGTTTCGTTCATTTCGTTTGTTTCGCTCATTTCATTTGTTTCATTCGTTCCATGCATTTAATTCTTTTCGTTCTTTTAATTTGTTTCATTCGTTCCATTAGTTTCATTCGTTTCGCTCCTTTTGTTAATTTCATTCGTTTTGCTCTTTTCATTAGTTTCGTTTATTTAATTTGTTTCATTCGTTCCATTAGTTTCATTCAATTCGCTCCTTTTGTTCATTTCGCTCTTTTCATTAGTTTAGTTTATTTTATTTGTTTCATTCGTTCCATTAGTTTCATTGGTTTCGCTTCTTTCATTCATTTCATTCGTTGTTTCAAAGGCAAATTGTATATTAGTCAAGATGGTCTCCGTGGTCGAGGACAAGGCTCTCAACTAAAATTAGGAGGGTGCGGATTCAAATCCCGTTTCTTAAAATGGCTCCTCTCCCTTTCCCTTCTTTCTCCGCTCCCTTCAGCCTTCCCACACACCTCAATTGGAATGATTTAGTCGCACTGACCCATTTGGGACCCTCGTACGGTATTTTCATAAAACTAGATAAAATAAATAAAAGAACTTTTGTTTATTTGAGTGTGAAAAAGGTTAACTTTATTGTTTAAAATTTAAAAATACAATTTCAGTAATTTATTACAGGTCAACACTTGTAACATAGTTGAAGAGATAACCGATAGAAGTGTATTGGGCATGTTTGTATAACCGAAGTAAATTCAATTTACTCTTATTTCTGATAAAATTGATGGTACATAAAACAATGAGTAACTATTGCTTGAGCAGAAAGGCTATTCCCTAAAATTTGTGATAAGAGATCGTTCTCCCGCGAGAAGTGCTGTCAGATTTGTGTGATTTTCTACAGCTGTTATTTGCTTTTTCTATCGGCTGATGTCAAAATTTCAACTGTGAGCTGTCACGTATTTTAGTTTGGGTCGTTTTAAACACGAATTCCTGCAAGTACGCATGATTATTTATTCATTTAACAGCTGCAAAAAATCACACAAATCTGACAGCACTTCTCGCGGGAGAACGATCTCTTATCACAAATTTTAGGGAATAGCCTTTCATTGACCTATCTGCATGCATAATTTCATTGATCTGTCTGTACTCATAATTTCATTGACCCGTCTGCAAGCATAATTTCATTGCCCTGTCTGTATACCGTATAATTTAGTTGACATGTCTTGAAATGTCCTCAAATGAATGAATTCATTGTTTTGATTTATTAAATTGATGTCATTGACCTTTCAAAATGTATAGTTTCATTGACCTGTCTTTATGTATAACTTAATTGACCTGTCTGTATAATTTCCTTGATCTATCAATATGTTTAAATTTATTGACTGCCTACAGTGTGAATAATTTTATTGAACTATCTGTCCGTATGTATAATTTCATTGACCTGTTTATATATCTAAATATAATATATTTGGCCTGTCTATATTTATATAAATATATAATTTCTTTTATCTGTCCATATATGTGTTTAATTCACTTGACCTGTCTATAGATGTGTATTATTTCTTTGATCTGTATTTTTTACTGAAAAATAGAGAATTTGGGTTCCATTTATATAAATACTTTATGCAAAATATTATATATTGGTCAGATATCGGAAAATACTTATCAAAAAGAGAAACTCTTGTGACTGATAAGGGAGCCACATTCTTACTTGGGTTGTATGCTTTAATATATTTTTTATAAAATACTTAGAAATATTTATTTGTGAGTTTTTTTGGAAAAATTGTTTAATTTTATTTATTTGATCTGATTGGAAGTCAATATAGCGCAATTCAGAAGCAAGATTATTGTAGTTTTTTTATGGCTTGGTAAATTTAATGATTTTGCATTTGTTGTTTTAAAGTTAGGCGTAATACATTGATTTCGGCTGGTCTAAGTACTCCATCACGACACATTTTCCGCTTACTGTGATGGTTGTAGGAGATTTTCAACTTTTCATTTGAACCAATGAATAGTTTTTTGATCTCTCTATATGTACAATTTCTTTGACCTGTCTTTTTATGTATATAATTTCTTTGACCTGTCTTTATATAAGTATAATTTCTTTTACCTGTCTACATGCATTATTTTATTGGCCTGTTTAAATGCATATATAATTTCAGCAATCTGTTTAAATATATGAATAATGCCAGTGACCTGTTTAAGTGCATGATAATTTCATTGATCTGTTCAAATATATGTATAATTTCGTTGACCTGTTTAAATACGTGTATAATCTTATTGACCTGTTGAAATATATAAACATAATTAGATTGACCTGTTTAAATATATGTACAATATCATTGATCTGTTTAAATATATGTATAATTTCATTGACCTGTCTGGGGAATAGAAATCAAAAGTGAACTCAATTTTTGCTTAATTCTTTTAAAACTGATAAAACTATTAGAAATATCAAAATTATATCCGAGGCCCAGGCCTCAGAAGATGTTGTTTTACTAGTGACATCAGTTTTCTATAAATCATTAAAACTTGACAGTAAGTATAAAGGTTTTCATCTCCATAGGGTTCAAAGTTACTTCAAAATCTTCCATTTTTCCATTTTCTTTGACCTCGTTAACCTTCTGAGATCCCTGTGTAAATTTGTTGTCCTGCTCGAGGAAGACATTCCCCGCGAGCATGGTCTCTCGCACCGTTAGTACTTCGAAGTCCTTGAATATTCCTGCGATATTGACCGTAACGGGCTTTGACAGGTCTTCCGGATCGTCGGTCTTTTGCAAGAAATGTTCCAAGCGGATCAGAATTGTGTTGTCTTTCCACGGTTCCACGGTCAGGAGGTGAACGTTTTCGGGCAATTCAGCTTTTAGGCCCGTGAACTGAAAGAATTAAAAACGAATAAACACATTGAGAAGATTCATAAGGAAGAAAGGGAGAATATAATACGATACGGAATATAAAAGTAGATGTCGGGGACGCCCGAGGAAGACGTGGCTCGTTTAAGAGAACCAAATTCTTGAGTAGGGCCATGTCTAGAGTCAGAATAATAGAACAAGAAAAAACGGAAGAAAGGGAGAACATAAGATAATGGTAGAAGTCAGGGACGCCCGAGGAAGACATGGCATGATCAACTTGACAAAACTTTCAACACAATCAAAAAAGTTGGTTTTATAAAAGCCGTATATACAGATTTAGCAAAATTACTTAACGGGAATACCGCTTGGTCATAAATATGTATTAAACTTTAGGTCACTAGTTATAAGTCCTAAAACCCTTTCCTAACTCCACTCCAATTTTGAGTGACACTTGACATGGTGTAACACTTCTTTTTGGACAATTTTAAAATAGGAGGGATTTTTTCATAAAAAATTTGAATCACAATTGAAAGAATATTCTAGAACCCTTTCGCCTCTTCAATATTTTCAATAATTTTTATGGGTGAACTAATAACAATTTTATTTAAAAAAAAAATAAAAAATTAGGCAGTCCGCTCACGGAAAAACTGAAAAGAAACCAGTTGTCGACGCATTTGCAACCAACAAAATCGATATTTTTCTGATCTGACATGTCAAAACTTGACAGTTTGTGAGCCGCTACGATGTCAACCTGTCAACAATTCAACTTATTCCTTATTTATTCCCTGTCAATATCGGTTCGGATGTCAAGTGATATTATAAATTTACCTCATTTCTGGCTTTCTGCCATTCAGCAAATGTGAAGTCATCAGCGGGGGAGAACAGGGTAACAGGTTGAAGTTGGTTAGTCAAGATCAGTTGCCTCCTGTGAACGAGGCCTGCAAACAAACAAAAAAAAATACAATTGGATATACAAGGTGGCGCAAAATTAATCACCCTATCAGAAGATGTTATAATTTTAGCAAATGGCGTCGTACGTCAATCATATTTGACATTTGTGAACTAGACAGTTGCAGAATACAAACAGACAAGCAATGGAGCGCTATACTCCGCAAGAGCTTGAAATAATTGTGGATTAATTGCCATCCTCAATCTCTACAACGAAGAGGACGATTTTGTGTCGAAAGTCATCATGAGCGACGAGGCGCATTTCCACTTAAGACGTTACGTCAATAAGCAAAATCTTCGTCTCTGGGGTACTGAAAATCCGCGTGTGATGCACGAAGAGCCATTACATCCACTCAAAGCCAATGTGTGGTGCGGCATTCAAGCGGGAGGAGTGATTGAGCCGTATTTTTTTGAGGACGCCATCGGCAATACCGTCACTGTTACTGGCGAACGCTACAGGGTCATAATGAAAGACTTCTTACTGCCGGAATTGAATGAGCGGGGCTTAGTGAACATGTGGTTTCAACAAGACGGTGCAACCGCACACACAGCACGAGCCACAATGGATATTGTGAAGGAAGCGTTTCCTGATCGCGTAATCTCCCGTTTTGGCGATTTGGCATGGCCAGCAAGATCGCCCGCTTGAACCATCCCAGACTTGTTTCTTTGGGGCTAGTTGAAGTCGCCGGTTTATGCCAACGCGCCTCAGACAATCGCAGCCCTTAAGGAGAATATTCGACAGGAATGCGAACAGTTATCACCGGAAATCATGTGAAAAATCATGGATATGGGGACATGAAAATGCGATAAAACGGGCACAAATGTGTATCAACACTGGTGGCAGCCACTTGACTAATATCATCTTTTCCACTTAACAGAAAAAATTTTAAAGGTCCAAATAAAGATTTCCATCACTCAAAATCTTTTTTTTTATTTAGTAAAAAAGTTATTCAAAAACAAAATTGGATGATTAATTTTGCGCCACCCTGTATTAGGGCGAATTTTAAAGTGTAATAACTATTTTAGATCAATTCTTACTGCGAATTGGTTTAAATTATTAATAAAATAAAAAATATTTTTAATAAATTGAAGCTCTTCCTATCGTTTCCATTGAGTAAAATTAATATAGAAGTGTAATTTTAAGTTTAAAAAATATAAGCGTAAACTACAAATAATGTAGAGGGTCTTTCGTTAAGCGTTTCCTATCTTCAAATTTAAATAAAACAAAGTGTGTGTGAGATATCATCGAAATTTTTTATTCATTTGAAAGACCTATCGATGCCATTATATATGGAATATAACATTGTTCAAATGTCCGATTTTCCATGACTCTGGCGCATAAATCAGGCTGAATTTGACCGATGGCATGGGTTATGTTGTCTTTGAGGGCCGCTGTGGTTTGTGGCTTATTCGCATAGACCTGCGACTTAAGGAAACCCCACAAGAAAAAGTCTAACACGGTAAATTCGCGCGATCTCGGTAGCCAGTTCACATCACCTTCACATGAACTATCAAACATGTATATTTATCGATTTGTGGTGATGCTAGCAAGTAATGTGAACACCATTGATTATGTTGATAAGAAATCTTTATCTTTTTAACAAAATTCAGGCTTTCATGCCATTTCGACTAGTGTTGGAAGCCAATAATCATGGCGAATAAAGAAAAAAAGATCATGTTATACCTTTGTCCTGGATGCCGCCGACGTGAAGATAGTGTGTTCCTATTACTACCAGACCTTTGTCATCTTCTTTCTCGTTTAATGCTTCTCCTACTCCATAACCATCGTCATGAAGAAGTCGCCTGTGGACCTGCAAACATATCACATTATCATTAGACCTGAATTGATTGAAACTGATCAAAACGAATTAAGAATGATAATGATTGCGACTGATTGAGACTGATTTAGACTGATTGGGACTGATAGAAATATTGACAGAGACTCAATGAGAATGACTAAGACTGATTGAGTCTGACTGAGATTGGCTGAGACTGATTGATGTACATACGAGGGCTATTCGTAAAGGCTGTTCCAAGGTGCGGCAGTCGCAAGGAACGATTTTACAAGCGATCCAGTAGCACTGGCATAAAACCTGATTTCCATGCTAAATCCATGCCATGTTGCACTCTCTGCGACACTTAGTCTCCGCGTGGCAGCCGTTTGCGAGTTGTGAGTAATGCTCTGTATTTCATTTATAAATTTCTGCGGCTTCGGCATATTTGAATGACCTCATTGTTCTTGGATTATTCCTTGGTCTCTGGTGTCGTGTAGTGTACCCAGGTCTCGTCCCCAGCCACAATTGAGTCCAAGAATTCCTTGTAATCGATGTCATAGCACTCAAGGAATTCAGGCTTCGTCAACCAGTTGTTGTCTGTGATCTTTGGTGAGCATTTTTGGGACCCACCTTGCGCAGACCTTGTGGTATCCCAAATGTTCTGTTAAAATCCTGTCAATAGTGGTCTTACTGATATGACCATATCGCAGAGCTCCAAAAAAACGAATTACAGAGCATTATTCACACCTAGCGGGTGCGCAAGCGGAAGCTCCATCGCGAACGATTGTCACGCCGAGACTAAGCGTCACATGGAGTGCAGCGTGGTTAGCATTTGGCGTGGGGGAACCAGACTACTCGCCACTGTTGCCGGATTGCGCGTAAAACCGTTCCTCGCGCCCGCAGCACCTTGGAGATCTTATTTTACGGACAGCCCTCGTACACACTTATAGAACTTTCAAATATAACAAATAGATAGTACTGCATAGAAAAGTATTTATTTTTTTCAATTATTTCTGACTTTTACCCTTCAAGGGTGTTCTAGGCCATCATTTTAAATTACAGAGAAAGGAAAGGTGAATTTATGTATTAATATTATTTAAAAGTGCAAAATTTCAGAATTATATGAAGATTGGAGTCGAGTTCAGACTTAAAAGAGATGAGATGTTGTATGGAGGGGAAGTAATTTTAGATAACGCTTGATAGAAGAGAGGATATTTATTTAAAGGGGGACAACCAAAAAATATGTGATCTAAAGTTCCCACTTCTAGACCACAGAATGTGCAATCTGGGGAGTCAAGGACGTGAATTTTAAAATTTTAAACAAGTGAGAAGTAACAATGTCTGATTCTCATTCGAATAAGTGAGGAAATAGCTTTTTTGGAAAAATGGGAGAATTTTTGAAAGCACGGTTTTGATGGGATAGTCCTTTGTATGGAGGCGTAGCAGGCTCCCTTGGATTGGCTAGCAATGTTTCAAAACTCTGCCCAAACATTGCGGGATCTATCTTTGATGATGGAAAAAATATCAGATAGGGGAACACAGTTTATGAGGGTAGCAATAGGATTGGACGCTCCTTGTTTTGCCAAGGAATTCGCAATATTGTTACCCACTATGCAAACATGTCCAGGAATCCAAATAGATAAGTTAATTGTGCGAAATATTTAGATTTCTTATAACGTAATAATAAATTAAATTGAATTAAAATGTAAGCCACAAGCTTACCATAAGTTCCAACTCTCCATCCTTGAGGGAAGAGCCTCCCTGCGACCTGTCAGTGAGCACAGACAGGTCCAGATCGGTCTTGGTGTCGTGCATGGCTATCACAGATGTCACTGGGTAGTAGTTTCCTGCAATTTAATAAAAAAATATAATTAACCATTCTGACCTGTAAGCGTGTTTACACGACAATATAACAATAGCAGTCAAGTACAATAAGCGCCTTTTCACGTTAACGCGTGTGTTCCCACAGAAATCGTTATAACTCTGTTATTGTTCTAGTGACAACCCTAAAACAAAAAGGAGAAGATCCATATTGAATCAAGCTTCACACCTCTTTTCAAAGTTGTCCATAGAAGTACATAAAAAATACTTACTTTTTAGAAACAGTTTTCCCCCGCCAATCGCCTTTGTGCTGTTAGACGGTGACCGGACAACTCGGAATGAAACCAACTCAGAACCATCTCAGATAAGTCATTTAGAGAGTAAAAAAAATTTGTTGAATAGGTTACGTTAGGTTAGGATTATCGGCTAATTTAAAATTATTTTTTTCATAGTTTTTAATGACTTCAAGGAGGTGTTGAGTTGATTTTATTCTCAGTTGGCATGGAACCCTGTTAGACATTGTTAATTTTTTATTAAATATTCTTGTATGTAATGGTAAAAAAGTGAGGTGACAAAATTGTTTATTATACAATAGAATAAGTGTTTTTTTTTTACATAATCCGTGATTTTAGTACCATTTCCACATAAAAACATCAAGTGAGTCATTTTTACAATTTTTTTTTTGTTTGCATTCTAAATTTTAATATTTACAAATGTTTATATTTATTTTTAATATAACAATTTGAAAACTTTTTTCAAAACCTTCAAAAACAGTTTTTAGTATTTGGCTGCGTTCGGAAATGTTTCATTTATAGAGCTTTAATTGCGAAGCGGAAATAACACAAAGTTTTTATTAATCCGGCAGTTCGTTAAGACAAAAAACTTGCACAATCGCAAAATACCTGAGTGGTTAAAGAAAGGTGGATATCGAATACTACCGTTAATTTTTTTTACAGTAATTCGGTATACAAAAATTATATTATTATCGTGAAACCGCAACCTTTTGACGGCCGGCGTGGTCAAGGGGTAAGGGGCTATCCATAAATTACATCTATACTTAAGGGGGGGGGTAGAGAAGTGTGACATTGTTGTGACAAGGGGTATGGGGGGGTCATCAGCTCTATGACGTCATATGTAAAAATCAAAATATTTTTAATAAAAATAAAAAAAATTTATTTGAACTGCTGTTTTGATTATTTTTACATGTGAAATTACAAAATATGTGACGTCACACTAGGGGGGAGGTGGTCTCACAAATGTGACGATGTGTGACAGTTGTCTAAAACAACATTCAAAGAAACTGACAGAATTTTTTCATACATATATTTTGTTAAATAATAGAGACAGACGTGAAAATAAAAATTTTCGGAGCATATTTTGCGATTTTTTTCTATCGAGGGAATTTCATAAAATTTGCATTTTGGCATGGGCAATTTATAGATATTATTTTCAAAAATAACATACATTATTTAAAGAGCTTAAAAACTTCAAATGTTTAAGGGAGATATGTAAGAAATCGGTAGAAATTCGGGTAGCGGCGGCTCAAAGGTGACAGGTGACTTACCAGAGATAGGCTCTGAAAGTTTTACATCCCAAGTTGGCCTCTTATCCCTGACTCTCTTTAGTAACTGCCGCCCGTTGGAGTCAGTGTAGAATGTACCAGCTGTTTCCATTTTTGTGGAGAATCTAGAGATGACCTCTCTGCCTGCACTGCCTCTGTGAATAACCAAACAGTCCATATTAGATATCTGCTAATCACTGTAAAATCTTGCAGAAAGACAAGTGAATTTATTTCTACAAACTTCTTCTTCTGGTACCCTGTCCGTTCAATGGACGTTGGCTATAATGTTGGCTACGTGGACTTTGTTTAGTGCGGCCCGGAACAGCTCTTCAGTAGACTGGCCAAACCACTGTCTCAGGTTTTTCAGCAATGATATGCTCCTTCTTCCAATCTTTCCAACCTTTATGAGATGCAAGATTTATTTATTTATTTAAGGAACATAAACAGTCTTAGTAATACAAAAAACATAAGAGGATGATAAAAAGCAGACCAATTATTGATGTTCACAGATAGGTATTTAGAAACAAGACTAACTGAATGTAAACTAGAATATTTAAGAAAAATGAAAAAAAAAACAGAACTAAGCAGCAATTAAAAAAAATAATAATAGTACAAATCTGAATTCAACAAATGATAAACCAATACACAACAATAAAATAAGTGTGATTATCACTGAAATAGACTGCAAAATAGGTATTTGGTTTGGGAAGGGTAAGGGGAGGAGAGGGATAAGGGAAAGTTAAGGGAAAGTAATATAAAAATATCAGATACAATTAATTTAATTGACATGAATATGTGTTATTCGCACCTAGAATGTTATACAATGAAGTTCTGTAGCGACAGTAACTAGCGGTGAATATGTCAGCATGTGTGTCTATATTTGCAAATTTATTGTTATACTAGTTATATGTCCTTTACATAAATTCATTTTGATTGGAATTGGTGTTGGATCTATCAATATAGAAAAGGGTATTTTGTCTATATCGAATGGACGTGTGGAAATTTATTTTGTTTAGCAACTTCGGGCAGTCAACTTTTGAGTTGATAATTTTGTACAGGAGCATCTGATCAGCGACAAGCCTCCTGATCTCATACTTCTCAGGATGTCTCATTACATGTCCCAGATATTGAAGTTTTCGGATATTTTTTTTAATAACCACTGGAGCGATAGCGCATTTAAAAAATATTTTTTCTTAATAAGGACTTAATTTTAACCGTAAACAGCTGATCAGAAATTTTGCGTGAAAAAAATATTTTAAATATTTATTTTTAACATTGTTATAAAATAGTCTACGAAGTTCGAATTTGCGACATCCATGGTCATAATAGATAAAGCATTTTAATGGCTTCGTTTTAAGTCCAAAATAACAAACGTAGGAGCTACAAATATATTTTTTTAAATTTTTTGCCGAATCAAAGAGATAATTGCCTTTTTTTATCCTTTTTTATCCGAAAAGCAATTGGAGACATTTAAAATGGCGCCAATATATGGCAAAAATCGCTCCAGTGAATATCTTATATTTCTTTATTCATCCAAAACATCTTTATTGGTAACTCTGTCCATCCAGCTTATTTTAAGTATTTTTCTGTAGATCCACATCTCGAATTAAGTCGCCTTATCAGTTCTTTAGTAAGTGTCCATGCTTCCATTCCATAAAATAATACCGAAAACACGTTGCATCTGACCATTGGCACGACACATGCCATTAACAAAGTTAAATTAACACATGAACAGTACAAAAACATAAAGAATGTAATAGTGTAAATGCAAAGTAAAAAGTAAAAAGTACACGAAAGTATTAAGTAAAAATAAAAATTAAAAAGGTAAAAATAAATTAATTGATAGTGAAATGTGTAAACTGTAAAATATCTAAAAAATTAATAAAAATTACAAAATGTCTTGAATATAAAAATATGCGGGTAAAAATGTGGTGGAACGAAAATTATGATTTGCTTTGTGCTATCTACATTCTTACTGTAAAATCGCATTTCTGCCCGTTTAAATGTTTCTATAAACAGACTTGCGCATTTTTTTTTACATGAGCTCCACACAGGAGGCCCTGAGTAAAATAATTTCCCTCATGGCCTATGTCATCTTTGGGGATCCTGTGTGGAGGGTTTTTTTTTGGGAAAAGGAGGAGAGTTCTGGGAAGGAAAAGGGTTTAAGGGGTGGGTAGGAATCTGGGGTTCAGTGTATCCTGGTCGTCCGCCTCCAAGACCCGGACAAACCTCACCCCATGAACCTGGGCACCCCCGCTAAATCACCGAACGTAGCGAACCACTTGGGATGACCTATAGATTGGCATGGATTCCTTATTACATTAAAGCCAGTTTTGTGTTTGGGATGCAACAAAATAATCATTCGGCGGCTTCATTTCATAAGGCTGGTTGAGTAGAGGTGAAATTGCAATTGATGTCTGAAGAGCCGAAGAGACGCAGACGCCTATGCAAAGAGCCACAGATTCCGAACCCTGGCCTAGGATGAATGTATGTCTAGTTGACTGGATGACTAAATGACTAGATTGATGGGTGCTCACTTTATTGGGATTGGTCCCACCACCCACTGGAACTCCACGTGATTGCTGTTCTTGTAGATCCTGATGGTCTGAGATGCCCAGTCTGAGAACCTCTGGTTTATCTCCTCAACCAATGCTCCCTAAACATACAAAAACACGCTGAACAGAGAAATTTTTAATACCTAATTTGTTTTCTTGTGAATACCGCACAATAATCCAGACTGCTCCTGTCTGAAGCCAGTGAGACTATGGCATCCACAATTATCGTATATTGTGAGGCTGAAGTTAGTGGGGAAGAGAAGGAGATGGGAAATATCAATACGGAGAAGTACTTGGCTATTCAGATCTGTTCAATTCTGAATGATGGTGGTTAGGCATTGTATTATGTTTTTATTTTATTAGATTATTCGAAAAAAATAATTAATTTTTTATTTTTGCAAGAATGGTGATTATGGCGATCTTTACGTATTTTCAGAGACACTAAAACTTATTATTCAAAGAAACTGTTATTTCATCATGTTTGACCGAATGAACCAGAGATGTCACCCGCTTGTCCATTTGAAGAGATAATGCAGTTTTGAAATCAGTATCATCATCAGTATATTAATACGTGAAGCAAAAACTTTGTACCCCTTTTTACGAAAATTGCGCAGACGGAGGAGTATGAAATTTTGCACACTTATAGTTTATATAGAGAAGGAGTGCAGAATGCAATTTTTTTTTTAAATTACGCATAAAAAATATATTAAATTTAAATTAATTATGGTTGAATTTCGACGGCTGGGCTATCACTAGTAAAATATTGTCTTGTGATTTGAATATTTTTGCTATTCATTGTGATTTCTAATCTAGTTGTGTCAAGTTGACAACGCACTTGTGCATATTTATAAAAATCACAAAAATTATACTGTTTAATTTAATTGGATGGAAATTTACTGGGAGGCCTCCCCCACACATGTTGCAGAGATCGACAATTAAGGTCAGTGTTTCTGTTTTTCCTTTGAGGTTCTGCGAGATTGCTATTTTTTTGTAATATATGGTTCGCGCAAGGTAAAATCAATCATAATTTTTGAGTATTACGCTCAGAGAGTTCTACTCCCCAGACTCGCAAATTACAATACCTACATATCCAGATGGTCTTACACCAGAGCGATACTGATAGTATCTTCCACTCTAAAACATGCCGTAAATATACCACATATTATGTTTAATGAATAAATTGTGAAATAACACAAATCAATCAAATGAAATTATAAAATGAAATTGACTTGCGCACGCCGAGATTCAAACCCGCGACCTTCGGATTGCTAGTCGAGAGCCTTACCCCTCAACAACGGAGGCCGTCGTAAATGGCTTGTTTCAAATATATATTTATAAAATACAAAACAACATTGTTCACAAAACGCCTAAAAATTCCAAGCAGAAAAAGGTGCGAATAATTTTATCTTGCCCTAGCTCACCGTTCGTGAGATTTGCTGAGAAAAACATACAGAGTTATTGCTTTGGGGTTACATATAGACGGGAGGCCCAAAAAGGCGATTTTTCAATAATTTTTCATGAAAAGACTAATTCTAATTAGGTAATTGAAGAAATAAGCAAAATAATTTCGACAAAATGGCGGCTTCTCAAAAGAAAATCGATTTTTGACCAAAATTTTGGTCTCAAATCGTTTATAAAAAATATTTATTTTTCGGTGATTCTTGGTCTTCGATTAATAACTAAAAAGTATACTTAAGAAGCTTGTATTAAAATTTGAGACTGATTGGTTCAGCCGTTTCTGAGAAATCTTGGTCACCGACTTTATAAACACAGTTTTGAGAAAAAAGTCCTACTTTCAAATGCTCTGACACATTTTTACAAATATGCTTGTAACTTGGAAAATAATTGCCGGATTGACTTGAAATTTTCTGTGTGTACTTAAATATTTGTACATTATGAAAATGAACAAAAAAATATATTTTTTGAAAATTCTAACTGTATATAATCCTTTAAAAGTGATCAAAAAATACCTTTGAGAATGTGTTCTCTGGTTTGTCAGAAATGGAGTGGGCTCTTGTCAATTCTGGCCTAAATACGTACGCCCCGGAAGCTCTAAAACAAAAATAAAAAAATTTAAAGACTTCATTCATCGTTCAACAGGTCGTTGATAATAGACTCATGCCTCGTTAAACACCGGTTCTCGGCCCACTTGAGTATTTGGTGTAGTTGTGATAACCCATTTTTTGAGAATGTTACATTTAATGACAACGTTGTAATAGATTAAGGACGGGTTGTTTCAAATAATTTGACGGATTCGTCAAATATTTTAAGTTAATTTTCACATTCTGTGTAAGTTCTATTCAAGTTCTGTTATTATATCATTATAGACCAGGTGCTTCGTAAAACTTAAATAATCACAGAACTTTAACAGAACTTACTAACGTGAAAATTAACTTCAAACATTTGATGAATCCATAAAATTTTTTCAAACAACCTGTCCTAAGTTGTTACATTTGAGAAAAATGTTACATTTGATGACAATGTTACATTTGATGACAATGTTATATTTGATGAAAATGTTACATTTGACGCCATTTTTACATTTTATTACAATGTTACATTTGATGTAAATGTTACATTTGACGACAATGTTACATATTATCACAATGTTACATTTGACGACAATGTTACATTTGACGACATTGTTGCATTTTATTACAGTGTTACATTTTATTGCAATGTTATATTTGACGACAATGTTACATTTGATTACATTGTTTCATTTGACGACAATGTTACATTTGATTACAATGTTACATTTGAAGACAATGTTACATTTGATGACATTGTTACATTTTATTACAGGGTTACATTTTATTGCAATGTTAAATTTTACGACATTGTTACATTTGATGACATTGTTACATTTGTCGACAATGTTACATTTGATTACAATGTTACATTTGATGACAATGTTACGTTGGAATGTCGGTGAAATCCCAATCAAGTTTTTCAATAATTGTATAAAGTAGGTGGTTTCTTACTGGCCGGAACTTGCAGACGGATAGTAACGTAGTTCTTGCTTTAGAGCAATTGTAAGGTTCTTCTCGGCGATGTATAGTTCATTGACGAAACCGGTTTGTGGATCCACAGAAAGTCTGAGTTTCTGAAAAATGAATAGTAATTTATTTTTTTAATTAACTAGCGAGTTCCCAGCATGCCTTTAAATGCCATTTAATAAAGAAATTGTTTCTCCCTGAGTGTCCTTTCCCATTATTCCCGCCTCCCCTTCCCTCCCGTGACCCCTTCCCCTCATGCGTTCCCTCTCCAACTTCCCTGCCTTCCCTCTCCCCTCTCCCGCTCCCCCCGTCCCGCGAATCACCCTCCCGAGTTCCTCTCTCCCCCTTCCGCGCTCCATACATTCATACATTGGTATCTTGCTATCATTGGTATAAATCTAATCTCCTTCAACAGAAGCAATCTTCCGAACAGACCCTCCATTGATATGCTTGGTGTAACTATAAGTGACCAGCTCAGGTACGGGGGCTCCATCGAAGCCAGTGTTAAGTAAGCCTCTCAAAAACTGAGCGTAATGTACAGGGCCCGCAGATACTTTAATAGTACACAACTGCAAACCCTGTACAAATCGCAAGTGCGCCCCACGGTTGAATTTGGCAGCCACCTCTGGTCTGGAGCTCCAAAATACTTGAAAAATACCCTCGACTCTGTGCGGAAACGGGCGGTCCGTTTGATAGATTCTCCCACCTTAACGAACGGATTGCAATCTTTAGAGTACAGGCGTCGGGTGGGTATGCTATCCCCGTTCTACCGGTATTTCAATGGAAGATGCTCTGAGGAACTAGCGTCATTGATCCCTTCGGCACCGGTGCATAGTCGGGAGACACGCCAAATGCGCGCCCAACATATTTACACGGTTGACGTTTGTCATATGAGAACAGGTCGTTTTTTCAACTCGGCTGTGGAACGATTTCCTCCCTCCTACAACACGGGTCTCTTCAAGATCAATGTTCATTCCTTCCTCTCCTCAAAAAGACCCTCCACACAGCATCCCAGATGACATAGGCCCTGAGGGAAATTATTTTCATCAGGACCTCCTGTGTGGAGTTAATGTAAAAAAAATTAATGTATGGATTTAGTATATTTTGTTTTCATTTAGTTTCCTGGTACATTTAGTTTTCAAACAGATTGCGTGTCAGCTGACCTGTATATATAAAAACCTTCACAGGCAATAACTCACCAAAGATTAAAAAAAAAAAAAAAAATAATAATAAAAAAAATTAAAAATTAGTTGAAGATAATATTGTTAATTCTAAAATTTGATATATGAGATTGACTAATACGACGGTTTGACACTAGGTGGCAATGGCGAAATTGGTAAACGCATGTCCTGGAAAGACAAGAGGTTCTGGGTTTCGTGTCCCTGTTTCGATCATTATCTTTTTCTATTTTTCTGTGTCTTGTTCTCTTTCAAATTTTTATTTAGATTATTATTACTATTTTCTTCTTCAGTAATATTTATTCTACACTCTAGTACCTATATAATTATGAAAAAACTCCTACACCAAGCTCAAGAGCTCTCTTAATTTGCATAGAAATTCTTTAAAATGTATATTTCATAAATTTTTTTGCCATTATATTATGTAGGTAATAATAATAATAATAATTAATGTAAATAATAATGTAATGTAATGTTTTTATTTTAACTCTCTTGCGGAAAGATAAAAAAGCTTCAATATATTTTTTATTCAATTTTTTATGAGAAAAACTCTCTTTTTATAACTTTTGAAGGTTATTCCCATCAACGTAATATATCATTGAAGAAGAAGATAACACTTATAATCTAAATGAAAATATGATATATTACGTTGATGGGAATAACCTTCAAAAGTTATAAAAAGAGAGTTTTTCTCATAAAAAATTGAATATTCATTTAGACTTTCATAAAGTCAATAGTTCCATATGAATAAATTCGGATACATTTGTGGCGTTCATACAACTATTTTTCGCCACTCAAGAAATCGCGAGAAAAATCTGCAGCCGCCAGTACTTGCAAATTCACACTGCGCGCAGCACCTACCTATGCACGTATCGGCAGGCTATGTACTCGTGAGACCGGCTGCCCGACGAATAATAATATGCACCACCTTCGTGAAAGGTCAAGACTCAAGCGTGCATTCACGACTACAGTGACGAGTTAGTTCTAGCACCTTCCAGCGCACGTATTGCCAGCGAATGGAAAGTTACTCGGCCGCTCTCTCTTATACAAAGCGGCGCACTAAACAACAAACTTGTTCAGTTCAATCTCAACGGTCGCCTTTATATCTCGCCTCTCTACAGCAAACCATCGTGTAACTCGGAGTGCCTGGTGCATCAGCTCTCTTCCAGGGCAGCTTCCTTTGTGGACGTCACAAGGACTATCTGCCGGTGGCTCCACTCACCGAGTCACCGCCGCTCATCTACGCAACGCGCGTCGAGCAGCGGCCTGGAAGAAGAGGTCATCCTCCACCGCCACGGTGTCGAGCATCACGCTGGTGGCTCCACTCATCGAGTCACCACCGTTCATCACTCCAGGGCAGCTTCCTACGTGGACATCACCAGGACTATCTGCCGGTGGCTCCACTCACCGAGTCACCGCCGTTCACCTCCGCAAAGCGCGTCGAGCAACGGCCTGGACGATCAGGTCCTCTCCGCAACGAGCGTCGAGCAACACTCTGGTGACCTGCAGGCCCGTGGCCTGCTCCACCACAGCATCTCCGACCTGCTTCACCCATCATGACCGAGCACCCGCAATGCTTCACTCTACGGCACTTCACATCATTCACGACATCTTCATGTTACACCGACCGACCTCAGCTACGAAGCTCATGATACAATAAATTACTGGACTCGCAACCAACTCGGATGCCTTTCATTTCTCTCTCCGTCTCCGTCGACACGCGGAGTCGGTTCCCTCACATTTATCCGAGACGCTATTCAGGTTACAAACCAATTCTTAGAATGATTGTTTCCAATAAAAAGAGTAGTTGTCTATACTATGGAAAAAAGAACTAGTTGAAGATAATATTGTTGATTCTAAATATTTGAAATATGAGATTGACAAATATGACGGTTTGACAGAAGGTGGCAATAGCGAAATTGGATAACGCGCACGTCCCGGTTAGACGAGAGGTCTGGGTTCGAGTCCCAGTTGCGACCATTGTCTTTTTCTATTTTTCTGTGTCTTGTTTTCTTTCATATTTTCATTTAGATTATAAGTGTTATCTTCTTCTTCAATGATATATTTTTTATTGTTCATAATATTTACTGATTCGTGATAAAAATTAATCGAAAGGACTTACATCATTTCCAATGGAATTCTTATCAGAAGCTTCCTTATTCGTATTGAAGTGTTTATCATTCTCAGGTTCCAACTGCTTCTGGTTTCCTGATGAGGAGTTTACGTAGAAGGATCTGTACCCTAAAGCTGGCAGACCCTCAACTAGGAAGACCAGTTCTTCAGTGGCTTTAGAATGTCTAATCAATTGCTTGATGGTATTGGGTGATATTTTCACAGTCTGTGTTTGTATCTGTTTCCCTGGAATTTAAACATTATTGAAATTAAAACATTTGGAATAAAGGGCCTCAATTCACTGCAATTTTTTAATTACATCATCAAATTGGGATGCGTATACGTAATCATTCATCGAGCGCTTTTATTATTACCGTGACGACTTACGATTACGGTACGGTGAAGGCATAAAAAAGGCAATAAACGTATGTTTCTTATCACAATGATACTGGAGCTCTTTCAATACATTGACGATGATCACATAGGAAACTTCAAAAAAGTGCACTACAAAAATTAAACTCTTCCCCCTTCCATTACCCAGAAGACAATCTCTGTGTTGGAATCCGCACCTTAATTCATAAATTAACCGACTCTGGCAAAGAAATCGTGTTGGCTTGGATACCTAGTCACTGCGGTATCCCAGGAAATGAAAAGGCCGATTCATTGGCGAAAGATGCTATTATTTCCGGGGATATTTTATATAAATTTTTAAACCCTGATGACGTTTTCATAAAATTGAAAGAAAACATGATTTCCACATGGCAGAATCATTGGGTTGAATCTAGTAAAACAAAAGGATATAATTTTTTCACAATTGTACAGCCAACGATTCCTTCAAAACAGTGGTTTTCTAGACTCTCTTTGAACAAATTCTCAACATCTTCCATTTGCCGCATGCGGATAAGGCATTGCTGCCACAATGTTCACCTGACAAAAATTCATGTTAAGAATTTTGCGATGTGTGAATGTCGTCTTGGTAAAGAGGACCTCAATCATATTTTTTTCAGTAGCCCTATAAATAATTCATACAACCATTTCATCCCTCACCTAATCAGTTCAGGCATATTGCCCCCCTATAACATTGCATGTCTGTTATCTTCTGTGAATAAACGCGTTTATAAAGTCTTGACTAATTTCCTGAATATTAACAGCATCAATTTGTTACTCTGAGTTTAGTTTCATGTATTTATTTATTTATTTTATTTTTTATCCATAATAAATAATATCAACATATTTATTAATTTCCTGTTGCTTCCACTTGTTAAAAGTAATTATAATCATCTCGTATTGTAAGAATTTAGCGTATTATTATATAATGTAGATAGGTTCTTGTTATTGAAACTAAATTTGTAAATATTAACCCAAAATTACACTCACAAAAAAAATCATTAACTTGACACTGGCCAGAACACTCCATTGGGGTGAAAAGCAATGAAAAAATATATATATATGTTTGCAACTTTGCAAGCCAGAGACAATCACATAAATTTGTTAGTCGATTACGTATGGGATCGATTCTGTATGCCCAAAAGATATGCTCTTTGTTTATGCATTATCTTTTAACAGGTTTACGAAAAATAGAAGCAGCTTACCATCAGCATCTCGGACAACGTATTTTCCACCTGTAATTGGAATTCTGACGGAATGGTTGATTGCATGGCCAAGGGGATTATACAGTGTCACCTTGAAGGATAAAATACAATGTTATTGTCATTAGCATGCAAAAGATAAATTAAGATAAAAGTTATTATGCCACTACCTAAGGAGCCGAAGTTAAACAAGTCTCCTGGGCAAGGGAACTCATTAAATATCAGGGAACAATTAAAAGTACTGTCCCTGAATATTGAGGGAACATCTCACACGAGAAAACAGATGGAAAAGTGTACGACAAGTACAGGGGAAGGCAAATAAGGAAGACAAAAGGGGGTAAGCAGAAAAGAAACGGTAGAGTACATAAATAGACAAAGCAGAAAAATGAGATCAAGTTAGGTTAAATGATGAAAAAAGAGGAACAGCACAAGAGAAACAGCGGAGCAAGAGGTGGACAAAAATATACAAAACGGAAAAAAAGGTCAAATTAGGAGAAAGGATGACAAAAGTGGACAACACCAGAGAATGGTGGAGGAAAAAGGAGGACAAAAAAAAGACAAAGAAGGAAAAAGAGATCAAATTAGGAGAAAGGAAGACAAAGGAACAGGGGAGGAAAAAAGAGGACAAAAATAGACAAAGAAGGAGAAAGAGATCAAATTAAGATAAAGGAAGGCAAAGGGGACAGCACAAGAGAAACAGTGAAGGAAAAAGGAGGACCAAAATAGACAAAGAAGGAAAAAGAGGTCAAATTAGGAGAGAAGAAGACAAAGGAGGATAGACAAGAGAAACAGTGGAGGAAAAAGGAGGACCAAAATAGACAAAGAAGGAGAAAGAGGTCAAATTAGGAGAGAAGAAGACAAAGGAGGATAGCACAAGAGAAACAGTGGAGGAAAAAGGAGGACCAAAATAGACAAAGAAGGAGAAAGAGGTCAAATTAGGAGAGAAGAAGACAAAGGAGGATAGCACAAGAGAAACAGTGGAGGAAAAAGGAGGACCAAAATAGACAAAGAAGGAGAAAGAGGTCAAATTAGGAGAGAAGAAGACAAAGGAGGATAGCACAAGAGAAACAGTGGAGGAAAAAGGAGGACCAAAATAGACAAAGAAGGAGAAAGAGGTCAAATTAGGAGAGAAGAAGACAAAGGAGGATAGCACGAGAGAAACAGTGAAGGAAAAAGGAGGACCAAAATAGACAAAGAAGGAAAAAGAGGTCAAATTAGGAGAGAAGAAGACAAAGGAGGATAGCACAAGAGAAACAGTGGAGGAAAAAGGAGGACCAAAATAGACAAAGAAGGAGAAAGAGATCAAATTAGGAGAGAAGAAGACAAAGGAGGATAGCACAAGAGAAACAGTGAAGGAAAAAGGAGGACCAAAATAGACAAAGAAGGAAAAAGAGGTCAAATTAGGAGAGAAGAAGACAAAGGAGGATAGCACAAGAGAAACAGTGGAGGAAAAAGGAGGACCAAAATAGACAAAGAAGGAGAAAGAGGTCAAATTAGGAGAGAAGAAGACAAAGGAGGATAGCACAAGAGAAACAGTGGAGGAAAAAGGAGGACAAAAATAGATATAGAAGAAAAAGGAGGTCAGGTAAAAGGAGGTAGGGTAAAGGAAGACCAAGGTCAGGAGGACATTGAAAGCCATAGGAGGGCAGAGGAGGAAAGATTGACCAAAACAGTCAGAGGTACCCACCACAAAGTTTTTGGACTGCTCAGAGACCGAACACTGCGAGATATTGAGTTCACACATGGTCAAGGATAGATTATGCACATCCTTGGACATCTCAGGCCTGTTGCGCTGTTCCTCGGTGGAGCCTGAAGACATCAGCTTGCTGGAAGAAGTGCGATAGTGATTGAATTATTGTCGATCAATGATGGCAGTAAAGAGTTACTCCAATTTTGTGACACATTATAGTTAATTCAATAGTGAAATTATGACAACAGAATTTGACATTTGTAATTTTTTAGTATTTTGCCATCCTATTTGTAACATTTATTCTCATTTTCCACCTGTCATTTTACGGTAAAATTTATCTTTATTCATTTCTATCTCTGGACTTTTTTACTTTCAATTTAACACATTGGGTGCTGAGTACGCACCTAGCCCGTATTATGAAATTTCGTTTTGGTGCAGAGTACGCACCTAGCGCTTGTAGATTATTTCTTCACGAGCATCGCTAGCTAAACATATATTACTGCCTCAGCGATAAAACTGAGCTCCGTATTCCTCTGGCTTCAGTCTGTAACGGTCGTACAAATAAAAATTGATACTTATGTATTTTTTTTAACCACTCCGTCCCCTAAGCGTGTTTACACGACAATATAACAATAGCAGTCAAGTACAATAAGCTTGTTTTCACGTTAATGCATGTGTTCCCACAGAAATCGTTATAACTCCGTTATTGTTCTAGTGACAACCCTAAAACAAAAATTAGAAGATCCATATAAAATCAAGCTTCACATCTCTAAACAAAGTTGTTCTTAGAAATACATAAAAAAGACTTATTTTGTAGAAACAGTTTTCATCCTCCAAATCGCCTACGCGCTGTTAGACACTGTTAATTTTTTATTTAGTATTCTTGTAAAAAATGGTATAAAAGCGAGCTGACAAAATTGTTTATTATACATTTATACATTTATTATTATACATTTATTCTATTGTATAAGTGTTTTTTTTACATAATCTGTGATTTTAGTACCGTTTTTACATAAATATGAATATTTTATTCTAAATATTATTATTTACTTGTAGATTTATTTGTAATAATGCGATTTGAAAGTTTATTTCATAACATTTCAAAAACAGTTTTTAGTATTCGGCTAAATTCAGAAATATTTCATTTATAGAGCTTTAATTGCGAAGCGGAAATAACAAAAAGTTTTTATAAATCTGACATTTCGTTTAAGACAAAAAACTTGCACAATGGCAAAATACCTGAGTGATTAATGAAAAAATACATTTTGATTTTTATATTGTTTCTTACTTCAAGGCCTCTCTAGAGCTGATCATGCAATTCTGGATGCCTTCATCAAGTATCTTGGCATAATCGTAGGCAACCCTTTGCTTCTCTGTCCCTGTGACTGCATCATGATGTTGCATAACACCTGTGGTAATAAAAAGAAAAACAGGTGAGCTGGAGCCAGAATGTCAGAAGGATGACTTCCGCACAATATACTGGTGACAGTCCTAGAAAAATATATGTAAAATTAAGAAAGTGGCTTGGACATTTAGCAGGATTTCAGAAGGGTGAATTTAATTCAAAATACTAGCGACAGTTCTGGAGGGAATACCTCCAATTGACATCGCCAGGAAAAGCTAAGGAAAGTATCTTGCAAGTTTACCAGGATTTCAGGAGGGTGACTTCCGTACAAAATGCTGGCTGTAGTTTCAGAGGTAATATGTCCAATTGATAGCAGCAATAAAAGCTTGGGAAAGTGGCTTGCACATCAATGCCAGAATACCAACTTCAGCACAAAATACTGGCGACACTTCTAGAAAGAAGACGTCCAGTGAGCTGCCCCAGGATAAAGCTGGGAAAAGCAACACTCCGAAGCAACGCCGCTTCGAAAAGAGGCACAAGGTGATTCTGGAATGCCTGGTGTGGTTTGTCTCCATTAACCGCCGTACAACGAACCATCACACATGCATATCCAAACCATTTACAGCGTCGCCAGGTGTTCCCCAAGGGTAAAGCATTAGTCCTTTTTTGATTTTGTGCTTATGGGCGACATCCAGGTCTGTTTTATCTGTTTGCGGATAACCTCAAAGTTTGTTGGAAAAAACCTCTTTCCTGTTTATGAATGCAATCTGACTTTAATAACGACATTGCCATAATGAAAAGCAGTGGCGGCTCGAGCATTTCTTTGATGGTGGGGATTGACATTTTTTACGTGTATCTATTGTAGGTAGCGTAATCTCACCACCCGGAGAATATACCTAATATAAATTATCTCAAACAAAAATTTTGATGGTCAAATCATGCTAATCGGATAACTAAACCAAAAAAATATAAAATTTCTCCAGTTATATTACCAATTTATAATGAAGTACAATAAAAATATCGCTTTATCTTGCAAGATTATTATCGAACTTATTTGAACACGAGCGATTCCCGCCAGAAACCCGCAAACAAATGGTTTGGTATTCTGTCGTGAGGGGATAATATCCACTATCCCCACGGTATTTGAAATTCACATACTAGTGCGCCTGCGCGGTTCTCGAATTGCCTCTACGACCAAGAAAGCAAAGACCAGGAGGATAACGCGTGCTGTCCCCCAAATGCGCAGTAGGCTCTGCGCACTGAAAAATGGATTGCGTGAGATGGTTTGTGAGTTGGTCGGCTGGTCCGCTGACCGGCTATCATTTCGCTCTCGCCAGCCAGCGTGAGCGGTAGCCGGGTCGCGTTAAATGATCCGGAATCATTTTATATATTTTATTTCTGCAAATGTTCATTGCTTTTATGTATAGAATTCATTCATTTTGGTGAAGACAAAGCATCGACTGTTATTTCCTTTAGCAGGTTTCGAGTGTAACTGGTGGGGACTGTCCCCGCTGTCCCCCTGTGAAGAACCACCACTGATGAAAAATCCAGTAAGTTTACAAACCGATACCCTCGCCCAAAACATACATTTATGACAGTAAGGTTGTTGGCTTTTTGACATTAGCCTGGCAAAGAGCCCAACAAAACTACTGATGAAAAAGATTGTGAATGAGTAGTGTTTTCTCACCTAGCGCCGATCTCAAAGCTTCCAGACCGTCGTTTTCGGGTGAATTGGTCACAGCGTTGAGTTGCTTGCATGCCTAGAAAACAAGATACAAATTTTAAAAATTTAAAACACAAAGTTACAAAAGAGGTAAATACTAACAATCCAAGCTGCCTAACCTAATCTAGTAAAACTTAACCCGATTGACGACCTCTGAGGTCAAAGGGTAAGGCTCTGGGCTATGAATCCGGGGGTTGCATAAAAATCCAGTAAAAATAATCATAAGAGATAATAATAGTCGTACGAATCCATCCATCCAATTACTCTGAACGGGGATGGGAGAGAGTCCGGCTGGATATGTCAAAATGCCTACCTCAACCAATCTCTCTCAGAGGCGAACACCACCAAAGTCAAACCTCACCTCATGAGCATGTTACGAACCTCGGGCACCCCTGCCAAGTCACCAAACATACCGAAACACTTGGAGTGACCCGGGCAGCGGTACCCATATTCGCCTCCCAATATTGTACTATATTTGTGCCGTCATTCATATACTGCTACTAATTCTTAAAATATTAAGCCAAATAAACCATGTGAAAATACTGCATGATTACACCATTTCTGGATCGCAGTTGACAAATAAAGATTATATACGTGACCTCGGTGTTATTTTGGACTCTAAACTTACATTTGAAAAACACTTTGATAACATTGTCACCAAAGCAACAAAAAGTCTAGGTTTTGTACTGAGAACATGCAAATTTTTCAAAAACACTAAGACTTTTCTGACTCTCTACAATTCACATGTTCGTCCTCACCTAGAATACTGTTCACAAGTTTGGAACCCGCGCTATATTGTTTATGTTAACAGGTTAGAAAGAGTTCAGGAGCGATTTCTCAAATTCCTCCATTTTAAATCATTCAACATATACAACTCTTACGACGAAATCGAGAAACATTTTCGAATCACGAAACTACTCAACAGGAGGCTTGTCGCTGATCAGATGCTCCTGTACAAAATCATTAACTCTAAAGTTGACTGCCCGGAGTTGCTAAACAAAATAAATTTCCACGCGCCGATTCGATATAGTAGACAAAATACCCTTTTCTATATTGACAGATGCAACACCAATTCCAATCAAAATGAATTTATGCAAAGGACATGTAACTTCTATAACAATAAATTTGCAAATATAGACACACGTGCTGACATATTCACTGCTAGTTACTGTCGTTACAAAAATTCATTGTATAACATTCTAGGTGCGAATAACACATATTCATGATTATTAAATTAATTGTATCTAATATTTTTATATTACTTGCGTGGCAACTTTCCCTTAACTTTCCTTTAACCCTCTCCTCCTCCTCCCCTTCCCAACCCAAATACCTAATTTGCAGTCTATTACAGTTATAATCATACTTATTTTATTGTTGTGTATTGGTTTATTATTTGTTGAATTTGGATTTGTATTATTATTATTTTTTTAAATTGCTGCTTAGTTCTTTTTTAGTTAGTTAGTTAGTTTTTTTTTTCATCTTTCTTAAATATTTTAGTTTACATTCAGTTAGTCTTTATAAATACCTATCTGTGAACATTAATAATTGGTCTGTTTTTTATTATTCTCTTATGTATATTATATTACTAAGACTGTTTATGTTCCTTAAATAAATAAACAAATAAACAAATAAACATTCTTTTACAATGTAGACAAGTAACAACTATAGCAAAGATGTGTTCACATAATGTCAGCCGTTGAAATGGGACTCTTTTTGGCGACACAAACCCATTGGCCTTCAACTGGAAATGTTTTATTGGGGGATATTGCTGCAACAACCCCGTGTTAATTTCATGACAGCACTTCCGTCCACTAAATATAGAAACGGAATTAGGCCGGCGAGAGTGGTTCTCCTCGAAAAAAATTGTCCAAATACGTGGAAAGTTCCCCTTTCTGTCTTAAATACTTGAGTGTGGGTCTAGAAGTGAATCAATCAGTCCAATAGACATGGTCTAAACATACAAATTTTGTCCACGTAAATACCTGTAGAATGTTTTTAAGTACCAATTATACAAATACTTGCGAATGCTCTGCCTTGTTCCATTTGAAAGGAGCTTTAGGCGCCGTATCCTCGCTCAAAAGAAGATGGAGAGATATGTAATTACGAATGCTGGAGAGAGCGCGCTAATATTTTAAACGATAAAATTGAAACGAAAATTGTGAAAATGTTTAATAAAACACGACTCTTTTAGAATAGAGCTAAAATCTCGTGGGGGCTGTCTAAAACAACATTTAAAGAAACACTGAATTTTTTCATACAAATAACTTGTTAAATAATAGAGACAGACGTGAAAATAAAAATTTTCGGAGCATACTTTGCGATTTTTTTCTATAAAGGGAATTTCATATAATTTGCGTTTCGGCGTGGGGAATGTGTAGATATTATCTTAAAAAATAACATATTTTTTTAAGAGCTTAAAAACTTCAAATTTTTAAGGGAGATATGCAAGAAATCGGCAGAAATTCGGGTAGCGGCGGCTTAAGAAATCCAGCAGGTTGTCTGCCTATGTCTTCTGGTTCCACTAATAGGCGCATGTGTTTAATTAACCTAAGCAGTTAATTTGTAAGGTAAGGCTTGATTACGATAGGTTAGGTTAGGTTGAGTTAAATAAATAGTGAACTCTCAGTTGGACTAACAAGTAGATACTAACATTACGAAAATAATAGAGGACCTAAAAGGGGACCTTGAGGCTCACCTGAAGAATATTATTTCCTCTTCTCTCAAAATACTTGAGTGTTGGTCTAGAAGTGAAGTAACCAGTCCAGTAGGCATGTTCTCTAGAGGCATAGGGGAAGAAGTCATCTTCCTTGGTGGGTAGAGTGACGTTAGCATCCTGAACAGCCTTGATGTAACAGGAGGGAGTAGAGTAGATTAAGTTTAACTTCGGGTTGTTGGCGTTTACATATCTGAAATATTCAAAACATTACCAATGTTTTTGTTTTAATCGTTCTCTAGACTTTATGCCCGGGTTAAATCTTCCCCACAGGAAAAATTTAACCCTTCCACACACTTTTCCACAAATGATCATCTAGTCAATCCACGCTATGTAATTGCATTGTATTAGTATAATAAATTCAAAACTATACAAGAACAACACGTCAACCTACCAGAGACCATATGGGAAAATACTTCACCGACTCCAGATATTTTCATATCAGAGGGTTCGGCTCAATAGAACTCCTAACTAGACCGATAAATCCTACTGATCCCTCAATATAAATATTTAAAAAATCTTTCGTAATCCTACATGTGTTTAATATGACTGATTTTTGCATCTTTATATAAAGATTCTTTGATAAATCTAATAAGCCTAAATTTTTAATTAGAGAGCTAGGTATAATGCCAGTAGCCGAAATAACAAATGGTAATATTTTTATAGTCCGAGAATGCCAAATTCTTTTAATCTCATTTCCTAAATCTGTATATTTTCTAATTTTTCAGAAACAGATTTTTGAATATTACAGGAATTTGGAATAGCGACATCAATGATATAAGTTATTTTTTTAATTTTGTCATGTAAAACTATATCGGGTCTATTTGACGAATCGTTCTGTCTGTTAGTATAGTTTTATCATAATATATTTTATAAAATTCATTTTCTAAAAACGAATTTGGTTCGTATTCATAATACGGTACTACATTACGGCAGTCAATCAATTTATGTTTAATTACCAAACTTTGATGAATTTATTTATTAATTGCATTACACCATTTATTATTATTAATTTATTTATTTGATGCAATATTTAACATTTCTAAGTATAAACTAGTTATGTTGGCCTCACTGGGTGACTTACCCGTGCTGAGGCCCCCATTTTAAAAAACAAGAATTTTTTTTTTGTACATATCAAATTTTGGTAAGAAAAAAATATAATATTGGTAACTATAAAAAACATAAAATTATGATAACTTTAAACTAAAGATAAAAGTAATATTAAAGTTAAAATTAAAGTAAAATTAAAAATATTAAATTAAATTAAAAAATCGGCATATATTATGTGTTGTGTGTTTGTGCGTGATGTGTGTTTTATATTGTTTTTGTGTGTTGCGTGTTATTCTTTTCATATATTTTTTTTTTTACATTAACTCCACACAGGAGGCTCTGAGGAAAATAATTTCCCTCAGGGCCTATGTCATCTTTGAAGATGCTGTGTGGAGGGTGTTTTTGAGGAGAGGAAAGAGTGAACATGGGTCTTGAAGAGACCCATTTTGTAGGAGGGAGGAAACACAGAGGCCGGCAAATCGTTCCACAGCCGAGCTGTTGAACTCAAGAACGAGTCGTAGAAACGACCCGTTCTCGTGTGACTAATGTCAACCGTGTACAAAAGTTGAGCGCGCGTTTGGCGTGTTTCCCGACTACGCACCGGTGCCGAGGGGATCAATGACGCTAGTTCCTTGGAGCATCTTCCATTGTAATACCGGTAGAACAAGGACACAGAGTCAAGGGTTTTTTCAGGTATTTTGGGGCTCCAGACCAGAGGTGACTGCCAAATTCAACCGTGGGGCGCACTTGCAATTTGTACAGGGTTAGCAGTTGTGTACTATTAAAGAATCTGCGTGCCCTGTACAGTATGCCCAGTTTCTGAGAGGCTAAAAAGCGGAGACGGTTTACATAAATAAAGTTCCCGTGAGCACTTAGGCCGTAGGCCCATTGTGCTATCTCCCATTTTACCTCATTCCTTTGACAGTAATCCAGTCCCTTTTACAAAGTTCACCAGGATTGTCATTGGAAATGAAGCTATATCTTCTGGTTCGACAATGTGTCTTCCCAGGTCTCATTTCTCCTCTTCACTCCTCCGCGGTTCCCTGAAGGCCCCACGAGGGAAGAGGGCTTCATCTCTCCTCTCCACTCCTTAGTTCCCTAAAGGCTCCACGATGGAGAGTCCACCTCCCCTTGGTTCCCTAAAGGCCCCACAAAAGAAGAGCCCACTCCACCTTGGCTCCCCAAGGGCCCCAGGAGGGAAGAGGACTTATCTCTCCTCTTCACTCTTCCTTGGTTCCCTAAAGGCCCCATAAGAAAGAGTTCACGGAGATGGCCTCATTTCTCCTCTTCACTCCTACATGGATCCCTGAAGGCCCCACATGGGAAGAGGACCTCATCTCTCCACTTCACTTCCCCTTGGTTCCGTGAAGGCCCCACAAGGGAAGGGTTCATGGAGGTGGCCTCAGCTCTCCTCTCCACGGCTTCTCCTCTTGGTTCCTCCTAAGGGCCCCAGGAAGAAAGTCCACAGAGGTGGCCTCAGCACTCCTAGGTTCCCAAAAGGCCCCTAGTTTTCGAATGGTCCAATTTTTTTGTCCCACGAGTGACCAGGGAAATAGAAGGTTCACTCCAGCAGAGCCCCGAATGTTGGAGTAAGGTCTAAATACTCCGAGATGCGACCTTGTTTCTCGGAGGCACCGTTCTTGACACTGTTCCCCAGGACATTCAGCCTGAGCACGGTAGCTCACACCTTGGCTTGGGATGGCTATTGCAGGTTTGTGTTTCCACTCCCTGAGCGATGGGTTCGCCACACTCCCTACGCTATTCTGAGAGGCTAACTTGACTCTCTGGCCTCGATGGAGCCCCCGTACCTGAGCTGGTCACTTAGAGTTACACCAAGCATATCAATGGAAGACCTGTTCGGGAGAATGCTTCCGTTGAAGGAGGCTAGATTATCATTTTGATCCCTTTAAGACGTAATCAGACATGATTGGGTCTTTGAAACATTAAATTCGACGAGGTTATTCTTACCCCAAGAGGAAACACTCTCTGACTGACATTACATATGTTTTATTCTTTCGTGTTATGAAATTTCGATAATATTGTCTTTTTTGTGCTTTAATCCATTTTGTTATTTTGTGTCTGAATTTATTTTTGTTTTCCTCAATTTTATTTTCAAGTCTAAGACTGTTGAACGCTTTTATAGCATGATAATTATAGTGTTTTTGTCCAAAGCTTGTATTTACCGTCGGAGTTTTTATATTTTCTTTGTACGCTTGTCTAAGTGGTCTGTTAGTAATATTTTGTGTTTGTTGAAGTTTGTTTTTTTGTTCAAATTTGTAGTTTAGTATTATACGTGAAGCAAAAACTTTGTACCCCTTTTTACAAAAATTGGGCGGATGGAGGAGTATGAAATTTCGCACACTTATCTCTCCTAAAATTATAAAGAGGAAAGATTTGATTATTTGTTTGTTTGTTTGCATTGAATAAGCTCCTAAACCACTGAACCAATTTTAAAAATTATTTCACCAATAAAAAGCTACATTATCAGCGAGTAACATAGGCTGTATATAAGGGTAAGCTCTAGCGTTATGAAATTTGTATAAATGAAAATGTGTGTATTTCATATATTTTTGCAGGAGGGAGGAAAGGTAGGGGGGAGGTGGGGTTCGTGAAGAGGGAAGAGACGAGGGAGGGGGAAGGCGGGGAAGGTGGAAGGGAACGGGGAAGCACAGGAAAGGATAAGAAGGGAGAGTCAATTTATTTCTTTGAATGGCATAGCAATGCATGTTAGTAGTTTATATAGAGAAGGAGTGCAGAATGCTAACATTTTTTTTAAATTTTGCATTAAATAATAATCGATAAAAAAAACATTGCACATTAAATTAATTATGGTCGAATTTCGACCATTGGGCGACCACCAGTCCAATAAATTGTTCCCGGAGCAGCGGTCTCAGAACAACCTCCCAAATTGGAAATCACTCCCTCTCTGCCCATCCCTGCGGAATGATTTAGAAATTAGAAAATTTATTAATATAGAAATTCATTTAGAAATCACGCAGAAAACGATTTTAAAGGAAATACTTAAAAACATAGACTGACCGAAACAGACCAAATATTCAACAATTTTGACATACTAGATATACGCCATAACTGTACCACTTTTAACTGTACCATACTTTGACTAAGGTGCACCCATATTATCTTCATTTTCTTAACGCATACTTTATTGGCTGCCATCTTTATGTATGATTGCAAGATTCAAACCCGAACTAAATGCAATCTAGATGGTGTCTGGATAAATTTTTATTCATTTTATTTAATATGTGACATCTATTGACTTTTCTGCAAGTCTAGGATGAATATTATTATTGTTTATTTAACTTTTATGAATGAAACCTCAAATTGTAATTTAACTTCTTTTTTTTTTTACATGAACCCCACACAGGAGGCTCTGAGGAAAATAATTTCCCTCAGGGCCTATGTCATCTTTGAAGATGCTGTGTGGAGGGTGTTTTTGAGGAGAGGAAAGAGTGAACATGGGTCTTGAAGAGACCCATGTTGACCCGTTCTCATATGACTAATGTCAACAGTGTACAAATGTTGAGCGCGCGTTTGGCGTGTTTCCCGACTACGCACCGGTGCCGAGGGGATCAATGACGCTAGTTCCTCGGAGCATCTTCCATTGTAATACCGGTAGAACAAGGACAGCATTCCCACCTGGCGCCTGTGCTCTAAAGATTGCAATCCGTTTGTTAGATTAGGAGAGTCTATCAAACGGACTGCCCGTTTCTGCACTGTAACTGTACCATACTTCGTAAAAGTGACCGAATTGGATATCGACACCTTAGCGCAGTGGTTAGCACGCTCGCCCGGAAAGAGAGAGGTCCTGGGTTCGTGTCCCAGAGGTGCCAATATCTTTTTCTGATTTTTCTGTTTCCAGATTTTCGATTGAGTTTCGCTCAAAGTGTCTTCATTTAATTAAATATTACAATTTGAGGTTTTAATCATAAAAGTTAAATAAAAAATAAGTGAAATACATCAGATCTTACTTGATGAGTCTGTCCATGTTTACGAACCAAGTATCGGCTTCCTGGTAGCTGAAGTCATTCCCCATGGTGATTATTACATTGTTAGTAGCGTAGGCTTTTTGTTGCTCCTTGACAAAGTACGAAAAGTCCTTTACCTGGAGAGATAATAAGTTTGTTGTAAATAATTTTAGGGTGAAAATTTTGGGGTGGGTTTGGTCCCGCCAGATTTTTTTTTATTCATTACTTTGATGGTTACATAATTTGTAGATTTTTCGACCACCATCTAGGCACATTCCCGTATTATGGTGGTCGATTTTACATATAGTGCATTGAACATTCCAATCCGTAAGCGTGTTTACACGGCAATATAACAATAGCAGTCAAGTACAATAAGCGTGTTTTCACGTCAACGCGCGTGTTTTCACGTCAACGCGTGTGTTCCCACAGACATCGTTATAACTCTGTTATTGTTCTATTGACAACCCTAAAACAAAAAATAGAAAATCCGTATTGAATCAAGCTTCACATCTCTATTCAAAGTTGTCCACAGAAGTACATAAACATACTTATTTTGTAGAAACAGTTTTCACCCGCCAAATCGCCTAAGCGCCGTTAGACATTGTTATCTTTTTATTAAATATTCTTATATGAAATGGTAAAAAAGTGAGGTAAAGTGACTGTCTTTACATAATCCTTGATTTTAGTACCGTTTTTACATAAAAACATCACGTAAGTAATTTTTACAATTTTTTTATGTTTGCATTCTAAATTTTAATATTTATAAATGTTAATATTTATTTGTAATGTTAAAATTTACAAGCTTATTTCATAACCTTTCAAAAACAGTTTTTAGTATTCGCCTACGTTCAGAAATGTTTCATTCATAGAGCTTTAATTGCGAAGCGGAAATCACAAAGTTTTTATAAATCTGACAGTTTGTTTAAGACAAAAAACTTGCGTAATCGCAAAATACCGGAGTGGTTAACATTTTATAACAATAATATAAGGGAATATAAAAGATTGTAAAATATTTTATTTTATTTATTTACGCCTTGAAGGCTTTTACATGGATCATTGATAATAAACTGAGCACTTGTATTCAATAGTACCCTTTACACGCAGAGTTCGGAGCGGGACGTGCCCCGCGCCACTTCAGGCCGCCGCGCAGAAAAGTCTCACAGTGAACTGCGCTGTAAACCGTTATCTTACTTTCGGTCTTTACTTTTCTGCGCGGCGGCCTGAAGTGGCGCGGGGCACGTCCCGCTCCGAACTCTGCGTGTGAAGGGTACTATTAAGTTGTACAAAGGAATTCAATAAGCAGATTCGTATTTGTTCACAGTAATTATTGTCACAATACTACTCATAATATGATTCCAGTGCAACTCAAGTACTAGAAACATACCGGTGGCAGGGGTGTAAAACATTTTTTAGCAATTAATATAAAAACAGTTAATTTTCTGCAATTGTTAATGTAATTTAAAGTTTTCTTTCTACTAAGTTTGTTATTATTATTATAAAAATAAAAGGTACACAACAATTACATATATGAAAGAAGTAAGTAGGTACCATTAAAATAGTTACGGAGCGGTGTGTATTGAATTCGTTACTCACAACAAATAATATCAAAGAATATAAAATACCATATTATTAAAGAAAATAAAGGAATGAAAATGAGTATAAAATAATATAAAAAGATGAAAAAGAATATAAAAAGTATGTAATTTAAAATTATCTAAAATCATTGTGAACCACTGTAAACCATTGCGAGTGTATAAAATAGTATTGCCTTACCCCTGGACCACGGAGGTGTCACGCAAATATATCAAGTTTGTTAAATATTTTAAATGCTTCAAATATTTCAAAGGTCTCAAATATGTCATACATGCTACAAATATGTGTGATATGTGAAATATGTCAAATGTTTCAAATATGTTGAATTTGTCAAATATGCCAAATATTTCAAATATTATTTTTTTTTAAATGGGTACCGCACAAGATTCCCAACTGCTCCCTTCTGGAGTCAGTGAGACTATGGCATCCCCAATTGGGGTATGCTGTGAGGCTGAAGGTAGTGGGGAGGGGGAGGAGATGGGGAAGAGGAAGGTGGGAAGTACCTGGCTGTTCAGATCTGGTCACCAAACACGGCTGAAGCCATTTCAAGCAACGTTTCAATTATGAACGGTGGCCTTACACCAGGGCGATACTGGTAGTATCTTCCACTCTGGAACGTGCCACAAATATACTATATATTATTTTAAATGAAAAAATTGTGAAGTAACACAAATTAATGAAATAAAATTTATTTGCCACGCCGGGATTCGATCCCGCGACCTTCGGAATGCGAGTCAAGAGCCTTACCGCTGCACTACGCCAAATTTCAAATGTTTCAAAAATGTCAAATGTTTCAAAAATGTCAAATGTTTCAAAAATGTCAAATGTTTCAAACATGTTAAAATATAATATCAAGTTTGTCAAATATTTCGGAAATGTTAAATAAAATAATGTAATATTACATGTAATAATAAAATAATGTACCTTTTCTTTGACGTTATTTTCAGGACTATTTACTTCATCAACGATGGGTTCGTCACTGCAGAGGATGTCAAAACAGAAGCCGGGGGGCGGCGAGTACATGTTGTACAGGACCCCGTTGAACAGGTCAGAACTTGCACCTGGGGAGAGTTAACATCAGTGGCAGTTCTTCACAGGGGGACAATGGGGACGGTCCCCACCAGTTACACTAGAAACCTACTAAAGGAAGTCGATGCTTTGTCTTCACCACAATGAATAAATTTTTTAAACATAAAAGTAATTAAAATTTGCAGAAATAAAACAAAAAAAATATCCTGGATGATTTTAATAAGACCCGGCGCGCGTACAGCAACCAATGTACGGTGCATGAGAACATCGGATCTATTTCTCAGTGCGCAGAATCTACTGCGCACTTAGGGGTCAGCCCGAGCTCTTCCCATAGGGGATATGGTTCATTCAATGCATTGTTTCGCGATTGTATGGAACCGCGCATGCCCACCCGTATGTGAATTCAAATACCGCGGGGACCATTCGTTGGGACACCACCGAACCATTTGTTTGCGTAGTTACGGGAGGGAATAGCTCGCGTTCAAATTAAGTTCAATAATAATCTTACAAGATAAAGCTTTAGTTTTATTAAACTATATTGTAAATTGGTAATTTTATATTATTTTCTGTATAGATATCCGATTAGCACGATAAGACCATAATTTTTTTTTTTTTAATTTCATATTATATTCTACGTGTGGTGAGATTAAGGGTGGTGAGATTACGGGTGGTGAGAAATTTTATATTATATTGTACGGGTGGTGAGATTACGCAGCACGTAAAAATTGTCGATCCCCACCACCAAAAAAGTGCTTGAGCCGCCACTGGTTAACATTATTGTCAGTTTGAAAACATATTGTCAGCTGGTGGCAAAAATATTGTCGAGTGGCAAAATTATTAGCAGTTCGACCCTTTGGAATAACAAGAAATCTGTTGCGGTAACGTCATGCGATAATGAACTCTAAAGTGGCTTACTGTAGATTCCATTAGCGACAGATGGAACCTTGCTTTTCCAAAGGGTCGAGATTGCAAAAAAAATGTCGCCTTTCAGGTTGTGATTTGTAATATAATGAAATGCCTCTGTGACAGTAACATCAGAGATAAGGGGCCATCCATAAATTACGTCACACCTTAAAGGGGGGGGGGGGGAGTAGATAAGTGTGACATTGTGTGACAAGGGGTATGGGGGGGTCATCAGCTCTGTGACGTCACATGTAAAAATCTAAATAATTAAAATGCAAAAAAAAATTTAGATATAAAATTGCAAAATATGTGACGTCCCACTAGGGGGGAGGGGGGTCTCACAAATGTGACGATGTGTGACAGGGACGGGGGGGGGGGGGGGGGTTAAAAAATCATGAAATTCGTGTGATGTAATTTATGGATGGCCCCTAAGTCAAAAACATCAAATTCCTGCATTAAATAAGTCAATAACATCAAATACCTAAATTAAATATGTCAATAATATCAAATATCTAAATTAAATATGTCAATAATATCAAATACCTGTATTAAATATGTCAAAAACATCAAATATGTTAAAAACGTCAAAAGTACCTAGATCGTCACTGCCCCTCCATATCATCTCCATCTGCTTGTTTTTCTTGCGAAACATCATATCCTCGAAGTCAATCCTGTTGAGCAGCATACCATCGTAGCCCATGGCCTTGAAAAGGTTGGCCATTTCGCGCGAGTGTCCGAACGGGTCGATCTGCCAACCAGCTCGCGGCCTGCCGCATGCGCCAAAGGTGTCGTTCAATTTCCTGCAATAAATATTTTTTCATCAATTGGGATGAGCCTATTTAGTAATATATAAAACAAAAATATGAAAGAGAACAAGACATAGAAAAATAAATAAAAGTAACGGTTGCAACTGGGACTCGAAGAACTCAGAACCTCTCGTCTTACCGGGACGAACACCTTGTTCAATTAGGCCACTGCCGCCTCTTATTATACCGTCATATTTCAATCTCATATTTAAAATTTCAGAATTAACAATATTATAGAATCAACCATACTTCAACTAATTATTTTCCAAATTATTGGCAACTACATTTTTCTTAAGAAACATTTGTTCGAAGAACTGGTTTGTAACCTAGATAGTGTCTTGGATAAATAAATCCAATTTCATTTTAACGTAAGTCTTTTTTTTTACATTAGCTCCACACAGGAGGCCCTGAGGAACATAATTCCCCCCCAGGATCTAATCGTCAGTCATCTTTGGGGATGCTGTATGGAGGGTCTTATAGGGAAAGGAAGGAGAGGAAATCATGGGAAGGAAAAAGGTATGAAGGGTGGGTAGGAATTTTGGGTTCAATGTATCCAGTAGTGACGGAGGTATGAATCCATCCCTCCCACTGGGTCAAGAGAGTCTTACTAGAGAGGTCTAGATAGATCTCCCTCAATCTGTCTCTCCTGATCCGGGCCACCACGTAGTATGTGGACAAAGGCATTCGCCACAGAAACCTAGACAAATCTCACCCCATGAACCCGGGCACCCCTGCTAAGTCACCAAACGTAGCGAACCACTTGGGGTGACCTGTGGCAGGGGTGTTGAATATTCAATTTTTATTAGAACAACTCTCTTTTTATCAATCTATGTAATATACAAAGGTTCTGGGTTGGGTTCGAGTCCCGTTACTTTTTGAAGTGAAAACTTTAGCACCGTTGTGATTTTAAGTAGATGAAACGAAAAATAGCGACACTAAAAAGAGACAAACACGTACATCTAGAGGATTTAGCTTGCAAGAGAATGAGATATACTAATCAGTCTTCTCTTTATGCAGTGCTTCGTAGCCTATTGGTCTTCTCTTTGGCGGTACTTTGTAGCCTTCCCACTCTTGTCTGCTTTAGTTTTCTGAAGGTTTCACTTCTACCGTGTGTGAACTGCATACTCTGATTTTTTTTATATGGAACACCAATTGACCTTTTTGTAAAAGATATATTGTTACGCGTTACTAAACCATTCATCCGATTGCGATGAAACTTTGGGGATTTGATGTGAGCATGCCCGCGAAGCTTTCTATATATACTGGTAAGCTTTGGCATTATAAAATTTGTATAAAAAAATTACAATAGGTGGCACTTTGAAATCTGAATGTACCGGGACTGAATGTATGGAATGGGGAAGGGGGGACGGGAACCGGGGAGAAGAGAGGGGAACTCGGAAGGAAGGTTCGCGGGGGGAAGAGGGTGAAGGGAGTGGGGAGAGGGAAGGCGAAGAAGGCGGAGTGGGAATGCGAGAGGGGAAAGGGAAGCGGGAGCGGAAGGGGAGGCGAAAGGGGAATGGGACGAATGGGAAAAGGCACGCAGGGAGAAACAATTTCTTTATTAACTGGCATAGCGATGCATGCCGGGAACTCGCTAGTGTAATGTATAATCTGGGTTTGAGTCCCAGTTGCGACTGTTACTTTTTATTTTCTATGACCTATTCTCTTTCATATTTGCGTTTAGATTATTAGTGTTAACTTCTTCAATGATATATTACAATGATGGGAATAACCTTCAAAAGTTATAAAAAGAGATTTGTTCTAATAAAATTCATTTAGCGATTCAATACAAAAGTATCCCAAAATTACACCTCAGTCCCCAAGTAAACTGGTCCACGATGCTCTGGTAGTGGGTGGTGGCCTCGTCATTCATCGACCAGGCTCCTCCGGTGAACTCCAGCCGCCCCTCGTCCACCAGGAGACGGACATCACTTCGGGTCTTCTCACTCTGGTCCTGCCACCAGCGGAAAAAGTATGCTGACTCCACATAGATGAATCTGAAACACATCAAATCTTAATATATATATTTCTTCTGTCCGTGTGTATGTCACTGAACTCCTCCTAAGCGGCTGGACCGATTTTGATGAAATTTTTTGTGTGGGCTCAAGGGGATTTGAGAATGGTTTAGATTTACAATTTGGTCCACTGGAAAATGTTCTTTTAATTAATTTTTTATTTCTAAGGAGTTGTTGATTTTGGAATGTTTTACATTGGATCCGGCGGACTGCGCTACCATCACAGTATCGAATATTCAATATTATTCTACTTTAATTTTAGTTTGTCCCGACAGTTGTGTACAGGACAATGCCTGTCGGGTCCGCTATAAATAAATTAAATAAATTGTGGAACATTCCAGAACACTCTCGAATGTTGTCCTGAGCGAAGCCGGGTAACCCAGCTATTTAGCTGTAATTTGAAGACATACGTTATATTTTGCAAAATAACACAAATTAATTAAATAAAATTAATTTTTCATTTTGACTTTACGAGTTAAACCTCAAATTGTAATCAATAAATATTATAAAAAAAAGTCCAAAAAAACGTGCGGACCGCAAAAACTCAGAAACGAGTCCCGGGACGATCAAGGGAGTTTTATGGTGTGGTAAATCTCTATCCCCCCTCCAGGATGAGGAGTCCGGTTTTTACCTAAAGGGCGTGCTTTTGAAGATATAAGGGCTGGAAGTTTTGCCCTCTAGAAATTTCAAGAACAGTTTCCGGAATGTTCTAGAAGTTTCCATAGAGCTTTAGAAAGTTCTGGAAGGAGTGGCGGAGTATGACGTGGAATGTTCGGGAATAGGGAGTCGGAAACATCATTGTGGAACATTCCAGAACACTCTCGAATGTTGTCCTGAGAGAAGCCGGATAACCCAGCTAGTAGTTAATAAAATGAAGACAATATTAGCAAAACTCAATAGAAAATCTGGAAACAAAAAAAATCAGAAAAAGATATTGGCACCTCTGGGACTCTAACCCAGGACCTTCGGCTTTCCGGGCCGCGATTCTAACAACAGAGCTAATGTGTCCCTATCCGATGCGGTCATTTTTAACTGTATCATACTTCAACTAAGAACTACGATACTACATACACTACATCATAGATTCTCAACCTTTCTTTGCCGACCGCCCCCTTTAAGAATATATTTTTTCTAGCGCTCCCCAACTACTTTTACATACCATATGTCGTTGTGAATCTGAAACAGCTATTGTCACGATTATACTTACCACAAAAGGGGGGGGGGGCGTAATGGGATGGGGTGGGTTTCTCTGGGTCTCCAGAAAGTCAATTTTTTTACGTACTATCTGTTGCGAATCTGAAACAGCTATTGCCATGATTATATTTAAATGTGTAATTACACTGTAATATTACGTAAGATAGAATACAGTGTGGATCGGGGGCTACAGAACCCAGTCTTGTCGTAGGCTAGGCCATGTACCTATGCTCACTCGCTGACTCCCGAATGCACCGACGACACTGAGCAAGTTAGCGCAAGCACAGATAATACTGTCAATTCTTGAAGGATTATAGAAATCCAGTTATTTAATAAAAAAACTTAATATTATTTGATAGCTACAAACAATTCATTTATTAACTTCACCTATATTTACGAGTAAATATGAGACATTTCACGTTAAATCGGAAGTTTGAACTTTTTTTAATTCCAATAAAAAAATGTCATATTATCCAATTAAATAAAAATCTGAATGTAATAGAATCTTTCAGTTCAATTTTCATCCACTTTCGAAACTATCGAAATACGTAAATTTTCGCATACGTGATAAAAATGATTACAAAACACACAATAACAAAATTTATCCAATGTTAAAGTTTACTTTGCTTTATTAGTATGTGATTAGCGTGTTTTGTTTATCTTTTTAAACCATATTTTTTTACCTGCCATCGCCCCCCTGGGCCATCTCAACGCCCCCCAATTTTCTCTGGGCCTTCTACCGCCCCCCTGGAGGTCTCAAACGCCCAAAAGGGGGCGTTATCGCCCACGTTGAGAACCACTGCAGTACATGCTCCGGTCATTTAAATTTTGGAGTGGTATAAAAACAAAATTCTTACTTTCTGGAGGGATCCTTCAGTAGGGAGCTGACAACGGAGTCCAGAATGTACTGGACACCAGCATTTTGAATAGCATTCCTACCTGAAAAAATTACAGATAAAATGCAGTTTTATAATTGAGCCCTTAACCGGAATAATGTTGTATCCAACAAAATTATTGCACTCTTACTAATAACAAATCACTTTAACAATCGTTAAACGGCATATCTGTTTTTTCGTTATTTGTTTTGGGGTGTTATGCTGTGTTGCGCTAACTCCTTCTTTAGCCAACGTTTCGGACAGCTCGGGAGGGGGGAGGGAATTCGGGAGGGGGGAAGCTAATACGGGAGGGGGAAGGGAAACTTGGGAGGGAGGAGGGGAACTCGAAAGGGGGATTCGCGGGAGAGGGAATAGGGAAGTGAATCCGGGAGGGGAACTCTGGAGAGAGATTCGCCTCCCCTCTTCCCCCTCCCGCGAATCCCCCTCCCGAGTTCCCCTCATCCCTTCCGAGTTCCCTTTCCCCCTCCCGTATTCGTCACCCTTCCACGAATCCCCCTCCCGAATGCCCTCCCCCTTCCCGGGTTCCCCTTCCCCTCCCGCATTCCATATATTTATTCCCGGAACATTCAGTTTTCAAACGGGACGGAGGAAGAGGAGAAGGCGGAGTGGGAACGCGGGAGAGGAAGGGGAGGCGGAAGGGGAACGGGACTAATGGAAAAGACACGCAGGGAGAAACAATTTCTTTATTAAGTTGCATAGCAACGCTCGCCGGGAACTCACTAGTTATTATTAAAAGATGAACACGTGGTTTGCCTGCAGCTCTTTCGATTTCTTTTTTTTCATAATGTCTATGGTAAGTTGAATTTTGTCTGCCTGTCATTAAAACACACTGTCAAGTTGGTATTATTGGATTTTTAGTGCTGACGTCACCGCGTCCATAATTCTCCAGTCTCCTGGTCATATTTGTATTTAAATGTATGACAAGCCATTCAACATTCCGTGCTATGCAGAGCAAAATAAATGTCAAAAAGTTGTATTAAATTGGTGACGCTTACTGCCATAGTAGTACTGCTCCACAGTTTTCAGCCAACCGACATCATCGTGTGTGTGGGCAACCAGGTGGACGTTGGTGACTCCCTCCTTAGTGGGATGGCAGGCCTGAAATATTCAAAATAACATCATTAATACATACAACTTAAGTGGAAATGTGGAAACATGACCACTTAGAGACAGCGAAAGAGCGCTTTCAAAATTACCGTGACGATTCACTGTTATTTTACGGTACCGTGTCGGCATAAACGTCGCCCAGTCAGGACACAAGTCCTACAAATCGCACCGCTATAACATCGCCGCGTGGGAAAAAGTTCCCAACCGTTTGCAACCATTTGCGCGCTGCTCGTCTCATCTCGCTTGTCAGCATCATATCAATCACCAAATCCTTTCCAAAATACCTTCCAAACTAACATTTACCTCCCTGGTGCAATAAAACATAAGTGGATTGCAGTGAAATTATAATAAATAGTACAATTAAAAACCCGCATACAGTCCATCCGCGCCTCAACAGTCTGCACCCCTCAAAGGAAACATTCAATCATTATCATACATCTCCCTCAAACGTATAAAAAAAATGTATGCAATTCCCGTCGCCGTGGCCGAGCGGTAATAAGATATAAAGGAAAAAATAGACACACGTATTTTATGTATCTCAACTTTCGTCTCGCCATTATTTATTGGGTAAGAAAGAGGTACAGCATTATAACTTGGGCAACTTTCCCTTATCCATCTCCTACCCTTACCCTTCCCAAACCAAATACCTGTTTTGCAGTCTATTACAGTTATAATCACACTTATTTTACTGCTGTGTATTGGTTTATTATTTGTTGAATTTAAATTGTACAATATTATTTTATTAAATTGCTGCTTAGTTCTGTTTTTTTTTTTAATTTTTCTTAAATATTCTAGTTTACATTTAGTTAGTCTTGTTTCTCAATACCTATCTATTAATATTAATAATTGGTCTGTTTTTTTTATCATCCTCTTATGTTTATTATGTTGCTTAGACTGTTTATGTTCCTTAAATAAATAACAATAAGGAATGTATGTTTATTATTGCCGTCACAATGCCGTAACTGTGAATCGCGGATAGACGCCCTCGAAATGTGGTGCTGAAGAAAAATGCTCAGAATTCCATGGACAGCCAGACGCGCAAATGTGTTCATTCTGCAAGAGCTAGGCTTCCACAAAAGGATTTCAACCGTATGTCTACAACACATCTTAAGACATTTTGGACACGTTGCTATTCAAACTGAGGACTCTAACTTGGGGAAACTCATAGTTTCTCAGTAGTCACTGGCCGCAGTGTTTGGCGGAAGAAGCAGGTGAAGTGGTCACACCGATGCGCTGGAGAGACCAAACATCACTGGCGTCTGGTGCGTAAGTGTACACAATGGTTCAACAATTTATACATTCATTTAAACTAGTGGTCACCCAATAGTCAAAATTCGACCATAATTGTAATGTTTTTTTTATTGATTTAATGTTTTTTCTATGCATAATTTTTAAAAAATATTAGCATTCTGCACTCCTTCTCTATATAAACTATAAGTGTGCGAAATTTCATACTCCTCCGTCCGGGCAATTTTTGTAAAAAGCGGTACAAAGTTTTGCTTCACGTTATACTGATGATTTCTATACATAGCGGTGAGCTCTAGCGTTATGAAAGTATTTCCTACATCATTCATCCGATTGCTTTGAAACTTTGGTGAATTGTTGTGCGTACACCCGTAAATGTTTCTATACGTAGTAGTGAGCTATGACACTATGAAATTTGCTTAAAAATTTTACAATAGGTGACGAGCGAGTTATTTGAAAAATGTGTGTTTTTCATATAGTTTAGCGGCAAAAAATGGGAAGGGAATCTCTGATTGGGAGGGGAATAAAGGAGAGGAGTTCATGGGAGGGGGACAAGGGAGTAGAATGGTGAAAGACGAGGAAGGTTAGAAGACGAGGAAAAGGGGCAGGAACGGGGATGCAAGGGAAAGGACACACAGGTAGAAGCAATTATTTATTTATGTGGCATTCAACGCATGCTGGGTACGCGCTAGTCTATATACATAAAAATGAAAATATGTTTGTTTCTGTCTATGTATATGTGTGAGATGTTATGCATTGCTAAACCATTCTTACGAATGCGATGAAACTTTGGAGATTTGAAGTGCGCATGCCCGCGATGGTTTCTATACACAATAGTGAGTTCTGGCACCATGAATTTATGCATTGCTAAACCGTTCATCCGATTGTGCTGAAACTTTGGAGATTTGATGTGCGCATGCCCGCGATAGTTTCTATATACAATAGTGAGTTCTGGCATCATGGAATTATGCATTGCTAACCGTTCATCCGTTTCTATATATAATAGCGAGCTCTGGCGTTATGAAGGAGGACTGGGAAAAGACATAGGCTACTTTTTATCCCGAAAAAAACATTTCATTCCCGTGTGAAAATTCTTTATACAGTAATTTCCCCCTAATACACCGCGGGTATGCGCTAGTAAAATATAAAAAATGATGACATATTCTAAAAATTGTTGCAATTTTGAAAAATATTAAAATTCTGATATATTAAAAAATTCTTCCAAAACCGATTAAAAAAAACCATCGCGTAAATGAACAATTTTTGTAACTGTAAAATCTTCATAACTTAAGTACTTGATTTATTGCTTTTTTACACTTGGTTATTTTTGTAACCTCGTACGGATCTATAAACCTTTCTATAATTTATAGTTTTTTTATAACTGACATAAATATAATCAATAAATATTGCAACCAACCGTCATCAACAAGGTTGCAATTAAAAATTATCATTTCATACTTCAAAATGATAAAAACATATTACATTCTTATTCTTAAAAGGAAACCAGGCTGCGTTTTGTCCATTCAAACGAATTCTTCACTTGACTGTAAATATTTTTCTATCAATATATACAAATATGAAAATATGCTTGCTTGTGGATATATGAATTAAGAATGTATTGCTATATGCATAAACTTTCAAAATACCTTCTTTCCACCCCCGCGAAGGTTTCTGAATTATTACAACCACATGACAATACATCTGAAAAGATTTTTTAAACATTACAAAACCTCTTACAAAACTGTCACAATTTGAGAATGACATTTTGCAAATCATCGATTGTTAAATCGAAATTCAATTTTCGAAACTCTTTAAATTAATGAATTTACTTTAAGTACTAAGTAAGTAAGAATTATAGGCGTTTTAAATAGGTACTTGTGTTATGTACCAAATTTGGTTGATTGTTCTTATAATATAAAAAAATGAATGTTTGTAACAGAAAATTTGTAAAAAAAATTGCAATAGGAGGCATGCGAATTGTTTGAAAATCTGAATGTACCGGCACTGAATACCTATATTGAACGCGGTAGAAGGGAGGGGATCGCGGGAGGGGACTGCGCGGCAGATGGGAGAGGGAAGGCGGTGAAGGTGGAGGGGGAACGCGTGAGAGGAAGGTGTCGTGGGAGGGGAAGGGGAATGGGAAGAATGGGAAATGACACGCAGGGAGAAACAATTTCTTTATTAATGCCATTGCAACGCATGCCAGGAACTCGCTAGTATAATATGGATATCGACCAACAACGTGTCGGTACGTTTTGCTTTTTTTGATAAGTTACTTCTTTAGGAGATCGTTTGAAATTGCCTGGTTTGTACGCCGAAGGAAGGAAGGAGGTTCTGAGTTGTCCGGTCACCTACAAAAATTATTTTCGCTGTTATTAATTTATTCTAAAAATGAATAAGGTATTTGTATAAAATAAAAACACAAGAGTCTCATCTGCTCGCAGTCTGGAGCCAGTGAGACTATGGCATCCCGAATTGTGGTATATTGTGAGGCTGTGTGGAGGTGTAAGGATATGGGCAAGAGGAAGGTGTGGAAGTACCTGGATATTCAGATCTGGTCATCAAACATGGCTAAAGTCATTTCAAGCAACGTTTCATTCTGAATGGTCATGCACCAGGGCGATACTGAGAGTATCTTCCACTCTGGAACGACCAGTTGAAAGTTTACCTGAACTTTGTCATAATGGTTCCGCGACTTTTCATCCCGCAACAAAATTTCCTCCGACAAAATATCCTACGGCGTACGGACAAACGTCCCCTAACAAAATATCCTGTAAAGACAATAAATTATTGTTCAAAAATAGTAAAATAAGGTTAGGTTAGGTTTTAGTAGATGTTTTGTTGAGGATATTTTGTCGCGGGATGAAAACACAAGCGTTACCGTCAAAATCTGGTTTAGGTATCATTTGCTCAAAGGAAGCTTATAAATCACTATTATTTATAACTAAAATATTCAAAATAAGTATTAAAGCTTAAAAAACAACCTTTGCATTGATATATATATATAAAATTAAAAAAAACTTTATATAAACTAGCTCAAATGTTTTAAATTTGTACCAAGAAATTGTTAGATTTAATTAAATATTTCAGCCTGAGCCCATACTTTGACATTACTTTAAAAATACAAATGAATAAAAAAAAATTCCAATGGATAAAAATTTTTCAATCATTTATCTTGTTAACCCTTAATTTACCCGGTAGGTCCCTGGGACTCCATTGAAAACTTTCAGCGCTCATAAAATCGTTAGTTTTTGGAATTACAAATTCTGCGTTCCAGTACCTTCAAGAAGTGACGAGCCAATCGCGGGGGAGAGTGGACGTCGATGCGCGAGGCTCCGATTGATAAGTTATCACGCTAGTGGAGTCCGTGGGACTCCACCGGGGTATTAATGTTATAGTTTTAGACTATTGACGGTATTGAACAAAAAAAGCAGAAAAAAGAACCTTGTTCTTTTTTTTGCTTTTTATAAGAATTGATTATGTTTTTGTTATATTTCTTTCAAAAATTGTTTTGTTTTTGAAATGTTGAAACTAGAAGTTGGGTCTCGTAATTTTGTTACAAAAAGTGCTATATTCTAGAAGTTCCTTAATAAAAGGCTGTGATTCTATAATTTTAAATAAAAACCTAAGCCATTGTAAAACCAAATATATAATAAATAAATATAACTAGCATTTCATTTAAAAAAGTGTTTATTTCATATTAAATTTACGATTTTATTTCCGGGAGTCTCGAGGACTCCACCAGGTAAATTGTGTATGTATGAAGTCACCGGGTAAATTAAGGGTTAAAACCGCTATAGGTAAATCTGAAAAAGATGGTCTTGTTCCGGGCCATTCCATAATGCGAGGTGCTGTAGGTTGGAGAAATTTTGAATCTGAATAGCGATTCTGTATCTTTTGTGGATACGGATTCGATTCCATACGTAATCTCCTGTCAAATTTGTGTGATTGTCTATGGCTTGCAATTGCTTTTTTTATGGACTGATATATCAGCTGTCGTATTTCAACTAGTTTAAAACACGAAATGCATGATTATTTATTCGTTTAATCTACATTTAAAGATGTATGAATCTGAATTTCAACTAGTTTAAAACACGAAATACATGATTATTTATTCGTTTAATCTACATTTAAAGATGTATGAATCTGACATTTCAACTAGTTTAAAACACGAAATACATGATTATTTATTCGTTTAATCTACATTAAAAGATGTATGAATCTGACAATTCAACTAGTTTAAAACACAAATGCATGATTATTTATTCGTTTAATCTACATTTAAAGATGTATGAATCTGACATTTGCGAAGTTTCGTTTCAATTTAAATAAGAATGAGTTTGCCAAATAAAGAACTTATTTAATGCAAAGCTATTGAGGCAGTACACACATACAGAATAATTGAATATTTGGGGACACATTTATACATTAATTATTCCACTAACCGCCGCACTGGCACGGATTATGGGAATTACATAAGAAAAAACTGTTTACGTGCACTAAATAGGTTATTAGGTTCTTAATTTGGGCAAACAATGATAAGCAATTCATACGTATTTAGAATGAAACTTCGCAAATGTCAAATCCATGGTAAGTATACAACTTTTAAACGTAAATTAAATGAATAAATAATCATGTATACTTGCAGCGTTTCGTGTTACTAGTTGAAATACAATAACTGATATCATAAATTAACTAATCCGCTGACATTGCAATTGCAATCCGTAGACAATCACTCGTATTTGAGAGGAGATTATGTATGGAATTGATTCCGTATCCACAAAAGATACAGAATCGCATGGCTGACGGCCCAGAGGGGCTATTCTCTATCTTTTGTGAGATCGAGATAGATTTCGGGCGAGACCTCCTGTCAGATTTGTGTGATTTTCTACGGCAGTTGTTAATGAATAAATAATCATGCACACTTGCAGGAATTTGTGTTTAAAACGACCTAAACTAAAATACGTGACAATTCACAGCTGAAATTCTGACATCGGCCCATAGAAAAAGCAAATAACAGCCGTAGAAAATCACACAAATCTGACAGGAGATCTCGCCTGAGGTCGATCTCGATCTCACGAAAGATAGAGAATAACTCTTCTAAAAGGCTATTCCCTAAAATTTGTGATAAGAGATCGTTCTCCCGCGAGAAGTGCTGTCAGATTTGTGTAATTTTCTACGGCTGTTATTTGGTTTTTCTATCGGCCAATGTCAAAATTTCAGCTGTGAGCTGTCACGTATTTTAGTTTGGGTCGTTTTAAACACGAATTCCTGCAAGTATGCATGATTATTTATTCAATTAACAGCTGTAGAAAATCACACAAATCTGACAGCACTTCTCGCGGGAGAACAATCTCTTATCACAAATTTTAGGGAATAGCCTGTCTGAGTGGTTTTGCCAATGCACGATTCGATTTCCAAAAAAATAATCCATACTAATATTATAAATGCGATACTGCTCGAGTTTGTTTATGACCTTTTCAGGCATTAACCAATAAAAAGACTTTAAAAATTCATTCACCAATAGAAAGCTAAATTATATGCGCTGACTATATGTTGTATATGATGGTAAGCTCTGGCGTTATGAAATTATAAATATTAATATATTTTATTTGTTATACGTTTTTGTCGCTAACAAAAGCGAGTTTTTGCTAACGTCAGAAAAAAATCGTTTCCATGGAAACCATGTTGATATATTTGTGGGCTCTAAGCTGGTAGGTACTCAGCTCCCTGGTCAGCTACTGCTCCAGGAAATTCAAATATTAGAATATGTTTTGTTTTTTTTTGGACAAGCTTCTGTTTTGGAACAAATGTCAGATAGAGTTCCTACATTAAAAATATAATTCGTAACGATTAGGTATAAAGACTGAATAATAAATAGTGTAATTTTTTATTATATTAACAAACTTCCAAATATTTAATTAAAAATAAACATCCGGAATGTTTGTAAGCGCATAAATTCCGAACGAATCAACAAAATTGGATAACAATTTTTTTTCTTTGAGCTATAGCTTGATGATGAAATTTAGGTGGTAGGCGAGATGTTTGAAAACTGAATGTAAGGGAATGAATGTATGGAATGCTGGAGGGGGTGGGGGTGGGGAGGAGGGGGGATAATTGATAAGTTCAACCGCTACAGTAATTTCCCGTAATACCATGCGAGCGAAGCCGCGGGGAAAAGCTAGTTAAAAATAAAGCAACTTACATTGTATCCGCAAGTGGCTTTTACGTCTGATTTCTCTGCATTTTCTCTCGTAGGTTTGGCTATCGCTATGTGGAAAATCGCCAGAGTTACTAGCCAGAATGCTAATAGCAGCCGCATGATGGTCGATCTGTCCGTCTGTCTGTTTGTAAACTGTTGTAGGGCTGAAAAAAATATATTTCAAAAGGTCATGCTCTGCCATAGGTCACCCCAGTTGGTTTGTTAGGTTTGGCAACTTTGCAGCGATGCCCGGGTTCGTGGGGCGAGGTTTGTCAAGGTCTTGGCGGCTGATATGTCCGCTCACCTCAATTCAATTTGGGAGGCGGGTATTGGTACCGCCGCCCAGGGAACCATTTATACAACCAACACCTCTGCCGTAGGTCACCTCAAGTGGTTTGCTATGTTTGGTGAACCGAAGAAAATACTCTATGTCCGCACATGTTATAAAAAATGTTTGCACTGGTGTCAAAATCCACAGAGGAAATTGAGGAATACGTTTGTATTGCCAAAACGCCACCCAGTTTAATTTGTGAAAATCGAGAGACATTGTAGCTGACTTGCAAAGACAAAAACTGAGAAATTCTTTTTCTAGAAAATTAAAAATATATATGCATACAAGCGAGTTCCCGGCATGCGTTGCAATGCCACTAATAAGCAAATTGTTTCTCCCTGCGTGTCTTATCGTTCCCCTTCCCCTCCCATGTCCCCTCCACCTTCACCACCTTCCCTCACCCCTCTCCCGCGAACCCCCCTCTCACGATCCCCTACCCTCTCCCGCTTTCAATATATTCAGTCCCGGTACATTCAGATTTTCAAAAAGCTCGCGTGCCACCTATTGCAATTTTTTTTACAAATTATCTATGACAAACATTCATTTTTGTATATTAGCAGAACAATCAATCAAATTTGGTACCTATTTACAATAAATATAATTTTTGATTAGATTCTAAGTATTCGATTTTGATTTTTAGTACCATAGGTGAATACTTTAAATAAATTCATGAATTTAAAGAGTTTCGAAAATTTAATTTTGATCAATCGATGGTTTGCAAAATGTCATTCTCAAATTGTGACATTTTTGATAGTTTCATAAGAGTTTTTGTAATGATTAAAGAAAGCTTTTCAGATGTATTGTCATGTGGTTGTAATAATCCAGAAACCTTCACGAGGACAGAAAGAAGGTATTTTAAGAGTCTCAAATATTTCCAATTTTTTTTTACCTGAGCTCCACGCAGGAGGCCCTGAGGAAAATAATTTCCCTCAGGGCCTATATCATCTTTGGGGATGCTGTGTGGAGAGTTTTTTTAAGGAAAGGAAGGAGAGGAGAGTTCTGGGAAGGAAAAGGGTTTAAGGTGGTTAGGAATCTGGGACTCAGTATATCCTGGTCATTCACCTCCAAGACCTAGACAATCCTTACCCCATGAACTCGGGCACCCCTGCTAAATTACCAAAGGTAGCGAACCACTTGGGGTGACCTATGGCAGAGGTGTTAGTTATCCAATAAAGGTTCCCGGGGCGGTACACATTCCCGCCTCCCAAATTGAAATATGATGCTTAAATATAGCAATACATAAATAATTCTTAACTCATATATCCCCAAGCAAGTATATTTTGATTTGTAAATATTTTTTTTTTTTTTTACATTAACTCCACACAGGAGACCCTGAGGAAAAAATAATTTCCCGCAGGGCCTATGTCATCTTTGAGGATGCTGTGTGGAGGGTGTTTTTGAGGAGAGGAAGGAGTGAACATGGGTCTTGAAGAGACCCATATTGTAGGAGGGAGGAAACACAGAGGCCGGCAAATCGTTCCACAGCCGAGCTGTTGAACTCAAGAACGAGTCGTAGAAACGACCCGTTCTCATGTGACTAATGTCAACCGTGTACAAATGTTGAGCGCGTGTTTGGCGTGTTTCCCGACTATGCACCAGTGCCGAGGGGATCAATGACCCTAGTTCCTCGGAGCATCTTCCATTGTAATACCGTTAGAACAAGGACAGCATTCCCACCTGGCACCTGTGCTCTAAAGATTGCAATCCGTTAGTTAAATTAGGAGAATCTATCAAACGGACCGCCCGTTTCTGCACAGAGTCAAGGGTTTTTTTTCAGGTATTTTGGGGCTCCAGACCAGAGGTGGCTGCCAAATTCAACCGTGGGGCGCACTTGCGATTTGTACAGGGCTAGCAGTTGTGTACTATTAAATTATATATATACATTACATTGTGTGCACATGTACATTTCGAATGTAAAATTAAAATATTTGTTATATTTTGCATTCTATTGCTTGTCTGGATTTCAAAAGATCTTTTTTATAATTTGATCATTTACCTAACACCCTACATCAGTTCCAATTTTTAAAATGACACAAGTTTGCACAAGGCAATTACACAAAACATCAACTTACGGATAAAGTTGATAATTTTCTCACACAACTTACTGCGCTGGATATAAATTTCATACTAAATTGATTGAATTCAATTTTTCTAAGCTCCAACATTGTTTTCAAATTTCAAATTGCACTGATTTAGTTGCTATCTAGAATGCAGTGGCGGATCTGCAGTTTGCGCAAGATGGGCGGCCAATCTTTATTATTATTGTTAAATAAATGATATTATGGCCTGAAGTGGCGCGGGACTCGGTCGCTCCGAAGTGGATGTTTAATTTGCAAAGCTTATCAGACATTGATTCAATAATTCAGTGTTCGGTGCAGTGTCTCCTTCAACGGAAGCAATCTCCCAAACAGGCCTTCCATTGATATGCTTGGTGTAACTCTAAGTGACCAGCTCAGGTACGGGGGCTCCATCGAAGCCAGAGTTAAGTTAGCCTCTCAGAAACTGGGTGTACTATGCAGGGCCCACAGATACTTTAATAGCACACGACTGCTAACCCTGTATAAATCGCAAGTGTGCCCCACGGTTGAATTTGGCAGCCACCTCTGGTCTGGAACTCCAAAATACGTAAAAAAAACCTCGACTCTGTGCAGAAACGGGGGGTCCGTTTGATAGATTCTCCTAACTTAACAAACGGATTGCAATCTTTAGAGCACAGGCGTCAGGTGGGAATGCAATCCTCGTTCTACCGGTATTACAATGGAAGATGCTTCGAGGAACTAGCGTCATTGATCCCCTCGGCACCGGTGCATAGTCGGGTAACACGCCAAACACGCGCCCTACATTTGTACACGGTTGACATTAGTCACATGAGAACGGGTCGTTTCTACGACTCGTTTTTGAGTTCAACAGCTCGGCTGTGGAACGATTTACCGGCCTTTGTGTTTTCTCCTTCTTACAAATGGGTCTCTTCAAGACCAATGTTCATTCCTTCTTATCCCCAAAAAGACCCTCCACACAGCATCCCAGATGACATAGGCCCTGAGGGAAATTATTTCCCTCAGGGCCTCCTGTGTGGAGTTAATGTAAAAAAAAGGTGGCATGCGAGCTGTTTGAAAATCTAAATGTACCGGCACTGAATATATTGAAAGCGGGAGAGGGGAGGGGATTGCAGGAGGGGTGTTGGCGGGAGAGGAAGGGGAGGTGGAGGGGGAAAGGGACGTATGGAAAAGGACATGCGGGGAGAAACAATTTCAACGCACAACAATTTCAACGCACACCAAGAACTCGTTAGTCTTAAATATATTTAAAATGTTCTCCATAAATGAAATGAATCATATTTATAATATTATATCGAATGAATGAAATTAAATGAATAAATTAAATTAAATTAAATTAATCATATTTATAATCTCCATAAATGAAATGAATGTTCATTTTGGTTCATTTTGTTCATTTTCAAAATGAACCGCAAGAATTTATTTTGTGAATGCATTCCTACAGCCTGCCCATGTTGAAATATGAATTGGGCTGCGAATATTTCTCATTTTTAACCCCCGACGCAAGGAGCGGTGTTATAAGTTTGAGGTGTCTGTGTGTCTGTCTGTCTGTCTGTAGCATCGTAGCTCCTAAACGAATGGACCGATTATGATGCAGTTTTTTTTGTTTGACAGCTGACGTAATCGAGATGGTTCTTAGCTACAATCCATGAAAATCTGTTCAGGCGTTTCAAAGTAATCAGCTCTTTTTTGTGTCGGGGGTTTCTTAAAATTTTGTAAATTGTACTTATGGTCTGATTCGTTGACGGAGTAGCTAGGCTCGCCCTGTTTTCCCCATTTAAAAACCTGAAGATTTTCAACATGGATATTAAAACTTTTGGTATGTACCTACTTTATATCTGCAATTATTTTTAACATAAAGGATTTAGGGGGTATTTCACCATCCTCCCCATAGCTTATCCATACACATAACGAATATTAATAAATAAACAAATAAATACTAGCAACTGGTTAAAATCTCGGCTAACTTATCCAATATGTAGCCATTATTCATAGGTTCAAGTGCCGAATAGTAAACTCCGACTTTTTCAATAAATAAATCCTGTATGATTAATCTAAAATATGCGTTACCGTACGAATTATCTATGAAGAGGATGGTGAAATACCCCCTTAACTTAATATTGATATATTATAAGCTTTATGAAATCCTTTTTTGTTAAAAAAATTAAATTGAAATGATTACTTCAACTAGAACAACACTTCTTAACCGTATCGAAAGAATTGCCCCCTTTACCAGCGGGCTTATTCTCTATTTTTTGTGGAGTGGTTATCGAGATAACGGACGTGATCTTTTGTCAGAATTGTGTGATTTTTACATATTTACTGTAACATATTTTAGTTCAGATCGTTTTAAACATGAATTTCTGCAAGTAGGTATGCGTGATTATTTATTCATTTAATCATAGATTTATATATAACTGGATGGATGACTCGAGCAAATTGGCCGGTCTTCCGGTTTCGACGGCCGCCATCTTTAAGGAGGGAAAAATATACGAGAACTCAGGGAACTTCAATGGGCGAACTCGCAAATCCCAAGTTTTTTTGTTACTAAAAAATGTTATTAAGCATTTCCTTTCTGTTTTCAGTTGTGTTGCATAATGAATTGTAATAAAGTCAATCTGCGACTTTGTATATTTCGCATAAATAAATCGCAATATGTTTAAAAAAAGGATCCTTGGAACAACTTTATTTGTGGAAGATTCTAGGTAAAGCTCAATAATAAAACTTCATTCAGGGCATCACAAGTCATGCAGTTCTACATTGTTTTATAACACTGGTGTAGATGTGGTAGGTAACATAATATGTTGAGACAAAAAAAACTACAGGATTTAATAGGTGTATCATTTTTATTTCTTACAAAATTACAATATTTATTATCAGAACATATAAGCAGTAAATGTATTCAAAAGCAAGAAAAAAAAACAGTCATACATAATATAGGGTAGAAATAATAAAAAAAGATTAAACATTTACATATCTTTTACACAGACAATTTTACGTCTAGTTTTTTAGTCTACGGGAAGGGATGTTGAACAAGGATGAGTTGTAACAGAGCAGGTGTGTCAGTAAAACTGTTGATAATTTTGAATACCTAAATTAGACACCAGAATATTTTCTACGTTTTTCTAAAGAAATGTTTTAATATTATTTATGTTATTATATGAAACAAAAGAAAATATTAAACTGTTTTGGAAGGAGGTCAAAAGGTCCCGGAGTAGTCCAGAAAATGGAAGCCTGAAAGTGATAAAATCGAAAGATGGAAGAATGTTGACGAATGAAGAAGAAATAAAAGAGAGATGGATGAAATACTATGAGGAAGTCTTTGAAAGCAACCCGGATGATAGTGAGTCCAGCGTCGAATCGGGTATGAACGATGACGGAGCGAACGTTATCAAAATCAGCATGGATGAAATTAAAAAATCGATTAAATGCATGAAGAGTGGTAAGGCTGTTGGTTTCGACAATATTGCTGCCGAATACTTTAAAGGAGATAGCCATATTATTCTCTCATGGTTGTGCAAACTTTTTAATCAGTATTTAGAGGAGGGTTACACGCCATTAGATTGGAGAAGGGCTGTAATCATGCCGTTATACAAAGGTAAAGGGTCACGTATGGAATGTGGGAATCATAGGGCTATTAGCCTGCTAAGTTCTGTCGGCAAGCTGTACGGAAGAATATTGATTGAAAGGGTAAGAATGGGAACAAAGGATAAAATATGGGATGTGCAAGGTGCCTTTATGAGTGGAAGGGGATGCATGGACCAGATTTTCTCCTTGCGTATGCTCACTGAGAAGTTTCTGGCGAAAAACCAGAAACTCTTCTGCGCCTTTGTAGATCTACAAAAAGCATACGACCGAGTCGACAGGAAAAAGCTATGGAAGGTATTGTCCAAGTATGGAGTGAATACAAATCTCATTCAGGCAATTGCGTCTCTGTACGAGGGAAGCGTTGCGTGTGTTAGGGTGAACGGTGGTTTTACGGGGTGGTTTGACATCACAAAAGGTGTTAAGCAAGGCTGCGTAATGTCACCATGGTTATTCAATCTATACATGGATAATTGTATGCAAGAATTGAAAGAGTTGGGATTGGGTGCGAAATTGAGTAATCTGAAAGTATGTTGTCTGTTGTACGCTGATGATGCGGTGCTGATTTCTAACACTATGGAAGATTTACAGTCTCTAGTGTCTAGGATGAACGAAGTATGTATGAAGAATGAGTTAATGATGAATGTAAGTAAGTCTAAAGTCATCGTGTTTGAAAGAGAAAGTATGAGAACAGTGTGTGATATAGTTGTGAACGATGAATACTTGGAGCAGGTGGATGAGTTTGTGTATCTGGGTAGTATGTTTACGAGAGATGGGAAGGCTGATAGAGATATCGAAAGAAGGGTAAATGCCGGTAACTCCGTTAATGGAGGACTGAATGCCGTTGGCGCTAATAAAAAACTGTCAAAAGGAGCGAAACTAGCAGTCCACAATGGAGTCCTGGTACCTACCCTGATGTATGGCAGTGAGGCATGGAACTGGCAGAGGAAGGATGAAAGTAAACTGAATGCTGTAGAAATGAGATCCCTGAGGCGTATGTGTGGTAAAACCATGTATGATCGTGTGAGAAATGTGGAGATCCGCAAAGAATGTAAGGCTGATGTAAGCATAATGAGTAAGATTAAGAAAGGGACCCTCAGATGGTTTGGGCATGTAGATCAAATGAACGAAGAAAGTAGTGTAAGAAGAATATATGACGCAAATGTGAATGGTAGAAGAAGTCGGGGACGCCCGAGGAAGACATGGCACGATCAAGTGAATCAGATACTTGAGTCGGGCCATGTCAAAAGCCAGAATAATAGAAGAGTATGTATGAGACGATGTATGAGTGTGAGTGAAGCAAAGAGTGTGTGCCAGGACCGAGTTGTTTGGCGGTCCGTCCTCTCTGCCTACCCCTGCGGGGAAACGGCGTGATGGTTAGTTAGTTAGTTATATGAAAAGATATCCCACCTCCTTTGCTGTGCCGATTCGTACAATTATACAGAGAGCACGATAAAACCATTTTTTTAAATATTAATGTAACGTCGAACAGAGTAAACTTCAAACTAGACGGCTGCTGACATAGATATGGCCTGCTGGCCGCTTCTTTTGCCCGATTCAAAGATGGCGGACGTCGATTTCCGGTGGACCGCTCAAAATTCGCTTCGGCAAAGGGAGTCATCTATCCAGTTATATATAAATCTTTGCATTTAATATACATTATCCACAGAAAAAGCAAATAAATCACACAAATCTGACAGGAGATCGCGTCCATTATCTCGATAGTGATCCCACAAAAAATAGAGAACAAGCCTGCAGGTTAGGTTATGAGAGACAGGATCGTGAGCATGTTGATAAAGTCACTCAAAATAATAATTTTGCTTGCATTTCGTTTGGGACCATAGAAATTCATAAAGAGTTCCCAATAATTCTTGCTAATACAATTCTGTGAAAAAATACTATGATAACCGTTAAAACACACGCCTACGGAAAAAAGATATTGTTTTGCAGGGCACAGATTTTTTGCGGAGGGGCTGAAAATTTGTAAATCCGCCACTGTGCATTTAAATATATTTTTATAATGTAAGATAATATGCATAATTTTATAAGTAGCTGGCGAAAACATTGAAGATATAACAATGAATGTTATTTTAAAATATTAATTGATTTCTTTTTGTGCTTTAATAACTGTTTTGTCACCAAGCAATAAAAAGTTTACAATTGTAACCAAATTGAAATAACCAATGACGTTACGATAAGTATAGAGATGTCATATAAATCTCAAAGTGGCAAGCAAAAAGTATGTCAATTGTAGTGCTTTCGATTTCTTAGTTTCAGTACTGAAGTAGTAACTGAAATGCAACGCGTAAGTAAGGTTATGTGCTACTTCTAAGGCTAGCTTTACACTCGTAATTAAAAATTACGGATTACGTAAGATTTTGACAGGTTACTCCCAGGAGCGTTTAGATATGCATCTGGCTTGTGGTAATTAATGATCACGGAAGTTTTTCGGAAGTTCGACCTGTGTAACTGCTCATGCGACCGTTTACATCTGTAAATTTATTTGCGGTAAGATGGCTTCCTTTCAACAACGACCTGCTACTGTCAAATTTACGCGATTTTGTCAATAAAGTCGAAAAGGACCAAATAAAGTGCTGAAATAGAATTTGGCTTTAATTAAACAATTCTCCACGCACTTTTTTGCCGTCAAAGGTGAAAATTAATGGATTTCTTTCATTTTATTCGCGCGGACGCGATTAGACCTGTCAAAAAACTTCCGGAAGAAGAAGTTCTGTAACATGCTTTAAATTACGTTATGTGACTTTTGGTGTCGTTTACATTGGTAATTTGGCCATAATTCGCTTACACGAGCGAATTACGGGAAAAAACTTACGAATGTAAAGCCAGCCTAAGAAAATTACATTTTGTAAGTGCCAAAATACTCCAGTGTATGATGAGAAAATGTTTTCATTACATGCAAACATTATTCAAAAAGAGCCAAGGAATAGCATTTAATTTGTAGGTACACACAAATGACTTATTATTATCGATTATTATTTAAGTATTTTTAATTTTTTTTTTTTAAGAAAGACAAACATTCCCGGGTTATGAATATCCCAAAGTATTTGAAAATTTCCAGCTACAACCAAATGTACAGTAAATGGAAAATGTTGCTGATTTCGTGTTGGAGGACTTAGCCAGCCGAGGAATCGAAGTTGTTATATGCACGTCCGCGAAGGTTTCTATATTTGCTAGTGAGCTCTGGAGTTATGATGTTTGCATAAAAAATTGTCAATTTATTTTTATTATTAATAGGTTGTTTTTTTTAAATGTGTGTTTTTCGTATAGTTTAGCGGCAGGGGTTAAGGAGGGGGGGAAGCGAAGGTGGGGGATTCGCGGGAGGGGGACGAGGAAAGGGGAAGACAGGGAACCTGGAAGAGGAACGCGGAAGTTCGCGAAACGAGGGTCATTAATTAAATAGGATGGTAGAAGACGGGGAAGGTGGAAGCGGGAGGAAAGGGGACGCGGAGGACGTGCATGAAAGCGCCACTTCAGGCCGCCGCGCAGAAAAGTAAAGACCGAAAATAAGATAACGGTTTACAGCGCAGTTCACTGTGAGACTTTTCTGCGCTGCGGCCTGAAGTGGCGCGGGGCACGTCCCGCTCCGAACTCTGCGTGTAAAGGGTACTTATAGTACCCTTTACACGCAGAGTTCTCTGGTGTAAACTCTGCGCGTAAAGGGTACTTATAGTACCCTTTACACGCAGAGTTCGGAGCGGGACGTGCCCCGCGCCACTTCAGGCCGCAGCGCAGAAAAGTCTCACAGTGAACTGCGCTGTAAACCGTTATCTTATTTTCGGTCTTTACTTTTCTGCGCGGCGGCCTGAAGTGGCGCGGGGCACGTCCCGCTCCGAACTCTGCGTGTAAAGGGTACTGAATTTCTTAAGTGACAATGCAACGCATGCTGGGTACTCGCTAGTCTATTATAAAATTTGAGCACTTGAGAAATAAAAAAAAGATAAAAACTGATAAGTAAGAAAAAGACATAATAATAAATCATAAATTACTTTATATAACCTTGTATAACAGCTATAAATCATTTTTCTCATTAAATTAAAATATTAGATAGATTGGAAAACAAGTTTTTTCATTAAAAATCACATAAAATTGTAGATAAAAAGTCTATGAATTTGAGTACTTAGGAGAGAATGTAGGTACTTTTGCCAGTTTAAAATTTAAACTGATAAAAATATCAATAAATAAATATAATACTTTAAAATAAGCTTAAATAAAAATAATGCATTACTTTAAAGTTGGTTTTGATTGCCAAAATTTAATATGAAATGAAAAAGAGATTTGTTGTTAATATTTTTTCGTGTGGAATTACAAAGATGACATTTTTACTTGTATTTTTGAGCGCGCGAACCCGTTTCACTGATATTAAGAGACTTGGAACGCTCGCGGGATCCAGTTTCTGCGGTGATGCCATACGTCAGAAAATTTACCTAGGATAGGGAGAAAAATAAAAATCATGAAATAATTTTGTTTAATTTTTAGATATTGGCAAGTTGGAGATCGAACATTTTTGATTTAAATACAGTTACTTCGTGTGTTTCACTACAACATGCAAACCCGTTTCTATTAAAAACTTCCTTGATTAGTTACGATACAAGACACACTATATTTGCCATTTTTTAGGGAAACCATATTTCATATGCCCGTCGTCCCAATTACCGGTACTGAATCGACAAAACTGGAAACCCTGCACAGAAAAGTAAAGTTTACTACGGCTTACAGCGCAGAGATTATGTGACTTTTCTGCGCAGTGCCACCGGATATTTCAATTTGGTACCGATACCGACCCACAGGAACGAACAGCTGAGAAAATATGTTACATTAGTGCTAGGGAAGTTTTTAATATTTAGCAATGTACTGTTATAAAAAGAAATACAATTTTCATTGCATAATACAGGAAGAAACAAGCTTTTGGTAAAATAAAAGATATATGTATTTCTGAAAATCTTCACTTTGAAAAGCCTCTGAAAAACTCGCGAAACTAAACTTGAATCAGTCACGTGAGTTTTGAAGTAATGAGGTTTGATGTTTTCCTCTACAGCGACTTCCATCAATCTTCCCCTAAAATTTATTTGTTGGGTTAACGTGCATTTATCGCTCTTTACAATGTTTAAAATATACATGAAATAAAATATATATACCTACTCTACACCCGCCGTAACAAAGGGCGTCATAACATGGCGGGTGAAATAATACTGAAAAATGTAACAAAAGTAAAAATTTTTTTGTAAAAACTAAAAAAAACTTTAACACAGGTGTCGCGCGTTCTGCAAATTCTTAGAATTTGCAGAACGCGCGAAGAAGACCCCGCGTCTTCTGTTTTAGTGCCAAGACGACCGTGGAAGGAGATGGACCTGCCATTGGTTCTATAACACGTGAGTTAAACTAACCAACAATTCCGACGTAGCCTGTCAGGCTACATGTTCTTAGTTGTCATAAAAAATATTTTTTCCAATTTACAAACCATTTTATTTATTTTTTAGTGCAAAATGGCAGAAAACGCTATGAAACGTCAACACCCGACCATGAGTTCACCGAAAAAAATATTGCTGGTAGACAGTCCGTCATTTGAAGAGAAATTCAATGCCCTCAACCTGGCTTCAAATCCCACATGCTTGCAATGTTCTCGCCCCTGTGCAAAAATTGCCAGTGATATATGCCAAATTAAATAATTGTCAAAATTTTCATTTCTTGTCTTTAGAAGTAATTATTATGTTTTTTTTCCTAGATTAGATGGTAAGTAAAAAGTGTTTAACAAAACTGTACGTGAGGAGTGAGTTTTTTTTGGTTCATTTTTTTAATATTTTTTTAATATTTTTTTATAAATCATCATAGATTACCTAAAACTAATAATTCATTTTAAATTAAAACGTCGTCGACATCAATCATCCACAAAAATAAATTAACATTGACCAAAAACATGTCCATACAAAAAAACTGCTTGCTTCCTCTGACGATCGCTAAATGACGCGAAAATAATTTTTAAACTAAAACTGTGAAGTTTGTACTGTAGGTATGTCTTCCAAAACTTCAACAAACTACGCGCAGGTGTCAATAGAAGCCACTTCAAGTCAAATAGTTTAATTAAATATATAATATAATACGGTATTTGAATAATAGCCGCCGACGAAACGTTTCGTCCAAACTCTTCTAAGCATTTTTTCACTGCGTCGAACCGTTTCATCCATACTCGTGGAGAGGTTAATTTATCATATTAGTTGTGTAAGTTCTATTAAAGTACTAAAATAAGGATCTCATGTCAAATAAACTACCACTAAGTATTAATTACCATTTTTTTTCGTCATGTTTTATAATAAAAGTTGATTAAATTTACTTACATATTTTTTTATAACATACCAATGGTTGAATATCGACACAGTTTTAAAACATCGGAATTGAATTTCATAACAAAAATTTACTTTGATAGTAGTAGCCTGTGAGACGTCATGTCCCCAGAAAGGTTAATGAAAAAATACTAAAATATGCACGTTAAATGCATTTTGCATATTGTATGGAAATTGCAAATGCCTAAAATCTTTATTTTTAAATCAGTTCCACACAGGAGGTCCGGACGAAAATAATTTCTTTCAAGACTAATGTCATCTTTGGTACCCTACACCAGCGTAATTGGTGTAGTCCGCTCCGGACGCCAAATTGTGCCCAACAACGCGCTGATAATATCGAACACATCGACCTTAAGATTATTTTTCATAAAACGGCTCTACACAAATATACAAATCATCGAAATATTATTGGTTAAAATGGTCACTTACCCAGGCGTCTACTGGTTACGAGGGCAGCCAAAATTATATATATATATACTCGCACCAGGCACCGTTGCCCTAATTTTGGGGTACTGTGTGAAAGGTCATAAAGGGAGGAGAGGAAGTTCTGAGAAAAAAAATGTATTTGGGGTGGGAATGAATCTGAGGGTCAATATGTCCAGGAGTGATGAATCCATCCCTCCTACGGTGTTGGATCGAGAGATTTCGACTGAGAGGTCAAAAGGTCTCCCTCAATCGCCCTCAACTGGCCTCTACTGATCCATCAGCCACACAGTAGGTTTGCAGATGCATCCTCCACCAAAACCTACACAAACCTAACCCCATGAACTAGAGCACCCCTTATAAGTCATCAAACGTATCGAATCTCTTGGATGACCTATGGCAAAGGTGTTGGTTATACAATAAATAGTTCCCGGGACGACGGTATCCATACCCGCCTCCAAAATTATGGTGTCTCACAAAATTATGTATCCATTTATATTGTGCAATTGTGTTAGTTGATGAAAAAATGTTCTTCATCGTTATAAGGCAAACAATCAATAATTAATTTACAATCACATTCACATAATATATTTATTGAAAATATTCACATTACGCCAAACAAAAAAGAAATCATTTTATTGTCACAATTATGAGGGGAAAATATTTATGCTGTAAATAATCACCTCTTGAAAATATTTGTACGATATTGCGCAAAAGTATTTTTTGATACGTTTTCACTATATTGAGGAGATACTATTTATTGCACTGGCATCTCTTCGTAGCGCCCTGTCGGCAGATTCCCAAACTACGCCAAAACAGCGTCGCCATATTGGAATTGTCAAACAATCCGCCAATGCTCAGGAAAAAATGCATTTCGCCTTACTTAACGTCGGAAATTAAACAATTCGCACTGTGCAATTTGAAACGTTATCGATTAATACTAATCGAGCAGTGACCTGGTTATCTGTTCATCCTATGGATGATGTATCACCGCGACAAGTGCCACAGCAACAGAGATGGGAAGGGAGAAGGGCAAGTTCAGCCTGATGTCCCTAGTAGGGGTGCAGGAATGGAGGGCGATCAGCTCGACAGAGGACTTCCTGGAAATCAAAGACTTCGTGATAAACTGCTGCTGGATTCCGAGGACCCGAGTCTCGGAGGAGAGCTGAGCATCTTGGCTTCTTTAGCGGATGCCGAGAGACATCGCAGCACGGATTTCACCGGCTGCTTTCCACTCATGGAGGTGAGGCTCCATCGTCAAATAACGTCCATTTTTAATTTTCCACCCAAGATAAAATAAAATTAAAAATAAATTCATTTAATAATTAGGTCTGGAACAAGATGGCGGGTCCACTATACTAATATTTCGATCTGTCATCTAAAATACTGGGAGGTCTATTATTGAATCCTATCAAAATAAAAACTTGTAAAAGTGTGCTGTAGGTGTCTTTCTTGCCCAGTTTTTTTTTTTGCTTACTTTTGGTGGAATAATAAATGATGGTAGATGTCAAATGTCGAAGTTATTTCTCGAGACAGATAAACACTGTCATTATGCACCTGTTTGGGGCCCAGGAGTTGAAACGACAATCTAATCTTACTTCTGCTCTAATTGATGGTACATTTTTCAAATATCAACTATTTCATGAGGCAGTTATCAGTCATTGACTTGTCTGGGACCTAATTGTCGAAAGGTTATTGTGAATTTCACTTTTAGGTATTATCTGTTGCCTGAAGAAGAGATGGCACGATCAAGTGAATCTAACGAGTCGGATTGTGTCAAAAATTAGAATAATAGAAGAGTAGTATGTTTGAGACGATGTATGAACGTGAATGAAGCAAGAACTGCATGCCAAGACAGTATGTTGTGTGACTGTCTGTCGTCACTGCCTACCCCTGCGGTAAACAGCAAGAGGTTAGTCAGTTTAATTTGCAGTGTTGACATAGAGTTCGATGAACCCTGTACAAAAGGTTAAAGAGCTAATTGGCAAGTAGATTTTCTTGTGAAATTACATCCATATTTATTTTTGTTTTTATTTGAGTACCATATAAAAGGCCCATGTCAGAAGCCAGCGGGGACTTTGGCATCCCCAATTGGGGCATTTTGTAAGAATGAAGGAAAGAGGAATGTTGGGAAGTACTTGGCTATTCAGATCTGTAGTACGATTACGATTTGACGATGTATTCAGGTAGAATAGCCCAAAATAAGATCTCAATTAGTTTTTGATATATCGATACTTCAAGATTCAGATTCAAATTGATTAATTTTATAAAAAGTGCTATTTTTTTATGTTAAAATTACCTTTTTTAAAATTTATCGAGAAGAGGCAAGAAGAAGAAATAAATAAAGAAAGGAAAAATATATATATAAAACGCTCAATCCATTCCTTTATCCCTGCCCTTCCTAAATTCCAATATTGGCTTATTAGGTTGCCATGTATACCGGTCGATTAAACTCCAACCTCCTTCCTATCCTCAGAGCACGTGTTCCTAGTCCTAACAAATCAGTGCCCCCTGGTGTACCGGTCTCACCGGGACAGGTGTGCTCCTGGCTGGGGTGGTACAATCGTATTGTATCGTATCCTAACCTAACCTAAGTTATTAGAGAAGTAGCATTGAGCGTAATCTATGATATTATTAGTCTATATAGAATTAAAAACTTTAAGTATCGATATCTCGAAAACTAAGCGTGATATCAAAAAATTTTATTCTTAATTTTTGTCTTATTTTGGGCTGTTCTGCCTGAATACATCGTCAAATCGCGGTGCCACGGAAATAGTACTCTCCCCGCAAAAAGAATACGTTTGTCAGATAACTGTTAAAAATTTCAATTTTATTCATCAAAACAATTTTGCGCAAAAAATATACAAAAAATAAATAAAAATGAAAATTTTCTCACCAATATTAACAATTCGTGGATAATTTATGTATTGCCATTTTTGTGAAATATCACTTAGTTCAGCTGTAGAACTATTTGTGCAAGGTTCGTTGAACTGTGTCGACATCACAAAATCTAGTCCAAGTTATACTATACTAACTTACTAACCATCAGAGTGGTAGATACTTTCATTATCACTCTGGTGAAAGACCACAATTGAGAATCGAAGCGTTGCTTGAAATGGCTTTAGCCGTATTTTGTGACCTGGTTTGAATAGCCAGGCACTTCTCCACCTTTCTCTTGCTGAAATCCTTCCCCTCCCACTACCCGCCTCACTACATACCCCAATTGGGGATTTTTTTTTTTTTTTTTACATTAATTCCCATAGGAGGCCCTGAGGAAAATAATTTCCCTCGGGGCCTATGTCATCTTTGAAGATGCTGTGTGGAGGGTGTTTTTGAGGAGAGGAAGAAGAACAGAACAGAAGGAGAACCCTCCTACAACAATGGGTCTTGAGAGACCCATGTTGTAGGAGGGAGGAAACACAGAGGCCGGAAAATCGTTCCACAGCCGAGCTGTTGAACTCAAAAATGAGTTGTAGAAACGACCCGTTCTCATGTGACTAATGTCAGCCGTGTACAAATGTTGCGCGCGTGTTTGGCGTGTTTCTCGAATATGCATCGGTACCTAGGGGATCAATGACGCTAGTTCCTCAGAGCATCTTCCATTGTAATACCGGTAGAACAAGGACAGCATTCCCACCTGACGCTTGTGCTCTAAAGATTGCAATCCGTTTGTTCATTTAGGAGAGTCTATCAAACGGACCGCCCGTTTCTGCACAGAGTCGAGGTTTTTTTTTTAGGTATTTTGGGGCTCTCCAGACCTGAGGTGGCTGGGTGGGGATGCCATAGTCTCACTGGTTACAAGCAATTGGGAGTTTGGACTCACTGGGGTAAGCTAAGAGGGTAGACTGCCATACCACTCTTTCTAGGTGCATGCTCTTTGTTTCATTCACATTCACACGCCATCTCATACATACTATTCCGTATTTATGCTGATTCTTGACTTACACAGATTCAAGACTTATTTTTGTAAAACTCTACATAAGGAGACCCTGAGGAAAATAATTTCTCTCAAGACCTACGTTATCTTTATGGATGATTGTGGAGGGTCTTTTTGAGGAAAGAAAGAATTGAATCTGGGTCTTGAAAGACCATGTTGTAGGAGGGAAGAAATATAGGGGCCGACAAATAGTTCCACTACCGAGTTGTTGAACTCAAGAACGAGTCGTAGTAATGACCCATTCTCACGTGACAATTGTAGACGGTATACAATAGTTAGGCGCGCGTTTGGTATGTTTCCCGATTAAGCGCCGGTGCCGAAGGGATCAATGAAGTTAGTTCCTCTGAGCATCTTCCATTGAAATGCCGGTAAAAGAACAGCATTCCCATCTGACACCTGTGCCCTAAAGATTGCAATCAGTTGAGATAAGAATATCTATCAAGTGGACCGCCTTCTGAATAGAATTGAGGTTTTTTTCAGGTATTTTGGGGATAATAAATAAAAAAAAAATGTTTTTTTTTAAATTTATTTTTTTGTTATCAGTAATTATTTTAGTTAGAAAAAACGTAAAGTGAGCCATTTTTAAAACTTTTTTTATGTTTGCATTAAAAAAATTTATGTTTAAAAAATTATATGTATTACGAATTCTAAAATTTGACAGAGAATCTCATCACCTTTCCAAAACAGTTTTTAGTTTTCGGATACGTTCAGAAATATTCCGTTAATTTGGATTTTATTGCAAAATGAAAATATTTTCACTCCGACAAAATGACAAAATACGGTCGAGGCCTGAGGTATTAAAGTATCTGTAGGTCTTATACAGTACGCCGAGCTTCTGAAAGTTAGAACGTTGAAATATATCAAACGAACAGCACATTTTTGCTTTTGTGAAGAGTTATATGATTAATGTATTGTGGTGCAATGATTGATTGATGCATTGTATTGTTTGTTACTTTAACTTAGAACTTTTAAAAACAGTGTATTTCTCACTGTGCCAATCTCACATCGAATACGGAATTTTAGCTTGGGGTAATGCTTATTCCAGTGCCCTCGACCCCATCATTAAAGCACAGTCATTAATCATAAAAATAATTCTTAAACTGCCTCTTACTACCAGCACTGATACGATCTTCAATACTTTCAACGTTATGGACATAAAACAACTCTACGCAAGATCCATATTAGTTAATTTAAACAAAAACAACAAAACATCATACAAAGCAACACAAACAATGCACAATACCAGAGCCAAAAACAAAGAACTTCTCCAAACTCCTTTTTCCAAAACTACCTTTGGATAAAGACACTTCAAATACATAGCTTGCAAACTATACAATACACTACCAGCTACGATCAGACAAACTGAATCCTTGACAAAATTCAAACAAGATGTAAAGAAAAGGATTGTAAGTATTGGACGCTACACTACTGCAAACAACTGCAATATAAAGCACATATAGACAGAAAACAATTTGCATACGACCTAATCCATGTAAAATAAATAAAAAAATAGAATCATGTCAAATTTTGACAGGATTTACTATTTACTATACTTCATCTTTTCCTTCATTTATATGATAACTCTCGCAAGGTATTTACCCGCACTTCCAATCACCTTTCTATTTTTATTGTATTCAAATGAATATGTATGTAACTTTAAATATTCTTGTAACTACCTAATATGTATCTCTAAGCCTGAGTCGACACAGGTATATTATCCTAGTGAGACAGGCATCGAAAAACCCAATTTTAACATACTGTACATGTAATAAAATAAAAAATAAAAAAATAATTGTTTTGTTTGTTATCTGGTTCCAGCTGCCCCTGACAGACTCTGACGATGCTTCCAGCAGTCCACCTGAAGAGGAGCAGTGGACGCAACTCCAAGAAAGCGGTGACTATTCTCCTTTTGTACTTTTATCTCTGCTTCGTTATTGATTGCTAAGAAAAACGGGCTGCCTTTTGTCCATACAAATGTATTCCCCATTTTTCCTCTCTGGATTTTGACACTAGTACAAATATTTTTTAATATAATACGGATATTGACTACTAGCATTTCAGAATGTTTTTTTTTTTAATTATTAGTTACTTCTTATAGGAGTTAGGACCCTCCAAAAATTGTTAAAATTGCCTGGTTTGATCGCCATCAAATAAAAGCTAGATAATGTATTTTAAAAATAATTTGTGTGCAGTTCACACGCGGTAGAAGTGAAACCTTCAGAAAAATAAAGTAGACAAGAGTGGGAAGGCTACTACAAAGCACTGCACAAAGATCGATTATACTGTCTCATTCTCTTGCAGGCTAAATCCTATAGATTTTTTTTTATTTTTTTATATGAAATACCGCACAAGAGTCCCAACTGCTCCCGTATGGAGCCAGTGAGACTATGGCATCCCCAATTGGGGTATGTTGTGAGGCTGAAGGTAGTGGGGGAGGGGAAGGAGATAGGGAAGAGGAAGGTGGGGAAGTACCTGGCTATTCAGATCTGGTCACTAAACACGGCTAAAGCCATTTTAAGCAACGTTTCAATTCTGAATGGTGGTCTTACACCAGGGCGATTCTGATAGTATCTTCCACTCTGGAACGTGCCGCAAATGTACTATATATTATTTTAAATGAATAGATCGTGAAATAACACAAATTAATCAAATAAAATTTACTTGCGCACGCCGGGTTCGAACCCGGATTGTGAGTCGAGAGTCTTACCTCGGGACCACGAAGGCCGTCCCTTAGATGTATGTGTTGTCTCTTTTAGTGTCGCTTCTTCGTTTCATCGAGTTTCAAATCACAACAGTGCTAAAGAAGTTTTCACTTCAAAAGGCAAAATGTATAGATCTATACTAATATTATAAATGCGAAAATGCGTGTGTTTGTTTGTTACGCTTTCATGTCTGAACTAATAAACCGATTTTAAAAACTCTTTCACCAATAAAAAGCTACATTATATGCGAGTAATATAAGCTATATATAATCTGTATATAAGCTGTTTCTGTCGCTCACAAAACCCAGTTATTGCTAACGTCAGAAAACAAATCGTTGCCATGGAAACGATGTTGATATATTTAAATGAACATGAATCTCCGAAATGTTTGTACGCGCATAACTTCCGAACGATGCAAAAAATTGGATAATTATTTTTTTCTTTGAGATCTGGCATTATGAAATTTAGGTGGATGCGAGCTGTTTGAAAACTGAATGTACCGGGAATGAATGAGAGGGGGGGGGGGGGGGGGGGAATAATGGACAAGTGAAAGCACTACAGTAATTTTCCCCTAATACCATGCGAGCTAAGCCGCGGGTAAAAGATAGTATAGAATATTTTCTTATATATTACAGTTGGTAAATCAATCTTAAAATCAGTCCAGTTTTTGAGAAGAAAAACAAAGCTTCGATTTTGACAATTTTATTTATGTATTATTAGCCTGAGGTGCAATTGTCCCTTTCGCTCGGTATTCGGTGGTAACAGGGACAGCAATACTTGTCCTATTATTTAAATTTCTCAGCAACCATGTTTTCTCTTAATTAATTTGTAGAAATTTCAAAGTGCCAATCTCCAGGTGATGATTTGACTAATTTAGATTATTTGTTTGTTTTAGCCGAACACCTCGACCCTTCTAAGATGGCGGCCCTTTCCTCGGCATTCTCCAACCATATTTCATCGCCCAAGCACTCCAAGGTAAAATTTTAAAACAGCCAAATCTCAATCGATCATTCTCTCAAAAATTGTCTTCTAGTTTTTGTCATTTAAAAAAAAATTTTTTTTACATAAGCTGGGAACCGTTTATTGGATAACCAGCACCTCTTCCATAGGTCACCTCAAGTGTTTTGCTATGTTTGGTGACTTAACAGGGATTCCCTGGTTCAAGGGGTGAGTTTTGTATAGGTCTTGGTGGCCGGTGTGTCTTCCCCCCAACGGCGGGCTGGATCGAGAGAGACTGGTTGAGGAGGTCTTTTGATCTCTCCATCCAGAATCGCTCGACCCATCTCGTTGAAGGGATGGATTCATATGTCCATCACTCCTGGACACACTGACCCCCAGATTCCTACCCACCCCTCATAACTATTTCCTTCCTACAACTTCCTTGACTTGCTCTCTTTAAAAAAAGCCTCCACAAGCATCCCCTAAGATGACATGGGCCCTGAGGGAAGTGATTTTCCTCAAGGCCTCCTTGTGGAGCTTATTTAAAAAAAAACTCCCAAGAGACCCTGAGAAGAAAAAATTCTCTCAGTGTCTACGTAATTTTTGGGGATTCTGTTTCGACGATCTTTTAAGGAAAGGAAAGCCATGAAGTTCTGGGAAGAAAAAATATATGGGGGTGGTAGGAATCGTGGGGTCAATGTGTGCAGTAGTAACGGATGTATGAATCCATACCTCCCGCTGCCGTGCAAGGCGATGCGAGAAATATCCCTCAAATAGTCTCTCCCGTCAAGCACTACGTTACGTAGATGGGCAAACGCATCTGCCACTAAGACCTAGACAAACCTCACTCCATAAACCCGGGGACCCCTGCCAAGGGATGCAGAGGGTTTCTTTGAACTGTCGAATAGCCTTAGGAAGCAGGACCGTGCTTTTTACCACTCTGGGATACATGCCCTTGTTAACCCCTTAAATGCCTCTGGAGGAAACTCGAAAATTTCGCTATGTTTTGACTTTGACGTGATATTTTCTGGGTTTATTTTATGCTATCTTATGTAATATTTACCAAAACACATTCCTTGAACAACAAACTATGCCTAATAACAACATTACTTGCATTTATCTGCCAAATTCGTGTGTTTACGATCTGTCTTACGAGAATGATGCAATCGAACTGTCAGATGAAATGCTCCGAAAAAAACTTTGCCAGAAATCCATAAAGAATTCATAGAAATTATTCGGGTTCCATAGATGTGTTCAAAGCATTCTATACCTTAAGAACAAGAATGTCCCAAGCGATTCTGACCTTATCCTTCATACGTTTTCTTTATGATTAAGGTTTAAAATCGCATTTCAAAAAAATATTTTTTAGAGTTGATTTCGCGCGCGCCGGGCGCGCAATCGGCAAGCAACCGGTTAAAAGATGGACCAAAACTTTGGAAACGGACAGAGATTATATTGAAAAGTGTCAAAGATTATATCAAAGAGCGTGGTTTTCGACACATATGTAATTGCATTTTTTATTTCTTGACAAAGATTTCTGCTCTAGAGTCCAAGCTGCCGAAATGAGGTACTTGAGAGGAGTGGCAGGGATGAAATGGGATCATATAAGAAACTCGACGATCTAAACATTGAACCACTGCTACTCTTCATAGAAAATTCACAACTGAGGTGGCTTGGGCATATACTAATGCCTGATGACCAAATTCCGAGGAAGATACTAAGTGCGATTCCAGAGGGTAAACGTCCAGTGGGCCGCCCCAGACACAGCTGGGCGAGGCAACTCCGGAAACTGTGTGAGATATGCCATGGACGGAGGCCCAACAGTCAGCACAGGACAGGGACAGGAAAATAATTTCCCTCAGGGCCTATGTCATCTTTGAAGATGCTGTGTGGAGGGTGTTTTTGAGGAGAGGAAAGAGTGAAGATGGGTCTTGAAGAGCAAATCGTTCCACAGCCGAGCTGTTGAACTTAAGAATGAGTTGTAGAAACGACCCGTTCTCATGTGACTAATGTCAACCCTGTACAAATGTTAAGCGCGTATTTGGCGTGTTTCCCGACTATGCACCGGTGCCGAAGGGATCAATGACGCTAGTTCCTCGGAGCATCTTCCATTGTAATATCGGTAGAACAAGGACAGCATTCCCACCTGATGCCTGTGCTCTAAAGATTGCAATCCGTTTGTTAAGTTAGGACAATCTATCAAACGGACCGCCCGTTTCTGCACAGAGTCGAGGGTTTTTTGCAGGTATTTTGGGGCTCCAGACCAGAGGTGGCCGCCAAATTCAACTGTGGGGGTTAGCAGCTGTGTACTATTAAAGTACCTGCGGGCCCTGTACAGTACGCCCATTTTCTGAGAGGCTAACCTAACTCTGGCCTCGATGGAGCCCCCATACCTGAGCTGGTCACTTAGAGTTACACCAAGAATATCAATGGAAAGCCTGTTCGGGAGATTGCTCTTATGGTAATGGTTTGTTGGTATGTCTGTTGCAGGTGCTGTTGGGCGAGCACAGTCTGAGTGCCCCTCCCATGGGACAATTCCTACTGCCGCTGGTCACCCAGAACATCCAGGAACCCAGCAGCGGCATGGTCACCATGGCTGAGGGCATCATGCAGGTTAGATCATCGTTCTAGTCATTATTTCCTTTCAGCTAGTTTCACGCTGACTTTTTCCAGACTTTATTATAAACGTAACGTAAACGAAACATTGATTTTAATTACATAAAATGGGCTTCACCTCATGAAACGTCTCCGTTGTATCTTCTTCGATGTCGGATTCGATGGTGTCATCTACGGCAATGCTGCCACCGCTGCTACCGTAATCAGATTCAGTGAAGCTCTGCTATGATTTCTTCCGTGGTGCATGATTTTCTTTACGTAGAACAATAATAAAGGTTTACTCAAATGTACATCACTTCACAACAAAATATTTTTGATTTTCAAGTATAAGAATTCTCAATATAAACGAATTATTTTAGCTTGCACAGTGCGAGTGTAAACTGTGCGCCCTAAAAAGTTTTAACTAATAAAATTCAATTCTTCGTTTGTGTGAAATCACTACGAAACAATACATGATAATTTCAATAGCGAAAGTCAGAGTCGAATTTTCGAAAATGATCGACCCCATCCCTAGCCATTTTAATCTGTCAAAATTCTCGTAACTGTTCTAAAAGACTAGAAGTTGGAAAAACGTTAAAAAATCACAATTTTTTCATGAAATTGTTACATGTTTTTGCTAAATATAGCAAAAGAATGTATGCTTTTAAGAATTTTCATCATAATATGCCCCAATAACTGACATATTAGTTCCAAAGCGTCTCTTTAAAATGACAAAAGAATTCGGTGAACATGACGCGCAGTTTAAAAACACTTAATTATTCAAGAAAAACACTTCAAACAAAGAAAAAATATCACAAGAGCGTAGCAAATATATATTACTATAATAAACAAATACTTACTTGGCCATTTTCGAAGAAATTTCTTGAAAAAAACTGATAAATGTAGGAGGCGAATCGGTACGAAAAAGTTGCGTTTTACAATTTGGCGGGTAAAATCTGTATCTACAGAAGAAGTATTTTTATGTATTTCTATGGACAACTTTGAATAGAGATGTGAAGCTTGATTTATTATGGACCTGCAACATATCGAATTTATATGGAGCAAATTCGTGTGGCTATAATGTCGTTATCTTTAAGCCGCGGTATTACAAATTTCTAGCGTTTTATAACATATCTCTCTTGAACACTTTAAGTTTTTAAATAAATATGTGTTATTTTTTAAGATGATATCTCTACGTTTGCTACACCGGCGCCGAAACGATAATTATATGAAATTCCCTAGATTGACAAAAATCGCAAAGTATGCTCCGAAAATTATTAAAATCACGTTTCTTTCTGTTATTTTACGAGTTATGTGTATGAAAAAAATCAGCGTCTCTTTAAAAGCTATTTTAGATATTTCCCCCCGAGCGTTTGCTTTATTTTAAACAAGTTGTGTTTTATTAAACTTTTTCACAGAGTGGAAAAAATTTTCAGTACTGACGTCATGTCTGACCTTATCTTTTCTCTCCTCTTCCCAACGTATTTCCTCCACAACAATTACCTCTTCTTTAATACGTTTTCTAATATCGGGAAATTTGGGTGTGTCATAGCCACACTGGTCTCGGAACAGTTCCGAGTTTGAGAGCTTTTAATGGTAATTTTCATCTTCACCTGCTTGTCCCGCTCGAGCATGAAATCGTAGAAATTGTAAATTTTGTTTGTTTACTCGGAATCAATAGCAGTGATTAGTGACCAGATCCGAATAGACTATCTTTAACTGTTTCGTTTAACTATGTTCGACTTTCCTCTTCCCGCATCTTTCCTGTACCCATATCCTTCGGCGTCGCTATATAGGCACGTACCCCATGTCGAGATGCCGTATCCAATAATTATTCCACAGACTCCGATCAATATTAAGTACCGCAACGATTCACGGTTGCTGTACCGTGATGGCAAAAAAGGCAATAATCCTTATAATCGTTATACAGTAGAACCCCGTTAATTTGAAATCCACGTGACATCAAAAATAAAATTTCAAATTAACGAATTCCCACAAAATTTTATGAAAAAAATTTTTTTAAAAAATTGTCAAATTGAGTTTCTTGGTTGCAAATTTAAATTTTGATAGGTTCTTTGGAATAAATTCGTAATAATACGACTTATTCCCGTGTAAATCGAATTTTCACAATCGTTTACAATCGCGGTCGGCCGTATATTCGAAGTAGATTCATAAAAATACGATATTTTCGCGTAAATCAGATTTTCGCGGTCAAAAACTGTCACGGCCGTCCTTTTAAACTTATAAAAATGTGAAATATTACTGCGTAAAACAAATTTTCGCAGCCTATTCCCGATGCAGCCGCGGCCCTTTGAATTCAGATACTCTTAAATATATGTAGAATACACGTAGATCGAAATTTCGCGACCGAATCCTGTCGCGGCCGGCCCTCTAAATTCAGATACCTTTCGATACCAAAATAAATTCATAAAAATATGATATTTTTCTTCTTAAATCGAAATTTTACCTTAGCCGAAACCCGTCGCGGCCGGCCCTCTAAATTCAGATGGCTATTGGAAATAAATTCATTAAGTACGATATATTTCAGCATAAATCAAAATTTCGCGGCCGATTTCTCTCGCAACCGGCCATCCTAATTCAAATATTCAAAGTAAATTCCTAAAAATATCGATGATTTCCGCATAAATCGAAATTTTGCAGACGATTTCCGCCGTAAAAATTTTGTAAAAATACGACATTCCAATGTTAACCAATTCAAATTTAGAAGATAATAAATACGAATTAGGATGATGTTGACAGTTTATCACCATGGCCATCTGTCAGATTCAGATTTACAAAACTATATGATTTTTTTTGCAAAAAATCGATGTTTTTCGAATTACACCGAACAAATTTTTGTGTGCGGCAAAAATAAATTTTAAATTACGAATTACCGGGTTTCAAATTAATGGGGTTCTACTGCATAACATTTTTTTTTTCATTTTATTGCAAAATGGAAATATTTTTACCTACTGACAAAATATGCCTGAATTTCAAAGGGTTGATAATAATAACTAACATTTTTAATTATATTTTTTAGACGCTGGAATCCGAAGGTCGCAACTACACCCTCCGAGAAGTCTTCTTCCTTTGGCTCTCCAACTACAAAGAGATTGTTCACAAGGATCCCTCCGGGGTGACGCAGAACCGCCAGCAGTCCCTCGCCGACAAAACCTCGGACGTGCGCAAGCAGATCGACGACGCGCTGAAACTGCTGTTCCTCCTCGCGCACTGCACGGACGACGAAGAGTCCCAGTGGGTCATCAACGAAGTGAACGCGAAGCTCAACGCGCAGAAGGCGCTCATCGCCGAGCACACCGTCGATCCGAACGACGCCAGTCTGCGAGAACTGTTGGATAACGCGCATAAGGTATATATTCAAATTGTCTCATCAGCTCACATAGGTCTCATAGAAATGTCTCCCTTACTATTTTAATAAGGACAAGCTTAATATGCACTTTTTATTTAAAAAAACACTTAATATCAGTTAGATAATAATGAGAAGTATTTCAGTTTCCGGAATTGGAAAATAATGCATTTTAGTAGATATTTCATTAAAAAACAGACAATTTCACATCTTTCAATCACGCCATGTTTTGATATACATAATAATATTAAAATAGATTTTTAGGCTAGTTTTTTTTTTCCTTTTTTAATTTAATTAACCCCTAACGTGCCAGGAAAAAACGTCAACTTTAACGTAATATTTTGCAGGTTAATTTTATGCTATCTTATGTAATCTTTACTGAAACACATTCCTTGAATACTAAACTATACATAAGAACAATATTACTTGCGTTTATTCAATGAATTTATACTTTTTACTACGTTTCAAATAACATGGAAAAAACGAAAAAATTTCGCGATGTTTTGACTTTTACGTAATATTTTGCAGGTTAATTTTATGCTATCTTATGTAATCTTTACTGAAACACATTCCTTGAATACTAAACTATACATAAGAACAATATTACTTGCGTTTATTCGATGAATTTATACATTTTACGATAATTTCGTCGACCGCGACACGAGACTTGACAGCCGCCATTTTGTCAGCCGAGCGGCGTGAAAAAGTTCCAGGCCGTGTCATAAACAATTTCAAAGAAAATATATCGCTGCTCTAGGTGGGTTCACGGTATCTTATACCTTATGAACAAGAATGCCCCAAGCGATTCTGACCTTCTTCTTCACACGTTTTCTTTATACATAAGGGTTAAAATCGCATAACAAAATTATTTTTTAGTGATTATTTTGGCTTGCGTCGATGGTACGCCGGCGGACGAATGGCAAGGGGCAGGTTAAACCCAAACTAAGAACCTATTTTAGGGTCATGTGTTAATATTTTGGATAAAATAAGAGAAGAAAAAAAAACTAACCTCAAAACTTTGACATCAATGACAATGGCCGCCAAGCGAAAAATCGTTTTTAATTTTAACAAAATAACTATTAAAATTCATTATTTTTCAATTCCGGAAACTGAAATACTTACTTCCCATTATTATGTAACTGATGTTAAGTGTTTTTGTAATAAAAAGTGCATATTGAGCGTGTCCCTATTAGGTAAACATTTACCAAAGTAAGTTCTAAATGAGATTGGAAAGAGAAAATAACACGCTTTATATTCAAATCTAAAAGTTGACCATAAATAATTAAAATGTACACCTTGATGAAATCAAAGTTTCCGACCACAATTTGAAAAAATTGTGAATTTGTTAAACAACGAAAAAGTGCCTTTATACTTTTTCTTTCCTAGAACTTCCTCTCCTTACTTTCCTTAAATGATCCTCCATTCAGCATCCCCATTGATGACAAAACAAGTCAGGGTGAAAAATTTGCAGCTAGGATATTAATATCACCTGTTTAATTAATATCTTTTAACCAGTCAGGTCTGTTTGTTCAGTTTTCGAAACAAATCAAATAGGTCTCATAGAAATCGCTGTGTCTCTCTAACTATCCTGATTAGAAATATGATCTAAATGGTGTTAGTAAGAGAAAACACCACGCTTTATATTCAAATCTAAAAGTTATCCGGAAAATAATTAAAATGTACACCTTTATGAATCCAAAGTTTCCGACCGCAATTTGAAAAAAATTATGAAACTTGGTAAATTTTTTATTAATTATTTGTTGAAATGATAAATTAACGGCACTGCATAATTTCATGACACCAGAGCTCACTATTATATACAAAAACCATCGCGGGCATGCACACATCAAATCCCCAAAGTTTCATTGCAATCGGATGATTGGTTAGCAACACATAATTTCATGATGCCAGAACTCACTATTTCTAACACATAAAATTCTCGTGTCACGGTGTTTGTTATCATACTCCTCCGAAACGGCTGTACCGATTTTGATGAAATTTTTTGTGCTTATTGGGTAGGTCTGAGAATCGGCCAACATCTACTTTTCATACCCCTAAAGTTTAACCCCTCAAATGCCAGGAAAAAACGAAAAAATGTCAACTTTAACGTAATATTTTGCAGGTTAATTTTATGCTATCTTTCGTAATTTTTACTGAAACACATTCCTTGAATACTAAACTATACATAAAAACAATATTACTTGCGTTTATTCAATGAATTTATACTTTTTACTAATTTTCAAATACCACGGGAAAAAACGAAAAAATTTCGCGATGTTTTGACTTTTACGTAATATTTTGCAGGTTAATTTTATACTATTGATAGGGTCGGGTATCAATGTGGGCTCAGTAACAAAACACAAGTCTCTTGGTACGATAATTTATTTTATAAGTTATACAGAATCTCAGTTAATGTTTTTATACAGTCTCCCATTTCTCTCACAAGCTGCTGTCTGTCGAAAAAAAACGAAAATCGAAACAAAAGAATTCAATTCGAATTCTGATGCATTTAGTTATTTAAAATAAATGGAACCGTACGAAAGTAGGTACCTGTAAAGTACCTGTAACAAAGTTCGCAAGCTACAAACTACAATGCGTAGCTCGACTCGAGCCGTGACGGGTGCCGTTGGCGTTTTTCCAGCGACGGGGTTTTGGGTCATTCTTCATCTCGTATCACTATCTTATGTAATATTTACTGAAACACATTCCTTGAATTCTAAACTATACATAAATATAACATTACTTGCATTTATTTGATGAATTTATACGTTTTACGATCATTTCATCGACCGCGATGCGAGACTTGACAGCCGCCATCTTGACAGCCGAGTGGCGGGAAAAAGTTCCAGGCCATGTAATAAACAATTTCATAGAAAATATATCGCTGCTCTAGGTGGGTTCACGGTATCTTATACCTTATGAACAAGAATGCCCCAAGCGATTCTGACCTTCTTCTTCACACGTTTTCTTTATACACTTTTCTTTTGTATTTAAAAAATTATATGTTTATTTCGAACTAAAAAATTTGAAAGCATATTTCATCACCTTTCCAAAACGGTTTTTAGTTTTCAAATACATTCAGAAATATTCAATTTATTTGGATTTTATTGCAAAATGGAAATATTTTGAAACTAATTAACTAACTAACCATCACGCCGTTTCTCCGCAGGGGTAGGCAGAGAGGACGGACCGCCAAACAACTCGATCTTGGCACACACTCCTTGCCTCGTTCACATTCGTACATCGCCTCATACATGCTCTTCTATTATTCTGACTCTTGACATCGCCCGACTCAAGTATCTGATTCACTCGGTCGCGCCATGTCTTCCTCGGGCGTCCCCGACTTCGTCTACCATTCACATTTGCGTTATATATTCTCCTTACACTCCTTTCCTCATTCATTCCTGAGCGTCCCTTTCTTAATCTTATTAATTACGCTTACATCAGCCTTGCATTCTTTGCGGATCTTCACATTTCTCACACGATCATATATGGTTTTACCACATAAAACCTCTGACAAAATACGGTCTAGGCCTGAGAGATTAACGGTGTATTATTTACATTTGCAATTTAAAAAACTGAAATGATTTGCGGAGAGCACAGGCTATCCGTGACTATTCACAGGTCTAAGCTATTTATATTTTAACTAGCTGGGTTACCCGGCTTTGCTCAGGACAACATTTGAGAGTGTTCTGGAATGTTCCACAATTTATTTTATTTATTTATAGCGGACCCGACAGACGTTGTCCTGTACACAACTGTCGGGACAAACTAAAATTAAAATAGAATAATATTGAATATTCAATACTGCTGGTGTCGCGAAACTGCGACTCCACTGTTAATTGGCGGTAGATGCTGCAAAGCAAAGCCTATGCAGCCCTCGAAGGACCAGTCCCGAAACTACGTGAAATCGCTAAGTTATACGGGACGATTAGATAGTATACACTCGCAAAACCCGATGGATAGTCAGTCGATAGTTCAGATCTGGGCTTTTGGAAAATTAGATAAGCCCAGATTGGAATAAGGAAAATAGGACTCACCGTTGCAGATGGGGCCTCGCTGATCTCCAGTTTTGGTGTACACTTCTCACTGTTTAAAATTCGCAATATTCTTATAACAATACATGCGCCCTGTCTGAGATGTTATTTTGTACTGAGCAGCAAATCACACTGTCACCTCTCCAAAGTTTGGTACTTTTTGCAACAATTTTTATGGTGACATTTAGGAGGGAAAGATTAGGTAGGTGGGATAAATTCAGGATTTTGACATATCTACCCATCAAGTCCGCGAATGCAATACCCAACCAATCCCATATAAAATTGCTCGAACATTCTCCCGGCCTTGGAAGTACCTACCGAAACTGAAGGTACTTTCAAAATAAAGTAAAGAATTATAGTGAAAAATAAAAATGTTAAATTTAAATATATATATAAGCGATTGATATTAGATAGTTAAGAAAAAATAAAAATAAAAGAAATAAATAGAGATAAAGAAAAATAATTATTATTGTGTAGGCAGGGGACACAATTTCACGACTGGTCGTTTAAAGTTCCCAGAAGGGGTTCTTACGAGTGCCACCCGAACCACTCCGTCTTTACCCGGAAATATTTCCTCAACAACCCCCACCGGCCAATAAAGTGGAGACGCATCTTCTTGATGCACCAATACTACAGTACCTACAAGAATGTTATTGACGGGACTATTCCATTTTTGTCTCATCTGCAGAGAGTGAAGATACTCTATATGCCACTTCTTCCAATAAGATTGAACGAGGTGGTCCAAAAGCTCTTTCCTTTTCAGCAGACTAATGCGTTCCTTAGTCATATCATAAGCGGGCAAATGCTGAATCGGAGAAGACATTAGAAAATGAGCCGGAGTAAGAGCTTCTGGATAATGACAACTGCTTAATAAACATAACGGCCGTGAATTAAGTAAAGCCTCTATTTGCGTCAGAACTGTGAGAAGCTCTTCATAACATAAAAGTTGAGTACCCACAACCCTATACAGATGCGATTTAATGGATTTAATATTTGATTCCCATAATCCTCCAAAGTGAGGAGCGCGAGGTGGAATCGTCTTCCACTCAATTCTCCGAATGTTAAATTCATTGCGAAGGACTTCATTAGTTGAATTTGCCTCCAAAAATTTATATAAGTCATCAAGACAATTCTTCGCGCCTATGAAGTTTGTCGCATTGTCACTGTACATACACGAAACGGGTCCGCGTCTGGATAGAAAACGTTTAAATGCATTTAAAAAATTGTCCGTACTTAGATCTGATACCAATTCTATATGTATAGCCTTCGTCGTTAAACAAATAAATAGACATATATATGCCTTTTGACTTTTTACTCCACGACGCCTAGAAAGGGTTATCTTTATCGGTCCGGCAAAATCTACACCAGTATGTGTAAATGCTTTTGCTTCTTGAACTCTAGCTGTAGGTAAATCAGCCATTGGCGGTATAATATTAGAAGGTGCGGTTTTAAAACAGAAATTACATGCATGTACTCGTTTGCGTATTAAGTTTCTTCCCGATAAGATCCAATAACGCTGTCTAATTATAGACATAAGGAGATGAGCACCAGTGTGACAATTCACACGATGGTAAAAATCTATAATTATATCGACAATATGATCCTGTCTTGGCAGAAGTACTGGATGTTTGTTTTCATAAGGTATATTCGCGTTTGTTAATCTACCACCTATGCGTAACAATCCATTATGATCGACGAACGGGTTTAATTTTCGAATCGAAGATGAACATAATTTTTTCCTCTGTATTAATTGTATATCGGCATAAAAATACTTTTTCTGTAGAGCTTTTAATACATTTATTTCAGCAATATTTAATTCCGTGGAATTTATAACTGTTGAACACGATAACTTCCGCGTAAATCGTAAAATATATACGACAATTCTTAGCAGTTTTGGCCATGAAGAAATTTTTAAAGCAAGATTATATATTGGAGAATTATTCTCTATTGACGTTATCGTGAATGTATGCGACTTTTTCAATTCCAAAGTATTCTCCTCCTGCGCTGAGGGGGAAAAGCTTTTGACAGGCCACTCGGACACTGGGTTCGCAGCCCAGGGTGGACCGTGCCACCAAAGAGGATGATCAATTAGCTGAGCGGGCAATAGTCCACGTGATAAACAATCACTAGGATTGGTAACTCCATCTATATGATAAAAATGTTTCGCAGGTAAATTTTCCTGAATTTCACTAACTCGATTAGCTACAAAAGTTTGCCATCTGTGCGGGGATGAGTGAATCCAAGAAAGTGCTATTTTTGAATCTGAAAAAGCAAATATATCGTTTATAAAAACGCGATTTTTATAAGTATCTATAATAGATTTAACAAGTCTAGATAAAATAAGCGCAGCACATAATTCCAATCGAGCGAGCGAAACTATTTTTAAAGGGGCTACCTTGGATTTCGAACATATCAAATTCATAGTAGCGTTGCCACTCTTATCTGTGACATGAAGATATACTACGCACCCGTATGCTTTCGTACTCGCGTCTGCAAAAGCGATAATATTTATCGTGCAGTCCTCTTTTACTCCCAAATATCGAGGTAAATTTAAATTAGAAAGCATCGGTAATTCTTCCTTGAATTTGACATATCGTTTGACAATACTTTGGGGTAGTTCTTCATCCCATCCTACTTTCTCTAACCACAGCTCTTGTAAAAGTAATTTGGCATATAAAATTACCGGAGCAACCAAACCTAATACATCAAATAAACGTGCTATTGTGGAAAGAATTGATCTTTTACATATAGTTTTCTCCTCCGTGGGACATATCATAAAATGAAAACAATCAGATATCGGATCCCATTTTAGTCCTAAAATGCTACAATTATCCGAGAAATCCATCGTTGCACGGTGCGACTCTGGTAATTGAGCGAGCAAATGAGCAGAATTACTCGACCATTTAACTAATTCAAATCCTCCAGACTTGAACATCGCCATTAATTCTGTAGACAAAGTGACGGCTTCACTTATAGTATTTACAGAATATACAAAATCGTCCATATATAAATCATTAATTGCAACTTCTGCGGCTTTCGGGTGACGATTTCTTTCATCGCTCGCTAGCTTTCTTAAAGTTGGCATCGCAAGGAACGGTGAACAATTTAACCCAAAAGCTAGCGAATTAAATTGATAAACTCCAATTTCTTCATCTTCGTGAAATCTATAAAGAATTTTTTGATATTTACGATGGCTTTCCATTACCATTATACGTAAATACATTTGTTTAACATCTGCGGTCAATGCTATAGCGAATAAGCGAAATTTAATTAAAAGTGTAAATAAATTAGATTGCAAGTTTGGACCAGTATACAAAATATCATTAAGTGACAACCCTGAACTGGTCTTTGTACTGGCGTCCAATACAACACGAGTTTTAGTTGTTGCTTTATCTTTACGAATAACTGCATGGTGAGGAATGAAATATCCCTCATCAATATTAGATGAAGACGGAACTTCATACCTTATATATCCCTTTTCCAGATATTCAGAAATTACTTCATTATAACTCCGATGCAATTCTGGTGACGTATTAAATTTCCGTTCTAAATATTTATATCTGCGTTGCGCGACACTGAGCGAATTTCCTAAATTATTAGGATCTATCTTAAAAGGTAAAGACACAATATACCTTCCCGAGTCATCCCGTTGGACGGACTCGACGTACATTTTCTCACATTCCGCGTCTTCAGCACTCATCAATGACTTAATAGGCATGTCTTCCATTGTCCAAAATTTGGTTAACGCATTGCATAAATCCACGTTGGTTATGGGGCCGAATGTCCACGAAACGTCCGGCGTACACTTAGGTATTTCACCCATTACAATATATCCGAATACCGTTTGTATAGCGGGTGGTGCATTCGTATTATGTTTAGATAAAACCTTATTTCCTAGCATAATATATGGAAATAACTGAGCACCTAATAAAATATCGACATCGGATGGAACGTTCCAATTTTCATCGGCTAGATTTAAACCAAGTAAATGCTCACATGACTTTGTGTCAACATACTGTGTAGGGAGCTTGTCCGTGATTTTTTCGACCACTAATAGGCTTATTTTATATTTATCTTCTGAAACACGGGATTTAATTGTTAATGCAACATGCCCCAAAATTGGTGTCTCCACTGAACCAACACTTTTAATAACTGAATTATTTAAAGGAATTATTTTAAGATTCAATTCATTACAAGTATTTAAACTAATCAAATTTTGTTGCGAGGCGCAATCAATTAAACACCTGACGGTTACTTGATTATTTTTAATGTTGTAAGCGAATAACTGCGCGGTTGACAATAGTACATTCGTAGCTAAATTACCCGCCGTAAAATCATTATGATGTTTATTCCTTGTTATTAATGTGACAGCTTCGTTTTTCGAATGACTTTCGTTGTTCACCGTACCCTCAAAATGCAAAGCAGTATGGTGACGTTTTTTACAAATTCTACAATCCGATTTAGATGAACATTTTACCGTCTTGTGTTTATCGCTTAAACAGTTTACACATAAGTTATTTAATTTTACAAACTGAAAGCGAGCCTTTGGCCTCAACTCATTAAATTGTTCACATTTAAACAATTCAACATGATCGCTTCGATTGCATTTCCGGCATTTATTATTATTACTACGATTATTATCAAACGACTTCGGTTCAACCACAGCGAAAGAATGCGAAACCTTATTTTTATTATTATTAACTTTACTTTCTGCTCCGGTTCGTTCAAGAATTTTAACATGCGAACGAATATATTCTATTAAATCGGTATATGTAGGTATATCTTTCTCCCGTATGGACATTTCGAAATTTTGCACCAATTGCATATCTAATTTTTTCAGTGCAATATGTAAAATTATAAAGTCGGTTAGGTCATCAATACCTAATTCTTTGAGCGCAGACATGGAAGACGCAAACCGTTCAATAAAATTATTTAACTCATTTGAGTTAGAAGGTGCCAATAATTTTAAATTCAAAATATTGTTCAGATAAAAGGTGCCTAGCACGCGCTTGTCTTGATATTTCTTTTCGAGAGCATTCCAGATTACAAAATAATTTTTTTCATTCGGCAGTACTCCGGCAAACACCGATAATGCCTTTCCTTGAAGTTTTCCTATCAAATATTGCATCTTTTGCGACGTATTCAAATTTTCATTAGAGTGGATGTTTAATTTAAATGCTTCATAAAATACCGACCAATTCTCTTGATTTCCATCGAACGATGGCATATCAATCGCTGGAAGCTTAATAAATTGGGACTTATTTAATTTCTGCGTACCACCTAAATCTTGCTTCGCCACAATACTTTCGCGTATACTAACTACAAAGCAGTACTTATTTTCGAATTTATTCCATAAATCTAAATTTATATTATAGTTTGGATCCTTTTTCAATTGAAGTAAAAGAAATTCATCACAATACGTGTTAAATTGTGAATAATATGTAGCCAAATTAACCGTTTGTCTAACGAACTCCTCCGAACTCCTTGTCTCCCTATCTGCAATAATTTTCGCTTTCTCATATAAATCATTGAGACGATTATGCATCAAATTAATCTTAGATTCTAGTAATTTGATTTTAACTAGATCCTGAGCCTGAGTACCATCACTCGTCGACATGATTAATTCTATGTAGGAATTTTAATGCAACAATAATTACAAAAGTATGTCAGTACAAATGACTTAACAAAGTATGAAAAGCAAATAATAATTATTTGCAGGTTAAATATATTAATTTTAAATACCCCGTTGGTAATCCGACTCGAAAGAACCAAAAATGGTGTCGCGAAACTGCGACTCCACTGTTAATTGGCGGTAGATGCTGCAAAGCAAAGCCTATGCAGCCCTCGAAGGACCAGTCCCGAAACTACGTGAAATCGCTAAGTTATACGGGACGATTAGATAGTATACACTCGCAAAACCCGATGGATAGTCAGTCGATAGTTCATATCTGGGCTTTTGGAAAATTAGATAAGCCCAGATTGGAATAAGGAAAATAGGACTCACCGTTGCAGATGGGGCCTCGCTGATCTCCAGTTTTGGTGTACACTTCTCACTGTTTAAAATTCGCAATATTCTTATAACAATACATGCGCCCTGTCTGAGATGTTATTTTGTACTGAGCAGCAAATCACACTGTCACCTCTCCAAAGTTTGGTACTTTTTGCAACAATTTTTATGGTGACATTTAGGAGGGAAAGATTAGGTAGGTGGGATAAATTCAGGATTTTGACATATCTACCCATCAAGTCCGCGAATGCAATACCCAACCAATCCCATATAAAATTGCTCGAACAACTGCGATGGTAGCGCAGTCTGCCGGATCCAATGTAAAACATTCCAAAATCAACGAATCCTTAGAAATAAAAAAATAATTAAAAGAACATTTTCCAGTGAACCAAATTGTGAATCTAAACCATTCTCGAATCCCGTTGAACCCACACAAAAAATTTCATCAAAATCGGTCCAGCCGTTTAGGAGGAGTTCAGTGACATACACACGGACAGAAGAAATATATATATTAAGATGTGTAAATAATATTCATTTTTGAAGGTGATTGACATAATCCTGATTCGGCTGAACGACGAGCCCGTGGGGGGAAGCGTTGCCACGATGACCACGGCCGACGAAGACGTCAAAAGCTTGGTGGCCGCAGACAAGGAGTGCGTCAGCTTCAAGGACACGCGCCTCGTCAAGAACATTACACGCTGCATCAACGATACCACCACGTCTAGTCATGGCGCTGATAATCTGGTGTCAACATCTCAGGTACAACTTTGATATTTACTTTAATATTAACACACTTCGGGCGGGTGAAAACAACTTATGCAGAAATGGATTTGTTTTAAATCGTTATGCCTTGAAGATAATGTGTACATTTTTTTTTAAACCGGTCTCTTGCCGATAACGCGCCAGATGCGAGCCAAATTAAACTCTAAAAAATATTTTATGAAATGCGATTTTAAACCTTAATTATAAAGAAAACGTATGAAAGAAAAGGTCAGAATCGCTTGGGGCATTCTTGTTCATAAGGTATAAGATACCGTGTATCCATCTAGCACAGCAGAATAATTTCTGTGGAATTGTTTATGTTCTCCAGCCAAGATTTTTCCCGCCTTTGAACTGTCAGATTGGCTTGCTTTACTCTCGCGCCGTTGTCGTGAAAAAGATCGTAAAACGTATAAATTCATCTAATAAATGCAAGTAATGTTGTTTTTAGGCTTAGTTTACTGTTCAAGGAATGTGTTTCGGTAAATATTACATGAGATAACATAAAATAAACCCACAAAATATTACATTAAAGTCAAAACATCGCGAAATTTACATGTTTGCTCCGAGGCACGACACAAGTTAAAGATATTTTTGAAGTCGATTTTGGGTTTGAAATTGGTAAATAATGCTTAAAAAAATTAAAATTTTTATTATATTTGTAATTGCGAGAATCAACATTCCAAAGGTTAATGTATTGAATTCTATCTGCAGGACGAGGACACTCCCGACAACGCCACTACCGCTGCCCACGACTCGGGTGACGGCGACAGCCGCGCCGGCGACACGGACAACAACGAGGATGAGGACGACGATGACGAAGATGACGACGAGGACGACGACGACGACGAAGCTGAGGACGGCGAGGACGAGGATGAGAACGAGGACGACAATGCGGCGGCTGTGGAAACCGTCGTCGCCGCTGCTGGTGCTGGCATCTCGTCGTGTCCTGTCGAGGACAAGGACAGCGAGGAGGCCATCAAGAACATGCCGGTCGATATACTGACCAAGTTCGAGTCCTTCAACAAGTTCTTGGAAAAGTGAGTATTGCCCACCTTTAACCTGTCAGGTATATTTGTTTGGTTTTCGGAACAACTCATACCGGTCTCGCTTATTATCATGGTAAGAAATATGTTATAAACGGTGTTAGAAATAGAAAATACAATGCTTAATATTCAAATCTAAATGTTAACCGCAAAATAATTATGTACATCTTTATGAATCCATAGTTTACGACAGCAATTTGAAAACAATTTATTTTTACATGACAAAAAGAGTCTACGACAACATTTATACTAAACATTTGCCTAATAAATTATGTAAATGTATTTTATTAATTATTATCAGTAATTTTAGTTACAAAAAAAACGTAAGGTGAGCCATTTTTAAAACGTTTTATGTTTGAAGTTTTTGTATTTAAAAAATTGTATATTTATTTCGACTTATAAAATTTGAAAGCGTATTTTATCACCTTTCAAATACAGCTTTTAGTTTTGGGATATGTTCAATAATTTTCTGTTTATTTGGATTTTCTCGCAAAGCGGAAATATTTTCACCTTTTGACCTCACTAAAAACACAACCACGCTACCCTTTTTGGATATTCTGTGTATATGTTGTACATAGATGTACAAACGGATACAGAAATGATTAATTGCTTCCCTGACAGGGTTGAATGTTTCAAGTTGCAAAGTTCTGGTTTAGCAAGCATTGGAATCAATATTGAAAACACTGAATATTACATGCATATGTATTTTAAATTTATTATTGATATTTCATTTGCTCTTTCAGTTCTCCTTTGCGCTCGACTCTGGAGCAATACATGATGTCCCAGATGGCGGTGCGCGAGGCCGAATCCCGCCGTCGCCCGCATCCCTCGTCCCACCTCCGCACCGTCTCCTCCCCCGAGGACGCCATCGCCGTCGGAGCCGAGGACGACCCCGAGGACGACCCGGAGGACGATCCGGAGGATGAAGACGAGGAGCTGCCGCAGAAGATCTTTGACTGCGATTCCATCAACACGTGGGAGCGGTTCATCGGGAGGGAGGATGGGGCCAGGAGACGGCTGTGTCCGGGAGGTTGCGGAAACGCAAACGCTTGCAGTCGGTATCGGAGGCAAAAAGGGGATGGAAGAGGTACACATTAATTTAACTTTTCTTTCAAATTCATACTCAACTTCTCACTCAATTTATCTCTCAACTTATAATTCAATTTAACACTCAGCTTCTCATTCAATTTATCACTCAACTTCTCATTTGATTCATCAATCGATTGCTCATTCAACATTTTACTAAACTTCTCATTCAATATATCACTCAAATTCTCTTTCAATTTATCAATCAACTTCTCAATCAATTTTCACTCAATTTCTCATTCAATTTATCAATTAACTTCTCATTCAACTTCTCATTATCGACTGTGTTACCTACCATTATTACTGTTACTATGATTACTCACCTTTTGGAGGTTAGGTGCATCAGGCCGGATTGAGACTCTATCTCAGCGCCGTGGGGAAAGGCGATTTTACCTTGATAGATGGGGGTGTATTTTAAATCAAACATCGGTTTCACTTTGGAAATTAAAATATGACGTGTATTGTACCGAAAGCAAATAATAACAAATAACAGAGTGACTCACCCCGAGGACCGAATGCAATCTAACCTAGCTAACGTTCCCTGCACTTCCTAGTCGATCCGTAACTTATCACAACGGGATGGCTAGGATTAGCCTGATGACCAGCCTGATCGTCATCCTTCAGTCTCCTCCGCGGCAAGGCAGGACCTCCTTCATGTAATGTGGATTTCCGGAGACGATCTGATCGTCATCCGAATTAGGGCCAATTGGAATTCCCTTCCAGCGAGGGTACGGGGCGCGCCAGGGAGCACGAGGGGACTTCCGAGGTATTACGGCTCGCGTTGATCTTCTTATCACCCAGCGGAGCGCATGTCCGGGGTATTTCGTGCAATAACGGAATCGATCTTACAGTCGACATTCGGCAGGTGCCCGCAAACGTGATCGGTTCGATGCAATTAAATAACCGATCGCCATGATATCTTGCGATGAATCATCCGGATCCGCGGTTGAACTATATCGGCACATTAAACTTAGTTGCACAATGATTTCTCGATATTCGAGTAGGATGGAACTTTAGTAACACCGGCACCCGTTTGTTTTTTCAAAACATTACGTCCCTTTTATATTTTCACAATAAAATGCTAATTGACTGTCCCAGCTATGATGTTGCCCAATCATCATCGAAGCGAGAGTGAGTCTTCTTCTTTTTCTTTTTCCGGAACCGGAAAACTAACGCCCCCTGTCCTCGGTGTTGCCCGTCCCCTCGTTGAAAAAAACCATAGTCACCAATTAAACGGGTACTTAATAGTTCGTGCTGCTACGGATCAATGTTATAAAGCAGTGTTCATAAATGAAAAATTTAATGTTATAAAGTAGTGTTCATAAATGAAAAATTTAATGTTAGCAGTGTTCATATTTTAAAAATAAAAAAGATAATAATTTTAACACTGCTTCATAACAATACCCCCCGCGCCACACAAATGTTTGCCCTCAAACATGTATCTTCTAACTAATATATTCCTAAGCTATTCTGGTTAGTCCTCAGGGTGTTCTAAAAAATAAATTATAAAATTTGCATAAATAAAATGTGAATCATCAAATGTGGTAGGCACACCATGTTATACATACGATTGATTATAGCAAAATCTAATAAAGAGAGAAAAAAAAATAGAAATAAAGAAGAATGAGTTCATTATGATTCCAATCGCACCCATGTTGTCTGGCAATATGGTGGGTTCACAATGCAGTCATTCAAATCAACACTTAAAATTAGAGAAACTTAATCTAAAGTACAAGGTGAACTAATGTTCCGTGAACGGGGTCTGCAAACACCCACAGCATTGAGAATACTGGGTGAAGAACAATTGACTTTATGTCTTGGACTGCCGTTAACGTTACATCTACAGCATAAACATAATTAATTATGTAAGTATAAACACTAATCAGTGGACAACACATCCTTAACTTAAAATAAACCTTTGTGTCCAGCACATTAATTATACACAACCATACGCATTAATGCATCATTGACCCATAATAGGGTTTTAGAAAGCCATTTAGGCAACACTTTAGGGAGGCAAGCCAACCCTCACTTTTCACTGAGTCTACTTCTCCATTGGAGATAAAAACACACTTCGAAGAAATTCTATCTACTCTACCTGACCTCGTTATTGGGTAAGTTTTTCGAAGAGAATTTATACAATAAGACAAAATAATCAACCTTGGAAAGCATTATTTCGTAATAGTAGAAAAAAACTTTTAACCTTTACACGCACGCAGGTGTGTAAGGTGGCTTAATCTAGTGAAACTGTCAACAACCAATCTTATAGATGTGGTGCCATTAGTAATAGTATACATCCATTGTTGTAAATGGTGCAATCGGTAATAGTATACATCCATTGTTATAAATGGTGTAATCGGTAATAGTATACATCCATTGTTATAAATGGTGTAATCGGTAATAGTATTATCATACTAATTGATAGATAAAATTACTTTTACTTAATAAAACTAAAGTTATAGAAGGAAAAGCATAATATTTTTATGTCGATATTGTATAAGAAAATCATATTTGATTATCCTTAGATGTAAACAACCATCGCTTATGAATGGTGTCAAAAATTAACAACTATTGCCAATAAATGGTGGCAAATGTAAGTCAACAACCAATGCTAATGAATGGTGCCAAATGTAATGTGTACAAACCTCTGCTAGAGGATGCAATTGGTAAGGTAACATGTTTGTTAAAGACAAAATATTGAGGTTACCCATAATCCTATCAATATATAAAAGCAGATTGTTGTGCGCCGCTCAAGACGCTTATTCATAAATAACAAAATATTATCCCGAACAAGGGAAAAATGATAATGAGAAAGAGAGAGAAAAAAAAAAAAAAATTTTTTTTTTTTTTTTTTTTTAATAATAACTTGTATGGTAATAACCAATTTATAAAATTTTTGTATCAAAATGAATTGAGGCAATTAGTACGAGTAGTATCTTCACAGGCACTGTGTAAGATGTTTGAGTATACTTGTAACATAAAATTAACACTTAAGAATGAAAATTTGAAACTTGGAACATAAAGAAATGATGGGCTATCATTTCTGTATGTTCTGGTTATAGTTTCATCGGGCTTATAATATAACAAATATGAATAGGTCATAATAAAATATGCTTGGAATACAGGAGGATATATTTCTAATATCGTCATATATTCCAAGTTAACATAAACTTAAAAGTAAATAACACGAAAAGTACCATGTTTAAATTTTAACTATGCATATGTTTTCCATGTACAAGCATTTCACAGATTCAAATACAAGGGTGTATTCAGAATTAAAGTTTCAAATCAACTCGAGTGTTGTACTAGAGTCGAGAGGAAAAAAAAAAAAAATATATATACATATATCTACCTATATGTATATCTATTATTAGAAAGCGTTGAAATGTAAGTTATTTAAAATTCGGCTTACTGACAACAAAAGAAAACTGGCCACAACAATTCGGTTGATCAGGCCGGATTGAAGTGTCCGAGCATTTTACCATTGATAATAAATGTAGTCCTTGTAGGGATGGCCAGACCTCACAAGGCACTGATGATAATAGGACTATACGGGAATGTTGTCCAATTTAACGATGTCCTTTACGTGAAAGTCACCGGTTTCCTTACCATTTAAGTCGGCAAGTGTATATATTAAATCTGATTTTTTCTTTACTATTACATTTTTAACAAAACGTGGAGCTAACTTCTGTGCGAAGTAATTTAATGCATTAGATTGGACGAAGTTCCTACGCCACACTACGTCTCCAACCTGGTAAGTAACGTGTTTTCTACGTAGATTATAGTGATTAGCTCCCTTTTGGTAAGCCTTAAGAAGTGCGTTTGATACTTGTTCGTAAACCGTGGACAATTCTTTTAACTTATGTGCATAAACCTTTTGATGAGTGGAATCATGCGTATTGGACTCATTATCCGCTATCGGGTTACGATGCAAATCTCCATCCAATATTTGTTCTCTACCGTGCATTAGAAAATAAGGTGTGAAACCTGTAGCACAGTTAACAGTATTGTTCATGGCTGATTGCACTTGAGGAAGAAATTTTGACCAAGTTCGGTGATCAGATTCTACCAAAATGGATAGTGCCGTACCTAATGTTTGGTTGTATCTTTCTACAACATTATTTTGGGGAGTGTATAAAGAATTATAAAAGGGGGGAGATATGTTATAGTTTTTTAAAAGTTCTTTAAATTCTTTAGATATGAATTGTGGTCCGTTGTCACAGACAATGGTACGTGGTACGCCATGTATGAGAAAAATGTTTTCTTCTAAGTTTTTAATAATGCTTTTCGCGGTGCCTTTGCGCAGCGGGAACAACCAAGTAAACTTAGAGAATACATCGACACATGACAATATAACCGTGAAACCCGCATAACTTCTAGGCAGAGGACCTACTAAATCCAGAGATAGCATTTGCATCGGTCTCGTGACCTTTTTCGGGTTCACCGACATACCGTTGGGCGCGGCTGTACTAATTTTGTGTGCTTTACAAATAGAACATTGATTAATAAACTGTTTTACCTCTTTGTACATGTTTGGCCAGTAGTATCGGAGTTGTAACTTTTTGTACGTCTTAAAGACACCAGGGTGACAAGATCGAGTTGACTCATGTGACTCAGATACTATCTTTGTTCTATGTTCCTGAGGAATTACTTTTTTCCAAGCTGTGTCGTCTTGTAAAGCTAACTTAGTCTTAGTATGACGATACAATTCGTTATCTTTTATCTGGAAGTTTAGAAACCTTTGTGGGAATTCCTGACAACCCTTCCAAATATTTGAGTACCATTTATCATTAGTTGAATTTGAATCTATACTCGAAATTTTAGCAAGATCCATTCGCGAAAGGACATCTGGTACGATGTGTTGAGTACCCTTGCGGTGGATAACATCAAAAGAAAATTGTGAGAGTCGAGAGCTCCAACGCGCGAGACGACCACTAGGGTTAGACAATGACCCTAACCATTTTAAACTAGAGTGATCCGTGACAACTGTGAAATGCGCACCTTCTATGTACGGTCTAAAATGTGTAACGGAATCTAACACTGCTAAAAGTTCTCGTTCTGTAATACCGTAATTTCTTTCGTGTGTGTTCGAACATCGCGAATAATAAGCAATCGGATGCTCTGTACCCTCCAATATTTGAATTAAAACTCCGCCTATTCCAACCGAACTCGCGTCGCAGTGTATTGAAAATGGTTTAGTGAAGTCAGGACAGCTAAGGACCGGGGCTGTCGTAAGTGCTTGTTTTAGATCATTAAATGCATTTTCAGCTTCTTGTGTCCAAATGAATTTACTTACACCATTTTTTGAACCAGTAAGTTTTGATAGAGGTGCGGCTATGCTAGAAAACCCTTTTATAAAACGTCTAAAATAACCGCAAAGTCCAAGGAAAGCACGGATTCCTTTTGCGTTTTTGGGGACTGGAAATTCTTTTATACATTCTATTTTAACCGGATCAGTGCGAAGACCTTTGGAATCTACCATATACCCTAGGTATTTGAGCTCGGCTTTACAGAACTCAGATTTTTTTAAGTTAATGGTGAGACCTGCGTCTCGTAGCCGTTCGTAAACTTTTGTTAACAGTTTAAAGTGTGACTCTAAATCTTCTGACACTAAGATTAAATCATCTAAATAACAAAAGGCATTTTCATCGAATTCAGGCCCAAAAAGAGCGTCCGCCAGTCTTTGGAGCTCACTGGGTGCGTTTTTTAGCCCGAACGGCATCCGAGTGAATTCGAAGAGTCCTCGACCTGGGACAACAAATGCTGTTTTCTCACACGAGTCTTTATCCAAAGCAATCTGCCAAAAAGCTTTACTAAGGTCTATTGAAGAGACAAATCTGGCACCACGAAGTTTGTCAAGAATACGAGAAATGTATGGGAGCGGGTACGAATCCCGAGTAGTGACATTATTAATTTTCCTAGAATCAAGACAAAATCTACCAGTGCCATCCTTTTTTGTAACTATTAGGACTGGACTAGACCATGGAGAGCGTGAAGGACGAATGACTCCTAATTTGAGCATTTCGTCTACTTCCTTATCTAATTGCTTCTGTCTTGCCGGAGAAAGAGGGTAGTACCTCTGTTTAATCGGAGGCCCTGTAGTATGAATTTTATGTTTGACTAAATGAGTTAAACCTAACCCTTTTTTTTCATATGAAATGGATTCAAATTTTTTTATTATTTTTAATAGATTTCTATTTTCTGAGGGAGACAAGGATGAGGCCGGTCGAATTGCCCTTACCTCATTAATTTGTCCTGTCTTTTGTGGGTTGGGCGCCATTGAAAACAGTTCCGGTGCGATTTGGAACTGTCTCCAAAAGTTTACTCCCAAAATATAATTTGGGGATAACGAAGGAATGACGTAGAAAATAATGTTTTTTGTTATTAAATTATACGTCACCGGCAACGTCATTGTTCCTAACACTTTTTGTTTCGTACCGTCGGCTGTTGAAACATTAAAGTCAATTTTTATTAAATTAATACCCATCTTTAAAAAATATTTGTATGTGTCTCCTCCTATACACGAAAGTGAAGCTCCACTATCAAGTAGTGCTCTGCAATGTTTATCTTTAATACAAATATTGGCGTACGGGCGATTATCTCCTTCGATCTCAGAATCCCGTGGTAGTGGGCCCACTACGTCAGAATCCGAGACCGAAAGAAACTCTCTAACCAGTCGGAGCCAACTCTGCCACTCACGCTTCCCCTGCGCAAGAGAAGGTGCATGTCTAGAGCGGCTCCGTCCTAGTTTTCCGATTCCTTATGTGTATTATGTTTATTTATAGAATTTATTTTGGAGGCGGAACTGTCGGAAGCTTTCTTCCTACAGTCTGATTTTGTGTGACCTATTTTTTTGCAATAGCTGCAGACAATCTTTCTGTCCGAAGGGACCTTAGAAGGATGGCATATCTCCCTATTTTTATTATCAATAGAATTATAAGATGAATTTTTTTGAAAGTGTGTAGAAGAAGTATGATCGTTGTTCACATTAGAATTATGAACAAAACGACCCTGGCTATTAGAAGTGTAAACCGGTTTAGATTGAAAGTGTTTTGATTGATTATTAAAATTATTCGGAAGAGAGTGATTGCTGGCAAATCTATTATTGGAATATGTATGAGGTTGTTGATTATTATATTTAGTATTGTAATGTTTATTACCAGCATAAATTTTGCCTGTATAAGAGGGGGAAGGTGAAGGTTGCTTTTCTATTTCAGGAATTGAGAATGATTCTAATTTATTTGTAGCATTTACTAGTTCCTCAAAATTGTTAAAGTCCCTAGACGCAAGCAAATTAACATACATGGGGAGCAAAGCTCGCATGCATAATTGGAGTAATTCAATATCTGGTAATTTAGAATCGAGCATGTTATTCTGAGCCTTCATTCTCAAGGTGAACTCAAAAGCAGTCATACCGGTAGGTTGCTTCATGTTAAATAACTCCTTTTTAAGTGATAATTGTTTATGTTCCCCTTCAAATTGTTTTATTAATAGTGTCTTTAGACTATCCCAAGTTAGTTCGGGGGTATAAATGGATCTAAACCATAATAAAGCCAAGCCTTCTAAAATATCCGGAAAACATTTTACTATATTCGAATGTAGAACGTTTCTTGTCCTGCATTTCTCGTCGATGTGTAGAATAAATTCTCGAACACAAGTTGACCCATTAAATTTGATATCCCAATTATTGATCGTGTTTGTTGGAGGATGTGATTCGTTATAAATAATTTTAGTATATTTAATGACTTTGGAACTTGAGTCACTGTCTTCGTCCGTGTTCGATGTTTCCTCATGTTGTTCCGTGATTTTCGTAACTTTTATGATTTTATTATGCCTTCTGGCTTGAGTACGCATTTCCTCTAAGGTGTTTGCCGGTATTAGATTTCTTGTAGTTAAATCCATAGATAAATCTTCTTTCGATTTGCCATTAATATTCTCGATAGGCCCTGACATCGTGAATTTTTATTCGTAGAACGGAAAAAGAGAGAAAAAGAAAAAAAAAAAATTTTAAATTTATAAATTTTTCACAACCCTGATCTTGTTTGAAAATTATTCTAAGTTTTTTTTTTTTTTTTTTAAATTATTAATTGTGGCAACCTTGTTTTTTAAAATTATTATTTTTACGGGAAGAGAGAAGAAATTCGTGGCAACCCTGATATTTAAAATTATTTCAATAAATGTTTGTAAAGTAAAGCTGTTATAACTAATAAAAACAATTATTATAACATAATATTTCGGGGCAAATGAAATAAAATGCTAGAACGTTTTTCAATTAGCAAAGAATTTAACATGAAATTGAAAGGTAAACAATAGAAAACATAAACATTATTTTGACAGAACTGTCACGTTAAGAATGTAAACAACATTATTTATGAAATGTCTGATTGAAATTTGAAAATGTCAACAATATATTATTTTGACAGGTAACAGCTGTTGCTTTGGTAATAGCTGATGTTATTTGGAAAGAAATCATTGATGTTTTGATTATAAACAATTACTCTCAATTATAAATCTCGGCAGTACGAATTGTTATTGCAACAAATGTCAGAAACATAAATATGTAAATCCTTTTCTAGAAGAATTATGTATGAGTGATCGCGGTAAATCAACATTGATTTCTTAATATAAGACTGTAAAAGTTGATAAACTTTGTACGGTGACATTTAGAAACAATAACAGTAATTATATTTCTTTGCAAAATACTTGCACATGGATAGCATTTTTAACATTGACGTTATGTTAAATTCCAAATACCAAGGTAAAATAAATCGAGCCCAAAACACGTTGAGTGCGCCATTGTTACCTACCATTATTACTGTTACTATGATTACTCACCTTTTGGAGGTTAGGTGCATCAGGCCGGATTGAGACTCTATCTCAGCGCCGTGGGGAAAGGCGATTTTACCTTGATAGATGGGGGTGTATTTTAAATCAAACATCGGTTTCACTTTGGAAATTAAAATATGACGTGTATTGTACCGAAAGCAAATAATAACAAATAACAGAGTGACTCACCCCGAGGACCGAATGCAATCTAACCTAGCTAACGTTCCCTGCACTTCCTAGTCGATCCGTAACTTATCACAACGGGATGGCTAGGATTAGCCTGATGACCAGCCTGATCGTCATCCTTCAGTCTCCTCCGCGGCAAGGCAGGACCTCCTTCATGTAATGTGGATTTCCGGAGACGATCTGATCGTCATCCGAATTAGGGCCAATTGGAATTCCCTTCCAGCGAGGGTACGGGGCGCGCCAGGGAGCACGAGGGGACTTCCGAGGTATTACGGCTCGCGTTGATCTTCTTATCACCCAGCGGAGCGCATGTCCGGGGTATTTCGTGCAATAACGGAATCGATCTTACAGTCGACATTCGGCAGGTGCCCGCAAACGTGATCGGTTCGATGCAATTAAATAACCGATCGCCATGATATCTTGCGATGAATCATCCGGATCCGCGGTTGAACTATATCGGCACATTAAACTTAGTTGCACAATGATTTCTCGATATTCGAGTAGGATGGAACTTTAGTAACACCGGCACCCGTTTGTTTTTTCAAAACATTACGTCCCTTTTATATTTTCACAATAAAATGCTAATTGACTGTCCCAGCTATGATGTTGCCCAATCATCATCGAAGCGAGAGTGAGTCTTCTTCTTTTTCTTTTTCCGGAACCGGAAAACTAACGCCCCCTGTCCTCGGTGTTGCCCGTCCCCTCGTTGAAAAAAACCATAGTCACCAATTAAACGGGTACTTAATAGTTCGTGCTGCTACGGATCAATGTTATAAAGCAGTGTTCATAAATGAAAAATTTAATGTTATAAAGTAGTGTTCATAAATGAAAAATTTAATGTTAGCAGTGTTCATATTTTAAAAATAAAAAAGATAATAATTTTAACACTGCTTCATAACAACTGGTCAGTGGCTGAGTTGACATCACGTTTGGGTCCCACCCGGTCATCGCGTGTTTAATTCCTCATCTGGTTAAATCAAGACACAAGCAACATTTTCTGCTTACTGTGGTGGTAGTAGGAGATTTTTAAATATTGTCAGGTTATTCGTAACTTGGGAATGTTTCTTTCTTAAAAAAAAAAATTATCACTCAACTTCTCATTCAATTTATGTATTACTCAACTTCTCATTTGATTTTTCAATCGAATTCTCATTCAATATTTCACTCAACTTCTCATTTAATTGATCAATCGACCTCTCAATCGACTTTTCACTCAATTTCTCATTCAATTTTTCAAACATTGTTGCACTCAAGTTCTCATTCAATTTATCCCTCAACTTCTCATTTGATTTATCAATCGAATTCTCATTCAATATTTTGCTCAACTTCTCATTTAAATTACTCTTGAGTAATATGTTGAATCATCTCTTCAAAAAGTACCGCTAATTTTTTAACATCATGTATACATACATAACTTGAAAAATATGCATCAGTTTCATAGTACTGTTTGAAAATTATATTATTTTACGATTGAACCATCTTGCCATTGCAATTTAAAGCATGTGAATCTATTGCAAAACTGTCCTTCCTCTAAAATACCCATAAGAAGTTCAACTTTGATAATGTCCATCTATTGTAAAAAGTTGGTTGTATGTAAACCTTTGATTGAAGTAATGTTTGTCTGTTGATCTCAGCGGCGCCGTGTGTCAACTCTGGTAGCTCTTCGAAATCCGAGGGATCCACCAGCCGATCTCACTCCCAGGAGCCGATGGATGTAGAGGAGGACGCCCCGGCAAACAGCAACAAGGTCCTGAGAAAGGTGACAATATTAAACACAACAACAAACAAACACACGCACAGATTTACATTGAACTTATACTGTGGAACCTTTTTATTTGTCCAATTCGATATTTGTCAGATCCAATATTCATCCGATTCAATATTTTTCAGATTTGATATTTGTTAGATTTGGTATTCGTCAAATTCTGTATTCATCAGATGTGATATTCATTGCATTCGATATTCTTCAGATTTGGTATTCATCGGATTCGATATTCATCAGATTCAATATTTTTCAGATTTGATATTCGCCAGATTTGGTATTCGTCAAATTCTATATTCATCAGATGTGATATTCATTGCATTCGATATTCTTCAGATTTGGTATTCATCGGATTCGATATTCATCAGATTCAAAATTTTTCAGATTTGATATTCGCCAGATTTGGTATTCGTCAAATTCTATATTCATCAGATGTGATATTCATTGCATTCGATATTCATCAGATTCGGTATTCATCGGATTCGATATTCATCAGATTCAATATTTTTCAGATTTGATATTCGTCAGATTTGGTATTCGTCAAATTCTGTTTTCCATCAGATGTGATATTCATTGCATTCGATATTCATCAGATTCGATATTCATCGGATTCGATATTCATCAGATTCAATATTTTCCAGATTTGATATTTGCCAGTATTCGTCAAATTCTGTATCAATCAGATGTGATGTTAATTGCATTCGATATTCATCAGATTCGATATTCATCGGATTCAATATTCATCACATTCAATATTTTTCAGATTTGATATTCGTCAGATTTGGTATTCGTCAAATTCTATGTTCATCAGTTGTGATATTCATTGCATTTGCTATTTCAGATTCGATACGCGTCGGATTCGACCTTCGTCAAATTCATTATGTGACGGATTGGAACTTCGCCAGATTCCATATTCATCGAATTCAATATTCGTCAGATTCAATATTCATCAGAATCAATATTATATAAGTAATAAATAAATAAATAATTATGTACATATATTTTTCCTAATTTATATAACGTATTTTTATTTACTTTTCAGGAGTGCGTGGAGCGAAACCCTCCCGACAGTGCGCGCTTTATCGACCTGCAATGGGCGTGGTGGGAGCTGCGCGCCCTGCTGGCGGGAGTGTGGCACGCGGCGGAGCGGCGGGGAGAGTGCGACGTGGCCGTGGCCGCGCGACCGCCGTGCCACTGCTGCCGGTGCGCTTTGCTGCGCGCAACCATGCATCCGCTGCAGGACTTGCTCAAACAGGTTACTTATTTGTTTTATGTTTAGAATGGTGACCCAACAATTGATCCCCCAAAATGATATTTGCTATAAAATTACAATTTTTTGTGCATTACTTACAAATTTCAAATGTAAAAGATATTAATTTGGACTTCAAAAATACCCCTAATAAGTTGGTATGCATAGGAAAGGAATTTATACAGTGTCGATTTTTTTTTACTTATGCGCTGGTACATATAAAATATCTCAGTAATAATTGATGAAAATCTTAGATGGGACCTACACATCAAAGGAATTACCGAAAAACTCGCAAGCCTTACATATTTCTTTAAAAATCTAAGAAACGTAAATAAAAAGGATATGAAAAAGGTCTACTACGCCCTGTGTCATTCTCGAATTGAATATGGAATCATAGGATGGGGATCTGCTACACATCAATCTGAATACGATTCAAAAAGGAATCATAAAGACCATTGAAAGTACCTGTTAGAATGCCTTCAATTGAAATTTTTAATAGCTTTGACCAAATGTGCAACAAATGTATACCAAAAATATATTATTCATAAAGCTTTTCAAAAATACTGAAGCCTCTACTAGACCGTGTGTGCATAACACTAGGTCGAATAAAAATCATGTAAAAAACATTCCAAGTCACAAAACCACATTCGGACAAAGAAACTACACATACTTTGCAACAAAACTTCATAACATCCTACCCCAAGCATAAAACTAATAAAAAATTCTAATGAATACAAAAAGAATAAAAATATGGCTGAAAGAGTTCAAAGAAAAAACCCTAACGCAGACACTAAAAATGACATAGAAGACAAATAAAATATATTTAAATAATTTTAGTCCGCCTCGGCGCAGGACCCCCTAGTGAGGAGGACTAGAAATATAATATTTAACATTAAATTCATTATTATATTTTGTTTATACAATTATTTTATATAGTCGCTAATAAAAAAATAAAAGAAACGAACAGTAAATAGAGAAGCAGATTTTTCCTTGCATTTGGATGAACATATGTTTTATTCTTTTGATATTCAATGGTACATCCTCTCTGCACATCCCTACGGGGTCACTTAGTTACATTTTGTGTAAATAGGTAAAACGCAGTTTCCCTAAAGCGACTGCACATTGTATTAACTCATCAAATGCCAAGGAGTAAACCATGTAAATTTCGCAAAGTTTTGACTTTAACGTAATATTTTGTGGGTTTATTTTGTGATATCGTATATTATATTTACCGAAACACATTCCTTGAACAATAAACTATGCATAAAAACAACATTACTTGCGTTTATTTAATAAATTGATAGGTTTCTCGATCTTTATCGCTACCTACCACGCTCTGTGTTTGACAGTTAAAATCACAGCAAAAAATGACGCGTGGACGCCATAGGAAATTTAATATAAATTTTTCCGAGTGACTAGGCGTATTTCGGGTACCTGTAACGTCAAGAACGAGAATAGCCCAAACGATTCTGACCTTTAGTTATACATAAGGGTTAAAATCGCATTCTAAAAAAAAAATTTGAAAATTTTGTTCCGACCGCGCCAGCGTGTGCACGGCACAGGACGAGTTAAAGTATGCCATATGTGTTGTGTCCATTTTGGTATTATTTTACCTACTACTAGTAAGTGGTTTATTTATTGACGACTAATGTTTGTTATTTTTGCAGATGCATGAAACGTCGGAGAACATGGAGAAGTGTACGTGTCAGCGCAAGCGACGGCCGAGCGTGCGCGGAGGCGTGAACCGCGGTCGCTCCAAACACCGCGAGCCCAGCAAGCAGGACAAGTGCCGCGTCTGCACTTCGCACAATGGTCAGTATTGTCCATTTGTAAAATCGTTCATCCAAAGTTATCCGCCATGTAAGTATTGTTCTGTACGTTAACATATCCCTGTAAGGCTCAACTTACACTGGGATGCGCAAAGTCTGTACACGTCGCTACTGAAATAAAAGATCCAATCGCCACCAATTATTGTTGAATTCTCTAAACATCAAAACTAGAATGCTTCATAACCTCACACACAACCAACTAACTAATTAACCATCACGCCGTTTCCCGCAGAGGTAGGCAGAGAGGACGGACCGCCAAACAACTCGGTCTTGGCACACACTCCTTGCCTCGTTCACATTCCCACATTGTCTCATACATACTCTTCTATTATTCTGACTTTTGACATGGCCCAACTCAAGTATCTGATTCACTTGATCGTGCCATGTCTTCCTCGGGCGTCCCCGACTTCTTCTACCATTCACATTTGCGTCATATATTCTTACACTACTTCATTCGCTCTACATGCCCAAACCATCTGAAGGTCCCTTTCTTAATCTTACTCATTATGCTTACATCAGCCTTACATTCTTTGCGGATCTCCACATTTCTCACACTATCATACATGGTTTTACCACACATATGCCTCAGGGATGATTATTGACGGCCTCCGTGGTCCCGAGGCAAGACTCGACTCACAATCCGAAGGTCGCGGGTTCGAACCCGGCGTGCGCAAATAAATTTTATTTGATTAATTTGTGTTGTTTCACAATTTATTCATTTAAAATAATATATAGTATATTTGCGGCACGTTCCAGAGTGGAAGATACTATCAGTATCGCCCTGGTGTAAGACCACCATTCAGAATTGAAACGTTGCTTGAAATGGCTTTAGCCGTGTTTAGTGACCAGATCTGAATAGCCAGGTACTTCCCCACCTTCCTCTTCCCTATCTCCTTCCCCTCCCCGCTACCTTCAGCCTCACAACATACCCCGATTGGGGATGCCATAGTCTCACTGGCTCCAGACGGGAGCAGTTGGGACTCTTGTGCGGTATTAACTGTAAAAAAAAAAAAAAGGGATCTCATTTCTACAGCATTCAGTTTACTTTCATCCTTCCTCTGCCAGTTCCATGCCTCACTGCCATACATCAGGGTAGGTACCAGGACTCCATTGTTAGCTAGCTTCGCTTCTTTTGACAGTTTTTATTAGCGCCAACGGCATTCAGTCCTCCATTAATGGAGTTACCGGCATTTACCCTTCTTTCGATATCTCTATCAGCCTTCCCATCTCTCGTAAACATACTACCCAGATACACAAACTCATCCACCTGCTCCAAGTATTCATCATTCACAACTATATCACACACTGTTTTCGTACTTTCTCTTTCGTACTTTAGACTTACTTACATTCATCATAAACTCATTCTTCATACATACTTCGTTCATCCTAGACACTAGAGACTGTAAATCTAACAGTTAATTTAGCTGTCATTCCTCGTTGGTTGTTTTGTTCCTAGCATTTGTAAAGCTGTGACTCCAGCGAGCTCCGCCATAAACACGAACGTTCGCTTGAACTAAGCGAATATAAGCATTTTTGTTTTCCGTCTCCTCCGTTTGTTGAAACATGGTTTGAAAGATTGGGGCGAAGTTTGCGAGGTCACACACAATTGGCTAGTGGTCTGTGGTAAGGACCTGTCCACGCGTACGCACTGAACACTTGACGTTTGGCATTTACATAAATGTTAAAATGCGTTCCAATGAAGAAGAGATGCTACATCAGGGAGAAAACACAAATATTTTAATAGATATTTATTTATCAGGAAAGTAGAAATTGTAGACGAAGTATCAAGGAGAACATGCAGATTTCAAGTTACACCTACCTAACTCAAGATTTTTATTAGGTATTAATTTATCAGGAATTAAGAATTCACAAACATTCCGGAGATTCATTTTTATTTATATAAATGGATAGATATTAACTACGATTTCCCGCAAATATATCAACACCGTTTCCACGGCAACGATTTGTTTTCTGACGTTAGCAAAAGCTTGCTTTTGTTAGCAACAGAAAATGTATAATAAATATAATATATATATATTTTTTTTATTTATTAAAATTACAGAGAACATTTTGTACAAGAATTAGAGTAGACCCACAAAGCTGTCATATGGCAGCTTGTCTGCAGGTTCTAACAATTTAAACATTCTTAATATAATATCTAAGAAAATATTTGTAAATACATTTATAGTTTTAAGGAAACATTAGAATAGATCACATAGTAGTATTAGATAATTTAACTTACAACTATAAATATATAAGATATTTCAATATACCTATCTAATAAAAGATATGTAGGCAGCTATATTAAGATATTCAAAGATACATGGAGTTTTCGTTCATTAACCATAGTTTTATCATTTTAGGACTTAGTCTCTCATTTTTTTCAAATTTTATGTTATTATTGATTTTATTGAAAATCACTGGTATTAGATATTCAAGAGTACGGCTTCCATATTTATTTAATATTTGAGGAGTTTTTAGGCCCTTTCCTTCTCTAAATCTTGTGGTATGTTTGTGTACAAGTAGGTGTTTGTAAGGGCTTTCCCCCAAATTATCCATAATAGTAGTGAACCAGTGTAAGTAGGCTCCCTGAGCCATACAGTAGTTAGTAAGTAATATTTATAATTTCATAATGCCAGAGCTTACCATTATATTCAGCCTACATTACTCGCATATAATGTAGCTTTCTATTGGTGAAAGAATTTTTATAATCGGTTTATTGGTTTATGTGTGAAAGCATAACAAACTCACACATTTTCTCATTTATAATATTAGTGTAGATAATATCATTATCTACACTAATATTATAATTACTCGCATATAATGTAGCTTTCTATTGGTGAAAGAATTTTTATAATCGGTTTATTGGTTTATGTGTGAAAGCATAACAAACTCACACATTTTCTCATTTATAATATTAGTGTAGATAATATCAAAGTTAATACTGCTTCATTCTGCACCTAATGCGCAGTTCGGGTAGCTTTGTAGTTTTGTTGTTGTTGTTGAGAGCCTAAGAATTAAGATTGTGTGTACAGTCCCCTTGAGTTGATTGTATAATGTGTGTTTGTTGTTGCAGCGGAGAGTCGACTGAAGCTACTAGGACTACTGTGGGGGCGCGGTGAGCCCCCTTCTGCCTGCTGCTGTCGCTCCAAGATGCCCAGCGGGGACACTTGTAAGGTGAGACCCCATCCGTCCCGGTTACATAGTATGTTTAATAATAATCATGACCGGCCCTTTAAACTCACATATTCAAAGTAAATTTGTAAAAGTACAATGTTGCTGAATCTGCTTATGAATAACAGCGTCAGATGCACTTGGAAACGGACTGTAAATACTAAAAATGAAACAAAACACGATAATATGTACATATAGGGAAAAATAATGGATGCAAGGAAGAAGGATAACCAATCACTTAACAGGTCAAATGCCGCAACCGCGCGGACAATTCTTTTTATTTTTTTTAAATGCGATTTAACCCTTAAGTATAAAGAAACTGTATGAAGGACAAGGTCAGAATCGCTTGGGGCATTCTTGTTCTTAAGGTATAAAATACCATGAACAAGATAAGGAAGACCAGACAATAGGGAAGCGGAATAATTTCTATGGAATATTTTTTGCCCTCCGGCCGAGATGTTTCGCGGCATTTGAGCTGTCAAATTCGGTAGCGTCATTCCCGTGAAAAAGATCGTAAAACATATAAATTCATCAAATAAACGCAAGTAATGTTGTTTTTATTCATAATTTATTGTTCAGTAAATATAACATATGATAGCACAAAATAAACCAACAAAATATTACGTCAAAGTCAAAACATCGCGATTTTACATTGTTTCTTCCTTGGCACTTGACGAGTTAACAGGTCAAATGCACAACCGCGCAGACAAAATTTTCTTTTTTTTTAAAATGCGATTTAACCCTTATGCATAAAGAAACTGTATGAAGGAGAAGGTTAGAATCGCTTGCGCCAATACCATTCTTGACTTAGCCAATCGTTTCATTCATCTAGCAACACTAGAATATTTTTAAATGAATTATCTACGGACTAGCATGTCAAATTTTTCAACTGTCAAAGTCGAAAATTCTTAGATTTACATTTTGAAATGCTTATAAAGGTCTTTATTCATTTGCAAACTCTTTTGAATTGTGTTTTTTCATGTTGGGTATGTAATCAGGATTGTGTAGAAGTAATAAAATCAGTTTATATTTGTGTGATTATATTTTTTGACATATTATTTCCAAAAAAACACGAACCACACCAACAATTTGCTTCCAAGGTGGACCCAATTCTTCTTCAGTTTTTCAGAAATAAATGCACTCGAATTTGGTATTTTTCTTTTGAAATTGTTCCATTTTCAAAAAGCTTTTCCAGCAAGATGATGTGGTAAGGAAAAGGTAGGTAAGAACTAGGCATATTCTCATTTCAAAACATACGGTACATTTCCACGTAAATCGAAATTTTGCCGCCGATTTCCGTCGCAGCTGATCCAAATCGTATATGTAATAATGTTTAATTTGTTGTTCTAGGTGACGATATACTTCAAGGATCCGGCCATCGAGCCTCTCCATCTGGACCTGGCCAAGGATGATACCGTCGACCAGGTCTCGGAAGAGGACACCGAAAAGGTAAGCTATTCCTTCCCCCACCAGCTTTATCCACATTCATACATACTATTATATTCAACATCTTTTGCATCACATTTTTTATCTCGAAGAGTGGGTTTCACTGTAGAGTGGAATACCATCCGATTGGAATCGAATAATTCGGAGATACACTTTATGTATTTGAAAAATTTTATTTTAAAACTTTATGTATTTGAAAAAAAAAATAATTGCTGCAAATTTTGATTTGAATTTTGTGTGAAAATTTGTCTGTGTAATTAATAAGGAACTCCAGTCCAATTTTTTAAATTTTTTTTCATGAATCTTTACCTTCTAATTCCTTAAAAACCTCCTAATTTAAATAACTGCATATTTATTTTTATTTTTATAGTTAGTTTTAATAGTTAAAATATCGCTACTGTTATCGTATTGTATCAAATGCCATAATACATCCGTGACCGCACCTGATAAACATTATATTAGTGTTCCACGATCTGCATTATTAACAGGTCGCGTGCCGTTGGCGCGCCGGTGCGCGCCCTATAGCCGAATAAAAAATAAAAAAAAACACTTTTTGATATGCGATTTTAAACCTTATGTATAAAGAAAATGTATGAAGAACAAGGTCAGAATCGCTTGGGGCATTCTTGTTCTTGACGTAACAGATAAAATAAACACACTTAGCCACTCAAATAATTGTCTTTGGACATTTCTACGACTTTGGAAATGGGCATTTCTGCCGCGATTCGAGCTGCCAAACTTTGAGCGTCGCGTGTCATAAAAAGATCGATAAACCTATCAATTTGTCTAATAAACGCAAGTAAAGTTGTTTGTAAGCGTAGTTTGTTGTTCAAGGAACGTATTTCGGTAAATATTATATACCAAAGCATAAAATTAACCCACAAAATTTACGTCAAAAGTCAAAACATCGCGAAATTTTCGAGTTTCATCCGTAAATACCGAGGCATTCAACCGGTTAAGTTGAAAACAAAAAAACTTTCAAAAACTGTTTTTAGTTTTATGATGCATTCAGAAGTACTCAATTTATTTCTATTTTATTTTATTTTTTTTTTTTACACTAACTCCACAGGAGGCCCTGAAGAAAATAATTTCCCTCGGGCCTATGTCATCTGAGATGCTGTATGGAGGGTCTTTTTGAAGATAGGAAGGAATGAACATTGGTCTTGAAGAGACCCATGTTGTAGGAAGGAAGGAGGAAGCACAGAGGCCGGCAAATCGTTCCGCAGCCGAGCTGTTGAGCACAAGAGTTGAGGGTTTTTTCAGGTATTTTGGGGCTCCAGACCAGAGGTGGCTGCCAAATTCAACCGTGGGGCGCACTTGTGATTTGTAAAGGGTTAGCAGTTGTGTACTATTTAAGTATCTGCGGGGCCTGTACAGTACGCCCAGTTTCTGAGAGGCTAACTTAACTCTGGCTCCGATGGAGCCCCCGTACCTGAGCTGGTCACTTAGAGTTACACCAAGCATGTCAATGGAGGGCCTGTTCGGAAGATTGCTGCCGTTGAAGGAGACTAGATTTTCATTTCATACATATTTTCTTAAAATTTCAATTTATGTGGGAATTTATTAAAAAATTAAAAAGTGTTTTTGAGGCTCCCGTGGACTGGAATTAGCGTTGAATCATCATGCATCAAGTGTTTAATGTATGTGTTATTGTTTGAATTTCAGCCGGATCCAGAATCTGAGGAGTTCTTTGCCAGCTGCTACAAGAAGTTTGTAAACGGTGACGAGGACATTCCCAGAGGAGACGAAGGTCACTTGAATCATATTGTTATCGGAATTCTTTAATCAGTATTAGTTCTTCATTTAAATCTTATTTCATAGAAATAATGTTTTGCGGTTGTGCGTGATGCGATCTGGTTATGTTGTGAAATGGTTATGTTGTAAAGTGTTGTTGCAGCAAAGTGGTTATGTTGCAATGAAGTTATACTGTAAAGTAATTATGTTGTGAAGCAGTTATGTTTTAAATTCGTTAGGTTGCAAAGTGGTTATGTATGTTATATAAGACGGTTATGTTGTACAGCAGTTACACTGCAAATGGGGTTATGTTGCAATGAGGTTTATGTTAAGTATGATTTTAAGTGATTAGGTCACAAAGGAGGAGATTATGTTGCAATGAGGTTGATGTTGCAAAGATATTTTGTAAGTTTTGAAGTGATTTTGCTGCAATGAGGTTTGTTGTAAAGTGGTTAGGTTGCAAAGTGGTTATGTATGCTATAAGACGGTTATGTTGTGTGGTTAAAGTGGTTCACTGCAATGGGGTGATGTTGCAATGAGGTTTATATTACGTATGATTTAAAGTGATTTTGCTGCAAAGCGGGAGATTATGTTGCAATGAGGTTATGTTGCAATAAGATTTAAGTTACAAAGTTATTATGTAAGTTTTGAAGTTATTATGTTGCAATGAGTTATATTTTAAAGTGGTTATGTATGCTGTAAGATTGTTAGGTTTTAAAATGATTATGCTATAATGAGGTGTTTTGTAAAGTGGTTACGTACGTTGTGAAATGGTTGTGTTGTAAATGGTTTATGCTGCAATGTGGTTTATGCTGTAAAGTTGTTATATTGCAATGAGTTGTGTTGAAATGAGGTTCATGTTGTATGTATGTATGTTGCAGGTGTGGTGCCGATCTGTGGGCGGTGCCGCTGCATGTGCGGAAGGGCCAGGTTCTACTGCCCCAAGCAGAGAGACATCACCATATCGGAGAACATCGACAAGTCAGTACCTTCTTCATACCTATTTACTTAACTCTGAGAGATAGCCTGACTTCTCACTGCCCTCTACATTTTATAGATGGTCCTTCATCAATAGAATAAAGTTCTGTGTAAGGTGTTCTGGGCTTCTCTCCTAACAGAGGTTGACTATCATCAGGTCAATCTTCACTCAATCTTCAATCTTCTTCAATCTTCACTCTGCAGCCACATCTACAACATCTTTCTCTGCTTTAACTACCATCGATCTTTCCCTGGATATTATCATATCCGCCTGAAACCTGAGATCTGAAAATGTATCTCTCAAGTTAATCCACATAATTTATCTGCGTTAATTATTATGATCTATTCAATTCATCTGCGTCGACTTTTTTCAATTTATCCAATTAATCGGTCAGTAGCTGAGTTAACGTCGCGCTTAGGTCCCACCCAGGCGTCGCATTTTCGATTCCTCAGCTGTCTAAGTCCTCCATCATGACACAAGCAACATTTTCCGCTTACTGCGGTGGTAGTAGGAGATTTTCAAATATTGTCAAGTTATTCGTAACCTGGGAATGTTTGTCTTTATCTTTAAAAAAAAAAAAAAAGAATCTGCGTTAATTATCTTGATTCAATGAAATCACCTGCATCAACTTTTTTAATTTGTCCAATTCATCTGCGTCAACTTTTTAGATTTGTAACATTTAATCTGCTTCAACTTACTCTATTTAACGAAATCATCTGCATCAACTTTTTTGATTTATCTGATTCATCTGCGTCAACTTCTCTGAAGTTTTGGCGCTAACAGTCTTTATTATTATTCTAATTGGCATTTTAATGATGTTTTTTGTTGTGGTTTCAGTTTCACGCGTCTCGCTCCCCAGCTGTTGATCCTGCGTCTGGACACGTTGTGTGCGGCACTTTGCGCGCGTCACAGCGCGAGGCTCGCACAGCTCCTGCTGCAAGGCGCCGTCATGACGCTGCTCAAAGGTCGGTGCTACTCACTGATAAAAATTAATATCAACCGTTGAAAGTTCAACCTCTCCTCGCACAGCCTCTGAAGTTTAGCCAGCTTTTTTATTTATTTTTTATGTGAATAACACCTAGTCAGTTAGAAGGTAATTTAGCTAAACCAGTCAGGCCTCAGACCTATTTTTTCAGAAGGTCAAAATATTTCAGCTTTGCAATAAAATCGGATAAGTGGAAAATTTACGAACGCGTAAGAAAACTAAAAACTGTTTTTGAAAGACTTTCTTTCAAATTTTTTATTTCAAAATAAACATAATTTTTGAAATATAAAAATTTTGAATGCAAACTTAAAAAAGTTTTAACCGATCCTGTGCCGCAACCGTGCCGGCGCGCGCCGAATAAAATTAAAAAAGAAAAAAGTTTAGAATGCGATTTTAATCCTTACGTATAAAGAAAATGTATGAAGGACAAGGTTAGAATCGCTTGGCGCATTCTTGTTCTTGACCTAACAGATATCAGAAGCACACCTAGCCACTCGGAATAAATATTAAATTTATCCATGACTTGTTTTTTTAATGTATTTTTTATGCATAATTTTAGAAAAATATTAGCATTCTGCATTTCTTCTCTATATAAACTATAAGTGTGCGAAATTTCATACTCCTCCGTCCGCGCAATTTTCGTAAAAAGGGGTACAAAGTTTATGCTTCACCTACTAATATATAGGATAGATTAATAATATATAGATGTTGTTGTTACTTTCAGAGTTGTGGAGACGGGCGGCCGCTATGAGAGCCGGTGGCCTGGCGCTCAGCGGTATCCTGGGGCCAGCGCGTCGCCGCCTGGCAACTGTCTGCGGTCGGCTGCTGGCTCCTCATCGCTTCCTGACGGCCGTCTACCGCGCCTGGGCAGACAGGGCGGCTGCGAGCAGGGTCGTGCACGTGAGTACAGCGCAAAACTGACAACCCATTTAGCAAGCTGATTTTAAGATGAAGCTATACGTGAAATCCTATTTAGATTCATCTTTACGACGATTCGGTTTACATTATGAACATCAAAAAATATGCTACGGATAAATTGAAGCTTTTCTATGTATTGGAATTACAATAAAATTATTTATTAAATGAAGACATTATGAGCGAAACTCAATCGAAAATCTGGAAACAGAAAAATCAGAGAAAGATATTTACACCTCTGGGACTCGAAGAAAATGAAGATAATATGGGTGGTTCTTAGTCGAAGTATGGTACAGTTAAAAGTGACCGAATTGGATATCGACACCTTAGCTCAGTGGATAAGAGCGCCCAACCCGAAAAGTAGGGAGGTCCTGGGTTCGAGTCCCAGAGGTGCAAATATCTTTTTCTGATTTTTCTGTTTCCAGATTTTCGATTGAGTTTCGCTCATAATGTCTTCATTTAATTGAATATTACAGTTTGAGGTTTTACTCATAAAAAGGTAAAATAAAAAATAATAATAAAATTGTTTTTGCATGACTTAACTATGAAGTAATATAAGAAACAATTTTTAAACAATACCCCTTTATGGCTAAGACTATTTTTGAGGTTTAGTATTGTTCTAACTTTTTTTCATTCTTATAAAGTTATGCACAAAATAAATAAAAACCACTTTTTGGCTTACTTGCCTCTTGCAAATACGAGGCGCGATTTTAAATTTTGTATGGCATGAGAATCGAAATATTTCCAGCGTTTATATTCCTCTTAACCTCTGGTTTGCCGATTGCGCGCCCGGGACGCGCCATAAAAAGAAATAAAAAAAAAATTTTGAGATGCGATTTTAAACCTTATGTATAAAGAAAATGTATGAATGACAAGGTCAGAATCGCTTGGGGCATTCTTGTTCTTGACGTAACAGATATAAGGAACACACCTAGCCTCTCAAATAATCATCTTTGCACATATCTATGACTTTCGAAATGACATTTCTGCCGCGATTTGAGCTGTCAAACTTTGAGCGTCGCATGTCATGAAAAGATCGATAAAACTATCAATTTGTCAAATAAACGCAAGTAATATTGTTTGTAAGCATAGTTTATTGTTCAGGGAACGTGTTTCGGTAAATATTATACATGATAGCATAAAATAAATCCGCAAAATATTATGTCAAAGTCAAAACATCGCGAAATTTTCGAGTTTCCTCCCGTGGCATTTAAGAGGTTAATAAGGCACCGAGATGCAAGAATTTCTACGTTTATGCCATGTTTTTAGGTTTTATAAAAAAAAAATCTAATTCTTAAAATTCACCTAACCAAATTTGGGTAGCTGTCACCCGGGTGGATAAGTTAATAAATAATATATTTTATTTAGTTGTCGATGCTTCTGTTGCTGGGCGAAGAACCCCCCCTGACGATGGACGCCCTGCGCAGCTTCTCCTCTCTGCTGTCCATGATGACGGAGGCGGAAACTCTGGACGCCGATGTCACTGTCTTCCTGGGAAATTAGTAAGTCACCGATGCACCTATCCTAGTAACTTACGTAAAAAGTTAAGTTACTGTGAAGTTCGCTACTCTGGAGAAACGCTTACGATTTAAATATAAAACATTTTTTTTTTTTTTAACATTTAATCCACACAAGAGCTCCTGAAGAAAATAATCTCCCTCAGGACCTGTCTTCGTTGAAGATGCTGTGTGGAGGGTTTTTTCGAAAAGAGGGAGGAGTGAATATGGATCTTGAAGAGATCCATTTTGTAGGAGGGAGGAAACACAGATGTCGGCAAATTGTTCCACAACTCAAGAACGAGTCGTAGAAATGACCCATACTCATACGACAAATGACAGCTGTGTTCACACATTCGGCGTGTGTTTGCCGAAGGGATCAATGACGCTAGTTCCTCAGAGCATCTTTTATTGAAATACCGGTAGAATAAGGATAGCATACCCACCCGACGCCTACGCTCTAAAGATTGCAATCCGTTTGTTAAGATGGGAGAATCTTTCAAACAGACCGCTCGTTTCTGCACAGAGTCGAAAGTTTTTTCAAGTATTTTGGAGCTCCAGACCAGAGGTGGCTGCCAAATTCAACCGTGGGGCACACTTGCGAATTGTACAGGGTTAGCAGTTGTGTATCGAACGTGTATGCAGCCCGAATGATGCGAAACAGCTTTCTGACCGCCGAGGAAGAAAAAACAGCTGTATTTACGTCGCATCCCCTCCCTTCGCCATTTCAGCTGTCCGCCAACTACCAGCCAATCAGCGCGCTCGTTCTCATGGTTCATATTAAAATGAACAGTTACGTGTGTAATGAATATTAAATTTACGCGAGTCCTGCAATAGTTACTTCAAATAAAAATATGTAGATTAAAATATTGGACTCGCGTACAAATTGTTATGTTAAAATTGAGTATGCAAATGTTTTTATTTAAAAGATAAAAAGCTTTTTCATACTGATGTCGGGCAAAACACCCACTGGTTAATATTGTGTAATTTTTACTGTGTTTAATAAAAATGCAAGGAATAAGTGTTTTACATGAAAGGGAGCGGCCAGCAAGTAATGTTGCGTAAATAAATCATTTTTATAATTTAGTTCTCACCCGAGAACACACAAAGCTGCAAAGAAATACACAACGAAACAAGGTGTACTTCTGTCGAGTGCGAGCCAATATCGTGCACGGCCATGCGGCGGCGTATATAATAGCGCCAAATTCTGTTCCGAGCGGTCAGTCACAGTCTCGCGGTCACACGTCACACGTCACACTCTCGCAGTCACAAGCCACTCTCGGACTCCCACACAAGTCGCATCGGAACTTTACTCACCGCAACAAATACTCTGCCTACTTCTTCTCATTGGACCGCTCCTTCCCGCCTCTACCATTCCATAAATCGCCTTTGACTTCCGACCTCGCACATTCCTTGGATTACCGAATTCTCTCCTTGGATATCAACCGGATCAGGCACCAGTGTAGCAGCTCGCCGACTAGAACCCAGCATCCTTATTACAGTCAATATAGAGGACACCCGTCCGATATAAGTTGTGTACTATTAAAGTATCTGCGGGCCCTGTACAATACGCCTGGTTTTTGGGAGGCTAATTTAGCTCTGGCTTCGATGGAGCCCCCGTACCTGAGCTGGTCACTAATAGTTACACATAACTTTTATGTTTGCATTTAAAGTTTTTATACTTAAAAAAATTATATGTTTATTTTGAATTTAATATTTGAAGGCGCGTTTCATTATCATTCATCATTGTTTAGTTTTCAGATACATTATAAAGTTGAAATATATTTACCTCCTAATTTTTGAAGTGTTCAAAAATTATTTATATTTATACTTCAGTTGTAACAATATTATTAATGTTTGTATTTCAGTCGGCAATGTGAACGGGACGACTACTTAGACCGTATCACGATGCGATATCGTGAGGTGGCCCAGGACTGTCTGGGAAGGGCCTCGGCCGCTGGCCTCTTGGAGGACGACCCCTACGTTCTCCCGGAGGGGACGCCACCCGGTAAATATGCACATATTGACTTGTTCAAAATACCACACGATAGCACAGTTGTTTTAGCACAGCATTGCTTGACAAGAAGAATGTTGCTGTTGAATTAAATTTCTAAAACAGTACACATTTTATATTTAATTACTCCAATTATGAATATAAAACTTTTTCTATGTTGTGATTTATTTTTGGGGATTTAAAACCTTAAAAACAGCAAATATGTTTGAAATTGAATATCAAGTGGGAATATTTTGTAACTAATATGATGGTTTTTTTTTTTTTTTTTTTTTAATTAGCTCCACACAGGAGGCCTTGAGGAAAATAACTCTCCTCAGGGCCTGTGTCATCTTTGACAATGCTGTGTGGAGGGTCTTTTTAAGGAAAGGAAGGAGAGGAAGTTCTGGGAAGGAGAAAGGTATGAAGGGTGGGTAGGAATCCGGGGGTCAGTGTGTCCAGGAGTGACGGACGTATAAATCCATCCCTCCCACTGCGGTGCAAGGTGATGTTACAAGAGAGTATGGCTGGAGAAGTCAAAGAAAGTTAACCATTCTCTTCCGATCCGGCCTGTCTTGCAACTGGTGGGCAGACGCATCCGCTGCCAAGACCCGGACAAACCTTACCCCGGGATGAACCCGGGCACCCGTGCACCCGGGCACCCCTCCCGCTCCACTGTCCCGCGAACCCCCCCTCCCGTGTTCCCTTCCCCTCTCTTGCGTTCCATATATTCAGTCCCAGTACTCTCAGTTTTCAAACAGCTAGCATGTCACCTATTGAATTTTTTTACACAAATTTTCATTTTTCATATGTTACAAACATTCATTTTTATATACAGTAGAACCCCGTTAATTCGAAATTCACGGGACATCAAAAATAAAATTTCGATTTAACAAATTCCCACGTAATTCAAATTTTATGAAAAAAAAATCGCAATCGTATCTTAAATTTGAACCGTACAGTCTTCAGCCTATTAATACTGTTTGATGATTGATTGATTGATTAAGTGCCATTGCAACGCATGCCGGGAACTCGCTAGTACTATATAATTTTTATATTCTTATGTAAAAACTCCTAAAAAGGTTGTCAATAAATTAATAATAAAATTTGTTTTACTTGCAGATTCCGAGATGTGGGAGGTGTGCTGGCAGCTGCGCGCGTGTCTTCCGCGAGAACAACACGACCTGGACGAGTTCAAGCGCATCGTGCAAGCCATGCTGGTCTGCACAACGGTGGGCGGGTTCACGCACTTGGCGGGACGGCTCGTGGGAGGTGTCTTGGGCGGCCGATTGGGCAAGGTGAGTTCATTCCCACCCATCACTCAAGATCAAACGCTAATCGTCTTTGCTTGTGACTTATGCTGTTTTCGCAAACTGTTGGCCTTTGAACATTTAAAAAAAAAATGTCTTGAATGAAAGGTGGATCGCCAAGAACTTGTTTCGAAGGTAGTTCCAAGTTTTCTTCAAGCTCGTTCACACAGAGCTATAAATCTGCGAGCAGATATCTGTTGAATCGCGAGCGCTTATCTTTTGTACTTTCACACGACGCTATCAAATATTTCTTCATGTGGTAGGACTGAGGGTCAGTTGAATTAAGGAGCGGCAACGGAATGCACATTTTTTGTACTGAAATCTGTCATCCACGGGTCTAGGCAGCTCCGTAATTACAATGACCCCCTCTCCTGTTTTCGTCGGAGAGGGGGAGACTTATCTTCTGAGATATCGCCTCTGGAGCGGTTCCGTCGGAAGATGTGTAGTGTCTATGATTGATCTGCGCTTAAAACAGCTAGATGTGAACGGTCTGAAGAGATTGTATGGAGAGTGTTATTTGACGTGCTATGATCTTTTATATTTAATAGCTGTGTGTGAACCAGCTCTTCTGGTTTCAATACAAAAGCCCTCCAAGTTTTCCTTTTTTTGTAATTGTTCCAAATTTCAAATACTTTTTCAGGAAGGTTATGGTTGAAGAGCGGTAAAAACTGGATGATATCCCGGTAGGAACCAAGCATATTCTCATTTCAAAACCAAACGGGCGTCTGCATATACGATACAATCTAAAATATTTCATGAGAGGAACATCAGAGATATCTTTTGGTAATCGATAGAAGCTTAATCAAGCGAAAAGCTACTGAACGTATTAGCTGATTGTGGGAAGTTCCAATTAAATTCTCGCTCTAATAGTTTTTGGTTTTATTTTGTTATTGCAGAACTCAGAATTGAAGGATGGTGATGCAAGCACCGTACCTGAAACGTCACCAGACGAGGAAAAGAACTCGAAGCCTGAGGATGAAGACGACGATGATTATTGGAGGTGAGGCTAAAATACTCATTTTATGTAAATAAATAAATTATTAGCCACTCAAAAAAATTCAATTTTAAAATTTAAAAAAAATGCTCTCTTAGGACGGATTGTAAGTTTAAAATTAGTTTTTTTTGAGTTGTGCCAATTATCTTTTAATTTTAGTGGGCTCTCAATTAGGTTTACCAAAGTGTCAATCAGTTCTGGCAAACTGTTAATCTTGTTGATGAAACTGCAGTCTGTTTGAGCAAACTGGCAATCAAAAGATGTAAACTGTCATTCAATTAAATCAAGCACACTGTCCAAATAGAGCATGCTGTGTAATCAAATCAAGTAAAATGTCAATCAAATCAAGCACACTGTCCAAATAGAGCATGCTGTGTAATCAAATCAAGTAAAATGTCAATCAAATCAAGCACACTGTCCAATTCGAGCAAATTGCCAATTAAATTTTTTTTTTTTTTTTTTTTTTTTTTTTTTTTTTATATGAAATACCGCACAAGAGTCCCAACTGCTCCCGTCTGGAGCCAGTGAGACTATGGCATCCCCAATTGGGGTATGTTGTGAGGCTGAAGGTAGTGGGGAGGGGAAGGAGATAGGGAAGAGGAAGGTGGGGAAGTACCTGGCTATTCAGATCTGGTCACTAAACACGGCTAAAGCCATTTCAAGCAACGTTTCAATTCTGAATGGTGGTCTTACACCAGGGCGATACTGATAGTATCTTCCACTCTGGAACGTGCCGCAAATAAACTATATATTATTTTAAATGAATAAATTGTGAAATAACACAAATTAATCAAATAAAATTTATTTGCGCACGCCGGGTTCGAACCCGCGACCTTCGGTTTGTGAGTCGAGAGTCTTGCCTCGGGACCACGGAGGCCGTCAATCAAGCACACTGTCCAAATAGAGCATGCTGTGTAATCAAATCAAGTAAAATGTCAATCAAATCAAGCACACTGTCCAATTCGAGCCAATTGCCAATTAAATCAAGCACACTGTCCTAATAGAGCATGCTGTGTAATCAAATCAAATGTCAATCAAATCAAGCACACTGTCCAATTTGAGCAAATTGCCAATTAAATCAAGCACACTGTCCAATTTTAGCAAACTGCCAATCAAATCAAACAATCAAATCGAGCATTCTTTCCAAATTGAGCAAGCTTTTTTTTTTAAGGAGAAAATACAGATAGTTAATTGATAAGAATATACAAGACAACAACTAGAGAACTCACCTGCATCCAAACTATTTCTCACTAATTGACTTTAACAGCAGATAAAAACATGTACAAATATTTTTACGTATAAATAGGGAAGAATATTATTTTACAAATAGAGAGATGAGAGAAATGCGCAATATCCTCACAAAAGTTTAAAAACTATTTTTGGAGAAATTGAGATGGTAAAACAAAAAAAATAATAATAACAAAATAGATAAAAAATAATGTTATACAGAAATTAAAATAAAGAAAAGTAGTTAAATCATAAACGAAGTATGTCTAAAAGAAAATAACAGAATTATAAACGAAATATGTCTAAGTTGTTGTACTTTGTAGGAAAACAGCCTTCAATTTTCTACTAAAAGTACTGCCTGTATCAAAAAATATGTCGGAATCCTTGAGGTTTTCATTTTGATTAAACGATTCGCACATTCTTCTGATTGGATCCCTGACACCAGCATTTGTACGCGTCCGGCTAATGTGGAATAAGTCATTAAACCTCGTTACTCTGGGTGGTATTTTGAAGTTTTCTAGTTTTGTAATCTAACTGTCTCAACACAGGTAAATCCTAGTGAGACAGGCATCAATTAAACCCTATGTAAAACCCTATGTTTATAGATTAATAAAAAATAAAAAAAAAAACTAAGCACACTGTCAAGAAGTCTTTGTCAGTGGACTGGAACTACAAATAGTAATTTTATCAGAAATGTTGATTGAGTTATATGAACAAATTGTCAATTATGCTTAGCAGACAAGTGCCTCAGAGAAATTGCAATACAAAGCAATAAATAGATTTTTAATTGAATGTTGTAATGACCAGGACCAAACGTCAACTTGTGGAGGGACTCTTGAGGGATCGTGACCAGACTCGGAGGAACCAGGATCCATCTCTAGGGTGAGCTGATATATCTATTGTATATACTAATATGTATTATATAAATAATTTTATTATTATCGATTGATAAGGTATGGTCTGCGTAGCCTGTGACCTCCGTCTGTAACAGGCCCAGCCTCTCCTCGCACACTTTTTCCCGACTTTGTCTGGGGCGGTTCACTAGATGTCTTCCCTTTGGAATAACCAACTAACCATCAAGCCATTTCCTGCAGGGGTAGACAAACAAGAGGGATGCCAAAAAACCTGATCTTGGCACACATCCCTTGACTCATTCACATTCATACATACTCTTCTATTATTCTGACTCTTGAAATGGCCCGACTCAAGTATCTGATTCATACGACTTCTTCCATTCACATTTGAACCATATATTCTCCTTACACTCCTTTCCTCTTTAATTCGTCCTACATGTCCAAACCATCTTTGCTTTCTTAATCTTGTTCATTACAAAATAAATTTCCACACGTCGATTCGATATAGTAGACAAAATACCCTTTTCTATATTGATAGATGCAACACCAATCAAAATGAATTTATGCAAAGGACATGTAACTACTATAACAACAAATTTGCAAATATAGACACACGTGCTGACGTATTTACTGCTAGTTACTGTCGCTACAGAACTTTACTGTATAACATTTTAGGTGCGAATAACACATATTCATGACTATTAAGTTAATTGTATCTAATATTTTTATATTACTTGCGTGGCAACTTTCCCTTATCCTCTGTTTTTTTATCATCCTCTTATGTTTATTATATTACCAAGACTGTTTATGTTCCTCAAATAAATAAATTACGCTTACCTCATATTGCATTCTTTACGGATCTCCTTGAATCTCACACAATCATTCATGGTTTCACCACACATACGCCTCAGGGATCTCATTTCTACAGCATTCAGTCTACTTTCATCCTTCCTCTGTCAGATCCACATATCAGGGTAGGTACCAGCACTCCATTGTTGACGCCTAGTTTCGCTTCTTTGGACTGTTTTTTGTTGGTGCTAACGGCGTTCAGTTAATGGAGTTACCTGCATTTACCCTTCTTCAATATCTCTACCAGTCTTCACCCAGAATTTTCCCCTTGTAATATTTTTTTATCTTTCAGCAGATGTCAACTACAGAACGACGACTGCGACCGCATCCGCTCCCGTCCGGTTAAAAGAAAGCTCAAACCGCACAACCCAGACCCTAGCGCTACCGAAACCCACACCCAACCCAAACCGACCGGATTCAACAAGACTGAGTTCAAAGAAAAACTGACTGAGACCTTCAAAACCCTCCCGACCGAAGTCCTGAAAACTTTACTCAACAAGCACAACCGAAAGAAATCCAAAGAATTGCTACCGACCGATCAAGAAACTACTGTAGTCAATAGTGTTGTTCGGTTTGACGGCGATGAAGAAAATCTCTTGCGAACAATGCCGACCAAGTTTGTGGTGAAGGACGTGGATCTGTACGAGCGTTGGGGCAGCACCATCTGCCTGATGCAGTCCAGCTCGGAGTGCGGAGTGCCGGGCGGACGTTGGGAGTGCATCCGAAACTCGTGGAAGAGTTCTAAGTCGTGTCCGAACATCCGGCAGCAGTGCGGCGTTGGACGCAAGGACGCTCTTACCTCGGGGCTCGGGTGCGATGCAGACTCGGCGGCCAACTCGGCGGACGAGGCGAGCGGCGGCTCGGCAGACGCGGAGGACGGCGGCAGTGCGGACGTAGCGGAAATTTTAGAACTTAAGGAAATTGACGAAAGGTAGGATTTGATTTTTTTTGTTTTTAACATCAACTCCACACAGGCACAGGGGGCTATGCTAGAGCTATGAGGCTAGGAATGAATGGGGCTTAATGTGTCCAGAACGTTTGAATCCGTCCCTCCTACAGTGCAAGGTGATGATGGGTCATGAGAGTCCTGCTGAAGAGGTCAAAAGGTCTCCCTCAAACAGTCTCTCCAGGTCCGGCCCGTTGTGCAGTAAGTGAGCAAAAGCATCTGATGCTAAAACTCACCCCGCGAACCCAGCACTCTGCTAAGTCACCAAATGTAGTGCACCACTTGTGGTGCACTTAGAGCTATACAATAAATGGTTCCCGGAGCAGCGGTACCGTATATATCGGCTCCCCAAATTGGATTATTTATTTATTGTTATACGCCATAGGGGCTTTTACATAGATTATAAAATAATACTGAAGTTATCGAGGATTACACATAAATAGAATTGATATCAAAGTTATAAAAGTGAAAAATTTTAAGAATATACAAGTAGTTTTTAAATAGCGTAAAACCATGAAATATTTTAAACAATACAATATTTGACAAAAACATAGAACAAAATATAATATAAAACATTAGAATAACACATCAAATCGTTAAATATATTATACCCACGTTACAATAATTTGTAATATTCCACAAAGTGTTGGTTTAAATTGCATTTTAGATTATAAAGGGAATTATTATTGTTTGGAAACGGATGGTTTGGGCATCTAGAGCGAATGAAGGAAGAAAGGAGTGTAAGGAATGGCTCGGTCAAGTGAATCAGATACTATATGTCGGGTCGTGTCAAGAGTCAGAATAACAGTGTGACAGTGTAACAGAATGTGAATGCAGCAAGGGGTGTTTGCCAAGACTGCCTTCCCCTGTGGAGAAGCGGCATGATGGTTAGTTAGTTTGGAAACAATATTACTGTCCATTTTTCATAAGTATTTTGTAGAAGCTTAATTTGATGGCATTTACATAATGCATTCAATTTTCCATGGTTATTGTTTTAAAAAAGCAACCATAGAATTCCACCCGAGACTTATAATTTTCTCATCTTCCTTTCTCTTATATTTCAGTAGTCTTACGATGGACCCTAGCTGTGAAGAATTGAACAAAGTTTTGAACCCTGAACTCTTCATTCCGGCCACCTCTTCAGTCGACCCGTCCCTCCGCATCGAACTCAAGTCCCAACACGGGAGTGACACTTCCAAACGAAGAGATACCACCGACGAACCAAGCAAGAACTCGGTGGACGAAACTCTAAAAATGGATGCCGATGATCAGGAAAACCTCCGAGCCCAGATGCTGGAATGTCTCAACAAGATGGAGATTCTCGGACTCGACGAGTTCAACAGCAAACGTGCTAGCGAGGAATTGAGCGATGTTTCCAGTCCGCCGCTGCACGAGCTTTCGCCGACCGAACAAACGCCGGCGTACAGTGCGGCTCTCAACCAAAACAGACGCTTGCTCGCTCTCAATCAAACCTTGCGGCGTGGTCAAACAGACATCAGCCACTTACTCAACACGGCGCACGACATCATGGCGCAAGAAAAGAGCATCCTCAAAGAACTGATCGATTACGAACTATCCGGCGTCGTTAAGAAAGAAGAGACCATCGTTGAGACTGATCGATTATTAGATGACGTTATGGTTAGAGAAGCTAGACCTTTACCCTTTTTAGAAGATAACGATTTGAACCAGCTGGACGGAACGGAAGACCAAGATAAAGAAACGTGGGAATACAGCCCTTTGTCGTCTCCGAAGCGACGAAAGACTTTGAAAGAAGTCATGCAGGACGCCCAAGTTTCGTGGCTGGAAGAGCACTGCGCTGCCGGTTTCAAACCGCCCGATACTGGCCTAGTGATGCAGTACATCAGCGAATCTGACGGCATCCCGGACCTCATCAATCGTATTTTAACCCACGATAACAAATACCCGTCTCACAATCTCTGGAAGATAGCTGCCGATCATTGCTTCCTGACGCCAGAGACTAAGAAGCAATTGAAAGAGGTACGCCTTGCTAAAACAGCCAAGAAACAAGTTTGTGGCAAACGAAAAAACGGTAACAGCTTCAAGAAGGTTAGCACCATTACTTATGAGAATAAACCAACGGGGAAAGTCATGAAATTTGAAGATCCGAGTAAAGAAGAGATTATGGTGGAGATGCTAGGACACAGAGATAGCTCCAACGGTTTCACTCAGAAGGAATTTCAGACTAAATTGTTCACGGCTTCTATTCAAGTTGTCATGAGGAAGGTTTTGAAAGTCATGATGTGTGACGACGAACACGAACTTGAAGCGCTCGATCTCGAGGGGAAGTTCGGCACCGAATTCGACGTCAAAGTCGGCAACAGCATCGACGGACACAGCATTGACGACTACTGGGAAGAGATCAAATCGCACTTCACGTCCTGGCGGCAATTCACGCTCGAACAATACTGGGGGCTCACGGAACCGTGCAGAAAACCAGCTAATCGCGCAGACTATCTGAAAGGCGACGCAAAGCTGCGCGAGATACAAGAAGAAGCCGAAAAAATGGCCGCAGAATGCAAAAAGAACAACAAATCCAGCTGTTACGTGTGCAAAGATTGCGAAAGCGTGAAATTGAAAGAATCCAGTGACGTGCAAGATGACCCGATCAAAAAACGCGCCGTAAAGAAAACTGTAGCCAATAAAATAACGCTTGAAACCAAAACGATATCAAAAGCAAACTATATCACGCCGGTTGAACACGCAATGTTCGTAGAAAAACTGCAAGCCGTTAATAAAGATTACGTAGATAAGCTGCTTAAGCAGAACTTTACCGGGGAAGATTGGATCTTGACTATGAACGAACTTCAGAAGCTTGAACGGAAGCTAAAAAGCGCTGTCGGTAAACAGCCGGCTAGCTCGCCGGCGGCTCCCACGAAGAACACGGACGAAGCGCGCGAGGCCGAACTGCTCGCGGGACGCGGGTTAAGCAAACTTATCAATCAGTTCTCGTCGAAAAAGACAACGGCGGAGGCGAAACAAGATCTGAATTCGAAAGTGGCGTCTGTTGTGACTGCGGTGATTCCCGGCGGTGATGTTCCGGTTTCGACGGCCGTTGTGAGTTCGGCGACAAGCTTGCCGGTGCCGAGTTCTCCCGTTGCCGCCCCGGTGATGCCGTGCCGAGTGCCGCTGGAAGACATTCCTATCTGCAGCGGTTGTGACTCGGGCGGCAAGTGTTTGTGCGACAAAGAGAAGGATCGACAGTTTTGTGAACTCAAGATTAAAGCTAAGAAGATCGAGGATACTCTGAAGATGCTGAAGGAGAAAGACGACGAGGAGAAGATCAGGGAGAGAGATGCTAGATTGAAGGTAATTCATTTTTCTTTACTGTTGTGTCTGTTTTACCATATTACAATGCAACGCAAGGAACTAGTGCACCGTGCCTGTACACAGTTAACATTACCCACATGAAATCTGACTTTTAATTTGTGTACTGGGTATTGCTTCTCTTTTGTATATTTTCTATTTCTCCACTGGAGCGACCACCCGAAATAAATAAATAAATCCTCAATTGCTCGAGATTTCTAGAAGATCATTTTTTAAATATTTCGCTGATATTAAAAAAATCATACTTATTCGAGTCAACATTTTCGATTTTTGTATATTGACCAACCGTTTAATATGACGTAATTACACAGGGAAGTTTGGTTTTCATATAAAATTCTTTATAACAAAGTCGGATATAATGACATAGTGACATGTCGCTTATTATGACCCATTTTTAATAAATTATGTCCTAATTTCATGGAAAATTATGTAGGTAATATTGACCGATATGATTCCTAACACCTTCGGCAGTGTTCGGGAGGGTCACGTGACGCCCAACGACGTTAATATGCTGTCATTCTCTCGTCACGAGTCTTAAAATGCTCTTTTCTCATGTCAGGAGTCTAAATATGCTGTGTTTCTCTCTATTAAAATAAATACATACATTTTTACCTAATAAAAACAGGAGGTTGTTTATTTTCTACAAAATGGAAAAGGAAATAATTGACAAAAGTCAATTATAACAATATGGAAAAAGGACTTAATTTTAACCGTAAACAGCTGATCAGAAATTCTGCGTGAAAAAAATATTTTTTAAATTTATTTTTAACATCTTTCTCAAATAGTCTACGAAGTTCGGATTTGCGAGATCTATGGTCATAAGCTTCAATTGGTATGGTATGACATCATCTACTTTCACAAAATACTCCTAATTTCTGAACACCGTATTAACCTCTGGTTTGCCAATTGCGCGCCCAGGACGCGCCATAAAAAATAAAAAAATTTGAGATGCGTTTTTAAACCTTATGTATAAAGAAAATGTATGAAGGACAAGGTCAGAATCGCTTGGGGCATTCTTGTTCTTGACGTAACAGATATAAGGAACACATCTAGCCTCTCAAATAATCATCTTTGCACATATCTATGACTTTCGAAATGACATTTCTGCTGCGATTTGAGCTGTCAAACTTTGAGCGTCGCATGTCATGAAAAGATCGATAAAACTATCAATTTGTCAAATAAACGCAAGTAATATTATTTGTAAGCATAGTTTATTGTTCAGGGAACGTGTTTCGGTAAATATTATTTACAATAGCATAAAATAAATCCGCAAAATATTATGTCAAAGTCAAAACATCGCGAAATTTTCGAGTTTCTTCCCTGGCATTTAAGAGGTTAATGCATAATGTGAAACAATTTTTTTTTACATTAACTCCACATAGGAAAATAGGCCTCCAATAGGCCCTGAGGAAAATAATTTCCCTCAGGGCCTATGTCATCTTTGAGGATGCTGTGTGGAGGGTGTTTTTGAGGAGAGGAAGGAGTGAACATGAGTCTTGAAGAGACCCATGTTGTAGGAGAGAGGAAACACAGAGGCCGGCAATTCATTCCATAGCCGAGCTGTTAAACTCGAGAATGAGTCATAGAAACGACATATGCACCTGCGCCACAGTGTTTTTTGATAATCACATCCATTTACCAGTGAACCATTTCGGTGTTGCCATTTGCAGCGCCCTCCTTTCTTTTTTTCACATACCTGCCAGACTGCACTTGTGTTACATTTAACATATCTTGCAACATTATTATTGTGCTTTTTAGAAAATGGCGAGTGAATCGAAGCCCGGCGCGGTGCTCGCTCCCAAGGAGGCGCACACGGTCAAAACCAAGACGGTCATCAAAAAGATAGTCATCACAAACCCGCTCAACAACGCGCAGTCCATCATTGCCATGGAGGAGGTAAGCAATCACCAGAGACATTCCATAAAAGCATTTCATATTGTAATGCGTCAAAAGCAGGAACTAAGTATGCAAAATGACGCACATGTCAAATTCAAAAGTTGTGTAATTTACGAAAGATTAAATTATTTACTGATAACCTTCAAGCCTTGGTTCTATTATGTCGGAAGGTCAAAATATTTCTGCTTTGCAATAAAATGCAAATAAATTTCTGAATGTATCCGAAAACTAAAAAATAGTTTAGAAAGGTGATGAAATGTATTTTAAAATTTTGTAGTTAGAAATAAACATATAATTTTAGAAATACAGAAATTTTGCAAGCGAACATAAAAATGTTTTAAAAATGGCTCACCTCATGTTTTTTCTTGTGCAAATTACTGATGATGACAAAAATAAAAACACACCCTCTTTGAAACTTTGGTTTCATAAAGGTGTACATTTTAATTTGACCTTCAAAAAGCCTTTGATACAATAAGTCATGAAAAACTTCTCTCAAAAACTCAAGAAAATTGAGTTGGTCCTGCTCTTAATCTATTCAAATCACATCTTAGCAACAGAAAGCAATTCGTTAGCATTAACTCGTCAAATGCCACAGGAACAAACGAGAAAATTTCGCGATGTTTTGACTTTTACGTAATATTTTGCAGGTTAATTTTATGCTATCTTATGTAATATTTACTGAAACACATTCCTTGAATACCAAACTATGCATAAAAACAACATTACTTGCGTTTATTCAATGAATTTATACGTTTTACGATCATTTCATCGACCGCGGCGCGAGACTTGACAGACGCCAACTGACAGCCGAGAGGCGGGAAAAAATTCTAGGCCCGTGTCATAAACAATTTCAAAGAAAAAATATCGCTGCGCTAGGTGGGTTCACGGTATCTTATACTTTATGGACAAGAATGCCCCAAGCAATTCTGACCTTCTTCTTCATACGTTTTCTTTATACATAAGGGTTAAAATCGCATAACAAAATTATTTTTTAGTGATTATTTTGGCCTGCGCCGATGGCGGGCGCACGAGCGGCAATCTAGCGGTTAACAATTAAAATAGCAACCACCTTCCAATAAACTTTGGAGTTCCGCAGGAATCCCCACTAGGACCATTACTTATATGAATGATATTTCGCAATTAGATTTAGCGGTCAGCCATGACATACTTCTCAAGAAACTCAAGAAAATTGGTGAAGTGGGTCCTGCTCTAATTCTTTTCAAATCATATCTTGGTGATAGAAATCAATTTGTTACCATTAACCGGTGGCTTGCCGATATGCGCGCTAGCGCGCGCCCTATAGCTGAATAAAATTAAAAAAAAAAAACTTTTTGACATGCGATTTTAAACCTTATATATACAGAAAATGTATGAAGGACAAGGTCAGAATCGCTTGGGGCATTCTTGTTCTTGACGTAACAGATATAAGAAACACACCTAGCCACTCGAATAATTATTTTTGGATATTTCTATGACTTCGCAAATGTCATTTCTCCCGCGATTTGAGCTGTCAAGCTTTGAGCGTCGCGGGTCATGAAAAGATCGATAAGCCTATCAATTTGTCAAATAAACCCAATTAATGTTTTTATTAGACGTAGTTTATTGTTCAAGGAAGGTGTTTCGGTAAATATTATATACGATAGCATAAAATAAACCCACAAAATATTACGTCAAAGTCAAAACATCGCGAAATTTACCCGTTTGCTCCAAGGCATTCAAGGGGTTAACAAACAAAATGGCAACAATCTTCCAATAAACAATGGAGTTCTGCAGGGATCCCTACTAGGACCATTACTGTTCCAAATTTTGTATCAATGATATTTTGCAATCCACCATTGCATACTTCTCAAAAAACTTGAGAAAATTGGTGTAGTTGGTCTTGCTATTGTAGTTGGTCATAATCTATTCAAATCATATCTTGGCAATAGAAAGTAATTTGTTACCTTAACAATAAAAAAAGCAACCATCTTCCAATAAACTATGCAGTTCTGCAGGGATCCCTACTAGGACCACTACTGTTCTAAATTTATATCAATGATATTTCACATTTAGATTTAAATGGTGAAATTGCCCGCGTGTTTTTCAAGTGTATAATTTCCAGGAGGTGCCCGACACGGATGGAATCCCGCCCGCCTTACCGCCTCCTACCGTCTGTGATAAGGCGGCCTCCGACGCCAAGAAGGCAACCACCACGCCGGCCGCGGTCCCCGCTGCGGCTAACAATAACGGCAACACCAACAACTCGTCGTTGTCGTCACCGGTTTACCGTGCGCGTAAGAGCGACGTGGCCATTGTCAACGGAGTCGCCATGAAGGGAGGAGTGCCTATCAAGGACAGCGTCACCATCAGGGATATCATTGGTAAGAATTATAGAAGCTAGAAAAGGTCTATTAAAAATGATATTATTGTGATTAATTTGTAGGTTATTACGCCTCGTTGCTCTTGGTAGTGTTCAGATTATTCATGTATTCTTTGAAGGCCTCCGTGGTCGAGGGCAAGTCTCTCGACTAAGGATCTAATGGTCACAGGTTCAAATCCCGGCTGCGTCGATGAATTTTATTTGATTGATTTGTGTTTTCACAATTTGATCATTTAAAATAATATATAGCATATTTGTGTCACATTCCCGATTCCCCGTTTATGTGCGCAATATAATACATTTTACAATATAGACATTTTTAACAATACCCTTCAGAAATACCGAATAGAAGTAACGCGTACGATTGAAAATTAATTCAAAATTAATTCAAGATTGTAGAATGTATCGGGAGCATCTCCTATCCTTATCCTATTTTCCTCTTCCAAATTCTTTTCTATTTTCCCCTCACCAAAAATTAATGTTTAGATCTAATAAAACTCCATCTTCAAATAATTTTAACATAGGAGACCTTTTTGGCTTAACTTAATTTAATTTTATATGCATGTATTTATATTTAATGTAAAAGCTGTTTGTCTCTTACAAATAAATAAATAATTCTAGCGTGGAAGAACCTCTCAGTATCGCCCTGGTGTAAGACCACCATTCAGAATTGAAACATTGCTTGAAATGGCTTTAGCCGTGTTTGGTGACTAGAACTGAACAGCCAGGTACTTCCCACCTTCCTCTTCCCCAACTCCTTCTCTTCCCCACTTACCTTCAGCCTCTCAATATACCCCAATCGGGGATGCCGTGGTCTCACTGGCTCCAGACGAGAGCAGTGAGACTACTTAACATATAAAAACTTAAAAAATGTGGTTTCAGCTTCTTTCAATAGATGTTGATACCTTAGTTTGTAATACAAAGTTCTGCTATATCCTGACAGATGGCAGATGAGTTGGATATCAGAACAGTACCATCTATCGCTGTTTTATTCGTTTGAAAGGCCTATCGATGCCATTATGTATGGAATATAACTTCATTCAAATGTCCGCTGCGGCTTCTCTGGGTGGCGCGCATCCGAAATGTCCAATTTTCCATGACTCATAAATCAGGCTGAATTTGACCGATGGCGTGGGTTATGTTGGCTTCGAGGGCCGCTGTGGTTTGTGGCTTATTCGCTTAGACCTGCGACTTCAGAAAACCCCACAGGAAAAGGTTTAACGGGTTCAAATCGCATGATCTCGGTGGCCACATCACCTCCATCTGACATTTTATCATTAAACAATTTTTTTATCTTTAAATAATTGAATTTTAAACAATTTTATCACTTGCAAGTGTTTTTGAACGCTATATCCGTCCATGGTGATTTGGTAAAACAGACTGAATAAATAAAAGACGGCCAATTTGACAGATGTCGCTTCAACAATATGGCCGCTATTAACTGTCGAAGTTCGGAAGTCCCTATTGGAGGAAGACCCTATTCATAGGAAACTTGATAGGAACATGAAAGTGTTTTTTTGTAGAAAAAATATTTTTTTTTATGTTTTATTTTTTAGATAATGTTGTTTTGACATTAAGCCCTCGCAATGTGATGAAGTTTGAAATGACTACAAGCCTTGGTGTTGATTGTGATACAAAACGAATATTTACTTTTCAGGCTACCGAGAACCTATAGTCCACCCGCCCAAGCTGGAGTCGGGAGGGGTGGTGACAGGAGCGGCGGCAGTGACGAAGGGGCCCCCGCCGGGCCTCCCTGGACTGGCCAAGGTGCCGGCCGTGGCGGCTCGTCCGCCGGTCGACAGCGATCACCATCACCAGCACGTCTGCACTGGTAACCCAACAACATAGTCTTGCCCCAATCCTCTTCTTACTTCAACCAACTTACCATACACCTTCTGGCCTCAAACGTATTTCATCAGAGGGTCAAAATATTTCCATTTTGTGATAAAATACACCAAATGGAATATTTCTGAATGTATCCAAAAACTAAAAACGGTTTTGGAAATATGCTTGAAATATGCTTTCAAATTCTATAATTCCAAATAAACATATTTTTTTTTTAAAAATGGCTCATCTTACTATTTGGGAGGCAGGTATGGGTACCGCCGCCCCAGGAACCATTTATTGGATAACCAACACCTCTGCCGTAGGTTACCCCAAAGGTTTGCTACCTTTGATGACTTATCAGGGGCGCCCGGGCTCATGAAGTGAGGTTTATCCGGGTCTTGGCGGCGGACGCGTCTGCCCACCATGGGAGGCCGGACTGGGAGAGAATGGTTGAGGGAATCTCTTTGATTCATCCAGCCGTGCTCTCTCGGAACACCGCCTTGCATCGCAGTGGGATGGATGGATTCCGACCCCCAGATTCCTAACCATCCCTCGTAACTTCCTCTCCTTTCTTTCCTAAAAAGACCCCCCACACAGCATCCTCAAAGATGACATTAGTGCGGAGGAATTTGTTTTCCTCAGGGCCTACTGTGTGGAGCTAATGTAAAAAAAAAAAATCTGAAATATGTTGACTCTGACAAAATACGGTGGAGTACTGAGGGGTTAATGCAGTGATTGTTTAAATCAAAGGTTCCCAAACTTTTTTTTCTCGAAGACCACTTTCAAAATTTTACTGGTCACGGTGGACCCCCTGCTGATACATTTCTATCATATTCCCAAAACTCGACACGCGTTGTGCTCAATACTGAATATAACACTGGAGTTGTGGTCTGTCACAACGGGAGGGGGGGACGTTATGTGATATGAGACGGGGGACGGGATGGGATATGGGCACGGGATGGGTCTCAATATGACCATTTTTCACCGAAATACTAGTGGACTATCTGCCAACTTTGACTGGTAAAGCCAAGCCAACATTTTGTTCTTTACTGTCGAAACCAGATAAATTTTTGTGGACCCCCACTTTCAACTTGTGACTGGTTTAACCGGTTGAGTGCCTCGGGGTTTTACGGATGAAACTTTTGACGTAAATTTTGTTGGTTAATTTTATGCTATGGTATATAATATTTATCAAAATACGTTCCTTGAACAACGAACTACACCTACAAACACTTTTACTTGCGTTTATTTGACAAATTGATAGGTTTATCGATCTTTTTATGACACGCGATGCTTAAAGTTTGACAGTTCGAATCGCGGTAGAAATGCCCATTTCCAAAGTCATTAAAATGACCAAAGACAATTATTTGAGTGGCTAGAAATGTTCCTTATATCTGTTACGTCAAGAACAAGAATGCCCCAAGCGATTCTGACCTTGTTCTTCATACATTTTCTTTATACATAAGGTTTAAAATTGTATATCAAAAAGTTTTTTTTAATTTTTTATTCGGCTATAGGGCACCGGTGCGTGATCGGCACACGACTTGTTAAATGAACTAATCCGTTTGTGTGTTTTTGTTGCAGTAAATCACGGAGGGGACAATTGCAGTGGCAACCCGGAATCGGGGCGCTGTTCCCAGCACCCGGCCTCCCCGCGCCCCGACCAGCCGTGCAACTGCTGTTACTGCACCGTCTTTGGTCATGCGGTACGTGCAATGCAAACTATTTATTTGTCGTTTCTTTACATTGTAGATATTATTGTCAACATATCAATTTTTAACCTCTCCAGGACAAGCCTGTGTTTGGGTTAATTTTTTTTTATTTTTTATACCACACAAAAGTCCTAACTGCTCCTACACGAACACACTGGAATTCCACATGATGGCTGTTCTTTTATATCCTAATGGTCTGAGATGCCCAGTCAGCGAACCGCTGGTTTAGCTCCTCAACCAATGCTTCCGATTATAAAAACACATTGAAGAGAGAAATTTTTTATACCTAATATTTTTTTGTGAATACTGCATAAGTCCGTCTGGAGCCAGTGAAGCCATGGCATGAGAAGTACCTGGCTATTCAGATCTGTTTTTAATTCTGAGAGATGATCTTACACCAGGGCGATGCTAGTGTCATTGATCCCCTCGGTACCGGTGCACAGTCGGGAAACACGCCAAACACGCGCCCAACGTTTGTACACGGTTAACATTAGTCACATGAGAACGGGTCGTTTATACGACTCATTCTTGAGTTCAACAGCTCGGCTGTGGAACGATTTGCCGGCCTCTGTGTTTCCTCCCTCCTACAACTTACACTCATTTCCTCACTCCTTCCTCTCCTCAAAAAAAACCTCCACACAGCATCTTCAAAGATGAAGGAGGCCCTGAGGGAAATTATTTTCCTCAGGGCCTCCTGTGTGGAGTTAATGTAAAAAAAAACTGATTTTATCTTCAATTCTTTTTTCCACTTTCTTTTTTCTTCCACTCTGAAACGTGCCGTAAATATTATGTTTGTTAATTGCGAAATAAAGCAAATTATTAAAATAAAATTTATTTGCGCATGCCGGGAGTCAAGAGCCTTACCCCTCAACCATGAAGGCTGTCAATAATTTTATAAAATGATAAAAATAACACACGAAAACGGGTCACTTCTACGATTCGTTCTCTCAGCTCAGCTGTGGAACGATTTGCCGGCCTCTGTGTTTCCTACCTCCTGGACTTCTTCCTCTCCTCAGAAAGAGCCTTCACAGCATCTTCAAAGATGATAAGTCCCTTAGGGGAATTATTTTCCTCAGGGTCTACTGTGTGGAGTTAATGTAAAAAAGTGTACAGTCTCTGCTAAATAAATAAATGAACAAAATGTTAATTTCAGCCTCCCGTCACGACTCCCGTTTCCAAGAACTTCAACGAGACCAGAGAGAGACTTCGCTCCATACTAAACCGCAAGAAGCAAAGGTGCAGACCTGCGGGCTCGCAGTCTTCCCAGGTAACACCTATTCCACTTACCTTTTATTTTCACAACTGTATATTTAGTGCTCCAAAGCTCTTGATGGAAACAATGGTTTATTTATTAGTCTTTCTCAAACATGAATAAAAATAAAATTAATTAAAAATTATTGAAGAAGAAGGCACCACTAATAATCTAAACGAAAATATCAAAGAGGTCAAGAAACCGAAAAATAAAAAGATAACTGCTCAAGGGCTACCCAAATTTGGGTGGCTATCCCTCATGGGCTTCCCAAATTTTGGTAGCTATCGCTTACGGGCTTCCCAAATTTGGGTGGCTATCCCTCACGGGCCACCCGAATTTGGGTAGCTATCTCTTGTGGGCTTCCCAAATGCTTGTAGCTATCGCTCATGATCTACCCTAATCTGGATAGCTACGCTTACAGGCTATCCAAATTTGGGTATCTATCGCTCAAGGGCTACCCAGATTTTACTCATGGGTTTCCCAAATTTTGGCTACCCCTCATGGTCTACCCTAATTTTGATAGATATCGCTTACGGGCTATCCTAATGTGGGTATCTATCGCTCAAGGGCTACCCAGATTTTGATAGCTATCCCTCATGGGCTTCCCAAATTTTGGCTATCCCTCAGGTTTACCCTAATTTTCATAGCTATCGCTTACGGGTTATCCAAATCTGGGTATCTATCCCTCGTAGGCTTCCCAAATTTTAGTAGCTATCCCTCATGGTCTTCCCTAATGTTGGTAGCTAACGCTCATGGTCTACCCTAATTTGGATGGCTATCGCTTACCTGCTACTCAAATTTGGGTATCTATCCCTCGTGGGCTTCCCAAATCTGGGTTGCAAGCGCTCGAGCGGTTAACATTGAATAAAAATAAATTTGTAGAGAAAAGGTTAAAAAAAAACACGTCAACTTCTCAATCAGTCAGTGTCTAGAAGTTTTGTGTTCTGTGTTCTGTGTAGACGGCTGATTATTCACAGCATCTTGTAATGTTTAGACATTTGTATTTGTTGTGGTTTCCGCAGGGCGATTCCGAGACCTCTGACGGGGCCAAGACCTCCGCAAAGGAGAAGGCAGAGGACGGATGCGCTGGGGGGATGCACCAGCCCGTCGCGTGCGCGGGCGGCAAGACAGGTCTGTATAATTTATTTTTAAATTGTGAATACCGTTCAACAATCCCAGCTGCTTTGAAACTTCTGAAGCCAATGGGATGGCATCCCAAATTGCGGTACTTTAAGAGACTTAAGGGAAAACTTAAAAGAATTCATAATCTGCTTGTTCATAGATCGCGGAAATTTAATTATTAACCGGTGGACTGCCCGGGACGCGCCATAAATAAAAAAAAATTGATATGCGATTTTAAACCTTATGTATAAAGAAAATGTATGAAGGACAAGGTCAGAATCGCTTGGGGCATTCTTGTTCTTGACGTAACAGATATAAGGAACACACCTAGCTTCTCAAATAATCATCTTTGCACATATCTATGACTTTCGAAATGACATTTCTCCCACGATTCGAACTGTCAAACTGTTAGCGCCGGCGGGTCATGAAAAGATCGATAAACCTATCAATTTGTCAAATAAACGCAAGTAATATTGTTTGTAAGCATAGTTTATTGTTCAGGGAACGTGTTTCGGTAAATATTATTTACGATAGCATAAAATAAATCCGCAAAATATTACGTCAAAAGTCAAAACATCGCGAAATTTACGAGTTTCCTCCCGTGGCACGTCACAAGTTAAAAAGAAAATCTTTTTTGCAAGATATGTTGTAAAATATTAAGATGAATTTTGTTTTTTGTGCTCTTACGTATGCAATATGACTTACATATGCATTAGGTTTTCTTTACTTGATAATGTGGTAATGCTAATATTCTTATTTAGTATAAAAATTAGTTTTTATTGCTTATGAATGTCGATGGAGCAAAATATGTACCTTTTTGTCTATAGAAAAATTTGTTTGATTTCAGATTCAGTGACGGCTGTAGCGAAACCTCTTCCACCCAACGTCATAAAACCTGTTCCGACCAACACTGTTAAACCACTACCTTCCAATCCCATAAAACCTATCCCGGTTAACACAGGTTTCAACCCCAACACCAAGTCAACAATGGCCACAAAACCTGTACCGGCAAATGCCACCATCGCAGCAAAACCGAACCCGGTGAATCCCGGTAGTACAACAGCGAAATTGAATATGACTTCAAATCCCAGCGTCGTGAAACCAGCAATGGCGAATCCCGCCGTAGCGAAACCGTTGAACACCGCCAATTCCACTGTGAAGCCAGCCGTGCTAGTGCCGAAAGCAGCATCAAAACCGGCCGTAGCGAATGTCGTAGTTCCGGACGTGGCCAAGAAGCAAGTCGATTCCGGTAAAGTGCCGCCGGTTCCGAAGCCAAAATCCCGTCTGGATCCGCCGAACTTGAATCCTAACCCGCCGCCAGCCGTGCAACCGAACGTCCAGGACACGATCAAGAGTCTCAAAGAGGCCACGAACATCTCGATTAGGAACAAAGAGGTGACTGGTCCGCCGGTGCAAGCTCCCGCTGCGGAAGCTCAGAGGTCGGTGGCCGCACAGGTCAACCCGCGCGATTCCATACGCAGGTTGGAACGCGAAGCCAACAGGGTCATCGACGAGCAGAATCAAAAGAACGCAAAAAAATATAAACTTGTGGCGTGCATTGAAAATAAGGCCATTCAAACTGAGGTAAGTTTTTATTTTATTTTCAAGATAATATCGCTAGTTTAACCTCTCGTCCTTGCCTTTTTTTAAAATGCGATTTCAACCCTTATGTTAAAGAAACTGTAGGACGACAAGATCAGAATCGTTCAACTTGAAGTAACAGTTGATTTGATTAATCTAGCTTCTCGTAATATTTTAAATGAATTTTCTATGACTTTGCAGCATCTGTCAGTGGTAAAAATAACAATATTTAACTTTTTCAGAAGAGTATAAATGCCATTATTTATTTGAAAACTCCTTTGAATTGTTTTTTTTTCATATAACGTGTGTATTCAGGTTTGTGTAGAAATAATAAAATCAGTTTATATTTGTACGAATATAATGATATTTTCTTTGTGATTTGGAAGACACAATCAATTAGAACACAACTGAGTTTCTCTGTAAGGAAAAGAAACGACATTCAATGTTACTAATTTCAATGTCGATTCCTTAATCACATTTTACGAAAGCAATCACTTCCATTATTGAAATTAATCTTATCATAGCTCATAGATTATTACTACTATATTTTAACTATCCATAGACTACAAACTATTGAGTCGACAGTCCATGACACGTCTATGATATTACTATTCAGTCACAATGACGAGTCAAGATCCAAATTAAAGAAAATTATATTTTTCTTTGCACGAATATATTTTTTTTGATATTTGTTTGCCGAATGGGAGATTTTATTTATTTAGTTAAAGTTAGCTATTCTGGGAAAACTTCTAACGATATTATCACATAATATATATATGAATAATAAGATGCTTTGTTTTTTCATTGATATTTGACCTGAATTCATCAAGGTAATTTTCGTGCGGTTTTTCGAAACACCATCAACGTTCAACAGGTTAAGCTTCATAATACGTATTTGTTTTGATTTCGAAATAATTTTATATATTTATATCATAAAAATGGTTGTTTGGCAGTCTCTATGTATTGTCAAGGACATTAAAATATATTGTGCCCATTGAACTGCGGATGGACCACAGATGGCGTTAGAGTGTCCTTTTGAATACAAAAATTAAATTATTTAAATAATGTTATTTTGATATGTAAAACTGAAATTTGCAAGCATTGTGAATTTTGCTCTTGCCAGATCACAAAATACTATTAACCTGCCCCTTGCCATTCGTCCGCCGGCGTACCATCGGTGCAAGCCAAAATAATCACTAAAAAATAATTTTGTTATGCGATTTTAACTCTTATGTATAAAGAAAACGTGTGAAGAAGAAGGTCAGAATCGCTTGGGGCATTCTTGTTCATAAGGTATAAGATACCGTGAACCCACCTAGAGCAGCGGTATATTTTCTTTGAAATTGTTTATGACACGGCCTGGAACTTTTTCACGCCGCTCGGCTGACAAAATGGCGGCTGTCAAGTCTCGTGTCGCGGTCGACGAAATGATCGTAAAATATTGTTCTTATGTATAGTTTAGTATTCAAGGAATGTGTTTCAGTAAAGATTACATAAGATAGCATAAAATTAACCTGCAAAATATTACGTAAAAGTCAAAACATCGCGAAATTTTTTCGTTTTTTCCATGTTATTTGAAACGTAGTAAAAAGTATAAATTCATTGAATAAACGCAAGTAATATTGTTCTTATGTATAGTTTAGTATTCAAGGAATGTGTTTCAGTAAAAATTACATTAGATAGCATAAAATTAACCTGCAAAATATTACGTCAAAGTTGAAGTTTTTTCGTTTTTTCCTGGCACGTTAGGGGTTAAATTTTCTATGATGCATGGTGATTTTAACATGTGGAAACCATCTAATGGCTGCCTATGCAGCAGACGATCGCTCTATAAGTTTGGTGTCTTTGTTTTACATCTAGCCCAGTGCTAACTGCCATTTTTTTTATATATTGTGTGTCCGCGAAAGTAAATTCCACAATCAATAAGTTTTACTCCATATTATGTTACAATCGCTGTTGGTGACCTCAACTTCTCTTTTCCTTACTGAGATAATTTTTTTTTACTTTCAGCAAAAACCTCAGAGTCAACAATCACCGGCCAATCAGAGTCCTGCACCTCAGCCGAATCAACCACAGGGTCAGCAAAACTCTCAGCAGCGGAATGCTGGCGCTGCGGCGGGCAAGCCACCCCCACTCGTCGTCAAAAAGCTGCCTGGCAACCAACAGCAAGCTCAGCCGAATCAGCAAGGTCAGCAGAATCAGCACGCTAGTCAGCACGCTGATTCACGATCAAAAGGTTTGTACGCATTTATTTGATCTTGAAAGGGTATGGAGGCTGTATTTAGGAGAATTCTTGACTTTTAGCTTATGCTGTTGGGACGCAGTGTAATGTAGAAATAGTTCTGACATATACAGAGATGTGCAGAATGCTTTGAACTATATTATTTCTTTTGATGTATTATTTTAACCCCTCAGGCCACGGACATATTTTGTCAGAAATCAAAATGTTTCCACCTTGCAATAAAATTCAAATAAATGGAATATTTCTAAATGCATTTGAAAACTAAAAACTGTTTTTCAAGGTGAGGAAATACGCTTTCAAATTTTATAATTCAAAATAAACATGTAACTTTTTAAATATATAAATTTTTAACGCAAACGTAACAAAGTTTAAAAAATGGCTGACTTAACATTACTGATTACAAAAAAAACACCTATTTTATTAATTTACTTTTTCGTTTTTTCGTGTAAAAATAATTAATAAAAATCTCTAAAATTTTCAAATCGCGATTGAAATTGTGTACATTTTAATTATTTATATATGTTGTGGTGTCTCCAGGTCGGGCGTGCTCCAATTCAGCCGAGTGGCAGACCACGGCCTCTACCACCACGACGACCACCAGCCGGGACTCTTCCATCTTCAACTCCACCTCCTCGGTCTGCTCTGGGTCAGTAAACAATCAAACAACCAAACAACTAGCAAATCAATTCATTTAACCTCTCATCTGTAGTTCACCCTTATGTATAAAGAAACTGTATGAAGGACAAGGTCAAAATCGCTTGCGCCAAAATCAATCTAGGACCTATTTTCTATTTGATTATTGTAGCTACTCTGAATGAGTTTAAAAGAATTTTCTATGAAATTTGCGGGTGGCTTTTGACAGCTGTCAATGGCGAAATCAAAGCGGTTTACATTTTCAATTGAGTATAAAGGTCATTATTTCTTTGAAAACTCCTTTTGATTGTGTTTTTTCATGTTGGGTATGTATTCAGATTTGTGTAGAAGTAATAAAATCAGTTTATATTTGTATGAAAATATCTTTTTTGACAATTATTTCCAAAGTGAGCGATTTTTTAATCTTTTTTTTTAGTTAGCTATTCTGGAAAAAAGTTATTACGATATTATCATGTAATCGTGAATAATAAGATGTATTATCTGGTAAACAAAAAACAATCGCATGTCGATATTTGACCAAAACTCATCAAAGTAATTTTCGCGCGGTTTTCGAAATACCATCCCACGTTCAACAGGTTAATCGTTCGCAAAATTTTTTATTTTTTATTTTTCAAAGATTGATTGTTTTTTATTGTTGCAGATGTTCGGGTTATCGGGTTCGAGTGGAGGACACTCGCGACCTAAACATGCTGGTGGAGTTCATCGAGGGGCCGGGCCGCACCGTCGACAAGGTCAAGAAGCAGGCCAAAAAGGCTCGGCAGAAAGCGAAGAAGGTTAGTACACAGTCCCCTTATATTCTTATGTCCGATACTCGAAGATTCCAGTATCTTGGAGAATACCGCACATACAATGATACAAAATGTTTTATTCAAGTGATGCCATGTTTAACTCGTTCCGTGCCGAGTACACGCCGGCGCGCGCCTAATTAAACTCTAAAAAATATTTTTTGAAATGCGATTTTAAACCTTAATTATAAAGAAAACGTATGAAGGATAAGGTCAGAATCGCTTGGGGCATTCTTGTTTTTAAGGTACAGAATGCTTTGAACACATCTATGGAACCAGAATAATTTCTATGAATTCTTTATGGATCTCTGGCTGAGTTTTTTTCAGAGCATCTGAGCTGTCAGTTCGGTTGCACCATTCTCGTAAAAAAGATTGTAAAACATGAATTTGTCAAATAAACGCATGTAATGTTGTTTTTAGGCATGGTTTATTGTTCAAGGAATGTGTTTAGGTAAATATTACATAAGATAGCATAAAATAAACCCATAAAATATTACATCAAAGTCAAAACATCGCTAAATTTACAAGTTTCCTCCAGTGGCATGGGACGATTTAAGGTCTCGCAGACGTAGGAACAACCTCGCCCGGTTTTGCAAAATGTCAGCAACAGTTCCATGAAAACTCAAAATCATGTAACTTCAACGCCCCTTTGAAAAGTCATTAAAAAAATTTGACAGCGGCTGAATAGGCATCGCATTTGGGTCCCACCCGGGCGTCGCGTATTCGATTCCTCGGCTGGCTAAGTTCTCCATCACGACTCAAGCAACATTTTCCGCTTGCTGTGGTGGTGGTAGTAGGAGATTTTCAAATATTGATGGGTTACTCATAACCTAAGAATGTTTTTGTCTTTCTTTTTAAAAATAAAGATTCATTCATTCAAGCATTCATCGGTCTGTTTTATTTCTTTTCATTATCAGTTATTTTAGTTAGAAAAAAAGTAAACTGAGCCATTTTTAAAACTTTTTTTATGTTTGCATTCAGAAATTTTATATTTAAAAAATTATATGTTTATTTCTAATACTAAAATTTCAAAGCTTATTTCATTACTTTTCAATAATAATTTTTAGTTTTGGAAACCTTTTGAATTGTTTAATTTATTTGGGTTTTATTTGCAAAGTGGGAATATTTTCTGACAGAATAAGCCCGAGACCTGCGCAGGAATTTGAACCCTATCGCCATCTACGTAAGGAGTGTTATGGATTTTTACATTAGCAGTGTGCATTTATTTGCTTTAAGGGGTTACATGGGTTTAACCTCTTAAATGCCAGGGAAGAAACTCGAAAATTTCGCGATGTTTTGACTTTGACGTAATATTTTGCGGATTTATTTTATGCTATTGTATATAATATTTACCGAAACACGTTCCCTGAACAATAAACTATGCTTACAAATAATATTACTTGCGTTTATTTGACAAATTGATAGTTTTATCGATCTTTTCATGACATGCGACGCTCAAAGTTTGACAGCTCAAACACGGCAGAAATGTCATTTCGAAAGTCATAGATATGTGCAAAGATGATTATTTGAGAAGCTAGGTGTGTTCCTTATATCTGTTACGTCAAGAACAAGAATGCCCCAAGCGATTCTGACCTTGTCCTTCATACATTTTCTTTATACATAAGGTTTAAAATCGCATCTCAAAGAATTTTTTTTTTTTATGGCGCGTCCTGGGCGCGCAATCGGCAAACCAGAGGTTAATCGGGGTAAAATCGGCCTATTTTCAACAATTTTTTCTCCATACAAAAATAAAATGTTTATTCAAACTTTTTATTTTCTTGAACATACACATTCGACAAAGAATTTTTGAAATTTTCGAAGGAAAATATTTAAAAATCCGCCATTGCGACGTCATTTCCGGTGACCCTTCGGAAAAAAGGTTCGTCCGCGTTGACAGCAGAACTCACGACAGGATCATTTGAATTAAAAAACAAAAATACGTGTTTTAGTTAAGACCATAAACTAGAACTTGGACGAAGGGTAAAAAAAAAAGTGAAAATTGGATTTATGGTAAGCCTTTTTACAAAAAAATGCAAATTTCGGTGAAATTTGCTCTACATTTTTATTTTTTTAAATAGTTGTAATTGAAAAAAAAATCAATCCTTCGTCCAAGTTCTTCAGAATTCTATTTAAAAGACCTAAAATTTCAAAATTAAAATTTCATCAAAATCGGTTGAGTAGTTCTCGAGAAATCTTGACAACCGACTTGGAAAACACAGTTTCGAGAAAAATGTGTTTAAAGTTTTGAGTGACAATAAAACTGGAAATTTTATTTTTATTTTTAACTTACAATGAATCGTCGATTCCAGGGTCATAAAGTTGATGAAGCTGATGTTCCTTCATTAAAAGTGCAAGCAGAAACTAATGCAGCAATATCAACGACCTTTGAACCAGTAGGAATTATTTTTGGAGTAACTTTCCAGATTAACGGCCCTCGGTATTAAATGTTTTCAACGCGAACTCGAATTTCGAACTAGCCGCAGTGGCAGGTGGCCGGTGCGTTCCATTCAAAATCAATACACGTACAGAGCAAAACAAATTATTATTAATTAAAGATATTGTGATTATAAAAATTATCTTTAAATATATTTTAGAATGCAATGCAATATAACGATAGCTTGATTCATGGAGGAGATTCTCAGTAACTGAAAACATTTAATATAACTTTTTATTTGGATTTTTTTTGACACACACATAGATGAAAAAGTAATATAATTATAAAGGGTGACAAAAGGCTTGGCCTTTGTTCCAGCCTGGCTTTGCAGTGCGGCGGGGCACTGTTAATACTAAATTGTCTAGTTTGATTTGAGGTCCCGGGTTCAAAAGCCGGCGAGGACAAAACAAATTTAATTTAATTTATATGAGTATATCATATTGTAGAATTAAAAGAAAATTTATATAGGTACATATAATGAATGATTCTGTACCTCGTTCCAAAGTGGAAGATACATTCAGTATCGCCCTGGTGAGAGACCATAATTCAGAATTGAAAGTTGCTTGAGAACGGCGTAGATATGTTTAGTGACTAGATCTGAATAGCCAGGAACTTTCCAACCCTCCTCTTCCCTATCTCTAAAAATGTGGACTACATACATTAAGAATATAAATGAAATTTCTTCTGAAGACACAATAAAATGTTATTGATTTCTTCGAAACAATTCCTTCTTACATGTTTTGGTTTTAGCTGAAACCAATTTTACTTTACTTCTTTTCGCTATTATGCACTTTTCTAAATACTCAGGATTTCTAATAGGCATGCAGCGATTATGTCGAGGATCAATTAATTCGGGTAGCATGCAAAAATTGTAAAAGCGTTTCAGCTGTTTAACCATATTAGTCTGCCAAAATTCGATATCCCGTAAAATTTTTTCAATTTTTATCCTGAGTTCAGTCCATACAACAAACATACAAATATCTTTTTTGTTACATGTAATTGGCCCTGAACCTGGTAAAACCAATAGTGAGTAATTTTATGGTTTTTGGGGTCCAGCGCTACTCGCACAGCACTTTGGAAATTACAAATCTATTTTTTTAATATAGGTCCTAACAACATATAAAAATTCAGAATGACTGGACCTTTTGCAAGCAAAGATGTACATCTTGACTGGACTATAATATTAGGACTATATAATCTCGTCAGACCTCCGGATCTTGCCAAAAATCTTTTTTCTCACTTTGTCCGTTCGGTTCGGACACGCGAAAGCGAACAGTTTGAGACAAAAGCCAAGACATAAGGCCTCTGAAGATGGACAGTGAGATCTGTCCGAAACGTCAGGAGATTAAAAGTCCTTTTAAGAACTACGTTACGCGGGTAAACCGAGAAAATTGTTTTACATCTTACACCCGTGAAAACCTTAACCATAACATATGTATATATATTTATACATATACAATCGGCTTTAAAATCAATTTTATATATATATGTATATAAAATATAATAAAGAAAATATATATAATAAAATCCAATACTGTATGTATACAGTATATATTTATGTAGTAAGATATCTGAAAAGCATAGCCATTTGATGCAAGTGAACCCCTTACATCCATTCTTAGTCATGCGAAAGATCTCCCCTGGCGCTAATGTAAAGTACTATAAAATTTGATGGATGTTATGTAAGCTTCTAGGAATGCGTTACTATGGACTGCACGCCACCGCTAATTACCCATATAGAAAATAATTTTAAAACGTGAATGACAAATTTGAAATACTAACCGATGGATTGTTCACCGCTTCTATAGACATCGCATTTGAAATACTTTCCTTGGATATCCTTAAATAAAAATACAATTTATTACTAATTGAATAATTTATATAGGGAAAAGTTAAACGCAGATTATTATCTGGCATAAAAACTTTCCCAGTTTTGTTAACTAATTATAATTAATGTTATTTAAAAGAAACTTTCTTTACTGCGGTTGAAGCGATGAACTTTCCTTTTCTAGAGCACGGATATTTCCTTTTTTTTCATTGGCCATTTCCACACCTTTATATTTTCAAAATATCAAATTGTTTATTACCTAGAAACCCCAAAAAATGTTAATAATAAATTAATTCATTAATACTATTTGACACTACACAGCTTCGACAGAAACTCATAGATGAAACATAGAAAAGGCGGCACACTATTATAGTCCCTATGAGAAACGCGTAGGGACTATAGTAGTGTGCCGAGTGCTAATATTGTTGAAACGTCGCATGGAAGTATAATATTTACGCGGAGTTTCGAACTTTGAAAAAATATTGACACGACGGACCGCAAGTAACGTCCATTCACGGCCACCTCATAGAGCCGAATGAGCACGAGAGTTGTTAGATGTTCATTATATAGTATTTAACGAAAATAAATTGTTAATAAAAACATATATCTCGACAGAAAAATGTATTTATGATAGCCTAGCGCGGCTACATTATCGATATTTTGACGATTAATAACTTAGATTGTCGTTTGAATCTGAGAATTCAAGATACTCCATACAACGATTGAGATCGTTAGTAAGGAAGGCCTTAACTGGTTCAATGGCTGTATCTCAAGGCTGTATCTCCGAAACTATTTCTCGGATCGTCTTGAAAATTTAGGACAATATTCTAGAGATGTTGTAAAACCTAATAAGACAATAATAAAAAAAATGATTTTTTGAAACCGTGAAACCCATGTAACCCCTTAACTCGTCCCATGCCTCTGGAGGAAACTCGAAAATTTCGCAATGTTTTGACTTTGACGTAATATTTTGTGGGTTTATTTTATGCTATCTTATGTAAGGTTCCATGCGAAGTGAGAATAAAGTCAACTCAACACCTCCTTGAAAAGTCATTAAAAGCTACGAAAAAAAATTATTTTTAATAAGCCGATAACCTTAACCTAACTTAACCTATTTAACCAATTTTGTATATATATTTTTTTATCACTCTAAATGACTTATCTGAGATGGTTCTGAGTTGGTTTCATTCCGAGTTGTCCGGTCATCCTTATGTAATATTTACCAAAACACATTCCTTGAACAATAAACTATGCATAATAACAACATTACTTGTGTTTATCTGACGAATTCATATGTTTACGATCTTTCTTATGAGAATGATGCAACCGAACTGTCAGATGAAATGCTCCGAAAAAAACTCTGCCAGAAATCCATAAAGAATTCATAGAAATTATTCCGGTTCCATAGATGTGTTCAAAGCATTCTATACCTTCAGAACAAGAATGTCCCAAGCGATTCTGACCTTATCCTTCATACGTTTTCTTTATGATTAAGGTTTAAAATCGCATTTCAAAAAATATTTTTAGAGGTCAATTTCGCGCGCTGACCGGCGCGCAATCGGCAAGCAACCGGTTAATAATAATGATTATTCCCTATTTGTTTGCCAGTTGCTGGAACGTTTGCTGATAGAACAGGGAGAGCTGAAGGAGCAGATGACTGCCTTATCCAACGGAGTGAACAAGCTGCGCGCCGAGGCCAGTCGCCTGGAGAAGCTGCTCGTCGTCAGCACCAGCAAGCGGAAGCCCAAGAAGGGTGAGTTAATTATCTTCATTTTGTGCAATGCACTCCACAAACAATGGCTGTTTTTTCTAAGAAGCTTGTGTGCAGTGATTTCCAAACCTGCCTCTTCTCATCTCCTTCTCGTAGCCACTCCCTTCAATTTCACCATGTTTCTGATAGTCTTAATATAGTGATTTTCCATTTTCTTTCTGTTGATGCAACTGTGTATAAATTGTGAAAATAAATTCCTAGTGCAGCCATGTGCTTAGCTCTTTTCAAGCAACAAATCTAAACCCCCATCGAGAGTCCGAGGTCTAATAATGAAAAATTCTAATTTCGCAAAATATAATATAATGAGAATGATTTTTTTATTTTTTTTGTTTGAATACCAAAATCAAAACATCGAAAGCCGAAAACTTCATTTTGGACCGAAAAAAATCGTCAACTATACAGGATTTTTTAACCGGTTGAATGCCTCGGGGTTTTACGGATGAAACTCGAAAATTTCGCGATGTTTTGACTTTTGACGTAAATTTTGTCAGTTAATTTTATGCTATGGTATATAATATTTACCGAAATACGTTCCTTGAACAACGAACTACACCTACAAACACTTTTACTTGCGTTTATTTGACAAATTGATAGGTTTATCGATCTTTTTATGACACGCGACGCTCAAAGTTTGACAGTTCGAATCGTGGTAGAAATGCTCATTTCCAAAGTCATTGAAATGTCCATAGACAATTATTTGAGTGGCTAGAAGTGTTCCTTATATCTGTTACGTCAAAAACAAGAATGCCCCAAGCGATTCTGACCTCGTTCTTCATACATTTTCTTTATACATAAGGTTTAAAATTGCATATCAAAAAATATTTTTTTTTATATTTTATTCGGCTATAGGGCGCGCACCGGCGCGCCAATGGCACGCGACCTGTTAAGGAGGATTTCACAAATGTGCGCTGACACTAAACATTAAAAATCACAGGATAGTCTGAATTTGTGATGCATTAGTTCCAATTTTGAAAATGATTATTGAAATACTTTTCTGTTAAAATTTTATAACTTATGTATTCACTTTATGTATGCTTTTCGGAATTCTCCAAACAAAAACTTCCAATTTTAAAAATGACACTTAAATTTAAAGCAAAAGTTCTGGAGTTCATTGATAGTCCAGTCAATATAGGGTATTTGTATAAACCTTTATTTTGGCATTCTAAATGTTGTCTCAAAAATCTCGTAAGGTCACATGTGAGCGTCCTTAGATATTCAAGGTCAAAGGTCGCGAAAATCAGTTTTTTGTATATATCTCGCTTCTTTTGCCTCGAATCGTATTTGCATTCAATATAAAATTTGTAGAGTATAAAATTCTCTACAAATTTTGTCTTCAATAATTTTTTATACGCTTAACTGTTTTTAAGATAGAGCGCGAAGAATGCGGATCGCTCTGCTAAGAATACATAGCGCAAGGCCAGTCACTGGGATTCGTGATTTACATTCTCAGGTGTCTCAACCGAAATCAGTATTTTAATGTTGATGTAATGAGAAATTTGGTACAGTAGTGATTCAAAGCCAAACTTGACGGTATATTTTTATTATCGCAGGCGGCAAAAAGCGACAGGAGGCGAACGAAGCGGAGGAGGAGCGCATTCGCACCGTCCAGCACGCCGCGCGGGATGCAAGAGCTCGTGCACGCGACGCCGAGGCCGCCCTGGCCACGGCCTCGCGCAGGCTCGGACGCGTCCAGCAAACCATCGACAACCGTGAGTACTATTTTGCCTGTACATAATATGTTCTACGAGTGCATACCAAAGATATTGAAATATAAAGTCGTGCTATCTGCAGTTTTTACTGGGTGGGACTGTGTTTCCTGGCGTCGCCGATATTTTTAACCAATACTACTGCACACCTTCAAAAATCAACTAAATGAACGAATTCTTTCTGTATTAAAACTATATTTTTAATCAATACTACTGCACACCTTAAAAAAATCAACAAAATGAATGAATTCTTTCCGTATTCAAACTATATTGTTAACCAGTACTTGAAAATCAACTAAAAATACTTAAAAATCAACTAAATGAACGAATTCTTTTCGTATTCAAACTATGCCCGATGGTCCGCCGACGGTTGGGTGGCCATCACAGCATATCTCTTGTTTTTCAATATCTTTGGTGCATTCACATTAATCTTTGACATTTTAAATAATATCAGCAGTTGCAACACAACTCGAATTTCCGATTTCTTTTTTGTAGATATGACTTAAGATTTTCACGGCCAAAAAAGTATTAGGTTTTATTTTTTGGTTATTATGCCATGTTGCACTTCCTCTTTCTTTTTTTTTTTTTTTTTTTTTATATGAAATACCGCACAAGAGTCCCAACTGCTCCCGTCTGGAGCCAGTGAGACTATGGCATCCCCAATTGGGGTATGTTGTGAGGCTGAAGGTAGTGGGGAGGGGAAGGAGATAGGGAAGAGGAAGGTGGGGAAGTACCTGGCTATTCAGATCTGGTCACTAAACACGGCTAAAGCCATTTCAAGCAACGTTTCAATTCTGAATGGTGGTCTTACACCAGGGCGATACTGATAGTATCTTCCACTCTGGAATGTGCCGCAAATATACTATATATTATTTTAAATGAATAAATTGTGAAATAACACAAATTAATCAAATAAAATTTATTTGCGCACGCCGGGTTCGAACCCGCGACCTTCGGATTGTCGAGAGTCTTGCCTCGGGACCACGGAGGCCGGCGTTCTTTAGCAAATGTTTTACGACAGCGATATAGTGTCTATCATCAGAAGAGCAATTCTGTATCTTTTGTGGATACGGAATCGATTCCATGCTCAACCGACAGTCAAATTTGTGTGATTGTCTATGGCAGTGGTTGTCAACCTGTGGTATGCGTACCCCTAGGGGAAGCAAAAATGGGGTACGCAATATCGTGGCACGAATGTAGGTTTTAAAACTCGGCTCTACCTATATGAAATTGAGCCAAACTTTGTAAAACTTTGCTCTGCAAAGCAAGGTCAAGAGTCACATTGACTGTAAGTTAACATTGTATGATTGATTGTACAGGGTGTAGCAGGAAATCGGGCTTTTATTTAACTACACATTGATACATGAGAAAAATTTTTCTATTAACTCATTCGGTGCCTCTGGAGGAAACTTGAAAATTTTGCGATGTTTTGACTTTTATGTAATGTTTTGTGGGTTTATTTTATGCTATCTTATGTAATATTTACCAAAACACATTCCTTGAACAATAAACTATGCCTAATAACAACATTACTTGTGTTTATCTGACAAATTCATATGTTTACGATCTTTCTTACGAGAATGATGCAATGGAACTGATAGTTGAAATGCTCAGAAAAATACTTTGCCAGAGATCCATAAAGAATTCATAGAAATTATTCGGGTTCCATAGATGTGTTCAAAGCATTCTATACCTTAAGAACAAGAATGCCCCAAGCGATTCTGACCTTATCCTTCATACGTTTTCTTTATAATTAAGGTTTAAAATCGCATTTCAAAATATATTTTTTAGAGTTTAATTTGGCGCGCAATCGGCAAGCAACCGGTTAAAATTTGTGAGATCAAAAAAATTCATACTCTCAAATACACTGTGTGTTTGGAGTTGTTTATGGAGAGCATGAATTTTTCCAGCACACAAATAATAATTTGTTCCCTAGATGTTTAACTTTTACATAAATTACCAATCCCCGATCTTTTCCAGTTCCGGAGATCCTCCGCCAGCAGCTCAGCGCTGAGATCAACAGCCAGTCGGACAAGCCCCAGCCGCCTTCTGATAGACCGAAGCAACCATCGCCGCCCCACGAGACCGCCAATCACAGTCCGGCGCCGCATGCCCACCAGACTACAACGGGGCACACTGAGGTGAGAATCCTTTTCTAATCCAAAGAAATAATAAACAAAATTTTACTCTTCAATTTAGTCTCCTTCACTGGACTACTAATGGGGTAAGAATAATTGCAAGTCCTGCAGAAAATAATTCCCCTCTGGGCCTACGGTGATGCTATCTGGAGGGCCTTTTTAGGAAAGGAAGGAAAAGGATCTTAGGGGTGGTTAGGAATCTGGGGGTCAGTGTAACCAAGAGTGACGAACGTGTAAATCCATCGTTCCCACTGCGGTGCAAGGTTTAGTACAGCTTGAGAAGTCAAAGGGACTCTCAACCATTCTCTCCTGATCCGGCCTGCCATGCAGCTGGTGGGCAGTTGCATCCGCCGCCAAGACCCGGACAATCCTCACCCCATGAACCAGGGCACCCCTACCATTAAACATAGCGAACCACTTGGGGTGACCTATGGTAGAGGTGTTGGTTATCCAATATATGGTTCCCGGGGCGACATTACCGATACCCGCCTCCCAAATTGAATAGAATATTTCTGCTTTGCAATAAAATCCAAATAAATAGAAGATATATGCTTTCAAATTTTATTATTAGAAATAAACATAAAATTTTTGATAAACTTTTTTTTTTTGCTAACTTTAAAAAGTTTTAAACGTGACCAACGCATGTGCGCCTAACTATAGAACTTGGCAGCCACCTCTGGTCTGGGGCCCCGTGAAATTACTAAATCTTTAAGTGCTGGCGATCTGTTTGAAAAAACTCTGTAATTTTTTTTTCTGTGAAGGAGTCTTCAATTGAAACGATTTTTGTGTTGACTTCTTCTTCATTGTCGGTGATTATAATCTGATGTTCTCACTTGCAGTCGAGCTCTGCGGAACCGTGCATGGTGACGATAAAGCGCGTGCTGATGCCGGACTGCGGCCCCAGCGTCACCATCACCCCCCGAGGATCCGACAAACCCATCTACTTCTTCCAGCAGAACGAAGGTAACCCAACACTCATCCAAAAAATTTCCCTCATCCTTGAAGATGCTGTTGGGAGGATCTTTTTGGGGAGAAGAATATGTTGAATAGTCAAAGAAACTGATCTCTTTTCAACTCCAGGTGCTCCCCGTCGTGATTCAGCCGCGCTCGACGTTGGAACGCAGCCGGTGGCACCCCCGCCCCAGAAGAAGGAAAAAGCGGGCATGAGTTGGGAGGCGACCATAGCGCAGATGCACGCTCTGTCGCAGTCCAAGAAAAAGCCAAAGGTGAGCCTTCAAACCGAATCGACTGTCCCGAAAAACAATGTCTGATCTACTAAAAATTCAAATAATTGAAATTAAAACACTATTGCACTTTGTTCTACTTATTTATTTTCACCAGGACCGGTTTCATCCTACTACGGACATTTTTAAATTATTACATTTTCAAAGGTAACACTGGTAGAACAAAGTGCAAAAGTGTTTTAATTTCAATTATAATACAATGGAATTCCACCACAAATTAACAGTGCAAAAACTGACTCATTAAAAATTCAAAATCGCACTGTTTAATTTCTTTTTGTTGAGTTATGCACCACGCCACTAAAAAAAATTTTTTGTCAACCTTTTTTATTTAATTTTTTGAATGATGCATTTGTTAAGAATGCTCTCACCAAATGTTTTAACAAAATTCATAAAATTGACGGAAATACAGCATTTTATTTGTAACCGTTTGAAATCCTTCTGCAAAACTTTGAATGCGTTTTTCTCAACCTGGTTGACAACATTTAAAAAAAACTATACATCCGATTTGCTTGCACCAAGTTTTAAACTGTTTGAAAATCCAGTCTCTATGACACCACCTAGGGATTTTTTTATAAAGAGAGACCTTGCCATAGAGACTGGATTCGGATGTGGAGGGACTTTTTAAACCAAGAAAGAAGAGTATGTTTTAATTAACATCTCAAATGCCAGAAAACAAAGGAATGGTTTTTTTTTTGCAATTGTCTGTTTGTCAGATAATGTATCTTATTATTCATTTGTATATTGCGTGATAATATTGTAAGAGATTTTCCCAGAATAGCTAACTAACTAAAAAAAGAAAAAAAAATCTCCCATATTCGTAATTATTTGTCAAAAAATGTATCGCACCCGGGGATAACAATGGCACAACTCAAACTACTTTTTTCAGGAGAGCAGTTTGAATATTTCGATTGAGTGTATTATATCAGTTTTTTAACCCATAAAAATACATTATTTCACAAATGTTGAAAGGCAATATATTAATATTTATCAGATTTAACCTGCCCCTTGCCGTTCGTCCGCCGGCGTACCATCGGCGCAAGCCAAAATAATCACTAAAAAATAATTTTATTATGCGATTTTAACCCTTGTGTATAAAGAAAACGTGTGAAGAAGACGGTCAGAATCGCTTGGGGCATTCTTGTTCATAAGGTATAAGATACCGTGAACCCACCTAGAGAAGCGATATATTTTCTTTGAAATTGTTTATGACACGGCCTGGAACTTTTTACCGCCGCTCGGCTGTCAAGTCTCGCGTCGCGGTCAATGAAATGATCGTAAGACGTATAAATTCATCAAATAAACGCAAGTAATGTTATATTTATGTATAGTTTAGAATTCAAGGAGTGTGTTTCAGTAAATATTACATAAGATAGCATAAAATTAACCTGCAAAATATTACGTAAAAGTCAAAACATCGCGAAATTTTTTCGTTTTTTCCCGTGGCATTTGAAAAGTAGTAAAAAGTATAAATTCATTGAATAAACGCAAGTAATATTGTTTTTATGTATAGTTTAGTATTCAAGGAATGTGTTTCAGTAAAAATTACATAAGATAGCATAAAATTAACCTGCAAAATATTACGTTAAAGTTGACGTTTTTTCGTTTTTTCCTGGCGGGGTTAATATTATAATAGTGTTATAATGATCATTGTGCCACTATTTTTGCTTGAATTTGAGTAAAACATTATTATATAACAACGGCATATTCACTTTTAAGGCCACAATAACATTTTTTTAAATTGTGCCTTTTTTATCGAAGGTAGAATAGATGATATCCAGGAACAAACTTTCTGCAAACTTAACTCAAAAATGCATTTTTTTTGACGTGTGCCACTGTTATCCCTCAGGTGTGAAATACACACAAATATAAACTGATTTTATTATTTCTACACTAATCTGAATATGTACATACCCAACACGAAAAAACACAATTCAAAGGAGTTTGCAAATAAGCATTTCAAAACATAAAACATTGATTTTTTCACTTTTGACAGTTGTAAAAGTTGAGCTGCTAAGTCGTAGATAATCGATTTAAAATTATTCTAGTGTTGCTATATGAATGAAACCATTGGTTATGTCAAGAATGGTATTGGCGCAAGCGATTCTGACCTTGTCCTTCATACAGTTTCTTTATACATAAGGGTTAAAAACGCATTTTTAAAAAAATGCGGAGTTAATGTTTAATTTAATTTATAATGTAAATTTTTTTATTTCAGACCCCTAAAGCAGAACCGAAACCCGAACCGCCAAAACAACCAAACAAAAAACAGACGAACAACCAGGCATCGACAAACTCCTCGATAATCCAATCCCGTTCGGCGAGCACGGTGTCCGAACTAAGCAGCACCGATCTGAACTTGGCGCCGAGTAAAAAGCAACGAAAGATCCTCGAACGAAAGCTGCGCGAGCAACAAGCCGAACAGGAGAGGATCCAGAACGAGATGGAGTTGAAGGCGGCCAAGCGTCAGAAAGAAAAGAACGAACGAACTTCGAAACATCAGGAACAGAACAAGTCCAAATTCGAAACGAAAGCTTCCAAGAAGTTTTACGAGACGGATATAATAGACGCCATGGCTAGTTTGAGAGTGAATAAGAATTTTGAGGAGAAAGAGAGTGGTTCGAAGTCCAGCAATAAGAAGAATAATATTGGGAATGTCGATGGTGGTTCCAAGCAACAACAGAAGAAGGGGGAACTTTTTGTTCAACCTGAGGTAATTAAAATTTTATTATTTATGAGTCATGCGTTCAAATGCCATTCAAAGATATAAATTGTTTCTCCCTGCATATCCTTTTCCATTCGTCCCCATTCCCCTCCCACCTTCTCTTCCTCGTCACCCCTCCCTCAAACCCCACCTCATTCGTTACCCTCTCCCTCCTGCCTTTCCTCCCTGCCGCTAAAATATCCCTTTCCGACCGGCTTCATATTGTGAGTTTGTCTTTAACCCCTGGTTTGCCGATTGCGCGCCCAGGACGCGCCATTAAAAAAAAAAAAATTCTTTGAGATGCGATTTTAAACCTTATGTATAAAGAAAATGTATGAAGGACAAGGTCAGAATCGCTTGGGGCATTCTTGTTCTTGACGTAACAGATATAAGGAACGGTTCCATGCCAACTGGGAATAATGTCAACTCAACACCTCCTTGAAAAGTCATTAAAATCTATGAAAAAAATAATTTTAAATTAGCCGGTAACCCTAACCTAACATAACCTATTTAACGAATTTTTAAAATATATTTTTTTATCACTCTAAATTACTTATCTGAGATGGTTCTGAGTTGGTTTCATTCCGAGTTGACCGGTCACCATAAGGAACAGACCTAGCCTCTCAAATAATCATCTTTGCACATATCTATGACTTTCGAAATGACATTTCTGCCGCGATTTGAGCTGTCAAACTTTGAGCGTCGCATGTCATGAAAAGATCGATAAAACTATCAATTTGTCAAATAAACGCAAGTAATATTATTTGTAAGCATAGTTTATTGTTCAGGGAACGTGTTTCGGTAAATATTATATACGATAGCATAAAATAAATCCGCAAAATATTACGTCAAAGTCAAAACATCGCGAAATTTTCGAGTTTCTTCCCTGGCATTTAAGAGGTTAAAAACAACAAATAAATATGTTTTTGGGAACCACACCAGTGTCGATCGAACGTGCGGGTGCTGCGAATGCAGGATACCTTCACGCCGCTTGTGTTTCAACCAGTAAGTCACTAAGCCCCACGGAATCATAATTAAGAGCTTTACTGGTGAGGCCCATCGAAATTCGGACATTTTTCGCCGGTCAGAAAGGGATATATGAAATACACACATTTTCATTGATATAAATTGGTTAACGCCAGAGCTTACCATTATATATAGCTTATAACCTTCGCGGGCATGCCCACATCAAATCACCAAAGTTTCATCGCAATCAAATTCAAACAAATAAATATTTATTTTTACTAGCGGCCGCCCAATGATCGAAATTCAACCACAATTGTAATGTTTTTTTGATTGATTAAATGTATTTTTAATGCATAATTAAAAAAATATTAGCATTCTGCACTCCTCTACATAAACTATAAGTGTGCGAAATTTCATACTCCTCCGTCTGTGCAATTTTCATAAAAAGGGGTACAAAGTTTTTGCTTCACATATTTAATATACTGATGATATATAACGATTTCTTGACTGTTATATTATATGTTGATAGGTTCTGACGAAGAAGCAGCAGAAGGAAGCCAAGAAAGAGTCCAAGGAGGTCAACAAGAAGGAAGGAAAGAAAGACGGTGGCAAAAAGGATGTCAAAGTGTTGGAGAGGCAGCAGGCTCCGAGTCCTGGATTGAAGGTCGTCGGAGGTAAAGGCACTCTAAAGCAGAATCCCAAAACGGGAGCAGTGCAGCAGACATCGGGTGCTGTCAACAGTAAGTATTTTCATCAAATATTGAAGCTCTGCTGTTATGAAATTTATTTTTAAAATTTTCGTGTTTCCTTTTCTGGTTTATAAAAAAAAATTATGTGAAACTGCACAAGAGTCCCACCTGTTCCCATCTGGAGCCAGAGACTACTGGGATATGTTGTGAGGGATGACCTGAGAGTTGGCCCTCTGAAATCATAATTGTTATAAAATTATAATTTACCAATTTCAAAAATACATTTGATAAGTTGGTACGGATATCAGAGGCCCTTAGGAGGCGCCTTGAGGAAAAAAATCCTCCAGGGCCTCTGTCACATTTGGGGATGCTTGGTGGAGGTCTTTTAGGGAAAAGAATGAGAGGGGAGGAAAGAAGTATGAGGGGTGGGTAGGAATCTGGGGGTCAGTATGTCACGGATGTATAAATCCACCCCTCTCACTGAGGTCGAGAGATTCCGACTGGGAAGATCTAGGTTGATTCTCCTTCAATCAGTCTCTTCTGATCCGGTCTGCCATGCAGTTTGTTGGCAAACACATTGCCGCCGAGACCTAGACAAACCTCACCCCTGCTAAGTCATCAAACATAGCAAATCACTTGAGGTGATCTATAGCAGGGGTGATCCATCCAAAAAAGTCGCGATACCCACACCGGATTCCTAAATTAGGACTATTTACTGCTAGATATTGAATCTGCCAAAAATGAAACAAAAATTGTAAATGTTTTTCTAAAAAGTTTTTGTGCCTGATTTTTCCAGTCAAGAAGCCCGCTGCCGTGCCCGCCCAGCCCGCCAGCAACACGCATGTGCGCAGCGCACCGCAACCCAAGCAGACGCAACAAAATGTCAACAGTCAGCAGGCAAAACAGACGTCGTCCAACGGAATGTACAATCTGAATTCTGACATTACCATAGAGCTGGCTAGCAACAGTCACAAGGTAATTAATTTATGGATCAATTTGTGTATACATGGTGTCCGGAAACTCGTAGTACAAGTGGGAAACTGGAGAATCTACATCACATTTGGAATCAATTTTGTAGTATAACTTTTTTTGATTTGAGCTTTCGTTTTCGAGTAAATTGAGTCGGAAGTTGAATTTTTTATTGGTCAAATTCTTGTAAATTATTAGCGACGATCACAGTACCTAAGTAATAAAAACTATTTAAAAGAAAACAAACAAAGAAATCCGGATTTAAAGCATTATTTTGAAATCTCCCATCATTAAAAATAAAATAGTCGGCTGCTCAAAGGTTAAATCACAGCTGACTTTTATGTTATGTATGTTCACGCGCGTTGTAGTTCAAATTGCGTTGCGAAAGAATAGCTCTCTCTTTTTCCTCGGTTCAATAAACATGTGAAAGAACAGACAAACTAATATGTATTTAAAAACAAAAATAATTTCGAAATAAATGAAAACGGAATGAGCAAAAGAATAAATAATATATTTTACACCCCACAAACCAATACTAAATTATTGCAGACACATAGCAGTTTCGTTGGTCCTCGTTCATTTAACCTTCTACCACTACAAACTCAAATGATAAATAAAATGATAAAATATGTAAAAGAGGTAAAATTATGGTTGAATAATGTAGATATTGAAACGCTTTTTCTATAAATTTATCCATCCTTCTACAACTCACTTTCTGTAACTTTCTAAACTTTAGTACAATGTGTTTTCTGTTTATTTTTTTTTTTAAATAACTAAAAAAAAAAAAAAAAAAATCAGTATGTTTTTTCCTTATTTTTATTTTATTTTTATAATAGCTGAAAAAAAAACCTTTTTTACTTATTCTACCAATGTAATACTAACTTTTTATACTAACTTTATATTTTATATGTTTTTTAAGTCTATTTTATACTTTGGGTACTTGGAGATATAGTATTTTGTTTTAATATTACCCACACTCAGGCAGTGCCTTAGTGGGTTTTCATTTCTTGTTCATACTATTTGTTATTATATATTATGTTATTATATGTATACTGTGTGCTATTATACATTATATGTACAAAGAAATGAGAATAAATAAATTTAAAAAAAAAAAAAAAACTATAGTGTACAAGAAATGTCACCGCACCGCACCGTACTGAAAAGGGGATTCCTGGATTCCTGGACTTTTTTACGGCAGATTAGTTTAGTTTATGCCGGTTCACTGTTGACATCTTTTATATCAACAACCCTTTCGTTAATTGTAAACTTTAAATCAAAGTGTGTGTTTGTGAATTACTTTTGTGTTATTTTCATATTTAAACAATAGTGCTTGATTAATTATTGTGGAATATACCACGCAGAATATTATATGTTAAATGTATTTTTTGTGATGTAGTTTTTGGATTGGAAACGGAACATTGCTACATAATGTAAGTAGGTACCCATCTGTGCTATCAATTTATCTCACAAGATTTGTTCAAATTGGTCCAGTATGAAGTTAAGTAGCGAGTATTAGTGAGCGAGTTCGTATTATTTTCAAGTAATTACCTATTGGCCGCTGCCCGTTGCAAAATGGTGGGCTGCTACGCAACAAAGTAAATACGCTAATTAACCATATTGTAATGCTTAAAAGAAGTGAAATTTTAGAAGAGGTGGAAGAATTGATTAGTAAGGTGAAAATAAATAAACTATGGACAGGAAAAGAGATTAATAATAGCATAAATAAATAATTTTAGAGTTGCATCTTCGCTCCAATGTCAAAATATTTCCACATTAACCCCAAAAACGCCGAATTTTTTTTTATTTTTTAATTTTTTAAAAATTTTAATTGTAAAAATGCTTAAATTGAAAATCTTTATGGTTATTTGGGTTCTCTATGTGATGTGGATTCACCAGTTTTCCGCTTGTACTACGAGTTTTCGGACACCTTGTATATTAAGAAAGTAAGTTTATGAGATATGGAACTTAAAATGGGGTTCTGATACCAATCTTGATGTGTGGCATTATCAGTGAGACATGGAATTTAAAAAGAAAGGATGAAAGTAGAATGAATGCTGTACAATTTTTATTTTTTTTTTGCACTACTCCACAAGGATTAATAAAAATTTCCCTCAGGGTCTATGTCATCTTTAAAGATACCTTGGGAGGGTATTTTTGAAGAGAGGAAGGAGTGAACATGTGGCTTGAAGAGACCTGTGTTGCGGGAGAAAGGAAACACAGAGGCCGGCAAATTGTTCCATAACCGAGCTGTTGAACTCAAGAATGACTAGTAGAAGCGACCCATTCTCATGTGACAAATGTCAAGGTGATGGTTTCACATGTTTCCCTACTACGCCACCAGTGCTGAAAAGGTCAATGATGCTTGTTCCTCGGAGCAGCTTCCATTGTTATACTGATAGAACCTACAAGACCACCCTTTTCTGCACAGAGTCGAGGGTTTTTCAGGTATTTTGAGGTTCCAGACCAGAGGTGGTTGCAACATGTTGTAAGAGCTTTGATTCTATTATATTTATATATATAAAAGTCTCACAAAGCAAATTTTGATTCTATTATCTTTATATATATAAAAATCTCGCATCACAATGTTTGTTGAAGATAAACTCCGAAACTATGTGTAATATATTAATATAGTATATATTTGACTTACTGTGTGTAATTTGGTTAGATAGGACAGTTTTTATCTCGACTATTGACCTCGATATTTATTATTGCAAATTAAATGTTTGTTATAGGATAATGCTTTGTAATTATTTGTAAATTCCCTAAGTTTCTAACAGATGATGGTGTGAGTTAATTTATCGACACAACACTTGGTTGGGTAACCATCCAGTAGATGGTGTAGACGGGTCAGCTAGTCTATGTATATAAATGTAATGTGTTTTCCGTTTGTTTGGTTGCAGAACCCAATGTCTGTGTCTCCGCCTGTGATGGCGCCACCTCTGGAACATCAGACGCATCAGCAGCACAACAAGTCGGGGCCCGTCTCCTGCAGCATCATGGAGCAACTCAAGAACGGAGTTCAGGTCAGTACCTCAACCGACAACCATACAATGACCGTAGGGATAGTCAATTCAATTTTCACAAGTTTCTGAATTATTCAGAGACTGATTAACCAACTGGGGCATTCTTGTTCTTGACCTAACAGATATAAGAAACACACCTAGCCACTTGAATAATTATTTTTGAATTTATCCATGACTTCGTAAATGTCATTTCTCCCGTGATTCAAACTGTCAAACTGTGAGCGTCGTGGGTCATGAAAAGATCGATAAACCTATCAATTTGTCAAATAAACGCAAGTAATGTTGTTTTAAGGCATAGTTTATTGTTCAAGGAATGTGTTTCGGTATATATTATATACAATAACACAAAATAAACCCACAAAACATTACGTCACTCAAAACTGCAAAATTTACCAGTTTCCTCCCGTGGCATTTGACGAGTTAATTTTAGTTTGAAAAAAGTAAAGTAAGCCACTTTTAAAACTTTTTTATGTTTGCATGGAAAATTTTTGTATTTCAAAAATTATATGTTTATATCGAATTATAAAATTTGGAAGTTTATTTCAGCACCTTTCAAAAACATTCTTTAGTTTTAAAATGCATTCAGAAATATTCCGTTTATTTATTATGGATTTTATTGCAAAATGGAAATATTTTGACCCTCTGAAACAATACGGTCGAGGCCTGAAGGTTTAATATTAAGTTGATATGAATATCAAACGAATTTATATACAGTGACGATTTTTGTATTTATGCACTGGTATATACAGTATATAGATAAGTAGATTTTTCCTTGATGCATTTGAATGAAAATTGTTTTATACTTTTGTTATTTGGCGGTACATCCTCTCTGACATTTGTCATTCCTGGTGACTTGAATTGGTTACAGCATTGTCTTTCGATATTTGATGGCCTCCATGGTTGAGTGGTTACACAAACCTTGGCTGTGAACCAGGAGGTCGAGGGTTCGAATCCCGGCGTGCACTGGTAAATTTCGTTCGATTAATTTGTGTTACTTCACAATTAATTCATTTAAAATCATGCAGTACACTTGCGGCACATTCCAGAGTAGCAAATACTATCAGTATCGCCCTAAAAGACCACTATAAAAGCTCGTCCATACAGAGCTATAAATCTGCGAGCAGATATCTTTTTTTTTTTTTTTTACATTAACTCCACACAGGAGGCCTTGAGGAAAATAATTCCCCACAGGGCCTATGTCATCTGGGATGCTGTGTGGAGGGTCTTTTTGAGGAGAGGAAGGAATGAACATTGGTCTTAAAGAGACCCATGTTGTAGGAGGGAGGAAACACAGATGCCGGCAAATCGTTCCATAGCCGAGCTGTTGAACTCAAGAACGAGTCGAAAAAACGACCCGTTCTCATGTGACATATGTCAACCGTGTACATATGTTGGGCGCGCGTTTGGCGTGTCTCCCGACTATGCACCGGTGCCGAAGGGATCAATGACGCTAGTTCCTCAGATATCTGTTGAACCGCGAGCGCTTATCTTTTGTACTTTCACACAACGCTATCAAATATTTCTTCCTGTAGGAGAGGGGTCAGTTGAATTAGGGAGCGGCAACGGAATGCACATTTTTTGTACTGGAATTTGTCAACTTGACATCTGTCATCCACGGGTCTAGGCAGCTCCGTAATTACAATGACCCCCTCTCGGAGAAGGGGAGACTTATATTCTGGGATATCGCGTCTGGAGCAGTTCCGTCGTAAGATGTGTATTGTCTATGATTGATCTGCGTTTAAAACCGCTAGGTGTGATCGGTCTGAAGGGATTGTATGGAGAGCATTATTTGACGTGCTATGATCTTTTATATTTGATAGCTGTGTGTGAACCATCTCTTAACAGCAGAAATGTAGCTTGGAATAGCTTCGACTATTTTTGGTGACCAGATACTTCCCCACCTTCCTCTTCACATCTCCTCCCCCTCCCTGCTACTCTCTTATAGTATCACTGCCTCCAGGCGGTTGGGAACAGTCGGGACTTGCGGTACTCACATTTAAAAAAATATTTTATTATTCTCACACTTTTCTCTATCCAGCTGCTCTAGCAATACAAACCATTGAAGCTTCTCTTTGATTATCTGACCTGTATTGGAGAACTAACACTGAGTCTGTGTTGCAGGTAGCGGACTTGAAGCTGCCTCCCGGCATCACGCTGACCTGGGTGGACCCCGCCAAGCAGCAGGCGCCCAACCCCACTCCCAAATCCGCCATTGTAAGTATCGCCCTGTTAAATTTATTGTATTTTTGAACACTATTTAATGACTGAATTATATTATTACAGCACGTACCAGAAAGATTTTTAACCCGCCGTTCCTGGGCATATTTGGAGTAGAAAATGCTCATATTATATTGCTGTCCGATGATATATTTTTTTATTAAAACAAGTAAAAAAATCTCTAGTCCTTCCCGTCCTGTACTCCAAGACTCCATCTTCCTCAGTTCAACTCTGGCCACCACTCCTGATGGACTTATTTAACATTGTATGCCTGTTTGTTGCAGCCGACTGTGAAGCTAAGCAATGTGGCCCCCGAGTGCCGTCCCTCTCCCCCCGTGGTGGCGCCCCCGGCCCTCATCATGGTGGATACCACCAAGCTGCAGGCTGCCAGAGGTAAAGGATCAACTAACTAACACAATTCATATTGGCTCTTTTGAAATTCACTATCACTACGTAATCTGAAAATAAAATCTGTTTACGAATTACTCATACTTTTTACGATGGCGCACAAATTGCTGGCTGGATAAAAAACTTAAATATAAATCCCAAATCGGGTAGTCAAGAGTTCGGACCTGATTCCAAATTCAAATGTTTTGTTATAATATTTAGTTGATTCCAAATTCAAATGTTTTGTTATACTATTTAGTTGATTCCAAATTCAAATGTTTTGTTTATTCAGTTGATTCCAAATTCAAATGTTTTATTATACATACTATTTAGTTGATTCCAAATTCAAATGTTTCGTTTATTCAGTTGATTCCAAATTCAAATGTTTTATTATACAAACTATTTAGTTGATTCCAAATTCAAATGTTTTGTTTATTCAGTTGATTCCAAATTCAAATGTTTTATTATACATACTATTTATTTGATTCCAAATTCAAATGTATTGTTATACTGTTTAGATACACTTTCACAAATGTTTTTTTTTTTTTTACATTAACTCCACATAGGAGATTTCCCTCAGGGGCGATGTCATTTTTGGGGATGCTGTGTGGAAGATCTTTTGCGGAAAGGAAGGAGGGAAGAGACCCGTGTTCAAGTGTCAATTGTATACAAATTTTGAATGCGCGTTAGGCGTTTTTCCCGACTGTACCATTGCCAAAGGCATCAATGAAGCTAGTTCCTAGAAGCATCTTCCATTGAAATACCAGTTTGATATTTAAAATGTTTTTTTTTTTTTAATTAATTCTCAAAATAAGTGGAATTTGTTCGCAGTGCATTCAACGATCTTCAATAATTGGTTTCTTTTCTTGTTTTCAGACATGAAAGCGCAGCAACCTGCGGCCGTCCCTGCCCAGTCACAACCCTCAAATGCAAAATCCAAAAAATCTAAGAAAAAATCCAAAAAACCCCCGCCGAACCTACTGGTTCAATCAGAAACCAGCACTACTCACAATCGGCCGCGCGGAGACGAACCGCGCATGGTCACGCTGAGAAATCCAATGTTCCATCCAACCCTACCTTCAGTAAGCGTATCAAGCTTGCACCAACAGACCGGTAAAAGGGTCGGCGAAAGTATCAGAATCCCGGACCCAATTCCGATGCCGCCAAACCAATGCCAAGCGACGATAACACCAACCTCAAACGGCATGTTCACGATACGCAACCCGCTGATGTCCATGGTCCACCAGCAAAATATGATGGCTCTAGGCGGACAGGCCAAAGAACCAAACTCAAACTCTCCGGTCATACTGATGAGCAACACTCCCGTCGGGCATGACGCATCGCGTGAAATCACCGGAAGAATGGCGGATCTCGGCTTAAAACAGCATCCAAACGCGGCGCCGCTTGAAAAAAATGCAGCGGTAAATTTAAGCTTTGCCCCGAACAAGGATCGAGGATATTCGCTATTCAACACTTCCAACGAAGATTCGGAGGCTCGAAACAGCAATAACAATTGCGATTACCAGGATCAGTTTGTGGCGCCGTCTCCGATTGGGAGTAACAAGCATCTCAGGAAGGAGGAGAAGGGGTACCAGGTCAGGCCGGAGCCAGTGGGCACTCCGCGAAGAGCCGACGAGGAGATTGAAGGGTTCTACACTCCGTTTGGACACTCGGAACCGGATAAGCTGTTTGGATCGTTGCTGTTTCAGCAGAATTCAAGAGATGAGCAGGTTTGTTATGATTTTTATTATTGAAACGAAGACTACTTGTACATTTATTAATTTTGTATTAGTTAACGCCCCGCCACTGTGGCATACGGACGTCCCATGACTCTACGTCGCTTGATTCCGTGCAATCAATTTGAATTTCCTTGTTATTACAATAAACACTGCTTAAAAAAGGAGTCAATGTTTTTACAAGCCTTTACAAAATCAACCTGTATTTTTTTATTTTTTTTTTCAAGAGCGGAGACGGTTTACATAAATAAAGTTCCCGTGAGCACTTAGGCCGTAGGCCCATTGTGCTATCTCCCATTTTACCTCATTCCTTTGACAGTAATCCAGTCCCTTTTACAAAGTTCACCAGGATTGTCATTGGAAATGAAGCTATATCTTCTGGTTCGACAATGTGTCTTCCCAGGTCTCATTTCTCCTCTTCACTCCTACATGGTTCCCTGAAGGCCCCACATGGGAAGAGGACATCATCTCTCCACTTCACTCCTTCTTGGTTCCCCAAAGGCCCCGTGCCGGAAGAGTGCCCTTCCCCTTGGTTCCGTGAAGGTCCCACAAGGGAAGGGTTCATGGAGGTGGCCTCAGCTCTCCTCTCCACGGCTTCTCCTCTTGGTTCCTCCTAAGGGCCCCAGGAAGAAAGTCCACAGAGGTGGCCTTAGCACTCCTAGGTTCCCAAAAGGCCCCTAGTTTTCGAATGGTCCAATTTTTTTGTCCCACGAGTGACCAGGGAAATAGAAGGTCCACTCCAGCAGAGCCCCGAATGTTGGAGTAAGGTCTAAATACTCCGAGATGCGACCTTGTTTCTCGGAGGCACCGTTCTTGACACTGTTCCCCAGGACATTCAGCCTGAGCACGGTAGCTCACACCTTGGCTTGGGATGGCTATTGCAGGTTTGTGTTTCCACTCCCTGAGCGATGGGTTCGCCACACTCCCTACGCAAATCAACCTGTAAAAACAACTCTCAAATACCTAGTCCAACCTTTTCATAAAAGTATTAAATCCGTCCCACAAATTTCGATTTCGAATTTTTTAAGGACCAGTGCATCACCTTAACCCAGAGGTCGACAAAGTGCGGCTCTTTGGCCCCTTAAGTGCGGCTCTTTGAAAAACAATTGCTGGATTTACAAAACAAGGAAATATGGAGTTCTAAATTTGAACATCTTTGTGTTGATTTGGAAATATTGGAGAATAATAAATGTGAGCTTACACAAGTTGTCTATTTTAAAAGGCCATTGATAAGCTTGGTGTAACTCTAAGTGACCAGCTCAGATATGGGGGCTCCACCGAAACCAGAGTAAGGTTAGCCTCTCAAAAACTGGGCGTACTGTACAGGGCCCGCAGATACTTTAATAGTACACAACTGCTAATTCTGTACAAATCACAAGTGCGCCCCAACGTTGAGTTTGGCAGCCATCTCTGGTCTGGAGCTCCAAAATACCTGAAAAATACCCTCGACTCAGGCACAGCGGGTGGGAATACTATCCTTGTTCTACCGGTATTTCAATGGAAGATGCTCCGAGGAACTAGCGTCATTGATCACTTCGGCACCGGTGCATAGTCGGGAAACACGCCAAACGCGTGCCCAACATGTGTACACGGTTGACATTTATCACATGAGAACTCGTTCTTGTGTTCAACTGCTCAGCTGTGGAACGATTTGCCGATTTGCCTGTTTTCCCTCCTTCCTACAACATGGGTCTTTTCAACACCAATGTTCATTCCTTCCTCTCCTCAGAAAGACCCTTCACACAGTATCTCAGATGACATAGGCCCTGAGGGAAATTGTTTTTCTCAGGGCCTCCTGTGCGGAGTTAACGTAAAAAAAAACTGGAGAAGGAATAATTTTCAACGCTTGGCATAGTATTCCTGACTCTTATGATCAGCCGAAAAAACTCGCATTTGCTGTTCTTTCTCTTTTCGGCTCTGCGTAATCATGCAAACAAACTTTTTCTAGAGTAAGTTGAGAGATCGTCTTATTGATGAGAATATGGAATTGTGCCTAAAATTTAGGAAAACAACATACAAATCATCAACAGACTAACTAAAACTTTCCAAGGAGATGAAATGACGTTGTTCGCATTAACTCATTGTCATGATTCAAATTTATGGATTCCTTAACCTGCCCCTTGCCATTCGTCCGCCTGCGTACTATCGGCGCAGGCCAAAATAATCACTAAAAAATAATTTTGTTATGCGATTTTAACCCTTATGTATAAAGAAAACGTGTGAAGAAGAAGGTCAGAATCGCTTGGGGCATTCTTGTTCATAAGGTATAAGATACCGTGAACCCACCTAGAGCAGCGATTTATTTTCTTTGAAATTGTTTATGACACGGCCTGGAACCTTTTCGCGCCGCTCGGCTGACAAAATGGCGGCTGTCAAGTCTCGCGTCGCGGTCGACGAAATGATCGTAAAACGTATAAATTCATCAAATAAACGCAAGTAATATTGTTCTTATGCATAGTTTAGTATTCAAGGAATGTGTTTCAGTAAAGATTACATAAGATAGCATAAAATTAACCTGCAAAATATTACGTAAAAGTCAAAACATAGCGAAATTTTTTCGTTTTTTCCGTGTTATTTGAAAAGTTATAAAAAGTATAAATTCATAGAATAAACGCAAGTAATATTGTTCTTATGTATAGTTTAGTATTCAAGGAATGTGTTTCAGAAAAAATTACATAAGATAGCATAAAATTAACCTGCAAAATATTATGTTAAAGTTGACGTTTTTTCGTTTTTTCCTGGCATTTGACGAGTTAAATGTTTGCTAAATCAATAAACAGATTTGGCTCTCGTATGTTTTTAGGTTTTCACGGCCAAAAAGTATTTTTGTTATTGTTTTTGGGGTGTTATGCCGTGTTTCGCTACCTCCTTCTTTAGCCAACGTTTCGGAGAGCGTTACAGTGTCCATCATCAGGGCAGATGACCAAATGATATTGGTGAGAGTGTTTACTTATGTGTGTCGAAGCGATACCGTGCTGCCAGCTCCATTTCTCTACGAGCTGGTGTTAGAAAAAATTCAGCATGGTTTTTTGCGTTTAGCTTTGGTGTAGCCGTCAATTACTGGATACAATTACGTATCCAGTAATTGACGGCTAGTTATTTTTCAAGTTTTTCTTAATTTTGCAATCGATTTAATTAATTATCTTCTTACCTTTTTATACTACCCAAGTTAGTTTCAGTGCTATTTTATTACTTTAACCTTTTCTTATTGCATTATAAATTATAGTTGGACAAATTCAGTGGCTCTCAACATTTAAAAATTTTTTCATTTTATATCATATTTCTCACTATGATAGTAAGGGATACAACGATTTCTATGAGACCTAAATGAGTTGTTCCGAAAACTGAACAAACAGACTTTCAGGGTTAATCCTAATTTACATAAAACTTTTGGATTCTTGGTCCTAAATGGGTGAGTCGACCACTGGAGAGATTTTCGTCATATATTGGCTCCATTTTGAATGTCTCCGATTGCTTTTTGGAAAAAAAAGACAATTATCTCCTAGATTCGGCAAATTAAAAAAAAATATATTTGTAGCTCCCACGTTTGTTATTTCGGACTTAAAACGAAGCTATTCAAATGCTTTTGTAGACTATTTTAGAACAATAAATTTTAAAATATTTTTTTACGCAGAATTTCTGATCAGCTGTTTACGGTTAAAATTAAGTCTTTTTTCCATAGATATGCACCTTTCATTATCAAGAATACCTCAGAAAATTTACAGTAATCGAAAATATTCTATGTTGACTCGAATAAGTACCTCTCACGGCAGTTTCAAAGCAAAAACACGCAGGATTCGCGTGGTTCTAAACTTTAAGATTTTTCTTTATAAATCCTACAAAAATGAGATAAACGGTAAAATACAGAATTATTCATTGGCTACTGGCTACATAGCACTACAATAAGTTTTTATGTCTCTATGTTAAAATTCGAAGGTATGACTTTTTTTAATGTTGGCGAAAAATTTTAAAATGATCTTCTGAAAATCTCGAGCAAACGGAGAAAAAAGTTTTAAAATGCGCTGTCACTCCAGTGGTTAATGATTGAGTTGTGTTTGCAGCCCTATTCGGAGGTGAAGCAGCAGTCGGTGTGGTCTCCGGTCACGGGGAACGAGGAACATCCCCGGGGTCAGCCGCAGTTCTACCCCAAGATGGTAAGTTCTTGCCTCTTGTCCGATCAATCAATCCTGATACTCATTGTTTATTTTTTGGTGCACTGAAAATCTTCATGCAAAAAACCAATATTCGAAAAAAAAAATTTTCGGCTACCAACGCCACCAACAATGACGTTATTTTACTGTTAAGCCTTCAAAATTTCGGCGTATTTTTCAGATGGTCAAAATATTTCCGCTTTACAATAAAATGCAAATAAGTGGAATATTTCTGATGATATTCCAAAATTAAAAACTGTTTTTGAAAGGTGATAGAATACGTCATAAAATTTTATAATTTAAGATAAACATATATTTTTCAAAATATAAAAATATTGCGTGCAAACACAAAAAAGTTTTTAAAATGGCTCACCTCACGTTTTTTCTAACTAAAATTGTTGATAACGAAACAAAATAACAACACCTAAATATTTTATTAGAAAAATGTATTTCAAATGTTATTGTCACCTCACTTTTTTGTCTTTTCACATAAAAATAATTATTAAAAAATTATCAAAGTTTCAATTTTTTTTTCAAATTGCGATTTAAAACTTGGTTTCATAAAGGTGTACATTTTACTCTTAGGGTCATTATTTTTTAGATTAGACGTGGTGTTTTGCCTTTCTAACACAGTTTAGAACATAATTCTCACTCTGATAACAAGGGAGTTACGGCGATTTATATGTGACGCATGTGAGCTGGGACAAATATGGTCTCCTGCCATTCAAGGGGTTAATTAACACTCTAGCCCTCTCAAAAGTCACGAGCCGCCGCTGTTTAAGTGTGTCAATATTCTTAACATTTCATCGCCTTAATTCTTAATTGTCCAAATGACCATTTTAGTTTTTGTTGAATCTTCACTTTAAAATTAAAAATAAAGTATATTAAATGATAGTTAATCACTTAACTAAGAATTATTTAAACTAATAAGACCTTTACGAAATAGCTTTACCTTAAACACCTATCATAATATTTCATTGAAATAAAGAAAGAAAATCTTCTCTTCCTGTAAAATTTTCTAATGGTCGTTTGGACAAATAAGAACTAAGGCGACGATTTAGGAAGGTAGGCATACAAAAAAGTTTTATTGTCAAAGATTACTGTAGTTCTCATTAATTCTAGTGTAATAAAATTATTGTTTGAGGAAATCTGCTAGTAAACAACCTTACCAATAAGCCAATAATATTTCTAACATTGTTTATCTCTCATTTTCCAGGATTCGTCCTCAGCCAACTCCGTCGAGATATCTCTAATCCAGTCTGACCAAAAGTCTTCCCATCTTCCCGGGGGCAACCTTCCCATCGGCCAGGGTCACCAGCAGCAGCAGTCCTACCGCAGTGGCCCCCAGCCCGGCTATCCAAACCCAGTCAGCAAGCAGTGGAACAACGGTAGCAACAGCAGCGGTTCCGATCGTCCAAATAACTACCAACCATACCAGGAATATCTGACAAATCCGAACCAACAGCCAAACTTCTATCACACTTACAACCAATACGGCCAACAAGTCAATCAACCTCCGTTAAGATCTTCGCATTCGTCAAGTTCCAGCGGGCTGATGACCGGTTCCGTCATTTCGAGCGGTACAAACTCCGTATACGATTCGGTATCGAATTCCAGTTCAAACTCCCCCGCTGAACCGACACCGGCTAATCACGAGACATCGGAAACAATCAACGTCCATCAAATCCAGAATAATTCACCGCCGGAAACCGGACGAATCGACGGAAGAAACTACGCAGATTTTTCGCCATACGTCACAATGTTGCAGCAGCAACCGATGTCCGCGCCGAACAATTGCTACAATCCGATGTTTGGCCGCGTGTCTGAAAGCCCAAACGCGGGCGGCGAACGAATCGGAGACATTCGAATCCCGGAAATGTCCAACTATTCAGCGAATAGCTTCGGATATGGCAATCAGAATGCCGCTTACACGTCAAATCACTCGCGTCAGACTGACGGGTATTTAAATCTGAATCAGCAACAACAGAGGCAGCATCCGGCGGAATACGCAAACAACGAAAACAATTTTATCCGCGATAATACGCTCACGCGAAGCTCATCAGAATTCACTCCGAGCGAAAGCATCTTTTCGTCCGGCCATCCGAACAGAGATCTGGATTGCTACCCCCGCGTCAAGACGGAGTTTGGAATGGACACGTGGACGGGTCGGGAGCCTTTGGAAGTTCGGCGCCCTGACGACGAGTCGAGATTCGGCGGGTACGGGCCTATAGGTTCGTCCACCACCACCAGTTACCACGGAGACCAGAAGTCGGTGGGAGTCATTGGCAGCAACCGGGCGTCCAACGGCACTCAGAAGGCGGATGACTTTTACAGAGGTGGGTACGGACATTTCGAAAATTTTTATTTAATTTAGTTTCATCCATTTATATTTTTTTTTTCATCGATCATCCAAAAAATTGAATTTGAAGTTTTATTAAATTATTTAATTTTTCTTTTTTTTTTACATTAACTCCACACAGGAGGCCCGGAGGAAAATAATTTAGTAAGTCTTGGGACTACTGTATAATTATTTAACTCCTCAGGCTAATTTGTTCGCTTTATAGAACAACTCGTAAATCGTTGTCTCCCTTACTATCGTGGTCAAAAATATGATCTAAATGGTGTTAGTAAGAGGAAGCATCACTCTTTATATTCAAATCTAAAAGTTAACCACAAAATAATTCAAAATTTTATTATATGAAATCAAAGTTTTCAACTTTATTATTAGGATTCATAATAACATAAGAGTGTGTATGAATGTGAAAGAAGGAAGGAGTGTGCGTCAAGACAGAGTTGTGTGATGTTCTATCCTCTGCCTACCTCTGCAGGGATATGACGTGAGCGTTAGTTATTTTAGGTTAAGTATGTTTTTTCTTCACTTTTTTAATGTTATTTCTTTTTCATGAACTCCACACAGGAGGCCCTGAGTAAAATAATTTCCCTAAAGGCCTTTGTCGTCTTTGAGGATGCTGTGTGGTGGGTCTTTTAAGGGAAAGGATGGAGAGGAAGTTCTAGGAAGGAAAAAGGTATGAGGGGTTGGTAGAAATCTGGGGGTTAGCATGTCAAAAAGTGATGGACGTCCATGGATGAATCCATCCCTCCCATAACGGTGCAAAGCGATGGGTCGAGAGAGTCCGACTCGAGAGGTCAAAGGGTCTCAACCGTCCTCTTCCGATGCAGCCCGCCACGCAGCTGGTGGACATGCATCTGCCACCAAGACCTGAACAAATCTCACCCTACGAACCGTGCACCGCTGCTAAGTCACCCAATGTAGCGAAAAACTTAATGTAACCTATGGCAATGGTGTTGATTATCCAATAGATGGTTTCCGAGGCAGCGTTACTTACACCCCGCCTCCCAAATTGTGTATAAAATGTCATTCTATTAATCGTCGCCTCAGTTCTTATTTGTCCAACAGACCATTTTAGTTTTTGTTCAATCTCCACTTTCAAATTAATAATAAAGTCTGAAAAATCATAGTTAATCACTTAACTAAGAATTATTCAAACCAATGAGACCTTTACCTTTACGGAAATAGCTTTATCTTAAACACCTATCATAATGATTTATTGAAATAATGAAAGAAAACCTTCTCCTGTAAAATTTTCTAATGGTCTGTTGGACAAAAACGAACTAAGGCGACGTAATGTCATTGTGTATGTGTGTGCTGTATGTTGATGTGACTAACGTCCTGTAACTGTCTGTTCTAGCGGACACTAGGAGCGTGTTTGCCCCGGACGCCTCCATCACCAATCTCAACGAGCTGGACTCGACGGAGCGAGACATCGAGTCCTTTAAGCGATTTGACTTCTACTTCCAGCCGCCCAAGCACAAACCCAAGATCAGCCTGAACCTGAGGGACATCGTCACCATGCCAAAGTCCAGAGATAAGTGATGGGAGCGCGTCTACCTAACCTAACTAACAACAGTGTCAACCGAACAAACAAGGAGAGATAGAGGGACAGCCAAGCAGTGAGGGAACATCAACTAAACAGTGAGAGAAAGTCAGCCATATCATTAAAAGAGTGGCAACCAAACAGTGATGTTGTTTTAATCTAACATCGAGGCAACACTAACCAATCAAGAATGTCAACCAAACAGTGAGAGAAAGTCAGCCAAACACTGAAAGGGTGTCAACAAAACAGTGATGTTATGTTAACCTAACAGCAAGACAACGTCAGCCAATCCGTCAACTAAACAGTTAGAGAACTTTTGCTGACTTCGAGACAACGTCGACCAAACAGTGAGAGAGAGAACTTTAGCTCACAGCGAGATAATGTCAACTAGTGAGATAATGTCAACCAAACGGTGAAATAACTTTAGCTGACACCGAGACAATGTCAACCAAACAGTGAGATAACATCAACCAAACAGGGAGATAGCGTCACCCAAACAGTGAGACTGTGTAGCTGATACAGAGACAATGTATCTCCCTCCACACAGCATCTCCAAAGATGACATAGGCCCTGATGGAAATTATTTTCCTCAGGGCCTCCTGTGTCGAGTTAATGTAAAAAAAAAATGTCAACCAAACAGTGAGATAACATCAACCAAACAGTGAGATAACATCAAACAAACAGTGAGATAACATCAAACAAACAGGGAGATAACACCAACCAAACAGGGAGATAACATCACCCAAACAGTGAAAAAACTTTAGCTGACAGCGAAACAACGTCAAGCAAACAGTGAGAGAGCATCGACCAATTTATAAGAGTTACTCTTTTCTTTATATAAAAAAATACAACAGTATACAATTCAACATTACCAACTGTAAAAACAAACCTAGCTATGATAAAATTATTGTATTCAAAAGTTTTGACATTTATTTTTGAGTTCAAAGATTTTTTGTGAAATGATTTTTTTGTATTACATTTTTATATGCATTGATTATTATATGAATCAATGTTTATTTGTTGATTGACAGATAGGCAGGTTAGCTCAGTTGATAGAGCAGTTGCTAGAACAGTGAAAGTTCCGAATTTGAGTTTGGTGGAGCCATATTTTTCGTATAAACAAATTCGTATTATTTATGTATATTTAACAAACTATTGATTAATTTTATTTATTAAAATAATATATTAAATCCCCGGTGACGCCCACAAGTCAGTCCTAGTCACAGAAAAATCTGAATATTTAAATTATACAAAGAATATTACGGTGAAGATACTCTCAATATTATTGCCCTGGTGAGAGACGTCTGCGTTCCTCAGCCTCACAAAACTCATCAAACTGGGGTTGACATAATCCTACTGGCCACGGGCAATCGGGACTCTTGCGTACTATATATGCACGAAAAAATCAACAGTCTCAAAAATGATCAATATATTAATGAAAATAAAAGCTAAAAAAATATATTTAATGGTTTACTTAGATCGGGATGTTTCATTCCTCGATTACTGATTCTTGGCCCGTTCAGCTTTTGATCAAATTGTGATTAGCAGTAAAGCACAACAACAAGACCGTTGCACTTGACATCCGGTCACAATTTGATTGAAAGCTAAAATGGACCGAGAATCGGTGTTTAACTCAGAATGTTTTAATTTTAAAAATTCAAAATTGTTCATTCAATTATCAAATTGAATGAACAATTGAATCTGTCATAATTCCGACATTCTTTTTTCAAATTTGTTGCAACAACGGAGTCCAAGTGGTACCGATCATTTAAATGGTGGATTTTAGGAAAGATTGCAAAAAAGTGTTCATTTGTCGCTAAGATTTGCCTTTATTAATTATGATAATTGATTATTTTAATACGTACAAATGGTTTGAGGTCAAATTTACGAATCAATTGTAAATTCTGTGAATTTATCTTATCAAATCTTTTGAAATTCTAACATTCTTTTTTCAAATCTCATAATTCCGACATTTTAGTTTCAAATCTGTCATAATTCCGACATTCTCGTTTCAAATTTGATGCAAATCCGACATTCTTGTTTTGAATCTGTCATAATTCCGACATTCTTTTTTCAAATTTGTTGCAATTCCAACATTCTTGTTTTGAATCTGTCGTAACTCCAACATTCTTGTTTCAGATTTGTTGCAAATCCGACATTCTTGTTTTGAATCTGTTGTAACTCCAACATTCTTGCTTCAAATTTGTTGCAATTCCAACATTCTTGTTTTGAATCTGTCATAATTCCGACATTCTTGTTTTGAATCTGTTGTAATTCCGCCATTCTTATTTCAAATCTGTCGTAATCCCGACATTCTTTTTTCAAAACTGTTGCAATTCCTTCTTTCTTGTTTTAAATTTGTCGCAATTCTGACTTCTATTTTAAAATATTTCATAATTCTAACGTTTTCAATTCTGACATTCTAATATCAAAACTGTTGTAATTCTGACTTTCTAATTTCAAAGCTAGACAACAATATTCTGTCACAATGTTCCTACAACTCAATTGCAATCGTACAACATCTTTCAAGTTGCAAAAGTGTCACAAAATCCAACAAAAACAAAAAAAAACATAACACATCCAGTGACTGTCACAAATTTAATTAAAACCAAATCAGAGACATAAAAAAATACATATTGTGAGAAACAAAGATTTTTATCTCAGTCCAACTATTATAGAAATAATAGTAAAAAAACCTCTTTTTTCTACTTAATTATTGAGATATGGTATACAAGGTTCCATCAAATGCACTGAAAAGAAAAACTGACAAAAGTGTAACCGTGTGCCAGTTGTAAGCTCAATTCTTCCCTATTTTGAATGAAAGTTCGATTTCATCGGAGGGCCTATTTTCGATTCGCACTTCTACGTACTTTCGATTCAGTGTTCAAATGACATCCAAATCATGATTCATTTCCAGTGAATTAAAAATGTGTCTAGTTTTTTTTTGTCACTATATTATCGATGACCTTATTAATGACGATTGTAAAAAATTAATAGGCGTAAGAAAAAAGCGAGGGAGCCGATCCTAGGTCTACTCTTATTAAAATATGACTATTTAATTATTGGAGACCTGAAATCCAACTCTTGACTGAGTGACCTCTTTTTCATTAAACTAGCTTTTTTATTAGGTCTCTTGTATTAAATTTAACGTCTGGGGTGACCTAGAGAAAAACCGACTGCTTCATTTAGTGTTTTGAAATCGACGTATCCGCGATAGATATTGATCCATTTCAATAATTAGAATGAGGATATTCGCGATAGATATCCTCGTTTGGCTCGATGTAAGCCAGGTCATCTACTTTAAAACTGCTTAAAAGTTAGGTCACCTACTTTAAAACTGCTTAAAAGTAAGGTCACCTACTTTAAAACTGTTTGAAAGTTAGGTCATCTACTTTAAAACTGCTTAAAAGTAAGGTCACCGACTTTAAAACTGTTTAAAAATTGGGTCACCTACTTTAAAACTGCTTAAAAGTAAGGTCATCTACTTTAAAACTGCTTAAAAGTTAGGTCATCTACTTTAAAACTGCTCAAAAGTAAGGTCACCTACTTTAAAACTGCTTAATCAGTTTTAAAATTAGGACAGCACAGGTCACCACTGCTTAAGTCAGGTCAACACTTACGCCTGGGTCGGCTGCCTTAGTTCCTGACTTAAAAGTCAAAGCTTCTGGCATATAATAATATCTGCATTTAATCCCACTGTTTTGACTTGTACAATATTTGAATTATGTCTTAGTGTTTGAACGCATGGGTGTTATATAAAATATATAATAACACAACATATTATATGTAATTGTGCATATTATTAAAAAACCATTACATATAATTTTATTACGAAACTGCAGCGTGTGATTTAAGTTATATTTTGAGAAAGTTTGATATATTGTAATATGTCATTTATCTGAAACCGATATTGATATACAATATGTCATGTATCTGAAACTGATGTAATATTTCATACATCGGAGCCGATTTTATCTGGATCCGATATTGATATAATATGTCATATTGTATTTGAAACAGATATTTCTTATAATATGTCATTTATCTGAAACAGATATTTCTTGTAATATGTCATTTATCTGAAACCGATATTTATAATAAAATAGTGCTGTATCAGAACTGAGTTTGATATGATATGTCGTTTAACTGAAGCGATGTTTATATAATATGTTGTAAATCTAAAAACGAGTTTGATACATGTGGTATATCGGAGGCGAACTATAGTTTGTTGCAAGGCGACGCCGTGTTCGTATCTGAACATTGGCGCTTGCAACGCTTTAGAGAGAATTACAATTAATAAAGGGAAATTTATGGAAAATTTTATCGTGTTTTTTTCTTCATGTATAACAATTGTTTAGATGACTACTCAGACATCTCTGAAAACTTGAAATTTGAATTGAATATGCAGTTATATGTAAAATTGTACCCTCTATCTGGTACAATACTCAGATTACTCATAAACACCACCAAATCAATTGTAATACACTAAAACTTGTTGTGAATTAAAATGTTGATGTTTTCTCGGTCATTAGTAGGATATTTCAAAATATCATACTAATGTACTGGAGTGTTGTGCTTCCCGGTGTTATTCTAACCACTGGGGCGATTATGGTCGAAAAACGGACCACTTTTATTTTTCTGCGATTGACAGCGATCCAAAATTGGACCACATTTTCCTATCATTCGTAAAACATTTATTGTAATTATTTAAAACATTTCCATGGCCAGCCATTTATTTTAAAACGAAGCTAATGAAATGCTTTATCTATTATGACCATAAACGTCGCAAATCCGAACTTCGTAGACTATTTTAGAACGATGTTAAAAATAAAAATTTTAAATATTTTTTCATGCAGAATTTCAGATCAGCTGTTTACGGTTAAAATTAAATCCTTTTGCCTTAGATGTGTACCTTTCATAATCAAGGTATACCACAGACAACATACAGAAATCGAAAATATTCTATATTGACTCAAATAAGTACCTCTCACGGAGTTTTGAAGTAACAAACGCAGGATCCGCGCGATTATAAACTTTATGATTTTTTAATATTTTTTTTATAAATCGTACAAATATGAGATAAAAGGTAAAATGCAGGTTAATTCATTGGCTGTATAGCACTAATAAGTTTTTATGTCTCGTTAAAATTCGAAGGTATGATTTTTTTAATGTTGGTGAAAAATTTAAATAATGATCTTCTGGAAATCTCTAGCAATCGAGGCAAATTTATTTATTTTGCGTGGTTGCTCCAGTAGTTATAGCGTATTTAATATGTAAAACACAAACACAAGTTATAATATTTCATTATGGTGAGCATTCGTAAATAGCTTTCCTCATTATCAGCTTAGTATTTGGAGATATCTGACTAGTCAACTGGACAATAGATATATTGAGTCGTTTCTGCATTGTTGATTTTCATTCATTCATGCATTCCCCCTCTCCGATAGTCCTGATGAAGCAATCCTCAAGGTCCTGGGTGCTGTGCTGCGTGGAGGGCCAAGGATATTGAATTTCCAGACATCTGACATTCTTTCACATAATCTTAACCCCTCATTTTTTAAAGCAATTTTAACCCTTATGTATAAAGGCACTGTATGATGGACAAGGTCAGAAAAGCTTGTGCCAATACCATTCTTGTCGTAGCAAATGGTTTCATTCATATAGCAACACTATAATATTTTTAAATGCATTATCTATGACTAGCGGATCGACTTTTCCAACTCTCAAAAGCAAAAATACTATGTTTTATATTTTGGAATGCTTATAAAGGTCTTTATTTATTTGCAAAATCCTTTGCATTGTGTTTTTTCATGTTAGGTATGTATTCAGGTCTGTGTAGAAATAATAAAATCAGTTAATATTTGTGTCATTATATTTTTTGACATATTATCAGAATGGGAGATTTTTTAATCTTTTTTAAATTAGTTAGCTCTTCTGAAAAAATCTCTTACAATGTTGTCATGCAATATACTTGAATAATAAGATACATTTTAGAGGTTAAAGCAATGCACTGTGAATAATTCAAAGTAATGTGTTTTTTGTTTGAAAATTTTTACACTATACAACATAGCCTCTGTAATCCGAACTGCCAGGTGGCGGGGCAAGGTGGGTAGAAAATAAAAGACGTTTACCCCTCAGACCTCGACCATATTTTGTCAGATGGTCAAAATATTTCCGCTTTGCAATAAAATTCAAATATATGGAATATTTCTGAACACATCTGAAAACTAAAAACTCTTTTTGAAAGGTGATGGAATACACTTTCAAATTTTATGATTCGGAATAAACATACAATTTTTTAAATATAAAATTTTTGGATGCAAACATAAAAAGTTTTTAAAATGGCTCACCCCGCTTACCATTGCGGTGCAAGGCAATGTTTCGAGAGAATCCTGTTGGAGAGGTCAAAAGATCTCCCTCAATCTCTTTTTTTTTTTTACATGAATACTGCACAACAATCCCAACTGCTCCCGTCTGAAGCCAGTGAGACTATGACATCCCCAATTGGGGTATGTTGTGAGGCTGAAGGTAGTGAGGAAGGGAAGGAGATGGAGAAGAGGAAAGTACCTGGCTGTTCAGATCTAGTCACCAAACATGGCCAAAGCCATTTCAAGCAACGTTTCAATTCTGAATGGTGGTCTTACCCCAGGGCGATACTGAGAGTATCTTTCACTCTGGAACGTGCCGCAAATAAACTATATATATTTATTTTTTATATGAAATACCGCACAAGAGTCCCAACTGCTCCCGTCTGGAGCCAGTGAGACTATGGCATCCCCAATTGGGGTATGTTGTGAGGCTGAAGGTAGTGGGGAGGGGAAGGAGATAGGGAAGAGGAAGGTGGGGAAGTACCTGGCTATTCAGATCTGGTCACTAAACACGGCTAAAGCCATTTCAAGCAAAGTTTCAATTCTGAATGGTGGTCTTACACCAGGGCGATACTGATAGTATCTTCCACTCTGGAACGTGCCGCAAATATACTATATATTATTTTAAATGAATAAATTGTGAAATAACACAAATTAATCAAATAAAATTTGTTTGCGCACGCCGGGTTCGAACCCGCGACTTTCGGATTGTGAGTCGAGAGTCTTGCCTCGGGACCACGGAGGCCGTCGAATATATATTATTTTAAACGAATAAATTGTGAAATAACACAAATTAATCAAATAAAATTTAACCATACTCGCTTCCCAAATTGACCTGAATAGCCAGGTACTTCCCTTCCCCAATTGCTTCAGCCTCACAACATATAAAAAAAGTTAGGAAATAAAATATATTTTTTTAAATTATCAAGATTTTTATTCAAATTAAATATCAAACATCTTAAAACTAAAATTATCAAATCAATTTTTAAATTCTTAAAAGTACAGGGTCATAAATTGACAAAAATAAAAAAATTTAATTTTCATATAAAAAAATTTCCACTACGCATGGACAAAAACAACGAATTATAAAAAATTCAAAAAATATTGGAAGACCAAAATTAAAAAAAAAATGCAATTTTTTATATAATCGTAAAAAACATATCAGATTACATCACTAAACAGAAACCCGATAGAAGCGTGTTTTGGACATGTCCGTTTACCCGAAGTAAGATCAATTTCACCCTACTTGAAATTGATCAATTTCGTCAGAAATTTTTTATTGTAATTCAACATTATTTTTCTTTGGAATCGAGATCACCGTTCTAAGAGATTTTCTGTCCAATGGGTCAGACAATAAATTTCTTATTTAATGAAAATACGAAGTAAAACTTCTTTACGCACGCTTGACTTGGGGAGTACGCTGGTGAATGCGTGACGAGAGCTTTACGAAAAGTGTGATCGGGCAAGGCGAACGGATGTTGAAAGGGAGATATAAGTTAGTGAAGATAGAAAGAGAGAGAGTTACGTTTCGTATATTACTGTAGGAGCAAGAGAGAGAGAGAGAGGGGTGTGAGCACACATTTTCTTTCTCTCTTTTTCTCATAGCCAATTACGTTTTGTATATCTAAGACACAGTGCAGGCCTATCGTCTGTATCACACTGTATGAGCAAGAGAGAGCAGTGCGCGCACACATTTTCTTTCTCTCTTTCTCTCTTCCTCTCATAGAAGTTTTACTTCAGTTGTGTGGTCTAAAGCACTCGTATTTTTTTTTTTACATTAGCTCCACACAGGACGCCCTAATAATTTTCTAAAAAATAATTTCCCTCAGGGCCTACATCATCTTTGAGGATGCTGTGTGGAGGGTCTTTTTAGGGAGAGGAAATTCTGAGAGGGTAAGAGAGGTGGGTAGGAATCTAGGGTTAAGGCACCCCTGCCAAGTCACCAAACCTAGCAAGCCACCTGGGGTGACCTACGGCAGAGGTGTTGATTATCTAATAAATGGTTCCCGGGGCGGCGGTACCCATTCCCATCTCTCAAATTATTTGACACTGTTCTTCCATACCGTCGATATGAATTTAACACCTTGAAAAGTCATTAAAAGCTACAAAAAAATAATTTCAAATTAGCCGATAACCCTAACCAAACGTAACCTATTGAACCAATTTTTTATACATATTTTTTTATCACTCTAAATGACTTATCTGAGTTGGTTTCATTCCGAGTTGTCCGGTCACCCAATTTAACAATTATTAATTAAATTGAAAAAAGTTATCAAAAACACATAGAAAAATGATTGTAACAAAATCACAATTCTTAATTAACAATGATAAGAAATAAACTTATAAAGTAGTCAAATTTTAAAATAACAATTGAATATGGATGTACAGTAACTCTTACACTAATCCGCTACCCCTAAAACCAGGCAAGTGTCCGTTTACTGAAAGCGGAGGATTTGTGCAAAAATACAAAATATACAAAAAATAACAGATTTGTAAAAAAACAAACAATCACCATTGAGGTGTCATGTTTAAACTTGCGGAAAGACTCCATTTTGTAAACTTATTCAAACAAAAAACATGGCAGAATGAAACAAACACCATGAAGAAATGTCCTCAAACAACAATAATAATTAACCCTGAAGGATGATTCCGCATTTTCTGTGTAACTCTTATAAGTAGGTACCCTAACGCCAGAGACGACAGCTCAATTGCAGCGTAATCCTCGTTAAGAGTGTTAGTCATGGGAAAAATTGCAAAGGGATAGTCATTTATGAACACCTATTAGGCAGTACTTAATTAATCCATTTAACACACGACAGGCATAGACAAGCCGTTGAAAGCCATAGAAAAATAAAGAAATTTGACAGCTGATAATGCATGATGGACACCTTCCGACGTAATGAAATTTTTATAGGCCTGTGGCAGCCTTAAGTTTGGTTAACGGAAGAATGTTGTGTAATGCCATTTACCGAAATCACGTACGGCGCATGGTTTAATTTGTGGGAATAAATGGAGAAAATGAACGTCTTATGGCTTCAACTAGAAATTCTTCAAAGCCAAGAAGCTGAAGAATGCAGAAAAGTATAATTTTTCCAGAAAAAATATTATTAAGCCTGCTTTTTAGCCGTTGAAACAGTTAGAATAATGTTGTATGTTTTGATCTCAAGACAGTATCTAGAATGTAAATGGTTTAATTTATTCATATCTTTGCTTTTTAAATTCAAATACATCAATGACATGTGTACATTTATGTTAGAAGAGCAGCTTGCTTTCTGTAAGGTACGAAGAGTAAAAAAATAAACGGAATAACGTTGTGTGAAATTTTTGTTTACCAATTTAGCGTAAAATCTAGTAATAAACTATAATTTAATTGCCTTTCTAGACGACTTTTCATTTAAAACTCTTAAGAATTGTATGTTTTATGTATTTTAAATATAAAATATTACGAAACATAACTGGTTTTGTTTTTTCACTTTTTCTCGGAACAAGAATATTGTTGGATACTACATTCTTCCGGGCAAGGACTCAATTATAGAGCTCGATTTTGTAAAAATAATGACAAATTATAGAACTTGTCTGAAAATCAAGTGGTGGTTTACTGAGAGAGCACTACTGTACTTACAAAACACATACATAAATATAAAGCAGTCAAAATATAAAATAAAACAAACTAATCACTGAGTTCAAGAAACTAAATTAAGCATCAACACTGAAGATGCCCTCGAAATGCGGATTTATTAATAATATGGTACAAAGATGCCTCTACAAAATACTGGACCGACAGGATCATTATGACTGCATAGCATTCAAATTATGATCTTTTTTAGTGCACACAATAGTAGACTAATGTTCGGTTACTCAATAGAAATTCAAATGCAACATTGTTATCAGATGACAATTCAGCGCCATTTTGTTTTTTTGACATTTGAAAGGTCTCCGTTAAACGTCGTTTCTAGATGCTTTTTATCAAATTTTAATGAGCTGATAAGCTTAACAACATCATAGTTGTTCGCTTACGCTAATCACAATTTGTTAAAAAGACAGGCAGATTTTTTGCGATTTATAAATCTCATTTTAATTGAACGTAGTGTCACTTAAAAAATATTCAAATACGTAGATGTAATCTAAATAGTTCAAAAATGGCAAATCAAATGCAACATTCAAACATTTCGTAATCTAAACAATTAAAATAACGTAATTTGTATTGTGTGTAGATTATGCTCGTCTTTTAGGCAAGCGATCGGTTGGCATGTATACATGACGCTCACTCAAATAGGTTAATGGGAACCTTCCAACTGTCAGCTGGTCATTTGATGGCAATGTCACATTTGAATTTCTGTTAAACAACATTGTAAATGCTGTAAAATTGTGATAGAACCCTGCTTGACGATGTTACAAAAATGAAGAGACCCGGCAAAAATGCAAGGTTTAAGAGCAGTGTTTAGATTGAAAAAGAATTTAAATGGTTTAAATATGTGGAGCAGACGAACAAAGATGCCAGAATAATATACGGTGCGAAAATGAAGAGTAGAAGAAATTGAGGACAAATAACGCGATCAATTGAACAACCAAACAATTTTAATGACAGAGGAGTATGTTACGAAAAGATATTGAATGTGAATGCAGCACATAAACATCAAAAGATAACCCAAGAAAAGATTGGCAAAGGCCAAAGAAAGAAAAGATTGGAAAGGCCAAATAGTAAAGAAAAATGCAACATTTTGGTACAGTCAAAGACACCAGAAACCGTTGACACTTGACAATATTTTGGAAACAAAAAAATTCAATAGCGAAATGTATTACAATAATTTTTCCTTATATCCACTGATACTACTGTAGTTTATAGAGGTATTAACCTGACGGTAGCCACATTAAAAGCATTTAAAAAATTATAAGTAGTAAGATTCTAATTTCTCCTTATGTCTTATATGAGAAATATGTTCCACCACATTTTTAATTCCGTAAATCTTTGCATTGCAAACAATACAATGGTAATTTGCGTCTTTCAAGTATTGCACGCCTTCAACAACAACAGGGTTGTGGAAGCACGAACGCAAGTGTGCAAACGCCATGGGAATACTGACAATATCGTTGTAATCGCAATCGACGCACCTGAAAGAATTATTACCTGTTTTAACGATATATATACTAATATGAACTAGATTAACGTCATCGGTTCCACATTTCAGTAATTTGCCATCCATCCTATATCTTTCTACAGGTACTGCATTATTATTGGCATTACCAACCACGTTCAATAACTGATTATGCTTATCGTTACTTAAAATGCCATCATTATTAGCGTCGGTGACCTTCTGCTTACTGGAACTTGCAGCACTATTCAAATTTAATGGCAAATTTTCTTTATCATTTGACGCAGGTTTAACTTGTAATTTGAATGCCTTCAATGCATTAATGTGTTCGGCAGTTTTAGCGTGATTCAACGCGTTTATGATGCTAAAAGTCGCGTTTCCTTTGCACACGTTGCACGTGTAAACTAACGGTACATGTCCATACACTAGACAAATCATGTTATCCGACAGCAGTTTTCGCTCTTTAGCGTGCGCGCTCTTTGGGTTTTTCAACAGTTTTAAATTATCCAAATGCGTCTTTCCTTTAAGATGCGCCTCAAAGCATTTTTTATTGGGGATATCTCGGATATCGCAAGCCAAACAAGTGATCTTTTCACTTATTTCCGATATCGAACTAGAGCGAGAAACCTCTTCCGAATTAGAGTCAGTTGAAGATTGCGCTTCTTCGTTAACATCGAGACTATCTTCAATATCGAATGAACTTGATTCCGACCGCTGTTTATCGGAAGAACTCTGCATTTCTTGCGTCTCTCCTTCTTTAGCTGTGACCATTTTGTTGAGTTCTGCAAGATAAATCGACCGGCACATTGCGTGGTTAGGCGAATACACATGCGCTTTGATCGCTCGTTTTGCATATCTGATTTCAGTCGTGCAGCAACCGCAGAAAATCATCTTTCTTTGTGCATCGATGAAAATCGTATCCTTTTCAATGAGGGTATCAGTCATGGCAAATGGCAAATTTGGTCCAAAAACCAAAGGGAATTGTTTAATCATTACTTTTTGTACTTTAGCGTTGAACTGGCAAAGTTTTACAATGTGATGTAAGTTGCTAACGTGTTGCGTAATAACGGTTAAATCTATCGGAAAGGTCGCACCACACGGAACACATCTTTTGAGGTCAGGTTTTTTTTTCACCAATCTATTAATAGTGGACAATTTTCTAATCTGTTGAGAAACTTTTCTATTAAATTTCTTTTCCTCTGCACTGGCAAGCTGTGGTTTTATGATTTCATTTTCTTCTGTACTGGCAGTAGGTGGAGTGTTGTTTTTTTTTTCCGCCATCTTTGGTTTGGTCATTTGCAAGTCAGAAAAAGTGGCATTTTTCATTTTAATTACCTCGGTAAGTGTTAACACGCTTTGTTTCGACGCATCCTCATTATTTTCTTTCTGTATCCACCGTTCTAGTGGGACATACCAGAGATCATTCGGTAAATTCTCTTGCGAAATGGAATCAGTTTCGTCGTACCTTCTTTTGAGACTTACCGGTTTGCTTATCACTACTCTAGACATATCGCAAGCTTTGGTTTCGACAATCGCCGGCACTCCACCTTTCATTTTCGGTGCAGCTTTTTTACCAAGTTCCGATACTTCTTCGAAAGTATCGCGGAATTGCCTCGAAAGTTCAAAATTTACCGCATGCTCTTCGGTAGTGAGATGCGTCAAGATATTGTGTTGAATATCGTTCAAAATCACCGGCTTGCGACAAATACCGCAATACGCAAAATCAGCAACGGGATTTACGAACAATTTATCTTGACGAAGATGCTTTTCCGTCAACGGATACTGCTTCCCAAATCCAAAAAGGTCCTGATTTGATTTGATGATTTCTTTTTGCACTTTATAGTTGTATTCATCGAGCTTATTTTGATGTTTTACGGTTTCAGCGTGTTTTACCACGTCGTATAACACGTTAGTTAATTCTGTATCGCATGGAATGCAATTTAACTTATCGCCATCGAACGGCACAACCATAATACGATGTCCTCGTAAAAATGCAGAGATTCTGTCATCATGCAAGTTGATTTTTCTCATTCGTTCTTTCATACAAAAAACTTCGGCAATATGCGCTTTGCTGTTGATATGAAAACGGATAGCTTTCCGCGTGTATTGAAGAGTAGATCTACAAGAAACGCAAAATGCATTCTTTGTCGATGGATCAATGAATATTCTATCATTCCACAATGCATTAGCGGGAAGTCCAAAAGTCTGTAGAATATTAGGGTACGTCTCAAGAATTTTGCCTTGAGTGTCAAAATAGTACACTCCTAAACTGACTAAATGCTGCGACGTGTAGATATGCTCGTTCATATTAAGATGTGTGACGGTGAATTCAACATTGCACGGCGTGCAAAACACAGTGTTGGTACAGGGATTGCTTTCTACGAACGTGTGAATTTTATTTATCTTCTTTCTCAATGTTTTATTGATTACTCTTGACATATCACAGTCGCCGGTTGACATATCGGAACATATTGATTCGACGGATGATTTCGAATCTCGAGCCTTGACTTTCAAAAGTCCGCCTGATTTTAGTTTGACGGGTTTGATGGATTCAGGCGTGGTTTCTTTTGATTGAATTTTGTCCTCGATAATAAAAGTTTGGTCTGCACATCCGTCAATTTCATCGGTTGTATTTGAGGAATTCAATTTGTAAGGTGATTTAATATTTGAATTTGAACTTTCAGCAACTGTTTCAATACCATGTGACAATGTTTCAACAGCTTCTTTTGAACAACCCGCTTTTGAAACAATATCTTTTGAACATCCTGGTTTTGAATTAGTTTCTCTTGAACTTTCCGCTTTTGAGACGGTTTCTTTTGAACATCCCGGTTTCGAAACAGTTTCTTTTGGACACCCCGCTTTCGGAACACTTTCTTTCGAACATACCGCTTCCAAAACAGTTTTTCTTGAACTTTCCACTTTTGAAACAGTTTCTTTTAAACATTCCGTTTTCAAAACAGATTCTTTTGAACTTTCCGCTTTCGAAACTGCTTCTTTTGAACTTTCCGCTTTCGACACTGCTTCTTTTGAACTTGCAGCTTCCGAATCCATTTCAACAACTTCACCATCAGGTACAAGAGATTGTTTCAAAACAGCTTTCTCCACATCTTCAAGGTTTACCTTATCTGCATCAATCCTCTTCATCAATTCATCGTCCAAAAACTTAGTCACAAATTCATCGCACTTCAATTTAACGGCTTCCAATTTGTCTTTCAATTCAAGTGCCTTGTTCAAAACCGCAGGCGGGTCTAGAACTTTCAAAAACGCCATGTTTTCAGAAATGTTTTTCACGTTATCCATTGAAGTTTCTATTTCATTAATAATTCTTTCTAACGCGGCGTCGATGGAACGAACTTTGCGTTTCTTCTTCTTCTTTTTATCCTTTGAACTGTCGCACGACACCAAAAAATCGGCCATAGACTGTGAAAAAACTCGTTTTTGTACTTTAAAATCTTCATCTAAACTTTCGTATTCTTCGTTACAATCTTCATATTTTTCAAATTCCATCGTATTTCTGACAGGACTAACTTCTTCGTTAACAATGATTACCCTTTGAGCGGTGTTTTCATCAATTTTCTTCAAAACCGCCGTAACTAGCAGCACTACTTTAACGATTTCATCTAGATCGTTAATCTTAATTGAGTTACTTCCTTCAAAATTCATTTCTACGGCAATGTTAACTTTTTTTAACAAATCTTCCAAACCAACTGGATTAATATGGATAGTGTTGATTTTTGCGTAATTGCACATTTTTAAATTTTCTATTAATGTTGGTACGCGAGACCAGGCAGCTTTTTCGTCTATACCGTGCAGATTTTCAACAACGTACGCAACCTCATGTTGCGAGAAGAATTGCTGGGCATTGTTTTTGCCGAGATTGTAATCAGGGTTCAAATTTGAATTTGGAAGCAGTGTGTTAATGATTTTTGATGTTAAATCTTTATACACCGAAAGAAAATCGAGTATTTTTTCTTTTACTTCCATTTTTGAATTTTCCAAGCCCAAATCGATATTTAATCAATTTTTTTATAAAGAGATATATATATATTTATCTCGTATATTTACTTTTTTTAGAAAAACGTTTTATTTTTTTTAAATTTATATTTCAAATAGTTTTAATTTGTCCCGAATCAACGTCTTGCAGTTTAGGATCTGAAACAAAAAAGTACACAAGGTTAGACCAAATTTTATTAAAAAAAAAGTCTTTGAAATTGACATGAATTTTGAATGTCAATGGAATCTCTATCGCCTTGGTGAAAGATCAACATTCAGAATCAATAATTTGCTTTAAATGGCTTTGGTAATGTTTTGTGGCCAGATCTGAAAAACCAGATACTTCCAACCTTTTCCTCCCCCATCTTCTTTTTCTGCCTCACAACATTCCCCAAACAAGGATGCCATAGTCTCATCGGCTCTGGAAAATAAGTAACTTGAGTGAAAAATATTGTCTTAAAAATATACATTTTCATATCATTGATCAACAAATGCTGATTCTGAATATATATTAATATGTACTAGTGAGTTCCCGGCATGCGTAGCAATGCCACTAATAAAGAAATCTTCCCCTCATGCTTTCCTCTTCCACCTTCTCCGCCGTCCCTCTCACACGAACCCCTCTCCCTGCCCTCCTGCGATCCCTTCTCCTCCAGCCTTCAATATATTCAGTCAAACCACCCACATACCACATATTGCAATTTTTTTACAAAAACAAGAGTTGAGTGGCAGTCTGTCCTCTCTGCCTATTCCTCCAAGAGCGGCATGATTATTTAGGGAAACGTAAATAGATTGATATTGTTAATAACATTAAAATATTGTCAGCCAACACACTAATAATTGCACAAATGCACCAAAACAGGGGTGGACTGCCAAAAAACTCTGTCTTGACACACACTCTTTGCCTCATTCACATTCATACGTCGTCTCATACACTCTCTTCTATTATTCCAACTCTTGACATGGCCCGACTCAAGTGTCTGATTCACTTGCTACGTCTTCCTCAGGCGTCTCCAAATTTTACCATTCACTTTTGCGTCATAAATTCTCCTTACACTCTTCTCTTCGTGCATCCGCTCTACATGCCAAAACAATCTAAGCGACGCTTTCTTAATCTTGTTCATTACGCTTACATCAGCCTTGCATTCTTTGTGAATTCCCACATTTCTCGCATGACTTTACCACATGTATGCCTCAGAGATCTCGATTATAGCATTCAGTTTTGTCTAATGAAATGCTAATATTATAAAGAGGAAAGAATTGATTGTTTGTTTGTTTGCATTGAATAGGCTCCGAAACTACTCAACCGATTTTAAAAATTCTTTCACCAATAGAAAGCCACATTATCAGCGAGTAACATAGGCTGTATATAATGGTAAGCACTGGCATTACGAAATTTGTATAAATAAAAATGTGCGTATTTCATTTATTTTTGCAGGAAGGAGGAAAGGTAGGGGGAAGGTGGGGTTCGTGGAGAGGGAAGAGACGAGGGAGGGGGAAGGCGGGGAAGGTGGAAGGGAACGGGGACGCACGGGAAAGGATAAGAAGGGAGAGTCAATCTATTTCATTGAATGGCATAGCAACGCATGCCGTGAACCAGCTGGTCTAAAGTAAAAGTAATTATTCCTCTAACTGCTGCACTTTTAGGCACAAATTGTGGAAATTAACTTAGTCTTAACAATTACTACAAGAAACTACTACAGTAGAATTCGGATATAACAACTTTCAAGCGACCGGCGATACTATGTTGTACTAACCGGACGACGCACAAAACGGCTGGATAATTTAAGTTGTTTTTACATGAGACACGCCGAACTCATTTGCGAGGGTTACATTTGATTCACCGGCTTCTAAACGTAAACGGTGTAATGTAACACTTTTTTCTTCAATTGAAAAACACTGTCTTCATAGAACTCATTATATCGAGCTTTTAAATTAGTCACGATGATAAACACTGACTGCGATTTACGCGTGCTAATAAGGATAGGTGTTAGCGCGCGGGGAGTAACCGGATGCGGGGAGTAGGCGAGGCGTAAACAAAACACTGCGCGTCATTCTAACCTGACAAATTATCATTAATAGAACTTACGCAGAACGTGAAAGTTAACTTCAAATATTTGATGAATCTGTCAATTTTTTTTAAAAAACCAGTCCTTAAGAGGATCGTATGCGCGGCCCATTTCGGCTGGTTTCATTCAAATCTTAATTCCGGATTTGAGATCAAAATACCCTACCAAACTGAAAAATTATTTTTGTAACCAAAATGTATTTTTTTTTTATTTTTTTTTTTTTTATATGAAATACCGCACAAGAGTCCCAACTGCTCCCGTCTGGAGCCAGTGAGACTATGGCATCCCCAATTGGGGTATGTTGTGAGGCTGAAGGTAGTGGGGAGGGGAAGGAGATAGGGAAGAGGAAGGTGGGGAAGTACCTGGCTATTCAGATCTGGTCACTAAACACGGCTAAAGCCATTTCAAGCAACGTTTCAATTCTGAATGGTGGTCTTACGCCAGGGCGATACTGAAAGTATCTTCCACTCTGGAACGTGCCGCAAATATACTATATATTATTTTTAAATGAATAAATTGTGAAATAACACAAATTAATCAAATAAAATTTATTTGCGCACGCCGGGTTCGAACCCGCGACCTTCGGATTGTGAGTCGAGAGTCTTGCCTCGGGACCACGGAGGCCGCCGTATATCAAATATCTAGTACGGATGTGAGCTACTTTATTTATTTTTGCATTAAATAATAAGATATAGGCCATTCAAAATTTATTTTTATATTTCATTATATTTCTTTGATAAATATAGTAAAATTAATTTTTTATTGTTTTTCATTTACTCACAAATAATTGCCAAAGTTGCCTCTAAAATCATGAAACACCAAAATCTTTAAAGGGTTATATTTTATAATTTAAAGCAAAAGTAAATAAAGTAGCTCACATCCGGTATTTTTGTTATGGAAGATGAGCTCATCTGCCCTGATGATGGACACTGTAACGCTGTCCGAAACGTTGGCTAAAGAAGGAGGTAGCGAAACACGGCATAACACCCCAAAAACAATAACAAAAATACTTTTTGGCCGTGAAAACCTAAAAACATACCACATCCGGTATGTTTTTAGGTTTTCACGGCCAAAAGTAATTTTGGGGTGTTATGCCGTGTTTCCCTACCTCCTTCTTTAGCCAACGTTTCGGACAGCGTTACAGTGTCCATCATGAGGGCAGACAAGTGGGCAGATAGCTCACATCAGTACTAGATATTTTATACAATTTTTGATTACAAAAATTATTTTTCATTTAGGTTGGGTACTTTGATCTCAAATCCGGAATTAAGATTTGTATGAAACAGGCCGAAATGGGCCGTGCATACGTTCCTCTTAATATCAGTTAGATAATGATGAGAAGTAAATATTTCAGTTTCCGGAATTGCAAAATAATGAATTTTAATACAGTAGAATCCGTTTATTATGACTCCGCCTATATTGACCAACCACTTAATATGACGTAATTACACAGAGAAGTTTGGTTTTCATATAAAATTCTTTATAACAAAGTCGGATATAATGATTTTGTTTATAGTGACATGTCGCTTGATTCCTAACACCTTTGGCAGTGTTCGGGAGGGTCATGTGACGCCCGATGATGTTAATTTGCTGTGTTTCTCTCGTCACAAGTCTAAAAATGCTCTTTTCTCGCGTCACGAGTCTTAATATACTGTGTTTCTCTCTATTAAAATAAATATATACATTTATACCTAACAAAAGCAGGAGGTTATGTTTTTAGGTTTTCACGGCCAAAAAGTATTTTTGTTATTGTTTTTGGGGTGTTATGCCGTGTTTCGCTACCTCCTTCATTAGCCAACGTTTCGGACAGCGTTACAGTGTCCATCATCAGGTCATCTGCCCTGATGATGGACACTGTAACACTGTCCGAAACGTTGGCTAATGAAGGAGATAGCGAAACATGGCATAACACCCCAAAAACAATAACAAAAAAAAAAAGCAGGAGGTTGTTTATTTTCTACAAAATGCTTTGTAAGAGGTCCGCTTAGTATGACGTGTTTGTTGTTTCCCTTCGACGTCATTATAAACGGATTCCACTGTAGTTATTTTGTTAAAATTGAAATCGATTATTCACTTTTCGGCCATTGTCATTGAAGTCAAAGATTTAAGGTTAGCTTTTTTTTTTTTTCTCTTATTAAATCCAAAATATTAACCTACGACCCTAAAACTTCGGTTCTTAGTTTGGGTTTAAGAAGACGAAAAAAAACTAGCCTGAAAAACTATTTAAATATTATTACGTCAAAACATGGCATGAAGAAAAGATATCAAATTGTCTGTTTTTTTTTCATGAAATAGCGCTAATAAAATGCATTATTTTCCATTTCCGGAAACTGAAATACTTACTTCTCATTATTATTAAACTGGCAGTAAGTATTTTGGTAAAATTTGGATATTGGTGGCCACGGCTATTACGAATAATTTTTAGAAAAAAACTTTAGATTTGCCTTAATCACTATAAAAGGAAACTTATTGCATCACGGCTGGCGGAAAATAATGCATTTTAATTTTCAATATCGTTAAATAAAATTTCACTTCGCCAATCGATCTACGACAGCCCGCCCGCTGCCGGTTGCCGCCCGCCATTTTGTCATTGTTGGTATCCCTGACCTCACAACTAAATACGATTGTAGGCAACTTCGCGTGATACATGATGGGCGCGTAATTATGAAAAATGTGTGTAATAATGATTGTAATAAATATTGTGTAGCGGGCTTGTGTATGTTATCTTTACTTTAAAAAACAGCCTACGTTTTTGAATGGTTTGTTTGGCTACGCAGGGTTTGTGTAGCGGGCTTGTGTATGTTATATTTACTTTAAAAAACAGCCTACGTTTTTGAATGGTTTGTTTGGCTACGCAGGGTTTGTGTAGCGGGCTTGTGTATGTTATCTTTACTTTAAAAAACAGCCTACGTTTTTAAATGGTTTATTTGGCTACGCAGGGTTTGTGTAGCGGGCTTGTGTATATTATCATTATTTTTAAAAACATCCCAGGATTTGAATGGTTTGTCTCCATTCCAGTACCTACGCGCTTCCAGTACCTACGCGCCTTATTATTTATCCCGCGAAGTCGACTACAATCGTTTGTGTGAAGTCAAGGATACCAACAACACAACAGTTGACAGAATGGCGAGCGGCAGCGGGCGGGCTGTCGTAGATCGATTCGCGAAGTGAAATTTTATTTAACGATATTGAAAATTAAAATGCATTATTTTCCGCCAGCCGTGATGCAATAAGTTTCCTTTTATAGTGATTAAGGCAAATCTAAAGTTTTTTTCTAAAAATTATTCGTAATAGCCGTGGCCACCAATATCCAAAAATTACCAGTATTTTTTTTAATAAAAAGTGTGTGTTAAGCGTATCCCTATTATGTAAATATTTACCACCAATTTTTTTGAGCTATATAAGTAAAAAAGTTATTGTTGTAAAAATAGAATATCTAAATGTGTTTTACAGAATGTAGGTTTAGTTAAAATTATAGATTGAACATTTATAAAGAGACTGATGTGTGAAAAATGCTAATTAATTAATTAAAACATCTGCAGAGGACGCATAACAAACTAACAAAATATGACAAAATTGTTGCCAAGCATTGAGCGATATAAACAATACCAAAACATGTCATACGAAACCCAAATCTAGTTTAAACTAAAGTTTGAACCTTTACAAAGATTCTGATGGATGAAAAATGTTATCTAATCATTTAATAAAGATGTAGAAGATAAATAACAAACAACCAAACACGAATTGTTGCAAAACAATGGACGGTAGAAAACAATAGCAAAAGATGTCATACGAAACGAAAATAAAGTAATTACAGATTAGATTTTGATATATGTAAATTGGTTTTTAATCAATGAATACAGTTGAAATAACAGTTTATAAAACTTACTGCGTATTGTTTAACTGTTTCGGGAAGGCGGGCCAATTGGTCGATGTGACAGCCAGGGTTGCCAATGTATAAGTTTTAAAGTACCCACGAAGATGCTCAAAATCCCCAAATTAGGGACAACGAAAGAAACAAATTCGTTGCAAGTTCCTATCAGTAATAATACTAATAATGTTTGGATCATTTCCACAGCGCCGTTTTCGGGAGAGAATCACCTCAAGGGCGTGAAATCCAGACTAATGTTGTTAAAGTGTCAGTGTGATTGTTTGTAATGAAATTTGTTTGAAAAATTGTTTGCGAAAGAAAACGAAATTATGGTACATTCTTACTCGTAATCGAGAAATATTTTGTTTCAAGGCTATTTGTGGGTAAACATAAAATAATTCATTATCTGCTCTTTCGTAGATGGCGCTAATTCAATTATTTAAAAAAAAAACACTTTTTTCCAGTATTGCTTTCGATTAATTATTTAAATTTATTTAAAGGAAGAAGATAAATATCTGGGAAGTGGAAGGGTTTGTGGAGTGGGTAGGGATCTGGGGGTCAATGTATCCGGGAGTGACGTATAAATCCATCCCTCCCACTAAGGTAAAAAAATAACATTACAAGCTAGTCAAATTTGTAAAAAAATTTCGAAATCCTAAAAATTTATTATTATTTACTCTTATTCCTTAATTATTTATTTATTTACGCACGATAATGAAATACAAAAAAAAACATTCAGATGATTGGTCATTTTTTCAGTCAGTTGTTGATTGATTCTGCTTTATTTATATTCGGGTCTTGCTTTTATGAGTTAGGGCTTATTATTAAAAAAAAAACTATCCAATCCGCTTACCTTGTTTTTTTTAAAGGTGTCTTTAAGCACTTTTAAAAACTGATTACAACTAACAGAATTACAACTTTTTCAACAACCAATAGGTAATAATTTCCTCCACGAGTTCACATTGTAGTCAATCACAATTTACGAAAGAAATGAGAATGACACAGTTGACAAGCGAGGAATATTTCAGGGGAATCTCCAACCAAGCAATAGTTAGAGCTAGGAACGAAAATGAAACAACAGATTTTTTGCTGAATCCCTAACCGACCGAGCCATAGAGCTACGAAAATCTAAATAACAGACCGTGTTCATGTGTAAAATATTTTTGTACTTATTGTTTATTTTGTATTTTTCATATTGCGTATGTGCGGGTGCAAACAAATAATTCCTCCTAATATACGCATATCTTATCATGGTTTTTGATGGAAGCTATATCTATCTAGCTCTAATACTTATTTTTTGCAGAAATAAGGTTTATTTGTCAATTTTGCACCGAATTTTATTTATTTCAGTTAGTGTTATTTGGTCCCAAGCGTTGTCTTGTAGTTTGTAGTTCATGTTCTGAAACAAACAAAAAAATTAGAGTGTCCAATTCACACGCGGTAGAAGCGAAACTTTATCAAAACAATCTCAACCAATAGGGCAAAAGTGAGGTCATAATCAAGCAAGCAAGCAACCTCAACCAATAGGACAAAAGTGAGGTCATAATCAAGCAAGCAAGCAAGCAATCTCAACCAATAGGACAAAAGTGAGGTCATTTCCGCTTCACATCTCAACCAATAGGCGTCTTGAAAAATAGCATCATAATTAAGGCGGCCAATGAGCAAGTTAACGCTTTGTAGGTGTTATTTTGCCTCATTTCCGTTTCATCCGAATTTCAAGTCACATCGATGCTAAAGAAGTTTCACTTCAAAAAGATTACACATTATCAAACTCATGAAAATTATTAGAAATTGCTCACAATTGGGAAAATTCCCCACGAGTTGGCAACCCTGGTGACAGTGAGTCGGTCGTAACAATAACAAAATGTCTATGAAATTATAGAGTTTTTTTTACCGGTATCTAATTACAAAATAAACACGTTGCTAAAATAAATAACAATAAATTGGTATATCTATGGTTAATAATTGGACAAAAATTTTCATTCAAACAGCAAGAAGTTTTCAAACTAGCGAGATATATATCTATGGGTTTATCTATGATTATTTTATTATTTATGTCCACAAAATCCACGCGAACGCTGAATACATTTACAAAATTCGTATACAATTTTTAATGTAATGATAATATCTTTCAAATTTTGCAAAAAATGTTGCAAAATTTATCACCTTTAGCTGCATACATACGTATATTTTGATTTCCCTAAACACTCAGCGACCGAGATAAGTTAAAAATAATTTGACACGACGCGAAGCAGACATGTGTTTCATGCTTCCCAGATCTGCTGCGGTTTCTGACAGGTTAACTTAACTCCGGCTTTTGTGGGGCCCCCGTACCTGAGATGGTCACTTAAGCATGAATCACATGATTCACTAATGACAGTCATTCCGCCTCTTTCCCGCGAAAGACCCGTCTGAACATGCAATTAAACGAAAGTGTTGAGAGACAGTGCCGAATGAAAGATTCGGCACTGTTGGTGAATCTATCACTAGTGAAGCATGCTTTAGATACACCAAGCATATCAATGAAAGGCATGTTGGGAAAATTGCTTCCGTTGAAGGAGACTAGGTTCCTCTGCAGATTTGTTGATTTGCAGAATCTGTTGATTTGCGAGGTTCACGGAAAGAAATCAAGTAAAATAATAGTTCAAGGCTGTCAATTATTGAATTTAATATAAACAATTAAAGCATTAATAAGTTTATTTGACATAGTAGACAATTATAATTGATACATTCCCTCTCATTCTTTTGAATTCTTTCTATCGTGGGGAAAAGAATAGCGTGCCTTGGCATCCACACCGTTGAGATGTAGTCAATTTGACGCCTAATGGCCACTTTACATGATGGAGGTTTTCAGTCCGATTCCCGTTTAGAGACCAAAGATCAAATTTTTCGTTTTACACGGTCTCTGTTTTTCATCCATATTTCAGTTGGCAATGCTGGCACGCAACACATGATCAAGCTGTCAGTCAGCGCTGTCACTTGTCACGAGGATTTTATATCGCGAGCCGTTGGGAGGGATTGGTTATTTATGTCGTGAGCTGTTGGTTGTTGTTTGATTGAATTTGAACCCTCATAATGATGAATTCGTGGTGAAATGGGGCAATAGAACTTGAGACGCGTCGGTTAACCATAACTTCAATAATCGTACAGTGCTGAAATAACATCGGACGCTCAACAAGCAGCCCAAGTGAAGAAAAAATGCAATATTTGCGTCTGTTTACACAACAGAACATTGAAAGAAAATATTCAAGAGGTTCCATGTCAAACAAAAGTGTAAATATTATTATTCAAAGTGTAAATATTCAACATTTTAATTCCGAGTGCTGTATTTATTAACTATAATGGAAGTTTAGAAGACAAACCAATAAACATCTATTCTGACGTTTCTGTGTATAAATAATTATGTTAGAAATACATTCTATGTACTTACATAATTTTAAACTGTTTTATAAATCTCTTTTATTTTTATTTTAGGGGGCACCTGCTACAAACCTTCAACAAAGAGATGGAAATTCAAGCAATTTCGCAGTGCCTGATTTACACTTGCAGTGAGATTATCCGGCAAAATACTGGTCATTTAAATTATTATAATAGGTACATTTAATGAAATTGATTATTATTTTCAAAAATTTATTACATGCATTCAAAAAGTAATGTCACAACCTACTCTAATTGAGTAATCTGAAAGTATGTTGCCCGTCGTGTGCTGATGATGCCGTGCTGATTTCCAATGGTATGGAAGATCTACAGTCTCTCATGTCTAGGATGAACAAATGTGTATGAAGAATGAGTTAAGATGAATGTAAGTAAGTCTAAAGTCACGAAAGAGAGAGTAGGAAAACGGTGCTCAATATAGTAGGTGGATGAGTTTGTATAACTCCATTAATGGAGGACTGAACACCATTGGCGCTAACAATAAACTGTTTAAAGAAGCGAAGCTAGCAGTTCACAATGGAGTGCAGGTACCTGCCCTGATGTATGGCAGAGAGGCATGGATCTGGCAGAGGAAGGATGTAAGTAGACTGAAAGCTGTAGAAAATGTAAGAAAAGTGGAGATCCGCAAAGAACGCAAGGCTGATGTAAGCGTAATGTAATGAGTAACATTAAGAAAGTATGTAAAGCGAATGAATGAGGAAAGGAGTTTAAGAAGAACATATGGCGCAAATGTGAATGGTAGAAGAGGTCGGGGATGCCTTAGGAAGACATGGCTCTACCATGAGGCAAGTAGTAGTGTGTGTCAAGACCGAGTTGTTTGGCGGTGTGTCCTCTCTGCCTACCCCTGCAGAGAAACGGTGATGGTTAGTTACTCTGCAACGCTCTTAGTCATGCCAACGCTTTTAATCTTTTTTCAGGATTCGATGGAACGTAGGCCGACAAGCCATCAGCAATGAACCATCAAAATCCTAAACCAACTGCGGCCAGACAGCCAGACAGCCACCCAACAGCATATGTACGTATTCTGCTCATCTTAATTGAATTCTTGTTGTGCATTTGAACAGCATTAACATAATAATATTATATTTAAATGTTGGGAGGCGGGTATGGGTACCGCCGCCCCGGGAACCATTTATTGGATTACCATCACCTCTGCCATAGGTCATCCCAAGTGGTTCGCCACGTTTGGTGACTTAGCAGGAGAGTTCGGGTTCATGGGGTGAGGTTTGTTCGGATCTTGGCGGCAGATGCATCTGCCCACCAAATGGATGGCAGGCCGGATCGGGAGAGACGGTTGAGGAAGACCTGTAGACCTCTCCAGCTAGACTCTCGGAGCATTGCCTTGCCATTGATTCATACGTTCATCACACTGACACCCCTCATATCTTTTTCCTTCCCACTACTTCCTCGCCTTCGTTTCTCTAAAATGACTTTTCACACAGCATCCCCACAGATGACACAAGCCCTGAGGGGAATTATTTTCCTCCTTGACAGGGCCTCCTGTGCAGAGCTAATGAAAAAAAAAAATATATATATACATAAGCTCCATCCACAAGCAAATGCTTTTAATGGAAGACCAGTACTACTTTATATTTACCATTTTTGAGATAAACAAAAAAAAAAAAAAAAATAAATATATATTAAAACAATTTAAAACTTTTTTCCACTTAATTTATTTCTGACTGTAAACGGTTTTAGTCTTTTAAGGCCACCTTCAACTATGGTTTATACACATAACATTATACTATCACAATCCGGGGTTGATGAAATTTTTGTAATTTATTAACAATTTGTAATCTTTTTTTAGGAATCAGGCGGAACGTAGATTATCAGAAGCCATATATCATCCTAGACCAGCTGTGGCTAAAACCAGCAGCGTAAAGATTCTGGTAATTTTAATTGAATTCTTATTATGCATTTACACAGTATTATCACAATCTGAGGTATGCCTGATGCAACACTTGTTGGAAATAGTAAAAATATTAATCTTTTTTTTAGGTTTCGGCGAACTTTGATTATCAGATCACGTAGAACAACATAATCGTAGACCATCTATAGCTGATCAGGTGCTAAGCACCCCATCAATTCCACGTCAGTAGGTTCTCTTACTACAGAATGTAACAAACACAACTTTTGCAACATTTGTTGAGAGTATCTTGAATGAAATTGAAAAATATTGATACTTGGCATTGGAAACAAGAAGCAAAGTGTTCCAAGTTTTCACTGAGGGAGGCCCTTTGAAATTTTTAGAAAAACAATAACAATTTTATTTATTTTTGTACATTTATGTATCTTTATAAATTGCTAATTAATATAGTCTGAGTCGTTATGAACTTTTTCTTTTCTTTTTTTACAATACAAATAACATTCACAATACTGCAATTCATGACAATATCCTGTATCAATGCAACAACTTTACTGAAGGACGCATAGTAACAAAACTGTATTTGGATTTCAATCAGATTCCACAGAGCCATTTATCATCCCCAAAGGAACTTTAAAACATACTTTATCTAATCTAAAACTTATTAATTTATTAACACCCTATTGCGCTTTTACAAGGAATTCTACATTTATGTAGTTACAGTAAGTAAGTATAATAACAGTATATCAAGTATGAAAAGATACACATAGCAGTGATGCACATTGCGTAACAGCAAAGCACATAAGTACCTGTAATAAAACTCAATGCCTCATGCCTATAATGTTTCATTGAAGAAGAAGATAACACTTATAATCTAAATGAAAATATGAAAGAGAACAAGTAGACGAGAGGTCTGGGTTCGAGTCCCAGTTGCGACCATTGTCTTTTTCTGTGTCTTGTTCTCTTTCATATTTTCATTTAGATTATAAGTGTTATTTTCTTCTTCAATGATAAATTACGTTGATGGGAATAACCTTCAAAAGTTATAAAAAGAGAGTTTTTCTTATAAAAAATTGCCTATAATGTTATTCATGTGTGGTAAAAACCAATTAAAAACAAAAATAAGGATATATTAAATATTGACTCGTAACATACATAAGTAATGTAACATAATATGAGTCAAGATTTAAAAACTGGAGAAAACTAATGAAGTTACCTAATAATTGGCACTTTCGATTGGAATTACTTGCTTTTCGGAGATTAGCAAATTAAATTACCCAACGAAAATGTCTGTAATATAAAATAAATGTATAAAAAAAGGTTACATTTTTTTTTCTAATGTGCTAAATTTCAAAAATAAGTAAGTCAAATTTAAATTTTACTTGCAAGATTTTAACTAAACTATTGGTCGTCCAATGGTCGAAATTCGGCCATAATTGTAATGTTTTTTTTATTGATTTAATGTATTTTTTATGCATAATTTTAAAAAAATATTAGCATTCTGCACTCCTCTATATAAACAAAAGTGTGCGAAATTTCATACTCCTCCGTCCGCGCAATTTTTGTAAAAATGGGTACAAAGTTTTTGCTTCACATATTGATATACTGATAAACATGAACACTTAATACATACAAATGTGAACTGAATAAAAAGCCTGTAAAATTACATCAACTTTAAAGTATGGGGGAGCCTCATTCAGCTTTGCTGCCCCGGGCCTCTGACGGGCTTAGTCCGCCACTGATGCTTACCATCTAGAGATCTAGAGCAACCAGACAATTTGGGAAATTCCATTTTCTTGAAATTGTTTGGCAATCTCCAACCACTCTTCTTCAGTCGAAGGTATCTGAAATGATAAATAATATTTATAACATTAATTATACACATAATATAGACACCCGCAGGGGCGTGCACTCCATATAGGCACATAAGCACTGCCTACCCTACCGTATTTGTAAAACATAAGCATGTAAATAATATTATAATTTATTAAATTATTGCTAAAAATAAATACACACTTTCAAGAAGCTGAGCAACTGAAACAACGCGAGCGCCACCAAACGGCATACTACAAACATGACATAAACTGTAACTGGAAACTTCACGCGCGCCATCCGACTGCCTCACTAAAATGCGGCCTAAGCAGGAATTATTTCTGCGTAGAGCTAACTTCATACAAGATATGAATATCAATGTTTACGAAACGCACAGAGCATACAGTTGGAATGTCGTTTTCAATTTGCTATGAGTTTTTTTTGTTAGTATTAGGCAGTGCTTTCTGGAACAAAATTACCACATGGCAATCAGTGTCGACAGTGATATCTGTTATCTATTTCTATCAAATAGTTGTCTTTCATAAATGCAAATTGTCTCTTCAAAAACGTTTGTCGTACTTTAATTGTTAATTATCTGATAAAATAAAGACATTTTAATCTGTGAAACTTGTCGTAGTGAAGGAAATAATGTGTGTTTAAGTAACCTAAAAAACAATGGTTGTTCCGTTATCTTTTATCGTAATATCTTTAATCATAATTTATTCGTGTTATAATTAATATGAATATATATATATATATTATAATAATATTCATACTTTTATCATAGGTTTTTCTACTGCCTACCCTGATCAAAACTCTGTGCACGCCACTGTACACCCGATATAGTTTTAAATGACAAAATTAAAAAAAATAACATATTATTGATGTCGCTATTCCAAATTCCTGTAATATTAAAAAATCTGTTTCTGAAAAAATTGGAAAATATACTGATTTAGGAAATGAGATTAAAAGAATTTGGCATTCTCAGACTATAAAAATATTACCATTTGTTATTTCGGCTACTGGCATTATACCTAGTTATCTCATTCAAAATGTAGGCTTATTAGATTTGTCAAAGAATCTATATATAAAAATGCAAAAATCAGTCATATTAAGTACATGTAGGGTTACGAAAGATTTTTTAAATATTTATATTGAGGGATCAGTAGGATTATCAGTCCAGTTAGGAGTTCTATAGAGCCGAACCCTCTGATATGAAAATATCTGGAGTCGGTGAATTATTTTCCCATTTGGTTTCTGGTAGGTTGACATGTTGTTCTTGTATTGTTTTGTATTTATTATACTTATATAGTGCAATTGCATAGCGTGGATTGACTAGATGATCATTTGTGAAAAAGTGTGTGGGAAGGGTTAAGTTTTTCCTGTGGGGAAGATTTAACCCGGACATAAAGTCAAAAGAACAATAAGTAAAATAATAGAATGCGTATTAACCATAATAAAGACAAATTTTACCTACAATCTTCCTTCAAAACAGCGTATACACTTCCGGAACAATTTTGCTTGTGGTGGATTCATGTATTCTGGTGGCGTACATCAGGCTTCTATATGTTTCTCCTGTTGCCAAACATTGTAATGTTACAGCTAATCTGAAAATAATAAGAATGGGCACCTGCCATAAATGGGCCAGGGAAATATACCTACATACTTTTCAAACAATAGTTTGAGAATATTGAGAGACACAATTATGACAACGACAATAAATAATATGCATTTGTGGGTACCTGTGCCTTGGCAATTGCACGTCTCATCATGGTATCTTGACGATTTATTAAAGGGGAAACCATCGCCAACAGGTTTTGCAACTGCGCCTCTGGCATTCTCAAATAATTTTTGAATAACTCCGTATCTTGAAAGCGAAGTTCGTTGTCCAACACGTCCAGGGTGCCGTGCTGCTCATGACGGCAGCTCACCATCCACCATCTCCGATCTACTCTGCGACTCATCCCGTTTCTATTCATTATAACTTATAAAAGCGTTAATACGAAGCGTCAATAGCTACAATACGAACAAACGACAACAGAAGACGAGAGAAGACGTCAGATGTCAAAAATACCGCCAACTTTAAAACTGTTTAAAACCAAAATTTTTCGAAAGTCGGCACCATAAATACACCAAACCACCCATGTCGGCACTACCAACCATTGGTTTGTCTATAGCCACCGTCGTTGGTAGTTGGTAGCGCCGTTTTTGGATTGTACCATGAAAAAACAACAAGTTGTACCAACCAACAACGTAGTTGGTGCTACTTGTTTTCAGTTTTCATAGTTGCCATAGAGAAAAAATAATAATATTTTGGGACCGTCAATAAAATGGCAACACCTTTTAAAAATGTCAACTGTCAACAACTGTCAACCGCTGACACCAAAATATGAAAATATTGTGAAAGCAAATGACTGGTTTATTTATGGAAAGCAACAACAGGAAAATTCCCTTTAACAGAGGTAATAGTGGGCAGTGCTATAGAAATCATAGTATTCTGTCACAATACTCAAGAGCAATCAATGGACTTATCGTCATCCTGCAACAGTAGTAAGTAAATATATGTTTTTGTAATATCTATAGAGTAATCGCTTTATGTTGCAGGTATACGTGCCATCCATTTGTTACCTTGAAAAGTTTGCATTCCTGAGGGACCACATTAAATTTAAGGCGACGACCTCCAACATAGAGATGGAAATTGAGTCAAATTTGCAGTGCCTGATTTACAATGGCAGTGAGATTATCTGGGAATTTAAATTATTATTATATATTTAATGAACATGAATGAAGTACATGCATTTAAACAGTATTATCACGATCTACTCTAGGCTGAGTTGGTTAAACAGTATTGTCAAGATCTACTCTAATTGAGTAATCTGAAAGTATGTTGCCCGTCGTATGCTGATGATGCCGTGCTGATTTTTAATGGTATGGAAGATCTACAGTGTCTCGTGTCTAGGATGAACAAATATGTATGAAAAATGAGTTAACGATGAATGTAAGTAAGTTTAAAGTTGAAAGAGAGAGAATGAAAACAGTGCTCAATGTAGTAGGTGGATGAGTTTGTATATCTTGGAAGTATGTTTACGAGAGGTGGGTAAATGCAGATAACTCCATTAATGGAGGACTGAACATCGTTGGTGCTAACAATAAATCGTTCAAAGTCAAAGAAGCGAAGCTAGCAGTTCACAATGGAGTGCTGGTACCTGCCCTGATGTATGGCAGAGAGACATGGAACTGGCAGAGGAAGGATGTAAGTAGACTGAAAGCTGTGGAAATGAGATCCCTGGGAATGTAAGAAAAGTGGAGATCCGCAAAGAATGCAAGGCTGATGTAAGCGTAATGTAATGAGTAACATTAAGAAAGTATGTAAAGCGAATGAATGAGGAAAGGAGTTTAAGAAGAATATATGGCGCAAATGTGAATGGTAGAAGTGGTCGGGGATGCCCGAGAAAGACATGGCTCTACCATGAGGCAAGCAGTGTGTATCAAGACCGAGTTGTTTGGCGGTCCGTCCTCTCTGCCTACCCCTGCAGAGAAACGGTGATGGTTAGTTACTCTGCAACTCTCTTAGTCATGTCAACGCTTTTAATCTTTTTTCAGGATTCGATGGAACATAAGCCAACAGCAATGGACCATCACAATCCTAAACCAACTGCGGCAAGAAAGCCACACAGCCACACAACAACATATGTACGTATTCTGCTCATTTTAATTGAATTTTTGTTGTGCATTTGAACAGCATTATCACAATAATATTATATTTAAATGTTGTGATGCGGGTATGGGTACCGCCGCCCCGGGAACCATTTATTGGATTACCATCACCTCTGCCATAGGTCATTCCAAGTGGATCGCTATGTTTGGTGACTTAGCAAGGGTGCTCGGATTCATGGGGTGAGGTTTGTTCGGATCTTGGCGGCAGATGCGTCTGCCAACCAACTGCATGGCTGGCCCGATCAGGAGAGACTGGTTGAGGAAGTCCTGTAGGCCTCTCCAGCTAGACTCTGGGAGCATTGCCTTGCCTGCAGTGGGAGGGATTTATTCATACGTTCGTCACACTGACACTCTTCATACCTTTTTCCTTCCCACTACTTCCTCGCCTTCGTTTTCCTAAAAAGACTCTCCACACAGCATCCCCACAGATGACGCAGGCCCTGAGGGAAATAATTTTTTTCCTTAACAGGGACTCCTGTGCACAACTAATGTAAAAAAAATATATATATATTTAATAAAACATCTTAAAACTTTTTTCCACTTAATTTATTTCTCACTGTAAACCTTTTCAGCCTTTTATACATATATAGTATTATCACTATCCGAGGTTGATGAAATTTTTGTAATTTATTAACAATTTGTAATCTTTTTTAGGAATCAGGTGGAACGTAGATTAACAGATGCCATATAACATATAACATAATCCTAGACCAGCTCTGGCTAAAAATAGCAGCATAAAGATTCTGGTAATTTTAATTGAATTCTTATTATGCATTTATACAGTATTATCACAATCTGAGATATGCCTGATGCAACACTTGTTGGAAATGGTAAAAATAATCATCTTTTTTTAGGTTTCGGCGAACATTGATTATCAGATCGTATAGAACATAATCCCAGACCATCTATAGCTGATGGGGTGCTAAGCACCCCATCATTTCCACGTCAGTAGGTTCTCTTACTATATAGAATGTAACAAACACAACTATTGCAACATTTGTTGAGAGTATCTTGAATGAAATTGATGAAAAAGATTGATACTTGGCATTGGAAACAAGAAGCAAAGTGTTCCAAGTTTTCGCTGAGGGAGGCCCTTTGATATTTTTAGAAAAACGATAACAATTTTATTTATTTTTGTACATTTATGTATCTTTATAAATTGCTAATTAATATAGCCTGGGTCATTATGAACTTTTTCTTTAATTTTTTTACAATACAAATAACATTCACAATACTGCAATTCATGACAATATCCTGTATCAATGCAACAACTTTACTGAAGGACGCATAGTAACAATACTGTATTTGGAGTTCAATCCACAAAGTTTCCATAGCGATATTTATCACCCTCAAAGGAACTTTAAAGCATACTTTATCTAACCTAAAACTTTTAATTTATTAACACCTTATTGCGCTTTTACAAGGAATTCTACATTTATGGAGTTACAGTATGTGAGTATAAAAACAGTATATCAAGTATGAGAAAATTTATATAGCAGTGACATACATAGCGTAACAGCAAAACATATAAGTACCTGTAATAAAACTCATACAAATAAGAAAAATACTAAAGCTGTGATGGATATTGATTTTATATAATAAGATCTGAACTAGTTAATACAAAGTAAGATAAAAGCAAGTTTACAGGAACTTATATGCCTACAACGTTATACATATATGGTAAAAACCAAATAAAAACAAAAATAAGGATATATCGATTTTTAACATACATCGTAATGTAATATAATATGAGGCAAGATTTAAAAACAGTAGAAAAGTAATGAATTTATCTAATAATTGACACATTCGATTGGAATTATTTGCTTTTCGGAGATTAGCAAATTAAATTACCCAATGAAAATGTCTGTGTATTATAAAATAAATGTATAAAAAAAGGTTATAATTTTTTTATTTTTATTAGGTGCTAAATTTTAAAAATATATAGTTCAATAGGTACCCACTGGGTGGTAAACTCGTTCATTTCAGAAAAGTATTTATTAAAACTTTGTTTCACCACTAATAAGAAATCTCTTGGAATTAGGGCTTTTACAATTATACATAAAACAATACAATATATTCATGAAAATAACGAGAAAGAAAGAGAATTTTAAAAATTTTATCAGCCTTTTTATCGAAGCTCTTTTGCACACACAGAGTTAAACAATTACTCTACATAAATCAGCTCTATTTAATGACAAAAAACGTAAAGAAGCCAGCTTTTATTGTTGAACTAAAACCATAATATGCCCAACTCATTAATTTCCAGTACATAAATATTACTAATGGAATAATGAAAAATTATTGGATTAATTATTCGGAAAAAACCTCATAATTTGACTTGGTTTACGGTGGGTTGTATGTAGTTATTATCTTGACACCGCGTAAAAAGTATGAACAAGTTATTTGACAATATACGGCAAGCATTAACATTTCTTATTGTGTTGAATAATTTTAGAACATTTGTAAACATTAGGCCATGAACATTATTGAAAATATACAAAACATTATGAACATATGAAAAAAATTCATTGCTATGAGTATGCCACTCATAGCAATGAATTTTTTTTATTTTTTTGATACATCGGAATAGGTACATACATAATAATATAAAATAGTAGCAAAAAAAGATCCCACAAAAGCGAAGCCTGTGCTTGGGTATTATATTATGTTTATATTAGACAGTGGCAGTTAAAATAGAATTTTAAAATATCTGTACATAGTAAATATAATGATCAAGATGATTTAAAAGAATTACAGGATTCTACATTTTACAGGAGTTACTGAGAATTTTCTTAAAATTAGTATACACCCATATAAGTACATACACTTGTTCATATTTACATGTATATATATTACCTCGTTTTAAATATAAATATACAGGAAGACATGTAATATTTTAGGAAGTTATAAACAGATAGTACAAATTATAGAAAAAATTTACTCACTTCCAAATTATTTTTTACCCAGCTTTTAACATTTTTCTTATATACATTCAGATTTTGACTCGTGTTGATGGAATTGAACAATTTTGGGGCAATACAGGTGATTTATATGGTGATATGCCATCAATGTTAACAGCAATCAAGCATTTGTCTTCAGGGCCAAAATATGTGATAGCTCTTATTAGTTATTATATTAATAAGTGAAGCAAAAACTTTGTACCCCCATTTTACAAAAATTGCGCAGATAGAGGAGTATGAAATTTCGCACCATTATAGTTTATATAGAGAAGGAGTGCAGAATGCTAATAATTTTTTTAAATTATGCATAAAAAATACATTAAATTTCAATTAATTATGGTTGAATTTAGACCGCTGGGCGACCACTAGTTATATCAATTAGGCCAACACAGCATTGTTTTAATGGGATTTAGTAGAGGCTAATTATAAATTTTTGTATTTAGACATTGGCACCAATTTTCGTTATTTGTTTTTGGGGTGTTATGCCGTGTTGCGTTACCTCCTTCTTTAGCCAATGTTTCGGACAGCGTTAAGTAAGGAGGTAGGGCAACACGGCATAACACCCCAAAAACATATAACGAAAATACCTTTGGCCGTTAAAATCTAAAAACTTATTATTGGCACCAATGGTCACAATGTCGCAATAGTGGGGTATACCATCAATGTTCACTGAATCATGCTATAACAAATGGTGCATTAAACATTCCACAGACAGGTGTGTTCACCTGGAAGTGAATCCTGCCCTGTGCCGTTTGTAATAGCTGCAGATGAGACATTTTTCCTTGTCTAATAATATTATGAAACCATACGTGCAAAATAATGATCCCTGAAAAGTGCATTTTCTTTTGTCGTCTAAGCAGAGTACAATGCATGGTTGAAAATGCCTTTAGAATTTTGGCAAACAAACTCAGTATGCATAAAGTTTAATCCATTTCGTTTGTGCTTCACAGAAGATAAAATAGTAGGAAATTGATGGAGCGAGATCACCAACCTTAGTTGTTATTCAACGTCATATTGCCAGGGAACAGCTCCGGCATCGCTCATAAAGTAATCTCTGAAAAGATCCCTGAAGTGTGAAGCACTTGCTGGAGGTCTGTTTCCTGCCTGGCGTTCAACAATTGATCCTAAGGTTGGTGCTCTCGCTCTGTCGATTTCCACGCATTCTGCTATTTTCTCCTCAAGTAGAAAATTGTGAAGCGCACACACTGTCAACGTAATGCATTCAACTTTATCCACGCCGAGGTTGATTGGAGCTAGGAGAATTCTAAATTTGTTGGCCAAAATCCCAAAGGCATTTTCAACCACACGTCTTGCCCTGCTTAGACGATAATTGAAAATACGTTTTTCAGGGGTCAAACCCTTCTGCGCGTATGGTTTCATAATATTGTCAGATAAGGGAAATGCATCATCTGCAACTATTACAAAAGGCATAGGGCAAGCTTCACTTCCAGGTAAACACCTGTCATGAGGAATATTCAATGTGCCATTTGTTATAGCACGATTCAACGAGCTTTGACGGTATACCCCTCCATCATTATTGCGACCATTGGCGCCAACATCTAGATATAAAAATTTGTAATTGGCATCTACTAATGCCATTAAAACAACACTGTGTTGGCCTTTATAATTGAAATAATAAGATCCATCGCATCTTTTGGCCCTAAAGACAATATGCTTACCATCTAGTGCACCCAAACAATTTGGAAAATTCCATTTTTTGTTAAATTGTTCCGCAATCTCCAACCATTCATCTTCAGTCGAAGGTATCTGAAATGTTAAATAATATTCATAACATTAATTTTACACATAATATTATAGAATGAATATTAACTATAATAATGACAAATTTTACCTTTAAGTAATCTTCCTTTAAAACGGCATACAACGCAGCACACACTTCGGGAACAATTTTACTAATAGTAGATTCATGAATCCTGGTGGCGTACATAAGGCTCCTATACGTTTCTCCTGTTGCCAAGTAACGTAATGTTAGAGCTAATCTGAAAATAATAAGAATGGGTAAGTACCTTTCATAAATGGGCCAAGGAAATAAATATATACAGTACAATATCACTAAGCCAGCACTTCAATAGACCAATATGTCCAATAATCCGGCACCCTCCGCCCGCGCCTCCCGCAATACCTGCATAACACGGGCAGAAAAAAACGGCATATCAAATAAAGATATTATAATTCTTCGAAAAATGCGAGAAAAGGTTTTGCAAGGACTACAAGTTGCACAAAAGCAGACCTCAATCAAGGAGTATTTTAAAACTATGTAATTTCGAGAATGTTACAGTTAATAAAACCTGTCAAACAAGGACACAAATATGTACATACATTATATTCTCTTTATGAAATGCTTTGCTTTTTTTATTATCATTTTTTTCTTTATATAATCCAGTAATCCAAACATTCCAATAATCCGGCACCCTCTGGTTTTTAATAGTGCCGGATTAGTGAGATTGTACTGTATTTATACTTTTCAAGCAATAGATGCTTCTCTGGTTTGAGAATGTTGAGAGGCACAATTATGACAATGACAATAAATAATATACAGATTTTATAGGTACCTGTGCCTTGGCGAAATTGCCTTTCTCATCACGGTATCTTGGCGATTGATTCGAGGAGAAACCATCGCCAATAGTTTCTGAAATTGCGCCTCTGGCATTCTCACATAATTTCTGAAATACACCGGATCTGTATTACGAAGTTCATTGTTTCCAGGATATTTAGCGCGCCGTGTTCGTGATAACGGAGAAGCCACGATTCTCTCCACAACGTCCTATCTATTCTGCGAGTCATTCGCCTTTCTTAAATCACCGCAGCGCAAACTGCCGCCGATGCCAAAGCAATAGCTTTCAAAATCCCGTGTCTATCCGTCCATTATCCGCCTTATAGAAATGTAGACGAACATGACAGATGTCAAAAATGCCGCTATTACCAACCGTATCGTAACCACTACCAACCGAAAATAGAGCACAAGCCGTTTTTCAACCCGATTCCACAATCGGACTGAAAACCTTCATCGTGTAAAGTGGCCATAACTATCGATAACTCATAATTCATCTGATGTATTCTTTATTACATCAAATTAATAAGCTAATTCAGATCAGGAATTATTCGATTTTTCTTTGTTTTCATTATGAACTGCCATGTGTAATCTCAAATGAGATTTCTTACTGCATCTATAATCACACTGACGACAAGAAAATCTTTTTTTTCCAGCGTGAGTCGCCGAGTGACGTTTTAAAGCTGATTTTCTTGGAAATTTATAAGTACATTCACTACATGAAAACGGCTTAATCCCGGTGTGGTTAGACATGTGCAACTTAAGTGTTGTATTCTTACGACACTTATAACCGCACTCGGAACAGGCGAACGATTTAACACCGGTATGAATTGACGAGTGTGCTTTTAAAGTTGATTTTCGCGTGAAAGTAGCATTGCATTCCAAACACGAAAAAGCTTTTACACCTGTATGGCTTATCATATGCAATTTAAGGTTCGAATTCGTCTTGCACGAATAATTACATACGTTACACGAAAATGGTTTTACACCAGAATGAGATAACATGTGTAATTTTAAAGAAGTTTTCAATATGCAAGTGTAATTACATTCTGAACACGAAATAGGTTTATTTTCTTTATGTGTCATCATGTGTACTCTTAGATACGCCTCTGTTATACAGGAATGGCTGCATTCCGTACAAGTAAAAGATTTTATTCCAGAATGTGTTAATAAGTGTACTTTTAAGGAAGATCTTCGTGGAAATGTTTTACTGCACTCATCACATTGAAATGGTTTTACACCTAAATGAGTAGAAACGTGCCGTCTCAAGTTAGATTTACGCGTGAAAGAAATGTTACATTCAGAACACTGGAATGGTTTGTTCCCTGTGTGAGCGAATAAATGTCTTTTTAAATACGATTTCCATCCGCTCGAATAAGTGCAAAATGGACAGGAATACATTTTGGCTCCACTAGGAGAAATTGTTTGCAGATTTAAATCTGAAATAGATGGCACAAAAGGTACAGTGCGAAGAGTACGTGGGTGTTTCTTTACTGCTGTTGGTTGAGGTTCTTTTTTGAACTGTTGGTCACTCGTTGGTTCACTTATGGTTATGTTAGATTGCTTTTTATTCCTCTCTTCAAATGCTGGAAGAAAAAACAATTGATATTACTTCGTTAGGAATACAAAGAGTGAACAAATTATAATAATAAAAAAATGAAATACCTGAAGAATGATTGGAGTTTTTAACACATTCATTTTTTACATCTGAATATTCTATGTCGATTTCTGTATAGAGTGTTGAAGAGAGATCTTTTTTACTTGTCCCCGGTTCGGACTTAACGACATGTTGTTTTGCGTCGACAAGCTCCTTGAGTTTTTCTTTACTGTCGACATTTTGAATATCTTCTGAATATTCGATTTTAATTTCAGGAAAGTTTGAATAAATTTTTGTGTCAAACGATTCATCTTCTTCATCACAACTAGAAGATTCAAGTTCCGTTTTTATTTTAGACATTTTGACTATAAAAATAGTCTAATATGATCAAGCTATTGAAAGTTCAGCTGTCAAGTTTATTTCAGTTACTTTGGTTGTTTTATTATTTTCTTTCTGTTATAAGCGTTGTTTTTTTATTAAGAGGGATATGTTACATAATAAGCATGCTTTAAAAAGCTCTGTTTTAATAGCACTGTTAGATTGTAGTTTAATTTTGAAGGTTTGATAACTTGTAACTTCTCTTTCCGTTATATACTTTGTTTACGACAAAGAAAGATGCTATTTTTATAAAAAGTTCCTACTGCTATCTCCATAGTTATATCTGTAACATTCATTGTTTACAAGAAATACGGAGATGTTATACTTGTATCATGTTCGAGTTGCTGTGAGATCTATTTTATCGTTTTTTCTGCAACATTTGTTGTTTGTAACAAATACGGAAATGTTATATCATGTTCCTGCTACTGTGAGATCCGTTTTTTCAGTAACATTCGTTGTTTATAAGAAATTCATAGAGGTTACATCATGTTGTGCGCACCGTTTTAACGATTTTTTGTAACTTTTTTGTTTATAAGAAATATAAAGATGTTACATCATGTTACGTTTTAACGTTTTTTCTGTCACATTCTTTAATTTTCAGAAATAGGGAGTTATCATTTTATTGTACTGCTAATAAGAGCTCCCTTTTACCCACTCTTTTCGTTACGTTCGTCGTTTATGATGAAGGCGGAGAGGTTATAGCATGGAAGACCATTTAATAATGTGCGCCTCGTTTTACCGTTTCTTTCTCTAACATAAGATGTTATTTAAGAGAATTTGAAGTTAAAATTTCGGTTTAACAACTTTTCTGTTGAACGCATTGTTTTTTAGAAAATAAGGTTATATTATTGCGATATTACCGGTGGGAGCTCCGCGGTTATCTATCGAATGCATTGTTTATGAGAAAGCGGGAGAATACATAAAAGGGATATATCAGTGATATGCCTATAGTTTTCGAATGTTTGTGTTGTATTTTAGAGTTAAAAGTTAATTTCTCGCACACTCTTGACTCTTGACAGATAATACGCAAACGTCAAATGAAAGTCCATAGAAAACATAAATAATGCACTGAATGCACTTCTTACTAGTGATGGACAACTTTCGAATGAGGTTTCGAGAATTATTCGCTTCGAATAATTTATTTAATAGTGATGAACATTTTCAAAAAATAATACCTATTGTGTAATGGACCGAACACATTCGATTATTAGCATTAAGGTTAGTATCAGCACTCCATTACTAACTGATGTATGTTATTTTATGGTGTAATCCCACACTTCCCATATAGTTATACCTATTTACAAGGCTTTGTGTGAATACAGTAAATAATAATAATAAAGTGTAGTATATTTAATAGAACTTGTCAAATCGTTGAGCCTAAAGAAACTGTAGGTATCAGTGTACCTACATGGTTCATGAACGAGCTTATTTAATATATTGACACAATGCCCGCTCGAACTTCTGCAGCGCCCCCTAAATGTTATAAATTTTAAAACGCCCCCCAAGACCTCCAAAACGCCCCCCAGACCTCCAAAACGCCCACAAGGGGGCGCTGGCGCCCCTTTTAAGAATCACTAATCTAAACGAAAATATTTAAAAGACCCAGTAAAATAGAAAAAGATGCCGTTCGCAACTGGGACATGAACTCAGAACCTCTCGTCTAACCGGGACGGGTGCCTTCACCAATTCGGCCATTGCCACTTTCCGTCATAATTGTCAATCTCATATTTCAAATTTTAGAATCAACAATAATTATCTTCGACTAATTTTTCCGTATTAAATTTTTTCATTGGAAACAATCGTTGCCACTGGAGCGACAGCGCAATTTTAAACTTTTTTCTCCGATTGCTTGACATTTTTTGGTGATCGTTTTGAATATTTACCGCCCAAATTAAAAAAAAATCATGCCACCGAACTTTCATATGGAGACATACAAACTGATTATAGATCTGTATAGCCAATGAATTCACCCATCTTTTGTCGATTATCACATATTCGTAGGATTTATTAAAAAAATATGATAAAATTGTAAACTTCTTCTTAATTACTTACAAATAAGGGAAAATTTGCAAAAATTGGCAGCAAAGCAATCCGAAGTATTTTAAATAGTGCCATATTGTGGCAAAAAGCGTTTTAATGGAACTGGTTTGTAACCTAGATGGTCTCAGACAAATATATCTGATTTTATTTTTCACCTTTTTATAAAAGTCTAAATGAATATTCAATTTTTAATAAGAACATCTCTTTTTATAAAAAGAAAACGGTCGCAACCGGGACCGTTTTTTTATTTTCTGTGACTTGTTCTCTGTCATATTTTCGTTTAGATTATTATTATCATCCTCTTCTTCGATGTTTTTTTACATTATTGCTACATTGGAAGAATCTTCAGGCAATCATATTAGACAGAACACTGATACTTCTCCTCGGTTGTTCGATATCACCACTGTCCGAAAGGTTGTGCTCTGTACAAATAATAAATGTAGGAATTTTATGGTTTGCTTGCTAAAAATGAGATTCCCACGGGTACGAGTTGTTATGGATGTTTTTTACGAACACTGAAGATATAGATCACTAGAACTTTCTTATTACACCATTTTAACTTAGTGTAGGTACCTACATTTTTGAAGTGAAAACCTCTTTAGCGCCGTTGTGATTTGAAACTCGAAACGAGATGAAACGGAAACGAGCTATATTAAAAAGAGACAAATACATACATCTATAGGATTCTGCGAGAGAATGAGATAGACTAATCGGCGTCCTCTTTGCGCGGTGTTTCATAGCCTCCCAACTCTTGTTTTCTGAAGGTTTCACTTCTACTGCGTGTGAACTGCACACTCAGTTCTTATTTATATTAGATATGATGATAGATTCTCCTGTCTTAACAAACAGATTGCAATCTTTAGAGCACAGGCGATGGGTGTGAATCATTGACCTAGTATACCCGTGAATGCTGTCCTTATTCTACCGGTATTAAAATGAAAAATGCTCCGAGGAACTAGCGACATTTATTCCTTCGGCACCGGTGCACAGTTGACATTTGTCACATGAGAACGGTCGTTTCTGAGTCGTTTTGGAGTTCAGCAGCTCGGCTGTGGAACGATTTGCCAGCCTCTGTGTCTCCTCCCTATGGGTGACTCGTCTCTTCAAGGCCCAGGAACCTTTCCACAAAAAGACCCCCAACACATCATCCCCAAAGTTGACATAAGCCTTGAGGGAAATTATTTTCTTCAGGTCCTCCTGTATGGAGTTGATATAAGAAAATTACAATAAATTAGATGAACACGGGAGACATCTGACATAACTGTCATTGTGTGGAAGGTATTTTTAAGGAAAGGAAGGTGAGGAACTTTGGGAAAGGAAAAAGGTACGAGAAGTGGATGGGTCAGTGTTTCCAGGAGTGACGGACGTATGATCCATCCCTCCCACCAGGCAACATGTTGAGAGAGAGCGGCTGGAAAGGTCAGAAGGCCCCCTGAACCAGTGTCTTCATCCGGCCCGCCACGCAATAGTCGGGCAGACGCATCCGCTGTCAAGACACGCAAAAACATCACCCCATGAACATGGGCGCCCCTGCTAAGCCACCAAACGTATCCGCCTCTCCAATTTTCATTATTTTTAGAAAATAATCACACATTTTCAAACACCAACATTTTTTTGAACAAAACTAACTAACCATCATGCCGTTTCTCCGCTAGAGTATGCAGAGAGGATAAACCGCCAAACAACTCGGTATCGGCACACTTGCTTCAGTCACATTCATACATTGTCTCATACATACCTACCCTTCAATCTATTATTCTGACTTTTGACACGATGAGAATCAACTTGATTCTGCAATGTTTTCCTTGGGCGTCCCCAACTTTTTGTACCATTTCCATTCGCGTTATATACAATATTCACATTACACTTCTTTCTTTGTTCATCCGCTCTACATGCCCAAACCTTAAACTGTAGCAGAAATATGTTAACCTTATTTGATGACATCTCATTTCTAGGGAATTTTTACTTCACTGGTTTCGCTTCACTTGGCAAACTGTTGCAAGTTGATGAAAAAAAACAACTAAATCTTCAATCATTCTTGTTGTTGTCTTGTGTATACTGTGATTGGAAACTCGTGGTAAACACTAACCAAATAACTCACCATCACGCTGTTTCCCAGCAGTATATAATGCAGTTCTTGTTTTTTTTTAATATTAAAATTACAGTGAAAATAAAGAGTTAACAAAATACAGGTTACGTAAAATATAAGAAACTAAAAATAGGTTACAAAAATATAAGAGGTGACAAAATGCTGAAGAGCTATTCTCTAAGAGATCGTTCTCCCGCGAGATGTACTGTCAGATTTGTGTGATTTTCTACAGTTGATAAATGAATAAATAATCATGCATACTTGCAGGAATTCGTGTTTAAAACGACCCAAACTAAAATACGTGACAGCTCACAGCTGAGATTTTGACATCTGCCCATAGAAAAAGCAAATAACTGCCGTAAAAAATCACACAAATCTGACAACAATTATCGCGGGAGAACGATCTCTTATCACAAATTTTAGGGAATAGCCTTTCAGGTAACATAAAATATAAGAAATTAAATATAGGATTCATAAAATATAAGAAACTAAATACACGTTACAAAAATGTGTGAGTTGACAAAATATGGTAAAATAAATAACGATCAATAATAACAAAAATAAAGGTAACGTAAATATAAGAAACTAAATACAGGTTACATAAAATATACGAGTTGAAATAAGGTAACATAAAATATAAGAAACTAAATATTGAATACAAAAATATGAGTTGACAAAATACAAGAAACATAAAATATAAGAAACATAGAAACATAAAATATAAATTAGGTTACATAAAATATAAAGCATAAGAGTTGACGAAATAAAGGTAACATAAAATATAAGTAACAAAAAATGAGTTACAAAAAATACAAGTGTTTACAAAATACAGGTAACATAAAATATAAGAAACTAAATACAGGTTAAGTACATAAAATATAATAAAATACAAGTAAAATAAGATATAAGAAACAAAATACAGGAGTTGTGTATAAAACATAAGAGTTGACATAATACAGGAAACGTGGCTAACATAAAATATAAGAAACATAATATAGGTTACATAAAATACACGAGTTGAAACAAAATAGGTAAAATAGAATGTAAGTTGAGAGGGAATAAATAACCAGACAGAATCGGAAATATGTCATATTTAAATCAAATTTTAGACGTATTGACTCTTTTCCACAAAAAAATTATAAATTGATTTCGAAAGACTGTTCTTTTATCTAGTGAAGCTATTTTTAAATTGTGAGAAAATATGTTTATTTTTAGTACAATAAAGTATTACCGTAGGTCGTTGACAGATTTGTTAAATTTTCAAACAAAATTTTGTATTACACAACATATATTTCAAATCACATAAACATGCAGTAAAATAAATCAATACATTATTTGGGAAAGCTACTTTTCAGGATTTTAATTTTAGTTTAATATACTTCAAATACTTCAGTTTGTCTATTTATTTACGGTCTTACAAACTAATATATTTAGAAAAAAAAATTACATTCTTATTTTGGTTAGCCATTATTGAAATATTATAAATACTTATGATCGAAAAGTATTTGCGAAAAGTACATATTTTTAATTGTTTTATCATCATTAGTTTTTTTGAATGTGGGTATTTATCAAATAAAATTTGGAACGAAATAAAATCGATGTTGAGTTATTCCGAATTTCTTACATATCTCCCTTAAACATTTGAAGTTTTTAAGGCTCTTAAAAAAATATGTTATTTTTGAAGATAATATCTAGATACGTTACACGCCGAAACGCAAATTATATGAAATTCCCTCGATAAAAAAATCGTAAAGTATGCTTCGAAAATAGTTAAAAACAAGTCTTTTTCTATTATTTTACAAGTGATATTTAAGATGCCTTCCACGAGATATTTGCTCTATTTTAAACGAGTCATGTTTTATTAAGCATTTTTGCAATTTTCGCTTCAATTTTATCATTTAAAATATTGGCGCGCTCTGTCCAACATTCGTAATTACATATCTCTCCATCCTCTTCTTTTGAAGCGGGGAAACGCCGCCTTAAAATGCTGGTATGGAGAAAAATTAATCTTTCTCATCGGAACCGCCCTGTACCCTGTTGCAAGGGTACAATCGCAAGATCATCGTTCGACGAAATTTAAATTCTCGGCCGCTGGTTAATGACTCTTATTTCTTAACTAAAATGCAAATACATATATCGAAAGTCAAAAAATTCAATTTCAATTATTATTCGCATGACAGCTGTGTCGCCCTTGAAAGACGTCATCATACATAAACCAAACCACACGACATCACTAAACATAGTACCCTTTACACACAGAGTTCGGAGCGGGACGTGCCCCGCGCCACTTCAGGCCGCCGCACAGAAAAGTAAAGCCCGAAAGTAAGATAACGGTTTACAGCGCAGTTCACTGTGAGACTTTTCTGCGCGGCGGCCTGAATTGGCGCGGGGCACGTCCCGCTCCGAACTCTGTGTGTAAAGGGTACTTATGAGTGTGCAACATTCAAGCGGATTACTTGTATAATTTTCCTTATTCCTACACCATTGTTTGTGTGGGTAGGAACTGAATCCGTAATTAGTATTGATTTGCGTAGGTTAGTGTTAAATTAAAATTCATTGTTCAAACGTGAAGAATTAATGCGGCAAACGGTGTGTTGCGTCCTCTCTACAGCTCAGTGATAAGGAAAGCCGAGCTCAGTATCAACACAAAGATGGCAGTGTTCAAACGGTATATCACCCGACGCTCACCTACGGCCACCAGATATGGGTGCTAAGCGAACGAAGATTTCTGTACATGAGGGAGTATGGCTATTATCCGTGGCTCTATCCTACCGACTTTCTTTTGGGTATGCTCGGAATGAACCATCTCCGGGTCAGAAGGGATGTACACATTGCTACGCATTTCTTCAGATTGATCCGCGGATGGTTTGAAAACTCAGCTATCATGGAGAGCGTTCATTTCTATGTTCCCGATGGGTATCTTCGCCACCGACAGCATAGACTGTTCTATCTTCCTGCCTGCAGGACTAACTTGCCAATGGTCATGCCGGTCGGGAGAGCAATTTTACTGTTAAACAGAATTAATTCGGATATCGACATATTTAGCGTTAGTGAAGCTGCCTTTAAAAGGCAAGCTCTATAAATTCTTGAATAGTTCGTATGTTTAAGTGATTGTAATACTCTTACAAATGTATTTTGAAAACGGATTAAAATGTAATATTTTGTAATGTTTTTGAGATAATAAATAAATTGAATTGAAACGTGCTCTAGAGTACAAGCTGCCGAAATGATGTACTTGAGAGGAGTGGCAGGGGTTACGAAATGGGATCATTTAAGAAACTCGACGATCCGAGACGATCTAAACATTGAACCACTGCTACTCTTCATAGAAAAATCGCAACTGAGGTGGCTTGGACATGTACTAAGAATGCCTGATGACCGAATTCCGAGGAAGATACTATGTGCGATTCCAGAGGTAGACGTCCAGTGGGCCGCCCCAGACACAGCTGGGCGAGGCAACTCCAGAAACTGTGTGATGAGAGGATGGGACTGCCACGGACGAAGGCCGAACAGTCAGCACAAGACAGGGACGTATGGAGGAGCTTTGTCGATGCAATGGGTCCCCGACCCGAAAAGGATAAGGGGACGAAAATGATGATGATGTTCAAATGTGACTCACATCCTGTCAATAAATTTAATTATGATTCGGAGAAAGAAAAATGGAAACATCAATGTTTTCCTCAATTTTGTTATTAGCAGGTTGAGAGGTAAGGCTCTTGACTACGAATCCACAAGTGGCGGGTCCGAATCACGACTTACGAAGTAAACTTTCTTTAGTTAATTTATTTTGAAATATGTGAACAGAAGAGGCAGAAATTGATGCTATTTTGTCTTTTCTGTTCGCATTCTGTTTGAGAATAACATAAATTCAATTTTTTTTACTTGGACTCTGTCGCGTTTGTCAAACTGTGTGTTTTGTTTACGTGAATACATTAGGGGCCATCCATAAATTACGTCACACAAATTTCATGACTTTTTGACCCCCCCCCTGTGACATTTGTAAGACCCCCTCCCCCCTAGAATTTCATGATTTTTTGACCCCCCCATACCCCTTGCCACACTTCTCTACTCCCCCCCCTTAAGGTGTGACGTAATTTATGGATGGCCCCTTACAAGAGTCCCATCTGGTCCCGCCTGGAGCCAGTGAGACTATGGCATCCCCATTTGGGGGATGTTGTGAGGCTGAAGGTAAGTGAGCAAGGAAAGGAGATGGGGAGAGAGGAAATTGGGTAAATATCTGGCTAGTCAGATCTAGTCACCAAACACGGCTAAAGCCATTTCAAGCGAAGTTCCAATTCTGAATGGTGGTCTTACCCCAGGGCGTTACTGAGAGTATTTTCCTTTACTATATATTATTTTTAATGAATTAATTGTGAAATAACACAAATCAATCTAACAAAATTTATTTGCCCATGCCGGGATACGATCCCGTGACCCTTGAGACCGTCAGAAGAATATACAACATTTTTATTGTTTGTTCGTGGACTTAGCAAAAACTTTCGCCTGCGGCGCTTTCTTCCCATGCGCTAAAGTTAAGATAATAGCGATCTTCACTCTACATGTTAGTATTGTAATCAGGGTGACAGCAGTTGATCCCCCGATGGTGTGCCCCTGATATGATATTTTTTATAAAATTATAATTTTTGTATATTATTTACCATTTAAAATCGACTTCAAAAATATCTCACCACATTGGGAGGATGTATTCATACGTCCACTCCAGATTCCTCAACGGATACCAGTCACTTTTACGATTGTGTACTGCGAGAAAAGGCTATAAACAATTTTTTGTTTAAGGCCGCACTCTTGAAACGCACAGCGCTGAAAAAGAAGAAGATGGAGAGATATGTAATTACGAGTGTTGGACAGAGCGCGCTAATATGTTTAGTCGTCCGAGCTCTTCAAACATTTAAGCAACACTATTGATGACCTCTTGCCCCGCTTCCCTACGGCAGAGTTTGTGGTCCTGGGGGACTTCAATGTTCATAACGAACCTTGGTTGAAGTTCTCGGAATCAACAGACTCGGCTGGACGACAAGCGGAGTCCTTTGCCCTTTGCCACGGACTGGAGCAAATGGTTCAGGAGCCTACAAGGGTTCCTGATGTCGAGTCTCACCGCTCTAATCTGTTAGACCTGTTTTTAACCACTGTGCCACACGGTTACAAGATTGACGTCACAGCGCCTTTAGGATCGTCGGACCACTGCCTGGTGACGTCATCAATCCCCGTAACCTTCAGACCGCCAAACGAGAGGCTGAAAAGAAAAGTGTGGCACTATAGGTCTGCAGATTGGTTCGGTCTGCGGGCACATTTTAATGCTTTCCGTGGTCAGCTGTCTGTTTTCGGACTTCGGATCCCTCAAGATGTGCCCAGGAAATTGGTGAAGTCATCACGTCCGCGATGGATGGCTTCATCCAATCCACTATTAAGGAAACTGGTGTGGGCTCAAAGCCGTGGTTCAGTCGACAATGCTCTGAAGCAGTGCGACGAAAAAACGCGGCTTACCGAGCCTACAACACATCTCGAACGTCCGAAAACAGAATATTATACAACCAAATTGCAAAGGAAAGTAAGAGAATCATCAATAGGTCGAAATTCGAGCACGACCTGCAGGTCAGCAGAAAGCTGGCTGCCTGCCCGCATGGTAGCAGAGCGTTCTGGTCGCTTGCGGGCTCTATAGGTCGCAATTTCTGCAAACCCAGTCTGCCACCTCTTACCAGACCTGACGGCTCTCTAGCAAATACCGCCGCCGAAAAGGCTAACTTATTAGGCAAAATGTTCGCGGAAAACTCGACCCTCGATGACCAAGGTGCTATCCCGCCGTCGGTTCCCCACTGCGGTTTTCGTATGAAAAAGCTGAGGATTCGGCATCGGGATGTACTCCAAGTCTTACGAGGGCTTGATGTTAATAAAGCTAGTGGGCCTGACGGAATACCTGCCCTGGTATTGAAGAGGTGTGCTGCAGAAATAGCTCCAATTTTGACGAAGCTTTTCAAAATGTCCCTGAAGTCTGGGTCTGTGCCCTCTGGTTGGAAAAAAGCGATCATTCACCCTATTCCAAAGAAAGGTGACCGCTCTAACCCGGCCAACTACCGCCCCATAGCGATCACATCTGTTCTGTCAAAAGTGATGGAACGTGTGGTCAACGACAAACTACTCACATACCTCGAGAAGAACAAAATTATTAACGACCGTCAATACGGATTCCGGCGGAACCGCTCGTGCGGTGATCTTCTCGCGTATGTGACACATGTTTGGGGGCGGTGCCTGGAACGCTTTGGTGAGACCCAAACCGTTGCACTGGATATTTCCAAGGCCTTTGACCGGGTTTGGCACCGAGGGCTTGTCAACAAACTGCCTTCTTACGGACTTCCCGCTTCCTTGTGTACGTGGATTGCCGACTTTTTGAGGGAGAGGTCGATTCAGGCGGTTGCTGATGGTTTCACCTCTTCCTCGCATTCGATAAATGCTGGCGTCCCACAGGGATCGGTTCTGTCTCCGACTTTGTTTCTGTTGCACATCAATGACCTCTTGACATGTGCACCGATTCATTGTTACGCGGATGACAGTACAGTCCATGATAGCTTTTTGTTTGACAAGCCTCCAAAGGGCTCACAAATCCCAATGGCTCGGAGGGCTTTGAAACAAAGAATGGACGGTTACCTCGAGAGTGTTTTCTCTTGGGGTAAGAATAACCTCATCGAATTTAATGTTTCAAAGACCCAATCATGTCTGATTACGTCTAAAAGGGATCGGAATGATAATCTAGTCTCCTTCAACGGAAGCAATCTACCGAACAAGCCTTCCATTGATATGCTTGGTGTAACTCTAAGTGACCAGCTCAGGTACGGGGGCTCCATCGAGGCCAGAGTTAAGTTAGCCTCTCAGAAACTGGGCGTACTGTACAGGGCCCGCAGATACTTTAATAGTACACAACTGCTAACCCTGTACAAATCGCAAGTGCGCCCCACGGTTGAATTTGGCAGCCACCTCTGGTCTGGAGTCCCAAAATACCTGAAAAAAACCCTCGACTCTGTGCAGAAACGGGCGGTCCGTTTGATAGATTCTCCTAACTTAACAAATGGACTGCAATCTTTAGAGCACAGGCGTCAGGTGGGAATGCTGTCCTTGTTCTACCGGTATTACAATGGAAGATGCTCCGAGGAACTAGCGTCACTGATCCCCTCGGCACCGGTGCATAGTCGGGAAACACGCCAAACACGCGCTCAACATTTGTACACGGTTGACATTAGTCACATGAGAACGGGTCGTTTCTACGACTCGTTCTTGAGTTCAACAGCCCGGCTGTGGAACGATTTGCCGACTTCTGTGTTTCCTCCCTCCTACAATATGGGTCTCTTCAAGACCCATGTTCACTCCTTCCTCTCCTCAACAGCACCCTCCACACAGCATCTTCAAAGATGACATAGGCCCTGAGGGAAATTATTTCCCTCAGGGCCTCCTGTGTGGAGTTAATATAAAAAAAAAATTTAAAAAAAAGTCGTAGAATAGCAGCGAAAATTGCGAAAAAACTTAATAAAACATGACTCATTTAAAATAGAGAAAAAATCTCATGGAACGTATCTTAAGTATCATTTAAAGAAACATTGTGAATTTTTTCACAAATATAACTTGTAAAATAAAAGAAATAGACTTGTTTAAAATAATTTTCGGAGCATACTTTGCGATTTTTTTCTATCGAGGGAATTTCATATAATTTGCGTTTCAGCGTGGAACGTATCTAGATATTATCTTCAAAAATAACATATATTTTTTTAAGAGCTTAAAAACTTCAAATGTTTAAGGGAGATATGTAAGAAATCGGTCGAAATACGAATAGTAGACCCTTAACACCAATTTTCCGAATGATTTTTCATACACCATGTACAAACGATTCTATTGACAATCACCACAAAAAAATATGACAATCAATTTGTAGAGGCTTTTTTTACAGCAAATTTAGCTAAAAACGTGGTACTCTTAAGATTTTCTTGTTGCCAAACTGACAACAAAAAACAGAAATGTCCTTGACGCTTAGGAATCAGGAATTGATTTGTTACTAAGATTTCTGAAAGAATTATTTAATTAATTTGTAAAAGAGGTAACGAGAATTATATATACATTTTTCGTAATCTTAAGATATAAAAATAAATGTTTATTTGTTTGTTCCTTATGCGATCCTAAACCGTTCATCGGATTGCGATGAAACTTTGGTGAATTGTTGTGTGCACGCCCGCGAAGGCTTCCATACATAATTTATTTATTTATTTATTTAAAATTTACGGCACAAAGTGCCATTTACAAGCTTGTGTATATTTAATTACAGTCGTAGTACATTATACAGGCATTAAAAATAAACAATAATATCAAAAACTCATTATGTAGTGACCTAGTTAACGTATAATTGGCTGAAATGTTCGATCAGTACAATCTTATATTTCAGTATGGAAATATTAAAAATTTCCAATGGTGTGTAATCTATTTACAACTGAATTGGAGCCTGATACCGACATGTAGTTGTCACAATAAAACAAACCTGGGTTCCCTAGTTTGTTTTATTGTGATGTAATAATGTAGGGGTGTGAAATTATTTCCTGTACCATTCATCCGATTCAATTATGAAGGACTAATTGTACCTAAGCATACAAATAAATATTTTTTTTTAATTGCCGGCAACCCGGGCGTTTATTACAGTAACAATATAATACAAGAAAAGTCTGTAACCCGTCTCACTAGACGATGTCTGTTCTGAGACGGACAAAGATCGTTAAATTACATGATTCCCAGTTGTTTAAATGTGTTACCGGCAGAAATTAAAAACTGTCCCCAAAACAAACGATTGATGATTTTACTGAAGACTTGGCTTACTGAAAAAATTAACTTGTATTAGCTTACAATGACATATTATTCTAAAGACTTTAAAATTGTTTTTTATATTTCTGTAAAATTTTTAATGTTTATTTTATAAAATTGTAAAAATGTAACTTTTAACTCATTATAATAAGATTTTTAAATGTAAAGAGCCCGTTAGACAAACTGCTAAAAAGCAGTTTATCGGTAAAAAAAAAACATTGCGATAACTTATTACTATAACTACATTAACTAGTAATAATTAACTACGTAACTTAGGTACGTTGCTAGTTAATAACTTAATGTTTTAACTTATTGAGAATTTTTAGGCCATTTGCCAAGCTAGAGTACCTATACACAATCAACTGCACTACAAGAACAAAGATGGCAGAAACGCTCTTTTAGGTTTGATTTCGGGATAAGGGAGGGGTCTCTGAAAATTGTCAAAAACTAACGGAGTCCATGCTCAAAGAGTAAAAGCAGTTATTGAAGCCATAAGGGGAGATATTTCCTATTAATTTGCATAATTCTTGTTGTATAATTATGTAAAAGTATTCTTTTACAAGCAATAAATGGTTTTACCGTACCTAATAATTGACAATTATTCCAATGGGCCATCCATAAATTACGTCACACGAATTTCATAATTTTTTGACCCCCCCCCCCCCGTCCCTGTCACATACCGTCACATTTGTGAGACCCCGTCCCCTCTAGTGTGACGTCACAAATTTAGAAATTATACATCTAAAAATTTTTTGCGTTTTAATAATTTAGATTTTTACATGTGACGTCACGGAGCTGATGATCCCCCATACCCTTTGTCGCACAATATTACACTTCTCTACTCCCCCCCCCCTTAAGCCGCCGCTATTCGAATTTCGACGGATTTCTTAAACATTTGAAGGTTTTAAGCTCTTAAAAAAATATATGTTATTTTTGAAGATAATATCTAGATACGTTCCACGCCGAAACGCAAATTATATGAAATTACCTCGATAGAAAAAAATCGCAAAGTATGCTCCGAAAATTATTAAAAACAAGTCTATTTCTATTATTTTACAAGTTATATTTGTGAAAAAATTCACAATGTTTCTTTAAATGATACTTAAAATACCTTCCACGAGATTTTTGCTCTATTTTAAACGAGTCATGTTTTATTAAGCATTTTCGCTTCAAATTTATCACTTAAAATATTAGCGCGCTCTGTCCAACATTCGTAATTACATATCTCTCCATTTTCTTCTTTTCGAGAGCGGTTACGGGGCCTTAAGGTGTGACGTAATTTATGGATGGCCCCTAATTTGCAAGATACTGTATATTTTGTGTAAGTAGATATACCGTATTTTCCTCCCAATATTGTCTTCCAGTGATTAAATATTACAATTTGAGGTTTTTCTCATCAATTTAAAATATAAATTCAAATAAATTGACGTCAATAAAATGAAGTCATTAAAATATGCAAATGAATAGTCTGATAGTGATGCAGTCTGGTCGTGTTCAATGAGTCACCATCGTGGTTTTCCTGAAACCAGTTGGAGCTAGCGCGTCTGTCTGGACTACAAATTTGATATATTTAAATCACTGAAACAAAGGTTATTTTTTGTTGCGATTTCCTTACATTGGTGCATTCTCTAAACGGGGGCGAGCAACCATCGATGCTAAAAACAAGTGGTATTTTCGACGATTTATTTGTATTTGTCCTACCTGTGTTTTAATTAAAATCTTTAATTAACATCTTTAAACCGGAATTGTGACTGCCCATGCCTAGAACAAGTAAATATTATCAAATATTTAGGATTAACCTTTGATACACACCTAAATTGGAAGCAACATATACATAACACTACAAACAAAATCCGCAAATCTATATACTTCTTAAAAACAAACACGCAATTTCCTTGACTTAAAACTTTTAAAAACAGTGTGCCAATCTCACATCGAATACGGAATTTTAGCTTGGGGTAATGCTTATTCCAGTGCCCTCGACCCCATCATTAAAGCACAAAAACTAATCATAAAAATAATTCTTAAACTGCCTCTTACTACCAGCACTGATACGATCTTCAATACTTTCAACGTTATGGACATTAAACAACTCTACGCAAGATCCATATTAGTTAATTTACACAAAAACAACAAAACATCATACAAAGCAACACAAACAATGCACAATACCCGAGCCAAAAACAAAGAACTTCTGCAAACTCCTTTTTCCAAAACTACCTTTGGACAAAGACATTTCAAATACATAGCTTGCAAACTATACAATACACTACCAGTTACGATCAGACAAACTGAATCCTTGACAAAAGTCAAACAAGACGTAAAGAAATGGATTATAAGTATTGGACGCCACACTACTGCAAACATCTGTAAAATAAATCATACATAGACAGAAAACAATTTGCATACGACCTAATCAATGTAAAATAATTGAAAAAATAGAATCATGTCAATTTTAATTCCACAAATAGATTTGACAGGATTTACTGTTCACTGGACATCATCTCTTCCTTCATTTATATAACTCTCTTTACGGATAAAAAGTAAAGTTCTTCTAGTTTATACAGTTTTTTTTTTAGTTTTTTCTAAAGTTCTTTTAGTTTATACAGTTACGGATCTTTAACATGTTTTTTTCTTATTACTAACCTATTATCTATGTAAACTAAGTAATTATTTGTAAAGTGTACGTACAAGAATAGAAATAAATAAATAAATAAAGTATTTACCCACACTTCAATCATATTTTTATTTCTATTGTTTTCAATTGAATATGTATGTAACTTAAAGTATTCCTGTAATTTCAAATATGTACCTCTAAGCCTGTCTCGACACAGGTATACCCTAGTGAGACAGGCATCAATTAAAAACAATGTAAAACCCAATGTATATAGATTAATAAAATAAAATAAAAATAAAGAAAATAGATGTGCTGTGAAAATTTGTCGAGAGACAGTTTCACCAGCCAAAAATGTGCATAATATTCATTGTTTGCTTATCGTCACGAATATAGGTGATAGACATAAAAATCAGAGCACAGAACAATCTTCACACAGAAGAAGAAGTACCGCACAATTTAAAGACAATTACTCATACGAAGTAGTCTGACAAAGAACAATGAGGATCCAGCGGAAATCAGAAGGAGAATCACAGCAGCCAACAAAACATTCTTCTCTTTGCTCCCAGTGTTTAAGTCACGTAGCGTCCACAGAAAAACCAAAATAACCATATACAAGACCATTGTTAGAACTGTACTGGCATATGGATGTGAGGCGCTGACACTGACAGAAAGATGGCTGAAATGCTAGATAGTTTTGAAAGAAAAGTGCTGAGAAGAATATGTGGACCCGTGAAAGAGGGTGAACAGTGGCGCATCCGGCACAACAAAGAACTGTACGATATATATCAGGACCCTAACATCTCAGCCCACATGAGACTCCTCAGGTTAAGATGGGCTGGACATGTACAGAGAATGCCGGATACACGCGTCCCAAAAAGAATTTTGACTGGACACCCAGGTGGAAAGAGAAAAGTGGGAAGACCCAGACTGAGGAAGAAAAGTGGGAAGACGAGGTGAGAGGGGATGCAGCACAGCTTCTCCAGATAACGAACTGGAAGTCAGCCGCTGAGGACAGGAGGAGTTGGAGGCGAATGTTGCGGGAGGCCAAGGCTCGATATGGGCTGTGGCGCCATCGGAGAGAGAGAGACATAAAAATCGCTTGGCAAACGGTGTCAGAAAACGTTAGAATTCAAGAAGAAATTTGGCTTATTTTTTACACTTGTACAGATAGTTAACAGATAGTTAATAAACGCTAGAAATATTTCGATTCTCGTGCCTTCAAATTTTAAAATCGAGCGTCTTATTTGCACGAGGCAAGTAAGCGAAAAAGTGGTTTTTATTTATTTTGTGCATAATTTTATAAAAATGAAAAAAAGTTTAAGCAAACAAAACATCAAAAATAGTCTTAGCCAAAAAGGGGTATTTTTAAAAAATTGTTTCTTATATTATAACTTCATAATTAAGTCAATGCAAAAACATTTTTTAAATGGTTTACGCTTATATTTTTTGTTATGTAAATAATATTTTTATTGTAATTCCAATACAAAGAAAAGCTAGTAAAAGCTTCAATTTATCCGTAACATATTTTTTGATGTTCATAATGTAAATCGATTCGTCAAAAAGATTAATCTAAATAGTATCTAAACAGGATTTCACGTATACCGTAGTGGGATGCCATAGTGGGAACCTGACGCATCAATCAACTTGGCTATTAAACGAGCTATCTCTTAATTACTGTGGTATAAAACTATTGAGATAATTTTATTAGAACATGTCTTTAAATAAGAAAGTAGATTCAGAATATTTATAATAATGCCTACAGACATTGCAAAACCTGTTTTGAGGCCCGGTCGCTGATAGTGCGCTGCCAATACATGATTGGAGGTCAGAGATCATCCGTGCAATCTTTGAAGGGGACGGCAACTATCAATATACCATTTATTTATTTTATCAGGATCTCTATAAAACAGTTATACACCAGAATATTACGAAGAAGATTACAAAATTAAAAAAAAAGTGTATGGGGGCAGTTTCACTATCTTGTGACGTATGTCAGAAGAAAGTTACTGAATTCTCTGTAGGTGACATTGAAGATGTCGATGCTCAATACAGATTCATTTAGCAGTTGAATTGCTTTGTTTAATGGCGCATTTTGACAGGAAGAAGTTCTCGCTTTCGGGGCATAAAAAGTGCGTGGGATCTCCCACGAGTGTACGCGTTAGGTATATATAGGTAAATCTCCTTCAACATGGGCGGATTCAGTACAATGCCGGAGATTAGCTTAAAAAAGCGCTTACCTAAAAATATTTGTCGGCGGGCTTCTAATGTGATAAAATCGAGCATTCCTGATAAAAATAACGATGGAAACAGGAATGGGTAGTACCTATGTATATTCCCTCATATGCAGGTAACTGAACTTTTTTGAACTCTTTATATTTCTAGGAAATGGTTTTGTTCAGAGGGAGCCCAAATAATGGAGCTATATTCCAAAATGCTGCGGATAAGTGCTTCATATTTACATTTTCTCATATAAGAGTAGAAAACATAGGAGGGCGCTCTGTTGTTCAAATGGCAATAGGTACTAAACGTATAACTTATGGTGGAAATGTAAAGCTGTGTAACCTAAATTTTGTAACCTAAAGTGAAAAAAATGTTTTTTCATTGCAATTTAGATACCCACTGATCCCAATATTAAAATTGCATGTAGGTATATTATCCCTTTGTTAACATAATGAAGAATAACGATATTGTAATCTATACTAATATTATAAATGCGAAACAGCTCGAGTTTGTTTATTACGCTTTCACGCATTAGCCAATAAAAATACTTTAAAAATTCTTTCACCAATATAAAGCTAAATTATATGCGAAGACTACAGGCTGTATATGATGGTAAGCTCTGGCGTTCTGAAATTATAAATATTAAAATATTATATTTATTATACCTTTTCTGTCGCTAACAAAGGCGAGTTATTGCTAACGTCAGAAAACAAATCGTTGCCGTGGAAACGATGTTGATTTTTTTTTTTATTTCAGGCGTAATAGTTAATATCTATCTATCTGTAATAAATAAAAATGAATCTTGGAAATGTTGGTACCTACGCGCGTAACTTCCGAACGACTGGACCAAATTGAATAATTCTTTTTTTTTACTACCGGTGAGCTCTGGCATTATGAAATTTAGGTGACATGCGAGCTTTTTGAAAACTTAATGTACCGAGAATGAATTTATGGAATGCGGGAGGGGGGGCATAATTGATAAGTGCAAGCGCTACAGTAATTTACCCCTAATACCATCAGGGCGAAGCCGCGGGTAAAAGCTAGTAAAATGTAAAGCACAGTTTAGAAATTGCTCACATTTATTTAAAACTAGCTTAAGTATCTAGCGTTGCCCGGGCTTTAGATCATGTCTCTAATTTAAGATCTGAATATATTTAACTCATTCAGATTTAAAAGTAGTGTAACTAAACTCACCATTAATGATTTTTCCTTTCTAGTTACTGTTAAATTCAAATTTATGTTATATTAAATGAAAGCAAATCACATTGTAAAACACAATTTAATCAAATTTATGTCATTAAGTAGGTACCTTAGGAAAAGTGTTTCTTCGATTTAATTTTTTTTCTTTAAATGTTTTTTAAGATGTGGTTTACTGTGTTCTATACATTCAGTTTCATTGCACTTTAAAATAATATTTGACAGTTAAATTGGTGTTGCCAGCCTACAAATTTTGTAGTTCAATTTTTCATATTTTCTACTTTTATTTGACAGACTATACTTTATAAGGAACTAGCATTTTGAACGGCATGCGTTCAAAATTTCATCATTCGCGGAATAAAGCTGTAGATTTGTATGAAAATCAAATCCACGCCGCTCGCCACAGACAACTAGCTAAAGTCCCCGGCGTTGCCCGGGAAACATAGTTTTTCGAAATATAACGAAAACCTTTATCTTGTTTGAAATTTAAAGTGTGCGAAATTTCATCAATGTTGGAATAAAACTGTAGATTTGTTTGAAAATCAAATCCACGCCGCTTTGCCACAGACAACTAGCAAAATTACCCGGCGTTGCCCGGTACATAGAGTTTTTCGAAATATAACGAAAACAGTAAACTTTATCTTTTTTGAAAATTCAAGAGTGCGAAATTTCGTCAATCTTGGAATAAAACTGTAGATTTGTATGAAAATCATATCCAAGCCACAGACAACTAGCTAAATTACCCGGCGTTGCCCGGGATACAGATTTTTCGAAATATAACGAAAACAGTGACCTCTATCTTTCAAATTATTTATATCTCGAAAATTCAAGTGTGCGAAATTTCATCAATCTTAGAATAAAACTGTAGATTTGTACGTCAGGAATGAGATATGGAAGTGAAGGTGGGGAAGTCACTGGCAATTCAGATCTGGTCACCAAACATGATTGCTAAAGCCATTTCAGCAAAGTTGCAATTCTGAATGGTGGTCTCACACCAGGGCGATACTGAGAGTAGCTTCCACTCTGGAACGTGTCGCAAATATGCAGTACATTATTTTAAATGAATTAATTGTAAAATAACACAAATTTATTTGCGCACGCCGGGATTTGAACCCGCGTGCTCCGGTTTGCTAGTCGAGAGCATTGCCTCTCGACCACTGATGCCATAATTTATTTATTTACCAAATTTATAAATTACAAATTAAATGTGAGAATCGACAGAAAAAATATGCGGATAATTTTATTTTCCTGGTTGTTTTTCACGGCCACAAACTTTGCTCTAGCCATTGTTCTAAGAACCTACTTACTACGGTCTTAACACCTTTGTATAGGTAATACCAACTAATCGTCATGTTGGTTGGACAGGGTTCTAAATTCACTTTACCTTGTTCTGATATATTAGGTGTCAAATTTTGCAAAGACGATTTCTCAGAACTGATTTTTTAAATTTATTTTGAGGTTGAATCTTGTATAAAGTGGTTCCATGCCAACTGAGAACAAAGTCAACTCAACACATTCTTCAAAAGTCATTAAAAGTAATTTAAAATTAGCCGATAACCCAAACCTAACGTAACCTATTTAACCAATTTTTATATATATTTTTGAGATGGTTCGTAGTTGGTTTCATTCCGAGTTGTCCGGTTACCGTATAAAGTATTTTAGTTTGACAGATTTTAAGCAACCGGAGCGCTTTTTGCCACAATATGGCTCTATTTAAAATATCCTGGATTGCTTTGCTGCCAATTTTGTAAGTGATTACGTAGAAGTTTACGATTTTATAATATTTTTTTTTATAAATACTACGAATATGTGATAATCAACAAAAGATAGTTGTATTTATTGGCTATATAGATCTTTAATCGGTTTGTATGTCTTCATATTAAAATTCGGAGGTGTGATTTTTTTTTAAATTTGGGCGGAAAATATTTAAAATGTTCACAAATGTCGAGCAATCGGAGAAAAAAGTTTTAAATAGCGCTGTCGCTCCAGTGACTAAAGGAAATATTTTAATAGGACATATACTAACCATTTTAGAACATAACTAAACATGCAAATATAGGGTTTTCCAATAAGAGGTGTTATTTTGAATATGAAAGAGATGATTATGATTTTTTATGGCCGGAATTGGATGGTATTGATCTGGACAACGTTTACTTTCAACAAGACGGCGCTACGTGCCACACAAGCAATGAAACCATTGATCTTTTACGGGAAAAGTTTCCGGACCGTGTTATCTCTCGAAGAGGTGATCACAATTGGCCACCGAGATCTTGTGATTTAACACCTTGCGACTTCTTCCTTTGGGGCCACGTGAAAGAGAAGGTCTACGCCAATAGCCCAGCGTTGATTCAAGACCTCAAAGATGGAATTTGTGAGGCTATCGAGGACATAGGGCAGCTACTTTGCGATTTGGTTATGGAAAATTTCATGAAAAGGATATGGTCCTGTAAGCGTGGTCGTGGTAGTCATTTGGGTGATGCTATTTTTCAATATTAACGGCATACTTTCCTCTTTATAATGAAATAAACATCCGATCATTTGTATTAAAAAATGGCATTTTTCTTTGAATATCAAAATAACACCTCTTATTGGAAAACCATTTAGAACCCTGTGCAACCAGATAGGGCATAATAATTCTTTACATAAGGTTCTAATTACGTTTCCTAATGAAATTCCAAGCTAAGGCCACGTCCTATTTAAATATTTTCCATTAAAATATGATAAACTAAACTACTACGACTAAAATTGTAAGTAAATTACAAAAATTCGTCCTTGGAGACTTAGAAACCTTAGAAAATGGTAAGGCATAGTTAGAACCCTATCCAAATGAAGTGACGAACCATAATGCGCCAACTGTCAGATACATACAAAATTGAGAGTGTAATTGATTTTAAAATCTTAAATTAAATAATTATTTAAAATGCTTTGAAACAGAAAGTATTTAAATATGATGTAAATCAGAGTGTGCCGTTCACACGCAGTGGAAGTGAAACCTTCAGAAAACTAAAGTAGACAAGAGTGGGGAGGCTACGAAGCACCTAACAAAGAGGTGACCGATTCGTGAATCTCATTCTCTCGCAGACTAAATCTCTTTTTAGTGTTGATTTGTGTTTCATCGAGTTTCAAATCACAACGGTGCTAAAGAAATTTTCACTTCAAAATCAGAGTGTGCAGTTCATACGCAGTTGAAGTGAAACCTTCAGAAAACTGCAATACCGATTAGTCTATCTTATTATCTCACAGGCTAAATACTACAAATGAATGTGTTTGTCTCTTTTTAGTGTCGTTCCGTTTCATCGTGTTTCAAATCACAACGGTGCTAAAGAAGTTTTCACTTCAAAATCAGAGTGTGCAGTTCATACGCAGTAGAAGTGAAACCTTCAGAAAACTGCAATACCTATTAGTCTGTCTTATTATCTGGCAGGCTAAATACTACAGATGAATGTGTTTGTCTCTTTTTAGTGTCGTTCCGTTTCATCGTGTTTCAAATCACAACGGTGTTAAAGAAATTTTCACTTCAAAATCAAAGTGTGCAGTTCATACGCGGTTGAAGTGAAACCTTCAGAAAACTGCAATATCGATTAGTCTATCTTATTATCTCGCAGGCTAAATACTACAAATGAATGTGTTTGTCTCTTTTTAGTGTCGTTCCGTTTCATCGTGTTTCAAATCACAACGGTGCTAAAGAAGTTTTCACTTCAAAATCAGAGTGTGCAGTTCATACGCAGTTGAAGTGAAACCTTCAGAAAACTGCAATACCTATTAGTCTATCTTATTATTTGGCAGGCTAAATACTACAGATTAATGTGTTTGTCTCTTTTTAGTGTCGTTCCGTTTCATCGTGTTTCAAATCACAACGGTGCTAAAGAAGTTTTCACTTCAAAATCAGAGTGTGCAGTTCATACGCAGTTGAAGTGAAACCTTCAGAAAACTGCAATACCGATTAGTCTATCTTATTATTTGGCAGGCTAAATACTACAGATTAATGTGTTTGTCTCTTTTTAGTGTCGTTCCGTTTCATCGTGTTTCAAATCACAACGGTGCTAAAGAAATTTTCACTTCAAAATCAGAGTGTGCAGTTCATACGCAGTTGAAGTGAAACCTTCAGAAAACTGCAATACCTATTAGTCTGTCTTATTATCTGGAAGGCTAAATACTACAGATGAATGTGTTTGTCTCTTTTTAGTGTCGTTCCGTTTCATCGTGTTTCAAATCACAACGGTGCTAAAGAAATTTTCACTTCAAAATCAGAGTGTGCAGTTCATACGCAGTTGAAGTGAAACCTTCAGAAAACTGCAATACCTATTAGTCTGTCTTATTATCTGGCAGGCTAAATACTACAGATGAATGTGTTTGTCTCTTTTTAGTGTCGTTCCGTTTCATCGTGTTTCAAATCACAACGGTGCTAAAGAAGTTTTCACTTCAAAATCAGAGTGTGCAGTTCATACGCAGTTGAAGTGAAACCTTCAGAAAACTGCAATACCTATTAGTCTGTCTTATTATCTGGCAGGCTAAATACTACAGATGAATGTGTTTGTCTCTTTTTAGTGTCGTTCCGTTTCATCGTGTTTCAAATCACAACGGTGCTAAAGAAATTTTCACTTCAAAATCAGAGTGTGCAGTTCATACGCAGTTGAAGTGAAACCTTCAGAAAACTGCAATACCGATTAGTCTATCTTATTATTTGGCAGGCTAAATACTACAGATTAATGTGTTTGTCTCTTTTTAGTGTCGTTCCGTTTCATCGTGTTTCAAATCACAACGGTGCTAAAGAAAATTTCACTTCAAAATCAGAGTGTGCAGTTCATACGCAGTTGAAGTGAAACCTTCAGAAAACTGCAATACCGATTAGTCTATCTTATTATCTCGCAGGCTAAATACTACAAATGAATGTGTTTGTCTCTTTTTAGTGTCGTTCCGTTTCATCGTGTTTCAAATCACAACGGTGCTAAAGAAGTTTTCACTTCAAAATCAGAGTGTGCAGTTCATACGCAGTAGAAGTGAAACCTTCAGAAAACTGCAATACCTATTAGTCTGTCTTATTATCTGGCAGGCTAAATACTACAGATGAATGTGTTTGTCTCTTTTTAGTGTCGTTCCGTTTCATCGTGTTTCAAATCACAACGGTGCTAAAGAAATTTTCACTTCAAAATCAAAGTGTGCAGTTCATACGCGGTTGAAGTGAAACCTTCAGAAAACTGCAATATCGATTAGTCTATCTTATTATCTCGCAGGCTAAATCCTATAGATTTTTTTCTCTTTTTAGTGTCGTTCCCGTTTCATTGTGTTTCAAATCAAAACGGTGCTAAAGAAGTTTCACTTCAAAAAATCCTAAAAATCGATGATATTATTTATGAATGATAAGCCTGAGGCGCAGTTGTCCCTTTCGCTCAGTATCCGGGGGAGAAAGAGCATAAGTGACAGCAATAGTTTGGTAAAATACTTGTTGAAATTTCTCGGCGACGCGGTTTCCTCATATGGGTCATTTTTTTTTATTAAAAGTCAGTTAGAACCTTGTCCATCTGAGGTGAGTAATGTAATTACAACTTACAAATCTGAAAATATTCAAGTATTTATTAATTATCGTATGTATGCGATAAAGACAGGTTTGTCCCATGACACGCTCTTGACAACTTTTCGTGATACCCTAATTAAAAAATATATCGATAATTATGCTGGTACCAGTGACATAGTTCGGACTAATCAAGAGATTGTGCCTGTAAGTAGCTTAATTTTCCCTAGAATTTTGGTGTACTTTTCAGATGGTCAAAATATTTCCGCTTTACAATAAAATGCAAATAAATGGAATATTTCTGAACATATTCCAAAACTAAAAACTGCTTTTGAAAGGTGATGAAATACCCTTTCAAATTCTATAATTCAAAATAAACATATCATTTTTTAAATATAAAAATTTTTCATGCAAACATTAAAAAGTTTTGAAAATGGCTGATCTCAACTTTTTTCTAACTAATATTACTGATAACAAAATAAAATAAAAACACATACATATTTTATTAGATATATATATATACATATTGTATTATAAACATTATTGTTCCTACACCTTTTTATATTTTCATAAAAAAAATAATTAATAAAAAATTCTCAAAGTTTGATTTTTTTTAAATTGCGATTGACAACTTTGGTTTCATAAAGGTGTACATATTACACCCATGGGCGTGGGCAAGAAAATTACAGCTGGAAAGGATCAGCTGTGATTTTTGATATTTTTTAAACATGTTTTCGCTCTTAAACCAATGGTTCTCCACCTCTTCGGTTTTACCAAGATGACATCTCAACGATTTACAACACCTCCTGTCTATATCAAGCAACAAGCAAGACTCAGTTTTTATATAAAATCACCAAGTGCGGACGTGTTTTGCAATTTCAATAAACTTTGCAAATAAACAAAAGTTACAATACAATGTTTAATAAATAGTGCCAAGTGTTAAATATATATAAATACTAAAGACAAGTTGTTCTAAAAGATAACAAATAAATAAGTTATTGTTTGATTGTGAATTTAACCTTGGTAAGTAGTATTTACTAGAATATCTTATATTTTCCTTGAATTAATTTTTATAGGTTATGTTTTGTATGTTGTAAAGATGTATTGAATGTACATCATGAAAAAAGGGACGCTTTTACGGTTGGGACATGTAAATATAACGGAGGACAGTCCACAATGGAGCGCTAATACCAACTATTTATGAAGGCGAAGTTTAATGTGAAATTAGTATTTTAGATTCATCTTTACTGCAAATCGGTTTATATGTTGAATATAAAAAAAATGTTTTTGAATTAACTAAAATTTTTTCTATCGTTTCGCTTGAGCAAAATTAAAATTTATTTGTTAATTACTTCATAAAAAATATAATCGTGAACGACTAAGAAAATATTTTTCATTAGATCTTTTGCAAAAATATACCTAATGTTCTTCGTGAAGAAATGGACGCTTATGTTTTTTTTTTTTACATTAACTCCACACAGGAGGCCCTGATGAAAATAATTTCCCTCAAGGGCTATGTCATCTTTGAAGATGCTGTGTGGAGGGTGTTTTTGAGGAAAGGAAGGAGTGAACATGGGTCTTGAAGAGACCTATTTTGTGGGAGGGAGGAAACACAGAGGCCACAGCCGAGCTGATGAACTCAAGAACGAGTCGTAGAAACGACCCGTTATCATGCGACTAATGTCAACCGTGTAAGAATGTTGGGCGCGTGTTTGGCGTGTTTCCCGACTGTGCACCGGTGCCGAGGGGATCAATGACGCTAGCTCCTCAGAGCATGTTCCTTTGTAATACTGGTAGAACAAGGATCGTGTGGTTAGATGTGGTTAGAACATGTAAATATAACGGAGGACAGTCCACAATGGAGCGCTGATACCAACTATTTATGAACTCGAAGTTTAATGTGAAATTAGTATTTTAGATTCATCTTTACTGCAAATTGGTATACGTTGAATATTAAAAAAATGTTGTTTAATAAATAAAAGTTTCTTCTATTTTTTTTTATTTTTTTTCATGGCTTTTCACCCCAATGGAGTGTTCTGGCCAGTGTCAAGTGAATGATTTTATGAGTGTAATTTTGTGAGTGTAATTTTGGGTTAATATTTACAAATTTAGCTTCGTTTCGCTTGAACAAAATTTAAATTAATTTGTTAATTACTTCATAAAAAAATGTAAGCGTTAACAACTAAAAAATGTATTTTTTCATTTGATTGTTTTTATGTGTTACGTTTGCTATGTTGTAAAAATATTAGAACGTACCTAATTCATGATTAAGGGGACGCATTGTTAGGATACGTAAATGTAACGGAGTGTGGTCCATAATGGAGTACTGATACCAATTCTGAAGGCAAAACTAAACATGAAATTAGTATTTTAGATTCATCTTTACTGCAAATTCGTTAATATGTTCAGCATTAAAAAATATGTCCCAGATTAATTAAAGCTTTTTCTACCGTTTAGCTTGAATAAAATTAAAATAAAATTGTTAATTACTTCATAAAAAATTACTAAACTACTAAAAACAATATTTTTTCGTTAGATAGTTTTTACGGGTTATGTTTTGTGTGTTTTAAAGATGTATCGAATGTACATCATGAAAAAACGGACGCTTTTACGGTTGGGACATGTAAATATAACGGAGGGCAGTCCGTAATGGAGCGCTGATACCAACTACTTATGAAGGCGAAGTTTAATGTGAAATTAGTATTTTAGATTCATCTTTACTGCAAATCGGTTTAAGTATTGAATATTAAAAAAAATGTTTTAGAATAAATTGAAAATTTATCTATCGTTTCGCCTGAGCAAAATTAAAATAAATTTGTTAATTATTTCATAAAAAATATAATCGTGAACTATTAAAAAATGTATTTTTCATTAGGTATATAGTTTTAAAAGGTCATGTTTTTTGTGTGTTGCAAAAATACTTAGTAATTCATGAAAAAAGGGACGTTTATATGGTTTGGTTAGGTTAGGTGAAGATAACGTAGGGCAGTCCACGATAGAGCGCTGATACCAACTCTGAAGGCAAAGTTTAATGTAAAATTATTAATTTTTTTACAAGAAAAACTCTTTTTTATAACTTTTGAAGGTTATTCCCATCAACGTAATATATCATTGAAGAAGAAAATAACATTTGTAATCTAAATGAAACAAGACACAGAAAAATAGAAAAAGACAACTACTGTCGCAACTGGGACTCGAACCCAGACCTCTCGTCTAACCGGGACGTGCGCGTTATCCAATTTCGCTATTGCCACCTTCTGTCAAACCGTCATATTTGTCAATCTCATATTTCAAATATTTAGAATTAACAATATTATCTTCAACTAGTTCTTTTTTCCATGTAATGGGCAACTACTCTTTTTATTGGAAACAATAATTCTAAGAATTGGTTTGTAACCTGAATAGCGTCTCGGATAAATGTATCCGAATTTATTCATATGGAACTATTAAAAGAACTAGTTGAAGATAATATTGTTAATTCTAAATATTTGAAATATGAGATTGACAAATATGACGGTTTGACAGAAGGTGGCGATAGCGAAATTGGATAACGCGCAAATCCCGGTTAGACGAGAGGTCTGGGTTCGAGTCCCAGTTGCGACCATTGTCTTTTTCTATTTTTCTGTGTCTCGTTCTCTTTCATATTTTCATTTAGATTATAAATGTTATCTTCTTCTTCAAAGTAAAATTATTATTTTAGATTAGTTTTGAGATTTTTTTGCTTTTTTAGATTCATCTTTACTGCAAATTGATTTAACTCATGAAAATTAAAAATATGTTTTGGAATAAATTGAAGCTCTACCTATCGTTTCGCTTGAGTGGAATTAAAATAAAATTGTTAACTACTTCATAAAAAATTTAAGTGAAAAAATATATTTTTTCACTACTTAGTTTTCACAGGTTATGTTTTGTGTTTTGTAAATACACTCGTATAAGAAAGTACTTCATAAAGAAAGAGAAGCTTACATGGTTAGGATACGCAAAAATAAAGGAGTGCAGTCCACAATGGAGCGCTGATTCCAATTCTGAAGGTGAAGTGTAATATGAAATTATTATTTTTACATTAGATACATCTTTACTGCAAATCGGTTTATGCGTTGATTATTAAAAAAATATTTTATAATAAACTAAAGCTTTTTCTAGCGTTTCGCTTGAGCAAAATTAAAATTAATTTGTTAATTACTTCTTAAAAAATGTAAACGTAAACAACTAAACAATGTATTTTTTCATTTGATTGTTTTTACGCGTTATGTTTTGTGTGTAGTAAAATATATCGAAAGTTCTTCGTGAAGAAAGGTAAGCTTGTATTATTAGGATACGTGAAGATAACGGAGGGCAGTTTACAATGGAGCGCTGATACCAACTCTGAAGGCGAAGTTTTATTTATTTATTGTTCGAACATTTACAAAATGTTAACAATTATTACAATAATAGAATTGCCGTTGGGATGCACATAGATATTAACACTCCAATAAGAAATGTTCACAGCGTGAGTAATCAATGTTTAGTTTTTACTAGACGGAAATGCTTATAGCGATAACAGAATAAATGATAATCAAAATGAAATATAAAACATAATAGTATGAAATATAATACACAACCTACAGAGAAAGAGAAAAAAGAAAAGAAAGAAAGAAAGAAAGGGTATAACAATAAAGCAGCCACATAACTGTTCTCCACGAAGTGTCATGGATATTTGTGTCATGGTAGGAGTTTGATCATTTGTTTTTTGAAATATGTGAGATTGTTTGCATAGATATCTATACCTACGGTCACATTCAATATAGACACATTCGAGACAGTGGGTTGAAGTACGCAATATTGTTTGTGAAATAATTTTTTTAGATTAATCTGTACGGCGAATTTGTTAACATTTTGAGTATTAAAAAAAATTGTGTTTGATTAAATAAACTTTTTTCTATAGTTTCGCTTGAATAGAATTAAAATAAAATTATTAATTACTTCATAAAATTACCAAAAAAAAAATATTTTTGCATTAGAAATGTATGAACGTGTACAAGAAACAACTAAATAAATATATATGTATGTCTAATATTATGTTACAGTTTCCTTCGATCAACTTTTTTTATTTCTTATAAAATTATTCACAAAATAAATTAAAACCACTTTTTCGTTAGAATCGACCGTTTCTAGACACCGTTGGCCCATCGATTATTATGCCTTTTGTATACACTTGTGACTAACGTAATTTTTTTCCCGTAATTCGCTCGTGTAAGTGAATTATGGCCAAATTACCAATGTAAACGACACCAAAAGTCACTTAACGTAATTTAAAGCATGTTACAGAACTTCTTCTCCCGGAAGTTTTTTGACAGGTCTAATCGCGTCCGCGCGAAATTACAGCCTTCTCACAGCTTATAAAATCAATACTAATACGTGAAGCAGGTGGATACGTTTGTATTTGGGAAGTAAAATGTGCATCTCATCTTTTGGAAAGAGCTACAGCATTATTGTGACAAGCCTAAGATAAGACTTTTTGTGCCCTCACGATACCGTAATCGTAAATCCTCACGGTAATGATAAAAACGCTCATTTTATCATGGTGGTATTTGTTACACCGAAACTTCTTTCGAACTTTCATTTACCGAAACAATTTTTGTCTAGAATTTCACGAATTCACTCCCTGAAACAAGTTTCTCATGTGTTCAAATGCCATAAAAACCAGCTTCGAAATCATACATTTTTATAAATAGAAACTGACATCACTAAATCAATTTTTCATTATTTCGATTCTTTTTCTATGCTTTTTCTTTGCAAAGTTTTGAAGTTTGAGCGGCTGCCGCAACAGTCACTTATTTTAGTTATTGTTTGAACTTTTAAATAGTATTTCAAAAAAACGTATGCAGTTTAAATTGGTAAATATTAAACAATAATTATTTTTAGTAATTATTCCCCTAACAGCCGTACTTTTTGGCCCGGATTATTTAAATTACACTTCTTTTCAACAATTTTCAAAAGAAAACTGTTCACACGCACAAAATAACAAGTTTGGGTTAATTAAGTAATTCATACGTATTTAGATTGAAACGAAACTCAAGTAAATGTCAATCCTTTCAAAATAAATTTAAAATGGCGGCAAAGAAATAGGATGAACGAAGTATGTGTGAAGAATGATTTAATGATGAATGTAAGTAAGTCAAAAGTCATGGTGTTTGAAAGAGAAAGCACGAAAACGTGTGCAATATAGTTGTGCTTGGAGCAAATGTATGAGTTTGTGTATCTGGGTAGGATGCTTACGAGAGATGGGAAGGCTGATAGAGATAATGAAAGAAGGGTAAATGCAGGTAACTCCATTAATGGAGGACTGAATGTCCGCAGTAGCAGTCCGCAACGGAGTCCTGGTACCTACCCTGATGTGTGGCAGTGAGGCACGGAACTGGCAGAGGAGGGATGAAAGTAACTGAATGCTGTTGAAATGAGATCCCTGGGGCGTATGTGTGGTAAAACCATGTATGATCGTGTGAGAAATGTGGAGATATGCAAAGAATGCAAGGCTGATGCAAGCAAAATGAGTAAGATTAAGAAAGGGACCCTCAGATAGTGGTAGACGTGGTGCGATCAAATGAATCAGATACTTGAGTTGGGCCATGTCAAAGTCAGAATAATAGAAGAGTATGTATGAATGTGAGTGAGGCAAAGAGTGTGTGCTAAGACCGATTTGTTTGGTAGTCTGTCCTCTCTGCCTACCCCTGCGTGAAACGGCCGGAAGGTTAGTTAGATAGTTAGTTAAGAAATAAGTTTTACACGGGATACATTGAAATTTAAAAAAAAAGAGATTATTTTAGTCTTTAGCTTCTCAGAAATACGGAATTTTTTTATTCAAACAGTTAGATTTAGCTTTATTATCATGAAAAGTGAGTATTTATGTCACGGAGATGAAAAAATATGCATTTTACATTTTAATTTTGTTAAAATTAATTCACTTACGCGGTATACGAACTGCACTACGCCACATTCATATTTATAAAACACAGCGGCGGTTCTTCACAGGGGGACAATGGGGACAGTCCCCACCAGTTACACCCAGAACCTACTAAAGGAAATAACATCAATGCTTTAGCTTCACTAAATGAATAAATTCTTTAAACATTAAAGAAATTAACATTTGCGCAAATAAAACATCATTTTAATGCGGCCCGACGACCCAATCTGGCCGGCGAGAGCGGAATGATTGCCAACAGCTGACAGCAAACTGAGCGCACGTCGCACGAACTATGAGTCCATTTCTAAGTGCGCAGAATCTATTGCGCACTTGTGAGACAGTCCGAGTGGTACCCCAATGTTTCTTATGCGATCGTATATCATCCTAGAAATGCGCAGGCGCACTCGTATGTGAATTTCAAACACTGTGGGGATCATTCACTAAATCCCCACGACAAACTACCGAACCATTTGTTTGCGAAGTGTTGGACGGGAATCGCTCGCGTTCAAATTAAGTTCGATAATCTTGCAAGATAAAGAGTTATTTTTATTAAACTATATTGTAAATGGGTATATATCTATAGACATTTTATATTATTTTGTGTTTAGATGTACGATTAGCATGATTAGACCATCAATTTTTATTTTTGAGTTGAATTTTATATCATATTCTACGGGTGATGAGATTACAGTACAGTACGTAAAAAATTTCAGTCCCCACCATCAAAGAAGTACTCGAGCCGCCACTAATATTACATTTCATAGACAATCAATGCTGCCAATCAAATAAAAAATATCTAGTTAAATATTTACAAAATTACACGCATAACACTCACTTTTTATTTAAAAAATACTTAGTATCAGTTAGATAATAATGAGAAATAAGAATTTCAGTTTCCAGAAATGGCAAATAATGCATTTTAGTAGCTAATCACAAAAAAACAGACAATTTTAAAATATTTTTATTAAAACTTTAAAATTTTTTATGATCTTTTTCTCACGCCATGTTTTATTTATTTATTTATTTAAAATTTACGGCACAAAGTGCCATTTACAAGCTTGTGTATATTTAATTACAGTCATAGTACATTATACAGGCATTAAAAATAAACAATAATATCAAAAAATCATTATGTAGTGACCTCGTTAACGTATAATTGGCTGAAATATTCGATCAGTACAACCTTATATTTCAGTATGGAAATATTAAAAATATCAGCCACATTGGCATAAAAATTTCCAGTGGTGTGTAATCTATTTACAACTGAATTGGAGCCTGATACCGACATAAAGTTGTCACAATAAAACAAACTAGGGAACCTTGATCTTATTGTAGGTATATGAAAGTGAATCAGTTTTAATATATCAGGGCCATCCAACTGATAGTTAACGATTTTATACAAAAATATCAGATCAAAAATTTTTCTTCTGTCACTTAATTTCAACAATTTTAATGAGTGCAACAAAAAATCATAATTTATTGATTCTAAGGGAATTCCAAGTCTAAAATTAATACACCTCAAAAATTTGTGTTGGACTCTTTCAATGGTATTGATGTGATTGTTGAAGACAGGTGACCAAATTGTTGAATTATATTCAAGAATGCTTCTAACAAGAGATGTGAACAGAATTTTTAATGTGTAAATATTTTTAAAATCCTTGGAAATCCTTAATATAAAACCTAACATTTTCATAGCCCTGTTAGCTATAGAAGTTACATGAGATGCAAAGCAGAGTTTCTGATCAAAAATGATGCCCAGGTCAAGTATTTCGACTACAGAGATTAAGTCAACATTACAGAGTGACATAATAATACATACATTTTGACATAATAATATTAAAATAGTTTTTCAGGCTAGTTTTTTCTTCTTATTTTAATTAAACCCAAACTAAGAACCTATTTTAGGGTCATATTTTAATATTTTGGATTAAATAAGAGAAGAAAAAAAACTAACATTAAATCTTTGACATCAGTGGCGCCATCTTTTGGCATTATTGGCTACTTGCTTGAATTCGGTTCTATTACAAAATTCATCATCACTATTGGCTCTACAACCCCTGGTGGGCCTTGGCCTCCTCAAGAGTCTTCCTCCACTCATCTCAGTTTTGTGCCAGCTCTCTCCAGTTTAGAAGCTCCAAGATAAATATGTCTTTGAGGATGTTTTTGCTCCATCTTAATCTTGGCCTTCCCAAGCTCCTTCGCCCTATCGGTCTTGAGTTCTCTCTACGTGACCCAGGCCCAGAAGTCCTGCCAGTTTCATAAATTTTGTGACGTTTAGCTCCTTAAACAGAGCATATAGCTCATTGTTGTAATGTCTGCGCCAAAATGAATTTTCTAGAACAGGTCCGAAGATACACCTCATAATTTTCCTTTCAAAAACGTCCAGTGCTCGCTCATTCCTCTTAGTTAGTACCCACGTCTAATAAGTGTTTTGTACACTAATATCTGGACAGCAGTCTGGATTTTATCTGCTTTACAAAATTAGGTATTGCAAAAGTTTAACAAACTTCAATTGCGAAGATGATTTTGCACAGGGCATGGTTTCAGAGATGTATTCGAAGTGGTTTCTTAAATGTCAACCGTACAGACGCAAAACTATTAAAAACATCCGATGTGATAAATTTCTACAAGTAAAGCAAATGCGGTCATTTTACGGATATATTTGTCAGTGACTGAGTTATCAGGTCGGGTCAAGGGTCAATGTAAGTAAGCCATTAGAAGCCAATCTGCCAAACCATGTCGTCGTTGCGTTCACAAAAAAACCCACTTGAGGTTTTTGGCCTACATTAGTTAATTTCACCATTCGATTCGGATTTTTTTCTCCATCATGCATAATATAGGTTATGCGCGTTTTCATCCCAAGACAAAATATCCCCGACAGAATATCCCCGACAAAATGTCCCCGACATAATATCCCCGACAAAATATCTCCGATAAAATATCCCCGACAAAATATCTCCGATAAAATATCCCCAACAAAATATCCCGACAAAATATCTCCTACAAAATGTCCCCAACAAAATATCCCCGACAAAATATTTCCAACAAAATATCCCTGACAAAATATCTCCGATAAATTTTCCCAGCAAAATATCCGGGACAAAATATCACAAACAAAATATCCCCGACAAATTATCCCCGACAAAATATCCTGACAAAATATCACTGACAAAATATTCCTGACAGAATATCCTGACAAATTATTCCCGACAAAATATCCCCAACAAAATATCTCCGATAAATTTTCCCGACAAAATATCCCCGAAAAAATATCCCCAACAGTATATCCCCGACAAAAGATCCCCGTGAAAATATCCCCGTCAGAATATCCCCGAAAAATATTCCCGACAAAATATCCGCGTCAAAATATCCCCGACAAAATATCCCAGACAAAATAACCCAGGCAAAATATCTGCAAAATATCCCGGACAATTCTACAGACAAAACCATCCCCCAACAAAATATCTACTAAAACCTAACCTAACAAAACAATGGAACAAAAATAATACACATGACAATATTTTTTGTCTTTACAGGATGTCTAAATTATTTGTGTCCCATTTTTTTTTTTGTTAGGTTAGGTTAGGTTAAAGGCGAATCTCCTCCGACCGTTAACTTAAAAAAATACTTTGACAATTGCTTTGACATTAATATAAACATTTTTTGTTTTCCGTCTCCTCCGTTTGTTGAAACATGGTTGAAAGATTGGGGCGAAGTCACACACAATTTGGCTAGTGGTCTGTGGTAAGGACCTGTCCATGCGTACGCTTATTTTATATTAATGGGATATTAGTACGGATATCTTAATATATATATTTCTTCTGTCCGTGTGTATGTCACTGAACTCCTCCTAAACGGCTGGACCGATTTTGATGAAATTTTTTGTGTGGGTTCAAGGGGATTCGAAAATGGTTTAGATTCACAATTTGGTCACTGGAAAATGTTCTTTTAATTAATTTTTTATTTCTAAGGAGTTGTTGATTTTGGAATGTTTTACATTGGATCCGGCAGACTGCGCTACCATCGCAGTATCGAATATTCAATATTATTCTATTTTAATTTTAGTTTGTCCCGACAGTTGGGTACAGGACAACGTCTGTCGGGTCCGCTATAAATAAATAAAATAAATTGTGGAACATTCCAGAACACTCTCGAATGTTGTCCTGAGCGAAGCCGGGTAACCCAGCTAGTTTTAATATATATTTATTCATCAGGAAAGATTTCCGACTAATATCGATTATCGCCTAACCTAAAGTTACTATTTAAGAATTTCGAGGGCGTAATTAATTACTTAGACGTCAAAAGTCGAGTTCTAATGTGAAATTTAGTGATAAGATTGTAGACGAAGTATAAAGGAGAGCACGCAGATTCAAGTTAGACCTTACTACCCACCTCGAATTTTTATCAGGTATTTATTTATCAGGAATTAAGAATAGAATACTGATTTGTATTGGTCGATTTCTTCCGTGTCTCTGAAACCGATTTATAAATTAATAGACTTTATTAAAAAGTGAATTCACGAAAGAAATAATCATCCATTACGACAGTATTTATTTACAATTTAAAGTCATAATTAGGTATTAGGCTCGCATGGTCGACAACCCCAAATCTCATTCGATTTATCTCCGTTACCGGTGCAGCTCCTGTAAAATTTTTTATTTATTTATTTATTTAAACGCCCATAGGGCTTTTACATAAAGTGCAGTACATGTTTTTGGTAAAGTATAGGAAATAACAAAATATAATATAAACATAATATAACTATAAGAAAAAAAAAATATAGATAACATAAGATATAAGAAACAAAACATAGATAACACTAGATATGACACAAAGCAGGTAAAATAGAATATATGGTCACGTAAATTAATGTGAGATAGTTATTTTAATTATAAAGAGAAATAAGATAAGATTGTCATTATTTATGTTTATAATTAGCAATCTTTGTTATACATATTTTGTACGTGTTTATCGAAACATAGCTACAATAATATATCGATAAAGGTGCTATATAATGCATGATATTTATAGCTTTATTTTAAATGTTCTGATATACTGAGTTTAAATTTAGAAATCGATTGATGTCGATAAACGTCAATTGAAGTATATTTATTTCCGAGTATATGAACTAATTCCCCCCCGACGGACATCGGGCAGGACACTGCAATGCTGTCCGAAATGGTGGATAAAGAAGGAGGAAGTGAAATAAGGAAAAATAACAAAATATTGTAATAGAAATAAAAATTCAACATTAACAACTAATTTTATCCCTCTTTACATTTTCTGAGAAATATTATATTATTAACAAACCAATAATAAATGTCATCAATTAAACCACAAGCTAGAATGTGTTTTTGTAATAATTAGTGATTATTACCATTTTGTATTACAATGAGCATCTTGCATGCAGTTTCAATTGAATTCATGTGATTGATCAAAAAGTTTTAGGACTTTATTCATAAAATCGAAAATACAAGTTGATTCATCAAATTCGATATTTTAAATTTTTTTTTACATTAGCTCCACACAGGAGGCCCTGAGGAAAATAATTTCCCTCAGGGACTATGTCATCTTTGAAGATGCTGTGTGGAGGGTGTTTTTGAGGAGAGGAAGGAGTGGACATGAGTGGACCCATGTTGTAGGAGGGAGGAAACACAGAGGCCGGCAAATCGTTCCACAGTCGAGCTCTTGAACTCAAGAACGAGTCGTAGAAACGACCCATTCTCATGTGACTAATGTCAACCATGTACAAATGTTGGGCGCGTGTTTGGCGTGTTTCCCGACTATGCACCGGTGCAGAGGCGATCAATGACGCTAGTTCCTCGGAGCATCTTCCATTGTAATACCGGTAGAACAAGGACAGTATTCCCACCTGACGCCTGTGCTCTAAAGATTGCAATCCGTTTGTTAAGTTAGGAGAATCTATCAAACGGACCACCCGTTTCTGTACAGAGTCGAGAGTTTTTTTTAGGTATTTTGGAGCTCCAGACCAGAGGTGGCTATATATACATATATTTTTTTTAAGAGCGGAGACGGTTTACATATAGTTCCTGTGTTTCTGTAGGCCATAAGCCCATAGTGCTATCTCCTATTTTACCTCACTCCTTTGACAGTAACCCAGTCCCCTTTATAAAGTTCACCAGGATTGTCGTTGGAAATGATGCTACGTCTTCTGGTTCTACAATGTGTCTTCCAAGTTCTCATTTCTTCTCCCCACTACTCCTTGGTTCCCTGAAGGCCCCACGAGTGAAGAAAGCTTTTTCTCTCCTCTCCACTGCTTTATTTTATTTTTATATGAATATCGCACAAGGGTCCCAACTACTCCCGTCTGGAGCCAGTGAGACTATGGCATCCTCAAATGGGGTAAGTTGTGAGGCTGAAGATAGTGGGGAGGGGAAGGAGATGGGGAAAAGGAAGGTGGGAAGTACCTGGCTATTCAGATCTGGTCAACAAACACGGCTAAAGCCATTTCAAGCAACGTTTCAATTCTGAACGGTGGTCTTACACCAGGGCGATATTAAGAGTATCTTCCACTCTGGAACGTGCCACAAATATACTATATATTATTTAAAATGAATAAATTGTGTAATAACATAAATTAATCAAATAAAATTTATTTGCCACGCCGGGATTCGATCCCGCGACCTTCGGAATGCGAGTCAAGAGCCTTACCACTGGACTACGCCGGCCATCCTTCTTGGTTCCCTAAAGTTTCCAAGAGGGAAGAGGGCCTCATCTCTCCTCCCCACTACTCCTTGGTTCCCTAAAGGCCCCACGAGGGAAGAAAGCTTCTTCTCTCCTCCCCACTCCTTAGTTCCCTGAAGACTCCACGACGAGAGTTCACCTCCAATTGGTTCCCTGAAGGCCCCACAAGGGAAGAGTCCACTCCGCCTTGGTTCTCCGAGGGCAACAGGAGGGAAGAGGACATCATCTCTCCTCTTCACTCCTCCTTGGTTCCCTGAAGGCCCCTGAATCGATATAGTTCCCTTCAAAGTACTCCCCATCAACTGCAACACACTTGATCTAATCCTCGAAACACCGCTGTATCCGGTATATCACCGCTCAATCTTCAGTACATCCATCAGAGCCGTTTTTGATTTTTTCAAAACATTCTCTCGGGTGCTGTAACACGCTCCGCGAAGCTGTTTTTTAAGTTAGTTGAACAGGAATAACTCGCACGGAGCCAGATCAGGCGAATTCGAAGGCTGCTGGATTAAAGTATTCTTGTTGTTTTTGTTGAAAAACTCCCGGACAAGGATCGCATTGTGGGACGGTGCGTTATTGTGGTTTTTTTTTTTTTTTTTATATTAACTCCACACAGGAGGCCCTGAGGGAAATAATTTCCCTCAGGGCCTATGTCATCTTTGAAGATGCTGTGTGGAGGGTGCTGTTGAGGAGAGGAAGGAGTGAGTGAAGTCTTGAAGAGACCCATATTGTAGGAGGGAGGAAACACAGAAGCCGGCAAATTGTTCCACAGCCGGGCTGTTGAACTCAAGAACGAGTCGTAGAAACGACCCGTTCTCATGTGACTAATGTCAACCGTGTACAAATGTTGAGCACGTGTTTGGCGTGTTTCCCGACTATGCACCGGTGCCGAGGGGATCAGTGACGCTAGTTCCTCGGAGCATCTTCCATTGTAATACCGGTAGAACAAGGACAGCATTCCCATCTGACGCCTGTGCTCTAAAGATTGCAGTCCATTTGTTAAGTTAGGAGAATCTATCAAACGGACCGCCCGTTTCTGCACAGAGTCGAGGGTTTTTTTCAGGTATTTTGGGACTCCAGACCAGACCAGGTGCAATATTGATGCCATTTTCATTTTTTTGCTTATAAAAAATCGAAAAGAGGCACTCAGTACAGAGTAACTTTTACAAACGTCAAGCTATAACGCTGAAATTTGGAGGGAAGTGTCATGACAGATAGTCCATCCCAGGGTCATGACTCGGGAACTCTCTCAGGACTGGAGGGAGTCTTTTTGAACTCTCCAGAAGGACTATCTAAACCCATCGCCTTGCACCCCAGTGGGTGGGTTGGATTCATACATGCATCACTCCTGGACACACTGATCCCCAGATTCCTACCCAAAATTTCCTCTTCTTTCTTTCCTTAATAAGACCCTCTACACAGTTTCCCCAAAAATGATAAAGGCCCTGAGAGAAATTTTCTTAAAAACATGCATCAAAATGTGACAATTGAAAATTTTTGTTATTGTTTGTTATTGTAAACTTCATTTTTGTTATTGTTTTGGTTTGACTGAGGGTTGAACCTTCCTTCCCAGAGACTGGAGTCAACAATGCTAACCACTAACCCAAATCTCAATCCGAGAGTACCAATATTTATTTTATATATTAATTGCTAATTGTAAATTTTTCAAATTAATGTGGTCCAATTTCAGAATGCGTATGTGTAAGGCGTGTGTATGTATGAGTGTCACGAAAATTTGATAGAACGCATTCTTATCGGTAACGAATCTTTTTGCCGAGTTTCAGCCCGATCGGACGTCGGGAAGTGTGTTAATTTTCACTTCCACGATACCACTTTGTTTATTCTTTTTTCATAAATTTTTTTAAAGTGACTTGCAAAAAAAAATCTATCGCTTTTTTATGCAAGTAGTACATTATTTTAGCATTACTTTATATTAATTTTAATATTATCACGTAATTAGTATTCATGTATTGTCCAATCATTAATTATCTATGGGAAATCCCTTGTAAATTAGCATTCTATTGATTTTAGATAAGCTACTTAAGTATAGTAATTTTATGTATACATGGTGTCTGGAAACTGGTTGTACAAACTAATAAATCTAAGCCATCACTGACTGTCAACAATTGGTAAAAGATATTCCGACTGACGATTGATAAATTTTAGGCTGGCCTCCATGGTATCAGTTTCGGTTAATTGCCGACATTCGCATTTATTTGGATAACGGAGTTCAACTAACGAAGCTCTTAGAATTGAACTAAATTGTGTAAGCGACTCATAGACTTGAATAATTGAACTAAGAAGCTACCAATTTATTCCATTCGATCTTTGAGAAACTAAAGTGGTTGAAATATGACTAAAGACCTCATTAATTAATTAACTCCCATTTAGTATCAAAAAGTAAATGCGAACAGCCAACGTACATTTAGGTTAATTTTTCAATTCAACATTGCCAATTTATTAATATTTTTACCTAATTGCTTGGTGTTTGACATTTCAGAGTGTCAAATCATAGAAAATTCCTTCAGTGTTGCCAGCTTATATCGATTTCTTATTTATTCCCTGTCAGTATCAGTTCGGCTATCAACGGTAAAACTGTGCTCAGGACATCGATATTAAATCGTCAGAAGTTACTCCTGTCAATCCAACATTATAAAGTTATCTATATAGTTGTGCTAGATCTCGTGACGTAAGAATGGAAACAAAGGAAAAAGTTTGGGATGTGCAAGGTGCTTTTATGAGTGGAAGGGGGTGCATGGACCAGATTTTCTCGTTGCGTATGCTCACTGAGAAGTTTCTTGCAAAAAACCACAAACTCTTCTGTGCCTTTGTAGATTTACAGAAAGCATACGACCGAGTTGACAGGAAAAAGCTGTGGAAGGTGTTGTCCAAGTACGGAGTGAATACGAATCTCATACACGCAATTGCATCTCTGTATGAGGGAAGCGTTGCATGTATTAGGGTGAACGGCGATTTTACGGGGTGGTTTGACGTCACAAAAGGTGTTAAGCAAGGCTGCGTAATGTCACCGTGGTTATTCAATCTATACATGGATAATTGTATGCAAGAATTGAAAGAGATGGGATTGGGCGCGAAATCGAGTGATCTGGAAGTATGTTGCCTGTTGTATGCTGATGATGCGGTGCTGATTTCTAACAGTATGGAAGATCTACAGTCGCTTGTGTCTAGGATGAACGAAGTATGTATGAAAAATGAATTAATGATGAATGTAAGTAAGTCTAAAGTGATGGTATTTGAAAGAGAGAGTACCAAAACAATTTGCAACATAGTTGTGAATGATGAATACTTGGAGCAGGTGGATGAGTTTGTATATTTGGGAAGTATGTTTACGAGAGATGGAAAGACTGATAGAGATATCGAAAGACGGGTAAATACTGGTAACTCCATTAATGGAGGACTGAACGCCGTTGGCGCCAACAAAAATCTGTCAAAAGAAGCGAAGCTAGCCGTCCATAATGGAGTGCTGGTACCTACCCTGATGTATGGCAGTGAGGCATGGAACTGGCAGAGAAAGGATGAAAGTAGACTGAATGCTGTAGAAATGAGATCCCTGAGACGTATGTGTGGTAAAACCATGTATGATCGTGTGAGAAATGTGGAGATCCGCAAAGAATGCAAGGCTGATGTAAGCGTTATGAGTAAGATTAAGAAAGGGACGCTCAGATGGTTTGGGCATGTAGAGCGAATGAATGAGGAAAGGAGTGTAAGGAGAATATATGACGCAAATGTGAATGGTAGACGAAGTCGGGGACGCCCGAGGAAGACATGGCACGACCAAGTGAATCAGATACTTGAGTCGGGCGATGTCAAGAGTCAGAATAATAGAAGAGCATGTATGAGACGATGTATGAATGTGAACGAAGCAAGGAGTGTGTGCCAAGATCGAGTTGTTTGGCGGTCTGTCCTCTCTGCCTACCCCTGCGGGGAAACGGCGTGATGGTTAGTTAGTTAGTTAGTTAGTTAGATCTCGTGAAGAGCCAAATACTGCTATTAATTAGGTGTTTTCTTTGCATGTACATCATTAACACTTTCGTACTGGACCGGGGGAACGCACTTACACCAACAAGAGTTTTACGCTGTATCTATTTTGTTTTTTAAACCACATACTCAATAATTTGAGTAATCCTGGAAAAACTATTTGGTTATCGATCTGCATTAAAAAAATGAATATCGCATTACTACTTTTCTCAATATTAAATAATTTCTATCAAATTCCGGCGGAAAATCTGTCCCGCCCCCCCTATCTCGGGCGTTACTCCATTCCTATCTGCTAGACGTATCGGGACAATTCTAAGCGATAGCAAGTAATTTCTAAGTTGTTAGTGGAAAGGACTAGATCTTGTTCGTTTACACTGCGCTTCTCGTTTGCTCTTTTTACAATGCTATAATGTTCGCTTGTCGGTCAAAGATCATTCTGGGTCATTTCCGGTAAACAATGGAATGGACGATGTAGACGCCAATGGCCAGTCGAGATTCGGAAACAAGGAGTTATGTTGGCTATCGGCCCGCCTTCTCTGTTTTCTATGGAAAAAATATGCATTGTGATCGTGTAGAATATTAATTATGACTTTATTTATCAAACGATTTTGAAAATGACTGTGATGAATATACATGATAATATAATAATACTACTGAAATATGATGAATATAATATATTTGTATTAGATATTCGACAAATTTACACAAAAACTATCTTATTCATCTATTTAAAAACAAAACACATTTTATGAAAATACCCAAAATATTGTAAACACGCGGCACAAAATCAAAGAACTCATTCAAACACCTAAAACAAATACAACATTGGGTCAAAGAAATTTCAAATACATTGCGTCTAAAATAACCAATAACCTACCTGACAAAACAAGACAATCGAATAATATTAACATATACAAAATCCTGATCAAACAATGGATCATCGAAAAAGGTCGTGCAATAATTAGTCACCTCACCCAAATATAATTCTGTATGTCACTATTGTTACCACTACATACCAACCTAAAAATTGTTTGTCAAATATTTTAACTTTATTGTAAAATGTACCCTAATAATACCTATAAAATATTTGTAAAATAGTCTGTCTCGACACAGGATCTCCTATTGAGACAGGCAAGGACAAAAAATATATGTAATTTTTTTTATATAGATGTACATTATAAAATAAAAAAAATACTTCCCTCTAATTATTACCAAAACAAATTACAAAAAATTATGTCATTAACACCCTTTAATAAGCAAAACAAATTGGGGTCCCCGAGTGACCCCCCTTCGGATCATGTGTGATTTTTTTCTTTCCGGGACAAAACGGTTAATATTGTTTCAATTTTTAATAAAATGATGTGTTATTTGTTGCAGTGACCATGGGCGCACAATGGTGCTTGCTGTCGGCCTGTTTCCTGCTGGTGGGTTGGATGGGACTTGCAGAAGCTCAAATCGGAAGTGAGTTAGACTTATTCTTAGGTATTTACTCTGATTCTGATTCACATTGTCCTTGATTTTCTTTCCTGCAATAATCCCACTCGTTTGCTTCTTCTTAATCTCATTGGGAGCTTTTAAAAGCTCACAGGGGTCTCAAAGGGATCTTATGAGCTTCTTTCAAAGGTTTCCCAGGGGTATTATGAGCTTCTTTCTACGGCAGTGGTTCTTAACCTGTGTTCGATCGAACCCAAGGAGTTCGGTGAGTCAGTCTCAGGGGTTCGGCGGAATAAGACAGCCCGAAAAAAAATAACGAAGAATATTGTCACTATCCCATCCTGCCCCATCCTTTCCCATTGCGTCCCTCCCCCCACTGTTGTGGAAAATATTGTCGTGACACCCTATCCCATTACGCCCCCCCCTTGTGGTAATCCACCGCCACTGATGACACGCCCCGCTTTCCAACTAAGAAGAGTTCCATGAATGCATATGAAACTGGTAGGGGGTTCAGTACCTCCAAAAAGCTTAAGAACCACTGTTCTAGGATCTTCGAGAGATCTTAGGCGCTTCTTTCAAAGTCTCACAGGAATCTTATAAAATTCTTTCAAGGGTCTCAAAGGGAGCTTATGAGCTTCTCTCAAGGGTCTCCCCGGGGTATTATAAGCTTCTTTCTAGGGTCTGCGAAAACTTCGGCGCTTCTTTTAAGGGTCTCACAGGAATCTTATGAAATTCTTTCAAGGGTCTCAAAGGGAGCTTATGAGCTTCTCTCAAGGGTCTCCCCGGGGTATTATAAGCTTCTTTCTAGGGTCTGCGAAAACTTCGGCGCTTCTTTTAAGGGTCTCACAGGAATCTTATGAAATTCTTTCAAGGGTCTCAAAGGGAGCTTATGAGCTTCTCTCAAAGGTCCTCCAGGGGTATTATAAGCTTCTTTCTAGGGTCTTTGCGAGAACTTAGGCGCTTCTTTTAAGGGTCTCACAGGAATCTTATGAAATTCTTTCAAGGGTCTCAAAGGGAGCTTATGAGCTTCTTTCAAAGATCTTGCAGGGATATTATGAGCTTCTTTCTAGGTTCTCTAATTCTTCATTATTGGTTTAATAACTATAGATGTGTTAATGTTTTAGAAATTATGTTTTACTTCACAGAGGTACAATATTAACACGTCAATATACCGGTTGTCGTGATAAGAGTAATTTCATCCATTTGTAATTTAATCAATTTGTAATTTCGTCCATTTGTAATTTAATCTATTTGTAATTTCGTCCATTTGTAATTCCATCCATTTGTAATTTTGTCCATTTGTAAGTTTATCCATTTGTAATTTCGTCAATTTGTAATTTTGTCCATATGTAATTTCATCCATTTGTAATTTTATCCATTTGTAATTTCGTCAATTTGTAATTTCCTACATTTGTGATGTCTATTTGTAATCCCATCCATTTATAATTTTGTTCATTAGTAATTACGTCCATTTGTAATTTCCTACATTTGCGATGTCCATTTGTAATCCCATCATTTATAATTCCATCCATTTATAATTTCGTTCATTAGTAATTTCGTCCATTTGTAATCCCATCCATTTTTTATTTCGTCCATTTGTAATTTTGTCCATTTTTAATTTTGTCACTTTGTAATTTCGTTCATTTTTAATTTCATCCTTTGGAATTTTGTCCATTTGTAATTCCATCCATTTGCAATTTCGTCCATTTGTAATGTCCATTGTAATTTTGTCCAATTGTGTAATTCTGTGTATAATTTCCGTTCCGTGTGTAATTCTGTAGGTGACTTGACTCCTTTGTAATAAAGTCATAAAACCTAATTTTTCTCTGGTTTCCTTGTGACTTTATATAAACTCTGGTAATATGTAACCCCTATGTATTTACAGTTGACGAGCCCTGCACAATCCAGCGAGACGGATCTTCAGGGGTGTGCAAGATGATCAACGACTGTCCCTCTGCCGCTGCGCAAATCGCCATTAGGCAGAGGCCCACAATCTGCGGTTTCGCTGGTAACAACGCATCCCTCATTTCACACCACATTAATTTTACTAAGCCATAGTTATTTAAAAGCAGCGCCATTTAGAATTTTAGATATTCGGACAGTCTCTGTTTTTGAATAAATTTTTTTATCTGTCGACAAGCATAACAACATAACCACTTTTCTCGACAGCTGTTCAAAAGCTAAAACGGGCCGAAATTCGGTGTTTAAAAGAACAATTCAAATGTCTAATTAAAATTCAGTTTTTTTCACGATGTGTTTATCGTTCCAGGTAGAATATCAATTGTTTGTTGCGAGCGACAACGTCCGCGCCGACCGGTCAACAATAACAACAACAATTTCAACAGTAACAACAATGGCTTCAACAGTAACAACAATGGCTTCAACAGTAACAACAATGGCTTCAACAATAATGGAGACAACAGCGACGGCGATACCGACGCCAGTCGATTCTCCAACCTGCCAAGCAATAACAATAACGGCTTTAGCAATAATAATGGCTTCAGCAACAATAACGGATTCAACAATAACAGAGGCAATGGTAACTCTAACAGTAGAAGACCACAGAAACGTGTCAGTGTCAGAAGTAAGTATTTTATTTTATATTATTAAATGTGGGGTACAAAAATAACCAACACTTTGTTCATTTTGACCTGATGATTGAATAGTAACCAACATTTTGTTCATTTTGACCTGATGATTGAATAGCAACCGACACTTTGTTCATTTTGACCTGATGGTTGAATAGCAACCGACACTTTGTTCATTTTGACCTGATGATTGAATAATAACCAAATTTTTGTTCATTTTAACCTGATGATTGAATAGTATCAAAAATTTTGTTCATTTTGACCTGATGATTGAATAGCAACCAACACTTTTTTCATTTTGACCTGATGATTGAATAGCAACCAACACTTTGTTCATTTTGACCTGATTGAATAATAACCAAATTTTTGTTCATTTTGACCTGATGATTGAATAGTATCCAAAATTTTGTTCATTTCGACCTGATGATTGAATAGTAACCGACATTTTGTTCATTTTTACCTGATGATTGAATAGCAACCAACACTTTATTAATTTTGACCTGATGATTGAATAGCAACCAACAATTATTTGTTCATTTTGACCTGATGATTGAATAGCACCCAACACTTTGTTCATTTTGACCTGATGGTTGAATAGCAACCAACAATTATTTGTTCATTTTGACCTTATGATTGAAAAGCAACCAACAATTATTTGTTCATTTTGACCTTATGATTGAAAAGCAACCAACACTTTATTCATTTTGACCTGATGATTGATAGTATCCAACAATTTGCTCACTTTGACCTGATGACTGAATAGCAACCGACACTTTCTTAACTTTGACCTGATGATTGAATAGTAATTTACATCTCACTCACACCAGTGATGATCAACCTTTTTAAATGGAGCTTCAATTTATGCATTTAAATTTTTTCACACCCTGTAGAAAGTGGGGTATTCCTGGTTAACAGGTTGGATGGGGAATGAAGGAATATATGTGAAAGGATGAATATTGTTGCGTCAACACCCAATCTGGCTTCTATGGAGCCCCCATACTTGAGCCGGTCTGATGTACTTATGACATTATTACAGTATTAAAACACAATATTGTGGCAAAAACAAAATAGTTAAATACAAATTTTAATGGATTTCTACTCCAATTAAGAGAGCTAGCTCTTGAGCTTGGTGTAGGAGTTATTTTATAATTATATACCAGAGTATACAAATAAATTTAATCTTGAGTACGAGGAAATTTTAATTTGGCATGAAATGAAGTTATATCATTTTGATTGTTAATTTTTGTAAAGATTAATTTGACCTTTTTCTTGAATGATATGAAATCTGTTATTTTATTTTACTTCTTCAGGAAGACTATTTAAATATTTTATGCCTTTGTAAATATAATCATTGTGCATTTGTTGTGTTGAAGATAGAAGAATTTGGACGTTAAATTTTTGCCCTAATGACGAGTTAAATTAAAAAAATTTTATTACATTTTCTTAGAATTAATTAATTTATTAATATTGAATCTTTTTTATAGAGGTCTTCAATTTTTGGTACTTCAAAATTTTTTAACAATGTTGCTGAAGGGAATGTTGGTTTTTTTTTCGAAATTAAGCCGCAGCTATCCGAATTTCTACCGATTTCTTACATATCTCCCTTAAACATTTGAAGTTTTTAAGCTCTTAAAAAAATATGTTATTTTTGAAGATAATATTTAGTTACGTTCCACACCGAAACGCAAATTATACGAAATTCCCTCCATAGAAAAAACTCGCAAAGTATGCTCCAAAAAATAATTTAAAACAAGTCTATTTCTATTATTTTACAATTTGTATTTGTGAAAAAATTCACAATGTTTCTTTAAATGATACTTAAGATACCTTCCACGAGAGTTTTGCTCTATTTTAAACGAGTCTTGTTTTATTAAGCATTTTCATAATTTTCGCTTCAATTTTATCATTGAAAATATAAGCGCGCTCTTGCCAACATTGGTAATTACGTATCTCTCCGCCTTCTTCTTTTTGAGCCGGGAAGCGTCGCCTTAAGTACTTTAATAATTAGTTTTTGTACCACCTTTACAGGACTTTTAATTTTTTGTCATATGCACCTCCCCATGCAATGATTCCATACTGAACTAATGATTGGGCTAGTGCTTAATAGATTTTTTTGTATATTATTCAACTTGAGAATATTTCTCAATCTAATAAATATTTAGATACATTTCCGTTTGCCAAGCAATTTTTATGCCTATTGTATACATTTGTGGTGATTCGAGTCATACTAAGAATATACACATTTTTGGCTCGTGGCTTCTTCTTAAAGTATGAGGTTGTGTTTGCAGTGTGCGAGTTGTTCAGCAGCCAGGTGACTGAGGAGCTGCAGGCATTGCCTCTCCTGCCTGATCCCGAACCCATCACCTTCCAGGTGGCCAAGTGTTCGCTACCCAAAACCCCCCTCATCGTGGGCGGGGAGGAGGCCAGGCCGGGAGAATTCCCCCACATGGTGAGTTCATGATAGTACTTTTTCTCACATGATGAGTCCATGATAATACTTTTTCTCACATGGTGAGTTCATGATGATATTTTCTCTTTCATTGTGGGTTCATAATGAGATCTTTTCTCTTATGGCGTCGCGTTCATGATGATAGCTTTTCTCACATGGTAAATTCATGATGAGATCTTTTCTATATGGTGAGTTCATGATAAAAGCTTTTTTCACATGGTAAGTTCATGATGAAAGCTTTTCTCTTATGGCGAGTTCATGATGAAAGCTTTTCTCATATGGCGAGTTCATGATGATATCTTTTCTCGCATGGTGAACTCATGTTGAGACCTTTTCTCACACAATGAGTTCATGATGGGATCTTTTCTCGCATGGTGAATTCATGATAAGAACTATTTTGTTTTGAGACCTACTAAGTATTGAGTTCATGATGAGATCTTTTTCATGATGAGTAAGCTCATGATCAGACGTTTTTATACAAAATGGGTTTATGATGAGATCTTTTTCAAAATAGTGGGTTCATGATAAGATCTTTTCGCACATGGTGAGTTCATGATAGGTTCTTTTCACACATGGTGAGTCCAAAGACTTTTTCATACATGGTGAGGCGCACATTTTAAGTCCTTTTCTCACACGGTGATTCCATATTAAGACCTTTTATAAAAGTTTGTTAAGTCCATGATAGGACCTTTATCCATGATAAGTCTTTAAATGATAAATCCCTTTCTCACAGTGATCCCACAATAAGACCTTTTTCCAAATGTTGAGTCCACGACAGGACCATTTCACACATGGTCAGTTCATTATAGGACCTAATCACATGTTGAATCTATGACAGAACCTGATCTCACGTGGTAATCCATAAAAGATTTTTTCTCAAATGTTTAGTCCATTACAGGACACATTCAGAAATGATGAGTTCATGATAAGGCAGGTTAGGCAGGCCAGCTAAGACCTCCACCGTTGCATATGCGGTATTTTCCCACTACAATGATAATAGTAGGAGTCGCTCTGCAATATTTATTTATTTTTACTTATTTATTTATTTAACGCCCAGAGGGCTTTTACATGATTTGTAGAGTAATTTTAATTTGACGAATACTTTGAAACTTAAGAAATAATAAAAATAAAACTACATTACATAAAAGTCATACAAACACATAAACAAAAACAGAAAAATACACCTATTTTTATAGGTTTACAAGATGTGTTTAGTAATAGTGTTGAAATAAATGTTTTAGATGATCCACAAAACTCGCCAAGTTGATATTGAAAATGTCAACATCACCCAAGTACTTATTTCCCATGGTGTGAAGTCGTTGTATCGGAGAGTGGGCAATGTAGTTACGCTTATGAGTACTGCTGTAGAATATTGTATTTTGTCGTGTTGTTACTGTGGGTGTTCGTAAGTTAATGAGTTGCAAGAGTTCACAACAGTCGAATTTAGAGTTAAGTATTTTGAATAAAAATGTTAAGTCGTTTATTTTACGTCTGTCTTCTAATGAATGTATTTTTAGAGTATTTAATAAGTAATCGTATTTTAAGTCTTCCACTGGGTTATTTAATTTAAAATTGATAAAATGCAGAATTTTTTTTGAATTCGCTCAATGTTATTAATGTGAATTTTGTATGTTGGGGACCAAACTACTGAGTTATATTCGATTAGGCTTCTAACTAGAGATGTATAATTAGTTTAATGGCTTATATAGACCTTGTCTCCTTATGTTGACCTGGAGGCTGATTGATTTCCGATTTCTGCTGGTTTCCAGGTGGCTGTGGGCTTCGTTTCGTCAACACCAGGTAGCAAGGTTCTGTGGAGTTGTGGCGGGACCCTGATCAGCAACAAGTTTGTGGTGACGGCCTGTCATTGCACCTACAACAGGCTGACTGGGTAAACACATTCAACCTTACTTATAAAAAACATTTCACGACCGTTAACTCGTTGCTTGCCGAGTACGCGCCGGCGCGTGCCAAATTAAACTCTAAAAAATATTTTTTGAAATGCGATTTTAAACCTTAATTATAAAGAAAACGTATGAAGGATAAGGTCAGAATTGCTTGGGGCAATCTTGTTCTTAAGGTATAGAATGCTTTGAACACATCTATGGAACGAGAATAATTTCTATGAATTCTTTATGGATCTCTGGCCGAGTTTTTTTCTCGTAAAAAGATCGTAAACGTATGAATTCGTCAAATATACGCAAGTAATGTTGTTTTTAGACATAGTTTATTGTTCAAGGAATGTGTTTCAGTAAATATTACATAAGTTAGCATAAAATAAACCCACCAAATATTACGTCAAAGTCAAAACATTGCAAAATTTACAAGTTTCCTCCAGTGGTACGGGACGAGTTAAACGGTGTTTTTGTTACACATTGTTTAAAGACTGTACATTTTATTTTTCAGATTATCTATATATTTAATATTCAAAATATGTTTGTTTCTGGGTTTTTATGTATATAGCGAGATGTTAAGCGTTGCTAAACCATTTATCCGATTGCGACGAAACTTTGGGGATTTGATGTGCGCAAGCCCGCAATAGTTTATATATACAATAGTGAGCTCTGGAGTCGTGAAATTATGCGTAGCTAACCATTCATCCGATTGCGATGAAACTTTGGGGATTTGAGCGGAAGGGGATGCGGGAGAGGGGAAGGGGAGGAGGAAGGGGAACAGGACGAATGAGAAAGGACACGTATTCGCCCTTGAGGTGATTTTTCACAAAAACAGCGCTCTACAAATTATCCAATTATTATTATTGTTATTATTCTGGTGTGATGAAATTATGTATTTCTAACCATTCATCCGATTGCGATGAAAATTTGGGGATTTGAGGGAAAGGGGACAAGGGAGAGGAAGGGGAGGCGGAAGGAAAACGGGACGAACGGGAAAGGACACGCAGGGAGAAACAATTTCTTATTAAGTGGCGTAGCAACGCATGCCTGGAACGCAATATCTATATATATAAAAATCAAAATATTTTTGTTTCTGAGTATGTATATATGTATATATGTTAGTATGCGAGATGTCTATACATTGCTAAACCATTCACATGATTGCAATGAAACTTTGGGGATTTGATGTGAGCACGCCTGCGATGGTTTCAATATACAATAGTGAGCTCTGGTGTGATGAAATTATGTATTGCTAATTGCTACAGTAATTTCCCGCAAATTCCATGCGAGCAAAGCCGCGGGTTAAAGCTAGTTACTAATAAAAAAATGTCTTTATTATGTTGGCAACATCGAACTCTAAGATTCATATATTGTTTTTGTACATAATTTCTATTCTAACGACCAATTCACTATTATATTAGTAAAATTACTTAATTAACCCCTCAGACCTTGACCTCATTTTGTCAGAGGGTCAAAATATTTCCGTTTTGCAAAAAAAAATTCAAATAAAGCAATTTCTGAATGCATCCGAAAATATAAAAAAACTGTTTTGGAAAGGTGTTAAAATACGCTTTCAAATTCTATAATTAGAAATAAGCATATAATTTTTTAAACATAAAAAGTTTTAAAAATTCCTCAACTTAACGTTTTTTCTAACTAAAATTACTGATAATAAAAATAAAAAAATTACATATGTAATTTATTGGGAAAATATATTTATAAACCTTATCGTAAACTCACTTTTTTGTCGTTTCTTGTAAAAATAATTAATAAAAAATTCTCAAAGTTTCATAAAATTTTTTCAAATTGATGTCATAATCATTGGATTCATAAAAGTGTAAATTTGAATTATTTTGGGTTAACTTTTAGATTTGATTATAAAGCTTGGTGTTTTCTCTTTCTAAAGCCTCGATTTCATTGAATGAGTTTACAAGCTATTAGCCGGCGAGTTTGAAAGCGAGCGAATCGGCGAGTGAGATTGTCACGATGACACACAAAACTGTCTACTCGCTCAGTAGCGACAGTAGCAGCTAAAATAACGACTCCCGCGCCAACCAATTCTGTCGACATTTTGTAGAAAACTTGAAGTCGCAACTAGCGCCACACGCGAGCCAGTAGCGAGAATAACGACTCCCGTGCGAACTAATTCTGATAGTTACGAAATCAGCTGTTGGTGGGCCGCCATCTTGAGGCAAACGCTAGCGAGTACCTTTCTACTTTTTTCATAGGTTGTCCACAATCTGCCAGTTAGCTAGTAATACAATTACACTAAGTTTACTAATAGATAGTGAATTTCACAGCTAGTAGCTTGTAAACTCGCTCAATGTCATTGAGGCTTAAAATCGCTAGATTGCCGCCCGTATGCCGGCGTACCATCGGCGCATCGATTTTAACCCTTATGTATAAAGAAAACGTATGAAGAAGAAGGTCAGAATCGCTTGGGGCATTCTTGTTCATAAGGTATAAGATACCGTGAACCCACTTAGAGCAGCGATATATTTTCTTTGAAATTGTTTATGACACGGCCTGGAACTTTTTCCCGCCGCTTGGCTGTCAGATGACACGGCTGAAATGATCGTAAAACGTATAAATTCATCAAATAAACGCAAGTAATGTTATATTTATGTATAGTTTAGTATTCAAGGAATGTGTTTCAGTAAATATTACATAAGATAGCATAAAATTAACCTGCAAAATATTACGTTAAAGTTGAAATTTTTTCGTTTTTGAGGGGTTAACACTGCTTAGTTCATATTTCTAACCTTGATAGTAAAGGACACAACGATTTCTACGAGATCTGAATTGTTCCCAAAACTGAACAAATAGATCTGATGAGTTAAATTCTAGGTAAATCAAACATTAGGAATTATTTATTTTGATTATGACATAATTTTTTATATGTTTTATTTCCAGTGGTCCCCCAACTGTGGCGCGATTAGGTGCTCACAACTTGGCGTACCAAGACGAACCGAAATGGGTCGATGTTGCCATATCGCGGGTCATCCTTCACCCTGGCTACACGGCCCCGAGCAAATACAACGATATTGCGCTGTTGGAGTTACAAAACGAAGTAACGTAAGTATTTCATTTCTGCGTATCAGCAGTGGAAACTTTCAGTTTTGCCCTTTTTTATATTTTGTCGGTCGTGCGCCGGCGCACAAGCCAAAATAATAAAAAAAAAATAATTTTGGAATGCGATTTTAACCATTATGTATAAAGAAAATGTATGAAGAAGAAGGTCAGAATCGCTTGGGGCATTCTTGTTCTTAAGGTATAAGATATCGTGAACACACCTAGCGAAGTGGAATAATTTCTGTTGAATTGTTTATGCCCTCCGGCTGAGATTTTTTCCCGCCTTCGAGCTGTCAGATTGGCTTGCGTCACTGTCGCACCGTTCTCGTGAAAAGGATCGTAAAACATATAAATTCATCAAATAAACGCAAGTAATGTCGTTTTTAGGCATATTTTATTGTTCAAGAAATGTGTTTCGATAAATATTACATACGATAGCATAAAATAAACCCACAAAATATTACGTCAGAGTCAAAACATCGCGATTTTACATTGTTTCTTCCTTGGCATTTGACGAGTTAATAAGTATGCCGCATAAGAGTCCCAACTGCTCGTAATCTTCTTGAGCCAGTGAGACTGGCATCCCCAATTGAGGTATGTTTTCAGGATGAAGTTAGCGGGGAGGGGAAAGAAATGAGATTGAAGAAGGTTGGACAAATACTGAATATTTAGAAGGGTAATTCAGTTTCTTTTGTGTTATCTTTTGTACGAAGACAGCGTTACAAGACAATTAATTAACTACTGGAGCGATTATGGTCGAAAAATGAACCACTTTTATTTTTCTGCGATTGATAGCGGTCCAAAATTGGAACACATTTTCTTACCATTCGTAAAACATTTATTGTAATTATTTAAAACATTTCCATGGCCAGCCGTTTATTTTAAAATAAAGCTATTGAAATGCTTTATCTATTATGAGCATAGATGTCGCAAATCTGAACTTTGTAGACTATTTTATAATGATGTTAAAAATAAATTTTTAAAATATTTTTTCACGCAGAACTTTGATCACCTGTTTACGGTTAAAATTAAGTCTTTTTTCCATTGTTATACACCTTTCATTATCAAGTATACCACAGACAACATACAGAAATCAAAAATATTCTATGTTGACTCGAATAAGTACCTCTCGCGGAGTTTCAAAGTAACAAACACGCAGGATTTGCGCAGTTATAAACTTGACGATTTTTTTACATTTTTTTGATAAATTCTACAAATATGAGATAAGTGGTAAATTACAGGTTAATTCATTGGCTATATAGCACTATAATAAGTTTTTAGGCCTCCTTGTTAAAATTTGAAGGTTTGATTTTTTTAACCCATTGGCCACAAACCCCGGCAGCCTGCCAGGTTAGAGTAGGTCCGCCAAAAAAATGGAAAACAAGCATGACAGCGACATTTTTGAATAAAATTTTAAATGCCGAACGCTCTGTAGGTAATTAATCATTCATTTTGTAGAATTGGCAATAATATGTTTCTTATGTTTTTTCCCTGATATTTGTGTTCCAAGTTTTGTATGCAGCCAGCCGCCATTTAATTTCTTTCAAAATTGCGAGTGCTTCTAGTCTTTTGGCAGTGACTGCACGTCCCTGATTGCTTTGGGGACTATCATATCAAATTATTTTATTAGTTTTTAGTATATATATATATATATGTATGTAAAAAATAAAAATTATTAACATTCGATTTAAGAATATTATGTTTTTTTGTAACTTTATGAATAAAAATGTGAAAAAAACTTACGAAAAAAAAGAAGGTTGTATTTGTATCATTATTTACACACATTTTAATAGTTTTCAAATTTTTATTTTTATGTTTTTCTTTACCTTAATCCAATACATAAACAAATTTAAAGTAATTAATTCATTTGATTATATGGTTCAAAAGTGACAATAGATTTAGTACACCAATGCAGGTTTTCAATTTTTGTTACAAAATTAATTATGTGGCCAATGGGTTTAATGTAGGCGAAAAATTTTAAAAATGATCTTCTGGAAGTCTCGAGCAATCGAGGCAAATTTATGGTTGCTCCAGGGGTTAATTATCTTAGCCCTTATTAATTAAAGTAAAATGATTGAAATTATTAATGGTTATTTTGCTTTTAAAGTTTCCCCGATTGTTGTATGTATGTTACAGATTTACTGAGGTTATCCGGCCGGCTTGCTTGTGGCAGGATTCTTCTATAAGCCATACCAAGGCCATTGCAACCGGATGGGGAAAAATTGGATACAGTAAGTACATTTTTTTTCATTTTTTATTTTTTTGTTTTATTTGTTTATCTTAAAAATGGTACCTATTATAGTATTACTGATCTTCCATTAAAATCATTTGCTTGTGGATGGAAGAAGAGTTTACATTTTATGTATACATTTAAACAGTCATGTGTTTCACATATATAATGAGTACAGTTAATACAAACATATCGTAATCAAGACCCTTTAACCGCTAGATTGCCGCTCGTCCGTCCACCAACGGCGCAGGCCAAAATAATCACTAAAAAATAATTTTGGTATGCGATTTTAACCCTTATGTATAAAGAAAACGTATGAAGAAGAAGGTCAGAATCGCTTGGGGCATTCTTGTTCATAAGGTATAAGATACCGTGAACCCACCTAGCGCAGCAATATTTTTTCTTTGGAATTGTTTATGACACAGGCCTAGATTTTTTCCTGCCTTTCGGCTGTCAGATTGGCGTCTGTCAAGTCTCGCGCCTCGGTCGATGGAAAGATCGTAAAACGTATAAATTCATCGAATAAACGCAAGTAATGTTATTTTTATGCATAGTTTAGTATTCAAGGAATGTGTTTCAGTAAATATTACATAAGATAGCATAAAATTAACCTGCAAAATATTACGTAAAAGTCAAAACATCGCGAAATTTTCTCGTTTGTTGAGTTGGCATTTGACAAGAAGACATCCATGTATTCCGTAAGATTAAAAACAGGTATAATTTTTAGAGTTACATTCATGTGAAAATAGGGGAAGCAGTCTTTCCGTTCATGATTTCTTTAAAATGATTTTTGATAGAGTTCGATAATTGTATTTTGTCGTTAATGATTCTGATTTCTATTGGTAGGTGGTTAAATAAGTATTTTCCTCGGTTTGTAAAATGATGTTGGGCAAAATAAGTGTTTAGTTTCGGGCATACAAATACATGTTTGAGTCTGGTACGACTTTCAGTTATGTTTAAGTGTTTTTCTTTTACAATTTGTAAGATTGAATTTTTCATAAATAGGTTTTTGAATGTTGGGACTTTAAATTCTTCAAATATGCGTTCAGTAGGGAAGTCTGGAGGTTTTTTTAGAATAATATTTATTAATAAATGTATCGGTATTAACTGAGCCCCTTTGCGCAAAACAGCGTTATGTGATAATAAAGTAAATTTTGAGATTTTGGCTGTTGTCCCCTCAGCCTAATTTGTTTGCTTTTCGGAACAACTCATATAGGTCTCATAGAAATCGTAGTGTCTCCCTAAATGTTATGGTGAGAAATCTATACCAATATTATAAATGCGAAAGTGCTTGTGTTTGTTTGTTACGCTTTAATCGCCTAAACCACTAAACCAATTTTAAAAATTCTTTCACCAATAGAAAGCTCCATTATATGCGAGTAATATAGGCTGTATATAATGGTAAGCTCTGGCGTTATAAAATTATAAATATTGTATTTATAATACGTTTATTGTCCCTTACAAGAGCTAGTTATTGATAACATCAGACGTAAAGCAAAACAAATCGTTGTCTTGGTAACTATGCTGATATATTTGCGGGAAATTTTATTTCAGGTGTCGTAGTTAATATCTATCTATCTATATAAATAAAAATGTATCTCAGAAATGTATTAACGCGCATAACTTTCAAACGGCTGCACCAAATTGGATAATTCTTTTTTTTACTATTGGTGTTTTCTCTTTCGAACACCGTTTCGGTCATATTTTTCACCATTATAGTAAGAGAGAAACAACGATTTCTATGAGACCTATATGAGTTGTTCTGAAAACCGAACAAATTAGCCTGAGGGGTTATACTGGTTGAAAAAAAGCACTTTTGTGAAATTTAACTTTAGCAATTTCTTTTGCTATTTAGCAAGCGTTGAAACAGACGACCTTGTAAAAGTCATTCCCTATTTAAACATTATTCTCCAATGTTGTTTTACCATGTCCATTTCCCTAGCCGAGGACACCTCCGACGTCCTGATGAAGGTGCAGCTAGACCTGATAGACCCTGTCCGCTGCAAAGAGAAGATCTCCAACACGAAGTCTCTGAAGAACGGCATTATCGCAACACAGTTGTGCGCCGGGGACCTGACCGGGGGACGCAACGACACTTGCCAGGTGACCAACTCCATTCCCGGTGACGCTTTAATCAGTGACTAACTAACTAACTAACTAACCATCACGCCGTTACCCGCAGGAGTAAGCAGAGAGGACGCACCGCCAAACAACTCGATTTGGCACACACTCCTTGCTTCGTTTACATTCATACATCGTCTCATACGATTGCTCTTCTATTATTCTGACTCTTGACATCGCCCGATTCAAGTATTTGATTCACTTGGTCGTGCCATGTCTTCTCGGGCGTCCCCGACTTCGTCTACCATTCACACTTGCGTCATATATTCTCCTTACACTCCTTTCCTCGTTCATTCGCTCTACATGCCCAAACCATCTGAGCGTCCCTTTCTTAATCTTATTCATTACGCTTACATCAGCCTTGCATTCTTTGCGAATCTTCACATTTCTCACACGATCATACATGGTTTTACCACACATACGTCTCAGGGATCTCATTTCTACAGTCTACTTTCATCCTTTCTCTGCCAGTAACTTCATGTAACTTCTATAGCTAACAGGGCTATGAAAATGTTAGGTTTTATATTAAGGATTTCCAAGGATTTTAAAAATATTTACACATTAAAAATTCTGTTCACATCTCTTGTTAGAAGCATTCTTGAATATAATTCAACAATTTGGTCACCTGTCTTCAACAATCACATCAATACCATTGAAAGAGTCCAACACAAATTTTTGAGGTGTATTAATTTTAGACTTGGAATTCCCTTAGAATCAATAAATTATGATTTTTTGTTGCACTCACTAAAATTGTTGAAATTAAGTGACAGAAGAAAAATTTTTGATCTGATATTTTTGTATAAAATCGTTAACTATCAGTTGGATAGCCCTGATATATTAAAGTTGATTAACTTTCATATACCTACAATAAGATCAAGGTTCCCTAGTTTGTTTTATTGTGACAACTATATGTCGGTATCAGGCTCCAATTCAGTTGTAAATAGATTACACACCATTGGAAATTTTTATGCCAATGTGGCTGATATTTTTAATATTTCCATACTGAAATATAAGGTTGTACTGATCGAACATTTCAGCCAATTATACGTTAACGAGGTCACTACATAATGATTTTTTGATATTATTGTTTATTTTTAATGCCTGTATAATGTACTATGACTGTAATTAAATATACACAAGCTTGTAAATGGCACTTTGTGCCGTAAATTTTAAATAAATAAATAAATAAATAAGTTCCATGCCTCACTGCCATACATCAGGATAGGTACCAGCACTCCATTATGGACGGCTAGTTTTACTTCTTTTGACAGTTTTTTGTTGGCGCCAACGGCGTTCAGTCCTCCATTAATGGAGTTACCGGCATTTACCCTTCTTTCGATATCTCTATCAGTCTTCCCATCTTTCGTAAACATACTTCCCAAATACACAACTCATCCACCTGCTCCAAGTATTCGTCATTCACAACTAAATCAGTGACACTGTTTTATTTTTAATTAATTACCTCCATAGACAACCCAATTGATAGATCAGTCAATCAGAGAAAGCGGAATATACCAATTTGAACTAGAGACTGTCTCCCTTTCTGTGATTTGTCAATAATTGAATCTGACAACTCGCATTGTAACTAACTAACTAACTAACCATCACGCTGTTTCTCTGCAGGGGTAGGCAGAGAGGACGGACCGCCAAACAACTCAGTCTTGGCACACACTCCTTGCCTCGCTCACATTCATACATCTTCTCATACATGCTCTTCTATTGTTCTACCCCAAGTGGTTCGAAACGTTTGGTGTCGGTTCTAATCCCAGTTGCGACCGTTATATTTTTATTTTTCTGTGTCTTGTTCTCTTTCATTTACGTTTAGACTATTAGTGTTATCATCTTCTTCAATGACGCATTACATTGATGGGAATAACCTTCAAAAGTTATAAAAAGAGAGTTGTTCTAATAAAAATTTATAATTCACTAGCTGACCTGGCAACGCGTTGCTGTGGCGTGAAATCGAAACACGATGCCATCTATTGGATGGTTATCCTACCATTGATATGCTTGGTGTAACTCTAAGTGGCCAGCTCGGATACATGGGCTCCATCGAGGCCAGAGTTAAGTTAGCCTCTCGGAAACTGGGCGTACTGTACAGGGCCCACAGATACTTTAATAGTACACAACTGCTAACCCTGTACAAATCGCAAGTGCGCCCCACGGTTGAATTTGGCAGCCACCCTGGGCTGGAGCCCCAAAATACCTGAAAAAAACCCTCGACTCTGTGCAGAAACGGGCGGTCCGTTTGATAGATTCTCCTGACTTAACAAACGGATTGCAATCTTTAGAGCACAGGCGTCGGGTGGGAATGCTGTCCTTGTTCTACCGGTATTACTATGGAAGATGCTTCGAGGAACTAGCGTCATTGATCCCCTGGGCACCGGTGCATAGTCGGGAAACATGCCAAACGCGTGCTCAACATTTGTACACGGTTGACATTAGTCACATGAGAACGGGTCGTTTCTACGACTCGTTCTTGAGTTCAACAGCTCGGCTGTGGAACGATTTACCGACCTCTGTGTTTCCTCCCTCCTACAACATGGGTCTCTTCAAGACCCATGTTCACTCCTTCCTCTCCTCAAAAACACCCTCCACACAGCATCTTCAAAGATGACATAGGCCCTGAGGGAAATTATTTTCCTCAGGGCCTCCTGTGTGGAGTTAATATAAAAAAAAAGATAACCAAGAGTTGTGTCGATAAACTAACTCACACCGCCATCTGTTAGAAAACTTATGTTTTATTAATTACAAAGCATTGTCTTATAACAAACGTTTTACGAACATTTAATTTGCAATAATAAATATTGACGTCAATAATCGAGATAAAAACTATCCTATCTTGTAAGTTGGACCAAATTACCCAGTAAGCCAAATTTCATCAAAATCGGTAAAGTAGTTTCGGAGTTTATCTCGAAAAAACATCGTGACGCGAGATTTTTATACATATAAAGATTTTAATTAAGAATGAAATAATGAAATGGCCATGGACTTACGAATTCTTTTTTTTTTCAGGGCGATAGCGGCGGCCCTCTTGTGGTGAGTTCCACAACGAACCGGTGCGTCTTCAATCTCCTCGCCGTGACCAGCTTCGGGTTTGGTTGTGGATCTGGCCTTCCTGGAGTCTATTCCAGGATCTCCAGTTTTATACCCTGGATCGAGAGTGAGGTCTGGCCTAACCAGTAACACGGCACACAAACTGTACTTATATCTAAAGCTGAATCAATCCGTGGCACTGAAGTCTAAGGCAGGATTTATGTTAGGTGCTTTTGTCAAAAATAGGATCTGAACTGTGCACTTAAGTTAAAAAGACAATCATGTGAATGAAGTCTATATAGAATTTATGTTTGGTACATCTAAAATAAGGTCAATTCATGGCACAAGTCTACAGCAGGATCTATGTTTGACTCTTAATTCTAAAGCAGGATCTATGTTTGACAATTAAGTCTATAGTATGGTCTATGTTTGACTCTTGAGTCTAAAGTTGGATCTATTTTTGGCACTTAAGTCTATAAAGCAGGATATATTGTGTTTGGTACTTAGGTCTAAAGCTGGATCTGTTTGACAATTAAGTCTATAGTATGATCTATGTTTGATGCTTAAGTCTAAAGCAGGATCTATGTTTGACTCTTGAGTCTAAAGTTGGATCTATTTTTGACACTTCAGTTTATAAAGCAGGATATATTATGTTTGTTACTTAAGTCTAAAGCTGGATCTATGTTTGACAATTAAGTCTATAGTATGATCTATGTTTGATTCTTAAGTCTAAAGTTGGATCTATTTTTGACACTTAAGTCTAAAGCAGGATCTATGTTTGACTCTTGGGTCTAAAGTTGGATCTATTTTTGACACTTAAGTCTATAAAGCAGGATGTATATGTTTGGTACTTAGGTCTAAAGCTGATCTATGTTTGACTCTTGAGTCTAAAGTTGGATCTATTTTTGACTCTTGAGTCTAAAGTTGGATCTATTTTTGACACTTCAGTCTACAAGGCAGAATATATTGTGTTTAGTACTTAGTCTAAAGCTGGACTGTTTGACTCTTGAGTCTAAAGTTGGATCTATTTTTGACACTTCAGTCTACAAGGCAGAATATATTGTGTTTAGTACTTAGTCTAAAGCTGGACTGTTTGACTCTTGAGTCTAAAGTTGGATCTATTTTTGACACTTCAGTCTACAAGGCAGAATATATTGTGTTTAGTACTTAGGTCTAAAGCTGGACTGTTTGACTCTTGAGTCTAAAGTTGGATCTATTTTTGACTCTTGAGTCTAAAGTTGGATCTATTTTTGACATTTAAGCCTATAAAGCAGGATATATTATGTTTGGTACTTAGGTCTAAAGCAGGATCTATGTTTGACTATTGAGTCTAAAGTTGGATCTATTTTTGACACTTCAGTCTACAAGGCAGAATATATTGTGTTTAGTACTTAGGTCTAAAGCTGGACTGTTTGACTCTTGAGTCTAAAGTTGGATCTATTTTTGACTCTTGAGTCTAAAGTTGGATCTATTTTTGACATTTAAGCCTATAAAGCAGGATATATTATGTTTGGTACTTAGGTCTAAAGCAGGATCTATGTTTGACTATTGAGTCTAAAGTTGGATCTATTTTTGACATTTAAGCCTATAAAGCAGGATATATTATGTTTGGTACTTAGGTCTAAAGCAGGATCTATGTTTGACAATTGAGTCTAAAGTTGGATCTATTTTTGACATTTAAGCCTATAAAGCAGGATATATTATGTTTGGTACTTAGGTCTAAAGCAGGATCTATGTTTGACTATTGAGTCTAAAGTTGGATCTATTTTTGACTCTTGAGTCTAAAGTTGGATCTATTTTTGACATTTAAGTCTACAAGGCAGGATATATTGTGTTTAGTACTTAGTCTAATGCTGGATCTATGTTTGACTCTTGAGTCTAAAGTTGGATCTATTTTTGGCATTTAAGCCTATAAAGCAGAATATATTGTGTTTAGTACTTAGGTCTAAAGCTGGACTGTTTGACTCTTGAGTCTAAAGTTGGATCTATTTTTGACTCTTGAGTCTAAAGTTGGATCTATTTTTGACATTTAAGCCTATAAAGCAGGATATATTATGTTTGGTACTTAGGTCTAAAGCAGGATCTATGTTTGACTATTGAGTCTAAAGTTGGATCTATTTTTGACATTTAAGCCTATAAAGCAGGATATATTATGTTTGGTACTTAGGTCTAAAGCAGGATCTATGTTTGACTATTGAGTCTAAAGTTGGATCTATTTTTGACATTTAAGCCTATAAAGCAGGATATATTATGTTTGGTACTTAGGTCTAAAGCAGGATCTATGTTTGACTATTGAGTCTAAAGTTGGATCTATTTTTGACTCTTGAGTCTAAAGTTGGATCTATTTTTGACATTTAAGTCTACAAGGCAGGATATATTGTGTTTAGTACTTAGTCTAATGCTGGATCTATGTTTGACTCTTGAGTCTAAAGTTGGATCTATTTTTGACATTTAAGCCTATAAAGCAGGATATATTATGTTTGGTACTTAGGTCTAAAGCAGGATCTATGTTTGACTATTGAGTCTAAAGTTGGATCTATTTTTGACATTTAAGCCTATAAAGCAGGATATATTATGTTTGGTACTTAGGTCTAAAGCAGGATCTATGTTTGACTATTGAGTCTAAAGTTGGATCTATTTTTGACATTTAAGCCTATAAAGCAGGATATATTATGTTTGGTACTTAGGTCTAAAGCAGGATCTATGTTTGACTATTGAGTCTAAAGTTGGATCTATTTTTGACTCTTGAGTCTAAAGTTGGATCTATTTTTGACATTTAAGTCTACAAGGCAGGATATATTGTGTTTAGTACTTAGTCTAATGCTGGATCTATGTTTGACTCTTGAGTCTAAAGTTGGATCTATTTTTGACATTTAAGCCTATAAAGCAGGATATATTATGTTTGGTACTTAGGTCTAAAGCAGGATCTATGTTTGACTATTGAGTCTAAAGTTGGATCTATTTTTGACATTTAAGCCTATAAAGCAGGATATATTATGTTTGGTACTTAGGTCTAAAGCAGGATCTATGTTTGACTATTGAGTCTAAAGTTGGATCTATTTTTGACTCTTGAGTCTAAAGTTGGATCTATTTTTGACATTTAAGTCTACAAGGCAGGATATATTGTGTTTAGTACTTAGTCTAATGCTGGATCTATGTTTGACTCTTGAGTCTAAAGTTGGATCTATTTTTGACATTTAAGTCTACAAGGCAGGATATATTGTGTTTAGTACTTAGTCTAATGCTGGATCTATGTTTGACTCTTGAGTCTAAAGTTGGATCTATTTTTGACATTTAAGCCTATAAAGCAGGATATATTATGTTTGGTACTTAGGTCTAAAGCAGGATCTATGTTTGACTCTAGTCTAAAGTTGGATCCGTTTTTGACTCATAAGTCTATAAAGCAGGATATATTATGTTTGGTACTTAGGTCCAAAGCTGATCTATGTTTGACAATGAAGTCTATGGTATGATCTATGTTTGATGCTTAAGTCTATAGTAGGATTTATGTTTGGTACTTAAGTCTAAAACAGGATCTATGATTACGCTCGGGTCTAAATCTGAATTTATGTATTATAGTAGGATCTATGTTTTATTCTTAAGTCTAAAACCGGATCTATCCATGGCACTTAGTCTATAGTCGGAGCTATCCATGGCATTTAAGTCTAAAGCAATATTTATGTTTGGCACTTGAGTCTAAAATATGATTTATGTTCGGTACTTAGCTCTAAAATAGGATCTGTCCATGGCACTTAAGTTTAAAGTGTGAAACTTATTATCCGTTAAACTTTTGTCTGTAGCGAAATCTGTGCATAACCATTGATTCTAAAGCAGGATCTGTATTTGACGTTTAAGTCTACAGCAAGATCTCTCTGTATGTGGTACTTAAGTCCCCAGCAAGATATATGTTTGGTACTTAGGTCTAAAGCATGATCGGCATTTGATAATTAAGTCTACAGCAAGATCTATATGTGGCACTTAAGTCCCCAGCATGATACATATGTTTGGTACTTAAGTCAAAAGAATGACCTGCATTTGACAATTAAGTCTACAACAAAATCTATATGTGGAACTTAAGTCCCCGGCAAGATATTTGTTTGGTACTTAGGTCTAAAGCATGATTTGCATTTGACAATTAAGTCTACAGCAAAATTTTTATGTGGCACTGAAGTCCCCAGCAAGATGTATGTTTGGTACTTAAGTCTAAAGCAGGATCTACACATTATACTTGAGTCTAAATCAGGGTCTATACGTAGCACGTACATCTACATGAGTCAACATCAGGTTCTATGCTTGAAACACAGGTCTATGAATTTTACAAGTACTATAATCCACATAGTCCAAATTAGGATTTCCAGTTATATGCCGTTGACTGGGAACAAATACTCAAAATATTGTATTTATATTTTTTTAGTTTTAAGATGATATTATGATATTAAATATAAAAATGTTTATATTGACAAATTTTTAAAATGTTTTATTTTTTCATGTATCTAGTAGAATTAAAAGATTTTTATTTTTGAAATTTTTTTTATTTTTATTGAATAATATTTTTTTTACGATAGCTCCACACAGGAGGCCCTGAAAAAAACTTCCTCTGCGCCTATTTCATGTTTGGGGATGCTGCGTGGCGGGTCTTTTAAGGGTAAGGAAGGAGAGGAAGTTCTGGAAAGGAAAAAGGTATGAAGGATGGGTAGGAATCTGGGGGTCGGTTTTTATTATTTTTATTTTTTACGTTAGATCCACACAGGAAGCCCTGAAAAAAAAGGACTTTGTCTGTGCCTACGTCACGTTTGGGGATGCTGCATAGTGGGTCTTTAAGATATATTACTTTTAAGGGAAAGGTAGGAGAGGAAGTTCTGGGAAGGTAAATGGTATGAGTGGGTAGGAATTGTGTCCAGGAGTGTAAAACGTATGAATCCATCCCTCCCACTGCGGTGCAAGGCGATGGGTCGAGAGTGTCTGGTCGGAGAGGTCTAGGTTAGATCTACCTCAACCAGTCTCTCCTGATCCGGCCCGCCACGCAGTAGGTGGGCAAATGCATTCTTCACCAAGATCTCACTACACGGGGTAAGGGCACCCCTGCTAAGTCGCCAAATGTAGCAAATCACTCGGGGTGACAGGGGTGCCAGTTATCCAAAAAATTGTTCCCGGGGTGGCGCCTTCCATACTTAAAAGTCCTAAACAAGTATAACAGGAGTCAAAAGGGAGTGGAATTTAGAATGATGGTGAAGAGTAAGGTAGTACGGGAAGTACCTTACTATTCAGATCTAGTCACCAAACACGGGTCGGGGTTTCGATTCTGACAATCTGGCACCAATATGATACTGACAGAATCTCCCATACACATATAAAGAAAATGAAACGGAAGGAACATAGTACTTTGGAGGAAACAGTAACTCGTATTTTGTGTCTCATCTTTTGTATTACCATTATTTAATGTGTAAGAAAGAGCTGCAGCATTGTAATGATGAGAAACATATGTTTATTGCCTTTTTTTGCCATCACGGTACGATAATAGAGAATTCCAGTCCAATTTTTTTATTTTTTTTTTATGAATAATGACCTTCTAACTTAAATAACTGCATATTTATTTTTATTTTTAGAGTTAGTTTTAAAAATAAATGTCAAAGTTTTAATTTTTCAAGATCCCCCGAAAACCACCGAATCTAGTGTGACGTCATCATGCCTAACCGAAGTATGAATCTTGTAGGGAACTGGAATCAGCTGTTCGACTCCCGCCATTTTGAATTTCAGCATTGGAGCGTTTTCATAGACATTACTGGGCAATATGATCGTTTTTTGTACATTTAAAGTTTTTGAATATTTTAAATAATATAGATAAACTAATAGAGATACTTTATTTTTGATACTGAATTATTTAGGCCTAAATAATGTTTCAATAAAAACAAAAACTATTATATGTCCAAATCTCTATTAACCAATAACGCGGAATGTCGAACGGCTTGCGTCTTACATTTCTATTGATTTCTTTACAACTTTGATCCAGGTGACGCGGCGCGGTGACGTCACGCATCCAAAATCTAGCAATAGGGTGTTTTAATGACACGTTTTAAAATGGACTTTTTAATATATTTTTAAAAACTCTACGTTAAATATTATGTAATAAAACTTATATATTCAGAATCAGCGTATATTGGTCTATATGAACATATTTTTTTAAAGCCATAATATTTTTCACTGAGTTCCTTATTGTGGATTAAGATAATTACAAAATGGTCTAATGGTCACATCAGTGGGGAGAGCTGTCTTGTAGTTAAATAGAATCACTTCAAATATCGACATGTTTAACATCAATAAAGCACAATTTAGACAGCAAGCTTTGTTGCTAGTACATAGTTTTAATCTGCTTATCTTAACTGATCTATTATCTCTCTTTTTTTTTTTTTTTTACATTAACTCCACACAGGAGGCCCTGAGGAAAATAATTTCCCTCAGGGCCTATGTGATCTTTGAAGATGCTGTGTGGAGGGTGTTTTTGAGGAGAGGAAGGAGTGAACATTGGTCTTAAAGAGACCCATGTTATAGGAGGGAGGAAACACAGAGGCCGGCAAATAAATAAATAAATAAATCGTTCCACAGCCGAGCTGTTGAACTCAAGAACGAGTCATGGAAACGACCCGTTCTCATGTGACTAATGTCAACCGTGTACAAATGTTGAGCGCGTGTTTGGCGTGTTTCCCGACTATGCACCGGTGCCGAGGGGATCAATGACGCTAGTTCCTCGGAGCATCTTCCATTGTAATAACGGTAGAACAAGGACAGCATTCCCACCCGACGCCTGTGCTCTAAAGATTGCAATCCGTTTGTTAAGTTAGGCGAACCTATTAAACTGACAGTTTCTGCACAGAGTCTAGGGTTTTTTTCAGGTATGTTGGGGCTCCAGACCAGAAGTGGCTGCAAAATTCAACCGTGGGGCGCACTTGCGATTTGTACAGGGTTAGCAGTTGTGTACTATTAAAGTATCTGCGGGCTCTGTACAGTATGCCCAGTTTCTGAGAGGCTAACTTGACTCTGGCCTCGATGGAGCCCCCGTACCTGAGCTGGTCACTTAAAGTTACACCAAGCATATCAATGGAAGACCTGTTCTTTTAAAAATGCTTTGAATTGGGTATGTTTTTAGGTTTTCACGGCCAAAAAGTATTTTTGTTATTGTTTTTGGGGTGTTATGCCGTGTTTCGCTACCTCCTTCTTTAGCCAACGTTTCGGACAGCGTTACAGTGTCCATCATCAGGGCAGATGACCAAATGATATTGGTGAGAGTGTTTACTTATGTGTGTCGAAGCGATACCGTGCTGCCAGCTCCATTTCTCTACGAGCTGGTGTTAGAAAAATTCAGCATGGTTTTTTTGCGTTTAGCTTTGGTGTAGCCGTCAATTACTGGATACCAAGAACTATTGAGCTTAGCTCCGTCGTCTCTGTTAATATTGATGGGGTTTTTATGGATTTCAATTGCCTCCGTAATTAGGCGTGCTATGTAAGTTTTGGGTCTTCCCAGGACTTCAGGAACAAATCCAAAGTAATGGCCGGTTTCGATTAAATGCTCGGCGATTGCCGATTTGTCATAGGCAAATCATAAGAGCCAAATCAGCACGAAACGAAGACAGGGGTGAACAAGAGTCAAAAGGCTGCGCTTTCCTGCCTTACGTCCATAATGTAACAGACAGAATTGCCAGGCTGTTGAGAAAAGAGAACATCAAGACGGTCTTCGGACCGACAACTAAAATCCAAGACCTACTGAGGTCGGCAAAGACTAAGTTTCCTCTGGAAACAGATGGAGTATATAAACTCAGCTGTTCCGGATGTGACAAGGTCTATGTAGGCCAGACAGAGCGAACGATTTCCAAAAGGATTTCCGAACACTTTCGTGCTTGTAAACTTGGCCACCCTGACAAATCGGCAATCGCCGAGCATTTAATCGAAACCGGCCATTACTTTGGATTTGTTCCTGAAGTCCTGGGAAGACCCAAAACTTACAGAGCACGCCTAATTACGGAGGCAATTGAAATCCATAAAAACCCCATCAATATTAACAGAGACGACGGAGCTAAGCTCAATAGTTCTTGGTATCCAGTAATTGACGGCTACACCAAAGCTAAACGCAAAAAAACCATGCTGAATTTTTCTAACACCAGCTCGTAGAGAAATGGAGCTGGCAGCACGGTATCGCTTCGACACACATAAGTAAACACTCTCACCAATATCATTTGGTCATCTGCCCTGATGATGGACACTGTAACGCTGTCCGAAACGTTGGCTAAAGAAGGAGGTAGCGAAACACGGCATAACACCCCAAAAACAATAACAAAAATGCTTTGAATTTGTTAATTTTATAATGTTTTTAAAATGAATAAATTGAATTAAATAGGTGACAACAATTTGCTTTCATTTCTGTATATAAACAATATTATTTATTGAGATTAGCATAAAAACCCCAAGGAAAATGTTTTCAATAAATAATGTGTCTTAATAAAGATAAAAATATTTTAATAGGAGTTACTAGAGATAACCCGGACCATATTGATGTCAATTTTGTCATCAGTTATTATTAAAATTGATTTGTTCATTGCACTAAGTTGTGTCAACTTGTGTTTCAAATCAGTTTGGTAAGTAAATTTCTGTTTTTTCTCAACATAGTTACATGGGGCACACAAACTCCAACGGCTCGGAGGGCTTTGAAGCAAAGAATGGATGGTTACCTCGAGAGTGTTTTCTCTCGGGGTAAGAATAACCTCGTCGAATTCAATGTTTCAAAGACCCAATCATGTCTGATTACGTCTAAAAGGGATCGAAATGAAAATCTAGTCTCCTTCAACGGAAGCAATCTTCCGAACAGACCTTCCATTGATATGCTTGGTGTAACTATAAGTTACCAGCTCAGGTACGGGGGCTCCATCGAAGCCAGAGTAAAGTTAGCTTCTCAAAAACTGGGCGTACTGTACAGGGCCCGCAGATACTTTAATAGTACACAACTGCTTACCCTGTACAAATCGCAAGTGCGCCCCACGGTTGAATTTGGCAGCCACCTCTGGTCTGGAGCTCCAAAATACTTGAAAAATACCCTCGACTCTGTGCAGAAACGGGCGGTCCGTTTGATAGATTCTCCCATCTTAACGAATGGGTTGCAATCTTTAGAGCACAGGCGTCGGGTGGGAATGCTATCCATGTTCTACCGGTATTTCAATGGAAGATGCTCTGAGGAACTAGCGTCATTGATCCCTTCGGCACCGGTGCATAGTCGGGAGACACGCCAAACGCGCGCCCAACATATGTACACGGTTGACATTTGTCACATGAGAACGGGTCGTTTTTTCGACTCGTTCTTGAGTTCAAGAGCTCGGCTATGGAACGATTTGCCGGCATCTGTGTTTCCTCCCTCCTACAACATGGGTCTCTTCAAGACCAATGTTCATTCCTTCCTCTCCTCAAAAAGACCCTCCACACAGCATCCCAGATGACATAGGCCCTGAGGGGAATTATTTTCCTCAAGGCCTCCTGTGTGGAGTTAATGTAAAAAAAAAAAAAAATTTTTTTGGAAAGGGAAAAGTTTTTATTTATTTATTTCTCATGTTCTCCGTAAAACGATTACATACCAATATATCATAGAGAAGATTACAAATTAAAAAGGTGCTCACATACGCAGCTGAGACATGGGTACTAACTAAGAAGAATGAGCGAGCGCTGGACGTTTTTGAAAGGAAAATTTTAAGGCGTAACTTTGGAAAATGGATTTTGTCGCAAACATTACAACAATGAGTTCTATACTCTGTTTAAGGAGCTACTTACTTACCTACTTGTGCTTTTGTTTTTGATTTGATTATCTCTACATATTATATCGCGAAAACTCCCGACGATTTACGTGACACCTTCATAAATCTTGAACTTTCTGCCAAAAATATGGGTCTCGTAGTAAATTAGCAGAAGACCAAATACATGGCTATAGGATTCACCCAACAAACCCCAACTCTCTCGTGTGGAAGCCAAATTTTTGAAACGGTACCAAGAGTCACATATCTAGGCTCCCTGATAACAAACGAAACACTACAGAGGAGATCCAGAAGCGCATAGTAAACGCAAATCGCTGTTATTTCCGCCTACAAAACCAAATAAAATCCAGACTGCTCCAGAAACACAAAGATATTAGTGTACAAAACACTAATCAGACCAGTACTCACGTACGCAGCTGAGATGTGGGTACTAACTAAGAGGAATGAGCGAGCACTGGACGTTTTTGAAAGGAAAATTTTGAGGCGCATCTTCGGACCGGTTCTAGAAAATGGATTTTGGTGCAACAATGAGCTATATGCTCTGTTTAAGGAGCTAAATGTCATAAAATTTATAAAACTAGGAAGACTTTGGTGGCTGGGTCATGTGGAGAGTCCCTGATGAACTCAAGACCGACAGGGCAAAAGAAAGCCAAGATTAAGATGGAGCAACAATGTCCTCAAAGACACATTTGGAGCTTCTAAACTGGAGAGAGCTGGCACAACATCGAGATGAGTAGAGGAAGACTCTTGAGGAGGCCAAGACCCACCATGGGTTGTAGAGACAAGAGCAGTGGCGGCTCGAGCACTTCTTTGATGGTGGGGATTGACATTTTTTACGTTTATCTACTACTAACTTTTCCCTGCGGCTTCGCTCGCATGGTATTACGGGAAATTACTATAGCGGTTGAACTTATCAATTATCCCCCCCTCCTTCCCACCCCCACCCCCTCCCGCATTCCAAACATTCATTCCCTTACAATCAGTTTTCAAACATCTCGCCTGCCACCTAAATTTCATAAAGCTGTAGCTCAAAGAAAAAAAGAATTATCCAATTTTGTTCGTTCATTCGGAATTTATGCACTTACAAACATTTCGGATGTTTATTTTTAATAAAATATTTGGAAGTTTGTTAATATAATAAAAAAATTACACTATTTATTATTCAGTCTTTATAATCGTTACGAATTATATTTTTAATGTAGGAACTCTTATCTGACATTTATTCCAAAACAGAATATTGTCCAAAAAAAACAAAACATATTCTAATATTTGAATTTTCTGGAGCAGTAGCTGACTAGGGGGCTGAGTACCTACCAGCTTAGAGCCCACAAATATATCAACATCGTTTCCATGGAAACGATTTTTTTCTGACGTTAGAAATAACTCGCTTTTGTTAGCGACAGAAAACGTATAACAAATATAATATATTAATATTTATAATTTCATAACGCCAGAGCTTGCCATCATATACAGACTATAGTCTTTGCATGTAATTTAGCTTTCTATTGGTGAATGAATTTTCAAAGTCTTTTTATTGGTTAATGCGTGAAAGCGTCATAAACGAACTCTAGCAGTTTCGCATTTATAATATTAGTATGGATACGTACCGTAATCTCACCACCCGGAGAATATACCTAATATAAAATTTCTCAAACAAAAATTTTGATGGTCAAATCATGCTAATCGGATAACTAAACGCAAAAAAATATAAAATTTCTGTAGTTATATACCAATTTATAATGAAGTAAAATAAAAATATCGCTTTATCTTCCAAGATTATTATCGAACCTATTTGAACGCGAGCGATTAGTAATCTGTCGTGAGGGGGTAAACAAAATTATCCCCACGGTATTTGAAATTCACATACTAGTGCGCCTACGCGGTTCTCGGATTGCCTCTATGACTGAGAAAGCAACGCAAAGAATATCAAAATGCTTTGGGGGATAACGCGTATAATCCCCAAGTGCGCAGTAGGCTCTACGCACTAAAAAAGGGACTGAGTGAGATGGTTCGTACGCTGGTCTGCTGCCTTAAAAAAAAAAACGTTCCCACGTTTCTTATTTATAGCTACAAATATTAAAAAAAAAGTTTTTGCCGAATCAAGGAGATAATTGCCTTTTTTATCCGAAAAGCAATCGGAGACATTTAAAATGGCGCCAATGTATGCAAAAATCGCTTCAGTGGAAGAACAAGGATGGATGTAGGAACGGATTTATTAAATGTATTTGCCCACAGACTTTTAGAATGGTTACATGCAAGAAATGGTTACAATTCTGTGTGTTAGTGATAAACAATGGTTGCATACAATAATTACCTTACAATGGTTTATAATTTAATTTAAAAAGACAAAATGGCATTGAGTTGCCATTTGATAACATTCTCACACATGAATTTCTGGGCCTATTTATAAAAATAAAATACATGTTTAATCACATTTTTTCAGATAAAATGGCCAATCACCTCTCTCTAATTTTCTTCCTGTTGGCACTGGTAACTTTGTCAGTGTGTGTGCAACAACGTTACAAGGAGTACCCCTCCAGTTACGACGATATTGAAATCAATGGTATCCTGAACAACCGAAACCTGCGTGATGCGTACGTAGCGTGCCTGATGGATCGCGGGACATGCTCGCCTGAAGGACAAACCCTGAAAGGTAATGAAATATAATTCTAATTAAAGATAAACCTTGAATGGTAGTAACAATTTATTTATTTATTTAACACCATAAAAAGGCTTTACATTACAACGATAAGATTCTAAGTTACAGTGGCACAAAGTAGGGTATCAGCAGTATTAACCACTCGGGTATTTAGCAATAAGGAACTCCAGTGAAAAATATTATGGCTTTAAAAAAATATGTTCATATAGACCAATATACGCTGATTCTGAATATATAAGTTTTATTACATAATATTTAACGTAGAGTTTTTAAAAAAATATTAAAAAGTCCGTTTTAAAACGTGTCATTGAAACACCCTATTGCTAGATTTTGGCGGTGTGACGTCACCGCGCCGCGTTACCTGGGTCAAAGTTGTATAGAAATCAATAGAAATGTAAGACGCAAGCCGTTCGACATTCCGTGTTATTGGTTTATAGAGATTTGGACATATAATAGTTTTTGTTTTTATTGAAACATTATTTAGGCCTAAATAATTCAGTATCAAAAATAAAATATCTCTATTAGTTTATCTATATTATTTAAAATATTCAAAAACTCTAACTGTACAAAAAACGGTCATAATGCCCAGTAAAACCCTGCAATGCTGAAATTCAAAATGGCGGGAGTCGAACAGCTGATTCCAGTTCCCTACAAGATTCATACTTCGGTTGGTCATGATGACGTCACACCAGATGCGGTGGTTTTCGGGGATCTTGAAAAATTAAAACTATGACATTTATTTTTAACTATTAAAACTAACAATAAAAATAAATATGCAGTTATTTAAGTAAGAAGGTCATTATTCATAAAAAAATAAAAAAATTGGATTGGAATTCTCTATTGTCAACATCAATATCTTAATATATATATTTCTTCTGTCCGTGTGTATGTCACTGAACTCCTCCTAAACGGCTGGACCGATTTTGATGAAATTTTTTGTGTGGGTTCAAGGGGATTCGAGAATGGTTTAGATTCACAATTTGGTCTACTGGAAAATGTTCTTTTAATTAATTTTTTATTTCTAAGGAGTTGTTGATTTTGGAATGTTTTACATTGGATCCGGCAGACTGCGCTACCATCGCAGTATCGAATATTCAATATTATTCTATTTTAATTTTAGTTTGTCCCGACAGTTGTGTACAGGACAACGTCTGTCGGGTCCGCTATAAATAAATAATGGAACATTCCAGAAAACTCTCGAATGTTGTCCTGAGCGAAGCCGGGTAACCCAGCTAGTCTATTAATAAATTAGCATTGTTATTGCAAATCATTGAGTTATAGGAATTGGCTTGTAAATAAAGTAATTTATTATTGTAATTATTGTTGCATTCAAAATTATGTTTGCTTGAATTGGTTCTAAAAGTTAGCCACTGGAGCGATTTTTGCCATATATTGGCGCTATTTTAAATGTCTCCGATTGCTTTTTGGATAAAAAAGGCAATTATCTACTTTATTCGGCAAAAAATTTCTTTAAAAATATTTGTAGCTCCCACATTTGTTATTTTGGACTTAAAACGAAGCTATTGCATTGCTTTATCTATTATGACATAGATCTCGCAAATCCAAACTTCGTAGACTATTTAATAACGATGTTAAAACAAATTTTTTAAATATTTTTTTCACGCAAAATTTCTGATCAGCTGTTTATGGTTAAAATTAAGTCTTTTTCCATAGATATGCACCTTTCGTTATCAAGTATACCGCAGACAATAGTACCCTTTACACACAGAGCTCGGAGCGGGACGTGCCCCGCGCCACTTCAGGCCGCCGCGCAGAAAAGCCTCCCAGTGAACTGCGCTGTAAACCGTTATGTTACTTTCGGTCTTTACTTTTCTGCGCGGCGGCCTGAAGTGGCGCGGGGCACGTGCCGCTCCGAACTCTACGTGTAAAGGGTACTAATATACAGAAATCGAAAATGTTCTATGTTGACTCGAATAAGTACCTCTCATGGAGTTCCAAAGTTACAAACACACAGGATTCGCGTGGTTATAAACTTTACGATTTTTTTATATTTTTTTTATAAATCCTACAAATATGAGATAAACGGTAAAATACAGGTTAATTCATTGGCTATATAGCACTATAATAAGTTTTTATGTCGCTGTATTAAAATTCAAAGGTATGCTTTTTTTAATGTTGGTGAAAAATTTAAAAATGATCTTCTGGAAATCTGGAGCAATTGAGGCAAATTTATTTATTTCGCGTGGTAGCTCCAGTGGTCGTGGAATACACTTTTTTAAGAATAGTTTTATTAATAACATAGGATAAATCTTTTATTATTCTATTCCTTACTTTCCAGATTCCTTCTGTTCTCCATTATTGTGATTAATTGTAGTTATAATATTTGTTGTTTTGCAGAAATAATTCCGATGGCCGTCGACGATAACTGCGGCAAGTGTACTCCAAAGCAAAGCTACCTCCTCACTAAAGTCAGGAAGCACTTCACAAGATCCGGGATTCCGGGAGATCGAAAGATTTGGAATGACATCATTGCCAAATACCACATTGACGACAGGAAAATTGGATAATACTATATAAAAACAAACAATAACAGGCGAAAAGAGACAAACAGAGGCAAATTGAGACAATTGATAATTAGTTATGATACTGTATTTTTTAAAATGCATTTAGTAAAGATAGAACTTTTCAATTCATAAGTATTTATTTTCATTTTTATATAAGTTGCTTTAAGTGACCAGCTTAGGTACGGTGGCTCCATCGAAGCTAGAGTTGTGTTGGCCTCTCAGAAACTGGGCATACTCTACAGGGCCCGCAGATACTTTAATAGTTCACAACTGCTAACCCTGTACAAATCACAAGTGTGCCCCCACGGTTGAATTTGGTTGAACCCAAAAAAAAACCTCGACTCTGTGCAGAAACGGGCGGTCCGTTTAATAGACTCTCCTAACTTAACAAACGGATTGCAATCTTTAGAGCACAGGCGTCAGGTGGGAATGCTGTCCTTGTTCTACCGGTATTACAATGGAAGATGCTCTGAGGAACTAGCGTCCCCTTGGCACCGGTGCACAGTCGGGAAACACGCGCCCAGCATTTGTACACGGTTGATATTAGTCACAAGAGAACGGGTCTTTTCTATGACTCGTTCTTGAGTTCAATAGTTCGGCTGTGGAATGATTTGCCGGCCTCTGTGTTTTCTCCCTCCTACAACATGGGTCTCACTCACTCCTTCCTCTCCTCAAAAACACCCTCCACACAGCATCTTCAAAGATGACATAGGCCCTGAGGGAAATTATTTTCCTCAGGGCCTCCTTTGTGGAGTTAATGTAAAAAAAAATAAATGTGGAGGGTCTTTTTAGGGAAAGGAAGGAGAAGGAAAATGGTATGGAGGGATTGTAAGGTGTCTGGGGGTCAGTGTGTCCAGGAGTGATGGATGTATGAATCCATTCCTCCCACTGAAGTGCAAGGCGATGGGTCGAGAGAGTTCAGCAGAAGAGGTCAAAAGGTCTCTCTCTAAACCAGTATCTTCCGATCCGGCCCGCCATGCAGTAGGTGAGCAAACGCATCCGCCGCCAGGACCTAGACAAGCCTCACCATTGAAGTATTCAATTCCGTAAGTTTTAGGATCCACAGTTTACACCCGTGCTGTGCAAGCGGGTACCCTACAAAGCGTCGGACCATCACATTATGAAGCCCAGAAACCGAGCTAAGTCACCAAACGTAGCGAATCACTTGAGGTGACCTACGGCAGGTAGGGAGCAGTTAGTACTTCTGTTTTGCCTTTTTTACACTGCTCCACACCGGAGGCCCTGTGGAAAGAAAATTTCCTTCGGGACCTATATCATCTTTGGGTGAATCTGTGTGAAGGGTCTTTTTAGGAAAAGGAAGGAGAGGAAGTTCTGCGAAGGAAAACGGTATGGTGCGATGAGTAGTTGTCTGGGAGTCAATGTGTCCAGGAGTGACGGACATAGGAATCCATACCTCCCACTGAGGTGCAAGGCGATGGGTTAAGAGAGCCTGGCTGGAGAGTTATAAAAAGGTCTCCTTCAATCAATCTCACCCGATACGGCCGACAAGGCCTAGACATACCTCATCCCATGAACCCGGGCCCCCCCTGCTAAAACGTAGCGAACCATTTGGAGTGACCTATGGCAGGGGTGTTGGTTATCTAATAAATGGTTCCCAGGGTGGCGGTACCCACAGACTGCTTTTTTATTACTGTGCGTACGTTCCTTATCACTACAATGCTGCAGCTCTTTCAAAAGATGAGATACACAATGTACACAATCATCTGTTTCCTCCAAAGGGAAAAAGTGGTCATTTTCTTGCATCTCTCTCACACACCGCACCGTGACTTCTCCGTAAACCTCTACAATACTGCTAGCCGTGATGATAATTTTGAAAGTATGGAATAGTTAACCCTTCGAATAATGACAAAATAATATCTATGAACTTTTGCCTGTCAAGATTTGCGCACTAAATTCCCGGTTCTTCCCGTGCATTTTAAATTTTCCTTTTTATTGGTTATTTTTTAACCTTTTTGCAAAAACAAAAATTGTTCTAAAATCTAGATAAAATAATCTTTCTGATGTGTTTATTAGAAATCAACATTTTTGTTTTTTAATATTAAAATTTTGGTATTGAAAATGTAAATTAGCTTAAAAATACATACCTGGGGATTCCTAGAAAAAGTACATAAAATAAAATAAACTGAACATTTTAAACACAGATTCCTTTTCTTAAGAAAATTTATAATAAAACTGTCACCTCACTTTTTATGACATTCAAACAATTTTATTTTTAAATTAAATGTTTGTTACGTCACAAATTGGCGCAAAATAAAATCGTCACTTATGATCGGGTTTGTAAAATATCTAACCAATACAGCTTGTATATTTCTAAAACAATAAGAAGCATAATTTCTTTCGCTTTCTAACATAAAAGAAATCACAAATGTTTGCACGACAGGAAGAGAGATATCTAACTTTTAATAATGCACGGTCGCTCTGGGACAATCTGGGTCTCCTGTTATTATAACGGCATATGATGTTTTGGGACAACTTGGGTCTCCTGTGATTAGACGGGTTGAGTACAAGGATAATATTGATGTGTGAGTGAATTCCAAAAATGTCAGATGTCAATGCGCTAATGGTTTTGCTTTGTATTTAAACATATAAGGCTGCAGCTCTTTCTTACACACTAAATAACAACAGTCGTAAATGAGACAATCGGCAAACTTATGTCTGCAACCCCCCAAAGGAAACATACCAACAATACCAAACATTTCCCTCACCACTGGAGCGACCACGCGAAATAAATAAATTTGCCTCGATTGTTCAAGATTTCCAAAAAACCATTTTTTAAATTTTTCACCAACATTAAAAAATCATACCTTCGAATTTTAACATGGAGACATAGAAACTTATTATAGTGCTATATAGCCAATGAATTAACCTGTATTTTACCGTTTATCTCATATTTGTAGGATTTATAAAAATAATATTAAAAAATCGTAAAGTTTATAACCGCGCGAATCCTGCGTGTTTGTTACTTTGAAACTCCGTGAGAGATACTTATTCTTTTTTTTTATTTTTTTATTTTTTTTATAGTTAATACCGCACAAGAGTCCCAACTGCTCCCGTCTGGAGCCAGTGAGACTATGGCATCCCCAATCGGGGTATGTTGTGAGGCTGAAGGTAGTGGGGAGGGGAAGGAGATAGGGAAGAGGAAGGTGGGGAAGTACCTGGCTATTCAGATCTGGTCACTAAACACGGCTAAAGCCATTTTCAAGCAACGTTTCAATTCTGAATGGTGGTCTTACACCAGGGCGATACTGATAGTATCTTCCACTCTGGAACGTGCCGCAAATATACTACATATTATTTTAAATGAATAAATTGTGAAATAACACAAATATCAAATAAAATTTATTTGCGCACGCCGGGTTCGAACCCGCGACCTTCGGATTGTGAGTCCAGAGTCTTACCTCGGGACCACGGAGGCCGTCAATTCGATGCAACATAGAATATTTTCAGTTTATGTATGTTGTCTGTGGTATACTTGATAATGAAAGGTGCATATCTATGAAAAAAGGACTTAATTTTGACCATAAACAGAAATTCTGCGTGAAAAAAATTTGAAAAATTTATTTTTAAAATCATTCTAAAATAGTCTACGAAGTTCGGATTAGCGATATCTATGGTCATAATAGATAAAGCATTTCAATAGCTTCGTTTTAAAATAAATGGCTGGCCATGGAAATGTTTTAAATAATCACAATAAATGTTTTACGAATGGTAGGAAAATGTGGTCCAATTTTGGACTGCTATCAATCGTAGAAAAATAAAGGTGGTCTATTTTTCGACCATAATCGCTCCAGTGGATAAAGAAAATTAAACGCAAGGAAAGTAGTACTTTGGAGGAAACAGTCACACATATTTTGTGTCTCATCTTTTGTGCCACCATTATTTAGTGTGTAAGAAAGAGCTGCATACAACGGCTAGTGTAGATGGCAGCAGTGGGATTCTATGATTCTAATAAAACATGAAAGATCGATTGTTCAAAAAGATGATTACGCTTATTGTAACATTTTTATCACACACGTGGCGCTATTATCAAAAGCTTGTAACATGGAATTGAAATGTAGGAATTATGAGTCGAACTGATTGGAGCTGATGGCTGGCACGCAATAATCTCACAGATTCTTGTTCAGCGGCGTGAAGGTATTGAACTTGTGCGCCGGTGTTGCCATAGATTGAGTGTTTACCGTATTGAAAAATTATTATTAAGTACTGTTCCTAATCGTAGTTCCGACAGTTGTTCATTGCCTTTTTGTCATCACGGTACCGTAATCATGAATCGTTGCTTTAATTATAAAACTCTCATTAATCCCACTGGGTCAGTAGGAGCATTTGGGACTCATACAAAGAATTCACATAAAAGTGGGTGTGTTAACACTTCCGTACCGGACCAGGGGAACGCACTTACACTGACGAGAGTTTTACGCTGTATCTAAGTTGTTTTTTAAACCACATACTCAATAATTTGGGCAATCCTAGAAAAAATATTTGGTTATCGATCTGCATTAAAAAAATTAATATCGCATTACTACTTTTCTTAATATTAATTCATTTATATCAAATTCCGGTCGAGAATCCGCCCGCCCCCCTACCCCTCCGTTCGGGCGTTACCCCGTATCCATCCGCTGGAAGTATCGGGACGATTCTAAGCGATAGCAAGTAATTTCTGAGTTGTTAGTGGAAAGGACCAGATCCCGTTTGTTTACACTGCGCATCTAGTTTGCTCTTTTTACAATGCTATAATGTTCGCTTGCCGGTCAAAGATCATTCGGTCTGGATCGTTTCCGCTACACGCCAATCGCCAGTCAACATTCGTAAACAAAGCGTTATGGTGGCTATCGGCCCGCCTTCTCTGTTTTCTATGGAGAAATACGCGTTATGGTCTAAATTTGTTAGAATATTAATTATGACTTTATTGACTTGATAATGACTATTGAAATAAGATGAATATGCTTCTTTCTAATTATTACCAAAACAAATTTCCAAAAATTGTGTCATTAACACCCTTTAATAAGCAAAACAAATTGGGGTCCCCGAGTGACCCCCCTTCGGATGAAGTGTGATTTTTTTCTTTCCGGGACGAAAAGGTTAAGAAAACTTCTTATATTCTAAACAAATAAAAATTTATTCATGAACAGCAAACATTTTGGGTAAAAGTGGTGATTCGAGATTTAAATTTGGTCAGCTGACGGCGCATCGTCGACTAGACCTGCCAAGTCCCCTGAGTCACTGGGTACATAGCCACCCAAGTCACTGGGTTCACTGCCACCCAAGTCACTGGGTTCACTGCCACCCAAGTCACTGGGTTCATCTGCTGCAGCAGGAATCTCTTCTTCCCCGTACTGGGCAACGGCCATGCTCTGCGAAAAATAACAGAAAATAAGATAATTATTATTTTATTAACACAAATATCTTTGTACACATCACTTTTATTTAATATACACTCAACATGTTTCGTGAACGATGTTCACCTCATCAGGAGTTAAAGTATACTGAAGTTATAATTTTATATAGATCGTGCATTAAATACAGGGCTAGGGGTAAGAGGGAGGGGGAGGGGTAAGAGTGGGGGAAGTTTGTTGGAATTTGGGATTACAATATTATTTATTTATTTATTTATTTAAAATTTACGGCACAAAGTGCCATTTACAAGCTTGTGTATATTTAATTACAGTCATAGTACATTATACAGGCATTAAAAATAAACAATAATATCAAAAAATCATTATGTAGTGACCTCTTTAACGTATAATTGGCTGAAATATTCGATCAGTACAACCTTATATTTCAGTATGGAAATATTAAAAATATCAGCCACATTGGCATAAAAATTTCCAGTGGTGTGTAATCTATTTACAACTGAATTGGAGCCTGATACCGACATAAAGTTGTCACAATAAAACAAACTAGGGAACCTTGATCTTATTGTAGGTATATGAAAGTGAATCAGTTTTAATATATCAGGGCTATCCAACTGATAGTTAACGATTTTATACAAAAATATCAGATCAAAAATTTTTCTTCTGTCACTTAATTTCAACAATTTTAATGAGTGCAACAAAAAATCATAATTTATTATTATCATTAGAAGGGAAAGACCGGTGAAGTGGGAAAATATTTAAAAGTGGGTTCATAAAAATTATTTGCTTATTAATTATGTCAGTTTTGGTATTTACATTTTTTCTTATTTCTAAGATTTCAAAACCATTTATTTGTGATGCCTTATAACCTGTGTAAAATTTAGACCTAAGCTTACATCAAATGTATGATCATTACTCAATAAATGATCTGCGAACTCAGATTCGCTATTACCTTTCAAAGCTCTAAGGTGTTATTTATTTGTAAGAGACAAACAGCTTTTACATTAAATATAGATACATACTTATAAAAGTTAAGCCAAAAAGGTCTCCTATGTTAAAATTATTTGAAGATGAAGTTTTATTAGATCTAAAAATTAATTTTTGGTGAGGGGGAGAGGAAGAGGAAAATAGGATAAGGATAGGAGATGCTCCCGATACATTCTACAATCTTGAATTAATTTTCAATCGTACGCGTTACTTCTATTCGGTATTTCTGAAGGGTATTGTTAAAAATGTCTATATTGTAAAATGTTTTCTTTTACCTCAATATTTCGGTTAGTTTTACCTATGTAAAAACAACTGCGATCTTTGCAATTGAGCTTAAAAACACCTGATTTTTTATTTTAATGTCGCTATCCTTGTTATTAAGAATGTATTTCTTCAATTTATTATTTGTGTAAAATGTATGGTTATTAATAAATAAGATTCTACGCCATTGTTTATTTGTATTTTTAGCAAAAAAAAAATTATTGTTACCAAGTATATGTTATACTAGCGACCCGGCCACACGTTGCTGTGGCTAATGAAACACAACACCATCTATTGGATGGTTATCCAATCTAGATAACCAAGTGTTGTGCCGATAAATTAACTCACACCGTCATCTGTTAGAAACTTATGGAACTTACAAATAATTACAAATCATTGTCCTATAACAAACATTCAATTCGCAATGATAAATAAATATTGAGGTTTGTTAATTGTTAATTGCCACCCGCTCAAAAAGAAGAAGATGGAGAAATATGTAATTACGAATGTTGGAGAGAGCGCGCTAATATTTAAAACGATAAAATTGAAACGAAAATTGTGAAAATGTTTAATAAAACACGACTCGTTTAAAATAGAGCAAATATCTCGTGAGGAACATCTAAAGTAGCATTTAAAGAAACAATGTGAATTTTTTTCATACATATAACTTCTAAAATAAGTGAAATTAATGTGTTTATAATAATTTTCGGAGCATACTTTGCGATTTTTTTTCTATGAAGGGAATTTCATAATTTGCGCTTCTGTGTGGGGAACGCCTAGATATTATTTTTAAAAATAACATATTTTAGAGCTTAAAAACTTCAAATGTTTAAGGGAGATATGTAAGAAATCGGTAGAAATTCGGGTAGCGGCGGCTTAAGGGATTATACGCGGTTAGAAGGCTGAAAAAATACGTTTTTTTTATAAATTTTTTGTGAAAAGGTATTTTATTTTACAAAAAGTATTGATACATTAAGAGACAACATCTAAGTTTGAAATGGCACTAATGATTTGTAAAAATATTGATCCGGTGTCCTCTTGCAGACTCCGACTTTCCGTTCATCTGAAATCAAAAAACCTAAAAGATTCTTTTATTGGATAGATAAAACTAGGTACTACAGAAGGAATATTCGAAATTTCGATTCATTGACAAAATGGCGGCTTTCTAAAAATAAAAATCGAATTATCAACCTAAATTGCCACATTAAATTAAAAAAAAAAATAGAAATAATCGCTCGAAATTTTCATCCTTCGATTAATACCTGAGGAATATATCTGAGAAGGTTGTGTTAGAATTTCAAACCGATCGGTTGAGCCGTTTTTTAGAAATCTTGGTCATTGACTTGGAAAACATTGTTTTCAGAAAAACGCGTTCAAAGTTTTGGAAGAAGTTTACAAATTACTATTTGAAATGATGTTTACTTATTTCGTACAAGAAATAACTCGATTTAGTCTTCAGGTATAAAATGAACCCTTCATAAGGTCATTTAAACCTAGGAATAAAAAGAAAGAGAAGAGCAGCTGCTACTCCGGTCTATACTCTGCCTACTTTCTAACGGTCCGAGATGTCTTTACAAATATGCGTATATCTTGGAAAATATTTATCAGATCGATTTGAAATTTTCAGGGAATATTATCAGTTAAATAACATTCCGGAAATATGAAGAAGCGACCCGTTCTCATGTGACAAATGTCAACCGTGTACATATGTTGGGCACGCGTTTGGCGTGTTTCTTGACTATGCACCGGTGCCAAAGGGATCAATGTCGCTAGTTCCTCGGAGCATTTCCCATTGAAATATCGGTAGAACAAGGATAGCATTCCCACCCGACGCCTGTGCTCTAAAGATTGCAACCCCTAACTCTGTTAAGTTAGGAGAATCTATCAAACGAACCGTCCGTTTCTGCATGCACTGCTTTGAGGGTTTTTTCAGGTATTTTGGGGCTCCACACCAGAGGTGGCTGCCAAATTCCGTGGGTCGAACTGGTGATTTGTACAGAGTTAGCAATTGTGTACAATTAATGTATCTGCGGGCCCTGTACAGTGCGCCCAGTTTTTGAGAGGCTAACTTAACTCTGGATTCGATGGAGCCCCCATATCTGAGCGTTACTTAGAGTTACACCAAGCATATCAATGGAGGGCCTGTTCGGAAGATTGCTTTTACCGTTGCACTAACCGTTCCTCCAGTATCTCTATCAACCTTTCCATCTCTCGTAACAAACTTCCCAAATACACAAACTCATCCACCTGCTCCAAGTATTCATCATTCACAACTATATAGCACACTGTTTTAGTACTCTCTCTCTCTTAAGGCTGCGCTTCCCGGCTCAAAAAGAAGAAAATGGAGAGATATGTAATTACGAATGTTGGACAGAGCGCGCTAATATTTTAAGTGATAAATTTGAAGCGAAAATGCTTAATAAAACATGACTCGTTTAAAATAGAGCAAAAATCTCGTGGAAGGTATTTTAAGTATCATTTAAAGAAACATTGTGAATTTTTTCACAAATATAACTTGCAAAATAATATAAATAGACTTGTTTTTAATAATTTTCGGAGCATACTTTGCGATTTTTTTCTATCGAGGTAATTTCATATAATTTGCGTTTCGGCATGGAATGTATCTAGATATTATCTTCAAAAATAACATATATTTTTTTAAGAGCATAAAAACTTCAAATGTGAGAGATATTATGTAAGAAATCGGTAGAAATTCGGATAGCGGCGGCTTGAAAAAAAACAATGTATTTGGACTACTTACACTCATTAAAACAATCTGCGTACATTATTATTAAGAAATTTGTTCATCCCGGAAATGAGAGATTGTGAATCTTCCATACTGTTGGAAATAATCGGATTCTTGTCACAAAAGCAGGACCTCACCTTTATAGACAAAAAGAGGATCATTGTTTAAAATTTTAAAAAAAATCACGCATAACACAAGCGAGTCCTTGCACAATCTATCAAGTCCTAGAAATCCTATTATTTATAAACACCTCACAGAAGCACCCGTCTGTAGAGGAGTAAAGAAAGAGAAACTATGTCGCCACCCGGTTGGGCAGCGTTGTAAGGTGGATTAAGGTAGGGTCTGCAGGAAGTGATTTATGAATGCAAGCAGGTTGATTTTTTTTAAGGTGTGCAGTAGTATTGGTTAACAATGTGGTTTGAATACGAAAAGAATTTGTTAATTTAATTGATTTTTTTAAGGTGTGCAGTAGTATTGGTAAAATTTTTTGTTTGAATATGGAAATAATTTTTTTTTTGTTATTGTTTTTGGGGTGTTATGCCGTGTTTCGCTACCTCCTTCTTTAGCCAACGTTTCGGACAGCGTTACAGTGTCCATCATCAGGGCAGATGACCTGCCCTGATCATCTGCCCTGATGATGGACACTGTAACGCTGTCCGAAACGTTGGCTAAAGAAGGAGGTAGCGAAACACGGCATAACACCCCAAAAACAATAACAAAAATACTTTTTGGCCGTGAAAACCTAAAAACATACCGTGGAAATAATTTGTTCATTTAGTTGATTTTTTTAAGGGGTGCAGTAGTATTGGTTAACAATATAGTTTGAATATGGAAAGAATTCGTTCATTTAGTTGATTTTTTTAAGGTTTGCAGTAGTATTTGTTAACAATGTAGTTTGAATACTGACAGAATTTGTTCATTTATTTGATTTTTTAAAGTGCGCAGTAGTATTGGTCAATAACATAGTTTGAAGATGGAAAGAATTTGTTCATTTAGTTGATTTTTTAAGGTGTGCGGTAGTATTAGATAACAATATAGTTTGAATATGGAAAGAATTCATTCATTTAGTTGATTTTTTTTAAGGTGTGCAGTAGTATTGGTTAACACTTTAGTTTGAATGCGGAAAGAATTCATTCATTTAATTGATTTTTTTAAAGTGCGCAGTAGTATTGGTTAACAATATAGTTTGAATATGGAAAGAATTTGTTCATTTAGTTGGTTTTTTTAAGGTGTGCAGTAGTATTGATTAACAATATAGTTTGAATATGGAAAGAATTTGTTCATTTAGTTGGTTTTTTGAAGGTGAGCAGTAGTATTGGTTAATAATATCTGCGACGCCAGGAAGCACAGTCCCGGTAAATATTGCCGATAGCACATCTCTTATATTTCAATATCTTTGGGTGATATCCGTACTCCCAAATTGAACACTAAAGTCATTTAGTTTCGAAATTGAAAATTGATTACAAATTAAGGCGCCGTATCCAAGCACGAAAAGAAAAAGATGGAGAGATATGTAATTACGAATGTTGGAGAGAACGCGCACATATTTCAAACGATAAAATTGAAGCAAAAATATTGAAAATGTTTTATAAAACACGACTCGTTTAGAATAGAGCAAAAATCTCGTGGGGGTTGTCTAAAACGACGTTCAAAGAAACACTGTTCAAAAATATTTTTCATACATATAACTTGTTAAATAATAGAGACAGGCTTGAAGATAAAAAAATTCGGAGCATACTTTGCGATTTTTTTCTATCGAGGGAATTTCATATAATTTACGTTTCGGCGTGGGGGTTGTATAGATATTATCTTCAAAAGTAACATATATTTTTTTAAGAGCTTAAAAACTTCAAATGTTCAAGGGAGGTATGCAAGAAATCGGTAAAAAATTCGGATAGGCGGCTTAACGGTAGGTACTAAAAAAGATGTCTTACCATGAAAGCTGCAAAAATCACAAAGCAAATGAGAAAGATATTGTAGAACTTCATTTTGGTATTTTTAATTCTTGGTAAGTAGGTTGAAGACAAAAATGTTTTGTAAAGCTGCCCAGATGTTTTGGCGTCTTTTATATAACTGCTATCAACTGTGAACAATGTGAAATAATGGAAAACAGGGCTGTGCAAAACCAGGCAGAAGTCGTCTCCACGTCATCACGGAGCATTCGAAAGGAACATATGTCCTAACTTCTTATTATATTGATGGGTGACAATGACCATTCTGTCATAATTGACGTAGATAACTAAATTTGGAGCGCTTTTTGCTACAATATGGCACTATTTAAAATACCTCGGATTGCTTTGCTGCCAATTTTGGCAAATTTTCCCTTTTTTGTAAGCAATTGAGTAGAAGTTTACGATTTTATAATATTTTTTATATAAATCCTACGAATATGTCTTCTTCTTCGTGTGCCCTATCAGGTCCCCCCGAAGTTGGCGATCACTCTGGAAAATGTCTCTTTATCTTGTGCTGCCTGGAATAGCTCCTCCGCACTTCTAATGCCGGTCCACTCTCGTATATTTCGTAGCCAAGACATTTGTCTCCTACCAGGCCTTCGGTGACCTTTAATTTTTCCTTTCAATTAAGGCACCGGGGCACAAAAGCGAACCGAGATGCGAACTACGACGCACTACGCGCTACGGATTACCTTGTGCCTTTTTATTTTTCCTTTCAATATTAATTGGAGCAAGAGATACTTTTCCCCTCGAAGTACGTGACCCAGATAGAATTTCCCAATGAGAATTTCTATGTTGGTGATCATGTCGGTCCACGGAATCTTGAGCATTCTCCGGTGAAGCCACATTTCAAAAGCCTCTAACCTGTTCATGGTATTTACTTTCAAGGTCCATGTCTCACATCCATACAGCAAGACTGACCACACATAACACTTTAACATTCTCTGCCTTAGTTTTAAATTGAGGTTGTCATTGCAGAAGAGGGATTTCATTTTACTGAATGCAGTTATTGCTGCCTCAATTCTGCACTTAACCTCTACATCTGGGAAAAGTGTCTCTGTGAGAATGCTGCCGAGGTATCTAAATCTTGCCACCTTTTCGACATTGCAACCATTTAATTGTATCACTAATCCAGAGTGATCTAGTCGCCCAAATGTCATCCATTTTGTTTTATTGACGTTGATTGTTAGGCCCAGTTGCTCACCAGAATATGTGATAATCGTCAAAAGATAAGTGAATTCATTAGCTATATAGAACTTTAATCTGTTTGTATGTTTCTATATGAAATTCGGAGGTACGATTTTTTTTAATGTGGGCGGAAAATATTCAAAATGATTACCAAAAATTTCGAGCAATTGGAGAAAAATGTTTTAAATTGCGCTGTCGCTCCAGCGGTTAAAACATATTATAGCAGTAGTATCAAAATACAGAGAGAAAGTTGGGGAATACTTTTGTATGGACAAAGCCGCCCGGTTCCCTCTTAACACTTCCGTACCGGACCGGGGGAACGCACTTACACTAACGAGAGTTTTACACTGTACGTAAGTTGTTTTTTTAAACCACATACTCAACAATTTGAGTAATCCTAGAAAAACTATTTGGTTATCGATCTGCATTAAAAAAATTAATATCGCATTACTGCTTTTCTTAATATTAAATAATTTCTATCAAATTCCGGCGGAGAATCTGTCACAACTGCCCCGCTTCCCCTCTGTTCGGGCGTTACCCCGTACCTACTTGCTGGAAGTATCGGGACAATTCTTAGCGATAGCAAGTAATTTCTAAGTTGTTAGTGGAAAGGACTAGATCCCGTTTGTTTACACTGCGCATCTCGTTTGCTCTTTTTACAATGCTATAATGTTCGCTTGCCGGTCAAAGATCATCCGGTCTGGGTCGTTTCCTGTAAGCGTCAATCGCTAGTCGAGATTCGGAAACAAGGAGTTATGTTGGCTATCGGCCCGCCTTCTCTGTTTTCTATGGAAAATTACATGTAATGGTCTAAATTCATTAGAATATTAATTATGACTTTATTTATCAAACGATTTTGAAAATGACTACTGAAATACAATAAATATACTTCCCTCTAATTATGACCGAAACAAATTACAAAAAAATATGTCATTAAAACCCTTTAATAAGCAAAACAAATTGGGGTCCCCGGGTGAACCCCCTTCGGATCATGTGTGATTTTTTTCTTTCCGGGACGAAAAGGTTAAGATGTATAGTATTATAATTGTACCGAAATATAATTTAATTAGTTACATTTTACAAATAATAAACAAAAAATCGTTAAATAACATATACACAAAAAGGAAAATCGTAGCCATACCATGTGATTTTACCACACGTACGCCCCAGAGATCTCATTTCTGAAACATCCATTCTACTTTCGTCTTTTCTTATATTATGTAGTAACATAATTTGAATAAAATTAAAATAGCGGAGGTACAAGAATCGGACCCTGTGGCATTCCACGGAGAGTTTTTTATATGTTGGTTATGCTTTAAAAATGTTCTTTGCATGAACTGGTCACGTGAAAGTGGTTTTAATCATGCGCTTCTCAGGGATCTCATTTCTACAACATCCAGTCCAATTTCATATTCCTCCATCACTATTGGTATCAGCACGCCATTGTAGACTGCTAGATACACCTATCGTTTACTACAATCGTTTTTAACAATGTTGTGAAAGTTATATTTGGTAAAATAACTAACCTGCTAATACCTCCTGTCCTTCTTGAAAGAATAATATAATCTTAATATATATATTTCTTCTGTCCGTGTGTATGTCACTGAACTCCTCCTAAACAGCTGGACCGATTTTGATGAAATTTTTTGTGTGGGTTCAAGGGGATTCAAGCACCACTTGTGGGATCCAAGCCGGCTGTAGGAGTAGCAGCTTGCCACACAAAACTACATATTGATAGGTGGGTCAAATCCCAGCACTGCAAAGAATGGGAGAGGGCACCTGGAATGAGACAATCTAAAGTACTCATAAAAGGACCAGACCCTAGACGAACCATGAAAATACTCAATATGGACAGAAACTCGCTGAGAGAACTAGTAGGACTACTAACAGGTCACTGCCATCTCAGGAGACACACGCAGATATTGGGAGTGGAAAACACCAATAGATGCAGGAAATGTGAAGAGGACGAAGAGACTCCAATTCACTTATGATGCCAAGGATTGGAGAAAAGGATTGAGGTAAAATGGGAGATAGCACAATGGGCCTATGGCCTAAGTGCTCACGGGAACTATGTACATGTAAACCGTCTCCGCCTTTTATAAAAAAAAGGGGGATTCGAGAATGGTTTATATTCACAATTTGGTCCACTGGAAAATGTTCTTTTAATAAATTTTTTTTATTTCTAAGGAGTTGTTGATTTTGGAATGTTTTACATTGGATCCGGCAGACTGCGCTACCATCGCAATATTTAATATTCAATATTATTCTATTTTAATTTTAGTTTGTCCCGACAGTTGTGTACAGGACAACGTCTGTCGGGTCCGCTATAAATAAATAAAATAAATTGTGGAACATTCCAGAACACTCTCGAATGTTGTCCTGAGCGAAGCCGGGTAACCCAGCTATATTGTTTAAAAATGGTTTGGCGCTTGGCTGAACCTCTGTTGTGTATTCTAGTAACTAATCATCAGTTGGTAAAGTAGATACCTAACCCAGCTGGATATATCTTATTGACAGTTGTGTGTTGTTTTTTTATTGTGTAGGTGTACTTCTCTAGCATCTTATAAATATATAAAAATTAAAATATACTTGTTTAGGTGTATATGCGATGTCTGCGCGTTGCTAAACCATTCATCCAATTGCAATGAAACTTTGGGGATTAGATGTGCGCATGCCCGCGGTGGTTTCTATATACAACGGTGAGCTCTGGTGTCATGAAATTATGCATCGCTAATCATTCATCCGATTGCATTGAAACTTTGGAGGTTCGATGTGTTCGTGCCGGCGTGAAACGAATGGTTTCTATATATATGTATAATAGTGAGTTCTGGCATCAGGAAATTATGCGTTGCTAAACCGTTCATCCGATTGCGATGAAACTTTGGTGAGTTGTTGTGAGCACGCCCGCGAAGGTTTCTGTATATATTGGTGAGCTCTGTCATTATGAAATTTGTTTAAAAAAGTCGCAATAGGTGGCATGCGAGCTGTTTGAAAACTGAATGCACCGGGATTGAATGTATGGAATGCGGGAGGCGGGAGGGGAACTCGGGAGGGCGGATCGCGGGATGGGGAAGGGAGTGAGGAGAGGAAAGGCGGAGAAGGCAGAGTGAGAACGCATGAGGGGAAGAGAACGCAGGAGAGGAAGGGGAACGGGACGAATGGGAAAGGACACGCAGGGAGAAACAATTTCTTTATTAAGTGGCATAGCAACACGTGCATGAACTCGCTAGTTTTTTGCAAATACAATATGCTTCCTGTATATATTCTGTAAATACAAATCTTCCCCTTTTTACCCAAAGAAACCAACGAACGTGTCTTAGATCTTAGATCCCGGGGACCGAGCGGTCGTGGATCATATTTCATGTAGAGTCAAAGGATAGTGCAAGTCATGTCTAAAGTAAAACTGTAAATAAATTGTAGAACACTTATTTGAAAGAGACCTTATTTATTTATTGTTGTTATACGCCCAAAGGGGCTTTTACCTAGATTATAAAATAATATTTAAGATATCAAGGATTGCATAGAATTTATATCAAAAGTTATGAAAGTGAAAAAATTTTAAGAATATACAAGTAGTTTTTGAAGAATATAGCGTAAAACCGTAAAATATTTTAAACAAAAAATATTTGACAATAACATAGAATAAAATATAATATAAAACATTACAATAACACATCAAATCGTTAAATATATTAAACCCACGTTACAATAATTTGTAGGATTCCACAAAGTGTTGGTTTAAATTGCATTTTAGATTATAAAGGGAATCAACGAATATATCTGCAATACCACCAAACTTGTTGCCTAAATCATGCATCCTATTGGTAAGTGAGTGTGATTGATAGTTGGTTGTGTATGTGTTGCAAAAGAATGATATATTTTGTCCAGTATTCCTTGTCGGTACACGGAGTTTAATAGTAGCAACAATGGCAGGCATGTCAATTAGGTTGTTCATGACTCTGTATAATAAAATTAGGTCTAAAATGGTTATTCTGTCAGAAAATGAAAATTATACAATATTTTATAAGGAAATCTAAATCTGAATTGATGATAAATTTCACATAACCCTAACATCAAGTCCCGTACAAATATTTTCAATTTACACATGAATTTTTACACAGCTGCGTTTATTTTGTTTCCACATAATGTTTACGCCGTGACAACATTGTTTGTTATTTGATTTCTCGTGCATTACTGTTTTGTTTCCCAATATTTATATATTCTGTTTATTATAATTTATTGTACGTTTTTGTTTTATAATTGAACGAAATAATAATATAATATATATGTTAATTGCACAGAAAAATGGGAGAGGGCACCTGGAATGAGACAATCTAAAGTACTCGTAAAAGGACCAGAAGAGCTATTCTCTAAGATATTGTTCTCCCGCGGGATGTCCTGTCAGATTTGTGTGATTTTCTACAGCTGTTAAATGAATAAATAATCATGCATACTTGCGGGAATTCGTGTTTAAAACAACCCAAACTAAAATATGTGACAGCTCACAGCTGAAATTTTGACATCGGCCGATAGAAAAAGCAAATAACAGCCGTAGAAAATCACACAAATCTGACAGCACTTCTCGCGGGAGAACGATCTCTTATCACAAATTTTAGGGAATAGCCTTTCAGACCCTAGACGAACCAGGAAACTACTCAATATGGACAGAAACTTGTTGAGGGAACTGGTAGGACTACTAATGGGACACTGCCATCTCAGGAGACACACGCAGATATTGGGAGTGGAAAACACCAATAGATGCAGGAAATGTGAAGAAGATGAAGAGATTCCAATTCACTTATGGCGCCAATGTCCTGCTCTGGTGGGAACTAGGCTCAGATACCTGGGGAGACACACAGTAGAACCAGAAGACAAAGCCACATATCCTGTGACAACCCTGGTGAACTTTATTAAAGGGACTGGGTTGTTTTAAAGGATTGAGGTAAAATGGGAGATAGCACAATGGGCCTTTGGCCTAAGTGCTCACGGGAACTACTTGTAAGCCGTTTCCGCCTTTAAAAAAAAAAAAATATTTGCACAGACCTATTGGACGCTTTTATTTAAGGGTAACGGTACCGTGAAGGCACAAAAAGGGCAGTTATCATACGTTACTTATCACAATATTGTTGCAGCTATTTCAAAAGATGAGATACAAAACAGACGTAGATCTGTTTCCTCCAAAGGTAAAAAGTAAGCATTTTCTTGCATCTCTCTCACATATAGCACTGTGACGTCTCCGAAAACCCCTACAATACTACTAGCTGTGATGATAATTTTGAAAGTATGGAATATAGTTACAAGGATAATATTGAAGTGTGAGTGAATTCCAAAAATTCAAAAACAATACACGTCACTGAAGGTTTTGCTTTTGTTCTTAAACATACAAAGCTGCAGCTCTTTCTTACACACCAATTAACAAGAGTCGAAAATGAGACAACTGGTGAACGTATGTCTACACCGGTTCCATGCCAACTGAGAATAAAGTCAACTCAACACCTCCTTGAAAAGTCATTAAAAGCTATGAAAAAAATAATTTTAAATTAGCCGATAACCCTAACCTATCGTTACCTATTTAACCAATTTTTATATATATTTTTTTAACACTCTAAATGACTTATCTGAGATGGTTCTGAGTTGGTTTCATTCCGAGTTGTCCGGTCACCATCTACACCCCCCAAAAGAAACATGCAATCATTATCATACGTCTTCCTCATACATACAAAGAAAATGAAACGCAATTCCCGTCGCAAAAAAGTAGTACTTTGGAGGAAACAATCACACATATTTTGTGTGTATTACCATTATTTTATGTGTAAGAAAGAGCTGCAGCAATACAGCGATGAAGAACGTATGTTTATTGCCTTTTTTGCCGTCACGATACCGTTATCGTGAATCAACACGGTAAATATAAAAGCGTAATAAATTTTGGAGGGTGGTGTGGGTATTGCCACCTCTGGAACCGTTTATTGGATAACCAAAACCTATGCCACAGGTTACTCTAAGTGGTTCGCTACATTTGGCGACTTAGCAGGGGTGTCCAGATTCGTGGAGTGAGATTTGTTCATGTCTTGGTGGCAGATGCAACTACCCACCCGAAAGGCTATTCCCTAAAATTTGTGATAAGAAATCGTTCTCCCGCGAAAAGTGCTGTCAGATTTGTGTGATTTTCTACAGCTGTTAAATTAATAAATAATCATGCATACTTGCAGGAATTCGTGTTTAAAACGACCCAAACTAAAATACGTGACAGCTCACAGCTGAAATTTTGACATCGGCCCATAGAAAAAGCAAATAACAGCCGTAGAAAATCACACAAATCTGACAGCACTTCTCACGGGAGAACGATCTCTTATCACAAATTTTAGGGAATAGCCTTTCAGATCGGGAGAGGGCAGTTGAGGAAGACCCTTTGACCTCTCCAGCAGGACACTTCAACATTTGCAGGATTTTAATATGATTAAATGATGTGTGTGCTGTTTAATATAACATTTTGTTTGAAAATTTAACAAATCTGCCAACGACCAACGGTATAACCATTTTATAATAAAGATAAACACAATTTTTCAAAATAAAAAACATAACTTTACTAGATAAAATAGCAATCTTTCAAAATCAATACATATTTTTTTTGTAGAAAAAAGTCAATACGCCTAGAATTTGATTTAAAAATGATATATTTCCGGTTATTCCTGTCTAGTAATTCCCTCTTTGGAGAATTTTATTAGCTTTTAAGACTCGATCAGCTGTACAAACAAAAAATGCATTAACCTTCACAAATTAAATAATTTATTTATATTTGCCGTTTCTTGATTTATGATTGTTCAAGCTCGTCAAACAGAATGTGCAACGGATCATTATACAGGGTGTTAAGGTAAGATCACACACAGCGTTAAGAGCTACTATAAAACACAGCTATAAAATATAAAAGATCATCGCACGCCAAATAAAGCTCTCCATACAGTCCCTTCAGACCGTTCACACCTAAGCGGTTTTAAGCGCAGATCAATCGTAGACAATACACATCTTACGACGGAACCGCTTCAGAGGCGATATGCCAAAAGATAAGCCTCCCCTCTCCGACGAAATCAGGAGAGGGGGTTATTGTAATTACGGAGCTGCCTAGACCGGTGGATGACAGATGTCAAGTTGACAGATTTCAGTACAAAAACTGTGCATTCCGTTGCCGCTCCCTACTTCAACTGACCCCCTCTCCTACCTCAGGAAGACATATTTGATAGTGTCGTGTGAAAGTACAAAGATAAGCGCTCACGGTTCAACAGATATCTGCTCGCAGATTTATAGCTATGGGTGAACGAGCTTTAAAAACGCGAGCACTTCTCTGTTGAACCGCGAGCGCTCAAGTGTTGTACCGTCACACTATGCTATAAAATATTTCTCCCGATGGTAGGAGAGGGGGTCAATCGAATTAGAGAGTTGCAACAAAATATCATTTCTTTATGCTGTAAACTTGACAGCTGTCATTCGTGTATTTACGCAGCTCCGTAATTAAAATAACCATTGCATAACTTTTCGCATATCGCTTCAACAGCGGTTACGGCGTATAACTTTGAGCTTCAAGCGCATCATCTGTACGGGATTGTATGCAAGCGATACAGTGCGTGCAATGATCTTTTATCTTTGCGTGTGATACCTACATTAAGGGACGTACTTGACTTACTTTAACCCTAGAAAGATAAGGTGCGCCTCTAAAAGGCGCCTGTAAAACCGATATATCGCTGTCTTTTTTAAACCGATGCGTGTACAAGCTTGTGTTTCCGAGCCAACTCAGACGTCGGTCAAAACTGTCGAGGAACGGCCGCTGCTGTTCGGTAAGTACCACAATTTTGCTGCTATGACAACGCGTTGCGCTCTAGAGGCGCATGCTTATCTTCTGTGTGACTTTTATGACTGTGTAACAACTGCATGTAGATTTACTAGAAACTTGATTTTTTCAGTATTTTTTGTAATTTGAGACTAATCATATCGTAATTAATTACTTAGTAAAACAAAATACTAAAAATATTAACTATTTTTAAGCAAAATATCCTTTTATAAAGTTACTACTATAAATACCTCTAAGTTCTGTTACTTTTGTAAAACCTTACATATTTCCTTAAAATTAAAAAAAATATAATAAAATATATTTGTGTTTTTTTTTACTTATTAAAAATGTAACACTTGATTGAAGTTATAAAAATAAAGTAAAATTGTTTCATTATGTTTATAAATCAGTTTTATAAACTGTGCGCCTCTCAGGCGCAAGTTTATCTTTTGAATGCTAAAAAAGAAGGTTATCTTTCTAGGGTAAACCAGTGATTCCTGACAATATTTGGAGAAAAAAATGTAAATGAATTTAGTCACCGGTGACTTTTTAGAATTAACCTTCCCCATACTAACCGTCCAAAAATTCCGCGTGCACCGAACAGGGGGATCATAAGCCCCCGCTCGTATTTGTACAAATTTTAATAAATAGTTTGTTTTGAGACGCGTGTTCTCAACCATCTGGTCTAGCGCAGAATGTGGCCAGAACCGTCGGCCGCGTGAACAACCGGTTGCCAGTGCTTCTTAAACAGTGGGATATATTTTCAAATAAAATCTTATTTAGGAACAATTGCAGTGGACAGCTAATGGTTTTATTTTTCTTTAAAAATTAAATAAATTAACAAAAAAAGCTTAAATTTCTGGCAATGATAATTTTTTTACATTCCCTCAAGGCCTATGTCTTCTTTAGGGATGCTTTGTAGATGTTATTTTTAGGGAAAGGAAGGAGAGAAAATTCTGGGAAGAAATGGGGTAGAAATCTGAAAGTCAATGTGTCCAGAAGTGATGGACGTATAAATCCATCCTTCCCACTGCGCTGCAGGTGGGCAAACGCATTTGCTACCAAGACCTAGACAAACCTCGCCCCATGAACCTGGGCACCCCTGCTAAGCCACAAAACATAGAGAACTACTTGGGGTGACTTATGGCAGGGGTGTTGGTTATCTAATAAATGGTTCCCGGGGCTACGGTACGCATTCTCACCTGCCAAATTTTTTACCCATTCTCGCCTCCCAAGTTTTAAGTAATACGACACTAAAAAAGCTATAAAAGCTTTTACCTACAGATTATTTTTTTATATTTAAAAAAACCTTCTTTATCATGAATAATAAATAGTATTGGATATAACAAAAATTTAAGTAATTATAAAAAAAATTAACTTCTAAAAACAGTTCTGCAAATTAAACTAAAAAATAAAATATACTTTTTTTAAAAGAATTTAACACTACGTAACTTCACATTTGGTTTAAAATAAACGTTTGAAAACCTTCGAACTAAACATGTGTGCTCGGCATAAAGGTCGAAATTGACCGAGACTGTCAAAAGTTACAAGGCTACGGGCTATCCCGCATAACTACCTGGGTATGCAAGACTGAAAAAAAAACATGGCTCAAGAACATAAAGTGAAGAAAAGAATAATGGTACGGAAGTGCAAGCAATTCACTAGCGGGTAATGCGATTTGCACTAATATTAATCAAAAACATTTTTTTCTATGTTACGTGCTAAGAGTATTGGAAAAAAAATGGCAAAAAAATTGTTGGTATTTTTTTAAGGATTACAAAAAATATGAATGAAATTGTACAATTAATTATTGAGATATCGTAAAAAGTGTGGATCTCGGGGATTTTGTGCACCCCTTTCCGGACTGGTTGGGTTAAAAAAAAATATACGTTTTCTTCAAAATCAAACACAAAAATTTGACCACTCAGCCGAGTAACCACCTGACCCCTCATCCCTCCCCCAACTATCCAATACTACTGATGTTTTTAGTTGAAAACAAAAGTCAAAAATATTACCGGAGACCAAAAATTCATTTAAATTTTTTACTTATCGCTGAAAACCTTCAAAAGCAATATAAAGAATGTGTTACCCTCAGTTTGTGTGTTCTTTGTAAACACATTTTTCAATATCTCCCTATTTTAACTTGAATTAAGGAATCTTTTTTTTTAATTTTTGCTGGTCGATATAATCAATTTTTAGCAGCAATTGGAATGACTTGCAATATTTAATATCACTCGTTTTAATCAGACAAATGTAGGCATACTAAATAAATTGTTCTGTTCGGAGTGTAGTTTTAATTCTCCGCAAAGAGATTTAATTTAAACCAGTTTTGTGTTCATAATGTAACGATTAAGTTAAATAACAAGTTGCAGATTCATCAAATGAGGCCATTATTTTGCACCGAGTGAAGCTTTACATTTGAGTTGCACACCTCGAGAGGAAGATACTCTCAGTATCGACCTGGTGTAAGACCACCGTTCAGAATTGAAACGTTGCTTGAAATGGCTTTGGCCGTGTTCGGTGACCAGATCTGAATAGCCAGGTACTTCCCACCTTCCTCTTCCCCATCTCCTTCCCCTCCCCACTACCTTCAGCCTCACAACATACCCCAATTGGGGATGCCATAGTCTCACTGGCTCCAGACGGGAGCAGTTGGGACTCTTGTGCGGTATTCATGTAAAAAAAAATAAAGAGTTCAGACATAGAAGAGATGAGACGTTGTATGGAGGGGAAGTAATTTTAGATAACGCTTGATGGAAGAGAGGTTATTTATTTAGAGAGGGACAACTTTATGAATTTATATTGAAAAAAAATTTATATTCTTATTTTGCTTCGACGTTATTGAAAAATTGTAAATACTTATGATAAAAAAAATAATTACAAAAAGGACATAATTTTAATAGTTTTATCATCAAGACTTTGAGCATTTTTGAATGTGGGTATTTATCAAAGCAAATTTTGAATGAAATAAAGTCGAAATTGAGTTATCATGTTAAAATGCTGGTATGGAGAATAATTAATCTTTCTCATCGGAACCGCCCTGTACCGTTGCAAGGGTACGATCGCAAAATCATCGTTCGACGAAATTTGAATTCTCGGCCGCTGGTTAATGGCTCTTAACTTTTGTCATATTTTTTTTAAGAACGATTTTTAAAAATTAAAACCAAACGTAATGAAATAATAAAGAAAAACTACAGAGTTAAAAAAACTTTTTTAACATTAGCTCCACACCTGAGTCATCTATTATCAGTAAGTTTTATTTCTAACTAGCGAGTTCCCGGCATGCGTTGCTATGCCACTGAATATAGAAATTGTTTCTCCATGCACGTTTTTTCCCATTCATCCCATTCCCCTTCTGCCTCCCCTTCCACTCCCGCATCCCTTTTCCCTCACACATCCCTTTCCAACTTCTCCACCTTCCCTCTCCCATTTCCCGAGTTTCCCTCCCCCCTCCCGCCTTCCATACATTCAGTCCCGGTACATTCTATTTTCAAACAGCTTGCGTGCCATCCATTGCAATTTTTTTAATACAAATTTCATAATGCCAGAGCTCACCAGTATATATAGAAACCTTCACGGGCATGCTCACAACAACTAACCAAAGTTTAATCGCAATGGGAAGACAGGTTTAGCAATGCATAATTTCATGACACCAGAGGTCATGGTGTCATGTCTGGAACTATTGCACATAGAAACCATTGCGGGCATGCGCTTATCAAATCCTCAAAGTTTCATCGCAATCAGATGAATGGTTTAGCAACGCATAGACATCTCACATACTCGTATACACCCAAGCAAGCACATTTTGATTTATGTATAGGTATACTTAATATTTTATTTGATACGAGTTGTTGTGTGATATTAAAAAAGGGTATTTTTTAAAACCATTTTCTACGGTAAATAGGAATGCATATTACACAAAATTTATAAATACATAAAAAGGTATTTGTTTCTTGCGTTGTAAAATTCAGGAATCTTACGATTAGTTAATTTTATTTGCTAACTTTGTGTTATAACACAATTTATTAATTAAAATAAAAAGTACCTAATATATTTTCTGCAGGTTCCAGAGTGGAAGATATTCTCAATATATAAATGGTGCAAGACCACCAATCTGAAATGAAACAAGGCCAAAATATGGGTGTCTAATGGAATTCAATTCTGACCAGTTGGCAACACTGCTTCTGCCACTGTCATTTCAGTCATTTGCGAGATTCAGATGTTCGGTCGTTGTCTAACGAAGTTTTTGTTATTCTGACAAAGTTTTTGTACCCTGTGCCTGATCCAAAGGTTTCCTCTATCCAAATTAATAAAAATATTGTACAATGTGAAGTTCACACACAGATATTCTTTATTCTACGGCCTAAAAGCGTCTGTAAAGTTCTCTTGTATTATTTCCTCAAAACAGAGTCAAATCATCAAACATATTCGCATTTTTTTAAAATTTCTGACAGTTATAAAAGTTCACTATAAGAAATCAAAACATAATAAGATAGTACTTAATCAATATTTTAAACACAAAATTAAATAAACATGGATCATTTTAAAATAAATATTTTCGTAAAACAATGAGAGATGACAGATGTCAAATTATAATGTCAGAAAACTTTAAATAAAATAAAACCCATCCTTTTTTCATATCGGATCCTTGATAAAACTGTATAAAAGAAACATCGTCTTAAATACCCCGCAATGGAATCTAGGTTAACTTACGCCAATTGGTACACCTAAGTTAGTGAATCCATTATTTGACGTCTGGTTTGAGAACCGTTTTATGGATGTGTATTTCGGAGGCATTGATTAAAATAATCACAAATTGCAGGAAAATATTTTACCTGGCTATACCGATATTTTGTCTAATGCGGAACGGCGGATCAAATATACAATTACGTCACTTTATAGAGATATAGGGGATATACAGGAAGACAGCGTCTGGTTACTGCAATCTAACTAATGATGACGATACGGTCATGCGTTTTCAGTTGTCTTCTCTCAAAGTTTCAGTGATAATTATATCCTTATTTCCAAATATTTATTAACCGTACACATTATTGTTTTGAAAGAATAGTTCAATCGAGCAGTCCATTACCCTTCCAAGGTCTTACCATGGACCTACTAAACCCAGAGTGTTTCTATCAAGAAGGAACCAGGGCTCCAGGATGAAGGTGAAATGCCGTATGCGGAAATGGATGTTGACCTTCCAGATATAAAGAAGGAATGTCTACAGAACGCGGAGGTTACTCAAAAAGCCAGTAAGTTGCATTATTGCAGTATTGCATATGTTAAAAATGGGGAATATAAAATTTTGATTTTCAGAAACCTTGTCCGTTTTGAATTGTTGCTCAGACAGGACATAATATGTTTCATATTTTTAAAAAGCATTAACTTTGTGGCTCGCCATAATTTACAATAAAAACACATAAATTTGTTTTTAGACCACTTTTATTTTATAACACTCTACCGGTTTCGGAAGACCCTTCCTTCTTCAGGAGAATATTGTAACTAATCTACGTAGACATAGAATATTGTGTTATGAAGCAGTGTTAAAATTATTATCTTTTTTATTTTTAAAATATGAACACTACTTTATAACATTAAATTTTTCATTTATGAACACTGCTTTATAACATTGATCCGTAGCAGCACGAACTATTAAGTACCCGTTTAATTGGTGACTATGGTTTTTTTCAACGAGGGGACGGGCAACACCGAGGACAGGGGGCGTTAGTTTTTCCGGTTCCGGAAAAAGAAAAAGAAGAAGACTCACTCTCGCTTCGATGATGATTGGGCAACATCATAGCTGGGACAGTCAATTAGCATTTTATTGTGAAAATATAAAAGGGACGGAATGTTTTGAAAAAACAAACGGGTGCCGGTGTTACTAAAGTTCCATCCTACTCGAATATCGAGAAATCATTGTGCAACTAAGTTTAATGTGCCGATATAGTTCAACCGCGGATCCGGATGATTCATCGCAAGATATCATGGCGATCGGTTATTTAATTGCATCGAACCGATCACGTTTGCGGGCACCTGCCGAATGTCGACTGTAAGATCGATTCCGTTATTGCACGAAATACCCCGGACATGCGCTCCGCTGGGTGATAAGAAGATCAACGCGAGCCGTAATACCTCGGAAGTCCCCTCGTGCTCCCTGGCGCGCCCCGTACCCTCGCTGGAAGGGAATTCCAATTGGCCCTAATTCGGATGACGATCAGATCATCTCCGGAAATCCACATTACATGAAGGAGGTCCTGCCTTGCCGCGGAGGAGACTGAAGGATGACGATCAGGCTGGTCATCAGGCTAATCCTAGCCATCCCGTTGTGATGAGTTGCGGATCGACTAGGAAGTGCAGGGAACGTTAGTTAGGTTAGATTGCATTCGGTCCTCGGGGTGAGTCACTCTGTTATTTGTTATTATTTGCTTTCGGTACAATACACGTCATATTTTAATTTCCAAAGTGAAACCGATGTTTGATTTAAAATACACCCCCATCTATCAAGGTAAAATCGCCTTTCCCCACGGCGCTGAGATAGAGTCTCAATCCGGCCTGATGCACCTAACCTCCAAAAGGTGAGTAATCATAGTAACAGTAATAATGGTTGGTAACAATGGCGCACTCAACGTGTTTTGGGCTCGATTTATTTTACCTTGGTATTTGGAATTTAACATAACGTCAATGTTAAAAATGCTATCCATGTGCAAGTATTTTGCAAAGAAATATAATTACTGTTATTGTTTCTAAATGTCACCGTACAAAGTTTATCAACTTTTACAGTCTTATATTAAGAAATCAATGTTGATTTACCGCGATCACTCATACATAATTCTTCTAGAAAAGGATTTACATATTTATGTTTCTGACATTTGTTGCAATAACAATTCGTACTGCCGTGATTTATAATTGAGAGTAATTGTTTATAATCAAAACATCAATGATTTCTTTCCAAATAACATCAGCTATTACCAAAGCAACAGCTGTTACCTGTCAAAATAATATATTGTTGACATTTTCAAATTTCAATCAGACATTTCATAAATAATGTTGTTTACATTCTTAACGTGACAGTTCTGTCAAAATAATGTTTATGTTTTCTATTGTTTACCTTTCAATTTCATGTTAAATTCTTTGCTAATTGAAAAACGTTCTAGCATTTTATTTCATTTGCCCCGAAATATTATGTTATAATAATTGTTTTTATTAGTTATAACAGCTTTACTTTACAAACATTTATTGAAATAATTTTAAATATCAGGGTTGCCACGAATTTCTTCTCTCTTCCCGTAAAAATAATAATTTTAAAAACAAGGTTGCCACAATTAATAATTTTAAAAAAAAAAACTTAGAATAATTTTCAAACAAGATCAGGGTTGTGAAAAATTTATAAATTTAAAATTTTTTTTTTTTTTTTTTTTTCTTTTTCTCTCTTTTTCCGTTCTACGAATAAAAATTCACGATGTCAGGGCCTATCGAGAATATTAATGGCAAATCGAAAGAAGATTTATCTATGGATTTAACTACAAGAAATCTAATACCGGCAAACACCTTAGAGGAAATGCGTACTCAAGCCAGAAGGCATAATAAAATCATAAAAGTTACGAAAATCACGGAACAACATGAGGAAACATCGAACACGGACGAAGACAGTGACTCAAGTTCCAAAGTCATTAAATATACTAAAATTATTTATAACGAATCACATCCTCCAACAAACACGATCAATAATTGGGATATCAAATTTAATGGGTCAACTTGTGTTCGAGAATTTATTCTACACATCGACGAGAAATGCAGGACAAGAAACGTTCTACATTCGAATATAGTAAAATGTTTTCCGGATATTTTAGAAGGCTTGGCTTTATTATGGTTTAGATCCATTTATACCCCCGAACTAACTTGGGATAGTCTAAAGACACTATTAATAAAACAATTTGAAGGGGAACATAAACAATTATCACTTAAAAAGGAGTTATTTAACATGAAGCAACCTACCGGTATGACTGCTTTTGAGTTCACCTTGAGAATGAAGGCTCAGAATAACATGCTCGATTCTAAATTACCAGATATTGAATTACTACAATTATGCATGCGAGCTTTGCTCCCCATGTATGTTAATTTGCTTGCGTCTAGGGACTTTAACAATTTTGAGGAACTAGTAAATGCTACAAATAAATTAGAATCATTCTCAATTCCTGAAATAGAAAAGCAACCTTCACCTTCCCCCTCTTATACAGGCAAAATTTATGCTGGTAATAAACATTACAATACTAAATATAATAATCAACAACCTCATACATATTCCAATAATAGATTTGCCAGCAATCACTCTCTTCCGAATAATTTTAATAATCAATCAAAACACTTTCAATCTAAACCGGTTTACACTTCTAATAGCCAGGGTCGTTTTGTTCATAATTCTAATGTGAACAACGATCATACTTCTTCTACACACTTTCAAAAAAATTCATCTTATAATTCTATTGATAATAAAAATAAGGAGATATGCCATCCTTCTAAGGTCCCTTCGGACAGAAAGATTGTCTGCAGCTATTGCAAAAAAATAGGTCACACAAAATCAGACTGTAGGAAGAAAGCTTCCGACAGTTCTGCCTCCAAAATAAATTCTATAAATAAACATAATACACATAAGGAATCGGAAAACTAGGACGGAGCCGCTCTAGACATGCACCTTCTCTTGCGCAGGGGAAGCGTGAGTGGCAGAGTTGGCTCCGACTGGTTAGAGAGTTTCTTTCGGTCTCGGATTCTGACGTAGTGGGCCCACTACCACGGGATTCTGAGATCGAAGGAGATAATCGCCCGTACGCCAATATTTGTATTAAAGATAAACATTGCAGAGCACTACTTGATAGTGGAGCTTCACTTTCGTGTATAGGAGGAGACACATACAAATATTTTTTAAAGATGGGTATTAATTTAATAAAAATTGACTTTAATGTTTCAACAGCCGACGGTACGAAACAAAAAGTGTTAGGAACAATGACGTTGCCGGTGACGTATAATTTAATAACAAAAAACATTATTTTCTACGTCATTCCTTCGTTATCCCCAAATTATATTTTGGGAGTAAACTTTTGGAGACAGTTCCAAATCGCACCGGAACTGTTTTCAATGGCGCCCAACCCACAAAAGACAGGACAAATTAATGAGGTAAGGGCAATTCGACCGGCCTCATCCTTGTCTCCCTCAGAAAATAGAAATCTATTAAAAATAATAAAAAAATTTGAATCCATTTCATATGAAAAAAAAGGGTTAGGTTTAACTCATTTAGTCAAACATAAAATTCATACTACAGGGCCTCCGATTAAACAGAGGTACTACCCTCTTTCTCCGGCAAGACAGAAGCAATTAGATAAGGAAGTAGACGAAATGCTCAAATTAGGAGTCATTCGTCCTTCACGCTCTCCATGGTCTAGTCCAGTCCTAATAGTTACAAAAAAGGATGGCACTGGTAGATTTTGTCTTGATTCTAGGAAAATTAATAATGTCACTACTCGGGATTCGTACCCGCTCCCATACATTTCTCGTATTCTTGACAAACTTCGTGGTGCCAGATTTGTCTCTTCAATAGACCTTAGTAAAGCTTTTTGGCAGATTGCTTTAGATAAAGACTCGTGTGAGAAAACAGCATTTGTTGTCCCAGGTCGAGGACTCTTCGAATTCACTCGGATGCCGTTCGGGCTAAAAAACGCACCCAGTGAGCTCCAAAGACTGGCGGACGCTCTTTTTGGGCCTGAATTCGATGAAAATGCCTTTTGTTATTTAGATGATTTAATCTTAGTGTCAGAAGATTTAGAGTCACACTTTAAACTGTTAACAAAAGTTTACGAACGGCTACGAGACGCAGGTCTCACCATTAACTTAAAAAAATCTGAGTTCTGTAAAGCCGAGCTCAAATACCTAGGGTATATGGTAGATTCCAAAGGTCTTCGCACTGATCCGGTTAAAATAGAATGTATAAAAGAATTTCCAGTCCCCAAAAACGCAAAAGGAATCCGTGCTTTCCTTGGACTTTGCGGTTATTTTAGACGTTTTATAAAAGGGTTTTCTAGCATAGCCGCACCTCTATCAAAACTTACTGGTTCAAAAAATGGTGTAAGTAAATTCATTTGGACACAAGAAGCTGAAAATGCATTTAATGATCTAAAACAAGCACTTACGACAGCCCCGGTCCTTAGCTGTCCTGACTTCACTAAACCATTTTCAATACACTGCGACGCGAGTTCGGTTGGAATAGGCGGAGTTTTAATTCAAATATTGGAGGGTACAGAGCATCCGATTGCTTATTATTCGCGATGTTTGAACACACACGAAAGAAATTACGGTATTACAGAACGAGAACTTTTAGCAGTGTTAGATTCCGTTACACATTTTAGACCGTACATAGAAGGTGCGCATTTCACAGTTGTCACGGATCACTCTAGTTTAAAATGGTTAGGGTCATTGTCTAACCCTAGTGGTCGTCTCGCGCGTTGGAGCTCTCGACTCTCACAATTTTCTTTTGATGTTATCCACCGCAAGGGTACTCAACACATCGTACCAGATGTCCTTTCGCGAATGGATCTTGCTAAAATTTCGAGTATAGATTCGAATTCAACTAATGATAAATGGTACTCAAATATTTGGAAGGGTTGTCAGGAATTCCCACAAAGGTTTCTAAACTTCCAGATAAAAGATAACGAATTGTATCGTCATACTAAGACTAAGTTAGCTTTACAAGACGACACAGCTTGGAAAAAAGTAATTCCTCAGGAACATAGAACAAAGATAGTATCTGAGTCACATGAGTCAACTCGATCTTGTCACCCTGGTGTCTTTAAGACGTACAAAAAGTTACAACTCCGATACTACTGGCCAAACATGTACAAAGAGGTAAAACAGTTTATTAATCAATGTTCTATTTGTAAAGCACACAAAATTAGTACAGCCGCGCCCAACGGTATGTCGGTGAACCCGAAAAAGGTCACGAGACCGATGCAAATGCTATCTCTGGATTTAGTAGGTCCTCTGCCTAGAAGTTATGCGGGTTTCACGGTTATATTGTCATGTGTCGATGTATTCTCTAAGTTTACTTGGTTGTTCCCGCTGCGCAAAGGCACCGCGAAAAGCATTATTAAAAACTTAGAAGAAAACATTTTTCTCATACATGGCGTACCACGTACCATTGTCTGTGACAACGGACCACAATTCATATCTAAAGAATTTAAAGAACTTTTAAAAAACTATAACATATCTTCCCCCTTTTATAATTCTTTATACACTCCCCAAAATAATGTTGTAGAAAGATACAACCAAACATTAGGTACGGCACTATCCATTTTGGTAGAATCTGATCACCGAACTTGGTCAAAATTTCTTCCTCAAGTGCAATCAGCCATGAACAATACTGTTAACTGTGCTACAGGTTTCACACCTTATTTTCTAATGCACGGTAGAGAACAAATATTGGATGGAGATTTGCATCGTAACCCGATAGCGGATAATGAGTCCAATACGCATGATTCCACTCATCAAAAGGTTTATGCACATAAGTTAAAAGAATTGTCCACGGTTTACGAACAAGTATCAAACGCACTTCTTAAGGCTTACCAAAAGGGAGCTAATCACTATAATCTACGTAGAAAACACGTTACTTACCAGGTTGGAGACGTAGTGTGGCGTAGGAACTTCGTCCAATCTAATGCATTAAATTACTTCGCACAGAAGTTAGCTCCACGTTTTGTTAAAAATGTAATAGTAAAGAAAAAATCAGATTTAATATATACACTTGCCGACTTAAATGGTAAGGAAACCGGTGACTTTCACGTAAAGGACATCGTTAAATTGGACAACATTCCCGTATAGTCCTATTATCATCAGTGCCTTGTGAGGTCTGGCCATCCTTACAAGGACTACATTTATTATCAATGGTAAAATGCTCGGACACTTCAATCCGGCCTGATCAACCGAATTGTTGTGGCCAGTTTTCTTTTGTTGTCAGTAAGCCGAATTTTAAATAACTTACATTTCAACGCTTTCTAATAATAGATATACATATAGGTAGATATATGTATATATATTTTTTTTTTCCTCTCGACTCTAGTACAACACTCGAGTTGATTTGAAACTTTAATTCTGAATACACCCTTGTATTTGAATCTGTGAAATGCTTGTACATGGAAAACATATGCATAGTTAAAATTTAAACATGGTACTTTTCGTGTTATTTACTTTTAAGTTTATGTTAACTTGGAATATATGACGATATTAGAAATATATCCTCCTGTATTCCAAGCATATTTTATTATGACCTATTCATATTTGTTATATTATAAGCCCGATGAAACTATAACCAGAACATACAGAAATGATAGCCCATCATTTCTTTATGTTCCAAGTTTCAAATTTTCATTCTTAAGTGTTAATTTTATGTTACAAGTATACTCAAACATCTTACACAGTGCCTGTGAAGATACTACTCGTACTAATTGCCTCAATTCATTTTGATACAAAAATTTTATAAATTGGTTATTACCATACAAGTTATTATTAAAAAAAAAAAAATTTTTTTTTTTCTCTCTCTTTCTCATTATCATTTTTCCCTTGTTCGGGATAATATTTTGTTATTTATGAATAAGCGTCTTGAGCGGCGCACAACAATCTGCTTTTATATATTGATAGGATTATGGGTAACCTCAATATTTTGTCTTTAACAAACATGTTACCTTACCAATTGCATCCTCTAGCAGAGGTTTGTACACATTACATTTGGCACCATTCATTAGCATTGGTTGTTGACTTACATTTGCCACCATTTATTGGCAATAGTTGTTAATTTTTGACACCATTCATAAGCGATGGTTGTTTACATCTAAGGATAATCAAATATGATTTTCTTATACAATATCGACATAAAAATATTATGCTTTTCCTTCTATAACTTTAGTTTTATTAAGTAAAAGTAATTTTATCTATCAATTAGTATGATAATACTATTACCGATTACACCATTTATAACAATGGATGTATACTATTACCGATTGCACCATTTACAACAATGGATGTATACTATTACTAATGGCACCACATCTATAAGATTGGTTGTTGACAGTTTCACTAGATTAAGCCACCTTACACACCTGCGTGCGTGTAAAGGTTAAAAGTTTTTTCTACTATTACGAAATAATGCTTTCCAAGGTTGATTATTTTGTCTTATTGTATAAATTCTCTTCGAAAAACTTACCCAATAACGAGGTCAGGTAGAGTAGATAGAATTTCTTCGAAGTGTGTTTTTATCTCCAATGGAGAAGTAGACTCAGTGAAAAGTGAGGGTTGGCTTGCCTCCCTAAAGTGTTGCCTAAATGGCTTTCTAAAACCCTATTATGGGTCAATGATGCATTAATGCGTATGGTTGTGTATAATTAATGTGCTGGACACAAAGGTTTATTTTAAGTTAAGGATGTGTTGTCCACTGATTAGTGTTTATACTTACATAATTAATTATGTTTATGCTGTAGATGTAACGTTAACGGCAGTCCAAGACATAAAGTCAATTGTTCTTCACCCAGTATTCTCAATGCTGTGGGTGTTTGCAGACCCCGTTCACGGAACATTAGTTCACCTTGTACTTTAGATTAAGTTTCTCTAATTTTAAGTGTTGATTTGAATGACTGCATTGTGAACCCACCATATTGCCAGACAACATGGGTGCGATTGGAATCATAATGAACTCATTCTTCTTTATTTCTATTTTTTTTTTTTCTCTCTTTATTAGATTTTGCTATAATCAATCGTATGTATAACATGGTGTGCCTACCACATTTGATGATTCACATTTTATTTATGCAAATTTTATAATTTATTTTTTAGAACACCCTGAGGAATAACCAGAATAGCTTAGGAATATATTAGTTAGAAGATACATGTTTGAGGGCAAACATTTGTGTGGCGCGGGGGGTATTGTTATGAAGCAGTGTTAAAATTATTATCTTTTTTATTTTTAAAATATGAACACTACTTTATAACATTAAATTTTTCATTTATGAACACTGCTTTATAACATTGATCCGTAGCAGCACGAACTATTAAGTACCCGTTTAATTGGTGACTATGGTTTTTTTCAACGAGGGGACGGGGAACACCGAGGACAGGGGGCGTTAGTTTTTCCGGTTCCGGAAAAAGAAAAAGAAGAAGACTCACTCTCGCTTCGATGATGATTGGGCAACATCATAGCTGGGACAGTCAATTAGCATTTTATTGTGAAAATATAAAAGGGACGGAATGTTTTGAAAAAACAAACGGGTGCCGGTGTTACTAAAGTTCCATCCTACTCGAATATCGAGAAATCATTGTGCAACTAAGTTTAATGTGCCGATATAGTTCAACCGCGGATCCGGATGATTCATCGCAAGATATCATGGCGATCGGTTATTTAATTGCATCGAACCGATCACGTTTGCGGGCACCTGCCGAATGTCGACTGTAAGATCGATTCCGTTATTGCACGAAATACCCCGGACATGCGCTCCGCTGGGTGATAAGAAGATCAACGCGAGCCGTAATACCTCGGAAGTCCCCTCGTGCTCCCTGGCGCGCCCCGTACCCTCGCTGGAAGGGAATTCCAATTGGCCCTAATTCGGATGACGATCAGATCATCTCCGGAAATCCACATTACATGAAGGAGGTCCTGCCTTGCCGCGGAGGAGACTGAAGGATGACGATCAGGCTGGTCATCAGGCTAATCCTAGCCATCCCGTTGTGATGAGTTGCGGATCGACTAGGAAGTGCAGGGAACGTTAGTTAGGTTAGATTGCATTCGGTCCTCGGGGTGAGTCACTCTGTTATTTGTTATTATTTGCTTTCGGTACAATACACGTCATATTTTAATTTCCAAAGTGAAACCGATGTTTGATTTAAAATACACCCCCATCTATCAAGGTAAAATCGCCTTTCCCCACGGCGCTGAGATAGAGTCTCAATCCGGCCTGATGCACCTAACCTCCAAAAGGTGAGTAATCATAGTAACAGTAATAATGGTTGGTAACAATTGTCAGACATACAAATTTTAGGTGTATGAGTGAGAGGTAAGCGAGGGGGTGGGGTTATTTGTGGGATTTCCGGGAATAACAGCGGTTCACTGGAAATAAATTTAAAATTGGACTAAAAGATAAATTAATTTGATTATTCAAAATACTACAATTATTATTTAGGGATTTTCTAATTTCAAGTGCTTCTAAATTATCTAATTTTTTGCTTTTATTGCTACGGTGAAGAATTTTAACCCCTGTGTTCTTATTAAAAGTGTGATCCGTGGAAATTAGATGATTTGCAAATTCTGAAAAATTATTATTATTATTTAAGTATCTTAAATGTTCCGTGATTCTAATATTTATATTTCTAGTTGTCTTACCTATGTAGAATGATGGACAGTCATTGCAACATAGTTGGTAAATGCCTGAGTGGCTTAATTTATGATCTCTATCTTTAGTGTTTTTTAATAATTTACCTAAATTGTTATCAGTATAGAACGTGGGTTTAATGTGGGTAGGCAATTGTTTTGTACTGAGTGAGGAAAAGTTGGATATATATAAGATTCTGCGCCATTGAACGGGATTTATTATTTTATTATTATTAGTTTCAGGTGTACCAAATAAAAATGTATTAGTTGATATGAGTTTAAGTTTCTTATTTAGAATTTTATCAATTAAATCTGTGGAATAACCACTATTAAGAGCAATTTGTTTAATTTTAGAAAGTTCAATCGCGAAATTAACAGATGATAGTGGGATTTTTACAAGCCGGTGGACCATTGAATGATAAGCGGAATGTTTATGAGATACCGGATGATTTGACATGTTATGAATAGTTATATCTGTGAACGTTGGTTTACGAAAAATATTAAAAGCAATTCTTTTATTTATTGAAGTAAGTGTTAAATTTAGAAAATTAATCGATGCATTACTTCCTACCTCTAACGTGAATTGGATGCTTATTAATTCTTTCCATAAAAGCAATAAAATAAAATAAAAGTGGTCTAAAACAAATTTATGTGTTTTTATTGCATAATATGTTTGTCCATAAAGTTTTCTCTTGCCGTACTAAGGTATTTATTTTAAAATCTATATAAACGGAAACTACCAAACTAAAGCAAATGTTTAACTTATCTCATTTGGGGTGTAAGTAAGTTACTTTATAACGCATTTAAAACACATGTTATATTGATAAAAACATAATTTCTCCAGCTACTCAAATCTTCGTGCAGAACGCACCCAAGAGTAAAATTCTTTTTCCTTCTTAAAAAAACCGTTCCTAAAGCGGACCTCTGGGGTTATGATATGTTAACCAAATTCCCTCTTTTACATGGTTAATCAACGGTTTTCTTTATAAAAAGGGTTCCTAGTACTCTCTCGGAGAGGACCAGCTGTAATTTTATGTAACACGCTCTTCATCTGGACATATCTACCTTCTTATTGTTTTTTGGTTTTTCTAGGTAGCCTTGATGTAGAGACTGTAAGCTTCAAGGTAGAACCAGGACCCCGAGATGAAGATGGAGAGAGAATTCCTTATATGGAAATTGAAATAGAGCTGCCGGACGTTAAAAAGGAATGCCTAAAACGCTTTCAAAGATTAACTCAGACGACAGGTAAATAACGATTCAGGCTTTCTACTTTTTACATTTTTTTGTATGAACTCTGCTTACGCTTATATCTTTTTCGTGTTATTTTTTAGACTCATTGACGGATCTGACTCACAGTAGAGAAAAACCTTATTCATGTCCCGACTGCAGTTATGCATCTACTTACAAGAGTCATTTGACGTCCCACATGCGGACTCACAGTGGGGAAAAACCTTTTTCATGTTCTAACTGCAGTTATTCATGTTCTCATAAGAGTAGTTTCATGAGACACATGTTTACTCACGGCGGAGGAAAACCTTATTCCTGTCCCGATTGCGGTTTTTCATGTTTTCAGAAGAGTAGTTTGACGACACACATGTTAAATCACAATGGAGAAATTCCTTTTTCGTGTTCCGATTGCAGTTATTCATGTTTTCGTAAGAATAGTTTGAAGACACACATGTTTACTCACAGTGGAGAAAAACCTTTTTCGTGTTCTGATTGCAGTTATTCATGTTCTGATAGGACAAATTTGAGGAAACACATGCTGACTCACATTGATGAAAAACCTTTGTCGTGTTCCGACTGCAATTATTCATGTAATCAGAAGAGATATTTGAAAGCTCACATGCTGAGACACAGTGGAGAAAAACCTTTTTCGTGTTCTTACTGCAATTATTTATGTTCTGAAAGGGGACATTTGAGGAGACACATGCTGACTCACAGTGGTGAAAAACCTTTTTCGTGTTCCAGCTGCAGTTATTCATGTTCTACTAATGGAAATTTGAGGAGACACATGTTAATTCACAGTGGAGAAAAACCTTTTTCTTGTTCTGAATGTTGTTATTCATGCTCTCGGAAGGAATATTTGGTGAGTCATTTGTTAACTCACGGTAGAGAAAAGCCGTATTCATGTCCCGACTGCAGTTATTCATGTTCTCACAAAAGTAGTTTAACGAGACACGTGCTGACTCACGGTAGAGAAAAACATTTTTCGTGTTCCGACTGCGGTTATTCATGTTATCAAAAGAGATTTTTGATGGCTCACATGCTGACTCACAGTGAAAAAAAATCCTTTTCGTGTTCCGATTGCAGTTTTATATGTTCTAATAGGGGACATTTGACGACACACATGCGGATGCATAGTGGAGAAAAATCTTTTTCTTGTTCCGACTGCAGTTATTCATGTTCTCAGAAGAGTAGTTTGGCAAGACACATGTTAATTCATAGTATCTCTCAATAATTGGAAATAAAGGTTTTGGTTATTTTTTCTTTAGTCAATTTATTTCTGTTTTGGTGTGTATACGATTTTGAGATTTTGAATTTTTGTGTACATCTGTATTTATTTTTAAAATGAAACTTGTTGAACTGGTATAATTCTTGACACGGTGTTAATAAAAATCGTTACGTAAAATATCAATGGCTTTTCATTCATTAGGTAAGTATTTAAATTCCTAACTAGCAATCTTGTGATTTAGGTAATAATAAATAATAATACAATAGACATCGCTTCCAAAAATGCATGTAAATAATGAGTAAATTATTTACATGCATTTTTGGAAGCGATGTCTATTGTTTGCAGAACTACTAGTTTATTATTGGCCTGGACTCGCCTTACCTTACCTATTTTACAAAAATCCGCCAAATGAAAACCTTTAATTAGATTTGAATTATATGCCTTACAATTCACTATAAAAACAGATAATTATTAACATTTCAAAGTTTTCTTTGAGGACTTTTAACGTGTTTAAATTTTTTTTTTCTCAACTACCAATACACCAGGGGTATGTTTATACTACTTAAGTATTTAAGGGTTTGTACAGTTTTTGTTTCTAAATCAAGCACATTCAGGTAACTTTCAAAGTCGCCAACAAAACTTTTCTTAACTAAAAAAAAACTAAAACTTGTATTATTTTCTATCACTGAGTTAAATTTGTTTAGAACAAGCGATCCGATTACTCAAACTTTTTACAATCCTATTTAAACCGATTTATCCGAACAGACTCTAAAAGCAACGAGTGTAGGTTCTCTCCAAACTTTTTTTGTAGATACGACAAAATTATTTGTTTTTATAGCACATTTTATGTTTTTTTTTTAACTTTGTATTAATAACGTTTTTCGGTTTCGATAGACGGGGGATGGGAGAGTTGTCAGATCGTCAATTGAATTATAAAACTTTTAAACTCGTCATAATTGTTGTCAAGCTGTTTCCTTATGGCATAACGTGGGTGTCAGAACATCTAATTTTACTTTCTGAACGCAAAACTGGTTCAAATTAAATCTGTATGAGAATCAAAACTACACTCAGAGCATGAAAATGGTTTCAAATGATTCTGACAGCACAAACATAGTCTGCAACTTCAATTTAATAACTGCACTTCGAATAAGGGAATGTTTTCCTTCGAAAAATGATTGCAACTCCAACCGTCCCATTGAAATCATATCAGAAGAAATTATTGTGCCCCCGCGACAGTACAGTATTGTTAATTCAGATTTATTAAAAGCTTATGAAGATTTTGAGTCGTCGAATGACACTAACGAGTAAATTTAAAATAATCCTTTTATTTTAATTTTTGTAATTGTAATTTGTATTGTCAAAAAGTAATAAAAAATATCTTTAAAATTGTACCAATGTCTCACATTACCTTAATTTCGTTCTTTAGAACTGCCATAATAGCCTTGCAAACTTCTCGTACGATTGTAGATATGGTTTGGCTAGATACTTTAAATAAATAATGAAGACTTTTATAACTATCACCAGATGCCAGAAATTTTAATGTTATCGCAAGACGCTTTCGCCGGTGTAGCGTCTTCAAAAGGATCTATGATTTGTATTTTCTTATGTCTCTGCTGACAATGATTTATGTTTTTACCTGTGTGTTTTTATATTCTAGCTTTGTGAGTGACGGTGGTGATGACACCGTCGCTCAACGTATTGTGACTTCTGTACTCACATAAATAATTGCCCTTATTGTTTTCTTACTTTGTTAACTTTGGTTTTATACTTTGGCGGCGCACTGAACTGTATATATTATGTATCGTCGTCACCCCATAAAAAGGGGGTGGTATAGACCCTGTTCGTGCATATTGCAGGCGTACACACACCGGAGCGGTCTTCTCGCAATCCTCCCGCGCCTCGCTCAATGACTGCGTAGGCTTGAGGAACAGTCGCGCGGTCTCGACGTCCTTCCGCCCCCCCTCCGACAACCCGACGCTTATCTTTTTCCCAGGGTCTTCTAAATCTTCCGTTTCTTTCCCGTATACATTTCTTCGAGGCAAACGCGGGGAGTCGGCTAAAGGGCGCGGACTTCGGGCCTCGTCTGCGGTTGGGCCGATAGCCATGCACATTATCATTGGGACTGCCTGGTGGTTTGTTGAATACCTACTCTGACTATTTTGGTTTTGCATTTTATTTTATTTTTGTTTTTATTGTAAATACTTGCATTATGTTATCACTGTTTTTTCGCTATTTCTCTCATTCCAGAAGGCTTCTTCAACTGGGTGCAGCTCTTATTTTATTTTTCTTACTAGTGCTTATTTCACATTGAGCTTTATATCTGCGAGCAGATATCTGTTGATTCGCGAGCGCTTATCTTTTGTCCTTTCACACGAAGCTATCAAATAGTTTTTCCTGTGGTCAGTCGAATTAGGGAGCGGCAACGGAACGCATATTTTTTGTACTGAAATCTGTCAACTTGACATCTGTCATCCACGGGTCTAGGCAGCTCCGTAATTACAATGACCCCCTCTCCTGTTTTAGTCGGAGAAGGGGAGAGTTATCTTCTGGGATATAGCGTCTGGAGCGGTTACGTCTGAGATGTGTATTAGTACACTTTACACACAGAGTTCGGAGCGGGACGTGCCCATGCGCCACTTCTGGCCGCCGCGCAGAAAAGTAAAGACCGAAAGTAAGATAACGGTTTACAACGCAGTTCACTGTGAGACTTTTTTGCGCGGCGGCCTGAAGTGGCGCGGGGCATGTCCCGCTTCGAACTCTGTGTGTAAAGGGTACTATTGTCTTTGATTGATCTTCGCTTAAAAACGCATAGGTGTGAACGGTCTGAAGGGATTGTATGGAGAGCGTTATTTGGCGTGCTATGATCTTTTATATTTGATAGCGTAATGTGAACCAGCTCTAACACTTTTATCTCTATTTTTTTAATGTTACCGATTTCAGAGGAATTCACGGGATGATACTTCTACTTTTCTTTTGTATTATGTTAATGTAAGTACTTGCATACTGCTTACTAACCCCGTATGCATGGACATTGGAGGGTCTAGAGTCGTTCAAATAAATGTAGTCTCGTTCAATCAAAAATAGTCTTGGCGTGTGCGGTGAAGGAGGAAACCATATGTTTCCTTATACCTAACGACGTTGGGAAAGTGGTGGGGTCCCCTCCAATGGTGTAGCATCCCTGAAATGCGTACCTTGTTTTGAAATCGCAGGTGAAATTTTGTTCAATAAGAATTTAAAATCAGCTGAGCTCATATGGCAGAAGTTATCGAACTCTCCAGATGGTTCACAAAGAAGCTCATCAAATCTTTCTTCAATTAGTTCTCTGAAACAAAAACAAAAAATAAGCATCCACGGAGACAAAACACACAATTAAACAAAATGTTAGAATGATAAATTAATTGCTTGGTACAATTTCTATGAATTTTAATTATCCACCATCTTCTATTTTGGCGAATTCTTCGCTTTCTTTAGTTTTGTTTAGCTTGAAAATAGAAATAGGTTAGCGCAAAATGGCTGCCGATGCAGTTGCTTCGACGTCCGCCATCCTTGGGCGCTACGAGCACAATCAATGGCACACTCGCAAGTGTGAATTTAGAGCTAAACTTAAAACTCATATTTTCAGACAGTCGTATCCATAAATTAAAAAACCTTTCACCTTCGCCTTCACGGCCCACGACATTGTAAATGACTAATTGTGTAAAATATAACCAAATTCATATTTTAAGTTTTTGTAAAGGTCATTTTATGAAAATTTCCAGTCCCAAAGAGTTCTAAATTCACTAGTCTTACAAAATAAATACTAATCCAATTTTGGCATTAATCTTCTTATAAATGTAAAATCAACAGTGATGAGGGTAGCAAAGGTAAAGTCATGCAATGTCCAGTGTTTTCAATACAATGTCCTCCACAAGCAAAGTCGTATCTTCCCCAGGCATAAACTTTCTAAAAAAGTGTGTTTATCGGAAGTGACCTGCCAGGTAAGTATGTTTCTGTATCTATTTGTAAATAATAAAATTAGATAGATCCTAAGAATTCAAAATAAATTGTAAAGCGCCCTTGTGGTGAATTTTCACACAATCGGCGCTCTACAAATTGTCCAATTTATTGTGAGGATGCCAAACGTTCGCTTGCCAGAGCTTGCGGCAAGCGACTTGCCGCAAGGATGAGGAGGTAGCTTAAAGTTCTTGTCTATTATTTCCTCAAAACAGAATGTAAAATTATCAAACAAACTTGCATTTTTTTAAAATTTCTTTGAGTAAGTAAAAAAAGTTCACAATAAGTTATCAATACGTATTTAAGTATTTAATTAATATTTTGAAAACAATTTTAAATAAACATGCATTATTTCCAAATTACTTAGTTAAGTAAAACAATGAGAGATGACATATGTCAAATAATAATATCCGAAATCTTAAACCATGGATATACCAAAACTGTATAAAATAAAACATCGTCAAAAAGGGCTTCGGAGTTCAGAGTTGCCGTTGCAGAAGAAATAATATTTTGTTATAAAATACTTTCTACATTCGAAAAGTGGCAACACCTTGAACAAAACCATAGGTTCTAATCATGAAGCTTCTGTGACTTCTGTCGTCATTTGCGAGATTCATATGTTCGGTCGTTTTCTAATCGAAGTTTTTGTTTAACTTTTTGCTATTCTGACAAAGTTTGTGTACCCTGTGCCTGATCCAAAGGTCTCCTCTATCCAAATAAATTAAAAATATTGGTAAATAATCCAAGAGCCGCTGCATGCCGCTACACTTTTAATAGGCATAAATTTTGAAATGTAAACTACTTTTAAACTTTTACCTCAAGAACCATCGGTTTCAGTCGGGATGGATGGAAAAATATGCATTTCTACTAGATTTTCATTCAAAATTAAACATTTCCCATATTAAACATCTCGATTGTTGCCTTTTTGTACGGATTTGACATTTGCGTAGTTTCGTTTCAAAATAAATACGCATGAATTACTTAATTTATCTAAATTAAGAACCAATTTTGTGTACGTAAATAGTTTTTTCTTGTAGTAATTGCTGAAATGAAGTGTGATTTCCACAATCTGTGCTTAAAAATGCGGCGGCTTATGGATTATTTAATAAAAGGTTTTACAATATGAAGTTAACACAGATATTCTTTATTCTACGAACTAAAAGTGCGTCTGTAAAGTTCTCTTGTATTATTTTCTCAAAACAGAATCAAAACAGAGTCAAATCATCAAACATATTCGCATTTTTTTTAAATTCCTTACAGTAAGTTATAAAAGTTCAGGTATTTATTTCCCTAATAGGGACACGCTCAATGTGCACTTTTTATTACAAAAACACTTAACATCAGTTAGATAATAATGGGAAGTAAGTATTTCATTTTCCGGAATTGAAAAATAATGAATTTTAATAGTTATTTCGTTAAAATTAAAAACGAATATTCGCTCGGCGACCATTGTCATTGATGTCAAAGTTTTGAGGTTAGTTTTTTTTTCTTCTCTTTTTTAATCCAAAATATTAATATATGACCCTAAAATAGGTTCTAAGGTTCTTAGTTTGGGTTAAAAAAGGAAAAAAAAACTAGCCAAAAAAGCTATTTTAATATTATATCAAAACATGGCGTGAAGAAAAGATGTGTAATTGTCTGTTTTTTTAATGAAATATCTACTAAAATGCATTATTTATAAATATTTTCGTAAAACAATGAGAGATGACAGATGTCAAATAATAATGTCCTAAAACTTAAAATAAAATAAAATCTATCCTTTTTTCACATAAAACTGTATAAAAGAAACACCGTCTTAAATACCCCGCAATGAAATATAGGTTAACTTACGCCAATTGGTACACCTAAGTTAGAGAATCCATTATTTGACGTCTAGTTTGAGAACAGTTTTATTAATGTGTGTTTCGAAGGCATTGATTAAAACAATCACAAATTATAGAAATATGATTTACCTGGGTAAACCGATATTTTATCTAATGCGGAATGGTGGATTAAATATACAATTATGTAACTTGTTAGAGATATTGGGGATATACATACAGGAAGACAACGTCTGGTTACTGCAATCTAACTAATGATGACGATTCGGTCATGCGTTTTCAGTTGTCTTCTCTTAAAGTTTCAGTGATAATTATGTCCTTATTTCCAAATATTTATTTACCGTACATATCATTGTTTTTAAATAATAGTTCAATCGAACAGTCCATAACCCTTCCACGGTCTTACCATGGATCTACTAAGCCCAGAGAGTGTTTCCATCAAGAAGGAACCAGGGCCCCAGTATGAAGGTGAAATGCCCTATGCGGAAATGGATGTTGACCTTCCAGATATAAAGAAGGAATGTCTACAGTACGCGGAAGTTACTCAAAAAGTCAATAGTAAGTTGCATTATTGCAGTATTGCATATATTATGTTAAAAATGTGGAATGTAAAATGTTGATTTTCAGAAACTTTGTCCGTTTAGAATTGTTGCTCAGGCAGGACGTAATATGTTTGCCCATAAAGTCTTCTCTTGCCGTACTTTGGTATTTATCTTAAAATCTTTATTTTCGCGAAACTACCAAACTAGAGCAAATTTTTAACTTATCTCATTTGGGATGTAAATAAGTTACATTATTACGCAATAAAAACACATATGCTATTGATAAGAAGGTATCATTGCTCTTATATTTTTTAATAAAAACACGTTTTTTCGTAGTACTCTCTCGGAAAGGAACGACTGTAATTTTAATGTAACACGCTCTTCGTCTGGGCTTCCTTCGTAATTGTTGTTTGTTTTTTTTTTAGGTAGCCTTAAAGTTGAGACTGTTAGCTTCAAAGAAGAACCAGGACCCCGAGATAAAGATGAAGAGGGAATTCCTTATATGGAAATTGACATAGAGCTGCCGGACGTTAAAAAGGAATGCCTAAAACGCTTTCAAAGATTAACCCACACAACAGGTAAATAATGATTCGTGCTATCTATTTTTTAATATAATTTTGTATTTAAAGTGCTTACACTAATATCTATATTCGTGTTTTTTCAGACCCATTGACGAATCTGACTCACAGTGGAGAAAAACCTTTTTCGTGTTCCGATTGCAGTTATTCAAGTTCATATAGGGGTAATTTGAGAAGACACATGCTGACTCACAGTGAAGAAAAACCTTTTTCGTGTTCCCATTGCAGTTATTCATATTCTCTGAAAAGTGGTTTGACGAGACACGTGCTGACTCACAAAGAAGAAAAACCTTTTTCGTGTTCCGATTGCAGTTATTCATGTTTTGATAAGTCAAATTTGAGGAGACACATGCGGATTCACAGCGGAGAAAAATTGTTTTCTTGTTCCAATTGCAGTTATTCATGTTATCAAAAGAGAGATTTGATGTCTCACATGCTTACTCACAGTGGAATAAAACCTTTTTCGTGTTCTGATTGCAGTTACTCATGTTCTCAAAGGTCAAATTTGAGGAGCCACGTGCTGACTCACAAAGAAGAAAAACCTTTTTCGTGTTCCGATTGCAGTTATTCAAGTTCATATAGGGGTAATTTGAGAAGACACATGCTGACTCACAGTGAAGAAAAACCTTTTTCGTGTTCCCATTGCAGTTATTCAAGTTCATATAGAGGTAGTTTGACGAGACACGTGCTGACTCACAAAGAAGAAAAACCTTTTTCGTGTTACGATTGCAGTTATTCATGTTTTGATAAGTCAAATTTGAGGAGACACATGCGGATTCACAGCGGAGAAAAATCGTTTTCGTGTTCCCATTGCAATTATGCATGTTTTCGAAAGAGTGATTTGGCGAGACACATATTTACTCACAGTGGGAAAAAACCTTTTGTGGTCCATGACTAAGAATTTAACTTACACTTAACGCTATATTAATAAGACACATTTTTATCCATTTATAGAACAAGCTTGCTCAAATTCAGCGATAATGAATCTTAGATCTGACGTTACACCAAGGGGTCTCCAGTTTTAAAAATTTGTTTCGTCAAATAAATGGTTATAAAGGTTTTGGTTCTTTTTTCTTTTGTCAAATTACTGCTGTTTTGAGTTTTTTTTTCTGTTTTTCGATTTTTAGGTTTTGTATTTTTGTGTACATCTTTAATTATTTTTATAACGGAACTTGTTGAACCAGTTCAATTATTAATTATTCTTGACACGATGTTAATAGAAAAAAAAATACGTAAAAAATCAATGGCTTTTTATTAAGGTGGTTAGTATTTTAATTCCTAGCTGGCAATCTTGTGATTTCAAAGAAAATTTTGGTTTTGTAAATTATAAACTAGCATATTTGATCGCAATATCTACTGTTGACAGAATTACTTGGTTGTTGATTAATGGCCTGGACTCGCCTTACCTTTACCAATTTTACTTAAATTGGTTAGGTAAGGCGAGTAAAACAAACGTAATAGTATATAGCCAGTCTAACTCCCCGAATTCGCAAGCTCTTATGTTTTTCGAACTCTAAGAAATATACTTACTCCTATAACACTAAAAACGGTTTACTTTGCTCTCTGCCAATCCCAGTTAGCATATGGCATCATAATTTGGGGCGGCTGTGCTCTTAATTTTATTGATCCTCTGCAAAAAGTCCAAAAAACGATTTTACGTGCTATCAACAAGCGACCAACAAGATATTCCTCCAATAGACTCTTCACAGAATATAATGTCTTAAACATACGGCAACTTCATCTAAAATTTACACTAACACATTTCATGTTCAAATACAAGAAAAAAACTCTCTTACATCACAGTTACACCACCAGAACAATTACCAAACGACACTACAATGTTCCTACACTACGCACCACATCAGCTCAAAGACATTTCATGTACCTAGCTCCTAAAATGTTTAACCTTCTCCCCGAGAACCTAAAATCCGAAACCCAACCCCATATCTTTAAAAATTTTTTTATCAAAATGGATCCTTACATTCAGTAACGATGATGAGTAAAATTTGCTATTTTAATTGAATTGAACCGCATCGCGCGGCTCTTGTAAAAATATGAACACATTTCCCCCCGCCAGCCTTCCCCCTTCGCCCGGGGATGAATGTTTTCCGTCGCCTGTGGTAAAGCTTGAACATAGGGTTTTTGAACACGAAGTGTTCAAATTTTCAATGTTTTGGGTGCTGTTCAAGCTAGTGTTCATGAGTATGTGGCGCAGGATACGCCGCTTTAAGGCGGAACTCCTGCGCCAGAATACACATGAAAACTAGCTTGAACCCCACTATAAACGTTCTTTGTTTTCCGTCTCCTGCGTTTTTTTAAACATGGTTTGAAAGATTGGTGTGAACAGGTGTGAAGTTCGCGCGGTCACACACTTTGCTAGTGGCCTGTCCACGAGTCCACGCGTCCACGCGTACGCAACTGACTTGACGTTTGACGTTTAGCGTTTAAATAAATGTTAAAATATGTTCCGATGAAGAAGAGATGCTACATCAGGGAGAAAACAGAGATATTTTAATAGATGTTTATTTACCAGGAAAGATTTCCGACTAATATCAATTATTATGACCTAAAGTCAGTATTTGAATTTCGAATGCGTAATTAATTACGCATTCGAAATTCAAACGTCAAAAGTCGAGTTCTGTTAAGAAATTTAGCGATGATATTGTAAACGAAATATAAAGGAGAACACGCAGATTTCAACTTAGACCTAACCTACCTAACTAGATTTTGATTAGGTATTTATTTATCAGGGAAAGAATAGAATACCTATTTTAATTGGTCATTTCTTCCGTGTCTCTGAAACCGATTTATAAATTAATAGACTTTATTTACAAGTGAGATCACGAAAGATATAATCATCATTACGACAGTATTTATTTGGAATTTAAAGTCATAATTAGGTATTAGGCTCGCGCGGTTGACATAACCCCAAACGTCATTCGATTTACCTCCGGTACCAACCGCTTCGTACGGCTCCTGTAAAAATATGAACTTATTTCCCCCCCCCGCCGGCCCCGCCGGCCCCGCCTGCCTTCCCGCTCCCGCTTCACCCACTTCAAAAATAATATTAATATTAATATTGTTAATATTCGTTATTATGTTATAATTTTATTATCAAATATATTTATTATATTGTATTTAGGTATCATAATATTTTAAACTAGTGATTATTAAGCTTGCTCATTGCGCATAACCTCAAAAACTTGTTCGGTTTGATTCTCCATACATGACCGCATCGCGCGGCTCTTGTAAGAATATGAACACATTTCCCCCCGCCAGCCTTCCCCCTTCGCCCGGGAGATGAATGTTTTCCGTCGCCTGTGGTAAAGCTTGAACACAGGGTTTTTGAACACGAAGTGTTCAAATTTTCAATGTTTTGGGTGCTGTTCAAGCTAATGTTTATGTGTATTGTGGCGCAGGATACGCCGCTTAAAAAAACGCAGGAGACGGAAAACAAAGAACGTTTATAGTGGGGTTCAAGCTAGTTTTCATGTGTATTCTGGCGCAGGAGTTCCGCCTTAAAGCGGCGTATCCTGCGCCACAATACACATGAACACTAGCTTGAACAGCACCCAAAACATTGAAAATTTGAACACTTCGTGTTCAAAAACCCTGTGTTCAAGCTTTACCACAGGCGACGGAAAACATTCATCTCCCGGGCGAAGGGGGAAGGCTGGCGGGGGGAAATGTGTTCATATTTTTACAAGAGCCACGCGATGCGGTCATGTATGGAGAATCAAGTTTTTGAGGTTATGCGCAATGATTGAGCTTAACAATCACTTCTTTAAAATATTATGATACCTAAATACAATATAATAAATATATTTGATAATAAAATTATAATATAATAACGAATATTAACAACATTAATATTATTTTTGAAGTGGGTGAAGCGGGAAGCCTGAAGGCAGGCGGGGCCGGCAGGGGGGAAATAAGTTCATATTTTTACAGGAGCCGTACGGAGCGGTCGGTACCGGAGATAAATCGAATGACGTTTGGGGTTATGTCAACCGCGCGAGCCCAATACCTAATTATGACTTTAAATTGCAAATAAATACTGTCTTAATGGATGATTATATCTCGTGAACTCACTTGTAATTTTTTTTATTTATTTTTTATTTAATATAGATATATAAGTTTACAGTGGGTTAATATAAATTACATATTGGTTCAGAAATTCTTTAAAATTGCAGTCTCACCAAAGAAGAAGCTAGTTCTTGTGCTTGATGAGCGAGTTACACTAATTATGACAGAAATAGAATAACATTAGGTTATATAACATTATATAATGGGAACAATTGAAACTTCTGGATCATCTACATATGAAGATGTACATACAATGGGATATGGTTACATACTAAAATATTGTGTACTTTAGAGAAATTCTAAAAATCTAAATTATATAGAAATAAATATAGATTGACAAAAAATAGAAAAAGAGAAAAACAGGTAATTATTTAATTAATTATTCCTGATGAAGTGTTGCTTCAGTTTGAGTTTCAGTTTATTGATGTCTTTGATTTTTTTTTTTTATTTCAATCGGAAGATTGTTGAAATACTTTATTCCTAAATAGATGTAATTGTTTTGCATTAGTTTGGTATTAAATTTTGGTATTTTGATGTTGTCTTGATAACTTTTTGATTGGTGGGTTTCAAATTTTTTGACGATATTATCTTTGTAAATTTGCATTTTTCTTGAAGATATTCTCTACTCGAGGCACCGTGAAATCTGCGAAAAGTGTTTCTGTTGGATATGTGGAGGGTTTCTTTAGGATTACTTTAATGATTAGCTTCTGGATCACTTTGATCGGGGTAAGAATATTGTTGTATGAACCCCCCCATCCAATAATTCCATATTGAATTAATGACTGGATTAGTGCATAGTATACTCTTTTTAGATTGTTGGGTTTTAAAATATTTCTTAATCTTATGAATATATATATATATACACTTTCTGATACGCTTAACCAATTCACAGATATGGCTCTTCCACTTCATATGTTGTTCTATTATCACTCCGAGATGTTTAATTTCTGATACTGATTTCAACGTTGAACAGCCTTGGATACATGTGATTTTGTTGCATTTGTTATTGTGGATAATTATTTTAGTGTATAGATATATTACGTTGATGGGAATAACCTTCAAAAGTTATAAAAAGAGAGTTTTTCTCATAAAAAATTGAATATTCATTTAGACTTTCATAAAGTCAATAGTTCCATATGAATAAATTCGGATACATTTATCCGAGACGCTATTCAGGTTACAAACCAATTCTTTGAATGATTGTTTCCAATAAAAAGAGTAGTTGCCTATAATATGGAAAAAGAACTAGTTATAGATAATATTAATGATTCTAAATATTTGAAATATGAGATTGACAAATATGACGGTTTGACAGAAGGTGGCAATAGCGAAATTGGAAAACGCGCCGTTCCGGTAAGACGAGAGGTCTGGGTTCGAGTTCCAGTTGCGACCATTGTTTTTTTTTCTATTTTTCTGTGTCTTGTTTTCTTTCATATTTTCATTTAGATTATAAGTGTTATCTTCTTCTTCAATGATAGATAGCTTTTTATCCATTTTAGAGCTTTATCGTTTATCCCAACACAGTTTAATTCTATTAATAAAGTCTATTAATTTATAAATCGATTTCAGAGACACGGAAGAAATTGACCAATTAAAATAGGTATTCTATTCTTTCCCTGATAATTAAATACCTAATAAAAATCTAGTTAGGTAGGTTAGGTCTAAGTTGAAATCTGCGTGTTCTCCTTTATATTTCGTCTACAATATCATCGCTAAATTTCTTAACAGAACTCGACTTTTGACGTTTGAATTCCGAATGCGTAATTAATTACGAAATTCAAATACTAACATTCGAAATTCAAATACTAACTTTAGGTCATAATAATTGATATTTGTCGGAAATCTTTCCTGGTAAATAAACATCTATTAAAATATCTCTGTTTTCTCCCTGATGTAGCATCTCTTCTTCATCGGAACATATTTTAACATTTATTTAAACGTCAAACGTCAAGTGTTCAGTTGCGTACGCGTGGAAAGGCCACTAGCAAAATTGCCGGACCGCGCGAACTTCACACCTGTTAACACAAATCTTTCAAACCATGTTTCAAAAAACGCAGGAGACGGAAATTAAAGAACGTTTATAGTGTGGTTCAAGCTAGTATTCATGTGTATTCTGGCGCAGGAGTTCCGCCTTAATATAAACAGTTCTGAAAAAGTGCATCTACTCACTTAAATCTACATAGATACAGAGAAGCATACCCCACAAACCTGAGTTGAGTTTCTATTTTGAGCTATGTAATTACTATGGATTTAGCGTTCATCGCAAATTTAAACCCTTATAGAATCACAACAGAGAGATTTCACCCGTACGAGCCAGGAGGGTCTGTCATATTGGCACGTCCAATATTTAAACCATGGCCTTTTTTTTGTACCTACTCCTAAGGTGGTCCAAAATTTTTTTTTAATATTTTTCATTTGGCCACCCCGTGAATTTGTTACATGTATTTATAGTAATAACACAGTAAAATTTCAGCAAGATCGCTCAAGTAGAAAGGGGTGCTCAATCGAGGGTTGTTTTTCAATTTTTTGTGTAAAATGCTAAATTTTGTATGACAGTTTCGTGTGTTAAACTATTAAATAAATATTTGAATAAACTACTAAATAGTTTTATAGACAAATTTAAACAGTTTTGATACTTATTTAGTAGACTGTGAAGTGAATCAGTGTAATAAAATGTGTTCATCTACTCGAAAAAAAGATTAAATTTTTCTACTTGGGGTTCGAGATATTGAGCCATCGATGAGGCTAAATCAACTTCCTACTCTTCGGCAAATTTTACTCCGTTATCACCACGTATTAAATGAATCCAAAAATGTGAAAGATACCGCGCATGTACTTATTCAAGAACTGATAGAAGTTTGGACTAAATCTAGTATTACGACCAGACAACAAAATCACTGCATTGAATAACTGATTAAGTTTCATAAGAACTGGCTATTATTGAAGAAAAATAGAGGTAGAAATTCTAATTCACAAGGAAAAAGAGAGTATTTGTTTACAAGAGAACTAGACAAACTTTTTGATATTGCCCATGCAAGCGCTTTGAATTTGATAAAATTGCGGAAATTCAGAGCGTTTCTCATCGATCAAAGAGGAGAACGTAAGAAGATTCTAAGACGTACTCAATCGACAAGAAACGAGAAAAGGTCAAAGAACGTTTTCTAAAACGGAAACAAAGATCTGAAGGTGCGAGAGAAATGGCTGCTAAAAGTAATGCCTCATCTTTGGTGGTGTCGAGTCAAGAGTTACTACAACTTAGTGCAGCTTCAGTAGCACTTCTAATAATGCTAGCATATTAGAGGATGAGTCCAAAGATGAGTTCGTAGTGGCTGTACCAAAAAAGATTAAGATTACTTCTAGTGAGGTGTTCACGAAACATACAACAATACCTATCCACAGTTTCACCTTCACAAACCTACCTTGCACCCAACATAATAAAATTATAAAGGTAAATACTGTAATGTATAGAAATAAATAAATAAATAAAAGTTTCTGTGGCGTTGAGCCGTCTACCCAGGGCCGGATTTACACTTTTCATAAGTACAGGCCACTTCATTTGCGCCGCCCCTTCCTCCTTCTTAGAAGTTGCCACCTATCATAATCACTTGATTGTAGGCGTTTATTAAGTGCACACAATTTAAATATTCAAATGAAGGTTAAGTAGGTATTCAAAAATAAAATAAACGAATAAATTAGTCATAAAGTAAAAGTGTAACATGAATATACAAGTACCTCTTTGTAAATCTATTTTCCAACTACCAACCATTCTTGCTAGTTCTATTTTGTGGTTGAACGAGCCGGAACATATTTTTGATGCTTTTCCCAAAGTTTTTAAAAGTATCGGTTTCCGTAAATGATTTTTATTTTGCTATTCTTATAGTATTAGAAACAGTAACTTACTCTACATGGTTACACATAATAAAAAAAACATTAACAAACATAAAACCAGAATAACAATTTATATATACAAGAATTACAATTTTTTACGGGATTTTTATTTGACAAAATAATCTATAAAAGCTTCACAGTTTGTAGTATTCATTAAGTCTGCTTCTATTTATAGAAGAGCCAAAGAGTAAAGTTTTTCTTGCGACAATGAAGACCTTTAGTCCATCTTCACTCGCTTTAAATAGGAAAAACTCCTTTCTCCAGAACAATTTGTGGCCGGAGTACAAAGTGCGACGCAGAGAGCTATAAGCAAGTTCTGGTAAACGTGGCACAGAGATTTTTTTAAAAATTTAGGTAAGAAAAGAAAGACCTTATTCATGTCCCGACTGCAGTTATGCATCTACTTACAAGAGTCGTTTGACGTCCCACATGCGGACTCACAGTGGGGAAAAACCTTTTTCATGTTCTAACTGCAGTTATTCATGTTACAATAAGAGTAGTTTCACGTGACACATGTTTACTCACGGCGGAGGAAAACCTTATTCCTGTTCCGACTGCAATTATTCATGCAATCAGAAGAGATATTTGAAAGCTCACATGCTGAGACACAGTGGAGAAAAACCTTTTTTGTGTTCCGATTGCAGTTATACGTGTTCTAAAAGGGAACGTTTGACGTCACACATGCGGATTCACAGCGGAGAAAAACATTTTTCTTGTTCCGATTGCAGTTATTCGTGTTCTCATAAGACTAGTTTGATGAGACACATGCTTACTCACAGTGGAGAATATCCTTTTTCGTGTTCCGATTGCAGTTATTCATGTTTTCTTAAGACTGGTTTGAAGACACACATGTTTACTCACAGTGGAGAAAAACCTTTTTCGTGTTCCGACTGCAGTTATTCATGTTCTACTAATGGAAATTTGAGGAGACACATGTTAACTCATAGTATTTCTCAATAATTGGAAATAAAGGTTTTGGTTATTTTTTCTTTAGTCAATTTATTTCTGTTTTGGTGTGTATACGATTTTGAGATTTTAAATTTTTGTGTACATCTGTATTTATTTTTAAAATGAAACTTGTTGAACTAGTACGGTATTAATAAAAATCGTTACGTAAAATATCAATGGCTTTTCATTCATTAGGTAAGTATTTAAATTCTTAGCAATCTTGTGATTAAGGTAATAATAAATAATAATACAATAGACATCGCTTCCAAAAATGCATGTAAATAATGAGTAAATTATTTACATGCATTTTTGGAAGCGATGTCTATTGTTTGCAGAACTACTAGTTTATTATTGGCCTGGACTCGCCTTACCTTACCTATTTTACAAAAATCCGCCAAATGAAAACCTTTAATTAGATTTGAAATATATGCCTTACAATTCACTATAAAAACAGTTAGTTATTAACATTTCAAAGTTTTCTTTGAGGACTTAACACGTGTTTGAAAAAAAAAAATTCTCAACAACTACCCATACAACAGGGGTATGTTAATACTTCTTAAGTATTTAAGGGTTTGTACAGTTTTTGTTTCTAAATCAAGCACATTCAGGTAACTTTCAAAGTCGCCAACAAAACTTTTCTTAACTAAAAAAAAACTAAAACTTGTATTATTTTCTATCACTGAGTTAAATTTGTTTAGAACAAGCGATCCGATTACTCAAACTTTTTACAATCCTATTTAAACCGATTTATCCGAACAGACTCTAAAAGCAACGAGTGTAGGTTCTCTCCAAACTTTTGTTGTAGATACGACAAAATTATTTGTTTTTATAGCATATTTTATGTTTTTTTTTTTAACATTGTATTAATAACGTTTTTCGGTTTCGATAGACGGGGGATGGGAGAGTTGTCAGATCGTCAATTGAATTATAAAACTTTTAAACTCGTCATAATTGTTGTCAAGCTGTTTCCTTATGGCATAACGTGGGTGTCAGAACATTAATTTTACTTTCTGAACGCAAAACTGGTTTAAATTAAATCTGTATGAGAATCAAAACTACACTCAGAGCATGAAAATGGTTTCAAATGATTCTGACAGCGCAAACAGTCTGCAACTACAATTTAATAACTGCACTTCGAATAAGGGAATGTTTTCCTTCGAAAAATGATTGCAACTCCACCCGTCCCATTGAAATCATATCAGAAGAAATTATTGTGCCCCCGCGACAGTACAAGATTTTGAGTCGTCAAATGACACTAACGAGTAAATTTAAAAAAAAAATCCTTTTATTTTAATTTTTGTAATTGTAATTTGTATTGACAAAAAGTAATAAAAAATATCTTTAAAATTGTACCAATGTTTCACATTACCTTAATTTCGTTCTTTAGAACTGCCATAATAGCCTTGCAAACTTCTCGTACGATTGTAGATATGGTTTGGCTAGATACTTTAAATAAACAATGAAGACTTTTATAACTATCACCAGATGCCAGAAATCTTAATGTTATCGCAAGACGCTTTCGCTGGTGTAGCATCTTCAAAAGGATCTATGATTTGTATTTTCTTATGTCTCTGCTGACAATGATTTATGTTTTTACCTGTGTGTTTTTATATTATAGCTTTGTGAGTGACGGTGGTGATGACAATTGACGTATTGTGACTTCTGTACTCACATAAATAATTGCCCTTATTGTTTTCTTACTTTGTTAACTTTGGTTTTATACTTTGGCGGCGCACTGAACTGTATATATTATGTATCGTCGTCACCCCATAAAAAGGGGGTGGTATAGACCCTGTTCGTGCATATTGCAGGCGTACACACACCGGAGCGGTCTTCTCGCAATCCTCCCGCGCCTCCCTCAATGACTGCGTAGGCTTGAGAAACAGTCGCGCGGTCTCGACGTCCTTCCGCCCCCCCCCCTCCGACAACCGAACGCTCATCTTTTTCCCAGGGTTTTCTAAATCTTCCGTTTCTTTCCCGTATACATTTCTTCGAAGCAAACTCGGGGAGACGGCTAAAGGGCGCGGACTTCGGGCCTCGTCTGCGGTTGGTTCGATAGCCATGCACGATATCATTGGGACTGCCTGGTGGTTTGTTGAATTCCTACTCTGACTATTTTGGTTTTGCATTTTATTTTATTTTTGTTATTATTGTAAATACTTGCATTATGTTATCACTGTTTTTTCGCTATTTCTCTCATTCCAGAAGGCTTCTTCAACTGGGTGCAGCTCTTATTCTATTTTTCTTACTAATGCTTATTTCACATTGAGCTTAAGAGCTGGTTCACACTCAGCTATCAAATATAAAACATCATAGCACGCCAAATAACGCTCTCCATACAATCCCTTCAGACCGTTCACACCTAAGCGTTTTTAAGCGCATGTGGCGAGAATCTTGTCTTTCTGGACTTCCTTTTGAGCTGTGGAAGATACTTACCTACGAGGCTCCGCGGAAGGGTCTTGGTGTTCAGAGAAATTAAAGAGTTCGCCACGTTTTTATGTTTTATTAATTTAGGCAACATTTACAGATAAATAACGCGGTAGCGGATGGAACGCAATGGAAATGTAAAATCTAGAATCTAGCAACGTGTTAGTGAGGGCAGCGCCGGGACCGGAATGACGTAGGTCGTAGGTTCCTTTAAGCGATCGCCGTGACCAGTGTTGCCCGCACTACAATGTGGCCATTGTATAAAGGAATTATTCAGCTTATTAATCAGGTGCTTAACCGCATTTCCATAGCCTCCCCTCCAGTGCTAACGATAACATAAAGAAATGGAAAATTGTTAAGGAAGTTTTGATGCTAATCATAATTCGACTGAGGCACCTTCAGTCAACACAAGAATAGCTTCCAACGTGTTCGGAAAATTGTGAGAGTTACTCGAGCAGAGTAGAATGACAAGTTATTTTTATATGAACACCTTGAAAAATATTACAGGTTTACAAAAAATTTAAGCTGAAAATCTTATTTCTAATACATGAAACCATAAAATTATGTATGTAATAATGAAACGTAATGTTGAGATTACTAGAGTATTGTATTCTATAAACCATTTTATTGGTTGCTTAAATCAGTTAATTCTTAGGTGTGAGTTATTTACAAGTTAGTTTTAACTAATGTTTTAAAACTTGTCAAGTTCTATGAACTCTTTATTTTATTTACAGTGTTTGACGCGTCGACGAACTAAGTGTTCAGAGCGTTAGTGTACATATAGCGTGGTACATGGAATTTGAGATATGATTCCAACTGATTGTTGTGGTACATGGAATTTTGTTGCCTCACTGAACTATGTTCAGAGCTAGTAGAATTATTATTCCAAGAGCGCGTAATTAGTAGCGCCGGTTGTAAAATCATTGTACATTGATTGTATAAAAAATGATTTAAGAGTATGACTTAAAAGTAACCTTAAAATAACATAATACATGTTTAAAGAATCGCAAATGTATGGTTAAGAGTTGTAATTTACTTGAGAAACATTTCGATGGTACGCTGAATATAGCGGTATGTTGTATTTACATAGATTATATTGAAATAGAAAACTATAGTAGAAGTTTACATAGGTTGTATTGCAATAGAAAACTAAAGTAGAAGGTATGTTTAATAGTAAGCTATATCTAGTGTAAGAAATACTTAAATTGATACAAGTAGATATAGTAGGGTTTTCTTCATCAAAGTATTATATTTTTTGTAGCCTTAGTTAGGCGTTCATCATAACATTATAAATAATAAAGGGTTATGCTAGTCTGTAGCAAAAAATGACGATTTTTAAGTCAAAGAAGCTACACATTGTCCTCAGTACGTAAAAGTGTGTTTTTTGTTGACGTAAGTCGAATAACCATGTTCCTTTACGTACGTAAGACAAAGTGGTTTTAACTTGTAATTGTATAAACATGAAAGAAAAAATATATTTTTTAAAAATTAATTTCAACCACATGATTCACTGGATGTATAAAAGTGCCGTGTACATCCAGGGAAGCATGGTTAAAAAACAAAAATGCATAAATAACAATGTTTAAGCAATGTGATAAAGAATTACCTACTACGTACATAGTTTGACGAGTATATAGAGTTTACCTTGGTACATAATATAATGATTTATATTAATTGTGTGGAAAGTTGATCACACTTGCTATTACAATAATGCAGTAATACATGTAGAAACGCATAAATGCGGTTGTATGATGAGAAGTTATCATTTTTTTAAATGTTTTACACTAGTAAAAACACAGTGGTGTTTGTAGTACCTTTGAAGTGCACAAATTATGCAGTTGAATGATGAAAAGTTATCATCTAAATAGTAATGATTTAAAATTGCAATAACATGATTAATATGTTATGTTTTTTAACATACATGAGTTATGCGGTAAAATGATGAATTGTTTCATCGTACTGAAGGTGTTTCACACTTGTGAATACACAATAATGATCTAAGTTTTAGATTATGTTAATTGACAAATTACAATATTAAAGGTCGGATTTCCATCAAAAATCCTTGCATTTTAATATTGTGTTATTCGCAGTATTTTAAAGAAATATATACTATATGAATAAGGTTTGCAATAGAAAGCTAGGCGAAATTTATAATTTCATTTCTATCGTGAGCTATGGAATGAGAAAAATGCCAAATAAAAATATCTTTTTGTGCGTTATTCCGTTCCAAATCGCTTTGGAAAATGTACTTGCCGACCTGAACGCGTTGTGATTTTGGTTATCGGTGTAACGGGAACTGGTGGTTGAATAGTGACGTTTTCTTCAACCGGAACAAAAGCAGGCTTGAGTCTGTCAATGGAGACGCGTTTAGATTTGCCTTTTATTGAGATGACAAATGTTTTGTCATCACGTTCCTCTACCTTGTAAGGACCCTCATATGGGTTCTGAAGCGGTCTTCTTACGCTATCTGTTCTTAGGAAAACATGAGTGGCGACAGGTAGGTCCTTGTGCACAAAAAATTTTCTTACGCTGTGATTGCTGGCAGGGGTTGATTTGATACTTTCAAACTTTCTCTGTAGACGTCCTACATACGTATCAGGTTCCTCGCGAGGAGTTTCTGAGAAGAAATCGCAGGGGAGCCTTAATGTCCTGCCATACGTAAGTTCTGCGGGGGAGCATTTTAGGTCCTCACGCACTGTTGCTCGCAAACCGAGAAGTATCAGTGGAAGGTTCTCAACCCAGTTCTGTTCTCCACATGCCATTAGGGAGGTTTTCAAAGTGCGATGCCATCTTTCTATAATACCGTTCGCTTGAGGATGGTAAGCCGTGGTTCTTGAGTGTTTGATGCCGAACTTTTCTGCGAGCTTTTTGAAGAGACAACTCTCGAACTGTCGTCCTTGGTCAGTGGTGATGCTGTCAGGTGTTCCGTGACGAGCGATCCAATGCGTAGTCAGTGCTGCGGCTACGGTTTCTGCTGACATATCTTTCAGGGGGATTGCTTCGGGCCATCGAGTGAACCTATCGATCATGGTTAGTATATATTGGTAATCATTGCATAATGGTAGTGGTCCAACCAAGTCGATGTGAATGTTACGTAATCTATCCTCTGGTAATATGTACGTTGCTAGAGGTGCGACCGTATGCTTTGATACCTTAGCTTTTTGACAAGGTATACATTGTTTGACGAAACTCTTGATGTCTTTCGCCATGTCGGGCCAAACAAATCTTTGTTTAACCGTATTTGTAGTTCCCAAGATACCAGGGTGGCAAACATTATGTATGCTTGCTATGACTTGTTGTCGCATGCTGGGTGGAACAAGTGGTCTAATATGACCTGTTGAAATATCACACCATAATCGAGTGTCAGTGCCAGGGATCACCATTTGTCGTAGAGCAAGGGTGCTGCCATCGTTTGCCTTAAATTGTCCGTCAGGTTGGCATTGCTCTAACCTCATTTGCTCGAAGTCAATTACAGTGGGACAGTTAATCTCATCGATGCGAGATAGAGTGTCCGCGACTACGTTCTGTTTTCCAGAAACATACCTGATGTCGGTTGAAAATTGCGCTATATAATCTAGCTGTCTCTCTTGACGGGGAGAGCTAGACGCGCGTTTTTTGTTTAATGCAAAGGTGATCGGCTTGTGGTCTGTGTAAATGCTGAAATGACGGCCTTCAATGTGATTTCTGAAGTATTTCACGGATTCATAAACGGCGGTAAGTTCACGGTCAAAAGTGCTGTATTTCTGTTGAGCAGGGGTGAACTTTTTGGAGAAGAATCCTAGTGGTTCCCAGGTGTTTCCTTTTGATTGTTGCAATGAGGCGCCCAATGCTTTGTCGCTGGCATCAACCATCATTGCAAGCTTTGCGTTTGGATCCGGGTGCGCAAGTAAAGCTGCGTTCGCTAGTTGTTGTTTGCATTCTTCAAATGCCTTTGTCTGCTCCTGGCTCCAGTTGAGTATCCTCTTGTCATTCTCTTTGTAACCGGCAATAATGTCGTATAAAATTGCTTGGGTGTTGATCGAATTTGGTAGGAACCTGCGGTAATAGTTCAGCATACCTAAAAAGCGACGTAGTTCTTTCGCGGTTTTAGGTAGTGGGAATTCTGTCACTGCTTTGACTTTGTCCTTGATTGGAGTCATCCCCTCTGGGGTTATTGTATGTCCGAGGAAGTTCACTGTTGCGGTTCCTAATTGACATTTCTGGATATTAATGACAAGTCCGCTATCTGCAAGTCGTTTTAGAAGCAAATCCAGGTGTTTTTTATGATCCTCTTCGTCAGCGGAAGCTATCAGGATGTCATCTAAGTAAACAAAACAGAAATCCAGATCTCTTGATATTGCATGCATAAATCGTTGAAAACTCTGAGCTGCGTTTGATAAGGATGAGGAGGTAGCTTAAAGTTCTTGTCTATTATTTCCTCAAAACAGAATGTAAAATTATCAAACAAACTCGCATTTTTTTTAAATTTCTTTGAGTAAGTAAAAAAAGTTCACAATAAGTAATCAATACGTATTTAAGTATTTAATTAATATTTTGAAAACAATTTTAAATAAACATGCATTATTTCCAAATTACTTAGTTAAGTAAAACAATGAGAGATGACATATGTCAAATAATAATATCCGAAATCTTAAACCATGGATATACCAAAACTGTATAAAATAAAACATCGTCAAAAAGGGCTTCGGAGTTCAGAGTTGCCGTTGCAGAAGAAATAATATTTTTTATAAAATACTTTCTACATTCGAAAAGTGGCAACACCTTGAACAAAACCATAGATTCTTATCATGAAGCTTCTGTGACTTCTGTCGTCATTTGCGAGATTCATATGTTCGGTCGTTTTCTAATCGAAGTTTTTGTTTAACTTTTTGCTATTCTGACAAAGTTTGTGTACCCTGTGCCTGATCCAAAGGTCTCCTCTATCCAAATAAATTAAAAATATTGGTAAATAATCCAAGAGCCGCTGCATGCCGCTACACTTTAATAGGCATAAATTTTGAAATGTAAACTACTTTTAAACTTTTACCACAAGAACCATCGGTTTCAGTCGGGATGGATGGAAAAATATGCATTTCAACCAGATTTTTATTCAAAATTAAAAATTTCCCATATTAAACATCTCGATTGTTGCCTTTTTTGTACGGATTTGACATTTGCGTAGTTTCGTTTCAAAATAAATACGCATGAATTACTTAATTTATCTAAATTCAGAACCAATTTTGTGTACGTAAATAGTTTTTTCTTGTAGTAATTGCTGAAATGAAGTGTGATTTTCACAATCTGTGCTTAAAAATGCGGCGGCTTATGGATTTTTTAATAAAAGGTTTTACAATATGAAGTTAACAAAGATATTCTTTATTCTACGAACTAAAAGTGCGTCTGTAAAGTTCTCTTGTATTATTTCCTCAAAACAGAATCAAAACAGAGTGAAATCATCAAACATATTCGCATTTTTTTTAAATTCCTTACAGTAAGTTATAAAGTTCACTATGAGAAATCAAAACATAATAAGATAATACTTAATCAATATTTTAAACACAAAATTAAATAAACATGGAATATTTTAAAATAAATATTTTCGTAAAACAATGAGAGATGACAGATGTCAAATAATAATGTCCGAAAACTTAAAATAAAATAAAATCTATCCTTTTTTCACATAAAACTGTATAAAAAAAACATCGTCTTAAATACCCCGTAATGAAATATAGGTTAACTTACGCCAATTGGTACGATTCGGTCATGCGTTTTCAGTTGTCTTCTCTCAAAGTTTCAGTGATAATTATATCCTTATTTCCAAATATTTATTTACCGTACATATCATTGTTTTTAAATAATAGTTCAATCGAACAGTCCATAACCATTCCACGGTCTTACCATGGATCTACTAAACCCAGAGAGTGATTCCATCAAGAAGGAACCAGGGCCCCAGTATGAAGGTGAAATGCCGGATGCGGAAATGGATGTTGACCTTCCAGATATAAAGAAGGAATGTCTACAGTACGCGGAAGTTACTCAAAAAGTCAATAGTAAGTTGCATTATTGCAGTATTGCATATATTATGTTAAAAATGTGGAATGTAAAATGTTGATTTTCAGAAACTTTGTCCGTTTAGAATTGTTGCTCAGGCAGGACGTAATATGTTTGCCCATAAAGTCTTCTCTTGCCGTACTTTGGTATTTATCTTAAAATCTTTATTTTCGCGAAACTACCAAACTAGAGCAAATTTTTAACTTATCTCATTTGGGATGTAAATAAGTTACATTATTACGCAATAAAAACACATATACTATTGATAAAAACATAATTTCCCTAGCTACACAAAACTTCGTGCAGAATGCACTCAAGAGTAAAATTCTATTTCCTTCTTGAAGCATCGCTCCTAAAGCGGACCTCTGGGGTCATGATTTGTTAATAAAATTCCCTTTTTAACATGGTTCATCAACGGTATTATTGCTCTTATATTTTTTAATAAAAAAACACGTTTTTTCGTAGTACTCTCTCGGAAAGGAACGACTGTAATTTTAATGTAACACGCTCTTCGTCTGGGCTTCCTTCGTAATTGTTGTTTGGTTTTTTTTAGGTAGCCTTAAAGTTGAGACTGTTAGCTTCAAAGAAGAACCAGGACCCCGAGATAAAGATGAAGAGGGAATTCCTTATATGGAAATTGACATAGAGCTGCCGGACGTTAAAAAGGAATGCCTAAAACGCTTTCAAAGATTAACCCACACAGCAGGTAAATAATGATTCGTGCTATCTATTTTTTAATATAATTTTGTATTTAAAGTGCTTACACTAATATCTATATTCGTGTTTTTTCAGACCCATTGACGAATCTGACTCACAGTGGAGAAAAACCTTTTTCTTGTTCCGACTGCAGTTATGCATCTACTAACAAGCGTCTTTTGACATCACACATGCGAACTCACAGTGGAGAAAAACCTTTTTCGTGTTCCGATTGCAGTTATTCAAGTTCATATAGGGGTAATTTGAGAAGACACATGCTGACTCACAGTGAAGAAAAACCTTTTTCGTGTACCCATTGCAGTTATTCATATTCTCTGAAAAGTAGTTTGACGAGCCACGTGCTGACTCACAAAGAAGAAAAACCTTTTTCGTGTTCCGATTGCAGTTATTCAAGTTCATATAGGGGTAATTTGAGAAGACACATGCTGACTCACAGTGAAGAAAAACCTTTTTCGTGTTCCCATTGCAGTTATTCAAGTTCATATAGAGGTAGTTTGACGAGACACGTGCTGACTCACAAAGAAGAAAAACCTTTTTCGTGTTACGATTGCAGTTATTCATGTTTTGATAAGTCAAATTTGAGGAGACACATGCGGATTCACAGCGGAGAAAAATCGTTTTCGTGTTCCCATTGCAATTATGCATGTTTTCGAAAGAGTGATTTGGCGAGACACATATTTACTCACAGTGGGAAAAAACCTTTTGTGGTCCATGACTAAGAATTTAACTTACACTTAACGCTACATTAATAAGACACATTTTTATCCATTTATAGAACAAGCTTGCTCAAATTCAGCGATAATGAATCTTAGATCTGACGTTACACCAAGGGGTCTCCAGTTTTAAAAATTTGTTTCGTCAAATAAATGGTTATAAAGGTTTTGGTTCTTTTTTCTTTTGTCAAATTACTGCTGTTTTGAGTTTTTTTTTCTGTTTTTCGATTTTTAGGTTTTGTATTTTTGTGTACATCTTTAATTATTTTTATAACGGAACTTGTTGAACCAGTTCAATTATTAATTATTCTTGACACGATGTTAATAGAAAAAAAAATACGTAAAAAATCAATGGCTTTTTATTAAGGTGGTTAGTATTTTAATTCCTAGCTGGCAATCTTGTGATTTCAAAGAAAATTTTGGTTTTGTAAATTATAAACTAGCATATTTGATCGCAATATCTACTGTTGACAGAATTACTTGGTTGTTGATTAATGGCCTGGACTCGCCTTACCTTTACCAATTTTACTTAAATTGGTTAGGTAAGGCGAGTAAAACAAACGTAATAGTATATAGTAAGAAGGGTAAAAAGTGTTGGTAGGTACCCATAACTTAAGAAAAACAACAGTATTGGTTACTCGCTTTATTATTGGCCTGGAATCACCTTACCTTACTAATTTTACAAAAATCCGCCATATGAAGACCTTAATCTCTCCTCGAGTACTGGCGACACGGTTTGGCGAAGCGAAAAAATGCCCAGAAGAATATGGGCGAAACGTTACGCCCACGGCTTTTATTCCGTCTAATTTTTTTTTTTTTTTTTTTTTTTTTTTTATTTAATATTTGTATGTTTTTACAATAAGTATACATTTTTTTTTTACATGTTAAACAGAGTTGTAAAATGAACATAACAATAGCATTTCCTCATCATAAAGAGACAAGGCTCTTGTGTTTGGTGAGGGAATTCAAGCTCAAGTATATGTAAAATTTAGTAGAAAATAATAATATTGCATCTAATAACAAAAGATATGTAAGAAAACTCGATATAACAATAAATAAATTTCAAGATTTAAATGAAATATTAGCGGTAGAAATGGACTCTTACAGTTGTTTCAGGTGATTTTTCAAATTAATTTGGAATTTATGTATATTTTCGATAATTTTTAGTTCTAAAGGGAGGTTGTTGAAATAATTTATACCTAGATACAGATAGGTATTTTGGATGTGCTTGGTATTAAATTTAGGGATTTTGATATTGTTTTGAAATCTTGCTGATATATTGAATTGTAATTTTTTTAGCTGTATTTCTTTAAAAGTCTGTAGAATTGCATATTTTTTATATATATTGTCTATTGTAGATACTTTGAATATTGAAAAGATTCTTTCAGTAGAGAATGTAGATGGTTTTTTCAAGATAACCTTAATTATCAATCTTTGAACTATTTTCAGAGGATTTAAAATAACATCATAAGTTCCTCCCCACCCTATAATACCGTACTGTAATATAGATTGAACAATTGCGTAGTACACTTTTTTGAGGTTTTCTAGTCTAAGAATATTTCTTATTCTGATAAATATATATATACATTTCCTAATTCTTTTGACAAGTTCACAAATATGTGTTTTCCATTTAAAATGTTGATCTATATATACACCAAGATATTTAATATTTGAAGTTGAATTAAGTGTAGAACATGTTTGATTACAATTAGTTCCACCACATTTACTCTGATGTATTACAATTTTTATTTCTGGATTTGATTTACATTTATTGATAGAGAAAGGGATAAATTTTGTTTTTTCAGTATTTAATGAGAGGAGATTTTTATCGAACCAGTTTTTCAGCGTATTAATATCAATATTCGCTAGATTATTCACAGTATTCCAATCAGCACCTTCAATTACTATGACAGTGTCGTCAGCATAGGATATTATTTTTCCGTTTATTCTTTGTGTGAATATGTCATTTACATAGATGATAAACATTTAATGAAACTATTTGACTTATAGTGGCTTTTATTGACATATGCGCGTAGTTTGTTGAAGTTTTGGAAGACATACCTACCTATAACACCAACTGATAAGAAATATTTAAAAAAATGAATAAAAAACTCATATACAGTTTTGTTCGCCAAAACTTACTCGCGGGGAGGTTTAGTACTTACTCACTTAAATCTAGATAGATACAGAGAAGCATACCCCACAAACCTGAGTTGAGTTTCTATTTTGAGCTATGTAATTACTATGGATTTAGCGTTCATCGCAAATTTAAACCCTTATAGAATCACAACAGAGCGATTTCACCCGTACGAGCCAGGAGGGTTTGTCATATTGGCACGTCCAATATTTAAACCATGGCCTTTTTTTGTACCTACTCTAAGGTGGTCCAAAAATTTTTTTTTAGTATTTTTCATTTGGCCACCCCGTGAATTTGTTACATGTATTTATAGTAATAACATAGTAAAATTTCAGCAAGATCGCTCAAGTAGAAAGGGGTGCTCAATCGAGTGTTGTTTTTCAATTTTTTGTGTAAAATGCTAAATTTTGTATGACAGTTTCGTGTGTTAACTATTAAATAAATATTTGAATAAACTACTAAATAGTTTTATAGACAAATTTAAACAGTTTTGATACTTATTTAGTAGACTGTGAAGTGAATCCGTGTAATAAAATGTGTTCATTACTCGAAAAAAAGATTAAATTTTTCTACTTGGGGTTCGAGATATTGAGCCATCGAGGAGGCTAAATCAACTTCCTACTCTTCGGCAAATTTCACTCCGTTATCACCACGTATTAAATGAATCCAAAAATGTGAAAGATACCGCGCATGTACTTATTCAAGAACTGATAGAAGTTTGGACTAAATCTAGTATTACGACCAGACAACAAAATCACTGCATTGAATAACTGATTAAGTTTCATAAGAACTGGCTATTATTGAAGAAAAATAGAGGTAGAAATTCTAATTCACAAGGAAAAAGAGAGTATTTGTTTACAAGAGAACTAGACAAACTTTTTGACATTGCCCATGCAAGCGCTTTGAATTTGATAAAATTGCAGAAATTCAGAGCGTTTCTCATCGATCAAAGAGGAGAACGTAAGATGATTCTAAGACGTACTCCATCGACAAGAAACGAGAAAAGGTCAAAGAACGTTTTCTAAAACGGAAACAAAGATCTGAAGGTTCGAGAGAAATGGCTGCTAAAAGTAATGCCTCATCTTTGGTGGTGTCGAGTCAAGAGCAAACTTAGTGCAGCTTCAGTAGCACTTCTAATAATGCTAGCATATTAGAGGGTGAGTCCAAAGATGAGTTCGTAGTGGCTGTACCAAAAAAGATTAAGATTACTTCTAGTTTCTGTGGCGTTGAGCCGTCTACCCAGGGCCGGATTTACACTTTTCATAAGTATAGGCCACTTCATTTGCGCCGCCCCTTCCTCCTTCTTAGAAGTTGCCACCTATCATAATCACTTGATTGTAGGCGTTTATTAAGTGCACACAATTTAAATATTCAAATAAAGGTTAAGTAGGTATTCAAAAATAAAATAAACGAATAAATTAGTCATAAAGTAAAAGTGTAACATGAATATACAAGTACCTCTTTGTAAATCTATTTTCCAACTACCAACCATTCTTGCAAGTTCTATTTTGTGGTTGAACGAGCCGGAACATATTTTTGATGCTTTTCCCAAAGTTTTTAAAAGTATCGGTTTCCGTAAATGATTTTTATTTTGCTATTTTTAATAGTATTAGAAACAGTAACTTACTCTACATGGTTACACATAATTATAAAAACATTCACAAACATAAAACCAGAATAACAATTTATATATTTATATATACAAGAATTACAATTTTTTACGGGATTTTTATTTGACAAAATAATCTATAAAAGCTTCACAGTTTGTAGTATTCATTAAGTCTGCTTCTATTTATAGAAGAGCCAGAGTAAAGTTTTTCTTGCGACAATGAAGACCTTTAGTCCATCTTCACTCGCTTTAAATAGGAAAAACTCCTTTCTCCAGAACAATTTGTGGCCGGAGTACAAAGTGCGACGCAGAGAGCTATAAGCAAGTTCTGGTAAACGTTGCACAGAGATTTTTTCAAAAATTTATTTAAAGATTTATCAATTCTGATTGTTCTAAATCATTGCATAATATTGAACAAGAGACTGAGCTTTTTTTGAGACTCTTCATGATGAATGTTCACCCATTCTTGTTAAAAATGAAATTATTTCTTTCAAGTTTATTCATTATGCCTTCTTTCTAATTCAGCTCCCAGTCAGGAGGTTGTTTCAATTTCCTCATTTGATTTTTCGTCTGAATATGATGATGAATGATGTAACATGAAGTTAATATGAATGATATGATACGAGTATATGATAGTATAAAGTTTTTCTCTTGGGGTTCCTCTTATTCTTAATGTCGCCCTGATACTGCTAAAGTGCGCTCATTTCAATTGTACTTTCTTCGAAATATTCAAAGTTTTCTCGTTCTGCTATAATAAACCCAAGAAGATATCCATAAAGATCAGATACCGTTAGTACATCAACAGATGAACTTTGAATCTGACCACTCACTTTATTTAGTCTTTCCAAAATACGATTTGAATCGAAATAAAGGTAGTCCACTGCCAAAGCATTTTTTGTGAAATATTCGCATCATAATCCGCGGTACCGTACAGGACCACTTGGCGTCTAAAGGACATTTTTAGATAGAAAATTCTATCTATCCACAGTGACTTGTTTTTTTTTGTTTATAATCGTACACAATCTTAACGGCTTACCAAAGAAAGCGAGCGCCGCCCCCTGAACTCTGCCGCCCCTAGGCCGCGGCCTATTGACAAATCCAGGACTGCGTCTACCAGTGGTATATTTACATAACACATTACCAATTAGAACTGATGAAAATCTATTTTGTTCAGGAGGTTAATTGCGATTGCGTGGCAAACTGGTTTTTTTTTACAGTTTCGAAAGAGCGGTTGGCCTAAAGGCCAACAGTTTCACAAAAGTTAAACAATTCATGTGGAAGATACTTTCAGTTTATAATAAAATATATTTATTCAATGAAAATTTGCATGATTTTTGACTTATAAAGGTACATCTTACAATAGTTTATAAGTTACGTAAGTACAAAAGTTAACAACAGAAAATATGTATACATATGAACAGTAAGTACTTGTAGCATAGAAATTTATAAATATATATTTAAGTTTCTCGTAACCTGCTCACTAGTAGGCTAGCTTGTGTTGAGGCAGTCATTTCAAGTGAATTTATAATACTTGTGAACAAACCTACATTTATATCACACAATAGATTGGTTACATAAATAATAACAAACCACATTAGTACAATAATAACAACATTGGTTTCACTACTAATTACGAATTTGGGTGGGTGCACCGGTAAAGGCCTTGTCATTACTTTTTATCCAAATTTTTGTGTTATTTTAGAATTTTTTTTGTGAATCACACTCTTTTATTCTATTTGGAAGAATGTCGTAAAGTATTGTTGCAAGGTATCTAAAGTTTCGTTGACTGACGGTAATATAATGTGAATGGTGAAAGACCACCATTCAGAAACGATGCTTAAAATGGCTTTAGTCGTGTTTGGTGACCAAATTTGAATAACAGGTATTTCCCTACCCTCCTCCGCCCCATAAAAATAAAAAAAAATAATATTTTGGATAGTTACATAGCGCCATTTATGTGAAAAATCACCTAAAGGACCTCATCTCCTTCCCCTCCCTACTACTTTCAGCCTCACAACAAACCCTAACTGGGAATGCTATAGTCTCACTGGCTGCAGATGGTTAGGAGTAGTTACGGTTTTCACATTTAAAAAAATGATAAAAAAATGCAACTTCATATTCATTTTGCGTTATATTTAAAAAGTATTTGTGCTTGGAATTTGGTGAGTTGTGACTATAGACATGAACGAAAAGTTATTTTAATAAGTATATTTTCTGTCAATGGGGCCCGTGGTGCAATCTGGGTTGGTCAGACCGGCTTTCCACGATCATTAGTACCCTTTACACGCAGAGTTCGGAGCGAGACGTGCCCCGCGCCACTTCAGGCCGCCGCGCAGAAAAGTCTCACAGTGTACTGAGCTGTAAACCGTCATCTTACTTTCGATCTTTATTTTTCTGCGCGGCGGCCTGAAGTGGCGCGGGGCACGTCCCGCTCCGAACTCTGCGTGTAAAGGGTACTATCATAAATAAACCAGTCATTAGATTGATAACTTCGAGGTTTTTGTATGGACAAAACGTCAACGCTATTTAATCAAAGATGTGCCAGTATTTGGCGATTTTCTTTTTTGCCGTGTGTTAACGACGTCACACGTACCATAGACAAGAATAGAGAAATTAAAAACAAAAAGCTCGACCATAGACAACACAATCCTCTTTTAGTACCTACCCAATTTATTAGCCTAAAATATTATTTTAAAAATAAATTGAAATGTCAAAATATTCCCCAGGGTAACGAGGCTGCATCTGACGAATTGCTGCCTTGAGAAAATGAGCTTACTTTTCTTTACGGCTCATTTTCTCCAGACAGAGTTTGTCAGATTGAAACCTGTTGCCCTACAAAGAAACCAACTGTCGTAAAAATAACTTAAAATTACTTGAAACTTCAATCCCTTCAAAAAGGGAAGAAAAATTTCAAATAAGATTTAGCTTTCCTACGATAGTATCGACTTTGACATTTCTCTGTGGTTTCAACAGAAAAATGAAAAACTCAATTCAACGTTTTAGAATTTTATTAAAAAACAGGAAATACAAGAATAACAAACCATCACGCCGTTTCCCCACAGGGGTAGGCCAATAGAACGGACCGCCAAACAACTCGGTCTTGGCACACACTCTTTGCCACACTCACACATCGACTCGTACATACTATTCCGACTCTTGACGTGGCCCGAAGCAAGTATCGGATTCACTTGATCGTGCCACGTCTTCCTCGATTTCTCCTTACACTGCTTTCTTCATTCATTCGCTCTACATGCCCAAACCATCTGAGGGTCCCTTTCTTAATCTTACTCGATACGATCAGCCTTGCATTCTTTGCAGATCTCTCTACATCACCTCAAAGGCGCTCTGCACAAACTCATAATATATTTCTACAATCTTACTTCCAACTACAAAGTAGACAAACCATTATAACTTAAGGCTAAAAATTGCATCCACCGGTTCATCGATCACTGAAATGAAACTATACATACAATTTGACCAATAAACGCTTTGCCGTATAAAAATATAAATATATTGCTCTATTTACACTCTGTACAGGCAGAAAATATACAGGACCATACATGGTTTTACCACACATACGCCTCAGGGATCTCATTCAGTCTATTTTCATATTTCCTCTGCCAGTTCCTCACTGTCATAGATCAAGGTACCAGCACTCCATTGTAGACTGCTAGCTTCGCTTCTTTAGACAGTTTTTTTATTAGCGTTACCTGCATTTACCCTTCTTTCAATATCTCTACCAGCCTTCCCATCTCTCATAAACACACTTCTCACGATATATAAACTCATCCATCTGCTCAAAGTATTCATCATTCACAACTATATTTCGCACTGTTTTCGTCTTCTCTCTACTGATAAAAATAGTACAGAATAGAAAAGGCGTACTAAGAAAGTGTAGTTCCTGTTGCGTCCCGTCCTTGGTGTTTTCTTCCTTCCTCTCTCAAGGACAGCGGCGGCTCAAAGTGATTGGAAACGTCAGCCCCATCTCCTTACATGACACCTACAACAAACAATCTTATCATTAAGGTGCTAAATGAATGCTTTTAAATGTGCATCACAATGACCTTCATAAAAAAATATTTAAGAAACGTTATAACAATAGTAGAATTGTCACACTGTATCCGGTGGATAAAGTTAACTACCAATGTAATCCTCGCAATATATATACCTTTACCTAGGTAATAATTTATAATAATAAAGTAAAATGCATACAAACCAAAAGTCCTGTTGGCGGGGGGCATCGCTAGTGGGACGTGAGTATGTGGCAATGAGAGAATTCCAGCACTAGTAGTCTTCACCAGCCTGTAAGCCGTAGGGGGGTAGAAAGTAGGCAGCATGACAGTATATCGGCCACGATTTGGTGTTTCGAGCTGAAAATATTAATGAAAAACTCAGAAGATATATCAAGACAGACAATCTGATCAAAACAAAACAATGTTTATGTATTTTCAAGTATGTTTACATCAGGTTTTTTGATGCCTGTCTCACTAGGATATACCTGTGTCGAGACAGGCGTAGAGGTACATAAATGAATATCATTGTTAAAAGAATATTTAAGGTTAAATACAAATTAATTTTAATACAATTAAAACAGAAAGATATCGAGAGTGTGGGTGAATCCCATATAGAGAGTTATTTTGTAAATGTAGGAAGAGATGAAGTAAGTACATCCTGTCAATCTATTTATGGAGTTCGATTAAACAGGATTCTATTATTTTTAATTGTTTTACATGGGTAAGGATGTCAGTAAATTGATATTTCTGTCTATATGTAATTTATTTTACAGATGTTAGCACTAGTGTGACGTCCAATACTTATAATCCATTTCTTTACAATGTAACTTTGACACTGAAATGATTGTAATTATTCGGTAGAAAATAACCATAAGAAAAAAACTTACCTTTAGGTTATGACGAATCCTATTTCCACGAGGATCATGGATTTAATCCCGAAATAAGCCATTTCGGGTTAGTATTAGCCACAAATAGATGCATGAGTTCCCAAAATTGGGTAATCAATGTATTCAAGTATGCTAATTACACACTGCCCTGATATTTACTTGTTATAAGCGATTTGCGTCGTGCTTGTTCATACAACGTGAGAGCGTCCATTTTGTTAGATTCGCTCAGCCACGCTCAGCTGTCAAAAAATCAAAGCTTTCCATTGGTCGGTGTGTTAATGACGTCACACAGTCATAGATATTTACCATTTTTGAACTCGGTTTGAAATTTTGGATCGGAGTTTTACCCCCCTGGGTACTATTATATTTATTTCAAACAAAGAGTTGCCGTTGGAAAAGAAATAATATTTTGTTATAATAAATACTATCTGCTAAATCGTCGAAAAGTGGCAACACCTTGAAGAAAACCATAGATCGCAATCATGAAAGCTTCTGCCACTGTCATTTGCGAGATTCAGATGTTCGGTCGATATCTAATCGAAGTTTTTGTTTAACTTTTTGCTATTCTGACAAAGTTTTTGTGCCCTGTGCCTGATCCAAAGGTTTCCTCTATCCAAATTAAAAAAATATATATAATATAAGGTTAACACATACAGATATTCTTTATTCTACGAACTAAAAGTGCGTCTGTAAAGTACTCTTGTATTATTTCCTCAAAACAGAATCAAAACAGAGTCAAATCATCCTTAAATTTTTAAAAATTCCTTACAGTAAATTATAAAAGTTCACTATAAGTAATCAAAACACAATAAGATACGTAATCAATATTTTTAAAACAAAATTAAATAAACATGGAACATTTTACAATAAATATTTTCGTAAAACAATGTGAGATGATAGATGTCAAATGATAAAGTAAAACCTTTCCTTTTTTTATATCGGATCCTTGATAAAACTGTATATAAGAAACTTAAATACCCCACAATGAATTCAAGGTTAACTTACGCCAATTGATACACCTAAGTTAGAGAATCAATTATTTGATGTCTCGTTTGAGAATCGTTTTATGGATGTGTATTTCGAAGGCATTGATTAAAACAATCACAAATTATAAATATATGGTTTACTTGGGTATTTCAATATTTTGTCTAATGCGGAAATGCGGATCAAATATTCGATTATGTCACTTTATAGTGATACAGGGGATATAGAGGAAGACAGCGTCTGGTTACTGCAATCTAACTAATGATGACGATTCGGTCATGCGTTTTCAGTTGTCCTCTCTCAAAGTTTCAGTGATAACTATATCCTTATTTCCAAATATTTGTTAACCGTACATATCATTGTTTTTAAAGAAAAGTTCAATCGAACAGTCCATAACCCTTCCACGGTTTTACCATGGATCTACTAAATCCAGAGTGTGTTTCCATCAAGAAGGAACCAGGACCCCAGGAAGAAGTTGAAATGCCGTATGCGGAAATGGATGTTGACCTTCCGGATGTACAGAAGGAATGTCTACAGTACGCGGAGGGTACTCAAAAAGCCAGTAAGTTGCATTATTGCATTTGTTAAAAACGTGGAATGTAAAATTTTGATTTTCAGAAACCTTGTCCGTTTTGAATTGTTGCTCAGGCAGGACATAATATGTTTGTCCATAAAGTCTTCTCTTGCCTTACTTAGGTATTTATCTTAAAATTTATATTTGCAAGAAAGTACCAAACTAAAGCAAATTTTTAACTTATCTCATATGGGGTGTAAGTAAGTTACTTTATTACACATTAAAAACAAATGTAATATTGATAAAAAACATAATTTCCCTAGTTACACAAAACTTCGTGCAGAAAGCACTCAAGAGTAATATTCTATTTCCTTCTTGAAGCATCGTTCCTAAAGCGGATCGCTGGGGTTATGATTTGTTAACCAAAGTCCCTCTTTTACATGGCTAATCAACGGTATCTTTATTATTTTATAATAAAAAAGGGTTTTTTTCGTAGTACTCTCTCGGAGAGGAACGACTGTAATTGTAATGTAACACGCTCTTCGTTTGGGCATATCTTCCTTCGTAATTGTTGTTTGGTTTTTCTAGGTAGCCTTAAAGTTGAGACTGTTAGCTTTAAGGAAGAACCAGGACCCCGAGATGAAGATGGAGAGGGAATGCCTTATACGGAAATTGACATAGAGCTGCCGGACGTTAAAAAGGAACGCTTTCAAAGATTAACCCACACAACAGGTAAATAATGATTCGTGCCATCTACTTTTTTACATAATTTTTTATTAAAAGTGCTTACACTTTTAGCTTTATTCGTGTTTTTTCAGACCCTTTGACGGATCTGACTCACAGTGGAGAAAAACCTTATTCATGTCCCGACTGCAGTTATGCATCTACTTACAAGAGTCGTCTGACGTCCCACATGCGGACTCACAGTGGGGAAAAACCTTTTTCATGTTCTAACTGCAGTTATTCATGTTCTCATAAGAGTAGTTTCATGAGACACATGTTTACTCACGGCGGAGGAAAACCTTATTCCTGTCCCGATTGCGGTTGTTCATGTTTTCAGAAGAGTAGTTTGACGATACACATGTTAAATCACAGTGGAAAAATTCCTTTTTCGTGTTCCGATTGCAGTTATTCATGTTTTCGTAAGAATAGTTTTTTTTTTTTTATTAGCGAAATTTTTTTGATACATCGGAAAAGGTACATACATAATAACAAAAAAATATTAAAAAGTAGCAAAAAAAGATCCCACAAAGGCGAAGCCTGTGCGTGGGTATTATATTATGTTTATATTAGACAGTGGCAGTTAAAATATAATTTTAAAATATTTGTACATAGTAAATATAAAGATCAAGAACATTTAATTTACAGAATTTAAGTTGATTTAACAGAGTTACAGGATTCTACATTTTACAGGAGTTACTGAGAATTTTCTTAAAGTTAAAAGTATATATATAAACGTGTTTGAAGACACACATGTTTACTCACAGTGGAGAAAAACCTTTTTCGTGTTCCGATTGCAGTTATCATGTTCTAGTAAGAATAGTTTGACGACACACATGCTGACTCACAGTGGAGAAAAACCTTTTTCGTGTTCCGATTGCAAATATTCATGTTCTCGAAAGGGAGATTTGGTGAGACACATGCTGACTCACAGTGGAGAAAAACCTTTTTCGTGTTCCGATTGCAAATATTCATGTTCTCGAAAGGGAGGTTTGGTGAGACACATGCTGACTCACAGTGAAGAAAAACCCTATTCATGTCCCAACTGCAGTTATGCATCATCTTATAAGAGTCTTTTGACGTCACACATGTTTACTCACAGTGGAGAAAAACCTTTTTCGTGTTCCGATTGCAGTTATTCATGTTCTAGTAAGAATAGTTTGACGATACACATGCTGACTCACAGTGGAGAAAAACCTTTTTCGTGTTCCGATTGCAGTTTTTCAAGATCATATAGAGGTAATTTGAGAAGACACATACTGACCCACAGTGAAGAAAAACCTTTGTCGTGTTCCGACTGCAGCTATTCATGTTATCATAAGAGTTATTTGACGAGCCACATGCTGTCGCAGAGTGGAAAAAAACATTTTTCTTGTTCCGATTGCAGTTTTTCTTGTTCTCAAAAGAGTAGTTTGACAAGACACATGTTAACTCACAGTGGAGAAAAACCTCATTTATGTTCCGACTGCAGTTATTCATGTTCTCGGAAGAGTAGTTTGACGAGAGACATGTTTATTCACAGTGGAGAAAATCCTTTTTCGTGTTCCGATTGCAGTTATTCATCTTATCATAAGAGTAATTTGACGAGCCACATGCTATCGCACGGTGGAGAAAAACCTTTTTCGTGTTCTAATTGCAGTTTTTCTTATTCTCATAAGAGTAGTTTGACGAGACACATACTGACTCACAAAGAAAAAAAACCTTTTTCGTGTTCCGATGGCAATTATAGTTATTCATGTTCTAAAAGGGGGCGTTTGACGACACACACGCGGATTCACAGGGGAGAAAAATCTTTTTCGTGTTCCCACTGCAATTATGCATGTTCTCAAAAGAGTAATTTGACGAGACACATATTTACTCACAGTGGGAAAAAACCTTTTCCTGGTCCAAGACCAAGAATTTAACTTGCCCTTAATGGCCCGTTTATATTAGGAATAGTCTGTAATCCGTATTCGATAAGCCCTAGGCCGTAGAAGTTGGAAGATAGGAAACCTGTGTAACCGTTTATAATAGATGGCAATAATCTTTAATCATTTTCCATAACCGAAAAGATGGTTCAACTTTATCTTTTACGGTTATGGATTACGGTTATGGTTAGAAAGCTTAGATATATGCTGAGATTTACGTATTTTCGATCAATACTCTATGGTATCTACAATTCACTTTAGTTGAATAATAATTTTGTGAACAAATATTTACGCGGAGTTAATAAATACTTTACCGAATTTAAATTTATATTCGCTGAAGACGAAAGTGATCTAATAAATGGGAATGAACATCTCTTATAATCTAACATAATCTCCCGGTTGACAGTTGACATAGACAAGTGATAGCGGCATTGTCACTTCTATGGGCATATTCCATTCTATTCCTATTCCAATTATAAACGACCATCTGAAATATTACGGATTACGGATTACGGCCCCGGCCTATTCTTATCGCTTATTCCTAATATAAACGGGCCTTAAGGCTACCTTTATATTTCATCCAATTTCCCTAGCTTCACATTTTTATCCATTCATAGAACAAGCTTGCTCGAAACCAGCGATATTAAATCTTAGAACTGACGTTACGCCAGGGGTCTCCAGTTTTAAAAATTAGTTTCGAAAAATAAATGGTTTTTAAGGTTTTGGTTCTTTTTTCTTTTGTCAAATTATTTCTGTTTTGATGTGTACGCGATTTTGAGGTTTTGCATTTTTCTATCCATCGTTTATTATTTTTATAATGAAAACTTGTTGAACTGGTATGTATGAACTGGTACACGATGTTAATATAAAACATTACGTTAAATATCAAAGGCTTTTTATTTATTAGGTAAGTATTTGAATTCCTAACTAGCAATCTTGTGATTTCAAAGAAAATTTTGGTTTTGATTTAAAATGAGAAAAAATTATTAACACGCATTTTTGGAAGCAATGTCTATTGTTTGCAGAACTACTAGTTTATTGATTATTGGCCTGGACTCGCCTGACCTTACCAATTTGACAAAAATCCGCCAAATAAAAACCTTAAATTAGATTTGAATGATATGCCATACAATTCATTATAAAAAACAGTTAATAAATTACGTTTCAAAGTTTTGTTTGAGGACTTATAACACGTGTTTGAAAATTTATATTTTTTCTCAACAACTACCAATGAAACAGGGGTAGGTAAATATAACTTGTATTCAAGTTTTTGTTTCTTAACCAGGCACATTTAGGTAACTTTCAAAGTCGCCAATAAAACTTTTATAAACTAAAGCTAAAAAAAAAATTCAAACTTGTATTATTTTCTTACACTGAGTTAAATTTGTTTAGAACAACCGAGCCGATTACTCAAACATTTTAAAATCCTATTCAAACCGATTTATCCGAGCAGAATCTAAAAGTAACGATTGTAGGTTACCTCCAAACTTTTGGTGTAGATACGACAAAATAGTTTTGTTTTTATAACATATTTAATGTTTTTTTAGCATTGTATTAATAACACTTTTCGCTTTCGACAGAGCGGGGATGGGAGATTTGTCAGATTGTCAATTGAATTATAAAATTTTTAAACTCGTCATAATTGTTGTCAAGCTGTTTTATTAGGGTGTCAGAACATCGAATCTTACATTCTGAACACAAAACTGGTTTAAATTAAATATGTATGAGGAGAATCAAAACTAAATCAAAACACGAAAATGGTTTCAATTGATTCTGACAGCACATACATAGTCTACAACTTCAATTTTATAACACGTTCTTCAAAATTCGTTATTCGTAGGAAAACAATGCGCATATTATGAGAGTAATTCAAATTAAAGCCGGGGATCTCGCAAGCAGATTCACTCTTAATTTTAAACCAGTTTTGTGATCAGAATGTAAAATTGCTGTTGTGAATTCATCTGTTGACACATTTCGAAGGAAAACATTCTTTCATTTAAAGTGCAGTTATAAAATTCTAGTTGCAGACAATGCATGTGCTTGAAAATGGAAACCATTTTTATGTTCTGAGTATAGCTTAAATTCGCCGTAAACAGATTTAATGTAAACCGGTTTGGTGTTCAGAATATAACGATAAATTATATAACAAGTTGCAGATTTATCGTTTACCGAGTGAAACTTAATATTAGAGTAAGAGAGCAATTGCTAAGAAATTGACTGTTCCGTGTGTAACTATTATTTGGGGAATCTTACACAGGATTATTTTAAGTTCAAAACTGTCTTGTGTTCCAAACACAGTGTAAAAAAACTCGAGATGCAAAATAATATAATATCGATACCATTCTCGATTTCCGAGAAGAGTTATAAATTTGTAATAGAACTTATAAACACGATTTTATTGGAAGAATACTTGTCACATGTGGCATAAAAAGAGGTCGAAATAAATAAAAAAATGGATTTCCATTTACCCCCCCCCCCCCTCTCATCCCTTGAACCCGGGCACCCCTGCTAAGTCACTAAACGTAGTGAACCACTTGAGTTGACCAAATTGTTGGTTATCCAATAAATGGCTCTCCCCCGCCTTCCAAATTGAGCATTATCAGACACTGTTTACTTTTTTTTTACTAATACCTCAAGTGTTAATAGAGACATCATGCAAAAATGACTCAGAGTAGATATTTAATAGCCCTTCAGGTGTGGTGGTTTGTAGGGCAATACCAGCTCCTTTGATCTTCCTGATTACCACCACCGCCACCTGGAAACCGTCTTTTCTGGGATCCAGAACTGAAATTAATTGTTTCTGCAATTCTTCCGAAGTCTTACCTTCTGGTGCTTCAGGGTAGAAGAAGACGGTGGGCTTTAGTGCCGGAAGAGGTCGCTCATATCCGTTCATCGTCCGTTTTTTCGAGGCAGGTGCACCTGCGGCAGCGCCTGCGTTTGATTTTATCGCTAAATGAATTTCCACCTGAGTTTTGGTTGGGGGCGGATGAGATTTTTCCAAAATTTTGTCTAATTTAGCAGACATTGTATTTTGGGTGTCTAAAATTGCGGACAGCGTCTGAGCTTTGGCAATCGCCGCAGCATGGTTAATGGCGAGGTTTAGAAAACCTTTCTTGATCTTTTCAAGGGAACCTAGAACCATATCTTCGTTATTCAATTATTTCTTACGTTCTGAGATGGTGTGCGAGATAATGTTCAACTGAGCCTAAAGTGGGTCCAGCGTCTCTGCGCTAACTTCAGTGGGGTCGTCCAAAAGTAAGGAGTCCTCTTCTCTCAATCGTTTCCTATTTACCTGACTAGGGCGAGGGCCTGACAGGTTTTGCTGGCGCGACGATTGGCACCCTTTGTGTCTCAGTGGTCGCGTTAGACTCACTGAGGCGCCGGCCGTGGATACTACTGAACGGAGATTCTGCGCGTCTGCCCTTTTCTCGTAGTACAGGGTAACATACACAGCGATTTTTCAATGGCCGTTGTCCTAGGAGAGATGTCCTTAGTTGAGCGAAGTGTCCTCCTGAGTTCCGAGTTCTCCCTGGCAAAAAGTTTGAAATTGGTAATAATACCACCTGCCGTCTGTTCATCGTGGTTGTCCGAGTCAGAGGACGCCATTTTTAATTTTCAATTACCACCAGTGAACACTTAGTTAGGTAAAATAAAAATTATAAAAAAAAACACACAAAAACTGACGAATTTAAATTTAAAACAAAAAATATATATATATGTACACCATTAAAAAGAAGAAGACGAAGTAAAAGGTAATCAGGGAACACCCCTTTTCCATAGTGTTCATTACGCACTTATAAAATTTCGTTGTGCGTGTAGATATGAACATAAGAGCTGGTTCACACTACGCTATCAAATATAAAAGATCGTAGCACGCCAAATAACGCTCTCCGTACAATCCCTTCAGACCGTTCACACCTAAGCGTTTTTAAGCGCAGATCAATCATAGACAATACACTTCTCAGACGTAACCGCTCCAGACGCGATATCCCAGAAGATAACTCTCCCCTTCTCCGACTAAAACAGGAGAGGGGGTCATTGTAATTACGGAGCTGCCTAGACCCGTGGATGACAGATGTCAAGTTGACAGATTTCAGTACAAAAAATATGCGTTCCGTTGCCGCTCCCTAATTCGACTGACCCCCTCTCCTACCACAGGAAGAAATATTTGATAGCCTCGTATGAAAGGACAAAAGATAAGCGCTCGCGAATCAACAGATATCTGCTCGCAGATATATAGCTCAGTGTGAACTAAGCATAAAGTAAGTATCTTTTCTGTCAATGGGATCTGTGGGTTAGTCGTTAAAGGGCCTCGGAGACTATCAAGCGGCTTGACCAAGCACGTAGTTTTTTGTCTATGGCTAGCATTTTTTTTGTCTATGGCTAGAATTTTGACCGATTGCGCAATAATCTACGTGCTTGACGCGAATTTATATTTTTTTGGGCGTAGACAATAAATCAAAGACAAATAAGTACATGAGTAGTGATTTTAGATATTATATATCATGTTAAACGTTTAAAAAAATAGATAACATTATTATAAAATAGGTATTACTTGTTTTTGTATTTAATTTGTAGAAATCCATCTGATTTTTCTTTAAAATGAATGTAAATATATTTTAAAGGTATTATTATGTTGATGTTTTATTATAATATTAAATAACATTTATTATAACATAATAAACAATTCTTTTTCTTTATTAGATTCCATTTCGCTCAAAAATCACTTTCGACTACCGAAAATGACAGGAAGGCGTAGTTCAATGCCATAGACTAAGGCTTGACACGATGGCTTGAAGCGCGCATCAAGCTGTTCTGGCAAGCATCCATAAACAATAATATAAAATAAATCTACGTGCTTGCCGTCAAGCCGCTTGATAGTCTCCAAGGGTTCTGGCAAGCATTTGTCTATGCCTTAGAGTATTTTTCGATAGTTGGGGTGGATTGGTATATTCATGCAGATAAGTAGTTTGGTTTATTTACGGTTACCAGTGAATTTTTTGCGGCTGGAATAAAATGGAATATAACAGAGACAAAGCATTATAATCTCTTGCGTTAGCTTTTGAATAAAAAAAAAACGAATTTGGTGTCAAGAATGGTACAAATTGAGATCCCGCTTTACTCATGAGCATATAGCGCCTCCGTTGATGGAGCTACTTACAAACTATTCGAGCCTGATGCGCGTAGCACGCACACCGCTCGTGGGTACCCGCCATACAATTTTGGTTGGGGTTCGTACACGGCGCTGCGCGACGGATGTCAGGTTGAAGTCGGTAGCGCGCTAACGACGGTGCTGGTAGCGCGCTACGCGTTGTAGCATTCGTGTCTGCTACTTTCGTTTGACGTTTGACAGAAATGGCGTCTGAACATGAAAGTAATGTTAGATTTGTTCTGGAAGTGAATAAAAATGCGTGTTTACATAACTTTACATTACCAGAATACGCAATAAAGGATTTAGTGAAGAAGGCATACATTAATGTTGGAAAAAAAGTCATTTGACATCGTTCGACATCGTGTTAACTCCACGGCTGCACGTGAAAAATGATCAAGTTCAGTATAATTCGGGTAGTGCCGTGTACGGAAACCAGCTTTAAAAAGAAGTACATCTGCAGGGTACTCGTGGTTGTGTCACAATCACGTAGTTTGTAAGTATCTCCATGAACGGAGGGCCTTACAAAGCGTATTACAGGCTACAGCACCAAATGATTACAAGCATTTTTTTCAAATAGATGACCGTATTTGTGGGGCCGTAATGCAAAACTGACTATTTCCAAAATGGGCGAAATTGAGTTATATATGCAATCAGACTTATTCGAGGCCAAGGAATCGAATGGCATCATTATTTTTACGATAAAATGACGAAATCCTCCTCATTTTTCAACTAAAAAATCACATTTTTCTGCAAAACTACCTATTTCCAGCTAAAAAATAAGTACCTTTTCCTGCAAAAGTGACTAATTCCATGTTATGGCAAAGTGCACTGTTTTAAATACAAATATTAGAGCGGCAACGTTTTTTTTCTGCAAAACGCACTATTTTTTCTGATTGTTTTAACCTCAAAATCATTAGCAATCAGTTGCAAGTTGTGCTGGTTGTTTTATTTTGTTTTTTGACGAATTTTTGAAGAAATACTTGAGTAAAATGAATTTGCTAAGTGAGAAAGATATTAAAGATATTATTTTGATGGACGCGGATCTAATGGATAGGGATTATTTTTTGTTAATTTGACTAAAATTCGGGCTTTCCACTTTTCAATTTGGGAGGCGGGAATGGGTACCGCCGCCCCGGGAACCTTTATTGGATAACCAACACCTCTGCCTTAGGTCACCCCAAGTGGTTTGCTACGTTTGGTGACTAAGCAGAGGTGCCCGGGTTCATGGGGTGAGGTTTGTCTAGGTCTTGGAGGCGGATGACCAAGACACACTGAACCCCAGATTCCTACCCATCCCTTAACCCCTTTTCCTTCCCACAACTCTCCTCTCCTCCTTTCCTTAAAAAAAAACCCTCCACACAGCATCCCCAAAGATGACATAGGCCCTGAGGGAAATTATTTTCTTCAGGGCCTCCTGTGTGGAGCTCATGTAAAAAAAAATGGGAAAAAACCACTGTGGGTGTTTTCTCAACATACCAAACTAAGCTAAGCCAACATTTGTGGTGGTGACGAGAAAAACAAAATGTTTTTAATAATATTGCTGAGCAACCGGCAATTAATCATATGAAACCTGCAAAACGAGTAGATGTGATTAAATTAATTACATTTTTTTTACACCGACGATGGCGACGATGCTAAAAGTTCATACAACGAAGTACAAAGGAAAGTTGTCAAGAAAATATTGAGTATTTTGAAGACTGAAACATGATAAGTTTTTGGGTTTTTACGGCCAAAAGTATTAGTAATAAAAAAGTATAGTAGTCAACGTTTTGGACACTGTTACAGTGTCCATTATCAGGGCAGATGTGCCACATCTTGAAAATCCAATACCTTTTATGTGTTTCTTACTTTTTTTAAATACTTAATCCATAAAATGTCTTGTTTTAATTATTTCACTTTAAATAAAGAAAAAAAAATATTTGTCCATTCACATTGTGTTACTTCAAAACGCACTATTTGCAGTAAATAGTCATGTTTGTAAAAAAAAAATCAAATATTAATTTGAAATATTAATCATCGACCGGGAGGTCTTTAAATCACAGAAATGGTTTGAAATATTTTTGGTTATTTAAAAAAATTTTTTTTTGAGTATTATGCTTGTTTGCTTGAATATTATACATGTTTTGACGGATACCGAATACCGGATATCCAGCCAACCTCGAAGCCGGATAACCGGCCGTCGGATATTCCGCTGAACATAGCTAAATATTTTGATATAAAAAGTGACGATCAAAAATTTGCTATTCATTTGTTATGTAATGTTAAAATTTCTCGTGGTGAGGAAGGAAAAAAGGCAGGTGTATACTAAACGGAAATAGCTTATCTCTTTTCTTCTGTTTTTAATTACTTAATGGAATTTATCGCTGAACGAACGATTTATCTTTTGAATGTTATGGTTAGGTAAATAGGTGAAAATGGTGAAGTACAATAAACGAAGAGAAATCGATTTTGGTCATCACGATAAAATGGCATGTCTTTTTAATTAAACATCCATTTATTTCACGATGTTTTACCGATTTTCCTCGATAATATATCATGACGTTTCAGAGAAAAAAATATTATAATAACGTTAAATACGTTCAAAATTAGATTACTAATAATTTATTCCTACAGTTTACCAACAAGTTACACGCCGGAAATCAAAATATTGCATTTTATTGTGATTCTCTGTTATTTGACATTATCGGGTATCTGGCCGGGAACTCGTTTATTATCCGATATTCAGCCGGATTTTAAATTTAGGCCGGACACCGGATATTTACCAAATATCCGTTTTATCTCTAGTTTTTTGCCTCTACTGAAAAGTTCAGTTTTTTTAAATAGTCAGTTTTGCATTACAACCTCACATTTACGAAGCATTGTTGTATATTTCCGTTGATATTATGAATAAATGTTATAATTAATATTTTAATATAACATTAATTGATAAAGCAAGGAAAATTATTTATTCCCCATCTCTCAGATGTTTACAAGACCTAAACAATATTTTAATTCAGTCAATAGCAGTTACATCATTATTGAACAATAATTTCTTATTGTTCAAGAAAATAAAATACTAAAAAATAAGAAAACGAAAAAAATAAAATACTTGCAGAACTTAATAAGAATAAAAAAAAAATCAGATGGATTTCCACAAATTAAACTCAAAAACAATAAACACTTATCTTTAGAAAAGTTTAATCGTAATTAAACTTTTTAAGTCTAATTTGTAGAAATCCATCTGATTTTTTCTTATTTAAATTAATGTAAATATTAAGTTATATTACTATAAAACAATTAACACTTATTTTACAGTAATTTTATCTAATTTAAATCTTAATTTTTTTAATGATGCGCTAAAAAATACCTCATTTTGAAAAGAATTGTTCTTTGAAATGTCGAAGAACGCTAACTATTAATGTAAATAGATTCCTATTTTATAATTCTGCGATCGTTTCTAAAATGTAATCAATTTCAAGAAACGGCCAAGATGAAAAAATAATTTAAAAGCCAAATAAATAATTTAAAAATAATATAAGTCTATTAGATTGTCTACGCCCAAAAAATATAAATTCACTATTGTAGACTACTATAGACTTATATTATTTTTAAATTATTTATTTGGCTTTTAAATTATTCGTTTATCTTGGCCGTTTCTTGAAATTGATTACATTTTAGAAACGGTCGCAGAATTATAAAATAGGAATTTATGTACATTAATAGTTAGCGTTCTTCGACATTTCAAAGAACAATTCTTTTCAAAATGAGGTATTTTTTAGCGCATCATTTAAAAAAATTAAGATTTAAATTAGATAAAATTACTGTAAAATAGGTGTAAATTGTTTTAAAGTAATATAACTTAATATTTACATTAATTGAAAGAAGAAAAAAATCAAATGGATTTCTACAAATTAAACTTAAAAAGTTTAATTACGATTAAACTTTTCTAAAGATAAGTGTTTATTGTTTTTGAGTTTAATTTGTCCATCTGATATTTTTTTTATTCTTATTAAGTTCTGCAAGTCTTTTATTTTTTTCGTTTTCTTATTTTTTAGTATTTTATTTTCTTGTTTTCTTATTGTTCAATAATAATGTAACTGCTATTGACTGATTTAAAATATTTTTTAGGTCTTGTAAACATCTGAGAGATGGGGAATAAATAATTTTCCTTGCTTTATCAATTAATGTTATATTAAAATATTAATTATAACATTTATTCATAATATCAACGGAAATATACAACAATGCTTCGTAAATGTGAGGTTGTAACGCAAAACTGACTATTTCCAAAAACTGAACTTTTCAGTAGAGGCAAAAAACTAGAGATGAAACGGATATTCGGTAAATATCTGGCATCCGGTCTATCCGGCCTAAATTTAAAATCCGGCTGGATATCGGATAATAAACGAGTATCCGGCCAGATACCCGATAATGTTAAATAACAGAAAATCACAATAAAATGCAATATTTTGATTTTCGGCGTGTAACTTGTTAGTAAACTGTAGGAATAAATTATAAGTAATCTAATTTTGAACGTACATAACTTATTATAATGTTTTTTTCTTTGTAACGTCATGATATATTATCGAGGAAAATCGATAAAACATCGTGAAATGGATGTTTTATTAAAAAGACGTGCCATTTTTTCGTGATGGCCAAAATCGTTTTCTCTTCGGGTATTGTACTTCACCAGTTACACCTATTTACCTAACCATAACATTCAATAGATAAATTGTTCGTTCAGCGATAAATTCCATTAAGTAATTAAAAACAGAAGAAAAGAGATGAGCTATTTAGTATACACCTGCTTTTTTTCCTCCCCCACTACGAGAAATTTTAACATTAATTACATAACGAACGAATAGCAAATTTTTGATCATCACTTTTTATATCAAAATATTTAGCAATGTTCAGCCGGATATCCGACGGCTGGTTATCCGGCTTCAAGGTTGGCCGGATATCCGGTATCCGGCAAAACATCTATCCGTTTCATCTCTACAAAAAACTGTACCGACTCTCACAAGCATAATACTCAAAAATTTTTATTATAAATAATAACTTAAAATATTTCAAACCATTTCTGTGATTTAAAGACTTCCCGGTTTTTTTTTCTGTTAAAAACATTATTATTATTTTTTTTATTTATTAAAATTACAGAGAACATTTTGTACAAGAATTAGAGTAGACCCACAAAGCTGTCATGTGGCAGCTTGTCTGCAGGTTCTAACAATTTAAACATTCTTAATATAATATCTAAGAAAATATTTGTAAATACATTTATAGTTGTAAGGAAACATTAGAATAGATCACATAGTAGTATTAGATAATTTTACTTACAACTAAAAATATATAAGATATTTCAATATACCTATCTAATAAAAGATATGTAGGCAGCTATATTAAGATTTTCAAAGATACATGGAGTTTTCGTTCATTAACCATAGTTTTATCATTTTAGGACTTAGTCTCTCATTTTTTTCAAATTTTATGTTTTTATTGATTTTATTGAAAATCACTGGTATTAGATATTCAAGAGTACGGCTTCCATATTTATTTAATATTCGAGGAGTTTTTAGGCCCTTTCCTTCTCTAAATCTTGTGGTATGTTTGTGTACAAGTAGGTGTTTGTAAGGGCTTTCCCCCAAATTATCCATAATAGTAGTGAACCAGTGGAGACCTTTTATTGTAAGTAGGCTCTCTGAGCCATACAGTAGTTTTAAGTTATGTCTCTGTTTGTAAATATTAGTTGTGACAATTTTTTTTTATTATGGCGGTTTGTAAATTTTCAATATATTTAATGTAAGTAGTGCTTGCATGTCCCCAAGTTCGAATACCATATCTTAGGATGGATTCGACCATAGAAAAATATATGAGTTTAAGAGTACAATGAGGCAAAATAAATTTTAATTTGTAAAAGTTACTAGCTAAGGATCTGAGCTGGTTACAAATATTAGCCACTTGTTTATCCCACTTAAGATTGTTATCAACAATTATTCCCAGATAAGTATATTCATTTGTGAAATCTATTTTTTCACAGTCACAAACATTAACAATTCCTCTATGTATACAGTTAAAGCTATGAGCGGTTATTTTAGGAACATTCCACATTATCAAACTTGGTGATTTTATGTACATGCATTTGGTTTTTTTAACATTAATAATTAATCCTACATCATGAGCCCATTTGAGAAGCTCGTTATAATCTCTTTTTTCATTTGATACAACAAGAGCAGCGTCATCAGCAAAAATGAATCGACGAGCTTTTTTGAAAATCTTACACAAAGCAATTACATATATAATATATAATTTTGGACCTAGAATTGACCCTTGCGGTACTCCCGATTTGATGTATCTTGATTTACTAATTATATTTAAAATCTTCACACTCATTTTTCTATTTGACAAATAGTTTTTAAAGAATAAGAGGAGTTTACCCCGGATACCTATAAATTCAAGTACTTTAATTATTTGTATATGGCTAAGTGTGTCAAATGCTTTTGAGATATCAATAAATAGAAGCAATACATGTTGTTTACAGTTTAGTTGTGAATTTATATGATTAGAAAATTTTTCGAGCAATTTATCGCAACTTTTATTTTTTTGAAAGCCATACTGGCATTCATCAATAATACTCAGATTATTTAAGTATTTATCTAAATTTATTGATATAAATTTTTCTAATATTTTTTCTCATGCAGGAAGTAAGGAAATCGGCCTGTAATTGTTTATTAAAGAGTTGATGATTAATACTTCAAATTAATATTTGAAAAAAAAAATCTTTTTTCCAAACATGACTATTTCATGCAAATAGTGTGTTTTGAAGTAAAACAAAGTGAATGGACGAATAAACATTTTTCTTTAGTTAAAGTAAAATAATTAAAACAAGATATTTTATGGAACAAGTATTTAAAAAAAGTAAGAAACACATAAAAAGGTATTGGATTTTCAAGATGTGGCACATCTGCCCTGATGATGGACACTGTAACACTGTCCGAAACATTGACTACAGAAGGAGGAAGCCCTACACGGCATTATAACCCAAAAACCAAATACGAAAATACTTTTGGCCGTGAAAATCTCAAATCATATCATGTTTCACGATCTGAGTCTTCATTATACTCAATATTTCCTTGACAACTTTCCTTTTTACTTCGTTGTATGAACTTTTAGCATCGTCGCCATCGTCGGTGTAAAAAAAAATTAATAAATTCTATCACATCTGCTCGCTTTGCAGGTTTCATGTGATTAGTTGCCAGTTGCTCAGCAATATCATTAAAAACATTTTGTTTTTCTCGTCACGACCCGCACAAATGTAGGCTTAGCATTGTATGTTGAGAAAACACCCACAGTGGTTTTTTCCCTTGCGGAAAGTTCGAATTTTAGTCAAATTAACAAAAAATAATCCCTATCCATTACATCTGCGTCCATCAAAATAATATCTTCAATGTCTTTCTCACTTAGCAAATTCATTTTACTCAAGTATTTCTTCAAAAATTCGTCAAAAAACAAAATTAAACGACCAAAACAACTTGCAACTGTCAAATAATTTTGAGGTTAAAACAAGAAAAATTAGTGCGTTTTGCAGAAAAAAAAACGTTACCGCTTTAATATTTGTATTGTAAATACTGCACTTTGCCATAACTTGGAATTGTTACTTTTTTATATTGGGAAGACTTCTAGAAATTTTAACATTAGAGTTTAGGAACATCTAAGATGTTTAAATAATAATTATTATTCAGAATTTATTTGCAAACCACATTTTGGAAACAGGTCATTCTTTTGATATTAATAAAGGTTTAAAAATTTTACACACTAACACAACGGGTATACAATAAGATAATTTAGAAATTTAAGCAATTAGAAAAAGTGTTAATAGTAAATTAAATATTATAAATAACCAAACATTTTTTAAAAATAGCCATCTTTTAAATTTATTTTCGTATTAATACTTATATTTAAAATAATTTATTTTGTTATTTAGACTTCCTGTTTTGTTTTAAAAGATTTTTTATTATGTTTACGTAATTTTTTACTCATCCTAAAATAATTTTTATATTTTATTTTATATAATTGTTTTTTTTTTTAATAATATTTTAAGTAATTAATCACCTCTCCTTTCTAATATTTTGTCTATGTTCTAATTTGTCTATACTTGTTTGTCTTTTGTTATTTTTTATTAACTTATTATCCTGACGAAGAAAACATAGTTTTCGAAACGTGTTGATATTGTTAATTAAATAGTGGTGTGCACAAAGTTATTTGTTTTCATAAAAAAAAATGAATTAATTATTGTTTGAAGTCAGATTAAAGCGATTAAAAAATCCATCTGGCAACATCTTATTTGAGTTTCCTTGAATAATGTTCTTATTGGCGCGCTTTTAAAATCTCAACGAAATATCATTCGTCTCATTTTTTACTATTAATATTTATGTAGGAAATAATTGTGTAGGAAAGAGCGAAGAAGCATATCGACACACTTGCGAATAACAGTTGTTGAGCATGAGAAATACCGACGGGCATACAATTATTGATGTGTAAATGAATGTTAGTTATTATGAGAATTTTACCAATAAATGAAAATGCGGACATGTAGGTTATGTTGTATTTTTTACTGGAGCATTTGTTCGAAAAGACTGCCATTATTATCAATGCGTGTATCAATGCGCGTAATATTTTGAATATTTAAGTTTGCAGGATTTGCTTTCGTTTCTACAAAGGTCGCACGGTGTGGGACGCGTCTTCCAGGAAACCGTTCGTGAATTCCCAATGCAAATTCCATAAACAAACACAATATCTGCTTGATCGGCAGGTGGTCAGGTGGATAATTGAGGGGCATATTTCAACAGTAAAAACTTCAAAACTTACATAACAAAACAACATCGAAAGTAGGTAAGCACTTGTCGACAGGCGAACTGCGAACTTGCAAATCAACACTGACCACTGACATAGATTAGACACGCGACTTGAGACAGAAAATGTGTGAAAGAGATTAAAGTAGCGCGGCGTTGCCGGTTATTTCACCCCTACGCTGTGGACAGTGACGGAGTGTGGAATTTTTATTATTTTTTTTTGTTTTTAATAGAAAAAAATGTTACCGGACAGCAAAGTGCACATAAGACTTTTTACTCCAAATGTGCTAATGAATAACTGGTTAAAGTTTGTCGGGTTCGTGCCGATACACCCTGTATGTTATGACTATAGATATGAACAAAAAGTTAGTAAGTATCTTTTCTGTCAATGGGGCCCGCGGTGCAATCTGGGTTGGTCAGACTTGCTTTACACGATCATTATATTTATTTCGATTATAGAGAATATATTCTGCCGTTGCAGAAGAAATAATATTTTGTTATAATAAGTACTAAAGGGTTTTCCAATAAGAGGTGTCATTAATCATCTCTATCGCAAAGAGATCTCTTATTGGAAAACTCATTTATTGCTAAATCGTTGAAAAGTGGCAACACCTTGAAGAAAACCGTAGATCGCAATCATGAAAGCTTCTGCCGCTGTCATTTGCGAGATTCAATTGTGGGTGCACGTTATCTAATCGAAGTTTTTGTTTAACTTTTTGCTATTCTGGCAAAGTTTTTGTACCCTGTGCCTGATCCAAAGGTTTCCTCTTTCCAAATTTATAAAAAAATGACAATATGAAGTTAACTTACAGATATTCTGTATTCTACGAACTAAAAGTGCGTCTGTAAAGTTCTCTTGTATTATTTCCTCAAAACAGAGTCAAATCATCAGACATATTCGCATTTTTTAAATTCCTTACTGTAAGTTATAAAAGTTCACAATAAGTTATCAGAATATAGTAATATATTTAATCAATTTAAAAATATATAAAAAATTTTGAAAATTTAAAAATATATATTTTCGTAAAACAATGAGAGATGACAGATGTCAAATAATAATGTTCGAAATCTGTAGAAAAAATAAAACGCGGCTTTTTTTTCATATCGGATCCTTGATAAAACTGTAAAAAAACGTCGTCTTTAATAACCCATAATGAAATCTAGGTTAACTTACGCCAATTGGTACACCAAAGTTAGAGAATCCATTATTTGACGTCTGGTTTAAGAATCGTTTTATTGATGTGTGTTTCGAAGGCATTGATTAAAACAATCACAAATTATGGATAAATGGTTTATTTGGGTATTTCGATATTTTATCTAATGCGGAATGGCGGATCAAATAAAAGATTATGTCACTTTATAGTGATACAGGGGATATAGAGGAAGACAGCGGCTGGTTACTGTAATCTAACTAATGATGACGATTCGATCATGCGTTTTCAGTTGTCCGCTCTCATAGATTCAGTGATAATTATATCCTTATGTCCAAATATTTATTAACTGTACATATCATTGTTTTTAAAGAATTGTTCAATCGAACAGCCCATATCCCTTCCACGGTTTTACCATGGATCTACTAAACCCAGAGAGTGTTTCCATCAAGAAGGAACCAGGGCTCCAGGAAGAAGGTGAAATGCCGTCTGCGGAAATGGATGTTGACCTTCCGGATGTAAAGAAGGAATGTCTACAGTACGTGGAGGGTACTCAAAAAGCCAGTAAGTTGCATTACTGCAGTATTGCGTATGTTATAAATGTGGAGTGTAAAATTTTGACTTTCAGACACCTTGTCCGTTTTGAATTGTTGCTCAGGCAGGACATAATATATTTGCCCGTAAAGTCTTCTCTTGCCGTACTTAGGTATTTTTCTTAAAATCTATATTTACGGGAAAGTACCAAACTAAAGCAAATTTTTAACTTATCTCATTTGGGATGTAAATAAGTTACATTATTACGCATTAAAAATACATATACTATTGTTAAAAACATATTTTCCCTGGCCACACAAAACTTCGTGCAGAATGCACTCAAGAGTAAAATTCTATTTCCTTCTTTCGTTCGTTCAAGCATCGTTCCTAAAGCGGACCTCTGGGGTCATGATTTATAAACCAAAATTCCTATTTTTTAATTAATTTTTAATTTAATTAAGTTTTTTCGTAGAACTATCTCGGAGAGGAACGACTGTAATTTTAATGTAACACACTCTTCGTCAGTGCATATCTACCTTCGTGTTGGTTTTTCTAGGTAGCCTTAAAGTTGAGACTGTTAGCTTCAAGGTAGAACCAGGACCACGAGATGAAGATGGAGAGGGAATGCCTGATATGGAAATTGACATAGAGCTGCCGGACGTTAAAAAGGAATGCCTAAAACGCTTTCAAAGATTAACACACACAACAGGTAAATAATGATTCGCGCTCTCTATTTGTTTTTTAATTTAAAGTGTACACTTATATCTATATTCGTATTACACTTATATCTATGTTCGTGTTTTTTTCAGACCCATTGACGGATCTGACTCACAGTAGAGAAAAACCTTTTTCTTGTTCCGACTGCAGTTATGCATCTACTAACAAGCGTCTTTTGACATCACACATGCGAACTCACAGTGGGAAAAAACCTTTTTCATGTTCCAACTGCAGTTATTCATGTTTTCATAAGAGTAGTTTGACGAGACACATGCTTACTCATGGTGGAGGAAAAACTTATTTCTGTCATGACTGCAGTTATTCATGTTTTCAGAAAAGTAGTTTGACGATACACATGTTTACTCACAGTGGAGAAAAACCTTTTTCGTGTTCCGATTGCAGTTATTCGTGTTCTCGTAAGAATAGTTTCACGAGACACATGCTTACTCACGGTGGAGGAAAACCTTTTTCGTGTTTAGATTGCAGTTATTCCTGTTCTGATAGGTCAAATTTTAGGAGACACATGCTGACTCACATTGATGAAAAACCTTTGTCGTGTTCCGACTGCAGTTATTCATGTTCTAATAGGGGATATTTGAGGAGCCACATGTTGATTCACAGTGGAGAAAAACCTTTTTCCTGTTCTGAATGTAGTTATTCATGTTCCCGGAGGAGATATTTGGTGAGACATTTGTTGACTCACCGTGGAGAAAAACTGTATTCATGTCCTGACTGCAGTTATTCATGTTCTCATAAGAGTAGTTTAACGAGTCACATGCTGACTCACGGTGGAGAAAAACCTTTTTCGTGTTACGACTGCGGTTATTCATGTTATCAAAAGAGATATTTGATGACTCACATGCTGACACACAGTAGAAAAAAATGTTTTTCATGTTCCGATTGCGGTTATATATGTTCTAACAGGGGAAATTTGACGACACACATGCGGATTCACAGCGGAGAAAAACCTTTTTCTTGTTCCGACTGCGGTTATTCATGTTCTCAGAGTGGTAATTTTAGGAGGCACATGCTGATTCATAGTGGAGAAAAAGCTTATTCGTGTTCCGACTGCAATTACTCATGTTCTAAAAGAGTTTATTTGGCGAGACACGTCCTTTCTCACTGCGGAGAAAAACGTTTTTCATGTTCCGACTGCAGTTATTCATGTTCTCATTAGTTTGGCAAGACATACTCATAGTGTCTTTAAATAAATGGAAATAAAGGTTTTGGTTATTTTTTTCTTTTGTCAAATTATTTCTGTTTTGGTGTGTATACGATTTTGATGTTTTGCATTTCTGTGTACATCTGTAATTATGTTTAAAATGAATCTCGTTGAACTGGTTTAATTCTTGACACGATGTTAATAAAAATTATTACGCAAAATATCAATGGCTTATTATTAATTAGGTAAGTATTTAAATTCCTATTTAGCAATCTTGTGATTTCAAAGAAAATTTTAGTGATTTAAAATGGGAGTAAATTATTTACATACATTTTTGGAAGCGATGTCTATTGTTTGCAGAACTACTAGTTTTTTGATTATTGGCCTTGACTCGCCTTACCTGACCAATTTTACAAAAATTCGCCAAATGAAAACCTTTACTAAGATTTGAATTATATGCCTCACAATTCACTATAAACACAGTTATTGAATAACGTTTCAAAGTTTTCTTCGAGGACTTTTAACACTTATTTGGAAATTTATATTTTTTCTCAACAACTACCAATACAACAGGAGTAGGTAAATATTACTTAAGTTTTCGAACAGTTTTTCAGTTTCTAAATAAAGCACATTCAGGTATTTTTCAAAGTCGCCAACAAAACCTTTCTAAACTAAAAACAAAACTAAAACTTGTATTATTTTCTATCACTGAGTTAAATGTGTTTAGAACAACCGATCCGATTACTCAAACTTTTTACAATCCTATTCAAACCGATTTATCCGAGTAGACTCTAAAAGCAACACGAATGGGTTCCCTCCAAACTTTTTTTGTAGATACGACAAAATATATATTTTTATAAAACAAGGATTTTATTTAAGGAAATTTTTTCGTTCGAAATATGTCAGCAGATTAATCCAAAATAGAAATTTTACATTCTGAACACAAAACTGGTTTGTAATTAAGAGTGAATCTGCTTGCGAGTCCCCAGCTTTCACCCTCCGCCTGTCGCGCCGTTTTTTTAAAGCGAGGAGTCGTGCGGGGTCGCCAGGTACCCCAAAATTAAACATGATTTAATTTTCGTTATAGCATAAATTGTTTGTGTTATTTTAGCTGATTATAGTCAGGTTATAGGGGCTTAATCGATATAAAAAGAAATAATTAAAATTTTGAAATTTCTAATAAAAAAAGCTTAACAATCAGCAAGTAACATTTTTTATAATTTTGAATCATACTTATTTTAATAATAAACTTTTTAATAAAATCTAACCAATTTCTATCAAACTTATAACTATTTCAAATCGATACAGACTTATCGCTATTACAATAAGTAAAATTAAGAAAATTTTAAGAAACCCACGACACAAAATAGAGCTGATAACCTTGAAACGCCTGAACAAATTTTCACGAAATGTAGCTAAGAACCATCTCGATTACGTCAGCTTTCAAACAAAAAAAACTGCATCATAATCGGTCCATTCGTTTAGGAACTACGATGCCACAGACAGACAGACAGACAGATAGACAGACACGTCAAACTTATAACACCGCTCCTTGCATCGGGGGTTAAAAAAGAAATCAACAAAATACAATGAAAAAACATGTAAACTTTTCCTTTTCAAAGATGTCTTAGTTTTTTCTTAGGACGCAGTCAGTGCTTATAGTTTTTAATGAATCGGACAAATACTGCCCTTACAAAAATTACAAATTATAGATTTCAATTTTCTATCTGTTCGTCTTGGACAGTTAATACAGCGCTTTCTCATTGGAACAAGCTCATAATTATCAACAGGTGGCAGATCCTGAAGGGGAGGTGCAAACCAACCCTCTTTTGCACTGTGCAAATTCACATTTGTTTGCAAACTCTAAATAGTTGCTCGTGATTGTAAATGGCCATTGTTTTCTATGATTGGCCGTGTCCTGTATTATATGTGACCTGGTTGTTTCGTGACTATATTATATTGTCGTGTTCTAATTGTGGGTAGGGAATCTTTTTCCATTTGCAAATAGTCGTGTAAGTGCCTTCCTCTTGTCTTTTTTTCATGATATAAAAATTACGTGACGATAAATTCGCTAATGCAATATCATCCTCGTAACTGTTTGGTGGTTCTGATGGTTAAAGCTCGTCTTGAGGAAAATCATCATCGCATTTTTGCTCTGACTCTGTGTCGCGCTCACCAATTTTATCAGGGTAATCCACATTCTTGCCTTCATCCTCTTCACCACCAACTTCTTCAAGATTTTCCTCTTCTAACCATCTCAAAATTTGTTGATTTTGTTTCGTGTTCGTATGTATGTAATCAAAAATAATCTTAAACAAAAAAGAATTGTCAATCGTCCCGCAAGTTCTCTCAGAGCCTCACGCCGAAACACACGTCTGTATCTCACAGCGCACGTGATTTCTAGATTTTATTAACAAAACATATAAAATTAAAAAAAAATTTAATTGAAATTATTTATGTCCACATTTATGTAAAAATAAAGGCCGTGTTATGTTAAATTTTGCTTTTAAAAATTCTAATGCTGACGATGAACAGTCATCATCATCGTCCGTACTAAATATATTTGAAGAATGAATATCCGAAGGAATCATTGAATCGAAAACTTCTTTAGGATGTAGCGGTTTGGATTTCCCATCACTATCTCCAACCGATTGCACATCACTACTGCAGACCATGTGACCACAGAGTGAGCTCCTGCATCGCGGGCTCTTGAAGCGAATTAATTTATTTATGTATGCATGAAAGCTTCTGTCAGTTTTGTCACTGTCATTTGGCAGGTGGTTTGGTATATTTATGGTCATTTTCGAGATTCAGATGTTCGGTCTAATCAAAGTTTTTTTAATTTCTTTTGCTATTCTGACAATTGACGATTGTCATAGTTGTTTCTTGTAGTAATTGTTGAAATGAAGTGTGATTTTCATAATCTGTGCTTGAAAATGCGGCAGCTTATGGATTATTTGAAAAAAATGGTAAAATTGTATAAGCCCACCTCAAGGATAATTCGGAACGTTCGTGATGTTCAAATTCGATACATGGATAATACGGAATATTCCTTTTTTCGAATAGACAATCAAATATGACATTTGTCAGAAGTACCAATCATATAAAATAAATTCTCATCAAAATAAAAACAGAAAAGTACCTACTTCGATTTATTCCTGGGTAGAGATTAGCTGCGAAAGCTGGATGTCATCATAATTTAGATATACATCCCAGGTTTTGAATGGTTTGTTTGGCAAAGCAGGGTTTGTCTAACGGGTATGTGTAATTATTCTAATATCTTTGTTTCCATGTTCTTCTGTTCAAAATACGGGTTCAAGCTTGTCAATAATGCATTCACTTCATAACCCGAATAAAGTATTGTTTTATATGGCAATAATAATTTTTCTATGATTGGCAGCATTGATCGATGATTGATTGTATAGAAATGTAAACCGAAAAATGATGAAAATGCGAATGGCGTATGCCGCGCGAGTAGGGTTACCATCCGTCCGGATTAATCCGGACATGTCCGGACTTCTGGCCTTTTGTCCGGCCCTTTAATTTATCCGGATTTTTTGGTTTAGATGGAATATGAGTAATAAAACTTACATAAGTAATATCATGTAAGTCTTTAATCTTTATTAATTTCCCACTTATCTAAAAACAAAATATTAATCTTCTACAATCAAATCATAGAGATCAAACAATAAATTTTAATTGCAGTTGCAAACAATCAATAAAGTTCAAGTTCAAACATAAAATATCTTCTTCAAAACTTAACACTTGTTTTCGACAAATATATAAATTTTAATATTTTTCAGAGCCAGATACTTGACGGTGCAGCTCCCGTTCATTCAAAGTTTTCTTATAGAATTCTTCGCAGCTCATAGTTCTAAGGTTGTATTGAATCATCAACAACGATCAGGCCGAGGGTATCTATTACGCTCTTTTGTCCATTGTGCTCCCATTAGAGTAAACACTCTTTCTACACTTGCGTTTTGAGCTTGGATAGCAAAAATGTACTCGCAAATACTCAATACCACGTCCGTACCGTTATGAAGTTCGTACCTGATATTTGCATTATGTGATTAAAATGTCCGGACTTTTTCTGGACTGTCCGGCTTTTTGCCAGGACTTTTCAATTTTCTAAATGGTAACCCCGCGAGTGAAATAATTTTAACAAAATATAAATGTAACATGCATACTTTATGCAAAGTTTTTCGTCTCCCCCGACGTAAATACTCACTTTTCATGATAGTAAAGCTAAATCTAACTGTTTGAATAAGAAATATTGCGTATTAACCAGTAAGCGGAGTAAGACATAAATAATAAAAAAATATTTTACAATATTTATTTATTTATTTCAAAAACATACGGCACAACATGTGCCATTAACATAAATTATATTATATATGTATTATAAAACAATAACAAAACGAAAGTAACAACATAAATTGAAGTTAAATATAAAAACTAAAGGTAAAAAAAGGAGTTGAGGTAGTAAGCAGTAAGTAAAAAGTAAGATAGATAAATGAAAGTATAAAGTAAAAGCATAAAATTATAAAATATAAAGTATAATGAAAAGTTACAGATTGAGATAGAAAGTTTAAAGGTAGGAAATAAAAAGTGTAAAGTTATAAATATAAAAAAAAGTGTAACAAGTAAAGAGTAAGAAATGCTCTTAGGAGACAAAAATTGAAGATAATATAAATTTACCAAATATAAAAGGTATCACTGATTATGATATGTTTCTAATCATAGATATTGGGAACGCTCATACAATTGCGTATACATACATCTGTTTACAAAGTTAATTACATACATCTGTTTACAAAGGTAGGACTTGATTAATGATTATATTATGATTACGTCGTAGTAATAGCAGACAAATTCTGTTTTATGCATCTTTTGTATGATGACAGACTTCCGGCATTATCGATATGAGCAAATTCATTACCTAAAGAGTGTAGACGATGTATTATTAAATTTTGTTCAGCATTACTGACAGTATTGTTGCAATAATAAGGTGTTTTGAGTCGAGTTATTCTACTAGGTACGTGATAATTCACCAGCGAAACTAGTTCAGGGGAGTCAAACCAGTTATTATTTATTTTAAATAAAAAAATAAGATCATTAAATATTCTTCTATCTTTTAACGATAACAGTCGCATTTTTCGTAGTAGAGAATCATAGTTTATTTCGTCCGCGGGAATTCCTAACTTAAAATTTAATGATCTAAGAAATTTGCGTTGGATTCTTTCAATGGACATTTCATGACTTTTTTAAAAAGGGTTCCATAAGGGGGAATTATATTCCAAATGACTTCTAACTAGAGTCGTATAAAGTATTTTAAATGTGTTGATGTTTTTGAAATCCTTAGATATTCTTATAATGAAGCCCAACATTTTCATTGGTTTACTAGTTATAATATTAATGTGATTATTAAATGATAGTTTCGTATCAAAGATTATACCGAGGTCCCTTATTTCAGATACTGACAATAAACTCTGGTTGTTGAGTGAATTACTGTATTTTATAGGGTTTTTTATTCTAAAGAAACTCATGATTTGACATTTTTTAATATTAAGTGTAAGCTTGTTTATGGTACACCATTCTGCGAATTTAAAAAAATTGGATTGTAGGGACAAGCAGTCGTACATATTTTTTATGATTTTATATATTTTCATGTCATCAGCAAATAATAATACATTAACATCAGAAAATACGGAAACGACATCGTTTATAAACAGAATAAACAATATTGGACCAAGGTGCGAACCCTGAGGCACGCCACTAGTGGCTTCAAATTCGTAAGACAAGTGATCTTTGATAGAGACAGTTAGTAAACGTTTTGATAAATAATCTTTAATCCAGTATAATAAGTTGCCACTTATACCAAGTTTTGACAATTTATTTAGAAGAATTTTATGGCACACCTTATCAAAAGCCTTACTAAAATCTGTATATATTGAGTCAACTTGTTCTCTATTAGCAAGGGCACCTGAAATAAAACTTTCGTACAATGTAAGGTTAGTTAATATAGATCGTCCAGAGACAAAACCATGTTGAAATGATGAGATATTAAATTTTATACACGAAGAAATTTTTTGAAGAATTAACTTTTCAAAAATTTTCGGTATCGACGATTGTATACATATAGGTCTGTAATTTTCAACTAGAGACTTGTCTCCGCTTTTAAATATTGGAATGAGAAAGCTGTTTTTCCATATTTGCGGGAACTTGCCTGTTAAAAGTGATTGATTAAATAGGTACAGTGGGTAAGAGACACTACCCCCTCTCCTACCACAGGAATAAATATTGATAGCCTCGTGTGAAAGGACAAAAGATAAGCGCTCGCGAATCAACAGATATCTGCTCGCAGATTTATAGCGTAATGTGAACTAAGCAAAAACCAAAACTGTATAAAATAACAGGCGTCCATTTTTTTAATAAAACACATGAAAAAAAAATCGTCTAAAGCCCGTTGTCAAATTAGAGAATCCAATTTTTGACGTCTGGTTTGAGAACCGTTTTATGGATGTGTGTTTCGAAAGCATTGATTAAAATAATCACAAATTATAGAAATAAGTGAACCTGGGTATTTCGATATTCTGTCTAATATGTAATGGCGGATCAAATATACGATTGTTTCACTTTATTGAGATAAAGGGGATATAGAGGAAGACAGCGTCAGGTTACTGTAATCTAACTAATGATGACGATTGTCTTCTCTTAAATTTTCGTCAATAAAATCCTTATTTTCAAATATTTAATAACCGTACACATCATTGTTTTTAAAGAATAGTCCACATTCCATAGCCTTTCCACGGTCTTGCCATGGATCTACTAAGCCCAGAGAGTGTTTCCATCAAGACGGAACCAGGGCCCCAGGAAGAAGGTGAACGTGAAATTTCGTATGCGGATATGGATGCTGACCTCCCAGATGTAAAGAAGGAATTTCTTCAGTATGAGGAGGGTACTCAAAAAGCCAGTAAGTTGTATTATTACGGTAGTTAAACCTGAACTGTTGCTCAGGCAGGACATTATATGTTTGTCCGTGATGTCTTCTTGAAACTACCAAACTACACCAAATATAAATATTTAATTTACCTTATTTAGGATGTAAATGAATGGCGTTATTATGTGTTAAAAACAAATTTAATACTCCTGAAAACAAAATTTACTTGGCTATACAAAACTTGGAACAGAATGTGCTCAAGAGTAAAAAAAAAATTCTTTTCTCCTCTTTTTCCTTCTTGAAGCATCGTTTCTGAAGTGGACATCTGGGGTCATGTAAAAATGTAACAATGCGTTAAAAACACAAAATATATTGATAAAAACCTAATTTACCTGGCCATACAAAATTTCGTACAGAATGTGCTCAAAGGTAAAAAATTTTCTTTCCTTTTTTTTCCTTCTTGAAGCATCGTTCCTGAAGCGGACATCTGGTATTATTCATGTATCCTAAATTAACCCTAAAGCCTGTTAACCAAATTCTCTCTTTCGCATGGTAAATCAACATATTTTGAAAAATATATAAGTTTCTGTTTTTACTCTCTCGGTGAGGAACGACTGTAATTTCGAATATGATAAGCTCTACGTCTGGTATGTTTTTCTAGGTAATGTGGAGACTGTTAGCTTCAAGGTAGAACCAGGACCCCGAGATGAAGAAGGAGAGGAAATTCCTTACATGGAAATTGACATAGAGCTGCCGGATATTAAAAAGGAATGCTTAAAACGCTTTCAAATATTAACGCAGACACCAGGTAAATAATGATTTGTGCTTTCTATGTCTTACATTTTTTTGAATTTGCAGTGCTTAAACTTATATCGTTATCCGTATTATTTTTCAGACCCATTGACAGATCTGCTTCGCAGTGCAGAAGAACCTTTTTCATGTTCTGACTGCAAATATTCATGTTCTCGAAAAGAAGATTTGGCGATACACAAGCTAATTCACAGTGTAGATAAACCTTATTCAAATCCCGACTGTGGTTATGCATCTGCTTACAAGAGCTATTTGACGACACACATTACGACTCACAGTGGAAAAAAACTTTATTCGTGTACCGATTGCAGTTATTCGTGTTCTCGCAAGAATAGTTTGACGAGACACTTGCGTATTCACGGTATCGGCTTACTTACTCAAGGAAAACCTTTTTCATGTTCTTACTGCAGTTATTCATGTTCTCGGAGGGGAAATTTGAGAACACACATGCTGACCCACAGTGGAGAAAAACCTTTTTCCTGTTCCCATTGCAGTTATTCATGTTCTCATAAGAGTAATCTGACGACGCACATGCTCACTCACAGTGGAGAAAAACCTTTTTCGTGTTCCTATTGCAGTTATGCATCTACTAACAGGGGTAATTTGACGACCCACGTCCGGACTCACAGTGCAGAAAAACCTTTTTCGTGTTCTGACTGCAATTATTCATTTTCTGTAAAAAGTAATTTGGCAAGACATGTGCTTACTCACTGCGGAGAAAAACCTTTTTCATGTTCCGTCGGCAGTTATTCATTTTCTAAAAGGGAAACTTTGACGTCACACATGCGGACTCACAGTGGAGAAAAACTTTTTTTGTGTTCCGCCTGCAATTATGCATGTTCTCGAAAGAGTTATTTGACAAGACACACGTCTACTCACAGCGGGGAAAAGCGTTTTTTTTGTTCCGATAGCATTTATTAATGTTCTCAAAAGAGTAGTTTGGCGAGACATGTTTATTCACAGTGAGGAAAAACCTTTTTCTGCTCCGAGTGAGTTTTTTACTTCACTTAAACCTACGTTGATAAGACACATTCGGTTCTATTTATAGAACACGCTTGCTCAAAACAAGTGATAATGTTTTACGATAATTATTTCTGTGCTAATGTGTACTCGATATTGAAGTTTTGCATTTTTGGGTACACCTTTAATTATTTTTAGAGTGAAACTTGTTGAACTGGTATAATTCTTGACTTGATGAAAAATAAATGGCTTATTATCAAGTAGGTAAGTATTTAAAATCCAAACTATCAATCTTAGGATTTCAAAGAAAATTTTGTTTTTATTTTAAATGAGAGTTAATTGTAAACATGCATTGTTGGACGCGATGTTTGTAAACACGTGTTTGAAAATCTCAAAACAACTACTGATACAACGGGGGTAGGTACATATTATTATAGTGTTTAAGTTTTAGTGCAGTTGTTATATCTAATCAAACGCATTCAGGTTATTTTCAAAGTTGCCGACAATTTTTTTCTACTTTTATAAAAATATAAAAAAACTTGGCTTCCTTTCTTTTATTGAGTTTGAATTTTTTTAGAACAACCGATCTGATTGCTCAAACTTTTGACAATCGTTTCAAACCGATTTATCCGAGCAGACTCTTAAAGAAACGAGTGAAGATTCTTTCGAAACTTGTGTTTAAGATACGACAAAGAAATTTATTTTTATAATATATTTAATGTTTCTTTAGCTTTGTACTGATAACATTACATATCATACTAATTCTTTATTCTGCACATAGATGGCATTGAATTAAGTGATGGGAGGCTGTGTTTGTGTGCAGAACTGCTGTGTGCGAATCTACGTTTTCAACATTGACTGCAATCGCCAATCAATAGGCCTCGGAGGCTGTCGATGGGTCGCGAAAGAATGGCAGGTATGGTGTTTCTAGCCTTTGAAAAGAAAAGAACTAAGTCAGTTGATCGAAATGAAGAACTTCGTATTTTTAATGATATGTCCAATCGAAGAATTCGATTGTTTTAAGAAAGGACTTTTTATTATTTTAAATTTTGTTTTTATTTTGTAATTTCAAATTATGTTCGGTACCTAATATAAACCTTAATAAATGAAAAGCCATTGATGCTGCAGTAACTTTTCTGAAGTTAATCGTTAGCAATGATCAATAATTACCTTGTGTACAAATACTTATCATCTACCTGGCGAAAGAAAACAAGGTAATCTGGCACATAAATATTATGTGACTAGTGCAGTTCTTGCCTATTTCGGTATTTTGTCTATGGTGTTTTTTTTTGGAGACTTGCAATTTTTGGACCAGAGAAATTGTTTTTTGTTTATGGACACTTCCTCCCGGGCAGCTTTTTGGGCGAGCTGCTTGTGAATTAGTCACTCATCATGGAGGTGTTTGAATTTTGATTAAATCATGTGAATCGAGTTTTGCTTTATCTTGAAAAGGCGCGGGGTGCTTTTTTTGTAACACGAGTAGTTCGTGTGCATTATTATTTGTAGTGGAGGATTTGTGAATCCCACTTTTTCCTGTATTGGCATTTGGCCATTTTTGTGGAAATCTTTGGACATTGAATTGAGAAGCGATTGGTCCTCATTGTGGCTGGAGTGATATTCCTTTGTGACCCCGCGTCGCGAAATCTCGGTTTGTTGAGGATTCTTCCGTAATCCGTGGGTCTGGGAGATCGGTTGGGCCACGTGCTTTTCGGCTGGAGATGATTGAGACAGCCTGAGGCTGGAGTCGTTCCTTGGAGGTGCAGCGGCCCTCTTGCCAAATTGAAGGAATACCTAGGCTCCCTGGATTCCACGCCGTTCCCGGTTGATGAGGCCGGAAGTCCTGTCCAGGGACCGTTTCTCCCTACGAATCCAAGTCTTCGGTCGTCATCCTTTGTTTCCCTACCATACTCGGTTTTGTGTAGATAGTTTAGTGTGTCCAGGAGTCCATCCGGTATGTTGTCCGTCTGTTTTGTTTTCCTAACCTTATTTTGGTATAAATTTACACTCCTATGTTAGTTTGTTTTGATGGCAAAAATATAGTTTTCTAAAGTTATTTTTTTTTATTTCACTGATTACCTACCTACATGACAGAAAACTAGCCCCATAAACCTGAGCTGTGGTCTCTGCCCTGCCGTATAATTTACATACTGAATATATTTCCATTTCAAATCCTTTATCATTGTTAAATAACTAAATGTTTTGATCATCCAATTAAGTATTGCCTCACACATGTACGACGAAAATCAATTCACCAGATCAAATAAAGTTAAATTTTTATTTGCGCCCTACCTGTAATTACCGCTGCCCTATCTTAAATTCAACTCTGGCTACGGCCCTGACTCCGCCCAGGACGCTCCGCTCCGCCATCGGAGTGGGTCCCGAACCGACCGGGAAACCAACTCCCAATCAGGGATCACAGAATCACTGCCAAAACACCGTCCAGGAAGCTATACTCCGCCCTGCGTAGTGACCATTGAGACTCCGATGAGAATCACCGCTTCCGTCCGCCGGGACGCTGGCCTTCCTTGCCCATCGGAGTGGATTCCAAACGACCGCCAAACTGCGCAAACTTCCGCTCATGAATTTGTGCTAAAATTCAACTTGCACAATTTTTGAACCGTGTATTTTACTAAATTAACAGTTGAAGTGATCAGACTTTGTACAATTAAGGACTTTTACGTAGGATTACAGCAGACATTCTAATTTGAAAAACTAATTATTTAAGTATCTAGTTATAAGGCTAAGTTACTAGATTAACAATTAACAACTACTGCCTTTTTGTATTATAAGAAAAAATGTGTATTTTTTTCCCAGTAGCTTTTTTAATTGTTCCCTCCTTAATTTTAAGTTCATAGTTTAAATTTTGAACTCGCCATAAGGCGCGGGCATATCAACAAGATCTTTACTTCAAACAGAGAGTTGCCGTTGGAGAAGAAATAATATTTTCGGATAATAAATCTATCTACTGAATCGTCGAAAAGTGGCAACACCTCGAAGAAAACCATAGATGGCAATCATGAAAGCGGGGGGGGGTATAACTTCGAGCCTATTTTGTGGCCGAATCAAAAGATGCGCAATATCTATGGCTTGTGTAACGTCATAGTAATGATTACCAATAGGAACCTTTCAAATTTCATAGAAAAACTGTTGAGAACTGATTGCGATGTTTGTGGTCACTATGAACGTCAAATGGCAAATGGCATTTCATAACCTTCGAACGCCGACGTAAATATTTGTGAAAATGATTCCTATTTTATAGAATCCTATGTATTCGAGGCCACAAGTGGTGTCCCGCAAGGGTCCCACCTCGGCCCAATATTCTTAATATTCATTAATGACATTGTAAATATATTTAAAGATGTACAAGTCCTACTTTTTGCAGATGATCTAAAATTGTTTAAAAGAATACGGAATATACATGATTGCCTAATTTTACAAGCTAATATAGATGAACTTTTTAAATGGTGCGAACAAAATATGTTATTTTTGAACATTGAGAAATTTCAAGTAATACGATTTTCCAGAACTCATGCTCAAATCTTACATGAATATAATTTAAATAATGTTAAATTAACACCAGTATCACAAATTCGGAGTTATATTCGATTCAAACTTAACTTTCACAGCACATATAGATGAAATAACTAATAAGGCTTTAAAGATGCTTGGCTTCCTTTGTAGAACCTTAACTAATTTTAAGTCCTTGGATTGCATGAAAACACTCTATATTTCATTAGTTAGAAATCAAGTGGAATATAATTCACCTATTTGGTCCCCTTTCTATAAAATACACTCTAACAAAATAGAACGGGTTCAACACAAATTTCTTAGGTACTTAAATTTCAAGCTCAAAATCCCAATAGAAAACATTAATTATTTAAGTTTGATGAATCGACTTAATTTAATTACGCTATCCGACAGAAGAATAATTTCAGACCTAATTTTATTATACAGAGTCATGAACAACCTAATTGACAGCCCTGCCATTGTTACTACTATTAAACTCCATGTACCGATAAGGAATACTAGACAAAATATTACATTCTTTTGCAACACATACATAACCAACTATCTATCACACTCACTTACCAATAGGATGCATGATTTAGGCAACAAGTTTGGTGATATTGTAGATATATTCGCTGATTCCCTTTATAATCTAAAATGCAATTTAAACCAACACTTTGTGGAATCCTACAAATTATTGTAACGTGGGTATAATATATTTAACGATTTGATGTGTTATTGTAATGTTTTATATTATATTTTATTCTATGTTATTGTCAAATGTTATATTGTTTCAAATATTTCACGGTTTTACGCTATATTTTTCAAAAACTACCTGTATATTTTTAAAATGTTTTCATTTTTATAATCTATGTAAAAGCCCCTATGGGCGTATAACAACAATAAATAAATAAATAAATTACGGTGTCGAAGGCTGTGAAGATATTGATTCAATTCGACATAAGTTACCGACCTACTTAAGGAGAGTCCCGGAGCCCGTCAGCAGCAATTCGATCGCTAAAAGCATCCCGGGTAAGCTTCGTTTGGTAGTCGATGTTTTGTACTTTTTGTTTTGAATAATGTGATAATTGACCTGCAATATTGTTTTTCATTTTTTTATTGTTTTTCTAGGTAAAGATTGATAATCAATACTAGAATGAAATATCAATGATACAAGGTGGACTTCAACGCCATCCTCAAGTTGGGGCCAAGGAATTCTTCATGGATGAGAAGAACTGAGACACGTGAAGAAACGGTCAAAAATCAGCTGCTTTCTGCTTTCGAAGTGGAGAGCTTTACCTTCGACGAGGACAAAACCAACGACCTCGAAGAAGAGGCAGATGTCGAAATGAGATATTGGGTATGTTTATAGGTGCATTATAATAATAATATTTGGATGATTTGTACAGCACCGTTTTTGTAAAAAAAATCACCTCTGGAGTGCTGGTGTATGGCAGTGAGGCATGGAACTGGCAGAGGAAGGATGAAAGTAGACTGAATGCCATAGAAATGAGATCCCTGAGGCCTCTGTGTGATAAAACCATGTACGATCGTGTGAAAAACGTGAAGATCCGCCAAGAATACAAGGCTGATGTAAGCGCAATGAATAATATTAAGAAAGGGACGCTCAGATGGTTTGGCCATGTAGAGCGAATGAATGAGGAAAGGAGTAAGGAGAATATGAATGGTAAAAGAAGTCGGGGACGTCCGAGGAAGACATGGCATAACCAAGTGAATCAGATACTTGCGTCGGGCCATGTCAAGAGTCAGAATAATAGAAGAGCATGAATGTGAACGAGGGAAGGAGTGTGTGCCAAGATTGAGTTGTTTGGTGGTTAGTTAGTCAGTTAACTGGACTACCTTTTTACACGGTGCAATTTAGGTTTTTGTTTTGAATAATGAGATCATTGGTTTTTTTTTTAAAATAAAACATACAACGAAGTTGCATTCCCATGAGTTATCAAAACTCATTAAGGGATCGCCAATTGGTACATTTGAAAAGATAAACCCAAACCAACCCAATATGCAGACACAATAAATGAAGAAAAATTGTACAAAACATTTTACAGAAGCAACACACAGACACAAACATATGAAGAATCACTTTACAAATATTTCACAGAAACATGTCTTATAAAATTTTATGAATAATATTATAACCACTCATTTGATTTATGTACTGTTGGTGTCACAAAGTAAATAAAGTATCCTCCATGATGGACTACAGAAATGCAAAAAAAATACACAGACCTAATACAAGATGTTTACTTAAAAAAATACATGATAAGATTTAAAAAAAGATATAAACTGCACCCATGAACAGAGTTTGTACCTACTTATGACTCGTTTTCCAAATAACATTTTAAAAAATAGGATTTCAATATATCGTTTCGAGATTCGAAATATTGTGGTTTTCTAAGTAAAGAAGTAGTCCATTTCAACTTTCATTGGGCCAATCTCAACTCTAACACCCAGAAAGAGGAGAATGCAGTTGTTAATGACGGGAACCAGACGTCAATTGAGATGCGCCCAACGAAACAATGCAACAGAACGCCTCGCTATGAGTATTGAAGATTTTCTTTCCCGCTCTTTCTGAATGCATATATTTAAAGTATGCTGAATATATGATGAAAGGGTTGTCCTTATTTATCTTACTTGTCTAGTTCTTTTTTATTATGTATTCGACATCACAATGAACATCTTTTTTTTTGGAAATCAGCAATTATCTTAAAAAGACTGCTTTGTAATGAATATCTTTCAACATCTTTGAATTTTGTTTTATATTCTTGTGTGAATGTATACAGGTATATATACAAATAAAGATACATAAATAAATACATAAGTTAATAAAAACTTCTAACGTTTTATTTTTAAAATAATTTTTAGGCTAATGAATTGGGTAGGGATTTATATTGTCTATGGTAGTACCTTGTATTAAACTTTCCTTTATCCTTGTCGATGGTTTGTGACGTCATACTGTATTTACTAAGTAAGTACTGTAGTAGTTTATGGTCAAATAGTGTTGAAGCAGAGTGCACACAAAAAGCCCGAAGATATCGATCTAGGTATTAGTTCATTTATGCATGAAAGCTTCTGCCACTGTCATTTGCGAGATTCAGATGTTCGGTCGTTATCTAATCGAAGTTTTTGTTTAACTTTTTGCTATTTTGACAAAGTTTTTGAACCCTGTGCCTGATCCAAAGGTTTCCTCTATACAAATTGATAAAAATGTTTTACAATGTGAAGTTAACACAAACAGATATTCCTTATTCTGAGAGTTAAAAGTGTGTCTGTCAAGTTCTCTTGTATTATTTCCTCAGTACAGAATCAAAACAGGCTCAAATCATCAAACATACTAGCATTTATTTTAAAATTCCTAACCCTTCCACGGTCTTGCCATGGATCTAGTAAGCCCAGAGTTTGTTTCCACCAAGACGGAACCAGGGTCCCAGGTAGAAGATGCAGGTGAAATGCCCTATACGGAAATGGATGTTGACCTCCCAGATGTAAAGAAGGAATGTGTTCAGTATACGGAGAGTGCTCAAAAAGCCAGTAAGTTGCATTATTGCAAATATTTAAAATGTGGAATGTAAAATTTTGATTTTCAGAAACCTTGTCCGTTTTGAATTGTTGCTCAGGCAGGACATTATAAGTTTGTATTCTCTTGCCGTACTTTGGTATTTGTCTTAAAATGTAAATTAATTAGGGAACTACAAAACTACAGCAAATTATATTACCTTATTTGGGATTACATTATTACACGTTATAAACACATAATAATGACTAAAACATTTCCCTGGCTGTAGTGTTCTGTTATTCTCTAACACCCTTGGATGGAGATAACTTCTTAAATAATAAACTCTGGTTCGTTATCTGCGATTTATTTATACTTCGCGTATACAATTGGGACTACGGTAGTCAACCTAACTAGGAGCTGGCTAAAATGATTCTAGCGAGTGAACATTGAAAACACAGCCTCTGAGCTGTCCTGACCCCCTACGTCTAACTACGGGGAACTAAAGCACTACGGCTTGCCATCTAGCAGATTCTACCGAGAGTTGATGTCACCGCCATATGTCTCTACCAGGCGGAAGCATTACGATGCACCACACTGGCTAAACAAAATTTCGTACAGAATGTGCTCAAGAGTAAAAACTTTTTCTTTCCTTCTTGAAGCATCGTTTCCGAAGCGGACATCTGGCGTCCTTCATATTTCCTAAATTAACTCTAAAGCCTGTTAACTAAATTCTCTTGTTTACATGGTTAATCAACGGTATCTGAATACGTATTTTTTTAATCAAAAAAGGGCCTCCTGTGTGGAGTTAATGTAAAAAAAAGTTTATTTTTAGATCTCTCTCGGTAAGGAACGACTGTAATTTCAGATATAACGCTCTTCATCTGGGCATATCTAACGAATTATTGTTTGTTTTTTCTAGATAGCCGTAAAGTAGAGACTGTTAGCTTCGAGAAAGAACCAGGACCCCGAGATGAAGATGAAGAGGGAATTGCTTATATGGAAATTGACACAAAGCTGCCGGAAGTTAAAAATGAATGCCTTAAAGGTGTTCAAAGATTTACGCAGACAACATGTAAATAACGATTCATGCTTTCTATTTTGAACATTTTTTTTAAATTTACAGTGCTTACACTTAAATCTTTATTCGTGTTATTTTTCAGATTCATTAACGGATCTGCCTCGCACTGGAAAAAAACCTTTTTCATGTTCTGACTGCAAATATTCATGTTTTCTAAAGAAAGATTTGGCGAGACACATGCTGACTCACAGTGGAGAAAAACCTTTTCTATGTTTAGTCTGCAGTTATTCGTGTTCTCGTAAGAGTAATTTAACGACACACATGTTTACTCATAGTCAAGAAAAACCTTTTTCGTGTTCCGACTGCAGTTATTCATGTTCTCAAAAAGGAATTTTGACTAAACACATGCTAATTCACAGCGGACAAAAACCTTTTTCATGTTCCGAGTGTAGTTATTCATGTTCTCGTAAGAGTAGTTTGACGGAACACATGTTTTCTCATAGTGGAGAAATTCCGTTTTCGTGTTCCGATTGCAGTTATTCATGTTCTTATAAGAGAAGTTTTACAAGACACATGCTAACTCACAGTGGAGAAAAACCTTTTTCATGTCCCATTTGCAGTTTTTCATGTTCAGAGAGTGGAAATTTGAGGAAGCATGTGCTGACTCACAGTGGAGAAAAACCTTTTTCGTGTTCCGACTGCAGTTATTCATGTTCTCGGAAGAGCAGTTTGACGAGACACATGCTAACGCACAGTAGAAAAAAACCTTTTCCGTGTTCTGACTGCAATTATTCATGTTCTGTAAAGAGTAATTTGGCGAGACATGTGCTTACTCACTGCGGAGAAAAATGTTTTTCATGTTCCGACTGCGGTTATTCATGTTCTCAAAAGAGTAGTTTGGCGAGACACGTGCTTTCTCACAATGAAGAAAAACCTTTTTCTTCTCCGAATGTTAGTATTTAACTGCTATTAAGCCTACCTTAATAAGACACATTCGGATCTATTTGTAAAACATGTTTGCTCGATACAAGCGATAATGAATCTTAAATCTGACGTTTCACCAGGTGAAGTTTTCTAAATTAGTGTCTTTAAAAAAATGGAAATAAAGGTGTTGGTTCTTTTTTCTTTTGTCAAATTATTTCTGTTTTGAAGTATATGCTGATACCTGATTTTCAGGTTTTGCATCATTTTTTACATCTGTAATTATTTTTATAATAAAATATGTTGAATTGGTTTGATTCTTGACACGATGTTTATAAAAAATTACTTAAAATATCAACGGAAATAAGTTATTGATATGTATAAAAGCAATGGGCCAATAAGAGCACTATTAAAGATTTTATCATATCTTGTATGAATACTCATTATCTTATGATACTCCTCTTTTTTATTAATTTTTATTTCTCTGAATTCTTTAACTATATTTTTCCTTCTTTGCTATGTTTCATTACTTTCGATTTTTATTTGTACTCTTATTTTTACCTTTGTTTCCAATTTTTTTTCCGTTATTTTTCCAAATTCTACATTTGATGTATACAATATTATGATATAATAAGAATAATGGGAACCCACTTAGGCGCAGCCTGTGCGTGGGTAATATAGTTTAATATATTTTATTTTTATACCTAGAAAGAACAAACAATGGGCATATAAAGCAAAAACGTGATTAAAATTTGTCTTAACAGCTGTGCACAAAATGAGCATACAACAGTGCAACAGTAAGTGTATAGTGTAATATTAAGTGTAATAGTAATTATACATTAAATTTAGTAGTGTAATAATTATGTTATAGTGTAACAAAAGTGTCTAGTGTAATAATAAGTGTACTGTTTATGAAAAAACATAAAGTGATACAAATTAAACAAACAACTTTTCAATATCTACTGTTAATTTGCAGACACACTATCAGATTCTCCAACTCCCTTGGATGGAGATTACTTCGTGCAATAAAAGAGTCTGGTTCTTTATCTGGTTTTATTTATAGTTCGCGTATACAAATGGGACTACGTTAGTCAACCTAACTAAGAGCTGGCTAAAATGGTTCTGCCCAGTGATCATCGAAACACCGCCTCCGAGCTGTCCTGACCACCTGTCGGAGAGCTAAAACACTACGGCTTGCCGTCTAGCGGATTCTACCGATAGCTGATGTCACCGTCATCTTTCTCTACAGGGCGGAAGCTTTACGATACACTACATCAAGCCACGACTTCAATTCCTTTGTGTATTGAAGAAGTTTAGTTATTACTTGAATATTTTTCGGTAGAAGATTGAATGTACGAGGTCCTATGAAACTGCCGTGAGTCTGCTTTTGTTTGGTATTCGTTTGGGGGTTATAAAAGACGTTATTATTTAAAATGTTATTTTATGTACTTATACTCTGTATGGGATTGCACTCACCTCCCCACATCTTGAAATAAAGACCATTATTGTTATTATTAGGTAGGTAAGTATTTAAATTCTTAACTAGCAATCTTGCGATTACAAAGAAAGTTTTGGTTTTGATTTAAAATGAGAGCAAATTATAAACATACATTGTTGGACGCAATGTCTACTGTTTACAGAACTACTAGTTTTATTAATAGGAAATAATAATTTTATATTAGTTTATGATTAATGGCCTGGACTTGCCTGAGCTAACGAATTTTACAAAAATCTACAATTTGAAAACCTTAAATAAGATTTGAATTAAACCTTCCAATTCATTATAAAAACAGTAAACAACTTACGTTTTAAAGTTTTCCTGGAGGACTTTTGTCAGTAAACACGTGTTTGAAAATTTAAAACTTTTCTCAACAACTGCCGATACGTCAGAGGTAGGTACATATTATTTTTGTATTCAAGTTTAAATACCTACAATTTGTTTTTTAATCACGCACATTCCGGTTACTTTCTAAGTCGTCAATAAAACGTTTCCAAAATTAAAAAGTTTCAAAATTTTCTCGGAGGACTTTTGTCAGTAAGCACGTGATTGAACATCTTTAAACCACCGGTACAACAGGGGTAGGTAAATATTACTTAAGTTTTTGTACCTACAGTTTTTGTTTCTATATTTCAGATTACTTTCAAAATCGCCAACAAAACTTTTTTAAATTAAATAAAAAAAACTTTTATTTCCGAAGTAAAATTTATTTAGAAAAACTGATTTAATTATTCAAATTTTTTACAATTTGATTTATCCCAGCAGAACTCTAAAGGAAACGAATTTAGGTTCTTTCCAAACTTGTGTTGTAGAAACGCCAAAATAATTTGTTTTCACAAGATATTTAATGTTTCTTTAACTTTGTATTGATAAAATTTTTCAATTTTGACATTGCGAGGATGAGAGAGTCGGGCAGATCACAATAATTGCACTTAACCACTCCGACCCATAAGCGTGTTTACACGCCAATGTAACAACAATTCCTCGTAATTGTCAAACTATTTCCCTAAAAAAATTAACCCTGCCGCCTGCCGCACCGCACCCATCGTATAACGGTAGTCTTTGGTGTTATTTAAATCTCCCATAACTTCTTAAATACGTTTAATATTAAATAAATATTTTAGGTAAGTACCTATTCCCAAAACACATACTTTAGTAACGATTAAAAATATTTTTCAAATTGCACTGGTTCTGTATAAAATTTATTTCAATAAATATCCACACATTTCAATGTTAGGTTACAACTGCAAATTTCGACTTTCTTTGGGATAAATAGGGGAAAAAATATCTTTTATCATTTAAAATTCGTTAACCTATATTCAACAGGAATTTTTATTTTAGTCGTTAGTCAGGGAGAGATGTAACATAAAACATTAGAATTGAATTATTTTCTTTGCGGTCTACTTGCCTAAGTTAATGTATGTTTAATCGATTCTCATAAAAACTTAAGACATTAAAACTTAATATAGTGCTATATGGCCCACAAATTAACCTGTATTTTACCGTTAATCTCGTATTTGTAGAATTGATTTAAAAAAAAAAAAACATTTTAAAAATCGAAAAATTTATAACCGTGCGAATCCTGCGTGTTTGTTACTTTGAAAATCCGTGAGAGGTACTTATTCGAGTCAACATAGAATATTTTCGATTTCTATATGTTGTTTGTAGTATACTTGATAATGAATAGTAGGTACATATCTATGAAAAGGGCATTTAATTTTAACATTTAACAGCTGATCAGAAATTCTGCATGAAAAATATTTTAAAAATTTATTTTTAACATCGTTCTAAAATAGTCAACAAAGTTCGGATTTGCGACATCTTTGGTCATAATATAAAAATCATTTCAAAAGCTTCGTTTTGAAATAAATGGCTTGCCATTGAAATGTTTAACATAATAATTTTAGGAAATGTGTTTGGATTGGTGACTTGTGTATTTAATCTTTTATACATTGATACATTTTATACATTGATTGACGGCTTGCAGCCTTTCCTATTACTGTAGCTGCGATCGTGTGTAAGGAGAATTTTGCCAATAATAATTCAGGTTTATTCGGTCAAATTTATTTAAAATAAAACTTTCTACAAAATTAAACTTGTCGCGACTGGAGCACACTGGAGGAAACGTATAAAATGGCTAAAGCCGAAGAACGTGAGCAACGGAATAATTTTGCAAACTCATGCACCCGGCTGGAAAGCGACACCCGGGGATACCAGTCTGTCGGTAAAATTTTGTTCTTAATAATTTTAAGGTTGTTCCGCCATATAATTATAAAAAATAATAATAATGTTTTAATTCCAAGATGTGGGGAGGATAATGCAATCCCACACGTCCCATATAATTATACAAGTTTATATAATTATTCATTTTTTAATACAACAGATTTTTAAAATAAAGAACAAAGTAGGTTCTTAGAATAGGAAAAAACAAAATTTTTTTTTTTTTTTTTAAAAACAAATAAATAATCAATTCTATGTAGGGCGTGGTCTGGGGTGATCTCGGGCCCAGCGCTCTCACTCAGGAGTGGGGTTTGGTGCTGGAACGCTGCGGTCACCAGTGTAATGTCGGAAGCCATAAGCCGCATCCTGGCTCCAGTGACCCTTAGGGCTTGACTCAAGTGGCTTAGTGACCCGATATCTCATCAGACCGGCGAATCCGTGCAACCCTACTTCAGTGACATTGTCGATGCACTGCTATATCTTCTGAATCCAAATATAATTCTGCATGCATCATTATATTGGATCCGGAGTCGTTTCATCGAGGTGGTTCGGTAGTTACACCATGTTTCACATGTGTATACAGACTAGTGCAAAATGCATTGAACAATGTTTTTGTTCCATGGTTACTGCATTGGAAAAATCTTCGGGCAATCATATTGGACAATACACTGATACTTTTCCTCTGTTGTTCAATATCACCATCATCCAAGAGGTCTTCAGTGATAATAAGTGACCCAATTATTTTACATTCGTTGATGTGCTTATGTTTTCCTCATTGAATTGTACGGGGGTGCATCTTCTCGAGATTTTTCCATGATCGAATGCGATTAGTTCCGTCTTCTTGGGGTTATTCATCATGTTTTGGTCATTTGCATATTCTTCACAGATTTTAATTAGTATTCTCAACTCTTTGATCGACGGAGCTAAGAGAATCATGTCATCCGCTAGCTGATATGATTAAGGCACAGATTATTGATACGACAGCCCACTCCGATTTGATAATTCTCCATGTAAGAATTGAACAGGATTGGGGACATATACCCTCCTTGTCTTACTCCTGATCGCAAGTATGTCGGTTGGGAGGACATATTTGCCCACCGTACAACGTTTTCCTGCTGGGAGTGCCATCTTGATAGTGTGTTGATATTTATTTATTTATTTATTTATATACGCCTATTTAGGCTTTTACATATATATATATAACAATATTTATGCAATTATACTTATAAATAGTGCAGGAAACAACTGTTTAAGACACTTGCACAAAAGTAATTATAAAGTAAAAACTTTATTGAATTAGATCCACAAAGTATGTAGGTACCAAATATTTAAAAAAAATATTTAAAATATAAAAATCCAAAATAGCTTTTTTCTTTATGCAGACAAAATACAAATAAATAGCTTTATCAAGGTATTCCCATACTTGATAAAAAAAACTTCAATAAAGTATGCTTATAAATTGAAATTGATGTACTAAATATATCAACAACATCGGAGTATTTGTTTCCTAGTTGTTGAATCCGTCGCATAGGAGTGTAATATTGCGATGTTGAAGTAGAATTGTCACAATAATAAGGTAGGTACTGTCTTGTAACTGACCTGCCTGGAGTGTGAAAAGAGATTACATACAATAAATCAGGGGTATCAAACATTGAATTTACGATTTTATATAAACAGGTTAAATCGGAAATGATTCTACGATCAGATAATTTTATTAAATTTAATGAACAAAGTACGTTATCGTAATTTAGGCATTCTCAATATATGCATATACAAGGTATGTATATTTCTAGCTTTCAATTTCTCCCATAAGGTTTTATGACAGACCCTGTCGAACGCTTTACTTAGATATAAGTAACACCCATAAACGATCATAGTACATAATACATGTTTTACGAATGGTAGGAAAATGTGGCCAACTGTGAATGCTATGGTCTCACTGGCTCCAATTGGTTAGGAACAGTTACGGTATTCACATAAAAAAAAAAGATTTATAAAAAATGCCACTCCCATATTCATGTTGTGTAATATAAATAAAAAAATATTTGTGCTTGGAATGTTATGAGTTGTGACTATAGATATGAACAGTTAGTATTTTAGTATTTTACTATCAATGGAGCCCGTGGTGCATTTTGGGTTGGTCAGACATACTTTACACGATCATTATTTTCATTTCTAAAGCCTCAATTACATAGAGCGAGCTTACAAGCTACTAGCCGGTAGGTTTAAAAGCGGGTGAATCGGCGAGTGAGATTGTCATGATGACACACAAATTTGTCTACTCGCTCAGTAGCGACAGAAGCAGCTAAAAATAACGACTCTCGCGCCATGCAACTCTGTCGACGTTTTGTAGAAAACTTGAATTCGCAGCGCTAACCAGTAGCGAGAATAACGGTTGCCGCCTGAACTAATTCTGACGGGTGAAATCAGCTGTTGGTGGGTCGCCATCTTTAGGCAAACACTAGCGAGTAGTGATTTAAGTTTACCACCTTTCAACTTTTTTTCGTAGATTGTCCACAATCTGCTAGTTTGCAAGTAATACGATGACACTGAGCGAATTTACTAACAGATAGTAATAATAATAATAATTAATTAGGAAATTGTAAACTTAAATGTACAATTTACTAAAATAAAACTAATAAATAAATAGTGAATTTTCCAGAGGGTAGCCTGTAAACTCGCTCTTAATTGAGGCTTTACACATAGTTGCCATTAGAGAAGAAATAATATTTTGGAATACTGAATACTACCTACTAAATCGTTAAAAAATGGCAACACCAAGAACATAACCATAGATCACAATCACGAAATCTTCTGTCACTGTCATTTCTATGTCGAGATTCAGATGTTCGGTCGCGATGTAATCGAAGTTTTTGTTTAACTTTTTGCTATTCTGACAAATTTTTGTACCCTGTGTCTGATCCAAAGGTTTAGCTGACACAAACCCTTTCTCTATCCAAATTAATAAAATATTTTACAATATGAAGTTAACACACACAGATAATCTTTATTGTATGAGTCAACAGTGCGTCTGTAAAGTTCTCGTGTATTATTTCCTCAAAACAGAATGTTGACTCATCAAACAATAACAAATAAGAATAAACAAACTTTTAAAAAAAAAAAAATCGTCTGAAACTCCCGTAATGCGATCTAGCTTAACTTACTCCAATAAGTACACCTAAGTTAGAGAATCCTTTATTTGACTTCTGGTTTGAGAACCGTTTTATGGATGTGTGTTTCGAAGGCATTGATTAAAACAATTACAAATTATAGAAATATGGTTTACCTGGGTACACCGATGTTTTGTCTAATGCGGATTGGCGGATCAAATATACGATTATGTAACTTTATAGAGATATAAGGGATATAGAAGAAGACAGCGACAGGTTACTGTAATCTTACTATTGATGACGATTCGGTCAACCGTTTTCAATTGTCTTTTCTCAAAGTTTCAGTCATAATTATATTCTTATTTCCAAATATTTATTACCCGTAAACATCATTGTTTTTGAAAAATAGTCCAACCAAACTGTCCATAACCCTTTCACGGTCTTGCCATGGATCTACTAAGCCCAGAGAGCGTTTCCATCAAGAAGGAACCAGGTCCCCAGGAAGAAGCTGAAGGTGAAACGTCGTATGCGGATATGAATTTCGACCTCCCAGACATAAAGAAGGAATATCTGCAGTACGCGGAGAGTACCCAAAAAGCCAGTAAGTTGCATTATTGCAGTATTTGCTATGTTAAAAATGTGGAATGTAAAATTTTGATTTCTTAAAACCTTGTCCATTTAGAATTGTTGCTCAGGCAGGACGTAATATGTTTGTCCATAATGTCTTCTCTTGCTGTATTTTGGTAATTATCGTAAAATTCGTATTTACGGGAAAATGCTTACAAAAAAAACTACAGCAAGTTTTCAACTAATCTTATTTTGGATGTTAATAAGTGACATTATTATGCATTAAAAATATATAATATTGATAAAAAAACATAATTTCTCTGGCTTAACAAAACTTCGTACAAAATTTGCTCAAGGTAAAAAAATAATTTTCTGCTTTTTAATTGTTCCTGAAGCGGACATCTGGCGTCCTTCATATTTCCTAAATTAATCTTAGAGCCTTTTAACTAAATTCTCTTGTTTACATGGTTAATCAACGGTATCTGTTTACGTTTATTTTTTTTTTAATCAAAATTTATTTGTAGTACTCTCTCGATGACTGTAATTTGAAATGTAACAAGCTCTTCGGCTAGGCATATCTATGTATTGTTGTTTGGTTTTTCTAGGTAGCCTTAAAGTGGAGACTGTTAGCTTCAAGGTAGAACCAGGACCCCGAGATGAATATGAAGAGGGAATTCCTTATATGGAAATTGATATAGAGCTGCCGAATGTTAAAAAAGAATGCCTAAAACGCATTCAAAGATTTTCCCAGACAAAAGGTAAATAACGATTCGTACTATCTATTTTTTACATTTTTGGTTTTAACAATACTTAAATTTAATTCTTTATTCGTATTATTTTTCAGATTCATTGAAGGATCTCTCTCACAGAGGAAAAAACCCTTTATCGTGTGTCAACTGCAAACATGTATGTACTCATAAGGCAGATTTGGCGAGACACACGATAATTGACAGCGAAGAAAAACCTTATGCATGTCCCGACTGCGGTCATGCATCTTCTTCCAAGGGTAATTTGACAACACACATGCGGACTCACAGTGAAGAAAAACTTTATTCATGTTCCGACTGCATTTATTCATGTTCTCATAAGAGAAGTTTGACGAAACACAAGCTTACTCATGGTAGAAGAAAACCTTTTTCATGTTCCGACTGTAGTTATACCTGTTCTTATAAGAGTATTTTGACGAGACACATGCTTTCTCACGGTGGAGAAAAATATTTATCGTGTTCCGATTGTAGTTATTCGTGTTCTCAAAAGAGATATTTGATGGCTCACATGCTGACTCACAGTAGAGAAAAACTTTTTTCGTGTTTCGATTGCAGTTATTCATGTTCTGATAAGGGAAATTTGAGGAGACACATGCTGACTCACGGTGGAGAAAAACTTTTTTCCTGTTCCGATTGCAATTATTCAAGTTTTCATAAGACTAGTTTGATGAGACACATGCTTTCTCATAGTGGAGAAAAACCTTTTTCGTGTTCCGATTGCAGTTATTCGTGTTCTTATAGGGGAAATTTGAGAAGACACATGATGACACACAGTGGAGAAAAACCTTTTTCATGTTCCGACTGCAAATATTCATGTTCTCGAAATGGTGATTTGGCAAAACACATGCTGACTCACAGTGGAGAAAAACCTTTTTCATGTTCCCACTGCTGTTATTCATGTTCTGATAGAGGAAATTTGAAGAAACACATGCTGACTCACAGTAGAGAAAAACTTTTTTCATGTTACGGTTGCAGTTATTCATGTTCTGATAGGGGAAATTTGAGGAGACACATGCTGACTCACAGTGGAGAAAAACTTTTTTCCTGTTCCGATTGCAATTATTCAAGTTTTCATAAGACTAATTTGATGGGACACATGCTTTCTCATAGTGGAGAAAAACCTTTTTCGTGTTCCAATTGCAGTTATTCGTGTTCTTATAGGGGAAATTTGAGAAGACACATGATGACACACAGTGGTGAAAAACCTTTTTCATGTTCGCACTGCTGTTATTCATGTTCTTTTAGGGGAAATTTGAAGAGACACATGTTAGTTCACAGTGGAGAAAAAAAAATTCGTGATCCGATAGCAGTTACTCGTGTTCTGATAAGGAAAATTTAAGGAGACAAATGCTGACTCACAGTGGAGTAAATAATAATAATAATAATAAAGTGTTATTCCAGGATGTGGGGAGGATAGTGCAATCCCACACGTCCCATATGGTTGTACATATTTATATAATATATTTTTATAACATATAACATTTTAATACAATTTTTTGTTTTTTTTTTAGAACATAGAATGGAAAAAAATTTAAAAAATTGAAATCAAAAATTTAAATAAAAAAAAAATAGATAAATAATCAATTCTATTCTTCAAGCTCGGGCCCAGCGCTCACTCAGGAGTGGGGTTTGGTGCTGGAACGCTGCGGTCACCACTGCATTGTCGGAAGCCATTAGCCGCATCCTGGCTCCAGTGACCCGATGTCTCATTAGACCGGCGAATCCTTGCAATCCTAGTTCAGTGAACATTGTCGATGCACTGCTATATCTTCTGAATCCAAATATATTTCTACATGCATCATTATTGGATCCGGAGTCGTTCCATTGAGTTGGTTCGGTAGTTACACAATGTTTCGCATGTATTCATTTAAGGGCATTCGAAACTATAGATCGAGATATACTGATAAAAAAGCTTTAAGAAATTGGTTTCTCATCTGTATCCATTAAATTAATAGAAGAGTATTTGAAAGACAGAAAACAGATAACAAAAATAAATAATCAATTTTCTAAACCAATGAAAAATAAATTAGGAGTACCGCAGGGAATGGTCCTTGGACCTCTATTGTTCATACTCTGTATTAATGACATGGTGAAAATATTTTCAAAATGCAAAGTACGACTATTTGCCGATGATACACTAATATACTTAATTGGTGATAACTACGAAGAACTAATAAATATTTTTAATAATGAACTAAATAATGTATCAAGATGGCTAAAAATAAATAAGCTTAAATTAAATACAAAAAAAAATACAAAATGTATGGTGATTGGGTATAAGAAGACATCCAGTGAAAGCAAAATTAAAATTGACGGTGAAATTATTGAAAGTGTTACTGAAATGAAATACCTAGGAGTTATATTAGATTCCAAACTAACCTTTAACAAACATGCTGAATATACCCAAAAGAAAATTGGAAAAAAATATCTTTTTTGGGAAGAATTCGGCAAAAACTTTCTAGAAAAACTGCAGTCACTATTTATAATTCAATTATTGCTCCACACTTTAATTACTGCTCAACTATCCTTTTCCTGTGTAATGAACGAGAACAAAATAAGTTTCAAATTCTCCAAAACAGGGCAATGAGAATAATACTTCGGCGAAATAGATTCTCAAAAGTAAATAAAATGTTAAAGGAACTAAATTGGCTAACCGTGAAACCGATGTTGACCCCGCACACGATGATATTTATCCATAAAATAGTGAACAACATGTTACCAAAATACTTCTCAAACAAAATTAAATACAATAAGAACATTCACAGACATAACACAAGGACTTGCAAGGAAATCAGACTACAAAAAAAGGACAAAACGAATACGCAGAACAGCTTACTATACAAAAGGATGAAGTTTTACAACACTCTACCAGAAACTTTAAAGTCCGCACTAATTGGAAAGTTCAAAATGTATTTTAGGAGATACATAAAACAAGAAAAAATATAGTTTGAAATATGAAATGATATAATTAATTAGGAAATTGTAAACTTAAATATACAATTTACTAAAATAAAACTAATAAATTTAAAAAAAAATAATAATAATTAAAATTAAATTAATAATAATGTCATCTTGATCAATGCAACTGGCAACACTGTCTAGTGAATTGCAAGAACTCCCCAAATTTTGTTTTGCGCTTGGATTTTTTATGACTAATATACAGTGAGAATGATTGAGAGTGGTTCGTGGGCGATACTTCGACAATTCTAAGAAAATTTCATGAAACATCGTGTGTTCCAATGGATCATCAAACAATCCATGTGTTCCAAGTGCAAAAATAGGAGGAAAACCGTATTCTTGTTCTGGGTGTAATATCAATAAAGCTGAGGACTCGCGTGCAAATTAACTCTTTGGTTAAAACCTGTTTCATGTTCCGAATGATCTGTCAAAATTCCAGTAGCGGATTAATCTGCTAACGCATTTCAAAGCAAGCCGTTCTAATATTTCGAGTGGAATTAAAAATGTCGTTTCAAACCATTCTTCAAAATTCGGAATTCGTAGGAAAACCAAACGCATAATATATTATGAGAGTAATACTTATTAAAGCTGGGGACTCGCAAGCAGATTCACTCCTAACTTAACACCCGTTTTGTGATCAGAATGTAAAATTCCAGTTGTGGATTCATCGGTTGACCATTTTGAAGGAAAACATTCTCTCTTTCGAATTGCAGTAATAAAATTCTAGTTGCAGACTACTATATATGTGCTGCCAAAATCAAAGAAAATCTATGCAAAGAAAAAGTATTGTTGTGGTGTCGGTTAAGATTGAGAATTGTCACTTGTTTTGTTATTCTATGATTTGATTGTAAAGTGTCAGTTTTGTTAGAAGAAACCATAAAAAGAAAGTGATTTAATAAACATAAATGTCGTTTCTTCGTTACACAACTTAGCAACACAAGTGTTTTATTTATCAATTAAATTAAGGAATCAAACATCTATATTATAAAACGACATTTTCATGCTCTGGGCGTAGTTTTAATTCACCGCATACAGATTGAATTAAAAACAGTTTTGTGTTTCAGAATTTATTTATTTATTTTGAGAAACATTACATATTACATTGTTATAATGAGCTTTGGCTGTCCAACTAGGCAATTTGCCCGTTTTAGAACAGTCAAAATGAACAGATATTTTACATGTAAATAGTGTGTTGACTGTAATATTGTCTTAAACTTAAATATAACACTTGATAAATAATATTAAGGTTTTGATGGTAGATACAAGAAGTTACTTATAAGTGTAAATTATATATTTATCAATAGAAAATAAAATATAGAGAAGAGAATAACAAGAACATTCCAAAAGAAAAATAAAAAAGTGTTTTTTTTTTTAATAATTTTTTATTAGCACTTATGCTCTTCAACCAATTCAAGAAATTTTAGTATTGATTTTGATGAATTAATCAACTCGAAAATCAAAAAATGGGTAAGAAAAAAAAAATAATAATGGATTAAAAAAGAAAAAAGAAAGTAGAGAAAAGAAAATGCAAAGAAATTTTTTTTTTGTAGTTTTTAAACGTAAATTGTATAAAAATAATATTAAGGTAAGAAATACCAATATAATACCAGTATATATGAATCTCAACAAAAAAGAAAATTTAATGGCTGTTGTTTAACACATTTTCGCATTCATTTATCCCCAAGACCAGAAGCCAATCATTTACCAGATTACGCAGAATGCTATCACTTTTTGATTTCCAAGCATCGGGTATAAGATTAAGCAATTTAGGGCCTAAGTACGAAAATTGTCTTTGAGCTAAGGATGAATAAGTGGTGGGAGGAACTACTGGGTTCCTCTTTGCATGTCTGGTGTCATGATAATGGTCTATGGAAGTGTAGTGGAGCCGCTGTTTTTGGGTATGTATTATGATTTTCCTAATATATAATTGCCTTACATCAAGAACACGAAACTCTTCGAACAATAAATCGCTGGGGTATCTGAACGGTTTTTTTGAGTATGACTCTTAGAAGTGATTTCAGAGATTTTGCTAAGGGATCAAGTATTGTTTTAGTACAACGGCCCCAACCTAAGGATGCATAATCTAATATGGAATTACACATGGCAAAGCAAATTCGTTTCATGTCTTTAACGCAGAGAATATTTCTAATTGCCATGAAAAGATGTATAAGTTTCCTGACCTTTGCGGAAGTTAAGTCTATATGTTTATCCCATCTCAGAAATTTATCAATGATAATTCCAAGATATTTAATACTGTACACATTCCAAGGTATTGCATTTACATGTAGTTATGTCGTTGCAATGGTGTATAATAATGTTATGAATTTCTTTTGGTTGACCCGCTTGGGTTGGACTGAAGCAGATGAATTTAGTTTTATCCAAGTTTAGAGTGAGGAGATTGATATCTAGCAAATGTTTGACTTTGTTTGTACCAATTTCTGCTTTACTGTGAGATTCATTCCAGGTTTTGCCTTCAAATAATAAAACTGTATCATCTGAAAAGGTAATTATGTGGTCTGCGAAGGAACTATTACAGACCTCATTTATATAAATATTAAATAAAAGTGGTTCTAGAGTACTTCCTTGAGGTACACCATATTTAATATTGGCTGGATCGCTTAGAGTACCGTTAATATCCACTCTGGCTTCTATTTTCTAGGTAACAAACCATTTGAATAGTTGACCATGTATTCCAATTCGCTGTAGTTTATTCAACAAAATTTTGTGGGAGATAGTGTCAAATGCTTTGGCTAAATCTAAAAAGACTGCAATGCATTTAATCCCTTTGTCCAGATTACTAGAGATGATTTTTGTCAAATTAGCAATAGCGTTTTCAGTGCCTAAACCATTGCGAAAGCCGTACTGTCTACTAAAGAGGATGTTGTTAATTTCAAGATAATGACTGAGACGGTTCTTTACAATTTTCTCAATAATTTTTGAGATAGAATTGAGCAGTGAAATAGGTCTGTAATTGTTAATCTGTGATTTGTCCCCATTCTTGTGCAGTAATATAACAATCGAGTGTTTTAAATGATTAGGGAATTTACCCGTTTTAAAGCTTAGATTTGAAATGTACGCAATCCGTACGGCTATGTATGATTTAATAATTTTTAGCAGATTTGATGAAATCTTATCGGGTCCACATGCTTTTGATGACTTGAGGTCGTCAATTATCTTCATGACTTCGTTTGATGATGTTTCGATTAAGGCTATTTTGGGACCGAGATTAGGGATAGGTAAATTGGCGAGATCAGTTTCCGTTGTATTACATTTAACGAGAATTTTTTTAGCAAGTGTGTCTCCTACAGATGTAAAATAGCTATTGGCAAAGTTTGCCATGTTTTTGGGGACTTGAGAGTTTGAATTATTGATGTATAAAGAATTAATTTCGGAAGATTTATTAATTTTAGATTTGGTTACATTGCGAAAAGTTTCCCAAAAACGTTTTGGACTGCAGTTATTTTCGTAAATTAGTTTTTTATAAAAGTTTTCTTTCGAGGATTTGATTAAATTCTTACACAAATTTCTATATTTTTTATAATAAGATTGTAATACCAAGTTATCTGGATACCTTTTAACCTTTTCATGAAGATGGTTTCTTCTGTGAATTGAATTGACTAGACCCGGGGTGATCCATGGCGTGAGTTTTATTTGTTTATTTGTTATGGGTTTATTTCTTGTGTGTTTGGATATACACTCATGTAGTTTGGTAATAAATTCCTTCATTGCTAAGTCAGTATCTGATTGTTCTAGGACATTTTTCCAGTTTTCAGAACTCAGGTCCTCAAGTAGATTATTGAAGTTTGTTCGAGCAACGTATTTAATTTTAGCTAAAGTTGGAGGCTTGTTTTTGAAACAAACAGATGTAGTATGGTGGTCTGAAATAGTAGTGTGTATAACAAATGTGTCGATAAAATTAATATTTTTCACATTAATGTGATCTAGACACGATTTACTCGAATTCTGTTCACGGGTGACGCTGTTAATTGTCTGAGTGAAACCGTTTTCCGCAAACAGACATAAGTAATCGTGTATTTGACGGTGGTAATCATGGATAGTATTAATGTTTAAATCTCCTATAATGATTTGCTGTTCTACTTTTTTTGAATTGTTGATGATTGATTGTAATGAATTCAGGAAGGAGTCAATATTTTTGAAAGAAGGTGATCTGTAGATTGCAAATATGCATATATTATGTTGTTATTCAATACTATTTTCATACAGTTTGATTGTAATAATGAAATTTCATCTACTTGAGCTTGTATGCCGTTCTTAATGTAGATAACAATCCCGCTAGATTTGTTGAGGTTGATTTTAGAGTGGTATTCGGAGTAATTGTAGACTTGGAGGTGTAGTCTTTATTTATCCAACATTCAGTTAATATTATAACATCAAAAGAAGAATTAAATTGATCAAGAAAAATTGTAAAGTCATCAAAATTCGATATGCTTCTGATATTTTGATGTATGATTTTTAGTCTATACGAGCCCCAGTTATAGTTGTTTATTATTATTTATTATTTTAACTTTATGAGTAAAACCTCAAACTGTAATATTAAATTAAATGAAGACATTATGAGCGAAACTCAATCGAAAATCTGGAAACAGAAAAATCAGAAAAAGATATTGGCACCTCTGGGACTCGAACCCAGGAACTCCCTACTTTCCGGGTTGGGCGCTCTTATCCACTGAGCTAAGGTGTCGATATCCAATTCGGTCGGATAAGAGCGCCCAACCCGGAAAGTAGGGAGGTCCTGGGTTCGAGTCCCAGAGGTGTAAATATCTTTTTCTGATTTTTCTGTTTCCAGATTTTCGATTGAGTTTCGCTCATAATGTCTTCATTTAATTAAATATTATAGTTGTTTAGTTTATTCAGATCTAGAATTACATTCATGTTAATGCTAAAACCGGAATCATTGCAATTATCCAAAGATAACTGAATCATTATTGTGTTTTAATTTAGAATAATAAAAAGAATAATAATGAGTGTACATTAATTTGAGTACGTAAAAACTTGTCAAAGATGTTGGTATGTCCAGTGAAAGAGAAAGCGAAGGAAATTATGTTTACATAATTATCAATCTTACAGTATATATTAACAATAAAGTGAATTACAGCTAGGAAGTTGCTTTTGGTGGTACATTGTTACAGTACTTATATTCGAAACAGAGGAAACTGAAGCATAGGAACTGAGTGTATTATTATGGTTACAAGAGATGCTGATGGTGGTAGTCTCGTATAGAAACATTCGATGCAGATGATAATTATGAAAAAAACTATCTTGAAGGCTATAAATACAATAGAAACCATAAAACGGCCAATAGCAAGGTAAGTACAGATTATGAAGAGAGATTTATGAGAAGAATATGTTATCATGAAATAAATACATACATCAACATAAGAAATACACAGAGATCAGATTAAAATAGTGCGTAGGTATTTTCTGTGACATTTTTTCTCCTATATATAAATAATTGTTATAAGTATGCTGTTGTCTGTTGGCAAAGTATATGTGATAACAACAGATAAGGCAGATACATACATATAGAATACAATACATTGCTTACATAACATCCTGTTGAAGATTATGAAATTACTTTTAAATGAATAAAAAATGAATATAATAATTACAGACTTATCCATTTTAAAGGATATTAACATAATAATGTAACTCAGGGCACCGTGAATACTTATGCTGTAAATAGGTTGGTACGAAAAATAAGTTTGAAAAGAATACGCAGCTACAATAATCTGCGATGTATACAAATATATGCCCACTAACGGGATATAGATACATTCATTAGGTTTTTTCCCAGATTTATATACATTTCCTGTAAGTATGAGATTACATAACAACTCACTGAATGTGTTTAAAATATATAGGCTTAAATATAATCCTTTTTTATACATGTTGCTGTTGGTGGTGTGACTCATAAAACAAAAAGAAATAAAATGCGATGTAATTAATAAAAATAATAATAATAAGAATAACAGTGGTAGTACATTAATTTGAGCACGTGAAAACTTGTCGAAAATGAAGGTATGTCCCTTGAAAAAACAAACGAAGGAAATTATGTTTAAATAATTATCCATCTTAAAGTATATATTAGTAATAAAGTAAAAAACAGCAAGAAAAGTGGTAATAGATAGATCTTTTAGTGGTAAATAGATTGGTACGATAAATAAATGAGCATCAAAGACGCAACTAAATTGACAAATACATTCAATAACATTAGAAATACACAGAGATGTGACTAAAATAGTGCGTGGGTATTTGCAATTAATTATTTTTTCTGATATACGAACAGTTGTATTTAGTATGTTGTTACCTAATGTCAAATTATATGATAACAACAGCTAAGGGTCGTAAAATATAGAATACATTACATTGCTTATATAATATCCTGTTGAAAATTATGAAATTACTATTAAATGAACAAGTAATGAATGTAATATTTACCGACTTATCAGACTTTTTTTATTTTATTTTTTTATTTTTTATTAATTTTATTTATTTATTTTATAAATCAACAATCCAGTCCCGCTAGGGGTGGGGGCGTGGCCAGGGATTAATGAAGAGTGGGTGGGAGAAAAGGAACGGACATTGATTGGAAACATATCGAGTATGGTTTAATGATGAGTCCATTAAAAAAAAATAATGAGTCGATTATCAATAAACAAAAAATATTATCTTATAGCCCCATCCTCGATATGTTTCCAATCAATGTCCGTTCCTTTTCTCCCACCCACTCTTCATTAATCCCTGGCCACGCCCCCATCCCTACCACAGCACTTAGTAATAATTTATTGTACCCACTCACTGTTTTGTAATTGTCAACTCATTGTATGTTTGCCCTGAGGAAGGAACGGTCGTTCCGAAACCGGTCGGCGTAAATAAAATATAAAGTGGTTTTAACAAAGTTATATTGTTTCATTTATTAATATACTAGCTTTTCCCCGCGGCTTCGCTCGCATGGTATTACGGGAAATTACTGTAGCGCTTGCACATATCAATTATCTCCCCCCCACCCCACCCCCATCCCCTCCCGCATTCCATATATTCATTCCTTTACATTCAGTTTTCAAACATCTCGCCTACCACCTAAATTTCATAATGCTATAGCTCAAAGAAAAAAAAAATTACTTATCCAATTTTGTTCATTCGTTCGGAATTTATGCGCTTACAAACATTTCGGATGTTTATTTTTATTTAAATATTTGGAAGTTCGTTAATATAATAAAAAATACTCTATTTATCATTCAGTCTTTATAATCGTTACGAATTATATTTTTAATATAGGAACTCAAATCTGACATTTATTCCAAGCTTGTCCAAAAAAACAAAACGAATTCTAATATTTGAATTTTCTGCAGTAGTAGCTGACCAGTAGACTGAGTACCTACCAGCATAGAGCCCAAAAATATATCAACATTGTTTCCATGGAAAAGATTTTTTTCTGACGTTAGCAAAAACTCGCTTTTGTTAGCGACAGAAAACGTATAACAAATATAATATATTAATATTTATAATTTCATAACGCCAGAGCTTACCATCATATACAACTGTCTGCGCATATAATTTAGCTTTATATTGGTGAAAGAATTATTAAAGTCATTATATTGGGTTATGCGTGAAAAGGTCATAAACAAACTCGAGCAGTTTCGCATTTATAATATTAAATAAATAGTAAAATAGTAATAGTATGGATGTTAAAGTTAGCATTTCAATTAGAATGTTATTGGCAATAGTATTTTTTGACGTTTAAGGAATGTTTTTTTTTTTTACATTAACTCCACACAGGAGGCCCTGAGGAATATAATTTCCCTCAGGGCCTATGTCATCTTTGAAGATGCTGTGTGGAGGGTGTTTTTGAGGAGAGGAAGGAATGAACATGGGTCTTGAAGAGACCCATATCGTAGGAGGGAGGAAACACAGAGGCCGGCAAATCGTTCCACAGCCGAGCTGTTGAACTCAAGAATGAGTCGTAGAAACGACCCGTTCTCATGTGACTAATGTCAACCGTGTACAAATGTTGTTTCCCGACTATGCACCGGTGCCGAAGGGATCAATGACGCTAGTTCCTCGAAGCATCTTCCATTGTAATACCGGTAGAACAAGGACAGCATTCCCACCTGACGCCTATGCTCTAAAGATTGCAATCCGTTTGTTTGGTTAGGAGAGTCTATCAATCGGACCGCCCGTTTTTGCACAGATTCGAGGGTTTTTTTTTTAAGTATTTTGGGGCTCCAGACCAGAGGTGGCTGCCAAATTCAACCGTGGGGCGCTCTTGCGATTTGTATAGGGTTAGCAGTTGTCTACTATTAAAGTATCTGCAGGCCCTGTACAGTATGCCCAGTTTCTGAGAGGCTAACTTAACCCTGGCTTTGATGGAGCCCCCGTTCCTGAGCTGGTCACTTAGAGTTACACCAAGCATATCGATGGAGGTCCTGTTCGGAAGATTGCTTCCATTAAAGGAGACTAGATTTAAAATTTTCTAGAATGTAAATCCATGGATACCTCCGTCAGTGTTACCAGCATGATTTCCTGTCAATATCGGTCTGGTTATCAACAGTGCGGCTTTGTTCGAAAACATGATATATGGTCGTTGGTAGTCACGCTTATCGATCCGATATTGTAAAGTTACCGATTTCACTGTGTTAAACCTCCTGGGTAATCCTGCAAGTGTGACCACACTTGTTATAGTCCTGCAGGTGTTATCAAACTTGTGTAATCCTGCAAGTGGGATAGTGTGGTCACATTTGTGTAAATAGGTGAATTAAAAATTTCTATTGAAATCATTTAATTTGTCGAGCAAAACAAAAACAACCACAACTATTAAATTTATTTATTCAATCCGAAAAATTTGTTGAAATTTTAAAAATCACAATCCAATCTAAACATATTTGAGAAAAATCGACAAAAATCCAACCATAAAATAACAACAGACGACATTATTGATCAGTTGTTTCAATGACTAGTATAATTTCCGTTTAATCTTCTTTGTTTAGTTTGAAGCAGTTGGTATTTTGAAAACGGGTTTTCTTGTCACGGGAGTTTGTATTCTTCTTTAGGGATCATTTCGTTATTGGATTTGAAGAGATCAGTATTTTCCGTATCCCTTAACCCAGCCCTTGTTTACGTCACTGCCTTCACGGTATGTGCGACGAGCTGATGTGGCCTTAAAAAAGAACAAAAAAAGACCAATTGGTAACTGTGGACAAATGCGTCTGGTTCCCTGCGCGGCATTGTTGGTTCAATTCCCTGCTAGCTAAGTCCTCCATCTTCACACATACGCAAGCATCATTTTCATTTCATAATAATCCTGCAACTCACAAACTTACTAATGCCCACGTAACAACACGACAAAATACAGCATTCTAATGCAGAATTCATAAGCCTAACTACATTGCTCACTCTCCGATGCAACGATTTAAGGCGGCGCTTCCCGGCCCAAAAAGAAGAAGACGGCGAGATATGTAATTACGAATGTTAGACAGAGCGCGCTAATATTTTGCGTGATAAAAATGAAGCGAAAATGCTTATTAAAACATGACCGTTTGAAATAGAGCAAAAATCTCGTGGAAGGTATCTTAAGTATCATTTAAAGAAACATTGTGAATTTTTTCACCAATATAACTTGTAAAATAATAGAAATAGACTTGTTTTTAATAATTTTCGGAGCATACTTTGCGATTTTTTTCTATCGAGGGAATTTCATATAATTTGCGTTTCGGCGTGGAACGTATCAAGATATTATCTTCAAAAATAACATATATTTTTTTAGAGCTTAAAAACTTCAAATATTTAAAGGAGATATGTAAGAAATCGGTCGAAATTCGGATAGCGGCAAACACTTTGTGAAATTAGTACTTAGGTGATGATGACAAATAAATATCAATTTGGCGAGTTTTGTTGATCGTGTAAAATATTTTTTCCAACACTATTCCTAAACACATCTTGTAATTTTGTAAACTCATCAAATCGCTGTATGGGTAGGTGTGCAGTTTTACTTTATTATTTCTTTCTTAAATTTCAAAATTATCTGTAATTTAAAAATTGTACTACCAAGCATGTAAAAAACCTCTGGGCGTTAAATAAATAAATAAATAATGGAAGGAAATTGAATATTGTCAGGTAATTCATGACCCATTGAAACATTTTCTTGCTTTAAAAAAACGATAACGCATTTAGTTAGGGCAATCAATGTATGGAAAATTTCCACTTGGCCTCTAGCACAAGCACACAGATAAAGTTTTTGTCGATAGTGTCGGCTATTTGTCAAAGCAGATCGCAGACATCAACGTCGACTAAATTAAGCGGTTTAGTGTTGCCTATGAGGATCCTTGAAGTGAAATTCAAAAGAAGATGTCCAATATATTGGAATAATCATGCATCCAAGACGTTGGGAATATTTTGTGTCTTCGGTTCTCGATGGATTACAGCACCGTAATTAGTGGAGACCCCAAAACTCTACGTTGTGGGATGCCGCAGTTTAAAGGAAAAGGGTTACTATGTTGGTTGCCAAAGAGAAAACTCGATCCTGGAGTTACTCGTGGTCACTGGAATAGCAAAAGGAAGAAGAAGAGGATGATCACAGTTTAAATCTGGTGCAGAAGCATGGGGATGAAGTAACCTGGTTAGTCAGAGCAATTGGAGTGAGGGTCACGATCCCAGCATTGACGAAACTAAAGAAAAATACGCTGCAGGCTCCATTGGAAGGCAGAAGTACCAGAGTCTGCGGTACTCCATTCAGGACTATGATGAGTGAGTATCTAGGTCCATCAGGAACATTGAAATGGGGTTTAAACAATTTTTCTATCTTTGTCCTTTATGCGCAACCTAAATCATTCATCCTTTTGTGATGAAATTTGGTGATTTGATAAGCGCATGCCCGCGATAGTTTCTATATATAAAAGTGAACTTTGGCGAAATGAAATTAAGTATTTCCTGTACTTTTTATCGGATTGAGATGAAACTTTGGTGAGTTATTGTGCGCAAGCCCGTGAAGGTTTCTATACATACAAAAGAGTTCTGGCGTCATGAAATTTGTATACAAATTTTGAAATAGGTGGCGCGTGAGTTGTTAGAAAAATTAGTTTACAATGTTTTGTGGCAGGGAAGGAAAGTGAAAGACTGGGGAGGTGGAAGGGAAACGCGGGAGGAAAAGGGGGCGAGGGAGGGGAACGGGCCCGGTAAATAAATCAGTTTCCCTGAGGCAAATCTGCGTTCAACCAAGTGACTGCCTGACTGACAGGATAACCTCAGCGTACAACCTTGACATTATCATCGCTTTACGAGGAGAGAACAACTAAGGAAGAAAGATAAAATATATAATTAGGATATCTTACCATCAATGATGCAAAGAGCACGAAGGCAACGAAAAGGATATTAGCGAACTGCATTGTGATTGAATGAAGAATTCTGATACTTGCTACCAAAGTGCATCAGCTTTTATATGCAGTTGCAATTTTAATAAAATGCAATCTTTCTATTTATTTACAGGTAAACACTTATTTGTTCAACGCCAAAGCAGCTGTATCGATTTCTAAAATAGAATTATAACTTATTACTTATTTGTTTACTAAATCTATCAAAAGGCAGGTTGTTATGTTGCTAATTTATGAGTAACTAGCGAGTTTCCGAGTTGCTATGCCACTTTATTATCTATGCCACGAAATTGTTTCTCCCTACGTGTCCTTTCGCATTCTTCCCGTTCTCCTTCCACCTCCTCTTCCTCTCCTGTGTCTTCTCCCCCTCCCGCGTTCCCACTTCGCCTTAGCACTCTGCTGCTTTCAATATATGCAGGCCCTGTACATTCAGATTTTCAAACGACACACGTGCCACCTATTGCAATTTTTTTTAGAAATTATCAAATTTGGTACCTTTTTTAATATGAATACCGCACAAAAGACCCAACTGCTTTCGTCTGGAGCCAGAGAGACTATGGCATCCCCAATTGGGGTATTTTGTGAGGCTGAAGGTAGTGGGGAGGGGAAGGAGATGGGGAGGAGGAAGGTGGGAAGTACCTGGCTATTCAGATCTGGTCACCAAACACGGCTAAAGCTATTTCAAGCAACGTTTTGATTCTGAATGGTGGTCTTACGCCAGGGCGATACTGGGAGTATATTCCACTCTGGAACATGCCGCTAATATAGTATACTAGCTTTTCCCCGCGGCTTCGCTCGCATGGTATTACGGGAAATTACTGTAGCGCTTGCACTTATCAATTATCTCCCCCCCCCACCCCATCCCCATCCCCTCCCGCATTCCATATATTCATTCCCTTACATTCAGTTTTCAAACATCGCGCCTACCACCTAAATTTCATAATGCTATAGCTCAAAGAAAAAAAGAATTACTTACCCAATTTTGTTCATTCGTTCGGAATTTATGCGCTTACAAACATTTCGGATGTTTATTTTTAATTAAATATTTGAAAGTTTGTTAATATAATAAAAAATTACAGTATTTATTCAGTTCATTTGTTCAGTCTTTATAATCGTTACGAATTATATTTTTAATGTAGGAACTGCCATTTATTCCAAAACAGAAGCTTGTCCAAAAAAATAAAACATATTCTAATATTTGAATTTTCTGAAGCAGTAGCAATCGTTTCCATGGAAACGATTTTTTTCTGACGTTAGCAAAAATTTGCTTTAGTTATCGACAGAAAACGTATAACAAATATAATATATTAATATTTATAATTTCATTACGCCAGAGCTTACCATCATATACAAAATATAGTCTGCGCATATAATTTAGCTTTCTATTGGTGAAAGAATTATTAAAGTCTTTATATTGTGTTATGCGTGAAAAGGTCATAAACAAACTCGAGCAGTTTCGCATTTATAATATTAGTATGGATAGTATGGATATTATTTTTAAAGAATAAATTGTGAAATAACACAAATTAATCAAATAAAATTTATTTGCTATGCCGGAATTCGATCCCGCGACATTCGGAATGCGAGTCAAGAGCCTTACCGCTGGACTACGCTGGCCGTCAAAATAATAAAATAAATATAAATTTTGATAATCTTCAAAGTATTCGATTTTGGTTAAAATCATAGCTGAGAATAAATTCATCGGTTTAAACATTTTCGAAAATTGAATTTTAATTTAAAAAAATTGGCTTGCAAAATGACGTTCTCAAATTGTGAAGTTTTGTAAGAGTTTTTGTAATTATTAAAAAAAAACTTTTCAGATGTATTGTCATGTGGTTGTAATAATTCAAAAACCTTCGCGAGGACGGAAAGAAGGTATTTTGATACCACAAATCATTCACATCAAATCCCCAAAGTTTCATTGCAATTTGATGAACTGTTAGCAACGCATAATTTCATGATGCCAGAACTCACTATTGTATACAGTAAGAAAGTATAGTGGCTATGATCCTTTGCTACGAATTCGGAGATCACAGGTTAAATTTATGTAATTTTACTATTTATACGTTTAAAATTAATATATTACTGTATATTTGCGGCACTGGATGGTAGGTATATGCTCTTTGTATCGCCTTGTTGTAAGACCACCATTCAGAATCGAAACGCTGCTTGAACTGGCTTTAGACGTGTTTGTTGATCAGATCTAATTAGCCAGCTATTCTTCCCCTTCCTCCACCCTATCTAATTCATCCCCCCCCCCCCCCACTATCTTCAGCATCACTCCTTTTTGATTCGATGTGGAGGGTCTTTTGAGGAAAGGAAAAGAATTGAAGTTCTGTGAAAGGAAAAAGTTATGAAGGGTGGGTAAGATTCTCGTCTCAACCAGTCTCTACCGATACGGCCTGCCAGGCAGCTGGTGTGAAGATGCATCCACCGTTAAGACCCAGCTAAATCTCACCCCATGAATCCAAGCAAATTTAGCAAACCACTGCAAACGTAGCAGACCTATGGTTATTTAATAAATGGTTACTGGGCGGCGGTACCCATACCCGCCTCCCAAATTGAGTGTACCATAGTCTCTCTCTCAAGAATATAACTTAAGAATTGTCGAATGCCATCTCTCGGCAACAATAAAACACTAAATTATTCTGTTTCCAATATAATGCCTTTTATGAATTAAAAAAATGTAAAATACGTTGTTTAGATCGTCAATTAGAAGTTTACTTCTAAAATAAAATAAAAAGTTTAACAGATGGCACTCAAACATTTTTTCCTTTAAGATCGCATTGAAGCGAAGCTAGTAGTCCACAATAGAGTATTGTTATCAACCTTGATGTATGGCAATGAGACAGCAAAATGAGATGATGATAAAAATAGAAATGAGATCTCCAAGGTGTTTGTGTAGAACCAATTGACGTCACTTGTCCAGCATAGCTTATCAGAAATCAAACAAAGAACATTTTTGATTCGTAATTACGAAATAAGAAACTCTCTGTAGAATGCCACAAGGTACGATTCTTGGACCTCCGCTGTTCTTATTCAAATCAAATGAAGTCACTTCACAGGGTGTTAAGGAGTATACTTTACATACTTCAACCAGTATTTCCTGACATTATTTGAAGTAAAATATTTTACCACTGGAGCGCTTTTTGCCACAATATGGCACTTTTTAAAATACCTCGGATTGCTTTGCTGCCAATTTTGGCAAATGTTTTCCTTATTTGTAAGTAATTAAGTAGATGTCTACGATTTTATAATAATTTTTTATAAATCCTACGAATATGTGATAACCGACAAAAATAGGTTAATTCATTGGCTATATAGATCTTTAATCAGTTTGTATGTCTCCATATTAAAATTCGAAGGTATGATTTTTTTTAAATTTGGGCGGAAAATATTCAAAATGATCGCCGAAAAATGTCAAGCAATCGGAGAAAAAAGTTTTAAATTGCGCTGTCGCTCCAGTGGTTAATGCTATTTGGTTTTCGGTGACTTTTTAATGATCTTTTTCTTCTTTTTCCAAATTTTTTTCTTCGAAACAAAGAAGAAACAGAAAATCAAAAGGCAAAGAAATAAACGATAAAATCGTTATACCGAAAGAAGAATAAAAACGAGAAAAAAGAACGATAAACAAAAAAACCAAATGAAGAATAACAAAGAGAAAGATGAAAAAGAAAAACTAAATGAAGAATAACAACGAGGAAAAGAGGAAGATGAAACAGAAAACCAAAATGATGAATAACAACAAGGAAAAGAGAAAGATGAAACAAATTAACAATAACGAGGAAAAGAGAAGGATGAAACAAATTAACAATAACGAGGAAGAGAAAGGATGAAACAAATTAACAATAACGAGGAAAAGAGAAGGATGAAAAAAAAAATTAACAATTACGAGGAAAAGAGAAGGATGAAACAAATTAACAATTACGAGGAAAAGAGAAGGATGAAACAAATTATCAATAACGAGGAAAAGAGAAGGATGAAACAAATTAACAATAACGAGGAAAAGAGAAGGATGAAACAAATTAACAATAACGAGGAAAAGAGAAGGATGAAACAAATTAACAATAACGAGGAAGAGAAAGGATGAAACAAATTAACAATTACGAGGAAAAGAGAAGGGTGAAACAAATCAACAATAACGAGGAAAAGAGAAGGATGAAACAAATTAACAATAACGAGGAAAAGAGAAGGATGAAATAGAAGCATCAAAATTAGAATATTTTATTTTTTATTATGAATCAAAAAAAGATTATTTATTTATTTTTTTCGTAAGAAGCAACATAAATAGATACGTGTATTTCAAATAGATTTTATACAATAATTAGTTACATAATATGTATATATTTAATGTACCCCCATAAATAAGCAGGGCTTGTGTGTGTGTGGGGGGGGGGGGGGTGTTATCGTAATAGTTTTATTCGGTATAACTCATTTCATATATTCACTATAATTTTTAAGGTCTGTTTTAAATTTTTTTATGTTAGTGTTCATGTTTCTAATTTTTTCTGGTAAGGAATTAAAAAAATTGACACCGAGATATTTATGATTTTGCTGTCCTATTGTTTTTTTTTTTAAATTTTAGAGTTGGAAGTATTGACGTTTGCCTAATATTTCTGTTATATTTAAAGGGTGCTACTTTATTTTGAATATCATCTTTATAAATTTGTAATATTGCATGGTAGAAGTATAATGCATTTAATTTTCTGACCTTAAATTGTCTGAATAAAAGTTCTGACGAACATGAATAGGGTTTTTTTTTTATTGTTTTTATTATTAGTTTTTGTGATACGTAAATTGTTTGTGTTTGATTTTTATATGTACCACCCCATCCTATAATGCCATATCTGATTTTTATATGTACCGCCCCGTCCTATAATATAAAAGAAGAAAGTAAAAAGAAGAAACAAAATGGCTTAAATTGGATGAATAACAACATCGAGGAAAAGAGGTAAAAGAAACAGCAAAAAAAAAAACAAAATGAAGAAAAATAACAAAGAGGAAAAGGGAATGATGAAACAATCGAAAATCACATAAGAAAAACAAGAAACGAGCAAAAAAACGTATTCAAGGTAATGATGGAAAGGCCTTGAATACATGCATCTATTATGAACATTTGCAGACAGTTTATTTTTAGCTTGTTGGTCCAATTGCATTGTAGGAAAACACACACCACCTGCTACAATACTTACTTAAAACCAATATTATTTTTATCGGTAAAGCAAAGCTGTTCAATGAATCAAGGTATTAATTTCACAGACTGTCCAATGTTGGTTTAAGAAATGTTTTCGAGTTGTCATACATCTATCTTGACGTACACTCCTTGCTTCGTTCACATTCATGCATCGTCTCATACATGCTCTTCTATTATTCTGACTCTTGACATAGTCCGATTCAAGTCTCTAATTCACTTGGTCATGCCATGTCTTTCTCGGGCGTCCCTGACTTCTTCTTATTCATATTTGCGGCATATCTCCCACACTTATTCTCCAACACTCCTTTCTTCGTTCATTCGTTCTACATGCCAAAACCATCTCAGCGTCTCTTTCTTAATTTTAGTCACTAAGCTTACATCAGCCTTGCATTATTTGCGGTTTGCCACGTTTCTAACACGATCGTACATGGTTTTATCGCACATACGCCTCAGGGATCTCATTTCTACAGCATTCAGTCTACTTTCATCCTTCCTCTGTCAGCTCCATGCCTCTCTGCCATACAGGGTAGGTACCAGCACTCCATTGTGGACTGCTAGCTTCGCTTCTTTTGACAGTTTTTTGTTGGCGCCAACTGCGTTCCGTCCTCCATTAATGGAGTTACCTGCATTTACCCTTCTTTCAATATCTCTATCAGCCTTCCCATCTCACGTAAACATACTGCCTAAGTGCACAAACTCATCCATCTGCTCCAAGTATTCATCATTCACATGTTGCATTTGGTTTTCGTACTCTCTCTCTTTCAAATACCGTGAAATTCGTCATTAACTCATTCTTCATACTTCGTTCATCCTCGACATGAGACACTGTAGATCTTCCATACTGTTAAAAATCAGCACCGCATCATCAGCATACAACAGACAACTGTTTTACAAAATTGACTGTCCTAATTTACTTCAATTAATCAACATCCACATTCCCAAAAGATCTTGCCGACATTTCGCTTGCTGAGGATTGGTTTGTACTATGTCCACAAAAACTCGTACTGAAAAATAAAAGTTTTCAAGTTTCAAAAAATTATATTTCTGTTTCCTTTATTTCAAACAAATTGTTATAAATATTTTTAAGAACACAAGGATTAATCTATCTATAAATAAAAGAACAACATAATTGGTTGAGTTTTGAACGAACTAACATATACTTCAATTCACGGCTTAGAAAAAACCAAAAAATACAGGAGTACAAACCAATCCTCAGCAAGCGATTTTATTTTATTTTATTTATTTATTTATTTATTTATTAAAACGCCCATAGGGCTTTTACATAAAGTGCAGTACATGTTTTTGGTAAAGTATAGGAAATAACAAAATATAATATAAACATAATATAACTGTAAGAAAAAAAAAAGATAACATAACATATAAGAAACAAAACATAGATAACACTAGATATGACACAAAGCAGGTAAAATAGAATATATGGTCACGTAAATTAATGTGAGATAGTTATTTTAATTATAAAGAGAAATAAGACAAGATTGTCATTATTTATGTTTATAATTAGCAATCTTTGTTATACATATTTGGTACGTGTTTATCGAAACATAGCTACAATAATATATCGATAAAGGTGCTATATAGTGCATGATATTTATAGCTTTATTTTAAATGTTCTGATATACTGAGTTTAAATTTAGAAATCGATTGATGTCGATAAACGTCAATTGAAGTATATTTATTTCCGAGTATATGAAGTCTTTGTATTGGAGAGTTTTCAAAATAATTATTAGTAGAATTGGTAACAAATTAAAGTGCATTAGAACGGGTATCACGCGTGGGTACTCTCAAATTAATTTTACAAGTTAAATCGAGGGCGTCCAGTCTGCCATTCGCAATATTAAAAAGGCAAACTAAATCGCTCACTACGCGCCTTGACGTTAAATCGCTTATATTGAGTAATTCCATTAGATATACATAATTTAGTTCTTAGATAGGTATTCCGAGTTTATAATTAATAAATCTTAAAAACTTATGCTGTACTCTTTCAATTTTTTGTTGGTGTGTCTTATATAATGGAGCCCAAATGGTTGAATTTACTACCCATTTACTTAAACAATACCCAGTAGGTACACTGTCTTACCAAAATTCCCAGATTCCGAGACTTCAACCAGTATAAACATGGTTTATTCCAATACTTTTATATATCGAGACACAAATAAACGTGTATAATTTCTGTAATTTTTGTTTACATTGAATTGAATTGTCTTTTTTTGTTTGACTTATCATTTTTACCAATATACTTTATTTTATTATGCGCTCTTGTTGTTATATTTTTTTCATTGCATTATATTTTCTTTATTATTATTTAGTTTTGAAGTATTTGAAATAACTGTGATACTTAACTTATAAACTAAAATGTAAAAGTCGTTTAGGGCGTGTAATAAATAAATGAAATGATTTCATTAATTTTTATTTTAACTTTTTATGAGTAAAATCTCAAACTGTTTAATTTAATTTAACAAATTTAATTAAATGAAGACATTATGAGTGAAATTCAATCAAAAATCTGGAAACAGAAAAATCAGAAAAAGATATTTACACCTCTGGGACTCGAACCCAGGACCTCCCTACTTTCCGGGTTGGGTGCTCTTATCCACTGAGCTAAGGTGTCGATATCCAATTCGGTCACCTTTAACTGTACCATACTTTGACTAAGAACCACCCATATTATCTTCATTTTTCTTAACGCATATTTTTATTGGCTGCCATCTTTATGTATGATTGCAAGATTCAACTCGAACTAAATGCAATCTAGATGGTGTCTGGATAAATTTTTATCCATTTTATTTAATGTGCGACATCTATATGGATATCGACACCTTAGCTCAGTGGATAAGAGCACCCGACCCGGAAAGTAGGGAGGTCCTGGGTTCGAGTACCAGAGGTGTAAATATCTTTTTCTGATTTTTCTGTTTCCAGATTTTCGATTGAGTTTCGCTCATAGTGTCTTCATTTAATTAAATATTACAGTTTGAGATTTTACTCATATAAAGTTAAAATAAAAAATAATAATATTCATCCTAAACTTGCAGAAGAGTCAATAGATGTCGCACATTAAATAAAATGGATTAAAATTTATCCAGACACCATCTAGATTGCATTTAGTTCGAGTTGAATCTTGCAATCATTCATAAAGATGGCAGCCAATAAAAATATGCGTTAAGAAAAATGAAGATAATATGGGTGGTTCTTAGTCGAAGTATGGTACAGTTAAAGGTGACCGAATTGGATATCGACACCTTAACTCAGTGGATAAGAGCACCCACCCGGAAAGTAGGGAGGTCCTGGGTTCGAGTCCCAGAAATGTAAATATCTTTTTCTGATTTTTCTGTTTCCAGATTTTCGATCGAGTTTCGCTCATAATGTCTTCATTTAATTAAATATTACAGTTTGAAATGATTTCATTTAGACTTTCATAAAGTCAATAGTTCCATATGAATAAATTCGAATATATTTATCCGAGACGCAATTCAGGTTAGACAAACCTATTCCAAGAATGATTGTTTCCAATAAAAATAATAGTTGCTTATAATATGGAAAAAATAATTAGTTGAAGATAGTATTGTTAATTCTAAAATTTGAAATATGTGATTGACAAATATGATGGTTTGTAGAAGGTGGCAATAGCGAAATTGGATAACGCGCACGTCCCGTTAGACGAGAGGTTCTGGGTTCGAGTCCCAGTTGCGACCATTGTTTTTTTTCTATTTTTCTGTGTCTTGTTCGCTTTCACATTTTCGTTTAGATTATTAGCGTTATCTTCTTCTTCGATGAAATAAAAATGAAACACTGAAACCGGCAAACATTTCACGACCGATTTGTTGAACTCAAGCACGAGTCGTAGAAACGACCCGATCTCATTGTGACAAATGTCAATTATAAACAAATTGGGCGTGCGCTTGAAGCGCTTCTGTGCACCTGTGTTTTTTTCATTTTTTTTTTTAAATTTTAACGACTCGTTTAAAAATGTTTGTATTAGGTGCATGAGCTTTTTTAACATTTTTTTTCCATATTTGAAACTAAAATATTGCTATTTTTAAAATTTGAAGTATATTTCAAACAAGCTGGTTCCCGGCATGCGTTGCGATGCCATATTCAAAGAAATAAATTGTTTCTCCCTTGCGTTTTTAGATCGCCTTTACTAATTTTTTTTGTTTCTTAAACCTTCGTTAGTTAATTCCGTTCATTAAATAAGCCAGCAACTTTGCAAAACAAGGAATTATTAAAAAAAAATTGTGTTTATTGTTAGCTAACCAAAACTTATCTGATACTATGGAAGCTGAGCTAAAATTTATCAATTTTTTACGAGAAAAACTCTCTTTTTATAACTTTTGAAGGTTATTCCCATCAACGTAATATATCATTGAAGAAGAAGATAACACTTTTAAATCTAAATGAAAATATGAAAGAAAACAAGACACAGAAAAACAGAAAAAGACAATGGTCGCAACTGGGACTCGAACCCAGACCTCTCGTTCTGAATAATATGGAAAAAGAACTAGTTGAAGATAATATTAATGATTCTAAATATTTGAAATATGAGATTGACAAATATGACGGTTTGACAGAAGGTGGCAATAGCGAAATTGGAAAACGCGCCGTCCCGGTTAGACGAGAGGTCTGGGTTCGAGTCCCAGTTGCGACCATTGTCTTTTTCTGTTTTTCTGTGTCTTGTTTTCTTTCATATTTTCATTTAGATTTAAAAGTGTTATCTTCTTCTTCAATAAAATTTATCAATCATTGATTGGAATATTTGACATTCGTATACCCTTGCTTGTAAATATTGATAACCGTCCATAGATGACGAATTTGTTAAATATCGTATTGATGTAAGGTTTTATCGGTCGACTTACGCTAAACCTCGGCTTCATATCCACTGCAGAGATCACGCGAAATAAATAAATTTGCCTCGATTGCTTGAAATTTCCAGAAGATCATTTTTAAGTTTTTCGCCAACATTAAAAAAATCATACCTTGGAATTTTAGCATGGAGATCTAAAAACTTATTATAGTGATATGTAGCCAATGAATTAACATGTATTTTAGTGTTTATCTCATATTTGTAGGATTTATAAAAAATGTATAAAAAATCATAAAGTTTCTAACCGCTTGAATCCTGCGCGCTTATTACTTTGAAACTCCGTGAGTGGTACTTATTCGAGTCAAAATAGAAAAATTTTGATTTCTGAATGTTGTCCTTGGTATACTTGATAATAAAAAGGGCATATCTATGGAAAAAAGACTTAATTTTAACGAAAAAAAAATATTATTTTATTTTTAACATCGTTCTAAAATAGTCTACGAAGTTCGGATTTGTAACATATATCGCCCTGGTGTAAGACCACCATTCAGAAGTGAAACGTTGCTTGAAATGGCTTTAGCCGTGTTTAGTGACCAGATCTGAATAGCCAGGTACTTCCCCACCTTCCTCTTCCCTATCTCCTTCCCCTCCCCACTACCTTCAGCCTCACAACATACCCCGATTGGGGATGCCATAGTCTCAATGGCTCCAGACGGGAGCAGTTGGGACTCTTGTGCGGTATTAACTGTAAAAAAAAAAAAAAAATCTATGGTCATAACTGATAAAGCATTTCAATAGCTTCGTTTTAAAATAAATGGCTGGCCATGGAAATGTTTGAAATAATTACAATAAATGTTTTACGAATGGTAGGAAAATGTGGTCCAATTTTGGACCGCTATCAATCGCAGAAAAATAAAAGTGATCCATTTTTCTACCAGTGGATAAACATTTAAATTTATATCTTGTTGAAAATACAAAAAAAAGAAGCAATAAATCAAGCAAACATATTTCTGTTAAAAATTTTAATAAAGACTTAAATCATTTCAAAACGTTGTAAAATATAAGAAATAACGCAAGAACAAGTTGTAACGAATTCAACATCACTGAAGAAAATGATAAATTTAGTTAAAATCTTTGAATGGCGAGTTTCTCACATCAAACAATGATTATTTTACACGTTCAATATGTTGATGTTATATATAATTTTGTATAACTACAATCTAGTAGAGGTTGAAGAGTTTGACAAACTGAAGTATGGTGGTTGTCCTTTGTACTGCGCAACAGCTCCGGAACTCCACCCATCGACATAGTTATTCGAATAATATTGCCCTTTGCCAACATCAGTGAAACAGGTGATGGAATAAACTGGTCTAATAAAATATCCTTGTGTTTTTATTTGGTTGTGTTGGTGGTGGGCAGTCTTTAGTACTCAATCTAGTAATCGATGTACGGGTTGTATTTGTTATGCTTGTGGTATGGCCTGTAGCCGTAGTCCCAGTCATCCCAGTATTCTGGTGCAGGAAGTCCAGCAAAGCTGACCTGAAATTGTGGAAACATTAATGAGTCATTTTTGGCCTACTTATCAACAAGGCTGAAACAAAATTAATCAATGGTGATCAACGGGGAAGACACCTTTACATCCAACAATAATCTTAAAAGAGGTTTAGATACAGTAAAATACTTCATATTTCTAGGCTAGTGAAACAGATATGAAAAGAATGATGTAACAGAGGCGTGATTTATCCCAGATTTCAATACGGTGGGAATAATTGATACTTCGACATCGATGACTTGGTCGAAGTACTTAGAGCCAATGAAAGAAAGCTGATAGACACTATCGAAATGTGGTGCTGGAAAAAAATGTCCAGGATTCCATAGATATTCAGATGCACAAATGTGTCTCTTTTCGGGCATCCAAGCTAGACTTTCAACTCGTCGCCTTAGTTCTTAATTGTCCAAACGACCAATTTAGTATTTGTTTAATCTCCACTTTAAAATAAAAATAATGTATAAAAATGATAGTTTATCACTTATAAATTTAAGAATTATTTAAACTAATGAGACCTTTAACTTTACAGAAACAGCTTTATCTTAAACACCTATCTTAATGTTTCTTTGAAATAATGAAAGAAAACCTTCTCCTCCTGTAAAATTTTCTAATGGTCGTTTGGACAATTAGGAACTGAGGCGACGAACTTGCAACGTATTTTAAGATTCTTTGGACACATTGCTCGCCAAACTGAGGTCTCCAAGCCAGGATAAACTTATAGTCACTGGCAAAGTGTTTTTCAGGAGAAGCAGAGCAGTGTAGAGCAGAGTAGCCTTGTCTACCATCAAAATTGCATTGGGGTCGCAAATCTCAGCATTGAGGATGTGACTTCGGAAGAAGAAATTGAATAATGAATTTTATTGGTTTGCTGTCCCTGACTGAACGAACTATATTTGGGAAGTATATTAACAAGAGATGGTGGATATTGAAAGAACATGTTTTTTAAGAAAATCATTTTAGAGGACTGAATTCGGGTCTCTAATAATATATGTCCAAAAAAACCAGACCAGCAGTCCATCATGGAGGAATAATGAATGCCAGCGAGGAGTGAAACTGGCATAGAAAGGATGAGAGTAAACTAGATTACACAAATATAATTTTTTCAAACTTTCTTCAGGCAGGTAGTTAATCAATAAATTAAAAAAATTGCTTATAAGAAAGTCCAAATCAACGCATTTGAAGAAATAGTTTTTGAACCAATAAAATTGCAACTAGATTGAATTGGAAATGGAACGTACATACAAATTCACAGAGTTAAAACGGGATGTCTCCATGCTCGGAAAATAAACGACCAAATAAATGACATTGTAAAATGATGCAATTAAAGAAAAACGTCTTTAATTAATAGTTACACTTTTAAGTGAACTTGAAAAGTGAAAAAATCTTCTCCTGGTCAAGTTACTGATTTGTCTTTTAGGATAGTTTTACGTTAGAAGATAATTTGTATATTTTGCTTTATATATAAGTTGGTACATAAGTATTTTTTCTTACCGCTGATGTTGCAAGGAGCACAAAGGCCACGAGGAAGATATTTATAAGCTGCATCTTGGTTGTCTTATCAAAGCGATAGAACTGATGATGGATGTGCTGGCAGCAGACCTTTTATACTCCCTAATTGATCTCTGACCAGAAGTGTCCTTTGCCATTTACTATATACTTGATCTTTGTATAGATATTACATTCCTTCTGCCATATTTACTGACATCTGGTGGAAATAAATTGAAAACATTGTTATTTTTAGTTTATGCATATTTACCTTTTCAAAGACATCCGCAAAGTCAATAACAAGGGACAGTTCTATCAGAGATCAAAAAGGGAGTATAAAAGGTTTGCTGACAGCACATCCAGCATCAGTTCTATCGCTTCGATAAGACAATCAAGATGCAGTTCATCAATATCTTTCTCGTGGCCTTTGTGCTCCTTGCAACATCAGCGGTAAGAAAAAATGCTCTTGTACCTACATGTATTTAATGTAAATTACACAAAATTATCTTTCTAACATAAGTGACTTATCCATGAGAGTTCACCTAAAAGTGTAACTAATATTAAAGCTTATTTCAAAATTAATTATAAAGGTACTTAGTTTTTACCACTTTTATTGTTTAAAAAAACGACATTTTTTTATTTTTATTTTTATTTTGAATCATTAATAGATATACATGTATTTCAAATAGATTCTATACAATAATTAGTTACATCCATACATAAATGCGAAACTGCTCGAGTTTGTTTATGACCTTTTCACGCATAACACAATATAAAGACTTTAATAATTCTTTCACCAATATAAAGCTAAATTATTTGCGCAGACTACAGGTTGTATATGATGGTAAGCTCTGGTGTTATGAAATTATAAATATTAATATATTATATTTGTTATACGTTTTCTGTCGCTAACAAAATCGAGTTTTTGCTAACGTCAGAAAAAAATCTTTTCCATGGAAACAATGTTGATATATTTTTGGGCTCTACGCTGGTAGGCACTCAGTCTACTGGTCAGCTACTACTGCAGAAAATTTAAATATTAGAATTCGTTTTTTTTTTGACAAGCTTGGAATAAATGTCAGATGAGAGTTCCTATATTAAAAATATAATTCATAACGATTATAAAGACTGAATGATAGAGTATTTTTTTATTATATTAACGAACTTCCAAATATTTAAATAAAAATAAACATCCGAAATGTTTGTAAGCGCATAAATTCCGAACGAATGAACAAAATTGGATAAGTAATTCTTTTTTTCTTTGAGCTATAGCATTATGAAATTTATGTGGTAGGCGAGATGTTTGAAAACTGAATGTAAGGGAATGAATATATGGAATGCGGGAGGGGATGGGGGTGGGTGGAGCGGGGAGATAATTGATAAGTGCAAGCGCTACAGTAATTTCCCGTAATACCATGCGAGCGAAGCCGCGGGGAAAAGCTAGTAATATATATATTTGATGTACCCCCATAAATAAGCAGGGCGTGTGTGTATGGGGGGGTGTTATCATAATAGTTTTATTTGGTATAACTCATTTCATATTTTCACTATAATTTTTAAGGTGTGTTTTAAATTCTTTTATGTTAGTGTTCATGTTTCTAATTCTTTCGGGTAAGGAATTAAAAAATTTGACACCGAGATATTTATGATTTTGCTGTCCTTTTGTTTTTTTACATTTTAGAGTTGGAAGTATTGACGTTTGTCTAAGATTTCTGTTATATTTAAATGGTGCTACTTTATTTTGAATATTATCTTTATAAATTTGTAATGATGCATGTTAGAAGTATAATGCATTTAATTTTCTGACCTTAAATTGTCTGAATAGAAGTTCTGATGAATATGAATAGGGTTTTTTTTATTGTTTTTAATATTAGTTTTTGTGATACCTACGTAAATTGTTTGTGTTTGATTTTTATATGTACCGCCCCATCTTATAATGTCGTATTGTATAATTGATTGACAGCGAAGTTTGTGGTTCTAAGTAATTTTTCTTTTAAAATATCTCTTAAACATCTAAACATGTATGTAAGTGAGCTATTCGTGAGCTAAGCTCACTTCTTCAGGGTTTACTAACTAATTATAAATAATAGATAAAAACAATGGTCATAGACATAGACAACATAATTATAAATAATTGACATAGTCAATGAAAAGGTGAGAACGGGTAGAGGAAAGAGGGACAATAGGGAACAATTTACAAAGGGAACAGGTTTAATATTGGGTCAACCTGTTCCCTGCTACTGTTCCCGTCCCTTTCCCTTCCCTTTTCATTGACTATGTCTATTATTTATAATTATGTTTACTATGTCTATGACCATTGTTTTTATCTAATATTTATAATTAGTTAGTAAATCCTGAAGAAGTGAGCTTAGCTAATGAAACATGTTGGTTTTGTAAACATAAAAAGTGGGAAAAACTAAGTTTGTTATTAATTTTGAATTATAATGGTGCCACAAAATAAGTTTGCTGCGTTTAAAGAAATAAAGTTTATTTCTTTTAATGTATCAATTTATGTGTCCAAATATTTGTACGTTTATTGTCCGAGCGTGGCGATGTCCTGATTTAACCCCTCAGGCTAATTTGTTCGCTTTTCTGAAGAACTCGTACGGGTCTCTTTGAAATCGTTGTGTCTCTCTTGATATAATAGTCTTCTTCTTTCGTATGGTGGGGGTTCAGAGAGGGACATCTAGGTCTGCGAACCAGTCTAGGGCCTCAGGCGTTGCCATGTGAACCTCATCAATCCCCCGGGGAATGAATGGAGCGGGCATTCGTTGACCATCGCATTCACACATCGCCGACTCTTTAAGACCCCAACATATGGCTATGAGATTACCTTATCGAGCCTTTCCTGCAGCTTCGTCGTTCTTTTTGCATTTTTTAATTATTTTCACTCTCAAAAAAGATCTGTGAAGTTTGATATCATCAGGCATAAAAATGTACGCAGGGCTGTGTCCATATTAGGGAACGCTGATTCAATTTTATCACCATGTATTATTTTGTACAATTGTGCGTGAGTTTGATGTGAACTTGTGCAAGGCAAATCACTGGAACTTATATTTTTATGACATATATGAAACTGTTGAATTTCGGTTCCTAAATCGGTACTAAGGTCTTGTGGATACGTGTTAACCAAATTTTTACAATACTGACTATATTCTAAAGTTTGATCGGAACACATAATTTTATCGACATCGGGTTTTTTCGTTAGGAATGAGAATTTATCTGTAATATTTAATTAAATGAAGACATTATGAGCGAAACTCAATCGAAAATCTGGAAACAGAAAAATCAGAAAAAGATATTTACACCGCTGGGACTCGAACCAGGACCTCCCTACTCCCAACTCGGAATGTAGGGAGGTCCTGGGTTCGAGTCCCAGAGGTGTAAATATCTTTTTCTGATTTTTCTGTTTCCAGATTTTCGATTGGGTTTCGCTCATAATGTCTTCATTTAATTAAATATTACAGTTTGAGGTTTTACTCATAAAAAAAAAATTAAATTAAAAAAATAAGAGTTTGTCTGCTTTTTCTTTGTATATCTCTCCCCTGCTTCGCATCTCTACATTTAATCTATCAATGACGCCATAAAAACTCACTATTTTAAATAATTTAGTTCATCACTACACAAGTGCTTGTGAAAACAAGAGAGTTCCCGGTCGATACAAAAAAGAAGTGAGAGAGTAGGGTCACAGCACAACAATTAATAATATAATTCATTAACAATTATTGATGTTGAATTACACCAAGAGATCACTTTAGATCTTTGCAAGCACATAACAGACATAGACATAGACTTCTTTAATAGTGGATGTTAAATTCACCAAGAGATAAATATAGATCATTGCAAGCACATAACACACTTAAACTTCTTAATGTGGATGTTTAATGCACAGAGAGGTTACTATGGACCATTGCAACGCACAAAATAGACATGGACTCTAGACTGGTAGAAATTATTATTGTCATTTGTGACTCGTCCGAGTATTGTTGTCAGTTCGGGAAATGGTTTAGGTGGGTAGATATAATAGATAGGAATGCAAAGGTACATAAGTAAGGAATTGCGCCAACATGAAGAGTAACTGACTTACTTCAGGAGCTGGACCGTCGTTGGGCATTTTCTTCCTTCTTCTTTGACATATTTCCACACCGTATAGAAAAAATCAGCGCCTGGACGAGTCTTATCTTGGTGATCCTCATTACACCTTTGTCACTTCAGTATCTGTTGCATTTTGCTCACTGCGTCTTTTATCATGCTAATCTTTCTTTTCATTTCTGTTTCACAATATAAGGAAAGAGAAAGTGCTAAACCAATTTCTACGATACCTTGATTTTCGGAGCTATCGTCCTCATCTGAGCCAAGAAGAGTCAGCCGCGTTCTTCAAAATATCGTCATTGGAAAGTCGAAGAAATTCGGCAGACGCCCTATTATTACAAAAAAGCTACTTCTAAGATAGATTGCCCGGAATTACTAGAAAGAATTCAATTAAGAGTGCCCATCAGACAAACCAGACAAAACCACGCATTAAACATTCTTTTTTTTATTTTATCAATTAAACATTCATTCATTTATTTTATCAGGTTCACCATAAAACAGTTATGCACCAGAATTTTATGGGGAAGATTGCAAAATTTATGGAAAAAAGTGTTCGGGGCAGTTTCACTATCTTGTAACGTATGTCAGAAGATAATTACTGAATTCTCTGTAGGTGACATTGAAGATGTTGATGCTCAATACAGATTCATTTAGCAGTTGAATTGCTCTGCTTAATGGCGCATTTTGATAGGAAGAAGTTCTCGCTTCCGGAGCATAAAAAAGTGCGTGGGATCTCCCACGATTTATAACACAGTACCTAACATTTTCAAACCTAAAATGAATAAATATTATTTACACATACATTCTTACTACTCACACAGAATAGATCCATCCCCCTCCCCCCTCCCTCCCACCATCCAATCCGCAGATGCTCTTTAAGCCGCCCTACCCGAATTTCTACCGATTTCTTACATATCTCCCTTAAACATTTGAAGTTTTTAAGCTCTTAAAAGAATATACTCGTATGTTATTTTTTAAGATAATATCTAGATACGTTCCATGCCGAAACGCGAATATATGAAATTCCCTCGATAGAAAAAAATCGCAAAGTATGCTCCGAAAATTATTTAAAACAAGTCTATTTCTATTATTTTACAAGTTATATTTGTGAAAAAATTCACAATGTTTCTTTAAATGATACTTAAGATACTCGTACCTTCCACGAGATTTTTGCTCTATTTTAAACGAGTCGTGTTTTATTAAGCATTTTCCCAATTTTCGCATCAATTTCGTCATTGAAAATATTGGCGCGCTCTGTCCAACATTCGTAATTACATATCTCTCCATCTTCTTCTTTTTGGGTCGGGTAGCGTCGCCTTAATTCTTGTATTTATGTTATTTTTCTTTCTTTTCTTTATATTCACTAAATAATTTAATACACGTCAGTGAAAACCTGATATTGGTTACGTAATTTATACATATTTTATCATTCATTTGAATTTATTGTATCTAATATTTTTATATTACTTGCCTGGCAACTTTCCCTTATCCCTCTCCTCCCCTTACCCTTCCCAACCCAAATCCCTATTTTGCAGTCTATTTCAGTTATAATCACAATTATTGTAATGTTGTGTATTAGTTGACCATTTGTTGAATTTACATTTGTACTCTTCTTATTTTTTTAAATATTCTAGTTTATATTCAGTTAGTCTTGTTTCTAAATACCTATCTGTGAACATTAATAATTGGTCTGTTTTTTTATCATTCTCTTATGTTTATTGTATTACTAAGACTGTTAATATTCCTTAAATAAATAAATAAATAAACTATTGTAACTGTTTCCAATAAAATAAAAAATAATAATGAAATAAAATATCCTTTACGACTTTATAGACTATATTAGATATATGAAGACTTTTACCGTTTCTAAGCTTCATATAGCATTATTGTCGGTTCTTAGATATCTTCATTACTGATCACCATTAGTTTTGTTTGACCTCGTTGATCAAGAGGGATGGATTGCAGCTTTCTTAAAATTAATGACATATTTATAATTCTATAATTTCAGGTCAGCTTTGCTGGACTTCCTGCGCCAGAATACTGGGATGACTGGGACTACGGCTACAGGCCATACCACAAGCATAACAAATACAACCCGTACATCGATTACTAGATTGATTACTAAAGACTGCCCGCCACCAACATAACCAATATAAAAACACATACATGTATCATTAGACCAGTTATTCAATCACCTGTTTCAATGAGGTTGGCAATGGGTATTATTATTTGAGAGACTACGATTTTTTTGACGATGAGTGGAGTTCTGAAGCTGTTGCACATTACAAAGGACAATCAGCACCCTTCAGTTTATCAAATGAAGAATGTAGTTATGCTTAATTATAATCTGTGTCAACACAGTCAACTTGTTATCATTGTTGGAAGTGAGGAAACACCCCATTGAAAGAAATCGAAATTTATTGTTTACTCCGTATGTTGAATTCTTTACTACTTGAATTTTATTATTCATCGTTTTGTTATGTTGGGACTCTTTATTAAAAATTGCAACAGAAATTTGTTTGTTTGATTAAATATTGCTTCCTTTTAAGTGAATTCATTCAGATAAACATGAAAACATTGCTTTATTTCCCAAAAGGAGTATGCTAGTGGTGTGTGGACTCCGCACCAAACTATATTAATATGCTATGCTAAATATATTAATATGCTTGTTTGGTTCTGAAACAGTTTTTTTAAAAAACTTAATCCATATTTCCCAAGTCCTTCATGTATTCCTTTCTCTTCCTCCTTTCCTCAAAGTCTCTATCAGGAAAAGAAGAAGATGTTCTTACCTACATGGGGAAAATTTGAACAATATTGCCACCCAAGTTTGCATTACCTACTTGTAACAGTTGCAATTTGATAGTGACATGGCTCACAACTCGCTCTTTCGAAATATCGCAAATAATAGAAAATTTCATTTTTTTATTAAATAAAAGTGTCGTGGCTTGAACCTGGTTTGTGCAAATATATTGGGAAATCAGGATCGATTCTGAACAGCCATAGGAAGCCGTCAAAAGGTAAGAGACTTCCTCTCATAACCTATTCTCCTTCGATCATACTTCAGAACACAATCCATGGTCTATTCGTCATAAAAAGGATTTACAGTACACATTTTCGTGTTGCGGCATCGGCTGTGACAATGCTAAATATATTAATATGCTGGAACAAATCCAGAAAAAATTCTTTAGATATGTCTATATGCGGATGCACGGAACTTATCCGAGGTTCATGCACCATATAGAGTTACTTGAGGCGACAAATAGATAAAGCTTATGCAAATCTGTGTCATTCTTAGTTTTAACATAATCCATAACTATATTGACAGCCCATTCCTCTTGGAATGCTATGGCTTATACGCGCCTGAAAATTTCAGCCTTAGTCGTCGACACGACTTCTTCAAAATACCATACGGCAGAACGATGTTCTAGCGCAGCATAGCATGACAAGAGGAATGATACTGTTGAACGAAATACCGAAAACACTAGATATATACAACCAGTCCTGGTGTGGCGTTCATACAACTATTTTTCCGCCACTCAAAGAAATCGCGAGAAAGATCTTCAGCCGCGAAGTACTTGCAATTCACACTGCGCGCAGAACCTACTTATTTACCTACGCCGGTGTGCTACTACCAGTACGAGGTACCTTCTCGTGTGAATGTGCCACCTCCGCGAAAGTTCCCTCACTGGTGAACCTGACGTGATTTGTCAATAGGCCCTATAGGCCGCGACTTAGGAGCGGCAGAGTTCAGGGGGCGGCGCTCGCTCGCTTTGATAAGCCGAAGTTTGTGTATGATTGTAAACAAAAAACAAGTCAACGTGGATAGATAGAGTTTTCTATACTTTCGTATAATATACGTTCAATGCCCAACGGTCCCGTCCTGAACCTATGATTATGGTGCGAATATTTCACAAAAAATGCTTTAATGTGAACTTTTAACACGAAGAGTCTCAGAAAAAGCTCATTCTCTTCGATTTAGTTCAGGAATGTGAACACTTTCAAGGTCACATTTCCTCTAATAAGACGACAGAGAAACATGAATCTAGAAAATTACTGAATATTTTTAAGAAAAAATTTTGAGGAAACAATCTCTGTGCAACGTTTACAAGAATTTGTATATAGCTCTCCGCGTCGCACTTTGCACTCCGGCCACAAATTTTTCTGGAGAAAGGAGTTTTTCCTGTTTAAGTTCCTGTCCGGGAACTGTGGATTTATTTCTAGACTTGTAACGCTGAAAGCAAATGTCGACAAAATTACGCTGAAGTGTTGTAAAAAAAGCCTTTCTGCCTCCCGTGAACATACTTACCTAAATACACAAGCCTTTCCACTTGTTCCAAGTATTTCATCAAAGCAGATTTTAACTATTCCAATCCTTGACCACAGCTGAAGAATGTCATAAAATACTTTATACAACTCTTGTTAGAAGTCATTTGGAATATAATTCCCCCTTATGGAACCCTTTTTACAAAAGTCATGAAATATCCATTGAAATAATCCAAATGTTTTTGAAATAAATCAATAAATTATTAAATAATACAGCGTATTTTTGTGTATAACAATTTGTTTTCTTATTTGGTTCCCTGCGTTTTTTGTAATAAAAAGGCATTTAAGCTTGTACATCTTAGGTTAAGTACTGTTTTTATTTTTAAAACTTTTGTTTTTTTACAAGAGGAGTAAACAGCAATGCTTATTTATATGTTATGACAATTAAATATAAATATAGCCATTACATCGTTGGAAATTGTAGTTTTTTTTTTAATTGTTGGCACCAGTAAGGTATAGTGGTAACCAAATATTTATTTATTTATATTAATATAAAAGATTTTACACAGTAATTATTACTATTCTATAACATTATTGTATATCATTATGAGGGATCGGATTTTATGTATTTGCATATTTGCAAATGCATATAACTCTGTAACTACGGCGATAATGCATATTTTAGCCCTTTTTCCCAATCGTGCATATTTTGTTAAATTGTGAGGCCGTAAAACAAGCAGTTGGTCAATTTGACAGTTCTGAGGCCATTGCAATTCAGTCAAGAAAGCTAGTATTTGAAGACGCATCCATTAAACAGAATATCGCCCTCATCTCAACAAATTTCAAATTGGTAACAAATAACCTTCCTATATTTAAATCCTAACTCCACATCAGAAAAGATTTGTAAAAAGTTAGACGCTATTTTGCAAACCCGAGTTTTAAAGATATGAAAAACTTTAAAAGCTTTGTCACACACATATATATCTGTTGAACCGCGAGCGCTTATGTGTTATACCGTCGACGAACTTAAGCTCATCCCCGACTTTCAACACGGCTTTCGATCGGGCCACTCCACTCTCCACCAACTCTTGCGAATGGTCGAAGAAATAACAAACGGTTTTAATTATCGCCAACACACGGTAGTCCTCTCCCTAGACGTCTGCAAAGCATTCGACAAAGTATGGCTCAGAGGTCTCATTTATAAAATGAACTTCCTAGGTATTCCCCTCTCAATGACTCAACTCATAGCACACTTCATAAAAGATCGTAAATTCAGAATAAAACTAGATGGTATCTTCTCTTCAGTGAGATTGATAAGAGCCGGTGTCCCTCAAGGTTCTATTCTCTCACCAGCTCTGTTAAACATTTATTTAAGCGACATCCCCCGCCCCGATAGTCAAGACATTCACACTAAAATAGGAAACTTTGCAGACGATACCGACGTCATGTCAACCTCGGTAAGCGAAAATAAAGCTACCCGTAAAGTTCAATCCCACGTATCCAAACTAGAAACTTTCTTTAAACAATGGCGAATAAGTATAAATCCCCTTAAAAGCGCCGCTTGCGTTTTCTCACGTAGACGTCCCAAAAGGCCACCTAATATTCATTTGTTCGGAGAAAACGTCCCGTGCAAAAAAAGCATTAAATATCTCGGAGTAACCCTAGACAGTAAATTAACTTGGAAAAAGCACATAGATGAAACTCTAGCCTCAGCAAATAAAATCCTTGCAGCCCTTTACCCCATGTTAAGCAAAAAAAATAAAAAACTCTCAACTAAAAATAAACTCCTTATTTATAAATCAACTATAAGGCCAAAACTAACATATGCAAGCCCCATCTGGGCCCACGCTTCAGAGTCTCTTTTGAAAAAACTCCAAACATTCCAGAACAAAGCCATACGCATAGCCCTGGGCGCCCCCAAATGGATGAGGGTAGCCCAACTACATAAAGACTCTGAAATCCCCTTATTAAAAAATCACATCTTAGCGCCTCCGTACATGGAGCTACTTACAAACTATTCGAGCCTGATGCGCGTAGCACGCACACCGCTCGTGGGTACCCGCCATACAATTTTGCTGGTGTTCGTACACGGCGCTGCGCGACGGATGTCAGGTTGAAGTCGGTAGCGCGCTAACGACGGTGCTGGTAGCGCGCTACGCGTTGTAGCATTCGTGTCTGCTACTTTCGTTTGACGTTTGACAGAAATGGCGTCTGAACATGAAAGTAATGTTAGATTTGTTCTGGAAGTGAATAAAAATGCGTGTTTACATAACTTTACATTACCAGAATACGCAAGAAAGGATTTAGTGAAGAAGGCATAGATTAATGTTGGAAAAAAAGTCAATCATATCGTTCGACATCGTGTTAACTCCACGGCTGCACGTGAAAAATGATCAAGTTCAGTATAATTCGGGTAGTGCCGTGTACGGAAACCAGCTTTAAAAAGTAGTACATCTGCAGGGTACTTGTGGTTGTGTCACAATCACGTAGTTTGTAAGTATCTCCATGAACGGAGGGCCTTAAGTCTCGCGGAAACCTTTTATGCGGGAATTCCCACACATGAAAACGCGTCCATAAATTGCCTCGCCCGGTACGACGAAAACGTACGTACCACACATAAAAAACCTAAACAAATCCTCCGTAAAGTTTAACCTCCCCATATTGCAGCCATGTACCTTTGCAAAAAAATTTTTAACAAACAACTAAAAAAATCAATTTTCCAACAACCACTAATATAAATTCATGATGAAAGAGAAAGGGGCCTTTTTGGCCCGGAGCTCTGTATGCCAATATTTCAAAAAGTCAAAAAGTCAAGTTATACCGTCACACTACGCTATCAAATATTTCTTCCTGTGGCAGGAGAGGGGGTCAGATGAATTAAGGAGCTGCCACGAAATGCCATTTCTTTGTACTGAATCATCGACCAAGTACTGAATCCATCAATTTGTTGACAGCTGTCATCCGCTCGTTTAAGCAGCTCCGTAATTAAAATTACCCCCTCTCTATATGCCCTCTCGATACTGCACTTCTAGTATCCAATGAAAATTCAATAATAGCTATTCAACAATTACAAAGTGACTTTAACGAGCTACTTAAATGGGCTCATGATGTAGGATTAATTATAAATGTCAAAAAACCAAATGTATGTATATAAGATCACCGAGCCTGGGAATATGGAATATACCTAAAATAACTGCTCTTAATTCTGAATGTATTCATAGAAAAATTGAAAATAATTGCTATTGTGATACAATTGACTTTGTAAATGAATAAACTTTTCTGGGACTAATAGCAGATAATAATTTTAAATGGGATAAACAAGTGGCTAAAATTTGTAACCAGCTCCGATCTTTAGCGGGTAATTATTATAAATTAAAATTTATTTTGCCCCACTGTACTCAATTTTTTTTTTTTATTTTTCTATGGTCGAATCCATCCTTAGGTATGGAATACGAACTTGGGGGCACACCAGCATTACTTTTTATTTTTTATTTTTATTTGTTTATCTCAAAAATGGTACATATTAAAGTAGTACTGGTCTTCCATTAAAAGCATTCGCTTGTGGGTGAAGAAGAGTTTACATTCTATATATATTTATACATTTAAACAGTCACGTATTTTACATAAGTAATTAGTGCAGTTAATACAAACACATCGCAATTTTTAACTAAAAGACATCCATATATTCCATAAGAGTAAAAACAAGTATAATTTTTAGTGTTACATTCATGTGGAAATAGGGGAAGCAGTCTTCCCGTTGCTGATTTCTTTAAAATGATTTTTGATAGAGTTCGATAATTTTATTTTGTTATTAATGGTTCTGATTTCTATGGGTAGGTTGTTAAAGAAGTATTTTCCTTGGTATGATATATTCAAATTGCCATAATAAAAAAATAGTAGCACCCAATATTTATAAACAAAGAAGTAATCTAAAACTACTGTTTGGTTCTGAGGGCCTACTTCCAAGGGTCTTCTTTGGTACATTGTTATAATTGATAATGAGGGAGAAAGCAAATATAAAAAGCAACTGGTACATAATCACACCACAAGATTCACTGAAAATAAGGGCCTCATAACTCCAAGAATAACAAATAAGTATGGAAGCTGAACGCTTACATACTTAATACCAGTGATTTATAATAAATTTAATAAGTTTTTTAAACATGTGAATAATGAGTGACCCTGCACCAATAACATTAAGCGTTGGATAATAAATGACGATTCAATGTATCTTTGAACATCTCAACGTACCTGCCTAAACAATTTGTATCTAGGTAGTACATTGATATACATTATTTTATGTATTTATAATATTTTATTTACATGTGTTGGTTAGGCCCAAGCACGCACCTACACTTATACACACCTACTCTTACACAAACATACTGTAACTGCTTGGGATTTGGTAGTAATATTGTTGCCAATTCCTTTTTCCTACCCATCCATCGCCTACCCGTCCTTCCTTAATTCAGTGTCTGTAATAAACTGCCCGCCGCATCATATAGCCATTTGCGCTCCGCTCCGCCTTTAACCTAATTCCGCTATTAAAATAAAATAGTTCGCGCATTTTTACTGTGTGTGCATGTTGGATGGAGAAGACCAACGAGGGCCGGCCTACATATTCCTTTTCGGTGAGTCCTTCCTCTCCATGCAATTATTTTACCATATTTTTCAAGCAGTGATGGTAGACACAATCAAGGTCATTTTTAATACACACACAGTAACAATTCCACTTTGCACAACCGCAAATCTCACCCATCTTGGTCCTTCGAGCCGGATCAAAAATAAATAAAATCCGTGCTCGTAAATATTAATAACTGATCTTGAAGTTGACGGACTTGGTCAATATTGTATTGACATAGTGTTTTATCGGTACATTTATGTTAGACCTCTACTTCATAAACATTTAAATTTATACCTTGTTGAAAATACACAAAAAGAAGCAATAATAAATGAAACAAACATATTTCTGTTACAATTTTTAATAAAGACTTTAATGATAAATTTAGTAAACTTCTTTAAATGGCGAGCTTCCTCACATCAAACAATTATAATTTTACACTTTGAATATGTTGATGTTGTGTATAATTTTGTATAACTAAAATCTAGTAGAGGTTGAAGAGTTTGACAAACTGAAGTATGGTGATTGTCCTTTGTTTGTGCAACAGCTTTGGAACTCCAACCAAATAATTCGTAGTTATTCGATTAATAATGCCCATTGCCAACCTCAGTGAAACGAGTGATGGAATAAACTGGACTAATAAAACATCCTTGTGTTTTTATATTGGTTATGTTGGTGGTGGGCAGTCTTTAGTACTCAATCTAGTAATCGATGTACGGGTTGTATTTGTTATGCTTGTAGTATGGCCTGTAGCCGTAGTAGTCATCCCAGTATTCTGGTGCAGGAAGTCCAGCAAAGCTGACCTGAAATTATGGAAACATCAATGAGTCATTAATCTAAAAAAAGACGTAATCTAGGCCTAATTATCAACAAGGCTGAAACAAAACTAATGGTGATCAACGGGGAAGACACCTTTACAACCAACAATAATGCTAGGACAGGCTTAGAAACAGTAAAATACATCTAAAAGTAATGAAGGAGGAAGTGAAGCAGAAGTGAAAAGAAAGATTTGCAAGACAAAAAACGCAGAAAGTAAACTGCGAAAGATATGGTTAAACAGAGGCATGATGTTTCTCATATTTCAACACGCTGGGTATTATTGATACTAAGAGCCAATGCAAGAAAGCGGATGGACACTCGAAATGAGGTGCTAGAGAAAAATGCCCAGGATTCCATAGACTCTCTCTCCGATGGCGTTATAGCCCATATCGAGCCTTGGCCTCCCGCAACATTCGCCTCCAATTCCTCCTATCCTCAGCGGCTGACTTCCAGTTTTTTTTTATTTGGAGAAGCTGTGCTGCATCCCCTCTTACCTCATCTTCCCACTTTTCTTCCTCAGTCTGGGTCTTCCCACTTTTCTCTTTCCACCTGGGTGTCCAGTCAAAATTCTTTTTGGGACGCGTGTATCCGGCATTCTCTGTACACGTCCAGCCCATCTCAACCTGAGGAATCTCATGTGAGCTGAGAAGTTAGGGGTCTGATATATATCGTACAGTTCTTTGTTGTGCCGGATGCGCCACTGTTCCCCCTCTTTCGCGGGTCCACATATTCTTCTCAGCAATTTTCTTTCAAAAGTATCTAGCATTTCAGCCATCTACACCGTCAGTGTCAGCGCCTCACATCCATATGCCGGTACAGTTCTAACAATGGTCTTGTATATGGTTATTTTGGTTTTTCTGTGGACGCTACGTGACTTAAACACTGGGAGCAAAGAGAAGTATGTTTTGTTGGCTGCTGTGAATCTCCTTCTGATTTCCGCTGGATCCTCATTGTTCTGTCAGATTGGAGCTCAGGTTGGAAAATTGATTAGGATTCCATAGACAGACAGCACAAATGTGTCTCTTTTCAAAGAGCTAGACATCCAAGCTAGGAAGACTTTCAATTGTCAACGTATTTTATGATCGTTTGGACACATTGCTCGTCAAACTGAGGACTCCAAACCACGATACACTTATAGTCACTGTCAAAGTGTTTGTCAGGAGAAGCAAAGCAGCACAGAACTGCGAGAGGCGAAGGAGCTTTGCCTATCATCAAAATTGGATTGGGGGTCACGAATCTCAGCAATGAAGATGTGACTTCAGAAGAAAAATTGAATAATCAATTTTATAAGGTTTGCTATCACTGATTGAGCGAAGTGTATTTGGGAAGTATATTAACAAGAGATGGAAAGACTGCTAAAGACATTGGAATAACATGGTATTTAAGAAATTCATTTTGGAGGACTGAATTCGGGTCTCTAATGAAATATGTCCAAAGAAACCAGACCAGCAATCCATCATGGAAGGATGATGAATACCAGCGAGGAGTGGAACTGGCATAGAAAGGATGAGAGTAGACTAGATTACACAATTATTATTTTTTCAAACTTTCTTCAGACAGGTAGTTAATCCATGAATTGAAAAATTGCTTTAAAGAAATTCCAAATAAACGCATTTGAAGAAATAGTCTTTACTGAACCAATAAAATGGCTACCAGGTTAAACTGGAAAAGGAACGAATATACTAATTCAGTGAAAGAAAAAATGCAAGATGGTTGGGTTAAAATAGGATGTTGCCGTGCTCGGAAAATAAATGAACAAATAAACGACATTATAAAAGAAAAAACGTCTTTAAGGCGACGCTTCCAGGCTAAAAAGGAGGAGATGGAGAGATATGTAATTACGAATGTTGGACAGAGCGCGCTAATATTTTCAATGACAAAATTGATGCAAAAATTGGGAAAATGCTTAATAAAACATGACTCGTTTAAAATAGAGCAAAAATCTCGTAGAAGGTATCTTTAGTATCATTTAAAGAAACATTGTGAATTTTTTCACAAATATAACTTTTAAAATAATAGAAATAGACTTGTTTTAAATAATTTTCGGAGCATACTTTGCGAATTTTTTCAATGGAGGGAATTTTATATAATTTGCGTTTCGGCGTGGAACGTATCTAGATATTATCTTCAAAAATAAGATATATTTTTTTAAGAGCTTAAAAATTTCAAATGTTTAAGGGAGATTATTATTACTAATTATTACTAGTTACAATTTTAGGTGAATTCAGAAAAATGCTCTCCTGGTCAAGTTACTGTTTTGTCTTTCAGGATAGTTTAACGTTAGAAAGACAATTTGTATATTTTGCTTTGTGCGGTTGGTACTTAAGTATTTTTTCTTACCGCTGATGTTGCAAGAAGCACAAAGGCCACGAGGAAGATATTAATAAGCTGCATCTTGGTTGTCTTATCGAAGCGATAGAAATGATGCCTGATGTGCTCTCTGCAGACCTTTTATACTCTCTTTTTGGACTCTGGCCAGAAGTGTCCTCTGCTATAAACATTTGATCTTTGTTTAAATAATTGATACATTTCTCCTGACAGGTACCATATTTACTGACATCTGGTGGAAATAAATTGAAAACATTGTTATTTTTAGTTTATACATAATATTTACCTTTTCAAAGTCATCAGCAAAGTCAATAACAAGGGACTCTTCTATCAGAGATCAACAAGGGAGTATAAAAGGTCTGCAGACAGCACATCCGGCATCAGTTCTATCGCTTCGATAAGACAATCAAGATGCAGTTCATCAATATCTTCCTCGTGGCCTTTGTGCTTCTTGCAACATCAGCGGTAAGAAAAAATCCTTTTGTACCGACATGTATTAAATGTAAATTATACAAAATTGTCTTTCGAACAAAAAACTATCCTAAACGACAAAACCAAACTTGTCCAGGAGAGTTCACCTTAAATTGTAACTAGCATTAAAATGTATTTCTTTTAGTGCATCAATTTTGTACGTTTATCGTCCGAGTGTGGCGACATCCTTTTTTAACCCCTCAGGCTAATTTGTTCGCTTTTCGGAAGAACTCGTATGGGTCTCATTCAAATCGTTATGTCTCTTGGTGGTCTTCGTTATGTCTCTGTAATTTCATATTTTTCGCATTTTTCTCATGGCATCTTTTGAAGTGCAAATTTTTATTTTCACTTCTGTTACACGACCTCCTTTATATCTTCTAGACGAACCTAGATGTGTGAAATCGTTCTTAGCTTCTTCTGGCAATATTGCACAAAAATGTTGTACAAAAAATTACATCATTAGAAGATTGCATCGATTTGCAAATGATTAATATTTTAATAAAAACAAATGTGCTGTAATTTCCTTCACAAAGAACAGAAATGAATTTTCAAACACACATCACATTAACAATGTCACTTTATTAAACACTAGCTTTTCCCCGCGGCTTCGCTCGCATGGTATTATGGGAAATTACTGTAGCGGTTGAACTTATCAATTATCCCCCCTTCTCCTCACCCCCACCCCCTCCCGCATTCCATACATTCATTCCCTTACATTCAGTTTTCAAACATCTCGCCTGCCACCTAAATTTCATAAAGCTATAGCTCAAAGAAAAAAAGAATTATCCAATTTTGTTAATTCGTTCCGAATTTATGCGCTTACAAACATTTCGGATGTTTATTTTTTATTAAATATTTGGAAGTTTGTTAATATAATTAAAAAATTACACTATTTATTATTCAGTCTTTATAATCGTTACGAATTATATTTTTAATGTAGGAACTCTTATCTGACATTTATTGCAAAACAGAAGCTTGTCCAAAAAAAAAAACCCAATTTTGATATTTGAATTTTCCCCAGTAGTAGCTGACCAGTAGACTGAGTATCTACCAGCATAGAGCCCAAAAATATATCAACATTGTTTCCATAGAAAAGATTTTTTCTGACGTTAGCAAAAACTCGCTTTTGTTAGCGACAGAAAACGTATAACAAATATAATATATTAACATTTATAATTTCATAACGCCAGAGCTTACCATCATATACAACCTGTAGTCTGCGCAAATAATTTAGCTTTATATTGGTGAAAGAATTATTAAAGTCTTTATATTGTGTTATGCGTGAAAAGGTCATAAACGAACTCGAGCAGTTTCGCTCTTATAATATTAGTATGGATAACTTCAATTAAAGACTTGGGCGTGATATTTGACTCCTCACTTAGCTTCAATAAATATGTAGATTCAATTTCAAAAAGTGCGTCGCAAATATTAGGATTAACGCTTAGAATCACAAATTGCTTTAAAAGTGCAGAAACAAAAACATAATTTAAACATTATGTAAATCAATTGTGCGAAGTATTCTTGAATACGTATCCACTATTTGCTATCCCAATTATGAGATTCACAATTACAAAATCGAATCCGTACTAAAAAAAATAAATTGGAACGTATAACGATCGAATTCTACCCTATAAAGAGACTCTTTGACAGCCAGACGGCCTCTTTCCGATTTATTGCTCCTACACAAAATTAAACATGGATCAGTTGATACACCAAACATTTTATCCCAATTTAACATCAACACACCATCAAGAAATTCAACAAGGAGGATGCAAGGTAATTAATTTATTTATCTACCAACCACACAAATACAGGATATTTCTCCCTGTATCGAACGAGTCCGCAAAAGCAAATGAGATAACTAAAAAAGACAATATTGGAATTTACGCTCCCACACAGTACCGTACCGCCAGCACCCACAATTACACAGTACCATGCCGCCAGCACCATTTCGCCTCACACCACAACCCCCAAGCAATTAGAGAGCTGCTATTGGCTAACGAGACGAGGGGCGTTTCACGCATCCTCCAAAACGATGTCTAATTGCTATTTTATTCTTCAAAATTAATTTAGCAATTAAAAATACAAACACAATTGATAATGAACACACGCAGCATGAAAATCAAACTCAAAAATACATCTCACACCTCTACAAGAGACTACAGACAGCAATGAACCCTGCCACGAGAATAGCTGCCTATTTACGTCACCCCCGTCATACAACCACGGGAGCTGTGATTAGCCCATGATGAACAAAGGAAAATCTAAATCGGGAATATTTACGTCAATGAATTCATGTTCTCAAAAATTTGGAGCTAAATTTTGAGAAATTGGTGATAATTACGAGCTAAAAATAAATATCCTCGCAGAAAAATGGGCACAAGCAAGTACAATCACTTGAAAACTGACGCCTACCATTGATTCTTGCACTTTAATAAAAATGTTTAATCCTTGAAATTCTACTTTGTACCACAAATGTAACATTGTATCTTTTTTTGTAAAAACAATAAAAATCATGTGAGATTTTGGTTTCGGGGATCGGGACTCTCTTGGTACTGGCTATAATATACAAATTTTACAAATCTTCTCAAAAATCGTAGCAAACAGGGAAAAAGGATAAAAGGACCAACCTACACAAAGAATAGGAAGTGCTATACCCTCACAATCCAACCCAGTTTTGCCCTATAAATACAGACCACACATCGGTCACAAATCAGTTAAAAATTACCAGCCAAGAAGAAACAATCTCGAAGAAACCAAAGTCCCCAAGTTCAAACTTTTTTCAAGTGTTTTATTTAAAAGTAATAGCTTCAGTTCTACCTTCTTCCCAGTATCCCAGTAATCCCAAAGTTTCCAAAAGTCTCCAAAGTCTTCAAGCCTTTACAAGTGTTTAATCAGTTATAATAGATTCAGTTTTGCCAATTTTACTTAGAATCATTCAAAAGTATTAAATTCGCGAAAGTCCATTGGCGTACGCCAAAAATCCCTTGGCGCATAAAGATTCCATTGGCGTGCCATTTGTGTCCAGCTCCCTATTTTTATACAGTATATGTACAAACGTCCCGTACACTCCCCTATACCACGAACATTAAGACATTATAACACAATACACTGCTCTAATAATGAAATTGACATTTTTAATGAGCAATTTAAACACAAAAAACATGTTTTACCATCAATCATAAAAAGCATATAGGTATTGTGATGAAGTCCTTTATTCAAAGACAGGCTATATATCTACTAAATCAATGTCCCATCAGCACAGGTGTCAATAATAAATTGTTGGTGATTCTATTGTATTCAACATTTAAATCATTCTTGTTTGTCATTCACTTTTATATATTTAGCTTATTATTTTTGTTGTCATGTCATTAAGTATAAATAAATATAATTGGTTCTTATAAAGGTGTCTTTCCCGTTGATCGTCTTTAGTTTTGTTTTGGCCTTGTTGATAAGATGTCCTAGATTACGTCTTTTTTTAGATTAATGACCCATCAATGTTTCCATAATTTCAGGTCAGCTTTGCTGGACTTCCTGCACCAGAATACTGGGATGACTACTACGGCTACAGGCCATACTACAAGCATAACAAATACAACCCGTACATCGATTACTAGATTGATTACTAAAGACTATCCACCGCCAACATTACCAATAATATTAAACACAAATATATTTCATTAGTCCAGTTTATTCCATCACCTGTTTATGAGGTGGTTAATGAGCATTAATATTTGAATAACTACAATATGTTGTCGATGAGTGGAGTTCCAAAGCTGTTGCACATTACAAGAGACAATCAGCACACTTCAGTTTATCTAACTCTTCAACGTCTTCTATACTGTAATTATTCTAAATTATAATCAGTATCAACGTAGTCAACTCGTAATTATTGTTTGAAGTGAGGAAACTTGCCATTGAAAGAAGTTAATTAAATTTTTCATTTTCCTCGGGTGTTAAATTCGTTACTATTTATTCTTGGGTTATATTCTCATTTTTTACAACATTTTGATGTGACTCTTTATTAAAATTTTTAACAGAAATATGTTTGTTTGATTTACTATTGCTTCCTTTTCAGTGAATTTTTTAAGGTAAACATGGATGTTTCTGTAATTGAAAACTGAAAATAGTTTGTTATTTTGTTAGTTTTTCGATTCTTCTAAATGGCATGGAAATCTGGAAAATAAAGGAAGTATTATATAATTAAAATTATACAACACGGAAGATAAAACACACCGAAATATGGATTTATTCAAACCTCTTCAAACCACTCATTGTCTGAGCAATATTCATATTAAAGTTCCTATAAGACATAATTTAAGGAGTCATAAAATATTCCATCTTAAATTATTTAATTACAATATTGCATACTTCAATCCACTGTCTCGAATTTGTCGTCTATATAATACCATTGAATGTGACCACATAGACATCTACGCAAACAATCTCAAATATTTCAAAAGACAAATTATCAAACTCCTACCATGACACTTTGTGGAGAACAGTTATGTAGCTGCTTTATTGTCTTTCTTTATTTTTTTTCCTATTTCTCTGCAGTTATACATTATACTATCTTTTCCCCGCGGCTTCGCTCGCATGGTATTACGGGAATTACTGTAGCGCTTGCACTTATCAATTATCTCCCCCCCACCCCACCCCCATCCCCTCCCGCATTCCATATATTCATTCCCTTACATTCAGTTTTCAAACATTTCGCCTACCACCTAAATTTCATAATGCTATAGCTCAAAGAAAAAAAGAATTACTTATCCAATTTTGTTCATTCGTTCGGAATTTATGCGCTTACAAACATTTCGGATGTTTATTTTTATTTAAATATTTGGAAGTTCGTTAATATAATAAAAAAATACTCTATTTATCATTCAGTCTTTATAATCGTTACGAATTATATTTTTAATACAGGAACTCAAATCTGACATTTATTCCAAGCTTGTCAAAAAAAAAACGAATTCTAATATTTAAATTTTCTGCAGTAGTAGCTGACCAGTAGACTGAGTGCCTACCAGCATAGAGCCCAAAAATGTATCAACATTGTTTCCATGGAAAAGATTTTTTTCTGACGTTAGCAAAAACTCGCTTTTGTTAGCGACAGAAAACGTATAACAAATATAATATATTAATATTTATAATTTCATAACGCCAGAGCTTACCATCATATACAACCTGTGGTCTGCGCATATAATTTAGCTTTATATTGGTGAAAGAATTATTAGTCTTTATATTGTGTTATGCGTGAAAAGGTCATAAACAAACTCGAGCAGTTTCGCATTTATAATATTAGTATGGATTTGACACTACTTTTATATTCCATTGTGATTATCATTATTTCTGTTTTTACAACAAGCATTTCCGTCTAATAACAACTAAATATTATTTTTTCATGCTGTGAACATTTCTAATTGGAGTGTTAATATCTATATGCATCCCGGCAATTCTATAATTGTAATAATTGTTAACACTCTGTAAATAACAAACAATAAATAAATAAATATTATTGACGCGTTCTAAAAAATTAATCGGATTAACAGGTCGAGCAATCTAAATATTCTAGTTATTGATATAACTTATTGAATTTTTTAAATCTTGTTGCAACATTTAATCATTGACGTAAATTAATATCAATTAAATTGAAAATATCGGAAGAACAATTTCAGCCATTAAGGAGGTTTTCGACCCTTTAGAAACAGCGGCACGGGAAGTAGGACTGCGGTTTAATGTTGATAAAACGAAAATGATGATACAGAGCAAAAACCCTTCGCACAGAAGAAGAAGTACCTCACAATTTAAAGACAATTACTTGTACGAAGTGGTCGATAAATTTACCTACCTGGGCCTATGTCTGACAGAGAATAATGAGGGTCCAGCGGAAATCAGAAGTAGAATCACAGCAGCCAACAAAACATACTTCTCTCTGCTCCCAATGTTTAAGTCACGTAGCGTCCACAGAAAAACCAAAATAACCAAATACAAGACCATTGTTAGAACTGTACTGGCATATGGATGTGAGGCGCTGACACTGACAGTAAAGATGGCTGAAATGTTAGATACTTTTGAAAGAAAAGTGCTGAGAAGAATATGTGGACCCTTGAAAGAGGGGGAACAGTGGCGCATCCGGCGCAACAAAGAATTGTATGATATATATCACGCCCCTAACATCTCAGCCCACATGAGACTCCTCAGGTTGAGATGGGCTGGACATGTACAGAGAATGCCGGATACACGCGTCCCCAAGAGAATTTTGACTGGACACCCAGGTGGAAAGAGAAAAGTGGGAAGACCCAGACTGAGGTGGGAAGACGAGGTGCGACAGGATGCAGCACAGATTCTCCAAATAACAAACTGGAAGTCAGCCGCTGAGGACAGGAGGAGTTGGAGGCGAATGTTGCAGGAGACCAAGGCTCGATATGGACTGAAGCGCCATCGGAGAGAGAGAGAGAGAGAAATTGAAAATATGGATAAGAAAGTCATAGAAAATTAAAAAAAAGATAACGGTCGCATCTGGGACAACCCAGGTACTCTAGTCTTACCAGGTCTGGCACTCCAACAACTGATACTCGAACCCAGGTCCTCTGGTGTCACCAGAACTGGCACTCCAACAACTGAGACTCAAACCTAGGTCCCATAGAGTATTTCTTGGACTGGCACTTCAATAGTAAGATTTTCTCGAATAAAAAATAAGTGATCTTTAATTACAACATTGATGACAATGCTATTATAATTAATATTAATTTACGTCAATGATTAAATGTTACAACAAGAATTATAAACATCAATTAATTTTTCGAATAAACAGAATACCTACATTGCGGCTCTGCATGAGGGAAGCGTTTCAAGTGTAAGGGTGAACAGTGGTTTTACGGGGTGGTTTGACATCACAAAAGGTGTTAAGCAAGGCTGCGTAATGTCACCGTGGTTATTCAATCTTTACTCTTTACTGCTCTTTGGTCCGCCCCCATCTTGAATATGGTTGTGTTATATGGTCTCCTTTTTATGCTTTCCATATTCGTCATATTGAGTCCGTTCAACATCGGTTCCTAAAAGGAATTGCTAGGAGGCTAGGATTAGAACGAGGCAATTACTCATATAATGAAATTGAACAAACTCTAAACCTTGCTCCTTTAGAAGACCGTTGGGAAAAATCTGATCTCATTTGTTTCTTCAAAATCATCAACTATATTATTGACTCGCCTACATTATTACAACTCATCTCATTCAATATCTTATATTCTCGTAGACTCTTCCTCAATGAACACTCGACTAATTATGGTTATAATTCACCACTATCCAGAATGTGTAGAATGGTCATCTCACGTCAAGACCTTAATTTTTTTGGCATAAGCCTAAATGATTTTTGTCGCTCACTAAACAATTGAAGATATTTTATATTAATCTATTTTTAGCAAAGTCTTGACTTGACACTTCTATTTTCTTATGTTTTATCTGTTTGTCTTTGCTTTCATATACCATCCTTTATTCTTGTAATGTACATTTCCAAAATTTCGTGTTACTTGATTGTAAATTGGACGTTAGTCCGTTAATAAATAAATAAATAGATAAATATACACGGATAATTGTATGCAAGAAAAAAAAAAGATATGAGATTGGGCGCGAAATTGAGTAATCAGAAAGAATGTTGCCTGTTGTATGCTGATGATGTAGTGCTGATTTCTAACAGTACAATTTGGGAGGCGGAAATGGGTACCGCCGCTCCGGGAACATTTATTGGATAACCAACACCTCTGCCATAGGTCACCCCAAGTGGTTCGCTACGTTTGGTGATTTAGCAGGGGTGCCCGGGTTCATGGGGTGAGGTTTGTCTAGGTCTTGGAGGCGAATGACCAGGACACACTGAACACCAGATTCCTACCCACCCCTTAAACCCTTTTCCTTCCCAGAACTCTCTTTCCCTTCCTTTCAGGCCCTGGAGGAAATTATTTTCCTCAGGGCCTCCTGTGTGGGGCTTATTTTAAAAAAAAAGTATGGAAGATCTACAGTCTCTAGTGTCTAGGATGAACCAAGTATGTATGAAGAACGAGTTAATGATGAATGCAAGTTACTCTAAAGTCATTGTATATTTTTTTTTACATGAGCTCCACACAGGAAGCTCCGAGGAAAATAATTTCCCTCAGGGCCTATGTCATCTTTAAGGTTGCTGTTTGGAGGGTTTTTTTAAGGAATGGAAGGAGAGGAGAGTTCTGGGAAGGAAAAGGGTTTAAGGGGTGGGTAGGAATTTGGGGTTCAGTGTGTCCTGGTCATCCGCCTCCAAGACCTAGGCAAACCTCACTCCATGAACCTGGGCACCCCTGGTAAATCACCAAACGTAGCGAAACACTTGGGGTGACCTATGGCAGAGATGTTGGTTATCCAATAAAGGTTCCTGGGGCGGCGGTACCCATTTCCGCCTCCTAAATTGAAAGAGAGAGTACGAAAACAGTATGCAATATAGTTGTGAATGACTTGGAGCAAGTGTATGAGTTTGTGTATATGGGTAGTATGTTTACGAGAAATAGGAAGGCTGACAGAGATATTGAAAGAAGGGTAAATGCAGGTAACTCTATTAATGAAGTGATTGCCATTGGCGCTAATAAAAAAAAAAAAACTGTCAAAAAAAGCGAAGCTAACAGTCCATAATGGAGTGCTGGTACCTACCCTGATGTATGGCACTGAGGCATGGAACTGGCAGAGAAAGGATGAAAGTAAACTGGATGCTGTTGAAATGAAATCCCTGAGGCGTATGTGTGGTAAAACCATGTATGATCGTGTGAGAAATGTGGATATCCGCAAAGAACGTAAGCTGATGTAAAATAATGAGTAAGATTTAGAAAGGGACCAACAGATGGTTTGAGCGTGTAGAGCGAATGAACGAAGAAAGTACTGTGAGCAAAATATATGACGCAAATGTGAGTGGTAGAAGAAGTCGGGGATGCCCGAAGCATGGCACGATCAAATAAATCAGATACTTGAGTCGGGCCATGTCAAAAGTCAGAATAATAGAATGAATGTGAGTGAGGCAAAGAGTGTGTGCCAAGACAGAGTTGTTTGGCGGTCCGTCCTCTCTGCCTACCGGTTGATGGTTGGTTGGTTGGTTAGAAGGCCTAGTTTACCAGCGTCAATAACACAAGCATATTTCGGCCTGTTTTATGTTCCGTGTTATATATATATATTTTAATAGAGAATTCCAGTCCAATTTTTTTATTTTTTTTTTATGAATAATGACCTTCAAACTTAAATAACTGCATATTTATTTTTATTTTTATAGTTGGCTTTAATAGTTAAAATAAATGTCAAAGTTTTAATTTTTCAAGATCCCCCGAAAACCACCGAATCTAGTGTGACATCATCATGACTAACCGAAGTATGAATCTTGTAGTGAACTGGAATCAGCTGTTTGACTCCCGCCATTTTGAATTTCAGCATTGGAGCGTTTTCATAGGCATTACTGGGCAATACGATCGTTTTTTGTACAGTTAAAGTTTTTGAATATTTTAAATAATATAGATAAACTAATAGAGATACTCTATTTTTGATATTGAATTATTTAGGCCTAAATAATGTTTCAATAAAAACAAAAACTATTATATGTCCAATTCTCTATAAACCAATAACACGGAATGCCGAACGGCTTGCGTCTTCATTTCTATTGATTTCTATACAACTTTGACCCCGGTCACGCGGCGCGGTGACGTCACGCCGCCAAAATCCAGCAATAGGGTGTTTTAATGACGCGTTTTAAAATGGACTTTTTAATATTTTTTTAAAAACTCTACGTTGAATATTATGTAATAAAACTTGTATATTCAAATTCAGCGTATATTGGTCTATATGAACATATTTTTTCAAAGCCATAATATTTTTCACTGGAGTTCCTTATTGTACAACAGATTAATTATCCAATTACCGTACAATTTTCTCATTTTGACAATCTTAACACCTAGGAAGATGATTACTATACAAAAAAAAAATCTTAAGGCTATCTAAAGAAGAGTTGTCTACAGGGCCGGATTTACACTTTTCATAAGTATAGGCCACTTCATTCGCACCGCCCCCCCCCCCCCCCCCCATACATAAGAACAATATTACTTGCGTTTATTCAATGAATTTATACTTTTTAATACTTTTAAAATGCCACGGAAAAAACGAAAAAATTTCGCGATGTTTTGACTTTTACGTAATATTTTACAGGTTAATTTTATGCTATCTTATGTAATCTTTACTGAAAAACATTCCTTGAATACTAAACTATACATAAATATAACATTACTTGCGTTTATTTGATGAATTTATACGTTTTACGATCATTTCATCGCCCGCGACGCGAAACTTGACAGCCGCCATTTTGACAGCCGAGCGGCGCGAAAAAGTTCCAGGCCGTGTCATAAACAATTTCAAAGAAAATATATCGCTGCTCTAGGTGGGTTCACGGTATCTTATACGTTATGAACAAGAATGCCCCAAGCGATTCTGACCTTCTTCTTCACACGTTTTCTTTATACATAAGGGTTAAAATCGCATAACAAAATTATTTTTTAGTGATTATTTTGGCTTGCGCCGATGGTACGCCGGCGGACGAACGGCAAGGGGCAGGTTAACCTCTTAAATGCCACGGGAGGAAACTCGGAAATTTTCGCAATGTTTTGACTTTGACGTAATATTTTGTGGATTTATTTTATGCTATCGTATATAATATTTACTGAAACACGTTCCCTGAACAATAAACTATGCTTACAAATAATTGCGTTTATTTGACAAATTGATAGTTTTATCGATCTTTTCATGACATGCGACGCTCAAAGTTTGACAGCTCAAATCGCGGCAGAAATGTCATTTCGAAAGTCATAGATATGTGCAAAGATGATTATTTGAGAGGCTAGGTGTGTTCCTTATATCTGTTACGTCAAGAACAAGAATGCCCCAAGCGATTCTGACCTTGTCCTTCATACATTTTCTTTATACATAAGGTTTAAAATCGCATCTCAAATTTTTTTTTATGGCGTGTCCTGGGCGCGCAATCGGCAAACCAGGGGTGCATGGTGATGATTATTTTAACCTTATTTTTTACATTAGCACACACTAGAGGAAAATGATTTCTATCAGGACCCGTGTCATATTTGGAGGTGAAGTCTAAAGGATCTATTTAAGGAAAGGAAAGAGAGTAAATTATTCTGGGAAAGCAAAAGGTATGGGGGTCAGTATGTCCAGAAGTGACGGACGTATGAATCCATCCTTCCCACCGCAAGGCGATAGATCGAGAGAGTCCGGTTAAAGTGATTTAGGTTAAGCCTCCCTCAACCATTCTCTTCCGACCCGACCCGCCACGCAGTAGGTGGGCAAACGCATTCGCAGACAAACTTCGCCCCATGAACCCGGGCATTCCTGATAAGTCACCGGCAAACAGCGGTACCCACATCTGCCTCCCAAATTGAAAAGTTTCAAGTGTACGGTGAAAGCTGATCGTGTGTAGCAGGCCTCCGCCTATTGCCACACCACTCCCTCGATCCAGTCCAAATAGCTGCTGATCCTGGTGTAAATGGCTGGAAGAGTGCTTCCGCAGCCTATACCAAAGGAAGTGATGCCAACTTGATGGTGGACGCATTTCCACTCCCATTCATCGTGTTCATTGTTGATGGTGAGTGGTCCTCCGCTATCTCCCTGGAAAATATAAGGCATTATTATCAGATTGTAGTGGGTGATTTATTGCCCTACGTGATAACACAGAACGAAATATCAGTTAAAATCTCAAACTGAAGGAACTTGGCCATCTAGTGGCATTACTGTGTATCTTTAACTCTCCCGCAGCCAACTGGGCCTAAGGTAGTACCCAAAATTGCTATCCTTCTTATATCTACAGGGTGGCGCAAAATTAATCATCCAATTTTGTTTTTGAATAACTTTTTTACTAAATAAAAAAAAGATTTTGAGTAATGGAAATCTTTATGTGGACTTTTATATTTTTTTCTGTTGAGTGAAAAAGACGATATCCGTCAAGTGGCTGCCGCCAGTGTTGATACACATTTGTGCCCATTTTATCGCATTTTCCGTGATTTTTCGCTAGACTTCCGTTGAAAACTGTTCGCATTCCTGTTGAATATTCTCTTTAAGGGCTGCAATTGACTGAAGCGCGTTGGCATAAACCCACGACTTCAACTAGCCCCAAAGAAACAAGTCTAGGATGGTTCAATCAGGCAATCTTGCTGGCCATACCAAATCGCCAAAACAGAAGATTACGCGACAAGGAAACGCTTCCTTCACAATATCCATTGTGGCTCGTGCTGTGTGTTTGGTTGCACTGTCTTGTTGAAACCACATGTTCACTAAGCACCGCTCATCCAATTCTGACAGTAAGAAGTCATTTGGCCCTGTAGCGTTCGCCAGTAACAGTGACCGTATTGCCAAAGGTGTCCTCAAAAAAATACGGCCCAATCGCTCATCCCGCGTGAAAGCCGCACCACACAGTTGCTTTTAGTGGATGTAATGGCTCTTCGTGCATCACACGCGGATTTTGACGATGCTGATGCCATTTGCTAAAATTATAACATCTCGGATAGGGTGATTAATTTTGCATCACCTTGTACTTAAATACATGAAATATATTTTTTTTAATATTTCGCTTTTCCTGCGCAAAGGATTAATACATAATTTACCTTTTAAAAAAACGTGAAAAAATCGTTAATCACGTAAAAAAATATTTTGTCATATATTGGTATTATTCCCTACCCAAACGAAAATTATTTACGTGGCGGAAACAGTAACCACATCTATAATGTACGTCAGTAGGACAGGGCCGTAGCTAGGGGGGGAACATTACGGGGCAATGCCCTACCTTAAAATACCTGTGCCCTACCTTAAGAAATACCATCGACTATGATATATAATAATATAATACTACCTATTAGTGTAGCGTAGCGACACCTAACTAAGCTATGTTTCAAAAAAAAAATATTTCTTTTATATATTTAATAATATTATTATTCAATTTATAAAAACAGTTTATTTATAAACAAGTTCTGCTAGGTAATTATTTTTACACGTGACAGCTGTTTCTGTTAATACTAGGTTCAAAGAACATCTGCGATCATTTAAAAATAATAATAAAATACAATCACAGTTTGCTAAACATCTCCTAGATGATAATCACTCACTTAGCGGCGATAATAAGCCAACTCCTTTACATATACAAAATAAAGGACATAAACTAAATCTTTTAGAACAACTAGAAATTAACAAGCACTTTAATAATCCTAAAGCTATTTTAATAAATGAACAGACCAATATAATTCACTCACCGTTGTTAGATATGTTCAAATCAATTTTAAAACAATAATAATAATAATTTTACTAGAAAATAAAACCACGAGTCATCGTTTGGAAATAATTCACATTAGGAATAATGTTTAGAGTATTAACGACCTTAAACTTAATTATACAGAAAATAAAACCATGAGTCATCATTTGGAAATGATTCATTTTAGGAATAACGATTAGTGCACTTAACGACCTTCAGTCGAATTTAAACAATATAAGTAATTGGGTATCTTTTAAAAGGGTAATAACCATTAATAATTTTAGTCAGTTTACTCATAATTAAAATTAGTCATCAAAATCCTATCTAGAAATAACATAAATACCTCGTCTGTATGTGGCAAGACCACAGTTTGATAATGCCTTCAGAAGGCGAAACAGCTGTCACGTGTAAAAATAATTACCTAGCAGAACTTGTTTATAAATAAACTGTTTTTATAAATTGAATAATAATATTATTAAATATATAAAAGAAATAAAAAAAAAAAATGGAGTTCTACAAATTAAACTTGATAACAATAAAAAAAAAATGTTTCAAATTAACCAAGAAATCATATCACGCTAATACTTTATTCTGCCCATAGATGGCATTGAAGTAAGTGGTTTGAGGTTGGAGGTGGAGCTAACTCTGGTGGGACAGAGCTAACTCTAGAGCAGTGATTCCCAAAGTGGTCCAGGTGGACCCCTAGGGGTCCACAAGAGACTCGACGGGGGTCTACGTAGGCGCCATAAAGAAATGGGGGTTCACAAGTTGTAAGTGGGGGTCAACAAACTGGTTTCGATTGGGACCCATCCTGTGCCCCACATCTATATCCCATCCCTCCCCCCGTCTCATATCCCATTACGCCCCATTCATAACAACTGGCGCACAGCGCACATTGTTGCTACAATTACGCCCCCTCCATAACAGAGCGACTGGCGTACAGCGCACGCTGTTGCATTTTAAGATGTCATGGTAATACATGAGATTTTAAAAAGCCCAGCTAGGCAAGGGAGGGGGCGTGATGGGATATGGGTGCACTGTACTGGGAACATACTCTCCCCCCCGTCTCATATCCCATTACGCCCCCTCCATCGTGGCAAATATAATCTCGAATACTAGTCCATTTTGCCCCCGTTTGAAAAGGTCGTAGATCCGGTACTGCTCCGTTGTGACAGACCACATCTCGCATGTCGAGTTTTGGGATATGGTAGAAATGTACCAGCCAATGTATGGTAGAAATGTTCCACCGTGACCAATAAAATTTTGAAAGTGTCTACGAGAAAAAAAAAATTGGTAACCTCTGCTCTAGAGCGTCGGAGCTATCTCTGGTGGAACGGAGCTAACCCTGGCGGGATGGTGCCAACTCTAGTGGGACGAAGCCTTTTTAGAAAGATTTTCAAGTTAAAGAGAAAATGGATGAATTAGAAAGTGGGACTAACTTTGCAAGTATCTCTCCCGCCTTGTGAGTGTCCGGCGCACAGTTGTTCCGGGATCACTCCTCGCTCCATGGTCCTCGTCTGCCCAAAGCTCTCCTGGCACTCTTCGTTGGTGAAGAGGGATAATTCTACCTCCTGCAGTCTTACTGACTTGCCGCCAACTGAAATACACCAAGCGCTAGGTAGGTACTAGTTCATAATTTAAACAGACAAAAATTGACCAAAAAAACAAGAAAATCGAGGAAATCTAAGGTTAGAAAATAAAGAGAAATAGGATTACCAATTAAATCAAGAAAATAATGAAAATTCAGAAAGACAAGAAAATTAAAAAACTAAAAGGATAAATTATAAAAGTTAAAAAACCAATGACGTTGCGGTAATTAAGAAAATATAAAAAAAAATCAAAAGTTAAAAAAAATCAAAAAATTATTTTTTTACATTAACTTCACAGGGGGCCCAGAGAAAAATAGTTTCCCTCAGGGCCAATGACATCTGAGATGCTGTGTGGAGGGTACAACTTGGTTCCACATTGATCTTCAAAACCAATGTTCATACCTACCATTGGTCTTGAAGAGACCCATGTCACAGGAAGAAGGAAAACTGAGCAAAAGCCGAGTTGTTGAACGTTGAACTCAAGAATGAGTCGTAGAAGCCAACCGTTCTCATGTGACAATTAATTTTGTTAACCGTGTACACAATACATGTTGAGGGCGTGTTTGGCGTGTTTTCCGGCTGTACACCGATGCCGAGGGGGTCAATGACGCTAGTTCCTCAGAGCATCTTCCACTAAAATACCGGTGGAACAACGAAAGCATTCCCACCGGATAATATAATATATTGTTATATTCAAGAAAAAATCAAAACTATCAAAACTAACACGAAAGATTCTAAAAAACTATGAAAATAATCAAGAATACCAAGGAAATCGAGCAATAAAAGAAATTAATCAAGAATACCAAGAACATCGAGCAATACAAGAAATTAATCAAGAATATCAAGAAAATCGAGCAATACAAGAAATTAATCAAGAATACCAAGAACATCGAGCAATACAAGTAATTAATCAAGAATACCAAGAACATCGAGCAATACAAGAAATTAATCAAGAATATCAAGAAAATCGAGCAATACAAGAAATTAATCAAGAATACCAAGAACATCGAGCAATACAAGAAATTAATCAAGAATATCAAGAAAATCGAGCAATACAAGAAATTAATCAAGAATACCAAGAACATCCCAAATTAATCAAGAATATCAAGAAATAAACTCTCAAACTTCGCAACACTTTCTTCAGGAGTGCCCCGGGGTTCCGTTTTAGATCCACTTCTTTTCATCCTTTTTACAAATGATGTCGCCAAAATAATCGAGTCATTTGGTCTCTTGTCAAACTGCTACGCTGACGATCAGCAAGTTTATTTTTACTGCACTCCAAACGAAGTCAACAGTCTCGAAATCCGTGTAGCTGAATGCCTAGAAGCAATAACTCGTTGGATGTCTTCAAACTAACTAAAGCTGAACCCATCTAAGACTGAGTTTCTCTGGGCGGCCACAAACAAACGCCAACATTTCATAGACGATTCGCCTATTTCCATTTCCTGCAGCGATATTATTCCGAAGACAACCGTCAAACTTCTTGGCGTTAATCTAGATTCAGACTTTTCGCTTAAAAGTCAAATAAATAGGACTGTAAGCACCGTTTTTTTTTACTTAAGACAACTCAAGTCCGTCCGAAGAAATCTTCCTACAGAGGCGACAAAACTACTAATTAACTCTTACGTAGTCTCGCGGCTCGATTATTGTAACTGTATCTATGCTAGCCTTCCAAAATATCAAACTGACAAACTTCAATCCGTTTTTAACGCAGCGGCACGGCTCATAACCGGAGTCTCTAAATATTCACGCATTTCAGAACACCTTCGTAATCTTCATTGGCTCAAGTGCCCTGAAAGAATCCAGTGAAATTGTGCTGGATGGTTTTAAATCAATCAATGAAATGACCCCACCTTATATCTCTGAACTATGTGTCCCGGAAAATACAGGTCCGAGGCAGTCAACCCTTAGATCAGTAACATCATCAGCTATAGGCAGACTAATGGAACCTAAACGCAAGCCAAATACAAAGTTTGGAGATCGCGTTTTCGGAGTATCTGGGCCTAAGGCTTGGAATAAACTCTCTCCGGAACTAAGATGCATAACAAGCCCAACAGAATTTAGGTCCAAATTAAAAACCTACCTTTATGGGCTCTCGTATCCTTAATTTAAATAAACCTATCTGAGAGTATCATACTTTTATTTTCTATGATATGTCTTAATTACAATTTTCTAATCAATTTTCTAATTACTTGAATCTTTGCACATCAATCTGTCTCGTTACGAATCACATTAAGGAAGATCAAATCCTTGTACTACTGTACCGCCCACTATAAAATGTTGCTTTTGATTTCCAAAATACACACACATATAACAAGTGTACACAATAATGTCCTCTGCGTGCGAACTATATCTAAATTTCTTAATAGACAATAAACAGTGTTAATTTCAAGCGACCTCCCAGGTAAGTATGGTCCTGTATACATTTTTAAGAAGCATCGCGTTCATTGGTCGAGACATTGTACATATATTTTTCTTATGAACCGGTGGATGCAATTTTTAGTCATTAGTTGTTTTAATTGTTTGTCTACTTTGTAGTTTTTCTAGATTTTAGAAATGTATTGTAAGTTTGTACAGCGCCCTTGAGGTGATTTTTCACAAAAACGGCGCTATATAAATCATCCAATTATTATTATTAACATCGAGCAATATAAGAAATTAATCAAGAATACCAAGAAAATCGAGCAATACAAAAAATTAATCAAGAATACCAAGAACATCGAGCAATACAAGAAATTTATCAAGAATACCAAGAACATCGAGCAATACAAGAAATTTATCAAGAATACCAAGAACATCGAGCAATACAAGAAATTTATCAAGAATACCAAGAACATCGGGCAATACAAGAAATTTATCAAGAATACCAAGAACATCGAGCAATACAAGAAATTTATCAAGAATACCAAGAACATCGAGCAATACAAGAAATTTATCAAGAATACCAAGAACATCGAGCAATACAAGAAATTTATCAAGAATACCAAGAACATCGAGCAATACAAGAAATTAATCAAGAATACCAAGAACATCGAGCAATACAAGAAATTAATCAAGAATACCAAGAACATTGAGCAATACAAGAAATTAATCAAGAATACCAAGAACATCGAGCAATACAAGAAATTAATCAAGAATACCAAGAACATCGAGCAATACAGGAAATTAATCAAGAACATCGAGCAATACAAGAAATTAATCAAGAATACCAAGAACATCGAGCAATACAAGAAATTAATCAAGAATACCAAGAAAATTGAGCAATACAAGATATTAATCAAGAATACCAAGAAAATCGAGCAATACAAGAAATTAATCAAGAATATTAAGAAAATCGAGCAATACAAGAAATTAATCAAGAATACCAAGAAAATCGAGCAATACAAGAAATTAATCAAGAATACCAAGAACATCGAGCAATACAAGAAATTAATCAAGAATACCAAGAACATCGAGCAATACAAGAAATTAATCAAGAATACCAAGAACATCGAGCAATACAAGAAATTAATCAAGAATACCAAGAACATCGAGCAATACAAGAAATTAATCAAGAATACCAAGAACATCGAGCAATACAAGAAATTTATCAAGAATACCAAGAACATCGAGCAATACAAGAAATTTATCAAGAATACCAAGAAAATTGCACAATACAAGAAATTAATCAAGAATACCAAGAAAATCGAGCTATACAAGAAATTAATCAAGAATACCAAGAAAATCGAGCTATACAAGAAATTAACAAAAATACCAAGAAAATCAAGGAATTCAATAACTTTAAGAAATTTTTTATGAATATCTAGAAAGTCAAAATTTTTTTTTAAATAATCAAGAATATCAAATCAAAGAGTTTTAAATATAATGCTACTAAGCGTTTCAATTCTCTGCCTACTGACATCAGAAACATGCAATCCAAAAATTCAATTTAAAAGTAAAATCATTGATTACCTCCAAGTATCTATTCATCAGGAGTATCTCATAATTTGTTTATATGTACGCCTACTGTGTGTTTATATATATACTATGTACTGTGTGGACTTAGTTTCATTTGCCTTTTTTCTTTTTCTTATCATTTATAACTATGCCTTTTTGTCAAATTGAAATTTAATTGCTTCTTAATTATTCTTGTTTTGTCTTATTCTTCTAAATTCTTGCTTGAATTGTATAATTTTAAAAAAAATACTGATTTTATTTTTAATACCGTCTCTTTCATAATATTATGTAAACAAAAACCTAGCTAACTCTGGAAATTTCCATCTCAACACAGGCGTTTCACTTTAAGTGAGATGGGCAACATGTCATTATTGAAATCAAATGTAGATAATATTAAAATAATGAAATAAATAAATTGAAATCAAGAATATCTAGGAAACCAAGGAATTCAAGAAAATTAAGAACATAATCAAGAAAATCGAAAATTCAAGCAAATAATCATTAAAATCAAGGTGTTTCATAACGCTACATTGAATCTCGATAGGTTTGTTCTGTTTTACTTGGCAAAGGCCAGAATTCAAACCTATTGGTGAAATTCGCACACTGGGTGCTTACTTGGTGCCTTCACTGGCTGACAACTGCCCGCTGACAGCCGTCGTCAAGGAGACGTAAAGTGTTATTTTGAAGTCTTCATATCGTATCGCTACTGTCAACACATACCGTTTTTATCGTGACACAAATCGAGACTCGCAAGGTGAAAATACCGCCGTTATTTCCCTTAATCGCTACAAAACTGATATCGTGACCACCTGTGGTTCATCCATACTCAGAATAGCCGAATCGACCACGGGGGAACCTCAATCCGGGCAAGATCGCCAACTTATCGTGAGTACCCTTGTGAACCTACCTTTGCTATTTGATTCAGAAGACATACCATATCGAGATCCACAGGCGTCTCGCACAGAGTGAACATTCAACTTCACTCCAACCCTTGTAAGGTGGTGCCATCATCGCGCCTGCCTTATTCTCAAGGAATTCAATAATATTTATAAGATATTTCAGAAAATCAAGAAATCGAAAAATTCAAGAATATTAAGTAAACAATTAATATAATTGAGCAATTAAGGAAATTATTAAAGTAATCAAGAAAGAGGATAAATTTAAGAATATTAATAAAATAATCAAGAATATCTAGAACATCTAGGTTTTTACAAGATCAAAACGAGAAAATTTTAAAAAATCGAGAGAGTCGAAAAAATAGATACATTTTTATAAATTTAAAAATGGTATTAAAACATACATTGAACAGTTTCCCCCCATCCAATGGCCTGACCAACCGTTTCTATTATAGTTTCGTTTTGCCACAAACAAACCGGTCGAATCGAATCTGTTAACCTGTAAAAAATAGGCATGGTAAAGTTTAAATATTCAGACTCATTTCAGCTCATTTTAAACACTTTTTATTCAACTTTTACGTAAATAACCATTTACGTTATCAGTGGAGATGCAATAACAAGCCAGGGCCGCAGCTAGGGGGAGCATTATGAGGCAATGCCCTACCTTAAAATACCTGCGCGCTACCTTAAAAAATACAATCGACTATGATAATATAGTAGTAAACTGTTTGTTCATACAATAAAAACACAAATTTGTTTTAGACCACTTTTATTTTATAACACCCTACCGGTTTCGGAAGACCCTTCCTTCTTCAGGAAAATATTGTAACTAATCTACGTAGACATAGAATATTGTCAGACATACAAATTTAAGGTGTGTGAGTGAGAGGTAAGCCAGGGGGTGGGGTTATTTGTGGGATTTCCGGGAAGAACAGAGCGGTTCACTGGAAATAAATTTAAAATTGGACTAAAAGATAAATTAATTTGATTATTCAAAATACTAAAATTATTATTTGTATTTGTAAATAATAATTGTAGTATTTGTAAATAATAATTGTAGTATTTTAATAATAATAAGTGTAGTATTTGTAAATACCTTTCGCTTTCGTCAGCAAAACAAAATATAGAAGACCAGAACGCTCAGCCTTTAAATCTGAGTATTTCAAAACGTTGGATATATTAATTGCTGAATTACAAAAAATATTCGAACAACGAGGATCTTCTGAACTCTATAGCGAGTCTCGATGAGTTGGATGCAGACAAAATGGTACCTTTAAAAATTTGAGTAAGTTTTAAAAAACTTAAGCAAAACTTCTGCTTCCTGTAATTTATTTATCTCCAATTCACAATTTTAACAAATTTTTCAGGTCTAACAAATCCATCAAGAGAAGAGGATTCTGTAGTCAAAGCTTATTTGAGTCGTCGCGAGGACAAATCTGAAAGCACAATGCAAGTTTTGTACAGGCAGCGAGAAGCGTTTAGAGATACGTATGAACTTTTTGCATCTGTGGTGACAATAGGCTGCAGCACTGCTGTGTGCGAATCTACGTTTTCAACATTGACTGCAATCAATAGGCAAAGAATGGCAGGCATGGTGTTTCTAGCCTTTGAAAAGAAAAGAAATAAGTCAGTGGATCTAAATGAAGTACTTCGTATTTTTAATGATATGTGGAATCGAAGAATTCGATTTTTTTAAGGAAGGACCTTTTATTATTTTTAATTTTGTTTTCATTCTGTAATTTAAAATTTTGTTTGGTACCTAATATTAACTTTGATAAATGAAAAGCCATTGATGCTGCGCTGCAGTTACTTTTCTGAAGTTCATTGTTAGCAATGATCAAGAATTACCTTGTGTACAAATACTTATTATCTACCTGGTGAAAGAACACAAGGTAATCCTTTATCATTGTTAAATAACTAAATGTTTTGATCATCCAATTAAGTATTGCCTCACACATGTGCGACGAAAATCGATTCACCAGATCACATCTTGTTACATTTTTATTTGCGCCCTACTTGTAATTATCGCTGCCCTATCTTAACACTTCCGTACCGGACCAGGGGAACGCACTTACACTAACGAGAGTTTTACGCTGTATCTAAGTTGTTTTTTAAACCACATACTCAATAATTTTGGTAATCCTAAAAAAAATATTTGGTTATCGATCTGCATTAAAAAAATTAATATCGCATTACTACTTTTCTTAATATTAATTCATTTATATCAAATTCCGGTCGAGAATCTGTCCCGCCCGCCCCCCTTCCCCTCTGTTCGGGCGTTACTCCGTATCCATCCGCTGGAAGTATCGGGACGATTCTAAGCGATAGCAAGTAATTTCTAAGTTGTTAGTGGAAAGGACTAGATCCCGTTTGTTTACACTGCGCATCTAGTTTGCTCTTTTTACAATGCTATAATGTTCGCTTGCCGGTCAAAGATCATTCGGTCTGGATCGTTTCCGCTACGCGCCAATCGCCAGTCAACATTCGGAAACATGGAGTTATGTTGGCTATCGGCCCGCCTTCTCTGTTTTCTATGGAAAAATATACGTTATGGTCTAAATTCATTAGAATATTAATTATGACTTTATTTATCAAACGATTTTGAAAATGACTACTGAAATACAATGAATATACTTCCCTCTAATTATTACCAAAACAAATTACAAAAAATTATGTCATTAACACCCTTTAATAAGCAAAACAAATTGGGGTCCCCGAGTGACCTCGCTTCGGATCATGTGTGATTTTTTCTTTCCGGGACGAAAAGGTTAAATTCAACTCTGGCTACGGCCCTGTAACAAGTACTTAAATTATAAAAACTAAGGCGGAATTATGCAGTTTCTAATCAATTCGATGAAAGTTAGCGATAAAAATATTAGTGAAAGTAATGAAAGCGGGCGGTGAAATTAATAATCAACACGATGAAATAATTAATAAACTCACCTCGCACTAGAAGCTAGTTTCAGCAAGGCCAAGTCGTGATAATTGCTAGGAGATTTGTATTCCGGGTATATGATGAAAGATAAAATGCGAATGTCTTGGAGTTCCGTGTCGTCTATGGAGAAATCTAACTCTCCGAGGCGTACCGTATCGGGTCTTTCTCTGGAACATAAGATTTTTATGACGAATTTTATTTATTTATTTTATCAGATTCTCCAAAAAACAGTTATACACCAGAATATTATGGAGAAGACTACAAAATTTAAAGAAAATGTTACGTAAAAGAGGCGTAGGATGCCCATTGTTATGTTGCTAGCATGTTTCAAAAGAAAACGCGATGAATCCACCTGTGAACTTTTCTACTAGTCGTAATAGAGCGCCAAATTTATTTATTTATAAATAAACGCCCTTTTTCGGGGCTTTTACATATATAGCATAGAAAAAACATTTTATTGTACATAACTGAACTGCCTCAATAACAATATTTTATATTTATTCAAAGATAAATTGAAGATGTCCACTGACTTGGTATAATTGTTTCCCTCCATTAGTATTCTGGGCAAAGAGGAATACATTTGATAGTTAGTCCCAGAATTTCTGCACTGAAATAAATCCTGACTTCTAGTATTACGAAGTGGAATTCGGAAGCTTATCAATTCAAGTAATACCGGACTATCAACTAAATCATTTAGAATTTTATATAAAAATACCAAGTCAGTGAAAATTCTTCTGTCAGACAATTTAAGCATATTCATATCGTTTAAAAGTGTGTTGTAGTTTAACATATTTGCTGAAATACCCATTTTAAAATTAAGAAAACGTAAGAATTTGTTTTGTATTCTTTCAACAGCTTGTACGTGCATATTATAATGAGGATTCCAGACAGGAGAATTGTACTCAAGTTGGCTTCTAACATAAGCAAAATATAACATTTTAATACACTTTATATTGTTAAAGTTTCTAGTTAGCCTAGTTATAAACCCCAACATTAAATTAAATTAAATTAATTAATTAAATTAAATTCTGTAGAAAAACAGAATATGTCCACAGTTGCATTCAAAACGCTTTCCTTCTGGATAGTAGGAGAGCATAGGATTCTACACAGGATGCGTGGGCACTGTGACATTTCCATCCTTACTTACCAATAGGGAATTGAGTTATATTGTAAATAACAACCAGAGTATCTTTGTGATTTGAATCAACATTCTCTATATTATCAAATAAATCATTCAACATGGGAAATCACAGACTTATTACAAGGCGAACAAACCAATACTATCACCCGTATTCAGAGTCGATACTTTAGTTCAAGGAGTCTTCCTTTCCTTTAAAAAACGTAGTTTTGTATTCAGAGACGCTTCTAAGGTCGGTGTGACGTCACTTTATAAGGAAGCTACCTTCCTTAAGATTTCTAAAATATTTGTATTCAGAGACAACTCTACGAAGGTCTCTACGACACTGCGCACGCGCATTCTTGCATACCTTGACTTTTAACTGTCAAAACTCAAGGTTGGTCAGAAGGGTACCTTTGCTTTTCAAAGTCGGTGATTTGTTCCCAATTATTACTGTTAAAGACGCAAAACAACGGAGATGGATATTATTGTGGAAATGATTAATGAGTTTTTGAACTTCGCCGCTCATAACACACGATTTTTCTAGCCCACGGTTGGTAGAAAATGTTTTAACATGCATTTTCTACGAAGCTTGGGGACAGCCAATTTAAAGAACGAAATCAGCTTGAAAAAATAACAGTGATGCATCTTTTAATTTCTCTCTTATTTGCATATTACGCTTTAATAAATAATATGGCGGGATATTTGTTTATAAGTCTAATATACATTGTTTATCATTAAGCAATTCACAATCTCGAATTTATTGTCGAAATGCGACGCGAAACAAATGTCAACGGAGCATAAATAAACCAATACGCAGACTTTTGACAGGCCGATGTTATTTTTAACTTTTGGGTTTTTGAATTTTGAATTTTAAACATACAGCTTGTCAAAAAACGGGGTACGTTGTTCCAATAGAAGCGCTACATCGACAATTTTCGGATGACGTCACAACTTTTTTTGGCGTAGACATAACGTCGCCTTAGTTCGTATTTGTCCAACAGACCATTTTAGTTTTTGTTCAATCTCCACTTTAAAATTTAAAATAAATTATAAAAAATGATAAATAATTACTTAACTATGAATTATTTAAACTAATGACACCTTTACTTTTACGAAAATAGTTTTATCTTTAACACCTATTATAGTGTTTTATTGAAAAAATGAAAGAAAACTTTTTCCTCCTGTAAATTTTTTTAATGGTCTGTTGGACAAATACGAACTAAGGCGACGATAAAGGTCTCTACCTTTATAAAGGAAGCTCAAAGTGTGGACTCTGCATAGAGGCGTTAAAGGTAAGGACGGTTCCTTCCTTTACTAAGGTAAGGTCGAGCCTTTACTTAGACAAAAATTAAGGAGCGACTCTGAGTACGGGTGTAAGAGTAGCAATATTTAGCAACACACCTAACGAGTCCTTCAAGCCTAGAGTAGGTACAATGCGCTGCAGTAAGAACGTAGTTCTCGCTTAGCAGGGAACCACCGCATAGCCAGAGGAAGCCTGATTCCTCCCTTTTCCTCCAACCTAAAGCTGCCTGTGAGCAAAATATAAAAGGAGAGTTTAAACGATTCCAGATGCACTTATTTATTTGTACAGGTTCGCCCAAACGGGAAAAGGAGAAGACGTCGAACTTACCATGTGGGGGAATTTCTTTGGATTCCTGACAGGAGTTCCACCAGCAATTTGGATAATCACGTCAGGTTCTTCTAGCTGGCAAAATCTCTTTGAATACTCCAAGCATTCTAGACAACATTCAATCAAACATTATTGTTATTTCTCGTCCAATGTTTCAAAGATCCAATCATGTCTGATTACGTCTAAAAGGGATCGAAATGAAAATCTTGTCTCCTTCAACGGAAGCGATCTTCCGAACAGACACTCCATTGATATGCTTGGTGTAACTAAAAGTGACCAGCACAGGTATGGGGGCTCCATCGAAGCCAGAATGAAGTTAGCCTCTCAAAAACTGGGCGTTCTGTACAGGGCCCGCAGATACTTTAATAGTACACAACTGCTAACCCTGTACAAATCGCAAGTGCGCTCCACGGTTGAATTTGGCAGCCACCTCTGGTCTGGAGCTCCAAAATACTTGAAAATACCCTCGACTCTGAAGAAATAGGCGGTCCGTTTGATAGATTCTCCCACCTTAACGAACGGATTGCAATCTTTAGAGCACAGGCGTCGAGTGGCCAAGTTATTTTCCTCAGGGCCTCCTATATGGAGTTAATGTAAAAAAAAAGGTCGCCCAGTGGCAGGTACAGATACTCGGTTGTTTCGAGAAAATTCGGTGCCAGTATGTTTGTTTCCAGACTTTTACGGAGTGTGAACAAATACAAACAGTAGAATATTCGCGACTTGCCGAATGACTTGTCGAACGAATGCCAGACAGAATAACGTACCGAGATCACTAGAATTGCCGCGACTTTTCTCTAAGGTTAGCTGTCTATGTGCCAGACAGAAACTTATAGAATACGCGGACGCGCGCGCGTGCTACATAAAGAAAGTATAACTTTCGATAACTCGACTCAGAGTCGAATGACGAAAGAAACGAATGAATAGCGTGCGGGATGGCAACCTTGCAAGGGGAAGGGGGTGGCGTGCCACTGCCTAAGGCCGAATATCTTACTAATATTATAAACGCAAAAGTTTGTATGGATGTTTGTTATTCTTTCACGCAAAAACTACTGAATGGATTTTAATGAAACTTTACAATAATATAGCTCATACATCAGAATAGCAAATTCGCTATATATAATGGTAAGCGCTGGCGTTATGAAATTTGTATGAATGAAAATGTGTGTATTTAATATATTTTAGCGGCAGGGAGGAAAAGCAGGGAGTAGGGGAACGGGGGAGGTGGGGTTCGCGGAGAGGGAAGAGACGAGGAAGGGGCAGGCGGGTAAGGTGGAAGGGAACGGGAAAGCGTTGTAGGTAGGGTTTGGCTGTCTTTTAAATATGTACATTGTTAGTTTATTGAATGTCTGTTGATGGCGTTCAAATCAGGCAATTTTTAACTATTTTTCGAGGGTTCTAACTTTTATAAGATGTGGTCGATAGCTACGAATATATAATATTTAAAGTATTTGCACCAGTGCCGAAATCCAGAAAAGAAATTGGAATATGCATTTATATGGCGAAAACGCCGTCCGGTTTCATTTAGGTTGCCAAAAAAAAAGAATTTAAACGAATAAAAAAATTATTTTTGGATCTGTGCAGGATGCAGAATTGCAGATTTTTTTTTTTTTTTACAGTTAATACCTCACAAGAGTCCCAACTGCTCCCGTCTGGAGCCAGTGAGACTATGGCATCCCCAATTGGGGTATGTTGTGAGGCTGAAGGTAGTGGGGAGGGGAAGGAGATAGGGAAGAGGAAGGTGGGGAAGTACCTGGCTATTCAGATCTGGTCACTAAACACGGCTAAAGCCATTTCAAGCAACGTTTCAATTCTGAATGGTGGTCTTACACCAGGGCGATACTGATAGTATCTTCCACTCTGGAACGTGCCGCAAATATACTATATATTATTTTAAATGAATAAATTGTGAAATAACACAAATTAATCAAATAAAATGTATTTGCGCACGCCGGGTTCGAACCCGCGACCTTCGGATTGTGAGTCGAGAGTCTTGCCTCGGGACCACGGAGGCCGTCTACACGGTAAGCCGAATACACCAGATACACCTGTTTCCCGTTTGTAGACTTTCTAGCACTGACTTCTGGACACCGCACAGTTAGTAATTTTGCGTATCAAGCATTACTTTATTATTTTAGTATGTTTTTGGGACAATACAAATAATCATTATATGAAAAAAAAATCTATTTTATTGCGCGATTCAACCTGGTACAGTCATTTTTAATAATTACAGAAATCTATTTATATAAAAATTTAGGTTCCGTATGTTTGCATTTGCAAATCTCGGAAACTAATCGATAGATTGACTCAAAATTTTTACAGAACGTTGTATTTTAGCAGAAGATATATATATATATAATGGTAAGCTCTGGCGTCATGAAATTTGTATATCGATATATATCAAAAATCGCCTTGGTGCTAAAAAATTTAAAAGTTGTTCAAGTAAACCCTGAATACATCACAAAACTAAAATTAATTTGACATATTAATATCCATTAAAGCTGGTTCACATTGAGCTATCAAATATAAAAGATCATAGCACGCCGAATAACGCTCTCCATACAATCCCTTCAGACCGTTCACACCTAAGCGTTTTTAAGCGCAGATCAATCATAGACAATACACATGTCAGACATAACCGCTCCAGACGCGATATCCCAGAAGATAACTCTCCCCTTCTCCGACTAAAACAGGAGAGGGGGTCATTGTAATTACGGAGCTGCCTAGACCCGTGGATGACAGATGTCAAGTTGACAGATTTCAGTACAAAAAATATGCGTTCCGTTGCCGCTTCCTAATTCAACTGACCCCCTCTCCTACCACAGGAAGAAATATTTGATTGCCTCGTGTGAAAGGACAAAAGATAAGCGCTCGCGAATCAACAGATATCGCAGATTTATAGCGTAAAAGCTGGTTTACATTGAGCTATAAATCTGCGAGATATAAACCTGATTTCTTAGATTCCATCATAAAGATTCAGAAAAACACAGTAGTTATAGTTGAATTATCACGATGACGTGCACACGTCGATCCGCGGAGAGATCCAAACTCGACAGACATAAAATTACTCGTTCGCGTTACGAGGTAGTGAGTATTTGCGATGGTGCAATACGTCGCAAGCAGTTCAAATGTCTTTTTTTATTCTAAAAAGATTAGACATTTTGACACAATTAAAATAAAATGAAATCCAGAAAGAAACCTTGGGTTTTATAATAAATTTACGTTAGTTACCTCAAATTATTAACGGTGCACCGTGTACAATCAAATATGTAGTAGATATTAGTTTTTAAATGAAAGGAAGATGTATAAATACGTACTTTGTTGACTAATTCTTACTCCTTTATTGCCTTTAGGGGTCTGGAGGCGTTGGAACGTTTTAGGAGTAATTACTTCTCCATCATCATTGCAGCAAAATATCAGCCCTTCCGCTTTACAAAACATTCAAAGCAATCGCAAGGATGAAGCCAATATAACATGTAAAAAAAAAAATTCATTGTTAATGTGCTTACGTCATTGACAATGTGCCACTAAAAAAAATCTTTCTTGCCTAGCAAAATGCGGGAATACCCCGAGCGTCACTAGTTCGCCCGCGCCACCAAAGTACCGCGAAAAGAAATTAAACAAGCAATGGATGCGTTCTAAAATTGATCGTTATCCTTTTCTTTTGAATGCGTTTAAAACTTAATAATTTATTCGAATTTGTGTATGGTCTTTAGCTGTGTCTAACTTTAATTGGTTTTATGTACTTATATAAAATTTATAATTTTTACTAAATTTTGTTAAAAATGTAGGGTTACTTCTGAGCTCGTGGCCCCGCGGGGCCCGTGGCATGTTGCCAGCCCTGCCACCATATAGTTACGCCACTGCTATGCGTGTATCTACCCACGTTGTCACTCGCGTGATTTCTTATTCCGCTATGTTGTACACATTATTCCAACCTTCAGACATAAAGAGTAAATCTGTGCCGTCGTTCTGTGGACGTGTACCAGGGCCGTAGCTAGGGGGGGGGGCATTATGGGGCAATGCCCTACCTTAAAATACCCTTAAATACCATCGAATGTGATAATATACTAGTAAACTGTTTGTTCATAGTTTGATATGATTGAAAAAAAATACTAAACATTAGTGTCAAAAACTTAAAACAAAACTTCTGCTGCCTGTAATTTATTTATCTCCAATTCACAATTTTAACAAATTTTTCAGGTCTAACAATTCCATCAAGAGAAGAGGCTGCTGTATTCAAAGCTTATTTGAGTCGTCGCGAGGATAAAACGGAAAGCACAATGCAAGTTTTGTACAGGCAGCGAGAGGCGTTTATAGATACGTATGAACTTTTTGCATCTGTGGCGATAATAGGCTGCAACGCTGCAGCTGTGTGCAAATCTACGTTTTCAACATTGACTGCAATCAATAGGCCTCAGAGGCTGTCAATGGGTCACGAAAGAATGGCAGGCATGGTGTTTCTAGCCTTTGAAAAGAAAAGAACCTTTTCTTTTCAAAGGCTAGAAGAAGAATAAATGAAAAGCCATTGATGCAGTTACTTTTCTGAAGTTCATTGTTAGAAATTGTCAAGAATTACCTTGTGTACAAATACTTATTATCTACCGTGAAAGAACACAAGGTAATCCTTTGTCATTGTTAAAAAACTAAATGTTTTGATAATCCAATTAAGTATGGCCTCACACATGTGCGACGAAAGTCGATTCACAAGATCAGATCAAGTTACATTTTTACTTGCGCCCTACCTGTAATTACCGCTGCCCTATCTTAAATTCAACTCTGGCTACGGCCCTGATGTGTACTGAAATAAACCTAATATAACCACTCGAGCATTCGCGTTAATAATTGAAACACGTATCCTACGTTCGTGATTTCTGAGCGTCCGGTTTTGAAATTTCCCGCCCACATTAAAAAATACCAGAGACCACCGCGTAGTAATACAGAGATATAAACAGTTCATAGTATTAGAGAGCCATTGAATGCACCAATACTTAACCGTTTATCCCATATTTGTAGGATTCATTAAAAAATTATAAAAAATCGTTTATGAACCCATGAATTTCGCAAATTAATTACTTTTAAATTGTTGTACGTAGTACCTGTTTGTGGAAAATTAAATATTATGACATTTATTTATTTTTAAACGCCCTTTTTGGGGGCTTTTACACATGAATATACAGTATTGAATTGCTTCAGTAACACTATTTTATATACGTTTAACTCGTCATTGGCCGGTTGTGCGCTGGCGCACACGCCAAAATGTTTAAAAAAATCATTTTGGAATGCGATTTTAACCCTTATGTGTAAAGAAAACGTATGAAGAACAAGGTCAGAATCGCTTGGGGCATTCTTGTTCTTAAGGTATAAAATACCGTGAACACACCTAGGGAAACGGAATAATTTCTATGGAATTCTTTATGCCCTCCGGCCGAAATTATTCGCGGTTTTTGAGCTGACAAATTGGGTAGCGTCGTTCTCGTGAAAAAGATAGTAAAACGTGCAAATTCATCAAATAAACGCAATTAATGTTGTTTTTATGCATAGTTTATTGTTCAAGGAATGTGTTTCAGTACGATAGCACAAAATAAACCCACAAAATATTATAATCGTTTTTTTAAATATTAACGCGTTCCGTCTAATATTTGCTTTACATATCTCCATTTCGAACCATCTTCTTCTTCTTTTTTAACGCTTACTACATACCCTTGCTCACACATATCCCAAAAAAGAAATGTCATAATCCCTCCCGTTTTGCATAGTTTTTTTACATAAAAAAGAAAACCAGAAAAATCAGTAAAAATAAAAATTTACCTGTATCCATAGGAATATCAGTAGATTTAACTGAATTTTTAAAATACAGTGACAATAACACCGAAACAAACAATATTAAATTCATTTTCAATACTCTTAGAAAACAAAAATAAATTAAAAATTATGTTAATTTTATAAGTCTTGTGGTCTACGTTCCACGCTATCATTTGCTTTAATGGTACGAAATGTGTTCAGTAAATAGCCAAAGTGAGGAATCATCTCTTAATATTATAACAAGTATGCACTTACACAAACTCGTGTCTTAAGATAACATCTTCAAACGGGGGTTGAGAATGCAGACAGATATTTGTATCCTTATTTATAAGTTAAAAATAAGTTATAAATTAGTAGGAAGAAGGGGAAGCCATTGTGGTAGAGAAGAGTACAGATCCTTGGACAGGTCCGCGTTTTGGTCAATCGGTTTTGATGTTTCTTCGGCTATCAGTTAAGGGGGGCGATAAATTTTTATTTATTTATTTATACAACACATGTTACATATTTGTGACACGTACATAAAGAATATTAGATCACCATACTAGGCGGCTGCCTGTCTCATGATGACCAATGGATAAAAGTTACGTTATATGAAATATGGAGTCTAGTGTGAACATGTGGATTTAGTATAAATGACGCTAAAAATTGGAAAAATTATAGTAAAAAGTAGAAATTATAATAAAAAGTAGAAATTATAATAAAAGTAGAAATTATAATAAAAAGTAAAAATTATGTTTATAAAAAAAATAGAAAGTAGAAAGGAGAATAGAAGTAAATTAACATTAGATTATAAAAATGTACTTGTAATGTAATAATGTAATAACTTTTTTTACCTTTTTTTTAGTCTGGGTGCATGCAAGCACACATGCATATATTGGTGCACACATCTATACATGTATATAGACACATACGTACATACTCCCATATAACAACATCCTTACACATATAAACAAAATATACACATTCATCTGAATACGAGAAACAGGCTACTAACATTATCACAATCACTCATCAAAAAGTCCCCAAGCGCCTTCCTGAAACTGTCGTATTTGGCTATTGACTTTATTTCTATTGTTAAATTATTGAAGATTTTAGGAGCAAGAAAGTTAAATTGTGTCTGTGCCATTGAGGTTTTTGTTGGTGGAATAATATAATTGGATTTGTTGGAGTTTCTTGTATTGTAGATTGATTATAAAATATTTTTTTTCGTATGTTTGAATTTGTAATAGGTGGATATGTTTTTGACGTATAAGGATTTTATATTGAGTACTTTGAAGTCCTTAAATAAGTCCTTTGTGGGGTGAATATAGTGTACTTTGTAAATAGTCCGCATTATCAATTTTGAGCTTTAATTAATGGATCTAATATTGTTTTAGAGCATCCTCCCCAGACTACTATACCATAAGATATAATAGATTGACATAAGGAAAAGTATACCGTTTTTAGTGTATTTTTATTCCGAATATTTCGTAATGCCCTGAAGATGTAAGCCAGTTTCCGTATACGGTTTGTAACATTTATTACGTGATCTTCCCACCGTAGCTTATTGTCAATTATTACACCCAGATATTTAATGTAATCTACTCATTCCAGTGGCTTGCATAGACAACAAGAGACATCTCTTCAAGAATGTATTATTAGTGTATGATTGATTGAAGGCTGACTCGGAATATTAAGACTAAACGTTAGATGTTAAATGTAACCGCATGAATTTTGACCGTTTTCATAGGCTTATTTAAAAGGGAAGGAATAAATTAATCGTTTTTAAATTCAGTGTGTTTATTCATTATATATTAAAATACAAGAATCAGATTTTTATATTTTTTCAAAAAATTTTTTTTTTTTAATTTTAAAATAAAACATACAACGAAGTTGCATTCCCATGAGTTATCAAAACTCATTAAGGGATCGCCAATTGGTACATTTGAACAGATAAACCCAACCCAACCCAATATGCAGACACAATAAATGACCGCCGTAGTTACGTAGTGGCGCAAGGCATCAATCGGCGGGTTTTTAAGCTTTTGTTAGTGATAGGTTTTTTGTGTACGCGGTGTGATTGTGTGTTTGTCGAAGGACCTTGAAATGTATGTTTTACGTGTTCTGACCACTGCACAAGTAGGTAATATTGCACAAGGAAAGGATTGAGAAAGAACTTACTGCGGAAACTTGTGACACATTCCTCTATGTTGCTGGTTTAACTTGCACTTCATTTAGTCGCGGAATTTGTATAATAGTTGTTTTATAGAGGCGACGCGGCAGATATACGTAAAGGTTAAATTCTTTGCGGTATGCGGGGAAATTGATGCGGAGATGGTCAATTTATGACTGGCTTGGAAAGAGCAAAATGACAGGAGTAAAAGGAAGGGTAGGATGGATTGTAACAATACTAACTACAAATACAGGGTCATGATGTATAGATGTAGATGTATGTAGGTACGTGTAGCTGTATTGTGTATACGCCCAACCAGTTACAGTTATTTGAAATCTAAAATTTTAGTTTGAGCGTGTTTATAAAACATGTATCTTCTAGTTGACCAACAAAAAAACCAAAAAAGTAAAAAAAATCGTAAATTGGCACGCCTCACAATAAAAAAGTTCAATTTTTCACCCTTTTTCTAAAGGTTTTTGGGTCAAAAATGATAATTTTTGTAATTTTTTTTGGCATGTTTCGGATTTAACTAGAAGCTAATACTATAGAGAAGATGTGTGCCAAATTTCATAAGAATCGGTTGAGAACTTTTTGAGTTATTTTGCCCGCCAATTTTAAAAAAGTAGTTTGGAGAGAAACGTGTGTAAAGTTTTGACATACACTATGATTACAACGACTTACCAACTAGTTAGCGATTCCAGGGCCATGCAGAAGTCCTTCGGTGCGTTCGTAGTACTCGTTTTTCTTCTTAAGTTCTTCTTGACATTCCTGACAAGCTTTTTTGGTCGTCAAAGAGGTGTGGCGACTTTCTCAACTCACTCTTTGGTCATCGATTTTGTCTTTGAGTTGAGGCGGAGCACTTAAATGAGTTTTAATCGATAAATAATGCGAATTTCATTCTAAACATTTACAGGCATATTTTTGAGACGTTATTTTAAGTATACGAGTATATGAAAAAAAATCGATTTTCAGAAAGTCATACAAATATTTGAACATTCGCATAAACCTTTCCCTGGAACTGCAGGAGCAATTGATTGCACCCACATAGCCATAATTGCTCCTTCAGAACAGGAAGAGACGTACTGCAATCATCACGGGAATCATTCCTTAAATGTGCAAATGATAAGCTCTTGATTTGGATTATTCTTTGTGATTTAATATGCGTTAAAAAGTCCTCACAAGTAAGTAGTCCTCACTAATAAATTTTCAAACACACATCACATTAACAATGTCGCCTTATTAAACATAACTTCAATTAAAGACTTGGGCGTGATATTTGACTCCTCACTTAGCTTCAATAAACATGTAGATTCAATTTCAAAGAGTGCGTCACAAATATTAGGAATAACGCTAAAAATTACAAATTGCTTTAAAAGTGCAGAATTAACTTTAAAATTATACAAATCAATTGTGCGAAGTATTATCGAATACGGATCCACTATTTGGTCTCCCAATTATGAGATCCACAATTATAGAATCGAATCCATACAAAGAAAATTAACCAGTGTAATTGCTTATCGCGAAGGTTTATCAGATCAATTTGGAACGTATGACGACCGAAATCTACACTATAAACGCTCTTTGGCAGCCCAGACGGAAACTTTCCGATTTATTGCTTCTACACAAAATTATACATGCATCAGTTGATACACCAAACATTTTATCCCAAATTAACATCAACACACCATCAAGACATTCAACAAGGAGGATGCAAGATATTTTCTATATATCTATCTTTCACACAAATACATGATATTTCTCCCCTATACCACGAACATTAAGACATTATAACATTAAACACTGCTCTAATAATGAAATTGATATTTTTAATGACTCATTCTAACACTTCGAAAAATATATTTTACCATCAATCTTATGAAGCTGATATTGTGATGAAGCCCTTTATTCAAACACAGGCAATATTGCACCTCCTTATCATTGTCCCATCAGCACAGGTGTCACATTTTTGTATTCTATCATTTACTCATTCTTGTTTGTCTCTCACTTTTGCATATTTAGTTAATTATTTTTGTTATAATTTCTTTATTTAAATCATCTATGTATATAAATTTTTGGGCAACATGCCTGTTTTATGTACTTAAATAAAAAATAAATAAATACATAATCAGGGAAAGATTTTTTTTTTATTGTTTTTATTTCTTTCCAGGGCAATCCCGATGAGTTACAGAACTCATTTTAGGACAGGAGGAACATACAATTCATAGGTAGGAGGAAATAACAATTTTACATAGGAGCTTAGATATAAAAAAATATAAATTTCATATACAATGTAGACGAAAAATAAAAGACAATACAAAACAATTAAAGAAAAAAGGAACAAGTTTATACAATTATGGATGATTACAACTAAATTAAAAAGAAAAGAAGAGAAAGGGAAACAAGTCATAATTGAACATGACAAGAAAATTACATAGTTTCATCCTTAAACCTATTTAAAAAATATTCTTTTAAAGCATTACTCTGAATTTTTTTATTTTGCTGGATTCCCTTGTACATATCGGGAAGCGAATTATAAAAAGTATAGGCAATGTAGTTCAGAGATTTTATCCCATATTTTGTAGTATGTATTATGTATTTGAGGTACGTGGATTTTATTGCTATTTCGAGTATTGTGAGGGTGGATGTCTTGATTGTAAAGTGGCTTGATGTTAGTGTGAGTTGATTGTTGAGTAATTTGTAGGATGGTGCTTGTGATTTCATGTTTAGGAAGGATTGTGATTGGAAGAATACCGGAAACCGAATAGATGTCTCTGACATGGGTGTCCCATGGAAGTCCAAAAACATTTTTGAGAGCACGATTTTGAACCACCTGCAGATCAGCTATCAATTTCTTTGAGGCAAATCCCCAGATACAGCAGAGATAGGAAAGGTGTGAATGTACCATGGCATAGTAGACTGATGTAAGTAAAGGAGTAGTTAGTAATCCTTGGAGTCTATAAAGTACACCAGTTATGGGAATAATTTTCTCCTTTACATGATTTATGTGGAGATCCCACGAGAGTTGGGAATCTACGATCAGGCCCAAATATTTTCTGTATCGTCCGCATAAAGTTGAAGAGTTCCTTTAATGCCCCACTTTGTTATATCATTAACATAGATCAGAAATAATAACGGTCCAAGAATTGATCCCTTAGATGATCCCTGAATTTGTTCATGTTAGAATAATGTGGTAGATTTGCATCGGGGTGGTGCAAGGTTTCCGCCGTTGACGGCTTCCACAGATGTTATATGGGTGATGATCAAACAATAGAGTTCAGTTCTTCCTACTGAGTTTTAATATACAAGCAAGTGCCTAGTATACAATAGTATACAATGTTGTATCAATCAAATTCTCTCAGTAAGAGCAATTCTGTGATATAAAATTATATTTCAGCATATGAATAGCCCTATATACATTAATAAACTGGACCACACAATACTCGTTTTACGTTAAATGAAGGACTAATTGTACCTAAGCATTTAAACAAATATGGACATAGAACACTGGACTACATGATACCTTATTTCTTAATATGTTACCTGCCAAAATTAAAAAATGTACAAATGGTAAAACAAATATTATGTTGAAAAATTGGCTTGCCGAAAGAAATAATTTGTATTTTTTTTTTTACATGAGCTCCACACAGGAGGAACTGAGGAAAATAATTTCCCTCAGGGCCTATGTCATCCTTGGGGACGCTGTGTGGAGTTATTAGACTAACACAAAAATTCTAACTGCATAATAAAGTAAAATAAGTTTATTTATATATAAAAGTAAAAGTACCCATCGACAAACTGCTAAAAAGTAGTTTATTGGGACTTTTCTTTTCTCTGTATAATATTTTATTTTTTGCTGTCGTATTGTATTACTTTGTATTTTAATAAATAAATTAAACCTTGAAAAAAAATTTAAAAAGATTTTGTGTTAATTCATCCGCCATGCTAGGGATGTCCCTGTGGAGGATGAAGTTTACAGATTGGGTACAGTTATTAAATTATGCAATTCAATTTGATATTGAGTTATTAAAAATTATACTTATGCAATCCAATTTAATTTAAGTAACAAATTGAAATTGAAAAGGGGTTAGACCACCCTAGAGGCCGAAAAAATAGGCTAAAAATGTTAGGATTTTTTTTTCAGAAATACTACAAAATAAATCGAGATTCCAATATAAAGTATTTATTATACAGATCAGTCACTGACTGTACACAAAATTTTTTGGAAAGCGATTAATTTCAAAATGGCGACAGTACAGCGTTTTTCCGATGACGTCTCCGTTTTTTTAGGGTCCACGGCCGGACACCAACTCCTGTAAATTTTGAATTATAATTTTTTAAATTTTATTTTAAATAGTTACTGCTATAGAAGTACGTAGGTATTTTTCAATATATTTATTTTTGGCCAAATGGCGCACTTCCAAAGTGGAAAGTTAAAAAATTGCCTAAAAAATCATCAGATAATTGTTAATAACAATTGAACTATGCAATATAAAAAAAAATCTTACGTACTTCTATAGACAATGTATTTTTGAAGATATATTCAAATTAGTTAATGGATCACTTGACGCACCTGACTTAACAAAACTAATAAGTCTAATAACATTCAGAGTACCAAAGTGACACGAGACTTCCAGAACTGTTCTTTGTTTATCCGCCAAAAACTAACTTTTTCATTAACTCCCCAATCCAAAGACTATATAGGCTTGGTAATAAATTCAGTTCCGTTGATATTTTCATTTATTCTTTACCAAAATTCATATCAGAAATTTTAAAAATTCTGACATAAATTTTATTATTATTATTCTAATATTTTCATTTCTTTTTAATTCTACTAATAATTTTTAATACAATGTTAAATAACGTATGTAACTGTAACGTGTGCATGTGAAAGCCTTCAAGGCGTGAATAAATAAATAAATTTCAAGTTAATCGGTTGAAAATTGTCTGAGTTAAAGCTGGTTCACATTGAGCTATCAAATATAAAAGATCATAGCACGCCAAATAACGCTCTCCATACAATCCCTTCAGACCGTTCACACTTAAGCTTTTTTAAGCGCAGATCAATCATAGACAATACACATCTCAGACGTAACCGCTCCAGACGCGATATCCCAGAAGATAACTCTCCCCTTCTCCGACTAAAACAGGAGAGGGGGTCATTGTAATTACGGAGCTGCCTAGACCCGTGGATGACAGATTTCAGTACAAAAAATATGCATTCCGTTGCCGCTCCCTAATTCGACTGACCCCCTCTCCTACCCCAGGAAGAAATATTTGATAGCCTCGTGTGAAAGGAGAAAAGATAAGCGCTCATCGCGAATCAACAGATATCTGCCCGCAGATATATAGCTCAGTGTGAACTAAGCATTAGAGCTGGTTCACACTCAGCTATCAAATATAAAAGATCATAGCACGCCAAATAACGCTCTTCATACAATCCCTTCAGACCGTTCACACCTAAGCGGTTTTAAGCGCCGATCAATTATAGACAATACACATCTCAGACGTAACCGCTCCAGACGCGATATCCCAGAAGATAACTCCCCTTCTCCGACTAAAACAGGAGAGGGGGTCATTGTAATTACGGAGCTGCCTAGACCCGTGGATGACAGATATCAAGTTGACAGATTTCAGTACAAAAAATATGCATTCCTTTGCCGCTCCCTAATTCGACTGACCCTCTCTCCTACCACAGGAAGAAATATTTGATAGCCTCGTGTGAAAGGAGAAAAGATAAGCGCTCGCGAATCAACAGATATCTGCTCGCAGATTTATAGCTCAATGTGAACCAGCTTTTATGTTTCCGGCAAATTTAAAAAAATACTGTTTTGAGATACACGAGTTTGAAGTTTTGAGTAGTAGTTATAATTTTGCAATACCTTCAATCTGCGATGCCCGCACCGTACAATTGGCTTTCTAGATTATCGTCCTGCTCTTGCTTTTCTTTTCTGATTGATATTAAAGCGACCCTTGTCTCTTTTACCCGTTCAGACAGCGATCTCTCTGAATGCTGTATGCGCTGTTTGTTGATTACTTATGTAACAAGTACTAAACTAAGTACTATATACTAAAATTTAAAAATCGAGTACTTATAGATTTTTCACGACCATAATCTTTTGGGACATCATTTTTGAGGTCTTAGGGGACAATTTAAAAAATCATTTTTGAGGTCTTAGGGGACAATTTAAAAAAATAAAAATAAAAACGATTTCTCGAAAATCCTAGGGTGGTCTAACCCTTTAAGACATTATATTCAGTGGAGAGTCGAGTGGAGGAACATCTTGTCGGTCACATCTCTCCATACTTAAAACAACAGACAGTACACAACACGATTTACTTAATAAAACTTGATTAATTACCAAATAATAATGTCAAAATTCAGAATAATAGAAAAACATGTACGAGACGATGTATGAATGTGAATGAGGCAAAGAGTGTGTGCCAATATCGAGTTTTTTGGCGATCCGTCCTCTCTGCCTACCCCTGTGAAGAAACGGCTTGATGGTTTGCTAGTTAGTTAGTTAGGAACTTATGTTGAATCTTTTCAATGCTGTCGGAATGAATATTGTAAAATGGAGACCATAACGTAGAGTTATACTCTAGTTGGCATCTGACAAGAGTGCTATATTTTGATGATTAGCTAGTTAGTTAGTCTGGGCCGGAAGATTGGAACGGCTTGGGGTGCCGATTCCTTCTGAAAGAAGACCTGATTATTATTGAGACATTTACATGTTGGTCTGAAACTAGCCACAGAGGCATACTGCAATTACAAAAGTGTACATAATATACCCAACCTCAAAGCTATTGCATTCTTTAAAAATATAAATAAACTTGTTAAGTCAATACAAGCCATATGTTGGCTGGACAATGGATTGCTGCAAATGGTCAAACATCATGTTGAAAGCCAATATGATGTATTACTGGAAGGTTTGGTATAAAAGCTATGGAAAATGCGCTTCTGGCATCAGTTTCACCACTTCGATAAGACAATCAACAATCAACATGCAGTTCGCAGCTATCTTCCTTGTGGCGTTCGTCATCTTTGCTTCTGCAATGGTAAGATTTTTATTAACCTTAGATTCATAAACTATATTTATTGTTACAATGTTCATAAACAAATTAATGAAAGGAAGGTTTATTTGGGATTAACACATTAAAAAACAATTTTTGAGATTATTCAGAGCATTCTAAGCACAAAATTCCCCGATCTTCTATGCACATGAGACGTTTGCAAATGGTGCAGATAAATCTAGTCAAACGTTTTTTTTGTAACAACAGAAGTTGCATAGCTTCCTGGTTCCATAGGATTGGCTGGTACATGAGGCAAAGTATCGCCTAAAATCGCATCGATGTTCCGTTTTAGGCGTCCAACCAAGGCTCGATCAACTTTTTTGGTATTACTTTGACTAAAGCTCTCCTTGTCAGTGGTTTGTTTTAATTACGACTATTATTGTGGACATGGATGACAAACGAATTGACTATGTACATATTCAACATACCGTAAAAGTAGCATAGTATATCTTAATAAAATTGATATACTATTCATAAACCTACGTACCTCAGACACCTTAGGCGTAGTATTTGCGCAACTGCACGTTTAGGCGCCAAGATCCCTGGCGCCACACTGAGCTCTAACCGTGTCGGGAGGGTACTGAGACGCAGGTATTGCCATCTCTTTCGCTCTGCGCTCTATGAGCGTTTTACTGTTTCAGGGTGTATGGGAGACGTATGTTTATGAATCTAGGGTTAAACTTGTTTCTCTGATCTTATAAAACTCACATCTCTGTTCGGCTTATTTCCTACTGTCTTAATTATTTGAAGATCTATAACACATAACTATCCAACCATCACGCCGTTGCTTTATTCACTTTTTATATTTATTTTATTTTTTTTTTTTTACATGAGCTCCACACAGGAGGCCCTGAGGAAAATAATTTCCCACAGGGCCTATGTCATCTTTGGGGATGCTGTGTGGAGGGTTTTTTCAAGGAAGTTTAAGGATTTAAGGTTTAAGGAAAGGAGTTTAAGGGGTGGGTAGGAAGGAAAGGGGTTTAAGGGGTGGGTAGGAAGGAAAGGGGTTTAAGGGGTGGGTAGGAATCTGGGGTTCAGTGTGTCCTGGTCATCCACCTTCGAGACCTAGACAAACTTCACCCCATGAACCCGGGCACCCCTGCTAAATCACCAAACGTAGCGAACCACTTGGGGTGACCTATGGCAGAGGTGTTGGTTATCCAATAAAGGTTCCCGGGGCGGCGGTACCCATTCCCGCCTCCCAAAGAGGCGAATTTATTGTCTCATTCTTGTGTTTTTCAACAAAAGTATTTTCTTCTTAATGACAATTATTGCCACGATTGCTTCTGAAATCAAATCAATATGAACAATTTAAATAAAACACAGAAAAATAAAATAGCCAATATTCCGTCTCACATTTGTTGTACCTTTTCCTTTTGATGTCATAAAGATATTCTGCAGAATTTTGTAAGAAAAAGGCTTGAATTTTCTAATTAATACTTAATCTGATGTTAATCTTTTCCATTGTTAATCAAATAATGTATCTCTGTCCCTTTAGTAGTGTCTCTCTATCCCTTGAATGATGTCTCTCAATCAAACAATGTATCTCTGTCCCTTTAATAATGTCTCTCAATCGAACAATGTATCTCTGTCCCTTTAATAATGTCTCTCAATCGAACAATGTATCTCTGTCCCTTTGATAATGTCTCTCAATCAAAGAATGTCTCTCTCTGTCCCTTTAATAATGTCTTTCAATCAAACAATGGTCTCTCTGTCCCTTTAATAGTGTTTGTAATAGTTTTGACAAAGTTCCTCTGTATATAAAGTTCCTCCAAAGTTCCTCATAGTATCTCTGTCCCTTTGATAATGTCTCTCAATCAAACAATGTCTCTCTGTTCCTTTAATGATGTCTTTCGATCAAACAATGTCTCTCTGTCCCTTTAATAATGTTGATAATTGTTATGACGAAGTTCCAAAGAACGACGAAAACAGTGGCAAAAATTTAATGATGTTTGTTTCTCCATACTTTCAGGTCAGCTCTGCTGGAAAGCCCAAGTACAACAAGTACAATGATTACAACGACTACAACGATTACGTTCCCTACAAGCCAAAGTACAACAAGTACAGCACATACTAGATTGCTTAGCTCCTGCTAGTATCAACATGTAACGCAACATGCTTTGTACGAAATTTTGAAACTGACACCATAAGCAAGACAACAAATCTGCTAACATTTTCCTCGGATGTTAAATTTTGTATCAATTGTTCTTGGTATATTTTTCGTTATTTTTTACATCTTTTTGATCTGGCCTGCAAATAATTTGACTGTTCATTAAAAAAAAGTAACTTAAATACATGTATTTTTATTTTTCCCAATCCTTCAAGTGAGAGATACTCTCTTCCCCAACTCCTTTCCATCGCCACTATCTTCAACCTCAAAACATATACCAATTGGTATCCCTAATTAGGGATGGCATAATTTCACTGACTCTTGACTGTTGGTGAGTTAGGTAATCACATAAATACTTCTTTCATTAATCGAAGAATTAGTGCGGCAAACGGTGTGTTGCGTCCTCTCAGCAGCTCAGCGATAAGGAAAGCCGAGCTCAGTATCAACACAAAGATGGCAGTGTTCAAAACGGTATAACGCCCGACGCTCACCTACGGCCACCAGCTTAGACTCAAGAGCGCGTTCTTTCGCTTAGCATCCATATTCAATTCAATTGAATTGAATTGAATTGAATATGGATGCTTAGCGAACGAAGGCGCTCTAGAGTCCAAGCTGCTGAAATGAGGTACTTGAGAGGAGTGGCAGGGGTTACAAAATGGGATCATATAAGACACTTGACGATCCGAGACGATCTAAACATCGAACCACTGCTACTCTTCATAGAAAAATCGCAAATGAGGTGGCTTGGGCATGTACTAAGAATGCCTGATAACCGAATTCCGAGGAAGATACTACGTGCGATTCCAGAGGGTAAACGTCCTGTGGGCCGCCCCAGACACAGCTGGGCGAGGCAACTCCAGAAACTGTGTGAGGAGAGGGTGGGATTGCCATGGACGGAAGCCGAACAGTCAGCACAAGACAGGGACGTATGGAGGAGCCTTGTCGATGCAATGGGTCCCCGATCCGAATAGGATAAGGGAAGAAGATGATAATGATGATGATGACTTCTTTCATTATTTTGTTTGTTCATTGCAATAGTTTAATGTAATAAAGATGATTAAAATTAAAAGTGCATGCATGCGTGGTAGCCTGGGTGTTACGGACATAAATGGTAAGCTGGAGGAAGACAGTTGAGATGGTATGGGCACATAAGACGGAGACCACCAGAACACAGAATGAAACAGGCAATATCTATGGAGCTTCATCGACAGTCATTCAAAGAACTCCTGGATGAAAGCGACACCCAGAACCGAAGACGATACAACCTGAGAACGAAGAGGTCCGACTCCAACAGCCTTCCGAGGCAATGGGTTGGGACAAGGAAGAAGATTACAGTAGTTTAATTCAATTAAAGATAACAATAGCTAATTAACCACCGTTTTATAAAAAACATTTCTTCTTTCGTATGGTGAGGGGTCAGATGGGGACATCAAGGTCTGCGAGCCAGTCTAGGGCCTCAGGCGTTGCCCTGTGGACCTCATCAATCCCGCTGGGGATTGAATACAGCGGGCATTCGTTGACCATGTGATCGGAGGTTCACACATCACCACTTTCACACATGGCCGACTCTTTGAGGCCTCATTTATACAACCTATGCACACAACGGCTATGGGAGCGCCTCATCCTATTGATGGCGGACCAGAGTTTGCGAGACAATGAGAACCCAGGCTGCCTCTTAGTGGGTTCTTGTACGTGATAGGCATTTTTCACGTTGGCAATAAAACAATAACTATTATATGTCTAAATCTCTATAAACCAATAACACGGAATGTTGAATGGCTTGTCATAATTTTCAATACAAATATACCAGGTGAATGGAGAATTATGGACGCGGTGACGTCACGCCTCACAAATTCAATAATACCAACCTGACAGGGTTTTTAATGACGTCTTTTAAAATGGACTTTTTAATAATTTTTTAAAAACTCTACGATAAATATTATTTAATAAAACTTATATATTCAGAATCAACTTTTATTGGTCTATATAAACATATTTTTTTAAAGCTATAATATTATTCACTGGAGTTCCTTATTATGTAATATTATAATAATATAATAAATTATATAAAAAGGCATTGATGAAATTCTGGCAACAAAAAATGTGCTGCCAGAATCGGAAGAAAACCGTTTTCATGTTCAGGGTGAAGCTAATGCAAAAAAAAATACATAAATATTTACTGCCACAGAAGAAACCTTAGGGGCCATCCATAAATTACGTCAAACCTTATGGGGGGGGAGGGGTGTGGAGGTGTGTGACGTTGTGTGACAAGGCGTAAGGGGGGAGTCACCAGCTTTGTGACATCACATGCAGTTAGGCAGGCTTAATAGATGACAGAAATTTTCCTGACATGACCGTCTGATAGTACGAATTTTCAAAACGAAAGAAAACAATGAAACGCCGTGTTCTCTCACACATATTCTCGCGAGTTTTTAAAACCAGACCGACACCTCGCAGTATCCCATTTGACCCCTCCCTGTAAATAGTAACCCATCTCGCCCCCTCTGTTGTGGTAAATATGACCGTGACAAAAACTTCAAATTATTACCAGCTTTTATCACTTTTAGTAAAATTGCAAAACGTGTGATGTCACGCTAGGAGGGAGGGGGTGCATTATGTTTTTTCAAGCAAAGGGTCTGTAAACTCCCCAGGCATTCTTACATAATGATCTCAGAGCTATATTTCTGATTCGCGATCATGCGAAAAACAAAATATTACAAACGATGGCATCCGACACAGAACTCAATGAAAAACATTGGTTTCACTTGCCTTAATGTTGGTTTCTGCATTTCTCGGAGGCCTCCGAAACAATTTGATTTACACTTAGTACAATTTTAATAATTTTCTGTAACTTGTAAATTGTACAAATCAGTTGTCAAAGTTTACACAACCAGATGTAGATTAAGAATGATTAGCAGAATTCAAAAGAACCACAGAATGATATAAATCGTTCAACATTGCAACAATAACACATATAAAAATAAATAAATATACCTCTCTATTAAAATCGATTTACCATGCTATGATTCACTCACATCTAATATATCTCGCCGGAATTTGGGGATTTGCTACAAAAAAATGATTTCAGAAGTCCAAGTCGTTCAAAATAGAGCCCTGCGAAATATTTTCAGTCTACCTTGGGACACACATGTCAAAGATATCTACAGAAACACCCAAATACTTCCTTTTAATACCATTCCCACTTTTGAAATAACTAAAACTATATTACAAGTAATTCAACACTCGGCACATTCCAACACTACACTCTATTACAATTGCGACGTACACCAACACAACACAAGAAATCACAACAAACTTCTTATATCAAAAATCAAATCAACAAAATATGGACTAAGATCCCTAGAATACATAGCTCACACAAAATATAATCAACTACCCAACGAGATCAAACGTGCAAGTCAATGTAAAAAGACCCAAACTAACATGCTCAAACTTCATCTTATTAATGACTATCTGAAATAATAATGTTGTGTATGTCCCCATCATATGTCCATTTAATACATACAGCTATATGTTTCATGTAATGCGTATCATTCCCGCAATGAGTTTATTAACTCCTGGGAGTACAATGCTTTATATAATTTACTATATTCTGTATTGTATACTTTTGATAAATAAATAAATAAAATATTACCACAAACATTCTACTGCACTATCTTTGCAAAAACTTAAAGCGAGCGACATCTGTAAATCTTAAATATGTGAAGATTGAAGGTTGTTGCGATGGGAAGGACATTGGGTGGAGGAAGGTTGGAAGGTGGTTTAACATGACCAAGGCCATTCCCAACATATTTCTCATTCTGAATGGTGGTCCGTCACCAGGGCGGTATTCAAAGTTCTTCTCCTTTAATTAAGAAAATGGGAAAAATATAATAATATCGTAGATCTCCATCCCATTTAAATTTTGTATTCATGGTGAAACACAGTTTTGTGTTGGAAATTTAAGGTTCGATTCGCCAATATTTGGATCATCACAAGACGCATTGTGTTCCTTTTTTATTTTGTGTTCCCTCACTATATACAAGATTGGTTGCGAAATAATAAAAATATATAAATTTTCGATATTTTTTTAATAAGCAATCAAATCATTTGTCAGGCCGGGTCAAAACAATGTAATAAAATACAGAAAATAAACCAAGAACAAGATTTATACAAAATTTAACATCCGAGGAAAATGTTAGAAATTTTGTTGTCTTGTACTTGGTGTCAGCCTTATCACTTCATACAAAGCATTTTATGGTAAATGTTGGTACCAGCAGTAGCTAAGTACACAATCTAGTATGTGCTGTACTTGTTGTACTTGATGGGCTTGTAGGGTTGGTACTTGGGTGCCACGATTCTAGCAGAGCTGACCTGAAAATATGAGAAACAAAAATTACTGCATTATTCAGAAGTTTGTCAAAGCACTCATGATTATTTGAGATAAGATAGGAAAAAATTATTTTATTAATAATTTAAAATTCTTAATATTTTGAAAACTTAAACACAAAAAAAAATCATCTTTTGAAATTACATCCTTGTTAGAAATGTTGAAATTCATGAAGACTATAAAACTGAAGTGTTGTAAAAAGGAAGGGGCAATTTGTCAAAGAAACTTATTAACAGTATTATTACAAATGGTTCTATGCCAATTGAGAATAAAGTCAACTCAACACCTCCTTGAAAAGTCATTAAAAGCTATGAAAAAAAAAAAATTTAAATTAGCCAATAACCCTAACCTAACGTAACCTATTTAACCATTTTTTTATAAATATTTTTTTATCATTCTAAATGACTTATCTGAGATGGTTCTGAGTTGGTTTCATTTCGAGTTGTCCGGTCACCATTACAAATAATATGATCTTTAGAAAGAAATAGAGAAACAAAAGAAAAATTATAACACTGTATATAAAAAAAGAAAAGAATATACCTACATTTGAACAACATAAATTAAATCAAATAAAGGATAAAACATGTACTGCTAAAGTGTTTTTTAGCTTTATACTTCAATAAAGATTTATTAAAAACATCAGCTACATTAGCAAAAAAGTTACCATCAGAGTGTAATCTGTTTATAACAGACTTGATATAAATAGATGAAACTTTGGTATAATTGTCACATTAATACATACTAGGGAACTTTGATCTAATTGTAGGAATACAAAGTGAATCAAGTTCGAACAGACAATTCTGTCAGTTAACTTTAAAAATTCGATGAATGTAGTAAAAAAGAATATGATCTATTGATTCTTCTAGTCTTATTAGATCTTACCATCGCAGAAGCGAAAAGCACGAAGGCTACGAGGAAGATAGTTGCGAACTGCATGGTGATTGTTGATTGTCTTATCGAAGTGATGAAACTGATGCTAATACTGCATTCTCTGGGACTTTTATACTAAACCTCTCGGTACCAGCATCAATTTGCCCGTCGAATTTTGACCATTTGCAACAACATTGACAAATATAGCTAGCCAGTTGCAGGTGGTTGGTGTGGACTTAACAAAAGCTATTTGTATATTCCATAAAACATAACGAAGGTATTGATTGCATAAATTAAATTTGGATTTGGGGCCAAAATACTTAACAAAATGGAATAATTCTTGTTTGAATTCAAAGATGTAGCAAATATCTTTGTAACTCAGATGTGAGTTACTTTAATTGTTTGGCTTCAGAATTATTAAATAAAGGCCATTAAAAAAATCAAATTTTCTTTATTTTAGAGATAACTTTGGCACTTATTCGGCCGTTTTTTTTACATTAGCTCCACACAGGAGGAAAAGAGAAGTTCTGGAAGGAAAAAGGTGTGAGATGGGTTGGAATTTGGGGGTCAGTGTGTCTAAGACACTGGCGTATCGTGGGTGTCAGCCGCCCGGGGCGGAGGAAAATTTTGCCGCCCCCCCCTATTGGGGATTGCAATCCCGCAGCTCATTCAATCCCGCGGGATTGATATGCGGGATTACTAAATCCCGCGCTATCCTATCTTTGAAATTAAGTTATAAAAATCAACTTTTATTAAACATTTCTTACTTTAAGCAACAGAAATTATTTCTTTTCTATTTATTAAGTGTAAGTAATTAGTAATCTGTTTTCTTAGATTCATCTTTAAATGTTTGGCATAGTTTAATCGTTTTGTTTAATTTAACCCTTACTCATACAACAGTTTTATATTTTTAATTCAGTCTTATGCATATAATAAGTAATAACCAAATCACAACTTTCTCTTAGATGCTATTACTATAATATCAACCTACGATGACAACTTAAGAAAATACGCTCTTAAGGCGGTACACAATACTAATAATTTTTGTTTGCTCAAAACTCACATTTTAATAATTTCCGGCGAATGCGTAACTAAAATAACTTTTTTATTCCAACAGATCCCTGAGGATGTAAGTTCTTTATATTTAAAATAAATAAAAACAATACGGCACCATTAATATATTTTACGTACAACTATTTTAAAACTTTATAACAAGTTTTTCAACTTTAAAGTTAGCGGTGAGCACCAGATTTTATTTTTCTAGACGATGAATTAATAACTTCGGGAGGGATTCATAAAGACACATCTTTAATATTTGTAACACGTTCTTCAGTATTAATTAAACTCGGTGGCCAGTTCACATCACCTCCACGTGAGATTATATCATTTAACAATTTTAAACAATTGGCAATTATTTAAATTTTAATCAGTGTTATCATTTGCATGTGTTGTTGAACGCTATATCCTTCCATGGTGATTTGTCTGGCAAAAACAGACTGAATAAATTTGACAGACGTCGCTTCAACAAAATATCCGCAATCAACTGTCAGTCCCTATTGGAAGATCCTATTGGAAAACTCTATAAAAGTTAATGATAATTTAATCCTATTTACTGAATAAATATGATGAAAAATAAAATAAAAATGAATGGTGTAAATTTATATTGCAAATGATCAATTTACGTCCTAACACAAATTTTTCGCAATACCTTAAAATTTTCTACCTAAAAAAAACCATTTAACCAAACCAAAAAAAATTTAAGCCTGTTTTTCTCAAAACCGCGTTTTTCAAATAGACTGAACTCGTAGTTAATCGATTTTTCATCCGATTCACTTCGTTTAAAATTTAAAAGAAAGAAAATTAAATTTTTAAGCGGATGAATCTCGAATTATCAAAAAATTATATTGTAGGACAATGTTATTGCAAAATTAATACCGTTTTTTCGTCAATTTAATTTAATCCAAATTTGATTTTTGCAGTACCCCGTTATGTTTTAAATAATTAATTAGCTGTTGTCAAGTCCACCCCAATCACCTGCAACTGGCCAACTGTAATGTCAATATTGTTGCAAATGGTCAAACATTATTTCGACGGGCAATATGACGCTGATACCGAGAGGTTTAGTATAAAAGTCCCAGAGAATGCAGTATTGGCATCACTTTAATCACTTCGGTAAGACAATCAACAATCACCATGCAGTTCGCAACTATCTTCCTCGTAGCCTTCGTGCTTTTCGCTTCTGCGATGGTAAGATCTAATAAAACTTGTAGAATCAAAAGATAAAATTCTTTTTTCTACATTCATCGAATTTTTTAATTTAACTGACAGAATTGTCTGTTCGATCTTATGATTCACTTTCCTATTCATATTCCTACAAATATTCATTCCTACATATTCCTACAAATAGTTCAAGGTTCCCTAGTATGTATTAATGTGTCAAAGTTTCATCTATTTACATCAACCCTGTTATAAACAGATTACGCTCTGATGGTAACTTTTTTTCTAATGTAGCTGATGTTTTTAATAAGCCTTTATTGAAGTTTAAAGCTAAACAACACTTATGCAGTGCAAATCTTCTCCTTTATTTGATTTAATTTACTTTGTTCTATTGTAGGTGTATTCTTTTGTTTTGTTTATTTGTAAAATTCAATGTTTTTATTTGTCTTTTCTTTCATTCTTTATTTATATTATTTGTTTCTTTGACAATTTGCCCATTCCTTTTTACTACTCTTGCTTCAGTCTTAGGACGGGTTGTTTCAAAAAATTTGATGGATTCATCAAATATTTGAAGTTAATTTTCACGTTTTGTGTAAGTTCTATTCATGTTCTGTGATTATTTCAGTATTGTGAAGCAACTGTCCTATAACTATATAATAACAGAACTTGAAAAAAACTTACACAGAACGTGAAAATCAACTTCAAATATTTGATGAATCCATCAAATTTTTTGAAACAACCCATCCTTACAGTCTTCAAGAATTTCGACATTTCTAACATGGATGTAATTTTAAAAGACGATTATTTTTTTGTGTGTAAGTTTTCAAAATATGAAGTATTTTAAATTATTAATAAAAGCATTTTTTCTAATCTTTCCCTCAAATAATCATGAGCGCTTTGACAAACTTCAGAATAATGCAATAATTTTTGTTTTTTCATATTTTCAGGTCAGCTCTGCTAGAATCGTAGCGCCCAAGTACAACCCCTACAAGCCCATCAAGTACAACAAGTACAGCACATACTAGATTGTGTACTTAGCTGGTACCAACATTTACCATAAAATGCTTTGTATGAAGTGATAAGGCTGACACCAAGTACAAGACAACAAATTTTCTAACATTTTCCTCGGATGTTAAATTTTGTATTAGTCTTGTTCTTGGTTACTTTTCTTTATTTTTTTACATTGTTTTGACCCGGCCTGACAAATGATTTGATTGCTTATTAAAAAATATCCAAAACATATATATATATTTTTTTTATTATTCCCCAACCAATATATCAATAGTGAGAGATCTCGGAATAAAGAGGAACACAACAAGTGCCTTGTGGTGCACTTCGTGACCCAGATATTGGTCTATCGGGCTTCAAATTTCCAATAAAAAACTGTCTTTCGCCGTGAATACGACATTCAAATGGGATAGAGATCTAAGTGAGACAGAGCACCATGCTTAGTGGGCTAAATGGATTTTCTTTTCAAATTTTCATTTGAAAGTGTAATGTCTGGTGTTATTTACACTCAAGCTCTGTATATGTGTGTGTATGTGTGTGGTATTTTTCAATAACTTAAGTTTCTTGGTAACAAACTGGTTTATTATGAGTTTACAATAATTATGCTACAAGTCTCACGACTTGTCTAAACTAGTGGCTAACTGAATCCAGCGGTAGGCTGGCCCGAACCACTCTCGATGGCCAGCGCCTACTCGGGTATCCCTGTCGGCCATCGATTGAAGCTCTTTCCCTACTGGCATCTGTCGGCATTACTTAGAAGCTCTTCTAATACATTACAGAGAAACACATACATTTTTTATAGACCACTTTTATTTTAGTCACACTCTACCGGTTTCGAAAGTACCCTTCTTTAGTCAGGAGAATATTATTACTAACCTATAATACAGAATATTGACAGACATACAAATTTTAGGTGTTTGAGTGAGAGGTTTTATATGAATACCGCCACAAGAGTCCTAACTGCTCCCGTCTGGAGCCAGTGAGGCTATGGCATCCCCAATCGGGTTATGTTGTGAGGCTGAAGGTAGTGGGGAGGGGAAAGAGATGGAAAGAGGAAGGTGGGGAAGTATCTGGCCATTCAGATCTGGTGCATCAGAGAATACCACAGTACATCACAGAAAATATTCATTCAAAACAGAAACGTCAATATTTGGTACCAGTACCGGTCTTTGGTAACTTTTTTATAATCTTCCTCTCCCCCATCTCCTTCTCTTCGCCAATCTCTGCATTATTTAAACATATCCTAATTGGGGATGCCATAGTTCGACTTTCTCGTGACAGTTGGGGAGGTATTAAAAAAAGGTTCTTTCATTATGACCGGTCAGTGGTTGAGTGGGCATCGCGTTTGGGTCTCACCAGTGTTTTTTTTTCTATTTGAACCTTACTCCTCACAAACAAATAGAAAATTAATATTTTTTCGAGAAATGTGAAAATTTAGTATGACTTTTAACCTTTTTTGTACGTTTTTTTTTGCAATAACAACTAGTCTAAGTAAAGATACTGTATAGAATTGAGCTTCAAATAAAGCGTATGTATATAAAGAATATATGTACTGAGTTTGATAACGATTAATCAAAAACTGTTGGAGCTAGAGGCTAAACAAATTCGAAAAAAGTAGTTTCGAGAAAAATGCGTTTAAAAACAAGAGTGGCATTAAATTAGTAGTAGTTCAACCAAGGGACACTCACTCAAACGCTTATAACTTTTAAACGGTGTACAATTTTGGTTTGAAATTTTCAGAATATATTTTTGAATAGTTTTACTATCGATTTATTAAAAAAAACAATTGAACTTTTTGAAGCCTCTACAATTATTTCCTCCCTTAAGAAGAAAAAGATGTCAAGAATCCTGAAAAATACATGGCACGACAAAGTTAATCAAATACTCAAGTCGGATCGTATCAAGAATCAGAAAAACAGAACGGTATATCATTCAGTTCAATTCAATTCACTTAAAACATTACAAAATTTTACATTTTAATTCGTTTTTAAAATACATTTGTAACAGTGGTAGATACAAACTATTCAAGCATTCGTAGCAATGTGTACATCCCTTCTGACCCGTAGATGGTTCATTCCGAGCATACCCAAAAGAAAATCGGTAGGAAAGAGCCACGGATAAAAGCCGTACTCCCTCATAATAGAAATTTTAGAAATTTCTTCTGAACCCTCTCCAACATGAGGGAATATTTTACTTGGTGTGGACTCCAAATTACCGACCCACTTTCAAGTCTACTCCTTACTAAGGAGTTGAATAAAATTTTGAGAACCCGGGTGTCTCTAAAATTCCTAAATCGTATGAGATGATATACGAATGTGAATGACACAAGGATCAGAAAGAGTGACGAAGATGCTCCTTCTTACTAACAATTCTTCCTCAATAAATATACTATTACAATATAATGTATTATACTCAATTTCCTTGATTTCATCAGTTCGCAAATGGCATTCCTCAAGGCTTCCACTAAGGACCATTGTTGTTGTTTTTTAATTTATTTTTAAATACATTTTTAATTTAACTTCTTATTTATAACAAACATTTTACCTGAAAATTCTAAAGTAGTTTTGAAAGTCGAAAAACCTCTTACCAACATAACGCATAAACATGAAATAACTAACCAATCATCTCTTCATTCACCGTAGGGGTAGGCAGCGAGGACAGACTTGCTACTTTTAGCTATTTTACATGTTGTTAAAAGGGTGTTTTATTTGACTTCTGTAAGAGCGTGTTCACACACAGCTATAAAAGATGTAGCTTGGCCTATTTCAGCGTATCACTCGCCACTCCCATTGGGAATGTATGGCGAGCGATATGCTGAAATAAGCCAAGCTACATCTTTTATACCTGTGTGTGAACACGCTCTAATGCACAAATAAAATAATGAAAAGAGTTTTTTGTAAATACCTTTCTCCCAAACTTTCACGAGCTGGTGGGACTACGGCACTCCAATTTTTTTTTTAAGAAATACCGCAAGAGTCCCAACTGCTCCCGTCTGGAGCCAGTGAGACTATGGCATCACCAATTGGGGTATGTTGTGAGGCTGAGGGTAGTGGGGAGGGGAAGGAGATAGAGAAAGAGGAAGGTGGGAAAGAACCTGGATATTCAGATCTGGTCACTAAACACGGCTAAAGCCATTTCAAGCAACGTTTCAATTCTGAATGGTGGTCTTACACCAGGGCGATACTGATAGTATGTTCCACTCTGGAACGTGCCGCAAATATACTATTTATTATTGAATAAATTTTGAAATAACACAAATTAATCAAATAAAATTTATTTGCGCACGCCGGGTTCGAACCCGCGACCTTCGGATTGTGAGTCGAGAGTCTTACCTCGGGACCACGGAGGACGTCTTTGGGTATGTTTTGAGATTGAAGAGAATGGCTATGGATGGGTTTGGGAAAGAGGAAATTTGAAAACTCACTACACACGGATAAGGCCATTTCCAGCAAATTTATGATTCTGGATTATGGTCCTTCGCCACAACATTAAATAAAATTGTGAAAAATTAGAAAATAAAAAAATTGTTTTTCGATATTCTTTTTAATAAACAATCAAAGCATTGGTCAGGCCGGATCAAAACAATGTAAAAAATAACGAAAAATAAACCAAAAACAAGTTGAAACAAATTTTAACATCCGAGGAAAATGTTAGCAAATTTGTTGTCTTGTTTATGGCGTCATTTTCGTAACTCCGTACAAAGCGTTTTATGTTGGTTGGTTCTAGCAGGAGCTAAGCAATCTAGTACACGCTGTACTTGTTGTACTTTGGCTTGTAGGGAACGTAATCGTTGTAATCGTTGTAATCATTGTACTTGTTGTACTTGGGCTTTCCAGCGGAGCTGACCTGAAATTGCAAAAAAACAAACATCATTAAAATTTGGTCGCTTTTTTCTCCATTTTTCAGAATTTTCGACAAAACAATTATCAGCATTATTAGAGAGACAGAGAGGAGATACTGTTTGATGAATAACTGAAAAGGTTATTAAATATATGATTAGTAATATAAATGGACCTTTTCTCAAAAAACTGAATAGTTTGAATAGTTTATATGATTAGTAATATAAATGGACCTTTTCTCAAAAAACTGAATAGTTTAGGAATAGAGACCAAAAGTCCAAAAGCAAATTTATGTTCGAATTTGAGTTATTTTATTCATTTGTGTTTGAAATTTTAAAATATAGGCCATTAAAGAAATCGATTTTTCATGATATCATAGGCTACTTTTACAATGACTCGTAAGAGAAAATATTTTTTCCTTTCATAATGTTAAGTTCACACTGAGCTATATATCTGCGAGCAGATATCTGTTGATTCGCGAGCGCTTATCTTTTGTCCTTTCACACGAGGCTATCAAATATTTCTTCCTGTGGTAGGAGAGGGGGTCAGTCGAATTAAGGAGCGGCAACGGAACGCATATTTTTTGTACTGAAATCTGTCAACTTGACATCTGTCAACTTGACATCTGTCATCCACGGGTCTAGGCAGCTCCGTAAGTACAATGACCCCCTCTCCTGTTTTAGTCGGAGAAGGGGAGAGTTACCTTCTGGGATATCGCGTCTGGAGCGGTAACGTCTGAGATGTGTATTGTCTATGATTGATCTGCGCTTAAAAACGCTTAGGAACGGTCTGAAGGGATTGTATGGAGAGCGTTATTTGGCGTGCTGATATTTTATATTTGATAGCGTAGTGTGAACCAGCTAAATTCTTTTGAAATTTGATGAAATATAATATATATTTTTATTGGAGACATGCAGCGAAGAAATTGTTTGATTGCTAAGGGGCCATCCATAAATTACGTCACACATTAAGGGGGGGAAGGGGAGTAGAGAAGTGTGACATTGTGACATTGTGACATTGTAAGACAAGGGGTATGGGGGGTTATCAGTTCTGTGACATCACATGTAAACATCTAAATTATTAAAACGCAAAAAAAAAAATAGATGTAAAATTGCAAAATATTTGACGTCACACTAGGGGAGAGGGGTCTCACAAATGTGACGATGTGTGACAGAGACAGGGGGGTCAAAAAATCATGAAATTCGTGTGACGTTATTTATGGATGGCCCCTAATGAAAAAGACTGATTATCGTCTTTTGAAAATTCAACCGTTTTAGAAATGTGGAGATTCTGAAAGGCGTAAGTGAAAAGACAAGCGAGTATATTGTGTGATAGAATGCATGAATGTGATTGAAGCAAGCAGGGTGTTGTGGTCTTATCTCTTAAAATGGAATTACGGTCAAATTTTAACGTGTGATAAATAGTTTGTCAAACAATGAAAACGAGAAGTAAGCATAATAGAGATGTGAATTTTATAAGATCAGAGAAATAAGTTTTACAAGATCTTACCATTGCAGAAGCAAAAAGCACGAAGGCTACGAGGAAGATAGCTGCGAACTGCATCTTGATTGTTGATTGTCTTATCGAAGTGTTGAAACTGATGCCAATACTGCATTCTCTGGGACTTTTATACTAAATGCGACGGCGATAGTGTCAACAGTGCCAAAAGAATAATACTTGACTGTTTGCAGCATGACATTGACTTTGCAGTGGGACGTATGGTCAAAACACACTTAAGTAAAGAGATTTATGATATGATATTATTCTGCATTCATAGCAAGCAGGGCGGGCCATAGGTAGGTGCAATTGGATGTCGGCTCCGGGTGCCAACATCCCAAGGCACAGAGAATACCTACACCCAACCAGTGAGATGTCACAGGAATATTAGGTGCTGGGTTGCACGAGGAGAGGCTGTGATGCATGGCAGGTGCTGTTTGAAGCAATGGAGCCTCGACCCAGCCCAGGATCTACGACTTTTTCAAACCGGGGCAGAAACTTGATAATGGCCCCCCCTTTCTTATTTGTTTTACCTCTTTGTTTAACAAGTAAAAAAAGCAATTCTCATGTAGTTTAACCCTTAATTTACCCGGTAGGTCCCTGGGACTCCATTGAAAACTTTCAGTGCTTATAAAATCGTTAGTTTTTGGAATTACGAATTCTGCGTTCCAGTACCTTCACGTAGTGACGAACCAAACGCGGGGGAGAATGGGGGTCGATGTACGAGGCTCCGATTGGTTAGTAATCACGCTAGTGATATTAATGTGTATTAATGTTATAGTTTTAGCCTATTGGCGGTATTGAAAAAAATATCAAAAAAGAGAACCTTGTTTTTTTTGCTTTTTATAAGAATTGATTATGTTTTTGTTATATTTCTTTAAAAATAACTTTGAAATATTGTGTCAAATTTGTTACTCGTAATTTTGTTACAAAAGTGCCATATTCTAGAAGTTTCTTAATAAAAGGCTGTGATTCTATAACTTTAAATAAAAACTTATGCCATTGTAAAACCAAATTGTAAACCATTGTAAAGCAATTCATTTAAGAGTATTTATTTCATGTAAAATTTACGATTTTATTTCCGAGAGTCCTGGGGACTCCACCGGATAAATTGTGTACGTATGAAGTCACCGGGTAAATTAAGGGTTAAGTACCGGGTTGCTACCTCCTTCCTTATTGTATTCATGATATAGTGTCAATTCTTAATAATAATAACACACGTAAGATGATAACATTATACAATAAAAAATAATAATTTTCATTACATATACATAGGCACCACTATACATAGTTTAAGGTTTTTAAAATCCATTGGCCATTTTTTTTTTAAATTAATTTAAAAAAAAATAATAATTTTCATTACATATACATAGGCACCACTATACATAGTTTAAGGTTTTTAAAATCCATTGGCCATTTTTTTTTAAAATTAATTTAAAAAATTAAGGGTTAAGTACCGGGTTGCTACCTCCTTCCTTATTGTATTCATGATATAGTGTCAATTCTTAATAATAATAACACACGTAAGATGATAACATTATACAATAAAAAATAATAATTTTCATTACATATACATAGGCACCACTATACATAGTTTAAGGTTTTTAAAATCCATTGGCCATTTTTTTTTAAAATTAATTTTAAAAAAAATAATAATTTTCATTACATATACATAGGCACCACTATACATAGTTTAAGGTTTTTAAAATCCATTGGCCATTTTTTTTTAAAATTAATTTAAAAAAATAATTATCATTATCTAAATATAAATTATATAAATAATTATAATTATCATCCAATATAACGTAGATCTGAATGTAATGGAATCTTTCAGTTCAATTTTCATCCTCTTCCCGAACAACCGAAATAAGCGAATTTTCGCACACGTGATAAAAATTATTACAATACATACAATAACAAAAATTAACCAATATTAAGTTTACTTTGCTTTATCAATTTGTGATGTAGCGTGATTTTTTTTTTCTTTTTTGGACTATATTTTTTTACCTGCCCACGCCCTCACTGTGCCATCTCAATACCCCCTAATTTTCTCTGGGTCTTCTACTGCCCCCCTGAAAGTCTCAAACGCCCACAAGGGGGAGTTCTCAATTTGGGAGGCGGGAATGGGTACCGCCGCCCCGGGAACCTTTATTGGATAACCAAGACCTCTGCCGTAGGTCACCCCAAGTGGTTCGCTAAGTTTGATGATTTAGCAGGGGTGCCCGGGTTCATGGGATGAAGTTTGTCTTGGTCTTGGAGGCGGATGACCAGGACACACTGAACCCAACCACCCACCCCTTAAACCCTTTTCCTTCCCAGAATTTTCCTCTATTTCCTTTCCTTAAAAAACCCTCCACACAGCATCCCAAAGTGACAAAGGCCCTCAGGGAGATTATTTTCTTCAGGGCCTCCTGTGTGGAGCTCATGTAAAAAAAAAATTATCGCCCACCTTGAGAACGTGTATGTACGTTGTATGACGTACACTACTATGCAAAAACTTGGGATAGATTCATAAATCAACTTAGGATGTGTTCAAAAACCAAATGGGCGTTTGAAATTCAAATGAATAATCGATAGAGCAACGTGCGTTGGAAGGCAGGCGCTTTGTGAATCATGGTTTTTTTCAATCAAACATTTTGGCGCCCCCTAAAACTGCCGCCCGGGACCAGATTTGCCCCCCTCCCTCCTCCATCTAGGTCCAGGGCCTGCCTTTACCCAAATAGGACAAGTTATAAAGTTATCAAATATCTCGCTCAAGAGAATTGATTTCTCTGTTGAGTCAGTGTTGTAGTCTTGATGAAAAGTTGCTCTTGTAATTGGCTTCTTGATCCTTGGCTGCTCATCACATAGCTTTTGGAGCTGCTTTCCTGAATTTTATTTCTATATTTTGTGAACATCAATTATTACATTCAGCCATCCATGTTATGATTATAAAAGATATTCGTAAATAAATTTTGTTATGTCCACACCAACCGTCTGCAGCTGGACATCTGTATTTGCCAATATTAATGCAAATACCGGGAGGTTTGGTATAAAATCCCTAACGAATGCATTTCTGACATCAGTTTCATCATTCCGATAAGACAATCAACAATCAACATGCAGCTCGCAACTATCTTCCTTGTGGCGTTCGTCTTCTTTGCTTCTGCAATGGTAAGATCTGACTTTCGCGTCTTTTTTTCAATTATTTCTGGCTTTCACCCTTTAAGGGTGTTCTAGGCCATCATTTCAAATTACAGAGAAAGGAAAGGTGTTAAATGTGCAAATATCAGGATTATTTGGAAGATTGGAGTCGAGTTCAGACTTAGAAGAGATGAGATGTTGTATGGAAGGGAAGTAATTTTAGATAACGCTTGATAGAAGAGAGGATATTTATTTAGAGAAGGACAACCAAAAAATATGTGATCTAAAGTTCCCACTTCTAGACCACAGAATGTTCAATCTGGGGAGTCAAGGACGTGAATTTTAAACAAGTGAGAAGGAAGGAACAGTGTCCGGGTCTCATTCGAATAAGAGAGGAAATTTCTTTTTTGGAAAAATGGGGGAATTTTTGAAACCACGGTTTTCATGTGATAGTCCTTTGTATTGAGGCGTAGCAGGCTCGCTTGGATTGACTAGCAATGTTTCAATACTCTGCCCAAACATTTCGGGATCTATCTTTGATGATGGAAAAAATATCAGATAGGGGGATATGGTTTATGAGGGTAACAATAGGGTTAGACGCTCCTTTTGCCAAGGAATCCGCAATATTGTTACCCACTATGCCAACATGTCCAGGAATCCAAATCAGAGTTACAATTTTTCCAGAATGGAGGCTATCATCTTAATTATTTGAAAAACTGTCACACATAACTAATCGTCGTTTTTAGACAGGTCAGACCGCCACAAAATTTTGTCATGGCAAGCGCTCCTTGCGTCTTTCACATTCATGCATCGTCTCATGCACATAATTTCGCAACCTTTTCTTAAGCCATACATTCTTTCCGAATCTTCGCATTTATAAAATGGATGAAATTTCAATTTCGTCAAAATGGCCGCCATCTCGCCGCTGGCATTCCTTAGATCGGAGCCTTAGATTTTCGAAAACTTTTCGATGCAAATCTTGGGTATGTTGACCATTTCTTGATGGATGTTCTCATTTAATTGGAGTATAGTCGCTGGTTTATTTACATAGATTCAACTTTAAGATAAAATATATATACACAAATGAATCCCATAAAAAAAATCAGCTGGGATTAGATCCGGGCTGCGGGGAGGCCATGGAATATCACCTCTGCGCAAGATCAGTTCATTAGTGAAAATTTCTTTAACCAATTTTTTTGCTCCATGGCCGCCCTGTTTGTTTTCCTGCCGGTTTTTTCGAAATTTTTTAATCATGATTTAATTAAATTAAAACTTGAATTAATTGATATTCTGATATGTTATTGGTGATGCGAACGAAATAGGTAAATCATTTTGTAAAACAGAATAGAATCATTGTTGAACAGAAAATAACAAAATCATTGTTTTTGTAAAAATGTTTAACCCAGAAAGTGCATTGCTCTCCCGTAAAGCGATCCATTGTTATTAAATTTCCAAGAAGCGAGGAGCCACGTATAAGTGACTCGCTCTCCTCCCCCGTAGCACGATTACAAAAGTGCAAATTTTTATGACCCACCCTATACTTCATCACATTTCCTTAGGATGTGGGTAGGACAAATTATTAAGCTGTTTTCTCTCACAAATCATTGCCAAAGTAGCCCTTGAAATCATGAAATATGGATTTTTTTTGGCCTAAGTTTTATAAACCGGAATAATTCCGATCGCGGATCGACACTAATGAATAAAATATCCCACATCCATTCTAACATTGCTTTTGGATTTAAAAAGAAAATACTTAGTTTGGGTGTTTGGCGTCAGATCCAAAATTAAATTTTTTGCTAAAAAAAAATTCTAAATAATTGTATAAAAATGTATTAATCTTCTCCATTATTAATCAAACAGTATCTTCTCTCTGTGATAAAATTTTAATGATGTTTGTTTTTCCGTAATTTCAGGTCAGCTCTGCTGGAAAGCCCAAGTACAACAAGTACAATGATTACAACGATTACAACGATTACAACGATTACGTTCCCTACAAGCCAAAGTACAACAAGTACTCCCTGTACTAGATTGCGTACTTAGCTCCTGTTAGTACCAACATTTAACATAAAATGCTTTGTACGAAGTTACGAAACTGACACCAGAAATAAGATAATAAATTTTTGACATTTTCCTCGAATGTTAAATTTTGTATCAGTTTGTTTTTGGTTTATTTTTCGTTATTTTTTACATCGTTTCGATCCGGCCTGCATATAATTTGACTGTTCAATAAAAAAGTATCCAAAAACAATGTTTTTATTTTCTTGTTTTTCCCAATTTTTATTAACCTTCCGGAAAGAAAAAAATCACACATGATCCGAAATGAAAAAGAAGAAGATCGTCCCGGAAAGAAAAAAATCACACATGATCCGAAGGGATCCGAAACCCTTGACTCTGTGCAGAAACGGGCGGTCCGTTTGATAGATTCTCCTAATTTAACTAACGGATTGCAATCTTTAGAGCACAGGCGCCAGGTGGGAATGCTGTCCTTGTTCTACCGGTATTACAATGGAAGATGCTCCGAGGAACTAGCGTCATTGATCCCCTCGGCACCGGTGCATAGTCGGGAAACACGCCAAACGCGCGCTCAACATTTGTACACGGTTGACATTAGTCACATGAGAACGGGTCGTTTCTACGACTCGTTCTTGAGTTCAACAGCTCGGCTGTGGAACGATTTGCCGGCCTCTGTGTTTCCTCCCTCCTACAATATGGGTCTCTTCAAGACCCATGTTCACTCCTTCCTCTCCTCAAAAACACCCTCCACACAGCATCCTCAAAGATGACATAGGCCCTGAGGGAAATTATTTTTTCCTCAGGGCCTCCTGTGTGGAGTTAATGTAAAAAAAAAAAAAAAAGAAGGGGCGTCACTCGGGGACCCAAATTGGTTTTACTTATTAAAGGGTGTTAATGACATCATTTTTTGTAATTTGTTTTGATAATAATCAGTAGGAAGTATATTCATCGTATTTCAGTAGTCATTTTCAAAATCGGGTATGTTTTTAGGTTTTCACGGCCAAAAAGTATTTTTTGTTATTGTTTTTGGGGTGTTATGCCGTGTTTCAATTGCCTCCGTAATTAGGCGTGCTCTGTAAGTTTTGGGTCTTCCACGGAGGCAATTGAAATCCATAAAAAACCCATCAATATTAACAGAGACGGCGGAGCTAAGCTCAATAGTTCTTGGTATCCAGTAATTGACGGCTACACCAAAGCTAAACGCAAAAAACCATGCTGAATTTTTTCTAACACCAGCTCGTAGAGAAATGGAGCTGGCAGCACGGTATCGCTTCGACACACATAAGTAAACACTTTCACCAATATCATTTACTCATCTGCCCTGATGATGGACACTGTAACGCTGTCCGAAACGTTGGCTAAAGAAGGAGGTAGCGAAACACGGCATAACACCCCAAAAACAATAACAAAAATTTTCAAAATCGTTTGATAAATAAAGTTATAATTGATATTCTAATGAATTTAGACCATAACGAAACGGAAAACGACCCAGACCGAATGATCTTTGACCGGCAAGCGAACATTATAGCATTGTAAAAAGAGCAAACTAGATGCGCAGTGTAAACGAACGGGATCTAGTACTTTTCACTAACAACTTAGAAATTACTTGCTATCGCTTAAAATTGTCCCGATACTTCCAGCAGATGGGAACGGTAACGCCCAAACAGAGGGGAAGGGGAGCGGGCGGGACAGATTCTTCGCCTGAATGTGATAGAAATTATTTAATTTTAAGAAAAGTAGTAATGCGATATTAATTTTTTTAATGCAGATCGATAATTAAATAGTTTTTCTGGGATAACTCAAATTATAAAGTATGTGGTTTAAAAAACAACTTAGATACAGCGTAAAACTCTCGTTAGTGTAAGTGCGTTCCCCGGTCCGGTACGGAAGTGTTAATGTGGTAAGTACTCTCAAGAATCTCCCTGGTGAAGAACCATTATTCAGAAGCAGAAAGATGTTGGAAATAGCCTTAACTTTCACTATTACTTTTGACTTTGTAACTTTCCTCTTCCCCATCTCCTTCCCATCGCCATTTTATGCATTGTTACAACAAACCCCAATTGGGGATGGTTTTAATTTACAAAAATGAATGTTTGTTATAAATAAAAAATGAAAATTTGAATGAAAAAATTGTAATAGCTAGCACGCGAGTTATTTGAAAACTGAATGGACTGGGACTGAATATATGGAACGTGGAAGTGGGGTTGGCGCGATGGGGGAGCGGGAGAGGGGAGAGGGATGGACGGTGGTAGGGGGTAAGCGCGTAAGGGAAAGGGGACATGGGAAGGGAAGGTGAACGGAATGAATGGGAAAAAACACGCTGGGAGATACAATTTCTTTTATTAAGTGGCATTGCAACGCTTGTCAGGAAATCTCTAGTTTCATTACAAAAATTCATAATTATGGGTGTTCAAAAACAGGGGATATGATTTTTTTTTAAATAAGTATCCAGGAGTGACGAACGTATGAATCCATCCCTTCAATTGCGGTGCAAGGCAATGGGTCGAAGGATTTTGGCTGGAGAGGTCAAAAAACCTCCTCTAACAGTCTCTCTCGATCCGGCCCGCCACCCCTGCAAAGTTACCAAATGTAACGAAGCCCTTGAGGTGACCTTTGATTTAAAAGTGGAATTATATTACATTATTTAAACGTGGTTTTCTTCGTTTCGTTTAGGTGAAACCATCAATAATTCCGTTGTCTTTATTAATATTAATGAGATTATTGTGAATTTTAATTGTAATTAGTTCTGCTTTGTGCGTTTTGGATCTTCACACGGCTTCAGAAACAAATTCAAAGTAATGGACGGTCTCAATGAAATGCTCGGCATTTACCTATTTGTCAGGGTGGCCGAGTTTACTTTCTCGAAAGATTTGATATCCTTTTGGAGACCATCCATTCTGTCTGGCCTACATAAACCTTGTCCCACACGGAATTACTGGATTTATATCCATCTGTTTCCAAAGGAAAATTGGTTTTAGTAGGCCTATCAGTAGGACTTCGACGCTTTCCTTTCTCAGTATCCTGGCAATTAAGCGATTTTAAAATTACCTTGACGATTCACAGTTAAAGCTGGTTCACATTACGCTATCAAATATAAAAGATCATAGCACGCCAAATAACGCTCTCCATACAATCCCTTCAGACCGTTCACACCTAAGCGTTTTTAAGCGCAGATCAATCATAGACAATACACATCTCAGACGTAACCACTCCAGACGCGATATCCCAGAAGATAACTCTCCCCTTCTCCGACTAAAACAGGAGAGGGGGTCATTGTAATTACGGAGCTGCCTAGACCCGTGGATGACAGATGTCAAGTTGACAGATTTCAGTACAAAATATGCATTCCGTTGCCGCTCCCTAATTCGACTGACCCCCTCTCCTATCACAGGAAGAAATATTTGATAGCCTCGTGTGAAAGGACAAAAGATAAGCGCTCGCGAATCAACAGATATCTGCTCGCAGATTTATAGCGTAATGTGAACCAGGTTTTACGGCTCTGTGACGGCAAAAATGGCAATAAACATACGTTCTTTATCGCTTTATTGTTGCAGCTCTTTCTTACACATTAAATAATGGTGAGACGAAAGATGAGACACACAAAATACGTGTAACTGTTTTCTTCAAAGTACAACTTTTTCTTGCGTTTCATGTGAGGGAGATGTATGATAATTTATTTATTTACGCCCTAGTGGGCTTTTACAAGATAAGTAAACAAGCAATATTCGCCTACTAATTTGAATCTAATCAAAAGTTATAGATATTTTAAATAGGTACCTAAGGTACCAAATTTAATTGATTCTTCTTGTAATATACAAAAATGAATACTTGTAATATGTGAAAAATGAAAATTTGAAAAAAAAATTGTAATAGGTGGCACGCGAGCTGCTTGAAAACTGAATGTACTGGGATTGATTATATGGAACGCGTTTGCGAGGGGAGAGGGAAGGCGGGGAAAGTGGAAGGGGAACGCTAAATGGGAAGGGGATGCGGGAGAGGAACGGGGACGCACGGGAAAGGGCGTGCAGTGAGAAACAATTTATTTCTTTGAAAATGGCATTGCAACGTGTGCCGGAAACCAGCTAGTAAATTATAATTTGCACATTTCTATACAAAACATCTATATATATATATATTGCCACCTTCTGTCAAACCGTCATATTTGTCAATCTCATATTTCAAATATTTAGAATCATTAATATTATCTTCAACTAGTTCTTTTTCCATATTATAGGCAACTACTCTTTTTATTGGAAACAATCATTCTAAGAATTGGTTTGTTTGTTGTAGAGAGTTTTTCTCGTAAAAAATTGAATATTCATTTAGACTTTCATAAAGTCAATAGTTCCATATGAATAAATTCGGATACATTTATCCGAGACGCTATTCAGGTTACAAACCAATTCTTTGAATGATTGTTTCCAATAAAAAGAGTAGTTGCCTATAATATGGAAAAAGAACTAGTTGAAGATAATATTAATGATTCTAAATATTTGAAATATGAGATTGACAAATATGACGGTTTGACAGAAGGTGGCAATAGCGAAATTGGAAAACGCGCCGTCCCGGTAAGACGAGAGGTCTGGGTTCGAGTCCCAGTTGCGACCATTGTCTTTTTCTGTTTTTCTGTGTCTTGTTTTCTTTCATATTTTCATTTAGATTTAAAAGTGTTATCTTTTTCTTCAATGATATATTACGTTGATGGGAATAACCTTCAAAAGTTATAAAAAGAGAGTTTTTCTCGTAAAAAATTACATATTTCATAGTCTGCAATATAAATAATTTACGGATGTTGAATATTTTAGTCTCTTTGAATAATAACTCGGTCGAGAATGTTTTATTTCTATTGTACATAATTTTAAAGATGCGCTTTTGAGTGTTTTGTAAAGGCTTAATAAATGCATCAAGCGCACCACCCCATCCTATAATGCCGTAGATTATTGAAGATTTTACCAGAGAAAAATACATCATTCTCAATTTGTCAAGATTAAGTACTTCTTTTAGTATATAAAATGTGTATGTAAGCTATCTTAATTTCGAAATGATTTTATTAATTGTTTCAATTGATCAGGATCCATATACCCGAAAGATCTTGCCGACATTTACTACCTGTATCGGACGTATTGAGGTGTCTGAAAAATATCTAATTTCTATTAACTGTAAAATTTATATTACAAATAAACTGTCAGGGTGTAGGCGAGCGCGTAGAGGTATTTTTGTCGCCACCGGGCGCTTTCACCGAATTCTAGGAATTTGGGAACCCCGGTGGCAAATGGCTTTCACCGAATTCTAAGAACCCTGGCACGGTAACAGCATAGTAAAGGCTTAGCAACGACAGGGTGCTACCTGGGCCACTGTGGATACCGTCGCTAATAAATAGGGTCTACTGGCCCTCCAGGGGCAGTTCTCTCACAACACTCACGTCGACAACATCTCTCTCTCCGCCCGCTCGACCTACGATCTGATCTGCTTTCATTCACCTCTTTTCATTTCTGATCACCGCCTTACCCCTGGACCTCGGACATTCTCCGCTCTAGGGACCAGTACGGCTACCAGAAGGAACTACGAGTCTTTGAATCACCTTCAGACTAGCTCTACAAATGGGCAACACTGAGACGCTCTCCCGACATCTACACGTCTTCGTGGATCGGAACCACCGCCCTGATTCTACAGTCCTGTGTGCCTCATCCTGTGTGGTACACTACCCTTTTACTTTCAACACTACGACACTGGCTTTTCAAAATTCCCCGATTTCCCGGAATCGACAATGAATTCAAGAACCATCCAATGAAAAATCTCATGCCCTTTGAACATGGCCTTACAAATTTTTTCTGCAATTTCTTGGATTATTTTTTTAAGAGCATCAATTTCATTAAGCCATCGATGTTAAAATTTTAAAAGGTATTCGTAAGGCCAGTTGTAAATAAATTTTGTCCACACCAACCATCTGCAGCTGGACAATTGTATTTGTAAACATTTATGCACATGCTCAAACATTAGTACTGGAAGGTTTAGTATAAAATCCCTGGCGAATGTGCTTCTGGCATCAGTTTCATCACTTCGATAAGACAATCAACAATCAACATGCAGTTCGCAGCTATCTTCCTTGTGGCGTTCGTCATCTTTGCTTCTGCAATGGTAAGATCTAATAACACTTATTTTTCTGATCTCATAATATCACACCTCTGTTCTGCTGTCTTCCCATCTAATTATTTGATAAACTTTTACACATAATAACAATAACACAGCATTAGAAAGAGTTACAGAAATGAGAGATCTGGGAATTATTTTGGATGAAAAACTAAGTTTCGCCAATCATATTCATCAAATTGTGAACATTGTATGAAAACACTAGGCTTCATATTACGAACGACTAAAAACTTTATTTCCTTACAAGCCATTAAACTATTATACGTATCTCTAGTTAGAAGCCTAATCGAATACAATTCAGTAGTTTGGTCCCCAACTTACAAAATGCACATTAATAACATTGAGCGAATTCAAAAAAAAAATTCTGCGTTTTATCAATTTTAAATTAAATATCGCAGTAGAAGACTTGAAATATGATTACTTATTAAATATTCTAAAAGTACAAACATTAGAAGACAGACGTAAAATAAACGACTTAACATTTTTATTCAAAAAACTTAACTCTAAATTCGACTGTTGTGAACTCTTGCTACTCATTAACTTACAAATACCCACATTAACAACACGACATAATACAATATTCAATAGCAGCACTCATAAGCGTACTCTCCGATACAACGACTTCACACCATGGGAAATAAGTACTTGGGTGATGTTGACATTTTCAATATGAACTTGGCGAGTTTGTGGATCATATAACATTTATTTCAACACTATTACTGAACACATCTTGTAAACCTATAAAATAGCTGTATTTTTCTGTTTATGTTTATGTGTTTGTATGACTTTTATCTAATGTAGTTTTATTTTTTATTATTTCCTAAGTTTCAAAGTATCTGTCAAATTAAAATTACACCACAAATCATGTAAAAGCCCTCTGGGCGTTAAATAAATAAATAACTAAAATAACAGTCACGCCGTTCGTAGAGAAAAAAGATCGACACACAATTGTCTTGGCACACATTTTTTGCTTCGTTCACATTTATGAATCGTCTCATCCAATGTTGCAACTTTTCCCAACAATTTCTTCAACCATGCTTTCTTTCCGAAACTCCACATTTTCAAATGATTCATTACAAATCAAAAAATTTCTTCTATGCATCTAAATTATACATATTTATATATATTAATATAGATAGGGCAAAATTGTTTTTTCTAATAATTTTCTTCCTTGCACTGTCCCAACTCATTGCCTAAGTAGGCTGTTCGGGTCATCTCTTATCGTTCTCAGGCTATATCTTCTTTGGTTCTCGGTATCGCTTTCATCCAGACCTTTTCTCTGTCTTTCTATATTATCCAGGAGTTATTTGGTCTTCCTCTGAATGACTGTCGATGAAGCTCCATAGACATTGCCTGCTTCACTGTGTGGTCTGGTGGTCTCCGTCTTATGTGCCCGTAACATATTTTCTCTCACAATGAAATCGTGAAAAAACCGAATTTTTTAATTATCTACAATCTACAATAACTAAACGGCTGGAACAATTTTGATGAAATTTTTTGTGCGGGTTCAAGGGGATTCGAGAATGGTTTAGATTCACAATTTTGTCCACTGGAAAATGTTGTTTTAATTAATTTTTTTATTTCTAAGGAGTTGTTGATTTTGGAATGTTTTACATTGGATCCGGCAGACTGCGCTATTCAATATTATTCTAGTTCAATTTTAGTTTGTCCCGACAGTTGTGTGTAGGACAACGTCTGTCGGGTCCGCTATAAATAAATAATGGAACATTCCAGAACACTCTCGAATGTTGTCCTGAGCGAAGCCGGGTAACCCAGCTAGTTTTTTATAATTTAAAACACAAGTGGATGAAATCAGAAATGAATGATTGAAGTCTTTAGTTTTCTATACAATTATTAAAAATGTATTGGTGTTTTCCGTTATTAATCAAATAGTATCTTCTCCTTATGGCAAAATTTTAATGATGTTTGTTTTTCTATAATTTCAGGTCAGCTCTGCTGGAAAGCCCAAGTACAACAAGTACAATGATTACAACGATTACAACGACTACGTTCCCTACAAGCCAAAGTACAACAAGTACAGCGTGTACTAGATTGCTTAGCTCCTACTAGTACCAACATGTTACATAAAATGCTTTGTACGAAGTTATGAAACTGACGCCATAAACAAGACTACAAATTTTTAACATTTTCCTCGAATGTAAAATTTTTTCTCTACCCTTTCTTGGTTTATTTTTCGTTACTTTGTACATAGTTTTGATTCGGCCTGCAAATAATTTGACTGTTTATTAAAAAGAATATCCAAAAACATTTTTTTTTTATTTTCTGGTGTTTCCCTTTTTTATTAATGTAGAAGATACTCTTAGTATTGCACTGATGAAGGACCATTATTCAGAATCAGAAAGATGCTGGAAATGGCCTTAGCCATTTTAGTGACATTTTAACCTACCTTTTTCCCCAATAAAAAAACAAAAAATACTAAATTTAAAAATACTAATTCTGTATTTTTTATTTTTTATTATTTGTATTGCTGTTCAATGTGATGGTCACAGTGAACGCTTTATTTGTTACCGTGATGATTTGCGGATACGGTACCGTGGCGCCAAATAAAGGCAATAAACATATGTTCGGTTATCGCTGTAATGCAGCAGCTCTTTCAAAAGATGAGATACACTACGTACATTAGTCTGTTTCCTCCGAAGGAAAAAGTGATAGTTTTCTTGTATCTCCCTCACACACCGCAACCTAACGTCTCCGTTGATCCATACAATACTACTAGCCGTGACGATAATTTTTAAAGCTTGGAAAAAAGTTGCAAGGATAGCATTGAAGTGTGAGTGAATTCCAAAAATTCAAAAACGTCAAATGTCAATTTGCTTTTGTTGTTAAACATATAATGCTGCAGCTCTTTCTTTCACACTAAATGATAACAGTCGAAAATGGGAAAAACGGTGATTGCAGGTCTGCACCTGCTTTAAGGAAACATACAATCATTATAAATATTATTTAAATAATGCACAATAAGGAACTCCAGTGAAAAATATTATGGCCTTAATAAAATATGTTAATATAGACCAATCAATGCTAATTCTAATATATAAGTTTTATTAAATAATATTTAACATAGAGTTTAAAAAAAATATATTAAAAAATCCATTTTAAAATGCGTCATCAAAAAACCCTGTCAAGTTGGTATTATTGAATTTGTGAGGCGTGACGTCACCGCGTCCATCACCTGGTATATTTGTATTGAAAAATGGCAAGCCATTCAATATTCCGTGTTATTGGTTTATAGAGTTTTAGACATATAATAGTAATTGTTTTAATTGAAACATTATTTAGGCCTAAATAATTAAGTATCAAAAATAAAGTATCTCTATTTGTTTATCTATTTTATTTTAAATATTCAAAAACTTTAACTGTCTAAAAACATCCTGTAATGCCTATCGCAGCGCTCTAATTCTGATTTTTTAAATGGCCGGCGACGAACAGCTGATTTAAGTTGCCTACAAAGTTGGTGCTTCGGTTTCCATAATGTTGATTTCGATTCATAAAGCTAAAAAATAAAAAATTCAAACAATTTTTATACCACTCTCCCGTAATAATATTGAAAAATATAAAAAAATAATTAATTAAATATAATAAATAAATAATTCCACCTAAATAACATTTTACTTATTGAATAGTTTCATAGCTTCTTCCATACAAAATGATAACATCTGTTGAAAATAATTAAAACTTTTGGCCATGTTGACGTCACACTAGATACGGTGGTTTTCGGGGGATCCCGAAAAATTAAAACTTTGACATTTATTTTAACTATTAAAACTTACAATAAAAATAAAAATAAATATTCAGTTATTTAAGTTAGAAGGTCATTATTCATTTAAAAAAAAACAAAAAATTGACTGGAGTTCCTTATTGACATCAGTCGCTCAGATCAGGGACTTGGGTGTTATATTTGAACAATTAATATTTACTCTGCACATAAATGAAATAAAAAAGAATGCTATAAAAATGCTTGGTTTCATATGCAGAACATTTCATTTTCAAATCTCTATAATGTTTGAAAATATTGTACACTTCTTTAGTAAGAAGCCAGCTAGAGTATAATTTGTCTATTTGGTCCCCATTGTAAATACATTCCGACAATATAGAAAGGGCACAGCACAAATTTCTAAGATTTATCAACTTTTAACTGAATATTCCAATTCAAATTATTTACTATGTCCTTTTGATAAAACAACTGAACTAAATAACGCTGTCAGATAGGCGGATCATCTCTGACCTGGTACTATTAAATACATTTATCAATAATTCAGTCAATAATTGCATTGACAACCCTGAAATTCTCGCCAAAATAAAATTGTATATACCAACCAGAAACACGAGGTAAAGTGCTACCCTTTTTAGTGACAATTTTAAAACTAACTATGAAGCTCATACACCTATAAACAGACTACATCATTTTGACAATAAATTTGGGAATGCCGTAGACATGTTTAAAGATTCCGTGTTAGTTTTAAAACGAAGTCTTTATAATCTCACTTTACCGAGATGTATGTTTCACGACTCCGTAGTGCAGTGTTCCGCAAACTTTTTGTGTTCAAGGTACACCTACCAATTCAGAAATTTTAGAGGTACACCAAAGAAAAATCAATGTTTATTTAATATTTATTAAACAATATAATATGAAGAGATGTTTATTGAGAAATGTGTGCTTGCTAAACTGAGCACAGGTGATCAGAATTTGCAGCAATCGTTGATAATGTTGCTCTCATCTTTTCGTCGATCGTCCTCAGGCATTTTTTAAATTTTTTTTTTACTTAATCGTGGTGATAGTTGAATACCCCGATTCGCATACCTAAAAGAAACTGGACTTTTTGTCCAACCTTTTTTACACTGTTTTTACATAAAACAATTTTGAAACTCACTGATTGGAAAGTCTTTTATGGCCTCCAGCGATTTTTGTTTCACTTCTTCAACAATATGAAAACATTTCCCTTTCAAGTCATTTTTCATCCTAGGGAACAGAAACAAGTGACAGGGAAACAGGTCGAGTGAATAGGGTGGGTGAACCATCAGGGTCATTCCATGCTTACTTAAATACTGCTTCACAGACAACGTGGTGTGAGCAGGCGCGTTATCATGGTGGAAGAACCAGTTGATTGTCCAATGATTCGACCTTTTTCGATGATTTTTCCTGATGCTCTCGCGCAACCTCTTTAGAACGTCCATGTAGAACTGTCGGTTAACTGTTTTTTTTTTTTATATATGAATACCGCACAAGAGTCCCAACTGCTCCCGTCTGGAGCCAGTGAGACTATGGCATCCCCAATTGGGGTATGTTGTGAGGCTGAAGGTAGTGGGGAGGGGAAGGAGATAGGGAAGAGGAAGGTGGGGAAGTACCTGGCTATTCAGATCTGGTCACTAAACACGGCTAAAGCCATTTCAAGCAACGTTTCAATTCTGAATGGTGGTCTTGCACCAGGGCGATACTGATAGTATCTTCCACTCTGGAACGTGCCGCAAATATACTATATATTATTTTAAATGAATAAATTGTGAAATAACACAAATTTATCAAATAAAATTTATTTGCGCACGCCGGGTTCGAACCCGCGACCTTCGGATTGTGAGTCGAGAGTCTTGTCTCGGGACCACGGAGGCCGTCAGATTGGCCTGGAGGAACAATCCTTGTGTGCACAACATCTCTGAAAAAATCTGGATGTTCGATTTCACCTGACTTTTTTCTGAAGAGGAGAGAGAGCCCTCTTCCATTGGCTTGACTGTTGCGTGATTTCGGACGGCGGACATCCTTGCTTTTTTTAAAAAGAGCTCAACAGAAAAAGGCAAGGCAGGATTCTAATATTCTTCGACATATTAAACCAATCATTTTTACAGCTTTCTTTGTTATTTCATTCACGTGCAGAGTAAATATTAACTGTTCATCAAATATAACACCCAAGTCCCTGATCTGAGCGACTGATGTCAATTGTACATTATTTAAAGAAAATTCATAAGTTTGATTCCTTTAAGTTGAGGTACAGACATGCATTCACCGTTTGTCTCATTTTCGACTGTTACCATTAAGTGTGAAAGAAAGAGCTAAAGCATTATATGTTTGAATAAAAGCTAAACTATCAGCGAATTGACATCTGTCGTTTTTGAATTTTTGGAATTCGCTCGCACTTCAATGTTATCATTGTAACTATATTCCATAATTTCAAAATTATCGTCACGGTTATTGTAGGGGTCTACTGAGACATCACCGTGCGGTGTGTGAGAGAAATGCAATAAAACGGAGGAAACAGACTTATGTACATAGTGTATCTCATCTTTTGAAAGAGCTGCTGCATTACAGCGATAACCGAACATATGTTTATTGCCTTTTTTGCCGCTACGGTACCGTATCCGCAAATCGTCACGATAATAAATAAAACGTTCACTGTGACCATCACATTGAACAGCAATACAAATTTTAAAAAAAAATTAAAAATTCAGAAAATGTTATTTAGTATTTTTTTTTTTTTGGAAGATGCGGGTTAAAAAGTCGCTAAAGACGGCTAAGGCCATTTCCAGCATCTTTCTGATTCTGTATAATGGTTCTTCATCAGAGCGATACTGAGAGTATCTTCTATATTAATAAAAATTGGGATAAACTAGAAATTAAAAACAACATTTTTGGATAATCTTTTTAATAAACAGTCAATTATATGCAGGCCGGGTCAAAACTATGTACAAAGTAACGAAAAATAAACCAAAAACAAGTTGAAACAAATTTTAACATCCGAGGAAAATGTTAGCAAATTTGTTGTCTTGTTTATGGCGTCATTTTCGTAACTTGGTACAAAGCATTTTATGTTACATGTTGGTACTAGCAGGAGCTAAGCAATCTAGTACACGCTGTACTTGTTGTACTTTGGCTTGTAGGGAACGTAATCGTTGTAATCGTTGTAATCATTGTACTTGTTGTACTTGGGCTTTCCAGCAGAGCTGACCTGAAATTATAGAAAAACGAACATCATTAAAATTTTGCCACAAGAAGATACTGTTTGATTAATAACGGAAAAGACCAATACTTTTTTCAATAATTGTAAAGAAAGCTATAGACTTTTCAATCATTAATTTCTAATTTCATTTATTTGTGTTTTAAATTATAAAATACTAGCGAGTTCCCGGCATGCGTTGCAATGCCACTAATAAGGAAATTGTTTCTCCCTGCTTGTCTTTTTCCATTCATCCCGTTCCCTTCTTCCTTCCCTTCCCCTACCATGTCACATTTTCTTCACGCGATAGGTGAGTACTTCGATTAAATTCATTAATTAAAAGAGTTATCAATTCGAAATTGAATATTGATTTTGATGGTTTGCAAATGTCGTTCTCAAATTGTGACATTTTTGACAGTTTCGGAAGAGTTTTTGTAATGATTAAAAAACTTTTCAGATGTATTGTCATGTGGTTGTAATAATCCAGAAACCTTCGCAAGGGTGGAAAGAAGGTATTTTAAAAAATTCAAACATTTCCAATGCTTAATATAGCAAGCAAATATATTTTGATTTTTACATATATAGATTGGCCATTAAGGAAATCGGTTTTTCACGATTTCGTTGTAGAGAAAATTAGTTGAAATGATATGGGCAGATAAGTCAGAGATCACCAGACCACACAGTGAAGCAGGCAATGTCAAAGAACTCCTGGATGACTCAATGCTCCAAAATATCACAGAGAAACGGCCTGGATGAAAGCGATACCCAGAACTGAAGAAGATACAGCCTGATATCGAGAACAGCCGACCCCAAAAGCCTACCTAGGCAATGTGTTGGGACAGTGCAAGGAAGAAAATTCTTAGAGAAAACAATTTTGCCCTATCTGTACTCTATTTAAATATGTATAATTTAATTATTAATAGAGAGATGCGCAGAAGAAATTGTTTGATTCATCATCATTTGAAATTTCATCCGTTTTAAAATTGTGAAAATTCTGATAAAATGCATGGCTGAAGAAAACATTGAAACATTGTACCAGACGATTCATGAATGCGAACGAAGCAAGAATTTTTTAAAGTTTTTTTATTTTATTAGAAACATGTATTAAGGTTACAATTTTACAACATGATTATTTCAATCACTCTCCTAATAAAGCAGCTGCTTGTGTTTAGGAGAGGACAACTAAATATGTTTTTATCAGTTTAAATTAAAAATATTATTACAAAGACTATTAGTGGTAATTTTACAAAGGATACAAGTTATAAAGCAAATACATCAATTTAAACAGTAGGTAAAGTTATAAGGTGATACTAGAATATTTTAAAAAAATTTTATATATATTTTTCGTAGTTGTCTTCCGATCGTATATCTAAGAGGTAATTTATTGAATAATTTTATACCCTTGAATATATAGATGCTGTGCTTTTGTGGTTCGTACTAGTGGTACGGTTAGTCCTCCAACAGATATTATTCTTTTGCTAATATTTAATTGTGGTACATTATTTTAATTAAAAAAAATCTTTGTGTACTTGTAGTAATGCAATTTTGTCGTAAATTTGTGTAAGAGGGGGGAACCGGGAAATCTTGGAAAACATTTATTGTTGGGTAGTTGGGTAGTAATAGGGCTTTTTTAAGATTATTTTTTGAATTGTCTCCATTTGATGTTATCCATACTTCCATACTAATATTATAAATGCGAAACTGCTCGAGTTTGTTTATTTATTTATGACCTTTTCACGCATAACACAATATAAAGACTTTAATAATTCTTTCACCAATATAAAGCTAAATTATATGCGCAGACTACAGGTTGTATATGATGATAAGCTCTGGCGTTATGAAATTATAAATATTAATATACTATATTTGTTATACGTTTTCTGTCACTAACAAAGTTTTTGCTAACGTCAGAAAAAAATCTTTTCCGTGGAAACAATGTTGATATATTTTTGGGCTCTATGCTGGTAGGTACTCAGTCTACTGGTCAGCTACTACTGCAGAAAATTCAAATATGGACAAGCTTGGAATAAATGTCAGATGAGAGTTCCTATATTAAAAATATAATTCGTAACGATTATAAAGACTGAATGATAAATAGAGTTTTTTTTTATTATATTAACGAACTTCCAAATATTTAAATAAAAATAAACATCCGAAATGTTTGTAAGCGCATAAATTCCGAACGAATGAACAAAATTGGATAAGTAATTCTTTTTTCTTTGAGCTATAGCATTATGAAATTTAGGTGGTAGGCGAGATGTTTGAAAACTGAATGTAAGGGAATGAATATATGGAATGCGGGAGGGGATGGGGGTGGGGTGGGGGGGGGAGATAATTGATAAATGCAAGCGCTACAGTAATTTCCCGTAATACCATGCGAGCGAAGCCGCGGGGTAAAGCTAGTTATCTATAATTATTCCTTGATATTTTATTTTTACTACTAATATTTATACAGTTTGCGAGTGTTTTATAGAGTGCCATTTTTAGAAGACAATTTCTTTCGTGAATTTTTATGTTTTTTTTTTAATTTTTTACATTTGAAATATTCCCTGTTAGATAGTTTAATGTGTGACAAGACAAGGAGTGTGGCGATCTTTCTTTTCTACGAACGGCGTGACTGTTATTTTAGTTATGTGTAAAAGTTTATCAAATAATTAAATGGGAAGACAGCAGAACAGAGGTGTGATATTATAAGATCAGAAAAATAAGTTTTATTGGATCTTACCATTGCAGAAGCAAAGATGACGAACGCCACAAGGAAGATAGCTGCGAACTGCATGTTGATTGTTGATTGTTGATTGTCTTATCGAGGTGATGAAACTGATGCCAGAAGCACATTCGCCAGGGATTTTATACTAAACCTCCCAGTACTAATGTTTGAGCATGTGCATAAATGTTTACAAATACAATTGTCCAGCTGCAGATGGTTGGTGTGGACAAAATATATTTACAACTGGCCTTACGAATACCTTTTAAAATATAACATGGATGGCTGAATGAAATTGATAGTCTTAAAAAATAAAAGATAAATTTTGTAAACCCATGTTCAATGAACATGAGATTTTTCATTGAGATGGTTCTTGAATTCATTGTCAATTCCGGGAATTCTTTTCATTGGTATGGTTCTTGAATTCGTTGCCAATTCCGGGAATTCTTTTCATTGGGATGGTTCTTGAATTCGTTGTCAATTCCGGGAATTCTTTTCATTGAGATGGTTCTTGAATTCATTGTCGATTCCGGGAATTCTTTTTATTGAGATGGTTCTTGAATTCATTGTCGATTCCGGGAATTCTTTTCATTGAGATGGTTCTTGAATTCGTTGTCAATTCCTGGAATTCTTTTCATCGATGTGGTTCTCGAATTCATTGTCGATTCCGGGAATTCTTTTCATTGAGGTGGTTCTTGAATTCATTTTCAATTCCGGGAATTCTTTTCATTGGATTGGTTCTTGAATTCATTGTCAATTCCGGGAATTTTTTTCATTGGATGATTCTTGAATTCATTGTCAATTTCAGGAATTCGGGGAATTTCGATAAGCCAGTGTCGTAGTGTTGAAAGTAAAAGGGTAGTAAATGTCGGCAAGATCTTTTGGGAATATGGATGTTGATCAATTGATGCAATTCAGGACAGTCAATTTTGTATTGCTGTATTTTAAGAAATGGTATTAAATCTTTGCTTATTCTTCTTTCTGAAAGTTTCAACATTTTATCCAAGAGGTAATTATCATCAACTAGCTTTTACCCGCGGCTTCGCTCGCATGGTATTGGGTAGAAATACTACTGATTCACTCACTCACTCACCTATTCATTCATCCCAAAGTTTCATTGCAATCGGATCAACGGTTAACAACGCATAATTTCACGATGCCAGAACTCACTATTGTATATAGAAACCATCACGGGCATGCACATAACAAATCCCCAAAGTTTCATAGCAATCGGATGAACAGTTAGCAACGCATAATTTCGCGATGCCAGAACTTACTATCGTATGTAGAAACCATCGCGGGCATGCACGTATCAAATCCCCAAAGTTTCAATGCAACCGGATGAATGGTTTAGCAACGCATTTTCTTCTCACATATAAACCCAGAAACAAACGGTTTTTTGATTTTTATATATATAGATGTTTTGTATAGAAATGTGCAATTTATAGTTTACTAGCTGGTTCCCGGCACGCGTTGCAATGACATTTTCAAAGAAATAAATTGTTTCTCTCTGCAGGTCCTCTACCGTGCGTCCCCATCCTCCTTCCACCTTTCCTGCCTTCCCTATCCCCTTTCCCACTCCTCCGTCCCGCCAAATCCTCTTCCGCATTCCTATATTCAGTCCCAGTACATTCAGTTTTCAAACAGCTCGCATGCCACCTGTTACAATTTTTTAATTCACATTTTCATTTTTCATGTATTACAAATATTTATGTTTGTATATTATAAGAACGGTAAATCAAATTTGGTAGCTAACATAGGTGCCTATTTAAAATATCTATAACTTTTGATTCGATTCAAATTATTAGGCGAGTTCTACAATTAAATTTTGAAATTTGGTGTGAGCCTTCTTTATACACTACTCTATCGCGCTAACTAAAACTATAACAAAATTTCAAATTTTATTATTTTTTTTTAATTTGGAAATTCAAAAACACTGGTAAAAAAATGTGTTTTCTATTTCAGACAGCTGCCATTTTGCGAAAAAAAATCTTTTTTACTTTTCCTATTTACTAGTTCGGGCCATAGCCGCATTTGTTTGGATTAAGAATTAATTTGTTTTTTTTTTCTAGGAGGGTTGCAATCGTGTCAACCAGGGCACGTTTTTTAGACCCCCCACTTCAACACCCTGTAACTTTTTGAATTTTGAATTTTTTCGTATGATTTTTTTTATGTTTTCTTTAATGTTTAAGCAAAATAATGGCTTGTAAAAATATGATTATTTTTTTTAATGCACCTGAAAAAATACCTACAATTCATGCTCCTTGACCAGAATACCCCCTTAAAGAGTTTCGAAAATTGAATTTTTATTTAACAATCATTATTTTGCAAAATTTTATTTTCAAGTTTTGACATTTTTGACAGTTTCTCAAGAGTTTTTGTAATGATTAAAAAATTTGCAGTTGTATTGTATGCAATTATAATAATCCAGAAACCTTCGCGGGGGCTTACAAAAGGTATTTTGAAAGTTTCAAACATTTCCTATGCTTAATATAGCAAAACATACACATCTTATGTACCCATAAATCAAATAATATTTATACCCAAGCAAGCAGCATACCTTAAGCCGCCGCTATCCGAATTTCTACCGATTTCTTACATATCTCCCTTAAACATTTGAAGCTTTTAAACTCTTAAAAAAATATATGTTATTTTTGAAGATAATATCTAGATACGTTCCACGCCGAAACGCAAATTATATCAAATTCCCGCGATAGAAAAAAATCGCAAAGTATGCTCCGAAAATTATTTAAAACAAGTCTATTTCTATTATTTTACAAGTTATATTTGTGAAAAAAATCACAATGTTTCTTCAAATGATACTTAAGATACCTTCCACGTGATATTTGCTCTATTTTAAACGAGTCATGTTTGATTAGGTAAGCATTTTCATAATTTTCGTTTAAATTTTATCATTAAAAATATTAGCGCGCTCTGGCCATTATTCGTAATTACATATCTCTCCTTCTTCTTCTTTTTGAGACGGGAAGCGTCACCTTAAGAACCTACGTTGCAACTTTTTTAGAATTGTCGGAATGAATATTAACAAAGGGAGATCGCGTTGAAACTATAAGGATGATTTTTTATGGAGTATTAATTTATTTATTGTTTGAAATATTTACAGAGTGTTATTATTGTTATTTGTTAGTATTACAACAATACTAACATAATAATTAACACAATGACACATTAAACACAATAATTACAACAATTATTACAATAATAGAATTGCCGTTGGGATGTACATAGATATTAACATTCCAATTAGAAATGTTCATAGCATGAGTAATCATTGTTCAGTTGTTACTAGATTTTCAATTTGGGAGGCGGGAATGGGTACCGCCGCCCCGGGAACCTTTATTGGATAACCAACACCTCTCATAGGTCACCTCAAGTGGTTCGCTACGTTTGGTGATTTAGCAGGGGTGCCCGGGCTCATGGGGTGAGGTCTAGGTCTTGGAGGCGGATGACCGGGACACACTGAACCCCAGATTCCTACCCACCCCTCAAACCCTTTTCCTTTCCAGAATTCTCCTCCATTTCCTTTCCTTAAAAAAAACCTCCACACAGCATCCCCATAGATGACATAGGCCCTGAGGTAGATTATTTTACTCTGGGCCTCCTGTGTGGAGCTCATGTAAAAAAAAAAGACGTAAATGCTTGTAGTGATAACAGAAATAATGAAAATCAAAATTAAATATAAAACATAGTAGCGTCAAATATAATACATAACCTGCAGAGAAAGATAAAAAAAGAAAGAAAGGGTATGACAATAAAGCAGCTACATAACTGTTCTCCACGAAGTGATTGAGAGGGTTCTTTTTTTTCTAATCCTGTTTTAAAAATACACTCATTAGATAAATATTAGATTTCTGAATAAATAATAAAATTGCATCGATTAAATTGTAAGACTTGTTCAACAATAAATCATTTATTAAAGTAAACACAACTGTTTTATAAAAAGCTTACGCCTTATGTGTATTGAACACGTCGCTAACTTTGTTATTTTTCTAAATTCTAATTTGAGATTGAAAAAAATTGTTTTAGCCCAGCCCCCGGAATTAGAAAATCAGTCTAGGTGTCATTTTTTAAATTATCACAATAACTGACATACAGTACAGTCCATGATAGCTTTTTGTTTGACAAGCCCCCAAAGGGCTTACAACCTCCAATGGGTCGGAGGGCTTTGAAGCAAAGAATGGGCGGTTACCTCGAGAGTGTTTTCTCTTGGGGTAAGAATAACCTCGTCGAATTTAATGGGTCAAAGACCCAATCATGTCTGATTACGTCTAAGAGGGGTCGAAATGAACATCTAGTCTCCTTCGACGGAAGCAATCTCCCGAACAGGCCTTCCATTGATATGCTTGGTGTAACTCTAAGTGACCAGCTCAGGTACGGGGGCTCCATCGAGGCCAGAGTGAAGTTAGCCTCTCAGAAACTGGGCGTACTGTACAGGGCCCGCAGATACTTTAATAGTACACAACTGCTAACCCTGTACAAATCGCAAGTGCGCCCCGCGGTTGAATTTGGCAGCCTCCTCTGGTCTGGAGCCCCAAAATACCTAAAAAAAACCTCGACTCTGTGCAGAAACGGGCGGTCCGTTTGATAGATTCTCCTTACTTAACGAACGGATTGCAATCTTTAGAGCACAGCCGTCGGGTGGGAATGCTATCCCTGTTCTACCGGTATTACAATGGAAGATGCTCCGAGTCATGCCATAGTCGGGAAAAACGTCAAACACGCGCCCAACATTTGTACACGGTTGACATTAGTCACGTGAGAGCGGGTCGTTTCTACGGATCGTTCTTGAGTTCAACAGCTCGGCTGTGGAACAATTTGCCGGCCTCTGTGTTTCCTCCCTCCTACAACATGGGTCTCTTCAAGACCCGTGTTCACTCCTTCCTCTCCTCAAAAACACCCACCACACAGCATCTTCAAAGATGACATAGGCCCTAAGGGACATTATTTTCCTCAGGCGCTCCTGTGTGGAGTTAACGTAAAAAAATAAAAAGTACATTGAATATTAAAAAGATATTTTCATTAAAAAATGTAGATGTTTTTTTCAGGATAACTTTAATTATCAATTTTACTATTTTGAAATGATTTAAAATAATATCATTTTATGTTCCTCCCCAGCCTATAATGCTGTATTGTAATATAGATTGAACAATTTCGATTTTTTGGATTTCTAGTCTAAGAATATTTTGAAGTCTTTAAAATATATAAATAAATTTCCTAACTCTTTTGACGAGTTTACAAATATGAGTTTTCCGTTTAAAATGTTGATCTATTTATACACAAAGATATTTAATTTTGGAAGTTGGATAAAGTGCACAACTTGAGTACAATTAGTTCCACTACATCAACTTTGGTGTATTAAATTTGTAATTTTGGTTTTGATTTAAATTTATTGATGGATATAAAATAAGATGTTGTTTTCTCAGAATATAAAAATGTTAAAAAAATAAAAAAAATATATAAGGAAAGGAGATTTTTAACGAACTAGTTTTCAGTGTATTAATATCAATATTCGCTAGGTTATTCACAGTATTCCAATCAGCACTTTCAATTATTATGAGAGTGTCATCAGCATAAGATATTATTTTTCCTCTTAATAAATTAAATAATTGAAGACAATATCAGCTACTCTCATTCCAAAATTTGAAAGACAAAAGGGCCTTTCTAGGGTAGATAGTGTCTCGAATAAATAAATCTTTTTTTTTCACACAGCTTCCCAAAAGATGACATTGGCCCAGAGGGAATGTTTTTCTCAGGGCATCCTGTGTGGAGCCAATGTAAAAAAAATATGAATAATGCACAAAATTTACAATAAAAATAATCATAATAATATTTGGATGATTTCTATGGAACCGTTTTTGTGAAAAATAACCAGCGTGGTCAAGGGGTAAGGCTCTTGACTCGCAATCCGAAGGTCGCGGGATCGAATCCGGACGTGGGTAAATAAATTTTATTTGATTAATTTGTGTTTTTTCAAATAAATTCTTTTTTTACATTAGCTCCACACAGGAGGCCCTGAGGAAAATACTTTCCCTCAGGGCCTATGTCATCTTTGCAGATGATGTGTGGAGGATATTTTTAGGAGAGGAAGTTCTGGGAAGGAAAAGGGTATTGGTGTTGGGTAGGAAAATGAGGGTCAGTGCTTCCAGGATTGACGGACGTACGAGTCCATCCCTCGAGAGAGTACGCCTGCAGAAGTCAAAGGGACTCCCTCAATTTTTATCCGCCGCTCTGGCCTGCCATGGTGGGCAGATGCATCCGCCGCCAAGAACCGGACAAACCTCAGCCCATGCACCAAGTCACCAAGCGTAGCGAACCACATACCCGCTTCCCAAATTGTAATTTAAAACAATTTGTTTTATATTTGCGGCACACTCTATACTCACAGTATCGCCCCGGTGTAAGACCACCATTCAGAATTGAAACGATGCTTGAAATGGCTTTATCCATGTTTGATGACCAGTTCTGAATAGCTAGGTACCTCCCCACCTTCCTCTTCCCCGTCTCCTTCACCTCCCCACTATCTTAAACCTCACAACAATTGGGGATGCCATAGTCTCACAGTGTCCGGACGGGAGCAGTTAGGGACTCTTCTGCTGTATTCATGTAAAAAAAAACCCAATGCAATGGGCATGTTGTAAGACTGGACGTAGGTTCTATGTAACGAATGGAGATGAGAAAGATGACAATTACTTAAGGGGACCCGGTGGTCTAGCCCCTGTAAATTCGACGAGTTTTTAGGATTGTTTTTAAATGAAAACAGTGAACAATGCCATTCAAACTTTGTAGATATATTTAATCACTTTAATAGTAAACAAAAATATTTTATTTAAAAAAAAATTCAAAAGTAGTTAAGGAACTGCGCTGAAGTTACCCTCATCATAAATACGGACCTTGGTGGTGGGTCCAGTTTTGGCTCTTTCACTTATCCGTAAACAAAAACAAACAAAAAAATCTGATCAGTATGAGTGTAGTTGTAGGGTACGTCCTGGTTACTCCCACAAAGACTGTAGATACGCGCTGGGTAGTCCTGGTAGCCGCTGGGTCCCGGGGGGTGGAGGTGTCCAGGCAGAGAAGAAATAAGTCCAATATTTCCAAAAAGTCCGGAGAGAAGTCGGGTCAGGCAGAGAGGCGAAGATTGCTGTCCGCGCCGGTCGAGAGAAGTGACGATAAGTGACGATATAGGGGTAGCGGCCCCGTATATATAGCTCGCACCCCCACCTTGCCGCCGGCGGGGGTGGAAACGGCAAACTGTCTCCTTTTCCGAGCAGTCCCGAGTTTTAGCGGGTCGTGACCTCTGCTGTGGTCATCATAGCTGAGGTCACCATAGTAGTAATCATTCGCCTCTCTTCGTGCTTCCGTCTGAACCTCCCGACCTCTCTCCTTATAATTTATTTCGATTTTTTATGCCAGATACAAAAAACATCATCGGCCCCCCGGAGTGACATTATTGGGGGGAATCTTAATTATTGAACTTAAAACTAAACTTACTCTAGGTTAACCTACACAAACATGGTAAGGGGAGTCTGGCCTATCAATTCATATTATTTATTTCGTAATTCATAATGCCAAACTCCCGTAATTCAATTAAACAGTGCGAGCTACACCAGGCATCACAGGACCAAAATACCTAACCCCCAGAAGGAGGGCTCTAATTAGTCCGCCCGAAGGTAGGACGCGGGGAAGGACAGGGGAGCGGGAGCCCCCCGCTCCCCGCCAGGCATTTTGGTCCTGTGGCAAGGCCAAGTTTCGCCCACAGTGGCGTACGGAGAAATCGAAAACGAGACCGGACACAGAAAAACCCTGTCCTCGCATTCGACTTCTCCGATAGCCCATAAAACACAAATTTATTAACTTTATTAATAAAACATCAGTTATACATTATTATACAACGAATGGGTGACAGCTAAGTCGCCCAAATTAAACCTCAATGTACGAAGACGAAGGCGTACCGTCTTCGTCTTCATTTTAACATCCAACAAGCCCCCTTTAGGTTAGAAAAAGAGGACGGCCTTCAAGGAACTCATCCTCTTCTTCGCTGAATCTCTAAATGGCGCTAAGTTGAAAAAAGAAACAAACACATAAAATCATTAAGCGATGCTAAGTTAAAATAAAACATTAATATAATAAGTCATAATCGTGGTCCCGGCCGGTACAGTAGTTATCGCAGGAATAAAATTTAAAAAAAAGATTTAAAAATTTGACAAAATGGCGCGTTGTTGAAATTTACATTCAGAAAACAGGCTGATATGCTAAGTTTTCACTTCCAAAAGTATTTTTGGGGTGTTATGCCGTGTTGCGCTACCTCCTTCTTTAGCCAACGTTCCGGACAGCGTTACATTGTCCCTCATCAGGGCAGATGAGTAAATGATATTTTTTTTTTTTTTTTTGATTTACTAGATTCTTATATTCCTTGAAGAGGTGAATCATTTAAATTTACTGAATTTAAAGTTAATGTTCTTTATACAAATAGAACGGCGTCATTTGCGCCTCGCAATCTTTACCTCATGTGGGTATTTAAAAATTTTACTTGTTTATTATAGACTTAAGGTCCTGAATTTAATCGGTAGGGAAAAATTGTTACCTAAAAATCCTACTAAAATTGCATCTTTTTTGGTCATCATTTACTCTTGATCGTCAGCAAACTGGAAAGCATAAATACATATGTGTGTGTTTGTGTTATGTTGGGAGTGGGAAGGAGGCGGTCATGTCCTTTTATTTGGAGTTCTTCCGCATTTGCCTTCGGGAATGAGGAAACCATGAAAAACCTCATCCAGGAAGATTCGGCCGGCGGTCAACATGAACCCGGTCGGCCTTCAGTGATATCGGTGTACGATATCCTGCATTGTGTGTGTGTGGGGTGTATGTCTGTTTTTATGTAGATATATACTTTATGGGACTATAGGGGATAAACATACATATACATACATACTATACAGTATTATATAAATATATACATAGATATATAAACATAAGTTACGGGGGAGGGGTCTGGAGTTTGGGAATACCTACTGCTCGCTCAATCGTCGGCGTCTGAATCTGGTTCATGCCAGATGTGGTCAAGGTCCATCAGAATGTGTTTGGGTAGTCTGTGTACGTATTTGAATGTGAAGTCGCTGGGAGAATTGTATTGACCGATTTCCTGTATGAGTTTATTTTTACTGTGTCTTAAAGATTTGTAAAATCGGTCTGTCAGTCTGTGAGTGTATTCAAATAAGGTCGGAATGTCTTCTCTCGCATGTAGTCTTTTCAAATTTGTTCTGATTCTAGTGTTGTATGTGATTTTAATGCAGAGATTCTGTAGTGTCTGTAGTTTTGTAAAGTCAGATTGTGAGATGCTACTCCACACGGGAATAGCATATGTCAGCACCGGTCGAATGAGCGAATAGTAAGTCAGGAGTTTGGTTCTGGGAAGTAGCGGACTTTTTCTATTGAAGATGGGCTTCATCAAGCCGAGTGCCATTCTGGCTCTTGCGTGCATCTTGGCTAGGTGAGATTTCCAGTTGAGTCGTGAGTCCATAGTCAGGCCCAGGTAAACGACTTCATCCTTCCATTCTAAGACGTGTCCGCCCATTTCGATGTTGACGTCTGGTGTCCTTCTGACGCGTTTCCTCGTGTACATGATGACTTCGGTTTTGGCCTCGTTCAGTTTGAGGCGTCACATCTTGTAGAACTCTACGAGAGCGTCGAGCGCTCTCTGTAGGTATATGGCCGCCATCTCGGCTTTCAGCGAGGAAACGTACAGCTTGACGTCGTCTGCATAGATAGACAGGTTGCATCTCTCGTCTCGGGGGATGTCATGTGTAAAGATGTTGAAGAGATGAGGTCCCAGTAGATTTCCTTGTGGCACGCCTTTTGGAATCTCACGTAGTGACGACAGCGCGTTCCTGATGAAGACTCGGAAGGATCTGTTCTTGAGGTATTCTTGTATCACTCTCGTTAGGTATATGGGCGTGTTAGTTCTGTGCAGCTTGTGCAGTAGCCCTCTGATCCAAACGGTGTCAAATGCCTTCTCCAAGTCTAGCAGTGCAGCGGCGATGTAGCGATGTTCGTTAAATCTTCTGGTGATGAATTCCGCTACTCGGGTGAGTTGATGGGTGGTGGCATGCCTCTTTCTGAATCCGAACTGCTCGTCTGGCAAAGTGTTGTTTTCTTCGTGGTGTGGAAGCAGCCTGTTGAGTATAACCTGTTCAAATACTTTGCTCAGCGTGGATAGTAGACTGATCGGCCGGTAGCTTGTCGGCTGCCTCTTGTCCTTGTTTGGCTTCGAGAAGGGCAGCACGGTCGCCGTCTTCCAGATCTGTGGGAAATGTCCGGTGATGAGACAGGCATTGAACAGTTTTGTGATGTAGATGATGGCTTTCTGAGGTAGATGTTTGAGTAGAATGTTGTGTATTTGATCGCTTCCCGGCGCCTTGTTGGTCTTCAATCGCTTAATAATGACGGCAACTTCGCTCGGTGTGCTGAAATGGATGTCTTCGACGTTCGTCTGCTCCGCTTGTTCGAGATGTCGTAGAGATTCATCTACTATTCGATCCGTTTCCGGATCGGATAGGCCGTCCGTGGCTGCGTAGGCTCTCTCGAATCCGTCGGCGAGCGCGTTCGCCTTCTCTTCTAGTGACAGCGCCAATCCTGAGCCGTCTAGCTTCTCTAGCGGGGGAATCGTGTGGTCTTGATGTTTCAGCGCTTTTGCCATTTTCCATAGGCTGTTATCCTTTGGCGTGAGTGATGTAACTTTCTTCGTCCAAAGTTGGCGTCTGAGGTCCGTTATTTCCTGCTTGATTTCCCGCTGTAGAGTGTTGTAGGCCGTTTTGAAGTAGCCGTCGCGCGTACGATGGTAGATGCGTCGCAAGCGATTTTTCTCCTTAGACATGCGATAAGACATGCTCGGGAAGCTTGATCGTGTGTGTGTGTACTTCTTTGAGAGGTATGTGTGTGTCTTGTGCATGTTGTATGATTTCCGTGAGAGTGCTTGCGGCCTCGTCGATTTCATCTGTAGAGCGCAGAGTTCCCGATGTTAGGTGAATTCGTTCGTTAATCTCTTTCTTGAATCCTTCCCAGTCTGCGTCCTTGTAGTTTCGCTGTTTTCTGGGGCTCCTTGAAGTCGTTCCTCCAATACTGAAGCTCACGGGCAGATGGTCCGATGACAGTTCATACAGCGTGCGCAGTGGCGAGATCGTCTTGACGTTTTTCTCGAGTACGATGTCCAGAGTGCTGGGGTACTGTGCGTGCACTGCGTGGTATGTCGGTTTGTCCGGCGCCATTATCGTGTAGTTGTGAGTCTGCATATGCGTAAAGAGCGTTTTCCCGTTCGCATTGCCTCTGTAGTTATTCCAATAGTTGTGTTTGGCGTTGAGATCTCCTCCTAGAACAACAATTGGGTGCAGATTAAGTAATTTGTCCAAATCTTCTCTCACCAAAAGGTTGTGGTGTCTGCAATAGGCGGCGATGAAGGTATGCGCTCTATCCTCTATGGTGACTTCGACAATCGTAGCTTCAGTATGCTTCAGCTTCGGAGTGGGGATCCTTGTAGATGTGATGGATTGACGAACGAAAATGGCGGTGCCTCCGCCTCCTCCTTCTAGTCGGTCGTCTCGGTGAACTTCGAAGCCGGGCACTCTCAGCGGTGTGTCGGGTTTGAGATGTGTTTCTGAAATGAGAATGATGTCAATGTTAGTGTTGTTTGCCAGAGCGAGCAGTTCATCGATCTTAAAGCGGATGCTGAAGGCATTCCACAGGAGGACGTTCACCATCTCGGGATTATACATTGATGGTGGTGGTGATGACATCCATCAGGATGCAAGCCCTCTGGTATATGGAGGTGCAGCTGGCCAGCTGCGATCGCACGCCATCTAATCCCATGAGGAGGGACATCATCAGCGTGGCGTCTGGGTCTCTGGAGCCTGCGGACTGCTGCGTGTAGGTCTGCGAGTGGGGCTGCGGTTGGGGCTGAGGCTCGGGCTGCGCCTCGGGCTGCGCCTCGGGCTGCTGGGTGGCCGCTCTTCCGCCAGCCACGTGGGCCCATGAGCGTCCATCAGTCTTCGTCGTCTGCTGCGCCTGAGGATGTGGCCTGCTGGCCCCTGGTCCGGGGCGATGGGGCTGCTTCTGTCGCTGCTGGAGGGAGGCGACGTACGCTACCCTCTTCGGGCAGCCTCTGAAGTTGGCGGGATGGGGGCCTCCGCAGTTGCAGCACGCGGCGGGCTCTTCCCTGGGGGTTTTGGGGCACTCGGCCGAGGCGTGCTCCACCAAGCACTTTACACACCTCGCGGTGTGTGAGCAGTTGCGGGACCCGTGCCCGAAGTTCTGGCAGCGGTAGCACTGTGTCCCGTGCTGCAGATGGTTGCTGCGGTGCTTCTGCAGGCGGATCCTGCAGTGGCAGAGGTACTTGACCGCCGCCCTCAGCTGGCCCATGTTCACTTCTTTGTCAAATTGGGCCATGTACATCGGGTATTCCGCTGCGGTCGTCATCCTGATGACCTTGACTGGGGGGAAGCCCTGATCCGTCAGGTCTGCAGCGATCTCCTCCGTCTCGATGTTTGGCAGGCCCTTGATGACCGCCTTCTTCAATTTTTCAGCCTCCGCTGTGTAGGTATGGAAGCCGCGCGCCTCCGCTCGCAGCCCGTTGGTGAGGGCGCGGTGGTCCGCCATGCTGCGTACAAAGATATTGGCGGTCCCGCCCCTGTTGTATCTGAAATTGAAATTGGCGTGGCCAAGATGACCCTGCACTGCAGAGGTGATCTGGCTGTGTGTGAGGTTCCCCAGGGTCATCACGACCGGGGGAACGCGATCTCTCCTTGCCGCTGCTTGGCTGCTGGTACCTGCGGATGAGAAAGAGGGATTAGTTGTGTTGGCGCGTTTGGGTTGCGGAGCGCCGCCGCCTTCAGAAACCTCCTTGAGGTCGGAGAACCGGTTACCGACAATAACCGGTTCCGGTCCCTGCGGTGACAGGGGCCTCTTCACGGGGTTGGACGGCCTCGTCCAACCCTCCTCGTGGGTCGTCTCCATGTCCTGGGATGGCTGCTGGGGTCTGGGGGGCGGCACGTAGCCCGAAGCTGGGCCTACTGTGGGGCGGTTGCTGGGTCCGGGTGCGGGGGCGGGCTCGGGCATCACGGGGGACGGCATGGGGATGGCCGGCCTTGTCCTCGGGTCTGCGGGGTGGCTCTTCACTGGCTGCTGGGGCTGGATGGCGGGGATCGTGTACAGCACGGTCCCGGTCTTTGTCCTGCTGCGGTACTGGCGGGCGCCAGGGGGAATCACGATAGGAGATTCCTCCGGGTCTGCGGCTTCTAGCCGCGCGGAGTACATCCGCACGGCAGGGATGATGTTTTTCCTCTTCTGGATTGAGGTGATGGTCCTGTGATCTCGTCTCGGTGGGGCCAGGTCGTCCTTCTTCTTCTTCTTTGCCTTGAAAAAGGCAGTTGGTGGCGCGGGGGCCTGGGCAGTGAGCCGGTCGGGCCGGCTGGCTGCGAGGTGGCAGGTGTCTGGCCGTGTAAACACAAGCCAGACAAAAGCGAATCGGGGCGAAAGGGCGGTGGTCTCGAAAAGCGACTGTCGCAGGCGGCAGTCACAAGGCGAAATCGATCTGATCGATCGATGATCTGATCTGAACGATGATAAATGATATTGGTGAAAGTGTGTACTTATGTATGTAGATGCGATACCGTGCTGCCAGCTCCACTTCTCTACGAGCCGGTGTTAGAAAATAAGTCAAAATGGTTTTCTGCGTTTAGCTTTGGTGTAGCCGTCAATTACCGGATACCAAGAACTATTGAGCTTAGCTCCGTCGTCTCTATTAATGTTAATGGGGTTTTAATGGATTTCAATTGCCTCCTCAACAAATCCAAAGTAATGGCCAGTTTCGATTAAGTGCTCGGCGACTGCCGATTTGTCAGGGTGGCCAAGTTTCCAAAGTCTGAATGGATGATGGACACTGTAACGCTGTCCGAAACGTTCGCTAAAGAAGGAGGTAGCGCAACACGACATTACACCCCAAAAATAAATTACAAAAAAATAAAACAAACTGTTTGTTAATTATATTTTGTATGTAAAAAATAAGAAGTAACTATTCAACGTAAAAACTTTGTTTTAGTTCCTGCGATAGGAACTGGTGTACGGAATAACATAGTAAAATTTGAGACAAATCGGCCGAGTACTTTTTTTTGCCTCACACCATGCAGAAAAAAGTAGTTTTGAAATAAGTGAGTTTGAAGTTTCGCCCGGCCCTTTTACCTGCTTTTGCGCTGACCTGCTAAATGGGCGGTAGAACTTTAAATATTATCAATACCATTACAAAAGAATTATGGTATATTTTTAAAGGATTATACTTTCGAAATATCGAAAAAAATTAATTCTAGACCACCGGCTTCCCTTAAACGACTGCGCCACGGATTCGTACATTTATTTTTAAACACATCTGGAAATTCTGTCGGTCATTTACAAACAAAATGCAACAAGTTTTAAATAAAGCATACGAAATACCCAGACTTCGGTCAACATTTGAATAATGATTGTGGACTTAGTTTGAACAAGAAATTAATCACATTTATAAAAATATTTAATCAGTAAATTATGTTCGTTCTGAATCAACAAATAATAAATATAAATTTGATGTTTTGAAAGTCGCGTCGCACGGTGGTTCCCTCGGAACAATCTAGTTAGACAAAAAGATTTCAGCGATGTTTTTATTTATGTACAAAAACATACTCATAGCATAAAAAACAGTTCATAGTATTATGTTCGCATCGATAAAAAAATTAAAACAATACGCGCTACACGTGGCAACGATGTCAACACGACACTTTGAATGTGCCAGGCGGCCTCCCTGCGGCCCATCTCTTTCGGGTGTACGCGCTGCTCGGTCGTTAGTGGTATTATTTGAATTCGGAGAGAAATTATGTCAAAAAAAAATTGTTGTCCATGGTATGTTCTTTCAAACTTTTTTAAGTATGTAATAATTTGCTTATTCCATATTACTTTAATTAGTCATTAAAAAATCGTTAAACCATTATCAATATTTACAATTATTTGCCAAAGTTTGATTAAACTTTCAAAATCGTCTACCAATTTGTACCTCCAAACTAAACTATTTTCATATAAAACCATTTTTAATCTATATTTTCTTATAGAATTTGTGTGCTCTTACAAGCTCTTTTGACTTTTACAGAGCCTCTACCCTTGATCTATATTTTTGATATTTTGGAGATGTTAGAAGAAAAAGGCGCATCAAAGTCGAGTTTTGCTGGAACACGGCAAAATTTTGGTTGAGAAAAACAATTTTTTAGGTCTCAAGAAAAATTTACTAAAGAAAAATAACTTCATTTCTATTAATATGTCATTTAAAATGGAAAAGATGAATATCGCTTCATTTCTATTAATATTTCATAGGAAATGGTCGAAGAAATACTCTAAAATTCATGTAAAAATAAACGGAAATGGCTAAATACAATTTTTTTCTTCCCGTAGTTACGTGTGGTAATGGATCTTGGTGAACCAGAAAAATAATTTGGTTTATGCTCGTTAAAAGATAAAATAAGAAAAATTAAATTTCCTCTGAATTCTCGAAGTCTAAAAGAACTCTTTCGTGCTGCTTAAGTCAGCTTGAGGTCAGATGGAAAACGGGAAGCTGTAATATCCGAAATAACCACAATATCGAAAACATCCCAATGTCTTATCTAGTAATGACTTCAAATTATTGTCGATTTTGGAAGTACCAGCGAAGAAACTGCAGAGGTCTTTTGATAGTCATTATCATTTAACAAAAGTGATGATAGTAACTCGACCATAAATAAATGTCATTCGGTTTTTTCTTACATTATGTTACAAATAATATATTTAACAAATTACTTAAAATAAACAGATTGTTATGACTTATTTGATTCATTTTACTACAAGCAAATTTATTTGTAATTTATCCTACTTTGAAAATTCTGTAACAGTTGTTGAAATAAATGTTTATTTTTAAATTATTTTTTTATCATATTGTGACCCTTTTGCATCACATTCCGTGGAAAAATATTTTTGTCTAGCTAGAATGGGATTTGGGACTACTGTCGGTTTGAAATTTATGGTGTTTTATTTATTTAATTTTTATTTTAACTTTATTAGTAAAACCTCAAATTGTAATATTTAATAAAATGAAAACAATATAAGCGAAACTCAATCGAAAATCTGAAAACAGAAAAATCAGAAAAAGATATTGAAACCTCTGGGTTCGAGGTCCCAGAGATGTCAATATCTTTTACTGATTTTTCTATTTTCAGATTTTCGATTGAGTTTCGCTTATATTGTCTTCATTTTATTAAATAATTTATTTATTTAACGCCCAGAGGGCTTTTACATGATTTGTGGTGTAATTTTAATTTGACAGATACTTTGAAACTTAGGAAATAATACAAATATATAAAAGTCATACAACAGAAACTTAGGAAATAATACATTAGATAAAAGTCATACAACAAGTCATTCAAACACATAAACAAAAACAGAAGCTTTTTTATGGGTTTACAAGATGTGTTTATTTATTTTATTTATTTCTATGCATTACAGTATTTACCTTTAGATCAATTTTGAAAAACATTTTTACATAATATATATTGTAATTTTATTATGTTGGGTGTTAGGTAGGTTTGTGAAGGTGAAACTGTGGATAGGTATTGTTGTATGTTTCGTGAACACCTCACTAGGAGAACCTGTGCTGATGTGTTTACGTGTTTATATATGTTTATGTATTTTATATGAAATACCGCACAAGAGTCCCAACTGCTCCCCTCTGGAGCCAGTGAGACTATGGCATCCCCAATTGGGGTATGTTGTGTGGCTGAAGGTAGTGGGGAGGGGAAGGAGACAGGGAAGAGGAAGGTGGGGAAGTACCTGGCTATTCAGATCTGGTCACTAAACACGGCTAATACCATTTCGAGCAACGTTTCAATTCTGAATGGTGGTCTTACACCAGGGCGATACTGATAGTATCTTCCACTCTGGAACGTGGCGTAAATATACTATATATTATTTTAAATGAATAAATTGTGAAATAACACAAATTAATCAAATAAAATATATTTGCGCACGTCGGGTTCGAACCCGCGACCTTCGGATTGTGAGTCCAGAGTCTTACCTCGGGACCACGGAGGCCGTCAAAACGTCAAATGTATGACAAGTATTTATGTGTTGTAATAGAAAGTTAGTAAAGTTTAGTAATAGTGTTGAAATAAATGTTTTAGATGATCCACAAAACTCGCCAAATTGACATTGAAAATGTCAACATAACCCAAGTACTTATTTCCCATGGTGTGAAGTCGTTGCATCGGAGAGTGGGCAATGTAGTTACGCTTATGAGTGCTGCTATAGAATATTGTATTTTATCGTATGGTTACTGTGGGTGTTCGTAAATTAATGAGTTGCAAGAGTTCACAACGGTCGAATTTAGAGTAAGTATTTTGAATAAAAATGTTAAGTCGTTGTCTTCTAATGTATGTTTTTTCAGAGTATTTAATAAGTAATCGTTTTTTAAGTCTTCTACTGGGATATTTAATTTAAAGTTATTAATTAACTATGATAAACGTTTTTGTGATTTTTATGTGAAAACGTTTTTAAAAATGCTCCCTTAAGATGAAGCTATACGTGAAATCCTATTTTGATACTATTTAGATTAATCTTTATGACAAATCGGTTTACATTTTAAAACATAACAAAAAATATAAGCGTAAAACACTGAAAAAAATGTTTTTTTCATGACTTAACTATTAAGTAATACAAGAAACAATTTTTAAAAAATACCACTTTATGGCTAAGACTATTTTTGAGGTTTTGTATGTTCTAACTTTTTTTCATTCTTTTAAAATTATGCACAAAATAAATAAAAACCGCTTTTTCGCTTACTTTCCTCTTGCAAATAAGACGCTCGATTTTAAATTTTGAAGGCATGAGAATCGAAATATTTCTAGCGTTTATATTCCTCTTAAGGTGGTATAATACCCTAATATTGGGGGTTTGCTCAAGTCTCACATTTTAATAAATTCCAATGAATTCGTAAATACAATAAGTTTTTTTAAACCGCGACCTGCGGATGTAAGTTATTTTTACTTTTTTATTTATTTATTTAATATAGATATATAAGTATACAGTGGTGTTAATATAAATTACATAATGGTACAGAAAGTTAAACAGTTATTTAAAATCGCAATCTCACCAAAGAAGAAGCTAGTTCTTGTGCTTGATGAGCGAGTTACACTAATTATGACAGAAATAGAATAACATTTTGCAATAGGTAAGTATATAATGGGAACAATTGAAACTTCTGGATCATCTATATGTGAAGGAGTACATACATAGGATATGGTTACATACTAAAATATTGTGCACTTTGAGAAATTCGGAAATCTAAATAAAATAGAGATTGATAATAAATAGAAAGAAAGAGAAAAACAGGTAATTATTTAATTAATTATTCCTGATGAAGTGTAGCTTCAGTTAATAACTTAAGATTAATAACTTAAGATTAATAAGAACAGCATTACCCTACCATTCAAATATTTTACGTAAAATGGTTTGAAAATTTTATAATTCATTTTTTCAACCATAAATTTAGCGGTAAGCACTCGATTTTATTTTTCTAGATGATGAATTAATACATATTTGTAAAAAACGTTAACTTTGTGGCTCGCCATAATTTACAATAAAAACACATAAATTTGTTGTAAACCACTTTTATTTTATTACACTCTACCGGTTTCGGAAGCACCCTTCCTTTGTCAGGAGAGTATTGTAACTAATCTACATAGACATAGAATATTGTCAGACATACAAATTTTAGGTGTGTGAGTGGGAGGTAAGCGAGGGGGTAGGGGTAATTGTGGGATTTCCGGGATTTCAAAAATATATTCTGAAAATTTCCAACCGAAATTCCTTGAGTTTGAGCGAGTGTCCCTCGGTCGAACTACTATTACTTCACTCCACTCTTATTTTCAAAACGCGTTTTTCTCAAAACTACTTTTTTCAAATTTATGTAACATGTAGCTCCTACAGTTTTTGATCAATCGTTATCAAACTCAGCGCATAGTTTTTTTTTATATAACTTCGCTTGAATCTCAATTTTAACTCTTTTTTTATTAAAAAAAACGTACAAAATAATGTTTAAAAATCATACAAAATTTTCACATTCGTCAAAAACATATTAATTTTCGATTTTTTGTGAGAAGTGAGGTTCAATAGAAGAAACACTTCCAAAAAAATTAATTTTCTTGAAAAATTGACATCGAGTGTAAATTGTGACCTCCAGGAGTTACACAAATTGCCCAGCCGGATGGCGACTTACAATGTGCGGCAGCTGATAACTCCGTTATTTTTTTAGGAAAATATTTGAAAATTGTACAATATACTCTTGGATATATGTGTATATTAAATATATATTCCTTATGTGTTAAAAAAATTCATGAAAATTACTAAAAATACTACACCTATTACCCCCCTTAAGGTGATTACTCAAACGAATTCATAACCTCCTCTTTTGTTGATGACATGAATTTTTTATTTTATTTATTTGTTTTATTTTAGTAAATTGTACATTTAAGTTTACAATTTCCTAATTAATTATATCATTTCATATTTCAAACTATATTTTTTCTTGTTCTATGTATCTCCTACAATAAATTTTGAACTTTCCAATTGGTGCGGCCTTTAAAGTTTCTGGTAGAGTGTTGTATAACTTCATCCCTTTGTATAGTAAACTGTTCTGCGTATTCGTTTTGTCCTTTTTTTGTAGTCTGATTTCCTTGCAAGTCCTTGTATTATGTCTGTGAATGTCCTTGTTGTATATAATTTTGTTTGAGAAGTATTTTGGTAACATGTTGTTCACTATTTTATGGATAAATATCATCGTGTGCAGGGTCAACATCTGTTTCACGGTTAGCCAATTTAGTTCCTTCAACATTTTATTTACTTTTGAGAATCTATTTCGTCGAAGTATTATTCTCATTGCCCTGTTTTGGAGAATTTGAAACTTATTTTGTTCTCGTTCATTACACAGGAAAAGGATAGTTGAGCAGTAGTTAAAGTGTGGAGCAATAATTGAATTATAAATAGTGACTGCAGTTTTTCTAGAAAGTTTTTGCCGTATTCTTCCCAAAAAAGATACTTTTTTTCCAATTTTCTTTTGGGTATATTCAGCATGTTTGTTAAAAGTTAGTTTTGAATCTAATATAACTCCTAGGTATTTCATTTCAGTCACACTTTCAATAATTTCACCGTCAATTTTAATTTTGCTCTCACTGGATGTCTTCTTATACCCAATCACCATACATTTTGTTTTTTTTGTATTTAATTTAAGCTTATTTATTTTTAGCCATCTTGATACATTATTTAGTTCATTATTAAAAATATTTATTAGTTCTTCGTAGTTATCACCAATTAAGTATATTAGTGTATCATCGGCAAATAATCGTACTTTGCATTTTGAAAATATTTTCACCATGTCATTAATATAGAGTATGAACAATAGAGGTCCAAGGACCGATCCCTGTGGTACTCCTAATTTATTTTCCATTGGTTTAGAAAACTGATTATTTATTTTTGTTACCTGTTTTCTGTCTTTCAAATACTCTTCTATTAATTTAATGGATACAGATGAGAAACCAATTTCTTTAAGCTTTCTTATCAGTATATCTCGATCTATAGTTTCGAATGCCCTTTGAAAATCCAAAAATATTGCTAAGATAAATTTATTACTATTCATTCCTTCCTTCCATTCTTCTACAATTACGTTTAGTGCTGTTTCACATGAGTTGTTGGATCTGAATCCTGATTGCTCTTGGTATAAAATATTGTGTTTATCTAAGTATTGCAAAATTTGTTCTTTTATTATCACTTCAAGAATCTGTTCATATTTTGGTAAGGTGTTGATTGGTCGAAATTCTTCACATTTTCTGGTATTTTTAACCTTTGGGACCGGTATAATAGTAGATAGTTTCCATGACTGTGGAAATTTTCCCTCTTCAATTGTCTCATTAATAATATTTAAAAGCAATTATTTTAGCGAAAAAGGGTTTTTACAAGTTGTGCTTTAAAACATTAAGTTGAATTAATTGTATGAGCTCGTACATATTCAATACGAATACGAGAAAATAGTTTTGTTCATAAACAAACCCAAATCTTTCAAGAAAGACTAATAAATACAATAATCTCTCTACCAGCCTTCCTATCTCTCGTAAAAATACTTCCCCAAGTACACAAACATTCATCATTCACAACTATATTCCACATCGTTTTCTTACTCTCTCTTTCAATCACCATGACTTAGTTCCTACATTATCATTTTAGCTAAATCTTCATCTTGCACACTTCCTTTATCCTAGACACGAGAGTTAGTAGATCTTCTATTATGTTAGAAACCATAATCACTTGTATATTTTAAACACATCTGCAAACAAAATTCTTAACCTCTTTGGTATTTCGAGATTTTGGATTTGTTTTGAAATATTCCTGGTGTAATTAATTTTCAAATAGATTGGCTGTTTTTGCATTTTTTATATGAATACCGCACATGAGTCCCGACCTCTCTCAACCGTCTGGAACCAGTGAGATTATGGCATCACCGGGGTATATTTTGAGGCTGAAAGTAGTGGGGAGGGGAAATAGATGAGGATGAGGAAGTACCTGGCTATTCAGATCTGGTCGCCAAACCATTTCAATTCTTGGAGGTCTTCCACCAGTGCGATACTGAAATTGTCTTCCACTCTGGAACGTGCCACAAATATAAGTTATACATATTATTTTAAATGAATAAATTGTAAAATAACACGAATTAATCAAATAAAATTTGTTACGCTCGCTGGGGTTTGAACTCGTGACCTTCGGATTGTGAGTCGAGAGCCTCACCCCTCGATCGTGGTGACCGCATACACACTAAAATAAAATACTTTATACGTTTTATATTAAGGGCCATTAACCAGCGGCCGAGAATTTAAATTTCGTCGACGACGATCTTGCGATCGTACCCTTGCAACGGTACAGGGTGGTTCCGATGAGAAAGATTAATTTTAATTTTTTTTACATTAACTCCACACATGACGCCTTGAGGAAAATAATTCCCCTCAGGGCCTATGTCATCTGGGATGCTGTGTGGAGGGTCTTTTTGAGGAGAGGAAGGAATGAACATTTGTCTTGAAGAGACCCATGTTGTAGGAGGGAGGAAACACAGATGCCGGCAAATCGTTCCATAGCTGAGCTGTTGAACTCAAGAACGAGTCGAAAAAACGACCCGTTCTCATGTGACAAATGTCAACCGTGTACATATGTTGGGCGCGCGTTTGGCGTGTCTCCCGACTATGCACCGGTGCCGAAGGGATCAATGACGCTAGTTCCTCAGAGCATCTTCCATTGAAATACCGGTAGAACATGGATAGCATTCCCACCCGACGCCTGTGCTCTAAAGATTGCAACCCGGAATCTATCAAACGGACCGCCCGTTTCTGCACAGAGTCGAGGGTATTTTTAAAGTATTTTGGAGCTCCACACCAGAAGTGGCTGCCAAATTCAACCGTGGGGCGCACTTGCGATTTGTACAGGGTAAGCAGTTGTGTACTATTAAAGTATCTGCGGGCCCTGTACAGTACGCCCAGTTTTTGAGAATTATTCTCCATACCAGCATTTTAACATAATAAACTCAATATCGACTTTATTTCATTCCAAATTTGCTTTGATAAATACCCACATTCAAAAATGCTCAAACTCGTGATCATAAAACTATTAAAATTATGTCCTTTTTGTAATTATTTTTTTATCATAAGTATTTATAATTTTTCAATAATGTCTAAGCAAAATATGATTGTAATTTTTATTTAATATATTAGTTTGTAAGACCCTAAATAAATAGACAAACTGAACTATTTTCATCACAAAAGAAGGTCGCGGATCTTTTTTATTATTTTATTTCAACTAAAATTTAAATTCTGAAATATAGCTTTCCCAAATAATGTATTGATCTACTTTATATCATAATTATAAGATTTGAAATGTATGTTGTGTAATACAAAATTTTGGTTAAAAATTTAACAAATCTGCCAACGACCTACGGTAAAACCTTATTATACTAAAAATAAACATATTTTCTCAAATTTTAAAAAATAGCTTTACTAGATAAAAGAACAGTCTTTTGAAATCAATTTATAATTTTTTGTGGAAAAGCGTCAATACGTCTAAAATTTGATTTGAAAATGACATATATCCGGTTTTGTCTGATTATTCACTCTTATCAATTATATATCTCACCACAATAAAAAAGCAAATAGAACAATTTTGTCAGTTCGTCGTAGTGCCGTAAAATACACAAAAAATCAGAGGGGTTAACATTGCTTTTTCGAACAAAATTCAACAATAAATAATGTAGAATCACAAAACACATTTTATGCAATCGAATTGCAGCTGAACTAGTTTAAACAAGAAATTTATCGCATTTTAATGACAATATTTAAACTTCGTGTTTTGGTCTTGAATCAACAAATAATAAATTTAATGCCAGTTTAAGATTAATGGAGGTCTTGTATTTGATTTTGAAAGGGAATGAATATTTTTCATAACAAATTCTTCAATTTTCTATTCATAAGTTGCACATTTGATTATTGATAGCATTAACGACTCCAGTCAGATATTGACAGAATTATTGACTGGAGTAAAAGAAATCGGATTGAGCTCAATATATCTGAATGTTTAGTTTTGTCATTCACTAGGGCGTGTCATACCTGGTATTACCGGTATACGATGGACGCCCGAAGTTTAAAACGTGTCTCCACCATGAAAGATCTTGGAATCATGTTTGATAGTAGGCTGACATTTCATACTCATATTCAGATGACTTGTAGCACTTCATTGAGAATGCTGGGCTGTGTTCTGCGTACTGCAAGGAATTTTAGAGACACCCGGGTTCTCAAAATTTTGTTCAATTCCTTAGTAAGGAGTAGACTTGAAAGTGGGTCGGTGATCTGGAGTCCACACCAAGTAAAATATTCCCTCATGTTGAAGAGGGTTCAGAAGAAATTTCTAAGATTTCTATACATGAGGGAGTATGGCTATTATCCGTGGCTCTATCCTACCGACTTTCTTTTGGGTGTGCTCGGAATGAACCATCTACGGGTCAGAAGGGATAGACACATTGCTACGCATTTCTTCAGATTGATCCGCGGATGGTTTGAAAACTCGGCTGTCATGCAGAGCATTCATTTTTATGTTCCCGATGAGTATCTTCGCCACCGACAGCATAGACTGTTCTATCTTCCGGCCTGCAGGACTAACTTGCCAATGGTCATGCCGGTCGGGAGAGCAATTTCACATTTAAACAAAATTAATTCGGATATCGACATATTTAGCGTTAGTGAAGCTGCCTTTAAAAGGCAAGCTCTATTAATGCTTTATTTATTTTATTTTATTTATTTCTATACATTACAGTATTTACCTTTATAATTTTATTATGTTGGGTGTAAGGTAGGTTTGTGAAGGTGAAACTGTGGATAGGTATTGTTGTATGTTTCGTGAACACCTCACTAGGAGAACCTGTGCTGAGGTGTTTACGTGTTTATTTATGTTTATGTGTGACAAGTATTTATGTGTTGTAATATAAAGTTTTATATGTATTTTTTTTCAAATTTTAACAGTTATTGTACATTGGTTATATAGAAGAGAAAAAAAAACATTTATATTCATTTATATTTATATTTATTTATATTCATGCTTGTATAGTTTGTATCTACCACTGTTACAAATATATTTTAAAAACGAATTAAATGTAAAATTTTGTAATGTTTTTAAAAGAATAAAATGAATTGAATTGAATTGAATTGAAATTGAATTAAATGTTTGGTAAATTCACAAAAGAGTGCGACACGTTTAGTATCAGTTAGATAAGGACCAGCCCCTATGTAACAGACACCAAAATCTTGCTATTGCATGTACACAAAGTTCTAAGTTAAAATAGTAGCTATTCATATTCAGATTAGTAATATTTAAGAGGCACTTGACGACTCACAGTGGAGAAAAACCACTCTCTTGTTCCAACTGTAACTATTCTTGTTCACAAAGGTCTAATTTAAATAGTTACATACTGATTCTCAGTGATGAAAACCATTAACTTGTCCCGACAGTAGAGCTATTCATGCTCAGAAAAGTCAGGCACTATTGACTATTAGTGGAGAAAAACCACTATTTTGTTCGAACTGTAACTATTCATGTTCACAAAAGAATATTTTCATACTGACTGAGAAAAACCACCCTCTTGTTCTAACTGTAACTATTCGTATTCACAAAGGTCTTATTTAAATAGTCATCTACTGATTTTCAGTGGTGAAAACCATTATCTTGACTGTAGCTATTTATGCTCAGATAAGTCCAATGAGGCACTGCTGACTCGCAATGGAGAAAAACCAAACTTTTGTTTGAACTGTAACTACACATGTTTATTTATTTATTGACGCCCTATTGGGCTTTTACATATAACATACAAATTTATTTTAAACAATAGTATAACATAATAAGGAAGATTACAAAATATATAAATAAAGCACAAACTAAATATAATAAATAATAATACAACTAACGCTAAATCCATTTGATAACTTTAGAGAATTTAGCAAATACATTTTTAAAAAATCAAATTTCGACTAAATTAGGTACTCATTGTTAGCATTTAGAATAAAGACAAACAAAAGAAAATCGAAATAAAATATAATGATTACTCATTCGTTATTTAAATCTAAAAAGCGATGGACTAATTTGGCTTTAAATGAGTCGAAGTTTAAATTACAATAGATTATTTTAAATAGTCACACATCGACTCACACACCACTGTGGAGAAAACCATTCTTGCGTCTCGACTGTACCTATTATTACGACTACAGCCTACGTCTCCTGTGGGGATTTTTTGTGTGGAGGATATTTTTAGGGAAGGAAAGGAAATTTTTAGAAGGAAAAGGGTATGAGGGGTGAGTAGAAATCTGCGGGTCTGTAGAAAATGGTTCCCGGTATCCTTAAACGCCTCCCAAATTATAACCTGTATTGATATTTAATTAATCGTACAGAGAGAGGTAAATTCAAATGAAAATGCTTGTTTATAATATTATTAATCGATTATAATGTGCATTAGCGACATCTGTTAAAAATCATTGTTTTTAAAATGAAAACCTACACCAAAAGTTCAATTTATTTTTGATTGATTGAATGCTGAAGCGAAGTTTCAAACCAAATTGTAAATGGGCATTTTATCCTAAGTTGGTGCATTTTAAAAATAATTTTTATGCTTTTCAATCATTTCTCCAGAGCTCCAAAATACCTGAAAAATGCCCTCGACTGTGTGCAGAAACGGGCGGTCCGTTAGATAGATAATCCCATCTTCTCAATCCCATCCCATCACAGACGGATTCTTTTCATGTTTACTATTCGTTATCTACTCGAACCCGTGAATAGTGGCTAAAAATTCGACAAGTTAGCCAAGCTTTCTACCTATAGCGGAGTATTTATTTGTTTATTTATTAATACAGTTATCCTATGGATAACCTATCAAGAAGACGGTGAAATACCCCATTAGTCAAAATGAAGGTACCTACTATATTTAACCCTAGATTCATAAACTATATTTACTATTACAATGTTCATTAACATACGTCTGTGATACACCCTATTTTTAAGTGCACCAAAATTTTAAAATTTAAGAATAATAATAAATAATACTTTATTATATTAATAATAGGATAGTTTATTTGATATCAACACATTAAAAAACAATTTTCGAGATTATTCAGAGCATTTTAAGCACAAACTTCTCCGATGTTCTATGCACGTGTGACGTTTCCAAGAGGTGCAGCTTAATCTAGTCACACGTTTTTTTTGTAACAATAGAAGTTGCATAGCTTCCTGGTTTGTATTCCAAGATCGGCTGGTACATCAGGTGAAGTACCGCCTAAAACCACATCGATGTTCCGTTTTAGGCATCGTCTCAAAGTTGATGTTGTTTCACGGCGACGCCGTAACCATGACTCGATCAACTTATTTGATATTTCTTTGACAAAAGCTTTCCTTGTCAGTGGTTTGTTTTGATTACGACTATTATTGTGGACGTGGATGACAAACGAATTGACTATGGACATGTTCAACATACCGTAAAAGTAGCATAGTATATCTTAATAAAATTGTTACACCATTCATAAACATACGTACCTCAGACACCTTAGGCGTAGTATTTGCGCAACTACATGTTTAGGAGTCCAGATCCCTGTCGCCACACTGAGCTCCAACCGTGTCGGGAGGGTACTGAGACGCACGTATTGCCATCTCTTTCGCGCTGCACTCTACGAGCGTTTTACTACTTCAGGGTGTATGAGAGACGTATGTTTATGAATCTAGGGTTAATAAGATGCTAATGCAAATTTAAAAAAAAAACTAATCAAATGCACCACTGAACTCAGAATAATGCTGTAGATAAAAAAAATGTATATTGAAAATGTTTCTAAGCACATATACAACCAAACTTAAATTAAACTGAAATTATATTATAAAAACAAAATTACACTCAAACTAAAGATTAAAACAATTAATTTCCTTGTATACCTTATGTATTGTTCGTTAGAAAAATACAATTAATCTATACTTCTATACTAATATTATAAATGTAAATGTGCGTGTGTTTGTTTGTTACGCTTTCACGCATAAACCAGTAAACAAATTTTAAAAATTGTTTCACGTGTAGAAAGCTACGTTTTATGCGAGTAGTATAGGCGTTATATAATGGTAAGCTCTGGCGTTATTAAATTATAAATATTAATTAATTTTATTTATTATACGATTTCTGTCCATATGAAAAGCGAGTTATTGCTAACGTCCGAAGAAAAGCAAAACAAATCGTCGCCCTGGAAACGATGTTGATATATCGTCATCTTAAGGCGCCGCTATCCGAATTTCGACCGATTTCTTACATATCTCCCTTAAACATTTGGAGTTTTTAAGCTCTTTAAAAATATATGTTATTTTTGAAGATAATATCTAGATACGTTCCACGCCGAAACGCAAATTATATGAAATTCCCTCAATAGAAAAAAATCGCAAATTATGCTCCGAAAATTATTTAAAACAAATCTATTTCTATTATTTTACAAGTTATATTTGTTGTATATTATATTTTATATTTAAATGATAGTTAAGATACGTTCCACGAGATTTTCGCTCTGTTTTAAACGAGTCGTGTTTTATTAAGCTTTTTCGCAATTTTCGCTCCAATTTTGTAACTTAAAATATTAGCGCGCTCTGTCCAACATTCGTAATTACATATCTATCCATCTTCTTCTTTTTGGGCCGAGAAGCGCCGCCTTAATGAGTGCTCATTCTCTAATAATGATCATGTGAAAAATAGTAGTTTTAGAAAATGTGTAGCTTATTTTATAGCTTAGTAGTCTTACTAATTTCGATTTAACTCATAGTCCTAGTAACTCATAGTCCTAGTAACTCATAGTCCTAGTAACTCATAGTCCTAGTAACTCATAGTCCTAGTAACTCATAGTCCTAGTAACTCATAGTCCTAGTAACTCATAGTCCTAGAAACTCAAACTGGAAAAGTGTTTCGCAGGATAAGCAGAGGGAGTTCAGGTGGGAATCACGATTCTCAGCTAGAATAAATGAAAACCAAGAAGTGGATCAATAAAAGAAATGTATTCATCAGAAACGTATTTTTTAATTAACATCGCCTCTTAACAATCTTGGGTTTGCAGGGGTACCCTTTAGCCCGACCGAGGAGGCATGGACTGCCTGAAACCATCTGTAAAAAATGGAAAACAAAAATTGTAAAAATTGATTTAGGTTAATGGTTTTCTTTACGGAGTAACAGGACTTATAAAATGGGATCAAATTATTTTTTTACAGCCCTGAAGACTAGTAGGTATGTCATTTTTTGGGAATTTATATGGATGGTATTTTAAAGAAATGAAGCAAAGGAAGGAGAATGAAAAAACGTATGAAGGGTGCGTAGGAATCTGGGAGGCAGTGACAGACGTATGAATCGAGCGAGAGAGTCCAGTTGGAGAGTTAAAATCTGTCCGCCATCCAGCTGATGGCGTTGACTCATCTGCCACCAAGACCTAGACAAACCTCATCCCCATGAACCCAGGCATCTCTGTTAAGCTATAAAACATAGCAAATTACTTGGCAGAGCTTCTCCAGGTTCAAGTTATTCTCGTCCTATAATTATAAAATACGGTGTTCTTCAAGGAAGTGTTTTGGTACCACCACTACACACAGTCGTGTACTGCGGACACACGTATTCCAGTTCTAGTTCTGGTTCTTGTTCAGTTCCAGTGTAAGTTCCAGGCACTTGATCAGTTCCACTTATTTTTCTGCATCTCCTGCCTTCCACTTGTATCAGTAACTATAACTTTTTTTTATAAATGGACACTCAGATGCACAATGTGTCAATTCTCGAAGAGTTGGCTTCCACAATGTTTAGTATTTTTAAGAGACTTTGGACTAAACTGAGAACTCTAAACAGGAGAAGCTCAAAGTCACTGGCAAAGTGTTTGGTGGAGGAAGCGAAGGGAGGCCCCAATGCTTTTGAGTGACTTCAAGCAGAACCGCGAGGAATGAAGGATCCTTATCCATCAGGGAAATTGGAGTAGGAGTCACGATCCTAAGCAAGAATAAATGAAAGCAAAGGAGTAGATCATTAAAAAAACCTTTATTCATCAAAAACTTGTTTCTTTAGCATGGATTCTTAACACTTCTTGCTTCCTCGGTATTCCTTGCTATCGCGTCCGCGATATTCCTTGCTATCGCGTCCGCGATATTCCCTGCTATCGCGTCCGCGGTATTCCCGGCTATCGCGTCCCCGGTACTCTTTGCTGCCATACCCGTGCCCTTTAATACCCCCATGCAAAAGACCCGTGACCCGACCGAGGATGCAAGGCAGGACCCTTAGGGTTGGACTTGCTGAAGCCATCTGTAGAAATTGGAATACAAAAATTGTAAAAATTGACGTAGTTCGAGTTAAAGGATCTACAAAATCATAATCAAATAAAAATTTGAGCAGCTGATCTTTTTTTATATTATTTTTTTTTTTTACATGAGCTCCACACAGGAGGCCCGGAGGAAAATAATTTCCCTCGGGGCCTATGTCATCTTTGGGGATGCTGTGTGGAGGTTTTTTTTAAGGAAAAGGAGGAGAGGAGAGTTCTAGGAAGGAAAAGGGTTTAAGTGGTGGGTAGGTATTTGGGGTTCAGTGAGTCCTGGTCGTCCGCCTCCAATACCTAGACAAACCTCACCCCATAAACCCGGGCACCCCTGCTAAAATCACCATACGTAGCGAACCACTTGGGGTGACCTATGGCAGAGGTGTTGGTTATCCAATAGAGGTTCCCGGGGCGGCAGTACCCATTCCCGCCTCACAAATTGAATTAGCTCCACACTTGAAATAATTTTCTTCAGTGCCTAGTTTGTCTTCTTTTAGGATTATTTTTGGAGGGTATTGAAGTTAACGAGAGATGGTTCTGGGAATGAAAAATGTACGAAGGTTTGGTAGGAATCAAGAAGTCAGTATGTTCAGAAGTGACAGACATATGAATTCATCACTTCCACCGCAGAGCAAGGCGATGGGTCTAGAGAATCCGGCTTTAGAGATCAAAGGCATCCCTCAGTTGCCCTCTCCCAATCCTGACTCATCTGCCGCCAAGACAGGTCAAACCTCACCCTGAATCCAGGAACCACTGCTAAGTGATGTTGCAAACCACTTGGGTTGATCAATGGCAGAGCTTTTGGTTATCCAATGAATAGTCCTCGGGACGGCAGTACGCATACCCGTTTCCCAAATAGAATTGTTGCTTTCATTTTGGTATCAGACATGTCGAGACAACCAAAAGAAAGACTTCAATCAAAAGGTTAATGAAAATGGAATACATTGACAAAGAAAAATTAATTGATGAAGAGCAAAATAAAAAGAAAGATTGGATATCTTACCAAAGCTGAGGCGAGCATGAAGCAAACGAAAAACAGAGTTCGGAACTGCATTGTGAAAAGATTGGTTGAACTGATCTATGTTGATTGTTGGCTGATGCAAAGTTTGTCCAGCTTTTATACTTCAGCGAATTACTGGTATTTGTTGACCATCAAAGATTTCTGCCATCTGGACCAATAGAATCTGAAAAAGTTTTTTACCATTGCAAAAACAATTAATTTCGTCTGCATTTTGACTACTTTAGTCTGCTTTAGATTTACTACTTTAGCCACTAGAGCGACGATGGTTGGAAAATGAACCACGTCTATTTTTCTGCGATTGATAGCGATCCCAAATTGGAGTACATTTTCCTACCATTCGTCAAACATTTATTGTAATTTTTTAAAACATTTCCATGGCGAGCCATTTATTTAAAAAAGAAGCTATTAAATTTCGCTATCTATTATGATGTCGCATTCCGAAATTCGTAGATTATTTTAGAACGATGTTAAAAATAATTTTTTAAATATTTTTTCACGCAGAATTTCTGATCAGCTGTTAACAGTTAAAATTAAGTCATTTTTCGATAGATGTGCACCGTTCATTATAAATATACCACAAACATACAGAAATCGAAAATATTCTTTGTTGACTCGAATAAGTACCTCTCACGGAGTTTCAAAGTAACAAAGATTCGCGCGGTTATAAAAATTACGATTTTTTTTTATAAATCCTACAAATATGAAATAAACGGTTAAATATAGGTTAATTTGTCGGCTTTATAGCACTTTAATAATTTTTTTATATCTCCGTGTTAAAATTCTATGGTATGATTTTTTTTAATGTTGGCGAAAAAATTAAAAAATGATCTCCTGGAAATCTCGAGCAATCGAGGCAAATTTATTAATTTCGCGTGGTCGCTCCAGTGGTCTTCTTTAGTCCCTTAGCCAGTTCTAAATTTGACTCATCCTTTGGAATGATGTCCTCCCATGACAGTCCTGAGTGCGCCGGGGTAATGCCAATCGCCCGCCCCGCGTGGTACACGGGGTCAAGTTCAGGATTTTGTTTTTTACTTTTTACCTTTTCTTATTATTTACCTTACTTTTGTTATTTATTAATATGGAATTTATTGCATTGCTCCTGTGTACATTCTGAAATTAACAATTATTATAAAAAATATATTATGGTTGCATCGTATGCTCCTTTGCAGAGATACAGTGGTAAATGTTTGGTCATCCTTTTTCCTTGCAAACCTTATTTTTTCCTACACATATTATCACCCAATTCCTGCAAACACCATTTAATTCGTTGACTCGAATAAGTACCTCTCACGGAGTTTCAAAGTAACAAAGATTCGCGCGGTTATAAAAATTACGATTTTTTTTATAAATCCTACAAATATGAAATAAACGGTTAAATATAGGTTAATTTGTCGGCTTTATAGCACTTTAATAATTTTTTTATATCTCCGTGTTGAAATTCGAAGGTATGATTTTTTTAATGTTGGCGAAAAATTTTTAAAATGATCTGGAAATCTCGAGCAATCGAGGCAAATTTATTTATTTCGCGTGGTCGCTCCTGTGGTCTTCTTTAGTCCCTTTGCCAGTTCTAAATTTGACTCATCCTTTGGAATGATGTCCTCCCATGACCGTCCAGAGTGCGCCGGGGTAATGCCAATCGCCCGCCCCGCGTGGTACACGGGGTCAAGTTCAGGATTTTGTTTTTTACTTTTTACCTTTTCTTATTATTTACCTTACTTTTGTTATGTATTAATATGGAATTTATTGCATTGCTCCTGTGTACATTCTGAAATTAACAATTATTATTAAAAATATATTGTGGTTGCATCGTATGCTCCTTTGCAGAGATACAGTGGTAAATGTTTGGTCATCCTTTTTCCTTGCAAACCTTATTTTTTCCTACACATATTATCACCCAATTCCTGCAAACACCATTTAATCTCAATTCGTTTTCAGTATTTACAAGTGCATCTGAAGCTATAACTCGTAAGCTGTTTGGGATGCCACAGTCAGGTTTAATTGTAAAATTTGGGAACTAATGCCTTTTTTCTTGAAAATAAATTTGAAAATTATTAATTTATTAATGTCTGATATCATGTTGGCATAGTGGGTAACGATATTGCGGATTCCTTGGAAAAACAAAGAGCGTCTAACCCTATTATTACCCTCGTAAACCATATTTTTTCCATCATCAAATATAGATCCCGCAATGCTTGGGCAGAGTATTGGAACATTGCTAGTCAATCCAAGGGAGCCTGCTATGCCTCAATACAAAGGACTATCCCATCAAAACCATGGTTTCAAAAATTCCCCCATTTTTCCAAAAAAGAAATTTCCTCTCTTATTCGAATGAGAATCGGACATTGTTCAGTTCCTTCTCACTAAAATTCACGTCCTTGACTCCCCAGATTGTACCTTCTGTGGTCTGGATGTGGGAACTTTAGATCACATATTTTTTGGTTGTCCCTCTCTAAATAAATATCCTCTCTTCTATCAAGCGTTATCTAAAATTACTTCCCCTCCATACAACATCTCATCTCTTCTTAGTCTAAACTCGACTCCAATCTTCCATATGATTCTGAAATTTGCACATTTTTTATTTCTCCATTTATATATAAATTTACCTTTCCTTTCTCTACAATTTGAAATGATGGCCTAGAACATCCTTATGGGTGAAAGCCAGAAATAATTGAAAAAAAAATGTTGGGTATGTTTGCAGTGTATATTATATTGAATACTTGTGTTGCAATTTGAATGAAAGATGGAATCCTTCAATTGAAATAAAATGCCGCATTGAGCAAGCTCGTGCAACCATTATTCGAAATAAAAAGATGTTTTGCAGTCATGATCTCAACCTTGGATTACGAATGCGAATGGTCAGATGCTACGTGTTTTCTGTATTATTTTATGGAATGGACGCATGGGCACTTACTAAAGAACTGATAAGGTGACTTGAGGCATTGAGATGTGGGTCTACAGAAGAATACTCAAAATAAGCTGGATGTACAGAGTTACCAGTGAAGATGTTATGGTTCGGATGAATAAAGGAAATGAAGTTATTAACCCTAGATTCATAAACATACGTCTCTCATACACTCTGAAGTAGTAAAACGCTCACAGAGCGCAGCGCGAAAGAGATGGCAATACCTGCGTCTCAGTACCCTCCCGACACGGTTAGAGCTCAGTGTGGCGCCAGGGATCTTGGCGCCTAAACGTGTAGTTGCGCAAATACCACGCCGAAGGAGTCTGAGGTAGGTATGTTTATGAATAGTGTAACAATTTTATTAAAATATACTATGCTACTCTTACGGTATGTTGAATATGTCCATATTCAATTCGTTTGTCATCCATGTCCACAATAATAGTCGTAAAACAAACCACTGACAAGGAGAGCTTTAGTCAAAGAAATATCAAATAAATTGATAGAGCCTTAGTTACGACGAAATATGGTTATGCGAAATAAATTGTGAAATCACACAAATAATCAAATAAAATTTATTTGCCACGCTGGGATTCGATCCCGCCACTTCGGAGTGCTAGTCAAGAGCCTTACCGCTGGACTACGCCAGCCGTCAACACAAAATATGCATCCATTTTAGAAGAGCTAGGCATCCACAATAGGCTTTCAATTGTCTGTCTATTTTAAGATTGGACCCGTTGCTTGCCAAAGAGAGGACTCCGACTTGGAGTAACTCATAGTCACTGGAAAAGCGTTGCGCAGGAGAAGCAGAGGTAGGTCAGGCGGGGGTTAAGAATAAATAAAAACAAAGAAGCAGATCAATTGAAAAAATCTTTATTCATCAAAATCGTATTTTTAATAGCATGGCCTCTTAACGATCTTGGGTTGGCAGGGGTACCCTTGAACCGCCGGACGCACAATTACCGGAGCGAGGATGCAAGGCAGGGCCCTTAGGGTTGGACTGGCTGAAACCATCTGTAGAAATAGGAAAACAAACATTGTAAAAAGTGATGTAGCTTCAACGTTTTTTTTCTACAGAATTACAGGATTTATAAAATGGGACCAAATAAAAATCTCGAGGAGAAGAACTTTTTTATAATAGCTCCACACGGGATGCCCTGAGGACTATTATGTCATTTTTTGGGATTATAAAGGAAAAGGAAAAAGGTATGAAGGATGCAAAGGAATCAGAGAGGCAGTGTGACCAGGAGCAACTGGCTTATGAACTTATCCCTCCCACTACGGTGCAAGCGGTGAGAGAATTCAGCTGAAGAGGTTTAAATGTATCCCTCGGTTGGCCTTTTCCAATCTGGCCCGCCATGAAAATGGCGTTGACTCATCTGCTTCCAAGACCTGATCAAACCTCACCCTAGGAACTCAGGCACCCCTGCTAGGTGACTAAACATGGCAAACCACTTGGAGTCACCTATTGCAGAGCTTTTGGTTATCCAATGAATAATTCTCGAGACGCCGGTTGAATACAGAACCGTTGCTTCCATTTTGATGTCAGAGATGTCGAAATAACCAAAAGAAATACTTCACGTACTGCGGACACACGTATTCCATTTCTAGTTCTGGTTCGTGTTCAGTTCCAGTGTAAGTTCCAGACACTTAATCAGTTCCATATGTCATTGATCTTTCTCTGCATCTCCTGCCTTCCACTTTATCAGTAATTATACTTATTTTTTAAATAGACACCCAGATGCACAAATGTCTCAATTCTCGAAGAGCTAGGCATCCACAATGTTTAGTATTTTAAGTGACCTTGGACTAAACTGAGGTGGTGGGAGAAGCGGAGGGAGGTCACCAATGTTCTTGAGTGACCCCAAGCAGAACTGTGAGGAATGAAGGATCCTTATCCATCAGGGAAATTGGAGTAGGAGTCACGATCCTCAGCAAGAAAAAATGAAAGCAAAGTAGTAGATCATTAAAAAAACCTTTATTCATCAAAAACTTGTTTCTTTTGCATGGATTCTTAACACTTTTTGCTTCCGCGGTATTCCTTGCTATCGCGTCCGCGATATTCCTTGCTATCGCGTCCGCGATATTCCCTGCTTTCGCGTCCGCGGTATTCCCGGCTATCGCGTCCCCGGTACTCTTTGCTGCCATACCCGTGGTTCCCTTTAACACCCCCATGCAAAAGACCCGTGACCCGACCGAGGATGCAAGGTAGGACCCTTAGGGTTGGACTTGCTGAAGCCATCTGTAGAAATTGGAATACAAAAATTGTAAAAATCGATGTAGTTCATAAATTAGAGGATCGACAAAATGAGATTAAATAAAAATCTCGAGCAGTTGATCTTTTTTTTATATTAGCTCTATACTGGAAATAATTTTCTTCGGTGCCTAGTTTGTCTTCTTTTAGGATTATTTTTGGAGGGTATTTTAAGGAAATGAACGATAGATGGTTCTGGGAAAGAAAAATGTACGAAGGTTTGGTAGGAATCAAGAAGTCAGTATGTCCAGAAGTGACAGACATACGAATTCATCACTTCCACTGCAGAGCAAGGCGATGGGTCGAGAGAATCCGGCTGTAGATATCAAAGGCTTCCCTCAGTCGGCCTCTCCCATTCCTGACTCATCTGCTGCCAAGACTGGACAAACTTCACCCCATGCATCCAGGATGTTGCAAACCACTGAGATCTATGGCAGAGCTTTTGGTTATCCAATGAACAGTCCTCGGGACGGCAGTACGCATACCCGCTTCCCAAATAGAATTGTTGCTTTCATTTTGGTGTCAGACATGTCGAGACAACCAAAAGAAAGACTTCAATCAAAAGGTTAATGAAAATGGAATACATTGACAAAGAAAAATTTAATTAAATGAAGACATTATGAGCGAAACTCAATCGAAAATCTGGAAACAGAAAAATCAGAAAAAGATATTGGCACCTCTGGGACTCGAACCCAGGACCTCCCTACTTTCCGGGTTGGGCGCTCTTATCCACTGAGCTAAGGTGTCGATATTCAATTCGGTCACTTTTAACTGTACCATACTTCGACTAAGAACCACCCATATTATCTTCATTTTTCTAAACGCATATTTTTATTGGCTGCCATCTTTATGAATGATTGCAGGATTCAACTCGAACTAAATGCAATCTAGATGGTGTCTGGATAAATTATTATCCATTTTATTTAATGTGCGACATCTATTGACTCTTCTGCAAGTCTGGGATGAATATTATTATTTATTATTTTAACTTTATGAGTAAAACCTCAAACTGTAATATTTAATTAAATGAAGACATTATGAGCGAAACTCAATCGAAAATCTGGAAACAGAAAAATCAGAAAAAGATATTGGCACCTCTGGGACTCGAGTCCCAGAGGTGCCAATATCTTTTTCTGATTTTTCTGTTTCCAGATTTTCGATTGAGTTTCGCTCATAATGTCTTCATTTAATTAAATATTACAGTTTGAGGTTTTACTCATAAAGTTAAAATAATAAATAATAATAAAGAAAAATTAATTGATGAAGAGCAAAATAAAAAGAAAGATTGGATATCTTACCAAAGCTGAGGCGAGCATGAAGCAAACGAAAAACAGAGTTCGGAACTGCATTGTGAAAAGATTGGTTGAACTGATCTATGTTGATTGTTGGCTGATGCAAAGTTTGTCCAGCTTTTATACTTCAGCGAATTACTGGTATTTGTTGACCATCAAAGATTTCTGCCATCTGGACCAATAGAATCTGAAAAAGTTTTTTACCATTGCAAAAACAATTAATTTCGTCTGCATTTTGACTACTTTAGTCTGCTTTAGTTTTACTACTTTAGCCACTAGAGCGACGATGGTTGGAAAATGAACCACGTCTATTTTTCTGCGATTGATAGCGATCCCAAATTGGAGTACATTTTCCTACCATTCGTCAAACATTTATTGTAATTTTTTAAAACATTTCCATGGCGAGCCATTTATTTAAAAAAAGAAGCTATTAAAATTCGCTATCTATTATGACCACAGATGTCGCATTCCGAAATTCGTAGATTATTTTAGAACGATGTTAAAAATATTTTTTTTAATATTTTTCACGCAGAATTTCTGATCAGCTGTTAACAGTTAAAATTAAGTCACTTTTCGATAGATGTGCACCATTCATTATCAAGTACACCACAAACAACATACAGAAATCGAAAATATTCTATGTTGACTCGATAAAGTACCTCTCACGGAGTTTCAAAGTAACAAACACGCAGGATTCGCGCGGTTATAAACAATTTTTTTTAATAAATCCTACAAATATGAAATAAATATTATAATATAGGTTAATTTATTGGCTTTATAGCACTTTAATAATTTTTTTATATCTCCGTGTTAAAATTCTATGGTATGATTTTTTTAATGTTGGCGAAAAATTTAAAAAATGATCTGGAAATCTCGAGCAATCGAGGCAAATTTATTTATTTCGCGTGGTCGCTCCTGTGGTCTTCTTTAGTCCCTTTGCCAGTTCTAAATTTGACTCATCCTTTGGAATGATGTCCTCCCATGACCGTCCTGAGTGCGCCGGGGTAATGCCAATCGCCCGCCCCGTGTGGTACACGGTGTCAAGCTTGTTCGTTTTTTTTTCTATTTTATTTATTGTTCGTTATTTACTTTTTACCTTTTCTTATTATTTACCTTACTTTGGTTATTTATTAATATGGAATGTATTGCATTCTGTATACATTTTGAAATTAACAATTATTATTAAAAATATATTGTGGTTGCGTCGTATGCTCCTTCGCAGACATACGGTGGTAAATGATTGGTCATCCTTTTTCCTTGCAAACCTTATTTTTTCCTACACATATTATCAACCAATTTCTGCAAACACCATTTCATCTTATTTCGTTTTCAGTATTTACATCCAATACAAGTGCATCTGAAGGTGTAATTCGTAAGCAGTTTTGAATGCCACATTTGCTTATCTGTAACCGGGAAATAGTTGACTTTCTTCTTGAAAATTTCAAAAATGATTTTTTATATTTTTTTATTTTTCATTTAAGCACCAGCTAAACTGTCAAAGCAGTTTGTCAACAGTTCAATTTGACAATATTAATACAACACCAAAGCGCAATTATTTATTTATTTATTTATTTTACGCCCAGAGGGCTTTTACATAAATATATAAAGGCAGTACAATTTTAACATGTGCAGAAATATAAATATTTTCGGTAAAACACGAGAAGGAAATATAAATAAAGTTATGATAGAAAACAAAAATACATACACGAAATTAAAATAAAAGCAACAAAAAGTACATTGAGAAATAAAAACAGTAAGTTTACGATAAGAGAATAAAAGAGTACATTTATGATATAAAATACAAGGAACAAAAATTTTAAAGTTAGGTGGTCAGAAATGTTTACAAATTACAACATTAAACATGAATAACACCTAAGTATTGGTTTCTCATAGCGTGCAACCGCTACGCGCTGTATCTGGGAATTAGTAAGACTTGTGTTATTCTTGTTATGTGTAGGTTTGTGAATTGCAGGAGTTCGGAACTGTTCAATTTGAATTTTAATATTTTAGAAAAAAAAGTTAGTAAATTATTTTGATCTAGTTTATTAAATTTACACAAAAAATCCTTAGTGAGTATAATTATGAATAAATGATTTTATTATTTCGTGTTTATAATGTGAGAGCGGCATATTCCATAAATCTATGTGCGAATACATATTACCCAAGTTTTGAATTCTGTGCAATGGTATATTAAATTGTGCCCTTGTTGAAGTATTGCCACAATAAAAAGGTAGAACTGACCTTGTGTTTTTGGCTGGCACATTAAAATTTATGAGCGCCAAGAATTCGGGGCTGTCAATTGTATTATGCAAGATTTTAAATAAAAATACTAGATCGAAAACAATTCTTCTGTCACTCAAGTTCATTAGATTGGATAATTGCAGTAGATAAGTGTAGTTTAATTGTTCTCTAGGTATTTTTAGTTTATAATTTAAAAAGCTTAGGAATTTTTTCTGTACTCTTTCTATTGTTTGAGAATGCATGTCATAGTAAGGAGACCATACAGTTGAGTTATATTCAACCTGACTCCTCACTAGTGATATGTACAGAAGTTTTAACGTTTTAATGTTGGTAAAATCTTTAGCCACTCTTAGTACAAAACCTAACATTTTTAAACCCTTTTTTGAGATATTTTCAATATGTGGTATGAAGCTAAGTTTGGTGTCGAAAGTAACACCTAAGTCATTAATTTCGGAAACAGATTCAAGAATGAGGTTATTAATTGTGTAATTGAAGAAAAATGGATTTTTTATTTTTAAAAATCTCATAGTTAAGCATTTATTAACATTAAGGTATAGCTTGTTATCGCTACACCACTCAACTAATTTTGACAAGTTTTCAGAGAGAATGTAACAATCATCTAGGCTTCGAATTACTTTAAAAAGTTTCAGATCATCTGCGAATCTGAGTACGTCGATGTTTTTAAAAATATTACAGATGTCGTTAGCAAAAAAGATAAATAATACATATAACAAAACAACAACACAAAAAATAGATGCAGTAGAATAACTTTTAAGTAACTACAATATAAAGGCATAAAATACGCAGATAGACAGATATAAGACAGGAAAACTACTCATATTCATATCAATACAAAAAATCTTGATCTATTAGGCTTTTTTATTTATTTTTTTTGATCGGTGCTGCAACTAGATTCGATTTTTATGTTCATTGGCATCTTATCAAATATGGTAGGGACAAGATAAGTGAATGTCCGTTGCCCGAATTTATTTATAATTTTCGGAATGGACAAACCCTCATTTTTAATAAATCTAGTGCCGTTAGCTTGATTTACTTTTTCTTTGTATATTGAATCCGATAAAAGGTTTTGGCATACAATCTTAAACTATAATATCCCTCGAACAGGTAATATATTAACTGACTCGTATAATAATTTTATGTGTCTTCTTTGTGCATAAATATTTTTATTTGCCAAGATCTTAGTCATAGAGTTTTGAATTGTTTGAATGAAACCTATATTTGTCTTGCGCGAGTTTCCCCAAGACGTTACTCCGTATGCGATAGTAGATTCCGCTAATGACAAATAAATTATTTTTAACGTACTTATGGGCATAAAATTAATTATTAATTAATCGTAATTTGATATGTTTACTATAAATATTATATTGTATACTTGGATTGCAATTTGAATGAAAGATTGAAACCATCGGTTGAAATCAAATGCTGCATTGAGCAAGCTCGTCCAACCATTATTCGAAATAAAAAGATGTTTTGCAGTCATGATCTCAACCTTGGATAACGAATGCGAATAGTCAGATGCTACGTGTTTTCGGTATTATTTTATGGAATGGAAGCATGGACTCTTACTGAAGAACTGATAAGGTGAGTTGAGGTATTGAGATGTGGATCTACAGAAGAATACTCAAAATAATCTGGATGGACAGAGTTACGAGTGTCGATGTTATGGTTCGGATGAATAAAGGAAAAGAAGTTATTAACCCATACATTTCATAAACATTCGTCTCCCATACACCCTGAAGTAGTAAAACGCTCACAGAGCGCAGCGCAAAAGAGATGGCAATACGTGCGTCTCAGTACCCTCCCGACACGGTTAGAGCTCAGTGTGGCGCCAGGGATCTTGGCGCCTAAACGTGTAGTTGCGCAAATACTACACCTAAGGTGTCTGAGGTACGTAGGTTTATGAATAGTATAACAATTTTATTAAGATATACTATGCTACTTTTACGGTATGTTGATGTATGTCAAATAAATTGATCGAGCCTTGGTTACGGCGTCACAGTGAAACACCAACTTTGAGGTGATGCCTAAAACGGAACATCGATGCGATTTTAGACGATACTTTGCCTGATGTACCAACCGATCCTGGAATACAAACCAGGAAGCTATGCAACTTCTGTTGTTACAAAAAAACGTGTGACTAGATTTATCTGCACCTCTTGCAAACTCTCATGTGCATGGAACATTGGGGAAATTTGTGCTTAGAATGCTCTGAATGATCTTAAAAATTGTTTTGTAATGTGTTGATCTCAAATAAACCTTCCTTTTATAAATATAATGTAGTATTATTTATTATTATTCTTATTGTTTAAAAGTTTGGTGCACTTAAAAAAAGGGTGTATCACAAACGTATGTTTATGAACATTGTAACAGTAAATATGGTTTATGAATCTAGGGTTAAAAAAATAAAAATCTGTAAACTTCAATATCTAGGATCTTGCATCTCATAATGCAGGGAAAGATTATCGGAATACGGGGCCCTGGAAAAAGAACTTCGGGGCTGAAAACCTGAGACAGTGGTTTGGCCAGTCTACTGTAGAGCTGTTCCGTAAACAAAGTCCGCATAGCCAACATGATAGCCAACGTCCGTTGGACGTCCAAGGGACAGGGTACGAGAAGAAGAATTGTTACAGTTTCTCAAACAAAAGTTATAAATTGACGGTGAAGACCTTTTTCATTGATAGTATTTTAGTAAACAATATAAAAGCAAAATTTTAATTGCATTACGACTAAAGAAAACAATCGAATTGTGTATATATGAACAGTTGCAACTGTTTAAGATATTTCAAAAGCAAAGATTGTAAACAATTAAATGCAAGCATACAGTGGCATAGCTGGGGGGTTGGGGCGGTCGATGGAAAAAAATTACGAAGGTAGAATATTGTCACAAAATATTTTGCACATGAACACGGTCTGTTATTTATATTTTCGTAGCTTTATGGCTCGGTTGGTCAAGGATTCAGCAAAAAATTTGCTGTATTATTTTTGCTTGGTTGGAGATTTCCCTGAAATATTCCTCGCTTGTCAACTGTGTCATTCTCATTTCTTTCGTACATTGTGATTGACGTGAACTCGGGAAGGAAATTAATACGTATTGGTTGTTGAAAAAGTTGTTATTCTGTTAGTGTTTTTAAAAGTGTTGAAAAACATCTTTCCAAAAAACAAGTGGATTGGATATTTTATTTTTTTTTGTAATAAACGATAACTCATAAACCAAAACCTGAATACAAATATAGCAGAGTCGATCGATAACTGACTGAAGAAATTTATCAATCATCTGAATGTTTTTTTTTTCTCTATATTTCATTGTGTTCGTAAATAAATAATTAAGGAATTAGAATAAATAATAATTAATTTTGAGGATTTCGAATTCTTTTTTTTGGCTAGCTATTAATGTAGGTATGTTTTTATTCCCTCATCTGCCCTGATGATGGACACTGTAACGCTGTCCGAAACGTTGGCTAAAGAAGGAGGTAGCGAAACACGGCATAACACCCCAAAAACAATAACAAAAATAGCTATTAATGTAATTTTTTATGAAGTCGAAATTCGCGTTTTGAATTTCTCAAAGCCAACTTTGGGGGGGAGGGGTGACACCGCGTTTTTTTCTTGGGTTGACACCACGTTATCCGCCCCGGGTGCCACCCATGATATCTACGCCACTGCATGCACGCGTACTGGAAAACTAATTATAGGTGTTTTGATCACGGTTTGTAGAAAATGTATTTAACAATGTTAACTTATATTGGCCTTTATCGAAAAACAACTCATCGGGCCGCTTTCGAAATTTTTAACGGGTGAAGTGGCCATACCAGGATCTACAACTTTTTCAAACCGGGACAGAAACTTGATAGTGGCACCCCCGCTAGAACAATTTTCATCCACTTCCCAAACTACCGAAATATACGTACGATACATACAATAACAAAAATTAACTCTAAAATTAAATAAATTTAAAAAAACTAAATTAATGCATATACGATCTCCACATGCCAAATATACCATCACACCTATAATAAAGTCGCATACATTTGAGTGTATACACAACTCGTCACAGTCTCGCAAATGCGGAAACATTGAACTTGTACAAACGTATGTATATTTGGGGATAACTGTAGACACGCACATGAAATGGGATACTCACATAAGCAACATGTGCAAACGTCTACAAGCTATTGTGGGGCGAATTTACAAAATTAAATGTTTTATGCCCATAAGTACGCTAAAAATAATGTATTTGTCACTAGCGGATCTACTATCAGATACGGAATAACGAGTTGGGGAAACTCGTGCAAGACAAATATGGGTTACATTCAAACAATTCAAAACTCTTTGACTAAGCTCTTGGCAAGCAAAACTGTTTATGCACAAAGAAATACTTAAGTAAAATTATTATGGGTCAGTCAACATATATTACCTGTTCGAGGAATATTATGGTTTAAAATTGTATGCCAAAACCTATTGTCGGATTCAATACAGGTACTAAGAAAAAGTAGATCATGAACATGGCACTAGATTTAGTAAAAATGAGGGTTTGTCCGATCCGAAAATTATAAATAAATACGGGCAACGGACATTCTCTTATCTTGTCCCCACCATATTTAATAAGATGCCAATGAACATAAAAATCGAATACAATTGCACCACCGATATCAAAAAAAAAAAAATTAAAAAATGGCTAATGGATCAAAACTTTTTATATAGATATTGTTTGTAATCTTATGTATAAATATGACTATCAGTAATTTGAGTGTATTATATCTGTCTGTCTGTATATTTTATGCCTTTGTATTGTAGTTATTTAAAAATTATTCTTCTGTATCTATTTTGCTATTGTAGTTTCTTGTTATATTTTGTGCTTTAGTGTTTTATTAATATTGTTAAATTGACCTGCTGACAAACTGCTTCGGCAGTTTAGCGGGTGCTTAAAATGAAGAATAAAAAATAAATACAAGAACCAATACTATAGTTTTCTTTGCTTTATTGGTAAATGATTAGCGTGTTGTTGTTTTGTCTTTTTTTATACTTACCATTTTTTTTACCTGCCCACGCCCTCTTTGTGCCTCCTTAGTTTCTCTGGGTCTTCTACTGCCCTTCTGAAAGTCTTAAACGTCTACAAGGGGGCGTTATCGCCCACGTTGAGAACCTATGACGTACACTATGCACGTTCAAAACCGACTTAGGATACGTTCATAAATTAGGATTTTTTATTTGAGCTCCACACAGGAGGCCCTGAAGAAAATAATTTCCCTCAGGGCCTATGTCATCTTTGGGGACACCGTGTAGAGGTTTTTTAGGAAAGGAAGGATAGAATATTTCTGGGAAGGAAAAAGGTTTAAGGGATGGGTAGGAATCTGGGGTTCAATGTGTCCTGGTCATCCCTCTCCAAGATCTAGACAACGTTCACCCCATGAACGGGCACCCCTGCTAAATAACCAAACGTAGCAAACCACTTAGGAGAGGTGTTGGTTATCCAATAAAGGTTCCCGAGGCGGTGGTACCCATTCCCGCCCCCAAATTGGGCATTTTAAAAGCAAATGATTAAATAGCAACGTGCGCTGAATGCCAGGCGCTTTGTGAACCTTTTTTTTTATTTCTATCAAACATATTGAAAAGTGCGCCCCCTAAAACTGCCGCCCGGAACCGGCGCCCCGGTTTTAATTTTCTTAATTAGAGCCATCTATGATAAAAATGTTAAAAACCACTGTTCAAAACTTTGTTCCAAGACAAAAATTTCAAAGTTTCAAACCAACTGGGGCTCTAGTCTGGATATCGGTTTTAAATGTCACCAATAGATGTCGCCCATAGTCTAAGAACTGAATATTTAGCTAACCGTAGATTTTAGCTAAGCACCGAACCTAATGTTTTTGAGTTTTTACCCACAGAGGGCAATGATAGTTATTTTATAAGCATATCGTTGCTCACACCGCGTATCTCATTTTACACACAGGTTTTCAGGATAAACAGAACCTTTTAGTTTAGCATTAAAAAATTACAATAATTTAATAAATATTTCATTGAAGAAGAAGATAACACTTTTATCTTTTATGGAAACGTTGATGGGAATAACCTTCAAAAGTTATAAAAAGACAGTTTTCTCATAAAAAATTGAATATTCATTAGGACTTTCATAAAGTCAATAGTTCCATATGAATAAATTCGGATACATTTATCCGATACGCTATTCAGGTTACAAACCAATTCTTAGAATGATTGTTTCCAATAAAAAGAGTAGTTGCCTATAATATGGAAAAAAGAACTAGTTGAAGATAATATTAATGATTCTAAATATTTGAAATATGAGATTGACAAATATGACGGTTTGACAGAAGGTGGCAATAGCGAAATTGGAAAACGCGCACGTCCCGGTAAGACGAGAGGTCTGGGTTCGAGTCCCAGTTGCGACCATTGTTTTTTTTCTGTTTTCTGTGTCTTGTTTTCTTTCATATTTTCATTTGGATTATAATTGTTATCTTCTTCTTCAATGATATATTACGTTGATGGGAATAACCTTCAAAAGTCATAAAAAGAGAGTTTTCTCATAAAAAAATTTAATAAATATTTATTTAGGAAATGTTTGAAACTTTCAAAATACCTTGTTTCCACCCTCGCGAAGGTTTCTTGGTTAATACAACCACAACATGACTATACATCTGAAAAGTTTTTAATCATTCCAAAAACTCTTGCGAAACTGTCAAAAATGTCACAATTTTAGAATGACATTTTGCAAAAAAATGTTGTTGAATCAAATTTCAATTTTCGAAACTCTTTTATTTTATTTATTTATTTGAAGTACTCACCTATGGTATCTACAAACCAAAATCGAATACTTTAAATCTAATCAAAAAATATACTTATTTTAAACAAGTACCAAATTTGATTCATTGTTCTTACAATAAACAAAAATGAATTTTTGTAAAAGGAATTTTTTTTTTTAAATAGCAACAATTGGCAAGCCAGCTGTTTCAAAATTTTAATTGAATTTGTTTGTTTGTCATTTGTTTGACTGAATATATATATTGAATGCGGGATAGGAGAGACGGAAGGGAGAGCAATTAGAGGGGGAACGCGTGAGGGGAAGCGGACGTGGAGGGGAAGGAACGAATGAGAAAAGACACGCGGGGAGAAACAACAATTTATTTATTAGTGGCATTGCAACGCTTGCCGGGAACTCGCTAGTTACTAAATAAAACTAATCTACTGCTAATTATAGAAAAGCATACCAACTATTTTATTACCAAACTTTCTATATGTATCTGTCTAGGTCTTGGAGGCGGATGACCAGGACAAACTGAACCTCAGATTCCTACCCACTCCTTAAACCCTTTTCCTTCCCAGAACTCTCCTTCCCTTCCTCTCCTTAAAAAACCCTCCACAGAGCATCCCCAAAGATGACATAGGCCCTGGGGGAAATTATTTTCCTCAGGGCCTTCTGTGTGGAGCTCACGTAAAAAAAAAAAATACAATTATTGGAGATGTCAAAGTCTCACTGGTTTCAGACAGTCGGGAGAAAAGCATGAATAAAAATTTATTTTTAAATTTAATTTAATTTCAATTTCTTTTTTAAGCCAATCATCTTTATGGGAACAATTCCACGGTACACTAAAGTCTTCCCTGTAGTGTCAAAAACTGGCTTATCCTCTGAATTCCTAGCGTTGTCCAAAAGGCTTTTCCAGTCTACAGGAACTCTTCCCTTAAAAACCAATTTTTTTCCTTCAGTTCCGATTGTGCCCTCATCTTTATGGGTTTCTGTAGCCAAATCCAGTATAGATTTGTCGTCCTGGAAGTCGTCTACATTTCGACAAGTTGTCTTTGGATCCTTGTTGAAGTCTGCCTTTAGATAAATGTGCTTGTCGAGAACTGTGTTGTCGTTTTTATAATCAGGTCCCAGCATCCTGATAACTGGGTAGAATTTTATGCCTTCAATTTCAAATTCGCCATTTCCAGTTGGGTGGGATTGCTGAAACAATTTAACTGTATTAATAATTAACCATATTATAGTTTCTCTGCTGGGATAGGCAGAGAGGATGGATTGCCGCACAAAAATCTGCCTTGGCATATACACGTTATCCACTTTTATAATTACATTTTGACGGTTACGGTACCGTAGCTATAATGCTGCAGCTCATTATAGCTCGTTATGCTTCACGGTGTTATTTTATGGCGTATCAAATATGTTAAATTTATAAACGTGTAAGAAATATTTGACTTACGGTGAGCATTCGAATGTTGCTTTCCCCATTATCTCAAAACTTAGTATTTGGATATGTCTGACTAATCAACTGTACGATAAAGGTGATATGGGACAGGACAAGAAATGAGAAAGGAGACATGACAAGACAGGAGATAATAAACAGAAGATAGGACGAGACAGGAGAAAGGTTACAGGATGAGACAGGATACAGGAGATAAGAGGTAGAATCAAAGATATTGAAATATAAGGAGATGTCGCCAATATTTTTCACCAATACTACTGCAGACCTTCAAAAAATCAAATAAATTAACGAATTCTTTCCTTATCCAAACTTATTTAATTTGGGAGGCGGGAATGGGTACCGCCGCCCCGTGAACCTCTTTTGGATAACCTACACCTCTGCCATAGGTCACCCCAACAAGTGGTTCGCTGCGTTTGGTGATCTAGCAGGGGTGCCCGGATTCAAGGGGTGAGGTTTGTCTAGGTCTTGGAGGCGGATGGCCAGGACACACTGAACCCCAGATTCCTACCCACCCCTTAAATCCTTTTCCTTCCCAGAACTCTCCTCTCCTCCTTTTCCTTAAAAAAACTCTCCACACAGCATCCCCAAACATGACATTGGCCCTGAAGAAAATCATTTTCTTCAGGGCCACCTATGTGGAGCTCAGGTAAAAAAAAAACTATATTATTAAACAATACTACTGAACACCTTCGAAAAATCAATTAAATTCCATATCCAAACTAGCACCGTTAGATCCGGCGACAATCAGGCGAACATCATAGCATATCTCCTTATATTTCAATATATTTGGGTAGAATACGGGAGATAAGAGACAAAATAGAGGAGTAGGACGAGACAGGACGAAACAGAAGACAATAAACAGGAGACGAGATAAAAGAAACAGGGGAATGGACGAGACAGGAGACAGGACGAGACAGAAGGCAAGATACAGGCCAAACACCCAACAACAACCCTGCTTAATTTTTGTTATTGTTTTTGGGGTGTTATGCCGTGTTTCGCTACCTCCTTCTTTAGCCAACGTTTCGGACAGCGTTACAGTGTCCATCATCAGGGCAGATGAGTAAATGATATTGGTGAGAGTGTTTACTTATGTGTGTCGAAGCGATACCGTGCTGCCAGCTCCATTTCTCTACGAGCTGGTGTTAGAAAAAATTCAGCATGGTTTTTTTGCGTTTAGCTTTGGTGTAGCCGTCAATTACTGGATACCAAGAACTATTGAGCTTAGCTCCGTCGTCTCTGTTAATATTGATGGGGTTTTTATGGATTTCAATTGCCTCCGTAATTAGGCGTGCTCTGTAAGTTTTGGGTCTTCCCAGGACTTCAGGAACAAATCCAAAGTAATGGCCGGTTTCGATTAAGTGCTCGGCGATTGCCGATTTGTCAGGGTGGCCAAGTTTACAAGCACGAAAGTGTTCCGAAATCCTTTTGGAGATCGTCCGCTCTGTCTGGCCTACATACACCTTGTCACATCCAGAACAGCTGAGTTTATATACTCCATCTGTTTCCAGAGGAAACTTAGTCTTTGCCGACCTCAGTAGGTCTTGGATTTTTGTCGTGGTTCCGAAGACCGTCTTGATGTTCTCTTTTCTCAACAGCCTGGCAATTCTGTCTGTTACATTATGGACGTAAGGCAGGAAAGCGCAGCCTTTTGACTCTTGTTCACCCCTGTCTTCGTGTCGTGCTGATTTGGCTCTTATGATTTGCCTTGTCTGCCTTGCTGGGTAGCCGTTACGCTCCAGTGCATCGGTGAGTTTGGTCAGTTCTAATCCGAGTTTTGGCTCCTCACATATTCTGGTCGCTCGGGTTACCAAAGTATGGATGAGACCTCTCTTCTGAGCGGGGTGATGATGCGAATCAGCGTGGAGATACCTATTTGTATGTGTTGGTTTCCTATAAACTGTGTGTCCTAGGCTACCATCCTCTTTTCGCATCACCTCCACATCCAGAAAAGGCAGGACTTTTTGGTTATTTTCCAGCTCCATCGTGAATTTAATTTTGCTGTGTAGTGAGTTGAGATGGTCCAGGAATTCGTTCAGTTTCTCTGTTCCGTGAGGCCAGATGGCGAAGACATCATCGACATAGCGCCACCATACTTTAGGAACAGCCGAAGCTGTGTCGAGTGCCACTTCTTCAAACTTCTCCATAAAAAAGTTGGCTAGAACTGGCGACAATGGACTGCCCATCGCAACTCCCTCCACTTGCTCGAAAAGTTCACCCTGAAAAGCAAAATAACCTGTTTTGAGGCAGTGTTCAAAAAGTTTGCAAATGTCATCCTCATAAATCTCCCTGAGCAAAGTCATGGAGTCTTCTAGAGGAACATTTGTAAAAAGAGACACTACATCAAAACTGACAAGGATATCTCTTTCATCAGTCTTTACCTTCTTGAGCTTACTGATTAGATCTGTGGAATCCTTAATCCAAGATTCAGTTTTCCCAGTTTGCATCTGCAACAATCTCGATAGGTATTGGGAAAGTTTGTACGTCGGTGCACCAATAGCACTGACAATCGGTCGCATTGGGATATCCTTTTTGTGGATTTTCGGAAGACCGTATAGGGCAGGAGTTCGTGAGGCTTTTACGAAAAGCCCAGATCGATCCTCTTTCCTAATACTGGAAGCTTTAACTAGTTCCCTTGTCTTCAGGTCAATCTTGTTGGTGGGGTTGTTTTTTATTTTCTTATAGGTGCCGGCATCGCACAGGAGGTCTTCCATCTTTTTGATGTAGTCTACAGTATTAATCACGACAGTGGCATTGCCTTTGTCGGCTGGCAGAACCAAGATTTCCTCATTGGCGCGCAATTCTTTTAGGGCCGCAAACTCTCCTTTTGTGATGTTTGGGCGGGGTATTTCTGCCCTTTTCAAAATATGGCAAGTCTCTTGACGTATGTCCTCTGCTTGCGTCTCTGTCATTTTGTGGACTTTCATCATTGTATGTAATGCCGTCTCTACACCACATACGATAGATTCTATAGGTATCTTTTTAGGGGCAACTGCATAATTCATCCCCTTTGCAAGCACAGAAGTCGCATTTGGGCTCAACTCAAGGTTCGAAATATTAATCACAACTTTATTCTGATCGAGTTGTTTTCGATCACCTTTTTTGTCTCGGTTGAGTCTCTCAAACTTTTGCTTTTGTCTAGCATCTGTTGACTGCTTGCATCTTAGTGCTTGATGGTAAGTCATGCTGTCAACCTTCTTCCAATCTTCATATTTAAGGGTCGCACTCAGGTGTAAGTGTAAATCAAAAAGGCAACGAGATATTCCATCCAGCTCGCCACGCACATTGTGGATTCTTTCCCTTAGTAGCGCTGCTTCCGCTCTTTGGAATACCCGGTCGGCTTTCCGGGATGTAATGTGTCTTTTTATGCGGATGTGTACTGGTACAATCGATTCCTCCTTACATCTCTTGAGGAAAGCCAGGTTGCCCAATAAATGGTTCCTTCGCTTCCTCAGATTCTCCAACCGTCGTACCTTTGTATGAACTTCCTCCCCATAGAGGTTCGTCAGGTATGTTTTTAGGTTTTCACGGCCAAAAAGTATTTTTGTTATTGTTTTTGGGGTGTTATGCCGTGTTTCGCATAACACCCCAAAAACAATAACAAAAATACTTTTTGGCCGTGAAAACCTAAAAACATACCTAACCCTGCTTAACTTTTTAAAAAGAACTAGGCTGACAGTTCAAGGGAACGGGTTAAAATAATATACTTGAGAAAATATAATGAGCCTATGACCTGAGATCTTACAGTAGCCATGTCCAAATGGCCACACCATGTCCAAATCAATAACAAAAATATATTTATTATTTTAACTTTATGAGTAAAACCTCAAACTGTAATATTTAATTAAATGAAGACATTATGAGCGAAACTCAATCGAAAATCTGGAAACAGAAAAATCAGAAAAAGATATTGGCACCTCTGGGACTCGAACCCAGGACCTCCCTACTTTCCGGGTTGGGCGCTCTTATCCACTGAGCTAAGGTGTCGATATCCAATTCGGTCACTTTTAACTGTACCATACTTCGACTAAGAACCACCCATATTATCTTCATTTTTCTTAACGCATATTTTAATTGGCTGCCATCTTTATGAATGATTGCAAGATTTATCCAGACACCATCTAGATTGCATTTAGTTCGAGTTGAATCTTGCAATCATCCCAACCCGGAAAGTAGGGAGGTCCTGGGTTCGAGTCCCAGAGGTGCCAATATCTTTTTCTGATTTTTCTGTTTCCAGATTTTCGATTGAGTTTCGCTCATAATGTCTTCATTTAATTAAACAAAAATATAATTTTAAAATACTCACCACTAGGTACAAAAATGTGACCACCACAAAAAACAATTTCCCAAGCATTTCTACCTTTGTCACTTATTTTCTTACTTTGTATAATGAATGATATTCGGATACAATGACTTATGGAAATGCGGTTAAGCACCAGATTAATGAGATTACACAGACTTCTCAAAAATACAAAATGTTCAATGATGTTACCAAATTATAAAATACTTGATTTCACTAATAAAATGACGAAATATCTGTGTAAATAAAATCAGCCAACGTCATCTTAACCCAGCACTGGCATCATATTTATAAAGACAAAACTCTTTCATTCTTGGAATATGAATTTTTTTACAACAATATTTCCTGCAAAAATGTTACACGCATCAATATTTCTCTCTTTATTTAAGGGTTTCACGGTTTCAAAAAATCATTTTTTTTATTATTGTCTTATTAGGTTCTACAACATCTCTAAAACATTGTCCTAAATTTTCAAGACGATCCGAGAAATAGTTTGGGAGATACAGCCTTGGGAAGTTGCGCGGTCAAGGCAAAATAATAATGAAAGCTTGAACCAGTTAATCTGGAAAGTTACTCCAAAAATACTTCTTGCTGGTTCAAAGGTCGTTGATATTGCTGCATTAGTTGCTGCTTGCACTTTTAATGAAGGAACATCAGCTCCATCAACTTTATGACCCTGGAATCGACGATTCAATGTAAGTTAAAAATAAAAATAAAATTTCAAGTTTTATTGTCACTCAAAACTTTAAGCACATTTTTCTCGAAACTGTGTTTTCAAGGTCGGTTGTCAAGATTTTTCGAGAACTACTCAACCGATTTTGATGAAATTTTACATAGGTCTTTGAAATACAATACGTTAGGACTTGGACGAAGGATTGATTTTTTCTTCAATTACAACTATTTAAAAAAATAAAAATGTTTTAGAGCAAATTTCACCAAAATGTGCATTTTTTTGTAAAAAGGCTTACCAAAAATCCAATTTTCACTTTTTTTTTTAACCCTTCGTCCAAGTTCTAGTTTATGGTCTAAACTAAAACACATATTTTTGTTTTTTACTTCAAATGATCCTGCCGTGAGTTCTGCTGTCAACGCGGACGCACCTTTTTTCCGAAGGGTCGCCGGAAATGACGTCGCAATGGCGGAGTTTTAAATATTTTCCTTCGAAAATTTCAAATTTTTTTTGTCGAATGTGAATGTTTAATAAAATAAAAAGTTTGAATAAAATATTTTATTTTTTGTATGGAAAAAAAATTGTTGAAAATAGGCCGATTTTCCCTCGATTAAACCCATCTAACCCCTTAATGATAGCTTTTACCTGCGGCTAAGCTCACGTGATATTAGGGGGAAATTACTGTGGCGCTTGCACTTATCAATTTTCCACCCCTCCCCTCCCCCACTCCTCCCTCAACCCCCTTCCCCCTACCCCCCTGCATTCCATACATCCAGTTTTCAAACAGCTCCCGTGCCACCTAAATTTCATAATGCCAGAGCTCACCAGTAGTAAAAAAAAGAATTATCCAATTTGGCACAGTTGTTCGGAAGTTATGCGCGTACAAACATTTCGGAGATTCATTTTTATTTATCTGTGGATAGATAGATATTAACTACGATTTCCCGCAAATATATCAACATCGTTTCCACGGCAACAATTTGGTTTTGTCAAAAATCGAAAGCGAATTATTGCTTACGTCAGTTAGCTTTTGTCAGCGACAGAAAATATATTAATATTTATAATTTCATTACGCCAGAGCTTAACATTATATACAGCCTATTGTACTCGTATATAATTTAGCTTTCTGTTAGTGAAAGAATTATTAAAATCCTTTTATTGTTTTATGCGTGAAAACGTAACAAACAAACATACGCAATTACGCATTTTTAATATTAGCATAGATAAAACCACCGCGCCGCCCGCCACAGAACTTTGCATAAATAGAAAGAGACACAAGAAGAACTTTTCTTGTGTCTAAAATATAGATTTTATTTTGCTGTTTTCATAAAATCATGAAGAAGTAAAAAGGGTATATTCATTTTGGTTTTAATTTATAGATTACAAAAAGTAAAAAACAGAAAAATGTGACCTACTTTTAAACATTCAATTCAATTCATTGCAGGTTTTTGCCGCTAGGCCCTATAGCGGCTTTTGCTTCGGCCTCGCCCCGTTAGTGTCGGTGACCATTTTATAAATCCGATAGGCACTGAGGCCAAAAATAGCCTGTTCCTCGGATCCACTGTGATCCAGTGATAGCTAGTCACCGGGGGAAAGTAACTGGGAAAGGCAATAACGTCATATGTAGATAATATAAAGCCGCGTGGTACTATTATTCACAACTAAGTATTATCGTCAATCTTTCCACATCCGGAGAGATATTCAAACTTTAAAAATCGTAGTACAGTAAAGTAAAATCTCAGACACTTTCTCGTACTGCCTGCTAACGGAGCGCCATCCTTTGACGAATTCTTGAATTCAAAACCGAATTACAATAGTAGCTTTGTTTGAAAAGTCACATACACAGGTATTTATATGGTGCTGCGGGTACGTCGCGGCGGCAGACATGCATTCAAAGCCGGTTTCTTAAATTCAACCATGCAGCCGCATGCCTATTAATACTGGTTGACGATGATGATTATGCTAGCATTGATTATTATTATTATGTAGGTACGTTATTATAGCCCGTTTATAACTGTATTCCGTGCACTTGAGCACATCTACTTCTTCTGAGAAAGCATTGCCAACTGCATGCAATCTATAAGCAAGTATGGGCATCACTTACATTCATTTTTACGTGTGGCATCACCGTCACCTCTCCGAAAAATATCTCGGCACCGCTCCGAGAATGACCGTGCAAATTATTCCGTTCCTAGCTCTCGATCCAACCTCCCGTTTGCGTTTTGTACCTCTCTACCCGTTTCATACGTGAACACTAATTGTGTAAATTATTAAAATCTTAAATAAATGTTAAATCACTCAAATAAGAGTACAGTGTTATCAATCATCATCCAGTATAATCATTGAACCCAGGATCGCGGCCTGAAAGTACCGCGACCCCCAGGAGCCCGACTATTCCTCATGGTTGAGTATTAATATACGCTCGTCTGATGAGAAGACGGAGCACAGGTCAAACATCCTCCACCAGCTCCTCAGCCTCTGGAACCAATTCTTTCAACCTTGGTAATCCCGACGCTCAAAAACTACTTTCAACACAAGTATCCAAATGACTCAGTCCTGATATTGTTGCTGCAATTAAATATATTTTTAGTTGTAGAAGGTTAAAAAAGGGCTATCCGTAATACTGTTAATAATTTCAAAAATTAAAATCATATCGAAAATATGTATACCCACTGGAGCGACTAAGGTCAAAATATGAACTGCTTTTATTTTTCTGCGATTGACAGCGGTCCAGAATTGGACCACTTTTTTTACGATTTTATAAAAAAAAATATATAAATCCTACAAAGGTGTGATAATCAACAAAAGATAGGTGACTTTATTGGCTGCATAGAACTATAATCAGTTTGTATGTCCCCGTATTAAAGTTCTGAGGCACGATTTTTTTTAAAGTTGCCGGAAAATATTCTAAAAAATCACGAGCAATCCGAGGAAATAATTTTAATTGCGCTGTCGGTCGAGTGGAGTGTTAATATTGATTTGACAAAGCATATTATCAAATATTTGTTTTCAACAAAACATGGTGATATTGATTCAGCTTTTTAAGAAATACCAGTGACATGCATCGCTTTGATGGGATTATTTTTTTGATAATTATCATTAGTTTTTATAGGGATACCCTTGTAAATTATTCATTGGACGTAAAAACTTAAACTTTTTTTTCACTTAACCCATTGGGTGTACAACTAAGGTACTTAACCACAAACCCCGGCTCGCCGACAGGCTAGAGTAGTTCCGCCAATAAACGGAAAACAAGCTTAACTGACATCTTTGAATAAATTTTTAAGAAGGGGGTAGGTTTTAAAACTTTTGCATTTTTTTCTGAATGCACAACATGTCGAGAGTATTGTGTCAAAATTTCATGTAAATCGGAGCAAAACTAACGAAGATACAGCGTTTCAAGCGACCGGCCCTCTTGCTCGATTCGAGTATATTTCGAATATAAAAAAACTTTAAATCGATTTTCTCGCGAACAACATTTTTGAAGTTCGTGAACATCACAACTCAAAATCAACTTGACCGTTCCTTTTGAAATGTTGTACACTATTTCTGCCCATAAATCAAAAGAGGCAGTTTTTTACCATTTTTTTCCAATTTATAATAACAAATTCACCGAATTTTTTTAGCAAAAATCGCATTTTTCACTTCAAAATGATGCCAAAACTAAAATAATCGAAAAAATACTGTCTCTGACTACCTAAAAAAACATTCCGGTATCGAGTTATGGAGTTCATCGCAAAATCTAACCCCCCCCCCCCCCCCCCCCCCCCCAACTCCACCCCCCCCACAGAATTTTTCCCTGATATTTATGTTTGAAGCAGCCGAGTGGTTCTAGGATTGGTGATGGCCAAGCAATGGCGAGTGGTTCTAGGATTGTGGCAGTGACGGCCTTGACGGCCTCCGTGGTCCCGAGGCAAGACTCTCGACTCATAATCCGAAGGTCGCGGGTTCAAACCCGGCGTGCGCAAATAAATTTTATTTGATTAATTTGTGTTATTTCACAATTTATTCATTTAAAATAATATATAGTATATTTGCGGCACGTTCCAGAGTGGAAGATACTACCAGTATCGCCCTGGTGTAAGACCACCATTCAGAATTGAAACGTTGCTTGAAATGGCTTTAGCCGTGTTTAGTGACCAGATCTGAATAGCCAGGTACTTCCCCGCCTTCCTCTTCCCTATCTCCTTCCCCTCCCCACTACCTTCAGCCTCACAACATACCCCCATTGGGGATGCCATAGTCTCACTGGCTCCAGACGGGAGCTGTTGGGACTCTTGGACTCTTTTTTTACAGTTAATAAACTGTAAAAAAAAAAAAAAAAGTGGCCCTTTACGTCCCTGATTGCTTTGATTCGTCCTTAATTTACTATCATAACCACTGTAATGAATCCCCCCCCCCTTACTACTAATAATAAAAGCTACTCGTCATAGCTGTATACGCGCGAAGAGAAGTAGTATAATTAATCAAATGTAATCAACCCTGTAACGTTGTGTGGTTTTTTGTTTTAACAGTTTGAAGTAGTTAATAGTGTACCTATGTTCACGTATAAAAAAAGTTATCAATATTAGAGTAACGCATATTATGTTTTTTTGTAACTTTATGAAGAAAAATGTGAAAAAAAAATTACCTTCTTATTTACCCATATTTTTTTTGTTTTTACCTAAAACCAATATGTAAACAAATTTTTAAAAGTTAATTTATTTGAATATACGGTTTAAAAGTTGCATTAGATTTAGTACACTAATGTAGAGTTTCAATTTTTGATACAAAAATAATACAGTGTTGAAGGCCAATTTTTTAGCTCAATAATTCTGCGGCCAATGGGTTAAATAAATTATAGGAGTCGCTAACATTGGTCAAAATTTTGAAAACACGCGATGCTTCTGCATTGATATCGTAGTTAATATCTATATACATAAACAAAAATGAATATCCGAAATGTTTGCACGCGCATAACTTCCAAACGACTGCACCAAATTGGATATTTCTTTTTTTAAGTTAAACTACTGGTGAGCTCTGGCTTTATGAAATTTGTAATATCTGGGACGCGAGCTGTTAAAAACTGAATGTACCGGGACTGAGTGAATGGAATGCGGGAGGGGGAGGGGAACTCGGGTATGGGGTCCGCGGGACGGGTGAAGGTGGGGAGTGTAGTGGGGAGAGGGAAGGTGGAGAAGGCGGAGTGGGAACACGAGAGAGGAAGAGGATGCGGGAGAGGAAGGGGAGGTGGAAGGAAAACGGGACGAATGGGAAAGAACACGCAGGGAGAAACAATTTCTTTATTAAATGGCATAACGCACGCCGGGTACCAGCTGTAACCGGGTGTAAGAATTCAGAATTGAAACGTTGCTTGAAATGGCTTTAGCCGTGTTTAGTGACCAGATCTGAAAAGCCAGGTACTTCCCCACCTTTTTCTTCCCTATCTCCTCCCATTATCTTCAGCCTCACAACATACCCCAATTGAGGATGCCATTGTCTCACTGGCTCTAAATGGGAGCAGTTGCGACTCATTTATCGAAAATTTTCCACAATCATGGATCGAATGTATTGTCCAAATTCTTATATCTGGTTATGCGCCTATCTACTGATTGTGAAAAGTGAAAATTCTCAGAAATTCTTAATGAAACATGCGCAGGTACAGATAACACAGCCACTTATCTCAAAATCGATCTAAATATTATTTATATCCCAGACTTACCTTTAGATTCGCTCTAGTCACTTACAGACCTCACGCTGATCCCCCTAATTAAGAACAGGTCAGTGGCAGAGTGGCAAAGATCTTTGGCTCTAGGATTCACACCCAGCGAGAACTTGGAAAATTATTAGTTCATCAAACCAAAACGTCTCTCTACTTATAGCTGTGATTTCCCCACGCAAAAAGTGACTTACTTAGATTACAAAATTAACTGAACTATCAGTACAAAATATACTTAATCAGTGATAGGAATTCCTGTGACAGTTCTGTGACATTGCTTGAAATTATTTGAGGTGAGTTTATTCTTAGTATTATATTTATCATTTGTCTCCTAATACTTGGTTACATTGAGCGAGTTTACTAGCAGATAGTGAATTCGCCGGCTAGTAGCTTGTAAATCATATTAACTAGCTAACTCTCATAATTTACACTGAACAAGCTTACTAGCAGATAGTGAAGTAGCCGGCTAGTAGCTTGTAAACTCATTCAAAATAATTGAGGCTTTATGGATATAAATACATCATATTTTATTTGGGGACATAAATATAAATATTTCACCTTATAAATTACGTCACACGAAATTCATGTTTTTTTACCCCCGTCTCCGACCCTGTCACACATCGTCACGTTTGCGACACCGCTTCCCACCTAGCGTGACGTCACATATTTTGCAATTTTACATTTTTTGTTTACATTTATTTTAGCGTTTTAATAATTTAGATTTTTGCATGTGACGTCACAGAGCTGATGACCCCCCCATACCCCTAGGGGGTCATCCATAAATTACGTCACACCTTAAGGGGGGGAGGGGAGTGGAGAAGTGTGACATTGTGTGACAAGGGGTATGGGGGGGTCATCAGCTCTGTGACGTCACATGTAAAAATCTAAATTATTAACATGCAAAAAATTTTTAGATATATAATTGCTAAATATGTGATTTCAAAATTTGTGAAAATATGATACTTAAGATACCTTCCACGAGATTTTTGCTCTATTTTAAACGAGTCATGTTTTATTAAGCATTTTCCCAATTTTCGCATCAATTTTGTCATTGAAAATATTAGCGCGCTCTGTCCAACATTCGTAATTACATATCTCTCCATCTTCTTCTTTTTGGGCCGGGAAGCGTTGCCTTAAGCGAAAATTGAGACGAAAATTGTGAAAATGATTAATAAAACATGTCTCGTTTAAAATAGAGCAAAAATCTCGTGGAAGGTATCTTAAGTATCATATTTTCACAAATTTTGAAATCACATATTTAGCAATTATATATCTAAAAATTTTTTGCGTGTTAATAATTTAGATTTTTACATGTGACGTCACAGAGCTGATGACCCCCCCATACCTATATAGAAGGTATCTTAAGTAGCATTTAAAGAAACATTGTGATTTTTTTCACAAATATAACTTGTAAATTAATAGAAACAGAATTGTTTTAAATAATTTTCGGAGCATACTTTGCGATTTTTTTCTATCGAGGGAATTTCATATAATTTGCGTTTTGGCGTGGAACGTATCTAGCTATTATCTTCAAAAATAACATATATTTTTTTAAGAGCTTAAGAACTTAAACTTAACTAAATGTTTAAGGGAGGTATGTAGTAAATCGGTAGAAATTCGGGTAGCGGCGGCTTAAGGGGAAATTTTTTTAAACTCTAGTTGAAGAAAACATTTTAATTTTTTTTTTTTGACAAAATTAGTGTTTCATAAAACTTGCATTATATCTATGTTACGTTAAGACTGTTATGTTAAAAATTATTTCAAATTAAAGTACATACCTGAAGCTTTAAAATATCCATGTTGAAAACTTTTTGATTTTTAAATGGGGAAAGCAGGACGAGCGTAGCTATTCCGTCAACGAATCAGGCGCAACTGAACAATATTTGCAGCGCGATACATATCTCAACTTTAGGCGTGTTTAGTTCTGAAACAGTTTTAAAATAAAAACTTAATCCATATTCCTCTATTCCTTCCATCATGTAATCCATTCTCTTCCTCCTTTCCTCAAAGTCTCCACCAGGAAAAGAAGAAGATGTGCTTACCTACATGTTGAACAATATTGCCACCCAAGTGTGCATTACCCACTTGTAATAGTTGCATTTCGAAAGTGATATGGGTCACAAGTAGCTCTCGTCAAAATATCGCAAATAATCGCAGTTTCGTTTCTTTTTATAAAATAATAGTGTCGTGCTTAAAACCTGTGTTGTGCAATATATTGTGAAACCAGAAACGACCCTGAGCAGCCTTCAGAAGCCGTCAAAAGGTAGGGGACTTCCTATCAAACCGATTCTCCTTCGATCTTGCTTCAAAACACGATACATGCTCTCTTCGTCTACAAAAAGGATTTAAAGTCCACACTCTCGTGTCGTGGCATTCGGCTGCGACAAGGCGCAAGGCGCAATTACGGATCATTGTGAACTGGTTATTCGAGAACGTTTCAAAAATACTTTTCATTATTTTAAAGACAATGCTTTTACCTATTTTTGGCGCCGTAGTTTCCTTTGGCCTTTCTTGTGTGCAGGGGTAGGCAGAAAGAACGAACCGCCAAACAACTCGGTCTTGGCACACACTCTTTATTTCAAATTTAAAGTTTAATTTTGGTGAAAGAGATGCTTAGCGCACTTGTCGAAGTCGTGGAGTCGTCTGGTATATTATTGCATCATTTTGTTATTATTATTTCAGAAGATTCACAACACGCATATTTCCAACAATGGACGTAGACCATGGACTGCTGTTGGAGCATTCGAAGGAACTCTTGATAAATTCCCTTTTGGAATCCTCGGCGAAGCACCCGTTAAACATCCTGGACACAGACCCTCACCCCAGCGACCTCACCCTGGTGCTGATTGCAGCCGCTGTTTACACTGAGAAGAAGCCGCGAGAGACCGACCAAGCATACGGGGAGAGACTTCTTCTGCCCGAGGGTTGGCGGCTGCTGACGACTGCTTCCAATCCAGACTTACTTAACAAGTACTTCGGAGCTGCCTTCATTAACACCGGTTTTCAACAAGTGATTGTGGCCCATCGCGGCACCATTCCAACCAAGGTAGGATCGCTTTACACAGACGTGAAGGGAATACTCTTTAATGGCTACACGAGTTGCATGAATTCCTCAGTTACTTTTGTGGACTATATTAATCATATCATACAAATTGTTAACACAAGTTTAGAAAATTTTAAAAGGCGTTACAATCTTACCATCACAGGACACTCCCTCGGGGGCTGGCTTGCACAGGTGTCGACATTTACAGTTAAGTACTTGAAAATATCTGATGGGGCGCTAATCAAGATCACCAGCGGTGGAGTTCACGCCAAAACCGTGGTGTTCGACAGCCCCGGGGCAAAGAGCATGTTACACAAACTTCAGGATAAACATTACACCAGATATGGGGCAGATTTTTTAGACAGGTTGAACAAATTGGACATTAAGGTTTACGTTTCGGCACCAAACCGTATTAATACTTGTGGAGCGCATCTCCGAACAGTTTATCGTATTCTAATTGATTTATCTAAATACGATGGCGTTTATATGGAAACTGCTTTATATAATGAGAAGACTCACGCATTCGGTAATTTCGTGGGAGCTTTTAAAGAAAATTCACCAAATGTAAGGGAAGTTTTGGACTGGGCTAAGGACAGCGATGAATATAAAGCTCTTTTTAAGGATCGAACATTGAACCAAGCCAATAATTTCCATTTAGATTCAGAAAAAAATAAAATAAACGAGTACTTTGAAGAAATAAAAAAACGGTATCAGGTGGTTCCTTCCGAACCTCAAATTAACTTCACAATTAATTTAAACGCTTTTTCTGAGGATGAAATAAAAATTCTTGATTATTTGCTGATTATTCAAAGGCAAACCGATTTTACGATCTTAAATGACTTTCTTTTAAAGGAAAAGCTTGAATTTAAAAACGATAAATTATTTGCTGACTTTAAAATCAATCACAACACTGGAACAATTAGCTGTAAATCTGATAAATTGTTGGTAGAACTTAAAAATCGTGTAAAGCAATTGATGCGGTGGAAAGGGCTAGAGTTTTCCAAGGCAGTCGAGGAACAGAGCAGAACTACAGACTTGATATACCGCGATGAGGGTCGGACCTATTTAAATTCCATCCAAAAGACTAGCTTAAATTTCACAGATTCCATCGGCCTCCGCGAATTTTTGCTTTCGCCCACCGATCGAGTTCTGTGGATAGTAACACAAGATGGTACATTTGAAATGACGCGACTTCATAACATTGTATTTAACCAAATTAAAACATGTGTCAACATATCAGATCCAATTCATAAATACATAACTGAAGGGCATTTTACTTTCTTAGATTGGCCGCGACTACAAACACTTCATAATATTTACGGTTCACCTGTAGACCAAAATGACCTGTTGATAGTTGATGATAGTTCTTCCCCAATTATAAGCTCTGATCTTCAAACTTTTTTAAATAATTACAAGCAATCCTCCTCTCACAATTTGAAAAAACTCGTTTTTATCTCGTCACACCCAATAGACAAGATCATCTCTTTTGAAAACGTTAAAATATTTAATGCCGATCGCAAAATGAATCTCATTGACTTATCCGTCGAGTCGCAAGAAATTATATTTAGAAGAAAAATGTTATCTTTTAATGGAAATGGAGGGCATAGCTTCCAAGAATTTTTTGGAGATTCTCTTCATGAATTTAATCAATTCATAAGTTGGAGTTGCTTAAAAAGCATTATGACTAATGAAGAGTATGTTATTATTTTAAACGACTCCCGCCCAACCATAAGTGATCTTCAAATGCCATTTATTAAAACAAATATTAGAACTAGCAAGGAATGTGTCTTAAATTGTGTAGATAAACCTAACACCCTGGCGGTGATCCGCGGATTAAACCGCAGGGATCTGGAGCCAGGGGCCGACTGGGAGCTGCTCGAGGGGATGGACATCGTTCTCATCGAGGAAGATGCACAACTCTCCTTTAGAGATGTCTGTATGAAAAACCATGATAAATTAATTTACTTGTTTGATGTGTTGGGCAAGAACGTGTACTGCAAAGAAATGTTTAATAGAGGATTTTATTTAGACAGGAAGTTTTTCCATCTAGCATCTATTGACGTACAAAAGTTCGCAGAAATTAATCTTTCTGGTGACCTCTTCGTTATTTGCAGTGAGGAAGATAAGTCTTCTTTCTTAAGATTGATAGATAATTTTACAAGAAGAGAAGCATTAACAGAAAACATACGTATTGCAGCTACAAAAGAAGTGGAAGAATATATTATTCAGAAATATTTTGATAAAAGCATTCATTTTATGAAGATAGGTAAAAGGCATAAAAGTGTTAGAAGTTGTGAAAAATATGACAGCGATGAAGGCAATGATAGTGACGAAAGATATGAAAGAGATGAAAGTTATGAACTCAAGTGGCGATATTCCCGCCGGTCTGTGGCCAGTCTATTTCCTTGTATGTCTAGGGACTCCTGTGAGCCTATGACCGAAACAGCTTTGAGCAAATCAGAACGAAACCTGGTAATCATGATAGACGAGCCGGGGATGGGGAAAACAACTTCCCTGGCAAGGTTGTCAAGACTCGTGGAATCACCATGGGTCATTTACATAGAATTGAAAAACTTTCAAGTACATGTAGAAAAATTACCAGAGGTGCTGACTGTTCAAAGCGTGGCAAGTTTTTTATTGAGCGAGGGTTGCACTGAAACTGACAGCAGCCCAGTTCACGGATTGTTAGAGTATTTGCTTCAAAGTAAGACACATTCCAAGCAGGTTGTATTGATGTTTGATGGTTTTGATGAGCTGGATGATTACGTTCTAAGGAAAGAGAGTTCTAAAGGTAAACTTGTCCGACTATTTGCGTTTTTGCAAGACAGTCCGGCGATTCAAACAATTATAACCGCTAGAAACTATTTGAAGGAATCATTAGAAGAGCAATTAAGACAAACTTCTACGTGTTTTGTCAGGATAACTGAACAAGAGCAACTACATTATTTACTTGTGTTTTGGCGTTCCTGCCTCTCCCTCGAGCTGGGAGATTACGGAGAGGAAGAGGAGGGACGACTCGAGGAATATGCCGGAGAGGTGCTACGACAAGCAAAGGAAGTACTGGGGCCAGACATGGACCGCTTCATGGGGGTTCCCCTGCAACTGAGGATGCTGGCCGAAGTCTTCAGACCTCAAAGCGATCAGTTACTCCAATCTCCAGAAGTCAAGATAGTCAGTGCATCAAATCTCTACAAAAAGTTTATTACATTAAAATATGAAATATACTTTAACGACAAAACAATGCTAGGAGCAGTGACTGACAATTTTATAAAAAAACAATTTGTTGACATAACAACCGCAATTCACAGTAAGCTTGCTTTCAGAACATTCTTTCCTGTTTTTTATGATGAGAATTTTGACCCCATTGAAGACGAGTGGCTTGATAACTTAAACAGAATTGGATTGGTACAAACAAAAGGAAACGGTGAATTCCAATTTATTCACCGTACTTACGCAGAGTATTGCTGTGCGCAAATGGTCATCAATTTGCTCAACCAACCTAAAAGCTTTTCCAGGTATCATCTGTTCAAAAAAATACTTATACCGCAAATACTGCTTCACCCGGACAGCAAGATCATAAGGTTGTTTATGAATGTGCAATTAAACGAAACAGCTATGTCAAAGAACTCACTTGAACTAAACGCCAAATGCATTTGTCAACTTTGGCTTGAAGACAGTGCCTTGTTTAGGAATCAGGAGCACCAAACACCTCTGCACATTGCTGTCAAAGAAAAGAACGAAAACATTGTTGCATTTCTATTTAGTGGATTAAATATAGAAAGCACACAAAAAGAGTTTGTGTCTTTCATTACGCAATACGACCATGATAACAATACAGCAATGAATCTGGTAGATATTCCTATTCCACATGATCTTGGTGAAGATGACTCAGTATTGGACAATACAATGATTAAAATTTTACAATGTATCAAAACATGTTCTGATGATATCAAGGAACGGGTCATTTTTGCAAGTTTATTTAATCGGCATATCTCCGAATATGACACAACCGAGGAAATGTTCTATTGTGCATGTTTATTTAACCGAAATTCTTATGATGATGATGAGTCTATCTTTCGTGAGAGTTCATTTCATCAATATTTGTTTTCAATGTATTCTCTAGACACGAAAAAACTCATTTTTATCAATTCATTTTATCGAGACGTTAGAAAATATATAAGTTGTATTTCAAAAATATTTGACAGAGTAAAAGAAGTTGAATTAGTAGTTAAACCGTTTGCAAAGGCTATTGAAAATTCAAATGTTGAACTCGTTAAAGATATATTATCAAAACAATTAAAACATAATGTTGAACGTTACTGTTTGTTTTTAATGAAACACAGAGGAGGTAACTGGCAAACTGGCCTTCACATTGCTGTAGAGAATGGTAACCTCGATATGGTGAAATTACTTGCTAAACAAACTAATGTTCCCTTTTCTATTTTGATGGAACAGTGGAATGGGTGGAAGGAAATTCCCTTGCATACGGCTTCTGAGAATGGTCAACTAAATATTGTGAAGTACTTATTGGAGCATTGCGCAGATATTGACGGCTGTGTTGAAGGAGGTCCATCTGCTTTGATATATGCGGCTATCAGAGGACAGTTATTAATTGTAAAGTATCTCGTTGAAAGCGGTGCGAACACTAACGCTACAGGTTTTTCTGGCAGGACTGCATTGAAATGGGCCGCACAAAATGGACATCTTCCGGTAGTAGAATATCTCCTGCAGCAGGACGTCGGTGGGAGAAAGGCCGCACTAATTAGGGCATCACAGCAGAAGAAGTGGGATGTGGTGTGGTTGCTGCTGGAGAGGGGAGTGGATGTTAACGCGGATGACAGTAAAACTCTTAGTTGGGCTATACAGGAGAATGAATGGTCTATAGTTAAGGTTTTAGTAGATAAAGGAGCATCCATTAAGGAAAGTCAAATATTACACAATTCATACAAATTTAAAGAAGAATATCCATATTATGAATTTAAAAAAGAATAATTCAGATGATTCCGCTTAATTGGTATACAGGTTATTTGGGCCAAAACCAAAGAAACGGAAACCAATTAAAGAAACTTATACTAAATTTACTCGATTATCTGGGACACTTTCTTCTTCAATGGCACTACAACCTCTACCGCCCTTTGTCCTCGGCCATCCTCTTCCAATCTGAAGCATTGAGTAGTCCTCTTGCATCCTTCTTGACATCATCCTCCCATCTCAGCCTAGATCTGCCCGCCTTTCGTTTACCTCCCGGGTGTCCTGTTAGAACCTTCTTCGGTACTCGTGTGCTTGGCATTCGATGCACATGTCCGGCCCTCCCTTACTCGACACCGTGAGCCGAGCATTGCTGCTTTTACAAGCTTGACTATTTTGGGCGGTATTCCAAAATTAAGAAGTATTCATATGTTTTCTTCCTATCTATACTGTAATGTGCCTGTTTGAAGTCAACAGAGAGTTGATTTACGTCTACATCGAATTCCCAGCATTTTGTCAGGATTTATCGAGTAGCGAAAAGTAAATGAGTGGTGGATCTCCCCCTCCTGAAACTTGCCTGATACTCTCCCAGCAAGTTCTCTGAGTGACGACCTAGTCTTCCTTTCAAAATTGTTGTGAAAATTTTATACGTTGTACAAAATAGAGATATTCTTTTTTGATTTTCACATTTCAATTGGTCTCCCTTTTTATGTATGGTGTTATGCTGGTTTGCCGTTCTTCTGGTACTCTTCCGTAAAAAAATCAATTCTTAGAGCTTTGTTAGCCACTGGAGCGATTATGGTAAAAAAAATGGACCACTTTTATTTTTCTGCGATTGATAGCTGTCCAAAATTGGACCACATTTTCCTACCATTCGTAAATTGTAATTATTTAAAACATTTCCATGATGGCCAGCCATTTATTTTAAAACGAATCCATTGAAATGCTTTTTATAGTATGACCATAGATGTCGCAAATCCGAACTTCGTAGACTATTTTAGAACGATGTTAAAAATAAATTTAAAAACGAATTATTGATCAGCTGTTTACGCTTAAAATTAAGTATTTTTCCATTGATATGCACCTTTCATTATCAAGTATACCACAGACAACATACAGAAACCAAAAATATTCTATGTTTACTCGAATAAGTACCTCTCACGGAGTTTAAACTTAACGATTTTTTAATATATGATTTTATAAATCCTACAAATATGAGATAAACAGTTAAATGCAGGTTAATTCATTGGCTATGTAGCACTATAGTAAGTTTTTATATCTCCTCGTTAAAATTTGAAAGCACCATTTTTTTAATTTTGGCAAAAAATTCTTCTGGAAATCTCGAGCAATCGAGGCAACTTTATTTATTTCGCGTGATCGCTCCAGTGCTTAATTCAATCCATTCATTAAAAAATAAGCCAGTAATTTTGCTTAATGCTTAGTTCACACTGAGCTATATGTCTGCGAGCAGATATCTGTTGATTCGCGAGCGCTTATCTTTTGTCCTTTCACACGAGGCTATCAAATATTTCTTCCTGTGGTAGGAGAGGGGGTCAGTCGAATTAGGGAGCGGCAACGGAACGCATATTTTTTGTACTGAAATCTGTCACCTTGACATCTGTCATCCACGGGCTAGGCAGCTCCGTAATTACAATGACCCCCTCTCCTGTTTTAGTCGGAGAAGGGGAGAGTTATCTTCTGGGATATCGCGTCTGGAGCGGTTACGTCTAAGATGTGTATTGTCTATGATTGATCGGCGCTTAAAAACGCTTAGGTGTGAACGGTCTGAAGGGATTGTATGGAGAGCGTTATTTGGCGTGCTATGATCTTTTATATTTGATAGCTGAGTGTGAACCAGCTCTAACGAACAACATTATTAAAAAATATGTGTATATTGACAGTTAAACAAAACTTTTATGATACTATAGACTATAGAGGACGCTCTAAAATTTAACAATCATCGATGGGTTACCGTGCTCGCAAACATTGATAACTGACCCACATTGATAGATGACGGATTCGGTCAATATCGATGTAGGTTTTTATCATTGATTCTATTGACAAAAAGGCTCAGCTCATTCATGATTTCTTTTGGAATTTTGCTGGCATGTGCCTCTTAATAAGATCGTCAAACAGTAATAATAGGCTTGCGTCTGTACGATTGAAATTTAAGAATCCAGCTAAGAATGCAAATCTGACGCCGCGCCTTACTCCAAACCGTATTCGTACGTGGAGTTTGTATATAAATGAAAATTTTTAATACAACTGAATTGAAGCAATGCCAAAAGATGGCGCCACTTAAGTTAACATTTTGCGTGACTAGCATCCCCTGGCAGGCGTCAGAAAAATTGTTGTAATTTCGTTCGTAATTTCGTGAATCTCTCTGGATATGGAGAGATTGACGATAGTATGATAATTATTGTAACTGGCAGGTTTTGATAATAATAATACCACGCGTCTGTTTATTGCATATGACGTCACTACCCGTTGCGGTTACTTTGTCCCGGTGACTAGCTTTCACTGGATCCCAGTGGATCCGAGAAACTGCTATTTTTGCAACCTGTTCCTATCGGATTTACAAAATGGTCACCAACCGGCCACAAGCCGAACCAAAAGCCGCCCCCAGCTTATAAAAAATTTAAATGAAATCTCTAATTTATTTTACATAATATAAAATTTATAATTAAATTTAAAAAAATATTAAATCGTCTAAATCAGAATTCAAATTACAGCTAATAATGTTAATATTAAATTCAAATATAATCCAAATAAATAAAATAATCAAATTATGAACAAATACACAAATAAATATTCCTTTAATTATTGTAAATTTTATCAATTAAGCCGCTGTGGGGTTGACTGTGCAATCAGCAATCATTCTCCGCAGAGCTTCTTGAAGCACTGCAACGATGTCGATATTCTAATAGACAGCGGAGTTTAAGACCGTCCGCACGAAAAATTTCAATTTAGAGTACTCGAGAAATTTAGTATCAAAATCTGATCACAGGAGGTGTATTTGCAACGCGCGGGTGCCTATTATTAAAATGTCACTTAAATCACTTCTGAATTCAAAAACATAAATACCCTAAGAACGCTTTACTGCTCCTTGGTCCGCCCCCATCGTGAATATGCTTGTGTTATATGGTCTCCTTTTTATGCTATCCATATTCGTTATATTGAGTCCATTCAACATCGGTTCCTAAAAGGAATTGCTAGGAGGCTAGGATTAGAACGAGGCAATTACTCATATAATGAAATCGAACAAACTCTAAACCTTGCTCCTTTAGAAGACCGTCGAGAAAAATCTGATCTCATTTGTTTCTTCAAAATTATCAACTATCAATAATATTGACTCACCTACATTATTACAACTCATCTCATTCAGTATACCTTCTCGTAGACCTCAATCAACACTCGACTAATTATGGTTATAATTCACCACTATCCAGAATGTGTAGAATGGTCAACTCACGTCAATTTTTTGGCATAAGCCTAAATGATTTTTGTCGCTCACTAAACAATTAAAGATATTTTATATTAATCTATTTTTAGCAAAGTCTTGACTTGACTTGACACTTCTATTTTCTGTTTATCTTATCTGTTGTCTTCTGTTGCTTTATCTGTTTGTCGTTGCTTTCATACACCATCCTTTATTCTTGTAATGTACATTTCAAAAATTTCGTGTTACTTGGTTGTAAATTGGATGTTAGTCCGTTAATAAATAATAAATAAATGTCAACAAATGGTCTGGTTTGGAGCCTGGCTAATCTCTTAAGTTCCCATTGCACTGTTAATTTGTGCAATTCTTGTAAACATCATTTAAATAGTATTCCTTCACCGTTTTGTATTTTAAGTAAGGTTATTATTACTACCCATAATTTTAAGCTGTTGTTGTAATACAGTGAAACTCTCTTAAGTTCCCATTGCACTGTTAATTTGTGCAATTCTTGTAAACATCATTTAAATAGTATTCCTTTACCGTTTTGTATTTAAAGTAATGTTATTACTACACATAATTTAAAGTTGTTATCGTAATACAGTAAAACCCTTTTAAAAAGTTTTCCATTTTCGGAAAAACAAACTTCTTAAGCATGAAAACCTTAATTGTGGGAAAAATTGGGCCATTTTTGGGCCGAAGGACTGAAAAAAACAAAATTCTTAAACTAAAACTTTTTAAGAGGGTTTCACTGTACTGATGTACTGGTTTATTCTTCAACTATGATCAAATAACATTATTTGTTTGGAAACAGAGCCAAGGAAATGCTAGGTTATATTTTAAGCACCTCTAAAGATTTGTATAGTAAATCAATGTTTGAAGGCATTGTACCAGATATTTGGAAAAAAGCTTACATAACTCTAATCCACAAAAATGGCGATAAAAGTAATGTTAAAAACTATCGACCCATTTTTAATCTTTCAATTTTAAGTAAATTAATGGAAAAAAAACAGTCTGCCAGTGTTTAACTTCACAACTAAATCATAGCATAACAAAACAACAACATAGCTTCATAAAAGGCAGAAGTGTAGAAAGCAATTTGTATTCGCAGATGATACGGCATTGGTCATATCACACAAAGATCTAAAAATTGCAATTGAACTCTTACAAATTGACTTTAATCAACTCTGTAAATGGTCACATGATGCAGGGCTATTAATAAATGCTAAAAAAACTAAAGTAATGCATATAAGATCACCTAATGCCAAATTTCAATTTAATCCTAATATTATTTCTCATAACCTTAATTGCATCCACAAAAATATTCAAATTAACTGTAATTGTGAAAGCTTAGAATTAGTTACTGAATATGTGTATCTTGGTGTTACAGTAGATTGTTTTTTTAAATGGGACAAACATATTAAAAAAACCTGTAAAAGACTCAGATCAATTGCTAGCAGAACGTACACATTAAATTTTTTCCTATCAATTGATACACTTAAAATAATTTACATGTCACTAGCAGAATCAATAATAAGATATGGGTTAACAATATGGGGAAATACTACTGTAACCAACCTGAAACAAGTGCAAGTTGCACAAAATGCAATTGTAAAATTATTAGTTGTCCCTAACATTTTCAAACAAAGACACAATACTCCGTTGCTGTTTCAGAGTGCAAAAATTTTACCTGTGAAGGCAATACTATGGTATAAAATTATATTTCAGCATATATTTACCCCGCAGCATAAAGAGAAACTAGATCATAAATATAGCACTAGATTCACGCGTAACGACGGGTTAATAGTTCCGAAATTTAATAATAAGTACGGACAGAGAACGTTTGAATACAACATACCGAAGATATTTAATTTATTACCTGACAATATAAAGCAACATAATTCTATGAAGAAGGTTAAATATATGGTGAAAAATTGGTTATTGGAAAAAGAATATTTATTTTGATAAAATTTATGAAAAAATGTTTAAACTGTAGATAAAAGATGTAAATTATAACTTTAAATATATTTGTAAGTAATTATAAGCACCTGCTGTCAAGCCAATTGGCTTAGCGGGACTGGATTGTTGATTTATAAAATAAATAAATAAATTAAAAAAAAAAAAAAAAAAATCTTGTTTTATTCACCGACTTTATTGTTAATCACATGGACAATCGCACTCAAGTAGACGTTCTGTATACTGACTTTTCCAAAGCATTTGATAAAATCAAACAAAAATTATTGATGAAAAAACTTTGGTCTATTGGCATACGTGATAACTTGTTTCGTTGGGTAACTTCAAACATACTCAATAAATCACAAGTGGTAGCAATAAAGGGATTTAAATCAGATTTCAAAGAAATTTCCTCAGGCATCCAGCAAGGGTCGCATCTCGGTCCGCTATTTTGTATTTTATATATTAATGACAAAGTGAATGTCGTAAAATACTTCAAATTAGAATTATTTGCCGAAGATGCCAAACTGTACAAACCCATAAATGACCTAAATGATTGTATCAAATTACAGGGTGATTTAAATATAACATATTGTCAGAATAACCAGTTATTTTTAAACGATTCAAAGTGTCATCACGTGATATTCACAAGAAACGACAAAAAATTATATACCAATACCTGTATGTTAAATGAAAATAAAATTGTAACCAGCTCCAATATTCGAGATCTAGGTGTGTATATATCAATCATGTCATATCAATTAAATAACAAATAAAGCAGCTAAAATGCTTGGTTTCATCGTAAGAAATACAAAAGGATTCACAAACATTGTAATTATCAAACAACTATATTTTGCATATATACGAAGCGCTCTAGAGTTTGCGTCAACTGTGTGGTCTCCATTTTATGCATTACGTATAAACAAAATTGATTCGATTCAGAAAAAAATCGTACAATACATTTCTTATAAATTGCACAATCGATTTAATAATTATCTGGAGGCAACAAAATTTTTCAAAATTGGTACATTGAGTGTACATAGACGATTCTCAATGTTGCTATATAAAATTGTAAACAACTAATGTTAAGTCAGTAATCTGACTGTCCTGAATTATTGAACAGAACTAATTTCAAAGTACCTAAACGGCGCACACGTTCGTGTAATATTTTTAAAGAAAAACACTGTAGTACAAATTCAAATAAAAATGCTTGCTTTATAAGACTGTGTTCAACGTGTAATAACATTCTCTCTGAAATAGATATCTGTCATTTGCTTTTTCTATCGGCCAATGTCAAAATTTCAGCTACGAGCTGTCACTATTTTAGTTTGGGTTGTTTTAAATACGAATTCCTGCAAGTATGCATGTTTATTTATTCTTTAACAGCTGTAGAAAATCACACAAATTTTTTTTTTTTTTTTTTTTTTTTTTTTTTCATTATGAATCATAAATAGATATATGTATTTTAAAATGATTCTGTATAATAATTAGTTACATAATATATATATTTGATGTACCCCCATAAATAAGCAGGGCTTGTGTGTATGGAGGGGTGTTATCATAATAGTTTTATTTGGTATAACTCATTTCATATTTTCATATTTTCACTATAATTTTTAAGGTTTGTTTTAATTTCTTTTATGTGTACATGTTTCTAATTTTTTCTGGTAGGGAATTAAAAAATTTGACACCGAGATATTTATGATTTTGCTGTCCTATTGTTTTTTTACAATTAAGAATTGGAAGTATTGACGTTTGTCTGAGATTTCTGTTATTTTTAAAGGGTGTTACTTTATTTTGAATATCATCTTTATAAATTTGTAATGTTGCGAGGTAGAAGTATAATGCATTTAATTTTCTGACCTTAAATTGTTTGAATAAAAGTTCTGACGAATATGTATAGGGTTTTTTTTAAATTGTTTTTATTATTAGTTTTTGTGATACGTAAATTGATTGTGTTAGATTTTTATATGTACCGCCCCATCCTATAATGCCGTATTGTATAATTGATTGACAGAAAGCGAAGTATGTGGTTCTAAGTAATTTTTCTTTTAAAATATCTCTTAAACATCTAAATATGTATGTAAGTTTCCTTACTCTGTCGTTCAGAATATTTATGTGGGGACCATTTTAAACGTTGGTATATTGTTATGCCCAGGTACTTAATATCGTTTTTGCTTTCTATGTTTGTACATGCATTTGTGGTTTTCTGTATTTGCCACTGAGTGGATTGTTATATTTATTTCTTTAGGGGATTCTTGTTTTCTAATAAAAAAAGGTGAATAATAGGTTTTTTTAGAATTTAAAGTCAACAGATTTTTATCAAACCATAATTTTAATTCATTGATGTCTGTATTTGCCATGTTATTTAATTCAGACCAAGTGTTCGCTTTCAGTAGTAGGACTGTATCGTCAGCGTAGGAGACAATGTCTCCATATTTGGAAACATGGAATATATCATTGACATATATAATAAATAACAATGGTCCCAAAACAGTACCTTGGGGTATTGAAAAGTCGCTATATTTTGAATCACTGACTTGACTGAGTAATTTTACTTGTTGAGGTCTTTTGTGTAAATAACTACTTATCCATGCTAAGACTTTTCCACTAATTCCCATTGATTTTAATTTATTTATTAATTTTTGATGTGATATGCTGTCGAAAGCTTTTTTAAGGTCTATAAATATTCCGATACTCTGACAGCACTTCTCGCGGGAAAACGATCTCTTATCACAAATTTTATAGAATAGCCTTTCAGATTGGTCCCTCTGTCGGTTCTCACATTAAGACTACATTTATTTACGAAGCTACCATGAAATGATTCTAAAAGCCCCCGACTGTTCCTACACGGCACAACACACATTTATACATACCAAAAACTTTCAAGTGTTCTCATCCGAGGCAGTTTGTTCCTGTTCTTGAAGCTAGTGAAGAGACAGCATTTACGTAGATGTAAAGGAATGTAAATTAGAAAGTAAAAGCAATTCAAACACGTTCCCACGGCAGCGCACAACACAAGAGCAGCATCTAGAGCTTCTGGCAAGCCACAGGCAGTCCTGAGGATAGACAGTGAGCAGTGGAAGGAAAATTTGGTCCTTCGAACCCTCCACACCATCCCTGGCAGCACAGTGGCCAGACGTGACCCCTATGAAGATGGTGGGATAGTGGAGAAGAGACTTCTGAAGAACCCAGGGGACTAAGTAACTCATTCCAGCCCACAGGACCACAAGAGAACCCGAAGGGAACCCCCCTCTCACTGCTACCGCTACATCAGGGGTGGCGCAGTGGGCAGTGCAGGAAACTAAGTGCTTGCAGAAGATATAAATTAAGGGCACCACCTGTGCCAGGCAGGTGTAATTGTCACAATTACACATCTGCCCTGATGATGGACACTGTAACGCTATCCGGAACGTTGGCTAAAGAAGGAGGTAGCGCAACAGGGCATAACACCCCAAAAACCAATAACGAAAATACTTTTGGCCGTGAAAATATTTAAAAAAAAAAAAAAAAGTATTCTAAGTCGATTTTGAACGTGTGCATAGTGTACGTCATAGGTTCTTAACTTGGGCTTTTTAACTGGCTTTTTGGAGACTTTCAGGAGGGCAGTAGAAGACCCAGAGAAAATTAGGGGGCGTGGGGATGGCACAGTGAGGGCGTGGGCAGGTAAAAAATATGATCTAAAAACGACAAAAAAACACGCTAAACACGTACTAACAAAGCAAAGTAAAGTTTAATACTGGTCAGTTTTTTTATTATATGTATTGTTATAACTTTTATCACGTATGCACTTTTATCACATATTTTGGTTGTTAAATTTGGGTAAAAATTGTAAACAAAAGGTATAAAAAATAATGTATTACACTCTTAATCGAATTTATTATTGATTCCGTGAAACTTCGAAAATAATTGTCGGATGGACTTGAAATTTTCTATGCATGTACTTAAATATATGTACATTACGAAAATTTAAAAAAAATCGATTTCTTGAAAATTCTAACTGTATATAATAACCCTTTAAGCAAGTATTAAAAAAATGTGAGCAATTTCTAAACTGTGCTTTCTATTTTACTAGCTTTTCCCCGCGGCTTCGCTCGCATGGTATTACGGGAAATTACTGTAGCGGTTGAACTTATCAATTATACCCCCTCCTCCCCACCCCCACCCTCTCCCGAATTCCATACATTAATTCCCTTACATTCAGTTTTCAAACATCTCGCCTGCCACCTAAATTTCATAAAGCTATAGCACAAAGAAAAAAAGAATTATCCAATTTTGTTCATTCGTATGGAATTTATGCGCTTACAAACATTTCGGATGTTTATTTTTAATTAAATATTTGAAAGTTTGTGAATATAATAAAAAATTACACTATTTATTCAGTTCATTTATTCAGTCTTTATAATCGTTACGAATTATATTTTTAATGTATGAACTGACATTTATTCCAAAACAGAAGCTTGTCCAAAAAAATAAAACATATTCTAATATTTGAATTTTCTGCAATTTTTTTGTTAGCAAAAATTTGCTTTAGTTAGCGACAGAAAACGTATAACAAATATAATATATTAATATTTATAATTTCATTACGCCAGAGCTTACCATCATATACAAAATATAGTCTGCGCATATAATTTAGCTTTCTATTGGTGAATGAATTTTTAAAGTCTTTATATTGTGTTATGCGTGAAAAGGTCATAAACAAACTCGAGCAGTTTCGCATTTATAATATTATTAGTATATTAGTATTAGTATATTAGTATTAGTATTAGTATATTAGTATGGATTAATATCGTTATTCTTCATTATGTAAACACAAAATTGCAAAGATAAAATATACCTATATGCAATTCTAATTTTGAGATCAGTGGGTATCTATCTTTTTATTTTTTTTATAAAATGTAGGTTACACAGCTTTACCATTCTACCATTAGTTATATTTTTAGTATTGCCATTTGAACAACAGTGGCGCCCTCCTATGTTTTCTACTCTTATTTGTAAAAGCTTATTTATTGGAAAATGTAAAACTTTCGTTGTTTTTTACGAAGATCATGTTTTGTCATCCGGCGTGTTTTATTTGTTTAAGGGGGTATTCTAGTCTAGAAGCATGAATTTTAGGTATAATATTTTTAATAGTCATTAATTTACCAAATATTAATTAAACATTAAGAATACATTGAAAAAAAATCAAAATAAAAAATTTAAAATTCAAAAAGTTACATGGTGTTGAAGTGGGGGGGTCTCAAAAAAGTGGCGCACCCTGGTTGACACAATTCAACCCTCCTAGTATTAAAAAAAATATAGTTTTAATCCAGACAAGTGCTGCTATGGCCCGTACCTCGAAAAGGTAAAAAGAATTTTTTTTCGCAAAATGGCGGCTGTCTGAAATAAAAAGACATTTTTTTACCCGTTTTTTTGACTTTCCGGAATTTTTTAAATATAGTAAACATTAAAATTTTGTTATAATTCTGGTAGGGGCGATAAAAAAATGTGTAGAAAAGGCCCAGACCAAATTTCAAGAAAATTGGTTTCGTAAAACTTGAGATATCGTGACAACCGTCTCGAAAAAAGTGGTTTTGAGAAGCAGGCGTTTAAAGTTTTGCTCTTTTTAGATCTTAGTTGGATTTCGTCTAAACCGGTAAAATGGTTCTAACTTTTAAAATAATTCGAATTTTGAAAAATCCTTCTAAGGAAATATTTTTGAATATTTAAACCATCAAAATATGAAGAAGAAATTTTTTTTCTAGACTAGAATACCCCCTTAAAAGACAGCTTGACAGAGTGCGACGCTTCGTAGATACAATACAGTAAGGTGAGGTTTTATTCTCTCATTTTTTCACAGGCTTAATCCTGTAGGTGTATGTGTTTGTCTCTTTTCGTCGCTCGTTTCCGTTTCATTGATTTTCAAATCACAACGGTGCTAAAGAAGTTCCACTTCAATAAATAGTTTTATCTCTCTCTCTCACTCTCTCTCACTCTCTCTCTCCGCTACAGCCCATATCGAGCCTTGGCCTCCCGCAACATTCGCCTCCAACTCCTCCTGTCTTCAGCGGCTGACAGTTTGTTATCTGGAGAAGCTGTGCTGCATCCCCTCTTACCTCGTCTTCCCACCTCAGTCTGGGCCTACCCACTTTTCTCTTTCCACCTGGGTGTCCAGTCAAAATTCTTTTTGCGTCGCGTGTATCAGGCATTCATTCATAAGAGATCGTTCTTCCGCGAGAAGTGCTGACAGATTTCTGTGATTTTCTACGGCTATTATTTGCCTTTTCTATCGGCCGATGTCAAAATTTCCGCTGTGAACTGTCACGTATTTTAGTTTGGGTCGTTTTAAACACGAATTCCTGCAAGTATGCATGATTATTTATTCATTTAAAAGCTGTAGAAAATCACACAAATCTGACAGGACATCTCGTGGGAGAACGATATCTTAGAGCAGTGTTCCGCAAACTTTTTGTGTTCAAGGTACACCTACCAAATAATAAATGTTAGAGGTACACCTAGGGTTGCCATCCGTCCGGGTTTCCCCGGATTTGTCCTAGTTTAGAGGGCGTCCGCAGTCCTGGATTTGTCAATAGGCCTTATAGGCCGCGGCCTAGGGGCGGCAGAGTTCAGGGGGCGGCGCTCGCTCGCTTTGGTAAGCCGTTAAGTTCGTGTACGATTGTAAACAAAAAACAAGTCACTGTGGATAGATAGAATTTTCTATCTAAAAAAGTCCTTTAGACGCCCAGTGATCCCGAACGGGACGTTCAATACCCGACGGTCCCGTACTGGACCGATGATTATGATGCGAATATTTCACAAAAAATGCTTTGGAAGTGGGCTACCTTTATTTGGTTTCTAATCGTATTTTGGAAAGACTAAATAAAGTAAGTGCTCAGATTCAAAGCACATCTGTTGATGTACTAACGGTATCTGATATTTATGGATCTCTTCTTGAGTTAATTATAAGAGCGAGAAAACTTTGATATTTTCGAAGAAAGTGCAATTGAAATGAGCGCATTTTAGCAATATCAGGGCAACATTAAGAGTAGGTAAGAGGAACCCTAAGAGAAAAACTTCATATACGAAACATCAAATGAGGAAATTGAAACAACATCCTGGCTGAGAGCTGAATTAGAGAGAAGGCATATTATGTACTTGAAAGAAATAATTTTAGTTTTAACAAGAATGGGTGAACTTTCAACATGAAGAGTCTCAAAAATTAAATGATTTAGAACAATCAGATTTGATTAATCTTTAAATTAATTTTAGAAACAATCTCTGTGCAACGCTTACCAGAACTTCGATATACGAGGGTGGGCTTTTAAGTTCGCGGAATGGGTAGGTTGGTGAGTAGTGGGAGTGTCGCTGAATTAGGTACTAATTGAACGGTGACCGGACAACTCGGAATGAAACCAACTCAGAACCATCTCAGGTAAGTCACTTAGAGTAATAAAAAAATATATTTAAAAAAATGGTCAAATAGGTTACGTTAGGTTAGGGTTATCGGCTAATTTAAAATTATTTTTTTCATAGCTTTTAAAGACTTTTCAAGGAGGTGTTGAGTTGACTTTATTCTCAGTTGGCATGGAACCAATTGAACAGATTTTAATAGATTGAACAGATTGAACAGATCTGAACTGATTTTACTTGCCAAGCAAGGAAAATCAGTTCAGATCATACCGAAAGAGATGTCATCCGTTTACGGGGACTTTTGTCCAAGTAAAACTATGGTTTACAAGTAGCATGCTCTCTTTAAACAAGTCAGGGGGTCACTTGAAGACAACCCACGGCCAGGAAGCCCGATCGAGGTGACCACTCCGGAAATTATTCAAAAAGTCGAACATAAAAATCATTTTTCGAAACCGATACTTTTAAAAACTTTGGGAAAAGCATCAAAAATATGTTCCGGCTCGTTCAACCACAAAAGAGAACTGCCGAGAATGGTTGGTAGTTGAAATGTAGATTTACAAAGAGGTAGATACTTATATATTCATGTTACACTTTTACTTTAAGACTAATTTATTCGTTTATTTCATTTTTGAATACCTACTTAACCTATATTTGAATACTTATTTTTAAAATTGTGTGCACCTAATAAAAGCCTACAAGTGAGTGATTATGATAGGTGGCAACTTGTAAGAAGGAGGAAGGGGGGAGGGCGGCGCAAATGAAGTGGCCTATACTTATGAAAAGTGTAAATCCGGCCCTGGGCGTCCGGGGAGCGTCCGGGCGGGGCTTCATTTGTAGTCCGGGTTTAAAAATTTAAAACTGATTATTGAAACAATTTGTAACAAACTGTAATAAGATTCTGTTTTGTAAGGTACATTAAAAATGATGATAAAAGACGACTAAATTCAATTTTAAGGTCTGAAATAAATGAAAAGGTGATTTATGACATTTTCAACTGTTTTTTATTACACTATGTTTAAAAAATTTTGTTGACATGTCCGGGTCTGGGCTCTGAAATCCGGGGTTTTCACGCGTCTTGTCCTGGTTGCCAAATTTTAGAGATGGCAACGATATAAAAAAAAAACAATGTTTATTTGATATTTGCACCAAAGTAAAAAACAATGTTTATTTAATATTTTTTATTAAAATCAATAATATGAAAATATTATGTTTAATAGCCCAAGAGGGCTTTTTCAATATTTTATGGTTTTTCGTGATGTCGGAGTCACCTGTGCACAAAACAGCAAATCAAAAAAAATATTTTTGATAACTTTTTTTGATGCATGTGAATTATTTCCCACCAGTTAAATCTAAATATAAACAAATAAGGAATCTCATGGGATATTTCCCTACGTTAGGGAAAAATCGAAATCCAGTGGTCCACAAAACTGCTAAGATATAATACAACACTTTTTAATTTGTGTTCCGTTTTGAGTAACAATATACGATAACTTTTGGCGGAATTGACTTAAAAATTCGATGAGGGCTAAGCGGCGAAAATTTAAACTATTTTGGCAAATTTCGAGAAAATCAATTGCCCTGCTAGCTCTTAATGAGAGATTTGAGCCTGTTTAACTGAGCACAGGAGATTAAAATTTGGAGCAATCGTTGATAATGTTGCTCTTATCTTCATCTATCGTCCTCTGGCGTTCTCTTTTTTTAATTTAATCGGAGTTTTATTAATAATTAAAACCCCGATTCGCATAAGTAGGTCGTGGCAAATGGTAAAGGGATTGCAATAACACGCTTTGAAAGCAGTGGACAGTTTATATGCCACCAAAGATGTGCTTGCTCTGTTTCGGAAAATTTTAGTTTCAATGTCCCGATCACTTTTTAGCTCTATGAATTCTTCCTGCTCGTTTATCGGTAAGTGTCCAAAGGAAATGCTATCTGATAATGGATTTCGTACCCAGTTCCACTTACTAATATGAGTTTATTTTTTCTGCTAATAGCTCTAAGTGTTTCACTACCGAAGCCTGCACTTTTTTTCATGACATTTGGAAACATTTCATTACTACCATTGGTATCGTTGCTGATCCATAACACAAACTTAGAGCGAAAGCTTTTAATCTTGTCCGATGACGTTAGAATTTTAAAATTCCTGCCTTGCATTTTTTAGTTCATTTAAACGAGCAGCAATACGAGATATGCAAGTTTTGCTACCCATTCTTCCTTTTAAATAGAGAAGCAAAATCTGAAAACTGGGTCTCTAAACAGTCTGGGTCTCATTTTTCAACTCGGTTGCGGTGAGGCACACCTACTAACGACCACGGCACACCACTGTGCCGCGGCACACACTTTGCGGAACACTGTCTTAGAGAATAGCTCTTCTGATATTTATTGTACAGTTCTTTGTTGTGCCGGATGCGCCACTGTTTTACCCCTCTACCGTTGTGAAAAAGTTCGGTTCTGCTTTCACCAGAATTATCGCAATCTTTTTGACTTTGCACTTGTCAGCACAGACAAGATTAAGCACCACCGCTCTTAATCCATATCCATATGGAGATAAGTTGGATAAGATATATACGAAATGGCTTCATAAACCGCTCTTATCTCCAGACTACTCACGCAAGTCATTTTAAACAGACCTCATCTAATTCAGTGGAATTAATCACGCGTTTATATTGTTTTGCTATTCAATTCAAAATCCAGTGTTTTCCTGCAGCAGTAGTGATCCTAATAAACATTTATTGTTTTGGAAGACAATCCTAACTTGATCCATAATTTGAGGTGAGATTTCTTCATGTTGTATAATACTATAATTGAATTGGTATAATTACTGCCCTCTACTGGTTTTTATCTAGTTTATTTACCGACAGGTTATATGTCGATAATACAGGTTTCTATTGTGCATCCAGATGGCGCTTGTTTTAAAACTGTCAGGTGTCAAAGAAGCTTTATGTTGATATAAAAGACCGGTTTTCTGTGTTATGAATTATTGTTAATACTTGCCCCATTGTAAATTTATGTAATTGTCCGATTATCAACTTTATATAAAAGCCGTATTATAAATTTACGCAAATTACCAAAAATAACATAATTGCCCGATTAATTTATGGAAATGCCGAGTTACAAATTTATGTAAATGCCCGATTGTAAATTTTATATAAATGCAATTTTAAGCAAGTGCGCAATTATAAAATAACGTAATTATAAATTTGTGTACCTAAGCTTGATTTCAAATTTATGCAAATGCCTGATTATAAATTTGATTAAAAGCCTGATTGTAAATTAATGTAAATTTGCCCGAAGTCGCTTCAATTTTCTCTTAGTTCTGCTAAAATTGATGAAGCGATTCTCGATCATTACAATTTTAATGGTTTATTCGAATTTGTGATATCATTTCCCTTTCAAATCGTATAGATAACAAATACTTGTGCGAATTGCCTGTTTAGTATGATGTATTAATATGTAGAGTATATAAGCAACCAGCTAATCAAAAAAGCATGTTTGTCTAGAGATACATTATCAGTAGCAGGTACCTGAATACTTGTCGGTGAGTAACGTCCTTTCATTTTCACTAAAACAATAACCTAAAGTAGGTACTATTATCAGGCACTATGTAAAAGAGTTAGATAAAATCGAATTCATCGGAAAATTTTGCTTTGCAATTATGTTTATGACAGTGATAGCGCAATAAGAAGGTTTTATGTAGAAAATAATTCTCCGCAAGCTGAATAATATTAATAATAATAATATTCCAGAATGTCTGCAGTGGTAGTGCAATGCAATGCAATCCACATTTTGAAATAACAAAAGAAATTAGACAAATAGTTAAGTTAAGGTTAAAATTAAATAACAACACATAGATAAAATAAATTTAAAAAAAAACGAATAAGCATGAAAAACATGAGAAATGAAACTGAAAATCATAATAAACACTAAAATGAATTCATGCAGCTGTTTACGGAGGGTATTTCATCGTCTCTCGTCTCCAGAGGGCCATCAGGCCGCCACCCAGGCAGTCATGGCGGTGATGATCGCATTCTTCGATTGGCCCAGTCTATGACATAAACTTCCCATGCGCTGGCGGTAAAGTGCTCGGAGTGTGTACTCCTCCCTCTAGGAACATTTCCGTAGCACTGCATTATCTCGGTAGGCGGAACAGTTGGCGATAAGCGTTATTATAAGCAATCTTTAACTTATGCCATTGAGATGTAGTGTAGTTGACCCACAGTTTTGATGTATACAGCGAGGAACAGAAAGCGTTAAACAGTATTCTTTTTACTTTTGGACTACAAAACTAAAAACGTCTTAGCATAAGATGAATTGATGAATTGATGAATTCTTCACAGATAGTAGAATAATTTTAGACCGTTCAGTGGGTGTCAGCCGCCCAGGCCCAGGCGGAGGAAGATTTCCCTTATTTGGGTACTTCAACAACAGCTTTTCAAGCGCCAGGGGGGAGGGTACGTGGAAATCGTAATTTTTTATAACGACCTCATTTTATGCCGATATTTTTAATCACATCTGACGAGATTCTTTCGATTCTACTACAAATTTCGAGAATGGTAGCCATGTATTTTATATATTTATTATGAATTAACGCCGATTAACGGCCTTTACATAGGAATTACAATAATTTGAAATGGATACAGAAAATGCATAGTTAAAAAAAAATATTCATATGCCAAAAAATTAAAAAAATACATATTGAAGTGACAGCATAAAGTAGAAAAAGAAAACCTCATATACGTGTATACCTACAAGATATTTTGAACTAAAAAATTACTAAGTACGTAACAAAAATAAATTTAGAAATCCAAATCCAAAACAATAATAAATTTAAAAAACAAGTAAAAATTGATGAAGAATATAAACATTCAAAGTATATTTGATTATAATCCAACTGAGAAGCGCTGACAAACAGCTTTAATTAAATAATGTTTGTATGTTGATAATCTTTCAATATTTATCACATCATTAACAACATATTTATTACCAAGCATATGCGGGCGATTTATAATTGAATTCAGCGTTAGATCCTATATTATTACAATGATAAGGTAATTTGTGACGAACTGATCGACTCGGTACAGGGACACATATCAACGAAAGAAGTTCAGGGGAGTTCATCAAATGTAGGGGCGAGTTGGATAATATCGTGCCCCTAAGAACTTGGACCTATAATTCAGGCAAGTTTGATGTACAGATTCAAAAATTCAGTTAAGAAATAGAGAATTTATTTAGCTACACATAGCAAAATATTTAAAAATCAAACAGAAAGTAGTTATTTCGATATTAAAAAAAAAATGGGAGAGCGCGGTATTATCAGACTGATTTGATAATATCATTCATGTCTTGATAAAATAATGTCGTGAATTTCTATGAGTAACCTTAGAATAAATTTAAAAAAAAAATTAAGCTTAACCAATTCCAGATCAGGAGTATACTCCTTCTATAGCTTGAGATATTATTTTAGAACAAGATAAGAGACATTAAGGCGGTACACAACCCTAATAATTTTTGTTTGCTCAAAACTCACATTTCAGTCATTTCCGGCGAATTTGTAACTAAAATAACTTTTTATTCCAACAGACCTCTGGGGATGTAAGTTCTTTATATTTAAAATTAATAAAAACAATACTAATACATACCATTAATTTATTTTACGTACAATTATTTTAAAACTTTATAACAAGTTTTTCAACTACTAAGTTAGCAATGAGCACCAGATTTTATTTTTCTAGACGATGAATTAACAACTTCGGGAGGGATTCATAAAAAAACATCTTAAATATTTGTAACACGTTCTTCAATATTAATTAAAATGAACGCGGCGGAAAGGTCGAATCTCCAGGCCCGGCTACGGCGAATTCGACCGTACGTTCGTCTAATACGCCGTGCCGCGGGCGTATATTTGTTTACAGGCTTTCTTCACTTTCGAAGTTAAGTTTCCCACATTATTTGTCTTGTTCTTATTTTTTTGATAGAGCAAATTCGACAGTAGGTCCGTCCAATTCACGGGTCGCGAGTCGTAATTTGTGTACACGGCTCCTTTACTTACGTCATTAAGATTCTGAATATATTTTAGGGTAATATCACATGGGAAATTTTCGGGAGAGTCTTTTCTGCCACATTTCTTATGTATCCAATTCCAATGTCCTTTCTCATGCGCCACGTTCCCTTCCACCTTCCCCGCCTAGTGTTCCTAATTAGTAATGATGAAGGAATTATTTGCAGAGGTATTGAAAATGTAGCGAATTGAATCAATTTCAGTTGCTTTTTAATAAATTTCTTGTTATTTATATTTCAGTTACAAAATCGAGAAAAGGTCAAGAATCCAAAAGGCGCCATGGACGGGTTTTATAAAAAATGGCTCAATGAAAATGAAGAATATGCAGACAAAGAGAGGGAGGATCCGTCAGACGAGGGGCAAGAGGGGTTATTCAAGGATACGGACAAATCCTACTACGTGGACAACAACTTGGAAGGATCAGATCCCGTTTCTTCCAAGCAGTGGTCTCTTTGGGGATTTATTAGGAGTACAAGGAGGGTTTTTACTGGTAAGTCCTTTCTTTAACTACGTAATATGTATTTATTTAGGTATTGTCACGTGGTTCTCAAAGAATATAATAATAATAATAATGTTTGTAATCCAGGATGTGGGGAGGATAGTGCAATCCCACACGTCTCATATGATTATAAATATTTACACAACAGATTTTTTAAATAAAGAAGTAGGTACATAGAGTTGGAAAAAACAAACTAATAAAAATAAATAAATAGTCAATTGTATCGTTATATTGATTCCGGAGTCATTCCATCGAGGTGGTTTGGTATTGACACCATGTTTCACATGTATATTGACTAGTGCAAAATGCATTGATCAATAAATTTACATGGTTACTGCATTGGAAAATCTTCGGGCAATTATATTGGACAATACGCTAATACTTCTCCTCTGTCGTTTAATATCACCATCATCCGAGAGGTCTCCAGTGATGATGTGACCCAAGTATTTTACATTCGTAGATGTGCTTATGTTTTCCTCATTGAAGTTGACTCTTGAGTTTTCCTCGTTGTACGGGGAGCATCTTCTTGAGATTTTTTTCCAATGTGGAATGCGATTAGTTCCGACTTCTTGGGGCTGTACATCATGTTGTGGTCATTTGCATATTCTTCACAGATCTTTAATAGTATTCTCAACCCCTTGATCGACGGAGCCAGGAGAATCATGTCGTCCGCATAGCTAATATGATTTAAGCACAGATTTTTGATAAGACAGCCCGCGCTCTGGTGTCCCGGCGATTTGATAGTTCATCCATGTAAACATTGAACAGGATTGGGGACATACACCCTCCTTGCCTTACTCCTGATCGCAAGTATATTGGTTGGGAGCACGTACTTATCATAAAACGTTTTCCCGCTCAGAGTGCCATCGGGATCGTGTGTTGATATACATGGTAGATATGTTTCTATCTTTCAATTTCTCCCGTAAGGTTTTATGGCAGACCCTGTCGAAAGCTTTACTTAGATCTAAGAAGCATCCGTATAGAGTAGTTTTTCGTTTCTTGTAAAATTCTATTACTTACTTTGCAGAGTATATTGCTGTATTGGTGAATAATCTGTACTTAAAGCTTATCTGATTGTCTTTAGAATTGAATTTATTTTCTATTTCATTCAGAATCACCCTTCGAATAGCCTTGCAATTATAGTTGCCAGGGATATTGGCCGGTAATTGCTTGAGTTGGTCATGTCGGACTGTCCCGATTTCAGGATCGGGGTTACAATGGTTTTCGTCATTGCACTCGGTAGATGGTTGTGTTTGAGAATTGCGTTGAACAGGATGTTTAGTAGTTTAGGTATGTATCTACTTCCGTACATTATTTTATTTTATTTTATTTGGAAAACCAACAGTTTTACAATTGTTTATAGTGTACGACAAAATAAGTGTTAATTTTTAACCAATAATAGGCTTTTACTGACGTTTAACAAATTATTTAGTGAGTATAATGGAGAAACAGTTTAAAAAGCTTTGCGGATGGGATGGTGGGAGGGAGGGGAAAGGGATGGATCTATTCTGTGTAAAAAGTAATGTGTAAATGTTATTTGTTCATTTTGGGTTTGGAAATGTTAGGTACTGTGTTAAATATGTCAAATTCACTGTATAAATTGTTAATTATAAATTGTTAATAAATTTTTACTGTATAAATTGTTAATTCACTGAAATTGTAAAATTATTAGTTGTCCCTAATTAATAGTTCCGAAATTTAATAATAAGTACGGACAGAGAACGTTTGAATACAACATACCGAAGATATTTAATTTATTACCTGACAATATAAAGCAACATAATTCTATGAATAAGGTTAAATATATGGTGAAAAATTGGTTATTGGAAAAAGAATATTTATTTTGATACTTATGATAAAATTTATGAAAAAATGTTTAAACTGTAGATAAAAGATGTAAATTATAACTTTAAATATATTTGTAAGTAATTATAAGCACCTGCTGTCAAGCCAATTGCAATTGGCTTAGCGGGACTGGTTTGTTGATTAATAAAATAAATAAATAAATTTAAAAAAATAAAATAAAAAACAAAAAAAATAAAAAATAAAAAAAGGTATGTGAAGCGCGGTGAATGAATGTATTTTGTTTAGAGTTAGTGTTGCATTGAGGGATGTTTAATGTGTGGTTTTGTCTGGTTTGTCTGATGGGCACTCTTAATTGAATCCTTCCTTGAATGTGTTCAATACTATATGGTGGAACAGCCTTTTAATTATTGAAAACAAAATTGTATCGACTGCGAGTCGCCGACAGGATGGGTGGATGAGATTGCAAATTCATTCCATTGCCTACGTCCTTTGACTTCAGCGACTGTTGGCGACTCGCGGTGATACCAGTCGATAAAATTTTGTTTTTAATAATTGTGAGGCTGTTTTGCCATAACTTTAACTTTAATCCCGGAGATTTACCAGCATTAGTGGCTTTGATGGCCTTCATTATATTATTTTCGGAGAGGTAGAGGAATATGTATTTATTTAAGTATTATCAAGTGGTTCTCAAACATAGAAATCAGAAAGGTGAATCTGTATCTTTTGCGACAGCCTAACGTATGAGAAAACGGCCGTATACGACCCATTTTGACATTTTACTTAAATGCTGTAGTCCGTATCGCTTTATCTAATGTAGCGATTTTCGCCATATATTAGCGCCATTTTAAATGTCTTCGATTACTTTTCGGATAAAAAAGGCTATTATCTCCTTGATTCGGCAATTTTTTTTTAAATGTTGTAGTTCCCAGGTTTGTTGTTTTGGACTTAAAACGAAGCTATTGAAATGCTTTATCTTTTGTAATCATAGATATTACAAATCCAAACTTCGTAGATCATTTTATAAATTATTTTATAAATTTTTGAAATTTTTTTTCACGCAGAACTTCTGATCAGGTGTTTTGATCTTGTTTTCATAGATATGCATATCTCATTATCAAGAATACCACAGACAATATACAAAAATCGAAAATACTTTGTGTTGACTCGAATAAGTACCTCTCATAGCAGTTGCAAAGTAACAAACACGCAGGATTAGCGCGGTTATAAACTTAACGATTTTTTAATATTTTTTTAAAAATCCTACAAATATGAGATAAACGGTAAAATACAGGTTAATTCATTGGCTATAAAGCACAATAATAAGTTTTTATGTCTCCATGTTAAAGTTCGAAGGTACGATTTTTTTTAATGTTCCAAAAATTTTTAAAAATGATCTTCTGAAAATCTCAAGCAAACGAAGAAAATAGTTTTAAAATGCGCTGTCGCTCCGTTGGTTTATGAGCTAAATTATGCGTTTGTGTCAACGTTGACTCAACACAAAAGTTTTCCTGTCCTATTTCAGTGACAAACGACAAACACACTAACCAACCAGTGACCAGTGAACAACATTCCAAAGCTGACGAAAAGATCCAAAACTCCAAAGGTGATGGAGACCAGGTCAAGGAGAAAGTGGAAGCTCCGTCAGACGAAGTGCGAGGACTGGGATCCGAGGATACAGAGAAAGACTTAGACTTGGACAACAACTTGGAAGGCAAACACCACGATTACAAGAAGATGTCTCTTCAAGAATTGATTGAGAACTCAAAGAGAATTTTGTTTGGTAAGTTATTTTTTAAAGTGATGCAGTACCAAGTAAATATTTTTTCCCTATTTATAAGTAAAAATATTTGTATACTTGCATACCATACCATGGTATTAGGGGAAATTACTGTAGCGCTTGCACTTATCTGTCCGTGTGTATGTCACTGAACTCCTCCTAAACGGCTGGACCGATTTTGATGAAAATTTTTGTGTGGGTTCAAGGGGATTCGAGAATGGTTTAGATTTACAATTTGGTCAACTGGAAAATGTTATTTTAATTATTTTTTTATTTCTAAGGAGTTGTTGATTTTGGAATGTTTTACATTGGATCCGGCAGACTGCGCTACCATCGCAGAATCGAATATTCAATATTATTCTATTTTAATTTTAGTTTGTCCCGACAGTTGGTGCTGCGATCAAATTGAGAAAAATATTTTGTGGTTTTGTGTTATTATTGTTACAGCTTATTAAAAAAAATATTGAAATTTTCGAATTGAAGACATGTGTACGGAACAACGTCTGTCGGATCCGCTGTATATATATATATTTACTTATAGATAAGTAAATATAATTTTCTGGTTTGTAGAACGATTCAGAACACTATCGAATGTTGTCCTGAGCTAGTAAGCCTATAAAAAACTGCTCTAAAGCTTGTGCTTTTATATGGCTGACAGAGTATTGCACTCACCGCTCTGTTCGGCTGAAATAAACACTATTATTATTATTATTATTATTAAAATCTTCTACTTACGAAGCCATTTTCGATTATGGTTTTATTGCATAATGAAGAAAAATAAATTCTTAAAACAATCGTAAAACATTTCAATATTTGTGCATGAATAAAATACAATAAACTTTTTTTTAGATAGTGGGTGGGTGGGTAAAATAGTGGGTGTTGAACTGGAATTTAAACCTTATCGCCATCTACATAAGGAATGTTATTGTTAGCCACCTGCTCCAGAAAAAAAGTTGGGGGAGCCATTTTTAAAACTTTCTTATGTTTGCATTAAAAATTAAAAATAATAAATTATATGATTATTTCTAATAATAAAATTTGAGAGCACACCTTTGAAAAAAAAATTTTTCGTCACCTTTGAAAAAAAAAACATTTTTGGTTTTCGGATGCGTTCAGAAATACTCCATTTATTTGGATTTTATTGCAAATCGAAAATAATCTGACCATCTCACAAAGTATGCTCGAGGCCTGAGGGGTTAATGCATTGATATCTGAACTAGAGGTTTTTGCTGACAGGCCCTGCGGGCGGCTTTTGGTTCGGCTTCGCCCAGTTAGTGTTTGTAACCACTTTATAAATCCAATAGAAACTGGTTCCAAAATTAGCCTGTTCATCGAATCCACTGTCATCCAGTGATAGTCACCGGGACAAAGTAATCGAGATAGGCAATGACGTCACATGTAATATACAGCCGCTTGATGCAACTGAGTATTACCGTAAATCTTTCCATATTCGGAGGGATACTGCTAGTTCACTAAATCGTAGTACTTATACTTGCCTGGTGCACGTCCAGACCAACCTTCCGACGGAAGTGGCGACATCTTGTGGCGATTTTTTAAAATTTAAAACCGAATTACAACGGTAGCTTCATTTGAAATTCACGTACACAGATGTTATTTGTGGCGCGGAGCGTAGGGCGTGGCGTCATACATGCAATCGAAGTCGAGTTATGACATTCAACCACGCAGACGGAAGGCTATTAATACTGTTTGATAACAAAATATTTTCATGTATTCTTCTTAAAACCATAACAAATATCATAATTAGTTAAATGATTGTTAAAATAATTGTCAATTTGGGAGGCGGAAATGGGTACCGCCGCCCCGGGAACCTTTATTGGATAACCAACACCTCTGCCATAGGTCACCCCAAGTGGTTCGTTACGTTTGGTGATTTAACAGGGATGCCCGGGTTCATGGGGTGAGGTTTATCTAGGTCTTGGAGGCGGATGACCAGGACACACTGAACCCCAGATTCCTACCCACCCCTTAAACCCTTTTCCTTCCCAGAACTCTCCTCTCCTTCCTTTCCTAAAAAAACCCTCCACACAGCATCCTCAAAGATGACATAGGCCCTGAGGGAAATTATATTCCTCAGGGCCTCCTGTGTGGAGCTCATGTAAAAAAAAATGTGTTTTGAATGAAAGTACACTATGCTGTCTTCAAAGGAGTCATAAAACGAATGACAAATAATACTTGCATGTATTCTAGAAATCATAATTTATTTGTCGTTTAATTTCAGGAAAAGGATCCATGGAGGTTGATCAAAGTCTGTTGATGGAAGAGAAACAATTACAACAGCTGATTAGTGTCCTTCTGCAGTCCGCGGATAGCTGTCCAGACAACCTGCTGGACGAGGATCCGCACCCCATCGACCAGGTCTTGGTGATGTTTGCCCAACTGGTGTACATCGAGAAGAATCCCGGAGAAGAAGACGCAGCTTACTCCACCAGGATACTGTCGGGTAAGCTTCACGGCTGGAAAATTCTCATCACCGCCGCTAATAAGGATTGGTTCAACGGCTACTTCGGTGCTGCATTCGTACACACTGGTTTGCAGCAAGTGGTGGTGGCACATCGTGGAACAAATCCTTGCTGCCCTGGAGCGGTGTACACCGACTTGAAAGGAATATTTGGTACAAATTACACGTATTGCATGAACTCGGCTACCACATTCGTAGATCAAATACGCCAAGCCATTCATTCAATAAACAATCAACACAGACGGCACTACACGCTCGCAATCACTGGCCACTCTTTAGGGGCCTGGCTTGCGCAAATAACTTCTTTCTCAGTCAAGTATTTAGCCATTAAACATGTAGGTAGTCAAATTTGCTTGGAAAAGAACCCCGAGGTTGGCATACACGCTAAGACCGTTGGTTTTGATAGTCCGGGTGCCCGGGACATGTTGGACCGGGTGCTGGACGATCATTACGACAGGTATGAGGGGAATTTGTTGGACGGCCTGGACATTACTGTCTACCTGTCGGCCCCCAACCATATCAACACTTGCGGTATGCACCTCGGTAAGATATATCGCATCTCTAATGATGTGTCCAACCTTATCTGTGAAGATGAAGGCACTTTTAAGTATACCTCGGCGACTCACGCGATAAGTAATTTTATTGATGCGTTTAAATATGAAAATTGGAGAATAGGTGAAGTATCGGATTGGGCGAAAAGCCATAAAGAGTTCAAAGAACTTTTTAAGATCTTGAATTGGGAAAATGCTTACCACGGACACGCAAAAATTGATAATCCTAATGACCTTAAAAAAATCCATCGGTATAAAGTGGCGGAAGTCAATTCCCCGGAGAATGTAAATTCTTTTAGAGTTTTTTCAATGGAAGATTTGCAAATGCTTAACAGAATGCAAATACTTCAGGAACAGACAAGTAAATTAACCATTCTAAATGAATTCATCAATAATAATAAACTTAAAGTGGAGAGTACCAAACTGCTTCCCAAATTTGATTTGGATCATTATAACCGTACAATAACATGCGCGTCGGGAGAATCATTGGTGGAACTCTGCAAGCGCTTGAAGCAGCTGATGCGGTGGCTGAAGCCGCAGTTCACGCAGGCAATCGAGGAACAGATTAAGGTCCTAAAGCAACCTGCAGACTTCATCTACTACGTGGAGGGACAGAGCTACCTCGACTCGTTGCCCAAGTGTTGGCTGAACTTTACGGATTCCGTGGGTTTCCAGGATTTCCTGGCTTCCAGCACGGAGCAAGTTCTCTGCCTTTCCGCGAACAGTGGAGACGGTGCTTTCCAGATCAGCCGACTTTGGAACATCCTCCATCAGATGGAAGAAAGCAACGAAGCCTGCGATGGTTCCATCAAATTTACCAATAAAAATCACTTCACGTTCGTTAGACAGTCGCAGCTACAAAACCTTGTAAATTATTATGGTTGGCCTGTTGAAAAAGAATACTTGATGGTGATAGACTGTACATTATCCCCCATTGCATTTATCATCCAATTGCTTAAAGACGTATATGATAATAACATAACATATTCTAAATCGCTAAAACTTGTTTTGATTGTGTCGCAGTCAATAGACGCACCCAACTTTTCTAATTTCTGTAAAACTATAAACTTTGCCAGTGATGTTTGTTTCTCAGACCTAACTCCCGACTCTCAGAGAAAACTGTTTAATCAAGGCGATGTAATAATTACTAGGGACAAAGCGTACAGTTTCCGAGAATTCTTGGAAGACGACTTTTTTATTCGTGATCTCAATCAGATCTTAAGTTCAGAATGCTTGAAAAATTTCGCGACCATCAATAACTTTGCTATCAACATAGAGGACACGCGTCCCACCCTCGGTGAAATACGGGTGCCTTTCTTTAAATTAAACATAAAAACTAGTATGGAATTCTTTGCGAGTTGTGTAAAGTCACCCAACATTAACATCCTGGTGGTGATGAGCGGGTTAAGCCGCGAGGACCTGGAGATTGGTGCCAGCTGGGACCAGCTCCAGGGGGTGGACATCATCCTCGCCAAGGGAGATGCACAACTCACCTTTAGAGATACCTGCAAGAAGAACCAGGAAAAAACCATTTACCTCTTTGAAGTGTTAGGCCAAGATGTGTACTGCAAAGAAATATTTAATGGATGTTTCTATTTGCACAGGAAATTTCTTCATCGATCTTATATTGACATGAAGAAATTCACAGAAACTGAACATGCTGATGACCTGTTTGTTGTTGACCGTGAAACAAACAAGAAATCGCTCTTGAATTTGATAAAGGATTGCACCAAAAGAGAAGCATTCATAAATAATGTAATTATTGCTGACAGAGGAGAGCTGGAGGTTTTTAAACAATATAGAAAGAATAAACGAATTCATTTTGTAAAAATCAATCGATGTGAGAAAGGCTATAAACTAGAGTGGAGATATTCCCATGGGTCTTTGGAGAGCTTGTTTCCTTGTATGTCCACAGACTCCTCCGAGCCTATAGAGGAAATAACTTTGAGCGAAACAGACCAAAGTCTGGTAATCATAGCAGACGAGCCCGGGATGGGCAAAACTACTTTCCTAACGAGGTTGTCAAGGCTCGCGAAAGCACCATGGGTCATTTACATACAATTAAAATATTTCCAGGTGCATATCGACAAATTACCAGAGGTCCTCACTACCAAAAGCGTGGCTAGGTTTTTATTAAGTAAGTGTTGCTCTCAGGCAGACTCATTGTTAGAGCATTTGCTACGGAGTAAGACGAATAACAAGCGTGTCGTATTATTGTTTGATGGATTTGACGAGATAGACGATTACATTCAAAAGAAAGAAAGTTCTAAAGATAAACTTATAAAACTCTTTGTTTTTTTGCAAGGCACACCGGCAGTTCAAACATTTATCACCACTAGAAATTATCTGAAGAAATCATTAGAAGAGCAATTGAGACAAACCTCCACCTGTTTTATAAGGATTAGTACACAAGAGCAACAGGATTATTTTTTTTTTTTCTGGCGTTCCTGCCTCTCCCTCGAGCTGGGAGGTTACGGTGAGGAAGAGGAGGGACGACTCAAGGAATATGCCGGAGAGGTGCTACGAAAAGCAAAGGAAGTACTGGGGCCAGACATGGACCGCTTCATGGGAGTTCCCCTGCAACTGAGGATGCTGGCCGAAGTCTTCAGACCGCAAAGTGGTCTCTTGCAACAATCTCTGGAAGATTCATTTAAACAAATCAATATAATCAATTTGCCAAATCTGTACAAGAAGTTCGTAGATCTGAAATACGAAATTTATTTACACGAAAAAACCTCTAAAGATGAAAAGTTAGACAAAGAGGAATTTAATTCATATCTTGAACATGTAACAAAAACACACGGAAAACTTGCTTTCAGATTATTCTTTCCCAATTTTTATGATGAGAATTTTGACCCCATTGAAGACAAGTGGTTGAATAAATTAAACAGACATGGTTTGGTTCAATCGGAGAGAAACGCAGGATTCCAATTTGTCCACCAAACATATGCTGAGTATTGCTGTGCAGAAATGGTCATCTACTTGCTCAATCAACCTAAAAGCTTTTCAAGGTATGATTTGTTTAAAGAAGTACTTGTTCCTCAAATCCTGCTTCATCCGGACAGCAAAAACATAAGGTTGTTTATGAATATGCAATTACACGAAAACCAATTGTCAAAGAAAGCACTCGAATTAAATGCCAAATGTATTTGCAAACTATGGCTCAAAGATAGTGCCATATTTAGGAATCAGGAGCACCAAACCGCTCTTCATATTGCTGTCCTTGAAAAGAATGAACAAATAGTCAGATTTCTTCTAAGCGGATTGAACATAGAAAGTGCACAAGAAGCCTTTGTTTCTTTGATAACACAGTACGACCTTGATAATAATACAGCACTCAATATGTTGGAAAAGCCTAAACCACGTGGAGATAATTTAGTGTTGGACGGACTAACTACAACAATTTTACAATGTATCAAGACGTGTTCTGATGAAACCAATGGAAAGATATTTTTTGCTTGTTTATTTAATCGAAATGAGTCAAATTCTAGAGAGCATACGAAGATGACTGTTGAAACTGAGGAAGGGTTCATATTTAGACGTTTATTTAATAGAAATAATATTACTGCACCTCGAATAACCGAGGAAGAACTCGTAGTTGTCAATTTATTTGGTAAAATTATTAGAAAATATGTAAATCGTATCTCAAAAATAATCGATAGAATAAAAGAAGTTGAAATTTTAGCAATTGCGAATTTTAGTTGGGCTATTCAACATAATGTTGTAACTGTTAATAGCATATTACACTCAGATTTAAAAAATGATATTGAACGTTACTGCCTATTATTGATGAAACACAAAGTTCACGACAGCCAAACTAGCCTTCACATTGCTGTAAGGAGGGGCGACCTCCGCATGGTAAAACTACTTGCGGAGCAAACTGTTCCCTTCAGTGTACTGATGGCACAGGGCCATAGGAAAATGACTCCTTTACACGCAGCTGCTGAACAAGGTCGACTGAATATTGTAACATATCTTGTTGAAAAGGGCGCTGACATCAATGCTGTGGGTAATGTTGGTTGGACTGCACTGTATTACGCGGCATTAGAGGGATGTTTTCCGATAGTAGAGTACCTCCTGCAGCAGGGGGCGGACCTTAACAAGCTAGACTGGGGGAGAGGGACCGTACTGACGAGGGCATCGCAGAAGGGAGAGTGGGATTTGGTGCGGCTGCTGCTGGAGAGGGGAGCGGATGTTAATGCGGATGAAGGTGAAGCTCTTACTTATGCTATATTGCAGGGTGAATGGTCAATAGTGAAGGCTTTAGTAGAAAAAGGAGCAGCCGTTACAGAAAGTCTAGTATGGAAGACAAAGCTTTTTGGTGATTCAAACTACAGTGAAAATGAAAAGAAAATGTCAGAATTTCGTAAAAAATTCCCGAGTTTTAAATTTGCAAAAGAATGTTAATTATGTAGGCTCAAGTAAAATATTTGGGCACAAAGCAGTCACGGTTTGACATATTAATAAAATAAAACAAATACTTTATTTGAACCATAAAATTTATAAATACAGACCAGTTTCTTAACCTCTGGTTTGCCGATTGCGCGCCCAGGACACGCCATAAAAAAAAAAAAAAAATTTGAGATGCGATTTTAAACCTTTTGTATAAAGAAAATGTATGAAGGACAAGGTCAGAATCGCCTGGGTCATTCTTGTTCTTGACGTAACAGATATAAGGAACACACCTAGCCTCTCAAATAATCATCTTTGCACATATCTATGACTTTCGAAATGACATTTCTGCCGCGATTTGAGCTGTCAAACTTTGAGCGTCGCATGTCATGAAAAGATCGATAAAACTATCAATTTGTCAAATAAACGCAAGTAATATTATTTGTAAGCATAGTTTATTGTTCAGGGAACGTGTTTCGGTAAATATTATATACGATAGCATAAAATAAATCCGCAAAATATTACGTCAAAGTCAAAACATCGCGAAATTTTCGAGTTTCTTCCCTGGCATTTAAGAGGTTGCCGCCGCCACCCTAATTCTACCGATTTCTTACATATCTCCCTTAAAATTCAAAATTAAATTCAAAATTCAAAAAACCATTTATTGCATTTTTTGGCATTTTTTGTTTAACTATTAAAGTGATTTAATATATCAGACGATGTATGAATGTGAGTGAAGCAAAGAGTGTGTGCCAGGACCGAGTTGTTTGGCGGTCCGTCCTCTCTGCCTACCCCTGCGGGAAACGGCGTGATGGTTAGTTAGTTAGTTTATAAAGTTTGAATAGCATTGTTCACTGTTTTCATTTGTTTTTTAAATTCTAAAAACTCTAAGGACGGGTTGTTTCAAAAAATTTGATGAGTTCATCAAATATTTTAAGTTGATTTTCACGTTCTGTGTAAGTTCTATTCAAGTTCTGTGATTATTTCAGTTCTGTGAAGCAACTGTCCTATAACGATGTAATAATAGAACTTGAATAGAACTTACACAGAACGTGAAAATCAACTTCAAAAATTTGATGGATTCATCAAATATTTGAAGTTAATTTTCACGTTCTGTGTTAGTTCTATTCAAGTTTTGTTATTATATCATTATAGGACTTGCTTCATAAAACTGAAATAATCACAGATCTTTAATAGAACTTACACAGAACGTGAAAATTAACTGCAAATATTTGATGAATCCATCAAATATTTTGAAACAACCCGTCCTAAGCTATGGCCTGACTCTATTAAATGATTAGCAAATTCGGAGTAATTATTACTTCGTAAACAAAGTTCATGTTCCCTGATTCTAGTTTTGAAGTTTTTAGTTGTCATACCTACATACTGTGCTTCACAATCGTTACATTCTTCAATAGCATATTCATAGCTTCAATAAAGAAAAAACAAAGTTTAAACATTGCAATATAAATTCATACTTAAATCTGTGCGCTTTAGAAACGCTCGAAATAAACAAAAAAATTAAATCTAAAATGAATTTAGTGAATAAAATAATAGCGCCTTGCAAATCTCCGTTACTAACCATGTTTCCGTATAATATTGACTCCTCCCACCGCTTTCCCCCTCCCCCAAAATCATCCCTCCCACTACTCCCACCTAATTAATCTTTGGTACTTGCATTTAATTTTTAAGTTAGTTTTAATCAGGGGCGTATAACTTACTAAAATTTTGAAACTAATGGCGTCCCCGCCGAATACATCCGGTTTATGTATTTATTTCGATGATGACGGTGATAGTTGTTAGAAACATCCGGTATGGATTAGTATATTTATTATCCGGTAGAGGGATTTTATTTGACATTTTTAGCGTCGATGTTATTGCGTGTTGTACGTAAATATTTTAAATTTAAAGTGTTGGTTGCTAATGTTAAAAGCACGTCGAGAAATCATTAAAAAGCCGTGCAGCGTTAAAGGCTTCACAGAATTAACTAAAGTCAGTTTCGTGCGACGTGCACGTCGAACGGAAATGTTTATTTATGTTCGACCATAATTTGATGCTTGATTTGCCGTTGGACATATTTTTATTCAAAATGTGTTTACATGAATTCTAGAGGTGAAAAAATGGTATACACACGTCTATAATTGAGATCAAGAAATCAGGTAATTACATAAAACATTTACATTCATCTTAATTTATCTGTAAATCAATTTGAGGTTAAAATTTTGCTTATGAAAAACTTTTTTGAATTTATCGTGAAAACAAGCTTATGGGTACTAGTGGTTAATGTTTTACATATTTCGTTTCAGAAAATGTTCGAACACCTCATAACATGCAGCATGCCGCTTGAAGTCCCGAAAACCCTTCTGGACAGAAGGAAAAAGTCTCCTCCGATCACCTCTCACCCCAGAAGATAGGTGGAAGCTTGAGTGGCAATTGGCCAAGGTGAAAATGCCCATCTCATACAAGACTCCATACAAGACCTCGTACAAGGTAAAAATAATAATGTTTTACTTAACAAACCTTCAATTAACAAATCATCATGTTTCCCCGCAGGATAGGCGGAGAGGACCGACTGCCAAACAACTCAGTCTTTGCATACGATCCTTGCTTTATTCAATTTTACATTTAAATGTATGTGGAGTATTTAAATGGTAGCATTCGCATTTCTCTGTAGGAGCTCAATACAAAATGTTGTTTTGTGAACATAATTTCATTTGAGATACAAATATCGTAAAAAGTGTTTTCAAGTTTCAGATATAACAAGAACACCAGAGGAGAATTCAACGCCTCAGTTGAAGACATGTCGCATGATTCCAAAGAAAGGTGATTTTGTTTATATCTCTACTTGCTACGATTCCTTGCACGTATAACAGGGTCAAATAATGCTCGGAGAGCTTAGTTTAACCTCTCGTTTCCACCATAAAGAAAGAGGGACCCTGTTGCAGATGATTATTAATGATCCACTATCTCGGTAGCAGTCCCAATGAGTGGTATGGATCGTACGTTGATTACAATCCATGCAAGTGATTTGAATATAATTTTGGTATAAGTTTTAGAGCGGCAAAGGTTGTCTATCGCTCTCCGCCTCTCACGTATTTTGACCCACAGAATTCATGTAAACCGATTCACACATACTATTCCGACTCTTGACGTGGCCTGTCGCATACATACTTTGTTCATCACAAGTATTATGCGTTCCCAAATTTATTAATGTGATGTATGGTTTTTTTTAAATGTGATATATTTATTTCAGAACTTTTGCTGTGAGATGGCTGAAATGGGTCCTCATCCTATGGGAAAGTATACTCATACATCTGTTATTTTGGTTGAAAGGAAATAATATTTATATGTTTAGAATATGTAGATTTTTTATTTCGTTCTACAAGAACTAAAATATATATGGAGACAGGGAAAGGAAAAATGGCTAAAACACCATATAGCTGTGATATTAAAGATGAACGTACATAAACAAACAGTATAACTTATTATGTAGGTTCATCTTTAATGTCACAGCAGTACGACGCTCTAGCCATTTTTCCTTTCCAGTATCGATATTTCCAGCGGATCCAGTGTTTTATATGCTATTATCGATTGTCTTTCTGAAAATTAAAAAAGTATTTTAAAATGTACCCCTGAGTTATCATTTTCAGGATAACAGGTTTCCGTCTGACGAAGCTCCCTGCTGAGAAAATGAGCTGTAAAAAATGATGTAAAGCTCATTTCCTCAGGATAGCGTTTTGTCAGATGAAATGATGTTGTCCTGGGGAAACTTTCACCTTTTTGTGCTTTCAAGCATTTTTGCTTTTTAAATAATTTATTGGGCTAATGAATGGAGTAGGTCGAGTGCGATTGTATTGTCTATGGTAGACAAATAGTCTTCCTCTATCTTTTAGTCTACTCGCGCCGTTGCGGTTCATTTTATGGGTTTATCTGTGGTTTTGATGACAGATATGACGACAGACCATTTTGTATGGAGAAGGCCCGAAGATATCGATCTAGGGATTAGTATATTTATGGTTTTAATCCTGCTCGTGAATGATACGGTTGTATCGAAACCGGTCGTGGAAAAATTATATTTAAGTAACAAATGTACATTATTTAATAAAACTCTTCAAAAAACAAAATGTGTAAACCTTTTTATATAGATGCACATAATAAAAAAAATACTTACATGTTTTGTGATTCTGTTGATGTAGGTACCAACGTACATGCATTTTGCCAAATAAGAACAGAAAATACGGGAGGGTGCCACTGTTGTTTAAATGGCAAGACTTAAAATATGTGAAGGTGAAAATCTGTGAAACCTACATTTTTGTAAAAAATTAAAAATGCATAAATATGTATATTACTCGTAGGTATATTATTATTATAATTTTTTTTACATTGACCCAACACAGGGAAATCATTTTCATCATTTTGAAGATGCTGTGTGGAGGGTGTTTTTGAGGAGAGAAAGGAGTGAACATGGGTCTTGAAGAGACCCATCTTGTAGGAGGGAGGAAACACTCGATCTTGAGTGTTTCCTTGTTTTAAGATATTAATAATAATTAGTTGTTCGCGCCCGTACATACGCAAAATGAATATGAATAAAATCAAACAAATCTTTCAAGAGAGGCTGACAAATACAAAATTACATCGGTGATTCAATCCAATATTGTATTTGTCAGCCTCTCTTAAAAGATTTGTTTGATTTTATTCATATTCATTTTGCGTATGTACGGGCGCGAACAATAAATTATTCTTAATATTTTAAAGCATAACTTGCAAAAGTGTTTAAAACCTAAAATAATTTTATTGGCGCCATCTGTTAATGCGTAGATTATAACGTACGTTGCGTTTAACCTTAAGGCTTGTTAAGTTCAGTTAACACAAGAACACCTCTTATTGGAAAACCCTTTATTATAGTTTTTTGGGCTTTTTGTAGAGGATCCATAAAATTAAGAGCACAGCCGCCCCAAATGATGATGCCATATGCTAACTGGGATTGGCAGATAGCGTAGTAAACCGTGTTTAGTGTTGTAGGAGTAAGTATATTTCTTAGAGTTCGAAAAACATGAGAGAGCTTGCAAATTCGGGGAGTTAGACTGGCTAATTGCTGATCAATCAATGAGATTATTTTAATAGATTGATTGAGAATATGAATTGTTGTTGCGTGTTTATTTAAAAGTATAAATAATTTGTAATGGAATCCTAATGTCAATGTTGTTTTCGTTGATACTTCTAACTAGGAAAGGTTAGCCATATTATTTTCACAACTGACCAATGTTATGACTTACATGTATTGTAATTATCTCAAATGTATTGAACACTGTAAAGTAATAAATGTGTTTCTTAAAATATCTTGTGTTTTATTACATTTATGATTTTGGTGTAAATTGTGCTTTTTCACCCCCATTTTTGAAGCGAAAGCTTCTTTAGCACCGTTGTGATTTGAAAATCGATGAAACAAAAATAAGCGACACTGAAAAGAGACAAACACATCTGTAGCCCAGGTGTTCAACCTTATATTGCCCACTTTGAGAATTTTTTTTCTAGCGCCCTCCAATTGTTTTTATTTGGTATCTGTCGCGAATCTAAAACCTTTTGTCACGATTATATGATTTAACACAATGAGGGGGGGGGGGGTGCCGGGTTGCCACCTCCTTCCTTCTTGTATTCATGATATAATGTAAATTCTTAATAATGATATTACACCTAAGATTAAGTACGTGATAAGCGTGTTTTTTATATCTTTTTAGACCATATTTTTTTACCTGCCCAGGCCCTCACTATACCATAACGCCTCTTAGTTTTTTCTGGGTCTTTTACCGCCCCCCTGAACGTCTTAAACGTCCACAAGGGGGCGTTATCGCCCACGTTGAGAACCTACGTTCTATAGGGTTTAGCCTGCGAGAGAATTAGATAGTATAATCGGTCTCCTCTTGGTGCGGTGCTTCGTAGCTTCCCCACCGCTGTCTACTTTAGTTTTCTGAAGGTTTCACTTGTACCGCGTGTCAATTGCACATTCCTTTTTGTAATTTTTCCAATAGAAATAGACAACCTAAAATGAAATCAACTCAGAACCTCTTTTTAAAATTCATTAAAAGTGATGAAAAAAAATTGGTTAAATAGGTAACGTTGGGTTAGGGTTATGGGCTATTTTAAAATAATTTTTTTCTTAGCTTTTAATGACTTCGAAGAGGTGTTGAGTTGACTTGATTCTGAGATGGCATAGAATCCTACCAACTAGCCTCTTAGAAGATGGTCGCACTGTACACTGTTACAAAACTCTTTAATGCATTTCCGACGTCCTCTATGGTCGAGAAGTAGTAAGACTTTTTTTATTTGAATACCGCACAAGAGTCCCAACTGCTCCCGTCTGGAGCCAGTGAGACTATGGCATCCCCAATTGGGGTATGTTGTGAGGCTGAAGGTAGTGGGGAGGGGAAGGAGATGGGGAAGAGGATGGTGGGAAGTACCTGGCTATTCAGATCTGGTCACCAAACACGGCCAAAGCCATTTCAAGCAACTTTTCAATTCTGAATGGTGGTCTTACACCAGGGCGATACTTTGTGCGGTATTTACATAAAAAAGATAGTACACTACTATTCAATCTGTATAACACCTCTGCTATAGGTCATCTCAAGTGGTTCGCTACGTTTGGTAACACAGCAGGGGAGCCCGGGTTCATGGTGTGAGGATTGTCTAGGTCTTGGGGCGGATGACCTGATTCTTACCCACCCCTCATACTTATTTCCTTCTCAGAACGTTCTGACTTTCTTTTCCTTCAAAAGACCTTCCACAGAGCATCCCCAAAGATGAAATAGGCTCTGAGAGAAATAATAACTCTAAAAATAAAAATAAATATGCAGTTATTTAAGTTAGAAGGTCATTATTCATAAAAAAAAATTAAAAAAATTGGACTGGAATTCTCTATTATAATGTTCTCCAAAATGACCTTGAAAGCATCTCATCCTGTGAACTCTTGAAAGAAACTATTCCTTTGTCCAAATGCAAAAATTAATAGTCTCCAAAATGACCTAATAAGAATCACATCCTTGCGATGCTTTCAAGGACATAAAGAAACCATTCCTTTATTTAGAATATTATGAACTAATTGTGCAATTTGGCTGTCTTGAAACGGGAAATCTTCCCAGTTGGACAGACAAAGCATCATTTTGTAAGGTATATTACTGTAATATATATATATAACTCTCCGTCGTGGAGCCTTCAGGGAACTAAGGAGTAGAGAGGAGAGATGAAGCCCTCTTCCCTCGTGGGGCCTTCAGGGAACCGCGGAGGAGTGAAGGGGAGAAATGAGACCTGGGAAGACACATTGTCGAACCAGAAGATATAGCTTCATTTCCAATGACAAACCTGGTGAACTTTGTAAAAGGGACTGGATTACACATAAGATTATAATAATTTATTTATTTATATATATATATATAAATAAATAAATTAGTCGGTTAGTTAGGTTAGTCTAATCCCAAGGTCGCTGATCACTTGTTTCACCTTCCATTTATTTAAGAAGAAGAGGTCAGGAGCCAAGAATATTAAAATTGTACAAACATCATTTTTTCTGTTTTTCTGAAGGAATTAAAACTTGTTGTGATATTAGTCTAACACCTTCAAGACCATTTTTTTTTTCCAAGAGCGGAGACGGTTTACATAAATAATGTTCCCGTGAGCACTTAGGCCATAGGCCCATGTGCTATCTCCCATTTTACCGCATTCCTTTGACAGTAATCCAGTCCCTTTTACAAAGTTCACCAGGTTTGTCATTGGAAATGAAGCTATATCTTCTGGTTCGACAATGTGTCTTCCCAGGTCTCATTTCTCCCCTTCACTCCTCCGCGGTTCCCTGAAGGCCCCACGAGGGAAGAGGGCTTCATCTCTCCTCTCTACTCCTTAGTTCCCTGAAGGCTCCACGACGGAGAGTTCACCTCCCCTTGGTTCCCTAAAGGCCCCACAAGAGAAGAGCCTACTCCACCTTGGCTCCCCGAGGGCCCCAGGAGGGAAGAGGACTTATCTCTCCTCTTCACTCCTCCTTGGTTCCCTAAAGGCCCCATAAGAAAGAGTTCACGGAGATGGCCTCATTTCTCCTCTTCCCTCCTACATGGTTACCTGAAGGCCCCACATGGGAAGAGGACATCATCTCTCCACTTCACTCCTCCTTGGTTCCCCAAAGGCCCCGTGCCGGAAGAGTGCCCTTCCTCTTGGTTCCGTGAAGGCCCCACAAGGGAAGGGTTCATGGAGGTGGCCTCAGCTCTCCTCTCCACGGCTTCTCCTCTTGGTTCCTTCTAAGGGCCCCAGGAAGAAAGTCCACAGAGGTGGCCTCAGCACTTCTAGGTTCCCAAAAGGCCCCTAGTTTTCGAATGGTCCAATTTTTGTGTCCCACGAGTGACCAGGGAAATAGAAGGTCCACTCCAGCAGAGCCCCGAATGTTGGAGTAAGGTCTAAATACTCCGAGATGCGACCTTGTTTCTCGGAGGCACCGTTCTTGACACTGTTCCCCAGGACATTCAGCCTGAGCACGGTAGCTCACACCTTGGCTTGGGATGGCTATTGCAGGTTTGTGTTTCCACTCCCTGAGCGATGGGTTCGCCACACTCCCTACGCTATTTCAATACCATAAATATAATTTTTTTTTTTATTATTATTTCTGCAGAGAATATTCACTTTATGTTTGACATATTTATGAAATAAAATAATAACTTTATTTCCTCTCGAGCGTTTTGAAATTAAGGCGCGGTATACCCATCTCGCGGGCTCCATCGAAGCCAGAGTTAAGTTAGCCTGTCAGAAACTGGGCATACTGTACAGGGCCCGCAGATACTTTAATAGTATACAACTGCTAACCCTGAACAAATCGCAAGTGCGCCCCACGGTTGAATTTGGCAGCCACCTCTGGTCTGGAGCCCCAAATTAACTAAAAAAAAACCTCGACTCTGTGCAGAAACGGGCGGTCAGTTTGATAGACTCTCCTAACTTAACAAACGGATTGAAATCTTTGGAGCACAGGCGTCAGGTGGGAATGCTGTCCTTGTTCTACCGGTATTACAATGGAAAATTCTCCGAGGAACTAGCGTCATTTACCTCCTCGGCACCGGTGCATAATCGGGAAACACGCCAAACACGTGCCCAACATTTGTACACGGTTGACATTAGTCACATGAGAATGGGTCGTTTCTACGACTCGTTCTTGAGTTCAACAGCTCGGTTGTGGAACAATTTGCCGGCCTCTGTGTTTCCTCCCTTCTACAACATGGGTCTCTTCAAGACCAATGTTCATTCCTTCCTCTCCTCAAAAACAGCCTCCACACAGCAACTTCAAAGATGACAAAGGCCCTGAGGGAATTTTTTTTCTTCAGGGCCTCCTGTGTGGAGTTAATATAAAAATTAAAAATAAATTTTTAAAATACCCACCCAAAAAGAAGAAACTGGAAGATTTGTTATTTGATGAAGATTATTTGTTGAAGATTTAAGACGACAATATACCCTTAAATATATTCAGAATCTTAACGACGTACGTTATGAAGCGTGTATACAAATTGCGACTCGCGACCCGTGCATTGGACGGACGTACTGTCGAATTTGCCCTATCAAAGAAAAGAAGAAGAAAACAAATAATGTGGGAATCTTAACGACGTAAGTGAAGAAAGCCTGTAAACAAATATACGCCCGCGGCACGGCCTATTAGATGAACGTACGGTCGAATTCGCCGTAGCGGGCCTGGAGATTCGACCTTTCCGCCGCATTCATTTTAATTAATTCTGAAGAACGAGTTACAAATATTTAAGATGTTTCTAAATGAGTACCTCCCGAAGTTATTAATTAATTGTCTAGAAAAATAAAATCTGGTGCTTACTGCTAACTTTATAGTTGAAAAACTGGTTATAAAGTTTTAAAATAGTTTTACGTAAAATATATTGAGCTTTTAAACTTAAAGTGTATAAGGTACATACGAAATAAATCGGTAGAAATGGGGTATGCCGCGGTTTAACCCCTCAGGTTAATTCGTTCGCTTTTCGAAACAACTCATACAGGACTCGTAGAAATTGTTGTATCATGGTTAAAAATATGATCTAAACGATGTTAGTAAGGGAAAAAATTATACTCTATAGTAAAATCACACAAAATCATAAAATATAAAACTTGAGCTCGCAGCTAGCGCCACACGCGAGAAGCGAGAATTGCGGCACCCGCGCGAACCAATTCTGACAGTTACGAAATCAGCTGTTGGTAGGCCGCCATCTTGAGCGAGTAGCGAGTAAAGTTGACCACCTTTCAATTTTTTTCGTAGATTGTCCACAATCTGCTAGTTAGCACGTAATACGATGACACTGAGCGAGTTAACTAACTAAGATAGTGAATTTCCCACATAGTAGCTTGTAAACTCGCTCAATGTCATCGAGGCTTTACTAGTAGGACACGGCCTTACACGAAGCGTCGCAGTTGAGTTCTTAAAACTAAAACTACGAAATTGAAGACAAATGCAATTGCATTGTCTTTAAATTACCACATTTAGCATTTCTAACACGCGTCTACATATATATATAAGGTCATTGGTGTATACGAATTAATTTGTTTTTGTATAATTTAAAATGACGCCACAAAATGAATTTATGACAATTAAAAAAAGAATATTGAGTATCGAAGAAATAAATTGTTTTTTAAAAAATTGTATTGATTTCTGAGATTAATATTTGGCCTGAATGTGTTAAAGGGACAGTATGCTTTCGTATTACGAAGTTTGTATGCGAGAAGACGTTTTAAAAATAAATGTGTCGTCACCTCAATTACTTAAGAGGAATATAAACGCTAGAAATATTTCGATTCTCGTGCCTTCAAAATTTAAAATCGCGCGTCGTATTTGCACGAGGCAAGTAAGCGAAAAAATGGTTTTTATTTATTTTCTGCATAATTTTATAAGAATGAAAAAATATTAGAACATACAAAAATTCAAAAGAAGCCTTAACCATAAAGGGCTTAAGGCATTAAGGCGGCGCTTCCCGGCTCAAAATGAAGAAGATGGAGATATATATAATTACGAATGTTGGACAGAGCGCGCTTAAATTTTAAGTCATAAAATTAAAGCAAAAACGCTTAATAAAACATGACTCGTTTAAAACAGAGCCAAAATCTCGTGGAAGGTATCTTAAGTATCATTTAAAGAAACATTGTGAATTTTTTTCACAAATATAACTTGTAAAATAATAGAAACAGACTTGTTTTTAATAATTTTCGGAGCATACTTTGCGATTTTTGTCTATTGAGGGAATTTCATATAATTTGCGTTTCGGCGTGGAACGTATCTCTAGATATTATCTTCAAAAATAAGATACATTTTTTAAGAGCTTAAAAACTTCAAATTGGGAGGCGGGAATGGGTACCGCCGCCCCGGGAACCTTTATTGGATAACCAACACCTCTGCCATAGGTCACCCCAGGTGGTTCGCTACGTTTGGTGATTTAGCAGGGGTGCCCGGGTTCATGGGGTGAAGTTTGTCTAGGTCTCGAAGGTGAATGACCAGGACACACTGAACCCCAGATTCCTACCCATTAAATACCCTTAAACCCCTTTCCTTCCTAACCACCCCTTAAACTCCTTTCCCCTTCTTTTCCTTAAAAAAACCCTCCACACAGCATCCCCAAAGATGACATAGGCCCTGTGGGAAATTATTTTCCTCAGGGCCTCCTGTGTGGAGCTCATGTAAAAAAAAATGTTTAAGGGAGATATGTAAGAAATCGGTCGAAATTCGAATAGCGGCGGCTTAAAGTTTGCAGTTTGTTTCAAAAGCGAACACTTGCAACTCATGTTTGCAACAAACTCGGACATACAATGCAAAAGCTTCACACAGAAAGTGCCGTGGCAGCTGTTATTTTGACAGTCAGGCACTCAGGCATCATCCGCCGAATTCAATAGCGGGTTGACAGTTTTAGGAAGAAATTTAAGGTTTATCGAAGTTTTCCAGCTTAATATTGATCAAAATAGATAAAATGGAGATTAGGTAATAATGCTCGCAAACGTGTAATAAACGCTGAAAATTGGAAACGTGCAAAAGAAAAGTACATTTTCATTATCCTCCTCGGATCCAGAGAAAAAATTGTTTAAAATTTAAAAAAATTAAATTTGTGTTTCTGAAAGTGTGACGTTACAAGTCTATTAGGGTTGTGGGCATGCCCATCGTGCCCACGACGGTGGATCCGCCCTTGGCACGGGAATGGACTGCGGTTTAATGTTGACAAAACGAAAATGATGATACAGAGCAGAAACCCTTCACACAGAAGAAGAAGTACCGGACAATTTAAAGACAATTACTTTTACGAAGTGGTTGATCAATTTACCTTCCTGGGCTCCAGTCTGACAGAGAATAATGAGGGTCCAGCGGAAATCAGAAGGAGAATCACAGCAGCCAACAAAACATACTTCTCTCTGCTCCCAGTGTTTAAGTCACGTAGCGTCCACAGAAAAACCAAAATAACCATATACAAGACCATTGTTAGAACTGTACTGGCATATGGCTCGCTTAACATTTCACGCTCACATTGAAAAGATCTGTAAATCAGCGACAAAGATGCTGGGTTTTGTCATACACAATTCTAAGGATTTGACCAACCTTAAGGCTGCTTTAAGCGGCGTATCCTGCGCCAGAATACACATGAACACTAGCTTGAACAGCACCCAAAACATTGAAAATTTGAACACTTCGTGTTCAAAAACCCTGTGTTCAAGCTTTACCAGAGGCGACGGAAAACATTCATCTCCCGGGCGAAGGGGGAAGGCTGGCGGGGGGAAATGTGTTCATATTTTTACAAGAGCCGCGCGATGCGGTCATGTATGGAGAATCAAACCGAACAAGTTTTTGAGGTTATGCGCAATGAGCGAGCTTAATAATCACTAATTTAAAATATTATGATACCTAAATACAACATAATAAATATATTTGATAATAAAATTATAGTATAATGACGAATATTAACAATATTAATAGTAATATTATTTTTGAAGTGGGTGAAGCGGGAAGCGGGAAGGCAGGCGGGGCCGGCGGGGGGGGGAAATAAGTTCATATTTTTACAGGAGCCGTACGGAGCGGTTGGTACCGGAGATAAATCGAATGACGTTTGGAGTTATGTCAACCGCGCGAGCCTAATACCTAATTATGACTTTAAATTGCAAATAAATACTGTCGTAATGGATGATTATATCTTTCCTGAACTCACTTGTAAATAAAGTCTATTAATTTATAAATCGATTTCAGAGACACGGAAGAAATTGACCAATTTAAATAGGTATTCTATTCTTTCCCTGATAAATAAATACCTAATAAAAATCTAGTTAGGTAGGTTAGGTCTAAGTTGAAATCTGCGTGTTCTCCTTTATATTTCGTCTACAATATCATCGCTAAATTTCTTAACAGAACTCGACTTTTGACGTTTGAATTTCGAATGCGTAATTAATTACGCATTGGAAATTCAAATACTAACTTTAGGTCATAATAATTGATATTAGTCGGAAATCTTTCCTGGTAAATAAACATCTATTAAAATATCTCTGTTTTCTCCCTGATGTAGCATCTCTTCTTCATCGGAACCTATTTTAACATTTATTTAAACGTCAAACGTCAAGTGTTCAGTTGCGTACGCGTGGAAAGGCCACTAGCAAAATTGTCGGACCGCGCGAACTTCACACCTGTTCACACCAATCTTTCAAACCATGTTTCAAAAAACGCAGGAGACGGAAAACAAAGAACGTTTATAGTGTGGTTCAAGCTAGTGTTCATGTGTATTCTGGCGCAGGAGTTCCGCCTTTACTTCAGCTTAGTGCGTAGCATTCTCGAGAGTGGATCTCAGATATGGGGACCTGAGGACATCGTCTATGTACTAATGGTTGAGAAAATACAAAAAAAAAATTTACGATACCTCCATATGAGAGAGTTCGGTTTTTACCCATGGCTGTTTCCAACAGCATTTATCTCGGGAATGCTGGGTATCTGCAGCCTTAGTTCCAGAAGAGATGTCGCATTACTGCTGATGGCATATAAGCTTCTAAATGGTTTTATATCGGTACCAGATATTCTGGCTGAAATAGGATTCTATGTCCCGGATAATTTCACGCGAGGTCGCCATCACAGGCTTTTGATTCTTCCCAGGTGCAGAACTAACTTACCAATGGTGATGCCCCTGGGAAGACTTACTAGGTTAATTAACTGCCTTGCAGGAAATGTGGATATTTTCCACATTTCCTGCAATGATTTTAAGCGTGAAATAGCACTTATTAAATAAATGTTTTAACTGTAAACGTAATGATTTTGTATCTTGTATAACCGTTTTTGCAATATATTGTGGTGTTATGCTGTTTTTGCTAATAAAATAAATAAATAAATATAGATGTGAGGCGCTGACACTGACAGTAAAGATGGCTGAAATGCTAGATATTTTTTAAGGAAAGTGCTGAGAGGAATATGTGGACCCGTGAAAGAGTGGGAACAGTGGCGCATTCGGCACAATAAAGAACTGTTCGATATATATCAGGCCCCTAACATCTCAGCCCACATGAGACTCCTCAGGTAGAGATGGGCTGGACATGTACAGAGAATACCGGATACAAACGTCCCAAAGAAAATTTTGACTGGACACCCAGGTGGAAAGAGAAAAGTGGGAAGACCCAGACTGAGGTGGGAAGACGAGATAAGAGAGGATGCAGCACAGCTTCTCCAGATAACAAACTGGAAGTCAGCCGCTGAGGACAGGAGGAGTTGGAGGCGAATGTTGCAGGAGGCCAAGGCTCGATATGGACTGTAGCGCCATCGGAGAGAGAGCAAAAGAAAAGATATTAATTTATTTATTTATTGATCAACGCCCTTTTTCAGGGCTTTTACATATTAATTGTAATAAATACAATATTTATTGTACATAACTGAACTGCTTCAGTAACAATATTTTATATTTGTTTAAAGATAAACTGAAGATGTCCACGGACTTGGTGTAATTGTTTCCTTCCATAAGTATTCTGGGTAAGGAGGAATACATATGGTAGTTAGCCCCAGAATTTCTGCACTGAAATAAATCCTGACTTCTTGTATTACGTTGTGGAATCCGGAAGCTTATCAATTCAAGCAATACCGGACTATCAACTAAATTATGTAGAATTTTATATAGAAATACCAAGTCAGTAAAAATTCTTCTGTCTGACAATTTGAGCATATTCATATTATTTAACAGAGTGTTGTAGTTCAACATTATTGTTGGAATCCCCATTTTGAAATTTAGAAAACGTAAGAATTTGTTTTGTATTCTTTCAACAGCTTGTACATGTATGTTATAATGTGGATTCCAGACGGGAGAATTGTACTCAAGTTGATATCTAACATACGCAAAATATAACAGCTTAATACATTTTATATTGTTAAAATTTCTAGTTAGCCTAGTTATAAATCCCAACATTTTTAAGCCCTTGTTACAGATTTCTGTTATGTGGTTAACAAATGAAAGATTTGATTGGAAAGTGATGCCTAAGTCTTTAATTTGTGTAAGTGTTTCGAGAGCATTGTCGTCAATGTAGTAATTAAATATCACTGGATTTTTTATACGAGAAAATCTAATTATTTGACATTTTGAGATATTTAAATAAAATCTATTTTCCTTACACCAAATTAACAATTTGTTGATATTATCTTGAAGAATGTTGCAATGATAAATATTTTGAATAATTTTAAAAATTTTTAGGTCATCAGCAAAAAGTAAAATAGATACATTATGAAATATATTTGTAAGATCATTTAAAAACAAGATAAATAAGATTGGGCCAAGGTGTGAACCCTGTGGAACTCCACTTGTTGCATGAATTTTTTCTGACAAGGTAATAAGGTTTTTTACATAATGTAAATCACTTCTCTCGTCTTAGTATCAAAAGCGGACATAAGCATTTTTAAAATTAAAAATAAAATAGTTAGAGTATTAAATTATAGAATTTTATGTATGACTTGTGATTCTTTACCCGCGGGTAGAAAAAAATATCAGATATCGTCACGGTACCGTAACCGTGAATCGTCACGATAATTATAAAAGCGCACATTATGTTGGGTGTCTTTGTTTTCCTTGTGTGTTGATAAAATAAATAAAATGAACTGGGATTTACCAATTAAGGTGACGACCCAGAACTGGTTTGACGACTTTATCAAGATAAACAGGAATTTGCAGATTGTTTTTTTAATATTATTTTGTTTGTGAAGATTTTGCACAGCAAATTCAGTCACTATTCGTTCGTTTAGTTGTGTGGAATTCTAAATAGATATTTAATTTACAATTTTTTTTATACATTTTGTAAAAGGTAAGTATTTATAATTTTGTGTTATTTTTACATTTATAACGATCACAGTGCTCTGTTGGCATGTCGTCCAAGAGTGAGCTCATTTTTGCTTACTTTTGCTGAAATTTATCGAACTTTTTGCGATTTTTTCCCGTGCAAACAAACGATTTTTCTGTTTTTTTTTTACATGAGCTCCACACAAAAGGCCCTGAGGAAAATAATTTCCCTCAGGGCCTATGTCATCTTTGAGGATGCTGTGTGGATGGTTTTTTTTTAATGAAAAGGACGAGAGGAGAGTTCTGGAAAGGAAAAGGGTTTAAGGGGTGGGTAGAAACCTGGGGTTCAGTGTGTCCTTGTCATCCGCCTCCAAAATCTAGAAAAGCTTCACCCCATGAACCCGGGCACCCTTGCTAAATCACCAAACGTAGCGAATCACTTGGGGTGACCTATGGCAGAGGTGTTGGTTAGACCAAGATATCATCAATTTGGTTCCGCGCGTTTTCATCCTGCGACAAAATATCCTCGACAAAATATACCCGACAAAATATACCCGACAAAATATACCCGACAAAATATACCCGACAAAATATACCCGACAAAATATACCCGACAAAATATCCCCCAACAAAATATCTACTAAAACCTAACCTAACCTAACCTCACCTAACCCAACAAAAAATGGACAAAAATATTACAGACATCTTGTAAAGACAATAAATTATTGATATCTGTATTATTTTTGTCCCATTTTTTGTAAGGTTGGGTTAGGTTAGGTTTTAGTAGATATTTTGTTTGAGAATGTTTTGTTCGTCAATTCAAATTCAGTTAGGTATTCAGGACGGGTTGTTTCAAAAAATTTTATGGATTCATCAAATATTTGAAGTTAATTTTCACGTTTTGTGTAAGTTCTATTCAAGTTCTGTGATTATTTCAGTATTGTGAAGCAACTGTCCTATAACTATATAATAACAGAACTTGAAAAGAACTTACACAGAACGTGAAAATCAACTTCAAATATTTGATGAATCCATCAAATTTTTTGAAACAACCCATCCTAATCACTAAAAATTGAAACAATTCCTTCAAAGTATAAAAAGTAATATTAAATTTAAATTCTATTTACGTACCGTTGCTAAGTTTTTTTAACGTTCAAAATTTTAAGTAAAGTATGTTATGTATATAGTTCTTTCAATATATTAGTTGAAAACGGACCAATTTAGGTAATTTTTTTTCAAAATAAGTTCAATTTTTCAAATTCGTTAAAATTTTAAGTGTATTTCATTTTTGTAGGTCGTAGTTGTGTTTTTTTTTTATTATTTATTTTTGTAAAAATCCCGTGAAAATCGTTGATGGTCTGAATTCTCTACAAATCAGTTCCGATTTTGAAAATCTAGACAAGTAAAAATCATGGGTAATCACTTCAAATCATTTCGGATTTTGAAAATACAGACTCATATAAATCATTGATAATCTGAATTCTCGACAAATCAGTTCCGATTTTGAATAATGCTATAATAGTGCTAATAATGCAGTTTAATTTTTTCCACTTGAGCGCTTTTTGCCACAATATGGCACTATTTAATTGCACTCGAATTGCTTTGCTGCCAATTTTGGCAAATTTTCCCTTATTTGCAAGTAATTAAGTAGAAGTTTACGATTTTATAATATTTTTTTTTAAATCCTACGAATATGTAATAATCGACAAAAGATAGGTGAATTCATTGGCTATATAAAACTATAATCATTTTTAACCCCCGACGCAAGGAGCGGTGTTATAATTTTGACGTGTCTGTGTGTCTGTCTGTGGCATCGTAGCTCCTAAACGAATGGACCGATTATGATGCAGTTTTTTTTTGTTTGAAAGCTGACGTAATCGAGATGGTTCAGAGCTACAATTCATGAAAATCTGTTCAGGCGTTTCAAGGTCATCAGCTCTTTTTTGTGTCGGGGGATTCTTAAAATTTTGTAAATTTTATTATGTATGTCTCCGTATTAAAATTCGGAGGCACGATTTTTTTTTAATTGGGCGGAAAATATTCAAAATGATCACAAAAACAATGGGAACACGTGGAAAATATTCAAAATGATCACAAAAACAATGGGAACATGTGGAAAATATTCAAAATGATCACAAAAACAATGGGAACACGTGGAAAATATTCAAAATGATCACAAAAACAATGGGAACACGTGGAAAATATTCAAAATGATCACAAAAACAATGGGAACACGTGGAAAATATTCAAAAAAGTTTTAAATTGCGATGTCGCTCTAGTTGTTAATTGATTTCTTGATATTTTGGCATACTCAAAAATGACAAAAATTGACTATTTTCCCAAGGGGGGTGAAATATGTTACGTTAGTTTGTACAAGTTTGGTAAGGTTAGGTTAGGCTGAAACATTGTAGATCAGAATTTATATAATACATTGATATTAAAAAAGAATGATTGCTCAAATGTGAAATGTGTTTAAAAGTGGATAGAGTTGGGTGGAAATTCAACCGCTCTGCCTTCCCTTGTAGAGAATTTATTTGTTGGTTAGATAGTTATTTTCCTCTGTGTAAGTGGCAGAATTTCCAATTAGGGATGCGGATGTGGGTACCGCCGCTTCGGGAACTATTTATTCGATATCCAACACCCCGGTCATCCCAAGTGGTCCGCTACGTTTGGTGACTTTGCAGGGGTGACCGGGTTCATGGGGTGAGGTTTGTCTAGATCTTGGCAGCCAATGCGTTTCTCCACCTACAGCGTGGAGGGCCGGATCGGAAAATATTGGTTGAGGTAGCTAGCCTAACCTAACCTAGAGCTCTCCAGCCGGACACTCCCGTCCGCCGGAAAGAATTCAGAATCTAAACCAGTAAAAAATGGCTTTCGCCGTGTTTTGGTGACCAGATCTCCATCGAAGCCAGAGTAAAGTTAGCTTCTCAAAAACTGGGCGTACTGTACAGGGCCCGCAGATACTTTAACAGTACACAACTGCTAACCCTGTACAAATCACAAACGCGCCCCACAGTTGAATTTTGCAGCCACCTCTGGTCTGGAGCCCCAAAATACCTGAAAAAAAACCCTCGACTCTGTGCAGAAACGGGCGGTCCGTTTGATAGATTCTCCTAACCTAACAAACGGATTGCAATCTTTAGAGCACAGGCGTCGGGTGAGAATGCTATCATTGTTCTACCGGTATTTCAATAGAAGATGCTCCGCGGAACTAGCGTCATCGATCTCTTCGGCACCGGTGCATAGTCGGGAAACACGTCAAACGCGTGCCCAACATATGTACACGGTTGACATTTGTCACATGAGAACAGGTCGCTTCTTCGACTCGTTCTTATGTTCAACAGCTCGGCTGTGAAACGATTTGCCGGCCTCTGTGTTTCCTCCTTCCTACAGCATGGGTCTCTTTAAGACCAATGTTCATTCCTTCCTATCATTAAAGAGACCCTCCACACAGCATCCCAGATGACATGGGCCCTGAGGGAAATTATTTTCCTCGAGGCCTCCTGTGTGGAGTTAGTGTAAAAAAAAAGATCTGAACATCCAAGTACTTCGCCACACTTTCCTACGTCTCCTTACCCTCTCCATACCACGTGCCCCAATTATTGGGGGTGCCATAGTCCCGCTTGGTCCGGGCGATTGGGATTCCGGAGCTGTATTCATATTTAGAAATAAAACATTTAGATGCTTTTGTCGTATGTACGAATTTTGCTGAAATTTGGCTTTATCAGAAAACATTATATCATAAAACTGATAGCCTGAACTGACCTTTGATAAAATGATAAAAATAATTGTTTCCTTGACCTACAGACTTGCATTTTTCACGTTGGACATCGATTATTTCTCCAAATAGTTTTCAACTAAAATATTAATTTCTAATTTTTTATGAGAAAAACTCTCTTTTTATAACTTTTGAAGGTTATTCCCATCAACTTAATATATGGAAAAAGAACTAGTTGAAGATAATATTAATGATTCTAAATATTTGAAATATGAGATTGACAAATATGACGGTTTGACAGAAGGTGGCAATAGCGAAATTGGAAAACGCGCACGTCCCGGTTAGACGAGAGGTCTGGGTTCGAGTCCCAGTTGCGACCATTGTTTTTTTCTGTTTTCTGTGTCTTGTTTTCTTTCATATTTTCATTTAGATTATAAGTGTTATCTTCTTCTTCAATGATATATTAATTTCTAATTAAATGAAGACACTATGAGCGAAACTCAATCGAAAATCTGGAAACAGAACATCACAAAAAGATATTGGCAGCTCTGGGACTCGAACCCAGGACCTCTCTACTTTCCGGGAGAGTGCTCTGACCACTGAGCTAAGGTGTCGATATCCAATTCGGTCGCTTATAACTGTACCATACTTTGACTAAGAAACACCAATATTATCTTCATTTTCTTAACGCATATTTTATTGGCTGCCATCTTTATGTATGATTGCAAGATTCAAACCCGAACACCATCTAGATTGCATTTAGTTCGGTTATTTTTTTATTGTTTTTCATTTACTCACAAATAATTTCCCAAGTTGCCTGTTGTAAGCTTGACACAATTTGCACAGTTTTAATTTTAATGCCGATGTGATTTGTGTTTGCAGAGATAAGGTGGTGTGCGGATGATGCGGTTCCTCGTGTTGTTGGGTGTCCTGGCGATGGTGACCTCCTCACTGGCTGCAGGCAGGGATATCGGGGTCAGCAAGCTTCAGGAAGTGCTCGCGTGGAAACAGCTGTCTTATGACCTCGGTGATATTAGTATGTAGACTTCAATCAGTTTTTTTTTCATTCGTATTAATAGCTGCCCTCGATTCATTGGTTTCATTCGCTTCATTTATTTCTTTCGATGCATTCATTTCATTTCATTCAATGTATTCATTTCATTAAATGAATTCTTTTTTCTTCATTCGATTAATTTGCTTAATTCATTTCATTCGATGCGTTCATTTCGTTTGATGAATTCATTTCATTCGCTGTATTCGACGCTCTCGCTTCATTCAGTTCATTCAATGCATTCATTCCATTCGATGCGTTAATTTCTTTGCTGCATTCAACGCACTCGCTTCAATTGCTTCATTCGAGTAATTTGCTACATTCATTTCATTCGATGCGTTCATTTCGTTTGATGAATTCATTTCATTCGCTGTATTCGACGCTCTCGCTTCATTCAGTTCATTCAATGCATTCATTCCGTTCGATGCTTTAATTTCTTTGCTGCATTCAACGCACTCGCTTCAATTGCTTCATTTGAGTAATTTGCTTCATTCGAGTAATTTGCTACATTCATTTCATTCGATGCGTTCATTCCGTTTGATGAATTCATTTCATTCGCTTCATTCGATTAATTCGCTTCATTCATTTTGTTTGATGCTTTTTTTTCATTCGCGGCACCCACTTCACTTGCTACTTTCAATTCATTTGATTTATTCGCTTCATTCATTTAATTCAAGCATTCATTTCATTCCGATGCATTCACTTTTTTTTATTAACAATTTTTTTGGTACAATTGGTGTAATTTTATAAAATAAGCTTTTTATAAATTAGAGAATAATACAATTAGCAGATTAACCAAAAAATCCCACATAGGTATCGCTAGTTCGTGGGTAAACCGAAGAGTTTTTAAGACAGTTAAAATTTTACTTATAAACGTACGTTATTTTTGCTTATAACGGAGATAAATGCGTTATCTTTGCTTGATTGTATGCATTCATTTTACTCATTTCAATCGCTTGATTCATTTCGTGCAATTCATTCAATTACCCGCGTAACTTCATTGCCCTCATTTGCTTCATTCGATTTACTCGCTTCTCTCATTTACTCACAAACAATTGCCCAAGTTACCTCTAAAATCATGAAACACTAAAATTTTTACGGCCTGTATCTTATAATTTAAAACAAAAATAAATAAAGTAGCTCACATCTGTACTAGATATTTGATATACCTTTTGATTACAAAAATTATTTTTTCAGTTTGACTTGGTATTTTGATCGCAAATCCAAATTTAAGATTATGAAAGAAGTATGAAACTGGTCGGAATGGGCCGCGCGTACGTTCCTCTTAAGGCCCCGTAACCGCTCTCGAAAAGAAGAAGATGGAGAGATATGTAATTACGAATGTTGGAGAGAGCGCGCTAATATTTAAATCGATAAAATTGAAGCGAAAATTACGAAAAAGCTTGATAAAACATGACTCGTTTAAAATAGAGCAAAAATCTCGTGGAACGTAGCTTTAGTATCATTTAAAGAAACATTGTGAATTTTTTCACAAATATAACTTGTAAAATAATAGAAATAGACTTGTTTTAAATAATTTTCGGAGCATACTTTGCGATTTTTTTCTATCGAAGGAATTTCATACAATTTGCGTTTCGGCTTGGAACGTATCTAGATATTATCTTCAAAAATAACATATTTTTTTAAGAGCTTAAAAACTTCAAATCTTAAAGGGAGATAAGTAAGAAATCGATCAAAATTCGAATAGCGGCGGCTTAGGGAGGTTGTTTGCAATTGCGTTGAGAACTGATTTTTTTCAGTTTCTTTATGAGCGGAGCCCCTAAGCCTGCTTAATGGTAAAAACAGATTTGATTGTATTTAATGTATTGTTCGTTTACCTTTCCAGGCGTGTCCACTCGGTACTTCAGCCTGCAGCCTGGTGATGTAGTCGACTCGAAGGTGGATTTTCCTGATGAATCCGCCCCTGACAACGCACCTGCCCCAGGTACCATCAAGATAACTAACTTTCCATCACGCCGATTCACCGCTTGGGAAGGCAGAGAGGATAGGCTATCACAAAACTCTGTCTAGGCACACTCTCCTTTCACTACATTCGCATCAGTGACAAACCCAAATCTTTCAAGAAAGGGTAACAAACACAATATTGGGTGACTCAATTCAATATTGTATTTGTTAGTCTTTCCTGAAATATTTGAATTTGTTTATCCACTGGTGCGCTTTTTGCCACAATATGGCACTATTTAAAATAGCTCGGATTGCTTTGCTGCCAATTTTGGCAAATTTTCCCTTATTTGTAAGTAATTAAGTAGAAGTTTACGATTTTATAATATTTTTTTTATAAATTCTACGAATGTGTGATAATCGACAAAAGATAGGTGAATTCATTCATTAATTTTCCGCCCACATTAAAAAAACCATAACTCCAAATTTTAATATTGAGACATAAAAACTGATTATAGTTCTATATAGCCAATTAACTCACCTATCTTTTATCGATTATCACATATTCGTAGGATTTATAAAAAAAATATTATAAAATCGTTAACTTCTACTTAATTACTTACAATAAGGGAAAATTTTCCAAAATTGGCAGCAAAGCAATCAAAGGTATTTTAAATAGTGCCATATTGTGGCAAAAAGCGCTCTAGTGGATAAAAAAGGGAGCTAGATTATACATATTATGAAAAAGGAGCTGAGAAGTTAAACCACTTTTTTGGAGCTGACGGCCTCATTTCGGAGCTAAATCTAGCTCTAAAGGAGCTGACTTAGTAGCTAGCACTGCGTGAAACACGGTGTACCAGCTATTTTTTTTATAAAATCTATATATGTATATATAAATCAATATATGCTTGCTGGGTGATTTTTGACTTTATGAGATGTCTATGCGTTGCTAAACCGTTCATCCGATTGCGATGAAACTTTAGGGATTTGATGTGCGCATGCCCTCAATGGTTTTTACATATAATAGTGCGTTCTGCCATCATGAAATTATGCGTTGCTTTCATCCGATTTGATGTGCGCATGCCCGCGATTGTTTCTATATGCCTATCTTTTTCTAACCATTCATCTGATTGCGATGAAATTTGTATAAAAGGTGGCAAGCGAGCTGTTTGAAAACTGAATGTTCCGGGACTGAATGAATGCGGGAGGGGGGAGGAACTCGAGAGGGGGGTTCGCGGGATGGGGGAAGCGGGAGAGAAGGCGGAGTGGGAACGCAGGAGGGGAAGGGGAGGCGGAATAATTTAAGTAGCTTAGCAACAAAATTTGCAGTGGTAAAGTATGTCGATTATAATTTTACAATATTTTTGAAACTTTGGTTTTTATTTCTATAACAGCAGAAGGCAGCAGCGAGCCAGCGGAGGGAGGTCAGACCAACAATTTCTTCATCCCCTATAACAACATACCTATGGGGGTAGATCGCTGGAAGAACAAACTTTTTATCACCGTACCGAGGAGGAGAAATGGTAACTATTGACTGTTTTATCTCAACCATTTGGCACTTCATCTGAGTGTAAATTTGTTTAATACGGTCCGGTTTCGGTTCAAGATGGTGGCCATGATCGTGGCTCCTACTACGGGCTGTCAAATGGGAAACTGACAGTATTAAGGCGCCGTATCCGAGCTCGAAAAGAAGAAGATAGAGAGATATATGTATTTACAAATGTTGGAGAGAGCGCGCTAATATTTCAAACGATAAAATTGAAGCGAAAATTGTGAAAATGTTTAATAAAACACGACTCGTTTAGAATAGAGCAAAAATCTCGTGGGGGCTGTCTAAAACAACATTCAAAGAAACACTGTGAATTTTTTCATAGATATAACTTGTTAAATAATAGAGACAGGCTTGAAATTAAAAATTTTCGGGGCATACTTTGCGATTTTTTTCTATCGAGAGAATTTTATATAATTTGCGTTTCGGCGTGGGGATTGTGTAGATATTATCTTCAAAAATAACACCTTTTTTTTAAGAGCTTTAAAACTTCAAATGTTTAAGGGAGATATGCAAGAAATCGGTAGAAATACGGGTAGCGGCGGCTTAATACCCTAGCAACTGTATAGTTGAAATTTAAGAATCCGACGTCGATTACAACTCTGACGCCGCGCCATATGGAAAACGTCTGTGAAAGTGAAGTTTGTGACTAAGCTACTATCGTAATTGAACCGAATTAAAGCAAGTAGCAAATAATGTCAAAAGATGGCGCCACTTACGTTAACAGCTAGCATGAGGAATGTCGGTTGGCAGGCGTAATTACTCTTGGATTTGCATTTTCATGAATCTCTCTTGAGAGTAAAGCAGGGCCTAGCAGTAAAGCAACCCCAAAGCGTATTTTAACTGCTAGTAATCAATATTTTGATTTCTTCCAGATGAGGAAAATAATTCCCTGGAAGGAAAATAATTTCTCTCAGGGCCTGTATATATTTTGGGATGCTGTGTAGGGAGTCTTTTTAAGAAAAAGAAGGAGAGAAAGTTTTGGAAAGAAAAAAAGTACGAGGTGTGGGTAGGAATCTAGGGATCAGTGTGTGTTCAGGAGTGACGAATGTATGAATCTATTCCTCACACTATGGTGCAAGGCGATGAGAGGTCAAAAGGTCTCCTTCAGCCAATCTCTCCCGATCCGGCCCGCCATGCGAACGCATCTGCTGCCAAGACCTAGACAACCCTCACCCTGTGAACCAGGGCACCCCTGCTAAGTCACCGAACGTAGCGAACTGGCAGAGGTGTTGATTATTCAATAAGTGGTTCATGGGGCGGCGAAACCCATACCCGTCATTGACGTTTAAACAAAAATGGCTTTCAAAGGTGTTCCCAAACCTACCGTATCATCAAATCTATGCTCTGTCATTTAGTGTAAAAACTGTTCACTAGATGTCACTCATGACTCAAATTTAGATTTTTTCTTGTATTGGATGTTTGGATTGTATTTGTGTTTTGTGAAATTATGGTACTAACCTAATTGATTTGTTCTTCAGGCATCCCCGCCACCCTTAACTATGTGGAAATACCAACCGGCGAAAATAGCAACAAGTCTCCTGGTCTTCGACCCTATCCTGACCTGAAGACTAACACCCTTGTGGCAGCCACTACCGGCGAGTACACTCCGCTGGTCAGCATTTACCGGACCACCATAGACGTTTGTGATCGGCTTTGGTTTGTGGACATCGGCACTTTGGAGATTCCCGGTAAGTTCCTTAGGAGACTAGAACAAATAATGCTCTAAGTTGTATAAAAATATTATATTTGTGGACATTTATAGTAAGTTATTATGTCGAGTCAATAGCTCTAAAGATCTTGGTATCGTCTGACATTTTCAAATTAAACTGACATTTTCCGATCACATATCATGGCTCACTCCAGCATGCTACAAACTCCTGGGTTTTATTATCAGAATATATAAGCAATTTGATGACTCAGATGCAATGATAGCCAAGTTCGATGGCGTCATAAGAAGTAAGCTGGAGTATGCTAGTGATGTGTGGGCTCCGGACCAAACTAAATATATTAATATGCTGGAACAAATCCAGAAAAAATTCCTTAGGTATATCTATATGCGGATGTATGGAACTTACTGGAGGTTAATGCACCATATAGAGTTACTTGAGGCAACAAATAGATTTAGTTTAGAAACTAGACGTTATGCAAATCTTGCAATTCTTAGTTTTAACATAATCCATAACTATATTGACAGCTCATTCCTCTTGGAATGCTATGACTTGTACGTGCCTGAAAATATCAGCCGCAGTCATCGACACAACTTGTTCAAAATACCATACGGCAGAACAGATGTTCTAGCACAGCATAGCATGACAAGAGGAATGGTGCTGTTGAACGAAATATCGAAAACACTAGACACATACAACTCTTCTTAGCCTACTCGTCAAATGCCACGGAGCAAACGGGTAAATTTCGCGATGTTTTGACTTTTACGTAATATTTTGTGGGTTTATTTTATGCTATCTTATGTAATATTTACCGAAACACATTTATTGAACAATAAACTATGCATAAAAAAACGTTACTTGCGTTTATTTGATATTATACGTTTTACGATCTTTTCATCGACCACGGCGTGAGAGCGACATAAACAATTCCACAGAAAATATTTTGCTCCGCTAGGTGGGTTCACGGTATCTTATACCTTATGAACAAGAATACCCCAAGCGATTCTGACCTTCTTCTTCATACGTTTTCTTTTCACATAAGGGTTAAAATAGCATTACAAATTTTTTTTTTTGATTATTTTGGCCTGTGCGCCGGCGCACGACTGGCAATCTAGCGGGATTTTTTTGCATAATGATCATCTTCTTAGGTGTTAAGATTGTCAAAATGAGAAAATTGTACGGTAATTGGATAATTAATCTGTCGTAAAATTAAAAAAAAAAGTTTTAATATACCTATCGAAGAAATAGACAGAGGACAAAGAAGAAGAAGAGAAACTGGAGGTTATCCACCACATACCCGCCCCGGTATAAGTAATTGATGATTACTCCTTCAGGGCTCTCACAAGGACTCTAATTTTTTTTATAGAACGACTCTACATTTAATAAACGAAACTAGACCTCCAATGTCCCCACATACGTTGTTAGGCAGCAGTATGCAAGTGCTTGCTATGTACAAGTGTTAGTATGTAGGAAAAGTTTAAATTGATCAGGCAGGCCGAATACAAGGTTCAGTTTCCGCGCCCCTAAGCCGGCATCCCGGTGGTGGCTCGATGATTAGTAAGTGGGAAGTGGGGGCGTAGATGCCCGAAGACCCTGAGGAAGTGAGCGTCGGGTTGAAGGAAGTCGGGAGGAAGAAGAGAAACTGAGAAACAGTCATGACAAATACATGAACAATTTGCATCTTTTACATTGTTTAAGAGTGATTTTAAATGTTCCAGGTAACTTCCTAGCCATCCAGCCTCCAGCCTTGGTTATCTACGACCTGAAGACGGACACTCTGTTACACAGGTACCAGTTGAGGGCCGAGGACATGGTGAACGATAACCCTGTCGGTGAGTCCCCTCCACATAGCATTCCCAAAAATAACAGGAAAATTAAGTTCCTCGGAGTCTCCTGTGCGGCGTTAAGTTAAAAATAATTTTTAAAATTCGACCGAGGCGAGGTTTTAAAAACGAAGAGGCGAAATACCCATTTTTCAATTTCATTTTATATATCACTTTTTTATGTCATCATATTGTTACTTTCAATATTAATCTTATTTAAGTAGCGAGTACCTGGCATGCGTTCCAGTGCCACTCAATGAAAGAAAGTGTCCCTGCACGTACTTCCCATGTGTTCCCGTTCTCCCCCATGTCCCCTTTCCCAGCCGCGTCCCTCTTCCACATTTCCTGCTTCCTCTCTTGCCCTCCCTCCCATGACCTCCCCCTCCTCTTTCGTTCCTATTGGGGATTCCCATCACTTTCTCTCCTTCCCTCCCTGCCGTTAAACTATATGAAATACACACGTTTTTCTAACAACTCGTGCGCCACTTCTTGTAAAATTTTTACACAAATTTCATATTGCCAGAGTTTGCCTTATGCATAGACCTTTGCGATTTTAGACAATCAAAAAATTACCTTTCAAATTAGCACTGTTAGTATGTGACATCTGACTTAAAAAAAACAATTAAAAAGAAGAATTTAAAAAAAACTCTCACTTTTTATATGAAGAATTGTTAATTAATGAATTAAAATTATTATGAAAAACTTAATGAGGTAAACTTCAATATAATCATTGAAGGCAATATTACACTCTCAAACAAAAAATGTTAAACAGAAAAAACAGAAAATGATTCAGTCACATCTAGGAATTGAACCCAAATGCAACTTAATCTTTCTTTTTTTTCAGTTTTACACTTTTTCATTTGAGTCGTTAATATTGTCTTCAATGATAAAATAATTTTGGTAAGTATCGTCCCCCCAATCAGTTCCAATTTTTAATAAGACACTTACGTTCAAAAGAAATTGTTCTTGACATCGATGAACCAGAGATTCAGGCAGAATCACAATCGAAATAAGTTTTTTAATAATATATGTTAAATTGTCTATGTTCCATCAGGTTTCGCCAGTGTGACTGTGGACGTGGATGCTTCCGACTGCGCCAATGCGTTTGCGTACCTTCCGGACCTTGCCACATACGGTGTGGTGGTCTACAGCCTCAAGGACGACACTTCCTGGAGGGTGCGTCACAACTACTTCTATCTAGACCCTGAGGAAGGAGACTTTAATCTCAACGGTAAGTCTTTCTCTAAACAATTTTTTTTTTATTACATTAGCTGGAGGTGTTAGGAACTTTCTTAGAAGGGTGGAATTAGGCTGGGTTGATGGTGTCCTCATAAGAATTCACATTCCACGTAAAATGTTCCAAACTGTGCATAGATTGTATGATCACCTTAAGTTATAATTTGAAGTCTTTACGTACACAGGTAATTTGTACTTTGAAAATACGAACTTAATAGAACTTCATAATAATACACTACTTGCTAGTTGAAGGTTGCCACTGCACTGGTTTGCAACTGGGTAGAAGGAAGTATGTAGGTATGGACGTAGGTAGGTATGGGCGTATGTGGGACAAAGGACAGGAATATTCTCAAACAGGAGGCCCTGGGGAAAAAAATTCCCCCGTGGCTTATGTCGTCTTTGAAGATAATACCGTATGGAGGGTCTTTTTTAGGGGAAGGAAGGAGAAGAAATTCTGGAAAGGAGAAAGGTATGAGGGGGGGTAAGAATCTGGGGTTCAATGTATCTAGGACGGACATATGAATCCATCCCTCCAACTGCGGTGCAAGGGGATGGGTCGAGAGATGGCTGTCTAGGCTAGGTCTCCCTCAACCAGTCTCTCCTAATCCAGCCACAAACGCATTCGCCACCAAGACCTAGCAAAGTTGATTTGCGCCGTGTCATCATTTAATCTTCTCTTTAATGATGTATTACATTCCTTAATTTGGGAGGCGGGAATGGGTACCGCCGCCCCGGGAACCTTTATTGGATAACCAACACCTCTGCCACAGGTCACCCCAAGTGGTTCGCTACGTTTGGTGATTTAGCAGGGGTGCCCAGGTTCATGGGGTGATGTTTGTCTAGGTCTTGGAGGCGGATGACTAGGACACACTGAACCCCAGATTCTTACCCACCCCTAAACCCTTTTCCTTCCCAGAACTCTCCTCTCCTTCCTTTCTTTGAAAAAACCCTCCACAGAGCATCCCCAAAGATGATATAGGCCCTAAGGAAATTTATTTTCCTCAGGGCCTCCTGTGTGGAGCTCATGTAAAAAAAAAAAAAAAACATTAGTTATAAAAAGAGAGTTGTTTTTATAAAAATTGTTTATTTGTTGATTCGCTCCTCAAGGTCTCCGTTTCACCTGGAATGACGGCGTTTTCAGTATCGCCCTGGGACGTGTGAACCCCGACGGCTTCAGGACAGCCTACTTCCACGCCATGGCCAGCCACCGAGAGCGCGCGGTGAGCACCGCGGTCCTGCGCAACGAAACTGCCGCCACTCGGGCGTACCACGAAACGGACTTCAAGGTTTGTAATGTTATAAAAATATATTTTTAGGTCTGATGTTATTATTAACTAAGCTAACGTCTGGACAGTTGAAACATAAGAAAGTTGAAAGAGTTTGTTAAAAATCTACTTTCATAATAGAACTGAATTAAAGCAATGCCAAAAGATGGCGCCACTTACGTTAACAACTAGCGTGAGGAACATTGGATTTGTACTTTCTTGAATCTCTCAGGTATGGAGAGATGGATGGTATGATTATTATTGTAACTGGCAGTTGTGATTTTTACCACGCGTCTGTATATTATAAATGACGTCATTGCCTGTCACGGTTACTTTGTCCCGGTGACTAACTGTCACTGGATCCGAGGAACCAGCTATTTTTGGAAGCAGTTCCTATCGGCCACCAATACTTAAACTTGACAAAGCCGAACCAAAAGCTGCCCGCAGGGCCTAGAGGCAAAAACCTGCAGAGCGAGTTTTTAACTGCTAGTCTAATTTAATTTGACAAGCTCCTATACATTACTAAACACCTTGCAAACTCATTTTATTTAACGTTTTTTTTTTTTAAATCATTTCTGGCTTTCACCCTTCAAGGGTGTTCTAGGTCATCATTTAAAATTACAGAGAAAGGAAAGATGAATTTTTATAATAATTTTATTAAATGTGCAAATTTCAGAATTATATGGAAGATTGGAGTCGAGTTCAGACTTAGAAGAGATGAGATATTGTATGGAGGGGAGACAATTTTAGATAACGCTTGATAGAAGAGAGGATATTTATTTAGAGAGGGTCAACCAAAAAATATGTGATCTAAAGTTCCCACTTCTAGACCACAGAATGTACAATCTGGGGAGTCAAGGATGTGAATTTTAAACAAGTGAGAAGGAACGGAACAATGTCCGATTCTCATTTGAATAAGTTAGAAAATTTCTTTTTGGAAAAATGGGGGAATTTTTGAAACCACAGTTTTGATGGGATAGTCCTTTGTATTGAGGCTTAGCAGGCTCCCTTGTATTGACCAGCAATATTCCAATAGTCTGTCCTGAAGTTAGTAGGGAGAGGAAGGAGATGGGATAAGGAAGAGAAAAATGGGCCGGCTATTCAGATCTGGTCACCAAACACGGCTAAATTTGAATTTCATGAGGCACTAACCTGTCTAGATATTGTTTTTAATGTCATTCCCTTCATATAATTGATTTTATTTGCAGCAAATTGGTAACCGTGGCCCCAACAGCCAGACAACGATGCACGCCATCCATCCCGAGAGCCGCGTCATGTTCGGAGCAATGGTCGGCAGCTCCGCCCTGTGGTGCTGGAACACCCGCAAGGAACTCAACCTCAGGAACCTGGGCATCGTTGCCAAGGATGCCGTCAACTTCATGTATCCTTCTGGTAAGGAATCCCTGCAGATGTTTGTATTTGTACTAAGGAACGATGAGAAGTTATCAATTCTAATCGATCGACCATGCTAGGGGGTCAGAAGATCACGTTTCTTAAATTTATTTTTTAAGCATGACGCTAAGATCTATCAATAAGGAATCTATCAAACAGACCGCCCGTTTCTGCCCAAACCAAGGGTTTTTTCAAGTATTTTGGGACTCCAGACTAGAGGTGGCTGCAAAATTTTATTTTTGAAGTGAAAACTTCTTTAGCACCGTTGTGATTTGAAACTCAATGAAACATAAATAGCAAAAATAGCAGAGAAAACATTTACATCTATAGGATTTAGCCTGCGAGAGAACGAGATAGTATAATCGGTCTCCTCTTTGTGCTTCGTAGCCTCCCCACTCTTGTCTACTTTAATTTTCTGAAGGTTTCACTTCTACCGCATGGGAATTGCACACTCTGTTTTTTTTTACAATAGCTCCACACCGAATTACATACGAATTACTTACAATAAGTACTTATTATAAACTGGTATATACTGGTTTTTTTTTTTTTTGGACAAGCTTATGTTTTGGAATAAATGTCAGATGAGAGTTTCTACATTAAAAATACAATTCGTAACGATTATAAAGACTGAAACATAAATAGTTCAATTTTTTTATTATATTTACAAACTTCCAAATATTTAAATAAAAATTGACATCCGAAATGTTTCAAAGCGCATAAATTCCTAACGAATTAACAAAATTGGATAATTCTTTTTTTCTTTGAGCTATTGCATTATGAAATTTAGGTGGCAGGCGAGATGTTTGAAAACTGAATGTAAGGGAATGAGTGTATGGAATGCGGGAGGGGGTAGGAGTGGGGGGGAGGAGGGATAATTGATAAGTGCAAGCGCTGCAGAAATTTCCCGTAATACCATGCGAGCGAAGCCGCGGGGAAAAGCTAGTAAAATATAATAAAAAGAACTCTTTATCTTGCAAGATTTTTCGAACTTAATTTGTACGCGACCGATTCCCGCCCAACACTTCACAAACAAATGGTTCAGTATGTGGTTTGTCGTGGGAATTTAGTGAATGATCCCCACAGTGTTTGAAATTCACATACGAGTGCGCCTGCCCGTTTCTCGTATGGTATACGATCGCGTAAGAAACGTTGGAGTATCGCTCGGAGTGTCCCCCAAGTGCGCAATGGATTCTGAGCACTAAGAAATGAACTTATAGGTTCGTGCGCTCAGTTCGCTGTTGGTCGGCTTGTCAGGTTATCATTCCGCTCCCGCCGGCTAGACTGAACGCATTAAAATGATCCAGAATGATTTTTTTTACTTTATTTCTGCAAATGTTAATTACATTTATGTTTAAAGACTTCATTCATTTTGATGAAGACAAAGCATGGACTGTTATTTCCTTTAGTAGGTTTCGAGTGGGGACCGTCCCCATTATCCCCCTATGAAGAACCGCCACTGGTCAGATGTTCAACTGGTTACATTAAAATTTGTTTGTTTGTTTGTTGCAGATCTGAAGATTGAAAAGGACAACATATGGATTATGACCAACCGACTTCCCATGTTCATCTATTCCACTCTGAACCCTGAGGAAGTCAACTTCCGCCTCTACAAGTAAGTATGCTCCTCAAACCATCACACAGGATTGTAAAATCTATTTATACACGGTCCAGAAATTGTGTACACGCTGGAAACTGGAGAATATATGTCACTCTTCAATTCAGAAACCATTTATCCAAGTGGTTCGCTCTTTGCCCGGGTTTTTGGGGTGAGGTTTCTCTAGGTCGTGGCAACGGATCCGGCCTGCCATTTGTGTGGCAGGCCAGATCCGATGAGACTGACTTAGGGAGACCTTTTGACCTCTCTAACTGGACTCTCTCTTGACCCATTGCCTTACAAAGCAGTGAGAGGGATGGATTCATATGTCCGTCACTCCTGGACAGATTGACCCACCGCTCATACCTTTTTCCTTCCCGAAACTTCCTCTCTTTCAATTCCTCAAAAAGACCCTCACACAGCATCCCCAAAGATGACCCTGGGGGTTTTTTTCCTCAGGGCTTCCAGAGTGGAGCTAATGTAAAAAAACGCTTAGAACCCCAAATATTAACTAAAATTACTTGTGAGCATTTAATATTTAATTTTTTAAAAGATAAACTCTCTTATTATAACTTTAGAAGGTTATTCCCATCAATGTATTACAACATTAAAGAAGAAGAATAACAATCTAAACAAAAATATGAAAGAGAACAAGACACAGAAAAATAGAGAAAGATGATGGTCGCAACTGGGACTCAAACCCAGAACCTCAAATGCAAACTGATGTAAGTTTAATGAATTAGTTTAAGAAAGGGACAGAATTAGATCATTTCCATAATTATTATTTTGTTTTGTTTTTCAGAGTAAAGGTGCAAGATGCCATCAGGGGAACTGTTTGCGCCTGACCGAATTACAATTACATACTTACAATAAGTACTTATTATGATGGACTAATAATATAAGTACTTAATATGGACTAATTTAAGTACTTAATATGGACTAATATAAGTTCATGAGATAGACCAATATAAGAACTTAAGATGGACTAATTTAAGTACTTAAGAAGGACTTCTTATATAAGTTCATGAGATAGACCAATATAAGAACTTATGATGGACTAATTTAAGTACTTAAGATAGACTAATATAAGTACTTGAGATGGACCAATATAAGAACTTATGATGAACTAATGAAAGAATTTATGATATGCTATAAAAAGATAATATAAATAGTTATGATGGACTAATATAACTACTTACTATAATTAATACTTGCAAAGTTTAAAAAAAATGTACTGGTAAACGAACAAGATAAATAATTGCATGTTATTGCATATTGCCGAACAATTATTGTATCGGCTGTCAACAGTCTTGCCGGGCAAGGTATTTGCTGGCAATATTGCCGTGTCCTGTAAAGATTGCGTTATGTATACACAAATTCACGATAAACGTGGAAGCAATATTGCGAAATTATTATAGTTCAATTTTTCAAAAAGGCAATTGATATATTTTTTTATTAAAATAAAATATTAAAGGTAAGCACTTGTCTGAGTTGCAATCATTTGCAATTTTGAAAATAACACATAAATTTGAGTTCATTGATTTTGAATAATTTCATGCAGAAATATTGCACAATTCACGCACCGACAACCAAAATTAGTATGTTTGATGATATTAATCACATTCGAAGTTTTTAGTTCAGTTTAGGTAGAGGGTAGGCAACAAACAGATATGCACATACGTAACAGAGGGAGAATGAAATAGATTTGGCCCGGCAATATTGTCGTAATATATATTGGTAGCCGAACGATCTCACCGGCAAGACAGCAATTCATGACAATCTTGCCCAAAAACGTGGAAACCTTGCTGAATTGCTAGAACCTTTATATTAATAATAAAAATACTTCATCAACTTTATACAGCGTCGTTTTTTTATTCAATCACCTTAAGGGTACTCTACAATGGGTAGGATCGCAGATACTCTCAGTATCACCCTGGCGAACAACCAACATTCAGAATTGAAGCGTTGCTTGAAATGGCTTAAGCCTTTGCGTTTGGTGACCAGATCTGAATAGCCAGGCACTTCCCAATCTTCATCTTCCCCATCTCCTTTCTTTCTCCACTTCCTTCAGCCTCTATACGGCTTAGTTCCACTGGCTCCGGGCTATGCATTACTTTAAATGTCAACAGCAAGTTTTTTTACATTAGCTCCATGTAGGAGGCCCTGAGAAAAATAATTTCAGATATATCATCTTTGGGGATGAAGTGTGGAGGGTATTTTTAGGAAAGCAAGAAGTGGAAATTCTGGAAAGGAGGAGTATGAGGGGTGTATCTAGAGGGGTGTGAAAAGGTAGGAATCTGGGGGTCAGTGTGTCCAGGAGTGATGGACAGGAATGAATCTATCCGGTGCAAGGCTACGAATGAGTCTTGTTGGAGAAAAAAGGTCTCCCTCAACCAGTCTGTTCCGAACCGGCCTGCCATGCAGTTGGTGAGCAGACACATCCGCCGCTAAGATCCAAGATAATTCAAAGGTAAAAGTATGTAAGTTACCAAAAAAAAGAACAGTCTAGCTATTTAAAAAAAAAAAATTGTCATTTTTTTATTTCATTTTCTGAAAATTGAATTTGTTAAAAATGCTCTCACCAAATGTTTTAAAGAAATTGATAAAATTGACAGAGATACAGCATTTTATGTGAAACTGTTTGAAACAGTTTGTATGTTGAATTATCCTTCAGCAAAACTTTGAATGCGTTTTTCTCGAAACTACTTCTTTCAACCTGTTTGACAGCATATTAAAAAAACTATACATCCGATTTGCGTGCACTAAATTATTAACTGTTCGAGAATCCAGTCTCTATGGCACCAGGTTAGGATTTTTTTATAAAGGGCCCCCTTTTTTATTTCTTTTATGAACAATGAAACCTAACTGGGCGTACTGTACAGGGCCCGCAGATACTTTAATAGTACACAACTGCTAACCCTGTACAAATCGCAAGTGCACCCCACGGTTGAATTTGGCAGCCACCTCTGGTCTGGAGTCCCAAAATACCTGAAAAAAACCCTCGACTCTGTGCAGAAACGGGCCATCCGTTTAATAGATTCTCCTAACTTAACAAATGGACTGCAATCTTTAGAGCACAGGCATCAGGTGGGAATGCTGTCCTTGTTCTACCGGTATTACTATGGAAGATGCTCCGAGGAACTAGCGTCACTGATCCCCTCGGCACCGGTGCATAGTCGGGAAACACGCCAAACACGCGCTCAACATTTGTACACGGTTGACATTAGTCACATGAGAACGGGTTGTTTCTACAACTCGTTCTTGAGTTCAACAGCCCGGCTGTGGAACGATTTGCCGGCTTCTGTGTTTCCTCCCTCCTACAACATGGGTCTCTTCAAGACCCATGTTCACTCCTTCCTCTCCTCAACAGCACCCTCCACACAGCATCTTCAAAGATGACATAGGCCCTGAGGGAAATTATTTCCCTCAGGGCCTCCTGTGTGGAGTTAATATATAAAAAAAAAAAAATAAAAAAAATGAAAATTGTCAAAAAAAAACCAGAAATAAAAATCGCTGGTGACATTTTTTTTTCTTTCTAGGTATTTAAATTCCCCTAAGTGGTGCCATAAACCTATTTGTATAATTTCTAAATATATTTTTGTTTTATTTTTCTGATGAACTGTATGGCTTAATGGCTGTCAACCACCGAAACGTAAGCGGCGTACACCGCAAACCATACTTTAAATTCGTGTACAAAAATTTGTATACACTCGTCTGTATGTATATATTGACTATGCGTTTTAACCCTTAACTATGGACGTGAAATAAAAATCACACTCCCATGGACGTCGGGTCACACAGACCCCTTCGTAAAATTCTTCTAATTTTCATACCCGTACCAATCTGACATTAGCAAGGGGTTTATATGTATAAAGTATTTATAAATAAAAGATCTAGTAATAAAAATAATCAACTTTTATTCATATTTTAATAATTATCTCCAAATTTAACAAACTTAGTCAGTTTTCAGTCTTAATTGACTTGAGATCATATTAAGGCTCTTTAATTATAGTAGGTTTGGTAACAAAAAAACACTGACGTTATTATATAACACACTAGTCCTGAGTGTACTTGAGTCAAATTCGATCATCTGGGCCCCACATGAATTAACATACACTTTACGCGTTGAAAGAGTCCATAAGAAATTCTTAAGGTTTTTATTCTCGCGGCTCTATTACCCTTGGCTTTACCCATCCATTCATATATTAGGCATGACCAATTACCACTCCCTAGAGACACGTAGAGGTATCGCTTTGCTTAAATATTTTTTTCAATTAATGAACCGTCACTTATCTAATAATGAGATACTGGCCCAATTAAATTTTTTTGTGCCAGAGTCTCCTCTCGAGGACGTCATCACAACCTCCTATATAGCAGAGCAAGCCGCACTAATTTATTTATGAACTCACCTCTGGGGAGAGCTACGTGCTTTTTGAATGCGGTGGATAAAAAAATAGATTTATTTTTTGTGTCCTATAGCGCATTTGTAAGATTTTTGGCATTGCATATACACTGCATAAATGATACAATTATAACGTCTTAGGCTATATTGCCTGTAATTGTTATAAATAAATGTACAACTTATATATAAATAAATAAACCAAAACTAATAACTTTTCCTAGCTAATAAAGAAAAGGGTAACAAAAATATATAAAAAAAACTTCAGAAAGAAATAAAATTTAAATTCTCACAAGGATCAAACTTACGTAAAATTACTGGCACTCAGAATGTAGAAGTTTGGAACACTGAAGACAAACTGGCTTCTTGTAGCATGTAGAATGTTCTTTTGTGGTTGGGCACCACATTTCACAGCTGATGTACTATTGTCCGCCATTTTGTTTACAAAATTTAGAACAAATTAAAAAATATTATAATATTTAATTAAATGAAGACATTATGAGCGAAACTCAATCGAAAATCTGGAAACAGAAAAATCAGAAAAAGATATTTACACCTCTGGGACTCGAACCCAGGACCTCCCTACTTTCCGGGTTGGGCGCTCTTATCCACTGAGCTAAGGTGTCGATATTCAATTCGGTCACTTTTGACTGTACCATACTTCGACTAAGAACCACCCATATTATCTTCATTTTTCTTAACGCATATTTTTATTGGCTGCCATCTTTATGAATGATTGCAAGATTCAACTCGAACTAAATGCAATCTAGATGGTGTCTGGATAAATTATTATCCATTTTATTTAATGTGCGACATCTATTGACTCTTCTGCAAGTCCGGGATGAATATTATTATTTATTATTTTAACTTTATGAGTAAAACCTCAAACTGTAATATTTAATTAAATGAAGACATTATGAGCGAAACTCAATCGAAAATCTGGAAACAGAAAAATCAGAAAAAGATATTTACACCTCTGGGACTCGAAGTATGGTACAGTTAAAAGTGACCGAATTGAATATCGACACCTTAGCTCAGTGGATAAGAGCGCCCAACCCGGAAAGTAGGGAGGTCCTGGGTTCGAGTCCCAGAGGTGTAAATATCTTTTTCTGATTTTTCTGTTTCCAGATTTTCGATTGAGTTTCGCTCATAATGTCTTCATTTAATTAAATATTACAGTTTGAGGTTTTACTCATAAAGTTAAAATAATAAATAATAATATTATAATATTAAAATGTAAGAGAATTATAGTAGTCGGGTCACACAGGCCCGTGTATATGAAGTATATTTGTATGGACATTATAGTCAGCGAGTCTCACAGACCCTGATCAAATTACTTAATGATTATTACTCACGTGATAAGTGCCGGACGACGCGACTTTCTCCCTCCTTGGTCCTAACACAACTAAAACTGAAGCTACTGAGACGCACGGGGGTGGCACGCGCGAGGAAGGTGTTGATTCCGAGAAATTGAAAAAGGGGATGGGCCTCTGAGACCCGGCGTCCACAGTTAAAGGTTAATAAAAAAAAATTGTATCCATCGTTTGCTTGAAAATAAACACGAAAAATACACCCTTTTACGGCCCCCATACAGTGGGCTCTTAATGCCCCCATACCTCCAGGTACGCCTCATAAGTCATATGTATGTCTAATAATGTTACATTGTCATGTGAATAAGCCTATAAGTCCGAGTGGTTAATTTCAATACATAAATAAAACATTTTTACTGATTTTATTTGTTTTATTTCACAGGTGCTTGCAAAGCAGTGAACAAAAAATTCCTTGAAGTATGAACTGTACCAAATTGAAAGAAATCTGTTGTTGCTGGTCTACATAAGACAGTTGCTTTCTTCCTCCTTCTTTAGCCAAGGTTTCGGACAGCGTTACAGTGCCCATCATCAGGGCAGTGTGTAGATATGGTGAAGTGTGTGTTTATGTATGTAGAAGTGATTTCATGTTGCAACTGCAACTCTCTTAGGGCCGGTATTTCAATAACACAAATAGTGAAATCAAAGTGCTTTTGGACATTCAATTTTGTGTACCCATCAAGTACAGGATATTCCAAAGATATTGAAATATAAGGAGATGGGCTTTCGGCAGTTTTTAATTGGTGAGACTGTGCTCCTGGTGTAGCTGATATTTTAACCAATACACACCTTTGAAAAATCAACTAAATTCCGTTTTCAAACTATTCCCATTAGGTAGTAGTTCCGGCGACAGTCGGGCGGACATCGTAGCGTATCTCCTTATATTTCAATATATTTGGGACACCCCGTCGTTCTTATTTAATGATGGGGTTCTTGTGGATTAAAAATGCCTCCATAATTAGGCATGCTCGGTGCGTTTTGCGTCTTCCCCGTATTTCAGGAACAAATCCAAAGTAATGGCTGGTTTCAATTTAGTGCTCGGTTTCCGATTTGTCCGGATGGTCAATTTTGCATGCTTCAAAGTGTTCTGAGGATGTGGTCCATTCTGTCTGGCCTGAGAGAAGGTCTGCCAATCCGTCCCGCCACATGGGCAGACATATCCGCCATGAAGCCCCAGACAAACCTCGCCCCGCGAACCCGGATGCCCTTGCTAAGTCACAAAAATATGCTTGCCACCTATGGTGACCTACGGCAGAAGTTTTGGTTTTCCAATGAATGATTTCCGAGGCGGCGGTATCCACACCAGCCTCGTAAATTGTAAAATACCTACTATAGTTGTACAACAATAGACAGAACACAGGTGATAACCAACACAGTTAGTAGCTGAGTTAGCAAACGTGTTTGATTCCCACTGCGGCATCATAAATTCAATCCTCTACAATCTAAGTCCTCCATCATTGCACAAGCAACATTTTCCCACTACTGAAAGACTGTCCAGTTGTTCGTGATTTGACAATCTTTCTTTTCAAAAAAATCAACATATACAATAATAATTATCATTCTAACTTTAAAGTACCATAGTGCATATTAATTTTATGAATCTCCAAAGATCTTTTTAGCTTACTAGCAAAGTTGCAATACGGACAAAGAAATGGCTTTATCTTGCTGTGAGAAATCATATGAATTTTCAAATAACTCTTCATTTTGCAGGTATACGTACATTTCGAACATGAGAAAGGTTTTGCATCACTGTGGTTCAAAAGATGCACGATCAGCGTGTGTTTCATGCGAAAAGCTTGCGAACAATGCGCACAGATAAATGATTTTGCACTATTGTGACTCGCTAAGTGACTCTTTAAATTCTTCTTTGATCTGAACCCTTTATTACATTGTAAACATCGAAAAGGTTTCACAGCGATGTGTATTAACATATGTCTTTTCAGTTTCTTTTTCATTTTGAAGGCGAAACCGCATTGCAAACACACAAACGGCTTAACATCGCTGTGTATTAACATGTGTCCTTGTAAATAACGTTTCGATATACATCTAAAGTTACATTGTGAACATTTGAATGGTTTATCAGTACTATGCGTTAATAAATGCGTTTTTAAGATAGTTTCCGTTTTGCAAGCAAATTTGCATTGCTGACACGTAAAAGACTTGTCTCTATTGTGCGTTAATATGTGTTTTTTGAGCACGCTCGACGCTGTGAACGTGCCATTACATATGTGGCATTGGAAAGGTTTTAAACCCGTGTGTCTATACATGTGCATTTTTAAATTACTCTTCGTGTTCGAAGCGTAATTACATTCTAAACACGAATATGGTTTTTGATTGTTGTGTATTACAAGATGACTCTTCATGTATTTTTCTTGTTTACACGAATATTTACATTTCGGGCATTGAAATGGTTTTTCATCACTGTGGTTTCTCATATGGTTCTTTAAATACTTCTCGAGTTTGCATGTGAAGTTACATTTGGTACACGAAACTGGTTTTTCGTCGCTGTGGACAACGAGATGCATTTCAAATTTGCTTTTAGCTGTGCCGGCGTAACTGCATTGGCTGCATTTGAAAGCCTTTCGTTTGTTTTGAATTGCCTTCTTGCTCAGGCAGTTAGTTGTGGCGGGGAAAAGGTTTAATTCTTCGGTTTCGGCATAATTTGCTTTCGGACACTCTGAAAAAAAGAAAAATGCATTTTTTAATCAATTACAACACAGTAACCTGCTACTCGATTATCCGACAACTCCTAATATAATCTGCCTGTTTAGGTTTGGAACAGCTTTAGGACTTATCCACATGTCTGTTCGAAATATTATCTTCTCCTTTGTTCCCTTCCGTCCTTGGAGATCAGATAAAAGAAGAAAACGATTAAATCCTACCTACCGATGCCAGTTCAAAATATTATTTGTACTATCATTTTGATCACCCATAAAAACTAATTGAAGTATTGTCGCGATCGTGATCACACCAATCATTCATTCTCTCGCAAAATCGTGTTCATATAAGTTTTAAATGATACTTTTTTATAGTTGTAACTATGCCAAGTGATCCATGGATTAATTGCCACATTTGAAGGTAGAGCTTTCTCCCGTCTCTCTTTTCCCATTGGTAAACAAACACAAATGAACGTTCTTTAAATTTGTTAAGTATTTACAGTCTGTTTAAGTTGCCATCGGGCATTAAACACTGCCATTATTTTTACTGGTTGAAAGCACAAAAACAAGCTCTTTAATTCGCAGATACACAAGGGTCATCCGTAATGTAGTACCCATTTACGCCGTGCGGAGCGATGAGAAACCGACCTAAGAAGAATCAAATAAAATTTACCTGAGCAAGCCAGGATTTGAAACAGCTTCCTCCGGATTCATAGGTAGGGACCATAACCACTCAACTTCATTTAAAAGATGATTGAGCTTATAAAATCAGGCGGAAGGACAAGCCCATCACACACTTCCGTTAGTTTAAAATTTACAAAAAAAAATACTGACCTGTTTCAGGTTTTTTCATCACATGTTCCTGTTTGATGTCCGTGGGCCCTACGATGACGAGTTCAAACTGTATTTCTCCACGTTCTTCCTCTTTCCCTTCTTCTTGAGATCCTGGCTCCTTCTTCACAACCACGCCAGGTCCACTGAACTCCTTGCAACTGCCACACTCCTGCTTCTCTAATTCATTACATTTCTTTAACAACTGTTTTTCTTTCTTCGAAGCAGCACCTATAAAAATATACATAAATATTTTATTTTCATATATAATGTACACAACAGGTTAACATTAAAAAATTACAAAGAATATATAATGCCAACCGTAACAATAAAGCAATAATAGCCTTACTAATCTTATATATAAAAATCAACATTTGTTTGTTTGTATTTTATGCGCTGCCACACCGTTCATTCGATTGCGATGAAACTTTGGTATTTTGTTGTGCGCACACTCGCGAAGGTTATAGGCTATATATAATGGTAAGCTCTGGCGTTGTATAAAAAAATTGTATAAAAAAAATACTATAGGTGGTGCGGGCGTGGTTTTAAAATGTGAGTATTTCATATACTTTAGCGGCAGAGAGGGAAGGCAGGAGAGGGTGGGTAACGAAGGAGGCGGGAGGGGTGACGAGGGAAGGGAAGGCGGGGGAGATAAAAGGGGAACGCGAGAGAAGAAGGAAACGCGGGAGGGTAACAAGGACGCATGGGAGAAACAATTTATTTCTTTGAATGGTATTGCAACGCATGCCGGGTACCTGCTAGTAAAAAATAAAAAACACTCCCCAACCATTTTTAAACCGGAGTTTTAGTTACACATTGTATAAAGACTACAATTTTAGATTCAATTTGATACTTATAAAAAAAGTCTCCAACTCTATTTTTCATATCTAGCAACACCGCAATTTGAATCTCACACAAGCGCAATGTGATGATTTGTGTCGAGGATTCGATCCTCTGCTAGTTCTCCATTTCTGCATCAGCAACATTTTCCCACTACAGTGATGGTAATAAGACTAATTCTAATATTGTCAGTTAATTTGTAAGACAAAAATGCTGTTCATTTTTTCTTTTAAATTTGTTTTTTAAGTTAACTAAGGGAGAAAATAACTTTCCTCAAAGTCTATGTCATCTTTCAGAATACTGTGTAGAGGATATTTTTGAGGAGAGGAAGGAGTGAACATTATTCTCTGAAACACTGGTCTCTTCAAGACCCATGGTGTAGGAGGGAGGAAACACAGAGATTGGCAAATCGTTCCCACAGCCGAGCTGAAGAACGAGTTATAGAAATGACCCATTCTCATGTGACTATGCACCGGTGCCAAAGGCATCAAAAACACTAGTTCCTCTGAGCATCTTCAATTTAGATACCGGTAAAACAAGGACAACATTCTCACCTATGCTCTAATGATTGCAATCCATTAGTTAAGTTAGGGGAATCTATCAAACGGACCCCCATTTCTGCAAACAGCCAAGGGATGTAATCTTTCGAACAGACCCTCCATTGATATGCTTGGTGTAACTATAAGTGACCAGCTCAGGTACGGGGGCTCCATCGAAGCCAGAGTTAAGTTAGCCTCTCAGAAACTGGGCGTACTGTACAGGGCCCGCAGATACTTTAATAGTACGCAACTGCTAACCCTGTACTAATCGCAAGTGCGCCCCACGGTTGAAGTTGGCAGCCACCTCTGGTCTGGAGCTCCAAAATACTTGAAAAATACCCTCGACTCTGTGCAGAAACGGGCGGTCCGTTTGATAGATTCTCCCACCTTAACAAACAGATTGCAATCTTTAGAGCACAGGCGTCGGGTGGGAATGCTGTCCTTGTTCTACCGGTATAACAATGGAAGATGCTCCGAGGAACTAGCGTCATTGATCCCCTCGGCACCGGTGCATAGTCAGGAAACACATCAAACGCGCGCCCAACATATGTACACAGTTGACATTTGTCACATGAGAACGGGTCGTTTTTTCGACTCGTTCTTGAGTTCAACAGCTCGGCTAAGGAACTGTGTTTGTGTAATCTGTGTTTCCTCCCTCCTACAACATGGGTCGCTTCAAGACCAATGTTCATTCCTTCCTCTCCTCAAAAAGACCCTCCACTCAGCATCCCAGATGACATGACAGGAAAATAATTCCCCTCAGGGCCTCCTGTGTGGAGTTAATGTAAAAAAAAGGGATTTTTCAAATTCCTTAGGGCACACTTGCAATTTGTACAGGGTCAGCAATTGATTACAATTAAACTATCTGAGAGCCCTTTACACTGCAGAGTCAGAGAGGCTTAATATTAATCTATACTAATATTATAAATGCGAAACTGCTTGAATTGTTTGTTACGCTTTCACACATTAACCAATAAAAAGATTTTTAAAATTCTTTCACCAATAGAAAGCTACATTATATGCGAGGACTATAGACTGTATATAATGGTAAGCTCTGGCGTTATGAAATTATAATTATTGATATACTATATTTATTATACGTTTTCTGTCACTAACGAAAGTGAGTTTTTGCTAACGTCAGAACAAATCGTTGCCGTGGAAACGATGTTGATATATTTTTTTTATTTCAGGCGTAATAGTTAATATCTATCTATCTATATATATATTAAAATGAATCTTCGAAATGTTGGTACGCGCATAGCTTCCAAACGACTGAACCAAATTGGATAATTATTTTTCCTTAAAGCTGGTTCACATTACGCTATCAAATATAAAAGATCATAGCACGCCAAATAACGCTCTCCATACAATCCCTTCAGACCGTTCACACCTAAGCGTTTTTAAGCGCAGATCAATCATAGACAATACACATCTCAGACGTAACCGCTCCAGAGGCGATATGTCAGAATATAACTCTCCCCTTCTCTGATTAAAACAGGAGAGGGGGTCACAGTGGATGACAGATTTCAGTACAAAAAATATGCATTCCGTTGCCGCTCCCTAATTCGACTGACCCCCTCTCCTACCACAGGAAGAAATATTTGATAGCCTCGTGTGAAAGGACAAAAGATAAGCGCTCGCGAATCAACAATCAACAATCTGCTCGCAGATTTATAGCGTAATGTGAACTAAGCATTACTACTAGTGAACTCTGGCATTATGAAATTAAGGTGACACGCGAGCTTTTTTAAAACTGAATGTATAGAGAATGAATGTATGGAATGCGGGAGGGGGGAGTAATACCATGCGAGCGAAGCCACAGGTAAAAAAGCTTGTACTAAATAAATAAAAATATAAATACCAATTGTATCCTTCTTAAGTTCTCTACACTTATTTAATTGTATTTTCTTCTTTAAATCTTTATTCTTTCTTTCCTGTATAACTCTCTCTTTATTAATCTCTGTATCACTCTCTGCAAATGTAATATCATTCTGTAATTCTGCATTTGTACTTAATTCTATATCTACGAATCTCAATCTATTTTCTTTTGCTTCTTTATTCAACGCTGGTTCGGATTTTATATCAAGTACCTCATCATCACAAGGAGAAATTAAACCAATTTCATAAACTGTTTCTTCTTCTAGATACCAAGGTTCTATCTTTATTGTTATAGATTCATCGTCTTTATCTATTATTTGTTTATCATCTTTATAATATTTATCTATGACTTCTTTAACTTCTTCTTCTTCTAAAGGTTCAGATTTTATCATAGGCATAATATTAACTTCAACTGAGATAGCCATCTTTTTTATATTGTTTTAATATGAATACAACACGACTTTCAAGTGGAATTGTGGCATCACTAGTTTGGGATATGTTGTGAAGCTGAAGGGAGTGGGGAGGGGAAGGAGATGAGCTATCGGAAGGTTGGGTAGTCTTCTTTGTTGAAAGTTGTTGTTTATATGAATACCACATAAGAGTTGCTTTAATATTTATTAAGGCCGAACGGAGTGTGGAAACGAATGTATGTAATTACATGGTCATTCAGATCTGGTCACTAAACGCGATGACTAAAGCCATTTCAGGCAATAACATTTCGATTCTGAATTAATGTCTTTCATCAGGGGAATACTGACAGTGTTAGCCACTCTTGTATAGACATTGGATTTTAGGGGAATATACAATTATTATTAATAATATAAGCATGCTATTTTGGACTTTTACTGGTTATTTAAGACATTTTAATTTTAGTATGACAAATTATGTATACAGAAAAATAGTAAACGTCAAACAAAACGTCAAAAGCGTCAAAATTGTCCATAGATATTTGCATTAAAAATAAAGTATATAAAAATTGTTTTAACGTTGAATCTTTAGAGGCGATTATTGTAGCTATACTCTTTCCTTGAAGGTGATTACTGATAAAGTGGAAGGCAAGAATAATATTTGGCTGGTTTATAAAGCGCTGTTTTCGTGAAAAATCACCTCAAGGGCGATAACAAAGAAAGATCACCCAATGACTAAATCCTTTTACCCTCCCTCCACACAACAGCTTCAAAAGGGTAATCAGGGAAATTGTTGAAGTGAAAATTTTTTCAGCGCCATTGTTATTTGAAATTCGATGACACGAAAAATAGAGACACTAAAAAGAGACAAAAACATACTACATCTACAGAATTTAGCCTGCGAGATAATCTTCATTTTGTGTGTAGCTTTGTAACCCACAAAAAGGAGATTGATTAGTCTAACTAATAGGTTCTCAACTTGATTTTGCCCACTGCCCACTTTGAAATTTTTTTTTCTAGAGCCCCCCAATTTTTTATTATTTATGTTTGCCCCAACCATATTGTGGGGCTCAACTGTCACGGAATCAGCAATTCGATTTAAAAAACATTAAATTATTTATTATACCTTTTTTATCAGCAAGTTAAAAAAACAATTATTTTTTTATTTTAAGTACCGGGTTGCTTCCTTCTTATTTGTATTCATGATAAAGCGTCAATTCTTAATAATTATAATAACCGCTAGGCCTCGATTTCATTGAGCGAGTTTACAAGCTGCTAGCCGGCGAATTTACTATCCGATAGTAAACTTCAGTGTAAAATTTGCTAGTTAGCTAGTGTACATGATTACATTGAGCAATTTTACTAACAGATAGTGAATTTGCCGACTTGTAGCTTGTAAACTTGTTCAATGTAATTGAGGCTTAAGATGAAAAATTATACATATAATAAAAAATAAAAAATTATATCATCCAATTTAATGTAGATCTGAGTGTAATGGAATATTTCAGTTCGATTTTCATCCACTTTCCGCACACGTGTTAAAAATTATTACAATACATACAAAAACAAAAATCACCCAATTTTGCTTTATTAATACGTGATAAGCGTGTTTTTTCGTCTTTTTTAGACAATATTTTTTTTACCTGTCCATGTCCTCACTGTGCCATCTCAACGCCCCCTAATTTTCTCTGGGTCTGCTGCCCCCCTGCCCCTCTGCTGACGCTCACGTGGGGGGGGGGGGGGGGGTGAAACGAAAACGACACAAGAAAGAGATAAAAACATACATCTATAAGATGTAGCCTGCGATAGAATGAGGTAGAATGAAATTTACCGCACTTACAGCTTTGATTATGAGCTCACTTTTCAAGGCTCCTATTGGTTGAGATTGTGTGTAAGTTATTGTGAAGGTTTTGCTTCTACCGTGTGTGAACTGCACTCGATTTTTAAGCCGCCACTACCCGGATTTCTACCGATTTCTTGCATATCTCCCTTGAATATTTTAAGTTTTTTAGCTCTTAAAAAAATATGTGTTATTTTTTAAGATAATATCTATACAATTCTTACGCCGAAACGAAAGTTATATGAAATTACCTTGATAGAAAAAAATCGCAAAGTATGCTCCGAAATTTTTTATTTTCAAGCCTGTCTCTATTATTTAACAAGTTATATGTATGAAAAAAATCACAGTGTTTCTTTGAACATTGTTTTAGTCAACCCCCACGAGATTTTTGCTTTATTTTAAACGAGTCATGTTTTATTAAGCATTTTCACAATTTTCGCTTCAATTTTATCTGTCCAACATTCGTAATTACATATCTCTCCATCTTCTTCTTTTTGAGCCGGGAAGCGTCGCCTTAAGTGTTGCTTTTTCGTTTCATCGAGTTTCAAATCACAACGGTGATTTGAAACTCGATGAAAAAGAAGATTTCACTCTCAAAATGTTATGGCGTTGATAAGAAACCTATTTTTTTTCTTTCACGCATTTATTTTTACAAAACAAATACATATTGCAAAGTTTGTATATTTCGGAAATTCGTAAACCTGTTTACAAACACTCTACAACCTGTCGAAATTTTTTGTCTCTTTTTACTCTACCAAAAAGAAGCGCGTATGAAGAGAGCAGACAATATTCTCTCACAGCTTTACTCACAAAGTGTCATTACCGTTGTATCTGACAAACCGATCCCTTAGAATAAGAAAGGTCTATCTTGTACAGCAATGTCATACAATAATAGACTCTATTCACCCATAAAATAGTTTGTTATTGCGTGAGATTGCTGTATCAAATGACATTTAACTTTTCTATGGTGTCGAAACGTCACTGACGTGGTAAAAAGGATTATTGTATGAATTTTTCACCTGTTTTCGCCGCGGCTCTTATGTTAACGTGGAATTTGTTTAAACGAAGGTAAAAACACACATTTTTAAATAAACAATATCAATTTGGTTTCTGTTGTGTTTTGTGTAATTTTTCGCAAATGGCTTCAGTACAAACAACGCCGCATTTGAACAGATGTTTCGACTTTCTCCTGATTTTGTCAGGTTTCCCTTGAACTTCTACAATATGCCGGCGTTTGATAATTGACTGTTTACAAAATGCTGATCAAATAATCAAATATTAATTCGATTTTGAATTGATTTGTAATGTAAACATATTGACCTGTTCTTGTCTGTTTAATATTTCATTTAGATTTATTTCTTTTTCAATGTTTTTATGGGTATTCATTTATTTAAGTAGCATATTTATTTCGTTTGCTGCACTTTCTCTAATTTAAATATTATGTTTATTATAATGTGATTATTGTGCAAGAATCTGTCAAAATCCATTGGAACTATTGCAACCCTAGTTGCGAAATATTCTGCCGGGAAAATATAATATATGAAGTGGTAATGGATGGTAGAAGAAGTCAGAAAATGTCGAAGAAATGGCATATTATATTTAGATTAGACATGAGCGAAAAAATTGGTTCAACCCAGTTGAGGGGGGCCCCACCAAGTCTCTATTTCACAAATTTAGTTGACCTACAATCATCGTGTCCAAAGCACGTTATGCGATACGCATCTGGTCAAAAGCATGTGTAAAAGGTGTTCATACAATGTATGGAACGGACTATTCAGACTATTGAACGTCGAGTCCTCTAATACGCGGTGCCCTCAGGCAAAGAACATGTGCATTGTCGCAAGGGATACTTACATAGCAGCCAGGTAACCGATGTGACTCTAGACTAGTGATGGAATGCAGATGATGACTATTCTTACAGAACTCGCTACCATCAATAAAATAACCCTGATCTGGGTACCAGGACATAAAGGTATTGAGGGCAACGAGCGGGCTGACGAACTAGCAAGGAAAGGGGCAAAAGCACCGCTTGTGGGATCCGAACCGGCCTTAGGAGTAGCAGCTTGCCACACAAAACTATATATTGATAGATGGGTCAAATCCCAGCACTGTAAAGAATGGGAGAGGGCACCTGGAATGAGACAATCCAAAGTACTCATAAAAGGACTGACCCTAGACGAACCAGGAAACTACTCAATATGGACAGAAACTCGCTGAGGGAACTGGTAGGACTACTAACGGGACACTGCCATCTCAGGAGACACATGCAGATATTGGGAGTGGAAAACACCAATAGATGCAGGAAATGTGAAGAGGATGAAGAGACTCCAATTCACTTATGGTGCCAATGTCCTGCCCTGGTGGGAACTAGGCTCAGATACCTGGGGAGACATACAGTAGAGCCAGAAGACATAGCCACATATCCAGTGACAACCCTGGTGAACTTTTTTAAAGGGACTGGGTTGTTACTAAAGGATTGAGGTAAAATGGGAGATAGCTCAATGGGCCTATGGCCTAAGTGCTCAAGGGAACTACTCGTAAACCGTCTCCGCCTTTAAAAAAAAAAATACATAGCAGCCTCAGGTAAAGAACACGTGCATTGTGCATTGTTGCAAGGGAACTTACACAACGGCCCGCGCTCGCTGTATTATATTGTAAGTCACTTAAATGGTTCAATACCCGGCTTCAGAGCTAAGTTCAACTCGAATGGCGCGATGTCATGCTCTTAATTGAAATTTTAAATGCAATATTTTCCATCTCCAAATGCAAATATTTGTCTTTTATAGTAATCAAGGTGCATCTTTTTTTTTTTTACATGAGCTCCGCACAGGAGGCCCTGAGGTAAATAATTTCCCTCAGGGCCTATGTCATCTTTGGGGATGCTGTGTAGAGGGTTTTTCTAAAGGAAAGGAAGGAGAGGAGAGTAGAGTTCTGGGAAGGAAAAGGGTTTAAGGGGTGGGTAGGAATCTGGGGTTCAATGTGTCCTGATCATCCGCCTCCATCAAACCTAGACAAACCTCACCCCATGAACCCGGGCACCCCTGCTAAATCACCAAACGTAGCGAGCCACTTGGGGTGACCTAAGGCAGAGGTGTTGGTTATCCAATAAAGGTTCCCGGGACGGCGGTACCCATTCCCGCCTCCCAATCTAAAGATTTTTCTAAAAAATATTTATATTTATTTATTTTATTTTAAATGTACATTTACAGTTTTACATAACCATTAACAAATATACATTTTATTTTACTAGTGTTCGCCCAATGGTCGAAATTCGACCATAATTGTAATGTTTTTTTTTTTTTATGTTTGACATTCAGTAAGACCATAGACAAATAATATTAAAGACAAACAATATTAATCTATTCTCAATTTGACCATAGACTTTAACAATAAACAATAGAGTAAAGACGCGAGTGTGTGTGTCAAATACATGGTAGTGTGTGTAATGTTTTTGTTATTGATTTAATCTATTTTTATGCATAATTTTTAAAAAATATTAGCATTCTGCACTCCTCATATATATAAACTATAAGTGTGCGAAATTTCATACTCCTCCGTCCGCGCAATTTTCGTAAAAAGGGGTACAAAGTTTTGGCTTCACATATAATATATTGATAAAGTAACTAGCTTTTCCCTGCGGCTTCGCTCGCATGGTATTACGGGAAATTACTGTAGCGCTTGCACTTATCAATTATCTCCCCCCCCCCACCCCACCCCCATCCCCTCCCGCATTCCATACATTCATTCCCTTACATTCAGTTTTCAAACATCTCGCCTACCACCTTAATTTCATTATGCTATAGCTCAAAGAAAAAAAGAATTACTTATCCAATTTTTTTCTTTCGTTCGGAATTTATGCGCTTACAAACATTTCTGATGTTTATTTTTATTTAAATATTTGGAAGTTCATTAATATAATAAAAAAAATACTCTATTTATCATTCAGTCTTTATAATCGTTACAAATTATATTTTTAATATAGGAACTCAAATCTGACATTTATTCCAAGCTTGTCCAAAAAAAAAACTAATTCTAATATTTGAATTTTCTGCAGTAGTAGCTGACCAGTAGACTGAGTACCTACCAGCATAGAGCCCAAAAATATATCAACATTGTTTCCATGGAAAAGATTTTTTTCTGATGTTAGCAAAAACTCGCTTTTGTTAGCGACAGAAAACGTATAACAAATATAATATATTAATATTTATAATTTCATAACGCCAGAGCTTACCATCATATACAACCTGTAGTCCGCGCATATAATTTAGCTTTATATTGGTGAAAGAATTATTAAAGTCATTATATTGTGTTATGCGTGAAAAGGTCATAAACAAACTCGAACAGTTTCGCATTTATAATATTAGTATGGATAACAGCGTTTTTGAATTTTTTGATATTTAGTTGAAAAATATCGATATCAGGGGACAGGTAATTTAGTAACAGAATCATTTTTCTGAGCGGCATTACTAATGGTAGGTTAGTTCTGCATCTCGGAACAACAAAAGTTCTGTTTCTGCGCGCTCTTGTGAAGTTGTCGGGGACATAAAACTCAAATTTTTATGTCATGTCGGGAATACAGATGTTACCGTTTAGAAGTTTATATGCTGTTGTCAGCAAAGCAGTTTTCCTTCTATCGGCGAGGCTATTAATACCCAGCATGCCGGACAAAAAGGCTGATGGATAAAACCAGGGATAATATCCGAAGTCTCTAAGATACAAATATCTCAGAAACTTCTGTTGTACTTTCTCTGTCATTTGAGAGTAAGTCAAATCCATTGGTCCCCATATTACTGAACTAATTTGTGAAAGATTTGGGAATCACACAAAATGTGATTCCCAAATCTTTCGAAACAATAATGTGCTGAAAAGATAAATAAGACATTTTGTAGTTATAATAAATCATTTTGTTTGCTTTGGTGTAGTACACAATGGAGCATATCTTAATATTAAATCCTAGTTTATTGGTGTGACTCCATTCGATATTAATTATATTAAGCGTAACCATTGCAACTGTAAAAAATAACTGTTTTAAAAAATATAAATGATGAATTTTGATGCCGTCGTACGCGGTCCTCTACTTGAAACTCTGTAAACCCTTGCTTGACATCGCTTCGTGTCGCATGTTTTCGTTTGGCAGAAGACAGAAACTGTCAAACTTCCCCTCCCCCACACCTCTGCATGCCTGAGATAAACACGAATCTCGGAAATGTTTGTAAGGCGTAGCACCTCTAAAGTATATCTCTATGTATCCAAGTAAATCAAATGCTCGAGTCGGGTCATGTCACAAGTCGGAATAACAAAAGAATTTGTATGAGACAATGAATGAATGTGTAAAAGAAGCCAGAATTGTGGGGTTATCATCTTCTCTCCTGTCCCTTGTTAATTTCATGTAAGCGAAGGAAGTGGGGGAAGGGAAAAAGATGAAAAAGAGCAAGGGAGCTCTCTGCTCTGCCATCTTGTTAAATAACAGCTGAAAATGTAATACATAACATATTCATCATCATCATCTTTGTCCCCTTATCCTATTCGGGTCGGAGACCCATTGCATCGACAAGGCTCCTCCATACGTCCCTGTCTTGAGCTGACTGTTCGGCCTCCGTCCATGGCAGTCCCACCCTCTCCTCACATAGTTTCTGGAGTTGCCTCGCCCAATTGTGTCTGGGGCGGCCCACTGGACGTCTACCCTCTGGTATCGCACATAGTATCTTCCTTGGAATTCGGTCATCAGGCATTCTTAGTACATGCCCAAGCCACCTCAGTTGCGATTTTTCTATGAAGAGTAGCAGTGGTTCAACGTTTAGATCGTTTCGGATCGTCGAGTTTCTTATATGATCCCATTTCGTAACCCCTGCCACTCCTCTCATGCACCTCATTTCGGCAGCTTGGACTCTAGAGCGCGTTCGTTCGCTTAGCATCCACATCTGGTGGCCGTAGGTGAGCGTCGGACATAACATATTATATTGTTGAATTTGATAGCTATCTCTGCAAAATACTTTAAAAAAAAACCCTGGGCGGTCTGTTTGATAAATTCCCCTGTCTTAAATGGATTGCAATATTTAGAGTACAGGTGTCATGTGGGAATGCTGTCCTTGTTCTACTAATATTTCAATGAAAGACGCCCCGGGGAACTAGCATCATTGATCCCTTCAGCACCGGTGCCTAGTCACATACATCATTTGTACACAGTTGACATTTGTCACAGATCTCTCAAATACCTAGTTCACCCCTTCCTCTCCTAATAAATAAATGACTTGAATGAGTCTTTGCAATAATGTCTTTATAAAACAATTAAGAAAACCTTAACACTTAGTTGGGGAAACAGATTCCAAAATTCCGAACCCTACATAATACAATCTCAATTAGTGTGTATCAGCAAATTGGTTTAACCGGTAATAAATCAATGTTGACACCTTCGAAATTTAAAATCTTATAAATAAGTCGCCTAACAATGGATTTAGCCACAGTTTGAAAAATATTAACTCCACACAGGAGGCCCTGAGGGAAATTATTTTCCCTTTTCTTCCCAATCTTTTTGAGGAGATGAAGGAATGAACATTGGTCTTGAAGAGACCCTTGTAGGAAGGAGGAAACACAGATGCCAGAAAATCGTTCCACAACCGAGCTGTTGAACACAAGAACGAGTCGAAAAAACGACCCGTTCTCATGTGACAAAATGTCAACCGTGTACATATGTTGGGCGCGCGTTGCCGACTATGCACTAGTGCCGAAGGGATCAATGACGCTAGTACCTAAGGGCATCTTCCATTGAAATACCGGTAGAACAAGGATGGCATTCCCACCCGACGCCTGTGCTCTAAAGATTGCAATCCGTTTGTTAAGTCGGGAGAATCTATCAAACGGACTGCCCGTTTCTGTACAGAGTTGAGGGTATTTTTCAAGTATTTTGGGGCTCCAGACCAGAGGTGGCTGCCAAATTCAACCGTGTGTGGCGCACTTCCGATTTGTACAGGGTTAGCAGTTGTGTACTATTAAAGTATCTGTGGGCCCTGTACAGTATGCCCAGTTTTTGAGTTCTTGATTTTCTCTTGCTTTGATGGAGCCCCCATATCTGAGCTGGTCATTTAGAGTTACACCGAGCGTATCAATATTTAAAAATTTAAAAAAAAATTATTATGTTCTCCTTTTGCAGGTGACCTTTATCAGACCGCAGCATGCGTAACGCCGTTTTCGTTGTGTTGACATTAAGTTGTCTGGCAGGATGTCTTGCGCAGCGCGTCGCGCCAGGAGTGCCACCGCAAAACTACCAGGTAAGAATAAGAAAGGAACACCTGAATTGCAATTACACCTTACTTTATGACTGATAATAATACTCTAAACGACAATGGATAAACATGAAAAATAATCTTCCTCTTCTACTGTATTCTTGCCCTCTCGATTGCGGCCCGCTGTAGAATTTGGCAGCCACCCATGGTTTGCAGCCCCAAAATACCTGAAAATTCCTTGATTGCTAAAGTGGGTGGTCCATTTGTTAGATTCCCCTGTCTTAACCTGTTGAATGCCGGGCATATTGCGAAAAACTGTGCCGATTTTATCCTGTTGCTGTCTTTATCTATATTTAAACTAGCTGGGTTACCCGGCTTCGCTCAGGACAACATTCGAGAGTGTTCTGGAATGTTCCACAATTTATTTTATTTATTTATAGCGGACCCGACAGACGTTGTCCTATACACAACTGTCGGGACAAACTAAAATTAAAATAGAATAATATTGAATATTTGATACTGCGATGGTAGCGCAGTCTGCCGGATCCAATGTAAAACATTCCAAAATCAACAACTCCTTAGAAATAAAAAAAATTAATTAAAAGAACATTTTCCAGTGGACCAAATTGTGAATCTAAACCATTCTCGAATCCCCTTGAACCCACACAAAAAATTTCATCAAAATCGGTCCAGCCGTTTAGGAGGAGTTCAGTGACATAAGCACAGACAGAAGAAATATATATATTAAGATATCCATACAAAAACAAAGGAATTGCCTTTTTTGCAATTGTTTTCTGTTTACCAGATAATATATCTTATTATTCACGGATATTATGTGATAATATCGTAAGAGGTTTTCCAGAATAGCTAACTAATTAAAAAATCTCCCATTTTGGAATAAATAATTGTCAAAAAATATAATCACACAAATATAAACTGATTTTATTATTTCTACACAAATCTGAATACATGCCCAACATGAAAAAACACGATTCAAAAGAGTTTGCAAATAAATAAAGACCTTTAAACGCATTTGAAAACATAAAAATTCGACCTTTCGCCTTTGACAGTTGCAAAAAATGACGCGCCAAATCACAGAAAATTCATTTAAAAATATTGTAGAGTAGCTAGATTAATGAAACCATCGGTTACGTCAAGAATGATATTGGCGCAAGCGATTTTGACCTTGTACTTCATACAGTTTCTTTATACACAAGGGTTAAAACGCATTTTTAAAAAAAAGCAAAAAAAAAAATCAAAAACACACCAAACATGTGCTCAAAATTTGTAAAAAGTTGACAATATTTGTCACATGAGATTGGGTCGCTTCTACCACTCATTCTTGTGTTCAACAGCTCGGCTGTGGAGCGATTTACCGCCCTCCGAGCATGTTTCCTCCCCCCAACAACATGGGTCTATTCAAGACCAGTTTCACTTTATACAGCATCCACAAAGAAGATATAGGCTCCTGTGTCCAAAAATATTTAAGAAATGTTTTTAAAATATTAATTTACAAATTTTTTATAGAAAAAAACCCGATTCGTTCGATGTCATGCGCTGCATGTGTGTTTGTGGTGCTTAATTGTGTTATTTCCCTGTTTCTAGCACCAGCAACACCCGCAGCACCAAGTGCCAGTCCAGCACCATGTAAGTTCTTCAAATCAGTACTTTAGTATCACCCCATTCTTCTTATTTAATTGCTCATGCACACAATAATAAGGTAAAATTTCACTTTCATTTGTATCAGCGGATGTACCCATTTTCTGTTATTTGAATTTTACTTTTATTTTGAACGTCTTGTGTGTATTTTGTCTGTGATTTCTATATAAAAACAAACTCATAGACACTCTTTTTGTATAGGTAGGTACAGAAGATATTATTATTTTATTTTATTTTTCAGCAAGCTCCAGTTAATCCGCAGTATCAGCAGCAACAGCCTCAGCATGTGCAGCAACAGCAGCAGCAAGTCCTGCAGCAACAACAACAGCAACAGTTGCTGCAGCAACAACAGCAGCAACAACAGCAACAACAGCAGCAACAGCAGCAACAGCAGCAGTACGCGCCACAGCAACAAGGAGGTCAGTAGCATTCGTTTATGTTGATTAGTAATCCCAGCGAGAGCAAAAGTTTTCTCTACAGCAGCAATAATTAATGTTTATTCTCAACATTATTATTTCAATTTCAATTTGGGAGGCGGGAATGGGTACCGCCACCCCGGGAACCTTTACTGGATAACCAACACCTCTGCCATAGGTCACCCCAAGTGGTTTGCTACGTTTGGTGATTTAGCAGGGGTGCCCGGGTTCATGGAGTGAGTTTTGTTCCAGGTCTTGGAGGCGGATGACTGGGACACACTGAACCCCAGATTCCTACCCACCCTTTAAATCCTTTTCCTTCCCATAACTCTCCCCTCCTTCATTTCCTTAAAAATAAACCCTCCACACAGCATCCCCAAAGATGACATAGGCCATGAGGGAAATTATTTTCCTCAGGGCCTCCTGTGTGGAGCTCATTTAAAAAAAAAAATTTAGTAAACTCAGCAACATTCACAAATCAAAAGACTATATCACAGCCGCTAGAATAATAGAAAGGAATTTCAGGCTGAAGGAGATGAGGAAGAGGAAGGTGGGGAATTACCTGATGGTAAATCAAACGTGACCATAGCCATTTTAGTCCACCACCCCAAAAACCTGGCAAGTGTCCAATTAGTGAAAGAGGCAAATTGTAGTGCATATGTACAAAATATTTTCAATGTGGGAGGTGGGTTGGGTACCTCCACCCTGCAAACCATTTATTGGATAATGATGATTTAACAGGGGCGCCTGAGTTTATGGTGAAGTTTGTCTAGGTCTTGGTGGCGGATGCGTCTGCCCATCTACTGCATGACAGGCTGGATCGGGAGAGACCGGTTGACGGAGACCTTTTTATGACCCATCGCCTTGCACCGCAATGGGAGGGATAGATTTATATGTCCGTCAATCTTGGACACACTAACCCCCAGATTTTTTTCCTTCCCAGAACTTCCTCTCCTTTCTTTCCTTAAAAACCCTCCGCTCAGGATCCCCAAAGATGATATAGGCCCTGAGGGAAATTATTTTCCGCAGGGCCTCCTGTGACATGCTACTTTAAATACATTATCGTAACCTATCTTCATTTTTCTGTAACTAACTAATGACTATGTCCGTTTAAGGCCCTCCTCCGGCCCAGCAGCAGGTACAGCAGCCCCAGCAGCAGGCCCAGCAGCCCCAGCAGCAGGCCCAGCAGCCCCATGCGCATGGCGGCCACCAGTCGGGACATCACAACCCGCAGATCCTCAATCCCTCCAACATGCAGCATGAAGCCGAGTGGGTACAACTTCTGATTCTAAATAGTTCCCATTCTAGACGGCCTCCGTGGTCGAGGGGTAAGGCTCTCGACTATCAACCCAAAGGTCGCGGGTTCAAATCCCGACTAAACTAAAAGCTCTATGTGTTTCTGGATGTATTTTAAACTGGTTCAAAACTTGCTTGTCACAAAGAAAAATCACACAAAAAATATTTTGTATTACATTTTAGAGCAATTTGATGCTTCCAGTGGAGTTCCACAGGGTCCTCACTTGGGACCTATATTATTTTTTAAATTTGTCGTTTGGATAATTTGTGTTATTTCATAATGAATTAATTTAAAATAGTGTATTTACAGCACTTTCCAGAGTGGAAGATAATATCAGTATCACCTTGGTTTAAAACCACCATTCAGATTTGAAAAGTTGCTTGAAATGGCTTTAGCCATGTTTGTTGACTAGATCTGAACAGCCAGGTACTTCTCCACCTTCCCCTCCCCATCTTCCCCTTCCCACTATGTTGAGCCTCATAACTTACCCCAATTGGGGATGCCATAGTCTCACTGGCTCCAGACGAGTGGTAAAAATAAAAACATTTTACGTTTTCAAAAGAGTATCAACGCCATTATTTATTTGAAAACTCCTTTAATTGTTTTTTTTTTCATGTAGAGTGTGCATTTAGGTTTGTGCAGAAATAATAAAATCAGTTTATATTCGTATGAATATATTTTTTGGTATTTGTTTGCGGAATGGAAGTTTTTTTTTTTTTTTAGTAAAAGTTAGCTACTCTGGGAAAACTTCTTACAATATTATTATGTAACATTTCAGCCAATTATACGTTAACGAGGTCACTACATAATGATTTTTTGATATTATTGTTTATTTTTAATGCCTGTATAATGTACTATGACTGTAATTAAATATACACAAGCTTGTAAATGGCACTTTGTGCCGTAAATTTTAAATAAATAAATAAGTAATATATATGAATAATAAGATATATTATCTGGTAAACAGACAACAATCCCTTTGTTTTTATGTAAATATTTGACCAGAACTCATCAAGGTATGTAATTTTCACACGATTTTTAGAAATCCATCCAACGTTCAACAGATTAATTAAAAGTTGGTATTAACTTCAAACGAATTTATATATCGTCGATTTGTTGTACTTATGCGCTGGTATACACAATATATAGACAACTAGATTTTTCCTTGATGCGTTTGAATGGAAATATGTTTTAAACTTTGTTATTCGGCGTACATCCTCTCTGCACATCCCTTCGGGTCACGTAGTTATATTTTGTGCCGGGGATTCGGTGGATCAACTGTCATGAAACCTTTTTAAATTGTAGCGGCATGGTTTGCAGGAGTGCTAAATGTTAGTTTGTTGTACGCGTTGCAGGCACATAGCTGAGCACATGGATGTTCCCATCGACACCAGTAAGATGTCGGAGCAAGAACTGCAGTTCCACTATTTCAAGATGCACGACGCAGACAATAACAACAAGTTGGATGGGTGCGAACTCATCAAATCACTCATTCACTGGCACGGTAAGTACTGACCTAAAACTTTGTATAAAAACAGTTTAATCTGTGAGTATTGTAGTGTGGCACAACAATGCAAACCTTGCCAATGCGAACCGGTGGATAACCAACACTTCTGTTATCCACCGGTTCTTCATCCCCAAGAGGCAAGCTACTGTAATCTAACAGGAGTTCCTGGGTTCTCGGGGTGAGGATTGTCAAGTCTTGGCGACGAATGAGTCTGCCCACCTGCTGCGTGGCGACTTGTTGATTGAGACCTTTTTTCTCTTTGAGAGGTCTCTCTTGCAGAGAGACCTCTCAAAGAGAAAATCCATCGCCTTGCAGTGGGAGGGATTGATTCATACGTTCTTCACTCCTGGACACCATGGCTCCCAAATTCCTGCCCACCATACTTTTTCCTTCCCAGAACTTCCCTAAAAAGACCATCCACACAACATACCTAAAATGACATGCCCTGAGGGATTTTTTTTTCCATAGGAGCCACAGTGGGTTGCCAAATTCATAGGGACACCTATTAATAATGTATTTTTCTCACTGTTGTATTAAAAAAACAAAGATTTTTTATGATTTTAGGTGCAGTTACTATTATTTATTAATAAGAACGTTTAATTTGGATAATTTAAACACAATATTTATTCTCATTTGGCATTTTTTTTTTGTTTTTGTTAAATTATTTAAAACATCATCGCTTCATTTTGTAATATCGCCTTTAGCCGCAACTACAGCTTGCCAAGGCATACTCTCAATGCACAGTTTTGCATTGGAGAGTGTAAAGAATATTTATCATTTGATTTCTTTGTGAAATAACACAAATCAATCAAATGATAAATATTGAAAATAATATAGGTCCCAAGTGAGAACCCTGTGGAACTCCACTGGAAGCCCAAAATTGCTCTAAAATGTAAAACAAAAGTTTTTGTGTGATTTTTTTCTACAAGTATCTTTTGAACCAGTTTAAAATACTTCCAGAGTAGAGCTTTTAGTTTAGTCGGGATTTGAACCCGTGATCTTCATTGCTAGTCGAGAACCTTACCCTTCGACCACGGAGGCCGTCGAGAATGGGAACGTGTGACGCAACGCTTTTCAGACTTGATATTGGCCGATAAAATTAACAAATTACAACATGGGATTTGGGCAATAACTTTATGCTCTGTTTTATGTTCTAGAGAACTTGCATTTATATCTAGGCTTTCAAAGCGAGAAAATTCACACTTAATAATTTTTGGATTACATTTTAGACCATTTGAGGCTTCCAATGGAGTTCCACAGGGTTCTCACTTGGGACCTATAGTATTTTTGGAAGGCATCTGAATTCAATGGGGAGTTGTATTATGAAATTACTCATATGTATAATAGGTGGTGTTATTTTTACATTGAAATTAGGTATGAGAGGACTAATCTATTCTTATTATTAAATTCATATATATCGATGATTTCATCATATCCAAATTCCCTGTTTTTGTGTCCTATGTATTGTGTTTGTTGTGGTGTATTGATTTATCTGCCTGGCCATTTTCTAACTTCAGCCTGTGTTGTTTTGTCCATTGTTTCCGGTATCCATTTGCTGCCGACGCGCTGTTCCCGATTGGTCCAAACATCTGGTAATATGGTTCATTATTGTTTCGTCAAATATATATTTATCTTATTTCTGTCATTGTTTTAATGAACTTTGCTTAATGTTGTGTGTTGAAAATGTCCTTAAATTTGTTTTAAATCTTCAAAAATGGGATGACTTTTATAATTTGCGATGATATGATTGTTGTTTCGGTTGTTGAAAATTGTGAAATTGAAAATTTTAAACATTAGAGCAAGGAGCTAAACATAAAGAAACTGAACCGCATGCCAACCAGATAGATGAAAAGATCTTTGCTGACGAAGAACTGATCAATCTCATAGATCCGATTCTGACTATGGATGATGGAAACAAAGATGGGTTCATCGACTATCCGGAGTTTGTGCGCGCTCAGCATAAGGCTCAGTCTTCTGAAAAGAACTGATTTGGCACGTCGAATGATGGTGACAAGTTGTTGATGTTTAAGACTGATGTAAACAAATTGCCAACTGATGTAAAGGATTCTCAACTGATGAAAACATGTTGTCAACTGATGTAGCTACTCAAAAACATCTTTTGGGCAGTTATCGAAGACTTTTCAACTATTGTAAACTAATATGAACACATTTTTAACTGCTGTAAACAAATTGTCAACTGATGTAAGCAACTTGTCGACTTGTGTAGAGTTTTTTGACAACTTGATGTGGACAATTTGTTTTGACAACAAGTTATCAATGAATCCAGGCAGCTTGTCTACTTATGTAAACTGTGTTGACAAAAGGAGTCAAATTTTGATCCTAGTAGACAATTTGTTAAACAAGTTATTGTGATTTTTCCTGTTCTGTTTTTGATAATAAATAAAATGTGCATTATCAGGATAATGGACACAGTAACGCTGCCCGAAAAGTACATAGTAGGAAGGGCAACACGGCATAACACCCCAAAAATAAATCACAATAAGACTATCGGCCGTGAAAATTTCAAATCATATCAAATGTAAACAAATTGTCCACAGATTTATATAAGTTTTCAACTTACTTAGCCAGAGAATGTTAAACATATTTCAGCTAATGCAAACAATTACTCAATTAACGTATACAAATTATTGTTTACTCAGCTCGTCAATTTTCTTCAACAGCTTGTCAACTATCACAGGCGGCCAAATATCTGATGTAAATAACTTACCGAAAGTTTCAATAAATATTGGTGACGTTTCAACTTCTACAAAGGACTTTGTGACTAATGGAAAAGACTATAAAAAACTTGTGTAAACAAGCACGGTGCACGAAAGATCATCTTGTGTAAACAATTTGTCTACTAATGTAGATCGCTCATCAACTAGTTTAAAGTGTTTGACGGCTGGTGTAAACATTTTTTTGATGGATGTGAATCATTTTCCAACTGATGTAAACAATATTTCAACTGGTGTAAACAATTTTGACAATTAATGCAAACAATTTTTGTTATCAGTATTTTTAACAGTTTTTTTTCACCGTTTAACGTTTTTGATGACTTGTCAATTGACAAGTGACATTTTGGATCAAATTAAATAAAATTTTATGATGACTGGTAGCTAATGGATACACCAGTTTTGTTTTTGTTTGTTTGTGTTATGAATTCCTAAACATTTTGAAATTACAGATTGGTTGTGAATTTGAACAAAAATGTTTATTTTGAATCAAAACACCGATTCTCAAAATTAAATTATTTCAACATTTTTATTTTTTTATTATTTAATATATATGATATATTTTTTAACATATTTTTTTTACATATTCACATTGTATTTAAAAGTATAAAATCATAATTGCTTTTTCTCATCATCAAAGCTCTTGTGTTTTGCACACTTTTCATAGGATGTTTGTTTATACAGTCAGCTGCAAAAATAAAAAAACACAAAAAATTCATTTCAAATTATTTCTCATTTTCATTTATTTTTGTAACTGACTTTTTAAATTGAAATTTTATTGTTTAATTTTGGATTTAATTAGATTATAATAAACACAATTTTTTGTTATTGTTTATTTTTAAATATTTTAGTAATTAGCGTTTTGCGTGAAATTTTTAGTAAATTTATTTTTTAGTGGGTGATAAAAATATTTAGAAATCCTTCAATGTTTAAAAAAAAATTTAATTCAACGGCCACAACTTTTTACTGGCTCCCTTCAATAAAGTTCTATCCAAATTTTATAACATAAAATATCATACAAAGGGTATTTCATTAAGCGTTTCCTAACTACAAATTAAAATAAAACAAAGTGTGTGTGAAATATCATCAAAAATTTTTATTCATTTCAAAGGTCTTCCGATGCCATTATGTATGGAATATAACATTGTTCAAATGTCCCCCGCGGCTTCTATGCATCTGAAATGTCCAATTTTCCATGACTCTGATGCATAAATCAGGCTGAATTTGACCAATGGCATGGGTTATGTTGACTTTGAGGGCCGCTGTGGTTTGTGGCTTATTTGCGTAGACGAATCTCGGTGGCCAGTTCACATCACCTCCACGTGAGATTTTATCATTAAACAATTAATTAAATTTTAAACAATTTGTCATTTGCACGTATTGTTGAACGCTATATCAGTCCATGGTGATCTGACAAAACAGACTGAATAAATGACATCCAATTTGACAGATGTCGCTTCAACAATATGGCCGCTATCAACTGTCAAGGCTCGGAAGCCCCTGTTGGAAGACCCTTAGAAAATACCATTTTTGCTGGCCAGTAAATTAAATTCTTATAAAATTAACGAAAATCTTTTTTTAACACTAGTTTCTGAACACCATGTATAGATTTACTTCTTAAAAACATTCCAATTGGTTTAAAAATATTAATTAATGTTTATTTAATTTTTTTTCTAAATTTACGAATCTCACCATTTTTTGATAGTTTTTTCACTGAAGATATAAACGATGACATGCATTGTGGGCGTTTCTGCTTGCCCGAGTAGGCTCAATTTTACCTTACTTTTAGTTAAATTAATCAAACGTTATTAAATACTGGACATTATTATTACGTTAACGTCTGTACGGTTGAAATTTAAGAATCCGGCTAAGAATGCAAATCTGACGCCGCGCCTTATGCCATCTTCGTACTTGAAATTTCTTAAAAAGCTATCTTTCTAATTCGTCAAGGCATGGTACCACTTACGTTAGCAGGATGTGTCCCTGGCAGGTATAAGTACTACGGATATATAATTTTTGAGTATCTCTCCGGATATGGAAAGATTGACGGTAATACTTAGAGTTTTGAATAATAGTATCACGCGGCTATATATTACATATGACGTCATTGCCTGTCGTGGTTACTTTGTCCCAATGACTAGCTGTCACTGGATCACAGTGGATCCGAGGAATTGGCTATTTTTGCAACCAGTTCCTTTCAGATTTATAAAATAGTCAAATCAAATGCTGCCCGCAGGGCCTAGCAGCAAAAACCTACAGAGCGGGTTTTTAACAGTTGTAATTATTTTTTTAATGTTTGTTCAGTTTTATCAACCTCTCTGGGGCCTTAGATTCAGAAGGTTTTGAGCAAAAAATTCAGGCACACGAACACGTCCACAGTGCACTTTATCGTTTATCTCTTCAGTGGATGCGTACAATTTATATTAATATAATATAATGTACTTATTCAGTATTTCAAATTGTTTTTTCTAAAATTCTGTCATTTAATTTTTTTTTTTCATAAAAATGGTTTGTTTGCCAAAAGATTAAATAATTTTGGTTTTGTTTTTTGAAAAAGCTCAACTGTTAAAGTTTCAGTGGAGGAAGTCTGGCTGAAATCAAAATAATGGTCAATTGTTTATTAATAAAAATATTAAACCAAAACTTGTTTTTTTTCACTGCGTATATATTTCCTCCATTTTAAATCCTTTGTATATGCGCTGTAGACGCTGTATATATATTTGGATAGGTCACAATAAATTGCTAATAAAAATAAACTCCAATCAATATTATAATATTCATTATGTACAGCTTCAGAAAAATTCTTTTATATATAGGATTTAATTTAAGATTATTATAATTTTGTTTAATTGTAATTTCATCTTTTAGCATTTAATTGGGTTCTTTTTTTCATCTAGTATAATAATTAGTGATAACATTTTCTGTGTTCAGATTAGGATCATTAATTTCATCTAGTGATTTGTATCATTTCATCATTCAGTGTATTATTAGGATCATTATTTTCATCTAGTGATTTGTATCATTTCATCATTCAGTGTATTATTAGGATCATTATTTTCATCTAGTGATTTGTATCATTTCATCGTTCAGTGTATGATTAGCATCATTATTTTCATCTAGTGATTTGTATCATTTCATCGTTCAGTGTATGATTAGAATCATTAATTTCATCTAGTGATTTGTATCATTTCATCGTTCAGTGTATGATTAGAATCATTAATTTCATCTAGTGATTTGTATCATTTCATCATTCAGTGTATTATTAGGATCATTATTTTCATCTAGTGATTTGTATCATTTCATCGTTCAGTGCATGATTAGAATCATTAATTTCATCTAGTGATTTGTATCATTTCATCATTCAGTGCATGATTAGAATCATTATTTTCATCTAGTGGTTTGCATCATTTCATCATTCAGTGAATGATTAGAATCATTTATTTCGTCTAGTGATTTGTGTCATTTCATAATTCAATGAATTATTAGAATCATTGGTTTCGTCTAGTGATTTGTATCATTTCATCGTTCGGTGTATGATTAGAATCATTAATTTCATCTAGTGATTTATATCATTTTATTGCTTAGAGTATAATTAGAATCATTTCTTTCATCTAGTGATTTGTATCATTTCATCGTTCATTGCATGATTAGAATCATTAATTTCATCTAGTGATTTGTATCATTTCATCATTCAGATTAGAATCATTATTTTCATCTAGTGGTTTGCATCATTTCATCGTTCAGTGAATGATTAGAATCATTAATTTCGTCTAGTGATTTGTGTCATTTCATAATTCAATGTATTATTAGAATCATTGGTTTCGTCTAGTGATTTGTATCATTTCATCGTTCGATCTATGATTAGAATCATTAATTTCATCTAGTGATTTATATCATTTCATTGCTCAGAGTATAATTAGAATCATTTCTTTCATCTAGTGATTTGTATCATTTCATCATTAAGTATACAATTAGGATTATTCGTTTCATCGTTCAGTATACACGATTAGGATCATTCATTTCATCTAATAGATTAGTGATTATGTAGTATAATTTCATCATCAATATACGATTAGGATAATCAATTTCATCTTATATGATAAGTGATTACACAGAATCATTTCATTGTTCAGTGTACGACTAGGAACATTAATTTTTAGTATCATTTTATCAATTATTGTAAGAATTGGATCATTTCATATTAACCACTGGAAAGACAGCGCATTTTAAAACTTTTTCTCCGTTTGTTTGAGATTTTCAGAAGATCATTTTTTTAATTTTTCCCCAACATAAAAAAAATCATATCTTCGAATTTCAACATGGAGACATAAAAACTTGTATAGTGCTATAAAGCCAATGAATTAACCTGTATTTTACCATTTATCTCATTTTTGTAGGATTTGTAAAAAAAAAAGTTAAAAAATCGTAAAGTTTATAACCGCGCGAATTCTGCATGTTTGTTGCTTTCAAACTGCCGTGAGAGGTACTTATTTGAGTCAACAAATAATATTTTCGATTTCTATACATTGTCTGTAGTACTTGATAATGAAAGGTGTGTATCTATATAAAAAGGACTTAATTTTAATCGTAAACGACTGATCAGAAATTCTGCGTGAAAAAATATTTTTAAAATTTATTTTTAACATCGTTATAAAATAGTCTATGAATTTCGGATTTGCGACATCTATGGTCATAATAGATAAAGCATTTCAATAGCTTCGTTTTAAGTCCATAATAACAAACGTAGGAGCTACGAATATTTAAAAAAAAAATAGCCAAATCGAGGAGATGGTTTTTTTTTTTTATATGAATACCGCACAAGAGTCCCAACTGCTCCCGTTTGGAGCCAGTGAGACTATGGGGCATCCCCAATTGGGGTATGTTGTGAGGCTGAAGGTAGAAGGAGGGGAAGGAGATGAGGAAGGTGGGAAGTCAGGCTATTCAGATCTGGTCACCAAACACGGCCAAAGCCATTTCAAGCAACTTTTCAATTCTGAATGGTGGTCTTACACCAGGGCGATACTGAGAGTATCTTCACTCTGGAACGTGCTGCAAATATACTACATATTTAAATGAATAAATTGTGAAATAACACAAATTAATCAAATAAAATTTATTTGACATGCCGGGATTCGATCCCGCGGCCTTCGGAATACTAGTCAAGAGCCTTACCACTAGACTATGCCGGGCGTCAGCCGAAAAGGCCGTCGGCCGCCGTTTTTATCCGAAAAGCAATCGGAAGCATTTAAAATGGCGCAAATATATGGCAAAAATCGCTCTAGTGGTTATTATACAAAATATTAAGATCCATATTTATTATAACTTTTGTAAATTTGACAAAATTTAATAAAGTGTTAAAATATACAGTTTGTTATTGGTTGTGGAGGTGGGTAGACAAATAAAGTGTTTTCTGTCAGCAACTGGATGTGTGGGAAACCAGTGTTGTTACAATGAACGTACTTCATCATCATTGCAGTAGTCTCTCTGGAGGGTTGAGCTAGAGGTTATTATGTCATGCTTTTAGTGTTTTTGGTTTTGGTTTGAATATTTTTTTAAGTTTATTATTTTCCAACTTGCTTAGGATAAGATGGCTTGCACAAGCCTTGTTTGCTGGTATAGGGTGTCCCGTGGCAGATTCCAAAGTTTCAATTCAAATGTTTGTAAAACTATTGCACGGGTGAGAGGGAAGGGGGTATGGTTCTGCTCGGCATGCGTGAGGATTGTTTAATCACGATGTCGCTGTGGACTAGTGAGCGTCGTGCATTTGCAGTAGAAGCATGTTTTAAAGCCAACGATTTTGAACTGAGAACACAATTTGGTTCAGCAACGAATTAAATGGTTATGACGACGATTTAAATGGTAATGTCAACAAGCAAAACTTCCACTATTGGGCGCCAAAAGGACAAAACCCTCGGATAAAGCACGAACAGGCTCTCCACAGCCCAATAGGTAACCGTTTGGGCTTCTCTATCCACAAATGGAATAATTGGACCATTTTTCTTCGAAAATTTTCGTGGAGCAACCATAACTGTAGATGGCAATTGTTACTGCTGCATGATAAGCGATTATTTTATGCCAAAACTTCTAGAGCACCGTTCGTACAGTTCACATAAGTGGTTTCAACAAGATGGCGCCACACCTCACTCGGCGAAAGTCACCATGAGCCTCCTCCGCGAACAGTTTCCTAAAAAACCGAAAAGTCGAAATGGTGACATCGTGTGGCCACCCAGATTGCCAGATCTCACACCCATGGACTTTTTTATATATCTTAAAGCTTTAGACGGTATAATTTAAAAAAAATGAAATCCGCATTTAGTGAGTTTAATTTGAAAATAACTTCGTAATTTTTTTTCGCTTACAATGCATATTTATTTTATTTACAAGTTCGAATTCTGCCACGGGACACCCTATATTATTGAGAAATTGTTTATTTGAATGACATTAACTAAAGCTTGTGTGTTATGGCTGGTGTGTGATTGCAGGCGCCCCCGGAGAAGAGATGCCTGAAAGACTGAGGACACCGATGACTGACAAGCAACTAGAAACTGTCATTGACGACGCCTTCGCCGTCATAGATCTGGACAAGGATGGCTTTGTCACCTATTCCGAGTATCGGCACGCCAGCGATAATAGCGTCGTCTAGACTCTGAACCGATAAAAATGTGTTTGTAGGCTATGAACGTAACAGAATGATGAAGAAAATTGATAAAAATGACCTAATGTAACATAACCTAACTTATTTTAACAGTGAACGTTTAACAACTAACAATCTGGCAGCCAACTCTGGTCTGGAGTTTCAAAGCACTTCTTTGTTCTACGCATTCGACCCACAACACATCTTATATCGGATTACATTTTAAGTTTGATAATAAAAAAATATTTTAATATTTTTTGTGTTTTCATTTTTTATTTATTACATTTTTTGTGACCTCTTCTATTACAATTATGCAAAGATGCTAGGCTGGCAGTTCACTAAAATAAATTTGATTTACAATTTTTAGATTGTAAATCAAATTTATTATTTAAATAAAACTTACTTGCGCATGCCGGGATTTGAATCCGTGACCTCTGGATTGCTAGTCGAGAGCCTTACCCCTCAACCACGAAGGCCGTCAGTGTGCCGTGTAGCAGATAAATGAAGGCAGGGACGCAAAGAAGTTGGGGACGCCAAAGGAAGACACGGCACGACAATTTGGGAGGTGGGAATGGATACCGCAACCCGGGAACCTTTATTGGATAACCAACACCTCTGCCATAGGTCACCCCAAGTGGTTCGCTACGTTTGGTGATTTAGCAGGGGTGCCCGGGTTCATGGGGTGAGGTTTGTCTAGGTCTTGGAGGCGGATGACCAGGACACACTGAACCCCAGATTTCTACCCACCCCTTAAACCCTATTCCTTCCCAGAACTCTCCTTCCCTTCCTTTCCTTAAAAAACCCTCCACACAGCATCCCCAAAGATGCCCGAAGGCCCTGAGGGAAATTATTTCCTCAGGCCCTGTGTGGAGCTCATGTAAAAAAAAAGGTTAATCAAATATCAAACAGCCGAATTTATGTATGAGACAATGCATGAATACGAATGAAGCGAGGGGTGTGCCAAGACAGTTATGCGGCAGTTTATCCTCTCTGCCTACCCTTGTGGAGAAATGGTGTGATGGTTAGGTAGTTGGTTCATACTCGGGACTTTTTGAATATTGAGTTTTTTTTTACATTAGCTCCTACCTTGAAGACGACAACTTCCCTCAGGGCCTGTGTCGTCTTAGGGGATGCTGTGTGGAGGGTTTTTGTCTTATAAATCGATGAACGCCGGCTGCACTCACGAAAAAGCATGACTCATTGTCACGTTCCGCCTGTACCGAGCGTGCAAGCGAGAGCGCGGAACAAGCGCTCAGCTTGTGACGCATCTATCTCTCTTCCACTCCATCGTTATTAAATGACGTTATCACATAAAATTATTGTCCGTAAACCGACTTTACAGACAACCAATTTTTTTTTAATGAAAAGAAGGAGAGGAAGTTCTGGGAAGGAAACAGGTAAGAATCTGGGGTTCATTGTATTCAGGAGTGACAAACGTATGAATCCATCCCTCCCACTTTAGTGCAAGACCATGGGTTGAGAGTGTCAGGCTGGTCTCCTTCTTCCAATCTCTCACCATCCAACCCACCACACAGCAGACGGGCAGACGCTTCGGCCGCCAAGTCCTAGACAAACTTCATCCCATGAACTCTAAATATGAATAAAGCAAGTAGTATGCCAAGTTAGAGTTGTGCGGCAATTTAACCTCACTGCCTACCCTTTTTGAAAAACGGCGTGATGGTCAGTTCATATATATAGTTCAGTTAGTTCATACTGAGGATTATCTGAACATTAACGGCCGTTGTTCCCAACTTTTCAATCGACCAATCCGAGTCTACAATCAGCTAAGCGATTTGTAAATATTTTAAAGGTTGGTTGATTCCGTTGTTCCCAAACATTTTATCGTTGATTATCTTAAGTGACCCTGCCCACTTTCATCCATACCAATATTATAAATGCGAAACTGCTTGAGTTTGTTTGTTACGCTTTCACGCATAAATTTTAAAAATTCTTTCACCAATAGAAAGCTAAATTATATGCGAGGACTACAGGCTGTATGTAATGGTAAGCTCTGGCGTTATGAATTATAAATATTAATATATTATATTTGTTATGTTTTCTGTCGCTAACAAAAGCGAGTTATTGCTACGTCAGGAAACAAATCGTTGCCATGGAAACGATGTTGATATATTTGTGGGCTCTATGCTGGCAGGTACTCAGGCCCCTACCTACTGGTCGGCTGCTGCTACAGAAAATTCAAATATTAGAATATGTTTTGTTTTTTTGGACAAACTTAGGTTTTGGAATAAATGTCAGATGAGAGTTCCTACATTAAAAATATAATTCGTAACGATTATAAAGACTGCATAATTAATAGTGGTTTTATTATATTTACAAACTTCCACATATTTAAATAAAAAAAAATCTACAAAATGTTTGTAAACGCTTAAATTCCAAACCACTGCACCAAATTGGATAATTATTTTTTTCTTTGAGCTCTACTAGCATTATGAAAAATAGGTGGCACACGAGCTGTTTGAAAACTGAATGTACCGGGGATGAATGTATGGAATGCAGGAGGGGAGGGGGATAATTGATAAGTGCAAGCGCTACAGTAATTTCCCCTAATACCATGCGAGCGAAGCCGCGGGGAAAAGCTAGTAGACAATAAAATGACATCAAAGTAAAAACTTTCAATGTTAAATTAATATTAAAGAGTTAATTATTGTGTTTATTATTAACCTCTTAAATGCCACCGGAGGAAACTCGAAAATTTCGCGATGTTTTGACTTTGACGTGATGCAACCGAACTGTCAGATGAAATGCTCCGAAAAAAACTTTGCCAGAAATCCATAAAGAATTTATAGAAATTATTTGGGTTCCATAGATGTGTTCAAAGCATTCTATACCTTAAGAACAAGAATGCCCCAAGCGATTCTGACCTTATCCTTCATACGTTTTCTTTATGATTAAGGTTTAAAATCGCATTTCAAAAAATATTTTTAGAGGAAAATTTCGCGCGCTGAATCGGCAAGCAAACACACTTCATTTTTTTTAAATACTGTTTTCCAATAAACTGGCATTTTATATTTTTTAAGCAAGTGTATAAAATATCAGCTTGACCTTTTCCGCCATCGCATCGGTACCTCGTGGCATTGGCTTGCTTTGCTCAGTTGAGCTTAATCCACGTGTCCCGCTTCCTTAGATTGAGCAATGCTTAAGTGTTGGAAAGAGCATAGTAAGTAAACACAATTTTACGGTTTTTTTTTTCATTTTTTATTTTTAATGTTTTTTTACAGTTGTAATTATTGTAGTACATATTGTTTATTGTTACAAATACTAAACTATGCTAAAACTATTCTACTGCGAGTTTACTTAATACTGATTAAATGTTGTCAAATTATTACATTTAACACATTGTAATCTGATCACGTATTAATACGTGTTTAGCAAATTAATGCTAGAGAGCGGAACACGTATTTATACGTTTTTGATAGATTGTTAGTGGAGCGCGGGTCACGTTAAAATGCGGGTTCCAATATACTTGAGTTTTCGCTATATAGCCTCTGTAGGGTTGTAGCCATGCAGGTAAAAACCTTTTGAGAACAATAGATGGGGTGTACGGTAGGTACCGAGGTAGTGTAAATATAAATTTTTTCATAACTTTCCTGCTTTATGTGAAATTCTGCACTAGTTTAACGATAAAGAATACATTTCTAAATATAATAAAATAAAATGAATTAAAATAAATAATTTGCAAAAAGAATTATTGAAATCAAACAAATATTTTTGAAGTTATCGCAATTTTTCTAGAGGTCTACGTTAGCGCGAAATTACGCGAAAAATCACCCGTTACCAGCACGATACGCGGCCGAAAACTGCCCGATCACAATGTGTTAATATTGGCAAAACATATTTTTATCAGGGTAAATTTACTAATTTAAATAAAAAATTACAAAAAAAATTATGTTTTTTTTTTTTTAAACAAAATTGCAGTGGAACCCCCTTTTAAGGTTTTCAATGAATAAGTTTTTTTTCGGTCCATTAGAAAATCTGGGGTTTCAAAAATTGCATTGCGAATGTCATTTAAGACACAGTGTATCCGCTCAAAAAGACGAAGATGGAGAGTTATGTAAATACAAATGTTGGAGAGAGCGCGCTAACATTAAAAATGATAATATTTAAGCGAAAATTGTGAAAATGTTTAATAAAACACGACTCGTTTAAAATAGAGCCAAATCTCGTGGGGGTTGTCTAAAATAGTATTTAAAGAAACACTGTGAATTTTTTCATACATATAACTTGTAAAATAACTGGAAAAAACGTGTTTATAATAATTTTCAGAACACACTTTGCAATTTTTTTCTATCGAGGGAATTTCATATAATTGCCGTTTCGGCCTGGGGAATGTGTAGATATTATTTTCAAGAATAACATATATTTTTTAAGAGCTTTAAAACTTAGAGTATTTAAGGAAAATATGTAATAAATCAGTAGAAATATTGTTGATTAATTGAATTTTGAATTTTTTGGAAAATTGGTTTAAAATGGAATGATTTTAAGGAAGAAATGCTTTCTAGCATTTCGTTTACAAACTCAGTCAATTTAATTTTTAACATTTCAACTATATTAACTCACAATATTAAAAGTACACAATATATATATTTTTTAAAAGTAAATACAAATAGATTTAAATTATATTTTTTTTATATGCACCATACATGAGAATTTTCTGCATTTTACATTGCAATGCAGTGCAACCCTCATATAAGGTTTTTCCAGGTAAGAAATTTTTTGCAGTCCCTTGGAAAAGCTTACAAGAGAGTATCACTGTATTTTTCATTTTTTTTAATCTTTTTTGCCTAATAAGTAGAAGTAAAACAAGAGGCTGTTTCTCGGTGACTTTTCTCAAGGACATCACTGTCAGAAGTGCAGACATATGCACTAACACACACAAACCTAAGTATGTATTGTTGTCATCAACTCTATTTGCTTGAACTATAGTAATACGTGATAGACATTGAAGAGACAAATTCATAAAAGGGTGTTTTGGGCATGTCTGTGTGCAATTTAGATCACACTTCTAGAGATTTTATCAGACAGTGTTGATAGGCAGACTACAAACAAAACTAGAATGTTTTTTTAATACTTGTGTATGGTGTACAGATTTTTCAACATTTTATTAAAGAATATCAACTAAACAATATTTTATGAATATTTTAATTAATTTAAGGTAACAGCAGCGAAAACCAAGTCAAACAGTCTATAAATAATTAAGAATTCAAAATAATACAGTGAAACCCTCACAAAAAGGTTGTTTTCTTTTGGTTACTTGAAAAACCTTATAAGAGGGTATCACTGTAATAACATAATTTAATGTTCTAATTAAAAATATATAAATTTACATTAAAAATAAACAAATAATAATAGATACTGTTGCAAATTTATTTTTTAGTCATAAATTTGTAAAAACTTTTATCAAAATACTTATTTTTAATGTTGATAAAGAATGCACTGAGGGCCGACTCTTATATAGTGAAATCTGTACACATGAAGTTTTTAAGATTTATAACTCATACCACTCCGACCCCAAGCTTGTTAACACGACACTATAACAATAGCAGTCAAGTACAATAAGCTTGTTTTCAAGCTAACGCGTGTTCCCACAGAAATTGTTATAACTCCGTTTTTGCTCTAGTTACAACCCTAAAACAAAAAGGAGAATATCTATAATAAAACACGCTACAAATCTCTATTCAACGTTGTCCATAGAGATGTAGGTAAAAAATACTTATTTTGTAGAAACAGTTTTCACCCACCAAATCGCAAACGCGCCGTTAGGCACTGTTAATTTTTTATTAAATATTTTTGTATGAGATGGTAAAAAAATGAGTTGACAAAAATGTTTACTATAGAGTTGTATGATAAAATAAATGTTTTCCATGATTTCAGTACCGTTTTCACATAAAATCATCACATGAGTCATTTTTACAATTTTTTTATGTTTGCATTCTAAATTTTAATATATACAAATGTTAATATTTATTTGCAATAATACAATTTGAAAGCTTATTTCATAACCTTTCAAAAACAGTTTATAGTATTCGGCTACATTCAGAAATATTTAATTTATTGAGCTTTAATTGCGAAGCGGAAATAAAAACAAAATTTTTATAAATCTGACAGATCGTTTAAGACAAAAAAAACTTGCACAAAGGCGATAGACGGGAGTGGTTAAAAAGTGTCTTGTTCATATCATATAAAACATTTTCCCAAATAAGAAGTTTTTTCGGTCCCATGGAAAACCTTATAACAGTGTTTCACTGTATAATAAATGTGTAGAAAAAAATATTTCTGACCACTAAGGGCTGTTTTAATGGGTCTAGAGATGATATAAAGAATTAATTCTTCTTGTTTTGCTTTCTCCTATCGGAGGTTGGCCATCATTGAGTGATTGCAATATGCATGTGGAATATTTCCATTGAAATACCGGTACAACAAACACAGCATTTTCACCTGTTGTGGTCCAAAGAAGGTAGTCAAAACAAGAGTTAACACATTGTTGGCTTGTTGCAAAAATTTGTTCCGGAGCGCTTTTCATCGAAATACTGGTAAAATTATCGAATTACGCATTTTTGCACTCTTGAGTGCATTCCATTTAAAATACTGGTAGACCAGATTGTACAAAATATTAGTCATGTGCTTCTTGATAGTGAAGTGACTGCCCTGCAAAAATTTGTTCTCCGGAGCGTCTCCCATTAAAATACCGGTAGAACAGACATATATATTCTTGATCGCTCAGTGCATTCTTTGTCAACGACCAATAACTTACATCTAGAACCACTATTATTATATTTAATATTTTTCGTATGAAAATTCTACTTTAGCAAAATCCGTCTTTAAAATTTGGCAAATCGCGTCTAGGCGAATTACAATATTGTAATAATTCGTTACAGTGATATATTAGTACATTACATTTAATATTTACAGTAAAACTAATATGTAAATGCCACAGGGCATTGTAGCTGAAAGGTTAACCCCTCAGGCTAAATTGTTCGCCTTTGGAAACAATATTACAAGTGTAATAAGCGAGTGATCTTGTGTAAACTGGCAACATCAGTTTTCTTTCAAATAGTGAGGTCAATTTTATCTTACTTTTGCTGAATTTAATCACATATTTGGCAAGTACAGCGAAACCCTTTTAAGAAGTTTCGTGGCTTAAGAAGTTTGGTTTTTTCAGTCCCTGAGCCCAAAATTGGCCCAATTTTTCCCATATGTGAGGCTTTCCTGCTTAAGAAGTTTGTTTTTACGGGTCCCTTGAAAAACTTCTTAAGAGGGTTTCACTGTACTGAATTATTTCCTTGAATAACAAATTTCACTAATCTGTTTGGAACCCAGGAGTAAAATATGTAAGATTTTCGGTTATTTTTGTTAGGTTATGTTGGGATAGAAAAATATTTTACTTGATTATCCCATTTTTCAACGACAAAAACTCTGACGTCTTTCGAAAATATTTAGGTTTTATTTTGAATTTGTGATACAAGAGATATGGTTCAAAAATACAAGAATCAAACCAAACCAAAATAATACACACGTACCAACTGTACCTATAAAAATTTACTTTGAAAAACTGTGCACGTAATTTGTATTTTAATAAAAAATATTGTGGTCAAAATACTTTTAGAATGGCTTGTTTTAGATTCTTTCAAATAGTGAGGTCAATTTTATCTTACTTTTGCTGAATTTAATCACATATTTGGCAAGTACAGCGAAACCCTTTTAAGAAGTTTCGTGGCTTAAGAAGTTTGGTTTTTTCAGTCCCTGAGCCCAAAATTGGCCCAATTTTTCCCATATGTGAGGCTTTCCTGCTTAAGAAGTTTGTTTTTACGGGTCCCTTGAAAAACTTCTTAAGAGGGTTTCACTGTACTGAATTATTTCCTTGAATAACAAATTTCACTAATCTGTTTGGAACCCAGGAGTAAAATATGTAAGATTTTCGGTTATTTTTGTTAGGTTATGTTGGGATAGAAAAATATTTTACTTGATTATCCCATTTTTCAACGACAAAAACTCTGACGTCTTTCGAAAATATTTAGGTTTTATTTTGAATTTGTGATACAAGAGATATGGTTCAAAAATACAAGAATCAAACCAAACCAAAATAATACACACGTACCAACTGTACCTATAAAAATTTACTTTGAAAAACTGTGCACGTAATTTGTATTTTAATAAAAAATATTGTGGTCAAAATACTTTTAGAATGGCTTGTTTTAGATTCCCTTTGAATTAATGAATCATACAATTTGGGAGGTCGTTATGGGTATTACCACCCGGGGAATCATTTATTGGATAACCAACACCTCTGCCATAAGTCACCCCAAGTGGTTTACTATGTTTGGTTAGCAGGGGTGTCCGGATTCATGGGGAGAGGTTTGTCTAGGTCTTGGCGATAGATGTGCTTGCCCACCTAATGCGTGACAGGCTGGATCGGGAGAGACCGGTTGAAAGTGACCTTTTGACCTCTCCATCCGGACTTTCTCGACCCATCACCTCGCAACGCAGTGGAAGGAATGGATTCATACATCTGTCACTCCTGGACACACTGACCCCCAAATTCCTGCCCGCCCCTCATACCTGATTCCCTCACAACACTTCCTCTCTTTCCTTTCCTTGAAAAGTCCCTTCACACAGCATCCCCAAAGATGACATAGGCCCCGAGGGAATTGTTTTCCTCAGGGCCTCCTGTGTGGATCTAACGTAAAAAAGGAAAATTTTGAATTTCGACATTTGAATGGTCTCCGTTAAATGCCGATTCTTGGCCCATTTCAGATTTTAATCAAATTGTGATCCTTTTGCAAGCTTAATGGTCATTTTGTTATGGCAGTCAGCTGATTGCAATTTGATCAAAAGCTGAAACTGATTGAGATTCAGCATTTAAAGAGAGAAAGAAGGCTTTATGTTGTTAAATTCAGTCAGAAATTAGCAAGCACCATCAGTATACAACAGGCAACACTAATTCAGATTGCTCAACTCTGCACCCAATCCCAGACCATTCAAATATTGCATACAAGTATGCATAATCTATGGCATGATGTTTACAGGAGGCTTGCAAACCGAATTTTTTTCAACAATGATAAACAATGTGTTTGGAAAATGTAAATAATAATTTTTAAAATTATATTGAAAAGTGTCTGTGGTGAGGCAGCTTTGTTTTTTATACAGATCTACAGTTTTATTTCGAAATTGATGAAATTTTGCACACTTAACCTTCAAAACAAGAAGAAGGTCACTGTCTACATAAGATTTCTAAAAACCACCCCCGCACCCTTTTCCTTCTCCTATAATAATAATTGGATGATTTATATAGCGCCGTTTTTGTGAAAAATCACCTCAAGGGCGCTGAATTAGCAGAATTTTGGTATTTTTTTTTTAAATTTTGCCAGCTGGACATTCAAAAAAGAAGAAAATCACTGTCTACATCTGATTTTGAAAAGCTCTACGCAAATCCAGGGTAATTCCGGCAATTCAGCTAATTTGTAAATAAAATGTAAACAAAAAAGTACACAGAAAATCATTATTTTACAAAATAATTACAACTCCTTAAAACTAAGATACAGTTTTTTTTATAAAAAATGCAGGTTATGTTTATAATCGTATACAGTGAAACCCTGTTATAAGATTCCCTCTCAAGTTTTATTTTATTATTCATTTGAAAGCTTTTTCCCTTCGCTTTTTAAATTGCATATAATTTATTCCACATAAGAAATTTTTTCGTCCCCCTGAAAACCTTATTAGAGTACACAAAAATAAAAATAATTTTAACTGGCTGAAATTTAAATTACAAACGACCGATTTACGATAGAACACAAATTTATCACAAATTAAAATTTTGATACAAAAAACCCCTTATTTTAAATGTTTTATTTTTAATTTCATTTTTAATTTTATTTCTTATTTTAACATAGTAGGTTGAGTTGTCTGTCAATTAAGAGTAGAAAATATTCAAAATTGAACTACAAAATTTGTAGGCTGGCAACACCAACTTAACTGTCAAGTATTATTTTAAAGCGCAATGACACTGAATATAAGAACACTATAAATCACAATTTGAAAAATGTGTTTTTTTTTGCTTTTAAAGAAAAAATATTAAAATGGAAGATGCACTGTTGTTAAGGTGCCTACTTTAAATGGTGTTTTACAAAGTGATTTTCCTTCATCGCTGAATTTGACAGTAGGTAGAAAGGAAGAATCACTAACGGTGAGTTTAGTTACAATACTTTTAGATCTGAATAAGTTAAATATATTCAGATCTTAAAATAGATACATGATCTAAAGCCCGGGCCATTCCTCAAATGTGCTTCATATTTTATTACAATATCGTTATTCTTCATTATGTTAACACAAAATTGCAAAGATATAATATATCTATATGCAATTCTAATTTTGAGATCAGTGGGTATCTATCTATATTGCAATGAAAAAATATTTTTTTCACTTTAATGACTTTTTAATTTTTTACAAAAATGTAGGTTGCACTCTTTACATTTCCAGCATGAGTTACATTTTTAGTATTGCCTATTATTTACTATTCACTCACATGCTAAATTTGCCTCTAAAATTGATAAAATTCTAAAAAATAAAATAGCTCACATCCCTACTAGATTTTTGCTATTTTTTTTTTATTACTTAGTTTGATTGGGAATTTCGGCCTCAAATTCAAAATTGAGATTTTTAAGAAAAAACCAGTTTTTCTGGATCCTTGAAAAACCTTATAAAAGGGTTTCACTGTAATTTCAAACTTTACAACCACAAAAAAAGGAATAAAATTCAATCGTTCGTTAGCAACCAAAAGATACATTTCACTTCAGTTCTTCAGAGAAAACCTCATTTCCTAATCCTTAAGCTACTAAAGTCAGTTTTGTTACAACAAATGCATTTTTTATTTTTGACATAATTGCTGATGAAACCGCACAAAGAATTTCAATGCTGTAACTCAAAAACTGACAAATGTAGGAAACTTTAGCTTGGCACATCATTACAATCATTGCTTAGTTCCTCATGCCTAAGGAAGCAATTTTGGCTTCTTTTTCTCAAGTCGAATCCTCATTGCTGAGGATCGTGACCCCCTACTCCAATTTCCACGGCAGACAAGGCTTTTCACTCCTCATAGTTTTAAGCTGCCTGGAGAGCCAAGGACATCCTAGTACCGGACGCAGTGATTCTTGGTCATTCCAGCGCATCGGTGACATTCTCTGCTTCTTCTGCTAAACACCTTGCCGGTGACTACGAGTATCTCCGAATCCGAGTCCTCAGTTTGACGAGCAACCAGTCCAAAGTATTTTAAGGCAGAGAGTTGAAAGTCTATTGTGGTTGCCTAGTTCTTCCGTGGTCTAGCTGTCCATTGAATCCTGAATATTCTTTTCCGGCATTACACTATCTGCTCTCTTTTCTGTCCTTGTTTCCACACAGTACAGATAGATGGGAAAAATTTTGGCTTACGTGTTGAATTTAGTTCAAACACAATGCTTTCCTAAGTGAATGCATAAATGTTTTCAATTTTGGGTACCACTGCAACATTTATTGGAATACCAAAATCTTTGTAATAGGTCACTCCAAGTTGAAAGTAGTTGTTAGGGGTCCCCAGGTTCACGGGGTAAGGTTTGCCTAGGTCTTGGCGGCTCACCAACTGCAATGGCAGGCAAGATTAGGAGAGGCCGGTTGATAGACACGACACCCTTTGACCTCTCCAGCCAAACTCTCTGGACCCATCGCCTTGCACCGCAGTGAGACGGATGGATTCAAGGACAAACTGATCCCTAGATTCCTTTTTACTTCTCAGATTTTCCTCTACTTCCTTGATTAAAAAGATCCTCTACACAGCATCCCCAAAGATGACAGGCCAAAAAAAATTGTCAACATCAAAAATATATCAACTAATTTTTAGAAACAACTTTTCCGCTTCTAAACTATTTGAATATTCAGATCTGATACGGCCAACATAAAAAAAAAGTAACAATGAAAAATTTCAAGTTTAAAAAATTTATAATTTATTGCCTATGGTGTTGATGTTTAAAAAAATCCATGACAGCAATGTTTGTGTCTTAGGAAAATCATGTGACAATTTTTGTATCTAAAAATTCTATACAGTTTGTGTTTAAAAAAACAACGACAAGCTTTGTGTCTAAAATATGAAGAAGACAATTTTAAGTCTAAAAACGCTGCAATGGTAATGTTTTTTTTTTTAAAGTGCAAAATGTTCATTTTGTCCAAAAATTTTTTTAATAATGATGCAAAACGATCACGACAATTTTTTACATTTAAAGAAATGAATTTTTGAAGAGAATTTCTCAAACATTGGCCTCATTTACATTGGTGGCAAACGAACGACAAATTAAATTCCTTTTTCGGCGACCTAAAGTACTTTAAAAGTAGGTCCTTAAATTTATAAACTTTTATAAAAAAATTATTCAGGGTCGAAATAAACCGTTTTGAAAAGTTGCCAGGTAAAAAATTTTAAAAATCACAACTTAGCTATATAAATACTATATATTATTATTATTATTTTTTCCTTAGTTTTTTCCAGTCTGCTGTGTAGAATTGACATTTCGCCTTCTGAAAGAGAAAAGAAGTTTAATATTTATTAATTCAGTTCCAAATGTTTTAAGTAGGGTAAAATTGAGCTTACTTCAGGCACATGGACACAACACACTTCGGTCGGTTTATAACCCTTCAGTGCTTAATATTATGGACACAAAGTCACCTTTAAAAATTATAAATAGAAGTGGTTCTACGTGAGTTCCTTGGGGAATAAAGAAAAATAATTATATTTAAGTTAAAATTAATTTTGAGGTGTCAAAAATAAATTATTATTAACAGATAAAAATAACAGCGACAACTTGAAAAAGATAAAATAATAGATTAATCCATCAAAGTCTATTTGTTTGAGTTTTGGAGCAAATCATATAGTGTTGGTAGAAATTGTTGTCTCCCTTACTATCATGGTTAGAAATAGGATCTAAACGATGTTAGAAAGAGAAAATACTACACTTTATATTTAAATCTAAAAGTTAACTGCAAATTAATTAAAATGTGAATCTTTATGAAAAGTTTCCCATGGCAATTTGAAAAAAAAAATTTACTTAGAGAATTTATTAATTATTTTTACATGAAATGACAAAAAAGCGAGTTGACGATAATTTTTATATTATATTTGCCTATTAAATTATGTGTGTTTTTATTTATTTTTTGTCAATAATATTAGTTAGATAAATGTAAGGTGAGCTGTTTTTAAAACTTTTGTATGCATGCAAAAATTTTATATTTCAAAAATTATGTTTATCTAGAATTATAAAATTTGAAAGCGTATTTTATCACCTTTCCATAAGAGTTTTTAAATTTCAGATACTGTTGACGCAACTATGTATACCTATCTATATACCTTGTTCCATTTCTCTACCCATCCTTTTGTACCACAATTACCTGTCCATACTGACAAATTACCTACCGTACAACAATAAAATCAATATGTCAGTGAGTCTGTTATGTGCGGTGCAATGGTTCAGAGTAACCTCTCTGTACATTCAAAATCCACTGTCGAAGAAGTCTGTGTGTTATGTGCTTGCAATGATCTACATTGATCTCTTGGTGCATTCAACGTCCACTATTAAGAAGTCTATTATGTGTTTGTGCTTGCAATGATCTAAAGTGATCTCTTGGCGCATTCAACATCAATTGTTAATGGAGTCTGTTAAAAGAAACTGTGCAACGAACATCATTATTCTCTCAGTTATATATAACATCGACCAGTTTTATGGAAGCTTGTGCAGTGAGTGACTTAGTGCTCCCTCAGACCCATAATATTGAGCCGAACATCAACCATAAGGGGTAAGTCAGTTTCCTTCCCCATTCATCTGTTTACCATTCCCCATAGTTGTGTCAAATATTCACATGCATAACTTTTTTTTTAATATATTGATACAGTCCACTCCACGTGTCGCATTTGCGATATCAGATACATTCAGAAATATTTCATTTATTAGAATTTTATTGCAAAACGGAAATATTTTGACCCTCTGACAAAATACGTTTGAGGCCTGGGGGTTATGTTAGGTTAGACTAGGTGAGATCAGAATAGGTTAAGTTGGGTTTGCTTAATATTTTTCTTCAATGAACCATTTCATCAGTGTTTTTTTTTTTTTGTTTAATTATTTATCTGGGGAGTCAAGGACATGAATTTTAAAAAGATGAGGAGGAACAGAACAATGTCCGATTCTCATTCGAATAAGTGAGGAAATTTCTTTCTTTGGAAAATTGTGGGAATAGTTGAAATAACATTTAATTAAATGAAGACATTATGAGCGAAACTCAATCGAAAATCTGGAAACAGAAAAATCAGAAAAAGATATTGGCACCTCTGGGACTCGAACCCAGGATCTCCCTACTCTTCATTTTTCTTAACGCACATTTTTATTGGCTGCCATCTTTATGAATGATTGCAAGATAGTAGCAGTAGGGAGGTCCTGGGTTCGAGTCCCAGAGGTGCCAATATCTTTTTCTGATTTTTCTGTTTCCAGATTTTCGATTGAGTTTCGCTCATAATGTCTTCATTTAATTAAATATTACAGTTTGAGGTTTTACTCATAAAGTTAAAATAATAAATAATAAGTTGAAATAACAGTTTTGATGGGATACTCCTTTGTATTGAGGCATAGCAGGCTCCCTTGATAAAGTATATTTTGTTTCATGTACATATCAAAGCTGTGAGTTTGCATTCAGATCAATGCAAAGGACTTCAGTCTTAGTTTGCCAATGAACTGGGATTTTCATTTAGCCCCTTTTCATTGCACGCTTACGATGTCATACTAAGACTTACCAATCTAAACGGACTCTGTGGGGCTCTGGAACTCGGACAGCGCTTGTATGGGCGTCGGCTGTTTCTTCTGTGAGCCGCGGCGCACCTTGGCGCGCACTTCTTCGGGCTTCTCGGGGCGAACCAGCGGCTTCTTCTCGGGAGCCTTCATGCGCCACACCACTATCGGGGACTGCAAACACACAAACAAACCATCAAGCAAATCTCCAAATAAATTAAAAGCGTTAGAAATTTTTCTTCGCAAGTGACAGCCGGTTCTTAAGGTCATATAGACATTGACCTAAAAATCATCAAAAATTTCTCTCAGGGTCTTCATCTTTGAGGATGCCATGCGGAGGGTCTTTTTGAACAAGGTAAGGAGCGAATCTAAAACGAATTGTCAATTATGCACAAGTGTTGGGCGAGCATTAATGTGTTATCTAATGGATCAATGACTCTAGTTCCTCAGAGCATGTTTCGTTGAACTATCGGTAGAACAAGGACAGCATGCCCACTAGTTAATAATTATTGTACTGCAAAAAACTGTAGTCAGGGTGTGAAACATGTCACCAAACACAATCAGAATGGTAGATTCCCTCAGTATCGCCCCGGTGAATGACCACAATTAATAAATCAAAATGTTGCTTTTTTTTTTTTTTTTTACAGTTAATACCGCACAAGAGTCCCAACTGCTCCCGTCTGGAGCCAGTGAGACTATGGCATCCCCAATCGGAGTATGTTGTGAGGCTGAAGGTAGTGGGGAGGGGAAGGAGATAGGGAAGAGGAAGGTTGGGAAGTACCTGGCTATTCCTATCTGGTCACTAAACACGGCTAAAACCATTTTAAGCAACGTTTCAATTCTGAATGGTGGTCTTACACCAGGGCGATACTGATAGTATCTTCCACTCTGGAACGTGCAGCAAATATACTATATATTATTTTAAATGAATAAATTGTGAAATAACACAAATTAATCAAATAAAATTTATTTGCGCACGCCGGGTTCGAACCCGCTTGAAATAGATTTAGCAGCGTTTGGTGACTAGATCTGAATAGATCCAGACACTTTCCCATCTCTTTCCCCTCCCCACCGTCTACAACCTCAAAACAAACCCAACGACAAAGGGATGCCTTAGAGACAGTGTTTTTTTTTAATATTAGCTCTACAAAAATGGCCCTAAGAAAAATAATTTCCTTCAGGGTCTATATCATCTTTGGGGATGGTGGAGCATATTTTTAGGAAAGGAAGGAGGGGAAGTTTTATGTTACAAGTTTTAAATTGCAAGAGTTGGCGTACAGAGTTAATTTCGTTAATTGGTTAGGTAAATTTTGAGTTTTGAGGTTCACAAACTTTAAAATTTTATTTGCGAGAAAATCGATTTAAAATTTTTTTAAATTCGAAATATACTTAAATAGAGCAAGAGGGCCAGTCACTTGAAACGCTGTATCTTCGTTAGTTTTGCTCCGATTTACTTGAAATTTTGACACAATACTCTCGACATGTTGTACATTTAGAAAGAAAATAATTTTAAAAATGAGTTTTAAAACCTTACCCCCCTTAAGTACGTTGTGAATTCATTGTAAAATTATCTATATATAAACTTGACTTAAGTAAATCAAGAGTTTTCATTCGCAACTTACAGGTTTGGAAGTGCTGTAAATTGCGATGATTTGCCAAATAAACTGTGTTTGACAATGGATTATTTTCAATAAATAAAGCAATAATCAACATAATTGGTAATGTTGATTTAAGATAATTGAAATATCTGTTTGACGTGTTGCAGTTATTTTTGGTGAGCACGTTAAAAATTCCAATTTAGTGTAATGAAATATTGACATTTCTCAATTAAAAAAAGTTTTTAAAACGTAAAATGAAAACACTTGGACAACATATCAAAATTCAGTTTTCTTACATTTATTTGTATATGTCATCATGAATTAGACCATTTAAAAGAAACTTCATAGAAAATATTTAATGCGGACGCAAAATTCAACTCCCTACGTGAGTTTATAGCAGAAAACCCAGAGAATATGTTTGTAATGAAAAATATAAATAAATATTTATATTTATTTTTTGCAAATATAGACACACGTGCTGACGTATTTACTGCTAGTTACTGTCGCTACAGAACTTCACTGTATAACATTCTAGGTGCGAATAACACATATCCATGACAATTAAATAAATTGTATCTAATATTTTTATATTACTTGCGTGGCAACTTTCCCTTATCCCTCTCCTCCCCTTACCCTTCCCAATCCAAATAGCTATTTTGCAGTCTATTTCAGTTATAATCACACTTATTTTATTGTTGTGTATTGGTTTATCATTTGTTGAATTCAGATTTGTACTATTATTATTTTTTTTATTTGCTGCTTAGTTCTTTTGTTTCTGTTTTTTTTCTTCATTTTTCTTAAATATATATTACTAAGACTGTTTATGTTCCTTAACCCCTGACGTGCCAGGAAAAAACGAAAAAACGTCAACTTTAACGTAATATTTTGCAGGTTAATTTTATGCTATCTAATGTAATTTTTACTGAAACACATTCCTTGAATACTAAACTATACATAAGAACAATATTACTTGCGTTTATTCAATGAATTTATACTTTTTACTACGTTTCAAATAACATGGAAAAAACGAAAAAATTTCGCGATGTTTTGACTTTTACGTAATATTTTGCAGGTTAATTTTATGCTATCTTATGTAATCTTTACTGAAACACATTCCTTGAATACTAAACTATACATAAGAACAATATTACTTGCGTTTATTCGATGAATTTATACGTTTTACGATCATTTCGTCGCCCGCGACGCGAGACTTGACAGCCGCCATTTTGTCCAGCCGAGCGGCGCGCAGCCACGCAGGCCGTGTCATAAACAATTTCAAAGAAATTATATCGCTGCTCTAGGTGGGTTCACGGTATCTTATACCTTATGACAAGAATGCCCCAAGTGATTCTGACCTTCTTCTTCACACGTTTTCTTTATACATAAGGGTTAAAATCGCATAACAAAATTATTTTTTAGTGATTATTTTGGCTTGCGCCGATGGTACACCGGCGGACGAACGGCAAGTTAAGCGTTAAATAAATGAATTTTATTATTTTTTAATAATTTTTTTTATAAATCCTAAAAATATAGAATGATTAATTAAATATAGGTGAATTCATTGGCTATATAGCACTTTATTATCGTATTAAAATTCGGAGGTATGATTTTTTTTAATGTGGGTGGAAAATTTTCAAAATGATCACTTTAAAATCTTGAGCAATCCAAGAAAAAAGTTTTAAATTGGTCTGTCGCTCCGGTGGTTAAGAGGAATATAAACGCTAGAAATATTTCGATTTTCATGCCATACAAAATTTAAAATCGCGCATCGTATTTGCACGAGGCAAGTAAGCGAAAAAGTGGTTTTTATTTATTTTGTGCATAATTTTGTAAGAATGAAAAAAAGTTAGAACATACAAAACCTCAAAAATAGTCTTCGCCATAAAGGGGTATTTTTAAAAGATTGTTCCTCATATTACTTCATAGTTAAGTCATGAAAAAACATTTTTTTTAGTGGTTTACGCTTATATTTTTTGTTAAGTAAATAATAATTTTATTGTAATTCCAATACATAGAAAAGCTAGTAAAAGCTTCAATTTATCTGTAGCATATTTTTTGATGTTCGTACTGTAAACCAATTCGTCGTAAAGATGAATCTAAATAGGATTTCACGTATCATCTAAATAAAGAAATGTATAAACTTTTATTATATACAATTTATTTCTCGAAAACACACTGAATTCGCTAACATATGCTGCATTTCTCCCAAAAGTTACACTCCAATTATTTCCCTAGGGCCTACGACATCTTAGGGGATGCTGTGCGTTGAGTGGATTGTGAAAATGAAGATGGAATAAAACTAAAATGAATTGCTTTAAAATAGAGTGCCAAGTGCTGATAAACATTGTGGATGAATTCATTCCAATGAGCAAAGTTCATAAATATTTTACATGCTTTTCTGAGAATTTTGATTTTTTTTTGCCAGTAAGTTGTGAATGGCGACCCATTTGCCACAAAGACAATGCAAAACAAAGTTAAGATGCAAAAAAGATGCTTGTGGTAAATTTAAGTAACCGTAAGTGAATAATAATGTGTTTGTGACCATAGACATAGGAATATGTAGACCTGCCCTAAGTGATAAAAAGCGTATTATTTCCCCCTCCCCATACCGGTTCCATTTGGAATTTGGAACCGGCTGGGCTCACAAATGGCCTCGAGCGAATCTAAAAAATGTGACGTCATCATTCTTGTGCGAGCCAGCGTCGAGCTTTGATCGGAACATTTTACGAAATAATACGGCAAAAATGGTGGCTTGTTCTATGAAAACGTGTAAAAATGGAAATGAAAAAGAGAATAAACCCAATTGTCGTATTACATTCCATAGGAAAGCATTATTTTACTTTATTTTAAGCTTATTCACATCATATAATATGATCCGTTTTAATAACCATCTAATCACCATAACAAATGTACGCGTTTCTCAAGTGTGCTCGTCGCTGTTTATTGGGGTAAGTAAATTATGAAACATTTGTAAAAGTGTCTTAACTAAACACGGCAACAAAATATTCGACTCTGAAAACGAGTGAACCTTACTACTAGTGAACGTCTACTGATTCAAAAGCAGATTTTACTTTTAAACTCATATATTTCGCAAATTTTTGACTTTGACGTAATATTTTGTGGGTTTATTTTATGCTATCGTATATAATATTTACCGAAACACATTCCTTGAACAATAAACTATGCCTAAAAACAACATTACTTGCGTTGATTTGATGAATTTATATGTTTTACAATCTTTTCCACGAGAACGACGCTACCCAATTCGACAGCTCAAATACCGCGAAAAATCTCGGCCGGAAGGCATAGCGAATTCAATAAAAATTATTCTGCTTCCCTAGGTGTATTCATGGAATTTTATACCTTAAAAACAAGGGGATGCCCCAGGCGATTCTGACCTTGTATCGAATTCTAAAAAAAAAAATTATTTTATTCAGCGCGTGCCGGCGTGTACTCGGCACAGGATTGGTTAAATATATATTCTATGTTGTTTTGTAAGAAATTGATCTCAGGAGTAAAATGTTTAGTTACTTAATTTAATGATTATATGCTAATTTCATAACAAATAACTGTTTAATTTTTATAAATAACAAATAAACTACCTATTTCCTTCTTATAAAATACTAACATTGACATATAGAATACTAGTGTGTACAATAATCTACATGGGTAAAATAGTTCTGTTTGGCGCCGGGTTAAAGCAGAACTGAAATTATTTTGTTTGTTTGAATGAATGATTGGATGAAATGGAAATGGAAGAGGAAATCAACCCACTTCCCGACATCCAATCGAGCTGAAACTCGACAAATAGACTCGTTGTCGTTTACAGTGCATTCTGTCAACTTTTGGTGGCAATCAAGCACACACATGCGGACACACGCGCAGTTCTCTGAAATTCGGCGAGATTACAGTAAATGTCAATCTTATCAAATTGGGATTTGACTCAGTTCGTGGTGTTGTTGAATTAAGTTACTCTGAGGCTCCGAGCCACCAGACTAATGACTACCAGACGCCTTTCGCTATCATCGGAACTGTTTGTGCAATAGACACGAACAACGATAAACAAAACTTTGTATATCTAACACTAACGACATCTATTGAAGGATGTTGAAACTATGTGACTATCCTAAACACTACAGTTATGAATGTGAATAGGTGCGCAGTGAGTAAAGAGTGCTTTCTAAGGTTTGGAACTTCAAATATACTTACGTATTGGCTCTGAAGTCAAATTTCAGGTAGAAACAGCGCCACAACATAGAAAACCAATTGCTTGTTATGATTGCAACATTGAATGAAATTTACTGCAGATATTAGTTTGTTTTTTATGACTATAGAATTTTTTTATTAATGTTGGAATAATTGCACCAGTTTTAATTTTAACGTAGAATAAAGAAGAATAAGAAAGCCTTGGGGTCATGTTTCGTTATACAAAAGTTTGACGATTCTTCGCTTAGATTTCGCATGCAGAAGTGCATTTCACCATCATTACGAAATTCAGTAGGGATAGCGAAATACAATGCCAGGCCAGTATAAGAGAGACAGAGCGCTTGCCAAATAGGCTCCTACCAAAAGTTACTAATTAAAATGTATACGGAAGGCATTTCTAGCATTCTTTGTTATTCTATGAATTTTAATAGGCAGTTTGATGGATCTCCAATAAGCAAATTTCCAAAAAAAGTATAAAAAAGTAGATTTTTCAAATTAATTTTTTAGTATTACAGGTAACGCAACAATTTTCAGCTTGCAATGTCATTTCTATTACGATCCCATGGAGCTTTGCAATAAATATTTGACTTACACAAAAAATGAGAAGACAATGCACATTCCATAGAAAAGTGGCGCAAGTCAAAAAAATTATTATTACTAAGCGGTCCCGTCGAAAAGAGACACTAGCGACATCTTGCCGAGATGAAGTGATCTAACTTAAAGGGCACAGATAATTACTTTCCTTTTCAGAGATAAAACGTTAAATAGAAAATTTTGACTTACAACACTTTTCTATAGTACGTGCAAAATTTAATTATCATTTTCAAAATTGGGACTGTCGCGTCCATAAATTCAGTCAAGCGATATCTACTATATCTTTGTTATATGTTTTACGTATATTTTAATTCTGAATTTGAAATTTTTACTCCAATAGTTTAAAATATTTAAGGTAATAAATAATATTGACAGGTAAAATCAGATTTCACGATTCTGTCTCGCTTGTCTGAATTTTAGAAAATTTCACATCCTTTTTTGATATTGATAATGATATAGTAAATTTGGTGGAAAAAGAGGGCATGTTAACTTACAGCAATGGTGCCCTGGCGAGTGTACTTGGTGCTGGCGACGTAGGATGACTTCACCGTCAATACTACGGCGTTCATCAGGTTCTTAGCCGCCTGGATCAGAGACGTGGCGCTGTCCAACTGAAATATATTCAATTGATATTTTCATTACAAATGTTTTGAAATACCGTCAATTACAATCAATAATTAATTATCAATCATCATTCATCATTCATCTTTCATCATTCTCATTCATCATGCATCTTTCATCATTCATCGTTCATTTGTCAAACAAATCAATCGTCAAATGTCAATCATCTAATGACTATTGTCTATCGTCATCATCAATCGTATACTGTCTATTGTCATCCTTAATCATCAATCATCAAACATCAATCGTCAATTGACAATCATCAATCATCAATATTCAATCGTCAATCATCATTCATTATTCATCAATCATCAACAATCTATCAACAAACATTGATCATCAGTAATCAATTTTCAATTGTCAATCGTCAATCACCGATTTTCAAACATCAATTGTCAATCATCAATCATCAAACATCAATCATCAATCCTCAATCGTCTATCGTCAATCAACTAACGCCAAACATCAACCATTAATTGTCTTTTGTCAATCATAATTTATTAATCAAATTGTTTAGTGGGAAATTATTTTCTTCAGGGCCTCCTGTGTGGAGCTCATGTAAAAAAAAAAAAAAACTCTTGGATAATACTGACCACCTTTCCTACCTACCTTTTTCCTTCCCATAAATTCCTCTTCTTCCTTTCCTTAAAAAAGCCCTACACACAGAATCGCCAGAGATGAAATAGGATCCATCAGTGGTGATAATATTTTCAATCATCCAATTGTGATGTGACATGTGATTGTACTGACCCCACTGACGATGAGCTCCCCACTGATGTTCTGCACGTCGGCCTTGACCTTGCTGGTGATGTTCATCTGGTGGCAGTAGAAGTTGATGAGCTGCAGATAGCTGAGCAGATCCTTCTTGGTGGAGGACTCGGGGCACTGCTCGGCGATCTCCTTGGTCAGCTTGTCCAGCTTGGTGCCGGCCTCCGAGATCTTCTTGGCCGCATTGATCACATCCATGGTTGTCTTCAGAGGACCGCGACCTCTGCAAACAACACGCAAAACATGAAATACCTCTTATTATTTAGTGACCACTTAAATGCCACGGGTTTTTACAGATGAAACTCGAAAATTTCGCGTTGTTTTGACTTTTGACGTAATATTTTGCAGATTTATTTTATGTTATCGTATATAATATTTACCGAAACACGTTCCCTGAACAATAAACTACGCCTGCAAACATCATTACTTGCGTTTATTTGACAAATTTATAGGTTTATCGATCTTTTCATGACTCCCCAGCCCTCACAGTTTGACAGTTGAAATCGCGGGAGAAATGACATTTGGAAAGTCACAGAAACATTCCCAAATAATTGTTTGAGTGGCTAGGTATGTTTCTTATATCTTTTACGTCAAGAACAAGAATGCCCCAAGCGATTCTGACCTTGTCCTTCATACATCTTCTTTATACATAAGGTTTAAAATCGCATATCAAAAAGTTTTTTTAAAATTTTATTCCTGGATTTTTTTTTAAATTTTGGACCTGTTAAAGCGGAGACAGCAAGCGAATAGTTCCCGTGAGCACTCAGGTTTGTAGTTCTTCGCTACCACTAACTACCAGCAACCTGGCGACCACTAACAAATATTTCAAAAGATTCTCAACACATCAGGAAATATAAGATCTACTTGTGTGATTTTAGATTTTCACGGCCAAAAGTAATATTGTGATTTATTTTTGAGGTACATATTAGCCTACCTTCTACAAAAATTGAACAAGAGTTCTCTCATTGAAAGGCTGCGTTTTCTTGCTTTACGTTCACAAAATGATGGACAGAATTGCCAGAATACTGATTGTGAACCACAACAAAAATACAAGACCTACTTAGGCCCGCAAAAACAAAGTTTTCAGCTTTTACGGATGACACAAGGTTTATATAGGCCAGACAGAACAAACGATCTCACTTCGGATTTGCTCCTAAAGCTCTGGGAAGACCCAAAACACATAGAGCACACCTAAATACGTAGGCAATTGAAATTCACAAAAATCCCATTTAGTCCATTCAAGATGTACATTGGTGCTTGCAAAAGGTCGTGTCATTCTGAATTTTTTATATGTTGTTAGGACCTAAACCAATATTAAAAAAAACAGATTTGCAATTTCCAAAGTGCTGTGCGAGCGGCAGTGTAGCCAAAAGAGCACGAAATTTTTGGACTTTTTCTGTTTTTGCTCAATATCTCATCTCAGTGAAGGCACTCAGAATATTTTTAAAGTAAACTAAATTTGCTACAATTTGAAACCAAGGCGAGTTCTTCAAAAATAGGCCATTTTTTCCAAAAAGTGAAATTTTTTCGAAAAGGTCACTTATTTTATGAAATATCTTCTAAAATATGCATCCCACGTCAAATATTACATGAAATAAAGTTGTAGTAAATTTAATTAGCTTTCATTTGAGATCAAAATGAAACCTGTAGGCCCAGCGGTTCTCTCATGAACGGCAGATAACCAAAAACATCATAAGTGGGTTTTGGGAGGTAATGCAAATAAACTGTTCTCACATCCTTTTATGGTTTTATTTATCAAACAGTTCAAATTTATTGTAATTTATTGTAGTTTAGTTGTACGGCTTGGTGGATTTCAGCTCATACCGACCTTTATGGGATGCATTGGCAAAATAATGGGTGGGATTGAATTATTGGATTATTAAATATTAACAAAGACGACGGGGCTAACCTCAATAGTTCCTGGTATCCGGTAATTGACGGCTACACCAAAACTAAGCGCGAAAAACCATTTGAAATTAAACTGTAATACCAACTCTTAGAGGATTGGAGATTGGCAACACGGTGTCAGACATAATAAGCACACACTTTATCACTATAGATTACACATCTGTCCTGAAGATGGACACTATAACGCTGTCTGAAACATCTGCTATAGAAGGAGGTAGCGCAACACGGCGTAATGCAGACAATAAAAGATTTATGTTTATAGGTGACCCGGCAAAATTCGTTCGTTTTCCCTTGTCCAGATCCATGTCTCTGAGCATTACATTTTTGAGCGTTGGTTTGGTCTCACTCCCCATGCTATTGAATTACCTATTACAACATAGGTCTGGAACCACGCCATACAACGTACCTGGTGAAGTCAGTCATCTCCATCATGATCATGCACATGTGCTTGGCGAGGACGATGATGTCGTTTCCGGCGTCGTCCCACTTGCCCACTTCCGAATCAAAGGTCATCTTCTCCCGACGGAACAGTTCCACCTGTTGCAGGATCTTCTGTTTGTCCTCGTCTGTCATCTTCCTCATGGCTTCCTGGAAACATCGAAAGTCAAAGAAGATCATCAAAAAATCAAGAAATAACATCAAAAGAAGTCAATATATTCAATATAGTGAATCTCCATCACATTTGGAGTTGATTTTGTGGTATAACAAAAAAAAAATTATAAAATAATAAAAGTTTGGACATTATGTTTGGACTTTTTGTCCGTGGACATTATCTTTATACATTTACTTTTGGACATTTTGTTATTGGATATTGTGTCTTTGGACACTGTGCCTTTGGACATTGATTCTTCGACAATGTGTTTGAACATTATGTCTTTGGAAATTACGTTTTGACATTTTGTCTTTGGACATTGTGTTTTTGGGCATTGAATCATTGGCATTTTATCCATTTTTTCACATTGAATATCACGAAATATATTAATCTCTTACCCTGGCGTTAGTGATTCCACTGATGTCGGGATATTCGTCCACTCCGTGCTCCCCGGTGTGTGCGCTGGCTGCAGGTGGATAAAAACATGTTAAAAACAACTCACTCAAATTATACCTCAAAACAATACATAAAATAGAGATTTGTTTACAGTTAGGAACTGTAATAATAAAAGGTTACATCATTATTTGTCAAAGATACAATTTTACACGAAATACATTTAATATAAAAATTAAATTAAAAGAAATTCTTGTAACGATTTCTTTGTTTTTTATTAGATGAAAAATTGGCCACAAATTATTTTTAAAAATTCAATCAGCTATCTGAGGTAGGCGGGAATGTTGGCTTGTTGACAACAAAGATCTCCTTCACTCCTTCCATTCCTCAAAAAGACCCTCCACACAGCATACCTAAAGATGACACATAAATAATTTCCTTCATGGTCACCTGTTTTTTTTTTTTTACATTAGCTCCACATAGGAGGCCCTGAGGAAAATAATTCCCCTCAGGACCTATTTCATCTTTGGGGATGCTGTTTGGAGGGTCTTTTTAGGAAAGGAAGTTCTGGGAAGGAAAAGGGTATTAGGGGTGGGCAGGAATCTGGGGGTCAGTGTCTCCAGAAGTGATGGACATATGAATCCATCCCTCCCAATGCAGTGCAAGGTTGTGTTCCGAGAGAAGACGGCTGGGCTTCATTTTATTCAAGGGACTCCTTCAACTACTCTCCCCTGATCCGGCCTGCCGTGCAGCTGGTGGGCAGAGGCATCCACCGCCAAACTGGACAAACCTCACCCCATGAACCCGCGCACCCCTGCTAAGCCACTAAACATAGCGAACCACTTGGGGTGACTATGGCAGAGGTGTTAGTTATCCAATAAATTCTTCCCGGGGCGGCGGTACCCATACCCACCTCCCAAATTGTTGAAGTTAGTAAAAAAAATTCCCACATGAATTAGAAAATTAAACATGGAAATAAAAAAAGAAAAAAATATTTTGTTGAAATATTCAATCAATCTAAGGGAGCCTGTTGTGACTCCAATACAAAGGACTATCCCATCAAAACTGTGGTTGCAACAATTCACCCAATATTCCAAAAAATAAATTTTCTCACTTATTCAAATGAGAATTGGACATTGTTCCGTTCCTTCTCACTTGTTCAAAATTCACGTCCTTGACTCCCCATATTGTATATTCTGTGGTCTAGAAGTGGGAACTTATCACATATTTTTGTCCCTGTCTAAATAAATATCCTCTCTTCTATCAAAGCCTTATCTAAAATTGCCTCCCCTCTTTCAAATCTCATCTCTTCTAAGTCTGAACTCAACTCCAATCTTTCATATAATTTTGAAATTTGCCAATTTGAATCAAATTTATATTTAAATTCAACTTTCCTCTGTTTAATAATTTGAAATTATGTCCTAGAACACCCTTGAAGGGTATAATCCAGAAACATTTAAAAAAATTAAAAACATTTCCAAATGGATTTATTGCTTTTTTTCCTGTAAAATTGTATCAAAGACATTAATAATTATAACCGATAGGAATCTCAACATCAATGATGATTAACTGTGGTTTGTTATATCCCAGTCGTCACTTAAGCTAAAAAAAAAAGGTCAACCTCGGAATGAAACGGAATAAGCTGAAAATTTATATAAACCTTTATTTTGGCATTCTAAATGTTGTCTCAAAAGTCTCGTAAGGTCACATGTGAGCTTCCTTAGATATTCAAGGTCAAAGGTCACGATTATCAGTTTTTTTTGGAAATATCTCACCTCAAGTCTTATTTGCATTCATATAAAAGTTGTAGAGTATAAAATTCTCTACAAATTTTGTCTGAAATAAATTTTTATACGCTTAACCGTTTTTAAGATAGAGCGCAAAGAGTGCGGAGCGCTCCGCCATTCATAGAGCAAGGTCACGGTGCGGTGTTAGGTCAGCCTTTGGGATTCGCGATTGACTTGCGCTCTGTATGACGGAGCTCTTCGCACTCTTCGCACTCTATCTTAAAAACGGTTAGTCGTATAAAAAATTATTTAAGACAAAATTTGTAGAGAATTTTATACTCTACAACTTTTAAATTGAATGCAAATACGATTTGAGGCAAAGGAAGCGAGATATTTCCAAAAAACTGATTTTCGTGACCTTTGACCTTGAATATCTAAAGACGCTCACACGTGACCTTATGAGACTTTTGAAACGACATTTAGAATGCCAAAACGAAGGTTTATACAAATTATCAGCTTATTCCGTTTCATTCCGAGATGAAACCCTAAATTGACTAGACTATTAGTGAAATGATGTTGATAAATAATTATATATGTAAAAAAAATAAATATTAAAACACAGAACACGTAAATGAACACAACAAGCAAAGCATGCACTAGTAACAAAAGCGATATTAGATACGATAATTTGGTTCCACGACAATCCAGAATCATGCAATTTCAACACCTCTTTGAAAAGTCATCAAAAGTTATGAAAAAAAATTGAAAAATAGCCTATAACCTAACCTAACTTAAACTATTTAACCAATTTTTTATATATATATATTTTTTCATCACTTTGAATGACTTTTCGTGGGAGGTTTGAAGTTGTTTGATTTTGTGTTGAAGTCGCCAATAATTTAAATAATTTTTAAAAACAATAACAGTTTTTTGGATTTCACTGTAAGGAATTTATTCTCTACTATCTGGTTACCTGTCATGCGTTTGTTCGAGATAAACTCCGAAACTACTAAACCGATTTGATGAAAATTGGCTAATTGGTATAATTTGGTCTAACTTAAAAGATGGGATAGTTTTTATCTCGATTATAAACCTCAATATTCATTATAACAAATTAAATGTTCAACAAATGTTTGTTATAGGGCAATGCTCTGTAACTATTTGCAAGTTCCATAAGTTTCAACAGATGGCGGTGTGAGTTAATTTATCGATACAACATTTGGTTATCTAGGTTGGGTAACCAGAGAGGTAACCAGTTTCAGAGTGGAAGATACTCTCAGTATCGCCCTGGTTTAAGACTACAGTTCAGAATTGAAACGTTGCTTGAAATGGCTTTAGCCTTGTTTGGTGATCAGATCTGAACAGCCAGGTACTTCCCCACCTTCCTCTTCCCCATCTCCTACCCCTCCCCACTACCTTAAGCCTACCCCCATTGGGGATGCCATAGTCTCACTGGCTTCAGACGGGAGCAGTTGGGACTCTTGTGCGGTATTCATATTTAAAAAAAAACATCTAGTAGACTGCATTGTATTTCTATTTCACGGCTGGGTTAGCTATTTATTAATAAGTTTGACTCTATTTTGCGAGAATATCCTTCAATTCATCCAAAAAATGTTTATGGTCATGCAGAGGAGTTGTAAATGAGGTAACAAAGCGGGCTCACATCTACTCCGGGTCTCAATGGTCATGTCCTCGACGGGCTCAAACTCCGTATCGGTGTCTAGGTCCTCGCTGGTCTGTGGACGCAAGGAACACCGCCCGCATGGAGGAGGACACAGACAGGTTAACACCCAGAGCGGTTCAACACACAAAACACATTCGCATGCGGGTTATGGGCACAATTACATAATAACAACACATTAATGCAACTAAATTGCCGCAAGTCAAAATATATATAGCACGTCCCATGGAAAAGTGTCGTAACTCTGAATATTAGAGTGATTGTGATTATGTATGTCCCACGAAAACCGTATTTAAGGGGGTATTCCAGTCTAGAAGCATGAATTGTAAGTGATTTTTCAGGTGCAATAAAAAAAAAACTAATAATATTTTTTAAGCCATTATTTTACCAAATATTTATTAAACATTAAAGAACACAAAAAAAATCAAGAGAAAAAATTTAAAAACTGAAAAGTTACAGGGTGTTGAAGTGGGGGGTCTCGAAAATATGGCGGGCCCTGGTTGACACGATTGCAACCCTCCTAGTTATCCGAAAAAAAAAAAAAAAAATTATTTTTAATTCAAACAAATGCTGCTATGGCATGAATCTCGGAGAAGTCATAAAAATAATTTTTAGCAAATTGGCGGCTGTCTGAAAAAAAAAAAACATTTTTTTAACAGTTTTTTTGACTTTCCGAATTCTTTTAGAATAGTAAAAATTAAAATTTTGTTATAATTCTGGTCCATGCTATAAAGTAATGTATTGAAAAAACTCACACCAAATTTCAAGTAAATTGGGTAGAACTTGAGACATCGTGTCAACCGTCACGAAAAAAGTGGTTTTGATCAAAAGGTATTTGAAATTTTGTCCTACTTAGATTTTGGTTAGATTCTGCCTAAACCGCGAAATTAAAATGGTTATATCTTTTATAATAATGCTAATTTCGAAAAATCCTTTTAAGTAGATATTCTTGAATATTTAAACTTAGGAAATATGAAGAAAAAAATTTTTTTTTTTTTCTAGACTAGAATACCCCCTTAAGTTAGATTACTCCATCTCCGAGAGATGTCGCCAATGTCTCTATTGGACGGATCGTTTGTTTCGCTCTCCTGTAAAATTTACTTTTTTGACTTACGACACTTTTCAATGGGATGTGCGAATATCAGACTGGGATTGTACAATGTTCACTGAATGTTTTGATTTGAATTGACGGCCTCAGTGGTCGAGGGGTCAGGCTCTTGACTAGCATTCTGAAAGTCGCAGGTTCGAATATCACCGCTAACAATAAATTTTATTTCATTGATTTGTATTTTTTCACAAATAAATAATTAAAAATAATATATTGTATATTAACAGCACGTTCCAGAGTGGAATACGCTCTTAGTATCGCCCTGGTGTAAGACCACTATTCAGAATTGAAAAGATGCTTGAAATGGCTTTAGCTACGTTTGGTGATGAGACCTGAGTAACCGGGTACTTCTCCACCTCCTTCTCCTCCGCTACCTTCAGCCTCACAACATACCCCAATTAGGAATGCAATAGTCTTAAGAGAGCAGTAGGGACTCTTGTGCAGTATTCACATAAAAAAACATATATATATTTTTTTTATGTGATTACAGTGAATACACCAACCGCTCTCAATCGTCTGGAGCCAGTGAGACTATGGCATCCCTAATTGGGGTATGTTGTGAGGCTGAAGGTAGGGGGAGGGGAAGGAGATGAGGAAGTTTGGGGATGGTTAAACACGCTGGCCTAGCAACATTTCGATAATCAATAGTGGTCTTTCACCAGGGTGATACTGAAAGTACTTACCACTCATACTGCACATATATTATACAAGGTGTTTCAACTTCAGATTTGGAGTCAAATTTGCGTTAAAACTTTTTTTGATTTGAGCTTTCGTTGTCGAGTAAATTGAGTGCAAAGTTGAAATTTTTAAGTCAAATTTGTAAAAAAAAAAACTTAATTTGATGAAAAGAATAAAAAATTGTTTCTCTACGCGATATGCATTCACCAGTTTCCCGCTTATATCACGAATTTCCAGACACCGTGTATATTATTTTTAATGAATAAATTGTGAAATAACATAAATTAATCAAACCAAATTTGATTGCGCACGCCAGATTCGATCCCGCAACCTCCGAATTCGTAGCCAAGAATCATAACCATGGAGGTCGTCAAATTCCCCCTAATGCATCATTACAGCGAAAAAATGTTACTTGTGCAATGATGGAGGATTTGGCTTGTAATATTTCTACACCATTTTGAGAAACAACACTTTTAGGCCAATGTAAAAATGTGTCGAGTCCACTTTCATTCCAGTGTGGCGTAATATCGACACTGGAAAGGAAAACTGGCTAAAGCGTCATAAAGCTGTGACGTTAAAGATGAACCTATGATATAAGCTATATTATTCGTTTGTGCTTGTGTTCATCAAATCACGTTTTCTAGAGTTTCCCAGAATATGTGCAAAACTCTAGAAAACTTTTTTTTTTTAAAGGCGGAGACGGTTTACAAGTAGTTCCCGTGAGCACTTAGGTCATAGGCCCATTGTGCTATCTCCCATTTTACCTCAATCCTTTAATAACAAATAACAACCCAGTCCCTTTAATAAAGTTCACCAGGGTTGTCACTGGATATGTGGCTATGTCTTCTGGTTCTACTGTATGTCTCCGCAGGTATCTGAGCCTAGTTTCCACCAGGGCAGGACATTGGCACCATAAGTGAATTGGATCATCCTCTTCACATTTCCTGCATCTATTGGTGTTTTCCACTCCCAATATCTGCACGTGTCTCCTGAGATGGTAGTGTCCCGTTAGTAGTCCTACCAGTTCCCTCAGCGAGTTTCTGTCCATATTGAGTAGAGTTTCCTGGTTCGTCTAGGGTCTGGTCCTTTTATGAGTACTTTGGATTGTCTCAATCCAGGTGCCCTCTCCTATTCTTTACAGTGCTGGGATTTGACCCACCTATTAATATATAGTTTTGTGTGGCAAGCTGCTACTCCTACGGCCGGCTTGGATCCCACCAGTGGTGCTTTCGCCCCTTTCCTTGAGTAGTTTCCTAGTTCGTCAGCCCGCTCATTGCCCTCAACTTAATTTGATGAACAAACAATATAGCTAATTGTGTAGGTTCGTCTTTAATGTATCACAGCTGTACGACGCTTTAGACATTTTTCCTTTCCAGCATTGATGTGTATTTTGACTATGGCAGTTTAGTTGCAGAAATGTGACACAAATATGGGTTGTGTTGATATATTCTGTGAAACTTTCATTAATATTACTAGGGCGATACTGAGAATTGAAACCATTTACGTTACTAAAATAGAACTAAAAAGGACAATAAATATCATAATGTTGGGAATACATTAATACAGGCAAGACTTAGAGTAAGACTTCATTTTCCCCTCCCATGAATTGTGAAAGACGGTTTTTGCAAAAAAAAACTGTAGTAATATTGCTATTGAAAATGTAAGAATATATCAACACAACAGGACACGAAACATTGATGTACATGATTGTTTTAATGACATTATTGTTACACACACAAGACATGGACGGAAACTGCGTGCGGGACCTATTGGACATATGATTTAACAATCTCCAACAATATAAATTAATGACACGTGAAACACATAATATTATTGCACAAACACAAGAAAGCATCATTTCGTATTCCCTCAATAAACATTTTTTATCCATTTGTGCATGTAAAAGCATCATTCCATGTCTCAATCTCTCAAAACAACAAACGGTTCTGACCCATTCGGATAATAACGATACCAATCCTTACATCATTCTCTCGACAAACAGATTTGATCCTTTTGGACACATAATAGCGTCATTCCATATCTCATTCTCTCAAGAAACAGTTTTGACCTTTTTGGAAACATAAAAGATCTTTCCTTATCTCATTCTCTCAACAAAAAGTTTTTACACTTTTGGACACAAGAGGGCATCATTCTATATCCCATTCTCTTGAAAAACAATTTGACTAATTTGGACACATAATAGCATCCTTCCGTATCTCATTTTCTCAACAAACAGTTTTGATCCATTTGCACACATAAAGGATCATTCCATATCTCATTCCCTCAACAAATAGTTTTGACCCTTTGGACACATAAGAGCATCATTCCATATCTCATTTCCTGACGTACGAAAACATAATTACATATCTCTTTCCCTCAACAAAAAGATTGACACAAGAAATCATCATTCCAAAGAATAAATTTAAAATCCAAAAAGTAACACACATTTCAACAACCATTACTGCCATCTCATTTACTAAAAACATACACATGAAAATGTTCCCATCTCAATCAATCAATCAATCAAAAAACATTTAAATTAAAAACACACAATGGCAACGCCCATCTCAATCAATCAAAAAACACATTTAAATTAAGAACAACACAACACAAATGATAGCACAAACAATAATGACAATGGTCCCATCTCAATCAATCAAGAAAAGTTTAAATTTCAACACAATGACAATACCCATCTCAATCAATCAAATCAAAAAACATTTAAATTAAGATCAACGGCACAAATGATAGCACAAATAACAATGACAATGATCCCGTCTCAACCAATCAAAAAACATTTAAATTAAGAACAACACAACACAAATAATGATAGCACAAATAACAACAATGAAAATGGTTGGTTGTTGTTAGCCCAGGACACGGACAAAGCAGTGGACCTTCGCAACTCTTGGATGAGTGCAACACATGCAACAATTAGCCTCACACTTAGCACTTTAAGTAAGTGTAACTGTAAGTGTTAGCCTTACACTTGCTCCTGGTCTCCACAGTATAGTGTTCGTCCAGCTCAACATCTTCAGGATCCAGATCTTCGTCATCCTGAATTTTGGAAATGGATTAGTCACGGATCAAGAAAACAGCAGATATAGCCAAGGGAAACAAAATCTGGTCAATCACTGGTCAAGAACATGGACAATACAACCAAGAGCACTCTCGTCCAGTCTGTAGCCCGGTAGCATAAACAAATTATAGCAGAACAGAGAGCAAGTTCATCTTATATCTAAACTTGGATGTATTTATGTTTCTCCAAAATGTTGGTAACCAACACTAAAAATAAGCCGAAGAAAGAGCTTCTTCACTCCTCACTGGATTCTGGGCTGCATGGAGACTACAATACTCTCCAGTGCTGTAGGGAAAGTAACTTAATTTAACCAACTTAAGTTGCTGAGGATTGGAAACAATTGCTCTGGTGAAACAGCCTCCTCCACAGCTCAGAGCTTCTCCATGTTCGATACTAAGATTTTAAGACAAAAGATTATAAGAACCCTTTTGCAATGAGCTATCGTGTTCCTCAGGGAAGCGTTTTGGGACCTCCACTTCTTGTAGCATGAGAGCTATGATCGCCGACTTTCCAGAAGCCTGTGAAACCTGATCAGTTCAATGCATCTGAGATCAAGAGAAGGAAAGAAAGAAGGAAAGAAAGAAAGAAAGAAAGAAAGAAAGAAAGAAAGAAAGAAAGAAAGAAAGAAAGAAAGAAAGAAAGAAAGAAGTAAAGAAAGAAAGAAAGAAGTAAAGAAACAAAGAAAGAACGAAAGAAAGAAAGAAAGACGGTAAGAGGGAAAGAGAGAAAGAGGGGAAGAGGGGAAGAGGGGAAGAGGGATAGAGGGATAGAGGGATAGAGGGAAAGAGGGAAAGAGGGAAAGAGGGAAAGAGGGAAAGAGGGAAAGAGGGAAAGAGGGAAAGAGGGAAAGAGGGAAAGAGGGAAAGAGGGAAAGAGGGAAAGAGGGAAAGAGGGAAAGAGGGAAAGAGGGAAAGAGGGAAAGAGGGAAAGAGGGAAAGAGGGAAAGAGGGAAAGAGGGAAAGAGGGAAAGAGGGAAAGAGGGAAAGAGGGAAAGAGGGAAAGAGGGAAAGAGGGAAAGAGGGAAAGAGGGAAAGAGGAGAAGAGGAGAAGAGGGAAAGAGGAGAAGAGGGAAAGAGGGAAAGAGGGAAAGAGGGAAAGAGGGAAAGAGGGAAAGAGGGAAAGAGGGAAAGAGGGAAAGAGGGAAAGAGGGAAAGAGGGAAAGAGGGAAAGAGGGAAAGAGGGAAAGAGGGAAAGAGGAGAAGAGGGAAAGAGGAGAAGAGGGAAAGAGGAGAAGAGGGAAAGAGGGAAAGAGGGAAAGAGGGAAAGAGGGAAAGAGGGAAAGAGGGAAAGAGGAGAAGAGAGAAAGAGGAGAAGAGGGAAAGAGGGAAAGAGGGAAAGAGGTAAAGAGGAAAAGAAAAAAGAAGAACAGAAGGGAACAAGGAAACAAGAAAAGAAGAAAAAAAAGAAAGGAAGAAAGGAAAAAAGGAAAAAGGAAAAAAATAAAAGAATAGAAGAAAAGAAGAAAGGAAGAAAAGAATAAAGGAAGATAAGAGGGAAAGAGGGAAAAGGAAAATAGGAAAAGAGGAAAAGAGGAAAAGAAGAAAAGAAGGAAACAAGGAAACAAGAAGACAAGAAAAGATGAAAGGAAAAATGGAAGAAAACAAAATAGAAGAAAGCAAGAAAAGAAGTAAAAAGAAAGGAAGATAAGAAGAAAATACAAAAAGAAGAGAAGACGAAAGGTAGAAATGAAGAAATGAAGAGAAGAAGAAAGGAAGAAAGAAAAAAACAGGAAAATTTCCAGAAGTTTTCATTAGGTACCACAATCACAGTAAAAAAGAATAAAATAAGTGCATGGTTCCATACTGCTGATGGTAACTGTGCTGTACTCACCCTATTCATGAGCACCGCCTTGCGGATCTCGCGGACCGCGTCGTAGACGAGCCGCGACGCGTCGATGAAGTCGTTCTCGTCCACCGGCGGCGCCTGTCCCGGGGGCGCGCCGCCCAGCGCCTGCACGGCCACCTCCACGCGCGCCGCGAACTTGCCCATCACTGCAACAACAAACAAACAAACAACATTGAATTACTAAAAGGACATTTTTTTTCTAATAGTTTTACAGAAAGGGTGATTTTGTTATGGTTGATACTGAAAAGGCGGTTTTTTGTTACAATTCTTCAGAAAATGTGGTTTTTGTTATAACTATTTCAGAAAAGGTGGTTTTATGCAAACATTAATTCAGTAAAGGTGGTTTTTTGTTATGAATTATTTCAGAAAAGGTGCTTTTTTATGATTGTTTCATAAAAGTTAATTGTTTCGATAATCGATAATTGTTTCAGAAAACGTATTTTTTTGTAATGCTTGTGTAAGACAGGGTGATTTTTTTATAATGATTTTTTTCAGAAACCGTGGTTTTGTATTAGGATTGTTTCAGAAAAGGCGGTTTTTGTGTTATGAATTAATTCAGAAAAGGTGGTTTTTTATGATTGTTTCAGAAAAGGTGATTTTTGTCGTGATTGTTTCAGATAAGATGATTTTTTTGTAGTGATTGTTTCAGCAAAAGTTGTTTTGAAACAATGCCTACAGAATATTTATTATTTTGTTATGATTATTACAGAAAATACGTTGTTTTGTGATTATTTCAGAAAAAAAGTGTTTTTTTACATAAGTTATTTTGGTAATGATTTTTTCAGTAAAAATTATAAAAGGTTGTTTTTTGCGACAGACATATATATGGTGACCCACCTCTGCAATAAGAGAATGTTAGATCGTAAGGATGATAAATGGTCACGAAAAACACAGAAGTATTTAAAGATTTATTTTTTAAATGTGGTGTATATTTTTTTTTTATTTGGTTTTCCAATGAATGGATATTTTTAATAATAATCACTTAGTAATATTTAATTAAATGAAGACACTACGAGCGAAACTCAAAAGAAAATCAGAAAAGATATTGGCACCTCTGGGACTCGAACCCAGGACCTCTCTCTTTCCGGACGAGTGCTCTGACCATTGAGCTAAGGTGTCGATATCCAATTCGGTCACTTTTAACTGTACCATTCTTCGACTAAGAACCACCCATATTATCTTCATTTTCTTAACGCATATTTTTATTGGCTGCCATCTTTATGTATGATTGCAAGATTCAAACCAGAACTAATTGCAATCTAGATGATGACTGGATAAAATTTATCCATTTTATTTAATGTGTGACATCTATAGACTTTTCTGCAAGTCTAGGATGAAAATTATTATTTACTCATAAAAGTTAAAATAAAAAATAATAAGAAACAATTCATTTATTTAAATGGCATTGCAACGCATGCCGGGAACTCGCTAGCATATTATAAAAGTTATTGTCACTATAATTTTTTGTTGTTTCTTGTGAAAATAATTTATAAAATGCTTCAAAAGTTTCCTTTCTCTTCATATTGCATTTGGAAACTTTGGTTCAGTAAAGCTTTACATTTTAATTATTTTGCAGTTAACTTTTAGATTTTAATATAAAGCGTGATGTTTACTCTTTCTACAACCGATTAGATCATATGTGTCACCATGATAGTGAGGGAGACACAATGATTTCTATGAGACGAATATGCGTTGTTGGCCATGAGTGTTTTTGTCATTTCATTTCTACAAAACTGGGCCTTAGAGAAACCAAGCATTTCAATGGAAAGCATGTTGAGAAGATTGCTTCCGTTGAAGGAGACTAGATTGTCACATCTCTTTTAGACGTAATCAGACATGATTGGATCTTCAAAACATCTTCGATATAATCTTAGAATTTGCAATAATAATAATATGTTCACTAGAATATTATTATAAACAATTACGACATACTTCTTAATGAATGTTAAATTAATAATATTTTCATCTTTGGACTGCCTGTGTAACTTTGATTTTATATAATAATAATTATATATTACTAGAACTAAAGTGATCTAGAAAAGACCTTTGAATCAAATACAAAAGTCTACATATAAATGAGAAACGTCCCACAGTGAATTCATAATCGTATTCTTGATTTAAATAGCTTTAGTCTTGTTTGGTGATGATTGAATAATGAATAGCCAGGTATTTTCCTCTTCCCCATTTCCTTCCCCTCCTCAACCTCACAAAATACCTTAATTAGGGATGCCGCAGACTTACTGAATACCTCCAGATGGTTGAAAGCTGTTGTGTAACCACTTGGTTATAAATATTATGTTTTAGTTTTAAGGGTAAATATTTACCTAATAGGGACACGCTACTATGGGTGGTTCTTGGTCGATTGATTTCTTGCAATAATTTCACATTATTAATAATTTTTATGTTTAATTATGTAGGGTATGCCTACGTGCCAATACCCACTTCCTTCAGCCTAACAAAACAGCCCAAATTTGGAATGTACCCAAACAGTCCCCCACCGGTTCCGGGCAATTGGGACCGGATAATCACATAAAAAAATAAAGTTGTTTGTTCACGTGTTACTGTCGTGAATCCTTCATAAAAAAAATACATACATATTCATATAAAATAAAATTACTAAAAATACTTTAAAATTGACAATCTCTTTATCAAAGCAATATTAACCGATTCAAATTCAATCAAAAATAACCAAAACACATAAATCGCCCGCAAAAGGTCACACAATATAATTACGATAATAAAAATATATGAAAAGATGTTCATTTTCAAAATTCTACAAAAAAATATTGACATTTGAATTTTACGTGTTATTTTAAGGTGATAAACACATTGAAGTCGGGACAAAAATTTATAACTAATATTTTTATTTATTTATTTTTTTTTTTACATGAGCTCCACACAGGAAAATAATTTCCCTCAGGGCCTATGCCATCTTTGGGGATGCTGTGTGGAGGGTTTTTTTAGGAAAGGAAGGGGAGGAGAGTTCTGGGAAGGCAAAGGGTTTAAGGGGTGGATAGGAATCTAGGGTTCAGTGTGTCCTGGTCGTCCGCCTCCAGGACTAGACGAACCTCGCCCCACGAACCCGGGCACCCCTGCTAAAACACCAAACGTAGCGAACCACGTGGGGTGACCTGTGGCAGAGGTGTTGGTTATCCAATAAAGGTTCCCGGGGCGGCGGTACCCATTCCCGCCTCCCAAATTGAATTATGTCATTGAAGAAAAAGATACTCGACTAACTAACCAAATAAATAACTAACTAACCAACGCTGTTTCACTGCAGGGGTAGGCAGAGAGGACGGACCGCCAAACAACTCGATCTTGGCACACACTCCTTGCCTCGTTCACATTCATACATCGCTTCATACATGCTCTTCTTTTATTCTGACTCTTGACATCGCCCGACTCAAGTATCTGATTCACCTAAACGTGCCATGTCTTCCTCGGGCGTCCCCGACTTTTTCTACCATTCACATTTGCGTAATATATTCTTCTTACACTACTTTCTTCGTTCATTCGCTCTACATGCCTAAACCATCTGCGGGTCCCTTTCTTAATCTTACTCATTATGCTTACATCAGCCTTACATTCTTTGCGGATCTCCACATTTCTCACACGATCATACATGGTTTTACCGCATATATGCCTCAGGGATCTCATTTCAACAGCATTCAGTTTACTTTCTTCCAGTTCCATGCATCACTGCCATACATCAGGGTAGGTACCAGGACTCCATTGTGGACTGCTATCTTCGCTTTTTTTGACAGGTTTTTTATTAGCGCTTAAAAAGATACTTAACAATAATAATCTAAATTAAAATATGAAAGAGAAGAAGACACGGAAAATGATGAGAGGTTCTGGGTTTGTGTTCAGTTGCGACCATTAAATTTTTCTATTTTTCTGTGTCTTGTTCTCTTTCATATTTTCGATCAGATTATTATTGTTTTCTTCTTCTTCAGTGTTGTAGGTACTTATATATAACATTGATGGGAAAAATCTTCAAAAGTTATAAAAAGAGTTTTTCTTAGAAATAATTTAATATATTTTTTAATTATTTATTACCTTTAGAGTATAAGAGTTTTGTATTAAGGCGCCGTGTCCCCGCTCAAAAAGAAGAAGATGGAGAGATATTTAAATACGAATGTTAGAGAGAGCGCGCCAATATAAAAAAACGATAAAATTGAAGCGAGAATTGTGAAAATTTTTAATAAAACACGACTCCTTTGGAATAGAGCAAAAATCTCGTGGGGGTTGTCTAAAACAACGTTCAAAGAAACACTGTGAATTTTTTCATAATTGTAAAATAACGGAAAAAACGTGTTTATAATAATTTTCGGAGAACACTTCGCGATTTTTTTCTATCGAGGGAATCTCACATAATTTGCGTTTCGTCGTGGGGAATGTATAGATATTATCTTCAAGAATAACATATTTTTTTAAGAGCTTTAAAACTTACAATATTTAAGAGGAATATAAATGCTAGAAATATTTCGATTCTCATGCCTACAAAATTTAAAATCGCTTGTTGTATTTGCACTAGGAAAGTAAGCGAAAAAGTGGTTTTTATATATTTTTTGCATAATTTTATAAGAATGAAAAAAAGTTAGAACATACAAAACCTCAAAAATAGTCTTAGCCACAAAGGGGTATTTTTCAAAAATCGTTTCCTGTATACTTCATTGTTAAGTCATGAAAAAACATTTTTTTTAGTGGTTTACGCTTATATTTTTGTTGTGTAAATAATGATTTTATTGTAATTCCAATACATATAAAAGCTAGTAAAAGCTTCAATTTATCCGTAGCATATTTTTTGATGTTCATAATGTAAACCGATTCGTCGTAAAGATGAATCTAAATAGGATTTCACGTATAGCTTCATCTTAATATGTAATAAATCGGTAGAAATCCGGAAGGCCGGGCCGCGTATTTCCTTTTCCGTGTTCAATACGAGGCAAGCATGCCTCGAAACCAACGTAACGTAACGCTATTTACCTCCCAAACCCGTGTTCAATAGAAGGCAAGCGGCATCCTATCGTGCACGGGTTTGTAAAGCCAATTCTCTTCCAAATCCGTGTTCAGTACGAGGCACGCGTCCTCGGCGATGCATGGAACGTACCTACGAAGTTCGCACGCTTACTTCACACCGTTTCGTCAGTCACATTCTTTCTTCATTGTGCAGTGTGCAGCGTTTGACGTTATAATATAAAAGACTGCGATTCATTGCCCATTCATCATATTGTGAGTATACACATACACTTACTTTTTTATTTTATACTTTTTTACATACATTATATCCAATCATCGTATTAGTAGATATTTTACTATGTTACACTAAATGTAATTATTTACATATGTGTTGTTTTCTTACAATTAATTTTTTTTTCATTAAAAGCCCACTCGGACGTTAATAAAAAATATATAATATTAAAAAAAGTTATTAAAATAATATAATATAAAATACTTTTTATATAATATTTACTGTTTTAAAATTTTTATTTATTTTATTAGTTAGGCTGTTTTCGTTTTATTGTGCATCCACTATATTGTGCGTATGTGCGCACACTTCCTTTTTATGTTATACTTTCTTTTATTTACTATTGTAGGATAATAATACTATAACATTATATAGAATCATCGTATTAGTATTTCGCTAAGTTGCACTAAAAGTTATTACTTACTTTTTCTTACAACTACATTTTTTTCATTAAAAGCCCACTTGAGCGTTAATAAAAAATAAATAACGAAAAATTTTAAGATTAAATACTCATATTTAATTTTTTACGAGAAAAACTCTCTTTTTATAACTTTTGAAGGTTATTCCCATCAACGTAATATATCATTGAAGAAGAAGATAACACTTTTATTTTTTTCACAATTCTAAATATTTGAAATATGAGATTGACAAATATGACGGTTTGACAGAAGGTGGCAATAGCGAAATTGGAAAACGCGCCGTCCCGGTTAGACGAGAGGTCTGGGTTCGAGTCCCAGTTGCGACCATTGTCTTTTTCTGTTTTTCTGTGTCTTGTTTTCTTTCATATTTTCATTTAGATTTAAAAGTGTTATCTTCTTCTTCAATGATATATTACGTTGATGGGAATAACCTTCAAAAGTTATAAAAAGAGAGTTTTTCTCGTAAAAAATTGAATATTCATTTAGACTTTCATAAAGTCAATAGTTCCATATGAATAAATTCGGATACATTTATCCGAGACGCTATTCAGGTTACAAACCAATTCTTTGAATGATTGTTTCCAATAAAAAGAGTAGTTGCCTATAATATGGAAAAAGAACTAGTTGAAGATAATATTAATGATTCTAAATATTTGAAATATGAGATTGACAAATATGACGGTTTGACAGAAGGTGGCAATATATATATATATAGATGTTTTGTATAGAAATGTGCAAATTATAATTTACTAGCTGGTTTCCGGCACACGTTGCAATGCCATTTTCAAAGAAATAAATTGTTTCTCACTGCACGCCCTTTCCCGTGCGTCCCCGTTCCTCTCCCGCATCCCCTTCCCATTTAGCGTTCCCCTTCCACTTTCCCCGCCTTCCCTCTCCCCTCGCAAACGCGTTCCATATAATCAATCCCAGTACATTAGAAGGTGGCAATAGCGAAATTGGAAAACGCGCCGTCCCGGTTAGACGAGAGGTCTGGGTTCGAGTCCCAGTTGCGACCATTGTCTTTTTCTGTTTTTCTGTGTCTTGTTTTCTTTCATATTTTCATTTAGATTTAAAAGTGTTATCTTCTTCTTCAATGATAAACTCATATTTAAAATTGTTTTTTTTTTTATTTTTATTAGTGAGGCTGTTTGCGTTTTATTGTCCATCCATCATATTGTGCGTACACGCACACACTTCCTTTTTTATGTTATACTTTCTTTTACTTACTATTTCAGGACAAAAGTATCGATTATATTATGTATTATATGTATAGTATGTATTATATTATATCGAATAATCGTATTATTATTTTACTAATTTGCACTAAATTTTGTTGTGTACATATGTTGTGTTTTCTTCAAATTACAAAATTTTCATGTTAAAGCACACAAGGCACACTAGCACACTAAGCGTCAATAAATAATAAATAATGAAAAATAAAATATTTAAAAAATAAATATAAAATACTTAATGCGTTTTATTGCCCATCCATCCACAGAAAAAAATGCCTCGAAACATACACGGATCTGTAGTGCTCAATCAATGCGTGTAGTAATTATAAAGCCTTGCACGTTTGGAGGACGCATGCCTCGTACTGAACACGGATTTGGAAGAGAATTGGCGTTACAAACCCGTGCACGATTGGATGCCGCTTGCCTTCTATTGAACACGGATTTGGAAGGTAAATAGCGTTACAAATCCGTGTTGGTTTCGAGGCATGCTTGCCTCGTATTGAACACGGAAAAGGAAATACGCGGCCGGGCCTTAAGCCGCCGCTATTCGAATTTCGACAGATTTCTTACATATCTCGCTTAAATATTTGAAGTTTTTAAGCTCTTAAAAAAATAAATGTTATTTTTGAAGATACGTTCCAGTCCGAAACGCAAATTATTTGAAATTCCCTCGATAGAAAAAAATCGCAAAGTATGCTCCGAAAATTATTTAAAACAAGTCTATTTCTATTATTTTACAAGTTATATTTGTGAAAAAAATCACAGTGTTTAAATGATACTTAAGATACGTTCCAAGAGATTTTTGCTCTATTTTAAACGAGTCATGTTTTATTAAGCTTTTTCGTAATTTTCGCTTCAATTTTTTCGATTTAAATATCAGCGCGCTCTCTCCAACATACGTAATTACATATCTCTCCATCTTCTTCTTTTCGAGAGCGGTTACGGGGCCTTAATATAATACTGACACCCTCCTGTATATCATTGTATACTTATAGTTAACGTGATGTAAAAACAATTTTGTGGTGTTAAAATAAATAAATAAAATTTTAATTATGGTGAACGAATATTTGGGTGTGAAGGTGTTAATCATCCCATAGATATTAATTAGAGATTTGATAGCAAGGTGACCTCGCCAGACAGCACACAGACTACAATAATACCTCCTTTCTAATTCCTGACCCCCGCACCCGTCACCCATCTCCAGCCACCAGACACCAGACACCAGACACCCGACACCACACGGCGGTGATGCAATAATCATCACCAAGCGATCACTTCAGCTCTAATCAACCTATTACAGATAGATTCAAGTCGAACTGGAATAAATGCTAATATTCTTCAAAGCACCTTTTACTGAAATACCGGTATAATAGACACGACTAGATAGACGTGGGAATAATAATGTGACAATGATTATGGACACTGTAACGCTGACCGAAACGTTGGCAAAAGGAGGGCCTTCCTTAGGGTCTCTTGAATGGAGCTAATATATTTAAAAAAAAGTCTACCGCGTGGCGGGCCGAATCGGGAGAGATTAGTTGAGGGAGACTTCACCTAGACCCCTCGACCCATCGACCCATCGTCTTGCACAAGTGGGAGGGATGCTTACATTCGTCCGTCACTACTGATCACATTGATCACCAGATTCCTACCCACCCCTCATACTTTTTTCCTTCTCAGAACTTCCTCTCTTTCCTTCACCCAAAGAGAACCTCCACACAGCATCCCCAAAGACAACACAGGCCTTGACGGAAATTGTTTTCCTCAATCACTTCTTTTGCAAAATGTCACTTTCAAGTTGAGACATTTTTGACAGTTTCGTAAGAGTTTTTGTAACGATTAAAAAACTTTTCAGATGTATTGTCATGTGGTTGTAATAATTCAGAAACCCTCGCGTGGATGGAAAAAAAGGTATTTTGAAAGCTTCAAACATTTCCTACGCTTAATATAGCAATACATAGACTGGTCAGTGGTTGAGTGGGCATCGCGTTTGGGTCCCACCCGGGCGTCCCGTGTTCGATTCCTCGACTGGCTAAGTCCTCCATTACAACCCAAGCAACATTTTCGGCTTTCTGTGGTGGTAGTAGGAGATTTTCAGAAACATTGTTGGGTTATTCGTAACCCGGGAATGTTTGTCTTTTTTTAAAAAAAGAAAACTCACATACAACCAAGCAAGCATATCTGATTTTAATATATATAAATTTTATTTTATTTTACCTAATGGGAAAGCATCAATTTATCCAAAGCAATTTTTTTGTATTTTAAACTTTGTAGTGGAATTTAACAAGCAAAAAAACAACAACACGTGACCCGTGACAATTTACATTGCAATAAATAATTTTACCCATTACAAAATAAAAATCTTGCACACGTGGGAATAGATACATTCTTAATGACACAGGCCCAGGTAAACACGCTATGCACGGGTAAATACGTCAAAATCCCACGTCTGCAACAGCCAGACCCTTTGGAATAACAAGGTTCTATCTTACACAGAAATTTCATGCGATAATAGGCTCTACAAAAAGCTTCTTTAAACTTACGAATACCCACAGTAACAACACGAAAAAATACACTTTTCTACTGCAGCATTCATAAGCATAACGACGTTGCCCACCCTCCGATACAACGATTTCACACCACGGGAAATCAGTACTTGGGTAATGTTTACATATTTAATATCAACTTGGCGAGTTTTGTGGATCATGTAAAATATTTATTTCAACACCTATATTCCTAAACACATCTTGGATTTTTGAAAACCTCTGAAATCACCGTATTTTTCAGTTTCTGCTTCTTGTATTTTTAAGACTTATGTGCATTTTTAATCAAATGTAATTTTATTTTTATTTTCTTTCTTAATTAAGCTTCATTAAAGTCGTATTAAAATTGTACTACCAATCATTAACCTCTGGGCATTAAATAAATAAAAATATTAATTGTTTTCAATATAAAATTCAAATTTCTCCGTGTTCGGATTTCCTCTTAACCACTCCGGTCTATCGCCTTTGTGCAAGTTTTTTGTCTTAAACGAACTGTCAGATTTATAAATTTTATGTTATTTCCGCTTCGCAATTAAAGCTCTATAAATTAAATATCTCTGAACGTAGCTGAATACTAAAAACTGTTTTTGAAAGGTGATGAAATACGTCTTCAAATTGTGTTATTACAAATAAATATTACAATTCGTAAATATTAAAATTTAGGATGCAAACATAAAAGAAATGTAAAGATGACTCACGTGATGTTTTATGTGAAAACAGTACTAAAATCGCTGTTAACGTAATAAAAAACACTTATTTATTAGAAAAATGTATAATAAACGATTTTATCACCTCAATGTTTTACCATTTTACACAAAAATATTTAATAAAAATTCAACTAAGTCTAAGTGAAAACTGTTTCTACAAAATAAGTATTTCTTATCTATTTCTATGGACATCTTTGCATAGAGACGTGAAGCGTGGTTTATTATAGATATTCTCCTTTTTGTTTTAAGGTTGTCACTAGAACAAAAACGGAGATAAAACCATTCTGTGGGAACACACGCGTTAGCTTGAAAACAAGTATATTGTACTTGACTGCTATTGATATATTGTCTTGAAAACAAACTTAGGGGGTCGGAGTGGTTAAGGCGACTCTTCCCGGCCCAAAAAGAAGAAGATGGAGAGATATGTAATTACGAATGTTGGACAGAGGGCGCCAATATTTTCAATGACAAAATTGATGCGAAAATTGGGAAAATGCTTAATAAAACATGACTCGTTTAAAATAGAGCAAAAATCTCATGGAAGCTATCTTAAGTATCATTTAAAGAAACATTGTGAATTTTTTCACAAATATAACTTGTAAAATAATAGAAATAGACTTGTTAAATAATTTTCGGAGCAAACTTTGCGATTTTTTTTCTATTGAGGGGATTTCATATAATTTGCGTTTCGGCGTTGAACGTATCTAGATATTATCTTCAAAAATAACATAGGGTGAGTTGGGGTAAATCCGGATTTGGGGGAAGATCGAAAAACTCGATTTTCGCGGTATTGTGGCAATCTATAATATGCGCGAATACCTCTAGAGGAGCACTATTACATTACGCATCGCACCCCCTTCGGTCAGCTCTAGGAAGCTAAAGTGTTAGGTTGTGAAGCGCGTTTTTTAAACAGGTGAAATTTCGCAGAAAATTGTGAGATAATCGATCTTACCCCCATCATAAAAATCTACGGATCCAGGTAGGCTGTTGAATTGATTTCAAATTCATTGTGTATTATTTTTAGATATGCTAAATTGCAATTTTAGAATTAATGCTGGTCTTACCCCAAAAATTTCCGATATTACCCCACATTGAAAAATTATTTACAGGAAGTTTTGATTGGCAGTTTTTGGGTGTTTTACTGTGGATAACTGGATAAATAAAAATTTACTCACATAGTTAAGAGCAATAAAGGTAATTTAATAAAATTAAAAACTTTGCGGGAACACAATGAATTCTTCATTAAAAAATTTCAAAGTGGACCAATGATCAAAAAAGCACACAGTTTTACCCCAACTCACCTTATATTTTTTTAAGAGCTTAAAAACTTCAAATGTTTAAGGGAAATGTGCAAGAAACCGGTCGAAATTCGGATAGCGACGGCTTAAGCTTAACCCCCCACCCACTCCCCTCCCATTGGGGATGCGATAAGGAACTCCAGTGAAAAATATTATGGCTTTAAAAAAATATGTTCTTATAGACCAATATACGCTGATTCTGAATATATAAGTTTTATTACATAATATTTAACGTAGAGTTTTTAAAAAAATATTAAAAAGTCAATTTTAAAACGTGTCATTAAAACACCCTATTGCTGGATTTTGGCGGCGTGACGTCACCGCGCCGCGTCACCTGGGTCAAAGTTGTATAGAAATCAATAGAAATGAAGACGCAAGCCGTTCGGCATTCCGTGTTATTGGTTTATAGAGAATTGGACATATAATAGTTTTTGTTTTTATTGAAACATTATTTAAATAATAATAATAATAATAATAGCCTTAAATTAATAGACAGTAAATTATATAACATTATTTATAATAAACTTTTCACTTATCATGCATCGACTCCCTGTCTGTATGTCACTAGTTGACAAAGGCCTCCTCCAACTGTCGCCATTTCTCTCTATCATTAGCTGTTCTTGTCCATGTACCACCTGCCACGGCTTTGATGTCGTCAACCCACCGTCTAAATGGTCTACCTCGTTTTCTCTTCTTGTCACTTGTGAACCAATTCATGACTAATTTTGACCATTTTTCACTTCCTCTAATTGTGTGGCCTGACCACTTCCACTTTAGCTTTTTTATTGTTTTTATGGCATCTTTGGTTCTTGTTTGTTTCTTAATGGTTGCAATTTTTATTCTATCGGACAGTCTTTTCCCTATCATACTTCTTTCCATGGAGTTTTGACATGTTTCGAGCTTCTTTTTGTCAGTTTCTGTGAGTGCCCAAGTTTGGCAACCATAAGTAAGTACAGGAAGTATGCAGGTGTCAAAAAGTTTCCGTTTGATATATATATTTTTTATATTGAAACATTATTTAGGCCTAAATAATTCAGTATCAAAAATAAAGTATCTCTATTAGTTTATCTATATTATTTAAAGTATTCAAAAACTTTAACTGTACAAAAAACGATCGTATTGCCCAGTAATGTCTATGAAAACGCTCCAATGCTGAAATTCAAAATGGCGGGAGTCGAACAGCTGATTCCAGTTCCCTACAAGATTCATACTTCGGTTAGTCATGATGACGTCACACTAGATTCGGTGGTTTTCGGGGGATCTTGAAAAATTAAAACTTTGACATTTATTTTAACTATTAAAACTAACTATAAAAATAAAAATAAATATGCAGTTATTTAAGTTAGAAGGTCATTATTCATAAAATTATTTTTTTTTAAATTGACTGGAATTCTCTATTGTCCCACTGTCTCCGGGCAAATAGGACTCTTGTGACGTGATCGCATACAAAAATTACATTTAAAATGTTCCATCAATCGAGGCAGAAGTAAGCAGGGAAACTAATAATTCACATCAACATCAAACACTCCCACTTTGCGGTTTGACTCTTTTACGATTTTAACCAAACCACAAGAATTTTAATGTCTTCCCGAGACACACTATTATCAAATGCATACTTTTAGAAAATTATGGCCTCCGTGATTGCGTGGTTACGACCCTTGACTACGAGTCTGAAGATCGCGGGGTTAAATCCCGGCGTGCGCAAGTAAGTTTCATTTGATTAATTTGTGATATTTCGCAATTTATTCATTCAAAATAGTACAGCACATACATTGTGACTAACTAACCCGTCACACCGTTTCCGCGGAGGGGTAGGCAGAGAGGACGGACCGCCAAACAACTCACTCTTGGCACACACTCTTTGCCTCACTCACATTCATACACGTCTCATACATACTCTTCCATTATTCTGACTTTTGACATGGCCCGACTCAAGTATCTGATTCACTTGATCGTGCCATGTCTTCCTCGGGCGTCTCCGACTTCTTCTACCATTCACATTTGCGTCATATATTCTTCTTCGTAAATTCGCTCTACACATATATTGTATACACCACAATGAGGCGGGTATAGATACAGCCGTCTCGGGAACCATTTATTGGAAAACCAACACCCCTCCCATGGTGGTTCGCTACGTTTGGTGACTTATCGGGGGTGCCCGGAATCATAGAGTTAGGTTAATCCGGGTCTTGGCGGTGGATAATTAATTTTTATTTATTATATAGAACAATCAATCGAATTTAGTACCTAATATAGGAACCTATTTAAAATAAATACTTCAAAATATTCGATTTTGGTTAATGCCATAGGTGAGTACTTCAAATAAATTCATTAATTTAAAGAGTTTCGAAAATTGAATTTTGATTGAACACATGTCATTCATAAATTGACATTTTTGACAGTTTCGTAAGAGATTTTGAAAAAATTAAAAAACTTTTCAGAGTATTTTTTTTTTACATTAACTCCACACAGGAGGCCCTGAGGAAAAAATAATTTCCCTCAGGGCCTATGTCATCTTTGAGGATGCTGTGTGGAGGGTGTTTTTGAGGAGAGGAAGGAGTGAACATGGGTCTTGAAGAGACCCATATTGTAGGAGGGAGGAAACACAGAGGCCGGCAAATGGTTCCACAGCCGAGCTGTTGAACTCAAGAACGAGCCGTAGAAACGACCCGTTCTCATGTGACTAATGTCAACCGTGTACAAATGTTGAGCGCGCGTTTGGCGTGTTTCCCGACTATGCACCGGTGCCGAGGGGATCAATGACGCTAGTTCCTCGGAGCATCTTCCATTGTAATACCGTTACAAGGACAGCATTCCCACCTGGCGCCTGCGCTCTAAAGATTGCAATCCGTTAGTTAAATTAGGAGAATCTATCAAACGGACCGCCCGTTTCTGCACAGAGTCAAGGGTTTTTTTCAGGTATTTTGGGGCTCCAGACCAGAGGTGGCTGCCAAATTCAACCGTGGGACGCACTTGCGATTTGTACAGGGCTAGCAGTTGTGTACTATTGTCATGTGGTTGTAATAATCCAGAAACCTTTGCGAGAGTCATAAGTTTCAAACATTTCCTATGCTTAATATAGCAATACATACACAACTCATATCCCAAAGCATATTTTGATGTTTATATATATTGCATACTTAATACGTAAAACACAGACAATTTTAAATAATATTTGATTTATGATAGCAACGGAATAATGCTTTCCTTAGAATCTTAAAACTTAGTATTTTAACTGTCAAAAGAAACGAAGCTAGCCGTCCACAATGGAGTGCTGGTACCTACCCTTATGTATGGCAGTGAGGCATGGAACAGGCAGAGAAAGGATGAAAGTAGACTGAATGCTGTAGAAATGAGATCCCTGAGACGTGTGTGTGGTAAAACCATGTATGATCGTGTGAAAAATGTGGTCATCGTAAGCGTAATGAGTAAGATTAAGAAAGGGACGCTCAGATGGTTTGGGCATGTAGAGCGAATGAACGAGGAAGGGAGTGTAAGGAGAATATATGACGCAAATTGTGAATGGTAGACGAAGTCGGGGACGCTCGAGGAAGACATGGCATGACCAAGTGAATCAGATACTCAGTCGGGCCATGTCAAGAGTCAGAATAATAGAAGAGCATGTATGAGACGATGTATGAATGTGAACGAGGCAAGGAGTGTGTGCCAGGATCAAGTTGTTTGGCGGTCCGTCCTCTCTGCCTACCCCTGCGGGGAAACGGCGTGATGGTTAGTTGGTTAGTTTTTAAGTATTTCGAGATGTCTGACTTATCAATTGGACGATCGATACATTCCCCAATAATAGATATCGTAGAATTTGTCCATCAGTATGTTCAGAAATGATTAAAACCATATTGCTCCAAGTGTTATTCATCAACTGGTATGATGATGAAATTTCGCCTTCACCGAAACGAGGAAACATTTGTTAAATGTGATCGTCTTAACATTTAGAAGCTGCTGCGTTTCGCAACGCAGCCTCGCCCACCTCTTCAGGGCTAGAGAGAAGTCGTAACATCGCTGTGGAATTAGCGAATATCGATATCGGATAAATCTAGTTTTTTGAGATTTCTCTCTATGGAGTTGCCTGCTAAAATATTACATTTTTAATTAGCTTAGCGCAGACCCGTGAAAAATCACGGGATAGTCTGAAATCTTGAAAAATCAATAAAATTTTGATTATTAAAAAATATATAATATAGGTAGGTACCTAATAATCTTGACATAATCGGTTACAATTTGAAAACGACACTTAGATTCAAAGTAAATTTGAGTTCATTGAATCGCATTTTACGCAGGACACACAGACAACCGTAATAAGTATTTTGACAAAATTAGGTACTTAATAGCTTGGTTAATACTTCAATAACTCAGTTCCAATTTTGAAAATGACACTTAAATTCAAAGCAAATGCGAGTTCATTGAACCAGATATCTCGCAGGACGCACAGACCTTAGAAATTAGTATAGACTGTCAATTAAGAGTAGGAAATATTAAAAATGGAACAAAAATTTGTAAGTTGGCAACACCAATTATTAAACTCATATTATTTTAAAGCGCAATGACATTGACTATATAGAACACTGTAATTCACATTTTAAGAAACATTTTTTTTTTCTTAAAGAAAAAATTTAAATCTAAGAAGCTCTCTTATTAAGGTAACTACTTAATGACATACATTTTATTAAATGGTGTTTTACAAAGTGATTTGCTTTAATTTAATTTAACATTAATTTAAATTAAACAGTAGGTAGAAAGAAAGAATCACTAATGGTGAGTTTAGTTACACTGCTTTTAGATCTGAATGAGTTAAATATATTTAGATCTAAAATTACTTTAGTACTTAAGCTAGTATTAAATAAATGTGAGCAATTTCTAAACTGTGCATACTTTACTAGCTTTTTTTACACGCGGCTTCGCTCGCATGGTATTAGGGGTAAATTACTGTAGTGCTTGCACTTATCAATTATCCCCCCCCTCCCGCATTCCGTACATTCAGTTTTCAAACAGCTGGCGTGTCACCTAAATTTCATAACGCCAGAGCTCACCAGTAGTAAAAAAAAAGAATTATCTAATTTGGTTCAGTCCTTCGGAAGTTATGCGCGTACCAACATTTCGAAGATTCATTTTTATTTATATAGGTTACACAACTTTACATTTCCAGCATGAGATGTATTTTTAGTATTGCCATTTGAACGACAGTGGCGCCCTTCTATATTTTCTACTCTTATTTGACAAACTGTAATAATTAGTATAATTATTGATATAGGTAGGTTCTTAATCGTTCGACTGAAATCTTTATAGAATCAGTTCCAATTTTGAAAATGACACTTATTTTAAGCAAATTTGAGTTCATTGAATCAGATTTCACACGGGAGGCACAAACAATCAAAATTAATTTTTTTCATTTTATTTGGGAGGCGGGAATGGGTACCCCGGGAACCTTTATTGGATAACCAACACTTTTTCCATAGGTCACCCCAAGTGCTTCGCTACGTTTGGTGATTTAGCAGGGGTTTCCGGGTTCATGGGGTGAGGTTTGTCTAGGTCTTAGAGGCGGATAACTAGGACACACTCAACCCCAGATTCCTACCCAACCCTTAAACCCTTTTCCTTCCCAGAATTCTCCTCTCCTTCCTTTCCTTAAAAAACCCTCCACACAGCATCCCCAAAGATGACATAGGCTTTGAGGGAAATTATTTTCCTCAGGGCCTCCTGTGCGGAGTTCATGTAAAAAAGAAGTTCCAATTTTGAAAATGACACTTAAATTCAAAGCAAACTTGAGTCCATTGAACCAGATTTTACACAGGACGAACAAACAATCGAAATTAAGTATGTTTGGTGATTTAAAAATATCATTTCTGATAATGTCCTGGGTACTTCGACCAACTTGGTCGAAGGCTGGATACCATGAGTATCAATTTTATTGTGCCAATGACCAATCTAGTAATTTGTATATCTTCGGAATCGTACATTAACTCGACTTTTCCGAAAGGTCGATCAACAGTAGACAGGTGGGCAGGTTGGCAGGTTGAGATGTCTCACCGGACTACAATGACCTCCATGTAGAAACACCGGTCCGCTCTAACTGAACCTTGGTTCCTCGTAACAAAAAAATTAAGGTTTTACGTCTTTTAAAGAGCCATTAATCAGCGGCCGAGAATTTAAATTTCGTCGAACGATGATCTTGCGATCGTACCCTTGCAAATGTACAGGGCGGTTCCGATGAGAAAGATTAATTATTCTACATACCAGCATTTTAACGTAATAACTCAATATAGATTTCATTTTATTAAAAATTTGCTTTGATAAATACCTACAATCAAAAATGCTTAAACCCGTGATGATAAAATTATTAAAATTATGTACTTTTTATAATTATTTTTTGATCATAAGTATTTATAATTTTTCAATAATGTCTAAGCAAATTAAGAATGCAATTTTTTTTAAGTTTTAGTTTGAAAACCGTAAATAAATAGACAAACTGAAGTATTTTCGTCTCAAAACAAGGGCGCGGATCTTTTTTTAATGATTTTATTTGAATTTAAATTAAAATTCTGAAAAGTAGCTTTCCCAAATAATTTATTGATTTATTTTACTGCATGATTATATGTTTTGAAATGTTTGTTGTATAATAATACGAAATTTTGTTTGAAAATTTAACGAATTTGCCAACAACCTACGGTAAAACCTTATTCTACTAAAAATAAACGTATTTTCTCAAATTTAAAAAAAAAGCTTTACTAGATAAAAGGACAGTCCTTCGAAATCAATTTATAATTTTTTTGTGGAAAGGAGTCAATAAGTCTAAAATTTGATTAAAAAATGACATATTTCCGGTTTTGTCTGGTTATTCCCTCTTAAAGACGCGCTTAACGAATTTCTTAAAATTTAACAAATTACCTTGATCACTTTAAGTTTTTAAGTTCTTAAAAAATATTTATATTATATTTTTACTAGCTGGTACCCAGCATGCGTTGCTATGCCATTTAATAAAGAAATTGTTTCTCCCTGCGTGTCCTTTCCCATTCTTCCGTTGCCCTTCCGCCTCCCTTCCCTTTCCCCACTCCATTCCCTTCCTTCCGCGAACCCCCTACCCGAGTAAATGAAATACCAAAATATTGCACACAAAAAAAAATATAAATATTATTTTTTAAATAAAAACACACACATTTTATAAGACAATTGTACCATTAACTCACTTTTTTGACGTTTCATCTAAAAATAATTAATTAAAAATTTTCAACGTTTCATAATTTATTTATTTTTTCAAATTGGGGTCGAAAACTTTGGAATCATAAAGGTGAACATTTAAATTATTTTATTGTTAACTTTTAGATTTAAATGTAAAGCGTGGTATCTTCTCTTTCTTTCACCGTTTATATCATATTTTTAACCATGATAGTAAGGGAGATACAACGATTTCTATGAAACCTGTATGAATTGTTCCGAAAAAGAACACAAAATTATAGCACATTCAACATGACTATATTATTTATGTTCAAAATTGTAAATGGTAGAATAGAGAGTCCTGATTAAACTAAGCTCATTGAATTTCATACACCCACGAGAGCCAGCCAATCGTTATAAAATCCTGTTTAAATGCAACAATGGGAGGACCGAGTATACGAAACACTCGCTTGTACCTAGATTACGTGAAGTTATAGATATGCAGATGTGGCAGATCTATTTAACTGCACGGAAGGTAGGTACAAGAGGGCTATTCTATCAAATCTTTTCAATCAATATTAATTTTATTTGTACTATAGATTTTTGTATGTAATTGTATATCTGGTGTATTTTCTCATTCAAACGCCACAATTATCAGTACTTTTTTTACTATGTATTTCTAATATTTTTTCTATGATTTTGTGACAAATGTGCTTATGGTATATCTATACCGTCGATGTTAAATAAATTGCAACTATAATATAACTTGTAACTACTATAACGACAAATTTGCAAATATAGACACACGTGCTGACTTATTTACTTTTTTTTTTTTTTTTACATTAACTCCACACAGGGGGCCTTGAGGAAAATAATTTCCCTCAGGGCCTATGTCATCTGGGATGCTGTGTGGAGGGTCTTTTTGAGGAGAGGAAGGAATGAACATTGGCCTCGAAGAGACCCATGTTGTAGGAGGGAGGAAACACAGATGCCGGCAAATCGTTCCATAGCCGAGCTGTTGAACTCAAGAACGAGTCGAAAAAACGACCCGTTCTCATGTGACAAATGTCAACCGTGTACATATGTTGGGCGCGCGTTTGGCATGTCTCCCGACTATGCACCGGTGCCGAAGGGATTAATGACGCTAGTTCCTCAGAGCATCTTCCATTGAAATACCGGTAAAACATGGATAGCATTCCCACCCGACGCCTGTGCTCTTAAGATTGCAATCCGTTCGTTAAGATCTGGGAGAATCTATCAAACGGACCGCCCGTGTCTGCACAGAGTCGAGAGTATTTTTCAAGTATTTTGGAGCTCCAGACCAGAGGTGGCTGCCAAATTCAACCGTGGGGCGCACTTGCGATTTGTACAGGGTAAGCAGTTGTGTACTATTAAAGTATCTGCGGGCCCTGTACAGTACGCCCAGTTTTTGAGAAGCTAACTTTACTCTGGCTTCGATGGAGCCCCCGTACCTGAGCTGGTCACTTATAGTTACACCAAGCATATCAATGGAAGGTCTGTTCGGAAGATTGCTTCCGTTGAAGGAGACTAGATTTTCATTTCGATCCCTTTTAGACGTAATCAGACATGATTGGGTCTTTGAAACATTGAATTCGACGAGGTTATTCTTACCCCAAGAGAAAACACTCTCGAGGGTACTGCTAGTTACTGTCGCTACAGAACTACAATGTATAACATTCTAGGTGCGAATAACACATATTCATGAATATTAATTAATTGTATCTAATATTTTTATATTACTTGCGTGGCAACTTTCCCTTATCCCTCTCCTCCCCTTACCCTTTCCAAACCAAATACCTATTGTTTTAGTTATAATCACACTTATGTTATTGTTGTGTATTGGTTAATCATTTGTTGAATTCAGATTTGTACTATTATTATTATCTTTTTTAATTGCTGCTTAGTTCTGTTTTTTTTCTTAATTTTTCTTAAATATTCTAGTTTACATTTAGTAAGTCTTGTTTCTAAATACCTATCTGTGAACATTAATAATTGGTCTGTTTTTTTATCATCCTCTCATGTTTATTATATTACTAAGACTGTTTATGTTCCTTAAATAAATAAATAAATGAATAATCAGACACTCTGCTTTTTCCCTACAAAAAAGTTCGCAAAATACACACTTCAGTGAAAAATAATATGACTTAAAAAAATATGTTCACATAGACCAGTGATTCCCTAAGTGGTCCAGGTGGACCCCCAGGGGTCCACGGGAGACTCGACGGGGGTCCACGTAGATGTGATAAAAAAATGGGGGTCCACAAGTTGTAAGCGGGGGTCCACGAAAATTTATCTGCAGGCTTATTCTCTAAATTTTGTGGGATCGTTATCGAGATAACGGACCTGATCTCCTGTCAGATTTGTGTGATTTTTACATGTTTACTGAAACATATTTTAGTTTAGATCGTTTTAAACATGAATATCTTGCAAGAATGCATGATTATTTAATCATTCAGGGGATCACGTCCGTTATGTCGATAATGATCCCACGAAAGATAGAGAATAAGCCTGCTGGTTTCAACCAGTAAAATTTTGAAAGTGGTCCACGATGGTGACCGGCCAACTCGGAATGAAACCAACTCAGAACCATCTCAGATAAGTCATTTAGAGTGATAAAAAAATATAAATAAAAAATTGGTTAAATAGGTTAAGTTAGGTTAGGGTTATCGGCTAATTTAAAATTATTGTTTTATCACTATAAATGACTTATCTGAGATGGTTCTGAGTTGGTTTCATTCCGAGTTGGCATGGAACCGTCCACGATATAGGTATAGACCAATAAACGCTGATTCTGAATATGTAAGTTTTATAAAATAATATTAAACGTAGAGTTTTAAAAAATATTATTAAAAGGTCCATTTTAAAACGTGTCATTAAAACACACTGTCAAGTTGGTATTATTGGATTTTTAGTGCTGACGTCACTGCTCTCCATAATCCTTAGAACACTTACTGTTCTTCAGCTCGGAACTCCGAACTCTGAACTTGAAAATGGCGGACGTCGAACAGCCGATTCGGCGCTATATCTTTTCAGTTGCCTATATATAATATTAATAATGCAGATCGTGGAACATTAATAAACTGTTTATCAGGTGCGGTCACAGATGTATTATTGCATTTGGTACAATACAATAACAGAAGCTACGAGATGTTGACATTTTACCTAATGTTTTTCTATATTAAAAGCAACAATCTTGAATAAAAAGCGCCTCGACTTCTGACACTTCCATTGATTTTCCATACAAAATGACAAAACCTGTTGAAAATAACTAACATTTTCGGCCATGATGACGTCACATGATTCACACTAGATACGGTGGTTTTCGGGGATCTTGAAAAATTAAATTTTTGACATTTATTTAAACTATTAAAACTAACCATAAAAATAAAAATGCAGTTATTTAAGTTAGAAGGTCATTATTCATTTAAAAAATTGGACTGCAGTTCCTTATTAGTGTTCCCATGAACTGGCAACCCTGATTCTGATACAAATATTGTTTTAATTAATACATTAATAAACAGCCACCTCTGGTCTGGAGCTCCAAAATACTTGAAAAATACTCTCGACTCTGTGCAGACACGGGCGGTCCGTTTGATAGATTCTCCCATCTTAACGAACGGATTGCAATCTTAAGAGCACAGGCGTCGGGTGGGAATGCTATCCATGTTTTACCGGTATTTCAATGGAAGATGCTCTGAGGAACTAGCGTCATTAATCCCTTCGGCACCGGTGCATAGTCGGGTTGACATTTGTCATATGAGAATGGGTCGTTTTTGAGTTCAACAGCTCGGCTATGGAACGATTTTCCGGCATCCGTGTTTCCTCCCTCCTACAACATGGGTCTCTTCAAGACCAATGTTCATTCCTTCCTCTCCTCAAAAAGACCCTCCACACAGCATCCCAGATGACATAGGCCCTAAGGGAAATTATTTTCCTCAGGGCCTCCTGTGTGGAGTTAATGTAAAAAAAAAAAAAAATTCAACTTCACAAAATCTTCAATTATAATATCCCGTGATTTTACACGTGATTTCGACACGGAGATTAAAATATAAGAAGTGACGGTCATTCTTACTATTAGTTCTTCTCCAATGATAAAAAATCGGCCTTTAGAAAATTAGAGAATAATTTGATTATACAATGATGATTGCATACAATATCGGCTGGTATAAATGTGTGATCAAACACATACATGATTATCATTGGATAGATACAGAGAGGCCGTAAGTCAGGAATAGATTAAATTTATCATTGGATAATTATTAACAAATCACAAGGAAACGTTAAATAGAAAAGGCACCCAAAAAAATCAGAGTGTGCAATTCAGGCGAAATTTTGGGAGAATTTTTTTATTTTTTTTTTTAAGTTAACTCCACACAGGAGGCCCTGAGGAAAATAATTCCAATCAGGGCCTATGTCATCTTTGAATATGCTGTGTGGAGGGGGTTTTTGAGGAGAGGAAGGGGTAAACTTGGGTCTTGAAGAGACCCATGTTGTAGGTGGGAGGAAACACAGAGGCCGGCAAATCGTTCCACAGCCGAGCTGTTGAACTCAAGAACGAGTCGTAGAAACGACCCGTTTTTATGTACCTAATGTCAACCGTGTACAAATGTCGGGCGCGTATTTGGCGTGTTTCCCGGACATGCACCGGTGTCGTGAGCATCTTCCATTGTAATACCGGTAGAACAGGGACAACATTCCCACTTGACGCCTGCGCTCGAAAGATTGCAATCCGTTTTTTTTAAGTTGGGAGAATCTATCAAACGAACCACCCGTTTTTGCACAGAATCGAAGGTTTTTGTTAGGTATTTTGGTGCTCCAGACCAGAGGTGCCTGCCAAATTCAAACGTGGGGCGCCCCCTTTTTTTGGTATCGCATTTTTCTTGGTAATGTACCAATAAAGAATCTGCTTTTTTTTTCTTTCAAATGACTAGAAGGGTATGTGTGGTCGGTCTTGCTGTATGGATGTGAGACATGAACTTTGAAAGTAAATACGACGGGCTTTTGAAATGTGGCTCCACCGGAGAATGCTCAAAGTCCCACGTACCGACATGATTACAAACACAGAAATTTTCAGGGGACAGAGAACTGCTCACATTAGTAAAAGTCAGGAAAATTTCATATCTGGGTCACATACTTCGAGGGGAGAAATATCACTTGCTCCAATTAATATTAAAAGGCAAGATAGAGGGTCGCCGAGGGCCTGGTAGGAGAGGTATCAGATATGGAGGAGCTATTTCGGGCAGCGAAAGTTAGAGATACATTTACCAGAGTGATCGCTATCGTCGGGGGGGACCTGATAGGGCACACGAAGCAGAAGAAGTGCAATTCGCATGCGGTAGAAGTGAAACCTTCAGAAAACTAAAGTAGGCAAGAGTGAGGAGACTACGAAGCACCGCACAAAGAGGAGTTCGATTATGCTATCTCATTCTCTCGCATACTAAATCCTGTGTATGTGATTGTCTCTTTTTAATGTCGCTATTTTCGTTTCATCAGTTTCAAATGAGTTTCAAACGGTGTTAAAGAAGTTTTCACTACAAAAACATCAGAGTGTGCAATTCACACGCAGTAGAAGTAAAACCTTCAGAAAACATAAGTATACATGAGTGGGGAGGCTACTAAGCACCGCACAAACAAGAGACCGATTATGTTATCTCATTCTCTAGCAGATTAAATCCTACAGATATGGTTACGTCTCTTTTAGTGTCACTATTTTTCGTTTCATCGCGTTTAAAATCACAACGGTGCTAAAGAAGTTTTCCCTAAAAAATATCAGATCAAATCACACGCGGTAGAAGTGAAACCATAAGAAAACTAAAGTAGACAAGAGTGGGGAGACACTACGAAGCACCGTACTGATTTGTCTTTTTTGACTTTCGTTCTGGCGTACAGAGCTCCGGGCCAAAGAGGACCCTTCCTCTTTCATCATGAGATTAAAAAATGATTGTTGGAAAAATAGAACACACGCGGTAGAAGCGAAACTTCACCAAAACAATCTCAACCAATAGGAACCTTGAAAAGTGATATCATAATCAAAGCGGCCAATGAGCGCAGTTTGACGCTTCGTAGGTACTGTAACGCGTCATTTCCGATTCATATCTCAACCAATAGCAGCCTTGAAAAGTGGTATCATAATCAAAGCGGCCAATGAGCGCAGTTTGACGCTTCGTAGGTACTGTTTCACCCTAATTTCAAATCACAACGGACTAAAGAAGTTTCACTTAAATAAAAACAAGTGTACAGTTCACACGCGGTAGAAATGAAACCTTCATAAAACTAAAGTAAACGAGAATGGGGAGGCTAAGAAGCACCGCACAAAGAGGAGAGCTCTAGCAGGCTGAATCCTGCGATGTTTGTGTTTGTCTTTTTTCAGGGTAAATTTTTCGTTTCATGAAGTTACAATCACAACGGTGCTAAAGAAGTTTTCACTTCAAAAAAACTCGGCTGGACCAGACTCCCCCGGTAAACATTCCCGCCTCCCAATTTGGGAGGCGGGAATAGGTACCGCCGCCCCGGGAACCTTTATTGGATAACCAACATCCCTGCCATACGTCACCCCAAGTGGTTCGCTACGTTTGGTGATTTAGCAGGGGTGCCCGGGTTCATGGGGTGAGGTTTGTCTAGTTCTTGGAGGCGGATGACCAGGACACACTGAACCCCAGACTCCTACCCACCTTTTAAACCCTTTTCCTTCCCAGAACTCTCCTCCCCTTTCTTTCCTTAAAAAAAACCCTCCACACAGCATCCCCAAAGATGACATCGGCCCTGCGGGAAATTATTTTCCTCAGGGCCTCCTGTGTGGAGCACATATAAAAAATAAAAAAACAAAACCAATTAATATATGCGAAAATTCTCGTTTACAGCAGTCTTATTAGAACGGATGATATTGTAGAAAGGTGATTTGGGCAGAAGCGTTAGAGATAGGCCTTTCAAACACGATGATATTATAAACACATATATTGAATCAACCAAGGTGACTCTGTGATGGTAATTATCGACAAGGCCGACCCGTTTGTCGATGGTTTGATGCCTAAAATGTCACGGGTCAAGATTAGACGGTAAAGATGTTATAATTAGATGTATTTATCAATTCGTTTTTGGAAAGTGTTTTGAAATAATTGCTGTTTTTTTTAATATCAACTCCACACAGGAGAACCCGAGGAAAACAATTTCAGGGTCTATATCATTTTCAGGGATGCTGCGTGGAGGGTCTTTTTAAGGCCCAGCGTCCCGCATATTTACCGATTTACTACACATTTTTCTTAAATACTGTAAGTTTTAAGGTTCTATGCCAACTGAGAATAAAGTCAACTCAACACCTCCTTGAAAAGTCTTTAAAAGCTGTGAAAAATTTAATTTTAAATTAGCCGATAACCCTAACCTAACGTAACCTATTTAACCAATTTTTATATACTTATTTTAATCACTCTAAATTACTTATCTGAGATGATTCTGAATTGGTTTCATTCCGAGTTGTGCGGTCACACCGGGTGGGACATGTGCACCGAATGCCAAGCACACGAGTACCGAAGAAGGTTCTAACAGGACACCCGGGAGGTAAACGTAAAGGCTGAGATGGGAGGATGATGTCAGGAAGGGTGCAAGAGGACTACTCCATGTTGCAGATTGGAAGACGACGGCTGGGGACAGAGGACGTGGAAGCTCATCTTGAAGAAGGCCAAGGTTAGAAACGGGCTGTAGCACCATTGAAGAAGAAAATGTCATCTTTGGGGACGCAGCGTGAAGAATCTTTTTAAGTAAAGAAAAAAGAGGAAGTTCTTTTTTTTACAATAACTCCACACAGGAAGCCCTGAAGAAAATAATTTCCCTCAGGGTCTATGTCATCTGGGATGCCGTGTGGAGGGTCTTTTTGGGGAGAGGAAGGAATGAACATTGGTCTGTAGGAGGGAGGAAACGCAGAGGCCGGCAAATCGTTCCATAGCCGAGCTGTTGAACTCAAGAACGAGTCGAAAGAACGACCCGTTATCATGTGACAAATGTCAACCTTGTACATATGTTGTGCGCGCGTATGGCGTGTCTCCCGACTATGCACCGGTGCCGAAGGGATCAATGACGCTAGTTCCTCGGAGCATCTTCCATTGAAATACCGGCAGAACAGGGATAGCATTCCCACACGACGCCTGCGCTCTAAAGATTGCAATCCGTTCGTTATGGTGGGAGAATTTATCAAACGGACTTCTGCACGTAGTCGAGGGTATTTTTCAAGTATTTTGGAGCTCCAGACCGGCGGTGGCTACCAAATTCAACCGTGGGGCGTACTTGGGATTTGTACAGGGTTAGCAGTTGTGAACTTTTAAATTATCTGCGGGCCCTGTACAGTACGCCCAGTTTTTGAGAGGCTAACTTTACTCTGGCTTCGATAGAGCTGGAGTTCTGGGAATGAAATGGTGTTAGGGGGTGGGTAAGAATCTACGGGTTCAGTGTGGCGAAGTCAACCTCACCCAATGAACCCGGGCACCTATGCAAAGTCACCAAACGTAGCAAACCACTTCGGGTGACTTATGACAGAGGTGTTGGTTATCAAATAAATGACGACGGTATTCCCGTCTCCCAAATTGAAACTATTGTGTGTGTGTTTTTTTTTTTACGTTAGCACCACACAAGAGTACACAATGTCATATTTGGGGATTATCCTACCTAGGACAGAGAAGGCTCACACAAAATTTCAAGTAACTTGGTTTTGTAGAACTTGAGATATCGTGTCAACCGTCTCGAAAAAAGGAGTTTTGAGAAAAATGCGTTTAAAATTTTGTTCTATTTAGATTTTGGTTAAATTCCGACTAAACCGCGAAATTAAAATGATTATAACTTTTAAAATAATGCGAATTTCAAAAAATCCTTTTAAAGAGATATTTTTGAATATTTTAAGTATGGAAATATAAAGAAAAAAAATTCTAGACTAGAATACCCGCTAATTAAATGAATATTTACCAACAGTTTGTATTCGGTGTATGTTTGCATTGTAGAATTGAGTTGAATTTAATTTTTATTTATAAATCTAATAATATTCGGGAATGCATGAGGGGAAGGGCACATGGAAGGGGAAGGGGACAGAACGAATTGGAAAAGACACGCAGGGAGAAACAATTTCTTTATTAGTGGCATAACAACGCATGCGGGGAACTCGCTGGTCTTGATAATAAAAACTACGCCGATCGCAATCGAAAGTTTGCATTAAGAAAGTTATGTCAACGAAAGGTCAAGAACGAAACCTGCGAAAAAAACGGGTGTTTTAAAATAATTGTATAACTGGATTTTGCAATACCTGTTTGTGTGATACTCTTTTATGCACGACTACCAGTTACTGACCGGTTTCACCAAAGTTTCGAAACTTTCTGACTCTGGTTTACTCATAAATGCAAAAAAAAACTAAATTGTTACATATAAGATCACCCAATGCCAAGGCAAATATTATTACACCTGAAATAAAAACACATATTTCAGATTGCTTACACGTCGGTATCTCTGCTTTGTGTACATGTGAAAATGTTGAACTAGTCAAAGAATACGTTTATTTAGGTGTAATTATTGATTGCTTTTTCAAATGGGATTTACAAATAAATAAAGTCTGTGAACGACTCAGATCTGTTGTTAGCAGATTATATAAATTAAAATTTTATGTTCCAATTTGCACACTTCGAATAATTTATTTATCATTAGCTGAATCTATTATAAGATATGGAATTACAGCTTGGGAACTTTCCTGTAAAACAAATGTAAAACGTGTTCAATCAGTTCAAAATTCATTAGTTAAATTATTAGCTCATAAAAGTTTATATGAACAAAGGCATAATGTTCCGTACTTTTACCAAAATCTCAAAATTCTCTCAGTAAGAACAATTCTGTAGTATAAAATTATATTTCAGCATATGAATAGCCCCATATCCATAAATAAACTGGACCACACTTACAATACTCGTTTTACGTTAAATGAAGGACTAATTGTACCTAAGTATTTAAACAAATATGGACAAAGAACGCTGGACTATATGATACCTAATTGCTTAAATATGTTACCTGCCGAAATTAAAAAATGTACAAATGGTAAAACTAATATTATGTTGAGAAATTGGCTTGCCGAAAGAAATAATTTGTATTAGACTAACACAAAAATTGTAAAATAAGTTTATATATATCTCCAAAGTAAAAGTACCCATCGACAAACTGCTAAAAAGTAGTTTATTGGGACTTTTCTTTTTTCTGTATAATATTTTATGTCATATTGTATTACTTTGTATTTATAATAAATAAATTAAACCTTGAAAAAAAAAAACCCTTACATTTATATAAGTTTGAATTAATAAAAATTTATTAGTGTTTTTTTTATTATTATTTTATAACATATTTCTCTTGAACATTTCTCAATTTGGGAGAGAGGTATGGGTACCGCCGCCCCGGGAACCATTTATTGGATAACCAACTTATTGGTCAACCCAAGTGGTTCGTTACGTTTGGTGACTTAGCAAAGGTGCCCGGGTTCATGGGGTAAAGTTTGTCCGGGTCTCGGCGGCGGATGCATCTGCCCACCAGCTACATGGCAGGCCGAATCGAGAGACAATGATTGAGGGAGTCCATTTAACTTCTCCAGCCGTAAAATCGGAAAATCACCTTGCACCGCAGTGGAAGAGATGGATTCATACTTTTTCACTCCTGGACCTAGAGGTTCCTGTACCCTTTTCCTTCGCAGCACTTCCTTTCCTAAAAAAGACCCTCCACCCAGCATCCCCAAAGATGACATAGGCCCTGAGGAGAATTATTTTCCTCAGGGCCTCCTGTCTGGAGCCAATGTAAAAAATTACAAGTGTGCAGTTCACACACGGTAGAGGTGAAACCTTTCCCACACGATCTCAACCAATAGAATATGAATATGTTAAATATTCCAACTTAAGAAAACAGACGAAAAATTAACGACCTAACCTTTTTATTAAAATTATTAAATTCTAAATTCAACTGTTGTGAACTCCTGCAATTGATAAATCTACACGTACCTACACGATCTACTAGACAAATATTAACATTTCATATACACACATCTCATTCCAACTATAGTTTGCATTCTCCAATACAGCGTTTACATAGCCTTGGTAACCAATGTTTAAACAATATGGATGTATTTGATAATAAATTAAATTTATCAAACTTTAAACGACGTACGTGCCAACTATTTATTCCTACTTCTTAAACCATCTTTATCTCTATTTTTACTTACCATATATTCTATGTTACCTGCTTTGTGTCAACTCTTATATTTGGTGTTATCTATATTTTCTTTCTTATATTTTATGTTATCTTTAGTTTGTTTCTTATATTTTATGTTATTTCCTATATTTTATCAAAAACGTACTGAAATATATGTAAAAGCCCTATGGGCGTTTAAATAAATAAATAAATAGGAGCCTCAAAAGTGCATTTTATTCTGTTATTAAACATGTTATAGCTATTTAAAAAATTCTCAGTATACCTTTGATTGCAACTGAAGCACTGGTGGAGAGATTTTCGCTCTATTTTAAACGAGTCATGTTTTATTAAATACTAGCTTTTCCCTGCGGCTTCGCTCGCATGGTATTATGGAAATTACTGTAGCTTTTGAACTTATCAATTATCCCCCCTCCTCCCCACCCCCACCACCTCCAGCATTCCATACATTCATTCCCTTACATTCAGTTTTCAAACATCTCGCCTACCACCTAAATTTCATTAAGCTATAGCTCAAAGAAAAAAATTGTTATCCAATTTTGTTCATTCGTTCGGAATTTATGCGCTTACAAACATTTCGGATGTTTATTTTTAATTAAATATTTGGAAGTTTGTTAATATAATAAAAAATTACATTATTTATTATTCAGTCTTTGTACCTAATCGTTACGAATTATATTTTTAATGTAGGAACTCTATCTGACATTTGTTCCAAAACAGAAGCTTGTCCAAAAAAAAACAAAACATATTCTAATATTTGAATTTCCTGGAGCAGTAGCTGACCAGGGAGCTGAATACCTATCAGCTTAGAGCCCACAAATATATCAACATGGTTTCCATGGAAACGATTTTTTTCTGACGTTAGCAAAAACTCGCTTTTGTTAGCGACAGAAAACGTATAACAAATAAAATATATTAATATTTATAATTTCATAACGCCAGAGCTTACCATCATATACAGTCTATAGTCCTCGCATATAATGTAGCTTTCTATTGGTGAAAGAATTTTAAAAATCTTTTTATTGGTTAATGTGTGAAAGCGTAACAAACAATTCGAGCAGTTTCGCATTTATAATATTAGTATGGATTTTCACTATTTTCGATTAATTATAATCGTTTTTTAATATTAGCTCGCTTTCTCTAACATTTGTATTTACGCATCTCCCTTTCTTCTTCCTATTGAACGCTAACCCCTACACACAGCATTTCGGATGACATTGCACTGGGGGAAGTTATTTTCCTCAGGGCCTCCTGTACGGACTTAATGTTAAAAAAAAAAAAAAAAAAAACTACCAGGCGCTAAGAGGAACGTTCGGCCCTTTTCATACAAACCTTAATTTTGGATTTGAAGTCAAAATATCCCACCAAACTGAAAAATTATTTTTGTAATCAAAATGTGTAGCCTTGAACGGTTGTGGGATTCTTTATTTATTTTTGCTTTCAATCCATACTAATATTATAAATGCGAAACTGCTAGAGTTCGTTTATGACGCTTTCACGCATTAACCAATAAAAAGACTTTTAAAATTCATTCACCAATAGAAAGCTAAATTATATGCGAAGACTACAGTCTGTATATGATGGCAAGCTCTGGCGTTATGAAATTCTGAATATTAATATATTATATTTGTTATACGTTTTCTGTCGCTAACAAAATTGAGTTATTTCTAACGTCAGAAAAATATCGTTACCATGGAAACTATGTTGATATATTTGTGGGCTCTGAGCTGGTAGGTACTCAGCCCCCTGGTCAGCTGTACTGCTCCAGAGAATTCAAATATTAGAATATGTTTTGTTTTTTTTGGACAAGTTGGAATAAATGTCAGATAAGAGTTCCTACATTAAAAATATAATTCGTAACGATTATAAAGACTGAATAATAAATAGTGTAATTTTTTTATTATATTGACAAACTTCCAAATATTTAATTAAAAACAAACATCCGAAATTTTTGTAAGCGCATAAATTCCGAACGAATAACAAAATTGGATAATTTTTTTTTTCTTTGAGCTCTAGCTTTATGAAATTTAGGTGGCAGCCGAGATGTTTGAAAACTGAATGTAAGGGAAGGAATGTATGGAATGCGGGAGGGGGTGGGGGTGGGGAGGAGGGGGGATAATTGATAAGTTCATAGTAATAGGGGGGATAATTGGATAATTGATAAGTTCAACAAGTACACGAACATTATACAAGACAACACAATAAATTGTACACAAATACAGTCAAGACTGAAAGTGGCAAGAGAAGTATTGGCCACGAGGGAGTTCACATTTATAATCTCCTTCCAGATAATCTAAAAACGGAAGAGAATATAAAAACCTTTAAAAAAAAACTATTTAAACTTAAGATTTTGGAACAAAATTAAAAACTACTACATAATATGCTCTGTATTTAAGTTAAGAAAGCGAAATATTATATTTCTTTTAACTTAATAAATAAAATTTTAAAAAAAAAACCGCTATAGTAATTTCCCGTAATACCATGCTAGCGAAGCCGCGGGGAAAAGCTAGTTATAAAATAAAGGCTATTAAAGATTTAAATGTTTCATGATTTTAGAGGCAACATGGGCAATTAATGTGAGTAAATGAAAATCTTTTAAAAAATAACTTGAGTAAATTTATTTTTAAAAATGATGAAGAATAAAATAAAGTTATCTTAAGGCGACGCTTCCCAGCTCAAAAAGAAGAATATGGATAGATATGTAATTAAGAATGTTGGACAGAGCGCGCTAATATTTTCAATGATAAAATTGAAGCGAAAATTGTGAAAATGCTTAATAAAACATGACTCGTTTAAAATAGAGCAAAAATCTCGTGGGGGTTGTCTAAAACAACGTTCAAAGGAACACTGTGAATTTTTTCATAAAAAGTATGCTCCGAAAATAAAAATTTTCGGAGCATACTTTGCGATTTTTTTCTATCGATGGTATTTCATATAATTTGCGTTTCGGCGTGGAACGTATATTATCTTAAAAAATAACGTATATTAAGAGCTAAAAACTTCAAATGTGGGAGATATGTAAGAAATCGGTAGAAATTAGAATAGCGGCGGCTTAATACCGTGAGGTATATTTTTAGTATTGCCATTTGAACGACAGTGGCGCCCTCCTATGTTTTCTGTACATATATATTTGGATTCGCAAAAATGTCACCCATCTATTGTGAGTTCAGAACAGATGGCCGGATTATATAATGTCTTTAGTTGGGCGATGAGCGAACTTTGACATTCAGGACGATAACCCTTCAGCCACCAAATTACAAGAAATCATTTAAATCTATATAATTTTATAACAGCGCGTACCCGAAGGATTTTAAACAGCGTTTCCTGAGCATTTTTACAGTAAAAACACGTTAATGTCAATTTGCTGTCGGACAATATTTAAAAAAATTAAAAACATAAAATATTTGAGAGTCAATTTAATGTACTGCGTGTTCCACACGCTCTTCTGTCCAGTTCAAAGTAGACCAATGCAAAACATACTGTAAACCAAATTCTAGCAAAATATATTACAATAATTTATTACTCCAACAATTTCATTTTACAACCCTGGAAAAAAGAAAACAATTTGCTGACTTAATATGTTTATACAAAATTATTCATGATTAGCTTCGAACCACTCATTGTCTGAGCAATATTCAAATAAAAGTTCCTAATAGACGCAATTTAAGGAGTCATAATACATTCCATCTTGAATTATTTAATTACAATATTGCTACTTTAATCCACTGTCTCGAATCTGTCGTCTATATAATACCATCGAATGTGACCATGTAGATATTTATGCAAACAGTCTCACATATTTCAAAAGGCAAATTAACAATCTTCTACCATGATATATCATGGAGAACAATTATGTGACTGTTCTATTATCATTTTATTTTTTTTATCTTTCTTTTCTTTCTCTGCATTTATGTTTTATATTGACATTACTGTGTTTTATATTTCCTTTTGTACCTAGTAACAAGTAAAAACTGATGACGCATGCTGAGAACATTTATAATAAGAAACTCCAGTGAAAAATTTTATGGTTTTAAAAAAATATGTTCATATAGACCAATATACGCTGATTCTGAATATATAAGTTTTATTACATAATATTTAACGTAGAGTTTTTAAAAAAATATTAAAAAGTCCATTTTAAAACGTGTCATTAAAACACCCTATTGCTGGATTTTGGCGGCGTGACGTCACCGCGCCGCGTCACCTGGGTCAAAGTTGTATAGAAATCAATAGAAATGTAAGACGCAAGCAGTTCGGCATTCCGTTTTATTGGTTTATAGAGAATTGGACATATAATAGTTTTTGTTTTATTGAAACATTATTTAGGCCTAAATAATTCAGTATCAAAAATAAAGTATCTCTATTAGTTTATCTATATTATTTAAAATATTCAAAAACTTTAACTGTACAAAAAACGATCGTACTGCCCAGTAATGTCTATGAAAACGCTCCAATGCTGAAATTTAAAATGGCGGGAGTCGAACAGCTGATTCCAGTTCCCTACAAGATTCAAACTTCGGTTAGTCATGATGACGTCACACTAGATTCTGTGGTTTTCGGGGGATCTTGAAAAATTAAAACATTGACATTTATTTTAACTATAAAAATAAATATGCAGTTATTTAAGTTAGAAGGTCATTATTCATAAAAAAAATAAAAAAAATTGGACTGGAATTCTCTATTGGAGTGTTAATACCTATGTACTTCCCAATGGCAATTTTATAACTATAATCATTGTTAACACTCTGTAAATGTTTCAAACAATAAATAAATAAATTGCTAGCAGTTAAAAACCCGCTACGCAGGTTTTTGCTGCTACACCCTGCGGGCGACTTTTGGTTCGGCTTCGCCCAATTAGTGTCGGTGACCATTTTAAAAATCCGATAGGAACTGGTTCCAAAAACAGCCCGATCCTCGGATCCGCTGTGATCCAGTGATAGCTTTTCACCGGGACAAAGTAACCGGGACAGGCAATGACGTCGTATATAGCCGATTGATACTATTATTCACAACTAAGTTTTACCGTGACCGTCAATCTTTCCATATCCGGAGAGATACTCAAATTCAGAAATTCATAGTAATTATACCTGCCAGGGGCACGTACCCATGCGACCTGCTAACGGAAGTAGCGCCATATTTTGACGAATTCTTGAATTCGAAACCGAATTACAACGGTAGCTTTGTTTGAAATTTCAATTACACAGATATTTATATGGCGCGGTACGTAGGGCGTGGCGTCAGACATGCACTCGAAACTGGGTTCAGAAAATTCAACAACGCAGACGCAAGCCTATTAATAACGTTCGATTTAAAAATAAATTATTTCGAGATTGGTGAAATTTTGCACACTTGATTTTCAAAAGAGGGTGAGGATTGCTGTCTATATGAGATTTCAAAAAACTACCCTCACCGCCTTTTCCAACCCATTAAAACAGACTATAGATACGTCTTAATGAAATTTTGCACACTCGACGTTCGAAATAAGACAAAAATCACTCTCTACATCTGAATCCGAAAAACTCTGCCTAAAGCCCGGGCAACGCCGGGGACTTCAGCTGATAGAAAATTACCCCTCGACCATGTAACATGCATAAATTTAATAAATATTATATTTATTTATCGGGCGCGAAGGTGTTAAAAAGCATGTTGAGACGAAATTTATTTGTTAAGCATAAAATCTAACGTAAAAATTATAAAAAATCTATCAAAACATAAGAAATAAAAAATGCCTCAACACAGAAAAACTAAATTGATCGTAAAATCGTATCAATTCAGTTGGTTTTTAACGACTACAATCGTCTGCATTGTAAAACTAACATGACCGGTTTTGAAATGGGTTAAAACGGAGATGAGCGAACGAAAAGCATGATGTAATTAGCGAACGTGTAGGCCAAAGTAACCTTTATGCCCATTGGCACAGAGCGTGTTATTGCGCAACCGCAATGCCGTCAGTTATGTAATTCTGTTAAAGATCTCAAACACATTGCGAAAGCAGAACGTCGTTAGTAAGACATCATCCACACGCTAATTTGAACCTTAATTACCTAAGAACGATATGAATTTAAAAGCTGTTTCGTGTTTATTAACGTGAATTATTTACAAATTCAATACGTTCTAAATACACGCGTGACTTCAAGCGATTTTGTGCTTTATTAAGTATGAATTTCAACGCGAATTTCGCGTACATTTGTGTGTATACATTTATTAAGAGTTCGTAAGGTTAGCAATTCACAATGTTTTAAGTTCGACTGGTATTTTCAAGCGATTTTGAGCGTTATTGGTTAAAGTTTTACATGAATCTCTTGCGATTTTCGCGTGTTTTTGTTGGTATGAACGTTCGGTGAGTTCGTAAGGTTAGGATCTCAGTGAAAATGCTATATAAAGCTCGGTCCAAACAGAGGATGGTACAGTTAGTGTCTTGTGCTTCTAACAATCAATATGGTTAGTCCTTTACATTGTAACAATATCAGTATATTACATAGATATACATATTTTATAAGTAACTAATTGGTCTTTATTATTATTTTGACTTAGAAACAAATTAATTTAATTTAAAACGGACCCCAAATAATATCGAAAAAATATATTTAAATTTTCCTTTTTTAGAAATTTCAAATAATTTCACATTACATAATTTTTCATGTCCAAAATTAAAAACAGAAGCATTTGAAAAATACATATATATATATTTTTTTTTTTTAATTTTGAATGTCAACAAAATAAAGTAATCAAAAATACTTCGTTTTGGTTGTCTGTGAATCTTGCGTAACTCTGATTCAATAAACTTGAATTTGCTTTAAATTTAAGTGTACTAAATTCAATTCAATTTATTATTTATAACCGCATTGATCCAGTTCAACAGCAAGATTGCTCTCCCCACTGGAATGACCATTGCCAATTAGTTAGTCCTGCAGGCTGGGAGGTAGAACAGTCTATGCTGTCGATGACGGAGATAATCGTCAGGAACATAGAATTGAATGCTCTCCATGATAACTGAGTTTTCAAACCATCCACGAATCAATCTGAAGACATGTGTAGCAATGTGTACACACATCCCTTCTGATCCGTAGATGGTTCTTGCGAGCATACCCAATGAAATGAGACTTTTCTTCTAAACTCTCTCCAACATGACCTAGTATGGTCTCCAAATAACCGACCCACTTCCAAGTCTTGCTAAGAGAATTATTTAAAAAACCTGTTCCTTCCTCCCTTAGAAGTTCTTCCTATGTTTCGTGCTGTTCGCCGTGGCCGCCAACGCCGATGTTAGCCACATCGTGTCCCAGGACGCTCAGGCCCAGATCCTGAAGCAGGCCAGCGACATCAGCCCCGAAGGAAACTACCAGTGGGCCTATGAGACCTCCAACGGCATTGCTGCCCAGGAGCAGGGAGCCATCCACGCCGTCGGAAACGTGAGTCAATATTCATCACACCCACTAACTACTAAACGAACGTAGTCATCTGAGGATATTTTAAATATCCAACAGAAACTGCAGATAGAGAACCTAGCATAAAATTGAATAATCCTAACGTAACGTTTATTCCAGGCCTTAAAAATTTGCCTAAGCTAACTTGAAGGTCGGAGAATCGACCTAATTTAAGTTCCATGATGTGAAAATCGATCTCACCTAACCTTCAAGCTCTAAGAATCGGCCTAACCTAAGTTTGATGGTTAGAAAATCGATCTATCCCAACTTTCAAGGTCTGAGAATCGACCTAACGTAAGTTCAATGATTTAAAAATCGATCTAACCTGACTTGGAAGGTCTGAGAATCGACCTAACCTAAGTTTGATGTTAGAAAATCGATTTAACCTAAATTTGAAGGTCGGAAAATTGACCTAACCTAACCTAACGATCGAAGGTGCAAAAATTATTCCGAACAAATTTTGAAGGTCTGAGAATTAATGTAATCAATTTTTCAAAACCTGAAAAATTTACCTATCTGACCTGAAATTTTAATCGTCGAATTGAAAATAAGTTAGAATTTCTTCACCATTTCATAATTTACTTAAATTAACAGATGTTAAAAATTACCTAACCCTAACCTTAAATAATAAAATCTAAAACAACCTCAATCTTCATAATATAAAAATCTAAGTCCAAATACATCAGTCAAAATCACCAAGTCCACAAATTAGTTCAAATTCAAACGCTTACTTTAAAAACTTTCATACCATTATAAGGATTTCGCTAATTTGTAAGGGAAAGCCAATATCAACAAATTTAAAATTATGCAACGAACAAAATATACAACGTAACATTTCAAAATAATAATAACGCAATGGAATTCCCGAAGATTTCATCTCGTTCGTATAAATTATCACAATTATGCGTATATCGAAAGTTGCATAATGCTGAAGAATTAATACTAGAGGAGAACGCGTTACAATGGAGTTAGTAGATTTGTAAATAATGAACTGAAATAACCGATTATTGATATTGTAAAAATGGCATTTTAGCGTATGTCCTAGTTTTAGAAGTCTACCTTCAAGGGTAAGGTACCCTACATTATATTTAAGGAAGTGATTAAAAAAAATCACATAATATCTAAGCACGAAAAAAGTCAAATTTTTGGACATACGTCGTTTTAATTTCATAAAATACACTGACAGACAGTTTAGGGAAAATACGGTGTACCTACTTACATAAGATATAACTAAGTATCCCCGTAGGGGTGTGCAGAGACGATGTACCGCTGAACAACAAAAATATAAAATATATTTTCATTCAGATGCATCAAGGATAAAAATAATTGTCTTTATATCCATACCAACTCATTAAGAAAGGTATTTTAAAGTCAATTTTATGTTTTAAATTGTTTAATGATGTACAAAAAAATTTAATTTCGTTGAAGAAATATCATTTTGGGTCACCAACGCGTATATTAGAGTGGACTTAGCTCAAATAGATGCATAGTTGCATTTTGACTTAATATTATAGTTATTTGAGCATAATTGCAGACAAATCAATTTTAATATACTAATTTTAGCTTCATAACAATTAGATAAATCATTTTTAAATAATACAAATGATTTTTTACACTTTAGGGTGTGTTATTTTTATGTGTGGAGATAGAAGAATTCGTTTTTATTTTCTGACATACCGAAATCCTCTTCGCTTCGCAGACAGCAATTAACAGATTATTACGTCTCGGGTTTTTGTGCGCCTTCGAAGGTCGCGCTCATCGCAAACCGGTTTCGGAAGAACGAAAGTGGTTTGGACGGATGTTTTGTGTTGAAGCTACAACAAAGGGGTCAAGGTAGCCACCAGAAACACGACAAGTAGTTTTTTACAATAATAACATAGATATATTAGACAGCAAGTGCGGCGCCCTAACGACGTAATACACCTTCGTGCTTAAAAATTGATAAAAAACGTGACTTGCGGTTTTTCACAAGTCGTGAAAAATTGTACTTAAAAATGACAATAATTGTCAAAGGTTAAATTCTAGAAATATATATATATTTTTAATATCTAAGAGTTTATTTTTCACTTTAACTCAACACAGGCAAGTATTAAACTTGAGGAAAATAATAATAAGTTCTATCCCATGTCATCTTTGGGGATGCTGTGTGGAGAGTTTTATTTTTAAAGAGAGGAATATCTGGGAAGGAAAAGGGTAGGAAACTGGGGGTCAGTGCGTCCAGGAGTGACGGATGTATAAATCCGTCCTTCCCACTGCGGATGGATCACCTTGCACCGCAGTGGGAGCAGACTCATCCGCCGCCAAAACTTAGACAATCAAATAAACCCGGACATCCCTGCTAAGTCACCAAACGTAGCGAACCACTTGGGATGTCCCATTAGGATGTTGGTTATCCAATAAATGGTTCTTGGGTCGGCGGTACCCATACCCGCTTCCCAATTTAAAAAAGAGATTTTCGTAATTTGTGAGCTAGGTAAACTGTACACTGAACATAAAAACTGATAGAATTGTGTTGTGGGCATATCCGTATGCCCGAAATAAGCTCAATTCTCCCTTATTTTTGATTAAATTGATTTTTTAAAAATCAATTCAAAGCTAATTCACTGGCCTGTTTGGGGCCTAGGAGCCGATAGGTTTTCGTATTACACAAACACAGCACACTTATATAGAATTATCAATTTAGTGGACATAACTAAAAAATATGTACAAAATAGAATGAACTTTACTAATATTTAATTAATTTTAAAAATGTATATTTAAAAAAGCTAACATCTTGAAAATGCACATGAATTTTACTAATATGTAGATTTTTAAAATTAACCAAATTTGTCAAAATGCAACCCTAATGTGACTCACACAACTAAAAAAAAGTAGAATTTGAAAATCCTAACACAACACAAAAGCTGAAAAGTTTTTAGTGAAATAACCAACAAAATTAACTGCACAAATAGTAGCCTTATTGAGTACATACAGTAAAGCCTTAAATCGAGAACAAATTTAAGCGAAGAGTAGTCAGAGTTTTGGATCACGAAAAACGCCAGCGTGGCATATCTATTCTTCTGTAATAGGAATACATAAGCCAAAAATGCATACATTCTAAATGTGCCTTATAACACCACGAATATAGGGTAATAAGCATTAAAATCGCTTGGCAAACGTAGTTTAGAGTCGATTTTAGCGCGAAAGTGCTTTTTATTTATTTTCTGAATAATTTTATATATAACGAAAAAAGTTAATCAAGGGAAAGTGTCACAGATAATCGTAGCAATAAAACGTTGTTTTTTCTAAACTATATGAAATACACACATTTTTTCAAGCAATGCGCGCCACCTATTGTAATGTTTTATTTAAATTTCATAGCGCTAAATCTCAAACCTAAGAAACCTTTCCGGGCGTGCGCACAACAAATCACCAAAGTTTCATTTTAGTCGGGTGAATGGTATAAAAAATAATTTCACAACGCCAGAGCTCACCATTAGATATTAAAAAAACTTCGCGGACGTGCGCACAACAAATCACCAAAGTTTTATCGCAATAGGATGAATGGTATAGCAACGCAAACGGAACAAACAAAGAAACGTCCATTATTAAAAATAAAGATTAACAATTTTAATTTATCAATTCTACTCAAGCGAAGCGATAGGCAAGGCTTCAATTTATCGAAATCATATTTTTTGTTATTCATAATATAAACCGATTCATAGTAAAGGTTAATATAGTGATTTCACATTTAGTTTTGTCTTTGATTCTACGATGAGTGTTAATCCGTCTAGCCAGAACTGGTCGCGTAATGGTTTTAATGCGGGTCAAAGCGTGACCCCATCTCTTGGATTAAATGCCAAATGTCGGCATTTCGTTATTCCTACTTTTGAGATGGTTAACGTGTTTTAGAAATAATATAATAGTAGTACAATAACCGTTGGTTGCGCAATTGCAACAACGCTGATGCTGCACGGCACTAAACACCGCTAAAGGTCAAATCGATGAGGGCATTTGAATAGTATTGGGTAACAGTACGCCGCGCCTACGAATCAATAAGTCATCTTGTCTACAATCAACACAAATGGCATCAGTTGTTCTTGTAACGTCTGCAAATTACTTAAAAAACGACGTTTCAAAGATATACCCTAGAGTGGTCCTAATCCTAATCTTCCCCAAGTCTCTTTACCTTCATTGGTGATGCCATCACCTTTTGACTGTTGATAATAACGTCCATGGTCTGTAGCTGAACATTGTGACATTTTGTGGTAAGCACACTGAATCAGCATGCTTTCAAATCATGAAAATTTAATGTAGTGGCTATTTTCCCAGGGCTAAAAAATGTTGAAGATTGTGCCAGCGATATTTGTTTGGTGAAATTCTGCTGGGTATTCAGAGCGACTAGAGCTGAATATCCACTAGAGTGGTCCAAATCTCTTTACCTTCATTGGGGATGCCATCGCCTTTTGATTGTTGATAATAACATCCATGGTCTGTAGCTGAACATTGTGACATTTTGTGGTTAGCACACTGATTCAGCATGCTTGCAAATCATGAAAATTTAATGTGGTGGCTAAAAAATGTTGAAGATTGTGTCCAACAATTTTTACAGCTAAGAGTAGCTGAATTATGTCTACAGTGACTCCATCCCTCACTTGCTCTACAAGCTGTCTTTGAAAATAGCTGTTACCTTCTAGGAATTTACTGTCATCAACAGATTTGAATGTTGGTGCAAGCCTACTTTTACTTGCTAGAAGAAAAACACCATTTATCGCTTTAATTCGCGAAAATATCGTTAATGCTATGAATCAGTGTCTCTAGCAAATGTCCAACAAGTTCATTGCTGCTAGATTTTTTGTGAAGAAATCATAACAGTCTATGTTTGTTTATTAAATTGCTGCGTGGAATAGGCCTTTTTAGTTATTTATGAGAAGATACTTATAATTGTATGTTTGTTTTTTGTTGTTGTTGTAAATTGTGACTAACTGGTTTGTTTTTGTTATTTGTAGGAAGCCGCCATCTCCGCCCAGGGAAGCAACCAGTACACCGCTCCCGATGGACAAGTCATCTCCCTGACATACGTCGCTGACGAGAACGGTTACCAGCCCCAGGTAACTACCAAATTTGGTCAAAATATGTTACAAATTCTATAGACAAAAAATGTAAAATCAATTTTACAAGGATTCGAAAGCCGTTGACTTAAATTTATAAAAATTCAAAAGACGTCAACTTTAAGTACATTGAGAGTAAGAAATGTCGCATTAATTTTGTGCAGAGTAAAAAACTGTAAACTTAATTTTATTAAGAGTGAAAAAGCACTATTATTAAATATTTTGAAATGTGTCATATATGTTGACTCAGTTTTATAATGATTAAAAATGTTAATTCAATACTTGTGCAATGCTCATGCATACTCTTAAAGAGTTTAAAAATGGTAGCTTAGTGTGAATTAATATTCAAAACTATAAAAAATTATTTCATAGCATAACATCTTTTATAAAGGTTGAGCAACTTAAATTCAAGAAGATCCGAGGTCACCAATCCGGAATTATATGAAATTAAAATCAAATAAAAACAAGATTTTTCACGATTCTAATAAATGCTAGAGGTTGTAGACTATACACAAACAAAAACCTGTTCGAATGATCTTCAACAAAGATGTTTTGTATTTCAATTTGTTAATTGTTTGTTTTTCTCTCTTCTCAGGGCGCTCATCTTCCCGTCTCTCCCCCAATCCCAGAGGCCATCCTCAAGGCTCTAGAGTACATCAGGACCCACCCCCCAAAGCCCGACACCAAGTAAACTACTCGCCCTAGTCTTAATCTTACCCAAACTACACTCGCACGGAAACAAGGCGGAAAGACAACACAACCAAATTGACAAGGATTCAAAACTATTCAAGAAAAGGACCAGTGAGAAATTCCAACAACATGAAAATGTTACGCGTTTGATAGAGCAAAGATCTTTTAATAGATTGCAGAGAACAAACATCGCAAAAAACTCGAAAACAACACGAGTATACCAACATGACCTCACAAGCAAAAGTTGAAATTGGTCGAACCAATAAAGCAAGGTCAAATTTTTTTACATAATTAGTCAGACCTTGTTGCGTTGGAGGTTTTCCAGACATCAAAACCAAAATAACAACATTTGAACCAATTAAAAACCAAAGTCCAAAAAAAAAATATTCGTTGATTTTGACAATTTTTTCCGACCGCCCGATTCTAAACTCTATCGCACTCGTATAAAAACGATGAATTGGTAACTGATATATTTATGTATATTTTTTTTATGTGTTGAAATGTCTCGTGTCATACACGAGGCATAAAGTGATAATATTTTTTATACAATTTATTTCCATTGTCTATCTACTTTTACCAATTATTATTTTTTTATGATTTGATCTTCTCGTTGATTTTCTTCTTCCGTTTTATGTAATATCTTGTTTTGTAAATAGTTTTTATATTTCATATCGAAACAAAAATACAAAGTGTATATATGTATACAAAATAAAATATTTGATTTAATAATTAGTTCTTTGTTTTTATTTACAATTATTAATTAACCATGCTAACAACAAAGATACCTTACACACCCTCATTTACACTTAAATATCTATAACACACCTTAAGTTACTTAATTACACACTCTCATTCACACTTTAATAGCTATAACACATCCTAAGTTACTTAATTACACACACTCATTTTTTACACTTATTATAGGTATTGACCTATAACAAACACACCCTAAGTTTTTTTTATGAATTACAGGTTGATGTAATCCTATTACAATACACATAAGATATGCATAAACTTTAAGCGACAAAAAAAAAATAATCGATATTTTAGAGTTCTTACCTAAAATGACATGAAATCTTCAAGGCCAGTGTTGAAAATGTCAAGAGAACTAAAGATATCATTTAGCAGCACCATAATTCTAGTCATGCTATGCTGGGCCAGAACGTCCGTTCTACCGTGTGGAATTCAGAGCAGTCGTGGTGACGACCTTGTTGGTAATTGTTCGGTACGAACAATTTATAACATTCCAAGAGGCATGGGCTGTCAATGTAATTATCTATGATTTTAAAAGTATCCAGGTGAGGCGTAAATCGCGGGTATTCACCGTGCATTCTCATGTAAAGATACCTTAGAAACTTTTTACTTAGTTATTTAATTACACACCCTCATTTATACTTTAATAGCTATAACACAACCTAAGTTACTTGATTACACACCTTACGCACCCTCATTTACACTTTAATAGCTGAAACATACCCTAAGTTACTTAATTACACACCTTACGCACCCTCATTTACACGTTAATAGCTGGAACATACCCTAAGTTACTTAATTACACACCTTACGCACCCTCATTTACACTTTAATAGCTGAAATACACCCTAAGTTACTTAATTACACACCTTACGCACCCTCATTTACACGTTAATAGCTGAAACATACCCTAAGTTACTTAATTACACACCTTACGCACCCTCATTTACACTTAGATAGCTTGAAACATGTCTTGAGAAAATTGACAGGATTGCCAAAATTAAATTGCGAACAATGTGAACAATTCGCTAGTAAAAATATGTCATTTGTGTACTTAGCTGTTTTCGCTTGCCGAGTTCGTACAAAAGCATTTAGAGAACGGGTCGTTGACACCAGAAGAACTGAATTGTTTGAATGATTTACATTAATATTTGATTTAATGTTTACTTCTTTGTTTCTATTAATTCAACACTATTACCTTACACACCCTCAATATTATGCATTATAAAACGTGTTAAGGTTCAATAACATGGGGTCCTGGAGGTATAGCCCGGACGATTGATAAAATCCTATACTATATAATTCAAAACAATTCTGACTAGATCCGTCAACTATGTTCAGTTATCGATATTGCGAGAACGGTCATCAATTGGATAATCCGACCGACGATTGACAAATTTTAACGCGGAAATTGTCAGATAAGCAGCCATCAATATACAAAAACATTTTGAATAATGTCGTTCCTTATGCAAAATAACTGGCTTATTAATGATTGGAGGTGAACTAAAGGAGCTCTTAGAATTGTAAGAAATCGTAAACGCGATCCGTAGACTTGAATAATTCAAATAAGGCGCGAGCAATTTATTCTGTTCTATTTTGGGGAAACGAATTGGTTGAAGTATGACTAAATACCTCAATAACTAATTAATTTCTGTTTAGTCTCAAAAGTTACATGTGAAGTGCCAAAGTGTATTAAAGTCTTTTGACAATGAAATATGTAAATCCATAGACAGATCCGCCAGTTTTGCCATTGAATGTCGATTTCTTATTTATTCCCTGTCAATATCGGTCTGCCTATCAACGGAGCGGTAGTGCTTATGAAACGGTAAAAAATCATCGGTAGTTATGCCTATCGAACTTATATTGTAGAGTTATAGATTTTTTTTGTGCTAGACCTCCAGTAGACTTTTACTTAAGCCTCGATGACATTGAGCGTGTTTACGGCCTACCAACAGCTGATTTCGTAACTGTCAGAATCAATTCGCGCGGGAGCCGTAATTCTCGCTACTGACCAATTTCACTTCCTTATGTCAGAATCGAAACCAAATAACCAACCATTTACTCCAAATTGCTGGAAAATGGACTTGAATTTGAAAATAACGGGAAATCAACTTCGAAACCAAAGATGATTTGGATGAATTTTTATCGATTTCGAACCAATTTCACGTCCTTAGGGGGCGTTCCAGTATTACGTAATGTAATTGTAGAAAAAAATTTACCCTCCCTCCCCCCCCCCCCCATGTAACGCGCCGTAACGTTTTTCTGTATCCCCCCCCCCCCCCCTCCCCCTCCCTAAACGTTACGTAACACCCAAGTGGCTATTTTTACCAATTTGATTTGATTTCAGTTGACACGAAAATAAAAATGACGTACAATATAGTCGAGAGATTCCCCGTAAAACATAAACGAAAAGGGTTGCCAACTTGGAAGAACAAAATAAAAATGACGTACAGTACAATAGGGTACATGCAGTATATGTAATACAGTGTTTTCAATGCATTTAATATACGTAAAAAAAATTAACTTAACTCGAATATCGTACTCAAAACCCCCAAACAAAATTATTAAATTAATTAATTCACTTTTAAAGTTGTATGAAAATTCAAATATGAAAATCGAGTCATGATTGACTAGTGAAGTTGTGACGTCACAACGCACCCACCGAGTCCCACGTCAAGTTGTTTTTGCTCCATTTGTTGGTTTGAATTTGAATAAGTTTGAGAGACATAATCGTTTAGTTACGCATCTTAAACCCATTCTCATGACAGACAGTGGTTTTCATAAAAGGTCAGTCTGATAATTTTTCAAAAATCGACGCGATTATGGTGGCAGTTGTTTAAAGCACCTTTCATCGCACGACATCGCTTTACAAATAATAAAATCATTTGAGACGTTTATAAATAGTTTGTTTGGTGTTGAAGATGTTGTATTTGTACACTTTGGTACAATACAGTATTTATAAACGGTATTTACGGTAATTTTCTTGGACAAACAAATGATCAACTGAAGACTGATTACTAATGGCAGCTGTCAAGGTGCGCAGTGACGTCACAAGCCAAAACCGCGGGAAGAAGGCGTTTTAGCCCTAATTTGAAATGTGAAATTTCAAAACGTTGTTGAAGAACTATACCTATCGTAAAAAAAAAATATTTGAATATTCCAGTTTGTAATTTTTTTCTTTAATTTTTGGTAAAAAAAAAAAAAAAAAGTGATTGTACGCTATTGAGGGATTCCCCGTAAAACATAAAAGAAAAGGGTTGCCAACTTGCAAGATTTTAATTCCCTAGTTTTTTAATTTAAATTTAAAAAAAAAAACATGTTACGTAACGCGTTGTTCAAACCCCCCTCCCGCCCCGGTAACGCACAGTAACGTTTTACAAGACCCCCCCCCCCCACCTCCCCAAATTGCGTTACGTAATACTTGAACGGCCCCCTTTTTTATTTACATGAGCTCCACACAGGAGGCTCTGAGGAAAATAATGTCCCTTAGGGCACATGTCATCTTTGGGGGTGAAGGGTTTATGGAAAGGAAGGAGAGGAGAGCTCTGGGAAGGAAACGGTATAAGGGGTGGGTAGGAATCTGGAGTTCAGTGTGTTCTGGTCATCCACCTTCAAGACCTACACAAACCTCACCCCATGAACCCGAGCACCCCTGCTAAATCACCAAACGTAGCGAACCACTTGGGGTGACCTGTGGCAGAGGTGTTGGTTATCCAATAAAGGTTCCCGGGGCGGCGGTACCCATTCCCGCCTCCCAAATTGAAGATTGGTCGGTGTATCTGCTGGATATTATTGTATAGGTACCCAAAGAGTGTCATAGTGTAGCCATCTAGCGAATTTTACACAAACTAGTTGGTACTGACGTCAATATTGTTAATTAGTCCAATGAAGAAAACTTAAACAGGCAAGAAGTTATACAGAACAGATCTAAAAATGTATAATATCAACAAATTGTTAATTTGCTGTAATGAAAATAGACTTTACGTAAATATCTCTAAATTTCAAATAGATTTTCTCGAATAAAAAATCCAGTGATCTTTAATTACAACATTGATAACAATGCTCTTACGACATTAACACAAATTAAAGATTCAGGCATCACTTTTCAATAAAATCTTTCATTTGTAAACCGCATAACAGAAATCTGTAATAAAGGCTTAAAAATGTTGGGATTTATAACTAGGCTAACTAGAAACTTTAACAATATAAATTGTATTAAACTGTTATATTTTGCGTATGTTAGAAGTCAACTTGAGTACAATTCTCCCGTCTGGAATCCACATTATAATATACATGTACAAGCTGTTGAAAGAATACAAAACAAATTCTTACGTTTTCTAAATTTTAAAATGAGTATTCCAGCAATTATGTTGAACTGCAACACTATTTTAAACGATATGAATATGCTCAAACTGTCAGACAGAAGAATTTTCACTGACTTGGTATTTCTATATAAAATTCTAAATGATTCAGTTAATAGTCCGGTATTGCTTGAATTGATAAGTTTCCGAATTCCACTTCGTAATACTAGAAGTCAGGATTTATTTCAGTGCAGAAATTCTGGGACTAACTACCATATGTATTCCTCTTTGCCCAGAATACTAATGGAGGGAAACAATTATACCAAGTCAGTGGACATCTTCAATTTATCTTTGAATAAATTTAAAATATTGTTATTGAGGCAGTTCAGTTATGTACAATAAAATGTTTTTTCTATGCTATATATGTAAAAGCCCCGAAAAAGGGCGTTTATTTATAAATAAATAAATACCGCAGAAAAGCAGGTAGGTATGAAAGAATTAATCAAATGAGAGAAGAGCTCAATTGGATTCCAATAAAAAAGAGAATGCTATTTAATGTGTTAATTTTTGTGCACAAAATTATGAAAAACCGAAAAACTGGAATGATGAATTTTAAAATTATTTTTCTTAGAAATGACATACATAATTACGTAACCATATATATAAATAGAGATAGATTGGCGCATATGATTAAGTTATTAATAGTTTTTGTGTTTATTTCGTAGAACTGTGAATTTTTTTAATATTTAATTAAAATTAAATTTGATAGTTTTTTTATCAAGTTCTGAACATTTGAAAGTCAGTTTGAAAATGGTATTATTGTAAACCGAAACAGCTGTAACAAAAATACATACTAAAATACTTGCAGAACTTGATAATAAAACTATCAAATTTAATTTTAATTAAATATTTAAAAAAATCAGAGTCACAGAAGAGCTTTTTTTTACATCCGGGGAAAATAATTCACCTAAGGGCCCATGTCATCTTTGGGGATGCTGTGTGGAGGGTCTTTTTGGGAAAGGAAGGAGAGAAAGTTCTGAGAAGGAAAAGCATATAAGGGGTAGGTAGGAATCCGGGGGTCAGTGTGTCCAGAAGTGACGGACGTATGAATCCATCCCTCCCATTGCGGTGCAAGGCGATGTTCCGAGAGAGTACGGCTCGAGAAGTCAAATGGACTACTTCAACCACTCTCTTCCGATCCGGCCTGCCCAAATCTGGCGGGCAGACGTATCCGCCGCCAAGACCCGGACAAACCTCACCCCACGAACCCGGGCACCTCCGCTAAGTCACCTAATGATGAATTGTCTGGAAGGTATGAATGTATTTTGCAATTGCTCCATCCAGGAGGTCCTGCGGAAAAAATCTCTCAGGGCTTGTGACATCTTTGGGGATGCTGTGTGGAGGGTATTTTTAAAAATAGGAAGTTCTGGGAAGGAAAAAGGTGGTCAATGTGTCCAGGTGTGAGGTACGTATAAATACATCTCTCCCGCTGCAGTACAAGCCGATGGGTCGAGAGAGTCCGGCTGGAGAGGTCTGGGTTAAGCCAGTCTCTCACGATCCGGCCCACTAAGCAGTTGGACAGACGCATTCACCGCCAAGACCTAGACAAACCTAAGCCTACGAACCTGAGCGCCCTTGCTAAATCATCAAACGCATCACTTGGGGTAACCAGTAAATTGTTCCTCAAATTGTTGATTTAAGAAGAAATTTTATGCTTAGTGTAAAAATATAATTTAAAAAATGAAATGTCACCTTGTGCATGCAATTAGTTTATATGCGAATTTATTATAAACTAACTCAATTAATGTTAAAAATATATTTAATTAATTCCTAAGAAATTCCATTAACATTAAAAACCACTTTTACTTTTAAAAGACACGTTTTGCTTTGACATGGTGACCACATATTATTATTATATTTACAACTCATGCTTTTTCTACAAAAATTATAAATAAAATTATATTATGCATAATGCCAGTGAATACATCATCCCTAGAAGTGTGATATAATATAATTTGAAAGAAGACTACTCACCACTAATATACATCACATTACAAACTACGAGAAAATGTCCAACAATTAAAGACCGTTCCTCATTTTCGGCGACGTGGACATTATTTCTCAAAATATGACGGCATTAGCGTGTAGCTCAAACTTTCCCATAAAAATCTAGCAGTGCTCCGGCTTGGTAGCTGCTTCAGTGCGATCTTTGCGTTTGTTTGCGATCGACGCTCCGCTGTCAAATCCCGCCGCCTGCGAGGTGCAATCGATTATTCGCTTTCTCAACTAAAAAAGTTCGTAAGGTCGCAATTTTGATTCCAGACGCCAATAAGTCTATCACACAAATGATATTTATGAAAAAATGGCGTAGCGCTTTCGTTAGCTAGCAATACGATTGCACAGAGCGATTTTACTAGCAGATAGTGAATTCACCGGCTAGTAGCTTGTAAACTCGCTCAATGTAATCGAAGCTTAAGAAGGTACTTAAGTATCCACTTAAAAATCTAACGATTTCAGAAGAAAATTTTGGTTTTGATTTCTATAACTCTTTTGGACGTCAGAAGAACTATTCTCTATCTTTTGTGATAAGAGATCGTTCTTCCGCGAGAATTGCTGTCAGATTTGTGTGACTTTCTACAGCTGTTAAATGAATAAATAATTATGCATACTTGCAGCAATTCGTGTTCAAAACGATCCAAACTAAAATACGTGACAGCTCACAGTTGAAATTTTGACATCGGCCGATAGAAAAAGCAAATAACACACAATGACAGGACATCTCGCGGGAGAACCATCTCGTTCTCACAAAAGATAGAGAATAGATCTTCAGGTCTAATATTCACAGAACCACCCGACCACTTGTGACTTTCTTTCTAATCGTAAATAGTAGAGTAAAAATAAATAAATGGTAGAGTACAAATCACAATAGGCCACTTGCATCACATTTTTTTCCGGTTTAAGCAAATGTTCTAAGACATTGCGTATTTTTTTTTAATCGTACTTTTGAAACCCTGGCGATTTTTTGAAACTTTCAATCCGAAAAATCGGACCATTTTTTATAAACCGGAAAGACGGGACATAATTTTATGGGTGCGAATAAAATATAATTACCTAGCCGAAAATCATTTAAAAAAAACCGACTTATTCCACATGAATGGCACAGGAGAATAACGAGGCATTCCAAAAATATTAAATCTCATAAATATTTGTTTTCTTGATCCATCTTAATGATCAATAATCATTATAATGTCCAACGTCTACATGACTAAATCCAATGTAATAAATTTGTACTTGTAAATTATAATTATACACATGTAGGATTACGAAAGATTTTTTAAATATTTATATTGAGGGATCAGTAGGATTTATCGGTTCAGTTAGGAGTTCTATTGAGCCGAACCCTCTGATATGAAAATATCTGGAGTCGGTGAAGTATTTTCCCATATGGTCTCTGCTAGGTTGACGTGTTGTTCTTGTATAGTTTTGAATTTATTATACTTATACAGTGCAATTACATCGCGTGGATCGACTAGATGATCATTTTGTGGAAAAGTGTGTGGAAGGGTTAAATTTTTCCTGTGGGGAAGATTTAACCCGGACATAAAGTCTAGAGAACAATAAAATATTATTAAATTTGATTTTGTTAAAATCAGCACTGTTACCGTTATACTTCCAAGTCAGCTGCTGCGGAAAGCATTTGTACGATCAGGTATGTTTTTAGGTTTTCACGGCCAAAAAGTATTTTTGTTATTATTTTTAGGGTGTTATGCCGTGTTTCGCTACCTCCTTCTTTAGCCAACGTTTCGGAAAGCGTCACAATGTCCATCATCATCACATCTGTTCACTTTATACCATCTGTCAAAACGTCAAACCAAACAAAAGTTCGCAAGGTAACAAAAAATAAATTTAGTGAATTTTAAGTGTCAAATTCAAAAATTTGCCGGAAATCAAAGTGTTGCCGTATAAAAAAAAATTAGTGTGGAATTTTACAAAATTAATTGAATACTTCGGGGACGGAACATTTCCATATAGTGACGTCACGAGCCCAAAAAACAGATTTATTTATTTAAAAAAGAAAAAAACTATAAATTTCTAAAAAAAATTATTAACATTTTCGTAATCTTAGTAGAAAAATCTATCCGCACGATTTTATCCAAGTCATTATGAAATTCATGCAAGTGGCCTATTCTAGGGGATTCCTGATCGGTGGTTTTGAAGATGTTGACAAAAATCAATCAATTTATAATGAAGTAATTTAGATAGTGTCTGGGCACGTCGGATCATCCTTGACATTTACTTCTGACTACATTTTAATGGCAGAATTTTACTACTTTTTGATAACCGGTCCGTTCATGCGGCCTTTGCCATTTATAGTACAAACAGGGTTGCCAAAAAGGCATGATATTTCTTCGTAAGGTGCGGTGAACCCGCTCAAAAAGAAGATGGAGAATGTTAGAGAGAGCGCGCTAATATTAAAAATGCGATCCATAAATTTAAATAATTCAACTAAGACGCGAACAATTTATTCCGTTCTATCTTGGGGAAACGAAGTGGTTGAAGTATGACTAAATACCTCATTAACTAATTAATTTCTGTTTAGTCTCAAAAAGTACATGTGAAGCCAAAGTATATTAAGGCCCCGTATCCGAGCACGAAAAGCGGAAGATGGAGAGATATGTAATTACGAATGTTGGAGATAGCGCGCTAATATTTCAAACGATAAAATTGAAGCGAAAATTGTGAAAAGCTTATATATAAAAATCAATATTTGTTTGTTTGTTCGTAAATTATGCGCTGCCATACCGTTCACCCGATTGCGATGAAACTTTGGTGATTTGTTGTGCGCACGCCCGCGAAGGTTATAGGCTATATATAATGGTAAGCTCTGGCATTATGAAATTTGTATAAATGAAAATGAGTGTATTTAATATATTTTAGCGGCAGGGAGAGAAGGCAGAAGGGGAAAATTAATTAAGGAGGTGGGGTTAGCGGAAGGGATGACAAGGGAGGGAGAAGGCGTGGAAGGTAGAAGGGGAACACGGGGGGAAGCGGGAGGGGAACGGGGACGCATGGGAAAGGAAATGCAGGGATAAACAATTTATTTCTTTGCATTGCAACGCATGCCGGGTAACAGCTAGTGCTTAATAAAACATGACTCGTTTAAAATAGAGTAAAAATCTCGTGGGGATTGTGTAAAATAACATTTAAAGAAACGCAGCGAATTTTTCCATACATAAAACTTGTAAAATAACTGAAAAAACGTGTTTATAATAATTTTCGGGGCTTCCTTTGCGATTTTTTTCTGTCGAGGGAATTTCATATAATTGCTGTTTCGGCGTTGACAATGTATAGATATTATCTTTAAGAATAACCTTTATTTTTTTAAGAGCTTTAAAAACGTAAAAGTCTTTTCTTTCCGAAATAAAAAAAAAAAATTTAAAAAAGATTGATTGATGAAATTGAATAGTGATCTTTGTAGGATTATGTTACTATATTTTATTAAATTTATTGTCATTATTGTAAAACTGCACATCTCGATACAGGAATGCCCTAGTGAGATGTGCAGCTTGTGTTTTTATGTAAACTTTATATTTCAATAAATAAATAGCAGAACTTGGTTAAAGTAAACTGTTTTTATGGATTAAATAATAATATTACAGCATAAAAAAATTTAAAAAAATTAAAAAAAAATACAAGGGGTTCTTGTATAAAAAAAAAAACTTCATGGTGCCATAGAGACTGAATTTTCAAACAATTTAAGACTTGGTGCGTGCAAAGCGGATGTATACTTTTTTTAATATGTTGTCAACCAGGTTGAAAAACGGAGTTTCGAAAAAAACGAGTTCAAAGTTTTGCTGAAGGATAATTCAACAAACGAACTGAACTAACTAACCATCACGCCGTTTCCCGCAGGGGTAGGCAGAGAGGACGGACCGCAAACAAACGAACAAACAAACGAACAAACAAACAAACGAACTGTTTCACATAAAATGCTGAATCTCCGTCAATTTTACGATTTTCTTTAAAGCATTTGGTGAGAGCATTCTTAACAAATGCATCTTTGAGAAAATGAAATAAAAAGAAAAATTACAAAATTATATATTTTTTAAAGTAGTCTGGTGCCTTAAAATACTTGTTACTTTAATTGATGGTTAAAACATAAATTTAGTTTTCTGTCGAAACAGTCCTGCTTTTGGAAAAAAAAAGTTTCCTGCATGTGCAAACTATGTCATTTTTTAATATTTGGTTTATGGCTTTGGACAACCCTACCTCACTTCTAATTGAACACAACCTTAGAGTATTATTTGTTACTCTGAGAACACAACGCAACTGATATGAATAATGCGTGGGCTATAAATAAAACTAACTATAAGTAATACATCTATAGAATTGAAATATTCAAAATTCAAATTACTGTATGGCTCAGAGAGCCTACTTACAATAAAAGGTCTCCACTGGTTCACTACTATTATGGATAATTTGGGGGAAAGCCCTTACAAACACCTACTTGTACACAAACATACCACAAGATTTAGAGAAGGAAAGGGCCTAAAAACTCCTCGAATATTAAATAAATATGGAAGCCGTACTCTTGAATATCTAATACCAGTGATTTTCAATAAAATCAATAATAACATAAAATTTGAAAAAAATGAGAGACTAAGTCCTAAAATGATAAAACTATGGTTAATGAACGAAAACTCCATGTATCTTTGAATATCTTAATATAGCTGCCTACATATCTTTTATTAGATAGGTATATTGAAATATCTTATATATTTATAGTTGTAAGTTAAATTATCTAATACTACTATGTGATCTATTCTAATGTTTCCTTAAAACTATAAATGTATTTACAAATATTTTCTTAGATATTATATTAAGAATGTTTAAATTGTTAGAACCTGCAGACAAGCTGCCATATGACAGCTTTGTGGGTCTACTCTATTTATTGTACAAAATGTTCTCTGTAATTTTAATAAATAATAAAAAAATAAAAAATAAAAAAAAAACATGAATTACAGAGGAACACAAGATATGCGATGTGGGCGTGTTTCGTGATCCAAAAGTCTGGTCAATCGAGCCTTAAAGCTCGTTCACACAGAGCTATAAATCTGCGAGCAGATATCTGTTGAACCGCGAGCGCTTATCTTTCGTACTTTCACACGACGCTATCAAATATTTCTTCCTGTGGTAGGAGAGGGGGTCAGTTGAATTAGGGAGCGGCAACGGAATGCACATTTTTTGTACTGAAATCTGTCAACTTGACATCTGTCATCCATCGGTCTAGGCAGCTCCGTAATTACAATGGCCCCCTCTCCTGTTTTAGTCGGAGAGGGGTAGACTTATCTTCTGGCATATCGCCTCTGGAGCAGTTCCGTCGTAAGATGTATATTGTCTATGATTATCTGCGCTTAAAAACGCTTAGGTGTGAACGGTCTGAAGGGATTGAGTGGAGAGCGATATTTGGCGTGCTATGATATTTTATATTTGATAGCTGTGTGTGAACCAGCTCTTAAATTTTGTAATATGCAGAACTGTTTTTCGACATCATTATAAAATTCAAATGGCAATGCGATTGATGCTAGTGTCACACGACGCTATACTCTCAAAGCGTTGTAGGGATGTTAATTTAGGAAAAAATTTCAGAGGAATCTGTGTTTTGGACATTAAGCAACTTTAAGCCAAAAACATACTAGCGTACCTCTTCAAACACAGAACTGCTTTCGAAAAGTTAAAAACCGTATACTTGTCACTAGTTCGCAGCTTTCTGGAATACAAATCCATAGTGTGGTCCCCTTATCGACCCATAATAGGCAGAACAGCGTTAACGACATTTTTGTCAAATTACTAATTTTAACGAAAACTGTTCAGTGCTGCCTAATGCATCAGTGACAAAAATATTGCAGCTCTATCTTATATGCCTGACACTTTTTTGGTAGCTGTAGCTTTTAGCGTAAGCGACAGTAACGTAAGTCGTATCGTGTCATTATTTGTACTTTTGTTATAAACTACGCCTGCTCTCAACCCAGGAGTTCCTAAGGAGACGACATAGCTCCAACCAATTGTAATATAATTAATAAAAATTTCAGGTATTATTTTTGTGACCTTCAAATTTCAAATGCATTTATACATCAAAGGTATTTTTTTGTGCATTTATTATTTTTCAGTCAAATTATTATTTTTTTTAGGAATGAGGAATACAATTTTCTTCTGGGCCTGCGTCGGTTTTGGGGATGCTGCGTGGAGGGTATAAATATAACTTAAATAAGTAAAGAAATGAGTGAAACGGTGGGTGGAAATCTAAGTAACGTATGAATCCATCCAAGTCAGAGCTCTACCTCAACCGGTCTCTCCCGATCCGGCCCACCAAAGAGCCGGTGGGCAGACACATCTACGCCAAAACCTCACCCCCACGAACCGGCCAAATCACCGGCCGTAGCTACTGCCTCCAGTCTGGAACCCCAAAATTTCTGATGCTACTATTTTTTAAAGCGTTTAAAGAAAACGTGTAATAAATTGGTAGAAACGCGGGAAGCCGGGCCTTAAGGCGGCGCTTCCCGGCCTAAAAATAAGAAGATGGAGAGATATGTAATTACGAATGTTGGACAGAGCGCGCTAATATTTTACGTGATAAAAATAAAGCGAAAATTGCGAAAATGCTTAAAAAAACATGACTCGTTTAAAATAGAGCAAAAATCTCGTGGAAGGTATCTTAAGTATCATTTAAAGAAACATTGTGAATTTTTTCACAAATATAACTTGTAAAATAATAGAAATAGACTTGTTTTTAATAATTTTCGGAGCATATTTTGCTATTTTTTCATATAATTTGCATTTCGGCGTGGAACGTATCTATTATCTTCAAAAATAACATATATTTTTTTAAGAGCTTAAAAACTTCAAATGTTTAAGGGAGATGTGTAAGAAATCGGTCGAAATTCGGATAGCGGCGGCTTGCCATAAAATTGGTTTGCAATAAAAATCCAAATAAATGTAATATTTCTGAAACGAAAACTAAAAAATGTTTTTGAACGGAGATAAAATACGCTTTCAAAATTTATAAAACAAAATAAACATATAATTTTTGACGTATAAAAATTTTGCATGCGAACATAAATAAATTTAAAAAATGGCTCAACTTACGTTTTCTTACTAAAATTACTGTTATTGAAAAAAACACACTGATTTTATTTAACATATTTCATACATAAAAATCAATTTTTGTTTGTTTGTTTGTTTGTTCGTGTGTTATGCGCTGCCACACCGTTCATCGGATTGCGATAAAACTTTTGTGATATCTTGTGCGCGAAGGTTATAGGCTATATATAATGGTAAGCTCTGGCGTTATTAAATTTGTATAAATGAAAACGATATTATAAATTTTAGCGGCAGGGAGGGAAAGGGTAATGAAGGAGGAGGGGTTAGTGGGAGGGATGACGAGGGAGGGGAAGGCGTGGAAGGCGGAAGGGAAACGCGGGAGGGGAACGGGGACGCGTGGGAAAGGAAATGCAGGGAGAAACAATTTATTTATTTGCATTGCAACGCATGCCGGGTTACAGTTAGTTATTAATAAAAAAATTCGCAAAGCTTCATTTTTTTTTCAAATTCAATTTTAATTTCATAACAGATATACATTTTACTTATTAAGTAGTTAACTTTTAGATTTGAATATACATAAAGCGCGGTGTTATCAATAAAATAAAAATAAGTATTTCAGAAAAGCGAAAAATCAGCCTGAGGGGTTAACCCGCCTTACAACGCTGCGCAATTGGGTAGCAACACCGTATTTACATTGTACACAGATAGGGGCGCTCTTGTAAGGTATAACATAACATTAGAAAATTAAATAAACAAGACTTAAGATTTGAGAATGTAGAACGCTGGTGTTGGGTGGTTTTGAATGACCTTGACAAACAATGAGCCTCCGATTAGAATTGCTAAAAGCCGAGATGAGGTTGCGCACAACGTACAGCCTCCCAATCAACGGTCCAGGCCAAATGTGACCTTTCTGAACTGGCAGGCGTGCAGAGCGGAAAGGAACTGAGTTCAATTTTAAATTAATTTACTTGAAAACTAAAGCGAAAATTCCGAAGTGTTGTCTACTAAACCCGTAGAATAATAAAGAAAGGGCGATATATAATGTCAGGCAAGTGTATGAGAGACAGATCATTTGCTAAACGGGCAATTGAGGTATTAAGTATTCTTCCATGGAAAAGTATTTTTTTATAGAAAAAAAAAAAAAACAATGTAATTTCGAAAAAGTTATTCACATTTCTTTACTTTCGCTAAATTTCTCCCGAAATTAGTGCTCTTTTACCCCGGACACCCTATACTTTATTACAATATTTTCAGGATGCCCCCAAATAAAATTTATTTTTGGATTTCGTACGCTTCTACACGCAGGATGTTAAAGGGCATATTTGTTTAATTTTGAAGAAAAATATATATGTCAGTAAATGTCGCGTCCCAATTTCATAAAAAATTTTTACAACAAATAATATCAGGAATCGCTGGTTAAAGCAAGTCAAATACGTCCCTTAACACTCTGTATTTTATACACAGTGTTCGGAAACTCGTAGAACAAACGGGAAACCGGAGAATCAACATCACACTTGCAGTTAATTTTGTGTTATAACTATTAAATTAAGGGGTTATAGATAGTTAGGAGGCCCAAAAAAGCGATTTTTCAAGAATTTTTTTTCTGAGAAAACCTTTATATCTATTAATGTAAAAATTTGTACACATATTATGGTAACTTTTAACTGCATTTTATGATTTTTGTATTTGTAAAAATAATAATTTTGAAAGCTGCTATAGCTAATCTCCAGAAATTCCTCTCAAAAAAGGCATCTTGCGGTGACCACCATCTCTAGACTAGATAAAATGAAATGGAAAAAATTAAAAATCAAACGGATTTCGTTAAAGTAATGTATATTTGTTTTAATTAATTGAAGGACGACGGCGCACAACAAAATTTTTTGACAAAATGGCGGCTTCTCAAAAAAAAATAGATTTTTGACCAAAATTTTGGCCTTTGTTTATAAAAAAAAAGATATTTATCGGTGAGAACCGACCTTCGATTAATAACTAAGAAGCTTGTGTTAAAATTTGAGACTTATCGGTTCAGCCGTTTCCGAGACATCTTGGTCACCGACTTTAAAAACATACTTTTAAAGTTTGCCTCCTACTTTCAAATGCTCCGACATGTCTATACAAATAAGCGTGTAACTTCGAAAATAATCGCCGGATTGACTTGAAATTTTCTATGTGTGTACTTAAATATATGAACATTACGAAAATTAAATTAAAAAAAATCGATATCTTGAAAATTCTAACTGTATATAACCCCTTAACCTTAACTAAGCATATAGTTTTCGAGCAAATCGACGAATTTTTAAATCGAATTAGATTTTTAAAAATTGGTCGCTAGAAGGTTGGTTTCAGCTGTTAAAATGTCTTTTAAAATGCATCCATCCTTAAAATGCCGAAAAATTTGCGAAAATTAAAAAAAAAATTAAACATTTTTTTGGGATCTATGTGTGATGTAGATTCATCAGAATATTGTACTACGAGTTTTCGAACACCTTCTACACAAGTATCCAAAATCTAAGCGAAACCGCTCGGTAAATCTGGGAAATCTGGATCAATTTGGGATGCGGGAATGGGTACTGCCGCCCCGGGAACGTTTATTGGATAACCAACACCTCTGCCATAGGTCACCCCAAGTGGTTCGCTACGTTTGGTGATTTAGCAGGGGTGCCCGGGTTCATGGGGTGAGGTTTGTCTTGGTCTTGAAGGTGGATGACCAGGATACACTGAACCCTAGATTCCTACCCACCCCCTATACCCTTTTCCTTCCCAGAACTCTCCTCTCCTTCCTTTCCTTAAAAAAAACCCTCCACACAGCATCCTCAAAGATGACATAGGCCCTGAGATTATATTCCTCAGGGCCTCCTGTGTGGAGCACATGTAAAAAAAAAAAAATCTAGTTAATTATTTAAAAAAAAAAAAAAAATGGGCTTGTCTCCTTTGTATAATAGATGATTGGGATGCACTCTGGGGTCAAGTCTCAAAAAAAGTAACAAAAAAAAGTTTCGTAATTCTTTTTTGCTTGACGAACAATCATTTGGCAGAAATATCTACCATACAACTATCTCTAACTTGTAACTAACTCTAAGCAACATATGGACTGTGGGATGTCGGATGTCGGATGGAGCGGGGATAGCTTCATTAAGAAAATTAATCATAATTTATAAATATATTAATTTTAATCGGTTTTTAATGGGGACCTATAAAAAAAACAAATGGCGTTGAACGGCCATTTGTTTTTTGCTGGATAATTTTACTTGTCCGAATTCTTAATGGGAGCCGGTGGTCTAGACCCCGTAAATTCGACGAGTTTTTAGGATATTTTTTTTAATGAAAACAGTGAACAACGCTATTCAAACTTTAAAGATATATTAAATCACTTTAAAAAAATACAAAAATATTATTATTAAAAAAAAAATTAGGTTGTCTGTAAAATCGGTTTACGGACGATAATTTTACGTGATAACGTCACGAGCCGAACGCTTAAGCCGAACACTTAGGCCGATCGTGCCTCTCTATCGCTTGTTCCGCGCTCTCACCGAACGCTTAGGCCGAACGCTTGTTCCGCGCCCTCGCTTGCACGCCCGGCTCGGGCATAACGTGACAACGTGACAACGAGTCATGCTTTTTCGTGAATGCGGCCGGCATTCATCGATTTATAAGACGTTATCACGTCAAAAAAAATTCTAGGTAGTTAAGGCGACGCTTCCCGGCCCAAAAAGAAGAGGATGGAGATATATGTAATTACGAATGTTGGACAGAGTGCGCCAATATTTTCAATGACAAAATTGATGCGAAAATTGGGAAAAAGCTTAATAAAACATAACTCGTTTAAAATAGAGCAAAAATCTCGTGGAACGTATCTTAAGTATCATTTAAAGAAACATTGTGAATTTTTTCACAAGTATAACTTGTAAAATAATCGAAATAGACTTGTTTTAAATAATTTTCGGAGCATACTTTGCGATTTTTTTCTATCGAGGGAATTTCATATAATTTGCGTTTCGGCGTGGAACGTATCTAGATATTATCTTCAAAAATAACAAATATTTTTTTAAGAGCTTCAAATGTTTAGGAGATACGTAAGAAATCGGTTGAAATTCGAATAGTGGACCCTTGATGAGTAATATTAAGAAAGGGAGTTTTAGATAGTTTGGGCATGTAGAGCGGATGAATGAAGAAAGAATTGTAGAAGAAGTTGGGGACGCCTGAGAAAGACACGGCACGAACAATTGAACCAAATACTTCAGTCCGTACATGTCAAGAGCCAGAATAACAGAAGGGTATGTACGAGAAGATGTATGAATGTGACTGAAGCAAGGAGTGTGTGAAGGGAGGTATGTAAGAAATCGGTCGAAATTCGGATTATTTTTTTGATGCTTTTCATTTACTCAAAATAATTGCCCAAGTTGCCTCTAAAATCATGAAACTTTAAAATCTTTAATGGCCTATATCTAAAAATTTAAAGCAAAAATAAATTAAGTATCTCACATCCGTACTAGATATTTGATATACCTTTTGATAACAAAAATAATTCTTCAGTTTGGTTGAGTATTTTGATCTCAATTCCAAATTTAAGATTTGTATGAAACGGGCCGAAAAGAGCCGCGCAAACGTTCCACTTAAGGGGGCGATTCTTTACATACGACCATATTCTGTCAGTAGATCAGAATATTTCCACTTTGCATTAAAATTCAAATAAATCGAATATTTGTGAACACACCCAAAAACTAAAAACTGTTTTTAAAAGGTGATGAAATACGCTTTTAAATTCGAAATGTGCGACAGGTAATGACGTCATATATAAAACATAGACGCGTGGTATTTTTATTCAAAATGCCAGTTACAATAATAATCATATTATCATCAATCTCTTCATGCCCTGAAAAGAGATTCACGAAATTACAAATCCAATAATACTTTTATCTGCCAGCGGTAGATTCTCATGCGAGCTGTTAACGTAAGTGAGATTCTATTACAAAAGTAACTTTTTACAAACTTCTAGTACGAAGATGGTTTTGCATAAGGCGCGGCGTCAGATATGTACTCAAAGTCGGATTCTTAAATTTCAACCTTACAGACGTAGCTCTATTAATAATGTCCATAGTTTAATAGGAACTGGGTCCAAAATCCCGCGTAACCGCGACAGGCATTTATTTATTTATTTATAAATCATATATAAAACAGAGATGTATATGTACTCAAAGCCAGATTCTTAAATTTCAACCTTACAGACATAAGTCTATTAATAATGTCCATAGTTTTATAGGAACTGGTTCCAAAAATAGCCGGTTCCTCGGATCCAGTGACAGCTAGTCACTAGGACAAAGTAACCGCGACAGGCATTGACGTCATATATAAAACTTAGACGCGTGGTATTTTTATTCACAACTGCCAGTTACAATAGTACAAATATTATCATCAATCTCTCCATGCCCGGAAAGATTCACGAAGTTACAAATCCATTAGTACTTATACCTGCCAGCGGTAGGTCGTCATGCGAGCTGTTAACGTAAGTGGCGCCATCCTTTGACATTATTGGCTACTTGCTTGAATTCGGTTCTATTATAAAAGTAGCTTTTTAACAAACTTCTAGTACGAAGATGGTTTTGCGCGATAAGGTGCGGCGTCAGATATGTATTAAAAGTCGGATTCTTACATTTCAACCGTGCAGACGTAAGCCTATTAATAACGTCCGATTGTAAAACAGTTAAAATGATAAAAATTAGACTCACATTGTCCGGAACACAGGGTTACCGCATCATTACGTTGATTGTTAAAAATGGTTGAACTCACCTGAAAAACAGAAAAAAAAAATCGTTAGTAAATTATCAAAATTCTTAAATTTCATATTTTGGTAGAGAGCCGAATCTGGTATGGAATATACATATTCAAACTAGCTGGTTCCCGGCATGCGTTGCAATGAAAAAGAAATAAATTGTTTCTTCCTGCATAAATTCTTTCCCATGCGTCCCCGTTCCCTCCCGCGTTCCCCTTCCACCTTCCACGCCATCCCTCTCCCCTCTCCCATTCCCCCGTCCCGCTAACCCCCCTCCCGCGTTCCTTATATTCAGTCCCAGTACATTCAGTTTTCAAACAGCTCGCATGCCATATATTTCAATTTTTTTATTCAAATTTTAATTTTTGAATATTATAAGAGCAATCAATCAAATTTGGTACTTAAATAGGTACCTATATAATGTATCTATAATTCTTGATTCGATTCAAATTATTATTTAAGTACTTCAAATTTATTCTTTAATCAAAGGAGTTTTGAAAATTGAATTTGGTTTTAACAATCATTGTTTTGCAAAATGTCATTCTCAAATTTTTGACAGTTTCGCAAGAATTTTTGTGATTATTAAAAAACTTTTCAGATACAACGTCATGAGATAGTGATAATCCAGAATCCTTTGCGGGGGTTTAAAGAATGTATTTTGAAAGTTTCAAACATTTCCTATACATACTAATATTATAAATGCGAAACTGCTAGAGTTCGTTATGACGCTTTCACGCATTAACCAATAAAAAGACTTTGAAAATTCATTCACCAATAGAAAGCTAAATTATATGCGAAGACTATAGTCTGTATATGATGGCAAGCTCTGGCGTTATGAAATTATAAATATTAATATATTATATTTGTTATACGTTTTCTGTCGCTAACAAAAGCGAGTTATTTCTAACGTCAGAAAAAAATCGTTTCCATGGAAACGATGTTGATATATTTGTGGGCTCTAAGCTGATAGGTACTCAGCCCCATGGTCAGCTACTGCTCCAGAAAATTCAAATATTAGAATATGTTTTCTTTTTTTTTGGACAAGCTTCTGTTTTGGAATAAATGTCAGATAAGAGTTCCTACATTAAAAATATAATTCGTAACGATTATAAAGACTGAATAATAAATAGTATATTTTTTTATTGTATTAACACACTTCCAAACATTTAATTAAAAATAAACATCCGAAATGTTTGTAAGCGCATAAATTCCGAACGAATGAACAAAACTGTATAATTCTTTTTTTTTGACCTATAGCTTTATGAAATTTAGGTGGCAGACGAGATGTTTGAAAACTAAATGTAAGGGAATGAATGTATGGAATGCGGGAGGGGGTGGGGGTGGGGAGGAGGGGGGATAATTGATAAGTTCAACCGCTATAGTAATTTCCCGTAATACCGTGCGAGCGAAGCCGCGGGGAAAAGCTAGTGCTTAATATAGCAATAAATAGACATCTTATTTAGCCCCACACACTTATTGATTTTCATATATAGATATATGTATACACAATTTTTTTTTATTATTGGCGATTTACGTAGAATCTTAGCCCCAATATTGCAGGGTATAAATAGTACAACCCAAAATATTAAAAGTACAGTTGAATTCTCTCCAGCTTCAAGGTAGGTCTTCAGTACAACCATCAAATCTGTTCATTACAGTGTTTAAATTCAATAACAAGGAAATATATATAATTAAAATTCTAATATCACTGCCTAACCTGAAATGCATTTTAAACGGTGCAAAGCAAATTATTGCATTTTTTTAATGTCAGCTTTTAAAGATGACATTGCTTAATAAAATAATAAATTAAATTTGCAATTATTTTTTTTTTATTAAAACAGGGTTGCCAAAAAAACTCGTCTTTTTTTTGCTGGTAATTTTCTAATATTTCAACTTGCTCTCGAGATGCGGTTAGCCATCAATATCGTATTAAAAATATATTTTATGACTTAAAATACGCAGACCCGTGAAAAATCACGGAATGGTATGATTTTTCGACAAATCGGTTACAAAATTTAAAATGAAAATAATTTTCTGTTAAAATATTATAATGTAGGTAGGTACTTTATCGCTTATCTGAATTCTTAAGGCGCGGTGTACCCGCTCAAAAAGAAGAAGATGGCGAGATATTTACATACAAATGTTAGAGAGTGTTTAATAGCATTTAAAGAAACACTGTAATTTTTTCATACATATAACTTGTAAAATAATTGAAAATGCGTTTTTATAATAATTTTCTGAGCATACTTTGCGATTTTTTTCTATCGAGGGAATTTCGTATAGTTGTCCTTTCGTCATGGGGAATGTATAGATATTATCTTCAAGAATAACACATATTTTTTTAAAAGCTTTTAAACTTACAGTATTTAAGGAAAATATGTAATAAATCGGTAGAATTGCGGAAAGCCGGGCCTTAACACTCAGTTCCAATTTTGACAATTACACTTAAATTCAAAGCAAATTTAAGTTCATTGAACCAGAGTTACGCGGGACGTACAGACAACCGAAATTTGTATTTATTATTAATTATAATTTGGTGGGTAGTAAATACAAAGTTTTTTTTTTTAAACTTGAAGAGAGACACAATTATGTTGACGACATCTGCTAATTTTTTCATTTCTCCTCCAGATGAACTTCCTCGCCGTATTCCTGGTCGTGTGCGTGTCAATGGCGGTGGCCGACGTGTCCCACCTGAACCCCGACGCCGCGGCGCCGATCCTGAAGCAGACCATCGACGTCGGAGCCGGAGGCACCTACCAGTGGGCATACGAGACCGGAAACGGCATCGCAGCCCAGGAGCAGGGCGAGCTCAAGAACGTCGGAACCGTGAGTTTCATTGTGTCTGTTTTACTGGTATTTCATAGGAGTGTGCTCCACAGAGGAACTGAGGCCATTGATCATCGGAACACAGTCGGGAGAAACTATTTGGATGAGAATGGGTCGTTTTTTCATATTGGGTCAAAAGGCTAAAACGAACCACCGCCCCGGACCAATAATTGGATAACCAGCACCTCTGTAACGGGTCATCCCAAATGGCAAGCTACGTTTGGTTACGTAGCAGGTATGCTCGGGTTCATGGATTCGTGAATCTTGTCGAAGGTCTTGGTGGCGGATATGTCTGCCCAACCCTTACGATGCGAGTCGGATCGTAAGGGATAGATTCATACGTCCGTCACTCCTGGATACACTGACCACCTGATTCCAACCCACCCCTCATACCATTTTCTTCCCCAGAACTATGTGAAGTTAATTAAATTGGCTAAAAAACTAATTGAAACCTGTGCGCCTGAAAAACCCGACGCATTTGTCTATTTTGTTCCTTGTTTCGCAACTCCTCAGCGCATGATGAACTGACTGTATAATTCGTATTGTAGGACGGAGAGGCCCAGAACGCCCAGGGATCAGCCCAATGGACCGCCCCCGACGGCTCCAAAGTTCAGTTCTCATATGTGGCCAACGAGAACGGATACCAACCCCAGGTGAGACCACAAAAAAACCGTTAAATCGTACTTTAGCAGTAGCTTTACAATACCAAAATTGTAAAAATACTAAAAAAAAAATTTAAACACTTCAAATCTATTTGACATGTCTGGATGTGCAAATAATACCAATATGGTCAAAAATATCAACAAATTACGTAGCAGCCCATGAGACGAACAAACCCCACAAAATATTAATTTTATAATTAATTAATTTTAAACATTCTATTATATTAGCAACCAATTTTAATTAAAAATTGTGCAAATCGTATTAGAGGTGATGTCTAAACGTATCGTCTACCTATTTTGTTGAAAATATTTATATTTTACCCACATCGAAAAAGTGGAGGACCTAGAAACGTGCCTTGAGGAACGCCAAAATTAAACTAATGAAATCTTCCATTTTTAGTCAAGTTTTTGCATAGTTTTGAATCTTCCATCATCAGGGAAGATAATAACAACGCACCTGACCTGATGACATAATTGCTTTAAGCTGTTTGTCTGTCTCCTAAAAAGTCAGTCAACATATCAAAACATATTTTTTGTGCATCTAATAATATTGTACTTTTTGCCTTTCTCAGGGATCCCATCTGCCCACCCCTCCCCCAATCCCAGACTACATCCTGAGGTCCATCGAGTACAACCTGGCTCACCCCGAACAAGAGATCAAGCACTAAGCGTCCTTCAAACCAACACTGGCAAAACCAAGCAAACTGAGATTGGATTAACGAAAATTGCGCAGAAGATGTCGAAGAACAAATTGGGAAAATCTCCACACCACCAGAAAACTACAAAGGAAGAAAGAAGACAAAACATATGAACACCAAAATCAAAAAAAAAGTTGTAAATTGGCAAAACTTTCATTTTTTGTTAAATTTTGCGATTTTTTCGTCTCAGTTTTCTACAATTGATTACAAAACTATTTATATGTATATGTACTAGTATATATGTATATTATAATATGTATATATAAAAATAATCCAAATTTAAAATATGTCCAGTTTTGTATCATATACAAGACAGGTCATAAAAATTGTATATAAAATTGCAATAAAATGATTAAGAAGCATATTGAAATGGTATTTTTAATTTTTAAATACATTAATAGGTCATTTTTTGTAAGAAAAACACTATTCTTATAACTTTTGAAGGTTATTCCCATCAATGTAATATATCGTTGAAGAAGACAACGATAATAATCTAAACGAAAATATGAAAGAGAACAAGACACAGAAAAATAGAAAAAGATAATGGTAGCAACTGGGACTCGAACCCAGAGCCTCTCGTCTAACAGGAACGTGCGTTTACCAATTCCACTATTGCCACCGTCTGTCAAACCGTCATATTTCAAATTTTAGAACTAACAATATTATCTTAAACTATTTTTTTTCATATTATAAGCAACCGCCCTTTTTATTGGGAACAATCATTCTAATATGAAAAAAAAATAGTTTAAGATAATATTTAATTAATTGAAGACAATATGAGCGAAATTCAATCGAAAATCTGGAATTAGTAAAATCAGAAAAAGATATTGGCCCTTTGGGACTCGAACCCAGGACCTCTCGCTTTCCGACTGGGCAAACGCGCTGTCCACTGCGCCAAGGTGTCAATATCCAATTCGGTCATTTTTTATCCAACTATATCATACTTCGACTAAGAACCACCCATATTATCTTCATTTTTTTACGCATATTTTATTGGCTGCTATCTTTATGTATGTCTGCAAGATGCAAACCCGGACTAAGTGCAATCTAGATAGTATCTGGATAATTTTTTATCCATTTTTTTATATGCTACATCTATTGACTTTTCTGCAAGTCTAGGATGAATTTTTTTTTTTTGTAATTATTGCATGCGAAATTTAAAAAATCAGTGTATCCCATAACAGGAGGACTTTTTAGAATATTGACCTTTTCTATTGTTTTACTTTTCGATTAAAATGAAGACGTTTGAATTTTTCTTTTAATATTTCGTTGACATTTTAAGTCCCGTAACTATATTTCCAAAGATTTCAATGTGTAATCTATACTAATATTATAAAAGCGAAACTACGTGTGTTTGTTTGTTACGCTTTCACGCATAAAACAATAAAACGATTTTAAAAATTCTTTCACCAATAGAAAGCTAAATTATATGCGAGTACTATAGGCTGTATATAATGGTAAGCTCTGGCGTTATGAAATTGTAAATATTAATATATTTTATTTATTATACGCTCTCGCTAACAAAAGCAAGTTATTGCTAACGTCAGAAAAAAATCATTGCCCTGGAAACGATGTTGATAGATTTGCCGGAAATGGTAGTTAATATCTATCTATCTAACTTCCGAACGACTGCACCAAATTGGATAATTCTTCTTTTTACTACTGGAGAGCTCTGGCATTATGAAATTTGGGTGGCACGCGAGCTGTTCGAAACCTGAATGTACCGGGAATTAATGTATGGAATGCGGGAAGGGGGGGGGATAATTGATAAGTGCAAGCGCTACAGTAATTTCCACCTAATATCATGCGAGCGAAGCCGCGGGTAAAAGCTAGTACTAAATAAACGATTAAATTAAAATTGATAAGATTTTTGTACCTAAGCTATTCCATATTCTGTACATCCATTTCTTTTTCTATTTTTCTGTGTCTTGTTCTCTTTCATATTTTCGTTTAGATTATTATTGTTATCTTCTTCTTCAACAATAATAGGTACTTGCTGACCGGTTTGTAGCCGAGTGGTACAAAGCCATGGGTTTGTAGCCAGGAGGCACTATTTCAAACCTGCGCGAGAGACTTTTAATACCGCTCAAGAGCCCCAACTGACCTAAACAAGCGGGACTGTGGCATCCCCAAAAGGGCAACCACGCTATTCAGTACTTGTCATCAATCATTCCTTCGGCTGCTCCGGTGCCCAAACGCGCACAAAATAACATTAGGGGGCGCCTTGGCATTTGGGGTTCATATAACGAATGCCTCCCCAACTGGTGTATGTTGTGTCACTGAAGATAGAAGGTAGGCTCTCCCGATCCGGCACGCCACGCAGAAAGTGAGCAAACGCATTTTAAACGCAAGACCTAGACAAACTTTACCCCGTGAACCCCTTCTAAGTCACTAAGTCACCAAACGCACCAAACCAATTGATATGACCTGTGCCAGGAGTGTTAATTATTCAATAAAATGGTTTCCGGGACGGCAGTACCACACCCGCGCCAAATTTTAAATATAGGGTAAAGAAAGGCCTCTTCTACAATTTTTCTTTCTAATCGGCAAAAAAAAATTACATTAACTCCATACAGCAGGGAATGGGTACCGCTGCCCCGGGATAAATTAGGAAGGCGGTAATGGGTACCACCGCCCGGATATTATTTAATATATTGGATAACCAACACCTCTGCCATAGGTCACCCCAAGTGGTTCGCTACGTTTGGTGATTTAGCAGGGGTGCCCGCGTTCACGGGATGAGGTTTGTCTAGGTTTTGGAGGCGGCTGCCCAAGACACACTGAACCCCAGTTTCCTACCCACCCCTAAACCCTTTTCCTTCCCAGAACTCTCCTCCCCCTCCTTTCCTTGAAAAAACCATCCACACAGCATCCCCAAAGATGACATGGGCCCAGAGGGAAATAATTTTCCTCAGGGCGTCCTGTGTGGAGCTCATGTAAAAAAAAAAAACAGTCATCTTTGGGGATGCCGTGTGGGGGGCCTGTTAAGGGTATTGAGAAGGAAAAAGGTGAGAGAAAGTACACTATGTCTGTAAGTTTTGCTTTTTTTAAAAATACATTGTCTAATCTGTATGCTAAACGTCTGTTGATGGCGTTCAAATCAAAGAATTTTAACGATTTTTGGAGGGTCCTAACTCCTATAAGAAGTGACTTGTCAAAAAAAAATCAAAACGTACCGACACGCTAGAGGTCGATAATTATATTATGTTTAAAAATATTTGGACTAGTGTCAAAATAGAGAGAGAAAATTGAGGAATACGTTTGTAAGGACAAAATGCTGCCAGTTTCCTCTGAAGTCTGGCCACGTCATCAGAATAACAAAAGGGTATCAACGATACGATGCATTAATGTAAATGAAGCAAGGAGTGTGTGCTAAGACCGAGTTGTTTGGCGGTCCTTCCCCTCTGCCTACCCCTGCAGAAGCCTAGAGTTAAAGAAGTTAGCCTCTCAGAAACTGGACATACTGTACAGGGCCCGCAGATACTTTAATAGTACACAACAGCTAACCCTGTACGAATCGCATGTGCGCCCCACGGTTGAATTTGGCAGCCACCTCTGGTCTGGAGCCCCAAAATACCTGAAAAAACCCTCGACTCTGTGCAGAAACGGGCGGTCCGGATTGCAATCTTTAGAGCACAGGCGCCAGGTGGGAATGCTTTCCTTGTTCTACCGGTATTACAATGGAAGATGCTCCGAGGAACTAGCGTCGTTGATCCCCTCGGCACCGGTGCACAGTCGGGAAACACGCCAAACGCGCGCTCAACATTTGTACACGGTTGACATTAGTCACATGAGAACGGGTAGTTTCTAGGACTCGTTCTTGAGTTCAACAGCTCGGCTGTGGAACGATTTGCCGGCCTCCGTGTTTCCTCCCCCTACAACATGGGTCTCTTTGTTCACTCCTTCCTCTCCTCAAAAACACCCTCCACACAGCATCTTCAAAGATGACATAGGCCCTGAGGGAAATAATTTTCCTCAGGGCCTCCTGTGTGGAGTTAATGTAAAAAAAAAAAATAGAGAGACGCACTATAGTTGGTTAAAAATGTCGGATACACCTCACGCTAAAAATAAAATTCTACAATTAAATCTCTTCACTGGATACTATTGAAGGTATTTTGTTAAGGCGGTACACAACCCTAATAATTTTTGCTTACTCAAAACTCACATTTAATCATTTCCGGTGAATTCGTAACTATAGTAACTATAACAATGGTAGGGCAATGAGCTGAGTGATGTCGCTGACATATTTAATTTAAACTCCGACACATTTAAAGCCAAATTAGTCCATCGCTTTTTAGATGTAAATAACGAATGTGTAATCATTATATATTATTTCGATTTTCTTTCGTTTGTTTTTATTCTAAACTAGCTTTTCCCCGCGGCTTCGCTCGCATGGTATTACGGGAAATTACTGTAGCGGTTGAACTTATCAATTATACCCCCTCCTCCCGACCCCCACCCCCTCCCGAATTCCATACATTCATTCCCTTACATTCAGTTTTCAAACATCTCGCCTGCCACCTAAATTTCATAAAGCTATAGCTCAAAGAAAAAAATAAATTTCCAATTTTGTTCATTCGTTCGGAATTTATGCGCTTACAAACATTTCGGATGTTTATTTTTAATTAAATATTTGAAATTTTGTGAATATAATAAAAAATTACACTATTTATTCAGTTCATTTATTCAGTCTTTATAATCGTTACGAATTATATTTTTAATGTAGGAACTGACATTTATTCCAAAACAGAAGCTTGTCCAAAAAAATAAAACATATTCATATATTTGAATTTTCTGAAGCAGTAGCAATCGTTTCCATGGAAACGATTTTTTTCTGACGTTAGCAAAAATTTGCTTTAGTTAGCGACAGAAAACGTATAACAAATATAATATATTAATATTTATAATTTCTTTACGCCAGAGCTTACCATCATATACAAAATATAGTCTGCGCATATAATTTAGCTTTCTATTGGTGAATGAATTTTTAAAGTCTTTATATTGTGTTATGCGTGAAAAGGTCATAAACAAACTCGACCAGTTTCGCATTTATAATATTATTAGTAAATAAATTAGTAATTAGTATATTAGTATATTAGTATAGTATATTAGTATTAGTATTAGTATAGTATAGTATGGTATATTATATTAGTATTAGTATGGATGCTAACAATGAGTAATGTATTGAAATTTCGATTTTTCAACAACAAGGTGTAAATTTACTTCTTTTGTGATTAACTTTTAGATTTGAATATAAAGCCTGATGTTTTCTCTTTCTAAAACAATTTCTATGAGACCTAAACGAGTTGTACCGAAAAGCGAACAAATTAGCCCGAGGGGTTAATAAAAATTAATTAATTCAAAAAACACTATTAATTTATACATCTAATTAAGAAATTTCAAAAAAATACTCGCTCCCAAACCCTTCATCCGATTGCGATGAAACTTTGATGAGTTGTTGTGCGCAAGCCCGCGATAGTTTCTATGTATAGTGGTGAGCCCTGGCGTTATGAAATTATTTCCTACATTATTCACACGATTGCGATGACGCTTTGGTGAGTTGTTATGCGCGCGTCCGTGAAGGTATCCCTATATGTATATTTATAGCGGTGACATCTGGCGTCATGAAATTTGTATAAAAAATTTGCAATACGTGGCGCACGAATTATTTGAAAAATGACTGTATTTCATATAGTTTAGCGACAGGGCAGATACTTCAATTGTACACAACTGCCAACCCTGCACAAATCGCAAGTGCGCCCCACGGTTGAGTTTGGCAGCCAACTCTGGTCTGGAGCCCCAAAATGTGCTCGACTCTGTGCAGAAACATGCGGTCCGTTTGATAGACTCTCCCATCTTAACAAATGGATTGCAAACTTTAGAACACAGGCGTCGGGTGAGAATGCTATCCTTGTTATACCGGTATTTCAATGGAAGATGCTCTGAGGAACTAGCGTCGTTGATCCCCTCAGCGCCGGTGCATAGTCGGGAAACACGCCAAATACGCGCCCAACATTTGTACACGGTTGATATTTGACACATGAGAACGGGTCGTTTCTACGACTCGTTCTTGAGTTCAACAGCTCGGCTGTGAAACGATTTGCCGGCCTCTATGTTTCCTCACTCATACAACATGGGTCTCTTCAAGACCTTATTTTTCTCCGCAAAAAGACTCTCCACACAGCATCTTTAAAGATGGCACAGGCCTCCTAAGTGGAGTTAATGTAAAAAAAAGGGTGGGAAGGGGGATGTGGTTCACAGAACGGGGGAAAGCGGGAGAGAAGAGAGAGAAAGGCTGGGAAGGTGGAAGAAAAGTAACGGGGACAAATGGGAAAGGACACGCAGGGAGAAACAATTTATTATTTAAGTAGCATTGCAACGCACGTCGGTAACTCGCTAGTAACATTATAAAAAATGTAAAACCCACTTTTAAAAAAATTAACATAGATATTATGTGTTTGAAATTCCATCAGTAATGGCAAGTTATATCATTCCAAATTAGGTTAACCTTTCAAAACCCATTTACAAACCGGTTTTGGAGGGGCTATGAATTGGTGTTATTTTAGGAAAGTTACATAAGATGTTGGATAATGTTGCATCTCGTTATTGAGCTGTCCTCGTCTTCTATTTCAAGGTCGACACTAGAGAAGAAAACTAGTTTGCATAAGGTAATTAATTAAATTTTAAAAAAATCTAAATTTTAACCACTCCCAACCATTGTGTGTGACACAGAGGTATTAGGGAGGGACGGAGATGTTCAGATCTATCACCAAACATGGCTAAAGCCATTTCAAGCAACAACATGTCGTTCCTGGGAGTCCCTGGGGAAATGATTTCCCTTAGGCCAAATTTCATCTTTGGGGATGCTGTGTGGAGGGTCTTCTTAAGGAATTGGAGGTTATCCACCACATATCCCACTACTCCACTACACTCCCAACCATTGTGTGTGTGACACAGAGGTATTATAGGTAGGGAAGGAGATATTCAGATCTATCACCAAACATGGCTAAAGCCATTTCAAGCAACAACATGTCGTTCCTGAGAGTCCCTGGGGAAAATGATTTCCCTTAGGGCAAATGTTTTTGGGGATGCTGTGTGGAGAGTCTTCTTAAGGAATGTAGGAGAGGAAGTTTTATGATGAGTGGGTATGAATCTGGGATCTATTCTATGTGCCCAGGAGTGACGGAAGTGTGAATCCATCCCTCCCGCTGCGGTGCAAGGTGATGGGTCCGGCTGGAGAGGTCAAAGGATCTCCCCCAACAGTCTCTCCCGATCCGGCCCGCCACACACCTGGTGGGCAGACGCATCCGTTACCAAGACCTCACGCCATGAACCCTGACACTTTTGCCAAGTGACCCGCAAATTTGGTTTCATCGAGATGATGTAACTACTAACCATCACGCCGTTTTCCGCAGGGATAGGCAGAGAGAATAGACCGCCAAACAACCCTGTCTCGACACACACTTCTTGCTTCAATCACATTCATACATTGTCTCAATCACACTCCTCTGTTGTTCTGGCTAATTTATTTATTTTATTAATGCACATTTACAGTTATACATAACCAATAACAAACATGCATTTTATTTTATTAAGTAATAATAGAGTTTTGAATTTTTTTTAATATTTAGTTGAAAATATCTATATCAGGGGACAGGTAATTTAGTAACAGAATCATTTTTCCAAGCGGCATTACTAATGTAAGTTAGTTCCGCATCTCGGAACAACAAAAGTTCTGTGTCTGCGCGCTCTTGTGAAGTTGTCGGGGACATAAAACTCAAATTTTTGTTTTATATCGGGAATACAGATGTTACACATGGTACACGTTTCTAGGGCGTCCCCATTTATTCATTTTCTATTTCTAGTTTACATATTTTTTTTAAATCTAAGAAAATTTATGTTTTTTATTTATTTTATATCAGCTGGTACCCTGGTACAAAGAAATAAATTGATTCCCCTTGCATGCCCTTTCCCGTGCGTCCCCGTTCATCTCCCACGTCACCCTTCCCACGAACCCCACCTCCCCCGTTCCCCTCCACATCCTGCCTTTCCTCTCTGCCGCTAAAATATATAAAATACACACATTTTCATTTATACAAATTTCATAACGCTAGAATCTACCTTTTTTTACATGAGCTACACACAGGAGGCCCTGAGGAAAATAATCTCCCTCAGGGCCTATGTCATCTTTGGGGATGCTGTGTGGAGGTTTTTTTTTAGGAAAGGAAATGGAGGAGAATTCTGGGAAGGAAAAAGGTTTAAGGGGTGAGTAGGAATCTGGGGTTCAGTGTGTCCTGGTCATCCGCCTCCAAGACCTAGACGAACATCACCCCATGAACCCGGGCACCCCTACTAAATCACCAAACGTAGCGAAACACTTGGGGTGACCTATGGCAGAGGTGTTGGTTATCCAATAAAGGTTCCCGAGGCGGCGGTACCCATTCCCGCCTCTCAAATTAAATATATATAAAGGCTATAACCTTTACAGGCGTGAGCACAAAAAATCACCAAAGTTTCATCGCAATCGGATGAACGGTATGGCAACGCATAAAATACAAACAAACGAACAAATATTGATTTTTATATATAAGATTATAGAAACAAACAGTAGAGTGATAAAACAAATTTAAAAATATTAATACTTCAGGCCTCGAGCATATGTTGTCAGATGGCAAGATTATTTCCGCTTTGCAATAAAATTCAGATAAACGGAATATTTCCGGCCTTCTCTTCCCCATCTCTTTCCCCTCCCCACTACCTTCAGCCTCATAACATAATTGGGGATGCCATAGTCTCACTGGCACAAACAGCAGTTGGGAACTCTTGTGCGATATTCATATTCATACTCAATTTGGGAGGCGGGAATGGGTACCGCCGCCCCGGGAACTTTTATTGGATCAACACCTTTGCCATAGGTCACCCCAAGTGGTTCGCTACGTTTGGTGATTTAGCAGGGGTGCCCGGTTTCATGGGGTGAGGTTTGTCTAGGTCTTGGAGGCGGATGACCAGGACCCACTGAGCCCCAGATTCCTGCCATCCCGTAAACCCTTTTCCTTCCCAGAACTCTCCTCCCCTTCCTTTCCTTAAAAAAAAAACCCTCCACACAGCATCCCCAAAGATGACAGGGAAATCATTTTCTTCAGGGCTTCCTGTGTGGAGCTCATGTTAAAATATATATATAAAAAAAAATTTCAAAATGATGCTCCTTTTAAATTTGGGCAGTGAATCCGAATTTATATAAATAATACAAACCGGTTTCGACTAGAACTGCTTATGAATGGTATTTTTTTCCTTATACAAAAACATCCTTTTAAATGAAGACGATATTCGCTTATTCATTAAGATAATATTCAGAATAAAAACATAAAATAAAAGCAATAAATTAGCTCTGTCAAAAGGTCAACCGCCACTTATAGAAAAAATAAAAACCACTGAAGAAGTGACCTGATAGAAGTGCGTCGTGGGAGTCCCAGCGTGCCCGAAATAAGCTCAATTCTACCTTACTCTGATCTAATGATTGATTTGGTATGCACAAGTAAATTTAATTAAATAGTAGGAAAACTACCGCGTATATCTAATTTCGAAAAACTGTGTTTAATGACCGAGCAACGCCGAAAACTTCAGCTATAATCCGAAAACCATTTTGATAAATGAACAAACAATTATAATTCGCTCGCCACTCTTAGACACATTAAGTCAATTACAAATACAGCATAGTTAAGTATATTGCAACGACCAGACTAACGACCTCCAGTCAAATTTAAGCAATGCAGTAATTAGGGAAACTTTAAAAGGATAAAAACCGTTAATATTTTCAGTAATTTTACTCGGAAATTAATAAAAAATAAAAGCATTAAAAAAAATTTCATCATAAGTACCTATCTAGAAATGATATAAATATATCGTCTGTAAGTGGTATGACCACAGTTTGATAATGCCTTCAGAGGGCGAAACAGCTCTCATAATTACATAGCATAACTTGTTTGCAATAAATTATGTTTTTAGATTAAATAATAGTATTATTTAATATATAAAAGAAATTAAAATTAAAATGGAGTTTTACAAAATAAATTTGATAACAATAATTTTTTTTAAATATTTCAGCTATAAATGGAATTATAGAAGAGTGACCACGGGCTTTGGTTTTTAAACAAATTTACAATTTTATTAGCATATTGATGAAATTTTGCACACTTGATGTTAAAATAACAGGAAAACTACTGTCTGCATCTGATATTGAAAAACGCTGCGTAAAGCCCAGGCAACGCAAGGGACTTCAGCTGTGTATGGATTTATGGAAGAATGTCTGTGGGGCCTTACCTGTTTTTTATACAATTCTCAGTTTCATTCAGATATTGATGAAATTTTGCACACTTGACGATCATAATAATAAGAAAACTACTCAGTGGCGTAGCGTGGGTGTCAGCCGCCCGGGGCGGAGGAAAATTTTGGCGCCCCCCCCTATATAGGTATTTCGAATTTTGCCGCTCCCCTTATAGGATATTTTTCGGAGGACATTTTGTCGGAGAATATTTAACCGGAGGATATTTTGTCAGAGAATATTTTGTCAGAGGATATTTTGTCAGAGGATATTTTGTCTAAGGATATTTTTACAGAGGATATTTTGTCGAGGATATTTTGTCGGAGGATATTTGTCAGATGATATTTTAATGAAGGATATTTTGTCAAAGGATATTTTTACAGAGGATATTTTGTCGGAGGATATTTGTCAGATGATATTTTATCGAAGGATATTTTGTCAAAGGATATTTTTACAGAGGATATTTTGTCGGAGGATATTTTGTCGGAGGATATTTGTCAGATGATATTTTATCGAAGGATATTTTGTCAAAGGATATTTTTACAGAGGATATTTTGTCGGAGGATATTTTGTCAAAGGATATTTTTACAGAGGATATTTTATCGAAGGATATTTTGTCAAGGGATATTTTTACAGAGGATATTTTGTCAAAGGATATTTTTACAGAGGATATTTTGTCGGAGGATATTTTGTCAAAGGATATTTTTAGAGGATATTTTGTCCGTGGGATATTTTTTCAGAGGATATTTTGTCATAGAATATTTTGTCAGAGAATATTTTGTCAGAGGATATTTTGTCGCAGGATATTTTTTCCCGGGATGAAAACGCGCATTACTATAGGGGACTCTAGTTTAAAATAATGTATTATATTGAGTATGTTTACGGCATGTTCCAGAGTGGTAGATGCTTTCAGTATCCCCATAGCCACCAACATTCAGACCAACATTGTGATGGATTTAACTGTGTTTAGTGTTTAGTTTCGATTATTCAGATTCTTTCCAACAAACATCTTCCTCATCTCCTTCCCATTCCCACTACCTTCAACCTCGCAATATACCTCGAATAAGGGTTGCCATAATTCCGTCCACCCACTGGTTTCGGACAGTTGGTAGCAATTAAAATAACATAAAAAAACATTCCAAGTTATAAAAACCACATACGGACAAAGAAAATACACCTACTTTGCAACAAAACTCCATAACATCCTTCCCCAAGACATAAAACTAATAAAAAATTCTAATGAATACAAATCAACAAAATATGGCTGAAAGAGGTCAATGAAAAAAACCCTAATGAAGACACTAAAAACGACACAGAAGACAAATAAACTATTTAATTAAATGAAGACATTATGAGCGAAACTCAATCGAAAATCTGGAAACAGAAAAATCAGAAAAAGATATTGGCACCTCTGGGACTCGAACCCAGGACCTCCCTATTTCCGGGTTGGGCGCTCTTATCCACTGAGCTAAGGTGTCGATATCCAATTCGGTCACTTTTAACTGTATCATACTTCGACTAAGAACCACCCATATTATCTTCATTTTTCTTAACGCATATTTTTATTGGCTGCCATCTTTATGTGCCAATATCTTTTTCTGATTTTTCTGTTTCCAGATTTTCGATTGAGTTTCGCTCATAATGTCTTCATTTAATTAAATATTACAGTTTGAGGTTTTACTCATAAAGTTAAATTTTACAAATAAACTATTTATATTAAAATAACTTTAGTCCGTCTCGGCACAGGACCCTCTACTGAGGAGGACCAAGAAATACAAAATCTATGCTTTAAAATTCACCATTATATTTTGTATGATTGCTAAAATGAAAAAAAAATATTAATAAAAAATTGGATCTCGATGCAAATTCCAGATATATTTTCTATTCAGTGGTAAAACGAATAATGAAAATTAATTTGTCATTTCATAAATTATAGATCTGGTCTGAAAAAAATTCAACAACAGGTTTTATTAAAAAATGTAAGCATAAATTAAAAGTTTTTGAAAGAAGATTTTTGGTATAAATGCGGTTGACATTTTGGTAGAAGGTACAGTTTCAATTTGAAGTTTGTGAATTCAGTATCTTAAGGTAATAATTTATTGTATTCTATTATGTGTCTAAAGTTGTTAAAATAATAAAGTTTCATTTTATTACAATAAAAAAAAAACTTTGTTTTACAAGTGCAAACATTTTTGGAGAGTTCTTGTCGTAGTTTCCTGCCGTCTCATTAGTTCATTGTGTCGAAAGTGAAAATTATTGAATTTTAGGCCTCTCAAATTTTGCAAATTATTTAAAAAAAAAAAACGTATTTTGGAATTTAGAAGGGTCCTTTATCGCTTCCTTGTGGCATTCCCTTCATAGTTTTTTTTGGTAAATGGTTCCATTTCTGACGGTGTTTTACAGTCCTCTTCAAGTTTCTATATTATTTTTTTTACATTAGCTCCACACAGGAGGCTATGAGAAAAATAATTCCCCTCTGAGCCAATGTCATCTTTGGGGATGCTGTGTGGAGTGTCTTATTATGGCAAGGAAGGAGAGGAAGTTCTGGGAAGTGGGTAGGAAACTGGGGCTAGTTGGGGTGACATATGGCAAATTCGACGGCCGGCGTAGTCCAGCGGTAAGGCTCTTGACTAGCATTCCGAAGGTCGCGGGGTCGAATCCCGGCGTGGCAAATAAATTTTATTTGATTAATTTGTTTTATTTCACAATTCATTCATTTAAAATAATATATAATATATTTGCGGCACGTTCCAGAGTGGAAGATACTATCAGTGTCGCCCTGGTGTAAGACCACCATTCAGAATTGAAAAGTTGCTTGAAATGGCTTTGGCCGTGTTTGGTGACCAGATCTGAATAGCCAGGTACTTCCCACCTTCCTCTTCCCCATCTCCTTCACCTAGCCACTACCTTCAGCCTCACAATTAACCCCAATTGGGGATGCCATAGTCTCACTGGCTCCAGACGGGAGCAGTTGGGACTCTTGTGCGGTATTCATATAAAAAAATAAAATAATTAAAAAAATGTGTTGGTTATCCAATAAACGGTTCCCGGGGCGGCGGTACCAATACCCGCCTTCCAAATTGTCCAAGGACGCTGTGTTATTTGCCTCCAAACCATCTTCTTAAATTTTAGGCTACTACTTTTGGAAGGGTCCCATATCTCAACCTTGTGGCATACCCTGCAGTTTTTTTTTTTGGTAAAGGCTTTCATTTCTGGTGGTCTTCTAATGTCTTTCTCTAGTTTCTATTGTCCAAGGATGCAGTATTGTTTGCCGTCAAACCGTCTTATTAAATTTTAGGTGTATCAAAACATTTATTTATTGTCAAAAAAAACCCTCTTTTGGAAAGGTCCTTTATCCCGTCCTTGTGGCACACCCTGCATAGTTTTGTTTTTGGTAAATGCTTTCACTTCTGGAGGCCTTTTACTAGTTTTTATTGTATTTAAGGATGCTGCGTTGTTTGCCTCAAACCATCTTATTAAATTCCAAATTTTTCAAAACTCATTATTAATATCAAATAAGCCTTTTTTGGAAGGGTCCCGTAAACCATCCTCAATCCATAATTAGTTCCTGATCATGCCTACCTCGGTTTTCTGTACATTTAGTTCTTCTACAACATTGTACTCATCAGTAGACCGAAATACATGCAAAGAAAAACAATTTTTCCTTTATGCCGTAATTGATAATTCCAGATGAAGTTCCTGATCGTCCTGTGCCTCGTGGCTGCTGCCTGCGCCGATGTCTCTCTCCTGAAGCACCCTGAACAGCACGCGCAGATCCTGCGTCAGACCCAAGTGGACTCAGACGTGCACGGCAACTACAAGTTTGCCTTCGACACCGAGAACAAGATCAGCGCACAGGAGGTCGGAACCTTCAAGCAGACACAGGTGAGACTGACACTTCATTGTTTCACGACCCGTTTCAACTTTTGATCAAATTGTGGATAGCTAACTAACATTAATATGTAATCAAATGAAGACACTATGAGCGAAACTCAATCGAAAATCTGGAAACAGAAAAATCAGAAAAAGATATTGGCACCTCTGGGACTCGAATTCAGGACCTCTCTCTTTCCAGGCGAGTGCTCTGACCACTGCGCCAAGGTGTAGATATCCAATTCGGTCACTTTTAACTGTACCACACTTCGACTAAGAACCACCCATATTATCTTCATTTTCTTGACGCATATTTTATTGACTGCCATCTTTATGTATGGTTGCAAGATTCAAACCCGAACTAAATTCAATTTAGATGGTGTCTGGATAAATTTTTATCCATTTTATTTAATATGCGAAATCTATTGACTTTTCTGCAAGTCTAGGATGAATATTATTATAATTATTTATAATTTTTTTTTTTTATTAATATGTTTCGCGGGTAACTTACCTTTATGGACTGCTCGCTGCTACCGCCATTCGCTATTATTAATTTTATTCTTGAACTAATTCCAGAAGGGAGAGGTTGGACCCGCAGTAGTGACTGGAGAATCTTCCTACATCGCCCCCGGAGGCCAGAAGATCACCCTGACCTATGTTGCTGATGAGAACGGATTCCATGCCCAGGTAAGCAAGCAACCATCTGACACTTTAAGCAAAGGTGTTACTTGTAGGCACTGAGTTACTTAAAAGCGTTGCTTATAGGTAACAATGATGTTGCTCACAGGCTACAGTGTTACTTATAGGCAACAGATACTTTTTACTCATAGGCAACTGTGTTTCTTATAGGCTACGGAGTTACTTAGCACGAAAAGAAGAAGATGGAGAGATATGTAATTACGAATGTTGGAGAGAGCGCGCTAATATTTCAAATGATAAAAGTGAAGCGAAAATTGCGAAAAAGCTTAATAAAACATAACTCGTTTAAAATAGAGCAAAAATGTTGTGGAACGTATCTTAAGTATCATTTAAAGAAACATTGTGAATTTTTTCACAAATATAACTTATAAAATAATAGAAATAGACTTGTTTTAAATAATTTTCGGAGCATACTTTGCGATTTTTTTCTATCGAGGGAATTTCATATAATTTGCGTTTCGGCGTGGACGTATCTAGATATTATCTTAAAAAAAAACATATATTTTTTAAAAGCTTAAAAACTTCAAATGTTTAAGGGAGATATGTAAGAAATCGGTCGAAATTCGGATAGCGGCGGCTTAAAGGCTCCTGTGTTGCTTTTAGGCAACTGTGTACCTTATAGGCAACTGTGTTGCTTTTAGGTAATTGTGTTGCCTATAGGATACAATTAATTATGGGCAACTGTTGTGATGCTTATATGCTGTTGTGTAACTTAATTAATCATGAGTAACTGTTGTGTAACTTATAGGTTACTTACAGACAACTGTATTATTTACAGGTAGCTGTGTAACTTATAGGCAACTGTGTCGCTTTTAGGATACAATTAACTACGGGCAACTGTTGTGTTGCTTATATGCAACTGTGTAACTTACAGGTTACTTATAGACAACGGTGTTACTTGGAGGCAACTGCATTACTTACAGGTAGCTGTGTAACTTATAGGCAACTCTACAGAGGAGGAATATAATTTCCATCAGGACCTGCGTTATCTTTGGGGATGCTGTGTGGAGGGTCTTTCTGAAGAGAGGGAGGAGTGAATTCTTCAAGTCCATTTTGTAGGATGAGGAAACACAGGGGCCGCAAATCGTTCCAAAGTCGAACTATTGAACTCAAGAATGAGTCGTAGAAACGACCCATTCTTGTGTGACAACTGTCCACTGTGTACAAATGTTGGTTGCGTGTTTAGCGTGTTTTCCGACAGTGCCATAGGGATCAATTACGCAATGACATTAAGAATCTTTATCTCTAATATGATTTGAGAACATACGACCAACATTTTATTTAAATTCTACAGGAGAAATAAATTTCACACATTTCACATTTTGAGGTGTGAAATTAAAAGTTGAAACACTTGGAAACAAGTTCTAAATGTTTATTTTCTATTCCCATCAATGTTTCACCTAGATATGCAAGATTTTTGCGTTTACCAAACAACTGCCATCTATTGTCAGAATGTAAAACTAATCTAATTATATTTTTTCCCACCAGGGCGATCACATTCCAGCCATCCCCGCTTACATCCTGCGCTCCCTCGAATTCATCAAGCAACAAGAAGCCAAGGGTGGCAAGAAGTTCTAAATAATGGACACCCTAATGCACCTGTACCTAAAAACACGACACGGCACCAAATAAAGCATAAAAATATAATATATATCATAAATAATACTTTTATATTTTTGCCATAGATGGCGGTGGAAACGCTTTTTATTAGCGAAGACACAAACCGTTTGTGATTGAATCAATAAATGAATTATTAATGTGTGTTTATTTACATGCTGCAATTATATATGTAATTTCAACAATTATTATGATTAATGAATTCTGATACTGAAAAAATTTGTTTTAATTGATTTATACTTTTTTAATGTGTTAATGCCATCGACCTAATATGATCTAGATGGGGCATGCGAACCTTAAAATTAACACTGAAACCTAACATATTGGTTTAACCTTTTCATCCCGGAAAGAAAAAATCACACATGATCCGAAGGGGGTCACTCGGGGACCCCAATTTGTTTTGCTCATTAAATTGCCAATGGGTGTTAACCCATTGGCCACAGAATTAATTAGCTAAAAAAACTGGCCTTCACCACTGAATAAATCTTGAACCAAAAATTGAAAACTTGCATTGATATACTAAATCTATTGTAACTTTTGAACTTTATATTCAAATGAATCAATTTCTTTAAATTTGTTTACATACGGTAAATAAAAACATTAAAAATTTTTTTTTTAAATATTAAAATATGTGTAAATAAGGATACAAATATGAGCTTCTCTTTTTTCGTAAGTTTTTTTTTCACATTTTTATTCATAAAGTTACAAAAAAAACATATTATTCATAAATAGAACATTAATAATTTTTGTTTTTTACATAAATGTATACTAATAACTAATAACTAATAACTAATAACTAGTATGACGGCCGGCGTAGTCCAGCGGTAAGGCTTTTGACTAGCATTCCGAAGGTCGCGGGATCGAATCCCGGCGTGGCAAATAAATTTTATTTGATTAATTTGTGTTATTTCACAATTTATTCATTTAAAATAATATATAATTTATTTGCGGCACGTTCCAGAGTGGAAGATACTATTAGTATCGCCCTGGTGTAAGACCACCATTCAGAATTGAAACGTCGCTTGAAATCGCTTTAGCCGTGTTTAGTGACCAGATCTGAATAGCCAGGTACTTCCCCACCTTCCTCTTCCCATCTCCTTCCCCTCCCCACTACCTTCAGCCTCACAACATACCCCGATTGGGGATGCCATAGTCTCACTGGCTCCAGACGGGAGCAGTTGGGACTCTTGTGCGGTATTCATATAAAAAAAATAAATAAAAAAAAATAATAAAATAATTTGGTATGATAGTCCTCAAAGCAACGTGCAGGGTCTCTGCCAAAAGCCTAGAACCACTCTAGGCCTTTTGACACATTGGACCACGAAACATTATTAAAGGCAATGGAGGAATGTGGTATTAGAGGTCCTTTAAAAAATTTTATTAAAAATTATCTATTAAATAGAAAAATTAAAGTTAAAATTGACGGAATTTTTAGTGATGAAATGTTAACAAATACCAGAGTAGCAACAGGGTCGATATCGGGGCCTACATGTTATATAATGCAAGTAAACAGTCTACCAAACGTAATAAAACGTTGTAAATGCTACATGTTTGCAGACGATACTTGCATTATATGTGCTGACAAAGATCCACTAAAAATTGAGGAAATTTTACAAACAGACCTAAATAACATAATTAAATGGTCCCACGACAATGGCATTATTATTAACGCAAAAAAAAAACAAATATATGCTTATACACTCACCATATGCAAATTGTCAGGAAAAGGAATTACATATAAAAAGTCATTTTATGATTGTTTGCACACAAAAAACCAATTCCAGCAGTGTAATTGCCCGAATATAGAAAAAGTGTACCAATATACATACCTTGGTCTTACAATAGATGTCAACTTTAACTGGTCAAATCATATTGAAAATGTATGTAATAGATTAAGATCCATATTAGGAAAATTTTACCACCTAAAAAATTTTGTTAATAAAAATATATTATACTGTATATACAACGCATTAGCAGAATCAATTATAGGATACGGAATAAATAGTTACGGATTAACGTACAAAACATACTTAAATAAAATAGAACAATTACGAATCCGTTTCCTAAAATTGATTTCAGGCAAAAAAAAGGTCCAGTTATGTGAAGGTGATTATAAAAAAATGTTCTCCTTGTGTAATGTCCTCTCTATACACAGTAAGGTAAATTACCAATTAACGCTAGATGAATTCTGGAATACAGAATTAAAAAAACCTGTAAACCACAACTACCCTACTAGGCATAGAGAAGCACAAATGTTTATTGTCAATAAATCTCAAAATGTATACGGAGATAGAACAAAAAGTCACAAAATTCCGGAAATATTTAACGCATTACCTGAAAATATCAAAAATGAGACATCTTATTCAAAAATCAAAACAAAAGTTAAATCTTTCTACCTCCGAAGAACGTGAAATCAAATAAAATAGTTCCTATCTATTTATTTTCTCACCGTATGTTTGTACTGTGTAAAATATTTTTACTACAACGCAATTCATAAACATTAAAACATTATAATAATTAGTTTGTCGTAATAATTAGTATTTTAATATTAAGTTTTATATTTAGTATATACTATGTAAAACTGAAAAGTATACTGTATTAAATAATTAGAAAAAAATGAGAGATTTCTTACAATCAAACTGATTGATCAGTTTCGTAAGATCTGTAAAATAAAATATTGTAAAATTAAAACTGAATAAACATATTTAAAAAAAAAAAAAAAAACTCGCAATTTTGAAGAAATTTAATGGCTGCTGGTTGCATACAAAACTTGGAACACAAATATCAGGGAAAAAACGTAAGAAACATATTATTGCCAATTCTACGAAATGAATGTTTAATTACAGACAGAGTGTTCGGCATTTAAATTTTTTTCAAAAAAGTCACTGTTGTGCTGGTTTTCGACTTGGAAATCATAGTTTTCAGAAAAACGCGTTTAAAGTTTCGGAAGAAGTTTACACATTACTATTTGAAATGATGTTCACTTATTTCGTACAAGAAATAACTCGATTTAGTCTTCAGGTATAAAATGAACCCTTATAAGGTCATTTATACCTAGGAATACAAAGAAAGAAAAGAGCTGCTGCTACTCCGGTCTGTACTGTGCCTACTTTCTAACAGTCCGAGACGTCTTTACAAATATGATATCGATTTGAAATTTTTGGGGAATATTATTAGCTAAATATACATTCCGGAAATAAAAAAATAAAAAAAACGATTTTTTGAAAACTCTAACTGCGTATAACCCCTTGAAACAGTGGATATTAAATTGCACTGAAAGATCAAAATGTCGTTCATTACGCAAGCTTCACTAGCAGACTGATTGTACCAAAATGTATTGTTACATACACACGTAGGTAAACTGGCCATACACTGTCAGATAGGGACAGGAACTTGGATAAGAGAGGGAGGAAGGAAGACGTACATATATGGTTTGTTCTTCTTTTCAAGCTATGTAACTTTTACCACCCTGTGACATTTCCACCACTCTGTCACATTTTGTTTTCACTATAAATTAATCTCTGTGAATCTCAGAGGGGAAATTGTAGCAAGGGAGGAAGGAGGCCTAAAATGCCTATTGGGGGTGACAAACACAAGCTGCGTGTATACCTATTTCGAATGACAACCCACGTGACAGAATTGTCGTACGACATAAAAATTGTAGGAGACAAGTTTTTGAGATTTTTTTTAAATATTTAATTAAGCATCATTAAAAATAATAATCGCTGTTACTTGATAGGTTATACCTTTTGGAGTTTAAAAATAGTTTTATATTTTATGTCGTCATATCATTTTTTTGTAACATTATAGAACACACGCAAGTCGAGGTGGCAGAAGACAACTGTGATTTGTATGAAATACACTTCTATCAGAGGAGTTTCAACTCTGTCACGTAATTTTTAATACAAAAATATAAACACATATTTTTTTTAAATGCACACGTACGTTACATCTTTAGTGCAGTAGATTTTAAAGTAATTATAAAATAATAATATTGGTAATTCTGTTGAATTTTTCTCCACTAACTGGTGGAGACAACTTTATGTAGGTTAAAAAGAAGAATGACCTATTTAGTTGTTTCAACAACATATGTTCACGAAAACCAGACCACTGGTTAGGGGCATCACTGTTATAATTTAATGATGTCTGGACTAAGCAATTGCTTGTAAAAAGAGTACCTGCAGGCATTAACCGGTCACTTGCCGATTACGCGCCGGCGCGCACCAAATGCAAGCCAAATGAAACTCTAAAAAATATTTTTTTGAAATGCGATTTTAAACCTTAATTATAAAGAAAAGTATGAAGGATAAGGTCAGAATCGCTTGGGGCATTCTTGTTCTTAAGGTATAAGATACCGTGTACCCATCTAGCACAGCGGAATAATTTCTGTGGAATTGTTTATGATCTCCGGCCAAGTTTTTTCCCGCCTTTGAACTGTCAGATCGGCTTGCGTCACTCGCGCGCCGTTGTCGTGAAAAAGATCGTAAAACGTATAAATTCATCGAATAAACGCTAGTAATGTTGTTTTTAGCCATAGTTTATTGTTCAAGGAATGTGTTTGGGTAAAAATTACATAAGATAGCATAAAATAAACCCACAAAATATTACGTAAAAGTCAAAACATTGCGAAATTTACCGTTTTCTCCGTGGCGTCTCTCGAGTTAATGAAGTCTGGACTAAGCAATTGCTTATAAAAAGAGTACCTGCGGGCATTAATAGAAATAAAATAAAACATTTATAAATAGCGTTGCATTGGCGTTAAAAGAAAACATCCTACCTTGGTCACAGAGCACGTTCACAGCTTCCAGCACACGCTTCGTGTAGATGCACGGTTCGTAGTTGTCCATCTCCTGCGTCACCACCGAGCACACCCTGGACAGAAGGAGACACATACAACAATTAGATAACTTTTTTTTAATATTAATTCCACACAGGAAGTCCTAAAGAAAATACTTTCCCTGAGGGGATTGCTATATGGAAAGGAAGATGTGAACTTGGAACTTGAAGAGAAGCCTGAAAGAGGCTGGCAAATCATTCCACAGCCGGGCTGTTGAACTCAAGAAGGAGTCTTAGGCTAGGTTTACACTCGTAAGTTTTTTCCCGTAATTCTCTCGTGTAAGTGATTTATGGCCAAACTACCAATGTTAACGACACCAAAAGTTACTTAACGTAATTTAAAGCAAGTTACAAAACTTCTTCTTTCGGAAGTTTTTTGACAGGTCTAATCTCGTCCGCGCGAAATTCCAGCCTTCTCACAGCTTATAAAATCAGTTTGATAAGCTGAGAGACTTTCTGTAAGAAATAGTACCAAAATTGAGTTTTCTGAAAATGAGCATCCTTCTATTCAGTTATCGGTCCAGTCATTTCTAATCTCAATGTTTCTGTTTTTAAAATTACGTATTTGAAAACGAAGTCAGTTGCTGACGGCAGCCGTCAGGTAGATAGCTGGCATTCAGATAAAATGAAAGAAATCCATTAATTTTCACCTTTGACGGCACAAAAGTGCAAAGCCTAGTTCCCCCACACCAAATGCCCTCCATGCTGCACTCTCTGCAACGCTTAGTCTCACCATGGTTGCTGTTTGCCATGGAGCTTCCGCTCACCGCACCCGCCAAGTGGGAATAACGCTCTGTAATTCGTTTTTTCGGAACTGTGTGATATGGTCATATCAGGAAGACCACCACTATTGACAAGATTTTGACAGAATTTTGGTATATCACAAGGTCTGCGCAACGTGGCTCCAAAAAATGCTCACGAAAGATCACAAACAACAACGGGTTGAAGGAGCCCGAATTCTTTTAGTGCTACGACATTGATTGCCAGGAATTCTCGGACTCAATTGTGACTGGGGACGAGACCGTCTAAACCAACCTTTCACGCTCATACACTGTTTTCCGTACACTTTAAGCAGAAGAATGATCGTCTACCAGGGTATTGCTGTTTACACCCAAAAATGATTTACAGAATGTAATTTACGTCTAGCGGGTGCAGCGAGCGCGAGCTCCACCGTGAATGGCTTCCACGCCGAGAAAAAGCATCACAGAGAGTGCAGAATGGTAGCAATTGCAGCACCTTGGAGACCTTATTTTACGGACAGCTCTCGTGCCTATCAAACAAGAATAGCATAACTAGAAGCTAGATGAGTTATTGTAATGTTATAAATGAGAGCGTATGTTACCTGGCAGCCCGACCTCTGATGGCCCCGGCAGTCCGGTCTAGAGAATCTGCATCACCCTCCTGCAGCGCCACCACACACTTGTTCACGTCCTCCAGGATGTGATTCTCTGGAATACAAAATAGCAAGCTTAAGTTAAGTCAGTTAGGTTAGGTCCCCAGAGCTAATGATTAACTCATTGACCACAAACCCCGGCAGCCTGCCAGGTTAGAGTAGGTCCGCCAAAAAACGGAAAACGAGCATGACAGCGACATTTTTTAATAAAATTTTAAATGCCGAATGCTCTGTAGGTAATTAATCATTTATTTCGTAGAATTGGCAATAATATGTTTCTAATGTTTTTTCCCTGATATTTGTGTTCCGTTTTGTATGCAGCCAGCCGCCATTTAATTTCCTGCAAAATTGCAGTGGTTCTAGGCTTTTTGCAGTGACCCTGCATATCTCTGATTGCTTTGAGGATTATCATACCAAATTATTTTATTAGTTATTAGTATATATGTATGTAAAAAATAAAAATAATTAATGTTCGATTTATGAATTGTTTTTTTGTAACTTTATGAATAAAAATGTAAAAAAACTTAAGAAAAAAGATAAGGTTATATTTGTATCCTTATTTAGAGCTGGTTCACACACAGCTATCAAATATAAAAGATCATACCCATAACCGGAAAAATAATATCCTTTGCAGATGACACTGTGCTTATAGCTCGACATAAAAATTGGAAAGGAGCATTCGACATAGCTCAATACGACATAGGTCTGGTAAAGAATTGGTTAGATGATAATCTCCTCACCCTCAATGCTGGTAAAACTAAATTCTTAACCTTCAGTCTATCTGCTGCAACCCAACCTTCTATCAATCAGAAAATAACAATTCACTCCTGTCCAAGTCCCTACTCTTCCTGTACTTGCCCAAATTTGGAAAAAGTATCTCATATAAAATACCTGGGGGTCCTAATTGATCACCATCTTCGTTGGGATCAGCACTTAGCCAGTCTAACTCCCCGAATTCGCAAGCTCTCTTATGTTTTTCGAACTCTAAGAAATATACTTACTCCTATAACACTAAAAACGGTTTACTATGCTCTCTGCCAATCCCAGTTAGCATATGGCATCATAATTTGGGGCGGCTGTGCTCTTAATTTTATTGATCCTCTGCAAAAAGCCCAAAAAACGATTTTACGTGCTATCAACAAGCGACCAACAAGATATTCCTCCAACAGACTCTTCACAGAATATAATGTCTTAAACATACGGCAACTTCATCTAAAATTTACACTAACACATTTCATGTTCAAATACAAGAAAAAAACTCTCTTACATCACAGTTACACCACCAGAACAATAACCAAACGACACTACAATGTTCCTACACTACGCACCACATCAGCTCAAAGACATTTCATGTACCTAGCTCCTAAAATGTTTAACCTTCTCCCCGAGAACCTAAAATCCGAAACCCAACCCCATATCTTTAAAAAAAAATTATCAAAATGGATCCTTACATTCAGTAACGATGATGAGTAAAAATTTGCTATTTTAATTGAATTGTAATATAATTGATACAACTTGTAACATAAATTAATTTAATGTGTTAATTAAATTACTAACTTAATTTGTTACTAAATATGTTACTTAAACTACTTAAATGAATTGCAAAAGTTAATAGCTGTACACTGTACCTACACAATCTGTAAACTTCATCCGCCATAACACAGGGACATCCCTAGCATGGCGGATGAATTAACACAATTTTTTGTTCATTGTATAAACTTCTTTTAATAAATAAATAAATAAAATAAATAGCACGCCAAATAACGCTCTCCGTACAATCCCTTCAGACCGTTCACACCTAGCGGTTTTAAGCGCAGATCAATCATAGACAATACACATCTTACGACGGAACCGCTCCAGAGGCGATATGTCAAAAGATAAGTCTCCCCCTCTCCGACTAAAACAGGAGAGGGGGTCATTGTAATTACGGAGCTGCCTAGACGCGTGGATGGCAGATGTCAAGTTGACAGATTTCAGTACAAAAAATGTGCATTCCGTTGCCGCTCCCTAATTCAACTAACCCCCTCTCCTACCACAGGAAGAAATATTTGGTAGCGTCGTGTGAAAGTACAAAAGATAAGCGCTCGCGGTTCAACAGATCTCTGCTCGCAGATTTATAGCTCTATGTGAACGAGCTTTTACGTATATTTTAATATTTTTTTTTACTTTATTTTTATGTTTTTCTTTACCTTAATCCAATGTGTAAACAAATTTGAAGAAATTAATTTATTTGAATATATGGTTCAAAAGTTACAATAGATTTAGTACAACAATGCAGGTTTTCAATTTTTGGTACGAAATTAATTATGTGGCCAATGGGTTAAGAACAGCTATCAAAAAAATATGTCTAAATATGGAGTACTAATTGAAAAATTACCCCCAACTTGCCTGATCTATTTATATAATCAATTTGGGAGGCGGGTACGGGTACCGCCGCCCCCGGAACCGTTTATTGGATAACCAACACCTCTGCCGTAGGTCACCCCAAGTGGTCACCACTTTTGGTGACTTTGTAGAGATGTCCGGGTTCGTCGAGTGAAGTGTCACGTGCTACTTGATGGGCCGGCTTGGGGGGACCCATTGACATTCGGGCTTCTAGACTATAATACCCATTTAAACACGACACAAGATTGTACCGCCTCTTATATCAACTCACCGCTGACGGCCAGGAAATCATCGATGGTTGTGATGTCGTCCACAGCCTCCGTGAGCAGCCTGACTCCCAGCTCCCAGGCGCGCGCAAACACCTCCGCGTTCTCCTGCGCCACGCGACTGCGCGAACGGGCAGCCAGAACGCGGGCTGCGTTTATCACCTAATGCAAAACAAACACAAGAGATAATAATCTTTTATTTATTAAGGTTATTTTTTATCTACATTTATGCACACATTCTTTCCTCTCCTCAAGACCCTCCACACAGCATCCTTAAAGATGAAGTAGGCCCTGAGGGAAATTGTTTTCCTTAAGGTGTCCTGCATGGAGTTAATGCAAAAAGAAAAGAGAATTAAACAAAAAACTGGATCACTAGTAGGATTTTTCAAATGTCATACTAGAGTACCGTTATGCCTCTAAGTGTTATTTTAGGGCGTATATAACCATTGCAGCGACAGCGCATTTTAAAACTTTTTTGCTCGGGATTTTCGGAAGATCATTTTTTAAATTTTTCACCAACATTAAAAAAAATCGTACCTTAGAATTTTAACATGGAGACATAAAAACTTATTATAGTGCTAGTTTATCTCATATTTGTAGGATTTAAAAAAATATATTAAAAATTCGTAAAGTTTATAACCGCACGAATCCTGCGTGTTTGTTACTTTGAAACCGCCGTGAGAGGTACTTATTCAAGTCCCCATAGAATATTTTCGATTTCTGTATATTGTCTGTGGTATACTTGATAATGAAAGGTGCATATCTATGGAAAAGGGACTTAATTTTAACCGTCAACAGCTGATCAGAAATTCTACATGAAAAAAATATTTTTTTAATTTATTTTTAACATCGTTATAAAATAGTGTACAAAGTTCGGATTTGCGACATCTATGGTCAAATAAATAAGATAAAGCATTTCAATAACTTCGTTTTAAGTCCAAAATAACAAACATGGAAGCAACAAATATATTTTTTTTTAATTTTGCCGAATGAAGGAGATAATTGCCTTTTTTATCTGAAAAGCAATCGGAGACATTTAAAATGGCGAAAATCGCTCCAGTGGTTAAATATGCAAAATACGGTTCCATGATAACTCAGAAACAACTCAACTCAACACCTCTTTGAAAAGTTTATTAAAAGCATTGAAAAATAGCCCATTGCCCTAACCTAACTTAACCTATTTAACAAATTTTTGATACACTTTATCATAACCTTTAACCGGTTGCTTGCCGATTACGCGCCCGCGCGCGCCAGATGCTCTAAATTAAACTCTAAAAAATATTTTTTGAAATGCGATTTTAAACCTTAATTATAAAGAAAACGTATGAAGGATAAGGTCAGAATCGCTTGGGGCATTCTTGTTCTTAAGGTATAGAATGCTTTGAACACATCTATGGAACCAGAATAATTTCTATGAATTTGTTACGGATCTCTGACAAAGTTTTTTTATCAGCATTTCAACTGTCAGTTCGATTGCATCATTCTCATAAGAAAGATCGTAAACATGTGAATTCGTCAGATAAACGCAAGTAATATTGTTATTATGCATAGTTTATTGTTCAAGGAATGTGTTTCGGTAAATATTACATAAGATAGCATAAAATAAACCCACAAAATATTACGTCAAAGTCAAAACATTGCGAAATTTTCGAGTTTCCTCCAGAGGCACGGGACGAGTTAATGACTTTTCAAAGAATGTAGTATAGTTTATCGTGAGCATTCGAATATTGCATTCCTCATTACCTCAAAACTTAGTACTTAGAAATGTCTGACTAATCAACTGGGCAATCAATATTCCCACTGAAATGAGGCAGTAGAAGGAATTCTAATCCTGTCAGGTTATTTATAACCCATAGTAAACATTCCAGCAATAGGGGAAGAAGGTGGTATTGTTACCTGCGGGCAGAGGTTCTCAATCTGCGTGGCGGCATGGCGAACCATCTTTACACCATCCTCGTTGTTGGACATGGAGCAGACCAGGTTGGCCACCTTAACAACAGACAAATTAGCATACAATCATCATAACAGAAAACTGAACATGGAAGCAGGTATGGGTCCCGTCGCCCCTGAAACCATTTATTGGATAACTAACACCTTTGCACGTTCTGATATTTTTTTCAAAAGTGACCTTTAACGTGTCATTTGCCGGAAGCCCGTCCGCGGCTACGAAAATTTTTTAGTTAGTTAGCTATTCTGAAAAACCTCTTAAGGTGATTGTCAAAAGAATTCATATTCTACTCTTTCATAGATGGCGCGCGTAAAATTATTTTAAGGGAAAACATTTTTTACAAACTGTGCTTTAAAATATTAAGAATAATTTATTGTTTGCGCCCACAATACGCAAAATGAATATGAATAAACAGTTTTGTCAATAAAAAAATTCAAATTTTTCAAGGAAGGCTGACAAATACAATATTGCTTCAATATTGATTCAATCCAATTTTGTATTTGTCAGCCTTTCTTGAAAGATTTGAGTTTTTATATTGACAAAACTATTTATTCATATTCATATTGCGTACGTACGGGCGCAAACAAATAATTATTCTTAATTTTTTAAAGCACAACTTGTAAAAAGCATTTTTCTGTAAAGTAATTACATGCGCGCTAGCTATGAAAGAGTAGAATATGAATTTTTTTGACAATCACCTTAAGATATTATCACATAATATACATGAATAATAAGATATATTATTTGGTAAACAGAAAACAATTGCAAAAAAAACCATTTCCTTTACTTTTATATGGATATTTGACCAGAAAGCAACAAGATAAAATCCGCGCGGTTTTTCGAAATACGCCTGATATTCAATAGGTTAAATACAAAACTAGTTCTTTTGCGCTTTTTTAGAACAATAATTTTCCGAGCAATCTGTCTTGTATTTCCATAGATACTTTTATGATATGTATAACAATTTTTCCACGTGTAAATGTGCAAAGTACCTGATCAATGAGTGGGTACTCTCAACCCGATCACTTTGCCGGCAGGTCGTGAAAAATGATCCATCGACCCAGCTAAGAAGTAAGATGTGAAATACATAGTTGGTTAGAGCGTGTATTTTGAAAGGAACAGAAGGTGCGTACCTCGACCAGCTTGTTGGCGTGCTCGGTGAAGACTATGGCGTACTCCTCAACTTCTTTCTCCTGCCCGTTCCTGGCGGCTTCCATCAGCACCAGCAGCGGCACGTTGGTCTCCAGGAAACTGCAAAAGCACATAACAAACAAGTAAATTAGTCATCTCTTTGTGGAACATTAGTAAATTTATTAAGTTTGCAGAGTCCCACAGAGCCTGAAATAATAATGACTTCAATTACTGACCCCAAAACTGTTTTGTCAATAGAGTTGATGAATTTTTTAAGATTTTTTTTCCTGCATTAGCTCCATAAAAGAGGCCCTGGGGAAAATATCCCTCAGTGCATATGCCATCTTTGGGGATGCTGCGTGGAGGGCCTTTTCAGGGAAATTAAGGAGAGGAAGGGGGTTGGTTTATGGGGTGAGATTTGTCAGAGTCATGGCAGTGCTCCATCTAATGCATGGCAGGCTGGATCAGGAGAGACTGGTTGAGGGAGACTTACTCTTGACCTCTCCGGCCCGACACTCACTCTTCACCTTGCACCGCAGTGGGTGGGATGAATTTAAACATCTGTCACTCCTGGACACACTGACCCCCAGATTCCTACCCACCCCTTATACCTTTTTCCTTCCCAGATCTTCCTGTCCTCCTTTTCCTAAAAAAAAACCTCCACACAGCATCCCCAAAGATGAACTAGGCCCTAATTCAATTATTTTCCTGTCCATACACCTCCATAGCTGATGTAAAAAAAAATCCTGACACCCATTCTGGATACAAATCCAAAATTTCATTTGGTTCAGTTCAACAGAGCCTGAAAAAAATAACTTTTCATTTTTGACCTATTTGTCTGATTTGTGCAAAAAATTGGTGAATTTTTACACAAATGGTACTTTTAAATACTTTTGATGAAATCAAATTTAGGCCACCAAACTTATAGTATACATAAAAAAATAGACTCTGTTGATTCAATTCCATAGGTAAAATAGAAATTAAAATTTGTGTACACAACTATTTTCAAATATTTTTAAAGGAAGACAAACATCGACATGATGATTATCATTAAAAACGGTGCTATTATTATAAATATGTAAATGGGAAAATTTTGCTTGTGCAATGATGTAGGACGTACCTGTCAGACACATGGTCAACGACGGCCTTGCGCAGCTGCCTCCTGAGATCGCGCGTCTTGCGGCCCATCTGATCGATGGCGCGATCAAGCCCATCCGATTGCTCCTTGTTGCCAGCCTGAAAACATAATCCAAATTAACACCTCGTAAATTCTACCCGGGCTCAAATATAACCCCGCCAAATATCAGACAAGAGACTGCAACACTGAGGGAATACAAGAAGGCACTGCAAAATAATGCAATATCTTTGGACGATTGCATCTTCTCGAAAACCATTCTGGATGGAAGGAGAGGATTAGATCTCCTCCAGAAGATAGTAGGAACTTGAGTGTCAACCGGCTGAGGAGAGAAATGAACATCTCGTGTATGATACTGAGAGATAGCCTGGGTTCTCACTGCCTTGGAGACTGGTCCACCATCAATAGGATTAGGCGCTCCCACTGCCGTTTTGCCCACTTGATGCATAACTAATGCTCTCTCCATTAATTCACAACAGGAAGACTAGCCTCCGATCTGACTCCCCCCCCTCATGAAAGAAGAATATACATGTACTTCCATAATTTACTTAATTATTATATGACTGGTCTGTCAAAGGATAATTAATAAAACAAACAGAATTATAACTTCTTAAAATTATTTTTTATAAATATTAGTTATTTTTTAATAAATATTAAAATTGTTTTTTTTATAAATATGCTGCTTGGGTATGGAAACTCAAATCAGAAGTTTTTTTTTACATTAACTCCACACAGGAGGCTCTGAGGAAAACAATTTCCCTCAGGGCCTGTCATCTTTTAGGAAGCTGTGTGGAGGGTCTTAAGGGAAAGTAAGGAGAGGAAGTTCTGGCAAGGATAAGGTATGAAGGGTGGGTAGGAATCTAGGGGTAAGTGGGTCCAGGAGTGACGGAAGTATGAATCCTACGTCACCTTTGCAGATTCTGTGTGGAGTCTTTTTATGGAAAGTAAGGAATGAACCTAAACAATGTTGTAGGAGGAAGGAAATACGAGGTGTTGAATTCAAGAGCAAGTCGTAGAAATTACCCATTCTCATGTGTAGAAATTTCGGGCGCGTGTTTGGCATATTTCCCGACTGTGCACCGGTGCCGAAGGAATCAATGACGCTAGTTTCTCTAAGAATCTTCCTTTGAAATACCGGTATAACAAGGACAGCATTCCCACCCAACGCCTATGCTCTAAAGATTGCAATCTGTTTGTTAAGATAGGAGAATGTATCAAACGGACCGCTCGTTTCTGCACAGAATTGAGAGAAGTGGACGGAGAAGTTGATCAAAGAGCCTTTTTTAGCATGCGCTTCAATATCGATAGACGTATAACTAATATGTCATTACTACTCACATTGGTCATGTACTCCTGCAGCAGATCCTGCAGCGCTTGACGCACGGCGTTGCACTCAGCCACAATCCTCTCACGACGCTCATCCCTGGAACGAAACATAATTCATATTACTACTATTGTAACGGACGTGTTGAGCATTTGTATGTGACCGTGTTACATGAAAAGATTCGAGTCCAAGGCACGGCTGAACGCAACCACACGTTTCTTCAAAAATGTATTTGCATCATATCATTACATTCAGATTCAATCGAGAAAATTCAACAGAAATTTCTAAGACACATTCATTTTAAACTCGGCATTCCCATTGAAAACATAAACTATAATAACTTAACTCCGCCGGCGTACCATCGGCGCAGGCCAAAATAATCACTAAAAAATAATTTTTTTATGCGATTTTAACCCTTATGTATAAAGAAAACGTGTGAAGAAGGTCAGAATCGCTTGGGGCATTCTTGTTCATAAGGTATAAGATACCGTGAACCCACCTAGAGCAGTAATATATTTTCTTTGAAATTGTTTATGACACGGCCTGGAACTTTTTCCCGCCGCTCGGCTGTCAAGTCTCGCGTCGCGGTCGATGAAATTATCGTAAAACGTATAAATTCATCAAATAAACGCAAGTAATGTTATATTTATGTATAGTTTAGAATTCAAGGAATGTGTTTCAGTAAATATTACATAAGATAGCATAAAATTAACCTGCAAAGTATTACGTAAAAGTCAAAACATCGCGAAATTTTTTCGTTTTTTCCGTGGCATTTGAAAAATAGTAAAAAGTATAAATTCATTGATTAAACGCAAGTAATATTGTTTTTATGTATAGTTTAGTATTCAAGGAATGTGTTTCAGTAAAAATTACATAAGATAGCATAAAATTAACCTGCAAAATATTACGTTAAAGTTGACATTTTTTCGTCTTTTCCTGGCATTTGAGGGGTTAAATTTATTAAGCCTCCACTACCCGAATTTTTACTGATTTCTTACATATCTCCCTTGAACATTTGAAGTTTTTAAGCTCTTAAAAAAATTTATGTTATTTTTGAAGATAATATCCATACAACCCCCACGCCCCACACCCAAATGCAAATTATATGAAATTCCCTCGATAGAAAAAATCGCAAAGTATGCTAGGAAAATTTTTATTTCTCTATTATTTAACAAGTTATATGTATGAAAAAATTCACAGTGTTTCTTTGAAAGTTGTTTTATACAACCCCACGAGATTTTTGCTCTATTCTAAACGAGTTGTGTTTTATTACATTTCCAAAATTTTCGTTTCACTTTTATCGTTTGAAATATTAGCGCGCTCTGTCCAACATTCGTAATTACATATCTCTCCATCTTCTTCTTTTTGAGCCGGGAAGCGTCGTCTTAAGATCGAAGAATTATATCCGACTTAATATTTATGTTCAAAATTGTTAATGGTACAATAGACAGTCCTGATTTAACACATTGTGATCGGGCAGTTTTCGGCCGCGTATCGTGCTGGTAACGGGTGATTTTTCGCGTAATTTCGCGCTAACGTAGACCTCTAGAAAAATTGCGATAACTTCAAAAATATTTGTTTGATTTCAATAATTCTTTTTGCAAATTATTTATTCTAATTCATTTTATTTTATTATATTTAGAAATGTATTCTTTATCGTTAAACTAGTGCAGAATTTCACATAAAGCAGGAAAGTTATGAAAAAATTTATATTTACACTACCTCGGTACCTACCGTACACCCCATCTATTGTTCTCAAAAGGTTTTTACCTGCATGGCTACAACCCTACAGAGGCTATATAGCGAAAACTCAAGTATATTGGAACCCGCATTTTAACGTGACCCGCGCTCCACTAACAATCTATCAAAAACGTATAAATACGTGTTCCGCTCTCTAGCATTAATTTGCTAAACACGTATTAATACGTGATCAGATTACAATGTGTTAACTAAGCTCATTGAATTTCATATACCCACGAGAACCACTCGTTCTAAAATCCTGTTATAACCACTGGCATAACCATTGGCAAGTTAGTTCTGCAAGCCGGGAGATAAAACAGTCTATGCTGTCAGTGACGGAGATAGCCATCGGGAACATAGAAACTGATGCTCTCCATGATAGCCGAGTTTTCGAACCTTCTACGAATCAGTCTGAAGAAATGTACACATACCTGGTGCATGAAGAGTCGGCCATCAGAGCGGCTCCGGAGATGATAGACTCGAGGCGCTCCTCCAACGAAGGTCTGGTCCTCACCTCGCTGTAGGCTAGAGGCTCCATCACCATGCGCTCCTGCAATACCGGAACACCACAATCAATTTTAATACATTAGCAATAATAAGATTAGCAGAGCAGTATATTTCTGGGGGCCTCTCTTATCTCGGGGGTTGGCTAGCATCAGGGCGATCTTCACACTGCAGGATGCAGTCTGGAATAACTGCACTTACAATGCACACATTCCTACAAAATATGTGGGTATTGCCACCCATTTATTGGATAATCAATGACTCCAGATACTAATATCTACAGCCTGTATGTCGGACTAATATCTACAGCTCATATGTTGGACAAATATCTATGAACTTCAGAGTGAAGACTAATATCTACAGAGCTAAGGTCGGATTAATATCTATGACGGTCCCAGTGGTGACAAATATCTATGAACTTCAGAGTGAAGACTAATACATATCTACAGAGCTAAGGTCGGATTAATATCTATGACGGTCCCAGTGGTGACAAATATCTATGAACTTCAGAGTGAAGACCAAAATCTACAGAGCTAAGGTCGGATTAATATCTATGACGGTCCCAGTGGTGACAAATATCTATGAACTTCAGAGTGAAGACTAATATCTACAGAGCTAAGGTCGGATTAATATCTATGACGGTCCCAGTGGTGACAAATATCTATGGGGAGTAGGTGGGACTAATATCTACAGAGGGCAGCTGAGCAAGAGGTTGTACGGAAAAGCATAAATTACTTCAACCTAACCTAACCTAACCCAACCTCTGCCAGCGCTGTAGATATTCGTCTACATCACCTGTTCCTAGATAGTCAGCAGTTTGAGCTGTAGATATTTGTCCTCACTTTGGTTCCCATAGATATTGTTCCAACATACCTCGTATAGATATTAGTCAGAACATGAATTTTCATAGATATTAGTCCGATTTGTCCAGTTTTTGGAATTCCTGTAGATATTAGTAGACGCCTCCTAATCAATACCTCTGCCGTAGGTAACCCCAAGTGGTTCACCATTTTGGTCACTTACTTGCTGCTGCAGCTCTTTCTTACACACTAAATAACAACAGTCGAAAATGAGACAATTGGCGAACATATATCTGCACAGGAAACATACAATCATTATCTTACATCTCCCTCATATGTATAAAGAAAATGAAACACAATTCCTGTCAAGATATATCTGTTTCCTCCAAAGGAAAAAATTAGTGCTTTGGAGGAAACAGACATGTTTATTGCGTGTCTCGTCTTTTTTTTCACCATTATTTAATGTGTAAGAAAGAGCTGCAGCATTATTAGGATAAAGAACGTATATTTTATGCTTTTTAATCTGTTATTATGGATTTGCCCGGTAATAATAAAAGTGCTCAATGGTGGTCGATGACGTTTTGAAATATACATATTACAATTATTTCGAAATGTCTGTGATAAACGTCTAAATGCAAACACAAAACATGGTGTTGCCTCTTTCTAACGCTGCTTAAATTGTGTATCTTACTGTAATACAAAGGAAGATAAAAACAACTTTTAGGAGTCTGTCTCGTTTTGTGCCATAAAGGGTACAAGAAGACTACTGCCATAGATGTGCTGTGCAATAAAAGGCACAAAAATATTTTGTTTTTGAATAGTTTTATTTTCCAATGTACATTTGTTACTTAAATTTTTAATTTTTTCCGCGACCGGTTTCGATACAACCGTATCATTCACGAGCAGGATTAAAACTAACGTAAAAATTAAATACAAGTACTAAAGATTAATTAGGTGGGGCTAGTGGTTTCGATACAACCGTATCATTCACGAGCAGGATTAAAACTAACGTAAAAATTAAATACAAGTACTAAAGATTAATTAGGTGGGGCTAGTGGGAGGGATGATTTTGGGGGAGGGGGAAAGTGGTGAGAGGAGTCAATATTACACGGAAACATAGTTAGTAAAGGAGATTTGCAAGGCGCTATTATTTTATTCACTAAATTAATCTTTTTATTTTTATTAAAAAGATCAATGAAATGTATGAAGAATGGTAAGGCTGTGGGTTTCGACAATATTGCTGCCGAATACTTTAAAGGGGATAGTCCTATTATTCTTACGTGGTTGTGCAAACTTTTTAACCAGTGTTTAGAGGAGGGTTACACGCCATTAGATTGGAGAAGGGCTGTAATCATGCCATTATACAAAGGTAAAGGGTCACGTATGGAATGTGGGAATCACAGGGCTATTAGCCTGCTTAGTTCAGTCGGCAAGCTATATGGTAGAATATTGATAGAAAGGGTAAGAATGGAAACAAAGGAAAAAGTTTGGGATGTGCAAGGCGCTTTTATGAGTGGAAGGGGGTGCATGGACCAGATTTTCTCGTTGCGTATGCTCACTGAGAAGTTTCTTGCAAAAAACCAGAAACTCTTCTGTGCCTTTGTAGATTTACAAAAAGCATACGACCGAGTTGACAGGAAAAAGCTGTGGAAGGTGTTGTCCAAATACGGAGTGAATAAGAATCTCATACAAGCAATTGCGTCTCTGTATGAGGGAAGCGTTGCATGTATTAGGGTGAACGGTGATTTTACGGGGTGGTTTGACATCACAAAAGGTGTTAAGCAAGGATGCGTAATGTCACCGTGGTTATTCAATCTATACATGGATAATTGTATGCAAGAGTTGAAAGAGATGGGATTGGGCGCGAAATTGAGTGATCTAGAAGTATGTTGCCTGTTGTATGCTGATGATGCAGTGCTGATTTCTAACAGTATGGAAGATCTACAGTCGCTCGTGTCTAGGATGAACGAAGTATGTATGAAGAATGAGTTAATGATGAATGTAAGTAAGTCTAAAGTAATGGTATTTGAAAGAGAGAGTACGAAAACAATGTGCAACATAGTTGTGAACGACGAATACTTGGAGCAGGTGGATGAGTTTGTGTATTTGGGAAGTATGTTTATGAGAGATGGGAAGACTGATAGAGATATCGAAAGAAGGGTAAATGCCGGTAACTCCATTAATGGAGGTCTGAACGCCGTTGGCAGCAACAAAAAATTGTCAAAAGAAGCGAAGCTAGCCGTCCATAATGGAGTGCTGGTACCTACCCTGATGTATGGCAGTGAGGCATGGATCTGGCAGAGAAAGGATGAAAGTAGACTGAATGCTGTAGAAATGAGATCCCTGAGACGTATGTGTGGTAAAACCATGTATGATCGTGTGAGAAATGTGGAGATCCGCAAAGAATGCAAGGCTGATGTAAGCGTAATGAATAAGATTAAGAAAGGGACGCTCAGATGGTTTGGGCATGTAGAGCGAATGAATGAGGAAAGGAGTGTAAGGAGAATATATGACGCAAATGTGAATGGTAGACGAAGTCGGGGACGCCCGAGGAAGACATGGCACGACCAAGTGAATCAGATACTTGAGTCGGGCGATGTCAAGAGTCAGAATAACAGAAGAGCATGTATGAGACGATGTATGAATGTGAACGAAGCAAGGAGTGTGTGCCAAGATCGAGTTGTTTGGCGGTCCGTCCTCTCTGCCTACCCCTGCGGGGAAACGGCGTGATGGTTAGTTAGTTAGTTAGTTACTAAATTAATTTTCGATTTAATTTTTTTTGTTTATTTTGAGGGTTTCTAAAGCACACAGATTAAAATATGAATTTATATTGCAATGTTTAAACTTTGTTTTTTCTTTGTTTTTCTTGCAATATAAATTCATATTTTAATCTGTGTGCTTTAGAAACCCTCAAAATAAACAAAAAAATTAATCGAACAATAATTTAGTGAATAAAATAATAGCGCCTTGCAAATCTCCTTTACTATGTTTCTGTGTAATATTGACTCCTCCCACCGCTTTCCCCCTCCCAAAATCATCCCTCCCACTATCCCCACCTAATTAATCTTTGGTACTTGCATTTAATTTTTAAGTTTGTTTTAACCCTGCTAGTAAATGATACGGTTGTATCGAAACCGGTCACGGAAAAATTTAAAAATTTAAGTAACAAATGTACATTGTAAAATAAAACTATTCAAAAACAAAATGTCTAGAAATTGTTACATAGTTAATGCCCAAGAAATACAAAAAATTGGCACAAAAATATCTGAAGGGTTAAGGTATTGGTGTTTCCAGCACATTTTTCAATCTTTTCGATGCAATATATCCCATCCAATGTATGTGCTTTAGTAAAACTTCATGATTTCAAATTTGATACATCTGATAGCTTGCTCTCATGTGACAGTTGCATAGATAAGTTAAAGAAAGGGACTCACGTCAAAGTCGTCCAGTGCGTGGGCCAGTTCTCCGGGGCCCTGGGGGCGCGAGACGGGGGCGCTGCGTCCCTGCGCCACGTTGGCAATGGCGCCCACGGCCGAGCACACGGCGCGCAGCACGTAGTCGCGATTAGCCTTGGCAGCCGCCAGTTCGGGATGACGCACGTACACCTGGAACGGAGATCAATTCAATAGGGAGATCGGCAACAATCTGCATGGACAGAAGCCCGCTGTGGGAGCTATTAGGACTATTGACAGAACACTGTTAGCAACTGTTTGGAATGCAAAGTAAATACTAATAGCTCTAGGAAATGTGAAAAAATCAACAAATGAGTAGAAAGTTCAGATATCTGGGAGTTGATTGAACATCATGTGAAAACAGGAGAGAGGAGATTGGAGACAACAGGAGACAGGACGACAGGAGACCAAAAAAACAGGAAATGACAGGAGATTGTAGGAGATAGGAGACGACAGGAGATAGGAGATTACACGAGACAAGGTAAGAATGGTCTTGTATATTTTCTGCCTGTACAGAGTATAAATAATACAATATATTTATACATTTTAACAGAGTATCGTGTTCATTGGTCACATGCATTGTACTTATAGTTATGTATCAATGATCGATGAACCGATTAATGTAACTTTTAGCTGAAAGTTGTTATAACGGTTTGTCTAGTTGTAGTTAGAAGTAAGATTATAGAAATATATCATATATTTGTACAGCGCCCTTGAGGTGATTTTTCACAAAAATGGCACTATACAAATCATCCAAATATTATTATTAACCCGTCTAATCACAGGAGACCCAAGTTGTCCCAAAACATCATATGCCGTTATAATAACAGGAGATCCAGATTGTCCCAGAGCGACCGTGCATTATTAAAAGTTAGATATCTCTCTTCCTGTCACGCATACATTTGTGATTTCTTTTATGTTAGAAAGCGAAAGAAATAATGCTTCTTATTGCTTTAGGAATATACGAGCTATATTGGTCAGATATTTTACAAACCCGATCATAAGTGACGATTTTATTTTGCGCCAATGTGTGACGTAACAAACATTTAATTTTAAAATAAAATTGTATGAATGTCATAAAAAGTGAGGTGACAGTTTTATTACAAATTTTCTTAAGATAAGGAATCTGTGTTTAAAATGTTCAGTTTATTTTATTTTATGTACTTTTTCTAGGAATCCCCAAGTACGTATTTTTAAGCTAATTTACATTTTCAATACCAAAATTTTAATATTAAAAAACAAAAATGTTGATTTCTAATAAACACATCGGAAAGATTATTTTATCTAGATTTTAGAACAATTTTTGTTTTTGCAAAAAGGTTAAAAAAATAACCAATAAAAAGGAAAATTTAAAATGCACGGGAAGAACCGGGAATTTAGTGCGCAAATCTTGACAGGCAAAAGTTCATAGATATTATTTTGTCATTATTCGAAGGGTTAAGAGAAATAAGATGAGACAGGGGATGATACAAAATAGGAGATGACAGGAGACAAGAGAAAGAAGATGACAGTAGACAGGAGATGACATGAGATAGGAGACAAGAGAAAGAAGATGACAGTAGACAGGAGATGACATGAGATAGGAGATGACATGAAATAGGAGATGACAGGAGACAAGAGTAAGAAGATGACAGGAGACGTGAGAAAGAAGATGACAGTGGACAGGAGATGACATGAGATAGGAGATGACAGGAGACAAGAAAAAGAGGATGACAGGAGAGGACTCTAATTTGCCCATAGTCATGCCAGTGGGGAGAGCAATCTTGCTGTTGAATAGATATTAGGATATCGACATATTTAGCATCAACAAAGCACTTTTAAAAGCCAAACTAACATGAGATAAAAGAAAGAATGACAGTAGACAGGAGATGACATGAGATAGGAGATGACAGGAGAAAGAAGACAACAGGAGGCACGAGATGGGAAAAAGGAGATGGGAAAAAGGAGATAGGAAAAAGAAGATGTCAGGACACAGGGAATGATAGGAGACAAGATAAAGGGGAAGGAGATGACAGAAGACAGGAGATGACAGGAGACAGAAGCCATGGCCACGAAAACCCAATAACAACACTGCTGAACTTCATTAAAGGCACGTCCAGTAGAAGTTCGTACTGTCATAGGAATAAAGTGAAACATGGATGATAGCACAATGGGCCTATGACCTGACTGTTTATGGAAGTTACGCAGTCTCTAGATACGACTGATCAAAATTATTGAAGAAGATGGAAGATTGAGGATATACAGACCTTGGAGGCGGTCAGTAGCATGGTGGAGTGCTTCTTGAGCACGGCCCGGGCGGAGGCGAGGTCGTCCCGCATCTGCGGGTCTTTCAGCTCCTGCTGACGCTTGGCCGCCTGGTTCATCAGCTCGTCTGCAACAATACAACACAACACATGCATGCATTACTCCACTTTTAGCCTTACACAATAAATCCTCTTACCTCTCATTTTCAACCTTAGTAGAAACATTTTGTAATCTTTTTAGCCCCTTAAACCGGCCATATTCTGTCAAAAGATCAAAATATTTCCGCTTTGCAAAAAAATTCAAAGAAATGGAATATTTCTGGTTGTATCCAAAAAATAAAAACTGATTTTGAAAGATGATGAAATGCGCTTTCAAATGTTATCATTCGAAATAAACACTTAATTTTTTAAATATAAAATTATTTAATTTTTTACGAGAAAAACTCTCTTTTTATAACTTTTGAAGGTTATTCCCATCAACGTAATATATCATTGAAGAAGAAGATAACACTTTTAAATCTAAATGAAAATATGAAAGAAAACAAGACACAGAAAAACAGAAAAAGACAATGGTCGCAACTGGGACTCGAACCCAGACCTCTCGTCTAACCGGGACGGCGCGTTTTCCAATTTCGCTATTGCCACCTTCTGTCAAACCGTCATATTTGTCAATCTCATATTTCAAATATTTAGAATCATTAATATTATCTTCAACTAGTTCTTTTTCCATAGCGAAATTGGAAAACGCGCCGTCCCGGTTAGACGAGAGGTCTGGGTTCGAGTTCCAGTTGCGACCATTGTCTTTTTCTGTTTTTCTGTGTCTTGTTTTCTTTCATATTTTCATTTAGATTTAAAAGTGTTATCTTCTTCTTCAATGATAAAATTATTTATTTATTTTATATAAACGGTATACATTTACCATAAACACGGATTACACATCACAAAATCATAGTTATATAAGAAATAATAAAAAAAAGAGTACAACAATTAATTGTGGCTTTTGATTTAGAAATGACACCAGAGATACAATTACATATAAAATTCTATAGTGCAAATAAAATTAATACTGATTGAAAATATTTGATAGTATAGCCTTCTTGTACCAAGCTTCCGTGCAGTTAAATAGATCTGCCACATCTGCATATCTATTAGTAATTTCGTGTAATCTAGGTACAAGCGGGTGTTTCGTATACTCAGTCCGGTTATTGTAGCATTTAAACAGGATTTTAGAACGAGTGGCTCTCGTGGGTACATGAAATTCAATGAGCTGAGTTAAATCAGGACCGTCTATTCTACCATTTACAATTTTAAACATAAATATTAAGTCGGATATAATTCTTTGATCTGAGAGTCTATAAAATATTTTTGACGGCACTCACTGGCATTGCGACCAAACTGCTTGATGTTCTCCAGCAGTTCTCCCTGGGAAGAGGCGTTCTTCAGCTTGTCCAAGTCGTTCTCCACCTGCGGACATAACAGATCCATCATCAGCATTTCAGAATCAACCAATTCAAATTATAAATGTGTGTATTATCACTTTGTCTATAATTTAATGTCATTTCACCACCGACATTGTTTGAGAATATTCTTTTCGTTTTACCTATGATCTACGTCCATACCTACATACTTCTTTCCACTTGGTAAAGCAGTGCAGTGGCAACCTTCAAAAAGCATTATTTTCATGAGTTTGACACTTTGAGTGACAGTGTGTATTCTATTTGTATCAAATGATAAATTATGAGTTTACTTAAAGTCTTCACAAGTTTACTAAAAGTCTTCTTCAGTGACCACACAATCTGTGCACAGTTGGAACATTTTATGTGGAATTCATATGAGCATCATCATCCCAGTCTACAGTGAGTTTACGCTTCCTTTATTCCCTTTTTCCCACCTACTAAGAAAGTTCCTAACAGACATAAGAAATAAATAGACCTGCCCCTAATGGCAAATTTGAAAAACATTTGCGTGTGTACGAACACTAGCAAAATAGTAAAGCGGATACCCACAGACGAAACGTACACTTTTAAGTATCTCTGCGTATAAATGGCCCAAGTAAAAACCTTTTTTACGCCTTAAAAAAAAGGCAAAGTAAAAAGCCTTGTTCCTCCGTCAGTGACTTACCACGCGAAGACTCTTCAGTAGCAGATGCACGTCCACCATATCAGCCAGCACCAGCAGGCGCGTGACCGCGGACAGCAGACCGCGGGCCGCTCGCACCATGGCACCGCGCTTGGCCGATGCGCACGGCTCCTCTGAGAACTCTCGCGCGGCTAGTGACATGGCCGCTCCTGGAAACAACATACTTTATTGTTAATCCTTTGAATGGCAGGAGACCATTTATCCCAGCTCACATGCATCTCGTATAAATCGCTGTAACTCCATTACTATCAGAGTGAGAATTATGTGCTAAACAGTGTTGAAAAAGGCAAAACACGACGAACAAAGTGCCGCGCGATGGTGCACAGTCCTCACAAGCACTTCAGCAGCACTAAGCAAGGCAGGAGTTGCACCAGGAGAGACAGTAAATCAGAAGGAATCTCTTTAACAAGTCGTGTGCCGTTCGCGCACATGTGCGCACTCTACAGCCGAATAATAAAATTAAAAGTAAAAATTTTGAGATGCGATTTTCACCCTTTATTATAAAGAAAACGTATGAAAGACAAGGTCAGAATCGCTTGCGCTATTCTCTTACTTCACGATGCCAGAACCTACAGTACGTCTAGTCCCTTCCAAATAATTGTTTTGAATTTTTCTATGGCTTCTTGAAGCGTCCTTTTCAACCGCCGACGATAAAGTGAATACAGTGCGCAACAGCTACAGAAAAAGCTCCGAAATTAATCAAATTCAACAAATAAACGTAAGTAAAGTTGTTTATACGTATAGTTTATTGTCTATAGAATGTGTTACAGTAAATATAAAATACGGTAAGTGAAAATATACCGACAATATATTACGTCAAAGTAAATGCCATTTTTTGTTCGACAAAGTTTTTAGTTTTGTCTTCAGTTTTGTGTGTGATATTTCGTATAGTTTGCAATGTTTTGTCTTTCATTTGGTAGAAAAATCAATTGAGATAATATATCAACGCCTTTGATCTGTTCATATTTAGTTTTTATTTTACGAAAAATGAAATTCCGGGCCACAGGCACTTCAAATACGGCTAAATAAAAATTTTTGACTTTGTAGGTTGATGTTTACGTGTAAATAGCGTAATGTTATAAAGATTTGTACATCATTATGTAGAGAAATCTATTTAGATTATGTATCAAAGCCTTTGTTTCATCAATATTTAGTAAAAATATTCTAAATAAATAAATGAACCACGCCGGCCGATCGCTCACGTGTATTGGTTGTTCTTTGAATGTATGCGTGAACGGACGATTCTTGGAATTATGAACACCTGTGCTGCCCTCTCGTGGTAATGTGTCGAATTTGAATTATTCATGAACGTTTTTACAAGATCATACTGGGTGGATACGATAATACGTTATAATTATAATAATTGTTTTTTATAATTAATTTTTCAATGTTTATAAATTTTTCAATTATTCATAAATAGTAATAAATATCACAAAATAATATCAGTTAGGTATGTTAAAATTTTTTTTTTGTTTATATTATATTATGAAGAAAAGAAAAATTACGAAGTTTTTCTTTCGAAGAACTTTCTTCAAAAATTGTAAAATATTTATAAATACAAGCGTATTGATGATTATATGATGTGATATACATGATTGTTTCTATTTTTATAGAATGGCAGACCGACGAATTGTCAAAAAAGGAAAGGTGACGGAAGGGTGTGGGGTCCTCGCTACGGTATGTTGTGTATTAGTAATAGTTCTATTAGGATGGTTGTACGCCGTTGAGAGAAAAATTGAGAGAAATTCCAAAATTGAGAGAAATTAGTGTAACAATTAATGTTTATAGTTTCAGCTTCCTGGGGGGAGGCGGGCGAGGACCATCCACGTGGATAATGCAGAGCCCGATCTGACACCCTCAACATCCTCCACGTATCTGGCTCCGACGACTCAGGTAATTATAATAACACTTGGCTAACTTCTACAGTGCCATTTTTGTCTTGCATTATCTCAAGGGCGCTTTACATAGCTATATAAATTTTTTATTTTCTTTCTGTCCATAGGCACCCGGCATCGAGTTCGAGTATATTGATTTTACTGAAGACGACTGGCTCGAAGGCGATGAGCTTCCACCGTTGGTGGAAGCAGGGGTACCTGAGGACGAGTTGGAGCCGTTGGAGGAGGAGGAAGAGGAAAACCCGGAGGAGCAGGTCTTCGCCTGGTCCGAAGATTTCTCCACATTCCCGGGCCAGCGTGAGCATTTTGCCGTCCTTCAGCCTGGCCCATCAGCAGAGGTGTTCCCTCCGTCAGTCGCTACATCTCCATATGATGTCTTCTCCAAAATATGGGACATGGAAACCATGACCTATATCGTGGAGCAGACGAATAAGTATGCATGGAGCGCACTGGACGAAGTGAATACCGAGGATGGTCTTTTGAATCTGTCCACCCACTCCAGGTTGAAGGGGTGGCAGGATGTTACGGTCCCTGAACTGTACGTAGTTTTCGCTTTGTTTATGTACATGTCCATATGTTACAGAGCCTGCTTATCAGAATACTGGACAACAGACATTTTAGAGATGCCTAAATTCAGATCTATAATGTCTCGTAATAGGTTTCTTCTGATAATTCGGTTCCTACACTTTGTTGATAGTGATAAAATTTCTAGAGTCGGTTACCAAAACAAGCTTGCAAAAGTTAAACCACTATTGGATATGATGAATGAAAAGTTTTCCAGTCTGTATACTCCCCATGAAGACATTAGCATAGACGAGTCCCTGTTGCTCTGGAAGGGTCGCCTAGGGTTCAAGCAGTGCATCCGAACTAAGGCGGCTCGGTTCGGCATTAAGACCTACGAGCTGTGCGAATCGGCAACAGGGTATTTGTACCGCTTTATAATGTATGCAGGGAAGAATACAGAAGTCGAAGAGAACCATCTTGGGTTTTCTAGTAAAACTTCTAAAGTTGTACTCAAACTCATGGAGGGGCTCTTTGACAAAGGGTACTGCCTCTACATGGACAATTTTTATAATAGCATGCCATTGACTAGGTACCTGAAACAGAGGAATACCGATCTTATCGGTACCCTCAATCGCAACCGAAAGATGGTACCTGATATTGTTAAGGACATGAAGAAGAGAGTGCCACGGCATACCATTATTGGCAGACACTGTGGTGACATGTCAGTCGTTGCTTGGAATGACATTAAAATTGTCACCATGGTGTCTACCTACCACAACACCGACACGGTCGAAGGTCAAAGAGGGTTAGAGAAATACCAAATGCCTCTATCTGTGGTCCAATACAATCGCTTCATGGGGGGAGTGGATAACAAAGATTCGCTGTTATCCTCTTACCGCATGGAGAGGACGCGGGGTAACAAATGGTACATTAAGGTATTTCGTCGCCTGCTCAATGTCAGCGTCTTGAATAGCATGGTGATTTTTAGGCACCTTCACCAAGAAGACCCAGGTAAGCCAATTCTTCATCGTGTATTCAGGAAGCAATTGGCATCTGAGATTTTAGCGCGTCACTATCCCTCTTTGACTGTACCCAGACCGTGGACTTACTCTGCCGAACACGCTCTTCCCGTGGATCCAAGATTAAATCATGCACTTGACCATTATCCAAAAGAATCCATTGACATGAACAGTGGGAATCGACGCATTCGCAAAAGGTGCGTACTGTGCACAATACGTAAAAAACGAAAGGATGTTAGTACGGTGTGCTACCAGTGCAAAGTTTTCCTTTGCATTGGGTGTTTTATGGATTACCACAAATTAGAACATTTATAATTTTTTTTCCATTTTTTTTTTATTTTCAAATCGTTTTTTTTACAATTTAGATTACCTTTTTTTATTTTTTGTTACAAAACCTAAAAAATTGCCATGAAGAGGAAATTCATTATACCTAATAGTGGCAGTCCCACAATTACAGTTCAGGGAGCGTGCCGCTATTTGTTGGATCGGTGTTTTTTTATGTTGTTCGTTATCATGTTATTTTGGGTTTTATGGTTTTATGGGTTTTGTTATTTATGGTTTTTGTTATTTGTTGAATGGGTGTTGCATTCGTTATTTGGATTTTGTTATTTGTGATTGTAATTTGATACTGGTTGTTGTCATTTATGGTTTTTATTATTTATTGCATGGGTATTTGTGCATCATTTGAATACAAATGTTTACTGAAACAAGTGCGTCTTTGCATCGGTTGAAGTTTCGTGTCCATTCATTTTATCTTCCACTTTTGTGGAGGACAGAAACAATATCTAAAAATTTGAATACATATTATAATAATAAATTTATGTATGTGTAAAATGATTTTTTTCATAGTCCGGAGGCTTACTTTTTGTTATTTGTTGAATGGGTATTGCGTTCGTTACTTGGATTTTGTTATCTGTGATTGTAATTTGATACTGGTTGTTGTCATTTATGGTTTTTATTATTTATTGAATAAAAATGTTTACTGAAACAAGTGCATTGTGCATCTTTGAAGTTTCGTGTCCATTCATTGTATCTTCCACTTTTGTTGAGGACAGAAACAATGTCTAAAAATTTGAATATTATAATAATAAATTTATGTATGTGTAAAATGATTTTTCTCGTAGTCCGGAGCCTTACCTCTCGACCAAAGTTTGAAAAACGTGTTTCATGTATTATAAAACTGAAAACAGTATGATGAAAAAAATATCTTGAACTTTTATTTTTACTGAACCACACAGTATCTGAATTTAAAAAAATGTATTTCACGTATTTTCATTGTACATAAAATTAAAATAAATATAATTAAAAATATAAGCAAATTTTATTTATATTGTCATGATTGTGTCACCCTGTACTATGGACCTTATCTGTATAAGGCCACGGCGGCCATCTTGGATGAAGTCAGTTCATATCGATGCCACAAAGTGGCAGAATTTGGTAAGGTAAACTGTACATACTTTCATTGTTTTTTATATAAATTCATTATGGAAAGAATAGATTTGAGATATCATCAGAAAGATAGTTTTATTTACATCATTTTGATGTAATTTTTATAACATTTCACAAAGGAAAAGTTACTAAAGTTAGCTTCGTAAGATTGTCGTAGAAATGTCAAATTTTTTACGTCATAATGAACAATTATATTTTTAGCATTATCTATTTACGGGTTTCTATTACAAAATAATATTATTAAAAACAACAGTTGTATAAACTACCAAAATCTGAAAGAATTGTTATAATAAACTTATGAAATGCGTCACAAAAAAATTCTAAAGTGCACACTTGGCGTTTGAATTTTTTTTGATAAAATGAAAATATTTTACATTTTCAAAGAAGTATCAATGTCATTATATCTTCAAAAACACCTTCGGATTGTTTTTTTTCACGTAGGGTGTCTATTCAGGTTTGTGTAGAAATAAAATAATTAGTTCATTTTTGTATGGATATATTTTTTTTTTTTTGTAGGAAAATTTTTATACATTTTTTTTTAAAGTTAGATATTCTGGGAAAACTTGCAAAGAAATAATTATGTAATATATATGAATAATAAGAAACATTATCTGTCAAACAGAAAACAATCTAAAAAAAAACAATTTCTTTGTTTTTATACGGGTATTTGAGCAAAAGTCAGGAAGGTAATTTCCGCGCAGTTTTTCGAAATATGTGAGGCATTTGACAGGTTAAGTGTTATGATATCGCTTACACTGAAAAATATCACAATCAATTTTTGCGTGAACAAAATGCTCAGGGCGCGCCTTCCCACGGGTTAAAAAAAGATAGATCTCAAACAAATAAGTAAACAGGGTCCTAACCTGTCTTGCGCACTTCCTCGACGGCAGCCAGCATCTCCTGGGTGATGTCGGGGTTCTCGTAGGCGATGATCTCCCCTTTCTCGATGAAATTCTCAGTGGCTTTCTCCACAGTTCCGACTAAGGCGCTGGCACGCTTGGACTTGCCTGGAAATAAAAATCACCGCACAAACTTTAGACGAATCCCATCAATACTTTTTATTAAATGTTTTTTTAAAGAAAGACGAATTAAGAACAACCCAACAAACTTTGAAAATTTCCTACTACCACCACAATAAGCCGAAAATGCTGCTTGAGTCGTCATGGAGGTCTTAGCCAGGGAAATGAATAGTGATGAGACAATTTACAGAGGTCTACATATATACATATAAAAACGAGTGCTTGCTTGCATATATGTATATTTGTATGTATGTTTTTTTTAATTGCTGTATTAAGAGTAGGAAATGTTTGAAACTTTCAAAATACCTTATTTCCTAGTGAAGTTTCTGGATTATTACAACCACATGACAATACATCTGAAAAGTTTTTTAATCATTACAAAAACTCTTACGAAACTTTCACCGTTTGAGAATGACATTTTGCAAACTATCATTTGATTGTTGATGAAAACTTTCTATTACAACACGTAAATACTTGTCACACATAATCATAAATAAACACGTAAACACCTCAGCACAGGTTCTCCTGGTGAGGTGTTCACGAAACATACAACAATACCTATCCACAGTTTCACCTTCACAAACCTACCTTACACCCAACATAATAAAATTGCAAAATATATTATGTAAAAATGTTTTCAAAATTGATCTATTATGTAAAAATGTTAATTAAATACTGTAATACATAGAAATAAATAAATAAATTGAAGAAGAAGATAACACTTATAATCTAAATGAAAATATGAAAGAGAACAAGACACAGAAAAAAAGAAAAAGACAATGGTCGCAACTGGGACTTGAACCCAGACCTCTCGTTTATCCGAGACGCTATTCAGGTTACAAACCAATTCTTAGAATGATTGTCCCAATAAAAAGAGTTGCCCATAATATGGAAAAAAGAACTAGTTGAAGATAATATTGTTGATTCTAAATATTTGAAATATGAGATTGACAAATATGACGGTTTGACAGAAGGTGGCAATGGCGAAATTGGATAACGCGCACATCCCGGTTAGACGAGAGGTATGGGTTCGAGTCCCAGTTGCGACCATTGTCTTTTTCTATTTTTCTGTGTCTTGTTCTCTTTCATATTTTCATTTAGATTATAAGTGTTATCTTCTTCTTCAATGATATATTACGTTGATGGGAAAAACCTTCAAAAGTTATAAAAAGAGAGTTTTTCTTATAAAAAATTGAATATTATTTGATTGTAACGTTATTGTCAATTTAATAAATAAAATCCGCACTTTTATTCCGTAAACACAATTTGTCTTTATTTGGGTATAATCAATTTGCAAGTATACAGTTCAATAATAATCGTAACACACAGTAGTTTATCAATAAAAACTACCACAATAACTTTATGGGTATTTCTACACTAAGTAGCCCAAAGGAAACCAATTGTTCCCTAACCACTCGTCACCTTATGACAAAGGCTGTACGAGGACCTTTTCTCTCTACGGAGACCTGAAGCCGCGCGAGCTAACCTCGGAAGGCAGACTTAACATTTTTGGGTTTTGCTTGTCTTTTGTATCGGTCCGCTACCCCAGCGGTGTTGGGTGTAAGGGACAAGCGATGTTAGAAAGGGAGAGCCTTCTATATTTCAACACTTATACGCTAAAATAATTAGATTCGCTACATGATTGTTTAATCAAAATTCAATTTTCGAATAAAAATTTTAAATTAATGATTTTATTTGAACTATTAAGAAAGTAAGAATTATAGATATTTTAAATAGGGAGGTTGGCTGGACGGGGGAGTGGGAGAGGGGAGAGGGGAGAGGGGGGAGGGAAGGCGGGGAAGGCGGGGAAGGTGGAGGGGGATCGCATTGGGGAAGGGGACACGGGAGGGCAAGGGGCAGCAGAAGGTTAACGGGACGAATGGGAAAGGACACGCAGGGAGAAACAATTTCTTTATTAAATGGCATTGCAATGCATGCGGGGAAATCGCTAGTAAATAATAAATAAATTCTTGTACTAATTTGCATAATTATTTCGATTCCACAAATTTATTAAAGCATGCTTATAAATAAAATATTATACATCCGAATCATCGCAGAAGGTACTTAATTATTGATATTAAGTTATTAAATTAAATATATTATATTGTAAATTTGATATAATATGCTGTATGATAAATATATTGTATTGTATTTAAATATATTATTTGCCAATTATAGAAGAACGGTCATTTTCACCCAACAATATTATCAGAAACAAGTTAGGATGTACATTCCTTTCGAATGCTTCATGATGACATGGTTACGACCTCTGCCTAGTTTTACTTTAACTAACTAACGAAGGGATAGGCAAAGCAGATAGACCACCACAAACCTCCTCCTCCCCACTATCTTAAACCTCAAAACATACCCAAAGACACAGTATTGATTTTTAGGCCATTCAGTGATTTTTTTTTTATTGGCTCCGCACATAAGGTCCTGAGGAAAAAAATTTCCAAGGATGCTGTGTAGAGGGTCTTTTTTAAGGAAATGAAAGAGAGGAAGATCTGGAAAGGAAAAAGGTATGAGCAGTGGGTTGGAATCTGGGGAACATGGTGTCCAGGTGTGACAAATGTGTGAATCCATCCCTCCCATTGCAGTGCAAGTCTTCCTCAAGCAATCTCTCTCGATCCGGCCCGCCATTGGCCGCCAAGACCTAGACAAACCTCACCCCATGAAATAGGGTACCCCTGCTAGGTCACCATACATAGCTTACTACTCAGGGTGACCTATGTTTTTACTATTTACTTTACTTGGGTGTCTGCCTTGAAAAACAAATGGAATTGAATTTGGACGGTTGGACAATTGTGTAGTGGCTGTATAAAGCATGGTCCAATTCTGAACTGAGATCGGAGTTGGATAAGTAGACAGTTGGACAATAGCAAAATTTGTTAAGGTTACCTTTCTTCTTCTTGCTGGGTCCCTTGGTGTTGACCAGCGTGGTAACCTGGAGCACCAGAGGTTCTAGAGTCTTCTCCACCGACATGGTGCGAATCTCCAGGTTCTTGGGATCCCACTTCAGGCTGAGGGTGCCTCCGTCCATCTTCACTCCGTCTCCCAGCATCCTGGCAGCGGTCGGGGCGCTGGTTGATCAGTCACGGAGATGAGACTTCACTGAAAATGTGCAAACAAACCCATCAAATACACCAATGTAAATGCATCATCCAACGCTTACAGCATAACATTTTTCAAATTAACTGGTCAAATTATTTAAACGTAAACCTGACAATCTTTGCCTCTCTTTTAATTAAATAATACCTAATAAGAAGTATGGGTAAGTGTTAAATTAAAGTACATAGCTCAATTGCATGGCTAGCTCAGCAAATTATTTATTATCGTTTAAACACAAAATAAACAATGACATCAGCATTCCGCTTCACGGATAATGCGGAATGTTCCTTATCGAAGTTCGATATATGCGTAATACGGAATATTCCATTTTTTAATTAATGGGCAATCAAATATGACATTTGTCAGAAGTGTCGGAAGTTATCCGTTTATCGAAATGCGACAAGGAATATTTCCTATTATCCGTGAAGCGGACTTATACATCTAAGACGAAAACCAGTAGCTTCTACGACTTTTTCTTGTGTTCAACAGCTCGGCGGTGGAATACAAAATCCCTCCTACAACACGGATCTCTTCAAATACCATGTTCACTCCTCCCTTTCATCAAAAAGACTCTTCAGACAGCAGCCCAAAATATGACAGAAATAATTTCCTTTGGTCACCTTTGTAGAGCTAATACAAACATTAAATAAATAAAACTTCAGCTTATCAGTTGCGTCTGTTCACGTATAATCAGTAGATTTTGTTTATTTGGTAAAGAAATCAATCGCACCTTATAGTAATACTTCAAAGATAAGGAGATTAAATCCAAATGAAAAAATGCTCAAACAATTTTACTAAATGCACATATCACGGCAAGTTATATGAAAAATCTCTCTAGCTTCCTAATTACGAGAATACTTTGAATTGTTTACGTTTATTTGGCGTTATTTGTGCAATAACATTTGAAAAATGTATTGAAAAAATCGTGATGGCTACAAAGCGTCTGTAGACGTTTCGTTTTCGCCTTTTAAACAAAAGAAAAAATTGATAAAATGAACGCAAAATGGTTTCAAACTGTGTTTAAAGCATTGTGCAAAGCTCAATATGCGTTTTTATCATATAAATATTGCATTATTTGTAGATATTTCAGTGAAAACCGAGCGTGATATTTTTAAAAACATTGACATTTGATAGAAATGTTAACACCACTTACGAGGTTTTCGGGCTGTTTTTTTTATCCAGAGACTTGGCACAGTTAATAATTGATTCAAAAACTTTGTCTCTGCAGTAAAATCACTTTATTAATGACTTGTTTATGAGGGTTTTCAAATAAAAACAATATAATCAACGGGTGTGTCAACCATTAGAACGGTGAGCGACGTCAAATATGTGTGAGTCAATTTTGTTGGTACTTAAACCAGCCATGCGGCACCGATATGCGAAAAATGTCTTTAACTATAAGCAAAGCCATATACACTAAGATCTAAATTTCCTCAGCAATAATCAAAAATAAAATGTGGTAAGGAAATATTAATAACACGCGAAAATGGTCTTTAGTTAGAGTCAAAATCTTATGTATTAAGATCCAAATTCTCTGAGCAAACAATACAGTAATGAGTAAAACGAAAGGAATTTTATTGATATTGAAGCAATAATAGTCATTATGAGCACCTATTTTCAAAGGTTTGATGCTAAAATCGATTGGAGTAGCGGTTATCAACTATCTTCACGTTGGTTCCGGTCATTACAGTCATAGACAGAAAGTAGAAATTTTTAACCATAAACAATGAAAATTACGTTGTATTATGTTGCCAGGAAATAATTATAAAAATGCCGATAGGTACTGCGCTATCAACTTCTCCGCCTAGTACCAAAAATCTATAGGTTCAAAAATTTTATTATAATAATTTTGGAACATTTCCATAACACTGTTTCCGAGAGAAAATCACCTTTTAGGACGCTTTATTACATCATTTATACCCTTTCACTAAGGCCCGGTATATCAGCCAATACGTATCTTTGCTATTTCCTAGCTCCAATTTAAGCGGACTAAATGAATTTCATATAATTTGCGTTTCTGCGTGGAACGCGTCTAGTTATTGTCTTCAAAAATAACAAATATTTTTTTAAGAGCTTGTTTAATTTATACTACCTTAAATATTTAAGGGAGATATGTAAGAAATCGGTAAAAATTCGGGTAGCGGCGGCTTTAACTGAAAGGATTTGTATTTTACTAGAAAAACTTACCAAAAAGTGATGATTATTTTCTTTTATAACATGTTCAAAAAAATTAACTAATGCATATTTTTGTTACCAAAATAATGATTTTATTTGTTACTTTCTTGTTATTGGCTTCACTCATTTGTTTTGGGTAAGAGCAGTCTTTTTCAAATTGTTCTCCCTTGTGGCGCAGTACAAGCCTTAAAAAAAATTAGGGGGCATTAAGGGCCAAGGAGGAAACGGCGTAAATTTTGCAAAGTTTTGTTTTTGACGTATTATTTTGTGGGTTTACTTTGTGCTATCGTATATTTTATGTGCCGAAACGCATTGCTTGAACAATAAACTATGCATCAAAACAACATTACTTAAAAAATTTATAGGTTTTTCGATCTTTTTCACGGCCTACGACGCTCGTAGTTTGAAAGCTCAAATCTCGGGTAAAATGAAGGGTCGATGCATAGATAAATTTAATAAAAATTATTCCGAGTGGCTAGGTGTATTTAAGATACCTCATACGTCAAGAACAAGAATGCCCCAAGCGATTCTGACCTTGTCCTTCATACGTCTTTACTATACATAAGAGTTAAAATCGCATTTCAAATAAAAATAAATGAAAATGTCGGTCATGGCAAATGTAGGCCATTTACAGAAAATCTAAAGGGACGACGGCAGACAAATCTGTATCTTTAAAAATCAAAATGTGTTTGGCGATTAGTGTATTGTATTAAGCATTTGGCTGGCTTTACATTCATAAGTTTTTTTCCCGTAATTCGCTCGTGTAAGCGAATTATGGCCAAATTACCAATGTAAACGACACCAAAAGTCACTTAACGTAATTTAAAACATGTTACAGAACTTCTCCTCCCGGAAGTTTTTTGACGGGTCTAATCGCGTCCGCGCGAAATTACAGCCTCCTCACAGCTTATAAAATCAGTTTGATAAGCTGAGGGACTTTTTGTAAGAAATAGTACCAAAATGCGCGGTTGCGAAATGTCAAAAATCAAAAGACATTTGTTTTTATTGGATTTTTTTCCTATAAAACTAGTATTTATTTCCACTTATTTGAGTTTTCTGAAAATGAGCATCCTTCTATTCAATTATCGGTCCAAACCTTTATAATCTCAATGTTTCTGTTTTTAAAATTACGTATTTGAATACGAAGTCGGTTGCTGTCGGCAGCTGTCAGGTAGCTGTCATTCGAATAAAATGAAAGAAATCCATTAATTTTCGCCTTTGACGGCAAAAAAGTGCGTGGAGAATTGTTTAATTAAAGCCAAATTCTATTTCAGCACTTTATTTGGTCCTTTTCGACTTTATTGACAAAATCGCGTAAATTTGACAGTAGCAGGTCGTTGTTGAAAGGAAGCCATCTTACCGCAAATAAATTTACAGATGTAAACGGTCGCATGAGCAGTTACACAGGTCGAACTTCCGAAAAACTTCCGTGATCATTAATTACTACAAGTCAGATGCATATGTAAACGCTCGTGGGAGTAACCTGTCAAAATCTTACGTAATCCGTAATTTTTAATTACGAGTGTTAAGCTAGCCTTTGAAATGTTTGAGACTTTCAAAATACATTATTTAAACCTCCGCGAAGGTTTTTGAATTATTTCAACCAAACAAAATACTTGAAAAGTTTTTCAATCATCACAAAAATTCTTGCGGAACTGTTAAAAATTTGAGAATGACATTTTTCAAAACAATGATTGTGAAATCAGAATTCCATTATTCCAACTCTTTAACTCCCCGTATATTTGAAGTACTCGCCTAGAACTTCGAACCGAATCAAGAATTATAGATATTTACAATAGGTACCTATATTAGGTACTAAATTTGACTGATTGTTCTTATTCTTATATAATATTTAAAAATGAATATTTGCAATATTTGAAAATTAGAATTAAAAAATTGTAATAGGTGGCACGCGAGCTTTTTGAAAACTGAATGTACTGGGACTGAATATATGGAACGCGGGAAGGAGGTTGGTTGGACGGGGGAGAGGAAAGGCGGGGAGGGTGGAAGGGGATGCGGGAGGAGAACGGAGACGCACGGGACAGGACATGCAGGGAGAAACAACTTATATCTTTGAATATGGCATGCCGGGATCCAGCTAGTTTATAAATTTTCTAAAGATTGAATCGTTTTATAAAGATGCGTACCTATAACTAAATTTTTTTAATTAAATGAAGACACTATGAGCGAAACTTAATCGAAAATCTGGAAACAGAAAAATCAGAAAAAAGATATTTGCACCTCTGGGACCAAATATCTCTGTCCCAGAGGTGCAAATATCTTTTTCTGATTTTTCTGTTTCCAGATTTTCGATTGAGTTTCGCTCATAGTGTCTTCATTTAATTAAATATTACAATTTGAGGTTTTGCTCACAAAAGTTAAAATAAAAAAAAAAATAATAAAAAAAATTAAAAAAAAACAGAGACCATTTAATTGAAAAATCAAAAATTCATTGAACTGTTAAATTATACTGCGGGTAATTAGGGTGTCCAATGGGGTGTTCATTATTGAATTAGGGGTGGCACATTTATGTTAAATAAGAACGTAGGCACTGAACCGTTTAGGAATTTAACAACCCCGAAAAATGCATTGTGCTAATAATGAGGGTTAAATGATTGTCAATCAATCGATGGGGGGCTTTTAATTTTCCACGGCTACCGCACGGCGACGTCACAAACGAACCTCGTATATCTGCTTCCTCCAAAGGAAAAACGTAACCATTTGCTTGCATCTCCCTCACATATTAAATCACAGGAGATCAAATTTGTCCCATCTCACGGATGTCTCATGTAAATCGCTGTCCTTATTATCATATCAAAATCCTTACTATCATGATGAGAAATAGGTTCTAAACCAGTGATTCCCAAAGTGGTCCAGGTGGACCGCCAGGGGTCCACGGGAGACTCGACGGGGGTCCACGTAGACGTGATAAAAAAATGGGGGTCCACAAGTTGTAAGCGGGGGTCCACGAAAATTTATCTGCAGGCTTATTCTCTATCTTTTGTAGGATCGTTATCGAGATAACGGACGTGATCTTCTGTCAGATTTGTGATTTTTACTCATTTACTGTAACATATTTTAGTTTAGATCGTTTTAAACATGAATTCCTGCAAGAAAGCATGATTATTTATTCATTTAATGTACGTTATACATAGAAAAATCAAATAAATCACACAAATCTGTCAGGAGATCACGTCTGTCATCTCGATAATGATCCCACAAAAGATAAAGAATAAGCCTCAGACCACAACTCCAGCGTTATATTCAATATTCTGTACAACGCGTGTCGAGTTTTGGGAATATGGTAGAAATGTTGCAGCGGGGGGTCCACCGAAACGAGAAAAAATTTGAAAGTGGTCCACGAGAAAAAAAAAGTTTGGGAACCTCTGTTCTAAACGGTGCTAGAAAGGCGAAACACCGCGCTTTATATTTAAATCTAAAAAATAACCACTACAATAGTAAAATATACACCTTTACGAAACCAAAATTTTGAATCCCAATTTTTCAATTATTTTCACATGAAACAACAAAAAGGCGAGGTGACAATAACGTTCATAATATATTTGTATAATTAAATATGTTTGTTTTTGTTATTTTTTTCGTTATCAGCAATTTTAGTTAGAAAAAACGTGAAATGAGCCATTTTTAAAACTTTTTTACGTTTGAATCCAAAATTTTTTTTATTTCGAAAATTAAATGTTTATTTTGAATTATAAAATATGAAAGCGTGTTTCATCACCTTTCAATAACAGTTTTTAATTTTCGGATATGTTCAGAAATATTCCATTTATTTGCATTTTATTGTAAAATGACAATATTTTGGCCATCTGAAAAATACACCAAATTTCTGAAGGCCTCGATTACATTGAGCGAGTTTACAAGCTACCAGCTGGTGAATTCACTATCTGCAAGTAAACTCGCTCGGTGTAATCGTTTTACTAGCTAACTAGCAAATTGTGAACAATCTACGAAAAAAGTTGAAAGGGGTTCAACTTTGCTACTTTCGCTACTCGCTAGCGTGTACGGCGGATGGCAAGATGGCGGCACGCGAACAGCTGATTCGTAATTGTCAAACTACTGCTTGATCTGAATTATTCGTTTTACAATCTGTTCAGTAGCTGGCAAATAGCTACTAGCGGTGAGCTAGATGCGAATATCTCCGTTTTCTACAAAATGTCGACAGAATTAGTTCGCGCGGGAGTCTTTTTTTTTTTAAAGAAGAAAGACAAACATTCCCGGGTTACGAATAACCCAACAATGTTTGAAAATCTCCTACTACCACCACAGAAAGCCGAAAATGTTGCTTGTGTTGTGATGGACGACTCAGCCAGCCGAGGAATCGAACACGCGACGCCCGGATGGGACCCGAACGCGATGCCCACTCAACCATTGACTCTTTATTTAAGCTTTTTTTTTACATGAGCTCCACACAGGAGGCCCTGAGGAAAATAACTTCCCTCAGGGCCTATGTCATCCCTGGGGTTGTTGTGTGGAGGGAATTTTAAAGGAAAGGAAGAGGAGGAAAGTTCTGGGAACGAAAGGGGTTTAAGGGGTGGGTAGGAATCTGGGGTTCAGTGTGTCCTGGTCATCCGCCTCCAATACCTAGACAAACCTCACCCCATGAACCCGGGCACCCCAGCTAAATTACCAAACCTAGCGAACCACTTGGGGTGACCTATGGCAGAGGTGTTGGTTATCCAATAAAGGTTCCCGGGGCGGTGGCACCCATTCCCGCCTCCCAAATTGGAATTTTTATGTGTCATCATCACAATCGCACTCGCCGATTTGCCCGCTTTTAAATTTGCCGACTAAGCTTGTAAACTCGTTCAATGTAATCGAGGCTTTAAATAAATTAGACGCCACGTGCCAATGCCGTCGCGCCGGGCCGCGGCGTGCCGCTACCGTGGTAATTTTAAAAGCAGCCATACTGGTTCAAATGCCATAATATTTCATTTATTTTTGTTTCGATTAGTTTATAATTATAGAAGTTTTTAAAATACATCAAACAGTGTTTCATGCCTCCATATTGTATTTATAAAAGTACCTAATAACATGGTAGATGGTTACTCCAATGCACGACAAATATGATGGCGAGTGTATTTTTTGGATGGAATAAAATTCAAAATAAGAATTGCTCTCTGCGTATTTTTACCGTGTTCGATTATTTTACTGTCATTGTAAAATTGGTATCAGCGAAGCGAATTCAATATACGAACACCTATCAAAACGAAATTAATTTTTGAAATTTGACGCTGACGGAGAAATTTTCCTGCCAATTCTACACGAAAGACAAAGCCTAGGTATTTTTTTTACATTTATTTATTTATTTTATTAATCTATAAACATAGGGTTTTACATAGGGTTTAATTGATGCCTATCTCACTAGGATATACCTGTGACAGGTTTAGTAGAGGTACATATTTAAAATTACAGGAATATTTTAAGTTACGTACAAATTCAATTGAATACTATAAAAATGGAAGTGATTGGAAGTGTGGGTAAATACTTTAAAGAGAGTTATGTAAATGTAGGAAGAGATGATGTACGGTGAATAGTAAATCCTGTAAAATATATTTATGGGATTGATTAATTAATTTGACATGATTCTATTTTTAAATTATTTTACATGGATTAGGTCGTATGCAAATTGTTTACTGTCTATTTATGATTTATTTTACAGATGTTTGCAGTAGTGTCGATTGTAGCTGGTAGTTTGTCTGATTGTAGCTGGTAGTGTATTGTATAGTTTGCAAGCTATGTATTTGAAGTGTCTTTGTCCAAAGGTAGTTTTGGAAAAAGGAGTTTGGAGAAGTTCTTTGTTTTTGGCTCGGGTATTGTGCATTGTTTGTGTTGTTTTGTATGATGTTTTGTTGTTTTTATGTAAATTAACTAATATGGATCTTGCGTAGAGTTGTTTAATGTCCATAACGTTGAAAGTATTGAACATCGTATCAGTGCTGGTACATTAACTCCACGTAGAAGGAGGCTATGAGTAAAATAATTTCCCTTGGGGCCTATGTCAAATTTGGGAATTCTGTGTGGAGGGTCTTTTTGAGGGAAGGATAAAAAATAACCAACACCTCTGCCATTGTGGTTCGCCACGTTTGGTGACTTGCCAGCGATGCTCTGGTTCATGGGGCGAGGTTTGTCCGGGCGTTGGCGGCGGATGAGTCTGCCCACCAGCTGCATGCAGGCCGGATCGATAGAGATTGGTTGAGGGAGTTCCTTTGACTTCTCCAGCTCTACTCTCTCTCATCGTCTTGCACCGCAGTGGGAGCGATGGATTCATACGTCCGTCACTCTGGACACACTGACCCCCAGATTTCTACCCACCCCTTATGGCCCTTTTTCTTCCCATAACGTCCTCTCCTTCCTTTACTAAAAAAGACCCTCCACATAGCGTCCCCACAGATGACATAGGCCCTGTCGGATCACCTGTTATTTTCACGCCTCGACCTTCAACAGACATAATTATTGTAGATCCATTTACAATTAATTGATTTATGAAGACCTCGGTTACTGTGTCGCCCAATGGTTTTAATGTATATTATTTGAGGAGAATTATTTAATTTGAAAGAGTTTAAAATCAATTAGCAATCGGTATTTATTCCATTTTCATGTCCTTTTTAATTAATTGAGTACCCAAGCTATTAGTAACTGTTTACGTATGTACCTACCTAAATAATGTTATTGTTTGAAATAATTAATTATTGACAATTTAGAGCTTTCAATTTAGCTATCCCGAGCCAGTGTATGGCATCTATGGCACAGTCAATCATCATCATCATCTCTGACTTTAAACATATAAGTACACTTAAAACTCTTCACTGTTCGCTGGTTCGCACTCATCTTGAATATGCTAGTGTCATTTGGTCTCCTTTCTATGCTCTCCACATTTGTCACATCGAATCAGTACCTACAACATCGCTTCCTACGAGGAATAGCTTGGAGGTTAGGACTTGAAAGAGGCGAGTACTCGTATGATGAAATTGAACACACTTTAAACATTTCTCCTTAAGAAAAACGTAGAAAGGTCTCTGACCTAATTTGCATATTCAACATTATCAACAGTATCACTGACACACCTGCTATGTTACAACTTATCCAGTTTAACATTCCTTCCCGTAGACTCCGAAACAATGAATTGCTGTTCCCCAATCAACATTCTACTAATTATGGATATCATTCTCCTTTATCCAGAATGTTGAGACTTGTCAACGCAAATCAAAGCATTGAGTTTTTTGGTGTAAGCCTAAATGACTTTCGGCAGTCGATACGCAAAGTCTTTTGAATCCATCTTCAAGCTTCTTATCTTCTATATGTACTTTTACATTGTATTTAGGTATATTGTCAATGCTCTTCATTTTTATGTACCCTCATTTCATTGCCATCTCTTTTTTTATTCATGTTATTGTTGTTGTTAATGTACTATTTGTCCGTAATTAAAAAAAAAACATCAATTTTGGCTCTACAACCCCTGGTGGGTCTTGGCCTCCTCAAAAGTCTTCCTCCACTCATCTCGGTTTTGTGCTAGTTCTCTCCAGTTTAGAAGCTCCAAGATATACATGTCTTTGACGTTGTCACTCCATCTTAATCTTGGCCTTCCCAGGCTCCTTCGCCCTATCGGTCTTGAGTTCAGCAGGGACTTTGGTGCTTGATGCTCGGTCATTCTCTCCACATGACCCAGCCACCGAAGTCTTTCCAGTTTTATAAATTTTGAGACGTTTAGCTCCTTAAGCACAGTACAGAGCTCATTGTTGTAACGTCTGCGTCAAAATCCATTTTCTAGAACCGGTCCGAAGATACGCTTCAAAATTTTGCTTTCAAAAACGTCCAGTGCTCGCTCAATTAGAACCCACGTCTCAGCTGCGTAAGTGAGCACTGGTCTAATAAGTGTTCTGTAAACTAGTATCTTGGTGTTTCTGGACAGCAGTCTGGCATCCGACATCCTCAATAGGGTGCCTATAACAATTGTAGGATGAAGTGGGTTGGGAAAGGAAGAAGATGAGGAGAGGAAGGTTTGGAAGTTAATTTGGGAGGAAGGTATAGGAATATAATTCCGCCCCGGAAACCATTTATTGAATAAACAACACCTCTGCCCCAGGTCATTCCAAGTGGTTTGCTACGATTGTTGCCTTAGCAGGAGTGCCCGGGTTCGTGGGGTGAGGGTTGTCCGGGTATAGGCGGTGGATATACGTATCAACTGCGTGGCAAGCCGGATCGGTAGAGACTGGTTGTGGGACACCTTTTTTATATTAACTATTTAGGAAAATCAACAGATTATTTACATTTATAACAATAAAATTAATAACATGCATAAACTCATATAATAGATTTCACAACTTGAAATTATAATAATATAAAAAATAAGTTTTTGTTTTCCCCCTTTCCCTTGATGTTTGGCGGTCCGTCCTCTCTGCCAACCCCTGCGGGGAAACAGCTTGATGGTTCGTTTTTAGATTTTCACGGCCAAAAGTATTTTCGTTATTTGTTTTTGGGGTGTTATACCGTGTTGCGCTACCTCCCTCTGTAGCCAACGTTTCGGACAGCGTTACAGTGTCCATCATCAGGGTAGATGTGTAATTGTGTTTCGGACACTGTAACGCTGTCCAAACGTTGGCTAAAGAAGGAGGTAGCGCAACACGGCATAACCCCCCCAAAACAAATAACGAAAATGCTTTTGTCCGTGAAAATCTAAAAACGAACCATCACGCTGTTTCCCCGCGGGGACTGGCAGAGAGAACTGACCGCCAAACATCTGTACACATTTATCCTTATCTGAATCACATTTGTACAACCATAACACGGCATAACACCCCAAAAACAAATACCTAACGAAAAAAAATGGTTACTCACTTAGCTAGTTGGGGTTATACTTTGAAAACTTTTCAAGTGTCGAAAAGAAGAGTATCTACGAGATGACGTACATGACGTACTTCCGGATTCCACAACATAATACAAGAAGTCAGGATTTATTTCAATGCAGAAATTCTGGGACTAACTACCATATGGATTCCTCTTTACCCAGAATACTAATGGAAGGAAACAATTACACCAAGTCCGTGGACATCTTCAGTTTATCTTTAAACAAATATAAAATATTGTTACTGAGGCAGTTCAGTTATGTACAATAATATTGTATTTATTACCATTCATATGTAAAAGCCCTGAAAATGGGCGTTGATCAATAAATAAATGAATGTGATTCAGGCAAAGAGTGTGTGCCAAGACCGCGAGTTGTTTGGCGGTCAGTCCTCCCTGCCTAACCCTGCTGGGAAACGGTGTGATTGTTAGTTAGTTAGTTAGATTGTTGGATTTAAAAAAACCAACAGATGTTTTGCTAAATTAAGGTAGCCAATCACATAAAAAATAATTATTAAAAGTCAAAAAGAGCCCATCAGGGATCACTGGCAGAATCGCAGCCTCTGATACTGCACACAGTTCGAAACACACCCATTGAAGGAGATGTTGACACTATATAATATAATCTGCCTCCAGATTTGAGCTAAAAATACTCGTGGCATTACCCGCTGAACCCCCGCAACTATATTCACATATACATAAATACACCACACACGCACAGACAACCAACAAGCCAAGTTGAAGCCTCGATTAGCATAAGCAGGGGTCGACAACACTTATTTGAAGAAAAACTAACGTTCCAGGGTTTTTTTTACAGTATTTCTTCTAATCGTGCCCTGAAAGGCTTTTCCCTAAAATTTGTGATAAGAGATCGTTCTCCCGCGAGAAGTCCTGTCAGATTTGTGTGATTTTCAACGGCTGTTATTTGCTTTTTCTATCGGCCGATGTCAAAATTTCAGCTGTGAGCTGTCACTATTTTAGTTTGGGTCGTTTTAAACACGAATTCCCGAATAAACGCGAAGTATGCATGATTATTTATTCATTTAAGACGACAATATGCCCTAAAATATATTCAGAATCTTAATGCCGTAAGTAAAGAAGCCGTGTACACAAATTGCGACTCGCGACCCGTGTATTGGACGGACCTACTGTCGAATTTGCTCTATAAAAGAAGACAAATAACGTGGGAATCTTAACGACGTAAGTGAAGAAAGCGTGTAAACAAATATACACCCGCGGCACGGCGTATTAGACGAACGTACGGTCGAATTCGCCGTAGCGGGCCTGGAGATTCGACCTTTCCGCCGCGATCATTTTAATTAATACTGAAAAAACGTGTTACAAATATTAAAGATGTTTCTTTATGAATATCTCCCGAAGTTATTAATTCATCGTACAAAAATAAAATCTGGTGCTCACCGCTAACTTTGTAGTTGAAAAACTTCTTATAATGTTTTTAAATAGTTGTACGTAAAATATATTAATGGTAAGGTATTGTTTTTATTAATTTTAAATATAAAGAACTTACATTCCCAGGGGACTGTTGGAATAAAAAAGTTATTTTAGTTACGAAAATGATTAAAATGTGAGTTTTGAGCAAACAAAAATTATTAGGGTTGTGTAGCGCCTTAACAGCCGTAGAAAATCACACAAATCTGACAGCACTTCTCGCGGGAGAACGATCTCTTATCACAAATTTTAGGGAATAGCCTTTCTGTCCGCTCGTGTTGGCTGTCGTGTTGGCTACGAGGACTTTGTTTACTGCGGCCCGGAACAGCTTTACAGTAGATTGGCCAAACCACTGTCTCAGGTTTTTCTTCCATGATGTTCTCCTTCTTCCAGGGCCCCGTCTTCCAGCAATCTTTCCCTGCATTATGAGATGCAAGATCTCGTGCTTCTCTGGATGTCTCATCATGTGTCCTAGAAAATGAAGCATAATTTCCTTTTTTAAATGCGCGCCATTCAGTCGGTTGATGTCTTAGCCAAGCGCTAATCATCTCTTTCGAGAGGTGAAACTATAAAGTTTTGTCCTGACAAAGTTTGGTCGCTATCATGCATTGGAACGGTGACGAGCGTGCGTTTGCCGTTGAGGCTTACTTTTTGAACGGATGTTCTGTGATCATGATCATGTTTTGTTCCCAGAGCGCCTCATCTCAATTAGGGGCGATTTGGAGTGGCCGGCCCGCTCTCCCGATTTGTCCCCTTGTGATTTTTTCTATGGGATTTTTTGAAATCCTGTGTTTATGTGAACCGTCCAAGGACCCTACAAGATTTGAAGACCAACATCCAGGAAGAAATTGCCAGGATAACGCCTGATATGCTGGCAAGAGTCATGACAAACGCCAGAAATCGGTTAACTCAGTGTATGGAGAATGGGGGACGTCAACTACCTGATTTGATCTTCAAAAACTAAGCAAAACAAAACTTTAGGTATGTGCCTACATTATAAAAAACAAATTAAAAATTTCTGATTCATTCAATGGGCTTTATTAAGTTTTGAAAAAAGAAGTTATGCTGCCGCACCCTGTATAATCTATTCATATAATTTAAAAGAGTGTTGTATTTAACAAAATTACTGGAATACGCATTTTAAAACTTAGAAAACGTAAGAATTTATTTTGTACTAGCTGGTACCCGGCATGCGTTGCTAAGTCATTTAAAAAAAAAATGTTTCTCCCTGCGTGTCCTTTCCCGTTCCTCCCGTTCCCCTTCCGCCTTCCCTTCCTCTCCCGCGTTCCCTTCCCCTCTCGCGTTTCCACTCCGTCTCCTCCACCTTCCTTCTCCCCCCTCCACTCCCCCCTTTCCACCGTCCCACGAACCCCCCTCCCGGGTTCCTCTCCCCCCTCCCAAGTTCCCCTCCCTCCTCACCCCTCGAGCATTCCATACACTCAACCCCGGTAAATTCAGTTTTTAAACTAATATTTTAAAAATTCTTGTTTTTACTGTCTTCCTCGCAATTTTTCCATTTTTTTTCACCGTTTAAACCTTCCCTGGACTACGACAAACATTTCAAAACCAAAATCAGCTAAATCGGCACAGCCGTTCTCGAGATTTAGCGAGACAAACGAACATCAATTATTGATTTATATATATAATAGAATCTATATATATATATAGATTCATTCAAAAGTTTGTTTTTGAAAATTAAAATGTTCACCGAACTTCGGTTTGATAAAGTTAGTGCACCCCTGCCAAGTGCCAAATGACACTATATTCGTCATCCAGTGGGCGAAATGCGTTACCACGGAACCTCGGGACCTCGACAGACCATGAGAAGCGACCCGCTGTACACTGCCTATAAAACTAAACTACATAGTCCTGCATATACACCAAATAACGACGATCACACCCGCGCCTTCACTCCCTGGCCTTTTATCACATGCAACAATACCTACATAACCTCTAAGTAAAATACAGACGGCATCGTGAACAGCTGTTCGCAAAAGACCCATAAAGATCGAGGAAAACCATGGTGTAGGAGGGAGGAACACAGAAGCCTTCAAATCTTTCTACAGCACATGAATGAAAACCAAGAAATTAAATTCGATGAAAAGCGATCAGCTATTCTTCGACTATACAAGTACACAATATACACTAGGAGGGAGTTCTTTAAGATGAAGCTATACGTGAAATCCTATTTAGATACTATTTACATTCATCTTTACGACGAATCGATTTACATTATGAACATCAAAAAATATGCTACGGATAAATTGAAGCTTTTAATAGCTTTTCTAAGTATTGGAATTACAATAAAAGTATTATTTACATAACAAAAAATATAAGCGTAAACCACTAAAAATAATGTTTTTTCATGATAACTATAAAGTAACTATGAGAAACAATTTTTTTTAAATACCCCTTTATGGCTAAGACTATTTTTGAGGTTTTGTATGTTCTAACTTTTTTTCATTCTTATAAAATTATGCAAAAAATAAATAAAACACCACTTTTTCGCTTACTTGCCTCGTGCAAATACGATGCGCGATTTTAAATTTTGTATGGCATGAGAATCGAAATATTTCTAGCAAGTATTAGACGTGGCGTCGTCACGTCGCGTCCTCTGCCATAGGTCATCCCAAGTTCGATTGGTGGCTTAGTGGCGGTGCCCGGGTTCATGGAGTGAGGTTTGTCTGTCTTTGGGTCTTGGTGGCGGATGCGTCTACTCACCAGCTGCATGTCAGGCCGCGTCGGGAGAAAATGGTTGATGGAGTCCCTTTGACTTCTCCAGCCGAACATCACCTTGCACCGCAATGGGAAGGATGGATTCATAGGCCCGTTACTCCTGGACACATTGACTCCAGATTCCTACTTATCTCTTGTACTCTTTTCCTTCCCAGAACTTTCTCTCCTCCCTTTCCTAAAAAAAGCCTTTCCACACATCATCCTCAAAGATGACGTAGGCCCAGGAGGAGAATTACTTTCCTGAGGGCCTCCTGTGTGAAACTCGACAGAAGTAAAACTTCACTGCTCTCTTGCTCCTACAGTGTGATACAGACAATAGGCCTGCACTGTGTCTTAGATATATGAAACGTTAACTGGCTATGAGAGAGAGAAAGAAAATGTGTGCTCGCACCTCTCTCTCTTGCCCTTACAGTAATATACGAAACGTAACTCTCTCTCTTTCTAACTAACTTATATCTTCCTCTCAACTTCTGTTCGCCTCGCCCGATCACACTCTTCGCAATGCTCTCGTCACGCATTCACCAGCTTACTCCCCAAGTCAAGCGTGCGTAAAGAATTTTTACTTCAAAAAGCAAACAATGGTTATAATTTATAATTTTACGGAAGTACTAATGGAAATTAAAAATTATTCTCAAGTGTAATTTCAAACTAATTTGTCGAAATTGATTCTACGTTCGAGACGTAGAGAAAGAGGTCATCTTCCAATTTTTGTTTTGTTTCTTAATTCCGTTTTTCTCGTAACAAGGGAAGAAAAGTGAACTTGTGTGCAAAGGCTTATATTTACACAGCGTCCCCAAAGATGACACAGGCCTCGATGGGAATTATATTCCTCAGAGCTTCCTGTATGGAGATAATGTAAAAAAAGTACACAAGGTTTTAAGGAACGTATTCGATTTATTTTACTTTGAGGCCCAGCGTACCCGCTCAAAAAGAAGAAGGTGGAGAGATACGTAAAAACGAATGTTAGAGAGAGCGCGCTAATATTTAAAACGATAATATTAAAGCGAAAATTGTGAAAATGTTTAATAGCATTTAAAGAAACAATGTGAATTTTTCATACATATAACTTATAAAATAACTGAAAAAAACGTGTTTATTATAATTTTCGGAGCATATTTTGGGTTTTTGTTTTCCATCGAGGGAATTTCATATAATTGCCGTTTCGGCGTGGGAAAAGTATGCATATTATAAAAAAGTATACATAGAAATGTGGAAAGGGGACGTATTCGAATTACTTTACCCGTGATTCCTGTGGGGGAAGGGGACGCGGGGGGGAAGGGGGCGCAGGAGGGAAAAGGAGTGGAAACGGGGACGCATGGAAGAGGTCACACGGAGGGGTGGAGGAGAGGGGCAGGGAGAGGGATTGCAAATGAGACGTAGTAGCGGAAGGGGATAGCAGGAGATAAATTTGACCTGCACACTTCAGAAAACCTTCAGAATTATTCCTGTATGCACCAGGAAAAAAACAAAAAAAATATCGTGTATCCATAAAGACTACACAAAAAGAATTAAAACACAAAAACTTTCTTTGCCGCACGCCGTACTCGCTAATTTATTGTAAATATCATCTAGAGGAATTTAAATTATGTATTGCTAATTACTTACTGAAGATAATATGATAGTAGTAATTAGTTATCCGATGATTTAGGCAGGTAAGTAAGTACCAACTGTAGACTGACCTACATTTAATTGTGACATTAATGTAAGCCCACCATCAAAAATTGAAGACCTTGAGAACATTACGTGCCGAGGCAATGTGTCTGGATACATGATAATATTACATTAGCTGGTTCCCGGCATGCGTTGCTATGCCATTCAAATAAATAAATTGTTTCTCCCTGCATGTCCATTCTCATCCTTCCCCTCCTGCGTTTTCCTTCCACCTTCCCCGCCTTCCCCGCCTTCCCCCTTCCTGTCAACCCTACCCGCGAACCCCATATCCTTCGTTACCCTCCCCCTCCTGCTGTTAAATATATGAAATGCACACATTTTCAAACCACTCGCACCAAATGTAGTAATCTATACATATAAAAATCAATTGCTGTTCGTTGGTCTCGCTAAAACTCGAGAACCGCTGGGCCGATTTAGCTGATTTTGGTTTTGAAATGTTTGTCGTAGAAAAATGGAAAAATAGCGAGGAAGATTGTAAAAACAACAATTTTTCCAATATTAGTTTAAAAACTGAATTTACCAGGATTGAATGTATGGAATGTGTGAGGGGTGAGGGGGGAGGGGAACTCGGGAGGGGGGAAGGGGGGAGTGGAGTGGGGAGAGAGAAGGTGGAGGTGACGGAGTGGGAACGCGAGAGGGGAAGGAGACGCTGGAGAGGAAGGGGAACAGGACGAATGGGAAAGGACACGCAGGGAGAAACATTTTTTTTAAATGGCATAGCAAAGCATGCCTGGTACCAGCTATTTTTTATACAAATTTCATTAGAGCATCCATTAGGTATAGAAATACTCTTCTGCTAAAATCCAATGTTCTGTAAAAATTTTGAGTCAATCCATTTATTACTTTCCGAGATTTTGGACCCAAACATACGGAACCAAAATTTATATTTTTTATACAAATTTCACTAACGCCAGAGCTTAAAATTATATACAGAAACACTCTTCTGCTAAAATGCAATGTTTTGTAAATTTTTGAGTCAATCCATGGTTTACTTTTTGTGATTTGTGAACCCAAACATACGGAACCTATATTTTTTTTATTTTTTTTTACAAATTTCATAAGGCTAAAGCTTACCATAATGAATAGAAATTCTCTTCTGCTAAAATGCAATGTTCTGTAAAAATTTTGAGTAAATCCATCCTTTCAGTAAATCAAAACTTTCCGAGTTTTGCGAACACAAGCGCCCTTGAGGTGATTTTTCAAAAAACGGCGCTCTAAATTCAAAACTATACAAGAACAACACGTCAACCTAGCAGAGACCATATGGGAAAATACTTCACCGACTCCAGATATTTTCATATCAGAGGGTTCGGCTCAATAGAACTCCTAACTGAACCGATAAATCCTACTGATCCCTCAATATAAATATTTAAAAAATCTTTCGTAATCCTACATGTATTTAATATGACTGATTTTTGCATTTTTATATAAAGATTCTTTGACAAATCTAATAAGACTAAATTTTTAATTAGAGAGCTAGGTATAATGCCAGTAGCCGAAATAACAAATGGAAATATTTTTATAGTCCGAGAATGCCAAATTCTTTTAATCTCATTTCCTAAATCTGTATATTTTCTAATTTTTTCAGAAACAGATTTTTGAATATTACAGGAATTTGGAATAGCGACATCAATGATATAAGTTATTTTTTTAATTTTGTCATGTAAAACTATATCGGGTCTATTATGACAAATCGTTCTGTCTGTTAGTATAATTTTATCATAATATATTTTATAAAATTCATTTTCCAAAAACGAATTTGGTTCGTATTATTCATTATTATTATTATTATTATTATTATTATTATTAAACATACGGAACCTAAATTTTTATCAGTATTGTACGTGAAGCAAAAACTTTGTAGGTACCTACCTCTTTTTACGAAAATTCCGCGGACGGAGGAGTACGAAATTTCGCACACTTATAGTTTGTATAGAGAAGGAGTGCAGAATGCTATTTTTTTTAATTATGCATAAAAAATACATTAAATCTACAAAAAAAGCATTACAATTATGGTCGAATTTCGACCATTGGGCGACCACTAGTATATGTATATGCAGGATAGATATGCAGGCGAACAAATTATTATAAACAACGAAAGAGGTGGCAAAAGATCGCCAATAGAGAAATATCACCTTTAGAATCAAAACATAATTGCTGGAAATTGCTTTAGCCGTGATTGGTGACCAAATCAGAATAGCCAGGTACAACCCAACCTTCTTCTGCCCCTCTCCAAACGCTTCAGCCTCATTGCAAACTCTAATTGTTGTGGAAGTCGTGGGCCCTACTATTGAAACTCTGGTGCAGTATTCGCATAGAAAAAGACCGAATCGAAACAAAGGGGTCCTGAATTTGACGCTGTACGTGAAATCTTGTTTAGATTCATCTTCACGACGAATCGGTTTACAATATGAACATCAAAAAATATGTTATGGATAAATTGAAGCTTTTACTAGCTTTTCTATGTATTGGAATTACAATAAAATTATTATTTACATAACAAAAAATATAAGCGTAAACCACTAAAAAATGTGTTTTCATGACATAACTATGAAGTAATATAAGAAACAATTTTTAAAAAATACCCCTTTATGGCTAAGACTATTTTTGAGGTTTTGTATGTTCTGACTTTTTTCAATCTTATAAAATTACGCACAAAATAAATAAAAACCACTTTTTCGCTTACTTGCCTTGTGTAAATAAGACGCGCGATTTTAAATTTTGTAGGCATGAGAATCGAAATATTTGTAGCGTTTATATTCCTCTGAAAGTGATTTTATCACAAAACGGCGCTATATAAAATTGGTCGCCTACATATTTAAACACGGTGTCCGGAAACTCGTAGTTCAAGCGGCAAACTGGCGAATCTTCATACGTCAAACAAAGAAACCAAAATAACTTTTTTGAATTTCGTTTTCAAATGAAAACTTCTTTAGCACCGTTGTGATTTGAAACTCGACTAATTGAAAAAGAGACAAAAACATCTGTAGCCTGCGACAGAATAGAATAGAATAATCGGTTTCCTCTTTGTGCGGTGCTTCGTAGCCTCCCAACTTGTCTACTTAAGTTTTCTGAAGGTTTCACTGCTATCGCGTGTGAATTGCACAGTCTGTTTTTTTAAGTGAAAACCTCTTTAGCACCGTTGTGATTTGAAACTCGATGAAACGAAAAAGCGACACTAAATAGAGACAAAACACATACATCTATAGGATTTAGCCTGCGAGAAAATGAGGTAGAAAAATCGGTCTCCTCTTTGTGCGGTGCTTCGTAATCTACCCACTCGTATCTACTTTAGTTTTCTAAGGTTTTCACTTCTACCGCGTGTGAATTGAACACTTGTATTTTTTAATAACTATCTCCTTTCTAACTTTTGGAGTCGGGTCTACGCTTCGACGCATTTTAACCCCTCAGGCAAATTTGTTCATTTTTGGGAACAACTTGCATAGAAGTCGTTGTCTCCGTTACTATCATTGTGAGAAATAAAATCTAAACAGTGTTAGAAAGAAAAATTACCACGTTTTATACACAAATCTAAATGTTAACAAAAAATTGGTTGTCTGTAAAGTCGGTTTATGGACGATAATTTAACGTGCTAACGTCGTATAATAACGATGGAGTGGAAGAGAGATAGATGCGTCACAAGCCGAACGCTTAGGCCGAACGCATGTTCCGCGCTCTCGCTCGGCTCAGGCGGAACGTGACAATGAGTCAAGCTTGTTCGTTTATACAAACTATACAGCCGGCGCTCATCTACTTAAAGACGTTATCACATCAAAAGAATTAAAATTTATACTTTTTAATTAAATGAAGACATTATGAGCGAAACTCAATCGAAAATCTGGAAACAGAAAAATCAGAAAAAGATATTTACACCTCTGGGACTCGAACCCAGGACCTCCCTACTTTCCGGGTTGGGCGCTCTTATCCACTGAGCTAAGGTGTCGATATCCAATTCGGTCACTTTTAACTGTACCATATTTCGACTAAGAACCACCCATATTATCTTCATTTTTCTTAACGCATATTTTTATTGGCTGCCATCTTTATGAATGATTGCAAGATCTTGCAATCAATCAATTCTTTAGTCGGAATATGGTACAGTTAAAAATGACCGAATTGGATATCGACACCTTAGCTCAGTGGATAAGAGCGCCCAACCCGGAAAGTAGGGAGGTCCTGGGTTCGAGTCCCAATATCTTTTTCTGATTTTTCTGTTTCCAGATTTTCGATTGAGTTTCGCTCATAATGTCTTCATTTAATTAAATATTACAGTTTGAGGTTTTACTCATAAAAAGTTAAAATAAAAAAAATAATAAAATTTACACTTTTATGAAACCAAAGTTTCCGACCGCAATTTGTAAAATATTTATAAAACAAAAAGTGAGGTGACTATAACGTTTATAACACGTCGTCTGTATAATAAAATATGTGTTTTTATTATTTTTCAATAGCAGTAATTTTAGTTCCAAAAAACATATTGAGCCAATTTTTCATGTTTGCATACAAAATTTTTAAATTTAATAAATTACATGTTTTCTTCTAACAATAAAATTTTAAAGCGTATTTCACCACTTTTCAAAAACAGTTTGTAGTTTTCGGATACGTTCACAAATATTCAACTTATTTGGATTTTATTGCATTTTGGGAGGCAGGAATGGGTACCGCCGCCCCGGGAACCTTTATTGGATAACCATCACCTCTGCCATAGTTCACCCCAAGTGGTTTGCTACGTTTGATGATTTAGCAGGGGTGCCCGGGTTCATGGGGTGAGGTTTGTCTAGGTCTTGGAGGCGGATGACCAGGACACACTGAAGCCCAGATTCCTACCCACCCCTTAAACCCTTTTCCTTCCCTGACCCTCTCCTTCTTTTCCTTAAAAAAACCCTCCACACAGCATCCCCAAGGATGACAGAGGCCCTGAGAGAAATTATTTATCTCAGGGCCTCCTGTGTGAAGCTCATGTAAAAAAAAGCGGAACTATTTTGACGAAATTCTGAGACGTGTTGGCATTAAAAGACTTTTTTTTAATATTTGGACGTTTTTTACAATAATCATAATTTTTTTATGTGTTATAAAGGAATATAAAAATGGCTTTTCCTCCCCATAAAGAGACAAGGATCTTATGTTTGGTGAGGGAACTCATGCTCAATTATATGTTATCATGTAAGTTAGTAAATGATTAAATATTGCAAATAGTAACAAAAAGATAAGTAAAAAAACTGAAGATTTATAAATAATACATTTCAAGATTTAAGATTAATAATAATAATAATAGATATCAATTCTTACAGTAGTTTCGGGTCATTTTTCAATATAATGAATTGGAATGAATTTTGAAGGTTTTGGAAATAAGTTATAAAATGATATCGTTTGTTCCTCCCCAGCCTATAATACCGTATTGTAATATAAAATGAACAATTGCATAATTCCGTATATTGATATTTACCCCTTAATGACATTTTTTTAACCTACAATCTCTATGCCCGAAATTCGATTTTCGGACTCGATTTAGGTACTAGAAAACGAAAGCTCAAATAAAAAAATATGTATATATATACCACAAAATCAAATGTGATGTAAATTCACCAGTTTCCCGCTTGGACTACGAGTTTCCGGACACTGTGTATTACCTATTTGAATTTATGTACAACACAACAAAAAAAAGGCCATGGAATGGCTTTAACCGTGAAGAGATATAATTTATTTTTCAGGTGGAAAAAAGCTTTCTGAAAATGAGCATCCTTTTGTTAAATTATCGGTCCAATCCTTTCTTATCCACTGGAGCGCTTTTTGCCACAATATAGCGCCATTTGAAAAACCTCGGATGGTTTTGCTGCCTATTTTAGGCAAATTTTCCCTAGGTGCTTTAAACAGTTTTTGTAATATTTTCAAACACGCCCGCGATTAAATTTTGACGTTTTTTAGAAGGTGAAAGATACTACTTATATTCGTATTCAGCAGATGGTGGTTTACTCTAGTTATTATCGAATTATCTCATTTTTCAAAATCGTATTATGTAGATTTGTTTAAAACGCTCAACTGTCAAAATGCCTCAGTGTAAAATGCGGCATTTTATCTTGTTTTAGTGGATTTTTTAACATATTTGTATAACAGTGTAATAATGATTGAATTAGTAATGCATTCAACGTGTTTTAACGTGTTTTAACGTGTTTCAATCTTTAAAGTTCAGTGTAAATTTGAAAAACAATATTTTTGTGGTTATGTTTGCGTGTGGTTTTTTGCCCATCGGACTGTGATTTACGATGATTTTTCAATAAATAAACCAATAATAGTGTTAATTGGTATTGTGGATTAATAAATATTTTAAATAATGAACTAAATAATGTATCAAAATGGCTAAAAATAAATAAGCCTAAATTAAATACAAAAAAAAAAAACAAAATGTATGGTGATTGGGTATAAGAAGACATCCAGTGAAAGCAAAATTACAATTGACGGTGAAATTATTGAAAGTGTTACTGAAATAAAATACCTAGGAGTTATATTAGATTCCAAACTAACCTTTAACAAACATGCTGAATATACCCAAAAGAAAATTGGAGAAAAAGTATCTTTTTTGGGAAGAATTCGGCAAAAACTTTCTAAAAAAACTGCAATCACTATTTATAATTCAATTATTGCTCCACACTTTAACTACTGCTCAACAATCCTTTTCCTGTGTAATGAACGAGAACAAAATAAGTTTCAAATTCTCCAAAACAGGGCAATGAGAATAATACTTCGGCGAAATAGATTCTCAAAAGTAAATAAAATGTTAAAGGAACTAAATTGGCTAACCGTGAAACAGATGTTGACCCTGCACACGATGATATTTATCCATAAAATAGTGAACATGTTACCAAAATACTTCTCAAACAAAATTATACACAACAAGGACATTCACAGACACAACACAAGGACTTGCAAGGAAATCAGACTATAAAAAAAGGACAAAACGAATACGCAGAACAGTTTACTATACAAAGGGATGAAGTTATACAACACTCTACCAGAAACTTTAAAGGCCGCACCAATTGGAAAGTTCAAAATGTATTGTTTTTTTTTTTTTTTTACATGAAATACCGCACAAGAGTCCCAACTGCTCCCGTCTGGAGCCAGTGAGACTATGGCACCCCCAATTGGGGTATGTTGTGAGGCTGAAGGTAGTGGGGGGGGGGGGAAGGAGATAGGGAAGAGGTAGGTGGGGAAGTATCTGGCTATTCAGATCTGGTCACTAAACACGGCTAAAGCCATTTCAAGCAACGTTTCAATTCTGAATGGTGGTCTTACTTACACCAGGGCGATACTATTAGTATCTTCCACTCTGGAACGTGCCGCAAATATATCATATATTATTTTAAATGAATAAATTGTGAAATAACACAAATTAATCAAATAAAATTTATTTGCGCACGCCGGGTTCGAACCCGCGACCTTCGGATTGTGAGTCGAGAGTCTTGCCTCGGGACCACGGAGGCCGTCAAATGGAGGCCGTTTTATGTAGGAGCTACATAAAACAAGAAAAAATATAGTTTGCAATATGATGTGATATAATTAATTAGGAAATTGTAAGCTTAAATGTACAATTTACTAAAACAAAACTAATAAATAATAATAAAATATATCTAGATATAGATAATTAACAGATACATTAATTATCAAACCAGATACATTAATTATCTATATAGATAGCTGCAGTTATTTTTGGTAAGTACTTAATAAATTCCATTTCAGTCCACTTTAAAGTGTCGCCATTTCTCGACCATAATTTCTGTCAAAAGTTTGTTCCAAGGGAACATTAAACACTTCGCAACTTAACAAAATTCAGTTTTGTTATTGATATTTGGAGATTGTGATAATCAATTAGACCTTTATTAAAAGAAACTGCATAGAAAGTATTTAATGTGAACGCAAAATTGAACTTCCTACGAGAGTTTATAAGTAAAAAATCCTGAGAAAATTTCTGCTTCAAATGTTTACAATTTTATAATATTTTTATAAATCCTACGAATATGTGATAATCGACAAAATGAATACAAATTAACAAGGTGAATACATTGGCTATACAGAACTATAATCAGTTTGTATGTCTCCAAAATAAAATTCGAAGGTATGATTTTTTAAGGTGGGCGGAAAATAATCAAAACGGTCACGAAAAAATTTCGAACAATCCGAGAAAAAAGTTTCAATTTCAACTGTCATTCCAGTGACTTACTCAATGTTTCTGTTAATAACATCAGGTATTTGAACTCGAAGTCGTTTGCTGTCAGGTAGCTGTCAACCGGATAAAATTCATTAAAAAGAACTCCATTAAGGCGGCGCTTCTCGGCTGAAAAAGAAGAAGATGGAGAGATATGTAATTACGAATGTTGGACAGAGCGCGCTAATATTTTAAGTGATAAAATTGCAGCGAAAATTGCGAAAAAGCTTAATAAAACATGACTCGTTTAAAATAGAGCAAAAATCTCGTGGAACGTATCTCAAGTATCATTTAAAGAAACATTGTGAATTTTTTCACAAATATAACTTGTAAAATAATAGAAATAGACTTGTTTTAAATAATTTTCGGAGCATACTTCGCGATTTTTTTTCTATCGAGGGAATTTCATATAATTTGCGTTTCGGCTTTTTTTTTACGTGAGCTCCACACAGGAGGCCCTGAGGAAAATAATTTCCCTCAGGGCCTGTCATCCTTGGGGATGCTGTGTGGAGGATTTTTTTAAGGAAAAGGGTGAGAGGAGAGTTCTGGGAAGGGAAAGGGTTTAAGGGGTGGGTAGGAATCTGGGGTTCAGTGAGTCCTGGTCATCCGCCTCCAAGACCTTGACAAACCTCACCCCATGAACCCGGGCACCCCTGCTAAATCACCAAACGTAGCGAACCACTTGGGGTGACCTATGGCGGAGGTGTTGGTTATCCAATAAAGGTTCCCGGGGCGGCGGTGCCCATTCCCCCTCCCAAATAAAGTGCGTTGAATAAAGGGCGAGAAACGTTTCTAGATATTATCTTAAAAAATAATATATTTTTTTAAGAGACATAAATTTTTTTAAAAAACTTCAAATGTTTAAGGGTAAAACTTTAAATGTAAGAAATCGGTCGAAATTCGCATAGCGGCGGCTTAACATCTGCCTTAACGGCACAAAAACGTATGGAGAATTGTTTGTTTAGAGCCGAATTCTCATACAACATTTTATTCGGGCCTTTTCGTCTTTCATGACAAAATCGCGTAAATTCGATAGCAGCAAATCATCGTTGACAGGAAGCCATCTTACCGCAAATAAATTTACAGATGTAAACGGTCGCTACGAGCACTTACATAAGTTGAACTTCCGAACAACTTCCGTGACCACTAATTACCATAAATCGGATGCGTGTGTAAACGCTCCTGTGAGTACTTGTCAAAAACTTACGTAAGTCGTACATTTTACTTGTGAGTGTAAAGCTAGACTAATAAGTTATCTGAATCGACCTGCCAGGTAAATCTGTCAAAAATTTAAATAAAACAAATACCTGCGTATTTCGAACAGAATTATTATTTTTTAAACTATAGTAATAATATAAGTTTATTTACAGTGCTACACTTATGAGTTGGCGGTGGCGTAAACAAGAACTAACGCTGTATCTTTATATTTTAATCAGACAACCACACTTACTATCGTCACGTCGTAGACGACAGCGCCCTCCCTTTTCGCCAACTTATACCTGCAGCACTGTACGTATCTAGGTACTTTATCGCTTATTCGGTTCCTGTTTTGAAAATGACAAACTCATAGCAAATTTGAGTTCATTGCTAGTGTTCGACCGAAACAGGACTATCTACCGAAACCTAAACCGAAATCGAATCTTCGGTATCTGTCTCAGTTTCGGCCGAAACCGAAACCGAAACGGAAACTTATTTAGATATATTAGAAATCTATTGTTTTGTGAAATTTGGCTTATTTTATACACTTATACAGACAGTTAACACGTTTTAAAAGAAATATAAGATAAAATAAAAAAACAATAATTACGTTATGTGAAAAATAATGTATTTTATATTTTTGTATTACTGCTATAAAATAATAAAAATTAACAATTATATGTTTACAATCACAAAATTCTTATTACACTTAAAAAAAACATTAATTGAAGTGCGTGATTTTTTTTTTAATATTACTGCTATAAAACAAAAAAAAATTTTAAAAATTAACAAACATCCTACTTCTTGGAACACAAATTTGTCAATAATCAACACATATTATAAAGGAAGGACCTCATTAATTATTTTATTTTAATTGCGTTTTCAATCACAACATTCTTATTACACACGTTAAATGAAATAATAAATAAATAATAATTGAAGTATGTAAAAAAATAATTATTATAGCAGGTAGTTGTTTGGGTGGATAAAATTAAAACCTAATCCAATAACCCTTACCTAAAAACAAATGTTCTGTAAGTAAAGAATTAATGTGTGAATCAAATATAATCTCTTTTATTTTTAGATAATTCTCATCATTTATAAATCCGAGTGAATAACTCAGCGGAAAGAACTTCAATGCTTAATAAAAGCCAATAAAATGTGTGAGACAGAAGTAATAACAGAAACAAACATTATGCGCGAGAAATAATACATAAACTCACAACACAATCACGCCGGACCGGCCGGCTAACTCAGCTGATGATGGCGGGTGACACATGAGACATGAGCCACGAACTCACCCGAAGTCGAACGACGCGCGATAATTCACGAATGCAAGAGTTTCGGTGCGGTGCGCAGATTTTCTGCCGAAACCGAAACTGATGCCGAAACTTGCCGAAACCGAAACCGAACTTCGGTCGGTCACTATTACGCAGGAATATTTCACACCACGCACAACACCACAGGCAACCGAAATTTATGGTATGTTTGACAATCCTACGTTAGACAGGAATTATTTCAAACCCCTACTGTTTTCCAACTCAAAATCAATTAAATTGAATGTAAATTTTACCCCTACATTTTAAACACGGACCCTTCATTGGAATTTTACGTAAAGTAGGGAATTTTTCAGGGAATTATTTGGGGTAACTACTCAAGCGCAAAGCAATCAATAATTCGAACACCAAAGTTGACTGTTTTTTAAATTACAGTACCTACCTAGTCACCCAAGTCATTTAGTTCCCCTTTGATTGAGTGGTGAAGTCAGGTAGTTTTGATTTGTAAATGAAGTCAAGTGCACACTTTTTATAAAAGAGGGGAGTTTTTACAATAAATCGAATGACCTGTGACATTGTTTTAAGGGAAACAGGTAAAATTACAAATATTGTGCAATGATTATTTTTGCACAATTTGAAACACGTGTGAAAATAAAATAATTAATTTTCATTTCGTGCACAATCTGATAAATTGACATTTACTATGAGCAAGATAATTTTCCTCGAAATTTTACTATCTATTATTTAATTCAAAACACATGTTCATAAAATTATCTCGTTATTTATTACTTCGTTATGTATTTATAAGGGGCCATCTATAAATTACGTCACACGAATTTCATGATTTTTTGACCCCCCCCCCCGTCCCTGTCACACATCGTCACATTTGTGAGACCCCTTTCCCCTCTAGTGTGACGTCACATATTTTGCAATTTTACATTTAAATTTTTTTTGCGTTTAAATCATTTAGATTTTTACATGTGACGTCACAGAGCTGATGACCCCGCCATACCCCTTGTCACACAATGTCACACTTCTCTACTCCCCCCCCTCCTTAAGGTGTGACGTAATTTATGGATGGCCCCTAAGCATGTTTTTAAAAACATGAAAAAATAAAGTACAAGAACAAACTAATATTTTAACTTGAGAGAATGGATTGCACAATTTGACGTATTCGATAAATGATTTATAAAAAATGATTGTTTTAATAATTATTATCAAAATTACGTTTATAAGTAGCCCTTAATCCTTACATAACAAAATTATCTGCTATTTTTTTCATGATGGTAAAATCGATAAATGATAAAAAAAGATTGTTTTAATAATTATTATTAAAATAACATACTAAAATAGCCCTTACTAATCCTTACATAACAATTATCTGCTATTTTTATGGTAAATTATTGATAAAACGTAATCTTCTATTGTTATTGTTTTCATGAATAATCTGATTCGAATCCTTACAAATTAAGATAGAGACTTTTGTTTTCACTTTAAAAATTGCACAAAATTGCAAAGTAAATTTGAAAGGCCTAAAAAATAAATAATAACTTACTGAAGACTGGCCGCATAAATCTGCACTAAGCAGCCTAAGCGAGATGAAAAAATGTACACTCCCTCCACTCCGTATCCGGACCAGCCAACTATACCAACGTTCTCTTTCCGCCGGTTCTTCAGTAAACTGCTACGTGTCGCCAAGAGAACTGCTGCCAGACTCCTGACACAATCTTCAATTTTTATCCATTTATCTACCACAAAGTGATCAAACATGAGGGAAATTGTGCACCTACAAGCCGGCCAGTGCGGAAACCAGATCGGTTCCAAGGTTAGTCTTCATCAAATCAATTTAAAACCATTTTTTCAGCGGCTGAAATTTTCGTCATCGACATTTTGTTTTTTTTTTCTGTCTAGAATGCTTATATTAAAACACGCTTGGGCGTGCTTTCTGACTGGGGGATGGTACATTAATAGATCTTAAAAGATGGCTGCATCTTTTAGAGCATTGTTTAAAATAACATTTACGTTGGTCTGATTAATAATAACGCCGTTTCAGATTGTTTTGTACAACGTGGAATCGGCGTCCATTTACCGTTCGCCGGTACGCCATGTTGAACTATCGCACAATACAACATCCGTTTAACGTCTGTTTAAAAGTATTATTCATCATCTATCCAATTAGAAACAATAGCTCATTTCGAGAACGGTCTCATTACAACATTATTTAAAACCAGACACGCCTATGTGGCGACTGCTTTTGGTTTGAAAAAAAAAACGGTCGTTCTATCACGTTCAATGATCTCATATGTAGGCATCCATTTTAGGAATCAAATTTGAATCGAGGCGTGTTTGAAAAATAACGATTTTTTTGGCAAGCGCATTGCGAAATGATTAATTTTTGTTATCAATATTCTTTTAAAGCTCCGAACTATAGTTTAAAACATAAAGTTACTCATTATTTCAATTAATTATAGCTTAATTTTGAATATAAAAAGTCATGTTGGATTCTTGGGCGTTGGTTCGCCCCAGTGAAAAAGCATGCCTAGTATGGAGAATTGGTGATTCATAATATAAATTCTGTCTGGTACAAAAATCGATGCCGAAAACATCACGTCATGATTATCTTTAGATGGAGTGCCGCATAATGAATAACATTAAGAAGGGGTCGCTCTGATTAACACAGTAAGATTTACATTAGTTTTATATCACTTTTAACGGGACCGCTACAGAAATGGTACATAAAATAAATATTAAATTTATGATTGTTCACGGTAGATTGCACATACAGCGAAAATATGGTAATTTTGACACCGATGCGGCACGCTGAGGACAGAACGCCTGGTATACATTTAGCTAACCAACCATAACGACATTCCCCGCAGGGGTAGGCAAATGAGATGAACAATCGTAAAACTAACTCATTTGTCATTCATACAATGTTTTTTGACACCCTCTTTATTTTACAAATTTCTTTACTCCCGTCTCAAGTAGGTACTTAATTCACTTGGGTCATACCTACCATGTTTAAAATGTATTTCCCTACGTGTCTCTTCCTTCCAAATTCACTACGTGTCTCTTCCTTCCAAATTCCATTTGACATTACATTTTTTTAACAATACACTCGTTATTTGCGCAATTTGTTAGACCCGGTTAAATAATTGTATATTTTTTTAGGCCCGGTTTAATTATTGTAATTTCGTGCCCAATGCGTCAAATTTCACCTCCGCACCGCAGTGCCGTGGGGGTATGCGGTAAAAACCACACCCTCGCATGTCTAGACAGGGAAACTCCGTCGATATTGTTCCGTATAAGGACCTTTGGCACTGTTAGTAACGCCCTGCTGCCTAACTCTATTACGAACACTATTAGGAGTACTTATTATTACTTCAATTCAACTTTTCAAACATTGATTCAGCAATATTCAGCAATTTTTAAAAACTTTTTAAACAATTTCAAATATAGAATTAAAATAATTTTCTGATAAAAAATATTACATACGTTATGGGTAGGTACCTACTTTATCGCTTTTCTGAATTCTTGACGCATAAATTCTAATTTTGAAATTGACAATTATATTTATAACAGTTCATTTAACCGGAGTTACAATCAGACAGATGCGACAATTTTTAAATTGTCCTTTTTAAAACCATTGGATGGCTCCTTTGACATCTGACTTTAATTTTAACCATAGAAATTTAAACGAAGAATATTTTCAAATAATTTTCTGTTAAAAAAATAGTACTTACATTATAGGTAGGTACCTACCTACCCGCTTCAGTGCTTTTCTGAATTTTTAACGTTATTCCAATTTTTTAAAATGACAGCTTAATTTAAGACAAATAGAGTTGCCTATCTACCTAGGTAGGTACCTACAACACAGTCAAAATTAGTATTTTTTTTATACAACTGTTTTCAACATTAATTCTTTCAATATGTAGGTAACATTTTAACCACCGAATCTAGTTCTCTAGACTTTTGATGTTACAACAGGGCCTGCCATCTTAGGGGATGCTGTGTGGAGGTTTTTTTTTAAGGAAGTAAGCTCTGGGAAGCTAATAGATATGAGGGCAGTGTAGGAATTAGGAGATCAGTGTGTCCAGAAGTGACGGACGTATGAATCAATCTCTTGGAACAATTGATGTGAATTCTCTGGCTGGAGAGATCAAAATACCTCCTCAACCAGTCTTATTTCGATCCGGCCCGCCACACAGCAGCTGGGCAGACACATCGGCCGCCAAGCCCTTGACAAACCTCACCTCATGAACCCTGGCATCCCTGCTAAATCAATAAAACGTAGCGAACCACTTGGGGTGACCTACGGCATGGTTGGTCATCCAACAATTATTTCCCGGGGCGGCGGTACCCATATCAGCCTCCCAAAATATTTTTTATTGATTCCGATTGGTCAGTATTGGCCCTGCCAATTTATAGTAAATTCAGTCAGAGTGGTCCAAGTATGAATCTATTCCCGTTGTTAAGTCATCTGCTAGTCCTCCATCATTGCACAAGTCACTATGATGGCAGTAGGGAGAATTTTATTTATTTTATATAAACGGTTTACATATACCGTAAACACGGATTACCTATCACAAAATCACAGTTAAATAAGAAATAATTTAAAAAAAGAGTACAACAGTTATTTGTGGCTTTTGATTAAGAAATGACACCAGAGATACATAGTGCAAATAAAATTAATACTGATTGAAAATATTTGATAGTATAGCTTTCGTGCAGTTAAATAGATCTGCCACATCAGCATATCTATTAGTAACTTCATATAATCTAGGTACAAGCGAGTGTTTCGTATACTCAGTCCGGTTATTGTAGCATTTAAACAGGATTTTAGAACGATTGGCTCTCGTGGGTATATTATGAAATTCAATGAGCTTAGTTAAATCAGGGCCGTCTATTCTACCATTTACAATTTTGAACATAAATATTAAGTCGGATATAATTCTTCGATCTGAGAATTTTAATATTGTCTGGTGTGTTCACAAGACTGGAATGTTTGTTAGCTGTTTGTTGCTAGGAGAGTTGAACGACTTCTGGGAAGTGAACGGTTTTTCAATAACTTACAAAATACAGTTGCAGATAAATATTCTCTCATACAAAACTAACTGCATGCGGTGAACAGTTCGATGCTCCCTGTTTCATATTTTCAACTTTTCTTATTTTTTATTTAAATACTAAGACATCTCAAAATACTTAGTTTTGATAAAATGAGGATAGCAATATTCGAATGCTCACCATAAATTAAATATTATTTACATGTCTCTACATTTTACATGTTAAATACGCTATAAAAACACTGGAGGCATAACAGTCCGGTACATTAGTACGACATTTTGAAATATCTTAATAGTGACTCAGAAAACATCAACGTTGTGTTTTTTGAGTAGTCTGAGTATTGTACCAGATAGAGGTACACTTTTTACATATAACTGCATATTCAATTCAAATTTCTATTTTAGGGAATCTCTGATAGACGCAGAGCGCCTGTTTTTAATTAGTTTTATTTTTTTGACAGTTTATGCGTATTTCAATGCTCCATAGCCCATGATGCAAGCCATTGCGAGTTGAAGTTCAGTCAAACACGGTGTGCAAATTTCATTTAGCCGAAACTCATCGATTTTTATTTTGGTTCTGAAATATTAACATCTGCCAATAGAATCGTATTAGAGTTGAGTTTGCAGTTATATGTAAAAGTTTCCCCTCTGTCTGGTACAATACTCGCATTATTCATAAGCACCATCAAATCAATTTTAATGCACTAAAACTTGTCAAAAAACTAAATGTTGATGTTTTCTGGGTCACTAGTAGGATATTTCAAAATGTACTAATGTACTGGATCGTTTTGCCTCCCGGTGTTATTTAATAATATATTTAATATGTAAAACACAGACACATCTAAATAGCTTTCCTCGTTATCTAAGATGTCTGAATAATCAACTGGGCGATGAAGAAAGGAGTGTGCCAAAGCAGGGGCGGTTCATCCTCTCTGCCTACCCCTGCTGTCAGATAGTTGTTAGTTAATTCGACAATAATTGTTAAGTCCTAAATTCGATGTATTTTACATGAAACGATGAATGAATTTAGCAAATAGTGTACTAAGACTGTGTGTGTGTGCTGTCTATCCGCACTTCTTACCACCACTTCCCATAAGAAACAGCGTGATGGTTAGTTACTTTGTGTTAAATTCTGCTTGCCCAATTAAAAAAAAAAAACGAATCACAATTGAAATGCAAGTTTTTTTTAATCGCGACAATACTCTTCAAATTGGATGTGCTTGAATATGTATAGAATCTCTGATCTCTCCTTCAGAGTAAAGTGACGTCACTCTTGTTATTGTGACAGTACTCGGAAGTGACGACATTCTCGGCCCACACCACCTTTGAGTAATAAATATACACCTTTAATAATAATATATTTGTGACCATATGGCGTGCTGAGAGTCGCTTTATACAGTGGGAGCCAGACAAACAAGTTGCGAATTAACAATTCGTCATCATCTGTCGCCAAGGTGGTCATCGCATCATCGAGTCAAATGAAGTAACCTTCCTCTTTCTTTCTCTTTAGTCTCAAAACCTTCCCCATAATTGGGGATGCCATATTCTCACTGACTCCAATCATCAAGGAGCCACTTTGGACTCAAGTGTTCAAATTATTGCACTTACTATTATTTAAAAAAAATAGTACAATTACAAGAATTTGGTTCACTTCATAGTGCCATTTCTTCCTCGGGACGAGCGTCCCCGACTTGTACCATTCACTTTCATATGCTTAAATTATCGTATAAAATATGTATTAGAATAAAGAATTTGAATAACTGGAGGGGACGTATGTGGCGATGTATGAATGTGATTTAAGCAAGGAGTGTGTTCTTAGAGATATGTGTGGCGTTCCATCCTCTCTGCCCACCCCAGCGTAAAACCGCACTATGTTTAGACAGTATGTAATGCAGCTCAGTAATATATTTAATCTCTTTGAAGTATGATTTGTAGGTGAACTGTTGTCGCAAAGCATAATTTTACAACTCACTTCCCAACCTTCATCTTGCCCATCTTCCCCCCCCCCCCCCCCTCCTCACTTGTAATAGCATTATTAGTTCTGTAGAGTAGAAATGTTTTTAATTTCCTTTAAAATGTTACGTAAAACACACCCTTAGTACGAAAATTACGTAAAAAAAAATTGATCGCTGTTGCTAGCGCGCGGTCTATATGGGCTTCGAATATACTGTACGTGTCGGCTGGCCCACGTAAATTGGGCTGTGACCGTGAGTGTCGCCGGAATCGGCGATCAGAGGCGTGGTCCCTTGTCTGCCGCATTCCCCCCTTCCCCTGGCAACGCCGGGTGTCCCTTTTTTTTCGACCGCGCCCTTTTGCAATCGTCTTGCCTATCGACAGGACAAATAAAATTTCCACCTCTATCCGAGATCAGTTAACTTATTTTTATAAATATTTTCTTTAATTATTGTAAGCCTTTTCAACCGCAACCTTTAGGGTAATTAATTTTACATACCAACAGTCAGAATATAACTTTTACTACTATCGAAGATATTCTTACGGAAATAACAACATACTAGAATCTAAACGTTGCTTGAAATTGCTTTAGCCATCGTTTTCCGTTACTAATAATTGTATATCCAAAATATAATGGTGAATTTAAGTATAAACATTGTATTTCTTAGTCCTCCTCACTAGGGGGTCCTGTGCCGAGGCGGACTAAATTTATTTAAATATAGTTTAATTTTCTTTGCGTTTTTAGTGTCTTCATTAGGGTTTTTTCATTGACCTCTTTCAGCCATATTTCAATCTTGATTTGTACTGATTAGAATTTTATTAGTTTTATGTCTTGGGGAAGGATGTAACAGAGTTTTGTTGCAAAGTATGTGTAGTTTCTTTGACCTAATGTGGTTTTATAACTTGGAATATTTTTATTCGATCTAGTGTTATGCATACACGACGGTCTAGTAGAGGATTCAGTATTTTTGAAAAGCTTCAATAATATATTTGTTACGTCAAAGCTATTGAAAATTTCAATTAAAGGCGTTCTAATGGGCACTTTCAATATGGTCTTTATGATTCCTCTTTAATCGTATTTAGGTTGTGTATGTACTTATGTGTAGCAGATTCCCCATCCTATGATTCCATATTCAATTCGAGAATGACGTAAAGCGTAGTAGACCCTTTTTATTGACCACATTTTTTAGATTTTTAAAGAAATATATAAGGCATGTGAGTTTTTCCGTAATACCTTTGACGTGTAGGTCCCATCTAAGATTTTCATCAATTATTGTCATCTTTTGGGGATGCTGTGTGGAGGTTTTTTTTAAGGAAAGGAAGGAGAGGAGACTCTGGGAAGGAAAAGGGTTTAAGGGGTGGGTAGGAATCTGGGGTTCAGTGTGCCCTGGTCATCTGCCTCCAAGACCTAGGCAAACCCCACCCCATGAACCCGGGCACCCCTGCTAAATCACCAAACGTAGCTAACCTATGGCAGGTGACCTATGGCAGAGGTGTTGGTTAGCCAATAAATGGTTCCCGGGGCGGCGGTACCCATACCCGCCTCCCAAATTGAAATTAGAACATTGTCCAAATAAAATGACCATCTGTCAATCGTGTTGTTTTTTAATGACTATTTGTCCTGACAATATTATATAATTCCTTTTAAAGTATAAATCCCACACATTGTCTGCACAATGACTACAGTTGTCGCGGTAATGATGGCCAACAAGGTTCAGGCACTTGGCTGTATCTAGCAATAATAATCCTCAATAATTCCAGTCCCGAGCGGCGTGGGCGAAAATAAATTGTACCCCGTTTAACGCACACAACTCCACTTGTCTCTATTATCTGATGTAAGCAACAATCGTCGTGGTAATGTGAAGATGTTCATCTCTACCGGTTAGCAGCCGAGCGGACAAATGCGTCGGGTACGCGTCTATTCAATACTCTTGTAACCAAATCATTTTGAAGTGAAAACTTCTTCAGCACCGCTGTGATTTAAACTCAAGTAAAATCGGCACTAAAAAGAGACAAACTCGTACATCTATAGGATTTAGCCTGCGATAGAATGAGATAGAATAATCGGTCTCCTCTCTGTGCGGTGCTTGTAATATCCCCACTCTTGTCTACTTTAGTTTTCTTAAGGTTTCACTTCTACCGCGTGTGAACTGCACACTGTTTTTTTTTTACATTGGCTCCACACAGGAGACGTTGAGGTGAAAAATTCCCTTAGGGCCTCTGTCATCTTTGGGGAAGCTGTGTGAAGGGAATTTTTAGGGAGAAAGTTCCGGGATGCAAAAATGGGATGACTCATGGTTGTCAATGTGTCCAATATTGACTAAAATATGAATCCATCCCTCCCACTGCGGTGCAGAGCGATGGGTCAAGCGAGTCTAGCTGGAGAGGTAAAAAGGTCCCCGATCCGGCCCGCCAGGCCAAACACACGTGCTACACTAGACAAACCTCACCTCATGAATCCGGGCGACCCTGCTTAGTCACCAAACACAGCGAACCACCTGTAGTCACTTTGGCAGAGTGTTGGTTATCAAATAAATTATTTCCGGGGTAGCGTTACCCATGCACGCCTCCAAAATTGTCTGCTTGATAATTTGTTGCAAAATTTTCAAATATTAAAATGGTTTCTTGTTTTTCACCAGAAATATAAAAGGAAATATTCCATTTTGGGTACGCGAACACGCCCAGAGCGCACTTCTGTAAGCATCAGCGCATTGTATCATAAATATTTAAAATTTTATTCCGGCTATGGCTGTAAAATAAAATGTAAATCATATTTGTTGGACACGCGATTCGAAGGTTTGGCTTTTTTCGCGTTTGGCGACGTCCCTCCCTGTCACAGTGCCGTGCCCGCACTCATTTACATTCACATCTCATTTTTAGATTGCCATTATTAGACTCGTGTACATGGCCCGACCTATTTATTAAATTTAATTGCCAAAGGATGGGCCGCGTACAATGAAACCAAAAATAATTATTTGAAAACATTAAAAATTTTGAAATCGATTGAATTTTAATGAATTATTGACCACCGCAACCGTTACTCAACTCTGTCTTGGCTTTTGGCCCACACTTGCTTCATTCACATTCATACATAGCCCCAAACATACGTTTTTCTACCATATTGTACCACGTCTTCTTCAGGCCTTCAGACTTTACGGTAATTCTTCTTTTTAACATACATAGAGTTGTCTCCACCAGTAAGTGGAGAAAAATTCAACAGAATACCAATATTATTATTTTATAATTACTTTAAAATCTACTGTACTAAAGACGTAACGACTGTGTGCGTTTTAAAAAAATATGTGTTTATATTTTTGTAGTGAAAGTTACGTAGAGTTGTAACTCCTCGTGATAAGTGTATTTCATACAAATCACAGTTGTCTTCTGCCACCTCGACTTGCGTGTATTCTATAATGTTACAAAAAATGATGTGACGACAATTATAAAGTAACAGCGATGTTTAGTAAAATATTTTAAAAAATCTCAAAAACTTGTCTCCTACAATTTTTATGTCGCACGACATTGTCACGTGGGTTGTCATTCGAAATAGGTATACACGCAGCTCGTGTTTGTCACCCCCAATAGGCATTTTAGGCCTCCTTCCCCCCTTGCTACAATTTCCCCTCTGAGGTCCAGAGAGATTCATTTATAATAAAAACAAAATGTGACAAGTGGTGGAAATGTGAAGCAAATATGTGCAAACCCTGCTGTTACTTCAGATTCGAGGCACGAATATCATTGATTTTTTCCAATCTACGTGCCTTGGGCGTGGCCGACTTCTTTCTCCATTCACTATTGTTACATTAATCCGACCCTCGCTTGACTATTATCGATTCCACAAAGTTTGTTATCATTGCTATCGACAGCCTTTCAGATTCTGATATAATATAAACTGAAATCAGGTCGATTATCGCTAAATGTGAAACTCTGCGAAATCCACGTAGATATCGTATGCATATAATAATATATTGATTGTTTTTATCGCAATTTTGTTGTTATCTGCCTGACCATATGGAGAGCCGCCTTTCATAATTTGTATTATCAGATTTTTTCGTCTGTTACAATATCGCGCTACGTTTTAATCGTAAAAGTGGATTTATGTATTTATTGTACGTAATTTAATTGCCTCAGTAACAATATTTCATATTTGTTTAAAGATAAATTGAAGATGTCCACTGATTGGTATAATTATTTCCCTCCATTAGTATTCTGGGCAAAGAGGAATACATATGGTAGTTAGTCCAAAAATTTCTGCGCTGAAATAAATCCTGACTTCTGGTGGTATTACGTTGTAGTCTCCGGAAGCTTATCAGTTCAAGCAATACCGGATTATCAACTAAATCATTTAGAATTTTATATAAAAATACCAAGTCAGTGAAAATTCTTCTGTCTGACAATTTGAGCATATTCATATCATTTAAGCCGCCGCTACCCGAATTTCTACCGATTTCTTGCACATCTCCCTTGAACATTTGAAGTTTTTAAGCTCTTTTAAAAATGTTATTTTTGAAGATAATATCTACACAATCCCCACGCCGAAACGCAAATTATATGAAATTCCCTCGATAGAAAAAAATCGCAGTTTGCTCCGAAAATTTTTGTTTATTATTTAACAAGTTATATGTATCAACCCCCACGAAATTTTTGCTATATTCTAAACGAGTCGTGTTTTATAAATATTTTCACAATTTTCGCTTCAATTTTATCGATTTAAATATTAGCGCGCTCTCTCCGACATTCGTAATTGCATATGTCTCCATCTTCTTCTTTTCGAGCGAGGATACGCCGCCTTAAAAAATATATCGAATATCAACGTGAAATGCAAATGCAGAATTCTTAATGTTTATAACCCTCCGTATGATTGCGAATTAAAATCAGTTTGTGTATTTTGAGCGTTATCTACTGCAAATCTTATCTGACATCCGCATTGCGGTAATCCTCCGTCTGAAAGGTTCAAGTTTCCCCCTCTTAACTTGTTCGTTATACCACTATTGGTTGGTTAGTAACGACATTGGTATCGACACAGCGAAGCAGATCTCTCGAGCGCATCAGGATGAAACGACCTCGAGAATGAAATCATACGGTCGTCATTGTGACGAATGACGAGTCGGTTTTCAAACAAATTATTTTTTTTAAAACTATGTACTAATCTGTAATAAGCTGCTAGGAGGACTTGTCATCTTATGGAATTGACTCCTTAGCCACTGAAGAGTCGAGATTTTTTGGAAATCATTTTGAATATTTTCCGCCCACATTAAAAAAAAAATCATACCTCCGAATTTTAATGTGGAGAAATACTAACTGATTATAGTTTTATATAGCCAATGAATTCACCTATCTTTTGCCGATTATAACATATTCGTAGGATTTATAAAAAAAATATTATAAAATCGTAAACTTCTACTTAATTACTTAACAAATACGGGCAAATTTTCCAAAATTGGCAGCAAAGCAATCCGGGGTATTTTAAATAGTGCCATATTATGGAAAAAAAGCGCTCCAGGAGTTTTTGATTTTTTTTACTCTCTACCATACGTAAAAAGTTGGCTCTAGTCACAAGTTTCAATTTGGGAGGCTGGTATGGGTACACCGCTCAAAGGACGCCCTCAAGTGGTTCGCTACGTTTGGTGATTAAGCAGGGGTACCCGGGTTCATGGGGGTGAGGTTTGCCCAGGTCTTTGCGGCAGGTGCGTTCGCTCGCGTGACGGGCCGGTTCGGGAGAGTCTGAACACAGATATAAAAGATCTTTGTTTTGGCCTATTTCGGCATATTGCTCGCCATATTTTCCCATTGGTTATGTACGGCGAGCGATACGCCGAAATGCGCCAAGCCATGATCTTAAAGCAAGCCCTGCACAGGTCTAAGGGTGACTCCAGTCGAACACTCGACCCATCGCCTTGCACCGCAGTGAGAGCGATGGATAAGTCCGTCACTGGACACCTTGGCACTCTGATTCCTATCGTAAAAATACTCCACACAGCATCCCCAAAGATGACATAAGTCCTGAGGAATTTTTCCTTAGGGTGTCACTAAAATCCCAATCTTGATTCAACCTCACAACATATCCCAAATCGTAGATTCTGACCCTTACTAGTAAAATCTTGCCCAATTTTTTAACACTAGAACGGATCGTTTTCACAGTCCCGAAATTGCCAGCATCTTCCATTCCACAGCTTGGATCTCTTCAAGACCCGGATCCAATCCTTTACAGCAGCCCCAATGATGACACATAATTAGTCCTGCCTGTAGTTGTAATCTCGTACTTGCGCTACATCCAAATTATGTAATCTTCAAAGGTTAACAACAATTTGTTTGGTCGATTAAATGAATGTAACAGATTAATGTCAGGGATTCTCTTTAGCAGATGACACTACACAGAGTAATATTAACATAGTGGGCGCTACCATATTTAACTAATAAAGATCGTAAATCATTCAAACATCATATTTAACGACATAAATATCCCATTCATATGCTTTTAACAATGGATCCATTTCCTTTCTACATTAAACGTTCCCTGTATGCGTATTGAATAATCCTACTAATTAACTGACGTGCCGTTTCCTAGCAAGGGTGGGCAGAGAGGATAGACTGGCCACACAAAACAACTAATTTACATTCATGCATCGTCTCGTAAGTAGGTACTCTTCTAAGTGATGACGTCATCGGGCGTCCTGATTTGTTCCGTTCACTTTCGCGTCATTATATTGGCACTCCGATTTTTTACATATCTCCACATTTGAAGTTTTTAAGCTCTTAAAAAATGTTATTTTTGAAGATAATAATATCTAGACGCGTTCCACGCCGAAACGCAAATTATATGAAATTCCCTCTATAGAAAAAAATCGCAAAGTATGCTCCGAAAATTATTAAAAACACGTCTGTTTCTATTATTTTGCAAATTATAGTTGTGAAAAAATTCACAATGTTTCTTTAAATGATATTTAAGACGCTTTTCACGAGATTTTTTCTCTATTTTAAACGAGTCATGTTTTATTAAACATTTTCACAATTTTCGCTTCAATTTTATCATTTAAAGTGTTAGCGCACTCTGTCCAACATTCGTAATTACATATCTCTCCATCTTCTTCGTTTTGAGCGGGGAAGCGGCGCCTCTCGATTACATTGAGCTACTTACTAGCAGGCGAATCCACTTGTTGTGCATCGCGATCAAGCATTTTCTACAGGCATTTTAATGGAGACTGCTCGAAAGAGCTTAGCATTTTGATTCCCCGTGCACCGGCGCACGCATGCAAAATTATACGAACACGAGCGGAACGCCCCTTCACAAAATTGATGACGGCTTCACGAGAACGGGTCGCTTCTTCTACTAGTTTTTGTGTCAAGTGCGTGGGATGCGGTGCTGTTATAATTTAGATGCTATCATCTGCATGCACGCAGACGATAAACATTCACAATGACGCTGATCATTTGATAAGTTGGCAAAATGAATATCAAACTGGTCTCAAGCAAGACTTTCACGAAGATCGCATGTGTATTATTAATTTATTGTCCGCTGATCAGATTGTGGATAGCGAAACCGGTTTATATCCAAATGGCCAAGTCTTCATACTTTAAAACATCAATTATTGTATTAATCATACATTTACTGTTATTTGCTTTATTTAACATTGCTGACTACAAAAAACGGTTTGAGGTAATCTCGTCGAAAATTACTTGTAAATTATATTTTGGTTTCATGAACACGTCACTTTGATAACCTTTGCACAGGTTAGTTTAGTGATTTTTAATGCAATTGGGTACTTGCTGAAAACAAATATTCAAATTGATTTATGTTAATATAACATTGAATTTTGTGATAGGTCATTTCAAGTGCTTTTTAAATGATTAAAATCAAGATAAAAACTTGTAACGTAGATATCAACATAAACATTACGATAACATATTCTTGAGACAGTCGTGACAAATGCACGAAACATGTGTTTTTTACAAGTAAGAATAATTTTTAAAAAACGGTAAATTTTTTAGCGTCACTTCAACACTTAGGTCATTGTGCTGTTTTCTACAAAAAACGAGCTAATTACTTAATAATGTACGTTTAATTTAGTGATAATTCGTCCTAATTTCATTTCGTGATATTTCGTCTTAATTTAATTTGGTGATACTTCGTCTTAATTTAATTTCGTGGTACTTTGTCTTAGTTTAATTTGGTGATACTTCGTCTTAGTTTAATTTGGTGATACTTCGTCTTAATTTAATTTCGTTGTACTTTGTATCAATCCATTCCTTTATTACTAACCCACCCTTAATTCCAATATTGGTTTATTAGGTTGCCATGTATACCGGTCGATTAAAATCCAACCTCCTTTACATCTTCAGAGCACGAATTCTGGCAAATCAGTGCCCCTGTTTTTCTTTTCGTTACAAGAGTATCCTAATTTTGTGATTTCAATCACTGATTTTTTGCCTGTTTATTTTTTAACAATTTCATACAAATAAATTCGTTGTGGCAGCTAATTTAACGAGTTTTAAAAGACATTGCAACACCCAGTCTGCTAAAAACCCGACTGAATTAAAGTAAAAGAGATATTCTCGAACAGATGGATAGATAACCTATCCCCAGGTATATTTATTATGGTGTTGTTTGTTGTTAACGTGTTAACTCTGGTTTTATGGTCAGAGCCAAAGAAATCCTGTTTTTTTCTCTACCTGACCCCGTTCATTTACTTGGTAGGTGTGTAAATATTGTAAGAATGTACGTATGTGTTTGAAGGTGTTGGTTTGTTATTCAGTATGTAAAAAGCTCCGAGCGCAGCTTTCTCCGCGAATGACAGATGGCATTACGTCTACAACCGTCCATTATATGAATAACTAAATGCGGAAAGGTCTTCATACTTTTACTAATAATAATAATTTAAAATAATCTGTAATGATTTATATAGCGCCAATTATGTTAAATATCACATCAGGGGAGCTTAAAAGTAATACACGTATATTTTCATAACTGTAAAGGCCAATTTTATTTGTAAGTCACTAAGCTAGAAAATGATTAGGACAATTCTCAGATTACTCATTAACACCACCAAATCAATTATAATGCAGAAAACTTGTAGTGAATTGAACAGGATGTTTTCTGAATAATGTAGGATATTTTAAAATGTCATACTAATGTACCGGACCGTTATGCTTCCCGGTGTTATTTTATAGCATTTTTAATATATAAAACACAGCACGTGTAGATAATATTTGATTTATGGTGAGCATTTGAATATTGCCTTAAGGCGACGCTTCCCGGCTCAAAAAGAAGAAGATGGAGAGATTTTTAAGTACGAATGTTGGACAGAGCGCGCTAATATTTTCAATGATAAATTTGAAGCGAAAATTGTGAAAATGCTTAATAAAACATGACTTGTTTAAAATAGATCAAAAATCTTGTGGAGGTTGTCTAAAACAACGTTCAAAGAAACACTGTGAATTTTTTCATACATATAACTTGTTAAATAATAGAGACATGCTGATATTATCTTCAAAAATAACATATTTTTTAAGAGCTGAAAAACTTCAAATGTTTGAGGGAGATATGTAAGAAATCGGTCGAAATTCGGATAGCGGCGGCTTAACGAATTCTTGAATTCGAAACCGAATTACAACGGTTATTACAATTACAACTTTGTTTGAAATTTCACGTACAGGCGCGGCGCGTACGGCGCGGCGTCAGATGTGCACTCGATGCCGGGTTCTTAAATTTCAACCACGCAGACTATTGATGCATTTGAGTAGCAAAGAGTATTTGGAGATGTTTGAATAATCAGCTGGACGATAGTTTCACCACTGCTGAAATGTATCTATCTTATATAGTAGTTTAATGTCTTATGGTGACATCAGGTTTCTTTAAAATAGGTACAGAATTTTTATCTCTTCAATGTCCGTACTACAATATTACACTATACAAGTAGTGTGCTTGACTTGTCAACAGGTGATGTCATCGCCGGTTGAAGCAATTCTATAATTAAATCCCACGTCTTTAGCAGCTTCATTCATATCGCATTAAACTATGTTTATATAAACATAAGTGGATTCATATTATATTTTACAATTGACAGATTATCAGAGATTATTGAGTGAAAGACAATCGTGCAAAATTCCTAAATGGTGACGAGGTATGATGATTTTGGCTTTGACGTAATATTTTGTGGGTTTATTTTGTGCTATCGTATATTATATTTACTGAAACACATTCCTTGAACAATAAAATATGCATAAAAAGTGGAATTCTCTATGCCCGGAGGGCATAGAGAATTCCATAGAAATAATTCCGCTTCCCTAGGTGTGTGTTCACTGTATTTTATACCTTAAGAACAAGAATGCCCCAAGCGATTCTGACCTTGTTTTTCATACGTTTTCTTTATACATATACAAGGGTTAAAATCGCATTCCAAAATATATATTTTTTTTAACATTTTGGCGTGTGCACCGGCAAACGACATCCTCATAATTGGTCTACGGTCTTTAACTATGAAAACATTTATTACGAATTTTGTACTACAATCTTTTATGATCGATTCAATTGTTTATACTGTTTCACCAATAATCAATTAGTAGCTCCATCTTTGAACTCGCTCCAAATCCGCATTATTATCAGAATTAAGATAAAAACGATATCACCAGGTTTGGTTTGCGGTTGGTTGATTTGCCGCAACATGGCAACACTAATTGCACATATTTTCCTGGAAAAATCTATATCAGGCGGTTTCACAATAATACATCCAGTGACTCAATTCTGCGTTCTCAATTTGTGTAGAAAAAAATCATTTTCCTGTAATTTTGCAACAAATCCTAATTTTATTATTAAATTACATAATTTCATGTGAAAATGTGTGGTGATTGTGTTAAATTTAAAATGATTGTTCATTTATTTAAGCAATTGTACAATTTTATTTATGACATCATTGTCATGTGATGATTTGGTTGGTAGAATAATAATTTGTCTAAAATTGATGTAAATTATTCATGTTTAAAAACTCGCTATTGTCTCTTTGTTTTGAATCTGTCTGTAGCGACAAAAATCTCTCAAACTGTGAGTTCTGATGTTATTAAATTTATACATTTTGTTTCTCGTTAAAAAATTCCAGCTATGAAATAAGTATGACAGCGAAAAATGGTGTAAAAAAACTATCGAACTGACATGGCGTTATGAAATTTGCACAGCTTTCTCAGCTTGTGTTTTCTAGATGAAGAACTGTGGTGTGCGTGTACCAATTTGAAAGATAGACGTCACAAATTTACATTATATAATGATCTTAATTCTAGGCCCCGGATTGACACGGGTTCAAATCCTGGTGTATTGAATTGTATTACCACAATTTAATAATATAATGTATATTTGCGGCACATTGCGGAGTGGGAGATGCTCTCAGTATCTCCCTGGTATAAGACCACCACTCAGAATTCCTTCAAATGGCTTTAGCCGTGTTTGGTGATGAACTGAACAGCCAGAAACTTCCCCGCCAACCTCTTCCCCATCTCTTGACTCGCAATCCGAAGGTCGAGGGATCGAATCCCGGCGTACCTAAATAAATTTTATTTGATTAATTTGTGCTATTTCACAATTAAATCATTTAAAATAATATATACGAGAAATAAGAGAACACAATTAAAAATTCTGTTCACATCTCTCGTTAGAAGCATTCTAGAATATAACTCCACAATTTGGTATCGCCATTTTGTGCAAGATCGCCTCTCATAATTGAAACATTGCTTGAAATGGCTTTAACCATGTTTGGTGACTAGATCTGAATATCCTGGTACTCTCTCACCTTCCTCATCCCCTCCCCACTCACCCCCAGCCTCACAATATATCCCAATTGGAGAAGCTATGCTCTCACTGACTCCAGGCGGTTGGGAGCAGTTGGGACTCTTATGCGGTATTCACATGAAATTTGATTATCTCAATTATTTCATCGAAGTGAGTAAAATTAGCACTTACTTTTTGACGCCGACACGCCCATAACAAGTCTGTCAAGATGAACAGTTAATCGATATAAATCATTTTGTTCTATTTTAAATACGTGTTTTGGTACAAGTTGTAAGAATAAATTATGTTTGAAGAATACCATATTTGGTTGCAATTGAATACTCAGAAATTCTAGTCTGTAGATGATCTAATTGGTGTCGTATATATTATTGTATATCTATCACGTCATTTAGTCATTCCTTGCAACGTTGTATTTTAAAACATGATCTTTATAGGCATATTCTGGTAAATGATATGCAGTCAATAAATTATGCAACAAGGTCAATCATTGAGATATTTTCATCTCGCCGATACTAATTAACTTGGTGACATACAGTCGGTCCCGCATATCATTAAGTTGCCACCTTTACGATTGTGACATTTGAATCGATGTGATAAAATCATCTGGAGTTGTGGATTTAATGTTGTGATATGCTTAAAATAATAATTCTAGTTAACTTTGCTAATTTCGTGATAGTGTATTTTAATTTCGTGATACTTATATTTTTGAAGTTAAAACTTCTCTAGTACGGTTGTGATTTGAAACTCAGTGAAACGAAAGAGCTACACTAAAAAGATACAAACACATACATCTATAGGATTTAGCTTGCGATAGAATGAGACGGACTAATCGATCTTCTTTTTGTGCTGTGCTTCGTAGCCTCCCCACACTTGCCTACTTTAGCTTTCTGAAGGTTTCACTTCTACCGCTTGTGAATTGCAAACTTTTTTTTTACATTAGCTCCACATGCCAGGAGGCCCTGTAGAAAACAATTTTCCTCGGGGCCTATGTCATCTTTGGGGATGCTGTGTGGAGGGCATTTTTTAGAGAAATAAAGGAGGGGAAGATCTGTGAAGGAAAAGTGTATGAATCTATTCATCCCGCTGCGGTGTACGGCGATGGGTCGAGAGTCCTGCTGTTGAGGTCAAAAGGTCTCCTACAACCAATCTCTCCCGATCCGGCCTGCCACGCATTAGTTGGGCAAACATTCGCCACCAACACATAGACAAACATCACTCCATCATCTTATTTCACGATTGTTTCCCAAGTTCGTGATAGATGCATCCTTATTTCGTGACAATGTAACACAATTTCACAACCTAATTTCGTGATATCAGTCACCTAATTTTTTTTCTACAAAACGATAATGAATTGTCAAAATTAATATGCAAGTATTTTTTAAACAAAGCTGTATTCACGCAAATAATAAATGTTTTCTTAGTTTGTTGAAAATTTTGAATTCCTTTTGCCACTTTAAACAACATTGTTTACAGGTAATTATGCGGCGCTAAGTCCATACTATAGCTGCAAAATTCTCAGTTAAATTAAACATGCGTCACCCATTTCCACCGGTACTATAAATGAGTCACCAACATGAATATTATGCGGGTTGCATTCACCACGAACGTGCAAAGTTTAAATTATTGAACTTGCAAGATGCGACAGACAGACAAAACAATTACGTGATAAAACTAATTTGTATTTTTTATGCGTCTCGACGGGATGCGAATCCGTCACCAAGAATACGCGATTCTACGCAACGCCTTTTCATTTTGATGCAGGCGTCTTGAGTTCAATCCTACATCATTGCAAAAGCAACGTCTTTTCGCTAAAATGGTGGCATTAAATTACAGTATTGTTATTCGTGCGCCCTACGGTTGAATTTGGTCTGGAGCTCCAAAATACCTGAAAAATACCCTCGACTCTGTGCAGAAACGGGCGGTCCGTTTGATAGATTCTCCCATCTTAACAGACGCTATCTTTATTCTACCGGTATCTCAATGGAAGATGCTCCGAGGAATTAGCGTCATTGATCCCTTCGGCACCGGTGCATAGTCGGGAAACACGCCAAACGCGTGCCCAACATATGTACACGGTTGACATTTGTCACATGAAAACGGGTCGCTTCTTCGACTCGTTCTTGTGTTCAACTGCTCGGCTGTGGAACGATTTGCCGGCCTCTGTGTTTCCTCCTCCCTACAACATGGGTCTCTTTAAGACCAATGTTCATTCCTTCCTCAAAAAGACCCTCCACACAGCATCTCAGATGACATAGGCCCTGGGGGAAATTGTTTTCCTCAGGGTCTCCTGTGTGGAATTAATGTTAAAAAAATCGTATCTTGGTTGTATCGTTGTTTATGCATCACAGAGATATATCTTCGACCGGTCATTGGCTGAGTTGGCATCGCGTTTGGGTCAAACTAAGTCCTCCATCACGACACAAGCAACATTTTCCACTTGCTATGGTGATCGTAGGAGATTTTCAAATATTGTCGGGTTATTCGTAACCTGGGAATGTTTGTCTTTTAAAAAAAAATAATAATTTGAGCGTATTCATGACTCTGTACTTACAAAAGTCAGCTGACTGATTTATTTAATCAAATCTTGGTGCATTTCTATTTTGGGAGATAGCTTCATACGTGCTAAATTTATCACGTGTTTTTTTTTTCATATATCACCTTTGATCTTTTTTTTATCAGGCCATTTATCGAATTGACTGCGGTAAAAAATTAATAGCGTCATTTTTATGAAAGCCCATTCGCGCGTCATTTATTCACCGTAAACTCATTATTCCATTTTATAAAACGTTTTGACTCCTAGGCCCCACACAGGTTTTATGATGTTGTCTTTATGTTCAAGGGGTCGGGGGTTAAATCCCGACGCGTCTAGGTTATTTCGTACAATCTTCTTGCTTCCATCTTACATTTTATACACCTTTCAATTCCTAGACCCCACACAGGTTAATGATGTTGTCTTTATGTTCATGGGTCATCATCTATCAAAAACTGTTTTAGTTTTCGGACACGTTCGGAAATATTCAATTTATTTGAATTTTATTGCTAAGCGGAAATAATATGCTCGAGGCCCGAGTATTCACATAAAGGGAATAATTTCTTTCTTTGATAATTTTTTTAGTAATATTGAGGAATATAGAGTGAACCTTCATCGATTTGTCAGTAATACTGAGTGAACCTTCATCGATCTGTCAGTAATACTGAGGAGTATTTTGCAAACCTTCATCGATTTATCAGTAATACTGAGGAAAATATAGCAAACCTTCATCGATTGTCAGTAATACTGAAGAATATGGAACAAACCTTCATCGATTTGTTAGTAATACTGAGGAATATAGAGTGAACCTTCATCGATTTGTTAGTAATACTGAGGAATATAGAGTGAACCTTCATCGATTTGTCAGTAACACTGAATTGAATGAATCTTCCATCAATTGGTCAGTAATACTGGGGAATATAGAGCAAACCTTCACATAGATTTTTCAGTAATACTGAATTGAGTGTATCTTCATCGATTTGTCAGTAATACTGAGTGAACCTTCATCGCTTTGTAAGTGATTCAATGCCATTTACAAAATAAAAGCTCGATTGTTGAATGCTATAGTTTTTGTGAGTCGTGCCGGCATCGAACCAGATCCCACGCCGTGGAAAGCGAGTCCGCTCACGCAGAAGAAATCTGCTGACTCTCTCGCCTTCACGTCACTGCTTGAAGGTAGTCAGCCAGTTGGTAGTGTAGTGTGGGCGCCGGGTATGGTCTGAATGTCGCCTGCTTATCGTGGGCGTTGAAGCAATCATCAACAGTCGTCCCTTTTGCTTTATACTATTTATTTTTATTTATTTGTTTTATTTTAGTAAATTGTACATTTAAGTTTACAATTTCCTAATTAATTATATCATTTCATATTTCAAACTATATTTTTTCTTGTTCTATGTATCTCCTACAATAAATTTTGAACTTTCCAATTGGTGCGGCCTTTAAAGTTTCTGGTAGAGTGTTGTATAACTTCATCCCTTTGTATAGTAAACTGTTCTGCGTATTCGTTTTGTCCTTTTTTTGTAGTCTGATTTCCTTGCAAGTCCTTGTATTATGTCTGTGAATGTCCTTGTTGTATATAATTTTGTTTGAGAAGTATTTTGGTAACATGTTGTTCACTATTTTATGGATAAATATCATCGTGTGCAGGGTCAACATCTGTTTCACGGTTAGCCAATTTAGTTCCTTCAACATTTTATTTACTTTTGAGAATCTATTTCGTCGCTAAACTAAGTCGCTACTAGCTAAACAAGGCCCTCGTGAGAGGGACCAATCAACTAATTAAGTAGGATGTGTGGGTAATACGAATATTACAAAACTCTAACAAAACTTTGATCCCTCGAATACTGAGCGAAAGGCTAAATAAAATTGTCAAAATAGAGGTTTTCTGACCCCCCTTTTCCCGTCCGAAACTGGACCGATTTTTAAGATTTGTTCCACTTACTGATTATTAGAAGGAAATGTTCTATTTCTACACTTTATTGCTTTTTAAAATGTGTTGTCAAATTTGTATATGGAACATCTGTTCTGTTCATGGCGTTCAAAACCAGACAATTTAAACGATTTTTGGAGGGCCCAGAAAAACCCAGTTAGTGGTTGATTATCCATAAAAAAACGAGTGTAGTTCACACGCGGTAGAAGTGAAATCGTTAGAAAACTAAACTTGGAGAGATTGAGCTGAGTATCAGGAGTAGGTTAATTGTAGGGTTTGTTTATTATAATATTTAATTAAATGAAGACATTATGAGCGAAACTCAATCGAAAATCTGGAAACAGAAAAATCAGAAAAAGATATTGGCACCTCTGGGACTCGACTCTGGGACTCTGGGCCTCTGGGACTCGACTCTGGGACTCTCGGACTCTGGGACTTAAGAAAAAAGAAAAATGAAGATAATATGGGTGGTTCTTAGTCGAAGTGTGGTACAGTTAAATATCGACACCTTAGCTCAGTGGATAAGAGCGCCCAACCCGGAAAGTAGGGAGGTCCTGGGTTCGAGTCCCAGAGGTGCCAATATCTTTTTCTGATTTTTCTGTTTCCAGATTTTCGATTGAGTTTCGCTCATAATGTCTTCATTTAATTAAATATTACAGTTTGAGGTTTTACTCATAAAGTTAAAATAATAAATAATAATATTATAATATTGTTACGAAGTTAAAAAAATATTTAAATTTTATTCTACGAAACAATGCGCGAAGAGGACCTCTCTATATCAATCTACCTAGATTAGCCTATCTCATTCTCTCGCAGGCTAAATCCTATAGATTTGTTTGTTGTCTCTTTTTAGTGTCGTTCGTGTTTCATCGAGTTTCAATTCACAACGGTGCTAAAGGAATTTTCACTTCAAAAATATTTACACTGTTGTCAAAATTCAGAGAGGAAATATGGGGAATGCGCTTGTATTGATAAAGCCTCGATTACATTGAGCAAGTTTACAAGCTGTTAACCGGCGAATTCACTATCCGATAGTAAACTTGTTCAGTGTATAATCTGCTAGTTAGCTAGTGTACGTGATTACACTGAGCGAGTTTACTAGCAAATAGTGGAATTCGCCGGCTTGTAGCTTGTAAACTCGCTCAATGTAATCGAGGCTTAAAACAACGCCCCGCTTTTCCTCTTTTCAACGCTGTTTCTCAGGAATAGGCAGAGGATGGACCGCCAAACCAACTCTCGTGTTATTATGACTCGAATCGGTACATATTTGATTCAATTGATCGTGCCATGTCTTCATCAGGCGTCTCCGACTTCTATCATTCGCTTCCGTAATCTACACTTTAAAGTGAAAAAAATGATAGTAAATCACTTAACTAAGAATTATTTAAACTAATGAGACCTTCGCCTTTACGGAAATAGCTTTATCTTAAACACCTATCATAATGTTTCATTGAAATAATGAAAGAAAACCTCCTGTAAAATTTTCAATTGGTCTTATGAACTAAATCGACAGTATGCCCAAAGCATCTAAGCATATTTTTTTAAATAATTACTACAGAGCTAATAGGTTAGAGGGCCACGCTAAAAATCAGCGGTAAAAACAACACTGTCATAACCGTTTTCAAATTCAAATATTCTTCCGTTTGAAATTCTCGTTACAAGATAACAATAACGCTAGATTCAAACTAACCAACACGTGTAAACTGGTTTTTTTATGTCGAGTTTGATGGTTACGTTTGCAGCTGTTGAAATGGAGCCCTTTGATTGGTCGAGATAACAGAATGGTGGTGCCTGTAATAATAAAACGCGGGAAACACATTATTATTAATAATTTGGCGGGAAGCTACCTATTTCGTTAGCTTCTCTCTTTCCCGCCACAATTATAATGTAGCTTCGCCGCCATTTGCTTTTGGTATGCAGGGTGAGGTGCGAGTGACGTCATTGTCCCTTATTATTGTGTATACAACGCTAATAGTTTGCTTAGGGGGAGATGAGATAGAAGAATTATTCTGTTAGTTAGGTTAACGATTATTTTTAACCTGTGTAACGATTTTGATCGTTTTACTACGTGGTATTTCGCTACAAATGGCGCTATATAAATTAGCTATGAATTTTTAAAACTAACCTAACCAATAATGTAAAACTCGTGTTTTAGACAAACTAAGATTATTGGGGAGGATTTGTGCATTGAAAAATCAGTACCATTTGTGAGATACTTCATGTGAAATGTAGTTTTGAATATGTATAAGTTACCTGGACACCCTCAATTTGTAAAATTCAATTTAAAAATGTATTAATTTCGTTTATCTGTGCGTTAGTCATTCCCGTGTGAAACTATTCACGTTCAATAAATTTGTTTTAAATTGAACTTGTCATTTTCAAAATTGAAAATTATACAAGTGAAGATCAGAGAAGCCATGAAATAGGTACTTAACGATAATCGGAAAATTATTTTATTTTAATGTGTACTTCTTTTGTTTAAGCATGAGGGGTGGGTAGGAATTTGGGGGTCAGTATGTACAAGAGTGACGGACGTATGAATCCATCCCCCTTGCAACTGCGGTGCAAGGCGATGGATCGAGAGAGTCCGGTTGGAAAGGTCAAAAGGCCTCCCTCAACCAGTCTCTTGATCCGACCCACCACCCAGCAGTTGGGCAGACGCATCCGCCTCACTCCATGAATCCGGGCACCTCAGCTAAATCACCAAACGTAGCGAACCACTTGGGGTGACCTACGGCAGATACAATAAATGGCTCCTGAGGCGGCGGCACCCATACCCGCCTCCCTAATTGTAATATTTATATCATAAATAAAGTTAAAAGGCAAATATTTTCAGCTTCATAAATCCTTCACTTATGTTTATAATTTCCCGTGATTTCTGCGTCTGCGCTTGTTGAAATAAATAGTATCAGTGAAATAAAAACATTTGAAAGATTTACGTTAACTCTAAAAATACTTTTGATAACAAAGCCCATTATTTGCGTAAAAAACACTCTTAATCGCTGTAGAGATTGTACCAAAAAATTCCTAAACTGAGACTCGGTTGACAAAATATACAACACGAAATAACATCGCTGCTTTGTGTACCAATTGTATAGGAGGCGCTCTTCAAGGCCCCGAGTATTTATTATCGAGCAAACAACGTTCACAAAATGCCGGCCGGCGAATAACATCGGCTGACATCGGCTAGCATCGGGTAACATCGGGCGGTACCGGCGCGCCGGGATGTGTCAGTGTGTTGGCACTCCCTATAAACATAAATAGCACACATACATACAAGATACTGCTGGCGGTGACGTCACAGAAACAGGGTTACGCACTTTCTCCTTGCTAACAAAATGTGTTTTAAATTTTTCACATTTGATGAACAGCTTTTTGTATGGTAAACGCTTGCTTATCAGGCACGCAAAATTTAAGAAAACTTTTGAAGATTATTTGTAAAATGCTTTTAAATTATTTGACAAAATTAAGGTTAGTGGTAAAAAACTCGATATGTTTTTATATGGCTAGGTTGTGTAGGTATTGCAACGTTGTGCGAAAACTGCACCTTAAAGTGCGTTACTTGCATACAGCACTTTTCATGCATGTTTTTCGACTAGTAAAGAGATACAGTTAGGTTTTTTTTATTTATAAATGTGTTTTGCCGTGTAATTATTATTGCGCGTGACAGCTGTTTCGCATTCCGAAGCATTTTGTTATATGGCAGAACTTGTTTGTAATTAACTGTATTTTTTTTTTAAAGGTTAAATTGAAATTAAGTTCTATAAATGTAACTTTAAAAAAATAATTCTGTTCACACGCGTTATAAGTGAAACCTTCAGAAAACAAGAGTGGGGAGGTTTCGAAGCACCGCACAAAGAGGAGACCGATTATATCTGATTCTCGCAGGCTAAGTTCTATACATTTTTGTTTTGTTCTATACATGCGTTTGTCTCTTTTTAGTGTCGCTTTTTCGTTTCATCGAGTTTCAAATCACAGCGTTGCTAAAGAAGTTTAATCAAAAATATATATTTTGTTCTTTCACTAAAAACAATAAATAGGCATTATCAAGACAAAGGCTATTTCTCAGTAACACTTCTTAATATTATCACCGCGGGAAGCGTTTACATTACGCACCAAAATAAACTTTTTTCTATTGTATTTTTTTACATGAACTACGATTTTAAAATATAATCAATCCTTTTGTAACATATTTTTATAGTTTTTGGCAACCCTGTTTGTCTGCCGTTTGGCCATGGGACGTGTCCTCACGGCCATTCTCATTTTGCATACTAAATCCCGCACAACCAATTTAGAAAACTTTTTATTTTATTATTTACCATATTTAAAGACATCAAATCGAAACGACTCCAGTCAGAAACACAGCATGCAAATCATGTCTTCAACGACAATAATTCTCAATCATTATTTTCAAAATATGTTACGACTAATTCATATTTAATTATGACAAGACATGCTCCAAATTCATTAAATTTTAATATTCGTTCGTTTTCATGTTTAGCAGACAGACCATGAAAAGTAACAAATAATATTTGTGATTTGTCATAATTTCTTTGTTTTAAATCGATTTGTGAACATGCTATCTTTTTAAATTCCTAAAATTAAACTAACTTGTAACATGCTTTGGAAGTAGGCAGAGAGGATAGATTGCCACACAACTGCTTTGACACACAATTCCTCCTTCAATCACATTGTTTGAATTTCTTCAGTAAATTTATCTAAATGGGTTTCTGAGTATTTAGCATGGTTGATAGGATAACCTTCGGTAACTTCTCATCATCATTCCTTAGCATGACTGCAGATCGCCAACGAATAAGCAACTGTGCTAAGGGGCCTGGTCTGTGTAAAATGTGAAATTAAACACTTCTCTATATATTATAGTATAATAATCATTCTTACAGTATACGCCAAACTTTAATACCGACCTGATGTTGATCCAGAAATTGTCGCAATAATAATATTTGGCTTATTTATAAAGCGCCATTTTTATGAAAAATCATCTCAAGGCGATAGGCGAGTTGGTTTGAAAAGCTGCGTGCGCTCACGCCTTTCTCTGTTACACATTTGTTTTATGCATCTTTCTCTTTTTGTCATTGTAAAGTCATTAAAGTGACTGTACCTGCGCAATCTGCGAGAATGGATCGTATCAAATTCTGGTCGGCCTTTAAGTTTGGCAGATATTATACTGCTTAAAATTCTCATCTCTGCAGGCGGACCATAAGAGGAACTAATACATTTTTTTTTTTTTTTTAACTTTACAGATGAGAAGTTTGTCAAATTGTGTACCCGTAATTTCTTACTTTTTATTTTTTTGAAAGTTTTTATTGCAGTTTTTTGAAAGCAGCCAAATTTGATAAATTAGAAATAAAACAATGTAGGAAATAAACATTTTTAAAAGTAAACCATGATTTCATTTTGATAATTTGCATACACATGTGATTTCACGCAAGGTTAGGTTTTAATTGGGAATATATTTAGGTTTTAATTGTGCATCTGTCATAAGAGGCTGGAGTCAGGTGTCGATCCCAGCTATCAATTGCTAATTCCTGTAATATAATAATGTATCTAATGGTGTTTGTGTTTGATTGTTTCAGTTCTGGGAAATCATCTCCGATGAGCATGGCATCGACAAGACTGGTCACTACCACGGAGATAATGATATGCAACTAGAGAGGATTGATGTCTATTACAATGAGGCCGCCGCAGGTAACCCCCACCACCATCACCCCCCCCCCCCTTTCTTACAACCTAACCTAACCAACCATACCTCAACCCAATAACAGTATTTCCTATTGTCGAAATTATATAACAGTCTTAAACTATCGGACTGTCCAAAATCTTCAACTCTCCAACTATTTTAAACTTCCCAATTATTCAGAATGTCCAAAATTATACGATTGTTCACAGTTTTTTTACCAGACTGTCTGAAAACCCTGATTCCCTGACTACTTTAGACTTCCTGAAGAGCTATTCTCTATCTTTCATGAGATCGAGATGATCTCAGGCGAGATCTCCTGTCAGATTTTTGTGATTTTCTATGGCTATTAAATGAATAAATAATCATGCATACTTGCAGGAATTCGCGTATAAAACGACCTAAGCTAAAATATGTGACAGCTCACAGCTGAAATTCTGACATCGGCCCTTAGAAAAAGCAAATAACAGCCGTAGAAAATCACACAAATTTGATAGGAGATCTATCTCGATCTCACAAAAGATAGAGAATAACTCTTTTGATTGTCCCAACTACCCAGAATGTTTACAATTACTAATATTCTATCTTAAAACCCTGATGATTCAACTATTTTAAATTTCTTGATTGTCACACACCCTCTGAATGTCCAAAATTATCTGATTATCCATAATTATTAACTGATTGTCTAAAAAACCCCGATTCACTGATTAAACTAAACTTCCCAATTGTCTATTGCTCAGAAAGTTCAAATTCTCTGACTAAAGAACCCCCTGACTGTCCACGATCATTACTCGATTGTCTAAAATTATATCTTGACTGTCGAAAAAGTCTGACTCCCCAGTATTTTCAAGTGCGCAAGAATGTCCAAAATCTCTGACTGGGCCCAAATTCCTGCTAAATTTAATTCTCCCTATGAATGACACTAAAAATAGAGGAGTCTAAAGCGGATGCTGTTAACTATTCAAACCATATCACTAAATACAACTGAAGTAGTCTTCTGTTGGGGAATTTGATAGCAATGAAAATAAATATATTTTGTAATTGAAAGATAATTTTTCTCATAAAACCTTCAGCCAATCCTATTTAAGTGGAATTAATAGATTTATAATTAATTAATTGCTCTGGTGACAAACTTTGGGAGGCCTTGATGAAAAACAGCTTTCTGTAAAATTGAAGAAATAATGTTAGTTTCGGTTTAATAATGGCAATAAAAGTGGTAATTAATTGATTTAGTACTGCTGTGTCAATTGCGGCTGCGATATAAACTGTCAATTAGTGTTTAGGTCATTTAATAATTGGTAGAGCCCACTTGTGTCTGCTGTTTAAGCAAGTGTCAACGCCCAACATCTATTAGTTGAGTGTCTGAAGTCTCATGGTCTCTTTAAATGCATAAAAACAATGATCATCCATGTCCCAGAACATCACCTTATCGATGTTCTTATATGGGGCATTAGCCCAGTTTCAGTTGTTGCACTGTAACTAACGTAATGTATTTGTTTGTGTTCCTCAGGCAAGTACGTGCCCAGGGCCGTGCTCGTAGATCTGGAGCCCGGCACCATGGATGCCGTGCGAAGCAGCACCTTTGGACAGCTCTTCCGCCCCGACAACTTCGTCTTCGGGCAGAGCGGCGCCGGCAACAACTGGGCCAAGGGACATTACACAGAGGGCGCTGAGTTGGTGGACTCAGTCCTCGACGTCGTGCGTAAAGAGTCAGAGGGCTGCGACTGCCTTCAGGGCTTCCAACTTGCACACTCCCTGGGAGGCGGCACCGGCTCCGGAATGGGAACACTCCTCATCAGCAAGATCCGAGAGGAGTACCCCGACCGTATCATGAACACCTTCTCCGTCGTGCCTTCCCCCAAGGTATCCGACACCGTAGTAGAGCCCTACAACGCCACCCTCTCCGTGCACCAACTGGTCGAAAACACCGATGAGACCTTCTGCATCGACAACGAAGCCCTCTACGACATCTGCTTCAGAACCCTCAAGCTCTCTTCCCCCACGTACGGAGATCTCAACCATCTGGTGTCCGTCACCATGTCTGGAGTCACCACCTGCCTGCGTTTCCCCGGACAGCTCAACGCCGATCTCCGCAAACTCGCCGTCAACATGGTTCCCTTCCCCCGTCTCCACTTCTTCATGCCCGGATTCGCTCCCCTCACGGCCCGCGGCTCCCAGCAGTACCGCGCTCTCACCGTCCCCGAGCTCACCCAGCAGATGTTCGACGCCAAGAACATGATGACCGCGTGCGACCCCAGGCACGGACGTTACCTCACAGTCGCCGCCATCTTCCGAGGCATGATGTCCATGAAGGAAGTGGACGAGCAGATGCTCAACGTACAGAACAAGAACTCTTCGTACTTCGTCGAATGGATCCCCAACAACGTGAAGGTTGCCGTGTGTGACATCGCGCCCAGAGGACTCAAGATGTCCGCCACCTTCATCGGCAACACGACCGCCATCCAGGAGATCTTCAAGCGCATCAGCGAGCAGTTCACCGCTATGTTCAGGCGCAAGGCTTTCTTGCATTGGTACACCGGAGAGGGCATGGATGAGATGGAATTCACTGAAGCCGAGAGCAACATGAACGACTTGGTGTCTGAATACCAGCAGTACCAAGAAGCCACCGCCGACGATGATGCGCAGTTCGAGGAGGAAGAAGAAGCCATCGAGGAGAACTGAACTCATCCACCATAACAACCAAATCAAACACTTTCCACTATTTATGCATCACCTCCCGGATTGGTTTTGTGAACAAACAACACAAAAAACCAACTTCATATCAATTCAACTTAACGCTTTGTCGCTCGGCGTACATTAATCGTATAACTTTAATTTGCTAAGCGTAATAATTTTTTTTAATATACATATATATCTCCATTTGTTAATTTATACTTTCATAATTCATGATATATATTATACAACTCCTTGTGAAGCGTCCATTGGTTGTAGTTTGGTGGAAAACACAACAATTCCCAGACTTGTGCATTTAAACCGGAGACATTTTTAATGTTTTACTTTATTTTAAATATTAAGGATTCTTTTTGATACAATTTAGTCCGGGAAGAGCAGAAACAGAGCATCCAGGTTTTTTTATACTTTATAATGTGTCTATCAGGTAACAAAAGACTAGATAAATACATGTTTATTCATAATACTGCCTTTTATTTAATTATTAATTCTACTCCCTTCTCCCAAACAACTACAGACAGGACAAAGAAACATCTCCGTTGAAACTCCACCATCGTCTGTTGGAAATCCACCGCACTTCCCTCGATTTGATGGTATTTTGAACCTTAAAAAATGTTCCTAGCATGCTAAAATACATTTTATTCGCTTGGCAAGGGAATAATGTAGCTTAAATTTATTATAGTTTGTGATTCGACGCTTGCAAACATTGATTTTATCTGAAAAAGCATGTCAAATTCCATGTTTGCATTTTTTAATATTCAAAATTCTTGCTTAGTGTATATAGTACACGCCAAACTTTAGACCGGCCTGCCATTGATCCAAAATCGTCGCAAATAGGCTAGTTTAAGATCAAAAAAGTGGCTGGCCACGCCTTTCTCTGTTGCATATGTGTTTTTATGCATCTTTTGCTTATGCTCTTTGTAAAGCCAGTAACTATGCGAGAATGAATCTGTACCATGTTCAGGCCGGTCTCAAAGTATGGCATGTACTAATGCTGCATTTATTTACAGAAAAAATGCTATTATACTTTTTAATAACAATAGAGAGAAAAAAATATTTCTCTGAGAATAAGTAGCTAGCTGTCTTAGAAAAACTCCACTGATTTTAAAAAAACATAATTTTGCATAAAAACAAGTAGGTTATTGTGAAAATAATGTCAGTCGGTGCATGGCGTTTTAGCTGTCGCACTCAGAAAGGCTATTCCCTAAAATTTGTGATAAGAGATCGTCCCACTAGATGTCCTGTCAGATTTGTGTGACTTTCTACAGCTGTTAAATGAATAAATAATCATGCATACTTGCAGGAATTCGTGTTTAAAACGACCCAAACTAAAATACGTGACAGCTCATAGCTGAAATTTTGACATCGGCCCATAGAAAAAGCAAATAACAGCCGTAGAAAATCACACAAATCTGACAGCACTTCTCACGGGAAAACCATCTCTTCTCACAAATTTTAGGGAATAACCTTTCAGGGTTAAAGGGCTCCGACCAGTGTTGCCAACCCTACAGCTATTGAAAAAGACGTAGACCTGACTAGAAAATTACGTAGATTTAACCTACGAAGAAGTACCGAAATGAAGAAGTCGAGTTAGGTGAAACTGAATAAATACTGGTCACATAATATAGGAATATTTTCACCACAACGGAGGGGGCGAATGGGACATGGGATGGGGCGAGGTGGGGCGGAAATGGGATGGGGATACCTTGTGTTTAAGCCACTTTTCTTATGTGGCGTGAACTTTAGTATGAAACCGAGTGTTGTACAATTTGGTAGAAAATACATAGATTCTGGGACTGAAGTTAGTAAGTGTGCAGGAAAGGCCTAAAATATGTAGATCTACGTAAAAAGGCGTAGTTAGCAATGCTGGCTCTGACATTTGAATATTTCTGGATAGTTAGCTATTTGTTTAGACAAATTAACTCAATGCATTCATTAGTACCCTTTACACGCAGAGTTCGGAGCGGGACGTGCCCCGCGCCACTTCAGGCCGCCGCTCAGAAAAGTAAAGACCGAAAGTAAGATAACGGCTTACAGCGCAGTTCACTGTGAGACTTTTCTGCGCGGCGGCCTGAAGTGGCGCGGGGCACGTCCCGCTCCGAACTCTACGTGTGGGGGAGACTATTGATTTGTCACTATTGCCTTGAGTAAACTCTTCATTCAGCCTAAAGGTGGAGATAAAGTAAGCCATTGTTACAAGACAGTCATCAGAAAAGTTTAGTCTTAATGTAGATTTTGCGGGAAAATGTTAAACATAATTATTGAAATAATAGTTAATTACATAAGGGGTACATTTTTACTGCTGATACCAACACTGATATTTGCCAGTTAGACGTAGAATTGGCAGAGAAAGTAGACTGAGAGTTGTTGTCAAGATGGAGGAAGGAACAGGGGCCGGGGACTGTGCAGGGATCCAAGAGGGAACTCAGTATACCTCTATACTGTACTGTGTTTCAAGCTGAGATGGTAGCCATCTTGTCCTGCGCACAGGAGATTATACATATCGGTACAGGAATAAGAACATAACATATGTTCTGATAGCCTGGCTGCACTAATGGCACTGGAAAGTAACCGATGCGACTCTAGACTGGTGATGGAATGCAGGACTATTCTTACAGAACTCGCTACCATCAATAAAATAACCCTGGTCTGGGTACCAGGACAAAAAGGTATTGAGGGCAACGAGCGGGCTGATGAACTAGCAAGGAAACGGGCGAAAGCACCACTTGCGGGATCCAAGCCGGCCGTAGGAGTAGCAGCTTGCCACACAAAACTATATATTGATAGGTGGGTCAAATCCCAGCACTGTAAAGAATGGTAGAGGGCACCTGGATTGAGACAATCCAAAGTACTCATAAAAGGACCAGACCCTAGACGAACCAGGAAACTACTTGATACGGACAGAAACTCGCTGAGGGTACTGGTAGGACTACTAACAGGATACTGCCATCTCAGGAGACACATGCAGATATTGGGAGTGGAAAACACCAACAGATGCAGGAAATGTGAAGAGGATGAAGAGACTCCAATTAACCTAGGGTGCCAATGTCCTGCCCTGGTGGGAACTAGGCTCAGATATATGTGGCTATGTCCATAGCTCTGTCTTTAGCCACATATCCAGTGACGGCCCTGGTGAACTTTATTAAAGGGTCTGGGTTGTTATTAAAGGATTGAGGTAAAATGGGAGATAGTACAATGGGTACTAAGTAGCCTAAGTGCTCACGGGAACTACTTTGTAAACCATCTCCGCCTTTAAAAAAAAAGAGGGTTGTTGTTCCCAATCCTACTGATCAACTGTTGAGCTGAAATTTTGGCTCCTCACATGCACAAATATGCTCTTCCTAATGCAACTCCCCGACTATCAGGCGAATCGAGCGTTACTAAAAAAATCGTTTGGAGACTCAGATTGATCGATCTAAAAGTTGGGAACTACGGCCATAAGGGTTAAGGATTTGATGTTTGAAAATTTCTGGTCTCTGTTGTATCTGAACCAATCAACTCGTTAATAATAATAATAATAATTGAATGATTTATATAGCGCCGTTTTTGTGAAAAATCACCTCAAGGGCGCTGTACAAACTTACAATACATTTCTAAAATCTAGAAAAACTACAAACTAGACAAACAATTAAAACAACTAATGGCTAAAAATTGCATCCAAATAAAATATTTTCTTATGAACCGGTTATTATTTACATATATATGTACAATATCTCGACCAATGAACGCGATGCTTCTTATAGTGGGCGGTACAGTAGTACAAGGATTTGATCTTCCTAAATGTGATTCGTAACGAGACAGATTGATGTGCAAAGATTCAAGTAATTAGAAAAGTGTAATTAAGACATATCATAGAAAATAAAAGTATGATACTCTCAGATAGGTTTATTTAAATTAAGGATATGAGAGCCCAAAAAGGTAGGTTTTTAATTTGGACCTAAATTCTGTTGGGCTTGTTATGCATCTTAGTTTAAAGGGGGAGTTTATTCCAAGCCTTAGGCCCAGATACTCCGAAAACGCGATCTCCAAACTTTGTATTTGGCTTGCGTTTAGGTTCCATTAGTCTGCCTATAGCTGATGATGTTGCTGATCTAAGGGTTGACTGCCTCGGACCAGTTGCATTGCATTGATTTGTCATTAAAAAATCGTTGCATTGATTTGTCATTAAAAAATGGGTATGTGCATTTTCTATCACTATTGCCTACTTACCTTTATTAAGGTAATAAGGTAAGTAGGCCTTAATACAAGTCTGTCATCAGAAAAGCAAGTTTAGTCTTATCGTAGATTTTGGGCGTAGACATATGAATATTACTAGACGAGAACAGATAGGAGAGGGGTACAAACCAACTATAGCGGGTTGCGAAGGGGGGAAGATGACTGTGATGATATGTGATTCATCAATAAATCAATCTGACAGTATATAGGCCTCTCGCATTATAATATCACCATTTAGTTCAAGTAAAATCTGCTTTTGAATGAATAGACCTTTTTACTTGGGAGCTCGAATTGCTCGCCACGTTAAGAACAAATTTGCGAAGTCCAAATATGGCAAAGTAAAGTTCGCCTGTTTTCAGAGTCGAATATTTTGTTGCCTTATTTAGTTAAGACACTTTTACAAATGTTTCATAATTTACTTACCCCAGTAAACAGCGACAAGCACACTTGAGTAACGCCTACATATGTATATGATACTAAAACTGATCATAAAATATGATCTAAATAAGCTTAAAATAAAGTAAAATAATGCTTACCTACGGAATGTAATGCGACAATTGGGTTTATTCTCTTTTTCACTTCCATTTTTACACGTTTTCATAGAACAAGCCACCAATATTCGTAAAATGTACCGAAGAGAACTCAACGCTGGTTCGCACAAGAATGATGACATCACATTTTCTAGATTCACGCGAGGCCATACGGGAGCCCGGCCGGCTCCAAATGGAACCGGTATGGAGAGGGGGAAATAATAGACCCAATATAATAAATATAAGGGGACGTTTTTACTGATGATATGATGTATGACAGTGAAGCATAGGACTGGCAGGGAAAGTATAAAAGTAGACAAAGGGTCATTGATCCCAATCCTGCTGATCAACTGTTGAGCTGAAATTTTGGCTCCTCATATGCACAAATGCGCTCTTCCTAATGCAACTCTCCAACCAATAGGCGAATCGAGTGTTACTAAAAAAATCGTTTGGATGGCCGGAGACTCAGATTGATTGATCTAAAAGTTGGGAACTACAGCCGTTGTGGCTTGATCACCATGGGGAGAGTAGTTTAGTCGAATAGCGAGTAACTTGCTACTTGACTCACCGAAAATCGTTCGCATTACTTTCAAGTAGAGTTCATTAGTAAGCTGCGTGTTGCAAGATGACGGGCTGCCACGCAACAAAGCAAATATGCTAATTAAGCTGATTGCAATGCTAATTTTAGAAGAGGTGGAAGAATAAATTAGTGAGATGACAATAAATAAACTATGGACACAAAAAGAGATTTAATAGCAGCATAAATAAAGAATTTTAAAGAAGCATTTTCGCTCCCACGGCATGACATTTCTACACGTCTGTTAATGAACCCTGCTAAAACGACGAGTTCGCGCATGTCAATGTGCAGGGACGCGTGGTGGGGCGGCTACTCACCTGAAAAATAGAATGAAATGGGTTAACTCTACTAAAATTGTTGTGTTTGGACGCATTTGGTTACTTATATACTAGTTACTCGACTAAATTTAGTATTTTAGTCGAGTGGAGAGTAAAGGAGTAACTTAATGCGTCCGAACACAATAATTTTAGTAGAGTGGGTTAGTCAGCTTTTTAGTCAATTCAATCCATTTCGTAGCGATCCCCTCCACGCGTCACCGCGCACTGACATGCGCAAACCCGCCATTTTAGCAGAGTTCATTTGTTGACGCGTGGAAATGTCGTGGCATTGGAGCGAAGATGCAATTCTAAAATTATTTATTAATGCTGCTATTTAATCTCTTTTCGTGACTAGTTTTAGTTTATTTATTTTCATTTTACTAATTTATTCTTCCACCTCTTCTAAAATTTCACCTCTTCTAAGCATTGCTTAATTAGCACATTTACTTTGCTTTGTAGCTGCCCGTCAACCGCTTTCATCTTGCAACGGGTGGCGGGCAATAATGTACTCTACTTGAAAGTAATGCGAACGATTTCCGGAGAGTCAATGGCGAGTTACTCGCCACTCGACTAAACTACTAGCCTAATCTGAACAAGCCTTAAGGGTTAAGGATTTGATGTTTGAAAAATTCTGGTCAATGTCTTCATGACTGAACCAATCAACTCAATGCATTGATTTGTCATTAAAAAAGGCGAATGTGCATATTCTGTAATTATTGCCTTGAGTAAACTCTACAGCATTCAGCCTAAAGCCTGGCCTGGTTGCATACGGTTTGATTTGCAGGTTTATGTATGTTCTAAATGGGTAAATGTACGTCCTATCTCCTTTAAAATATTTTAAATTAAATATTTACTTTATCAAATATTCAAACATTGACACCTCATATCTCAGAACAAGGTGAAGTGAAGTTAGAACCCTATTCAAATGAGGTGATGATGTGTCTCTTACACCCAAATTCACTCTTTCCCCCCACTGAAAAGACCCTCCACACATTATCAAATTATCATCTCCAAAGATGACATAGGCTCCAAGGGAAATTATTTTCTTTGGGGCCTCTAATCTAAAAAAAGGTACCTACCTACTAATTGTCTTGTTTCTAACCTTTTTGTGATAAAAGCAAAACAACCTAACTTTTATATTGACATTCTGTTAACTAGCACCATCTATGGAGATTTCTGTCAATCATCTTCGTTATATTTATGTAATTCATTCCAGTTTACATTCCGTTCGGCCTGTGGCGATTGACCGGAGACACGAACCTTTTATGTTGTTTATTCAAAAGTTTACTGCCATCTGTTACATTTGTTGCAAACTATTTATCAAAGAAGGATTTAATAAGTCTAGGATAATTGATAGTTTCATTGAAAATCCAAGAGACGTCTCACTGCGAGAGAAATCGCTTTCTTGGTCGATGGCGGTAGTACACCGTACTATTTTCAAATATGCATACTATGTTATTTTTACTTATTAAATATCTTAATAGTTATTTCACATTACTGATATATTAAAAGATATTAATGTAAATAAAATAAAGCCTCTGTGATATTATCATATATTTAATTAGGTGGGTAAGACAACGGTTCGTATCGTCACTCACATTACAACAAAGCGTATCTCATTTTAAACAGGCGTTTGTGCGGAAAAAAAAACCGTTTGGTTTAATAAATAAAAATAGCACGTCTAAAAATAGCACGTGAAAATGATCATCTTATTAATTAAATCGAGAGGGTAAAAGCAGGTAACTTCATTAATGGAGGACTAAATGCCGTTGACGCTAATAAAAAAATGTCATTTTTACGGGCGATCGAATTAAAAAATCGTTCTCTCAGGACCTATGGCACCGAACCGACTAAAAAATTGAATTCTTACTAAAAACAATGGTCTGTAAACGAATCACTCAAAAATTCTTACAATTTGCGGAAAATTCATCATTTTAATAAGGGCGCTTTGTTGGGTTTAGGGTTAAACTTAGAAATTCGTTTTCTCAGGCTATAGAGCCTTATAGATTAGAGCCGATAGATTTTCGTAAATTTTGGATACATACCACCATGGTGAACACCAAATTTTACAAAACGCCCGTTAAAACGACGAGTTTTCAATAAATTATCGTTTTTGCGGGTGCATTGTAACACTTGGGTCGGTCATAACTCAGACCCTATAACACCAAACAGACTGAAATTTAGGATTCTTAATAAAAACCATGCTGGGTACACGAATCGTTCGAAAAAATCTTAGAATAGAACAAATTTGAGAAAACTCATCGTTTTTATTATCGCTCTGTAACACTTGGGGTCGGTCATAACTCAGGCCCTATGGCACTAAACAGATTAAAATTTTGGGTTCTGACTAAGAACCATGGTCTGTACACGAATCAATCAAAAAATCTTCGAAAATAACTAACTAACTAACTAACCATCACGCCGTTTCCCCGCAGGGGTAGGCAGAGAGGACGGACCGCCAAACAACTCGGTCCTGGCACACACTCTTTGCTTCACTCACATTCATACATCGTTTCATACATACTCTTCTATTATTCTGGCTTTTGACATGGCCCGACTCAAGTATCTGATTCACTTGATCGTGCCATGTCTTCCTCGGGCGTCCCCGACTTCTTCTACCATTCACATTTGCGTCATATATTCTTCTTACACTACTTTCTTCGTTCATTCGCTCTACATGCCCAAACCATCTGAGGGTCCCTTTCTTAATCTTACTCATTATGCTTACATCAGCCTTACATTCTTTGCGGATCTCCACATTTCTCACACGATCATACATGGTTTTACCACACATACGCCTCAGGGATCTCATTTAAAGATTTCTAAAAATAACAATTTTTAGAAATCTAATCGCGTATTACGGGAGCTTTGATTACTAACTTGGGGTCGGTCAGAACTCAGGCCCTATGGCACCAAACAGACTGAAGTTTTGGATTCTTAATAAGAATCATGCTGGAAACACGAACCAATCAAAAAATCATCCTAAAAAACCATATTTAGAAAATTCATCGTTTTTAAGAGCGCTTTGTAACACTTGGGGTCGGTCACTACTCAAACCCTATGGCACCAAACAGACTGAAGTTTTGGATTCTTACCAAGAACCATGGTCTTTACACGAATATATCAATAAATCTTCCAAAAAAACCATCTTTATTAGTAAACAAATCGTTTTTACGGGTGCTTTGTAACACCTGGGGTCGGTCACTACTCAGGCCCTATGGCACCAAACAGACTGAAATTTTAGATTCTTACCAAGAACCATGGTCTATACACGAATCAATCAAAAAAACCTTCGAAAATAACAATTTTTAGAAAACTCATCGTAATAACGGGCGCTTTGTAACACTTGGGGTCGGTCACAACTCAGGCCCTATGGCACCAATCAGATTGAAATTTTGGATTCTTACGAAAAACCATGGTCTGTACACGAATATATCAAAAAAATTCCAAATAAACTATTTTTAGAAATTTTTTCGTTTTTACGGGCTCTTTGTAACACTTAGGGTCGGTCAGTAATCAAGCCCAATGGCACCAAACAGATTAAAATTTTGGATTCTTACCAAAAACCATGGTCTGTACACGAATCAATCAAAAAATCTTCCAAAAAAACCATCTTTAGAAAACTCATAGTTTTTTCGGACGCGTTGTAACACTTGGGGTCGGTCAGTACTCAGGCCCCATGGCACCAAACAGACTGAAGTTTTGGATTCTTACCAAAAACCATGGTCTGTACACGAATCAATCAAAAAATCTTCCAGAAAAACCATCTTTCGAAAACTCACCGTTTTTACGGGTGCTTTGTAACACTTAGGGTCGGTCACTACTCAGGCCCTATGGCGCCAAACAGACTGAAATTTTGGATTCTTACCAAGAATCATGGTCTGTACACGAATCAACCAAAAAATCTTCCTTAAAAACCATCTTTAAAAAACTCATCGTTTATACGGTTTTTTTTGTAACACTGGGTCGTTCACTGCTCAAACAGACTGAAATTATGGATTCTTATTAAGAATCATGCTGGAAACACGAATCTATCAATAAATCTTCCTAAAAAACATGTGTAGAAAACTCAGGCGCTCTGTAACACTTGGGGTCGGTCACTACTCAGGCCCTATGGCACCAAAAGGACTGAAATTTTGGATGCTGATCAAGAACCATGGTGGAAACACGAATCTATCAATAAATCTTCCTAAAAAACATGTGTAGAAAACTCAGGCGCTCTGTAACACTTGGGGTCGGTCACTACTCAGGCCCTATGGCACCAAACAGACTGAAATTATGGATTCTTATTAAGAATCATGCTGGAAACACGAATCTATCAATAAATCTTCCTAAAAAACATGTGTAGAAAACTCAGGCGCTCTGTAACACTTGGGGTCGGTCACTACTCAGGCCCTATGGCACCAAACAGACTGAAATTATGGATTCTTATTAAGAATCATGCTGGAAACACGAATCTATCAATAAATCTTCCTAAAAAACATGTGTAGAAAACTCAGGCGCTCTGTAACACTTGGGGTCGGTCACTACTCAGGCCCTATGGCACCAAACAGACTGAAATTATGGATTCTTATTAAGAATCATGCTGGAAACACGAATCTATCAATAAATCTTCCTAAAAAACATGTGTAGAAAACTCAGGCGCTCTGTAACACTTGGGGTCGGTCACTACTCAGGCCCTATGGCACCAAAAGGACTGAAATTTTGGATGCTGATCAAGAACCATGGTGGAAACACGAATCTATCAATAAATCTTCCTAAAAAACATGTGTAGAAAACTCAGGCGCTCTGTAACACTTGGGGTCGGTCACTACTCAGGCCCTATGGCACCAAACAGACTGAAATTATGGATTCTTATTAAGAATCATGCTGGAAACACGAATCTATCAATAAATCTTCCTAAAAAACATGTGTAGAAAACTCAGGCGCTCTGTAACACTTGGGGTCGGTCACTACTCAGGCCCTATGGCACCAAACAGACTGAAATTATGGATTCTTATTAAGAATCATGCTGGAAACACGAATCTATCAATAAATCTTCCTAAAAAACATGTGTAGAAAACTCAGGCGCTCTGTAACACTTGGGGTCGGTCACTACTCAGGCCCTATGGCACCAAACAGACTGAAATTATGGATTCTTATTAAGAATCATGCTGGAAACACGAATCTATCAATAAATCTTCCTAAAAAACATGTGTAGAAAACTCAGGCGCTCTGTAACACTTGGGGTCGGTCACTACTCAGGCCCTATGGCACCAAACAGACTGAAATTATGGATTCTTATTAAGAATCATGCTGGAAACACGAATCTATCAATAAATCTTCCTAAAAAACATGTGTAGAAAACTCAGGCGCTCTGTAACACTTGGGGTCGGTCACTACTCAGGCCCTATGGCACCAAACAGACTGAAATTATGGATTCTTATTAAGAATCATGCTGGAAACACGAATCTATCAATAAATCTTCCTAAAAAACATGTGTAGAAAACTCAGGCGCTCTGTAACACTTGGGGTCGGTCACTACTCAGGCCCTATGGCACCAAACAGACTGAAATTATGGATTCTTATTAAGAATCATGCTGGAAACACGAATCTATCAATAAATCTTCCTAAAAAACATGTGTAGAAAACTCAGGCGCTCTGTAACACTTGGGGTCGGTCACTACTCAGGCCCTATGGCACCAAACAGACTGAAATTATGGATTCTTATTAAGAATCATGCTGGAAACACGAATCTATCAATAAATCTTCCTAAAAAACATGTGTAGAAAACTCAGGCGCTCTGTAACACTTGGGGTCGGTCACTACTCAGGCCCTATGGCACCAAACAGACTGAAATTATGGATGCTGATCAAGAACCATGGTGGATATACACGAATCAACCAAAAAATCTTACAACAAAACCATATTTTGACATTCTATCGTTTTTACTGGCGCTTTGTTACACTTGGGGTCGTTCATAACTCATACCCTATCTTTCCAAATTTACTGAAACGGAGGGGGGGATAATTGATAAGTGCAAGCGCTACAGTAATTTTCCGTAATACCATGCGAGCGAAGCCGCGGAGAAAAGCTAGTTTATTATATATGGGTCGTTCTTCCTTTTAACCTACATAAAGTTGTCTCCACCAGTTAGTGGAGAAAAATTCAACAGAATTACCAATATTATTCTTTTATAATTGCTTTAAAATCTAATGTACTAAAGACGTAACGACTGTGTGCTCTTTAAATTTTTGTGTTTATATTTTTGTAGTAAAAATTACGTAGAGTTGTAACTCCTCGTGATGGAAGTGTATTTCATACAAATCACAGTTGTCTTCTGCCACCTCGACTTGCGTGGATTCTATAATAATGTTACAAAATTAAACTCCATAAGGTAAAACCTATCAAGTAACAGCGATTATTATTTTTAATGATGATTTATAAAATATTTAAAAAGATCTTAAAAACTTGTCTCCTATAATTTTTATGTCGTACGACACTTCTGACACGTGGGTTGTCGTTCGAAATAGGTATACACGCAGCTCGTGTTTGTCACCCCAATAGGCATTTTAGGCCTTCTTCCCCCCTTGCTACAATTTCCTCTCTGAGATCCAGAGAGATTCATTTGACTGCTTATGATGATATCGGTCCCATCGTCACAACTAACATGATAACATCGGCTATTAGTAACATGAAATCTGGAACGTCTGCGGGGCATGACGGTTTAAGCATCGAACACGTCAAACATGCAGGGGCAGCGATTATCGAACTATTGGCAACACTGTTCACTGATATTATAAAGAGTGGCTATCTACCTAAAGACATGACAAAAACAATTATCATACCGATAATAAAATCGAAACTGACAGATATAACTCTACAGGAAAACTACAGACCAATATCCATCGCCACGGCCATCGCTAGAATATTTGAACGAGTACTCTTGGACCAAGTCGGATCCCACATGAAAACTAAAGACAATCAGATGGGTTTCAAGAGAGAGTGCTCTACGGACTCGGCTAAATATTGCGTGAAACGGACGTTGGAATACTACAGGAAGAAGAAAACAACTACTTATGCATGCTTTCTGGACCTCAGTAAGGCTTTCGACCGTGTTTCCCACCCCTTATTATGGAAAAAACTAAAGGAAAGAGGTATACCATGGAAAGTGGTAAAAATTCTCGAAACTTGGCATCGTCAACAGGAAAACCTTGTAAAGTGGAAAGATGGATTTTCAGAACCTTATTACCTGAAAAGCGGGGTCAGACAGGGAGGATGTATGTCCCCAGTATTGTTTAACATATACATGGATGAACTAACCCACAGGTTAAATAATGCTGGAGTGGGCTGCCACATAGGAGGAGAATGTGTCAACAATATGAGCTACGCAGACGATATGGTTTTGATGGCACCGTCAATAAGGGGATTACGAATCCTCCTGAAGATATGTGAAGAATTCGCACACGAAACCAACATGATTTACAATGCGAAAAAGACAGCACTGTTGGTCATAAAACACGGGGAAGGCCCAAAAAATATTCCACCCGTCTTTCTGAACGGTGAGCTTCTGAAAATAATAGAATCTACAAAGTATCTAGGACATGTCATCAATAACAAATTAACGGATGATGAAGACATCGACAGGCAGAGGAGAGTACTTAGCATAAAATGCAATATGCTCAGCAGAAGATTTCGGCTCTGCAGCCCACGGGTAAAAAGGACGCTCTTCCTAGCCTTCTGTACACGTGCGAGCTCTGGGCAAATTTCAAAAGAAGGACCATGGAAAGGCTTCGGGTGCAATATAATAATGCATACCGTCTAATGTTCGGACTTCCCAGGTACTGTAGTGCCTCTTCAATGTTCACAGAAGGGAGAGTTCCAGGATTCGAAGCTCTATTAAGAACAAGGATTGCAGGACTGAGGGGAAGGATGAACCACTCCAGTAATATCCTCATCATGGAAGCCCGTCTGATTCCAGGATCGAGCATAGATGAATATAGGAGAAAAACACTGGCTCCTACAATCTGAGATCCGATGGAACAACAAGAACCTGATTTAAAGACTTAACTATATTTTTTTTGTGAATAGTGTATCTAATGATGCTTCTCTTTTTTAATTTTTTATTTTGTTAATTTTTATCTTTTTATTTATTCATATGTAATTAATATTCATAAATAATAACATGTAATTATACCCTATATGGGATGTGTGGGATTGCACTCCCCTCCCCACATCCTGGAATAAAGACCTTATTATTATTATTATTATTATTTATAGTAAAAAAAAATGTGACAGAGTGGTAAAGTTATGTAGGTTAAAAAGAAGAACAACCCGTATAGATTTCCAATTTAATTGAAAAGCGTATTTTATCACCTTTCAAAAACAGTTTTTAGTTCTTTAGTTATGCAAATAGGAAATATTTTGACCTTTCGATAAAATAAATATGCCCGAAGCCTGACGGGTTAACAGACAGGTTTCCATAACACAACGACATAACCTTGTCTAGGGAGAGAAAGTAAAAAATAGAAATTAAATTTAAATTTGTTATGCAAACCTTCTAATAGAGAAGACGTTGAATTTAAAAATTTTATTATGTATTCGACCATCTCGTAATAATTAATACGACACTCGTTATAAGTAAAAGTGAGTGTGTACTTCATTAATTTCTATAGCGCCTTCTGTGTGAATATTCTCAGAACAAAACAAGTGTGCAGTTCACACGCGGTAAAAGTGAAAACTTCAGAAAACTAAAGTAGACAAGGGTAGGGAGGCTACGAAGCATCGCACAGTAATCATCATCGGTATAGCAAAAACTTTGTACCCCTTTTTACGAAAATTGCGCCGACGGAGGAGTATGAAATTTCGCACACTTATAGTTTATGTAGAGAAGGAGTGCAGAATGCTAATATTTTCTTTAAATTAGGCATAAAAAATACATTAAATCAATAAAAAAACGTTACAATTATAGTCGAATTTCAACCATTGGGCGACCACTAGTAATAATATCTAGCAGTTAAAAACTCGCTCCGTAGGTTTTGCTGCTAGGCCCTGCGGGTGGCTTTTGGTTCGGCTTCGCCCTGTTAGTTAGCGTTGGTGACCATTTTTAAATCCAATAGGAACTAGTTCCAAAAATAGCACCTCGGATCCATTGTGATCCAGTGATAGCTAGTCACCGGGACGAAGTAAGCGGGACAGGTAATGACGTCATATGTAATATATAGCCGCGTGATACAACTGAGTATTACCGTCAATCTTTCCATATCCGGTATATCCATAGTACTTACATCTGCCTGAGGCACATCCCCATGGGACCTGCTAACGGAAGTGGCGACATCTTTAGACGAATTGTTCAATTCGAAACCGAATTAAAATGGTAGCTTTGTTTGAAATTTCACGTGCACAGATGTTTATATTTGGTTGAAAATGAAGAATTTTTTTTACACTTAGACTTTTTTTATATGAATACCGCACAAGAGTCCCAACTGCTCCCGTTTGGAGCCAGTGAGACTATCCCCAATTGGTGTATGTTGTGAGGCTGAAGGTAGTGGGGAGGGGAAGGAGATGGGGAAGAGGAAGGTGGGAAGTACCTGGCTATTCAGATCTGGTCACCAAACAGAGCTAAAACCATTTCAAGCAACGTTTCAATTCTGAATGGTGGTCTTACACCAGGGCGATACTGAGAGTATCTTCCACTCTGAAACGTGCTGAAAATATACTATATATTATTTTAGATGAATAAATTGTGAAATTACAAAATTTAATCAAATAAAATTTATAATTTTTTAATTTAAACTTTTTATGAGTAAAACCTCAAACTGTAATATTTTAATTAAATGAAGACATTATGAGCGAAACTCAATCGAAAATCTGGAAACAGAAAAATCAGAAAAAGATATTTACACCTCTGGGACGCGAACCCAGGACCTCCCTACTTTCCGGGTTGGGCGCTCTTATCCACTGATAAAGATGGCAGCCAATAAAAATATGCGTTAAGAAAATGAAGATAATATGGGTGGTTCTTAGTCGAAGTATGATACAGTTAAAAGTGACCGAATTGGATATCGACACCTTAGCTCAGTGGATAAGAGCGCCCAACCCGGAAAGTAGGGAGGTCCTGGGTTCGAGTCCCAGAGGTGTAAATATCTTTTTCTGATTTTTCTGTTTCCAGATTTTCGATTGAGTTTCGCTCATAATGTCTTCATTTAATTAAAATAAAATTTATTTGCCACGCCGGGATTCGATCCCACGACCACGATCCCACGACCTTCGGAATGCGAGTCAAGAGCCTTACCACTGGACTACGCCGCTGGACTACAAGTGCGCTTAACTATAATGAACTTAAAAGTAATCTTATAGTGTTCCTTACGGATCCTTACAAAATATTGATCGAATAATTTGAAACAAAGAATATACAGTATATATACAAAGCGAAGCCAAAAGAATACAGTGATTTTTTGGCACAGGTGGTTGGCACAGATAAAGATAAACAATATCTCAACCAATAGGAGCCTTGAAAAGTGAGCTCAAAATCAAAGCGGCCAATGCAGTAAAGTTTCATTCAGTCGCATTCTCTCGCAAGCTAAGTCACATAGATGTATGTTTTTGTCTCTTTTTAGTATTGTTTGCGTTTCATTGTGTTTCAAATCACAACGATTTCACTTAAAAAAATACTAGTGTGCAGTTCACATGCGGTAGAAGTGAAACCTTCAGAAAACTAAAGGAGACAAGAGTGGGGAGACTACAAGCACCCCACAAAGAGTAGAACGATTATTTTATTATTCTCTCGCAGGCTAAATCGTATAAATGTAGGTGTGTCTCTTTTTAGTGTCACCTTTTCGTTTCATCGAGTTTTAAATCAAAACGGTGTTAAAAATGTTCTCTTCAAAAAATACAGCTTGTGTTTGGTTTTCAAATGAAAATATGTTTTAGTTCTTAACGGGTCGTTTATTTAGTTCGTACCTCTCCCTAACCACATTTCAACTTTCTGGAAGTGTTTAAAAATTGATTTTGAAAAAATTGCAAAAAAGAGTGAAAAATTCGAGTTCGCTTGTTTTGAAAATAGAAGTCGATTTGGAATTACTTAGGAAGTGAGTTTTCAAGTGAAAACTTCTTAAGTACCGTTGTGATTTGAAACGCGATGAAACTAAAAAGCGACACTAAAAATAGACAAAAACATGTATCTATAGGATTTAGCCTGCAAGAGAACGAGATGGTATAATCGATCTCCTCTTTGTGTGGTGCTTCGTAGCCTCCCCACTCTTGTCTACTTTAGTTTTCTGAAGGTTTCACTTCTATCGCGTGTGAATTGCACACTCTGCTTTTTTGTTTTTTACAATAGCTCCACATGGGAGGCCCTGAGGAAAAAATGTTGTTTGGAGGGTCTCTTTAAGGAAATGATGGAGGGGAACTTTTAGGAAGAAAACAGGTATAAAAGTGGGTAGGAATCTGAGGTCAATGTGTCCAGGAGTGACAAACGTATGAATCCATTCCTCCCACTACGGTGCAAAGCGATGGATCGAAAGAGTCCGTCTGGAGAGGTCGAAAGTTCTCCCTCAACAAGTCTCTCTCAATCCGGCCCGCCACGCAGTGGATGAGCAATTACATCCGCTGCTAAGACCAATACATAGGTTCTCAACCTTATTTTGAGAATTTTTCATTTTCCTAGCGCCCCCCAATTTTTTTACTTACCATTTGTCGTTTTTTGTCTTTTTTAGAAAATATATTTTTACCTGCCCACGCCCTCACTATGCCATCTCAACGCCCCCTAATTTTATCTGGGTCTACTACTGCCCCTGAAAGTCTATAACGCCCACAAGGGGTCGTTATAGACTTCCGACCCGAGTACCCCAGCTAAGTCACCAAACTTAGTGAAACACTTGAGGTGACCTACGTATTGAGTGTTGGTTATCCAGCAAATGGTACTCTGGGCGGCGGTATCCATATCCGAGGGTACCTACCCGTTCTCAACGGTGGTCTTAAACCATGGCGATACTAACAGCATCACAACTAATAAATTTAATAAAACATTGTATTTAATGATTTCATATCTGTATCTGACAGCAAACAAATATGTGTTTATCTGCTAAATTGACATTGGCAGCACTAATTGATTGTGAAAACCATCTTATAAAAACGTGCAAAACCGGTTTGCACACAAAACATAAAAGACTACTTCATGCACAAGACAACATAGGTAATATCCGGTTATACAAAATGAACAAAAACACACAAAATCACACTCTGTAAAAAAATCTAACCATTTATTTGCTATACAAAATTAATACAACATTCTAAAGATACCTTTTTACTAATTCATTCACTTTTCCTTTCGTTTAAATTTTCAAATTATTACGAAAGAAGACGAAATTTATTAATTTATTTACAAGTGCTAGAAAGAGAAAATGCACAATATTGTATCTATCCATTTTTGTATGAGTGTGAAAGAGGTAGCATATTTTTGTGAGGCTTTGTTCGGTTAGAAGTTGGAGAGAGATGGGTTAGTAAAAACGCGTTGGAAAAAGGGAGCAAGAATATTTTTTATCGTTATTTCTTCAAGGAGTTGTGGATTAGTGTTGCCAGAGACAATATTTTTCCCCATTTCTGACGAAGATACGCAATTTTAAACTGTTAACAGAAATACAAACTTTAAATATTCTGAAGGACGAATATCATCAAATGCTAATTTCGGTTGTTAGCGATGTGATGTGAAATATTCCTGTGTGAAATTTAAAAAAATTGGAACTGATTGGCAAGCAATTAAGTACCTACATCTTATAAGATATTTAAAAATCTCAAATCATATGTAACGCAACTAACATTTAATTAAATTTACTCGTGCACGCCGGGATTTGAATCAGCTATAACAGCGTCCGAAACATTGGATAAATAAGGAGGTAGCGCAAAACGGCATAAAAACCGAAAAATAAATAGTTGTATGGCTGTGAAAATATAAAATCTTTTTGCATATTTTTCTTATAATAATATTTTGCAAGCTTATGAATGTTTTTTTATGCGCATTTTCAATTAATCATTTTTCGATTTGTTTCTGCTCTAAAACAAACGTATTTTGTAGAGGTTTGCAATTCAAATCAGCTTAGTGGCATTTTTGCACTTGAACAACGTGGTGGTTTTGCATTTCAACCATCACGGCGGCCATATTGGATTTGTGAAGTAAGTTTTCCGGTTCGTGATTGGTGCATTCCGTGAGTGCGCTTTTGAACCTTACCAAAAGTAGAAGAAAGGCGGTTTTGCATTTGAACACCATTTTAAAAGTAGTTTTATAATGGTTTTGAAGCGTTTTCCTTTGGTTTGAAGATTGTATAGTGTAGAGAGTGAGACATAGAGTACAAATCAATCACGAGGTCAAAATGAATAAAGTGTGAATAGTGGCGGTATGCTTTTATACTGTTTCTTTAGGTTTTACTCACCGCTTTTACGCACAGTGTGTATTTACGGTAAAACTTCATAGGACTTTGTTTTATTATGAGGAAGGCTGTCTAGCTGAAAAAATATAAAATATTTTTTTTTTTTAAAAGAAAGACAAACATTCCCGGGTTACGAATAACCCAACAATGTTTGAAAATCTCCTACCACCACCACAGTAAGCCGAAAATGTTGCTTGAGTCGTAATGGAGGACTTAGCCAGCCGAGGAATCGAACATGCGACGCCCGGGTGGGATCCAAACGCGATGCCCACTCAACCACTGACCGGTCAAAGAAGTCAACGTTAGCTTATTTACGTAATTATTTGTAAAATTATATGTATTTATAAAATTTGAGAGAAAAACATTCGAAATAATAAATAAAATCTTGTCACTCAAGAAAATTATTTTTAAGTAAGCTAAAATTTAATTTATATAAACACCGTACTTTTAGGCAACCAATAGAAAATTACGCCTCAATACTTACAACTTAATACCACACATCACTCACAAACACACGAAACATAAAATATGCCGATTTTTTTACTTAATTTTATATTTTTAATTTTACTTTAATTTTCACTTGAATATTACTCTATCTGAAGTTTAAATTTATCATAATTTTATGTTTTCATAGTAACCAACAGTAGAATTTTTTCTTATCAAAATTTGATAATGTTTAAAAAAAATGGTATGTATAAAAAGGTTTATATTTTATTTTTACATTAGCTCCAACACAGGTGGCCCTGAGGAAAATAATTACCCTCAGGACCTATGTCATCTTTGCGGATGCTGTGTGGAGGGTCTTTTTAAGGAAAGGAAGGAGAGGAAATTCTGGGAAGGAGAAAGGTATGAGGGTGGGTTGGAATCTGGGGGTCAGTGTGTCTAGGAGTAACGGACGTATGCATCTATTCCTCCCACTGCAGTGCAAGGCAATGATCCGAGCTGGAAAGGTCAAAAGGTCTACCTAAATTGTTCATTCCGATTCGGCTTGCCACGCAGTTGGTGGTCAGACGCATCTGCCGCCAAGATCCGGACAAACCTAACCCCATGAGCCCAGGCACCCCTGCTATGTCATCAAACGTAGCGAACCACTTAGGGTGACCTATGGCAGAGGTGTTGGTTATCCAATAAATGGTTCCCGGGGTGGCGGTACCCATACCCACCTCCCAAATTATGATTCAAACAAAACTCTCACAAACAACAATCACCACTAAAAAATTAAAAATGGGGGCACAAGATCGGTTTAAAAGGGAAATTATGAACATTAAGTAAAAATGAAACTTTATTGCGTACAAAGTACCATCCACCCCGACATAATTAATTGCTTCTTATAGTAATGAAGTTGAGATGAATTTTAATTTTTCTAATCTGCGCTTATTTAAAATGCGATGGTTTGGTAAATATTTAACAAATTTACAATCAAAATGCTACGTGGAATACAAATAGCTGGCTTCAATGAAGTGTAATAGTAAAACAAAAACATTTCACAAGCGAATTGTTACCCAAAAACATGCTTTTTTCCCGAGACGAATAAAATGATTTTTTTATACGTTGGCAGCACCGCCATAACAAAAATCAAAAATGGCAGTCGGCCTTCTGTCAGTGCGAGAGTTTGACGTTTACCCGTCAATGTTAGCCGCCTCGCAAAACCGCGACATTGTTTTCGTTAATAACTATCCGAAAACATGTTAGAAACACGCCAAAATAGTGCCAAAAGAACAAGAAAACATCCCGCTATATATAAATCTAAAATTCCCGGAGCTGCGCGGTGGTTTTATGTGATATTAATCGTGTTTAGTGTGTGTGTAATCAGTTCAAAATGTCACAATTTGCACCAAGAAAGTGATAGTGAATTTGTTGTGACTCAAGAATCGATTTCTGATCGCCACCTGGGCAGGCAGTGCAGACATGCTCACCCCAAACACGATGAGGCAAGTTTTATGCAAATAATATATCCTTTTTATTAATTTGTGTCAACATTTTCTTTGTGTAAATTAATGATCTAGAAATCAAATAGTTGAGTTGCTGTGTAGATATATTATATATGTTGTGAAGCCCTATAATGGTGTTGTTGGTGTTGTTCTAATCATATCTGTGCGGCCTCTATCATGCAAAACTTGATTTTGAATTTTAGACCAAAATACCTAAACAAATTGAATAATTATTTTTTAAATCAAAAGGTACAGCAAAAAAAATTATTTAAATCTATTTATGAGAGATGTTTGTTGTAATACGTAATAAAAAAATAAAATTTTTAAAAATGAGCATTTTGATGGGTGCAAATTTAAATTACAAATGGCAGAATTACATTGGAAAACAAATTTGTCTCATATTAAAATTAAAATTACTACCTACCTACAAGAAAAAGCTTTGTTAACGATTTTAAAATGTTTTATTTATTTTTTCATTATATGAACACAGTAGATGGGTCAAAATTATTTTTAATAATAATTATGATTAACTCACTGAAAAATGCCAAAATTGCCTCCAAAATCATTAAAAATTGAATTCTTTAATGGCCTGTCTTTATCTTTCTTTATATCCTTATAAAAAAATCTCGCGTCACGATGTTTGTTCTTGATAAACTCCGAAACTACTTAACCGATTTTGATGAAATTTGGCTTACTGTGTGTAATTTGGTCCAACTTAAAAGATAGAATAGTCTTTATCTCGTTTATTAACGTCAATATTTATTATTGCGAAATTGAATGTTTGTTATTGGATGACATAATGCTTTGTAATTATTTATAGTCACAGCAACGAGTGGCTGTGAATTTTATTACACAAAATTTAAAACATAAATAAATTAAGTACCTAGCTCACATCCGTATTCGATATTTGCTATATCTTTTGTTTAAAGAAATTATTATTTAATTTTGTTTCTATATCTTTTGTTTAAAGAAATAATTATTCCATTTAGTTGCTAGGTACCTAGGTATATCTTCTGTTTGAAGAAATAATTATTAAATTTGGTTGCTATATCTTCTGTTTAAAGAGAAATTATTCAATTTTGGTGCTATGCCTTCTGTTTAAAGGAATAATTATTCAATTTTGTTGCTATATCTTTTTTACAGAAATTATTATTCTTTGGTAGAAAGCAGTAACTTTGTGGTTTGACATTATAAATTGATATAACATAATAATAGTGTTATTTCAATTTAAATTATTATTCAATTTGGTTACTATATCTTTTGTGTAAAGAAATAATTATTCAATTTGGTTGCTACATCTTTCAACCTTCAGAAAACTAAAGTAGTAGACAAGGGTACTATATAAGTATGTGTTTGTCTCTTTTTGATGTAGCTGTTTGTCGTTTCATCGAGTTTCAAATCACAACGGTGCTAAAGAAGTTTTCAGTTCAAAATGCATTATTTTCCCTCTCCGGTAACATAATATATGGTTGTTTCTCGTATTTAGACTGTTAAAAAGCAGTGGCGTAGCATAGTGGTGGTTTAGGGGCGGCACTTTTAAGGGGCGACAAAATTTCACAGTAAATAATAATTATATCTTTTGAAAATTTTAACCATCTCATTTAAAACATTTATCGCACCTACGATTCGGACCGATTGAAAGAACGGAATTTTTCATTACTTATTCTGCGACGACACCGGGGAATCCCCTTTCTTTAAATAAAAGTATAATAAGTATGTGTAATACAGCGTCTGTTTAGAATTGCAGGAATTCCCCTATTTAATTTTGTGGTTGGATTGTTTATGACTAATATTCATCGAGAATGACTTATGCTTTGACAATTTTAAGAAAGTTTCATGTTTGCAAACTATTCTTCCGCCCCGGGTGGCTGACACCCACGCTACGCCACTGTAAGAAGTGTTTTTTTTTAAATAACTTGTGTGTATTAACAAACAACGATATCCAACGTTTCTGGATAATTACCTAAAATATTGAAAAGCTTTTCCTTAAATGCACTTAATTAAATAAGAATCTCCTAAAATAGCTATTTCTTTTAAGTACTTATTAAGTTGAAGCAAGTGTTAATTTAGTTATTTCAATAATTTGGGCGTATTTAGAATTAGAAATAAGCGGCGTACGGAAATTTTACACATTTTTTTTGCTTGTTTTTGGCGTATACAATCGCCCACAACGCGCTTCTAATGAATTTTCTCATTAGTGATATAAAAACTGGCTTACGTGTTTGCAAAAATGACCTAACTTGTGATGCAATGTGACTAATGATTTTATTACGGTCAATTCTAAACAGATATCCGATGTTTTAATATCTAAACAGATATTAAAACACTCTGCAATATAAACATTACACAAAATTATCTAATATCAAAAATAAACATAAATATTTTACAAAAAAATTGGAGTGGGTACCTAGTATCTCTATTCTCTAAGCTAGCGTTACTTGTATGTGGATACGTATTGTCACCTTGGGGATGCTGTGTGGAGGGGTTTTTGAGAAGATTCTTGAAGAGACGTAGGACGTAGGAAATGCAGAGGCCGGCAAGTTGTTCCACAGCCGAGCTGTTCAACTCAAGAACGACCCGTTCTCAAGTGACAAATGTCAACTGTGTACAAATGTTGGGCGGGCATTTGGCGTGTTTGCCTTTAAGAATCAATGACGTTGGTACCTCGGAGCGTCTTCCATTGAAATACTTGTAGAGCAGACAGGAACGTTTGTCTTGTCTGGACGAACGCCTTGATGGTAGGAACGTACCTGTCTTAGGAAAGTTTGAAAATAATCTCATTGAGATAATGACGTTTCTTTGGACAAATTGTTTAAATTCCTTAGTTGAAATAAAAAAAAAATTATATATAGTGTATAATTAATTAGGTAAATTATAAATATGCTTTACTAGCTGGTACCTGGCATGCGTTGCAATGCTATATTCAAAGAAATTCATTTTTTCTCCCTGCATGTCTTTACCGTGCGTCCCTCGTCTCCTTCCGCCTTCCCTCTCCCCTCTCTCGCTCCCCCATTCCATATTTTCAGTCCCAGTACATTCAGTTTTCAAACAGCTCGTATACCTTATTACAATCTTATTATTCAAATTTTTATTTTTCATATGTTACAAACATTCATTTTTGCTTATTATAAGAACGATCAATCAATTTTTTTACCTAAATATCTACAATTCTGATTCGATTAAAAGTAAAAGGCGAGTACTTCAAATAAATTAATCAATTTAAAGAGTTTCAAAATTGAATTTTGTTTGTACAGCCATTGTTTTACAAAATGTCATTCTAAAATTTTGACAGTTTCGCAAGAGTTTTTGTAATGATTAGAAAACTTTTAAGATGTACTGTCATGTGGTTGTAATAATCTAGAAACCTTTGCGGGAGTTTAAAGAAGGTATTTTGAAAGTTGCAAACATTTCCAATGCTTAAAATATAGCAATTTATAGACAGCTCATAACTCATGTACAAGAATATTTAAATTTTTAATTATATATTATACTAGCTTTTCCCCGCGGCTTCGCTCGCATGGTATTACGTGAAATTACTACAGCGGTTGAACTTATCAATTATCCCCCTCCTCCCCACCCCCACCCCCTCCCGCATTCCATAAATTCATTCCCTTACATTCAGTTTTCAAACATCTCGCCTGCCACCTAAATTTCATAATTTTTGCTATAGCTCAAAGAAAAAAAGAATTATCCAATTGTGTTCATTCGTTAGGAATTTATGTGCTTACAAAAATTTCGGATGTTTATTTTAAATTAAATATTTGGAAGTTTGTAAATACAATAAAAAAATTACACTATTTATTTATTATTCAGTCTTTATAATCGTTACGAATTATATTTTTAATGTAGGAACTCTTATCTGACATTTGTTCCAAAACAGAAGCTTGTCAAAAAAAAAAAAACATATTCTAATATTTCAATTTTCTAGAGCAGTAGCTGACCAGGGGGCTGAGTGCCTACCAGCTTAGAGCCCACAAATATATCAACATCGTTTCCATGGAAACGATTTTTTTCTGACGTTAGAAATAACTCGCTTTTGTTAGCGACAGAAAACGTATAACAAATATAATTTATTAATATTTATAATTTCATAACGCCAGAGCATGCCATCATATACAGACTATAGTCTTCGCATATAATTTAGCTTTCTATTGGTGAATGAATTTTTAAGGTATTTTTATTGGTTAATGCGTGAAAGCGTCATAAACGAACTCTAGCAGTTTCGCATTTATAATATTATTAGTATATTAGTATGGATAGATGGGCAGGTCTACTGCCATAGAACTGCTAGATAAATATTTTTGCATCAAAATATTTACAAAAACTGCATTGCAAAGTAAATATGAACAATAGTGTTTATCTAGCTGGGCTAGAAGCTTCTTAGTTTCAAGGATAACCGGTTCCTGGTCATTGGCAGTTCTTGGCTGGTAACTTCAGTCCATGTATGTACTTCAATACCTGTTTTTCAGTTCAAGAACTCTACTTCAATTATTCGTGATTTAGCAAAACAACGTTTTTATAAACTGCATTATGCTCATCGTGAACTCTGTTAATGATTATTATATCATTTAATGGGTTCCATGCCAACTGAGAATAAAGTCAACTCAACACCTCCTTGAAAAGTCATTAAAAGCTGTGAAAAAAATAATTTTAAATTAGCCGATAACCCTAACCTAACGTAACATATTTAACCAATTTTTTACAAGTATTTTTTATCACTCTAAATGACTTATCTGAGATGGTTCTGAGTTAGTTTCATTCCGAGTTGTCCGGTCACCCATTTAATGATTTATTATATCTGGGAAGTATTTTAAGAGAGATGGGAAGGTTGATAGAGATATTGAAAGATAGGTAAATCCGACAAAACTTCTCCCAACAAAATATCTAACTTAACCTAACCTAACCTAACAAAAAATGGGGCAAAAAAATTCAGACAATCCAATAATACAACAAAAATGTAAAGACATCGTCGAATCGTCGAACAGTATAGATAGGGTAGCGTCTGCGTGGTTGAATTTCAGAACCCAATTTCGAGTGCATGTCTGCCGGCGCGCCCTACACGCCGCCCCACATAAACATCTATGAAAATACTTTTCCCTCAGGGCCTATGTCATCTTTGGGGATGTTATATGGAGGATTTTTTTTAAGGAAAAGAAGGAGAGGAGAATTCTGGTAAGAAAAAGGGTTTAAGGGGTGGATCCGGGGTTCAGTGTCCGCCTCCAAGACCTGGACAAACCTTACCCCACTAACCCTGGCACCCCTGCTAAATCACCAAACGTAGCGAACCACTTGCGGTGGCCTATGGCAGAGGTGTTGGTTATCCAATAAAGGTTCCCGGGGCGGCGGTACCCATTCCCGCCTCCCAAATTACTCCCATTGATGTTATAAACTAACTACTAACTAACCATCACGCCGTTCCCCCGCAAGGATAGGCAGAGTGGACGGACCGCCAAACATCTCGGTCTTGGCACACAATATTTGCTTCACTCACATTCATACATCGTCTCATACACACTCTTCTACTGTTCTGACTTTTGACATGGCCCGACTCAAGTCCTTCACTACACATTCCTTCCCAGAACTCTCCTTTCCTTCCTTAAAAAAAACCCCCATACAGCTTCCCCAAAGATGATATAGGCCCTGAGGGGAAATATTTTCCTCAGGGCCTCCTGTGTGGAGCTCTTGTAAAAAAAATTGTGAGTGAGGTGAGGAGTGTGTGCCAAGACCGAGTTGTTTGTTTGTCCTCTCTGCCTACCCCTGAGGGAAACGGCGTGACAATTAGTTAGTATATGTATAACATCAATGCGAGTAACCTTCAAATGTTATTAACAGAGTTATTCCCATAAATATAAATATTTATTATGGTTTTAGGTTAAGTTATTTACAGTTAATTGCGGTGAATTATATCAGTAAATATTACGCTATAAAAGTGTGATGTTGTTATTAGAACCTTGTTCTTATTATAGCCGGAGCAGATAACGCCTAGCAAATGTGTTTAGTAAATATTTTCATTAAATCTGTCCGATTAGTTAATGTCTAATATTATATATAAAACTTATGTAATGATTACGTTTTATCGAAAAGGTCACTGCTCTTTGTTTTTAAAATAGGAGCCATAATGATGTGCTTGTTTTACCTGCATTTCAATGGAAGATGCTCCGAGGAACTAGCGTCATTGATCTCTTTGTCACCGCGCGCCCTACATTTATATACAATTGAAATTTGTCACGAGAATTTGTCATTTGTCATGAGAACGGGTCGTTTCTAGGTCTCTTTCTTGGCTACGGAATGATTTGTCGGCCTCTGTGTTTCCTCCCTCTTACGTTGGTCAGATTCAAAATTTAATCAACCACACAGCATTCCCATCCCTTATTTCTTTGACAGTATTCCAGTGCCTTTGTTGTACTTCAGCAGGGTTATCGTCGTGTGTTTGACCCACACTCCTGTCTCATGACTCCTGTTTCATGTCTCCTATCTCTGCCTCCTGCCTCCTGCCTCCTGCCTCCTGCCTCCTGCCTCCTGTCTCCTGTCTCCTGTCTCATGTCTCCTGTCCCCTGTCTCCTGATTCATGTCTCCTGTCTCCTGTCTCCTGTCTCCTGTCTCCTGTCTCCTGTCTCCTGTCTCCTGTCTCCTGTTTCCTGTCTCATGTCTCCTATCCCCTGTCTCCTGATTCATGTCTTCTGTCTCATGTATCTTGTATCATGTATCCTGTCTCATGTATCCAGTCTCATGTATCCTGTCTCATGTATCCTGTCTCATGTATCCTGTCTCATGTATCCTGTCTTCTATCTCATGACTCCTGTCTCATGTCTCACGTATCCTGTGTCCTGTCTCATGACTCCTGTTTCATGTCTCCTGTCTCCTGTCTCCTGTCTCCTGTCTCCTGTCTCCTGTCTCCTGTCTCCTGTCTCCTGTCTCCTGTCTCCTGTCTCATGTCTCCTATCCCCTGTCTCCTGTCTCCTGATTCATGTCTTCTGTCTCATGTATCTTGTCTCATGTATCCTGTCTCATGTATCCAGTCTCATGTATCCTGTCTCATGTATCCTGTCTTCTATCTCATGACTCCTGTTTCATGTCTCCTGTCTCACGTATCCTGTGTCCTGTCTCATGTATCCTGTCTCATGTATCCAGTCTCATGTATCCTGTCTCATGTATCCTGTCTTCTATCTCATGACTCCTGTTTCATGTCTCCTGTCTCACGTATCCTGTGTCCTGTCTCACGACTCCTGTTTCATGTGTCCTGTCTCATGTTTCCTGTCTCCTATCTCATGACTCCTGTCTCATGTATCCTCTCTCCTGTTTCATGTATTCTGTCTCATGTCTACTGTTTCTTATCTCGTGATTCCTGTTTCATGTCTCCTGTCACTTATCTGCTATCACAATACTCCTGTTTTACGTCTGCTGTCTCATGTTTATTCCGATCATTGTGCATTTAATAGTCAGTATAATATAAACCAGTTAAGTTCCATTTATAATATTTTTTATTGTAGTTACTGATTCAAGTATGTATAAGCAAGTAATATTTAAAAGAAAATAATAAACAAAACAGAAAAAAATAGAATTGTTTTAAATACATTGTAAGGTTAATTTGATTTTAAACGTTTTAAGGATTTCATGTGTCTCCTGTCTCACGATTCCCGTCCCCCGTCGGATGGCTCCTTTATCCTGCCTCATATCTCTTGTCTACTGTTTCCCGTATGCCATCTCCTGAATCCTTTCTCATTGAACCATCTATGAGTATGTTGGATTGGTTCACATCCCTGATGTGTTTTAATGTGTCATAATCTTGGCTTACGGAATAATTAGGACTTACGTAACCACGCACAGAATTAAATTAAAAGTATAACAATATTACGCAACGAATTAAGCGTGGTTAAAAGTGGGCAAGTTTATCAAAATATCGTCACGCTATCAAGCCATCAACGTCCACTGAATAGAAGACCTCTAGACTGTGACCTACAGATTTGAAAGACAACTGATTCCACAGTTAATAATGTAAAACCTTTCGTTTACTAGGCTCCAGAAAGGCCAATGAAATTACCCAACTACTGGCGAAGAAAGATTGTCGATATTTCAAAATATTAAGATGAATTTATACGTGAAATCCTATTTAGGTACTATTTAGATTCATCTTTACGACGAAACAGTTTACATTATGAACATCAAAAAATATGCTACGGATAAATTGAAGCTTTTACTAGCTTTTCTATGTATTGGAATTACAATAAAATTATTATTTACGTAACAAAAAATATAAGCGTAAACCACAAAAAAAATGTTTTTTCACGTCTTAACTATGAATTAATATAAGAAACAATTTTAAAAATTTACCCCTTTATGGCTAAGACTATTTTTGAAGTTTTGTATGTTCTAACTTTTTTTCGTTCTTATAAAAATATGCACAAAATAAATAAAAATAACTTTTTCGCTTACTTTCCTCGTGCAAACATGCGATTTCAAATTTTGTAGGCATGAGAATCGAAATATTTCTAGCGTTTATATTCCTCTTAAATCAATTTTATCAAAAGTACGGAATAATTGAGCCCTTGCCCGGAATTAATGCAGTGTAAAACAAAATTATCAATGTTATTGATAGAATAATGCTGTATCCAACAAAACTATCAATGTTATTCATAGAATAATACCGTATACAACAAAACTATCTATGTTATTGCTAGAATAATGATGTATCCAACGAACCATCAATGTTATTGCTAGAATAATCCTGGACATATTATTATTTATTTCATTTTTGAGTTGGGAATTACGGTGATGAAAAAAGTTTTAAGTCTGTACATTATATAATGTTGATCATCAAATTCACGGAGCATGGTTTAATTCAAGGGAATAAAGGGAGAAAACCTTCATCAGTTATGGCTTCAACTAGAATGCTTCAATGCTAAGAAGCTGAAAGTAGTATTTGTGCAGAAAAATATTATTAAGCCTGCTTTTTGGTCGTTGAAATAGTTTTGTGGAATAACGTTGCAAGTTGATCTCAAGACAATATCTCTAACGTAAATGTTTTGAGTTATTCATGCCTTTATTTTCTTTTTAGGCTCAAATAAATCAATAATACGTGTAAATTTATGTTAGAAGAGCATGTTACTTTCTGTAAGGTACGAAGAATTTAAAAAAGAGTGTGTAATTTCCACCCGGTAGAAAAAAACTGAAGTAAACAAGAGTGGAGAGGCTCCGAACCACCGCACAAAGAGCAAATCGACTATCCTATCTCATCCTCTCGCAGGCTAAATCCTATAGATGTATGTGTTAGTCTCTTTTTAGTGTAGCTATTTTTCGATTCATCAAGTTTCAAATCACAACGGTGCTAAAGAAGTTTTCACTTCGTAAATCAGAGTGTGCAATTCACACGCGGTAGAAGAAAACGTATTTCAGAAAACTAAAGTAGGCAAGGGGAGGCTACAAAGCAGCGCACAAAGAGGAGACCGACTATACTGTCTCATCCTCTCGCAGGCTAAATCCTATAGATGTATGTGTTAGTCTCTTTTTAGTGTAGCTATTTTTCGATTCATCGAGTTTGAAATCACAACGATGCTAAAGAAGTTTTAACTTAAAAAATCAGAGGGTACAATTATTCACACGCGGTAGGAGTGAAACCTTCAGGAAACTAAAGTAGACAAGAGTTAAGACGCTACGAAACACCGCACAACGAGGAGACCGATTATGCTATCTTTTTCCCTCGCAAGCTTAATCATATAGATATATCTGTTAGTCTCTTCTGAGTGTTAATATTTTTCTTTCATCGAGTTTGAAATCAAAACGGTGCTATAGAAGTTTTCACTTCAAAAAACATTTTGTGGAATAACGTTGCGTGTCAAATTTTTATATACAACATTTTTCCACGGATTCAGCAAATATTTTTGTAATAAATTCTAATTTATATTCCTTTTTTCACGATTTTTCATTTGAATCTCCTAAGAATTGTACGTTTATAGTATTTTGAATATAAAATGCTATGGAACACAACTGGTTTCGTCTTTTCAATTTTTCTCGGAACTAGAATATTGTTGGATACAACCTTTTTCCTGGCAAGGGCTGATTTATTGGAGCCACTTCGGACACACTGAAACGCCCAGAACACACTACTGTCATTTTATCTGTTCGGTGTCAACATTACTGTCATTATCTGTGAGAAATATTTACAATGATGGTGGCGACACTTCTCAATGAGTTAATGGCAGAGTTTATATTTCAGAGACACGCGACGCGAAACGCCGACACGAAATTCATCTCAAATTCCAGCGAAATTATGACAGCGTGCGATATATTTTTTTCGCAAAATTTGACATAGTTGCAATGATGCGAAATCAAATTGAGGCTATTAAATTATTAGAAAAGGTATGAATACCGCAGAAGATTCTCAACGGTTGCCCGACAGTTGATCCCTGACAATTGATCCCTCGAAATTTTATCCTCTGACAGTTGAGCTCAGATAATTGATCTCTCGATAGTTGATCCTATGACAGTTGATCCACTGACAGTTGATTCCCCGACAGTTAATCCCGATAGTTGATCCTTCTACGGTTGATACACTGACATTTGATCCCCCGACAGTTGACCCCCCCGACAGTTGATCCCCCGAAAGTTCATCCCCCGAAAGCTGATCCCCAACTATTGATCCCAGATAGTTATTCCCTGACAGATGATCCCTTGATAGTTTTCCCCCGACAGTTGATCCCCCGAAAGTTGATCTCCAACTGTTGATCGCCGACAATTGATCCCCTGACAGTTGACCCTGGACAGTTGGCCATTCGAAATAATTGTTATTATAACAATAAAATTACCTGCATTTACCCTTTTTTCAATATCTCTATCAGCCTTCCCATCTCTCGTAAACATATCACACAGACACAAAAACTCAACCACCTGCTGCTCCAAGTATTCATCATTCACAACTATATTGCACACTTTTTTCGTACACTCTCTTTCAAATACCATCACTTTAGACTTACTTAAATTCATCATTAACTCATTCTTCACACATACTTCGTTCATCCGAGATAAAACCACAATAATTATTGGGGTATGTTGTGAAACTGAAAGCGTTGTGATAGGAATAGATGGGGAAGAGGAAGGTTGGGTCTGTAGGAATAATATAAAAATATAATTGTTTCATATTACGTACAATAATCACACGCATTAATTGCTTACATACTTTGCACACACACACACACACACACATTATTTTCAATTGTTGACAAATAGGGTAGAATGTTTTTGCAATATGTTAGTTATTGTTATTATGGTATTGTGTAAATAATTATAAACAAGGTTACAGTTAGTTGCAGAGTAAGTTTTCAATTGATAATTTTTTTTCATCATTTAATTCGAATAAAGAAATACAATCCTATAGAAACACAATTAACCTTACAAATATTTGAAATTTGTAATTTTATTTGTTACTACCTTTTACCCGCGGCTCCGCTCGCATGGTATTAGGGGGAAATTACTGTAGCGCTTGCATTTATCACTTATGTGTTGCATTGCAGTTCAAAGAATTAAATTGATTCTCCCTGCATGTCCTTTCCTGTGCGTCCCTGTTCCCTTCCACCTTCCCCGCCTTCCCCCTCCCTCGTCTCTTCCATCTCCGCGAATCTCACCTTCCCCCTGCCTTGCCTCCCTGCCGCTAAAATGTATGAAATACACACATTATCATTTATACAAATTTCATAACGCCAGAGCTAACCATTATATACAGCCCATGTTACTCGCTGATAATGTGGCTTTCTATTGGTGAAAGAATTTTTAAAATTGGTTTAGTGGTTTAGGCGTGAGAGCGTAACAAACAAACACACTCGCTTTCGCATTTATAATATTAAAGAATAGATTTGTTTTCTATAAAACGCTTGAAGCCCGGGCAGTGCCGGGGACTTCAGATATTAGTTATTTATAATTTATGGGGAGCGCTTATGGGTACCGCCGCCCCGGAAACCATATAATGGATAACTAACACCTCTGCCATAGGTCACTCCAAGTGTTTCGCTACGTTTGGTGGCTTAGCAGAGGTGCCCGGGTTCATGGGTTGTGGATCATCTTCGCAGCGAATGCCTATTTTTTATATGAATACCGCACAAGAGTCCCAACTGCTCCCGTCTGGAATTAGTGAGACTATGGCAATCCCCAATCGGGGTATGTTGTAAGGCTGGAGGAAGTGGGGAGGGGAAGGAGATGAGGAAGAGGAAGGTGGAGTAGACCTGGCCAAAGCCATTTCAAGCAAAGTTTCAATTCTGAATGGTGGTCTTACACCAGGGCGATACTGAGAGTACCTTCCACTCTACTACTTCCAACTACTCCCCCCCCCAAGTACCCCCAACTGCATGGCAGGCGGGATCGGGATAGACTGATTGAGGAAGACTTTTACCCTTCCAACAGGATTCTCATGAAACATCGTCTTTCACCGCAGAGGGAGGGATGGATTGGTACATCCACCACTCCTGGACACATTGACCCCCAGATTCCTACCCATCCCTCATACCTTTTTTCTTCCCAGAACTTCCTTCCCTGAAAAGACCCTCCACACAGCATCCCCAAAGATAAAATTTTCCTCAGGGCCTCTTGTTCGTTGCTAAGTCATGTAAAAAAAGTCTATGTGATAAGTTATATATTAAATAAATTTTGTTGTAGGCGTCCTTGAGGTGATTTTCCCACGGAAACTAGTCTATAAAAATAATTTAATCAATTTAATAATTCTTAACCAACTTAATAAAATTCAATCCAATTGATCAAACAAAAGAATCAAATATCAAATAAATCTCTCACATTGAAAAAAAAGCAATTTGGACTACTTGTCAACAATTTACTGTCAGCTGGAGATATTGACCATTACGATTGGCAAAAAAGCAACCGGTTTCGCATACAACTAACTTTTTCTAAGATCAACCGCTTTTTTAGTGATCGATTTTAATCTAATTGTAGTGACACCGACAGACGATAAAAACATTACTTGTCAAACCAAATAGTAGAATTAACTAAACTTGACATTATTGTGTTTGTATTAAATTTCTTCGCAAGGGCGTAACGCACGCTTGTGCGGCCCACGGACAAGATTTTTATTTGTGATGGTTTGTTGATAAAATGATGTTTTATGATATTCGTGGCCGAGAGGTTAAGATTGTCGACTTTGGATCAAAAGGTAGTGTGTCTAAGTCCGACGCGTAAATATGTAATTAAAAACCATTTTAACATTGAAGACCATATTAACGACTCTAAAACGAAATTTTTAAAACTAGAATTGAACCCAGGATGGCGGTACACAACCCTAATAATTTTTGTTTGCTCAAAACTCACATTTTAATCATTTCCGGCGAATTCGTAACTATAATAACTTTTTTATTCCGACAGACCCCTGGGGATGTAAGTTCTTATTTAAAATTTAAAAAAACAATACCTCACCATTAATATATTTACGTACAACTATTTTAAACTCTTTAATCAGTTTTTCAACGATAAAGTTAGCGGTAAGCACCAGATTTTATTTTTCTAGACTATGAATTAATAACTTCGGGAGATTTTCATTTAAAAACATCTTTGTAACACGTTCTTCAGAATTAATTAAAATGAACTCGGCGGAAAGGTCGAATCTCTAGGCCTGCTACGGCGAATTCGACCGTACGTTCGTCTAATACGCCGTGCCGCGGGCGTATATTTGTTTACACGCTTTCTTCACTTACGTCGTTAAGATTCACACATTATTTGTCTTCTTCTTCTTTCCTTTGATAAGGCAAATTCGACAGTAGGTCCGTCCGATACACAGGTCGCGAGTCGCAATTTGTATACACGGCTTCTTTACTTACGTCGTTAAGATTCTGAATATATTTTAGGGTATATTGTCGTCTTGAGACGCGGTATACCCGCTCAAAAAGAAAAAAAGATGGAGAGATATGTAAATACGACTGTTAGAGAAAGCGCTCTAATATTAAATTAAAAATTGTGAACATGTTTAATAAAACACGACTCGCTTAAAATAGAGCAAAAATCTTATGGGGATTGTCTAATTTAGCATTTACAGAAACACTGAAGTTTTTCATGCATATAACATAACTCGTAAAATAACTGAAATAAACGTTTAATAATAATTTTCCGAGCACACTTTGCGATTTTTTTCTATAGAGGGAATTTCGTATAATTGCCGTTTCGACGTAGGGAATGTATAGATATCATCTTCTAAAATCACATATATTTTTTTAAGAGCTGTAAAAATTAAATTATTTGAGTTAAATATGTAGTGAATCGGTAGAATTTCTCGCTACGCCTATGCTCTTTAAAAACGTTTTACATCTCTCTGATATGTTGGGTTAGCAGGTTTCTTATTGTTCAACAGATAAATTTAATGATTGGAAGATCTAGTTGTAATGGGATACTTTTTTTGTTAACTTAAAGGCGGAACTCCTGCGCCACAATACACATGAATACTAGCTTGAACCACACTATAAACGTTCTTTGTTTTCCGTCTCCTGCGTTTTTCGAAACATGGCTTGAAAGATTGGTGTGAACAGGTGTGAAGTTCGCGCGGTCCGACAATTTCTGCTTCCCGCTTCACCCACTTCAAAAATAATATTAATATTAATGTTGTTAATATTCGTTATTATACTATAATTTTATTATCAAATATATTTATTATATTGTATTTAGGTATCATAATATTTTAAAGTAGTGATTATTAAGCTCAATCATTGCGCATAACCTCAAAAACTTGTTCGGTTTGATTCTCCATACATGACCGCATCGCGCGGCTCTTGTAAAAATATGAACACATTTCCCCCCGCCAGCCTTCCCCCTTCGCCCGGGAGATGAATGTTTTCCGTCGGCTGTGGTAAAGCTTGAACACAGGGTTTTTGAACACGAAGTGTTCAAATTTTCAATGTTTTGGGTGCTGTTCAAGCTAATGTTTATGTGTATTGTGGCGTAGGATACGGGCCTTAACAAGCGCTCTCGTGTACATTGAACATGGGAATTATAATATATTTGATTAATTTGTGGTATTTCACAATTAATTAATTAAAAACAATATATAGTATATCTTCGGCACGTTCCAAATTGGAAAATACTTCCAGTATCGCCGTGATGTAGGACCGCCATTTAGAATTGAAACGTTGCTTAAATTTTAGCCGTGTTTGGTGACCAGATCCGAATAGTCAGGTACTTCCCCACCTTCCTCTTCCCCATCTCTTTCCACTCCCCACCACCTTCAGCCTCACATAGTCTCACTGGCTCCAGACGGGAGCAGTCGGAGACTCTTGTGCGGTACTAATACAAAAAAAAATATAACAATTCGTTCAAAAGGGATTCGTGTAAAACGCATGCATACCAAACATGGCTAGAGCTATTTCAAGCAGCGTTTTGAATTGTAGTCTTACACCAGGGTAATACTGATAATATCTTCCACTCTGGAACGTGTAACAAAACGTTAGGTACTTAAACGTTTGGTACACCATGGCACGCATTGTCTGGGTTCAAATTTAATATTGTCATTGGCGGAGAGCAAAACAAAATTGGCAACCGATGGCGTTACGAAACAGAAGGATATATCAAGATGATGTATGAATGTGAATGAAACCACGTAACGGCAAGCCAGTACGTTTTTAGACTGATTGAGTTCCAGATTACATAATTTATTAACTTGATTTTTAAAGTGCATACATTTTTTTCGGCGTGGGATTTGTGATGTTGGCTTTTTAAAAATCAAGGACATTTTTTAATAAATGCACTTACACCAGGAAATCAATACATAAAGGTTAAAAATTGTCCTTCCTTGGTTTAAAACAAGTATTCAAATTTATTATTTTGACTAATTAGTATTATTGTATAATTTATATTTCTGTATCTCTATATGCAACCAAACACCATGTATAATTCATTTTTCATGCGACAAGTGTTCTGCAGACATTAAAAAATAATTGCTCCGGTATTCAAATCGCCATTAGCATACCGGTTTTTCTAATTAACGAATTATACATACATAATTTAAAACGCCTTGAACAAGTTCATTTTGATGTTGTCCTTGTTAAAAACACTGACTTCGTTAGTATTTATTGGTTATGTCACATGTTAAGTGCCCTCCAAAGTAACTGCTACATTCTAGTTAACCCCTCAGGCTAATTTTTTCGCTTTTCGGAACAACTCATATAGATCCCGTAGAAATCTTTGTGTCTCCCTAATGCTACGGATACACATGATCATTAGTAGCTTGCTCTCTTGCTACTAACGAGCAAATGATATGTAGTGGCGTGTATCACCCCCAAATGAGCGAGCTCACAAATTAACAGGCTGTTCAAAATATCCCCGACAAAATATCCTCCGACAAAATATCCTTCGACAAAATATTGTCTGACAAAATATCCTTCAACAAAATATCCTTCGACAAAACATCCTCTGACAAAATATCCTCCGAAAAAATATCCTTCGACAAAATATCCTCTCACAAAATATCCTCTGCAAAATATCCTCCGACAAAATATCCTCCGACAAAATATTCTTCGACAAAATATCCTCTGACAAAATATCCTCCAACAAAATATCCTTCGACTAAATATCCTCCGACAAAATATCCTTCGACAAAATATCCTCTCACAAAATATCCTCTCACAAAATATCCTCTGCAAAATATCCTCCGACAAAATATCCTCCGACAAAATATTCTTCGACAAAATAGCCTCCGAAAAAAAATCGCCGATTCAATATCCTTCGACAAAATATACCCGACAAAATATCCCCGACAAAATATCATCGGAATAAAATATCCTTCGACAAAATATCCTCTGAAAAAATATCCTCTGAAAAAATATCCTACGGGCAAAACATTCCTTAACAAAATATCTACCAAAACTTAGGGTGGGTTTTTTCATTTACCCTGTACTTTAACTGTGCAGTTTACAGTTACTTTCGCAGTGCATTTGACATTTACGGCAAAATGGGTTTTTTCACGACGTCAACTGCGAAAGTAAAGGTAAAAAGGGGTGACAGCACAATAAACAGTCTAATTCCCAAACTTTCGTATTGGGAACTGTTCATAAATTTTTTTCATATGGCAACGCGCACAATAAATGTCAAACATTCTGTGAATTCTCTGCGCATTGCGTTGTTTACGATTGCATCGGCTTTCGTAAATTATGTGGTTAAATTGGGCATTGATATGAAATTCTTGTTGAGTGATGCTATGGCCTTTGACACATTAAACATTATTTTACACACTGTACTTTTATGTGTATTTGCAACATATCCGAGTACTCATTGCATCGACCCAGTCGCAAAAACCCCAAAGCCAAAACAACTGCTCAGATGGTTTGACAGCGTTATTCCTAGCAGAGAGAAGCAAACTATAGAAGCTTCATTTTATTTACGTCATGTCATTTGAATAAATATTTGTAATTACACTTTATCAACCATTCCTTACTGTCACTGGGAGTACATATCATATCTGCAATTAAAGTGGTCAAAAGTCAGCAGTTTCTTTATTTGCGAAATCGGCATACGAAATCCAGGTCTTCCAAAAGATAGAAATTCCTGCGTATATTATGTCGCTTTACACGTCGTGTCATATAATTAATCATAGGTTCATCGTCAGAAGTTGAAGAACTGTCACTTGTCGCGAACATAATGATAATAATATAATAGCAAATACCAAGAAAACAGCAAGAATATTTCTGAACTGTCACTAAAGTGACATTTAGACAACGGCCGCCATCTTGATTACCTTTACTTTAGCCTTTACAGCTCCGAATGTGGGCTGTAAGATTGTAGGTAAAAGTAAACGGTAAATGTCAAATGAAAAAACTCATTTCTATGACTTTTACCGTATACTTTTACAATTAGCATTGCAATTAGCATTCTCGGTAAATGAAAAAACCCACCCTTAATCTAACATAACCTAACAAAAAAAGTTGACAATAAATAATACAGACTTGTAAAGACAATTAGGCTAGATTAGGTAAGGTTAGGTTTTAGTAGATTTTTTGTTGGGGAATGTTTTGCCGTGGGATATTTTGTCGCGGGATGAAAAGTCGTGAAACCGTTGATTTGTGAGCATGCTCATTGCGCATCTCATAAATGAGAATGCTCATCAATGAGCATTTGTGCCAGGGTGACCGGACAACTCAGAATGAAATCAACTCAGAACCTCCGCAAAAAGTATAAAAGTGATGATTAAAAAATTGGTTAAATAGGTTACGTTAGGTTAGGGTTACGTGGAACGTTCGCGCGGCCGTTTCGGCCCATTTCATAGAAATCTTAATTTTGGATTTTAGATCAAAATACCCAACCAAACTGAAAAATTATTTTTGTAATCAAAAAGTGTATCAAATATCTAGTACGGATGTGAGCTACTTTATTTATTTTTGCTTTAAATTATAAAATACAGGCCATTAAAGATTTTAATGTTTCAATGATTTTGGTCGTAACTTGGGCAGTTATTTGTACTACTTACAAATACATTTTTTAATGGTAGAACTGTAGTTAGTGGAGGTCCCAAAACGCTTCCTTGTGGAACTCCAAAATTCCACCAAATTTACTCCCAATGTGATATTTGTATGCAGATTAACCATCTTTCTGCTTGTACCACGAGTGCAGTATTCACATTTAAAAAAAACTGAACGCATATGTGTACCTGTGTGTCTTATTGGTGTAGTGAAGGGTTGTGAGTGTGCATTGATTAAGTTACCAATAATGATTTTCTTAAATTATGGTTTAAATTATAATTTTGTTGAAGTAAAAGCAATGCTTCTAAACCAGTTTTAACTGTTATCTGAATTGTCCACAATTAAGCGACCTACCAGTTTCATATTACTCCAGTGTCAATGGAAAACGTCAATAATAATTTAATATGTTTGCAAACCATCCACTGAAGCGGTACACGGATAGAAATGTTTTGACGGTGTATCCGAATTGTTTCCTTGACAACCCAACGAAGTGACATTTCAATGCGTATGTTTTATACCTACAAAAGATATTAAAATTCCCCACAAGTTCCTTTGCATGCAAAGTATGCTCCGAAAATTATTAAAAACACATTTTGTTCTGTTATTTAAACCGCCGCTATCCGAATTTCAACCGATTTCTTACATATCTCCCTTAAACATTGAAGTTTTTAAGCTCTTAAAAAAATATTTGAAACGCAAATTATATGAAATTCCCTCGATAAAAAAAAATCGCAAAGTATGCTCCGAAAATTATTTGAAACAAGTCTATTTCTATTATTGAAGAAGAAGATAACACTTATAATCTAAATGAAAATATGAAAGAGAACAAGACACAGAAAAATAGAAAAAGTCAATGGTCGCAACTGGGACTCGAACCAGACCTCTCGTCTAACCGGGACGTGCGCGTTATCCAATTTCGCTATTGCCACCTTCTGTCAAACCGTCATATTTATATTATTTTACAAGTTATATTTGTGAAAAAATTCACAATGTTTCTTTAAATGATACTTCAACGAGATTTTTGCTCTATTTTAAACGAGTCGTGTTTTATTAAGCATTTTCGCAATTTTCGCTTCATTTTTATCACGTAAATATTAGCCCGCTCTGTCCAACATTCGTAATTACATATCTCTCCATCTTTTTCTTTTTGGGCCGGGAAGCGCCGCTAAAATGTTACAGATATGAAAAAAAATCACAGTATATCTCTAAATGATACTTTCAACATCTGTCGAGATATTTTTGCTGTAGACGTGTTTTATTAAATATATTAACAATTTTTGTTATCGTTTTTCAACATTAGCGCGCTCCCTCCTACATTCATTTTTACATCTCTCCCTTTCAAACTATCTTCTGCTTCTTTTTGAACGCTTACTTCGGAGCCAAGTTCAACGGTTCCATGCCAACTCAGAATCATTTCAACTCAACACCTCTTCGAAAATTGTGACTACAATTTGCTTTGTGTTATCTACATTCTGTAATGTCACACTTTTGCCCGTTCAAATGTTTCTATAAACCGATTCGCGCAGATTCCTTATTAAATCAAAACCAGTTTTGTGTTCGGAATGCAAAAGAAAAATCGTTCGGCGGCTCCATCTCCTAAGGCTGGTTGAGTAGAGGTGAAATTGCAATTGATGTCTGTAGAGCCGAAGAGCCGCAGACGCATATGCAAAGAGCCGCAAATTCCGACCCGTGACCTAACCTAACGTAACCTATTAAACCATTTTTAATAATTTTTTTCATCACTTTTTATGACTATTCAAAGGAGTTGATTTCATTCTAAGTTGCCTGGTCACCAAGTTCAACAGCTCAGCTGTGGAACGATTTGCCGGCCTCTGTTATTGTATGGGCAGATGAATATCGGTCCGGTTGCTTGCCGATTGCGCGCCGGCGCGCGCCAAATTAAACTTTAAAAAATATTTTTTGAAATGCGATTTTAAACCTTAATTATAAAGAAAATGTGTGACGGATAAGGTCAGAATCGCTTGGAGCATTCTTGTTCTTAAGGTATAGAATGTTTTGAACACATCTATGGAACCCTAATAATTTCTATGAATTCTTAATGGATCTCTGGCAAAGTTTTTTCTGAGCATTTGAACTGTCAGTTTGATTGCATCATTCTCGTAACAAAGATCGTAAACATATGAATTCGTCGGATAAACGCAAGTAATGTTGTTATTAGGCGTAGTTTATTGTTCAACAAATGTGTTTCGGTAAATATTACATAAAATAAACCCACAAAATATTACGTCAAAGTCAAAACATCGCGAAATTTTCGAGTTTCCTCCAGAGGCACGGGACGAGTTATATACATGACACTTCTACGAGTTCTTCTTCAGTGGATAAACTGGACTGTATTATTGCGTATTGCGTTGGTTTCAGATAGAATATTATATCCTAATTTATGTTCAAGGTGAACCGACAAGTGTATCGGATATTGACGCCCATCGGAAATATTGGAATTGATATAATTATGTAAAGTGGCCACCATCAGATTAAAAATACAATATTAATTCTATGATCATTTTTGTGTGGTTATTTTTTTTACATTAACTCCGTACAGGAGGCCCTGGGAAAATAATTCCCTTAAGCCGCCGCTATCCGAATTTCGACCGATTTCTTACATATCTCCCTAAACATTTGAAGTTTTTAAGCTCTTAAAAAAATATATGTTATTTTTGAAGATATTATCTAGATACGTTCCACGCCGAAACGCAAATTATATGAAATTACCTCGATAGAAAAAAAACGCAAAGTATGCTCCGAAAATTATTAAAAACAAGTCTATTTCTATTATTTTACAAGTTATATCTGTGAAAAAATTCACAATGTTTCTTTAAATGATACTTAAAATAGCTTCCACGAGGTTTTTGCTCTATTTTAAACGAGTCATGTTTTATTAAGCACTAGCTTTTCCCCGCGGCTTCGCTCGCATGGTATTACGGGTAATTACTGTAGCGCTTGCACTTATCAATTATCTCCCCCCCCCCACCCCACCCCCATCCCCTCCCGCATTCCATACATTCATTCCCTTACATTCAGTTTTTAAACATCTCGCCTTCCACCTAAATTTCATTAAGCTATAGCTCAAAGAAAAAAACAGATCCAATTTTGTTCATTCGTTCGGAATTTATGCGCTTACAAACATTTCGGATGTTTATTTTTAATTAAATATTTGGAAGTTTGTTAATATAATAAAAAATTACACTATTTATTATTCAGTCTTTATACCTAATCGTTACGAATTATATTTTTAATGTAGGAACTCTATCTGACATTTGTTCCAAAACAGAAGCTTGTCCAAAAAAAAACAAAACATATTCTAATATTTGAATTTCCTGGAGCAGTAGCTGACCAGGGAGCTGAGTACCTGCCAGCTTAGAGCCCACAAATATATCAACATGGTTTCCATGGAAACGATTTTTTTCTGACGTTAGCAAAAACTCGCTTTTGTTAGCGACAGAAAACGTATAACAAATATAATATATTAATATTTATAATTTCATAACGCCAGAGCTTACCATCATATACTACCTGTAGTCTGCGCATATAATTTAGCTTTATATTGGTGAAAGAATTATTAAAGTCTTTATATTGTGTTATGCGTGAAAAGGTCATAAACGAACTCGAGCAGTTTCGCATTTATAATATTAGTATGGATTTTCCCAATTTTCGCATCAATTTTGTCATTGAAAATATTGGCGCGCTCTGTCCAATATTCGTAATAATAATAATAATTTTTGGATAATTTCTATAGCGCCATTTTTGTGAGAAAATCACCTCAAGGGCGCTTTACAAATTAATTTATACATTTAACCTATTTATATTACAAGTGTCTTATTACTAAGATTGATAACTAAAGACTTACAATTACATATCTCTCCATCTTCTTCTTTTTGAGCCGGGAAGCGTCGCCTTAAGGACCAATGTCATCTTCGGGGACGTTGCGTAAGGGTCTTTTTTTGAGATTTCTCTTCCTGCGGCTCTAGCATGGTGAAATCGATAACTTTACGATATCGGATCGATACGATACGTTAGGAGTAACTTCCGATGATTTTATATCGATATCACAGTTTCACTGTTGATAGCCGAACCGATATTGGTGGGGAATAAATTAGAAATTGATATAGGCTGGCAACACTGGCGGATCTGTCCATAAATTCACATTCAGAAACGTCAAACGCCAGTCAAATACGTAAAAATATGAATAATTTGGCAATGTCGAATTGAAATAATAACCTAAATATGCATTGGCAGTCCGCATTTACTTTTTGACACTACACGGGAGTTAATTAGTTAATCATTTCTTGAGTCATATTTCAGCCACTTAAGTTTATCAAAATTCGAACGGAATAATTTGGTCGCGTTTAGTTGAATTATAAAGTCTATGGATCGCGTATATGACTTCTTTCAATACAAAAATCTTCGTTAGTTCAACACGTTCATTAAATAAGGCAGTAATGTTGATTAACGAACAACATAATTCAAATAAATGCATATATTGACAGCTAAATCTGATACTTTGGAATCCGGGCTAAAATTTGTCAATCGCCGGTTGGAATTTCTCTTACCAATTGTTGACCGTGATTGCAAATATTGCTAACTGACCATAGATGACGGATTTGGGCAATATCGTATTGATATAGGGTTATAACGATCGACCGTGCTAGGTACCCTGAGGGAGTATGTCTACTACCTGTGGTTCTACCCTAGCGACTTTCTCTTGGACATGCTCGGTATGAACCATCTGTAGGTCAGAAGGGATGTGCTCATAGTAACACATTTCTTCAGACTGATTCGTGGATGGTTCGAAAACTCGACCATCATGGATAGCATTAGTTTCTATGTTCCCGATGGTTATCTCCGTCACCGACAGCATAGACTGTTTTATCTCCCGACTTGCAGAACTGACTTGCCAATCATGCCAGTCGGGAGAGCTGTCTTGTTGTTAAATAGAACCACTTCGCATATCAACTTAACATCAACGAAGCACAATTTAGACGGCTTACTTTGTTCGTCATTCCTGGACGCATTGATCCTCAGATTCCCACCCACCCCTCGTACCTTATTCCTCTATTCCCTAAAAAATACCCTCCACACAGCATCCCCAAAGATAACATACGTTTTTCTTTTCTCAAGGTGGAATGTGGAGCTAATGTAAAAAAAAGTGTGCAAAGTAGTCAAAAGTGTGGAGGCTGCGAAGCACCGCATAAAGAAGAGAACGATTGTACTATCTCATTCTCTCGCAGGCTAATTCCTATAATTGTATGTGTTTGTCTCTTTTTAGTGTCGCTTTTTGAAATCACAACGGTGCTAAAGTTTTCACTTAAAAAATACACATTTTTGGCTTGCGTTTTATTTTTACACATATACCACACAAGAGTCCCAACTGCTCCCGTCTGGAGCCAGTTAGGCTATGGCATTCCCAATTGGGGTATGGTGTGAGGCTGAATGTAGTGGGGAGGGGAAGGATACGGGGAAGTAGAAGGTGGGAAGAACCTGGCTATTCAGATCTGGTCACCAAACACGGCTAAAGCCATTTCAAACAAGGGCGGATACTGAGAGTACCTTCCAATCTGGAACATGCCGCAAAAATATTTTATTTAAATGAATTAATTGAGGTTTGTCTAGGTCTTGGATGACCAGGACACACTGAAACCGATTCCTACCCACCCCTTAAACCCTTTTCCTTCCCAGAATACTCCACTTCCTTAAAAAAAAAAAATACCCTCCACACAGCATCCCCAAAGATGACATTAGCCCTGAGGGAAATTATTGGGGCTCATGTACAAAAAAAATGTCGCTTTTTGAAATCACAACGGTGCTAAAGAGGTTTTCACTTAAAAAAAAACACATTTTTGGCTTGTTTGCTCCAGTCTCTTGCTCCTCTTAGCAGAAAAAATCCCGGGCAACGCCGGATGCTTCAGCTTTTTATAAATAATGTTCCTGGCAAATAACTTGTTTTACTTATAATTACTGACAAGTTATAATGTGCAATTATGTTTCTCTTTACACTGTGATTACGTTGATCTTATAACAACTATACTGCTTTATAACAAACTAGATTAGAAATCACGAAAACTCATGAGAAAACTAAATGTCGTAAACACACACACACATTATTACAAATGTATTTGCTTATAGCTAATAGGCCATAATGGGCTGTGATCACACATCCAGCGGTATAAAAATTACAGAGAATACGTTACCTTTAAAAAATTCCACACTTTTACCCCTTTGAATGGCAGGAGACCATGTTTTTTTTTTTTTTTAAAGTTAATACCGCACAAGAGTCCCAACTGCTCCCGTCTGGAGCCAGTGAGACTATGGCATCCCCAATCGGGGTATGTTGTGATGCTGAAGGTAGTGGGGAGGGGAAGGAGATAGGGAAGAGGAAGGTGGAGAAGTACCTGGCTATTCAGATCTAGTCAACAAACACGGCTAAAGCCATTTCAAGCAACGTTTCAATTCTGGGTCGTGGTCTTACACCATTGCGATACTGAGAGTATCTTCCACTCTGGAACGTGCCGCAAATATACGATATATTTTTTTAAATGAATAAATTGTGAAATAACACAAATTAATCCCGCGTGAGGTGAGCCATTTTTAAAACTTTTTTATTTTTGCATGCAAAATTTTTATATTTCAAAAACTATATGTTTATTATCAATATAAAATTTGAAAGCTTATTTTATGACCTTTCTAAAACAGTTTTTAATTTTTCGATATGTTTAGAAATATTGCATTTTATTGTAAAGCGGATATTTTGACCGTCTAAAAAATACGCCAAAATTCTGAAGGGTTTATTCAATAGATTTAAAAAAAAATTATTTGAATATCGCACAAGAGTCCCACCTGCTCTCGTCTGTAGCCATTGAAACTATGGCATTCAGAAGTGAATTGTGAAGAGGGGAAGGTTATTCCTGGCTATTCAAATCTTGTCACCAAACACGGCTACAGCCATTTAAAGCAATTTAAATTCTGAACGGTGCTCTTATACCAGGGCGATACTGAGAGTATATTTCATGCTGGAACGTGCTGCAAAATATAACATTATTAAAAAGTTTAATATTTTTTTTACTTATTTAAAGAATGATGTGTTCATTTTGAATAACAAATTTTGAAAGTGTTTCATCGCCTTTCAAAAACAGTTCTTAGTTTATGAAAGTGTGTTTCATCACCTTTCAAAAACAGTTCTTAGTTTTTTGAAAGTGTGTTTCAACGTGCTGCAAAATATAACATTATTAAAAAGTTTAATATTTTTTTTACTTATTTAAAGAATGATGTGTTCATTTTGAATAACAAATTTTGAAAGTGTTTCATCGCCTTTCAAAAACAGTTCTTAGTTTTTGAAAGTGTGTTTCATCACCTTTCAAAAACAGTTCTTAGTTTTTGAAAGTGTGTTTCATCACCTTTCAAAAACAGTTCTTAGTTTTTTGAAAGTGTGTTTCATCACCTTTCAAAAACAGTTCTTAGTTTTTTGAAAGTGTGTTTCATCACCTTTCAAAAACAGTTCTTAGTTTTTTGAAAGTGTGTTTCATCACCTTTCAAAAACAGTTCTTAGTTTATGAAAGTGTGTTTCATCACCTTTCAAAAACAGTTCTTAGTTTTTTGAAAGTGTGTTTCATCACCTTTCAAAAACAGTTCTTAGCTTTTGAAAGTGTGTTTCATCACCTTTCAAAAACAGTTCTTAGTTTTTTGAAAGTGTTTTTCATCACCTTTCAATACAGTTCTTGGTTTTTGGTTGCTCTCAAAAATATTCCATTCATTTGGATTTTATTGCAAAGCGAAAATGAAAAAGGTGGCCTGTAGGGTTAAAAATGTGAATGATAAAAGATAAAATAACACACAGCAGGGGTGGATGGTTCGTAATTAACAATTTGTTTTAATTTTTTTAAATATATAATAATAATAATAATAAATAATAATAATAGCCTTTATTCAGACAGTAAATTACATTACATTATTTATAATAAACTTTTCACTTATCATGCATCGACTCCCTGTCTGTATGTCACTAGTTGACAAAGGCCTTCTCCAACTGTCGCAATTTCTCTCTATCATTAGCTATTCTTGTCCATGTACCACCTGCTATGGCTTTGATGTCGTCAACTCAACACTTTTTTAAATATACATTTAGTAAATTGATCTGAGGGCAAATGGAAAATATCAGTGCATGAAAAGGTATTTTTGTATGTTGTGCACGTCCTTCTCAGAAATGAATTTAGTTTTTGATCCTATTGCTGTGTCCTCCACGGCTAACTGGTATACTTGGTACTCCGGGCAGACTGATGCGAGAGTGCCAATGTGAAATCGTTTTCTTTCATAAAGACGCGCGCTTTTAGGAACTGCCAAGAAAACTTAATGCAATATTGTACCATCTCTTCTACAAGTCTCTTACCGAGCGTTTACAGAGTGGTAGATACTCTCAGTATCGCCCCGGTCACCATTCAGGATCAAGAAAAATGGAGAGGAGAGGAAGAGGAAGGCCTGATCACTAAAAATGGCGAAAGTCGTTTAACCCTCCGTGTACCAGGTGACTAAAAATCTTGTCCCATACTAGGTGGGGTATGGCATGCCCCGAAATATAAAAGTGAATTATCATATTAATTTTTTCGGTGGAATTAAACATTTGGTATTTATAAATGCACAGTAATAATTAGGTGGATACGCGCCATCTATGGTGGTTGTATTATATTGAATTTACCTATGTGACATTGAAATTCAGTGTATTCATGCATTTTGGATACGCGCCATCTATGGTGGTTGTATTATATTGAATTTACCTATGTGACATTGAAATTCAGTGTATTCATGATTTTCTTACCTCTGTGAAGCAGGCAATTACTTCCGACGTGAGTGAAAGCCAAGAGATGTCAGTCCTAGTCAAATCATAATCAAATAATTCACCCATAATTGAATTATTGTTGTATCTAAGATTTCGGCACGTATTATTCTTAATTTGCAAATCTATATTTTCATTGTTTGAATTCCTTCCTGTGATAAACACATGTTGAGATTGTGCACTTACCGCCTTGGCAAAAAAATCAATATTTTGAATGAAGACTAGTGTCGTTTTGTGCTGGACCTCGTGCGAGAGCTGCATTCTCTGAGTGAGTATTGTTTTGTTTTCACTTAGGATTTTGGAATTGCTGTGTTAACTGTTTTGTGTCACATAGGGAAGAGTTCAACTTTCCTTAATTTACATAGGGTAGTATTCCCTTGTGTCTGGGGCTATTTACACGCCCTTACATTAGGTTTAAGCAAAACTCTGGAGTAGAAGTATTTATTAAAACATTTTTATTATAAATTAACCAAAAAATACAAGTTCTGTAATATTTGTAACTTAACAATCGTTTTCTTATGCACTAATTTTAAATGGGGCTTTTAATTATCACTTTCGTTTTAATTTAACAAACTACTGTATATTTTCTAATAATTTAACATAAATTAAACTTAAGAAATACACATTTTAATTGAGATCATCGGTGTTCAATTTACCAAGATTTTCATAACATTGGACCTTTTTACTGGAGTTTCTGTTAAATTTTCAGGCGAATCATCGAAATATTTAGCGATTCTATTGCGTAATAATAATAATAACTTAGTATTTATATAGCGCAGTTTTGTGTAATTTCACTTCAAGTGCGCTTAGCTATAATAAACTTAAAAGTAATCCTATTATAGTGTTCCTTACGAGTCCTTACAAAATTTATCAAAAACTATGAAACAAAGATTATACAGTTTATACAAACAACGGCGTTGTTTTGGCACAGGACAATAGATAATGCTAAACCATAACGGTGCCCTTAAACAAGAATCATTAAGAGTTAAATATAACATAGAACAGGAGGCAGTTTCGTTTAGAAATAAGAAAAAATCGGAGTGCACATTAAACATAAAAATACAGTAAAGAGGCAACCGAAACCAAACAATTACCGGAAACCTGAAGAACATGGCTTATTAGATTATATTGAAAAGGAGTTATGATTCATGAAAAGTACGATTTTTTAAATAAATTTGTTTTTAAAGCCCGTTTAAATTCAGCCAAGTTCTGGATATTAGTAAGGGCTGAGGGAAGTTTATTCCAAATGAGCGGGCCAGTTACACGAAAAGATCGATCATAGTAAACGGCTCGATTTGACCTAGAAAGTTCGATTAAGCGATTAGTAATATCTAGATCTGCTGACCTTAGAGTAAGCTGTCTATCGCTTAAGTTTTGTCGGACACATAGTTCCGATATATAGGCTGGCGCCATTCCTTGCAATGCTTTGAAGGTCATTAAGCAGATCTTGAACTCTATTCTTCCCTTAGAAGCTTTATCAACGCGTCATACGAGGTGGGGCGTGTGATACCCATACGCACTTTAGAGGCGTGTAACTCACTTTCCGGTCGCCGCCGGACTGATTTAGCACCTTTGATCGGAGCGACAACGTCGCAATTCCAGCTACTGAGAATTCGAACTTCGGCACTATCGCAGGGTATGTCACACCCCACCTGGTACACGGAGGGTTAGTTCTATATAGCCAATGAATTTTGTCGATTATCACATATTCGTATTTTTATAAAAAAAATCAAATAGAATCGTAAATTTCTACTTAATTACTTACAAATAAGGAAAAATTTGCCAAAATTGGCAGCAAAGCTATCCGCGGTATTTAAAATAGTGCCAAATTGTGGCAAAAAGCGCTCCAGTGGTTAAAAGGTGGACCAAAGCTGTGGAAATGAACAGAGATTATATAGAAAAGTAATAAATTAATCGTCAATAGTGTCGTTTTCATCCTAATTGCATTTTGTATTTCTTGACAATTAAAGAAAAAAAAAATAGGAGGTATTACTTTTTGACTGACCCTCATAGATTAAGCGGGCCTGGAGATTCGACCTTTCCGCCGCGTTCATTTTAATTAATTCTGAAGAACGACATACAAATATTTTTATTTTTATTTTTTTTTTTTATTTTTTTGTTTTTGTTTTTACAATAATAATAACATTTATAATATTATTACCCAGGTGTATATAAGAATTAATTTTATGGTTCTACTACTCCATAAATTGAGCTCTAGGAGCTCGTGTTTATGGGAGGAGTATTTACATGCATAAAAAAAAACATAATGTTCTGAAAAGTGTGAATACAATGATCAAAGACTTAAATGTCTTGAATGAAATAAATATACAAATACTTTTTGACATAGATATAAAAAAAAAAACAATAACAATAATACTTTTTTTTATTAGATGTTAATTAGTTAAGGGTACAATATATCATTATCCAATTTCAGGGACTTAATTTGATTTTTAAATTGTTCATATTTCATTGTTTCTGTTACATTTATTTTGTTTTTGGATAATAATATATTGTACCATCTCACACCTAAATATAAATAGTGGTGTTGAGCCGTGGTCGTTCTAAGCATAGGAATGGCTATTAAGCCATTAGTTTTGAATCTATTGCTTATGCTATCTGAGGGATGAATTTTTTGGATGAAATATTCTTTGTAGATTTGATATAATGCGTTTCTCTTATACAATTCTGTGATAGTTGGCACATTAAATTCCCGAAATATCTCTAAAGTAGGGAAGTCGTATGGTTTCCTAAGGATGATTTTAATAATTATTCTTTGTATTATAATCATGGGCTGTAAGGAAATCTTAAAGGCCCCTCCCCAACCAATAATGCCGTACGTTAAGATGTTTATTTATGAATCCCTCTCGAAGTTATTAATTTATCGTCTAGAAAAATAAAATCTGGTTCTTACCGCTAACTTTATAGTTGAAAAACTGGTTATAAAGTTTTAAAATAGTTGTACGTAAAATATATTAATGGTAAGGAATTGTTTTTATTAATTTTAAATATAAAGAACTTACGTCCCCAGGGGTCTGTTGGAGTAAAAAAAGTTATTATATTATTTTTTATTTTATTTTTTTTATTAGTATCTATAGCAAAATTTGTACATAATGTATTTATAAATTGCATTATATTAAGGTATTATAAAGTTTTTTTTTTCACAGTCCTCCTCACTAGGGTTCCGTGTTCTGAGGCGGCCTGTAGTTTTTCCACATTTGTATTTAGTATCCAGTTGTCTTTACATGGTCTTCAGTATGTTTGATAGTTCATTTTCACTTTGTTCTCTCAACCATATTTTTACTTTTGTTTTAAATTTATTTATTTCTGTTTTTTTTTTGTTTGAGTTGGCAGAGCGTTGTATAGTTTTGTCGCATTGAATTTCATATTTCTTTGTCCAAAAGATGTTTTCAAACTGGCTGTAGCTAGAATATTTTGGTTTATTGCCCTGGTTGTGTATCTATGTTGGACAGTGGAGTATTCTGATATGTTTTTTTTTAAATTTTAAATAAAATATTTTTTGCATAAAGTTTTTGTATGTTGTAGACTTGAATGCTTTGAAACAATTCTTCTGTCGGAGTTCTAACCGGTAATTTCAAAAATTGTCTTTAGTACTCCTTTTTGGGCTATATTGAGCCGGTCCATGTGAGTGCTCAAGGCAGATCCCCATCCAGTTATCCCGTACTCTATTTGTGATTGACATAAAGCGTAGTACACTTTCTTAATGTCGTTTATGTTGAGGATGTTACGGATGGCTCTAAAGAGGTAAATGTACCTGGTGAGTTTTTTTGTGATCACTTCAATGTGTCCGTTCCATCGGATTAAAATGTGAGTTTTGAGCAAACGAAAATTATTAGGGTTGTGTACCGCCTTAACCAGTTTCCCACTTGTACCACGAGTTTACGGACGCCGTGTATAATATTATTGAAAAATTGCTTCACCTACCCGTGTCAGAACCGTGGGAAAATGATAATGAATAGTACTTTAGTATCATATATTTAGAGTTCATTTTGTATTCTATATTTTACGCAGAAATTTCACACAACCTGTCATGTGTACATTGGAGGTTATCCACCACTTATTTCACACAACCTGTCATGTGTACATTGGAGGTTATCCACCACTTATTTCACACAACCTGTCATGTGTACATTGGAGGTTATCCACCACTTATTTCACACAACCTGTCATGTGTACATTGGAGGTTATCCACCACTTATTTCACACAACCTGTCATGTGTACATTGGAGGTTATCCACCACTTATTTCACACAACCTGTCATGTGTACATTGGAGGTTATCCACCACTTATTTCACACAACCTGTCATGTGTACATTGGAGGTTATCCACCACTTATTTCACACAACCTGTCATGTGTACACTCTTTTATTTCCTTAATCATTTTCGGAAGCCATTTAGCGCTTTTAAATTCCCACGTTAACGACTCAGCGACCCACACACGGACGGCCAAAGTCAATTATGGCGTCAAAAATAGGTAAAAATATTGCCTAACCCGTTTAATCACAGATGACAAATTTGTCCCAGCTCACACTAGTCTCATAGAAATAGTTGTGCCTCTCTTACTATCCTAATGAGAAGTGTGATCTAAACCAGATGTTCCCAAAGTGGTCCAGGTGAACCCCCAAGGGTCCACAGGAGACTCGACGGGGGTCTACGTTGGCGTGATAAAAAAATGGGGGTTCACAAGTTGTAAGTGGGGGTCCACGAACTGGTTTCGATTGAGACCCATCCCATCCCCGTCTCATATCCCATTACGCCCCCTCGTTAACAGAGCAACTGGCGTACAGCGCACGCTGTTGTACCGGTTATGCATGAGATCTTAAAACGCCCAGCTAGGCAAGGGGGGAGGGGGGGGCTAATGGGATATAGGTTTACTGGGATGGGAACATACCCCTCCCATTACGCCCCCTCCGTCGCGGTAAATATAATCTCGAATACTGGTCCATTTTGCCCCCGTTTGAAAAAGTCGTAGATCCGGTACTGCTCCGTTGTGACAAGCCACACCTCGCCAGTCAATATTCAGTACAACGCGTATCGAGTTTTGGGAATATGGTTGAAATGTACCAGCAGGGGGTCCACCGTGAGCAGTAAAATTTTGAATGTGGTCCACGAGAAAAAAGTTTGGGAACCTCTGGTTTACATAGTTTTGGTAACAAATACTACACTACGGATGCATTTGACAATAATTTGAACGTAGCAAACTTCAACCGCCATGCAACACCAATTCCAATCAAAATGAATTTATGCAAAGGACATGTAACTACCATAACAACAAATTTGCAAATATAGACACACGTGCTGACGTATTTACTGCTAGTTACTGTCGCTACAGAACTTCACTGTATAACATTCTAGGTGCGAATAACACATATTCATGAATATTAATTAATTGTATCTAATATTTTTATATTACTTGCGTGGCAACTTTCCCTTAACTTTCCCTTATCCCTCTCCTCCCCTTACCCTTTCCAAACCAAATACCTATTGTTTTAGTTATAATCACACTTATTTTATTGTTGTGTATTGATTTGTTGAATTCAGATTTATACTATTACTAGCTTTTCCCCGCGGCTTCGCACGCATGGTATTACGGGAAATTACTGTAGCGCTTGCACTTATCAATTAACTCCCCCCCCCACCCCACCCCCATCTCCTCCCGCATTCCATATATTCATTCCTTTACATTCAGTTTTCAAACATTGCGCCTACCACCTAAATTTCATAATGCTATAGCTCAAAGAAAAAATGAATTACTTATCCAATTTTGTTCATTCGTTCGAAATTTATGCGCTTACAAACATTTCGGATGTTTATTTTTAATTAAATATTTGAAAGTTTGTGAATATAATAAAAAATTACACTATTTATTCAGTTCATTTATTCAGTCTTTATAATCGTTACGAATTATATTTTTAATGTAGGAACTGACATTTATTACAAAACAGAAGCTTGTCCAAAAAAATAAAACATATTCTAATATTTGAATTTTCTGAAGCAGTAGCAATCGTTTCCATGGAAACGATTTTTTTCTGACGTTAGCAAAAATTTGCTTTAGTTAGCGACAGAAAACGTATAACAAATATAATATATTAATATTTATAATTTCATTACGCCAGAGCTTACCATCATATACAAAATATAGTCTGCGCATATAATTTAGCTTTCTATTGGTGAATGAATTTTTAAAGTCTTTATATTGTGTTATGCGTGAAAAGGTCATAAACAAACTCGAGCAGTTTCGCATTTATAATATTAGTATGGATTATTATTTTTTTAATTGCTGCTTAGTTCTGTTTTCTTTTCTTAATTTTTCTTAAATATTCTAGTTTACATTTAGTTAGGCTTGTTTCTAAATACCTATCTGTGAACATTAATAATTGGTCTGTTTTTTTATCATCCTCTCATGTTTATTATATTGCTAAGACTGTTTATGTTCCTTAAATAAATAAATAAATCTCATAAACTAATGTGAATAACAATTTTAAACATTACATATTTTGTGTCAACTCCTATATTTTATCCAACCTAAATTTTGTCAACACTCATGTTTTATGTAACCTATATTTTGTTTTTAACACTTCCGTACCGGACCAGGGGAACGCACTTACACTAACGAGAGTTTTACGCTGTATCTAAGTTGTTTTTTAAACCACATACTCAATAATTTGGGTAATCCTAGAAAAAATATTTGGTTATCGATCTGCATTAAAAAAATGAATATCGCATTACTACTTTTCTTAATATTAATTCATTTATATCAAATTCCGGTCGAGTATCTGTCCAGCCCGCCCCCCTACCCCTCCGTTCGGGCGTTACACCGTATCCATCCGCTGGAAGTATCGGGACGATTCTAAGCGATAGCAAGTAATTTCTGAGTTGTTAGTGGAAAGGACTAGATCCCGTTTGTTTACACTGCGCATCTAGTTTGCTCTTTTTACAATGCTATAATGTTCGCTTGCCGGTCAAAGATCATTCGGTCTGGATCGTTTCCGCTACGCGCCAACCGCCAGTCAACATTCGGAAACAAAGCGTTATGGTGGCTATCGGCCCGCCTTCTCTGTTTTCTATGGAGAAACACGCGTTATGGTCTAAATTCGTTAGAATATTAATTATTACTTTATTTATGAAACGATTTAGATAATGACTATTGAAATAAGATGAATATGCTTCTTTCTAATTATTACCAAAACAAATTTCCAAAAATTGTGTCATTAACACCCTTTAATATGCAAAACAAATTGGGGTCCCCGAGTGACCCCCCTTCGGATGAAGTGTGATTTTTTTCTAAAAACGAAAAGGTCAACATATATTATTATTTATTTATTCAAAATTGTTAATAATTTGTTGAACTCCCCTGAACTTTTTTCGTTGATATGTTTTCATGTACCGAGTAGATCAGTTCGTCACAAATTACCTTATCATTGTAATAATATAGGACCTAATGCTGAATTTTTCAATAATAAATCGCCTGAATATGCTTGGTAATTAATATGTTGTTGATGATGTGATAAATATTGAAAAATTATCAACATACAAACATTACTTAATTAAAGCTGTTTGTCAGCGCTTCTCAGTTGGTTTATAATCAAATATACGTTGAATGTTTATATTTTTCAACAATGTTTACTTCTTTGTTAAATTTATTATTGTTTTGGATTTGGATTTCTAAATTTATTTTTGTTTCGTACTTTACTTAGTTATTTTTTTTAGTTCAAAATATCCTGAAGGTAAACATGTTTATGAGATTTTCTTTTTCTACTTTATGCTGTCACTTCAATATGTACAATTAATTTTTTGGCGTATGAATATTTTTCTTAATTATGCATATTCTGTATCCATTTCTAATTATTGTAATTCCTATGTTAAAGCCATTAATCGGCGTTAATTTATAATAAATAAAATAAATAAATAAAATAAATAAATAAAATAAATAAATAAAAATATATTTGTTACCTGTATTTTGTCAACTCATTATTTTTATTGCAATTATTAAAAAAAACATGTACTGCATTCTATGTAAAAGCCCTATGGGCGTTTAAATAAATAAATAAAAACTTTATTTAGATGATTTGCTTAAATCGTAAATTTGAAAATATTGTAAGACTTTTCATATGGCTTCCGATATAATTTCCGTATGGGTATCAACAGATCAGTAAGAAAAAATCTTCGTGTGAAACTCCCATTATTCTGAATTCACCCATCACTAGAGTTGTTTGCAATTCCCACAATGAAAATGAAAGTACTGCGATAACAGGCCCAACACAACCCAACCCAACCTCTCCTACAAAGACACTGAATAGATAAAGCCCTAGAAGCGACCATATTCTCTTACATTCGATTTATTCATTTTGAAAACATTACAAAATTAACCTTCTAAAGCGTTTTTAAAACAGAGGAGATCGATTTTTATTTTTATTTTTTTACATTAATTCCACTCAGGAGGCCCTGAGGAAAATAATTTCCCTCAGGGCCTATGTCATCTTTGAAGATGCTGTGTGGAGGGTGTTTTTGAGGAGAGGACGGAGTGGACATGGGTCTTGAAGAGACCCATGTTGTAGACCATGACCCCTCCTGACACCACCATGACCCTGACCATGACCCTGACACCACCATGACCTCCTACAACATGGGTCTTGAAGAGACCCATGTTGTAGGAGGGAGGAAACACAGAGGCCGGCAAATCGTTCCACAGCCGAGCTGTTGAACTCAAGAACGAGTCGTAGAAACGATCCGTTCTCATGTGACTAATGTCAACCGTGTACAAGTGTTGGGCACGTGTTTGGCGTGTTTCGCGACTATGCACCGGTGCCGAGGGGATCAATGACGCTAGTTCCTCGGAGCATCTTCCATTGTAATACCGGTAGAACAAGGACAGCATTCCCACCTGACGCCTATGCTCTAAAGATTGCAATCCGTTTGTTAAGTTAGAAGAATCTATCAAACGAACCGCCCGTTTATGCACTGAGTCGGAGTTTTTTTTTTAGGTATTTTGGGGCTCCAGACCAGAGGTGGCTGCCAAATTCAACCAATTTTAAGCACAGCAACAACGCTTGCCATCTAAATTGTGCTTCAGAGGGGATAACCAGGCAAAACCGGAAAAATGTCATTTTTAAATCAAATTTTAGACGTATTGACTCTTTTCCACAAAAAATCATAAATTGATTTCGAAAGACTGTTCTTTTATCTAGTAAAGCTATTTTTTAAATTTTGAGAAAATATGTTTATTTTTAGTACAATAAGGTTTTACCGTAGGTCGTTGTCAGATTTGTTAAATTTTCAAACAAAATTTTGAATTGTACAACATACATTTTAAATCATATAATCGTGTAGTAAAATAAATCAATAAATTATTTGGGAAAGCTACTTATCAGAATTTTTATTTTAGTTCAAATGAAATCATACAAAAAAGATCCGCGCCCTTATTTTGTGACGAAAATACTTCGGTTTGTCTATTTATTTACGGTCTTACAATGGAGTGCTGGTACCTACCCTGATGTGTATGGCAGTGAGGCATGGAACTGGCAGAGAAAGGATGAAAGTAGACTGAATGCTGTAGAAATGAGATCCCTGACACGTATGTGTGGTAAAACCATGTATGATCGAGTGAGAAATGTGGAGATCCGCAAAGAATGCAAGGCTGATGTAAGCGTAATGAATAAGATTAAGAAAGGGACGCTCAGATAGTTTGGGCATGTAGAGCGAATGAATGAAGAAAGGAGTGTAAGGAGAATATACGACGCAAATGTGAATGGTAGACGAATTCGGGGACGCCCGAGGAAGACATGGCACGACCAAGTGAATCAGATACTTGAGTCGGGCCATGTCAAGAGTCAGAATAACAGAAGAGCATGTATGAGACGATGTATGAATGTGAACGAAGCAAGGAGTGTGCGCCAAGATCGAGTTGTTTGGCGGTCCGTCCTCTCTGCCTACCCCTGCGGGGAAACGGCGTGATGGTTAGTTAGTTAGTTATGAATAATGTGGGTTTTTATCAAAGCAAATTTGGAATGAAATAAAATCGATATTGAGTTATTATTTTAAAATGCTGGGATGGATAATCTTTCTCATCGGAACCGCCCAGAACCAGCGAAAACTTCTAGTAGTTTTATTTCATAACAGATTTAATTGTAAGCAGAAGTAAGGTTGAATTTAGCTCACTTCGGGGACATTGATACGCCCTTGCTAGATTTCTATCGGTTGATATGTTCGGTGTAGCCAGTCCGTGGTAGATAGGCGAGCCGAATGGCGTACCAGTAAAGGTCAATGCGATTTTCTGCACGCTCTGTAGCAAGGTCACGTTTTTCTGCTAAAGTTTGTTTGTGTTGTCGACGGATTGAAAAACATAATTATTAAACGTGGGCGAAATTTAAAAATCAAGGAAATAACTTAATATAAATGACTCCAGACTATCATGACCCCAGAACCTAGCGTACCATAGTTTTTAGAGAGACAAATAACATACTGTTTCGGTTGAGGAACAAGCTACTTTGGAACCAGTTCCTACGCCATTGCCTGTCTCGGCTACTTTGTACCGGTGACTAGGGATCACTAGATGACAGCGGATTCGAGGAACAGGTTTATTGGAACCAGTTTCACGCCTGATTACGGAGACAAGTGAAATCTACAACTATTCTGAAGTATACTGTAATACCAGCTCGTAGTGGAGTGGAGCTGGCAGCACGGTATTGCTTCCAAGTACACAAGTACACATTTCCACCACTAACAAGTACACAATTACACATCTGCCCTGATGATGGACACTGTAACGCTGTCCGAAACGTTGGCTAAAGAAGGAAGTGGCGCACACGGTATAACACCCCAAAAACAAATAACGAAAATACTGTTTCTTCATTACAACCACTCTCGGTAGAATCAAATGTCAGTAGTGGATGATGGAACTAATAAAACTGAATAAAATTGTATTTTTTATTAGTATCTATAGCAAAATTTGTACATAATGTATTTATGAATTGTATTATATTAAGGTATCATAAAGTTTTTTTTTTCACAGTCCTCCTCACTAGGGTTCCGTGTTCTGAGGCGGCCTGTAGTTTTTCCACATTTGTATTTAGTATCCAGTTGTCTTTACATGGTCTTCAGTATGTTTGATAGTTCATTTTCACTTTGTTCTCCATATTTTTACTTTTGTTTTAAATTTATTTATTTCTGTTTTTTTTTTTTTTTGAGTTGGTAGAGCGATGTATAGTTTTGTCGCATTGAATTAAAATAAAATTTGAATTAAAATAATATTGAATTGAATATTGATCTGGAAATTTTAGACGGAATAATCTGTGCTAATTTCATGACGCCAGAACTCACCGTTCTGTAGATACGAGAACTACAAACATTTTTCTTTTTATTATATATTTTTTTTACATTAGCTTAGCACACAGGAGGCCCTCAGGAAAATAATTTCTCTCAGGGCCTATATCATCTTAAGGAATGCTGTGTGGAGAGTCTTTTTAAGAAAGGGAAGGATCGGAAGTTCTGGAAAGGAAAAAGGATGAGGAGTGGGTAGGAATCTGGAGGTCAGTGTGACCAGGAGTGACGGATAAATGAATCCATCCCTTCCACTGGGTTGCCAGGCGATGGGTCGAGATAGTCCGCTGGAAAGGTTAAAAGATTTCCCTCAGTCGGCGGGCAAATGCCTCCTTACCTAATGAACCCGGGCATCCCTGCTAAGTCACCAAACGTAGCGAATCACTTGGGGTGACTTATGGCAGAGGTGTTGGTTAATAATAAGCGGTACCCATATCCGCTTTTGAAAATGAGATCAAATCACAATATCTCGTAATGGAATTGATATTTTTAACTGAAATCTGAAAATTTCAGACGAAAAATCTGAGCTTATTTCGTGACGCCAAAACTCATCGTTCTGTAGATACGAGAGCGACAAACATTTTTTCTTGAATGATCATTTATGATAAAATCTTCGTACTCATTATGAAACTGATGATGACTTTGGTGACTTAGCAGGGGTGTCTGGGTTCATGGGTTGTGGTTTGTCAAGGTCTTGGCGGCCGATGTGTCTGCCCATCTGTTACGTGGCGAGCCGGTTCGAGAGAGACCGGTTGATGATGTCTTTTGACCTCTCCAGCCAGACTCCCCCGACCTTGCACCGCAGTTGAAGGGATGGGTTCGTACGTCCGTCGCTCCTGGACACACTGACCCCCAGATTCCTACCCACCCCTCATATCTATTTCCTTCCCAGAAATTCCTCTTCTTCCTTCCCTTAAAAAACCCTCCACACAGCATCCCCAAGGACGACAAAGGCCATGAGGGAAATTATTTTCTTCAGGAACTCTTGTGTGAAACTAATGAAAAAAAAAAAAAAAAAAAAATATTTTTTTTATATATACTCGAACATATGCATATACACCATGGATATGTATTATGTATTAAATATTTTAATTATTATATTAAGTATGACATATTTCCATAAAAAAAGATTACCTAATACCATTTGAAAAACCAGCCGTAAGACAACAATGTTGAGAAAAAATCCGGTGCATGAAATTGCTTAAAGTCTTTCCGCTCTGTTTCACCAAGAATGATAATAAAAAGGAAAATCGCTGATTTGCACACTTCATTGATTGACTGACATTATGAGTAAGATTAAGAAAGGGACATTCTCATTCGGCGATCTCCATGTTAGTGCGCTTGTGCAGTGAACTCCCGTGAAAATGGTTAGAGAATAAGACAAAATTGTTATTGTGATTTGTTTTTGGGGTTCTTCTTCTTTCGTATGGTGGGGGGTCAGAGGGGGACATCTAGGTCTGCGAGCCAGTCTAGGTCCCCAGTCGTTGCCCTGTGTACCTCATCAATCCCGCCGGGGAATGAATGGAGCGGGCATTCGTTGACCACATGTTCGGTGGTCTGCACCTCACCGCATTCACAATTCAATTCCGACTCTTTAAGGCCCCATTTATACATCGTATGGGCACAACGGCTATGCGAGCACCTTATCCTATTGATGGCGGACCAGAGTTTGCGAGGCAGTTTTTGGGGTATTACGCCGTGTTGCTCTTCATCCTTCTTTAGTCCCTCAGGCCTCGACCGTATTATGTCAGAGGGTTAAAATATTTCCGTTTTGCAGTAAAATTCAAATAATGCAAAATTTCTGAACCGGCAGTTGAAAACCGGCTGCTTTTGGTTTGGCTTCGCGCAGTTAGTGTTGGTGACCATTATACAAATCCAATAGGAATTGGTTCGAAAAATAGCCTGTTCCTCGGATCCACTGTCATCCAGTGATAGCTATTCACCAGGACAAAGTAACCGGGACAGGCACTGACGTCATATGTTATACATATATAATATTTTTGTCTGGTCAGTGGTTGAGTAGGCATTGCGTTTGGGTTCCACCCGGGCGTCCCGTGTTCGATTCCTCGGCTGGCTAAGTCCTCCATCACAACACAAGCCACATTTTCGGCTTTCTGTGGTGGTAGTAGGAGATTTTCAAACATTGTTGGGTTATTCGTAACCCGGGAATGTTTGTCTTTCTTAAAAAAAAATATATGTATATATAGTCAATCTTTCCATATCCGGAGAGATACTACAAATTCACAAATTCGCAGCACTTATACCTGCCTGCGGCACGTCCCCATGCGAACTGCTAACGGAAGTGGCGACATCTTTTGACGAATTCTTGAATTCGAAACCGTATTATAACGGTAGTTTTGTTTGAAAGTACAGATGGTTTGGTGATTTGTTGTGCACACGCCCGTGAAGTAAAGGCTGTATATAGTGGTAAGCTCTGGCGTTATGAAATTTGTATAAAAAACTACCACAGGTGGTGCGCGAGTAGTTTAAAAATGTGTACATTTCATATAATTTAGCGGCAGAGAGATAAGGCAGGAGGGGGAAGTTGTCGAAGGAGGGGAAGGCGGGGAAGGTGAAAGTGGAACGCGGGAGGGGAACGGGGGCGCATGGGAAAAGACATGCAGTGAGAAAAAAAATATTTGATTAAATGGCATTGCAACGCATGCCGGGTACCCGCTAGTACATAAATAAAAGCAGGATAAAATAGACCTTACTCTGGGCCACAATACGTACTTAACGAACCTCTCTATGTTTATCTTTTCAATGGTTGATAGACTATTATTATAGTGATTTTTTTTGGGTAGATTGAATCTATTTTTATAATTTTTGTTGAATGTAATTTTAGACAATGAATTTTCGACAACAATATGCAAATTATTTTTAGTAGGCATTAAAAATATCTAATGATATCACGATTTAAGGGAGAAACACTGTTGAAGTCATACTGGGTAAAAATGCGTAAATTTATTTTTTTATTGTTTTTCATTTACGCACAAATAATTGCCCTAATTGCCTCTAAAATCATGAAACACTAAAATCTTTAATGGCCTTTATCTTATAATTTAAAGCAAAAATAAATAAAGTCGCTCACATCCGTACTAGATATTTGATATACCTTTGATTTGTAATGATTTATATTGATTACAAAAATATTTTTTTTAGTTTGGTTGCGTATTTTGATCTTTAGAGCTGGTTCACACTCAGCTATCAAATATAAAATATCATAGCACGCCAAATAACGCTCTCCATAAAATCCCTTCAGACCGTTCACACCTAAGCGTTTTTAAGCGCAGATCAATCATAGACAATACACATCTCAGACGTAACCGCTCCAGACGCGATATCCCAGAAGATAACTCTCTCCTTCTCCGACTAAAACAGGAGAGGGGGTCATTGTAATTACGGAGCTGCCTAGACCCGTGGATGACAGATGTCAAGTTGACAGATTTCAGTACAAAAATATGCGTTCCGTTGCCGCTCCCTAATTCGACTGACCCCCTCTCCTACCACAGGTAGAAATATTTGATAGCCTCGTGTGAAAGGACAAAAGATAAGCGCTCGCGAATCAACAAATATCTGCTCGCAGATATATAGCTCAGTGTGAACTAAGAATAAATCCAAGATTTGTATGAAACTGGCCGAAATGGGCCGCGCATACGTTCCTCTTAATATAACAACACATTTCACAATAGCCGTACATAGCGACAGAGTTTCAAACATTTCCTATGCTTTATGCAACACATACAATACATTCCTATCCATCCATACTAATATTATAAATGCGAAACTGCTCGAGTTTGTTTGTTACGCTTTCACGCGTAAAACAAAAAACGATTTTAAAAATTCTTTCACCAATAGAAAGCTTAATAATATGCGAGAACTATAGGCTGTATATAATGGTAAGCTCTGGCGTTATGAAATTATAAATATTAAAATATTATATATGTTAAACCTTTTCTGTCGCTAACCAAAGTGAGTTATTGCTAACGTCAGAAAACCGATCGTTGCCGTGGAAACGATGTTGATATATTTGTGGGCTCTCTATGCTGGTAGGTACTCACCTACCTACTGGTCGGCTGCTGCTCCAGAAAATTCAAATATTAGAATATTTACTGTTTTTTTTGGACAAGCTTAAGTTTTGGAATAAATGTCAGATGAGAGTTCCTACATTAAAAATATAATTTGTAACAATTAAAAGGCTGTATAATAAATAGTGTATTTTTTTTTGTTATATTTACAAACTTTCATATATTTAAATAAAAATAAATCTCCTAAATATTTGTAAGCGCATAAATTCTGAACGACTGCACCAAATTGGATAATTCTTTTTTTCTTTGAGCTCTAGCATTATGAAATTTAGGTGGCACGCAAGCTGTTTGAAAGTTGAATGTGCCGGGAATTAATGTATAGAATGCGGGATGGGGTGAGGGCGGATAATTGATAAGTGCAAGCGCTACGGTAATTTCCCCTAATACCATGCGAGCGAAGCCGCGGGGAAAAGCCAGTATTTTATAAGCAAGCATATTTCGATTTTTTATATACAGATCGTTCTGAATATCTCTTATCAATTGTTGGCCGTGCTCGCAAATATTGATAACTAACCATAGACGACAGATTTAGTCAAAAACGTTTTGATATAGGGTTTTGTCGATCGACTAAACCCTATCGACTTTTTGTTATTTATTTATTTAATATAAACGGTATTCATATACCATAAACACGGATTACCGATCACAAAATCATAGTTAAATTAGAAATAATAAAAATAGTACAACAGTTAATTGTGGCTTTTGATTAAGAAATGACACCAGAGATACAATTACATATAAAATTCTATAGTGCAAATAAGATTAATACTGATTGAAAATATTTGATAGTATAGCCTTCTCGCACCTAGCTTCCGTGCAGTTAAATAGATCTGCCACATCTGCATATCTATTACTAACTTCATGTAATCTAGGTACAAGCGAGTGTTTCGTATACTCAGTCCGTTATAGTAGCATTTAAACAGGATTTGAGAACGATTGACTCTCGTGGGTATATGAAATATAATGAGCTTTTTTTTTTTTTTTTTTACATGAGCTCCACACAGGAGGCCCTGAGGAAAATAATTTCCCACAGGGCCTATGTCATCTTTGGGGATGCTGTGTGGAGGGTTTTTTTTAAGGAAGTTTAAGGGTTTTAAGGTTTAAGGAAAGGAGTTTAAGGAGTGGGTAGGAAGGAAAGGGGTTTAAGGGGTGGGTAGGAAGGAAAGGGGTTTAAGGGGTGGGTAGGAATCTGGGGTTCAGTGTGTCCTGGTCATCCACCTTCGAGACCTAGACAAACTTCACCCCATGAACCCGGGCACCCCTGCTAAATCACCAAACGTAGCGAACCACTTGGGGTGACCTATGGCAGAGGTGTTGGTTATCCAATAAAGGTTCCCGGGGCGGCGGTACCCATTCCCCCCTCCCAAATTGTAATGCTTAATTAAATCAGGCTGTCTATTCTACCATTAACAATTTTGAACGTAAATATTAAGTCGGATATAATTCTTCGATCTGAGAGTCTTAATAAATTTGACTCTTTCGTCAAGTAATTATAGTTTATGTTTTCAATGGGAATGCCGAGTTTAAAATTAATGTGTCCTAGAAATTTATGTTGAATTTTCTCGATTGAATTTGAATGTATTTTAAAATGGGGGGACCAGATCGAGGAGTTATATTCGACTTGACTACGTACTAAGGATGTATACAATTTTTTTTAGGTCGAAATATTCCTAAAACCCCTGGCATGAAGAAGAAGTCGATTAGTTTAAATTTCTAATGTCCTCAAGTCTACAACGTGACAAAGTTGATTGAATTTCTTCCATGCCTCTAACACTTTGCTCTAGCGACATCTTGCGTAACTGCTCCGCGACGTGTATTCCAAATTTGTCGAATTCGTCTGGTGCAGTGAGTTCTCGGTTTAGTTTCCTCATGTTGTCCAAAACAGAGTTTATTACTGTTATTCGACCTCTCTTCCGAGGACGCTTGGGCGCGGAGGGAGCCGGTATAGGAGCATCTTCAGGTTCATTTGCAGCCGATGCTAATGGATCGGAAGCCAAATTCATCTCCAGGTCTTCTTCAACATCGTCCTGAAAAAAAGAAGATTATTAATTTCTAGATCTCCGAATTCAAAAATTATTTTTTTTATTAGTTTTAAAAGACACATAAGGAAAACAAGACATTGAGCGAATATTTATTTCAAAACATTAAAAACATTCGAAAAAAACACGTAATATATTTTTACTCCGAACGTCGAATAATTACTTACAAATAAGGAAAAATTTGCCAAAATTGGCAGCAAAGCAAATCGGAGGTATTTTAAACAGTGCCACATTGTGGCAAAAAGCGCTCCGGTGCTTAGCTAAAAAAAATACTACAAATAATATCAATTTACTCCAAATAATGTCAATTTGGAAGGCGGGAATGGGTACCGCCGCCCCGGGAATCTTTATTGGGTAAACAAAACCGCTGCCATAGGCCACCCCATGTGGTTCGCTACGTTTGGTGATTTAGCAGGGGTGCCCGGGTTCATGGGGTGAAGTTTGTCTAGGTCTTGGAAGCGGATGAGCAGGACACACTGAACCCCAGGTTCCTATCCACCCCTTAAACCTTTTTCCTTCCCAGAATTCTCCTCCACTTCTTTTCCTTAAAAAAATCCCTCCACACAGCATCCCCAAAGATGACGTAGGCCCTGAGAGAGATTATTTTCCTTAGAGCCTCCTGTGTGGAGCTCATGTAAAAAAAAAAAAAAATTGTCGGTCTGCTGAAAAGCAACGTTGCCATTTGTTTCGCAATACAGTGAAAAGTAATATTTTTATTAGTAACAAATCGAATCTGAGCTTTTCCAGTCTTTATTCAATGTGTAAAATTAAAAATGTACTTACTGCGTCTTCTTGAATGTTTGTTTTCAGTTGCACATAATTTATGAAAGAATCCATCTGGTTAAACCATGGTATTTTTGGTTCGTACACAGCGTCCGAACTGACTCCAGACCTCACAGAGTCCTTTATCTTTTTGACTTCAGTCAGATAAGTCGATCTCAAGCTTTTAATTTTCAGCTTCAGCTCTTTTGAAGTGAAACCCGGCATTTGCAACGCTGCGACAATCGCCTTCACCGCGCTTTCCCTGCACTGCTTGTCCCTGTAATACGGGCAGTCGGTACGCCATAAGCAGTCGTGTTCACTGTATTTCGTTATCAGTTTTGTAATCTCTTCTGGGCTCCATTTGCGCGTCATTTTTAAGCGAGAGAGACACGTACGCGCCGAACGACTGGATGTTGTCCCACTGTCCTGTCCGCGCTGTGCGCAGGTGCGCGTTCGTGCTAGCGTTGTGTAGGTTCATCTGGAATGGGTTTTTGAACCCGGGTTCTTTGCGGGAAGCGAATCTTAATCCCACTCCTTTTTCAAGCCATCTTTTTTTTACATTAGCTACACACAGAAGGCCCTGAGGAACATAAATTCATTATACTTGTGTACTTTTTCATTGTACTTTTTGTACTATTTTTTACTTTTTTATTATCACATTATAAACTTGTTTAACTCATCTGTATAACTTTTCAAGATATTGCAACTCATATATTTTTTATTTATTTTTTTCTATGTGTAGGTACTATTTATCGCTGCGTTAATTTTGCTGAATTCTTTAAAAACTTGCTTTAGAACAAATTATTCATGATCAAGTTAATAATAAAATCAACATAGTAAATACCTACACGTTCCTCAATAACTACTTTTAAAGTACCTTAAGCACTTCTGTTTTACCATTATTATACTATGTAAACTTATTAACGCCTTTGTACAATTTTCATGATAACGAAACTACATACATATGTACATATTAAACCTGCTTGTATCCTTAATGTACAGTTTATAATGTTATATACTTGATGCTTACAATTATACTCCTGAATAACACGTGTAACTTTAATAATGTGGTACTGTAAAAGCCTTCAAGGCGTGTATGAATAAATAAAAAAAATTAGTGGATATGTTATCTTAAGATATGCTATGTGGATGACCTAGTAAAAGCTAGTATTGTATACATGTTTTTTGTATCAAATAAATAAATAAATTGTGTGGAGGACGTACGTATGAGCCCGTCGCTCCAACTGCGGTGCACGGAGATTGGTCGAGAGGGTCCGGTTGGAGAGGTCAAAAGGTCTCCCTCAACCAATATCTCTCGATCCAGCCCGACACGCAGCAATTGGGCATCCGCCGCTGAGAGCCGGACAAACCTCACTGTGAACCCGGGCGCCTCTGCTAAGTCACTTACTCCTAGAGATTCCGGAATTGGACCGAATGTCTCTCTATCTGCACCCAGCGCCGGGCAGTAAGAGACTAGAAAGCCCCGGACAGAGCATTTGTGCGATTTTGTAATAATGGCAATGAAGCCAAATCGTAAGGGGAGATTGTTTTTGAAATGATTTGTGTGTAAAATGATCGTATATATAAAAATAAATTTTTGTTTGTTTGTTGTGTGTTTGTTCGTATGTTATGCGCTGCCATACCGTTCATCTGATTGCGATGAAACTTTGGTGATTTGTTGTACGCATGCCCGCCAAGGTTACAGGCTATATATAATGGTAAGCTCTGGCGTTGTGAAATTTGTATAAATGAAAAGGAGTGTATTTGATTTATTTTAGCGGCAAGGAGAGAAGGCATGAAGGGAAGGATAATGAAGGAGGTAGAGTTAACGGAAGGGATGACGAGGGAGGGGAAGGCGTTAAAGGCGAAAGGGGAATGAGAACGGGGACGCAAGGGAAAGGAAATGCGGGGAGAAACCATTTATTTCTTTGCATTGCAACGCATGTCGGGTACCAGCTAGTATAATATACTGAACACTTTTTATTCTATTTTTGTAATGTCAATGTAATTATATCGGTTTATAATTTTTTTAAGTATTTGATGAGACAGTGAATGGGATATTTCATTACAAAATTAAACCGGTTTTAATATTATTTCAAACATCTTCCTGCACCCTTGCACCCGCCGCAGCACCCAGTTCCTATCCAAGAATCCGGGACCCACTCCTAGAACCCGAGTTATTTTAAAGGAAGCACTCTTCGGAGGCCTCCGGCAAAAGCCAGAACCAACTCATCTCTAGTTCAAACGCGGACAATGCGGACGGGCGCGGTGGTGGGGGTAAGCTATTGTCCTGCGGAGACAGTGTTGCCATATTCTGCCATAACATATTTTTGCGGTGAAATATGCTGTGGTGTTTGTCGTCAGCTTTTTATTAAGAATTTAAGTAAGAAAAATACTTTATTGATAAAAAAATCGTTTTGTAATATTAATTTTAATTTAAGGAAAAATTAACGTTTTTGAAAAAAAAAGATTTTTTTCAAAGTAATTTTATTATCATTTTCAAATTTAATTTGTGGATATGCAAATTAAATCATACCCAAAGATGGTAAAAATCATGCAAACATCGTAAAAACCATGCAAACTTTGTAAAAACTATGCAAACACTATTTTTGCATGCGAAAAACCATGGGAACATGGTAAAACCTTGCAAAAGTTGAAAAACGTTGCAAACATGTTAAAAAACTTGCGAACATGGTAAAAACCATGCAAACTTTGAAAAAACCATGCAAACATGGTAAAAACCTTGCAAACATGGTAAAAACCATGCAAACTTTGTAAAAACTATGCAAACACCATGTTTGCATGCGAAAAACCTTGCGAACATGGTAAAAACCATTCAAACGTTGTAAAAACCCTGTTAAAACCATGCAGACAATGTAAAAAACATGCAAGCATGGTAAAAAGCATGCAGCTGGCAACACTGCGGCAATGCTGCCGGACGCGATGGTGGGGGTAACCCATTGTCCTGTGGAGACATTATTAGGACGATGTCTGGGTTCATTGTCCTGTTCTCCAAACTTCTGTTCACAATAAGACAATATAGGTGGACTGGAACAATACCCTATTATCCTATCTTCGTGTGAACTAATGAAAATTCATGTAAACACTTTTCAACTCTGCGAATGAATATAGATTACCTTAAAAATAATAAGAGCTCATTTTCCATGTAAATCTGTTTTTATGCAGTCCGAACATTTACCATAAAATCTGTTTTTAATCTGGTATAAGTATTTGTATCCTTGATGCTTTTGAATTAATATATGTTTTGTAGCTTTATTATACGGCGGTACATCCTCTCAGCACATCCTTTCGGGGACACTTTGTTATATTCTCAATTTTCGAGGCGGATACGGGTAACGCCGCCCCGGGAACTTTTAATGAATAACTAACACCCCTGCCACAGGCCACCCTAAGTGATCCGTTTCTTTGGTGACTTAGCCCGGGTTCATAGGTCTTGGCGGCTAGTGCGTTTGCCCACCTATGCATGGATGCCGGATCGAGAGAGATTGGTTGAAGGAGACCTAACCTAGACCTCTCCAGCCGGTCTCTCACGATCCAACCCATGTACCGCAGTTGGAGGGATAGTCATGTCCTTTACTCTTAGACAGATTGACCCCAGATTCCTAACCACCCATCACACCCTTTTACTTCCCAGAACGACCTCTCCTTCCTTTCCCTAAAAAGACCCAACACACAACATCTCAATTATTTTTCTGGGGGCCTCCTGTTTGGAGCTAATATAATTTTTTTTCTAGTTACTTCTACTCGACGATCCGAGACGATCTAAACATTGAATCACTGCTACTCTTCATAGAAAAATCGCAACTGAGGTGGCTTGGGCATGTACTAAGAATGCCTGATGACCGAATTCCGAAGAAGATACTAAGTGCGATTCCAGAGGGTAGACGTCCAGTGGGCTGCCCCAGACTCAGCTGGGCGAGGCAACTCCAGAAACTGTGTGAGGAGAGGATGGGACTGCCATGGACGGAGGCCGAACAGTCAGCACAAGACATGGACATATGAAGGAGCCTTATCGAAGCAATGGGTCCCCGACCCGAATAGGATAATGGGATGAAGATGATGATGATGAGCTACTTGTGATTTCTCTATGCCGAGGGGCCAACTGCGGGGGATTAACTTTTTTTTTTTTTTTTACATTAACTCCACACAGGAGGCCTTGAGGAAAATAATTCCCCTCAGGGCCTGTGTCATCTGGGATGCTGTGTGGAGGGTCTTTTTGAGGAGAGGAAGGAATGAACATTGGTCTTGAAGAGACCCATGTTGTAGGAGAAATACCGGTAGAACAGGGATAGCAATCCCACCCGACGCCTGTGCTCTAAAGATTGCAATCCGTTCGTTAAGGTGGGAGAATCTATCAAACGGACCGCCCGTTTCTGTACAGAGTTTCTGCACGATCCCGCTACAAGAGCCTTGGTGATACACAAAGCAAGATCCGTCGTGGGTTCGAACATCAGTTCAATCTCACATAAACTCCCTGCGCGAAGTAGGTAGTGGGTACCACAACTAGTAACAAATATTGATCATCTTTTGTAAAATAAAACCTCAAGAGCGCTTAAGATGACACAATACCCTAAAATATATTCAGAATCTTAACGACGCAAATAAAGAAGCCGTGTATACAAATTGCGACTCGTGACCCGTATATTGGACTGCCCTATTGGATTGAATTTGCCCTATCAAAGAAAAGAAGAAGAAATATAATGTGGGAATCTTAAAGACTTAAGTAAAGAAAGCGTGTAAACAAATATGGTTTTGGACGGACGTACGGTCGGATACGTCCTAGCATGCCTGGAGATTCGACCTTTCCGCCGGGTTCATTTTAATTAAGGCCCCGTAACCGCTCTCGAAAAGAAGAAGATGGTGATCTGACGGCCTCCGTAGTCCCGAGGCAAGACTCTCGACTCACGATCCGAAGGTCGCGGGTTCGAACCCGGCGTGCGCAAATAAATTTTATTTGATTAATTTGTGTTATTTCACAATTTATTCATTTAAAATAATATATAGTATATTTGCGGCACGTTCCAGAGTGGAAGATACTATCAGTATCGCCCTGGTGTAAGACCACCATTCAGAATTGAAACGTTGCTTGAAATGGCTTTAGCCGTGTTTAGTGACCAGATCTGAATAGCCAGGTACGTCCCCACCTTCCTCTTCCCTATCTCCTTCCCCTCCCCACTACCTTCAGCCTCACAACATACCCCAATTGGGGATGCCATAGTCTCACTGGCTCCAGACGGGAGCAGTTGGGACTCTTGTGCGGTATTTCATATAAAAAAAAAAAAAAAAAAGATGGAGAGATATGTAATTACGAATGTTGGAGAGAGCGCGCTAATATTTAAATCGATAAAATTGAAGCCAAAATCACGAAAAAGCTTAATAAAACATGACTCGTTTAAAATAGAGCAAAAATCTCGTGGAACGTGTCTTAAGTATCATTTAAAGAAACATTGTGAATTTTTTCACAAATATAACTTGTAAAATAATAGAAATAGGCTTATTTTAAATAATTTTCGGACCATACTTTGCGATTTTTTTCTATCGAGGGAATTTCATATAATTTGCGTTTCGGCGTGGAACGTATCTAGATATTTTTAAATTTTTTTTTTATTTATTTATAGATAGATACAAATGAAATTACAAATTACATATTAGGAGTTTTGCCTGTCCAACTAGGAAAGTTTCCTTCGGAAATAGGAAATAGGAATTCGGAAATTTCCTTCGGAAAAAGGATATCATCTTCAAAAATAACATATATTTTTTTTAAGAGCTTAAAAACTTCAAATGTTTAAGGGAGATATGTAAGAAATCGGTCGAAATTCGAATAGCAGCGGCTTAATTCTGTAGAACGTGTTACAAATATTTAAAATGAAGTCATTAAGTCAAATCCCGAAGTCATTAAGTCATCGTCTAGAAAAATAAAATCTGGTGCTTACCTCTAACTTTATAGTTGAAAAACTTGTTATAAAGTTGTACGTAAAATATATTAATGTAAGGTATTGTTTATATTAATTTTAAATATAAAGAACTTACATCACCGGGTCGCGGTTTGAATAAAAAGGTATTTTGTTTACGAATTCGTCGGAATTTATTAAAATATGATCCTTGAGCAAACCCCCAATATTGGGGTACTATACCGCCTTACAGTGCGTTATTCACACGTTTTTTTTTAAATGGAACAACGACTTCTCTGAGCAACGTTTTTGTGAGATTGGACAACCTGTTTTGTTCTGTTTCAACGGTTACTAACATAAAAATAAAAATGAAAGACCCGTCCTTGAAACAATGTGCAAGTATACTTAAATCTGAACTTTGCAACTCGTGTTATTGTTTTAAATATAATATACATATTTCTATGATAATGGAATATCGTTAACAAGTTATTGGTGAATTATTGTTCCACTGAAGATATAAAACGTTAGAAATGTGTTATTTTTTTTTATTTTTTTAAGGAACATACAGTCTTAGTAATATAATAAACATAAGAGGATGATAAAATAAACAGACCAATTATTAATGTCCACAGGTAAATTATTTCAAGAACACAAACAATTATTTCATTGGCCATAATGCATATCTGGCATGCGATGCTGTATCTTTTGTGGATGTGGAATCGATTCCATATGTTATCTCCTGTCACATGTGTGTGGCACAACAATTATTTCATTGGCCATAATGCATATCTGGCATGCGATGCTGTATCTTTTGTGGATGTGGAATCGATTCCATATGTTATCTCCTGTCACATGTGTGTGGCACAACAATTATTTCATTGGCCATAATGCATATCTGGCATGCGATGCTGTATCTTTTGTGGATGTGGAATCGATTCCATATGTTATCTCCTGTCACATGTGTGTGGCACAACAATTATTTCATTGGCCATAATGCATATCTGGCATGCGATGCTGTATCTTTTGTGGATGTGGAATCGATTCCATATGTTATCTCCTGTCACATGTGTGATGGTTCATGGCTCTGTATCTTTTGTGGATGTGGAATCGATTCCATATGTTATCTCCTGTCACATGTGTGATGGTTCATGGCTTGCAATCATTATTATTATATTCTACTTAAAAAACAATTTGATATTTTAATTTTGTTATGTTTTTAAAATGAATAAATTGCATTGATTGAATATTGAAATTTTTTAAAGTTTGCATTGGCTAATTTATACAGCGCCGTTTTCGTGCAAAGTCATATAAGAGCGCTTATAATTCATTTGTCTAATACAATATGTATGTGTTTTTATTTACATTTTTTAACAGTAATTTTAGAAAGAAAAAACGTAAGGTGAGCCATTTTTAAATTTTTTTAAAGTTTGCGTTAAAAAATATACAGTAGAATCCGTTTATTATGACTCCGCCTATATTGACCAATCGCTTAATATGACGTTATTATTACACAGTGAAGTTTGGTTTTCATATTAAATTCTTTATGACAAAGTCGGATAAAATGACTTCGCTTATAGTGACATGTCACTTATTATAACCCATTTTTAATAAATTATGTCCTAATTTCATGGAAAATTATGTCGGTTGTAGTGACCGACATGATATACACCTTTGGCAGTGTTCGAGAGGGTCACGTGACGTCCGACGACGTTAATATGCTAATAATATTCTCTGTATTAAAATAAATACATACATATACACGTAACAAACACAGGAGGTTGTTTATTTTCTACAAAATGCTTTGTATGACGTCCGCTTAGTATGACGTGTTTGTCATTTCCCTTCGATGTCATTATAAACGGATTCCACTGTATATTTAAAAAAAAATGAATGGATATTTCTAATAATAAAATTTGAAAGCTTATTTTATCACCTTTCTAAAACAGTTTTCAATTTTCGGATACGTTCACAAATATTCCATTTATTTGGTTTTAAAGCAATGCAGAAATATCTTGTTTTTGAACGGTTTAAAAGAAGGAGTCCGTAGACGGAAACGAACCAAGATGAATTTAATTTTAAAATGACTGTTAGAAAATGAAATTAAATATTTCAAAATCGGACGTCAACACTCAACACTTACATTAATGCTTAGTTCACACTGAGCTATATATCTGCGAGCAGATATCTGTTGATTCGCGAGCGCTTATCTTTTGTCCTTTCACACGAGGCTATCAAATATTTCTTCCTGTGGTAGGAGAGGGGGTCAGTCGAATTAGGGAGCGGCAACGGAACGCACATTTTTTGTACTGAAATCTGTCAACTTGACATCTGTCATCCACGGGTCTAGGCAGCTCCGTAATTACAATGACCCCCTCTCCTGTTTCAGTCGGAGAAGGGGAGAGTTATCTTCTGGGGTATCGCGTCTAGAGCGGTTACGTCTATGATTGATCGGCGCTTAAAAACGCTTAGGTGTGAACGGTCTGAAGGGATTGTATGGAGAGCGTTATTTGGCGTGCTATGATCTTTTATATTTGATAGCTGAGTCAGAACCAGCTTCTGAGTGTGAATCATTAACTCATTCTTCATACGTTTTCGTTCATCTTAGACACGAGAGACTGCAGATCTTTTACTGTTAGAAAACAAAGTTAGAGAACAAAGAAGATGGGTTTAATTAGTGTGTGTATAATTGGTCGTGTGTAGATTATTGCGCAAAAAGCGCGATTATACTGACTTATTCACTGCGCTTTTATCATTTTCATAATTGTTACGCTCCCAAGCGAAACCGCTTTAGTTAGGCAGCTCAGGATTATAGTGGCTTACAGTTTGTCAACTAACCACTGCTTTCAGTAAAATGAAATCCCTCTTCTGCAATGACAACCTCAATTTAAAACTAAGGCAGATAATGTTAAAGTGTGTGTGTGGTCAATCTTGCTGTATGGATGTGAGACTTGGACCTTTTTTTTTTCAAGGTTTAATTTATTTATTATAAATACAAAGTAATACAATATGACTTAAAATATTATACAGAAAAAAGAAAAGTCCCAATAAACTACTTTTTAGCAGTTTGTCGATGGGTACTTTTACTTTGGAGATATATTTAAACTTATTTTACATAATTAAATGCAGTTAGAATTTTTGTGTTAGTCTAATACAAATTATTTCTTTCGGCAAGCCAATTTCTCAACAAAATATTTGTTTTACCATTTGTACATTTTTTAATTTCGGCAGTTAACATATTTAAGCAATTAGGTGTCATATAGTCCAGCGTTCTTTGTCCATATTTGTTTAAATGCTTAGGTACAATTAGTCCTTCATTTAACGTAAAACGAGTATTGTAAGTGTGGTCCAGTTTATTTTTGTATATGGGGCTATTCATATGCGGAAATATAATTTTATACCACAGAATTGTTCTTACTGAGAGAATTTTGAGATTTTGGTAAAAGTATGGAACATTATGTCTTTGTTCATAGAAACTTTTATGAGCTAATAATTTAACTAACCTTGAAAGTAAATACCATGAACAGGTTAGAGGCTTTTGAAATGTGGATTCACCGGAGAATGCTCAAGGTTCCATGGACCGACATGATCACCAACATAGAAATTCTCAGATGGGCTAGACCAGATAGAGAACTGCTCACATTAATAAAAGTCAGGAAAATTTCATATTTGGGTCACGTACTTCGAGGGGAAAAGTATCACTTGCTCCAATTAATATTGAAAGGAAAAATAGAAGGTCGCCGAGGGCCTGATAGGAGACAAATGTCTTGACTGCGAAATATACGAGAGTGGACCGGCATTAGAAGTGCGGAGGAGCTATTCCGGGCAGCACAAGATAGAGAGACATTTTCCATAGTGATCGCCAACGTCGGGGGGACCTGATAGGGCACACGAAGAAGAAGAACTAATCACCGGAGTGACCACGCGAAATAAGTAAATTTGCCTCAATTGCTTGAGATTTCCAGAAATTTTTTTAAAAATTTTTTCGCCAACATTAAAAACATCATATCTTCGAATTTTAACATGGAGACATAAAAACTTATTATAATGCTATATAGCCAATGAATTAACCAGTATTTTACCGTTTATCTCATATTTGTGGGATTTATAGACAGAGATTATATTCAGTCCCAGAATTTCTGCACTGAAATAAATCCTGACTTCTGGTACTGCGTTGTGGTATCCGGAAGCTTATCAGTTCAAGCAATACCCGACTATCATTAAATCATTTAGCATTTTATATAAAAATACCAAGTCAGTGAAAATTCTTCTGTCTGACAAATTGAGCATATTCGTATCATTTAACAGATATTAGTTCAACATCATTGCTGGAATACCCATTTTAAAATTTAGAAAACGTATGAATTTGTTTTGTATTCTTTCAACAGCTTGTACAAGGGTATTACAATGTGGATTCCAGACGGGAGAGTTGTACTCCAGCTGACTTCTAACATAAGCAAAATATAACAGTGTAATACATAATCTTTTACTACCACCACAGTAAGCGGCAAATGTTACTTATGCTGTGATGAAGGATTTAGCCAGCCGAGGAATCGAACACGGGACGCCTGGGTGGGACCCAAACGCGATGCCAACTCAGCCAACACCAATTCTCCGATTACGATGAATCTTTGGTGTTTTGTTGTGCGCGCACCCACGGAGGTTTCTATAAATAAATGTGAGCTCTGGCGTTATGAAATCTGTATAAATTTTTCACAACAGGTGGCTCGCGAGTTGTTTTTATAAGTTTAATCCCCTTACTAATAAACGTGTTTTAAATTTTACACAACTGATAAACAACAATTTACCCTACATTCATGGTTGTTTATCAGTTGTGTAAAATTTAAAAGACGTTTATTTGAACGGCTCAATTATGTTTATTAATTTCGATCGATGATTAAAATACATGTTTTTATGGATCATATCGACAACTTTTATTTTTTATATGAAATACCGCACAAGAGTCCCAACTGCTCCCGTCTGGAGCGAGTGAGACTATGGCATCCCCAATTGGGGTATGTTGTGAGGCTGAAGGTAGTGAGGAGGGGAAGGAGATAGGGAAGCGGAAGGTGGGGAAGTACCTGGCTATTCCGATCTGATCACTAAACACGGCTAAAGCCATTTCAAGTAACGTTTCAATTCTGAATTGTGGTCTTACACCAGGGCGATACTGATAGTATCTTCCACTCTGGAACGTGCTGCAAATGTACTATATATTATTTTAAATGAATAAATTGTAAAAATAACACAAATTAATCAAAATAAAATTTATTTGCGCCCGCGAACCCACGACCTTCGGATTGTGAGTCGAGAGTCTTACCTCGGGACCACGGAGGCGGTCAAAACTTTTCACTGTTCTCGAACACGACTGCAGATCGCCAACGAACAAATAACGGATCACGTCGACTATAAATGTTTATTATTAGCGATCATTTATTTTATAAAATGTGTGCATTTCATATAGTTTAGCGGCAGGGAGTGAAGGCGCGGGGGGGGCAGTGGGATCCGGGAGGAAGCGGAGAATGAAGTAAAGGGATGGAGAGGGGGGAACGAATGGAAAATGGAAAGCAGGGAGAAATAAATGATTTCTTTTAGTGGCAACGCAACGCAAGCCGGGTACTCGCTAGAATTTTATAAATGCTTTCAGCTTCTTAAATCCGGTAATAAATTACGATATCCCCACTGGCCTGCTCTGGTGTGTAATAAAATTGCTAACAATGAATGGTTTTTATAGCATTGTTTTTTATGACTTATTCCGCTATAACCGTTAGCCTGAAGACGTTCTCCTTTCTCTAGAGGAGAACCTTCATTAACATGAGTCCGCTTTAGAAATTCCCAACTCTAAGAAATCTCTCGAAATAAAAATAAAAATTTTGCACGATTTTTCTCCTGGTCATTGCACCCTCTGGCTTGCTCTCGACGGGCGGGCAGATAGCACCTTCGTAAATAAATAACTAGGAGGCGGAATGCGGAGGCGAGCGATATGCTGAAATATGCCAAAACCAAATGATCTGTTATATTTTATGGCTAAGTCTGTTGACTCCATAAAACAAATTAAACCGGTCAAATAACGATAGTTTAATTGTTTTGCCTTTAATAATTAGCGGCTTTGGAATTTTCGTTTTGCCTCCGCATTCCGTCTCCTGTAAATAACTAACTAACCATCACGCCGTTTCCTCGTAGGGGTAAGCAGAGAGGACCGCCAAACAACTCGGTCTTGGCACACACTCTTTGCCCCATTCACATTCATACCTAGCCTTCTATTATTCTGACCTTTGACATGGCCTGACTCAAGTATCTTTTTTTTTTTTTACATTATCTCCTCACAGGGAAATTTTTCTTTAGGGTCTATGTCAACTGGGATGCTGTGTGGAGGGTCTTTTTGAGGAGAGGAAGGAATGAACATTGGTCTTGAAGAGACCCTTGTTGTAGGAGGGAGGAAACACAGAGGCCGGCAAATCATTCCATTAACTCGAGAACGAGTCGAAAAAACGACCCGTTCTCACGTGACAAATGTCAATCTTGGGCGCGTGTTTGGCGTATCCCTGACTATGCACCGGTGTCGCAGGGATCAATGACGCTAGCTCCTCAGAGCATCTTCCATTGAAATACCGGTAGAACAGGGATAGAATTCCCCCCACGCCTGTGCTCTAAAGATTGCGTTCGTAAAGGTGGGAGAATCTATCAAACGGACCGCCCGTTTCTGCACAGAGTCGAGGGTATTTTTCAAGTATTTTGGAGCTCCAGACCAGAAGTGGCTGCCAAATTCAACCGTGGGGCGCACTTGTGATTTCTACAGGGTTAGCAGTTGTGTAATATTGAAGTACTTGCGGGCCCTGTACAGTACGCCCAGTTTTTGAGATCTGATTCACTTTATCGTGCTATGTTTTCCTCGCGTCCCCGACTTGTTCTACGATTCACATTAGGCGACATTTATATGTATACACATGTATTATTGTAAAGAAACGTTGATTTGTTTTTTTTTTTTTTTTAAATTGTGATATTACTAAAACGATAGAGGTTTAATCGATATTTTCAGCAAATTCTGGAGCACGACTGCGAATCGGCAACGAATTAACAACAGTTCACGTTGACCATAGTCGTTTATTATTATTGAATCTATTAATTAAGAAGTTTAATCCCCTTTATAATAGACGTGTTTTAAATTTTACACAGCTGTTAACCAACAATTTACCCTAAATTGTTGTTTATCAGTTGGGTAAAATTTAAAACATGTTTATTGTAATAGCTCGATTGTGTTTATTTTTCGATCGTTAATAATTATTAACGATGTTTTTATACAAATTTACGACAATTGTCATTGTTCTCGAACACGACTGCAGATCGCCAACGAACAAACAACAGTTCACGTCGACTGAATATGTTTATTATTATCGATCGATTAATTACGAAGTTTTTATAGATAATGTCGGCAACTTGTCATTGTTCTCAAGCACGGCTGCAGATCGCCAACGATCAAACAAAAGTTCATCCAGACAAAATATCTATAATAAAAATGTTTATTATAATCGTAAATTAATTAGAAAGTTTTTTTATCGATAATGTCGGCAACTTGTCATTTTTTTGTCACGACTGCAGATCGCCAACGAACAAACAACAGCAAGTAGGCTAAATATCTTTATTATTATCAATAAAGTATATATTACGAAGTTTTATCGAACACGACCGCAGATCGCCAACGATCGCCAACAAAGGACATTAGTGCTACAGAAATTAAAAAGAAGAGACCAACTATAATTCTTAAGGGCATTACTAATGACTACAATAAGGATGATATTATACAAGATATTATCCAACAGAATGAAGATATCAAGGCTGTGATCATAGATAAACCAGAAACTGAGATGACGTTAAAAAAGATCTTGAAAAACAAATATAATAACACTTCTAATTACATATTAGAAGTTAGTACTCAAATAAGAAGAAGGCTAGTTTATACCGGTAAAATCTATGTGGGGTACCAAAGAATACAAGTAGAAGATGCCCTTCCTGTGGTGCAGTGCTACCATTGTTTGGGTTTTGGACATACTTCTGTCAGGTGTCTTCATAAAGAAAAGGACAAACCATTGTGTACACACTGTGCTGGTGATCATTCCTACAAAGATTGTGCTAACAAAGATAAAGAACCTAAATGTAAAAACTGTGATAACAAAAATAAAAAAATGAACTGGAATATTGATATTAGGCATTCTGCAAACGATAAAACGAAATGCATTGTGTATAAAAAAATGAGCAATTTAGCAAAGGAAAAAATAGAATATTGACTAGTAATAACATTAAACATGTCTCAAAGTAGATGTAGTGATATTATAATACATTTGATTTTTTCTCGTAGAATTTGCTACATTTCAATAAATACAATTTACGTTGCCAAACATTACACATTTATATTTCTATATTATATTAAAGAAAAAAAACATTGTAATAAGATTCTAAATTTCCAAACGTCGTCATTTTCTATTATTGAATATTCATTTTATTGCATAAATATTGTTATAAACATTATAAAAGATCACAAAATAATTAACAAAAACAACATTATTATATTACATTATGTTTTTAACAATAATTTCATAACCACACCTTCAATAACATTTTTTTGTTTACTTAAACATGCATATTACTGTGTACTATATCTCACATTCATAAATATAAAAACAGTTTTTAAAAAAATCTTAAAATATGATAAATATTCTGAAATAACACTAGATGTGAACATACAGTTTATTTTATATTTATTAAGTCTTTATAAAAAAGTATTTGCAGCAATTAGTTCTAGATTCAATCACTTTTATATTGTTAAATATTTAAAATTAAACTCTTCAATCTATAATCACAATACTTCTGTTGTTAAACAAAACCAGAAAATAATCTATTCTCAAGGGCTGAAAACTGCAAAAGATATTAATTATTGTTCAGGTTTCTCAAATGGAGTCATTTTATATTGCTCTCTTTTCATGTTTACTGGACAGATAATAAGAATACGTGTTAATTGTATTATTTATGTACGGGATTTAATGAACCTAATAAAAATATTAAATTTTATTGTTTTACACAAAAATGAAATATATGTAATATTATTTAATGCTAAATGCATGGAAAACCATTTTGTATCAATATATTATACCATCTGCTATTACATTAAGAAAAATAATTGTGGTATCTCTGATAAAAACAAGTATGTAATTATATCAAGTACAAATTTGAACCTCACACTGCATTATATAGATATATTTATTATAGAAATATTTCAATGTGTAAAATCAACCAAACCCGTATTAGAAACTTATTGTATTGCATCAAATTTAACTACGAATTAAATGGCGCAGAATAATTTTTCGTATATTGATAATGATAACGAAATAGAATGTAGTACAGTAAATAATTTAGAAGTTTGGATAAAAAAACAAAGCATAAATGCTTCTGATAATCTTGTTTGTATTCAATTAAATATAAGATCTATACAAAAATATTGGGATGTATTGCATGTATATTTATTAAATAGTTTGAAGCATATTGACATTCTAATGCTATGTGAAACATCTGTTCAAACTGAAAGTACGAGTATGTACAATATTCCCGGATATAATGCATATAACTACTGCAGGACTGATAAGTCAGGAGGAGGTATTATATTGTATATAAGAAACAAATTTGAATTTAGACCAAAATCGTTCCAATCACAACATTTTGAAAATATAACAGGAAAGCTCATACTCCAGGACGAAACTAAAGTTAATATAATAGCCATCTATAGACCTCCTAATCTCAGTAAATCTTCATTTCTAACGGAATTATCAGCACATCTTGATACAATTAATAGTAAGGAAAATATTATCTTACTCGGAGATCTAAATCTAAATTTACTAAATGACCAAGATTATATCATAACTTCGTATGAAAACTTACTTACTAACCATTATTTAACTAAATGCATCAATATAGTAACCAGAGAAGCTGTATTAAATGGACAAATAACTCGCACTTGTATTGACCATATATTTGCTAAATTTAGAGGCAAGAAAATAACTGCTTGCGTCTGCGAAAATAATATTGCTGATCATTTTATCACTGCTATTAATATAAAATCTCATAAACGTCCGATAAACTTTGCAAATAAGTATGTTCAAATCATCTCACAAAAGGCTATTGATAGATATATCAGAGATTATAACTGGAGTAAACTTATAGAGGAGAAGGATTGTATTCTATTATATGAAAAAATAAAATCTTTATTTAAAAATTTTTACAATAGTAGTTCAAAAACGATAGTGCAAAAACCGAAAACACGACCTTATGCAATAAATGAATGGGTAAGCAGTGAATTATTATGTAATATAAATAAAAGGGATAAACTATATAAAAAATGGAAAAGTACACCAACAAACAAAACATATGAAACAGAATACAAAAAAACACGAAACCTTGTCAATAAACTTATAAATAAAGATAAAACTAAATTCTATAATAATAAATTTAAAACCTGTTTTAATGATACAAAAAAAACCTGGGATGAGATAAATAATATTTTAGGACGTAAACCCAAAAACGATTGTGATGAAACTATAATACGATACATGTTAAAAGATAGAACTGAGGATTCTGTGTCAAATGATTTTGTGAATTACTTCTCGGATAGCATCAGCAACATGTTACATAAATGCAATCACAAAGCTTCTAATATAGTACTGGAAGAACTACCTCATAGTTTATATATACCAAGAGCAACTATAACTGATATTGAAAATATCGTTAAAAAAATGAAAAACTCTAAAAGCACAGGTATTGACAATATAAGAATGTTTGATTTAAAAAGAAATATAAAAACTCTTGGGCCAATAATAACTCATTTAATCAATATGATAATAAAGCAAGCAAAAATTCCACAAGAATTTAAATGTAGTATCACTAGACCAATATTTAAAGGTGGAAAACACATTGAACTGGGAAATTATAGGCCAATTAGTATTCTACCAGCATTAGAAAAAATTCTTGAAAAATTTTTATCAAATAAATTAAATAATTACATTGAAAAATTCGCTATCATAGATCCAAATCAATATGGCTTCCAAAGAAAAAAAAACACTGAAAAACTACTGCAAGATTTTTCCAATTATATAAATAATCAGTTAAATAATAAATTACATGTTATTGTTTTATTTATCGACAACTCTAAAGCTTTTGACACAATAAACTCTTTAAAAATGCTAAAAACTCTAGAAAAAATTGGAATAAGAGGAAATTTGTTAAATTTATTTAAAGATTATCTTACAGATAGAAAAATATGTACCAAAATAAATAATACATTTAGTAAAACAAAAAATATATCTGCAGGAGTTCCACAAGGTTCCATATTGGGACCTACACTATATATAATCTATGTAACTATAATGAAAAAACTTTTCTCTTTTGTAAAACATTTTGTATTCGCAGATGATACGGCATTGGTCATATCACACAAAGATCTAAAAATTGCAATTGAACTCTTACAAATTGACTTTAATCAACTCTGTAAATGGTCACATGATGCAGGGCTTTTAATAAATGCTAAAAAAACTAAAGTAATGCATATAAGATCACCAAATGCCAAATTTCAATTTAATCCTAATATTATTTCTCATAACTTTAATTGCATCCACAAAAATATTCAAATTAACTGTAATTGTGAAAGCTTAGAATTAGTTACTGAATATGTGTATCTTGGTGTTACAGTAGATTGTTTTTTTAAATGGGACAAACATATTAAAATAACCTGTAAAAGACTCAGATCAATTGCTAGCAGAATGTACACATTAAATTTTTTCCTATCAATTGATACACTTAAAATAATTTATATGTCACTAGCAGAATCAATAATAAGATATGGGTTAACAATATGGGGAAATACTACTGTAACCAACCTGAAACAGGTACAAGTTGCACAAAACGCAATTGTAAAATTATTAGTTGTCCCTAACATTTTCAAACAAAGACACAATACTCCGTTGCTGTTTCAGAGTGCAAAAATTTTACCTGTGAAGGCAATACTATGGTATAAAATTATAATTCAGCATATATTTACCCCGCAGCATAAAGAGAAACTAGATCATAAATATAGCACTAGATTCACGCGTAACGACGGGTTAATAGTTCCGAAATTCAATAATAAGTACGGACAGAGAACGTTTGAATACAACATACCGAAGATATTTAATTTATTACCTGACAATATAAAGCAACTTAATTCTATGAATAAGGTTAAATATATGCTGAAAAATTGGTTATCGCAAAAAGAATATTTATATTTATGAAAAAATGTATGAAAAAAATGTTGAATCTGTAGAAATAAGATGTTAATTATAACTCTTAAAATATATTTGTAATGGAACCATAAGCACCTGCTGACAAGCCAATGCTATTGGCTTAGCAGGACTTGTTTGTTGATATTTAAAATTAAATTAAATAAATAAATTATAAAAAAAAAAAAAAAAAAAAAAAAAACCAAAAACAATACGCGTCGATTAAATCATGTTTTTTTTATTAACGATCAATTAAGTACGAATTTTTTATCGATAACGTCAATGGCAACTCGTCATTGCTCTAGAGCACGGCTGCAGATCGCCAACGAACGAACTGCATATCTTGTCGACTAAATAATGTTTATTATTGCCGATTTGATAACATTTGTACGAAGTTTTTATCGATGGTGTCGTCAATTTGCAACTGTTTTCGAACAACGACTGCAGATCGCCAACGAACAAAGAAAGTTCACCTCGACTAAATTTATTTATCATTGTCGATCAATTGATTACGAAGTTTTTATCTGTTATTGTAGAAGAAGATAACAGTAATAATCTAAACAAAAATGTGAAAGAGAACAAGACACAGAAAAATATAAAAAGATAATGGTCGCAATAGGGACTCCGAACTCCTAACCCAGAACCTCTCGTCTAACCGGGACGTGCGCTTTTACCAATTCAACCATAGCCACCTTCCATCAAACCGTCACAATCATCAATCTCATATTTTAAAATTTAAAATCGAACATTAATAGCGTAGCGACTGTACGGTTAAAATTTAAGAATCCGACTAAAAATACAACTGTGACGCCGCGCCTCACTCAAAACCGTTTTCGTACATATACAAATCTATTTTTGTAATAGAACCGAATTAAAGCAATGCCAAAAGATGGCGCCACATAGTTAACATCTAGCGTGAGGAACATTGCCTGTCAGGCGTAAGTACTATTGGATTTGTAATTTCGTGAATCTCTCCGGATTATTCCGGATATGGAAAGATTGATGATATTACGATTATTAATGTAACTGGCAGTTGTGAGTAATAATACCACGCGTCTAAATATTGTATCGACGGCCGGCGTAGTCCAGCGGTAAGGCTCTTGACTCGCATTCCTAAGGTCGCGGGATTGAATCCCGGCGTGGCAAATAAATTTTATTTGATTAATTTGTTTTATTTTACAATTTATTCATTTAAAATGATATATAGTATATTTGCGGCACGTTCCAGAATGGAAGATACTCTCAGTATCGCCCTGGTGTAAGACCACCATTCAGAAATGAAACTCGGTTGCTTGAAATGGCTTTAGCCGTGTTTGGCCAGATCTGAATCCCACCTTCCTCTTCCCCATCTCCTTCCCCTCCCCACTACATTTCAGCCTCACAACATACCCCAATTGGGGATGCCATAGTCTCACTGGCTCCAGACGGGAGCAGTTGGGACTCTTGTGCGGTATTCATATTTAAAAAAATGACGTCATTGCCTTTCGCGGTTAATTTGTCCCGGTGACTAGCTGTCACTGGATCTCAGTGGATCCGAGAAACTGGCTATTTTTGAAACCAGTTCCTATTGGATTTATAAAATGGTCACCTGCACTCAAACTGGGCGAGGGCGAACCAAAATCCGCCGGCAGGGCCTAGCAGCAAAAACCTGCGGAGAGAGTTTTTAACTGCTAGTCAACAATATTATCTTCGACTAATTTTTACATTCTTTTTATCTATTGTTAAAATGTCGGTGACATCTATAAAACCTTCAGATATTATTTGCACACTATTGTAACTAATTTTTGTTTGACATCGTCAATACGAAATTAACACGAGACGCTTGTCAGGCGAAACAGCCGTCATTAGCATAAATGAATACAGACTATTCTAGATCTATGCTAATTATGAATTTGTAAAGCAGGTACTTTAAATTCTGACTACTTGTTTATGCAGATGGTTTGAAAAAGACAGCAATTGCCAACAATTTTTAGAACAATGTGTCTATCACGTGCGTTGCCGGGAGACATGCCGACCGCAAAACTTATCAACCTTCCCCTTTCTCATCTCCCGTCCGTTCCACTTCCTTTTCGGAGCTAATTTTAAAAAATTTAAAAAGAATTCAGTATACTTTTATCCCAGTTCCATGCCTCACCGCCATACATCAGAGTAGGTATCAGCACTCTAATGTAGACTGCTAGACTCGCTGTAAAGTTTTTTAATATATATTTTTTAAATTTTATGGTTCATCAACACAAAAAAAACATAGAAAAAATCACAAATGACTTCATGATGAACTTTTTTCCTTTTTTTATTCAGAGCATTTCATGAAATAAAGTCGTGACAAATGATTTCTGAAATTTCGTGGTCGAATTTCGTGGAGTTAATTGTGTCAACCGTCTAGTTAGAACGTGGCGCGGATTTCGCCACAGATTGATGCAAAAACTTCGTGACATATGCCATTAAATTCGTGATAATCTCAAAATTCTTTAAAAATTGGTTTTTACGAATTTTTTATTATTATTTTTTACCCGTTTTCACGAGTCTCATAACATTTTTCTTGTTGTATTTTTTAATTTTAAAATTTCACAATTAATTCATTAATAATAATTTGTAGTACACTAGCGACTTCCCGGCATGCGTTGCAATGCTACTAAAATAAAGAAAGTACGTGTTTTAATTGTATTTATTGAAATGTTTTTGGGTACACATTTTATTTGGTTTTTTCCGTCTGGTGCGAACACGAATAAATCATAAGGAACCTTTCCCCCTTCTCCTTAGTTTTCCTCGCCCGTCCCGGATTCCTCTCCCTCAAACGACTCACGCACCACATTACTGTAATTTTTTTTAATTTAAAATTCATAACGCCAGAGCTCACCATTACATGTAGAAACCTGCGCGAGCGTGTTTTTTTTATAGAATACCGCGCAAGAGTCCCAATTGCTCCCATCTGGAGCCAGTGAGACTATGGCATCCCCAATTGGGGTATGTTGTGAGGCTGAAGGTTGTGGGGAGGGGAAGGAGATGGGGGAGAGGAAGGTGGGAAGTACCTGGCTATTCAAATCTGGTCACCAAACACGGCTAAAGCCATTTCAAGCAACGTTTCAATTCTGAACGGTGGTCTTGCACCAGGGCGATACTGAGAGTATCTTCCACTCTGGAACGTGCCGCAAATATACTATATATATATAGCGACTACCCGGTATGCGTTGCAATGCTGCTCAAAGAAAGAAAGTGTGTTTTAATTGTATCTATCGAAATGTTTTGGGTACACATTTTTTTGTTTTTTCGTCTGGTGTGTACACGAATATATCGGGAGCGTTCCTTTTCCACCTTCCCCCCTTCTCCTTTTTCTCGCCCCTCCCGGATTCCTCTCCCTCAAACGACTCACGCACCACATTACTGTAATTTTTTTATTTAAAATTCATAACGCCAGAGCTCACCATTACATGTAGAAACCTGCGCGAGCGTGTGCACAATGTATGGAAAAGGAAAGCTTACGGGACAAACATCTAGGTCTGCGAGCCAGTCTAGGGCTTCAGGCGTTGCCCTGTGGACCTCATCAGTCGAACATGTTTCTCGATTTCGTCGTAAGAGTTGTATATGTTGAATGATTTAAAATTGAAGAATTTGAGAAATCGCTCCTGAACTTTTGTTTCTTTATTCTTTGAATTGTTTGTTACATGAATCGCAGATTTTTCGACCACCATACTAGGCACATTTTTTTTTTAAAAAGAAAGACAAACATTCCCGGGTTACGAATAACCCAACAATGTTTGAAAATCTCCTACTACCACCACAGAAAACCGAAAATGTTGTTTGTGTTGTGATGTAGGACTTAGCCAGCCGAGGAATCGAACACGCGACGCCCGGATGGGACGCAAACGCGATGCCCACTCAACCACTGACTGGTCACATGCTCGTGTTGTGGTGGTCGATTTTCATATACAGTACATTAACATATGCAATATAAAGAATGTGCGAGAATATAAAATAAATAAAAATATATATACATATAAATAAATAATATAATATTAAAGAATATGGAAGAATGCAAAAGAATATAAAATAATGTAAATGACCGTAGAGTAATATAAAGGAGTATGGAAGAATGTAGTGGAATATAAAATAAAATGAATTTGCTGAATTCTTCAGCAAAGTCTATGAATCAACAAATAATTCTCCATTGTTTAATGCCACTACATCCAATTATAACCAAATCGATTTCAATCAGTGCAAATTTGAAGAAAGTGACATTAGAGCTAAATTAAAATCTCTCGTCCTGAACAAATCAGCTGGCCCTGATAACATTCCCCCAATCTTCTTATCGAAATGCATACCAGTCTTGACTTATCCCCTTACTAAAATTTTCAACTTGTCAATAAAAACTGGCACCTTTCCGAAAAAATGGAAGACAAGCTTTCTGTCTCCAATTTTTAAGAAAGGAGATAAATCTGATATTTCCAATTACAGACCTATATGTATACAGTCGTCAATCCCAAAAGTATTTGAATCTGCTCTGCTATCTAAACTCTCGCCTGAGATCAATAAAGTAATTTCATGTCGACAGCACGGTTTCATGTCAAAACGGTCTACTCTTACAAATTTAATGATCTATCAGGAAAATTTATTTAGTACGATGCATAATCGTCTTCAGACAGATGCTGTATACACAGACTTTAGTAAAGCTTTCGACAAAGTCTTACACAAAATCCTTATACATAAACTAAGATCATTTGGAATAACGGGGCATATTTTGAGATGGTTTGACTTGTTGAACTCATCTGTATAACTTTTCAAGATATTACAACTCATGTATTTTTTATTTATTTTTTCTATGTGTAGGTACTATTTATCGCTGCGTTAATTTTGCTGAATTCTTGAAAAACTTGCTTTCGAACAATTTTTTTACGATCAAGTTAATAATAAAATCAACATAGTAAATACCTACACGTTCCTCAATAACTACTTTTAAAGTATCTTAAGCACTCTTCTGTTTTACCATTATTACACTATGTAAACTTTTTAACTCCTTTGTACAATTTTAATGATAACGAAACTACATACCTATGTACATATTAAACCTTTTTGTATCCTTAAAGTACAGTTTATAATGTTATATACTTCATGCTTACAATTATACTCCTGAATAACATGTGTAACTTTAATAATGTGATTCTGTAAAAACCTTCAAGGCGTGTATGAATAATAAAAAAAATTAATATGAAAAGTATTGAACATTATAAATAACATTATAAATAATAATAATAAATAATATGGGGTGAAGATATGAATATTATATAGGGTGGAGGGATGAATATTATTATAAATAATAATAATAAATAATAATATTCATCCCGGACTTGCAGAAGAGTCAATAGATGTCGCACATTAAATAAAATGGATAATAATTTATCCAGACACCATCTAGATTGCATTTAGTTCGAGTTGAATCTTGCAATCATTCATAAAGATGGCAGCCAATAAAAATATGCGTTAAGAAAAATGAAGATAATATGGGTGGTTCTTAGTCGAAGTATGGTACAGTTAAAAGTGACCGAATTGGATATCGACACCTTAGCTCAGTGGATAAGAGCGCCCAACCCGGAAAGTAGGGAGGTCCTGGGTTCGAGTCCCAGAGGTGCCAATATCTTTTTCTGATTTTTCTGTTTCCAGATTTTCGATTGAGTTTCGCTCATAATGTCTTCATTTAATTAAATTATAAATTATTATTGTTACAGTGGATTTCTGGTGGTATTGGGCTCTTTGACTAGTGGTAACTCTTTCTAAACTGTCAACATAAACAATATAGCGCGGGTTACAAACCTGCGAACAGTATCCAGTTATCTCATTGTCCCACGTTGTAACACTACCACAGCCCAACAATTCTATAAATATACTGGAGTGAAATGGTTTAACCAATTACCAGTTAATCTAAGATTGGAAACTAATTATAAAAAAATCAAAAAATCAATAAAAACACATTATTATGACTACATCTTATAATACTATACTTCTCAACACAACTGTAGTATACGGATATCCTTTTTCTTTCTTTATTTTTCTCCTTTCTTTTTTGTTACCTCCTCAACTTCATTTCTGTTATATTCATATATGTATATTTTTATATATGTATGTGTACACATATGCATATGTTTTTATGTATGTACACATGGCGATAACATTTTGTATATGTGTGTATATGTAGGTATGTGTGTATATCTACGTGTGTGTATGTGTATACTTACATATATGACCTTTTTTTTCTTATTTCACTGTTAAATTCCTATCTTTTGTTTTACACATAAAAAAATTACTATTTTTTTCTTTGTTAATTGCTTTACATTCGTTTTCTCCGCCTTTTTTACTCGAGCTCTGCTCTAAAAAAAGGTGTAATACTTATTAATTAATGTATTTTTAAAATAAAAACTTTATTTAATTTATAAAAACATGTAACCTCTGTACCATTATATTCAATAAATAAAAATAAAAAAAATCTTCTTCTTCAATGGTATAATTTTATTTACATTTCCAATGGTTGTCGATCGCTTCCCTTTACAGACCTCTCGTTTATTGACTTTATTAAACAAGGAAATCAACTTCCTCATTATTGTCTTGTTTTCTGACGTCGATGCATTACGAAGAAGTGAAGAAAGAGTCACTAGGACGGTATTTCCCACGGATCAACCAATGGATTACTCTGCTTTAATCGGTAGCATTCTAGGAATAAATCATTACAACACAATTATTGTCATCAATATTGCTTAGTAGCGGGGTGGTTCAATGGTATGAATTCCTTTCTCTGCTAACCTAATCCGAAGAGCGATTCTGGTTCTTTTGTGGATACGGAATCGATTCCGCACGTAAACGCCTGTCAAATTTGTGTGATTGTCTATGGCTTGCAATTGCTTTTTCAACTTGTTTAAAACGCGAAATGCTGTAAGTATACATAATTATGGCAATATACAACGGCAAACGCACGCTCCTCACTGTGCCAACGCATGATGGCGACTAAACTATGTCGGGACAAAACTTTATAGTTCCGCCTCTCGAATGAAACCACTAGCGCTCCGCTACGACATCTACCGAGTGAATGGCGCGCATTTTAAAAAAGTCGCACCTGTACTTGCATATCGACGGTCACATCACTTAGAACCACTTTGTAATTATTGTATCTTTCACCTACTTACGCATTGGTTTGCATCCTCAAAGATGACATAGGCCCTGAGGAAAATTATTTTTTCCTCAGGGCCTCCTGTGTGGAGTTAATGTAAATTGGTTCTATAATATAAGTACATGTGTATGCATGTGTGTGTGTACATATATGTGCTTATGTATTCACACAGTGTGCACACAAATGCATATACGTATATGTGCATAATGTGCGTACGTAATTGTGTATGTATGTTTTTTTTTTTTTTTACATGAGCTCCACACAGGAGGCCCTGAGGAAAATTAATTCCCTCAGGGCCTATGTCATCTTTGGGGATGCTGTGTGGAGGGTTTTTTCAAGGAAAGGAAGGGGAGGAGAGTTCTGGGAAAGAAAATGGTTTAGGGGTGGGTAGGAATCTGGGGTTCAGTGTGTCCTGGTCATCCGCCTCCAAGACCTAGACAAACCTCATTCCATGAACTCGGTATGTACGTATTTATTAATATTTAATTTTGATCCTCCTTGGTTTATTGTTGCTTTGTTATTCTAAGAATGTTGAGATGAATGATGTGCTCACCTATAATTAGAAGCATCATTAAAACCACATTAAAAATGTAAATTACTGCAATAATTATGTGATGTGTTTCTGTTGGCGAGCCAATAAATAAATAAAATAATATCAGCAGGAGCTGTCACACGTCACAAAATGTATAAAACTGGGAAGACTTCGGCGGCTGGGTCATGTGGGGAGGACGACCGAGCATCAAGCGCCAAAGACCCTGCTGAACTCAAGACAGATAGGGCGAAGGAGCCTGGGAAGGCCAAGATTAAGATGGAGCGACAATGTCCTCAAAGATATATCTACCTTGGAGCTTCTAAACTGGAGAGAACTGGCACAAAACCGAGATGAGTGGAGGAAGACTCTTGAGGAGGTCAAGACCCACCAGGGGTTGTAGAGTCAAGAGTGATGATGATGACAAATATTTTTTTAATATGATCGATATCGACCACTAGCGTGTGGTTTTTTTTTATTTTTATTTTTGATTTTCTGTTGTCTTTTATTTTAATTTTTAATTTTTATTTATAATTTTTTTTTATTTATTTAAAAAAAATTTTTTTACGTGAGTTCCACACAGGAGGCCCCGAGAAAAATAATTTTCCTTAGGTTCTTTGTCATCTTTGGGGATACTGTGTGGAGGGATTTTTTTAAGGAAAGGAAGGAGAGGAGATAGAGTGGGTGGGGGACGGGGTTCAGTGCGTCCTGGTCATCCGCCTCGAAGACCTAGACAAACCTCATCCCGCAAACCAGAGCACCCCTACTAAATCACCAAACGTAGCGAACAACTTGGGGTGACCTATGGCAGAGGTGAAGGTTCCCGGGGCGGCGGTACCCATTCCCGCCCCCAAATTATCCAATAATAATAATAATATTTGGATGATTTATATAGCGCCGTTTTTGTGAAAAATCACCTCAAGGGCGCTGTATAGCTCTGCCAAAGGTCACCCCAAGTGGTTTACTACATTTGGTGACTTGGCAGGGGTGCCCGGGTTCATGAGGTGAGGTTTGTAGGTTTGTGTTTGATTAAGAGAAACCCTTTGACTTCCCCAGCCGGACTTATCGCCTTGCACCGTAGTGGGAGGAATGGATTCGTACGTCCGTCACTCCTGGACAGATTCCTTCCCACCCTTCATACCTTTTTTCTTTCCAAAACTTTCTCTCCTTCCTTTCCTTAAAAAGACTCCCACGCAAAGATGACGCAGACTGCGAAGGGAATTATTTTCTTCTGGGCCTCCTGTGTTTTTTTTATGCATGAATACCGCACAAGAGTCCCAACTGCTCCCGTCTGGAGCCAGTGAGACTATGGCATCCCCAATAGCAATAACAAAAGGCGTATGTTGTGAGGCTGAAGGTAGTGGGGAGGGGAAGGGGATAGGGAAGAGGAAAGTGGGGAAGTACCTGGCTATTCAGATCTGGTCACCAAACACGGCTAAAGCCATTTCAAGCAACGTTTTAATTCTGAGTCGTGGTCTTACACCAGGGCGATACTGAGAGTATCTTCCACTCTGGAACGTGCCGCAAATATACTATATATTATTTTAAATGAATAAATTGTGAAATAACACAAATTAATCAAATAAAATTTATTTGGCACGCCGCGATTCGATCCCGTGACTTTCGGTTTGCGAGTCAACAGCCTGACCGCTGGACTACTCCGGCCGCCGGCCGTGTGGAGTTATTGTAAAAAAGGGCGATACTAAGAGTATCTTTTAAATTATTTTAATTGAATAAATTGTAAAATAACAAATTAATTATTTTTTTTTTTGCACACGCCGGGATTTGAACCCGAGATCTTCGGATCGCTGGTCGAGAGAGCCTTATGAGAGAGGACCACGGATTCCAGTAACAACCAGAATAAATTAGCATATATTTCACATGTATACACAATTCTTACATGTATTTATTCTTTTGTAGGTAATCTCGTCAAAGTCAATATTAAGACCGTATTACATCACTAACTACTAAATCTAATGCATACGCCATTTGAAGTGTCACTAATCGGGCTTTATATTGGATGTTTTAATTTATTTTCAAGGTTTTTCTTGCAAAATGTACTATTTAACTTAAAAAACGTGATTTTCGCAGATATTACATAATTTAAACATCAATTTTTTTATCATCTAATTTATAAAATCTTGAAACAATTTTAATATTGTCTTCGAAAACATCACGTGCAGAGACAGATGGCGAGCTGTTGACGTGATAGCTCAGTGGTAAGAGCAGTTATTCGGATCGAAATTACTGTTTCGAACCATTTTTAAGCCTTATCGATACGTTAAAATATATTTAAGGTCCGGTTTCCCGCGTTTAATAAAGAAATTGTTTCTCCCTGCGTGTCCTTTCCCATTCGTCCCGTTCTCCTTCCGCCTCCCCTTCCTCTCCCGCGTCCCATTCCCCTCTTGCGTTCCCACTCTGCTTTCTCCGCCTTCGCTCTCCCCACTCCCCTCGCCCGCTTCCACAGTCCCGCGAAACCCCCTCCCGAGTTCCCCTCCCCCCTGACGGATTCCCCTCCCCCCTCCTGAATTCCAAACATTCAGCTTTCAAACAGCTCGCGTGCCACCTATTGCAATTTTTTATACAAATTTCATAATGCCAGAGCTCACCGGTACATATAGAAACCATCGCTGGCAGACACACATCAAATCCCCAAAGTTACATCGCATTCGGATGAAATGTTAGCAACGCATAATTTCATGATGCCAGAACTCACTATTCTATATCGTAAGAATCGCGGGCATGCGCACACCAAATCCCCAAAGTTTCATCGCAATCGGATGAATGGTTTAGCAACGCATAACATACATACATATATACATAGTCAGAAGCAAACATTTTTAATTTTCATATATATAGATTTTCCTTAAATACTGTAAGTTTTAAAGCTCTTAAAAAAATATATGTTAATCTTGAAGATAATACCTATACATTCCCCACACCGACACGCAAATTATATGAAATTCCCTCGATAGAAAAAAATCGCAAACTATGCTCCAAAATTATTATAAACACGTTTTTTTCAATTATTTTACAAGTAATATGTTTGAAAATAATCACAGTGTTTCTTTAAATGCTGCTCTAGACAATCCCTACGAGGTTTTTGCTTTATTTTAAATGAGTCGTATTTTATTAAACATTTTCACAATTTTTATATATATATTTTCGGTTCCATGCCATCTAAGAATAAAGTAAACTCAACACCTCCTTGAAAAGTCATTGAAAGCTATGAAAAAATTTATTTTAAATTAGTCGATAACCCTAACCTAATGTAACCTATTTAACCAAATTTTTATATAATTTTTTATCACTCTAAATGACTTATCTGGGATAGTTCTGAGTTGGTTTCATTCCGAGTTGTCCGGTCACTATTTTTTCATCACTTTTAATGGCTTTTCAAAGTAGTTAGTTGTCCGGTCACCATTTCTTATGCATAAATTTATGACATGCAACTATTGTGTTGTATTTTATTGCCTTCAAAGTTAAAAACTGTGTCATTTTATGCATTCGATTATCTCTACGCGGGTCATTAAAATCACGATTTCATGTTTTTATATTCAAGTCACGTGTTCGCGTTTGAAGTTTCGAAATGAAACACAACTTTCTTTCGCACGATGTCGCCACAAAACGCATTTTTACATGTGCATACTGTACATGACAAGTTAGAAAATTACACACTTGTTTGTAATACTTACGATAAAAGTAGATTGTAACACGATGGGTAAACGCCAGGGTACCTAGCATGGTCGATCGATATAACCCTATATCAATACGATATTGCCCAAATCAGTTAACAACATTTGCGATCACGGTCAACAATTGGTAAGAGAAATTCTAACCGACGATTGACAAATTTTAGCTCGGATTCCATAATATCAGATAAGTTTCGGTTAGCTGTCAATATATGCATTTATTTGAATTATATCGTTCGTTAATCAACATTACTGGCTTTTTTAATGAACGCATCGAACTAACGAAGATTTTTGTATTGAAAGAAGTCATATACACGATCCATAGACTTTGTAATTCAACTAAGACGCGACAAAATTATTCTGTTCGAATTTTGATGAACTTAAATTTGTATTTGAGATCAAAATACCCAACCAAACTCAAAAATTATTTTTGTAATCAAAAGGTATATCAAATATCTAGTTCGGATGTGATCTACTTTATTTAATTTTGCTTTAAATTATAAGATATAGGGCATTAAAGATTTTAGAGTTTCATGATTTTAGAGGCAACTTGGGCAATTATTTGTGAGTAAATGAAAAACAATAAAAATATTTTTACTAAAATTATCATTGAATTATAATGAAATATAAAATAAAAATTAACAAAAATAAATCAATTTGAAAGGTGTAAATTTAAAATATAAATTACCTATTTACGGCGGAACAAAAATTTGTCGTTTGTACATTAAAATTACTACCCAAAAAAATGCATTTTTAACGATGTTTTATTTTTCATTAAATTTGTAAAATAAACATGCTGCTGGTGGGCAGGCGCATCCGCCGCCAAGACCCGGACAAATCTCACCGCAATCTGAACCGAAAATTAGTTGGTTACTTTAAGTTAGTACATGATTCACTGGAGCATCCCCAACTCCCACCATTCACTTTTGCATCATTTATTCTTCTTACACTCCTTTCTAATCCATCCGCTCTACCATCCACCGTGTCTAAACCATCTAAGCGTCCATTTCTTAATCTTGCTCATTACTTGTATCTTTTCAGGACATCCACATTATATGGGAACCATTTATTGGATTACCAACGCTTCTGCCATAAGTCACCCCAATTGATTCGTTGCGCTTTGTGAGGTTTGTCTAGGTCTTGGCGGCGGAGGCGTCTTCCTACTTACTGCGTAGCAGACATCGCTTTGCACCGCAGTGGGACGGATATATATTCATTCGTCCGATCGTCGACCCACCGACCGTCAGATTCCTACCCTTTTAACTTCCCAGAGTTCTCCCATTCGTTTCTTTTAAAAGACCCTCCACACTTCATCCCCAAAGATGACAAACCCTGAGGGAAATTATTTTCTTCAGGGCTTCCTGTTTGGAGCTATTGTACAAGAAAATAAAATCATACATTTCCTGACGCCTTGTCGTTACATAGTATAAAATGAAGTCGCTCCCGCTGTCTGTACGCTTAGATCTTTTAAACTACGCAACGGATTTGCGGTTTTCACCAATAGATAGAGTGATTCAAGAGGAAGGTTTATGTGTATAATACGTGCATATTATAGTAGAGAAAAGCCGAGAAATTCAAAGATTCAATTCAAGCAGCGGCGGACTGGCAAGCGGGCGGTGTGAATTTTATACGTATAGAAATTAAGAGATGGCGTTGGTTATAAAGGTTGGGTAATGGCCTTGTGTTTCGTTAGCCACAGCAACTTGTGGCCGGGTCTGCTAGTATACTAATAAATGATTGTTTTTCCGTTGTTTCAGGTGGTCAGGGGAGTTAAACTGGAGGAAGCACACATTGTAAGAAAGCGTAGTACAGAGCAACCACTTAGAATAGTTTTGTACTATGATCACTCCGTATACAGGTAAGAAAATATATTATTAATATTATCATCAATATATTAATACGTGAAGCCAAAACTTTGTACCCCTTTTTACGAAAATTGCGCTTACGGAGGAGTATGAAATTTCGCACACTTATAGTTTATATAGAGGAGGAGTGCAGAATGCTAATATTTTTTAAAAATTATGCATAAAAATAGATTAAATCAAAAACAAAAACATTACACACACTACCATGTATTTGACACACACACTCGCGTCTTTACTCTATTGTTTTTTGTTAAAGTCTATGGTCAAATTGAGAATAGATTAATATTGTTTGTCAGGTATGTTTTTAGGTTTTCACGGCCAAAAAGTATTTTTGTTATTGTTTTTGGGGTGTTATGCCGTGTTTCGCTACCTCCTTCTTTAGCCAACGTTTCGGACAGCGTTACAGTGTCCATCATCAGGGCAGATGAGTCACTCATCTGAGGTGAGATGAGCCACTCATCTGCCCTGATGATGGACACTGTAACGCTGTCCGAAACGTTGGCTAAAGAAGAAGGTAGCGAAACACGGCATAACACCCCAAAAACAATAACAAAAATACTTTTTGACACTCATCTGCCCTGATGATGGACACTGTAACGCTGTCCGAAACGTTGGCTAAAGAAGGAGGTAGCGAAACACGGCATAACACCCCAAAAACAATAACAAAAATATTTAATTAAATGAAGACATTATGAGCGAAACTCAATCGAAAATCTGGAAACAGAAAAATCAGAAAAAGATATTGGCACCTCTGGGACTCGAACCCAGGACCTCCCTACTTTCCGGGTTGGGCGCTCTTATCCACTGAGCTAAGGTGTCGATATCAAATTCGGTCACTTTTAACTGTACCATACTTCGACTAAGAACCACCCATATTATCTTCATTTTTCTTAACGCATATTTTTATTGGCTGCCATCTTTATGAATGATTGCAAGATTCAACTCGAACTAAATGCAATCTAGATGGTGTCTGGATAAATTATTATCCATTTTATTTAATGTGCGACATCTATTGACTCTTCAGCAAGTCTGGGATGAATATTATTATTTATTATTTTAACTTTATGAGTAAAACCTCAAACTGTAATATTTAATTAAATGAAGACATTATGAGCGAAACTCAATCGAAAATCTGGAAACAGAAAAATCAGAAAAAGATATTGGCACCTCTGGGACTCGAACCCAGGACCTCCCTACTTTCCGGGTTGGGCGCTCTTATCCACTGAGCTAAGGTGTCGATATCAAATTCGGTCACTTTTAACTGTACCATACTTCGACTAAGAACCACCCATATTATCTTCATTTTTCTTAACGCATATTTTTATTGGCTGCCATCTTTATGAATGATTGCAAGATTCAACTCGAACTAAATGCAATCTAGATGGTGTCTGGATAAATTATTATCCATTTTATTTAATGTGCGACATCTATTGACTCTTCAGCAAGTCTGGGATGAATATTATTATTTATTATTTTAACTTTATGAGTAAAACCTCAAACTGTAATATTTAATTAAATGAAGACATTATGAGCGAAACTCAATCGAAAATCTGGAAACAGAAAAATCAGAAAAAGATATTGGCACCTCTGGGACTCGAACCCAGGACCTCCCTACTTTCCGGGTTGGGCGCTCTTATCCACTGAGCTAAGGTGTCGATATCAAATTCGGTCACTTTTAACTGTACCATACTTCGACTAAGAACCACCCATATTATCTTCATTTTTCTTAACGCATATTTTTATTGGCTGCCATCTTTATGAATGATTGCAAGATTCAACTCGAACTAAATGCAATCTAGATGGTGTCTGGATAAATTATTATCCATTTTATTTAATGTGCGACATCTATTGACTCTTCAGCAAGTCTGGGATGAATATTATTATTTATTATTTTAACTTTATGAGTAAAACCTCAAACTGTAATATTTAATTAAATGAAGACATTATGAGCGAAACTCAATCGAAAATCTGGAAACAGAAAAATCAGAAAAAGATATTGGCACCTCTGGGACTCGAACCCAGGACCTCCCTACTTTCCGGGTTGGGCGCTCTTATCCACTGAGCTAAGGTGTCGATATCAAATTCGGTCACTTTTAACTGTACCATACTTCGACTAAGAACCACCCATATTATCTTCATTTTTCTTAACGCATATTTTTATTGGCTGCCATCTTTATGAATGATTGCAAGATTCAACTCGAACTAAATGCAATCTAGATGGTGTCTGGATAAATTATTATCCATTTTATTTAATGTGCGACATCTATTGACTCTTCAGCAAGTCTGGGATGAATATTATTATTTATTATTTTAACTTTATGAGTAAAACCTCAAACTGTAATATTTAATTAAATGAAGACATTATGAGCGAAACTCAATCCCAGAGTCCCAGAGGTGCCAATATCTTTTTCTGATTTTTCTGTTTCCAGATTTTCGATTGAGTTTCGCTCATAATGTCTTCATTTAATTAAATATTACAGTTTGAGGTTTTACTCATAAAGTTAAAATAATAAATAATAATATTCATCCCAGACTTGCTGAAGAGTCAATAGATGTCGCACATTAAATAAAATGGATAATAATTTATCCAGACACCATCTAGATTGCATTTAGTTCGAGTTGAATCTTGCAATCATTCATAAAGATGGCAGCCAATAAAAATATGCGTTAAGAAAAATGAAGATAATATGGGTGGTTCTTAGTCGAAGTATGGTACAGTTAAAAGTGACCGAATTTGATATCGACACCTTAGCTCAGTGGATAAGAGCGCCCAACCCGGAAAGTAGGGAGGTCCTGGGTTCGAGTCCCAGAGGTGCCAATATCTTTTTCTGATTTTTCTGTTTCCAGATTTTCGATTGAGTTTCGCTCATAATGTCTTCATTTAATTAAATATTACAGTTTGAGGTTTTACTCATAAAGTTAAAATAATAAATAATAACAAAAATATTGTTTGTCTTTAATATTATTTGTCTATGGTCCTACTGAATGTCAAACATAAAAAAAAACATTACAATTATGGTCGAATTTCGACCATTGGGCGACCACTAGTTAATATAATTTTATTAAATTTAAATTATTTGGATACCTCTTTAATAACCCTCAGATTAATTTGTTTGCTTTAGTGCTTAGTTCACACTGAGCTATATATCTGCGATCAGATATTTGTTGATTCGCGAGCGCTTATCTTTTGTCCTTTCACACGAGGCTATCAAATATTTCTTCCTGTGGTAGGAGAGGGGGTCAGTCGAATTAGGGAGCGGCAACGGAACGCATATTTTTGTACTGAAATCTGTCAACTTGACATCTGTCATCCACGGGTCTAGGCAGCTCCGTAATTACAATGACCCAATCTCCTGTTTTAGTTGGAGAAGGGGAGAGTTATCTTCTGGGATATCGCGTATGGAGCGGTTACGTCTGAGATGTGTATTGTCTATGATTGATCTGCGCTTAAAAACGCTTAGGTGTGAACGGTCTGAAGGGATTGTATGGAGAGCGTTATTTGGCGTGCTATGATCTTTTATATTTGATAGCTGAGTGTGAACCAGCTCTAAGGCACCGTATAACCGCTCAAAAAATAGAAGATGGAGAGATATGTAATTACGAATGTTGGAGAGAGCGCGCTAATATTTAAAACGATAAAATTGAAGCGAAAATTGTGAAAATGTTTAATAAAACACGACTCGTTTAAAATAGAGTAAAGATCTCTTGTGTAACATCTAAAATAGCATTTAAAGAAACACTGTATTTTTTTTTCATTCATATAACCTGTACAATAAGTGAAACAAACGTGTTTATAATAATTTTCGGAGCATACTTTGCGAACCTAAACTAAACTAACTTAATATATCATTGAAGAAGAAGATAACACTTTTTAAATCTAAATGAAAATATGAAAGAAAACAAGACACATAAAAACAGAAAAAGACAATGGTCGCAACTGGGACTCGAACCCAGACCTCTCGTCTAACCGGGACGGCGCGTTTTCCAATTTCTAATATTTCCAATATTTAATTTTTTTCTGTGTCTTGTTTTCTTTCATATTTTCATTTAGATTTAAAAAGTGTTATCTTCTTCTTCAATGATATATTACGTTGATCGGAATAACCTTCAAAAGTTATTAAAAGAGAGTTTTTCTCGTAAAAAAAAAAAAAAAATTGAATATTCATTTAGACTTTCATAAAGTCAATAATTCCATATGAATAAATTCGGATACATTTATCCGAGACGCTATTCAGGTTACAAACCAATTCTTTGAATGATTGTTTCCAATAAAAAGAGTAGTTGCCTATAATATGGAAAAATAACTAGTTGAAGATAATATTAATGATTCTAAATATTTGAAATATGAGATTGACAAATATGACGGTTTGACAGAAGGTGGCAATAGCGAAATTGGAAAACGCGCCGTCCCGGTTAGACGAGAGGTCTGGGTTCGAGTCCCAGTTGCGACCATTGTCTTTTTCTGTTTTTCTGTGTCTTGTTTTCTTTCATATTTTCATTTAGATTTAAAAAGTGTTATCTTCTTCTTCAATGATATATTACGTTGATCGGAATAACCTTCAAAAGTTATAAAAAGAGAGTTTTTCTCGTAAAAAAAAAAAAAAAAATTGAATAAACTAACTTAGTCTAGCCTAACCTAACTTAGCCCAAGCTAACCTTAACTCACCTAACTTAACCTGGCGTAACCTAACCTAACTGCGCTCCTAATTAAACTTTTTAAAAATATTATCTCCGAACAGAATTCGTGGAACAAGTGGATGAAAAATATTAAAATTGTTTTTTTTTTTACAGATTGGAGCCAGAAAAATTTGATCTCATTAATGTAAGTAACTTTCTTTTTCATTGAGTTGGTCCTCTCTGCCTGTTGATGGAATGCACTTTAATTTCCCCCATTTACAAACTGTTCTTCTGTTAACCCTTGAAAGATAATCTACGTCTTAGCGACGTAAGCGAGATAAAACTATTGCGATATTTTTTTTATTATTTCGCAACGTAGCGCTCTACCTATTTCAGGTAGCTTAATTGCAGAGCAGAGCTTGCGCGGTGCGGCTGTGTCACCACGGTAAGGGGCCATCCATAAATTACATGTACAAATCTAAATTATTAAAATGCAAAAAAATTTTGATGTAATATTGCAAAATATGTGACGTTACACTAGGGGGGAGGGGGTCTCACAAATGTGACGATGTGTGACAGGGACGGAGGGGGGGGGGTCAAAAAATCATGAAATTCGTGTGACATAATTTATGAATGGTCCCTAAGTACAATATTTACACACACCATGCGTTAGAAAGTCGTATGATTATCTTTTGTGTAACTTTCGAGGTTCTTCTAAAATTCTAGCATTTAAAATTTCATGGCATTTAAAAGAAATACGATTAAGACATAAAATTAATCTTTTTTTTTTCATAAAAAAGAGTTTTAATATTTTGTAGTTGATTTGTAAGAAGTTTACAGAATTTTGTGTTTTTTATATTTACAATATTTTTTTGTACTTATGTTGGTTTTATTTGAAGTACAAAAACCTAATTCTCACAGATAATTGCCCAAGTTGTTTCTAAAATCATGAAACACAAAAATCTTTAATGGCCTATAACTTATAATTTAAAGCGGCTCACAAATAATGGTTAAATAAAGTGGCTCACATCCTTACCAGATATTTAATATGCCTTTTGATAACAAAAATAATATTTCAGTTTGGTTGGGTATTTTGATCTCAAATCCAATTTTAAGATTTGTATGAAACTGGCCGAAATGGACCGCGCAAACGTTCCTCTTAAGAGGCGCATTATAGTTCGTCTCCTTGGTTGGATAGGGTTCTAAGGTTTCAAAGATAACGAAAACGGAATTTTCGTAATAGCATTAACAAATTTTTTTAAATTTTGAAATTCATTCTTGTTTAAAGTATTTTAGTTTATCATATTTTAATGGAAAATATTAAATAGGACGCGTCCCTACCTTGGAATTGCGTTATGGAAATGTAATTAGATCATTGTGCAATGAATTATTGTGCCCTAGCTGGTTGCATGTGGACATTAATAATGGTATTTCATAGAGGTCGGTTCTGTCCGACTTTGTTTTTGTTGCTCATGAATGACGTGCACCAATTCATCGTTACGCGGATGACACGACAGTTTTTTTGTTTGACAAATCCCAAAGGGCTCTGTATGTTTAGATATTTTTAAAATGGTAAGCATACAAAGTACATAACCGTGTACAAATCGCAAGTGCGCCCTACGGTTGAATTTGGCAGCCACCTCTGGTCTGGAGCTCCAAAATACTTGAAACGTACCCTCGACTCTGTGCAGAAACGGGTGGTCCGTTTCATAGATTCTCCCACCCTAACGAACGGATTGCAATCTTTAGAGCAAAGGCGTCGGGTGGGAACGCTATCCATGTTCTACCGGTATTTCAATGGAAGATGCTCTGAGGAACTAGCGTCATTGATCCCTTCGGCACCGGTGCATAGTCGGGAGACACGCCAAACACGTGCCCAACATATGTACACGGTTGACATTTGTCACATGAGAACGGGTCGTTTTTTCGACTCGTTCTTGAGTTCAACAGCTCAGCTGTGGAACGATTTGCCGGCTTCTTACTTCTTCTTCCTCCCTCCTACAACATTGGTCTCTTCAAGACCAATGTTCATTCCTTCCTCTCCTCAAAAAGACCCTCCACACAACATCCCAGATGACATAGGCCCTGAGGGAAATAATTTTCCTCATGGCCTCCTGTGTGGAGTTAATGTAAAAAAAAAAATACGTCACGTTTGAATATTTTCTTTTCCTTTTAAATGCCAACGTTGTAAAATAGCGAAGTTTTGACTTCGACGTAATATTTTGTGGGTTTATTTTGTGCTATCGTATATTAAATTTACTGAAACACATTTCTTGAACAATTTTTTTTTGACGTGATAACTTACTTATAAATCAATGAACGCCGGCCGCATTCACGAAAAAGAATGACTCATTGTCACGCTGTCACGTTGTCACGTTCCGCCTGAGCCGGGCGCACAAGCGAGGGCGCGGAACAAGCGTTCGGCCTAAGCGTTCAGCGAGAGCGCAGAACAAGCGATAGAGAGGCACGATCGGCCTAAGTGTTCGGCTCATGACGTTATCGCGTAAAGTTATCGTCCGTAAACTGACTTTACAGAAAACCAAATTTTAATTTTATTTTTACATGAATATCGCACAAGAGTCCCAACTGCTCCCGTCTGGAGCCAGTGAGACTACGGCACCCCCGTTCGGGGTATGTTGTGAGGCTGAAGGTAGTGGGGAGGGGAAGGAGATGGGGAAGAGGAAGGTGGAAAGTACCTGGCTATTCAGATCTGGTCACCAAACACGGCCAAAGCCATTACAAACAACTTTTCTGTTCTGAATGTTGGTCTTACACCAAGGCGATACTGAGAGTATCTTCCACTCTGGAACAATAAACTACGCATAAAAACAACATTACTTGCGTTTATTTGATGAATTTATAGGTTTTACAATCTTTTTCACGAAAACGACGCAACTATTTTGACAGCTCAAATCCCGTGAAAAATGATGCCCGGACACCATAGAGAATTTAATACAAATTATTCCGAGTGGCTAGGTGTGTCTACGGTATCTCATTCGTCAAGATCAAGAATGCCTCAAGCGATTCTGACCTTGTTCTTCATACGTTTTCTTTATACACAAGGGTTAAAATCGCATTCCTGCACACAAGGCGTTAAAATATGTTAAATTAAAATGCTTTACACGAGATTCAACCTCAAAATCAGAAATTTGTATATAGATAATGAGTTTATAACTGTATAACATTCTAGGTGCGAATAACACATATTCATGAATATTAATTAATTGTATCTAATATTTTTATATTACTTGCGTGGCAACTTTCCCTTATCTCTCTCTCCCCTTACCCTCCCAAACCAAAAATCTATTGTTTTAGTTATAATCACACTTATTTTATTGTTGTGTATTGGTTAATCATTTGTTGAATTCAGATTTGTACTATTATTATTATCTTTTTTAATTGCTGCTTAGTTCTGTTTTTTTTCTTAATTTTTCTTAAATATTCTAGTTTACATTCAGTAAGGCTTGTTTCTAAATACCTATCTGTGAACATTAATAATTGGTCTGTTTTTTTATCATCCTCTTATGTTTATTATATTACTAAGACTGTTAATGTTCCTTAAATCCATACTTTAATATTATAAATGCGAAACTGCTCGAGTTTGTTTATGACCTTTTCAGGCATTAACCAATAAAAAGCCTTTAAAAATTCATTCACCAATAGAAAGCTAAATTATATGCGCAGACTATATGTTGTATATGATGGTAAGCTCTGGCGTTATGAAATTATAAATATTAATATATTATATTTGTTATACGTTTTCTGTCGCTAACAAAGGCGAGTTTTTGCTAACGTCAGAAAAAAATCTTTTCCATGGAAACAATGTTGATATATTTTTGGGCTCTATGCCGGTAGGTACTTATTCTTCTGGTCAGCTACTACTGCAGAAAATTCAAATATTAGAATTCGTTTTTTTGACAAGCTTGGAATAAATGTCAGATTTGAGTTCCTGTATTAAAAATATAATTCGTAACGATTATAAAGACTGAATGATAAATAGAGTATTTTTTTATTATATTAACGAACTTCCAAATATTTAATTAAAAATAAACATCCGAAATGTTTGTAAGCGCATAAATTCCGAACGAATGAACAAAATTGGATAATTCTTTTTTTCTTTGTGAAATTTAGGTGGCAGGCTAGATGTTTGAAAACTGAATGTAAAGGAATGAATGTATGGAATGCGGGAGGGGGTGGGGTGGGGAGGAGGGGGGATAATTGATAAGTTCAACCGCTACAATAATTTCCCGTAATACCATGCGAGCGAAGCCGCGGGGAAAAGCTAGTAAATAAATAAATAAATATATCAGAACAAGGTGAAGTGAAAATAGAACCGTATACAAAGAGGTGTCGGTTTTCAACGTCTTCTTCTTTTCTTACAGAACACCATATTGCCAGGAGCGGTTCAGTTTTGGGAGAAAACTCTAATGGTTCGCAAGACGGCGGACGTGATCAAACTCAACAGGTAAGTCTTTTGAACGTAGTAGGTTTGTGAGTAGGTTTTGGCATTTTTTAAATGTCATCCCCCTGATCCCGCGACTTCAAATTATTGTTCTCGAATATATTCAAGGCTTTTTGAGGTTCACGTGGTAAACAACAATTTACGATACACAATGACACATGGCATAATACCCCAAAAATAAATAACAAAAATAGTTTTAAGTTTGCGTGCATGTGCCGGTAGCAAAAACAAAAAATTAAGTAACAAATGTACACGGAAAATAATACTCTTCAAAAGTAAATGTCTAGAATAGTTGTTATTGCCCAAGAAATATAAAAAAAGCCGTGAGTATAAGAAAGGGACGCTCAGATGGTTTGGGAATGTAGAGCTAATGAACGAAACAGTGTAAGGAGGACATATGACGCACATATATATTTTTTTTACATTCACTCCATACAGGAGGCCTTAAGGAAAACAATTTCCTTCAGGGTCTTTGTCATCTGAGATGCTGTGTGGAGGGTCTTTTTGAGGAGAGGAAGGGATGAACATTGGTCTTGAAGAGACCCATGTTGTAGGAAGGCGGAAACACAGAGGCCGGCAAATCGTTCCACAGCCGAGCTGTTGAACACAAGAACGAGTCGAAGAAGCGACCCTTTCTCATGTGACAAATGTCAACCGTGTATATATGTTGGACATGCGTTTGGCGTGTTTCCGACTATGCACCGGTGCCGAAGGGATCAATGACGCTAGTTCCTCGGAGCATCTTTCATTGAAATACCAGTAGAACAAGGATAGCATTCCCACACGCCGCCTGTGCTCTAAAGATTGCAATCCGTCTGTTAAGATGGGAGAATCTATCAAACGGACCGCCCGTTTCTGCACAGAGTCGAGGGTATTTTTCAGGTATTTTGGAGGTGGCTGCCAAATTCAACCGTGGGGCGCACTTGCGATTTGTACAGGGTTAGCAGTTGTGTACTATTAAAGTATCTGCGGGTCCTGTACAGTACGCCCAGTTTCTGAGAAGCTAACTTAACTCTGGCTTCGATGGAGCCCCCGTACCTGAGCTGGTCACTAGAGTTACACCAAGCATATCAATGGAGGACCTGTTCGGAAGACCGCTTCCGTTGAAGGAGACTAGATTTTCATTTCGATCCCTTTTAGACGTAATCAGACATGATTGGGTCTTTGAAACATTGAATTCAACGGGTTTTTTTTTTCCCCAAGAGAAAACGCTCTTGAGGTAACCGTCCATTCTTTGCTTCAAAGCCCTCCGAGCCATTGGTGTTTGTGTGCCCTTTGGGAACTGTCAAACAAAAAGCTATTATGGACTGTACTTTCATCCGCGTAACAATGAACGTGTTGTGATGTGTTTTAGGAGGTTTCTATCTAAAATGACTTCACACCTGTCGCAAGTGAGGTAACGTATAAATAAATGAATGCACACCAGCAGAGTGCAAGTCGACTAGGAACAATGTTAACTCGCGAACTAAGGTTGGTCGGTTTTTGAAGGTAAACCACTCTTTATCTGACATTTTAAACTATCTATACTAGAAATAAAATGCATTATTGTCCAGCGGCGTAACTTAATTGTACACGACCCCACGGCGAATCGACGATCAATACTTTTTTTTACCGGAATCACGCACAGACAACAGAAATTAGTAGGTAGATACTTCTTCAATGAAAAAAAAAACTTTCTTCAAAATGTATTAGAATACTTTTGACATAAACACCACCAAATCAATCAATTATAATGCACAAAAAATTCTGGGTCACTAGTAGAAAATTTCAAAATGTCATACTAATGTACGAACCGTTATGCTTCCCGGTGTTATTTTCAGCATGCTAGCTGGCATGCGTTGCAATGCCATTCAAAGAAATAAATTGATTCTTCCTCCATGTCCTTTCTCGTGCGTCCCCGTTCACCTCCCGTATCCCCTTCCCCTCCCACTTTCCTCTTCCATCTTCCTCCCCTACTCCCGACCCCATTCCCCTCCCCTTACTGCCTTTCCTCCCTGCAGCTAAAATATATGAAATACACACATTTTCATTTATACAAATTTCGTAACGCCAGAGCTTACCATTTTATATAACCTATTACCTTTGAGGGCATCCGCATAACAAATCACCAAAGTTTCATCGCAATCGGATCAACGGTATGGCAGCGCCTAAAATACGAACAAACAAACCAACAAATATTGATTTTTAAATAAAAGAAGATTTAATATGTAAAACACAGGCGCGTGTAAATAATATTTGATTTACGGTGAGCATTTGAATATTGGTTTCCTCTTTATTTCAAAACTTAGGACGAGTTATCCCAAAAAATTTGAACAATTCATCAAATATTTGAAGTTAATTTTCACATTCTTTGTAAGTTCAATTCAAGTTCTGTTATTACATATTTATAGGCCAGTTACTTCATAAAACTGAAATAATAACATAACTTGAATAGAACTTTGACAGAACGTGAAAGTTAACTTAAAATATTTGATGCATTGTTAAAATTTTTTCAAACAACCCGTCCTTGGTATTTGGTGATTTCTGAGTAATCAACTGGACGATCGACACATTTATGAATTACTAGCGGGTACCCGGCATGCGTTGCTATGCCATTTAAACAAAAGTTTCTCGCTGCGTGTCCTTTCCCATTCGTCCCGTTCCCCTTCCGCCTCCCCTTCCTCTCCTGCGTCCCCTTCCCCTCTTGCGTTCTCACTCCGTCTCCTCCACCTTTCCTCTACCCACTCCACTCCCCCCCTCCCCTCGTCCCACGAACCCTCCTCCCGAGTTCCCCTCCCCCCTACAAAATTTCCCCCCCCTGGTTCCCCCCCCCCTCCTCCAACGAGCCCCTACCCGAGTTCCCCTCCCCCCTCCACCCATCCCCCCTCGCCACTCACGCATTCCATACATTCAACCCCGGTAAATTCAGTTTTTAAACTAATTGGAAAAATTGTTGTTTTTACTATCTTCCTCGCAATTTTTCCATATTTTCTTACCGTTTAAACCTTCCCTGGACTACGAAAAACCTTTCAATACCAAAATCAGCTAAATCGCCCCAGCCGTTCTCGAGTTTTAGCGAGACAAACGAACAGCAATTGATTTTTATACATATAGATTAAAAAATATTCTTGGGGGGCATAAAATTTAAAGTTACGCCTCTTAATGAAATCATGGATCATTACTGCATCGAGTGGTATATTATATTGTTGTTGATTACTTCTTGCTTCGTGACTCTTTCCTCGTCTTTTCTTACACTACGTATTACTAATAGATCTGTGAACAGTAGCTAGAGTATTAATTTTCTCTTCTGCAATTAATAAAAAGAAAAATTCCCTGAAATCATCCATACTAATACTAATACTAATACTAATCCAATAAATGCGAAACTGCTCGAGTTTGTTTATGACCTTTTCACGCATAACACAAAAAAAGCCTTTAATAATTCTTTCACCAATATAAAGCTAAATTATATGCGCAGACTACAGGTTGTATATGATGGTAAGCTCTGGCGTTATGAAATTATAAATATTAATATATTATTTATTTATTTATTTATCAAAAGTATACAATACAGAATATAGTATATTATATAAAGCATTGTACTCCCAGGAGTTAATAAACTCATTGCGGGAATGATACGCATTACATGAAACATATAGCTGTATGTATTAAATGGACATATGATGGGGACATACACAACATTATTATTTCAGATAGTCATTAATAAGATGAAGTTTGAGCATGTTAGTTTGGGTCTTTTTACATTGACTTGCACGTTTGATCTCGTTGGGTAGTTGATTATATTTTGTGTGAGCTATGTATTCTAGGGATCTTAGTCCATATTTTGTTGATTTGATTTTTGATATAAGAAGTTTGTTGTGATTTCTTGTGTTGTGTTGGTGTACGTCGCAATTGTAATAGAGTGTAGTGTTGGAATGTGCCGAGTGTTGAATTACTTGTAATATAGTTTTAGTTATTTCAAAAGTGGGAATGGTATTAAAAGGAAGTATTTGGGTGTTTCTGTAGATGTCTTTGACATGTGTGTCCCAAGGTAGACTGAAAATATTTCGCAGGGCTCTATTTTGAACGACTTGGACTTCTGAAATCATTTTTTTTGTAGCAAGTCCCCAAATTCCGGCGAGATATATTAGATGTGAGTGAATCATAGCATGGTAAATCGATTTTAATAAGGAGGGAGGAAGTAACCCGCGAAGTCTATATAAAACACCAGTTATACGAGTAATTTTGGATAGAACATGTTTAAATTGGTGATTCCATGTATACATGTTATATTTGTTATACGTTTTCTGTCGCTAACAAAAGCGAGTTTTTGCTAACGTCAGAAAAAAATCTTTTCCATGGAAACAATGTTGATATATTTTTGGGCTCTATGCTGGTAGGCACTCAGTCTACTGGTCAGCTACTACTGCAGAAAATTCAAATATTAGAATTCGTTTTTTTTTTTGGACAAGCTTGGAATAAATGTCAGATGAGAGTTCCTATATTAAAAATATAATTCGTAACGATTATAAAGACTGAATGATAAATAGAGTATTTTTTTTATTATATTAACGAACTTCCAAATATTTAAATAAAAATAAACATCCGAAATGTTTGTAAGCGCATAAATTCCGAACGAATGAACAAAATTGGATAAGTAATTCTTTTTTTCTTTGAGCTATAGCATTATGAAATTTAGGTGGTAGGCGAGATGTTTGAAAACTGAATTTTCTCTGATCGCTCGACATATTTTGGTGATCATTTTGAATATTTTCGCCCAAATTAAAAAAATCTTACCTCCGAATTTTAATATGAAAACATACAAACTAACTATAGCTCTATATAGCCAATGAATTCACCTATCTTTTGTCGATTATCACATATTCGTGGGATTTATAAAAAAAATATTATAAAGTCGTAAACTTCTATTTAATTACTTACAAATAATGAAAAATCTGCCAAAATTGGCAGCAAAGCAATCCAAGGTATTTTAAATAGCGCCATATTGTGGCAAAAAGCGCTCCAGTGGATAAGTAACATTTTTTTCAAACTTCAAGTAAGGAATAATTATACAATTTGTTTAATGCGCGGTACACCTGCTCAAAAAGAAGAAGCCGGAGAACCACGAATGTTAGAGAGAGCACGCTAACGTTAACATCGATAATATTTAAGCGGAAATTGTGAAAGTGTTTAATAAAACACGACTCGTTTAAAATAGAGCAAAAATCTCGTGGGGGTTGTCTAAAATAGCGTAGAAACGCTGTGAATTTTTTCATACATATAACTTGTGACATAACTGAAACAAACGTGTTTATAATAATTTTCGGAGCATGCTTTGCGATTTTTTTCTATGGAGGGAATTTCATATAATTGCTGTTTCGGTGTGGGGAATGTAAAGATATTATCTTCAAGAATAACATATATTTTTTTAAGAGCTTTAAAACTTAAATAATATAAATGGGGTATGCCGCGGCTTAAAAAAACTTAATTTTCTCAATGTCAATATTCTTTTTCTAACTTTCTTCAGGCCGGTAAGTAGGTTCCATAATATAATTGAAAAATAGGTGGATTTAAAAGTCCAAAAAATAAACACTACGATTTCGCGTTTGAAAAAATAATTTTTATTGATCCATCAAAACGGCCACCATCTTGAAACGGAAGCGGAACGTACAAACACATTTAGAGATAGAAGAAATGTTAAACGTTTGGGTTAAAACAGGACTTCGCTACGCTCACACAAAGACACGTACCGGAACTGAATGTATGGAATGCAAAGGAGGGGGGGAGGGGAATTTGGGAGGGGGGTTCGCGGGACGGGGGAAGCGGGAGAGGGGAGTGGGGAGAGGGAAGGCGGAGTGAAAATGCTTGAGAGGAAGGGGATGCGGCAAAGGAAGAGGAGGCGGAAGGGGAATGGGACGAATGGGAAAGGACACGCAGGGAGAAACAATATCTTTATTAAGTGGCATAGCAAAGCATGCCGGAACTCGCTAGTACAACAATAAAATAGTTCATTTTGCCAATTATGAACTTTCAACATTTCCAGTATTTCAATAGAAGGTGCTTTCTTATTCCTTCGGTACCAGTGCAATCCTACGCTTCTCCCTCTCCTCAAAATGACCCTCTAGACAGCATCCACAAAGTTGGCCATGAGTGAAATGATATTCCTCAGCGCCTGCTGTGTGCAGCTAATGAAAAATAAAAAGTGTTATTTTTTGGTTTGTTTTCAGAAAGTGCTCGTCCCGTCAAGTGTTTGTGAAGAATGGACGAACGCACTGCATCGGGGCCTGCAAGCCCATCACCACGTGTGGAGAGGTTCAAGTTCCTGAGGAACATCTCAATGTAAGCAAATATGAACTTTTCTGTCTGGGTTTTTATTTATTTAAAATTAACAGCACAAGCTTCAATTACGTACATGATTGTTATCGACGGTCATAATATATTATGAAAGAAAGGAAACAAAATTATGAGGCAGATATGAATATTCTGGGAAGGAAAAGAGTATGAGGGGTGAACAGGAATTTGGAGGTCAGAGTGTCCTGGAGTTATGGACGTACGAATCCATCTCTCTCACTGCGTCTGAGTCTGGCTGGAGAGGTCTAGGTTAAGTCTCCATCAACCAGTCAACCGATCTGGTCTGCCGTGCGGTTTTCGCTGCCAAGACCTAGACAAACCTCACCCCATGAACCAGGGCACCGAGCTAAATCGACGGCCTCCGTGGTCCCGAGGCAAGACTCTCGACTCACAATCCGAAGGTCGCGGGTTCGAACCCGGCGTGCGCAAATAAATTTTATTTGATTAATTTGTGTTCACAATTTATTCATTTAAAAATGATATATAGTATATTTGCGGCACGTTCCAGAGTGGAAGATACTGTCAGTATCGCCCTGGTGTAAGACCACCATTCAGAATTGAAACGTTGCTTGAAATGGCTTTAGCCGTGTTTAGTGACCAGATCTGAATAGCCAGGTACTTCCCCACCTTCCTCTTCCCTATCTCCTTCCCCTCCCCACTACCTTCAGCCTCACAACATACCCCGATTGGGGGTGCCATAGTCTCACTGGCTCCAGACGGGAGCAGTTGGGACTCTTGTGCGGTATTAACTGTAAAAAAAAAAAAATCACCAAACTTAGCGAACCGTTCGGATTGATCTATAGCAGAGCTGTTGGTTATTCAATAATTGTTGCAGTACCCAAAAAATAATGCTTGAAATGTCTTTAGCCGTGTTTGGAGACCAGATCTGCATAGCCAGGTACTTTCCCACCTTCCTCTTTCCCAAATGCTCTCCCTTCCCAGCCTCACAACATACCCTAATTTGGGATGCCATAGTCTCACTGGCTCCAGATGGTTGGGAGTAACTGGGACTCGTGTGCGGTATTCACATAATACATATTTTTTAAAGTATATCCATGAATGATTGTAGGTTTTCACGGTTAAAAGTATTTTTGTTATTTAGTTTTGCTCATCTGCCCTGTGATGATGGACACTGTAACGCTATACGAAACGTTGGCTAAAAAAGGTAATAGCGCAACACGGCATAACACCCCAAAACTAAATAACAAAAATAATATATATCCATGAAGTATGGAACTGTAGTTAGCAAAGGTCCCAAAACGCTCCCTTGTGGGACTCCAAAGTTTGTTGGAAGAGGGTTACTGTTTAAAAATAACATATAGTATATTTGCAGCACCTTCCAGAGTGGAAGATCTGAGCCATTGTCTCACTGGTTCCATATGGTTGGGACTCTTGTGCGATATTTGCATATTATTTTTCAGAAAAGTATCTTCATGAGGTGTAGAACTGTAGATAGTGTAAGTAGTTAGTGGAGGTCCCAAAACGCTTCCTTGTGGGACTCCAAAGTTTCACAAAATTAACTCCCAATGTATAGATTCACCAGTTTCCCATTTGTACCACGAGTTTCCGAAAAAAATATCATATTAATTAAATAAAGTTTTACTGTTCAGGATTTGAAAATGCAGTCTCTAAAATTTTCTTCTTCATTATTTACATTCACACATCATTATAGTACATGCCCGACTTTAATGCCGGCCTGAACAAAGTACGATCCATTCTTGCGCATTTACTGACTTTAAAATGAACGTAAGCGGAAGAGAAACATGCATAAAAACATATGTGCGACAGAGAAAGGTTTGGGTGGGGAGGCATGCCATTTTTTGACCTCAAACTCGACTATTGTGACAAATTCAATATCATCATCAGGCCTGTATTAATCTATAATGATAAATGATTATTTTTTCCAGCCATGCTACGTTTGCAATGCCACTGGTCACAACTGTGGTCCTATCGCGTCACCGAGCCCCCAAATCGATATACCAGTCTCAAATACTGGTTCGGTGAACGCTTCCCATCCAGGCACTGGGGGAATAACGCACGCTGACTTTGTGCTGTATGTCTCGGCAGTTGAGACAGAGCGATGTACGCGAGGACTCACCGTGGCGTACGCTGCACATTGTCAGCAAGAAGCTGCTCTCGACAGGTGAGATTGTTATATTGTAATTGTATAATTTTCTTAAGGTCTCAAATTCAAATAAAAGGCTCTCCATTTCAAATAATAAGAATTCAACAATTTATTTACAGTTTTATTTTAGAGATGACTTGCACTATTCTTTGACTCTTTTAGGGAATTTTTAGGGGTTCTTTTTTAATTTAAAAACATTCTGAGAGATTTTTTACTAAGTAATTTATTTACAACTTCTTTTAGGTTAAACATGATCAAAGAGACACTGAAATAAGCTACAATATTATACAGCCCGGTTCCCCGATCCCTAGTTAAAAAGGCTAGAACGGCCTTGTTGTTTTATTCGTACGATTGTCAGTAAAAAAAAAGGAAGAAAAAAAATTAAAAAGTATCAAATCACTTGGGATCTACGGCAGAAGTGTCGGTTATCCAATAAATGGTTCCCGGGGTGGCTGTACCCATTCCCGCCTCCCGAATTGATTATGATAATAGTGAATGGTTTGTTTCTCTGTTCCAGGCCCATCGCAGGTCACGCCAACTTCTGTCCCTCTGAGTTATCCACACGTCCTCAGGAGTTGGGATCCATGATGTCCACGGTCCAGCACGAGATGCTGCACGCACTGGGCTTCAGCGTGTCACTCTTCGCCTTCTATAGGTCAGCTTATAAGTTTTTATCACTCGTGTTTAATGATAAAATCTCACGTGGGGGTGATGTGAACTGGCCACCGAGATCCGAGATTGACCCTGTTAGACTATTTCTTGTGGGGTTTTCTTAAGTCGTAGGTCTATGCGAATAAGCCACAAACCACAGCGGCCCTCAAAGCCAACATAACTCAAGCCTTCAGTCAAATTCAGCCTGATTTATGCGCCAAAATCATGGAAAATTTGACATAGGATTCACGCTATCCAGAGAAGCCGCGGTGGACATTTGAAAGATGTTATATTCCATACATAATGGCATCGACAGGCCTTTCAAACGAATAAAAAATTTCGATGATATCTCACACACACTATGTTTTATTTCAATTTAAAGATAGGAAGTGCTTCATCAAAGACCCTTTACAATACAGATATAAAAATGAACAAAAGAAATGCTTTGGTATTCAAAGGTCATTTTTGAAAAAAATTTCATTTAGAACCTTGTACAACTGAAGTGACAATGCGTTAATCTTGTTTTCATTTTCAGAGATGACGAAGGCAATCCTTTGACAGAAAGAAATCAAGACACCGGTAGTCCTCCACTAAACGAAGAGTAAGTTTTCTTTTGAAATTCTTTCTAATACCTTGAAATATAATACTTGCTGCAAAATTTATTTTTATCCGGTTAAAAAGTGTTTTTTGGTATGAAAATTTGGTCGCTTTGAAATAATATAAATTTCTATAATCTTTTTATAATATTTTTTGATTAGCATTTTTTTTCAGAAAGTTAAGTATAAGTCCATAAAAATTGCTTTGAAGTTTAAAATATCCTACTTCTGCACCCCTTTTCCGAATTGGTTTTATTTCATAATATGATAATTTAAGTATTTTAAGGAATTTAAAAAATATATTTATGCCTGAACTTCACAAAATAAAATGAAACATCCATTTTAACTTTTTTTTTGAAGTGAAAACTTCTTGAGCACTGTTGTAATTTGAAAAAATAGACGATATAGGATTTAGGCTGATAGAGAATGAGATATAGATTATACAATGTTTCCTATTATTTCGGTCTCCTCTTTGTGCGATGCTTCGTAGCATCCCCACTCTTGTTTAAACTTGGTAACAATATTATAATAAATAAACCCTACGATTATCCTACTCCTGATACTCTGCATTCAACTCGTTCTCTCCAAGTTTAGTTTTCTGAAGGTTTCATTTCTACCGCGTGTGAACTGCACACATATTTTTTACATAAATCAAAACAGGCTATTTTAAGGTATTTAAGCTGCTAATTTCAACCTTATCGCCATCTCAGTAAGAAATGCATTATTTCACCCAATTGCAAATATTAATTCCAATAATTTTTTTTTCTTCATTATAAGCACCCGCTAAACCACCAAAGGCATGCAAACTCTCGTAGGCAAACACACTCAAATTAAATATACTCACAGGCGTAAACACACTCAAGTTATTTGTACTCATAGGCATAAACACACTCAAGTTATTTATACTCATAGGCGTAAACACACTCAAATTATGTATACTCATAGGCACACATACTCAAATTGTCAACTCGTGCATGGTTTAGTGTCCTAATTTTGTTTCCTTTACTGAAACACAATGAAATAAATTAAAATTAAGACTTTCGTCATGGTTGCAGAAGAGTTTTTTCGTCTTAAAAAATCAATAATTAAAATATATTCATATTTTATGTGATCCTTGTTGTATTGAAAACATACTAAACATATATTATAGCAATTACTCTAGAAATCAAGCTTTGCGTGTCCAATTTTTTATTTGTTTTTGTTTTTTGCAGGCTCCAAATCCACCAGTGGTCAGATCGCGTAGTAAAAAATGTGACCAGAGAACGATGGATGGTCCGTGGCGGCTTCATGACCAGGAATATCCAAGTCATGATAACCCCAAGAGTTGTGAAGGAGGTAAAACAAATTTGTGTTTTTTACTGTTCTATATAAAGATCTCAACTTACCGAAGCCAGTGAAACTATTGCATCCCTTATTTAAGGAGTTTGAGTCTTCATATTCAATCCAGTGATAAACTGTACAGTGCTAATTTCTTTTTTGCACACTTCTTTTGAACTATTTCAAGACTGTGCTGTGTAAATTAACTGTCATTATTATTTGAGAGGCTGGAGAAGCGGTTGGTAATCACTGGTGTGTTAAACTGATCAAGTGTCTCCATGAAGTGTAGAACGAATTGTTAGTGGAGGTCCCAAAACTCTTCCTTGTGGGACTCCATCATTCATTGGAAAAGGGTTACTAATTTGTTTGCCGTATGAATAACTAGAAACTTGAGAAAGGTTATTGGCAAAGTGAGATGATTTTTAGCAAGCGGATCGAATGAACGGTAGAAGAAGTCAGGGATCAAAGACATCACGGCACAATTAAGTGAATCGAATACTTGAGTCGGGCCATGTCAAGAATCAAAATGACCGAAGAGTATGTAAGAGATGATGTATGAACACAAACGAAACAAGGAGTAGGTGCGAGAGACTGAGTTGTTTGGCGGTCAACAACATAATAGTTTATTATTATTAGTTAATGAGTAGGCTACATTCTGCTGATATGTCCATATCTAATTCCACAATAAGTCAATCCTTTCTCCTCTCCAAATATAAATCCAATAGAGCTTTAAATTGATTTGTATTAGTAGCATGGATGACGTGTTGTGGAAGTGTGTTCCATGGAGATTCACATTTGTGTTAGTGGTGAAAATTTATTGAATATCAGGAAAACAATAATGTTTAGGTAACGTTTTGAAGGTCTCACCAAGTCACCCCTTTTGTCTTCTTTCATTTAATATTGGTAATTTTAGTTCCTTGAGTCTATCTTCATATTTCTGGTCTTTCAAAGCTCTTGATGTGCTTGCGAATCGTCTCTGTACTGTCTCTATTCGATGTTTGTTAGTTAGTTATGTTTCTTTGGTTTCTTCCAATAAATCTTGGAGTCCCACAAGGAAGCATTTTGGGACCTCCTTTAACTACAGTTCTATGCCTCATGGAGATACTTAAAAAAAAAAGTGAATACCGCGTAAGAGTCCCAATTGCTCCCAACCATCTGCAGTCAGTAAGACTATGGCTTTTCCAATTGAGGTTTGTTCTGAGGCTGATGGTAGTGGGGAGGGAAAAAAGATCAGGAAGTAGAAGGTGAGGAAGTTCTTGATTATACAGATCTGAACACAAATAACGGCTATGACCACATTTGAATTCTGAATCTTCTCTGGACTCTCTTTATTCCGTGGTTGTTTAATCTTTGTTTTTCTGGTTTCTTCCAAAAAACCTTAGGAGTCCCGCAAGGAAGCGTTTTGGGACCTCCACTAACTACAGTTCCATGCTTCATGGAGATACTTAAAAAGAAAATGTATGTGAATACTGCACAAGAGTTCCATCTGCTTCCAACGATCTTCAGTCAGTTAAGACTTAGCCTTACGTATGTACGATGTATGTTTGCAGGTGCGTGAACATTACGGATGCAGCAGCCTGGAGGGAGCAGAACTGGAGGACCAAGGAGGTGAGGGCACCGCACTTACGCACTGGGAGAAAAGAATTATGGAGGTAAGTTTTCAAATAAAATTTTATGTTTGCACCGCCTGCTCCTAACCGTCTGCAGCCGGTGGGACCAATTGGTATTCCCAATTGGGATTGGGCTGTAGGTGGTGGGGAGGGAACGAGATTTTGATGAGAAAGATGGGGAAGTTACTGTCTGTTCAAATCTGAACCTTAAATACAAATGCTATATGGTATTAGAGCGCTTTTGAAAAACAGTTTACTGTTACAGCCCGCGACATGGTGTCATCTCTACATAATTAAACCCAAACTTCACCACAATCTACACATCTGCCCTGGTGATGGACACTGTAATCCTGTCTAAAACATTGGCTAAAGAAGGAGGAAGTGCAACACAACATAATAACCCAAAAATTAATCACGGCAATACTTTTGGCCGTGAAAATCTCAAATCATGCCTTAATAATTTCTATTTCTTTCAGAACGAAGCTATGACAGGCACCCACACCCAGAACCCGGTGTTTTCTAGAATAACTCTGGCCCTGATGGAAGACACTGGTTGGTACAAGGCGGACTACAGCCAGGCCCAGGAGTTGGGATGGGGCAAGGATCTCGGCTGCGCTTTCGCCACAAGATCCTGCAAGGAGTGGATCAACAATGCCGCCGGAAAGTCAGTACTCCCATCATTTATATCTTCTTGAGTTGTTGCCTCATATTCCTGATGCCCAGGTTCCGCCACTTCTTACTGTCCTCTGTTACATAGAGAGCCATGACTTCTCCTGCCCTCCACTTTTCCAGTGACCATGTGCTACTCCAGGTTCGAGTTATCCATTTTGCGAACAAAAAAGTAACCCTCTTCCAATAAACTTTGGAGTCCCACAAGGAAGCATTTTGGGACCTCCGTTAAGTACAGTTCTACATGGAGATTTTTTTTTTTGTGAATAACGTACAAGAGTCCCAAATATTCCTAATATCTGCAGTCAGTAAGTTTATGGCATTCCCAATTGGGTTAAACATTGAGGCTTAAGGTAGTAGGGTGGGGAAGGGCTGGGTAAGAGGAAGTAAGGGATGGGTATGGCGGGAAATCTGATCACCAACATGTCTATTTCAAGCGATGTTTAAATTCTGAATGGTGGTCTTCCACTCTTATTTATACAGCATTTGATTAGTTTAACGCACCAGTGATCTTTCTCTGCTTTTAATTAATTTATGTAGCCCAGTTTTTTGATAGTTCATTTCAAGTGTGCGAAAAAGAAATTACCAACGACACTGACAAATTGACCCCGATGTTTCAGATGCCATTGTTACTTGGTTCATCCGATGCATTGGTGATATTCGTCTGCTTTTCCTGCTAAACATTTGACCATGAGCATCTAAAGATTGAAGTTTTCAATTTGACAAGAAAACTCTTACAAAAAGCTATGGTGTCCCACAGGGAAGCCTTTTGGGACCTCCACTATTTTCAGTCCTGCGCTACGTGGAAAGCCTCGGACACTTGATCACTGCAACACATCAATGATCTTCCACAGCTTCTCCTGCTTTTCACTTTACCGATTACCATGAGCTTCTCCAGGTTGTGGTTCTTAGTTCGGCAAGCGACGTATTCAAAGTATTTTAGAATATATTGTAAGCAGAGAGAGATAGCCGTTTTTGGTTTAACAAATTACTGCCTAATTCTTTCAGAGTGGATAGATTAGTGCATTTGTGCATCACAAATTATTGGATTAATAAGCTAAAATGAACATCGATTGCTAAAAAAGTTCTATAATTCAATGTAGGTACTCATACAACTGTTAAAGGTGTTTATTTATTAAAAGAATTTGTTTATTTTTTCTTGCTACAGCGACGGGGAAGATCCGGATGTGGATTTGGGGTAAATCTGTTTCAGATGTTTGCGTTTTTTATTTTGTTTTGTATTTAATGTAAATTTAGATGTTTTTGATGTTGGTGTGTTTTTAGCTGCATGAAAAATTTGTTCTTTTGCACTGAAGGGATAAACCAGAAGAAGTATGATATGGACGTGTTAAAGTACTTGGGTCACATCATCACTGAAGACCTCTCGGATGATGGTGATATTGAACGACAGAGGAGAAGTATCAGTGTATTGTCCAATATGATTGCCCGAAGATTTTTCCAATGCAGTAACCATGTAAAAAAAACATTGTTCAATGCATTTTGCACTAATCTATATACATGCGAAACTTGGTGTAACTACCGAACCACCTCGATGGAACGACTCCGGATCCAATATAATGATGCATGTAGAATTATATTTGGATTCAGAAGATATAGCAGTGCATCGACAATGTTCACTGAACTAGGACTGCACGGATTCGCCGGTCTAAAGAGACATCGGGTCACTGGAGCCAGGATGCGGCTAATGGCTTCCGACAATGCAGTGGTGACCGCAGCGTTTCAGCACCAAACCCCACTCCTGAGTGAGCGCTGGGCCCGAGCTTGAAGAATAGAATTGATTAGTTATTTATTTTTTTATATTTAATTTTTATATATATAAATATATATTTTTTTTATTTTGTTTTTTTTTCCTATTCTATGTTAAAAAAAAAAAAAAAAAATCTGTTGTTTTAAAATGTTATAAAAATATATTATATAAATATGTACAATCATATGGGACGTGTGGGATTGCACTATCCTCCCCACATCCTGGAATAAAACTTATTATTATTATTATTATATTATAAAGTAAGGTTAATTTTCACTTACTTCTAAACATCAAAATTCTTTCTCGAAACAATTTCATTGGGCTGTCTGTGGCCTAGAAGCCGAAAGTTCTCAGTTTTAGTCTTCAAATCATACTTCTAGCGAATATCTGTTCGGTGATTTTTATAGATATTTCATTTTATTTGGTCAACAGCTTGAAAAATTGTTTTCTTATTTTAGTATTGTGACATTGTTGATTAGTTTTATAATATCTAAAAGTCATTAATGAAATTTGCTTTGGCGGTCTAAAATTTTTAGGTTAAAGCTCAACTTTTCAGCTCACAACTTTATATCCAGTGTGAACTGTGGATTTTTGATTAAAAACATGTAACTAGCTTTTAGGTAGTCCCAAAGACAGGTCTTATATACTTTATTGATGAAAAATCTTCCTTCTCAAGTATGAAAACGAAAAAGACGGAAGATTCTAGAGGAATGGACATGACCAAATTCCCTAGAATATTAAAAATATATCCAATTCCAGTAAAATATTGGCAGTATTTACTACTACTAGCGCTAGTGTAGCATGGTATAGTCGTGCATGAAATCCATTCAAAAGGGAATCAAATTGCAACACTGAACTCCAAAAAATGCTGAAATTTTTTGAATAGATAAAGATTTTTTATTTTGATATTATTTCAAGGCACCTACACATTAGCAGCGTCCATTGATTGAATGCATGCAATCTTATATTTAAATATGTCTTCGAATGTGTTTTTTATGTTGTGTTCCTTTGAGTGTGTTACCTGTGTTGGTAATTTTTTGATATTGGTGGCCACGGCTATTACGAATAATTTTTAGAAAAAAACTTTAGATTTGCCTTAATCACTATAAAAGGAAACTTATTGCATCACGGCTGGCGGAAAATAATGCATTTTAATTTTCAATATCGTTAAATAAAATTTCACTTCGCGAATCGATCTACGACAGCCCGCCCGCTGCCGCTCGCCATTCTGTCAACTGTTGTGTTGTTGGTATCCTTGACTTCACACAAACGATTGTAGTCGACTTCGGGGGATAAATAATAAGGCGAGTAGGTACTGGAAGCGCGTAGGTACTGGAATGGAGACAAACCATTCAAATCCTGGGATGTTTTTTAAAATAAAGATAATATACACAAGCCCGCTACACAAACCCTGCGTAGCCAAATAAACCATTTAAAAACGTAGGCTGTTTTTTAAAGTAAAGATAACATACACAAGCCCGCTACTCAAACCCTGCGTAGCCAAACAAACCATTTAAAAACGTAGGCTGTTTTTTAAAGTAAAGATAACATACACAAGCCCGCTACACAAACCCTGCGTAGCCAAATAAACCATTTAAAAACGTAGGCTGTTTTTTAAAGTAAAGATAACATACACAAGCCCGCTACACAAACCCTGCGTAGCCAAACAAACCATTCAAAAACGTAGGCTGTTTTTTAAAGTAAAGATAACACACACAAGCCCGCTACACAAACCCTGCGTAGCCAAACAAACCATTCAAAAACGTAGGCTGTTTTTTAAAGTAAAGATAACATACACAAGCCCGCTACACAAACCCTGCGTAGCCAAACAAACCATTCAAAAACGTAGGCTGTTTTTTAAAGTAAAGATAACACACACAAGCCCGCTACACAAACCCTGCGTAGCCAAACAAACCATTCAAAAACGTAGGCTGTTTTTTAAAGTAAAGATAACATACACAAGCCCGCTACACAAACCCTGCGTAGCCAAACAAACCATTCAAAAACGTAGGCTGTTTTTTAAAGTAAAGATAACACACACAAGCCCGCTACACAAACCCTGCGTAGCCAAACAAACCATTCAAAAACGTAGGCTGTTTTTTAAAGTAAAGATAACATACACAAGCCCGCTACACAATATTTATTACAATTATTATTATACACATTTTTCATAATTACGCGCCCATCATGTATCACGCGAAGTTGCCTACAATCGTATTTAGTTGTGAGGTCAGGGATACCAACAATAACAAAATGGCGGGCGGCAACCGGCAGCGGGCGGGCTGTCGTAGATCGATTGGCGAAGTGAAATTTTATTTAACGATATTGAAAATTAAAATGCATTATTTTCCGCCAGCCGTGATGCAATAAGTTTCCTTTTATAGTGATTAAGGCAAATCTAAAGTTTTTTTCTAAAAATTATTCGTAATAGCCGTGGCCACCAATATCAAAAATTTACCCCTGTGTTATATCTATCTTTCTAAGTATTTTATGCCTTTGTATTGTAGTTACTTGAAATGTTATCTTCTGTATGTATTTTCTCTACTGTGGTTTCTCATTTTATGTGCACTTTAGTGTTATAATTAATGTTGTGAAATTGACCTTCTGACAAACTACTTTGATAGTTTAGATAGGGTACTTATTCAGAAGATCATTTTTTAAATTTTTCGCCACATTAAAAAAATCATACCTTCGAATTTTGACATGGAGACATAAAAAACGTATTATAGTGCTATATAGCCAATAAATTAACCTATATTTTACCGTTTATCTCATATACGAAGGATTTATAAAAAAATCGTAAAGTTTATAACCATGCGAACCCTGCGTGTTTGTTACTTTGAAACTGCCGTGAGAGGTACTTTTTGAGTCAACATAGAATATTTTCGATTTCTGTATATTGTCTGTGGTATACTTGATAATGAAAGGAAAAGGACTTAATTTTAACAGTAAACAGCTGATCAGAAATTCTGCATGAAAAAAATATTTCAAAAATTTATTTTTAACATCGTTATAAAGTAGTCTAAGAAGTTCAGATTTGCGACATCTATAGTCATTTATTTATTTTTATTTATTTATTTAAACGCCCATAGGACTTTTACATATAGTTCAGTACATGTTTTTGATAAAATATAGGAAATAACATAAAATATAAGAAACAAACTAAAGATAACATAAAATATAAGAAAGAAAATATAGATAACACCAAATATAAGAGTTGACACAAAGCAGGTAACATCCATACTAATATTATAAATGCGAAACTGCTCGAGTTCGTTTATGACCTTTTCACGCATAACACAATATAAAGACTTTAATAATTCTTTCACCAATATAAAGCTAAATTATATGCGCAGACTACAGGTTGTGTATGATGGTAAGCTTTGGCGTTATGAAATTATAAATATTAATATATTATATTTGTTATACGTTTTCTGTCGCTAACAAAAGCGAGTTTTTGCTAACGTCAGAAAAAAATCTTTTCTATGGAAACAATGTTGATATATTTTTGGGCTCTATGCTGGTAGATACTCAGTACTGGTCAGCTACTACTGCAGAAAATTCAAATATCAGAATTCGTTTTTTTTTTGGACAAGCTTCTGTTTTGCAATAAATGTCAGATAAGAGTTCGTACATTAAAAATATAATTCGTTACGATTACAAAGACTGAATAATAAATAGTGTAATTTTTTAATTATATTAACAAACTTCCAAATATATAATTAAAAATAAACATCCGAAATGTTTGTAATCGCATAAATTCCGAACGAATTAACAAAATTGGATAATTCTTTTTTTCTTTGAGCTATAGCTTTATGAAATTTAGGTGGCAGGCGAGATGTTTGAAAACTGAATGTAAGGGAATGAATGTATGGAATGCGGGAGGGGGTGGGGGTGAGGAGAAGGGGGGATAATTGATAAGTTCAAGCGCTACAGTAATTTCCCGTAATACCATGCGAGCGAAGCCGCGGGGAAAAGCTAGTAGAATATATGGTAAGTAAAAATAGAGATAAAGATGGTTTAAGAAGTAGGAATAAATAGTTGGCACGTACGTCGTTTAAAGTTTGATAAATTTAATTTATTATCAAATACATCCATATTGTTTAAACATTGGTTACCAAGGCTATGTAAACGCTGTATTGGAGAATGCAAACTATAGTTGGAATGAGATGTGTGTATATGAAATGTTAATATTTGTCTAGTCGTTCGTGTAGGTAGATGAAGACTTATTAATTGCAGAAGTTCACAAAAATTGAATTTATAATTTTATATTTTTAATAAAAAGGTTAGGTCGTTAATTTTTTGTCTGTTTTCTAAAGTTGGAATATTTAACATATTCATTAAAGACAGATAAAGCATTTCAGTAGCTTCGTTAAGTCCAAATAACAAACGTAGGAGCTACAAATACTTTAAAATTTTTTTTGCCGAATCAAAGAGATAATTGCCTTTTTTATCCGAAAAGAAATCGGAGACATTTAAAATGGCGCTAAAATATGACAAAAATCGCTCCAGTGGTTATGATGAAGAATAAAAAAATATGACGTATGAAAATAAATCAAGCCTCACACTTGTGCCGCTAGGTGGCACCAGTGAAGCATTCTGCCATCAGAATCTAAGGGAAATTTTAAAAGTTGGAGGTATTCAGATATAACTACTCTACGGTATTTGACATTGTGTACAACCTCTCTCTGGGACAACTATACTTGAATAAAATTTGGCTTATTTATTATTTCATGCATAATTTATGAACATATAATGTGTACTAATTTCACATCAGAAAATTATAATTACGATTTGAAAAGGAGTGTACCTCAATAATGTAAAGAATAAATATTTTTTTTGCTGACGTATCTATTTAAAATGGTAGGAAATTATTGAATATTTTGAAACTAGTAATAATAGACATTGAATTGGTATTTTTGGTAAAGTTAGCAATGAAAAAATTATTTATTTCAATTCGTAGAGTTTGTTCTCTGTATGTAAAACTAATCACATGATGTTTGCGTTATGTTTGTAGAGGTCGCTCGGCGCACCCGTTCTGTTCGCGTGTGAAGCGCGACCCGCTGCAGACGGAGTGTTCTCAGCTGCGCGACAGTGTGGCACTGTGTAATCTCGTGCTGCACGACCGGCCGTTGCCTCCGCTGTATCAGGTGAGACCTTCACTCCCCTCGCCTTCCCCCACCTGTTTGCCTTTCCCATCATTTGTCAAAAAAACCATTCCACTTTATACACCATTGTGTAAAACAGACTTTGTCATCTGGAGTATTCGTCAGCCCATCAATAATATCTTGAATAAAATCTAGATGAGAGCACCAATCTGTTTTCATTATCATCTTCTTTTTTCTCTTCTTCATTGTATTCTTTCTCTTTTATATTATCTTCTCTATTTTGCTTATCTCCTTTCTTTTCTTCATTATCTTCTTTAACGTCTTCATGATCTTCTTTTCCTTCTTTCTATTCTTTATCTTTTATAACTTCTTCATGATCTCCTTTCTTTTCTTCATTGTCTTCTTTCTCTTCTTCATTATCTTCTTTAACGTCTTCATGATCTTCTTTTCCTTCTTTCTATTCTTTATCTTTTATAACTTCTTCATGATCTCCTTTCTTTTCTTCATTGTCTTCTTTCTCTTCTTCATTATCTTCTTTAACTTCTTCATGATTTTCTTTTCCTTCTTTTCTTTTTTTTTTTTTTTTTTTTTATATATGAATACCGCACAAGAGTCCCAACTGCTCCCGTCTGGAGCCAGTGGGACTATGGCATCCCCGTTCGGGGTACGTTGTGAGGCTGAAGGTAGAGGGGAGGGGATGGAGATGGGGAAGAGGAAGGTGGGGAAGTACCTGGCTATTCAGATCTGGGCACTAAACACGGCTAAAGCCTTTTCAAGCGACGTTTCAATTCTGAATTTTCTATTCATTATCTTCTATAACTTCTTAATGATCTTCTTTCTCTTCTTCATTATCTTCTTTTACTTCTTCATGATCCTCTTTTCCTTCTTTCTATTCATTATCTTCTATAACTTCTTCAAGATCTTCTTCCTCTTCTTCATTGTCTTCTTTCTCTTCTTCATTATCTTCTTTCACTTCTTCATTCTCTTCGTTATCAACTTCTTTATCTTCTGTATGTCTTCTTTCACTTCTTTATTCTCTTTATTTTCTTCTTTATTGAAGTGAAAACTTCTTTAGCACCGTTGTGATTTGAAACTCGAAAAAACGAAAAAGCGACACTAAAAAGAGACAAACACATACATCTGTAGGATTAAGCCTGCAAGAGAATGAGATAGAATCTCTTTGTGCGGTGCTTCTTAGCCTTCCCACTATAGTCTTCTCCAGTTTTCTGAAGGTTTCACTTCCACCGGGTGTGAACTGTGCACATATTTTTTATTTTCTTCATTACCTTCATTCTCTTGTTCGTTATCTTCTTTCTACTCTCTTCTTCATTGACTTTATTCTCTTCCTTATTCTCTCCTTTCACTTCTTCATTATTTTCTTTCCCTTCATTTTTTTCTTTCCCTTCATCATTCTTTTCCTTCTCTTCTTCATACTACAATATTTTTTCTGTCCTTTAACTCCTTTAACTCCCATTCGCAATGCCTAATCATAAATCTTATGTTAACCTAGCAATATGTACTTAATTTATGGTTTTCCGGCAGCATTTTGACTGGGTGGCAGATGCGGAACCAGGAACAGAAGGCCAATACGGAGGGAGTGTCTCTTTAGCCGACTACTGCCCCTACACTCAGGAGTTCACCTGGAAGTTCAAGAACCAGGTGGTCCGCGGCTCTCGATGCTCCTTCGCAGACAATAACCCTCGTAAGTCAACACATTCATCAATGTTCGCCATTCGCCTTTAGTCATCATTCCTTCCCATCCTGCTCCAGTCCTCTTCAACAGAGTCAGTTCACCTCTTCCTCGGCCCAAATCTGATCACTGTCCACATCCACTCTTTCAGTGTACTTTCATCTGGCAATCTTTTAACAGACAATTCCATCCCTTTGCAATAGTCTATTGGACCTTCCAAATCTTACAATAATATCATACTCAATTAGATTGTCTAGTTCATTTTTTTGTAACCTCCTAGAAGCTGGGTATTCTGTACATGATACTGGGCTCGCAGATACTTTAATAGTACACAACTGTTCACCCAAGTCGCAAATGCACCCCAATGTTGAATTTAGCAGCCACCTCTGATTTGGAGCCTCAAAATACTTGAAAAAACTCTTGAGTCTGTGCAGTGTGTTTGATAGATTCCCCTGATTGAATAGAACGATTGCAATCTTTAGAACACAGGCGTCAAGTGGGAATGCTGTCTTTGTTCTACCGGTATTTCAACGGAAGAAGCTCCGAGGATCGAACACGCCAAACACGCGCCCAACATTTGTTCCACGGTTGATATTTGTCACATGAGAATGGCCCATTTATACCATTCATTCTTAAGTGCAACAACTCGATTGTGGAACGATTTGCCAACATTTGTTGTTCCCCCCCCCCCCCCTACAACACGTTTACTCCTTCCTCTCCTTAAGACCCTCTACACAGCATCCTCAAAAATGAAATAGGCCCTGAAGGAAATTATTTTTCTCAGGACCTCCTGTTTGGAGTTAATGTAAAAAAAGGAATTCTGGGTAATCAATCCATTTTGTAGCATAGGTCCTACTTTGGGGATCCTACATAAAATAGACTAATGATCATAACCGTATATATTATTTTCAGATGAAGATAAAAACTTCGCCCTGGAAAGCTATGGAGAGAATTCTAAATGTTTTGACCACACCAATAGGATGTGGGAACAGCGCTCCTGCAGACAGGCAAGTACTGGCAATTTGCAAATCACAGAATAACCTGGGTCAATCGTGATTGACCCGATCACTTTGACCCAATCATTTTGACCCAATCTTTTTGATCCGATTATTTGACCTGATCATTTTTACCCAATCAATTAGACTCAATCACAAAACACCAAATCGCAAACTACTAATGATCGATCTGGTCAATTTGTCGATAAAAAATGCGATCATTTTATCGATATTCTGTTTCACTGTTAGGAGTCAAACGGTATATTCTGTTTCACTGTTAGGAGTCAAATGGTATATTCTGTTTCACTGTTAGGAGTCAATTGATGTATTCAGTTTCTAACAGTGTATTTATTCTGTTTCACTGATTTGAACAGTATATTTTATTCACTGTTAGAAGTCAAATGGTATATTTTGTTTCACTGTTAGGATTCAAATGGTGTATTCTGTTTCACTGTTAGGAGTCAATTGATATATTCAGTTTCTAACAGTGTATTTATTCTGTTTCACTGTTTTGAACACTGTTTCACAGTATATTCTGTTCACTGTTAGGAGTCGAATGGTATATTCTGTTTCACTGTTAGGAGTCAATTGATATATTCAGTTCCTAACGGTGTATTTATTTTGTTTCACTGTTTTGAACAGTATATTCTGTTTCACTGTCAATAGTCAAATGGTATATTCTATTTCACTGTTAGGAATCAAACGGTATATTCTGTTTCACTGTTAGGAGTCAAATGGTATATTCTGTTTCACTATCAGGAGTCAAATTGAATTTTCAGTTTCTAATAGTGTACTTATTCTGTTTCACTGTTTTGAACGGTATATTCTGTTTCACTGTCAATAGTCAAGTGATATATTCTTTTTCTAATGGTAAATTCTGTTTCACTGTCATTAGTCGAGCGGTAGTATATTCTGTTTCTAATGATGTATTCTGTTTCACTGCTAGGAGTCGAACAGTATACTTTGTTTCTAGTGAGATCGTAATTTGTTACATAATAAAAATGATTTATTTGTTTTCAGGTTCGCCAATGGCAACACTGGGGCTCGGGATGCTATGACTACAAATGCGAAGGAGGCCGACTTCATCTAATGGTAACATTAAATTATTTTATTTAATATCTCGTCCCTGATTTTGTTACAGTGGCAGATTGGTTGGTAGAAATTGCCATTTGGCAAAAGTCCCGTTTATATTACTACGCATTTTTTTAAATGTGAATACCGCACAAGAGCCCCAACTGCTCCCAAAATTTTTGTGGAAAAGTATGTTAAACTAACAATTAAAGACATCTACACAACCGTTTCGGTAAATGCTTAGAGATTTACCTACATTGTTGATGATTGGAGCTAGTGGGACTATGGCAACCCCAAATGAATTGGGAAGAAGAAGGTTGGGTTGGGTATTCAGATCCGGTCACCAAACAAGATGGCTAAAGTCATTTCAAGCAACGCTTCGTTTCTGAATGGGGTCTTTGTTTCTGAAGAATCCCAACTCAATTTGGGAGGCGGGAATGGGTACCGCCGCCCCGGGAACCTTTATTGGATAACCAACACCTCTGCCATAGGTCACCCCGAGTGGTTCGCTACGTTTGATGATTTAGCAGGGGTGCCCGGGTTCATGGGGTGAGGTTTGTCTAGGTCTTGGAGGCGGATGACCAAGACACACTGAACCCCAGATTCCTACCCACCCCTTAAACAATTTTCCTTCCCAGAACTCTCCTCTCCTTCCTTTCCTTAAAAAAAACCCTCCACACAGCATCCCCAAAGATGACATAGGCCCTGAGGGAAATTATTTTCCTCAGGGCCTCCTGTGTGGAGTTCATGTAAAAAAAAAAAAACTCCCAACTGTCTAGAGCCAGTAAGTCTAAGGCATCCCCAAATGAGGTGGAAAGTGGGAAGTACCTGGCTATTCAAATATGGTCCCCAAATGTGGCTAACGTCACTTCAAGCAATGTTTCAATTATGAATGGTGGTCCTACACCAGGGCGATACTGATTGTATCTTGCAGTATGTAATGAGTAATTGGTTGCAGGTGGGTAACTATTCGTACGAGTGTTACCACTCGGGTCAGGAGATTTCCATCAGGATAGTGCGAGGGGGATGGTTGCATCGTGGTGCACTGCTCTGCCCGCCGTGTCGGGACTTGTGCCAGAAACAATTTCAGGTAACTTTTTATTAAAATCATTTAACCACTCAGGTATTTTGCGGTTGTGCAAGTTTTTGGTCTTAAACGAACTGTCAGATTTATAAAAACTGTGCGTTATTTCCGCTTCGCAATAAAATCTCTATAAATGGAATATTTCTGAATGTAGCCGAATACTATAAACTGTTTTTGAAAGGTTATGAAATAAGCTTTCAAATTTATTTATTACAAATAAATATTAACATTTGTAAATATTAAAATTTAGATTGCAAACATAAAGAAATTGTAAAATTGAACTAAAATCACGGATTATGTAAAAAAAATACTTATTCTATTGTATAAATGCATAATAAATAGTTTTGTCACCTCGCTTTTTTACCATTTCATACAATAATATTTAATAAAAAATTAACAATGTCTAACGGCACATAAACGATTTGACAGGTGAAAACTGTTTCTACAAAATAAGTCTTTTTTATGTTCTTTTATGGACAAATTTGAATAGAGATGTGAAGCTTGATTCAATATGAATCTTCTGCTTTTTGTTTTAGGGTTGTCACTAGAACAATAACAGAGTTATAACGATTACTGTGGGAACACATGCATTAGTGTTAAAAACACTTATTGTACTTGACTGCTATTGTTATATTGTCGTGTAAACATGCTTACGGGTTGGTGGTTAACATAGAATAATTTTTTTTTTAAATTTTTTGCGACAGTCAGTAATAACATGTAATCATTCCCTGACTGTCGGAAATAACATTTAATTGTTTCGCGACAGTCAGAAATAACGTCTTACCATTTCAAGACTGTTGAAAATAACATCATATCATTTCACGGCAGTCTAAAATAACATTTTACCATTTTCTGACGGTTGGAAACAATGTTTAATTATTTCGTGACAACCAGAAATAATAGGTTATAATTTTTAGGGGCGCGGCGAGTGGTGCAAGCCGGGCGACGAGGCGCCCCCGAACACGGCGTACCCCCGCGACGAACTGTCCTGCGGGTCGGGGGCCGGCGGGGCTAGCAGGGCCCCCCCCGCCAGGCTGCACATCATCGCAGTGGGCATCTCCCTGGGAGCCCTGGCTGCTAGTGCACTCTGTCTGTGCACGGGAATCATCACCAAGCTGCAGGGCTGCGTCCAGAACTGCAGGTAATTGTTTTAAAGGAAAGATAAACTTAGAAAACTCACAATAAAAACAAATCAATTTGTCACAGACCACTTTAATTTTATTTTATTCACACTCTACCAGTTTTGGAAGCACTCTTCCTTCGTCAGGAGAATATTAGAACTAACTCACGATACAGAATATTGACAGACATATATGTGACCGGTCAGTGGTTGAGTGGGCATCGCGTTTGGGTCCCACCCAGGCGTCCCGTGTTCGATTCCTCGGCTGGCTAAGTCCTCCATCACAACACTAAATTGCGCGGACGGAGGAGTATGAAATTTCGCACACTTATAGTTTATATAGAGAAGGAATGCAGAATGCTAATATTTTTTTTAATTTCTGCAAAAAATACATTAAATCAATAAAAAAAACATTACAATTATGGTCGAATTTCAACCGCTAGACAACCAAGAGTAAATAAATTTGATAAATAAATAATATACTAAAAGATAAATTAATTTGGTTATTCAAAATACTAGATGTATCTTGTTTGGTTCATTGCCAACTGAGAATAAGGTCTCAACACCTCCTTGAAAAGTCATTAAAAGCTATGAAAAAAATAATTTTAAATTAGTCGATAACCTAACGTAACCTATTTAACCAATTTTTAAATATATTTTTTTATCACTCTAAATGACTTATCTGAGATGGTTCTGAGTTGGTTTCATTCCGAGTTGTCCGGTCACCATCTTGTTTATATAGAAAATCAGGAAATAATAAAGATATATTTCCATTCCATTCTGAATGGTTGCTTTTCACCGGGGCCATACTGAGAGTATCTACTGCTCCAGAATATGCCGCAAATGTAATATGTGCATTTTCTTTACATTATATGTTTCATTTCTTTTTGCAGGGACCGAAGTGCGGTCAAACAAGCCAAAATAAACAAGGCCAAATTCAAGCTTGAAGAAGTCGTCATCGCAAAGAAAGACGCCCAAAGCGCAGCAGACAACGAAGAACGAAACATGGACGCCAGTGATCTCATAGAGACCGAAACGCTGGTCGTGGAGAAACAGCGCAAACTCGCGCACGCCTCACCCAGTCGCGAAGAATGCTGTACGAACTACGCCGCGTGCACTTCCATCGTAGAAGTCGATAGTAGCAGCAAATTTGAAGAAGCAGTCAGATCCGTTTTAGACAAAAGCTTAGGCTTCCAAGACACCTGCGTAGAAGACACCATTGAATTCGACGCAGATTTAAAACGAAAGATATCGCGAAACGAAGACAATGACGAAATTAAACGATGCGACGATGCAAATTCTAGTTTCAAAGGAAAACGCGGACGGAAGGACTCTAAAGGAAGAGATAGTAAACGGAAAATTTCACGACAAAAAGAAATTGATTTGATGGACGAGACGCCTGGTTATTTCGTGTTGGACGAACCTGTTGTATGCGATGGGATTGAACTAGACATGATGAACGTGGACCCATCTTTTGATAAAAATAATCCGACGAGAAAATCAAATAAATCTTCAAACAGATAGAATTAAGAAAATTTTAAAATGGACAAAACAATTTTATTTTTTGATGTTTTTAAATTATTTTTATTGTTTTTAAAGGTGGATGATGGATAAAAAATTTTCCAAAATGTTTGCAATAATTGTGAATTATAATAATTTGACGATAGCGGCATAAAGTAAGGTCAATTCTTCCTTACTTTTTCTGCTGAATTTGAATCTTTTTTAAGTATTGTGATTCTTTCTCGGATAGATAATAATTTTTATTGTGTGCCTGTCTGGGGTCTAGGAGTCGTAAATTAGCTCTGCTTCATCCACTGAAGAGATAATTCGATAGAAATATGTGGCGGGCCGTGTTCGTGTGGCCAACGTAGTTTATACCTTACTTTTGGTGTAATTGACACTAATTTATCTCTTATTTTGAACGTCAAGTGTGCAAAATTCCATCAAAAAGTATCAAAATATGCTTTAAGGGCTAGCAAATGGGAAAGGAGGTGGTTTTTCGAAATCTCTCATGTGGACAGCGACCTTTCTATTGTTTTTTAAGTCAAGCGTTCAAAATTTCATCTCAAAAAAAATTGTAGATTTGTATACAATTCAACTCCTTGCCGCCCGCCCTCCACAGACAATGAACTCATATATTAGAAGATTTAAAATATTTTATTTTTAACATATAAATTTTAAAATTTGTATTTTGTAAATAATGTTTAGTGAAATTATTTGGTTTTATAATTTTTAAGCTTTTTTGTAGCATTCCAAATATCGATCTTCAGTTGATTAGTCAGATATCTCCGAAAAATCGAAATTTGAGTTGAGTTTAGTTATTTATAAAAGTGTACTCTCTATCTGGTACAATACTCAGATTACTCATAAACACATCCAAATCAATTATAAAGCATACATTTTTTACGATTTCTGGATCACTACTAAGATATTTCAAAATGTCATTCTAATGCAAGGATCGTTATGCCTACCAGTGATATTTTATAGCATATTTAACACTTCCGTACCGGACTGGGGGAATGCACTAACACTAACGAGAGTTTTACGCTGTATCTAAGTTGTTATTTAAACCACATATTCAATAATTTGAGTAATCTTAGAAAAACTATTTGGTTATCGATCTGCATTAAAAAAATAAGTATCTCATTACTACTTTTCTTAATATTAAATAATTTCTATCAAATTCCGGCGGAGAATCTGTCCGTCCCGCTCGCCCCGCTTTCCCTCTGTTCGGGCGTTACCCCGTTCCTATCTGCTGGACGTATCGGGACAATTCTAAGCGATAGCAAGTAATTTCTAAGTTGTTAGTGGAAAGGACCAGATCCCGTTCGTTTACACTGCGCATCTCGTTTGCTCTTTTTACAATGTTATAATGTTCGCTTGCCGGTCAAAGATCATTCGGTCTGGGTCGTTTCCGGTAAACGCTAATCGCCAGTCGAGATTCGGAAACAAGGAGTTACGTTGGCTATCGGCCCGCCTTTTCTGTTTTCTATGGAAAAATACACATTATAGTCTAAATTCATTAGAGTATTAATTATGACTTTATTTGTCAAACGATTTTGAAAATGACTATTGGAATACGATGAATATACTTCCCTCTAATTATTACCAAAACAAATTACAAAAAATTATGTCATTAACACCCTTTAATAAGCAAAACAAATTGGGGGAACCGAGTGACCCCCCTTCGGATCATGTGTGATTTTTTTCTTTCCAGGACGAAAAGGTTAATATGTAAAACACAGCCACATATAAATAATATTTAATTTTTGGTGAGCATTCGAATATTGCTTTTCTCACTATCTCAAAACTTAGTATTTGGAGATGTCTTATTAATCAACTGAAAGATCGATATGAAATATTATAAACACATTGTAGTGATTGTTCTTAGAAAGCTTTATTCGTTTTATGAGAGGGAATCATTTAAAAAAACAAACAATCTAACTTTTTAAATTTTATTTTTTAATTAAAATTATAATTAAAAACCCGCTCCGCAGGTTTATGCTGTTAGGCCCTGCGGGCGGCTTTTCGTTCGGCTTCGCCCAGTTGATTTTGGTGACCATTTTATAAATCCAATAGGAACTGGTTCCAAAAATAGCCCATTCCTCGGATCCACTGTCATCCAGTGATAGCTAGTCACCTGGACAAAGTAACTTTTTAAATTTTATTTTTTAATTAAAATTATAATCAAAAACCCGCTCCGCAAGTTTTTGCTGCTAGGCCCTGCGAGCGGCTTTTAATTTTGCTTCACCCAGTTAGAGTTGGTGACCATTTTATAAATCCGTTAGAAACTGGTTCCGAAAATAGCCCGTTCCTCAGATCCACTGTGATCCAGTGATAGCTAGTCACCTGGACAAAGTGACCGGGACAGGCAATGACGCCATATGTAATATATAGCCACTTGATACTATGATTCTCAACTGAATACTAGTATTACCGTCAATCTTGTCATATCCGGAGATATGCTACAAATTCACAAATTCGTAGTACTTATACTTGTCAGGGGCACGTCTTTTGACGAATTCTTGAATTCGAAACTGAATTATAACAGTTTTGAGTTCCATGCGTGTCCGCATAGAGGAGTTTTTTTTCAGGATTGCTTCAGCCTATTGTAGGAACAACTTGTAATTTGATTTTAAATACTGGCAATTTTCATTTAGTTACCACACTGTAACGCAAAACTTAATTTTATTTTTATTTATTTAATTTGTTTACTTTTTACATATTCCTTCTCAACGAACTTAGATTAATTATCATTATTGTTATAAATAATATAGAAATTATGTGTTATTTTTTATCATAGTCATTTCATGAATTATTTTAAAATATTTTATTACAATATTTAAGTGTGATATTTTATATCTTGTCAAAATCAAATGTACTACCTTCTTTTTATTTTACATTGACTTCACCTAGGAAGCCTGTCTTTATCTTGGGGGATGCTGAGTGGAGGGTATCTTTGAGGATAAGACGGAGTGATGTTGCAGGAGGGTAGAAACTCAGAGGCCGGCAAATCGTTCCAAAGCCGAGCTGTTGAACTCAAGAACGAGTCGTAGAAACGACCCATTCTCATGCGACAAATGTCGTGCGTTTATATGAATACCGCACAAGAGTCCCAACTGCTCCCGTCTGGAGCCAGTGAGACTATGGCATCCCCAATTGGGGTATGTTGTGAGGCTGAAGGTAGTGGAGAGGGGAAGGAGATGGGGAAGAGGAAGGTGGGAAGTACCTGGCTTATCAGGTCTGGTCACCAAACACGGCCAAAGCCATTTCAAGCAAAGTTTCAATTCTGAACGGTGGTCTTACACCAGGGCTATACTGAGAGTATCTTCCACTCTGAAACGTGCCGCAAATATACTATATATTATTTTAAATGAATAAATTGTGAAATAACACAAATTAATCAAATAAAATTTTTTTGCAAGAGTTTTTAGTCAAGAGCCTTACCGCTGGACTACGCCGGCTGTGTTTCCTGACTGTTGATGACTAGCATCGCTTGTTCCTCGGAGCATCTTACATTGAAATACCTGTAAAACAAGCACAGCATTCCCACCTCTTGAAGATTGCAATCTGTTTTTTAAGAAATCTATCCGTTTCAGCTCAGAATCAAGTGCTTTATCGAGTATTTTGGTGTTTCAGATTAGAGGTGGCCGCCAAATTCAACAATGGAGCGCACTTGCGATTTGTACAGGGTCAGCAGTTGTGTACTGTTAAAATATCTGCAAGCCCTGTACAGTATTCCCATCATGGTGTAAAATCAAGAATTTTATTCTTTGACGGATTTAGTTACAAAATTTCATTTTGTCAGTACTGTGATTGCAAAAGGTTATGTTATTTGTCATTGACTCAATTTAACAGGAGAGCAAAGATATAATTTTTAATTAGTTTTGTCAAATAAAGGCCTATCGATGCCATTATGTATGGAATATAACATCATTAAAATGTCCGCCGCGGCTTCTCTGGGTGGCGCTCATGCGAAATGTCCAATTTCCCATCACTCTGGCACATAAATCAGGCTGAATTTGACTGATGGCATGGGTTATGTTGGCTTTGAGGGCCGCTGTGGTTTGTGGCTTATTTGCGTAGACCTGCGACTTAAGAAAACTCCACAAGAAAAAATCTAAAGGGTTCAAATCGCACTATCTCGGTGGCCAGTTCACATCACCTCCACATGATTAAACAATAAATTAAATTTTATCATTTGCACGTGTTGTTGAATGTTATATCCGTCCATGGTGATTTGGCAAAACAGACTGAATAAATGACAGCCAATTTGACAGATGTCGCTTCAACAATATGGCCGCTATCAGATCAGAAGTCCCTATAGGAAGACCCTGTGTTTGAAAGTGTTTTATATTGGAGATGCTTATTTGAAAAAAACATTGGACAATCATTGGCAATGCGTCCCTCTTTTTAATTTTCTTGTTACTATTGTTACTGTGATAGTTCAAGCTACGTGACAAAGATGGCTTTATTATTAATAGTTCATAGAGTTCTCCAACAGATGTCACTAGTGTATAGTATAGCCAAGAAGACAATAATTTAGGAGGCGGTACGGGTACCGCAGCCCGGGAACCATTTATCGAACAACCAACACCTCTGATTTAGCAGGAGTGTCCGTATTCAAGGGATGAGGTTTGTCAAGGTCTTGGCAGCGGATTTATCTGCCTACCTACTGCATGGCGGGCCGGATTGAGAGAGAGACCGGTTGAGGGAGGCCTTTTGACCTCTCCAGCTGGACTATCTTGACCCATAGCATTGCACTGCAGTTCGAGGGATGGATTCTGAAACACCCCAGATTTCTACCCACCTCTCGTACCGTTTCCCTTACCAGAACTTCCTCTCCTTCCTTTCCATAAAAATACCCTACACATATGACATCCTCTAAGTTGACGTAGGCCCTGAGGGAAATTATTTTCCGCAGCGTCTTTTTTTTAGAGAGCTAATGTAGAAAAAGGAAGCCAATGTCAGTTTTCTTACACTTTTAGAATCTCTGTTTCTAGAATTCTCACAGCTCCCATACCTCGCTACTCATCATGGAGGGGCAAACCAGTACACTAATGACATCTGTTAGAGAAATCCATGAACTACTAACAAAGTCAAACTTTCAAGTACGAAAACTTTATTAATTATTTAGGGGTGATTAACATGTTTTTTTTGTCTTTTTTATTCCATATTTTTTTTCCTGCCCACGCCCTCATTGTGTCATATCAACGTCCCCTAATGGTCCCCTCTGGGTTTTCTACTACCCCCCGAAAGTCTCTAACGCCCACATTAAGAACCTATGACGTACACTATGCAAGCATTCAAGATACTTTCATAAATTCATTTGTTTTTTCAATGAAACATAAATTACGATTTTGGCCCCCTTAAACTGCCGCCCAAGGCAGGCGCCCCGGTATACCCCCCCTCTAGATCCAGAGCTGAGCCACATATCCAATGATAATAACCCTGGAGATTATTTCATAAGATTCATAAAACCCTACATCAATACAATATTGAATAAATTCACCATCGATATTTTGAGCACGGTCAATAATTGATGAAAGACATTCTGTTTTTTTTTTTTAATGTGAATACCTCACAAGAGTCCCAGCTACTCCCGTCTGAAGCCAGTGAGACTACGGCATCCCCGATTGGGATATGTTGTGAGACTGAAGGTACACTTCATATAACCGATGACATCTATTGAAGGATGTTGAATGAAACACATGGTTTACAGCCAATTTCCCCTGTTTCTATTACTATGAAGGCAAAATTCCCAACAAGCCTTCCATTGATGTAATTTGAGTATTGGTTTGTTTAGGTTAAAATAGTATTTAAGGTGTATTTGGCTTGCAGTGTAGTGTTTAAGGTGTGTTTTGTGTTCTGTGAGGAAATTCTTTATTATTATTGTGTGTACGATGTTTCCTAAATAACTATTGCAGACTTTTGTAATGATTTTAATAAAAAGCAATATTTTTATTGATTTATTTTTTTATTTATTTTATGTGAATATCTCACCAGAGTCCCAACTGCTCCCATCTGGAGCCAGTGTAACTATAGTAACCCCAATTAGGGTACGTTGTGCGGCTGAAGGTAAGTGGAGAGGGGAAGAGGAAGTACCTGGCTATTCAGGTCTAGTCGCAAAAACACGGCTAAAGCCGTTTCAAGGATCGTGAATTGTGGTTTTAAACCAGGGCGATGCTGAGAGTATCTTCCACTCAATCAAATAAAATTTATCTGGTCATGCTGGGATTTGAACCCACGACCTTCGGATCGCTAGTAGAGAGCCTTGCCCCTCGATCATGGAGGCCATTGACTTGTTTTTTCATTAAAATCTAAAGTTACATTGTTTATAATAATATATTATTCTCAATGAGGTAAAATTTTTATTTTTTTTGCATGAACTCCACACAGGAGACCCTGAAGAAAATTATTTTCCTCAAGGTCTATGTCTCCTTTGGGGATGCTGTGTGGAGGGTCTTTCTAAGGAAAGGAAGAAGAAGAGTTTCTGCAAAGGAAATGAGGGGTGGGTAGAAGTGACGAGCTCATGAAACCATCCCTTCCACTGCAATGAAGTATTGGGTAGAGGGTCTGGCTGGAAGCGTCAAAAGGTCTCCACCAGACCGTTGTTTACAAATTCTACGCTCACAGTTTGATTACGCTCACCCTTGTTGGTTGGTTTGCGCCATATCATTCGCTCGTTCATTACCAAAGCTGAGTGAGTGGAAAAAGTAGTTTTTTTGTAGCTGGGATAGTTACATCTTTGTTCGTTTGCGTTTTAAGATCACTAAGATTTCTACAATGGTAGTAAATCACAGTATCATCAGCTTAAAGTTTTCCTGAGATACCACTTTTACTTACATCATTGACATTGACGTATAGTAAGAAAACTAGAGGTCCAAGTACGGAGCCCTGTGGTACTCCACACTTCATTCTTCCAGAACTGTTTTAATTTGTTAATTGATCGTTTGTGAAAACTGTTTCATTTCTGATATGTCATATTGTGTTACATTCAGAGGACACTTTAAAAAAAGTGAATTCAGCACAAGAGTCCCAACTGCTCCCATCTATAGAGTCGGTGTAACTGTGGCATCCTCGATCGGATACGCTATTAAAAGTAATTGGGATAGGGAATGAGATGTCGGAAAGTACCTGGCTGTTCAGCAGATCTGGTCACCAGTCATGATTAAAGCCCTTACAAGCAATAACTTTTCGATTCTGATATGTGATATTTTAATGGGGATATACTGAGAGTATTAACCAATTAAAATAATGAAGTACTATTATAATGTATTTAATCACAAATTATATTATTTGAATTAGGAATGATTTTTAACATTTTTGAAAATGTGTGCCGAGAAAAGATTTTTTTTCCAATTAAATATTTTTTCATTGTCCAAAATCCAGGGTTCTTCAAACTGAAACATATAAAAAACACATTAGTACTAGAGCACAGCTAGATATTTATTAAAAATATATACATCACTTTTCCCATTGAACGTTTATGTAATTACCGTGACGACTCAAACCATCAATTTTCAAAAATACTGAATCCTTTACTAGACCACGTATACATAATACTAAATCAAAAATATTCCAAGTTATAATAACACATTCGGACAAAGAAATTAAGATACTTTGCAACAAAAATCCATAACATCCTTCCTCAAGACATAAAACTAATCAAAAATACTAATGAATTCAAATAAAGAATAAAATTATGGCTGGTAGAGGTTAATGAAAAAACCCAAATGAAGACACTAAAAACGACATAGAAGACAAATAAACCATATTTAAATATATCATTGAAGAAGAAGATAACACTTATAATCTAAATGAAAATATGAAAGAAAACAAGACACAGAAAACAGAAAAAAACATACATTTATCCGAGACGCTATTCAGGTTACAAACCAATTCTTAGAATGATTGTTTCCAATAAAAAGAGTAGTTGCCTATAATATGGAAAAAGAACTAGTTAAAAATAATATCAATGATTCTAAATATTTGAAATATGAGATTGACAAATATGACGGTTTGATAGAAGGTGGCAATAGCGAAATTGGAAAACGCGCACGTCCCGGTTAGACGAGAGGTCTGGGTTCGAGTCCCAGTTGCGTTCATATTTTCATTTAGATTATAAGTGTTATCTTCTTCTTCAATGATATATTACGTTGATGGGAATAACCTTCAAAAGTTATAAAAAGAGAGTTTTTCTCATAAAAATTGTATATTTAAATAACTTTAGTCCGCCTCGGCATAGGACCCCCTAGTGAGTAGGACTAAGAAATACAATATTTATACTTAAATTCACCTTTTTTTGTGTATACAATTATTTTATTTAGTCGCTAAAATTAAAAAAAAAATTGGTGTTGCAAAAGAAATAGGCGGCATGCATCATTGTTCTGTACAGCAGAATATAATTATTGTTGAACAGAATAGAACAAAATCATGTCTTGTAAAAATGTTTTACCCAGAAAGCGCATTGCTCTCCCGTAAAGCGATCCATTGTGACTAAATGTACAAGAAGCGAGGAGCCGCGCATAAGTGGCCCCGCTCTCCTCCCCGCTTGCACGACTACAAAAGGACAATTTTTTATGGCCCACCTTACATTTGCGTTTACATGCCCAAATATATTAAAAAAATTCTTCGTTTGGATGTTGAACTTACCTGTAGTTGGTTCTGGCGGTGTTGTTTTTGTTGTGGTTGACGGTGGCGGCGGGGTTGGCGTTGTTCCAAAGCCTGTCCAAAATAATATCATCTCATTAATGTTATTTATTTAACCACTCAAGTGACAGACCAATTAAAAACTTTTTCTTGGATTGCTTAAGATTTTAAGGTGATCATTTTGAAAATTTTCCGCCCACATCATAAATCACATCAAAAATCATACCTCCAAACTTTAATACGGAGACAAATAAACCGAATAAAGTGCTGTACAGCAAGTGAATTAACTTATAATTAAATAATCATTTCATACTTTGAGGATACATTCTCTGGATATATTCTCTGGGTTTTCTAGCTATAAACTCACATTAAATATTTTCTACGTAGTTTATTTTAAATAGTCTAATTCATGATCACGTACAGGGTGGCGCAAAATTAATCATCCAATTTTGTTTTTGAATAACTTTTTACGAAATAAAAAAAAAAAATTTGAGTGATGGAAATCTTTATTTGGACCGTTACAATTTTTTCTGTTAAGTGGAAAGATGATATCCGTCAAGTGGCTGCCGCCAGTGTTGATACACATTTGTGCCAGTTTTATCGCATTTTCCATGACTTTCCGCAAGATTTCCGGTGATAACTGTTCGCATTCCTGCCGAATATTCTCCTTAAGGGCTGCGATTGTCTGAGGCGCGTTGGCATAAACCAGCGACTTCAACTAGCCCCAAAGAAACAAGTCTGAGATGGTTCTATCAGGCGATCTTGCTGGCCATGGCATCTCCAAAACGGAAGATTACGCGACCAGGAAACGCTTCCTATATATCATTGTGGCTTGTGCTGTGTGTGCGGTTGCACCGTCTTGTTGAAACCACATGTTCACTAAGTCCCGCTCATCCAATTCCGGCAGTAAGAAGTCGTTTATTATGGCCCTGTAACAGTAACCGTACTGCCAATTGCGTCCTCAAAAAAATACGGCCCAATCACTCCTCCCGCGTGAACGCCGCACCACACAGTGGATTTGAGTGGATGGAATGGCTCTTCGTGCATCACACGCGGATTTCAGTGCCCCAGAAATAAAGATTTTGCTTATTGACGTAACCCCTGAAGTGATAATGCGCATCGTCGCTCTTGATGACTTTCGACACAAAATCGTCCTCTTCGTTGTTGAGATTGAGGATGGCAATTAATCCACAATTATTCCACGCCCTTGCGGAGTATAGCGCTCCATTGCTTGTCTGTTTGTATTCTGCAGCTGTCTAGTTCACAAAATTATGATTGACGTACGACGCCATTTGCTAAAATTATAACATCTTTCGATAGAGTGATTAATTCTGCGCCACCTTGTATATGTAAGAAAACTGAATTTTGATATGTTGTCAAGTGTTTTAATTTTTCGTTAATAATTCATTGGCTGTAAAGCACTTTATTCGAAGGTATGATTTTTTTATGTGGACGGAAAATTTAAAAAATGATCACGTTAAATTCTTGAGCAATCCAAGAAAAAAGTTTTAAATTGGTCTGTCGCTCGAATGGTTAAGCAGAAATAGTTACAAAAAACTTTTTTTTTTAATAAATATGAGATTTTATTGACTTCTACTTACAGACACAGACAACATTCGGATACGTAAAAATGCAGACAGGCGCCTGACAGTTTCTGCATGCATCCGAACAGTCTGTTTGCGGTTCCTGTCCTGCAACTAAAAAAATTCCAATATTGACTTACTTTAACCAACGAAACTCGCTCAGTGTCATCGTATCACTTGCTAACTAGCAGATTGTGGAAAATCTACGAAAAAAGTTGAAAGGTGGTCAACTTTACTCGCTACTCGTTCAAGATGGCGGCCTACCAACAGCTGCTTTTGTAACTGTCAGAATTGGTTCCATGCCAACTGAGAATAATATCAACTCAACACCTCCTTGAAAAGTCATTAAAAGCTATGAAAAAAATAATTTTAAATTAGCCGATAACCCTAACCTAACGTAATCTGTTCCACCAATTTTTTATATATATTTTTTTATGACTCTAAATGACTTATCTGAGATGGTTCTGAGTTGGTTTCATTCCGAGTTGTCCGGTCACCATCAGAATTAATTCACGCGGGAACGTAATTCTCGCTACTGGCTAGCGTGTGGCGCTAGCTGCGAGCTCAAGTTTTTTTACAAAATGTCGACCAAATTGGTTCGCGCGACGAATCGTTATTTTAGCTGCCACTGTCGCTACTGAGCGAGTTGACAGTTTTGTGTGTCATCGTGACAATCTCTCGCCGATTCACACGCTTTTAAACTTACCGGCTAGTAGCTTCTACACTCGCTCAATGTCATCGAGGCTTTTAGTGACTGGCCAAAACTAGATTTTCAGCCAAAACCGCGAGACTTAAGATATGATTTTTTAAAAAGGGGATTTTAGAGTCTTTGTGGAGTTGGGTTACCCTTATCCATTTGGGGGCACTCAGGGCTATGCGTTTGGCTTTATTCTGAACTTGCTGGTACCCGTGCATGCGTTGCTATGCCATTAAAAAAAAGTTTCTCCCTGCGTGTCCTTTTCCATTCGTCTCGTTCCCCTTCCGCCTCCCCTTTCTCTCCCGCGTCCCCTTCCCCTCTCGCATTCACACTCCGTCTCCTCCACCTTCCCTCTCCCCACTCTACTCTCCCCCTCCCCGTCCCACAAACGCCCCTCCCGAGTTCCCCTCCCCCCTCACACATTCCATACATTCAACCCCGGTAAATTCAGTTTTTAAACTAATATTGGAAAAATTGTTGTTTTTACTATCTTCCTCGCAATTTTTCCATTCTTTCTCACCGTTTAAACCTTCCCTGGACTACGACAAACATTTCGAAACCAAAATCAGCTAAATCGGCCCAGCCGTTCTCGAGTTTTAGCGAGACAAACGAACAGCAATTGATTTTTATATATATAGATGATCTGGATCTCTGGTCGTTCAATGCCGAGCAACTGCTTAGAAAGGGCCGGTTGAAAAATTTTGTCAAATTTTTAGCAAACTGAAACCGCGGCAGAAACTCGTTTAACAGTTGAAACTGGCCGAAACCAAAACCAAAAATTCGGTCGGTCACTAAAGCCATAAGGTTATTATTTAAGAAAAAAATATTGACCGACAAAGGAATGAATAAGATTATGAAAGGGACGCTTAGATAATATGGGTATGTACCGAGGATTATCGAAGAAAGGGATAACGCAAAAGTGAATGGCAGAATAAGTAGGGGATGCTCGAAGAAGACACGGCACAATCAGATTCAGAATTATAGAATAGTGAAATGAGGATGTTAATAAGGGGCCATCCATAAATTACGTCACACGAATTTCATGATTTTTGACCCCCCTCCCCGTCCCTGTCACACGCTGTCACATTTGAAAAACCCCACAAGTTTTGCAATTTTACATGTAAAAGTGATAATAGCTGTAATATTTTGAAGTTTTTGTCGCAGTCATATTTACCATAACGGATAGGGCGAGATGGGATGTTTTTGTGTCGAATGCGATCTCTACAAGGAGGGGCGAATCGGGGTACTGAGCTATTTTTGTAGATTCACTAGCGTGCAGGGAGGGGCGAAACGGGATACCACGAGGTGTCGGCCTGGTTTTATTATAACTCACGGGAATATTTGTGTGAGACAACACGAGGTTTCGTTGATGTTTTCTTTCGTTTTCAAAATTCGTACAATCGGATGAGCGTTTCAGGAAAATTCCTGTCATCTGGTAAGCCTAACTGCATGTGACGTCACAAAGCTGATGACCCCCCATACGCCTTGTCACACAATGTCACACTTTTCTACACCCCCCACCCCTTTAAGGTGTGATGTAATTTATGGATAGCCCCTAAGCGTGTTCCATGTGTGTGATACCCTCTCTACCTTTCTCTCCGGGAAAATGGCGTTATAGTTAGTTTTCACGTAATCTAACGATTCGTTGATTTTGTTTAGTTTTTCAGGAGTGCCTCAGGGAACACACTTAGTACCACCACTAGTATTATTTTAATAAACTTTTTTCAATGTTATATTAGATGCGTTTACAAGCCCGAAAAATCTTAAAAAACAAATCTTCTTGCAAATATAGCCCCGCCGAATATCAAGCGAGAGATTGCAACACTAAGGGAGTACAAGAAGGCGCTGCAAAAAAGCGCAATACCTTTGCACGATGATGTCGTCTCTCACCCGGCATGCCGCTTAAAGTCCCGAAAACCCTTCTGGACAGAAGGAGAAAGACTCCTCCATTCACCTCTCACCCCAGAAGATAGGTGGAAGCTTGAGTGGCAATCGGCCAAGGTGAAAAATGCCCATCTCGTACAAGACCCCACTGAGAGACAGCCTGGGTTCTCATTGCCTCGCAAACTCTGGTCCGCCATCAATAGGATAAGGTGCTTCCATAGCCGTTGTGCCCATATGATGTAAAGATTGGGCCTTAAAGAGTCAGAGATGTGTGAATGCGGTGAGGTGCAGACCACCGAACATGTGGTCAACGAATGCCCGCTCCATTCATTCCCCGGCGGGATTGATGAGGTCCACAGGACAACGCCTAGGGCCCTAGACTGGCTCGCAGACCTAGATGTCCTCTTCTGACCCCCCCCCACCATACGAAAGAAGAAGAAGAAGAACTAGCTACATTATTAAATGTGTGCACATATTGTGTAGGTGTATTTATTCGTTCTTTAAACATCTGTACAGGGTGTAACAGTACCGAGGGATTTTAACCAGCGATTCCTGAGCATATTTGGAATAAAAAATGTACACGTCATTTTGCTGTCCGATGACATTTTTTTTCTATTAACAACAAAAAAAATATGTTTCAATCACATGTCGCTGCTGTTCCCATCGCTACGGGATATATCCCGTTGCCACACTCCTAACTAGTCAATGGCGACGTGTGATGGGAAAAATATTTGTTATGTTTTTATTAGAAAAAAATGTCATCGGACAGTAAAATTACGTGTACATTTTTTACTCCAAATATGCTCAGGAATCGCTGGCTAAAATCCCCCGGGTACGCCCTGTTACACCTTTATATACACAAATCTAAATATGCTTGCTTGGGTATGTATATGAAATGTCTATGCGTTGCTAAACCATTCATCCGATTGTGATGAAATTTAGGGGATTTGATGTGCGCATACCCGCGATGGTTTCTATATATACATTTATTGGTTTGGATGGTTTCTATATATATATTTCAGTTCTGGCATCACGAAATTATGAGTTGCTAACCGTTAATTCGATATCGATAAAAATTTGGGGATTTGATGTGTGCATGCCCGCGATGGTTTCTATATATAATAGCGAGCTCTGGCGTCATGAAAATGTGTTACCAAACCGCTCTTCCGATTGCGAGGAAACTTTGGGAATTTGATGTGCGCATGCCCGCGATGGTTTCTATATTGTAGTGAGTTCTGGCATCATGAAATTATGCGTTACTAACCGTTAATCCGATATCGATGAAACTTTGGGGATTTGATGTACGCATGCCCGCGATGGTTTCTATATATACATTTATAGTGACTTGTGGCATCATGAAATTATGCGTTGCTAACCGTTAATCCGATATCGTTGAAACTTTGGGGATTTGATGTGCGCATGCCCGCGATGGTTTCTATATATAATAGCGAGCTCTGGCGTCATGAAAATGCGTTACCAAACCGCTCTTCCGATTGCGAGGAAACTTTGGAGAGTTTTTGTGAGCACGCACGCGAAGGTTTCTGTATATGCTGGTGATCTCTGGCATTATGAAATTTGTATAAAAAAATTGTAATAGGTGGCACACGAGTTGTGAGTTGAATTGTAATAGGTGGCATTAGGTGGGGGGAGAGGGAAGGTGGAGAAAGCGGAGTGGGAACACGAGAAGGGAAGGGGACGCCGGAGAGTAAGGGGAGGCGGAAGGGGAATGGGACGAATGGGAAAGGACACGCAGAGATAAACCATTTCTTTATTAAGTGGCGTAGCAACGCATTCCGGGAACTCGCTAGTTTTAAATACTTACCCTTGGACACTGCTACGGTTAGGCACACCAATAGAAAAACACAATGAAGTTTCCCCATTTTGACAAAAAATAGTTTTATGTTGATACTAACAAACTGGTAGAAATATATTTATAAAGATATTACTATATATAGTGAAAGTTTACGGCGTTTTTGTCGAATATTAAGAGAGAGTACTTCAATAAAAATATTAATATTACAGTTGTATAAAAATTAACCTAATTAGCTAGGACTCACACCTCTCCAGATAATTCGATTTTTTGGTTTATGTAAAGTTGATTAATTAATAGAAGAAATTATCCATAGATGTCAGGAGATGCAAACTCTCCCCTATTTAGGAAGCATTATAAAAAGCCTATGTTTAGGTTTTTTCACTCTCTTCTCGTCTCAACACCATACCTTCTTAACAAGTAAAACGTAAACTCCTTGGTTTGGGTTGGGTAGTTTGGAGCTCCTGAATATTCACAATGTAATTGGGAATAGAGCAAATAAAAGTCACGAGTCCTTTAAAGTTTCCTGAAGATGCGTTATTATTTACAAAGTTCCTTCCTACAAAACAAAACAACAGTGTTGATTTTTCTGCTAATTTTTTTAAACCCAATTTCGTCTGAAGTGGGACTCCACGATCAACGTCCAATTTTTGTATTAATTTTTTACTAGCTTTTTTACCCGCGGCTTCGCTCGCGCGGTATTAGAGGGAAATAACTGTCGCGCTTGCACGTATTAATTTTACCGCCTCCCCCACCCGGTAGTAAAAAAGAAGGAGAGATATATAAATACGAATGTTAGAGGGAGCGCTAAGATATGGCATTACGTGGCCCGAGTCAAGAGCCCCAACTGCCCGGTGCCAGTGGGGCTATAGCATTCCCAATTTGTGGTATTTTGTGAGATTGATAGAATTAAGGAAGGAAAGAGATGGGGAATGTGATGGTTATTGACTGTTCAGATCTGAACAATAAACCCAGATAAAGCTATTTCCAACACTTACATAAATAAGTTCTTAACTATGCTTACTCTCATTCCCGCATCGAGACTTATTAATTTCTTAAAATTGTAGTTACAGCCCTTAAAACAATAAAAATAGTTTAATTATTTATAAGTAACGGATATCGTGGCTTGACAATATAATTTTAATATTTATGACTAAGGTTTATATTAAAAGCATGACCGGTCAGCGGTTGAGTGGGCATCGCGTTTGGGTCCCACCCAGGCGTCCCGTGTTCGATTTCTCGGCTGGCTTAATCCTCCATCATCACATCTCATCACAACACAAGCAACAATTTCGGCTTTCTTTGGTGGTAGTAGGAGATTTTCAAACATTTTTGGGTTATTCGTAACCCGGGAATGTTTGTCTTTCTTAAAAAAAAAAATTATATTTATATATATTTATGTTTGTATTATAAAACCTACAACCAAAATTTTATATTACACAACATACATTTCAAATCATATAAAATCATGCAGTAAAATAAATCAATAAATTATATAGCAATACTAAAGCTTATTTTGCTTTATAAGTACGTGATTAGCGTGTTTTTTGTCTTTTTTCGACCACATTTTTTTTACCTGCCCACGCCTTCACTGTGCCATCTCAACGCCCCTTAATTTTCTCTGGGTCTTCTACTGCCCACCTGAAAATCTCAAACACCCACCACAAGGGGGCGTTATTGCTCAAGTTGAGAATCTATGATGTGTACTACTCATGTGTTCAAAAACCAACTGGCCGTTTTAAAATCAATTATATACTAAACATTTTGATCTTAGCGTAGGGAGTGTGGCGAACCCATCGCTCAGGGAGTGGAAACACAAACCTGCAATAGCCATCCCAAGTCAAGGTGTGAGCTACCGTGCTCAGCCTGTATGTCCTGGGAAACAGTGTCACGAACGGTGCCTCCGAGAAACAAGGTCGCATCTCGGGAGTATTTAGACCTTACTCCAGCGTTCGGGGCTCTGTTGGAGTGGACCTTCTATTTCCCTGGTCACTCGTGGGACAAAAAAATTGGACCATTTGAAAACTAGGGGCCTTTTGGGAACCTAGGAGTGTTGAGGCCACCTCTGTGGACTTCCTTCCTGGGGCCCATAGGAGGAACCAAGAGGAGAAGCCGTGGAGAGGAGAGCTGAGGCCACCTCCATGAACCCTTCCCTTGGGGGCCTTTAGGGAACCAAGGGGAAGGGCACTCTTCCGGCGCGGGGCCTTTGGGGAACCAAGAAGGAGTGAAGTGGAGAGATGATGTCCTCTTCCCATGTGGGGCCTTCAGGGAACCATGTAGGAGTGAAGAGGAGAAATGAGGCCATCTCCGTGAACTCTTCTCTTATGGGGCCTTCAGGGAACCAAGGAAGAGTGAAGAGGAGAAATAAGTCCTCTTCCCTCCTGGGGCCCTCGGGGAGCCAAGGTGGGGTGGACTCTTCCCTTGTGGGGCCTTTAGGGAACCAAAGGGAGGTGAACTCTCCATCGTGGAGCCTTCGGGGAACTAAGGAGTGGAGAGGAGAGATAAAGCCCTCTTCCCTCGTGGGGCCTTCAGGGAACCAAGGAGGAGTGAAGAGGGGAAATGAGACCTGGGAAGACACATTGTCGAACCAAAAGATATAGCTTCATTTCCAATGACGGCCTCCGTGGTCCCGAGGCAAGACTCTCGACTCACAATCCGAAGGTCGCGGGTTCGAACCCGGCGTGCGCAAATAAATTTTATTTGATAAATTTGTGTTATTTCACAATTTATTCATTTAAAATAATATATAGTATATTTGCGGCACGTTCCAGAGTGGAAGATACTATCAGTATCGCCCTGGTGCAAGACCACCATTCAGAATTGAAACGTTGCTTGAAATGGCTTTAGCCGTGTTTAGTGACCAGATCTGAATAGCCAGGTACTTCCCCACCTTCCTCTTCCCTATCTCCTTCCCCTCCCCACTACCTTCAGCCTCACAACATACCCCAATTGGGGATGCCATAGTCTCACTGGCTCCAGACGGGAGCAGTTGGGACTCTTGTGCGGTATTCATATTAAAATGACAATCCTGGTGAACTTTATAAAAGGGGCTGGGTTTCTATCAAAGGAATGAAGTAAAATGGGAGATAGCACAATGGGCCTATGGCCTAAGTGCTCACGGGAACTTTATAAGTGTAAACCGTCTCCGCTCTTAAAAAAAAAAAAAACATTTTGATTCAAAATACTTAACTCTAAATTCGACTGTTGTGAACTCTTGCAACTCATTAACTTACGAACACCCACAGTAACAACACGACAAAATACAATATTCTGTAGCAGCACTCACAAGCGTAACTACCGATACAACGACTCCACACCATGGGAAATAAGTACTTGGGTGATATTTTAAATATCAATTTGGCGAGTTTTGTGGATCATTTAAAACATTTATTTCAACACTATTACTAAACACATCTTGTAAACCTATAAAATAGCTGTATTTTTCTGTTTTTGTTTATGTGTTTGTATGACTTTTATCTAAAGTACTTTTATTTGTATTATTTCCTAAGTTTCAAAGTATCTGTCAAATTAAAATTACACTACAAATCATGTAAAAGCCCTCTGGGCGTTAAATAAATAAATTGAATATTCGATAGAGCAATGTACCCTAGATGCCAGACGCTTTCAAAGAATCATGTTTTTTTTTTCAATCAAACAAATAAATTTCGATTTAGGCACCCTCTAAAACTGCCGCCCGGGGCAAGCGCCCCGGTTTGCCCCCCCTAGATCCAGGGCTGGTCATGAAATGCCTTTTACAAGGCTTGGTTGTATTAAAAAAAAAAAAATTGTCTAAAAACATATGCGTAATACTTTTTTTACCTATTTTATCGAAATGGTATTAAAATTTTGGGTGATAAAAAAATAATACTAAATTCGTTATGTTGTGATTAAAAACGATTCAATTTCGTGATGCAGAGTTCGTGATAATCGTGAATCACAGTTGGGAAGGGATGTTGTGGTCAAGGGGCACGAATTTCGGACGTTTTTTGAGCTCTATAAAAAAGAAACCAAAAATATTTTTTATCATTCGTATAGGTAATTATATTTTAAAAATAATAAATAATTATATTTTAAAAATGCATACTTAAAAAATTAAAAAAAATACGAGCGTGCTTTTGACTACACGACTGAAGTAAATATTCTATGGGAGGAAGAGAGAAAGAAAATGTGCACGCGCACTGCTCTCTCTTGCTCCTACAGTGTGATACAGACAATAGGCCTGCACAGTGTGTTAGATATACGAAACGTAACTGGCTATGAGAGAAAGAGAGAAAGAAAATGTGTACTCACACCTCTCTCTCTTGCCCCTACAGTACGAAATGTAACTCTCTCTCTTTCTATCTTTATTAACTTATATCTCCATTTCAACTTCTGTTGGCCTCGCCCGACACTTTTCGTAACGCTATCGACACGCATTCACCAGCTTACTCCTCAAGCCAAGCGTGCGTAAAAAAGTTTTACTTCAAAAACTCGAAAATTTATCTGCTGGTGAAGTGAGGGGTCCAAAAAAAAGGAATGTCCTGGCGTTCACAAGAGTGAAAGCCAGGACATTACAAAAGTACAGGACCTACAAAATAAAGGCCTTAAATTCAATCTTTTAGGGCAGTTGCAAATCAACAAAAATTCTAGCAATCCGAAAGCCAGCTTGATTAATGAACGAAAAATGTATAATTCGTTCTATAAACTAAACGTATAACTAACCATACTAGCGACATCTTTTGAAGGATGTTGAAACCTGTAATGTATCGTAAAAGCTTTCCAATTACTCTGCGAGATGTCAGCAGGAAAGAACTTCTTCACTTGACCGACAGAGGTGCCGGCGTCGCCTCTGTCAACTCGTCGATGCGAGATTATCTCTGGCAGCGAGAACAGTTAAAGCTCGTTCACACACAGCTATAAATCTGCGAGCAGATATCTGTTGAACCGCGAGCGCTTATCTTTTGTACTTTCACACGATGCTATCAAATATTTTTTGCTGTGGTAGGAGAGGGGGTCAGTTGAATTAGAGAGTGGCAACGGATGCACATTTTTTGTACTGAAATCTGTCAACTTGACATCTGCTATCCACCGGTCTATGCAGCTCCGTAATTACAATGACCCCTTCTCCTGTTTTCGTCGGAGAAAGGGAGACTTATCTTTTGAAATATCGCGTCTGGTGAGAACGGTCTGAAGGGATCGTATGGAGAGCGTTATTTGGCGTGCGATGATCTTTTATATTTTGAAGCTGTGTGTGAATCAGCTCTTAGATATACTTGGGTACATTAAAGTATCACACATTTTTCGTTTTTCCCTAGTCGTCTATTAATCACGTGATGTTTTTTAGCAACTTTTTAACCCCCCGCTGGTGATATGTGGTGAGGTTTTAGACTACCCCCCCTCTACCCAAAATCATGTTTTTTTTTAGTACCAAGTGTATTGAAATTTTAAGAATAGATATTATCTTTAAATACAGGTTTAATCTGATAAAATTTTGGAAAATTAAGCATAGTGATAAAAATGTCAAGACAGACATTAAGGTTGCAGGTTGTTTTTGACTGGCATAAAAATAATAAAGGAAGGTGTAAAAAAAACATATATTTGTACATGAATATATTTAATGGACATTGTCTTCGGACCACGGACTAGCAAGATTTTCGTCAACACTAACAAGTGGATAAGATAAGCATATCTCGCGTGTATTCGGCGTCAAAATCACAGACTTACTGACGACTGGTGAGCCGGGCGACTGTCGCAAGGCACGGGGAAATCGTTACCTGGCAACGGTGAATCAAGGCCACGCGCCGCTGTTTGGTTTAGAAATCGTGCGTTCAACGAAAAATAACTACACGTGATATCTCGTTATACTTGAAAAATACCCTCGAATCTGTGCAGAAACGAGCGGTCCGTTTGATAGATTCTCCCGCCTTAACGAAAGGATTGCAATCTTTAGAGCACAGGCGTCGGGTAGGAATGCTATCCATGTTCTACCGGTATTTCAATGGAAGATACTTTGAGGAACTAGCGTCACGATCCCTTCGGCACCGGTGCATTGTCGGGAGACACGCGCCAAACGCGCACCCAACATATGTACACGGTTGACATTTGTCACATGAGAATGGCTCGTTTTTTCGACTCATTCTTGAGTTCAACAGCTCGGCTATGGAACGATTTACCAGCCTTCCTCCCTCCTACAACATGGGTCTCTTCAAGACTAATATTCATTCCTTTCTATCCTCAAAAAGACCCTCCACACAGCATTCTAGATGACATAGCCCTGAGAGAAATTGTTTTCCTTCTGTGTGGAGTTAATGTAAAAAAAAATATATCCCCCCCCCTTCTTGTGGATTTTTCGTGATTTTTTTTCCGAACCCCTTCCCACCTTATGAGCCTCACGTGATTAATGGACGACCCCTTATGTATTCTTATTTGTTACGTTTGATTATCTCGTAATCTTTTTTATTGTTTTCTTGATTTTATTTATACGATGATGTGGTAACGGCGATATATTAGTATATAAATCAATGTTTTTTTTTAAATTATGAGTAATTAGCAGTACTAACAAAACAATGAGCTTTATCTGTGTAATAATGATTTTACCAAATTTAATGTCATTATTAAGTTCTGAAAATATTTCGGTTTTTATTATTGTGACAGCTGTTTCAGCAGGTTATTAGATTTACTTCAAATTAAATTAAAAAATCTAATTTGTATGCCCTGAAACATTTTTATAATCAAGATCAGTTATTTTTTAATGTCTGGCAACTTATATTATTTTTAAAACATGGTCTGTTAACTTCCCAATATTATAAAACTGTATTTGACTTTGTAAAAACAACGAGTGTGAAAAAAAACAACCTCTAATATAGCTATGAGTATAGGTTGCTATCTACGTAGACAAAAATACTTTTTATTTTATTTATTAAGTTAAAAGAAATATAATATTTCGCTTTCTTAACTTAAATACAGAGCATATTATGTAGTAGTTTTTAATTTTGTTCCAAAATCTTAAGTTTAAATAGTTTTTTTTTAAAGGTTTTTATATTCTCTTCCGTTTTTAGATTATCTGGAAGGAGATTATAAATGTGAACTCCCTCGTGGCCAATACTTCTCTTGCCACTTTCAGTCTTGACTGTATTTGTGTACAATTTATTGTGTTGTCTTGTATAATGTTCGTGTACTTGTGATGTTTTTATAAATGTTGTGTTTGTGTGTATAAGTCCATTTTGTATTTTGTAGATTAAAAGACATATGTTATATTCGTACAATGTTCTTATTTTCAAAAGGTTCATTTCCTGGTATAGTTTTTTTGTGGGAGTGTCTGGGTTATAGTTGAAGAGTTTCTTAATAACTTTGTTCTGTATTATTTGTAAGTCGTTTAAGTACGTAATGTATGTGTTTCCCCATATTTCTATTAAATAATTTAGGTGGGACTGGATTAAGCTAAAGTATAAGCCCCTCTTTACCTCTGTTGGTAGAAGATGAGCAATTCTACCAAATACACCAATTAATGGGATGATTTTTGTTTTTAGTTTTTCTACGTGTTGTTTAAATGTTAGAAGTTTATCAATATATAAGCCCAGGTATTTTTCGCTATCTAGAATATGTAGGTCTGTTTCTTCTATTTGTAATGGTTTATGCGATGGTATTATTCTTTTAGGTGAGCTTAAGATCATGTAACCGGTTTTATTAATATTTATTGTTAATATATTTTTTATTAGCCAATCGTTTAGTACATTAAGATCCGTTTGAGATTGTTCTAATAGACTTTCTAAGTTTTTGCCGAAGTAAAAAATTGCCGTATCATCTGCGTATAAGAAGATTTCACCATGTAGTTTTAGCTGACAGATGTCATTTATGTATATTTGGAATAAAAGTGGCCCCAGTATTGATCCTTGTGGAACTCCGTAGTTTATACTCTCGAGTTGACTGTTTTTATCTCCTATGTTAACACATTGTTTTCTGTTGGATAGATAGGATTCTATTAGTTTGATAGCTGGACCGGTTACACCTGTTTTTTCTATTTTTTTAATCAGTATTTCATGACTTACGGTGTCAAAGGCTTTTTGAAGGTCTACGAGAATTGCTATGACATAGTTTTTATTATCTATGCTAGTTCTAAGTTTATTTATAAGATCATTAGTTGCAGAGAGAGTATTAGATTTTTTTCTGAAACCGTATTGTTTGGCATATAGAAATGATTTTTTTTTCAGAAAGTTGTCTAGCCTATCGTATATTACTCTTTCATATATTTTTGATAGAATCGGTAGGACAGAAATGGGCCTATAGTTAGATGTTTGAGTTTTCAAGCTCCCTTTATATATTGGAATAACCCTTGCAATTTTACAACTGTCCGGAAATTGACCTTCTTTCAGGCTCAGGTTAATCAGTTTAGTAAGTGTAGGAGTTAGTAGTGGGGCAAGTTTTTGTACTGTTGTACATTTTAGTTGATCATGTCCAGCACTCGCGTTTGATTTTAGGGATTTTATAATAGCTAATATTTCGGGTTCAGTTGTGGGTTGTAAGTATATTGATTCCGCACTTTCATACTTTAATGTAGTTTTACCATCCAGCTTATGGGTGTATTTATTGATTATGTTATCAGCCAAAGAAGCGCCAATATTACAAAAGTAGTTATTAAAGTATTCGCATATCTTGATGTCTTCTGTGATGATTTCATTACCGTTCTTTAATTTAGTCAATGGTTTACTTTGCGCGTTTGTTTGGTTCTTGATGATGCTGTTTATTACGTTCCAAGTCTTTTTGGTATTATTTTCATATTTTTTAAATAGGTTGCTGTAGTATTGTTTTTTTAAGTTTCGTTTTTTTATAGTTATGTCATTACGTATTTTAGTAAATTCTGTTTTTAGTAATAGGTTACAGGGTTGTTTTTTGATTTTTAGGTGCAGTTTATTTCTTTTTTTAATCATTTTTAATAAGTCCTTTGTTATCCAATCAGGAAGACAGGTTTTATTTGTTTTTATTGTTATTGAACTGTTGCAATTAATTTTGTTTATCAGATAGTTTACAAAGTTATTGTAGTTCAGTTCCGAGTCCTCATTATTGTTTATAGAAAAGGGGTTTTGTCGGATATCCTCCTCTAGTTTATCATAATCAATTTTTGTATGTTTGTAAGAGGATTTTTGCGAGTTTTTTTTAGTGTAGGTATGAAGTATGTCAAGAATCAATAGGTTGTGATCAGATATTGAGGTGTCACAGTTTGTTATAGTATACGAAAGGTTTACGTCTGAGATGATGTGATCAATAATGGTGTTGGTGTTTTCTGTAATACGTGTTGCATGTAATTTGTTTATTTTGTTCATTATAGTGAAATCGTTTGACTTGATGATTTCTGTGTATTTACAAGTATGTGTGTTTGTGGAATCAAGTAAGTTGATATTGAAATCCCCCAGTATTATGGACCTTTTGTGAGTTTTCAGTTGTATGTTTAACTTATCTAAAAAATTTTGAAAATTGGTGTTCGGTTTTTTATATATCACTCCGATGTTTAAGCTAAGTTTGTTTAAGTGTATCCAAAGGAAGTTGTTATCTGGATCTACTGTATTATCGATTAAGTTATATTCTAAGTTTTCTTGAATAAATATGGATACTCCACCACCGATGCCCTCAGGTCGGCAGGATGCTTCGTGTTTATAGCCTTCAATATTGATGAATGGTATATCCGTTTCTTTGAGCCAAGTTTCTGACATAAGTATGATGTTGATCTTATAGTCAATTGATTTTAATAAGCACAGGATCTCGTCGACTTTTCCTTTCAGGAAGACTTTTTTTACTTAATATTCTAAGATCGTCTACATCTTTGGCACAATCATGGAATAAAATTATGTAAAGCTCTTCCAACTGTGATAAGGAAAACGTAGGAACAAGATACATAATTTTAGAAGTATCCCGTCGTAGCTGAGAGTATAATTTATACCTACGAGGAATTTTAGGAAAAAGATATTTTCTCGGAATTAAGTGCTAAAGAGAAAAATTTATCTCAGAATGCCAATTCCTCCGTAGTGGTTACAAACCCATCAATGCCGCAAGAATATAACAGCAAAGAAGATAAACTATTTTGTTTGCTTGAATCTATACTCTCAGCTATATAAATATAGCTATTTTCTATTTTGTTTGTTTGAATCTACACTTTCAGCTATATAAAAATAGTTATTTTGTTTATTTGAATCTATAACTCTTAGCTGTACATAGCTATTTTGTTTGCTTGAATCTATACTTTCAGCTATATATAGCTATTTTGTTTGCTTGAATCTATACTCTCAGCTACATAAATAAAGCTATTTTGTTTGTTTGAATCTGTACTCTCAGCTATTTAAATATAGTTATTTTGTTTGCTGGAATCTAAACTCTCAGGTATTTACATAAATAAAGCTATTTTGTTTTTTTTTTTTAAATCTAAACTCTCAGCTATATAAATATAGTTATTTTGTTTGCTTGAATATATGTATACTCTCAGCTACATAAATATAGTTATTTTGATTGTTTGAATCTATATTCTCAGTTATATAAATATAGCTATTTTGATTGTTTGAATCTTTATTCTCAGCTATATAAATACAATTATTTTTTGCTTGAATCCATACTCTCTGCTATATAAATATAGTTATTTTGTTTGCTTGAATCTATGCTCTCAGCTATATAAATATGCCTATTTTGTTTGCTTGAATCTACACTCTCAGCTTTATAAATATATCTATTTTGTATGCTTCAATCTTTATAATAATATCAACGAATAAATACTTTATATTGGAGATGCTTAATTGACGTACCTGTGAACAATTCGCAACGCATACCTTCTTAATTTTCTAGTTTCTTTTGTTATGTTGATAGTTCGTAGAGATCTTCAACAGATGTCATTAGTGAATAATACAGCTAGGGAGACAATAATTTGGGAGGCGGGTATGGGTACCGCAGCCGCAGGAACCATTTATTGGATAACTCGTCACCCTAAGTGGTTCACTACGTTTGGTGACTTAGCATGGTAGGCCGGATTGAGAGAGACTGGTTGAGGGATGAATTTTGACCTCGTAGTATTTGACAGAGCTCACCAGTATATATAGAAACCATTGCTGACAGGCACACATCAAATCCCCAAATCTTCATCGCAATCGGATGAATGGTTTACCAACGCATAGCAAACATATATACAAAGACAGAAGTAAACATATTTTCATTTTTATATACATATATAGATGTTGTATACAGAGGAAATTTAAAAGAAAGTAAATTCTGCACAAGAGTCCCAAATGATTCTAGCTTTCAGAGCCAGTGTGACTATGGCATCCTCAATCGGATAGATGTGAGATTGAAGGGAGCTGGAATGGAAAATGAGACGAGGAAAGAGGAGTGTCGGAAAGTACCTGACTGTTCGGATATGGTTACGAGACATGATTAAAGTCCTTACAAGCAATAAAGTTGCGGCTGTGACTTGTGGTTTTTAGCAGGGCTATACTGAGAGTATTTACCAATTGAAATAATAAACTAGTATTATGCTTTCATCAAAAATTACTATTCTTCGAAAATATAAGGATATGAGAAAGGTCTACTACGCGTTGTGTCATTCTCGAATTGAATATGGAATCATAGGATGGGGATCTGCTACACATAAGTACATGCACAACCTGAATACGATTAAAAAAGGAATCATAAAGACCATACTGAAAGTACCCATTAGAATGCCTTCAATTGAAATTTTCAATAGCTTTGACGTACCAAATGTGCAACAAATATATGCCAAAAATATATTATTAAAGCTTTTCAAAAATACTGAATCCTCTACTAGACCGTGCATGCATAACACTAAGTCGAATAAAAATGATATAAAAAACATTCCAAGTTACAAAACCACATTCGGACAAAGAAACTACACATATTTTGCAACAAAATTTCATAACATCCTTCCCCAACACATAAAACTAATAAAAAATTCTAATGAATACAAATCAAGAATAAAAATACGGCTGAAAGAGATCAATGAAAAAACGCTAATGTAGACACTAAAAATGACATAGAAGACAAATACATTATATTTAAATAATTTTAGTCCCCTCGGCACAGGACCCCCTTGTGAGGAGGACTAAGAAATACAATATTTAACATTAAATTTATATTATGTAAAATTATTTTATACAGTTGCTAATAAAAATTAAAAAAATAAAACACACATCTTTTTAGGTACGTTTTTTTTAAATCAACGGTTTTTTTTTACCAATTAAATATTTTTCCTTTGTCCAAAATCCAAGGTTCTTCAAACTGAAAAATAGAAAAAACATTAGTACTAGAGCATGCTAAATATTTATTACAAATGTATATATCATTTTCCCCAATGAGCGTTTTTGTAATTACCGCGATTCACGGTTACGGTACCGTAACGGTAAAAAAAGGCAGTAAACATACGTTACCTATACTGCAGCTCTTTCTTACACAATAAATAATTTTGAGACTCACAACATACGTGCGACTGTTTCCTACAAAGTACTACTTTTATTCGTTTGAAAGACCTATCGATGCCATTATGTATGGAATATTACGTCGTTCAAATGTCCGCTGCGGCTTTTCTGGGTGGCGCGCATCCGAAATGTCCAATTTTCCATGATTCTGGCGCATAAATCTGGCTGAATTTGACCGATGGAATGGGTTATGTTGGCTTTGAGGGCCGCTGTGGTTTGTGACATATTCGCACAGACCTGCGACTTTAGAAAACCTCACGAAAAAGTCTAACGGGGTCTAATCGCACGATATCGGTGGCCAGTTCACATCACTTCTACGAGAGATTTTATCATTGAACAATTAATTAAATTTAAAACAATTTTATCATTTGCACATGTTGTTGAACGCTTTATCCGTCCATGGTGATTTGACAAAACAGATTGAATAAATGACAGCCAATTTGACAGATGTCGCATCAACAATATAGCGGCTATCAACTGTCAAAGTTCAAAAGACCCTTTATTATTGAACGTATAGGAGAATTAAAAATTAAAATGGAGTCCTACAAATTAAATTTCGTAGCAATAAAAAGTCATCTTTTTCTTCAATGATATGTTCCATTGATGGGTAAAACATTTAAAAGACAATAAAAACTTTTTCCAATCAAATTAAAGAAAATCAATTCATTTGGAAGTTGGACTTACACTAAGTTGTCGCTGTCGGTGAATTGGGTGACGGAGTTGGTGATTCTGTCGTGGTTTTTGGTGTTAACGTGGTTTCTGGTGATGTAGAGAATGGCACCGGACCTATTAAAAATGATAAATTCTTTCAAATGGTTCGGCATTCAGTAGCTCTAGAATTTCAATCGATTTTTTTTCAGGTTCTCCATTAAACAGTTATTCACCAAAATATTACGGAGAAGATTACAAAATTAAAAAAAAAGTGTATACGGGGGCAGTTTTACTATCTTGTGACGTATGTCACTGGGCGTACTACACAGGGCCCGCAGATACTTTGATAGCACACAACTGCTAACCCTGTACAAAACACAAGTGCAATCGAATTTGATAGCCACCTCTGGAGCTCCAAAATACCTGAAAAATACCCTCGACTCTGTGCAGAAACGGGCGGTCCGTTTGATAGATTCTCCCATCTTAACAGGTGGATTGAAATCTTTAGAGCACATCCTTGTTCTACCGGTATTTCAATGGAAGAGGCTCCGAGGAACTAGCGTCATTGATCCCTTCGGCACCGGTGCATACTCGGGAAACACGCCAAACGCGTGCCCAACGGTTGACATTTGTCACACGAGAACGAGTCGCTTCTTCGACACGTTCTTGCATTTAACTGCTCGGCTGTGGAACGATTTGCCGGCTTACGTGTTTCCTCCTTCTTACAACATGGGTCTCTTTAAGACCAATGTTCTTTCCTTCCTCTCATCAAAAAGAACCTCCACATAGCATCTCAGATGACGTAGGCCCTGAGAGAAATTGTTTTCCTCAGGGCCTCCTGTTTGGAGTTAATTTAAAAAAAATGTCAAAAGATAGCTACTGAACTCTCTAAAGGTGTCATTGAAGATGTCGTTGCTCAATGCAGAATCGTTAAGCAGTAGGTATTTGGTGTGATTGGGTGGAAAATTTTTACATTTAGGTATCTCCCCTCTTTACAAATATTTTCGGTGATAACGCTGAACGGTAGTTTTACGGGGTGGTTTGACATCACAAAAGGTGTTAAGTAAGGCTCCGTAGTGCCACCTGGTTATTCAATCGATGCATGGATAATTGTATGCACAAATTAAAAGCGATGGGATTGGGCGCGAAATCGAGTAATCTGAAAGTATGTTGCCTGTTGTACGCTGATGACACGGTGCTTTTTTCTAACAGTATGGAAGATATGCAGTCTCTCGTGTTTAGCATTAACCAAGTATGTATGAAGAATGAGTTAATGATTAATGTCAATAAGTCGGAGTATGGTGTTTGAAAGAGAAAGTACGAAAACAGTGTGCAATATAGTTGGGAATGATGTTTTCTTGGAGCAGGTGGATGAGTTTGTGTATTTGGGATTGGTAGGAAAATAGTAGTAGAGAAAATGTGAATGGTAGAAGGTGTCGGGGCGCCTGGGAAAGACAAGGCATGATCGGTTGAATCAGATACTTAAGAGTACGTCGACGAAGAATGAATGTGAACGAGGCAAGTGTGTGCAAAGATCGAATGTTTGGGTATCCGTTCTCTCTGCCTACCCCTGTGAGGAAATGGCGTGATGCGGCGTAAGCTAGTTATGAATAAACTAATATTGTGGCGAACACAATGACAGACGCCATTATTCGAGCGAAAAAACTTTTATTTTGGTGACACTGTTAAATAATCAGTTGAATACTAATATAACATTTAAATCTTATCAGTGGCGGTTCGTACAATGAAGCGGGGACGCTGTGTCTCCCCTAAAAAATAGAAAAGAAAAGGAAAAAAATATATACTCGTTAATTCTAACTCCTGCCTGAGTTACTTCGAATAAATATTACCAATTTATAAGTTGTAGATGCCAGCTCTTTCCCACACTAATAATAAGTTAGTTATAATTTACTTACATTATTAGTTAGTTATATATTACTTACAATAACAAGGATCCAATTCCGCTGGCAGATAGAAGGTGCACGATCCCTGAGAGTAGTCACATAAGTTCGCGCATGCGTATTCACAATCTATGTCAAAATCTGGAAAAAAAAGTGTTTGACCGATTAGTATACGTTTAAAATTCTACAAGCTAAGACATCCATCATTGCCCAAGCACTATAATAATGGTTGTAGAACAATTGTAATCCACTAAAGCGATTAAGGTTAAAATATGGACCGCTTTTATTTTTCTGCGATTGACAGCTGTCCAAAATTGAATCACATTTTTTTGGACCAAAATTTACGATTTTATAATATTTTTTTTATAAATTCTACGAATATATAATAATTGAAAAAAGATAGGTAAATTCATTGGCTATAGACAATTATAATCAGTTTGTATGTCTCCATATTAAAATTTAGAGGTATGATTTTTTTAATGTGGGCGGAAAATATAAAAAAAAATCAGGAGCAATCAGAGGACGACAAAAACGACGTTTTCGTCAGCCAGATGCTAAGCTCATTTTACTTCTGATGAAATTGGTAGATCATTTATAAAAAATCAAAAAACTTTCATGAACAGAAAATCAATTTCGTTGGCCGATGCGGTGTTAAGGAGTCAAAATGAATTTGGAAATACACTTAGGATTACCAGATCAGATCCCTTAACCCTACATAGGAATAGAGTCCTTGCCGAGGCTCTGCTGTAACCAGTGAGCCAATTCTACCTTGTCCCATTCGTTCGTAACTGTATATGAAAGATACTTAAATGATGCACAGTTGTCTAATGTTACTCTATCCAGTTACATCGAAGGAGTTACAGCATTTGTATCTTCAGGATCCTCCAGGACCTTCCATCACCTTTCTAGGCTATTCTGGAAGTCATAATGATTAGTAATCTAGCTAAGGCTAAGGTCCAGAGTTTAATACCTATTTGCGACCGTATCTTATGTGTGATTGATTCAATATTTCGTTTGAGACTCTAATATTGTTTTCAATGATAAAATACAATATCTATTCATTTGGATGTTGTGTACTTACTTGGTTCTGGAGGAGCTGGAGTTGGGGTTGTTATCATCGGATCTGTAAAAAATAACAAATATTTCAAATGGTGGATTTAAAAGCTCCTTTACTCCAACCGATTTAATGACTGTATATAAAATTGAAAAGGTAGTTATATAGTTTTAAATATTACTAAATTCTGAAACTTAAAATACAAAAATGTTTAAAAAACCTAATTAAATTTAAAACATTAGTGTAAAAGTTTTTCGTAATCCGTTCATGTAAACAATTCAAAGATCTTATTACTTTCAAACTTCTGTATTTCTCATACGTTCGTAGTATTCTTGAATATGCACCTCGGATGTGGAACCCAGGATATGCGTAAGCAAAAATAGAACGGAGAGCGTGAAACGTGGAACCCAGGATAAGCAGTAAGCAAAAATAGAACGGAAAGCGTTCAAAATAGATTTTAAATGTACCATAACACGAATAATTGAGTCATTTACTTTGCGACTGTCCTCTCTCCCATCTCCCTCCCCCCATCTTTCAGCTCCCTTCAGCCTCTCAATATATTCTAATGATTGAGAATGTCATACTCACAATGGCTCCGAGTAATTTGAACTTTTGTGCGGTATTTACATTAAAAAGACTGGTTAGGCCCATACACGCTCCTACACTTATACACACCTACTCTTACACATACATACTGTCACTGCTTGGGATTTGGTAGTAATATTGTTGCCAATTCCTTTTTCCTACCCACTGCCTACCCGTCCTTCCTTATTTCAGTAGTCTGTAATAAGCTGCCCGCAACATATCATATAGCCATTTTGTGCTCCGCTCCGCCTTTAACCAAATTCCGCTGTGTTTTATAAAATATAATAATTCGCGCATTTCACTGTGTGTGCATATTGGATGGAGAAAAGCAGACGAGGGCCAGCCTACAAATTCCTTTTCGGTGAGTCCTTTCCTCTCCATGCAATTATTTTTACCATATTTTTCAAGCAGTGAACTATCATTAAAACACAATCAAGGTCATTTTTAATACACAGACAACAATTCCACTCTGCACAACTGCATATCTCACCCAAAGACTGTTTCTTAAATTGAACCATAATTCATGATTATCACGAGCTTTCAATCACGACATATAATTATTTTTAATCACAACGTAATTTAAACACTAACTATTATTTATTTAATCTTGTCTTTTGTATAAATTTAAAAAAATATATATATTTCACGAAGTTTTACGTTGTTGCAGTAGAGGGGAAAAAAAGAGCGTGTCCATCTTGTCACGATTTCCACTCTTCTTGTCGTTTTAAAAATAAAAAAAACAGATTCTTTATCAGTACATATGTCATTATAGCATGAACTAAGAAAAATGGCTGCTATTAAATTTTTTTTTTGTTTTTCTCGTTATTTGTTTTTGGGGTGTTATGCCGTGTTGCGCTACCTCCTTCTTTAGCCAAAGTTTCGGACAGCGTTACAGTGTCCATCATGGACTAAAGAAGGAGGTAGCGCAATACGGCATAACACCCCAAAAACGAATAACGAAAATACTTTTGACCGTGAAAATCTAAAAACTTATTTGATGTTTTACAGTTATCTTTTAACTTTTCCGATTTTTTTAAAATTGTAAAAATGAAAATTTTTGATTTTTCTTGGTTCCTACCATAATGGGACGTAAAAAAAATTCATGCCAAATTTCAAGAAAATCGGTTCATTAGAACTTGAGATTTTGTGACAAATGTTTCACTTGAGTCGGGCCATGTCAAAAGTCAAAATAATAGAAGATTATGTATGAGACGATGTATGAATGTGAGTGAAGCAAAGAGTGTGTGCCAGGACCGAGTTGTTTGGCGGTCTCTGCCTACCCCTGCGGGGAAACGGCGTGTTAGTTGGTTGTTTCGAAAAAAGTAGTTTCGAGAAAATTTTTTGTTCTATTTAGATTCTAGTTAGATTCAATCTTTTGCCACGACACTAAAATGGCTATAACTTTTAAAATAATTCGAATTTCAAAAAATCCTTTTAAGGAGATATTTTTGAATATGTTAACTATTGAAATATGAAAAATTATTTTATATTTTTTTTCTACACTAGAATATCAATTTGATTAAAATATCTATTCACTTGAATGCTACACTTACTGAATGAGGGTTCTGGTGTTCTGGCCGTTATTGGCACCGGACCTGTTGAAAATGACAAAATATATCAACATGGTATTCAACAGCAGAGCTCTTGTACTCAAACCGATTATTTATCAATTGAGATATTTTCAATATTTATTACCCTTTTAATGTTAGCCCAGTTACTGCATCGTTTAAATTTCGACCAATGGTCGTTAAGTGTTTTTTTTTTAAGAATAGAGAACTCCAGTTCAATTTTTAATTTTTTTTTTTATGAATAATGACCTTCTAACTTAAATAACTGCATATTTATTTTGATAGTTAGTTTTAATAGTTAAAATAAATTTCAAAGTTTTAAATTTTCAAGATCCCCGAAAACCACCGAATCTAGTGTGACGTCATCATGATCAACCGAAGTATGAATTTTGTATGGAACTGGAATCAGCTGTTCGACTCCCGCCATTTTGAATTTCAGCATTGGAGCGTTTTTCTGGGCATTATGGTCGTTTTTTGTACAGTTAGAGTTTTTGAATATTTTAAATAATATAGATAAACTAATAGAGATACTTTATTTTTGATACTGAATTATTTAGACCTAAATAATGTTTCAATAAAAACAAAAACTATTATGTGTCCAAATCTCTTTATAGAGGTTTATACCAATAACACGGAATGTCGAACGGCTTGCGTCTTACATTTCTATACAACTTTGACCCAGGTGACGCGGCGCGGTGACGTCACGCCGCCAAAATCCAGCAATACCAACTTGACAGGGTGTTTTAATGACACGTTTTAAAATGGACTTTTCAATATTTTTTTAAAAACTCTACGTTAAATATTATGTAATAAAACTTATATATTCAGAATCAGCGTATATTGGTCTATATGAACATATTTTTTTAAAGCCATAATATTTTTCACTGGAGTTCCTTATTATCATGTACAACAGAATATTTTCCAATTACAGTACAATTTGTAGCATTTATACACGTGACTCTTCAATAACAGTATCGTATGCAACATATAGAGAACAGTCACTTACATCAAATAGTTTGCATGATTATTTAAAACACTACTCCCCTCGTCATGCTATGCTTTCCCAGGACGTCTGTTCTGCCGTTTGGAACTCTGGATCATGATATCGACTCCGGCTGTAGCGGTCTGGTACATATCAAGAAAAATGGGCTATCGATGAAATTGTTCCAAATTTTGAAAGACAAAATAGTAAGATTTGCTTTCCGCCCAGTTTTCAGGCTAACAGAATCAGTTTTGTCAAGTAAGTCAAAATGCATGAAGCTTGGATAGGTTCTATGCTTCCGCACACTTCTTCTGGATTTGCTCCAAGATATTATCAATGTAATTCTGGTAGTATGGTGCCCAAACATCGCTCGCGTACTCCAAATTGCTTCTCAGTATGCCATCGAACAATGCTAGCATAGCTTCTTAGTTAATCCCAAATGATGACAGTATTTTTTTCCAGCATAATGTATTTTTATGGCACTAATTGTTATTGTGTTTGATTTGTAGAACTCCGTTTATTAAAACATAAAAATTATGTTATTATCAAGTTCTGCAAGTATTTTAGTTTTAATTTTTGTTACAGCTGTTTCGGTGAACTATTTAAAAATCAAGCCATTTAAAAATGTCAGGAATTTATTTTTATGTTCTCTAGTATTTGTTCTTACCTAAGAGTTGCGAGCGAATTATATTTTCTTGTTCATTTATCAAATTACAACTTTAATAAATAGTGCAAATGATTATGGCCCACTCTATACATGCGTTTACGTGCCCAAATATATTAAAAAAATTCTTCGTTTGGATGTTGAACTTACTTGAAGGCCTTCCTGGTTCCCACCACCAGGTTGGCTTTTTTGTCGTGGTTGGCCGTGATGGCGGTGGTGGCGGCGTGCGCGGTTCTCCTAAGCCTGTCCAAAATAATATCATCTCATTAATGTTATTTATTTAACCACTCAAGCGACAGATCAATTTAAAACTTTTTTCTTGGATTGCTTAAGATTTTAAGGTGATCATTTTGAAAATTTTCCGCCCACAAAACATCATACCTCCGTACTTTAATACGGAGACAAATAAACCTAATAAAGTGCTTTTTTGTTATTTATTTTTGGGGTGTTATGCCGTGTTGCGCTACCTCCTTCTTTAGCCAACGTTTTGGACAGCTTTATAGTGTCCATCATCAGGGCAGAGGAGCAAATGATATTGGCGAAAGTGTGTGCTTATGTATGTAGAAGCGATACCGTGACAAGGTCTATGTAGGCCAGACAGAGCGGACGATCTCCAAAATGATTTCAGAACACTTAAGTGCTTGTAAACTTGGCCACCCTGACAAATCGGCAATCGCCGAGCACTTAGTCGAAACCGGCCATTACTTTGTATTTGTTCCTGAAGTCCTGGGAAGACCCAAAACTTACAGAGCACGCCTAATTACGGAGGCAATTGAAATTCATAAAAACTCCATTAATATTAATAGAGACGACGGAGCCAAGCTCAATAGTTCTTGGTATCCAGTAATTGACGGCTACACTAAAGCTAAACGCAAAAAACCGTGCTGAATTTTTTTTCTAACACCAGCTCATAGAGAATTATTGCTGGCAGCACGGTATCGCTTCTACATACATAAGCACACACTTTCACCAATATCATTTGCTCATCTGCCCTGATGATGGACACTGTAACGCTGTCCGAAACGTTGGCTAAAGAAGCGGGTAGCGCAACACGGCATAACACCCCTAAAATAAATAACAAAAATACTTTTGGCCATTACGAATTATATTTTTAATGTAGGAACTCTCATCTGACATTTATTCCAAAACAGAAGCTTGTCCAAAAAAAACAAAACATATTCTAATATTTGAATTTTCTGGAGCAGCAGACGACCAGGGGGCCGAGTACCTACCAGCTTAGAGCCCACAAATATACCAACATCGTTTCCATGGAATAAAATAAATTAATATTTATATTTTCATAACGCCAGAGCTTACCATCATATACAGCCTTCGCATATAATTTAGTTATCTATTGATGAAAGAATTTTTCAAATCGTTTTATAATTTTACGCGTGAAAGCGTCATAAACAAACTCGAGCAGTTTCGCATTTATAATATTAGTATGGATAGGTGAATTTATTGGCTATATAGCACTTTATTTATTTTATTTTTAATGTGGGCGGAAATTTCTCAAAATGATCGCATTAAAGTCTTGAGCAATCCAAAAAAAAAGTTTTAAATTGGTCTGTCGCTCGAATGGATAAACAGAATATGTCACAAAAAACTATTTGATTTTTTTTTTTATAAATATGAGATTTATTTGATTTCTACTTACAGATACAGATAAAATTCGGATACGCATGAATGCAGACAGGTTCCTGACAGTCGCTGCATGCATCCTCACAGACTGTTTGCGGTTCCTGTCCTGCAACGAAAACAATTCCAATATTGACTTCCTTTAACCAACGACTCCAGATAGTCCAGTCAAATAAGGATTTCATCGCTAAATGAAATGGAATAAGCTGAAAATTTGTTTAAACCTTTATTTTGATATTTTACATGTTGTCTCAAAAGTCTCATAAGGTCACGTGACCGCGTCTTTGGATATTCAAGGTCAAAGGTCACGAAAATCAGTTTTTTGGAAATATCTCGCTTCCTTTGCCTCAAATCGTTTTTAAATTCGAAATAAAAGTTGTAGGATATTAAATTCTCTACAAATATTGTCTACAATAATTTTTAATACGCTTAACCGTTTTTAAGATTAAGCGCGAAGAGTGTGGAGCGCCTAGCCGTACATGCCATGGCGCGAGGTCAATGGCGAACCCCAGTTCATAGTACGGTTTTTAAACTTAATTGTTGTTAAATATTAATTAATTAACTATTCAATATTTTATTTATAAATATTGCTTATAAATCAAATAGTAATTTAATATTATTTACCTTTTTCATATAATATTATATTTTAAAGATTTGTAGGAAAGAAATTAACAATACATTTTTTAATAATATTTCTATTTATCATTCATATGTAATTCAAGTTGTACAATAGTGTGGGCCGATTTTTTTTTTCTTCCGAATTCCTTTTGTAGCTAGTAATAAAAAGTTTTCTTTGCATCTAAAACATCAAAGAAGCTTTATTTCATATTTTAATAATACTTTTAGTTACCCACAAAACAATATCACGAAACGGAGGATCCTTGGTCGACTAAGGAACGGCCAATATGGCGCGTTGCTCAAGCGAGGGCGGGTTTGGGGACTGCGGGCGGACGTGGTTTAGTGCCATACTATTACAAAAATAATAAATGGCGGTTTTATATATCGAAGCTAAAGACTTTATTTAACAAGAGCTCTTTAATGAATATCTTTAAACTATTTCAGAATATTTTGTGCAAAGGCTGAAAAAATGGAAATATTTCGATATTTTCTCAAACTTCAAAGGACTTGCGGAGGTTTAGGATATTTTTTGATTTTTTTTAAATCAAATTATTTTGATATTTTAGATGCAAAAACAACTTTTTATCATTAGCGCATAAATAAGACATTTTTTTCGCCATACAGTTGCGGTCCACACTTTTGTACAATCCAGTTGCAGAATATTGTACTAATTTTATTTCAAATGCAAATACGATTTGTGGCAAAGGAAGCGAGATATTTCCAAAAAACTGATTTTCGTGACCTTTGACCTTGAATATCCAAAGACACGTGACCTTATGAGACTTTTGAGACAACATGTAAAATATCAAAATAAAGGTTTATACAAATTTTCAGCTTATTCCGTTTCATGTAGCGGTTTTCCCCTTTTTTAGCTTAAGTGACTGGACTAAGAGTTTATTTGTATTAAAAATCTAGATGGCGCTTTTTTTAAAAGTTAAAAGCATTTTAATCATCGATGATATTGAGCGAGTTTACAAGCTAGAATCTGGGAAATTCACTATTTGTTGGTAAACTCGCTCAGTGTCATCGTATTACTTGCAAACTAGCAGATTGTGGAAAATCTACGAAAAAAGTTGAAAGGTGGTCAACTTTACTCGCTACTCGCTCAAGATGGCGGCCTACCAACAGCTGCTTTTGTAACTGTCAGAATTGGTTCCATGCCAACTGAGAATAAAGTCAACTCAACAGCTCCTTTAAAAGTCATTAAAAGCGAAGCTTTAAAAGCTGTAACTTGTAAATTTTTAAATTTATTCGTTTGATTTTTTTTAATATATTATTTAATGTTTAATAAATATTTGGTAAAACAATGGCTACAAAAATATTATTGTTTTTTTTTTTATTTCACCTGAAAAAACACCTACAATTCATGCTTCTAGACTAGTTAGAATACCCCCTTAAATGTAATAATAATAATAATAAGCCTTTTTATTCTGAACTTCTGTATGAATTTTGGCATGTTCTTATTTTTTTTATAATATATCCCGAAGCTCAGTTTGCCTCTTGGCATAGGCCTCCTCTAACATTTTCCACTGGGACCTGTCACGGGCTACTCTTCTCCAATGATGTCCAGCCGTGAGTTTTAGGTCGTCTTCCCATCTTATTTGTTGGTGTCCTCTGCTTCTCTTGCCGTCTCTAGGATACCAGTCAGTGACATTTTTGCACCATTTCTCTTGTGGATCGCGGATCATGTGACCTGTCCATCTCCACTTTTGTTGGTCTATTCGGGTAACTATATCAGCAAACTTAGTTTTCTCTCTTATTATGCTACATCACTCTGTCCTGTTTCTTTATTCCTGTCAAGCTTCTTTCCATGGCTCTCTGGCAGCGTTAAAAACTTTTCTCTGTGGCGTTTGGTGAGTGCCCAAGTTTCACATCCACAAGTGATGACTGGAAGTATACATGTGTTGAAGACTTTCCTTTTTATTTGCATACTTAGCTCCTTGGATTTTAAGACTTCTTTCAAAGACCAGTATTTCTTCCATCCATTTGCTGTTCTTCGCTCGATTTCTTTAGTGGTTTGATCTTTGTGAGATATCATCTGTCCTAAATAGATGTAATCTGACACATATTCGAGTGGTTGGTTATCAATTTTTATGGTTACTGGTTCAGAGTTGGTAAGCAATTTTGTTTTGTCTTTGTTCATGCATAGGCCGACTTTCACAAATTCGTCGTTTAGTGATTCTATAATTTTATTTAGGTGCGTTGGGTTTTCCTCGAATAGGACTGTATCATCTGCGAATCTTAAGTGGTTCAGTTTTGCACCTTGCACGTTGATACCATATTATTTCCATTCTAGTTTGCGGAAGATACTTTCTAGAGTAGCCGAGAACAATTCCTTAAATGTAATAATATCATAAAAAAACGTTAAAATAATAGTGAATACCAGTCCAAGCAAAACAGTCAAAACGAGATCTGTTATTTTATTCACAGTATTTGTTTCTGGAATGAATTTTATATTATTTTTATTTAAAAATAAAGACAAACATTCACGAATAACCCAGCAATGTCTGAAAACCTCCCACTACTACCACAGTAAGCGTAAAATGTTGCTTGTGTCGCGCTGTAGGCCACAAGTCATTCGCAAAATAGAAGGCGGGGAAGGTAGAAGGAGAACGCGAGAAGGGAAGGGGACATGGAAGGGAAACGGAGATTCATGTTGGCATTGCAACGCATGCCGGGAACCAGCTAGTAAAGTTATAAACAACAAATGTAAGTACACTCGCGGGAAAGGAGACCCGGCGCGTCAACTCTAATTGTATTCGGATAGCAAAAATCTTTTAAACACTCTTTCACCTTACACATATCTCTATTAGTATCAGGTATTGAGCCTAGAGCTTGATCTGGATATCTTTTTATGACTTTTTGAAATATTGGCAAACAGAGCTCAGGGCCAAAAAGGCCCTTTCTCTTTCATCATAATTTTAAAATAACGGTTGTTGAAACATTTGTTCATTTTTAAAAAAATATTTGCAAAGGGACATGACTGCAATATGGGAAGGTGTAGGGGCGTGTAAATAGCCCCAGACACGAGGGAATACTACCCTATGTAAATTAAGGAAAGTTGAACTCTTCCCTATGTGACACAAAACAGTTTACACAGCAATTCCAAAATCCTAAGTGAAAACAAAACAATACTCACTCAGAGAATGCAGCTCTTGCACGATGTCCAGCACAAAACGACACTAGTTTTCATTCAAAATATTGATTTTTGCCAAGGCGGTAAGTGCACAATCTCAACATGTGTTTATCACAGGAAGGAAGTTCAAACAATGAATATAGATTTGCAAATTAATAATACGTGCCAAAATCTTAGGTACAAAAATAATTCAATTATGGGTGAATTATTTGATTATGATTTGACTAGGACTGACATCTCTTGGCTTTCACTAACACTCAGGTCGGAAGTAATTGCCTGCTCCACAGAGGTAAGAAAATGCATGAATACACTGAATTTCAATGTCACATTGGTAAATTCAATATAATACAACCACCATAGATAGCGCCCCCATGGCCCTATAGCATAAATTATTAATTTATAAGAAATTAATGCCCAAATGTATTTAAATATATTTTATGGCGGGTATCCAGGAGGTTAAACTTTATGGAGGATTTATTTAGGTTTTTTTATATGTGGTACGTACTTTTTCGTCGAACTGGGTGCGGCAGTTTATGGACGCGTTTTCATGGGTGGGAATTCTCGTGAAAAATGTTTCCGCGAGACTTAAGGTGTGTTTTTTTAAAAGGGAATTTCAGAGTTTTTGTAGAGTTGGGTTACCCTCATCCATTTGACGGCACCCAGGGCTGTGCGTATGGCTTTATTCTGAATGATCTGGATCTCTGGTCGTTCACCCAGGGCGGCCGCACACCCGCTGTCAAAACTAGAGTGACCGGAAACAAACCATTTTTTTTTCGCATAGACAAAATCGTTCGCAGTGCCGCCAACATTATCAATAAAAACTCAACTAGGAAAGTGCTTGATTAACTGATGATTAAAATCGCTTCGTAACAAGGTGGAGAAAGGGGAAGAGGAGGCGGAAGGGGAATTGGACAAATGGGAAAAGACACGCAGAGATAAACCATCTATTTATAAAGTGGCGTAGCAACGCATTTCGGGAACTCGCTGGTTTTAAATACGTACCCTTGGACACTGCTATTGTTAAACACACCAATAGTAAAACACTTTGAAGTTTACCCATTTTGACAAAAAATAGTTTTATGTTGACACTAACAAACAAGTAGAAATATATTTATAAAGATATTACTATATATAGTGAAAGCTTACGGTGTTTTCGTTGAACGTTAAGAGAGAGTACTTCAGTAAAAATATTAATATTACAGTGTTGTTCTTTATGCTCGTTGGTTTTTTTAAACCCAATTTCGTCTGAAAGTCTAATTTTCCAATTTTTATATTCATTTTTTATGTGGCTACTGCACAAGAGAACACACTTAAACATCCATACTAATATTATAAATGAGAAACTGCTCGAGTTTGTTTGCTACGCTTTCACGCATTAACCAATAAAAAGAATTTAAAAATTCTTTCACCAATAAAAAGCTAAATTATATGCGAAGACTGTAGGCTGTATATGATGTTAAGCTCTGGCATAAGGAGATTATAAATATTAATATATTATATTTGTTATACGTTTTTGTCGCTAACAAACGTCAGAAAAAAAACGCGTCCATGGAAACGATGTTGATATATTTGTGGGCTCTATGCTGTTAGGTACCCACCCCCCTACCTACTGGTCGGCTATTGCTACAGAAAATTCAAATATTAGAATATGTTTTGTTTTTTTTGGACAAGCTTATGTTTTGGAATAAATGTCAGATGAGAGTTCATACATTAAAATATAATTCGTAACGATTATAAAGACTGAATAATAAATAGTGTAATTTTTATTATATTAACAAACTTCCAAATATTTAAATAAAAATTAACATCCGAAATGTTTGTAAGCGCATAAATTCCGAACTAATGAACAAAATTGGATAATTCTTTTTTTCTTTGAGCTATAGCATTATGAAATTTAAGTGGCAGGCGAGATGTTTGAAAACTCAATGTAAGTGAATGAATGTATGGAATGCGGGATCGGTGGCGGTGGAAGGGAGGGGGATAATTGATAAGTGCAAGCGCTACAGAAATTTCCCGTAATGCCATGCGAGCGAAGCCGCGGGGAAAAGCTAGTATAATATATATTTTGGTAGAAAAGCTGTAACTTTGTGATTTGACATATATTATTATAAATTGAAATAACCCAATAATTTCGTTTGTAACGACGATTTATTTGATTCTTCTACTACCGACCGGTTTCGCTTTACACAAGCATCTTCAGGGTATAAATATTAAACTGATCAAAAATATACATTGTGTGAGCTTACATACATATAGAAAAGGACAAAACATAATATAAGGAAAGAGTGAGAGGTTAAAATCAACATCTTTATTTATTTATTTATTATGAACTAGCTTTTCCCCGCGGCTTCGCTCGCATGGTATTACGGGAAATTACTGTAGCGGTTGAACTTATCAATTAGCCCCCTTCACCCTCACCCCCACCCCCACCCCCTCCATTCCATACATTCATTCACTTACATTCATTTTTCAAACATCTAGCCTGCCACCTAAATTTCACAAAGAAAAAAAGAATTATCCAATTTTGTTCATTTGTTCGGAATTTATGCGCTTACAAACATTTCGGATGTTGATTTTTAATTAAATATTTGGAAGTTTGTTAATATAATAAAAATTACACTATTTATTATTCAGTCTTTATAATCGTTACGAATTATATTTTTAATGTAGAAACTCTTATCTGACATTTATTCCAGCTTGTCCAAAAAAAAAACAAAACATATTCTAATATTTGAATTTTCTGGGGCAGTAGCTGACCAGGGGGCTGAGTACCTACTAGCTTAGAGCCCACAAATATATCAACATCGTTTCCATGGGAATGATTTTTTCTGACATTTGCAATTAATTCGCTTTTGTTAGCGACAGAAAACGTATAACAAATATAATATATTAATATTTATAATTTCATAACGCCAGAGCTTACCATCATATACAAAATATAGTCTGCGCATATAATTTAGCTTTCTATTGGTGAATGAATTTTTAAAGTCTTTTTATTGGTTAATGCCTGAAAAGGTCATAAACAAACTCGAGCAGTTTCGCATTTATAATATTAGTATGGATTAACGCCGATTAACGGCTTTTACACAGGAATTACAATAATTTGAAATGGATACAGAATATGCATATTTAAGAAAAAATATTCATATGCCAAAAATTAAAAAGTACATATTGAAGTGACAGCATAAAGTAGAAAAAGAAAACCTTCATACATGTATACCTACAAGATATTTTGAACTAAAAAAATAGCTAAGTAAAGTACGTAACAAAAATAAATTTAGAAATCCAAATCCAAAACAATAATAAATTAAGAAAAGAAGTAAACATTGATGAAGAATATAAACATTCAAAGTATATTTGATTATAATCCAACTGAGAAGCGCTGACAAACAGCTTTAATTAAATAATGTTTGTATGTTGATAATCTTTCAATATTTATCACATCATCAACAACATATTTATTACCAAGCATATGCAGGCGATTTATTATTGAATATAATTCAGCATTAGATCCTGTATTATTACAATGATAAGGTAATTTGTGACGAACTGATCTACTCGGTACATGAAAACATATCAACGAAAGAAGTTCAGGGGAGTTCAACAAATTATTAACAATTTTAAATAAATAAAATGAGTCAGAACAAATTCTTCTTTCTTTTAATGTATCGAGTCCCAGTAGTTGCAAAAGAGAGAAGTGATGGAGACTCAAATCGCCCGTGCAGAATGTCTATCGTGGCAATGGACATATGAATATTACTAGACCTGCTCTATGTGATATAAGCGTATAATTTCCCACTCCCCATAACGTTTCCGTTTGGAGACGGCTGGGCTCGCGAATGACCTCGAGCGAATCTAAAAAATGTGTGAACCAGCGTCGAGTTCTCATCGGAACATTTTACGAAATAATACGGCAAAAATGGTGGCTCGTTCTATGAAAACGTGTTAAAACGAAAGTGAAAAAGAGAATAAACCCAATTGTCGTATTACATTCCGTAGGTAAGCATTATTTTACTTTATTTTAAGCTTGGTCAGATCATATAATATGATCAGTTTTAGTAACACATCTATCACCATAACAAATGTAGGCGTTTCTCAAATATGCTCGTCGCTGTTTACTGGGGTAAGTAAATTATGAAACATTTGTAAAAGTGTCTTAACTAAATAAGGCATCAAAATATTCTACTCTGAAAACAGGTGAACTTTACTTTGCCGTATTTGGACTTGGCGAGCAATTTGCGCTCCCATGTAAAAAGGTCTATTCATTCAAAAGCAGATTTTACTTTTAAGAACTAAATGGTGATATCATAATGCGAGATGCTTATAAACTGCCAGATTGATTTATTGACGAATCACATATTGTCATCTTCCCCCCTTCGTGTCCCGCTATATTTGGTTTGTACCCCTCTCCTGTCTGTTCTCGTCTAGCAATATCATATGTCTACAATCGTGGCATATGCTGTGTGGCATGTAGCGCCGTCCTGATGGAACCACATTTTGTCGGAATCCATATCATCCAGTTGAGGCCCCAAGAAGCTGCTTAACATCGTTCTGCAGAACTCGCCAAACTTGAAGGTCCGGTAGTACCCTCTCAAAAAGAGGAAAGAGAGAAGAGGGAGAGCTTAGATATGGCAATACGTGGCGAGTTAAGAGCCCCAACTGCCAGGTGCCAATGGGACGATAGCATTCCCAATTTATGGTATTTTGTGAGATCGAAAGAATTAAGGAAGGAAAGAGATGATTACGAATATTAACATCTCGACTATTCAGATCTGAACAATAAACACAGATAAAGCTATTTCCAACACTTACATATAAGTTAATTAGTTCTTACTTTAAGCCCAATGATATATTATATCAGGTTTGGAACCCGCGCTATATTGTTTATGTTAACAGGTTAGAAAGAGTTCAGGAGCGATTTCTCAAATTCCTCAATTTTAAATCATTCAACATATACAACTCTTACGACGAAATCGAGAAACATTTTCGAATCACAAAACTACTCAACAGGAGGCTTGTCGCTGATCAGATGCTCCTGTACAAAATTATTAACTAAAAAGTTGACTGCCCGGATTTGCTAAACAAAATAAATTTCCACACGTCCATTCGATGTAGACAAAATACCCTTTTCTATATTGATAGATGCAACACCAATTCCAATCAAAATGAATTTATACAAAGGACATGTAACTACTATAACAACAAATTTGCAAATATAGACACACGTGCTGACGTATTTACTGCTAGTTACTGTCGCTACAGAACTTCACTGTATAACATTCTAAGTGCGAATAAGACATGAATTAATTGTATCTAATATTTTTATATTACTTGCGTGGCAACTTTCCCTTATGCCTCTCCTCCTCTTACCCTTCCCAACCCAAATCCCTATTTTGCAGTCTATTTCAGTTATAATCACACTTATTTTAATGTTGTGTATTAGTTTACCATTTGTTGAATTAACATTTGTACTCTTATTATTTTTTTAAATATTCTAGTTTATATTCAGTTAGTCTTGTTTCTAAATACCTATCTGTGAACATTAATAATTGGTCTGTTTTTTTTATCATCCTCTTATGTTTATTGTATTACTAAGACTGTTAATGTTCCTTAAATAAATAAATAAATAAATAAATATCTCTATGCTTATTCTCATTCCCGCATCGAGACTTATTAATTTTTTTTGTAAATTATAGCTACAGTCCTTAAAACAATAAAATTAATAAGTAATGGATATCGTGGCTTGACAATATAATTTTATTATTTATGACTAAGGCTTAAAGTACATGCATTTATGTTTGTATTATAAAACTTACTTCGATTAAACAAGTATTCTGAATTTATTTTACTTTGCGTGATGATTTTGCACGTTTTATTCTATCTAGTTAAATACCGGATCTATCCCCCTGATTTTCTGAAGGAACTGCTTATTCCGCTTTCGAACTGGAAAAGGGAAGGTTTTAAGGGGCCATCCATAAATTACGTCACACGAATTTCATGATTTTTGACCCCCCCCCGTCCCTGTCACACATCGTCACATTTGTGAGACCCCCTCCCCCCTAAGTTGAAGTCACATATTTTGCAATTTTACATCTGAAAATAATCAAAATTCAGATTTTTACACAGGACGTCACAGAGCCGATGACCCCCCATACCCTTTGTCACACAATGTCACACTTCCCTACTCTCCCCCCCCCCCCCTTAAGGTGTGACGTAATTTATGGATGGCCCCTAAGGAATCTTATTGTATTTATAAACAAAGGGTTTTAAAGAACTAACACTTAAACAAACAAAAAAATTGAAAAAGACGCCAAACGCGTGCCCAACATATGCACATGTCACATGAGAACGGGTCACTTCTTCGATTCGTTCTTATGTTCAACAGCTCGGCTATGGAACGATTTGCTAGCTTCTGTGTTTCCTCCCTCCTACAACATGGGTCTCTTCAAGACCAATGTTCATTCCTTCCTCTCCTCAAAAAGACCCTCCAGTGTTCCAGACAGTGTTTCTTTGAACGTTGTTTTAGACAATTCCCACGAGATTTTTGCTCTATTCTAAGCGAGTTGTTTTATTAAACATTTTCACAATTTTCGCTTCACTTTTATCGTTTGAAATATTAGCGCGCTCTCTTCAACATTCGTAATTACATATCTCTCCATCTTCTTCTTTTCGTGCTCGGGTACAGGAACTTAATTGTGACTTTTAGGTAAAAATAGTCACTTGGGTGTTACGAAACGTTTAGGGAAGGGGAGAGGGGTACAGAAAAACGTCACGGCGCGTTATTTGGGGGGAGGGAGAGTCAAAAATCTTCAAAAATACGTAATACGTTACGTAATACTTCAATGCCCTTTGAGCAGATGACCTTAAGCAGACAGTCAATTCTTGCGATATGATTAAACAATATTCAATTTGGTGGGCGCGTATGGGTACCGCAGCCCCGGGATCCATTTATTGCATAACCAACACCTCTGCCATAAGTCACCTCAAGTGGTTCTCCACATTTTGCAGCTTCTACTGACGGCCGGCGTGGTCCAGCGGTAAGGCTCTTGACTCGCATTCCGAAGGTCGCGGGATCGAATTCCGGCGTGGCAAATAAATTTTATTTGATTAATTTGTGTTATTTCACAATTTATTCATTTAAAACAATATAAAGTATATTTGCGGCACGTTCCAGAGTGGAAGATACTCTCAGTATCGCCCTGGTGTAATACCACCATTCAGAATTGAAACGTTGCATAAAATGGCTTTAGCCGTGTTTGGTGACCAGATCTGAATAGCCAGGTACTTCTCACCTTCCTCTTCCCCATCTCCTTCCCCTCCCCACTACCTTCAGCCTCACAACATATCCCAATTGGGGATGCCATAGTCTCACTGGCTCCAGACGAGAGCATTTGGGACTCTTGTGCGGTATTCATATAAAAAAGAAAAAAATTGCAGGGTTGTCCGGGTTTGTGGGTGAGATTTGTCTAGGTTTTGGCCCTCGAATGCGTTTTCCCACCCACCAGTGACGGGTCTGACCGGGAGGCACTGATTGAGGGAGACCTAACCTAGAGTCTCAGCTCTCTCAACCCATCGTCCAGCCCAGAGGGAGGGATGGATTCATACGCCGTCACTCCTGGATACGTTGATCCTCAATTTTATACCCACCTCTCATACCTTTTTCCTTCCCAGAACTTCCTATTTTCCGTTCTTTAAAAGACCCTCTACACAGCAATGATAAGTAGAATAAATATATAGGAAAAAAAACATATTCAACCACCATAACACGTGTGTCCAGCATGGTAGTCAAAAATCCACAAATTACGTAACCATCAAATCAATGAATAAAGAAAAAAAATAGGTCTTGAAGAGACCCTTTGGTATCGCAAATGCGACACGTGGACTGTATCAATATATTAAAAAAAATGTTATGCTTGTGAATACTTGACACAACTATGGGGAATGGTAAACAGATGAATGGGGAAGGAAACTGACTTACCCCTTATGGTTGATGTTCGGCTCAATATTATGGGTCTGAGGGAGCACTAAGTCACTCACTGCACAAGCTTCCATTAAACTGGTCGATGTTATATAAAACTGAGAGAATAATGGTGTTCGTTGCACAGTTTCTTTTAACAGACTCCATTAACAATTGATGTTGAATGCGCCAAGAGATCACTTTAGATCATTGCAAGCACAAACACATAATAGACTTCTTAATAGTGGACGTTGAATGCACCAAGAGATCAATGTAGATCATTGCAAGCACATAACACACTTAGACTTCTTCAAGAGTGGATTTTGAATGTACAGAGAGGTTACTCTGAACCATTGCACCGCACATAACAGACTCACTGACATATTGATTTTATTGTTGTACGGTAGGTAATATTGTCAGTATGGACAGGTAATTGTGGTACAAAAGGATGGGTAGAGAAATGGAACAAGGTATATAGATAAGTATACATAGTTGCGTCAACACCCTTTATTTATTTTATTTTATTTATTTGAGACAAAAACATGACATTTATAGAACACTCTTGTGGGTAATAAAAAACAAATTAAAATGCAAATATAAATACCCCTATACTAATGTGTCTGCAGTAAACATATTTGAATATTCGCAGAAGCAAACACATGAAAAATAATGTCAGTATTTTTATACGTAACTTAAAAACTTAATTACAAAATTTGAAAGACATAATAAGTAGAAAATATTTATGAAGAATTTATTAAAAAAATAATTAAACAACAAATTTTTATTTTTTATTTATTATTATTTCTTGTATTTGTGTATTATTTTTTTAATGTTTTTCTATTTACTCCAAAATAATTGCCCAAGTGACTAAACATGAAACACTAAAATCTTGAATGGCCTATATCTTATAATTTAAAGCAAAAATAAATAAAGTAGCTCACACCCGTACTAAATATTTGATAAACCTTTTGATTGCAAAAATAATTTTTCAGTTTGGTTGGGTGGTATTTTGATCTCAAATCTTAATATAAGATTTGTATGATACTGGCCGAAATGGGCCGCGCATACTTTGCTCTTGACCAACTCGGCCAATGGGACCCATTTATTTTCAGATTCAGAATTAACAATACTATCTTCAACTAATTTTTCTCATATTTTTGCTGTTATCTTTTTAAAATGATCACAAATTTCTAACGAATGTTTTTGTAACGAAGATAGTAACTAGTTCGATTTTATTTGTATGGGACACCCATTGGCCTTTTCTTAACCCGCGAGCACTCGCGTAGAGAGCATTTTGCTCACGTTTTATAAATAGCTAAAACGTTAATAAACTGTAGAATATTTATTTATATTACCACTAACTTACCATTAAACAATCATGTAAAATCAAATCAAATACGGATTTTAAATATGTAACATACGTTTTACTATAATATTTTAATAACAAATATTGGAAATAAATTGGCATTTCTTAACTGCCCTTTTGGAATAAACTAAAAAAAAAAATAATTAATAAAATTAAGGTATGAATAACAAAATATTAATCTTCATCATATGCACCAACTTTATATATGTCACACAGAGTAAAAGCATGTTCTGTACATAACTAATACTAAAATGTTCTGGATTAAACTAAAAAATAATTCTTACGTTGTCACTCGCGCGATGAGCAAAATGCCGCGCGAGGAGACCCGGCCGAAAATACCATCTCTACTGAGCGATTGGTTAACCCTAAGGGACAATTGCATCGAAAATGGTTAAAGTAAGGTTTAAAGTTAAATATTTAAACCGACTTTAAGCCCTAACTAAAGTTAAGCCACATTTCAATACAATTGAGTTGCACCAACATTAAAAAAGTTAGTTTTTGGGGTGTTACGCCGTGTTAGCCAACGTTTCGGACAGCTTTACGTTATAGACAGTGTCCATCATCTGGGCAGATGACTCATCTACCCTGATGATGGACACTGTAACGCTGTCTGAAACGTTGGCTAAAGAAGGAGGTAGCGCAACACGGCATAACACCCCAAAAACAAATTACAAAAATACTTTTGGCCGTGGAAACCTAAAATCATACCCATTAAAAAAGTTAGTTTAAAGTTACCACTGTTGCCTTCGAAATTGCTTCGAATTTTCCTTGGATTTGATATATTTAAGTAAAAATAAACACGCAATTATTTTTACGGGTGTCAACACCGATTTCTAGAATATCTTTGTTTGCCATTTATGAAGATTTTTAGGATTATTTGGGATTTGGTTTGTTTATGGTTATTTGTTTTTTCATGGTTTCGGTTTGAAAACGTAAACAACGTTTGTGGAAAGATGATATTATTATTGTGGCCAAACCATGGTCAAACCTGCTCTGCTAACCCTGCCTATTATACGCGAGGCAATACTTTTACCCCAGCCATTGATATATATCCCAGAGATGTCCCCTGTACATCTTTGCATCGTTCCCATTGCATAAAAATGCAAAGTTATTAGAACCTGACCCACAGCAAAAATATCATGATTTCTGATATGACAAAAAATTATTTTGTTTCAGTGCCGTTGCATTAATTGGAATTTAAATAACAATGTTAGTATAAATTAACAAAAGAAGTGCATAAGTTTGAATAAAAACTTGTTTGTAGTATTGTCATTGGCAACGAGTAAAGTTAATTTCCTAACCATACTTTTGAATATTCGAAACTGACACTAAAATCCATCTCTTCCTACGGAAAATGAAAATGGTTCATGGTTTAATTCCTTATTTTACCTATTTCTTATAAATTCTAACCAATTGATTATCAAAACCCCGGTTATCAAGACATTTTCTTTATTATTTTCTCTCGATCTTTGGTGACGGATGAAAGATGTCATATTCACCAAAATCTAACTTTAATCTCTCAACATCGCTGGGTTAATTAAAAAGTAACTATTGAGTTAACTTTTATTTAAACGAAGTTGAAACAACCCATGTTTGTAAGAAATGATAAATAAGTTACTTTTATAACTTTAACTATTTTAACTTTAACTATTTTCGATGCAACTGGCCCTAAGACAAAAAAGCAGTTATGCACGGAACGGCAAAGTATAAAACTCAGCTATTGGGCGAAGGGGGTACGTATGCACATTGTTGCATAAATGGCGCGAATTTTAAATTCACCGTGAGGGAAATGCTCACAGCGCGAGTGCTCGCGGGTTAAAGTCTAAATGAATATTCAATTTTATTGTAATAATAAATTTTTGAAGGTTATTCCCATAATTGCAATATATCATTGAAGAAGAAAATAATGCGTTTATATTTATTAATGTTATCTTCTTTTTATTATGGTTTGAAACCTTCATAAAGTTATTAAAAAAGGTATTCTAATAAATTTATTACCGATGATAACGGAGACAAGCGGTGGAAGTGAGTGGTTAAAAAGAATCTGCTTATTTTGTCAATGTATAGTATGAATCTTAGTGAAATGATTGTTGTGTCGATGATGGCATTACAAAATGAAAATAAATTAATAGCGTTCATCCTGCAAAGATCCCCAATAAGCACGAAAGAATCGTCAACTAACATTGTAAATATAGTTGTGAATGATGAATACTTGGAGCAGCTGGATGAGTTTGTGTATTTGGGAAGTATATTTACGAGAGATGGGAAGGCTGGTAGAGATATTGAAAGAAGGGTAAATGCAGGTAACTCCATTAATGGAGGATTGAATGCCGTTGGTGCTAACAAAAAACTGTTCAAAGAAGCGAATCAGCAGTCCACAATGTAGTGCTGATACCGATCCTGATGTGTGGCATGTGAGGCATGGAACTGGTAGAGGAAGGATAAAAGCAGACCTAATGCTGTAGAAATGAGACCCCTGAGACGTATGTGTGATAATTACTCTTCAAGACTTACTGCACTGCCCTGTACACATCGGAACTGTGGACGCAATATCCAGCAGCGCAATGGGATAAACTGAGGGTGTGCTACAATAAGGCATTCAGGCAACTTATGCAACTACCGAGGTTCTGCAGTGCTTCCACGATGTTCACCGAGGGGAGGGTGCATTCATTCCCAGCCTTACTTCGCCACCGCCTAGCCAGCTTCTGGAGCAGGACACAGAAATCAAACAACATCATTGTCGTGGCTGCATCCGAGTGGCTTAGTTTCCCCCTAAATGAGCGATGGATGCAGACAATGAGGCGACTTCCCTGATGGACGACAACAAAAATTTAATTTTTTATTCTGTTTATTTTTTGCTTAATGTAATTTTAATTTTATGTTTAATTTTTATTGCATTATCTTATTGTATTTTATCTTTTAATTTACTCTCTTATGTATTGTATGTATTATTGAATTATTATTATTTTTATGAAATATGGCAGACTGGGATTGCACACCCCTCCCAGTCCTGCTGGAATAAAACCTTAAATAAAAATAAAATAAATAAATAAGACCTTGTATGAGCTTGTGAGAGATGCAGAGATCTGCAAAAAATGCAAGGCTGAAGTAAGCTTAATGAATAAGATTAAGAAAGGGACCCTCAGATGGTTTGGGCAGGAACGAATGCGGAGAAAGGAGTGCAAGGAGAATATATGACACAAATTTGAATGTTAAAAGAAGTCGGGGACGCCCGAGGAAGACATGGCACGATCAAGTGAATCAGATACTTGAATCGGGCTACTTCAAGAGTCAGAATATCTAAGAGTTTTGGTTCATTGAATGGAAAAAGACACGCAGGGAGAAACAATTTCTTTATTAACGCATGCTGGGAACTCGCTAGAAATAAAATATACAATACGTATGTTTTAATACGTCAGATCTGGTTCCACAAATTATTCTGGTATGTTCGTACTGATGCGGGCGCCGTAAAAATTCCTCCCCCAGCAGCGCTAAGTGCTGCGTTGAACGATCAGTGGCGAATACAGAAAAACTCAAGGGGGGGCGCTAAAGATATATACTTTTCTCGAACAAATATCAGACAAAACAACGTATAGAGATCACCAGAATGGCCGCGAATTTTCTCGTAGGTTAGCTATCTATGTGCCAGACAGAAACATACTAAATGCGATGACGCGAACGCGCGCGCGTGTTACATAAGAAAGTATAACTATTCGAAATCTTGACTCAGAGTCAAATAACGAAAGAAACGAACGAATAGCGTGCGGTCTAGCGGCCTCGCAAGGGTGGGGATATAAATGGGGGGTGCGGGGGGGGGGGGGGGGGGGCCGCGCCCCCCATGTATATCCGCCACTTTGAAAGATGAAGCCAGGAGTCGAAGGATTCCCTCGTTTTTGCGGTGTTACCAAATGCGCCGTTGTAACACACATGTCAGGATGCTGTATGCTGCATATCCACATCACGTCGGGGTCACCAGTGAGGGAACGGACTCCGGTGCCGGTGTCGGTAGATGATTCTGGTAAATTGACGTAAAAATTGATAGCGAAAATGGTCGCTACACTTCCACTGCGGTGCAAGGCGATGAATCGAGATAGTCAAAAAGATCTCCCTCAACCAATATCTCCCGCCACGCTGTATATGGGTAGACAACCACAACCACGCTTCATTCTTCGAAATTCCAGAGGTTTCAGGAATATTTCAACTTTAAAAAATTTGTTTACATCCTTAGTACGTAGTCATGTCGAATATAACTCTTCGATCTGGTCCCCCCATTTTAAAATACATTCAGATTCAATCGAGAAAATTTAACACAAATTTTGAAAACACATTAATTTTAAACACGGCATTTCCATTGAAAACATAAACTATAATTACTTGATGAAAACATTAAATTTATTAAGACTTTCAGATAGAAGAATTATATCCGACTTAATATTTATGTTCGAAATTGTAAATGGTAGAATAGACAGTCCTGATTTAACTAAGCTCATTGAATATCATATACCCACGAGAGCCACTCGTTCTAAAATCCTGTTTAAATGCTACAATAACCGGACTGAGTATACGAAACACTCGCTTGTACCTAGATTACATGAAGTTACTAATAGACATGCAGATGTGGCAGATCTATTTAACTGCACGGAAGGTACAAGAGGGCTATACTATCATATCTTTTCAATCAATATTAGTTTTATTTGTACTAAAGATTTTGTATGTTATCGCATCTCTGGTGTCATTTCTCTTTAGAACGCCACAATTGTCTGTTATAATCTTTATTAACTGTTTCTAATATGTTTCCTATGATTTTGTGACATGTGTGCTTATGGTATTTTTATACCATTGATATTAAATAAATAAATACATAAGAATAACGTGAAGAATATGCAAATGACCACAACATGATGTACAACCCCAAGAAGACGGAACTAATCGCATTCCACCATGGAAAAACTCTCGAGAAGATGCTCCCCGTACAACTCAATGAGGAAAACATGTATATCAACGAGTGTAAAATACTTGGGTCACATCATCACTGAAGACCTCTCGGATGATGGTCATATTGAACGACAGAGGAGAAGTATCAGTGTATTGTCCAATATGATTGCCCGAAGATTTTTCCAATGCAGTAACCATGTAAAAAAACATTGTTCAATGCATTGCATACATGCGAAACTTGGTGTAACTACCGAACCACCTCGATGGAACGACTCCGGATCCAATATGATGCGTGTAGAATTATATTGGATTCAGAAGATATAGCAGTGCATCGACAATGTTCACTGAACTAGGACTGCACGGATTCGCCGGTCTAAAGAGACATCGGGTCACTGGAGCCAGGATGCGGCTAATGGCTTCCGACAATGCAGTGGTGACCGCAGCGTTCCAGCACCAAATCCCACTCCTAAGTGAGCGCTGGACCCGAGCTTGAAGAATAGAATTGATTACTTATTTATTTTTTTATATTTAATTTTTATATATATATTTTTTTTTCTGTTTTTTTTTTCCTATTCTATGTTTAAAAAAAAAAAACTGTTGTTTTAAAATATGTTATAAAATATATTATATAAATATGGGACGTGTGGGATTGCACTATCCTCCCCACATCCTGGAATAAAACTTTTTATTATTATTATTATAATAAGACCTAAACCACCCCGCTAAATCACCAAATGTAGCGAACCACTTGGGGTGACCGGTGTTGGTAATCCAATAAATGGTTCCATGGGCGGCGGTACCCATACCCGCCTCCCAAATTGTAATACATACCTCCGAATAAAGGTGTTTATTAAAAGAGATAAAAAAATGGAACGATTATAAAATGTGGACTTCTGGTGAAAACGGTTGTTAATAAATACATTTTAAAAGTTAATAAATCAATACATATGTTAAAAAATTAAGTTAAATTTATCGAAGCATTTTATTTCTAATAAACTTTAAATGTCTTTTACATTTATGATTGCGTTAAAAAGTAAATTTTATGTGAAAAAAATACGCAAAATCGTATTTTATCGTAATGTTATTGAAATCTTGGGTGATTAAAAATAACGGTAATTCGTTATTTTGTGTTTAAAAACAACTCAATGTCGCTCGTGTAAGATCGTTACAATCATGATTTATACTGTTCGGTTTAAGAGCACAGTCTTATGCGGGACGTAATGTTGTATTTTTTTATAAATGCTCTAGCGAGTTCTCGGCATGCTTTGCAATACTGCTGTCAAAAAATGCAGGAGGACCTAAACCGTCTTAATGTTTACTGTACACAGCATAACCTTAAAATCAATGTTAAAAAGTGTTTCGTCGTGAATTTTACACGAAATAAAAATATCATTAACAATGATTATTGTCTGAACGGCTCAATACTAATCAACAAAACAGAAGTCAAAGATTTGGGAGTGACATTGGACTCTAAGCTAATTTTTGATATTCATATCGACTCAGTAACATCAAAATCCTCGAAAATGTTAGGATTCATTCTTAAGACATGTAAAAAATTCAATAACCTCAGAACAATGAAAATCCTATATTTTGCTTATGTCCGCAGCTTACTAGAATACGCGTCACAAGTTTGGAACCCGCAATACAAATCTTACGTGGAAAATCTAGAACGTGTTCAAAATCACCAAGATTCAGCGGCGTTTTTCAATATACTATCATTGGAAGATCGAAGAAGCTCGGCTGATGTACTCTTTCCACAAAAAATAGCCAGATCCGTCGTAGATTGCCCAGAACTCCTACAACGGATCCAGATACGAGTTCCCAACAGACGAACCAGATCAGACACGATACTTAGCCTCCCTCGGTGCTACACTAATTCTAAGCAGAACTCCTTCATTTATCGCGCATCCAACACTTTCAACACACACTACACACAATTTGACATTTTCAACTCTGCACCACACTCTTGAAAATCACACAGGCGGTCTATCAATACTTCACAACAACAATTACTACCCATCTAATGCAACCTTCACCTAATGAACTTCTTTTTTTTTTTAAATTTAAAATTTTTATTTTTTGCTTTGCATATTTTATAACTATACCTCCCCCCCCATCCTGCCCCCTCCCTATTCCCACCTAAATAACTTACAATCATTGTTTATTGTAATATGATTTTTATTATCTGCCATATCACTTGTATAAAATACCCATGTGGAAACCTGTAAATGGTACAATTATTGTGACTTAATTATTATTATGCTCTGTATTAATGTAAACTGTTGGTCTCCCAAACAAAATAAAATACTACTTAATTAAAAAATTGTTTCTCCCCGTGTGTCCTTCCCCATTTGTCCCGTTCCCCTTCCGCGTTCCTCCACCACCTTCCCGCTTCCCATTCATCTCTCCCGCTTTCCCCGTGTCGGGAACCCCCTCCCGCATTCCCCTCCCACTTCAACGATCCATATATTCAGCCTCGGTACATTCAAATAGTTCGTGTGCCACAAATTGAATTTTTTTAAATCAAACTTCACAATGCCAGAGCTCACCACTAGGTATACGAGTAGAAACGTTCCCGGGAGTGCGCAGAATATTTTTGAACGTATTCGAAAACTAAAACCTGTTTTTGAAAGGTAATAAAATAGGCTTTAACATTTTATAAATCAAAAAAGACAAAAAGTGATTTTTGAAATACAGAAATCAATACAAACAAAACATTTTAAAAGGAAAGTGGGGAAGTATTACTCAACCATTCGTTGGATGACAAACAACTTTTCATAGGTCGCCCCGAGTAGCTTGTCATGTTTGATGACTTCATGAGATGGATTTCCAGGTCCTGGTGGCATATGCGCCTGCCCAGCAGCTGCGCGGCAGACCGGATGAGAGATACCAGTTGAGGGACACTTTGATCTCTCGAGCTGGACTTTCGACCGAAATATAAAGTCTTGCCTGTGGCCTCTCATAATTCATACTTCCATCACTCCTATTGGATACTCTGACATACCCATACCCTCAAACCCTTTTCTTCGCTAGAACTTCCTCTCCTTAAAAAGACCCTCCACCATACACATATGAATATTACTAGACGAGAACAGACAGATGAGGGGTACAACTATAGCGGGACGCGAAGGGGGAAGATGACTGTGAGATATGTGATTGGTCAATAAATCAATCTGACAGTATATAGGCATCTCGCATTACAATATCACCATTTAGTTCTTAAAAATAAAATCCGTTTTTGAATGAATAGACCTTTTTACATAGGACCGCGAATTGCTCGCCACGTTATGAACAAATTTGCGAAGTCCAAGTACGGCAAAGTAAAGTTCACCTGTTTTCAGAGTCGAATATTTTGTTGCCGTGTTTAGTTAAGACACTTTTACAAATGTTTAATAATTTACTTACCCCAGTAAACAGCGACGAGCACACTTGAAAAACGCCTACATTCATTATGGTGATAGATGTGTTACTAAAACTGATCATATTATATGATCTGAATAAGCTTAAAATAAAGTAAAATAAAGCTTATCTAAGGAATATAATATGACAAATGGGTGTATTTCATATATCTATGCCCTCCGTATACCAAATATAAAGATGATATAGGCTCTGAGGGAAAATATGCTGTGTGGAGCTAACGAAAAAAAAAAAATTAAATGAAGACAATATTAGCGAGACTCAATCGAAAATCTGGAGACAGAAAAAAGATAATGGCACCTCTGGGACTCGAACCCAGGACCCTCGGCTTTCTGGGCCAATGCTCTGCTAACTGATTTTTTCTGAGGTTTCCAGATTTTCGATTGAGTTTCGCTAATATTGTCATCTTTTAATTGAATATTACAATTTTTAAAATAAAAAAAAATAAATATTCATCCTAGACTTGCAGTAAATAGATGTCGCAAATTAAAAATAAAATGGAGAAAACATTTTTCCAGACTATCTAATAGATAGCATTTAGTTCGGGTTTGAATTTTGAAATCCTACATAATGATAGCAACTAAAAAAATATGCTTTTTTGTACGTGAAATCCTATTTAGATATTAATTAGATTAATCTTTACAACAAATCGGTTTACATTAAAAATATCAAAAAATATGCTACGGATAAATTGAAGCTTTTACTAGCTTTTCTTTGTATTGGAATTACAATAAAATTATTATTATTTTTTTTTTTTTTTTACATTAACTCCACACAGGAGGCCTTGAGGAAAATAATTCCCCTCAGGGCCTATGTCATCTGGGATGCTGTGTGGAGGGTCTTTTTGAGGAGAGGAAGGAATGAACATTGGTCTTGAAGAGACCCATGTTGTAGGAGGGAGGAAACACAGATGCCGGCAAATCGTTCCATAGCCGAGCTGTTGAACTCAAGAACGAGTCGAAAAAACGACCCGTTCTCATGTGACATATGTCAACCGTGTACATATGTTGGGCGCGCGTTTGGCGTGTCTCCCGACTATGCACCGGTGCCGAAGGGATCAATGACGCTAGTTCCTCAGAGCATCTTCCATTGAAATACCGGTAGAACATGGATAGCATTCCCACCCGACGCCTGTGCTCTAAAGATTGCAACCCGTTCGTTAAGATGGGAGAATCTATCAAACGGACCGCCCGTTTCTGCGCAGAGTCGAGGGTATTTTTCAAGTATTTTGGAGCTCCAGACCAGAGGTGACTGCCAAATTCAACCGTGGGGCGCACTTGCGATTTGTACAGGGTAAGCAGTTGTGTACTATTAAAGTATCTGCGGGCCCTGTACAGTACGCCCAGTTTTTGAGAAGCTAACTCTGGCTTCGATGGAGCCCCCATACCTGAGCTGGTCACTTATTATTTATGTAAAAAACATATAAACGTAAACCACTAAAATAAATGTTTTTGCATGAATTAACTATGAAGTAATATAAGAAACAAATTTTCTTTAAATACCCCTTTATGGCTAAGACTATTTTTGAGATTTTGTATGTTCTAACTTTTTTTCATTCTTATAGAATTATGCAAAAAATAAATAAAAAACCACTTTATCGGTTACTTGCCTCGGACAAATAAGACGCTCGATTTTAAATTTTGAAGGCGTGAGAATCGAAATATTTCTATTATCGGTTACTTGCCTCGGACAAATAAGACGCTCGATTTTAAATTTTGAAGGCGTGAGAAGCGAAATATTTCTAGTGTTTATATTCCTCTTAAGAAAATGTAGTTATAAGTCGATAATACAGTTAAAAATTACCGAATCGGATAGAGATACCTTGGCTCAGTTGGTGGAGTTGCGGCCCGGGAAGCCTAATGTCCTGGGTTAGAGTCCCAGAGGTGCCAATATCTTCAAATTGAGGTTTTACTCATAAAATTAAAAACAAAAAATTTATAGAAATATTTTTTTACCAATCGACACATTCGAAGCGGCCCCCTTAATTTGTCGGCAAACAAAGCTATAAGTCGGTCCAGCGAGGGTTTTTGGTTTCAGACAAGTTGATTACACGCCATCAAGATGAAGAGTCTTCTCTCTATAACCCTGGTCTTCCTGATCATTGCAGTTTATGCTGGTATGTTTTCAATTTTATTGTCTTTAATCTGTATATATACAAATCAAAATATGCTTGCTAGTCCATGTGTTGCTATTTTAAGCGTAGGAAATGTTTGAAAATTTCAAAATACCTTCTTTAAACCCCCGCGAAGATTTCTGGATAATTATAACAACATATAATAACAAAAACTCTTGCGAAAACTGTCAAAATTTGAGTATGAAATTTTGCAAAACAATGACTGTTAAATCAAAATTCAAATTTCGAAACTCTTTAAATTAATGAATTTATTTTAAGCCGCGGCATACCCATTTCTATCGATTTATTACGTATGTACCTTAAAAACTTTAAGTTTTAAAGCTCTTAAAAAATGTATAATTCTTGAAGATAATATCTATACATTCCCCACGCCGAAACGCAAATTATATGAAATTTCCTCGATAGAAAAAATCTCAAAGTATGCTCCGAAAATTATTATAAACACGTTTTTTTCACTTATTTTAGAAGTTATATGTATGAAAAAATACGCAGTGTTTATTTAAATGCTATTTTAGATGTTCCCCGTGAGATTTTTGCTCTATTTTAAGCGAGTGTTTTATTAAACATTTTCACAATTTTCGCTTGAATTTTCGTTTTAATATAAGCGCGTTCTCTCTAACATTCCTATTTACATATCTCTCCATCTTCTTCCTTTGAGCGGGTATACGGCGTCTTAAACCCCCGCGAAGGTTTCTGGATTATTTCAACCACATGACAATACATCTGAAAAGTTTTTTAATCATTACAAAAACTCTTGCAAAACCGTCAAAAATATCAAAATTTTATGACAATTTAAAATCGATTTCGACACTGTAACGCTGCCCAAAACGTTGGCTAAAGCAGGAATCAGCGCAACACGGCGTAACATCCCAAAAAATGGAAAAACAATGCGTAAAAAGGGAGTTAATATTTTTACAGGCCATTACGTAATCAACCTACGAAAAACAACTCTCAAATACCTTCTCCAACCTTTCCAAAAACGTTTTCTCTAGTATTTTTAAATCTCTCTCAAAAAGGGGCGTGGATTCCGTTATCGAATTTCTCCAGAACTAGTGGATCGCCTCAGGGAAAATATGTAATAAATCGGTAGAAATGCGGGAAGCCGCGCCGGGCCGAGCCGGAAAGTACGTGCTTGCCAACAAGCCGCATCTTTTCCGAAGCCCATTGCGTCGAATGAAATAAAAATGCCATAAATGTTTTATAGCTTCATTTGTGCGATGCAGGATAGATTTTTTTAGTGTGGAGCAATGGTACTCCGTTCAAACAGTACAACTATTATAATTGTTCTTTAGACTTTATGTCCGGGTTAAATCTTCCCCACAGGAAAAACTTAACCTTTCCACACACTTTTCCACAAATGATAATCTAGTCAATCCACGCGATGTAATTGCATTGTATAAGTATAATAAATACAAAACTATACAAGAAAAACACGTCAACCTACCAGAGATCATATGGGAAAATACTTCACCGACTCCAGATATTTTCATATCAGAGGGTTCGGCTCGATAGAACTCCTAACTGGACCGATAAATCCTACTGATCCCTCAATATAAATATTTAAAAAATCTTTCGTAATCCTACATGTATTTAATGTGACCGATTTTTGCATTTTTATATATAGATTCTTTGACAAATCTAATAAGCCTAAATTTTGAATGAGAGAGCTAGGTATAATGCCAGTAGCCGAAATAACAAATGGTAATAATTTTATAGTCCGAGAATGCCAAATTCTTTTAATCTCATTTCCTAAATCTGTATATTTCCTAATTTTTTCAGAAACAGATTTTTGAATATTACAGGAATTTGGAAAAGCGACATCAATGATATAAGTTATTTTTTTTAAATTTTGTCATGTAAAACTATATCGGGTCTATTATGACGAATCTTTCTGTCTGTTAGTGTAGTTTTATCATAATATATTTTATAAAATTCATTTTCTTAAAATGAATTTGGTTCGTATTTATAATATGGTACTACATTACGGCAGTCAATCAAGTTATGTTTAATTACCAAACTTTGGTGAATTATTTTTAAAACCTGATTGTGCCTAAATGTATACTCGGAAGGCTCGGAATATAGAACATCCCGATATAATATGTTCTATAGTTTCCGGAAAAGCCAAACATTTTCTACATAAATCATCAATTAGATTCGTATCTTTGATTATATACTTCCTATAATTTTTAGTATTAATGACTCTATCCTGAATGGCAAGCATAAATCCTTCTATTTCTGCGCTCAATTCTCCAATATTCAACCATTTGTTTGACGAAAGTTTGTCAACATAGAACTATTACAAGAGAAGTTATTTTCATGGGGAGTTCGCTGCACAATCTCTCATTAGAGAAAACTGGCATAGTAAATTAAGTTGAATTTCAAAAGTGGTCATACTCATTTCGACCAATGAGAGCTTAATTTTTCCGCCAACTCATCATAGTCCAATTTTAAAAATTACTGCCTAAATCATCAAGTTTTGTTTAATTCTTGAACATTGTCTGGTAAGGATTTGATCAAACACTTTTGATTCTCAGGTCATTGGGTACTTCATGGCGTTATTTATGTTTATGTACCTATCTAATGTATAAATGCATGTTCATATAAAAAATATATTTTTAATGTTTATCCTACAATTATACCTATTTATGTCCAAAGGTTCTATCCAGGCAAATCTGCTGAGTAAAAACGATACAGCAACAGCCACGACAGCAGCAACGACAACTGCGAAAACAACAGCAGCGCCGCAAACAACGACAAAACAGACAACGACGGCAAAATCAACAACAACTGCAAAACCGAAAACAACGACAAAACAGACAACGACGGCAAAATCGACAACGGCAAAACCGACAACAACGACAAAACAGACAACGACGGCAAAATCGACAACAACGGCAAAACCCAAAACAACTACAAAACAGACAACGACGGCAAAACCAACAACAACGACAAAACAGACAACGACCGCAAAATCGACAACAACGGCAAAACCGAAAACAACGACAAAACAGACAACGACGGCAAAATCGACAACAACGGCAAAACCGAAAACAACGACAAAACAGACAACGACAGCAAAATCGACAACAACGGCAAAGCCGAAAACAACGACAAAACAGACAACGACAGCAAAATCGACAACAACGGCAAAGCCGAAAACAACGACAAAACAGACAACGACGGCAAAATCGACAACAACGAAAAAATCGCAATAATAACAAAGCAACAATAACAACAAAACCGACAACAACGAAAACACTGACAATAAAGACATCACCAAAGACAACGATAACACCGCAAACAACGACAAAAACGACAGCCACTCAGGTCCCGCTACGTAAGTCCAACACCTACATGAAAAATAAAGCTGGTCTTTGCTTCTAGTAAGTTATTTTCTTCTTAATTTTTCCAGGTTACTAATAATCTGAAAACTCCTCCTAATGCCACCTCACTTGCATCATGTTGCTTGTGTGCATATTTATGGAGGACTTAGCTAGCAGAAGATTGAACCCTCGTAGCCCGTAGCTATGGACTACTCGGCCACTAAACTCAAAACTGATTCAAGAAGCATCAGAGAAAAATTTACGACTACTGTTTAATAAAACACCCAGAGAGTAGTACATCTTTTTACTGAACAAAATAATCAAATTTTTAAAGACTAACAAAAAAAATGCAGAAAACATAAATAAAATAAAATTAGGTGATCCGCCAATATTCACCAAATGACAAATCACTTAAATTTCTAAATGAGAGTCTAAATAATTTTAGAATTCTACTTCAGTTTATCAAATAAGAGTAGAAAACATAGCAGGGCGCCACTGTTGTTCAAATGGCAATACCAAAAATATAACTCATGGTGGAAATGGAACGCTGTGTAATCTACATTCTTGTAAAAAATTAAAAAGGCATAAAAGTGAAAATATGAATTTTTCATTGCATTATAGATACCCACTGATCTCAAAATTAAAATTACATATAGATATATTATACCTTTGCAATTTTGTGTTAACATAATGAAGAAAAACGATACTGTAATAAAATGTAGGTAAATTGCTCACATTTATTTAATAGTAGCTTAAGTACCTAGCTTTGCCCGGGCTTTAAAACGTCTCTAATTTTAGATCTGAATATATCTAATACATTTGAATCTAAAAGTAATGTAACTAAACTCACCATCAGTGATTCTTCTTTTCTACCTACTGTTAAATTCAAATTTATAATAGATTAAATGAAAGCAAATCACTTTGTAAAACACCTTAACAACAGTGCTTCTTAGATTTTTTTAAAATGTGATTTACAGTGTTCTATATATTCAGTGTCATTGCGTTTTAAAATAATATTGGACAGTTAAATTGGCGTTGTCAGCCATAAATTTTGTAGCTCCATTTTTAACATTTTCTACTCTTATTTGACAGACTGCACGTCGTTCTAGAAGTCGGGATTTATTTCAGTGCAGAAATTCTGAAAACTAACTACCATATGTATTCCTCATTGCCCAGAATACTAAGAAAGCGAAAAAATTATGCCAAGTCATTGGACATCTTCAATTTATTACTAAACAAATAATGGCCGGACGGCCGGCGTAGTCCAGCGGTAAAGCGCTTGACTATCATTCCGAAGGTCGCGGGATCGAATCCCGGCGTGGCAAATAAATTTTATTTGATTAATTTGTGTTATTTCACAATTTATTCATTTAAAATAATATCTAGTGTATTTGCGCCACGTTCCAGAGTGGAAGATACTCTCAGTATCGCCCTGGTGTAAGACCACCATTCAGAATTGAAAAGTTGCTTGAAATGGCTTTGGCCGTGTTTGGTGACCAGATCTGAATAGCCAGGTACTTTCCACCTTCCTCTTCCCCATCTCCTTCCCCTCCCCACTACCTTCAGCCTCACAACATACCCTAATTGGGGATACCATAGTTTCACTGGCTCCAAACGGGAGCAGTTGGGACTCTCGAGCGGTATTCATATAAAAAAAAATTGAGAAATATTGTGGCTCGCTAGCCGCAAATTCCGACCCCTAGTTTAGGTTATACAACCTTGCTAACGCAAAATCACTTCCCATTCTTTAAACGGTGTTTTAGTTACATATTGTTTAAAAATTTAAGACTTTTAGATTTGATTTGCTACTGAAAAAATCTTTAAATATTTTTTTAAATCCAGCAACATCGCATTTGGTATCCCACGCATGCGCGATTGTGTTCATTTTATGCATATAATTCATAGTGCATTGTGTTTTTGTTCATAAAATGGTCAATTTACCAATATATTCGTATAATTTTAATGTGTTTACAACTTATTTGTGTAATTTTTCTATAGTTTTAGTTAAGTAATCAAGTAACAATTGTAATGTTGTAAATTGCACTAACATGTTATGTCAGAATACGAGGTTATATGGTTGTACCATTATTTTTAAATATTTTAATTTTATAAGAATTTCATGAAAGTGTTGTTTTTTTATAACATAAATGTCGAATGCTTGTGTCGGTAAACACGTATAAAAAAAAAACATGTATTTAAGATGTGCAAGCAATGTGTTCAACATTTCATTTTTTTAATGTTATATTTTGGGAAATAAAAGGAACTTATCATTTAAAAATTGTTTTATTGTATGAACGAGATAAAAAATGAAGTGACAGCTTTCTTGCCAATGCTATAAATAAAAAATTGTGTTTTTTAAATTTTGTATTTTTGAAAATTTTTGACGTTTTGGTTAAAAATATTTGTGAAAGGTTTTTTAAAACTTTGTTTGAAATAAAAATATTTCATTTTATAAATATTAAAGTCTAGGGGCCACATATAAATAACGACACACGAATTTCATGATTGGCGCATAAATCAGAATGACTTTGACCGATGGCATGGGTTAAGTTGGCTTTGAAAGCTTCTGTGATTTGTGGCTTATTCGCATGGATCCACGACTTAACAAAACCGCACAAGAAAAAGTCTAACGGGATCAAATCGGACGATCTCGGTGGCCAGTTCACATCACCTCCACGAGAGATTTTATAATTAAACAATTAACAATTAATTTTCAAACAATTTCATAATTTGCACGTGTTGTTGAACGCTATATCCGTCCATTGAGACTGAATAAGTGACAGCCAATTTGACAGACGTCGCTTCAACAATATGGCCGCTATCAACTGTCAAAGTTCGGAAGTCGCAATTGGAAGACCTTTATAATCCATCGACTCCGAAGTGAATATCTTGAATATTGCTCGCAATTGAACATTATTTTACTGCCTCCACAACCGAGGGTCATAGCACTAGGCAAGAATAATATATTAAGTAATGTAAGAATAGCAAGTGGGTTGTTCTTCTTTTTAACCTACATAACTTTTACCACTCTGTTACGTTTCCACCACTCTGTCTAATTTTGTTTTTACTATAAATGAATCTCTCTGGATCTCAGAAGGGAAATTGTAGCAAGGGGAGAAAAGGAGGCCTAAAATGCCTATTGGGGTGACAAACATGAGCTGCGTGTATACTTATTTTGAATGAAAACCCACGTGACGGAATTGTCGTACGATATAAAAATTGTAGGAGACAAGTTTGTGAGATTTTAAAAAATATTTTATTAAAGATCATTAAAAATAATATTGTTACTGTTATTTGGTAGGTTATACCTTTTGGATTTTAAAAATAGTTTTATATTTAATGTCGTCATATCATTTTTTTGTAACATTATAGAATACACGCAAGTCGAGGTGGCAAAAGACAACTGTGATTTGTATGAAAAACACTTCTATCACGAGGAGTTACTTAATTTACTGTTACTTAATTTTTACTACAAAAATATAAACACATATTTTTTTAAAACGCATACGGTCGTTACGTCTTCAGTGCAGTAGATTTTAAAGTAATTATTAAACAGTAATATTGGTAATTCTGTTGAATTTTTCTCCACTAACTGGTGGAGACAACTTTATGTAGGTTAAAAAGAAGAACGACCCAAGTACCTAAAACGATAATAAACGCTATTTAACTGTCAGATAACAATAATACATGTTATTTACGATAATAGCAAAATAAAAAAAAAATAGATAAAAAAGATAGATAAAAAAATAATAAGTACTTATGTGAGATTAGAAACAACAATCCGTAAGTACGATTATATAGAACAATCGAACAATATTAATAGGGTAGCGTCTGCGTGGTTGAATTTAAGAACCCGGGTTCGAGTGCAAGCCTGACGCCACGCCGTATGCGCCGCACCACAAATAACATCCATGTACGTGGAATTTCAAACAAAGCTACCATTGTAATTCAGTGTCGAATTCAAGAATTCGTCAAAAGATGTCGAGTTAGCAGGCCGCATGAGGATGTGTCCCTGGCAGGTATAAGCAGTACGAATTTGTGAATTTGAGTAACTCCTCGGATATGGAAAGATTGACGGTAATACTTAGTTATGAAACAATCAAGCGGCTATATCCGCTATATATTACGTATTTTATTTTTTTATTTTATTTTTTATTTATTTTATTTATTTATTTTTAACAATAATAATTACATTTATAATATAATTACCTAGGTATACATAAGAATTAATTTTATGGTTCTACTACTCCATAAATTGAGCTCTAGGAGCTCGTGTTTATGGGAGGAGTATTTAAACGCATAAAAAAAAACATATTGTTCTGAAAAGTGTGAATACAATGATCAAAGACTTAAATGTCTTGAATGAAATAAATATACAAATACTTTTTGACATAGATATAAAAATAAAAAAAAACAATAACAATAATACATTTTTTTAATTAGATGTTAATTAGTTAAGGGTACAATATATCATTATCCAATTTCAGGGACTTAATTTGATTTTTAAATTGTTCATATTTCATTGTTTCTGTTACATTTATTTTGTTTTTGGATAATAATATATTGTACCATCTCACACCTAAATATAAATAGTGGTGTTGAGCCGTGGTCGTTCTAAGCATAGGAATGGCTATTAAGCCATTAGTTTTGAATCTATTGCTTATGCTATCTGAGGGATGAATTTTTTGGATGAAATATTCTTTGTAGATTTGATATAATGCGTTTCTCTTATACAATTCTGTGATAGTTGGCACATTAAATTCTCGAAATATCTCTAAAGTGGGGAAGTCATATGGTTTCCTAAGGATGATTTTAATAATTATTCTTTGTATTATAATTATGGGCTGTAAGGAAATCTTAAAGGCCCCTCCCCAACCAATAATGCCGTACTGTAATAAGGACTGAATTAGCGCATAATAGACAATTTTGATAGTTTTCTTGTTTAAAATGTTTCGTATGTTGTAGAATACATAGATAAGTTTTCTTATTCTTTCCACAGTGAGATCTATATGATCTTTCCATTTAACATGACGTCATTGCCTATCCTGATTACTTTGTCCCGGTGACTAGCTTTCACTGGATAAATAAAAATACGAAACAGAACAAGACACAGAAAAATAGATAAAGATAATGATCACAAGTGGGAAATTAGTTGGAGATAATATTTAATTCTTAATTTTTTTAAATTTGAGCTTGACAAATATGACGGCTTGACAAAAGGTGGCAATGGCGGCACGTCCCGGTTAGACGAGAGGTTCTGGGTTCGAGTCCCAGTTGCAACCATTATCTTTTTCTATTTATTTATTGTTTCATTCAAAAACATATATATATTATTTTTTAAATTTTTATTTCACTATTTTAATATTAACCCATTGGCCTCCGAATTGTTTAGCTAAAAATTATCCTTCACATCTGAATTCATTTTGTACCAAACATTTTAAATCTTTATTGGTGCACTAAATCTAATATAACTTTTGAACTACATGTTTAATCGTAATAATTTTTTTGAATTTACTTATGTACTGAATCAAGGTAAGTAAAAAATATTTATTGTGTTTTAAAATAAAATATAACGTATAAAAATGACTTACAAAAAAGTAAGTTAAAAAGAAGAATAACCGGCCTATGTTTTAATTAAATGTGTTACTTTAACTGTAAAGGCATTTATTATGTACTAGCTTTTCCCCGCGGCTTCGCTCGCATGGTATTACGGGAAATTACTGTAGCGGTTGCACTTATCAATTATCTCCCCCCCCCCACCCCACCCCCATTCCCTCCCGCATTCCATATATTCATTCCCTTACATTCAGTTTTCAAACATCGCGCCTACCACCTAAATTTCATAATGCAAAGAAAAAAAGAATTACTTATCCAATTTTTTTCATTCGTTCGGAATTTATGCGCTTACAAACATTTCGGATGTTTATTTTTAATTAAATATTTGAAAGTTTGTGAATATAATAAAAAATTGCACTATTTATTCAGTTAATTTATTCAGTCTTTATAATCGTTACGAATTATATTTTTAATACAGGAACTCAAATCTGACATTTATTCCAAGCTTGTCAAAAAAACGAATTCTAATATTTGAATTTTCTGCAGTAGTAGCTGACCAGTAGAATAAGTACCTACCGGCATAGAGCCCAAAAATATATCAAAATTGTTTCCATGGAAAAGATTTTTTTCTGACGTTAGCAAAAACTCGCCTTTGTTAGCGACAGAAAACGTATAACAAATATAATATATTAATATTTATAATTTCATAACGCCAGAGCTTACCATCCTATACAACCTGTAGTCTGCGCATAAAATTTAGCTTTATATTGGTGAAAGAATTATTACAGTCTTTATATTGTGTTATGCGTGAAAAGGTCATAAACAAACTCGAGCAGCGGAGCGATTCACTATTAATTGTGATAAGACAACTAGTTTTTCCAAGACAACGGCTGTCAGATTTGTGTTATTGTCTATTGCTGTTGTTTGCTTTTCCTGCTTCTGTCAGGCCGACTTAGCCGATTTTGAATAGTTTAAAACACGAAATACAGTAAATATACATGATTATTTATCCACTTAATTTAACGAAACAATTCTTTAAATTAAGCTCCTATTTCTCCAATAGATGTCTAGGAGGCATGCGACGAGCGGGCAACTCGAGATGTTGGTCAGTCGGGTAGAGTGGTCATGTTTTCAGTTGGTTGTTGGTCATTCACCGATCCATAAGGTTTTGGAAATGGAAGGATGGGTACATTTATAAATTAAACAATCTCTTGCTATACAAATGTCTCGTTTATTGCAGTAAATGAATCCACACTACTATAAAAAGCTTTAATCTCTTTGTGGATGGATTTGGCAGTTAATTTACTGATTTTAAATCTATTTTTGCTACTACCACCTCTCTCTAAACTGTCTGCCAATGAAAATGCACGCACGCTTTGTCAAAGAAGGTTTGTTGAATCTAAACTCTTAACTGTAACCTTTGATAAAACTAGAGAAAAACATCATCTGCATAGAGATTCAGCATTAAAAACCTAGGCAGAATGTTACATATTTTACATAAATAATAGAATAGTTCACAGTTTACAGGAACATAGTATTATAATCATAACAGTAAATAGCAACACCAATACGTCGGAGTGACCAATCACAGGCATCCGGAACGTTGGTGTTGGCAGCTCTCTATGCCGTGAAGGAGCGCACGTAGTGGAGTATCACTGTTCCTTGTTCATCAGGGCGTTTGGAGTGGGAGTCGTGTCGGACCCTCGGCAACAGAGAAACAACTCGGCAACAATAAAAAAAAAATTTACAAAAATATGGGAAAATAAAGAAATAATAGAAATATTTTGCAGATTAGTCATTTCAAGTTATTGAAGGCCTCCGTGGTCGAGCGGTGAGGCTCTCGACTAGCAATCCGGAGGTTGCACATTCAAATCCGTGTAATGGAGATATGTTTTAAAGTTAATTTAACGAAACAATTCTTTAAATTGAGCTTCTATTTCTTCAATAGATGTCTTCTAGAAAACGTGCCACAAATGGCCAAATCGAGAAGCTCGTCGCTTGGATGGAGGAGAGGCCGGCAATGGCTACGGGGCGCCACGATGGAAGAGATGGCCGCATAAACAACAAACTGGCGTGGCGCTCCCTGGCGGTGGCATTAAATGCCACGGAGTTCGGGTGTGAAAAGACAGGCGAGATGTGGCAACAGGTATGCACTAATTATATTATAACCACTATTATGTTTCCATTGTTACAACAAGGTACGGACTTCAATTTATGGATTCAAATAAAAATTATACATTTCAACATTCTTTATTAATATAATTTGAATTTTATTATATTTTCTGTAGTACAAAATGTGTCTTTATTTCAGACTTGGAGGGATTGTAGGAGTGCTGTAAAGAAGAAGGCATCCGGGTTGAGGATAGAAATGGGAGGGACTGGAGGTGGCCCAAGTATGGCACAGCCCTTGACACCTTTAGAGGAAAGGGTGCTAGCGGTGATAGCACCCGAGGCGGCATATGGGCACACCGCCACGGAGTCCGTACCCGTAAGTTCTAATTATTATCATCATATGGAAGTATTTCACCATCCTCTTGATAGCTTTGGATAACTCCATAGGAATTTGTATATTTTCGATTTCCAATTTAAGATTTATTTACTTATAAAGTCGGAGTTTACTATTCTATACCTACTCGAACTTGTAAATGGTGACTATAAATCGGATAAGTTAGCCAAGTTTTCTACCTATGGTGGAGTATTATTAATTTTTTTTTATTTTTTATTTGTTTATCTCAAAAATGGTACATATAAAGTAGTACTGGTCTTCCATTAAAAGCATTTGCTTGTGGATGGAAGAAGAGTTTACATTCTATATATATTTATACATTTAAACAGTCACAATTATTTGTTAGTATATATTATCCTATGGATAAGCTATCAAGAAGATGGTGAAATACACCGTAAGTAAGTTATTATCATCTCTTAAGCTTAATAATACAAGTATATTATTTAAAAAATCGTTTTGACATAAAAATGTAGCTGGAGAATATGTTGTATTATAATAGACTGAGTTGTTTGGCTGTCTGTTCTCTCTACCTACCCCTGCGGAGAAATGGCTTGATTCAGTTAGTAAATTATCAACGGTTCCTGATTTTAGTTGCAAATTGTTTAGAACTTCATTGTTGATATCAATCATCGACATGCAATATAAAAGGATGAATATTTGATGCAGCTTTCAAAGAAAATACAAGGGTTGCTTGCTTATTTTTACAATGATATGAGAAAAGCTAATACCTTTTGACTGTTGTTGTAGATTCATTTCATATCGGAATCAAGGACTCCGTCATCATCACCATCACTGGAAATGGAGCAAGTTGACGTGGTCCCACTTTCCATAATAAGCACCGATGAGGCAGTCCCGCTGTCAAGTACCGGTAAGTACTTTAGCACTGAAATACTAAGTAGTGAAGAGTGTTTGGAAATACTATAAAATGGTATGTGACAAATAACAAACGTCAAAATACTAATTGATTATTTTGTTTCAGCTAATAGTAGGGGGCTCTCCGTAGCAGAGCGTTTGATGTTGTTAGAGGAAAGGAGAGAGGCGAGGGACGAGGCAAGAGAGGAGAGGCAGCTCCGCCTGGAAGAGGGGCGGGAGGAGAGAGAGGAGAGGCGGCTCCGCCTGGAAGAGGGGCGGGAGGAGAGAGAGGAGAGGCGGCTCCGACTTGAAGAGAGGCGGGAGGAGAGAGAGGAGAGGCAGGAAGAAGAGAGAAGAGAGGCGAGAGAGAGAAAAGAGAGGCGGGAGAAGAGAGAGGAGAGGCAAGAAGAAGAGGCGAGAGAGGCAAGAAGAGAGGTGAGAGAGAGAGAGAAGAGAGGCGGGAGAAGAGAGAGGAGAGGCAAGAAGAAGAGAGAGGAGAGGCAAGAAAGAGAGAAAAGAGGCGGCTCAGCCTAAAGGAGAGTAGACGGCTGACAATGCAGGTAATTTTGAAGGAATATTTGCAACCTTTGAAAGATGAATTCATTTAGATTAATTAAGTTAAATTTGATTTGTAGATTAATTTATAAAAATGCACCTTTACATTTTTATATAAATTGGCGACAATTCTACACCTAATAATTTGACCTTGTTATCATCAAGGTTGTGAAATGTTGGTGCAAGGTGGGAAAAAAAGAGACGGAGTGGAAATGCCGAGTCTCCTGAAACAAACACATATTTTAATATAAACAACATATTAATTATAATCAGTAAAATGTCTCTATTAAAAAAAATGCATGAAATTTACCTAATAACCACACAGTTTCTTGGGTGCGTACTTGCTCAATGTGTAGTTTCATGGCCATCATCTGCCAAATGTGAGCGTCATGTGAAGCTCCACCAAATTTTGCACTGTTAGTTTAATCATGGCGATGTGGGTATATGCATATCTGTATATATGGATTCTTGCGAACCGGGAACTGCATTTATTAATGGCGTCATCATGTACGGACAGAGTGGAAATGCCGTCGATGCAGACTCCTTCGTACAGGTTCTTCTTACAATTTTTTGTTGTTTGTCAAAATTTGTTGGTTGTCTCCGCATGAGGATTGCGCATTTAGCCTCTTTGTAAGAAGAACCTGTACGAAGGAGTCTGAAGAACCTGTAAGAAGAAACTGTGTGGTTATTAGGTAAATTTCATGCATTTTTTTTAATAGAGACATTTTACTGATTATAATTAATATGTTGTTTATATTAAAATATGTGTTTGTTTCAGGAGACTCGGCATTTCCACTCCGTCTCTTTTTTTCCCACCTTGCACCAACATTTCACAACCTTGATGATAACAAGGTCAAATTATTAGGTGTAGAATTGTCGCCAATTTATATAAAAATGTAAAGGTGCATTTTTATAAATTAATCTACAAATCAAATTTAACTTAATTAATCTAAATGAATTCATCTTTCAAAGGTTGCAAATATTCCTTCAAAATTACCTGCATTGTCAGCCGTCTACTCTCCTTTAGGCTGAGCCGCCTCTTTTCTCTCTTTCTTGCCTCTCCTCTCTCTTCTTCTTGCCTCTCCTCTCTCTTCTCCCGCCTCTCTTCTCTCTCTCTCTCACCTCTCTTCTTGCCTCTCTCGCCTCTTCTTCTTGCCTCTCCTCTCTCTTCTCCCGCCTCTCTTTTCTCTCTCTCGCCTCTCTTCTCTCTTCTTCCTGCCTCTCCTCTCTCTCCTCCCGCCTCTCTTCAAGTCGGAGCCGCCTCTCCTCTCTCTCCTCCCGCCCCTCTTCCAGGCGGAGCCGCCTCTCCTCTCTCTCCTCCCGCCCCTCTTCCAGGCGGAGCTGCCTCTCCTCTCTTGCCTCGTCCCTCGCCTCTCTCCTTTCCTCTAACAACATCAAACGCTCTGCTACGGAGAGCCCCCTACTATTAGCTGAAACAAAATAATCAATTAGTATTTTGACGTTTGTTATTTGTCACATACCATTTTATAGTATTTCCAAACACTCTTCACTACTTAGTATTTCAGTGCTAAAGTACTTACCGGTACTTGACAGCGGGACTGCCTCATCGGTGCTTATTATGGAAAGTGGGACCACGTCAACTTGCTCCATTTCCAGTGATGGTGATGATGACGGAGTCCTTGATTCCGATATGAAATGAATCTACAACAACAGTCAAAAGGTATTAGCTTTTCTCATATCATTGTAAAAATAAGCAAGCAACCCTTGTATTTTCTTTGAAAGCTGCATCAAATATTCATCCTTTTATATTGCATGTCGATGATTGATATCAACAATGAAGTTCTAAACAATTTGCAACTAAAATCAGGAACCGTTGATAATTTACTAACTGAATCAAGCCATTTCTCCGCAGGGGTAGGTAGAGAGAACAGACAGCCAAACAACTCAGTCTATTATAATACAACATATTCTCCAGCTACATTTTTATGTCAAAACGATTTTTTAAATAATATACTTGTATTATTAAGCTTAAGAGATGATAATAACTTACTTACGGTGTATTTCACCATCTTCTTGATAGCTTATCCATAGGATAATATATACTAACAAATAATTAATAATACTCCACTATAGGTAGAAAACTTGGCTAACTTATCCGATTTATAGTCACCATTTACAAGTTCGAGTAGGTATAGAATAGTAAACTCCGACTTTATAAGTAAATAAATCTTAAATTGGAAATCGAAAATATACAAATTCCTATGGAGTTATCCAAAGCTATCAAGAGGATGGTGAAATACTTCCATATGATGATAATAATTAGAACTTACGGGTACGGACTCCGTGGCGGTGTGCCCATATGCCGCCTCGGGTGCTATCACCGCTAGCACCCTTTCCTCTAAAGGTGTCAAGGGCTGTGCCATACTTGGGCCACCTCCAGTCCCTCCCATTTCTATCCTCAACCCGGATGCCTTCTTCTTTACAGCACTCCTACAATCCCTCCAAGTCTGAAATAAAGACACATTTTGTACTACAGAAAATATAATAAAATTCAAATTATATTAATAAAGAATGTTGAAATGTATAATTTTTATTTGAATCCATAAATTGAAGTCCGTACCTTGTTGTAACAATGGAAACATAATAGTGGTTATAATATAATTAGTGCATACCTGTTGCCACATCTCGCCTGTCTTTTCACACCCGAACTCCGTGGCATTTAATGCCACCGCCAGGGAGCGCCACGCCAGTTTGTTGTTTATGCGGCCATCTCTTCCATCGTGGCGCCCCGTAGCCATTGCCGGCCTCTCCTCCATCCAAGCGACGAGCTTCTCGATTTGGCCATTTGTGGCACGTTTTCTAGAAGACATCTATTGAAGAAATAGAAGCTCAATTTAAAGAATTGTTTCGTAAATTAACTTTAAAACATATCTCCATTACACGGATTTGAATGTGCAACCTCCGGATTGCTAGTCGAGAGCCTCACCGCTCGACCACGGAGGCCGTCAATAACTTGAAATGACTAATCTGCAAAATATTTTTATTATTTCTTTATTTTCCCATATTTTTGTAAAAATTTTTTTTATTGTTGCCGAGTTGTTTCTCTGTTGCCGAGGGTCCGACACGACTCCCACTCCAAACGCCCTGATGAACAAGGAACAGTGATACTCCACTACGTGCGCTCCTTCACGGCATAGAGAGCTGCCAACACCAACGTTCCGGATGCCTGTGATTGGTCACTCCGACGTATTGGTGTTGCTATTTACTGTTATGATTATAATACTATGTTCCTGTAAACTGTGAACTATTCTATTATTTATGTAAAATATGTAACATTCTGCCTAGGTTTTTAATGCTGAATCTCTATGCAGATGATGTTTTTCTCTAGTTTTATCAAAGGTTACAGTTAAGAGTTTAGATTCAACAAACCTTCTTTGACAAAGCGTGCGTGCATTTTCATTGGCAGACAGTTAAGAGAGAGGTGGTAGTAGCAAAAATAGATTTAAAATCAGTAAATTCACTGCCAAATCCATCCACAAAGAGATTAAAGCTTTTTCTAGTAGCGTGGATTCATTTACTGCAATATACGAGACATTTGTATAGCAAGAGATTGTTTAATTTATAAATGTACCCATCCTTCCATTTCCAAAACCTTATGGATCGGTGAATGACCAACAACCAACTGAAAACATGACCACTCTACCCGACTGACCAACATCTCGAGTTGCCCGCTCGTCGCATGCCTCCTAGACATCTATTGGAGAAATAGGAGCTTAATTTAAAGAATTGTTTCGTTAAATTAACTTTAAAACATATCTACATTACAAATCCACATCTACAGCACAATTTAATATTTGGGGACGAAATCGCTAACCGCTAAAACCACTAACCGCCGCACTTTTATGCAAAGATTGTGGAAATTACACTCCATTTCAAAAATTAGTACAAGAAACAATTATTTACGTGCAGAAAGTAGATTTTTAGGTTAATTTTGACAAACTAAGTAATTCACGCGTATTTGATTGAAAAGAAATTTCGCATATGTCAAATCAATGGTATACAACTTTAAACATACGTTAAGTGGATAAATAATCATGTATATTTACTGTATTTCGTGTTTTAAACTATTCAAAATCGGCTAAGTCGGCCTGACACAAGCAGGAAAAGCAAACAACAGCCATAGACAATAACACAAATCTGACAGCAGTTGTCTTGGAAAAACTAGTTGTCTTATCACAATAAATAGTGAATCGCTCCACTGTTTCGCATTTATAATATTAGTATGGATCTTTTCTTACCGCTTTTGCAATGTATTGGTTTTATGCTGTTTTTGAAAATAAATAAATAAACTTGTTTCGGTTGTTTCTATTTAAAGCATTTCAAACATTTTAAAATAAATACACGAGTTTCCTCAGTTATGTCGTAAGTATAGATAAAAGTTGAATTTTTACACAATCAGATGCTTAAAATATTTTTTGGTTCGGTGTCTCAGCGGCGGAGGAGGACAATACGTTGTCTTTGCTTTCTTTGTCGTCTTTGTTGTCGTTGTTGACATTGTTGTCGTTGTTGGCGGTGGCGGAGGAGGTGATGGTATGACCGTTGTCGTTGTTGGTGGAGGAAGTGACGGTGTGACCGTTGTTATTGTTGTCGGTGTTGGAGTTGTTAAAAAGTCCGTTGTCGTCGTTCCACCTGTTAAAAATAATAAATAATTTCAAATGGTTTGATAAATTATCAGTTGGATAGCCCTGATATATTAAAGTTGATTCACTTTCATGTACCTTCCATTAGAGCAAGGTTCCCTAGTATGTATTATTGTGACAACTGCACGTCGGTATCAGGCTACAATTCAGTTAAAAATAGATTACACACCATTGGTAATTTTTATGCCAATGTTGCAGATATTTTTAATATTTCCTTACTGAAATACAAGGTTGTACTGATCAAACATTTCAGCCAAACATATGTTATCGAGGTCACTATATCACGAGTTTTTTGATATAATTGTTTATTTTTAATGCTTGTATTAAGTACTACGACTGTAATTAAATAAACACAAGCTTGTAAATGGCACTTTGTGCCATAAATTTTAAATAAATAAAATAAGCCATAGCTTTAATATTTCAACCGATTAAATAATGTTTTTTGGTGTGGAATAATAATTTCTTAATTTATATCTTATAGGTAGACATCTTCCTATTCTTATAGGAAGACATGCTCAGATGGTTTGGGAATATACAGCGAATGAATGAAGAAAGGATTGTAAAAAGAATATATGACGCAAATGTGATGCGCACAAATGATCATGATCGCTTTGTAAAGTTGTTTAAATAGTTAGCAGGTTGTAACTTACAATAACAAGGTTCTAGTTGCGATGGGAGATATAAGGTGCACGGTCCCTTACAAAAAGCCTTGCATGCGCCTTCACAATCCCAGTCCCAAACTGAAAAATAAAAGGGTTTGATCGGTTAAAATCCGAATGAACGATGGCGTCGGGTTCTCACGCTGGTGCCGCAGGTTCAATCCTCTGCTAGCTAAGACATTACCACTCCACTGGAGCGATTAAGGTCGAAAAATGGACAACTTTAATTTTTCTGCGATTGATGGCGATCCAAAATTGGACCACATTTTCCTATCATTCGTAAAACATTTATTGTAATTATTTAAAACATTTCCATGGCCGGCCATTTATTTTAAAACAAAGCTATTTAAATTTTTTATCTATTATGACCACAAATGTCGCAAACCCGAGCTTCCGTAGACTATTTTAGAACGATGTTAAAAATACATAAAAAAAAAATATATTTTTATCACACCGAATTTCTGATATTTACGGTTAAAATTTTAATTTTTTAATTAAAAGTCTTTTTTCCATATACTACGCACCTTTCATTATCAAATATACCATAGACAACATACAGAACTCGAAAATATTCTATGTTAACTCGAATAAGTACCTCTCACTGAATTTCAAAGTAACAAATTCTTACAAATATGAGAAAACGGTAAAATACAGGTAAATTCATTGGCTGTATAGCACTGTCATAAGTTTTTACGGCTCCATATAAAAATTCGATGGCATAATTTTTTTAATGTTGTCAAAAAAATTAAAAATTGATCTTCTGGAAATCTCGAGCAATCGAGGCAAATTTATTTATTTCGTGTGGTCGCTCCAGTGGATACAATGATAATTAAAATTGTTGAATGTTGTGTTGTCCTAAGCTTATTATTATATTTAACTTAATTTCTTAATTAGCTTTTCAAATTTAATTATTTTTTTCTCACTTTCATTTATTGTCTCTTTTACCATAAATTTAACGTCTGTGTCACCTTATCAAAAAAAGTAGTGTAAAGTAATACTAAAGTTCAAAAGAAAGAAACAATATCCATAATTTGTTTTAAAATTGGACTTACTAGGTGTCGTTGGAGGTAGCGGAGATGTTGGTACTGGACCTGTTTTAAATAATAAAGACTTTAATAACATAAAAACCATAAAATTACTATACACGTCTTTGGTTAAAAGTAAGGTTGAATACAGTTCAAGCATTTGGTGTTCATTTTAATTTCGATATTGGTTTCCCTATTATTGAAATCAATTATGTCAATTTTCGCGGTAAACTTAACTTATCAAAATTATCTGAAAGGCAAATAATATTTGATCTCCTTTTATTTTATAAAATTGTTCATTCAAGGTTGGACTGCCCTGACGCTATAAATTTGTTATCTTTACATAACAAAAGTTAAGCTTATTAAAAAACTGAAATCAAATAACATCAATGATAAAGCCGTCCAATGGATAGAAAGTTACTTGAACAATCGTACACAATTTGTTAAAATGACCAAACTAGTGACCAAGAAACATCAAATTTTGGTATCCCACAAGGCACAGTGCTGGGACCAATATTGTTCATTTTGTATGTAAACGACATATTTATTCAACCGTTACATGGACAAATTATCTCTTACGCCGATGATAAAAAAAATTATCTCTCACACAACACGACACAAAGCACTGTCGACAAAATTATACTTGTTTTTACTCCTACGGAATACATGAATGTCTTGTAGTTTTAGTTAAAGGGTCTTGATTGCGATGTGTTTAACTGTAACTAATTATATATTATTAACTGTACTAATTATATATGTGAAACACGTGACTGTTTAAATGTATATATAAAATGTAAACTCTTCTTCCACCCACAAGCAAATGCTTTTAATGGAAGATCAGTACTACTATAGTATGTACCATTTTTAAGTTAAATAAAAAAAAATATATAAATAAATATACCTCCCAAATACACTAGGCGGAACATTTTATTTTACAACAATAACTTCGCTATGAATTCTGTGTTAGAAAGAATACATAGTTTGGGCAATGAACTGACTGATGTCGCTGACTTATTTAATTTAAACTTCGACACATTTAAAGCCAAATTAGTCCACCACTTTTGTTTGTTCCTAGAATGCGATTTTATCCATTTAGTCTGTAAATATCATTTATAATATTCATTTTATTTTATTAAGTTTAGTTACGCGTAGTTTCTCCTTTTCAAATATGCAAAATAATATTATCTCACGGTTTCATGAATAAGGTCCGAACCTTGAATAATATGTTTATGGCTGGTATCATTTAATTACATTTCCTTGCAAATTTGGGACAAATTCTTTTATTATTTGTAAAGTCGGTACTTTGAATAAGTACCCTCAAATAGCACCTACTTATGTTTATGACACTCCCTAGGAGAAGTGTCTGCTAGCGGCATTTTATAACACCCTCAAGGATAAATGCGCCGTCGGCTTTAGCCCTAAGTGAGAATAGTAATAAAATTTTGCAACATTTTTTAATCCCTGTAATATTAAGATGTATTTTATTGGTTGCTCTTTTCGGCTGACTTTTAGGAAATTGTTTTATTATTGTCTGTATGTTAGATTTTAAAATTAGCGTGGGAACTGCTAAAATATTATTTTCTTACCATTTTTTTATGTACCATGTTTCTGTAGGTTTACTTAAATAAGAGCGAGGTTGATATGTAGAGAGTATTATTGTGACGGTAAAACGAGAAGGTACATGTTGTACCTTCGGAGTTATTAATTAAACTCGAGCATGGGGGGTACATAGGTGCATATCTCCAGTAGAGTGTTGTAATTAATCTCGAGCTGAGGGGTATATAGGTGCCTGTCTTCAGTAGAGTGTTGAGATATCGAGGGTAATAAAGCCTTCGATATTTGTCAGTGTGGTGTGGTCTTGGAGATCACTATTGTCAACAGTATAGTATTTTTTAAATAAATTGTGTTAAAGAATAACAAGAAATGTTTTCCTGCAAATTACATCGAGTTGTGCTTTCATACCACGATAGTAACAAACAAATTTTTAGATGTAAATAATGAATGAGAAATCATTATATTTTATTTCAATTTTCTTTTTGTTTTTGTTTTTATTTTAGATGCTAACAACGAGTAATTTAGTAAAAAAATGATTTTTTTAATGTTTTTGCTGCTCGTAGGTATATGAATTGTACCTAAGAGTTCTCTAAAGTTATCCATGTGGATTAAGCATTAGTTTTATTCTTATTTATTAAAATTGAGTTTGTGCTTTATTTATATATTTTGTAATCTTTTTTATTTATGTTATACTGTTGTTTTAAAAGAAATTGGTAGGTGATATAAAAAAGCCCAATAGGGCGTCAATAAATAAAGAAAAAAAAATTATTTCAAATTGTTGTATTGAAGAAAAAGGAGGTAAGTTGGTAAAATAATTGAAGAAAAGAGTGCCAAGACAGAGTCTGTCCATCGTCTCTGCACACCCCTGAGGAGAAATGGTGTAATTGTTGGTTAGTTAGTTGTAAAATATTTAATAATAAATAATAATAAGAAAACTAAAAACGCTTTTCATATAGATTTGAATTGAAACCAATGTCGCGAATGACTTAAGGGAACCCGGTGGTCTAGAATTATTTTTTTTTCAATATTTCGAAATTATAATCCTTTAAAAATATACTGTAATTTTTTTGTAATGGTATTGATGATATTTAAAGTTCTTCAGCCCATTTAGCAGGTCAGCGCAGAATCATGTAAAAGAGCCGGGCGAAATTTCAAACTCATTTATTTCAAAACTTCTTTTTTCTGCATGGTGTGAGGCAAAAAAAAAACAAACTATTCGGCCGATTCGTCTCAAATTAAACTATGTTTTCCGTACACCAGTATCTGTCGCAAGAATTAAAACAAAGTTTTCTATTTTTTACATACAAAATATAATGAAAAAGCAGTCTGTTTTCTGTATTTAAATTTCAACAACGCGCCATTTTGTAATTTTTTAAAATTTATTTTTTTATTCTAGTTCCTGCAATAACTACACTCATGCTGATCATATTTTTTGTTTTGTTTTTGTTTACGGATAAGTGAAAGAGCCAAAACTGGACCCACCACCAAGGTCCGTATTTATAAGGAGGGCAACTTCAGCGCAGTTCCTTAATATTTTTGTATACTATTAAAGTCATTTAATATATCCATAAAGTTTGAATGGCATTGTTCACTGTTTTCATTTAAAAAAAAATCCTAAAAACTCGTCGAATTTATGGGGGTTAGACCACCGAGTCCCCTTAATACCCTTTGATTAACATATTTAGCATGCGCTCTGTCTCTCTTAACATCCCATGTGAAATTCATAATGATGGTGTGAAAAATAAACAATGTAAGATCAAACTTTTTGTATGTAAAAATACGCCAACCTCGGGTATTTCTTTATCATGTAAACATATTTATCCATGTTTTTTTTTTCATTTGGCTTTTTTTCTAATTCGATTGTATTAAATAAATAAAAATAAAAACATGGATAACAATTCTAATATTCAGGGTGCTGCGGCATAATTTACTTTTTTAAAATGCGCGTCATTCAGTCAGTTGATGTTTTAGCGGAGCTCTAGTGGTCTCGTTCGAGAGGCGGCAGTATAAAGTTTTGTCCCGACACAGTTTAGTCTCCATTACGCGTTGGAATAGTAAGGAGCGTGCGTTTGCCGTTGAGGCCTACTTTGAGTTATGACCAGAAATCGGTTTACTCAGTGTATGGCATGGAACCCTACTGATATTCGGGTGACCGGACAACTCAAAATGAAATCAACTCAGTACCTTCTTTCAAAAGTCATTAAGAGTGATTAAAAAATTGGGTAAATAGGTTACGTTAGGTTAGGGTTATGGGCTATTTTTATAAATTTTTTTTTTAAAGCGTTCACTGACAATTCAAAGAGGTGTTGAGTTGACTTGATTCTAAGTTGACATGAAACCGATATTTGATGATTTCGGCTAAAAAAAAGTCTCCGGGGAGCAAAATGCAATACAAAGGTACAAAGGGGTAATAGTTAGTTATAACTTCAAATGAGTCATGCATCTCGTAAAGTCAATTAAAAACATATTTCCAAGAACAATCCTCAGATCCATATTCTTTGCACTACATCAATCCATTATCACATATGGCATACTGGCTTGGGGAAGTGCAACGAATAAAACAATTGACCAAATAGAAAAAATTCAAAAGGCAACAATTAAACTCATCCTCCAAGTTCCTCTCTACATAAGTTCCAAACAATAGACGTCATGACAATAAGACAACTCTATGCCAAATCTGTACTACTTTACTTCTTCCAACATAAACTCTACTTTCCAACGCAACCTCCATTATCAATTAAAACCAGGGCCTTTACAAAAAAAAACATTAAATATACGATAACTCGAACCTCACACGGGCAAGGAAACTTTAAGTACTACGCAACCAAACTATATAACTGTATGCCCATCACACTGAAGCAACTACAAATTCATCTACAATTCTTCTGGACTGGATCAAAAAACAAGGTATTCAATTTACTCAAAACATTATAACACCTAACCAAACATAACACATCCCAAACATTAAAAAATAAATAATTAAAAAACTTTGTTTCGAGACAGAAAATATTATCACAATACCATTTATACCATTGGCGTGTGGTGGTGGTCCATAGAGAAATATACCTAGCGTTTATCAAGACAATTATTTATCTTACTCATAAACTAGAATCTAGATGCTAAGAACAACTGTATATAGATCCTAACCGAAACTAATCTATAAATCCCCGTATGATGTGGCAAATAATAAATGAAATAACTAGTACTAAATCTACCAACGCCACATCTGCTGAATATAAACAATGTCCCCAGGAAATACGCTGAGAATCCTGACGAAATTCTTGAATATGTCAATAACTTCTTCATAAATATAGGATCTAATTTAGCAAAACAAGCTACGCAATGTGATGAAGCGGTACAAACAAATGAATCTCCTAAGCAAGGAAAAAAGCTCGAGTTTAAACAAATCACAGCTGATGAAATCAAAAATACAATTTCTTCTCTAAAATCAAATGTATCTTCCGGGGAAGACTTAATAACAACAAAGGCAATAAAATTTCTCTGTAAAGAACTTAACGTACTTATAACATATCTAGTGAACATGGCTATAACTGAAAGCGTATTCCCCACAGCTCTCAAAAAAGCTATTCTAATACCAATATATAAACAAGGATGTAAAAATGATATAAACAACTATCGACCAATAAGCCTACTCAATACATTTTCAAAAATATTGGAGAGAATATTAAAAAAACAACTCCTATCTTACTTAGAAGAAAATAAAATATTATCAGAAACACAGTACGGATTTAGGGAGAATCTAAGTACTGGTGACGCCATAGAAACTATTACAGATATGATCATAAAAAGTTTAGACAGAGGAGAAAAAACACTGGCAATCTTCATAGACTTACAAAAGGCATTTGATACAATAGATCACAAAATCCTTTTTGCAAAACTTTCAAAAATTGGTATGTCAAATAGAACTCTAAACTTTTTAAAAAGCTATATGATGGAGGGTACACAGAGCGTTCAAATCAACAAGAAAAAAAGCAAAACTCTCCTTATCAACCATGGAATACCGCAAGGAAGCGTATTAGGACCGATATTATTTCTAATATACATAAATGATATCGGTAGCATAGGAACGAGAGGAAAAATCATAAGCTTTGCTGATGATACAGTAATTGTATTCAACGAAAAAGATTAGAGAAGTACCTACAAAGAAGCGGAACATGGACTTGATCTTCTGCAAAACTGGCTTAAGAGAAATTCCCTTACACTTAATGTCAATAAAACAAAATATCTGACATTTTCTATAACAGCCAGACGACAGCCAGAAGATGACTTTAATCTCAAATTACAATCATGCCAAGAAAACTATCAAAATCAAGGCTTATCATGCCACTGTCCTACCATAGCACACTCCAAAAGTATCAAATATCTTGGTATTGAAATTGATGATAATCTCCGATGGAACGGACACATTGAAGTAATCACAAAAAACTCACCAGGTACATTTACTTCTTTAGAGCCATCCGTAACATCCTCAACATAAACGACATTAAGAAAGTGTACTACGCTTTATGTCAATCACAAATAGAGTACGGGATAACTGGATGGGGATCTGCCTTGAGCACTCACATGGACCGGCTCAGTATAGCCCAAAAAGGAGTACTAAAGACAATTTTGAAATTACCGGTTAGAACTCCGACAGAAGCATTTAAGCATGTATTTATTTAAAGCATTCAAGTCTACAACATACAAAAACTTTATGCAAAAAATATTTTATTTAAAATTAAAAAAAAAACATATCAGAATACTCCACTGTCCAATATAGATACACAACCAGGGCAATAAACCAAAATATTCTAGCTACAGCCAGTTTGAAAACATCTTTTGGACAAAGAAATATGAAATTCAATGCGACAAAACTATACAACGCTCTACCAATTCAAACAAAAAAATAACAGAAATAAATAAATTTAAAACAAAAGTAAAAAATGGTTGAGAGAACAAAGTGAAAATGAACTATCAAACATACTGAAGACCATGTAAAGACAACTGGATACTAAATACAAATGTGGAAAAACTACAGGCCGCCTCAGAACAGGGAACCTTAGTGAGGAGGACTGTGAAAAAAAAAACTTTATAATACCTTAATATAATACAATTTATAAATACATTATGTACAAATTTTGCTATAGATACTAATAAAAAAATAAAAAAAATTATGTGTATGATACTGCTGCCATGGGTCGATCCACAGAGCCCTTCTTGAAATTATCAAGGAGAATACGGTGTTTCTACTTAGGTCGACAGAATAGCACTTAACTCCAAACATGGGAACACCTCAGCCCAGGTTCGCCTTGTGAGGTGTTCACAAAATACTACGACTAACCTATTTAAATTCAGTTACAGATCATTAACATTTTTGTTCTTATTACTAAACTTATAATCTATGTAAACCATGTAATAATTGTAAAATGTATGTTCAAGAATAGAAATAAATAACTTAAAAATTAAAACTTACAATAACACTCTCCTTCCAGTGGGAGAACGAAGTAACACGGTCCCTGCGAGTAGTCACATAAGGTCGCGCAGGCGTATTCACAAGATATGTCAACTGGAAAATAAAGGGGTTTGACCAGTTACTAACCGAGAGAATAATTGCGTCGGTTTCATACCCGAATCCTTCATCATTGCACAAGCAACATTTTTTTCATTACAATGACGGTAGTAGGAGGAAATGCTAAAATAGAAACATCGTAATGCTGTTGTATTACCAGAGTTCACAGAAAGCACCCAATTAGTTGAAAGTTACGGAATAACTTCACGGAAAAACTTTTTTTTGCTCTTCAGGATTCGGGTCTTTTTAAGCTTTGCAATAAAATCCAAAAAACCATTAGAGCGATTATGGTCGAAAAATGGACCACTTTTATTTTTATGCGATTGACAGCGGTCCAAAATTGGACCGCATTTTCCTATCATTCGTAAAACATTTATTGTAATTATTTAAATCATTTCCATGGCCAGCCATTTATTTTAAAACAAAGCTATTTAAATGTTTTATCTATTATGAACATAGATGTCGCAAATCCGAACTTCGTAGACTATTTTAGAACGATGTTAAAAATAAATTTTTAAAATATTTTTTTTCACTCAGAATTTCTGATCAGCTGTTTAGAGTTAAAATTGAGTCCTTTTTCCATAGTTATACACTTTTCATTATCAAGTTTTAAATCGATAATATTCTATATTGACTGAAATAAGTATCTCTCACAGAGTTTCAAAGTAAAAACACGCAGGATTCGCGCGGTTATAAACTTAACGCTTTTTTCACATTTTTTTTATAAATCCTACAAATATGAAATAAAAGATAGAATACAGTTTAATTCATTGGCTATATAGCACTTTAATAAGTTTTTATGTCTCCATGTGAAAATTCGAAGAAATGATTTTTTCATGGTAGCGAAAAATTTTAAAAATGATCTCGTGGTAATCTCGAGCAATAGAGGCAAATTTATTTATTTCGCGTTGTCGCTCCAGTGAATAAATGGAATATTTTTTAACGCATTCGAGAACTAAATACTGTTTTTGAAAAGTGATGAAATACGCTTTGAAATTTTATAATTTGAAATAAACATAAAATTTTTGAAAAATGTATAAATATTTTCGATGAAAAAATTAGAAAAGTTTTAAAAATGGCTAACGTTATCAGAAATTCAATTTTACATCATTGTACACGAAAATAATTAATAAAAACGTTAAAAACATTTTTTGCAATAGAGAATTCCAGTCCATTTTTTTAATTTTTTTTATGAACTTTCTAACTTAAATAACTGCATATTTATTTAGTTTTAATAATTAAAATAAATGTCAAAGTTTTAATTTTTCAAGATCACCACTAGAAAACCACCGAATCTAGTGTGACGTCATGATGACTAACCGAAGTATGAATCTTGTAGGGAACTGGAATCAGCTGTTCGACTCCCGCCATTTTGAATTTCAGCATTGGACCGTTTTCATAGACATTACTGGGCAATACGATCGTTTTTTGAACAGTTAAAGCTTTTGAATATTTTAAATAATATAGATAAACTAATAGAGATACTTTATTTTTGATACTGAATTATTAAGGCCTAAATAATGTTTCAATAAAAACAAAAACTCTTATATGTCCAATTCTCTATAAACCAATAACACGGAATGCCGAACGGCTTGCGTCTTCATTTCTATTGATTTCTATACAACTTTGACCCAGGTGACGCGGTGCGATGACGTCACGCCGCCAAATTCCAGCAACAGGGTGTTTTAATGACACGTTTTAAAATGGACTTTTCAATATTTTTTTAAAAACTCTACGTTAAATATTATGTAATAAAACTTATATATTCAGAATCAGCGTATATTGGTCTATATGAACATATTTTTTTAAAGCCATAATATTTTTCACTAAAGTTCCTTATTGCGGTCGGAAATTTTGGTTTCATAAATGAGTAAATTTTAAATGGAATTTAAAGCGTGATGTTTTTTCTTTCTAACACTTTTTAGATCATATTTCTAACCATGATAGTAAGGGAGACACAACGATTTCTGTATAACTGTTCTGAAAAGCAAATTAGCCTCAAGAGTTCATACGAATGAAAGAACACCCATTTGTTAGATATTATTGTCAGTGGTGTACTTACGTATTGTCTGAGTCTCTGGTGTAGTCTCTGGCAGTTCTGGCGTCGTTAGCAATGTTGTCGTTTTTGGCGATGTTGTCGTGGTTGGTGATGTTGTCGTTGTTGGCGATGTGATTGTGGTTGACGGTTTTGTAGTTGGCGGATTTTCTGTCGGATACTGTGTCTGGGTAGAGCCTTTTGGATAATAATAATTGTTAAACTGGCGTTATAAAAAATCAGAAAAAATAATGAAATGTATCATAATTAGTTCTAACATTACTTTAGTTTTCCATGGGCTCTTCGGGTCACACGACCTCGTTTCCGAGATGTGCCGAAGGTAACCGAAGGTAGATGGGCAGAGTCATTATAACTCTAGAACTCCGTAGACAAAACCTAGCTTTCAGTTAGAAAAGACGTTAGTCCTTCTAACTAGAATTATATTTACGATACGTCAATAAACCGTCTCTGTGAATCAAAGAACCTAAGTCTCTCAATAAGCATCATGTAGTACTAAAGAATACTGATCCCAGTGCTTACAAGTAACTAATGTCTCTGGAGAGGACACCAGAGATATTACAATAGAGAACTCCAGTCCAATTTTTAAATTTTTTTTTATGAATAATTACCTTCTTACTTAAATAACTGCATATTTATTTTTATAGTTAGTTTAAATAGTTAAAATAAATGTCAAAAGTTTTAATTTTTCAAGATCCCCCGAAAACCACCGAATCTAGTGTGACGTCATCATGACCAACCGAAGTATAAATTTTGTATGGAACTGGAATCAGCTGTTCGACTCCCGCCATTTTGAATTTCAGCATTGGAGCGTTTTACTGGGCATTATATTCGTTTTTTGTACAGTTAGAGTTTTTGAATATTTTAAATAATATAGATAAACTAATAGAGATACTTTATTTTTGATACTGAATTATTTAGGCCTAAATAATGTTTCAATAAAAACAAAAACTATTATATGTCCAAATCTCTTTATAGAGGTTTATACCAATAACACGGAATGTCGAACGGCTTGCGTCTTACATTTCTATACAACTTTGACCCAGGTGACGCGGCGCGGTGACGTCACGCCGCGAAAATCCAGCAATACCAACTTTTTTTTTTTTTTTTTTTTTTTTTTTTTTTTTTTTTTTTTTTTTTTTTTTTTTTTTTTTTTTTATTTATTTATTTATTTATTTATTGTTGTTATACGCCCATATGGGCTTTTGACAGGGTGTTGTAATGACACGTTTTAAAATGGACTTTTTAATATTTTTTTAAAACTCTACGTTAAATATTATGTAATAAAACTTATATATTCAGAATCAGCGTATATTGGTCTATATGAACATATATTTTTAAAGCCATAATATTTTTCACTGGAGTTCCTTATTGTGTTTTATGTTTTTATTGAAGAGTTTTTATGTGTAGTAAAGTTTCTTTGCAATTACGCATTTTTATTCCTGGAAGCATTGATTCCCGCATCCTTGTGTACGTGTATTGCACTTGATTACGTCTAAAAGGGATCGAAATGAAAATCTGGTCTATGGTCTGATATGCTTGGTGTAACTATAAGTGACCAGCCCAGGTACGGGGGCTCTATCGAAGCCAGAGTAAAGTTAGCCTCTTTGAAACTGGGCGTACTGTACAGGGCCCGCAGAAACTTTAATAGTACACAACTGCTAACCCTGTACAAATCGCAAGTGCGCCCCACAGTTGAATTTGGCAGCCACCTCTGGTCTGGAGCCCCAAAATACCTAAAAAAAACCCTCAGCTCTGTGCAGAAACGGGCGGTCCGTTCGATAAATTCTAGAGCAAAGGCGTCAGATGGGAATGCTGTCCTTGTTCTACCGGTATTACAATGGAAGATGCTCCGAGGAACTATCGTAATTGATCCCCTCGGTACCGGTGCATAGTCGAGAAACACGCCAAATTCGCGCCCAACATTTGTAGACGGTTGAAATTAGTCACACGAGAACGGGACGATTCTACGACTCGTTCTTGAGTTCAACAGCTCGGCTGTGGAATGACTTGCCGGCTCTCTCCTACAACATGGGTCTCTTCAAGACCCATGTTCACTCCTTCCTCTCTTCAAAAACACCCTCCACACAGATGATATAAGCCCTGAGTGAAATTATTTTTCTCAGGGCCTCTATTGTGGAGAAAACGTAAAAAATATAATTTACAAACCTTATTATTATTGTTTTAAAATTGGTTTGAACATATCTAACAACGGTGAGTGAATTATATTGGTCTGTTCATTTATTAAAATAGCTTTATGCGATATGCGATCATTTAAAAATAATAATAAAATGCAATCACAATTTGCCAAACATCTCCTGGATGATAATCACTCACTTAGCGGCGATAATAAGCCAACTCCCTTACATATACAAAATAAAGGACATAAACTAAATCTTTTAGAACAACTAGAAATTAACAAGCACTTTAATAATCCTAAAGCTATTTTAATAAATGAACAGACCAATATAATTCACTCACCGTTGTTAGATATGTTCAAACCAATTTTAAAACAATAATAATAATAATTTTACTAGAAAATAAAACCACGAGTCATCATTTGGGAATAATTCACATTAGGAATAAGTTTAGAGTATTAACGACCTTAAACTTAATTATACAGAAAATAAAACCATGAGTCATCATTTGGAAATGATTCATATTAGAAATAACGATTAGTGCACTTAACGACCTTCAGTCGAATTTAAACAATATAAGTAATTGGGTATCTTTTAAAAGGGTAATAACCATTAATAATTTTAGTCAGTTTACTCATAATTAAAATTAGTCATCAAAATCCTATCTAGAAATAACATAAATACCTCGTCTGTATGTGGCAAGACCACAGTTTGATAATGCCTTCAGAAGGCGAAACAGCTGTCACGTGTAAAAATAATTACCTAGCAGAACTTGTTTATAAATAAACTGTTTTTATAAATTGAATAATAATATTATTAAATATATAAAAGAAATAAAAAAATTAAAATGGAGTTCTACAAATTAAACTTGATAACAATAAACAAACCTTTTTGTTTGTTTGTTTGTTTGTTTGTTTGTTTGTTTGTTCAAGCCAAACTTTTCTAACTTTTTCATATTGATGATCACTATAGGATGGGAAATCGTCACGAATAGTCTGTTTAATTTATGATTTTAAAAGATACCTCTTTATTTTAATTTAATTTTCAACATTAGTAGGTTTCCATTACACCATATTAACTATTTTCCTTCAAACAATAAAGCCATTTCTGTAGATTCCTGTTTTATCATTTCTACCATTTTTGTGTTTTCAAGACTAAATTTTCCCTCTTCAAATTTTCAAACTCATGGAACAACAGCTTGTGACCGAAGCGCCTACAGTTTCTGTTATTGTTAAAGGAAGGTAATGAATCAAATATATGATTGACACACTAAAAGAGTGCCTTTTACTTAAAAATTAAAAAAAATATATATTTGGTCCTTCGAGCCGGATTTCCTTTATCGAGCCGGAATTTCCAACATTTTTTTGGGAATCTCGTTCAACAATTGTTGCGATTAAATAGCAGTGTTATACAAATTGTGCTAGCGGTATGTTATTTGGTAGACGGTAAGGGATACCGCCGTTCCGGGAACCTTTTATTGGATAACCAGTACCCCTACCATAATAGATCTCCCCGAATGGCTCCCAAACAATGAGTAAGTTAGTTCAGTTCATGTTTAATGTTTAACTTGTACTTACAGTTACAATTGGGACCCAACTGTAAATTACACGGCCAAGACTCGCAGAACGTGCCACAGATCCACCAGCAGGCCTCATACTCTGAAACAGTACAATAAAATAAAAATATTAATATTGTCCAATTAAAATTTCAGACTGGGTTTAATATGCTTTCAGGTGTGCCTCAGGGAACTGTATTAGGACCACTTCTATTTAAAAAAAAATGCCAATTAACTAATCATCACACCATTTCCCCTGAGACAGAGAAAATACAAAGACCACCACACAAATCCATCTTGGCATTCGACCACTCTCTGCTTCGTTCACGTTCACCTATCTTCTCATTCAACTTCTGTTGTTCTAACTCTTGACACGGTTTGAACTGAGTATACCATTAGGTATATTAATATTCCTTCCGCACCTTTCTTAAAATTACTTCTGCACTATTGTACCGATAGTATCTATTAACCAAAGTAATCTAGTAGCCAAGCGGTCCAAAGCTACGGTTTTCCACACAAACCTTACGGGTTCAAACCACCGCTAGCTAAGTCCTCCGTCATTGAACAAGCAACATTTTGCCACTATAATGAAGATTAAGTAGAAAGATTTCAAATATCGTCCTCTATATAAATACCTCTGCCATAGGTCACCCCAAGTGGTTCGCTAAGATTGGTGATTTAGCAGGGGTGCCCGGGTTCATGAAGTGAGGTTTGTCTAGGTCTTGGAGGCGGATGACCAGGACACACTAAACCCCAGATTACTACCCACCCTTTAAATCCTTTTCCTTCCCAGAACTCTTCTCCAGAAGTCAAGAGTGGGGAGACTACGAAACACTTTTTTTTTTCAATGTGAATAATGATTTTTTCATGTTATTGTCGTCTAATTCCAATGCACCTTTTTCTAAACATTTGGTCATCTTATAAGTATTTGTGTTTTCTTCTTCTGAGTCGCTAGATATCCAAGGGCTTTATTCCACTGCACCAAACGAGACTTGTGTGGGACTGTGAGCGAATTATATTGGAACCGAATACCCGTGACATAAATAAATATTTTATTGCTGTCCCAGGCTAATGATGTATGTGTTTGTCTATTATTGGTGTCGCTCGTTTCCGTTTCATCGAATTTCAAATCACAACGATGCTAAAGAAGTTTTCACTTCGAAAAGACCCCAAACAAGAATTTGTCATCCTTCATTTTGATGTTGGACTTACGTGGCGTGATCCCAAACGTTGTTTGCGAAGATGTTGTTGATGTTTCTGCTGTTGTCGTTGGTGGATTTGTCGTTGTTGGTGATGTTGCCTGTTGTGTTGTTGTTGGTGGTTTTGTCGTGGTTTGAGATTTTGTAGGTGGCGGCGTTTCGGTCGGATATTTTGTTTCTGTAGAACCTTTTAGAATGTAATAATTGTACAAATAGGGTTACAAATTTGCATGAAACATGTATTTTGACTTATTTATGAAAAGCTGGTAAAATAAATATAAAATGTGGTAAAGTTTTTTTGTTATTTATTTTTAGGGTGTTGCACCGTGTTGCACTACCTCCTTCTTTAGTCAACGTTTCAGACAGCGTTACAGGGTCTAGATACGCGCCATCTATGTTTGATTGTATTGTTGAATTCACCTACGTGACACTGAAATTCAGAGTTCGTGCAGTTTCCTACCTTTGTGAGGCAGGCAGTGCTTCCGACGCGAGTGTCAGTGAAACGGCCGATAGATGGCACTCCTAGTCGGATCGTATTCAAGTTTTATTGTCATGTTTGATTCTGATTGATTCTGTAATTTGCAAATTTATATTTTATTGTTCGAAATTTCTTCCTGTGATACACATGTTTACATTGCAATACCGCCTTGGCAAAGAATCTTTAAGTTTGAATGCAACTAGTGTCGTTTGTGCTGGACATCGTGCCTTGAAGCTGCATTCTCTGATTAAGTATTGTTTGTTTTCGCTTGGGATTTGGAATTGTATGCAAACTGTTTTTTTCTGTGTCACGTAGGGAAGAATTTCAACCTTCATTAATTTACATAGGGAATATACCCTCGTGTCTGGGCTATTTACACGCCCCGACAGGGTCCATCATCACATATGTGATGATGAACACTGTAACGTGTTACATTGCTTTACAGAGTCCATCATCAGGGCAGATTTTATTTATTAAAAGAAGGTTATTAAGAAGAAGGTATTGCGACACGGCATAACACCCCAAAAATAAATAATGAAAATACTTTGGCTGTGAAAATCTAAAATCATATTTGTTTAATTGCATTGCTTTTACAATACTTTATTGACGTAAATCGTCAAACCTTCAAACCGTCAATTTTTCAATTTAGGAGGCGGGTATGGGTACCGCCGCTCCGGAAACCATATATTAGATTACCAACACTCCTGTGGCAGATCACCTCAAGTGATAAGCTACGTTTGGTGACTTAGCAGGGGTGCCCGGATTCATGGGTGAGGTTTGCCGAGGCGGGCCGGAGACCTTTTCACTTCTCCAGCCGGACTCGTCATCTTGCACCGCAGAGAGAGGAATGGATTCGTACGTCCGTCACTCCTGGACACTGAATACTTATCGCGGCCAGGAACCGAGGTACACACCATTCCGCGCGTTTGAGTGAAGCGCCCAGTTCGGGAATTATCATTTGTATGAAGTCCAGGTCAGCGGGTGCGATATTATCTAGAAATCTAGATGGAACCCTTGGTATATTATCTAGACTAAAGATGAAACGGATAAATGTTTTGCCGGATACCGAATATCCGGCCAACCTTGAAGCCGGATAGCCGGATATTCGGCCGCCTACTATCCGGCCGAAAATGCATACTTCTGTTTGGACCGTTAGTTAAACGCTTGTAGTTTTCTCAAAACTGATAAATACTTTTGAAATATTTAATAATGGATTTTTATCAGATGGCCCTTCAGCCCATCAATCATATCTTTTGTATAAGAATAATGTAATTTAATTATTTATATTATGTTTTTGTGAAAACTTCAATCGTTTGACGCAGTCCTTGATATTTAGTGCACTTTTAAAGTCGATTCTAAACGATGTTTCATATATTTTCTAGGTACTCCTGACATGAAGAATCATGTAAAAATAAAACATTCCGATGAATTCTCTTTGTTCTGTGAGTTAAATTAAGTGCCTCTAACTAAAGTTTAATATCGTTTTTTTTTCAAATCTAGTATTTGGCCGGATACTCGTTTATTATCCGGTATGCGGCCGGATTTCATATTTAGGCCGGATAGGCCAGATCAGTGACGGACTGAGCCCGTCAGAGGCCCGGGGCGGCAAAACCGAACGAGCCCCCCCCCCCTTCGTGGAACCGTGCGCGTCTGAATGTAGTTGAATGATGCAATGAGTAATTAAATCAGTTCATGTCTAATGTTTAACTTGTACTTACAGTTACAATCGGGACCTATCTGCTCATTACACGGCCAAGACTCGCAGAACAAATTACAAATCCACCAGCAGGCCTCATACTCTGAAACAGTACAATAAATCAAAACTATTTATATTGTTGAAGTTTCAGATTGGGTTGAATATACTCTCAGGCGTGCCTCAGGGTACTGTATTGGGACCACTTCTATTTATGGCAAATTGTCAATTAACTGATCACCACGCCGTTTTCTCTGAGCAAGTAGAGAGAATACGAAGACCATCACATAACTCCATCTTGGCACACACTTTTGCTTTGTTCATATTCACGTATCGTCTCATAGACTCAGTCGACCGAAACCGATATTTCTTTTGGTAATTATGTTTAAAAGTAGTTTAGTTATCAAAATCTATGCCTATTAAACGTGTAGCGTTATGTGGCAGCATGTGATGGCTTGTGAATTATTTACTCTATAAAATATTATGTTTGTATATATTATAATAAATTAATCTTTTTAATTAACACAATACACAAGAAACAAGAACTTGTTCTGATCTATTTTATTTATTTAAAATTGTTAATAATTTGTTGAACTCCCCTGAACTTCTTTCGTTGATATGTTTTCATGTACCGAGTAGATCAGTTCGTCACAAATTACCTTTTCCTTACCAAATTACCCTGTAATAATAAAGAATCTAATGCTGAATTATATTCAATAATAAATATGTTGTTGATGATGTGATAAATATTGAAAGATTATCAACATACAAAAATTATTTAATTAAAGCTGTTTGTCAGCGCTTCTCAGTTGGGTTATAATCAAATATCTTTGAATGTTTATATTTACTTATTTTTTAAATTTATTATTGTTTCGGATTTTGATTTCTTAATTTATTTTTGTTACGTACTTTACTTAGGTTTTTTTAGTTCAAAATACCTTGTAGGTATATACATGTATATGAGGTTTTCCTTTTTACTTTATGCTGTCACTTCAATATGTATTTTTAATTTTTTGGCATATGAATATTTTTTCATAACTACGCATATTCTGTATCCATTTCAAATTATTGTAATTCCTATGTAAAAGCCGTTAATCGGCGTTAATTGATAATAAATAAATAAATTAATATTATTTTGACCATGTCGTTGGTCATAAATATGTCGTTATTTATGAATAGCCATTTGAATTCAATCCTGAAGATTATCACATTTAGTTGAAAAAATTTATTTTGAAAACCTTCAGTATTTCAATAACAATGTTGTAAAACAATAAGTGTTATGTAACCGACCTCAACACGCTTTAGCTTCGAATTCTCAATTGCGAAACAATTATTTATTGTTTTTTTTAAAGCCTAAAACGAAACACGCCGTATTGTTAACAGCATTTTTAATAATGCCGCCTCACATGCTTGGTTCGCTTATCCGCCGCCAGAGGTACTGATAGCGCCTCTGGCGGCCAACAGGGAAACTACTCCAGCTGCTGCGGTCGGTAAAGGAGGGAACTACTAACTCCCGCGGATTGGCAGGACAGGCGCAGAGCTACCAACAGAACGGACAGGCAACGGCTGTGAATTCGAATGGCGCAACGCAATATTGCCGATTATTGTAAGTTATTATTGTCATGTACCGTGGAGACAATATATTTAATTAGCGTTTTATTATTGCTAACAGTATGAAAGTTTTGCATCTGTGTGAGTACTGGATGAAGTCAACTTAATTTGCGTTACCTATTGGTGGCCTTGTTGTTGTCGATGCTGGTAGTGTTGTTGTTGGGGGTGTCGTTGTTGGGGATGTCGTTGAAATTATCGTTGTTGGTGGTGTTGTCGACAGTTGTGCCTGGTTAGAACCTTTAAACAAAAATAATTATAGATGTAGAACTAATATTGATAAACTTAAAATATAAAAACGGTTGTTTCTTTGTTTGTAAGAGGAATAATTCGATTCTCATGCCCACAACATTTCAAATCATGCGTTGTATTTGCACGAGGCAAGTAAGCGAAAACGTGCTTTTTTATTTATTTTGTGTATAATTTTATAAGAATGAAAAAAAGTTAGAACATACAAAACCTCAAAAATAGTCTTAGCCATAAAGGGATAATTTTTTAAAATTGTTTCTTATATTACTTCATATTTAAGTGATGACAAAACATTTTTTTAGTGGTTTACGCTTATATTTTTTTATCATGTAAAAAATAATTTTATTGTAATTCCAATACATAGAAAAGCTAGTAAAAGCTTCAATTTATCTGTAGCATATTTTTTGACGTTCATAATGTAAGCCGATCCGTCGTAAAGATTAATCTAAATAGTATCTAAATAGGATTTCACATACAGCTTCATCTTAAACCATTTATCCGATTGCGATGAAGCTTTGGGGATATGATGTGTGTATGCCCGCATTGGTTTTTGTATAAAATAGTGAGCTCTGGCGTTATGAAATTATTTTCTACTCTATTTATCCGATTGCGATGAAGCTTTGGGGATTCGATGTGCATATGCCCGCAATGGTTTTTGTATAAAATAGTGAGCTCTGGCGTTATGCAATTATTTTCTACTCTATTTATCCGTTTGCGATGAAGCTTTGGGGATATGATGTGCGTATGCCCGCATTGGTTTTTGTATAAAATAGTGAGCTCTGGCGTTATGAAATTATTTTCTACATATTGATCGGATAATAATCCGATTGCGGTGAAGCTTTGGGGATTTGATGCGCTTATACACGCAATGGGCATACTGTACAGGGCACGCAGATACTTTAATAGTACACAACTGCTAGCCCTGTACAAATCGCAAGTGCGCCCCACGGTTGAATTTGGCAGCCACCTCTGGTCTGGAGCCCCAAAATACCTGAAAAAAACCCTTGACTCTGTGCAGAAACGGGCGGTCCGTTTGATAGATTCTCCTAATTTAACTAACGGATTGCAATCTTTAGAGCACAGGCGCCAGGTGGGAATGCTGTCCTTGTTCTACCGGTATTACAATGGAAGATGCTCCGAGGAACTAGCGTCATTGATCCCCTCGGCACCGGTGCATAGTCGGGAAACACGCCAAACGCGCGCTCAACATTTGTACACGGTTGACATTAGTCACATGAGAACGGGTCGTTTCTATGACTCGTTCTTGAGTTCAACAGCTCGGCTGTGGAACGATTTGCCGGCCTCTGTGTTTCCTCCCTCCTACAATATGGGTCTCTTCAAGACCCATGTTCACTCCTTCCTCTCCTCAAAAACACCCTCCACACAGCATCCCCAAAGATGACATAGGCCCTGAGGGAAATTATTTTTTCCTCAGGGCCTCCTGTGTGGAGTTAATGTAAAAAAAAAAAAAAAAAATGGTTTTTGTATATAACAGAGAGCTCTGGCGTTATGAAATTATTTTCTACACTATTTATCCGATTGCGATGAAGCTTTGGGGATTTGATGAGCGTATGCCCGCAATGGTTTTTGTATCTAATAGTGAGCTCTGGCGTCATGAAATTATTTTCTATACTATTTATCCGATTGCGATGAAACTTTGGTGAGTTTTAGTGGGCACTCCGGCGAATGTTTCCATATGTATAACGTGTTATGAAAGTTTTATAAAAAAATTACAATAGGTAGCGCGCGAATAGCTTAAAAAAGTTAGTATTTTATGTAATTTAACTGCGGCGGGAGGGGGAGGGGTATCTGAGAGCGAATATTATAAAAAATCATTTTTTGGCTAAATGTCTGCAAAGGTTCATCAGGTGCTTTATCCCACTACACCAAACGAGACTTGCGTGGGACTATGATTTATCGTATTATATTAGAACCGAGTACCCGTGAATTAAATAAATATTTTATCGCCATGTCATTCTCTCGCAGGCCAATGATGTATGTTTTATCTCTATTTAGAAAAGATCCATACCAAGAATTTGTAATTCTTCATTTGGATGTTGGACTTACGTGGCGTGATCCCAAAAGTTGTTGGCGAAGATGTTGTTGATGTTTCTGCTGTTATTGTCGTTGGTGGATTTGTCGTTGTTGGTGGTGTTGCCTGTTGTGTTGTTGTTGGTGGTTTTGTCGTGGTTAGAGCTTCTGTAGGTGGCGGCGTTTCGATCACATATCTTGTTTCTGTAGAACCTTTTAAAAAATTGCATGAAATATATATTTTGACTTATTTATGTAAAGCTGGTAAGATAAATATAAAATCTGGTGAAGTCTTTTCGTTATTTATTAGTGTTGCACTACCTCCTTCTTTAGTCAACGCTTCAGACAGCGTTGCAGAATCCATAATCACATCACATCTATCCCGATGATTGACACTGTAACGTGTTACACATGTATTTTTTATTTATTTAGTTTTCTTTTACGTTTTTGATGGACTGCTCGGTGAACCACCAATAATTTAACGCATCGGTCACACGCATCCCCCAAAGGAAAGATATAATCGTTATCATACATCTCCCTCATACGTACAAATAAAATGAAATGCAATTGTTGTCGCCGTAGCTGAGCCGTAATAAGATATATCTGTTTCCTCCAAAGAAAACAGACACATGTATGTCTTGTTTCTCGTCTTTTGTCTCAGCATTATTTAATGTGTAAGAAAGAGCTGCAGCATTTTTTTTAATAGGCAATTCATCCTAAAAATAGTGTTTGTGAGCCATAGCATTATTAGAATAAGGAACTTACGTTTTATGTTTTTTTGTGCCGTCACGGTACCGTAATTGTGGGTCGTCACGGTAAGAATAAAATTGGTAAGAAAACTGATACTTCACATTTTATATTGTTTATAGGTATAATAAAATTTTTACAACTGTCAACGAAAAAGTCCCGCTAATTACAAATTGGACACTTGCTTACAAAGCAAACTATTTTTGACAATTTTTTTAAAAACTAACAATTCTTGACAATTTTTGGATTCGTGTATAGATATTTGAAATTAACTGAGAAAATTTTTTATCTTGCCTTTCGAATAATTAAGAAAAAGTGTTATGTAATTTGCTTTATAATTTTTTTCAAAAACTTACATCGATCTTGTTGACGCAACTTTTCTTATATATACCTTTACATTTCTACCTATCCTATCTACCCACATAAATCTTTCCGAATATTGTGACGACAATACCCGGACTAGTAGAAAAAATGACAACAATAATTTAAATCAGTCTATTTTGTTACGTGCTGGGCAATGGTCCACAGTGATCTCTCGGTGCATTTAACAAAAACTGTTAATGAAGTCTATTGTAAATTGGTGTGCTGTGACCTTTCTCCCTCAGTTCTTAGTTATGTCGACCATCATAAAAAAACTTGCACAGGAATTCAAGTGCTTGTGCAGTGATAACCGCCAGTGGGGTCCCTAAGGACCGTGAGATTGACCAAGACGAAGAATTTATAATCCCAGCCGAACAAAATTGGGTGAGTCGGATCCTGTCCAATTTCATATTACTTTCCCGTAAATTTGTTTCAGCATAAAACAAATTTGAATACATTCTACTCCTTGAATCGCAGAAAACTATAATAAATTATTAATTTGCAATTACAGATTTAAAAAAAACCAACCTTTATTATAACCACGTTTATTTATAACCATATATAACCATAACCACATAACCATAACCATAACCATAACCATAACCAACGTTTATTTATAAATAAATAAATAAATAAATAAGAGAGTAAAAAAAACGCTTTGGAGTACAGTTGTGAATGATGAACATTCGGAGCAAGTGGATGAGTTTGTATATTTGAGAAGTATGTTTACGAGGGTAAAAGTATAGAACAGTGACAAAAAACATGATAAAATCATGAGTTAGGTTCTTTTCTGGAAACGTGCGCATCTGAATGCAATTGAATAATGCAATAAGTAAATTATTATAACTTAACTTGTACTTACAGTTACAATCAGGACCCAACTGTATATTACACGGCCAAGACTCACAGAACGTGTTACAAATCCACCAGCAGGCCTCATACTCTGAAACAGTACAAAAAGTCAAAACTATTTATTTTATCTAAGCAAATATTCACGTTTGGTTTAATATACTTTCAGGCGTGCCTCAGGGAACTGTGTTGGGACCACTTCTATTAATGACAAATTGTCAATTAACTAATCATCACGCCGTTTTCTCTGAGGAGTAGGTAGAGAGAATACTAATACCATCACATAACTCCGTCTTGACACACTCTTATGCTTCGTTCACATTCACGTATCGTCTCATAGATACTCTTCTGTCGTTCTGACTCTTGACATGGTTTAAATTGAGTACACCATTAGGTATATTAATATTCCATGAAAAAAACTGTGGTAAATACAAGTGGTACTTAGTGACTCTCCACATTACCCGAATTGTGTATAAAATTGTTAAAAAAAATGACAAACAGAAGTGAAAAAGATCTTTCCCCGAGTAACCCCTAAAAAAATTTAAATGGATCGTATAGTTTATCGTATAGTTAGATCTAAGCTAACTGAATAAACATAACGCCGCCATTTTTCACAGGGGGAGAAGCAGAGAGAACCATCAAGCAAATCCATCTCCGCACACACTTCTTGCTTCGTTCACATTCATGCGTCGTCTCATACATACTTTTCTATTGACTCATGACTCTTGTGATCTGGGTGGTTAAAAAACAAATCGTATTTAAATTTAGACAAATGTAAAACTTTGACCTCTTTAGAAAATAACATCCCTTTTTTTACTATTCAATAAATTAAATAAATTTGAAAAGTGTAACAGAGATGGAAGTTCTTAATTAATAAGAGAAATTAATTTCAAGGTCTACATTGAATAAATCAAGATTAAAGGTGTGGAAACATTAGAGTTTATATTGTAACAGGAAGAACATCGCGAATCAACTAGTACATACCAGAAATCACCAGAATCTAGCGGAATATTCTAGAACACACGACCTTCTAAAATTATACGGGATAGAATCATCGAGATGCGTCGATGTTGTTTTGAAAAGTACTGGAAAAGTTTTGAGACTTCCACCCACAGATAATTTCGTTGGACCATTGAAGGTACCACCAGCTATATAAAAGCGGCGACGTTCCAACGGGGGAGTTCAGTTCGTCGCAGCTATCGTGTTCAGTTACAACGCAGCTATCGAATTAACATCGCGGTGCCTACCGAGTGTAGAAAAAATAGTGTATTTTTTTTTAATTTTATTTATTTCTATACATTACAGTATTTACCTATAGATCCACTTCGAAAACATTTTTACATGTTATATTTTATAATTTTATTATGTTGGGTGTAAGGTAGGTTTGTGAAGGTGAAACTGTGGATAGGTATTGTTGTATGTTTCGTGAACACCTCACTAGGAGAACCTGTGCTGAGTGTTTACGTGTTTATTTATGTTTATGTGTGACAAGTATTTATGTGTTGTAATATAAAGTTTTATATGTATTTTTTTTTCAAATTTTAACAGTTATTGTACATTGGTTATATAGAAGAGAAAAAAAAGTATTTAAATATATTAGAGGAATATAAAAAAAAAATATATATTTATATATATAAACATACACATACATACACGTCCATATAAATACATGTACCTGCACACATGCATATAAATATATATATACATAAGTATACATCCGCATACACATTCACATACACATATATATATGTACACACATATATAAATTGTAAGTGTATGTATAGTTATTGGATACTTGAAAAACTACTTAATTTTTAGGTTTATTTAATTTTATACTTTTTATAGTTTTGTTATGTTTGGTTGGGAATAATAATGTTTTGTATAAAGTTAATATCTTGATTTTTAATCCAGTCAGTGATATGTTTTTTATGAATGTTTGTAGATGTATTTGCAGATAGTATTTGTTTCAAAGTAATGGGCATGCAATTAAAAAGTTTGGTTGCATAATACTGAAAGTGTCTTTGTCCATGTGTGGTGTGGGTTATCGGTATGTTCAGTGTTTTATTTGTTGAGGACCTGGTTTTTGTTATGGTTTTTGGTTGAATTGGAATGTGTTGTTTGTTTTGGACAAGGTATATTATAGCAGATTTGGCATAAAGTTGTCTTATTGACATGACTTCTAATGCTTTGTAGATTTCGCTAGAATCTGTGTGAAATGGTACTTGCAGGATGAGTTTAATTATTGCTTTTTGTATTTTTTGAATTGGGTCAATTGCTATGTTTGTAGCACTTCCCCAAGCTAGTATTCCATATGTGGCAATGGATTGACAAAGTGCAAAATAGATCGATCTTAGTATTATTAGTGGGAAGATGTTTTTAACGTACTTTATTAGGTGCATTACTCGTTTCAGTTTATTTGTGAATAAATACATTATACAGTCAAACTGTTTTTAAAAAGGTTCCCATCCTAAGGTCCCGCCAGAGTAAGTGATGATTTAAATACATCTCGTGGTCCAAGGGTTATGGCTTTTCTAAAAATAGAACACTTTTCCTTGCTTGGCGGGGATCAAACAGGGATGGTGGTGATCAAGCAGAAATATTTATTTTTCATATTGGACTTACGTGGCTGTTCCTCAGTTGTTGTCGATGGTGGTAGCGTCGTTGTTGGGAGTGTCGTTGTTGGGGGTGTCGTTGTTGGGGGTGTCGTTGAAATTATCGTTTTTGGTGGTGTTGTCGGCAGTTGTGCCTGGTTAGAACCTTTAAACAATAATAATTATAAATGTAGAATTAATATTGATAACCTTGAAACATAAAAATGATTGTTTCTGTGTTTTGGATGCGTTCCATTTATCCGATTGCGATGAAGCTTTGGGGATTTGATGTGCGTATGCCAGCAATGGTTTCTATATATAATAGTGAGCTCTGGGGTTGTGAAATTATTTTTTACACTATTCATCCGATTGCGATGAAACTTTGGTTGTTGTGCGCACGCCCGCGAAGGTTCCCATATATGATGTTATATATGGGAACCATGGACGGAGGCCGAACAATCAGCACAAGATAGGGACGTATGGAGGAGCCTTGTTGCACCAACCAGTTCATTAGGATTTGGTTGTCTCTATTGGCTTTCTTCCTTACAATTTTAAATATTATAAATATGTTTTTTTTTATTTCAAATGGTAATGGATGTATATTGAGGTATAACCTGCAGACAAGCAGCCACGTGGCAGCTTCGCGGGACTACCTATTTGATTGCCAATTCTATTTGTATTATGTTAAGTATGTTTTTGTTAGAAATAATAAAAAAAAGAAAGTTACCAGCATAAACTGCAATGATTAGGAACACCAGAGTATTATAAGAAATACGCCTCATTTTGATAGAGTATATTCAATTTGACTGAGACTAAAAAAAATTGTTGTATCTACTTATAGCATTGTTTGACGACATATTAAGAGGGTCACTTCAAATTTTCGATTAGCACGAAAAATTATATTGCTTATTTCTTCTATTGACAAATGCGTGGATTTGAAGCACAGAATGGTAGAAAGAAATGGCATTAGCTGTCATCTCCCCATGTCTTTTCGTTTCCCCCTTTAGACTCACAAAATACCCTAATGTTTGGGAATGAACCTGACCACGAGTAATTTATTTATACTCTTATGAGGTATTCACAATAAAAATTTTCAATATGGGACGCAGATTTGGGTTCCCGCACTCCGAAAATCATTTATTGATAACTAGACATCGGATTATATGCACTAACAAAGTGCCAAAATATGCATGCAAACATGCACTAAAAAGGGCCGAAATATGCACTAAAAAGCCGCGATATGCCCAAAATATGCACAATGCAAAATCAAAAAACCATTTAAATATTTTTTATTAAAGACGGTACAAAAACAGCGAAATATTTTTAAAATTATGCATAGTTTTGGTGACAATATACAATTAAGTATTTTTCCAAATTTTCGAGTGCAAATTTGTGACGTTTGTCACCTAGTACATCAATTTGTGCGCCGAAATTGATTTTTTGTTTCCAATTTTTGTATGGCTTCTGGACACTTGTGGAAACGTGTTGAGATGAGGGTAATATTTTGTTTAAAATAGATGCGTCTTCTGCTTTCTTGACTGAATTGCAATGGCCCCAGAATTGTCAAATCGACCAACTACTTGTTTTATAGCCTCAAAATTTTCAGCATGGAATAACATCGCCTTTAGCCAAGTACTCATCAAGTTATTATAGGTTCTGGCGGCACTGCTAGATTTGGCAATTGGTCTTTTTTGTAAGACTGCACTCGCGACGGTGCTTTTAAAAACACTTTTTTGTATAGGAAATCAGTTTCTCAACATTCCCATACTCTTGCCTTATCTCTTCTGCAAGGCCATGAAACTGGTGAGCTAAGCAGGTAATGTGCCGTAAATCTAGAAAAAAAGTTTGCAGGGCTTGACCAGCTTTCACCATGTATGGCGCAGCATCAGAAACAAATATGTACCTCCCGCCGCTATTAAACGAAATATGCACGATTGGGGAAAAAGGCTAAAATATGCAATAACGCCGTAATTAGAGAGATATATGCATTTGCATATGCAAATATGCAAATGCATAAAATCCGATGTCTATTGATAACATATATTTATTGGGTAACCACCACCTCTGCCATAGGTCACCGAAAGTAGTTCGTTACGCTGGTGACTTAGCTAGGGTTCATGGGGTGAGGATATTGTTGCAGATATTGGTTCCGAATATTGGTTGCAGATGCATCTGCCCACCGGTTCGGGAGAGACCTTTTGACCTCTCCAGTAAGACTCTTTGCCTTGCACCGCAGTGGGAGGGATAGATTCAAACGCCCGTCACTACTGGAAACACTAAGTGCCTTTGTACATCGAGTTACTTACAAATTACTCGAGCCTCATGCGCGTAGCATGTGCGCCGCTTGTGAGTACCCACCGTATAATTTTGCTAGTGTTCATACACGGCGCTACGCGGCAGCTGTCGGTTTGAAGTCAGTTTCACAGAAATGGCGTCCGAGCACGTAGTAGATTTGTTCTTCAAGTGGAAAAAAAATGCGTGTTTATACGTATTTAAATACATTTTTATACAGTTCAATTTTTTTTCGGTGTATGGGTGAACCCAAAATCTCTAATCGCTTCGCTTTTAATCTTATAATACAAATATTTAAGAACATTATCTTCACCCCTAAACTTATTTGACATCTCGGTAAATCCACGGCTGCAGGTGAAAAATGATCGAGTTCAGTATATTTTGGGTAGCGCCGTGTACGAAAACCAGAATTAAAGAGTAGGTGCAGTATATGTGTCGTCACGTAGTTTGTATCCCCATGAATGCCTTAACCCTAAATTCCTACCAACCCCTGATTCTTTTTCCTTCCAAGAACTTCCTCACCTTCCTTTCCTAAAAAGACCCTGCACATTATTTCCCCAAATCCAAGGGTCTCTAGTGTGGAGCTAATATAAAAAAGACTGTACTCTTAAAATCGAACAGTATGATTCACGATTATCGCGAGTTTTGTATCACGACATTGAAATGTTTTTTCTTAATTTATTTTATTTTATTACAACATAACGAACTTAACATTAATTTTTAATTAGCAAAATTTTAATACAATGTCGATAAAAAAGGTGTGGAGGGATGGGTGGAGGGGGGAGGTGGTGGGGAAGTGGGAGGAGGAGGGGGCTAATTGATAAGTGCAAGCGCTACAGTAATTTACCCCTAATACCATAAAAGCTAGTACTTATATAAGTCGCGAAAACGTGGATTTTTTCTAGGGTTAAATAAGAGAAAATCAGAAACATGCTTCTTTGGACGCCAGGTCCGCTGTTTACAGATCGGCCACTATATATGTTATTATTCATATGTGTGCAAATTTGTAGGTAGGTACGTTGCGTGTGTATACAAAATAAACTAATAGTTCTGTGTGCAATATTTCCCAAGTCCAAAAAAGCTCTAGTTTTCTCTTATTCAATAAATCAAAAGGTTGATTCTGTAGCTTTCGTGTTAAATCAGTGTTACGAGACAATTAAGAAAAACCTGCAAAATTAGTCGGATATCGGAAGGCGTTCATCGTGCGTCAGACGGGTGCCACACACAGCTATAAAAGATAAAAGATCATCGCAATTACGCTCTCCATACAATCCCATCAGACATGCCATACCTAAGCGGTTTGTGAGCAGGTCAACCACAGCCAATACAGATCTTACGTCGTAACCGCTCCTGACGCGATATTTATTTATGTCTATTCTTGAATACACAATTTTACAATTGATTACAGAGGTTTACATAGGAGTACAAAAAAAACGTTAATTTTCAGTAGCAGTAAGCAAAAAGATTTTTTTTTTTTTTAAGTATTATGTTGGGTGTAAGGTAGGTTTGAGAAGGTAAAACTGTGTGTGGGTAATATTGTATGTTTCGTGAACACCTCACTAGGAGAACCTGTGCTGAGGTGTTGACGTGCTTATGATTAAGTGTGACAAGTATTTATATGTTGTTGTAGAAAATTAGTTATTTAATTATTATTTTTTTTTTATACATTTTATTATCGTATACACTGATTATTTAGAATGAAAAAATATGTATTTGTAGGTAGGTACGTTACGATATGTAACGATATGTACGTACGATATGTGAAAAGTTATGCGACGCCCTCTCTGACGTAAATAGGGGAGGGGGGTCATTTTAATAACATTTTCAACGGGCGGATGACAGCTGTCAAATTAACAGATTCAGTACAAAAAAATGACATTTCGTGGCAGCTCTCTAATTCATCTGACCCTATCTCCTACCATAGGAAGAAAGATTTGATAGCGTCGCGTGACGGTACAACACATAAGCGCTCGCGGTTCAACGGATATCTATCTGCTGGCGCTTTTATAGCTGTGTGTGTCACCTACGTAATCAGCTGTCAAATTTGTGTAATTTTCTAGAGCTTTTTTTAATGGCTTGTCTCTGCGTGTGTTGTTGTCAGTTGGTGTGGTTTAATTACCCACTTAAATACACAAATAACTAATTATTAGTTATTATAACTATTTAAATGTTTGGACGTACTTTGTGTGACAGAGAGTATGAAAAAAGGGAGTGGCACAATGCAACATAATGACAGATTCGTCATCTGGTCAAGACCAGATACGGAGAGGGCTTGTCAGGGTGTTGCAGCGCTACTGTCTCCCAGAATGGTAGAAAGTATGTTGGAATATGAATGTGTAAGTCCGAGAATAATGTGGATCAGATTCAAGATTGGTTTGACAAGGGTGTTTCTGGTTATTTGCTACGCCCCTGTTAATTCTGAAAGCGATGAAGTGAAAGATAATTTTTGGACTGGTGTGAACGATGTATTGAGGCAAAAAGATGAGAATGAAAGGATAATAATGGCAGGCGATTTGAACGGGTGGGTCGGAATTAGACGTGATGGATTTGATTCGGCCTTAGGTAAGTTTGGGGATAAAAGAACGAATGACAATGGGAACAGAATACTTGAAGTATGTTTGGAGTGGAACCTTTTTGTGTCGAATACTTTCTTCGATCATAAAGGTATCCACCAGTATACGTGGGAAAGAGGTGTTGATAAATCGATAATCGATTTTGTAGTAATTGACTCTAGGTTGAGAGCCGTTACCGAGGACACAAGAGTGTTCAGAGGGGCTGAGGTTGAAACTGACCACTTTCTGGTAGTGTCGAGAGTAAGTCTCTTTTGCGGCTGGCGCTCTAAGGTGAAAACGGTAACAACTCCAACAAGAGTCAAAATAGAAAAACTACAAAATGGTAACATCAGAAGCGAGTATGAGAAGTGTGCAGAGATGAGATTGAATGAGAAGGAAATGGACGGTCTGAGCATAGAGGAAACATGGAACCACATAAAAGTGAGTCTGTACGAATCTGCTAAAGACGTGTGTGGGATAAGTAAGCAAGGCAGAAAGAAAGGCGACGCATGGTGGGATGATGAGATCAAAGCACTGGTCTCTGAGAAGAAGAAAGCATGGTTATGTCTGATAGCGACTGGCAGTGCTCCAAGCGAAGAGAGAGATCGAGCGAAAGAAGTGTATAAGGTATGCAAGAAAAGAGTAAGTGTTGGAGTGAAAGAACAGAAGAAACGTCTGGAAGAGGAAGAGGGAATCAAAATGACACACCACTTCCAAGAAAACATTAAGTTGTTTTGGAAGGAGGTCAAAAGGTCCCGGAGTGGTTCAGAGAATGGAAGCATGAAAGTGATAAAATCGAATGGCGGACAAATGTTGACGAATGAGGAAGAAATAAAAGAGAGATGGATGAAATATTTTGAGGAAGTCTTTGAAAGCAATCCGGGTGATAGTGAGTCCAGCGTCGAATCGGGTATAAACGATGACGAAGTGAATGTTACCAAAATCAGCATGGATGAAATAAAAAGATCAATCAAATGTATGAAGAATGGTAAGGCTGTGGGTTTCGACAATATTGCTGCCGAATACTTTAAAGGGGATAGTCCTATTATTCTTACGTGGTTGTGCAGACTTTTTAACCAGTGTTTAGAGGAGGGTTACACGCCATTAGATTGGAGAAGGGCTGTAATCATGCCATTATACAAAGGTAAAGGGTCACGTATGGAATGTGGGAATCACAGGGCTATTAGCCTGCTTAGTTCAGTCGGCAAGCTGTATGGTAGAATATTGATAGAAAGGGTAAGAATGGAAACAAAGGAAAAAGTTTGGGATGTGCAAGGTGCTTTTATGAGTGGAAGGGGGTGCATGGACCAGATTTTCTCGTTGCGTATGCTCACTGAGAAGTTTCTTGCAAAAAACCAGAAACTCTTCTGTGCATTTGTAGATTTACAGAAAACATACGACCGAGTTGACAGGAAAAAGTTGTGGAAGGTGTAGTCCAAGTACGGAGTGAATACGAATCTCATACACGCAATTGCATCTCTGTATGAGGGAAGCGTTGCATGTATTAGGGTGAACGGCGATTTTACGGGGTGGTTTGACATCACAAAAGGTGTTAAGCAAGGCTGCGTAATGTCACCGTGGTTATTCAATCTATACATGGATAATTGTATGCAAGAATTGAAAGAGATGGGATTGGGCGCGAAATTGAGTGATCTGGAAGTATGTTGCCTGTTGTATGCTGATGATGCGGTGCTGATTTCTAACAGTATGGAAGATCTACAGTCGCTTGTGTCTAGGATGAACGAAGTATGTATGAAAAATGAGTGAATGATGAATGTAAGTAAGTCTAAAGTGATGGTATTTGAAAGAGAGAGTACGAAAACAATTTGCAACATAGTTGTGAATGACGAATACTTGGAGCAGGTGGATGAGTTTGTATATTTGGGAAGTATGTTTTCGAGAGATGGAAAGACTGATAGAGATATCGAAAGACGGGTAAATACTGGTAACTCCATTAATGGAGGACTGAACGCCGTTGGCGCCAACAAAAATCTGTCAAAAGAAGCGAAGCTAGCCGTCCATAATGGAGTGCTGGTACCTATCTTGATGTATGGCAGTGAGGCATGGAACTGGCAGATAAAGGATGAAAGTAGACTGAATGCTGTAGAAATGAGATCCCTGAGACGTATGTGTGGTAAAACCATGTATGATCGTGTGAGAAATGTGGAGATCCGCAAAGAATGCAAGGCTGATGTAAGCGTTATGAGTAAGATTAAGAAAGGGACGCTCAGATGGTTTGGGCATGTAGAGCGAATGAATGAGGAAAGGAGTGTAAGGAGAATATATGACGCAAATGTGAATGGTAGACGAAGTCGGGGACGCCCGAGGAAGACATGGCACGACCAAGTGAATCAGATACTTGAGTCGGGCGATGTCAAGAGTCAGAATAATAGAAGAGCATGTATGAGACGATGTATGAATGTGAACGAAGCAAGGAGTGTGTGATCGAGTTGTTTGGCGGTCTGTCCTCTCTGCCTACCCCTGCGGGGAAACGGCGTGATGGTTAGTTAGTTAGTTAGTTATAACTATTTACATATAAACATAACAGGCGTTCATAAATAAAAACCTGGTTGAAGTTTTATTTTGATGGACTATGGCGTCCCAAATATGGGTATTCTGTGAGGCGGAAGGAAGTGATGAAGAAAAGGAGGTAGAGAAAAATAATTTTACTGTTTGGGAGGCGGTTATCCATTTAGTGGATAACCAACACCTCTGCCATAGGTCGCCTCAAGTGGTTCGCTATGTTTGGTGACTTGGCAGGGGCGCCCGCGTTCGTAGGGGTGAGATTTGAGGCCCACCAGCTGCGTGGCAGGCCGGATCGAGAGTGACTGGTTGAGGGAGATCTCTCCAACAGGACTCTCGGACTATCGCCATGCACCACTGTAGGATTCATACGTCTGTCAATCGTGGACAAACTGACCCTCAGATTCCTAACCACCCCTCATACATGTTTTCCTTCTCAGATCTTCCACTTCTTTATTTCTTAAAAAGACAGCATCCCCAAAAACCGTCTCAAGCCACTTTTATATTCTGCACAGTGATCTTTTTCCAGACCGATACTGAAAGTACCTTTAAAAAAAAATCATATGAATACCTCTCAGCTGCTCCCACCTGGAGCCAGTGAGACTATGGCCTTCCCAATTGGGGTATGTTGTGAGCCTGAAGGTAGTGGGGAGGGGAAGGAGATGGGGAAGAGGAAGCTGGGGAAGTACCAAAGATCTGGCCACCAAACACGGCTAAACCCATTTCAAGCATCGTTTCAATTCTGAATGGTCGTCTTACACCAGGGCGATACTGAGAGTACCTTCTATTCTGGAACGTGCCGCAAATATATTATATTATTTTAAATGAATTAATAGTGAAATAACACAGATTAATCAAAACACATATATTGCCCACGGCGGGATTCGATCCCGCGACCTTCGGATTGCTAGTCAAGAGCCATACCCCTAGACCACGCCGGTCGTCAAATACTACCACTCATACGAAAATAAATAAAAAGTTTTTTTAGTCTTTATTTTAACTATACGAGTAAAAACTCAAATTGTAATATTTAATTAAATGAAGACAATATTAGCGAAACTCAATCGAAAATCTGGAAACAGAAAAATCAAAAAAAAATATTGGCACCTCTGGGACTCAAACCCAGAACCTTTCGCTTTTCGGGAAAAATGCGCTAACCACTGCGCCAAGGTGTCGATATCCGATTCGGTCATTTTTAACTGTATCGTACTTCGACTAAGAACCACCCACATTATCTCCATTTTCTTAACCAGTTATTGGCTGTTATCTTTATGTATGATTGCAAGATTCAAACCCGAACTAAATGCTATCTAAATAGTGTCTGGATAAATCTTCAACAATTTCATTAAATATGCGACATCTATTGACTCTTTCTGCGCAGTTTATTATTTTTTTCTGCGCATTTGCCCGGAAAGCGAAAGGTCCTGGGCTCGAGTCCCAGAGATGCAAATATCTTTTTCTGATTTTTCTGTTTCCAGATTTTCGATTGAGTTTCGCTCATAATGTCTTTATATTATTTAATTAAATTTTTAATTCAGTGTGGATACAAGTTACTCAAAAAGTTCTTTAAAATATTTTTTGGTTCGGTTTCTCGCCGGTAGGGGAGGACAATACATTGTCTTACCTTTCTTTGTTGTCGTTGTTGTCGTTGTTGTCGTTGTTGGCGGTGGTGGAGAAGGTGATGGTGTGACCGTTATCGATGTTGGCACCGGACCTGTTAAAAACAACAAAATCTCACAAATTTTTGATATGTCATCAATGCTCCGTAGCTTTGCTCAGGCACTGCTAGACTCAGACAAAAACCCCTGCCATTTTCTACACTCTACCCCTCTTGCACGACTAACCTAGAAAACAATAAAGCCCGTGGAGATAGTCGAAAAATCAGGTTAACTATTAATATCATTAATTACATGGTGTACTAGCTGTGGTACCCGGCTTCGCTCAGGGAGTTGATATGATATTGAACTGACGTTCGAACCCCCCGATCTTGCATCCCCCCCGATGGATAGCCCTACTTGTACCAAAGAGGCTTCGAGTGGTCCACAATGTTCCAAAACATTCCACATCATTCGAGAGTGTTCTGGAATGCTTCACAATGATCTGGGATGTTTCGGGATGATCTTGAACGTTCCAGACTATTCCCGGACACTCCACAACAGAACAGAATATTCCAGGATATTCTGGAATGTTGTGGAATGCTCTCGAATACTCTCGAATGTTCTGGACTGTTCTAGAAATTTCTGTAGGGTGAAATTTCCAGCCCTTAAATCTTCAAAAGCACGCCCTTCAGGTAAAAACGGAAACCTTCTTCATCGATGGGGGATAGAGAGCTACTACACTACACAACCCCCTTGATCGTTCCGGGACTTGTTTCTGAGTTTGAGCGGACGCACACTTTCAAACACTTTCTTTTATAATATATATTGATTACTAGAACAGGGTCATCGTTGTCGTAGGAGTTGTTGAAAGTGTCGGCGACGTACTTTGTGGAGGTGTCACTGGTGGTTTTGTCGGGGGTGGTGGTGGCAGTGTCGGAGATGGTGTTGTCATCGGGCCTGTTAAAAATGACAAATTCTTTTAATTGGTTCGTTATTCAATGGTTCTAATATTTCATCCGATTTAATTAATTGTCAGTTTATCGGTATTCTACTAAGTTTTCTCCTGTTGATTAAATACAACGACCTCCGTTGTATTTATCTGTTGATGGGAACACGCCCACAACACTTATTGTGTTTCAATTTGTTATTTGTGATTAGACAAGCTCGAGTATTTCGAATGGCTGTGAGCGCAGCGGCGGCGTTTATATAGGAGCGCCTAATGAATCGAAAATTCGAACGTCGTCCGAGCGGCCAACGGTGCGTAGTACGTCGCCCAGTCTATACCGACCAGAGAGTATACTAAATGGTACCTGTTCAGAATGACATAATTCATAGTTAGTTGTAACTTACAATAACAAGGTTCGCCGACCGCTGGTAGATAGAAAATGCACGGTCCCTGAGAGTAATCACATAAGGTCGCGCATGCTTGTTCACAAGAAATGTCAAAATCTGGAAAGTAAAAAAATGTTTATTTTTCTTTAAATGTGTCGCGATAGTGAGCTTGAAGCGGGCTCCATTGTTTTCCATCTTTCGTAAACAGAGTATCAATTTCTTAGCCTCTCTTATCCGGGGCTAAAAAGTCGAAAGTCTAAAACAAACTGGAAAAATTAGTTTTATTTATTATTTTTGTTATACAGACCTCTCTAGTTATTATACCTGTTCTGAGGTCTCCGTATTAAATCACAATTATTATTTTGCATTTTTCCATGGTGATTTGAACCTCTGATGTAAAAATAAAAGACATCCAGTGAAGTAACCTTTACAAACATGCTGAATATTCCAAAAAGCAAATTGGGAAAAGATATCTTTTTTGGGAAAAATTCGGCATAAACTTTCCAGAAAAACTGCAATCACTTTTCACAACTCATTTATTGCTCCACACTTTAACTACTGCTAAACTTTTATTTTCCTGTGTAACGAACGAGAACAAAACAAGTTTCAAATTCTCCAAAATAGGGCAATGGGAATTAGAGGTGGGTAAGTTCTGCATTTTGCCGGAGGCCCCCGAGGAGTGCTTCGTTTTAAAAGAACTCGAGTTCTAGGAGTGGGTCCCGGGTTCGATGTTCGCATGCGGGTGTCAAGCGCTGGGAAGAGGCATTCGTTCGAGTTCTCTGGTAGTGGTTGGTTTGAAAAAGGAGTGGGAGTGGGATCCGCTTCCCACAAACGACTCGAGTTCAAGAACCCATTCCGGCTGAACCTACTCATCGCTAATGGGAATAATACTTCAGTGAAATAGATTTTTCAAAAGTAAATAAAATGTTAAAGGGACTAAATTGGCTAACCGTGAAACAGATATTGACCTTAAACACAATGATATTTATCCAAAAATAGTAAACAACCTTAAGAGCGGTGCGAGAGGGGGAGGCATGAAGAATCTTCCACAATAATGAGCTCTTTGATATCTACCAAGCTCCCAAACTTTCAACCCATTTAAGGCTCCAAAGACCCAGATCGGCCGGTGTTCACGCCTTTATTGTCACATGTTGCTTTTTGGTAACTATCTATTGTATGCCCTCCGCCTAAACTGAGCTCAGTTGATTTCACATCGCCGCAAAGGACACAAGTCCTCAAACCGCACCCCTACAGTTGTTCTCACCTCGCCGCAAAGTCAAGTCCTAAAATCGCACCGCTATCAATCAGTTCTACAAAATCGCCGCGTGAGAAAGAGTTCCCACAATCCGCAACCATTTGCAAGGTTAAAATCTTACCGTCGCGTTGCCCGCCATTATCTCGCTTGTCATTATTATATCACCAAATCCTAAATCTTTCCACTACTAACACTTACCTTCCTGGAGTAATACAACTAATTGGAATGCAGGAAGCAGTTTTTTGGGTAAGTGAAATTATAATAAATAGATTTATTAAACCCGTATACAGTCCATTCACGCCTTAACAAGCAATGTGCACCGAATGCCAAGCACTCGAGTACCGAAGAAGCTTCTGACCGGACACCCGGCAGGTAAACGAAAGGTGGGCAGACCTAGGCTGAGACGGGAGGATGATATCAAGAAGAATGCAAGAGGACTACTCCATGTTGCAGATTGGAAGACGACGGCAGAGGACAGAGGGCGGTGAAGGCTTCTTGAAGGAAGCCAAGGCTCGAAATGGGCTGTAGCGCCATTGAAGAAAAATAAGAAGTATACAACCTGTTACCAAAATACTAAAACAAGGACGTAAACATTTATCATTGCCTTCTGTGGAGTGATAACTCAAAAGCACTAAAAACACAAAAGTAGTAAACACTCAAAAGGTTCGACACTTAGCTGAAACCTACCGTCAGTTATTTTAATTTATTACCACATGATCCACCAGATTTCTCTCTATCTTAGTCGGTAACCAATATCATTACTGTTATTAATTGTTACTAATACGCCGACAGTCGTTATTTTGTATTAGTGCTTGTTCTTTAAAAAACCCTTTTGTTTATAAATACAATTTATTGGATTCCTTGAATCCTCCTCCTTTCTAATTCCTAAGCGGAAAAGCAGTTTCATCAGAAGATCAGGGGGACTGAGATTTTAACTAGGTGGAATAAAATGTGTAAAATATCATCATGTCATCGTGATTGTAAGATAAACTCAGAAAATATGTCGAAGTGTGCTTTTTACTGATGTGACCTGAAAGTTGAACAAACTTGGTAGTACATGGGAATATCTATTTATATATATTTATTAACGCCCAAATGGGCTTTTACATGAATAGACGGAAATTTATATACACAATATTAATTAAATGAGTTACATAATCAAGAAAACAGAATAAATAAGAATGCAAACAACTCGTTAGGTATAGAATATTATAACATAAATTCAAAGAAATGAAATAGTACGAGTTGTACTTACAAACAAACAAATACAATTCAGCTTAAAATATTTATATATATTTTTAATAATAAGACCTGAAATAAAACCAAGTGTAATATATAAGAGCTAGTTAGTATTAGGGTATAAACAAATATTTATTACTACAAATAGAACAGAAAAAATATCATAAAATAAGTATATATTTTACTGGTAGAGTTTGGATGAGAAAAGATTATATGAAAAGAACAAAAAAATAATAAAAGTTAATTATTAGGAGATAAAATCGAGATTAGTTGACTTTTGAAACATTCAAAACTGTCAACACTAAATATATCTATAAATTCGCAGTATTTATTGGCAAGGTTATGGATTCTTGGAATTGGTGAGTTAAGAGAGTAATTAGTATTGAGTTTATTGTTGCATTTAAAAATATCATTGCTACGAGTTTGTCTGGCAGGTATATTAATTTATTTATTTATTTAAGGAACATTAACAGCAATACAATAAACATAAGAGGTTGATAAAATAAACAGACCAATTAGTAATGTTCACAGATAGGTATTTAGAAACAAGACTAACTGAATGTCAACTAGAATATTAAAGAAAAATGAAAGAAAAACAGAATTAAGCAGCAAGTAAAAAAAATGATAATAGTACAAATCTGAATTCAAAATGTTAATGCAAAATAGTTCCAACAAATTAGGGCTGTCAATTAAAGATTTTATAATTTTGTATAAAAATAATAAATCAATTAACACTTGTAGAAAGTAGTTTTTGAGCGTCGGGATTACCAATGTTGAAAGAATTGGTTCCAGAGGCTGAGGAGCTGGTGGAGGATGTTTGACCTGTCCGTCTTCTCATCAGACGAGTGTATATTAATATTTAACTATGAGGAATAGTCAGGCTCCTGGGGGTCGCGGTACTTTCAGGCCGCGCCCTGTATTCAATGATTATACTGGATGATGATTGAAAAACTGTACTCTTATTTGAGTGATTTAACATTTATTTAAGATTTTAATAATTTACACAATTAGTGTTCACGTATGAAACGGGTAGAGAGGTACAAAACGCGAACGGGCGGTTGGATCGAGAGCTAGGAACGGAATGATTTGCCCGGTCATTCTCGGAGCGGTGCCGAGATATTTTTTGGAGAGGTGGCAATGATACCACACGTAAAAATAAATGTAAGTGATGCCCATACACTCTTCTATCTGATAATTTAAGAATTCTTGTTTCAGCGGGTAAATAATTATAATTTATAAATTCGATTGGAATTTTCATTTTAAAATTGATGTACCGAAGGAATTTGTTTTGTACCTCAATATAATGCAGTACTGTTCTATTACCAGAGTTCATAAAAAAAAAACAATATCTATTCTTTGGAAGGTGGACTTACAAGGTGTCATCGTTGTCGTAGGAATTGTTGAAGGAGTTGGTGGCAGACTGGATGTTGGTGTACTTTGTGGAGGTGTCACTGGTGGTATTGTGGTGGTTGGTGATGGTGGAGTTGTCAGGGTTTGTGTTAGCACCGGACCTGTTAAAAATGACAAATTCCTTCAATTGGTCAGCTAAAAAAATAATTAAGTAAAGTATGTAACGAAAATAAATTTAGAAATCAAAATCGAAAACAATAATAAATTTAAAAAAGAAGTAAACATTGATGAAGAATATAAACATTCGAAGTATTCTTCTTCTTCGTGTGCCCAATCGGGTCCCCCCGACGTTGGCGATCACTCTGGAAAATGTCTCTCTACATCGTGCTGCCCGGAATAGCTCCTTCGCATAATGCCGGTCCACTCTCGTATATTTCGTAGCCAAGACATTTGTCTCCTACCAGGCCCTCGGCGACCTTCTATTTTTCCTTTCAATATTAATTGGAGCAAGTGATACTTTTCCCCTCGAAGTACGTGACCCAGATATGAAATTTTCCTGACTTTTATTGATGTGAGCAGTTCTCTCTCTGCTCTAGCCCGCCTGAGAATTTCAATGTTAGTGATCATGTCAGTCCATGGAACCTTGAGCATTCTCCGGTGAAGCCACATCACTTTCAAGGTCCATGTCTCACATCCATACAGCAAGACTGACCACACATAACACTTAAACATTCTCTGCCTTAATTTTTATATTTAGGTTGTCATTGCAGAAGAGCGATTTCATTTTATTGAATGCAGTTCTTGCTGCCTCAATTCTGCACTTAACCTCTACATATGGGTCAAGAGTCTCCGTGAGAATGCTGCCGAGGTATCTGAATCTTGCCACCTTTTCGACATTGCAACCATTTAATTGTTTCACTAATCCAGAGTGATCTAGTCGCCCAAATGTCATCCATTTTGTTTTATTGACATTGATTGTTAGGCCAAGTTGCTCACCAAAATTATTAACAAGATTTAATAGGTTTTGGAGGTCATCGATACGGTCAGCTAATAAAGCTGTATCATCCGCATATCTTATGTTATTAATGACAACTCCGTTGATCTTCAGACCCTTCTCGGTATTCCTTAGGGTATTACTCGGTATACAAAGTATATTTGATTATAATCCAATTGAGAAGCGCTGACAAACAGCTTTAATGTTTGTATGCTGATAATCTTTCAATATTTAATTTTTTATGAGAAAAACTCTATTTTTATAACTTTTGAAGGTTATTCCCATCAACGTAATATATCATTGAAGAAGAAGATAACACTTTTAATCTAAATGAAAATATGAAAGAAAACAAGACACAGAAAAACAGAAAAAAAAACAATGGTCGCAACTGGGACTCTAACCCAGACCTCTCGTCTAACCGGGACGTGCGCGTTTTCCAATTTCGCTATTGCCACCTTCTGTCAAACCGTCATATTTGTCAATCTCATATTTCAAATATTTAGAATCATTAATATTATATCATTGAAGAAGAAGATAACACCTATAATCTAAATGAAAATATGAAAGAAAACAAGACACAGAAAAACAGAAAAAAACAATGGTCGCAACTGGGACTCATTGTTTTTTTTCTGTTTTTCTGTGTCTTGTTTTCTTTCATATTTTCATTTCGATTATAAGTGTTATCTTCTTCTTCAATGATATATTACGTTGATGGGAATAATCTTCAAAAGTTATAAAAAGAGAGTTTTTCTCATAAAAAATTGAACATTAATATTATCTTCAACTAGTTCTTTTTCCATATTAGGTTAGACGAGAGGTCTGGGTTCGAGTCCCAGTTGCGACAATTTTTTTTTTCTGTTTTTCTGTGTCTTGTTTTCTTTCATATTTTCATTTAGATTAAAAGTGTTATCTTCTTCTTCAATTTCAATATTTAATTCATCTTCAATTTGGGAGGCGGGAATGGATACCGCCGGCCCGGGAACCTTTATTGGATAACCAACACCTCTGCCATAGGTCACCCCAAGTGGTTCGCTACTTTTGGTGATTTAGCAGGGGTGCCCGGGTTCATGGGGTGAGGTTTGTCTAGGTCTTGGAGGCGGATGACCAGGACACACTGAACCCCAGACTCCTTCTCACCTAACCCCTCCGCACAGCATCCCCAAAGATGACATAGGCCCTGAGAGAAATTATTTTCCTCATGGCCTCCTGTGTGGAGCTCATGTAAAAAAAATAAAAGAATTACCAAGCATATGTAGGCGATTTATTATTGAGTATAATTCAGCATTAGATCCTATATTATTACAATGATAAGGTCATTTATGACAAACTGATCTACTCGGTACATGAAAATATATCAACGAAAGAAGTTCAGGGGAGTTCAACAAATTATTAACAATTTTAAATAAATAAAATAAGTCAGAACAAATTCTTCTCACAATTTATTCAACAATTTCTGATTTTAAGGTTGAATCTTAACTATTGACAATTAACTATTTCATCCTTTTAATTAACCTTAAGATTATTAAAGAAATATAACAAAAACATAATCAATTCTTATAAAATACCGTCAATAGGCTAAAACTATAACATTAATACCCCGGTGGAGTTCCACGGGCTCCACTAGCGAGAATAATTACCAATCGGAGCCTTGCACATCGACCCCCACTCTCACCCGCATTTAGCGCGTCGCGTCACTGGGTGAAGTGAAGGTACTGGAACGCTGAATTCGTAATTCCAAAAACTAACGGTTTTATGAGCGCTGAAAGTCTCAGGGACCTACCAGGTAAATTTAGGGTTAAACATTTCCATTAAAATATAATAAACTAAAATACTTCAACTAAAATTATTAAATAGTTTACAACAGATGTCGGGGCGTGTAAATAGCCCCAGACACGAGGGAATATTATCCTATGTAAATTAAGGAAGGTTGAAATTCTTCCCTATGTGACACAAAAAAAAACAGTTTACACAGCGATTTCAAAATCCTAAGTGAAAACAAAACAATACTCCCTCAGAGAATGCAGCTTCAGGCACTATATCCAGCACAAAACGACACTAGTTCTCATTCAAACTAATGATTCTTTGCCAAGGCGGTAAGTGCACAATGTCGACATGTGTATCACAGGAAGAAAGTTCAAACAATGAATATAAATTTGCAAATTACTAAAACGTGCCAGAATCAAATCTTAGATTACGACAATAATTCGGTTATGTGAATCATCCCAATATGATTTGACTAGGAGTGACATCTCTTGGCCTTTCACTAACACTCACGTCGGAAGTAATTGCCTGCTTCACAGAGGTAGGAAAATGCATGAACACTGCATCTCAATGTCACATAGGTGAATTCAATATAATACAACCAAACATAGATGGCGCGTAGCTAACAGATTAAAAAAATCAACAAAGATTAAAGTAATTCGTCTTTGGACATTTTGAAACCTTAAAAAATGGTAAGGTTTATTTAGAACCATATCCAAATGAAGTGACAAACCGTAATGCGCTTCGTGTTTACGATCAACTGTCCGATTTCAACTTAAAATAGAGAGTGTAAGTGATGTTATAGAACCTTGTAAAATAAATGATTATCTATGTAAAATGCTCGATGGTAGAATTTTTGTCGTAAATAATATATCTACGAAAATACAACAGTTCTGAAAAATTATTTTGGGTATAGAAGCAAAAGAAATGCTTTCGCATTCAAGGGTCATTTTTGAAAAATATGTCAGTTAGAACCCTATCCTATCCTATACAAATGAGGTGATGATGTGTTAAACTAAATACTTTAGCCAAGCTTCAACCTCAAAATTAGAAATTGGTGAATAAATGATGAGAAATGGTATTTGAAAATTTTGACATCTAATATCTCACAACAAGATAAAGTTAAGATAGTACCCTGACCAACCAAAAACGGCGAAATGCTCCCGATGTTTTGAGCGAGGCCGCCAACACTATTACTATATTTCCTGGGTACAGAACCAACGTGACGACGAATTCTCAGACCTCTCACTAGGGGTTATAATAGTGCAAGAGTCTGCGGAAGGGACTGATGTGGAGGCGAACGAGCCAGCGATCTTGAACCGCGAAGCATTCCAATTGGTTCCTCATATGCCAATAGCAATCGTCAATAAGTGCGAGTCACAAATTTAGCGGAACCATTCTGTTCTAGACTGCCAAAGAAATAACAGCTTTGTTCGCTCCCACTTTCATATCGATACGATTTCTTTCTCTCTCTCTGATGGCGCTACAGCCCATATCGAGCCTTGGCCTCCCGCAACATTCGCCTCCAACTCCTCCTGTCCTCAGCGGCTGACTTCCAGTTTTTTATCTGGAGAAGCTTATTGTTATCTGGAGAAGCTGTGCTGCATCCCCTCTCACCTCGTCTCCCCACCTCAGTCTGGGTCTTCCCACTTTTCTCTTTTCACCTGAGTGTCCAGTCAAAATTCTTTTTGGAACGCGTGTATCTGGCTTTCTCTGTACATGTCCATTGGAGGTTATCCACCACTTACCCGCCTTGGTATAAGTAACTGATGGTTACTCCTTCAAGGCTCTCGCAAGGACTCTAATTTTTTTCGAAAGAATGAAGCTACATTTAGTTTTGAACGAATCTAGACCTCCAATGTCCCTGCATACAGTGTTAGTAAGCAGTATGCAAGTGCTTACATGATAAACTTGATACAATGGTGTTAGTAAAACATATATAAAGGCATGGAAAGATGATAAAAAACAAGATGAAGGACGCTCGCGGGGGATTGTATCTTGCGTATGCTGCAAGCACCTGCAAGAAAGGGAAGATACAAACATGTTTTAGATACAAATAAATGGCTCTGCAGTCTGAAAGGGTTCCCTCTCTCGTCGTCTGGCAGTACCAGCAAGAATGTTTGTGGCGGTCGGTCAAACCTTAACGAGACAGAGCTGCCGCGCCCCTTAGCCAGTTCCTCGGTTGTGCCTTGAAGAAAGTAACTGGGAAATAGGGGCAAAATGCCCAAAGACCCTAAGGACTGAAGCGTCGAGTTGCCGGAGGCAGGGCGGAAGGTCGCCGAGGTCGCCCGGCCAAACCTCATGCTCACAAATGTTGCTGGGGGAGGCGCAGATGATCTGAGAGAGCTCCGTTCCAGGAATGTTCGGCGCCTGACTATGCAGGGACGGGGTCTAGCTCACCCCCAAGTGGGGAAGTAGACAATACAGAACGATTACAGTTCAGTTCAGTTCAGCCATAATAACGACGCACAATTGCAAATTATAGAACTGAAAAAAGAAAAGAAAAAAAAGAGGAAAAGTAACCAAAAAAAATAATAATAATAACATAATTATGGTAAGTCTCACAGCTCTTTGCAGAGTTCTATGCAATGATAAAGACGATAAGTCGAAAAAAATAAACAATATATAAAATAATATAGATGGCAAAGTATAAAGTATTAAAATGAAGCTATGTGAAGTAAAATATGAAAACATAAATTCCGAGCGGTAAAAATGATAGAGTTATGGATGGAAGTCCATGGTTTCAGGAGCAATTACACCTGACATCTGAAACAACAATGATTTTACAGCTAATCAGCGACTCTAAGAACAGGCCATCTCTCAACCCAAACCTTTGCAAACTTCCTCAGACACTCAAAATTCACCTTATTCGAAACGAGATCAGTATTCCATGCTGGTCTCGTAGTTACTTTTAGACCATCAAGCATTTCCTCTCGGGCGTCCGTCAAAATCTCGCAGTGCCACAGAATGTGCTCGGCTGATTGGTTTGTATCACCACACGCGCAGTTAGGATGGGGGGATAGGGAGAGACTGTGCAGTCTCCCCCTAAATTCCCCATGCCCAGACAGAAGTTGTGTCACATGGTGATCCTTTGCAATATGAGCCCCTTCCATTCTGAGTTTAACTGACGGGAAGAAAGAGTAGGTCCATCTTCCCGTATTCGACCTATCCCATCGTTCTTGCCATTCTCTCAGCGTTCTTTCTCGCATCTCTCTGAGAAGACCTGGGAGAGACACCGCTCCCCCTGGTATTAGTTCAATACCATGGTGGACAGCGGGTCTTCCTCTGGTTAGGCTCTTCTTTGTAAGCACCTCCCTAATTTCAAGGTCTATTGGCAAAATGCCGGCCAAAACTGGCAAAGCGTCCGAAGCAACTGTTCTATAGGCACCCGAAAGCGCCAACAAGGGGACTCGCTGACCTCTCTTGAGTGCTGAGAGGATGAGTGTATTCCCCAGACGGTGCTCCCACACAGAGGCCGCGTACGTGACTTGCGCCACGTATACCCCCCAGTACAGTAAACGGAGCGCTGGGGAGCGCAAACCCCACTCAGCAGTTGAGATTCTTCTCAATTTCAAGAAGAGGTTCTGGGCCTTGCTTGACACGCCTTTGACATGGGTTAAGAACGAGGACGAGCGATCCAAAGTAACGCCTAGGTAGGTTGTATTCTCAACAAAATGGATGCTGGTATCTCCCATTTTGATGTTGGGATTTCTACCTCTATTGAGGGAACCCTTCATCAGGAGTCCCACGGTCTTGTGAGGAGCGAAAGTCAACCGATTTCTCTTTCCCCATTCTAAAATCACGTTTAAACCCTCCTCAGCTTTACTCTCCACTTCCCTTCTACTGTCCCCAGAGACCAAATACAACTTATCATCTGCGTAGTCAACCGAGATACATCCTTCAGGCAAGGGTAACCTAGAGGAGTCGTCGAAAAGAATGTTCCAGAAATCCGGTCCGAGAACCGAGCCCTGGGGGCATCCCATATCCACTTCCCTTTCGATAGTAACATCACCATATGAGAGCTCGATGGTTCTGTTGTCAAAGTAGTCACATGAAATGTTAAATAATTTCCGTGGACATTTACGACTTTTTAATTTCGTAAGAATCATCGGCCACCACGCATGATCGAAGGCACCAGTTATATCGAGGAAGATACCAATTACATACCTCTTTGTGCAGACCTTCACCCAGTCAAGCGCAGACTTAATGGCGTGCTCCGTGGACATACCGGGGACGAAGCCAAATTGTCGGTCGTAGGCTGGAGACAGGGTTTCCCGGAGGCGTTGTCGGATGAGTTTTTCTAATATTTTGCCCAAAACAGGCAACAGGGTTATGGGGCGATAGGCCTTCACGTCAGTCCTCGGTTTATCGTTACCCTTCGGTATTATCCTGAGCACGCCTCTCTTCCATACTGAGGGAAAAATTCCCCTCCTCATACATGTTTCCATCACCTGAAAGAGCTCTTCCTTGGCGTGAATCCATACATGCTTCACTATTATACCGTTCAGTTTGTCATGCCCTGGTGCCTTCTTAGGACCCAAACCCTTAATTATTATGTCAATCTCTGCTCTACTAACTGGAGTTATTCTGTCCTCCTGGGCGAGGCTCGGAGGAAGCCGTGACAGATTTCTAACCTGTTTAAACTTCTGTACATGTCCAGCCCATCTCAACCTGAGGAGTCTCATGTGGGCTGAGATGTTAGGGGCCTGATATATATCGTACAGTTCTTTGTTGTGCCGGATGCGCCACTGTTCCCCCTCTTTCACGGTTCCACATATTCTTCTCAGTTCTTTTCTTTCAAAAGTATCTAGCATTTCAGCCATCTTTACCGTCAGTGTCAGTTCCTCACATCCGCCAGTACAGTTCTACAATGGTCTTGTATATGGTTATTTTGGTTTTTCTGTAGACGCTACGTGACTTAAACACTGGGAGTAAAGAGAAGTATGTTTTGTTGGCTGCTGTGATTCTCCTTCTGATTTCCGCTGGACCCTCATTGTTCTCTGTCAGACTGGAGCCCAGGTAGGCAAATTGATCAACCACTTCGTATGAGTAATTGTCTATAAATTGTCCGGTACTTCTTCTTCTGTGTGAAGGGTTTCTGCTCTGTATCATCATTTCGTTTTGTCAACATTAACCAGCAGTCCTACTTCCTGTGCCGCTGTTTCTAAAGGGTCGAAGACCTCCTTCCCTTTCATTCAGGATTAATATAATTTAAAACTTACCAGCACAAACTAAAATGATTAGGAACACCAGATTTATATAAAGGAGTCGCCTCATTTTGATAGCGTGTATTCAATTTGTATGAAACCAAAAACATTTGCTGTAACTACTTATAGAATTGTTTGCCGATATATTAAGAGGGTCACCTAGAATTGTCGATTAGTGAGAAAAATAATTTTGATTTTTTCTTTGCTGACAATTGAGTGGATTTGAAGCAAGGCAGAAAGGTAGATTCTAGTAATTTTTTTATGTGAATATCTTACAAGAGTCCCAGCTGCTCCCGTCCGGATCCAGTGAGATTATAGCATTCCAGAAATGGGGTATGTTGTGAGGCTGAAGGTAGTGAGGAGGGTAAGGAGATGGGGGAGAGGAAGGTGGGGACGTACCTGGCTACTCAGATCTGGTCACAAAACACGGCTAAAGCCATTTCAAGCAACGTTTCAATTCTGAATGGTGATCTTACATCAGGACGGTACTGAGAGTATCTTCCACTCTGAAACGTGCCGCAAATATACTATATTTAAAGAAATTAATTGTGGAACTAGTAGTTAAAAACCCGCTCCGCAGGTTTTGGCTGCTTGGCCCTGCGGGCGGCTTTTACTTCTGCTTCGCCCAATCGTTGGTGACCATATGATAAATCCAATTGGTTCCAAAAATAGCCCATTCCTCGGATCCACTTGTCATCCAGTGATAGCTAATCACCGGGACAAAGTAACCGAGACAGGCACAGACGTCATGTGAATACATAGCCACTTGATACTATTATTCACATTTAAGTATTGCCGTCAATCTTTCCATATCTGAAGAAATACTACATATTCACAAATTCGAGCAGTTATTCCTAGGGGTACCACGTCCTCTTTCAACTTGCAGACGGAAGTGGCGCCATCTTGTGATGATTTTTTAAATTCAAAACCGAATCACAACGGTAGCTTTATTTGAAATTCCACGTACACAGATGTTATTTGTGCCGCGGCGCGTATGGCGTGGCGTCAGACAGGCACTCGAAGCCGGGTTCTGAAATTCATCCACGCAGACGCAAGCCTATCAATACTATTCGACTGTCTATTCAAAGGAGCCTGCTATGCCTCAAAACTATCTCGTCAAAACCGTGATTTCTACAATATCCCCATTTAAAAAAAAATCATAAAGAAATTTCTCTGTGTTTTCTTCCATGTGTAATTTTTGCAATATTGGTACGTGTTATTCACGCCTGACCATTTTCATCATATAAACCCCTTAAAACCATAACATTGACTTAATTATTAATAAGTAATGAATATCGTGTCTTGATAATATAATTTTATTACTTACAAGCTGGTTCCCGGCATGCGTTGCAACGCGGTATTCAAAGAAATAAATTATTGTTCCTCCCTGCATGTCCTTTCCCGTGCGTCTCCATTCCCCTCCCGCACCCACTTCCACCTTCCCCTCCTTATTTCTCCCCTCTACCACTCCCCGTTTTCATATATTCAGTCCCAGTAAATTCAGTTTTCAAACTGCCACCTATTACATTTTTTTTTAAATTAAAATTTTCATGTTTTACAAATATTCATTTTTTTATATTATAAGAACAATCAGTACAATTTAGTACTTAACGTAGGTACCTACCTATTTTAAGTATCTATAATTCTTGATTCGATTCAAATTATTATGTAAGTACTTCCAATTAATTCATTAATTGAAAGAGTTTTGAAAATACAATTTTGATTTAACAATCATTGTGCGCCCCACGATTGAATTTGGCAGCCATCTCTGGTCTAGAGCTCCAAAACACCTGAAAAAACCCTCGACTCTGTACAGAAACGGGCGGTCCGTTTGACAGATTCTCTTAATTAATCTTACAAATTGCTTGTCTTGGGTGGAAATGCTGTCTTTGTTTTTTTTTTATTTTTAACATGAGGAAAATAATTTCCCACGGGGCCTATGTCATCTTTGGGGATGCTGTGTGGAGGGTTTTTTTAAGGAAAGGAGGGAGAAGAGAATTCGGGGAAGGAAAAGGGTTTAAGGGATGGGTAGGAATGTGTGGCCTGGTCATCCACCTCCAAGACCTAGACAAAACTCACCGCATGAACCCAGGCACCCCTGCTAAATCACCAAACGTAGCGAACCACTTGGGATGACCTATGGCAGAGGTGTTGGTTATCCAATAAAGGTCCCGGGGCGGCGGTACCCATTTCCGCCTCCCAAATTATAATTATACCCATTCCCGTTGTTCTACCAGTATTTTAATGGAAGATGCTCTGAGGAACTAGTGTCATTTTCTTTTAGCGCCGGTGCACAGTTGGGAATCTGGAGGTCTATGTGTGCGGGAATGACAGATATATGAATTTATACCTCCCACAGCATTGCAAGCCGATGGGTTGAGAGTCGGCTGAAGAGGTCTAGGTTAGGTTGTCCTCAACCAGTCCCATCCACGCAGTTGATGCGCAAACGCATTCACCGCCAAAACCTTGACAAATCTCACCAATGAGACCAGGCACCCCTGCTAAATCACCAGACATAGCGAATCACTTGAGGTGACCTATGGTAAAGTTGTTTGTTATCCAATAAATGATTCCCGGGGCGGCGGTACTCAAACCCGCCTTCAAAATTGATAACCGTTCCACAAAATTACTTTTAAATTATTAAAAAAGGATGCTGATTGGTATGCTCAGATTTAAAAAGAGTTTTTTTGGCAATTTCTTTTTGGTTGGTTATTTTCAAACCAATTATTTGAAATCTCACAAATACGATAAAAGTTAATATTTTTTAACGTAATTTAAATTAAGTTTTTTGGTTATTTATATTTTGTTACTATTAAAACGAAAATAATTATGAATTCTGTATTACAATAATATCTTCGTAACAAAAACAATACACAACGTCGTGATGCAAAGCTCGTGATAAGCGTGAATTTTACTGTTCAGTTTAAGAGGACAGGCTATTTTATGCGAATTCCGCAAAAGAGTTGCAATTGCCCAAGTGGAACAACGACATTCTGGGGTCTGTTGTGAAATTGAAGGGGGAGGGACAGTCCTGGATTTGTCAATAGGCCCTATAGGCCGCGGCCTAGGGGCGGCAGAGCTCAGGGGGCGGCGCTCGCTTGCTTTGGTAAGTCGTTAAATTTATGTACGATTATAAACTAAAAACAAGTCAATGTGGATAGATAGAGTTTTCAATTTTTCAACCTTTAGACTGGACCGATGATTACGGTGCGAATATTTCACAAAAAATGTTTTGGCAGTGGGCTACCTTTATTTGGTTACTTATCGTATTTTGAAATGCTATTTTGGAAAGACTAGAAATGAGTGCTCAGATTCAAAGCTCATCTGTTGATTTACTGACGGTATCTGATCTTTATGGATCTCTTCTCGAGTTTTTTTATAGCAGAGCAAGAAAACTTTGATTATTTCGAAGATAGTGCAATTGAAATGAGCGCGCTTTATGATATTGCTAAAGCGCGATATTATTGCGCTTTGGCAATATCAGGGTAGCTATTCTCCAAGCCCTCGTCGCTCGCAATCGCCGTCGAAAGTACGAACATTAGTCGAAGTGGTTATTCTTGAGCCTGATCGACCGGAACATTCTTAGACGCCAAACGCCAAAAGTCATTCGACACAACGAGTGGGGTAGACCAGTCGTAGCTGGCGCATGGCGAGTGACGATTGATCGTTGCTCGGGAATAGCTACCCTGGGCGACATTAAGAGTAAGAGGAACCGTAAGAGAAAAACTTTATAGACAAAACATCAAATGAGGAAATTGAAACAACCTCCTGACTGAGAGCTGAATTAGAGAGAAGGCTTAATGCGTTTATAAACTTGAGATAATTTTATTTTTAACAAGAAAAGATGAACTTTCAACAAGAAGAGTCTCAGAAAAAGTTCAGTCTCTTGTGCAATATTACACAATGATTTAGAAGACGATTTAGTTCAGCAATATGTACACTTTCAAGGTCATATTTTTCTAATAAGATGGCAGAGAAACCTGAATCTACTTCATTACTGAATATTTTTAAGGAAAGTTTTCGAGGAAACAATATCTGTGCAACGTTTACCAGAACTTGGATATAGCTCTCCGCGGAGTTTTTCCTGTTTAAAGCGAGTGAAGAATTATCAAAGATCTCCATTGTCGAAAGAAAATTTTCGAAATTGTCGAAATTTCGAAATTGTCGAAGAAAATTTTAGTAATTTGGTGGTCCGTCCTCTCTGCCTACCGTATAGAGAAACTGCGTGTTAGTAAGACAGTTAACAAAATCTACCTTTATTAGAATCTTTCTTTCTACCTTGCTTCAAATACACTCAACTGTCAGCAGAGAAATAAGCAAACTCACTTTCCTAACTAATTGACAATTCTAGATAACCCTCTTAATATATTGGCAAACAATTCTATAAGTAGATACAGCAAATGTTTTTGGTTTCAGACAAATTGAATACAATCTATCACAATGATGAGGCTTCCTTATTTCAATCTGGTGTTCCTAATCATTGCAGTTTGTCCTGGTGAGTTTTCAATTCTATTAATTACTTTAAATTTATAAATGAAAACAGCAGCACGGTACAGTTCAACAAATTTAAAAACCTGTGCAGGCGGTTAAAATGAAACTAAGGACGCCAAAATTTTCGTAATTTCTCTATCAAATTAAATCTTTTGGGTAATAATTTAATTTATCTTGATTTTTCATAATGTGAAGATTTTAAAATCTTTTGAAACAATTTGATTCTGTATACAAGAATATTTTAAATAAGTTGTTGTGTATCCAAAAATCTTTGAAATAAGTTGATTCTGTACCCAAGAATATTTTAAATAAGTTGGTTCTGTACCCAAGAGAATCTTTGAAATAAGTTGGCTCTCCACCCAAGTGGTTCGCTACGTTTGGTGATTTAGCAGGGGAGCCCGGGTTCGTGGGGTGAGGTTTGTCTAGGTCTTGGAGGCGGATGACCAGGACTCACTGAACCCCAGATTCCTACCCACCCCTTAAACCCTTTTCCTTCCCAGAACTCTCCTTTCCCCCTTTTCCTTAAAAAAACTCTCCACACAGCATCCCCAAGGATTACATAGGCCCTGAAAGAAATTATATTCCTCAGGGCCTCCTGTGTGGAGCTCATGTAAAAAAAAAGAATTTTTGAATTAAGTTGTTTTTTTACCCAACAATCTTTGAAATAAGTTTGTTTTGTACCCTAGAATCTTTCAAAATAATTTGGTTCTGTACCCAAGAATCTTTGAAATAAGTTGGTTCTGTACCCAAGAATCATTGAAATAAGTTGGTTCTGAACCCAAGAATCTTTGAAGTAAATTGGTTCTGTACCCATGAATCTTTGAAACAAGTTGGTTCTTTACCCAAAAATCTTTGAAATAAGTTCGTTCTGTACTCAAGAATCTTTGAAATAGGTTTACCTTCCCCTTCCCTATCTTCTTTCCCTACCCACTAACTTTAGCCTCGCAACATACCCCAATTGGAGATTTGGGTAGCAGCTGGGACACTTTTCTTGCTGAGGATTGGTTTGTGCTATTTCCACAAAAACTCGTATTGAGAATAAAAGTTTTGAAGCTAAAAAAAAATCTATTGATTCCTATTTTTGTTTCAAACTAATTGTTATAAATTAAAAAAAATAATACAAAGGTTAATCTACAAAGCACTCTCTCCAGGGTGAATTGCCTAAAACAAAAAAAAAAAAAAAGGTTAATCTATCGTTAAGTAAAAGAACATCATATTTGGTTGAATTTTGAACGAACTAACACACATATAATGCATTCACAGTATGGGCATCACTTACATTCATTTTTACGTGTGGCATCACCGTCACCTCTCCGAAAAATATCTCGGCACCGCTCCGAGAATGACCGTGCAAATTATTCCGTTCCTAGCACTCGATCCAACCGCCCGTTCGCGTTTTGTACCTCTCTACCCGTTTCATACGTGAACACTAATTGTGTAAATTATTAAAATCTTAAATAAATGTTAAATCACTCAAATAAGAGTACAGTGTTATCAATCATCATCCAGTATAATCATTGAACACAGGGCGCGGCCTGAAAGTACCGCGACCCCCAGGAGCCTGACTATTCCTCATGGTTGAGTATTAATATACACTCGTCTGATGAGAAGACGGAGCACAGGTCAAACATCCTCCACCAGCTCCTCAGCCTCTGGAACCAATTCTTTCAACCTTGGTAATCCCGACGCTCAAAAACTACTTTCAACATTGGTGACCCCGACGGGATCTGAACACGCATCCTTCTGAAAAAAAACAAAAATTCAGGAGCACAAACCAATCCTCAGCAAGCGACTGAAGTACTCACATAAAAATTACTATTAATTTATTCAGGTCAAATGTCAACCACACCGGAACAGCAGTCATCGACAGAAGGATCTTCGACAGGACTATCAACGGCAACACCCCTTTCAACCGTTTCCTTTCATTGTAAGTTAACCATTTTTAAAGTTGTAATAATTAATTTTTTGGTCACAGTTTTGTACTGTAGTTTTTTTCGTATATTTTTTATTGTACAACAAATTGATTATCCAATTACCGTCCAATTTTCTCATTTTAACAATCTTAACATCTACGAAGATAATCAGTATATAAACAAAATATTAAGGCTATCTAAAGAAGAGTTATATTTATTTAATTTATTTATTTTTGTATATTTTAATATTACATTGGTTACATTAATTCAATTCAATTCAATTTATTCACTTTACAAACAAAATTAAAATTCTAAATCGTTTTTAAAATAGAGAAAATATTAAGATTAAAGCATATTTAAGCAATTTATTTTATTTTATTTTTTTTTACAGTTAATACCGCACAAGAATCCCAACTGCTCCCGTCTGGAGCCAGTGAGACTATGGAATCCCCAATCGGGGTATGTTGTGAGGCTGAAGGTAGTGGGGAGGGGAAGGAGATAGGAAGAGGAAGGTGGGGAAGTACCTGGCTATTCAGATCTGGTCACTAAACACGGCTAAAGCCATTTTCAAGCAACGTTTCAATTCTGAATGGTGGTCTTACACCAAGGCGATACTGATAGTATCTTCCACTCTGAAACGTGCCGCAAATATATTATATATTATTTTTAATGAATAAATTGTGAAATAACACAAATATCAAATAAAATGTATTTGCGCACGCCGGGTTCGAACCCGCGACCTTCGGATTGTGAGACCAGAGTCTTACCTCGGTACCACGGAGGCCGTCTGAATAATATAAACAATTCAAACAAATTATACAATATAAACATCAATGAACAATTTAAAAATCAATGAAACACAATCAGACTAACAGCAATAAAGCTTGCTGTCTAAATTGTGCTTCGTTGATGCTAAACATGTCGATATTCAAAGTGATTCTATTTAACAACAAGACCACTCTCCCATTGGCAAGTTAGTTCTGCAAGCCGGGAGATAAAACAGTATATGCTGTCGGTGACGGAGATAACCATCGGGAACATAGAAACTAATGCTCTTCATAATAGCCGAGTTTTCGAAAAAAAAAATTTAATGGCATATTGCCCATCTCACTAGGTGTAAAACACCGTGTGTTGAGATTGCAATTTACATAGTGGCTGTTATCCGGGTTTTTTGTTTACATGGTACAATAATTTAAAAATAATATCTAGTAATAATATGTACAATTCAAGTATGTTATGAAATACTCCTTATGGATATATTTATCGGAGGTAATCAATGATTTTAATTTTAAATAAATTTATGGTTTGTGTTATTCTATTATCCGTGGGTAGAAAATTGAATAGTTTAGTTGCACTATATTTAAAACTTCTTTGCCCATAAGAGGTTTGACAAACTGGGATGTTAGATTTAACATGTGACTCTCTTATGCTTAGTTCACACTGAGCTATATTTCTGCGAGCAGATATCTGTTGATTCGCGAGCGCTTATATTTTGTCCTTTCACACGAGGCTATCAAATATTTCTTCCTGTGGTAGGAGAGGGGGTCAGTCGAATTAGGGAGCGGCAACGGAACGCATAATTTTTGTACTGAAATCTGTCAACTTGACATCTGTCATCCACGGGTCTAGGCAGCTCCGTAATTACAATGACCCCCTCTCCTATTTTAGTCGGAGAAGGGGAGAGTTATCTTCTGGGATATCGCGTCTGGAGCGGTTACGTCTGAGATGTGTATTGTCTATGATTGATCTGCGCTTAAAAACGCTTAGGTATGAACGGTCTGAAGGGATTGTATGGAGAGCGTTATTTGGCGTGCTATGATCTTTTATATTTGATAGCTGAGTGTGAACCAGCTCTTATATCTATTGTTTCCGTTATTTCGTTCAACAGCACCATTCCTCTTGTCATGCTACGATGTGCTAGAACATAGGTCGGCAACCTTTTGTTGTAAAAGGGCCAAATATTTCATGTGGGGATTAGTGCGGGCTGCACTTGGGTCACATGTCATTAGAGTATACCTGATATTTGATGACTTAGCAGGGGTGCCCGGGTTCATGGGGTGAGGTATGTCCAGGTCTTGGTGGTGGATGCGTCTGTCCACTTGCTGCGTGGCGGGCCGGATCGAGAGAGACTGGTTGAGGGAGGCCTTTTGACGTTTCCAGCGGGACTCTCTCGACTCATCGCCTTGCACTGCAGTTGCAAGGATTGATTCATACGTTCATCACTCCTGGACACACTGATACCCAGATGCCTACCCACCCCTCATACCTTTTTCCTTCCCAGAAATTCCTATCCTTTCCTTCCTTAAAAAGACCTTCCACATGGCATCCCCTAAGATGTATTTTTGTATACACATTTTTTTTTTTTTTTACATTAACTCCACACAGGAGGCCTTGAGGAAAATAATTCCCCTCAGGGCCTATGTCATCTGGGATGCTGTGTGGAGGGTCTTTTTGAGGAGAGGAAGGAATGAACATTGGTCTTGAAGAGACCCATGTTGTAGGAGGAAGGAAACACAGATGCCGGCAAATCGTTCCATAGCCGAGCTGTTGAACTCAAGAACGAGTCGAAAAAACGACCCGTTCTCATGTGACAAATGTCAACCGTGTACATATGTTGGGCGCGCGTTTGGCGTGTCTCCCGACTATGCACCGGTGCCGAAGGGATCAATGACGCTAGTTCCTCAGAGCATCTTCCATTGAAATACCGGTAGAACATGGGTAGCATTCACACCCGACCCCTGTGCTCTAAAGATTGCAACCCGTTCGTTAAGATGGGAGAATCTATCAAACGGACCGCCCGTTTCTGCACAGAGTCGAGGGTATTTTTCAAGTATTTTGGAGCTCAAGACCAGAGGTGGCTGACACATATTTCGGTTTTAAAAATAAAACGCTTTTTGCACATTTTTATGACATTTATTGTAGTTAATAAAATCAGATGAGATTTTTGTGGTTTTAAGTTTTGACAAGACTTGCAAGTTTTCTTATATTAGCTTGAATTTTTGAAGTGGAGTCGCGTAGTATTGCGTCTAAATTTGAATCCGATAACCGAAAAAGTGAATTCAGAATTGAAAAAGCTTGCTCACAAATTTATTACTAGTACCAAAAACATACTAATTATTTGCTCAGCAAACCATTTTAACTCTTTTTATTTTTCAAAAAGCAAACCCCCGCAAGTAATCTACCAAGTTTTTCCTTTTAAAGCCATCTTAAGTGTGGTATCACTTTGCAAACCTATAACTTTAATTTGCAAATCGCTCCTCATCGTTATCCTTTCTCTTCGCTCCCTTTCACTCCATTGTGTGTGATATCGTACTTCACGTGCGTTGCGGCGAGAATCTTGCGGGCCGCACCAAGACGCCTCGCGGGCCGCAGGTTGCCGACCCATGAGCTAGAACATTTATTTTGCCATATGATATTTTGAACAAGTCGTGACGATGACTACGGCTGAAGCTTTCAGGCACGTATAAGTAAGGCGACCAGATTATTTTGGTCTTAAAACGGGACATTGATAGAAATGCGAAGATTTTGAAGGTCGCGGGTTCGAACCCGGCGTGCGCAAATAAATTTTATTTGATTAATTTGTGTTATTTCACAATTTATTCATTTAAAATAATAAATAGTACATTTGCGGCACGTTCCAGAGTGGAAGATACTATCAGTATCGCCCTGGTGTAAGACCACCATTCAGAATTGAAACGTTGCTTGAAATGGCTTTAGCCGTGTTTAGTGACCAGATCTGAATAGCCAGGTATTTCCCCACCTTCCTCTTCCCTATCTCCTTCCCCTCCCCACTACCTTCAGCCTCACAACATACCCCGATTGGGGATGCCATAGTCTCACTGGCTCCAGACGGGAGCAGTTGGGACTCTTGTGCGGTATTAACTGTAAAAAAAAAAAAAAAATGCAGAGGGGAGGGAATAGACACTATCAATTTTGTTTTGAATCACTTGCAAGTGTTACGAGAGAACTGATTTGGGAGGACCAGTAGACCCTTTTTATTAGCGACGGTATCACGGTAGCCAAGGTAGCACTCTGCCGTTGCTGAGCCGTTGCTATGCTGTTGTATAGGATTCGTAAAATCCAGTGAAAGCCGTTTGCCACAGGGGCCGGATTCTGAGAATCCGGTGAAAGCGCCCGGTGGCGACAAAATTCTCTCTGCGCGCTCGCCTAAACTCACCCTGACAATTTATTTGTTGAATACAAAGCATTTTACAATCTTACGTAGTTAATATTATATATGATGTATGAACCTCGGATAAGTTCCATGCATCCTTATACAGACATACCCGAGGAATTTTTCCTGGATTTGTTCTAACATATTAAAATTTTTACTTTGTTGCGGAGTCCACACAACACTAGCATACTCCAGCTTACTTCTTATGATTTATAGTTGGCCGTACTTTACAAACTTACTAAAAGAAAACACTACCCATCGTGTTTTTAAGAAGGTAATTAATCAATTTAACATATGACAAGCCATTGAAAGCCACAGAAAATCACATAAGTTTGACAGCCGATAACGCACGACTGACATGTTCCGATATCCTTTGTCGTAATTATTTCGTAACGCTGGCTCAACAGAAATACAGAACCAACTTTCTGAATTTTTCCTAAACTACCAAAGGGAAAAGCATTAAAATATAAATATACGTGGTATAAAAACGGTTCCATTCTAATGAAAGAAGACGAAGGTAAAAAAATCGTGGAAATTAAACACGAAGATGACCTAAATAGAATATCTTAGAATTTGAATATTGAAAAGCACCGTAAATATTTACTTAATTTGAAATGGATATCGATTTTGGAAAACACAATGATTTGAATGACAAAACAGAATCTAATTTAACTATTAATGATTCATTAGCTTGCAAATTTTTTTTAGAAAATTCTAAGTTTTCTCTACTTTGTTTGAACGTCAGGAGTTTAAATAAAAACTTTGATGAAACCATAACTATGCTGGAGAGTATTGAACATCGTCCCGAGGTACTAGTTTTTACAGAAGCTTGGCTAAAAAATTTGAACAATATACCTAACATCACCGGATACACAGTTTATAACACAAATAATAACTATTTGCAGAATGATGGTGTAGTTGCCTATGTAAAACAAAATGTTCACACGACTGTTGAGGAAGTTGTTTTCCCTGGAGCAAACTGCTTAAAAATGCAGATATCGAGTACCTTGTGTATAATAGCTATTTATAGATCTCCGTCCCAGGCTCATATAGATAATTTCCTCGAATCACTAGGTGCACTACTTGACTCTACATCTATTCAAAATAAGGAAATTATTTTATGTGGAGACATAAATATTAATACCCTGGATTTGAGCGATATGAAAACTCAAAAATACCTCTCACTTTTGGCTTTTCATGGTTTGAAACCAATCATAATTACACCTACCAGAGTTTCTTCTACCGTTTCAAGTTGTATTGATCATATTATGGTAAAATCTAAATTCGAACCACTAGGAGCTGTCTTCTCTACTGACATAACAGATCATGATGTGATATTGATGAGATTTACGAGCTTTAAACTAAAGAAAACAGCAATAGATAATGTGAAAATAAAAACCGTCATCGATAACAATCTTTTGAAGGTCAAATTAAAGGAGGAATCATGGCAGTCAGTCCTGTCATCTCAAGATGTTAATTCAGCTGCTGAAAATTTTATAAAATGTTTAAAAATGCATGTGGAAAATTGTTCGTCTGTACAAAATGAAAAACAAAACAAGAAGTATTTAAAACCTTGGATAAATGATGGAATTATTAAATGCCTCAGAACCCGTGACAAATTGCACAACAAGTGTCGAGGAGAGTTAAATAATATACAGCTGCTGAATTATTACAAAAGATATAGAAACTGGTGTACAAAAATTATAAAATATACAAAGCAAGCTTATTACAGAAGGAAACTGGATAACGTCAATGGAAATACCAAAGAGCAGTGAAAAATTATAAAGGAGGCTGTAAATATACAAAAGGAGCAAGTGTCCATAAAAAAATTAAAAATCAATGACAATATTATCTCAATGGAGGAGAATCCAAATATAATCACTAATCACGTAAATAACTTCTTCAGTGATATTGGTCCTAGATTTGCCAAAAATTTGTGCAGTGCAAACAAAACTAGCGAAACGTGTCTTGTAAATAATTTCATACCTAATACTCAAGTTACAGGAGATACCTTTAAATTTAAAACTACTAACATTTATGAAGTTACAAAAGTGATAAACGAACTAAAAATGTCTTATTCTTGTGGTATTGATGGCTTAAGTATAATGGTTTATAAACAGCATGTTTCTGTGTTGGCTGGTCCAATATCACATATTGTTAACATTAGTTTTAAGTATGGCATATTTCCTTCACATTGTAAGAATGCTAAGATCATAGCTCTTTTCAAAGGTGGAGATCACCTAGATGTTAACAATTACCGACCCATATCTTTGCTCAATACTCTCTCAAAAGTAATAGAGAGATTGGCAAAGTTAAGATTAGTTTCATTCTTAGAAAAATACAAAATACTTTCCGATAATCAATTCGGTTTCAGAGAGAATAAAAGTACGAGTGATGCTGTATTGAAGGTACTGACCAGAGTTATAAACGCGCTGGACAATGGCAACAAAGCTATAGCTGTGTTTTTGGACTTATCAAAAGCATTTGATACTGTCTCCCACGAATTGCTCCTTAAAAAATTATTATATTTAGGCATTAATAATACAGCAATTGATTGGTTCAGATCTTATCTTAGTGATAGAACACAGCAAGTTGAGATAAATAAAATGTTAAGCAATGGTCAATCAATCTCCTTTGGGGTCCCGCAAGGTAGTGTGCTTGGGCCAATATTGTTTTTAATTTATATAAATGATTTATGCCGTTTGAATATTCCTGGTAACATTGTTAGTTTTGCAGATGACACTACCTTAATATTTGAGGGTAAAACTTGGGATGAAACTTTTGACAAATGTAATACAGGTTTAAGAGTGGTAAATAATTGGTTAAATGATAATATTTTAACTTTGAACAAACAAAAAACAAAATATATCACTTTTAGCATTTCATGCAAAAGTCAGCCTCCTGCCACTCATAATTTGATCATACACAGTTGCTCGCAAACCTGTAACTGCAATCCTTTAGAAAATGTAGTTAACATTAAATACCTTGGTGTAATAATAGATAAATTTTTGAGATGGAACGATCATATCAATATGTTGGTAAATACCACAAGGAGACTTACCTATATCTTCAAAGAACTCAGACATATACTAGACAAAGAAAAATTGAAAACGGTTTATTTTGCAATAATCCAGTCTATGCTTTCTTATAATATAGTGTGCTGGGGATCCTGCCAAAAGACCTACTTAGAACCACTTAATATTGCCCAAAAATTGATTCTTAAAGTTATGTTCAAGAAAAAATTTAGATATCCAACTCATTTACTTTACAAGGAATGCAATGTCATGAATGTAAAACAGTTATATATTACACAAACGCTTTGTAGATTTTTTAATAATATTAATATGGCAGAAAGAACACAGCAAATTCGTACTACTAGAATTGGCTCTGGTCTGAACTTTGTTGCAATTCAAACTAAAACTTCTTTTGGCCAAAGAAATTATTTTTATCAGGCTCCGCTCATTTTTAACAGCCTTCCAGAAAATATCAAGTCATCTAATTCCTTGAGCACTTTTAAAAAGATTGTCAAATTATTTATGTTAGCCGAGGATTGCCAATTGATTTTTTCAACTTTGTCCTTTCTAAATTATTAGCTAAATGATTATGTTTATAGTAATAATAAGCCAAATTAGTATTAGCATTCTTCTGTCAAATTTAAAGCATATTATATTATATACATATATTTATTATTTACAACTTCATCGTTAAAACAAAAAAAAAAAAAACTTTTATTTTTTACTTTAAATCAGTCCTCAAAAAAATGGTCTACATTGTCCTACAAAAGTCTACATGTTTACATGAATGTACTACCTAGCGCCAGCAGTTTAGATTTAATCTCAACCTGTAAGAAATGCAACAATATTGTTCTTTCAATATCTGTATAATTTTGTGTTATTTTGTTAATTGTAGAATTGTTAACCTCAACACAGGCTTGTCCTAGTGAGGTTGCAAATTGTTTTGTAAACATTTTTACCTGCAATGTAAAGATACAATAAATAAATAAATAAAAATAAATGTTAATTACAGTAAAATGATTTCTGTTTTAGTTAAAGAACACTGTGAACGGCTGTGTGGAATATTTTGTAACGAAACAATCGCACCATGCTATCTTGATTTTGGAGAACAAAAATGTTACTGTAAGTACAAAACATATTAAAAAAACTTGTTTTTAACAACATCTTTCCCTTTGTTATGAAGTGGTGTTAACTCCTATTTAAAGTCATTATTTTTTTTAACACCTCTTCAGAACAAGTACCATTGTTGAATTAATTTACTTAAAGTTCTTAATAGCACGGGCGGGCAACACAGAGACGACCGGGAATCTATGGTTTCCGGCTCCGTTCTTGTTAACTCTGGAATTGTTTCACCGGCCGGGCGGCGTTGAAACGTTGGCACAGTTCATAAAATATAATTTTCGTTGAATCCCTGACGGGTGAACGTATATAAAATTGTTACGAGAGTGTTTCTCAATGATGGGTGGAGTTTCATCCGAATTTATAAAGTTTTAGTCGAGTGTGAGTCCTGTTTAAATTTCCGCCTAAGGTCCGCACGCGCAGTGACGATATTGCACGATTTGCTGCCGTGAATCGTTGCGATCACGCGATGATGTAAATTCCCGCATTCGGCGAAGAAAGCGAAATACTCCAGGGGCGCTACTCAGGCCTTATTTTCCATGCGGTGCTCGTGTAGACGAGCCACGCGCTCTGGACTGCACCAGTCGGGGCCATCCGCCCGCGGAGCTCCCACATTGTCCTAGAAGGGAACTGAATGAACCGAAATCAGCCACCCTGTGTTGGAGACGCTGCACCCGTCTCCAGAACACTCCTTCCGGACGGCGATCCTGATGGAGCCAGCTGGGTCTGACAGGATCGGATCACCACCGGCTTGATGGAGGCTTCCCGCGCACACACACACGGTTGTTTTAGTGTAAAATCAGATAAGATAGAATTTAACTCATCTGCCGATTCCTAGGGGTAAGACTAATACTTCATGATTGTATTTTGTTAATATGATTAATACATATCCTACCTTTTACTTTTCCGAATATAATTCTTTCATTTGACGCCCAAAAGCAATATTTCATGCAAACCCTTGTGCTCATGCTCTGGAGATTGTGTCATGCTCTCCTCCATCCAGAACATTACTCGGAAAGGACCGAGTATTGGCGCGCAGGAATTCTGCAAAGTTCTTGATGGTAATGTTAGTTAAAAAACCCACACATATTATGTTTCTACTTGGCAAATAGCCCTCATGAGAATCTACCTAGCACCTTGTTCTATTCGGGTAGAGAGAGACTCATCGCCTCGCAAGCATTTACGCTTGTCGTTGGTCAATTAAAAACAATTATAACAGAAAATAATAGTTTTTTCTCACAGCCCCACGTTGGGCGCCAATTTATAACGTAAATTAACATTAAATACTGTGTGTGTTCGAACAGAGAGCTTTTATTAAAGAGAAAATATAACAAAATGATAATTAAATGAAGACACTATGAGTGAAACTCAATCGAAAATCTGGAAACAAAAAAATCAGAAAAAAATATTTGCACCTCTGGAACTCGAACTCAGGACCTCTCTGCTTTCCGGGCGAGTGCTCTTGACCACTGAGCTAAGGTGTCGATATCAAATTCAGTCACTTTTAACTGTACCATACTTCGACTAAGAACCACCCATATTATCTTCATTTTCTTAATGCAAATTTTTATTGGCTGCCATTTTTATTCTTCAATTAATTAAATATTAAAATTTGAGGTTTTACTCATAAAAGTTAAATAAAAAATAATAAGTTCACGGATATAACGATACTTTGTATATAAATGCGGCGCATAACCTCCGACTGAGGTTTGGAGGCTGACTATCTCTAGTGACTTCTCTACCGAACCAAAGTGGACAAAACAATATCTCACATTTGGTTCCTTGGTACTAAGCCCCAGGACTGTCTGCTGGATCTCTGACGGCTCAAGGCCGTGCAGTCGTTTATATAGGCCGGCTGGAGGTAATTAGGTGGCCGGGAGCGGGAAGCTGCTTGCTGATTAGCCGTTGCACAGTGGTTCCAAATCCCATTCTAGCTAGACAAAAATATTTTACCACGGAATTTGATGCAAAAGGGTCACAATATGATAAAAAAAAATTATTTAAAAAATTTACATTTATTTCAACCACTGTTACAGAATTTTCAAAGTAAAATAAAATAGAAATAAATGATTCAAATAAGTCATAACAATCTGTTTATTTTAAGTATTTAGTTAAAAATATTATTTAAAACATAATATAAGAACAAAACCGATTGACATTTGTTTATGGTCGAGTCATTATCATCAATTTTGTTGAATGATAATATTCCTATGTGGCACTGTCAAAAGACCTCTGCAGTTTCTTCGTTGGTACTTCCAAAATCGACAATAATTTTAAGTCATCACTAGATAAGACATTGGGATGTTTTCGATATTGTGGTTATTTCGGATATTACAGTTTCCCGTTTTCCATCTGACCTCAAGCTGACTTAAGCAGCACGAAAGAGTTCTTTTAGACTTCCACAATTCAGAGGACGTTTAGTTTTGTCTTATTTATCTTTTTAACGAGCAAAAACCAAATTATTTTTCTCGCTCACCACGTAGTCTGTCATCACACGTAACTACCGGAAGAAAAAAAATGTATAAAGCCATTTCTGTTTTTTTTTTTTACATGAATTTTAGAGTACATCTTTGACCATTTCCTATGAAATATTATTAGAAATGAGGCGGTATTCTTGTTTTCCATTTTCTATGACATATTAATAGAAATGAAGCAATTTTTCTTTAGTAAATTTTTTCCGAAACCTACAAAATTATTTTTTTCAACCAAATTTTTTTCCGTGTTGCAGCATAACTCGACTTTGATGCGCCTTTTTCTTCTAACATCTCCAAAATATCAAAAATATAGACCAAGGGTAAAGGCTCTATAAAAGTCAAAAGAGCCCGTAAGAGCAGAAAATATAGATAAAAAATGGTTTTACATGAAAATAGTTTAGTTTGGAGGTACAAATTGGTACACGATTTTGAAAGTTTAATCAAACTTTGGCAAATAATTGTGAATATTGATAATAGTTTCTCGATTTTTTAATGACTAATAAAAGTAATATGAAAAAAGCAAATTATTAAATACTTAAATACATTTGAAAGAACATACTATGGACTTAATTTTTTTCTTGACGTAATTTCTCTCCGATTTCGAATAACATCACTAACGACCAAACAGCGCGTACACTCGAAAGAGATGGGCCGCAGGAAGGCCGCCTGGCACATTCAAAGTGTCGTCTTTACATCGTTGCCACGTGTAGCGCGTATTGTTTTAATTTTTTTATCGATGCGAACATAATGCTATGGACTGTTTTCTATGCTGTGAGTATGTTTTTGTAAATAAATAAAAACATCGTTGAAATCTTTTTGTCTAGCTAGATTGTTCTAAGGGAACCACCGTGCGTTGCGTTAATTCTGCAACCAATGCAAGTGCTCCGGTACGCTGTGACGGCAGACAAGGATGCTGTATTATGTATGAGCGAGAAAGTATTTCAGCCCGAGCGGAGTCTCTCGTTGTACAATTTGACAAATGGCTAAAACTTGTCGACGTCCACAATCGATATTCAAATGGGCCCATTCAAATAAGACTGAGAATGAAACACCATAAACGAATTAACCTAACGTTTGTGATCCATGATGTAATTTTAAACAGGTTTGGCATCAACACCAATGACACCATCACCGCAAACATCGACAACATTGCCGCCAACACTGACATCACCGCCAACACAGACAACATCACCGTTAAGTAAGTCCAACATCGAAATTTAAAAAAGGTATGTATGAACCTATGAACTTGTGGTAGCGAACGAAGCAGCTATTTTTTTTGAATTCCTATATTTCTATTCGCCAATAGCGATCCCTCAACATGACCACATAGTTACTGTCTGCCAGGACGAATTAAAAGGAACAATTCTGTTTCAGATTGCCGAAGACATAACAGCTTTGTAAATAACTACTTGTTAGCTAACTTTGGCTTAATATTAAATTATGGCGATAATTATATATTATAAATTGTTATAATAAACTAGTAGGTACAGTGTTAGATGTTTTTTTTTACATGAGCTCCACACAGGAGGCCGTGAGGAAAATCATCTCCTTCAGGGCTTTTGTCATCTTTGGGGATGCTGTGTGGAGGGTTTTTTTTAAGGAAAGGAAAAAGAGGAGAATTCTGGGAAGGAAAAGGGTTAAAGGTGGATAGGAATCTGGGGTTCAGTATGTCCTGGTCATCCGCCCCCAAGACCTAGACAAACCTCACCCCATGAGCCCGGGCACCCCTGCTTAGTCACCGAATTTAGCGAACCACTTGGGGTGACCTATGGCAGAGGTGTTGGTTATCAAATAAATGGCGGCGGTACCCATTCCCGCATCCCAAATTGATTATTATCGCTTATTTGATTTATACGCAATCCATACGTCTATACCTCACCAACTAAATCTGTGTTGCTAGTATTCAAGTCAGGCGCAGGCACCATAAAAGTATTACCCGTCAGCCTGAACCATAGGTTCTCAACATTTTTTTGCCCACCGCCCCCTTTGAGAATATTATTTTTTGGTAGCGCCCCCCAACTGCTTTTACATACCATCTGTCGTTGTGAATCTGAAACAGCTATTTTCACGATTAGTACTTGCCACAACGGGAGGGGGGGGGGGGGAATAAAGTGATCAATCAATGCCTTTATATAGGTTAGAGACATATAACAGATAATTCTGTCAATTCTGGCAAATCCCGTTATTTAATTTAAAAAAAATTGTTATAATTTAATAGATACAAACAATTATGTTATTAACTTCACCTGTATTCATTTATTTTATTTTATTTATTCATACACGCCTTGAAGGCTTTTACAGAATCACATTATTCAAGTTACACATGTTATTCAGGAGTATAATTGTAAGATTGAAGTATATAACATTATAAACTGTACTTTAAGGATACAAACAGGTTTAATATGTACATAGGTATGTAGTTTCGTTATCATTAAAATTGTACAAAGGAGTTAAAAAGTTTACATATGAGACATTTCACGTGAAATCGGAAATTTTGACTTTTTTAATTCCAATCAAGAAATATTTTTTTTTCAAATTATCCAATTTAATGTAGATCTGAATGTAATACAATCTTTCAATTCAATTTTCATCCACTTCCCGAACTTTCGAAAAACGTAAATTTTCGCGTATGTGATAGAAATGATTACAATACACACAATAATAAAAATTAACCAATAATGAAGTTTACTTTGCCCTATTAGTACGTAATTAGCGTCTTTTGCTTGTCTTTTAGGCCATATTTTTTACCTGCCAACGCCCCCTGGGCCATCTCAACGTCCCTCAATTTTATCTGGGTCTTCTACCTCCCCCCTGAAAGTCTCAAACGCCCAAAAGGGGGCGTTATTGCCCACGTTGAGAACCACTGGCCTAAACGATACGAAAATGGCTGAAAAGTTCGAGGTCAAATACTTAGGACACATCGTATCAGCGTACCTCAACGATGACTCGGATATTGAGCGACAGAGAAGAACACTGTGCATTAGAGCAAATACGGTTTCTCGAAGATTTAACAAGTGTAGCCCAGGCAACTTTTTAACAAGTACTGTAAGAGCCTATATAGTGGACCAACTTTAACAAAGCACCACTAAAAAGAATGGAAGTACAGTACAACAATTCATATCGAACGCTTTTTGGGTTATCCTGGTACTGCAGTGCCACCGAAATGTTTGAAGAAGGGCGCGTTCCCGAATTCCGAGCACTAATGAAAAAACGGATCACCAACTACAGAACGCGACTAGCTTCGAACGAAAACAGTCTTGTGACGGCAGCATTCCACTTCTGGCAGGGTCCCACCTGGAGCCACAATGGAGCCACTTTATGATGACTTAGATTCAAAACAAAAAATTAACTTTTTAAAATTCTCTTCTTTCATTTTGTAATATTATTTTCTTTAACCATGTATTTTTTTTCTCTTTTCATCTTGCAATATTTTTATTTTTACTTGTTATATTATATATGTATAATATGGAACTCGTGAGACTGCACCACCCTCCGAGATCTGGAATAAACGATTAAAAAAAATGTACCCGTATTTTTTAAATTTATTCATTCAATTCAAATTTGTTTGCAAGAAAATCGATTTAAAGTTTTTATATACTCGAAATATACTTCAATCGAGCAAGAGGGCCGGTCGCTTGAAACGCTGTATCTTCGTTAGTTTTGCTCCGATTTACTTGAAATTTTGACACAATACTCTCGACATGTTGAAGTACATTTAAAAAATGAAAAATCAGTTGTAAAACCTCACCCCCCCCTTGTGCACATTTAAATTCTTCTGTAATCATTTTTAGATATGAATATAAAGCGTGGTGTTTTCTCTTTCTGACACCACTTAAACATATTTCTCGCTGTGACAGTAAGGAAGCCACCACTATTTCTTCGAGACCTATGCAATCTATTTCTGAAAATGAACAAATTAGCCTGAGGAGTTGGGTTGAACCGCCCTAATCACAAAGTTGAGAACTGTCCGTTGCGCAGCATTGGCACAAAAAAATTAAATGTGTTTACATGAATACATTGTTAAAGTCGTTTCTGTTTCAGTTGTAGAGGAGTCCTGTTGGTTCCTGTGTCGTGCTATCTGCGAAAATTCTCCGTGCCATCTTCACTTTTCCAATCGTGATTGTGAATGTAAGTTGTACCAATAATTAAGCAAAAACTTATTCAAATAGCTTTGCCGACGCAAATCCACTGCAGCGCAAGCCGATGGGTCGAGAGAGTCGGACCGGAGAGCTCTTGGTGAGGTCACTCTTAATCATGCATTAGCATTCGCCACCAAAATCTAGACAAAACCAGAGAACCCTAGATAAGTCGCCAAAGGTAGCAAACCACTTGGAGTGACCTATGGCAGGGGTGTTGGTTATCCAATAATTACTTCCCGGGGCGGCGGTACCCATATCTGCCTCCACAATTTGTGTAGGATTAAAAACTGGTAATCATTGTCAACCATCAGCCAGAAGTACTCTGGCTCCCGATAAGTTGATATACTTTCTCCGAGCATTACTTTAGACACTCTTTATTGGGGAGGGTGCTGTTACTCTATTTAACCCTACACCACTACTCATGTTGCGACGTACAAAGAAACTACTCATACGCCCGCGAGGCGCATCATATTGAATAATGATTTTATTCAAAAACTATAAGTATGATTGATATGTTTTGACTGTTTCTATAATTTTGTATATTACTAAAAAAAATAACACAATTTTATATTGTATTTATATATTTTTTATTATAAAATCTTTAATTTCAAATGAAACTTAGGCAATTAAACAGTCTTCTCTTTAAAAAATAAACCGCTTAAAGTATAAATTTAAAAAAAACTTCTACTACTACTACACTACAAAAAATAGCGCCAAACTTACAGACAAGCTACTCATACGTCTTTGGAGCGCCATTTGGCCCTTTGGAGGGCCATATCAAAAAAACTAGCAAACTTACCGCAACGCAACAACCGTCCTGCGACACGTGCTGCCGATGACTGAGATGTCCTTGAATTTCAATGCGATACGCGCAAAGGATAAAAAGAGAGAGAGCAATATATAAAAAACGCGGGCACCTCTGCGACATAGAGTAGTAATCTAGGGTTAATAATGCTTCTATGATTTTCAAATGATTTCACTATTTAAAACAGGTCCAGGTGACCCAGCACCCCCAACAATGACACCAATAACACCGTCAACACCACCGCCAACAACTCCGCCAACAACACCGCCAAAAATACCGCCAACAACAACAAAGACGACAAAGAAAACAACTCATCTTCCACCACCACCTCCCCTCGCTTGCAATCCGCCACGCGGCAATAATAAACACAAGAAACCTAAGTATTTTCACAACTTGACTGTGTAAAATACATTTTGCACCCACATTGTAAACGATACAAAAATGTATAAATTTGATGTAGAATTAATTACATATTACAGTTTATTTAAAAACAATTAAGATTTATCGTAATTAAAAGTTGATGCATCATTAATTGAGTTGTTCTAATGAAACAGTCAATTATTTCTTATGGTTTTATAATTCTGTTAATATAGAAAAAAACCAGTCCGAACTAAAAGAAATTAGGGGAAAGCTGAATTTTTGAAGGTGAATAGACCTACTGCAGGAAATTTTTTATTTATTTAATATCAATGGTATAAATATACCATAAGAACACATGTCACAAAATCATAGGATACATATTAGAAACAGTCAATAAATATTATAACAGATAATTGTGGCGTTTGAAAGAGAATTGACACCAGAGATACGATATCATACAAAAATCTATAGTACAAATAAAATGAATATTCATTGAAAAGATTTGATAGTATAGCCCTCTTGTACCTACCTTCCGTGCAGTTAAATAGATCTGCCACATCTGCATATCTATTAGTAACTTCATGTAATCTAGGTACAAGCGAGTGTTTCGTATACTCAGTCCGATTATTGTAGCATTAAACAGGATTTTAGAACAAGTGGCTCTCGTGGGTATATGATATTCAATGAGCTTAGTTAAATCAGGACAGTCTATTCTACCATTTACAATTTTGAACATAAATATTAAGTCGGATATAATTCTTCGATCTTTTTCACATAGTATCCACTCCTCAATCGTATCTTATCGCATCGCATATTGGCATGAGTCTTCTTCGACAGCTCTTGGAAATTGCAATCCAGGCTTCACTGCTAGCCCCTGCGGACGGCTTTTGGTTCAGCTTCGCCCAGTTAGGGTTGGTGATCATTTTATAAATCCAATGGACGGCTAGTCACCGGGATAAAGTAACTGGGGCGGGCAATGACGTCTTTTGTAATATACAGCCGCTTGATACAACTGAGTATTACCGTTAATCTTTCCGTATCCGGAGAGATACTCCAGATTCACAAATTCGTAGAACTTATACCCAGGAGGGGCACGTCCCTATGCGTCCTGCCAACGGAAGTAGCGACATCTTGTGAGGATTTTTTTAAATTCAAAACCGAATTACAACGGTAGCTTTGTTTGAAATTCCACGTACACAGATGTTATTCGTGGCGCGGCGCATACGGCGTGGCGCCAGATATGCGCTCGAAGCTGGGTTCTGAAATTTAACCACGCAGTCGCAAGCCTAATAATACTTTTCGATTTTTATAAATGTTTTATTATATTATTTTTTTTTGTTACAAGTAGAGATAATGATATCCTCAATGGGACATATTTCCCGTGCTGAGGATTTGATTCACATAATATATTTGTATATATATTTTTTAAACTTTATGAGTAAAACTTTCGGGGCGAAAGCGAGAGGTCCTGGGTTCGAGTCCCAGAGGTGCCAATATCTTTTGCAGATTTTCGATTGAGTTTCGCTTATATTGTTCTCATTTAATTAAATATTAAAATTTAATTATACGAGTACTATTTTACTAATGTATAACATTGGTTTACAAAGATAACAAGTTTCAGTAAAAGCTGGTTCACACAAAGCTATAAATCTGCAAGCAGACATCTGTTGATTCGCGAGCGCTTATCTTTTGTGCTTTCAAAGAGGCTATCAAATATTTCTTCCTGTGGTAGGAGAGGGGGTCAGTTGAATTAGGGAGCGGCAACGGAATGCACATTTTTTGTATTGAAATCTGTCAACTTGACATCTGTCATCCACGGGTCTAGGCACTTCCGTAATTACAATGACCCCCTCTTCTGTTTTAGTCGGAGAGGGGGAGACTTATCTTCTGGGATATCGCGTCTGGAGCGGTTACGTCTAAGATGTGTTTTGTCTATGATTGATCTGCACTTAAAGTGGCTCTATCTGCTGACACATTTCGAAAGAAACCAACTCTTATTCGTAGTGCAGTTATAAAATTACAGTTGCATATTATATATGTGCTGCCAAAATCAAAGAAAAATCATTTTAATGCTCAGAGTATTGTTGTATATTATTATATGTTTTTTTCTAAATTATTTATTTATTTATTTATTTAAACGCCCATAGGGCTTTTACATAAAGTGCAGTACACGTTTTTGGTAAAGTATAGGAAATAACAAAATATAATATAAACATAATATAACTGTAAGAAAAAAAATAAAGATAACATAAGATATAAGAAACAAAACATAGATAACACTAGATATGACACAAAGCAGGTAAAATAGAATATATGGTCACGTAAATTAATGTGAGATAGTTATTTTAATTATAAAGAGAAATAAGATAAGATTGTCATTATTTATGTTTATAATTAGCAATCTTTGTTATACATATTTTGTACGTGTTTATCGAAACATAGCTACAATAATATATCGATAAAGGTGCTATATAGTGCATGATATTTATAGCTTTATTTTAAATGTTCTGATATACTGAGTTTAAATTTAGAAATCGATTGATGTCGATAAACGTCAATTGAAGTATATTTATTTCCGAGTATATGAAGTCTTTGTATTGGAGAGTTTTCAAAATAATTATTAGTAGAATTGGTAACAAAGTAAAGTGCATTAGAACGGGTATCACGCGTGGGTACTCTCAAATTAATTTTACAAGTTAAATCGAGGGCGTCCAGTCTGCCATTCGCTATATTAAAAAGGCAAACTAAATCGCACACTACACGCCTTGACGTTAAATCGCTTATATTGAGTAATTCCATTAGATATACATAATTTAGTTCTTCGATAGGTATTCCGAGTTTATAATTAATAAATCTTAAGAACTTATGCTGTACTCTTTCAATTTTTTGTTGGTGTGTCTTATTTAATGGAGCCCAAATGGTTGAATTATTTTCTAAATTAGATCTCACCAGCCCAGTGTACAGCAATTTAAACGAATTAATTGATTTGAATTCTTTGACCGTCCTCAGAATGAAACCCAGACATTTCATTGCCTTATTAGTTATGACATTAATATGAGGAACAAAAGTTAATTTACTATCAAAAATAATACCGAGATCCTTGATTTGTTCTACCCTTTTTAGGAAAATGTTATCAATGCTATATTGAAATTTAATGGGACTTTTGATTAGAGTAAAAGTAAGTAATCAATGTGCAATAACCATTAAAATGTAAAAAAAAAAACTAACTTTCCAGTATAACACATAAATACTTGTCACACTGAATCATAAACACGTAACACCTCAGCACAGGTTTTCCTAGTGAGGTGTTCACGAAACAAACAATATTACCCATCCACAGTTTCACCCTCTCAAACCTACCTTACACCCAAATAATAAAATTTCAAAATATATTACGTTAAAATGTTTTCAAATAATATTACTTATGTAAAAATGTTAATTATTAGGTAAACACTTATATACAGAAATAAATAAATTAGAAAAAGTTGTAATTCCTCGCAAACAGATTTAATTTAAATCAGTTTTGTATTCAGAATATAACGATAAATAAAAAAAAAAACAAGTTGCAGATTTACAAAGGTAAGCCATTTTCATGTACTGAGTGAAGCTTTACATTTGAGTTGCACACCACGTTGCAAATTTCTGTAAATATTATTTCAGCTTGTGGACTCCTACGCAGAATCAAAATCTTAAGTTAAAATCTGCCTTGTGTTCTAAACATAATGTAAAAATTCAAGATGCGAAATCCTCTGTCGAAGCAAATCAAAAAATATCATTCTCGATTTCCGAGAATTCCGGGCATTTATTTTATTTTCATTTATGTGCATTTTTTTCTTAAATCCGCCTCACTAGACAAAGTGTCTTCCGATGCGGGTAAATAAAAAATTGTATTTATTAAAAAAATATATGAATATATTAAAAAATGTTGATATATGTTTTTAGGTTTTCACGGCCAAAAAGTATTTTTGTTATTGTTTTTGGGGTGTTATGCCGTGTTTCGCTACCTCCTTCTTTAGCCAACGTTTCGGACAGCGTTACAGTGTCCATCATCAGGGCAGATGAGTAAATGATATTGGTGAGAGTGTTTACTTATGTGTGTCGAAGCGATACCGTGCTGCCAGCTCCATTTCTCTACGAGCTGGTGTTAAAAAAATTCAGCATGTTTTTTTGCGTTTAGCTTTGGTGTAGCCGTCAATTACTGGATACCAAGAACTATTGAGCTTAGCTCCGTCGTCTCTGTTAATATTCTCTGTTAAAACCCCATCAATATTAACAGAGACGACGGAGCTAAGCTCAATAGTTCTTGGTATCCAGTAATTGACGGCTACACCAAAGCTAAACGCAAAAAAACATGCTGAATTTTTTTAACACCAGCTCGTAGAGAAATGGAGCTGGCAGCACGGTATCGCTTCGACACACATAAGTAAACACTCTCACCAATATCATTTACTCATCTGCCCTGATGATGGACACTGTAACGCTGTCCGAAACGTTGGCTAAAGAAGGAGGTAGCGAAACACGGCATAACACCCCAAAAACAATAACAAAAATGTTGATATAGTAAATATTTATATATACATTTTGTTTTTATTAGCTGACAGATTTATAGTTGCAGATTATGCATGCATGATTTTTTATTGGAAGATTACTTGTCTCATGTGCTATAAAAAATTGTGTAAAATGAGGTAATAAAAAAAAGGATTTCTACTACCGGCCCGCGGCTGATACCACAAACATACAAATGGCCCCTGACGGCAAAAAGATTCCCTATTTTTAACTAATGAAATGGGTAGATTACAAAGCAGGATTGTATTGTCTATGGTCGCGCCTTTTTTGAGTCCATCTTCGTCCATGGTGAGTGACGTCAAATAATCGAATTATTGGCAAATCTATGGTTAAATAGTGTCGAAAATCTCCCCATACAAAAAGCCCGAAGTTGTCAATCTAGTGAATGATTAATTCGAAGTCGGTAGCCGGTTACGTTTGAAAGGATAAGCCATTGATGTTTTTTTTTATGTGTTTTACACTTTAACTGGGTGGTTTCATGTTTTTTTCGCTTTGAAAACTAATCTTACGGGTTTGGAAGTGTATTTTGATAAAACGATTTTGCCGACAGTGATTTTATTTAGTTTGACGTCAATTTTTGACAGTTGGCAATTTTGTTGTTTTATTGTTGTTCTTGTGAAGTTCGTATTGTAGTGAGATGCATTCGTAAGTTATTATCGTTGACATTATAATATAGGATAAATGTTTACAAAATAGGGACACGCTAAATATATACTTTGACCCCTCCCGTGCCAGGAAAAAACGAAAAAACGTCAACTTTAACGTAATATTTTGCAGGTTAATTTTATGCTATCTTATGTAATTTTTACTGAAACACATTCCTTGAATTCTAAACTATACATAAATATAACATTACTTGCGTTTATTTGATGAATTTATACGTTTTACGATCATTTCATCGACCGCGACGCGAGACTTGACAGCCGCCATTTTGACAGCCGAGCGGCGGGAAAAAGTTCCAGGCCGTGTCATAAACAATTTCAAAGAAAATATATCGCTGCTCTAGGTGGGTTCACGTTATCTTATACCTTATGAACAAGAATGCCCCAAGCGATTCTGACCTTCTTCTTCACACGTTTTCTTTATACATAAGGGTTAAAATCGCATAACAAAATTATTTTTTAGTGATTATTTTGGCCTGCGCCGATGGTACGCCGGCGGACGAACGGCAAGGGGCAGGAAAAAACTTGTAGTAGTCAGATAATAGTTACTTCTCATTATTATCTGACACATTGACTTCCATTTAAAATTGCGTATTTACCGTCGTAATTAATAACACGGTGATTCTCGAAAAAATTACATTTCGAGTTTTTGTAGTGACATAAAATAACCATTACAATGTTGTTTTTCAATTCCGGTTACTGAATTTTTTTTTTTTTTTACAGTTAATACCGCACAAGAGTCCCAACTGCTCCCGTCTGGAGTCAGTGAGACTATGGCATCCCCAATCGGGGTATGTTGTGAGGCTGAAGGTAGTGGGGAGGGGAAGGAGATAGGGAACAGGATGGTGGGGAAGTACCTGGCTATTCAGATCTGGTCACTAAACACGGCTAAAGCCATTTTCAAGCAACGTTTCAATTCTGAATGGTGGTCTTACACCAGGGCGATACTGATAGTATCTTCCACTCTGGAACGTGCCGCAAATATACTACATATTATTTTAAATGAATAAATTGTGAAATAACACAAATATCAAATAAAATTTATTTGCGCACGCCGGGTTCGAACCCGCGACCTCCGGATTGTGAGTCCAGAGTCTTACCTCGGGACCACGGAGGCCGTCAAATTACTTACTACTAACTATTATCTTATTACTACAAGTTTTGAAGTGAAACTTATTTAGCACCCTTGTGATTTGAAACTCGGATTAAACGGAAATGGCACTAAAAAGAGACAAACACATTCATTTGTAGGATTTAGCCTAAGAGAGAATGAGATAGAATAAAACCTTACGCCTCGATTACATTGAGCGAGTTTACAAGCTACTAGCCGGTAAGTTTAATAGCTAGTGAATCGGCGAGTGTGATTGTCATGATGTCACACAAAACTGTCTACTCTCTCAGTAGACATCTTAAACATTGGAAGTTTATTAAACGCAACCGCAAACGCCTCCATGTTCCCTTGATCAAATCCTAAACAAGGCTTTAAGGCACCAGGATACTGTAAAAAAAATTTTTGTCAATTTTTATTTTCATTTTCTAAAATATGCATTTCTTAATAATGCGCTCACCAAATGTTTTAAGCAAATTAGTAAAATTGACGGAGATTCATCAATTTAAATAAAACCATTTCTGTATTTAAATAAACTGTAGTTTATGAAGAAATGGAGAAAAAGCCTCAGTTACATTGTGAGGTTTCGAAGAACAACTTTTTGACAAACAAAATTTTTTTTTTTTTTACTTCAAAATAGTTATAATTCATTAATAAGATCAAAAAAATAAAATTGCACTAATATTTAGTCAGCAAACAATTAATTCGTGTTTTTTCTTCATTTCGCACACTGTGTGCGGCGCACGGGAAAAATATATTCTTGTTTTTTAAATGCGATTTTTACCCTCATGTATAAAGAAACTGTACGAAAGACAAGTTCAGAATCGCTTGCGTCAATATCATTCTGGGAGCTACTTTTTATTTCATCATTGTAGCTTCTTTGAATGCTTTAAAATGAATGTTTTATTTATTTATTTATTGACGCCCTATTGGGCTTTTACATATAACACAAAATTTCTTTTAAAACAATAGCATAACATAAATAAAGGAGATTACAAGATTTATAAATAAAGCACAATCTGAATATAAGAATATAACTAATGCTAAATCCACATGGATAACTTTAGAAAATTACAATTCATGTACCTACGAGAAGCAAAAACTTAAAAAAAAATCAAAATTTGACTAAATTACTCATTGTTAGCATTTAGAATAAAAACAAACAAAAAAAAGGAAATAAAATATAATGATTTCTCATTCGTTATTTACATCTAAAAAGCGATGGACTAATTTGGCTTTAAATGTGCCGAAGTTTAAATTAAATATGTCAGCGACATCACTGAGTTCATTGCCCAACCTATGTATTCTTTCTAACACAGAATTCACAGCAAAATTATTGTTGTAAAATAAAATGTTGCGCCTAGTGTATTTGGGAGGTATGTGTAAGGATAACAAATTTACAGCGTCAGGGCAGTCCAATCTTGAATGAACAATTTTATATAATAAAAGGAGATCAAACATTATTCGACTTTCAGATAATTTCGATAAGTTAAGTTTACTGCGTAAATTGACATAATTGATCTCAATAATAGAAATACCAATTTTAAAATTAATAAAACATAAAAAATTTATTTTGAATTTTTTCAATTTGTTAACAAGGAGAGTTGAAATGTGGACACCAAATGCTTGAATTGTATTCGACCTGACTTCTAACCAAAGACGTGTATAGTAATTTTATGGTTTTTATGTTATTAAAGTCTTAAGCGATTCTGAGAATAAATCCAAGCATTTGTAAACCCTTACTAGTATGGCGAACAGCCATATAATCAACAAAATCTAATTTTACCGTTTGGCAACACCACGACCGGACAACAGGCCGGGTGGACAAAAATCTGCAATTTCATTCTGTCGTTTACGTCTCGATCTATCGGGTGTTATCAATCCCCCCTAGTGTAACGCGAATTGCCGTAACTTGTATAAAATTACTGTAAATATAAAGTGACCGAGTTAATCTGAGTTATTATTCATACGCACATCTCCATACACACGATCGCAGTTCGACAATTGAAAAGGACCGGCTGCCGATCTGAGGAAACCAACACATAGGCCACCATAATAGTTATCTCCTTTTCCAAACTGGTAATTCTAATAATGTGATAAGAAGCGTAATTTGGAGTCAAAGATAACACCTTGACCGTTGAAATCAAAGACTCTTTTTAGAGTGGCATTGTTAATTGAATAGTCGAATAACAAAGGGGTTTTAGATCTATGGAAACTGATCGTTTGTCATTTGTTGATATTAAGATATAATTTGTTTGCGATGCACCATTCATAAAGTTTATTTAAGTTGCTTTGTAGTGTTAAACAAGCAGAAGAATTTTGGAATCGATTTAAACATCTTTAGATCGGCGGCAAATAGAAGAAAGTGAATATTATCGAAAATTAATGAAATGTCATTAATAAATAGTAGGAAAAGAATTGGCCTACGACATTATTTTTTGTGAGTCACGTTTCGCAGCTGTCAATGGCGAAAATAATAATATAAAAAAATTTCGAACGAGTATCAAGGTTTTCGTTATTTATTTTGGGGTGTTACGCCGTGTAACGCTATCTCCTTCTTCAGCCAACGTTTCGGACAGCGTTACAGTGCCCATCACCAGGGCAGATGTGAATGTGTGCAAAAAAAACTTATCTGAGTATCAAGGTTGTTGATGCTTCGAAAATTCCTTTGAATTGTTTTTTTTCATGTTAGATATGTATTCAGGTTTGTGTAGAAATAATAAAATCAGCTTATATTTGTTGAATATATTTTTTTGACAATTGTTTCCGAAATGAAAGATGTATTTTTAGTTAGTTAGCTATTCCATGAAACATACATGAACAATAAGATGTATTATCTGTTAGAGCTGGTTCACACAGCTATCAAATATAAAAGATCATAGCACGCCAAATAACGCTCTCCATACAATCCCTTCAGACCGTTCACACCTAAGCGTTTTTAAGCGCAGATCAATCATAGACAATACACATCTCAGACGTAACCGCTCCAGACGCGATATCCCAGAAGATAACTCTCCCCTTCTCCGGCTAAAACAGGAGAGGGGGCCATTGTAATTACGGAGCTGCCTAGACCCGTGGATGACAGATGTCAAGTTGACAGATTTCAGTACAAAAAATATGCGTTCCGTTGCCGCTCCCTAATTCGACTGACCCCCTCTCCTACCACAGGAAGAAATATTTGATAGCCTCGTGTGAAAGGACAAAAGATAAGCGCTCGCGAATCAACAGATATCTGCTCGCAGATATATAGCTCAGTGTGAACTAAGCATTAAACAGGAAGCAATCGCAAAAAAAATTGCCTTTTTTATACACCGATCTTTGACCAGAAAGGCTATTCCCTAAAATTTGTGATAAGAGATCGTTCTCCCGCGAGAAGTGCTGTCAGATTTGTGTGATCACCTACTAGTGACCCAGAAAACATGGCTAATGTTGCTAATGCTGTTAAGCCATCCAGTCATCAATATTCAGAATTTTTCCTGCAAATTTTGAGGCCATAATCTTCCAAGATTGGAAAAATGGAAATTAAAAAATATTTATTTGTATTTTGATTTGGGTGAGTTGACAAATTACTTCACGACCTTTGTTGATATTCAATCGTTTAGTCAAGATTTTAAATATGTGTAGATTTTTTATGGCTTTTAATTGGATTTTAAAGTACCAGAAAAAAAGAAAATAATTTTTCAAACATGTGACAAAAGAGTGTTTATTGAGATAATATTAAAACAATAAATTGCAAACATTTCAAAAGAACAATAAGTGCAATCAAATTAACATTGCATATATAGATACATACATGTATACATAAAGGAGAATGTTATATTTAAATAGTAAGAATCGTTAAGAGTCGTCTTGGTCGTCGATTATGATTAAGGGATTGGGGTGATCCTAACCGGAAGAGTCGGTAGTCGAATCATCAGGGCAGGTGGTCCATGTTCCATCAGAACATGTCTCAGTAGATTCCGAACCGGTGCACTTTACAGTTGAACATTCTGATTCCGAATTGAGAGTGCAACTCACGGTGGAATCTGATACAGAATCACATGTTTCAGTTTCACATGAGAAGTCGCCGCTGCAAGTGACGGTGGATTCCGACTCAGAATCGCAGGTTTCAGTTTCGCCAGTAAAGTCACCGGTACAGGTCACGGTGGATTCTGATTCAGAATCACATGTTTCAGTTCCAGTGAAATCACTGTAAGACGATTCGGTAAATGTTGACAAATCGGGATTGCAAGTGACGGTGGTGCAGGTTTCGGTTGAAACAGGTGAAGTAGAGCCACTCGGAGGTCCGCTAGGTGGTCCAGATGGAGAAGGACCGGATGGTGGTCCAGACGGAGACGGTCCGCTAGGTGGTCCGGATGGAGACGGTCCAGATGGTGGTCCAGATGGAGAAGGTCCTGATGGTGGACCAGATGGAGATGGTCCAGATGGTGGTCCAGATGGAGACGGTCCGGATGGTGGTCCAGATGGAGAAGGTCCGCTAGGTAGCCCAGATGGCGAAGGTCCAGATGGAGGTCCAGATGGAGACGGTCCGCTAGGTGGTCCAGATGGAGACGGTCCGGATGGTGGTCCAGATGGAGATGGTCCACTAGGTGGTCCAGATGGAGACGGTCCAGATGGTGGTCCAGATGGAGAAGGTCCGCTAGGTGGTCCAGATGGAGACGGTCCAGATGGTGGTCCAGATGGAGAAGGTCCGCTAGGTGGTCCAGATGGAGACGGTCCTAATGGTGGTCCTGATGGAGAAGGTCCGCTAGGTGGTCCAGATGGAGACGGTCCGGATGGTGGTCCAGATGGAGACGGTCCGCTAGGTGGTCCAGATGGAGAAGGTCCTGATGGTGGTCCAGATGGAGACGGTCCGCTAGGTGGTCCAGATGGAGATGGTCCGCTAGGTGGTCCAGATGGAGAAGGTCCGCTAGGTGGTCCAGATGGAGAAGGTCCGCTAGGTGGTCCAGATGGAGATGGTCCGCTAGGTGGTCCAGATGGAGAAGGTCCGCTAGGTGGTCCAGATGGAGACGGTCCGGATGGTGGTCCAGATGGAGACGGTCCGGATGGTGGTCCAGATGGAGACGGTCCACTAGGTGGCCCAGATGGCGAGGGTCCCGATGGTGGTCCAGATGGAGACGGTCCAGATGGTGGTCCAGATGGAGACGGTCCTGATGGTGGACCAGATGGAGACGGTCCGGATGGTGGTCCAGATGGAGAAGGTCCGCTAGGTGGTCCAGATGGAGACGGTCCGGATGGTGGTCCAGATGGAGAAGGTCCGCTAGGTGGCCCAGATGGCGAAGGTCCAGATGGTGGTCCAGATGGAGACGGTCCACTAGGTGGTCCGGATGGAGATGGTCCGGATGGTGGTCCAGATGGAGACGGTCCGCTAGGTGGTCCAGATGGAGACGGTCCTGATGGTGGTCCAGATGGAGACGGTCCGGATGGTGGTCCAGATGGTGATGGGCCGCTAGGTGGTCCAGATGGAGACGGTCCAGATGGTGGTCCAGATGGAGACGGTCCGGATGGTGGTCCAGATGGAGAAGGTCCGGATGGTGGTCCAGATGGAGAAGGTCCGCTAGGTGGTCCAGATGGAGACGGTCCTGATGGTGGTCCAGACGGAGAAGGTCCGCTAGGTGGTCCAGATGGAGTCGGTCCAGATGGTGGTCCAGATGGAGACGGTCCTGATGGTGGTCCAGATGGAGACGGTCCGCTAGGTGGTCCAGATGGAGACGGTCCAGATGGAGACGGTCCAGATGGTGGTCCAGAGGGAGACGGTCCGGATGGTGGTCCAGATGGAGACGGTCCGGATGGTGGTCCAGATGGTGATGGTCCGCTAGGTGGTCCAGATGGAGACGGTCCAGATGGTGGTCCAGATGGAGACGGTCCGGATGGTGGTACAGATGGAGAAGGTCCGGATGGTGGTCCAGATGGAGACGGTCCGGATGGTGGTCCAGATGGAGATGGTCCAGATGGTGGTCCAGATGGAGACGGTCCTGATGGTGGACCAGATGGAGACGGTCCGGATGGTGGTCCAGATGGAGAAGGTCCGCTAGGTGGTCCAGATGGAGACGGTCCGGATGGTGGTCCAGATGGAGACGGTCCGGATGGTGGTCCAGATGGAGACGGTCCGGATGGTGGTCCAGACGGAGAAGGTCCGCTAGGTGGTCCAGATGGAGACGGTCCACTAGGTGGTCCGGATGGAGATGGTCCGGATGGTGGTCCAGATGGAGACGGTCCGCTAGGTGGTCCAGATGGAGACGGTCCGCTAGGTGGTCCAGATGGAGAAGGTCCGCTAGGTGGTCCAGATGGAGACGGTCCTGATGGTGGTCCAGATGGAGACGGTCCGGATGGTGGTCCAGATGGAGACGGTCCGGATGGTGGTCCAGATGGAGAAGGTCCGCTAGGTGGTCCAGATGGAGACGGTCCGGATGGTGGTCCAGATGGAGAAGGTCCGCTAGGTGGCCCAGATGGCGAAGGTCCAGATGGTGGTCCAGATGGAGACGGTCCGGATGGTGGTCCAGATGGAGACGGTCCGGATGGTGGTCCAGACGGAGAAGGTCCGCTAGGTGGTCCAGATGGAGACGGTCCACTAGGTGGTCCGGATGGAGATGGTCCGGATGGTGGTCCAGATGGAGAAGGTCCGCTAGGTGGTCCAGATGGAGACGGTCCGGATGGTGGTCCAGATGGAGAAGGTCCGCTAGGTGGTCCAGATGGAGACGGTCCGGATGGTGGTCCAGATGGAGACGGTCCGGATGGTGGTCCAGATGGAGACGGTCCGGATGGTGGTCCAGATGGAGACGGTCCGAATGGTGGTCCAGACGGAGAAGGTCGGCTAGGTGGTCCAGATGGCGAAGGTCCGGATGGTGGTCCAGATGGAGACGGTCCCGATGGTGGTCCAGATGGAGACGGTCCAGATGGTGGTCCAGATGGAGACGGTCCTGATGGTGGACCAGATGGCGACGGTCCGGATGGTGGTCCAGATGGAGAAGGTCCGCTAGGTGGTCCAGATGGAGAAGGTCCGCTAGGTGGTCCAGATGGAGACGGTCCTGATGGTGGTCCAGATGGAGACGGTCCTGATGGTGGTCCAGACGGAGAAGGTCCACTAGGTGGTCCTGATGGAGAAGGTCCGCTAGGTGGTCCAGATGGAGACGGTCCTGATGGTGGTCCAGATGGAGAAGGTCCGCTAGGTGGTCCAGATGGAGAAGGTCCGCTAGGTGGTCCAGATGGAGACGGTCCTGATGGTGGTCCAGATGGAGACGGTCCGCTAGGTGGTCCAGATGGAGATGGTCCGGATGGTGGTCCAGATGGAGAAGGTACACTAGGTGGTCCAGATGGAGACGGTCCGGATGGTGGTCCAGACGGAGAAGGTCCGCTAGGTGGTCCAGATGGAGACGGTCCGGATGGTGGTCCAGATGGAGACGGTCCGGATGGTGGTCCAGACGGAGAAGGTCCGCTAGGTGGTCCAGATGGAGACGGTCCGCTAGGTGGTCCAGATGGAGACGGTCCAGATGGTGGTCCAGATGGAGACGGTCCGGATGGTGGTCCAGACGGAGAAGGTCCGCTAGGTGGTCCAGATGGAGACGGTCCACTAGGTGGCCCAGATGGCGAGGGTCCCGATGGTGGTCCAGATGGAGACGGTCCGCTAGGTGGTCCAGATGGCGAAGGTCCGGATGGTGGTCCAGATGGAGACGGTCCTGATGGTGGTCCAGATGGAGACGGTCCGGATGGTGGTCCAGACGGAGAAGGTCCGCTAGGTGGTCCAGATGGAGACGGTCCTGATGGTGGACCAGATGGAGACGGTCCGGATGGTGGTCCAGATGGAGAAGGTCCGCTAGGTGGTCCAGATGGAGAAGGTCCGCTAGGTGGTCCAGATGGAGACGGTCCGGATGGTGGTCCAGATGGAGACGGTCCGGATGGTGGTCCAGACGGAGAAGGTCCGCTAGGTGGTCCAGATGGAGACGGTCCGCTAGGTGGTCCAGATGGCGAAGGTCCGGATGGTGGTCCAGATGGAGACGGTCCTGATGGTGGTCCAGATGGAGACGGTCCGGATGGTGGTCCAGACGGAGAAGGTCCGCTAGGTGGTCCAGATGGAGACGGTCCTGATGGTGGACCAGATGGAGACGGTCCGGATGGTGGTCCAGATGGAGAAGGTCCGCTAGGTGGTCCAGATGGAGAAGGTCCGCTAGGTGGTCCAGATGGAGACGGTCCACTAGGTGGTCCGGATGGAGATGGTCCGGATGGTGGTCCAGATGGAGAAGGTCCGCTAGGTGGTCCAGATGGCGAAGGTCCAGATGGTGGTCCAGATGGAGAGGGTCCGCTAGGTGGTCCAGATGGAGATGGTCCTGATGGTGGCCCAGATGGCGATGGTCCCGATGGTGGTCCAGATGGAGAAGGTCCAGATGGTGGTCCAGATGGAGACGGTCCTGATGGTGGACCAGATGGAGACGGTCCGGATGGTGGTCCAGATGGAGATGGTCCAGATGGTGGTCCAGATGGAGACGGTCCTGATGGTGGACCAGATGGCGAAGGTCCAGATGGTGGTCCAGATGGAGACGGTCCTGATGGTGGACCAGATGGAGACGGTCCGCTAGGTGGTCCAGATGGAGATGGTCCGGATGGTGGTCCAGATGGAGACGGTCCTGATGGTGGTCCAGATGGAGAAGGTCCGCTAGGTGGTCCAGATGGAGACGGTCCGGATGGTGGTCCAGATGGAGACGGTCCTGATGGTGGTCCAGATGGAGACGGTCCGCTAGGTGGTCCAGATGGAGATGGTCCGGATGGTGGTCCAGATGGAGAAGGTACACTAGGTGGTCCAGATGGAGACGGTCCGGATGGTGGTCCAGACGGAGAAGGTCCGCTAGGTGGTCCAGATGGAGACGGTCCGGATGGTGGTCCAGATGGAGACGGTCCGGATGGTGGTCCAGACGGAGAAGGTCCGCTAGGTGGTCCAGATGGAGACGGTCCGCTAGGTGGTCCAGATGGAGACGGTCCAGATGGTGGTCCAGATGGAGACGGTCCGGATGGTGGTCCAGACGGAGAAGGTCCGCTAGGTGGTCCAGATGGAGACGGTCCACTAGGTGGCCCAGATGGCGAGGGTCCCGATGGTGGTCCAGATGGAGACGGTCCGCTAGGTGGTCCAGATGGCGAAGGTCCGGATGGTGGTCCAGATGGAGAAGGTCCGCTAGGTGGTCCAGATGGAGACGGTCCTGATGGTGGACCAGATGGAGACGGTCCGGATGGTGGTCCAGATGGAGAAGGTCCGCTAGGTGGTCCAGATGGAGAAGGTCCGCTAGGTGGTCCAGATGGAGATGGTCCTGATGGTGGCCCAGATGGCGATGGTCCCGATGGTGGTCCAGATGGAGAAGGTCCAGATGGTGGTCCAGATGGAGACGGTCCTGATGGTGGTCCAGATGGAGAAGGTCCGCTAGGTGGTCCAGATGGAGACGGTCCGGATGGTGGTCCAGATGGAGAAGGTCCGCTAGGTGGTCCAGATGGAGACGGTCCGCTAGGTGGTCCAGATGGCGAAGGTCCGGATGGTGGTCCAGATGGAGACGGTCCTGATGGTGGTCCAGATGGAGACGGTCCGGATGGTGGTCCAGACGGAGAAGGTCCGCTAGGTGGTCCAGATGGAGACGGTCCTGATGGTGGACCAGATGGAGACGGTCCGGATGGTGGTCCAGATGGAGAAGGTCCGCTAGGTGGTCCAGATGGAGAAGGTCCGCTAGGTGGTCCAGATGGAGACGGTCCACTAGGTGGTCCGGATGGAGATGGTCCGGATGGTGGTCCAGATGGAGAAGGTCCGCTAGGTGGTCCAGATGGAGACGGTCCTGATGGTGGACCAGATGGAGACGGTCCGGATGGTGGTCCAGATGGAGAAGGTCCGCTAGGTGGTCCAGATGGAGACGGTCCGGATGGTGGTCCAGATGGAGACGGTCCGGATGGTGGTCCAGATGGAGACGGTCCGGATGGTGGTCCAGACGGAGAAGGTCCGCTAGGTGGTCCAGATGGAGACGGTCCACTAGGTGGTCCGGATGGAGATGGTCCGGATGGTGGTCCAGATGGAGAAGGTCCGCTAGGTGGTCCAGATGGAGACGGTCCGGATGGTGGTCCAGATGGAGAAGGTCCGCTAGGTGGTCCAGATGGAGACGGTCCTGACGGTGGTCCAGATGGAGACGGTCCGGATGGTGGTCCAGATGGAGACGGTCCGGATGGTGGTCCAGATGGAGACGGTCCGGATGGTGGTCCAGACGGAGAAGGTCCGCTAGGTGGTCCAGACGGAGAAGGTCCACTAGGTGGTCCTGATGGAGAAGGTCCGCTAGGTGGTCCAGATGGAGACGGTCCTGATGGTGGACCAGATGGAGACGGTCCGGATGGTGGTCCAGATGGAGAAGGTCCGCTAGGTGGTCCAGATGGAGAAGGTCCGCTAGGTGGTCCAGATGGAGACGGTCCTGATGGTGGTCCAGATGGAGACGGTCCGCTAGGTGGTCCAGATGGAGATGGTCCGGATGGTGGTCCAGATGGAGAAGGTACACTAGGTGGTCCAGATGGAGACGGTCCGGATGGTGGTCCAGACGGAGAAGGTCCGCTAGGTGGTCCAGATGGAGACGGTCCGGATGGTGGTCCAGATGGAGACGGTCCGGATGGTGGTCCAGACGGAGAAGGTCCGCTAGGTGGTCCAGATGGAGACGGTCCGCTAGGTGGTCCAGATGGAGACGGTCCAGATGGTGGTCCAGATGGAGACGGTCCGGATGGTGGTCCAGACGGAGAAGGTCCGCTAGGTGGTCCAGATGGAGACGGTCCACTAGGTGGCCCAGATGGCGAGGGTCCCGATGGTGGTCCAGATGGAGACGGTCCGCTAGGTGGTCCAGATGGCGAAGGTCCGGATGGTGGTCCAGATTGAGAAGGTCCGCTAGGTGGTCCAGATGGAGACGGTCCTGATGGTGGACCAGATGGAGACGGTCCGGATGGTGGTCCAGATGGAGAAGGTCCGCTAGGTGGTCCAGATGGAGAAGGTCCGCTAGGTGGTCCAGATGGAGATGGTCCTGATGGTGGCCCAGATGGCGATGGTCCCGATGGTGGTCCAGATGGAGAAGGTCCAGATGGTGGTCCAGATGGAGACGGTCCTGATGGTGGTCCAGATGGAGAAGGTCCGCTAGGTGGTCCAGATGGAGACGGTCCGGATGGTGGTCCAGATGGAGAAGGTCCGCTAGGTGGTCCAGATGGAGACGGTCCTGACGGTGGTCCAGATGGAGACGGTCCGGATGGTGGTCCAGATGGAGACGGTCCGGATGGTGGTCCAGATGGAGACGGTCCGGATGGTGGTCCAGACGGAGAAGGTCCGCTAGGTGGTCCAGACGGAGAAGGTCCACTAGGTGGTCCTGATGGAGAAGGTCCGCTAGGTGGTCCAGATGGAGACGGTCCTGATGGTGGACCAGATGGAGACGGTCCGGATGGTGGTCCAGATGGAGATGGTCCGGATGGTGGTCCAGATGGAGAAGGTACACTAGGTGGTCCAGATGGAGACGGTCCGGATGGTGGTCCAGACGGAGAAGGTCCGCTAGGTGGTCCAGATGGAGACGGTCCGGATGGTGGTCCAGATGGAGACGGTCCGGATGGTGGTCCAGATGGAGAAGGTCCGCTAGGTGGTGCAGATGGAGACGGTCCGCTAGGTGGTCCAGATGGAGACGGTCCAGATGGTGGTCCAGATGGAGACGGTCCGGATGGTGGTCCAGACGGAGAAGGTCCGCTAGGTGGTCCAGATGGAGACGGTCCACTAGGTGGCCCAGATGGCGAGGGTCCCGATGGTGGTCCAGATGGAGACGGTCCGCTAGGTGGTCCAGATGGCGAAGGTCCGGATGGTGGTCCAGATGGAGAAGGTCCGCTAGGTGGTCCAGATGGAGACGGTCCTGATGGTGGACCAGATGGAGACGGTCCGGATGGTGGTCCAGATGGAGAAGGTCCGCTAGGTGGTCCAGATGGAGAAGGTCCGCTAGGTGGTCCAGATGGAGACGGTCCTGATGGTGGTCCAGATGGAGACGGTCCGCTAGGTGGTCCAGATGGCGAAGGTCCAGATGGTGGTCCAGATGGAGAAGGTCCGCTAGGTGGTCCAGATGGAGATGGTCCTGATGGTGGCCCAGATGGCGATGGTCCCGATGGTGGTCCAGATGGAGAAGGTCCAGATGGTGGTCCAGATGGAGACGGTCCTGATGGTGGACCAGATGGAGACGGTCCGGATGGTGGTCCAGATGGAGAAGGTCCGCTAGGTGGTCCAGATGGAGAAGGTCCGCTAGGTGGTCCAGATGGAGACGGTCCTGATGGTGGACCAGATGGAGACGGTCCGGATGGTGGTCCAGATGGAGAAGGTCCGCTAGGTGGTCCAGATGGAGAAGGTCCGCTAGGTGGTCCAGATGGAGACGGTCCTGATGGTGGACCAGATGGAGACGGTCCGGATGGTGGTCCAGATGGAGACGGTCCGGATGGTGGTCCAGATGGAGAAGGTCCGCTAGGTGGTCCAGATGGAGACGGTCCGCTAGGTGGTCCAGATGGAGACGGTCCAGATGGTGGTCCAGATGGAGACGGTCCGGATGGTGGTCCAGACGGAGAAGGTCCGCTAGGTGGTCCAGATGGAGACGGTCCACTAGGTGGCCCAGATGGCGAGGGTCCCGATGGTGGTCCAGATGGAGACGGTCCGCTAGGTGGTCCAGATGGCGAAGGTCCGGATGGTGGTCCAGATGGAGAAGGTCCGCTAGGTGGTCCAGATGGAGACGGTCCTGATGGTGGACCAGATGGAGACGGTCCGGATGGTGGTCCAGATGGAGAAGGTCCGCTAGGTGGTCCAGATGGAGAAGGTCCGCTAGGTGGTCCAGATGGAGATGGTCCTGATGGTGGCCCAGATGGCGATGGTCCCGATGGTGGTCCAGATGGAGAAGGTCCAGATGGTGGTCCAGATGGAGACGGTCCTGATGGTGGTCCAGATGGAGAAGGTCCGCTAGGTGGTCCAGATGGAGACGGTCCGGATGGTGGTCCAGATGGAGAAGGTCCGCTAGGTGGTCCAGATGGAGACGGTCCTGACGGTGGTCCAGATGGAGACGGTCCGGATGGTGGTCCAGATGGAGACGGTCCGGATGGTGGTCCAGATGGAGACGGTCCGGATGGTGGTCCAGACGGAGAAGGTCCGCTAGGTGGTCCAGACGGAGAAGGTCCACTAGGTGGTCCTGATGGAGAAGGTCCGCTAGGTGGTCCAGATGGAGACGGTCCTGATGGTGGACCAGATGGAGACGGTCCGGATGGTGGTCCAGATGGAGATGGTCCGGATGGTGGTCCAGATGGAGAAGGTACACTAGGTGGTCCAGATGGAGACGGTCCGGATGGTGGTCCAGACGGAGAAGGTCCGCTAGGTGGTCCAGATGGAGACGGTCCGGATGGTGGTCCAGATGGAGACGGTCCGGATGGTGGTCCAGATGGAGAAGGTCCGCTAGGTGGTCCAGATGGAGACGGTCCGCTAGGTGGTCCAGATGGAGACGGTCCAGATGGTGGTCCAGATGGAGACGGTCCGGATGGTGGTCCAGACGGAGAAGGTCCGCTAGGTGGTCCAGATGGAGACGGTCCACTAGGTGGCCCAGATGGCGAGGGTCCCGATGGTGGTCCAGATGGAGACGGTCCGCTAGGTGGTCCAGATGGCGAAGGTCCGGATGGTGGTCCAGATGGAGAAGGTCCGCTAGGTGGTCCAGATGGAGACGGTCCTGATGGTGGACCAGATGGAGACGGTCCGGATGGTGGTCCAGATGGAGAAAGTCCGCTAGGTGGTCCAGATGGAGAAGGTCCGCTAGGTGGTCCAGATGGAGACGGTCCTGATGGTGGTCCAGATGGAGACGGTCCGCTAGGTGGTCCAGATGGCGAAGGTCCAGATGGTGGTCCAGATGGAGAAGGTCCGCTAGGTGGTCCAGATGGAGATGGTCCTGATGGTGGCCCAGATGGCGATGGTCCCGATGGTGGTCCAGATGGAGAAGGTCCAGATGGTGGTCCAGATGGAGACGGTCCTGATGGTGGACCAGATGGAGAAGGTCCGCTAGGTGGTCCAGATGGAGACGGTCCACTAGGTGGCCCAGATGGCGAGGGTCCCGATGGTGGTCCAGATGGAGACGGTCCGCTAGGTGGTCCAGATGGCGAAGGTCCGGATGGTGGTCCAGATGGAGAAGGTCCGCTAGGTGGTCCAGATGGAGACGGTCCTGATGGTGGACCAGATGGAGACGGTCCGGATGGTGGTCCAGATGGAGAAGGTCCGCTAGGTGGTCCAGATGGAGAAGGTCCGCTAGGTGGTCCAGATGGAGACGGTCCTGATGGTGGTCCAGATGGAGACGGTCCGCTAGGTGGTCCAGATGGCGAAGGTCCAGATGGTGGTCCAGATGGAGAAGGTCCGCTAGGTGGTCCAGATGGAGATGGTCCTGATGGTGGCCCAGATGGCGATGGTCCCGATGGTGGTCCAGATGGAGAAGGTCCAGATGGTGGTCCAGATGGAGACGGTCCTGATGGTGGACCAGATGGAGACGGTCCGGATGGTGGTCCAGATGGAGAAGGTCCGCTAGGTGGTCCAGATGGAGAAGGTCCGCTAGGTGGTCCAGATGGAGACGGTCCACTAGGTGGTCCGGATGGAGATGGTCCGGATGGTGGTCCAGATGGAGAAGGTCCGCTAGGTGGTCCAGATGGCGAAGGTCCAGATGGTGGTCCAGATGGAGAGGGTCCGCTAGGTGGTCCAGATGGAGATGGTCCTGATGGTGGCCCAGATGGCGATGGTCCCGATGGTGGTCCAGATGGAGAAGGTCCAGATGGTGGTCCAGATGGAGACGGTCCTGATGGTGGACCAGATGGAGACGGTCCGGATGGTGGTCCAGATGGAGATGGTCCAGATGGTGGTCCAGATGGAGACGGTCCTGATGGTGGACCAGATGGCGAAGGTCCAGATGGTGGTCCAGATGGAGACGGTCCTGATGGTGGACCAGATGGAGACGGTCCGGATGGTGGTCCAGATGGAGAAGGTCCGCTAGGTGGTCCAGATGGCGAAGGTCCAGATGGTGGTCCAGATGGAGAAGGTCCGCTAGGTGGTCCAGATGGAGATGGTCCTGATGGTGGCCCAGATGGCGATGGTCCCGATGGTGGTCCAGATGGAGAAGGTCCAGATGGTGGTCCAGATGGAGACGGTCCTGATGGAGACGGTCCAGATGGTGGTCCAGAGGGAGACGGTCCGGATGGTGGTCCAGATGGAGACGGTCTGGATGGTGGTCCAGATGGTGATGGTCCGCTAGGTGGTCCAGATGGAGACGGTCCAGATGGTGGTCCAGATGGAGACGGTCCGGATGGTGGTACAGATGGAGAAGGTCCGGATGGTGGTCCAGATGGAGACGGTCCGGATGGTGGTCCAGATGGAGATGGTCCAGATGGTGGTCCAGATGGAGACGGTCCTGATGGTGGACCAGATGGAGACGGTCCGGATGGTGGTCCAGATGGAGAAGGTCCGCTAGGTGGTCCAGATGGAGACGGTCCGGATGGTGGTCCAGATGGAGACGGTCCGGATGGTGGTCCAGATGGAGACGGTCCGGATGGTGGTCCAGACGGAGAAGGTCCGCTAGGTGGTCCAGATGGAGACGGTCCACTAGGTGGTCCGGATGGAGATGGTCCGGATGGTGGTCCAGATGGAGAAGGTCCGCTAGGTGGTCCAGATGGAGACGGTCCGGATGGTGGTCCAGATGGAGATGGTCCTGATGGTGGCCCAGATGGCGATGGTCCCGATGGTGGTCCAGATGGAGAAGGTCCAGATGGTGGTCCAGATGGAGACGGTCCTGATGGTGGACCAGATGGAGACGGTCCGGATGGTGGTCCAGATGGAGATGGTCCAGATGGTGGTCCAGATGGAGACGGTCCTGATGGTGGACCAGATGGCGAAGGTCCAGATGGTGGTCCAGATGGAGACGGTCCTGATGGTGGACCAGATGGAGACGGTCCGGATGGTGGTCCAGATGGAGAAGGTCCGCTAGGTGGTCCAGATGGCGAAGGTCCAGATGGTGGTCCAGATGGAGAAGGTCCGCTAGGTGGTCCAGATGGAGATGGTCCTGATGGTGGCCCAGATGGCGATGGTCCCGATGGTGGTCCAGATGGAGAAGGTCCAGATGGTGGTCCAGATGGAGACGGTCCTGATGGAGACGGTCCAGATGGTGGTCCAGAGGGAGACGGTCCGGATGGTGGTCCAGATGGAGACGGTCCGGATGGTGGTCCAGATGGTGATGGTCCGCTAGGTGGTCCAGATGGAGACGGTCCAGATGGTGGTCCAGATGGAGACGGTCCGGATGGTGGTACAGATGGAGAAGGTCCGGATGGTGGTCCAGATGGAGACGGTCCGGATGGTGGTCCAGATGGAGATGGTCCAGATGGTGGTCCAGATGGAGACGGTCCTGATGGTGGACCAGATGGAGACGGTCCGGATGGTGGTCCAGATGGAGAAGGTCCGCTAGGTGGTCCAGATGGAGACGGTCCGGATGGTGGTCCAGATGGAGACGGTCCGGATGGTGGTCCAGATGGAGACGGTCCGGATGGTGGTCCAGACGGAGAAGGTCCGCTAGGTGGTCCAGATGGAGACGGTCCACTAGGTGGTCCGGATGGAGATGGTCCGGATGGTGGTCCAGATGGAGAAGGTCCGCTAGGTGGTCCAGATGGAGACGGTCCGGATGGTGGTCCAGATGGAGAAGGTCCGCTAGGTGGTCCAGATGGAGACGGTCCTGACGGTGGTCCAGATGGAGACGGTCCGGATGGTGGTCCAGATGGAGACGGTCCGGATGGTGGTCCAGATGGAGACGGTCCGGATGGTGGTCCAGACGGAGAAGGTCCGCTAGGTGGTCCAGACGGAGAAGGTCCACTAGGTGGTCCTGATGGAGAAGGTCCGCTAGGTGGTCCAGATGGAGACGGTCCTGATGGTGGACCAGATGGAGACGGTCCGGATGGTGGTCCAGATGGAGAAGGTCCGCTAGGTGGTCCAGATGGAGAAGGTCCGCTAGGTGGTCCAGATGGAGACGGTCCTGATGGTGGTCCAGATGGAGACGGTCCGCTAGGTGGTCCAGATGGAGATGGTCCGGATGGTGGTCCAGATGGAGAAGGTACACTAGGTGGTCCAGATGGAGATGGTCCAGATGGTGGTCCAGATGGAGACGGTCCGCTAGGTGGTCCAGATGGAGATGGTCCAGATGGTGGTCCAGATGGAGACGGTCCGGATGGTGATCCAGATGGAGACGGTCCTGATGGTGGTCCAGATGGAGACGGTCCACTAGGTGGCCCAGATGGCGAAGGTCCAGATGGTGGTCCAGATGGAGAAGGTCCGCTAGGTGGTCCAGATGGAGACGGTCCTGATGGTGGACCAGATGGAGACGGTCCGGATGGTGGTCCAGATGGAGAAGGTCCGCTAGGTGGTCCAGATGGAGAAGGTCCGCTAGGTGGTCCAGATGGAGACGGTCCACTAGGTGGTCCGGATGGAGATGGTCCGGATGGTGGTCCAGATGGAGAAGGTCCGCTAGGTGGTCCAGATGGCGAAGGTCCAGATGGTGGTCCAGATGGAGAGGGTCCGGATGGTGGTCCAGATGGAGACGGTCCGCTAGGTGGTCCAGATGGCGAAGGTCCGGATGGTGGTCCAGATGGAGACGGTCCTGATGGTGGTCCAGATGGAGACGGTCCGCTAGGTGGTCCAGATGGAGAAGGTCCGCTAGGTGGTCCAGATGGAGACGGTCCTGATGGTGGACCAGATGGAGACGGTCCGGATGGTGGTCCAGATGGCGAAGGTCCAGATGGTGGTCCAGATGGAGAAGGTCCGCTAGGTGGTCCAGATGGAGATGGTCCTGATGGTGGCCCAGATGGCGATGGTCCCGATGGTGGTCCAGATGGAGAAGGTCCAGATGGTGGTCCAGATGGAGACGGTCCTGATGGTGGACCAGATGGCGACGGTCCGGATGGTGGTCCAGATGGAGAAGGTCCGCTAGGTGGTCCAGATGGAGATGGTCCTGATGGTGGCCCAGATGGCGATGGTCCCGATGGTGGTCCAGATGGAGAAGGTCCAGATGGTGGTCCAGATGGAGACGGTCCTGATGGTGGACCAGATGGAGACGGTCCGGATGGTGGTCCAGATGGAGAAGGTCCGCTAGGTGGTCCAGATGGAGAAGGTCCGCTAGGTGGTCCAGATGGAGACGGTCCTGATGGTGGTCCAGATGGAGACGGTCCTGATGGTGGTCCAGACGGAGAAGGTCCACTAGGTGGTCCAGATGGCGAAGGTCCAGATGGTGGTCCAGATGGAGACGGTCCGCTAGGTGGTCCAGATGGAGATGGTCCGCTAGGTGGTCCAGATGGAGATGGTCCGGATGGTGGTCCAGATGGAGACGGTCCTGATGGTGGTCCGGATGGTGGTCCAGATGGAGACGGTCCTGATGGTGGTCCAGATGGAGAAGGTCCACTAGGTGGTCCTGATGGAGAAGGTCCGCTAGGTGGTCCAGATGGAGACGGTCCTGATGGTGGTCCAGATGGAGACGGTCCTGATGGTGGTCCAGATGGAGACGGTCCTGATGGTGGTCCAGACGGAGAAGGTCCACTAGGTGGTCCAGATGGCGAAGGTCCAGATGGTGGTCCAGATGGAGACGGTCCGCTAGGTGGTCCAGATGGAGATGGTCCGCTAGGTGGTCCAGATGGAGATGGTCCGGATGGTGGTCCAGATGGAGACGGTCCTGATGGTGGTCCGGATGGTGGTCCAGATGGAGACGGTCCTGATGGTGGTCCAGATGGAGAAGGTCCACTAGGTGGTCCTGATGGAGAAGGTCCGCTAGGTGGTCCAGATGGGGACGGTCCTGATGGTGGTCCAGATGGAGACGGTCCGCTAGGTGGTCCAGATGGAGACGGTCCGGATGGTGGTCCAGACGGAGAAGGTCCGCTAGGTGGTCCAGATGGAGACGGTCCGGATGGTGGTCCAGATGGAGACGGTCCGGATGGTGGTCCAGATGGAGACGGTCCGGATGGTGGTCCAGATGGAGATGGTCCAGATGGTGGTCCAGATGGAGACGGTCCTGATGGTGGACCAGATGGCGAAGGTCCAGATGGTGGTCCAGATGGAGACGGTCCTGATGGTGGACCAGATGGAGACGGTCCGGATGGTGGTCCAGATGGAGAAGGTCCGCTAGGTGGTCCAGATGGCGAAGGTCCAGATGGTGGTCCAGATGGAGAGGGTCCGGATGGTGGTCCAGATGGAGACGGTCCGCTAGGTGGGCCAGATGGCGAAGGTCCGGATGGTGGTCCAGATGGAGACGGTCCTGATGGTGGTCCAGATGGAGACGGTCCGCTAGGTGGTCCAGATGGAGAAGGTCCGCTAGGTGGTCCAGATGGAGACGGTCCTGATGGTGGACCAGATGGAGACGGTCCGGATGGTGGTCCAGATGGAGAAGGTCCGCTAGGTGGTCCAGATGGAGAAGGTCCGCTAGGTGGTCCAGATGGAGACGGTCCTGATGGTGGCCCAGATGGCGAGGGTCCCGATGGTGGTCCAGATGGAGACGGTCCGCTAGGTGGTCCAGATGGCGAAGGTCCGGATGGTGGTCCAGATGGAGACGGTCCTGATGGTGGTCCAGATGGAGACGGTCCGCTAGGTGGTCCAGATGGAGATGGTCCAGATGGTGGTCCAGATGGAGACGGTCCGGATGGCGGTCCAGATGGAGACGGTCCTGATGGTGGTCCAGACGGAGAAGGTCCGCTAGGTGGTCCAGATGGAGACGGTCCGGATGGTGGTCCAGATGGAGACGGTCCGGATGGTGGTCCAGATGGAGACGGTCCGGATGGTGGTCCAGATGGAGATGGTCCAGATGGTGGTCCAGATGGAGACGGTCCTGATGGTGGACCAGATGGAGACGGTCCGGATGGTGGTCCAGATGGAGACGGTCCACTAGGTGGTCCGGATGGAGATGGTCCGGATGGTGGTCCAGATGGAGAAGGTCCGCTAGGTGGTCCAGATGGAGATGGTCCGGATGGTGGTCCAGATGGAGACGGTCCTGATGGTGGTCCGGATGGTGGTCCAGATGGAGACGGTCCTGATGGTGGTCCAGATGGAGAAGGTCCACTAGGTGGTCCTGATGGAGAAGGTCCGCTAGGTGGTCCAGATGGAGACGGTCCTGATGGTGGTCCAGATGGAGACGGTCCGCTAGGTGGTCCAGATGGAGACGGTCCGGATGGTGGTCCAGACGGAGAAGGTCCGCTAGGTGGTCCAGATGGAGACGGTCCGGATGGTGGTCCAGATGGAGACGGTCCGGATGGTGGTCCAGATGGAGACGGTCCGGATGGTGGTCCTGATGGAGAAGGTCCGCTAGGTGGTCCAGATGGAGACGGTCCTGATGGTGGTCCAGATGGAGACGGTCCGGATGGTGGTCCAGATGGAGACGGTCCGGATGGTGGTCCAGATGGTGATGGTCCGCTAGGTGGTCCAGTTGGAGACGGTCCAGATGGTGGTCCAGATGGAGACGGTCCGGATGGTGGTCCAGATGGAGACGGTCCACTAGGTGGCCCAGATGGCGAGGGTCCCGATGGTGGTCCAGATGGAGACGGTCCGCTAGGTGGTCCAGATGGCGAAGGTCCGGATGGTGGTCCAGATGGAGACGGTCCTGATGGTGGTCCAGATGGAGACGGTCCGCTAGGTGGTCCAGATGGAGATGGTCCAGATGGTGGTCCAGATGGAGACGGTCCGGATGGCGGTCCAGATGGAGACGGTCCTGATGGTGGTCCAGATGGAGACGGTCCTGATGGTGGTCCAGATGGAGACGGTCCGCTAGGTGGTCCAGATGGAGACGGTCCGCTAGGTGGTCCAGATGGAGATGGTCCAGATGGTGGTCCAGATGGAGACGGTCCGGATGGTGGTCCAGATGGAGACGGTCCTGATGGTGGTCCAGATGGAGACGGTCCACTAGGTGGCCCAGATGGCGAAGGTCCAGATGGTGGTCCAGATGGAGAAGGTCCGCTAGGTGGTCCAGATGGAGATGGTCCTGATGGTGGCCCAGATGGAGACGGTCCGCTAGGTGGTCCAGATGGCGAAGGTCCGGATGGTGGTCCAGATGGAGACGGTCCTGATGGTGGTCCAGATGGAGACGGTCCGCTAGGTGGTCCAGATGGAGATGGTCCAGATGGTGGTCCAGATGGAGACGGTCCGCTAGGTGGTCCAGATGGAGATGGTCCAGATGGTGGTCCAGATGGAGACGGTCCGGATGGTGGTCCAGATGGAGACGGTCCTGATGGTGGTCCAGATGGAGACGGTCCACTAGGTGGCCCAGATGGCGAAGGTCCAGATGGTGGTCCAGATGGAGAAGGTCCGCTAGGTGGTCCAGATGGAGATGGTCCTGATGGTGGCCCAGATGGCGAAGGTCCCGATGGTGGTCCAGATGGAGAAGGTCCGCTAGGTGGTCCAGATGGAGACGGTCCGGATGGTGGTCCAGATGGAGAAGGTCCGCTAGGTGGTCCAGATGGCGAAGGTCCCGATGGTGGTCCAGATGGAGACGGTCCGCTAGGTGGTCCAGATGGAGATGGTCCAGATGGTGGTCCAGATGGAGACGGTCCGGATGGTGGTCCAGATGGAGACGGTCCTGATGGTGGTCCAGATGGAGACGGTCCACTAGGTGGCCCAGATGGCGAAGGTCCAGATGGTGGTCCAGATGGAGAAGGTCCGCTAGGTGGTCCAGATGGAGATGGTCCTGATGGTGGCCCAGATGGCGATGGTCCCGATGGTGGTCCAGATGGAGAAGGTCCGCTAGGTGGTCCAGATGGAGACGGTCCGGATGGTGGTCCAGATGGAGAAGGTCCGCTAGGTGGTCCAGATGGCGAAGGTCCCGATGGTGGTCCAGATGGAGACGGTCCGCTAGGTGGTCCAGATGGCGAAGGTCCGGATGGTGGTCCAGATGGAGACGGTCCTGATGGTGGTCCAGATGGAGACGGTCCGCTAGGTGGTCCAGATGGAGATGGTCCAGATGGTGGTCCAGATGGAGACGGTCCGCTAGGTGGTCCAGATGGAGATGGTCCAGATGGTGGTCCAGATGGAGACGGTCCGGATGGTGGTCCAGATGGAGACGGTCCTGATGGTGGTCCAGATGGAGACGGTCCACTAGGTGGCCCAGATGGCGAAGGTCCAGATGGTGGTCCAGATGGAGAAGGTCCGCTAGGTGGTCCAGATGGAGATGGTCCTGATGGTGGCCCAGATGGCGAAGGTCCCGATGGTGGTCCAGATGGAGAAGGTCCGCTAGGTGGTCCAGATGGAGACGGTCCGGATGGTGGTCCAGATGGAGAAGGTCCGCTAGGTGGTCCAGCTGGCGAAGGTCCCGATGGTGGTCCAGATGGAGACGGTCCGCTAGGTGGTCCAGATGGCGAAGGTCCGGATGGTGGTCCAGATGGAGACGGTCCTGATGGTGGTCCAGATGGAGACGGTCCGCTAGGTGGTCCAGATGGCGAAGGTCCCGATGGTGGTCCAGATGGAGACGGTCCGCTAGGTGGTCCAGATGGCGAAGGTCCGGATGGTGGTCCAGATGGAGACGGTCCTGATGGTGGTCCAGATGGAGACGGTCCGCTAGGTGGTCCAGATGGAGATGGTCCAGATGGTGGTCCAGATGGAGACGGTCCGGATGGTGGTCCAGATGGAGACGGTCCTGATGGTGGTCCAGATGGAGACGGTCCACTAGGTGGCCCAGATGGCGAAGGTCCAGATGGTGGTCCAGATGGAGAAGGTCCGCTAGGTGGTCCAGATGGAGATGGTCCTGATGGTGGCCCAGATGGAGACGGTCCGCTAGGTGGTCCAGATGGCGAAGGTCCGGATGGTGGTCCAGATTGAGACGGTCCTGATGGTGGTCCAGATGGAGACGGTCCGCTAGGTGGTCCAGATGGAGATGGTCCAGATGGTGGTCCAGATGGAGACGGTCCGGATGGTGGTCCAGATGGAGACGGTCCTGATGGTGGTCCAGATGGAGACGGTCCACTAGGTGGCCCAGATGGCGAAGGTCCAGATGGTGGTCCAGATGGAGAAGGTCCGCTAGGTGGTCCAGATGGAGATGGTCCTGATGGTGGCCCAGATGGCGAAGGTCCCGATGGTGGTCCAGATGGAGACGGTCCGGATGGTGGTCCAGATGGAGAAGGTCCGCTAGGTGGTCCAGATGGAGAAGGTCCGCTAGGTGGTCCTGATGGAGACGGTCCTGATGGTGGTCCAGATGGAGATGGTCCTGATGGTGGTCCAGACGGAGAAGGTCCGGATGGTGGTCCAGATGGAGACGGTCCTGATGGTGGTCCAGATGGAGACGGTCCACTAGGTGGCCCAGATGGCGAAGGTCCAGATGGTGGTCCAGATGGCGAAGGTCCGGATGGTGGTCCAGATGGAGACGGTCCTGATGGTGGTCCAGATGGAGACGGTCCGCTAGGTGGTCCAGATGGAGATGGTCCAGATGGTGGTCCAGATGGAGACGGTCCTGATGGTGGTCCAGATGGAGAAGGTCCGCTAGGTGGTCCAGATGGAGAAGGTCCGCTAGGTGGTCCAGATGGAGACGGTCCAGATGGTGGTCCAGATGGAGAAGGTCCACTAGGTGGTCCAGATGGAGACGGTCCGCTAGGTGGTCCAGATGGCGAAGGTCCGGATGGTGGTCCAGATGGAGACGGTCCTGATGGTGGTCCAGATGGAGACGGTCCTGATGGTGGTCCAGACGGAGAAGGTCCACTAGGTGGTCCAGATGGAGACGGTCCGCTAGGTGGTCCAGATGGCGAAGGTCCGGATGGTGGTCCAGATGGAGACGGTCCTGATGGTGGTCCAGATGGAGACGGTCCGCTAGGTGGTCCAGATGGAGATGGTCCAGATGGTGGTCCAGATGGAGACGGTCCGGATGGTGGTCCAGATGGAGACGGTCCTGATGGTGGTCCAGATGGAGACGGTCCACTAGGTGGCCCAGATGGCGAAGGTCCAGATGGTGGTCCAGATGGAGAAGGTCCGCTAGGTGGTCCAGATGGAGATGGTCCTGATGGTGGCCCAGATGGCGAAGGTCCCGATGGTGGTCCAGATGGAGACGGTCCGGATGGTGGTCCAGATGGAGAAGGTCCGCTAGGTGGTCCAGATGGAGAAGGTCCGCTAGGTGGTCCTGATGGAGACGGTCCTGATGGTGGTCCAGATGGAGATGGTCCTGATGGTGGTCCAGACGGAGAAGGTCCGGATGGTGGTCCAGATGGAGACGGTCCTGATGGTGGTCCAGATGGAGACGGTCCACTAGGTGGCCCAGATGGCGAAGGTCCAGATGGTGGTCCAGATGGAGAAGGTCCACTAGGTGGTCCAGATGGAGACGGTCCTGATGGTGGACCAGATGGAGACGGTCCGGATGGTGGTCCATATGGAGAAGGTCCGCTAGGTGGTCCAGATGGAGATGGTCCGGATGGTGGTCCAGATGGAGACGGTCCACTAGGTGGTCCAGATGGAGAAGGTCCGCTAGGTGGTCCAGATGGAGACGGTCCGGATGGTGGTCCAGATGGAGAAGGTCCGCTAGGTGGCCCAGATGGCGAAGGTCCAGATGGTGGTCCAGATGGCGAAGGTCCGGATGGTGGTCCAGATGGAGACGGTCCTGATGGTGGTCCAGATGGAGACGGTCCGCTAGGTGGTCCAGATGGAGATGGTCCAGATGGTGGTCCAGATGGAGACGGTCCTGATGGTGGTCCAGATGGAGACGGTCCACTAGGTGGCCCAGATGGCGAAGGTCCAGATGGTGGTCCAGATGGAGAAGGTCCGCTAGGTGGTCCAGATGGAGACGGTCCTGATGGTGGTCCAGATGGAGACGGTCCGGATGGTGGTCCAGATGGAGACGGTCCGCTAGGTGGTCCAGATGGAGACGGTCCGCTAGGTGGTCCAGATGGCGAAGGTCCGGATGGTGGTCCAGATGGAGACGGTCCAGATGGTGGTCCAGATGGAGAAGGTCCGCTAGGTGGTCCAGATGGAGAAGGTCCGCTAGGTGGTCCAGATGGATACGGTCCTGATGGTGGTCCAGATGGAGACGGTCCTGATGGTGGTCCAGATGGAGACGGTCCGCTAGGTGGTCCAGATGGAGACGGTCCGGATGGTGGTCCAGACGGAGAAGGTCCGCTAGGTGGTCCAGATGGAGACGGTCCGGATGGTGGTCCAGATGGAGACGGTCCGGATGGTGGTCCAGACGGAGAAGGTCCGCTAGGTGGTCCAGATGGAGACGGTCCACTAGGTGGTCCGGATGGAGATGGTCCGGATGGTGGTCCAGATGGAGACGGTCCGCTAGGTGGTCCAGATGGAGATGGTCCGCTAGGTGGTCCAGATGGAGACGGTCCTGATGGTGGTCCAGATGGAGACGGTCCGGATGGTGGTCCAGATGGAGACGGTCCGCTAGGTGGTCCAGATGGAGACGGTCCGCTAGGTGGTCCAGATGGCGAAGGTCCGGATGGTGGTCCAGATGGAGACGGTCCGCTAGGTGGTCCAGATGGAGATGGTCCAGATGGTGGTCCAGATGGAGACGGTCCGGATGGTGGTCCAGATGGAGACGGTCCACTAGGTGGCCCAGATGGCGAAGGTCCAGATGGTGGTCCAGATGGAGAAGGTCCGCTAGGTGGTCCAGATGGAGATGGTCCTGATGGTGGCCCAGATGGCGAAGGTCCCGATGGTGGTCCAGATGGAGACGGTCCAGATGGTGGTCCAGATGGAGATGGTCCTGATGGTGGACCAGATGGAGACGGTCCGGATGGTGGTCCAGATGGAGAAGGTCCGCTAGGTGGTCCAGATGGAGATGGTCCGGATGGTGGTCCAGATGGAGAAGGTCCGCTAGGTGGTCCAGATGGAGACGGTCCAGATGGTGGTCCAGATGGAGACGGTCCTGATGGTGGTCCAGATTGAGACGGTCCGCTAGGTGGTCCAGATGGAGATGGTCCAGATGGTGGTCCAGATGGAGACGGTCCGGATGGTGGTCCAGATGGAGACGGTCCTGATGGTGGTCCAGATGGAGACGGTCCACTAGGTGGCCCAGATGGCGAAGGTCCAGATGGTGGTCCAGATGGAGAAGGTCCGCTAGGTGGTCCAGATGGAGACGGTCCTGATGGTGGTCCAGATGGAGACGGTCCTGATGGTGGTCCAGACGGAGAAGGTCCACTAGGTGGTCCAGATGGAGACGGTCCGCTAGGTGGTCCAGATGGCGAAGGTCCGGATGGCGGTCCAGATGGAGACGGTCCTGATGGTGGTCCAGATGGAGACGGTCCTGATGGTGGTCCAGACGGAGAAGGTCCACTAGGTGGTCCAGATGGAGACGGTCCGCTAGGTGGTCCAGATGGCGAAGGTCCGGATGGTGGTCCAGATGGAGACGGTCCTGATGGTGGTCCAGATGGAGACGGTCCGCTAGGTGGTCCAGATGGAGATGGTCCAGATGGTGGTCCAGATGGAGACGGTCCGGATGGTGGTCCAGATGGAGACGGTCCTGATGGTGGTCCAGATGGAGACGGTCCACTAGGTGGCCCAGATGGCGAAGGTCCAGATGGTGGTCCAGATGGAGAAGGTCCGCTAGGTGGTCCAGATGGAGATGGTCCTGATGGTGGCCCAGATGGCGAAGGTCCCGATGGTGGTCCAGATGGAGAAGGTCCGCTAGGTGGTCCAGATGGAGACGGTCCGGATGGTGGTCCAGATGGAGAAGGTCCGCTAGGTGGTCCAGATGGAGATGGTCCAGATGGTGGTCCAGATGGAGACGGTCCGGATGGTGGTCCAGATGGAGACGGTCCTGATGGTGGTCCAGATGGAGACGGTCCACTAGGTGGCCCAGATGGCGAAGGTCCAGATGGTGGTCCAGATGGAGAAGGTCCGCTAGGTGGTCCAGATGGAGATGGTCCTGATGGTGGCCCAGATGGCGAAGGTCCCGATGGTGGTCCAGATGGAGACGGTCCGGATGGTGGTCCAGATGGAGAAGGTCCGCTAGGTGGTCCAGATGGAGAAGGTCCGCTAGGTGGTCCAGATGGAGACGGTCCTGATGGTGGTCCAGATGGAGATGGTCCTGATGGTGGTCCAGACGGAGAAGGTCCGGATGGTGGTCCAGATGGAGAAGGTCCGGATGGTGGTCCAGATGGCGAAGGTCCGGATGGTGGTCCAGATGGAGACGGTCCTGATGGTGGTCCAGATGGAGACGGTCCGCTAGGTGGTCCAGATGGAGATGGTCCAGATGGTGGTCCAGATGGAGACGGTCCGGATGGTGGTCCAGATGGAGACGGTCCACTAGGTGGCCCAGATGGCGAAGGTCCAGATGGTGGTCCAGATGGAGAAGGTCCGCTAGGTGGTCCAGATGGAGATGGTCCTGATGGTGGCCCAGATGGCGAAGGTCCCGATGGTGGTCCAGATGGAGACGGTCCAGATGGTGGTCCAGATGGAGATGGTCCTGATGGTGGACCAGATGGAGACGGTCCGGATGGTGGTCCAGATGGAGAAGGTCCGCTAGGTGGTCCAGATGGCGAAGGTCCCGATGGTGGTCCAGATGGAGACGGTCCGCTAGGTGGTCCAGATGGCGAAGGTCCGGATGGTGGTCCAGATGGAGAAGGTCCGCTAGGTGGTCCAGATGGAGAAGGTCCGCTAGGTGGTCCAGATGGCGAAGGTCCTGATGGTGGTCCAGATGGAGACGGTCCGCTAGGTGGTCCAGATGGCGAAGGTCCCGATGGTGGTCCAGATGGAGACGGTCCGCTAGGTGGTCCAGATGGCGAAGGTCCGGATGGTGGTCCAGATGGAGACGGTCCTGATGGTGGTCCAGATGGAGACGGTCCGCTAGGTGGTCCAGATGGAGATGGTCCAGATGGTGGTCCAGATGGAGACGGTCCGGATGGTGGTCCAGATGGAGACGGTCCTGATGGTGGTCCAGATGGAGACGGTCCACTAGGTGGCCCAGATGGCGAAGGTCCAGATGGTGGTCCAGATGGAGAAGGTCCGCTAGGTGGTCCAGATGGAGACGGTCCTGATGGTGGTCCAGATGGAGACGGTCCTGATGGTGGTCCAGACGGAGAAGGTCCACTAGGTGGTCCAGATGGAGACGGTCCGCTAGGTGGTCCAGATGGCGAAGGTCCGGATGGTGGTCCAGATGGAGACGGTCCTGATGGTGGTCCAGATGGAGACGGTCCGCTAGGTGGTCCAGATGGAGATGGTCCAGATGGTGGTCCAGATGGAGACGGTCCGGATGGTGGTCCAGATGGAGACGGTCCTGATGGTGGTCCAGATGGAGACGGTCCACTAGGTGGCCCAGATGGCGAAGGTCCAGATGGTGGTCCAGATGGAGAAGGTCCGCTAGGTGGTCCAGATGGAGATGGTCCTGATGGTGGCCCAGATGGCGAAGGTCCCGATGGTGGTCCAGATGGAGAAGGTCCGCTAGGTGGTCCAGATGGAGACGGTCCGGATGGTGGTCCAGATGGAGAAGGTCCGCTAGGTGGTCCAGATGGAGAAGGTCCGCTAGGTGGTCCAGATGGCGAAGGTCCCGATGGTGGTCCAGATGGAGACGGTCCGCTAGGTGGTCCAGATGGCGAAGGTCCGGATGGTGGTCCAGATGGAGAAGGTCCGCTAGGTGGTCCAGATGGAGAAGGTCCGCTAGGTGGTCCAGATGGCGAAGGTCCTGATGGTGGTCCAGATGGAGACGGTCCGCTAGGTGGTCCAGATGGCGAAGGTCCCGATGGTGGTCCAGATGGAGACGGTCCGCTAGGTGGTCCAGATGGCGAAGGTCCGGATGGTGGTCCAGATGGAGACGGTCCTGATGGTGGTCCAGATGGAGACGGTCCGCTAGGTGGTCCAGATGGAGATGGTCCAGATGGTGGTCCAGATGGAGACGGTCCGGATGGTGGTCCAGATGGAGACGGTCCTGATGGTGGTCCAGATGGAGACGGTCCACTAGGTGGCCCAGATGGCGAAGGTCCAGATGGTGGTCCAGATGGAGAAGGTCCGCTAGGTGGTCCAGATGGAGATGGTCCTGATGGTGGCCCAGATGGAGACGGTCCGCTAGGTGGTCCAGATGGCGAAGGTCCGGATGGTGGTCCAGATGGAGACGGTCCTGATGGTGGTCCAGATGGAGACGGTCCGCTAGGTGGTCCAGATGGAGATGGTCCAGATGGTGGTCCAGATGGAGACGGTCCGGATGGTGGTCCAGATGGAGACGGTCCTGATGGTGGTCCAGATGGAGACGGTCCACTAGGTGGCCCAGATGGCGAAGGTCCAGATGGTGGTCCAGATGGAGAAGGTCCGCTAGGTGGTCCAGATGGAGATGGTCCTGATGGTGGCCCAGATGGCGAAGGTCCCGATGGTGGTCCAGATGGAGACGGTCCGGATGGTGGTCCAGATGGAGAAGGTCCGCTAGGTGGTCCAGATGGAGAAGGTCCGCTAGGTGGTCCAGATGGAGACGGTCCTGATGGTGGTCCAGATGGAGATGGTCCTGATGGTGGTCCAGACGGAGAAGGTCCGGATGGTGGTCCAGATGGAGAAGGTCCGGATGGTGGTCCAGATGGAGACGGTCCGGATGGTGGTCCAGATGGCGAAGGTCCGGATGGTGGTCCAGATGGAGAAGGTCCGCTAGGTGGTCCAGATGGAGAAGGTCCTGATGGTGGACCAGATGGAGACGGTCCGGATGGTGGTCCAGATGGCGAAGGTCCGGATGGTGGTCCAGATGGAGAAGGTCCGCTAGGTGGTCCAGATGGAGAAGGTCCTGATGGTGGACCAGATGGAGACGGTCCGGATGGTGGTCCAGATGGAGAAGGTCCGCTAGGTGGTCCAGATGGCGAAGGTCCCGATGGTGGTCCAGGTGGAGACGGTCCAGATGGTGGTCCAGATGGAGAAGGTCCTGATGGTGGACCAGATGGAGACGGTCCGGATGGTGGTCCAGATGGAGAAGGTCCGCTAGGTGGTCCAGATGGCGAAGGTCCCGATGGTGGTCCAGATGGAGACGGTCCAGATGGTGGTCCAGATGGAGAAGGTCCTGATGGTGGACCAGATGGAGACGGTCCGGATGGTGGTCCAGATGGAGACGGTCCTGATGGTGGTCCAGATGGAGACGGTCCGGATGGTGGTCCAGATGGAGAAGGTCCGCTAGGTGGTCCAGATGGAGACGGTCCACTAGGTGGCCCAGATGGCGAAGGTCCCGATGGTGGTCCAGATGGAGACGGTCCGCTAGGTGGTCCAGATGGCGAAGGTCCGGATGGTGGTCCAGATGGAGACGGTCCGGATGGTGGTCCAGACGGAGAAGGTCCGCTAGGTGGTCCAGATGGAGATGGTCCGCTAGGTGGTCCAGATGGTGATGGTCCGCTAGGTGGTCCAGATGGTGACGGTCCGCTAGGTGGTCCAGATGGAGACGGTCCTGATGGTGGTCCAGATGGCGAAGGTCCGGATGGTGGTCCAGATGGAGAAGGTCCGGATGGTGGTCCAGATGGAGATGGTCCGCTAGGTGGTCCAGATGGAGATGGTCCGCTAGGTGGTCCAGATGGAGAAGGTCCAGATGGTGGTCCAGATGGAGACGGTCCGGATGGTGGTCCAGATGGAGAAGGTCCGCTAGGTGGTCCAGATGGAGACGGTCCACTAGGTGGCCCAGATGGCGAAGGTCCCGATGGTGGTCCAGATGGAGACGGTCCGCTAGGTGGTCCAGATGGCGAAGGTCCGGATGGTGGTCCAGATGGAGACGGTCCGGATGGTGGTCCAGACGGAGAAGGTCCGCTAGGTGGTCCAGATGGAGACGGTCCGGATGGTGGTCCAGATGGAGACGGTCCGCTAGGTGGTCCAGATGGTGATGGTCCGCTAGGTGGTCCAGATGGTGACGGTCCGCTAGGTGGTCCAGATGGAGACGGTCCTGATGGTGGTCCAGATGGCGAATGTCCGGATGGTGGTCCAGATGGAGAAGGTCCGGATGGTGGTCCAGATGGAGATGGTCCGCTAGGTGGTCCAGATGGAGACGGTCCACTAGGTGGCCCAGATGGCGAAGGTCCAGATGGTGGTCCAGATGGAGAAGGTCCGGATGGTGGTCCAGATGGAGACGGTCCTGATGGTGGTCCAGATGGCGAAGGTCCGGATGGTGGTCCAGATGGAGACGGTCCGGATGGTGGTCCAGATGGAGAAGGTCCGCTAGGTGGTCCAGATGGAGATGGTCCGCTAGGTGGTCCAGATGGAGAAGGTCCAGATGGTGGTCCAGATGGAGACGGTCCGGATGGTGGTCCAGATGGAGAAGGTCCGCTAGGTGGTCCAGATGGCGAAGGTCCCGATGGTGGTCCAGATGGAGACGGTCCAGATGGTGGACCAGATGGAGACGGTCCGGATGGTGGTCCAGATGGAGAAGGTCCGCTAGGTGGTCCAGATGGTGAATTACTGCTAGGTTTAGAAGGTCCAGACGGTGTTCCGGATGACAATATTTCGCTTAGTGTTCTACTTCCAGAAGGTCCGCTAGGTGGTCCAGTTGGAGAGGGTCCGCTAGGTGGTAGACTTGGCGAAGGTCCACCAGGTGGTCCAGTTTGCGAAGGTCCGCTAGGTGGTCCAGATGGAGAAGTCCCAGAGGGTGGTCCAGATGGAGACGGTCCGGATGGTGGTCCAGATGGAGTTGGTCCAGATGGTGGTCCAGATGGAGACGGTCCGGATGGTGGTCCAGATGGAGATGGTCCGCTAGGTGGTCCAGATGGTGAATTACTGCTAGGTTTAGAAGGTCCGGCCGGTGTTCCGGATGGCAATATTTCGCTTAATGTTCTACTTCCAGAAGGTCCGCTAGGTGGTCCAGTTGGAGAGGGTCCGCTAGGTGGTAGACTTGGCGACGGTCCACCAGGTGGTCCAGATGGAGAAGGTCCACTTGGAGGGCTCGACGGTGAAGGTCCTACTGGTGGGCCAGATGGTGTAGTTGGACTAGGTTTTGATGTGAGTCCTTTAGTCGTAGTCTTGTGGGTGTGGTGGGGAGAGCAATCTGGGTAGTAGATCTTTCGGCAGGTCTTGTCGAAGTAGTGCGGGCACTTCTTTATTAGCTCCAGTAGCCCAATCTTCTTCTTGCCGAGGTAGAAGAAGCGGCGCATTTCTTTTACATCTGGCACCTTCGTCTTCCAGCGACCGTAGCGGGCGTAATAACACATTTTTTCTACAAAACAACACCAAAATATTACTCACGTTTATCTGAAATTATTGATATATTTTTTCTTACTGAACATTGATCACGTACTTTGATGAAACGAAATTTGAAAAATGCTCTTATTTATATTTAAATTTGCATCTTTTGTTAACAACTATGCTACCGACAATTTATCATAGAAGTTCTTTATATTATTTAGTGTTCTCCAAATGCTTATTACATATGGTTACTACGTACACGAATATGATATAATTTTTTTATTCTTCTTAAAAGTACGTGATAAACGTTTTAATTTGGGTGCATGTAATGGATGTCTAACCCTTTGAGCAGTTTAATGTCACCCTATTATAATTCGTATAGGTATATGATTTTTTGAAGGAGGGCGGAAAATTTCGCAACCGATCGCTCAAAAATTTCCGAGCGCTCAATGTTGAATTTGATTATAAATATAGCGAATTCCTTCAGTGGGTAACTTCTTACATCAAGATTAACATAACTTCCGATGATATTATATCGATGTCCATAGCAAGCTTTCACCGTTGACAGCCGACCGATATTGGCAGGGAATAAATAAGAAATCGATGTGCGCTGGCAATACTCACGGAATTGTCACATTCCGAAACGTCAAACGCGATTACGTAAAATTATTTATAATTTGCCAACGTTGAATTGAAATTCTAACCTTAATATGCTTTGGCAGTCCACATTTACTTTGCGACACAAAACGGGAGTTAATTAGTCGTTAGTTAACTCGTCATTTCTTTAGTCGTACTTCATATCAAAGTCTATGGATCGCGTATGCGACTTCTTTCAATACTAAAGGCTTCGTTAGTTGAACTTTGTTAATTTATAAGCCAGTATTTTTGCGTAACATTATCCAAGTAAGTGCGTGTATTGACAGTTGACCGAAACATATCTGATATTATGGAGACCGGGCTAAAAATCTTTTATTTAAAAAAAATGTATTATGTATATCTATACAAAAATTTTTACATATATTTTTTGTCCTTGCCTGTCTCACTAGGAGATCCTGTGTCGAGACAGACAATATTTTGTCCTTGCCTGTCTCACTAGGAGATCCTGTGTCGAGACAGACAATATTTTGTCCTTGCCTGTCTCACTAGGAGATCCTGTGTCGAGACAGACAATATTTTGTCCTTGCCTGTCTCACTAGGAGATCCTGTGTCGAGACAGACAATATTTTGTCCTTGCCTGTCTCACTAGGAGATCCTGTGTCGAGACAGACAATATTTTGTCCTTGCCTGTCTCACTAGGAGATCCTGTGTCGAGACAGACAATATTTTGGGTATTTTCACAAAACGTATAATAATAATAATTGGATGATTTATATAGCGCCGTTTTTGTGAAAAATCACCTCAAGGGCGCTGCGTGTTATGTGTTTTATTTTTAAACAGACGAGTTAAGATAGTTTTTGTGTAAATTTGTAGAATATCTAATACATGGAATTTATTGTATATATCTACAGTAATTATCAATTATCAATCAACGGTCGGAATATCTCTTATTAATTAATAACTTACCATAAAAAAAGACTATTTTGTCAATATCGAATTGGTATAGGATTTTACCGATCGTCCATGCTAGGTACCCAGAACCTTTTGAACAATGTTAATGTTTACCTTAGGTGCGAAACTTGACTAAATGAATCAGTCCACGATAGTGAATTGTTTGGCAGTAGTTTTGGTTTTATTTGAAAATATTTTAATTTCTTTGTGACAGCAGGGAGGAGGGTATTAATTTCAACCCTGGTCTAAGTGTACTGAGGAGATCGGAATATCGGTGCCAATCCAAGGTAATAATTTTTAACTCAAAAATGTATATCTGCTGGAAATATCAACCACAAACCACAAAATACATCAATTTTCTAACTCATCACTCCATCAGACCTGCACACAAATCACAGGGAAAGATCGTTTTTATCAGCTGGATACTGCAACATGTCCAAACTAAATTGGAAAGCAACAAAATGACAAAAATAATCAGAGTGTGCAACACACAGTAGAAGTGAAACCTTCAGAAAACTTAAGAGTAGACGGAGAATACGAAGCATCGCCCACGGAGGAAACCGATAGGCTACAAAGAGTAGTCCGATTATACCATCTCATTATCTCGCAGGCTTAACCCTGAAGATGTATGTGTTTATCTATTTTTAGTTTCGCTATTTTCCGTTTCATCGTGTTTCAAATCACAACGGTGCTTAAGAAGTTTCACTTCAAAAATCTATCCATTATTAATTTTTTCCACCAAAACTTCCCTTTTTTCCCTGTTTTTCTTTTCGTTTTCCCACAAATGTACAACCTACAGTAAAATATTAATGGAGGACTCCAGGTTACTCCATTAAGCACTTTTTAAGCAGTTGGCGCTAGAAAAAAAATGTCCAAAGAAGCGAAGCTAGCAGTCCACAATGGAGTGCTGATACCTACCCTGATGTACGACAGGAACTGGCAGAGAATGAATGTACACTGAATGCCCTAGAAATGAGATCTCTGAGGCATGTTTCATCGTGTGAGAAATGTGAAGATCCCCAAAGAATACAAGATTGATGTAAGCGTGATGTATAAGATTAAGAAAGGGACGCTCAGACGGATTGGGCACGTAGAGCGAAAGAACGAAGAAAGTAGTGTAAAGGGAATATATATGACAAATGCAAAGACACGGCATTATCAATTGAATCAGATACTTGAGTCGTGTCATGTCAGAATATTAGAAGGGTATGTACGAGACGATGTGTGATTGTGAATGGGGTGTAGGAACTATGGATTTGTGAAGCTGGCAATATTTATTAAAAGGCAATACCTGCGCAGAATAAATTGCGCATTGGATCACAATGCCGATGACAGCAGATTTTTAAAATCAAAAAATCATTCCGTTTTAAGCGTTGGCTACCCAGGAAAACGTATCACTTTTTAAACGCATTTCAATTTTTTTGTTTCAGATGATCCGGTAACAAGTTATGATGTTCACCGCATAACCATTTTTTTCGAGGCGCCTTTCGAGATTCGCTCTCACGGACTTATTTATTGATTTATATTTTTAATTTAAAAAAAATTCAAAGATACTTCAGATATCATACTACAACGTGTATATAAAATAAATAAACCAACATTATTCATATAAAAAAAATGAAAATATGCTTTTTTTCGCCTTTAAAACCTTATCCCCCCCCCATTAATAAAGTTATTCGTTTTGAACCAAGTCAACATTTTATTTCATATATCACAACCTTGGATTTCGAATGCGAATGGTCAGATGCTACGTGTTTTCAGTATTATTTTACGGAATAGAAGCATGGATGCTTACTGAAGAACTGATGAGCGACTCGAGGCATTCGAGATGTGGATCTACAGAAGAATACTCAAAATAAGCTGGATAGACAAAGTAACGAATGAAAGTGTTATGTTTCGGATGAAAAAAGAAAAATAAGTTATTAAAACTGTACGCAAAAAATGCATTACTTAAATTTAAAGAAAAAAAGGGTACCTTGATGACCAACACACCTATACTACAAGGACAAAATCCTCAAATCTACTAACTGTTTCAAAGACCCAATCATGTCTGATTACGTCTAAAAGGGATCGAAATGAAAATCTAGTCTCCTTCAACGGAAGCAATCTTCCGAACAGACCTTCCATTGATATGCTTGGTGTAACTATAAGTGACCAGCTCAGGTATGGGGGCTCCATCGAAGCCAGAGTAAAGTTAGCTTCTCAAAAACTGGGCGTACTGTACAGGGCCCGCAGATACTTTAATAGTACACAACTGCTTACCCTGTACAAATCGCAAGTGCGCCCCACGGTTGAATTTGGCAGCCACCTCTAGTCTGGAGCTCCAAAATACTTGAAAAATACCCTCGACTCTGTGCAGAAACGGGCGTTCCGTTTGATAGATTCTCCCATCTTAACGAACGGGTTGCAATCTTTAGAGCACAGGCGTCAGGTGGGAATGCTATCCATGTTCTACCGGTATTTCAATGGAAGATGCTCTGAGGAACTAGCGTCATTGATCCCTTCGGCACCGGTGCATAGTCGGGAGACACGCCAAACGCGCGCCCAACATATGTACACGGTTGACATATGTCACATGAGAACGGGTCGTTTTTTCGACTCGTTCTTGAGTTCAACAGCTCGGCTATGGAACGATTTGCCGGCATCTGTGTTTCCCCCCTCCTACAACATGGGTCTCTTCAAGACCAATGTTCATTCCTTCCTCTCCTCAAAAAGACCCTCCACACAGCATCCCAGATGACATAGGCCCTGAGGGGAATTATTTTCCTCAAGGCCTCCTGTGTGGAGTTAATGTAAAAAAAAAAAAAAAACACTCCAAAATTAAATACATATTTTGGTCAGAAAAACCATCGGTTCCATGCTACAAAATTATATAGTGCCCTTCCAATCGAAATCAAAAACACAATGGAAATACTAAAATTCAAAAAAGATATCAAATTATGGCATCTTATCTTCGTATTTAGTTAGCCATACACGCGTCCCCAAGGGAATTTTGACTGGACACCCAGGTGGAAAGAGAAAAGTGAGAAGACCCAGACTGAGGTGGGAAGACGAGGTGCGACAGGATGCAGCACAGCTTTTCCAAATAACAAACTGGAAGTCAGCCGCTGAGGACAGGAGGAGTTGGAGGCGAATGTTGCAGGAGGCCAAGGCTCGATATGGGCTGTAGCGCCATCGGAGAGAGAGAGAAATAAAAAAAAAAACATAAATACTTTTTACCTTGTCTATTTCTATTTTGTGGAAACAAGCAAACTAGATGAGGAGGAATTTATGACCAACACACATATAACAGTCCGCCTCGGAACAGGAAAATCTAGTGAGGAGGACTGAGAACAAACTACTTCACTCTATATTTTTTAATTTACCTTTTATTGTATTTTTACTTTACTTGACATTGTCGTTAAAAAAAAAAAAAAAACAATAAAAATCCGAAAACTTAAATATTTAGGACATGTGATGAGACAAACGGAGAAGTATGAGATCTTGCAAGGAAAGATTGCCGGAAGGCAGGGATTGGCCCTGGAAAAAGGAGAACATCATGGCTGAAAAACCTGAGACAGTAGTTTGGCCAGTCTACTGTAGAGCTGTTCCGGGCCGCAGGAAACAATGTCCGCATAGCCAATATGATAGCACCACAGAAGGAGAGGAATAATTTAGAATCTGTCCCGAGTTAGAAGCAAGGAGTGTGCGCTAAGACCGAGTTTTTTAGCGGTCCGTCCTCTCTGCCCACCCCTGCGAGTATTATGTTACAATAGGACAGTAAAATGTTACCTGTGTTCAAAGCACACAATTGGCATTTCATTCTTCTGTAGTTGGGGCAAAGTCGTTCTACGTTTTGTTGGGTGATGCGCCTTCCATATTGGTACAAGAAGCGTTCCATCAGCGATTCTCTGGCAGCTTGCTCTTCGTAGTTGATAGGATTGTTTTTCCATGACCCGTATTTGGCATACCAGCAGAACTCAACTGAAAAATTAAACTGTTTTTAAAAAACTGCGTTTTCTTCATTGAACTTAAGTTCTTTTACATTAGCTCTACACAGGAGGCCCTGAAAGGCTATTCCCTAAAATTTGTGATATGAGATCGTTCTCCCGCGAGAAGTGCTGTCAGATTTGTGTGATTTTCTACGGCTGTTATTTGCTTTTTCTATCGGCCGATGTCAAAATTTCAGCTGCGAGCTGTCACGTATTTTTGGTTTGGGTCGTTTTAAACACGAATTCCTGCATACTTATGCATGATTATTTATTCATTTAACAGCTCTGTAGAAAGTCACAAATCTGACAGGACATCTCACGGGAGAACGATGTCTTAGAGAATAGCTCTTCTGATCAAAATAATTCTCCTCAGGGCCTACGTTTTGCTATATTAATTGAAAAAATCACTTTGTAATTCACCACTTTTTACTATCAATATTTAACAGCTGACGGAGGAACGACGGTTGAGATGGTATAGGCATATAAGACGGAGACCACCAGATCACACAGTGAAGTAGGCAATGTCTACGGAACTTCATCGACAGTCATCCAGAGGAAGACGAAAGAACTCCTGGATGAATCAATGCTCCAAAATATTACGGAGAAACGGCCTGGATGAAAGCGATACCCAGAACCGAACCCCAACAGCCCACCTAGGCAATAGGTTGGGACAGTGCAAGGAAGAAGAAGAAGAAGATTGAACAGCCGACCGGGTTTTGAATAGCTCGAGCTTCGCCAAGGCTTATTATATTAACTAAAGCTAATTACATACAGACATATAAATAAGTAAATTAAGAGTGGTGTATTAACAAAGAGAATTTTTTCTTTTAAAATATAAAGTAACCAAAGTATTTGCTTCCTCCGATAAAACCTTTGATGTGTGGACGATCTTTTTAGTAAAAGAAAGGAGAAAGAGTTCTGCGTAAGAATACCTTGAGAGGGTATAAATCTGGTGGTTTGCGTGTCCAGAACTGACGGTTGTATGAACCCATCCCTCCCACTGCACTGCAAGGCAATATTCCGAGAGAGTCGTGCTGAACAGGTTAAAAGTGAGTGGCACCTCAACTCGTGTCTTTCAGTTGGTGGGCAGACGCATCCGCCGCCAAGGTTCGAACAAACCTTAGGAATGCGGGTAAGTTACTAAACGCAGCGAATTACTTTGGTGACTTATGTTGATAATCCGATAAATGGTTCTCGTAACCACCTTCCAAATTGAACACTACATTGCCTACCTCTGCTGGATGGTTGTAATGTTTGGTTGTAATGTTTGTAATGTTGGTATTACTTACATTCAAGCACTATTAATTCTGTGGGGATACTTCTCAATAACAATAGGTCATTGAAAATAATTACTTATTTACAATGATTATTCTTATTAAGTCACACGACCTGTCTATACTAGCGGCTAATTGAATTTGAGCGATAGGCTGGCCCGAACCACTCTCAACGGCCACCGCCTACTCGGGCATCCCTGTCGGCAATCGATGGAAGCACTTTCCCTGCTGGAATCTGTCAGCGTCACTTTCAAAACTAATATTAAAAGGAATAAATCAAGACTTATGTGACTCACAGTGCAGCGAGTTGTACTCCGGATCCAGAATAACATGCTGGTACTTCTTGCAGAGGTCCCAAATTTCATCATTGGTCAGATTCCTCCCATTATGGTTCAGAAATTTCTGCTGGAAGGACTCGCGCAGTGCTATCTGCGACTGTTGCAGCCAGGACGGCCATTTCCCGTTCTTCCATTTCCAGCAAATGTCAGCTGAAAGTAAACAACAAAATTCATTCACCTCGAACAAAAACAAGACGAAAACAATTTGAAATCATCAACTCAGCAATTTTCTTTTTTCCAAGAACAAAATCCATACGGGCTACGTAGTGCAGTTTGTCACATCACTCAATTTTATTATTTGGTAAAGTGTGAAAGAGCCGCAGCATGCCGCTACACTTTTTTGTTGTTGAAAAGTAAACTACTTTTAAACTTAATTACCAAAGAAACATCGGTTTCAGTCCGGATAGACGGAAAAATATGCATCAAAATTCGATTTTCATTCAGTTAAAAATTTCGGTTGCCGCCATTTTTTTCGTAGGCATTTGACATTTGCGAAGTTTCGTTTCAAACTAAATACGCTTCAATTACTTAGATTACCAAAACTAATAACCGTAAATAGTTGTTTCTTGTGTTAATTGTTGAAATGAAGTGTGATTTCCATAATCCGTGCTTAAAAATGCCGCGGCTCTTTCACAATTTCATTGTTATTAATAGGTATCCCACTTCTGACGCCATGTAATATTAATTACCTTATTGCCTGTATGTCAAGGAAAACACTGTTTTACTCGATTTATGTATTTCAGACTTTATTCTCACGACTGTTGACAGACTAGATGTTTTAAAATAGAAACCATAGACAATAGTAATAGTAGTGATGTGATTGACATCATAATAGTGATGTGACACTAAATACAGAGGTGACAGCGCGTATCCGAAAGATTTTAACCAGGATTTTATTTCGTGTGTTACTCTGCTGTTGGAAAAAGATGGAGATGACCAGGATACGTAGCATGGTCGATCGATATAACCCTATATCAATACGATATTGTAGAAATCCGTCAGCTATGGTCAGTTAGCAATATTTGCGATCGCGGTCAACAATTGGTAAGAGTAACTTCAACCGACGCGACGGTTGACAAATTTTAGCCCGGATTCCATAGTATCAGATAAGTTTCTGTTAGATGTCAATATGTGCATTTATTTGAATTATGTAGTCCGTTAATCAACATTACTGACTTATTTAATGAACGTATTGAACTAACGAAGATTTTTGTATTGCAATAAGTCATATACGCGTTATAATTCTCAACTAAGACGCGACCAAATTATTCCGTTCGAATTTTGATAAACTTAAGTGGCGGAAAGTATCCTGGTATTTAAATGCGTACATTAGAATATCTTTTGTACATAATTATTTCAGTGACATAAAATTCAGTGCTTTCAAAACATAGTCTGTAGGAGTTCTGATGAGGACTCTAAATACAATTTTCAAAATTGTTTTTTGTGCTATGAGGGCTGAGGGCTTGTTAAAATCATTCAGGTGCACGCTGTTACACCCTGTATTACGTACAAAAAACACGTCATCACAAAACTCGTTCTATCTCATTTTCTACTATGGCCAGGCATATAATATGAATAGTTTTAAAACCAAAATTCTGTCGTTGGAAAGACCCCCGTTGAACGCCATTGGTTGAGCATTTGGTGACAATTTTACATTTAAATTTCTGATATTGTCGTGGCCCGATCATAATTTTCTTTCGGCGTTGGTTGTTTATTTGGTGTCGTTTTTATAATATATCACGTTAAAATATGCAATTGTTTAGGCTTACCCTTTAGTTCGAAAATGGATACTTGGTTTGGTGGGGCGTTTGTAGTGTTCGGCTGCGTCAATGAAGAAACTGAAATTTTTGCAAATAATTCATTGATGGTTTGGTTTCATTTACAATATTATATTAAGTTTTACGAAATAAGAGAGGTAGATAAGAAATAAATTATAAAAATGGATGGAAAACAGATACTGTGAAAAAAAAGAGGCACGGCAGTAATGGAAAAAGGAAAGAAAAAGAGAAAAAAGGAAAAAGAGATGTGAAATAAACAGAAAGTCAAGGGAAAGAGAAAAAGGAAAGATAGCCAAGAAAAAGAGAAGGGAAAGAGAAATGAACATAAAAACAAAAATAAGAAAGAAAAAAACAGGAAAGTAAAAAGAGCAATATTAAAAGAAAGAGAAGATATGGGAAAAATGTAATGAAAGCCTAGAGTAAGAGAAGACAAATAAAAATAATAATAAAATAAAAAGATAAAGAACGAGAAAAGATAAAGAAAAGAAAAAAAAGGAAAGAGAAAAACAGAAAAATATTAAATGAAGGAAAATACACGGGAAAGAGAAATCGAAAAAAGCTAAGAGTATGATAAGACAAAAGAAAATAAAATTAAAAAGAGAACGATAAAGATTTAAAGAAAAAAATTGGTTGCCTGTAAAGTCGATTTACAGGCGATATTTTTACGTGATAGCGTCATATAATAACGATGGAGTGGAAGAGAGATGTTGCGTCACAAGCCGAACGCTTGTTCCACGCTCTCGCTTGCACGCTCGGGTCAGGTGGAACGTGACAACGTGACAATGAGTCATGCTTTTTCGTGAGTGCAGCCGGCGTTCATCGATTTATAAGACGTTAACACGTCAAAAAAATAATAAGAAAAAGAAAAAACACAACAAAAAATAAAATCAAAAAATAATTAAAAAAAACAAGAACAGGAAAGAAAGAAAAAAGAGAAAAAAAATAATAAACGGTGGTTTATAGTAATAGTCCACCAAACCTTTAATCTATCCCTTTTGGCTCTGATTTGCTTTGACATCCTATTAAATAAACTCCAACCTTCTTTACAAAGAGATACATTTTTATTGAAAAGTCATGAACTTAATTATGTAAGTCGTAAAAGTACATTGTTTAAAGGGCCGTAAAACCACTCGTGTTTTTTATAAAATTTGCTATCAGCATCACGATCAAAATGTTTTCTGAAAATCCATAAAAATAATTTAATTATTCTGTAGTACACGACGACTGCATTGTTTTAAAAATGAAAGGAAAAAGATAGCGAGTCCGAATAACGTGACATTTTTTACTACAACCGTAATTTGGGACAAAGTAACTGCGACAGACAATGACGTCATATGTAATATATAGCCGCGTGGTATTATTTTTCACAACTGCCAGTTACAATAATAACAATATATTGGTTTTTGGCAAGTTACAGGGAGAAATTAAACCGATATTGTTTTTTGTATGTATATTTATATTTTTCTTACTGTTTGTTTGATATCTGTGAGTGGTAAGCATATTGTAAAGATACATACACACACATTCAAACAAATTTACATACACCCATGCGTATAAATATACGACAATATAATTTTTTTTGGTAGAAAGCAGTAAATTTGTGGTTTGACATTATAAATTGAAATAAAACAATACATATTTTTTTATAACCACGATTTATTTTTCCACTACCGACCGGTTTCGCTTTACATAAGCATCATCAGGACATATAGAAATTAAACTGATCCTTTTCTATGTGTATATAAACTCACACAATGTATATTTTTGATCGGTTTAATTTCCATATGCCCTGATGATGCTTATGTAAAGCGAAACCGGTCGGTAGTGGAAAAATAAATCGTGGTTTTAATCAAAATTATTGTGTTATTTCAATTAATATTATATTTTTAAAATATAGACATGTGGATGCTGTGTGGAGGGTTTTTTTAAGGAAAGGAAGGGAAGGAGAGTTCTGGAAAGGAAAAGGTTTTAAGGGGTGGGTAGGAAACTGGGGTTTAGTCTGTCCTGGCCATCCGCCTCCAAGACCTAGACAAACCACACCCCATGAACCCGGGCACCCCTGCTAAATCACCAAACGTAGCGAACCACTATGTACACAAATGTAAATTTTTATTTTAGCCCGCGCATCAAGGTGGGTGAAGGATGGATATGGGTAGGCGGTGGAGGGGGTTGTCATCGGGACTTAATTGCCCGAGACATGAAATGCTTGGGTTCGGATTTGAAGCAAGTTTGTAGAAAAATGTTTTGGCTAGGTCTACTATGTTACAAATCCGTAATAACTTACGCCTGTCAGGAGATGCTTATCACGCGATCTGCTAACGCCGGTGGCGCCATCTTTTGGCATTGCTTTAATTCGATTACAAAATTAAATTTGTATTCAAACTCCACGCAAAAACGGTTTTGCGTACGACGCGGAGCCAGAGTTGCATTCTTAGCCGGATTCTAAAAATTTCAACCGTACAGTCTCCGGCCTATTAATGTTTGATGATTGGTGGAAATTGCTGGTTGTGAAGGATTAAGGTTACAACGAAATTGATATCGTTGTTTTAAGAGGAACGCGTTTCATACAAATCTTAATTTTGAATTTGAAGCCAAAATGCCCGACCTAACTGAAAAATTATTTTTGTAATCAAAAGGCATATCAAATATTTAGTACGGATATGTGCTGCTTTATTTATTTGTATTTTAAATTACAAAATATAGGCCATTAAAGATTTTAATAGTTCATGATTCAAGATGAAACTTGGGCAATTGACTGTCAGTAATTGACAAATATTTAAATAAATAATTTTACAAATACGATGAAAGATGCAATAAAAAAGTAATATAAGAATGCACATTGATGGGTGTAAATTTAAATTACAAACGACATATTCATTATTTATTTTTGGGGTGTTATGCCGTGTTGCGCTACCTCCTTCTTTAGCAACGTAGGATGTCAGATTTAATAATAAGGAACTCCAGTGAAAAATATCATGGCTTTAAAAAAATATGTTCATATAGACCAATATACGCTGATTCTGAATATATAAATTTTATTACATAATATTTGACGTAGAGTTTTTAAAAAAATATTAAAAAGTCCATTTTAAAACGTGTCATTAAAACACCCTATTGCTGGATTTTGGCGGCGTGACGTCACCGCGCCGCGTCACCTGGGTCAAAGTTGTATAGAAATCAATAGAAATGTAAGACGCAAGCGTTCGACATTCCGTGTTATTGGTTTATAGAGAATTGGACATGTAATAGTTTTTGTTTTTATTAAAACATTATTTAGGCCTAAATAATTCAGTATCAAAAATAAAGTATCTCTATTAGTTTATCTATATGATTTAAAATATTCAAAAACTTTAACTGTACAAAAAACGATCGTATTGCCCAGTAATGTCTATGAAAACGCTCCAATGCTGAAATTCAAAATGGTTAGTCATGATGACGTCACACTCACTAGATTCGGTGGTTTTCGGTGTATCTTGAAAAATTAAAACTATGACATTTATTTTAACTATTAAAACTAACTATAAAAATAAAAATTAATATGCAGTTATTTAAGTTAGAAGGTCATTATTCATAAAAAAAATATAAAAAAATTGGACTGGAATTCTCTATTAAATAAAATTGTTAATTAAAACGACTCTGTTGAGTTTAGAGATTGATAATATAAAAAATCAACCTGAATTTTAAGAAACAATTTTTGTTTTTTTTTTTTCAAAAAATATATCAAACAAATTGACTTACCAGCAGCAACTGCGAAAGCGAGGAATACCAAAAATGTTTTGGTAATCCCTGCCATGTTGAAGATATTTAGTACTTTAATGTTACAGAAAAAAAGCGGTTATATCCACACAACTTGACAGTGGCAAACCACCACTTTTTCCAATGTGACGGTGGTAGTTTTTTCCATGATTTATATACGGAATATGATCGTGTTTTTAGGGTGATTATTATTTGAAGTCGTGATTCTTGTTTCCTCGTGCGGTATAAAATGTAGTTTTTAAAACGTGTCGTGAACTGTGATTAAATATGTTTAATGAAGTGATCATGCGGCCAAATCATGACACGTGAATTGGAAATATTTCACAAATTCTGGTAACCCACAGGGATTATTTATGAGTCCAACTTTAGGCTCACCAATTAAGAACACTACCAAAAAAGGTGATCGCTCCAATCTGACTGACAACCGCCCCATAGCTATCATATCAGTTCTGTCCAAGGTGAAACGTGCGTCAAAAACCAACTTCAATACTCCTCGAAAAGAATAAAATTATTAATTAAATTCCAACCAACACCCCTGCCGTAGGTCACCCAAAATTGTACGCTACGTTAGGTGATTTTGCAGAGGTTCTCGTGTTCATGGGGTGAGGTTTTTCTAGGTCAACACAAGTGGTTCGCTGCTTGGGTGCTTAGCAGGGGTGCCCAGGCTCATGGGATGAGGTGTATCTAGGTCTTGGCAGCACGCGCATGCCCAGCTACTGCATGGCGTGTCAGATCTGAAGAGATTAGTTGAAGGAGACCTTTTTACCTCTCCAACCATAAATAACACCCCATAGGTCACCCTGTTTCGTTCACAAGGCATTCGCTACGTTTGGTGACTGCAGGTTTCGAGTTCATTTGGGGTTTGTCTAGGGGTTGGCAGTTTGTCAAGTGAGAACAGCCAATTTAAGGAACGATAATTACGATTTGCTTTGTTTTATCTGCGTTCCTACTGTAATATCACACTTCTGCCCGTTTACATGTTTCTATTAACAGACGCATAGATTCCTTATTAAATTAAAACCAGTTTTGTGTTCGGAATGCAAAAAATTAATCGTTCGGCGGCTCCCATCTCATAAGGCTGGTTGAGTAGAGGTGAAATTACAATTGATTTCTGAAGAACCGAAGAGCCGAAGACGCCTATGTGAGCCGCAAATTCCGACCCCTGGTCGTCCTAAGTGGTTCGCTACGTTTTTTGCTTAGCAGGTGTGTCCAGGTTCATGTCGGCGTAGTGCAGTGGTAAGGCCCTTGACTCGCATTCCGAAGATCGCGGGATCGAATCCCGGCGTGGCAAATAAATTTTATTTGATTAATTTGTGTTATTTCACAATTTATTCATTTACAGTAATATATAGTATATTTGCGGCACGCTCCAGAGTGGAATACTATCAGTATCGCCCTGGTGTAAGACCACCGTTCAAAATTGAAACGTTGCTTGAAATGGCTTTAGACGTGTTTGGTGACCAAATCTGAATAGCCAGGTACTTCCCACCTCCCTCTTTCCCATCTCCTCCCCTCCCCATTACCTTCAGCCTCATCTCCAATTGGGTATGCCATAGTCTCACTGGCTCCATACGGGCGCAGTTGGGACTCTTGTGCGGTATTCATATAAAAAAAAAATTGAACTTTACTCGCTACTCGCTAGTGTTTGCCTTAAGATGGCGGCCCACCAACAGCTGATTTCGTTTGTCAGAATTAGTTCGGGCGGTAGCCGTTATTGGCTAGCGTGTGGCGCTAACTGCGAGCTCAAGTTTTTTACAAAATGTCGACCGAATTGGTTCGCGCGAGTGTCGTTATTTTAGCTGCTAGACAGCTACGGTTGCTACTGAGCGAGTACAGTTTTGTGTGTCATCATGACAATCTCACTCGCCGATTCACCCGCTTTTAAACTTACCGGCTAGTAGCTTGTAAACTCGCTCTATGTAATCGAGGCTTTATTCAAGTGCTGGCGAGTTCCCGGCATTCTTTGCAATGCACAACTAAATATTGCTTTCAAACTCCCTGCGTGTCCTTTCGCATTCATCCCCGTTCCCTCTCCGCCTTCCCTTCCACTCCCACGTCCTCTTCCTCTTCCGTGTTTCCCCTTCACCTTCCCCGCCTTCCCACTCCCCTCTCCCTGGGGGTGAGCACAACAAATCACCAAAGTTTCATCACAATCAGATGAATGGTTTAGGAACGCATAAAGAACAAACAAAGAACATTCATGTTTATATAAAGAATCAATCAAATTTGGTATCTAACATTCTCTCTGTACTTGTTTAAAATCCTTATTTTTTTTGATTAGATAAAAAGTATTTGATTTGGGTGAGTATCATAGGTGAATACTTCAATAAAATTCATTAATTTGGAAAATTGAATTTTGTAATTCTCAAAGTGCGACATGGTTGAGAGTTTCGTAAGAGTTTTTGTAATGCTTAAAAAACTTTTCAGATATTGTCATAAGGTTGCAATAAACCAGAAACCTTCGCGATGGTGGAAAGAAGATATTTTAAAAGTTTCAAACATTTCTCATGCTAAAATACAACAAACAAGAAGGTAAGCAAACAAACCTACTTTCGTTTTTATATATTTAGATTTATGGATCATAAATGTGAAATAAAACACACATTATATTTGTATTTTGCCATTTATTTTACAGATAATATTTTTATAATCTTTAAAATAGAAGGATTTAATGGAACAAATGTTTAGTATAATACTTGACGAAAATAATATTAACCACATTGATAAACCTAAAATTCTAAAATTGCTAGAAGCGGTGCTGTGATTTGGTGTTGAAAATAGGCATTCCTTTTCCCGACTCTAGTGAGGTGTTCTCAAAACAATTCTCGTTACAAGTTGTAAATCCTTTTTATACAAGAGACTCTTAGATTGTACACATAAAAATAGGAGGCTCCTGTGTTTCCTCCCTCCTAATAAAATCAATTTGTGCGAAAGAATTATCTAATGGCTCGGAGGGCTTTGAAGCAAAGAATGGACGGTTACCTCGAAAGTGTTTTCTCTTGGGGTAAGAATAACCTTGTCGAATTTAATGTTTCAAAGACCCAATCATGTCTGATTACGTCTAAAAGGGATCGAAATGATAATCTAGTCTCCTTCAACGGAAGCATTCTCCCGAACAGGTCTTCCATTGATATGCTCGGTGTAACTCTAAGTGACCAGCTCAGGTAAGGGGGCTCCTTCGAGGCCATAGTTAAGTTAGCCTCTCAGAAACTGGGCATACTGTACAGGGCACGCAGATACTTTAATAGTACACAACTGCTAACCCTGTACAAATCGCAAGTGCGCCCCACGGTTGAATTTGGCAGCCACCTCTGGTCTGGAGCTCCAAAATACTTGAAAAATACCCTCGACTCTGTGCAGAAACGGGCGGTCCGTTTGATAGATTCTCCTAATTTAACAAACGGATTGCAATCTTTAGAGCACAGGCGTCGGGTGAGAATGCTATCCATACCGGTATTTCAATGGAAGATGCTCTGAGGAACTAGCGTCATTGATCCCTTCGGCACCGGTGCATAGTCGGGAGACACGCCAAACGCGCGCCCAACATATGTACACGGTTGACATTTGTCACATGAGAACGGGTCGTTTTTTCGACTCGTTCTTGAGTTCAACAGCTCGGCTATGGAACGATTTGCCGGCATCTGTGTTTCCTCCCTCCTACAACATGGGTCTCTTCAAGACCAATGTTCATTCCTTCCTCTCCTCAAAAAGACCCTCCACACAGCATCCCAGATGACATAGGCCCTGAGGGAAATTATTTTCCTCAGGGCCTCCTGTGTGGAGTTAATGTAAAAAAAATAAAAAAATTAACGCTGCCGTTCCTGGAAACCAGATTCGATATGTGTTGTCAGAGCCAGCCCCAGGTCGCAGTAGTTGCGGCCTGGTCTGAAGCCAACTTCCTTTTGTGGAACCACTTTCTCCATAATTAGGGTAAGTCTGCGGAGCACCACTCACTCTAGGAGTTTGTACATGGTGCTAAGGCGGCACTTTTGAAACGCACGGCGCTGAAAAAGAAGAAGATGGAGAGATATGTAATTACGAATGTTGACAGAGCGCGCTAATGTTTTAAGCCGTAAAATAGCAGCGAAAATTGCGAAAAAGCTTAATAAAACATGACTCGTTAAAAATAGAGTAAGAATCTCGTGGAACGTATCTTAAGTATCATTTAAAGAAACATTGCGAATTTTTTCATAAATATAACTTGTAAAATAAAAGAAATAGACTTGTTTAAAATAATTTTCGGAGCATACTTTGCGATTTTTTTCTATCGAAGGAATTTCATATAATTTGCGTTTCGGCGTGGAACGTATCTAGATATTGTCTTCAAAAATAACATATACTTTTTTAAGAGCTTGAAAGCTTCAAATGTTTAAGGGAGATATGTAAGAAATCGGTCGAAATACGAATAGTAGACCTTTAAAAGCGAGATGGGCCGACTGCTGTTTGGATCCTCTGGTGGCTTATTGGGTTTGAGGATCGCAACAACTTTAGTTTTTTCCAGATATTTGGAATTTCACCAGTTTTAAAAATTTCAGTATACAGTTTTGCGATCCATAGTTTTGTAGGTGGCCCAGCATGTTTCAGAATGTCTGGAAGAACTCCGTCGGATCCAGCTGCTTACCCAACTTTTGTTGAAGTGAGGGCGATGTCTACTTTATCAGCTGTAACGGCGACCACGTCGGCGTCGTTAGGGTTCACCGGCCATTTTAGCCGCTTTTTGATCTGGTGGCTTATGTTAGACCTTGTTGTCGTTTTTGAACAGCGGTGTAGTTGGTGAGCAACTTAATTTTAACCGTAAACAGCTGATCAGAAATTCTGCGTGAAAAAATTTTAAAAAATTTATTTTAACATCGTTCTAAAATAGTCTACGAAGTTCGGATTTGCGACACCTATGGTCATAATAGATATAACATTTCAACAGCTTCGTTTTAAAAAAAAATGGCTGGCCATAGAAATGTTTAAATAATTACAATAAATGTTTTACGAATGGTAGCAAAATGTGGTCCAATTTTGGAGCGCTATCAATCGCAGAAAAATAAAAGTGGTCCATTTTTTGACCATAATCGCTCCAGTGGTATATATAATGCTGCAGCTCTTTCTTATTCATTAAATAACCACAGTCGAAAATGAGACAAACGGTGAAGGTACGGCTGAACCCCCCACCCCCTATACAGTCATTATCATACATCTCCCTCACACGTGTAAAGAAAATGAATCGCAATTTCCGTCGCCGTGGCTGAGCCGTAATAATCTGTTTCCTCCAAAGGAAAAAAGTAGTCCTACTACTATGTAGGAAACACATATATTTTGTGTTTCTTGTCTCACCATTAATCAATACGTAAGGAAGAGCCGCAGGACTATAGCGACAAAATTTAAATTTTTTGTTGGTTCCTACCATGGAAGGCTATATAAAAAAATTCATGCCAAATTTCAAGAATTTGGTCAATTAGAACTTGAGATTTTGTGATAAACGTTTCGAAAAAAGGAGTTCCAAGAAAAGCGCATTTAAAGTTTTGTTCTATTTAGATTCAAGTTAGATTCGACGACACTAAAATGACTACAACTTTTAAAAGAATCAGAATTTCGAAAAATCATTTTAAAGAGATATTTTTGAATACTAGACTGTAGAAATATGAAGAAATTTTTTTGACGTTACAACGTCTTATAAATCAATGAACGCTGTCTGCACTCACAAAAAAGCAAGACTCATTGTCACGTTCCGCTTAAGCCGAGCGTGCAAGCGAGAGCGCGGAACAAGCGTTAGGTTTGTGACGCATTTATCTCTCTTCCACTCCATCGTTATTGTATGACGTTATCACGTAAAATTATCGTCGGTATACCGACTTTACACACAACCAATTTTTGACGTGATAACGTCTTATAAATCGATGAACGCCGGCTGCACTTACGAAAAAGCATGACTCATTGTCACGTTCCGCTTGAGCCGAGCGTGCAAGCGAGAGTGCGGAACAAGCGTTAGGCTTGTGACGCATCTATCTCTCTTCCACTCCATCGTTATTGTATGACGTTATCACGTAAAATTATCGTCCGTAAACCGACTTTACACACAACCAATTTTTTTTTCTAGACTAGAATACCCCCTTAAGCCACAAATTGGGCGCCAAAGTTTTACACGAAAAAAAAACTTAATTATGTATTAAACGTGACATATTAACAAATGCATAAATGTAATAATTTAGACAAAACCATAAAAAATTAATTATAATTACAATTAAACACATCACGAAAAGCACCGATAAATGGCAATTTTATAATTAAAATTACTTCATGCATTTAAAATGTCACGCTAAGACGTTTCATGCGTGACATTTTATGAATTCATTTCATTAGCAAAATCAAATCTTTATATCTTTATATCTCAGCAAAGCAGTTTACGACCAGCGGCAAAATATCTCATTAATGTATAAATCCATAAATGTTTTACCTATAAGAGCTCTTTTTTGGCATAAAATCTGTATGCAACATATACTAGATAGCCCATACAAAACAAAGGTGGATCACATGTACAATACTAGGCTCACACAAAATGAAGGGATGATTGTACCTAGATTTTCTAATAAACATGGCCAGCGAACTCTTGAATACATTGTACCGCTTATATTTAATATGCTGCCATACGATTTGAAAAAATATTGCTCGACACCTAAATTTGCCCTATTGTTAAAAAAATGGCTATTGGAATCAGATTTTCTTTATTGACTGACTCCTAGTGCACTTTAAAAAAAAAAAAAATTTTTTTTTTTTTTAGACATATTCTTATTATTATTATTATTTTTATACTTATTTTTGTTTTTATTATGTATTTTATTAAATTGAAATATTTTTTTCCTGTATTGTATTATACTTAACTGTACTATGTTTCTGTCCACACTGTTCCTGCCGACAAGCTACTTGCAGTAGCTTTGCAGGTATAATGTAAACATGAAAAAAAAAAAAAAAAAAAAAAAAAATCCAAAAATGCACGTTTTTTAGCTTGTTCCGATGCGTTCCTAAACCATTCATTGTTGAGTGTTGTGTTGTCCTATGTTTAATATTTAACTTCATTTCTTACTTATCATTTCATATTTAATTCATTTTTTCTAACTTACATCTATAGACTCTTTTACTTTAAATTTAACGTCTGTGTCACCTTTCGTCTCACTTTTCTACACAACTTTTATCTATTTTATCATTTGACCCCCAGGGGTCCACGGGAGACTCGACGGGGGTCCATGTAGACGTGATAAAAAAATGGAATCCACAAGTTGTAAGTGGGGGGTCCACGAAAATTTATCTGCAGGCTTATTCTCTATCTTTTGAGGGATCGTTATCGAGATAACGGACGTGATCTTCTGTCAGATTCGTGTGATTTTTACATATTTTAGTTTGGATCGTTCAAAACATGAATTCCTGCAAGAATGCATGATTATTTATTCATTTAATGTAATTTGTACATAGAAAAGGCAAATAAATCGCACAAATTTGTCAGGAGATCACGTCCGTTATCTTGATAATGGTCCCACAAAAGATAGAGAATAAGCCTGTTGGTTTCGATAGTGAAGAACGAAAATGTTGGCTTGGCTTTACTGTCAATGTAGGCAGATAGTACACTAGTATTTCAGTGAAAATTTGTCATTTTGAGACCCATCCCGTGCCCACATCCCATCCCGCCTACCATCTCATATCATTACCATATCATTACGCCCTCTCCGTTATGACAGACCACAACTCCAGCGTTATATTCAATATTCAGTACAACGCGAGTCGAGTTTTGAGAATATGGTAGAAATGTTGCAGCAAGGGGTCCAACGAAACCAGTAAAATTTTGAAAGTGGTCCACGAGAAAAAAGTTTGGGAACCTCTGGTCTACGCTCTTTATGTCAACTCTCTCTTTCGTGTTATTGTGATTTATTTTCGTCAAAATTCTTGCTTTTCATTCCATATTCTAGAGCCCAAGAACTTCAATCAACTCACTAAAATTACAATCAATCTGAATGCTTGTACGCAATTACCAATTACAACAATACACAGTATAAAAACATAAGTGTTTTTGTTATAAAGTATAACCTCTCAAAACTCAAAATCTCTTTGCGCATTCCCTTGTATTGGAAAACAAAAGAAGTTAACCAGTCAAGCCTAACATACAACTGACGGTAGACTATCCAGAGACCACCAAGAGTTCGCAAATTCATCAGAATACGATGAAACTTTCGTGATTTTTTGTGCGAACGCCCGCAAAGGTTTCTGTATGTTTCTGTACGTAATGGTGAGGTGTGGCATTCTGAAATTATTTCCTCTGCCTTTCATCCGATTGCGATGAAAATTTAGTGATTTATTGTGCGCACGCCCGCAAACGTTTCTTTGCGGGCGTGAAACAATTTTTCGAGGGATAACATAAATCATTTATATACACCAAAAATAAAATCGCGCCAAGTACAGTTCCTTGCGGAACTCCATTCTTCATCTGTGCTTCAGAACTATAAATATTTGCAATGTTTGTTTTTTGTGTGCTTTGTTACTCGGCTGCTTGACTAGTATTGACATTTAGACGATTTTTTTTTGTTTGATTTTGAAGACAAAAAGGCCGTAGAAAAATTTTAGACCAAAATTTCGCCTATTTTTTACTCCAAATAAAGCCAGGAATCACTGGTTTAAAGAAGTCCAGAAAGGTAGCGCAGCCCATTTCATACAAAATTTTATTTTGAATTTGAGGCCAAACTTCCCAACCAAACTGAGTTTTTTTTTAATCAAAGTTATTTTAAATATCTAGTACGGATATTTGCTATTTTAATTAATTTTGTTTTATATTGTGATAAAAGGTAATTAAAAAAATCATTTTCGTTGATTTTGTAGGCAACTTCGAAAAGTATACCTTTGTTAACATTATGAAAAATAAAATAAAAAATTAAACATCGAAAATTACTTCCCGAAAAAAAATTCACTCGTCAAAATGCTTTCATTTAATATTTTTTATTTTTACAATAAACTAGCGAGTTCCCGGCATGCGTTGCCTCTTAACAAAGAAATTGTTTCTCCCTGCGTGTCCTTTCCCATTCGTCCCGTTCCGCGTTCCCACTCCGCCTTCTCCGCCATCCCTCTCCCCACTCCTCTCGCCTGCTTCCCCTGTCCCGCGAAACCCCTTCCCGAGTTCCCCTCCCCCCTCCTCCCCTCCCGCGAACCCCCCTCCCGAGATCCCCTCCCGAGTTCCACTCCCGAGTTCCCCTCCCGAGTTCCCCTCCCGAGTTCCCCTCCCGAGTTCCCCTCCCGAGTTCCCCTCCCGAGTTCCCCTCCCGAGTTCCCCTCCCGAGTTCCCCTCCCGAGTTCCCCTCCCGAGTTCCCCTCCCGAGTTCCCCTCCCGAGTTCCCCTCCCGAGTTCCCCTCCCGAGTTCCCCTCCCGAGTTCCCCTCCCGAGTTCCCCTCCCGAATTCCCCTCCCGAGTTCCCCTCCCGAATTCCCCTCCCGAATTCCCCTCCCGAGTTCCCCTCCCGAGTTCCCCTCCCGATTTCCCCTCCCCCCTCCCACATTCCATACACTCAGTCCCAGTACATTCAGTATTTATTCACTTGTCGATGACAATTCATTATTTCTTTACGTGGCACTCACGCACACAGACGCTCGTACAAGCATTTTTGAAATTGGACGACATTATATTTTTAAAAAAATTACAGCAACCAATATGCGAATTAAATCTCGGTACCGTCCATTTACGCTTTGACAACCCCTCAAGATTCGGCCTTATTTGGTCGGAAGGTCAAAATGTTTCCGCTTTGCAATAAAATGCAAATAAATTAAATATTTCTGTACTGCCTAAAATCTGTTTTCGAAAGGTGATGAAATACGGTTTCGAATTTTATAATTCGAAACAAATATGTATTTTAAATGTAAAAATTTTGAATGAAAACACAAAACTTTAAAAAATGGCTCCTCTTACGTTTTTTCTAAGTTAAATGACTGAAAACAGAAAAAAATAAGAACATACATTTTTTATTAGATACATATATTTTTTAATTAAATGACACTGAGCACACACACTGACACAATGAGCGAAACTCAATCGAAAATATGGAAACAGAAAAATCAGAAAAAGATATTTACACCTCTGGGACTCGAACCCAGGACCTCTCTCTTTCCGGGCGAGTGCTCTTATCCTCTGAGCTAAGGTGTCGATATCCAATTCGGTCACTTTTAACTGTACCTTACTTCGACTAATTGGACATCGACACCTTAGCTCAGTGGTCAGAGCACTCGCCCGGAAAGAGAGAGGTCCTGGGTTCGAGTCCCAGAGGTGCCAATATCTTTATCTGATTTTTCTGTTTCCAGATTTTCGATCGAGTTTCGCTCATAGTGTCTTCATTTAATTAAATATTACAATTTGGGGTTTTACTCATAAAAATTTAAATAAAAAAATTATAATACATATATTTTATTAATGTTATCGTCATCTCTCCTTTTGTCGTTTCATGTAAAAATAAATCATTAAAAATTCACAGAGTTTCTTTTTTTTTTTAAATTGCAGTCGGAAACTTTGGAAGGATAAAGTTGCACATTTTACTTATTTTTCTGCTAACTTTAAGATTTGAATATAAAGCGTTGTGTTTTTTTCTTTCTAACACCGTTTAGATCATATTTCTAACCGTGTTAGTAAAGGAAACACAACGATTTTTATGAGACCTATACGTGTTTTTCCGAAAACTGAATAAATTAGTTCGAGGGGTGTTCACTAATTTTAGACAGTCCCTGGAGAGGAAGGTCACACCAAAAAAAAAATTTAACATAATAACGCAAAATCATTGAAAACCATATGATTTTGGTTTGAAAGAAGCACACATATTGGCCTTGGAAATAATCGAGTAATTTTCATTAAGTCCTTTTGCAAATTTGGAAAAGAATAAAATATCAGGCCTACAAAAAATACGTTCTAGTTCCAAAATCTCCTACTAATTAATCCGTTTTCGAATAAAGTTTCATTAAATAATGTGACAAATTAAGTTCATTACAAAATAATCTAAAAACATTTAAATGTTTGTGCCTGAATTTCACAAAATAAAACAATTGTTGATTTCAGCATAAATCAAAATGGGGGCGTTCAACGCGTAGTAGACTACATACACATTTTGTATTAGTTACTGCCCTGGCACCGGGGTATGTAGACGTCCTTGGTCGATTCGATTTGATTAGTGCGTTAGGCCCAAATATTGTTGACGGCCGGCGTAGTCCAACGGTGAAGCTCTTGACTCGCATTCCGAAGGTCGCGGGATCGAATCCCGGCGTGGCAAATAAATTTTTATTTGATTAATCTGTGTTATTTCACAATGTATTCATTAAAAATAATATATAGTATTTGCCGCACGTTCCAGAGTGGAAGATACTCTCAGTATCGGCCTGGTGTAAGACCATCATTCAGAATTGAAACGTTGCTTGAAATGGCTTTAGCCGTGTTTGGCGACCAGATTTGAATAGCCGGGTACTTCGCACCTTCCTCTTCCCCATCTCCTTCTCCTCCCCACTACCTTCAGCCTCACAACATACCTCAATTGGGGACGCCATAGTCTCGCTGGCTCCAGACGGGAGCAGTTGGGACTCTTGTGCGGTATTTATAAAAAAAAAGAGTTGGGAGTGAGGTCAAATTAGACTGATTGGAATTAAAAAAAGTAGAACCAATGGGAGCGAAATGTAAGCATGCTGAGTCTGTTCTACAGGTATTTCGATGTTAATAACCTATTCACAGTTGATGTAATACAAGGCCCGCATTAATAAATACCATCTTTCACCTCCTACCTTAATCCGCACCACAACGCTGCCCAAGCGGGTGGTGATATAGTTCCTCTGTCCTCATACCATGCAGCAATTTATAATATAATATTTAAATAGTTACCTATTCAAAATAAAACAACAACGGAGTATCGCTGAAAAATTTTATTATACGCCGAAGCTTTCAAATGAAGTGTTTGGAAGGAAAGTAAATTGATAAATTTTCTCGGGATCGAGTAAGGTTAGGCATCAAATCTTTTCAAATTCGGTTGATTTTGCACTTGAAAATGTTAGGTTAGGTTAAAAAACAGAATTCTGGTTTAAGTTTAGTCAGAAAGGTTAGATCAGATCAGGTAAATACTCTCTATAGTCGGTTTATTGCACGAGGTTACTATCAAAGTTGAAGTTTAAGTGAGATTAAGACAGGTTAGGTTATATCGATTGACTTTTCTTTCAGCCATCAACCAAAAATCAATCTCTTCTGTTTGAGGTCAGGTTCGGAGGGATGGAAACATTGTATTAGGTTAGGTTAGGTGGTCTAGAGCCCCGTCGTTTGCTGCGTCACGTTAGTCCCCGAGCAGTCCGGGTAGTACAAGAGGCGGCTTTTGGCGTTAAAGTATTTGGCGCATTTGGTGACGATTTCCGTGACAGTGATGCGCACCTTGCCGTTGTAGAAGAACCTGCGCTGGTCCTTCAGATTGGGCGGGGCTGCTTTCCAAAAGCCATGGTGGGCGAAGAAGCAGTTCTTTTCTAGAAAAGAAGCACATAACCTTAAGTAAATTAGTGGCCGAATCGTGCAAAGCATCAAGATTCCATTATAGATTAACAAAAATATGGAATAAAAGGACTAGTACCAAAATCATACTATTTGGTCCTTCGAGCCGGATTTCACCGCTGCAAACGCATACCAATTATAACATTAATATAACATTAACAATTATACCAAGCATAACAATTTGGTAACAAAATGGCATAAATCCTTTACTAACAAAATATGGAGTAACGAGATTACCATCAGTATCATTCAATTAGGTCCTTCAAATTGGATTTTACCACTGAAATAGAATTTCAAACAATTTTTTGTTGTAGGCCCTGAGAAAAGTAATTTACCTCAGAGCCTACGTCATCTTAGGGGATGCTGCGTGAAGGGTATTTTTAGGAAAGAATGTTCTGGGAAGGAAAATGGTATTCCGGGAGAGTCCTGTTGGAGAGGTCAAAAGGTTTCCCTTCACCAGTCTCTCCCGATCCGGTCTGCCATGCATTTAGTGGACTGTCGCATCCGCCACCAAGATCCAAACAAACCTCATCCCATGAACCTAGGCATCCCTGCTAAGTCACCAAACGTAGCGAACCACTCGGGGGTGGCCTATGGCAGAGGTTCCTAGGGTTCCCAAACTCACCTCCCAAATTATGAATTTATTTATCCATACTAATATTATAAATGCGAAACTGCTCGAGTTCGTTTATGACCTTTTCACGCATAACACAATATAAAGACTTTAATAATTTTTTCACCAATATAAAGCTAAATTATATGCGCAGACTACAGGTTGTATATGATGGTAAGCTCTGGCGTTATGAAATTATAAATATTAATATATTATATTTGTTATACGATTTCTGTCGCTAACAAAAGCGAGTTTTTGCTAATGTCAGAAAAAAATCTTTTCTATGGAAACAATGTTGATATATTTTTGGGCTCTATGCTGGTAGGTACTCAGTCAACTGGTCAGCTACTACTGCAGAAAATTCAAATATTAGAATTCTTTTTTTTTTTTGGACAAGCTTGGATTAAATGTCAGATTTGAGTTCCTATATTAAAAATATAATTCGTAACGATTATAAAGACTGAATGATAAATAGTGTAATTTTTTAATTATATTAACAAACTTCCAAATATTTAATTCTTTTTTTCTTTGAGCTATAGCTTTATGAAATTTAGGTGGCAGGCGAGATGTTTGAAAACTGAATGTAAGGGAATGAATGTATGGAATGCGGGAGGGGGTGGGGGTGGAGAAGGGGGGATAATTGATAAGTTCAACCGCTACAGTAATTTCCCGTAATACCATGCGAGCGAAGCCGCGGGGAAAAGCTAGTAGATTCATAATTTGGGTTATTGAAAATAGCCTAACAACCAATTTTATTAAAATTTTTATGTTATTGTTCTATCACACAATAATGAGACGGCCTCCGTGGTCGAGGAGTAAGGCACTTGATTAGTAATCAGAAGGTCGCAGGTTCAAATCCCGGCGTGGGCAAATAAATTTTATTTGATTTACTTGTGTTGTTCCACAATAAATTAATTAAAAATAATAAATGGTATATTTGCGGTACGTTCTATTCGAAGATACTTTCAGTATCGCCCTAATGTAAGACCACCATTCAGAATTAAAACTTTGCTTGAGACGGCTTTTAGTGGTATTTGGTGACCAGATCTGAATAGCGAGGTACTTACCCACCTTCTTCTTTAACATCTCTTTCCCCACTACCTTCAGCCTCACAACATAATCCAATTGGGGATGCTATAGTTTCACTAGCTCCAGACGGGAGCAGTTGGGACTCTTGTACGGTATTCATATAAGAAAAATAAAAAAGATGGCCCTATTAATTTATTTTAAGAAGAGTGTCTGTGGTGGGTGGCGTGGATTTAATTCTTACAATTTCAACACTTTTATAATATTTTTCAGATTTAATTTTTAAAACTACAGTAAGGTCACTATTTACATGTGATTTAAAAAACAAATACCCCCACCCTACTCTTAGCACTTAAACCAGGGTTAAGTTTTGCAAAGCCCGGGCAACGCCGGGACTTCAGCTAGTTTAATATAAACGGTATACATATACCATAAACACGGATTACCTAACACAAAATCATAGTTAAATAAGAAATAATAAAAAAAGAGTACAACAGTTAATTGTGGCTTTTGATTAAGAAATGACAACAGAGATACAATTACAAATAAAATTCTATAGTTCAAATAAAGTTAATACTGATTGAAAATATTTGACAGTATAGCCTTCTTGTACCTAGCTTCCGTGCAGTTAAATAGATCTGCCACATCTGAATATCCATTAGTAACTTCATGTAATCTAGGTACAAGCGAGTGTTTCGTATACTCAGTCCGGTTATTGTAGCATTTAAATGGTTTAATTTGATGGCACAATGGCTTGACTAACAAAATTTGGTCCTTCGAGCCGGATTTCACCATTGCAGTGAAATTTATACATTGAGTAGTTACCATAATTGAGCCCACAGACCGCGCACTTCATCCTCCCGTAGTTGGGACACAAGCGTTGGACCTCTCTTTGCGTGATCCTCTCCCCAAAGCTGTAGAGGTATCGGCTCATCAGGGCACCTCTCGCGACCTGTTCCTCGTAGCTTTTCGGGTTCGTCTTCCACGAGTCGTACTTCAGGTACCAGCAGAACTCGTCTGGAAACCCAAAATTTCTCACATTTCAAATCTTAAATATATCACAATTGCGAATAAACAATAATTATAAAGGTGTGTTTGTGCGAAAGTTTTGTAAGCCGCACACAGTAAAAATCTGTCTTGACTTTTATTTTTTATAGGATACCTCAAAGGAGTCCCAGCTGCTCCCGTCTGGAGCCAGTGAAATTATAGCATCTCCCCAATTGAGGAAGGTTATGAGGGCGAAGGTAATAGGGAGGGAAAAGAGGAAGGTGGTGAAGTACATGGATATTCAGATCTGGTTACCAAACACGGCTAAAGCCATTTCAAGCAATGTTTCAATTGTGAATGGTGGCTTACACCTTACTTTTTTATGTGAGCTCCACACAGGAGGCTCTGAGGAAAATAATCTCCCTCAGGGCCTATGTCATCTTTGGTGATGCTATGTGGGTTTTTTTTTACGTTATCATCACAGGAGACCGTATTGTCCCAGCTCACGTAGGTCTTGTAGAAATCGTTGTGTCTCCCTTACTAGCAGAGTAGGAAATAAAATCTAAAGGTATTAAAAAAACAGGAAACAACACAGTATACATTCAAATCTAAAAATTTACCACAAAATAATTCAAATAAACAACTTTTTGAAATCAAAGTTTCCGACCACAATTTGAAACAAAATTATGAAGTTTTTAGGAATTATTTTTACATCAAATTACAAAAGGTGAGGTGACAATAACGTTTATATTTTTTCTGTCTAATGAAATATGGGTGTTTTTTTTTCATTACCAGTAATTTTAGTTTTCAATGTTTGCATTTAAAATTTTTATATTTAAAAAAAGGACGTCGAGACCGCGCGGCTATTCCTCAGGCATGTCATTGGGGGAGGCGCAGGAGGATTGCGGGAAGACAGCTCCGGTGTGTGTACGCCTTCAATATGGAACGGGGTCCATCTTACCCCCTTTTTATTGGGTGACGACGATACCTAATATGTACAGTTCAGTTGCGCCAATAAAGTGTAACACCAAAGTTAATAAAGTAAGAAAACAATAAGATCAATTATACACACGGTGTCCGGAAACTCGTGGTACAAGCGGAAAACTGGGGAATCTACATCACATTTGGAGTCGATTTTTTATTATAACTTTTTTGATTTGAGCTTCCGTTTTCGAGTAAATCGAGTCGGAAGTTGATTTTTTTTGGTCAAATTCTTGTAAATTATTAGTGACGATCACAGTAGCTAAGTAATAAAAACTATTTAAAAGAAAAATAGTCAAAGAAATCCTTATTTAAAGCATTATTTTGAAATCGCCCATCATTAAATCAATGGAAAAATTAATTAGTCGGCTGCTCAAAGGTTAAATCACAGCTGACTGTTATGTTATGTATGTTCACGCACCTTGTAGCTCAAATTGAATTGCAATATTATAGCCGTCTCTATTTGCTCGGTTCAATAAACACAAGAAAGAAGGGACGCACTACAGCTCCGCACCGTACTAATACCGTAGGAATCCCCGAATTGGGCTTTTACCGCAGTTTAGTTCACGCCGGTTCACCGTTGACATCTATTCTGTCAATAATCCTTTCGTTAATTATAAACTTTAAAACAAAGTGTGTGTTTGTGAATTACTTTTGTGTTATTTTCATATTTAAACAATAGTGCTTGATTAATTATTGTGTAATATACCAACGCAGAATAAATGACATGTAAAATGTGTGTTTTTGTGATGTAGTTTTTGGATTTATGTAATGCAGTGCTTTTGGATTGGAAACGGAACATTGCTACATAATGTAAGTAGGTACCGATCTGCTTTCAATTTATCTCACAAGATTTGTTCGAATTGGTCCAGTAGCGAGTATAGTTGATTTGCCGAAAATCATTCGTTTATCATTAGTTTCAAGTAGAGTACATTATTGGCCGCCATTAGTGGGCTGCTACACAACAGAGTAAATAAGCTAATTAAACATATTGTAATGTTTAGTAGAAGTGAAATTTTAGAAGAAGTGGAAGAATAAATTATTAAGATGAAAATAAATAAACTATGGACACGAAAAGAGATTAATAATAGCATAAATAAATAATTTTAGAGTAGCATCTTCGCTCCAACGTCAAAATATTTCCACGTTAACCCTAAAGTAGCCGAAATTTTTTAATTTTTTTAAAATTTTATTTGTAAAAATGCTTAAATTGAAAATCTTTATATTTATTTGGGTTCTCTATGTGCTGTGGATTCACCAGTTTTCCGCTTGTACTAAGAGTTTTCTGACACCTTGCATATTATAGTATTAGTACAGAAGTCATAATACATTGAGTGATGGCGTCATCACCACCGTCGCTCACCAAGAGAGAACATGACCTGTCGAGGTAAAAACATAAATCATTGTCTTCAGAGACATAAGAAAATACATATCATAGACGCTTGTGAAGCTAAAGCTAAAAAAAAAGTAAAAAATAAAAAAAAAGTAAAAAATGTGTAAGTAAATGTGTATGTAAATGTGTAACTCGTTAGTCAAACTTAACCAGTGATTGCCATCATAGCTGCCAACTGCCATCATGGTTGACAAACAGTGGTTTGGCCAGTCTGCTGTAGCAGTGTTCCGCAAAGTGTGGTGTACCGTGGTCATAAGTTGGTGTGCCTCGTCGCAATGTTACTTTGCGACGCTGTGCCTGCTTAGTCCCACGTGCTTAGAGACTCAAGGATCAGGTTTTGCTTCTTTGTTTAAAAATGAAGAATGGGTAGCAAAACTTGCTTATCTGGCAGACATATTTGCTTAATTAAATGAGATCAACAACAAAAAAGGCAAGGAAGGTTCTATTATCGTCACCGGACAAGATTGAAAGCTTTCGCGCTAAGTTGGTGTTATGGATCAGCCACGCTACCAATGGTAGTAATAAAATGTTCCCAGATGTCGTGGTTGCCGATTCAGGAAAAAAAGTGCAGGCCTCAATAGTGAAACACTTAGAGCTATTAGCAGAAAAAAAGAACTCATATTTTCCAAAGTGTGACCTGCATCCTATGGACTGGGCACGAAATTCATTATTAGATAGCATTTCCCTTGGACACTTACCGATAAATGAGCAGTAAGAATTCATGGAGCTAAAAGCTGACCGGACATTAAGCCCAAAGTTTTCCGAAACAGAGCTAGCACATTTTTGGCTGCATATAAAAAATTAGTACCTATCCACTAATTTTAAAGCGTACTATTGCAATTTTCTTACCATTTGCCAGGACCTACTTACGTGGGGGGACCCAAAAGTAACGGGACTAGGGTACCGCCCTAGTCCCGTTTCTTTTGGGTCCCTCGTCGTATGCGAATTGGGGTATTCAACTATCTCTACCATGAAATAAAAATAAAAATAAAGAAAATGCCTGAGGATGATGGACGAAGAGATGAGAGCAACATTATCAACGATTGCTTCAAATTTTGATCACCTGTGCTCAGTTAAGCAAGCATATATTTCTCAATAAACATCTTTTCATATTTTATTGTTTTTAATAATAAATATTAAATAAACATTGATTTTTTTTTGGTGTACCTCTAAAATTTCTGAATTGGTAGGTATACCTTGAACACAAAAAGTTTTCGGAACACTGTGCTGTAGAGCTGCATTCCGGACCACAGTAAACAAACTCCGCATAGCCAACATGATAGCCAACATCCGTTGAACGGACAGTGTACGAGAAGAAGAGAAGAACATATGTAAGCAATTAGGTATCATGTAGTCCAGCGTTCTTTGTCCATATTTGTTTAAGTTGAAAAAAGTCGCTGAAAAGACTCACAGTGAACACTATTGAAATCTGGATCCAGAACATTTGGCTGGTACTTCTTGAAGAGGCTCCACAGGTCTGCATCAGGTAAAAGGGTTCCGTTTCTATAGATGAAATTCTGAGAGAACCTCTCCCTCAGCTTGATCTGTTTTGGTCCCAACCAGGGAGGCCATTCGCCGTAACGCCAGAAATACATTATGTCACCTGGAATTCAAACAATAAATTCGAGGGAGCCACCAAACTACAAATTTTATAATTTTTTCAACAAGCAATTAATATTAACTCGTGATGAAAGAGAAATAGGCCTTTTTGGCCCTGAGCTCTGTATGCTATCATTTTATGTTTCTTTGTTTGTTCCTTACGCGCCTAAACCATTTCTACGTTCCTCATCTCCTGGATTCCCCTCCCCGCCACTACCAACTACTCGCGCGCCATGTGTTGTAAATTTTTAAACCAAATTCATAACGCCAGAGCTTACTAGTATATACAGAAACCTCCATTGGCGTGCACACAACATCTCATCATAGTTTCGTTGCATTCGGATGAAAGGTACAGGAATTTTTTTTTTTATAAATAGAAAACATCGCGGGCATGCGCACTTCAAATCAACAAAGTTTCATTGCAATCGGATGAAAGGTTTAGGAACGCATAAGGAACAAACAAAGACACATTCATATTTATATATTACTAGTGACTTTCCGGCATGCGATGCGATGCCCCTTAAATAAAGAAGTGGTTTCTTCCTACATTTCCTTTCCCATTCTTCCTCGTTTCCCGTCCCCTCCCCCTTCCCGGATTTCCCTCCCCCTCCCTCCTTCCCTCCCTGACGCTAAACTATATATAATACACTAATTTTTCAAACAAATCGAACGCCACATATTTCAATTCAAATTTCTTAATGCCAGAGCTCACCAGTATTTATAGAAATTTTCGCGGGTATGTGCACAACTCATCTAAGTTTCATCGCAATCGGATGAGTAGTATAGAAAATAAATTCATAACCCCAGAGCTCACCACTACACATAGAAACCATCGCGGGCATGCGCACAATAAATCCTCAAAGTTTCATCGCAATCGGATGAATGGTTTAGGAATGCACAAGGGACAAGCAAAGAAACATTCATTTGTATAAATTTCAAGATTACTTAGGCCTCGATTATATTGAGCGAGTTTACAAGTTACTAGCCGGCAAGTTTAAAAGCGGGCAAATCGGCGAGTGCGATTGTGATGATGACACATACAACGTTCCACTCGCTCAGTAGCGAACCAGCTAGCGAAAAGCTGAGCTAAAATAACGACTCCCGCGCGAACTAATTCTGTCGATTTTTTGTAGAAAACTGAGATATTTGCAGTTAGCTCACCGTAGCTACTTGCCCAATGTGATCGAGGCTTAACACAACGAATTTTTACAACGATAATTTTTACAACTTTTTACAACGAATAATCCAGATCAAGCTGTAATCAGCTATTGGCGGGCCGCCATTGTGCCATCCGCCACACACTCTAGCGAGTAGCGAGCAAAGTAGACCCCCTTTCAACTTTTTTCGTAGATTGTTCACAATCTGCTAGTTAGCTAGTAAAGCCTCATTGACATTGAGCGATTTTACAAGCTTCTATTTGGGAAATTCACTATCTGTTAGTAAACTCGTTCATTGTCATCGTATTACTAGCTAACTAGCAGATTGTGGACAATCTACGAAAAAAGTTGAAAGGTGGTCAACTTTACTCGCTACTCGCTAGTGTTTGCCTAAAGATATTGGCCCACCAACAGCTGATTTCGTCTGTCAGAATTAGTTCGGGCGGGAGCCTTTATAGGCTAGCGTGTGGCGTTAGCTGCGAGCTCAAGTTTTCTACGAAATATCGATAGAATTGGTTCGCGCGAGTAGATAGTTTTGTGTGTCATCATGACAATCTCACTCGCCGATTCGCCCGCTTTTAAACTTACCGGCTAATAGCTTGTAAACCCGCTCTATATAATCGAGACTTAATATCTTTACACTGGCCCAGTTTACTAGCAGATAGTAAATTCGCCGGCTAGTAGCTTGTAAGCTCGCTTAATGTAATCGAGGCTTTAGAGAACAAAAAAGGAAGTACTGCTTGACCAGGGTCTTACATTTGACATCATAGATGGATATAAGAACTGGAGCTGGCTTTGGTGCTGGTGGTACCGAGGATCCTTGAGCTAAAAAATAAAAATAATGTATATATATATATATATATATATATATATATCGTGAGCATACAAGAAAAAGGAGTTAAGTTTTTGCACGGATACAAACTCATAATTTCGCATGTTTGAATATTTTCTGTAAGTTTGTTTTTCTTCATATAGATATATACAGGTGCGGCAGAATAACTTCCTTTTTTAAAATGCGCGCCATTCAGTCGGTTGATGTTGTAGCGGAGCGCTAGTGGTCTCGTTCAAGAGGCGAAACTATAGAGTTTTGTCCCGACACAGTTTAGTTGCCATCATGCGTTGGAACAGTGGGGAACGTGCGTTTGCCGTTGAGGCCTACTATCGAATGGATATTCTGTGATTGCAATTTTTTTTAACAAAATTAAATTTTACTTATATTATAAAAATTCATTTTTGTATATTATACGAACCATCGATCAAATTTGGTACCTAACATAGGTACCTATTTAAAATAAATATATTTTTTTAAGATTAAAAGAAGTCGATTTTGGTTAGTCCCATAAGTGAGTTCATTCCCAGTCCCACAAGTGAGTAATTCATTAATTTGAAGAGTTTATTCGAAAATTGAATTTTGATTTCACAATCGATGGTTTGTAAAATCTCATTCTCAAATTGTGAATTTTTTGACAGTTTCATAAGAGATGATTTTCTGATGTATTGTCATGTGGTTGTAATAATCCATAAACCTTCGCGAGGGTGGTAAGAAGATATTTTGAAAGTTTCAAACATTTCCTATGCTTAATATAGCAATACATAGACGATTCGCACATCTAGAAACATATAAGGATTTTTATATATGTAGATAACATGGTTTGAACTCTGAATGAGATAAGCCACGAATCGTCACTTGGGAATAAAAATGGAGGAGAGATGGAGAGGGGGGGGATGTAAATGAAGCATTTTGCATACCCACACACAAATATTTAAAAAAAATATATATTTTAGCCTTGAATATGACTTTTGATGGAGCACTCTGTACATCAAAACACTTCGACATTCACAGAGACAATGGCGCATTTCGGTTGGTATCCAAACTCCACATTTTGTTTGTATTTCTGTGGCTTTTTTTTTTACATGAGTTCCACACAGGAGGCCCTGAGGAAAATCATTTCCCTCAGGGCCTATGTCATCTTTGGGGATGCTGTTTGGAGGGTTTGTTTCAAGGAAAGGAAGGGGAGGAGAGTTCTGGGAAGGAAAAGGGTTTAGGGGTGGGGAGGAATCTGGGGTTCAGTGTGTCTTGGTCATCCGCCTACAAGACCTAGACAAACCTCACCCCATGAACCCGGGGCACCCCTGCTAAATCACCAAACGTAGCGAACCACTTGGGGTGACCTATGGCAGAGGTGTTGGTTATCCAATAAAGGTTCCCGGGGCAGCGGTACCCATTCCCGCCTCCCAAATTGGAACGAAATTGAACAAAATTGCTGCCAACGATGCAGCAATTTTGAATCGCGGAAACATTTCTATTGGTTCTTCACAGGCCAATAACGATCCGCATAGTCCACCATCTACCGAGACAAATTAAACGAAACCATTCTGTTTCAGATTGCCGAAGACATAGCAACTTTATTAATCGCTACTTGTTCGCTCCCACTATTCATAAACAATATTTTATGAATAGTAAATTATGGCACGCATATAAATTGTTATAATACTTGTAAGTATAGTGTTAGACTTCACGGTCAACAAACTGTAAATAAGGGTATGAAATCATTAGAATTTGTATAAAGAACAATTAACTTTGAATCGTTACAAATCATTAAAATGTTATACATATCCCTCGTTAGAAGCCTAATGAAACACAACTCCATAGTCTGGTCGCCCTTCTACAAAATTCATATTCGTAATGTTGAAAGAATTCAAAGAAAATTTCTACGTTTCGTAAATTTCAAACACATCACTTTAATCATATAAATACCCGTTCTTAATGAATATTTTAAATATTCCAACTCTTGAAAACAGACGAAAAATAAACGACCTAACCTTTTTATTAAAAATATAAAATTCTAAATTCAATTTTTGTGAACTTCTGCAATTAATAAGTCTTCATGTACCTACACGAACGACTAGACAAATATTAACATTTTATTACCATACATCTCATTCCAACTATAGTTTGCATTCTCCAATACAGCGTTTACATAGTCTTGGTAACAAATATTTAAACAATATGGGTGTATTTGAAAATAATTTGAATTTGTCAAACTTCAAACGGCATATGTGCCAACTATTTTTTCCTACTTCATAAAATATATATATTCCATATTATCTACTTTGTGTCAACTCTTATATTTTGTTTCTTATATTTTATGTTATGTAAAAGCCCTATGGGCGTTTAAATGAATAAATAAATAGATGCTTATTTGACTTATACGCAATTCTGACACCCATAACCAACATAAAATGGTGACCCCGACGGGATCCCGTAACCCCTAATTATTTATATTTCTCACGGAAAGCGTGTGCTGCAACCAGGAACACAACCAAAATCAAAAGCGAATAGACCATCAAAGGTCTCGCCATCTTCAAAACTGAAAACTAAATGAAAACCAAGAATTACAATTTAGTGACACTGGTGCAAGCGAAATCAGTTATTTTAATATTTCATTTTATTATCGTTTTTGCGTGACATTTTAAAGGCACAATGTCATTTTAATTTATTAATTGCATTTCGTGATGTTCCTTGATTGCAATTATAATTAGTGTTTTATGGTTTGTGTAAATATTCTATATTAATGTTTTTGTTAATATCACGTTTAACACACAGCAAGGCTTTTTATACGTAAAACTTTGGCGCCCAACTTGTGACATAAAAAAATCTTTAAAATTTTCCAGCTGTGCTGAATTTAGGCTGCTCTCACCCATTAAATTAAACTACAGTTAAAAACCCGTTCCGCATTTTTTGCTGAAAAAATTATATTAATATTATTAAAAATAATCTGATAGTATTAATACGTTAGCGTCTGCGTGGTTGAAATGTGGTCTGAGCAAGAACCCGGCTTCGAATGCGTGTGTTTGTTCCTAGAAAGCGATTGTAAAATAATATCATTTGTTATTTTCATTATTTTATTCATTTTAGTTACGCGTAGTTTCTTTTTCTAAAATGTGCAAAATATGCAAACAAAATATTATCTCACGGTTTCACGAATAAGGTCCGAACCTTGAATAATATGTTTATAGCTGGTATCATATAAATACATTCCTTACAAATTTGGGACAAATTCTTTATTATTTGTAAAGTCGGTACTTTGATAAACCCTCAAATAGCACCTACTTAAAAATGTTTATGACACTCCCAAGGAGAAGTGTTTGCTTTAGCTCTAAGTGAAAATAGTAATAAAATTTGCAATATTTGTTAATAATGTTAAGATGTATTTTATTGGTAGGCCTCTAGGGCCGACTTTTAGGTAATTGTTTTATTATTTTCTGTATGATAGATTTTAAAATCCTAGCTGTGGGAACTGCCAAAATATTATTTCTCACCATTTTTATGTAACATGTTTTTCTGTAGGTTTACTTTAAATAACAGAGAGGTGATAATGTAGAGTTAGTTATTTTTTTGAACTCGAGCTAAGAGGTACAGAGATACCTCCAGTAGAGGATTGTAGTTAAGCTCGAGCTGAGAGGTACAGAGGTACCTGTCTTCAGTAGAGTGTTGTTAAGTTGCAACGAGAACGTACCCGAAGTGTACCTTTGTATAATTGAACTGAAGCTGTGAGGTACTTGTTGTAACTACAGTTTAGTTTGTAAAGAACTGACAATAGAGATATCGAGGGAAATAAGGCCTTCGATATTTGTCAGTGTGGTGTGGTCTTGGAGATCACCCAAGCAAAGAAAAATAGAACCTTTGTAATTGTATTGTATTTTTATTAAATAAATTGTGTCAAAGAAAAACAAGAAGTGTTTGCCTGCAAATTCCATCGAGTTGTGCTTTCGTACCAAGATAGTAACAAACAGCATGTATGACGCCACGCCGTATGCGTCGGGCCATATAAACATCTGTTTACGTGAAATTTCAAACAAAGCTACCGTTATGATTCGGTTTCGAATTCAAAGGGTGGCGCCACTTCCGTTAGCAGATCGCATGAGAACGTGCTCCCCTAGAGGTATAAGCTCTATGATTTCGTAAATTTAAGTATATCTCCCGATATGGTAAGATTGACTGTAATACTTAGTTGAATCACGCGGCTATGTGTTACACATGACGTCATTACCTGTCCCGGTGACTAACTATCACAGTGGATCCGAGGAACGGGCTATTTTCGAAACCAGTTCCTATCGGATTTATAAAATGGTCACCAACACTTAAAACCGAATCAAAAGCCGCCCGCAGGGCTTAGCAGCAAAAACATGTGGAGCGGGCTTAAGAGGAATATAGATGCTAGAAATATTTCGATTCTCACGCCTACAAAATTTAAATTTGCGCGTCGTATTTGAGCGAGGCAAGTAAGCGAAAAATGGTTTTTTATTTATTTTATGCATAATTTTATAAGAATTAAAAAAAGTAAGAACATACAAAACCTCATAAAGGGGTATTTTTTAAAAATTGTTTTTTTATAACTTCATAGTTAAATCATGAAAAAACATTTTTTTAGTGGTTTACGCTTATATTTTTTGTCATGTAAATAATAATTTTATTGTAATTCCAATATAAAGAAAAGCTAGTGGAAGCTTCAATTCATCCGTTGCATATTTTTTGATGTTCATAATGTAAACCGAATCGTCGTAAAGATGAATCTAAATAGGATTTCACACATAGCTTCATCTCAACTTAACTGCTAGTCTTAGTTAGTCTGTCAACTATTGAAAAATGTGTACATAAAGGGCATTTCTAGCGTTATTCTTCATTCTACGGCGGTACGTATGAAAGCAGCAAAAATTTTATTAAACATTTTTTTTTAATTTCGACGCTAGTACAGAGGGCCGATAACTTTCAAACGTGATTATATTATTTTTAATTACTGTTTCAGCGACATAAATAATTAATAATGACACAAGGTGGATGTTAAGCGCCGAACAAAAAGGCCTTAAAAGTTTGACATTTTTTTTAAATTACTTTTTAACCTTAAGAGGGAATAACCAGACAAACGAAAATATGTCATTTTTAAATCAAAATTGCCGAATTAAGGAGATAATTGCCTTTTTTATCCGAAAAGCAATCGGGGACATTTAAACGGCGCCAATATGTGGCAAAAATCGCTCCAGTGGTTGCTTTCCTCATTATCTCAAAACTTGTTTGGAGATGTCTGACTTATCAACTGGACGATCGATTTGTTTATTGCGTATAAACAGTTCAGATAAATTTGCAAAAAAGGTGAACTGATTTTAGATTGGCTGCAAGGCCTTTAGATATGGAATGATTGAATTTTAGCAAAGAATTGATGACAAAAGGTTTCATGTCTTCAAATTTGGTATATTAAAATTCAGATAAAATACGACACCGACATAAAATTGAAAGTAAAAGAGTCCATAGACGGAAATTAATCAAGATAAATTTAAAAATAAAACAGCAGGAAGAAAATTTATTTATTTCTTCACGCCTGACAACAACAAACATCACATTGGTCTTCAAAGTTTGGCTCTTTTTTCATATAAGATTCAATCAATATTTTTTATTTCTGGGGAAGTTTTCAAGGTAAAATCTGCTTTAATTAAGTTACATCGATCGTAGTCAATATCCTTGGTATGATTTTTTAGATATCAGCCTATTCTTCTTCATTCATTCATCAGAAACCTGGCTTATAGTACACTTCAGCAGTTTCAGCACCCGTGAGCTGGTAGGTGTCGTAAGATGATGTTACAAATTATTATTTTGACCTCCACGTACATATACGCATTTTTTATGTTTTATCGCCTCGTCTATTTTGTTCGATTTATTGTTGATTTCTGTTCCAAAGTAAAATGAACAAGAATTAAACTTATTCGGAACTTTCTGAAATAATAATTCTGACAAAAAAGTTTTTATTTTATATGATATAAAATATTAACAAGATGCATTTCCAATGATTATTTTGTTGTGCATTGTACCTATCATTCTAGGTACAATGTTTCTGGGCATACGTTTACATTTATTTTTCGATGCCTGTCTCGACACAGGTATAGTTGTGTCAAGACAGGCAATGAAAGGCAAACATTCCCAGGTTACGAATAACCAAACAATTTTTTAAAATCTCCTACTACCTTAAATTAAAAACAACCCATTATTAGAAGAACATTAATTATTTTCACTGCCACATTTAAATTATTGAAGATTTAATTTTATACGGTATTTTGGATAATCGGTTCTAAGGTTGGACTGAAGGCTTTAACATGTATTATAGTTACATAAGTTATTATAATTACATAAGTTATTTAACATTGTATTAAAAATTATTAGTAGAATTAAAAAGAAATGAAAATATTAGCATAATAATTATAAAATTTATGTCAGAATTTTAAAAATTTCTGATATAAATTTTGGTAAAGAATAAATGAAAATATCAACGGAACTGAATTTATTACCAAGCCTATAGTCTTTGGATTGGGAAATTAATGAAAAAGTTAGTTTTTGGCGGATAAACAAAGAATAGTTCTGGAAGTCTCGTGTCACGATTTGGTACTCGGAATATTTTAAGTCAGGTGCGTCAAGTGATCCATTAACTAATTTGAATAAAAGTACCAGATCGCTCTTTTTTTTTTTTTTTTTACAGTTAATACCGCACAAGAGTCCCAACTGCTCCCGTCTGGAGCCAGTGAGACTATGGCATCCCCAATCGGAGTATGTTGTGAGGCTGAAGGAAGTGGGGAGGGGAAGGATATAGGGAAGAGGAAGGTTGGGAAGTACCTGGCTATTCAGATCTGGTCACTAAACACGGCTAAAACCATTTTAAGCAACGTTTCAATTCTGAATGGTGGTCTTACACCAGGGCGATACTGATAGTATCTTCCACTCTGGAACGTGCAGCAAATATACTATATATTATTTTAAATGAATAAATTGTGAAATAACACAAATTAATCAAATAAAATTTATTTGCGCACGCCGGGTTCGAACCCGCGACCTTCGGATTGTGAGTCGAGAGTCTTGCCTCGAGACCACGGAGGCCGTCAAATGATGTGTTTTGTTTGTTTTGATGTGTTTTATAGTATGGGGACCAAATAGTTGAATTGTATTCCAAATTACTTCTAACTAAGGTCGTGAAGCGATTATAAAATAGAAAATGAAATGATTTCAAATTGAACGACAAAACCATCAACACGAATTTTAATTGTTCTCTAGACTTCATGTCCGGGTTAAATCTTCCCCACAGGAAAAATTTAACCTTTCTTCACACTTTTCCACAAATGATCATCTAGTCAAGCCACGCGATGTAATTGCATTGTATAAGTATAATAAATTCAAAACTATACAAGAACAACACGTCAACCTACCAGAGACCAAATGGGAAAATACTTCACCGACTCCAGATATTTTCATATCAGAGGGTTCGGCTCAATAGAACTCCTAACTGAACCGATAAATCCTACTTACATATACATTATTATTTTTTAAATACATAACAGTAATTTTTTAGAGCTTGCTTTGCACCAGCCAGGGATAACTTTACACCAGCCAGGGATAACTTTGCACCAGCCAGGGATAACTTTGCACCAGTAAAGGATAACTTTGCACCAGTAAGGGATAACTTTGCACCCGTAAGGGATAACTTAATAATGGGTAACTTTTTTATCATTATGTGAACTTTGTCACATTAAGGCGATGCACCACGTCGTGTAAAATTCTGAATCAAGCCACTAACAATAATAACACTTTTAAAACGGCCGAGGGAGCTTACCGCTCAGTTCAGTATACCTGCTTCGGAGCCACTCCAGTAGCTCGGCTCACGGCGTTCAGTAATTAATTTAGAAAACCAACAGAGCCTTTTCTTGCTAAAAGAGGCGTAGGAGTTTATTTTTCAATGTTTTAAATAATTTTTTACACCAGCCGCCCATTTTAATTTATTCACGAAAAAAAAGCGTGTTTTCTTTTATTTTATGGACAAATATTTAAATGTTTTCGATGATTTTCTAAAAAAGATAATTTCCCACATTGTACAATAAAACCATAACCGAAAAGAAGTTCGTCAGTAGGAGATTTTGAATATTGTTTTATTGGTTTATAAAAAGACCAATTAAAAAATCCTCGATTATTTCGAATCAAATATCGCAGAACTTAATTAAAGCATCTGAAATATGTCTAAGCGATTTTTTTTTTTTTTTAAAGATAGACAAACATTCTCGGGTTACGAATAACCCAACAATTGAAAATCTCCTACTACCACCACAGAAAGCCGAAAATGTTGCTTGTGTTGTGATGGAGGACTTGGCAAGCTGAGGAATCGAATACGGGACGCCCGGGTGGAACCCAAACGCGATGCCCACTCAACCACTGACCAGACATTGTTTTGTTTAGTAGTGCGTCACCTTTAAGCAAACTTTGCATCATTATTGGTTAACTTTGCTCCATTTTAGGGAGAGTCCTAACTTTGCACCACGTTCTTTGGCACGCATGGCGAAGAAAGTCCGAAAAGTTTATTTTCCCTCAAAATTAAAAAAAAATAATGAAAATATGGACAAAATAACGCGTTTTCTGATCGCCCTGTACGAGATATGTTTAAATATTCACGTTTTTGCGATAAACAACACTTCACCAGCGAACTTGCTGTAAGAAATATTCAATATGGCAAATTTTTCCTTTGTGTGGATCTTTGTGACCTTCGCAATCACGAATGGTAAGTGTAATGATCTCATATTAATGTTACACTTAGGATTGGGATGGCAGAACTTTAGTCAAAATACTCTATTGACACAATCTCCTTATCGCAAGTGTGCCCCACTGCTGAATTTCGCAGCCATCTGAATATAAACCACAAAATTCTTGAAAATCCTCGACTCAAAACAAGCGGTCCGTTGGATAGATTCCTACCTTAACAAACAGATATTCTCCAACCACCAATCAGAATTGAAGCGTTGCTTGAAATGGCATTAACCTTGTTTGGTAACCAGATCTGAATAACCAGGTGATTCTCCACCGGCCTGTACCCTTTATAACCATCCAAGTGCTTGCCAAGTGCGATCCCTAAGATGAATATCGCAAGATGAGTATCCGTGAGACATTCTGTGCTGTTGGTATTGGGGCGTAAAGGTGGTTGGCGGGGCATAGGCAGTCAAACGCAAGAGGACATCACGCTAGTCTGTATAATAATTTTGTTTACGCGCGCTATTGCAGCGCTACAACTATTTTTGCTGGAACATGTGCACAGCATGACAGGCTGAGAGTTGTTTGTTCCACTTTACCTTCATAACAATGATGATTTTACCATGAAATGGGTTGTCAAAATAAAAGCAAAGGACTGTAAGTAACACAAAATATATTATATCGAGTAACAGAGGATGAAAAAGAGACATTGTGTAAGTGTTAACACTAATTTTAGTTTTTCTTTTCGATCTATAATGCTCTCTCTTTCGTACTAGATGAAGGTACGTCAGTCGCACAGTCGTCACTGTAAGTTATGTTTCTAATATTAAAGCCTACGATCAAAGTCTCACGCTTCCAAGTGTCATTTAAGCCGCCGCTATCCGAATTTCTACCGATTTCTTACATATCTCCCTTAAACATTTGAAGTTTTTAAGCTCTTAAAAAAATATGTGTTATTTTTTAAGATAATATCTAGATACGTTCTACGCCGAAATGCAAATTATATAAAATTCTCTCGATAGAAAAAAATCGCAAAGTACGCTCCGAAAATTATTTAAAACAAGTCTATTTCTATTATTTTACGAGTTATATTTGTGAAAAAATTCACAGTTTCTTTAAATGATACTTAAGATACCTTCCACGAGATTTTTGCTCTATTTTAAACGAGTCATGTTTAATTAAGCATTTTCATAATTTTCGCTTCAATTTTATCATTGAAAATATTAGCGCGCTTTGTCCAGCATTCGTAATTACATATCTCTCCATCTTCTTCTTTTTGAGCCGGGAAGCGTCGCCTTAAAAAAGATTACAAATATTATGTCGAAATAAAGCTATCCGGTTAGCCCTAGATCCTCAAATTGATTGAGAATTTCCAAATTAGATCGAGTCTCGAAGTTCGTCTTTTAACTCGTCGGGAATTTTGAGATTTCCTGTCAATACTTGGGAGGGGGGGTTAGCAAGGATGGTACCTAATAATAAATCCCATCTTAGTTTACAAATACCGCGGCTGAATTTACAATTATCTAATTATTACCAATTTACACGGTTACCCCTCAAAAAATTGCTTTTTATTCGTAAACTGTACAAATACCACTTTTTACAAAACTTAAAACATATTTGATTACGTATACATAAGAAAGGTTATTTTTACCTTAGGGGCCATCCATAAATTACGTCACACCTTAAGGGGGGGGGGGGAGTAGAGAAGTGTGACAAAGGGTATGGGGGGGTGAAAAAATCATGAAATTCTAGGGGGGAGGGCGTCTCACAAATGTGACAGGGGGGGGTCAAAAAGTCATGAAATTCGTGTGACGTAATTTATGGATGGCCCCTTACTTTTCTTTCGTTTCATATTAAAATTATTAAAAATTCACAGACTTTGTTAAATCCTTCGAAAACCTGCAAAATTTGGTTGCATTGATTTAGTTTTTGTTTGTTCCCTGAACATCTTATTTATTTAACGTCTTATTTTACAGTGCTTGGTCAAATTCCATCTGATGCTCCATCTGGCGCGCCACCATCTCCCCCAACATTCAGCACAACTCCTGGTGGACCACCATCACAACCGACAACTCCAATAACGACACCTGATACAACCACAACAACGACGCCCTCAACTGCACCAACAACGACAACTGAAACAACCACAACAACGACACCTGAAACAACTACAACAACGACACCCTCAACTACACCAACAACGACAACTGAAACAACAACGACAACTGAAACAACTACAACAACGACGCCTGAAACAACAACAACAACGACGCCTGAAACAACCACAAAAACGACACCTGAAACAACTACAACAACGACACCTGAAACAACTACAACAACGACACCCTCAACTACACCAACAACGACAACTGAAACAACAACGACAACTGAAACAACTACAACAACGGCACCTGAAACAACTACAACAACGACACCCTCAACTACACCAACAACGACAACTGAAACAACAACGACAACTGAAACAACTACAACAACGACGCCCTCAACTACACCAACAACGACAACTGAAACCTCTACAACAACAACTCCCTCAACTACTCCAACACTGACTCCTACAACAAGTCGTACAACCAACAGGACTTCAACTCGAACCTCTCCAAAAACAACCCCAACGAGAACGCCTACCACAAGTCACACGACCAAAAAGACTACAACATCTCGAACAACTACAAAACCCACTACAAGACGTAGTAAGTAACCCTTGATAATAGCTCAATAATAAGTGCAATTATTTGGATAATTTGTACAGCGCCGTTTTTGTCAAAAAAAAAACACCCCGTAAAAAAGGCAATAAACATACTTTCCTTATCACAGTTATCACAATAATGCTGCAGCTCTTTTAGAAGATGAGACACACAGTGTACGTAGGTCTGTTTCATGCATCTCTCTCACACACGGCACCGTGACGTCTCCGTAGACTAATTTTGAAAGTATGAAATATATTTACAAGGATAATATTGAAGTATGAGTGAATTCCAAAAATTCAAAAATGTCAAACGTCAATGCTCTGATGATTTTGCTTTTGTTCTTAAACATATAATGCTGCAGCTCTTTCTTACATGCTAAATAACAACGGTTGGAAATGAGACAAACAGTGAAAGTATATCTGCACCCTTCAAAATTAAACATAATCATTTTCATACAAATAGAGCTTACCATTATATATAGCCTATAACCTTCGTAGGTGTGCGCACAACAAATCACCAAAGGTTCATCGCAATCGGATGAACGGTATGGCAGCGCATAAAATACGAACAAATAAACAAACAAATGTTAAGTTTTATAAATAAAATTAAAAAGGCATAAAAGTGAAGAAAAAAAATTTTTCATAGCAATATAGATACCCACTGATCTCAAAATTAGAATTGTAGTAATATAAAATACACAAATGCACAGTTTATAAATTCACATTTATTTATTACTAGCTTAAGTACCTAGCGGCCCGGGCTTTAGTTCATGTCTCTAATTTTAGATCTGAATATATTTAACTCATTCAGATCTAAAAGCAGTGTAACTAAACTCACCATTACCGATTCTTCCTTTCTACCTTTTTTTTTTACAGTTAATACCGCACAAGAGTCCTAACTGCTCCCGTCAGGAGCCAGTGAGACTGTGGCATCCCCAATCGGGGTATGTTGTGAGGTTGAAGGTAATGGGGAGGGGAAGGAGACAGGGAAGAGGAAGGTTGGGAAGTACCTGGCTATTCAGATCTGGTCACTAAACACGGCTAAAGCCATTTCAAGCGACGTTTCAATTCTGAATGGTGGTCTTACACCAGGGCGATACTGATAGTATCTTCCACTCTGGAACGTGCCGCAAATATACTATATATTATTTTAAATGAATAATTTGTGAAATAACACAAATTAATCAAATAAAATTTATTTGCGCACGCCGGGTTCGAACCCGCGACCTTCGGATTGAGAGTCGAGAGTTTTGCCTCGGGACCACGGAGGCCGTCCTACTGCTAAATTTAAATTTATGTTAAATTAAATGAAAGCAAATCACTTTGTAAAACACCATTCAATCAAATTTATGTCATTAACAGTGCTTCTTCGATTTTAATTTTTTTCTTTAAGAACTAAAAAATGTTTTTTTTTTTAAATGTGATTTACAGTGTTTTATATTTTCAGTGTCATTGCGCTTTAAAAGAATATTTGACAGTTAAATTGGTGTTGCCAGCCTACAAATTTTTTTGTTCCATTTTAAATATTTTCTACTCTTAATTGACAGACTCTACGTAATATTGTTTTAATTAATTTTCTAGCCACAACTGCAATTCACTGCACTCCGTTGAAATGTTACGAGCAGTGCTATTTCCCCCACTATTATGATGACGGTTATTGCAGAAATAATGTCTGCTACTGCATAAAGAAAAAACCATACAGTAAGTCCATATTTCTATGTTCATCTTCTTCCCCTTGTCATTTTTAGGCCAGGGACCCCTTCATCATAATTTTTTTGCTGTCAAATAAAACCAGTTATATTTTTTAATATAGTTTAACATTTGAACATCTAATATATATTATATGCTAGAAGCAGCGTTATATGAATTTGGTAGGTAGTTATGTGTACCGCAACCACGGAAACAGGATAGTCAACACCCCAGCCATTGGCGTTAACTATGGTTCGCTACGTTTAGTGAATTAGCAAGGGTTCCCGGTTTCATGGGGTTCGGTTTGTCTATGTCTTGTCGTCAAATTCATTTGCCCACCTGGAGAATCGGGAGAGACGGGAGTGACTGGTAGAGGGATACCTAACCCAGACCTTTCCAGCCGGACTCTCTCGAAATCTCTGGAATCTGTCCATCGCCTTGCACCGCAGTGGGAGGGATGGATTAATATATTCGTCACTCCTGGACACTTTGGCTCCCAGTTTCCTAATCACCTCTCTTAACTTTTTCCTTGTAACGCTGTCCGAAACGTTGGCTAAATAATGAAGAAGCGCAACACGGCATAATAACCCAAATAACAAAGAGAGCTATAAAAATGATTGGTTTCATGTGCAGAATAGCGAGTGATTTCAAGTCACTAGAATGTTTGAAAACGTTGTACACTTCTTTAGTAAGAAGCCATTTAGAGTATAATTCGCCTATTTGGTCCCCATTGTATAAAATATATCAGCAAATGATTTCAAGTCACAAGAATGTTTGAAAACACTGTACACTTCTTTAGTAAGAAGCCAGGTAGAGTATAATTCGCTTATTTGGTCCCCATTGTATAAAATACATTCCGACAATATAGAAAGGGTACAACACAAATTTCTGAGATTTATCAATTTTAAACTGAATATTCCAATTCAAAATATTAACTTTGTCCTTTTGATGAAACAACTCAATTTAATTACGCTGTCAGGTAGGCGGATCATCTCTGACCTGATACTATTAAATAAAATTATTAATAATTGCATTGACAGCCCTGAAATTCTCGCCAAAATAAAATTTTACGTACCGGCCAGAAACCCGAGGCAAAGTGCTACCCTTTTCTGTGACAATTTTAAAACTAACTGTGAAACTCATACACCTATAAATACACTACATCATTTTGGCAATACATTTGGGAATATTGTAGACATGTTTAAAGATTCCGTATTAGTTTTAAAACGAAGTCTTTATGATCACTTTACTGAGATATATGATTTCACGACTCCGTAGTGAATACACTTTTTTATTTTTATATTTCTATGTTTCTTTATACGTATTTCGCTTTCCATACTACATACCTACTATTAATTTTAATTTGCCTTAATACAATCATAAATCATTATATATTAGACCGGTCAGTGGTTGAGTGGGCACCGCGTTTGGGTCCCACCCGGGCGTCCCGTGTTCAATTCCTCGGCTGGCTGTCCTCCATCACAAAACGAGCAACATTTTCGGCTTTTTGTGGTGGTAGTAGGAGATTTTCAAACATTTTTGGGTTATTCGTAACCCGGGAATGTTTGTCTTTCTTTAAAAAACAAAACAATATAGTGTACTATGTACCTTACACAACTGTATTGCTTGTTTACTTATCTTGCAAAAGCCCACTAAGGCGTTGAATCGCTTTTTGTGCGATTGCGGGTATGTCAAAGGACCATGAATGATGCGTGTTTTTTGTGTGAATGTGTGTGTGAGACCACTGCACAAGTAGATAATATGCACTAGGAAAGGAAAAAAGGACTTACTGCGCTTCTATCCTGGCTGGGTTTATTGTACACTTTTATGATTAAATTAGTCGCGGTATGCGGGATGCGGGATGCGGTATGGTGTATGCGGTGTTTAGGCGGCGAGGGTCGATTAATGACTGACTTGGGTAAAGCAAAAATGGCAGGTATGTAGGGATGGGTAGGAACGAATAAGTGACAATACTAACTACAAGTACAGGGTTATGATGTATAGATGTATGTATGTAGGTACGCGTAACTGTGTATTAAATAAATATTAATCACTATTTTATCATCTAATTTTACATTATTCTTAAATTTATAGGATGTAACAATTGTAATCGTCAGTGCCGAAACGCCGGCTTCACTTCTGGGGGCGCTTGCTTTGGAAACACTTGCGAGTGCACCATTGCCATTAAACGTAAGTCATTTATTTGAATAAAATGTGTCTTTGCTCCATAAAAGGGTAACTTTGCACCAGTATGGTTAACCTTTTGAATATTACGGGTAGATTTAGGGGAAACTTTGCCACATTGCGGTGTAACGTCGAAATTAAACGACCATAACAACTATAACAACAACAACTGCGGTTTGGTAAAACCCTTCAAGCCACAAAATGAAAACTTTACAGGAGACGATAAAGACGAATATAAATTTAATTACAAATCTTGCCATTTATACGAAAGTTGTTATATATTTAAAAAATTTGTTGTAAAATATTGCAATTCTGTTTATAATTAGATGTGAAAGATTTGAGGGTTGAGTAATTTTATCAAGTATGTTTTTTTGAAAAAATATATATTTTATAATATGTATTGGTTACTCAGAGACAAAAAATTAAGCTGCTTAACCAATTTTTATTTTAAAGGTATAATTTTTCACCGGTTTGAGGTAACTTTGCGCCATTAGTGAGTAACTTTTCCGCTTAAAACACTAATTAAAAATATTACTGCTTAATTATTTCAGTTTTTTGAAAGTGACTACAATCATGGATGACTCGGACCAAGCGACGAAATTCTGACCACACTTTGTTGAAAAACGAAAAACTCTCTAAGATGAAATGGTGGAGATGGTGTACTTTACAATGGATTTCCGAAAAACTTTACTATCTACGTATGCCTAAGGCATTTCTATAACGAATTAATATCACTTTAGTTAAATTCTTGCACAATTTTATGTATTTTTGAACAATTTAATTGCAACTTTTCTTTAAGAGGTAACTTTGCACCATTAGTTAACTGTTAACTGCAGAAGAGGTAATTTTTGCACCAATCAAATGTAGCACAATTCTTAGGGGTAACTATTTCATATTCACGTAAGCAAAGCATCTTTAAGGGGAACTTTGAACCCCACAGGGATATCTTTTCCGCAATCAGGCGTAACTTTCCCACATTGAGGTGTGTATTGCGCCATTCAAATTCAACCCGTTTTAGGGATAACTTAGCCTCTTTAAAAAGGGAGCGGGGTGTAACTTGTGGGTAAGGGGTAATTTTATCCAGCTGCTAGTAACTTTGCACAAGTAAATTTCAATTTGGGAGGCGGGATTGGGCACCGCCGCCCCGGGAACCTTTATTGGATAACCAACACCTCTGCCATAGGTCACCCCAAGTGGTTCGCTACGTTTGGTGATTTAGCAGGGGTGCCCGGGTTCATGGGGTAAGGTTTGTCTAGGTTTTGGAGGCGGATGACCAGGACTCACTGAACCCCAGATTCCTACCCATCCCTTAAACACTTTTCCTTCCCAGAACTCTCCTCTCCTCCTTTTCCTAAAAAAAACCCTCCGCACAGCATCCCCAAAGATGACATAGGCCCTGAGGGAAATAATTTTCCTCAGGGCCTCCTGTGTGGAGTTCCTGTAAAAAAAAAAAAAAAATGTAACTTCACAAAATGAGAAGGTAACTTTGCACTAGTAGAATACACCCTTAAAGCATAAATGTGTACATCACTGCGAGGTAGCTTTGAACCAGTGCAAGGTAACTTTGACCAATGCGAGTTAACTTTGCACCGGTGTGAGGTAACTTTACGTCAGTGCGAGATAACTTTGCAACAGTAAGAGGTAATTTTACACCAGTGTGAGGTAACTTTGCGTCAGTGCGAGGTAACTTTGCACCAGTGCGAGGTAACTTTGCGTCAGTATGAGGTAACTTTGCGTTAGTGCGAGGTAACTTTGCACAAGTGTGAGGTTACTTTGCACCAGTGCGAGGAAATTTTCCACCAGTGTGAGGTAGCTTTGCGTCAGTGTGAGATAACTTTGACCAGTGCGAGGTAACTTTGCACCAGTGTGAAGTAACTTTGACCTGTGCAAGTTAACTTTGCACCAGTGTGAGGTAACTTTACACCAGTGCGAGGTAATTTTGCACCATAAGAAAGAAACTATTCCCTTAAAATTGTTTATTGTTTTAAATTTTAATTGTTTCTTTACATGGTATTATTTACATTCAATTTTAATACTAATAAAAATTCAACTACTTAATTATTTCAAGTATTTATTATCAAAAGTAACCACCATAGATGTCTTGAAAATCAGGCAACAAAATTTATAATGCAATTGTTGAAAAACAACAAAAAGAATTCTAATTTTAAAATAAATACAACTTTGAAAATATAATTAGTTTTTTTTTTTAAAGATTGCAGTCGTCATAACATAAATATCAGATGACAATGCTGTCCTTGTTTTACCGGTATTTCAATGGAAGGCTCTCCGAAGAACTAGTGTTTTTAATCCTGTCAGCAGCAGTGTAGCCGGAAAACACACCAACAAAAAAACACCAAAGCGCGCACCCAACATTTTTACACCGAGATACCCTCCACACAGCATCCCCAAAGATGACACATGTACAGAATACTTGCGGCAAGTTATAAAGTGGTAGATTCTTTCAGTATCGCCCTGGTTGAAGGCCACCAGTCACAATGTTAACATTGCTCGAAATGGCTCTGGATCTTAGTGGTTGATGTGTGGGGGGGTCTTTTAAGGAAAGGAAGGAGAGGAAGTTCTGGGAAGGAAAAAGGTGTGCGGGGTGGGTAGTAAGCCTGGGGGTTGGTGTGTCCAGGAGTGACGAACCTGCAAAGTCGCCAAATCTGAATAGACAGGCACCCAACCATCCTCTTTCCCTCCCCACTCCCTACAGCCTCACAGCATTTCCCAAATTGCGGATGTTATAATCCCATTGTCTGCGGGCAGTTGAAAATCTCGTGCAGAAAACTTATGAACAAAAAGAACTAAGATAAATTACAAAAATACAGCAATTTTCAAATCAACGGTGCATTTATTAAGTAAAATCTTAAAAACTACAAAATACAGAATTTAATACATTATCAGTACAGATATAGGACTTCTCTACCAAATACGGTACAAAATTTTACAACCCACTTTCAATACTTTGACCCTAATAGAGAGAATACAAAAGAAACAAAAATTGGGATAAAAACAAAAGTATCTCTACATTACCATATTTTTTTTGGCTTGAGAATGTCTTTCGTTCGTTACTGAGCATAATTTACTTGTTCCCGCTCAGCTTACATTTTAGAGCACCTCAAGATCTACACGACGACGCATGAATTACTCTTGTAACTCTTACGAAATTATGACTGATTCTTTGGTCGCGCAGAGAAATTTTCGAGACTTTTTATTACCCCCCTCATAATATACAAAGCGCCACGACCCTTGGGCCAGGAGATATATTTAAATACACGGAGACAAAAAAGCATTTCATCTTAGCCTTTTTAAAAACGTTTTCACGTAAATAATTAAAACCTTTAACATTTTGAAAAATACATCTTACATTTTTTCTTTAAATGTAGGATTTTTTCAGGATAATAGAACAATCAAAAACATAATAAAAATGTGTTTAAGATAAATATTTCCCAAATATGTCACTAACAAAGGAGAGGCAAAGTTAGATCATATTTTATGAGAAAGACAACGTTAAATCATCTTTTATGGGAAAGACAACGTAAGATCATATTTTATGGGAAATACAACGTTAGATCATCTTTTATGGGAAAGACAACGTTAGATCATCTTTTACGAGAATGACAACGTTAGATCATATTTTATGGGAAAGACAATGTTAGATCATCTTTTACGAGAAAGACAACTTTAGATCACCTTTTATGGGAAAGACAACGTTAGATCATCTTTTATGGGAAAGACAAAGTTAGATCATCTTTTACGAGAAAGACAACGTTAGATCATATTTTATGGGAAAGACAACGTAAGATCATATTTTATGGAAAAACATAGTTAGATAATATTTTATGAGAAAGACAACGTTAGATCATGTTTTATGGGAAAGACAACGTAAGATCATATTTTATGGGAAAGACAACGTAAGATCATATTTTATGGGAAAAACAAAGTTAGATAATATTTTATGAGAAAGACAAAATTAGATCATAATTTATGGGAAAGACAAAGTTAGATCATCTTTATGGGAAAGACAACGTTAGATCATCTTTTACGAGAAAGACAACGTTAGATCATATTTTATGGGAAAGACAACGTTATATCATCTTTTATGGGAAAGACAACGTGAGATCATATTTTACGGGAAAGACAACGTTAGATCATATTTTATGGGAAAGACAAAATTAGATCATAATTTATGGGAAAGACATAGTTAGATCATATTTTATGAGAAAGACAATGTTAGATCATCTTTTATGAGAAAGACAACGTAAGATCATATTTTATGGGAAAGACATAGTTAGATCATATTTTATGAAAGACAACGTTAGATCATATTTTATGGGAAAGACAACGTTAGATCATCTTTTATGGGAAAGACATAGTAAGATCATATTTTATGAGAAAGACAACGTTAGATCATGTTTTATGGAAAAGACATAGTAAGATCATATTTTATGAGAAAGACAATGTTAGATCATCTTTTATGAGAAAGACAACGTTAGATCATGGTTTATGGAAACGACATAGTTAGATCGTATTTTATGAGAAAGACAACGTAAGATCATATTTTATGGGAAAAACATAGTTAGATAATATTTTATGAGAAAGACAAAATTAGATCATAATTTATGGGAAAGACATAGTTAGATCATATTTTATGAGAAAGACAATGTTAGATCATCTTTTATGAGAAAGACAACGTAAGATCATATTTTATGGGAAAGACATAGTTAGATCATATTTTATGAAAGACAACGTTAGATCATATTTTATGGGAAAGACAACGTTAGATCATCTTTTATGGGAAAGACATAGTAAGATCATATTTTATGAGAAAGACAACGTTAGATCATGTTTTATGGAAAAGACATAGTAAGATCATATTTTATGAGAAAGACAATGTTAGATCATCTTTTATGAGAAAGACAACGTTAGATCATATTTTATGGGAAAGACATAGTTAGATCATATTTTATGAAAGACAACGTTAGATCATATTTTATGGGAAAGACAACGTTAGATCATATTTTATGAGAAAGACAACGTTAGATCATGTTTTATGGAAAAGACATAGTTAGATCATATTTTATGAGAAAGACAATGTTAGATCATCTTTTATGAGAAAGACAACGTTAGATCATATTTTATGGGAAAGACATAGTTAGATCATATTTTATGAGAAAGACAACGTTAGATCATCTTTTACGAGAAAGACAAAGTTAGACATATTTTATGGGAAAGACAACGTTAGATCATCTTTTATGGGAAAGACAACGTAAGATCATCTTTTACGAGAAAGACAACTTTAGATCATCTTTTACGAGAAAGACAACGTAAGATCATATTTTATGGGAAATACAACGTTAGATCATCTTTTATGGGAAAGACAACGTTAGATCATCTTTTACGAGAATGACAACGTTAGATCATATTTTATGGGAAAGACAATGTTAGATCATCTTTTACGAGAAAGACAACTTTAGATCACCTTTTATGGGAAAGACAACGTTAGATCATCTTTTATGGGAAAGACAAAGTTAGATCATCTTTTACGAGAAAGACAACGTTAGATCATATTTTATGGGAAAGACAACGTAAGATCATATTTAATGGGAAAAACATAGTTAGATAATATTTTATGAGAAAGACAACGTAAGATCATATTTTATGGGAAAAACAAAGTTAGATAATATTTTATGAGAAAGACAAAATTAGATCATAATTTATGGGAAAGACAAAGTTAGATCATCTTTATGGGAAAGACAACGTTAGATCATCTTTTACGAGAAAGACAACGTTAGATCATATTTTATGGGAAAGACAACGTTAGATCATCTTTTATGGGAAAGACAACGTGAGATCAAATTTTACGGGAAAGACAACGTTAGATCATATTTTATGGGAAAGACATAGTAAGATCATATTTTATGAGAAAGACAACGTTAGATCATGGTATATGGAAACGACATAGTTAGATCGTATTTTATGAGAAAGACAACGTAAGATCATCTTTTACGAGAAAGACAACGTTAGATCATATTTTATGGGAAAGACAACTTTAGATCATCTTTTATGGGAAAGACAACGTTAGATCATATTTTATGGGAGAGACAAAGTAAGATCATCTTTTACGAGAAAGACAACGTTAGATCATATTTTATGGGAAAGACAACGTAAGATCATATTTAATGGGAAAAACATAGTAAGATAATATTTTATGAGAAAGACAACGTTAGATCATGTTTTATGGGAAAGACAACGTAAGATCATATTTTATGGGAAAGACAACGTAAGATCATATTTTATGGGAAAAACAAAGTTAGATAATATTTTATGAGAAAGACAAAATTAGATCATAATTTATGGGAAAGACAAAGTTAGAGCATCTTTATGGGAAAGACAACGTTAGATCATCTTTTACGAGAAAGACAACGTTAGATCATATTTTATGGGAAAGACAACGTTAGATCATCTTTTATGGGAAAGACAACGTGAGATCAAATTTTACGGGAAAGACAACGTTAGATCATATTTTATGGGAAAGACATAGTAAGATCATATTTTATGAGAAAGACAACGTTAGATCATGGTTTATGGAAACGACATAGTAAGATCGTATTTTATGAGAAAGACAACGTAAGATCATATTTTATGGGAAAAACATAGTTAGATCATATTTTATGAGAAAGACAATGTTAGATCATCTTTTATGAGAAAGACAACGTTAGATCATATTTTATGGGAAAGACATAGTTAGATCATATTTTATGAGAAAGACAACGTTAGATCATCTTTTACGAGAAAGACAAAGTTAGACATATTTTATGGGAAAGACAACGTTAGATCATCTTTTATGGGAAAGACAACGTAAGATCATCTTTTACGAGAAAGACAACTTTAGATCATCTTTTACGAGAAAGACAACGTAAGATCATATTTTATGGGAAATACAACGTTAGATCATCTTTTATGGGAAAGACAACGTTAGATCATCTTTTACGAGAATGACAACGTTAGATCATATTTTATGGGAAAGACAATGTTAGATCATCTTTTACGAGAAAGACAACTTTATATCACCTTTTATGGGAAAGACAACGTTAGATCATCTTTTATGGGAAAGACAAAGTTAGATCATCTTTTACGAGAAAGACAACGTTAGATCATATTTTATGGGAAAGACAACGTAAGATCATATTTAATGGGAAAAACATAGTTAGATAATATTTTATGAGAAAGACAACGTAAGATCATATTTTATGGGAAAAACAAAGTTAGATAATATTTTATGAGAAAGACAAAATTAGATCATAATTTATGGGAAAGACAAAGTTAGATCATCTTTATGGGAAAGACAACGTTAGATCATATTTATGGGAAAGACAACGTTAGATCATCTTTTACGAGAAAGACAAAGTTAGATCATCTTTTACGAGAATGACAACGTTAGATCATATTTTATGGGAAAGACAATGTTAGATCATCTTTTATGAGAAAGACAACGTAAGATCATATTTTATGGGAAAGACATAGTTAGATCATATTTTATGAAAGACAACGTTAGATCATATTTTATGGGAAAGACAACTTTAGATCATCTTTTACGAGAAAGACAACGTAAGATCATATTTTATGGGAAATACAACGTTAGATCATCTTTTATGGGAAAGACAACGTTAGATCATCTTTTACGAGAATGACAACGTTAGATCATATTTTATGGGAAAGACAATGTTAGATCATCTTTTACGAGAAAGACAACTTTAGATCACCTTTTATGGGAAAGACAACGTTAGATCATGTTTTATGGAAAAGACATAGTAAGATCATATTTTATGAGAAAGACAATGTTAGATAATATTTTATGAGAAAGACAACGTTAGATCATGTTTTATGGGAAAGACAACGTAAGATCATATTTTATGGGAAAGACAACGTAAGATCATATTTTATGGGAAAGACAAAGTTAGATAATATTTTATGAGAAAGACAAAATTAGATCATAATTTATGGGAAAGACAACGTTAGATCATCTTTATGGGAAAGACAACGTTAGATCATATTTATGGGAAAGACAACGTTAGATCATGTTTTATGGGAAAGACAACGTAAGATCATATTTTATGGGAAAGACAACGTAAGATCATATTTTATGGGAAAAACAAAGTTAGATAATATTTTATGAGAAAGACAAAATTAGATCATAATTTATGGGAAAGACAAAGTTAGATCATCTTTATGGGAAAGACAACGTTAGATCATCTTTTACGAGAAAGACAACGTTAGATCATATTTTATGGGAAAGACAACGTTAGATCATCTTTTATGGGAAAGACAACGTGAGATCAAATTTTACGGGAAAGACAACGTTAGATCATATTTTATGGGAAAGACATAGTAAGATCATATTTTATGAGAAAGACAACGTTAGATCATGGTATATGGAAACGACAAAGTTAGATAATATTTTATGAGAAAGACAACGTTAGATCATGTTTTATGGGAAAGACAACGTAAGATCATATTTTATGGGAAAGACAACGTAAGATCATATTTTATGGGAAAAACATAGTTAGATAATATTTTATGAGAAAGACAAAATTAGATCATAATTTATGGGAAAGACATAGTTAGATCATATTTTATGAGAAAGACAATGTTAGATCATCTTTTATGAGAAAGACAACGTAAGATCATATTTTATGGGAAAGACATAGTTAGATCATATTTTATGAAAGACAACGTTAGATCATATTTTATGGGAAAGACAACGTTAGATCATCTTTTATGGGAAAGACATAGTTAGATCATATTTTATGAGAAAGACAACGTTAGATCATGTTTTATGGAAAAGACATAGTAAGATCATATTTTATGAGAAAGACAATGTTAGATCATCTTTTATGAGAAAGACAACGTTAGATCATATTTTATGGGAAAGACAACGTTAGATCATCTTTTACGAGAAAGACAACGTTAGACATATTTTATGGGAAAGACAACGTTAGATCATGTTTTATGGAAAAGACATAGTTAGATCATATTTTATGAGAAAGACAATGTTAGATCATCTTTTATGAGAAAGACAACGTTAGATCATATTTATGGGAAAGACAACGTTAGATCATCTTTTACGAGAAAGACAACGTTAGATCATCTTTTACGAGAATGACAACGTTAGATCATATTTTATGGGAAAGACAATGTTAGATCATCTTTTATGAGAAAGACAACGTAAGATCATATTTTATGGGAAAGACATAGTTAGATCATATTTTATGAAAGACAACGTTAGATCATATTTTATGGGAAAGACAACGTTAGATCATCTTTTATGGGAAAGACATAGTTAGATCATATTTTATGAGAAAGACAACGTTAGATCATGTTTTATGGAAAAGACATAGTAAGATCATATTTTATGAGAAAGACAATGTTAGATCATCTTTTATGAGAAAGACAACGTTAGATCATATTTTATGGGAAAGACATAGTTAGATCATATTTTATGAGAAAGACAATGTTAGATCATCTTTTATGAGAAAGACAACGTAAGATCATATTTTATGGGAAAGACATAGTTAGATCATATTTTATGAAAGACAACGTTAGATCATATTTTATGGGAAAGACAACGTTAGATCATCTTTTATGGGAAAGACATAGTTAGATCATATTTTATGAGAAAGACAACGTTAGATCATATTTTATGGGAAAGACAACGTTAGATCATCTTTTACGAGAAAGACAACGTTAGACATATTTTATGGGAAAGACAACGTTAGATCATCTTTTATGGAAAAGACATAGTTAGATCATATTTTATGAGAAAGACAATGTTAGATCATCTTTTATGAGAAAGACAACGTTAGATCATATTTATGGGAAAGACAACGTTAGATCATCTTTTACGAGAAAGACAACGTTAGATCATCTTTTACGAGAATGACAACGTTAGATCATATTTTATGGGAAAGACAATGTTAGATTATCTTTTACGAGAAAGACAACTTTAGATCATCTTTTATGGGAAAGACAACGTTAGATCATATTTTATGGGAAAGACAAAGTAAGATCATCTTTTACGAGAAAGACAACGTAAGATCTATATTTTATGGGAAAGACAACGTAAGATCGTCTTTTACGAGAAAGACAACTTTAGATCATTTTTTATGGGAAAGACAACGTTAGATCATCTTTTATGGGAAAGACAACGTTAGATCATCTTTTACGAGAAAGATAATGTTAGATTATCTTTTACGAGAAAGACAACTTTAGATCATTTTTTATGGGAAAGACAACGTTAGATCATCTTTTATGGGAAAGACAACGTTAGATCATCTTTTACGAGAAAGATAATGTTAGATTATATTTTATGGGAAAGACAAAGTTAGATCGTATTTTATGGGAAAGACAAAGTTAGATCGTATTTTATGAGAAAGACAACGTTAGATCATATTTTATGAGAAAGACATGGGTGTTTAACACAAAGATTTTTGTTTTACCCATCTGAAAAATCCTAACCTTTTTTTTATAATTTCGTATAGATAATTGCCGTGAGAGAAAAACTATTTTGGGATGGTACCCAATCATCATAAATGACAACATCTTGAATATAACTATAGATCACATTGAAAGCAACTATCATTCATTTTGATGATTGTTTGTCATTGCTGTCAAACAATCATCAAAAATGCATGCAAAATTCACAGTACCGAACAGTAATTTTTGAGGTGGGTAATGCCCCGGGAACCATTTATTGGATAACCAAGACCCAGGCAACACCCGAAGGATCCAAATTAAGCAGAATCGACTGTATATGTAGATATCTGTTAATTATTTCCACGTTGCAATAAAATCCAAATAAATTACCTAAATATTTCTGAATGCATTCGAAAAATAAGAACTTTCGAAAGGTGATGAAATACACTTAAAAATTTTATGTTTATAATTCGAAATAAACAAATAATTTTTTAAATATAAATTTTTTTAATATAAACACAAAAATGTTTTAAAAATGGCCCATGAAAAAAAAATAAAAACACAGATATATTTTATTAGGCAAATGTATTATAAACCATATCGTAAACTCACTTTTTTGTCATTTTGTGTATAAATAATTAATAAAAAATTCCGAAAGTTTCACAATTTTTTTTCAAATTGCGGTCGAAAATTTTGGTTTCATAAAGGTGTATGTACATTTTTGATAGTAAGGGAGACAACGATTTCTATAACATCTTTGTGAGGTGTTCTGAAAACTGAACAAATTAGTCTGAGGGGTTAAGACTTAAGACTTCACAACAAAATGATGGTAGGAAAAATTGAAGACAGCCAAACACAGGCAAAATCAAATCAAACGAACCGTTCAATAAAATGGTGATTCATTATTCAAAATTTTACAAGTTTAAGAAAATCTAATTAATATTAAGACTAGACGTGGAAGGAGCAACGAGCGTGTAGAGACAGATACATTTGGCGTTCTATTTTCTCTGCCTACCCTGATTTATGCACTATATAATTAAGTATTAGATGCAAACAATGACATTACAAACTAGTAGACATTTTATACGCTTGCTTGGGGATGTATATATGAGATGTCTACGCATTGCTAAACCATTCATCCGATTGCGATGAAACTTTGGGGATTTGATGTGCGCATGCCCGCGATGATTTCTATATACAAAAGTGAGCTCTGGTGTTGTGAAATTATGCGTTGCTAACCATTCATCCGATTGCGATGAAACTTTGGGGATTTGATGTGCACGTGCCCAGGATGGTTTCTATATATCGTCGCAAGAAAGCAATACTGCTGCAAAATGGTGTATAAAAAGAATTTTCATAGGTGGTGGCGGTTTCAGTAGTATTGCTTTCCTGCGACGATATAGTAGTGAGCTCTGGCATTATGAAATTATTCCCAAATCTGACTGCGATGAATCTTTGGTGAGTTGTTGTGAGCGCGCCCGCGAAGGTTTCTATATATACTGATGAACTCTGGCATTATGATATTTGCATAAAAAAAATTGCAATAAGTGGCAAGCGAGCTGTTTGAAAACTGAATGTACCGGGAATGAATATATAAAACGCGGGAAGGGGAACGCAGGAGGAGGAAGGCGGAGTAGGCGATGTGGGAATGCGTGAGGGGAAGGGGATGCAGGAGAGGAAGGGGAGGCCGAAGGGGAACAGGACAAAAGGGAAAGGACACGCAGGGATAAACAGGTTCTTCGCCAATATATTATAAAAATTTTTTCATAGTTTCATGTAAAAATAATTAATAAAAATTCACAGTTTTGTACATTTTTTTTAATTGCAATCGGAATCTTTGTTTTCATAAAGGTGTACATTTTAATTATTTTGTGGTTAACTTTTAGATTTGAATATAAAGCTTTGTGTTTTTTCTTTCTAATAATACCGTTTAGATTATATTTCTCACTGTGATAGTAAGGGAGACACAATAATTTATAAAATACAATGTAATAAGATACTTGTACGAGTTGTTCCCTAAAGCGTTTAAATTAGCTCGAAGGGTTAAAATCTTTGGGAAACAATGGAAATAATTGTATTATTATTTATAATAATAAGTCATTTGTGTGTGATTATGAATGAAATGTTATTTCTTGGCTTTTACTAGTGTTTTCCGTGCCATGGAACATGAGGGCATTTTGGCATCCATTTACGCAAATTGGTTAGAGATTGGCCTCACACGACGAATGACAGTTTAGTACTGAATCGAAAGGAAGGCAATTACCTTATCATTTGTGTGTCACTTTGAAATCTCTACGACGTGTCTATAAGTTTGTTGTAATGTCATTGGATGCAAAGCAATTAAAAATCTAAACACTACAGAATTTTGAAAAAATTACTACATTTTTATCTAAACTAAGATTTTTAGGAGAATTTGACAATATTCATTGGTCCTTATAGTAAAATATTACACATTTTTTTTTAATTAACCCGTAGGGGCAGACAAGAAACTACAATAAATAAAAATATTTTTTTGTTAACCCCCCAGGCCTCAGGCACATTTTGACAGAAGGTCAGAATATTTCCGCTTTGCAATAAAATCCAAAAAATTTCTGAGCACATCACAAACTAAAAACTGTTTTCGAAAAGTGATGAAATACGCCTTCAAACATAAATTATACATGAAAATTTTTAAATTAATTTTTTTTTATGCAAACATAAAAAAAGTTTTGAAAAAACTCACTGATAATGAAAAAAAAAGCATAAAAATTTTATTAGTTTGTTAATTAATAGTAGAAAATATTAAAAATGTAACTACAAAAATTGTAGGCTGGCAACACCAATTTAACTGTCAAATATTATTTTAAAGTGCAATGACGCTGACAATATAGAACACTTTAAATCTCATTTTAAAAAACATTGTTCTTAAAGAAAAAAAATTTAAATCGAAGAAGCACTGTTGTTAAGGTACCTACTTAATGACATAAATTTGATAAAATGGTTTCATTTAATTTAAAATAAATTTGAATTTAACAGTAGTTTGAACGTAAGAATCGCTAATGGTGAGTTTAGTTACACTACTTTTAGATCTGAATGAGTTAAATTTATTCAGATCTAAAATTAGACATGATCTAAAGCCCAAGCAACGCTAGGTACTTAGACTAGTATTAAATAAATGTGAGCAATTTATAAACTGTGCTTCATATTTTATTACAATATCGTTATTCTTCATTATGTTAACAAAAAATTGCAAAGATAGAAATACACCTATATGCAATTCTAATTTTGAGATCAGTGGGTATCTATCTATATTGCAATGAAAATATAATTTTTTCACTTTTTAAGCATTTTTAATTTTTTATAAAAATGTAGGTTACACAGCTTTACATTTCCACCATGAGTTATATTTTTAGTATTGCCATTTGAACAACAGTGGCGCCCTCTTATGTTTTCTACTCTTTATTTTATTTGACAAACTGTACATGTTTTATGAACCAGAAATTGGTTTCATGAAATTTAATTGGTTTTCTAACATAATAAGGAAGACAACGATTTCTATGAGACGTATATAGGTTGTTCTCAAAAGCAAACATCTTAGCCTGAGGGGTTAACTAACTAAACCAGTAGATGTAATATCCAAAGGCAATATGAATAAAAAAGATCCAAACTGCAATTGCAATTTTTTTTTACCATGCGTGGGCAAGATTCTTTAACACTGCAAATGCGGAGAAACAGCCCCTAGGGGTTATAAGTACCTACCTACTAAAGAATTTTTATTTTATTATATTTTTAAAGCTATACGAGTATTGTTAATTTGTATTAGTTTTATTATTGAGCAGTGGCGTTAAAAAATTTTTTGGACAATTTAACACGGCGTTTCCAATTGAAAAAAACATCTACACATGATTTTATATTTACAAGCTGTTAGGATCGAAAGGCAAACACTAATGTTAGGTTAGGTTAGGATGTTTTGGAAAAAATTCAAATCTAACATTGACATCAAATGTAAATATCAAAAATTTAATAAAAATGTAATTCGCTCACAACCAATTTTTGAAATTTTTTGGATTTGGAAATGTTATTTTGATATTCAGTTTTGAATTTTTTTACTCTTCTATTGCAACACTACCTTAATTATAAGTAAAAAATCTCTTTGTTTGTTCCTCAAAAGGTGTCACGAAATTTGCACAGTTTTTGCTGTCTGAAATTTCTAGGTTATTGAATAAAGAAAACACAAGAAATGCAATGTTGTTGTGTTTCGTAATCCAAAAGTCTGACTATTTTTGGCTTAAATTTCAACATGAGAGCGCATGAATCAAGAAGTCAGTGATTTCCATTTAAATCTTCATGGAAGGCATTTCTAGTGTATTTTATCTATCCAGAGTTCTAGATCAACACACAACTGTGTTTAACTCAAGTGATTTTCATCATGAGCGAGTTATGGAGATATGAAATATCTATTTTGTCTAAAAGCTATATTACTATTGGTGTATACTTTTCAATTGTTAAATAATCAGAAAAAAAAAAAAAAAAAACTATTGGTGTATACTTTTCAATTGTTAAATAATCAGAAAAAAAAATCTAAAATCATTTGAAATCTACAGAAAGACAAAATATTTATTTTTTTATTAATTGACTGAGCGTAGACACAGTTTTTATGAGCTTGGATCCCACTACGAGCTGTCAAGTCGAAATATTCAATAATGTGTTACATAAGAATTGTCATTGAGATGGTGACGTTTCATTGGAATTTGTATAATTCCATATTTGAAATGTATTTATTTAAGTGTATTTCATAATGAGAAAAACTTTGTTGAGTGTATCTTGTAATGAGAATAACTGTCAAGTGTATCTCATTCTGAGAATAACCTTGTTGAGTGTATCTTGTAATGAGAATAACTTTGTTAAGTGTATCTCATAATGAGAATAACTTTGTTAAGTGTACTTCGTAATGAGAAAAACTAGTGTATTAATACTTTGCTAAGATCTCATAATGAGAAAAGCTTTATTAAGATATATGTATAATAAAGAGAAAAAAAAAAACAAAATTAAGTGTACCTATCTTGTGAAGAGAAAAACTTTAAGTGGAAGTCATAATGAGAATAACTTTGTTAAGTGTATCTCGTAATGAGAAAAACTTTTGTGAAGATATCTAAAAATGAGAAAAAAACTAGATTAAGTGTAGGTTCTTACCTACTAAAGAGCAAAACTTTGTTAAGTGTATCTCAAAATGAGATCTAAGTGAATGTTTTAATGAAAAAGGGGCCTTAATTTACAATACATAAATATTATATAAAATCAACTGCACTTTCAGTTGATTATAAATAATTCATGGCACTGATTTACTTATGTTTATATCTCACAGTAAGAGAAAAACTCTGCTAAGGGTATCTCAAAAAAAAGAGAAGAAAAAAACATCATTTATGAAATCAATTCCTGTAAAAACAAAACCACGATGTTAATTTGTTATAAATCTATGGCACCGAATTGGTTAAGTGTTTCTCGTATTGAGAAAGAGCCAAGTGTTTCTCGCGATGAGAAAAATTTGATTTAAAATTTATGAAAAAGAGTCCTAAGTGAATTTCATAATGAAGAAGTGGCCTTATTAATTTATTTTAGTGTAAAAACTACCAGCACTTTTAGGTTGTACTGTATATATGTTTCTCAACCATTATTAAGTGTATCTCCTAAAGAGAAAAAACTTGGTTGAGTGCATCTCCTAATGAGAAAAAGTCATCACTATAAAAGTCTTTGTAAAAATAAACCGCACTTCTTGGTTTTATTGCTTGTTCCTCGGCCTTGTATCTCATATCGATAAAAAAACTGGGATAAGTGTATCTCGTAATGAGAAAAACTTGGTTAAGTGCATCTCGCAATGAGAAAAACTTTGTCAAGTGTATCTCACAATGAGAAAGACTTTGTTAAGTGTATTTCACAATGAGAAAAACTTAAGTGTATCTCATAATGAGAAAGATTCCCTGTTTTTTGTATGAGAAAACTGTTGATTTTACTGCTTGTTCCTGGGCCTCCGAGTCTTGACCATTTGTCGGAAGAGCACCGTGTTTTCATCTCCAGCATCGGAGCTGATGACGTGCGAGGAGCCGATTGGCTGAGGCTGGGCCCAAAGGTTGATGGCTCCGGGGAGATAGACCAGACCGCCCAGTGTCAGCGCTGCAAGAAGATGAGAAAAAACAATAAGAACTTGTTGAGGCTCTTTAACAAGCGGCTGAGAATTCAAATTTTGTTGAAAGATGGTCTTGCGATTGTACCCTTGCAACTGTACAGGGCGATTCTGAAGAGAAAGATTGATTATTCTCCATACCGGCATTTTTAAATAATAACTCAATATCGATTTTATTTTAATTTTAAATTTGCTTTAACCCTTAGTTAAAAAGTTACATAAGTCGTCGCGTGGGGTGCCAAACACCCCGTTATAGTTTATAGAAATAAAACGATGTGTATATGCAAAATCAGACTTTTATTCATTAATATCTTTGAACTTTCATATTAATCAACGTTTAACCACTTATTTACACGACAATATAACAATAGCAGTCAAGTACAATGAGTACTTCTTTTCAAGCTAGCGTGTGTTCCCACAGAAATCGTTACAACTTCATTTTTGTTATAGTTTCATAATTTCATTTAGATTATAAGTGTTATCTTCTTTTTCAATGATTTTTTTATTTATTTAAGCCATTTCAGAAGGCCCAAGCTGTCCCAAAACATCATATGCCGTTATAACAACAGGAGACCCAGATTGTCCCAGAGCGATCGTGCATTATTAAAAGTTACATATCTCACTTCCTGTCATGTGAACATTTATGATTTCTTTTATGTTAGAAAGCGAAAGAGATAATGCTTCTAATTGCCTTAGAAATAAATGAGCTATCTTATTCAGATATTGCACAAATGCGATTATAAGTGACGGATTTATTTCGCGCCAATTTGTGACGTAACACACATTTAATTTTAAAATAAAATTGTATGAATGTTATAAAAAAATTAAATAACAGTTTTATCACAAATTTTCTTAAGAAAAGGAATCTGTATTGAAAAATTTAAGTTTATTCTATTTTAATAAACACACCGGAAAGATTAATTTAGCTTAATTTTAGAACAATTTTTGTTTGTGCAAAAGGGTTAAAAAATAACCAATAAAAAGGAACTTTAAAATACATGGGTAGAACTGAGAATTTTTACATGCAAATCTTGATAGGCAAAAGTTTACAGATATTATTTTCATATTATTCGAAGGGTTAAAACATAACTTCACTAGATAAAATAACTTTTGTTTTCCTTTCCAGAGCCGGTGTAATGTTTTGTTTGGTTTGAAAGAAGAAAGAGATATCTCACCATTGAGGATACAGGGGAAGATGACATAGAAGTTGAGGGTGCAGGACTGGAAATAAAGCGCCTCGCTGCAGTACAGGAAGATGGTCATCGCCAGCGCGCAGTAGCCCAGAGAAACCACACTGCAAATAAAAACCAATTGTTTAATAATTATAATAATCGGACGTTATTAGTACGCTAACGTCTGTACAGTTGAAATTTAAGAATCCGGCTAAGAATGTAACTCTGATGCCGCGCCATAGGCAAAACCTTCTTCATACTTGAAGTTTGTTAACTACTGGTGCGATTTTTGCCATATATTGGCTCCATTTTAAATGTTTCCGATTGCTTTTCGGATAAAAAAGCAAATTATCTCCTTGACACGTTTGTTATTTTGGACCTAAAACGAAGCTATTGAAATTCTTTATCTATTATGACCACAGATGTCGCAAACCCAAACTTCATAGACTATTTTAGAACGATGTTAACAATAATTTTTTAAATATTTTTTCATGCAGAATTTCTGATCAGCTGTTAAAGGTTAAAATTAAGTCCTTTTTCCATAGATACGCACCTTTAATTATTAAGTATACCACAGACAAATACAGAAATCGAAAATATTCTACGTTGACTCGAATAAGTACCTCTCACGGCAGTTTCAAAGTAACAAACACGCAGGATTCGCACAGTTGTAAACTTTACAATTTTTTTTATAAATCCTACAAATATGAGATAAGCGATAAAATACAGGTTAATTCATTGGCTGTATAGCACTATCATAAGTTATTATGTCTCTTTGTTAAAATTCAAAGGTACAATTTTTTTAATGTTGGCAAAAAATTTTAAAAATGATCTGTTGAAAATCTCTAGCAAACGGAGAATATAGTTTTAAAACGCACTGTCGCTCCAGTGGTTAAAAAACTACTTTTGTAATTCGGTTTCGAATTCAGGCAAGCAGTCAATCATGCCAAATGATGGCGCCAATTATATTAAAAGATCGCATGAGGAGCTGTCGCTGGGATAATATTTGCATGATTTTTATTTAGAGAGCCTCTACGGTCGAGGGGCAAGGCTCTCGACTAGCAATTCAAAGGTCGCAGAAGCAAAAGTAAATTTTATTTGATTGACTTGTGTTATTTCATAATTTAATCATTTAAAACAGAGGTTCCCAAACTTTTTTTTTTTCGTAGACCACTTTCAAAATTTTACTGGTCACGGTGGACCCCCTGCAGGTACATTTCTACCATATTCCCAAAACTCCACATGCGTTGTACTGAATATTGAATGGCGAGGTGTGGTTTGTCACATCGAAGCAGTACTGGATCTACGACTTTTTCAAAAGGGGGCAAAATGGACCAGTATTCGAGATTATATTTGCCATGATGGAGGGGGCGAATGGGATATGGGACCGGGAGGGGGGGGGGGGGGGGGGGGGGGGGGTTATGGGTATGTTCCCATCCCATTACACCTATATCCCATTACGCCCCCCTCACCTTGCCTAGCTGGGCGTTTTAAGATCTAATGCATAACTGGTGGTACAACAATGTGCGCTGTACGCCAGTCGCTCTGTTATGGATGGGGCGTAATGGGATATGAAACGGGGGGTGGGATGGGATATGGATATGGGGCACAGGATGGGTCTCAATCGAAACCAGTTTGTGGACCCCCACTTACAACTTGCGAACCCCCATTTTTTTATCCCCGTCGGGTCTCCCGTAGACCCCTAGGGGTCCACCTGGACCACTTTGGGAATCACTGATTAAAAATAATATAAGGTACCTAAAATAATAAAATAGTCAAATAATATAAAGCACCATCTATTGCAAATTTGACTAACACTTGGCAAGTGTGTACACAGTGTACTGTACTTTGTGTACTGCGATGAATTTTTTGTAATTTGAAATTCCCCCAGGCACTGCAGACAGTGTCAAAAGTTTTGTAGAAATGATTTGTTAATATGACCATCTGAAAGCCAGGCAGCCCTAATGGCACTGGAAAATAACCAATGCGACTCCAGACTGGTGATGGAACGCAGGACTATTCTTACAGAACTCGCTACCGTCAATAAAATAACCCTGATATGGGTACCAGGACATAAAGGTATTGAGGGCAACGAACGGGCTGAAGAACTAGCAAGGAAAGGGGCGAAAGCACCACTTGTGGGATTTGAGCCGGCCGTAGGAGTAGCAGCTTGCCACACAAAACTACATATTGAAAGGTGGGTCAAATCCCAGCACTGGAAGGAATGGGAGAGGGCACTCGGAATGAGGCAATCCAAAGTAATTATGAACGGACCAGGAAACTACTTGATATGGACAGAAGCTCACTGAAGGAACTGGTAGGACTACTTATGGGACACTGCCATCTCAGGAGACACATGCAGATATTGGGAGTGGAAAGCACCAATAGATGTAGAATATGTGAAGAGGATGAAGAGACTCCAATTCACCTATGGTGCCAATGTCCTGCCCTGGTGGGAACTAGGCTCAGTTACCTGGGTAGACACACAGTAGAACCAGAAGACACAGCCACATATCCGGTGACAACCCTGGTGAACTTTATAAAATGGACTGAGTTATTGTTAACCTTTTTGTCCTGGAAAGAAAAAAATCACACATGATCCGAAGGGGGGTCACTTGGGTCCCCTAATTTTGTTAATGACATAATTTTTTGTTATCTGTTTTGGTAATAATTAGAGGAAAGTATTCTCATCGTATTTCAGTAGTCATTTTCAAGATCGTTTGATAAATAAAGTCATAATTAGTAATAATGAAAAACAATTACTTTGTGTAAAAACCACTATTTAATTAACAATATCAACATGTTTCGAAAACTATGTTTTCTTCGTCAGGATAATAAGTTAATAAAAAATAACAAAAGACAAACAAGTATAGACTAATTAGAACATAGACAAAATATTAGAAAGGAGAGGTGATTAATTACCTAAAATATATCATAAAAAACAATTATATAAAATAAAATATAAAAATTATTATCTGTAAAAAATTACATTAACATAATAAATTTTTTTTTTTTTTTTAAAAACAAAACAAGAAGTCTAAATAACAAAATAAATTATTATAAATATTAGTATTAATACGAAAATAAATTTAAAAGATGGCTATTTTTAAAAAACGTTTGGTTATTTTGAAGAAATTCATAATTAGTATTCTAATGAATTTAGACAACAGAGAAGGCGGGCCGATAGCCAACATAACTCCTTGTTTCAGAATCTCGACTGGCGATTGGCGTATGCATCGTCCATTCCATTGTTTACCGGAAATGACCCAGACGGAATGGTCTTTGACCGGCAAGCGAACATTATAGCATTGTAAAAAGAGCAATCGAAATACGCAGTGTAAACTATTGGGATCTAGTCCTTTCCACTAACAACTTAGAAATTACTTGCTATCGCTTAGAATTGTCCCGATACGTCCAGCAGATAGGAACGGGGTAACGCCCGAGTAGAGGGGTAGGGGGGCGGGCGGGACAGATTCTTCGCCGGAATTTGATAGAAATTATTTAATATTAAAAATAGTAATATGATATTAATTTTTTTAATGCAGATTGATAACTAAATAGTTTTTCTAGAATTACCCAAATTATGTGGTTTGAAAAACAACTTAATACAGCGTAAAACTCTCGTTAGTGTAAGTGCGTTCCCCCGGTCCGGTACGGAAGTGTTAAAGGATTGAGGCACAATGGGATAGACGGAAACGAGAGAAAGGATATAATATTCTACAACAACAAAGTATATCACAAAAAGGTACTTACGGAGGATAGTGAATGTACAGCGTGCAGTGGATTAGGGCCAGCGCCTTAAGGAGCGAGTACATTCCCAGCATTCTGGATACTGTGAAGTCATCTGAAAACATTAAATACTTAATATTATAGGTCACACAGTTGATGCAAATCACACATTTAAATCTGAAGGGTTAAAAGCTCGTTTTGATGCAAATCACACATTTAAATCTGAAGGGTTAAAAGCTCGTTCACACAGAGCTATAAATCTGCGAGCAGATATCTGTTGAACCGCGAGCGCTTATCTTTCGTACTTTCACACGACGCTGTCAAATATTTCTTCCTGTGGTAGGAGGGGGGTCAGTTGAATTAGGGAGCGGCAACGGAATGCACATTTTTTTGTACTGAAATCTGTCAAATTGACATCTGTCATCCACCGGTCTAGGCAGCTCCGTAATTACAATGACCCCCTCTTCTGTTTTCGTCAGAGAGGGGGAGACTTATCGTTTTGTATATCGCCTCTGGAGCGGTTCCGTCGTAAGATGTGTATTGTCTATGATTGATCTGCGCTTAAAACCGCCAGGTGTGAAAGGCCTGAAGGGATTGTATGGAGAGAGTTATTTGTCGTGCTATGATCTTTTATATTTGATAGCTGTGTGTGAACCAGCTCTAACACAATGCTTTGAACTTTCAAAACAAACAATAGCACGCTTGGAAATACTTAGCACAAACCACTCAAGGAAATTATAACGGGACTTTCATTAAGCGCTTCATATCTTTAAATTTAAATAAAACAAAGTGTGTGTGAGATATCATCGAAATTTTTTATTCATTTGAAAGGCGTATCGATGCCATTATGTATGGAATATAACATCGTTCAAATGTCCGCCGCGGCTTCTCTGGGTGGCGCACATCTGAAATGTCCAATTTTCCAAGACTCTGGCGCAAAAATCAGGCTGAATTTGACCAATGGCATGGATTAGGTTGGCTTTGAGAGCCGCTGTGGTTTGTGGCTTATTCGCACAGACCTGCGACTTAAGAAAACCCCACAAGAAAAAGTCTAACGGGGTCAAATCGCACGATCTCGGTGGCCAGTTCACATCGCCTCCACATGAGATTTTATCATTAAACAATTTTAAACATTTAATTAAAGTTTAAACGATTTGATCACTTGCATGTGTTGTTGAATGCTATATCCGTCCATGGTGAATTGGCAAAACAGACTGAATAAATGACAGCCAATTTGACAGATGTCGCTTCAACAATATGGCTGCTATCAACTGTCAAAGTTCCTATTGGAAGACCCTTTACTCACTCATTGTAAGTTCACTCACTGCTAGAAACGTTACATACGCGAGTAATACAGACTGTATATAATGGTAAGCTCTGGCATTATGAAATTATAAATATTAATATATTATATTTATTATACGTTTTCTGTCCCTAACTAAAGCGGCCATCGCTAACGTCAGAAGAAAAGCAATCCAAATCGTTGCCGTGGAAACGATGTTGATATATTTGCGGGAAATTTTATTTCAGCTGTCGTAGTTAATATCTATCTCTAAAAATGTATCGCCGAAATGTATGTACGCGCATAACTTCCGAACGACTGCACCAAAATGGATAATTCTTTTTCTTAACGTAAAACTACTGGTGAGCTCTGGCATTATGAAATTTGCGATGTGGTACGCAAGCTTTTTTAAAACTGAATGTATGGAATGCGGGAGGGTGGAAGGGGGAGGGGAACTCAGGTAGGGGGTTCGCACGACGGGGGAAGTGCAGGATGCGGAGTGGGAACGCGAGAGGGGAAGGGGAGGCAGAAGGGGAACGGGACAAATGGGAAAGGACACAGGGAGAAACAATTTATTTCTTTGAATATAGCATAGCAAGCATGCCGGAAACCAGCTAGTTAATATATATTTGTGTAAAAAATATAAATTATGCCAATAAGATTGATCTATGTACATTACCATGAGAGTGATCTTCTAGGAACGAGCGTCTCTCGATATAGGATCTGCCTGCAGTGCCCAGATCCATGAAAGCGAGGAACGCCAGCCAGCCCCTGAAGGCGTACAGCAATCTGCTCTGTACCGCCATCCTGTCCTGAAATCAGATTAAATCCATCTCAATTTGGAAGGTGGTTATGGGTGCCCCCGCCCTGGGAACCACTTACTGGATAACCAACACAGTCATTGGTCACCCCAGGTGGTGCGCTATGTTTGATGCTTATTCAGGTCTTGGCGGCGGATTCATGGCGGTTCAGATTGGAAGAGGCTGGTTGACCCACCGCCTTGTACCGCAGTGGGAGGGATGGATTCATGCATCACTCCTGGACACACTGACCTATTTTATGCAGGTAAATAATTGTTTCTTTTAGTAATTGTTGATAATGTAATCTGGGCTTAAAGGTGCGGCGGCTAGGGGAATAATTACCAATACGAACAGTAAAAGGGCTCACAAATTCCAACGGCTCCGAGGGCTTTGAAGCAAAGAATGGACGGTTACCTCGAGAGTGTTTTCTCTTGGGGTAAAAATAATCTAGTTGAATTTAATGTTTCAAAGACCCAATCATGTCTGATTACGTCTAAAAGGGATCGAAATGAAAATCTAGTCTCCTTCAACGGAAGCAATCTACTGAACAGGCCTTCCATTGACATGCTTGGTGTAACTATAAGTGACAAGCTCAGGTACGGGGGCTCCATCGAAGCCAGAGTTAAGTTAGCCTCTCAAAAACTGGGCGTACTGTACAGGGCCCGCAGATACTTTAATAGTACACAACTGCTAGCCCTGTACAAATCACAAGTGCGCCCCACGGTTGAATTTGGCAGCCACCTCTGGTCTGGAGCCCCAAAATACCTGAAAAAAAACCCTCGACTCTGCAGAAACGGGCAGTCCGTTTGATAGATTCTCCTAACTTAACAAACGGATTGCAATCTTTAGAGCACAGGCGTCGGGTGGGAATGCTATCCTTGTTCTACCGGTATTTCTTTACATTCCGGTACACCTCTGCCATAGGTCACCCCAAGTGGTTCGCTACGTTTGGTGATTTAGCAGGGGTGCCCGGGTTCATGGGGTGAGGTTTGTCTAGGTCTTGAAGGTGGATGACCAGGACACACTGAACCCCAGATTCCTACCCACCCCTTATACCCTTTTCCTTCCCAGAACTCTCCTCTCCTTTCTTTCCTTAAAAAAACCCTTCACACAGCATCCCCAAAGATGACATAGGCCCTGAGGGAAATTATATTCCTCAGGGCCTCCTGTGTGGAGCTCATGTAAAAAAAAAAAAAATTTCAACGGAAGATGCTCTGAGGAACTAGCGTCATTGATGCTTTCGGCACCGGTGCATAGTCGGGAAACACGCCTAACGCGTGCCCAACATATGTACACGATTGACATTTGTCACATGAGAACGGGTCTCTTCTTCGACTCATTCTTATGTTCAACAGCTCGGCTGTGGAACGATTTGCCCTCTCTGTGTTTCCTCTTTCCTGCAACATGGGTCTCTTCAAGACCAATGTTCATTCCTTCCTTTCTGTTTGTTCCTAGAATGCGATTTAATTCATTTAGTCTGTAAATATCATTTATAATATTCATTTTATTTTATTAAGTTTAGTTACGCGTAGTTTCTTCCTTTAAAATGTGCTAAATGTGCAAAACAAAATATTATGTCACGGTTTCATGAATAAGGTCCAAACCTTGAATAATATGGCTGGTATCGTATAAATACATTCCCTTGCAAATTTGGGACAAATTCTTTTATTATTTGTAAAGTCGGTACTTTGAATAAGTACCCTCAAATAGCACCTACTTATGTTTATGACACTCCCTAGGAGAAGTGTCTGCTGGCGGCATTTTATAACACCCTCAAGGATAAATGCGCCGTCGGCTTTAGCCCTAAGTGAAAATAGTAATTTTGCAATATTTTTTAATCCCTATAATGTTAAGATTTTATTAGTGGCCCTTTCGGCGACTTTTAGGAAATTGTTTTATTATTTTCTTGATGTTAGATTTTAAAATTAGTGTGGGAACTGCTAAAATTTTATTTTCTCACCATTTTTTTTATGTACCATGTTTACTTTAAATAATAGCGATGTAGATATGTAGGGTCAGTATTGTTGGGACGGTAAAGCGAGATGGTACATGTTGTACCTTCGGAGTTATTTAATTAAATTCGAGCTTGGGGGGTACATAGGTGCCTATCTCCAGTAGAGTGTTGTAATCAATTTCGATCTGAGGGGTACATGGGTGCCTGTCTTCAGTAGAGTGTTGACAGTATTGTTTTGACGGTAAAACGGGAAGGTACATGTTGTACCTTCGGAGTTATTTAATCAAACTCGAGCATGGGGGGTACATAGGTGCCTATCTCCAGTAGAGTGTTGTAATCAATCTCGATCTGAGGGGTACATAGGTGCCTGTCTTCAGTAGAGTGTTGAGATATCGAGGAAATAAAGCCTTCGATATTTGTCAGTGTGATGTGGTCTTGGAGATCACTATTGTCACAAGTATTGTAATTTTTAAATAAATTGTGTTAAAGAATAACAAGAAGTGTTTTCCTGCAAATTCCACCGAGTTGTGCTTTCGTACCACGATAGTAACAAACACTTTCCTCAAAAAGATCCTCCACCCAGCATCTCAGATGACACAGGCCCTGAGGGAAATTATTTTCCTCAGGGCCTCCTGTGTGAAGTTAATATAAAAAAAAAATATATATATTTGTTTATAGGCTCTCTTTCATCTTTTTTAACTAAACCTAAACTAAGAACCTAAGTTGTTAGGTTCTTAATTTAGGTTTTTTAAAAAGAAGCATTGTTTTTGGTAAATACGCATATTTTGTGTATAAGTCGTCAGTAAAATTTTACCAAAAACGACAACAAATCAACAAAAATAGTCATTGCTTCTTAGATAACGATCTACGTTCTAATTTAAACAAATAATAACATAAAACTCTAGTTTTAAACAGTTAAAATCAACAAGACGTCCTAAATATTTATCCATTTTACTAAAAACAATAACATTTCGTACAAATTTGATAAAAATGCAGCAAAATAAAAATGGTATGAAACAAACCTATATTGAAAAAATCCTGCGGCAAAACGATTAACAAATGTATTTATCACAAAATTAATACAATTTGAACTGCCGGCATTATTTCAACACATTAACTATCTAAGTATTACTAAATTGAAATAAAACTACATAATTTAATTAGTTTTAATTCAGTATCTAATTCACGACACACAACAAACGTAAGGAACAGAAAATTTGTTAACAAATCGCGAAAATATGTGACAGCTGGGTGCAGTGTTGCGATTTTCCAAAAATAAAAAAACCCTGATCAGTTGTAAAAAAACTGTTGTATAAGGAAACAAACAACAGTACCTAACGCAGAATATACATTATGCTACGGACACACTTGCTCATTAGAATCTAAACAGCATGCTACCTAGTAGCATGTGTGTCATGCTGCTACACACTCTAAGCATACGTTGCTAGTATTGAGCATGCTAATTTGTAGCCAATTAGCTCACAAATCAACAGCCGTTTGATTTATGAGCATGCTCATTGGATTATCGGGTAGAAGGGGAAGCCAATAAGCATGTGTGAACAGGCTAGCTTATAAGTATGCTCATTTCGATTCGATCTCAGTTCGCGCCTGCGCATTCAATGCAAAAATGTCAAAATAGCCCGACGGGGAAATGAAAAAACGTTGTTTTTCATGATTTATTATGAGAATCACAAATGTATTTGGAACACAAGTTTGCTAAAATAACCACAATAAATTTCCTAATTCCCCAAAAGTTTATTTACCTCCAAATAGAAACCACATTCTATTGAAATAATCTTTTATTTTTTATTATTTAGTCATTTTCGGATTTGTTGACATCTTGGACCCAAATCAACCACTTTATTTTCTTTTGAGTTTCAAGCAATAAGATTATTTCGTTTAGTTGAATGAGATGAGAGAGAAAAAGTTCTACCATAACTCAAAAACATATTAGACCCGTGGCAGTTATTTCTCATCAGAAATTAATATTTCTGTTGAAAGTATTTGCAGATACAAACGTTCATAAGAAAACAATTTTAAATAGGTTGCGGTTATGAATGACCCATTTATTCTAATAACTTTTGCATTTACATTTCTGAAATCAATTTTATGGAACTCCTCAACACTTTTACCACCACATTTATAATTTTTTTTTTAAATGTCCCGAAAGCTTTAAAATAACATTTTTAACCGTATCATAGCTGTAATGGTGACCGGACTACTCGGAATGAAACCAACTCAGAACCATCTCAGATAACACATTTAGAGTGATAAAAAAAAATGGTTAAACAGGTTACATTAAGCAAGGGTTATCGGCTAATTTAAAATTATTTTTTTCAAAGCTTATGACTTCAAGAAGGTGTTGAGTTGACTTTATTCTCAGTTGGCATGGAACCAGCTGTAATATCCTGCAAATGATAGTCAACCACACCAGCGCCATCTTCTTCGAGCTTTCCAGATTACCTGCCATTCAGGGAATTTTCCTGATAATTTTGCAATATTATACATATTTTTTTAACATGGCCACACTCATTTTCAATTTGACAGCTGCAAGCAGACGGGCGAATGCGCTGCGTTTTTCGCGAAATGTTTTCATTTGACGTTTGCGTTTAAACTGTAATTTTCATGCATTTTTCACTTAAACTGACTGTGAATTATTTTAAAAACTATTCAATAATGCCAGAGTGAGCTAAGGCGCCTCAAAATCACACAAAGAAACAGGTATGTGCAGTTTAATATTGAAATTAAAGCGTCAATCTGCAAGACAAAATACAAAGGATTGTCCGATGTTCATTGCTTGCTACATACATTTTTACATCATATTATAAATTATAATTTTTAATTAAGGTTTACGAAAGACTTTATAAATTTATGCACGATACAATAATGTCACAATACAATTCAATCAGGTAATTTTTACACATCGATCTTTTGCGTTTTTAAACCAATTTAAACAACCATTTGTCGTTTTTTGAAGTGATAGGCAGAGAAGATAGATCGCCACACAATTCTGACTTGGAACACGATATTTTTTATTTGCATAATTCCACACAGGGCGCCCTGAGGAAAATAGGAGCCCCCGTGCTCGTCACTTAGGGTTAGGGGAGAAGAGGGACACTTGATCCCCCCTTTTATTTTTGAGCATTAATTTAAGTATTGAAAAAGTAAAAAAGTTTTTTTTTAAATTAATTTATGTAGAATTTATCTAGAAATTGCATTCGAAAATGCTATTAGCATTGATTGAAAAATTGTGTAGTAAATAAGAAAAAAAACGCGAGGTTCTTAAATGTAGCATGCGTTCCATATTCTGGGTGACTTGTTCCTCTTTATCATGCCACTTTGGTGGAATAGTTTTTCCATTTTCATATAAATGTTGGTAAGCCAGCTGTCTTACATTTTGAGGAGATAGTCCGTCATACAATTTACTAGCATTTGACGGCCAGTGTAGTTCAGCTGTAAGGCTCTTGACTCGCATTCCGAAGGTCGCGGGATCAAATCCCGGCATGGCAAATAAATTTTATTTGATTAATTTGTGTTATTTCACAATTTAGTAATTTAAAATAATATGTAGTATATTTGCGGCACTTTCCAGAGTGGAAGATACTCTCAGTATCGCCCTGGTGTAAGACCACCGTTCAGAATTGAAACCTTGCTTAAAATGGCTTTAGCCGTGTTTGGTATCCAGATCTGAATAGCCAGGTACTTCCCCTCCTTCCCCTCCCCACTACCTTCAGCCTCTCAACATACCCAAATTGGGGATGCCATAGTCTCACTGGCTACAGACGGGAGCAGTTGGGACTCTTGTGCGGTATTCACATAAAAAAAAAAATAGCAGTCTCTAAGTAGTTTTTTGAGTCTTGTTCTTCTATAGGAGTAATTAGTGCTTGTCTGTGATCTGGATCATATGTCGTGATTATTGTTTTGTAAGGCAGCCTGTTTCTTGTACCAAGCATCCCCAGACACATTGAGGTTATTAAATTAACACTATTTCTACAATCATTACAACTTAATTGTAATATCTTGGCATATTTTTAAACTACTTAACACATTCTTTGAAATAAAAGAAACACAATGTAATAACGTGTAAGATAAACAAGTGAAATATTCCCTCAAATACTTAGGAAAATTTTCTCCGATGTCGTCAGAATTATCACCCACCCCAATGACGTTACAATACACTGTAGACATAAATCTCATGTAAATCTCAAAGTGGGAAGCCAAAAGTAAGGCAATTGCACTAGTCTCAATTTCTATTACTTTAGTACTAAACTGTCACTCGTTGAGTAAGGTCATGTCTTACCAGTAGGTAAGACGCATTTAAAAAGTGCCAAAATGCCCTCCTGTGGGATGAGAAAATGTTTCCATTACACTGCAAATAGTAGTAAAAGTGAAGAAATAACATTTCATTCATAAGTACACACAAATTACTTATTATTATCGATTATTATTAACAATACAATTAATTTTCACGTTTCCTGCCAGACGATTTTATACGTCATTAGAAAAAATACTCACATTCTTTGATTGTCTTATGGTACGGTCACACTGAGGCCAACTTCCAACTACAAACATTCGGATGATTGTGTAGAGGGGTAGTTCGTGCGTCGGAAGTTTGAGTTGAAAGGTTGGCTTCGGTGTGGAAGTAGCATATCTTTTTTTATGCGTGAATAACTTTTGAATTAAGAAATTACTGAAAACCGAAGAAAACAAAATAGTGTTGCTTACTTGCCACTTTATATTGTGAGTATGTGAGACTATGGCGAGTCAATTTATATAACGTCATTGACCCACCCGTCATATTAAAACTAATATGACAGATGTCACTGAGACACAAAGTCTACATGTACTACAGACTACCAATTTTGGCAGGATTAAACAATCCCAGGGTTACAGTACTTCTTAAAAATTAATGTACCATGTCTCCCTGAGGGATCAAGGGTCCCTCTTCTCCCCTACTTTAGTAAATTTTATTTTATTTATTGGCTTGCCAAAAGAATACATCACATTATAACATTCATTTACATTTTCAATACGGTTGTAGTGATTCCAATTATTCATAAGTTATAATACGTAATAATAAATTAAATTAAAAGTAGGTACTTAAAACAAGGAAGATCAAAATCAAATATAAGTACAAACGTACACATAAATATGTATTTTATTTTTTTATCATAATAAAAAAAATATGGGTTACAACTAACTAACTAACTAACTAACCATCACGCCGTTTCCCCGCAGGGGTAGGCAGAGAGGACGGACCGCCAAACAACTCGGTCCTGGCACACACTCTTTGCTTCACTCACATTCATACATCGTCTCATACATACTCTTCTATTATTCTGGCTTTTGACATGGCCCGACTCAAGTATCTGATTCACTTGATCGTGCCATGTCTTCCTCGGGCGTCCCCGACTTCTTCTACCATTCACTTTTGCGTCATATATTCTTCTTACACTACTTTCTTCGTTCATTCGCTCTACATGCCTAAACCATCTGAGGGTCCCTTTCTTAATCTTACTCATTATGCTTACATCAGCCTGACATTCTTTGCGGATCTCCACATTTCTCACACGATCATACATGGTTTTACCACACATACGCCTCAGGGATCTCATTTCTACAGCATTCAGTTTCCTTTCATCCTTCCTCTGCCAGTTCCATGCCTCATTGCCATACATCAGGGTAAGTACCAGGACTCCATTGTGGACGGCTAGCTTCGCTCCTTTTGACAGTTTTTTATTAGCGCCAACAGCATTCAGTCCTCCATTAACGGAGTTACCGGCATTTACCCTTCTTTCGATATCTCTATCAGCCTTCCCATCTCTCGTAAACATACTACCCAGATACACAAACTCATCCACCTGCTCCAAGTATTCATCGTTCACAACTATATCACACACTGTTCTCGTACTTTCTCTTTCAAACACCATGACTTTAGACTTACTTACATTCATCATTAACTCATTCTTCATACATACTTCGTTCATCCTAGACACTAGAGACTGTAACTCTTCCATAGTGTTGCTCTCGTACAACAGACAACATACTTTCAGATTACTCAGTTTCGCACCCAATAGAAATCAGCACCGCATCATCAGCGTACAACAGACAACATACTTTCAGATTACTCAGTTTCGCACCCAATCCCAACCCTTTCAATTCTTGCATACAATTATCCATGTATAGATTGAATAACCGTGGTGACATTACGCAGCCTTGCTTAACACCTTTTGTGATGTCAAACCACCCCGTAAAACCACCGTTCACCCTAACACATGCAACGCTTCCCTCATACAGAGACGCAATTGCCTGTATGAGATTTGTATTCACTCCATACTTGGACAATATCTTCCATAGCTTTTTTCTGTCGACTCGGTCGTATGGTTACATATATGCATAAATATATATTTTACAAAATATGTATTAAAGGTCGTTTTTGGTCATGTATACCTTATCAGAAAAGAGGAGCTCTTGTGCCTGATAAGGGAGCCACGATTCTTAATTAGGTTGTAAGTTATAATATGTTTTGTATAAAATATTTACTTTTTACTGTAAGTTTTTTTTGAAAAATTGTTTAATTTTATTTATTTGTTCTGATTGGTTGATGATACAGCGCAATTAAGAAGGGAGGTTATTATTGTTTTTTATGGCTTGGAAAATATAATGATTTTGCGTTTGAGTTGTTTTAAAATTAGGTGTAATAAATTGGTTTCCAAAAATGTTTTAATACTTTCTACTCAGATTTTAACTTAAGCCGCCGCTATTCGAATTTCGACCGATTTCTTACATATCTCCCTTAAACATTTGAAGTTTTTAAGCTCTTAAAAAATATATGTTATTTTTGAAGAAAATATCTAGATAAGTTCCACGCCGAAACGCAAATTATATGAAATTCCCTCGATAGAAAAAAATTGCAAAGTATGCTGCGAAAATGATTTAAAACAAGTCTATTTCTATTATTTTACAAGTTATATTTGTGAAAAAATTCGCAATGTTTCTTTAAATGATACTTAAGATACGTTCCACGAGATTTTAAACGAGTCATGTTTTATTAATCTTTTTCGTAATTTTCGCTTCAATTTTATCGATTTAAATATTAGCGCGCTCTCTCCAACATTCGTAATTACATATCACTTCATCTTCTTCTTTTCGAGAGCGGTTACGGGGCCTTAAACCTAATTATTAGTATGTATTTATAAATACCAAATGTTTAATTCCGCCGAAAAAGATAAATATGATAATTTTATCACTTTTATATTCCCAAACTACTAGGTGGAGTATGTCATACCCCACCTAGTTTAAGACGAGATTTTTAGTCACTTGGTGCACGGAAGGTTAAGTTACGACCGTTATCTTTTTATTTTTCTGTGTCTTGTTCTCTTTTACTTTTGTATCTTCTTATTTAATGAGAACAAATAACTTTGTAAGTACCACTATATTATTAACATTATCGACATGTTTCAAAAACAATGTTTTCTTTGTCAGGATAATATAATTTTTGTTATTGTTTTTGGGGTGTTATGCCGTGTTTTGCTACCTCCTTCTTTAGCCAGGTAGCGAAACACGGCATAACACCCCAAAAACAATAACAAAAATACTTTTTGGCCGTGAAAACCTTAAAACATACAGGATAATATAAGATTAGTTTTTTGCAAAGTTTGAAGAAGATTGTTTATTTGTTTGTAGCCATGGCCCACCACTGGTCAGAGGGAGTGGGGGTGCTGCGCCTGACGCCCCGGGAGTACGAGCAGGAGCTGGTGGAGGCGGGGGGCCAGGGGAACATGCTGGCATGTCCCCCGACCCCGCAGTCCGCCGGCTTCGTGGCTCTCAAGGTGCTGCAGGAACTGGCGTGGCAGGTGCGCAGGTCGGTAAAATATAAATCTGGTACTTCTCTTTGCCAACCGTCTACTCAATGTTCGGTTAATATATCAATATGTACTGCCAAGTGTCAATCATCTAGTATACTGCGCTATGTCAACCATCTGGTTTGTACTACTCTCTGCCAATTAACTGGCACATTGCCCTATATCAATCATCTGATACTGCCCTGTCCCAATCATCCGGTATACTGCCATGTGCCAATCCTCTAGTATGCTGCACTTTGTCAACCATCGGGCTTGCACTACCCTCTGCCAATCATCTGGGATACTGTCCTACGTCAATCGTCTGATACTGCCTTGTCTCAATCATCTGGTATACTGCCGTGTGCCAATCATCTAGTATGCTGCACTTTGTCAACCATCGGGTTTGCACTACCCTCTGCCAATCATCTGGGATACTGTCCTACGTCAATCGTCTGATACTGCCTTGTCCCAATCATCTGGTGTACTGCCATGTGCCAATCATCTAGTATGCTGCACTTTGTCAACCATCGGGTTTGCACTACCTCTGCCAATCATCTGGGATACTGTCCTACGTCAATCGTCTGATACTGCCCTGTCCCAATCATCTGGTATACTGCCATGTGCCAATCATCTAGTATGTTGCACTTTGTCAACCATCGGGTTTGCACTACCCTCTGCCAATCATCTGGGATACTGTCCTACGTCAATCGTCTAATACTGCCTTGTCCCAATCATCTGGTGTACTGCCACGTGCCAATCATCTAGTATGCTGCACTTTGTCAACCATCGGGTTTGCACTACCCTCTGCCAATCATCTGGGATACTGTCCTACGTCAATCGTCTGATACTGCCCTGTCCCAATCATCTGGTATACTGCCATGTGCCAATCATCTAGTATGTTGCACTTTGTCAACCATCGGGTTTGCATTACCCTTTGCCAATCATCTGGTACATTGCAATGTGCCAATCATCTAGTATACTGCCCCATGCCAACCATCTGGCTTACACTCATCCATAACCATCTATCAATCATCTGGAATCCTACTTCCATCCATCTGGTATACTGCCCTACCTAATGCTACTACCACCTGGTATCATGTGCCAATCATCTAATATACTGCCCCATATCAATTATCAAATGTACTGCCCTTTGTCAATCATTTGTGATCCTGTCCCGTGTCAATCATTTGGATTACTGCCATATATAAACTCTACATGTGTTTCTCTTTGCCAATAAAGTGATATTTACACTGTCCTGTTCTAATCATCTACAATCAGTCCACTAATCTCTGTAATCTGGTGAGTTTCCCTTACATAATAACAATTCCTGCATTTCTGATTCCAGCCCAAACACCAGAAAGACCGTAATTATAGTCCAATCGAGGAGACTAGATTCGGTTGTTCTGGAGATCAGTTTGCTGACGGATCTGAACGCCGCCATCATTGGCGAAGCATCGATCGAGGATCGAGCCCGATGCTGGACGGGAGCAATTGAACTCAATCAGGTAACTAAATATTACACAAGAGTTCCAACTGCCCAAAATGTTGTGAGGCTGAAGATAGCGGGGAGGGAGCTTAATCTAATATATTCTTTTATCGTGGTCTGTTTTATATGGTTATAATTAATTACATAGATTCCTTGCCCCTCGATGGCCTCCGTGGTTGAGGGGCAAGATTCTCGATTAGTGATCCGAATTGATTTGTGTTTTCACAATTTAATCATTTAAAATAATATAAGATAGAATTGCGCCACGCTTCAGAATGGAAGATACTCTCAGTATCGCCCCGGTGTAAAACCACCATTCAAAATTGAAACTTTGCTTGAAATGGCTTCAGCACTGTTGTTTGGTGACTAGATCTGAATATCCTTATCCACCTTCCTCTTCCCCATCTCCTTCCCCTGCCCACTTACCTTCAACCTCATAACATACCCCGATTGGGGATGCCATAGTCTTTGAACTCTCCAGCAGGACTCTTCGGAACATCGCCTTGCACCGCAGTAGGAGGGATGGATTCATATATCCGTCACTCCTAGACACACTAACCCCTCATACCCTTTTCGTTTCCAGCGGTTTCTCTCCTTCCTTTCCTAAAAAGATCCTCCACACACCATCCCCAAGGATGACGCTTCTTTCAATATCTCTATTAGCCTTGCCATCTCTGGTAAACATACTTCCCAGTTACACAAACTCATCCACCTGCTCCAAGTATTCATCCTTCACAACCATATTTATATTGCACACTCATACTTTTTAAAAAACCATGACTTTAGACACTTACATTCATCATCAACTCATTCTTCATACATACTTGGTTCGTCCTAGACAAGAGAGACTGTAGACCTTTCATACTGTTAGAAATTAGCATCGCGTCATCAGCATACAACAGTCAATATACTTGTAGATTATTAAGCTCTCAAAAACTGTGCGTACTGTACAGGGCCTGCATATACTTTAACAGTACACAACTGCTAACCCTGTACGAATCGCAAGTGCTCCCCACGGTTGAATTTGGCAGCCACCTCTGGTCTGGAGCTCCAAAATACTTGAAAAAAACCCTCGACTCTGTGCAGAAACGGGCGGTCCGTTTGATAGTTTCTCCCATCTTAACGAACGGATTGCAATCTTAAGAGCACAGGCGTCGGGTGGGAATGCTATCCATGTTCTGCCGGTATTTCAATGAAAGATGCTCTGAGGAACTAGCGTCATTGATCCCTTCGGCACCGGTGCATAGTCGGGAGACACGCCGAACGCGCGCCCAACGTATGTACACGGTTGACACTTGTCACATGAGAACGGGTCGTTTTTTCTTGAGTTCAACAGCTCGGCTATGGAATGATTTGCCGGCCTCTGTGTTTTCTCTCTCCTACAACATGGGTTTCTTCAATACCAGTGTTCATTCCTTCCTCTCCTCAAAGAGACCCTCCTATGTGGAGTTAATGTAAAAAAAAAAAAAAAAAAGATCTTCCATACTGTTGTAAATCAGCGCCGCGTCATCAGCATACAATAGTCAATATACTTATAGATTGTTAAGCACCAGACAGTATGTATTAGTTTGTAAATTGTTTTTTTTCGCAGGTGTTGGTGTTGACTTCAAACGTTCTGGATGATCTTCTGATGGATGCTTTCATCACGATGGACAGAATCAACTTGCTGGTCATTGAGGACTGTCACGCCGTTGTTTCCGATGAACACCTACAAAGTGTGAGTACTTTTGAAGAGGTCAATAAACGAATATAGGTGCACACGCACAATTTTTTTTATTTATTACACGCCCTAATGGGCTTTTACGCTGTTTTATGAGTTGTTTGATTTACTATTATTGTAAATTAGTTAAAATTAAAATGATAAAGAAAATTTAATATAATGAAAAGATGTGACAACAAAAGCAAAAAATAAAATAATATGTAAAAATTTGAACAGAGACTACAAATATTTCCTTAAACAAATACAGTGAAACCCTTTAAAGAAGTTTTCCTGCTTAAGAAGTTTGGTTTTTTCGGTCCCTTGAAGACTGAATGGTCCAATTTATCCCACTTATAAGGCTTTCCCGTCTAAGAAGTTTTTTTCTGGTCCCTTGGAAAACTTCTTAAGAGGGTTTCACTGTATTCAATATAAAAAAATGGTAGAAAGTATATACCTCTGTTTATGTCTAGATAAATAAAAGTAAGGGAATAAACAACATTTATATTGATTTGTATCCATCACATCTGCCCTGTTGATGGACACCGTATCGCTGTCCGAAACGTTGGCTAAAGAAGGAGGTAGCTCAACACGGCATAACACCCCAAAAATAATTAACAAAAACATTTATATTGATTATTTTTAAGAAGAAATGTAAATCCCATATTAGAATATTTATTTTTGCGACTGTCAAATCTCGGAATCATGGAATTTTTATAAGCCATCCTGGTGTTGTAGTAAATGTCTGCAAGATCATTTGGGTACATGGATGGTGATTAATTGAAGTAATTTAGGGCAGTCAGTTTTATAAAGCAGTATTTTATGTAATAATATTAAATCTCTGCTTATTCTTAAGTTTTAACCGGGACATTTTATCCAGTTGGTAATTATAATAAATGTTTTGTACAGGAATATGTAATTTATACTTTATATACCTTAGGAACTTGTGTTGAATCTTTTCAATGTTGTCAGAATGAATATTGAAAAAGGGAGACCGTAAAGTAGAGTTACATTCTAGTTGGCATCTGACAAGGGTTTTATATAACATGATAAATGTGCCTGAATTATTGAAGACTGGATGGAATGGCATCGCACAAACTCACCGAGGATGAAAAAATTCAAAACTGTGGGTTTGGCAGGGAAAGTTATGGCAACGGTGTTCTGGATGTGATCGTGCTTTTTACAACACTGGAATACATGACATTGTTAAAAGATAGACCAAAGCTGTGGAAATGGACGAAGATTATATTGAAAAGTAACAATAGTGTGATTTTCTACCTGTGTAATTGATTTTTAATTTGATGACAAATATAAGGAGAAAAAAATAGGAGGCATTACTTTTTGACTGATTAGTATTTTTCGTTTTGTTTCAGATCATTGCCAACTACAAAGCATTCAGCGAAACGGAGAAAGAAAACATACCACGAATAATTGCTTTCACTTATCCTCTCTTCAACAATGAATTCCTATTTGAAGAAGACACAAAAACATCTTGGGAAAAACTTTCTAACTCTATGGATTCGATTTCCGATTGCGATTTGTCCGAAACAATTGATGAAATCATAGAAACGGATTTAAACGACGGGGAATCGTTAAAAATGACCGATTTCAACTATTGGAGAACGGATTTTGTTGAAGTCGAACCGTTAAACTGTGTTAAACTCGATGAAGTTGCAATCGATGCACTGAAAACTGATGAAATCGGAGCGAAAGTGTTGAAAATTGATAATTTGAGTGGATATGGGTTAAAAAATGATGACATCAATGGTATCGGAAGCAAAACTGATAAAATAAATGGTAATGAGTTAAAAACTGATGAAATCAGTAGTAATCCACGTAAAATTGATGAATTCAGTTTAAAAACTGATGATATCAATGAGGTTGGTTTCAAAATTGATGATGGTTTAAAAACTGATGATTCCGTTGAAATAGGGTTAAAAATTGACAGGTTTTGTTCGGAGCAGTTGGGTTTGGACGATGTGGATATCTTAAGCAATGTGGCGGTCATTTCCCAGAGTGAAAGGTGTTTTGTTTCGGACTCTGAACATGAACCGGAATTGAAGAGGTCCATCTATGATAAACTGGAATGCCAACTGGAAAAGCTTGAAGAGCTGATTATGTGTAAAGCAGATATGGCGGGAGATATTGCTGGACTGAAAAAGTAAGTTTTTTTTTAAAACGGAGACGGTTTAGAAGTAGTTCCCGTGAGCACTTAGGCCATAGGCCCATTGTGCTATCTCCCATTTTACCTCAATCCTTTAATAACAACCCAGTCCCTTTAATAAAGTTCACCAGGGTTGTCAATGGACATGTGGCTGTGTCTTCTGGTTCTACTGTATGTCTCCCCAGGTATCTGAGCCTAGTTCCCACCAGGGCAGGACATTGGCACCATAAGTGAATTGGAGTCTCTTCATCCTCTTCACATTTCCTGCATCTATTGGTGTTTTCCACTCCCAATATCTGCATGTGTCTCCTGAGATGGCAGTGTCCCGTTAGTAGTCCTACCAGTTCCCTCAGCGAGTTTCTGTCCATATTGAGTAGTTTCCTGGTTCGTCTAGGGTCTGGTCCTTTTATGAGTACTTTATTTGTATTTTTTATCTGTTTACTTCCGCAGACTCAACACCTCTGTCACAGGTCACCCAAGTGGTTTGCTACTTTTGGTGACTTAGCAGAGTTGCCCGGGTTCATGGGGTGAGGTTAGTCAGGGTTTTGGCGGCGGATGCGTCAACCCACCAACTGTGTGGTAGGCCTGATCGGGTGAGACTGGTTGAGAGAGACCTTTTGGCCTCTCCAGCCGGACTTTCTCGGAACATTGCATTGCACCGCAGTGGGAGGGATGGATTCATACGTCCGTCCCTCCTTGTCACATTGATCCCCAGATTCCTACCCATCCTTCATACTTTTTTCCTTCCCAGCGATTCATCTCCTTCCTTTCCTAAAAATACTCTCCACCCAGCATCTCCAATGATGACATTGGTCCTGAGGGGAATAAGTTTCCTGCCGGCCTCCTGTATAGAGCTAATATAAAAAAAAAACTTGTGAAAAATCACGGGATCGTCAGGATTCTAATTAATAAATAACACAAATTTTCTTTTCTGTATATGAAAAAAGCACAGACCTTTGAAAAATCATGACATCCAGCATTACTTGCCAAGATTAACCCTTATTAGATTAAGAAATTTAAACAAAAGAAATACACATTTTAAATATAGAATTTATTTTAAAAATACCCAGCTCGACTCCCCGGCATTGCACGGAGTTTTTCGAAATTTAATGTAGACAGTGACCTTTATCTTGTTTTGAAGGTTAAGTGTGCAAAATTTCATCAGTCTCGCAATAAAATGGCAGATTTGTATCCAAATCAAATCCATGCCATCCGCGCGTCATCTTCAGACTTTCTTCTTTATATTATTTTTATAAATTCGGGTAAAAAATATTGAATCTTCAATTATTAAAAAAATTATGCAAAATAATTTTGGTAAAAAAATTCAAATGTACCCCAATTGAGGATATCATAGTCTCACTGGCTCCAGACAGATGGGAGCAGTTGCGACTTTCACGCAAAACTCTAAAAAAATAATCTGAAATTTTTTTTTCTCAAATTTTAGTTAACACATCTTTTGTCTGAGAAATGACTTTGAATATGTTTAATGTTTGTGCTTAGGATAACGGGAAAGCCGCGAGAGGTGATCCTGGAATGTCCCCCGGCCGTGGCCAGCACCGAAGAGGGCAGGAAACTTGAGGAGTTTATGAAGAAGGTGGTGGCCGGAGCCATGGTGTTCCTCAAGGATCATCGGTGAGACCTCTTTAATTCATTATTATTTAAAAATATTTGTTTTCTTCATTTTATATATAGGATCCAAAAAGAAGCAATAAGAGCTAATAAGAAACGATAAGATCCTAGAAGACGCAAGAAGAAGTAAGAAGAGGCAAGAAGAGGCAAGAAAAACCACAAAAAGCCGCCCCCTGAAGAGACAAGAAGATTCAAGAAGAGGCAAGAAGAGACAAGAAAAATCACAAAAAGCCGACCCATGAAGAGACGAGAAGATTCAAGAAGAGGCAAGAAGAGACAAGAAGAGCTAAAAAGAGGCAAAAAGAGACGAAAAGAAACAAGAATAGCCAAGAAGAGACTAGAGGAAACAAGAAGAGACGAGAAGAGGCAAAAGAGACAAGGCGAGCCAAGGAGAGGCGAGAAGATCTAAGAAGAGACCAGAAGAAGCAAGAAGAGACAAGACGAGCCAAGGAGAGAAGATAAGATCCCAGAAGAGACAAGAAGATGCAAAAAGTGACAAGAAGAGACAAGAAGAAACAGAAGATTCAAGAAGCGGCAAGAAGAGACAAGATGAGCTAAGGAGAGGAAAGAAGATCCAAGAAGAAGCAAGAAAAGACAAGGAGAGACAAGAAAAGCTGAGAAGAAAGAGGGCGTAGAGAAAGGAAAAAAAAATCTCGCTCAATCGATTCCTTTATTCCACCCTAACCTAAATTCCAATATTGGCTTATAAGGTTGCCATGTATACCGGTCGATTAAACTCCAACCTCCTTTCCTTCCTCAGAGCATGTGCTCCAAGTCCTAATCAGTGCCCCTCGGTGTACCGGTCTCACTGGGACAGGAGTGCTCCTGGCTGGGGGCAACAATCGTATTGTATCGTATAACCACTAACATTTTTTATGAAAATGTCAAAAAATTGAATATGCAATTAAAAAAACACAGTCTTTGTATTTAAGGAATTTGCAAAAAAACTGTCGCTCTTCTTTTAAACTCGTTCATACAATAAAAAAAAATTAAATGGTGGTCTTACACCATTGTTTGAACATTGATTGAAGCTTATTTACGCAGAATAAGAGTATTTTATGTAATGTCGTATCACTTTCAGATACGATCCCACCGAAATATACGGGGACGAGGCTTTTGGAGAAGAACTGAGAGCCATTCCGGATCCTTGCGTGGAGCCTGAATCTATGCTGCAACAATTTCTGTATATCCTGGAAAATGCTGGTAACAGAATTTATACACACTTTTTCAATTTGGAGGCAGTTATGGATACCGCCACCCCGGGAACCATTAATATGAATAACCACACCTCTGTAGTAGATCTCATCACATAGTAACGGCAGGTGACTTAATAGAGTCCAGCTTCATGGGGGTGAGGTTTGTCCAAGTCCAGGGCTGGAGACTTCCAGCCCTCATATATTTTTCCTTCCCAGATCTTTCTCTCCTTTCTTTCATTAACCGATCCCTTGCCGATTACTCGCCCGCGCGCGCCAGATGCGAGCCAAATTAAACTCTAAAAAATATTTTTTTAAATGCGATTTTAAACCTTAATTATAAAGAAAACGTATGAAGGATAAGGTCAGAATCGCTTGGGGCATTCTTGTTCATAAGGTATAAGATACCGTGTACCCATCTAGCACAGCAGAAAAATTTCTGTGGAATTGTTTATGATCTCCGGCCAAGAATTTTTCCTGCCTTTGAACTGTCAGATTGGCTTGCGTAACTCTCGCGCCGTTGTCGTGAAAAAGATCGTAAAACGTATAAATTTATCGAAAAAACGCAAGTAATGTTGTTTTTAGACATAGTTTATTGATCAAGGAATGTGTTTCGGTAAATATTAGATAAGATATCATGAAATAAACCCACAAAATATTACGTAAAAGTCATACATCGCGAAATTTACACGTTTGCTCCAAGGCACGTCACGAGTTAAAACGACTCTCTTAATAATTTTTTTTAAATAACAACAATCATATAAATAGAGTTCTATGTTAAGGCATCAAAACACTGTAAAAATATTTTTTTTTGTCAATTTTTTTGCATTTAATTTTCTGAAAGATCCATTTGTTAAAAATGCCCCCAACAAATGTTTTAAAGAAAGTCATAAAATTGACGGAGATACAGCATTTTATGTGAAACCGTTTGAAATAGTTTGTATGTTGAATTGTCCTTCAGCAAAACTTTGAACGCGTTTTTCTCTAAACTATGTTTTTCAACCTGGTTGACAACATGTTAAAAAAATTATACACCCGATTTGCATGTACTAAGTCTTAAACTGTTTGAAAATCCAGTCTCTTTGACACCAAATGGGGGAATTTTGATATCTTAAAAAATAAAAAAAATGGCGAACCAACCAATTTTATTTTCAGTTTTTACGGAAAATTTTCATTGTTTCATAGAAGGGGTAACCCATAAGGGGTGCCATAGAGATTGGATTTTTGAAATTATTTATTTTTTATTTACTTATGTGAGCTCCATACAGGAAAATAATACGCCCTCGAGGCCTATGTCATCTTTGGGAATGCTGTGTGGAGGGTTTTTTTTTAGAAAAAGAAGGAGACGAAGTTCTGGGAAGGAAAAGTATATAAAGGTTGGGTTGGAATCTGAGGGTCAGTGTGCCCCGGAGTGAAGGGCGCATGAATCTATCCCTCCCACTGTGGAGTGAAGGCAATGTTACGAGAGTCCTGCTGGAGAGGTCAATAGGTGTCCCTCAACCAGTATCTCCCGATCTGGCCTGCCATGCAGTTGGTGGGCAGAGACATCTGCTGCCAAACCAGGGCACTCCTGCTAAGTCACCAAACGAGCGAACCACTTGGGATGACCTACGGCAGAGGTGTTGTAACAATGGTACAACAAATTGATGATGATTTATAATATTGAAAAAATTATAATATTTTATAATAGACAATTTTTTGAAATATTTTTTCAGGTCCTTACGGAGCGGACAAAGCGGCATTTTCAATCCTAGTCAAAATTGAAAAATTAAAAGTTAAAATTCCATACGAACGTCACTTTCTCTTGCTCTGTTTATTAACATCAGTTTTTCTACAAGTGCGGGCTGCTGCTGATTTGGTGTTCGACAAATACCCAAACGAATTCGAACGTATTCAAAAATTCACACGCCCTAGATTCTTAAAAATGATGGAAATTTTCAAAATTTTCAAACCGCCCGATTCCAGAAATAAGAGCGTTATGAATTCGCCTAGAAGCACTGCGTTAAATAATGCCAGACGCACCGGAAATCAAGTACTCAAACCAAACACAGAAGATTCTACGGTGAAAAGCGAAAATAATGTAAAGATTTGTGATACGTTTGTCATTGCTAGTCAAAAAGATGAAGATGTAAACGATGATTTGCCTGTAAAAGATTCCAAATTTGAAAATGCAACCGATTCCGTTAAAGTTGATTCCGATTCCAAATGTAAGAATGTGATAGATTCTGTTAAAGTTGATTCCGATTCCAAATTTAAGAATGTGATAGATTCTGTTAAAGTTGATTCCGATTCTAATTTTAAGAATGTTACAGATTTGGCTTGTGAACATTCCGATTACGAATTAAAAAAAGAATCAATTACCGCCGGTTTGAGCGGTGTTTTGCAAGAATTAGAAAAATGCGATTTTAAGAAGCTCGGTCTAAAAATCGAGGAAAATTTTGAAAAACTCTCTGGAAATCATTTCGGGGTGAAACGACACAGTTGCGATACTGATGAAACGGAAGCCAGGAAAAAAATGAAAACCATTGACGACGAAAGCATTGACAGGTCGAGAGACAGAGTTTCAATGTCACCAGAGTCGGTTGAATTACAAGATGATTTAAACACAACCGGGGGCACGGTTGTTTTGAATCTCGATGATTTAAAAGTTTATTTGAACGATTCTGAGTCCAGTTTGAATCTGAGTCAAGATTCAACTAAAGAATCACAATTTGAAGATTGTGTGTCAATAAAATTGTCTGATATAATGGGTGATTCAACGAAAGAATCATGCACTGAGAGTGATTCAAGTCAAGAATTGCAAATTGAGCTTGATTCAACTAAAGAATCACACTTGGAAACTGACATTGAGCATGATTCAACTAAAAAATCACCCATCGAACATGATTCAACTAAAGAATCACTCATCAAACATGATTCAACTAAAGAATCACCCATCGAACATAATTCAACTAAAGAATCACCCATCGAACATAATTCAACTAAAGAATCACTCATCAAACATGATTCAACTAAAAAATCACCCATCAAACATGATTCAACTAAAGAATCAGACATAGATTGCGATTCAACCAAAGAATCTGACCTAGATCGCCGAGATTCCACGGTTGAAAACAGCAGTTCAACCGACGAGAAGGTCATTGCCGAAGTTAAACAAATTTTGGACGGCGTAATAGAATCGCGCAGTGCGAAAGCAATTTCAAATTTACAACAAAATGACGCTCGTCTATTTAACGAAGCTGAATTTGAAGATCAACAAATGTGCAACAACGATTTGCATAACACCGCCGGCACTGCGAACAACACGCGCTTCTCGCCGCGGAAAAAAGCGTGGGAGGGGAAACGATGGAAGGGTAAAGGGCCTAGGAGCAGTTACGTCAGGAATTACACGTGGAACGACCCGGATGCATTGTGTGGTATCATTTTCGTGGACGAACCTCTGATGGCAAAGATATTATGCGCACTGATTCATGTAAGTAAATAATTATAAATATCGATAATCCAGTTGATTAGTCAGACATCTCCGAAATTTTTTATCTGAGTTGAATATGCAATATAAAAGTGAATCCTATATCTGGTACTATACTCAAATTACTCATAAATACCACCAAATCAACCATAATGCACTAAACTTGTAGTGAATTAAACAGAATGATGATGTTTTTTGAGTCACTAGTAGGATATTTCAAAATATCATACTAAGGTCTCGTCACATTTCCACCTCCCCTTCCTCTCCCGCGTCCCCTTCCCTCACTTGTTCCCACTTTGCCTTCTCCGCCTTCCCTCTCCCCACTTATCTCTCCCATCAAATCCCGTCCTGCGAACCCCCGTCCCGAGTTCAATACATACAGTCCCGGTACATTTAGTCTTCAAACAGCTTGCAATTGCAATTTTTTTAATACAAATTTCATAATGCCAGAGCTTACCAGTAAATAGAAATCCTCAAAGTTTCTTCGCAATCGTATGAATGATTTAGCAATGCATAATTTCATGATGCCAGAGCTCACTATTGTGTACAGAAACCATCGCGGGCATGCGCACATCAAATCCCCAATGTTTCTTCGCAACCGTATGAATGATTTAGCAACGCATAATTTCATGATGCCAGAGCTCACTACTGTATGCAGAAACCATCACGGGCATGCACAAATCAAATCCTCAAAGTTTCATCGCAATCTGATGAATGATTCAGCAATGCATAATTTCGTGAAGCCGGAGCTCGCTATTATATATAGAAACCTTTGCGGGCATGCGCAATTCAAATCCCCAATGTTTCATTGCAATTGAATGAATGGTTTAGCAAAGCATAAGGAACAAACATACAAACATGCAAGCAAATATATCTACGTTAATTTTTATATATGTAGATATTTAAATATCTGTAAGGTAGCGCGGTCTTGGCACACTTTTAACGGGTCAGATTAGGAGCATAGTGTCCTGTCTATCATGATCGTAATGACTTGAATTCTACCCAAACCATCATCAAAGTATATCACAGGGGTACTTACCAGCAGTTACTCACGGCACTGGTATTATCGATGTATTCTAGTGGTGGTGTTAATTCATACAAGCTGATAATAATCGGCGATAAATTCATGCGTTGAGGAGCGTTACAGCAGCTGGAACGGTATGTGATTTTTGACCGGCGCGGACGACTGCCCGTAGCATGCATGTGCACATTTGATATCCTGCTTCATCATTGGCGAAGAGCAAAACAAAGTCGCCAGGACAATTTGCATTACAGAACAGTATATGTATCTTAAAAATTAAACAAGTATTCTCTTTCAGGAATATTGTCGATCCTGTCCAGATTTGCAATATGTCTGTCCGCAATACACAGTGGACAAGATGGTGGATCCTCTCACGGATCCCAGAGAGGCTGAAACTGAACACAAGAGACAGGAAGAAGTCTTGAAAAGGTACAATATTTGATTTACCCCCTTTTTAATAATGGCAGATTTTATTGTTTATTATTTTACTAGCTTTTCCCCACGGCTTCGCTTGCACGGTATTACGGGAAATTACTGTAGCCGTTGAACTTATCAATTATCCCCCCTCCTCCCCACCCCCACCCCCTCCCGCATTCCATACATTCATTCCCTTACATTCAGTTTTCAAACATCTCGCCTACCACCTAAATTTCATCATCAAGCTATAGCTCAAAGAAAAAAAATAGTTATCCAATTTTGTTCATTCGTTCGGAATTTATGCGCTTACAAACATTTCGGATGTTTATTTTTAATTAAATATTTGGAAGTTTGTTAACATAATAAAAAATTACACTATTTATTATTCAGTCTTTATAATCGTTACGAATTATATTTTTAATGTAGGAACTCTTATCTGACATTTATTGCAAAACAGAAGCTTGTCCAAAAAAAACAAAACATATTCTAATATTTGAATTTTCTGGAGCAGTAGCTGACCAGGGGGCTGAGTACCTACCAGCATAGAGCCCACAAATATATTAACATCGTTTCCATGGAAACGATTTTTTTCTGACGTCAGCAAAAGCTCGCTTTTGTTAGCGACAGAAAACGTATAACAAATATAATATATTAATATTTATAATTTCATAACGCCAGAGCTTGCCATCATATACAGAATATAGTCTTCGCATATAATTTAGCTTTCTATTGGTGAATGAATTTTTTAAGTCTTTTTATTGGTTAATGCGTGAAAGCGTCATAAACAAACTCGAGCAGTTTCGCATTTATAATATTAGTATGGATTTCTTGCTAGGGCAACTGTGAAGAGTTACAAAACTCATTTTAGGATGGGAGGAAGTTAAAATCGTAATTGGAAGTTAATAGATACAATTTTACACAGGTATTTCGATACCAAAAATGTAACTTTCACAGCATAAAAATAAAAGAATCATAACATTAAAAGACAGGTTAAGTAAGAAAACAAAGAAAAAAAACAAGATTATACAAATATGGATGATTACAAATAAAGGGAAAAGAAAAAGAGAGAAAAAGAAACAAGACAGAACAAAACATTGTATGTTTTCGTTTTTTAATTTTACTTTATAAAATTTTTTATTGTGCAATTTTTGTCTATATTAATTGTTTTATAATAATGTGAATACTATTTTTAGTATGACAGCTGAAATGCCAAGCGGCCCGCCATGCGCCGGCTGACACTATTTTCGTATTAACTAAGACAATAACTTAATTGACGTTGACCTTAATTTCCTCGTAATGACGTAGGCCCTCTGGGGAATTATTTTCTGGGTGGAACTAATGTAAAAAAGAAAAAAAATCTACTTTAAATTAAAATAAGAAATATAATGGAGTTCTACAAATTAAATACAATAACAATAAATAGGTCCATAATTGTTTCATAATTCTTTTCTGTTTTGTTCTAGATTTCGTACGCACGAGTGTAACCTTCTGATAGGAACTTCGGTCCTGGAGGACGGGATGGATCTACCCAAATGCAACCTCGTCATACGTTGGGATGCACCCAAGGGGTGAGTTGAAACAACTTTTATTTTCCCCTTTAGCTGCATTTATGACCCAACAGCCAAAACACACTTAACATTTCTTCGTCACATGAAGATTGGAAGGTAGTTGGTTGAGTTGTCCAAAGCCATGGCTTCCTTTTCAGGCGTTGGACAGCATTCCCTCAGATGTTGACCATTTTGTGACTCCTGTAAGAGGAGTCAATATAAAATAATAAAAGTGGACCGAAATGAGATCCTTGAGGTACACCACCGGAAGCTATGAATTGAACTGGGTGATGGCTGCAATCCTTTGCTAGTTAAGTCCTCCATCATTGTTCAAGTAACACTTTCTTACTATAAATACTTAGCGATTACATGCAGGTTTGCCAGGACCTATTCACAACACATTTCTATTGACTTACTTCTTCTGTGGTATCAATGACTGAAATGTAATATTTAATTAAATGAAGACACTATGAGCGAAACTCAATCGAAAATCTGGAAACAGAAAAATCAGAAAAAGATATTTGCACCTCTGGGACTCGAACCCAGGACCTCCCTACTTTCCGGGCGGGTGCTCTTGACCACTGAGCTAAGGTGTCGATATCCAATTCGGTCACCTTTAACTGTACCATACTTCGACTAAGAACCACCCATATTATCTTCTTTTTTCTTAACGCATATTTTTATTGGCTGCCATCTTTATGTATGATTGCAAGATTCAACTCGAACTAAATGCAATCTAGATGGTGTCTGGATAAATTTTTATCCATTTTATTTTAATGTGCGATATCTATTGACTTTTCAGCAAGTCTAGGATGAATATTATTATTATTATTTTTTAATTTTAACTTTTATGAGTAAAACCTCAAATCGTAATATTTAATTAAATGAAGACACTATGAGCGAAAACTCAATCGAAAATCTGGAAACAGAAAAATCAGAAAAAGATATAATTAAATATTTTAATTTGAGGTTTTACTCATAAAAGTTAAAATAAATAAACAAAAAATATGATAAGACTGAAATGTATTTTAATCAAAGTTGGACATTTATTGCTTTGGCTATTTTAACCACGAACGTGTTATTTTTTATTTGCAGATATCGATCGTATGCAGCGTGCAGATCTAGAGCTCGTGCACCTAAGTCTCTGTACGCCCTGATGGCTCCGCACAGCCCTAGTCGGCTTGTAACGGCGCTTGCTAATTATGCACAAATCGAAAAGGTGCGTACTATGAAGGTTGTACAAAAACTAAAGACCGCTCTAATTTGAAAAAATCAGGAAAAAATTATTTTTACAAAATAATTGTATGACGTTTTAGGTACACGTCCCAACTTTTTTCGACCTAGTCCCCGTTACGATTGATGCACTTGGTGAACCGTGACACTAGGTCCTTATTTCCCTTATCGTAGAACTCCACCGCCAACAATGCTAACACCTCTCCCTCCGCGTCTTAACTCGTCCCGTGCCTCTGGAGGAAACTCGAAAATTTTACGATGTTTTGGCTTTGACATAATATTTTGTGGGTTTATTTTATGCTATCTTATATAATATTTACCGAAACACATTCCTTGAACAATAAACTACGCCTAATAACAACATTACTTGGGTTTATTCGACGAATTCATATGTTTACGATCTTTCTTACGAGAATGATGCAATCAAAGTGACAGTTCAAATGCTCAGAAAAGCTTTGCCAAAGATCCATAAAGAATTCATAGAAATTATTTGCGTTCCATAGATGTGTTCAAAGCATTCTATACCTTAAGAACAAGAATGCCCCAAGCGATTCTGACCTTATCCTTCACACGTTTTCTGTATAAATAAGGTTTAAAATCGCATTTCAAAAAATATTTTTTAGTGTTTGATTTGGCGCGCGCCGGCGCGCAATTGGCAAGCAACCGGTTAATCGGTCTCCCAAGGTTTTCCGGCCAAATGTTGCTTCAGGTGAAGAAAAAGAGGCAAATCATGTCATTGATTGCCTTTTTGATTCTGAGTTAAGGTGGCGAACCCATGTTTCAACCTGAAAAAGCCGCATCTTGGTTGAAAAAATGATTAAAAAAACCCGAGCGCTTTCCACCCGAATTTGCTCTTCAGCATTTTCACCCAACAAGCATGCGAATTGCATACGCCGTTTTTCCCTCAAATTGTTTATATGGTAAGCTTACTGACATCTGGGATAAAAATAGTACACAACTGCTAACCCTATACAAATCGCAAGTGCGCCCCACTGTTGAATTTGGCAGCCTCCTCTGGTCTGGAGATCCAAAATACCTGAAAAATACCCTCGACTCTGTGCAGAAACGGGCGGTCCGTTTGATAGATTCTCCCATTTTAACGAATGGATTGCAATCTTTAGAGCACAGGCGTCGGGTGTGAATGCTATCCATGTTCTACCGGTATTTCAATGGAAGATGCTTTGAGGAACTAGCGTCATTGATCCCTTCGGCACCAGTACATAGTCGGGAGACATGCCAAACGCGCGCCCAGCATATGTACACGGTTGACATGAGAACAGGTCGTTTTTTCGATTCGTTCTTGAGTTCAACAGTTTGGCTATGGAACGATTTGTCGGCTTCTGTGTTTCCTCCTTCCTACAACATGGGTCTCTTCAAGACCAATGTTCATTCCTTCCTCTCCTCAAAAAGATCCTCCACACAGCATCACAGATGACATAGGCCCTGAGGGAAATTATTTTCCTCAGGGCCTCCTGTGTGGAGTTATTGTGAAAAAAAATAAAAATTGGGAGCTTACGAACTTCAACAAGGCGGACCCCGTCTTAGTTGAGAAAGTAAATAATTGAGTGCACCTCGCAGGCGGCGGGATTCTACAGCGGAGCGTACATCTCAAATGGACACAAAGTTTGCACTGAAGCAGCTACCAAGCCGGATCACCACTCTTATTTTAGAGGAAAGCTTGAGCTACATGCTAGTGCTGCCATGTTTTGAGAAATAATGTCCACGTCGCCGAAAACGATAAAAGGTTTTAAATTCTTGGACAAGCCTCACACATATATGAATCTTATCATGCATAGTTTGACTAGTGGAACTCTTTGTTACGTTGTTCTTCATTTTTCTGTGAGACTGTACTGAGTTGTTTGAAGAGCTATCGCCTCTTGTTCCAGATGCTGGTGAGGAAATGCAGTTGGAGGGAACCGGGGCCAGCTGAGGAGGCCCACGCCAGCAAGTTCAGCCCCCTGGTGGAGCCCTACCGGCCGGGGGCCCAGGCTGTATCACTGGCCCAAGCGGTGCAGCTGCTCAACAGGTACCAAACCTTTTATATGTTCTGGTTCATTTCTTGTACTTAAATATTTTCATTAATTCAGAGTAGTCGATGTTCAGCTTAATGCCACAATGCGGACCATCAGCAGGACCCTAAAAAATAGAGCCGACTCTATTTCTGACAAAATAGGCCCGAGACCTGAGTTAAGTATTTAGTTTTAAATTTCTAAAAACTTATCTATTTATATTTTTAATTGGTATTTCTTTAGTCACAGAGGACTGTGTACAATATTATTAACCCCTCAGGCCTCAACCGTATTTTGTCAGAGGGTCAAAATATTTCCGTTTTGCAATAAAATCCAAATAAATGGAATATTTTTTAATGTTTCTGAAAACTAAAAAATGTTTTGTAAAGGTGATGAAATACGAAATTTTATAATTCGAAATATACATATATTTTTGATAAATAATAATTTTGTATGCAAACAAACAAAAAAAAAAGTTTTAAAAATGGCTCACCTTACGTTTTTTCTAACTAAAATTGCTGATTATGAAAAAAAATCAAAACACATTAAAAATAATTAATTAAAAATTCTCAAAGTTGCATTTTTTTCCAATTGTGGTCGAAAACTTTGGATTTATAAAGGTGTTCATTTTAATTATTTTGCGTTAAGATTTTAAAGCGTGGCATTTTCTTTTTCTTAACTAATCCTGTGCCGCAGCCGCGTGCGGAAAAAAAAAAAAATTTAGAATGCGATTTTAATCCCTATGTATAAAGAGAATGTATGAAGAACAAGGTCAGAGTGGCTTGGGGCATTCTTGTTCCTGACTTAACAGACATTCAAATCACACCTAGCCACTCGGAATAAATTTATCCATGATTTCCAGTCTTCATTTTTCCCACGATTCGAGCTGTCAAATTTTGAGCGTCATAGGTCACGAAAAGATCGATAAACCTATCAATGTGTCAAATAAACGCAAGTAATGTTGTTTTTATGCGTAGTTTATTGTTCAAGAAAGTGTTTCGGTAAATATGATATGCGATAGCATAAAATAAACCCACAAAATATTATGTCAAAGTCAAAACTTTGCGAAATTTTCAGGTTTTCTCCCTTGGCATATGACGAGTTAAAGGAGACACAATGATTTCTACGAGACCTATATGAATTGTTCTGAAAACTTAACAAATAGACTTGACGGGTTAAGACTGTATATTTATGACGTAAATAAATATTGAAAATCATTTTCTAGCATACTCAATTCAATACAAATGTTTGAATCTGTGTATATGTATCTGTACAAAATAGTTTGTTTGTTTATTTTGCAGATATTGTGCCAAGTTACCTTCGGATTCCTTCACTCGCCTGGTGCCGCTGTGGGACACGGAGGCAGTGATGTATCGAGGGACTCTGCTGTACGTTTGCAGCATCCGTCTTCCCATCAACTGTCCACTGAAATGTCAGATTGTGGTGAGTCATGTCATATTCTCCTTCAAGAGTCTCATCAGAGTAGGTATCATTAACATAAGATTGTCATGAGAGTCATTAACACAAGACTACGTATCATCAACATAAGAGTGTCGTCTACATGAGAGTCTCATCAACATGTGAGTGTCATTGAAATTGGAGTCATCAGCGTAAGAGAAGGATTCATCAAAGTAAGAGTGTCATCCACATGAGAGTTTCATCAACATGAGAGTGTCATCAAAATGGGAGTCATCAGCATAAGAGTAAGTATCATTAAAGTAAGAGTGTCATCAAAATGAGAGTGTCATCAAAATGAGAGTCATCAACATAAGAGTAGATATAATCAAAGTAAGAGTGTCATCAACATGAGAGTGCCATCAAAATGAGAGTCATCAACGTAAGAGTAGGTATCATCAAAGTAAGGGTGTCATCTACATGAGAGTCTCATCAAAATGAGAGTCATCAACGCAAGAATAGGTAACATCAAAGTAAGAGTGTCGGCTACATAAGAGTCTCATCAACATGAGAGTCATCAACGTAAGAATAGGTATCATCAAATTAAGAGTGTCATCTATTTGAGAGTATCATCAACACGAGAGTGTCATCAAAATGAGAGTAATCAACATAAGAGTAGGTATCATCAACGTAAAGGTATTGTCAACATGAGAGTCATCAACATGAGAGTGTCATCAAGAAAGAGAACATACGAAATAATGTACTAACCTATTTACTAATATATTTTTTAAATAATTAATAAAATTAAACATGTACATATAACCTAACCTTAATTAACTAACCTAACCTTACACAAGTAAAACCTAACCTTACCAAAATAATTGTTTTAAATTCATTTTATTTTGGTTGTGTTTGGGTTTTTCATATTTATTATTTTTTTGAAATAATGCATTCACTTAATAACACGAATAAATTATTGTTTTGTTTGGCGACAATTTTTTTTCTACGATTGGCAGCCTATGAATATAGTACAAATACAAATAATGATGTAGAACACTTCATACATCATGTAAGTGAATTAATTTTAAGTAAATATAAAATACATGTTTTATTTGTCTCCCCCGACATAAATACTCACTTTTTATAATAATAAAGCTAAATCCAACTAGTTAAATAAGAAATATTCTGTACTAGCTGGTACCCGCCATGCGTTGCTACGCCATTTAAAAAAAATTGTTTCTCCCTGCGTTTCCTTTCCCATTCGTCCTGTTCCCCTTCTGCCTCCCCTTCGCCTCCCGCGTCCCCTTCCCCTCTCGCGTTCCCGCTCCGTCTCCCCCACCTTCCCTCTCCCCACTCCCTTCCCCCGTCCCAAGAGTTCCCCTCCCCCTTCTCAAATTTCCCTCCCTAGTTCCCCTCCACCCTCCCGCGAGCCCTACCCGAGTTCCCCTCCCCCGACTCACGCATTCCATACATTCAACCCCGGTAAATTCAGTTTTTAAACTAAAATTGGAAAAATTGTTGTTTTTCTATCTTTCTCGCAATTTTTCCAAATTTTCTCACCGTTTAAACCTTCCCTGGACTACAACAAACATTTCAAAACCAAAATCAGCTAAATCGGCCCAGTCGTTCTCAAGTTTTAGCGAGACAAACGAACGGCAATTGATTTTTATATATATAGATTAACTGTGAGGTGGACTTTAGCTAGTTTATTGTTGAAAAAACAATAACTATTTTAATTTTTTCTAGTTTTCTGCCTTCTCTGTAAAAAACTGTAAAAAATACCTTGTGTGTTTTATCCCCACCTCTCCTTTTGCTATTCCAGGGCCATCCGATGCCTACAAGAGTATTGGCACGACGGATAGCTGCGTTGCAAGTCTGCCGCGCGCTGCATTTGACTGGAGAGTTGGACGATAATCTGATGCCCATAGGTGAGATTCTTCATCGTTCTACCAACACTCTTGGTTCCATGTGCAAATCTTTAAAGAAATTTAGTACTTATTATTTAGCAGATTATAAAGAAACTTACTACTTATTACATATTTAGCAGATTATAAAGAAACTTAATACTTATTATTTGGCAGATTATAAAGAAACTTAATACTTATTACATATTTAGCAGATTATAAAGAAACTTAATACTTATTATTTGGCAGATTATAAAGAAACTTAATACTTATTACATATTTAGCAGATTATAAAGAAACTTAATACTTATTATTTGGCAGATTATAAAGAAACTTAATACTTATTACATATTTAGCAGATTATAAAGAAACTTAATACTTATTATTTGGCAGATTATAAAGAAACTTACTACTTATTACATATTTAGCAGATTATAAAGAAACTTAATACTTATTATTTGGCAGATTATAAAGAAACTTAATACTTATTACATATTTAGCAGATTATAAAGAAACTTAATACTTATTATTTGGCAGATTATAAAGAAACTTAATACTTATTACATATTTAGCAGATTATAAAGAAACTTAATACTTATTATTTGGCAGATTATAAAGAAACTTAATATTTATTACATATTTAGCAGATTATAAAGAAACTTAATACTTATTATTTGGCAGATTATAAAGAAACTTACTACTTATTACATATTTAGCAGATTATAAAGAAACTTAATACTTATTATTTGGCAGATTATAAAGAAACTTAATACTTATTACATATTTAGCAGATTATAAAGAAACTTAATACTTATTATTTGGCAGATTATAAAGAAACTTACTACTTATTACATATTTAGCAGATTATAAAGAAACTTAATACTTATTATTTGGCAGATTATAAAGAAACTTAATACTTATTACATATTTAGCAGATTATAAAGAAACTTTTTTTTTTTACATGAGCTCCACACAGGAGGCCCGTAGAAAAATAATTTCCCTCAGGGCCTATGTCATCTTTGAGGATGCTGTGTGGAAGGTTTTTTTTTGAGGAAAGGAAGGGGAGGGAGAGTTCTGGCAAGGAAAAGGGTTTAAAGGGTGGGTAGGAATCTGGGGTTCAGTATGTCCTGGTCATCCGCCTAGACAAACCTCCCCCCATGAACCCGGGCACCCCTGCTAAATCACCAAATATACTTAATACTAATTACATATTTAGCAGATTATAAAGAAACTTAATACTCATTACATATTTAGCTGATTATAAAGAAATTTGATACTTATTATATGGTAGATTATAAAGAAACTTAATACTTATTTTTAGCAGATTATTAAGAAACTTAATTCTTGCTATTTTCTTTTCTTTTAAGAAATAGTTTGTTTGTGACTTTAGGTAAGGAGAACTTTAAGGCGCTGGATCCTGACTGGCTGAGCCTGCCCCCGAGCTCTGATCTGACGGGCACCCTCGACAGTCCCAGTGAGCCCCGCCCCGGCACGACCAAGCGGAAGCAGTACTACTATAAGAAGGTAGGATCATTCTCTTAGCGGGCCATACTGACTGTGCTTTCTGTTAGGGGGAGTTGAGGTAAGGTTTTAAAGGCGAAAAAAAAGGCATATTTTCATGATTTTTTTTTTAGAGATTTTGGAGTTGGTTTATTTCTTTCATATACAAGTTGTAGTACAACATCTGAAGCATCTTTGAAAAAATTTTCAATTAAAAATATCAATAAATAAGCCCGTGAGAGCCAATCTCCGGAGGCGTCTCGAAAAAAAGTTGTTATGCGATGAACTCTATAACTCGTTACCGGATCATCTGAATAAAAAAAATTGAAATGCGTTTAAAAGGTGGTATGTTTTCCGAGGTGGTCAGGTAGAGTTTTCTTTTTGATTTTTTATTTTTGGCAGCATTTTGAAGTAAAAAACGCAATTATTGCTAAAAAATTTCTGTGAATTTGTTATTATAAAATGAAAAAAAATTGGTAAAAAAACTCCCTGACTACCTGTCGATTTATGTGTAAAATTAGTGTACAAAATTTCAAAATGCTCGGTCAAGTAGATTTTGAGTTATGATGTTCACGAACTTCAAAAATGTTGTTTGCGAGAAAATCGATTTAAAGTTTTTTTATACATAAAATATACTCGAATCGCAGGTCGCTTGAAAACGCCGTATCTTCGTTAGTTTTGCTCCGATTTACTTGAAATTTCGACACAATACTCTCGACATGTTGTACATTCAGAAAAAAATAATAAAAAATGCGTTTAAAAAGTTTTAAAACCTTACCCCCCTTAAAGTTCTAGCTTTTGAGAGCTTTTCCCCATTTGATAAATATCACAACTAGAGTTGAGTTCATGCAGATTCCCCTATCTTAATCTGTTGGATATTTCGAAAAACTGCGCAAAAATTATCTTGTTGAGTTCTGGTCAAATATTGATTTAAAAACAATGCGACTGTTTTTTTGCGATTGTTTTCTGTTTACCACATAATATATTGTATTATTCATGTATTTACATGATAATATCATAAGAGGTTTTTCCAGAATAGCTAACTAACTAAAAAAAGTTTGAAAAATCTCCCATTTTGGAAATAATTGTCAAAAAATATAATCATACAAACAAATACTGATTTTATTATTTCTACACAATCCTGAAACACACCCAACATGAAAAAAAACAGAATTCGAAGGATTTTTTAAAGAAATAAAGACCTTTATACCCATTTGAAAACGTAAAATATCAATTTTTTCGCCATTGTCATAGAAAATTAATTTAAAATCATTCCGAGAAGCTAGATTAATCAAATCAATTGTTACTTTAAAAAAGATGAGCGCAAGTGATTCTGACCCTGTTCTTCATACAGTTTCTTTATACATAAGGGCTAAAATCGCATTTAAAAAAAAGCAAAGCTACTTTTTGGCCCGCCGGCAGGCCAGCGACCGTTGAGAGGTTAACGCCAATGTAACAATGGTTTAAATATTTTTATTTGCAAAGTTTAAAAAAAAAAATAAAGGAATTTTTTTTATGTGAATGCGGCACAAGAGTCCCAACTACTCCCAACCGTCTGCAATCGGTGAAACTATGGCTACCCCAATTGGGATATGTTGTAAAGCTACAGGAAGCGGGGAGGGGAAGGAAATGGGGAAGGGGAAGTATCTGCCTATGCAGATCTGGTCATCAAACACTACAGTTAAAGCCATTTCAAGCAACGTTTCAATTCTGAATGGTGGTCTTACAACAGGGTGATACTGAGAGTAACTTCCATTCTAGAAAGTGCTGCAAATATGCTTTATATTATTTGAAATATAGGTATAAATAAATAAAATTTACTTGCACGTGTTGGGATTTTTCCGTCTATGAAGAATCGCAATCACTCAACCACGGAGGCCGTCAAATGACGTCACCAAAAAAAGCCCGATTTGGGCGCAAATTTAATATTTTTTTTTTACGATTTGAACATGTTCCAGGTGGCGCACTCGTTATCCGACTGCCGACCGCGCTTGGGCGTGCCCTGTCTGGCGTACGAAGTGCGTGCAGTGCTGGCCGTGCCGCTTCCCGAGCGCCACAACACCCGCGGCCGCAAGCTGCATCCGCCTCAAGCGTACAAGGAGGGGTTCGCCATACTGACAAGTCGGCCCATTCACCAGGTGACATTTTTATTTACTTTTTTCCTCAGACTAATTTGTTCGCTTTTGGGAATAACTCATATAGGTCTCATAGAGATCGTTGTGTCTCCCTCACTATCACGATGAGAAATATGATGTAAACGGTGCTAGAAAGAGAAAACAACACGCTTCATATTCAAATCTAAAAGTTAGCCACAAATAATTAAAATGTACATCTTTATGAAATCAAAGTTTTCGACCACAATTTGAAAAAAGATTTAGAAACTTTGGGAATTTTTATTAATTGTATTCACATTAAATGACAAAAAAAACGTAAAATGGTAATAACATTTATAATAAATACATTTGTTTTATAAAATATATGTTTTTAATTTCGTTATCGGTAAGTTTAGTTAGAAAAAAATTAAGGTGATTAATTAATTTATTGTATTTCAAAAATTATATATTTATTTCAAATTATAAAATTTGAATGCGTATTTTATCACCTTTCAAAAACAGTTTTTAGTTGTCGGATACGTTCAGAAATATTCCATTTATTTGGATTTTATTGCAAAGCGGAAATTCTCCGACCTTCTGACAAAATATGTCCGAGGCCTGAAGGGTTAAATGACTGATTATTTCCCATTTGCCTTTGCAGATTCCCACTTTTCCCATGTTCACTCGCTCGGGTGAAGTGCGCGTGAATTTGGAGCGCATGGCATTGCGGGTGGTGTTAAACAGACGCAGGGAGCGCCTGGTGCACCGCTTCATGCGCTACACATTCTCTGAGGTTCTGCGTGTCCACAATCACCTGATGGTCTTTGACTCAGCGGGCAAACAGAAGAGGAATTCTTACTATGTGGTTCCTACTACAAAAGGTATTAAATGAATGTATTACACTTCAGTACATAAAACACAAGCGTATAAAACACTTCACCTTCACTCAAAACACTTCAGTGTGTAAATCAATTCATGTATAAAACACTTCAGTGTATAAAACACTTCAGTGTGTAAATCAATTCATGTATAAAACACTTCAGTGTATAAAACACTTCAGTGTATAAAACACTTCAGTGTGTAAATCAATTCATGTATAAAACACTTCAGTGTGTAAATCAATTCATGTATAAAACACTTTAATTTTTTAAAACACTTCAGTGTGTAAATCAATTCATGTATAAAACACTTCAGTGTATAAAACACTTCAGTGTGTAAATCAATTCATGTATAAAACACTTCAGTGTATAAAACACCAGTATCTAAAACACTTAGTGTGTAAAATTTATTGGCTTCAGTTTACAAAACCCCTCAGTGGATAAAACACATCAGTGTAGAAAACAGAAGAATTAAGTGAAGAAAAGGAACAAACAAACAACAAACCTAACATAACCTTGCCAACTACTCCCAACCATCTGGAGCCAGTGAGACTATGGCATTCCCATTTGGGGTGTGTTGTAAGGCTGAAGGTAGTGGGAAGAGGTGGGAGATGGGAAGGAGGTGGTGGGGAAGTACTTCGGGCATTTGTTTCACTTGCTCATGGCGTATTGTCTTCCTTCCCATAGCGTCCCCGACTTCTTCTTTCTTTTACTTCCATGTTGTACAATCTTCTTAAACTCTTTATTCAGTCCATCCAAATACATTTTTGGGTCTATTTTATTTTTCCAATTTTTTATATCTTAATGTTTTCAGTTACAAACACAGATGGCAGCTCCTCAGTTGTGATCGATTGGAAATTTCTAGAACTAATCTACAGCCAGACAGAAAGTGTGGCCAAGGAAACCATCAGCCAGACTCTGAGAGAGCCGGAGTTTGGAAATATTCTGGACTGTGATAATGCCATTGAAGATACTATCGAAATAACAATTGAAACCATTGAAATCGAGGCTAAGGACGACCCTTCAAAAGAATTATGCATTGAAAACAGTTCTGCTTGTGAAATTACGGGTAAATCAGTTGAAGTTGAGGATACTGTTAAAGATACTGAAGTAATCGTTACATCTGTTGAAGCAGGTGATGAAATTAAAGGGATTCATAAAGATGATGGAACAATAGGTAAAAGTATTAAAACATGTGGTGAAACCGAAGATAAAACAGTTACAAACCCCGTTAAAGATGACACAATTGATAAAACAGTTAAAAACGCTGCTGAAGATGATAATACAGTCAAAAACAGTTTAAAAGATGCTACAAGCGTTAAAGACACTGCCAAAGATGATAAGGCAGTTAAAAAGTCTGATGAAGATAATAAAACAGTTACAAACCTGGTTAAAGATGAAAACACAGTTAAAAAAATTCCCAAAACTGAAGAAACTGAACATCAGAATTCATCGGAAACTGTGAAAAAGCCTGCTGAAGAGAAAGACGTTGATCCGGTGGTCGAGGTGTTTGTAGAAGATGGAGCAGATTGTAGTGCGGCGGTACAAGCGGGACGGACACCTGCTGCCTTGGAGGAGATGCCCAACCCATCGCTGGAGCCCGGACAAGTGTTTGAGTTCGACAATGAAAAATACAGAGATGCTGTTGTCATGCCGTGGTACAGAAATCAAGATCAACCCCAAGTGAGTGCCTTTTATTTATTTAGTACAAAAAATATTTATTTAATAATGAGGATTGAGGATCTCCTATAACCACTGGAGCGACCACGCAAAATAAATAAATTTGTCCCGATTGCCCGAGATTTCCAAAAGATAATTTTTTTAAATTTTCGCCAACATTCGAAAAATCATACCTTTGAATTTTTAACATAGAGACATAAAAACTTATTTTAGTGCTATACAGCCATTGAATTAACCCGTATTTTGTTTAAAGTGTTTGTTACTTTGAAACTCCGTGAGAGGTACTTAATCGAGTCAACATAGAATATTTTCTATGTTTGTGGTATACTTTATAATGAATGGTGCACATCTACGGATATAACCGTACACAGCTGATCAGAAATTCTGCCTGAAAAAAATGAGGCAGCATTTTAAACATGCTGCTAACAATATAGGCGAATTAAATGACTTAACAGGTCGCGTGCCGTTGGCGCGCCGGTGCGCGCCCTATAACCGAATAAAAAATAAAAATGAAAACTTTTTGACATGAGATTTTAAACCTTATGTATAAAGAAAATGTATGAAGAACAAGGTCAGAATCGCTTGGGGCATTCTTGTTCTTGATGTAACAGATATAAGGAACACACCTAGCCACTCAAATAATTGTCTTTGGACATTTTTATGACTTTGGAAATGGGCATTTCTGCCGCGATTTGAGCTGTCAAACTTTGAGCGTCGCGTGTCATAAAAAGATCGATAAACCTATCAATTTGTCTAATAAACGCAAGTAAAGTTGTTTGTAAGCGTAAGCACAAAATTTACGTCAAAAGTCAAAACATCGCGAAATTTTCGAGTTTCATCCGTAAGTACCGAGGCATTCAACCGGTCAATGCATTAACTTTTTAGTGTTTTTTTTACAACATAATTGTTGGTGTCACGGTTAATCTATATCAAATAATAAAGGTTCATGAAATGTTGGCATTATTTCAAATTATTCTTTTTTTTTACATGAGCTCCACACAGGAGGCACTGCACACTGAGGAAAATAATTTCCCTCAGGGCCCATGTCATCTTTGGGGATGCTGTGTGGAGGGTTTTTTTAAGGAAAGGAAGGGGAGTAGAGTTCTGGGAAGGAAAAGGGTTTAAGGGGTGGGTAGGAATCTGGGGTTCAGTGTGTCCTGGTCACCCGCCTCCAAGACCTAGACAAACCTCACCCCATGAACCCGGGCACCCCTGTTAAATCACCAAACGTAGCGAACCACTTCGGGTGACCTATGGCAGAGGTGTTGGTAATCCAATAAAGGTTCCCGGGGCGGCGGTACCCATTCCCGCCTTCCAAATTGAAATACCCTTAATAGAAATACCGCTAAACCCTCGGCATCCCACGGGATTGACAAACCCTACTAGAAATGTCCTTCCGAGGCTTAAAGGTTAATGTAGCGACAAAAATTGAAAAATAAATTGTCCTTTGCAGTACTTCTATGTGGCGGAGATCTGCTGGCATCTATCTCCTCGTTCCGCCTTTCCATCCTCTCAGCACGAGACTTTCGAAGACTATTACCGCAGCAAGTACGGAGTCAGAATCACGCAGAGCCGGCAGCCGCTCCTCGACGTGGACCATACGTCTGCACGCCTCAATCTGCTCACTCCCAGGTACGTGTCGATACTGTTGTTGGATCGAGAGACAGACCGGGAATGAGATTTACAAAACCAGGTCAGGAGCTCCGTTTATTGTCAAAATTTAAAAAAATGTGTTTTTGAAAATATTAACTACTCTCACTGAGCAATATATTTTTGTAATAATAACCAAATAGAAATACCTAATCATATCTACGCTTCTTTTATTTTGCTCCTGTCGTTGACGTTTATTGTTTACTTAGTGCAAATCTTGGATATTCAGAATTCTTGACAAATCAGTTCCACTTTTGAAAATTGCAATTGTTCAAAATATCAAATTATCAGTAATTTTCTGAATCCTTGCTTGTCAATTCTCCAAACAACACTTCCAATTTTGAAAATGATGTTACTTAAATTGAAGGTAAAATTTCTAAAGTTCAATTGAACGAGAGTTACAGATAGACAGGGTCACAAACAAATTAGTATTTTTGAATATAATGGTCTATATTTCCTTGCAGATTTGTGAACCGCAAGGGTGTGGCCCTGCCTACTTCCTCGGAGCGCACCAAGAAGGCAAAGCGAGAGTCTCTGGAGCAGAAACAGATCCTGGTGCCGGAGTTGTGCCACACGCACCCCTTCCGCGGGGCGCTGTGGCGAGCGGCCGTGGCACTGCCCTGCATACTCTACAGGTACAGATTGGGAACCTTATCTAACCTAACCTCACCTAACTCCACCTAACCTCACACAGCTCCACCAGGAAGGTCTGGTAAGGAACTAACTCCACTCAACCTATACTAACTCCACCTAATCTCACCTAACCTTACCTACTCCACCTAATCTCACTTAACTCCACCTGAAAGATCAAGTAAGGACCTAACTCCACCTAACCTCACCTGACTCCACCTAACCTCACCTGACTCCACCTAACCCTACCTGACTCCACTTAACCTAACTCCACCTAACCTCACACAGCTCCACCATGAAGGTCTGGTAAGGAATTAACTCCACTTAACCTAAACTAACCTCACGTAACCTTAATTTACTCCACCTAACCTCACTTAACTCCACCTGAAAGATCAAGTAAGGACCTAACTCCACCTAACCTCACAGCTCCACCAGGAAGGTCTGGTAAGGAATTAACTCCACTTAACCTAAACCAACCTCACGTAACCTTAACTTACTCCACCTAACCTCACTTAACTCCACCTGAAAGATCAAGTAAGGACCTAACTCCGATTAACCTAACTTCACCTAACCTCACTTAATTTTCCCTGAAAGGTCAGGTAAGGACCTAACTCCACGTAACCTCACTTAACTTCACCTGAAAGGTCAGGTAAGGACCTTGCTCCACCTAACCTCACTTAACTCCACCTGAGAGATAAAGTAAGAACCTAACTCCACTTGACTTAACTTCACCCAACTTCACTTAATTTTCCCGGAAAGGTCAAGTAAGGACCTAACTCCACATAGCCTCACTTAATTTCACCTGAAAGGTCAGGTAACTTTACCTTACTCCACCTAAACTCACTTAACTCCGTCTGAAAGGTCGGCTTAGTACCTAACTCCACATAATCTAAACCAACTCCACCTAACCTCACCTAATCCTAATTTAACCTAATTCCACTTAAAGAGTAATTAAATATATCTACTGTTTTAGAAATTAAATTCAATAGCACAATTCCTCGCATCGTGCTACGCTGTGCTAGAATATGTTCTGCCATGTGGTATCTTGAACAGGTCGTTACAATGATTCATCTTTATCCTATATGATTCATTTTCTGGTGCAAGTCCAAAAATATTCTATATAATTTTATGCCGAAAAAATGTTTAGTCTTTTGTAGTATATATTATTCTCTCCTTCCAGAATCAACAGTCTCCTGTTGGCCGATGAGATCCGGCGTTCGGTTGCACTCGTCGTGGCTTTGGGTCGACCGAGACCGAATAAGGACTTCCGCTGGCCACCTCTGGACTTCGGTTGGAGTCTTGTGGATGTCTTGAAGGAGGAGGTAGATGCAAAGAAAGATGGAACTGGTAAAGAACTTCCTTAATTTATCAATGTATTCTCTTAACCACTTGAGCGATTTTTGGTATTACAGCAAGTTTGCAAAACGTCTTAGTAGTATTTAAGTAGTCTCAGCTCGAGCTTGAACGGCTATAGAAAGAGGAAGCACAATGAGGCGCAATAACCCAAAAATAAATATTACTTTTGGCTGTGAAAATCTCAAACCATATCCAACCCGCAGAGCAACCAACATAAAAAAGAACAAATAAAAGATTTCAGTCTGGATCGGAACAAAGGGTACACTTCTTTCAGGACTTAACTTCAAACCAGACAAATTAACATTATAATATATTTTTTTTGTAATTGAGGTGTGTAGAAGCAAAGGCAGCAATCTCCACTTTCGTTTTTTTTTTAAAGGCAAAAAACACATTGATATCTTTGCCTTTGATAAATATTTTCAAACTCTGATTTTGATGGCAGAAAGCTGACAAACTCAGCTTTCTCCCATAAAAATCAGAGTTTGAAAATATGTATCAAAGGCAAAGATATCAATGTGTTTTTTTGCCTTTTTTCAAAAAACGAAAGTGGAGATTGCTGCCTTTGCTTCTACACACCTCAATTTATATTTAATATCATTTTTTTAAACCTTATTAAAATAACTAATTTGCAGCAATACACACACAGTTAGTCGAGTGAACAAATGTTATTGCTTCCACTCTAGCATCCCCATAGATGACAGGTCTATTTTTGTGCCTCCTGTCAATATAAAAAAATAAAAGTGGACCTAAATGAGATCCTTGTGGTACTCCGCCGAAAGCTATGAATTGACGTAGGTGGTTGGGTACAATCTATCCTCTGCTAGCTAAGACCTGATTTTCCCACTGTTTATTATAATGCCATCATCATGGAAGAAATTCTTTCCAATAAGAGGTGTTATTTTGAATAGGATTGCGCTATCGAGAGATGATTAATGATTTTTTATGGCCAGAATTGGATGGCATTGATCTGGACAACGTTTAATTTCAACAAGATGGCGCTACGTGCCACACAAGCAACGAAACCATTGATCTTTTACGGGAAAAGTTTCCAGACCGTGTTATCTCTCGAAGAGGTGATCACAATTGGCCACCGAGATCTTGTGATTTAACACCTTGCGACTTCTTCCTTTGGGGCCACGTGAAAGAGAAGGTCTACGCCAACAGCCCAGCATCGATTCAAGACCTCAAAGATGGAATTCGTGAGGCTATCGAGGACATATGGCAGCCACTTTGCGATTTGGTTATGGAAAATTTCATGAAAAGGAAATGGTCCTGTAAGCGTGGTCGTGGTGGTCATTTGCCTGATGTTATTATCCACTATTAACGGCATACCTTCCTCTTTATAATGAAATAAACATCCGATCATTTATATTAAAAAATGGCATTTTTCTTTGAATATCAAAATAACACCTCTTATTGGAAAACCCTGTATTATCAGGTCATTCGTAACTCGGGGATTTTCAAATTTTCGTATTTCTTTTAATTGCTAAGTTAGAATAATGACACCAAAAAACTTTTTTCTTTTTTTTTTTAGATGCTAAAGCTTTGGAGGCGAGTCCAAAAAATAATGCGGAGAGTGAAATCATCATAATTGAAAATGTGGATGAAGAAAATTGTCATGGTTGTCCCAAACCTGCTGAGAAGACTCTCAATGACATCATGAAGGAGAAAGAAGACAGTCAAAGTGCAGTAAGTACTTTATTAATTTCTCACATCTCCGTCATAATAATAATAATAAATAATAATAGCCTTTATTCAGACAGTACATTATCCATACTAATATTATAAATGCGAAACTGCTCGAGTTTGTTTATGACCTTTTCAGGCATTAACCAATAAAAAGACTTTAAAAATTCATTCACCAGTAGAAAGCTAAATTATATGCGCTGACTATATGTTGTATATGATGGTAAGCTCTGGCGTTATAAAATTATAAATATTAATATATTTTATTTGTTATACGTTTTCTGTCGCTAACAAAAGCAAGTTTTTGCTAACGTCAGAAAAAATCGTTTCCATGGAAACCATGTTGATATATTTGTGGGCTCTAAGCTGGTAGGTACTCAGCTCCCTGGTCAGCTACTGCTCCAGGAAATTCAAATATTAGAATATGTTTTGTTTTTTTTTGGACAAGCTTCTGTTTTGGAACAAATGTCAGATAGAGTTCCTACATTAAAAATATAATTCGTAACGATTAGGTATAAAGACTGAATAATAAATAGTGTAATTTTTTATTATATTAACAAACTTCCAAATATTTAATTAAAAATAAACATCCGAAATGTTTGTAAGCGCATAAATTCCGAACGAATGAACAAAATTGGATAACTATTTTTTTTCTTTGAGCTATAGCTTGATGATGAAATTTAGGTGGTAGGCGAGATGTTTGAAAACTGAATGTAAGGGAATGAATGTATGGAATGCTGGAGGGGGTGGGGGTGGGGAGGAGGGGGGATAATTGATAAGTTCAACCGCTACAGTAATTTCCCGTAATACCATGCGAGCGAAGCTGCGGGGAAAAGCTAGTTTATAATAAACTTTATACACTTATCATGCATCGACTCCCTGTCTGTATGTCACTAGTTGACAAAGGCCTCCTCCAACTGTCGCCATTTCTCTCTATCATTAGCTATTCTTGTCCATGTACCACCTGCTATGGCTTTGATGCCGTCAACCCACCGTCTAAATGGTCTACCTCGTTTTCTCTTCTTGTCACTTGTGAACCAATTCATGACTAATTTTGACCATTTTTCACTTCCTCTAATTGTGTGGCCTGACCACTTCCACTTTGGCTTTTTTATTGTTTTTATGGCATCTTTGGTTCTTGTTTGTTTCTTAATGGTTGCAATTTTTATTCTATCGGACAGTCTTTTCCTTATCATACTTCTTTCCATGGAGTTTTGACATGTTTCAAGCTTCTTATTGTGAGTTTTTATGAGTGCCCAAGTTTGGCAACCATAAGTAAGTACAGGAAGTATGCAGGTGTCTAAAAGTTTCCGTTTGATAGTTATCCTGATTTCACTGTTTTTCATTATTTCTTTCAAACCCCAATACACATCTCTGTTATAAGGTCACTCCAAATGGTTCACAAGTTTGGTGACTGAGATTTGTCTAGGTCTTGGCAGAGGTTGCTTGATCGGAAGACACTGGTTGAGGAAGACCTTTTATCCTCTCCAGCTGTACTCTCTCGACCCTCCGGTGACATTTTTAATGTTTTTTTTTCTTAACTCAAAACATAAATCAGTAGGTATTGGACAGTTAGGGTGAGGGGTGAGGTTGGGTGAGGTTAGGTGAGGTTAGGTTCTGGGTGAGGGGTTCTTTGGTTTCTTGGCTAAGTGATCGATAACGACATGTGAAAGAATTTTTTGATTTTGAAGAAAAAATTTTGAAAATAAAAAAGTCATCGAAAAAGTCACCGGAATCACTGGTTGAAGTAAGTCAAATATGTCCCCTTGTCCCTTAACACCCTATGTAGTATGTTTGTGTCAAGTTCCAGAGTGGAAAAAACTCTCAGTATCACCCTGGTGTAAGACCACCATTCAGAATCGAAACGTTGTTTGAAATGGCTTTAGGCATCTTTTGTGACCAAATCTGAATAACCCTTTCCTACTTTCATCTTCCGCTCATCACTACATTCAGCCTCATAGCCTACCCCAATTGCAAACAATATTCTATGTTATTATCTAAAAACTCCTTTAAAACATTGGAATTTCGAAAACAGTTATTCATATTTTTTACTTACACTGTCATGTAAAATCACTCCCTGAAGTTAGTGCACTTTACCCCAGGAACACTTTGCATGAAAAATTTATTACGTTATAATTTTTTTTTCAGGAAACTGGCGACGTTTTTGAAGTGGGCATGTGGAGCAACGAAATGGCAGCCTCCATTCGTATGAATGAGGAGAACGACGATGAAATGCTCTCCTCGGCGAAGCTGCCCGGAAACATCACCATGTGTCCCTCCTCTCAAGGTGAGCGTAGTGGCAGCCGTTCCTAAGGTCATATGGTCATAGACCCCCAAAATATCTTCTTTTGAAGCATGGGAAGTGCATGGCTATTCAGATCTAGTTATCAAACATGGCCAAAGACATTTCAAGCAAAGTTTCGATTCTGAATGGTGGTCTTTCACCAGGGCAGTATTGAGAGTATCTTAAGGCTCCATTGAAGGCAGTCAAGTTAGCCTCTTAGAAGATGGGCTTATTGTGCAGGGCCGGCAGATACTTTAATACACAACTACTGATCCTGTTCAATCGCAAGTGGACCCCACTTTTGAATTTGGCAGCCACCTCTGGTCTGGAGCTCCAAAATACCTGAAAAAAACTCTTGACTCTGTGCAGAATCTGGCGGTCCGTAAGATAGATTCTTCCACCTTAACAAACGGATTGCAATCTTTAGAGCACAGGCGTCGGGTGGGAATGCCATCTTTGTTTTACCGGTATTTCAATGGAAGATGCTCTTAAGAACTAGCGTTATTGATCCCTTTGGCACCGGTGCATAGTCGGGAAACATGCCAAACGCGCGCCCAATATATGCACACGGTTGACCTTGTGCTTGGGTCGCTTCTTCGACTTGTTCTTAAGTTCAACAGCTCGGCTGTGGAATAATTCACGGATTTATTTCCTACAACATGGGTCTTTTCAAGACCATGGGTCTCTTCAAGACCAATGTTCATTCCTTCCTCTCCTCAAAAGATTTTTTATACGATGCAATGCCGCCTCACGGAGTCTCATGAATGAGTTTTTTATTTTGCCCTGTTTAATTCATATTTCCTGTTAAGCACTTGCATACTGCTTACTAACAACGTATGCAGGGACACTGGAGGTCTAGATTCATTCAAAATAAAAAAATGTAGTTTTTCTTCATTTAACAAAAAAAATTAGTATCTTGCGAGAGCCTTGAAGGAGTAACCATCTGTTACTTATACCAGGGCGGGTATGTGGTGGATAACCTCTCCTCAAAAAGATCCTCCACACAGCATTTCAGATGACGTAGGCCCTGAGGGAAATTATTTTTCTCGGGGCCTCCTGTGTGGAGTTAATGTAAAAAAAATCGAACAATAGAAACTGATTAGAACACAGCTTTCACTTTGAAGTCTGTCAAAGCACCGCATTTGTGACTTCACAGAGACAAGAGGTAGAGACAAATATGGGTAGGCATAAGGATAATGAAATAATCCCTAAAAGAGTTAAGGTGACGCTTCCCGGCTCAAAAAGAAGAAGATAGAGAGATATGTAATTACGAATGTTGAACAGAGCGCACTAATATTTTCAATGATAAAATTGAAGCCAAAATTGTGAAAATGCTTAATAAAACATGACTCTTTTAAAATAGAGCAAAAATCTCGTGGAACGTATCTTAAGTATCATTTAAAGAAACATTGTGAATTTTTTCACAAATATAACTTGTAAAATAGTAGAAATAGACTTGTTTAAATATGTAATTTTTGGAGCATACTTTGCGATTTTTTTTCTATCGAGGGAATTTCATATAATTTGCGTTTCGGCATGGAACGTATCTAGATATTATCTTCAAGAATAACATATTTTTTTAAGAGCTTAAAAACTTCAAATGTTTAAGGGAGATGTGTAAGAAATCGGTCGAAATTCGGATAGCGGCAGCTTTTTTTTTTTTTTTTTTTTTTTATATGAAATACCGCACAAGAGTCCCAACTGCTCCCGTCTGGAGCCAGTGAGACTATGGCATCCCCAATTAGGGTATGTTGTGAGGCTGAAGGTAGTGGGGAGGGGAAGGAGATAGGGAAGTGGAAGGTGGGGAAGTACCTGGCTATTCAGATCTGGTCACTAAACACGGCTAAAGCCATTTCAAGCAACGTTTCAATTCTGAATGGTGGTCTTACACCAGGGCGATACTGATAGTATCTTCCACTCTGGAACGTGCCGCAAATATACTATATATTATTTTAAATGAATAAATTGTGAAACAACACAAATTAATCAAATAAAATTTATTTGCGCACGCCGGGTTCGAACCCGCGACCTTCGGATTGTGAGTCGAGAGTCTTGCCTCGGGACCACGGAGGCCGTCTTAATGTAAAAACAAAAAGGCGCTGGTTTAAGGACATTGACATCAAAAATTATGTATGGGTAATGTCAAAAGTATTATTACTATGTATTCTACAGTATTAGATTAACTATGTAAACTGATGACTATTTTATTTGCAGGCGGTGCAGATTGGAGTCTGGCGACCTCTCCTCGGAGGCAGCCGCATCAGAGGAAGTACTCCGTAGCCGACAGTGATGCTAGCTACGTCTCAAGGTACACCAGCCAATCCAAACCATTATTTTTAAACTAATATTGCTTGGCATACTGAACAAGGCCGCAGAGACTTTAATTCTTCTCAACGGTTGATCCTGTACAAATCGCAAGTGCGCCCCAAGGTTCAATTTGGCAGCCATTTTTAATCTAGAGCCTCAAAATACTTGAAAAACCCTCAACTCTGTGCTGAAACAGTCTTTTCGTTTAATAGATTCCCCTACCTTAACCCCCAGGCCTCGATGATATATTTTATTTTATTTATTTATTTATTAAAAGAAGTTTATACAATGAACAAAAAAAATTGTGTTAATTCATCCGCCATGCTAGGGATGTCCCTGTGTTATGGTGGATGAAGTTTACAGATTGGGTAGGTACAGTGTACAGTCATTAACTTATGCAATTCATTTAAATAGTTTAAGTTACAAGATGTATTAATTATATTACAATTCAATTAAAATAGCAAGTTTTACACATCATCGTTACTGAATGTAAGGATCCATTTTGATAATTTTTTTTTAAAGATATGGGGTTGGGTTTCGGATTTTAGGTTCTCGGGGAGAAGGTTAAACATTTTAGGAGCTAGGTATATGAAATGTCTTTGAGCTGATGTGGTGCGTAGTGTAGGAACATTGTAGTGTCATTTGGTTATTGTTCTGGTGGTGTAACTGTGATGTAAGAGAGTTTTTTTCTTGTATTTGAACATGAAATGTGTTAGTGTAAATTTTAGATGAAGTTGCCGTATGTTTAAGACATTATATTCTGTGAACAGTCTATTGGAGGAATATCTTGTTGGTCGCTTGTTGATAGCACGTAAAATCGTTTTTTGGGCTTTTTGCAGAGGATCAATAAAATTAAGAGCACAGCCGCCCCAAATTATGATGCCATATGCTAACTGGGATTGGCAGAGAGCATAGTAAACCGTTTTTAGTGTTATAGGAGTAAGTATATTTCTTAGAGTTCGAAAAACATAAGAGAGCTTGCGAATTCGGGGAGTTAGACTGGCTAAGTGCTGATCCCAACGAAGATGGTGATCAATTAGGACCCCCAGGTATTTTATATGAGATACTTTTTCCAAATTTGGGCAAGTACAGGAAGAGTAGGGACTTGGACAAGAGTGAATTGTTATTTTCTGATTGATAGAAGGTTGGGTTGCAGCAGATAGACTGAAGGTTAAGAATTTAGTTTTACCAGCATTGAGGGTGAGGAGATTATCATCTAACCAATTCTTTACAAGACCTATGTCGTATTGAGCTATGTCGAATGCTCCTTTCCAATTTTTATGTCGAGCTATAAGCACAGTGTCATCTGCAAAGGATATTATTTTTCCGGTTATGGGTAGGTTACAGAGTTTATTGATGTATATGAGGAACAAAATAGGGCCTAGAACACTTCCTTGTGGAACTCCGAATTGGATTGGTAAAGGGTTGCTTAAAGCTATGTTAAGGCTTAAAGCTTGTCAAGAGGGTCAAAATATTTCCGCTTTACAGTAAAATCCAAATAAATAGAATATTTTTATTTATTTTTTATTTCTCAATGTACCCGAAAACTAAAAACTGTTTCTGAAAGGTGATAAAATACGCTCGAAATGAACATATAATTTTTGAAATATGAAAATTTTAGAAGCAAACATAAAAAGTTTTAAAAATGGCTCACTTTACATTTTTTCTAACTAAAATTACTGTTAATGAAAAAAAAATGTGCACATTTTTTAGACAAATGTATTACAAGCGTTATTAGCACCTCACTTTTTTGTCATTCTATTTAAAAATAATTAATTAAAAAATTTCCAAAGTTTCGTAAATTTATTTCAAATTGCGATACGAAACATTGGTTTCATAAAGATCTACATTTAACTTTAATATTTGAATGTAAGCATTGTTAATCCAGTGTCCAATTATATATTTTCCTATATTCCTAATTATTGTGTTATTGCTGTTTGCTTCCAGTGATTTTGATGCCTCTGCTGAAGATGTAATTTCATCAGACGAAGAAACAGACGATGACGATAAAGTCGTCGCTAGCGAACCGTCCGAACAAGGTAATTTTTTTAGTTTTTATGACAATTCCTTGCCGATATAGTATTTCCGTCAAGATTGCACAAGATTGTCACTGTCTTGACTGTGATTTCGCTTGGCCACCGGAATTTTGATTTCTAAATATAAAAAATAAATTGCGAACCAGTGAATTTTATTTCCCGTTTTTAGGGAAAATTTTCATCTTTAGTATAAAAAAAATAGAAAGGAGCCATTTATAAAAAAAATCCCTTCGTGGTGCCATAGAGGCTGGATTTTTGAACAGTTTAAGACTTGAAAATCGTTTGTATAGTTTTTTTTAATATGTGGTCAACCAGGTTGAAAAACGTAGTTTTGAGAAAAAAAGCATTCAAAGTTTTGCTGAAGGGTAATTAATTCAAGATACAAATTGTTTCAAATGGTTTCACGTAAAATTCTGTATCTCTGTCAATTTTACGAATTTCTTTAAAACATTTGGTAAGAGCATTCTTAATAAACGCATCTTTCAGAAAATGAAATTGAAAAAATAATTTTTTTTTTATTGTGGTCTGGTGCCTTAAATAGGTGGTGTACACAAAAAAAAATTGTTATCATACAGGGTGCGGCAGCATAACTTCCTTTTTTTAAATGCGCCATTCAGTCGGTTGATGTCGTAGCGGAGTGCTAGTGATCTCGTTCGAGAGGCGGAACCATAAAGTTTTGTCCCGACACAGTTAAGTCGCCATCATGCATTGGAATAGTGAGGAGCGTGCGTTTGCCCTTGAGGCCTACTTTTCCAACGGATGTTCTGTGATCGCAACCCAGCCTATGACGTGCGCCTAGGACATCACCTACCTGATTTGATCTTCAAAAAACTAAGTAAAACAAAACTTTAGGTACATTATAAAAAATAAATAAAAAATTTCTGATTCATACAATGGGTTTTATTAAGTTTTGAAAAAAGGAAGTTATGCTGCCCCACCCTGTATAATTTAAAATGATGCCACAAGGTGAATTTGTTAATAAAGTACTACTAATTAATTTAGAATTCTATAATTTTGTGAATTCCAGGTGGCATCCGAATAGAATTCAAGTCAGGCAACGAGGCGGAGGCAATCGAGCTGGTGCCGGCACTGCAGCCTTCACCAGTCGCAGATCCCCTCGCCGTGCAGCGTCACGCCGCACAGGAGCTGGCCAGCCGCCAAGCCTTCACCGCCTTCTTCTACGGCCGCGAGGCGAGGGAGGACGAGACCACGCTCAAGGTAGTCAGACAAGCAAACAACCTAACCTAACATTACCTATATTAACACACTTCCATTTCCTGTGCCAAAGTGTAATTTTCTTTTTGATAAAATATTCTTGCACACAAAAGACAAGGAGATAAAAAGATTTCCCAATCTTGTATCACATTGATCCCCGGGACAAATTGGGGCGCCTGCCCCGGGCGGCAGTTTTAGGGGGCGCCAAAATCGTAATTTATATTTTTGATTGAACAAAAAAAACTTGATTCACAAAGCGCATATTGTTCTATCAATTATTCATTTCATTTTAAAATGCCCAGTTGGTTTTTGAACACATCCTAAGTTGATTTATGAACGCATCCTAGGTCGATTTTGAACTCGTGCATAGTGTATGTGATGTCTCTGCCAGGGGAAACCCCCTAGAACTGAGCTGAATAAACCAGATCTTTGTATATTATTATTTGCTCTATATTTTTCTAACATATTCTGAAATATTACCAATTTGCACATATAAAATTTTTCTTTTTCAGTATATTGAGAAATTCACAAAAGCTGTAGAAGCCAATGAACTGGACATCTTGAAGAGTGGAGTCTTGGTTCCTGTGACCCAATCCGTTGAGTCAATCAAGATGCAGGAGTTTTCTGAGACCATCTCCTTTCACAACAACCAGACCAACATACAAATGTTCGGAGCCAGGGGAGTCATAAAGCATTGGAACACTACCTTGTCCATAACCAACGATTCATCAACCGAACCGAATTTGAAAACGGAAGATAAAACACCTGAACTTGTTGAAACTGATGATTTGAATTTGAAAATGGAAGGTAAAACAACCGATCTTGTTGAAACTGATGATTTGAATTTGAAAATGGAAGATAGAACAACCGAACTTGTTGAAACTGATGATTTAAATTTGAAAATTGAAGATAAAATAACCAAACCTATTAAAATAGATGATTTAAGTTTAAAAGTAGAAGATACAGTTAAGAAAGATGTCAATATGACTGATTTGAGTTTGAAAATTGAAGATAAAAAAAATTCAAGAGATTTTAAAATGGGAAATTCTAATGAAGTAAAAATAATAGCAGAAAATACAAGAAGCCATTTAGAAACATCCAAAATTGTTCAGACACATGAAAATATTTCGAGTTTGAATGAAAATCAGAGCACAATTGATATTTTTGTAAACGAAAATGCTGGAACAGATGTTTTAGCATCGCGTAATAATGAAATCGTTACAAATACGCATCAATTTGAGGTTTTGAATGACTCGAAAGATTTGGACATGGGTTTTGGTGATGACAAAACTAACCCATTTCCTGACGTATATGATTTAGCTTTGAGCCAAGATGAAATTGCTGATCTTTTCAAAGAGATGTTTCCGTACGAAGAAATTAAGCAAAATGAAAATGGACTGCTTAAAAATGGACGTATATCTTTGGCTGATTTGGAAATGAACAAGCGTAGAATATTGAAAGAAATAAAGCGGTCATTGCCTAAAGAGTCATGGCGGAAATATAATTTCTTTGCGCTAAGAGACTTTCAAGATGACGGCGATTTCGATAGAGATTACAGCGATGTGACGGAGAAACACAGCGAGCTTATTGATAATTCTGCGGAAATATTGACTGCACTCAATAATGCAGGGGAAATAAAGTCAACGGTTATTGGGGTCAGAGGTAATGCAGCAGAAAGAATGTCCACAGTCGATAATGCAGTGGAAATAAAGTCTGCAAGTAGTGTTGTTAAAGCTGGTAATGTGGTGGAAAGATTGACTACAGTCGATAATGCAGCGGAAATAAAATCTACAGTTGCCGATGTTCAAACAGTCGACAATATTGATTCGGTTGATGTAAAAATCAGCGATTTTGATGCAAATTTCAGTTTTGACTATCAACCGGATTTAAACAGTCACCCAGGACCAAGCCCCAGCGTTATATTACAGGTAAATTTTACATGAATCTTTTCGATGTAGAAGCTCCGGTATTATTAGATTTGCATGGTCCTTTCTGTGTGGAATTTCTAGGTAAACATATCCTTCTTCAACTCGCAAGAGTCCCAACTGCTCCCTTCTAGAGCCAGTGAGGCATCCCTAATTGTGGTATGTTATGAGGCTGAAGGTAGTGGGGAGGGTAAGGAGATCAGATCTCGTCACCAAACACAGCTAAAGCCTTTTCAAGCAACGTTTCAATTCTGAATAGTGGTCTTACACCGGGGTGATACTGAGAGTATCTTCCACTCTGGAACGCGCCGCAAACATAATATATATCATTTCAAATGAATTAATTGTGAAATAACACAAATCAATCAAATAAAATTTATTTGTGCACGCCGGGATTCGATCCCGCGACCTCAACCACGGAGGCCAGAGGTTAATAATTTCACCGAAATTCAAATGTAACATTCTCATCAAATGGACAAACAGCTACATTTTTTTTTTAACATTTGAAAGGTCCCCATTAATTGCCGATTCTGGGTCCATTACTGCTTTTGAACAAATTGTGATCAGCGAAAAAGCACAACTGTCACGTCGTTACGCTTGTCAGCCGATCACAATTTGTTTAAAAACTGAAACAGACCTAAATTCGAAGTTTAACAAAGAACTTTCAAATGTCAAAACAATAAAATGACGCTGATTTGCCATTGGATGACATTGTTATATTTGAATTTCTGTGGAACAACCCCAACCTAAAAATTTCAGCATATCAATCATCCAGGTGATTAGTCAGATATCTCCAATACATACTAAGTTTTGAGATAATGAAGAAAGCAATATTCTAATTCTCATTATTTGCACTTGTCTGTGTTTTACATATTAAATATGCTTTAAGGCATAATGGTCAGTACAAGTTTTTGTGCATTATAATTGATTTGGTGGTGTTTATGACGGTACTGCGCGTTTTTATCCCACGACAAATATCCCCGACAAAATATCCCCAACAAAATATTCCAGAAAAATATCCTCGAAAAAATATCCCTGACAAAATATCCCCGGAAAAATATCCCGGCAAAATATCCCCGACATAATATCCCCCACAAAATATCCCCGGCAAAATATCCTGACTAAATATCCCCGACAAAATATCCCCGACAAAATATCCCCGACAAAATATTCCTGACAAAATATCCCCGACAAAATATCCCTGACAAAATATCTCCGACAAAATATCCTCAAAAAAATATCCCTGACAAAATATCCCCAACAAAATATCCCTGACAAAATATCCCCGACAAAATATTCCAGAAAAATATCCTCGAAAAAATATCCCTGACAAAATATCCCCGGAAAAATATCCCCGACAAAATATCCCCGACAAAATATCTCCGGCAAAATATCCCGGATTTTACTGACTAAATATCCCCGACAAAATATCCTCAAAAAAATATCCCTGACAAAATATCCCCGACAAAATATCCCCGACATAATATCGCCCGCAAAATATCTCCGACCAAATATCCCTGAAAAAATATCCCCCACAAAATATTCTCAACAAAATATCCTACGGACAAAAGGTACTCCAACTAAATATCTACTAAAACAACCTATCCTAACCTTGTATTAAATTTTACTATTTTTGAACAATAATTTATTGTATTTGCAGGATGTCTGTATTATTTTTATCCTAATTTTTTTATTAGATTAGGTTAGGTTTTAGTAGATATTTTGTCGGGAGATGTATTATCTGTAGGATATTTTGTCGGGGATATTTTGTAGCGGTTGAAAAGTTGCGGAACTGTTTATGAGTAATCGTACATACATATAACTGCATACTCAACTCAAATTTCGATTCTTCGGAGATGTCTGACTAATCAACTAGACGATCGATACATGCTTTGTTATTTATAAAAAATTGTGATATTGACTGATGTATATATTTTTGTTATTTTCAGGCGCTAACAATGTCAAACGCGAATGACGGCATTAATTTGGAGCGTTTGGAGACCATTGGCGACAGTTTTCTCAAGTACGCGATAACGACGTACCTCTATTGTACCTACCAGAATATACACGAGGGAAAATTGTCACATCTCAGGAGCAAGCAGGTATGGTTCCATGAAATTTGCACCGTTCATCTCCATCGTGACCTTTGAAAAAAGTTCATTTCTGAGTTTTCTGAAAAAATTGAAGTTCTCTTGGTGTAGAATGTTATACGAAAAAAGACAAAAATTTGAACCTGAATATAATTTTGAATTTTTCAGGTCTCGAACTTGAACCTTTACCGCCTGGGCCGGATTCGTGCGCTTGGCGGTCGTATGGTGGCCAGCAAGTTTGAACCCCACGACAATTGGCTTCCGCCTTGCCATCGCGTACCACCGCATCTAGAACGTGCGTTGATAGACACACATGTGAGTATTACGCTACTTTATACAGGTATCTACTTAACCTAACCTAACAGCTTTTGGTTTCTCACCTAACCATACTTTATTAAAACTAACCTAACCCACATGTTTGACATTTTAAAACTGTCAGCTAAATTGGCGATTTTAGCTAACACGAATTTTGAACTAATTGTACTAAATGTCATATTTGTGTTAATTTTTAAAGGATTATCACCGTATTATATTATCATCATTATTACCAATTAAGTGTCGCCAAATAAGTGTCACCAAATTGGTGTCACCAAATTAGTGTCACCAAATTAGTGTCACCAAATTAGTGTCACCAAATTAGTGTCACCAAATTAGTGTCACCAAATTAGTGTCACCAAATTAGTGTCACCAAATCAGTGTCACCAAATTAGTGTTAACTAAATTCGTGCCACCAATTTAATGTCACCAAATCAGTGTCGTAAAATTAGTCTCACTAAATTAGTGTGACCGGATTCGTGTCACCAAATTAGTGCTACCAAATTAGTGATGTCAAATAAGTGTCATCAAATTAAACCAATTTAGTTTCAAACTCGTATCACCCAATTAGTGTCACCGATTAAGTTTTACAAAATTTGCGTCACCATATTAATGTCACCAAATTGTTCTCACCAAATTAGTGTCTAGTCCATTTCTGCCATCAATTTGATGTCACGAAATTATTGTCATCAAATTATTGACCAATTTAGTACCAAATTCGTGTCACCAAATTATTATCATCAAATTAGTGTCGCCAGTTTAGAACCAAATTTGTGTCACCAAATTACATGTTAGCAATTTATTGTCATCAAATTAGTGTCACGAATTTAGTTTCACCAAATTAGTGTCAACTAAATTTGTGCCACCAATTGATAGTGTCACCAAATAAGTGTTACCAAATTATTGTTCACTTTAGTTTCACCAAATTTGTGTCATCAAATAATTTTTATTTTTTTATTTTAGTTTTGTCCCATTTTTGGCATCTACTAAAAAAAAGTAATGAAATAATAATTAATTAATTTTATTTTTGCTTCTAAGGAGCTCGATAACGTAAGTAGTTTTTTATTCTTTCGACGATAGTTCCATATTTTTGGGCCCACATTGTGAATAACTTATTACTTAGACTTATAACTAATAACTTACAGTTAAGATTTAATAATATGTTGTGAAATTTTTTTTTATTTTTAATGTGGAAACCTCACAAGAGTCCCAGTTGCTCCCATCTGGAGCCGGTGAGGCTATGGCATCCACAATTAGGGTATTTTGTGAGGCTGAAGATAAGTGGGGAGGGGAAGGAGACGGGGAAGAGGAAGGTGGGGACGTACCTGGCTATTCCGATCTAGTCACCAAACATGGCTAAAGCCATTAAAAATAATGCTTCAATTCTGTCTTACACCAGGGCAAGACTGAGAGTATCTTCCACTCTGGAAAGTGCCGAAAATATACCATATATTATTTAAGTGATTAAATTGTGAAAACACAAATCAATTAATCTAATTAGTCTTACAACTAAGATTTGTAACTAATAACTTATATCTAAGACTTACTAACTATTGACATAAGTAGTGGCTTACAGTAACCAAATCCGGAACTCTCTGTCCTCACCTAACCTCATTTTGTTGCTATTTTCCTTAATATTGTACATTTTTACTTTCAGATACCGTCAACTCTTTGGAACGTTGCCGATATGCCTTCATTGGAAAATATGACTAGGGAACAGATAGAGAAACTGGTAAAAGAAAATGTGGCCTTGCAACATGCCAAGCCTGCGGTCCACCAAGATCTCAGATCCAACAGTAAACACGAAGACAGCATTGAAGACTTCAAGAAACGACTCAATACTAGCTGTCCTGTGCATGGAATTCAAGACAAATCCTCATTCTATGATGTAAAAGCTGGTTCCACACCTAAAACTGGTGAAAAATCTGAATCAGGTAAAGATAAGATCTCCTTAAATGATCCAAAAGCTGATTCCACAGCTAAAATTGATGAAAAATCTGATTCTAGTAGCGTCAAGACCTCTTTAAATGATGCAAGAGTTGATTCCAAACATAAAGTTGATAAAGGATCTGATTCCAACAAAGAAATATCAGTTGCAATTGAAGGAATAGCAAAAGGCAGTGATGGCAAACTTGTTTCAGATGGTAAAATAAGTGTGGGTGATGCAATTGAAGATAAAATTGATGGAATTAAAGATAAAACGGAGATAACTAAAGATAAGTCTGATATTACAAAAGATAAATCTGTTGTAACCAAAGATGTGGAACATGAATCGAAAGGCAATACAAAAAGAGCAGTTGATGGAAATCCATCTAATTCTTTAGTTTCTGATGAATCTGATAAAAAACATGAACTGGAAAACAAGATGGCTAACGGGAGCAATATAACTGCTGAAAACAAAATGGCCACTGACAGAAAAACGGCAGTCGAAAACAAAATGGCGGCCGAATGCAGCGACAGTGACACGGATGATGAGCTTTCTGCTGATAAAGTTGGCGCTATCATGTCCTCCATAGCCGGCAGTGGTGGTTACATGGGCAGACCTTGCACTTGCACGGCTAACAACCCGGTGGCCACTGTTCGAAACACTCCGAAGATGGGGGAGGGAGACGTATACGAAGCAGTGCCCGGTTTCGTGCCTTATAATTTGATCACCCAGCACAGCATTCCGGGTAAGATACTTTTATTTCTCACCTTCCTCTTCTCCATTTATCAAATAAATTTGTGTTATTGCACCTTTGATCGATATAAAATTATGCATAGTATATTATCGGCACGTCACAGAGTGGTAGACCCTCTCAATATCGCCCCGGAGAAAGTCAAAAATTCAGGATCAAAACGTTGCTTGAAATGGTATATCCTCTTGAAAGCTAGCCCATCATTGAGGATACCTTTGAAAATTACTTCTCTGCATGTAACCAGCTATTCTGGAAAACTGCATATGGTAGATTATTACAATTTTTATAAATCCAAAATTATCTAATAAGTCAGTATAATTTGCAAAAATGTTATTTTGTTAAAAACAAGTAAGTTAAAAATAGAATCAGACGGCGCATGGCGAAAATTTTGTGTCGGCGCACCAACAGTTAAGTTAAGCCAAACCATGTTTGGTGACTGATAAAAATGGTCTGGCATTTTCCTGCCATCCTCACCCCAATTGGAGTAGGTTGAGTCCTTCCCCTCCCCGCTACCTTCAGCCTCACAACATACCCCAATTGGAGTTGCCATAGTCCGGTCAGGTTCCGGGCAAACTCAAACTATGTAGTTGGATATTCACATCAAAAAATATATATACACTTTAGCTTTCTGCATTTTAGAGTCTTATCCTTAAAACGATTCAATAAATTTTCATTAAACATCTAGATAAATCGGTGGCTGATTGCGTTGAAGCTCTCATCGGTGCCTATTTGATAGAATGTGGCCCTCGAGGAGCTCTCCTATTCATGGCTTGGTTGGGAATACGTGTTCTGCCCAAGGAAGAAGTGATCCTGCCTCCGGACCACCCATTCCTTAGGATAATGGAGCAGGCCACTGTTGGCAAAGGCAAAAAGAACACTGCCGAAGATCAGACAATTGAAACCAGATATGAAACTGAAGAAGTAAAGGATACAGGAGAAGCAGCTGATACAACAAAAGATGTCTCACCAGTGGTAGCTAAGACAATAGCTTCATCAAAAACAGCAGGTACAGCAAAAAATACGCCAAATAAAGCAGTTGATGGAACTAAAGTTGATTCAAAAACAGCTGAAACTCCAAAAGTTGCATCAAATAAAGTAACACATGGACCTGTTAAAACAACCGGTCTAAATAAAGATACAAGAGTTGAAGCAATGAAAGCAAATGCTCCAAAAAAAGATACAACTGGAAAAGTTAAGGAAGAAACTGATCAGAAGAAAGATATTACTGTTAAAGCAAAAGATACTGCTGTTGTATCAAGTGAAGCAATAGATTTATCGGGCAAAGTAATAGACGCAAATTTGGAAGAAGCGAAACAATTGTCCGGTGAAAAGAAAGCCAAAAAGAAAAGGAAAAAGAAAAATGCGAAAACATTAGACTCATATGTTTTATCTGAGCATATCACTGGTCTAAATGCTGGTACATTGGAAAATGTTGGTGGGAAAATCAGTGATAGGTTAAAAACTATGAATAGTTCAGAGAAGGATGGTGAAAATAGCCGAGTGAAAATTGCAACTGTCCTCGAAGTGGATTGTGATCCATTGAAGACAAGAAGGAAACGTAAAAATAGGAAAAAACGTAAAGGGAATACAAAACATGATGAGGCTGTTGAAAAATCAATTGAAGAACGTGCGGAAATGGTTGAAATCAAAGAAAATGCTGTGACACTGGAAGAATCTGACGAAACAGCGAAAGAAAAACAAACATCTGTCGAGGAATGTAGTAAAACAGTTAAAGAACCTGATGAAACAGTGAAAGAACGTTTGAAAACTGTCGAGGTATGCAGTAAAACACTTGAAAAATCCGAGAAAGCTGAAGAAAGTATAGAAAGCAAAAAAGATACGTACATCTTCAAAATGTGTGTGAAAAAATCCAATGTTTTGCCAAAGTTTGTCGACGAAATGGACATTTGGTGCGGCGATGAGGTTACAGATGAAGACTCGTGCTCTGATGAGGAAGAGCCTGTGGAAGGCGCGGAAGTTGGTAAAGCTCCCGAAGAAAAGGATCCATACGACAGCGAGGATGACGAGAGCGAGCTGGAAGATGACTGGAATTGGGACGACAGAGTTCCAGGAAGTTTGAAGCCGCAGAAAGACAAGGACGGAAAATGGATACAGGTTGGTTCACATGTTTTACTTTAACCATCAATTAATTTATTAATATTTTTTATGACAATTATCTTAGATCTCCCAATTCTCTGTCCTGCAGGCCTTTTAGCTCTAGTGAGTTTCTGGCAGGGTTCCTCAAGGACCTCATTTAATACCACTTTTATTTATTGTGGAATAATATATAATGAATGCGGCGAATTCTTGTGTGAGCGAGATGACTTGAAAGCGATACATGGTTGCATGGTTGTCCGGCCTCTTTTCACTATCATCAGCTAGCGTACGAAATATGATAAATACAATCTGTTGACTATTATTCCGGGGCCAAGACATCACACTAACCATCATGCCATTTGAATGCAGAGATAACAAACTGCCAAATCCATTTTCCTATTGGCACATATTCATGCATATGGATTTGGTTGTACAAAACCATTTAGAATCCCTTTCTTCTCTCTCTTCATTACATATTTTGATGAACTCTTTCACTGTTCAGGTTGTGTTTGGAGAGCTGGAGCCACCGCCATCTCCTTTGCTGAGGAATGTGCCTCATCCAGAGGGAGAATTGATGCAGATGCTATCAGGTAATGTAAAGTTACAAAGCCCTCTCCATCTTCCTCTTCCCCATTTCCTTCCCCTAACCACTTACTTACAGGAGGTTGGGATAATGCATGCCTGCTGTAAGATGAGGCGGTTTATTTTAGCATCTCTTCAGCGGGGTCCTTCAATAGTATGCCTAACTTATACATTTGTTATCTGTTTCCATTTTGTTTTGTTTTTTTTTTTGTTTGTTTTTGTTTCTGTTTTTGTTTTTGTTTCTGTTTTTGTTATTGTTATTGTTATTGTTATTGTTTTTGTTTTTGTTTTTGTTTTTGTTTTTGTTTTTGTTTTTGTTTTTGTTTTTATTTTTGTTTTTGTTTTTGTTTTTGTTTTTATTTTTGTTTTTGTTTCTGTTTCTTCTTTACTGCTTTAATTAAAATTGAACTAAAGTGTACTCTTTTTGTTGTGTTTTGTTTGTTTATACAATCTTAAATTTTTATCAAATAATTTTTTTGTTTTGTTTTTTTCTTTTCTTTTTTCTTCCTATATGACTAATAAATAACATCTATGACTATAAATATTAATTCTAAATAAATAAACTAATATTGTTCCATTTTTTTTTCCATGAAAGGCATCGACTTTTATTTTGTAAGCCAAGATTCAAATCCAAAAATTAAATTATAATGAATGTTTTATTTGGTATTTTTTAGGTTATGATTCCTTGGAGAGAACCTTGAAGTATCGCTTCAGAGACAGGTGCTACCTGCTACAAGCCATGACGCACGCCTCTCACAGCTCCAATCGCCTCACCGACTGCTATCAACGCCTGGAGTTCCTTGGAGACGCCGTGCTAGGTAGGAGAGGGGGATATTAAAAATTCAGCATTCAGACGCATTAACCAGCGGCCGAGAATTCAAATTTTGTCTTGCGATCTTACCCTTGCAACTGTACAGGGCGGTTTAGATGAGAAAGATTGATTATTCTCTATACCAGCGTTTTAAATTAATAACTCAATATCGATTTGATTTCATTCAGAATTTACTTTAATATATACCTACATTCAAGTTAGCAATAAAAATGCTTAACCTGTTTTTTAAATGCGATTTTAACCCTTATGCATAAAGAACTATATGAAGGACAAAGTCAGAATCGCTTGCGCTAATATCATTCTTGACGTAACCGATTTTTTCACTAATCTAGCTACTCTAATATATTTTTTAATGAATTTTCTATGACTGCGGGTCAATTTTGGCAATTTTCAAAGGCGAAAAAATCGATGTCTTACGTTTTCAAATGCTTGTAAAGGTCAGTATTTATGTAAAGTCATTTGAATTGCGTTTTTTTTTATGTTAGGTATGTATTCAGGTTTGTGTAGAAATAATAAAATCAGATTATATTTTTTGACAATTACATATATCCAAAAAGGGAGATTTTTTTAATCTTTTTTTAGTTAGCTATTCTGGAAAAACCTTTTATGATATTATCTTGTAATATACATGAATAATAAATAATATACATTATCTGGTAAACAGAAAACAATCGCAAAAAAATTATTCCTTTGTTTTTATATGGATATTTGACCAGAAAGCAACAAGGTAATTTCCGTACACTTTTTCGAAATACCATCCGACATTCAACAGTTAACCCGTCTAATCACAGGAGACCCAAGTTGTCCCAAAACATCATATGCCGTTATAAAAACAGGAGACCCAGATTGTCCCAGAGCGACCGTGCATTATTAAAAGTTAGATATCTCTCTTCCTGTCGTGCAAACATTTGTGATTTCTTTTATGTTAGAAAGCGAAAGAAATAATGCTTCTTATTGCTCTAGGAATATATGAGTTATATTGATCAGATATTTTACAAACGTGATCATAAGTGATGATTTTATTTTGCGCCAATTTGTGACGTAAAAAACACTTAATTTAAAAATAAAATTGTATGAATGTCATAAAAAGTGAGGTGACAGTTTTATTACAAATTTTCTTAAAAAAAGGAATCTGTATTTAAAATTTTCAGTTTATTTTATTTTATATACTTTTTTGAGAAATCCCCAGGTACGTATTTTTATGCAAATTTACATTTTCAGTGTCAAAATTTTAATATTTAAAAACAAGAATGTTGATTTCTAATATACACATCAGAAAGATTATTTTATCTAGATTTTAGAACAATTTTTGTTTTTGCAAAAGGGTTAAAAAATAACTAATAAAAAGGAACATTTAAAATGCATGGGAAGAACCGGGAATTTTGCGCGCAAATCTTGACAGGCAAAAGTTCACAAATATTATTTTCTTATTATTCGAAGGGTTAAACGATGATAAAAATATTAAAATTACCTACTTTTTGTATTTATTTATTTATTTTTTGAGCAAAAGTATTCAACATTTTTTCAATAATGTCTAAACAGAATAAGTGCGTAAAAGAAATCTGAAATTTTTTTTTTTTTAAAAGAAATACAAACATTTCCGGGTTACGAATAACCCAAAAATGTTTGAAAATCTCCTACTACCACCACAGAAAGCCAAAAATATTGCTTGTGTTGTGATGGAGTACTTGGATGGGTGGGAATCGAACGTGATGCCCACTCAACCACTGGTCAGATATTGAAGTCAAAAACTTCGTTAGCACTGTTGTGATTTGAAACTCGATGAAATAAAAAAGCGACACTAAAAAGAGACAAACTTATACATCTATAAGATTTAGTCTGCGAGAGGATGAGAAAGAATAATCAGTTTCCTCTTTATGCGGTGCTTTGTAGACTCCCCACTCTTGTCTACTTTAGTTTTCTGAAGCTTTCCCTTTTACCGCGTGTGAACTGCATACTTGTATTTTTTTAGTTAGTAAGACTGTAAATAAATAGACAAACTGACACATTTTCCTCACAAAAAAAAACAAAACACGTGCATGGATGTTTTTAATGATTTTATTCAAACTATAATTAAAATTCTGAAAAGTAGCTTTCCTAGATAATTTATTGATTTATTTTACTGCATGATTATATGATTTGAAATGTGTATGTATAATACAAATTTTTGTTTAGAAATTTAAAAAATCTGCCAACGACCTACGGTATAACCTTATTATAAAAAATCTGCCAACGACCTACGGTATAACCTTATTATAAAAAATCTGCCAACGACCTACGGTATAACCTTATTATAAAAAATCTGCCAACGACCATAGGTATAACCTTATTATAAAAAAAACAAACATATTTTATCAAAATTTAAAACATAGCTTCACTAGATAAAATTTTTGTAAAAATGAACGTCTAGAATTTGATTTAAAAATGACATATTTCCAGTCTGTTTTTCCCTTTAAAATCTACTTTCTTCTTGATTAGCTCTCACCCACATAACCTCACTTCCAGATTACCTGATAACCCGGCAGTTATACGAGGATCCAAGGAGACACTCCCCAGGGGCATTGACAGATCTCCGTTCGGCCCTAGTCAACAATACCATTTTTGCCTCTTTGGCCGTGAGGCATGGCATGCATAAGTAAGTATCATTTAAGTACTTACTAATTTAACCACTTGGACCTATAAACTTGTTTTCACAATAATATAACATTACCAGACATATGTTTGTCGTATGAAGTGTACCTGACTAATTAAGTGTATTTTTTAATTTTTTTTTACATGAGCTCCACACAGGAGAGCACACAATAATTCCCCCAAGGCCTATGTCATCTTTGATGCTGGGTGGAGTGTCTTTTTAACCACTGGAGCGCTTTTTGCCACAATATGGCACTATTTAAAATACCTCGGATTGCTTTGCTGCCCATTTTGGCAAATTTTCCCTTATTTGTGAGTAATTAAGATGAAGCTATACGTGAAATCCAATTTAGATACTATTTAGATTCATCTTTACGACTAAACAGTTTACATTATGAACATCAAAAAATATGCTACGGATAAATTGAAGCTTTTACTAGCTTTTCTATGTATTGGAATTACAATAAAATTATTATTTACATAACAAAAAAGTGTAAACCAATAAAGAAAATGTTTTCATAGGGTGTAGGACGCTCTGCTGGCAGTCAGGCGGGTCGAGATCGAATCTGGCAGCTGGCACCCACTTACGACCTTCTCGGTATGACGTAAAATTTTTATAAGCATTTTAAATTAATAATTTTTTTTTATTTTCGCAGATATTTCCGGCATCTTTCGCCCGGTTTGGAAGAAGTCCTGATGAGGTTTGTGAAGATTCAGGAAGAAAATGGTCACAGCATCAGTGAAGAGGTATGCCTTTTTTAAATGTGAATGGCACAAGAGTCCCGACTGTCTTTTTTTTTACATTTACCCACGCAGGAGGCCCTGAGGAAAATAATTTGTCTCTGGTCAAAAATACGCATTTTTCTGAAATTTTACGATATTACTGTACTCAATACTCAATAAACGATTTTACAATCGTGATTTGGCTTGGTTGGTAGAGTTGTTGACTCCAGTTACTGGGTAGGAAAGATCAATCTTCAGTTAACCACTCCGACCCGTAAGCCGTAAGGCAATATAATAATAGCAGTCAAGTACAATAAGCGTGTTTTCACGATAACGCATGTGTTCCCACAAAAATCGTTATAACTCTGTTATTGCTCTAGTGACAACCCTAAAACAAAAAGTAGAAGATCCATATTGAATCAAGCTTCACATCTCTATTCAAAGTTGTCCATAGAAGTACATAAAAAAAATACTTATTTTGTAGAAACAGTTTTCACCCGCCAAATCGCCTACTTGCCGTTAGACATTAGTCTCCCCCACACGTAGAGTTCAGAGCGGGACGTGCCCCGCGACACTTCAGGCCGCCGCGCAGAAAAGTCTCACAGTGAACTGCGCTGTAAGCCGTTATCTTACTTTCGGTCTTTACTTTTCTGCGCGGCGGCCTGAAGTGGCGCGGGGCACGTCCCGCTCCGAACTCTGCGTGTAAAGGGTACTATTGTTAATTTTTTATCAAATATTATTGTATGAAATGATAAAAAAGTGAGGTAACAAAATTGTTTGTTATTCATTTATACAATAGAGTAAGTGTTTTTTTTTTTTTTTTACATAGTCCATGATTTTAGCACCGTTTTCACATAAAAACATTTTAAGAGTCATTTTACAATTTTTTTTTATGTTTGCATTCTAAATTTTAATATTTACAAAAGTTAATATTTATTTGTAATCCTACAATTTGAAAGCTTATTTCATAAGCTTTCAAAAACAGTTTTTAGTATTCGGCTACTTTCAGAAATGTTTTATTTATAGAGCTTTATTTGCAAACCGGAAATAACACAAAGTTTTTATAAATCGGACAGTTTGTTTAACACTTCCGTACCGGACCAGGGGAACGCACTTACACTAACGAGAGTTTTACGCTGTATCTAAGTTGGTTTTTAAACCACATACTCAATAATTTAGGTAATCCTAGAAAATATATTTGGTTATCGATCTGCATTAAAAAAATGAATATCGCATTACTACTTTTCTTAAAATTAAATAGTTTATAACAAATTCCGGCGAATAATCTGTGCCACCCGCCCCCCTTCCCCTCTGTTCGGGCGTACCCCGTTCCTATCTGCTGAATGTATCGGGATAATTCTAAGCGATAGCAAGTAATTTCTAAGTTGTTAGTGGAAAGGACTAGATCGCGTTCGTTTACACTGTGCATCTCGTTTGCTCTTTTTACAATGCTATAATGTTCGCTTGCCTTTCAAAGATCATTCGGTCTGAATCGTTTCCGGTGAACGCCAATCGCCAGTCGAGATTCGGAAACAAGGTGTTATGCTGGCTATCGGCCCGCCTTCTCTGTTTTCTATGGAAAAATACACGCTATGGTCTAAATTCATTAGAATATTAATTATGACTTTATTTATCAAACGATTTTTAAAATGACTACTGAAATACGATGAATATACTTCCCTCTAATTATTATCATAACAAATTACAAAAAAATATGTCATTAACACCCTTTAATAAGCAAAACAAATTGGGGTCCCCGAGTGACCCCCCTTCGGGTCATGTGTGATTTTTTTCGTTCCGGGACGAAAAGGTTAAAACATAAAACCTGCACAAAGGTAAAATACCCGATGTATAAATGAATTTTGTTTTTTACAGGTTGATTATTTTAATTTTAAATTTACAATTATTTATTAGTGAAATTATTGTTTGCAGCTCTATCTGCTGCAGGAGGATGAGTGTGAGCAAGCAGAAGATGTAGAAGTCCCCAAAGCTCTTGGAGACCTCTTCGAATCTGTCGCAGGAGCCATTTTCCTTGATTCAGGTTAGTTTTTCTGATGTTTAACATTGTTCCTGATACTCCGCAATACTGGCGCAATGTGACACTGTAGACATTTTTTTTGCATTACAACTCCATTAAAATAAAATTTTCTCAGGGCCTATATCATCTTTGGGGATGGTGTTTGGAGGATCTATTTGAGAATAAGGAAGAGTTAAAATGGGTCTTGAAGAGGGAGGAAACAGATGCTGAATAATCGTTCCACAGCCGAGCTGTTGAACTCAAGAACGAGTTGTAGAAACAGCCCGTTCTCATGTGACAAATATCAACTATGCACAAATGTTAGCAGGCATTTGGAACTTGTTCATCGGAGCTTCTTCCATTGGAATACCATTAGAACAAGGATAGCATACATACCTGACGCCTGTGCTCTAAAGATTGCAATCCGTTTGTTAAAATAGGAGAATCTATCAAATGAACCGCCTATTTCTGCACAGAGGCGAGTATTTTTTCAGGTATTTTGGGGCTCCAGACCTGAGGTGGCTGCCAAATTCAACCGTCGGGCGCAATTGCGATTTGTCCTGGGTTAGCAGATGTGTACTGTTAAAGTATCTACAGGCCCTGTACAGTACGCCCAGTTTCTGAGAGGCTAACTTGACTCTGGCTTCGATGGAGCCCCCATACCTGAGCTGGTCACTTAGAGTTACACCAAGCATATCAATGGAGGGTCTGTTCGGGAGATTGCTTCCGTTGAAGAAGACCGAGAGGCCACGTGGAGGGAGTAACACGTGTTATTTAGAGTCTCTTGACTATTATATCGCCATCCCCGTAATATGGTGTGATGTGATATTGCAGGCATGTCCCTGGATGCCGTGTGGAAGGTGTACCGCGCCCTCATGCAGCGAGAGATGGACCTCTTCAGCGAGTCCGTTCCCAAGAGTCCCGTCAGAGAACTGTTGGAAATGGAACCGGAGACTGCCAAATTCGGGTGAGCATTTTATTTATTTATTTTAAACCCTCAGGCCTCGAGCATATTTTGTCAGAAGGTCACAGTATTTCCATTTTGCAATAAAATCCAAATAAATGATTTTTTTTTTAACATTAGCTCCACACAATAGGCCATGAGGAAAATAATTTCTCTCAGGGTCTAAGTCGTTTCAGGGGATGCTGTGTGGAGGGTCTTTTTAAGGAAGGGAAATCTAGGAAGTTCTGAGAAGGAAAAAGGTATGAGGGGTGGGTAGAAATCCGGGGGTCAGTGTATCCAGGAGTGACAAACGTATGAATCCATCGTGCTGGAAAGATCAAAAGGGCAATACAAAAAGAACCAGTCTCTCTCGATCCGGCCCGCCACACGGCAGGCGGGCAGACACATCCGCCGCAAGATCAGGACAAACCTCAACCCTTGAACCTGGGCACCCTTGCTAAGTCTAATAATTGGTTCCCGGGGTGGCGGTACCCATACATGAAAAAAAAAAAAAATTATATCAATCCATTTGTTAAGATAGAAGAATCTATGAAACAGACCAACTGTTTCTGCATAGACTTGAGAGTTTTTTTGTCGAGGGGCTCTAGACCGGAGGTGGCTGCCAAATTCACTCATTGTGCACTTGATATACCCTTCATTTTCACCTGAAATATACTCTTCATTGTTTCATGAAAAATTAAATAACAAAAATTTATAAAGTAAATAAAGTCAGTCAGAGTGGAAGATACTCTCAGTATCGCCCTGGTGTAAGATCACCATTCAGAATTGAAATGTTGCTTGAAATGGCTTTAGCCATGTTTGGTGACCAGATATGAATAGCCAGGTACTTCCCACCTTCCTCTTCGCCATCTCCTTCCCCTCCCTCACAAAATACCCCAATTGGGGATGCCAAAGTCTCACTGGCTCCAGACAGGAGCAGTTGGAACTCTTGTGCGGTATTCATATAAAAAGAAGTAGCTCACATCGGTGCATTTGATAAACCTTTTGATTACAAAACTAATTTTTCAGTTAAGTTGGGTATTTTGTTTTTGGGTTTGAAAGTTTAGTAGAAATACATTTGATGCCCTACCAGTTTTTGGTTTGAAAGTTTAGTAGAAATACATTTGATGCCCTACCAGTTTTTGGTTTGAAAGTTTAGTAGAAATACATTTGATGCCCTGCCAGTTTTTGGTTTGAACGTTTAGTACAAATACATATTTGGAAAGCGAATGAACATCAGTATTTCAGGGTGTGTTTTAATATGTTTGGTGTTTCTTTGTTTGCAGTAAACCCGAGAAATTGGCAGATGGCCGAAGGGTACGTGTGACAGTGGAAGTCCTGGGCGCTGGGGCCTTCAAGGGAGTTGGTCGTAACTACCGCATTGCCAAGTGCACGGCTGCCAAGTGCGCGCTACGTCATCTAAGTTCGCCCAAAGGGAGGGCCGGTAGAAAGTAAGGGGAACGGCAGCAAAAACTTCTGCCAGCAGAAACAAGGGTAAAGTCTGCAGTTACTAAAGGGAAAGCCAAAAGAAAGTTGGGGGAAACTCACCAGAAAGATAGGGTAATGCCAGCAAAAAGTAAGGGGAAAGCCAGCAGAAACTAAGGGAGGCCCTATAAACCATGGGAAGGCCAGCAGAAAGTAATGTGAAAGTCAGCACAGTGTAAGGGGAAAGCCAGTGGTATATAAGGTAAAAGGCAGCAGAAAGTAAGGGGAGGCCCAGTAGTAACTAAGGGGAAAACCAGCAAAAAGTAAGGGGAAGCCAGCTGAAACTATGGGGAAGGCCAGCAGAAAGTAATGTGAAAGTCAGCATATTGTAAGGGGAAAGCCATTGGTACATAAGGTAAAAGACAGCAGAAAATAAGGGGAGGCCCAGTAGTAGCTAAGGGGAAAACCAGCAGAATGTAAGGAAGAGTTGGAAACTAAGGGGAAAGCCAGCAGAAACTAAGGGTAAGGCCAGCAGCAAGTAATGTGAAAGTCAGCAAATTGTAATAGGGAAGCCAGTGGTACATAAGGGAAAAGCCAGCAGAAAGTAAGGGGTGGCCCAGTAGTAACTAAGGGGAAAACCAGCAGAAATCAAGGGGCACCAGCTGAAACTAAAGGGAAACCAGCTGAAATTAAGGGGAAGGCCAGCAGAAAGCAAGCAGATTATAAGGGGAAAGCCGGCAGGAACTGAGGGCAAAACCAGCAGGAAGTAAGGGGAATGCCAGCGGAAAGCGAGGGGAAAACTAGAAGAAAGTAAGCAGAAAGTGAATGAACTACAAAGTGCTCTCACTTCACATTACTATTGTAGATTGTAGAAAGTCCAACAGAGTTTTTCTCAATTACTTCCTTGCTTCTTCTTTCCAATCTCTTTCAACACATCCCTTAGTGGCAGATACTCTCAGAATGTCCTTGGTGATATTTCAGAATTAAAAAGTTGCTTGAAATGGCTTTAGCCATGTTTTGTAACCAGATTTGAATACCCAGGTTTTTTCCAACTTTATCTCCATCTTATGCTGTATCTAATCAAAATGAATGAGAAATACTGGTATCGCCCTGGTGACCACAATTTGTAATGAAATTATGCTTGAAATGGCTTTATACATGTTAGTGACCAGATTTGAATGGATCGATATTTCTTCCCCTTATTTTTTCCCAAATTTCTTTCACCCCACAACATTCGCAATTCGGATTGTGATAATCCTACTGGCTTTAGGCAGCAGGACTTGTGTAATATTAAAATAAAATAAAATATTTTAGTACTTATGCAAAATAATTTTTAAACGAGAGTGCTCACTTATCTAAGGTCTGTTGTCACAAAACAAACTGAGAGACAAACTCCTTCAAATTTGATGACCGTCAAATATGTGATCACCACCATTTTGAATTTTTGATATTTGAACGGTGTCTCGGCACATTTCAGCTTTTAAAAGCAATTGTGATCAGTTGTTAAGTACAACTGTTTTATTATTTATTATTTTAACTTTATGAGTAAAACCTCAAACTGTAATATTTAATTAAATGAAGACATTATGAGCGAAACTCAATCGAAAATCTGGAAACAGAAAAATCAGAAAAAGATATTGGCACCTCTGGGACTCGAACCCAGGACCTCCCTACTTTCCGGGTTGGGGAACCCCAAACGGTTCCCCAACCCGGAAAGTAGGGAGGTCCTGGGTTCGAGTCCCAGAGGTGCAAATATCTTTTTCTGATTTTTCTGTTTCCAGATTTTCGATTGAGTTTCGCTCATAATGTCTTCATTTAATTAAATACAACTGTTTTGTTTCCATGCTTGTCTGTAGATCACAATTTGATCAAAAACTGAAATGCGTCGAAAATCAGAGTTAAATTATTCAAACATCAGCTGTAAGAGGTAGTATTGGCTATGGTTTGATTGGTGACAGCAAACTCAATGAGAATCGTCTCAAATCGCATTTATATTGAAACATGTATTTTTTTCTCATCACATCTTGTCAGATTTAGGAAAAAAAATGTTTAAAAAAATATTGTGAATTATTTTTCTGTGATTTTTTATTTTAAAATATTTAGCCTACATAATTAAAAGTTAGTCAATATTTTAGGTTAAATCTGTGGGGTTCAATTAAGTCAGAAATCTAGGAAAAGTTTCTGAAATCGGTGGGGTCAGCAATCTAGGAAATTAATGTTTCTGAGTTCGGCGTCGGCAATCTAGGAATTCGAAATCGTTTCTGAAATCGGTGGCATCAGCAATCAAGGAATGTTTCTGAGTTCTGTAGGGTCAGCAATCTAGAAAATGTTTCTGAATGCGGTGGGGTCAGCAATTTAGAAAATGCTTCTGAATTATGTGGCGTCAGCAGGCTAGGAACCGTTTTTGAAATCAGTGGGGTCAGCAATCTAGTTAATTAATGTTTCTGACATTGGTGGGGTTAGCAATCTAAGAAATGTTTCTGATTTCGGTGGGGTCTGGAATCTAGGAAACGTTTCTGGATTATGTGGCTTTAGTATTCTAGGAAATGTTTCGGATTTCTTTAGGATCAGCAATCTAGGAAATGTGTCTGAATTCGGTGGTGTTAACAATCTAGGAAATGTTTCCCAAATCGGTGGTGTCAGCAATCTAGGAAATTAATGTTTCTGAAATTGGTGGGGTCAGCAATCTAGGAAATTAATATTTCTTAAATCGGTAGGGTCAACGATCTAGGAAATGTTTCTGAAATCGGTGGGGTCAACGATCTAGGAAATGTTTCTGAAATCGTTGGGGTCAACGATCTAGGAAATGTTTCTGAAATCGTTGGGGTCAACGATCTAGGAAATGTTTCTGAAATCGGTGGGGTCAGCAATCTAGGAAATTAATGTTTCTAAAATCAGGAAATCAGGTCAAGATTCTAGGAAACGTTTCTAAATTCCGTAGGGTCGGCAATTAGAAAAAATTTCTAAATTCGGTGGCGCCAGTAATCTAATGAATTTTTATACAATGATCTCCACAAGTCTATTACTAAATGAAGAAGTGTAGCTTAGTATTATAACATAATAATGAATGTGCTTGTAGAAGTTTTCTTAGAGTTATAAGATCATTTATATGATATGTGTATTTTATATTTAATAAAACTTTGTTCCAAAGATAAGATGATGTGATGAATCCAATGAAATGTTTTAAATAAAGTTTATTTTTAATTTTTACTAATGTAATTTATTTAACCATCACACCCTTTATTCACAGGGAATTGATTGTGAAACCATGACCTTCAATGCTAGAATTCATGAACTGACTATACACGCGCCTATGTGTGATCTTTGCACTTACCCTCCACTTATTAAAATCAGGTCAGTTGCATTCAATCTTCTGAGAAAAGTGCGGAAAAAATATGCTTGTTGGAATTAATTGTGAAAATAAATTCCTAGTGTGGCCACGCCCCTGGCACTTTTCAAGCAATAAATCAAAACCCTTATCGAGAGTCCTAGGTCTAATAAGAAGAAAGTTCTAATTTCACAAAATACAATATAAGTATGATAAATTGAAGAAATCTATTCTTTTCTTTTTTTTGTATGAATACTACAATCCTAAATAAATCCTAAATCATCGCACGCTTTCTACATGAGGCGCTGTACTGAACTCAAGAATCAATGTCAACTAATATGGTGATTTATAGAATTCACTTGACGGCTGCAGCTCATCTGGATGAAGGAATTTCCCAATAGCGCTGACGAAGCATTCGAGTGCAACAGAGGGCAATGGAACTTGGAATTAATTCCATTGTTGACAAAATCTTGGAGTTCATTAGAGGCCAACCTCATCAGCTTGGTGATGAAGTCACATTGATAGTCTGACTCCTACAGTGGTGACCCCGACGCAAGAAAAATAGAAGTTTCAGTGTTCACACTAAGTGTTTTTTTTAGTGTGTATCAATTCCGATTCTTAAATGCATTGGGAATACTCCAAACAGAATCAAGGTTTGTTGAGATTTCAATTTACTTTATTTACATTATTATCTGTTATTAGTGTTTACAATGAATATTTAACCCGACCTGATATCCTTTCTATAGGAGGCTCTAAGTTATTCTACGGCTGCGGACCCGCGATGCTGGTGGCGTCTACCTTTCTACCAGATGCCCTCGGCTATTATCGTAACTGTTTGTACATTAGATACAAACGATGATGATACTCTTCTAAAATAACACTTAACTGACACCTGTTGAGATACGAAAAAACTATGCTAACGACATCTATTAATGGATGCCAAAACTACTGAAATGTGTTGATTCATAAAGATCTTTATGTAATTCATAAAAATGTCCATTTCCCAGTGTGGCATTTTGGGTCAAATTCCTCTCCTATCTAAGTCGTCCATCATTGTATGATCAAAATCTTATTCTTTCAATAATGTTAGTACGAAGAATAAAAAGATTGTCAGGTTATTCTTTACATGAGAATGTTCTTTTTTAAAATCTTTATCTTTCAGTTTCTAGGCTCCATCCTTGTCTTTACTGTGCTTCAATTTGTGAGTCTTTAAATGGTGAGCAAGAGCACATAAATAACTACATTCATCACAAGAAAAGGGTTTTTCTTTCGTATGGGTACGCGTGTGAGCTGTCAAATTGTGTTTGTAAGCACTAGAAAACTCACATTGTTCACATAAAAACGGTTTGAGACCCGTGTGAGTCAAGAGGTGGCTGTCCAAACGTTGTTTGTACGCAGTAGCAAAGTTGCACTGTTCACAACAAAAGGGTTTCTCACCACTGTGAGAACGCGAGTGCAACTTCAAATTCATTTTATGTGAAGGGACATAACTGCACTTATCGCAAGTAAAACACGTCTGACCAGAGTGGAATCGCATGTGATTTCTTAAATACTGCTTGCGAGATCCAGAATAAGTACAAACAGTGCACGTAAACTGCAACTTTTGAATGTGTGTGAGCAAATGCATCTTTAAATTATTGCTCTGTGAACAGGTATACGAGCATTGTTCACAAAAAAAGGGTTTCTTTGCGCTGTGAGTTAAAAGATGCATTGTTAAAGCTTTTTTTTCGTGCTCCGGAATAGTTGCAAAGTGTACACTTAAATTTTTTTTCACTCGAGTGGGTAAGCATGTGATCTTTTAAGTGTGTTTTCCGCGCGCAGGAGAAAGTGCAAATTTGACAAAAATGTTTTTTCCGAGTGGGAATGCAGATGTGTCTTCAATAATCCTTCGTTTGAACATTTGAAGTAGCACTTAGAACATGAAATCGGTTTTTGCAATTTTTCTTGCTCCGCCGAGTCTTCTTCTGAGAATCTGAAACGTTAAACAATGATGAAGTTGCTATTTGATAATCTATTGGTAAAATCTTCGACTCTGGGCCTCCCTACTTCTAACACGATTAATACAACTAATAACTAACAAAACCAAATAACAACAGTCACACAGATGCATTACTTGCACACAAAATGTTTCAAACTTATAATTCTTTAGAAAACAAAATTCAACAACAATGAAAAAAAGTACTTTTCGTGCAAAAAAATAACACGCCGTAAAATTTTCGAATATTCAAATTCGATAGTTTATACGCTCTTATTATCTTTAAATAATAATGATAGGCAGGCGAAGACGAAATGCTGTTTCTCAGTGATTTTCGACAAGGACATCACCGTGGGAAATGTAAACATATACACCAATAAACAATATCCTAAGAGCAACCTAAAAGCAATCTTTTCTTCTTATATTATATATCGGAGTTACCAACCAACACGGAAAAACCAAATATTTGAGAAATTTTTACCTCTGAATCGTTTTGTGTGTAGTTCGTAGAACTCCATTTAATTTAACTAGCCTAACCTAGCCACAGTTTAAGAATGGCTTGTAAGCCAAAATATCTGTCACAATTAAAAGCCAAACTTTTCTTCTGACTATCAACATTGGAATGTCTTATATCTGTTTTAGTTTTAATAGTAACTTCTTTGCTGCTACTCGGTTTCATCACATTAGAAGAAATACTTGAGGTGGTCTTGTTTAGACGAATTTTGTCTAAATAAATACTTGGATTGTCCAAATAATCGATCTTCGTGTCTGCGAGACCGGAGCGTATCATTGCGTTAGTTAGTTTAGTTTCTTAGTTTCAAGTTCAATATTGTTGGACGACATTATCTTTACAAATAAAATAGTTGCCAAATTAGCTAGTGAAATTATTGATTACTGCTCAAGAAATTGTGAACTATTTTTAAGTTTTCAGCAATTTCATTACCAATTTCACCCGAATTGAGATAAAACTGATCTTACTTCGAGTTGATATATTCCGTGGTTACAATAGTTCACATTATTCATTGCAATTGTAAATGGACGACGATCCTTTGACAAGCTCATGAAAAATGTCAAATAAAGCAAAAAGTTCATAGATCGTTTCCCATAGAAATACATCACAAAATTGACAGTGGAATCCATAGAGATGTTTCGAGAATGTACAAAAATTTTTGAGAACGTACAAAAATTCTTTCTTAAATGATTTATATATTTTATTTATTTATTTACACGCCCATAGGGCTTTTAATTAGAATGCAGTACATTTTTTTAATAACAGCGAAAATAATGAGCTGACAAAATACAGGTAACATAATATATGTTAAAAACAAAGTATAGGTTACATAAAACATAAGGGTTGACAAAATACAGGCAACACAAAATATAAAAAACAAAATATGGATTGCATAAAATATAAGAGGCGACGCAAGTAATGTTTTCAATTGTTCACATTAGTAAATGAGTTAGGTAGAGATACAAAGTTGGCACATAATGTGGCGTTTGACGTTTGCTAAGTTCACATTATTGTCAAATACATCCAAATTGTAGTATTTGTTACCAAGACTATGTAAACGTTGTATTGGAGAGTGCAAATTATAGTTAGTTATCAAAATAATAGTTTATCAAAAGTCCGAATAGCCAATATGACAGCCAACGTCCGTTGAACGGACGGGGCACAAGAAGTGAGCGAATCCGAAAATTAAATAAATGATTATATTACCGTCGAGCTTTGTGCAGTACTTACTTAATTGAATTTAGAACATTTGTCTATGACTTCATTATTGTCTATGTATAACTAGGATTGTCTATGATTTTATTATTGTCTATGTGTAACATCTGAATAATAAAATTGCTGACGCACGCATTCTTCCACATTTTTCGCTGCCAATGGTTTTATTTTGATTCCAAATCTATCTCTAGATAACATATCTCAAACTGTTTAACTTGTTTTGACATTTAAATGTATCATCACATGCTTGTGATAGTTCCTGGTGAGTTCTAATGCTGATATTTTCTATTCGGGTGTTATCACTCTATTCATATTGGTAGCTGTCGTAATTCCAAATTAAATTGAGCCACCACGGTCCTTAATTTAGACTACGGCTTGCTTAAATGCGTAGCATAAATAAGGCGGCATTCAGATGGTTCACTCCAGCAAATGTTCCATATTCGTTTCATTGCATGTACAGACGGCGCTCCAGAAATAAGCGTTCACTTGCCATTCCCACTACAACATCGCCGAGCGCAGTCGCGTTCGTTGGAATTCATTTCTTTATTTTTTATTTTATTTATTTATATAAGTGTTCGTTGGTGTTATATAAATTACATATAAGTACAGAAATTATTTAAATTTGCAATCTCACCAAAGAAGAAGCTAGTTCTTGCGCTTGATGAGCGAGTTACGCTAATTATAACAGAAATAGAATAACATTATGCAATAGGTAAGTATATAATAGGAACAATTAAAACTTCTGAATCATCTATGTGTAGGTGTACATATATAGGATACGGTTACCTACTAAAATATTGTGCACTTAAGAGAAATTCGAAAAATCTAAATAAAATAGAGATGAATATAGATTGATAATAAATAGAAAGAAAGAGAAAAACAGGTAATTATTGAGTTAATTATTCCTGATGAAGTGTAGCTTCAGTTTGAGTTTCAGTTTATTGATGTCTTTGGTTTTTTTTTATTTGAAAACGCCGACGGTAGTCGACGGATGCTCTGATTTTTACGCAATTTTGCTGACACAATTAAATAAAATTAAAAAAAAAAAAAACAGTCTAGTCTCCATTTTAATTATTTTAGTCACAAAACACAATTTTATTAATTTTTTTCTTATTAGGAACTTTACTTACAGATTAATAATCTCACAAAATTTAAAATAAAAATTGGAAAAATTATGTTAGAACCCAACATGTTCACATCACGCAAACTCATCAGGCCTCGACCATATTTTGTCAGTAGATCAGAATATTTCCGCTTTGCAATAAACTCCATATAAATGGAATATTTGGAAACGTATCCGTAAACTAAAAACTGTTTTTGAAAGGTGATGAAATACGCTTTAAAATTTTATTGCTTATTAGAAATTACCATGCAATTTCGTAAATAGAAATTTTTTTAACGTAAAATTTTAAAAGTTTTAAAAATGCTCACCCCGGGTTATTTCTAATTAGTGGTATATCTAATTAGTGGTAACGAAAATAAAATAAAAACACACACATGTTTTATTAGACAAATGAATTATAAACGTTTTCATAACTTCACTTTTTTGTCGTTTCATATAAAAATAATTAATAAAAAATTCACAAAGTTTCAAAATATTTTTTCAATTTTCGGTCGGAAAATTTGGTTTCATCACATCAAAGTGTACATTTTAATTATGCTGTGGTAAATTGTTAAATTGAATATAATATAGCGTGTGTTTTCACTTTACAATACCGTTTAGAATCTAAACGGTATCTAAACTTTAGATCATATTTTTCACTGTGATAGTAAGAGAGAGACAACGATTTCTATGATTATACCTGATCTTTGATGATACCTATATTATTTATTTCGAAAAACGAACAAATCAGCAGTACGCAGCATTTAGACGTTTCGCGTGCTGCGTTGACATGTCCTTTCAGCATAAAATGCCAGTCCGACTAACGCACGAAGTGAACCAGTCTTCACATGTTTTACTTCACGTTTCATGAAGTCATTCGGCGCGCGAGTGAAAACCAATATCCAACAATGTTGGATCGCTTCACTCGGCACTGTCTCTCATCACTTTCGTTTCATTTCATATTCAGACGTGTCACTTGAAGGGAAAGAGGCGGAACGAAATACGGAAACGAAGGATTAGTGAATCGTCTGAATGCCTCTTAACCCTTCTATCAGCATTTTATTTGAAGAACGTTTTAATTATCAATTTGACGCCTACCTATTTTTAGATTAGTTTTTCGATGATGTTAAAAAAATCACGAATTATTATAAAAAATATGAATTACCGATATTTTGTTAAAAGCTCTTATTATATAGTTGACCGGCCAGTGGCTGAGTTGGCATAGCGTCTGGGCCCCACCCGGTGCCGTGTGTTAGTCCCTTGACTGGCTAAGTCCTCCATCACGATACAAGCAACATTTTTGGCTCATTATGATAGTATTAGAAGATTTTCAAATACATACTGCCACAGTACACATCATTTTATATATAGAAATAGTGTAATCCAACGATTAACGATGAATTTCTTACCCGTTTTCACTTGACTACTTCAAGGTCACAATTGCAAAATCAAATAGGCTTATAAGTGGAAGTAATGCATACGACTTCATTGCTTTGGTAGAATATTCCAACCGAAGCAAAATCAAAGCTCTTACAGACAAAATTTCAGTTAAAACAATGTCCTGTTTCAGGTATATTTTTTTGGGTTGAAATTAAATAACAAACATCACAGCATTGCCATGGATCCATCGAATTCAGAAACTGTTTCCATCAAGACGGAACCAGGGCCCCAGGAAGTAGTGGAAGGTGAAATACCATGTAAAGACATAAATTTCAACCTCCCAGATGTAAAAAAGGAATGTTTGCAGTATGTGGAGAGTACTCACCCAGCCAGTAAGTTATATTGTAAAGTAAAAGAATAACATGTTTAATCAGCTGTTCGGAATCCACGTCTGTTTTGAAATGTGTCACAGACATTGGAGGGGACCCACCACTTTATCAACGGCTGTGTGAGGAAACTGATTGTTTAATCTCCTTAGCCGCACATGTCAGGACTCTAATTTTTTTGGTAAACAGGAAGCTACATTTATTTTTAAACGAACCTAGACCCTCCAAAGTCCCTGCATGCATGATTGTTAGTAAGAAGGAAAATGTATGCATACTTACATTTGCAGTAATTAACAAGGTTGAGGGAACGGACTCCGCTGTGTCGATAGAGACAGAGGGAGAAATGAAAGGCATCTGAGTTGGTTGCGAGTTCAGTCGTTCATTGAATCATGAGCTACGTAGCTGAGGTCGGTCCGATGTAACAGGAAGATGTCGAAGTGCCGTAGAGTGAGGCGTTGCGGGTGAACGGTCATGATGAGTGATGCAGGTCGGTGATGCTGTGGTGGAGCAGGCCACGGGAATGCAGGTCACCAGGGTGTTGCTCGACGAAAGACAAATCATAGGTGTGTTCGCCTGTTAGTTCAGCATCTAGTTAGAGTGGAATAATAAAGAAAAAGAAAATATTTACAGGTGTAAGTATGATTAAAAACAAAGAAAATATATAAAAAGAAAGATATCGGGGGCAGTTTGTCCCACTATCGCGGGGCAGTCCCGGTGAGGATGAGCAGGCGAGCGGCCTGGCTGCAACGTGCCCAAACACCCGCGTCCCTTAGCCGGTTTCCCAAGGGTACCCTTGCATTCTCATTCTCATAATTCTCCCCTTGCATTCTCATTCTTTCCCAAGGCTACCCTTCCACGTGTCACAGACAAGGCATAATATGTTTATTTAGAATGCTCTCTTTCGCCATAAACAAGATTATTTTTGTTATTGTTTTTGGGGTGTTATGCCGTGTTTCGCTACCTCCTTCTTTAGCCAACGTTTCGGACAGCGTTACAGTGTCCATCATCAGGGCAGATGAGTAAATGATATTGGTGAGAGTGTTTACTTATGTGTGTCGAAGCGATACCGTGCTGCCAGCTCCATTTCTCTACGAGCTGGTGTTAGAAAAAATTCAGCATGTTTTTTTGCGTTTAGCTTTGGTGTAGCCATCAATTACTGGATACCAAGAACTATTGAGCTTAGCTCCGTCGTCTCTGTTAATCCCATGTTAATAATAATCCCAAAATATATAAAAATATACATAAAAAGGAAACAGGAACAAGTTTCTACATTGTAGATTGATATAGAAATACACAAATATATGGAATAGCCCCTTTGTGATGCTCTTAAATATCAAAAGATGCTACATGAAAATATCCTTCAGGTACTTCTGAAAAAACGGTAAACTCGTATGAAACACATCGATATTTGAGGTGAATTTGTTTCCAAGTGTGTGAAGTCGAGGAATAGGTGCGTGTATGAGGTAGTTGGTTCCAGAATTATTGTTGCAGAATAATATGTTTTGCCTTGAGAGCTGGTTCACACTCAGCTATCAAATATAAAAGATCATAGCACGCCAAATAACGCTCTCCATACAATCCCTTCAGACCGTTCACACCTAAGCGTTTTTAAGCGCAGATCAATCATAGACAATACACATCTCAGACATAACCGCTCCAGACGCGATATCCCAGAAGATAACTCTCCCCTTCTCCGACTAAAACAGGAGAGGGGGTCATTGTAATTACGGAGCTGCCTAGACCCGTGGATGACAGATGTCAAGTTGACAGATTTCAGTACAAAAAATATGCGTTCCGTTGCCGCTCCCTAATTCGACTGACCCCTTCTCCTACCACAGGAAGAAATATTTGATAGCCTCGTGTGAAAGGACAAAAGATAAGCGCTCGCGAATCAACAGACATCTGCTCGCAGATATATAGCTCAGTGTGAACTAAGCATCATGCTCGGTTAGGTACCTAAAAGTAAATGAGTAATTTTATACAAAAAAGTTAGGTAATTTATTTTTCTTCTGTTTTCTAGGGAATGCAATTTAAGTTTATGTAGTAAGAATGTATAGTTAATGTGTTGAATAGGTATGTGGAACTTGAAGTTAAATCGTAAACATTTGTCCTGCACTCGTTCAACATTTTTTTATATGAATTCGATAATTTTGGGAACAAACCATGGAATTGTATTCCAGCAAGCTGCGTACTAGTGACAAATACACGATTTTTACAACTTCCAACGAATCAGTCTTTGATTGTTCTGATTATAAATTCTAGTGTTTTCGTGCCTTTGTTTGTTATTTGTTGTAAGTGATTTATAAAATTTAATTGCTTGTCAAATATAACTCAAAGATCCCTAATTTCTTTGATTTTTTCTAAGATTATGTTATCGGTTGTGTATTTGAAAGATTGCGGAGTTTTTGACAAAATGTTAGTATCTTACATTTATCGATATTGAGGAATAAGTTGTTTGCGACACACCAATTTCGTAATTTGTCAATGTTTGACTGTAGGATTAGGCATTCGCCTGTATTGGATACTTCTTGGTATAGTTTGATGTCGTCAGCAAAAAGCAGAACTTCTCCATCGTCGAAACAACTTATTTATAATATGACTTTGTCGCCGAAAACATAATTTCTTTTGCTGTAAACAGCACAACTCCGTAGTGAAGGTACTCAATAGCTAACCGTTTTTCCCTTCTTGAAAAATTCGTCCCTGAAGCAGTCATCTGAGGTTTTTATTTTTTCTTAAAGTTAGTTATTCAAATTCTCGCGTCTAGATGGAAATTATATGGTTTCTTAAATCGTCAATATTTTAATAAAAAAATAATGTTTTGTTTTCGAACTCTCGGAGAGAGGTAACCGTCTTTTGAAAAGTATTACGCTGTTTGTCCTGGTTTATAAAAGATCAATGTACCTATTTCTATTCTGTTCTTTCAGGTAGCATTAATGTGGAGACTGCTACTATCAAGGCCGAACCGGGATCCCGAGCAGTAGATGGAGAGGGAATTCCTTATATGGAAATTGAGATCGACCTGCCGGATGTTAAAAAGGAATGCTTAGAACGCTTACAAAGAAAAACCGGGACCGAAAGTAAAACCGACCTACCTTGTTAGATTTAACAATTCGTGCCACCCTAATTTTTTTTAAATTTTGTTTATTTTTTTTTAAAATTAACTGAACTTATTATTGTTCACTTTATCTTTTTCAGACTTATTGACAGATCTGAAGAATTATCGTAAGGAAGAACGATTATCTTGTCCCCATTGTAACTACTCCTGCTCTGACAAATCACACTTAGAACTGCACTTGCGCACCCATTCTGGAGAAAAACCTTTTTTATGCTTAGTCTGCAACTATTCATCTAACCGAAAGCAAAGTTTGAAGATACACATGCTTACTCACAGTGAAGAAAAACCTTTTTCATGTTCCGGCTGCAATTATTCATGTGTTCAAAAAGGACAGTTGACAAGACACATGCTGTTGCACAGTGGAAAAAAACCCTTTTCTTGCTCCACCTGCAACTATTCAAGTCCTCAAAAGCATCTTTTGGCGGCACACATGCTTACTCACAGTGAAGTAAAGCCTTTTTCATGTTCCGGCTGCAAATATACATGTGCTCGAAAATCACAGTTGACAAGACACATGCTGAGGCACAGTGAAAAAAAATCCTTTTCTTGCTCCACCTGCAACTATTCATGTTCTCAAAAGGGATATTTGGCGAATCACATGCTGACTCACGGTGGAGAAAAACCTTTTTCATGTTCTACCTGTAACTATTCCTTTTCACAAAAGAGCCTTTTGACAAGACATGAGCTGACGCACAGTGGAGAAAAACCTTTTTCATGTGCTGACTGCAACTATTCATGCTTCCGAAAGGACGAATTGATGAGGCATAAGCTGTCGCACAGTGGAGAAAAACTTTTTACATGTTTTAACTGCAACTATTCATGTTTTCGAAAGGACCATTTGACGACACATATGCTTACACACAGTGGGAAAAAACCTTTTTCTTGTTCCGACTGCAAGTATTCATGTACTCGAAAGGAACATTTGAAGGTCCACTTTTTGACGCACAGGGGAGAAAGACCCTTTTTATGTTCCGAGTGTAAGTATTCATGTTCTCGAAAGAGGCAGTTGACGATGCACATGCTGACGCATAGTGGAGGACAGCCTTTTTCGTGCTCTGACTGCAACTATTCTTGTTCCCGTAAGGGCGATTCGAAGAAACACATGCTGACTCACAATGAACAAAAACCTTTTTCATGTTCCGACTGCGACTATTCACGTTCTCGAAAGGACCGTTGACGCTACACATACTAATGCAGAGTTTGTCCCTTTTTGTGTTCCGACGGTTATTATTCGTATTTTCGAAAGGAGCAGTTGGCGGTGCAAATGCTGAAGCCTAAGGGAGAAAACGGTTTCATGTTCCAGCTGCAACTCGTCATTTTCTCAAAAAAAGTGTTTGAACAAATACGAGCGATCTCGAGTGGTAAAAATCCCTATTCATTTTCCGACTCTTAAGTATTCATGTCCTCGGAAGGGAAATTTGGTTACGCACGTATTGACGCACAGTTGAGCAAAACTTTTTCTTTATTCCAACGGCAGTTATTCGTGTTCTCTTATGGGGATATTGACGACCAACATGCGGACCCACCGTGGAGAAAAATCTTTTTAGTATTGCGGTTGCAGTTCTTCATTTTCTCGAATATTCTATTTGCCGAATCGTACGATGACTTACAGCTGGGAAAACCTAAATTATTTATGTCTTACTCCGCTTCTTAGTTGATACTGAATATTTTATATTCAACTAGTTAGATTTAGCTTAATTATTACGAAAATTGAGTATTTATGTCGGGGGACACGAAAAATATACAAAAAATATGCATTTTTTATTTCAATTAAATTAGTTCACTTAGGCGATACGCGAACTGTGCTACGCCATATTCATATTTATATTACATTTCACAGACAATACTGTCAATCATAGAAAAATTATTATTGTCTTATGAAACAATAGTTTATTAATGTTACGAAGTGAATGTATTATTGATAAGTTAGAACCTGTATTTGTGAAAGAAGAATATGGAAAGAAAGATGTTGGAATAATTATTACACATACCCGTTAGAAAAACCCTGCTTGCCGTAAAAACCATTCAAAGCCTGGGATGTATATCTTATTTAAAAGTATAACGCGTGCGTGAACTTCAAGCCAATAACATTAGTATCGGGCATAATTTGAATTAGGTGCTTTTGTTTTTAATTTGACAAGATTTTTTTAAGGTTGGTTCTTCCAACAAATCGCTTGCTGAGGATTGGTTTGTACTCCTGTATTTTTAGGTTTTTTTAAAGCTGTGATTTGAAGTATATGTTAGTTCGTTCAAAATTCAACCAAATGTGTTGTTTTTTTTGTTTACTTGTAGATAGATTTACCCTTGTATTTTTTAAACATATTTATAATAATTAGTTTGAAATAAAGGAAACCAAAATATAATTTTTTGAAATTCAACTTTTATTTTACAGTACGAGTTTTTGTGGACATAGTACAAACCAGTCCTCAGCAAGCGAAATGTCATATTTTATTTATTTTAATTAAAAAATGAATATTCCAGACCGTATTATTCGTATATCGAACTTCAACATTCAGTATTATCCGTGAAGCGGGCTTAAACATTTATTATAAACCTCTTTTTGGTTATGACTGCAACAATTCTTCATGCATTTATTCACGTGTGAGAAGATTGAAGGCACAAATTCTGGCTCAGTGGGGTAGAGCTTTTTCTTGTTTCTTTTCATATATATAGGAAGATTCATTCACAAAATAAATTTGCTCGAAACTAGCGATTTGTTGTCTTAAATTTTACGCAGTACCATTTAGTCGCCAGAATAGTAACTTAATATCATTATTAAAAGGTTAAAAAAAATGAAGATTTTGTTTTTGTAGAATATACGTAAATCGCAAGGTAAATTAGTTTGTTTCCTTTTAAAACCGACGATTTTTTTTTAATCGTAGAAAAATATTTACTTAATGGTACGACAAGAGAGTTAATGACTGAATGAGGAGGTTATTACCGAGGAACACATTCTGAGATCAAGTGAATCAAATATTTGTGGTGTGTCATTTCAAGAATCCATCAGAAAAATGCATATGAATGTGACTGAAGCAAATGGCGTGTGCAAGCAATAGTGATTTGGAAGCATGAGCATTTAAATTTTATTTATTTATTTTCGGGAAATCGACAGTTAAATTTTTTCAGTTTGTACATGTTTGTATAGCCAAAATAAATGGATTTCCTCCTTGTGACTTTAAATGAAAACAGCGTAATAAAAAATTTAAAATAATAAAATTTATAATAAAGGAACATAAAACCAAAAATTACGTAAAACTAAAATTTACACAAAACATAAAAATATCAATGCATTGGTATCAGTAAAAAAGCCAGGTTGTACATATAAATCAAAACATATCAGAATTATAAGTATTAACGATAGAAACATGAGAAACATATTCACATAACATACTCATGAAGCATCAGAGAAATACTATTTTATGTACGCCTTATATTTGGTAAATTCAGAATTAAAAATGCTCACCTTGCATAATATCCTTTTGTAACTATCGCATAGTCTGTTCAGACAAGAATTCTGCTTAGAGTTCGTCTTGCATTGATTTACCCTGAACATAAGGGAAGAGCGTGTTGAGCGCGCAGGTACATTAAATTGAATTTTATTTAGCAACTCTGGGCATTGAATATTATTGTTAACTACTTTATATAGGAATGGTGCATCCATACGATGCCTTCGTACACTCAATGAATCAATTTCAAAGAATGAAGCTGCCTCTGCATAGTTATTAAATCTTACAAATGACTTTAAAACATTATCAGTCCAGACCAGTCAGTGGTTGAGTGGGCATCGCGTTTGGGTTTCACCCGGGCGTCCCGTGTTCGATTCCTCGACTGGCTAAGTCCTCCATCACAACACAAGCAATATTTTCGGCTTTCTGTGGTGGCAGTAGGAGATTTTCAAACATTGTTGGGTTATTCGTAACCCGGGAATGTTTGTCTTTCTTTTATTTAAAAAAAAAAAAAAAAAAAATATAAATGAAAATCACCGCGTTACCGCAATCTAAATAATAATAACTGTTTATTCCAGTATGTGGGGCGGACAGTGCAGTCCCACACATTCCGTAAGAGGGTTAACATACACAAAATATTTGAAAAAAAAAATAAAAGCAGGTGGATTGTACATGATGAAAAGGTATAGTAGTAGTGAAAAAAAAAGAAAATAATTATAAGCTTTTAGGATTCTGTGACCACATTTGTGATAACTTTGCACTAGATTTTCTTCTTCCTGTGCCCATCAGGTCCCCCCGACGTTGACGATCACTCTGGAAAATGTCTCTCTACACTGTGCTGCCCGGAATAGCTCCTCCGCACTTCTAATGCCGGTCCACTCGTATATTTCGTAGCCAAGACATTTGTCTCCTACCAGGCCCTCGGCGACCTTCTATTTTTCCTTTCAATATTAATTGGAGCAAGTGATACTTTTCCCCTCGAAGTACGTGACCCAGATATGAAATTTTCCTGACTTTTATTGTGTGAGCGGTTCTCTATCTGCTCTAGCCCGCCTGAGAATTTTTATGTTAGTGATCATGTCGGTCTATGGAACCTTGAGCATTCTCCGGTGAAGCCACATTTCAAAAGCCTCTAACCTGTTCATGGTATTTACTTTCAAGGTCCATGTCTCACATCCATACAGCAAGACTGACCACACATAACACTGCACTTGCACTATATATGTAAAATAAATTAACCTAAAAATAACATGCTCCCTGAATTTCTCCACATTAACATTACTTACCATGAAAATATTCACAATAATCCCAGAGAAAATGCCAAGATTTACGCTTCCCAAAACTAAACTTATAAAAACAACAGCGTGTTTTATAAAGGTCAAAAACCTACCGCCTTAAGTTTTAAAGGAAGCCAATTTTGCCATTACATTTTTCATGTGAAAAAAAATTTAAGTACATATGTATTTTTTTTTTTTACCAATTTTACGTACACTTTATTTCTGAAACTGTGTTTCAATTTTGTATTTTTTTATGTTTTCCTACCAGATGTATGAAAATTTTTTTGTGTTTATCTAAATAAAGATTTAAAAAATACATGAGTGCAGTGTACACGCTTTAGAAGTGAAACACTCTGTTTTTTTTTGTGAGGAAAATGTGTCAGTTTGTCTATTTATTTACAGTCTTACTAACTAAAAAAATACAAGTATGCAGTTCACACGCGGTAAAAGGGAAAGCTTCAGAAAGCTAAATAAGACAAAAGTGGGAAGGCTGCGAAGCACTGCACAAAGAGGAGACTGATTATTCTATTTCATTCTCTCGCAGGCTAAATCCTAAAGTTTGACTCTTTTTAGTGTCGCTCTTTCGTTTCATCAAGTTTCAAATCACAACGATGCTACAGAAGTTTTCACTTCAAAAACAAATGTGAATAAGCCGTTGTTTCTTTGAAATAAATAAAAAAACATTAATAATAAAAGTACATGTTTATAATATAAATAAAATTCACATGTTTTTACATGATATTGGGTATGGATTGAAATGTCCGTCTCTCCTGACACACTGAACCAGATTCTGACCCTCCACCTTATTCTTCCCAGAACTTCCTTTCCTCAAAATCACCTTCCGCGCAGCATTCCCCAAAACGACATAGATAGATGACTCCGATGTGGAGATAATGTAAAAATCAACAGATATCTGCTCGCAGATATCTGTTGATTCGCGAGCGCTTATCTTTTGTCCTTTCACACGAGGCTTTCAAATATTTCTTCCTGTGGTAGGAGAGGGGGTCAGTCGAATTAGGGAGCGGCAACGGAACGCATATTTTTTGTACTGAAATCTGTCAACTTGACATCCGTCATCCACGGGTCTAGGCAGCTCCGTAATTACAATGACCCCCTCTCCTGTTTTAGTCGGAGAAGGGGAGAGTTATCTTCTGGGATATCGCGTCTGGAGCGGTAACGTCTGAGATGTGTTTTGTCTATGATTGATCTGCCCTTAAAAACGCTTAGGTGTGAACGGTCTGAAGGGATTGTATGGAGAGCGTTATTTGGCGTGCTGTGATCTTTTATATTTGCGTAGTGTGAACCAGCTCTAAACCGCGAGAGACTTTTGATTTTGGACGAGTTCATAACAAAATTATTATTTTTTGTTTACATTAACTCCACACAGGAGGCCCCGAAGAAAATAATTTCCCTCAGTGCCTGTCAGCTGGGATGTTGTGTGGAGGGTTATTTTGATGAGAGGAAGGGATGAAGGAAGGATTGGTCTTGAAGAGACCCATGTTGTAGAAGGGAGGAAACACAGAAGCCGGCAAATCGTTCCGTAACCGAGCTGTTGAACTCAAGAACGATTCGAAAAAACGACCCGTTCTAATGTGACAAATGTCAATCGTGTACATATGTTGGGCGCGCGTTTGGCGCGTCTTCCAACTATGCACCGGTGCCGAAGGGATCAATGACGACAGTTCCTCAGAGCATCTTCCATTGAAATTCCGGTGGAGCATGGATAGCATTCCCACCCGACGCCTGCGCTCTAAAGATTGCAATCCGTTCGTTAACACTTCCTTACCGGACCGGGGGAACGCACCTACACTAACGAGAGTTTTACGCTGTATCTATGTTGTTTTTTTAAGCCACGTACTCAATAATTTGAGTAATCTTAGAAAAACTATCTGGTTATTGATTTGCATTAAAAAAATTAATATCGCATTACTACTTTTCTTAAAATTAAATAGTTTATAACAAATTCCGGCGAATAATCTGTGCCACCTGCCCCCCTTCCCCTCTGTTCGGGCATATCCCGTCCCTATCCGCTGAATGTATCGAGATAATTCTAAGCGATAGCAAGTAATTTCTAAGTTGTTAGTGGAAAGGACTAGATCGCGTTCGTTTACACTGCGCATCTCGTTTGCTCTTTTTACAATGCTATAATGTTCGCTTGCCGTTCAAAGATCATTCGGTCTGAGTCGTTTCTGGTGAACGCCAATCGCCAGTCGAGATTCGGAAACAAGGTGTTATGTTGGCTATCGGCCCGCCTTCTCTGTTTTCTATGGAAAAATACACGTTATGGTCTAAATTCATTAGAATATTAATTATGACTTTATTTATGAAACGATTTTGAAAATGACTACTGAAATACGATGATTATACTTCCCTCTACTTATTATCATGACAAATTACAAAAAAATATGTCATTAACACCCTTTAATATGCAAAACAAATTGGGGTCCCCGAGTGACCCCTCTTCGGGTCATGTGTGATTTTTTTCGTTCCGGGACGAAAAGGTTAAGGTGGGAGAATCTGTCAAACGGACCGCCCGTTTCTGCACAGAGTCGAGGGTATATTTCAAGTATTTTGGAGCTCCACACCAGAGGTGGCTGCAAAATTCAACCGGGAGCGCAATTTTACAGGGTTAGCATTTGTGTACTAATCAAGTATCTGCGGGCCCTGTACAGTACGCCCATAATATTAGTAAATTATGAAAATTTCAGTTAATTTGCAAAACCTACTTTCGTCGTTAAATTTACGTATATGACCAGCAGCGTAATTCTTGTCGTAAAATACTTGAGACAATAATTAATGGGAAGCTTTTTTTATCCGCACGATTTCATACAAATAGTTGCCATTACAGAAGAAATAATATTTTGGGACGGTACTTAATAATTTAGAATTGGCAACACCTTGAACATAACCATAGATTTAAATCATGAAAACTTCTGACGCTGTCATTCTTGCAAGATATTTCAGAATCAGACGTTCTGTCGTATCTTATCAAAGTTTTTGTTGAACGGTTCGTCGATTTTACATCCATCATAAAGATTTTATAGATACCTAAATCTTGGTGAAATTGTTTGCCTGATTTTATATATATAAGGTTATTTTACTGTAGCGCAAACTACCTACCGAAGATGCCAAAAGTATGATTGCACACACCTTTCTCCATCCAAATTAATAAAAATGCATTAAAAGGTAAAGTTGACACACATATGCTTTCTTTATTCTATGAATAATCATTTACAGAACGCTTGTTAATATTTCCCCAAAACAATATGTCCTCTAACATCCAAATTCACAACATATAACTGTAATACACGTTCACAATTAATAATAAACACAAAGTGCTATATTTTTATTAATATTTTAAGTTTTCAGTGAAATGAACATCCACTTTTTCCACTTAATATAGTTACATTAAATGGGGAGAGTACAATTTCTGTGGCGCCGCGATTTGACGATGTATTCAGGTAGAACATCCCAAAATGAGACGAAAACGTACAATAAAATGTTTTGACATTTCGCTTAGTTTTCGAGATATCGAACTTTTTTAATTCTATGTAGACTAATACCATTGATTGCGCTCAATTTTACGTCTCTAATAGGTTAGGTTAGGTTTTAAAAGGTAAAGTTGAAACACATATTCATTCTTTATTCTATTATAATTATTAACAGTATGCATTTTTCCTCAAAACAATGTGTCAGATCCTCAAACATACATCCAAATTCACATCTCAACTACTATACAGTTCACAATCAATAATAAATACAAAGTGCTGTTCTTTTATTAATATCTTTTATTAAATGAAATGAACATACTTTTTTCCCACTTTAATATAGTTGCGTAAAATAATAAGACATGCCAGATGTCAATTAATAGTGTCCGACGTCTTAAACCACAGGTATACCAACACTGTTATATAAATACATCTTTTTTCATCTTGATTTCATAGAAAAACATTAAAGTTAAATTAAACGTTAAAGTACCCACGTATAGATTTGTATTTGAATGCATTTATTAAAATAGCGCATACGCGAGTCACTGTATAATGAGATATAGAGGAATACAGTGTCAGATTATTGAAATCTAAGTATTGATGATGATTCTGTCAACCGTTTTCAATTATCATTACCTTACGGTCTATTCAGTCAAAACTATATCCTAATTTCAAAATATTTATTATGAGTAGGTACACTTGATTGTTTTTACAGAATATTCCGAACGCGCTTGCCATGGATCTTCTAAATCCAGAGAGTATTTCTATTAAGACGGAACCAGGGCCCCAGGAAGAAGGTGGAGGTGAAATGCCGTATGCGGTTATGGATTTTGAACTCCCAGTTGAAAAGAAGGAATATTTACAGGATGCGAAAAGTACTTGGAAAGCTTGTAAGTTGCATTGAACAGGTTGAACATCGATTTCGATGTTCGGATCCTTGTCGTTTTTGAAATGTTGCTCAGGCAAGACGTAATATGTTTGTTCACAATACTTTCTATCGTCGTTCTTTTTATTTACCTTAAAGTGTATATTTACGGGAGATTTAGTGTGGGCCGATTTTTATATCAACACTGCCGATGAACATCTTTCTCTCACCTCTTTGGTCTTCCAAAAACTCTTTTCGCTTAGGGGAAACTTTCAATTACTGTTTGTAATTTGCATTAATTAATTGCATTTATTGTCTTTCCATTTCCAATATCAATAACAAACAGTAGGGAGCTTGTGATTTTAAATGGAGAGACTCTTCTTTGGAAGAAAACTGTATTTCTTCTACCTTTTTCTGACTTCAACAAATTTATATATTTATGTTGATATGCCTTAATAATTTTTGTAATTCTTTCTTTTGAAATGGTTGGCAAAGAAGCTTTATCCCATATTTTCAAAATACTTTTATTTACCTACACAACAATATCACGAAACGGAGGATCCTTGGTCGACTGAGGAACGGCCAATATGGCGCGCTGCTCAAGCGAAGGCAGGTTTGGGGACTGCGGGCGGACGTGGCTTAGTGCCATACTACTACAAAAATAATGAATGGTGGTTTTATACATCGAAGCTATAGACTTTATTTAACAAGAGCTCATAAATGAATATCTTTAAACTATTTCAGAATATTTTGTGCAAAGGCTGAAAAAATGGAAATATTTAGATATTTTTTCAAACTTCAAAGGACTTGCGGAACCTTAGGATATTTTTGGATTTTTTTAAAACAATTTTTTTTTGATGTTTTAGATGCAAAGACAACTTTTTATCACTAGCGCTTAAGGAAATAAGACTTTTTTTTTCGCCATACAGTTGCGGCCCACACTACTGCTAAGGTACCGCAAACCTACGTAAAATATTGCTAAAAAAAAATTACCCAGCTTAACAAAACTTCGCATAGAATGTGTTCAAGAGTTAATAACATTTCCTTCTTGAAGGATCGTTTTTGAAGCGAGACATCTGGAGTCCATGTCTTCTTTGTCTTCTATGTCATCTTTGGGGATGCTGTGTGGAGGGTTTTTTTAAAGGAAAAGTTAGAGAGAAGAGTTCTGGGAAGGAAAAGGATTAAAGGGTGGGTAGGAATCTGGGGTTCAGTGGGTCCTGGTCATCCGCCTCCAAGACCAAGACAAACCTCACCCCATGAACCCGGGCACCCCTGCTAAATCACCAAACGTAGCGAACCACTTGGGGTGACCTACCGCAGAGCTATTGTTTATCCAATAAAGGTTCCCGGGGCGGCGGTACCCATTCCCGCCTCCCAAATTACCGTAACCGACGTTATTAATCAATTATCTTTAGTTTTAGTTGTACATTTTTTAATTAACCTTTTTTGTAATAAAAAACAAGTTCTGTAGTGGTGTACTCTCTCGGAGAGGAATGACTGTAATTTCAAATGTGGCACGCCCTTCGTTTGGGCATTTCAATGTACGCGTTGTTTTTTGGTTTATATAGGTAGCCTCAAATTAGAGACTGTGAGCTTCAAGGTCGAACCAGGACCCCAAGAAGAAGATGAAGAGGGAATTCCTTTTATGGAAATTGACACAGAGTTGCCGGATGTTAAAAAAGAATGCCTAAAACGCTTTGAGGGAATTACCGAGACAACAGGTAAATAACTATTTACATTCTCTTTTTTAACATCTTCATGAATGGACGTTGCTTATATTCATATATTTTTTCGTAATACTTTTCAGACTCTTCGACAGATCTGATGACACATCCAACGTCAAAGTTAGAACATCACTTACGCACCCATGCTGAAGAAAAATCTTTTTCGTGTTCCGACTGTGGTTATTCTTGTTCTCTGAAAAGTCATTTGACGGTACACATGCGGACCCACAATGGAGAAAAACCTTTTGCATGTTCCAACTGCAGTTATACATGTACCCAAAGGGGAAATTTGACGGTTCACATGCGGACTCACAGTGGACAAAAACCTTTTTCATGTTCCAAATGCAACTATTCATGTTCTCATAAGGGAAGTTTGACGAAACACATGCTGACTCACAGTGGAGAAAAACCTTTTACATGTTCCGACTGCAACTATTCATCTTCTCAGAGAGGACAATTGACGAGACACATGCTGATTCACAGTGGAGAAAAATCTTTTTCATGTTTCCATTGTAATTATTCATGTTTGCGGAAGGGAGATTTGGTGGTACACATGGGGATTCACAACGGAAAAAAACCTCTTTCATGTATCTACTGTAGTTATACGTGTTTTCGGAAAAGATATTTGACGGTACACTTGCGGACTCACAGTGGAGAAAAACCTTTTGCATGTTCCAAGTGCAGTTATACATGTACCCAAAGGGGAAATTTGACAAGACACATGCTTAGTCACAGTGGAGAAAAAACTTTTTCGTGTTTCTTCTGTAGTTATTCATGTTTTAAGAAGGGAAATTTGACGGTACACATGCGGACTCACAGTGGAGAAAAACCTTTTTCATGTTCCAAATGCAACTATTCATGTTCTCATAAGGGAAGTTTGACGAAACACATGCTGACTCACAGTGGAGAAAAACCTTTTGCATGTTCCGACTGCAACTATTCATCTTCTCAGAGAGGACAATTGACGAGACACATGCTGATTCACAGTGGAGAAAAATCTTTTTCATGTTTCCATTGTAATTATTCATGTTCTCAAAAGGGAAGATTTATAAAACACATGCTTATTCACAGTGGAGAAAAACTAAAAAAACGACTGTAATTAATCATGTTTTCGAAAGAGAGATTTGATGAGACACTTGCTGATGCAAAATGGTGTTAAACTGTTCTGACTGTAGTTATTCGTGTTCTTAAAGTGGATATTTTATTAGACATATGCTTAATGCTAATATTAATGTTCTCAAAAGAGAAAATGCCCACTTAAAGGAGAGAAAAAAACATTTGTCTTGTTCCTACTGTACTTATGCTTGTACTCACACGGTTCACAACACACGTGCGGAATTACTGTGGAAAGAAACCTTTTTCATATTCCGACTGTAGTTATTAATTTTTCGAAAGTTAGATTTGACGCACTTGACAGCTCATCGGTGGAGAAAAAACTTTTTCATATTCTGATTGTGGTTATTCAAGCTCTCAAAGGGTTATTTGTCAATACACACGGAATCGCAGTATGGAAAAACCTTTTTCATGTTTCGTGTGTAACTATTCACCCGCACTAAAGCCTTTCCTAATAAGGACCTTACAGGATGGTCTCGCTTGAAACTAGCTATTATGGATCTTAAATACCAGAGAGTCTCCACTTTTCAAAATTAATGTTACTTACGGGCGGTAATAATGGTTTTGGTTTCTTTATTGTTATATAATTTCTGCGACGGTTCTAGTTTGATATGTACAATTTTTCGACAAGATTCTATATTTTTGTGTACATCTGTTATATTTTATTCAATGAAATTTTGTCGAACTGGTATAATTCTAGTGTGATATAATAAAAAAAGTTACATTAATATGAATTGCTTGTAATCAAGTTGGAAAGTCGTCGCTTTAGTTCGTTTTTGTCCAACAGACCAAAACGTAAATCGTGAGAAATAGCGCTTTGAAGTTTTTTTTACGAAAAAGGCATATATAATGAAATAAGCTAAATTGTTAGTCTATTAAAATATTTTAAAGTGTTAGAAATTATATTTTTTATAAACAATAAGTTCTAAATGTTTATAATTACGCAGAAAACACGTTTTTAATTTGGATGTTGGCCAAAGTGACGAATTCTTGTTTGCGAAAGTTGGATATTGGATAAAGGAGACTGGATATTGGACAAGAGTGCTTAACTCTTGCGTAAAGTTGCTTTATCTAACGTGCTTGGTATTACAGGGAGATCGGAAAGAATTTCAAATCATTGAATTTTGATACTCAAAGATTTAGTTTTAGGTGTCGTATGTTTTCGAGGTGAGACCTAAATATTCGGGTGTGGTTTTTAAATAGTTTATGAGAACATTCGACAGTTTTTTTAGAAATAATTTATCACTTGATTGGGAAACGAGTTTAAAATACCGCCCAAGATCCCAAATCCCAACTGCATGGAGCCAGTCAGACTATGACATACCCAATCGGGGTATTTGTGAGACTGAATGTAGCGGGGAAGGGAAGCAGTTAGGAAGGTTGGTAAGTGCCTGGCTATTCAGATCTAGTTATCAAACCGGCTAATGATTTTTTAGGCAGTGCTTCAATTTAAAATGGTGGTCTTACACCAGGGTGATACTGAAAGTATCTTCCGCTCTGGAACGTGCCGCAAATACACCATATGTAATATTTTACGGTGACCGGACAAGTCAGAATAAACCCAACTCAGAACCACCTCAGAAAAGTCATTAGAAGTGATGAAAAAAAATTATAAAAAATTGATTAAATAAGTTTCGTTAGGTAAGGATTATGGGTTATTTTAAAATATTTTTTTTTCATAGCTTTTAATGACTTTTCAAAGAGGTGTTGGGTCGACTTTATTCTCAGTTGGCATGGAACCATATTTTATATATACATCCTTTTTTATTGATTTGTGTTATTTCACTTTTTGATCATTAAAAAGCACACTTATACATGTACGTTTTTATTTTATTAATTAAGTTGTGAAATATTATTATTTTTTTACATACAACTCCACACAGGAGGCCCTGAGGAAAATTAATTTCCCTCAGTTTCTATGTCATCTTAGGGGATGCTATGTGGAGGGTATTTTTAAGTAAGGGAAGGATAGGAAGGAAGAAAAAAGGTATGAGGGGTGGGTAGGAATCTGGGGGTCGGTGTGTCTGAGAGTAACGGACGTATGAATCCATCCCTCCAATTGCGGTGCGCCGCCATGACCTGGACAAACTTCACCCCCATCAGCTCGGGCACCCCTGCTAAATCACCAAATGTAGTGAACCACTTGAGGTAACCTACGGCAGAGGTGTTGGTTATCCAATAAATGGTTCCAGGGACAGCGGTACCCGTACCCGCCTCCCAAATTACAAAAAAACTATTAAAATAAAAATTACTTGTGCACGCTGGGATTGAAACACACGACTTCCGGATCGTTAGTCGGGTGCCTTACCTCTCGACCACGGGAGGCCGCCGTCATATAACAGAAGTGTGGTATCCAACATTTAAAAATATAAAAAGATAATTCAAAGGATTTCGAAACATAATAGATAGCTACAAGTTCTTTAGAAATGTGTAAAACAATAGACGACGCATTCTTTTTAAACCTGATTCTTTCTTTAAACACATGGGATACGATTTATTTCTACTACACAATATATTGTGTAATAGAAATAAATAGACTTGTCAAAAAGAGATCATAAAACCTTTCTAACCACATTTAGCTCCATAACAATAGTGTGTTCCGGTGTTTGAGACACAACTTAGTTGGGCCAAATTATTACAAGGGTTACGGGTTATTAGGGGCTGGAATAAAAGTAACTGGAAATGGATATAGGAAATAAATAAGTAAAATGTATAGGATGAACATTAAAAATGTGCGAATAGTAATAAGGTTTTTATTGACATTCAATAGCTCTGAACAAAAAAAACTGGAATAGGTAAGAAATAAACGAACACAGAAATTTCAGGCACTCAATAAAGTATTAAAAAAGAGAAATGCTTTCATTATCATTCAGTGTACAATTCTCCCATGAAGATTTCAGTAATAAGATATTTATGGGTACACAAACACAACATATCTTAAGATATTTCTCTATCATATTGAACTCGGCATGTATGATAATATATTATGTATACATAGGTAATATATTCGTTGCAGAGTGGTTATAATAGCATTGGGTATTTCGATTATATAATATATTATGTTTACATAAAATATTGTAAATTGTCATTACTTATAACCACCCTGTAACGAACGATCAGTTGAAACAATTTACTGAGAAAATAATGAAATATTAATTTCCTGCGTTGTTTTCCTTGGGAATTTTTGTTTTTTTCTACAGTGTACATCATTAGGAACTTTGTGTGGAGAAATCTCCCAGAAAACCACTAAAATAACTTTGTAGATAGTAAAATCACAAGTGAAGGTGTTTACTTCCGAACGAATGTTTGAAATGAGAGCAATCACGTGGTCCTCAACTGCGATGCTATTGGCTGTTTGGTCTGTTAGAGAGATACGCCCGCAACCGAGAGTTCAAATTTCACACGTAGGCCAAGATATCGCTTGGATGTTGGAGAAATTTATATGAAATGTAACTGAACGGCCGGTTTAAAAACGAAGGGTTCTTTTGGCCAACGTGTGGATGTTGGATTGACACGCTCGAAATGTTGTTTCATTTTGGAGGACGTAAGACAAACTGCGTTTTGAAAACCCTTTACGAAATTTTTTAATGTTTTTTTTTCACTTGTATTTTATAAATAAAGACTTTCTGAGAACAAGTGCAAACTTAACTCAATTTCGCTAAAAATGGTCTGTTGGACAAAAACGAACTAGAGCGACGAAGTATATAACCCACCCATAGCCTTATGTTGATAAGATTTTTTTTTTAAATGCATCTGAATGAAAATGAATCTGCAACTGATTTTTTTTTTAAATTCTGAACACATGATTGATTTTGACTTAAGAATGATTTTTTTAAATACACTACGAATACGAAAACGATTTTAGAAAGTTTTTTTTTGTCTGTCGTCTTTTTTTTTTTGTCTTCGCCTGTCAACAGCTTTCGTCAAAGGTATGCATTTACATAAATAACTGCGAATTCATCATTTTGCTAAATTTATTTACCTTATTTAATAATCCACCTGACGTACCGTAAAAGAAAACCATTCTCACGTCCTCAATGACTTTTTTTGCGGTTTTTCAGACCATGCACCAAAAGTGCGTCGGCGGCACACCAAAAAGCTCGCAAGCCGCATTTTCTCCAACCTTGCCTTAGAATAACACTTTTGTTTCTCGAAGTGTTTGCCACATGTTTGCGGAATGCTCTGGTGGCTGACATCGATCTACAAATCATTTTTTGTGCCTTTGACATAATTTCTTCGAATAAAAAATATACTTATGTGTTAATTAAGGAGTTTGCATCTCGGATTTGGCTTAATGTTGTGATTCTGTGTTTAGTGTTTGAAAATTGTGTTTGAAAATTCTGCACAAATAATAGTTACACACAGAACAAGCAAATGATTTTTTTATCGAATTTTGCAGCGTTTGGCGTGAAACTCGAATTTTAAGTGAATTTAATTTCTATTGAAGAAGTCAAATTAAGAATATCATTATAATAAAAGCAAATGTAAAATTTTAACTCAGCGCAATCTTTATCCCTGGGCTATTTAGAAATTCAGGCACTTCTAGCATTAAGCCCCAGATGTATAAAATTATGTATTTTATCTGCATATTGCTTTCCTCCGAAATTTAAGGCTAATGCCAATGCTGAAAAAGGAACTTTGCAACTCGAATTTTATACTCTGCTTGGAAATTAAGCACGGTTTCCTTCGAAATTCTTCAATAGATGAAACTGCATTCGAGGTTATCCACCACTTACCCGCCCTGGTATAAAGTAACAGATGGTTACTCCTTCAGGATTCTCTCAATATTCTATTTTTTTTGTAAAAAGAAGCTCCGTTATTTTTTTAACGAATCTAGACACTCCAATGTCCCTATATGCATGATTGTTAGTAAGAAAGAAAAATGTATGCATACTTACATTTGCAGTAATTAAAAAGATAAAGACACATCGTAGATGTGGTCGCCTGTTTGTTCAGCATCTAAAAATCTCAGCATTATAAAATAATAAAGAAAAATAAAAATGTTTTCATGTGAAGATATGATGAAAACCATGATATATATATATATATATAAAAATAAAGATATCGGGGGCAGTTTGCCCCAATATCACGGGGCGGGGTGGTCCCGGCGAGAATGAGCGGGCAAGCGGCCTGGCCACAACGTGCCCAAATTCCCGCGTCCCTTAGCCGGTGTCCCAAGAGTACTCTTGAAAAAGTGTTTGTGGAGGGGAGAGGGAGATACTCCCAAAAACCTTGGGGAACGATGTGAGCCTCAGTTCACCGGAGGCAGGACGGAAGGGAACCGGACTCGTGCAAAACATTCCTCAAGCTCGCTCATGACGCCGGGGGAGGCAAGGGCGTAAGGGGGACGGCTCTACTGGAATTCTACCACCTGACTGGATGCAGGGACCGGGTCTATTCACCCTCATGGTGGGGAATTAGGAAATAAAGTATAATGGAGTTCAGTACAGCAACCTAGTCACAAGTCAAGGTGTTTGTAGCATAATAAAACCGAATGAGACGGATAAAAAGGCAGAAAATAAGTTGTGGTCAACACGCTGCCCACACATCTGCCCTGATGATGAACACTGTTACGCTGTCCGAAACATTAGCTATAGAACATTTAAAAAGAAATAACTAAAATGAACCCATCAGTTTTAAATTTTTCTAAATTCGTTAATATTTTCCTGTTTCCGAACATTCTCATTTTTTAAAAATATTTTATTGAGCTAATGAATTAATGGAGTAGGTCCAGGACAAATAAATTGTCTACAATAGGCAAATGGCCTTGGACTTAATCTAAAAAGGCCCGATTTGGTTTTTCGTGGTTAAGTTTATGACAAAATTCGTTTCTAGAAAAGGCCCGAAGATATCGATCTACGGATTGATTTATTTATGGCTAAAGGCCCGTTTATATTAGGAATAAGCGATAAGAATAGGCCGGGGCCGTAATCCGTAATATTTTAGATGGTCGTTTATAATTGGAATAGGAATAGAATAGAATATGCCCGTAGAAGTAACAATGCCGCTATCACTTGTCTATGTCAACTGTCAACCGGGAGATTATATTCGATTATAAGAGATGTTCATTACTATTTATTAGATCACTTTCGTCTTCAGCGAATATAAATTTAAATTAGGTAAAGTATTTATTAACTGCGCGTTAATATTTGTTCACAAAATTATTATTCAACTAAAGTGAATTGTAGATATCACAGAGTATTGATTGAAAAAACGTAAATCTCAGCAGATATCTAAGCTTTCTGTAATCCATAACCGTAGAAGATAAAGTTGAACCATTTTTCGGTTATGGAAAATTATTAAAGATTATTGCCATCTATTATAAACGGTTACACAGGTTTCCTATCTTCCAACTTCTACGGCCTAGGGCTTATCGAATACGGATTACAGACTATTCCTAATATAAACGGGCCTTAACGATTGATCGTTGCTCGGGAATAGCTACCCAGCAGCGAAATTTTTGTCGTAAAATACTTGAGACCATAAGGGCCCGTTTATATTAGGAATAAGCGATAAGAATAGGCCGGGGCCGTAATCCGTAATTCGTAATATTTTAGATGGTCGTTTATAATTGGAATAGGAATAGAATAGAATATGCCCGTAGAAGTGACAATGCCGCTATCACTTGTCTATGTCAACTGTCAACTGGGAGATTATATTCGATTATAAGAGATGTTCATTACTATTTATTAGATCACTTTCGTCTTCAGCGAATATAAATTTAAATTCGGTAAAGTATTTATTAACTCCGCGTAAATATTTGTTCACAAAATTATTATTCAACTAAAGTGAATTGTAAATACCATTTTGATCGAAAATACGTAAATCTCAGCATATATCTAAGCTTTCTGTAATCCATAACCGTAAAAGATAAAGTTGAACCATCTTTTCGGTTATGGAAAATTAATTAAAGATTATTGCCATCTATTATAAACGGTTACACAGGTTTCCTATCTTCCAACTTCTACGGCCTAGGGCTTATCGAATACAGATTACAGACTATTCCTAATATAAACGGGCCTTAAATATACCAATCCCCTTGAGACTTTAATTAACCGGTAGCTTTTTATCCGTTCTTACAAATAGTTGCCATTAGAGAAGAAATAATATTTTGAGACACTAAATAATTAGGTACTGGCAGCACCTTGGACATAATCATAGATCACAATCAAGAAAACTTCTGACACTGTCATTGGGTGGTTTGGTATATTTATGCTGTCATTCTTGCAAGATATTTCAGAATCAGATGTTCTGTCGTTATCTAACCAAAGTTTTTGTTTACATCTTGTCCATTTAATATAGGTACGTAAAATGGGGAGAGTACGATTTCCGTGGCGCCGCGATTTGACTATGTATTCTGGCAGAATAGCCCAAAATGAGACGAAAATGTACAATACAATTTTTTGACATTTCGCTTTGTTTTCGAGATATCGAACTTTTTTATTCTATGAAGTCTCATACTAGAGATTGAGCTCAATGTTACGTCTCTTATAGGTTAGGTTAGGTTATAACATTAAAAAAGGTTATATTTAACGTTAAATCGGTACTTTTTATAAAATTAATCAATTTGAATCTAAACTTTAAGTTTTCTCGAAAACTAAGCGAGATATCGAAAATTTTTATTCTTCATTTTCGTCTTATTTTGGGCTGTTCTATCTGAAAGTGCCCAGATTTCGATTAATAATGTCCGACGTCTTAGACCACAGGTATTTGGTATACCTTGGTGTTTGGTACACTACAAAAAAAAACAAGTTTTTTTTCATCTTGAATTCTTAGAAAAAAAAAATGGAACCATTGTTATAAACATTATAACCATTATAATCTAGGTATTTAATATAACTGTCAATTAAACGTTGAAGTACATTTTTATGGATTTGAATTTGAATGCATTGATAAAATTTAAGAAGAAAATTGCGCGTACCTCAGTCACTATGTCAAGACAACGCCAGATTACTGTAATCTAACTATTGGTGATCATTCCGTCAACCGTTTCAATTATCATAACTGTACGGTCTATTCAGTCAAAATTATATCTGTATTTCAAAATATTTATTATGAGTACACTTCATTGTTTTTACAGAATATTCCGAACGCCCTTTCCATGGATCTACTAAATGCAGAGAGTATTTCCATTAAGACGGAACCAGGGCCCCAGGAAAAAGATGGAGGTGAAATGCCGTATGCGGTTATGGATTTTGAACTCCCAGTTGAAAAGAAGGAATGTTTACAGGATGCGAAAAGTACTTGGAAAGCTTGTAAGTTGCATTGAACAGGTAAAAAATGTAGAATATAATATTTCGATGTTCGGATCCTTGCCCTTTTTGAAATGTTGCTCAGGCAAGACATAATGTTCACAACACTCTCTCTCTGATCGTTATTTTATTTACCTTAAAGTTTATATTTACTGGAGACTGCCAAGGTACCGCAAACTTTAACTTGTCTTTTTTTATATGGTATAAGCTACATTATTTTGCGTTAAAAACACGTATAATATTGCTAAAAAAATAATTTCCCCAGCTTAACAAAACTTCGAATGTGTTCAATAGTAAATAATATTTCCTTCTTGAAGGATCGTTCCTGAAGCGGGCGTCTGGAGTCCATCGTTTTTCCTTAACTTACCTTAAAGCCAGTTTTCCGAATTCTCAAATAGTTAAATCAATTATCTACAGCGCCCTTGAGGTGATTTTTCACAAAAACGGCGCTATATTAATCATCCAAATATTATTACTATTTTTATTTATTTTACATTTTTTAAATAACCTTTTTTTGTAATAAAAACAAGTTCTGTAGTAGTACTTTCTCGGAGAGGAATGACTAATTTCAAATGTGGCACGCTTTTCGTTTGGGAATATCAATTTACGCGTTGTTTTTTGGTTTATTTAGGTAGCCTCAAAGTGGAAACTGTGAGCTTCAAGGTAGAACCAGGACCCCGAGAAGAAGATGAAGAGGGAATTCCTTTTATGGAAATTGAAACAGAGTTGCCGGATGTTAAAAAGGAATGCCTAAAACGCTTTGAGGGAATTACCGAGACAACAGGTAAATAATTATTTACATTCTATTTTTTAACATCTTCATGGATTGACGTTTCTTACATTCATAACTTTTTTCGTAATACTTTTCAGACTCATCGACAGATCTAATGACACATCCAAAGTCAAAGTTAGAACAGCACTTACTCACCCATGCTGGAGAAAAATCATTTTCGTGTTCCGACTGTAGGTATTCTTTTTCTCACAAAAGTCATTTGACGGTACACATGCGGACCCACAATGGAGAAAAACCTTTTTTATGTTCCAACTGCAGTTATTCATGTACCCAAAGGGGAAATTTGACGAGACACATGCTAAGTCACAGTGGAGAAAAATCTTTTTCGTGTTTCTTCTGTAGTTATTCATGTTTTCAGAAGGGAAATTTGACGGTTCACATGCGGACTCACAGTGGAGAAAAACCTTTTTCATGTTCCAAATGCAACTATTCATGTTCTCATAAGGGAAGTTTGACGAAACACATGCTGACTCACAGTGGAGAAAAACCTTTTACATGTTCTGACTGCAACTATTCATCTTCTCAAAGAGGACAATTGACGAGACACTTGCTGATTCACAGTGGAGAAAAATCTTTTTCATGCTTCCATTGTAATTATTCATGTTTGAGGAAGGGAGATTTGGTGGTACACATGGGGATTCACAACGGAGAAAAACCTCTTTCATGTATTTACTGTAGTTATTCGTGTTTTCGGAAAAGAGATTTGACTGTACACTTTCGGACTCACAGCGGAGAAAAACCTTTTGCATGTTCCAAGTGCAGTTATTTATGTTCTCAAAAGGGAAGTTTGACGAAACACATGCTGACTCACACTGGAGAGAAACCATTTTCATGTCCCAACTGCAACTATTCATGTTCTCGAAAAGGACAACTGACGAGACACGCGCTGACTCACAGTAAAGAAAAACGTTTTTCATGTTCCAACTGTAATTTTTCATGTTCTCTGAAGGGAAGATTGATAAAACACATGCTTATTCACAGAAATTCAGGAGAAAAACTTAGAAAACGATTGTAATTAATCATGTTTTCGAAAGGGAGATTTGATGAGACACTTGCTGATGCAAAGTGGTGTTAAACTGTTCTGACTGTAGTTATTCGTGTTCTTAAAGCGGATATTTTATTAGACATATGCTTAATGCGAATATCAATGTTCTCAAAAGAGAAAATGCCCACTCACAGGAGAGAAAAAAACACTTGTCTTGTTCCTACTGTACTTATGCTTGTACTCACACGGTTCACAACACACGTGCGGAATTACTGTGGAAAGAAACCTTTTTCATATTCCGACTGTAGTTATTAATTTTTCGAAAGTTAGATTTGACGCACTTGACAGCTCATCGGTGGAGAAAAAACTTTTTCATATTCTGATTGTGGTTATTCAAGCTCTCAAAGGGTTATTTGTCAATCCACAGGGAATCGCAGTAGGGAAAAACCTTTTTCATGTTTCGTGTGTAACTATTCACCCAAACGAAAGCCTTTCCTAATAAGGATCTTACAGGACGGTCTCGCTTGAAACTAGCGATTATGGATCTTAAATACCAGAGAGTCTCCACTTTTCAAAATTAATGTCACTTACGGGCGATAATAATGGTTTTGGTTTCTTTATTGTTATATAATTTCTGCGACGGTTCTAGTTTGATATTGATAGGGTCGGGTATCAATGTGGGCTCAGTAACAAAACACAAGTCTCTTGGTACGATAATTTATTTTATAAGTTATACAGAATCTCAGTTAATGTTTTTATGCAGTCTCACATTTTTTCTCACAAGCTGCTGTCTGTCAAAAAAAAAAAACGAAAATCGAAACAAAAGAATTCAATTCGAATTCTGATGCATTTAGTTATTTAAAATAAATGGAACCGTACGAAAGTAGGTACCTGTAAAGTACCTGTAACAAAGTTCGCAAGCTACAAACTACGATGCGTAGCTCGACTCGAGCCGTGACGGGTGCCGTTGGCGTTTTTCCAGTGACGGGGTTTTGGGTCATTCTTCATCTCGTATCAATATGTACGATTTTTCGACGAGGTTCTATATTTTTGTGTACATCTGTTATATTTTATTCAATGAAATTTTGTCGAACTGGTATAATTCTAGTGTGGTATAATAAAAAAAGTTACATTTATATGAATTGTTTGTAATCAAGTAGGAACGTATATAACCCACCCATTGCCTTACGTTGACAAGAGAATGGTTTTCTTCTAAATGTATCAGCAAATGAATCTGCAACTGATTTTTTTTTAAATTCCGGACACGAGGGATTTTGACTTAAGAATGATTTTATTTTAAATGCACGACGAATACGAAGACGATTTTAGAAAGTTTTTTGACGTTCGCAAGTCAACAGCCGATAAAGGTTTGTCTTAACGTAAATAACTGCGAATTCATCATTTTGCAAAATTTATTTACCAACCTAATTTAATAATCCACGTGACGTACCGTAAAAGAAAACCATTCTCACGTCCTTAATGATTATTTTTGAGGTTTTTTCAGCACGATGCACCAAATGTGGTCGCAGGCCGCACCAAAAAAGCTCGCAAGCTGCAGTTTCCCCACCTTTGCCTTAGAATAACACTTGTTTCTCGAAGTGTTTGACACATGTTTGTGGAATGCTCTGGTGGCTGACAACGATCTATAAACCATTTTTTGTGCATTTGACATAATTTCTTCGAATAAAAAAATATACATATGCCTTGATTGAGGAGTTTGCATCTCGGATTTAACTCCTACTTTGTGATTCTGTATAAGAATTCATAACCACAAATAATAGTTGCACACAGAACAAGCAAATGATATTCCACCGAATTTTGCAGCATTTGGTGTGAAACTCGAATTAAAAGTGAATTTAATTTTTATTGTATAAGTCAAATTAAGAATATCATAATAATAATAATAAATGTAAAATTTTAATTCAGCGCAATCTTTATCCCTGGGCTATTTAGAAATTCATGCCCAAATTATGTATAAAATAATTACGTATAATATCTGCATATTGATTTCCTCCAAAATTTAAGGCTAATGCTATAAAAGGAACTTGCAACTAGAATTTTATAATCCGTTTGGAAATTAAGCACGGTTTCCTTCGAAATTCTTCAATAGATGAAACCGCATTGGATGTTATCCACCACTTACCCGCCCTGGTATAAAGTAACAGTTGGTTACTCCTTCAGGACTCTCGCAATATTCTATTTTTTTTTTTTGTAAAAAGAAGCTACATTAATTTTTAAAACGAATGTTTAAAAATTAAAATTAAATTTTTGAAACCCTCCAATGTCCCTACATGCATGAATTTAAGTAAGAAAGAAAAATGTATGTATGCTAACATTTGCAGTAATTAACAAGATAAAGACACATCATTGATGTGTTCGCCGGTTGGTTCAGCATCTAGTTAGAGTTAAATAATAAAGAAAAATAAAAAAATTTACCGGTGTAAGTATGATTCAAACTGGTTCACACACAGCTATCAAATATAAAAGATCATAGCACGCCAAATAATGCTCTCCGTACAATCCCTTCAGACCGTTCACACCTAAGCGTTTTTAAGCGCAGATCATAGACAATACACGTCTTAGACGTAACCGCTCCAGACGCGATATGTTAGAAGATAACTCTCTCTTTCTCCGACTAAAACAGGAGAGGGGGTCATTGTAATTACGGAGCTGCATAGACTCGTTGATGACAGATGTAAAGCTGACAGATTTCAGTACAAAAAATATGCATCCCGTTGCCGCTCCCTAATTCGACTGACCCCCTCTCCTACCACAGGAAGAAATATTTGATAGCCTCGTGTGAAAACACAAAAGATAAACGCTCGCTATTCAACAGGTATCTGCTCACAGATTTATAGCTCTATGTGAACCAGCTTTAAAATAAAAAAAAAAATATAAATAAAAAGAAAGAAATCGGTGGCAGTTTGTCCCACTATCACCGGGCTGTCCCGGCGAGAATGAGCAGGCGAGCGGCCTGGCCGCAACGTGTGGAGGGGAGGGGGAGATACTCCCAAAAATCTTGGGGGACGATGTGAGCCTCGGTTCACCGGAGGCAGGACGGAGGGGAAACAGGAGCAGGGACCGGGTCTATCCACCCCCATGGTGGGGAATTAGGAAATATAGTACAATGGAGTTCAGTACAGCAACCTAGTCACAAGTCAAGGTGTAAGTAACATAATAAAACCAAATGAGACGGATAAAAAGGCAGAAAATAGTTGTGATCAACTCGCTGCCCACATATCTGCCCCTGATGATGGACACTGTTACGCTGTCCGAAACGTTAGCTAAAGAAGGAGGTAGCGTCGTAAAACGGCATAACATTCCAAAAGAAATAACAAAAATGAACCCTTGAGTTTTAAATTTTTCTAAATTCGTTAATATTTTTCTGTTTACGAGCACTCTCATTTTTTAAAAATATTTTATTGGGCTAATGAATTAATGGAGTAGGTCGAGGACAAATAAATTGTCTATAATAGGCAAATGGCCTTGAACTTCCTCTAAAAAGACCCGTTTCGGTTTTCCGTGGTTAAGTTTATGACAAAATTCGTCGCTAGAAAAGGCTCGAAGATATCGATCTGACTGATATCTGATCAACTTGACGGATTTCCCGTCATGTCTAGCGGATTGGAGTGCCTCGAAACGGGAAAATTTTGTGTTTAACGGAATTTACAGTTTGACGGATTTCCTAGCGGATTCGAATAAAGCAACAAAATACACAATTTTGTAGAGGAAAAAAGCCTAAATTTATGGATGTTTTGAGAAATTTTTAACCCTGAAATTCTCGAGCCACCCCCCCCCCCCCTAGGATGGACCAAAATATGGCCGTCTGACGGAATTCTGACCGACGATCCGTTAAGATCTAGCGGGAACGGAGATTTAGAGTTGGCAACACTGTATTTATGGCGTAACCTTACTATTGTAGACACATTCATTCGTCATTTGCATTTCCTTCCTTGTCCAATCCTTGTTCCAACTATAATTCTACATAATATCCTTTCCATTGTTGGACCCTCGCAGTGGCATTCATCAACCCATACTTGTGGTAACTATTGGCAAGTTCTAAGGCTGATATTTTCTACCCGAGTATTTTGCATGCTCAATTGCAGAACTGCGCAGTTGCGTAGCGTGGGTGTCAGCCGCCCGGGGCGGAGGAAAATTTTTCATGTTTTAAATTCTGCTACAAATTTATAACTGCTCTCGAAAATCGATAATGGTATCCATGTAATAAGATTTCGCATCTCGAATTTTCACAATGTGTTTATAACACAAGGCAGGTTTCAACTTAAGATTGATTTTGCGTTGGAGAACCGAAATAATAGTGACACGTGGAACAGTCAATTTTAAAAATTTTGCAGCGTATTGCATTCAATTCGAATGTAAAACTTGACTAGGTCCTCTATGAATCTGCAACTTGTTATAATTTATCGTTATATTCTGAACATTAAACTGGTTTTAAATAAATCTCTATGGGGTGTATTAAGACTTCACTCAGTACATGAAAATGGTTTATCTTTGATTTTGGCAGCAAATTCATATTAGTCTGCAATTAGAATTTTATCACTGCACTTCAAATAAGAAAAGGTTTTCCTTCAAAATGTGTTGGGAGATGATTCCACAACTAAAATTTTACATTCTGAATACAAAACTGGTTTATAGTAAATCTGTATGCGGTGAATTGAAACTACACTCAGAACATGAAAATGGTTTCTCTTTGCTTCTGGCAGAACACACATCGTCCACAACTAGAATTTTATAACTGCACATCGAATTATTTTATTTTATTATCTTTAAATAAAATAAAAAAAATTAAAATTATAATTTATTGTGAAATTTTGCCGCCCCTTAACAGTGCCGCCCGGGCGGGCCGCCCCCCCCCCGCCCCCGCCACGCTACGTCTCTGGAATTGCGCTGTGTCTAATGGGGGTTTTACCAAAAACATTTTGTCGGTATGTCACTTTGATCCACGTGGTTTGGACTTGCACCTTTTTTCATTCCGATCCCCACTTCGGAATCCAAATGAACAATCTTCGGCTTTATCATTATTTTTTCTTACATACTTACGATGTTATACAGATTGTTGCCATTAAAGAAGAAATAATATTTTGGGATGGTACTAAATCGCCAAAAATGGTAACACATTGAACATAACCATAGATCACGATCATGAAAGCATCTGTCAGAGTCATTTGCAAGTTCCGGGTGTTCGGTCGTTATTTATTCGAAGTTTTTGTGTAGCTTTTCGTCGCTTTAACCTTTATTTTAATGATTTTATAGGTACCTTTACCTTGCGGAAATTGCATGTCTGATATATGAGGTAAGATCACGGCAGCAAACTACCTACCGCAGATTGGCACAGATCGCAAAGGTAAGTCTGGCACAATCCTTTCTCTATCCAAATTAATTAAAATATGTTACAATTTGAAGTTTGCAGAAATATATCTTCTTTTTCTTTGAATTAACAGTACATATGTAAAGTTGTCGCGTATTGATACCTCAAAACAAAAAGTCAAGTCATCAAACATACTCGTGAAGTTCACAATTCCTTATAGTTATATACTTATATTCCAAATAACATAAATCCGCAAAACAATGAAAGACGACGGATGTCAAATAATAATGTCTGAGTCTTAGACCATGGGTTTGCCAAAAGTGTTCAAGAATCGGTACCAAAACAGGTAACGTCCTTTTTTCATATCAAAGCCTCAGGAAAGCTGGAAAAAAAAGCATTGTCTTAAACCCCCATTACGCGACGAAATTTCAATTTAGAGTGTTTAAATAGATACACCTAAATATTTAATACTTTGAACTTTATCGTGAGTTTGTTTTTGATGTTTAAAAAAAAAATTAAATAAAACATTTCGCTGTAGTTTAAAATGAGTTTTTTTACCCTGTAGCCATGTTTAAACAAGTGCAATACTTTATGTTATCTTAGAAACTATTTAGATCCAAAAAATTTCGTTTTCTATTATTGACACTTCGTCGGCGTACGGAACAGTTTTTACAGTGATTACAAAATCACATAAATTAGTTATGTATAATATATACAAAATAAAATCGCGCGAAGAACAGTCCCATTTTTTGCCCGTGCTTCTGAACTAAATATATTCCCAAGTTTTGTTTTTGGTTTTCTGTCTTAAAGGTAGTTAGTGATTATTTCTAGTGTCTTTATTGAAACCTTATTGAGTTATGATATGAAACAATATTGGGGTTTGAAAGAAATAATGAAAAACAGTGAAATCAGGATAGCTATCAAATGGAAACTTTTTGACACCTGCATACTTCCTGTACTTACTTATGGTTGCCAAACTTGGGCACTCACAAAAACTCACAATAAGAAGCTCGAAACATGTCAAAACTCCATGGAAAGAAGTATGATAGGGAAAAGACTGTCCGATAAAATAAAAATTGCAACCATTAAGAAGCAAACAAGAACAAAAGATGCCATAAAAACAATAAAAAAGCTAAAGTGGAAGTGGTCAGGCAACACAATTAGAGGAAGTGAAAAATGCTCAAAATTAGTCATGAATTGGTTCACAAGTGACAAGAAGAGAAAACGAGGTAGACCATTTAGACGGTGGGTTGACGACATCAAAGCCATAGCAGGTGGTACATGGACAAGGGTAGCTAATGATAGAGAGAAATGGCGACAGTTGGAGGAGGCCTTTGTCAACTAGTGACATACAGACAGGGAGTCGATGCATGATAAGTGAAAAGTTTATTATAAATAATGTTTTGTAATTTACTGTCTGAATAAAGGCTATTATTATTATTATTATTATTGAGTTATGATCTACGGCGAAAGCTCTTCTTAATCTAAGAATAAAGCTTTTTAATGGATAGATGTGCACACATTTTTTGTTTATTTATTTATTTTGTTTACTGAATCTGTAGTGTTTAGGTATTTTCAGGAATCATACCGGTTTTCCGATAGATTTTAATATTTTTCGTGTCCAATGATTTTTTTATTCGCATTTTCTAATATTTCTAATTGGTCTACAATTGTTTTCTTTTTGTGTTTCACCAGGTATATAATTTTGTATTATAAAATAAATGTTAAATTGCTCTGAAAAATGACCCTCCTTAAGACGCAAATTAAAAATATGTTGCAAAGGAGTTAAATAAGAATTGCGTTGTTAATATAACATTTTGTTTCGTGCATTGTCAGGTGTATTTTTTAGATTGAACCGATTCCATCTCCCCTCCACAGACTTGCCATGGATCTACTAAATCCAGAGAGTGTTTCCATCAAGACGGAACCAGGTCCCCAGGAAGAAGGCGGAGGTGAAATGCCGTATGTGGATTTTCATCTCCCAGATGTAAAGAAGGAATGTTTACAGTATGAGGATAGTACGTGGAAAGCCAGTTAGTAGCTTGTATATGTAAAAAATTTAGAATTTCCAACATTTTTTCTCTTGTTGAACAAAACTCTGTACAGAATGAGCTCAAGAGTAAATAGATTTATCTTCTAGAAGCATCGTTCCTGAAGCGGAAATCAGGCGCCCTAATATTTCAAATGAACTTTAAAGCCTGATATACAATTTCCTGCTTTTGCATGGTTAATCAATGGTATCTTTAATCGTACATTTTTAATTTAACATTTGTACATAATAAAACACGTCTTGTTGTAGTTTTCTCTCTAGAATGACAACTGTAATTTAAAATGTAATATGCTCTTAATCTGCGCATATCAATGTAGTATTTTTAATTGGTTTTTCTAGGTAGCGTTAAAGTGGAGACTGTTACTATTGAGGTCGAACCGGGACCCCGAGATGAAGATGGAGGGATGACGCCTCATGTGAAAATTGACATAGAGCTGCCGGATATTAAAAAGGAATGCCTAAAACGCTTTCAGGGAAGTACCCAGACAACAGGTTAATAACAATAAGTGCTTTCTGTTTTTCATATTTTTACGGATTAGCGGTACTCTTACACGTACACTATTAATTTTGTTCGTAATCTATTTCAGACTCATTAACAGAATTGAAGACGTATTCTGTGGAAAAATCATTCTCTTGTCCCCATTGCAACTACTCCTGCCTTCGTAAGTCAACGTTAGAAGTTCACTTACTCACCCATACTGGAGAAAAACCTTTTTCATGCTCCAGCTGCAAATATACGTGTTCTCGAAACAGAGATTTGACGAGACACATGCTTACTCATGGTGGAGAAAAACCTTTTTCGTGTACCGAATGCAATTATTCATATTCTCAAAAGGGAAGTTTGAAGAAACACATGCTGACTCACAGTGGAGAAAAACCCTTTTCATGTGTCGACTGCAATTATTCATGTTTTCACAAGGGTCATTTGACGGTACATATGCGGACTCACAGTGGAGTAAAACCTTTTTCATGTTCCGAATGCAACTATTCATGTGCTCAAAGGGGACAATTGGTGAGACACACGATGACTCACAGTGGAGAAAAACCGTTTTCATGTTCCTTCTGCAGTTATTTGTGTTCTCAAAAGGGAAGTTTGACCAAACACATGCTGTCCCACAGTGGAGAAAAACCTTTTACGTGTTCCATCTGCAGTTATGCAAGTACTCATAATGGTCATTTGACGACTCACATGCGGACTCATAGTGGAGAAAAGCCTTTTTCATGTTCTGAATGCAACTATTCTAGTGCTCAAAGGGGACAATTGACCAGACACTTGCTGACTCACGGTGGAGAAAAACGTTTTTCGTGTTCCGACTGCAACTATTCATGTTCTCAAAAGAGAAGTTTGACGAAACACATGCTGACTCACGGTAGAAAAAAACCTTTTTCGTGTTCCAACTGCAACTATTCATATTTTCGAAAAGGAGATTTGACGAGACACTTGCTGACTCACAGTGGGGAAATACCGCTCCGACTGTAGTTAATCATGTTCTTAAAAGGAGTTTTTGATGATACACAAGCTGAATCACGGCGGACTAAACTTTTTTAATGTTTTGAATGCAAATATTAATGTTTTTAAAAGATAAAATGGATTGCACTAGTTCTGACGCACAAGAGAGAACAGTCTTTATCGTGTTCCGACTGCAGTTTTGCATGTTCTTACGATGGTCATATGATGTCTCACATGCGGACCCACAGTGAAGAAAAACCTTTTTCGTGTTCCGACTGCAGTTATTCACATTTTCGAATGTTAGATTTTTTTTTTTTTAATTGCCGGCAACCCGGGCGTTTATTACAGTAAAAATATAATACAGGAAAAGTCTGTAAACCCGTCTCACTAGACGATGTCTGTTCTGAGACGGGTACATAAATATGCGGGCATGAACATATTAATACACAATTAGCATATAAAAACATATTAATCCTATAAACACATACACACAAACATAACATACATACACAAACGTATACGCATGCATGCAGTATTCAGTTTTATTAAATTTAAAGAGATACTTACGGACTCAGTGGAGAAAATTCTTTTTCATATTCCGGCTGAAGATATTTAAGTTCTCACAAGGAAAATTTGACGACTCATGAAGAAAAACATTTTTTTCTTGTTCATCTGCCTTAAGTTTCATCCTCCTCAAGGATCAGTTTCGCTTGAGGTGCGATTCAGTGCACCCCCCTAATGCGAAAATCGACCGCTCTGCCTATGCAGTTTCACCGACCGCAGAGACCATTTTAGCAAGACAGAAAAGTGGCAAATTTAGCGGCCCTTAGTTTCCGAGGTTTCATACAAAACACTGAAGCGCGATTAGCAGTGCACCCCAGCGGCGAAAACTCTAATCAAATCTCTCACCGACGAAGAAATCGGGCCAAAGTTATATTTCCCGGCGACAGGTTCGCATAGAAACAAGGTTTTTCTTTAGTTGAAGCTACATGTCGTACGATTTCAATACAAAAATGAAAATGCTAAGAATTTATTCTTATTAACTTTACGGCGATGCTGAGAAAAATTGACATTTTAAAGGTACGACACGCGGTCCAATCGTCATATCGTCGAAAATACGCATTCTGGCGAAGATGTTTTTTAATGAACATGAAGAACAAAAGTTAAAGAAGCTTTTAAAGTCGCGAAATATGTATCTCACCATTAAAAATGTTACACAATAGCGCGCTAAACTTTGATATTTATCTGACATTTGACAAAAAAAAACACTTTTCTCGAGAGTGCATAATTTTCTAGCCTGTAGAACAGTCATAGAAAAATTAGTTTTCTTATTTAAAATGTCTTGCATATTTATTACTCCCGTATTCAGAGTCAATACTTAAATTTTGTCAAAGTAAAGGCTCGACCTTACCCAGTGGCGTAGCATGGGTGTCAGCCGCCCGGGGCGGAGGAAAATTTTGCCGCCCCCCCCTATATAGGTATTTCGAATTTTGCCGCCCCCCTATATAGGTATTTCAAACGTAGATTTACTTTTTTTATAACGACCGCATTTTTTATACGACAGTTTTTATTTCACATGAATCGACTTTCTTAAAAAAAAATCCTGTTTTAAATTCTGCTACTAATTTATAACTGCTCTCAAAAATCGGTAATGGTATCCAAGTAATAAGATTTCGTTTCGTTTCCTATCTTCCAACTTCTACGGCCTAGGGCTTATCGAATACGGATTACAGACTATTCCTAATATAAACGGGCCTCAACTTCACCTCCCTGAATCCGACTATCCATTTTTTAGCGTCGGTCAGGCGTAGGTAGGTGGCGTAGGTAATTAAAATAAGATGTTTAACTTTGTACTGTTTATTAATGTGCATTTTGATTAAACGTACAAATTATTGAATTGCAAGAAAAAAGAAAAATTTGTAATTCTCCCCACGAAAGGGTCGATTGTCCATTTCTGATCGCGCAGATGAATTGGTGATTATCTCCGAGTCGTTTGGGATCAGGTGTGGATATATTTGCAGTAATGACAGAAACCGTTTTACCTGGAAAAGAAAAAAAGTGTCAATGGGAAAACTGCTTTGTAATGCATCAGAAACATTGTGGAAACACTACAAATACTTTAATAGTACACAACTGCTAACCCTGTACGAATCGCAAATGCGCCCCACAGTTGAATTTGGCAGCCACTTCTGGTCTGGAGCTCCAAAATATTTGAAAAATACCCTCGACTCTGTGCAGAAACGGGCGGTCCGTTTGATAGATTCTCCCACCTTAACGAAAAGATTGCAATCTTCAGAGCAAAGGCATCAGTGGGAATGCTGTCCATGATCTACCGGTATTTCAATGTAAGATGCTCTGAGGAACTAGCGTCATTGATCCCTTCGGCACCGGTGCATAATCGGGAGACGCGCCAAACGCGCGCCCAACGTATGTACACGGTTGACATTTGTCACATGAGAACGGGTCGTTTTTTTGACTCGTTCTTGAGTTCAACAGCTCGGCTATGGAACGATTTGCCGGCTTCTGTGTTTCCTCCCTCCTACAACATGGTTCTCTTTAAGACCAATGTTCACTCCTTCCGCTCCTCAAAAACACCCTCCACACAGCATCTTCAAAGATGATATAGGCCCTGAGTGAAATTATTTTCCTCAGGGCCTCCTGTGTGGAGTTAATGTAAAAAAAAAGTCAGTCGCACAACACCATGTCACAATAGATTTTATAAAATTATCTAGTGAGTAGTACTTGTGTTATGTTAGATTGGAGGCGTCTACTAATATCTACAGGAATTCCAAAAACTGAACAAATCGGACTAATATCTATGAGAATCCATGTTCTGACTAAATATCTATACGAGGTATGTTAGGACAATATCTATGGGAACCAAAGTGAGGACAAATATCTACAGCTCAAACTGCTGACTAATATCTATGGAACAGGTTTTGTAGAAGAATATCTACAGCACTGGCAGAGGTTGGGTTAGGTTAGGTTAGGTTAGGTTAGGTTAGGTTAGGTTAGGTTAGGTTAGGTTAGGTTAGGTTAGGTTAGGTTAGGTTAGGTTAGGTTAGGTTAGGTTAGGTTAGGTTAGGTTAGGTTGGGTTGGGTTGGGTTAGGTTAGGTGAGGTTAGGTTAGTTACGTAATTACGTAATTGAAGTAATTTATGCTTTTCCACGCAACCTCTTGCTCAGCTGCCCTCTGTAGATATTAGTCCCACCTACGCTCCATAAATATTCGTCACCACTGGGACCGTCATAGATATTTATCTGACCCTAGCTCTGTAGATATTAGTCTTCGCTCTGAAGTTCATAGATATTTGTCACCACTGGGACCGTCTTAGATATTTATCCGACCTTAGCTCTGTAGATATTAGCCTTCGCTCTGAAGTTCATAGATATTTGTCACCACTGGGACCGTTATAGATATTTATCCGACCTTAGCTCTGTAGATATTAGTCTTCGCTCTGAAGTTCATACATATTTGTCACCACTGGGACCGCCATAGATATTTATCCGACCCTAGCTCTGTAGATATTAGTCTTCGCTCTGAAGTTCATAGATATTTGTCACCGCTGGGACCGTCATAGATATTTATCCGACCTTAGCTCTGTAGATATTAGTCTTCACTCTGAAGTTCATAGATATTTGTCCAACACATGAGCTGTAGATATTCGTCCGACATACTACAGGCTGTAGATATTAGTATCTGGAGTCTGTTAGATTGGATTGTGAAAATGTGTGTTTTAACAATAAAAAGTCATTTTTACCTCTTATGAGTCATCTACACCGGTGAAATGTCCTAAGAAACCAACTTGTCCATCTTCATTGATCACAATGAAAAAGTATGGATGGTCTGCGTAGAAATAATTTCCAAGGGAAAACGGCTCCATATTTACATCCACTAGAATAAAAAAACACATTTATCAAATTGAAATACAAATAAAAGCCTCCCTGACCTCCAAACCCTCCAGCGACTCTCTAAAGCAGGTTTTAATTTAATTTTATTTTATTTTAGGAAAAGTTGGCAGCAAATCATAAGTTATACAATAAGAGCTGGTTCACACACAGCTAAATATAAAAGATCATAGCAAGCCAAATAACGCTCTCCATACAATCCCTTCAGACCGTTCACACCTAAGCGGTTTTAAGCGCAGATCAATCATAGACAATACACGTCTTACGACGGAACCGCTCCAGAGGCGATATACGAAAAGATAAGTCTCCCCCTCTCGGAGTTAAAAAAATTGTTTCAAACCATTCTTCAAAATTCGTAATTAGTAGGAAAACCGTACGCATCTTATTCAAAGCGCAGTTAAAAAAATACTGGTTGCAGACTATATATGTGCTGCGGAATCAAAGAAAAACCATTTTCATGTACTGAGAAAAAACATTTTCATAGTTCAAATTCGCCGCATACAGATTTACTTTAAACCAGTTTTGTATTCAGAATGTAAAAATTCAGTTGTGGATTCATCTCCTGATACATTTGGAAGGAAAAAAAAAATCCTTTATTCGAAGTGCAGCCAAATGAATGTGCTGCCAAAAAAAAAAAAAAACCATTTTCATGTTCTGAGTGTAGTCTTAATTCACCCCATAGAGATTTAATTTTTATATATTGTACCCTTAATTTACTCTTACTTAACCCTTACTTATCATTGTTTGCATATTTCATCGGAACATAATTTTTTGCATGTAAATGAATACTCCTCCCATAAACACGAGCTCCTAGAGCTCAATTTATTGAGTAGTAGAATAATAATGAATTATTGTAAAACTTTCCATAATGTTATCATTTGTAATGTTATTTTTTTTTTCTTGTAAATAAATAGATAAAATAAATAAATATCATTGTTGTATCAGAATTTAGCAATATAACCGGTGCAGGCCTTATTGTGGTTCATGATATTGATTCAGCTTATATCTGAGTCTGACCATAAGAGGAAAGTGGAAAACGAACATAATGCTAGGTTCACAAAGATTGAAGGAATGCTTGTTCTAAAATATAATAACAAGTGCGGACGGCGAACCCTGGAATATAACGTAATCAAAATATTTAACTTGTTGCCAAGTTATATATAAAATTGCGACTCTACAAATAGATTGAGATATAAATGCTGAAACAATGGTTACTAAACAGAGATGGTTATATTAAGTCTTTGTGTAAATAATAATAATAATAACGTAGTATTTATATAGCGCAGTTTTGTGTAATTTCACTTCAAGTGCGCTTACATTGTGTTAATTTGATAATTTGTATAGTTATAGTAATAATATTATGTATGTATATTTAAATTAGTTCCATGCCAACTGAGAATAAAGTGAACGCAACACCTCCTTGAAAAGTCATTAAAGGCTAAAAAAATAATTTTGTAATGCGATTTTAACCTTAATGTATAAAGAAAACGTATGAAGAAGAAGGTCAGAATCGCTTGGGGCATTCTTGTTCATAAGGTATAAGGTATAAGATACCATGAACCCACCTAGCGCAGCGATATATTTTCTGTGGAATTGTTTATAATAATAATAGTAATAATAATAGTTTATTCCAGAATGTATGCAGGGGTAGTGCAATGCAATACATTCCATATTTTGAAATAACAGAAGCAATTAGACAAATAATAGGTTAAGGCACATAGATAAAATAAATATAAAAAACGAATAAGCATGAAAAACATGAGAAATGAAATTGAAAAAATAGTAAACACTAAAATGAATTCATGCATCTGTTTACGGAGGATATTTCATCATCTCCCGCCTCCAGAGGGCCATCAGGGGGGACTCCATCCAGGCAGTCATGGCGGTGATGATCGCATTCTTCGATTGGCCCAGTCTACGCCATAAGCTTCCCATACGGTGGCGGAGAAGTGCTCGGAAGGTGTGTACTCGTTCCTCTAGGAACATTTCCGTAGCACTGCAGTATCTTGGTAGGCGGAAAAGTTGGCGATAAGCGTTGTTATAAGCAACCTTTAACTTATGCCATTGGGATGTAGTGTAGTTGACCCATAGTTCTGAAGTGTACAGAGAGGTACAGAAAGCGTTGAAAAGTATTCTTTTTACTTTTGGACTGCAAAAGTAAAAACGTCTTGATAGCATACCCGCTCTAACTGATATGGCTCTTCTCTGCCTTTCCATATCCTCGATATCTTTGAGGTCGTCTGTGATGATGTGTCTCAGGTATTTAACGCTGTGATTAACATTAATATTTCTTTCATCTAGCAGTACTGAGGGTGTTTGGAATATTTCGTTTTTAGATTTAAAAACCATAACTACTGACTTTGTGGTGTTATATAAAAGGTTATGGCTTTTTGCAAAGTCTTCACAAATTTTGAGTAGTTTCTTTAAAGCGCTTAGTGACGGTGCAAGAAGAACCATATCATCTGCGTAGTTAATGTTATTTACACACACTCCGTGTACATGGCAGCCTATTTTCGTGGCGTTAAGTTTTTGAATAAGCTCATCGGTGTATATATTGAACAGAACCGGAGACATACTTCCTCCTTGCCTTACGCCACTTTTCAAATGGAATGGGTTAGAAAACTCCCCAGACCATTTCACAATATTTTCTTGTTGCGTGTGCCAAATTGAAAGAATCGCTATAACATCTTCCGAAACTGCTCTTTTCCTTAGTTTTTCCCACAGTTTATTATGACATACACGGTCAAATGCTTTGCTTAGATCTAGAAAGCAGGTATAGATTGGCGTTTCCCTTAGTTTATAATAACTGATAGTTTCTTTTAGGGAATATATTGCCATAGATGTTGATAGCGCAGGTTTGAATCCAAACTGATTATCCGCTGTTTTTAGCTGATCTGTAGATAAATTTTTTTCAAACAATCTTGCCACTGTGGTTGAGAGTGAAATTGGTCGGTAGTTATTAATCACGGATGGATCAAGATTTGTTGATTTGATTATGGGAATAATCACCGTTTTCGTCATTTCATTCGGGATGTACCTGTGACGTATAATATTTGAAAATAGTTCTCCTAGGATAATATGAATCGCTGGTCCAGCATACTTAATGTGTTCAAGAGCTATTGAGTCATGTCCTGTGGCTTTTCCTGTTGCCGTTTCTCTAACAGCTCTTTCTACCATTTGCGGAGTAATGCTGAGAGCGGTAGTATTATTTTCGGTTTTCAAACTAAAATTTATATTCAGAGAATTTTCTGCTGCTTCTTCACCCGCCATAGAAAGGAAGTTACGAAACTCATTGGCGATATTTTCCTTTCCTCTTACTCCATTGACACAGAGAGGAGTTTTCATATTAGTTTTCAATTCTGAAGAGGTTTTTTGCCAAAATTTATGGAAATCCTTATTTATTAGTGAGGTGGCAATACCATCCATTCGTTGTTGAATTTCTGTCTGTTGACATTTTTTCAGAGCTACTTTGAAAATCTTTCGATATTTCTTTCTGTCCTCGGCAGCCGGCCCTGAGAGTGGTTTTCCGGCCTCGAGCCATGAGAGAAAGGCGCTTCTTGATTCTGCGTATTTGGCTGCAACCATATGATTCCATCCCGGAATATTTCTATTTTTTCGATTCGTGTTATTAAATGTGGTGGAGGCAGCACTTCGCAGTGCATCTACAACATTTTTATACAGGGAATTTATTTGACTTTCGTTTGAATTTGCAGATTTTTTGTCAGGTTGTAATTGGGAGAAATCTTGAATTATCTTTAGAAGTTTGTTGTTGATAATATCAGCATATTTCAATATTTCAACATTAGATTTCGGATTCCACCTAGAGGAATCAAATATGTTAACATTACACGATTCCACTAAGGCTAGCAAACATTGGAGGTTGAGATTTACAATCATTGGCAAGTGATCAGACCATACTGCATCATATTGAACATCTACGCTGGTAACAGCTTTTTCCAGTGCTTTGGTGACGATACAGTGATCTAACCAACTTGTGGTGCTATGGGCATCACTTACATATGTAAATGTATCGCAATTCATTAACTTAGTATCGGCGCGAACATAGCTAAACTCTTTGCAAAATTTTTCTAGTTCTCGGCCGAAAAGACTTTTGGGATCTGCATTGAAATCACCTAGAATAATCGCACTCGACGAATTCCTTTCACTGATTATTGCGTTTACCTTACTCATGCAGTTTGTGAATTCCTCAAGATTTTCCGGTTTATTTGTTGGCATACAAAGTGAGAAAATTAATATTTTTCCACTGTTGATAGTCAATTGTATTGCCGCAAGTCTGGGTTCAGAGCATTCTACTATGTCGACAGAAAGTGAATCCCGCCATAGGATAGCAACTCCACCATAAGGTCGTCCAATTAGAGGACCATCAGTTAGATTGACCGCTGAGGTTCCATATCCTGAAAATTGGGGGTGAATTTTCGAAAATACATTTGTTTCTGTTGGTAGGACCCATGTTTCCTGGAGCAGGATAATGTCGTTAGTTTCGCATAAATCTTTTATAAAATGCTTAGTTCGTCGAATCGATCTACAGTTCTGAGATAAAATCCGTAGATAATTTTTATTTTTATGTGGATCCATTATTAGAGGCCTTATCTTCTGTATTCAGCGTGGAGATCGGTTTTTTAAAAATGAAATTTCTGACGATGATGCCTGGAGGCCATATTTCCTCTTTAATTATTTCTGAAATTTTTTCGCTATTTAATCCAATTTTGAAAGTGGAAAACTCGCCAGATTTTGCCATAAATTTATCTATTTTACAGTGTAAATTGTGGGAGATCAGTAACCCATTTATATCATCAGGAGTTGTTTCTGGATCGAATCGTGATGCAATTATGTACCTCTGTTTTGGAAGAACTTTTAAACCGGATTTCTCATTCTTGTCTTTTATCAAAATACGCGAGTTTTTTTTCTTTTTTATATGTAATTTCTTTCCAATCACTCGTAACTTTTGTTTCATTAATAGTGTTTGTCTTCAGATAATTATTTTTTTCTGTTGAGAACGCCTTAGTTGTCGTCGGATCAGTTTTATCCGGTCTATTTGCACCTCTGTAGGATTTAAACCACACATTGTTATTATCGGTGGACTCGGATGAGTTAAAATTATTTGCGACGTTATCGGTAGATGTCGTCGTTTGCTTGTTGATCATCTGCTGATTTAATTTACTGCAGGCGGCAGTAAGCTTTGGGTTTTCGTTAATAGATGTCATTGAATCTCTTTTGTTTACATCGGACATAAAATTATTACAATTTATATTCAATGAATACATTGTTTTAAATTCTTGAAGTTCATTTCTAATTTTTGTAACATCTTCACATTTTGCGAAGTTATCGTTAAGTGCGTTTAATTTTAAATTACGCGTGTCGTTTTTTAATAGTGTTATTTCTTTTAAAAGAGTGGTTACATCTACGTGATCGAATGTAACTGGCGGAAGTTTATTGATGTCAAGCACAACAAATTTAGGTAGGAGTTTGCGGTCGGTTTCTCGAATATATTTAATTAAATCAGTGATGGATCTTTTCTTTTTACCTTCGCCAATTCTCCTCGTCGAGGGGCCTGAAGGTTGGCCCAGGATACTCGTGAGTAGATTTCTCGCATTGTCGATATCTTGTTCAGTGAACATATCACAAACTGTAATATTTAATTAAATGAAGACATTATGAGCGAAACTCAATCGAAAATCTGGAAACAGAAAATCAGAAAAAGATATTGGCACCTCTGGGACTCGAACCCAGGACCTCCCTACTTTCCGGGTTGGGCGCTCTTATCCACTGAGCTAAGGTGTCGATATCCAATTCGGTCACTTTTAACTATACCATACTTCGATTAAGAACCACCCATATAATCTTCATTTTTCTTAACGCATATTTTTATTGGCTGCCATCTTTATGAATGATTGCAAGATTCAACTCGAACTAAATGCAATCTAGATGGTGTATTTAATTAAATATTACAGTTTGAGGTTTTACTCATAAAGTTAAAATAATAAATAATAATATTCATCCCAGACTTGCAGAAGAGTCAATAGATGTCGCACATTAAATAAAATGGATAATAATTTATCCAGACACCATCTAGATTGCATTTAGTTCGAGTTGAATCTTGCAATCATTCATAAAGATGGCAGCCAATAAAAATATGCGTTAAGAAAAATGAAGATAATATGGGTGGTTCTTAATCGAAGTATGGTACAGTTAAAAGTGACCGAATTGGATATCGACACCTTAGCTCAGTGGATAAGAGCGCCCAACCCGGAAAGTAGGGAGGTCCTGGGTTCGAGTCCCAGAGGTGCCAATATCTTTTTCTGATTTTTCTGTTTCCAGATTTTCGATTGAGTTTCGCTCATAATGTCTTCATTTAATTAAATATTACAGTTTGAGGTTTTACTCATAAGGTTAAAATAATAAATAATAATATCACAAACTTGTGTCAAGCTAATGTCATCCATTACTTCAACTTTTTGTTGTATGAAAGCCAGGGCTTCGTTTATGACAAAGCCACACGCACATGAGTTAGCCATGATCACTTAAGTGCCTCGCCGTTTTACTATTTTTTGTTTTATCAATTGTGTTTATAAATATACGATTTAAAAAATTGCGGGTAATAAAGATTCTGTGCGCCGCGCCGACGCGCACTCCGGATCCGGAGATTTATGATCACGGGCCTAGATTTTTTCCCGCCTTTCAGTTGTCAGATTGGCGTCCGTCAGCCTCGCGCCGTGGTCGACGAAAAGATCGTAAAACGTATAAATTCATCGAATAAACGCAAGTAATGTTGTTTTTATGCACAGTTTATTGTTCCAGAAATTTGTTTCGGTAAATATTACATAAGAAAGCATAAAATAAACCCACAAAATATTACGTAAAAGTCAAAGCATCGCGAAATTTACCCGTTTGTTCCCGTGGCATTTAAAAGGTTAAAGGCTATGAAAAAAATAATTTTAAGTCAGCCGATAACCCTAACCCAACGTAACCTATTAACCAATTTTTTATATAGGTACATTTTTTTTATCACTTATGCGAGATGGTTCTGAGTCGGTTTCATTCCGAGTCACCTTTTAAATTGTAATTGAAAATTAACATCCTGTTGAAAAACTGCTTTATTGCGGTTAAACGGGATTGTACCTTGAAAACCAATAAAAAAGGCCAAATTAAAAATGAAATTAACAAAACCGAATCACAAATCTGGATTAAGCAGAGATATTTCTTGTTGAATATTTCAACAGATGTGAATGGAATCTAAAAAATAAGCCACATTTTAAAGCCGGTTTGACTATTGACCATACGACCCACGCGTCCTGCCAAATTTGTATATAGCTTGGATTAATATCGATCACACATGTATTCATATATCAGGCGCTCTAGGTCAGCTGCGCCCTAGGTGGGTGGGTGGGTTTCCAAATCACGTAGTGACTTTCAAAATTACAATTAGACATCCAAAATTAGACATTAAATTAAAATTCAACATCCTTAGATATGGTATTCGAACTTGGGGACATGCAAGCACTACTTACATTAAATATATTGAAAATTTACAAACCGCCATAATAAAAAAAATTGTCACAACTAAGATTTACAAACAGAGACATAACTTAAAATTACTGTATGGCTCAGAGAGCCTACTTACAATAAAAGGTCTCCACTGGTTCACTACTATTATGGATAATTTGGGGGAAAGCCCTTACAAACACCTACTTGTACACAAACATACCACAAGATTTAGAGAAGGAAAGGGCCTAAAAACTCCTCGAATATTAAATAAATATGGAAGCCGTACTCTTGAATATCTAATACCAGTGATTTTCAATAAAATCAATAAAAACATAAAATTTGAAAAAAATGAGAGACTAAGTCCTAAAATGATAAAACTATGGTTAATGAACGAAAACTCCATGTATCTTTGAATATCTTAATATAGCTGCCTACATATCTTTTATTAGATAGGTATATTGAAATATCTTATATATTTATAGTTGTAAGTTAAATTATCTAATACTACTATGTGATCAATTCTAATGTTTCCTTAAAACTATAAATGTATTTACAAATATTTTCTTAGATACTATATTAAGAATGTTTAAATTGTTAGAACCTGCAGACAAGCTGCCATATGACAGCTTTGTGGGTCTACTCTATTTACTGTACAAAATGTTCTCTGTAATCTTAATAAATAATAAAAAAAAAATAAAAACAATTCTTAGTCCGTCCAAAATAATAGCGTATATAAAAGAAAGGCATAAAATAATAGACTTGCCTACGACGTCGCCTGCGGCGCTTGAAAGTCCATATTCCTCCAGATTCATGTAGGTCTTCTGGATGACCTTGTCGACTTTCAGTCGAACCTCAAGAGGGTCCGCTGGGATACCTTCGAATGTTGCGTCATCGGTGAATATGATTCCCATGCCGAGCTAATGATAAGTATCAAGTTAGTTGAATTCTTATGAAAGTTCACGTAGTGCTTAACTTACAAGACATAGAATCAGCATTGTTTTAAAGAACAAAATCTTAGGTACTACACAAGTTCATATTGAAATGAAATGTGTCATGAACACGCAAATTTGCCAGCTAGAGGCGAGCCGTTCGCAAACGAGTCATATCCGGGTCCATCAGATCCGGGTCCCAAAGATCGATCTTCACGGTTCACGGGTCTTTGAGTGAACGAGTGATGCTTCGGGCACACCTGCTCATTTGAAGCCAAAAAGCATGCTACCTAGTAGCATGTGTGTCAGTGACGTTGCTAGCAATGAGCATGCTCATTTAAAGCCAAATGAGATAGCTCACGAATCAACAGCCGTTTGATTTATGAGCATGCTCATTGGATTATCGGGTGGAAGGGGAAGTCTCTAAGCATGTGTGAACAGGCTGGCTTAAGAGCATGCTCATGTCATTCCGATCTCAGTTAGCGCCTGCGCGTTCTTTGTAAAAATGTCAAAATAGATCGCTAGGGGGACGAAAAACCTTTCTTTTCGTGATTTATTATAGGAATCACGAAAGTGTTTGGATTGTTATTATTACAAGGTCACCAAAATCATTATTACAAGGTCGCCACAATAGACTTCCGAATTCCCCAAAAGTTCCTTTACCTCTAAAATGCAACCACATTCTACTGAAATTAGTGTTTATTTTTTATTATTTAGACATTTTCGAATTTGCTGAAGCCTTTGACGAAAATCAACCATTAGAATATAGGAACTCATATGCGCAGTGGCGTAGCGTGGGTATCTGCCGCCCGGGGCGGAGGAAAATTTTGCCGCCCCCCCCCCTTATTTGGGTGTTTCCAACCGGATAATTTCAAGCGCCGAGGAGGGGGTGGGGGGGGGGGGGGGGGGGGGGGTTAATGGAAATCCATTTTTTTATTACGACCTCATTTGATGCCGATTTTTATAATCACATGTGACAAGTATTCTTCCGATAAAAATCATCTTTATAAGTTGTACTACAAATTTATAACTACTATCGGAAATCGATTATGTTATCCATGCAATAGGATTTTGCATCTCGAATTTTTACACTGTGTTTAGAACACAATACAGCTTTTAACTTAATATTGATCCTATGTAATAGTTACACTCGGAACAGCCAATTTTTCAGAATTTTGCAGCATTTTTGCTAGGCAACTCAAAAATTAGGCTTCATTCGGTAAACGATGAATCTGCAACTTGTTATTCTGAAAACAAAACTGGTTTAAATTAAATCTGTTTGCGCGAATTTAAACTACAATCAGAACATGAAAATGGTTTTTCTTTGATTCTGGCAGCACATACATAGTCTGCAACTAGAATTTTATAACTGCAATTTGAATAAGAGAATGTTTTCCTTCGAAATATGTCAGCAGATGAATCCAAATAACTAGTATTTTACATTCTGTACCCAAAACTGGTTTTAGTTAAGTCTGTATGTGGCGAATCAAAACTACACTCAGAACATAAAAATGGATTTTTTTGATTCTGGCAGCACATACATTGTCTGCATCTAGAATTTTATAAATGCACTTCGAATGAGAGAATGTTATCCTTCGAAATGTGTCAGCGGATGAATTCGCAACTGGATTTTACATTCTGATCACAAAACTGGTTTAAAATTAAGAGTGAATCTGCTTGCGAGTCTCCAGCTTTAATTTGTATTACTCTCATAATATGCGCATGGTTTTCCTACGAATAAAAAATTTTGAAGAATGGTTTGAAACCATATTTTTAACTCCACTCGAAATATTACAAAGGTTTTCTTCAAAATACGTCAGCAGATTAATCCGCTACTGGAATTTTCACAGATCATCTGGAACATGAAACTGGTTTTAACCTAAGAGTGAATCTTCACGCTAGTCCTCAGTTTAAAATGATACTACACCCAAAACAAAAAGTGGTTTTCCTGCTATTTTTTTTACTTGGAACACATGGATGGTTTGATGATCTACCGGAACACATGATGATCTATGAAACTTTTTTTTAACTGTCGAAGCATCGCCCATGGACCTCTCTAAATCATTCTCACTGAATATAAGTCATAGACATTCCAAGCGCAAAACAAAATTCTTGGAATTCTTGCAATTCACTACCGACAGTGTCGACAGTCGCTAGAGTGATCATTATTATAAATTCATACATTATTATAAATTCATCATTACATTATTATAAATTCATGTAAGGAAAAGGGATCCCCCGGTTTTGTCCAAATAAGTAATGAAAAATTCCATACCCATTTAAATCCGTCTGAATTGTAGGTGCGACAAAAATATACCTAAGTTTCCTACAAGATTTTAACATTATTTTTTCTGAAATTTTGCCGCCCCCCTAAAAGTGCCGCCCGGGCGGGCCGCCCCCCCCCCCCCGCCCCCTCACGCTACCCCACTGCATATGCGGAATAACATTCCTCGTCAAATTTCTGCGGGAGCATTCATACATGATTTTTATATCCGTTGATATCTTCTTCTCGCATTTCTACTAACAACTGATTACTTGCTCCAAGGTTTGTTCTTCTAGTGATCCAATTGCGAACCCAAATCGAACTTTTTATTTTATTTTTTTCTTTCGCCAAAAGTTTCTTCAGTAAATGAGTTGCAAGCAATACAATTACTTTATTGACTTCTGTGCGGATGGAACTGATTCTATTATGTCCTTGTAACTATTAACCTATTTACATACAGTTACTGATCTTTAACATGTTTTTTTTTCTTATTAATAACCTATTATCTATGTAAACTATATGGCTCAAAATCACCAAGGTGCAGAATTGGCTTCGCCAGCAATTTAATGTCTTAAATCTTGACTTTTTTGAGAAAATAAAATTAATAAAATACTACAACTAACTTGTTTTGAGTGTACATCAAACAATACAATTTATAAATGAAGTAAATTTTAAACTATATCAATAAACATGCATTGAAAATCATTTCGGGAACGCGTCCTAAGGTACGATCTTCAACAATAAGTCTAAAATATTTATGCAAAACTTAAGCTATTTAACACCTGTCATTACTTAATATATCGTATATTTTATACAAAATCTAGTTTTTGGAAAGGATACTTAAAGGATATTTATTTTTAACTATAAAAATGCAAAAATAGTTTGTCCGATAGCACACAAATCATTTCAGTGAACGCATCTATAATCGAACAAAAATAATTTTATGTGAACGTAGCCGTAAGGTGTTAAACGTCAGTAGAGGAAGAAAACACTAACAAAGCCGGCTGTCAATATATTTATCATCAATTAAATTATATCTTAGTGGTAAGTACCTTTCAATTCATTATTCGTAGAGCGTACATCAATAGTCCGTCAATTCGGGAACGTGTTTATTACTTTTAATTATTGATGAAAAATTTTTTTTAACACGAAATAACAAAGTAACTTCATATATTTTACTATTGACTAAGTCAGGCCGCATTTAAAATGGCCGCCGTATAATCAAAGCGCGCGCTTATTTGAAATCGTCATTCCGTGAACGGTCATTTAGGAAACGTTCCCGGACATGATGGCACGTTCCCGAAATGACCGTTGCGTTCTCGGAATGATGATTATTGTTTCCACGAGCGATTCGCTTACAATTTTTCATTAATTTATTTTATAATTTCGTTGTTTTTTATTAACAGCATTATGGAGACTCTTGGTAAAGAAAACAATAATATATAAAACAATCCTGGTAAAAAAAAACTCAAAAAAAGCTTAAAAAGAATAGTGCAGCTTATTTGCGTCAAAGAGAAAAGGCTAATGCTAGAAAAATAAAATTTTTGGATAAGACCAGAAAGAAATTAAAAGAGCTAAGGACAGGGAATATTATAAAAAGAAAAAAGCAGAAAATAAATTGAAGAAAATTACTTATATGACCGAACGAGAGAAGCGCAAGCAGAGAAAAGATTGGAAAATGCATCCAAAAAATAGAGAGCAAAAAAAAGTTTAGCAAATATAATAAGTAATATGCCGCCACAATCAGATGACGACTTAGTACCTCTAGAGAGAAGACAAATAGGTAGAAAAACCGTTCGAAAAGATGGTGCGAAAGCATACCGAAAAATAAAAATTCAGGAAGAAACTACCGTTCTTTTGAAGCGGAAAATTGAATCTTTAAAGAAAAAACCTCAAAGAAGAGATGCAAAAATGACAACTGTACCAAGTCCCATCAAGAAAGTTGATGCTTTAATTAAAGATATTCACGTACCTCCTGAAGTACGCAAACGACTTATATATAGCAAAGTATTGACTACGCAATTACATGAAAAGGCTGATGCTTTTCTAAAAAATCCTAAAGAGAGAGAAAGTCTTTCATAAATGTATCAGTGGAAGCACTTTGCCGAAATACAAAATGCTAAATATGGCCAAGAGGATTTTACCAGATGAAAAAGACAAAGACAAAGGAAAGAAACTATAAATTATCAATTTTAAAAAGTCTGATGCCAAAATTCGGGATATTGTTTTGAAGCAAGAAGTTAGCCAAAAGATCATTGATTTCTTCGAACGAAATGATGTAAGTCGAGTGTGCCCATCAAATAGAGGCTCTTGTGAAACATAATGGTATTAAAAAAACACAGTTAAAGACCTGGTGTCAAAATTTGTAAAAGAAACTGGAATTTTCTTATCACATGCGGCGCTATTATATTGAGCCAAACTATTTTTGATCATAGCTTCAAAATCAAGGGATAGAGAAACATACTTGTAATGCAAATTTTGGAAACCTGGGACATTTGTTAAAGTTCCTACTGAAAAGCCAAATATTTGCTTTAAATATGTTGCTACCTGCCAGACATGTGTCGCTGACGACGATAGGGAAATCTTAGTAGCCTTTTTTGAGATCTGTGCGTAACAATATCAGAAAATTCAAACAGGAGGTATTATATAAACTTTGAGCAAATAATCAAAATTATTCCGACACCATTGCTAAAAAAATAACAAAATCGAGAACATTATTATTTTGATAATGATATTGATGTTTTCGAAAAATAATAGGTTATGTTTTATTTATTAAATATTTTTTGTTAGGTAACTTGTCGTTTTTTAGAGAATTTATTGTTGATTTTCTAACATAATTTATATTTTTTTCCATTATTTGTAGAAGTTTAAGTAGACTGTGAATTTAGGTCGAAAGACTCGAATTGTAAGAACTCATTAAATTTTTAAGAAGATTATAACTATAATTATAGAAGATCCACTTGACTGATTTATGAATACATCAAAAGACTTAATTATAAGAATTTATTTACCACTAGAGCGATTATGGTCGAAAAATGGACCATTATTATTTGTCTGCGATTGATAGCGGTTGAAAATTGGACCACATTTTCCTATCATTTGTAAAACATTTATTTTAAAACAAAGCTTTTGAAATGCTTTATCTATTATGATCATAGATGTTGCGAATTCGAACTTCGTAGATTATTTTAGAACGATATTAAAAATAATAAAAAAAAAAAAAAATTTGATCACTTGTTTACGGATAAAATTAAGTCCTTTTTCCATAGATATGCTAAAATCAAAAATATTCTATTTTGACTCGAATAAGTACCTCTCACAAGTTTCAACAAACACGCAGGATTCGCGCAGTTTTAAATTTTACGATTTTTTAAAATATTTTTTTGTAAATCCTACAAATACCAAATAAACTGTAAAATACAGGTTATTTCATTGGCTAGGTAGCACTATAATACTTTGTTTAAACATGGAGATTTGTTAAAATTCGAAGGTATTATTTTTTTAATGTTGGCAAAAAATTTAAAAAATGACCCTTTCGAAGCAAATTTATTTATTTCGCGTGTCGCTCCTGTGGTTAATAGTAAGAGTAATTTTTATTAAGTGCAAACAATATGGCAATACAAATAAATAATGTTTTTTACTTAAACCGTTGTTCATAATTTAAATATTTCCTTGCTGTACCTTATGATATCAATATCATCATTCCGCCAACATTTTTATCATTCCGAGAACGGTTGATCATTTCCGGGAACATTACAAAATTTCAATAAAATTCGCATAACTTGAGCTATTTTAAAAAAAATATATAATTAATTACATTACCAAACTTTCATTCTGTTCATATAATGTTAATTTGATTGGAAGAGTTTTGGATATTTTGAAATTTCTTAAATTTTAAGCACGATAATAGCAACTTGTTTTAATTTTTGACGTATTTTGCTTGTAGAAGATTTTATATGTATCGTTTTCATTATTGTTTATATAATATAGGTACATTATATACCCATGTTATTGAACAAAGCTTAAATTATGTACCTTTTTTTGTTTTTGTTCATTTTATCAAACATAGAAAAACGTTCCCGAAATGATAGTTTTCTGCAAAACATCCACTAATTAGCAATATTACAAAAAAAGTTTAGAATTCTGTGCGCTGCCATGTCAAAGTTTATTAAAATACACATTTTGCGACAGTGTAAACTAAGAGTCATCATTATAGCTTGCAATTTTTTTTGTCATAAAACCAATTTTGAAATTCGCAACCTTGGTGATTTTGAGCCATGTAATTATTTGTAAAGTGTATGTACAAGAATAGAAATAAATAAATAAATAAACTGTATAACCATTGACATCTTGGACCCAAATCAACCGTTTTGTTTCTTTCGTCTAAAGATTCTTAAATAATTAATAATTGCGTTGAAACAAGCAATAAGATTACTTTGCTTAGTTCAGGGCGAACGGAACTGACACTATACGATGACATTTATTATTTGACATGAGCATGCTCATTAAAGAGTATGTGTGTTCAAATGCTGGCTTTGATCACGCTCATTCACGAGAAAGCTCAAACCAAGCCTGCTCATTAATGAGCAAATGTGTACAGTTGACTATTTGACATGAGCATACTCATTAATGAGCATGCTCATAAGCCGACTTGTTAATGAGCAAATGTGTCAGTACCATTATGGTACTGCTCATTAATGACAGATGATGACAACTGTCCACATTTGCTTATAAATAGCAAGCTTGGTTTGAGCTTTCTCGTGAATGAGCGTGCTCAAAGCCAACATTTGAACACCCATGCTCTTGAATGAGCATGCTCATGTCAAATAAATGTCAAACGAAGTCAGTACCATTCGCTCAGAACTCAACAAAATAATATTATTGTTTGCAATGCAATTATTATCTTCTGACATAAAAAAATAGACGTTTGATTTGGGTCCAAGATGTCAACAAATCCGAAAATGATTAAATATTAAAAAATAAATGCTTATTTCAATAGAATGTGGTTTCATTTTGGAGGTAAACGAGTTTTTTGGTAATTTGAAAATCTATTGTGGGTATTTTAGTGACCTTGTGTTCCAAATATATTCGTGATTCCCATAAAAAATCACGAAAAACGAGGATTTTTCGTCTCTCCAGCGAGCTATTTTGACATTTTTGCAAAGAATGCGCAGGCGCGAACTGAGATCGGATTGAAATGAGCATGCTCATAAGCTTGCTTGTCCACACATGCTTAGAGGCTTCCCTTCCACCCAATAATCCAATGAGCATGCTCGTAAATCAAACGGCTGTTGATTTGTAAGCATACTCATTTGGCTTCAAATGAGCATGCTCATTACTAGCAACGTCACTGACACACATGCTACTAGGTAGCATGCTCTTTGGCTTCAAATGAGCAAATGTGCCCGTAGCATTATTGAAAATTTGAAGAGTAAGGAAGTAGATTGAAACAGGATGAAAAGGCCCATGAACTGGAGAGGAATGATAAGTTCTTAGATTTTCACGGCCAAGAGCATTTTCGTTATTTGTTTTTTGGGGTGTTATGCCGTGTTGCGCTACCTCCTTCTTTAGCCAACGTTTCGGACAGCCTTACAGTGTCCATCATCAGGGCAGATGTGTAATTACGTACTTGTTAGTGGTGAAATGTGTGCTTATGTATGCAATACCGTGTTGCCAGCTCCACTCTACTACGAGCTGGTATTTAGTATACTTCAGAAAAGTTGTAGATTTCACTTGTCTCCGTAAGCCGGCGTGGAACTGGTTCCAATAAACCTGTTCCTCGAATCCACTGTCATCTAGTGATCCCTAGTCACCGGTAGAAAGTAGTCGAGACAGGCAATGACGTAGGAACTGGTTTCAAAGTGGCTTGTACCTCGAATCCATTGTCAACTAGTGATCGCTAGTCGCCGGTGACTAGTGATCACTAGTTCAGATCACGGTCTTCGTACTTTGTACCGGTGACTAGCGATCACTAGTTGACAATTTCACCACTAACAAGTACACAATTACACATCTGCCCTGACGATGGACACTGTAACGCTGTCCGAAACGTTGGCTAAAGAAGGAGGTAGCGCAACACGACATAACACCCCAAAAACAAATAACGAAAATGGAGAGGAATGGTTACACAGGAGACCAAACATCACCCTGGGATATACCACCACAATAATGGTGGAAAGGAAAGAAATTTGAAAGAAAAATAATCTCACATTGGTCAGATGATCAGTTAGATCACCAGCAGTGGTCGTTAATACAATCTTGGGCAGGAAAATAGTGACGTCGTCTGGTTGAATGGAATCAACCACGGCTTTGAGATCGGTTGTTGCTAACTTCTTCTCCAGGGCTGGAAGACCATCGATCGAATTGGGCAAAAAGAAGACCATTGATACCTCGTGTTTATAAAAATCCAACTTCAAGATCTGTGGATTAAATAATTTATTTATTACACGCCCTAATGGGCTTTATTTTAAGTAATTTACAAAGAAAATATAAATAAGCCTTTATACATGATAACCGGCCTGTATAATGAACAAGAATAGAATAAGATTTAAAATTAGACATACAATATAGATAAAACAGGAATAGATATGTAGCAGAAATAAAAGTATTATTATTGCGTTTGATTATTAGGTACGTGGTCAGTACATAGAGTTGGTTTAAAAACATTGATATTTGAAATGGGAGAGCTGAAAATATTGTAAAGTAGGTTTTTTTTATTTTTTTTTATTAGCAACTACTTATATAAAATAATTGTACATAAAAAATATAATGTGAATTTAATGTTAAATATTGTAATTCTTAGTCCTCCTCACTAGGGGGTCCTGTGCCGAGGCGGACAGAATTATTTAAATATATTTCATTCGTCTTCTATGTCGTTTTTAGTGTTTCCATTAGGGTTTTTTCATTGCCTCTTTCAGCCATATTTTTAATCTTGATTTGTATACATTAGAATTTTTTATTAGTTTTATGTCTTGAGGAAGGACGTTAGGAAGTTTAGTTGCAAAGTATGTGTAGTTTCTTTGTCCGAATGTGGTTTTGAAACTTGGAATGTTTTTTATATCATTTTTCTTCGACCTAGTGTTATGCATGCACGGTCTAGTGGAGGGTTCAGTATTTTTGAAAAGCTTTAATAATATATTTTTGGCATATATTTGTTGCACGTTTGGTACGTCAAAGCTATTGAAAATTTCAATTGAAGGCGTTCTAATGGGTACTTTCAATATGGTCTTTATGATTCCTTTTTGAATCGTATTAAGGTTATGTATGTACTTATGTGTAGCAGATCCCATAAGGGTATATGTAGGTACATCATAATTTTTTTTTTTTTTTACATTAACTCCACACAGGAGGCCCTGAGGAAAAAATAATTTCCCTCAGGGCCTATGTCATCTTTGAGGATGCTGTGTGGAGGGTGTTTTTGAGGAGAGGAAGGAGTGAACATGGGTCTTGAAGAGACCCATATTGTAGGAGGGAGGAAACACAGAGGCCGGCAAATCGTTCCACAGCCGAGCTGTTGAACTCAAGAACGAGTCGTAGAAACGACCCGTTCTCATGTGACTAATGTCAACCGTGTACAAATGTTGAGCGCGCGTTTGGCGTGTTTCCCGACTATGCACCGGTGCCGAGGGGATCAATGACGCTAGTTCCTCGGAGCATCTTCCATTGTAATACCGGTAGAACAAGGACAGCATTCCCACCTGGCGCCTGTGCTCTAAAGATTGCAATCCGTTAGTTAAATTAGGAGAATCTATCAAACGGACCGCCCGTTTCTGCACAGAGTCAAGGGTTTTTTTCAGGTATTTTGGGGCTCCAGACCAGAGGTGGCTGCCAAATTCAACCGTGGGGCGCACTTGCGATTTGTACAGGGCTAGCAGTTGTGTACTATTAAAGTATCTGCGTGCCCTGTACAGTATGCCCAGTTTCTGAGAGGCTAACTTAACTCTGGCCTCGATGGAGCCCCCGTACCTGAGCTGGTCACTTAGAGTTACACCAAGCATATCAATGGAAGGCCTGTTCGGGAGAATGCTTCCGTTGAAGGAGACTAGATTATCATTTCGATCCCTTTTAGACGTGATCAGACATGATTGGGTCTCTGAAACATTAAATTCGACGAGGTTATTCTTACCCCAAGAGGAAACACTCTCGAGGTAACCGTCCATTCTTTGTTTCAAAGCCCTCCGAGCCATTGGGGTTTGTGAGCCCTTTGGAGGTTTGTCAAACAAAAAGCTATCATGGACTGTACTGTCGTCCGCGTAGCAATGAATCGGTGCACACGTCAAGAGGTCATTGATGTGCAACAAAAACAAAGTCGGAGACAGAACCGATCCCTGTGGGACTCCAGCATTTATCGAATGCGAGGAAGAGGTGAAACCATCAGCAACCGCCTGAATCGACCTCTCCCTCAAAAAGTCGGCAATCCACATACACAAGGATGCGGGAAGTCCGTAAGAAGGCAGTTTGTTGACGAGCCCTCGGTGCCAAACCCGGTCAAAGGCCTTAGAAATATCCAGTGAAACCGTTTGGGTTTCACCAAAACGTTCCAGGCACCGCCCCCAAACATGCGTCACATACGCGAGAAGATCACCGCACGAGCGGTTCCGCCGGAATCCGTATTGACGGTCGTTAATAATTTTGTTCTTCTCGAGGTATGTGAGCAGTTTGTCGTTGATCACACGTTCCATCACTTTTGACAGAACAGATGTGATCGCTATGGAGCGGTAGTTGGCCGGGTTGGAGCGGTCACCCTTTGGAATAGGGTGAATGATCGCTTTTTTCCAACCGGAGGGCACAGTCCCAAACTTCAGGGACATTTTGAAAAGCTTCGTCAAAATTGGAGCTATTTCTGCAGCGCACCTCTGCAATACCAGGGCAGGTATTCCGTCAGGCCCACTAGCTTTATTAACATCGAGCCCTCGTAAGACTTGGAGTACATCCCGATGCCGGATCCTCAGCTTTTTCATATGAAAACCGCAGTGAGGAACCGACGGCGGGATAGCACCTTGATCATCGAGGGTCGAGTTTTCCGCGAACATTTTGCCTAATAAGTTAGCCTTTTCGGCGGCGGTATTAGCTAGAGAGCCGTCAGTTCTGGTAAGAGGTGGCAGACTGGATTTGCAGAAATTGCGACCTATTGAGCCCGCAAGCGACCAGAACGCTCTGCTGCCATGCGGGCATGCAGCCAGCTTTCTGCTGATCTGCAGGTCGTGCTCAAATTTCGACCTATTTATGATTCTCTTGCTTTCCTTTGACATTTTGTTATAAACTATTCTGTTTTCGGACGTTCGAGATGTGTTGTAGGCTCGATAAGCCGCGTTTTTTCGTCGCACTGCTTCAGAGCATTGTCGACTGAACCACGGCTTTGAGCCCACACCAGTTTCTTTAACAGTGGATTGGATAAAGCCGTCCATCGCGGACGCGATGACTTCACCAATTTCCTGGGCACATCTTGAGGGATCCGAAGTCCGAAAACAGATAGTTGACCACGGAAAAGCATTAAAATGTGCCCGCAAACCGAACCAGTCTGCAGACCTGTAGTGCCACACTTTTCTTTTCAGCCTCTCGTTTGGCGGTCTGAAGGTTACGGGGATTGACGACGTCACCAGGCAGTGGTCCGACGATCCTAAAGGCGCTGTGACGTCAATCTTGTAACCGTGTGGCACAGTGGTTAGAAACAGGTCTAACAGATTAGAGCGGTGAGACTGGACATCAGGAACCCGTGTAGGCTCCTGAACCATTTGCTCCAGTCCGTGGCAAAGGGCAAAGGATTCCGCTTGTCGTCCAGCTGTCTGTTGACCCTGAGAACTTCAACCAAGGTTCGTTATGAACATTGAAGTCCCCCAGGACCACAAACTCTGCCGTAGGGAAGCGGGGCAAGAGGTCATCAATAGTGTTGCTTAAATGTTTGAAGAGCTCGGACGTGTCTAATTCGTTTAGGTTTGGTGAACGGTATAAACACGCATAAAACCTTACCGTACTGGCAAGATTGACGCGCACCCACATTACGTCGAATCTGGAGTTTTCCAGATTCAACATTCGCACACAGTTGACGTCAGCTCGGCTGAAGAGACAGACACCTCCCTTGGGTCTGAATTTGCCCACGAGGGTGAAGCCCGGGCAGTCCAGATAGGAGGCGTCAGGAGGCTCGGCTATCTGTGTTTGGGAGAGGAAGAGAAGGTTAGGACGTTGGGAGAGAAGGTGGTGGTGGACGGAGTTAAGGTTTTTGTGCAGGCCGCGAATGTTGGTGAAATTCACCAACAGTTTTGGCCTGCACCGGGGACTCCTGCTTCTCGCCGTTGTTGTTACGTTATGGTTGTAAGTTTGTATGTTCATATATATATATTTTTTTTGTTAGTGGAGATGGAAGGTCCGGGAAGGAAAGGGTATGAGGGGTGGGTAGGATGCTGGAGATCAGATTGTCCGGGAGTGATGGACGTATGAATCCAACCCACCCACTGCGGTGCAAGGCGATGGGCAGGGAGAGTCCGGTTGGAGAGGTCGCCCAATGCGCCCCGAACGCTGCTGCTGGGTCCCCTCCGGTCACGAACCGGCACAACAGCAGTGGCGGGGTTTTTACACTCGTTGATGGGGCAGCCCACCCTCAGTCGTGAGCCTGAGGGTCGGGCCCCTGTACTACCGAGCGGCCCGGACAACGGTAACCGGTTGTAAAGGGTCTCCCTCAACCAGCATCTCCCAATCCGGCCCGCCACGCAGAAGGTGGGCCGACGCACCCGCCATCAAGACCCGGTCAAACAGCACCCCATGAACCCGGGCACCCCTGCTAAGTCACCAAACGTAGCGAACCACTTGGGGTGACCTGTGGCAGAGGTGTTGGTCATCCAATAAATGGTTCCCAGGGCGGCGGTACCCATACCCGCCTACCAAATTAAAAATTACCCATTAGGGGCCATCCATAAATTACGTCACACGAATTTCATGATTTTTTAACCCCCCCCCCCCCGTCCCTGTCACACATCGTCACATTTGTGAGACCCCCTCTACCCTAGTGTGACGTCACATATTTTGCAATTTCACATCCAAAATTTTTTTGCTATCACAGAGCTGGTGACCCCCCCATACCTTGTCACACTTCTCTACTCCCCCCCCTTAATGTGTGACGTAATTTATGGATGGCCCCTTAGGGAGTGTAATAAATAAATCAATAAGTTTCGGTTAGCTGTCAAAATATGCATTTATTTGAATTATATCGTTCGTTAATCAACATTACTGGTTTTTTAATGAATTTTTTGAACTAACGAGGATTTTGCATTGAAAGAATTCATATGCGTGATCCGATTCAATGCCAACTGAGAATAATAGACTTTAAAATTAAATTAAGACGCGACCAAATTATTCCGTTCGGAAAAAACTTGGCTAAGAAAGTGGCTGAAATATGACTAAAAAAATGATTAAGTAACTAATTAACTCCCGTGGAGTATCAAGTAAATGCGGACTGCCAATGCATATTTAGGTTTGTATTTCAATCCAACATTACCAAATTATTCATATTATTACGTGTTTGAATGGCTTTTGACGTTTCTGAATGTAAATTTATGGGCAGATCCGCCAGTGTTGCCAGCGTATATCGATTTCGAATTCAGTCCCCATCAATATCGGTTTGGCTATCAACAGTGAAACTGTGCTAGGGATATCGATATAGAATCATCGGAAGTTACTCCTAACGATCCGATATTGCAAAGTTATCGATTTCACTATACTAGAGCCCCAGGCACGGACTTGCTGTCAAGGTAAAAAAAAAATAGATCTTTTGGCGTGTGCGCCGGCGCACACGCCAAAATTTTCGGTTTTTTTTTAAATTTCGAAATGCGATTTTAATCCTTATGCATAAAGAAAACGTATGAAGAACAAGGTCAAACTCGGTTGGGGCATTCTATGAAATACCGTGAACACACATAGCCACTCGGAATAATTTGTATTAATTCTCTATTTTTTTTTTTTTTTTTTACATTAACTCCACACAGGAGGCCTTGAGGAAAATAATTCTCCTCAGGGCCTATGTCATCTGGGATGCTGTGTGGAGGGTCTTTTTGATGAGAGGAAGGAATTAACATTGGTCTTGAAGAGACCCATGTTGTAGGAGGGAGGAAACACAGATGCCGGCAAATCGTTCCATAGCCGAACTGTTGAACTCAAGAACGAGTCGAAAAAACGACCCGTTCTCATGTGACAAATGTCAACCGTGTACATATGTTGGGCGCGCGTTTGGCGTGTCTCCCGACTATGCACCGGTGCCGAAGGGATCAATGACGCTAGTTCCTCAGAGCATCTTACATTGAAATACCGGTAGAACATGGATAGCATTCCCACCCGACGCCTGTGCTCTAAAGATTGCAACCCGTTCGTTAAGATGGGAGAATCTATCAAACGGACCGCCCGTTTCTGCACAGAGTCGAGGGTATTTTTCAAGTATTTTGGAGCTCCAGACCAGAGGTGGCTGCCAAATTCAACCGTGGGGCGCACTTGCGATTTGTACAGGGTAAGCAGTTGTGTACTATTAAAGTATCTGCGGGCCCTGTAAAGTACGCCCAGTTTTTGAGATGGCGGTATTTGAGTTGTCAAATTAGCTAGCGTTGATCTCGTGAAAAAGATCGTAAAACATATAAAGTCATCGAATAAACGCAAGTAATATACGAGTGACTTTTATTAATTATAAAATGTTACATTACCTTTGCGTCTAAATCAGAGTTATCTTGATAACCGGTATTGGTGTATTGAAACATCATGTCAACAATTGTCACATCTGTTTCGCTGATGAAAAAAGGCTGTTTTGTTGTTAAAAAATCATTGAAGGAAAAAGCCCAATCGCCCTGCAAAACAAAAAAATTACAAATTTTCAAATAAAAATTGCCATTATTTTTATAATTTTTGTCTTGTCATTACGTTTTTATTCAAACGACTTTTCTGAAACTAGTTTGCCTCACCTAAACGTAAACAGACATTGAGGCAGTGGCGGACTGTAGGGGGGAGGGGTGGAAGGGGCGGCCTGCCTCGGCCTCTGGTCCAGGGGGCCTCTAAACCTCTAAAAATTAGTTTTTGTAATTTTTTTATATTTCATTTTCTGAAAGATGCATTTGTTAAGAATGCCCTGACCAAAGGTTTTAAAGATATTCAAAAAATTGTCGGAGATTCAGTATTTTATGTGAAACCGTTTGAAACAGTTTTTATGTTGAATTATCCTTCAGCAAAACTTTGCATGCGTTTTTCTCGAATTTTTTTTAACACGTTTTTCAATCTGGTTAGCAAAAAACTATACATCCGATTTGTATGCACCAAGTCTTAAACTTTTAGAAAATCCAGTGTCTATGGCACCACGAAGGGGAATTTTGATATCTAAAAATTAATATTTTCGATTTTTTATGGATAATTTTAATCGACCATAAAAAAATTAGGGTCCCTTTATAAAAAATCCCAATGAGGTGCCATAGTGACTGGATTTTCGAACAGTTTAACTTTCCTCGGTTCTTCGGGTCAATAATTTAAGTGATCATAAAAGTCGTAATTTTTTTTATATGAAATACCGCACAAGAGTCCCAACTGCTCCCCTCTGGAGCCAGTGAGACTATGGCATCCCCAACTGGGGTATGTTGTGTGGCTGCAGGTAGTGGGGAGGGGAAGGAGATAGGGAAGAGGAAGGTGCGGAATTACCTGGCTATTCAGATCTGGTCACTAAACACGGCTAATGCCATTTCGAGCAACGTTTCAATTCTGAATGGTGGTCTTACACCAGGGCGATACTGATAGTATCTTCCACTCTGGAACGTGCCGCAAATATACTTTATATTATTTTAAATGAATAAATTGTGAAATAACACAAATTAATCAAATAAAAAATTTTGCGCACGCCGGGTTCGAACCCGCGACCTTCGGATTGTGAGTCCAGAGTCTTACCTCGGGACCACGGAGGCCGTCAATTATTAATAAAATTTATAATGACTTTATGACAATTATTGGTTATGCATTATTACATGTTTTCCTATTAAAACAAATATAATTATTAATTCATTCATATCGCAATGATGGTGTTTGGCGCGCCCTCTTTGAATTATTGGCAACACTACAATGTGGTTCCAGTAACTGCTAATTAAAGCTATCGACGGCAAGATTCATTGATGTCTCTCGCTTGTCGTTTTTGCATAAATAATGCAGATCGAACTTTTTTTTATAATATATTATTGTGACAAGATGAACAATAATTCATATCATTCTGTGGTTTTGAATTTTGCTAATTCATTCTGAATTTACATCTGGTTGTGTAAACTTTGACAAAGGATTGTGCAAGTTTCAAGTTACGGAAATTACTGAAATTGATCCAAGTGTGGATAAATTATTCCGGAGGCCTCCGATGCTGCAAAAACCAACCACTTAGGTTAGTGGAACTGTTTTTTCCTTGAGATATATGTCGGATTGACATTATTTGTGATATTTGTTTTCGCACAAAGTTAGATTCACGAATCAGTAATATCGTCATTTCATTTGAATAGGGTTCCAACTTCACTTCATCTTGTTCTGAGATATGAGGTGTTAAAGTTTGCAAAGTTGATTTCTCATTATCTATTTACCAATTTCCGATTTTGAAGTTGAAAATTGCTTAATGTATTTTATTTGAACAAATTTTAAAAGAAAGTATTTAAATAGGACGTGTATTTTATTCACCCTTTTAGAACACACCTAAACATGCAAATAAAACCCTGTGCAACCAGCTAAAACATAATAATTCATTGCACAAGGTTCTGATTACATTTCCCTAATGCAATTCCAAGCTGGGGCCACATCCTAATGAAATATTTTCCATTAAAATACGATAAACTAAAATACTTTAACTAAAATTGTTAAATAGATTACGAAAATTTGCCTTTGGAAACTTAGAAACCTTAGAAAATGATAAATCGTAGTTAGAACCTTATCCAAATGAAGTGACGAACCATATTAGTACCCTTTACACACAGAGTTCGGAGCGGGACGTGCCCCGCGCCACTTCAGGCCGCCGCGCAGAAAAGTAGACCGAAAGTAAGATAACGGTTTACAGCGCAGTTCACTGTGAGACTTTTATGCGCGGCGGCCTAAAGTGGCGCGGGGCACGTCCCGCTCCGAACTCTGTGTGTAAAGGGTACTAATGCGCCTCGTATTTAAAATCAAATGTCAGATACAAACAAAATAGAGAGTGTAAGTGTGTTAGAACCTTGTCGAATGAATTATTATTGAAAATGCTTGATGTTAGGACTTTGTCATATATATATCTATAAAAATACAACACGGATGGTTCTGAAAATTATTTTGGGTTTAGAAAAGAGCAAAAAAATGCTTTGGCATTCAAGGGTCATTTTTGAAAAAAATGTCAGTTAGAACCCTATCCAAATGAGGTGACGATATAGCTCTGAGCTTTGATCTTAGAGAGCCTGGGGAGTTTACAGACCCCATGCTTACTTAATTTATAATGCAATTATTAATAATAGTGTTGTCAGATTATGGATAAGTCTCTAATGTTAAGAAAATAAAGTTTTTTTCTTTCTTGGGCTCCTCGGGTCAATGATACCCAAGTATGGAAAAGGACCTCAGGTCAGAAATGCCCGTGTCTTGTAAATAAAAACGCTTTGTTACAACGATAAAGTTTCTAAGAATATACTTACACACTTATACTTGTATCTTTAATTTAATTTTAGAAATGTGAACAATAAATAATTTAATTTAAAACCATTACTTCATTTTTTGAAATCGGGTCGTGTAAATAGTATTTGTGTAAGGCCTTAAGTGTAAATAGTATTTGAGAAATCGACGAAGGTTAAGACTTGCATAACGAATGTATAGTTTTTCTAACAAGTTGTCAACCAGGTTGAAAAACGTACTTTCGTGAAAAACGCCTTCAAAGTTTTGCTGAAGGATAATTCAAAATACAAACTGTTTAAAACGGCTTCGTATAAAATGCTGTATCTCCGTCAATTTTACGAATTCTCTTTAAACGTTTGGCGAAAACATTATTAATAAATGCATCTTTAAGAAAATGAAATTAAAAAATATATTTTTACAGTGTCCTGTGTACAGTTACCTTAAAGCTTTGTTTAGGATTTGATCAAGGGAAGATGGAGGCATTTGGAGGCCCTCCAGGACCAGAAGCCCGTGTGAACTGAATAAAAAGCTTGTCAAATTACATCAAATTCTTACAAGGTGAGGGCCTCATATAGCTTTGCCGCTCCGGGCCTCTGACGGGCTTAGTCCGCCACTGCATTGATAAATAAATAGAGTCTACGATCCTTGCAAAATGTTTGAACCCACAAATATACGTAAACAAGCTGTTGAAAGAATGCAAAACAAAAACTTACGTTTTCTAAATTTTAACCCTAGATTCGTAAACTATATTTACTGTTACAATGTTCATATGTCTGTGATACACCCTATTTTTAAGTGCATAAAATTTTTAAGCGATAAGATCAAAAATAAATAATACTACATTATATTAATAAAAGGAAGGTTATTTTGAGATCAACACATTAAAAAATAATTTTTGAGATCATTCAGAGCATTCTGAGCATACACTTCCCCGATGTTTCATGCACATGTGACGTTTGCAAGAGGCGCAGATAAATCTAGTCACATGTTTTTTTTTTGTAACAACAGAAGTTGCATAGCTTCCTGGTTTGTTTTCCAGGATCGGCTGGTACATCAGGCAAAGTATCGCCTAAAATCGCATCGATGTTCCGTTTTAGGCATCGCCTCAAAGTTGGTGTTTCACGGCGACGCCGTAACCAAGGCTCGATCAACTTATTTCATATTTCTTTGCCTAAAGCTCTCCTTGTCAGTGGTTTGTTTCAATTACGACTGTTATTGTGGACATGGATGACAAACGAATTGACTATGTACATATTCACCATAACGTAAAAGTAGCATAGTATATCTTAATAAAATTGTTACACTATTCATAAACATACGCACCTCAGACACCTTAGGCGTAGTATTTGCGCAACTACACGTTTAGGCGCCAAGATCCCTGGCGCCACCTGAGCTCTAACCATGTCGGGAGGGTACTGAGACGCACGTACTGCCATCTCTTTCGCGCTGTGTTCTGTGAGCGTTTTACTACTTCAGGGTGTATAAGAGACGTATGTTTTTGAATCTAGGGCTAAAATGGGTATTCCAGCAATTATGTTGAACTACAATACTATTTTAAATGATATGAATATGCTCTAATTGTCAGACGGAAGAATTTTCACTAACTTAAAATTCTAAATGATTTAGTTGATACTCTCCTTTAGTTGATATATAGTTTACCAACCTCCACGTAGAGGGTGCTGACAAGTACTAAAGTGGTATAATTGTCCAAATCGCTGCCTTTCACAATATCCGCAATGGTATTATCGGTTTGAAAATAAACCTAAACAGAAAACAGAAGACTTTACAAGTGATCGATTTAATAAATGGCTTTTTTATTAATAGTAAATTTACAAGTACAAACTTTTGGAGGGATTATGGTCGAGAAATGGACCACTTTTATTTTTCTGCGATTGATAGCGGTCCAAAATTCAACCACATTTTCCTACCATTCGTAAAACATTTATTGTAATTATTTAAAACACTTCTATGGCCAGCCATCTATTTTAAAACGAAGCAATTGAAATGTTTTATCTATTACGACTAAAGATGTCGCAAATCCAACATCATAGACTATTTAGAACGATGTTAAAAAAATAAAATTTTAAAATATTTTTTTCACACAAAGTTTCTGATAAGCTGTTTACAGATAAAATTAAGTCTTTTCCATAGAAATGCACTTTTAATTATCAAGTATACCACAGACAAAATAATTCTGTGTATTTTATTTTGGTTATAATTAGAGGGAAGTATAGTTATAATATTTCAGTAGTCATTATCAAAATCATCTGATAAAAGTCATTATTAATATTCCAATGAATTAAGATCATAACGCGTATTTTTCCGTAGAAAATAGAGAAGGCGGGCCGATAGCTGCCATGACTCCTTGTTTCCGAATCTCGACTGGCGATTGGCGATTGCAGCGTTCGCGTTCATGACTAGTTTGTTGCACAGGGTGGAGGGGATAGGAACGGGGTAACGCCAGTCGATCTAACAGAGACCAAGTGGGACGGGTTAGACATATACTCCGCCGGAATTTGAGAGAAATTATTTAATATTTAAAAAAAATAGTAATGCGATATACATTATTTAAATGCACATCGATAATCGAATAGTTTTTCTAAAATATGAATGTTGTCCTGAGCGAAGCCGGGTAACCCAGCTATGTTTTTATATATGTTATTAGTTTGTTTATCTTACCCATTTGCTTATCTCGTCAGCTGCATTGTCGGCTTGTTCAAAATCGATCTGTTTCACATCGGAGTAGAAAATTTCTGACACGCTTTCCTCGTATAAAGGGTTTAGAGTATATTGTGGCCCCGTCTTGACGTATAGCCTATCCGCCACGCTCATTAGGCAATACATGTAGGAATTCATCTTTCCGATGGCATCTTCGTAATCATATTTGAGCTGTAGAGAGCATGTAACATTTAGTTTAGATGGGAAAGCAAGCCAAGAACTGAGAAAAAAATCAATGTAGATATGTAATTATACTTAAGGCTGTCGAGTTCTGAAGGGGACAATTAGTTCGGGACAGTTAGCGACAAAAGACAGCGTAGTCAAGAAGAATACATGGTGTTACATGAAAGTATTTGTAACGAGGTGTGTGCACCCTCTTCTACACATTTGTAAGTATACTTAAGGCTGTCGAGTTCTGAAGGGGACAATTAGATTGGGACGGTTAGCGACAAAAGACAGCGAAGTCAAGAGAAATACATGGTGTTACATAAAAGTATTTGTAACAAGGTGTGTGCACACTCTTATACACACATTATTTATGGTCTCGGTGTGTGGCACCTCTAGTGCTTGCTCATTAACATTTGGGCATTGGTTATATTGCAAGCCCTGAAATATTTTGGAATGCAACAGTTGTTGATCCAGCAGAGATTCAAATCAGCAGATTTGAAAAAAAAGCCAGCGACTCTCGGCAGCCGAGAGCTTTGGGCGGTCTTTACTTAACATGAAAGAAAACCTCCTCCTGTAAATTTTTCTAATGGTCTGTTGGACAAATACGAACTAAGGCGACGATATCTTAAACATTTGAAGTTTTTAAGCTCTTAAAAAAATATATGTTATTTTTAAGATAATATCTAGATACAATCCACGCCGAAACGCAAATTATATGAAATTTCCTCGATTGAAAAAAATCGCAAAGTTTGCTCCGAAAATTATTTTAAACAAGTCTATTTCTATTATTTTACAAGTTATATTTGTGAAAAAAATCACAATGTTTCTTTACATGATACATAAGATACTTTCCACGAGATTTTCGCTCTATTTTAAACGAGTCATGTTTTATTAAGCTTTTTCGCCATTTTCGCTGCGATTTCATCACTTACAATGTTAGCGCGCTCTGTCCAACATTCGTAAATACATATCTCTCCATCTTCTTCTTTTTGGGCCGGGAAGCGTCGCCTTAAGGTAAGTATGTAATAAATTGGTAGAAATGGGGTATATCGCGGTTTAAGGCGGTCCATCTTAATCTTCATCTTTTCTCATCTTAACTTTTTGTTGTACCCAGATAGGGCAAGATTCTTGGACGAGACTATCGGGGATACTCACTTTAATGTTCATATGAAGAGCGTTGTCCATATCGTAGAGAGTTTGCTGAGTGGCGCCGAGAGACAGCATGGTCAGCGCGATGTGAACCGACATTCCGGATAAGACGATGTTTTTTCCGGCATGTTTGTCAGCCTGAGAGACCTCCTGCAATATAAAAGAACATACTGCAATACAAATTAAACTAGTTTTTGCCCGTTGCAGAAAACTAACGGGTAAGCGATTTGACGCGTGATTGCGGATGAAGTGAGGAGCGCGTGTTTAGTTAAATATAGGGTTTTCCAATAAGAGGTGTTATTTTGATATTCAAAGTCCCAATCAGAAAAGACATGACGTTGTTGATGATCGGCCGGCTTGAGTTCTTGTGTTAACTGAACTTTATAAGCTTTAAGACCCAAATCTTTATGCAAAATACGGTGTAATGACGTTTGTGGAATGCCTAATTCCAAAGAACGACGAGGAATGGACAAAACTGGGTTTTCTTCAACACTTTCGGCTACAACAGCAATATTCTCGGCTGTTCTTATTTTTCACATCACTAAATTGTCCCAACAGCTCGAATTTTTCCACCAATTTCTGTATTGCGGTCCGACAAGGTGCTTCACGACGACCCAAAAATGTTCGAGTTTTACCAACCGTCTCTGCCAATTTTTCACCTATTGAATTTAAAATTTCAATGCAATTTTTATTAATGGCGTAATTTCTACTTGCCAAATATCAAAAAATGACAGCTTCAAAAGTGACATCTACTGAAATAGCGGGCTATTCAAAATAACACCTCTTATTGGAAAGCCCTGTAAATGAAGAAAAAAACGATCTTTGAAAGTGAATGAAGCGTAGAGTGTGCGCCTATAAAGGGCAAAGGTAGTTGACCATTCAATTTTGTACACCTGCTCTTGAGCCGCTTCGGTCGCCCGGTTCAAAGCGTTCAGTACGGGTCCTTTTCTCGCAAAAAGGGGCCGAGGTACTTTCCGCTCAATTTTCACTGCACCATTCGGGTTGTACAGGTCGATTCGCGTAATTTGATAGCCATAACGCATAATTTCCTGTTTCGAAGAAGACTCCTACCACTGAGCCACTTTTGTCGCCGACACTTTTAAAACGGCACAGGGAGCTTCACGCATAAAACAATGAAACGATTTTTAAAATTCTTTCACCAATAGATAGCTAAATTATATGCGAGGACTAAAGGCTGTTTATAATTGTAAGCTCTTGTAAGCTCTAAAGGCTGTTTATAATTGTAAGTTATGAAATTATAAATATTAATATATTTTATTTTTTATACGTTTTCTATCGCTAACAAAAGCGAGTTATTGCAAATGTCAGAAAACAAACAGTCGCCATGGAAACAATGTTGATATATTTGTGGGCTCTTTGCTGGTAGGTACTCAATCCCCTACCCACTGGTCGGCTGCTGCTCCAAAAAATTCAAATATTAGAATATGTTCTGTTTTTTTGGACAAGTTTATGTTTTGGAATAAATGTCAAATGAGAGTTCCTACATTAAAAATATGATTCGTAACGATTATAAAGACTGTATAATAAAAAGTGCTATTTTTTATTATATTTACAAATTTCCACATATTTAAATAAAAATAAATCTCCGAAATGTTTGTATGCGCATAAATTCCGACCGACTGCATCAAATTGGATAATTCTATTTTTTTTCTTTGAGCTCTAGCATTATGAAATTTAGGTGGCACGCGAGCTGTTTGAAAACTGAATGTAACGGGAATGAATGTATGGAATGCGGGAGAAGTTGGGAGAGGGGGATAATTGATAAGTGCAAGCGCTACAGTAATTTCCCCTAACACCATGCGAGCGAAGCCGCGGGGAAAAGCTAGTATTACATATTTGGTGAACCGAAATAACGAATGAAATTCTTGATATGACATTACCGCAAAGAATTCCAAAGAAAATTGGTTGATGCTCTGGGTCAGGTTCTGGTTGATGCTCTGGGATCCGCTGCTCGCAAAGCTCGCTAAGAGGACAAGGAAGAATACTGGAACAAAAACAAACAATGCTTAATATGTAATAAGATATGTTTTCAAAGTTATTCCGCTGAACAAACAAACAAGCAAATAGTCTAATCCGATGAAAAAACCAGAAAGTAGTGCCAAGAATTTAAACTAAACTAATAAAGTATATTCTACGTTCGTAATTATCGATGATGCATTACATTTCAGGGGGGTGTAGGGGCGTGTAAATAGCCCCAGACACGAGGGAATACTACCCTATGTAAATTAAGGAAGGTTGAACTCTTCCCTATGTGACACAAAACAGTTTACACAACAATTCCAAAATCCTAAGTGAAAACAAAACAATACTCATTCAGAGAATGCAGCTCTTGCACTATGTCCAACACAAAACGACACTAGTTTTCATACAAAATATTGATTCTTTGCCAAGGCGGTAAGTGCACAATCTGATGTTTATCACAGGAAGGAAGTTCAAACAATGAATATAAATTTGCAAATTAATAATACGTGCCAAAATCAAATCTTAGATACAACAATAATTCAATTATGGGTGAATTATTTGAATATGATTTGACTAGGACTGACATCTCTTGGCTTTCACTAACACTCACGTCGGAAGTAATTGCCTGCTCCACAGAGGAGAGAAAATGCATGAATACACTGAATTTTAATGTCACATAGGTAAATTCAATATAATACAACCACCATATATGGTGCGTATCCAGGGGGCGATACATGTAAAACAAAAATCAACATACAATCAATCATATCATACAATCAACATTCATTTAAGTGCTCAGCATCAACTCAAAGACAAAATCGATGACCAGAGGGTGAGTCGAGAAAATCGCCACAGCTCTTTGACGACCAAAAAAGCTTGTCAGCATGTCAAGAAGAATTTCAGAAGAAAAACGAGTACTTCAAACGCACCGAAGCGCTTCTGTATGGCCTTGGAATAATGACTAGTTGGGAGGTCGTTTTAATCATAGTGTGTGTCAAAAATTTACTCGTGTTTCTCTCCATACTGCTTTTTTTAAATTGGCGGGCAAGATAACTCAAAAAGTTCTCAACCGATTCTAATGAAATTTGGCACACGTCTTCTTTATAGTATTAGCTCCTATTTGAACCTCCATTACGCCAAAAAATTTACAATATTTATCTTTTTGACCCAAAAACCTTAAAAAAAGGGTGAAAAATCGATCTTTTTTATTCTGAGGCATGCCAATTTACAATTTTTTGATTTTTTTGTTTCTTTGTTGGTTCAACCAGAAGATACATGTTTTATGAATACGTTCAAGCCAAAATTTTGGATTTCAGATAGCTGTGAAAAAGCTAAAAATCCCGCCAATTGATGTCTTTCGCCACGAGGGTTTCAAGAGATTAGTTACCTAATTCTTGTATTTAAAAATATAATAATAAAATATAAATAGAAATATGATTCTTGTATTTAAATCCATACTAATATTATAAATGCGAAACTGCTCGAGTTTGTTTATGACCTTTTCACGCATAACACAATATAAAGACTTATAATTCTTTCACCAATATAAAGCTAAATTATATGCGCAGACTACAGGTTGTATATGATGGTAAGCTCTGGCGTTATGAAATTATAAATATTAATATATTATATTTGTTATACGTTTTCTGTCGCTAACAAAAGCGAGTTTTTGCTAACGTCAGAAAAAAATCTTTTCCATGGAAACAATGTTGATATATTTTTGGGCTCTATGCTGGTAGGTACTCAGTCTACTGGTCAGCTACTAATGCAGAAAATTCGAATATTAGAATTCATTTTTTTTTTGGACAAGCTTGGAATTAATGTCAGATGAGAGTTCCTATATTAAAAATATAATTCGTAACGATTATAAAGACTGAATGATAAATAGAGTATTTTTTTATTATATTAACGAACTTCCAAATATTTAAATAAAAATAAACACCCGAAATGTTTGTAAGCGCATAAATTCCGAACGAATGAACAAAATTGGATAAGTAATTCTTTTTTTCTTTGAGCTATAGAATTATGAAATTTAGGTGGTAGGCGAGATGTTTTAAAACTGAATGTAAGGGAATGAATATATGGAATGCGGGAGGGGATGGGGGTGGGGTGGGGGGAGATAATTGATAAGTGCAAGCGCTACAGTAATTTCCCGTAATACCATGCGAGCGAAGCCGCGGGGAAAAGCTATTATATAATAAATAAAAATGCTGAATATAAAAAATATTAATTTTTTTCTTTCCTTTTAAATAAGCCTCTGAAAAACGGTTAAAAATCAGACGGTTACATGTATCGCCCCTCTTAAGTATTTATTTATTTATTTGCTAAAATGGTATTAAAATATTAAAAAAATAGAAAAATTGGTAAAGAAAATTTCATAATAAATACATTTATATTAAATATACACACAGTTAAAACTGACGTGATATTTCACGTTTAAAAATCATTGAAGGACACGTGGAAAATATCCACATTTCCTGCAGGGTCTTCACAGGGACATCACCATTGCCAAGTTAGCGTTAATCACTCCGGTCTATCGCCTTTGTGCAAGTTTTTGTCTTAAACGATATGTCAGATTTATAGAAATTTTGTGTTATTTTCGCTTCGCAATTAAAGCCCAATAAATAAAATATTTCTGAACGTAGCCGAATACTAAAATCTGTTTTTGAAAGGTTATAAATTAAGCTTTTAAATTGTATTATTACAAATAAATACAAACATTTGTAAATATTAAAATTTAGAATGCAAACATAAAAAAAAATGTAAAAATGACTCACGTGATGTTTTTAATGAAATGAATGAAAACGGTACTAAAATTATGGATTATGTAAAAAAAAAAAACACTGATTTTATCGTACAAATGTATAAAAATAATTTCATCACCTCACCTTTTATAAATATATCAGGGCTATCTAACTATCAGTTGGATAGCCCTGATATATTAAAACTGATTCACTTTCATATACCTACAATAAGATCAAGGTTCCCTAGTTTGTTTTATTGTGACAACTATATGTCGGTATCAGGCTTCAATTCAGTTGTAAATAGATTACACACCACTGGAAATTTTTATGCCAATGTGGCTGATATTTTTAATATTTCCATACTGAAATATAAGGTTGTACTGATCGAATATTTCAGCCAATTATACGTTAACGAGGTCACTACATAATGATTTTTTGATATTATTGTTTATTTTTAATGCCTGTATAATGTACTATGACTGTAATTAAATATACACAAGCTTGTAAATGGCACTTTGTGCCGTAAATTTTAAATAAATAAATAAAAAAAATAAATGAATATAAAATTTCAATATTATCTCACACACACTTTGATTTATTTCAACTTACTAATAGAAATCGCTTAATGAAAGACCCTTTATAATCTAGTTAGCGTTAAAATAAAGTTTTCTCTCCAGAAATGTGCTAGTTACCTACAGAGTTTTCCTACAGAGTTTTCTTACCAGAAATGTACTAGTTGGAGATAATATAGAGTTTTCTTACCAGAAATGTACTAGTTAGAGATAATATAGAGTTTTCTTACCAGAAATGTACTAGTTAGAGATAATATAGAGTTTTCTTACCAGAAATGTACTAGTTAGAGATAATATAGAGTTTTCTTACCAGAAATGTACTAGTTAGAGATAATATAGAGTTTTCTTACCAGAAATGTACTAGTTAGAGATAATATAGAGTTTTCTTACCAGAAATGTACTAGTTAGAGATAATATAGAGTTTTCTTACCAGAAATGTACTAGTTAGAGATAATATAGAGTTTTCTTACCAGAAATGTACTAGTTAGAGATAATATAGAGTTTTCTTACCAGAAATGTACTAGTTAGAGATAATATAGAGTTTTCTTACCAAAAATGCAGCTGAAGGTAGCCATGGTGGATGTCCGCCGAGATACGACTGGGGAAATGTTGTCGGAGAGAGGATATATATAACCTCAGCGAGCATTCTGAATGCCTAAGCGTGGGCCGGAGCTTTTCAAAAGTTTTATAAATCTGAAAATAATTTGAAAATTGCTCAAAAAAAGTTGTAAATTGCTCAAAAAAAAGTTGTGAATTTCTCAAAAACATTTGTAAATTGCTCAAAAAAAGTTGTAAATTGCTCAAAAAAAATTGTAAATTGCGTAGAAAAAAGTTGAAAATTGCTCAAAAAAATTGTAAATTGCTCATAAAATATTGTAAATTGCTAAAAAAAATTGTAAGTTGCTCAATAAAATTTGTAAATTGCTCAAAAAAAATTGTAAATTGCTGAAAAAAGTTGTAAATTACTCAAAATAATTGTAAATTGCTCTGGAATAATATATATATATATTTTAATTTCTCTGCGTACAAAACGCCGAAACAATATGTTGATTTCTACATTTGATAGGCCACAATTTAAACATCTAGATCACCTATCCGAGATATTTATAATTTTAAAATAAGGGACGTTTTTTAGAACTATGTAGTACCTAAATTAAAGTTTAAATAGCTGTCGTAGACACTTCTGCAATAATTTGGCCGACACACTCGCGCACCAAGAATTTCTTTTCACTGGATGACTTTAAAATAGTAACAAACTCTTCGACGTTTAAAAAAAATATATTTCGGTAGCACCAAATTAGGATTTGGTTGAAGTGTTAGCGGTGTTCAATCATTTTAGTCAGTCGCTGGGGAGAAAGGTTCAATTCTCAGTCAATCTATAAAAAAATAAAAAAAATCATTGAAATTAACTACCAACCAGCCGAAAAAGGGTTTTTTTTATTAAGCGCTTCCTATCTTTAAATTAAATTAAGCAAAGTGTGTGTGAGATATCATCGAAATTTTTTATTCGTTTGAAAGTCCTATGGATGCCATTATTAATGGAATAAAACATCATTCAAATATCCGCCGCGGCTTCTCTGGGTGGCGCGCATCCGAAATATCCAATTTTCTATGACTGGCGCATAAATCAGGCTGAATTTGGCCTATGGCATAAGTTATGTTGGTTTTGAAGGCCGCTGTGGTTTGTGGCTTACTGACTTAAGGGGGGCGATACATGTAACCGCCTGAATTTTTACCATTTTCAGAGGCTTATTTAAAAAATTTTAAGATTTTTTTTCTCCAGTATGGGCAGCATAATTGTTATTGCAAGCGGGTGGTCAGATACGCTGAGTTTGTTGTACCAGTATTTCAATGGAGCCTGCTCGAAAGAGCCAGCGGCATTGAACCTCTGTGAAACGGGAGTCTTATGGTACAAACTACTTTCTGCCACCCGCCTAAACGGTATCCATTCAGGTGATTTTACACGTAAGTTCATGTTTTGGCTGCCTGCACACATACGTGTGTAGATTTGTACCCCTGCATTTCATTTCACTCATTACACGCCCCGGATCTACGACGTTTTCAAATCGGGGCAGAAACTTGATAGTGGTGCTCTTTCTCGATGAGTTGCGCCCCCTCTCGCGAGGTCAGTGATCGTCGCATCGGGATGCATCGGGGATTCCCCTGGCAGAGACATCACGTAAACCATACATGCGTTCAAACGACTTAGGATTCGTTCATAAATGAACTTAGGTTATGTTCAAAAATCAACTAGGCGTTTAAAAGCAAATGAATAATCGAAAGAACAACGTGCGCTGGATGCAAGGTGCTTTGTGAATTAAGTATTTTTTTCTCAATCAAACGTAAGCATTACAATTTTGGCGCCTAAAACTGCCGCCCGGGGCACGTATTTCCAAACCCTATACCGATTCAGTCGCGGTAGTGACAATTTACATTTTCAATATCAAAATTTAAATATTAAGAAATAAAATTATTAATTTATAAGATACACGTTGGAAAGATTATTTTATCTAAATTTTAGAACAATTTTTGTTTTTGCAAAGTGATAAAAAATAACCAATAAATAGGTGTATTTAAAATGTAAATTGCCGCTACAGCGACTGAACCGATATAGGTTTTGGAAATGCGCGCCCGGGGCAGGCGCCCCGGTTTGCCCCTCCCTAAGTCCGGGGCTGTTCATTACCCTGGACAAACTTTCAAAATGATTTTAACAAAAATTATTATCTAGTCTAGAACATAGATTCTCAACCTTTTTTTGTCCACCGCCCCCTTTGAGAATATTTTTTTTGTAGCGCCCCCCAATTGCTTTTACATACCATCTGTCGTCTGAAACAGCTATTTTCACGATTATACTTGCCATAGTGTGGGGGGGGGGGGGGGGGGGGGGGAATAAAATGATCAATCATTATCAAAATAGGTTGGAGATATTTAATAGATAATACTGCCAATTCTTGCAGGATTGCAAAAAACCCGTTATTTAATAAAAAAACTTGTTATAATTTAATAGCCACAAACAATTATTTTATTAACTTCACCTGTATTTATATATGAGACTTTCACGTGAAATCGGAAGTTTAAATTTTTTAATTCCAATTAAAAAATTAATAATATTCATATTATCCAATTTAATGTATTTCTGAATGTAAAAGAATCTTTCAATTCAATTTTCATCCACTTCCCAAACTATCGAAATAGGTAAATTTTTGTACATGTGATAAAAATTATTACAATACACAAAAATTGGGAGGCGGGAATGGGTACCGCCGCCCCGGGAACCTTTACTGGATAACCAACACCTCTGCCATAGGTCACCCCAAGTGGTTCACTACGTTTGGTGATTTAGCAGGGGTGCGCGGGTTCATGGGGTGAGGTTTGTCTAAGTCTTGGAGACGGATGACCAGGACCACTGAACCCCAGATTAACCCCAACTATCCACTCTTTTTCCTTAAAAAACCTCCACGCAGCATCCCCAAAGATGACATAGGCCCCGAGGGAAATTATTTTCCTCGGGGCCTCCTGTGTGGAGCTCATGTAAAAAAAAAAAAAATTACAAAAATTAACCAATAATAAAGTTTACTTTGCTTTATTAGTACGTGATAAGGGTGTTTTGTTTATCTTTAAGGCCATATTTTTTACCTGCCGACGCCCCCCTGGGCCATCTAAACGCCCCCCGATTTTCTCTGGGTCTTCTACCGCCCCCCTGAAGGTCTCAAACGCTCAAAAGGGGGCGTTATCGCCGACGTTGAGAACCACTGATCTAGAAGATAACAATAACACGGAAGTATAAATTATTAATGTCTTCCGAGACATAGAAATTATACTATGTTTTCAAAAAGAATAAACGGAATTGATTGCAGCAAAATAACTTAATAATTTTGTTACGCAACATTTTAAAATCAGTGACAATTTAGAAATGAGTGAATTGGGGAGTATGGGTAGGAGTTAACCACTTTTTAGTAAATGGTTGCTCTGGGAAAGAGTAACGCCGCCCCGGGAACCTTTATTGGATAACCAACACCTCTGCCATATGTCACCCCAAGTGGTTCGCAACGTTTGGTGATTTAGCAGGGGTGCCCGGGTTCACGGGGTGAGGTTTGTCTAGGTCTTGGAGACGGAAGACCAGGACACACTGAACCCCAGATTCGTACCCACCCTTTAAACCCTTTTCCTTCCTAGAACCTTCATTTTCTTTAAAAAACCCTCCACACAGAATCCCCAAAGTTGACATAGGCCCTGAGGGAAATTATTTTCCTCAGGGTCTCCTGTGTGCAGCTCGTGTAAAAAATAAAACAACGAACGAACAAAGAATTAAACAAACAAACAAACAAACAATTCAACAAATAAATAAATAATAAAAGAAGTCAATAAATACCTAAAAAAAAGAAGTCAATAAATACCTAAATAAAAGAAGTCAATAAATACCTAAATAAAAGAAGTCAATAAATACCTTAAAAAAAAAAATTATTATAAAAAACAGGGTGGGAGGGAGAGAGGGACCCATTCTCACTTCTTCCTCTCCTCAAAAATACCTTCTATGCAGCATCTTCAACGATGGCTTCAACTCTAAGTGACCAGCTCAGGTACGGGGGCTCCATCGAGGCCAGAGTTAAGTTAGCCTCTCAGAAACTGGGCATACTGTACAGGGCACGCAGATACTTTAATAGTACACAACTGCTAGCCCTGTACAAATCGCAAGTGCGCCCCACGGTTGAATTTGGCAGCCACCTCTGGTCTGGAGCCCCAAAATACCTGAAAAAAACCCTTGACTCTGTGCAGAAACGGGCGGTCCGTTTGATAGATTCTCCTAATTTAACTAACGTATTGCAATCTTTAGAGCACAGGCGCCAGGTGGGAATGCTGTCCTTGTTCTACCGGTATTACAATGGAAGATGCTCCGAGGAACTAGCGTCATTGATCCCCTCTGCACCGGTGCATAGTCGGGAAACACGCCAAACGCGCGCTCAACATTTGTACACGGTTGACATTAGTCACATGAGAACGGGTCGTTTCTACGACTCGTTCTTGAGTTCAACAGCTCGGCTGTGGAACGATTTGCCGGCCTCTGTGTTTCCTCCCTCCTACAATATGGGTCTCTTCAAGACCCATGTTCACTCCTTCCTCTCCTCAAAAACACCCTCCACACAGCATCCTCAAAGATGACATAGGCCCTGAGGGAAATTATTTTTTCCTCAGGGCCTCCTGTGTGGAGTTAATGTAAAAAAAAAAAAAAAAAGATGGCAAAGGCCCCGAGGAAAATTATTTTCCTCTTGGCCTCCCGTGTGGAGTTAATGTAGAAAAAATGGTGTCAAGGTCCGAAATGGCCTGCGGATCGGAGGTTCCTCGCCCTTAATTCATTAGCATTGTTTTATTTTAACGATCAAAAGAAATAAAATGATAAGTGTATCCGATATTACAATGTCAAAATGTCATTGATACAATTTAACCAATCTTTCCAGACTACTTTTTAATGTCCGGTGCTAAAAATCTAATTTTGCAATAAAACATTATTTATTCATCGGTGTTATTGTCTGACAACAACTTCGCTAATTATTAGTTACTAGCTGAGATACCTGGTTTCGCTCAGGGAGTTAATATGTGATTGGACTGACGTTCAAACCCACGTCGGATCTTGCTTTGTACACCCCTACCAATGAGTAGCCCCACACCAGTGGTGTAGCGTGGGTGTCAGCCGCCCGGAGCGGAGGAAAATTTTGCCGCCCCCCCCCCTATATAGGTATTTCAAACCAAGATTTCCCTTTTTATAACGGATAATGGTATCCATATAATAGGATTTCGCATCTCGAATTTTTACAATGTGTTTATAACACTAGGCAGGTTTTAACTTAAGATTGATTTTGCGTTAGAGAACCAAAATAATAGTTACACATGGAACAGTCAATTTAAAAAAATTTGCAGCATATGGCATGCAACTCGAATGTAAAACTTGACTAGGTCCACTATGAATCTGCAACTTGTTATTTAATTTATCGTAATTATTATTATTTTTTTATATGAAATACCGCACAAGAGTCCCAACTGTTCTTGTCTGGAGCCAGTGAGACTATGGCATCTCCAATTGGGGTATGTTGTGAGGCTGAAGGTAGTGGGGAGGGGAAGGAGATAGGGAAGAGGAAGGTGGGGAAGTACCTGGCTATTCAGATCTGGTCACTAAACACGGCTAAAGCCATTTCAAGCAACGTTTCAATTCTGAATGGTGGTCTTACACCAGGGCGATACTGATAGTATCTTCCACTCTGGAACGTGCCGCAAATATACTATTATTATTTTAAATGAATAAAGTGTGAAAATAACGCAAATTCATCAAATAAAATTTATTTGCGCACGCCGGGTTCGAACCCGCGACCTTAGGATTGTGAGTCGAGAGTCTTGCCTCGGGACCACGGAGGCCGTTATATTCTGAACAAAAAACTGGTTTTGAATAAATCTGTATGGGGTGAATTACGACTACACTCAGTACATGAAAATGGTTTATCTTTGATTTTGGCAGCACATTCATATTAGTCTGCAATTAGAATTTTATCACTGCATTTCAAATAAGAGAATGTTTTCCTTCAAAATGTGTCGGGAGACGATTACACAACTGAAATTTTACATTCTGAGTACAAAACTGGTTTAAAGTAAATCTGTATGCGGTGAATTGAAACTACATTCGGAACATGAAAATGGTTTCTCTTTGATTCTGGCAGAACACACATAGTCCGCAACTAGAATTTTATAACTGCACTTCGAATTATTTTATTTTATTTTTTTAATTAAAATAAAAAAAAATAAAATAAAAATTTATTGAGAAATTTTGCCACCCCTTAAAAGTGCCGCCTGGGCGGGCCGCCCCCCCCCCCCCTCCGCACCCCCCCCCCCCACTACGCCTCTGCCCCACACATAAATCCCTCTTTCAAATCCCACATATCTGACATTGTCACCCGCGCTAACAAAATGCTGAGATTTGTTCTTCGTAATGCGAGATGATTTACTAATGGAATTGCAATACGGAGAACATACGAAGCACTTGTCCGCAGCATTTTGGAATATAGCTCCATTATTTGGGATCCCTCTGAACAAAACCATATCCTAGAAATAGAAAGAGTTCAAAAAAGGTTTATGCTTTACCTTTATATGAGGAAATATACATACTACCCATTCCTGTATCCATCGTGGTTTTTATCAGGAATGCTCGATCTTAATACATAGAAGCCTGCCGAAAAGTATTTTTAGGTAAGCACTTTTTTAAGCTGATCTCCGGCATTGTACTGAATCCGCCCATGTTGAAGGAGATTAACCTATATGTACCCAACGCGTACACTCGTGGGATATCCCACGCACTTTTTTATGCTCCGAAAGCGAGAACTTCTTCCTATCAAAATGCGCCATTAAATAGAGCAAATCAATTGCTAAATGAATCTGTATTGAGCATCGACATCTTCAATGTCACCTACAGAGAATTCAGTAATTATCTTCTGACATATGTCACAAGATAGTGAAACTGCCCCCATACATAATATTCTGGTGTACAACTGTTTTATGGAGAACTTGATAAAATAAATAAATAAATAAACATACACAAAAGGCTTCGAAGGGTCCACATATTCCACAGATTATTCCACAAGATTCGAGAGTGTTCCGGAACGTTCGACAATGATCAGGATGTTCCCGAACGTTCCAGACTATTCTTAAATTTACTACAACATTCCAGAATGTTCCGGAATGTTCTGAAATGTTGTGGAATTTTCTCGAATACTGTCGAATATTCTGGACTGTTCTAGAAATGTATTCAAAAGCACGCCTTTCAAGATAAAGAGGGAATCTTCTTCATGTATGTGAGTAGAAGGCTACCATACCATATAACTCCCTTGACAATTTTCCTTTTTTTATATAATAACAATATTTGGATGATTTGTTTAGCGCCATTTTTGGTGAAAAATCACCTCAAGGGCGCAGGAAAATGGCTAATCATGTTAATCCTTATTTTTATTAAGAAAAAATAACGTTTTTTTATGGTGTGAAAATGTATTATTTTAATATACTTGTAGGTTAACATTTTAATTTTCATTTTATCTATCCTACATGCTTTTATCTGTGTTTTTTTAAAATATTTATTTTGTATATATATTTTGTCTTCTTTTTATACAACTTTATGTTTTTTTTTAATGTTTTAATCTGTGTTTTTAATTTATATATTTATCATACATTCTTGCGGAAACTCCGCTGGTTCATGCAACCATGAAATATGTAATTACTATAATAAAATTTGTAAAACTGTTTGTTTCCCAAATAAACTAAAATAAAAAAAATAGTATCGGTACTCGTTTCCGATTTTTAGCGGCATGCACATTCTAGTAAACTTTCTTTTTTAATATATTAGCGAGTTTCCGACACGCGTGGCAATGCCACTAATAAAGGAATTGTTTCTCCCTGCATGTCTTTCCAATTCATTCCGTTCCTCTACCGCCTTCCCTTCTCCTTCCTTATCCCCTTCCCCTCAAGCGTTCCCCCTCCATCTTCCCTCTCCTCTCTCCGCTCCCCCGTCCCGTGAACCCACCTCCCGCGTTCTCCCCCCCCTCTACGTATTGCATATCAGTCCCAGTACATTCAGATTTTCAAACAAATCGCGTGCCACCTATTGCAATTTTTTTAACAAATTTTAATTTTTCGTATTGTAACAAACATTTATTTTGTTACATATAATTTGTAACAAACATTTATTTTTGTATATTATAAGAACAATCAAACCTGTTTAAAATAGGTACTTGATTAGATTCAAGGTATTCGATTTTGTTAGGTAGGTTGAGTACTTCGATTAAATTCATTAATTTAAAGAGTTGATTCGAACATTAAATTTTGATTGAACAATCGATGGTTTGCAAAATGTCATTTTCAAATTGTGACATTTTTGACGGTTTCATAAGAATTTTTGTGGTATTAAAAAACTTTTCAGATGGTTTCTATATATATGTATATATATATAAATATTTATATAATATTAGTTCTGGCATCATGAAGTTATGCGTTGCTAACCGTTCATCCGATTCCGATGAAACTTAGGGGATTTGATGTGTGCATGCCCGCAAAGATTTCTATATATACTGGTGAGCTCTGGCATTATGAAATTTGTGTAAAAAAATGCAATAGTTGGCGAAACTGAATTTACCGGGACTGAATGTATGGAATGCGGTGGGGGGGAGGGGAACCCAGGTGGGGATGGGGAAATCGAGAGGGGGGAGGGGAGCTTAGGAGGGGAGTAGGGAGAGAGATGGTGGAGAAAGCGAAGTGGGAACGCGAGAGGGGAAGAGGACGCGGGACAGGAAGAGGAGGCGGAAAGGGAACGGGCGAATGGTGTCGCTCATAATGTCTTCATTTAATTAAATATTACAGTTTGAGGTTTTATTCATAAAGTTAAAATAATAAATAATAATTTTCATCCCAGACTTGCAGAAGAGTCAATAGATGTCGCACATTAAATAAAATGGATAATAATTTATCCAGACACCATCTAGATTGCATTTAGTTCGAGTTGAATCTTGCAATCATTCATAAAGATGGCAGCCAATAAAAATATGCGTTAAGAAAAATGAAGATAATATGGGTGGTTCTTAATCGAAGTATGGTACAGTTAAAAGTGACCGAATTGGATATCGACACCTTAGCTCAGTGGATAAGAGCGCCCAACCCGGAAAGTAGGGAGGTCCTGGGTTCGAGTCCCAGAGGTGCCAATGTCTTTTTCTGATTTTTCTGTTTCCAGATTTTCGATTGAGTTTCGCTCATAATGTCTTCATTTAATTAAATATTACAGTTTGAGGTTTTACTCATAAAGTTAAAATAATAAATAATAATTATATTTTTTTATATTTGGGATGGGTTATGTTTGGTTAGGTGTTATAATTTTTTGAGTAAATTGAATACCTTGTTGTTTGATCCAGTCTTTCATGTGTTTTTTGAGAACTATGGTAGATGAATTTGTAGTTAGTAGTTGCTTCAGTGTGGTGGGCATGCAGTTATATAGTTTGGTTGCGTAGTACTTAAAGTTTCTTTGTCCGTGTGAGGTATGAGTTATCGGTATATTTAGTGTTTTGAATATTTTTTTTAGATCCCTGCGTCTTTTTTATAAAACTAAAGTGCATTTAATCTTGTATATCTTAGATTAAGTACAATTCTTGTTTTAAACTTTTATTTGTATACAAAAGGAGTATGCAGCATTATATGTTATTAAATATAGCAATGACAATTAAATATAGCTATTACGTCTTTGGAAATTGTAGTTTTTTTTTAAGTGTTGGCACCAGTAAAGTAAACTAAGTAAGCAAATTTTAATTTATTTATATAGGTACGAGCTTTTACAAACATGTGATATACACAACGTTTTGTAGAACAGTAGGTAATTATGAAGTACAATAATATGCTAATAAATTTTATAGAACCCGTACTCACTGGAGCGCTTTTTGCCACAATATGGCTTTATTTAAAATACCTCGGATTGCTTTGCTGCCAATTTTGACAATTTTTCCCTAATTTGTAAGTAATTAAGTAGAAGTTTACGATTTTATAATATTTTTTTTATAAATTCTACGAATATGTGATAAAAGACAAAAGCTAGGTGAATGTATTGGCTATACTGAACCATAATCAATTTTTATGTCTCCATGTTAAAATTCCGAGGAATGATTTTTTTAATGTGGGCGGAAAATATTCAAAATGATAATCTCGAGCGATTGGAGGAAAAAGTTTTAAATTGTGCTGTCGCTCCAGTGGATACAGAAGAACAGTAGTTATTATGGTAACATTGATTATTCTTATTGAGTTTTCACAGTTTTTTTATGACTACATTTCGTGCAGTTAAACACATCTACGACTTTTGAGAAAGTATTACCAGCTGCATGCAATCTGGGTACAAGCGAGTACCTAAATGACCCAGTCCTGATTTTGTTGTTACAATTAAAAATAATTTTAGATCGAGTAGTTCCTGTAGGCAAATGGAAGGTAATTAAGCTTAATAAATCAGCTCTGTCTGTAATCCTACCATTACAATTTTAAAATTAAAATTCAAATCGAAAACATGCTGTTACCTGCGAGACCATGGTGAGGATTTTTTTAATATTTAAACTAGCTAGTTCCCAGCATGCGTTGCTATGCCACTTAATAAAGATATTGTTTTTCCCTGCGTTCCCCTTCCTCTCCCGCGTCCCCTTCCCCTCTCGCGTTCCCATTCCGCCTTCTCCGCCTTCCCTCTCCCATCTCCCCTCGCCCCTTCCCCCGTCCCGTGAACTCTAAGTAAAACTGTTTTAATTTGATACGACTTACTCGTGTTTCAATAATAATATATTTTGACTAAATATATTATTAATAATGAACCGATAACTACAGTCACATCAAAAGACAACAAGTTTATAAAAAATAGTTAAAATTCGTGAAATAATAATAATGGTTCCATGCCAACTGAGAATAAAGTCAACACAACATCTCCTTGAAAAGCTATGAATCTATCATTTTAAATTAGCCGATAACCCTAACCTAACGTAACCGATTTAACCAATTTGTTATATATATTTTTTATCACTCTAAATGACTTATACAAGATGGTTCTGAGTTGGTTTCATTCTCGAGTTGTCCGGTTACCAATAATAAAGGACATTTATGTATAACTCAGTAGACATAGTAAATAAATAATATTCTTTTCTTATATTTATTAATTTATTTGTTATGAATAGTATATATATATCATAAACACGGATAACCTATCACAAAATCATAGTTAAATAAGAAATAATAAAAAAGTACAACAGTAAATTGTGGCTTTTGATTAAGAAATGACACCAGAGATACAATTAGTTGTAAAATTCTATCAAATAAATAAAATTAATACTGATTGAAAATATTTGATAGTATAGCCTTCTTGTACCTAGCTTTCGTGCAGTTAAATAGATCTGCCACATCAGCATATCTATTAGTAACTTCATGTAATCTAGGTACAAGCGAGTGTTTCGTATACTCAGTCCGATTATTGTAGCATTTAAACAGGATTTTAGAACGAGTGGCTCTCGTGGGTATATGAAATTCAATCAGCTTAGTTAACAGCCAGAGGACAGCTAGAAGATGACTTTAATCTCAAATTACATACATGCCAAGAAAATTATCAAAATCAAGGCTTATCATGCCACTGTCCTACCATAGCACACTCCAAAAGTATCAAATATCTTGGTATTGAAATTGATGATAATCTCCGATGGAACGGACACATTGAAGCAATCACAAAAAAACTCACCAGGTACATTTACTTCTTTAGAGCCATCCGTAACATCCTCAACATAAACGACATCAAGAAAGTGTACTACGCTTTATGTCAATCACAAATAGAGTACGGGATAACTGGATGGGGATCTGCCTTGAGCACTCACATGGACCGGCTCAATATAGCCCAAAAAGGAGTACTAAAGACAATTTTGAAATTACCGGTTAGAACTCCGACAGAAGAATTGTTTCAAAGCATTCAAGTCTACAACATACAAAAACTTTATGCAAAAAATATTTTATTTAAAATTTAAAAAAAACATATCAGAATACTCCACTGTCCAACATAGATACACAACCAGGGCAATAAACCAAAATATTCTAGCTACAGCTTCGACCAAGGGTATACTAGGTCAATGAGCTACAGCCAGTTTGAAAACATCTTTTGGACAAAGAAATATGAAATTCAATGCGACAAAACTATACAACGCTCTGCCAACTCAAACAAAAAAATAACAGAAATAAATAAATTTAAAACAAAAGTAAAAATATGGTTGAGAGAACAAAGTGAAAATGAACTATCAAACATACTGAAGATCATGTAAAGACAACTGGATACTAAATGCAAATGTGGAAAAACTACAGGCCGCCTCAGAACAGGGAACCCTAGTGAGGAAAAAAAAAACTTTATAATACCTTAATACAATACAATTTATAAATACATTTTGTACAAATTTTGCTATAGATACTAATAAAAAAAAAAATAAAAAAAATAAGGACTGTCTATTCTACCATTTACAATATTGCATAATTGTTTAGAAAAAGTAAGTATTCTCAATACAATGTAACAAATCATTCATTAACAGTTCTGGTTACCCAATTAGTAAAGAAATGTTCTCGGGTGTATCTGGGGAGTTAGTCTATTCACTTATGATATATACTTTGAACAAATAATTTACTTGAAATAAATTATTTCAAAATAATACTAACTAACTAACTACCTAACCATCACGCCGTTTCCCCGCAGGGGTAGGCAGAGAGGACGGACCGCCAAACAACTCGATCTTGGCACACACTTCTTGCCCCGTTCACATTCATACATCGCCTCATACATGCTCTTCTATTATTCTGACTCTTGACATCGCCCGACTCAAGTATCTGATTCACTTGGTCGTGCCATGTCTTCCTCGGGCGTCCCCGACTTCGTCTACCATTCACATCTGAGTCATATATTCTCCTTACACTCCTTTCCTCATTCATTCGCTCTACACGCCCAAACCATCTGAGCGTCCCTTTCTTAATATTATTAATTACCCTTACATCAGCCTTGCATTCTTTGCGGATCTCCACATTTCTCACACGATCATACATGGTTATACCACACGTACGTCTCAGGGATCTCATTTCTACAGCATTCAGTCGACTTCCATCCTTTCTCTGCCAGTTCCATGCCTCACTGCCATACATCAGGGTAGGTACCAGCACTCCACTATGGACGGCTAGCTTCGCTTTTTTTGACAGTTTTTTGTTGGCGCCAACGGCGTTTAGTCCTCCATTAATGGAGTTACCGGCATTTACTCTTCTTTCGATATCTCTATCAGTCTTCCCATCTCTCGTAAACATACTTCCCAAATACACAAACTCATCCACCTGCTCCAAGTATTCATCATTCACAACTATGTTGAACACTGTTTTCGTACTCTCTCTTTTAAAAACCATTACTTAAGAATTACCTACATTCATCATTAACTCATTCTTCATACATACTTCGTTCATCCTAGACACGAGCGACTGTAGATGTTCCATACTGTTAGAAATCAGCACCGCATCATCAGAATACAACAGGCAACATACTTCCAGATCACTCAATCCCATCTCTTTCAATTTTTGCATACAATTATCCATGTATAGATTGAATAACCACGGTGACATTACGCAGCCTTGCTTAACACCTTTTGTGATGTCAAACCACCCCGTAAAATCGCCGTTTACCCTAATACATGCAACGCTTCCCCCATAAAGAGACGCAATTCCGTGTATGAGATGCGCATTCACTCCATACTTGGACAACACCTTCCATAGCTTTCTCCTGTCAACTCGGTCGTATGCTTTCTGTAGATCTACAAAGGCACAGAAGAGTTTCTGTATTTTTGCAAGAAACTTCTCAGTGAGCATACGCAACGAGAAAATCTGGTCCACGCACCCCCTTCCACTCATAAAAGCACCTTGCACATCCCAATAATGAAAATAATACTGCTTATATATAGGTAGTCCGTATAGATACAAAAAAAACTTTCAAAAATACTCTTAAATTCTAAAATATTACGAAATATTGTACAATAATTAAAAATACGTACAGTAATAGTATAGGAGTTGCTTGCAACTCTCATACTGCGCACCTTCCTTGGCTGTTTTTGGTATTGGGAAATCTTTGATGATCTCCACTTTATCAGAAAGTGGAGTCGTTCCCTCATTCGAAATTTGGTAGCCAAGGAATTTAATGCTGGAATGACCTAACGTGCTTTAATCGACGTTAATGATCTAACCGTGTTCCTCAAGACGTTTGAAGACTGTTTCGAGGCACTCCATGTGTTCGTTTTCGTCCTAAGATGCAATCATGATATCATCGATATACGCAAAACAAAATTCCAAGCCATTCAATTCTTGATTTATGATGCGTTGAAACGTCTGTGCCGTGTTACAAAGCTCAAATTATAATTGTGTGAACTCAAAGACACCAAATGGTGTTATGATGGCGGTCTTTGGAATATTACTCAAGACAATGGGAATTTGGTGATACGCACAATTTAAATCTACAGGTACACACCGTATATTCAGTAAATCTTTTTATTCTTTCACAGAATGAGTTTAATTTTATAAGAAATCTATAAAGATTGACATTTTGCATTTCGTGCTCTGGTTGTTTCATATTACATCTTTGCACATAATATTAAACTTTTAAATGGATAACCTTATTTTAATTGGTTACACGTTGAGATATATGCTCCGCTTATTAACCGGGGTCCAAAGTTGAATTTGTTACAAAGTAATATACACGTTTCAAATTTTAAATATCAATCATTCTGTTGGCAAAAATACATTTGCAAGATTTTTTCTACAACACTTACGAATGAAGTTTTGTTAGCAATCGGCGTCAGAGGGATTTTCAAAAACTGAGAGGGGTTTCGGTTTCGTAGAGTTTGCTCGAAAAAGCGTGGTGGTGCTTTGAGGAAATAAATCCTTATTAAGATAAATAGTAACGGAACCATAGAAAGGGTTTTATCGATTGTGAATCACCATGTGTCTCGTCAAATGCCCTTTTCGAGAACATGAATAGTTACAGACGGAACAAGAAAAGGGTTTTTCTCCGCTGTGAGTCAGCTTGTGGTATGTCAAATTTCCCTTTCGAGAACATGAAAAGTTACAGTCAGTACACGCAAAAGGTTTTGTTCCACTATGAATCAGCATGTGTCTCGACAAATTTCCCCTTTGAGAACAAGAATAATTGCAGTCCGGACACGAAAAAGGTTTTTCTCCACTATGAATCCGCAAATGTTTCTTCAAATCGTCATTTTGAGAACACGAATAGTAGCAGTGCGAACACGAAAAGGGTTTTTCTCCACTGTGAGTCATCATGTGTATATGCAAACTTGCTCTTTCAAAACATGAATAAGTGCAGACGGAACAAGAAAATTGGTTTTCCCCAGTATGGATGCGCAAGTGCAATTCGAACAGTGATTTGCCAGAGCATGAGTAATTGCAATGGGGACAAGATAATGGTTTTTGTGTCGGATGCTTCTTCAGATCTGTCGATAAGTCTGAAAAAATAATGCAGATTTAACTAAAAAGTATAAATTAAGATAGCTCAAATTATTATATATAACAAACCATTTCGGTTGTACCTGCTGTCTGTGTTATTCTTTCTAAGCAATGCTTTTTAATATCCGGTAGGTCGATGTCCATTTCTACATTTGGAATCCCCCATTCATTTTCTTCGCGGGGTTCTGGTTCCTTCTTGATGGTTACAGGGTCCACATTGATGCTACCTTGAAAACAAAAACGATAACACGGATTTTGACAATTTTGTATTGCCAGAAGGACAGCGTATTACATTTCAAATTAAGGTTGACCTCTCCAAGAGTATATCTGGATAAAGAACCGGACCCTGGAACAAATTATTAAAAATTGAAAGCTAAATTACTGCAGATGAATAGAAGTTACTTCAGGGAATATTTTTACAAAAGTCCTCATTCCTCTCCAGCTTCCTTCCCCTCTTGTTCACCCCCCAAACATTGAAACGACGTAGCTAAGCTCAATAGTTCTTGTTATCCGGTAATTGATGGCTACACCAAAGCTAAACGCAAAAAAACACGTTGAATTATTTCCTAACACCGGCTCGTAGAGAAGTGGAGCTGGCAGCACGGTATCGCTTCTACATAGATAATCACACACTTACCAATATCATTTGCTCATCTGCCCTGATGATGGACACTGTAACTCTGTCCGAAACGTTGGCTAAAGAAGGAGGTAGCGCAACACGGCATTACACCCCAAAAATAAATAACAAAAATACTTTTGGCCGTGAATACCTAAAATCATACCATTGAAATAGAAGTTTTTTTTCAGTAACCCAAACTGAAGGTCAGGAGGAAACTAATTTCCAGCAGGGCCTGTGTCGTCTTAGGGGATGCTGTGTGGAGGGTCTTTTTATGGAAGGGAAGGAGTGAACACAAAAGGAGGAAATACAGAAGCCAACAAATCGTAATTCTATCCCTTTTAGATGTAATCAGACATGATTGGGTCTTTGAAACATTAAATTCCTAAATTCGACGGGGTTATTCTTACCCCTAGATTAAAACACTCGAGCAGCACGGCGGGAGGATTCTGGATGCGACACAATTTGTTGTTTTACCAAATTATAACAGAGCAGTTTGTTCTTCTGTGTCTAGCGGTTTGGGTGTGTCTGTTTTATGCGTCATATAACAAAATGTTACGTGCTGCTATGTTAGGTGGCATTTATCACCTCCAAAAGGTAACAAAGGGAAACAATAAGAAATTTGCACACTGAAAATTTCTGAAGAGAACCTTAAATGTTTTTTACATTTTAAAAACCTTGTTATGTTGCAATGTTTCCTACATTAATTAAGGGATTAGAAACTCTAATTAATACCAGTATTGCCAGACAAGACAAACTGTATATTTATGATGTATTTTCTCAATAATTTTCATTTTTATTTTATTTTATTTATAAACGGAAACAAACAGTTTTTTTTTTTTTTTTTTACTGTTAATACCGCACAAGAGTCCCCTGTCTGGAGTCTGGAGCCAGTGAGACAATGGCATCCCCAATCGGGGTATGTTGTGAGGCTGAAGGTAGTGGGGAGGGGAAGGAGATAGGGAAGAGGAAGGTTGGGAAGTACCTGGCTATTCAGATCTGGTCACTAAACACGGCTAAAGCCATTTTAAGCAACGTTTCAATTCTGAATGGTGGTCTTACACCAGGGCGATACTGATAGTATCTTCCACTCTGGAACGTGCCGCAAATATACTTTATATTATTTTAAATGAATAAATTGTGAAATAACACAAATTAATCAAATAAAATTTATTTGCGCACGCCGGGTTCGAACCCGCGACCTTCGGATTGTGAGTCGAGAGTCTTGCCTCGGGACCACGGAGGCCGTCAAAGTACATTAGTTATAATGGTGAAAACAATTTACAATTATTAAGTACATTTCATGATGGGTACCTATGACATGTTTCTTTGTAGTGTCTATGTATATTAAGTAATTACCGGGTGATGTGCGTAGTGGGTAGGTGTGTGTGTGTGTGTGTGTGTGTGTGTGTGTGTGTGTATGTGTGAGTATGTATGTATGTGTGAGTATGTATGTATGTATGTATGTATGCGCATTTAACAATTTATATCATTGACATGATGTTTTTTTTTAAATTTGGGCAGTGAATCGAAGAAAATGTCGATGTTAGAATTTAGACAGGTAGTATTAAACGTATGAAGAGCACGATTGATTGGTGAATTAGCTGCTGCATTTGTCTTGTAATTGAGCGTGTGAAATAGTTCTGTATGGCGTGTACGTCTTACTGGAATATTAAAATTAACTAGGGAAATAAGTTCAGTACAGTCAATGTTATTATTTAAAATTTTGTGTATGAATGTCAAATCAGCTATTGCTCGCCTTTGTTGCAAAGTTTGAAATGTGCAGTCGAAGTTATTGTTGAATTTGAGGGTTAGATATATTATAAATTTGTTCTATGCTATCTATGTATACTTTGTACTGCGTGTTCCAAATTGGCGAGGCATATTCCAGTGTACATCTGACTAATGCAAAATATAACAATACTTTTGTACGCGGGTTACTGAACACTTTACTTATTCGAAGAACAAAGCCAAGCATTTTATATGACCTGTTAACGATCGAGTCGATGTGCTAATTGAATATAAGTTTGCTGTCAAGGTAAACGCCAAGATCTTTGCATTCCGTTTTAGAGATGACAGGTTCATTATTGAGTAAATAAGAGTACTTAAATATATGTTTATTTCTGATGAATGTCATAGTGTGACATTTGGAAACATTGATATCTAAACAGTTAACTTTGCAATACTTGCAAAGCCTATCTAGATCATTTTGTAACGCTTCACAGTCAGAGAGAGAATGCACAACTTTGAATATTTTCATGTCGTCAGCGTAAAGCACATATTCGGAATTTTGAAAACATGATCCAATGTCGTTTATATAGATGTTGAACAAGAGCGGACCTAGGTGGGAACCTTGCGGGACACCAGATATTAACGCTATAAATTTTGAAAAGACACCGTTGATTAATATTACCTGATTGCGATTACTAATATAGGACTTAATCCATCTAAACAGGTCGCCATGTATACCGAGTAGGGTGAGTTTTTATAAAAGAATTATTGTTTAAATATAGTTTTATCATGTTTCTAAAATGATATTGTTATTACGACGTCTTCAAAGAGAAGAAATATGTAAACTATTTGAACAGCTTAGAAATATTTCGAAATTCGATTAGAAATTTCAAGTTTACAAAAAATAAACTATCCTCCTTTGCTGAACAAACTATTGACGTATGGCGAATAGATTACGGTTGTTCGTTTCATATTTATCGCATAATTGCTTGCTTGGTTGTTACAGTTCATCAAATCCGTCGTCGGAAGTGCTTAGTAATCTCAAGTAGTGTCGTTGACCAGGAGAAATATAATTTAAGCATGTACCTTATACTCGATACGCGAGTTGATAAAAATATTACCGAGGAAATTTGGCTTACCCGCCGTTTGGTGAATTCTTTCAGAGGGTTCAAAGTATTCCTTTTTAATGCCAGGAACCTCGAGATCAGTTCCAGTATTTGAAATTTCACTTGCTTTGATGGTGACTCCTTCTAGTTTTGAAGGCTCCGTTAAACTCGTTTCACCTGTTAAGAAAAAATACTTAATAACAAAATAAAACCAATAAAACGGTTCGTATGTGGAACGCTCTACCGGCATCTACCTTTCCCACAACATTTAATACAGGCCTCTTCATGGTCCAATTTACAGAAGATCCTACCGATACCCTTGTCCCAGACCCCCCTCACAACGTTGCCCGACCTAGAAGTGATATTATAGTTCACTCGGCTCCAGGTGTTACCTTCTCGTGAGGCATCAGGCGTCACAAAAATATAAAAAAATGTAGATATTAATAATATATATAATCTCATAAAACTATAACAAGTATAACCTAGCAGAATAGCGTATGTAAGAACGATATGTAGATATCAATGTAGGTGTCGATAAAGCCTAGAAAAAACTTGCAGTTTCATTCTCAGTTGTATTTTGCGTCTGTATAATAAAGGTGTTTTTTTTAGAGGTTTGGTTTTTAAACTAGCAACATAGTTTCTACAGACTTGCATAGTTTCTACAGCTTGCAAATTGTGCAAATTTATTTTGAAAATCATGGTTCGGTTCGCCAAACTTATTGTGCACTACGTCCATTTTACTGTCGACATAATCATCCATCCGAGCAAGTTATTCGGAAGAACATGGATTGTTTACGCACCACTTACACTCTAGTGAATAATACGCATCCACAAAGACGACAAAGAAGAAGTAATTGCTGCTGTGGAGAGTAGTGTTGAAGAGAATCCGAATGAGTCGATTCGCCATCGTGCACAGCAATTGCCGCTGTGCCCATCCACTTTGTGGAAGATTCTGCGGAAAGATCTGGGTCTAGGCCTCCACGATCGTGTGATCTCACACAATTAGATTACTTTCTTTAGGGGTATGTGAAGTCACTAGTCTATGATGATAAACCAGAGACGTTGGACCATTTGGAAGTCAACATTTGCCGTGGTTTTGCCGATATTTGGCCCCAGTAGCTCGATAAAGTCGTCGAAAATTGGACTTTAACATTGCGCTTCATTTGAGCTAGCCGTGGGCGCTCATATGCCCGAAATCATATTTAAACAATAATGGCATAAAATTATCTATTATATAAAGCCAATATCATAGACATAACATTATATTAATGTGTTTTTTTTTTCATTTTGAATTTGTATACCTCTAAAAAAAACACCCTTTAGTTATGCACCAATGTAAGACAACAAAATACCTGGATTGTTTTCGGAAATGGATTCCGGACATTCCTTTTTGAAAAAAGGAAATTCTACATCGATTTCCGTAAATACCACAGCAACATTTTCTTCCACACTTGTGCCTGGTTCTAACTTGATAGCGGTGGAGTCCATGCTTAAAGAACTGGTTGAAGGATTTCTTGAGAAGTAAGGAGTAAAACTAAATAACGTATTCACGTAACGAACCAAAAATTGACAGCAAGTATTTGGAGCATAAATATACCAATCCCTAAATCGAAAATCGATATCTTCGGGCTTTTTCTATGGACAAATGTTGTCCTCAATTTAACCACAGATGAACCAAAATGGCTAAAATAGACTTAGGATAGAAGAAGTTTATTAGTCTACCACAGACAATATAATTGCAATCAACCTTCTTCATTTTCATTAGCTCAATAAATTATTAAAAAAAAGCTTGAAAGTAGAAAATTGTCAACGAATTTTAATGTGTTTCTGCTTACATTAGAAAAATGAAACATTCAGGGTTCATCTTTAACCTATTGGCCTCAAACCCCGCCATCCTTACGGGTGTTTAATGCAATGTCGTAAATTACAACCACGCTAGCTTGGCGGGACTGAAATATGTTGGCTTTAAACAAAAAAACGGACAAATGCGCAACATCTGTTTTTTTTTTAAATAAATTTTAAACGCCAAACGCTCTATGGATATTTAAGCATTTATTTCGCAATATTGGCAGTAAAACGTTCCTTAAGTTTCTGACCTGATATTTACGAATGAATTTTTGTTGGCGGACTGAATTTTTAAGAGATGTAAAATGTTTTAAAAGATTTAAAAAAAAAAATACCAAAACTTAAAAATAACGGCATTAATAAACTCTAAAGTGACGAAAGCAATGCTATTTATGTTGGACAAATTGACTGGTCCTTTAGGTTCAAAGAACACATGCAATCATTTAAAAAAAATAATAAAATACAGTCACAATTTGCCAAACATCTCCTAGATGACAATTACTCACTTATCGATGATAATAAACCAACTCCTTTACACGTACAAAATAAAGGACACAAACTCAATATTTTAGAACAATTAGAAATTGACAATTTTTATACTCTTAAGCTATTTTAATAAATGTACAAACAAATATAATTCACTCACCGTTGTTAAATATGTTCAAACCAATTTAAAAAAATATATTATGCTAGAGAATAAAACCATGCTATTGGGAATTATTCACATTAGGAATAATGATTAGAGAACATAACGACCTTAAACTTAATTATGCTAGAAAATTAAACCATGAGTCATAAATTGGGAATAATTCATATTAGGAATAATGATTAGAGAACAAAACGACCTTCAGTCGAATTTAAACAACATAATTTATTGAGAAAACTTTAAATAGGGTAAAAACCATTAATAATTTCAGTCAGTTTATTCATAAATTAGAAATTAGTCATCAAAATCCTATCTAGAAATAATATAAATACCTCGTCTGTAAGTGGCATGACCATAGTTTGATAATGCCTTCAGAAGGCGAAACAGCTGTCGCGCGTAGTAATAATTACCTAGCAGAACTTATTTATAAATAAACCGTTTTTATGAAATGAACATTATTGAATATATAAACGAAATAAAAAAATGTACAATGCAACCGACAGAGTCAATATCAAAAAATGACGGAATTAATTCAACCCTTTTGGTCCATGTGGAAGAAAAATTACCTCGGAGAAATTCAAAAAAGAACCAAGTGACAAGCCAGCAATCAGAGATCGCTGAAGAAGTATGACTTGGTCAATTTTAGAGGATAATCTGCCTCCTGCTTTGTGGAGAATGACCCGCGTTCTATCCTCTCGTCCTGGAGCTGATGGAATTGTAAGGGTAGTCATCCTCAAGACTTCCCAAGGAATTTTCGTGAGGCCAATAACCCATAGGTCATGGAGGACAACTCGGATTCGGCCCTGTCCCCCCCCCCCTTTCTTGACAAAAAAGAAAAAAAGAAGAAAATCTCACTTTACGACACAAAAACAATCATAAATAGTCTTCAGTAAAACTAATAACAGAATATCAATGAATAAAGATCGCCCATGAATATTTCCTCAATCCCAACTGACAAACTCGATGACTTTTCCTGCCCAGATGTTGATGAAAAATGGAAAATGGTTTTTCCTGCATGCAGCCCTTAACAATCAATGAATGAAGCAGAAGCCCCTTCCCCGGAATATAAGATTTATGTTTGTGTCGCACGGAGTTATTTATTTTAGATCTTTCACTTACCATTTACCTGTTGATTGAGAGTTAATATTGTTGTAATTTTTTTTATTTTTTGTTGGGCTTTTATATTGATTTCATAGAAAAGGGAAAAAAACAAAAAAAAACAGAATAATGGAAGAGTGTGTATGAGACGTTGTGTAAATGTGACTGAAAGAAAGAGTGTGCCAAGTAAGAGTATGCTGTTTAGAGGTCCCGCATATCTGCCTACCTTATGGCGAAACGGGGTGATTAACATTTTTTGCAGATACTCAGTGTTCAGTACCTACGCGAATGAAATTATAAAAGTTGTCTATGACCTCGTCATTGGCTATGACCTATAAATATTGTTGAGTCACGCTTTTTATACCGCCAATCATTTCATCCCGTTTCCCATCTCGATTACTACGTAATACGCCTTACACGGTTTCCAACACAGTTATATTAATCATCTCATGCCCGGGATAGTTATGGGTAAGTTCTAATGCTGATATTTTCTTTCCAAATCCAATCACGGTATTCAATGTGGTAGCAGCCATTATTCCAAATCATACTGAACGACCATTGTTCTTTAATTTAGGCTACATAATGTGCAATTTAGCTGTGTCTAATGCTACCTAGCCTAACTTACGTGACAGGGACTCGGCGTTTTATTTGAGAATTGTCAATTTGACGTCTATCTATTTTGAGGTTAGTTTTTCGAAGACTTTCAAAATAAAACAAGTGTTAACGCTCACTGCAAATACGTCAAACGAGAAGAAAAAAAATCATCGCTCTGCTGTCGAATAAAATAATATGGAGTAAGCCGACTACTGAAGACAATTGGATCGTCTTCGGTAGTCGGCTTACTGAGTTTGAGCTTGAAATTAGGGCTCCAAATCATAATCTAGCTCTGCCAGAAAGAACCAATCAGAGAAATACTATCTTGACCAATAGTAGATAGTTTTTCTCTGTTTGGCTCTTCTTTCTGGCAGAGCTAGATTATGATTTAGAGCCCTCAATTCATTCTCTAACTCGAAAATGCAAAGTGAGTTAGTTCACTATAGTTTAAGACGATCAAATTCTCTGAACCGTTTTTAATGTCTGAGATAAATAATATTACTTCTACAAACTTTGTGAATTCACTTTATATACCTTTGTAAAACATCAATAGGTGTATAATCAATATTTTCAACAAGTTTCGAAAAACAAAGATTTCTTCGTCAAGAAGATTTAATAATCTTATCTTGACGAAGAAGCTTCGTTTTCGATACATGTCGATAATATTGATTATATTTAGCGTTGTACAAAGTTATTTGCTTGCATTTAAATAAATAATACTATTTTCCTTTTTCCTAATACATATTTTTCCATACGACTTCATTGTTTTGACAGAATTTTCTGCACGAAACAAAATATTCAGGTCTTACAAATTAGAATTCCGTTTTAACAATGTTCTGTTTCAGTTATTTTTCCTAAGGCTTAATCCACTTACCAAACGCTACCACAGCAGTGCCATGGATCTACTAGAAGAGACTGTTTCCATCAAGATGGAACCAGGGTCACAGGAAGTAGACAGAAGTGTAATGCCGTATTCAGATATAGATTTTGAAATCCCAGATATAAAGCAGGAATGTTTGCAGTTTACGGAGAGAACTCGGATAGCCAGTAAGTTGCATTGCTTGTGTGAAATGTTAAATTCAGACTTTTGAATTCCGTGTTCGTTTTGAAATATTGTGCAGAACGTCCACAAGTTAACAAAGTAAGTAATCTTGCAAACTATTGCCTGCTTTTAACTTATGGTGCTCGTTAAAAGTTCCCAGTTCCTTAGGTTTTCATATATTTTTATTTGGGACATGATATAGGGCGTACTGATCAGTAGCGTTTGTGTCCCACCCAGGCGTTAGGTGTTCGATTCCTCGGCTGGCTAAGTCCCCTAACGCGATCCAAGCATTATTTTCCGCTTACCGTGATTGTAGTAGGAGATTTTCAAATATTTTCAGGGTAACCCATCATTGTAACCCATTAACCCCATTGTAACCCGAATAACCTGTCAATAACTGACAATGGCGAGAGAATCAATAATTGCTGTTATCACAAACGCGACAATATTTCGACTGACAATGTGGGTACTTTAAAATTTATTGTACAATAATATTTCAAACAGGCCAAGTTGGTAGGAATTTCTTCAATGGCGCTACAGCCCATTTCGAGCGCTGGCCTCCTTCAGGATAAGCCTCCACCGCCCTATGTCCTCGGCCGACGTCTTCCAATCTGCATCATGGAACAGTCCCCTTGCATCCTTCCTGACATCATCCTCCCATTTCAGCCTAGGTCTGCCCGCCTTTCGTTTACCACCCGGGTGTCCTGTTAGAACCTTTTTCGGTACTCGTGTGCTTGGCATTCGGTGCACGTGTCCGGCCCATCTTAGTCTTTGGAGTCTTAAATGGTTAGAGAGTTTGGGAGCTTGGTAGATATCATAGAGTTCATTATTGTGGCGGATTCTCCATGCCACTCCCTTTTTTTGTTTGTCCGCCCTAACCCTATGAAAAAGATGTTCACAAAGAGTAGGTACTTACTGCAGCTGCATCTTTCTTAGTAATGTTCTTTCGTATAGTGCAGACACTTGCAAACCAAAGGCGCACGATAAAAAAACTTTGTAACGATTCACAACAAAACAGCAAAACGATGATGGTTGAGTCGCGTAGTCGATGAGATCAACATGAAGCAATCGATAATAACAACGAGATTTTGTTTCATGTCGCGAATTACGATGGGAAAAATAACACTTCCACGCCGAGCCAAATGTTACGATAGGATTCGATGCTGACAACGGACTGGTGGATTGTTATTCGCCCGCTGCCACTCGTAGGTACTCTTAAGTTTGCGAATCCAATAGTCTTCTGCTGATTTCACTGGCTGAACAGAACAATATGCTACGACACCAATCGGCATTATTAAACATGGAAAACTTCCAAAACTCTTTCATTATAAAACAACCTTTTTTTAATGGAAGGAAAATATTAAAAACGGATGCAAATATTAAAAAAATAGGTTCGTGAATGGATTTATACTGGGGGAATTTTTTTTATGAACAGTGTTGGGTTTTTGTTTTTCCAGATAGAATTAATGTTGAACCTGATATCATCAACACAGAATTAGGACCTCGAGAAGAAGACGAAGGGGGCATTCCTTATATGGAAATTGACATAGACCTGCCGGATGTTAAAAAGGAAAGTTTAGAACACTATAAAAAAAATATCCGGACGCCAGGTTAAACCATTTTTATAAATAAACATATTTTGTTAATTTTTTTTAAGGTTTTAAAGTTATCCGTAATTTTTTCAGACTTATTGACAGATATGCAGACGCATCCCATGGAAAAACATTTATCTTGTCCCTATTGTAACTACTCATGCTCTCATAAATCAAAGTTTGAAATGCATTTTCGCACTCATACTGGAGAAAAACCTTCTCCAAACCAACCCAATTGTAGCAATTCAAGTCCTCGAAAAGGAGATTTGAAAAAACATGTGCGGGTTCAAACGGGAGAAAAACGTTTTTCATGTTCCAACTGTAACTATTCATGTTCTCGAAAAGGAACTTTGAAGATGCACTTGATGACTCACAGTGGAGAAAGACCATTTTCGTGTTCGGACTGCAACTATTCATGTTCTCGAAAAGGAAGTTTGAAGATACATATGATGACTCACAGTGGAGAAAAACCTTTTTCGTGTTCCGAATGCAAGTATTCATGTTCTCTAAAAGGAAGTTTGAAGATTCACATGATGATTCACAGCGGAAAAAAACCTTTTTTGTGTTCGTATTGCAACTATCCATGTTGTCGGAAGGGCGATTTGACTCAACACTTGCGGATTCACACTGGAGAAAAACCTTTTTCATGTTCCGACTGTGACTATTCATGTTCTCAAAAAGGAACTTTGAACGTACACATGAGGATTCACCGTACAGAAAAACCTTTTTCATGTTCGGACTGCAACTATTCATGTTCTCGAAAAGGAAATTTAACTTCACACATGATGATTCACAGTCGAGAAAAACCTTTTTCGTGTTCGGACTGCAATTATTCATGTAATAAAAAGAGAAATTTGACGATGCATATGACGACTCACAGTGGAGAAAAATCTTTTTTTTGTTCAGACTGCAACTATTCATGTTTTAAAAATGTGGATTTGAAGAAACATATGCGGATTCATACCGGAGAAAAACCTTTTTCATGTTCCGACTGTGACTATTCATGTTTTCAAAAAGGAAGTTTGACGATACACATGAGGACCCACAGTGGAGAAAAACCTTTTTCGTGTTTGGACTGCAACTTTTTAAGTTCTCGAAAAGGAAGTTTAACGGCGCACATGATGACTCACAGTGGAAAAAAACCTTTTTCGTGTTCGGACTGCAACTATTCCAGTTCTCGAAAAGGAGATTTGCAGAAGCACGTTTTGATTCACACTGGAGAAAAACTTTTTTCTTGTTCCGACTGTCACTACTCATGTTCGCGAAAGGAAAGATTAACGATACACATGCTGACTCACAGTGGAGAGAAACCTTTTTCATGTTCCGACTGTAACTACTCATGTACTCGAAGAAAATATTTGGCGAGCCACATGCGGACTCACAGTGCAGAAAAACTTTTTTCGTGTTTCAACTGCAACTTTTCTTACACTCGAAAAGCAGATTTAAAAAAACACATGCTGTCTCACAATGCTTAATTTTTTTTTCTTGTTCCGTGTGTTGCTATACATCTTTTCAAAAGAGTGTCATACTAAGGCACACCTGTTCTCTTTATTGGTAAGTAAATGTTATAATTAACGTAGTGAAACAGAAGTACATATCGTGCAGAAGTTATTGATGGGAGAAGTCAGTGACGCCCGAGGAAGACATACCGAGATCTAGTGAATTTGAGTCATTGAGTCGGGTCATGTTCAGACTCAGAATCAGAAGAGCATGTACGAGACGATGTATGAATGTGGCTGAAATACAGAGCACAAAGGTGGAACGTGTTATGTGGAGGAGGTTTTTGAAGGGGTTCGTGCAAGTCAAAGTACATTTTATACATTTCTACGCCATTAAAAAGGACTAGCTCTTGATTTTGGTGTAATAGTTTAAACAAATATTACAGATTGTATAACATTATATGTTAAATATTGGCTTTGACAACATTGATAAATATAAATACACACTTTCATATATCTAAAAGACTCATTAAAGCTGGTTCACATTGAGCTATCAAATATAAAAGATCATAGCACGCCAAATAACGCTCTCCATACAATCCATTTAGACCGTTCACACCTAAGCGTTTTTAAGCGCAGATCAATCATAGACAATACACATCTCAGACGTAACCGCTCCAGAGGCGATATGCGAAGGGGAGAGTTATCTTCTAACATATCGCCTCTGGAGCGGTTACGTCTGAGATGTGTATTGTCTATGATTGATCTGCGCTTAAAAACGCTTACGTGTGAACGGTCTGAAGGGATTGTATGGAGAGCGTTATTTGGCGTGTTATGATCTTTTATATTTGATAGCTCAAAGTGAACCAGCTTTAACTCTCCCCTTCTCCGACTAAAACAGGAGAGAGGGTCATTGTAATTACAAAGCTGCCGAGACCCGTGGATGACAGATGTCAAGTTGACAGATTTCAGTACAAAAAATATGCATTCCGTTGCCGCTCCCTAATTCGACTGACCCCCTCTCCTACCAAAGGAAGAAATATTTGATTGCCTCGTGTGAAAGGACAAAAGATAAGCGCTCGCGAATCAACAGATATCTGCTCGCAGATTTATAGCTCAATGTGAACCAGCTTTTATCTTTCCATAAATTACCAACACTAGAAGAAAAGGAAAACAATTTTTTTTATAAAAATCATCAATATTAAGAAAACATTCATTTGACAGTCACGTAAATCAACCAAAATTTGAAATTTAAGCAGCGTATACAAGATATCAAAGACAGAGTCATCCACTTAATTAGCGTATTTAGCCGGCTATCATGTCTGCTGCAAAATAAATTTAAAAAAGGGTTTTATTATAGTCTCGTACACTCACATTTAAAGTATTTGATTGAAATCTGGAGAAATGCATGTGAAACATACATTAATTACAGGTAATACAAAATTTCACTACAAGCCCAGAACATCCACGAAAAAGTATATATGGAACATTAACATTAAGAATGCAATACATGTCTCCTTATATACAAAATAAACATTAAACTCAAACACACGAACACAGAGTTCATTAAAGAGTTCACACAGAATTCATTAAATATCACAAGTACACAAACACTTTACACGACAGCACGATAACATACGTTTAAACACCATCCACGCTAACTATGGTAAACAATCATTAGTTACGGGGGGGGGGGGGGGGGGGCAACTTATATAATTGCCTTCCAAACGACATTAAAAACGAAAAAAGCTGGGTAAATTAAAAAAAAAAGTAATGGAATAGAATAGCGCTGTATTATATGATGTTTAGTTTAGTTTAATGATGTTGTATGGCAGTGAGGCATGGAACTGGCAGAAAAAGGATGAAACTAGACTGACTGCTGTAGAAATGAGATCCCTGAGACGTATGTGTGGTAAAACCATGTATGATCGTGTGGGAAATGTGGAGATCCGCAAAGAATGCAAGGCTGATTGATGTAAGCGTAATGAATAAGATTAAGAAAGGGGCGCTCAGATGGTTTGGGCATGTAGAGCGAATGAATGAGGAAAGGAGTGTAAGGAGAATATATTACGCAAATGTGAATGGTAGACGAAGTCGGGGACGCCCGAGGAAGACATGGCACGACCAAGTGAATCAGATACTTGAGTCGGGCGATGTCAAGAGTCAGAATAACAGAAGAGCATGTATGAGACGATGTATGAATGTGAACGAAGCAAGGAGTGTGTGCCAAGATCGAGTTGTTTGGCGGTCCGTCCTCTCTGCCTACCCCTGCGGGGAAACGGCGTGATGGTTAGTTAGTTAGTTTAATGTATTTTATTATTCCTAGTTAACACTTCCGTACCGGACCGTGGGAACGCACTTACGCTAAAGAGAGTTTTATGCTGTATCTAAGTTGTTTTCTAAACCACGTACTCAATAGTTTAGATAATTCTTGAAAAACTATTCGGTAATCGATCTGCATTACTACTTTTTTAAATATAAAATAATTTCTATTAAATTTCGGAGAAAAATCTGCCTCGCCCGTTCCACTAGATCGCCTGGCGTTACCCCGTTCCTATCCCTTCCACCCTGGGCAACAAACAAGTCATGAACGCGGACGCTGTAATCGCCAATCGCCAGTCTAGATTCGTAAACAAGGAGTCATGGTGGCTATCGGCCCGCTTTCTGTTTTCCATGGAAAAATACGCGTTGTGATCTAGATTCATTAGAATATTAATTACGACTTTATTTATCAAATGATTTTGATAATAACTACTGAACTATTAACACCCTTTAAAAAACAAAACAAATTGGGGGACTCGAGTGACCCCCCTTCAGATCGTGTGAGTTTTTTTCTTTCTGGGACGAAAAGGTTAGGAGTGAAAATGTATTTTTCTTTTTACTGGAATTTAAAAAAAAAAAAAATTCCACATCCCACATCCCACACGCAAAAACTAACTACCCACCCGTCCATTTTTCAGAAGGTCATGCACAAAATACAATTACTTTTCAGACACTGTTATTTTCTATTTGTTCTCGGGATAAAATTAAGTGCATGAATTAAAAAAAAAAATATCCAAATTGTATAACACTTTATTATATAAACAATTTTTTTGTACAAACAGATATCCATCCACTGGAGCTACCATACGGAATAAAGAAATTTGCCTCGATAGCTCGAGATTTCCAGAAGATCATTTTTTAAATTTTTCGCCAACAGTAAAAAAAATCATACCTTAAATTTTAGGGGCCATCCATAAATTACGTCACACGAATTTCATGATTTTATCATAACTTTTTAGTAATAATTGATACATCGTCAGAAGAACTCAAAAAACGACAGGATGCTTATAAATGATTTTAGGATAATTTTTTTTTTAACTAACTGACGAAACTAAGCGGGTTTGTAAAGGCCAAAGCATTGCAAATGGTTTATTCTACTGACTTAGACGACAATTTTTCAGAAGAATGTCTCCATTTTCGTGTTCACTGCAGTGTGAAAAAATGACGATCGAAACAGTGCTGAAAATCAGTTTGTTGAAATGGTTACGAACTGAAGATATTGGATATTCCTCTTGGAATGTGTGTGTGAACACCCACCAGTAACTGTTCTGGAGAACGATTATTTTCTTGTTTGCAACGAGTTAAAATCTATTTACGCACAACAATGACGGAGCAAAGGTTAAACGATTTTGTTTTGCTTAACATAGAAGCAGATTCTTAAGAAAACTGGATTGCGAAGATTTAATCAATGATTTTGCTGCGCTTAAGTGCAGACGAGTTTTTTTAATACATTGTGAAACACTTATTATATATTGTATGAGAAAACACCTATAGCTAAACTAGTAAAATAAATAAAACCTAAAACCATTTTAAATGTTTTCTTTAAATGTGCAATTATCCTTGAAACCTTATAAAGTATTACAAACTAGCAGTTATTATAGTTAATTAAATTTCTGAATCGATTTCGATTTAAATTTGGCAATAAAGTAAATTCATTATATTTATAGTCTATATCATTGGTCGGCAACCTTTTGTTGTAAAATGGCCAAAAATTCTATGTGGGGACTAGTGCGGGCCGCACTGGGCCACATGTCCATATACGTGATATTTGGTGACTTAGTAGGGGTGTCCGGGTTCATGGGGTGAGGTATGTCCAGGTCTTGGCGGCGGATGCATCTGCCCATCTGCTGCGTGGCGGGCCAGATCGAGAGACTGGTTGAGGGAGGCCTTTTGACCTTTCCAACCGGACTCTCTCAACTCATCGCCTTGAAAGATTCGTCGATTAAGTCGCGAAAGATTGATTCATGCATGCATCACTCCTGGACACACTGACACCCAGATTCCTACCCACTTTTTCCTTCCCAGAACTTCCAATCCTTTCCTTCCTTAAAATGACCCTCCACACGGCATCCCCTAAGATGACAGGCCCTGAGGAAATTATTTTCCGCGTGGCCTCCTTTGTGGAGCTATTGTAAAAAAAACAACAATATTTGTACAAATATTTTTGTTTCAAAAATAAAATGCTTGTTGTATATTTTTACAACATTTATTGTAGTTAATAAAATAAATGAGATTTTTTTGTTGCATTTGACTTGCAAGTTTTCTTATATTAGCTTGCATTTTTGCAGTAGAGCCGGTAGTTTTGCGACTAAATGTGAATCCGATAACCGAGAACACTGTTTATTTTCTCGATAATTCGTAATTGTAAAAGCTTGCTCACAAATGTATGTACTACCAAACAAAGTAATTATTTGCTCAGCAAACCATCTTAACTCCTTGTAGTCTACAGAAGGCAAACCCCCATAGTAATCCACTAAGTTTTTCCTTTTAAAGCCATTTTAAGTGTGGTATCACTTTGCATACCTATCACGTTGATTTGCTTATCGATCCTCCTTCGCTATTCCTTCGCTCCCTTTCTCGCTCCCTTTCACTCCATTGTGTATGATGTCGTCCGTCACGTGCGTTGCGGCGAGAATCTTGCGGGCCGCACCAAGACGCCTCGCTCGCAGGTTGCCGACCCATGGCTATTTTTTTTTTTATATGAAATACCGCACAAGAGTCCCAACTGCTCCCGTCTGGAGCCAGTGAGATTATGGCATCCCCAATTGGGGTATGTCGTGAGGCTGAAGATAGTGGGGAGGGGAAGGAGATATGGAAGAGGAAGGTGGGAAGTACCTGGCTATTCAGATCTGGTCACTAAACACGGCTAAAGCCGTTTCAAGCTACGTTTCAATTCTGAATGGTGGTCTTACACCAGGGCGATACTGATAGTATCTTCCACTCTGGAACGTGCCGCAAATATAGTATATATTATTTTAAATGAATAAATTGTGAAATAACACAAATTAATCAAATAAAATTTATTTGCGCACGCCGGGTTCGAACCCGCGACCTTCGGATTGTGAGTCGAGAGTCTTGCCTCGGGACCATGGAGGCTATATGATGGGTATTGAAAAAAGGGCGGCTGGTACTTAGTACATGGCCTGGGCCTAGGGCGGCCAATACTGCAAATCCGCCACTAATAGGAGGTGGGTTAGAGGAAGGTTGGGAGTACCTGGCTCTGCAGATCTGGTCCTCAAACACGGATTAAATGACATTCCATACAGCCTCCCCAACGATAACTTTTGACGATCTCCGTAAATAAATTCTTGGCTCCTGGTACAGAAATGAAGGGTCTGACCAAGAATCTTAATTGCTCGCAGCCAGTATTATGTCAATTCATCACATTAAACATAGTGTATTAAACTGTTATATTTTGCTAATGTTAGAAGTCAGCTGGAGTACAATTCTCCCGTCTAGAATCCACATTATAATACTCGTGTTCAAGCTTGTTAAAAGAATACAAAACAAATTCTTACGTTTTCTAAATTTAATAGTGGGTATTCCAGCAATTATATTGAACTATAACACTCTGTTAAATGGTATAAATATGCTCAAATTGTCAGACAGAAGAATTTTCACTGACTTGGTATTTCTGTTTAAAATTCTAAATGATTTAGTTGATAGTCCGGTATTGCTTGAACTGATAAACTTCCGGATACCACAACGTAATACCAGAAGTCAGGATTTGTTTCAGTGCAGAAATTCTGGGACTAACTACCATATTTATTCCTCTTTGCCCAGAATACTAATGAAGGGAAATATTTTTACCAAGTCAGTGGACATCTTCAATTTTTCTTTAAACAAATATAAAATATTGTTACTGAGGCAATTCAATTATGTACAATAAATATTGTATATTTCTTATTATTCACGTGTAAAAGCCCCCATAATCAGTAGGAAAATATGGCTGGTGGCATGATGAGGACTATTGTATTATTAACATGACTCCATCGGTGCAATGGGTAGGTACCTTAGAAAGATCAAATAATAAATTGATTAGAGCTGGTTCACACTCAGCTATCAAATTTAAAAGATCATAGCACGCCAAATAACGCTCTCCATACAATCCCTTCAGACCGTTCACACCTAAGCGTTTTTAAGCGCAGATCAATCATAGACAATACACATCTCAGACGTAACCGCTCCAGACGCGATATCCCAGAAGATAACTCTCCCCTTCTCCGACTAAAACAGGAGAGGGGGTCATTGTAATTACGGAGCTGCCTAGACCCGTGGGCGACAGATGTCAAGTTGACAGATTTCAGTACAAAAATTATGCGTTCCGTTGCCGCTCCCTAATTCGACTGACCCCCTCTCCTACCACAGGAAGAAATATTTGATAGCCTCGTGTGAAAGGACAAAAGATCTCGCGAATCAACAGATATCTGCTCGCAGATATATAGCTCAGTGTGAACTAAGCATTAACGGAAGAGTAAAATTATATTTACCGATATGTGAATGTGGATGAAACAAAAAATATTTTAATTCAGAGACAGACTTGTAAATCGTATTCAAAGCATTAGGTTTATGCGTAGGCGTAGTCCAGCCGTAAGGCTCTTGACTCGCATTCCGAAGGTCGCGGGATCGAATCCCGGCGTGGCAAATAAATTTTATTTTATTAATTTGTGTTATTTCACAATTTATTAATTTAAAATAATATGTAGTGTATTTGAGGCACGTTCCAGAGTGGAAGGTACTCTCAGTATCGCCCTGGTGTAAGACCATCATTCAGAATTGAAACGTTGCTTGAAATGGCTTTAGCCGTGTTTGGTGACTAGATCTGAATAGCCAGGCACTTCCCTCCTTCCTCTTCCCCATCTCCTTTCCCTCCCCACTACCTTCAGCCTCACAACAGACCCCAATTGGGGATTCCATAGTCCACTGACTCCAGACGGGAGCAGTTGGGACTCTTGTGCGGCATTAAAAAAAACTCAAGTGATGTTACTTAGAGATTAAGCAGCACGATTTTGCAATAAAACCCAAAAGAATAACATTTCTATAATGCTTCATATTTAGTTGTTATAATAAAGGTCATACAACAATCTAGATTTTAAAACCGGTTCATTCAAACTGACCTTCTCTGCATTTCGTTAAATTTGTTAATGTACCTACCTAATATGAACTTTTTAGTATATACTATACATATGTACAGGGTGTTACGGGACGTACTTGATGCATTTTAAACCAGAGGTTCCCAAACTTTTTTTTTCTCGTAGACCACGTTCAAAATTTTACTGGTAACGGTGGACCCCCTGCTGGTACATTTCTACCAAATATTGAATATTGAATGGCGAGGTGTGGTCTGTCACAACGAAGCAGTACCGGATCTACGGCCTTTTCAGACGGGGGCAAAATGGACCAGTATTCGAGATTACATTTGCCATGACGGAGCGGGCGTAATGATATATGGAACGTGGGTGGGTGTATCTTTCCATCCCAGTATAGTACACCCATATCCCATTAGGCCCCCCCCCCCCCTACTTGCCTAGCTGGGCATTTTAAGATCTCATGCGTAACCGAAACAACAACGTGCGCTCTACGCCAGTCGCTTTGTTATGGAGGGGGCTTAATGGGATACGAGACAGGAGGAGGGATGGGATATGGGTATGAGGCAAATGGGGATCCGGACCTGGACCACTTTGGGAATCACTGCTTAAAACAGTTGATTCCTGACATAATTTGGAGTAAAAAATGTAAATGAAATTTTAATCGCCATTGAATTTTGTGATTTTTTTTCCAACATTTTTTCTTCAAAAACTAAACAAAAAAAGCTTGGCATCATTGGTCACTCCGCCGAGTAACCGCCCAACCCTTCACTACGACCATCCCTGACCAATAACTATTGCTTTTTTAATGATCTAATTTGAAAAAAAAAACAAAATAAGAAGAGACCAAAATTTTGATTACAATTTTTACTCTAATTAATGTCAGGAATCACTGGTAAACCCTTCGAATAATGTGAACATACTATCTGCAAGCTTTTGCCTGTGAAGGTTTGTACACAATTTTTTTTCGTTCTTCCCATGCATTTTAAATGTTTATATTTATTGGTTATTTTTTTAACTTTTTTGCAATTATTCTAAAATCTAGATTAAATGATCTTTCCGATTTGTTAATTAGAAATCATTTTTTCAAAATTTTTGTTTCTTGTTTTTCAATCATCAAAAAATTTGATATTGGAAATTTAAATTGGCTTAAAATACATACCTATGAATATTCTTTTTTTATATGAGCTCCACACAGGAGGCCCTGAGGAAAATAATTTCCCTCAGGGCCTGTCATCTTTGGGGATGCGGTGTGGAGGGTTTATTTTTAAGGAAATGAAGGAGGGGAGAGTTCTGGGAAGGAAAAGGGTTTAAAGGGTGGGTAGGAATCTGGGGTTCAGTGTGTCCTAGTCATCCGCCTCTTTGGAGGGCTTCACGTGTGGTGAGGTTTGTTCCAGGTTTTGACCTGGAACAAACCTCACCACACGTTTACACTTGTGGAGGCTGTAAACAGCCAATACCTATGCCCACAGTGTTCTAAGCCATTATGCAAAGACTGCCAATAAATATGCAAAAGTTGGGTCTTTGTCAAAATTTTTATGTTTTGTTCTAATAAGTTAATTTTAAGTTATTTATATTTTTTATTCTTTATATTTTACTAGCTTTTCCCCGCGGCTTTGCTCGCATGGTATTACGGGAAATTACTGTAGCACTTGCACTTATCAATTATCTCCCCTCCCCCCATCCCCAACCCTCCCGCATTCCATACATTAATTCCCTTACATTCAGTTTTCAAACATCTAAATTTCATAATGCTATAGCTCAAAGAAAAGAGAATTATCCAATAATGTTCATTCGTTTGAAATTTATGGGCTTACAAACATTTCTGATGTTTATTTTATTTAAATGTTTGGAAGTTTGTAAATATAATAAAATTAACACTCTTTATTATTCAGTATTAATAATCGTTACGAATTTTATTTTAAGTGTAGGAACTCTCATCTGGCATTTATTCCAAAACAGAAGCTTGTCCAAAAAAAAACAAAACATATACTAATATTTGATTTTTCTGGAGCAGTAGCTGACCAGGGGGCTGATTATTACCTACCAGCTTCGAGCCGACAAATATATCAAAAAAAAAATTCTGACGTTAGCGAAAACTCACTTTTGTTAGCGACAGAAAACGTAAAAAAATATAATATATTAATATTTATAATTTCATAAAGCCAGAGCTTACCATCATATACAGCCTATAGTCTTCGCATGTAATTTAGCTTTCTATTGGTGAAAGAATTTTTAAAGTCTTTTTATTGGTTAATGCGTTAAAGCGTAGCAAACAAACTCGAGCAGTTTCGCATTTATAATATTAGTATGGATTGTAAAATTAGTCAAATTTACTGAAAAAGTAATTTTCCTTGGATAATGTTCCTACAAAGTGATTTCGAGTAAAAATGATTGAAAAGTGCCTTTCGTTGTTAAATGGTTTGATTTAAGTTTAAAATAAATATATTTGAAAGAAAATGTCTTGTTTTATTTACATTTGATAGATTCTAGATAGATTCCAGCCTTCAAAGATAGCGAGCGGTCTGTGAGACTGCATGTTCATAGTAATGTAAAAAATGTAACGTCCATAGTTAAAGGTTAAAGCACTTAAAATAGAAAAAAAACTTAAAATTTGCAATACATTCTAAAGAAAATTTATAATAAAACTGTCACTTCACTTTTTATGACTTTCATACAATTTTATTTTAAAATTAAATGTGTTTTACGTCACAAATTGGCGTAAAATAAAATCATCACTTATGTTCGGGTTTGTATAAAATATCTGAACAACGTAGCTCATATATTCCTAAAGCCTTAATTGCATAGAGCGAGTTTACAAGCTACTATCTGGGAAATTCACTATCTGTTAGTAGCCCCCTGTGTGGAGCTCACGTAAAAAAAAAAACTCGCTCAGTGACATCGTATTACTTGCCAACTAGCAGATTGTGTGCAATCTACGAAAAAAGTTGAAAGGTGGTCAACATTACTCGCTACTCGCCAGTGTTTGCCTAAAGATGGCGGCTCACCAACAGCTGATTTCGTCTGTCAAAATTAGTTATTCTCGCTACTGGTTAGCGCTGCGAATTCAAGTTTTCTACAAAATGTCGACAGAGTTGCATGGCGCGAGAGTCATTTTAGCTGCTACTGAGCGAGTTTGGGTGTCATCATGACAATCTCACTCGCCGATTCACCCGCTTTTAAACTTATCGGCTAGTAGCTTGTAAAGTAGCTTAATGTAATTGAAACTTAAGGCAATTAGAAGCATCATTTCTTTCGCTTTCTAACATAAAAAAAAATCAGAAATGTTCGCATGATAGGAAGAGAGATATCTAACCTTTAATAATGCACGGTCGCTCTGGGACAACCTGGGTCTCCTGTTATTATAACGGCATACTATACACTTGTTGAACTCATCTGTATAACTTTTCAAGATATTACAACTCATGTATTTTTTATTTATTTTTTCTATGTGTAGGTACTATTTATCGCTGCGTTAATTTTGCTGAATTCTTGAAAAACTTGCTTTCGAACAATTTATTCACGATCAAGTTAATAATTAAATCAACATAGTAAATACCTACACGTTCCTCAATAACTACTTTTAAAGTATCTTTAGCACTCTTCTGTTTTACCATTATTACACTATGTAAACTTTTTAACTTCTTTGTACAATTTTAATGATAACGAAACTACATACCTATGTACATATTAAACCTGTTTGTATCCTTAAAGTACAGTTTATAATGTTATATACGTCATGCTTACAATTATACTCCTGATTAAAATGTGTAACTTTAATAATGTGATTCTGTAAAAGCCTTCAATGCGTGTATGAATAAATAAATAAAAAAATATATTATGAAGTTTTGGGACAACTTGGGTCTCCTGTCATTAGACGGGTTAAAAAAGTCAAGAACGTTCATTCTGTATATTCATGGACAATTTGGGAGGTGAGTGTGGCTACCGCCGCCTCGGGAAACATTTATTGGATAACCAACACTCTGCCATAGGTTACCTCAAGTGGTTTGCTATGTTTGGTGACTTAGCAGGCGTGTCCGGGTTCATGAGGTGAGGTTTGTCCAGGTCGTGGCGGTGGATGAGTCTGTCTTGCACCTGCTGCGTGACGGGCCGGATCGAGGGAGGCTGTTTGAGGCATCTTTACCCTCTCGACCTTTCCATCGTCTTGCGCCGCAGTTGGAGGGATGGATTCATACAACCGTCACTGACCTCCAGATTCCTACCCACTCCTCATACCTTTTTCCTACCAAGAACTCCCTACCTGTGACATTCCATCCTATCTGCCTACCCCTGTGCAGAACCGGCGCGATGGTTAGATCGTGTTATCGACAATCCTGTTTTAAAGATGTCCATTAAACGTTTCCAGGGCCGGATTAAGCATATTTAAGAACAACTTTTTAAGTGGGTTCGATTTTAGGTTTTCAGCCAAAAGTATTTTTTTAAATTTATTTTTGGGGTGTTATGCCGTGTTGCGCTACCTCTTTCTTAAGCCAACATATCAGACAGCGTTACAGTGTCCATCATCAGGGCAGATGAGAAAAGTTGTTTTAAATTATTGAAATAATTGATTGATTTTAAACACTGAACCGACCACGCAAAATAAATTAATTTACCTCGATTGCTCGAAATTTCCAAAAGATCATTTAATAAATTTTTCGCCAACAAAAAAAAATCATACCTTCGAATATTAACATGGCGATATAAAAATTTATTAAAATGCTATATAGCCAATGAATTAACCTGTATTTTACCGCTATTTAAAATTTGTAAAATTTATAAAAAAAATCGTCAAGTTTATAACCGCGCTAATCCTGCGTGTTTGTTACTTTGAAACTCCGTGAGAGGTACTTATTCGTGTCAACATAGAATATTTTTGATTTCTGTATGTTGTCTGTAGTAAACTTGATAATTAAAGGTGCATTTCTACGGAAAAAAGGACTTAGTTTTAACCGTAAACAGCTGATCAGAAATAGTGCATGAAAAAATATTTTAAAAATTAATTTTTAACATCATTCTTAAATAGTCTACGAAGTTTGGATTAGCGACATCTATGTTTTTAATAGATAAAGCAATTCAATAGCTTCGTTTTGAAACAATTGGCTGGCCATGGAAATGTTTTAAATAATTACAATAAATGTTTTACGAATGGTAGGAAAATGTGGTCGAATTTTGGACCGCTGTCAATCGTAGAAAAATAAAAGTGGTCCATTTTTCGACCATAATCGCTCCAGTAGTTAGACGTGTTTTTTTTAAAATTATTTTTTTATTTCATTTAACTACAATATATGTAAAAATACAATATATTTAAGTAAAAATACAGTGCAAGGTAAAGTAAAAATACAAAGTGAAGTAGTTTGTTCTCAGTCCTCCTCACTAGGTATTCCTGATCTGAGGAGGACTGTAGGTTTTTGTGAGGGTGTTGATCTTGGTTTCCTCCTCACCTTGTTTGTTTCCACAAAATAAAAAAAATAATTAAAGTAAAAAGTATGAATTTTTGTTGTCTGTGGGTTACGTTGGTGTTACTTCATAATTTTAATGATTTCCCCATCTTTGTGTTTTGTTAGCCATAATTTGATGTCTTTTTCAAGCTTTTGCATCTCCATGGTGTTTTTCATTCCAATAGGAAGAGCATTATCAAATTTCGTAGCATGGAAATTGTGATTTTTCTGACAGTAGATTTGAGAATTTTGTCCTTAGGTGTGTTAATTAGTAAGGTACTCATATTTTTCTTTAAATTTAAGTAGTGCTTTCAATTTGGGAGGCGGGAATGGGTACCACCGCCCCGGGAACCTTTATTGGATAACCTAAACATCTGCCACAGGTCGCCCCAAGTGGTCCGCTGCGTTTGGTGATTTAGCAGGGGTGCCCGGTGGGGTGAGGTTTGTCTAGGTCTTGGTCTTGGAGGTGGAGGACACACTGAACCCCAGAATCCTACCCACCCCTTAAACCCTTTGCCTTCCCAGAACTCTCCTCCCCTTCCTTTCCTTAAAAAAACCCTCCACACAGCATCCCCAAAGATGACATAGGCCCTGAGAGAAATCATTTTCCTCAGGGCCTCCTGTATGGAGCTCATATAAAAAAGTGCAATATTTTGTGTATAGATTTATAATGTTGAACAATATTTTTTTTTTTTTTTTTAATTTCTTTTGATAGAGTTCTTATGGGTATTTTCAAGATTATTTTTATTATTCCTTTTAGTGTTTTAACTAGCTGCTTCATGTGGATGTTTGAGGCAGATCCCCAACCAGTAATCCCGTATTCTATGCGTGATTGGCAAATATCATAGTAGACTTAATTTTTATTTAGTATACGGCGTACGTTTCTAAAGTAGTACATGAGCTTTGTTAATTTTTTTGTAATGCTATTTATGTGAGAGTCCCCGCGAAGTTTGGTACCAGATTTGAAGATAGGACTCCTTCCTCTTCCCGATATCACTTCTCTCCCTATACCCTCCAGCTTCAAAACATACCCTAAATGGGAATGCCATAGTATCATCACTAACTTAGGTTTGCAGTAGAGACACTTGTGTGGTATTGTACCTACGAGTTCCATTAAGTCTATGCTTTATTTATATATTTTGTAATATTTTTTTATGGTTATATTGTTGTTAAAAATTAAACTTGTATTGTACATGTAAAAGCCCAATAGGGCGTTAATAAATAAATAAATATATAAATAAATTTACGATAAAAATCGATGTTCGCTTCCAGAAATGGTTGTAATTTAGCAGGCAATCAATAAATTAATAATTAATTATATTGAAAGAGATGCGAACATTCTATATTCAGACTGTACCAAGCCAAATGAACGTAAGTAATAAACAAAGCTACTTCCAATACAGTTTGGAAGGCGGGAATGGGTACCGTCGCCCCGGTAACCTTTATTGGATAACCAACACCTCTGCCACAGGTCACCCCAAGTGGTTCGCTACGTTTGGTGATTTAGCAGGGGTGCCCGTGTTCATGGGGTGAGGTTTGTTTAGGTCTTGGAGGAGGATGACCGGGACACACTGAACCCCAGATTCCTACCCACCCCTTAAACCCTTTTCCTGCCCAGAACTTTCCTCCTTCTTTTCCTTAAGAAAAAACCTCCACACAGCACCCCCAAAGATGACATAGGCCCTGAATAAAATTATTTTTCTCATGGCCTCCTGTGTGTAGCTCATGTAAAAAAAAATACAGCCACAAAAAACATGTAAGTCTTTCGTACTTTCTGGGTTTCAAACTTGTAATCTGTTTTCAGGACAAATAAGCTAAACACTATTACAAATTTCTCACCCAATTCCTAGCGCCCTCTTCACTTAAACGTCCCATTCCCATTTTAATCTTCCACACGTCGTTCGATACAGTAGACAAAATACCCTTTTCTATATTGATAGAAACAACGCCGATTCCAATCAAAATGAACTTATGCAAAGGACATGTAACTACTATAACAATAAATTTGCAAATATAGACACACGTGTTGACGTATTTACTGTTAGTTACTACAGAACTTAACTGTATAACGTTCTGGGTGCGAATAACACATATTCATGACGATTAAATTAATTGTATCTAATATTTTTATATTACTTGCGTGGCAACTTTCCCTTATCCCTCTCCTCCCCTTACCCTTCCCAAACCAAATACCTATTTTGCAGTCTATTTCAGTTATAATCACACTAATTTTATTGTTGTGCATTCGTTTATCATTTGTTGAATTCAGATTTGTACTATTATTGCTGCTTAGTTGTGTTTTTTTTTCATTTTTCTTAAATATTCTAGTTTACATTCAGTTAGTCTTGTTTCTAAATACCTTTCTGTGAACATTCATAATTGGTCTGTTTTTTTATCATCCTCTTATGTTTATTATGTAACTAAGACTGTTTATGTTCATTAAATAAATAAATTTCAATAGCGCCTTTATTAAGTCCAACCCTGTCACAAGTTCTCACCATGAGGTGGTAATATATTTTTGAATTCGTATCTTGACCTCAACCAGTTTCAGCTAAGCACATTTTGCCGTCGGTTAGCATTGCAACTGTTCATTCGCTAGGTTAAAATTTTATTCGTGTAGTTTTGAATACAAATTATTACATTTTAAAAATGAAAACATCACTTTTTGCTGCAGTTTTCTACGTCATCATTTATATTAATTTTATTGATGCTACTCCGTTGCCCCAAAGTACAGGTAAGTTTTTAATTTACAATTAATAGATTAACAATATTTCTGACAAACATCGTAATATTTTTTATATGAAATATTGTTAAAAATGCGTGTGTGCGAAGACCTTACTTAAATAACGTAAAATAGATCATGATAACTGTGATCACTGTGGAAAGAATAAGAAAACTTAACTTTGTTTTCTATAACATATGAAACATTTTAAATAAGAAAACTATCAAAAATGTCTATTATGCATTAATTCAGTCCTTATTACGGTACGGCATTATTGGTTGGGGAGGGGCCTTTAAGATTTCCTTACACCCTCTTCTTTTATTAATTTCTTACATTCTCCTGTACAAAATTATTAACTCAAAAGTTGACTGCCCGGATTTGCTAAACAAAATCAATTTCCACACGTCCATTCGATATAGTAGACAAAATACCCTTTTCTATATTGATAGATGCAACACCAATTCCAATCAAAATGAATTTATACATAAGACATGTAACTACTATAACAACAAATTTGCAAATATAGACACACGTGCTGACGTATTTACTGCTAGTTACTGTAGCTACAGAACTTCACTGTATAACATTCTAGGTGCGAATAACACATGAATTAATTGTATCTAATATTTTTATATTACTTGCGTGGCAACTTTCCCTTATCCCTCTCCTCCCCTTACCCTTCCCAACCCAAATCCCTATTTTGCAGTCTATTTCGGTTATAATCACACTTATTTTAATGTTGTGTATTAGTTTACCATTTGTTGAATTCACATTTGTACTCTTATTATTTTCTTAAATATTCTAGTTTATATTCAGTTAGTCTTGTTTCTAAATACCTATCTGTGAACATTAATGATTGGTCTGTTTATTTATCATCCTCTTATGTTTATTGTATTACTAAGACTGTTAATGTTCCTTAAATAAATAAATAAATAAATAATTACAATTCAAAGAATAATTATAAAAATCATCCTTAGGATACCATACGACTTCCCTACTTTAGTGATATTTCGGGAATTTAATGTACCATCTATCACAAAATTGTATAAGAGAAACGCATTATATCAAATCAACATGTACCTATAGAATATTTTATCCAAAAAAATCACCCTTCTGATAGCAAAAGCAATAGATTTAAAACTAATGACAATAGCAATCCTATGCTTAGAACGACCACGGCTCAACACCACTATTTATATTTAGGTGTGAGATGGTACAATATATTATTATCCAAACAAAATTATTGTAACAGAAAAATTGAAATATGAACAATTTAAAAAGCAAATTAAGCCCCTGAAGTTGGATAATGATATATCTTACCCTTAATTAACCCATACAATCTGTAATATCTAATAAAAAATGTATTATTGTTATTGTTTTTCAATTGTATCCCTGTGTCAAAAAATGTTTGTATATTTAATTCATAAGTCTTTGATCATTGTATACATACTTCTTAGAACATTATTTTTTTTTTGCTTGTAAATAAACATAAACACGAGCTCCTAGAGCTCAACTTATGGAGTAGTAGAATCATAAATGAATTATTATGTAAATGATATACATGTAAAGGTTGTTCTTCTTTTAAACCTACATAACTAGGCTAACTAGAAACTTTAACAATATAAAGTGTATTAAACTGTTATATTTTGCTTATGTTAGAAGCCAACTTGAGTACAATTCTCCTGTCTGGAATCCTCATTATAATATGCACGTACAAGCTGTTGAAAGAATATAAAACAAATTCTTACGTTTTCTCAATTTTAAAATGGGTATTCCAGCAAATATGTTAAACTACAATACTATTTTAAGCGATATGAATATGCTTAAATTGTCAGACAGAAGAATTTTCACTGAATTGGTATTTTTATATAAAATTCTAAATGATTTAGTTGATAGTCCGGTATTACTTGAACTGATAAGCTTCCGAATTCCACTTCGTAATACTAGAAGTCAGGATTTATTTCAGTGCAGAAATTCTGGGACTAACTACCATATGTATTCCTCTTTGCCCAGAATACTAATGGAGGGAAACAATTATACCAAGTCAGTGGACATCTTCAATTTATCTTTGAATAAATATAAAATATTGTTATTGAGGCAGTTTAGTAATGTACAATAAAATGTTTTTTCTAACTATGCTTTATATGTAAAAGCCCCGAAAAAGGGCGTTTATTCATAAATAAATAAATTAATAAATAAATAAATTAATAAATAAATAAATTAATAAATAAATAAATAACCTTTACCACTCTGTCACATTTTGTTTTTACTATAAATTAATCTCTCTGGATCTCAGAGGGGAAATTGTAGCAAGAGGGGAAGGAGGCCTAAAATGCCTATTGGGGATGACAAACAAGGCTGCGTGTATACCTATTTCGAATGACAACCCACGTGACAGAATTGCCGTACGACATAAAAATTGTAGGAGTCAAGTTTTTGAGAATTTTTAAAAAATATTTTATAAAACATCATTAAAAATAATAATCGCTGTTACTTGAAAGGTTATACGAGGAGTTACACTATGTCACGTAATTTTTACTACAAAAATATAAACACATATTTTTTTTAAAACGCCACACAGTTGTTAAGCCTTTAGTACAGTAGATTTTAAAGTAATTATAAAATAATAATATTGGTAATTCTGTTGAAGTTTTCTCCACTAACTGGTGGAAACAACTTTATGTAGGTTAAAAAGAAGAATGACCCACAAACTTTAATAGTACACAACTGCTTACCCTGTACAAATCGCAAGTGCGCCCCATGGTTGAATTTGGCAGCCACCTCTGGTCTGGAGCTCCAAATACTTGAAAAATACCCTCGACTCTGTGCAGAAACGGGCGGTCCGTTTGATAGATTCTCCCATCTTAACGAACGGATTGCAATCTTTAGAGCACAGGCGTCGGGTGGGAATGCTATCCATGTTCCACAGGTATTTCAATGGAAGATTCTCTGAGGAACTAGCGTCATTGATCCCTTCGGCACCGGTGCATAGTCGGGAGACACGCCAAACGCGCGCCCAACATATGTACACGGTTGACATTTGTCACGTGAGAACGGGTCGTTTTTTTGACTCGTTCTTGAGTTCAACAGCTCGGCTATGGAACGATTTGCCGGCATCTGTGTTTCCTCACTCCTACAACATGGGTCTCTTCAAGACCAATGTTCATTCCTTCCTCTCCTCAAAAAGACCCTCCACACAGCATCCCAGATGACATAGGCCTTGAGGGAAATTATTTTCTTCAGGGCCTATGTCATCTGTGGGGAGTTAATGTAAAAAAAAAAAAAATAAACCAAACTCATCCACCTACTTTTTTATTTTTATTTTTTTAAATTTATTTATTTAGTAAAATATTAAACATTATTTATGAAATGTTTTGACTGTCCAAACAGGATGATTCCCGTTTTAGGACAGTCAAATTAGGATTCGTGTGAATATATATGGACAATGATTTACACAAAAAAGAGGGAAAATTTAGGAAATAAAAAGAAGAGAAAGAATAAAAAAGAGAATTGGAAAGTTTAAAACGTATTAACATTAACTATAATTTCCGTTAAGGTTAAACGCAACGAACGTTATAATCTACGCACTCACAGATTGCACCAATAAAATTATTTTAGGTTTTAGACACTTTTGCAAGTTATGCTTTAAGATATTAATAATAATTAATTGTTCGCGCCCGTACATACACAAAATGAATATGAATAAATAGTTTTGTCAATAAAAAAACTCAAATCTTTCAAGAGAGGCTGACAAATACAAAATTACATCGGTGATTCAATCCAATATTATATTTGTCAGCCTCTCTTGAAAGATTTGAGTTTTTTTATTGACAAAACTATTTATTCATATTCATATTGCGTATGTACGGGCGCGAAAAATTAATTATTCTTAATATTTTAAAACATAACTTGCAAAAGTGTTTAAAACCTAAAATAATTATATTGGCGCCATCTGTGAATGCGTAGATTATAACGTGCGTTGCGTTTAACCTTAAGGCCGATCCCTGGAAACTTTAAAAAATTCTTAAATTCTCTTTGAAAGGCCCAGATAAAAATAATTTCCCTTTAGGCCGATCCCTGGAGCCTTTTAAATGTCTTTAATTATCTTTAAACGGCCCCGAAGGAATAAATTTCCCTTAAGGCCGATCCCTGGAGCCTTTTAAATTTCTTAAATTTTCTTTAAAAGGCCCTGAAAAAAATAATTTTACTTAAGGCCGATCCCTGGAACCTTTTAAATTTCTTAAATTTTCTTTAAAAGGCCCTGAAAAAAATAATTTTCCTTAAGGCCGATACCTGGAGCCCTTTAAATTTCTTAAATACTCTTTAAAAGGCCCTGAAAAAAATCATTTCCCTTAAGGCCGATCCCTAGAGCCTTTAAAGTTTCTTAAATTCTATTTAAAAGGCATTGAAAAAAAAAATTCCCCTAAAGCCCGATCCCTTGAGCCTTTTCAATTTTTTAAATTCTCTTTAAAAGGCCCTGAAAAAAATAATTTACCTTAAGGCGGATCGCTGGAGACTTATAAATTTCTTTAATCCTCTTTAAACGGCCCCGAAGAAATTAATTTTCCATAAGGCCGATCCCTAGAGCCGTTTAAATTTATTAAATTCTCTTTATAAGAACCTGAAACGTATTAACTATTATTTGTTTAGCCTAGTTAATAGAATAATATTACTTTAAAAAAAGGTTTATACGTATAGGTTCTTGAAAAAAGTGGATTAAAACATATAGGTAACTTGTGTACGCATTTCATACTACAGTTAATAAAATGACAATAATAATAAATAAAAGGAATAAAAATATTTGTATACTTAAACATAAAGGAAACTGGGGTTTGCATTTCATAATATAGTCCTACTAATGAGAACTACTATAAAGCGAATAGAAGCAATAAAAATAAAATAAACAATTGACTGGTCAGTGGTTGAGTGGGCATCGCGTTTGGGTCCCACCCGGGCGTCCCGTGTTCGATTCCTCGGCTGGCTAAGTCCCCCATCACAACACAAGCAATATTTTCGGCTTTCTGTGGTGGTAGTAGGAGATTTTCAAACATTCTTGGGTTATTCGTAACCCGGGAATGTTTGTCTTTCTTTTTAAAAAAAATAATTTATGATTATTACTGTGGTTTGCTTTGCAAAGTTGCATAGTAAAATAATAATAAGCTTACAAGTTGCGAATCACATAAATATCAACCCAATTTCAGGCTGTAATATTGATGCAGAAAATAAAATAGCAACATTCCAAGTCACAACAGAGGATGAAATAGTATCTATCATAAACGGTATGAAAGGAGGTTCTGCTGGAATCCCAGGATTTGATGAAATTACAGTTAACATTTTAAAAAATATTAAAAATCAAATTTCTAAACCATTAATGCATATAATAAATATAAGTCTCCAAAGCGGAGTGTTTCCATCTATTTACAAACAAACTATCATTACTCCAATATTTAAATCTGGTAATCCAGAAGAAGTAGGCAACTACCAACCTATATCAGTAATTTCGAATATAGCAAAATTTTTTGAAAATATATTAAAAAAAAGAATAAATCAGTTTTTAAAATGTAATAAAATAATTCATGAAAATCAGTTCGGTTTTATGGAATGTAGAAGCACACAGGATGCAATTGCAAAATTAACTAGCCTCGTTCACCATTCATTAGATAAATCACTAAAATGCCTTGGAATTTTCATAGATCTCAAAAAAGCGTTTGACAGCATATCACATGACAAACTTATAAGTAAATTAAGAAACATCAGATTAGATGGAGCAGCTCGAGAATGGATAAAAAGCTACCTTTTCGAACGTCCTCAAGTCGTTAAAATCAACGATGTGCTTAGCCAACAAGATACGAGTAACTTTGGCATACCTCAAGGTACAGTCCTGGGACCATTACTGTTTATCATCTATGTAAATGACATATTCACACAAAGAATAAACGAAAAAATAATATCTTATGCTGACGACACTGTCATAGTAATTGAAGGTGCTGATTGGAATACTGTGAATAATCTATCGAATATTGATATTAATACACTGAAAAACTGGTTCGATAAAAATTTCCTCTCATTAAATACTGAAAAAATAAAATTTATCCCTTTCTCTATCAATAAATGTAAATCAAATCCAGAAATAAAAATTGTAATACATCAGAGTAAATGTGGTGGAACAAATTGTTATCAAACATGTTCTACACTTAATTCAACTTACAATATTAAATATCTTGGTGTATATTCAGGGCACAGAGGTTGATTCTAAAAGTCATCCTACGAAAACCATCTATGTATCCTACAACTCAACTTTTTAACTCTTTTAAGGTTCTCAGCCTAAATAAAATCTTCAAAAAGAACTCACTATTACAAATTCACAAAGATCATTTCAATACAACAACAACAATCACAAACTTAAGTAACCGACCAAGATCACGTGGCAATTTAGAAATCCCAAAATATAAAACAAGTGCTTCTCACCAACATTATGCTTATCAAGGTGTAAAATTTTTTAATGCCCTCCCGTATAAAATCAAATCCAAAAAAAATTATAAAGTTTTTAAATCCCAAATCAAAAAACTACTAGACCAACCCAACAATAATTATAAGTTTTAATCTCATAGAACAAATGTTTACTTATCTTATGATTACATGTACCCACTAGTAGAAATTGATAAAGTGCATATTATAATATGTCCTTCTACTACGCAATTAATTTTTAATATCCTTATAAACAAAAACAAAAAAAAATTTCAGAACATATCCTCTAAAAATATTTCATCAGCCTTCGAACTCAACTTGTACTACTTATTTGTATGCACCCAAATTGTAACAACTAATTATGATGTACCTACTTAACAATATTTTCAGCTCTCATTTCAAATATCAATGTTTTTAAACCAACTCTATGTACTTACCACCTACAATCAAATGCAAAAATAATACTTTTATTTCTGCTACATATCTATACCGGTTTTATCTATATTGTGTGTCAAATTTTAACTCCTATTCTATTCTTGTTCATTATATAGACCGGTTATCATGTATAAAGGTTTATTTATTTTTTTCTTTGTAATTTAATTACTTAATATAACATAATTTATGTACCTATTTTTTTTTACAATGGCACTACTCCAAAATTCAAACACGAGAAATTCTTTCTCTATTGAGTTGGGTAGCTTGTTAACAAGAAATTAATATATTGTAATTATTTTTAAGAACCATATTGTTTACCCTTAAATCTGTTATATGTATGTATTCTAAATAAAAAAAAAAAAAAAAAATTTAGATCAACATTTTAAATGGAAAACACATATTTGTGAACTTGTCAAAAGAATTAGGAAATGTATATATATATATTTATCAGAATTAAAAATATTCTTAGACTAGAAAACCTCAAAAAAGTGTACTATGTAATTGTTCAATCTATATGTACGGTATTATAGGGTGGGGAGGAACTTATGATGTTATTTTAAATCCTCTGAAAAAAGTTCAAAGATTGATAATTAAGGTTATCTTGAAAAAAACATCTACATTCTCTACTGAAAGAATCTTTTCAATATTCAAAGTATCTACAACAGACAATATAAATAAAAAATATGGAATTCTACAGACTTTTAAAGAAATACAGCTAAAAAAATTACAATTCAATATATCAGCAAGATTTCAAAACAATACCAAAATCGCTAAATTTAATACCAAGCACATCCAAAATACCTATCTGTATCTAGGTATAAATTATTTCAACAACCTCCCATTAGAACTAAAAATTATCGAAAATATTCTTAAATTCCAAATTAAATTGAAAAATCACCTGAAACAACTTTATGAGTCCATTTTTACCGTTAATATTTCATTTAAATCTTGAAATTTATTTATTGTTATATCTCGAGTGTTCTTACATATCTTTTGTTATAAGATGCAATTTTATTATTTACTTACTGAATGATATTTATATTATTTACTTACATATACTTGAGCTTGAATTCCCTCACCAAACACAAGAGCCTTGTCTCTTTATGATGAGGAAATGCTATTGTTATGTTCATTTTACAACTCTGGTATGTTTTTAGGTTTTCACGACCAAAAAGTATTTTTTTATTGTTTTTGGGGTGTTATGCCATGTTTCGCTACCTCCTTCTTTAGCCAACGTTTCGGACAGCGTTACAGTGTCCATCATCAGGGCAAATGACCAAATGATATTGGTGAGAGTGTTTACTTATGTGTGTCGAAGCGATACCGTGCTGCCAGCTCCATTTCTCTACGAGCTGGTGTTAGAAAAAATTCAGCATGGTTTTTTGCGTTTAGCTTTGGTGTAGCCGTCAATTACTGGATACCAAGAACTATTGAGCTTCTCCGTCGTCTCTGTTAATATTGATGGGGTTTTTATGGATTTCAATTGCCTCCGTAATTAAAAGATGCAAGCAGTCAACAGATGCTAGATAAAAGCAAAAGTTTGAGAGACTCAACCGAGACAAAAAAGGTGATAGAAAACAACTCGATCAGAATAAAGTTGTTATTAATATTTCGAACCTTGAGTTGAACCCAAACGCGACTTCTGTGCTTGCAAAGGGGATGAATTATGCAATTGCCCCTAAAAAGATACCTATAGAATCTATTGTATGTGGTGTAGAGACGGCATTACAATGATAAAAGTCCACAAAATGACAGAGACGCAAGCAGAGGACATACGTCAAGAGACTTGCCATATTTTGAAAAGGGCAGAAATACCCCGCCCTAACATCACAAAAGGAGAGTTTGCGGCCCTAAAAGAATTGCGCGCCAATGAGGAAATCTTGGTTCTGCCAGCCGACAAAGGCAATGCCACTGTCGTGATTAATACGGTAGACTACATCAAAAAGATGGAAGACCTCCTGTGCGATGCCAGCACCTATAAGAAAATAAAAAACAACCCCACTAACAAGATTGACCTGAAGACAAGGGAACTAGTTAAAGCTTCCAATATTAGGAAAGAGGATCGATCTGGGCTTTTCGTAAAAGCCTCCAGAACTCCTGCCCTATACGGTCTTCCGAAAATCCACAAAAAGGATATCCCAATGCGACCGATTGTCAATGCTATTGGTGCACCGACATACAAACTTTCCCAATACCTATCGAAATTGCTGCAGATGCAAACTGGGAAAACTGAATCTTGGATTAAGGATTCCACAGATCTAATCAGTAAGCTCAAGAAGGTAAAGACTGATGAAAGAGATATCCTTGTCAGTTTTGATGTAGTGTCTCTTTTTACAAATGTTCCTCTAGAAGACTCCATGACTTTGCTCAGGGAGATTTATGAGGATGACATTTGCAAACTTTTTGAACACTGCCTCAAAACAGGTTATTTTGCTTTTCAGGGTGAACTTTTCGAGCAAGTGGAAGGAGTTGCGATGGGCAGTCCATTGTCGCCAGTTCTAGCCAACTTTTTTATGGAGAAGTTTGAAGAAGTGGCACTCGACACAGCTTCGGCTGTTCCTAAAGTATAGTGGCGCTATGTCGATGATGTCTTCGCCATCTGGCCTCACGGAACAGAGAAACTGAACGAATTCTTGGACCATCTCAACTCACTCCACAGCAAAATTAAATTCACAATGGAGCTGGAAAATAACCAAAATATCCTGCCTTTTCTAGATGTGGAGGTGATGCGAAAAGAGGATGGTAGCCTAGGACACACAGTTTATAGGAAACCAACACATACAAACAGGTATCTCCACGCTGATTCGCATCATCATTTCGCTCAGAAGAGAGGACTCATCCATACTTTGGTAACCCGAGCGACCAGAATATGTGAGGAGCCAAAACTCGGATTAGAACTGACCAAACTCACCGATGCACTGGAGCGTAACGGATACCCAGCAAGGCAGACAAGGCAAATCATAAGAGCCAAATCAGCACGAAACGAAGACAAGGGTGAACAAGAGTCAAAAGGCTGCGCTTTCCTGCCTTACGTCCATAATGTAACAGACAGAATTGCCAGGCTGTTGAGAAAAGAGAACATCAAGACGGTCTTCGGAACGACAACTAAAATCCAAGACCTACTGAGGTCGGCAAAGACTAAGTTTCCTCTGGAAACAGATGGAGTATATAAACTCAGCTGTTCCGGATGTGACAAGGTCTATGTAGGCCAGACAGAGCGGACGATCTCCAAAAGGATTTCGGTACACTTTCGTGCTTGTAAACTTGGCCACCCTGACGAATCGGCAATCGCCGAGCACTTAATCGAAACCGGCCATTACTTTGGATTTGTTCCTGAAGTCCTGGGAAGACCCAAAACTTACAGAGCACGCCTAATTACGGAGGCAATTGAAATCCATAAAAACCCATCAATATTAACAGAGACGACGGAGCTAAGCTCAATAGTTCTTGGTATCCAGTAATTGACGGCTACACCAAAGCTAAACGCAAAAAACCATGCTGAATTTTTTCTAACACCAGCTCGTAGAGAAATGGAGCTGGCAGCACGGTATCGCTTCGACACACATAAGTAAACACTCTCACCAATATCATTTGGTCATCTGCCCTGATGATGGACACTGTAACGCTGTCCGAAACGTTGGCTAAAGAAGGAGGTAGCGAAACACGGCATAACACCCCAAAAACAATAACAAAAAAAAAAATTACAACTCTGTTTAACACGTAAAAAAATGTATACTTATTGTAAAAACGTACAAATATTAAATAAAAAAAAAAAATACATATATTTTGTATAAATATGAAATAAAAAAGAGAAGTGATAGAATAAAATAAAATATCTATTTAAAACATAAGATTATCTGCTGCCTGGTAGAATTCTAATTTTAAAGAAATAGGTAGGTAAAAACATACCCATAATATTAACGATTAGAACATAAAGGTATCTTTTATACACTTTATTTTTTGTTAGAATTTTTGTCATTGTTTTTGGTTTGTGTTTGATTTAATTTTTTGTGTAGTAAAAGTTCACTCTCCTTTCTCCCTAATTGATGAAACCAAGTAGTGGTCAATCTGCAAAGAACACTTGTGCTTTCGTTTTTCCAAGCATCAGGCATTAAGTTGTATAGTTTTGGAAACTTGTAATCATAAATTTGGGAAGTATGTTTACGAAAGATAAGAAGGCTGTTAGAGGTATTGAAGGAAGGGTAAATGCTGTAAACTTAATTGTGAATAATGAAGTCTTGATCATCCACAACTACATATATTGCTATATATTCAAAACTATTTTATAGTAGCATTATTAACACTTGTTTGATTTCCACAGCGGATGGACTGACATTCTGCTGTACTGATGATGATGACGTAAAGAAACCAGGAACAATGGATCGAGTCGTCAGTTCACTTGGCGAAAACCCCGTTAGAATTAGCCAACAGAGTAATCCAAAATTTTGTTTAACGAATGAATAAAATATTTGTTTTTATTTAAAAAACTTTTCAAATTTGAATACCGAATATAAAATTTATTCTTTAATCAGTTTTGGTTTTTGTTTTAAGAGTGCTTGGAGCAAACAGCAATGTTTTGTCCGGAACCAAATATACCTATAGTCGGCGTTATAGGAGGCACTGCAGTCATAGATCCAGGAGCATTCCCACATATTGTAAGATAAAACATTTTCAAAACTCTTAATACGTAGCTTCTAATTTTATCTTCTGATTTTCTTGTTCTTATCCTTCTTGTTATCATCTTATCTTCCGATGTTCTTCTCTTCATAATTATCTTCTTAACCACTTATCTTCTTATTTTTTTATCTTCTTCTCTTATCACTTTCTTGTCTTTTCACCTTTTTATTTTCTTATTTGAGTATCTTTCTTATCTTAGTGTCTTTGAATCGTCTAATTCTATTACATTTTCATTTATTTATCAAATAATCAGATCACAAAATTAACTAATGTTGTTTACAAAAATAAGTTACATTATAAGTTTTCACAGATTTTTTGATGTTTCTCTTCTATAAAAGCAGACGCTTGTGTTTAAGAGAGGGGCGCACATCGGGATGAAAATATATCTTGGATCGTATTCAATTATGATTTACGGAAGTAAGCAAATTTAAGAGTTGTATTATGGAATTATGAAGATAGTTTCATCATTTTGTTATTATTGCTCTATAACCACTGATGATGGTCGAAAAATGGACCACTCTTATTTTTCTGCGATTGATAGCGGTCCGAAATTGGACCACATTTTCCTACCATTTGGTCCACGAAATTTCGCTATTTTGTTAACGGTAAGGTTGATTTGATGTTTCCATTTAAGGTTTTTGTCTATTGTTATTTATTTTTTTTTTCGAATTATTTAATGCGGAACAGTTTATTCTATAGTTATTTTTTATGATATTCAGAGTTGTCATGTACAATAAAATAAGATCAACATTTAGAAGAACGTCGTTTGATTTTATCGCAATTGGTATAACGTGAGTTTTTAACTATTTAGAGATAGTAGATTTATATCAAACCAGTGTTTAAGTATCTTATTTATGTTTTCTGATACTTTTGTTTTACCTACTACTTCCCATATGTTGCCACTTTCAATGAGTAGGTACTGTATTGAATAGCATTAACGGTTAAACTACCATGAAGTGACCGAGAGAATATCCCGTTTACATATAATATATAAATTGAATAATATTGGACCCAGAAAGGTACCTTGTGGGATTCCATAATCTTCGTTTATATACGTTATTTATTTTGAAATATCGAAGGTGGTTTTTTAACACTTCCTTAGCGGACCGGGGGAACGCACTTACACTAACGAGAGTTTTACGCTGTACCTAAGTTGTTTTTTAAACCACATACTTAATAATTTGGGTAATCTTAGAAAAACTATTTGGTTATCGGTTTGCACTAAAAAAATTAATGTCGCATTACTACTTTTCTTAAAATTAAATAGTTTATAACAAATTCAGGCGAATAATCTGTGCAACCCGCCCCCTTTCCCCTCTGTTCGGCCGTACCCCGTCCCTATCTGCTGAATGTATCGGGATAATTCTAAGCAATAGCAAGTAATTTATAAGTTGTTAGTGGAAAGGACTAGATCGCGTTTGTTTACACTGCGCATCTCGTTTGCTCTCTTTACAATGCTATAATGTTCGCTTGCCGGTCAAAGATCATTCGGTCTGAGTCGTTTCCGGTGAACGCCAATCGCCAATTCGGAAACAAGGTGTTATGTTGGCTATCGGCCCGCCTTCTCTAATTTCTATGGAAAAATACACGTTATGGTCTTAATTCATAAGAATATTAATTTTGACTTTATTTATCAAACTATTTTTAAAATGACTACTGAAATACGATGATTATACTTCCCTCTAATTATTATTATAACAAATTACAAAAAAATATGCCACTAACACCCTTTAATAAGCAAAACAAATTGGGGTCCCCGAGTGACCCCCCTTCGGGTCATGTGTGATTTTTTTCGTTCCGGGACGAAAAGGTTAAGAAGCTTTTTATGCAATTTGCTACATTCGACTTAACGTTCAAATTATTTAATTTTTTCGTAATTTTTATGAGATATGCTGTCAAAAGCTTTTCTCAGATCTATGAAAATACCTAAACATTTTTAATTTACATCTAGGTTTTTATATATTATGTGTGATCTGACATTTGCAATCGCGTCTTGTGTGCTGCTTTCTTTTCGGAATCCGTATTGATTGTTGTGAAGAATTTTCTTATTTTCCATAAATTCCATTAGTTGAGATTTTACGATTTTTTTCAAATATTTTGCCAAAATTTGACACGAGGGAAATTGGTCGAAGGTTAGTTAGTAACATTTTGGGTGTTTCTAATTTTGAATACTGGCGAGATAATTGTGTTCTTATCACGTAGCTTTTAATAGATTTTGACATTTTCACTACTGTAACTCAGTGACGACCGTCCTTTCATATTTTCAACATTATTTAGAAAATCTACTTCGTTGATCATTTTACATTGGGAGACAGAGTATAGATTTTTTACATTTTCAATAATTGATTGTGTTGTCGATGCTTTTACGACATTACTTTTTTGTGCTACATTAGTCTCTTTTATTGCTCTTTTGACTTTATGTCCGGGTTAAATCTTCCCCACAGGAAAAACTTAACCCTTCCACACACTTTCCCACAAATGATCATCTAGTCAATCCACGCTATGCAATTGCACTGTATAAGTATAACAAATACAAAACTATACAAGACCAACACGTCAACCTACCAGAGACCAAATGGGAAAATAATTTACCGACTCCAGATATTTTCGTATCAGAGGGTTCGGATCGATAGAACTCCTAACTGGACCGATAAATCCTACTGATCCTTCAATATAAATATTTGAAAAAATCTGTCGTGATCGTACATGATTGAATGTGACTGATTTTTGCATTTTATATAAAGATTCTTTGACAAATCTAATAAGCCTAAATTTTGAATGAGAAAGCTAGGTATAATGCGAGTTCAATTTGGGAGGCGGGAATGGGTACCGCCGCCCCGGGAACTTTTATTGGATAACCAACACCTTTGCCATAGGTCCCCCCAAGTGGTTCGCTACGTTTGGTGGTTTAGCAGGGGTGCCTGGGTTCATGGGGTGAGGTTTGACTAGGTCTCGGAGGCGGATGACCAGGACACGCTGAACCCCGAATTCCTACCCACCCCTTAAACCCTTTTCCTTCCCGGAACTCTCCTCTCCTTCCTTTCCTTAAAAAAACCCTCCACACAGCATCCCCAAATATGACAAAAGCCCTGAGGGATATCGTTTTCCTCAGGGCCTCCTGTATGGAGTTCATGAAAAAAAAAGTAGCTGAAATAACAAATGGTAATAATTTTATAGTCTGAGAATACCAAATTCTTTTAATCTCATTTCCTAAATCTGTATATTTTCTAATTTTTTCAAAAGCAGATTTTTGAATATAACAGGAATTTGGAATTTTCTATATTGATAGATGTAATACTAATTCCAATCAAAATGAATTTATGCAAAGGACATGTAACTACTATCACAATAAATTTGCAAATATAGACACCCCTGCTGACGTATTTACTGCTAGTTACTGTCGCTACAGAACTTTACTGTAAAACATTCTAGGTGCGAAAAACACATACTCATGAGTATTAAATTACTTGTATCTAATAATTTTATATTACTTGCGCGGCAACTTTCCCTTATCCCTTTCCTCCCAAAAACCTATTTTGCAGTCTATTTCAGTCATAATCACACTTATGTTATTGTTGTGTATTGGTTTATCATTTTTAGAATTCAGATTTGTACTATAGTTATTATTTTTTAATTGCTGCTTAATTCTGTTATTTTTTCTTCATTTTTCTTAAATATTCTAGTTTCTATTTAGTAAGTCTTGTTTCTAAATACCTATCTGTGAACATTCATAATTGGTCTGTTTTTTATCATCCTCTTATGTTTATTATATTACTTAGACTGTTTATGTTCCTCAAACAAATAAATAAATCATATTTTGATTATTTAAAGGTAGCATTGGGCTGGCGGCTAACAGACAATGCTGGTTTCTCTTGGCTCTGCGGTGGTTCTCTGGTGAGCGAATTTTACGTGCTTACTGCAGCACACTGCGCGTTTTCCAGAAACGCTGGACTAGTCAGGTGAGTTTTAAAAATGTGATTTGAAAAAAAAAGGTTTTTGCTTCATTTGTTTGTTTCATTTCTAACATGGGTTTATTCAGTAGCCATTGCAGGTTTAAGGGGGGAGGGGGTAAGGTTTTAAAACTAATTTTAATTTTTTTTTTCTAAATGCATAATAATATATGTTTAGAGTATTGTGTCAAAATTTCAAGTAAATCGGAGCATCACGAAGATACAGCATTTCAACCGACCCTCTTGCTCTATTCAATTATAAAAGAACTTTAAATCGATTTTCTGGCAAATAAATTTTTAAAGTTCGTGAACATCATAAATCAAAATTAACTTAACCGATCTTTTTGAAATTTTATAATAACAAATTCACCGAAAATTTAAGCAAATTCGCATTTTTGACTTCAACCATGCTGCAAAAAAAACGCTTCGTTACAATCAGACCTGGGAAAACATAACTTTTTATAATATTTAAGTCATTCCGATTTTTTGTTTCAAATGATTCGTTAACGAGTTATAATGTTCACTGCATAACACCTTTTTTTCGAGGCGCCTCCGGAGATTCACTCTCATGGACTTATAAATTAATTTTTTTTTCGAAGATACTTCAGATTTCATACTATAACGTGTATATAAAAGAAATAAGGCAACATTATTCATATATAAAGAAAACCTCATGAAAATATGCCTTTTTTCGCATTTAAAACCTTACCCCCCCCCCCCCCCCCCCTTAACGTCTCTTCTCACAGCCCTTCTAGTTTCTTTCCCGATCTGTGCCTTGGGCTTCTAAGGGAATAATTATCAACAGTCATGCAAATCAACACTTTAGCCCTCCGTTCATGGAGATGCTTACAAACTACGTGATTGTGACACAACCACAAGTACCCTGCAGATGTACTACTTTTTAATGCTGGTTTCCGTACACGGCGCTACCCGAAATAAACTAAACTTGAGCATTTTTCACGTGCCGCCGTGGAGTTAAAACGAAGTCAAATGACTTTTTTCCAACATTAATCTATGCCTTCTCCACTAAATCCTTTCTTGCGTATTCTGGTAATGTAAAGTTATATAAAGCTTTTTTTTTCCACTTCCAGAACAAATCTAACATTACTTTCATGTTCAGACGCCATTTCTGTCAAACGAAAGTAGTAGACACGAATGCTGCAACGCGTAGCACGCTACCAGCACCATCTGTAGCGCGCTACCGACTTCAACCCGACATCCGTCGCGTACCGCCGTGTACGAACACCAGCAAAATTGTATGGCGGGTACCCACGAGCGGTGCGCGTGCTATAAAGTAAAATAAATAAATTAATAAATTTCATAAATTTCTAATTTATTAAAAAGAAGTAAAAACAAATGGGTTGTTCTTATTTTTAACCTACAAAACCATTTTACCATTCTGTCACCACTTTGTCACATTTCCACCACTCTGTCACATTTTGTTTTAACCATAAATGAATTTCTCTAGATCTCAGAGAAAATTGTAGCAAAGGGGGGAAGGAGGCCTAAAATGCCTATTGGGAGTGGCAAACACGAACTGCGCGTATACCTATTTCGAATGACATCCCGCGTGACAGAATTGTCGTACGACATAAAAATTGTAGGAGACAAGTTTTTGAGATTTTTAAAAATATTTTATTAAAACATTATTAAAAATAATAATCGCTTTAACTTGATAGGTTTTGGAGTTCAAAAATAGTTTTACATTCTATGTCCTCTTATCATTTTTTGTAACATTATAGAATACACGCAAGTCAAGGTGGCAGAAGACAACTGTGATTTGTATGAAATACACTTCTATCACGAGGAGTTCAACTCTGTCACGTAAATTTTATTACAAAAAATTAAAAACAAATTTTTTTAAAACGCACACAGTCACGTCTTTAACACAGTTCTGTTGAATTTTTCTCTACCAACTGGTGGAGACAACTTTATGAAGGTTAAAAAGAAGAACGACCCAAGTACCATTTTTAAAAAGAGATAAAATAACCTTATAGATTTTTGTACTTAACATGAAAAAGGTTGAAAAAAATCTTACCAGAAAATTCAAAATTGAAAAAAATATGATCCTTTTATTTGGAAAATTTGCAACAAAACTTCATCTCGTTCCCAAAATTAAGAGTAATTTAAAATTCCTCAAAAATAACAAAATAATTGACGTGTTTAATTAATTTTAGCCCATTAAAACATTTATTTCTTGAACTTGCATATATTTACATGAACATAAAGCTAACGTTATTAAAAAACGTCACTTAGATGGATTTTTTACTAAATTCATTAATTTTGCTGTGCGAGAAAACTAACCATGGCGCATCCGCGCATGCGTGATTTTACCAAAGTTCATGTTGCCAACAAAATAATGTTATTTTTTGTTAGCAATAATACGAAAAATAAAATGTACTCTCTTTATTCAATGTGTAACAAAAGCACTGTAACGGCTGCGAATTGGTTTCTTTATACGAAAGGCTGTAAGAGTAATTATTTTATTAAGTAATGTTTGTTGTTGTATTTTCCAGCGTTAGACCAGAAATAGTTCGCCTCGGTGAATTGGACTTTACCAAGGACGATACGGAACTACAGGATATCCAGATACAGTCCATTATCGTCCACCCAGAGTATAAAGCGCCTAGCAAGTATCACGACATAGCATTACTGAGGCTAGCCACACCAGCCAAGTAAGCGTTTATTGTTATTTTCAAAATTATTCTTTTGCATCACGAATCTCTAACATTTTGAATACGTAGCGTCGGTCAGATTTGAATTTTGTAAGTCCATTCGAATTATCGAAGAGTTAAATTAAACAATTAATTTGTCAAATAAACGCAGGTAAAGTTGTTTGTAGGCATAGTTTGTTGTTCAAGGAACGTATTTCGGTAAATATTATATACGATAGCATAAAATTAACCCAAGAAATATTACGTCAAAACATCGCGAAATTTTCGAGTTTCATCCGTAAAAACCGTGGCATTCAAGAGGTTAAATCATCGAAGAAAGCGAACACTTTGTGGCTTGAAATTTTACAGAATAAAAAAAATTATTTTTGTTTAAAACCACTTTATTTAAATTTATATTCGTAATTATAATTTATAATTTAGAAGCTTTAGAAATATTAAAATCACAAAAAAATAATTTCCAAATTTTAAACAAACAATTAGAACTAACCAACAGTCCCATTTTAAAGTTATTCCTTTTCTCATAAGTAATCATTTTTCATAAGATTGAATAGTTTATTAAATTATTCACTATAACTTAATTTTTTATTTTGATTTTACATCAAGAAGATAAGTTTTTCATCACATATTGATTTTGTTGGCTTTTCGACAGGTTGACAAATTTCGTCCGGCCCGTCTGTTTGTGGCAAAACGAAACTATGGAGCAGACATTTGCGAAGGCCATTGGATGGGGAAGAACTAGTCACGGTAATTTACGATTCCGTTTTTTAAAATACTATTTACTATTCTATAGATTCATAAAAATACGTCTCTCATACACCCTGAAGTAGTAAAACGCTCATAGAGCGCAGCGCGAAAGAGATGGCAATACGTGCGTCTCAGTACCCTCCCGACACGGTTAGAGCTCAGTGTGGCGCCAGGGATCTTGGCGCGTAAACGTCTAGTTGCGCAAATACTACGCTTAAGGTGTCTGAGGTACGTATATTTATGAACAGTATAACAATTTTAAAAAGGTATACTACGCTACTACGCTACTAATATGTCCACAGTCAATTCGTTTCTCATCCACATCCACAATAATATTCGTAATCAAAACAAACCACTGACAAGGAGAGCTTTGGTCAAAGAAGCATCTAATAAGTTGATCGAACCTTGGTTACGACGTCGCCGTGAAACACCAACTTTGAGGCGATGCCACGGAAACGGAATGAAACGGAACATCGATGCGATTTTAGGCGATACTTTGCCTGATGTACCAGCCGATCCTGGAATACAAACCAGAAAGCTATGCAACTCTGTTGTTACAAAAAAAACGTGTAACTAGATTTATCTGCTCCTCTTGCAAACGTCTCATGTGCATGGAACATCTGAGAAGTTTGTGCTTAGAATGTTCTGAATGATCTCAAAAATTGTTTTTTTAATGTGTTGATCTCAAATAAACCTTCCTTTTATTAATATAATGTAGAGTTATTTATTATTATTATTATACTTTATAAATTTGGTGCACTTAAAAAACGGGTGTATCACAGACGTATTTTTATGAACATTGTAACAGTAAATATAGTTTTTGAATGTAGGGTTCAATATTTTTGTTATTTCAGCTGGCAGTGGGTCGGTCACCTTGCAGTCGGTGGATCTGTCTTTCTTCACCAACCAGAAGTGCCGGGAGAGATTCGGAGTGACGAGAACCATGAAGAAAGGCGTTATCCCGCAACAACTCTGCGCCGGCAATTCTGATGGCGGCAAAGATACGTGCACCGTTAGTATAATTTTCTCTTCATTTTTTAGAACATTTATTTGAAATTTTCAAACTATCAAAAGTTACCAGCCAATTAGAAAAAAAAATGAAATTATGAAAAATTGGTAATTACGATGTTTTGAAAATCTTGCAAATTTTTCACAAATTAACGAAATTATTTTCGTTATTTGTTTTTGGGGTGTTATGCCGTGTTGCGCTACTTCCTTCTTTAGCCGACGTTTCGGACAGCGTTACAGTGTCCATAATCAGGGCAGATGTGAATGTGATGACGGGGGTAGCGCAACACGGCAAAACACCCCAAAAATACTTTTGGCCGTGAAAATCTAAAAACTTATCATAACGAAATTATGTTTTTTTTTACATGAGCTCCACACAAGAGACCCTGAGGAAAATTATTTCCCTCAGGGCCTATGTCATCTTTGGGGATGCTGTGTGGAGGGTTTGTTTTTTAGGAAAAGGAGGAGAGGAGAGTTCTGGGAGGGAAAAGGGTTTAAGGGGTGGGTAGGAATCTGGGGTTCAGTGTGTCATCCGCCTCCAAGACCTAGAAAAACCTCACCCTGTGAACTCGGGCACCCCTGATAAATCGCCAAACGTAGCGAACCACTTGAGGTGACCTATGGCCATCTTCTTCTTCTGCAATGGCGCTACAGTCCATTTCGAGCTTTATTTTATGATAAACCGCTACAGTATTTAAGAATAACGACCTCTCGCTCTATAGCCACTAACTTACGAAGTCACTCCTGGAGTCCTGACAATATTCTTCTTCTTCAATGGCGCTACAGCCCATTTCGAGCTTTATTTTATGGTAAACCGCTACAGTATTATAGAATAACGGACCTCTCGCTCTATAACCACTAACTTATGAAGTCATTCCTGGAGTCCTGGCCATTTTCTTCTTCTTCAATGGCGTTACAGCCCATTTTGAGTATTATTTTATGGTAAACCGCTACAGTATTAGAGAATAATAAGGTTTTAACTGAAGATTGATTTTGCGTAAGAGTCCCGGAATAAGAGTTACACACGGAACAGTCAATTCCACAGAATTTTGCAGCATATGTAAAGCTTGACTCGGAACACGATGAATCTGCAACTAGTGTTTTTAATTTATCGTTATATTCAAAACCCAACACTGGTTTAAATCAAATCTCTATCGGGTGAATAAAGACTACACTCAGAACATGGAAATGGTTTTTCCTTGATTTTCGCAGCACATTCATATGAGTCTGCAATTAGAATTTTATCACTGCGCTTCGAAAAAGAGAATTTTTTCCTTCCATATGTATCAGGAGATGAATCCAAAATCAAAATTTTATATTCTGAAAACAAAACTGGTTTAAAATAAATCTATCTATATGCGACAAATAAAAACTACACTCAGAACATGAAAATGGTTTTTCTTTGATTCTGGCAGCACATACATGGTCTGCGACCGGAATTTTTTAACTTCACATCGAATAAATGCTTGCGGTTTTCCTACGAATTACGAATTTCGAAGAACGGTTTGAAACAAATTTTTAAACTCCACTCGAAAGATAAGAATGAATTTCTTCGAATTGCGGCAGCAGATTAATCCGCTACAGTCGTAAACAGTCCAACCGCAAAATAAAATACAAAGAATTCTTGCAAAGTCCCTACAGACGGTGTTGCCAGTCGCTACAGCGATCAAGATGACATTTTCATACGTTCATTTAAAGAAAAAAATTTCCGGTTTCGTCACAGAATAAGTAATGAAAAATTCCTTGCTCATTTCAATCGGTCCGAATCGTAAGTGCGACAAAAATATGAATGATTATTTTTTTTTGTTAAGATATTTTTACAATTTATTGTGAAATTTTGCCGCCCCTTGAAAGTGCCGCCCGGGCGGACCGCCCCCCCCCATTGAAGAAGAAGAAGGTGACTCCAGGAGTGAATTCGTAAGTTAGTGGCTATAGAGCGAGAGGTCCGTTATTCTCTAATACTGTGGTGGTTTACCATAAAATTAAGCTCGAAATGGGCTGTAGCGCCATTGTAGAAGAAGAAGATTGTCAGGACTTTTTTTTTTTTTTTTACATTAACTCCACACAGGAGGCCTTGAGGAAAATAATTCCCCTCAGGGCCTATGTCATCTGGGATGCTGTGTGGAGGGTATTTTTGAGGAGAGGAAGGAATGAACATTGGTCTTGAAGAGACCCATGTTGTAGGAGGGAGGAAACACAGATGCCGGCAAATCGTTCCATAGCCGAGCTGTTGAACTCAAGAACGAGTCGAAAAAACGACCCGTTCTCATGTGACAAATGTCAACCGTGTACATATGTTGGGCGCGCGTTTGGCGTTTCTCCCGACTATGCACCGGTGCCGAAGGGATCAATGACGCTAGTTCCTCAGAGCATCTTCCATTGAAATACCGGTAGAACATGGATAGCATTCCCACCCGACGCCTGTGCTCTAAAGATTGCAACCCGTTCGTTAAGATGGGAGAATCTATCAAACGAACCGCCCGTTTCTGCACAGAGTCGAGGGTATTTTTCAAGTATTTTGGAGCTCCAGACCAGAGGTGGCTGCCAAATTCAACCGTGGGGCGCACTTGCGATTTGTACAGGGTAAGCCGTTGTGACTCCAGGAGTGACTTCATAAGTTAGTGGCTATAGAGCGAGATGTCGTTATTCTATAATACTGTAGCGGTTTACCACAAAATAAAGCTCGAAATGGACTGTAGCGCCATTGAAGAAGAAGAAGATGGCTAGGACTCCAGGAGTGAATTCGCAAGTTAGTGGCTATAGAGTGAGAGGTCCGTTATTTTATAATTCTGTAGCGGTTTACCACAAAATAAAGTCATTTGTTTTTGTTTTCAGGGAGACAGCGGCGGACCTCTCTCCATTAACCTGCCAACTAAAAGGCTGTTGGACTGTATCCATCACCAGGTTGGAATCACCTCCTTTGGGATCGGCTGCGGTTCCACATTGCCCGCCGTGTATACTAGAGTCAGTCAATATCTGGACTGGATTGAGAGGGTTGTTTGGCCATAAGTAAGCTTGGCTTCATCTTACCTAACATAACGTTGCCACGACTATTTTTGTTATTATTTTTGGGGTGTTATGCCGTGTTTCGCTACCTCCTTCTTTAGCCAACGTTTCCGACAGCGTTACAGTGTCCATCATCAGGGCAGATGAGCAAAAGATATTGATGAGAGTGTTTACTTATGTGTGTCGAAGCGATACCGTGCTGTCAGCTCCATTTCTCTACGAGCTGGAAAAAATTCAGCATGTTTTTTTGCGTTTAGTTTTGGTGTAGCCGTCAATTACTGAATACCAAGAACTATTGAGCTTAGCTCCGTCGTCTCTAAAAACATACTTGCCACGACTAGTTCAAGATATTACACTGCAAAACAGCACAGCATGCCACGACGAGAGGAATGGTACTAATAAATCAAATTTCTTGAACTGTAGATATATTCTATCACTAGCTTTTCCCCGCGGCTTCGCTCGCATGGTTTTACGGGAAATTACTGTAGCGCTTGCACTTATCAATTATCTCCCCCCTACCCCACCCCCGTCCCCTCCCGCATTCCATATATTCATTCCCTTACATCCAGTTTTCAAACATCTCGCCTACCACCTAAATTTCATAATGCTATAGCTCATAGAAAAAAAGAATAACTTATCCAATTTTGTTCATTTGTTCGGAATTTATGCGCTTACAAACATTTGGGATGTTTATTTTTATTTAAATATTTGGAAGTTCGTTAATATAATAAAAAAATACCCTATTTATCATTCAGTCTTTATAATCGTTACGAATTATATTTTTAATATAGGAACTCTCATTTGACATTTATTCCAAGCTTGTAAAAAAAAAACGAATTCTAATATTTGAATTTTCTGCAGTAGTAGCTGACCAGTAGACTTGAGTACCTACCAGCATAGAGCCCAAAATATATATCAACATTGTTTCCATGGAAAAGATTTTTTCTGACGTTAGCAAAAACTCGCTTTTGTTAGCGACAGAAAACGTATAACGAATATAATATATTAATATTTATAATTTCATAACGCTATAGCTTACCATCATATATAACCTGTAGTCTGCGCATATAATTTAGCTTTATATTGGTGAAAGAATTATTAAAGTCTTTATATTGTGTTATGCGTGAAAAGGTCATAAACAAACTCGAGCAGTTTCGCATTTATAATATTAGTATGGATTATAATCACTACTTATTTTTTAATTCAAATTTTGGTGGCTTTCCTGAATTAATGTATTAATTTTATTTACCTTAATAGGAGAAATCCCAATACTATATGGAAGATTGTCGTCGAGTTTAGACTTAAAAGATATGAGATGTTTAATGGAGGTTGAACTAGATGTCACAACTACTGGGACTCGATACATTAAAAGAAAGAAGAATTTGATGACTTATTTTATTCATTTAATAATTTGTTGAACTCCTCTGAACTCTTTCGTTAATATGTTTTCATGTACCGAGCAGATCAGTAAGTCACAAATTATCGGATCATTGTAACAATACGGGAGCAAATGCTGAATTGTATTCCATAATAAATTGCATTTACTTGGCAATAAATATGATTTGATACTAACTAACTAACTAACCATCACGCCGTTTCCCCGCAGGGGTAGGTAGAAAGGACGGACAGCCAAACAACTCGGTCCTGGCACGCACTCTTTGCTTCACTCACATTCATACATCGTCTCATACATACTCTTCTATTATTCTGGCTTTTGACATGGCCCGACTCAAGTATCTGATTCACTTGATCGTGCCATGTCTTCCTCGGGCGTCCCCGACTTCTTCTACCATTCACATTTGCGTCATATATTCTTCTTACACTACTTTCTTCGTTCATTCGCTCTACATGCCCAAACCATCTGAGGGTCCCTTTATTAATCTTACTCATTATGCTTACATCAGCCTTACATTCTTTGCAGATCTCCACATTTCTCACACGATCATACATGGTTTTACCACACATACGCCTCAGGGATCTCATTTCTACAGCATTCAGTTTCCTTTCATCCTTCCTCTGCCAGTTCCATGCCTCACTGCCATACATCAGGGTAGGTACCAGGACTCCATTGTGGACTGCTAGTTTCGCTCCTTTTGACAGTTTTTTATTAGCGCCAACGGCATTCAGTCCTCCATTAACGGAGTTACCGGCATTTACCCTTCTTTCGATATCTCTATCAGCCTTCCCATCTCTCGTAAACATACTACCCAGATACACAAACTCATCCACCTGCTCCAAGTATTCATCGTTCACAACTATATCACACACTGTTCTCGTACTTTCTCTTTCAAACACCATGACTTTAGACTTACTTACATTCATCATTAACTCATTCTTCATACATACTTCGTTCATCCTAGACACCAGAGACTGTAAATCTTCCATAGTGTTAGAAATCAGCAACGCATCATCAGCGTACAACAGACAACATACTTTCAGATTACTCAATTTCGCACCCAATCCCAACTCTTTCAATTCTTGCATACAATTATCCATGTATAGATTGAATAACCATGGTGACATTACGCAGCCTAAATATTGAAAGAATATCAACATACAAACATTATTTAATTAAAGCTGTTTGTCAGCGCTTCTCAGTTGGATTATAATCAAATATACTTTGAATGTTTATATTCTTTATTTTTGTTTGCTTCTGTATTTTTAAATTTATTTTTATTACTTACTTTGTAGTTATTTTTTAGTTTCAAAGTATGTTGAATACATGCATACAAGGTTTTCTTTTTCTTATATTTGTATTTTTTTATTGAAATAGACAATATACTCTACAAAAGTGCTTTATTTTTTGTATTTTTAACAGTTTAGTATTTGTTCTTTATACTTTCATTTAAATATTTACTTTTTAATTTTTTGTCTTATGAATATTTTTTTCTTATCTATGTATATTCTTTATTATTTCTATTTATTGTAATTCCTTTGTAAAAGCCGAAAATAAATAAATAAATAAGCAAATTATTTGTTCGGCCCGCGAAGGTTGGTAAGCTCTGGCGTTATGAAATTTGTAAAAATGATATGTGTATTTCATATATTTTAGCGGCAGGGAAGGAAGCAAGAGGAGGGTATTGAAGGAGGTGTGATTTGCAGGAGGGATGACGAGGAAGTTGGAAGGCAGAGAAGGTAGAAAGGGAGGGAGGGGAATGAGACGCGGGAAGGGAGCGGGAACGCATGGTATAGGAAATGAAGGGAGAAAATTTATATGAATGGAATTGCAACGCATGCCGGGTACCATCTAGTGGAAAATAAATTAGGAGTAGCGTTCAATTGTTCAAACTCTTTATTAATGACACGGGGAAAACATTTTCAGATGGCTAAAAAAAAAAAAAAGCATAAATTAAAAACAACAAAATGTGGTAATTGGATATAAGAAGACAACCAGTGAAAGCAAAATTAAAATTGATGGTGAAATTATTAAAAATAAAAAGAGAAACGAAAGACTTAGGAGTGATAATAGATTTCAAACTAACCTTAAACAAACATGTTTAATATACTCAAAAGTAAACTGGGAAAAATATATCTTTTTTGGGAAGAATTCGGCAAAAACTTTCCAGAAAAATTCCTGTCGCTATTTACAACTCAATTATTGCTACACACTTTAACTACTGCTCAACTATCCTTTTCCTGTGTAACGTACGAGAACAAAATAAGTTTCGAATTTTCTAAAATAGGGCAATGCGAATAATACGTCGGCGAATTAGATTTCCAAAAGAAAATAAATGTTAACAGAACTAAATTAGCTAACCGTGAAACAGATGGTGACCTTAAACACGATGATATTAATCCATAAAATAGTAAACAACCTGTTACCAAAATACTTCTCAAATAAAAAAAATTACAACAACGACATTGACAGACATAACACAAGGGCGTGCAAGGAAATCTGGCTACAAAAAATAACAAAGCGACTGCGCAAAACAGTATACGGTACAAAGGGATGTAGTTTTATAACACGGTACCAGAAACATTAAAGTCCACACCAATCAGAAGGTTTGAGATGTATGGAGCTACATCAAACTAGAAAAAATAAAATATGCAATATAAAATGTTATAATTAATTCGAAATTTGTAAACTTAAGTGTACAAATTACAAAAATAAAATTGATAAATTAATAGAATAGAATATGAGTAGTTGCAGTAGGAGCATAAAAAAGTTTCGTCACTGTGCCTCAATATGTTACATCAAATTGCCTTCAAGAGAAAATGTTTTATCGCCCCCGTGCGACAACATGTGTCTTGTCAAATGTCCTTTTTGATAAGACGAATAGTTGCATTCGGAGCATGAAAATGGCTTTTCTCCACTGTGAGTCAGCATGTGCCTTGTCAAGTGTTCTTTTCGAGAATATGAATAGTTGCAGACGTAACACGAAAAAGGCTTTTCTCCACTGTGAGTCAGCATGTGTCTTGTCAATTGTCCTTTTCGAGAAGATGAATAGTTGCAGTCGGAGCATGCAAAAGGTTTTTCTCCAGCGTGAATCCCCTCGTGTCGCGTCAAATCGCCCTTCCGACAACATGAATAGTTGCAATACGAACACGAAAAAGGTTTTTTTCCACTGTGAGTCATCATATGTATCGTCAAATTGTCCTTAAGAGAACATGAATAACTGCAGTCGGTACATGAAAAAGGTTTTTCTCCACTGTGCGTCAACATGTGTTTCGTCAAACTGCCTTTAAGAGAACATAAATAACTGCAGTGGGTACACGAAAAGGGTTTTTCTCCACTGTGCGTCAACAGATGTCTAGTCAATTGTGCTTTTCGAGAACATGAATAATTGCAGTCGGAGCATGAAAAAGGTTTTTCTTCACTGTGCGTCAACATATGGCTTGCTAAGTTTCCTTTTTGAGAGCACGAATAATTGCAGTTGGAACAACAAAACAGTTTTTCTCCACTATGCGTCAACATATGTTTCGTCAAATCTCCCTTTTGAGAAGATGAAAATTTGCATTTAGAGCACGAAAAAGGTTTTTTTTCCCTGTGGGTGCGTAAGTGCAGTTCGAACTGTGACTTATAAGAGCAGGAGTAGTTACAATGGGGACAAGAGACAAGTCGTTTGTCTGTAGGATCCTTTATATCTGTCAGTAAGTCTGAAAATGATAACGAATAACGCTGAACACGTTAAAGCACAGATAATTTATTTTTAAAATACGAAAAATTAGGATAGCACGCAATATTCAATAAAACAAAATTAATTGGTTTTACCTGCTCTTTGGGAAATTCTTTCAGAGCGTTCAAAGTATTCCTTTTTGACATCCGGCAGGTCTATTTCAATATAAGGAATGCCCTCTACATGTACTTCATGGGCTCCAGGTTTGGACTCAATGGTAACAGTCTGCAAAACAATGTTACCTGAAAAACAACAATACTTACATATTTTCGTTATTTGTTTTTGGGGTGTTACGCCGTGTTGCCTGATTACGGATACTAGTGAAATCTACAACTATTCTGAAGTATACTGTAATAACAGCTCGTAGTGGAGTGGAGCTGGCAACACAGTATTGCTTCCAAGTACATAAGCACACATTTCACCACTAACAATTACGTATCTGTCCTGATGATGGACGTTGTAACGCTGTCTAAAACGTTGGCTAAAGAAGGAGGTAGCGCAACACGGCATAACACCCCAAAAACGAAAATACTTTTGACCGTGAAAATCTAAAAACCTTATCTAATATTCACACAGATCATTTATATGCGCAGACGAACAGCGTAACTTTTCAAAATCGTCCCCCTCCTGGAGAATTCTACAACATTAACAAATATTTTATTCATCTGCTCGCTTGCATTCTAGCCGTAGTTCTAAATTCCTTCTGATAATTCTTGTCGTGTCGCGTTCGAGTATTCAAAATAAAAAATCTTTATTTAATAAACTTAAAGTCTGTGATCTTAACCTGTTTTTTATTATATTACTCACCGACACACCTTTAGCTCGCATTACCCATTGGTAAATTGTTTACTATATAATAAGGCAAAATTGCTTAAATGCTAAAAAGACTTCTAAATAAGCATATTATGTCCTGCTTGTTAGTTATTTCAAAACGGATATAGATTCCGGATATCTCAATTTTACATTTAACATTTTGATATTTTAATTATTTTATTTTAAACGTACAATTAAAGTTAAATAACCAATAACAAATATACATTTTATTTTATAAAGTAATAATAGCGTTTGTGAATTTTTTTAATATTTAATTTTAAAATAACGATATCAGGGGACAGTTAATTTAATAACAGTATCATTTTTCCGAGCGGCATTACTAATGGTAAATTAGTTCTGCATATCGGAACAACAAAAGTTCTGTGTCTGCGCGCTCTTGTGAAGTTGTCGGGGACATAAAATTCAAATTTTTGTATTATGTCGGGAATACAGATATTACAGATATTAGAAGACTTCTTGTCAGCAAAGCAGTTTTCCCTTAATCGGCGAGGCTATTAATACCTAGCATGCCGGACAAAAAGGCTGATGGATATAACCAGGGATAATATCCGAAGTCTCTAAGATATAAATATCTCAGAAACTTTTTTTGTACTTTCTCAATCATTTGGGAGTAAGTTAAATCCATTGGTCCCCTTATTACTGAACCACTTTCCAAAATGCTACTTACTAAACTATAGTAGAGCACGCGAATTGCGGCCGAGCTGCAAAAATGTCTGGAGTTGCCTAGCACAAATCATAGCATTCTTAAAGCTTTGCTGCAGATCGTTTCTATGTGGACGTGAAATGTTAGGTGCGTATCAAATGTGATTCCCAAATCTTTCGAAACAATAATGTGCTGAAGATATGAATAAGACATTTTGTAGTTATAATAAATCGTTTTGTTTGCCTTGTTGTAGCGCATAATGGAGCATTTCTTAATATTAAATCCAAGTTAATTGGTGTGACTCTATGATATACAAACAATGCAACTTACTGGCTTTGGGAGAAGTCTCCGCGTACTGCAAACATTCCTCTTTCACAGAGCGGTCGAAATTTATATCCGTATCTGGAATTTCACCTCCGACTACTTCGTGGGGCCCTGGTTCCATCTTGATGGAAACAGTATCAGAATTTAATAGATCCATGATATTGCTGGGGCCACGTGCGGAAATCGGTTCTAGCCCAAAGGAATACACCTGAAACAGAAGATTGTTACAACGGACTGTAATTTGAATATGCTTCAAATATATTTCATTTCGGTTGAAATATTCTGTCAAAACAATAATAGCTGGTTCACAAACAGCTATCAAATATAAAAGATCATAACACGCCAAATAACGCTCTTCATACAATCCCTTCAGACCGTTCACAGCTAGCGGTATAAGCGCAGATCAATCATAGACAATACATATCTTACGTTGGAACCGCTATAGAGGCGATATACGAAATATAAGTCTCCCCCTCTCCGACGAAAACAGGAGAGGGGGTCATTGTTATTACGGAGCTGCCTAGACCGGGTGGTTTGGTATATTTATGGGTGGATGACAGATGTCAAGTTGACAGATTTCAGTACAAAAAATGTGCATTCCATTGCCGCTTCCTAATTCAACTGACCCCATTTCCTACCACAAGAAGAAATATTTGATAGCGTCGTATGAAAGTGCGAAAGATAAGCGCTCGCGATTCAACAGATATCTGCTCGTAGATTTATAGCTATGTGTGAACGAGCTTTAAAGACGTATGCATTGCGCATGTTTGACCTTGAGTTGTGACCTTGAAGTAAAGTATTTTTGAAAACGGGTGATAGAATAGTGGTCAATCATCGGATAACTATATAACTCCATGTAAACCGGAGTTACTGGATCCGCCACACGTTATGACATAATAATATAAAATAGTTTTTTTTTTGCTTGTTTAATTTTTGAATTAAGCCCAAACTAAGAATCTATTAATGTAAATAAGAAATTTATCAATAACAATCTGGGAGGTTGGCACGGGTACCGACTCTCTCAACCCATCGCCTTGCACTACAGTTGAAGAGATGGCTTCATACTTCTGTCACTCCTGGACAGACTGACTCACAGATTTCTAGCCACCCCTCGTACCTTTTTCATCGCCACAACGTCCTCTTCTTCTTTTCCATAAAAAACTACACCCACCACATCCTTTGAAATGATGCAGTCCCTGAGAAAAAAAAAAAATATATATATTTTTTTACTTTTTATGAGTAAAACCTCAAATTGTAATATTTAATTAAATGAAGACATTATGAGCGAAACTCAATCAAAAATCTGGAAACAGAAAAATCAGAAAAAGATACTTGCACCTCTGGGACTCGAATCGACTTATTTTTCAATTACGGAAACTGTAATACTTACTGACTATTATTATCTAACTAATATTAAGGCCACGTCTGCATAAGTAGGTGGCTTGCTTAACGCCTAGCGCCTAGTGGCTTGCACCCTGGCTACTGGCTAGGATACACGGTGGCCGCACTGTAGGTGGTTTGCCTGGTGGGTCGCTAGGTGCCTTGCTCATTTGCTTTTCGGCACGTCGCTAGGCGACTCGCTAGGCTCTAGGCGCTAAGCAAGCCACCTGCCTATGCGGACGAGGCCTAAGTGTTTTTGAAATTAAAAAAAATATATATTAAGCGTGTCCCTATTAAGTAAATGTTTACCGCATGAATTACTTAGTTTGCCCAAATTAAAAACGAAATAACTTATTTTGTGCACGTAAATAGTTGTTTCTTGTAGAAGAAGTTGAAATGAAGTGTAATTCATATAATTCGTGCCTAAAAGCGCGTCGGTTGGTGGAATAATTAATGTTTTTCGTCCCCAAATAGTCAACTATTCTGTACGTGTATACTGAATCGATAGCTTTGCCCTTTATAGATTCCTAATTTGGGCCAACTAAGTAATTGCGTATTTAGATTGAAACGAAACTTCACAAATATCGAATCCATGGTACACAACTTTAAACGTATGAATAAATAATCACGTGTACTTACAGCATTTCGTGTTTTAAACTATACAACATCGCTTCGTACGAAGAATTGCTTAGAAATTAGGACTTGAAAGAGGCGAGTACTCGAATGATTAAAATTGAACAAAGTTTAAACATTTTTTCTTTAGAAAAACGTAGAAAGGACACTGATCTAATTTGAATATTCAAAATTATCAACAGTATTACTGATACACATGCTTTGTTACGACTCATCCAGTTTAACATCCCTTCCCGTAGACTCCGAAATAATGAATTGCTGTTCCTCAATCAACATTCTACTTATTATGGATATCATTCTCCTTTATCCAGAATGTCGAGACTTGTAAACGCAAGTCAAAGAATTGAATTTTTTGGTGTTAGCCTAAACGACTTTCGGCAGTCGATATGAAATGTGAAATTTTAAATTCTTTTCAATCCATCTTCAAGCTTTGACTTGTAGACTTCTAAATGTTATTTTTTATTATAATTTGTCAATGCTCTTCATTTATATGTACTTTCCTTACATTGTCACCTCTTTTTTCATTCGTGATATTGTTACATAATTAACCCTAGATAACTACTCTACGTCGCAGAGGCACCCACGTTTTTTTAAATTTATATATTGCTCTCTTTTTATCCTTTGCGCGTATTGCATTGAAATTCAAGGACATCCCAGTCATCGGCAGCACGTGTCGCAGGACGGTTGTTGCGTTACGGTAAGTTTGCTAGTTTTTTTGAAATGGCCCTCCAAAGGGCCAAATGGCGCTCCAAAGACGTATGAGTAGCTTGTATGTAAGTTTTGCGCTCTTAATCAAATTGTTAGGCAAAATATATATTTTTTGCTTTGTTACTTTTTTTTAGTTAATTACTTCATAATTGACTATTTTTTGTAGTGTAGTAGTAGTAGAAGTTTTTTTTTTTAAATGTATACTTTAAGTTGTTTATTTTTTAAAAAGAAAACTGTTTAATTGCCTAAGTTTCATTTGGATTAAAGATTTTTTAATAAAAAATTTATAAATATAATATAAAATTGTGTTCTTTTTTTAGTAATATATAAATTATAGAAAAATTAAAAACATATCAATCATACTTATTAGTTTTTAAATAAAATCATTAGTCAATATGATGCGCCTCGCGGGCGTATGAGTAGTTTCTTTGTACGTCGCAACAAGAGTAGTAGTCTGGGGTTAATGGACTAATTTTGTCCATAAATAAATAAATAAATAAACTTATTAAAATAAGCTGATATACCAGCCCATAGAAAAAGCAATTGCAAGCCATAGACAAGCACACAAATTTGACAGTCGATTACATTATGGAATCGATTCCGTATCCACAAAAGATACAGAATCACAAGGCTGATTGGTGTTAGTCAATTCAATATGTCAATATCGCGAATTTTGTAAAATGCGATATATTCTTATAATAAAAATGCACCAATTATGGGAATTAGGTCTGACTTAGTTAATATAACATGAACCTACTTACGTACAAGGCGGAGCGTGACGGTCAATTCCAATGTGTTGAAGAAAACACACTAGAAAAGTAGAAGTGCAAGAATTTGACTAAATTAAGGAAAAAAATGTGACGGCAAATGAAGTGATTCAAAACTATACAAATGGAAAGCAAACATTTTGCACTTAATACAATATTATTTCAGAAAAGCGGATTAAAAGTGGTATTGTGGAAAGACGCACACGCGATGGAAACGTCACCGAAACAAGAAGACATAGATTCAACACAGAAGATGCAACGAAATTTCCATAGATAACAACTATAGGCAACTGTCAAAGAAAATAATCGTTAACCCGGCCGAACCCATAATGCAACGATAGTTTACAGTTTACACTGCTCTTTGAATCTTCCATATCTCCGTAAATATACTTAATATTAAATCCATATCTTCCTTAAAAAATATTTAAAAAATTGTGACGATACTGCATTAAATAATTTTAAAAAATCGAGGACAGTTTACACGCGGTAGAAGCGAAACTTTACCAAAACAATCTCAACCAATATTTGAAAAGTGAGGTCATAATCAAAGCGACGAATGAGCGCAGACCTTTTCATAGTTTCCGTTTCATATCTCAAACAATAGGAGCGTTTAGAAGTGACATCATTATCAAAGCGGCCGATGAGCGCAGTTGATGCGTCGCAGGTGCAGTAATCGTCATTTCCGTTTCATCCGAAATCCAAATCACAGCCGTGCTATAGAAGTTTTACTTACATTTATTTTTCCTAAATGTCGACACATTTTTGTATCAGAAGTGACAACAATTTAAAATTTCTGTGAGATTGAAACACAAATCAAAACGTTAGTTCTTTCCAACCTCATTAACCTACGGCAATATTACGATCTCCTTTTAGTTATGTGTGAGAAAATATAAGCACAATACATGTAAATATAAGCACATGTAAATGTAATATATTTGTCTGATATACATATGTTTGTTTAAATTATGCTCTACATCAAAAGCAACCAATAATTATAATAAAATGCTTAGTTATTTAATTTCATAAAAAAAATACTAAATATTATAGGGATGCCAAGAAAATCAGAAACTTTTATTTTTTCTTTGTTGGAAAAACATTGTATGTTAAGATTTATTCGAAATATCTTCTTCTTCAATGATTACTGTTAATTTTGTTTTAATAAATCGGGAACAAAATATCGAATGACAACATCACTAAAGGTATGATTGGTTGGGGCGGTGCTACTAAAACTAATATGAACCCTCTCGCACATAAAACGCACAAAGCCTTAATTAAAATTGTAACAGAAAAACCTTCTAAATTCTCGACAATGCAGTTATTTAAGGACTTCGCTCTACTGAACATAATATACATATAAGTGTACACCAATTTAAAAAAAATTATATATCATTATAAAGTTTGTTTACATGAGATTTTTTTTATGCCTATCTCACTAGGATATAACTGTGCCGAGATAGGCTAACATATCTATAATTTACCAAAAACTACACCATCGTACTGCGCAATACAATTATTTAACAAGTTATAGACATCAACACATGACTACGAAGACAAACACCACTTATGAATAAACCTAACCTAACCCAACCTTACCATTAAATATTAACCCAATTATATATAAGCCATTCATATTTTACGTAACTTTTTTTGTATAATATCGTATGAAGACATTTTTAATTATATTCTATTTCGACAAATTTCAATAAAAAAATAATTACAGATGAAATGAAGAACTGATAGTTAAATAAAACGCACATCAAAATACAAATATTTTTGACAATTGATCGTGCAAATTAATTGATTCACCTTTGCTGGCTGCGGATTTTGTACAAAAAGAAACTAATAACAATGTATTGAATTGCCTAAAAGGCTTTACGAGGAAAGGTTTGAAGGAAGGTCTCAGACTAACCTTGTTTATTCTGTTTTAGTGTCTGCAGCCGCTGGTCACGCATCAAAATGATTATCTCATAAAACAGTTCAACACAATGTCATAACAAAACAAAATACATCTGTAACCTGTAGCCGCGGCGGGTATAAATTAATGAATTCACAAATTGAACTCATTGGCGGGTATTCCGAAATATCAACAAGTAAAAAGCACAAATGCACAAGCACATTGAAAAATGCGTATTGGGCGAGAAACGACGAATAATATTACACACACGATGTGCCTGACGGGGCGGATCAACGAGCAGTGATATTTTTTGTCTTTGGCCTTGTCAGGGATAAAAGGAGAGGGCAAGTTTTCAATTGTTTAAATCACTGTTGTTGAAATCAATTACCATTTGGTGGTATGGTTTGCCATATCTTGCGTGATCAATAATAACGATAAACACTTATTTGGTGGATTACGGAGTTGATTATTTATTCAAAACGTAGATAATGTTTTGTAGACCGTCAGAATACATCGCAATGTTACGAATAAATCCCAATAGAAAATTCACTAAGTAAATTCACTTGTAGCGCGTAATGTTATGAATGAATTTTGCTATAATATTTGAATCACTTTTTGATTACGGAATGGCTTGTTTAAAAACAAGCCTACTCAGGATCACACAGCCTTTTATAGTGCTGCCGACCTGTTTCGTAGTTTCTCGATCGCTGGCAATATGTACGCCAGAAGGTACTCGAATGATCGACGCGGTATAGTTAATCACGGCTTGCAGGTCCAGACCTTTCCACACGGTTGTGAAGTAATCCAGTCACTTATGCTCGCCGCTTGCGTGGTGCCAGCTAGTATCAGCTTATTGGTAGCGCATAAGTATGCATGTACTCAGTAAGTATGATGCGATCGCCACAACTTGATTGTTTGTCCTGTAGGTATCATAATTTGCGCAAACAACTGTAAAAAAACCAAAACCCTTATAACACTTACTTATGATATTAATTTTGAACACTGAAGACTCCCTGGTGTAACGTCCGATCCATTATCGCTATTTCGACCAAGCCCAAACTATAAATGAATCCGAATGTGTTTTACTAAGGCAGGCTTTAGTGCAGTTGTAAACTTACACATAGAACAATAAAGAAGTTTTTTTCTACTGTGAGTCATCATATGTCTCGTCAAATTGATCTTTTGAGAACAAGAATAAATACAGTTAGAACACGAAAAGGGTTTTTCTCCACTGTGAGTTCGCATATGTACCGTCAAACTTCCCTTTTGAGAACATGCATAACTGCAGTCGGAACATGAAAAAGGTTTTTTTCCACTGTGCGTAAGCATGTGCTTCTTCAAATCTCCTTTTTCAAAACATAAATAGCTACAGTCTGAACAAGAAAAAGGTTTTTCACCTACATGAATCCGCATGTGTCTGTCCAAGTTTCCCTTTTGAGAACATAAAAAACTGCAGTTGGAACACGAAAAAGGTTTTTTTCCGCTGTGAGTTCGCATGTGTACCGTCAAACTTCCCCTTTGAGAACGTGCATAACTACAGTCGGAACATGAAAAAGGTTTATCTTCACTGTGGGTCCGCATGTGTACGGTTAAAAGACCTTTGCGAGAACATGAATAATTGCAAACGGAACAAGAAAAAGGTTTTTCTCCACTGTGAGTCAGCATGTGTTTCGTCAAATTTCCTTTCAGAGAACACGAATAACTACAGTCAGAACATGAAAAAGGTTTTTCTCCACTATGAGTGCGTAAGCGAAGTTTTGACTTTGATTTGCAGGAGTAGGTACAATGGAGGCTTGACGTCTTCTGATCTGTTAATGATTCTGAAAAAGATTATGAATAAAGTTATTAGAGTAATTTTAATGCATATATAAAAACAATTTTCACATATTATAAAACACAGAAAAGAAAATTATTTTAAAGAGAAGTTGAAAGATATTTTAAAACATATCTACAAATTCTCAATACCCAAAATACGAAAATGCTTTTCATACACATTCCACACCGCAATGTTAAAAAATGGATCACCCAAAGTATCATAAATAATGGCATCATAAAAAGGGAAAAATCGCACAAACAAGTTAAACTGAATCCATTTGCTATTCCGATTTATTTCTTCTACAAAAGCCAAAGAATTATACTATCGACACAAACTGATAGGTTTGACCCTTAAAAGGTGTGGTCAATTTATGAGAGAAAGTACGCATAGAAGAACAAAGATGATCCTTAAAAAAGTTACTTATTAATGATGAAGAAATCCACTTCCACGACAATGGGGGGCGAAGATTTCCTTTTTTATAACTGAGTTTTTATGACCGAAATTTATAACTGCTCTCGGAAATCGAGAATGGTATTCATGTAATAGGATTTCACATGGATACCACTAGGATTTCGAGTCCCAGAATAATAGTTTCACATGGAACAGCCAATTTTAAAATTTTTGCAGCATATGGCATGCAACTCGAACGTAAAGCTTGACTAGTCCACTATGAATCTGCAACTTGTTATTTTATTTATCGTTATATTCTGAACACAAAACTGGTTTAAATAAATCTGTACGGTGTGAATTAAGACTACACTCAGCACATAAAAATGGTTTACCCATGATTTTGGCAGCACATTCATATTAGTCTGCAATTAGATTTTTATCACTGCACTTCAAATAAGATAATTTTTTCCTTCGAAATGTGTCGGGAGATGATTCCACAATTGAAATTTTACATTCTGAATACAAAACTGGTTTAAAGTAAATTTGTATGCGGTTTAAACTACACTGATGTTCTGAGTGTAATTCTAATTCACTGCATCCAGATATAATTTACACCCACCAGAAATTTAAAAAACCAGATATTAGTTTAAGGTTCAGAATATTTAGTAATTTATTCATAAAATTAACGCCATTCGGCTTTTACATAAAACACAGATAAGGTATAGCAACAACATGAAAAAAAACTCAAACTTGTATATTTAAATTTTACAATATTGCAACAATGAAAAAATATGTTTAAATATGATATATTTGCAAATAACTTAAGAGGTACTTTGAAAATGTTTAATGGTAGGTTAATAATAAGTAAAATTTATTACAATCTAGGAAACAATCCTCATTTCCAATGAAACAATAAAATTAAGAAAATCTGTGAACAAAATAATAAGGATAGCCACTATTGTAAGATAGCACCAATTTTTGTAAGTTGGTAACAATGATGAAAAGAAAAAAGTTTTAATTTTTTTTAATGATTGTGATGGCTTATAAAATTAATATAAATCATACAATTAATTACTAAGATGCTACATTTACTGTAAAAAACTATAAATATTAAATTTAACAAATGAAAAGTACCGTCAGAGTCAACGAGTCGTTATTTACCTGATGTCTGGGTAATTCCTTGAAAGCATTGTAAGCATTTATTTTTAACGTCCGGCAGCTCTATGTCAATTTCCATAAAATAAGTTCTTCCTCCATCTCCTTCTCGGAGTCCTGGTTTTACCTTGAAGCCAACAGTCTCCGCTCTAATGCTACCTAGAAAAACCAAACAACAATACGTACATTTGTATGTCCAGAGAGTCGTATTTTTTAGGAGACTACTTTTACAAAGCATGTTTTTATTATAAAAACGTTTAATCGCAATGTGTACTCGTATGATTAAAGATACTATCGATTAGTTTAATATATCGGAATATTAGTAATGATCAGTTCTATCACTGTTCTGTAGCTATGCTAGGATCGCACGGTGTCGGTTACGACGTGTGCCGAACATAGTCGATCAGATAGGGTCGAGTCATTCCTTTTTGTGAAAGCTCGCCAGACAAGACCTATAGCTAGCGAGTTGCAAGGAAGTGTTTCGTCTTTAATCATATTTGTAATGTGCGTAATAACAATAAACAGTCACTGTGATTTCAAAGAACCAAGGTCTTTTAATCCAACATAATACTTGTGATACAGTCCAGTACTCATAATAAAGATAAAAATCACTATTTATCACTATTTAATCTTAAAGGATTACGGAAGAAGAGACATTACAAATAGCCTTGTAGGAGCGGGAGTTTTGGATAAAAGACTTTCAGGTTGATTTAAGAAATAAGAAGGAAATTTTCACATGTAGCAAACACATTGTGGGAATACATTATAATAAACACGATGGTATAACTTTGTTTAATTCCACTTTTTATTTTCTTATCCAACTAGTTTCGGTTCAACCTAAACCTTCTTCAGGGAAGAATAAAAATATACTAGTATATTTTTATTCTTCCCTGAAGAAGGTTCAGGTTGAACCGAAACTAGTTGGATAAGAAAATAAAAAGTGGAATTAAACAAAGTTATACCATCGTGTTTATTAAATAAGAAGGACCCCAGATTTCTATTAAAGGATCGATGACTCAAGAAGATAAATACTATTCACTTTTGAGTTGTACTGAGTTTTGTATAGTAATAAATGTAGTAAATTGTGCATTTTATATATATGTCATGCAACTTACTGGCTTTTCGAGTGCTCTCCGCATACTGTTAACATTCCTTCTTTACATCTAGGAGGTCAAAATCCAAATCCGCATACGGCATTTCACCTCCGCCTTCTTCCTGGGGGCCTGGTTCCGTCTTATGGAAACATTCTCTGGATTTAGTAGATCCATGGCAAGAGCGAGGAAGGTTTATAGAATAGGTTCAATCCCAAATTTGTTACTGAAACTGCTTGAAACAAAACGTTGTATTAACATCACAACATTAATTTGGATGAGCTATGACTTTTTTAAGTAGCTTGAAATATTCTGTAAAAAAACAATAAAATACATGCAAAATAAATATTTGGAAAAAAGAATACATTTTTGACTGAATACGACAATTGTTCGACGACTGTTACGAAAATTGAAAACGCTTGACAGAACCGTTATCAGTAGTTAGATTAAATTATTATGGCACTGTCTTCTCTACACATATTGACTTAATCATGTACTCGATACAAGTACTTCAAAATACCCGACCGTACAATCTAATAACAATCACAACAAGAAATTACTGGGATCGAAATATGTGTTTAAATTTGAAAAAGAATCAAGAAAGTATGTACACTTAAAAAATTGGTGTTTTGTTATAAACTAAATTATAATTATTGAATACAATTATTATAACTCAGTTTCGATTTTCTTACAATGTTGTTATATCTTTGGTTTAAGATGTCGGAAATTATTATTTCACTTCTATCATCTCTCATTATTTTACGTAACTATATTAGGTGGATTAATATTCTTAGTAAAAATATCAATTCTTCAAGATAATATCAACAAATTGTTAATTTGGTGTATGGAAAATAGACTTTATTTTAATATCTCAAAATGTCAAATTGTTAGATTTTCTAGAATAAAAAATCCAGTGATATTTAATTACAACATTGATAACAATGCTCTTCAGACATTAATGCAAATTAAAGACTTGGGCATCACTTTTCAATCAAATCTTTCATTTGTTAACCACATAACAGAAATCTGTAATAAGGGCTTAAAAATGTTGGGGTTTATAACTAGGCTAACTAGAAACTTTAACAATATAAAGTGTATTAAAATGTTATATTTTGCTTATGTTAGAAGCCAACTTGAGTACAATTCTCCTGTCTGGAATCCTCATTATAATATGCACGTACAAGCTGTTGAAAGAATACAAAACAAATTCTTACGTTTTCTAAATTTTAAAATGGGTATTTCAGCAAATATGTTAAACTACAACACACTTTTAAACGATATGAATATGCTTAAATTGTCAGACAAGAGAATTTTCACTGACTTGGTATTTTTATATAAAATTCTAAATGATTTAGTTGATAGTCCAGTATTACTTGAATTGATAAGCTTCCGAATTCCACTTCGTAATACTAGAAGTCAGGATTTATTTCAGTGCAGAAATTCTGGGACTAACTACCATATGTATTCCTCTTTGCCCAGAATACTAATGGAGGGAAACAATTATACCAAGTCAGTGGACATCTTCAATTTATCTTTGAATAAATTTAAAATATTGTTATTGAGGCAGTTCAGTTATGTACAATAAAATGTTTTTTCTATGCTATATATGTAAAAGCCCCGAAAAAGGGCGTTTATTTATAAATAAATAAATAAATAGTTCAGAAGCAGAATGAAACATTTGGCAGGTCACGAAAGCGTGGAAAAAACATTAATTGTAGATGATCAACTTTTGAAAAACGACAAAAATTGTTTGAAAATAACTTATTCACCTTTTAGAAAGAATTTTAATATTTGTCAATATGTTTTCTAGTGTCGAGTTGATCAACTAAAATATGAAACGTCTGAAGCCGATACTAGTTAATTTTTGTTAGATTTTCAAGATTTTAATTTTCCGTCAAGTGGGAATGATTTAAATTAAGTACTGAATTTTATTTATTTATTCATACACGCCTTGAAGGCTTTTACAGAATCACATTATTAAAGTTACACATGTTATTCAGGAGTATAATTGTAAGCAAGTATATAACATTATAAACTGTAATTTAAGGATACAAACAGGTTTAATATGAACATAGGTATGTAGTTTCGTTATCATTAAAATTGTACAAAGGAGTTAAAAAGTTTACATAGTGTAATAATGGTAAAACAGAAGAGTGCTTGAGATACTTTAAAAGTAGTTATTGAGGAACGTGTAGGTATTTACTATGTTGATTTTATTATTAACTTGATCATGAATAAATTGTTCGAAAGCAAGTTTTTCAAGAATTCAGCAAAATTAACGCAGCGATAAATAGTACCTACACATAGAAAAAAATAAATAAAAATACATGAGTTGTAATATCTTGAAAAGTTATACAGATGAGTTCAACAAGTGTATAGTGTGATAGTAAAAAGTAAAAAATAGTACAAATTATGGTACAAAAAGTACAAGATAATATTAATACAAAAGAGAGAGGATAAAAAGGTAAGTACTAAGGTAATCTTTGTATACATAAGTTTTAAATTTTGTTTTTATTGTGAACATGAAGAGACCATCGATTTTAATTTAATCATTAATATATTATTATTGCTAGGGCACCAAGATTTACATAGAAATATAAGTCAATGTGAGTTAGTTATTTATAGATAGAAACATTACACCTTCAAATTTATACGACGATAATGCCAACATTCTTTTAAATACCAACCAGGAATTATTAGATTCCTGGTCAAATAAAATTATTCACGCCAAACACTTCAATTATCTCAACCAAACGTATGTTGACAAACTTTCGTCAAACAAATGGTTGAGTATTGGAGAATTGAGCGCAGATATAGAAGGATTCATGCTTGCCATTCAGGATAGAGTCATTAATACTAAAAATTATAGGAAGTATATAATCAAAGATAGAAATCAAATTGATGATTTATGTAGAAAATGTTTGGCTTTTCCGGAAACTATAGAACATATTATATCGGGATGTTCTATATTAGCGCCTTCCGAATATACTTTTAGACACAATCAGGTTTTAAAAATAATTCATCAAAGTTTGGTAATTAAACATAAATTTTTTTTTTATTTTTTTTTATTAATCTATAAACATAGGGTTATACATAGGGTTTAATTGATGCCTGTCTCACTAGGATTTACCTGTGTTGAGACAGGCTTAGAGGTACATATTTAAAATTACAAGAATATTTTAAGTAACATACAAATTCAATTGAATACTATAAAAATGGAAAGGTGATTGGAAGTGTGGGTTCACTTTAAAGAGAGTTATGTAAATGTAGGAAGAGATGATGTACAGTAAATGATGATGTATAATAAATTCTGTCAAATCTATTTATGGGATTGGTTAATTAATTTGACATGATTCTATTTTTAAGTTATTTTACATGGATTAGGTCGTATGCAAATTGTTCACTGTTTATTAATGATTTACTTTACAGATGTTTGCAGTAGTGTGGCGTCCAATACTAACAATCCATTTCTTTACGTCTTGTTTGAATTTTGTCAAGGATTCAGTATGTCTGATTGTAGCTGGTAGTGTATTGTATAGTTTGCAAGCTATGTATTTGAAGTGTCTTTGTCCAAAGGTAGTTTTGGAAAAAGGAGTTTGGAGAAGTTCTTTGTTTTTGGCTCGGGTATTGTGCGTTGTTTGTGTTGTTTTGTATGATGTTTTGTTGTTTTTGTGTAAATTAACTAATATGGATTGATTGATTGATTGCCGTAATGTAGTACCATATTATGAATACGAACCAAATTCGTTTTTAGAAAATGAATTTTATAAAATATATTATGATAAAACTATACTAACAGACAGAACGATTCGTCATAATAGACCCGATATAGTTTTACATGACAAAATTAAAAAAATAACTTATATCATTGATGTCGCTATTCCAAATTCCTGTAATATTCAAAATTCTGTTTCTGAAAAAATTAGAAAATATACAGATTTAGGAAATGAGATTAAAAGAATTTGGCATTCTCGGACTATAAAAATATTACCATTTGTTATTTCGGCTACTGGCATTATACTTAGCTCTCTAATTAAAAATTTAGGCTTATTAGATTTGTCAAAGAATCTTTATATAAAAATGCAAAAATCAGTCATATTAAATACATGTAGGATTACGAAAGATTTTTTAAATATTTATATTGAGGGATCGGTAGGATTTATCGGTTCAGTTAGGAGTTCTATCGAGCCGAACCCTCTGATATGAAAATATCTGGAGTCGGTGAAGTATTTTCCCATACGGTCTCTGGTAGGTTGACGTGTTGTTCTTGTATAGTTTTGTATTTAGTATACTTATACAAAGCAATTACATCGCGTGAATTGACTAGATTAGCATTTGTGGTAAAGTGTGTGGAAGGATTAAGTTTTTCCTGTGAGGAAGATTTAACCCGGACATAAAATCTAGAGAACAAAAAATTTTTATAACAATAAATACGAGAGGATTGTTGTTATTTGTGTTCTTATTTACCTACCTTTATTATTCACATATTTCATGTTTTGCGATAATTAATAATTTGATAAAGGTGCAATTGATTGATATTTATGGCTTTATTTTAAATATTCAAATATACTGAGTTTGAATTTAGACACAGATTGGTGACGATAAATGTCGATTGAGTTGTATTTATTTCCGAGTAAATGGAGTCTTTGGATAGGAGAGTTTATAAAATAATTATTAGCGGAATTGGTAACAGAATACAATGCATTCGACCGAGTTTCGCGAGTAGGTACTCGCAAATTAATAAAATTTGTCAAATCGAGGGCGTCCAGTCTGCCATTCGCTATTTTGAAAAGACAAACTAAATCACTTTTAATGCGCCTTGATGTCAAATCGGTTACGTTAAGTAATTCCATTAGGTATATATAATTAAGTTCTTCAATCGGTATACCCAGTTTGTAGTTAATAAATCTTAAAAACTTATGCTGAACTCTTTCAATTTTTTGTTGGTGGGTTTTATATAATGGAGCCCAGATAGTAGAATTATATTCTAAGTTGCTTCTCACCAACCCAGTGTACAACAATTTAAAGGAATTAATTGATTGAAATTCTTTAACTGTTCTCAGAATAAACCCCAGACATTTCATGGCCTTATTGGTTATTTCATTTATATGAGGAACAAAAGTTAATTTATTGTCAAACATAATACCGAGATCTTTAATTTGTCCTACTCTTTTAACCCTTCGAATAATGAGAAAATAATATTTATAAACTTTTGCCTGTCAAAGTTTGCACGCAAAAATTCTCTGTTCTTCCCATGCATTTCAAATGTTCATTTTTATTGCTTATTTTTTAATCTTTTTGAAAAAAAAATTTTTCTAAAATTAAGATAAAATAATCTTTCCGGTGTGCTTATCAAAAATTAAGATTTTCGTTTTAAAATATTAAAATTTTTATATTGAAAATGTGAATTAGCTTAAAAATTACGTACCTGGGGTTTCCCCAAAAAAGTACATAAAATAAAAGAAAATTAAAATTTTAAATACAGATTCCTTTATTTAAGAAAATTTGTAATAAAACTGTCACTTCACTTTTTATCACATTCATACAATTTTATTTTTAAATTAATTGTTTATTACGTCACACATAGGCGCAAAATAAAATTGTCACTTATGATCGGGTTTGTAAAATATCTGATCAATATAGCTCGTTTATTCCTAAGACAATAAGAAGCAATATTTCTTTCGCTTTCAAATATAAAAGAAATCACAAATTTTTGCTTGACAGGAAGAGAGATATCTAACTTTTAATGACGCTCGGTCGTTCTGGGACAATCTGGGTCTCCTGTTATTATAACGGCATATGATGTTTTGGGACAACTAGGGTCTCCTGTGATTAGACGGGTTAAGAAAAATGTTGTTGATGCTATAATTAAATTAAATGGGATTTTTTGTTCGGGCAAAAGTAATTGTATGACATTTTTCAATATTGAGAAACAGATCATTTAGGGTGCACCACTCTTGTAGCCTCACAAGATTTGATTGTAATATACAACAGTCATTCGGATTAGTTATTGTTTTGTAAATTTTAAGGTCATCTGCAAATAATAGAATCATAACTCCATCGAATATGGTGGTTATGTCGTTGATAAATAATGAAAACAACACTGGACCCAGATGTGACCCCTGTGGAACACCGGTGTATACTTCAAACTGGTGTGAAAAGTGCGAATTGAGTTTAACTGATATTTTTCTTTTACGTAAATAACTTTCAAACCATTTCAAAATATGCCCCGTTATTCCAAATGATCTTAGTTTACGTATAAGGATTTTGTGTGAGACTTTGTCGAAGGCTTTACTAATTTTAAAGCCAATATTATTTTTACATTTAAGACGGCATCCGTGGTAGTCGAAAGGTATCTTAAAACTTTGTAAAAAAAGCGTAAGTCACAAAGAAAAATAATTTTTTTAAATGATTTAAACCCAGGTGCACCGATTGGCCTAAGTTAAGCTACATCACGTAAGAGGGTTTTAGGATTCTGGATGAAACAAGGACGTATCGTTAACTCATAGAAAAATAATAGTCTCCCCCAAACGTAGAGTTTGGAGCGGGACGTGCTCCGCGCCATTTCAGGCCGCCACGCAGAAAAGTCTCACAGTGAACTGCATTTTAAACCGTTATCCTACTTTCGGTCTTTACTTTTCTGCGCGGCGGCCTGAAGTGGCGCGAGGCACGTCCCGCTTCGAACTCTTCGTGTGGGGAGTACTATTATCTGTTTGTGTTAACTTTACATTGTAACATATTTTTATTAATTTGGTAGGTCTAGAGTTGATCACATAAAAGTAGCTCCTTTCAGTAAAAAAATAGAGTCTTGACGTCTGCGGTGAAGGACGAAACCATATGTTACCTTATAAGGCCTTTGGGAAAGTGGTGGGGTCCCCTCCAATGAAAAATTTGGCAGGGAAAGGGTATTGCCAGCATAAATCTTCGGCATCTGCTGTGGGTAGTTTACGCTTTGCTAATCAGGCTGGTGATTTTGCCAAGGCACAGGTACCAATAAAAATCATTATAATGATGGTTATAAATGAGGAAAGATTTAACAAAAACTTCCATTAGAAAACGATTAAACATCCGAACCTTGCAAATGACACTGAGAGACGCTTTCACGATCGTGATTTATGGTTATGTTCAAGACATTTTTTGATGAATTCTTCAAATATTCATTCAATTCATGTATTTTGAAACAACACATCCTCAGCTTTTATTTTATTATTTAAACACTCCATAAGTTGAACCCAGTTTATTTAAGCATCACTGAAGATTTTAAATGGCAACACTAAGATTTCATCATAAAATCGAAAATTAATTTCTTTTCCTCAGTTTCTGTGGAAAACTTCCTATAAATGCTTGCTGTCATTTTTTGGTTGATTAGGTTATTTGGCTTTAATCCATTTGTCAATTTTTCAAGAATTCCTTCAACCAGAACCTTGCGTAAAAGCATGGATTCCACCGCCATCAAGTTAGAACCCGGCACAGATGCGGAAGAGAATGTTGCTGTGATATTTACGGAAATCGATGTAGAATTTCCTTTGTTCAAAAAGGAATGTCCGGAATCCATTTCCGAGAACCATTCAGGTATCTTGTGTCTTTTATTGGTTTGTAACTTTATGCAGAGCCAAAATTTAGCTGAATGTCTGCCGTGAAAGGATTAATTGAAGCTATCCCATTATTATTATCATGGTTATCCTCATAAATTGGATTGAAACTATTATTATTATTTTTATTGTGAACACAATATTTCTGCAGATGACGTACACAATCACATCCACCACCGTACATCGTTCCGAAATTTGCACGTACTGGTCCCATGATCAGTTCGTGCAAATTTCGGATTTTTCATTTTTTCGTCCAGATATAATCTCGGAGAGGGACGACCGTAAGTTGAAATGTAAAACGCTGTCCGTCTCGGAATATAAATTACCGAAATCCGTGTTGTCGTTTTCTTTTTCAAGGTTGCATCAATGCGGACACTGTTACCATCAAGACGGAACCAGGAATCCGAGAAGAAGATGAAGGTGAAATGCCAAATGTGGAAATTGACATCGGCCTCTCGGATGTTAAAAAGAATTGCTTAGAAAGAATAACACAGACAGCAGGTAAAATGGATATGCTTTGTTGGATTTAACAATTGTACTTTCCTAGTTTTATAGTTATATGAGAGACACCACTTATAATAACATATGTACTCAGAATATTTTTTTTTTTTTTTTTTTTTTTTTTATTTAATATAGATATATAAGTTTACAGTGGGTTAATATAAATTACATATTGGTTCAGAAATTCTTTAAAATTGCAGTCTCACCAAAGAAGAAGCTAGTTCTTGTGCTTGATGAGCGAGTTACACTAATTATGACAGAAATAGAATAACATTATGCAATAGGTTATATAACATTATGTAATGGGAACAATTGAAACTTCTGGAACATCTATATGTGAAGATGTACATACAATGGGATATGGTTACATACTAAAATATTGTGCACTTTAGAGAAATTCTAAAAATCTAAATTATATAGAAATAAATATAGATTGACAATAATTAGAAAGAAAGAGAAAAACAGGTAATTATTTAATTAATTATTCCTGATGAAGTGTTGCTTCAGTTTGAGTTTAAGTTTATTGATGTCTTTGATTTTTTTTATTTCAATCGGAAGATTGTTGAAATACTTTATTCCTAAATAAATGTAATTGTTTTGCATTAGTTTGGTATTAAATTTTGGTATTTTGATGTTGTCTTGATATCTTTTTGATTGGTGGGTTTCAAATTTTTTGACAATATTATCTTTGTAAATTTGGATAATTGTATTTTTCTTGAAGATATTCTCTACTCGAGGCACCGTGAAATCTGCGAAAAGTGTTTCTGTTGGATATGTGGAGGGTTTCTTTAGGATTACTTTAATGATTAGCTTCTGGATCACTTTGATAGGGGTAAGAATATTGTTGTATGAACCCCCCCATCCAATAATTCCATATTGAATTAATGACTGGATTAGTGCATAGTATACTCTTTTTAGATTGTTGGGTTTTAAAATATTTCTTAATCTTATGAATATATATATACACTTTCTGATACGCTTAACCAATTCACAGATATGGCTCTTCCACTTCATATGTTGTTCTATTATCACTCCGAGATATTTAATTTCTGATACTGATTTCAACGTTGAACAGCCTTGGATACATGTGATTTTGTTGCATTTGTTATTGTGGATAATTATTTTAGTGTTGGGGAGTGTTTTTATTTTGTTAATTGAGAAGTGTATGTAGTATGTTTTGTTAGTGTTCAATGAAAGGAGATTGGTATCAAACCAATGTTTTAAGGTGTTCATGCTATTATTTGCTTGTTCGTTTACTATATTCCAGTCGATCCCATTCACTATGATAGCTGTGTCGTCGGCATATGATATTATGTCTGCGTTAAGTGGTAGTTTGAAAATATCATTGACATAAATTATAAATAGTAGGGGACCTAGCACAGTGCCTTGAGGTATCCCGAAATTGCTTGTTAGTGGTAGACTTAGGGAGTTATTTATCTTGACTACTTGGTATCGTTCAAATAGATAGCTTTTTATCCATTTTAGAGCTTTATCGTTTATCCCAACACAGTTTAATTTTTCAATAAGTTTATCATGAGAAATACTATCGAAAGCTTTTTTAAGATCTATGAAGATTCCAAGGCATTTCAAAGATTTGTCTAATGTGTTCTGAATGATGTTCGATAATTTGGCAATCGCATCTTGGGTACTTCTATTTTTCATAAATCCATATTGGTTGTCGTGAATTATGTTGTTTGTGTTAATAAATTCAGTCAATCTTTTTTTGATAATTTTTTCAAAGATTTTGGCAATGTTAGAAATCAGCGATATTGGACGATAATTTGTCACTTCTTCTGGGTTGCCAGATTTATGAATTGGAGTGATGATGGTTTGTTTATATATCGTTGGGAATATTCCGCTTTGAAGACTAATGTTGATTAAATGTGTCAATGGTTTTGAAATATGTTTTTTGATAGTTTTCAGTGTTTCGACAGTAACTCCATCGAAACCTGGTGCTGATCTTCCCTTCATGCTTGTAATGATTTGTTCGATTTCCTGGGCTGAAGTAAGGGAAAACATGTCAATTTTGTTTGAGATATTGAAGTTAATGTTCTGTTCGTCATTGGACGGTAATTTTTCTATTTGATTTGCAAGGTTTTTGCCCACATTTGCAAAAAAGTTGTTAAATATGTTAGCGGCAGCTGAAGGGTTTTCTTCGCATCGTATTTTGATATTGTTATGAGTAATACTATGTATTTCATTTTTTTTATGTTTTTTCTTATCTATGATTTCATTTATAACATGCCAGACTTTTTTTGCATCGTTCTCCGTTGCTTCTAGTTTTCGCCGAAAATAGTTTTCCTTTGTGTTTTTTATTAAATACGTAAGTTTGTTTTTGTATGCTTTTAGGTATTTTTTTAGGGTTTCGTTTGTAGGTTGTCGGATTAATTTTTTGTATATTGCTTCTTTGTGTCTGATTGACACAATTAATCCAAAAGTTATCCACGGTTTAACCGGTTTAAATTTTGATGATTGTTTTCTGGAATCAGTAGAATGTGCAGTACTTACATGCATTGATAATTTTTTTTCAAATAGTTCGAAGCATTCGTTCGTATCATTACAATTGAAAATATCGTGCCATTTCTCTTTATCTAGATTATGTAGTAGGGCATTTATGTTGAGCGTTTTGCGTCGGCCGTTTTCATTCTCCGGAGCTTGGGTTGGTAATGATGAACATCTGTTTTCGTAATTGTACGTAAAAATGCACCCGAAATGATCTGTGATTGTCGTTTGTATAACTGCAGATGCTATATTTTTTATGTCTTGAATATTTGTGAAAACATGATCTATGCACGAAGGTCGTTGACCTGGAATAATTCTCGTAAATGAATTAATACATGATATATAATTTAATTCTGCCATCATATTAAGATAATTATCTTTATCGTTAGACGAATAATCATTTGCTATATTGAGGTTAATGTCTCCGACGACAATGGTTTTCTTATTTCTGTTCGCAAGAAGAATGCGTTTTAGTTCATCTATATATATTGGTAATATTGAGGCGTGAGTTCTATATATAGCGAATATGTTAAAGGTATACTTTTGGTAACTGATTTCCATATTTAGGACGTTTACATTGTGCATGTGGATTTCTCTGATAGAAGTCACAACATATTTATTTGAAATAAATATTGCGATTCCACTGTTTTTGTTAATTCGGGTATTAGTTGCATAGTATGTATAACCCGGAATATTATAGTTTACATCGCTCGATGAGTGCGTCTCTGTTAATATTATGCAGTCCAGTCTATTAAGTGATTTTATTGTTACCAGGAGTTCGTCTAAATGACGTTCGATGCTTCTTATATTCATATGAAATATGATTAAGCTAACTTCGGGATTCATCGCTAAAATGTTGTTTGTTTCGTTCACTGATGTATATATTCTTTCGTCTATTGACATGGTTTTATCTATAGCATTTATCACGAAATCATCCATATCGAAGAAATAATAATAATGAATGCATTAGTGGCCGTGAATACACTTGTTTACTTCACTGATGAGATAAGATTTTCTGGAGGACGCACTTGTTGAGAGCCTTTGTGTTTTTTTTTTAATCATTAATAAGAGTAGTGCAATTTCATTCATAATCTATTCTTTCTTTGGCAATTTGAAGCATTTTATGTCTGTATGTGCAATTGATGCTATCAGCACGGTGGTCGTCCAAGATGTTCGCCCTGAATTTTTTATTGTTGCTGGAACAGTTGTAGCAGATTGGTTTGTTGTTTCTCTCTGTGCATTTTCCTAGGGTATGGTCTTGTGCACAATGGGGGCAGGTAGGTGGCTGTGTTCTGTTCAGGCATCTTAGGGCAGTGTGTCCATATTTAAGGCAATGGTAACACTGTGTAAGTGGGTTCAGGTCGTCAATTGGGACTCTTTGGTATTTTATATTTATTTTTCCAAAGTTGAGAAGGATTTTTCTAATGGCTCCTGAAGTTTGTATTAAGTAGTTTGACACGTCTTGTTGGTACGTCTTTTGTTGGTCGAATTTTTTTAGTTTGATTTCTTTTATGAGTTTAAAATCATCTTTACAGTAATTTTGTAAACCCTCATTTTGCTGGGTTATGCCTAAAACAATTTCATCCTCTGTTAAATTTGATTGTAATCTTTTTACAATCATTATTGGTTTTCTCTTTTTTGTTTCTTCAGCGTTAATGTCTTCGCCGAATGTTCCATTTATTTTTGTGACCAATTTTTGTGCGTCTTCTTTTTTTACACATGAGATTATGAGTTTTTGGTCACCAATTTTTTTAAATTCAGTAACACCGACTTGCATTTTAGTTACATCTATGTTTTTTTCGATTCTTCTTCTCATTTCTTCAGCCTTCAAGTTTTTAGTTGTTGATATTATGATGGCGTGTTTTTGTGGAGTTTGTTTCTCGATTTTATTAATTGTTGTTGTAGCTTGTGCATATGTTTTTATATTTTTTGTCACGAAACTCTCCAATTTCTCATTATAGTGTTCATTGTTTGTTATAATTTGCTCTTGTAGATTAATTATTTTTTTTTGTAGGATAAGATTTTCAATTTTAATTTGTTCTTCTAGTTTCTTTAAGTTGTTCTCCAAACTCAGTTTTATTCTTGAATCTTTAACAGACGTGATCTTTGCGATGTCGCTCTTAATATCTTCGAGAATGTCATCCATGTTCTTTCTAATACCCGCCCGCCCGGGCGAGGTACTTTGGGTACGAAGTGTAGAACAATACTCGATACTCGAGGCAGTGCACTATACGAAACTGTACGACCGCACTGTTGTAGCACTGAAATGCAACTGAAAATAAAATATACTCTTACTTTCTTTAATAGATTCCTTTGGAGCTAACACAATTCCCTTTTAATGTGTTTTGTACTTCTCAATATTCTCACCATGTATTTTTCACTATCATTGTTATTGTTTATTTTGTTTTAAAATATTTAGTGAATTCATATCTTTTCAGCATAATTACCTACCTAGTTCTGATCCATTTAACTGGATTTACTATATTTTTTTCCGTTTTGGCTGAAACTCGAGTTTTTTAAATACCTTCTAAGAAAAAACTAGTTCATTCCGTGAATATTATTTTCCTTGCAAGTTTTTATATGAGCCGTATCACTCTTAACAATTCATATACTCTATATAATGTATTCTTACCTTCTTCAAGCGATTTCTCCTGTACCAAAATAATTTCTACAATAGAGTTGATTATTCTGTAAATATTTTTCTGGCATGTTTTTCTTACACCAGCTTTATAGTTGCTTTCTCTTATACCAGCATAATTATTGTAATAATTGCAAATATTATTATAAAACATTCTCACCATACCTCTCCCCCAATCATCCAAACTCACGCTTTGTTAATATTCTCTAAGAAAAAAGTATATTATTCTGTAAAAATTTTCCTGGCATGTTTTTCTGCGAGTCATACTATTAACAATTCATATACTCATAATGATGTACTTTTAATTTCTTTGGTGGTTTTCTCTTGTATCAGCATAACCATTGTAATAACTGTTAATCCCACTACTTATTATTTTTACCACAGGCATCCTACAATACTCCGCTCTATCTTACAATTACCTAACCACATAGCAATGTTACTCTTAAATGTAATCCTTCTGCATATTCCTAGTACTCACATACTGTCTATGCAATTACTTGGGAATTCGCATTTAATCATATAAAAAATAGCGACCTGTCAATTTGACTGTCCTAGAACGGGAGTCCTTCCTAGTTGGACAGTCAAAAGCTTCTTGTAATGTTAATGTATTTTGATAACAAATAAAATAAATAAATAAATAAGCTATTTCCGCCTTTTTTCAGAACTATTGATAGACCTGGAGAAGCATTCTATACAAAAGACATTATCTTGTCCCCATTGTAACTACTCATGCTCTGGCAAGGCACGGTTAGAACTGCACTTGCGCATACATACTGGAGAAAAACCTTTTTCGTGCACTGTCTGCACCTATTCATGTTCTCGAAATGGAGATTTGAAAAAACACGTCATGGGGACTCACAGTGGAGAAAAACCTTTTTCATGTTCCGACTGCAACTATTCATTTCCTCAAAAGGGACATTTGACGAGACACATGAAGACTCACAGTGGAAAAAAACCTTTTTCTTGTTCCGACTGCGACTATTCTTGTTCTCAAAAGGGAAATTTGTCGAGACACATGATGATTCATAGTGGAAAAAGGCCTTTTGCATGTACCGACTGCGACTTTACATGTTCTCGAAAAGGGAATTTGATGTATCACATGCTGACTCACAGTGGAGAAAAACCATTTTCTTGTTCCGTCTGTAACTATTCATGTTCTCGTAAAGGGCATTTGACGAGACACATGCTGATTCACAGACGATAAAATCCTCTCGTCTCTACTTTTCCGTTACTGTTCACCTTAAAGGATTCTGAAGCATCCCCTAAGCGTTTTTCGAGCAAGCTTTTTGGGTCCTAAACCACTCGCCATTTTTAAAGATCACTATGACGCCGATCGTTTGCAAAAACTTCATTCGTAAATATTGTGGAAAACCTTACAAACGCATTATTGCCAACAGACTGATTGACATTTAAAATTTGAAACACATGTCACTTTGTAACGATTTAAGCTGTAGATCCCGGTTACTAAGAGAGACATACAACACAATGCTCCAGTTTGGACCGACATATTCCAAGCTACTTGTTAACAACCAGAATCTTCAATAACCTACCGCCGAGTATTCAGTATTGAGTTGAATCAGTTTCACAGTGACGGAACAGTTCTATGGACGTGTGACGGCACGAGATCTTCACAAAATGGTGTATGTCAGACCAACTCTTTAGATCTGTTCAACGACCAATATAGTGCACATGTAGTATATGTGGTATTTTAAAATATTTTTGTATGTAGATTATTGTTTTTTTTTTGTTATTATTTTTGGGGTGTTATGCCGTGTTTCGCTACCTCCTTCTTTAGCCAACGTTTCGGACAGCGTTACAGTGTCCGGGCAGATTAGCTCATCTGCCCTGATGATGGACACTGTAACGCTGTACGAAACGTTGGCTAAAGAAGGAGGTAGCGAAACACGGCATAACACCCCAAAAATAATAACAAAAATACTTTTTGGCCGTGAAAACCTAAAAAACATACTAGATTATTGTTGTCTTTTTTTTATTTTTTATAGTTAATACCGCACAAGAGTCCCAACTGCTCCCGTCTGGAGCCAGTGAGACTATGGCATCCCCAATCGGGGTATGTTGTGAGGCTGAAGGTAGTGGGGAGGGGAAGGAGATAGGGAACAGGAAGGTGGGGAAGTACCTGGCTATTCAGATCTGGTCACTAAACACGGCTAAAGCCATTTTCAAGCAACGTTTCAATTCTGAATGGTGGTCTTTGCATCGCCTTCGTTGATTATCACTCTGCCACAGGTCATTCCAAGTGGTTCGCTACGTTTGGTGATTTAGCAGGGGTGCCCGGGTTCATGGGGTGAGGTTTGTCTAGGTCTTGGCGGTGGATGACCGTGAACCCAAGATTCCTACCCACTCCTTAAACCCTATTCCTTCCCAAAACTCTTTTCTCCTTCCTTTCCTTAAAAAAACTTCACACAGCATCCTCAAAGAAGACGTAGGCCCTGAGGGAAATTATTTTGAGCCTCCTGTGTGGAGCTCATATTAAAAAATACTCTGTTCTATAAGTTTAATTTTTAATTTAGTTTTTAATATTAGTTTGATTTGGTAGAGCATTAAATAGTGTCGTAGCATGTAATTTTAAATTTCTCTTTCTTAAAGATGTATTCAAACTGCGAGTTAGCTGTATATTTTGGCTTATAGCCCTGGTTGAGTATTTATGTTGGATAAGCTAGTGTTCAGGTTCATTCTTTTTTTTTTAAATTAAACATTTATTTTTAAATTTTTTTGAGTATTAGATTTTTTTAAATATTTTGTCTATCGTAGTTCTAAATTGCCTTTGGTATTCTTTTTTGTGTTGAATGCATTCACTTACTCCTCTCTTCGTTCATTTGCTCTACATGGCAAAACCATTTAAGCCTCCCTTTCTCAATCTTTCTCATTACGCTTACATCAGCCTAGCATTATTTGCGAATCTCCACATTTTTCACACGATCGTAAGTCCTTTCACCACACACAAGCCTCAGGGTCTCATTTTTGTAATGCATTCGGTCTTCGTTCATCCTCCCCCTGCAAGTTCCATGCTTCACTGGTCCTCGTAGCACAAAAGGCAATTTTGAAAATTATACTTAGAGTCCCCATCAGAACTACAGACTACGTTTTTAAGGCTCTGAATTTAATGTCACTAAAACAATTATATGCAAAAGACATTCTAATGTACGCATTCAAAAAACCAGGAAAACTTTGAACAGACAAACTCGGGCCGATTCACAAGATCCACATTACATGTATTCCACCAACTAACAACTAAAACGAATCTTGGACAAAAAAATATGCAATACTTCTCTATAAAATTATTTAATATACTCCCACTTGCAATAAAAACCGTTAAAAAAATAAAAGACTTCAAAAAAAGAATTAAGATATGGATTATGGATATGGGAAGGAAAAACATAAATACAATTTTGCAACCAAATAAAGACTAATGCTTGTATTGTGCTTTCTTTAAGATAAAACTTTTTATCTTTTCCTCTTGTAATACTTTAAAAAAGGTATTAACTTTTAATTCAAACACAAATCATGTAAAATGTGACCCTAGAACGGGGTACCCCAGTAAGGACACATTCTTTCCTAAAACAATGTAAAAAAAAAAACATTTAAATAAAAAAAAAAATACATCAGGGATTTAATTTATGTAGTAATTTATTGTGTACGATTTTGCAAAAATAATGTTAAGTATTGATTTATATATATCATAAGATTAAAAAGCTTTTGTAAATTTGCCTTAAGTTTTTGATAAATATTAAGAACAATTCAAAAAAAAAATTTGTAAAAGTTAATAATACATTTGTGAATAATTATTTCAATCCCCTTCCAAACCAAAGTACAGAGCGCGAGCGACGAGGTTTATACCTGTTTATAAGAACCTTCTATGAGTATTGTTATGTATAAGCAAGATAAACCACATTGATCGGGAAATGGGTGAGTTGAAAATAAATGAAGCTATCGATTTCCCGAAACAACATACAAAACGTTATACCTTGGAAAATAAGATAAAGAAGAGTTGCTCTAGAAAAGAAAATAGCCGAATCATAACAAAAGGAATTGAAAAAAGTGTAGAGATTATTGGATTTAAAGCGAATGAATAACGCTATAATATAATGAAGCGCAATTTTATTATTTTATATACATAGCAATAATATTTTTACATATAGCTATACTATCTGATGACTCCAGAAAATGTGTGAGGAGAGGATGGGACTGCCATGGACGGAGGCCGAACAGTCAGCACAAGACAGGGACGTATGGAGGAGCCTTGTCAATGCGGTTCCGTGCCAACTGAGAATAAAGATAACTCAACACGTTTTTTGTTTTTGGGGTGTTATGCCGTGTTGCGCTACTTCCTTCTTTAGCCAACTATATACTTGGAAGTAATACCGTGTTGCCAGCTCCACTCCACTACGAGCTGGTATTACAGTATCACTGTAACGCTGTCCGAAACGTTGGCTAAAGAAGGAGGTAGCGCAACACGGCATAACACCCCAAAAACAAATAACGAAAATACTTTTGGCCCTGAAAATCTAAAAACTTATCTAACTCAACACCTTAAAAAGTCATTAAAGGCTATGAAAAAATAATTTTAAATTAGCCGATACCCTAACGTAACCTATTTAAACAATTTTTAATATAAATTTTTTTATCACTGTAAATGAATTATCTGAGATGGTTCTGAGTTGGTTTCATTCCGAGTTGTCCGGTCACCGTCTATGCAATGGGTCCCCGACCCGAATAGGATAAGGGGATGAAGATGATGATGAGCTGTACTATCTAGTCATCCCAATAATATTTCTGACTTCAATCCATTTTCCCAATAACAAGATTTTAATCATTGGCGACTATAGCATGCGCAGTAAGGTGGGATATTTAAAGCTGGTTCACATTACGCTATCAAATATAAAAGATCATAGCACGCCAAATAACGCTCTCCATACAATCCCTTCAGACCGTTCACACCTAAGCGTTTTTAAGCGCAGATCAATCATAGACAATACACATCTCAGACGTAACCGCTCCAGACGCGATATCCCAGAAGATAACTCTCCCCTTCTCCGACTAAAACAGGAGAGGGGGTCATTGTAATTACGGAGCTGCCTAAACCCGTGGATGACAGATGTCAAGTTGACAGATTTCAGTACAAAAAATATGCATTCCGTTGCCGCTCCCTAATTCGACTGACCCCCTCTCCTACCACAGGAAGAAATATTTGGTAACCTCGTGTGAAAGGACAAAAGATAAGATCTCGCGAATCAACAGATATTTGCTCGCAGATTTATAGCTCAATGTGAACCAGCTTTATGCTTAGTTCACATTAGGCCTTTTCCGGCCTGTCAAAAGTCTGCGTCAAAGGTTCATTCGTTTCGCATCGCATTTCGACAAAAAATTCGAGATTGTTAATTGCCTAATGAAAAACAATGTGTTTGAACTACTTATATGCAAATATCCCGCCATATTACTTTTTAAAGCGTAAAATAGAAATAAGAGAGGAATAAGTAAATGCATCGCTGTTATCTTTTCTAGCCGACATCGTTCTTTAAATTGGCTGTCGCAAGCTTCGTAGAAAATGCGTGATAAAAGCATTTTCTACGAACCTTGGGCTGTTAAAATCGTGTGTTATGTGTGACGAAGTTCAAAAAAATTGTCAACCATTTCCACGAAATTGTTAAACATTTCCATCTCTACTGTTTTACGTCTTCAACAGTAACAATTGGGAACAAATCATTTACTTTGAAAGGCAAAGGTACCCCTCTCACCAACCTTGAGTTTTGACAGCTAAAAGTCAAGGTAAGCAAGAATGCGCGTGCGCATTGTCGTAGAGACTTAGAGCTGTCTCTGAATGCAAATATTTTAGAAATCTTAAGGAAGGTAGCTTCCTTATAAAGTGACGTCACACCGACCTTAGTAGTGTCTCTGAATACAAAACTACGTTATTTAAAGGAAAGGAAGACTCCTTCAACTAAAGTATCGACTGAATACGAGTGTAAGTAATTCCACCAAGTTACGTGCAGTACAAATATGATCAAGGGTTTTCCAATAAGAGGTGTTATTTTAATATTCAAAGTAAAATGCTATTTTCTAATATAAATGATCTAATGTTTATTTCATTATAAAGAAAAGGGTATGCCGTTAATAATGGAAAATAACATCAGGGAAATGACTAACACGACCACGCGTACAGGACAATATCCTTTTCATGAAATTTTCCATAACCCTTAAGTGGCTGCCCTATATCTTCGATAGCCTCACGAGTTCCATCTTTGAGGTCTTGAATCGACGCTGGGCTGTTGGCGTAGACCTTTTCTTTCACGTTGCCCCAAAGGAAGAAGTCGCAAGGTGTTAAATCATAAAATCTCGGTGGCCAATTGTGATCACCTCTTCGAGAGATAACACGGTCCGGAAACTTTTTGTTTCGTTGCTTTTGTGGCACGTAGCGCCGTCTTGTTGAAAGTAAACGTTGTCCAGATCAAAACCACCCAATTCCGGCCATAAAAAATCATTAATCACTATTCAAAATAACACCTCTTATTGGAAAATCCTTTATGTATTTTCTTATCAAATTTATAATGCTTTCAAAACTTGGTATCTGCATCGGATTCAGGTTTATTTATGCGATTGGTTTATTTATGCGATTCAGTAAAGCTCCTATAGTGAGGAATGGTGCACAAGAAGTTCCAAAAACCAAAATCTGTTCACAAGCGCTACAAAAAGGAGAAGAAGTGATATTTTTTTCAGTTTTTTGTGTTCAGTTTTGAGTTCACTTAAATGAAATAATACAAATATATTTTTTTATTGGCTATGACTACTTATTATCTATTCCTTTTGCATTACGTAACTAGTATACCTACAATATCTCGACAATATCTCATCTTAAGCGGCGTATCCTGCGCCACAATACACATGAACACTAGCTTGAACAGCACCCAAAACATTGAAAATTTGAACACTTCGTGTTCAAAAACCCTGTGTTCAAGCTTTACCACAGGCGACGGAAAACATTCATCTCCCGGGCGAAGGGGGAAGGCTGGCGGGGGGAAATGTGTTCATATTTTTACAAGAGCCGCGCGATGCGGTCATGTATGGAGAATCAAACCGAACAAGTTTTTGAGGTTATGCGCAATGATTGAGCTTAATAATCACTACTTTAAAATATTATGATACCTAAATACAATATAATAAATATATTTGATAATAAAATTATAATATAATAACGAATATTAACAACATTAATTTTAATATTATTTTTGAAGTGGGTGAAGCGGGAAGCCTGAAGGCAGGCGGGGCCGGCGGGGGGGAAATAAGTTCATATTTTTACAGGAGCCGTACGGAGCGGTTGGTACCGGAGATAAATCGAATGACGTTTGGGGTTATGTCAACCGCGCGAGCCTAATACCTAATTATGACTTTAAATTGCAAATAAATACTGTCGTAATGGATGATTATATCTTTCGTGAACTCACTTGTAAATAAAGTCTAGTAATTTAAAAATCGATTTCAGAGACACGGAAGAAATTGACCAATTAAAATATGTATTCTATTCTTTCCCTGATAAATAAATACCTAATAAAAATCTAGTTAGGTAGGTTAGGTCTAAGTTGAAATCTGCATGTTCTCTTTTATATTTCGTCTACAATATCATCGCTAAATATCTTAACAGAACTCGACTTTTGACGTTTGAATTTCGAATGCGTAATTAATTACGCATTCGAAATTCAAATACTAACTTTAGGTCATAATAATTGATATTAGTCGGAAATCTTTCCTGGTAAATTAAAATCTATCAAAATATCTCTGTTTTCTCCCTGATGTAGCATCTCTTCTTCATCGGAACATATTTTAACATTTATTTAAACGTCAAACGTCAAGTGTTCAGTTGCGTACGCGTGGAAAGGCCACTAGCAAAATTGTCGGACCGCGCGAACTTCACACCTGTTCACACCAATCTTTCAAACCATGTTTAAAAAAACGCAGGAGACGGAAAACAAAGAACGTTTATGGTGTGGTTCAAGCTAGTATTCATGTGTATTCTGGCGCAGGAGTTCCGCCTTTAGTGAGACAGGCATCGAAAACCCAATATAAACACACTGTATATACCTAGGGTTGCCATCTCCGTCCGGCTTTCCCCGGATTTGTCCTAGTTTAGAGGGCGTCCGGGGAGCGTCCGGGCGGGGCTTTATTTGTAGTCCGGGTTTAAAAATTTAAAACTGATTATTAAAACAATTTATAACAAACTGTAATAAGATTCTGTTTTGTTAGGTACATTAAAAATGATGATAAAAGATGATTAAATTTAATTTTAAGTTCTGAAAATAAATAGAAAGGTGATTTATGACATTTTCAACTGTTTTTTATTACACTGACTATGTTTAAAAAAACATGTCCGGGTTCTGGGCTCTAAAATCCGGGGTTTTCACGCGTCTTGTCCTGGTTGCCAAATTTTAGAGATGGCAACCCTATATATACCCACCTTTTATTAACATGAACTCCACACAGGAGACTCTGAGGAAAATAATTTCCCTTAAGGCCTTTGTCATCTTTGGGGATGCTGTGTGCTTTGGGTTTCGGTTCGACCTGAACCTTCATCAGGGATGAATGAAAATATATTAAACATAATACAGATATAACATGATATTTAAAAGAAAATTAGAAGAGGGAGAAAGAACATCAATTTAGGAGTGAGGAGGGGAGGTGGCTACGAGGAAAGGGTGAAAGTGGGCGGCCGTAATGGAAATAATTAAAAAATGGGGCTGTTAGACAAATCTAATTGATTTTTAAGCCCCGACGCAAGGAGCGGTGTTATAAGTTTGACTGTGTGTCTGTCTGTCAGTCTCTCTGTCTGTGGCATCGTAGCTCCTAAACGAATGGACCGATTGTAATGCAGTTTTTTTGTTTGAAAGCTGACGTAACAGAGATGGTTCTTAGCTACAATTCATAAAAATCTGTTCAGGCGTTTCAAGGTTATCAGCCTTTTTTTGTGTCGGGGGTTTCTTAAAATTTTGTAAATTTTACATATTAAGTAAATTAGTTTTATTTTTTTTCAATGACTTTATATAGCTAAATAAATAGAAAAATTAAAAATCATCTGCCAGTGGTTTCATCCTAACTCTTATTCAGCACAATATTCATTACACTGTTCAACCCGCGCAGTTAAATTTATCATCCCATTCTTGTGATAGTTATTGGAAAGTTCTTTTGTTGATGTTTTCTACCTGAAGTGTTTTGCATGCTCAAATGCAAAACTGCGCTGGGTCTAATTGATTGAGTCAATAATTTTACCTTTTGAATTCAGAAACGCCCGGGGTCTCAAAAGTTGTTGCGTCTTTTACAAGGAAAATGAGAACTGCGTTCAATTTTATTTTTTGTAAAATTGTAGTTCGTTAAAATGCAATGATCAAAAAAAAACTTAAGACATTTATTTTTAAATCAAGGTAAGTAATGATTTTTTTTTTTTAATAAAATTAATCTTTTAACGTTTGTTAAAATGTAATTAAAAACTGCGTATAGCTGACAAAAATGTAAAAAAAAAACACATAATTCATGAATACAAGTAAGTCTACAAGGATACTGATTTCATTCAGAATACGTGTTATTTCCCTCTTTAATATTATTAATAAACACATCACGTATAATGTTTCCATATATATTTGTTTGCATTATTTGTACAGCAGTTATGAAATAAAAATTAAGTTTACTAAAAAGTATAAAATATGGACCCTTTGTTTTATTTTTTCCCAAATCACGTAATTTATTTTTTTTTCAAAATTTCGGCCATTTTAGCGAGCCAATTGTGAAAACCAATTCAATTTATTTTAACGTTTTCGAATAGCTACTGATCATACGCGACTTTTGAGACCCCAGGCGTTTGAAAATAAGGCAATTTTTTTCTCTCTATGAAGAGCGATACAGACACAAGGTACTGTCTAATAGGGATCTTACCAAAACCTCCTCTGTAAGTGTGATCTATGTGGAGTTGCTTTTATTTATTCCGATCCCAACATCGACCCGAATAAAATAATTTTGCCTTACTTAATTAAAAGATCATTATTTCGTACAGATTTTATGCAGTTAGTTGCCATTAGAGAAAACAAAATATTATTTTGGAACGATACTGAGTCGTCAAAAATGGCAGCACTTTAAACTTAACCATAGATCAAAGTCTTGAAAGCGTTTCATTCTATGATTGTGTGATTTGCAAAATGTCTGATTCAGAAGCTCGGTTGTTATTTAAGTTATTGGTAATTTGTTATGCTGATATTTTCTGCCGAGTATTTTAAATACTCATATTTAGAACTGCGCTATGTATAACACGACCTAGCTTCACTTGCGCATATCGGTACTCCTAAATTAAGGAATCCATTATTTGACATTTAGTTTTGAGGAAAGTTTTCATTGTCAATTTGACGTTGAAGCACTTAGTTGTGGATTTGGGTTTCGAAGGCTTTGATTAAAATAATCACAAATTCTAAAAGTATGGTATACCTGGGTATGCCGATATTTTGTCAAAAGCGAAATAGCGGATCGAGTGAACGATTATGGGTAAATATTTCCCTATTAGGGACACGCTCAATACGCACTTTTTATTACAATAACACTTAATATCAGTTAAATAATAATGAGTAAGTGTTTCAGTTTCCGGAATTGGAAAATGATGCATTTTAGTAGATATTTCATTAAAAAACAGACAATTTCACATCTTTTCTTCACGCCATATTTTGACATAATAATATTAAAATAGCTTTTAAGGTTTGTTTTTTTTTTTTCGTTTTTTAATAAAACCCAAACTAAGAACCTAAGAACCTATTTTAGGGTCATGTGTTAATATTTTGGATTAAAAAAGAGAAGAAAAAAAACTAACCTCAAAACTTTGACATCAATGACAATGGCCACAAAGCGAATATTCGTTTTTAATTTTAACGAAATAACTATTAAAATTCATTATTTTTCAATTCCGGAAACTGAAATACTTACTTCCCATTATTATCTAACTGATGTTAAGTGTTTTTGTAATAAAAACTGCGTATTGAGCGTGTCCCTAATAGGGAAATATTTATCGTGACATTGCCTGCCTGATTGACGGCAGCACAAACTACCTACCGCAGATCCCAAAGGTTAGCTGGAACAACCCTTTCTCTATCCAAATTAATAAATACTTTGTACAATATGAAGTTAACACACACAGATATTTATTTATTTAATGAGTTAACCACTCAGACCAATCACCTTGTTTTCACGATAATATAATATTACTAGACATATGAATGACGATGAGGCTAACCTGACTTATTTAAACAGTGCCTTTGTAAAGTTCTCGTGTATTTATTTATTCCCTCAAAACAGAATGTCAAATCATCAAACATGCTCCTAATTTTTTTATACCTTACATTAATGCACGTTCACAATAAGTCATCAATAATTACATATTTTATTAACATTTTAATAAAAAAAAATTAAAACAAGCAACATTTCCGAATGTTGCTTGTTTTAATTTGTTGGTTGCGTAAAACAATGAAAGATGACAAGTGTTAAATATTAATCGTCTTGATCAAATTTGGTCCCACCCGGGCGTCCCGTGTTCAATTCCTCGGCTGGCTAAGTCCTCCATCACAACACAAGCAACATTGTCGACTTTCTGTGGTGGTAGTAGGAGATTTTCAAACATTGTTGGGTTATTCGTAACCCGGGAAAAAAAATACTTATAAAAAAAATTACTAATATTGAAATATAAGAGATGTGCTATCCGCAGTTCTTACTGGGTGGAACTGCGTTTCCTAGCGTCGCCGATGTTGTTAACCAATACTACTGCACACCTTAAAAAAATCAAATAAATGAACAAATTCTGTTTTCAAACTATGCCCATTAGGTAGTAGTCCGCCGACGATCATAGCATATCTCTTTATTTAAATATTTTTGGACTTGATTGAAGTCTTCAACCATGGATATACAAAAACTGTGCGAAAATCTTTACCAAAATACATCATGTTCTTTGATTTATCCCGAATCGTTAAGAATTAAAAAATGTATAAAAAACACCGTCTTAAACCTCCATAATGTGATTTAGCTTATCTTACGCCAATTGGTTACAATTACACCTAAGTTAGAGAATCCATTATTTGACGTCTGGTTTGAGAATCGTTTTATGGATGTGTGTTTTAAAGGCGTTTATTTAAATAATCATAAATTATAGAAAAATGGTTTACCTGGGTATACCAATATTTTGTCAAACGCAGAATAGAGGATCAAATGTAAAATAATGTGACTTCATAGAGATATAGGGGAAAACAGCGTCTGGTAAATGTAATCTTACTAATGATGACGATTCGGTCATCGGTTATAATTTGTTTTATCTCAAAGTTTCTGTTGAAATCATATCCTTATTTCCATACATTTATTACGCGTACGAATCATGGTTTTAAAGAATAGTCCAACCGAAACAAAATATTCAAAACCCTCACAAAAATTGGTGCTGTTTTGTTAATACAACGTTCTATTTCTTGCAGGTTCAGTTATATTAGAACGAATTACATAACCCTTCCACAGTTTTACCATGGATCTACTTAGCCCAGAGAGTGTTTCCATCAAGACGGAACCAGTCCTCCAGGAAGAAGATGAAGGTGAAATGCCTTTAACGGATATTAATTTTGACCTCCCAGATGTAAAGAAGGAATATCTACAGTCCGCGGAGAGTACTCGAAAAGCCAGTATGTTACATTTTTGCAGTTATGTATATGTTAAAAATTTGGAATGTAAAATTTTGATATTAGGTAACCTTGTTTAACCCGTCTAATCACAGGAGACCCTAGTTGTCCCAAAACATCATATACCGTTATAATAACAGGAGACCCAGATTGTCCCAGAACGACCGAGCGTCATTAAAAGTTAGATATCTCTCTTCCTGTCAAGCAAAAATTTGTGATTTCTTTTATATTTGAAAGCAAAAGAAATATTGCTTCTTATTGCCTTAGGAATAAACGAGCTACATTGATCAGATATTTTACAAACCCGATCATAAGTGACGATTTTATTTTGCACCAATGTGTGACGTAATAAACAATTAATTTAAAAATAAAATTGTATGAATGTGATAAAAAGTGAAGTGACAGTTTTATTACAAATTTTCTTAAAAAAAGGAATCTGTATTTAAAATTTTAATTTTCTTTTATTTGGTGTACTTTTTTGGGGAAACCCCAGGTACGTAATTTTTAAGCTTATTCACATTTTCAATATAAAAATTTTAATATTTTAAAACAAAAATCTTAATTTTTGATAAGCACATCGGAAATATTATTTTATCTAAATTTTAGAACAATTTTTTTTTTTCAAAAAGATTAAAAAATAACCAATAAAAATGAACATTTGAAATGCATGGGAAGAACCGAGAATTTTTGCGTGCAAACTTTGACAGGCAAAAGTTCATAGATATTATTTTCTCACTATTCGAAGGGTTAATTTGAATTGTTGCTCAGGCAGGACGTAATATGTTTGTCCATAAAGCCCTCTCTTGCCGTGTTTTGAAATTTAAATGTGGAACTTGTGGAAAAATGTATATTTATGGGAATCTAACAAACTATAAATTACAACAAAATTTTTAACTATCTTATTTGGGATGTAAAATAAGTAACATTATTATGCGTTAAAACACAGATAATACGGATAAAAACAAAATTTCCCTGGCTATACAAAACTTTGTAAAGATTATGTTTAAGAGTAAAATTGTGTATCCTTCTTAAAGCATCGTTCCTGAAGAGGACATCTGGGGTCCTTCTTATTTCCTAAATAAACCTTAAAGTCTGTTAACTGAATTCCCAATTTGAAATGGTTAATCCACGGTACCTATCTTTATTCGTATTTTTTTTTAATCGAAAAGATTTGCAGTACTCAGGCATATCAATATACATATTGTTGTTTGGTTTTTCTAGATAGTCTTAAAGTGGATACTTTAAGCTTCAAGGTAGAACCAGGATCCCGAGGTGAAGATGAAGAGGGAATTCCTTGTATGGAAATTGACAAAGAGCTGCCGGATGTTAAAAAGGAATGCCTTAAACGCTTTCAAAGATTTTCCCAGGCGACAGGTTAATTACGATTCATGCTTTCTATTTTTTACATTTTTTTTAATTAAAAGTGCTTACGCTTATATCTTTTTCGTGTTATTTTTTAGACTCGGTGATGAATCTGACTCACAGCGGAGGAAAACCTTATTCATGTCCCGACTGCAGTTATGCATCTGCTAGGAAGGGTCATTTGATGACACACATGCGGACTCACAGTGGTGAAAAACCCTTTTCGTGTTCTGACTGCAATTATTCGTGTTCTGAAAAGAGTAGTTTGACGAAACACACGCTGACTCACAGTGGAGAAAAACCGTACTCATGTCCAGACTGCAGTTATGCATCTGCTCGCAAGGGTTATTTGGCGACACACATGCTGAATCACCGTGGTAAAAAACCTTTTTCGTGTTCCGACTGCAATTATTCATGTTCTGACAATAGCAGTTTTACGAGACACATGCGGACTCACAGTGGAGAAAAACCTTTTTCGTGTTCCGATTGCAGTTATTCATGTTCTCATAAGGGAAATTTGAGGACACACATGCTGACTCACAGTGGAGAAAAACCTTTTTCGTGTTTCGTTTGCAGTTATTCATGTTCTCAGAAGGGAACTTTGAGGACACACATGTTGACTCACGGTGGAGAAAAACGATACAAATGTCCTAACTGCAGTTATGCATCTACTCGCAAGGTTTATTTGACGACACACATGTGGACTCATAGAAGTGAAAAACCTTTTTCGTGTTCCGACTGCAATTATTCATGCTCTGACAAGAGTAGTTTGACGAAACACATGTGGACTCACAGTGCAGAAAAACCTTTTTCGTGTTCCGATTGCAAATATTCATGTTCTCGAAAGGTAGAATTGGCGACACACATGCTGACTCACACTGGAGAAAAACCTTATTCCTGTCCCGACTGCAGTTATGCATCTACTAGGAAGAGTCATTTGACGGCACACATGCTGTCTCACGGTGGAAAAAAACCTTACTCATGTCCCGACTGCAGTTATGCATCTATTAGGAAGGGTAATTTGATGACACACATGCGAACACACAGTGGTGAAAAACCTTTTTCATGTACCGACTGCAGTTATTTATGTTCTGAAAAGAGTAGTTTGACGAAACACATGTTGACTCATAATGGAAAAAACCTTTTTACTTTCCGAGTATAAGCTTTCAATTGCATTTAAGCCTACCTTAATAAGGAACACTTGAATCCATTTATAGAACGCGTTTGCTTAAAACTAGTGATTATGATCTAAGATCCTAGTTTCCAGTTTCCATCAAAGTAAGTATTGTTTAATTAATGGTATTAAAATATTTGGTTCTTTTTTTTGTTATCAAATTATTTCTGTTTTGATGTGTGTTCATTTTTATTATTGGGTTTTCCATTTTTGTGTTTATCGGTAATTATTCTTTTAATAAATTTGTGAAGCCGCTTTAATTCTTGATGTTTATAAAAAAATTACGCAAATAAGGTTCTGATTGTAATTAAGTAGGTAAGTATTTAAAAACCCAATTTTAATTTTTTTTTATTTCAAAGAAAATTTTGGTCTTGTATTAAAACGAGGGTTAATTATAAACATGCATTGTTTGACGCAATGTCGATGTTCGGAAGCGATGTTAGGAAAGAAGATTCATAAAAAGGTCGCGGGATCGAATCCCGGCGTGAGAAAATAAATTTTTGTTGGATTGATTTGTATTATTTCACAAATTATTCATTTAAAAATAAAATACTCGTTTAGTGTATTTGCGGCATGTTCCACTGTGGAAGATACTCTCGCATCCTAAGTATCGCCCTGGAGTAAGACCACCATTCAGAACTGAAGCGTTCATTGAAATGGCTTAAGCCGTGTTTGGTGACTAGATCTGAATAACCGGGTACTTCCCAACCTTCCTCCTCTCCATCTCCTTCCCTCCTTCACCTTCAGCCTCACAACATACCTCAATTGGGGATGCCATAGTCTCACTGGCTCCAGATGGAAGCAACTGAGGCCCTTGTGAGGTATTCGCGTAAAAAAAGGTTAAACCACCCTCAACCAATCTCTCTCGATCCTGCCCACCATGCAATAGGTGGGCAAACGCATTGACCGCCAAGACTTAGTCAAACCTCACCTCATGGACCCGGGCACCTCTGCTAAGTCACCAAACGTAGCGAACCACTTGGGGTGACCTCGGCAGGGATGTTGGTTATCCAATAAATGGTTCCCGGGGCGGCGGTACCCATATCCAAATTAGTGCTTATAGGTAAAAACCGTCAGGCTATTTCTGACAAGCATTATGGTAATAATAAAATTACACAGCAGAACTTGTTTACAAATAAATCTTTAAAAAAAAATTAAATTATAATTTAAATGTATAGGCATTGAAACGTTTCTACTGCGGTGATGAGTAGTTAGGTAAAAATGCTCATTTGCCACCTGTCAATTCGAAAGAAAAAGTCGGAAAGGTAATAAATCCGGGGCCACGCCCTTTTCCGTCCGATTCGATCCGGTTGTCGGGTCGGATCGGACGGCCGGACGGATGGAAAAATCGGATGTATGCGCCCAGCCTATGACGCATCAATGCAATTTTTCATCCATGTTTTCTTATGAAGTTATCACGTAAAATTATCGCCCGTAAACCGACTTTACCGACAACCAATTTTTTTACGAAAAAATACGAGTGTGCTTTAGACCACACGACCGAAGTAAAACTTCTATGAGAGGAAGAGAGAAAGAAAATATGCGCGCGCACTGCTCTTTCTTGCTCCTGCAGTGTGATACAGACAATATACCTGCATTGTCTGTATCACACTGTAGGAGCAAATTAAAAAAATATATAGGAAAGCCTTTTATAATTTATATTGAATATTTTTGTTTTTCTTTAAAGAAATAAAAAAAAAAAATAAAAAAAAAAAAAAATTGTGTCTAAGATTTACGAAACGTAACTGGCTATGAGAGAAAGAGAGAAAGAAAATGCGTGTTCGCACCTCCCTCTCTCGCGGTACAGTAATATATGATACGTATATCTCTTTCATCTTCACTAATTTATATCTCCCTCTCAACTTCCGTTCGCCTCGCCCGACACTTTTCGTAACGCTCTCGTCACACATTCACAAGCTTACTCCCCTAGTCAAGCGTGCGTAAAGAAGTTTTACTTCAAAAAGGCGTATAAAGTCAAGTCAAATTAGCTGTATTGTAAAATTACTCAAATGATTTCAAGTGTTGGAAACTGTTTTTTTTTTTTTTTTTTAATATAACATCTTCTAAATGTTTACAATAACGCAAAAAACACACGTTTTTAATTTCGATATTGTACAAAATTACAAAATCTTGAGTCATAAAGTCAGATATTGGATAAAGTGCGTATTTCTGCTTTATCCAACGTGTTTGCTTTTACAGGAGGATCGGAAAGCATTTCGAATTAATATTATTGTGAAATTCAGTCAAAATAGGTTTACCATTGAACTTTGATTCTATGGGATAAACACACAAGTCAATGGAACTAACTAATACTAATATTTTTGAAGTGAGATCGAAAAATTCGATCTCACTTTTATACAAAAATGACGTCATAAAAGCATAAATAAAAAAAAAACCTTTTCAGAAAACTATCGATAAAAAGATAGATCAGGCGGCACCATAATCATTGACCAATTCATTGCTTATTTTACTGGTTGAGGAGAAGCAGCCGGTGTTTGCAATTTAATGCATCAAGTAAGTAATCAATCGTTAGTAAGGGGCCATCCATAAATTACGTCTCACGAATTTCATGACTTTTTGACCCCCCCCCCCCGTCACACATCGTCACATTTTTGAGAACTCCTCCCCCCTAGTGTGACGTCACATATTTTCCAATTTTACATGATTTTTTTTTTTTTTTTTTTAATTGCCGGCAACCCGGGCATTTATTACAGTAACAATATAATACAAGAAAAGTCTGTAACCCGTCTCACTAGACGATGTCTGTTCTGAGACGGGTACATAAATATGCGTGCATGAACATATTAATACACAATTAGCATATAAAAACATATTAATCCTATAAACACATACACACAAACATAACATACATACACAAACGTATACGCATGCATGCAGTATTCAGTTTTATTAAATTTAAGAGTTTAGCTAGCATCTAAAAACAATAACATTTCAACAAAATAATATAAAGTATTAAACTAGACTTGAGTAAAACATAAGCAATATTAATAAGAAAGCATAAATCTCTAAAAATTTAAATATCGCATATATGTAAATAGAGAATCAGGATAAGACTAAGATGGGATTATTAGTAACTTGGTGATGCATTCCCTTTCTTGTGTAGTAACCAAGTGTTGAAATATTTATAGAACCCTTTTAGGTTTTTTTGATTCAAGCAAAAAGTGGTTTCTTTTAGGAATGTGTTGTAAATGAGAGGTGCGAGGTAGGATTCGTGCTTTTTGGCAAAGGTTGATTTGATTTTTGGGACAAGAAGTTGATTATGCGTTTTTGCTCTTGTATTTTGTGGGTGAGTTACGTGGCATGGTGAGGATTTTATGCAGTTAATTTGAATGATCTTTTTAATGAATAGTTTCCTTATATCTAGTATGTTATTTGTAATTAGGAGATTTTCCGTTGGATGCAGATAGGGTTTTTTGAACATGATCCTAATTAATGTTTTGAGAGTTGAATTAAGCGGCTTAATGTACTTGTAATGGAAACAGTTGTTCAAAATTTTGTTCATGCAATGAACGTTGTGCAAGATCCATCATTTCGATTTAGTGTGAACCGAAACATCATCAAACCTTAAGTAATAAGCGCCCTTTAGGTGATTTTTTACAAAAACGGCGCTCTACAAATAATCCAATTATTATTATTAATAAAAACCTACATGGTTTTGCGACTCATACTTTTTTTACGTTACCTCCACTTGGGAGGCTCTGAGGACAATTATTTTCCTCAGATTTCACTTTGGAGCAACACTTTATTCAACTATCAGTCACAAGCTGGCCCATCATGGAGTAAAATTTATCACATGGAATATTCTTATCAAAATTATTTCTTGTTTTCTCAGGAGTTCCTCAGGACTCTTATTAAGGACCGCTCCTCTTTTCGATTTTTATCAATGACATAACGGAAATGATTCTGCATTCCAGGTCACTTCTTTTCGCTGATGACCTAAAACTTTTCGTGGAAATACAATCTATAGAGGACTGCATTCGACTTCAATCAGATATTGATAGAATTGTTGACTGGTGTAAAAGGAATCAGATTGAATTCAATATCTCTAAATGTTTCATTCTTTCTTTCACTAGAGCATGTCATACTTGGTTTTACCGGTATACTATGAGAGCTCGAAATTTAAAACGTGTCTCCACTATGAAAGACCTTGGTATTGTGTTTGATAGTAGTAGGTTAACTTTTCATGATCATTTCGTAATGACGTGTAATGCTTCACTGAGGATGCTGAGTTTTGTCTTACGTAGGTACTGCGAGAAATTTGAGAGACACCCGGGTTCTCACAGTACTATACAATGCTTTGGTTAGAAGTAGGCTTGAGAGTGGTTCGGTGGTTTGGAGCCCACACCAAGTGAAGTATTCCCTCATGTTGGAGAAGGTTCAGAAGAAATTTCTGAGATTTCTTCACCTGAGGAAGTACGGCTACTGCCTGTGGCTCTACCCTACCGACTTTCCCCTGGGCATGCTCGGTATGAACCGTCTACGGGTCAGAAGGGATATGCTCATTATAACACATTTCTTCAGACTGATTCGTGGACGGTTCGAAAACTCGGCTATTATGGAGAGCATTAGTTTTTATGTTCCCGATGGTTATCTCCGTCTTCGACAGCATAGACTGTTTTATCTCCCGGCTTGCAGAACTAACTTGCCAATGGTTATGTCAGTCGGGAGAGCAGTATTGTTGTTAAATAGAATCACTTTGAATATCGACATGTTTAGCATCAATGAAGCACAATTTAGACAGCCAGCTTTATTGCTGTTAGTCTGATTGTGCTTCATTGATGTTTATATTGTATAATTTGTTTGAATTGTTTATATTATTTAAATTGCTTAAATATGCTTTAATATTAATATTTTCTCTATTTTAAAAACGATTTGAAATTTTAATTTTGTAATGTTTTTAAAGTAAATAAATTGAATTGAATTGAAAACCTTGTTCATTTTCTGAATGTAAATAAGCAAGTTCTCAAAAGGGGATTTAAAATACCGCAGAGTGTTTCACAATGGAAAAAAATCTTTTTCATGTTAAGACTGCAATTATAAATGTTGTACAAAGAAATTTATTAGAAATCATTTGCTGACTCACGGTGAAATAAAACCTTCTCCGAACAACCAAGGCAATTTTACAGGTTCTAAGAAATAAAAATCTAGAAACAATTGACCCAAACATTGAAATAGACTTAAGGATGTGCGTATCGACGGCAGTCAGATATTGCAGTGGTGAGTGGAGTTTTTCCTGTCTTTTTTTTTTACATTAACTCCACACAGGAGGCTCTGAGGAAAATAATTTCCCTCAGGCCCTATGTCATCTTTGAAGATGCTGTGTGGAGGATGTTTTTGAGGAGAAGAAGGAGTGAACATGGGTCTTGAAGAGACCCCTGTTGTAGGAGGGAGGAAACACAGAGGCCGGCAAATCGTTCCACAGCCGAGCTGTTGAACTCAAGAACTAGTCGTAGAAACGACCCGTTCTCATGTGTCAACCGTGTACAAATGTTGAGCGCGTGTTTGGCGTGTTTTCCGACTACGCATCGGTGCCGAGGAGATCAATGACGCTAGTTTCTCGGAGCATCTTCCATTGTAATACCGGTAGAACAAGGACAGCATTCCCACCTGGCGCCTATGCTCTATTGCAATCCATTTGTTAGGTTAGGAGAGTCTATCAAACGGACCGCCCGTTTCTGCACCGAGTCAAGGGTTTTTCTCAGGTATTTTGGGGCTCCAGACCAGAGGTGGCTGCCAAATTCAACCGTGGGGCGCACTTGCGATTTGTACAGGGCTAACAGTTGTGAACTATCAAAGAATCTGCGTGCCCTGTACAGTATGCCCAGTTTCTGAGGGGCTATCTTAACTGGCCTCGATGGAGCCCCCGTACCTGAGCTGGTCACTTAGAGTTACACCAAGCATATCAATGGAAGGCCTTTTCGGGAGAATGCTTCCGTTGAAGGAGACTAGATTATCATTTTGATCCCTTTTAGACGTAATCAAACATGATTGGGTCTTTGAAACATTAAATTCGACGAGGTTATTCTTACCCCAAGAGAAAAAACTCTCGAGGTAACCGTCCATTCTTTGTTTCAAAGCCCTCCGAGCCATTGGGGTTTGTAAGCCCTTTGGAGGTTTGTCAAAAAAAAAGCTATCATGGACTGTACTGTCATCCGCGTAACAATGAATCGGTGCACACGTCAAGAGGTCATTGATGTGCAACAAAAACAAAGTCGGAGACAGAACTGATCCCTGTGGGACGCCAGCATTTATCGAATGCGAGGAATAGGTGAAACCATCAGCAACCGCCTAAATCGACCTCTCCCTCAAAAAGTCGGCAATCCACGTACACAAGGATGCGGGAAGTCCGTAAGAAGGCAGTTTGTTGACAAGCCCTCGGTGCCAAACCCGGTCAAAGGCCTTGGAAATGTCCAGTGCAACCGTTTGGGTCTCACCAAAACGTTCCGGGCACCGCCCCCAAACATGCGTCACATACGCGAGAAGATCACCGCACGAACGGTTCCGCCAGAATCCGTATTGTCGGTCGTTAATAATTTTCTGTCTGAAGAGAACGAAAAATTATCTTCGCTGACAGATAAGAGATTAAATTCGTCAGCAATGCTTAACATTGAATCAAACTTATTGATATCTTTAAACTATGACGATGTTATTGATTACTTCGCAAGACAAAAATGTAGACGCAGAAATTTTTATTTTATTTTTTTTAATTGTCATTGAATGTGATTAGTTGATGCCAATTTTTAAATAACTGATATTGATAATTGATAACTTTAATATGGCGCAGCATTAGTTATTACTACTTATAAGTCCTATGTTAAAATGTATAATATATGGCCGCTAGAAAGGGGGGGGGGGCGTCGATGAGGTGCTAGGGTGCCTAGGGCGCTCTCAACATGTAATCCGCCTCTGATCTTCACTTTTCGCAGATGAGACGAAAATTAAATGGTTACGCGAATAAAACTCTAGTAGATACTATAGTCTTGGTGCATCAAGAAGACGCGCCACCACTTTTTTAGCCTGTAGATGTTGTTAAGGAGGTGTTCCCGGATAAAGACAGTGGTTCGTGTGGCACTCGAAGGACGACTTCCGGGAACCTTAAATGACGAGTCGTGAAATTGTGTCATCTGCCTACTCGATAATGATTATTTTTCTCTATTCGATCTCAACTATGTAATATCAATCGTGTATTTATAAGATATTCATATAGTTCAATTAACTTCGTTTTGCACTTTAATTCTTTGCTTTATTTTCAAGGTACCTTAAATTTTCGTAGGTTCTTCCAAGGTTGTGAGAATGTTCCCGTAATATGTACGGGATTGGTAGATATGCATTAGAAAAGATTCAATGGAGAGCAAATGTCAATAAAAACCTGCAATTATTCCACGTCCCAAATCTTCACATCCTTAAATGTCACCTATGTAACTTTATAAAATACGATAGTATGCTAATTGAAGAGAGATTTCAGTATAAGTTAATATCTAAGACAGGGTGGAGCTTTTTATACTGTGGTAGAATTATTGTAACTACAAGGACTGTGGGAGAACTATTATGAATTTATAAATTATTTACAAAATTCATATTGTGAAGTGAAGCATCCAGAACCTAAAGACGTATGGCTCCATCTGCGACCGGTGAGTCCTTGTTCCTATTTGAACCATTGACTAATACAATTAAGAGGTTTGGCGAATGCATACAAACTTGATGCTTAGTTCACATTACGCTATAAATCGGCAACGGAATGCATATTTTCTGTACTGAAATCTGTCAACTTGACATCTGTCATCCACGGGTCTCGGCAGCTCCGTAATTACAATGACCCCCTCTCCTGTTTTAGTCGGAGAAGGGGAGAGTTATCTTCTGGGATATCGCGTCTGGAGCGGTTACGTCTGAGATGTGTATTGTCTATGATTGATCTGCGCTTAAAAACGCTTAGGTGTGAACGGTCTGAGGGGATTGTATGGAGAACGTTATTTGGCGTGCTAAATCTTTTATATTTGATAGCGTAATGTGAACCAGATTTTAATCGTCTCATGTAAACACAGCGGTTGATGTCGATTTGGGACTGGTTCTTCGAGCGTATGGCATTAATACAGTGGAGTTACAGTTTTGCGACACCACTCTCATTTTAAATCGAAACCAACTTTGAATTCATAAGATCGGTAGTCAGGTATTTAATTATTTACTACTTAATAATAAGCTGTTAATTTTAACAAAACTGTTTATTAATATCATGTCAAGAATTATACCAGTTCGACAAGTTTCATTAAAAAATAATTACATATGCACACCAAAAATTTAAAAAAATCGAAATCGAATACACATCACAATAGAAATAATTTGACAACAGAAAAAAGAACCTAAGCCATTACTTTAACGATACTAATTTTGAAAACTAATGTAACGTCAGATCGAAGATTCATTATAGTTAGTTTCGAGCATGCGCATTCTATAAATGGATCCGAAAGTGTCTTATTAGGGTGGGCTTAAATGCAGTTGAATATTTACATTCGGAACAGGAAAGAGGTTTTTCTCCACTGTGAGTAAGCATATGTCTCGTCAAAATATTCTTCCGAAAACATGAATAACTGCAATCGAAACATGAAAATGTTTTTTCTCTACTGTGAGTTCGCATGTGTATCCTCAAATTTCCCTTCTGACGACATGAATAACTGCATTCGTTACACGAAAAAGGTTTTTCTTCACTGTGAGTAAGCATGTGTGACGTCAAATTTCCCTTCCGTGAACATGAATAACTGCAATCAGAACACGAAAAAGGTTTTTCTCTACTGTGAGTAAGCATGTGTGTCGTTAAACTGCTCTTTTGAAAACATGAATAACTGCAATCAGAACACGAAAAAAGCTTTTCTTCACTGTGAGTCAGCATGTGTCTCCTCAAATTTCCCCTTTCAGAACATGAATAACTGCAATTAGGACATGAAAACGGTTTTTCACCGCTGTGAGTCCGCATGTGCGTCCTCAAATTTTCCCTCAGAGCACATGAATAACTGCATTCGGAACACGAAAATGGTTTTTCTTTACTGTGAGTAAGCATGTGTGTTGTCAAATGAAACTTGCGAGAAAATGCATAACCGCAATCGGAACACGAAAAAGGTTTTTCTCCACTGTGAGTAAGCATGTGTGTCGTTAAACTACTCTTGTGAAAACATGAATAACTGCAAACGGAGCAGGAAAAAGGTTTCTCTCCACTGTGAGTCCGCATGTGTATCGTCAAATAATTATTGTCAGAACTTGAATAATTACAGTAGAAACATGAAAAAGGTTTTTCAGCACTGTGAGTCCGCAAGTGTCTCGTTAAATTACTCTTATAAAAACATGAATAACTGCAGTCTGGACATGAAAAAAGTTTTTTTTCACTGTGAGTCAGATCCGTCAATGAGTCTGAAAAATAACACGAATTAATCTATTAGCGTAAGCACAGTTGATTCAAATGTATGGAAATAATAGAAAGCACGATCGTTATTTACCTGTTGTCTGGGTAAATCTTTGAGAACGTTTTAGGCATTCCTTTTTAACATCCGGCAGCTCTATGTCAATTTCCATATCAGGCATTCCCTCTCCATCTTCATCTCGGGATCCTGATTCTACCCTACACCTAACAGTCTCCACTTTAAGGCTACCTAGAAAAAACAAACAACAATAAGTACAATAACATGCTCAGATGAAGAGCGTGGTACATTTAAAATAACAGTCGTTTCCGTTCGAAGGTTTCTACTAAGAAACTTGTATTGATTTTTTTTAAATATACCAAAAATGATACCGTTAATTAACCGTGTAAAAGAGGGAATTCAGTAAACAGACTTTAAGGTTAATTAAGGAAATATAAAGGACCCCAGATGTTCGCTTGAGGAATGATGCTTCAAGAAAACCAAAATTTGCTATAGTTTGGTTTTCTTGAAGCATCATTCGTCAAGCGAACATCTGGGGTCCTTCTTATTTCCTAAATTAACCTTAAATATTTTTAACTGAATTCCCACTTTTACACAATTTCCTGTAAATAACATTTGAAGATAAATTCCAAAATTTGGCAGGAGAGGACTTTATGGAGAAATATATTATGTCCTGCCTGAGCAAAAGTTTAAAACGGACAAGATTTCCGAACATCAAAATTTAACATTCCACACTTTTCACATATGCAATAATAAATTATGCAACTTACTGGCTTTTTGAGTACTTTCCGCATACTCTGTACATTCCTTCTTTACATCAGGGAGGTCAAAATCCATATCCGCAAACCGCATTTCACCTCCATCAAATAGGCCGGCAAATCGTTTCACAGTTGAACTTTTGAACTCAAGAACGAGTCGTAGAAGCGACCCATTCTTATGTGACAAATGTCAATGTTGGGCGCGCGTTTGGAGTGTTTACCGACTGTGCACCGGTGCCGAGGGAATCAATGATGCTATTTCCTCGGAGCATCTTCCATTGCAATACCGGTAGAACAAGAACAGCATTCCTACCCGTCGCCTTTGTTCTAAAAATTGCAAACCAATAGGAGAATCTATCAAACGGACTGCCCGTTTCTGCACAGAGTCGAGGGTATTTTTCAGGTATTTTGGGGCTCCAGACCAGAGATGGCCAAATTTAGATATATAGTATATATTCTATTACATTTTTCATTTACTGTAACAAAATTAGATTATGTTATGATAGATTCAGACATTCTATACAAATGAAACTTTTCCTACTTTGTTGATTTTAAGCATTCTAAACATTACCTACGCTTTCACAGATGATATTACTCACTTTGCTACTTCTCCTGCCATTATGAAAGTATGTGTACTACGCAATATGCATATTGCCATATTAATCTCTTGGTTCATAACACGAGCATTGTGGCGCCTTTTTGTTCCTGTCAAATGTACATCAACGTTTATTTTCTAGCAAATGCGATACGCGATAAGGGTGCATTCGCAGGAACTTCTCGGCGCCATCTAACTTTTCTTTTTCGTAGCAATTAGAACTTGTCTATTTGCATCACTCAAATGTCCTGGGTCCTGGTTCCGTCTTGATGGAAACACTCTCTGGACTTAGTAGATCCATGGCAGGAGCGTGGAAGGGGTATGGAATTTGTTCAAGCCCAAAAATATAACTTTACTGTAACTGCATGAAAAAGAACATGAGAACAATATTTTGTTTCGGTTGGACTTTTCATTAAAAAAAAGATGCGTATGCTTAATAAATATTTCGAAAGAAGTGTGTAATTTTGACTGAAACATTGAGATAAAAAAAATTGCAATCGGATGACCGAAACATCAACCGTAAACAGTAACCAGACGCTGTCTTTTTCTATATCCCCCATATCTCTATAAAGAGACAAAATCGTTAATTTGATCCGCCATTCCGCATAACCACTGGATTGCTTTTTGCCACAATACAGCACCATGTAAAAAAACTGGGATTGCTTTGCTTCTGAATTGCAGCAAATTTTCCCTAGATGCATTAAATCTGAGATTCGCATAATAATGCAGCTGGTAAAATCCTTTAGCGCCTACTCCACCGATATCTTTAGTGTTCTATATGTGTGATTTGCCAGAACGATCGAAATAACATGTTTTTTCAAGTCGTCGACAAAAAATTCTGGTTTGATCTGTCATCCGTGCGTTTGCTTAGAATGAGGTGAAAGTGATTGTTTTAATTGATTTTTTTACGTGCTTACACACGACAGTTACCGCAATTCAATTATCTATCTATTTTACGTGTTTTCAAGTATTTTGGTAACGATTTTAACAAAGTTTTGGTATTTTCATGGTTTATGATTTCGAACATAATAATGAAGTTGAGTGAAACTATTTTGACTGTTAAAAAATATGTTCACGTAGATCAAAAAATATCGATTCCAAATATATAAATTTTGTTTTATTTTGGAGGAGGGAACTTTGTAAATAATAACGCATCTTCAGGAAACTTTAAAGGACTTGTGACTTTTATTTGCTCTATTCCCAATTACATTGTGAATATTCAGGAGACCCAAGCTACCCAAGACAGACCAAGGAGTTTACGTTTTACTTGTTAAGAAGGTATGGTGTTGAGACGAGAAGTGAGTGTATAAACCTAAACATAGGCATTTTATAATGCTTCCTTGGTAAGAGAGGAATTTGCACCTCCTGACATCTATGGATAATTTCTTCTATTAATTAAATCAACTTTACCTAAACCAATAAATCGAATTATCTGGAGAGGTGTGAGTCCTAGCTAAATTTAGATTTTATACAAATATATTTCTATATTTTTATTCTTAGAATTAATTAAAGGTTCGTAAAAATTATTAAAAAGCTTTAAACTCTAAACGCTTCATGATTGCTCCAAAGAATTCTGACGTCATCTGTACTTCGGTTTGTACGGTCATTGGAAGGTCTATGGTGCATCTCTTTTTATTACATGAGAGATGGTTTGTCTATGATGAGAGAGGTATACGCCAAACAGCTTTGCTTGCTATCTTGTTACGAGTCTTTTTAATTTAAGTACCGTAATATACAAATCAACACAAAATAATAATACAAATGTAGACAGTGACAGCTCGATGTATAATAATAAATCTGTTTAAAAAAACTACAAAACATCAGAAAGTTTAAACTGTACAAAAAAACGTAATGCTAGGTACTCGCAGCCCTCCGCAATTCTGAATTCCAAAATGGCGAACGTCGAATAGCTGATTCGGAATGCCCATCGAATGCCTGACAACACAACAACTGTTACTTGTCAATCATCCCTAATACCGTGCTGGAAAAAGTTTGGAAAAACAAAAATTAACTTTAAAAATTACTTTAACTATGAAATCTTGATCAATATATATATTTTTTAAATACCATTAATTCTGATAGACGGTTAACATTGGAAAAAAAACTGGAATACCTTATTGAAGAATTTAAAAAAAACTGCAAACAAAATGCCAAAGCAATGTGCTTTTCAGAGCCCAAATGACGTCACGCACACACCCCGCCTCTTACCGCTCGGTTTCCGGTCGTTTTGAGGGGCTTGGTAAAATTTAAACTTTGAGAATATATTTAATTATGAAAACGAACTTTAAAAATATAAAAGTACTAATATTTAAGTTTGAATGTGAACATTTATAAAAAAAATTAAGAAACTGGACTCTTTACTTTACTTCCATATTATTTGACATCTGCCATCTCTCATTGCATGTTTATTTAATTTTCAGGATAAAATATTAATAAAATACCAAAATATGTATTGATTACTTATTGTGAACGTGTATAAATGTAAGGAATCAAAAATAATTGCGAGTGTGTTTAATGATTTGATATTCTGTTTTGAGGAAATAATACACGAGAACTTTGCAGAGGCACTGTTTAAATAAGTCAGGTTAGCCTCATCTTCATGCATATGTCTGGTAATATTATATTATCATGAAAACAAGCTAATTGGTCTGAGTGGTTAACTCATAAAATAAATAAATATCTGTGTGTGTTAACTTCATATTGTACAATGTATTTATTAATTTGGATAGAGAAAGGATTGTTCCAGCTAACCTTTGGGATCTGCGGTAGGTAGTTTGTGCTGCCGTGAATCAGGCAGGCAATTTCGCTAAGGAATAGGTACAAAAACTTTGTCAGAATTGCAAAAATTTAAACAAAAACTAGGATTAGATAACGACCGAACAACTGAGTCTCGCAAATGACAGTGACAGATGCATAAATGAACCATACATGACAGATGCTTTCATGATTGTGATTTATGGTAATGTTTAAGGTGTTGCCACTTTTTGACGATTTAGTGCCGTCCCAAAATATTATTTCTTCTATAATAATAATAATTTGCAAAATACAGTCACAGATAGCGGCGGCTTAAATAGTAAACATGAAAACAATGATCGCTTTTTATAAATTTGCGACCCGATGTGAAGACCACAAAGAAGAAATTATAGTTTAAAATCGAAACCACCTAGATCACTGTATGGGTCATTCCGCCGTTTCGTTCAAATCGCATGTTCTCGCAAAAAAGTCATATGAAAATTAATGTTTTTCAAGAAACTTTTATTGGAAAATGTAGCTATTTAAAAAAGGAAAAACTAGTATTTACCAGATTAGGCATTTCTTACTTAATTACTTTATGATATACAAAAAACATGCTAAAATTTTATTACCTTCCAAGGGCAAATAAGGTACCGGTAATTCATCTACAAATAAGAACAATTTATACTAGTAAAATCACTACTTTCGTTAATCGACCTGTTTGTACAACTAATTATGCATATTTATTTGTATTTAATTTATTTTTAAAGCCATTGTATCATAGAAAGAATTAAGATTTTGATTTTGTCCAGAGAAAATCGTCATCGACTTCCGCGAAAGCGGATATTAAAATTGTGACCGCGTTTGTCCCTGTTCGTCAGCTGTATCCCGCCCCGCACCTCCATTACTAACCAGTGTATCACTACATCTAGACGGTGGAGGACGTTAGTCGCTGAATAAAGAAATATCTGCAATCTCTGTGCTCGAAAACAACTTTGTCACCGACCAGGCATCATTACCTTCCATCATTCTTTTTAAGTAATACATGTTTTAAAAATTCGAATCATGTGTCTGTGTACTATATTTAGTCGGACTATTTTTGATTTTTTATTTTTTTATTTTTTATTTATTTATTTATTTTTTTTTTTTATTTTTATTATTATTTCCAACAAAAACATACTTAACAAATACAGATAAAATTGGCAATTTAAATAGGTAATCCCGCGAAGCTGCCACATGGCTGCTTGTCTGCAGGTTCTACCTCAATATACATCCATTACCATTTGAAATAAATAAAAAACATATTTATAAAATTTAAAATTGTAAAGAAGAAAGCAAATAGAGACAATCAAATCCTAATGAACTGGTTGGTGCAACCTACTTTACAGTTAATGAAAATAAATACATTAAAAAAAAAAAAAAAAAACAACATTTTATGTTTACAAAGGCATACAATATTTAACAGATATGTATCTATCATTCAAGAAAAAAGTAATATATTCTTAATATTTAGAAACCATTACATCATCAATCTTTCTTTTTCATCTTTGAACATTTTTTTTACAGATATACTGATTTTTCACTCATAATCCACATCTTCACAATTTTTATATTTATACTCTCATTTTCCTCAATAACAAATCTATTTTTGATGTTATTAAAAATCACCGGTACACAGTACTGCAGCGTTCGGCTTCCATACTTATTTGATATTTTAGGTATATTTAGGCCTTTTTTTTCTGTGAGTCGTGTGCTGTGACTATGTACCAGTGGTTTTTTATAAGTACTATCTCCCCAGTTATCCTTAATGGTAAGTAACCAGAATATACCTTTTATTGGGAGTAGGTTCTCAGCACAATATAAAAGCTGCACATTGTGTCTTTGTCTATATAAATTAGGTGATACAATATGTTTTATGATAGAGGTTTGCAAATTTTGTACATGCTTAATATATATAAGTCATGCTTGTATTTCCCCAGCTTCGAATTCCATATCTAAGAATAAATCAATTCAAAAAAATATATCAATTTAAGTGTGCAATGAGGCAAGACAAATTTTAATTTATAGAAATTGTTCGCTAGAGCTCTTAATTGGTTACATATTTTAGTAACTTGCTTATCCCATTTAAAAGTGTTATCTACTTTTAATCCTAAATAAGTATACTCATTGACAAAGTCAATATTTTCACATTGGCAATTTATAGATATTTTTTTATGGATGCATTCAAAGTTGTGTGCGATTAGTTTCGGAATATTCCATATTTTCAAACTTGGTGATCTGATATACATGCATTTTGTTTTTTTTACATTTATGACTAAACCTACATCATGTGCCCATTTTAGCAGTTCATTAAAGTCGGTTTGTAATTCTTGAATCGCTATTTGAGGATTTTCATTTGATACTATAAGTGCAGTGTCATCTGCGAAAATAAATCTACGCGCTTTACTAAATAGTTTTGACATAGCTATAACATAAATTATATATAATTTTGGACCCAAAATTGACCCCTGTGGGACACCAGATCTTATAAATTTCGATTCGCTCATCGCATTCAATATTTTAACATTCATTTTTCTATTTGATAAGTAGTTATTAAAGAGAGTAAGCAATTTACCTCGGATGCCAATGGATTGTAGAACGTTAATTATTTGTTATGACATAGTGTGTCAAAGGCTTTAGAGAAATCAATAAAGAGTACAAGTACATGTTTTTGAGAGTTGAGCTGGGTGTTTATGAAATTAGAAAAATCTTTTAATAAAGTGTCGCAGCTTTTTTTTTTCTGGAATCCATACTGACATTCGTCAATGATACCAAATTTATTTAAATATGCATCTAAGTATGTCAATTGTTAAAAATTATATATTTATAAGTATATATTTTTCAAGAATTTTTTCCAAAGCAGGTAATAAAGAAATAGGTCTGTAATTATTTATAATTGAATGATCACCGCCTTTAAAAATGGGTCTAACAATACTAGTTTTTAATCCTTCGGGTATTTGGCAAGTATCAATTATAGTGTTTATGAAATAGTTATTACTGGGCTCAGTATTTTACCATGTTTTTTAATATCATACATACGTATTTGGTCCAATCCTGGTGATTTTGAGTTTTTCAGTCTTCCGATAATAGATTCAATTTGTTTAACGCTAGCTCTGGGTAGGTACACAGAGTGCGGTGTATCGTCAAGCAAGTACGAAGACGCACGAATATCACATTCGTGTAGTAACTTGTTTACTCCCTCATCGAAGAAATTCGCAAAATTTTCTGTTACAAAATCTGTCGAGTTGGTCTTCAAGAAGTATTTAGATATAACTGCGTCACAGCTGGATTTGTTTTTTCTCCCCAATACTTTGTTTATTTCGTTCCACGTTTTTTTAATGTCCTTAAAACAATTTTTGAATTTGTTATTGTAGTATCTTTTTTTAGTATCCAATATTTGCTTATTTAAATTATTCCTGTATTTCTTGTAGTCCTTTTCATATTTCTTGTTTGTTGGCATGTTTTTCCATTTTTTCCATAATTTATCCTTTGTTTGTATATTTTCCATGAGAATATTATTCATCCAAATTTTTTGGTTATTGCGATACGTCTTTTTTATTAATTTTGTGAAACTACTTTTTTCGTATATTGTTTTGAAGTGTGATTTAATATCTTGATATACGATATTAGGATCAGTATGAATTTGAATTGAGTTCCAATCAGTTTGTATAATCATTTCTTCAACTTTTTTTTCAGATAGTGCAGTATTATATTCATGGTGCGGTATTTCGCCATTGTCCTTAAGGTATAAAGACACTGCAGTTAAATAGTGATCTGCTATCCTTGTTTCACATACGCAAGAGTAAATTTCAGACTTCTCTTTTTCTCTAATGTATATGTGATCTAGACACGTCGCCGTTGTGTAGGTATTTATCACTGCCTCCCTCGTTATGTCATGTATACATTTCACTAGTCCGTAGTTTGCCATAAGATGTTCGTATTGTAGAATTATTGAGTCGTTTTCACTTAATAAGTTCAAATTAACATCTCCGAGTATTAAAATGGTTTCCTTGATATCAATGTTTCCTATTATGTTTTCTAACTGTTGTAGGAAGGTTTTTTTATTCGTGTTTGGAGGTCGATATAATGCTATTAAATGTATGCGTTTGTGTTTGTTCAGGGAAAAGGTTCCGTAGACACACTCTAATGCAGTAGCCATTATATCCCTTTTTTCGAATATGAAGTTTTCTTTAATATAGACTATAATCCCGCCACCCGATCTTTTTGTACGGCAATAATGAAATGAGTTAAACCCGGATATTTTGTACAGATTTACACTGTTTTCGTCAATAGAAGTTTCACAAAGTATGATTATATCAATGTTATTTAGTTGACTACAAATACTTAGTGAGAATGTATCCCAGTACTTGGAGATAGATCTAATATTCAAACTTACCACAGTTATCGTTTTATATCCTGTTACATGTTTGAATTGGGACCAGTTTTCGAACTTTTGAATCCGTTCATATTCTATATCTGAGGACTCAAAATCAATATCAGATGCCATATTCAATTTTAGCTAAGTCCTTTTGAAGGGCTACCTTGTAAGCCGGACATTCTTTATCTCCGGATGGGTGGTTTGCGGGCTTGTGAAACTTCGTACATGTCGCGCAGACGGGCTCTGCTGCAGCAGAAGGGCATGTCTCACGTGTATGTCCTTCCCGGGCACAGTGTCCACATCTCGTCGTCTCCTTGCAGAACTTATAAGAATGTCCTATCATCTGACACTTTGAACACACAGTTAAACCAATAAAGTCTCGAACACCGCAGACTGTCCAATCAACAAATACGCGTCCTTGCTTTACTAGCGCATGTCTAACGTATGTGGGGACCACGTAGATTCTATGGCATGCAGGTCCAGTGCGAGGGCCAGCTAGATGACTAAACTTGCATTGTTTGATGGCTTCATTAGTCTCCTCGATGTTTGGAAGTCCATTTAGTGCGCACTCGAGAAAAGTTTCATCAGACAACTCCCTTGGAACGTTGAAGAAGATGACCCTTGGTAGCCTTTTTGTTGGGAGTCGGGCGGTCAGGGTCCCAGATCCGGTTACGATTTCCGACTTCAGTAGCCTCTCTTGTTCCGCAGCACTAGCCGTATGTATGATTACTCCTTTGTTTCTAATGCTTTTCACTCCGGTTATTCTCACTTTAAGCTGAGACGGCTTCAGTGCTTCCCTGATCATTTTTTTCGTTTCTTCGCTGTCTTCCACCGATGGTAATTTAGGAAAGAAACAAACGGATGGCCTCGGTTTTCCTATGGGGACGTCCAAACGCGATAATGGTGGAGGTACATTCACCTTTTTACTTGCAACCTCTGCAAAAGAGAGACTCGCCTCTGTAGCATCTGCCACTCTTTTCATCACTGGTCCAAGGTCTAATTCTAGCTGAACTATTTTGGATTTAAGCTGCTTATTTTCCTGCTTTATTGTCATTTTTTCTGCAAGAATCACTTTGTTTTTCGCTTGTGCTAATGCAAGTTCCCCACGGAGAGTTTCTCTCTCCAAAACAAGTTGCCCAACAGATCCCAAGACGCAGGCTATATTATTGGCAATCTTTAGTTGTTGCTCTTTGGAAACCTTTGTATTTCCTAAGGTATCTTGTAATGTTTTGAGGGCATTTTGTGTTTCTTTTAGAATTCCTGATGAGTTCAAGGAAATGGGTTCGCTATCATCATCAGAACCCTCAGATTGCGACATTTTTGACAATTTGCGCGAGATTCACAACACAATTTCAGCCAATGGGAGCCTAGAGAAATGAGCTCATTTTTAATCGGCCAATGAGCGCACTTAACCGTTTGTACACAATGTCTCGGTTAGATTAATAGTTTTTAACCTTAAAAAAAAAACAATACCGAATGCCAAAGAAATCACAGGAGAACAGTTTCACAAGTAAAACTTTCGGTGCTTTTCACGATGATTATTGAAACAAAAAGATTTGTAATGTCATTATTAAGCGAGTAATTGAGGAAAGATTGCCAAAACTTCATAACCCTCCGATTTATTACCTTCCGTTTCGTCAAAAATTTTGTCGGATGGTAATGAAGAGGTTTGGAGGTAATGAAAATTTTGTAAGGATTATTTTTACGTGTATCTGGGACCATGTTTGGGGGATGATAAAAGCTCAAATTATCAATAAAAAAACTATTCACCCTACCCTCACAAGATCTTTCATTAGTTCAGTTGTCTATCGAAACTGATGAATTTTTTACACAATTTCAAGTTTCTAAACAAAGCCAGATTTAAACAAAAATTTACGTAACTGAGCATCAAGAGTCCAACGTCAATTTCTTGATTAAATAACGATATCACTGCTGTTAAATTTTAAATCATTTAGGGTAAAAAATTATTAAACAAAGTTATAAAAGTAGTAACAATTTTTGAACTCTCCTATAAAAGTTACCAAATTAAATTATCCATTTTTGTTCTTCAACTTCTCACTTAATCCGATACTTATGATAATTTTGTATTTATTATTTGTTACAGTTTACCACTGTAAGCCACGATGGCAAAGTTTAATAAAAAAAAACTGAAAAACGAAGAACAGCTATCCAAGTACAGACTACGTAAGCAAAAAAAATATGCAGAGATTAAAAACAATCCGGAACTGTGCAGTCTTCAGAAAGCGAAAGATTTGAAAGATACACTATGCAAAAAGCGCAAAAAAAGATTTGCAACATTGAAGATATGAAGAAAGAGCCCAGATAGAGCAACAACGAAAATGGCGAAAGAACCCTCTAAATTATTTGAAGAAAAAAGAGGAGCAGCGTAAAATATAAACGATTATAGTAGAAAATAATATGCCTCCAATTAGTGACAATGCTAAGGAAGTATGAATAATAATAATTAATTACATTTGTATAGCGCAGTTTTGTGTCATTTCACTTCAAGTGCGCAACCCAATAATGTGCAAAAAAAGTCTGAATCCTGACCCCCTCGCAGTCAAGAATGAATAACAAATCACACAAAAAAATTTGCGTGGTCTAACAAATGTTATAAAATTAAGGTGCAGATTAATAAATTCACCTTTCCTTTATCTGTAATTTGAAATGATGGACAAGAACACCCTTGAAGGGTGAAAACCAGAAGAATTGAGAAAAGGTACAGATCTATGAAAATCATTAACAAGTTACAGGACGAGATAAGCAAACTTAAGAAATAGAAAAAATAACGAACAAAAGAAAATGGAGGCATTGCAGTTTCAAAACGCAAATACAACAATCAAAAATACAGTAGAGAAAAAAGAAAACGACGTAGCTAAATACATCCCAATGAATAAAATCGAAGATATAAAAAAGACATTGTTGTTCAGTGAATCGCTATCTCTAGGATTAAACGAAAAATGCAAGGCTTTAAAAAGAGCAGCTGTTTCAGTTGCCAACACAGCAATCTGTCATGTAAGCACAGCAAACACCTGGGAGTAATAAATGTAGAAAATGACGAAGCTCGTATAGATGTTACATGAATATCGGAAACTTATTGCCTACAAATTGACTCGCCTACTGTTTTCAATAATATTGACGACAATATGCTATTGAGCGAATTCGACGGCTCCATGTTTTTGTATGATACTATAGCTTCAACGCCAGAACCTGCTTAAAATATAGAAAATAAATGTAAAGTGAAAATACTCTCAAATGTCTCGGTCGACTATCAGCATTATTCTTTCTATAAAAATAGTATGCAAGAATTCAATCCTTCCGATCAATTTGAGTTCAAGAAGTTCATCCGATCCCCAAGGAGATCCTGATTTCGATTAATCAAAACAGCAGTCTCCCGAAACTGTGGAATTCCCACGCATAGTGCCTCTGATGTTATTTTTAACTGCATTCCAATTGAGTTCTGATCTTTTCTTATTTTTAATCATTATTTTTAATCATTATTTTTAATATTTATACATTTATATTTTTCAAGTATTACAATGTTTGCTTAGGCATGTGAAAATTTTGTATTTTTAGTGTCCATACCTATTTATAAAACTGAATTATAAAGAATTTGACTATTTATAATTTCGGGGTAAGAAGAATAAGTAGGGAAATTTTTGTTGTGTTGGGTTTGGTGCCTATGATGTTCCAACTGCAATTTCTTCATTTGTATTTTGATATTTTGTCCTTTATTTTTTAACAATTCATACAAATATTGTAAAAACATAAGTAAGCAGAACTGATTACGTATGAAAAATTTGTATTTCTTATCTCCAATGCTCAAAAGTCTGAATAAAGCATTAAGTTCTTAATTTTTTATGAGAAAAACTCTCTTTTTATAACTTTTGAAGGTTATTCCCATCAACGTAATATATCATTGAAGAAGAAGATAACACTTATAATCCATTTTTTGTTTTCTGCCTTGTTTTCTTTCATATTTTCATTTAGATTTTAAGTGTTATCTTCTTCTTCAATGATACATTAAGTTTTTCACTGTAATAGGTTTTTCTTCCTTTTTTCCTAATCCGCTCATCATGTCAGGTCAAATGATACTTGGCATGATTTGAAATATATTTTATTATTCAATTTTAATTCGTATTTCATTATATATAGAAATTTTAAGAACCTTGAACATGTTCACTGCCATCTATTAATATTTCATTACAAAATTACCAAACTTCATTACCATTCTAACTTATAAATTACCATCCAGTTTTTCATTACCATCCACACCTTCATTACCTTCCATCAATTATCTTCGTATCTAAGTGTCGCACAAAGGTGCCCTTTTCACCTCTCTACATCTGATAGGTATAGGAACCCATTTCTGTAAAAATATATAGAAAAACGCAAAAAAAAAAATTTCTGTGGAAACAGGCAAATTTGAACGAAACGGCGGAATGACCCATAGGCAGTTTTAAAAAAGTAGAAAATAACATGAATAGATTAGCAGATTAACCAAAAAAATCCCACAAAGGCATCGCCAGTTCGAGGGTAAACTTGAGTGTTTTAAGACAGATAAACTCATTAACATACAATATCTTGTAGAAGTTAAAAAAAAAATAAATAAATTAAATACATAAAAAATAGATTAGTATTTACTGGAATACATATTCAAAAGACATGTTCATAAAGATTAATAAATTTTTTGTTAAGTTACAGCAGGTCAGATGTTACAGCAAGTAAATGTTTGTGTCGATGGTATTTATCCAAGACTTTAATACATTTTTATACTTGCTGTAGGTGGATATATTTTTACAATCAATTTCTGTAGCCTTATAGAAAGCATTATATATTTTTGGTGTAATAAAATATGCATGTCTTTGCGCAAGCCTAGTGTTACATCGTGGAACTTCAAATACATTATTTAACCTATTACTAAAACGCTTTTCATTTTTTGTAAAAATAACATTTCTTGTAAATATATATTTTAAACATTGTTTACAGTAAATTTTTCTTATGTCTAACAATTCAGCCTCATGGAACAATTGCACGGAGGGGTAGATTATATCTTTATGCAACATTATTTTTAGTATTAATTTTTGAGTTATTTCTAGTGGCTTAATGTGAGTATTATACACACCCCCCATCCAATTATTCCATAAGATACTGTTGATTGCACCAATGCATGATACACCAATTTTATTTTTTTAATGTCAACTATATATTTTAAAGTTTAAAAATATAAGTTAAATACCTAAGTTTACTAACAAGCTTTTGTATGTGATCTGTCCATTTGAGTTGGCTGTCTATTATAATTCCTAAGTATTTAACTGTATTTCCCGTATTCATTTCTGTACAGCTAGAGCATAATACAGGATTGCAAGTATTTTTGTGAAACCTTATATTTTAGTGAGTTAAGGGTGCCGCCTTTTTGGTATTATAAAATGGAATATAGAGAGTTTTTTCACAGTTCAGAGTTAGAAAGTTTTGATTGAGCTTTGACAATGGAAGTGCACTTATTTGCATTTTCAGAGACATCATCCCAGGATTTACCATGAACTGTGATTGCAGTATCGTCCGCGTACGAGAATAATACGAGAGTTAAACGGTTACTGTCGTAACTGGTTACATGTGGAATAATTTTATCACAAATTGAAAATATTGTGAAAATTATTTAAAAGCGACGCCGGTTCAGAATTTGTCTCGCCAATTTCTCCCAAGATGGGGAATATTTTATAAGAAAGTCTATGGCAACGAAATGTCATTGCTACTTACTAACTACAGCGCACTGTTCACTCGCGGACAGTGACTTCCAGCTAGCAATGGACACTATCAATAAATCATCGCTGATTTACCTGATCTTTTTCACCAGCTATCGAATCACACTCATACATCTATTACTTCAATAATAATTTTCGCAACGGCAACACTGAACATAAACTTCAAACAGCATCCCAGTTCCGTGAGTCCGTGAGTGATATATTAATGTCAGCATAAATATACCAATCCCTAGATCGATATCTTCGGGCCTTTTCTATGGGCCAATTTTATCATCAAACCATAGATAATCTTTGCATCAAACTAACCATGGAAAAACAAATTGCACCTCACAGACTAAAAGATAGAGGAAGTTCAAGGCCTTTTTTTCACCATAGACAATATAATCACACATGACCTACTTCATTAGCCAAATAAATTATTTAAAAAATAAAATGCTTGAAAGCAGAAAAATGTTTTACTTTTCCCCAAGACAACAACGTTCCATCTGACAAAACCTAAGGGAATGAGCTTTACATTGTTTTTTACAACTCACTTTCTCAGCAGGGAGCTTTGTCAGATGGAAACCTGTTGTCTTGAGGAAATGAAAATTAGGAGTTAGTAAAAAAACCTATAATTACTTGAAATATGAATTCCTTATAAATGAAAAACATTTTCAAATAATTATTATGGTTTTCTACAACAGTAATGAATTTTAACATTTTTCTGCTTACTTTAGAAAAATGAAAAACTCACAGGTGCATGTTAAAATATTTTTTTTTATTTTCAAAGAGACAATGAATAAACATCACAGAGTTGAAATAAACATATATCACATAAAAACACAGAATTAGCTTCACCGATAGATTGAGCATGAGTAGCTCTTGCAAGTGACTTGGCGGTAGCTATCACACTCGTTTTAGGTCATGATTAGTTACTTAGAAAAGCCACCGCCTAGTCAGAAGCTAATCTTGACTGGGCCATATTGTATTCATGCCTGTATTACAGCTTATCCTCGACGTACATTGTACTTGTCATATTATTATATTATTTACATATCCAATTGAATATCCATGAATACATTATTCGACTTAATATGATAACTTTGTAAATTTCTGTATGAAATGTACAATAAATTTACAATCACAATTTACAAGCACAAAACACTTTAAGTGCACAAAAAAAATTAAAAAACACAAAAATATGTAAGCACACAAAGCTTTATCCAAAAAAATGTAAGCACAAAAAGCTTTGTACAAAAATATGTAAACACAAAAAGTTTTATACAAAATATGTAAGCACTAAACACATTTTAGTTAAAGAAGATGTTGAAAGATATTCAAGAAAGTAATAAGCGCCCCTCAAAACGGGCGATATATTCCAAGAGCTCGGTACCTGATATGGTAAAAGAACCTCTGATAGTTAGCCTCCAGACCTCAGTCGGAGATTACGCGAGATATTGGAGATATATTTGTAAATAAATGTTAATACAAATAAATGTCAATAAGGAAAAAATATATTTACCCTTTGATAAGTGAGTTATTTTTTTATCATTTTCTTATATTTTATTATAACATTTTTTTGTAATTAGTAAAAATGTTTGACAAATATAAATATATATATATATATAAATCATAATTTAATTGAAATTACGAACACGGCAACAGAAAAATTTAAATAAGTCATTCCGTCGTACATACGCGGCGATACGCGCCGCTGCCATGCCACCACAGTACGTAGTGATAGTGAACGATAGTGCGGCCATACTGCTCATTGTATAAAGCAATTAAATCTATGGACGATTGTGAACTCTTACAACAAGACCTTAACACAATATCTACCTGGTGTGTTGACAATGAAATGGAACTAAATATACCTAAGTGCAAAGTTATAAATTTCACCAAGAACACCAACAAAACTCTATATTCATACAGCATATGTGGTCACAATCTGGATACAGTTGAGTCGATAAAAGATTTAGGAATTATATTTGACAACAAACTAACGTTCAACCAACACATTGAATACATTGTGAGTAAGTCAAATAAATTACTTGGTTTCATTGTTAGATCAACCAAACTGTTTAAGAATATTAATAGCCTAATAATTCTCTTTAATTCATTAATCCGTAGTGTTCTTGAGTACGGGTCAACAGTCTGGAATCCACACTATATTTCACAGTTATCTAGACTTGAATCAGTCCAAAGGAAATTTACACGGATTTTGTCTTACCGGTCAGGTGTCTACCATCTTCTAGACGGGTACGAACAAAGACTTACACATGTCAGTCTCAGTCAGTCTTGAATGTCAGTCTCCTTCACTTTCTCCCCACACACTGCAGTCATTGTTGCTCCGCCTTTCTAATAGTAACATCCTATAAACTGCGCAATATTTGTGTTAAATTTATATTATTTCAATATCTATCACATTTTTATATCAACGTTTTAATAATTCAAGTGCATCTACACTTCTGGTGAGGTTTCTTCAACGACCGCGGCACTTCACTTTGTAGTGAGTAGGTTCTTGTTATATTGACTTCTTAATTACAAAGTCCCTCATTGGTGCTTTTAATTTGAAAAAAATTTATCGCTTATTGGGTCAGTTTTTATACTATTGGCATTATAACACATTGAGTTACCCGACACCAACCAGGTTAACAGGTTACATACTAGTTTAGGTGCGTGTTCATAGTTAATTTACGGCCGCTGTTACACTTTAAAACCAAACGATTAGTTTGTTCATCTAGTCTTGACCTTGAGTGAAATATTTAACTCGATTCCTTTTTAGTAAATTTCATTATTACAACATGTTTTGTATTTAATTTGTTTTCACTTGATATCAATAATAGACTTCAACAGGTTCGTTTTATTTTTCACCCTTAAAGTCATTTACCTATTTTCTTACTCTAGTGATATATTTGCAATGCTAATATTTCCTACCTATATACCTACATCGTTTATCAGAAAACTGTTTCAATGCACACAAAACTACATCAACGTCAAATTGACAGTTCTGAACTCAGTGTGGCTAAATACACGAGAATGACTTACTTTAACGAAAGTGTATCGTTTAAGGCGGTACACAACCCATATTATTTTTGTTTGGTCAAAACTCACATTTTCATAATTTTCGGCGAATTCGTAACTATAATGACTTCTTTTGTTCTAACAGACCCCTGGGGATGTAAGTTATTTATATTTAAGATTAATAAAAACAATACCTTACCATTAATATATTTGACGTTCAACTATTTTAAAACTTTATAACCCGTTTTTCAACTACAAAGTTACTGGTAAGCACCAGATTTTATTTTTCTAGAAGATGAAATAATAACTTTAAGGACTTGATTATGAACTATTTGTCCGTAAATAAAAAAAAAATAAAAAAATAGAAAAATGAACTTCAGGAGGGAAACGTTTAGAGAAATTAAATATTTGTAACACGTTCTTCAGAATTAATTAAAATGAAAGCGGCGGAAAGGTCAAATCTCCAGGCCCGCTAGGGCGAATTCGACCGTTTCATCCAATACGCAGTGCATCTGGCGTATATTTGTATACACGCTTTCTTCACATACGTCGTTAAGAGTCCTACACTATTTGTCTTCTTCTTCTTTTCTTTGATAGGGCAAATTCGACAGTAGGTCCATCCAATACAAGGGTCACGAGTCAAAATTTGTATATACTACTTGTTTTCTTACGTCGTTAAGATTCTGAGTATATTTAAGGTTATATTGTCGTCTTAATGATAGTTTCTGTTTGTCCACTTTGTGAAGCAATTAGTGCTTGTTTCTGCCAAGTTCATAACTGAGCGGCCGTTCTTTTGTCTTTTCATTGATGCAGGTGGCAGTTTATTGCGGAGTGGTATAGTTAATGATACATTGATCATTTCTGCAGCGCTCTTTCTGTAAAAAATATACCTCGAGGGGGCTTAAATCGCATTGAATTAGTTATTTTCTGTACCCCTCTCAACTCCAAACACAACCGAAAGAAGAAGAAAATGTTTTTTTTAATTTCCGGTTTGAAGCTACTTTTTAGCCATTTTAAATGGGATTTACAAATAAATAAAGTCTGTGAACGACTCAGATCTGTTGTTGGCAGATTATATAAATTAAAATTTTATGTTCCAATATGCACACTTCGAATAATATATTTATCATTAGCTGAATCTATTATCAGGTATGGAATTACAGCTTGGGGACTTTCCTGCAAAACAAATATAAATCGTGTTCAATCAGTTCAAAATTCTTTAGTTAAATTATTAGCTCATAAAAGTTTATACGAAAAAAGGCATAATGTTCCGTACTTTTACCAAAATCTCAAATTTCTCCCAGTAAGAGCAATTCTGTGGTATAAAATTATATTTCAGCATATGAATAGCTCTATATACATTAATAAACTGGACCACACTTACAATACTCGTCTTATGTTAAATGAAGGACTAATTGTACCTAAGCATTTAAACAAATACGGACAAAGAACGCTGGACTACATGATACCTAATTGCTTAAATATGTTACCTGCCGAATTTAAAAAATGTACAAATGGTAAATTAAATATTATGTTGAAGAATTGGCTCGCCGAAAGAAATAATTTGTATTAGACTGACACAAAAATTGTAACTGCATAACAAAGTAAAATAAGTTTATATCCTCAAAGTAAAAGTACCCATCGACAAACTGCTTAAAAGCAGTTTATTGGGACTTTTCTTTTTGTGTATATTTTTTTTATTTCTTGTTGTAAAAAAATAAAAAAAAAAAATAAAAAAAAAATAAATAAATAAAAAAAGCAATGTGTGATTCTGAAATGTGTTATTTTACCGGTGACCGGCCAACTCGGAATGAAACCAACTCAGAACCATCTCAGATAAGTCATTTAGAGTGATAAAAAAATATTTAAAAAAAAATGGTTAAATAGGTTATGTTAGGTTAGGGTTATCGGATAATTTTAAATTATTTTCTTCATAGATTTTAATGACTTTTCAAGGAGGTGTTGAGTTGACATTATTCCCAGTTGGCATGGAACCATTTTACCAGGGCGATAGTGAGTTCTTGTGCCTACACTACATGCAATTGAACATATCTGACCATAAAGTATTACCAATTGCATGCACCTTGGGTACAAGTGAATATCTAAATGATTTGTCCTGATATAATCATTAAAACATTATTTGGAATTCGAATGGAAGCTGTTCTCATTGTTATATTAAAAGCGATTGGGTTTAGAAAATCAGCACTGTCTATAATATCATTAACAATTTTATAGTTATTTAAGTCGGAAATGAGTTTTCTTCGAGGGTTTTAATAATTTTAATTCTTTCATCAAGTAATTTAGTCATGTGATTTAATTTTTAGGGCCGGTTTATAGTTAATAACGGTTAGATATCGAACATTTTCGATGGTATCGGATCGGATTTTGAAGAAGGGGACCAGATAGAAGGATTGTATTCTACTTGACTTCAAACTAAGTAAGAGTACAAAATCTTTAATGTTGATATGTTCCATTCACTGGAGTGATGGAAAGTGTGAATGCGTGAAAGAACTTTTATTTGGAAAGGATGAAAAATTGCGAGATCATTAATTTCATTGACAGAAGAGAGAGAAGTATTATAAATTCTATGATTAATGTAAAGCTGATCTATTTTTTGCTATGAAAAATGGTTTTATTTAATCCACAATTATTGAAGAAGTTTGGGCTTACTTGCAAGAGAACATGATGTTTAAAAAGGGAGGTTTTTTAACAAGCTTTATTTGTTTTCAGATGTAACCAGTGACCATCACATAACAGGACGCTATCTTGGCAGTGCCATGGATCTTCCCAATCCAGAGAGTGTTTCTATCAAGACTGAACGCAGGACGCAGGAAGAAGGCTCAGGTGAAAAACCGTATACGGATATAGAAATCCACCTCCCGGATGTGAAGAAGGAATGTCTGCAGTATGCGGAGAGTGTTCAATCAACTAGTAAGTTGCATTGCGGATATCACAGAGGTGTTTCAGATGGACGCAGTCAGGACAGCTTCTTTTTTTTTACTTTCCCAAATTTTGGTATTGATGAACTTAGACCACGTAAAACTTATTATGATATCAAACTCTTTCCAATTATTTAAGCTGTTGACTCACCATATTTTATTATTAAAGTAAATCATCTCTATTTCTCCATGCTGACAAACCTTTTGGATTAGTTCAAATATTCCATAATACATTCCAAAGGGTTTGTAACGTTTGGTAGAGGGGTGCCAGGGTTAATGGGGTGATTGTCTAGGTCTTGACGGTGGATGCGTTTGTCTAACTTATACATGCCGGCCGGATCGGGTTAGGCTGGTTGAGGGAGACTTTTTGATATCTCCAGCCGAACTCTCTCGACCTTGCACGGTTGTGGAAGGAATGAATTAATACGTCCACCACTCCCAAACACACTAAACAGATTCTTAACCACCCCTCATACCCTTTTACTTTTCAAAACTTCCTCTCCTTCCTTTTCCTAAAAAGATCCTCCACACAGCTTTCCAAAATGTGTAATAGGCCCCAAAGGAACTTATGTTCCTCGAGGCCTCCTGTGTGGAGCTTTTGCCAAAAAATATCGAACATGGGCTCTTTACTTAGATAAATATACATACTTATTTTGATTCAAGAATTCTTTATTGGATTGTCAAACATCTTTAAATCGCATCTAAAGATTCTCAACAATTGAAAGCTTCCGCTAAAAACGTCCTCAATTCGGACGTATTAATTAATACTGTGTTTAACACATGACCTCACTTACTTGAAACCATCTGTTAAAATCTACTCAGGCAGAGAACACATGAACTTGCAAGTCTGAATAAAGATTAAAATAAAAAAAACAAGAACTTAACAAATAAAAATACAAAAATAACATAAAAATCCAAATCAAATGACAAATAATAGAATGAGAGGCAAGAACGTAAATAGCGACCCAAGTTATTTCGGTGAAGTTTTAATCAACGTTCAAAATCTTCTTTAAAATAAAAACATATAAATTCGTTAAAGAGCACTGTAAATTTTTTTTATTCAAACTCTCTACCGGTTTCGAAGGCAAACTTCCGTCTGATATCCAAATTCTAATATTCTCCTGACGAAGGAAGGGTGCTTCCAAAACTGGTAGATTGTGAATAAAAGAAAACTTTATTGGTCTATAACCATTCGTATATTTTTATTATAAATTATGGAAAGCCAAAAAGTTATCGCTTTTTATAAAAATGTAAAATCTTCTGTTTCTTGAGGTCGTTACATTGGCAAAAACATTAGATGTAAGGAGAACGTACTAAATGTACTTATGAAAACGAGTAGGTTAAGGAAAGATGACGTCTCTGCTGTATTGTCCACTCTGTGAGTTCATTTCGAAAAAATGAGTTGATTCCGTAAAATTGGTATGTGATTTTGATTCCATTTTGAAGTCCAGGGATGAGAGAGGTCAAGAAGGCGGAGGGGACCAAGGAACAATTCATTGACACATCACAAATACCAATTGATTGTATTGTTTTTTTGTTTTTTTTGTTTTGTTTTTCCAGGTGGCATTAATGTGGAGACTGTACTCATCAAAGCAGAAGCAGGGCCCCGAGAAGAAGATGGAGAAGGAATTTCTTATACGGAAATAGACATAGACCAGACAGATGTAAAAAAGGAATGCTAAGAATACTCTGAAAGGGATTCAGGTAAAAACCGATTTTTATTTATCTGAATTTGTGTTAATAATTTTCATGTTTCACTAAAGAAACCTTCTTATTGAGCTTTATCCGCAATTATTTTCAGAAATGATAACAGACCTGAAGATGCATCCTGGAGAAAAACCTCATTCATGTTCCCATTGTAACTACACCTGCTCAGAGAATTCTTATGTTACAGTGCACTCACGGACCCATACTGGAGAAAAACCTTTTTCATGTGCCCATTGTAACTACTCCTGCTCAAAGAAGTCACATTTAACGGTGCACTTACGCACCCATACTGGAGAAAAACCTTTTTCATGTCCCCATTGTAACTACTCCTGCTCAGAAAAATCAAGTTTAACAAAGCACTTACGCACCCATACTGGAGAAAAACCTTTTTCATGTCACCATTGTAACTACTCCTGCTCAGAAAAATCAAGTTTAACAAAGCACTTACACACCCATACTGGAGAAAAACCTTTTTCATGTCACCATTGTAACTACTCCTGCTCAATCAAATCAAGTTTAACGGTGCACTTACGCACCCATACTGGAGAAAAACCTTTTTCATGTGCCCATTGTAACTACTCCTGCTCAAAGAAGTCACATTTAACGGTGCACTTACGCACCCATACTGGAATAAAACCTTTTTCATGTCCCCATTGTAACTACTCCTGCTCAATCAAATCAAGTTTAACAAAGCACTTACGCACCCATACTGGAGAAAAACCTTTTTCATGTCCCCATTCTAACTACTCCTGCTCAATCAATTCAAGTTTAACGGTGCACTTACGAACCCATACTGGAGAAAAACCTTTTTCATGTGCCCATTGTAACTACTCCTGCTCAGGCAAATCAAGTTTAACAAAGCACTTACGCACCCATACTGGAGAAAAACCTTTTTCATGTCACCATTGTAACTACTCCTGCTCAATCAAATCAAGTTTAACGGTGCACTTACCTACCCATACTGGAGAAAAACCTTTTTCATGTGCCCAATGTAACTACTCCTGCTCAAAGAAGTCACATTTAACGGTGCACTTACGCACCCATACTGGAGAAAAACCTTTTTCATGTCCCCATTGTAACTACTCCTGCTCAATCAAATCAAGTTTAACGGTGCACTTACGCACCCATACTGGAGAAAAACCTTTTTTATGTGCCCATTGTAACTACTCCTGCTCAAAGAAGTCACATTTAACGGTGCACTTACGCACCCATACTGGAGAAAAACCTTTTTCATGTCCCCATTGTAACTACTCCTGCTCAATCAAATCAAGTTTAACAAAGCACTTACGCACCCATACTGGAGAAAAACCTTTTTCATGTCCCCATTGTAACTACTCCTGCTCAATCAAATCAAGTTTAACGGTGCACTTACGCACCCATACTGGAGAAAAACCTTTTGCATGTCCCCATTGTAACTACTCCTGCTCAATCAAATCAAGTTTAACGGTGCACTTACGCACCCATACTGGAGAAAAATCTTTTTTATGTGCCCATTGTAACTACTCCTGCTCAAAGAAGTCACATTTAACGGTGCACTTACGCACCCATACTGGAGAAAAACCTTTTTCATATCCCCATTGTAACTACTCCTGCTCAATCAAATCAAGTTTAACAAAGCACTTACGCACCCATACTGGAGAAAAACCTTTTTCATGTGCCCATTTTTACTACTCCTGCTCAGGCAAATCAAGTTAAACGATGCACTTATATAGCCATACTGGAGAAAAACCTTTTTCATGTCTACATTGTAACTACTACTGCTCAATCAAATCAAGTTTAACAAAGCACTTATACACCCATACTGGAGAAAAACCTTTTTCATGTGCCCATTGTAACTACTCCTGCTCAAAGAAGTCACATTTAACGGTGCACTTACGCACCCATACTGGAGAAAAACCTTTTTCATGTCACCATTGTAACTACTCCTTCTCAGAAAAATCAAGTTTAACGAAGCACTTACGCACCCATACTGGAGACAAACCTTTTTCATGTCACCATTGTAATTACTCGTGCTCAGAAAAATCACGTTTAACAAAGCACTTACGAACCCATACTGGAGAAAACCTTTTTCATGTCCCCATTGTAACTACTCCTGCTCAGGCAAATCAAGTTTAACGATTCACTCACGCACCCATACAGGAGAAAAACCTTTTTCATGTCTACGTTGTAATTACTCATGCTCAATCAAATCAATTTTAACAAAGCACTTATACACCCGTTCTTGAGAAAAATCCTTGTCACGTCCCCATTGTAACTACTCCTGCTCATTCAAATCATGTTTAACCCAGCCTGCCCGAAAAGGGTTGTACACAATCCCCTTGATTCACTTTTTGTGGGATAACTCGATAATTAAAAGTACAATTTGGTTCTTAATTTTTGTAAAGCTTAAAAAAAATACTGACCAACATTTTGCCATTTTTCGTTTTCCAATATTTATAGTGCATCACAATAAAAAATATTGTTTTTCTCGAAAATTAGTGCAAATCGCATTTACGTGCATAAATATTGTGTGTATTTCGTTACCATTCTGCAAGTCCTCTCTTTACGTTATTGTCATATTATTTGTTTCACTCTTACCAGCATGTGGAATAGTCCATATCACAGATGCGAAGAAGCGAGCCAGTTATACAGTTAGGGCACTTGCCGCTAGTTATAACTTGCATTTTTTGCTCGGAATTCCATTATTTCGCTGAAGACCGTCGGTCGGTTTTAACTTTTTTGGTTTGCACACATGTTTGTATTATGAGGTTCTTAAACGTTTATTTTAAAGTTATAAGAGAAGTTTCTTTTTAAAAAAATTCAAACTTTTTTATTTATAGTTTTTCAAGTGTAATTTGTAGTACTCCATTTAAAGTTTTGTTTTTATGATTAATTTTAATAGAAATATTAATATAAAAACTGGTTGTTATTTTAAATATTGACGGCCTCCGCAAATATTCTGCATTTAAAATAATATATTATATTTATGGCACGATACAGAGCGGAAGATACTCTCAGAATCGCCCTGGTGTAAGACCACCAGAATTGAAACGTTTCTTTAAATGGCTTTAGCCGTGTATGTTGACCAGATCTGAATAGCCAGAAGCTTTCCCATCTTCCTTTTTTTCGTCTCCTTCCTTGTTAGTCATAAACTAAAATACAAAATAACTATAAAATACACTCTGAAAACTATCCGGAGGGTAGACACGAATAACCTAGAATTACCTTATAATAGAAACCAGAAATAACCAACTGCTAAAAATAAAGATGAAAACAAATAGTGCTGTATAAATATGTTACAAAAACCAAGGATTCTGTAAACCCAATGCAATGCAATGCAAACCATCCCCCAGAAGGTAATAATCCCACCCGAAGAGCTATAAATGTTCAATATTGCAGAGAACCAACGACGCCTTAACATAATTTAGTTCAAATCATACTAATCTTAACAATACTTTAAAAGTCAAATAATTCTTTATTCATTTTGACTACCCAAGTACATCATTGCTTAGTAAAAGGGGACTAACTTTTATCAAAGATTGCATGAATTGAATATTACGTTTCACATATTTATTTCATTATTATTTGGTTTTAATTTTAATCTACTTTTGTATTGGTCATTTTATCTTTGGAGCATTTCACCGCTCAGTTGTATGTCGATTTCGGCTTTTTTTAGAATGGAGGTAGTATAATACACTTTTGCGTTTTTTTTTATTGAACATAACAATATGCATAACACTCTTTTTAGGGTTTCTGGTCTAAGAATGCAATTTCTAAGTCTCATAAATATGTTTATATGTTTTCGCTTGACAAATTTACAAATATAAAGACAAGCTGAAATTTCTGAATGTGAATTTCTTTTTTTAAGAATATTTGCAAAAGCTATCTATCTATGTAAAGAAATTATCGTTATTATGTTAACAATATTTTACTTTTAAATTTATCGAAATACTTGTAAGTTTAAATGAAAAATAAAGAAAGTTAAAACTGCAATTGTATACAAATTATATTTATTTATAAATACATATATCCCACCGTTTAGAAAGCGCTGGCTACTTACGGCTTCAGAGGCTGTTAGCTCCGGTCGCACTCCGGGCCGTGCCAGATGGTTGACAAGACGTCACTTAAAACACACTATATTCTGCGATTTGTACAAATTCGAGCGGGGGCTTTCGATCCCCCGGTTCGGTGCACGCGGAATTTTTGAATGCGTAGTATGGGGAAGGTTAGCAAGATACGCACTATTTACTCTCGAGTACATTCTATACGAAGTTTTGTAAAGCCAGAGAAAAAATGTTGTAAATTCTACATTTTTTTACAAACGCCATGGCAACTTACTGGCTTTCTGAGTGCTCTCCGCATACTGTAAACATTCCTTCTTTACATCTGGGAGGTCAAAATCCATATCGGCATACGGCATTACACCTTCATCTTCTACCTGAGGCCCTGGTTCCGTCTTGATGGAAACACTCTCTGGGCTTGATATATCCATGGCCAGACTGGGTTGTGAAATTGGTTCAATCTCAAAATTATTCTTAAAACTGCAAGTAACAAAACAAAGATGCAACCGTAATTTGGATGAGTTATAAATATTTTAAGTCGGTTGAAATAATCTGTAAAATAATGAAGCGTACGCATTATAAATATTTAAAAATAAGGATAAAATTTTGACTGAATAGGCCTTAAAGTTAAGACAAATGTAAACGGTTGACAGAATCATCATCAATAGTTAGATCACAGTAATCTAGCGCTGTCTTCCTATTTGTCTCCGTATGAAGTGACATATTAGTAAATTGATCCGCCATTTCGCTTACGACAAGGTATACCCAGGTACACCATATTTTAGTGATTATTTTATTTTAAAAAATTCGATAAAAATAAGGACTTCAACGTACCCGGCTGTAAAACTTTATAAAAAAAATCCCGATTGAAAATGCTGGAGTTGAATGTACAGGTAAATTTTAACAAAATAGGGAAACGCTTTATAAAATTTGAAAAGTAATTAATTCAGTTGCCGGAATTGTAAATTTTGTTAACTTTAAAAACGCGATACCTATGTCATTTTTCAAGGACGGCCATGTTACGAATTACGAAGATAAACACGCACTTTTAAAAGAAAGAAAAAACACCTTCAATATATGCCATTGCAGAAAACTTTAACAACTTCTTCACAAATGTAGTAGATCAAGTCCTTGAATCTTCTAGTAAAATTGATAATACAACGCCCGTAGATTTTGTACCAACTTGCGATTCAATCAACTCGTTAGAATATTTTTCACCCATCACAACAAATGAAATTGAAAAACACATTGTCGGTCTAAAACCAACCAATTCTACAGGAATTAATGGTTTATCAGGCAACACACTAAACAAAATAAAACAATATATTTTGACTCCATTACTACATATTTTTAATAAATCCCTAAAAGAGGGACATTTTCCAGAACAATTTAAAATATCTACCATAATTCCAATACGCAAATCGGGTGAAACGCTCATATTAGACAATTACAGACCTATCTCCCTAGTTTCAAATCTTTCAAAAATATTAGAAAAATGTATCAAAAGTAGAATAATGAATAACCTAGAACAAAACAAAATTCTGTCCCAAAATCAATATGGCTTCAGAAGTAAACTAAGCACTGAAGATGCAATATTCGATCCGACTGTTGATTTTTTGTTTGTTATTTTAAAAAAGTTAAGCTATATTTTTAGACATGAGAAAAGCTTTTGACACGGTAAATCACAATCTACTTATAAAAAAAATTAATCAAATAGGTTTTAAAAAAGATACACTAAAAATTCTCACTAACTACCTCAAAGACAGAATACAAAGAACAAAAATAGGGATTTTTTATAGTACAGAAACAAGAATAAAAAACGGAGTACCACAGGGAACTGTTCTCGGCCCAATTCTATTTCTAATATAAATAAATGATTTATGTAATGTTGTAATCCCTGGTGACATTGAATCTTACGCTGATGATACCGCAATTATAATAAATGGAAAATCCTGGCATGAAACTTTTTTGAATGCAACAAAATGTATTGCAAATGTTTCATCATGACTAAAAAGTAATAGACTCTTCTTAAACTGTAGTAAAACTTTTTACCTGACTTTTTATAAAATCAGTAAAAACAAACCCCCCCAAAAACCTTAAAATAAGAATACATAATGCTAATTGTAATCAAGTAACATGTTCTTCTTGCTTTGAACTTGGAAAAGTTGAATAAATCAAATATTTGGGTATTTATATTGATACAAATTTAAATTGGCAATCGCAAATTAATAATACCGTTTCTAAATTAAGATACCTTACGTACATATTTTACAGACTTAATATTGACAAATTAAAAATGATTTATTTTTTCTCTGGTGCAATCTTCACTCATGTATGGAATAAGAGGATGGGGTGGTGCTCTTGATGTATTTATAAAACCTTTACAAATAACTCAAAACTATATTATCAAAGTTATGTACAATAGAAACTGAACGTTCTCGAAAGATGCATTATACAAAGAAGCTATATTCAGTCTCCGTAAACTATTTATACTGCAATCTATGAAATATTTCTTTATAAACTAAAACAAATTTGAAAAAATGAAAATAGAATCACCATTAGAAATAACAATGTGTTTTATACCCCCCAAACGAATACCAAACAAATTCAAACTGACAGCAGTTTCATTGGACCCCGTACATTCAATCTTTTACCGAAAAATATTCAAATGACAACTAAACTACTTCAATACATAAAGGACTTGAAGTCGTGGCTTGACAATGTAGATATTGAAACGTTGTTTGTTTAATTTCTATCACTTTATGTTTCAAATGTTTAAACAATACACGTATTACTACACGTTGTACTTATAATTACAATATACCTTTGTTATAACACTACTTCACTTAAACTATACTTACTATTACACTTAATATTACACTATACACTCACTATTGCACTGTTGTATGTTCATTTTGTGCACAGCTGTTTAGACAATTTTTAATCATGTTTTTGCTTTATATGCCCATTGTTTGTTCTTTCTAGGTACAATAATAAAATATATTAAAATATATTACCCACGCACAGGCTGCGCCTTAGTGGGTTCCCATTATTCTTATTATTTCATGATATCGTATGCATGTTATGTAAAATTTGTGAAAAATAAAGGAAAAAAAAAATAATAATAATCTGATAACAATTAAAATTAATTATTACAATTTTCGGAAATGAAAACTAATGCATATTAAAAAGTATTTTGCTCAATTTAATGAACTCGAAAAATCATTTCTCAGAATCAACGCAGAATCCACGCAATTCGTCAACAGATACTGCCAACAACAAAAAAATACGAAAGCTTTCACACAACTTATTGGTGAGAAACTATATTTAGACAATAATATTATTATAATGAAATGTTTGAGTTTGACCGCGTCGTCATCAATAATTAGATTACAGTAATCTGAATCTCTCTTCTTCCACACCTTTCCATAAAAAATATCATAATTGTACACTCGATCCGCTATTTCGCTAATCGACATTTTAAAAGTTCTCAAATGAAACGCCAAATAGAGTTCCCTAGTTAGGTATACCTATTAGCATAAGTTAGGTTAAGAAGCGTTCGACAAAGCGAAGTTTTACATTCTGTAGCGTAAATTAAAGAACAGTGGTCGATCAGTGATTTATGATAATGGCTGCTACCACAATGAATACCGTGATTAGTACTTGGGTAGAAAATATCACCATTAGAACTTACCCACCACTATCACGAGCATGGTATGATTAATTTAACTGTGTTGGAAACGGTGTAGGGGATGTTACGTGGAATTCGAGATGGGAAACGGGATGAAGTAATTGGCGGTGTAGAAAGTGTGCTTAGACAATTTTTATTATTTATAGGTTATGCATAGCCAATTACAAAGTCATAGACAATTATGTTAATTTCATTCGAGTAAGCGGAGTAAGTACTGAAGACGGAATATCTGTAAAAAGTGTTAATCACGCCCAATGTCCCACAGAGGTAGGCAGAGAGGAGGGACCTCTACACTATACAATGTCCCACAGAGGTAGGCAGAGAGGAGGGAACTCTACACTATACAATGTCCCACAGAGGTAGGCAGAGAGGAGGGACCTCTACACTATACAATGTCCCACAGAGGTAGGCAGAGAGGAGGGACCTCTACACTATACAATGTCCCACAGATGTAGGCAGAGAGGAGGGACCTCTACACTATACAATGTCCCACAGAGGTAGGCAGAGAGGAGGGACCTCTACACTATACAATGTCCCACAGAGGTAGGCAGAGAGGAGCGACCTCTACACTATACAATGTTTTAGACACACTTTCTTTCAGTCACAATTAGACAACGTCTCATATATTCTTTTCCGTCATTCTGATATTATTTTGAAACATTTAATTTGTAGAGTATTATTCATTTGGAAAATAACTTAAGATCACAAGTTTTTTGGTTGTCCCTCTCTAAATAAATGTCCTCTCTTTTATTAAGCGGTAAAATTACTTCCCCTCCATACAACATCTCATCTCTTCTAAGTCTAAACTCAACTCCAATCTTCCATATAATTCTGAAATTTGCACATTTAAATAATATTAATTTATAAATTTACTTCTTCATTTACGTATAAATTTACCTTTCCTTTATCTACAATTTGAAATGATGGCCTAGAACACCCTTGATGGGTGAAAGCCAGAAATAATTGAAAAAAAAAATGAATTAAACATCATTGGAAATTTGAGGAAAGATCAAATGTTGTCTTTAACAAAGAAAGAGAAGTTTGAAAGGTCTTGATTCATAAAAAAAAATGTGATTTCCAATTTTGTATGTGTTAAAATAAAAAAGTCAATCCCACGGACGAAAAATTTAAAAAGTTTTAAATTTTTAGTACAAAAACTATTTGCAAAAAAATGTGTTATTTAAACTTTGAAAAAATATTTGATAAAAAACAATCAACTAGAGCAGTAAGCCAATTAATACGTGTTTTAAAAGGTTCCCTGGCAACTCATAATGTGGTGACTCATCGCGTGAATTTTTAAAATAAACTTATTCATCGCATCGACGGTAGAAAGGCGATGGGACTTTCTGTACTTTTCGATAGAATATGAGTCACATCCCTGTCAGACCTGAAAAAAAAGTTTTTTTACCCGAATTTCATACTCGTTGTAATGAGATCCCATAAATAGATAGAAAATCCGAAAAATTCAATTTTCCGAGCAAAATCACCCGCACGTTCGTGATGGTAAGAACCATCTTTATACAAACTGAAATTAATTTGTTCAAAAAAAATTCTTTAAGAAGAAAATTATAAAACCAAATTTCGAGTATAAAATTAAGTTGAATTATGAAAGAGTAAGAAAACACCATTTAACTCACTGATTTAGTGTGAAATTATTTAGAACATTGTTTTTTTCGTTAAAGCCACAAAGCCGGGTAGATTTTACATTTTAAACAATATTTGTGACCTTTTTTTACAATTTTCCAACCTTGGTGTATATTTTTATGAAAACACAAGCTTTTGGTGATCAATTTGACTGCCGGGATTAAAAATGTAAGGTATATTTTAAATACATAAATTTGAAAATAGGGTAAAGCCATTGGCCAATATGGAAATGACGCGTTAAATGTATCGTCGCCTCAGTTCTTAATTGTCCAAACGACCATTTGAAAATTTTACACGGGGAGAGAATGTGCATTGATTTAACATTACAAATGATCTTGGACATGTGATAAAAAAGTTCATGTTTATTAAATACTAGCTTTTTTACCCACGGCTTCGCTCGCATGGTATTAGGGGAAAATCATTGTAGCGCTTGCACTTATCAATTATCCCCCCCCTTCCCCTCCTCCTCCTCCCCCGTCCCCGTTCCCCCTCCCGGATTCCATACATTAATTCTCGATACAGCTAGTTTTCAAACAGCTCGCGTGTCACCAAACTGTCATAATATCAGAGCTCACCAGTAGTAAAAAAAATATCCAAATAGGTTCAGTCGTTCGGAAATTATGCGCATACCAAAATTTCAAAGAATCATTTTTATTTATATAGATAGATAGATATTAACTAGGACGCCTGAACCTGGACGTTGATATATATATATCAACATCGTTTCCACTGCAACGCTTGGTTTTCTGACGTTAGCAATAACTCGCTTTCGTTGGCGACAGAAAACGTATAATAAATAATTTTCATAACGCCAAAGCTACCACTATATACTGTGTATAGTACTCGCATATAATGTAGCTTTCTATTGGTGAAAGAATTATTAAAATCTTTTTATAGGTTAATGCGTGAAAGCGTAATAAACAAACTCGAGCAGTTTCGCATTTATAATATTAGTATAGATTAGTAAAATCTACTTTACAAAATTACTGATTTATCACGGCGAATAATCAAATCGTTGCAATTATACTTATTACAGAGTAGGTACTTAATGAGATTATAAAATAAATATTGTTAAGAGCGGTGATATTTTATACACTGGCAGCACCGGTCAAGTTTACCTACTAGATTCGTAACCTCAAAAATTCACGCATTTATTGAAAGGGTCTCTGGGTTATGAACATAATTTTGAATACAATTTTCAATTTTGGCAAAATCAATTGCATCATCGCCTTAAACTGTAAACGTTAGTAGATTTTGATGCCTCGAAAATACAGAGTCACAGAGATAAGTTAAAATTTGACTCAAACTCACATCCTCGGTGGCATCAATGTAGTTGAACCGGCCGTAAGTACCGACTAACTACATTCACCTGTTTTATTTTATTTATGTGCCATTAGTATTTATGTAAGATAGTGTTTGGTAGTGTTATAATCGCAAATAACTGCTTTTTAAGAGGGAATGAGTTATTTTACCTTAAACATTTTGTTCGCCAAGCATAAATACGTAACTAACTGTCACAATCTGTATATCTGACAAGTCCGTATAATTGGGTGGTTCATGTTCAGTGTTCACAATTATACACGTGTCACACATAATAAAGGAATACCATTCAATTGGTACCAAAATAAATATGGCCAACGAACCTTTGAATGAATTAAACCATAAATATTTGACAAATTTTCACGAATTTAAAAGAAAAATATGATATACTTACTGATGATAGTCTTGGCTGTTGGGAACGGACCTTACATTAGGTACTGATATTATTAAAGATGTTATTAGACTTTTATAAGTTTCCGGCGTTGCCCGGGATTACGCAGTCTTTTTCGACATCTCACGTAGAAAGTATCCATCCTCTTGTGTTGAAGGTCAAGTATGTAAATTTCATCAGTCATGGAATAAAACTGTAGACATGAAAGAATATAAATACTTACAAACGGTACGCAATTTTAATATCACGCGTTTGAGCATTTATATGCTAATTTGAATGGAGGTATATATAAAAGCGAATTTTGAATTTGAAATAATATCGAAATTGAGTTAATTGTTCAAAATGCTGGTCCGGAGAATAATCAATCTTTACCATCGGAATTATAGTTGCAAGAGTATTTATAATTTTTAATTTACATTTATTACTTGCGTATAAGTACATTTAAATACATGTTGGGGAGATGGAAAACAATGCATTTGAAATTTCAATTGTCTAAAATAAAAATATGCTTCGCGTAACTTCCGAATTCACAGCCATTTATGATTCCTGTCATGTTGTTCTGTTGGAATTCCTGATAAGTTTTTGTACGTGCTTTGTCGGATTTGCAGCACAAACTACCTACTGCATATGCCAAAAGCTTAGCTGGCACAAACCTTTCTCTATCCAAATTAATAAAAATATTATATAATATGAAGTTAACGTTGCGTCTGTATAATTCTCGTGTTTTATTTTCTCAGAACAAAATGTCAAATCTTCAAACGTACTCAATTTTTTTTTAATTCCTCATTATTTAAGTCCATTAAGTAATCCATTCATATTTTAATAGGTGTCTTATTTATTTTTTAAATATAAAATAAAAAAAAACACGCTAAATTTCCAAATAACGTAGTTGCGTAAAACAATAAGAGATGGATGACAGATGTCAAGTAATAACGTCCGAATTCAACCACGGATATACCAAAACTGTGCGACAATCTTTACCGGAATAAAACATGTCCTTTTTTTCATCCCGAGTGCTAATGAATAAACAAAATGTATAAAATATACATTTAAGTCCCCATAATCTGATCAAGCTTGGCTTACGCCAATCAGAACACCTAAGTTAGAGAATGGATTATTTGACGTCTGGTTTGACAATCATTTTATTGTAATTCATATTATGTGCAATATTCGCCCAAAAAAGGCATTGGTAAAAATAATTACAAGCTGTAGATATATGGTTTACCTGAATATACCGATATTTTGTCTAATGAGGAATGGCGGATTAAATATACGATTGTATCACTTTATATTATGGGATATAGAAGAAGACAGCGTCTGGTCACTGCAATCTTACTAATGATGACGATTGTGTCAACCGTTTTCAATTATTTTATCTCAAATTTCAGTCAAAATTATATCTTTAATTCCAAATTTTTATTACGTATACTCATCATTATTTTTAAAAAATAGTCCAAACGAAACAAAATATTCAAAGCTCATTCAAAAAATAATGTTGCTTTCTTATTACAACGTACTGTTTCTTAGAGTTTCAGTTATATTTTTTGGTTTTGAACAAATACCGTAAACCTTCCACGGTCTTGCCATGGATCTACTAAGTCCAGCGAATGTTTCTTGAAGACGGAACCAGGGTCCCAGGAAGAAGATGAAGGAGGAATGCCATATGCGGATATGGATTTTGTCCTCCCTGATGTAAAGAAGGAATGTCTAAAGTATGCGGAGAGTGCTCTAGTAGCCAGTAAGTTGCATTATGTATTATTGCTGTTTTGCAAATCTTAAAAATATGAAATGCAAAATTTTTGATATCCGGAAACCTTGTCCATTTTAAATTTTTGCTCAAGCAGGACATAATATGTTTGTCCAAGAAGTCCTCTCTTGCCATACTTTGGTATGTATCCTAAAATGCATACTTACGGGAAACTACCAAACAAAAGCAAAGTTTTAACTTATCTCCTTGGCATGTTGACGAAGTTCCATTATTTATTAAAATTTTTTTTTGGTACAGTTCGTAAAATTTTGTAATACAAACTTTTCATATAAACAGTTTTTAAAAAGTAGAGAAAAACATAAATAGATAAACAGATTAACCAAAAAAATCCCACATAGGCATCGCCAGTTCGTGGGTATACTTGAGTGTTTTAAGACAGATAATTACTCTTAAACATACAATATTTTGTAGAAGTTTAAAAAAATAAAATAAATTTAATTAAATACAAAAGTATATAATAGATTAGTGTTTACTGAAATACATATTCAAAAGACATGTTCATAAAGATTAATAAAATTTATGTTAAGTTACAGCAGGTCAGATGTTACAGCAAGTAAATGTTTGTGTCGATGGTATTTATCCAAGAAACTTAATACATTTTTATTCTTGCTGTAGGTGGATATATTTTTACAATCAATTTCTGTAGCCTTATAGAAAGCGTTATATATTTTTGGTGTAATAAAATATGCATGTCTTTGCGCAAGCCTAGTGTTACACCGTGGAACTTCAAATACATTATTTAACCTATTACTAAAACGCTTTTCATTTTTTGTAAAAATAACACAGAATAATAGAAGAGCATGTATGAGACGATGTATGAATGTGAACGAAGCAAGGAGTGTGTGCCAAGATCGAGTTGTTTGGCGGTCTGTCCTCTCTGCCTACCCCTGCGGGGAAACGGCGTGATGGTTAGTTAGTTAGTTAGTTAAAAATAACATTTCGTGTCAATATATATTTTAAACATTGTTTAGAGTAAATTTTTCTTATGTCTAACAATTCAGCCTCATGGAACAATTGTACAGAGGGGTAGTTTATATCTTTATGCAACATTATTTTTAGTATTAATTTTTGAGTTATTTCTAGTGGCTTAATGTGAGTATTATACACACCCCCCCATCCAATTATTCCATAAGATACTGTTGATTGCACCAATGCATGATACATCAATTTTATTCTTTTAATGTCAACTATATATTTTAAACGTTTAAAAGTATAAGTTAAATACCTAAGTTTATTAACAAGCTTTTGTATGTGATCTTTCCATTTGAGTTGGCTGTCTATTATAATTCCTAAGTATTTAACTGTATTTCCCGTATTTATTTCTGTACAGCTAGAGCATAATACAGGATTGCAAGTATTTTTGTGAAACCTTATATTTTAGTGAGTTAAGGGTGCCGCCTTTTTGGTATTATAAAATGGAATATAGAGAGTTTTTTCACAGTTCAGAGTTAGAAAGTTTTGATTGAGCTTTGTCAATGGAAGTGCACTTATTTGCATTTTCAGAGACATCATCCCAGGATTTACCATGAACTGTGATTGCAGTATCGTCCGCGTACGAGAATAGTAAGAGATTAAAACGGTTACTGTCGTAACTGGTTACATCTGGAATAATTTTATCACAAATTGAAAATATTGTGAAAATTATTTAAAAGCGACGCCGGTTAATTTAACTCAGAATTTGTCTCGCCAATTTCTCCCAAGATGGGGAATATTTTATAAGAAAGTCTATGGCAACGAAATGTCATTGCTACTTACTAACTACAGCGCACTGTTCACTCGCGGACAGTGACTTCCAACTAGCAATGGACACTATCAATGAATCATCGCTGATTTACCCGATCTTTTTCACCAGCTATCAAATCACACTCATACATCTATTACTTCAATAATAATTTTCGCAACTGCAACACTGAACATAAACTTCAAACAGCATCCCAGTCCCGTGAGTCCGTGAGTGATATATTAATGTAAGTCTCCTTCACTTTCTCCCCACACAATGCAGTCATTGTTGCTCCGCCTTTCTAATAGTAACATCCTATAAACTGCGCAATATTTGTGTTAAATTTATATTACTTCAATATCTATCACATTTTTATATCAACGTTTTAATAATTCAAGTGCATCTACTCTTCTGGTGACGTTTCTTCAACGACCGCGGCACTTCACCTTGTAGTGAGTAGGTTCTTGTTATATCGACTACTTAATTACAAAGTCCCTCATTGGTGCTTTTAATTTTAAAAATATATCGCTTAATGGGTCAGTTTTTATACTATTGGCATTATAACACATTGAGTTACCCGACACCAACCAGGTTAACAGGTTACATACTAGTTTAAGTGCGTGTTCATAGTTAATTTACGGCCGCTGTTACACTTTAAAACCAAACGATTAGTTTGTTCATCTAGTCTTGACCTTGAGTGAAATATTTAACTCGATTCCTTTTTAGTAAATTTCATTATTACAACATGTTTTGTATTTAATTTGTTTTCACTTGATATCAATAATAGACTTCAACAGGTTCGTTTTATTTTTCACCCTTAAAGTCATTTACCTATTTTCTTACTCTAGTGATATATTTGCAATGCTACTATTTCCTAACTATATACCTACATCGTTTATCAGAAAACTGTTTCAATCCACACAAAACTACATCAACGTCAAATTGACAGTTCTGAACTCAGTGTGGCTAAATACACGAGAATGACTTACTTTAACGAAAGTGTATCGTTTAGGGCGGTACACAACCCATATTATATTTGTTTGGTCAAAACTCACATTTTCATAATTTTCGGCGAATTCGTAACTATAATGACTTCTTTTATTCTAACAGACCCCTGGGGATGTAAGTTCTTTATATTTAAGATTAATAAAAACTATACCTTTACATTAATATATTTTACGTACAACTATTTTAAAACTATATTACCCGTTTTTCAACTATAAAGTTATAAGTAAGCACCAGATTTTATTTTTCTAGAAGATGAAATAATAACTTAAAGGACTATTTGTCCGTAAATAAAAAATAAAAAAAAATGAAAAATTAGCTTCAGGAGGGAAACGTTTAGAGAAATTAAATATTTGAAGAAATTAAAGGTTTAGAGAAATTAAATATTTGAAGAAATTTTTCTAGAATATGAAATAATAACTTATAAAATTTGTATATATGACTTGTTTGCTTACGTCGTTAAGATTCTGAGTATATTTAAGGTTTTATTGTCGTCTTAATGATAGTTTCTGTTTGTCCCATTTGTGAAGCAATTAGTGCTTGTTTCTGCCAAGTTCATAACTGAGCGGCCGTTCTTTTGTCTTTTCATTGATGCAGGTGGCAGTTTATTGCGGAGTGGTATAGTTAATGATAAATTGATCATTTCTGCAGCGCTCTTTCTGTAAAAAATATACCTCGAGGGGGCTTAAATCGCATTGGTTTAGTTTTTTTCTGTACCCCTCTCAACTCCAAACACAACCGAAAGAAGAAGAAAATGTTTTTTTTTTTAAATTTCCGGTTTGAAGCTACTTTTTAGCCATTTTAAGCAATGTGTGATTCTGAAATGTGTTATTTTACCGGTGACCGGCCAACTCGGAATGAAACCAACTCAGAACCATCTCAGATAAGTCATTTAGAGTGATAAAAAAATATTTAAAAAAAACGGTTAAATAGGTTATGTTAGGTTAGGGTTATCGGATAATTTTAAATTATTTTTTACATGGATTTTGATGACTTTTCAAGGAGGTGTTGAGTTAACATTATTCCCAGTTGGCATGGAACCATTTTACCAGGGCGGTAGTGAGTTTTTGTGCCTACACTACATGCAATTGAACATATCTGACCATAAATCTTAAAGTATTACCAATTGCATGCACCTTGGGTACAAGTGAATATCTAAATGAATCGTCCTTACAATTATCATTAAAACCTTATTTGGAATTCGAATGGAAGCTGTTCTCATTGTTATATTAAAAGCGATTGGGCTTAGAAAATCAGGCTTGCGATTCCCTATTAAATTGTGATAAGACAACTAGTTTTTCCAAGACAACGGCTGTCAGATTTGTGTTATTGTCTATTGCTGTTGTTTGCTTTTCCTGCTTGTGTCAGGCCGACTTAGCCGATTTTAAATAGTTTAAAACACGAAATACAGTAAATATGCATGATTATTTATCCACTTAACGTATGCTTAAAGTTGTATACCATTGATTTGACATATGCGAAATTTCTTTTCAATCAAATACGCGTGAATTACTTAGTTTGTCAAAATTAACCTAAAAATCTACTTTCTGCACGTAAATAATTGTTTCTTGTACTAATTTTTGAAATGGAGTGTAATTTCCATAATCTTTGCATAAAAGTGCGGCGGTTAGTGGTTTTAGCGGTTAGCGGTTAGCGATTTCGTCCCCAAATATTAAATTGTGCTGTAGATGTGGATTTGTAATGGAGATATGTTTTAAAGTTAATTTAACGAAACAATTCTTTAAATTAAGCTCCTATTTCTCCAATAGATGTCTAGGAGGCATGCGACGAGCGGGCAACTCGAGATGTTGGTCAGTCGGGTAGAGTGGTCATGTTTTCAGTTGGTTGTTGGTCATTCACCGATCCATAAGGTTTTGGAAATGGAGGGATAGGTACATTTATAAATTAAACAATCTCTTGCTATACAAATGTCTCATTTATTGCAGTAAATGAATCCACACTACTAGAAAAAGCTTTAATCTCTTTGTGGATGGATTTGGCAGTTAATTTACTGATTTTAAATCTATTTTTGCTACTACCACCTCTTTCTAAACTGTCTGCCAATGAAAATGCACGCACGCTTTGTCAAAGAAGGTTTGTTGAATCTAAACTCTTAACTGTAACCTTTGATAAAACTAGAGAAAAACATCATCCACATAGAGATTCAGCATTAAAAACCTAGGCAGAAAGTTACATATTTTACATAAATAATAGAATAGTTCACAGTTTACAGGAACATAGTATTATAATCATAACAGTAAATAGCAACACCAATACGTCGGAGTGATCAATCACAGGCATCCAGAACGTTGGTGTTGGCAGCTCTCTATGCCGTGAAGGAGCGCACGTAGTGGAGTATCATTGTTCCTTGTTCATCAGGGCGTTTGGAGTGGGAGTCGTGTCGGACCCTCGGCAACAGATGAAATGACTCAAGAAGCGACATGAAAGCAAAACAAGAAAGATTAAAAAGTACACATAAAAGGCATTCGTATTGATATTGGTCTGTGAAGCTATTGAACGACGATCAATTAACAAGAATCATCATTATGAAAGAAAAGAGTTCTCACAAAAAATAAGTAAAAGACAACAGAATATGGGGAGAATTCAATATTATTTATCTTGATACACATATAAATATGCACATTATACTAACACACAAAGATTATTATCAGTTATTGACGGCCTCCATGGTCGAGCGGTGAGGCTCTCGACTAGCAATCCGGAGGTTGCACATTCAAATCCCGGTGTGCGCAAGTAAATTTTATTTTTATTACTTTGCGTTATTCCACAAAATATTCAGTTAAAATAATAAATAGTATATTTGCAGCACATTCCAGAGTGGAAGATACTGTTGTAACACCACCATTCAGAATTGAAACATTGAATGAAATGGTTTTAGCCATGCTTGGTGACCAGCCAGCCAAGTACACTTCCCCATCTTCCCCTTCTCCTCCCCAGTACCTTCAGTCTGGATAATTGACAATAGATGTCTTCTAGAAAACGTGCAACAAATGGCCAAATCGAGAAGCTTGTCGCTTGGATGGAGGTCTGGAGGAGAGGCCGGCAATGGCTACGGGGCGCCACGATGGAAGAGATGGCCGCATCAACAACAAACTGGTGTGGCGCTCCCTGGCGGTGGCATTAAATGCCACGGAGTTGGGGTATGCAAAGACAGGTGAGAGGTGGCAACAGGTATGCACTAATTATATTATAACCACTATCATGTTTCCATTGTTACAACAAGGTACGGACTTCAATTTATGGATTCAAATAAAAATTATACATTTCAACATTCTTTATTAATATAATTTGAATTTTATTATATTTTCTGTAGTACAAAAATGTGTCTTTGTTTCAGACTTGGAGGGATTGTAGGAACGCGGTGAAGAAGAAGGTATCCGGATTGAGGACAGAGATGGGAGGGACCGGAGGTGGCCCAAGCAAGGCACAGCCCTTGACACCTATAGAGGAAAGGGTGCTAGCGGTGATAGCACCCAAGGCGGCATATGCCTTGGAGTCAACGCCAACTTGGCCGCCACGGAGTCCGTACCTGTAAGTTCTAATTATTATCATCATATGGAAGTATTTCACCATCCTCTTGATAGCTTTGGATAACTCCATAGGAATTTGTATATTTTCGATTTGCAATTTAAGATTTATTTAATTATGAAGTCGGAGTTTACTATTCTATACCTACTCGAACTTGTAAATGGTGACTATAAATCGGATAAGTTAGCCAAGTTTTCTACCTATAGTGGAGTATTTATTCATTATTTATTAGTTTATATTATCCTATGGATAAGCTATCAAGAAGATGGTGAAATACACCGTAAGTAAGTTATTATCATCTCTTAAGCTTAATAATACAAGTATATTATTTAAAAAATCGTGTTGACATAAAAATGTAGCTGGAGAATATGTTGTATTATAATAGACTGAGTTGTTTGGCGGTCCGTTCTCTCTGCCTATCCCTGCGGAGAAATGGCTTGATTCAGTTAGTAAATTATCAACGGTTCCTGCTTTTAGTTGCAAATTGTTTAGAACTTCATTGTTGATATCAATCATCGACATGCAATATAAAAGGATGAATATTTGATGCGGCTTTCAAAGAAAATACAAGGGTGGGCATTGCTTGCTTATTTTTACAATGATATGAGAAAAGCTAATACCTTTTGACTGTTGTTGTAGATTCATTTCATATCGGAATCGAGGACTCCGTCATCATCACCATCACTGGAAATGGAGCAAGTTAACGTGGTCCCACATTCCATAATAAGCACCGATAATAACTTACTTCTTTAAACTTTGCAAATGCACTTTAATACATTTTTACTTAATGAAAACAAATGACTTTGTATAAACACCACTATATAATCAATATTATCAACACGTTTCTATATGTTCAAATTGATTTCTCGTTGCAGGTCCCTCGCAGCTCTAAAAAAGGCGTGGGACAATCTAAAATGAGATGCCCGAATGCAGAGGGCGAGCATCTGTTGCCAGTTATTTGGAACTGACGGAGGGCCCAGCCAAGATACGGAAGATCCAGTGCTGCTAAAGATTGAACCAGCAATTGAATTAAGTTCTTCCGGGCTGGTAAATCCGTAAGTTAAAATATTTTGTGTTTAATTATTTTATTATTAACGTCCTTTAAGGGGTCTTTACATAAGAATATTAAAAATGTTACAGTATTATACATAAGTGAACTGCCTCAGCAACAATATTTAGTATTTGGTGATGACTGAACATGTCCACTGAGTCAGCATTAGTAATCCATGCGAGGCAATGAGGAATACATTACGTATACGGTATTTAGCAGTAGTCCCAGAATTGTTGCACTCAAATAAACCCTCACTTGTAGTACTACCTTTTCTGTGTGGAATCCAAAAGCTTATCGATACATTGGCGTTGTAGTTCAACAATAGCTGGAATGCGCATTCACGTTACTTATGACTTGTTCATATGAATTTCTATTGTATTTTGAAAGATTTGATTCAAATGGTCCTGCCGTCCAAGATGATGGTCAATAGGCATCCACCAGCTGGAAGGAAGTAGTGCAGAGTGCAGCCGACACAGGAATCACCAGAGGCTGAGGAACGGACATTGCTAATTTTTATTCCATTTATCCTAATTCTTAATAATCTCATTATTTGCATTAGAGTCCTAACTGCCACTGCTCCCAACCGCCCGGAGTCAGTGCGGTGAGATTGCGGCACCTCCATGCGGGGTGTGGTGTGACTGTTGTGAGACTGAAGGTACTGGGGAGGAGAAGGGGAAGATGGGGAAGTGTACTTGGCTGGCTGGTCACCAAGCATGGCTAAAACCATTTCATTCAATGTTTCAATTCTGAATGGTGGTGTTACAACAGTATCTTTCACTCTGGAATGTGCTGCAAATATACTATTTATTATTTTAACTGAATATTTTGTGGAATAACGCAAAGTAATAAAAATAAAATTTACTTGCGCACACCGGGATTTGAATGTGCAACCTCCGGATTGCTAGTCGAGAGCCTCACCGCTCGACCATGGAGGCCGTCAATAACTGATAATAATCTTTGTGTGTTAGTATAATGTGCATATTTATATGTGTATCAAGATAAATAATATTGAATTCTCCCCATATTCTGTTGTCTTTTACTTATTTTTTGTGAGAACTCTTTTCTTTCATAATGATGATTCTTGTTAATTGATCGTCGTTCAATAGCTTCACAGACCAATATCAATACGAATGCCTTTTATGTGTACTTTTTAATCTTTCTTGTTTTGCTTTCATGTCGCTTCTTGAGTCATTTCATCTGTTGCCGAGGGTCCGACACGACTCCCACTCCAAACGCCCTGATGAACAAGGAACAATGATACTCCACTACGTGCGCTCCTTCACGGCATAGAGAGCTGCCAACACCAACGTTCTGGATGCCTGTGATTGATCACTCCGACGTATTGGTGTTGCTATTTACTGTTATGATTATAATACTATGTTCCTGTAAACTGTGAACTATTCTATTATTTATGTAAAATATGTAACTTTCTGCCTAGGTTTTTAATGCTGAATCTCTATGTGGATGATGTTTTTCTCTAGTTTTATCAAAGGTTACAGTTAAGAGTTTAGATTCAACAAACCTTCTTTGACAAAGCGTGCGTGCATTTTCATTGGCAGACAGTTTAGAAAGAGGTGGTAGTAGCAAAAATAGATTTAAAATCAGTAAATTAACTGCCAAATCCATCCACAAAGAGATTAAAGCTTTTTCTAGTAGTGTGGATTCATTTACTGCAATAAATGAGACATTTGTATAGCAAGAGATTGTTTAATTTATAAATGTACCTATCCCTCCATTTCCAAAACCTTATGGATCGGTGAATGACCAACAACCAACTGAAAACATGACCACTCTACCCGACTGACCAACATCTCGAGTTGCCCGCTCGTCTCATGCCTCCTAGACATCTATTGGAGAAATAGGAGCTTAATTTAAAGAATTGTTTCGTTAAATTATCTTTAAAACATATCTCCATTACAAATCCACATCTACAGCACAATTTAATATTTGGGGACGAAATCGCTAACCGCTAACCGCTAAAACCACTAACCGCCGCACTTTTATGCAAAGATTATGGAAATTACACTCCATTTCAAAAATTAGTACAAGAAACAATTATTTACGTGCAGAAAGTAGATTTTTAGGTTAATTTTGACAAACTTAAGTAATTCACGCGTATTTGATTGAAAAGAATCTCGCAAATGTCAAATCAATGGTTTACAACTTTAAACATACGGTAAGTGGATAAATAATCATGTATATTTACTGTATTTCGTGTTTTAAACTATTTAAAATCGGCTAAGTCAGCCTGACACAAGCAGGAAAAGCAAGGAAAAGCAAACAACAGCCATAGACAATAACACAAATCTGACAGCAGTTGTCTTGGAAAAATCAGTTGTCTTATCACAATAAATAGAGAATCGCAAACCAGCACTGTCTATAATATCATTAACAATTTTATAGTTATTTAAGTCGGAAATGAGTTTTCTTCGAGGGTTTTAATAATTTTAATTCTTTCATCAAGTAATTTAGACATGGGATTTAATTTTTAGGGCCGATTTATAGTTAATAACGGTTAGATATTTATATCGATCATTTTCGATGGTATCGGATCGGATTTTGAAGAAGGGGACCAGATAGAAGGATTGTATTCTACTTGACTTCAAACTAAGTAAGAGTACAAAATCTTTAATGTTGATATGTTCCATTCACTGGAGTGATGGAGAGTGTGAATGTGTGAAAGAAATTTTATTTGGAAAGGATGAAAAATTGCGAGATCATTAATTTCATTGACACTAGAGAGAGAAGCATTATAAATTCTATGTTGATGAATAGATTTATGAAAAGCTGATTTTTTTTGCTTTGAAAAATGGTTTTATTTAATCCACAATTATTGAAGAAGTTTCGGCTTACTTGCAAGAGAACATGATGTTTAAATAGAGAGGTTTTTTAACAAGCTTTATTTGTTTTCAGATGTAACCAGTGACCATCACATAACAGGACGCTATCTTGGCAGTGCAATGGATCTTCCCAACCCAGAGAGTGTTTCCATCAAGACTGAACGCAGGTCGCAGGAAGAAGGCTCAGGTGAAATACCGTATACGGATATAGAAATCCACCTCCCGGATGTGAAGAAGGAATGTCTGCAGTATGCGGAGAGTGTTCAATCAACTAGTAAGTTGCATTGCGGATATCACAGAGGTGTTTCAGATGGACGCAGTCAGGACAGCTTCTTTTTTTTTACTTTCCCAAATTTTGGTATTGATGAACTAAGACAACGTATAACTTATTATGATCTCAAACTCTTTCCAATTATTTAAGATGTTGACCATATTTTATTATTAAAGTAAATCATCTCTATTTCTCCATGCTGACAAACCTTTTGGATTAGTTCAAATATTCCATAATACACTCCAAGGGGTTTGTTACGTTTGGTAGCGGGGTGCCCGGGTTAATGGGGTGATGTTTGTCTAGGTCTTGACGGTGGATGCGTTTGTCTAACTTATACATGCCGGCCGGATCGGGTTAGGCTGGTTGAGGGAGACTTTTTGATATCTCCAGCCGAACTCTCTCGACCTTGCACGGTTGTGGAAGGAATGAATTAATACGTCCACCACTCCTAAACGCACTAAACAGATTCTTACCCACCCCTCATACCCTTTTACTTTTCAAAACTTCCTCTCCTTCCTTTTCCTAAAAAGATCCTCCACACAGCTTTCCAAAATGTGTAATAGGCCCCAAAGGAACTTATGTTCCTCGAGGCCTCCTGTGTGGAGCTTTTGCCAAAAAATATCGAACATGGGCTCTTTACTTAGATAAATATACATACTTATTTTGATTCAAGAATTCTTTATTGGATTGTCAAACATCTTTAAATCGCATCTAAAGATTCTCAAGAATTGAAAGCTTCCGCTAAAAACGTCCTCAATTCGGACGTATTAATTTATACTGTGTTTAACACATGACCTCACTTACTTGAAACCATCTGTTAACATCTACTCAAGCAGAGAACACATGAACTTGCAAGTCTGAATAAAGATTAAAAAAAAAAACAAGAACTTAACAAATAAAAATTCAAAAATAACATAAAAATCCAAATCAAATGACAAATAATAGAAAGAGAGGCAAGAACGTAAATAGCGACCCAAGTTATTTCGGTGAAGTTTTAATCAACGTTCAAAATCTTCTTTAAAATAAAAACATATAAATTCGTTACAGACCACTTTAAATTTATTTTATTCAAACTCTACCGGTTTCGAAGGCAATCTTCCGATATCCAAATTCTAATATTCTCCTGACGAAGAAAGGGTGCTTCCAAAACTGGTAGATTGTAAATAAAAGAAAACTTAATTGGTCTATAATCATTCGTATATTTTTATTATAAATTATGGAAAGCCAAAAAGTTATCGCTTTTTATAAAAATGTAAAATCTTCTGTGTTTCTTGAGATCGTTACATTGGCAAAAACATTAGATGTTAGGAGAACGTACTAAATGTACTTAATGAAAACGAGTAGGTTAAGGAAAGATGACGTCTCTGCTGTATTGTGCACTCTGTGAGTTCATTTCGAAAAAATGAGTTGATTCCGTAAAATTGTTATGTGATTTTGATTCCATTTTGAAGTCCAGGGATGAGAGAGGTCAAGAAGGCGGAGGTGACCAAGGAACAATTCATTGACACATCACAAAAACCAATTTATTGTATTGTTGTTTTGTTTTTCCAGGTGGCATTAATGTGGAGACTGTACTCATCAAAGCAGAAGCAGGGCCCCGAGAAGAAGATGGAGAGGGAATTTCTTATACGGAAATAGACATAGACCAGACAGATATTAAAAAGGAATGCTTAGAATACTCTGAAAGGGATTCAGGTAAAAAACGATTTTTATTTATCTGAATTTGTGTTAATAATTTTCATGTTTCACTAAAGAAACCTTCTTATTGAGCTTTATCCGCAATTATTTTCAGAAATGATAACAGACCTGAAGATGCATCCTGGAGAAAAACCTCATTCATGTTCCCATTGTAACTACACCTGCTCAGAGAATTCTTATTTTACAGTGCACTCACGAACCCATACTGGAGAAAAACCATTTTCATGTGCCCATTGTAACTACTTCTGCTCAAACAAGTCAAGTTTAACAAAGCACTTACGCACCCATACTGGAGAAAAACCTTTTTCATGTCACCATTGTAACTATTCGTGCTCAGAAAAATCACGTTTAACAATGCACTTACGCACCCATACTGGAGAAAAACCTTTTTCATGTCTACATTGTAACTACTCCTGCTCAGACAAATCAAATTTAACAAGGCACTTAAATAGCCATACTGGAGAAAAACCTTTTTCATGTGCCCATTGTAACTACTCCTTCTCAGACAAATCAAATTTAACAAATCACTTATATAGCCATACTGGAGAAAAACCTTTTTCATGTCCCCATTGTAACTACTCCTTTTCATACCAGTCACATTTAACGGTGCACTTACGCACCCATACTGGAGAAAAACCTTTTTCATGTGCCCATTGTATCTACTCCTGCTCAGAAAAATCAAGTTTAACAAAGCACTTACGCACCCATACCGGAGAAAAACCTTTTTCATGTCACCATTGTAACTACTCCTTTTCATACAAGTCAAATTTTACGGTGCACTTACGCACCCATACTGGAGAAAAACCTTTTTCATGTCTACATTGTAACTACTCCTGCTCAATCAAATCAAGTTTAACAAAGCACTTACGCACCCATACTAGAGAAAAACCTTTTTCATGTCTCCATTGTAACTACTCCTGCTCAGAAAAATCACGTTTAACAAATCACTTACGCACCCATACCGGAGAAAAACCTTTTTCATGTCACCATTGTAACTACTCCTTTTCATACAAGTCACATTTAATGGTGCACTTACGCACCCATACTGGAGAAAAACCTTTTTCATGTCACCATTGTAACTACTCCTGCTCAGACAAATCAAATTTAACAAAGCACTTATATAGCCATACTGGAGAAAAACCTTTTGTATGTGCCCATTGTAACTACTCCTGCTCAAAGAAGTCACATTTAACGGTGCACTTACGCACCCATACTGGAGAAAAACCTTTTTCATGTCACCATTGTAACTACTCCTGCTCAATCAAATCAAGTTTAACAAAGCACTTACGCACCCATACTGGAGAAAAACCTTTTTCATGTCACCATTGTAACTACTCGTGCTCAGAAAAATCACGTTTAACAATGCACTTACGCACCCATACTGGAGAAAAACCTTTTTCATGTCTACATTGTAACTACTCCTGCTTAATCAAATCAAGTTTAACAAGGCACTTATACACCCATACTTGAGAAAAATCCTTGTCACGTCCCCATTGTAACTACTCCTGCTCATTCAAATCATGTTTAACCCAGCCTGCCCGAAAAGGGGTGTACACAATCCCCTTGATCCACTTTTTGCAGGATAACTCGATAATTAAAAGTACAATTTGATTCTTAATTTTTGTAATCCTTAAAAAAAATACTAACCAACATTTTGCCATTTTTTGTTTTCAAATATTTATAGTGCGTCACAATGAAAAATATTGTTTTTCTCGAAAATTGGTGCAAATCGCATTTAAGAGCATAAATATTGTGTGTATTTCGTTACCATTCTGCAAGTCCTCTCTTTACGTTATTGTCATATTATTTGTTTCACTCTTACCAGCATGTGGAATAGTCCATATCACAGAGGCGAAGAAGCGAGCCAGTTATACAGGTATGGTACTTGCCGCTAGTTATAACTTGCATTTTTTGCTCGGAATTCCATTATTTTGCTGAAGACCGTCGGTCGGTTTTGACCTTTTTTGAGTTGCACACATGTTTGTATTACGAGGTTCTTAAAATTTAATTTTAAAGTTATAAGAGAAGTTTCTTTTTAAAAAAATTCAAACTTTTTTTTATTTATAGTTTTTCAAGTTTCATTTGTAGTACTCCATTTAAAGTTTTGTTTTATGATTAATTTTAATAGAAATATTAATATAAAAACTAGTTAATATTTTAAATATTGGCGGCCTCCGCAAATATTCTACATTTAAAATAATATATTATATTTATGGCACGATACAGAGCGGACTTGAAACGTTTCTTTAAATGGCTTTAGCCGTGTATGTTGACCAGATTTGAATAGCCAGATGCTTTCCCATCTTCCTTTTTTCGTCTCCTTCCTTGTTAGTCATAAACTAAAATACAAAATAACTATAAAATACACTCTGAAAACAATCCGGAGGGTAGACACGAATAACCTAGAATTACCTTATAATAGAAACCAGAAATAACCGACTGCTAAAAATAAAGATGAAAACAAATAGTGCTGTATAAATATGTTACAAAAACCAAGGATTCTGTAAACCCAATGCAATGCAATGCAAACCATCCCCCAGAAGGTAATAATCCCACCCGAAAAGATAATGAAAAAATCTAACAAAGCCGCTCCGCCGACAATAAAACAAAACAAGTCATAAATGTTCAATATTGCAGAGAACCAACGACGCCTTAACATAATTTAGTTCAAATTATACTAATCTTAACAATACTTTAAAAGTCAAATAATTCTTTATTCCTTTTGACTACCCAAGTACATCATTGCTTAGTAAAAGGGGACTAACTTTTATCAAAGATTGCATGAATTGAATATTACGTTTCACATATTGATTTCATTATTATTTGGTTTTAATTTTAATCTACTTTTGTATTGGTCATTTTATCTGTGGAGCATTTCACCGCTCAGTTGTATGTCGATTTCGGCTTTTTTAGAATGGAGGTAGTATAATACACTTTTGCGTTTTTTTATTGAACATAACAACACTCTTTTTAGGGTTTCTGGTCTGAATGCAATTTCTAAGTCTCATAAATATGTTTATATGTTTTCGCTTGACAAATTTACAAATATACAGACAAGCTGAAATTTCTGAATGTGAATGTGATTTTTTTTTAAAGAATATTTGCAAAAGCTATCTATCTATGTAAAGAAATTATCGTTATTATGTTAACAATATTTTACTTTTAAATTTATCGAAATACTTGTAAGTTTAAATGAAAAATAAAGAAAGTGAAAACTGCAATTGTTTACAAATAATATTTATTTTTATTTATTTATAAATACATATCCCACTGTTTAGAAAGCGCTGGCTACTTACGGCTTCAGAGGCTGTTAGCTCCGGTCACACTCCGGGCCGTGCCAGATGGTTGACAAGACTTAAAACGTCACTTAAAACACACTATATTTTGCGATTTGTACAAATACAAGCGGGGGCTTTCGATCCCCCGGTTCGGTGCACGCGGATTTTTGGATGCTTCTTATGGGGAAGGGTAATCAAATAAATGGTTCCCGGGGCAGCGGTTACCACACATCTGCCTCCCAAATTGAAAAGTTTCAAGTATAAGGTTAAGGCTAATCGTGTGTAGCAGGCCTCAGCCTATTGCCACACCACTCCCTCGATCCAGTCCAAATAGCTACTGATCCTGGTGTAAATGGCTGGACGAGTGCTTAAAATGGTGTCTCCCCAAGGTAAATTGCCCAAAATAGTGGTGTACGATGTTGCCAAGGGCGAACCTGAAAACGATGCATCTCTATTTGAAGAAATTTATGAGAATAACATTTAAGGTAAATGTAATCTCACATTGGAGGACCACCTTCGCACAATGAGAAGAGTCTCATTGTTTGGAAAAAAAGATAGCGGCTCCATGAATATGGTCATCAAATGTCACCCTGAGGCCAGAAAAATCCATATCGACAGCGGCCTGTGTTTTCTTGGCTGGAATATGGTATTTACAAATAAATAAAGTCTGTGAACGACTGAGATCTATTGTAAGTAGATTATGAAAACTTTAATTCTATGTTCCAATATTCACACTGAATAATTTATATATCAATTGCTAAATCTATTATAAGGTACGGAATTACAGCTTAGAGATTTTCCTGTAAAACAAAAGGAAATCATTTTCAATCAGTTCAAAATTCATTACTTGAATTATAAGCTCATAAAAATTTATACGAACAAAGGCATAATGCCCTGTTCTTTTACCAGATTCTCAAAAATTCTCCCAGTAAGAGCAAATCTGTGGTATAAAATAATATTTCAGCATATGAACAGCCCTGTAATCATAAATAGACTGGACCACGCTTACGAAACTCGTTTTACGTTAAATGAAGACCTAAGCATTTAAACCCAAACAACGCTGAATTCATGATACCTAAATATGTTACCTGCCAAAATGAAAAAATATATAAATACTTAATACAAATATTATGTTTAAAAAATTGGCACACCAAAAAAAAAATTGTATAAGACTCTAGCACAAACAATTTCTAACTGCCTAGTAAGTTTAATTTTTTAACTTCAAAGTAAAAGCACCAATTGACAAATTATTTAAGCAGTTTATTGGAAGTTTTCTTTAATAGTTTCTAGTAAGTTTAATTTTTTAACTTCAAAGTAAAAGAACCAATTGACAAATTATTTACAAGTAGTTTATTTGAAGTTTTCTTTATTTCCGTAATATTTTATTTTATTACCTACCTTTTTAAGAAATTCACACTGTTCTGGCAATTTTAATAAAGAGCGTATTTCACTGTTCGTGTACTCTATGACGGTAGGTACCTAGTAGGTAAAGATTTTGTATTTCTTAGTCATTAACTCTGTAACCATTTCTAGACATTTTGTTTTTGAAGAGTTTTATTTTCCAATGTACATTTGTCACTTAAATTTTAAATTTTTCCGCGACCGGTTTCGATACAACCGTATCATTCAATAAAACAGGATTAAAACTAACTTAAAAATTAAATGCAAGTACCAAAGATTAATTAGGTGGGGGTAGTGGGAGGGATGATTTTTGGGGAGGGGGAAAGCGGTGGGAGGAGTCATTATTACACGGAAACATAGTTAGTAAAGGAGATTTGCAAGGCGCAATTATTTTATTCACTAAATTAATTTTCGATTTAATTTTTTGTTTATTTCGAGGGTTTCCTATCAGACCTGTTGTTCCTGCTTATTCAAGCCCCAATTTTAATATATGTTCTAAATTTGTATCTTTGTTCAAATCCAATAACTTATTCTTATCACATCGCTCGATTAAAAACCGTTTGGAGTTTATCAATAAAATCAAAGATGTAGGCATACCTAGCAACACGTTGTTAACCTTTTTCATAGCATTCCCACTATATAATGTAAAAACCTAATTTTTAATATTTTAAATAATTCCCATTTAGATCGAACCATTGTAAAGGAAATGTCCACTCTCTTAGAAATTAGCATTAATCAAAACTATTTTACCTTTAATGATAAATTATACAAACAGCATAATGGTCTCCCAATGGGAAATCCCGCCTCACCTTTGTTTGCTGAAATATTTATGAACTCCTTTGAAAACAAATTATTTGATTGTTGACTTTCCCTATTATCTAATGTTTTTGTATGGTATAGGTATGTTGATGACATATTTGTAATTTGGTCAGGTAGTAACAGAAAATTAGTAAACTTTCTCACTTTTATTAATAACACTCGCCAAAATATAAAAATTACACTGGAACATAATGATAACAACAATTTAAATTTCTTAGACTTAAATATCAATTTAGATAATAAAAAGTGTTTTTAATATATACAGAAAATCTACGCACACTGACTGTGTTATACCGTCTATTTCACTTAACCCTTTGTCACATAAACTTGCCTTTTTCAACTCAATGATACATCGCGCTATCAATGTCCCTTTAAACAATGATAATTATAATATTGAAATTAACATTATAAAGCCCTGAACAATGGATATAAACCTGAAATAATTGACCGCTTAGTTAAAAAAAAAAACAAGCAAAATTTTCAACAAAAAAAAACATTTACAGTGGTAATAATATGAGCAAACCGCGTATACTAGAGGTTCCCAAACTTTTTTTTCTCGTAGACCACTTTCACAATTTTACTGGTCACGGTGGACCCCCTGCTGGTACATTTCTTCCATATTCCCAAAACTCGACACGCGTTGTTCTGAATATTGAATGGCATTGTGTGGTCTGTCACAACGGAGTAGTACCAGATCTACGACATTTTGAAACGGGGGCAAAATGGACCAGTATTCAAGATTATATTCGCCACGACGGGGGAGCGTAATGGGATATGGGTGTACTGTACTGGGATGGAAACAAACCCATACCCCATCCCACCCCGTTCCATATGGGTGTACTTTACTTGGATGGTCCGAGGCAGTCAACCCTTAGATCAGCAACATCATCAGCTATAGGCAGACTAATGGAACCTAAACGCAAGCCAAATACAAAATTTGGAGATCGCGCTTTTGGAGTATCTGGGCCTAAGGCTTGGAATAAACTCCCTCCGGAACTAAGATGCATAACAAGCCCAACAGAATTTAGGTCCAAATTAAAAACCAACCTCTTTGGGCTCTCATATCCTTAATTTAAATAAACCTATCTGAGAGTATCATACTTTTATTTTCTATGATATGTCTTAATTACACTTTTCTAATTAATTTTCTAATTACTTGAATCTTTGCACATCAATCTGTCTCGTTACGAATCACATTTAGGAAGATCAAATCCTTGTACTACTGTACCGCCCATTATAAAATGTTGCTTTTGATTTCCAAAATACACTCATCAAAAAATGTATTTTATACTAATATTAAAATATATTTCAGGATTAAACACATATAACAAGTGTACACAATAATGTCCTCTGCGTGCGAACTATATCTAAATTTCTTAATAGACAATAAGTGTTAATTTCAAGCGACCTCCCAGGTAAGTATGGACCTGTATTTTTTTATTTTTTTTTACATGAAATACCGCACAAGAGTCCCAACTGCTCCCGTCTGGAGCCAGTGAGACTATGGCATCCCCAATTGGGGTATGTTGTGAGGCTGAAGGTAGTGGGGGGGGGGAAGGAGATAGGGAAGAGGTAGGTGGGGAAGTACCTGGCTATTCAGATCTGGTCACTAAACACGGCTAAAGCCATTTCAAGCAACGTTTCAATTCTGAATGGTGGTCTTACACCAGGGCGATACTATTAGTATCTTCCACTCTGGAACGTGCCGCAAATATATCATATATTATTTTAAATGAATAAATTGTGAAATAACACAAATTAATCAAATAAAATTTATTTGCGCACGCCGGGTTCGAACCCGCGACCTTCGGATTGTGAGTCGAGAGTCTTGCCTCGGGACCACGGAGGCCGTCAACATGTATACATTTTTAAGAAGCATCGCGTTCATTGGTCGAGACATTGTACATATATTTTCTTATGAACCGGTGGATGCAATTTTTAGCCATTAGTTGTTTTAATTGTTTGTCTAGTTTGTAGTTTTTCTAGATTTTAGAAATGTATTGTAAGTTTGTGCAGCGCCCTTGAGGTGATTTTTCACAAAAACGGCGCTATATAAATCATCCAATTATTATTATTATTATTATTATTATGGGAACATACCCATCCCGCCCGTCCCATATCCCATTACGCCCCCCCCCCCCCCCTTGCCTAGCTGGGCATTTTAAGTTCTCATGCACAACCGGTACAACCACGTGCGCTGTACGCCAGTCGCTCTGTTATAGAGGGGGCGTAATGGGATATGAGACGGGGGGTGGTCTCAATCGAAACCAGTTCGTGGACCCCTAATTACAACTTGTGAATCCCCATTTCTTTATCGCGCCTACGTGGACCCCGTCGGGTCTCCCATGGGGGTCCACCTGGACCACTTTGGGAATCACTGGTGTAAACTAATAACTGAGACAGGACTATTTATAATTTATACCATAACAACGACTGTGGAAGAAACATTTCGAGCTATTTGTAATATTTTGATTTATAAATTATTGAGAAGTTACATATTAATAAAATAATGTATTTTGTTGAAATGAAGCAACCAGAACCTGGAGACGTTCGACGGGTGAGTCATTGTTCCCTACACTCCAATCTTATTTTTTCAGAAGCCCAGATTTGAACTATTGATTATTACTGTCAGGACGATTAAGTTTGTACGCACTTGCCAATAGGTTTGGCGAGTGCATATAAAAAAAGGGGTTGATGTAATTCAGGGACTGGTCTTTGAAGTGTTAGCATAGGGCTTAGCTTATGTACACAAAAATGTAAAACATCAACATCGAAGGCACGTCAAAATAAAAATTGTTTTGACAAAATAAAATTAGAACCAAAAAGATATTAATTTAAAAAAAATTAATTAAACTGGTGAAACCTCAGATCTCAAATACATTAATAACATGTTTCGAGCACGCACAATGAATCCAAAAGTGTCTTATTTTAGGAGGGCTTAAGTGCAGTTGAACACTTACACTCTGAACAGAAGGATAAATGCCGGTAATCCCATTAATGGTGGACTGAACGCCGTTGGCGCCAAAAACCGTCAGAAGAAGGGAAGCTAACCGTCCATAATGGAGTGCTGGTACCTACCCTGATATATATTTATATATTTTTTTTTTATAAATATTGGTTTCATTTACATTTTCATAATATAACAAAATATACCTTACATATTTTATTCACTCTCCTAAGAAAGCAGATGCTTGTGTTTAGGAGAGGACGACATGTTAATAACTTAAGAATTATTTAAAAAAAAAAAGATCCTTATCACAAACTAGAGTTTAACTTGTGAAGAGATTTAGACAACATATTTTAAAAGTTCATATGAGTAATTAAACAAAAAATGTATATAGGATGTACATAAAACATTTGGAATAACAAACAGTCAAAAATATATCTAGGAGAAAATTAAAATATGGTGGTACTACCAAAATAAGTTTTAATTTTATTTTTAAATTTGTTGTAATTTTTTTTCTGTTCGTATATCAGCGGGTAATTGATTAAATAATTTTATTCCTTTATATACATAGTGATTCTGTGCAGTTGTGGTTCGTACGGGAGGTACAGTTAGTCCACCAATAGAAGTATTCCTTATGCTAATATTTTGCAGTGGGGTAATATTTTTATTAAAGATATCTTTGTGTAGCTGAAGTAGTGCTATTTTTTCGTTAAGTTTTGTAAGTGGGGGAACAGGAAATTCTTGGAATACGTTTGTTGTTGGGTAGTAATACGGTTTTTTTGGGATAATTTTTTAAGCATTTTTTACCTTTATCCATTGCTTTATAAATAACTCTAGTTAATTCCGCTATTGCGTCTTGCGTACTCATTTTTTCTCTGAAACCGTATTGACTGGGGTTAATACATTTTTTATTTTCCACGTAATCTACAATTTGTTTCTTTATAACTCTTTCGTATATTTTAGCTACATTGGATATTAAAGATATTGGGCGGTAATTGTTTATTTCTTTCGAATCTCCGGATTTATACACAGGTGTTACAATGGCTTTTTCGTAGTTTGATGGGAATATTCCACTTTTAATGCTTACATTAATTATATGAGTAATTGGTTTAGTTAATGAGTTAGAACATTTTTTTAAGATTTCTTTAGTTACACCATCATATCCAGATGCAGCGCCATTTTTTAGTGATTTTATAATGTTTTCAACAGTTTCCTCCGTAGTCGATTCAAAAACTGATAGATTGTTATTACTTAGTTTATCTTCATGTATATCATCTTAGTCCTACTAATGAGAACTATAAAGAGAACAGAAACAATAAAATAAAATAAACAATTAATACACGATTATTACTGTTGTTTAGTTTGCATAGTTATCAAAATAATAATAAAATAAGTGTACTTATAAATGGCGTTTGCATTACATATTATAAGCTTACATATATATTTTGTATAAATTTGAATAAAAAAAGAGAAGTGATAGAATAAAATAAAATATCAAATTAAAACATAAGATTATCTGCTGCCTGGTAGAATTCTAATTTTAAAGAAATAGTTAGGTACATACATACACACGATAGTAACGATTAGAACATAAAGGTTTACACAGTTTAATTTTTATTGTTTTTGGTTAGTGTTTGATTTCATTTTTGTGTAGCAAAAGTTCACTCTCCTTTCTCCCTAATTGATGAAACCAAGTGGTGGTCAATCTGCGAAGAACACCTGTGCTTTCGTTTTTCCAAGCATCAGGCATGAAGTTGTAATTTGATCACTTGTTTACATATTAACGTTCCTAAATAAACCTTGTATCTAACATTGTTTAAATAATTTTTAACTATTCCGCCTTACGCATCGAAGAATTTATATATTTTAAACAATTTTTTTAAGTGTCAGTGTACATCAGATTGAACATCATGTGAAACTTTCATGTATATATGTCATAATAAAGTGTTCACGGAAGCGTCGAAATAATATTTGTCATTTTATAAATAAAAGCACTAACTTTCTACGAAAAACAAAATAGGTCTACTCTGGATGATAACTAAATCCTATCTAATTTTCTTTTATTACAATAAAAACTCCAAAGATATGTTCAGTTTATAAATAAGCGCTTCAGTAAACAGTTGAAGATAATTACATTTGTTATTAGAAATAAAAAGCAATTCTTGTTTGTGCATGTAAGAATAATATTACTTGGTAAGAGGGATCCAATTAATAAACAATTGATCAACTTCTATGCAAATATGACAATTGTTTTGTTATATTAAGTTAACATTTAACACTCCATTAACTTGAGCGTAGTTTTTTACAATTTTCTTACATTTATTATAAATATTAGTTAAAATTTAACTTAAAAATGTATCTTTCCCACGTTCAGGGTGATGTGAGGTATTTTCCACAATTATGTAATGTGAGATATTTATCATAGTATAGAAACATGAAGTGTTATCATTGTAGCATAATGACGTCACTCTTTTAATCACATCGTACATTATTCATAAAACATATTTCTATACTAAATACATTGTTAATCTTATAGCATTATACAAACATGTACCTTATTCTTAAGCATTATTTATATATAATGTTTTTAGGAAACTCAGATATTACGAGTTCCACAATTTTGTGTTACAGCCACAATTACTTTGAAAATATGCTCCAAGCGAAATGTTTGTGGATGCAAAAACTTTTTAAATATGCATAATTATCTAATTCAATCTAGTTGAAGCATACACCTAGAAATAACTTTCATAATACGTTAACTTTTCAACTATTTAAATTTTAAATTACCTGTAATATTTATGGTTAGCCCACAAACCAGTAAACGACATGTTCGCGTAGTGTGTGTCCTGCAGAAAATGGTCATTCTTTGAACTGATTATTACACTATTATGTATTATATACTCTATATATTTTTTCTACTTCTTCTTTTTATCGTTTATCAACTGGGTGGGAAGCATGTGGATAGTCACTACGCACGATACACAACAGCCTAAAATTATAATTTTTAGCACGGCCACACTAGAACTCTTTAGGTACATTCTGCCGGCCGCCGACTAAAGCGCAGGGAAATTTCATTCGGGTTTGTTCGCTGTTATCGGCTGGTTATGTTGTTTTAATTCGGCTACATGCTTTATCCTTCAGGTTAATTGTCACATTTTGCTGTATGACACTGTGAGATATAAATATAGATTCAATGGACTATAAATCTTTAACTTACGACTTATTCCCGTGATATCCAAATAACATGGTGAGTTGTTTAGGTAAGAAACGACTGACCACAGTTCTAATGATATAAGCTTTGACGAATTTTTTTTTTCAGGACGTCAATGATAATAATAATAATAATAAGTTTTATTCCAGGATGTGGGGAGGATAGTGCAATCCCACACGTCCTATATGATTGTACATATTTATATAATATATTTTATAACATATTTTAAAACAACAGATTTTTTTTTTTTTTAAACATAGAATTGGAAAAAAAATAAAACAAAATAAAAAATATATATATATATAAAAATTAAATATAAAAAAATAAATAAGTAATTAATTCTATTCTTCAAGCTCGGGCCCAGCGCTCACTCAGGAGTGGGGTTTGGTGCTGGAACGCTGCGGTCACCACTGCATTGTCGGAAGCCATTAGCCGCATCCTGGCTCCAGTGACCCGATGTCTCTTTAGACCGGCGAATCCGTGCAGTCCTAGTTCAGTGAATATTGTCGATGCACTGCTATATCTTCTGAATCCAAATATAATTCTACACGCATCATATTGGATCCGGAGTCGTTCCATCGAGGTGGTTCGGTAGTTACACCAAGTTTCGCATGTATATAGATTAGTGCAAAATGCATTGAACAATGTTTTTTTTACATGGTTACTGCATTGGAAAAATCTTCGGGCAATCATGTTGGACAATACACTGATACTTCTCTTCTGTCGTTCAATATCACCATCATCCGAGAGGTCTTCAGTGATGATGTGACCCAAGTATTTTACACTCGTTGATATACTTATGTTTTCCTCATTGAGTTGTACGGGGAGCATCTTCTCGAGAGTTTTTCCATGGTGGAATGCGATTAGTTCCGTCTTCTTGGGGTTGTACATCATGTTGTGGTCATTTGCATATTCTTCACAGATTTTTAATAGTATTCTCAACCCTTTGATCGACGGAGCTAAGAGAATCATGTCGTCCGCATAGCTAATGTGATTTAGGCACAGATTATTGATACGGCAGGCGCTCTGGTGTCCAGGCGATTAGATAATTCATCCATGTATACATTGAACAGGATTGGGGACATACACCCTCCTTGCCTTACTCCTGATCACAAGTATATCGGTTGGGAGTACGTACTTGCCCACCGTACAACGTTTTCCTGCTGGGAGTGCCATCGGGATAGTGTGTTGATATACATGGTAGGTATATTTCTAGCTTTCAATTTCTTCCATAAGGTTTCATGACAGACCCTGTCGAACGCTTTACTTAGATCTAAGAAGCACCCGTAAACAGTAGTTTTTCGTTTCTTGTAAAATTATATTACTTGCTTTGCAGAGTAGATTGCCATATTAGTGGATAATCTGTTCTTAAAGCCCATCTGATTATCTTTAGAAGTGAGTTTACCTTCTATTTCAGTCAGAATTACCCTTTCAAATAGCCTTGCAATTATAGTTGCCAGGGATATTGGCCGGTAATTGCTTGAGTTGGTCATGTCGGGCTGTCCCGATTTCAGGATCGGGGTAATAATGGTTTTCGTCATTGCACTCGGTAAATGGTTGTGATTGAGAATTGCGTGCTTTACAAAAGAGCTGTTTTCGTGGGAAAGTCGCCACATGGGCACAAAGGGCGTAGTTACATTTTTTTCTTATACCGCATCACTAGAGAACTGTTCGATAGGCAAGGCCAAACAACAGAGAATCCGCTAGTTTCGAGCAAGTCTATTCTGTGAATGAGTCCGCAAGTGATCCTTTAGGCGGTCTTTTCGTGAACATGAATAGTTGCAGTAGGGACAAGAAAAAGGCTTTTCTCCACCGTGGGTAAACATGTGCCTTTTAAGATGTTCCTTCCGAGAACATGAATAGTTGCAGTCGGGACATGAAAAAGGTTTTTCTCCCCCGTGGGTATACATGTGCCTTTTAAGATGTGCCTTCCGAGAACATGAATAGTTACAGTCAGAACATGAAAAGGGTTTTTCTCCCCCGTGGGTAAACATGTGCCTTTTAAGATGTTGCTTCCGAGAACATGAATAGTTGCAGTCGGGACAGGAAAAAGGTTTTTCTCCACCGTGGGTATACATGTGAGTTTTTAGATGTTCCTTTGTGGAACATGAATAGTTGCAGTCGGGGCATGAAAAAGGTTTTTCTCCGCCGTGGATATGCATGTGTTTTTTAAGTTCTGCCTTAACAGAACACGAATCGTTGCAGTCGGGACATGAAAAGGGTTTTTTTCCACCGTGGGTAAACATGTGATCTTTTAGATATCTCTTTATGGAACATGAATAGTTACAGTCAGAACATGAAAAAGGTTTAACTCCGTCGTGGATATGCATGTGTTTTTTAAGTTCTGCCCTTACAGAACTCGAATAGTTGCAGTCGGGACATGAAAAGGGTTTTTTTCCATCGTGGGTATACATGTGAATTTTTAAATATCCCTTTGTGGAACATGAATAGTTACAGTCAGTACATGAAAAGGGTTTTTCTCCACCGTGGGTATACATGTGAGTTTTTAGATAACCCTTTTCGGAACATGAATAGTTGCAGTCGGGACATGAAAAAGGTTTTTCTCCACCATGGGTAAACATGTGAATTTTTAAATGTTCCTTTGTGGAACATGAAAAGTTACAGTCGGTACACGAAAAAGGTTTTTCTCCCCCGTGGGTATACATGTGCCTTTTAAGATGTGCCTTCCGAGAACATGAATAGTTGCAGTCGGGACAAGAAAAAGGTTTTTCTCCGCCATGGGTTAGCATGTGAGTTTTAAGATTTGCCTTCAGAGAACATGAATAGTTGCAGTCGGGACATGATTTTTTTTTTTCTCCAGAATGGGTGCGCAAATGCAGTTCTAACGTCGATGTATAAGGGCTGGAAAAGTTACAATGGGGACAGAAGTATAGCTTTTCCTCAGGATGCATCTTAAGGTTTGTCGGTGAGTCTGAAAAGGATAACAGAAAAGCTTGATAAATGTAAGGAAAAGAGCCACATAAAAAAAGGCTACAATTACAAGATCAAGAATTGTCCACTTTAACAACCTAAAAATCAGTTTTACCTGCTGCCCGTGTCAATTCTTCAGAGCGTTCTAAGCATTCCTTTTTAACATCCGGGAGGTCAATATCCGTGTCAAGGATCCGGGAGGTCAATATCCTTGTAAGGAATCCCCCTGGGTTTGTGGTTCTGCCTTGATGGTAACAATCTCCATATTAACACTAGCTAGAGAAATAAAACACAGAATATGCGTTGAAAAACTGAAACTGAGATATATTTAAGTCTCCTGATAGACATTTTTATGTATTTATTAGTTATTAAGCCTGTAGGCTAAAAACACGATAAAAACAATTGTATTATTCGTAATACAATAACACATTTATGTTATATAATTTAAAAGATGATAAATAAAATAAAAATAAAGTAATAAAATTTAATGCAAATTAGCAAAACGCTAAAACGACCATTAAAAACATAATACATACCGCATACGAGCATACCGCCCAGCTGTAATTAATATTTGAGTAAACTATATTTAGTGTTTCTTGTGAATTTATATGTATGTTTTTTATTTTTATTCCATTATTGTTTTTTTATTTTTATTTTTATTGTAAAACTGCACATCTCGATACAGGAATGCCCTAGTGAGATGTGCAGTTTGTGTTTTTATGTACATCTATATATTTTAATAAATAAATAAATAAATAGTAAAATAAGTCTGAAATAGTATATAAAAGAGAGCATAACATAAAAAAGCAAGCGTTAGTGTGCTTATATGCTTCCAAATATACAAATATTGTATGCACTTAAAAAAACTAATGAAAAACTAGTACTACTTAAAATATTATAATAAAAACAAATATAAAACCTTTTTCCACATTAATTTTTATTGACCGTAACCGGTTTCACATCTTCAGACTGGTACGCGTTATTCAGAATAACGTGTACCAGTCAGAAGATGGCTCTGACAAGCTGAAACCAGTTACGGTCAGTAAAAATTAAAGTGGAATAAAGTAAATTATTTGTTTTTATTATAATTTATTAAAATGGAATTCCACCATGAATTATCAGTCTCAAAAATAGAAATATTAAATAGTACAACTTAGCCAAAAAATAATAAATTATGAGAACTGTATGTATAAAAGCTTGTTTGTATGTATAAGCATCTAATTATGTGTAAGTTTATTTAAAAAAGGATATGATTTAATCGTAAGGATGAGAGAAGATTTCATAAAAAGAATAAAAATAAGAGAAGTTAATTGTTAGCAGATAGCAAAGGTCGCTACTTTTTTTTTAATTTTCGACTATAATTACAACTGGAAAATGAATTTTGATATTCTGTTACTCATTAATCGCAAATCATATTTAAGAAAAAGGTTTTTATCTACCGTGAGTCAGTGTATGACTATTTAAATTAGACTTCTGTGATCACGAATAGTTATAATTGGAACAAAAGAGTGGTTTTTCTCAACTGTGGGTCAGCATACGCCTCTAAAACTGAACTTTTCTGAAATTGAAAAGTACAGTCGCGACAATCGGGATAATCGTTTTCACCACTGTGAGTCAGTGTGTGATTATTTCAATAAGTATCTCGTGAACATGCATACTTACAGTGTGAACAAGAGAATGGTTTACCACACTCCAGTCGTGAGCAGCTGGGCCTCTTGTGAGGTAATCACATTAAAAAAAGCAAATTCGGATACATACAGCTTAAACACCATACCACTAATAAAATCAATACCAAAACTAAGTCGTGAGCAGCTGGGCCTCTTGTGAGGTATTCACATTAATAAAAGCAAATTCGGATACATACAGCTTAAACACCATACCACTAATAAAATCAATACCAAAACTAGATACATTTTAAATCACTAACCACATTTTTCACTTCAGTAATGCTAGTTGTCTTAAAATCAAAATTGTCCCCTGTAATGTGAAGGTCAGATTTAAAATCATTTTTTAAACAAGACACGTTTTTTCTCTAAAGAAAGACAAACATTTCGGGATTACGAATAACCCGACAATATTTAAAAATCTCCTATCACCACTTTAGTAAGCGGAAAATGTTGATTGTGTCGTGATAGAGATGAATCGAACTCGCCTGGGTGGGACCCAAACGCGATGTAAACTTAGCCACTGACCGGACGAAACTAGCTTTATTAGTACTGCACAAATTGTTAGCAAAACTTGAACCAATGTCATTGAAGAAGTTATTAATATGGTTAGTAATTATATTTGGACTCTTTTCCGGGAGACTATAAGGGAGCGAGTTTACAAGCAACTATCTGGGATATTCACTATCTGTTAGTAAATTCGCTCGGTTCATCGTATTACTTGCTAACTAGCAGATTGTGGACAATCTACGAAAAAAGTTGAAAGGTTGTCAACTTTACTCGTTACTCGCTAGTGTTTGCCTAAAAATGGCGGCCCACCAACAGCTGATTTCATCTGTCAGAATTAGTTCGGGCGGCGGCCGTTATTCTCGCGACTGATTAGCGCTGCGAATTCAAGTTTTCTATAAAATGTCGACAGAGTTAAATGGCGCGAGAGTCGTTATTTTAGCTGCTACTGTTGCTAATGAGCGAGAAGACAGTTTTGTGCGTCATCACGATAATCTCACTCGCCGATTCACCCGCTTTAAAACTTACCGGCTAGTAGCTTGTAAACTAGCTTATTGTAATTGAGGCTTAAGGTGTGAATGGTCTGAAGGGATTGTATGAAGGGCGTTATTTGGCGTGCGATGATCTTTTATATTTTATAGCTGTGTGTGAACGAGCTTTTATGCGCAGATCAACCAAAGACAATACACATCTTACGACGGAACCGCTCCAGAGACGATATATGAAAAGTTGAGCGCCCCCCTCCAACGAAAACAGGAGAGAGGGTCATCCTAATTACGGAGCTACCTAGGCCGGTGGATGACGATGACAGATTTCAAGTTGACAGATTCAACTGACAACTGACCCCCTCTCCTACCATAGGAAATATTTGATAGTATTGCGCGAAGGTACAAAAGATAAGCGCTCGCGGTTCAACTGATATCTGCACGCGGTTTTATAACTGTGTGTGAACGAGATTTAAATGTTTACCTTTTAGGGACACGCTCAACACAATACCTATTAGGTAAACATTGACCATCTTTCCTTATAAAACATATACCAATGAAGGGCCTTGGTCCGAAATTGGTGAATATGACATAATAATTGGTGAATACGTACAAGGTGAAGCGCGGCGGTCAAATCCAATGGGTTAAATAAACTTCACTAGAAAAGGAGAGGTGCAAGAATTTGAAAGACTTTGGGAAAAAATTGTGACGGTCATTGAAATGACGCATAACTGTATAAATAAAACACAAATATTGTACAATTTAACACAACATTACTTTAGAAAAGCGGAGCAAAAATGTTATTCCGCGACAAGAGAAGCAACGGAAACGCCAAAAGATACAAAATTACATTTCCATAGACAAAAAATAATTTTAGAAAATATTCATTAGGTCATCTGCTTAGTGATGGGAATGATCGAAACATTTATATAATCGAAATTTTTTCATCGAAATATCACAAGAATTGATTGATCAATCGATTAATTGCTCGGAGTTCAGGAAGGAGCAATAGCTGCGGTCAGGAGCAGAATTTTTTTTGTCAGCCAGGGGAGGAGGGGGAAGGAGGGGGTACGGACGTAAGTACGGACGAAGATACGGACGATAATTTTACGTGATAACGTCATATAATAATGATGGAGTAGAAGAGAGACAGATGCGTCACAAGCCGAACGCTTAGGCCGAACGCTTGTTCCGCGCTCTCGCTTGCACGCTCGGCTCAAGCGGAACGTTACATGAGTCATGCTTTTTCCTGAGTGCAGCTGGCGTTCATCGATTTATAAGACGTTTTCACGTCAAAAGACTGTTCAAAATAAGATTATCAAAAAATTATCTTAATCACTATCCAAAAGACTGTTCGGAATCCATTTCCGAGAAGAGTTCAGGTACAAATTAATTTTTTTGGAACACAACTGTGATACAAGTGAACTGGAGGTTTTGCTTGGCTGAAACGACTTGCTCATATCTTTATCGATTCTACACTCGCTATTCCGTTAATTTTTTTAATTTTATTTTTTTATTAGTATCTATAGCAAAATTTGTACATAATGTATTTATAAATTGTATTATATTAAGGTATTATAAAGTTTTTTTTTCACAGTCCTCCTCACTAGGGTTCCCTGTTCTGAGGCGGCCTGTAGTTTTTCCACATTTGTATTTAGTATCCAGTTGTCTTTACATGGTCTTCAGTATGTTTGATAGTTCATTTTCACTTTGTTCTCTCAACCATATTTTTACTTTTGTTTTAAATTTATTTGTTTCTGTTATTTTTTTGTTTGAGTTGGTAGAGCGTTGTATAGTTTTGTCGCATTGAATTTCATATTTCTTTGTCCAGATGTCCAAGATGTTTTCAAACTGGCTGTAGCTAGAATATTTTGGTTTATTGCCCTGGTTGTGTATCTATGTTGGACAGTGGAGTATTCTGATATGTTTTTTTTTAATTTTAAATAAAATATTTTTTGCATAAAGTTTTTGTATGTTGTAGACTTGAATGCTTTGAAACAATTCTTCTGTCGGAGTTCTAACCGGTAATTTCAAAATTGTCTTTAGTACTCCTTTTTGGGTTATATTGAGCCGGTCCATGTGAGTGCTCAAGGCAGATCCCCATCCAGTTATCCCGTACTCTATTTGTGATTGACATAAAGCGTAGTACACTTTCTTAATGTCGTTTATGTTGAGGATGTTACGGATGGCTCTAAAGAAGTAAATGTACCTGGAGAGTTTTTTTGTGATTGCTTCAATGTGTCCGTTCCATCGGAGATTATCATCAATTTCAATACCAAGATATTTGATACTTTTGGAGTGTGCTATGGTAGGACAGTGGCATGATAAACCTTGATTTTGATAGTTTTCTTGGCATGTATGTAATTTGAGATTAAAGTCATCTTCTGGCTGTCCTCTGGCTGTTATAGAAAATGTCAGATATTTTGTTTTATTGACATTAAGTGTAAGAGAATTTCTCTTAAGCCAGTTTTGCAGTAGACCAAGTCCATGTTCCGCTTCTTTGTAGGCACTTCTCCAATCTTTTTCGTTGAATACAATTACTGTATCGTCAGCAAAGCTTATGATTTTTCCTCTCGTTTCTATGCTACCGATATCATTTATGTATATTAGAAATAATATTGGTCCTAGTACGCTTCCTTGCGGTACTCCATGGTTGATTTGGAGAGGTTTGCTTTTTTTCTTGTTAATTTGAACGCTCTGTGTACGCTCCATCATATAGCTTTTTAATAAGTTTAGTGTTCTATTTGACATACCAATTTTTGAAAGTTTTGCAAAAAGGATTTTGTGATCTATTGTATCAAATGCCTTTTGTAAGTCTATGAAGATTGCCAGTGTTTTTTCTCCTCTGTCTAAACTTTTTATGATCATATCTGTAATAGTTTTGTATGGCGTCACCAGTACTTAGATTACCCCTAAATCCGTACTGTGTTTCTGATAATATTTTATTTTCTTCTGTAGGATAGGAGTTGTTTTTTTAATATTCTCTCAAATATTTTTGAAAATGTATTGAGTAGGCTTATTGGTCGATAGTTGTTTATGTCATTTTTACATCCTTGTTAATATATTGGTATTACAATAGCTTTTTTGAGAGCTGTGGGGAATACGCTTTCAGTTATAGCCATGTTTACTAGATATGTTAGAGGTACGTTAAGTTCTTTACAGAGGAATTTTATTGCATTTGTTGTTATTAAGTCTTCCCCGGAAGATACATTTGATTTTAGAGAAGAAATTGTATTTTTGATTTCATCAGCTGTGATTTGTTTAAACTCGAGCTTTTTTTTCTTGCTTAGGAGATTCATTTGTTTGTACTGCTTCATCACATTGCGTAGCTTGTTTTGCTAAATTAGATCCTATGATTATGAAGAAGTTATTGACATATTCAAGAATTTCGTCAGGATTCTCAGCGTATTTCCTGGGGACATTGTTTATATTCAGCTCGTCAATTGATGTGGCGTTGGTAGATTTAGTACTAGTTATTTCATTTATTATTTGCCACATCATACGGGGATTTTGTTTACAATCATCTATTTTTTGCTTATAGTAAGTTTCTTTTGTATGTGTAATTACTTTTTTGCATATGTTTCTATATCTTTTGTAGTATCTTAACATGTGTATATTGTATGGATTATTTTTTTGCTTCTTGTGTAACTCGTCTCTTTTTCTTATGCAGTTTATAACATTCTGTGTGATCCATGGTTTAATGTGTATATTTTTAAGTGAAATTTTTTTACAATTTTTACAGTATTAGAGGAAATGTTTTGCTGTATAAGTTCTATGAAATAATTCCATGCTTCATTTGTATTGTCCATACTTTGTAGTTTATTCCAATCGGTACATTGTAGATTTTGTTTAATGACATTCCAGTTGGTTTGTGTTTTTCTATTGTTAGCGGTCTTTCCATAATTTTATTTGTTTTGTTAATTTTTATTGAAAGCATAGTTGTATAATGATCAGTAATAGTCGAGTTAAATACAACAGTTTGAGTAATTTCTTTTGTTTTGCTCATAATATGGTCTATGCAGCTTTGTGTGTCGTCCAGTTTTCGGGTAGGTACTAAGTCTTTCCAGTCCATGGGAGGCTAACATCTGCAAATATTGTATTTTTTTGGGATGTCCATTTTCTAGTATATTTATATTTACATCTCCAATAAAAAATATGTTTTTTGTGTCTTTCAGTAGGCAGAGTTCTTCCTCTATCGATTTAAGGAATGGGTCTATATTTCTTGTTGAAGAGACCGATAGACTGCTAATATAGCCTTTTCTTTACCGATTTTAATTTTTAAACAATTGGCATTTGCAACAATAATTTCCTCGACTTCAGCTTTTATTTCGTTTTTTATGTATACAATTACACCGTCATTTTGTTTTATGTTATTCAAACTTGAGTAGGTTGTATATCCAGCTATTTCCAAATTCAAGTATTTCTGGTTTATCCAACACTCAGTAAGAATTAGTATATGTAGATTGATATTTAAGTATTTCATTAAAATTTGCAATTCATCAAATTTTTTTCTGATACTTCTAATATTTTTGTGCATTATATTGAAGTAATTATTGTTAAACTTTGATAGATCACTTGGTTCCGTGGTAACAATAGTGTCAGTCATTTGCTGGTCAGTCATTTGCTGGCTAGTGTCAGTCAATGCTACCTATATTTATTATTCTTCATGCAATACCTGACAACTCGGAGTGCCCCCTTCTTGCGCGGTTTGCATATGAGGGGACTATATGATCCCTCTTTTGGGCAAGGTTGTGAGAGAGGTCTGGGACGAGAGAATCGGTTATCGTAAAGGTCTCGTCAAACAGAACGCGTAATTAACGCAGCGTACGGCGTAAAATACACCGCGTACTGTACGCCGCGTTGTGTTGTACTGAACTTGTCTGAACCGGTCAAACAGAGCCGGGCGCGTACAGAACGCTACGCTCTAGCGCGGCGTTAGGACGTCGCGTTGTATTTTTTTACAAGATTTTATTTTACGCCTTAATTTTAAAAATGATTATTGAAAAATCAATTGAATGTGTCTGAAAACATCATTGTTTGTATGAAATGAGGAACAGTGCATATGAAAATAGTTCTATGAAGGCAAGATTATGGGATTAAAATTATGCTCTGCTGTACGCTCTGCTGTACGCCGAAGCCGTCAAACAGAAAGTACGCGGCGTTAAGGCGTAATTTACGCCGCGTAAATTACGCCGTCTGTTTGACGAGGCCTTAAGGGTCTGCTGTAATTTGTACCTTGAAGCGTCCTGCATTAATTGAACTTGAAAAGGTAGTTGCCGTGTCTGTTACAAGATGAAGTAAGTACAACGGATCATACGTATCTATTCTCTATACAACTTTAGATCACCCTGCGAGAGTACGAAATTTGGTTTGTATTGCGCATACCCCACCGCGTTCTTTAGTCCCTTCACCTGCACTGTGTTTCTCCGCCCATATCTCAGTAGCTCGTGGGTTGTCTTGTTGTATGCACGCGTCTGGAGATTTTAACCGATTCAGACCCCGTGAAAAAATGGATATTTATTTTTTATTATTTTTTTATTTTTCTTTATTCATTGCTTTTATGGTAACACACTTTGAGGATTTTTCGACCACAATGTAAGGCACGTTATGGTGGTCGATTATTCAAGCATCAGTGTCTAAGCCGAATCCTAATTCATTATCTAATCCAAAAACTACCGAACTTATGGCTACCATTGGAGAATTGGTAGTCGATTTTGGAGTAATGCAAGGAGAATTGAATTCATTGAAAAATAATACGCAACTCACGACGCCAATCGGGACTAATCCGATTGACATAAACATGTGTGAAATTGTTACCGAAATGGAAGAGAGAGCAATCAGGTCCAAAAATGTTATATTATATAACGTCCCCGAGAGCTTGTCTGAAGAAAAGAGTATCATCATTACGGAAGATAGATTCAAAGTTTCTTCGGCTATAAAAACCATCGACCCCTCATTAGACCTAAGCAACGTCAAAGTTTTCCGACTGGGTGCCAAAAAAATTGCTAACAAAAATCGTCCAATTAAATTGGAATTTTCTGACAACATCGCATCGAGAACTCTCCTACGAAATAGCATCAAATTTAAAGACGGCATCAAAGCGAGTAATGACTTAACCATCCTCCAACGGAATCAATTGGTGGACCTAAGAAAGCAATTATTATACCGTCAAGAGAATGGTGAACCAAACCTTACCATAAAGTACATAAACTCCAAACCAACTATTGTTACAACTCTTCCAAAAAACGCCACAACCTAAACAAATTGAAGTGCTATTACCAAAATGTCAGAGGAATGAAAACTAAACTCAAGGATTTTAAAATACATGCCTCGACACTGCAACACGACATTCTCATTCTAACGGAAACCTGGCTGGAACCATCCATCTACTCTGCTGAGCTCGGTCTACCCCACCATCATATTTACCGGTCAGACAGAAGTCAACATACCAGCTCTAAATCCAGAGGCGGCGGCGTCATGATAGCTGTCGACAAGGTACATCCTTCAAAACTTCTCAAAACCAAGAATTGTAATGTGGAGCAAGTTTTTATCTTACTAAACGGTAAAAATCAAAAAAATATCATAGGCAGTGTTTATATTCCGCCATCATCGGATATAAGTGTATACAAAAGTCATTTTGAGGATATTGAACAACTGTCGTACAAATTTCCTAACAGTAAAATCACCATCATCGGTGATTACAATTAACCAAAAATCAATTGGGGCACCCGCGGCAATTCTACAGTATCACAAAACTCTAACTTATCGGAAACAGAAAAAGAAATAGTAGAATTATGTGATTTCCTTAACCTAGTTCAGTTAAACAATGTAAAAAATGACAATAATAGATTACTAGATCTTGTTCTTTGTACCGACATGGCAACTGCAGTTGATAAGTCACTTGATTCAGTTCTTGCCCCTGATTCTCATCACCCACCTTTAGACATTACTATATTATGTAACCCTATAAAATGCCAAATCAAAAACCAGACGCAATTTCCCAACTTTAATAAAGCCAATTATGTTGCAATACGTGATTACTTATATAACACCGACTGGTCTATACTAGAAGGAAGTAATCTCGATGAAAATATTAATGCCTTTTATGATCATCTGTATATTGCCATAGAAAAATTTGTTCCAGTTAATTATAAATCATCTTCAAATTTCCCTAGCTGGTATAGCAAAGACCTCATTAACACAGTAATTGATAAGAAAAAAGCTCATAAAATCTACAAAGAAACAAAAAATCTTTCCGATTTTACAATTTTCAGCAAGCTGCGAAAAGATTGTAATAAATTATCAAACATCTGTTATAATAATTATATTAAGAATGTTGAATTTTCGATTGTTAAAAATGTAAAACATTTTTTCAAATATTGTAAGTCCCAAAATAACAATGACCTTGGCATTCCTGAAACTATGCACTACAAACTGAAAACTTCCTGTAAAATCAAAGAAATTGTCAATTTGTTTGCAGACTTTTTTAAGGATGTATATGAAACAGATATCCCCGATGAACACATTCCAAACTTCGAGTCAGATATAAATTTACAACTATCTCAGATACATATTGAGATTAAAGAAATTGCTGTATGTATTAAACTACTCGAACCTTAAACTTGCTCAGGGCCAGATAAAATTCCCCCCGTATTTCTTAAAAAATGTGGGGGTAGTGTCTCTTACCCACTGTACCTACTATTTAATCAATCACTTTTAACAGGCAAGTTCCCGCAAATATGGAAAAACAGCTTTCTCACTCCAATATTTAAAAGCGGAGATAAGTCTCTAGTTGAAAATTACAGACCTATATGTATACAATCGTCGATACCGAAAATTTTTGAAAAGTTAATTCTTCAAAAAATTTCTTCGTGTATAAAATTTAATATCTCATCATTTCAACATGGTTTTGTCTCTGGACGATCTACATTAACTAACCTTACATTGTACGAAAGTTTTATTTCAGGTGCCCTTGCTAATAGAGAACAAGTTGACTCAATATATACAGATTTTAGTAAGGCTTTTGATAAGGTGTGCCATAAAATTCTTCTAAATAAATTGTCAAAACTTGGTATAAGTGGCAACTTATTATACTGGATAAAAGATTATTTATCAAAACGTTTACTAACTGTCTCTATCAAAGATCACTTGTCTTACGAATTTGAAGCCACTAGTGGCGTGCCTCAGGGTTCGCACCTTGGTCCAATATTGTTTATTCTATTTATAAACGATGTCACTTCCGTATTTTCTGATGTTAATGTATTATTATTTGCTGATGACATGAAAATATATAAAATCATAAAAAATATGTACGACTGCTTGTCCCTACAATCCAATTTTTTAAAATTCGCAGAATGGTGTACCATAACAAGCTTACACTTAATATTAAAAAATGTCAAATCATGAGTTTCTTTAGAATAAAAAACCCTATAAAATACAGTTATTCACTCAACAACCAGAGTTTATTGTCAATATCTGAAATAAGGGACCTCGGTATAATCTTTGATACGAAACTATCATTTAATAATCACATTAATATTATAACTAGTAAAGCAATGAAAATGTTGGGCTTCATTATAAGAATATCCAAGGATTTCAAAAACATCAACACATTTAAAATACTTTATACGACTCTAGTTAGAAGTCCTTTGGAATATAATTCCCCCTTATGGAACCCTTTTTACAAAAGTCATGAAATGTCCATTGAAAGAATCCAACGCAAATTTCTTAGATCATTAAATTTTAAGTTAGGAATTCCCGCGGACGAAATAAATTATGATTCTCTACTACGAAAAATGCGACTGTTATCGTTAAAAGAATATTTAATGATCTAATTTTTTTATTTAAAATAAATAATAACTGGTTTGACTCCCCTGAACTAGTTTCGCTGGTGAATTATCACGTACCTAGTAGAATAACTCGACTCAAAACACCTTATTATTGCAACAATACTCTCAGTAATGCTGAACAAAATTCAATAATACATCGTCTACACTCTTTAGGTAATGAATTTGCTCATATCGATAATGCTGGAAGTCTGTCATCATACAAAAGATGCATAAAACAGAATTTGTCTGCTATTACTACGACGTAATCATAATATAATCATTAATCAAGTCCTACCTTTGTAAACAGATGTATGTAATTAACTTTGTAAACAGATGTATGTATACGCAATTGTATGAGCGTTCCCAATATCTATAATTAGAAACATATAATCAGTGATACCTTTTATATTTGGTAAATTTAATTTATATTTTCTTCAATTTTTGGCTCCTAAGAGCATTTCTTACTCTTTACTTGTTACACTTTTTTTTTAATATTTATAACTTTACACTTTTTATTTCTTACCTTTTAACTTTCTATCTCAATCTGTAACTTTTCATTATACTTTATATTTTATAATTTTATGCTTTTACTTTATACTTTCATTTATCTATCTTACTTTTTACTTACTGCTTACTACCTCAACTCCTTTTTTTACCTTTTGTTTTTATATTTAACTTCAATTTATGTTGTTACTTTCGTTTTGTTATTGTTTTATAATACATATATAATATAATTTATGTTAATGGCACATGTTGTGCCGTATGTTTTTGAAATAAATAAATAAATAAATAAATTATCAGTACTGAGTCCCAATTTATTAATGACATAATTGCAAAGAACAAAAGAGAAAAGTTGGAATAATCATGTCCTTATTTAAAGATTTTCGAATTTCAACAATATCAACAATGCATATTTTTAAAACAATGGTGTACGTACTGTATAAACAATGGTGTACGTACTGTATAAAACGATGGTGTAAGTACTGTATAAAACGATGGTGTAAGAACTGTATAAAGCGATGGTGTAAGTACAAAATTTCTGAATTTTGGTGTTAATCAGATTTTTCTTTTTATAGGCTGTAAACAAATCTAAACTCACAATGATAATTAATATATTTTATTTGTAAAAAATATATATCTGGAGAACCTGATATCAAACATCATTCAAAAATCGGTGATTTGATTTAGCATATTTCCGAAAATTAAATAAATCGATAGACGATTTGATAAATCTGAAAAAACATAAAATGCACTGTGTTTATTGTTGAACCATTACAATAATGATTTAATTTAATAAATGTTAAAAGTTTTGATTGCAAGTAGGTAAAAAATAATAATTAAATAATTTTATTTATTTATTTAAACAGGGGAATCTAATGTGTTTACGCGCGTTCGAGCAGCGGTCGGGGGAGGGGTGGAGGGGGGAGCGCTCACGGGACGATCCTGAAGTTGGACGGAGAATAGAGGGAATCACCACCAACAGTGTTACCGAAGCTCCCGATTTTTCGGGAGATCTCCCGTTTTTTCACTTCATCTCCCGATCTACCGGAATGGCTTCAAATCTCCCGATTTTTCGAAGTTCTCAGCGATTTGTCGCTTCTCGTCGATTCTTTGTTTATGGTCCGCTCAACAGGCAAATAATTCTCCATAAAAAAATAAAAAAAACTGGAAAATTCCCCGATTCGGGTTTTTTAAAATTCTAATTGCAGACTAACCGAAGAGAAACCATTTTCATATTCTGAGTGTAGTTTTAATTCACCGCATATAGATTTAAATTAAACCGTCTAATCACAGGAGACGCAAATCGTCCCACACAATTTATTTTAAATAAAATTATTTGAATGCAATAAAAAGTACAGAGACAGTTTTATTACTAATTTTCTAAAGAAAGGGAATCTGTATTTAAAACTTTTAGTTTATTCAATTTTATCTATACTAATATTATAAAGAGGAAGGATTTGATTGTTTGTTTCTTTGTTTGTTTGCATCGAATAGGCTCCGAAACTACTGAACCGATTTCAAAAATTCTTTCACTGTTGGGAAGCTACACTATTCTCGGGTAACATAGGCTATATTATATATTTTTTTTTAAAATAGGGATCCTTACTAAAACTCCAATAATGTAACCCAAGGTGTAAAAAAAATACCTAAAATATTCTTTACATCGCGTGCGCTGCGAAAACTATTGATGATAGAATAAAATAATGTACTATGACTTTGCAGAACACATTATCATCTACAAAAAATGTCGTGACAGCATATGTCTAACTAATATAGTTATGCCACAATAAGTGTTCTTTTATTTTAAAAATTTAATTGAAATGCCGCCGCTAGAAAAGACTCTTTATTTGTATCTTGATATTAATTCTTATCAAAATAAATTATTTTACATTCGAGACTGCTTCAATGCCTTTATATAACTTTTTGAATTATTCAATTCGGACATCCCATTCAAAAGATATCACGAGTTTAAAAATGTAAGTATTATACGATGTAAGCGTCACTGGGATACGGGCCGTCCGGGAGGACACCAACAAACAATCAAATCTTTCCTATCTTATACATATATAAAAATCAAAATATGTTTGTTCGTATGTTATGCGCTGCCATACCGTTCATCCGATTGCGATAAAACTTTGGTGATTTGTTGTGCGCACGCCCGCAAAGGATATAGGCTATTTATAATGGTAAGTTCTGGCGTAAGTAAATTTGTATAAATGAAAATGTGCGTATTTCATATATTTTAGCGGCAAGGATGAAAGGCTGGGGGGAGGGGAACGGGGGAGGTGGGGTACGTGGAGGGGGAAGACGAGGGAAGGGAAGGCGGGGAAGGTAGAAGGGAAACGCGAAAGGGGAAGGGGGCTCGGGAGGTGAACGGGGACGCACGGGAAAGGAAATTCAAGGAGAATCAATTGATTTATTTGCATTGCAACGCAAGCCGTGCTTTGTGCTTTAATTTTAGCTTTAAGCTTTGATATTTAAGCTTTGAGCTTTGATTCTAGAGCTTTAAGCTTTGAACTTTATGCATTCAACGTTAAGCTTTACATGTTGAGCTTTAAGCTTTGAACTTTAAGATTTGAAAATGAATTTTGAGTATTGATCTTTGTGCTTTGAGATTTGTGTTTTGAGCTTTAACTTTGAGCTTTGAGCTTTCAGCTTTGTGCTTTGAGATTTGTGTTTTGAGCTTTACCTTTGAGCTTTGGGCTTTATTTTTTAGCTTTGTGCTTTGAGTTTTAAGCTTTAAGCTTTGAACTTAAGTTTCGAGCTTTGCTAATAAGCTTAAACTTTAGCCTTTAAACTTTGGACTTTTGCTTTAAGCTTGAGCTTTAAGATTGAGCTTTAAGCTTCGAGTTTAATATTTGTGCTTTATGCTTTCGGCTCTAAGCTTTGAGCTTTGCGTAAAGCATAAGGCTTAATGCTAAAAGCTTAAAGCTTAAAACAAAGCTTAAAGCTCAAATCTTAAATCTAAAAGCTCCAGGCTTAAAGCTCAAAGCTCAAAGCTTGAAGCTCAGAGATTGAAGCTCAAAGCTTAAAGCTCAAAACTTAGAGTTCAAAGCTTAAATCTCACAGCTTTAAGCTCAAAGCTTTAAACTCAAAGCTTTAAGCTCAAAGTTTTTAGCTCAAGGCTTATCAGAAAGCTTATAGCTCAAAACTTAAGGTTAAAGCTCAAAGCTTGAAGCTCAAAGCTTGAAGCTCGAAGGTTAACCCTTCAAAATTTGACGTATTTTGTCAAAAGGTAAAAATGTTTCGATATATTTCGACTTTTCAATAAAAATTCAAATAAATGGAATATTTGTAAACGTATCCAAAAACTAAATAGGTACTGGTTTTGAAAGGTGATGAAATACGCTTAGGTAAATGGTATTTTTAGAAATTACAAAAACATTTTTTAAATACAAAATTTTTTAATGTAAACTTTAAAAAAAATTAAAAATGCTCAACTGACATTTTTGATATTTAAATTACTGATCTATAGAAAATGTGTTTGTTTCTGTGTATGTGTGTGAGATGTTTTGCGTTGCTAAACCGTTCATCCGACTGCGATGAAACTTTGGGGATTTGATGTGCGCATGCCCGCGATGGTTTCTATACGTGTATAGTGAGTTCTGGCATCATCTGGGACGAATGGGAAAGGGTAAGTAGAGCGAATTTTTTTCTTTATTAAGTGGCATAGCATATGCCGGGAACTCGCTATTGTATTTAAATGCCTGTGTCAGAATTTGGTAAAATGAATTATGTAATAGAAAGTACCTACCCTAATATTCTAAATCTATACTAATATTATGAATGCGGAACTGCGTGTGTTTGTTTGTTACGCTTTCACGCATAAACTAATTAACCAATCTTAGAAATTTTTTCACCAATAGAAAGCTTCATTATATGCGAGTAATATAGGTTATGTAAAATGGTAAGTTCTGGCGTCACGAAATTATAAATATTAAAATATTATATTTATTTTACGTTTTCTGTCGAAAAAGGCGAGTTATTGCTAACGTCAGAAGAAAAGCAAAACAAATCGTTGCCGTGAAAACCATGTTGATACATATTTTTTAATTCCGTCATCGTAGTTAATATTTATCTCTGAAAAATGAATCGCCGAAATGTATTTACGCGCATGACTTCCGAACGACTGCACCAAATTGGATTTTACTACTGGTGAGCTCTGGCATTATGAAATATGCAAAAGGTGGCATGCGACCTGTTTGAAAACTGAATGTACCGGGAAAGAATGTATGAAATGCGGGAGGGGGACTTGGGTAGGGGATTTGCGGGAGGGGGAGGAGGGAAACCCGGGAGGGGGAGGGGAATCTGGGAGGGGGGAGGGAAGGTGGAGGAGGCGGAGTGGGAACGCGAGAGGGGAAGAGGACGCGGGAGAGGAAGGGGAGGCGGAAGGGGAACGGGACGAATGGGAAAGGACACGCAGGAGAAAAAAATGTATTTATTAAATGGCATGGCAACGCATGCCGGGTACCAGCTAGTAGTATAATATATCGGAATATTAGTAATGATCCAGTTCTATTATTATTGTTGCTTATGCTATGCTTCGTCACATGGTGTAGATTACGACGTGTGCCGAACATAGCAGATCAGAGAGGGACAAGTCAGCTAGCGAGTTATAAAGATGTGTGTCCTCTTAAACCATATTTGTATTATGCGTAATAACAATAAACTGTCACTGTGATTAATTTCAAAGAATTAAAGTCTTTTAATCCAACAACATAGTCTGAGATACAGTCCAGTACTAATAATAAAGTCAAGTATCTCTGTTAAGGATTAAAATTAGCCATGAAGGAGCGGGGTTTTGGATAAAAGGTTTTAAAGTTAATTTATGAAATATGAAGGACCCCAGATGTGCACTTTAAGATCGATGCATCAAGAAGATAAATACTATTTACTCTTGAGCACATTCTGTACGGAGTTTTGTATAGCCAGAGAAACTATTAAGTATTCTGAATTTTTTACACACGCAATGCAACTTACTGGCTTTCCGAGTGCTCTCCGTATACTGTAAACATTCCTTCTTTATATCTGGAAGGTCAAAATCCATATCGACATACGGCATTTCACCTCCGCCTTCTTCCTGGGGGGCTGGTTCCGTCTTGATGGAAACACTCTCTGGATTTTGTAGATCCATGGCAATACTATGGAAGGGTTATAGAATAGGTTATATCCCAAAACTGTTACTGAAAAAACGCATGAAACAAAACGTTGTATCAACATAACAACTCTAATTTTGATGAGCTACAATTTTTTTTTAGTAAAGTCACGTTGGTTAATAATAATTTTGAATGAATAGACCTTAAAGTTAAGACAAATGAAAACGGTTGATAGAACCGTCACCAATAGTTAGATAACAGTAAACTGATGTGTCTTCCTCTACATCTCTACATAAAGCGACTTAATCGTTTACTCGATCCGCCATTTCACTTCCGACAAAACATTGGTATACCCAAATATACTGTATTTTAGAGATTATTTAAATCAATGCCTTCGAAATAAATAAATGTTTCAAAGTACCAGGCCATTTAATTTAAAAACAATAACAACAAAAAACTACTTGGATTGAAATATGTGTTCCAATTTAAAAATGAATTATAAAGTATGCCAACTTAAAAAGTTGTTGTTTTGTTAGTGATTGAATACAATTAAGTTAAAAATGTTTAAAGTTTCCGAAAATTGTAAATTTTTAAATAAATGTTTTTTCCCAAATTATTAGCACTTACGACTTTGTAAGCTAACACAATATTAATAAAAAAATAAACGTTAAATTGACAGCATTTAATTCCGTTTCAATTAACGTTCCTCAAACCAAGCGTCAAATAATGGATTCCCTAATTTCAGTCGAGTTGCAATGGGCATAAGTTAAGCTAGGTCGCGTTTGGGGATTTCAGAGAATTCTATTTTCATCCAATTTGTCTATTGCTGAGGATTCGGAATGAAAAAAAGAACATTTTCAATTTTGGTATAGATTTTGCTTCAATTTTGACATATCTTTGGTTTTAACATTATTAATTGACATCTATTATCTCTCAATATTTAACGTTACTATATTAAGTGGAAATAATGCGTGTTCATTTTTGTAAAATATTAATAAAAAATACCAAAATATGTATTGATTACGTATTGTAAGCGTGTATTACTGTTAGGTGTTGTGAATTTTCGCGTGTATATTTGAAGATTTGACATTTGGTTTTGAGGAAATAGTACAAGAGAACTATACACACATACTGTTAAGTCAAAGAATAAAGAACATCTATGTGTGTTAACGGTTAATCGGTGACCGGACAACTCGGAATGAAACCAACTCAGATTTAGTGTTAAAAAATGTATATAAAAATGGTTAAATATGTTACGTTAGGTTAGATTTATCGGCTATTTTAAAATTATTTTTTTCATAGCTTTTAATGACTTTTCAAGGAGGTGTTGAGTTGACTTTATTCTCAGTTGGCATGGAACCGTTAACTTCATATTATAAAATATTTTTAATAATTTGGACAGAGAAAGGGTTACGCTTGCAATTATACCTTTGACATCTGCAGTAGGTAGTTTGCGCTGCCGTGATTTCACCTTATATAATATATAGGGGCGATCAGACATAAGTAACTATAAAAATCATTATGATGGAGATTGAAACGACGAACAATTAAAAAAAACTTCGAATAGTTAACGACCGCACATGTGAACCACGCAAATGACATTGACAGCTGCTTTCATGATTGTGATCTGTGGTAATGTTAAGCGTGTTGCCATTTTTTGACAATTTACTACGATCCCAAAATATAATTTCTACATCAATGGCAACTATTTGTATGAAAATAATGACGTCGTTTTATTAATTTTGTGAACCGATGTGGAGAACGGAAAGAAAAAATTAACGTTTAAAACCATTGTCATCCAAATCACTGTAATCTTGGTAAACGTGGTTTGGTTGTGTTTATGCTTTGTGCTATGGTTTTGGTAAAATCCCCATGAGACACAGCGCCGTTCTACAGTTGAGCATGCAAAATACTCGGGGAGTAAATATCAGCAATATAACTTATCAATAACTATCACAAGCTTGCGTTGATAAATTTGAAAAAACTTAAAACAGCGTGGGTTGAACTGCGTAAGGAATATTATGAAGAATTAGATTTCAGAAACAGAATGAAAGGCAGTTAGGCAGGTCACAAAAGCTTGTGAAAAGTTATCAACTTTGGATAAACTACAAAAATGGTTGGAAAAAACTTGTTCACCTTTGTTGAATGTTCACACTTGTCAATATGCTTTGCAGTGTAGTGTTGAAAAACTAAAATTTGAAACGACCGAAGCCGATATGGCTACATTTAAAAAAAAATTCTAGATTTCAGTTTGCCATAAGTGGGAATCATTTATAATCCTGAATTTGAAGCTAGTGTTCTTTATACATGTAGAACGGCATTCTGTGCCTATTGCGGTAGTCGAAAGGCATTTACAAACTTATTTCAACGAAAATGTTTTTTTAAATGATTATAATACACATAACTCGTTAGGAAATATAATCTCAAGAATTGAAATACACTCCGATCAACAATAAACAAAAAATAAAGTAAATTAATAAGCCCGGGTTAGCAATATTACCGCGGGTTACTCAAATTTTACGTCGAATTGTTTCACCCTGATCCCTTTAAAGCAATTATTACAATGATAATTTATAAACCATTAGTTTTCGCAACAAAAGCACTAATATATTTTTTAAGTATTCATCAAATACAGTTAATATGTTCTTAGTTCCACTTATTTGGTTTTTACCTGTCAGAAAGCTTAATTTAGATTTAAAGGGTTATTGATTTTTATTAAAATAAATGACTACGTGCATTAACTTAGCTGAAAAGGGACATAAATCAATGCTTATAAAATGTTGTGTTTTCATACCACTATTTTCGTTTAAAAAATACTACAACCTGCGTTAATTGAAAAAAGCAAACCATATTCTATCAACAATTCAAAAAATCAATAATCAATTGTCAGTGCTAATGATGATGCCCCTTAGTTTGCGACTTCCATCAAAGAATGTCAATGGATGTCCTGGGAGAGACATTGGGCCGTCCTTCGAGGTACACTACACCTTCCTCGAAGGATAACCGCTGGACCGGCATCCTTTCAGCCTTGAGGGCTGGCCAAACGCCAAGTCACCAAACCGACCAACACATCCATGCATCCGCCAATTGGGGAGCCAGGATGGGCATCGCCGCCTCGGGAACCATTAATTAAACAACCAACATCTTTGCCATAGATCACCCTAAATGGTTTGCTACGTTTGGTGACTTGGCGTTTGGCCAGCCCTCAAGGCTGAAAGGATGCCGGTCCAGGGGTTTGGTGGAAATGGTTTGCTACTTGTAGCAAATTTATTTATTTATTTATTGATATACGCCTATTTAGGCTTTTACATATATATATATATATATATATATATAACATATTTATGAAATTATACTTATAAATAGTGCAGGAAACAACTGTTTAAGACAATTGCACAAAAATAATTATAAAGTAAAAACATTATTGAATTAGATCCACACAGTATGTAGGTACCAAATATTTAAAAAAAATATTTAAAATATAAAAATCCAAAAAAGCTTTTTTCTTTATGCAGACAAAATACAAATAAATAGCTTTATCAAGGTATTCCCATACTTGATAAAAAATACTTCAATAAAGTATGCTTATATATTGAAATTGATGTACTAAATATATCAACAACATCGGAGTATTTGTTTCCTAGCTGTTGAATCCGTCGCATAGGAGTGTAATATTGCGATGTTGAAGTAGAATTGTCACAATAATAAGGTAGGTATTGTCTTGTAACTGACCTGCCTCGAGTGTGAAAAGAGATTACATACAATAAATCAGGGGTATCAAACATTGAGTTTACGATTTTATATAAATAGGTTAAATCGGAAATGATTCTACGGTCAGATAATTTTATTAAATTTAATGAACAAAGTACATTATCGTAATTTAGGCATTCTCTAGGAATGCCCATTTTAAAATTTACATATCTTAAAAATTTATTTTGGATTCTTTCAATCGCATATGAATGAACCTCATAATTTGGGGACCAAACCGTGGAATTATATTCTATTTGACTCCTTACTAGTGACATATATAATGTTTTTACAGTATTGACATTATTGAAATCACTAGATACCCTTAAAATAAATCCCAACATTTTCAAAGCTTTATTGGTTATTATTTCTATATGCTTGATAAAGTTGAGTTTCATGTCAAACCAAATACCTAAGTCATTAATTTCCGAGACAGATACTAACGACATATTGTTAATGGAATAATCGAAAAATATTGGATTCTTTATTCGATAAAACCTCATAATTTGACATTTGCTTATGTTAAGTTGCAAGCGGTTATCATGACACCATATAATAAATCTCAACAAGTTATTCGACAATATATGGCAATCATCAATGTTTCTGATTGCTTTGAATAATTTCAGGTCGTCTGCAAACATTAATACTTGAACATCATTGAACATATATAACACATCATTAACAAATAATAAAAACAGAATTGGACCTAAATGTGACCCCTGGGGAACACCACTCGTAGCAGTGAAATTGTATGAAAATGTACCGTCAATTTTAACAGCCAGTAATCTGTTGATCAAGTAACTGTTAAACCACTTATATAGTGAACCACCTATACCGAGTTTACGCAGTTTATTTAGCAATAACTCATGATTAACATATTTTAACTCCTTTGCAACATATTTTTAATATGTGCCTTAAAGAGGGTCATTTTCCAAAACAGTTTAAAACCTCCACCATCATACCAATTTATAAATCTGGTGAATCACATAAATTAGATAATTATAGACCAATCTCTCTTGTTTCAAATCTATCAAAAATATTAGAAAAATGCATCAAAAATAGAATCATGGAACACTTAGAAAAATATAATATTCTATCCCACAACCAATACGGTTTTCGTAAAGATCTGAGTACTGAAGATGCGATATATGATTTAACAAAAAATATATACACTTCTATCGATAAAAATAAGAAATGTCTAGCAATATTCTTGGACTTAAGAAAAGCTTTCGACACTGTAAATCATAACTTACTCGTTAAAAAAATAAATCAATTAGGTTTCAAAAAAGACACACTTAAACTACTCACAAACTATCTTAAAGATAGAACACAAAAAACAAAAATTGGGAATATGTATAGTTCAGAAGCTCAGATAAAAAATGGAGTTCCGCAAGGAACTGTACTTGGCCCGATTCTATTTTTGATGTATATAAATGATTTGTGTAATTTTGTAATCCCAGGAAAAATTATTTCTTACGCCGATGACACGGCAATAATAGTTAACGGAAATTCTTGGAACGAAACTTTTTCTAAGGCAAAAGAATGTATTGCACTTGTTTCAACGTGGCTAAAATGTAACAAACTCATTTTAAACTACAGCAAAACATTTTATTTAACTTTTTATAAAAGCAATAAAAATAAACCTCATGATAACCTTAAAATTAGAATCCACAATACAAGTTGCAATCAAGATACATGTACACTGTGCAATGAACTTGTTAAAGTAGAAAGTATCAAATATTTAGGAGTATCTATTGATACACATCTAACTTGGAAAACACAAATTGTTAAAATCATCTCGAAATTAAGATACCTTACATATACATTTTATAGACTTAAGGAAGTACTTAATCTTGACAAATTGAGAATGATATATTTTTCACTGGTGCAATCTTCAATAATGTACGGCATTATAGGATGGGGTGGTGCGCTTGATGCTTTTATTAAGCCTTTACAAAACACTCAAAAGCGCATTATTAAAGTTATGTACAATAGAACTAAAACATTCTCGACTGAGTTACTTTTCAAAGATACTAAAATATTCAACATCCGTAAATTATTTATATTGCAGACAATGAAATATGTATTTAAAAACAAAAATTGTTTCGAAAAAAATGAAAATAGAATTAGCAAAAGGACTAATAATATCTTTTACACCCCTCAAATCAATACCAAATTAATGCAAACACATAGCAGCTTTATTGGTCCTCGGACATTTAATCTTCTACCAAAACACATTCAAACGACAGATAAAATATCACTCTACATAAAAGAATTAAAATTATGGCTTTATGGTGCAGATGTCAAAACACTTTTGCTATAAATTCTATGTTAACCTTAATACATCACTTTTCATTTTAATTCTAACTCATATAACTTTTTTATAACTTATAACTATTGTTAATTGTACTTACTGATGTATGCATTTTTGTTTATATTACCCACGCACAGGCAGTGCCTTTGTGGGTTCCCATCACCTACTTTTTACTTTACGTAGATTTAATTATTCCTAACTTTTGATTTATTTCTTTCTTATATGTGTATTTTGAAATGTTTATAATAATGGGAAAAAATAAAGATTAAAAAAAAAAAAAAAAAAAACTTTATCGAACGCCTTGCTAAAATCGATATAAATAGAGTCAACTTGACATTTACTAGACATGGAATCAGATATATAGTTTTGATACATTAACAAGTTAGTAAGGGTAGATTTTCCAGTAGAGAAACCGTGTTGTTTAGGAGAAATGACGTGGTTAAGTTGGAAAATAATTTTTTTAAGAAGAATTTTTTCAAAAAATTTTAGGAATTGTTGATAAAAGGCACACGGGTCTGTAGTTAATCACCTCGTGTTTATCACCTTTTTTAAATATAGGCGTGAGGAAGCTGAATTTCCATTTAGTAGGAAAACATCCTGTTTGTAAAGACTGATTAAACAGCAAATATAAAGGATACGCCAGATTGGTGGCACAATTATTCAAAAATACAGGAGGTATTTTATCTGGGCCACCGCTTTTGCTTTGGTCTAGTAATTTTAGTTCAGTCAATATATCATTATTTTCTATGTGGATACAAGATAAATTAAGATTATGATCAGTGGTAAAATTTGGTGCTGTACTATCAGAAACTGGTGTATCACATTCATAAACACTTTTAAAAAAATCAGCAAAAAGGTCAGCGATACTTTGAGTGTCATTGGCCTTTTTACCTGCATATTCCAAGTTGGCAGGTATACCAAAGTTGTTATTTTTCATTGATTTGACATAGTTCCAAAAATACTTTACATTATGATTTATTGAAGTTTCAACATTATTAATAAAAGAATTGTAGCAAATTTTTGATAAGATTTTACAATCTTTTCTAATGTTTTTAAATACAATATAATTTGATAAAGACCTATCTTCTTTATATTTCTTATGTAAAACTTTTTTAAGGGCAGTTAATTGAATAAGTTATTTATTGAACCATCTTGGATATTTCGATACTTTAAAATGAATGAGTGGGATGAGATCTGAAATAATTTTATCCAGCAAATAATAAAATAATTCAATATTTTGATTAATATCGCCTTCTTTAAGAAATGACCAATCTTCCTTGTGGAGACGATCATTAATGTCTCGATAGTTCGCATTTTTAAAGTTAAATGTGGGAATTGAAATTTTTTGATTGCTTTCTTTAGTAGAAGGGATAAGTATTGCTAGTGGGGGATGGTGCTTGTCTATCGGAAGAATAGACTCCAATGATTCATTTATAATTACGTTGCTCTCATTTGACAAAACTAGATCAAGAACACGATTATTAATATTACGTACATGGTTAAATTGGGTTAAATTAAAAAGTAAAGACATATCGTCGCTTTAGTTCGTTTTTGTCCAACAGACCAAAACGTAAATCGTGAGAAATAGCGCTTTGAAGTTTTTTTTACAAAAAAGGCATATAAAATGAAATTAGCTAAATTGTTAGTCTACTAAAATATTTTAAAGTGTTAGAAATTGTTTTTTTTAAGTAAAATAAGTTCTAAATGTTTTAAATTACGCATAAAACACGTTTTTAAATTGAATGTTGGCCAAAGTGACGAATTCTTGTTTGCGAAAGTTGGATATTGGATAAAGGAGACTGGATATTGGACAAGAGCGCTTAACTCTTGGGTAAAGTTACTTTATCTAACGTGCTTGGTATTACAGGGAGATCGGAAAGAATTGCAAATCATTGAACTTTGATACTTAAAGATTTAGCTTTAGGTTTCGTATGTTTTCGAGGTGAGACCTAAATATTTGGGTGTGATTTTTAAATAGTTTCTGAGATCATTCGACATTTTTTTTAGAAATAATATATCACTTGATTGGGAAACGAGTTTAAAATACCGCCCAAGAGTCCCAACTTGATCCCAACTACATGGAGCCAGTCAGGCTATGACATACCCAATCGGGGTATTTTTTGAGACTGAATGTAGTGGGGAGGGGAGGCAGTTAGGAGAGTTGGTAAGTACCTGGCTATTCAGATCTAGTTATAAAACACGACCTTAAGTCTTTTCAAGCAATGCTTCAATTTGAAATGGTGGACTTACACCAGGGTGATACTGAAAGTATCTTCCACTCTGGAACGTGCCGCAAATACACCATATATAATATTTTACGGTGACCGGACAAGTCAGAATGAAACCAACTCAGAACCACCTCAGAAAAGTCATTAGAAATGAAGAAAAAAAAATCATAAAAAAATGGTTAAATAAATTACGTTAGGTTAGGGTTATGGGTTATTTTAAAACAATTTTTTTCATAGCTTTTAATGGTTTTTCAAAGAGGTGTTGAGTTGACTTTATTCTCAGTTGGCATGGAACCATGTTTTACATATAAGTACATCCTTTTTTATTGATTTGTGTTATTTCACTTTTTGATCATTAAAAAACACACTTATACATGTACGTTTTTTTAAATGATTAAGTTGTGAAATATTATTATTTTTTTACATTAACTCCACGCAGGAGGCCCCGAGGAAAATAATTTCCCTCAGTTTCTATGTCATCTTAGGGGATGCTTTGTGAAGGGTCTTTTTAAGTAAGGGAAGGATAGGAAGGATGAAAAAAGATATGAGGGGTGGGTAGGAATCTGGGGGTCAGTGTGTCTGAGAGTAACGGACGTATGAATCCATCCCTCCAATTGCAGTGCAAGGCGATGGGTCGAGAGAGTCCGGCTGGAAAGTTCAAAAGGTCTCCCCTAACCAGGCCCTCTCTCGCCACGCAGTAGGTGAGCAGTCGCATCCGCCGCCAAGACCTGGACAAACTTCACCCCCATTAACTCGGGCACCCCTGCTAAATTTGTCAACGATTGACACGATACACACGTCTTACTGTCGCGCTGTCATTCATTTATTTTTTTCGCGAGTTTTATTCACTCTTGTGCGGAATAATGAGTGACGCCGTGCTCCTAGAACTAAAGGGCATCATCCTCGAGCAGAGCAGGACGATTAATGAGTTATTAGACCGTGTTAAAGCCGTAGAAGCGATATTGAATCGGCGAGTGACAAACACAAGTGACGACAAAAATGTACTACCTACGAATCCTACGAATAGTGCGAATCTTGCTACTACTCAGCGCTGGGCTGACATAGTAGTCCCCCCGGCCCCGCAACCCGGCCGCAGTGCCACTTACCAAGGAAAGGATGCGTACTAGGGCGGCCACCAAGGCGAAAAATAACGACAGTCAATTTGAAACCGCATCTTTTAGCGGCGCGATCCCCAAAACGCACGCGACGGAACCACGCATTCCATTTTCTGAGCCCGAATCGAAAACCGCTCCTAATAAGGAAAAATGGATAAACGTTCAGCGCAGACAACGGACAGCGAAGAACCTGATTGTCGGGAACTCCGATAAGTCTTCGAGTGTAAAAGTATTTCCGAGGATAAGGAATATTATTGTGTCTAGAATACTAAAGGACACAACAGTAGAAGAAATCCGGGCGCATCTGGAGAAAAACAAGATAACGAAAAGTGAAATTCAAAAATTCATCGCACATTCCCAAGAGTACGCAGCTTTCCGTATAGGAGTTACGGAGGATCTATACGAAAAACTTTTACAGGAAGATTTATGGCCTCGAGGAGTACCGGTAAGACATTATCGATACTCAAAACCAAAACAAAATGCAGTTGAAAATAAACAGAACGAAGATGCCGCCACGAAATGACTAGGAGACCCCCTAAAAGCGAATTCTCTCCCTTGCACTATTTATTATCAAAATGTGCGGGGATTAAGATCCAAGACTGATGATTTCCAACAAAGTGTTATAATACAGAACAACGACCTTATATTACTGACAGAGACATGGCTTAACGACAGCATCTACAATGGTCAACTCTTCGATCACCGGTATGACGTTTTCAGAAAAGACAGAACCTCGGGTCTGTCAAGAGGAGGAGGAGTCCTGCTAGCCGCGAGACGTGACCGCGCCACCCAAACCCAGAGACTTACCTATCTTGAAAGTAAAGGCGAGAATATGTGGTTAAAGACATGCCTAAATGGTTTTGGTATTATTTACATTTGTGTAGTGTACATTCCACCAGCATCGTCAAATGAAACATATACCGATTTTTTTGACAATTTTACGGAGAACTTTAATTTTTTAATTAATAAAAAAATTGTTGTAATAGGCGACTTGAATCTAAATTCGAGTAACAAAGACACCCAAATGGATCTCATATTTTTAATGAATCTTTTCCAAATGGAGCAGAACAACTCTATTTCAAATGTGAAGGGAAGCACTCTGGACGTTGTAATTAGCAACTTTAATTTAAAAGTGTACAAATCCTTATACTCACTAGTTGGAGAAGATGGTTATCATCCATCGTTATATATAGAAATTTCGCCGAACAAAAACACAACCAATTGTCAAACACGAAACTTCTTGAATAATTTTGATAATAGAATTAAGCGAGGATGGAACTTCGAACGTGACGATTTTAAGGCACTTTATTGCCATTTACAATCTCATGATTGGCAACCTTTGAAGGATATAAATTATGTTAATTTGGCGACTAACTTTTTCTATTCTATAATTTATAAATATTTTGATATGTGTTTCAAAATTAAGCGCACTCCGAGGAATGGTAGGAAATATCCTAAATGGTTTTCTAGTGATGTTGTTAGCGACATAAAACTCAAATTCAAACATTACAAAAAATGGAAGAAAACTGGAATGGTGAGTGAACGGGATATGTTTTGTCTACTTAGAACAAAAATAAAACGCAGTATTCAATTAGCAAATGTGCAATATATTAATTCTATTGAAAAAAATATCAAATGCGATCCCAAATCTTTCTGGAAATATATCTCATCCAGGAGAAGTGATAGCGGGTTTGTTGACCATGTTACTTGGAATAATCAATCTTTTTCAGGAGCAGATATTCCAGAAGCATTTGCAGACTATTTTAAATCAACTTATAGTAAGGAAGCAGCGGACTTGAAATCTTTTATACCTGGAAAAAATACGCCTCTAACAGCGCAGAATGTTGATATTCCAAATATCACAAACATTGACATCACCGCGGCTGTTAGAAAATTAAAAACCAAAACTTCTTTTGGACCGGATTTTATTCCGCCATTTGTATTAAAGGGCTGTTTTGAGCCCTTATTAACACCTCTCGCGTATATTTATAATCTCTCACTTAACTCCGGAATATTCCCAGACTCATGGAAGATTTCCAAAGTTACACCGTTACATAAAACTGGTGATAAGACTTCAGTCTCTAATTACAGACCAGTGGCGATCCTATCCTCTCCAGCCAAGTTGTTTGAACTAATAATTCATAAATGCATTTATACCCAAGTTGAACCCTTTATAATTGACCAGCAACACGGTTTTAGATCTGGCAGATCTACTGTGTCTAATCTAATGGTTTTCACGGAGTACGTATCTCAAGCTCTTGATAGTAACAATCAAGTAGATGTATCATACAATGACTTCGCAAAAGCCTTTGACTCGGTAGATCCGCTTATTCTCCTAAATAAACTCGACCAATTTGGATTTTCAGCGAAACTTTTACGTCTATTTTTAAGTTACTTCTCAAATAGACAGCAATACGTAACTTATGGTATTTTCCACTCTTCCAACTTCATCACAAACTCTGGAGTTCCACAGGGGTCAAATCTTGGGCCCTTACTTTTCTCGCTATTTATCAACGATATTTACCATTGCATAAAATTCTCTAAGTTCCTCTTATTCGCGGATGACATCAAACTATTCCTTTTAATAAAATCTTTGGAAAATTGCTTGCAGCTACAAAGTGATATAAATTCCATCGTCGAATGGAGTCACACCAATAAACTAGGATTTAATATTAAGAAATGCTCCATTATGTGCTACACCAAGGCAAACAAAACGATTTATTTTAACTACAAAATGTCTTATTCATCTCTTCAGCACATTATTGTTTCGAGAGATTTGGGAATCACATTTGATACGCACCTAACATTTCACGTTCACATTGAAACGATTTGCAGCAAAGCTTTAAGAATGCTAGGATTTGTGCTAAGCAACTCCAGACATTTTTGCAGCTCGGCCGCGATTCGCGTGCTCTACTATAGTTTAGTACGTAGCATTTTGGAAAGTGGTTCAGTAGTATGGGGACCAATGGATTTCACTTACTCTCAAATGATAGAGAGAGTACAAAAGAAGTTTCTGAGATATTTATATCTTAGAGACTTCGGATATTATCCCTGGCTATATCCATCAGCCTTTTTGTCCGGCATGCTGGGTATTAATAGCCTCGCCGATAGAAGGAAAACTGCTTTGCTGACAACAGCATATAAACTTTTAAACGGTAATATTTGTATTCCCGATATAATACAAAAATTTGAGTTTTATGTCCCCGACAACTTCACAAGAGCGCGCAGACACAGAACTTTTGTTGTTCCGAGATGCAGAACTAACTTACCATTAGTAATGCCGCTCGGAAAAATGATTCTATTACTTAATTCCCTGTCCCCTGAAATCGATATTTTTCAACTAAATATTAAAAAATTTCAAAACGCCATTATTACTTTATAATAAAATGTATGTTTGTACTTATTACTTTATATTGTATTACTTTATAATAAAATGTATGTTTGTAATTGGTTTTGAACTGTAAATGTACATTTAAAATAAAATAAATAAATAAATAAATAAATCACCAAATGTAGCGAACCACTTGAGGTGACCTACGGCAGAGGTGTTGGTTATCCAATAAATGGTTCCAGGGACCGCGGTACCCGTACCCGCCTCCAAAACTACAAAAAAATATCAAAATAAAAGTTAATTGTGCACGCTGGAATTGAAACCCACGACTTCCGGATCGTTAGTCGGGTGCCTTACCCCTCGACCACGGGAGGCCGCCGTCTTATAACAGAAGTGTGGTATCCAACATTTAAAAATAAAAAAAAAGATAATTCAAAGGATTTTGAAACACAATAGATAGCTACAAGTTCTTTAGAAATGTGTAAAACAATAGACGACGAATTCTTTTTAAAAATGATTTTATGTTTGAACACATGGGATACGATTTATTTCTATTACACAATATAGACTTGTCAAAAAGAGATCATAAAACCTTTCTAACCACATTTAGCTCCATAACAATACTGTGTTTGAGATACCACTTAGTTGGGCAAAATTATTAGAAGGGTTACGAAAGGGGCTGGAATGAAAGGAACTGGAAATGGATCTAGGAAAGAAATAAGTAAAAAGAATAGGATAATCATTAAAAATGTGCGAATAGTAATAAGGTTTTTATTGACAATACACAACAACAACTAAAAACTGGAATAGGTAAGAAATAAACGAACACATAAAAATTTAAGGCACTCAATATAGTATTAAAAAAAAGAAATGCTTTCATTGTCATTCAGTGTACAATTCTCCCATGAAGATTTCAGTAATAAGATATTTATGGGTACACAAATACAACATATCTTAGGCACTAAATGTACCAAAAATACTTTCATTGTTACAGTAAGATTTGGTTGATTAAAATAAAGACACGTTAGGCACGAAATGTACCGAAAACTAAAACTCCTTCATTTCCTTATGCTAATAATAAACTTGTTTTAAATATCTCAAGTAGAATCGCTCATCATCGCTTGCTGCAATATCAAAGTTTAAAATTCTTTTAACTTTGTCAACTCTGTAACAGAAATAAATAAAAAATTGGTTAGAAATTACCTTTAACCTTATTTCATGTAAATGACGCATGACAAATTAATTTACTTATAATACTTCTTTTAGTGGCAAATTCACTTTTTGGAGTCATTTCAATTAAATGAAAACAAATCATTTATTTTATCAATATTATCAACATGTTTCAACCAATGGCTTCTTCGTCAGGATAAAATGAAATTTAAATTTTATAAAATTAATTAAACTTTGGTTTCATTTATTTATTTACATATTTTTTAATATACAAATTGATTTGATTTGAATCATGTTGATTTCAACCAATTAATTTCAACGATTAAAACTGTAACGGTATTAGGTTATTTCAATTTTTACTACAATATTTCACTATCATATAGAACTCGGCATGTTTGATAATATGTTATGTATACATAGGTAATAATATATATTCGTTACAGAGTGGTTATAATAGCATTGGGTATTTCGATTATATAATATATTATGTAAACATAAAATATTGTAAAATTATATTGTATAATGTTATTATAACCACCCTGTAACGAACCATCAGTTGAAACAATTTGCTGAGAAAATAATGAAATATTAATTACCTGCTTTGTTTTCCTTGGGAATTTTTATCCTTTTCTACAGTGTACATCATTAAGAACTTTGTGTGGAGAAATCTCCCAGAAAACTAGTAAAATAACTTCGTAAATAGTAAAATCACAAGTGAAGATGTTTACTTCCGTGGCGTTAATGAACAAATGTTTGAAATGAGAGTAATCACGTGGTCCTCAGCTTGCGATGCTATTGGCTGTTTGGTCTGTTAGAGAGATACGCCCGCAACCGAGAGTTCAAATTTCACACGTAGGCTAAGATATCCCTTGGATGTTGGAGAAATTTATATGAAATGTAACTGAACGGCCGGTTTAAAAACGAGGGTTTCTTTTGGCCAACGTGTGGATGTTGGATTAACACGCTCAAAATGTTGTTTCATTTTGGAGGACGTAAGACAAACTCCGTTTTGAAAACTCTTTACGAAATTTTTGAAAAATTTTTTTTTTACTTGTATTGTATAAATAAAGACTTTCTGAGAAGAACTGCTTACTTAACTCAATTTCGCTAAAAATGGTCTGTTGGACAAAAACGAACTAGAGCGACGATATCTAGAATTTCTCGTTCGTAGGTGGTTGCTGAATATGCTGGTGGTATTGAATTAAAGTTACTGTCTAAAACATTGAAATTGCAATTAGGTAGGTTATAATCACCGCAAATAACTATTTTATGATTTGGGTATTTTGTTATTACTAACTCAACATCTTCACAGTGTTTTTTATAGATTGATATGTTGGAATTAGGAGGGATATAAACAGTTCCAATAATAGTTTTCTTAAAATCACCACTTAACAATACGAACATCTGTTCCACATCAGTATTTTTGATTTTAATTATTTTCGAAGTAATGTGTTTGCGGACCGCTATCAGGACTCCACCTCCTCTTGTATTGGAGCTAGTATTCTGGCTCCGGTCTGCTCGGTAGACATGGTGACTATGTAGTCCAAGCTCCGCTGAGAAAATTGATGATGTTAGCCAAGTTTCAGTGAGTATGATGACATTGTTTGTGATAGATGGGGCATTTACTCTGAACTCCTTTAGTTTTGTTCTGATGCCCCTGACGTTCTGGTAGTAGATGAGGCGTTTATATGGCTGGAGTTTTTTGGTTGAACATTGACAATTTTAGGTGAGTTATTAATATATTTTACAGTTAAATTATTTTCTCCCTTATTTTTCCGGTTTTCTAACTCCTTCCATACATTTTGAATTTCTTGACGCTGAACCCACGTTAAGTCTTTTTTGGTTTTTATACTGACATTTTGGTAGTCTATCCCCTTTTTTTGAAGAACCAGTTTCACTTGATGTTGGTCTGACAGTTCAATCTTGATTGGACGTATTTTATCCATTTCTTTTTAACCCAAACGGAACATTTTTATTTCAGAGGTATCAACATTTTCAACTTTGTTTAGGATACTCACAACTTTGTTCCTATCCTCCCTCATGCAGTCAGTTTGAGTACCAGCTAAGCACTCGGGTACATTAAACATTATAATATTCTTTGATCGTAATTTTCTCTCCTCCATTTCCGCTAGTGTTTCGCAAATTCCAGGTAGGTCTTGGATGGTGTTAGGTAGAGGCTGAACCTGGGCCGGTTTCTGTAGTGAAATATTTGTGTAGGCCTTCAGCTCGCCTTCTAGGAAGCCCACTTTTGCACCAACTACACTAATATTACCCAAAAGTTCCGAAAGATTAGGAGTTAATTTAGCCTTTGGTCTTTGGTAAATTTATTAGATGTCCATAATGGTACTGTTCAAAGAGTTTATTATATTACTTGCCATCGTAATAAAGTGGTAGGGATCACACGAATCCATAATTAGCAGTTCGAAGTAGAAATTAATATAATATATGAAAAAGTTTAGCTGCCCTGGATCACGTACTCGCTAGTGTGCGTAAATGCGATGGTAACGTTTCGTACACACACACTAGAAGCAAGTTCGAACTGACGAATTGACAGTTCTGATGACAGATTTATAGTTATTTTGTTTTACATATGTCTTTTAACTGCGAGATTGGAATTACTTAAAATTCTATCACTACACTAAAACTTGATTTGCACTTGTAATTTAGTATTTTCTACGCGCACAGGTATAAATTTAAGTATTCTTATTTATGTTTTAAACTGGAGCAGAAACAAAGCCGTGCACTGTTTACATGTAGTATTGTTGTATAATTTACTAAAATTTTAAAGCACTTTGCTGACATTCAAAATAATCTCTTTCCTTAAAACCCTCACCTCAATTACCATCTAAATTAATAATTACTCTCAAATCAGAAGGTACTCCGACACGCATTAAAATCTATCTTATGATTTCACTACCGGTGCAATACCGCTACCCTGCGTTATTATCGGCTCGTCCTGTTAGGAACTTTCTTAGAAGGTGGGAAAATAGGAATGGCGTAAAAACTCACTGTAGTTAATGCAGCGGGCTGGGTTGATGTCCACATAGGAATTCACATAAAATGTTCCAAACTGTACAGATTGTAAAATCACCTTAAGTTATTTGAAGCCTTTGCGTACACAGTAATTTGCACTTTGAAAATGTGAACATAATAATACACTGTTGTTCAAAGGTTGTCACTGCACTGATTTGCATGTGTAGGTAGAGGGAGGTAGGTAGGAATGTTGGGAAAGGACAATTATATTCCAGACACGTCCCGCATAGGATAGTGAGTTAGCTAGGATGTGCGTCAGTTCAATCTCCGGTGAGTGCAAATATCTCACATAATTACCTAATTATGTAATAATATGTAAAATTCTAACCAGTTGCCGATACAGTTATATTTTTGAAATTTAATTTATGCTCAAATCTCTTTATTTTCCGCTAAACCTACCCACTAAAGTATACAAAGTCTTGTGCCCGTCCACAAAAAGAAGAAATATCTCAAACAATATCTACAATCTGTTTTTGGCATGATCTACATCATTTTCCGTAGGTGCTTCCGGGTGTGAGATTAAAATATCAGAAAGCAGTTTACAACATTTGCTCAAATCAAAACCACCAAGATAAAGTCGTTCCACCAAGTCAAGTGCAGTTTAAATATCTTCAACTTATGTTTTTTTTTATAAAACTTGCAATGCTGTCGAAAACTTGGTATCTTTTTTTTTACATGAGCTCCACACAGGAAGCCCTCAGGAAAATAATTTCCCTCAGGGCCTATGTCATCTTTGGGGATGCTGTGTGGAGGGTTTTTTTGGGAAAGGAAGGGGAGGAGAGTTCTGGGAAGGAAGAGGGTCTAAGGGGTGGGTAGGAATCTGGGGTTCAGTGTGTCTTGGTCATCCACCTCTAAGACCTAAAATAACCTCACCCCATGAATTTGCATCCAAAGCGAGTTTCTGTAAAGCATATGTAGCGAGAAATGGTGCACAAGTTCCAAAAAACCAAAATCTGTTCATAAGCGCTAGAGTAAGGGGAAGATGTGATTTTTTGCAGTTTTATGTGTTCAGTGCGTACTTGAATGAAATAATTAGAAAAATATATTTTTATTGGCTGTGACTACTAATTATTTATGATTTTGGCAATACGTAACAAATAGATAAATTCTTTCGTCATCCGCCATTGGATTCATACTCTGTGTCAGTGTTACCGAAGCTCCCGATTTTTCGGGAGATCTCCCGATTTTTCACTTCATCTCCCGATCTACCGGAATGGCTTCAAATCTCCCGATTTTTTGAAGTTCTCAGCGATTTGTCGCTTCTCGTCAATTCTTTGTATATGGTCCGCTCAACAGGCAAATAATTGTCTATAAAAAAAAAAAAAACTGAAAAATTCCCTGGATTCGGGTTTTTTTAAATTCTATTTGCAGACTTACCGAAGAGAAACCATTTTCATATTCTGAGTGTAGTTTTGATTCACCGCATTTAGATTTCAACTAAACCGTCTAATCACAGGAGACGCAAATCGTCCCACACAATTTATTTTAAAATAAAATTCTTTGAATGCAATAAAAAGTAGAGACAGTTTTATTACTAATTTTCTTGAGAAAAGGAATCTGTATTTAAAACTTTAAGTTTATTCTATTTTATGTTCATTAATTCGAATATTCGCAAGCACGTTTATTTGAACCAATTAACTTTTCCAATATCAAAATTTTAATATTTAAAACAAAAATGTTCTAAAAAACACGTCGGAAAAATTATTTTATCTAGATCTAAGAACAATTTTGTTTTTCGCAAAAGGGTTAAAAAACATAACCAATAAAAAGGAACATTTAAAATGCAAGGGAAGAACTGGGAATTTCGTGCGCAAACCTTGACAGACTAAAGTTTGTAGATTTATTTAATTTTTAATCGAAGGGTTCAACGAGTTTTCAGAATGTGAAATTCCAATTGTGGTTTCATCTGCTGACACATACAAAGGAAAAAAATTCTTATTCGAAGTACAGTTATAACATTTTAGTAACAGACTCTGTATGTGCTGCCAGAATTAAAGAAAAACCATTTTCATGTTCTGAGTGTACTTTTAATTCATCGCATACAAACATATTTTAAACCAACTTTGTGTTGAAAATGTAAAATTCCAGTTGTGGATTCATCTGCTGACACATTTCGAAGGAAAACATTCTCTTATTCGAAGTACAGTTATGAAATTGTAGTTGAAGACTACGCATGGGTTGCCAGAATCAAAGAGAAACCATTTTCATGTTCTAAATGTAGTTTTAATTCGCCGCATACAGATATAATTTATACCCGTATTCAGAATGTAAAATTTCTGTTGTCGTTTCATCTGCTGAAACATTTCGAAGGCAAACATTCTCTTATTCGAAGTGCAGTTATAAAATTTCTAGTTGGAGACTATTTATATGATGCCAGAATCAAAGAAAAACCTTTTTCATGTTCTGGGTGCAGTTTTATTTCACCGCATACAGATTCAATTTAAAATAGTTTTGTGTTCTGAACATTGTTTTCTGAATACAACGATAAATTAAATTACCAGTTAAAGATTCATCGTGTATAGAGTGACGCTTTACATTTGAATTGCATACATAATGCTGCAAAATTCTGAGAAATTGATTTTCCGCGTGTAATTATTATTTGGGGACCCTTACTCAGAATCAATTGTAAGTTACCTGCCTGCCATGCGTCCTAAAGACAGTGTAAAAGTTCGAGTTGCGAAATTCTATGACTTCTCGCGAAGTGACAGGTGTTTTGAAAAAGCCCATGAGGTGGCTGATTGGTTCCTAAGTGAAATTAAAATTCAAAAATTGTTTCGTTTCATCGAATTCTTCACATCCCGAAGACAAAGATCGTTACTTATATAAATGTCGCTCACTTTTAAAAGTAAAAATGAATTAAATCAATTAAATGAATTTTGGCGTCTCGCAAAGTGACGGGTAACAGTCCAAGGTCGAAGTTTCACAAAAATTTGAGTTGCCAAACGTAAAATAAGTCCTTGTTGAACGTTAGGGAAAATTGCGTTATTACACGGGCAACATCTAGAATAAACGTATTGACGGCGCTGTTTACGGGTTTTTTCGTTTGTTGTTAAGGTTCTGCTTCGGAATAATAAAAGGGATTTGCATTATTGACGAGGGAAAAATTTAATTAAAATAATTCTAGTCATCTCCCGATTTATACTAAATTCTCCCATTTTCTCCCGATTTCTCCCGATTTTTAGGCAAAAATTCTCCCGATATTGAAGTTTTGGGTTCGGTAACACTGCTCTGTGTAAATCTTCTTCAACACATACACTACACCGTTCAACCTGTGCAGTTTATCATCCCGTGCTTGTGATAGTTTTTGGTAAGTTTTGATGTTCTCAAATGCAAATGCGTGCGTTTCTAATGGGGATTTTATCACCTCCTAAGTAAGTGTGATCTAGGTGGAGTTGGTTTTACACGATGATTTTATTCATTCCGATCCCAAAATCGGGAAACAAATGAAAAATCTTCGCTTTACTTACAAGATCAATATTTCATATTAAACGTCATAGACCAGAATTTAAGCAGATAGTTGCCCTTAAAGAAAATAAAACAATATTTTTGGAACGGTCGTCATTTTTGGGGAGCCATCAAAAAATGGCAGCACTTCGAACTTGACCATAGATTACACTTACGGAGGCATTTCATTCTGTCACTGAGATACTGAGATTGTGTGATTTGCAAGACACATCTAAATCCTGTACTCGATTGTTATATAAGTTCTAATACTGATCTTTTCTACCTAGTATTTTGAATACTAATATGTGGATTCTCGCAACCGTTTTAACATGTTTTCAAGCTTAATAATGTATGGTATGATTTTAGGTTTTCACGGCCAAAAGTATTTTTGTTATTTATTTTTGGGGTGATATGCCGTGTTGCGCTACCTCCTTCTTTAGCCAACGCTTCGGACAGCATCACAGTGCCCTGATGATGGACACTGTAACGCTGTCCGAAACGTTGGCTAAAGAAGGAGGTAACGCAACACGGCATAACACCCCAAAGATAAATAACAAACATTTATAATGTATATTTTTATTTATTTTTATTGTGATATAAGAAATATGGATTACATATATATACATATATATTTTACAAAACATTTTATTAAAGGTCGTTTGTGGTCATGTATACCTCATCCGAAAAGAGGAGCTCTTGCGCCTGATAAGGGGGCCACGATTCTTGCTTAGGTTGTGAGTTATAATATATTTTGCATGAAATATTTACTTTTCACTGTAAGTTTTTTTGAAAAATTATTTAATTTTATTTATTTGTTTTGATTGTTTGATGATACAGCGCAATTTAAAAGAATTCAAATATTACTATTTCCCAAAATACGACTAAATTACCCATACGACCTTTTTGTTTTGAAAGAATATTCCAAATTAAACAAAATATGAAAAAAATGTACAAATTGGAATTCCGTTAAAACGATGTTTTGTTTCAGATATCTTTATTTGGGTTTAAACCACTTACCAAACCCTACCACCGCAGTGCCATGGATCTAATAAAAGAAACTGTTTCGATCAAGACGGAACCAGGGTCCCAGGAAGTGGGTGGAGGTGAAATGCCGAATACAGTTACCGATTTTGCCATCGCAGATATAAAAAAGGAATGTTTGCAGTATGCGGAGAGTATTCGGATATCCAGTAAGTTGCATAGTGTGTGTAAACAATGTAAAATGTTAAATTCAGATTTTTGAAATCCTTGTTCATTTTGAAATGTTATGCAGATAAGATAGGTTGTATATAAACAATTCATTTATATATATATATTAGAAATAGTGTTGGACCTGTAACACTGCCTTGAGGATCCCCGTAACTACGGTTACCTTGAGAGTGTTTTCTCTTGGGGTAAGAATAACCTAGTCGAATTTAATGTTTCAAAGACCCAATCACGTCTGATTACGTCTAAAAGGGATCGGAATGATAATCTAGTCTCCTTCAACGGAAGCAATATCCCAAACAGGCCTTCCATTGATATGCTTGGTGTAACTCTAAGTGACCAGCTTAGGTACGGGGGCTCCATCGAGGCCAGAGTTAAGATAGCCTCTCAGAAACTGGGCGTACTGTACAGGGCCCGCAGATACTTTAATAGTACACAACTGCTAACCCTGTACATATCGCAAGTGCGCCCCACGGTTGAATTTGGTAGCCACCTCTGAAAATACCTGAAAAAAACCCTCGACTCTGAGCAGAAACGTGCGGTCCGTTTGATAGATTCTCCTAACTTAACAAACGGACTGCAATCTTTAGAGCACAGGCGTCAGGTGGGAATGCTGTCCCTGTTCTACCGGTATTACAATGGAAGATGCTCCGAGGAACTATCATCACTGATCCCCTCGGCACCGGTGCATAGTCGGGAAACACGCCAAACACGCGCTCAACATTTGTACACGGTTGACATTAGTCACTTGAGAACGGGTCGTTTCTACGACTCGTTCTTGAGTTCAACAGCCCGGCTGTAGAACGATTTGCCGGCCTCTATGTTTCCTCCCTCCTACAACATGGGTCTCTTCAAGACCCGTGTCGAGTTAATATAAAAAAAAAAAAAAAAACAAAACAACGTTATTGGAAAATTATGACTCGGTTGTTCAAGTTTATTGTTCGGAATTCGACACATTGATAAGAAGCTGCCAGATAAGACGGCCATCGGCCAGATATTCCTAATAACCTTTTTAAACATTTTGCTTTCTAATTTGATATGCGAGATTGTAGCAAACGCTTTGCAAAGATCGAGAAATACCGGTGTACAATCAACGCCATTTTTCAGGTTGTCATGTTTTGTTGACAGCGCTTTTTTATGATTTCTGAAGCCATGTTGACAGGACGATAATAGGCTATTGGTTTTAAGGTATTCCATAAGACTGTTATCAAAACGATCTTTTCAAATACTTTAGAAAGAGAATTAAGCAACGTTATAATAATAATAATAATCATAAGTTTTATTCCAGGTTGTGGATGTGTTATAGGGCGATAATTTTTGATATTTACCTTCGAACCTTTTTGAAAAATAATGATAAGCAAACTTTTTTTTAGGAGATTGTTAATAATGCCTGGACGGATGGTAATGTAAACTTTGGGATGATAAGTTAATACCACGGGCAAATATTTTAAGGACAATGTTGGGTATTGTTTTTTTTTTCAGGTTGTATTAATGTGGAGACTGTTATCATCAAGACGGAACCAGGACCTCGAGAGGAAGAAGAAGGGGGGATTCCTTATATGGAAATTGACATTGACGTGCCAGATATTAAAAAGGAATGCTTCAAACGCTATCAAAGTACTACCCAGGCAGCAGGTAAGATCAGTTTTCTCTTTTTACAAACAACCGAACTTCCTACTTTTTAACGTTTTTTGTGAATAAGCTGTATTTACTTATTAAGCTTTCTTTATTCGTAATCTTTTTCAGACTTCTTGACGGATCTGAAGACGCACCGCATGAAAAAACAAGTATCATGTCCCCGTTGTAACTACTCCTGCTCTTATAAATCACAGTTAGAATTGCATACGCGCACCCATACAGGAGAAAAACCTTTTTTGTGTTTCGATTGTAACTATTCTTGAATAACTTGAATAACTTTTAAAGTTTTCAGTTTTTTGGGAGTAAAAGTAGCAAAAAATAACCGCGATAATTTTTAGGTTAAGTGTATAAAAATAAAATAATTTTACTGTCGCTCTGTCGAGCTTAATTAAAGTTTAATCATAAAAGTTAAAATATTTTAAGTTCAAATCTGCCACGTTGTTTTAAAACGGCACAGTGATAGCATCGGTCATCGGTCATCGGACAAAAAGGGACTGCAACCTGCAACCTGCCACATGTTGTAGACCGAAGTGAATAGCGAGTGTCAAGTGTAATGTGAGTGATTTACGGGGATATACTTTGGGCTATGGTGTCTGCGAACAGTATTATTTACGACCGAGCCACACTATTTAAACTCAATAGTGAAAGTGTTTTGGACCCTTTACTAGTTGCAAAGATTACGCTGCATGGCCTTGAACGCGTTAATACCACTACCCATAAAATCAAAATTAGATACAGGGGCTGTCGTGGAGGGCGGAATAGGACAAAACACCTGGGCATTAGAAAGGAACAAATTGAAATAGTTACGTCATCACCAATACCAGAACAGGGAAACATTCCAACACAAATCCTCTCAAAGCCTGAGAGAGAATATAATATTGTTAACACACGTGTACAACGGCATGCCAACTTTAAGAGCCGACAACTAGGTATAGGATCTTGGAATGTTAGATCTCTTAACAATAAAGTAGAGGAGGTAGTGGAAGTTTTAAATGAACAGAATCTGCATATCCTGGCCATAACGGAGACTTGGCATGAAAATGGCGACTCCTTTTCAATAAAAAGACTCCGAGCCTTAGGGTTCGCGGTTCTAGAAGAAGCCCGACCCAAAGCCACGATTTCTAGGGATGATAGCATATCTAGCGTAAATCACGGGGGAATCGCGATATTCGCTCGCCAGGGCTTTCGTTTAACGAAGGTGTCAATTGGTGCGTACGTAACTTTTGAGTACTTGGGATGCCGAGTTTCTTCAGCAGGAGCGTCATTCATTTTATGTACCCTGTACCGGCCTGGCTCAAAACAAATAACCTCAGACTTTTTCAATGAACTGTCGTGTTTCCTCGAGCGAGTTGTAGGACTTTCCGATACAATTTTTATAACGGGCGATATTAACATACACCTAGAGCGTCCGGATTCACCCAACACAGTTAAATTTAGTGACTTATTGGACTGCTTTGGATGCCATCAATGGGTTAATGCTCCAACTCACGATTCAGGCGGAACTTTGGATATTTTTGTCTCAAAGTCGAGCGGCCCGCCCCTGGTAGCGGACAGTGTGGATGTAGGGCTATCAGATCATAGGCTAATTCGCGCTGAAATCGATTTTAACCCTCCAAAAATCCCTTACGTAACTATCACGTCAAGAGCATGGCGTAGCTTTAACTTTGATGAGTTTCTGTCAGAACTAAAATCTTCTCCGCTTTGTACACAAAGCGCTTGGGAAACAGAGTCACCAACCAAACTGACAGAATATTACAACACTTTTCTTTCAACCCTTTTAAATAAATATGCTCCAACTTCTACAAAAACTCGGCGACTGCGTAAATCTGACGACTGGTTTGACGAAGAATGTCGGAACCAGAAGAGATCAATGCGCCAATTGGAGAGGTCCTACAGACACTCAGGGGTAACTTCACGGGACGATTGGATACGTGCTCAAAAAGAGTACACGTTATTAATCCGCTCGAAAAGATCTGAATATTGGACAAGTAGGATCAATTCAGAGCGTCAAAACCCACGAAGTCTCTGGAACTCGATTAAAACGGTCGTTGCTGATGTACGTGCGCAAAATACAACCGACATAGCTCCGGAAATCTTCTCCAAATTTTTTCTTGACAAAATTAATTCAATACGCGCCCTAACAGCTTCCGCTCCACCACCATATTTTACTAAAAGTAATTGCGGAAACTTTTCTGCCTTCAAACCAGCAACCCTTGAGGAAGTAAGGAAGTTAATACTTACTTCACCGAACAAGCAGTGTTCACTTGACCCTATTCCAACCTGGTTACTAAAAAAGTGTTGCAATGAAATATCTCCCTTTCTAGTACATCTTTTCAATAAGTCGCTCAGCATAGGTGATTTCCCAAAACCCCTTAAATCAGCTGTTGTGACTCCACTAATAAAAAAACCGCAATTGGACACTGAAGATCTCTCAAATTACCGACCCGTTTCAAATCTTCCAATAATATCAAAAATTTTAGAAAAAATAACTGCCTCACAGATAATATGTCACTTAAATTCCAATGAATTGCTGACTAAATATCAATCTGCATATAGAAGGTTTCACTCAACGGAAACCGGACTACTACGTGTTTTGTCAGACATAACTCTTGCTATCGAGTCAGGAAAACTAGCACTCCTTTCAGTCTTGGACATGAGTGCCGCTTTTGACACGATCGACCATGATTTTCTTATTAAACGATTAGAAGAATCCTTTGGTTTAAATGGCGGCGTTAAGAACTGGCTGACATCGTACTTGGGCAACCGTTTACAAGCCGTAAAGGTGGGGAAAAACCAATCAAAATATGCAACCCTTTCATCTGGAGTACCCCAGGGGTCTGTTCTGGGCCCACTTCTCTTCATCCTCTTCACAAATGATATCGCTAAAATAATCGAATCATTTGGCCTACTAGCTCACTGCTACGCTGATGATCAACAAGTTTACTTTTACTGCTTACCAGAGGAAGTAGATAGTCTAAAAAGTCGCATAATTGAGTGTCTAGAGGCAATCACCCGCTGGATGACCTCAAATAGATTGAAACTGAATCCGTCGAAGACTGAGTTTCTCTGGACCGCCACAAGCAGACGTCAGCATAACATTGATAACTCCCCAATAACCATTTCAGGAAGCGACATCACTCCAAAGAAGTGTATAAAACTACTGGGTGTCAATCTGGACGCTGATTTTTCCCTTAAAACTCAAGTGAACAGAACCGTAAGCACGGGCTTCTTTCAATTAAGGCAAATTAAAGCAGTAAAGCGAAACCTACCAACGGAGGCGACTAAATTACTAGTCAATTCGTATGTCATTTCACGTCTAGATTATTGCAACGGAATATATGCCAGTCTTCCGAAATATCAAATCAATAAACTACAATCCGTTTTCAACGCTGCGGCAAGACTTATCACCGGCGTATCTAAATATTCCCACATTTCAGAGCATCTCAAAAATCTTCATTGGCTCAAATGTCCTGAAAGAATCCAGTTTAAGCTCTGTTGGATGGTATTTAAGTCCCTCAACGGAATGGCCCCGACTTACTTATCGGAATTGTGTATTCCAGAAAATTCCAATTCTCGACAGTTAACCCTGAGATCAGCAGCGTCATCAGCTTTCGGAAGGTTAAAGGAACCAAAGCGTGCACCAGATACTAAGTTCGGTGAGCGCGCTTTCGGAGTGTCAGGACCCAAAGCCTGGAATGGACTGCCACACGACTTAAGGATGATCACAAATTCAGCGGAATTTAGAACTAAAATTAAAACCCACCTTTTCAGACAGTCGTACCCTTAAATTCAAAAACCTTTCACCTTAACCTTCAATGCCCGCGACATTGTAAAAATAACTCATTTGTTAAAAAAAAAAAAAAAATAAATAAATAAAAAAAAAAAAATAAAATAAAAAAAATAAAAAAAATCAGTTATAAGCTTTATGTAAGGGTCATTTCATGAAGATTCCCTAAAGACTCCTAAATTCTCCAGTCTCTCAAAATAAATACAACTATACTTTTGCCACTAATCTTTTAATGTAAATTCATGCAAAGTCCAGTGTTTTAAATATAATGCCCTCCGCGTGCAAGACCGTATCTTCTGCAACTATCTTAACGTATTTATTAACTTTCTAATTTCTCGGAAGTGACCTGCCAGGTAAGTATGTTTCTGTATCTGTTTGTAAATAGTTAAATTAGATAGAACCTAGGAATTAATAATAAGCTGTACAGCGCCCTTGAGGTGATTTTTCACAAAAACGGCGCTCTACAAATTATCCAATTATTATTATTATTATTATTCTTGCAATCAAAAGGGACAATTGACGATACACATGCTGACTCACGGTAGAGAGAAGCCTTTTTCATGTGCTGTGTGCAACTATTCGTTTTTATCGAAAAGGCGATTTAAAGCGACACGTGCGGACTCATAGCGGAGAACGACCCTTATCTTGCTCTGACTGCAACTATTCATGTTTTGAAAATGCAGATTTGAAGAAACACATTCGAATTCACACCGGAGAAAAATCTTTTTCTTGTTCCAACTGCAATTATTCATGTTGTCGAAACGAAGATTTGAAGAAACATAAACGAATACACACTGGAGAAAAACCTTTTTCGTGTTCCGACTGCAACTATTCATGTGGTCGGAAGGATCAATTGACGATACACATTCTGACTCACAGTAGAGAAAAAACTTTTTCATGTTCTGCCTGCAACTATTCGTGTTGTCGAAAAGGCGATTTGACGAGACACGTGCGGACTCACGCAAAACCTTTTTTATGTTCTGACTGCAACTATTCTTGTTCTAAAAATGGAGATTTGAAGAAACATGTACGAATTCACACCGGAGAAAAACCTTTGTCGTGTTTCGACCGCAACTATTCAAGTTTTCAAAAAGTTCGTTTGACAAGGCGTGTGATGTCTCACAGGGGAGAGTAACCTTTCTTATATACCTAATGTAACTATTCGTATTCTCGAAGTAAACATTTTAAGTCGCATGTGTGGAATCACCCTGGTGAAAATCGTTTTTCTTGTTCCGACGGTAATTATGCATGAAAACAAAAGGGAAAATTGACGACACACATGCTGAATCATACTGGAGAAAACCTCTTTCATGTTGCGACTGCAACAACTCATGTACCCGAAAGGAAAAATTGAAAAAAAAAACTGCTTTTCATTATTTAATTCGTAATAGAGGAGACTCTTATATGTGTTAAGAATGCCAGAAGATCTTATTCCAAGAATCCAAGGAAGCCATCCAATGGGCCGCCCCAGGCAATGTCGGGAGAAACATCTTCCGAGGCTGGGCCTGGTACGGATGGAGACCAGGATAGAAGCGCAGGACAAGGACGTCTGGAGGTACTGCCTTGAGGCGTTTGCAATCCGAACTTTGTCTGTATCTTTGTCTTTGTATATTCTGTAAAGGTTTTTTTTACATTAACTCCACACAGGAGGCCCTGAGAGAAATTATTTTCCTCATCTCATCCTTCATCTGGGATGCTGTGTAGAGGGTCTTTTTGAGGAGAGGAAGGAATGAACATTGGTCTTGAAAAGACCCATGTTGTAGGAGGGAGGAAACACAGAGGCCGGCAAATCGTTCCTTAGCCGAGCTGTTGAACTCAAGAACGAGTTTAAAAAACGACTTGTTCTCATATGACAAATGTCAACCGTTTACATCTGTTGGGCCCGCGTTCGGCGTGTTTCCCGACTATGCACCGGTGCCGAAGGGATCAATGACGCTGGTTCTTCAGAGCATCTTCTAGCAAAATACCGGTAGGACAGGGATAGCATTTTCACCCGACGCTTGTGCTCTAAAGATTGCAATCCTTTCGTTTAAGTGGGAGAATCTATCAAACGAGTCGAGTCGAGGGTATTTTTCAAGTATTTTGGAGTTCCAGACCAGAGGTGGCTGCCAAATTCAAACGTGGGGCGCACTTGCGATTTGTTCAGGGATAGCAGTTTTTTTTTAATAGGTAGCCCTTTAAGAGGTTAATGTTTAATTCGTAGAGCTCCACCATAATATGGAACTCCAGTGAAAAATATAATGGCTTTTAAATAATATGTTCATAAAGACCAATAAACTCTGATTCTGAATATATAAGTTTTATTAAATAATAGTAGAATAATAAGTAGAGTTTTTAAAAAAAAGTCAAGTTGGTATTATTGGATTTTTAGTGCTGACGTCACCGCGTCCATAATTCTTCATTCACCTGGTCATATTTGTATTGAAATGAATGACAAGCCATTCAACATTCCGTGTAATTTTTTTATAGAGATGTAGACATATAATAGTTGTTTTTATTGAAACATTAAATAGGCCTAAATAATTGTATCAAAAATAGAGTATCTATTAATTTATCTATATTATTTAAAATATTCAAAAACTTTAAACTGTACAAAAACAATCGTTATGCCTGGCGCAAACTCTGAATTCCAAAATGATGAACGTCGAACAGCTGATTCTAGTTGCCTACAAAATTGATGCTTCGGTTTCCATAATATTGATTACGAATCGTAAAGCAAAAAAATAATAATTTCAAACAATTTTTATTCCATATTAAAAATATTACAATTAAATAAATTAAAAATTCCACCTAAATAATGTTTTACTTATTGAATAGTTTCATAGCTTCTTCCGTACAAAATGACAAAATCTGTTGAAAATAAATAAAACTTTTGGTCTTAATGACGTTACACGATTCACACTTGATACGGTGGTTTACGGGGATCTTGAAAAATTTAAACTTTTATGATTATTTTTACTTTTAAAACTAAAAACTTAAATAATAAAAATAATAAATTCATTAAAAAGATAAAAAAAATTGGACTGGAAATCTTTATTCGTAACACCCAACAATAGGGTACAATCACTTTTTATTTTAACAAAAATTAAAGAAAAAAATTACAAACTGGAATATTCAAATGTTTTTTTTTTACGATAGAAATAGTTCTTCAACAACGTTTTGAATATTCACATTTCAAATTAGGGCTAAAACGCCTTCTTCCCGCGGTTTTGGCTTGTGACGTCACTGCGCACCTTGACAGCTGTCATTAGTAATCTGTCTTCAGTTGATCATTTGTTTGTCGAAGAAAATGACCGTAAATACCGTTTATAAATACTGTATTGTACCAAAGTGTACAAATACAACATATTCAACACCAAACAAACTAATGATGTTATTATGTGTAAGGCGATGTCGTGCGATGAAAGGTGCTTTAAACAACTGCCACCATCAGTGCGTCGATTTTTGAAAAATTATCAGATTGTCATTTTATGAAAACCACTGTCTGTCATGATAATATATATTTAAATATATGTTTTATATAAACGAATGGGTTTAGGATGCGTAACTAAACGATTATGACTCTCAAACTTATTCAAATTGAAACCAACAACTGGAGCAAAAACAACTTGACGTGGGACTCGGTGGTGCGTTGTGACGTCACAACTTCACTAGTCAATCATGACTCGTTTTTGATATTTGAATTTTCATACAACTTTAAAAGTGAATTAATTAATTTAATAAATTTTTTTGGGGTTTTGAGTACGATATTCGAGTTGTTAATTTTTTACATATATTAAATGCATTGAAAACACTGTATTACATATTATACTGCATGTACCCTATTGTTGAATACATATTTTTTTTTGTATTTATGCTAGTCCCAAGTAGAGATCATTGTAAGTCATCGACGATCCTCCTAAAATCAGTTTACAGCAATTTTCCATCTCACAAGTCTTGTATGAAAACGAAAAATACAGAAGATACTAGAATAACGAATGTCTTTAATCATATTCCTACAGATATTTTGTCGCTCTAGTTCGTATTTTTCCAACAGACCATATTTAGTGAAATTGAGTTAAATATGCAGTTTTCTCAGAAATAAAAGCAGTTTTCGAAACGCAGTTAGTCTTATTTTCTCCAAAATTTAACAACCTTCCGAGCGTGTTTATCCAATATCCACAAGTTGGCCAAAAGAACCTCTTATTTTTAAACCGGCCGTTCATTTATATTTCATAGAAATGTCTTAAATATCCAAGACGGATCTTAGGGCCAGTTGTTTCGGAAAAAAATCACGTCTGACGAACCGTCAAATCGCAAACAAATCGTCAATCAACGAAATCTGAGTTGTTTCACCGTCCGTCAATTGAAATTTCAAGGAAAAATTCACGAAAATGTGACCAGACAAAATCCGCGGGTCAGTGTGAATTGACGGTCGGCGCATGCGCAAACGTGTTGATTGCGGTGAGAAAAAATTGCGATTTGACAGCTTGTGGGCAGGACTGTCTGCATTACCGAAATTAGCGATTACGGCTGGAACGTTTTTGCATATAATGCAAAGAAAACACAACTTCACGAATTGTTGGAAGAAATTTAATTATCTTTTCAACGTACAATATTGTAGAAAATCGTTGGTTTCAGAGATTTGAAATGGCGTAAGCACCGGTGAAAACATTTAAAAAAATACAAATTTATTCCGATGATGTTATCTATTGCCAACTGTAATAATTTATGGATTTACAAAAAAATCCCTTTCTTGTGATTGACATTTCCCCATCAAATTACTTTCCTGATGATTTACCTTGAGAACATAGAGATTTTGTTGTATGTACGCGGATACAACTGAAGATTCGGATTTCTGTCAAATCCCGATTTAATACAAGATATGAATTATCTACTTGAGTTGTTGTTATTTATAATTGCAATTATAAATAATTATGTATTTGCGTGATTTTTGGCTACCTATATTATAAACAGCGCTTCGAGTCACAGTAATTTCAGTTTATAAATAAAGAATAAAGCATAATCATACTACCTTGGCCGATGCCAGCGTGAGGGGTAGTGTCATGTTATAACAAACGCCAAGATCGGCCAGGTCTGACCTTCGAAAACTGAACCCTCACGTACGAAAATTACATAGTTTGGGAACTGGTGTTATGATTTAGCATATTGATTATTGACATGAATGACAATTAAAAACCCTCTTCTGTATTGGGGATTTAAAATATGTTGTGTAAAGGAATCAATTACCTACTAATCGTTAAACAAATTCATAACACGAAAAGTATTTTATAATAAAAATCCTTCTGTGTTCAATTTTATAACTTTATTTATAAAAAATAAAACGAAACCACATAAAACCATTTCAAATGTTTATTTATTTATATATACGTAAACTTCCTGGTTATAAAAGTTCTAAGTAATAAGTAGGTACATGGTACATGTGTAATAAGTCAGTATTTATACAAAGTTGTTTGTGGGTTAATGGTGCAAAACCTTATCTGCAATCGTATTACGACAAGCAGTAATATATAAAAATAATATACCGTCGCTTTAGTTCGTTTTTGTCCAACAGACCAAAACGTAAATCGTGAGAAATAGCGCTTTGAAGTTTTTTTTACGAAAAAGGCATATATAATGAAATAAGCTAAATTGTTAGTCTATTAAAATATTTTAAAGTGTAAGAAATTATATTTTTTATAAACAATAAGTTCTAAATGTTTTTAATTACGCAGAAAACAAGTTTTTAATTTGGATGTTGGCCAAAGTGACGAATTCTTGTTTGCGAAAGTTGGATATTGGATAAAGGAGACTGGATATTGGACAAGAGCGCTTAACTCTTGCGTAAAGTTGCTTTATCTAACGTGCTTGGTATTACAGGGAGATCGGAAAGAATTTCAAATCATTGAATTTTGATACTCAAAGATTTAGTTTTAGGTGTCGTATGTTTTCGAGGTGAGACCTAAATATTCGGGTGTGGTTTTTAAATAGTTTATGAGAACATTCGACATTTTTTTTTAAAATAATTTATCACTTGATTGGGAAACGAGTTTAAAATACCGCCCAAGATCCCAAATCCCAACTGCATGGAGCCAGTCAGACTATGACATACCCAATCGGGGTATTTGTGAGACTGAATGTAGCGGGGAAGGGAAGCAGTTAGGAAGGTTGGTAAGTGCCTGGCTATTCAGATCTAGTTATCAAACCGGCTAATTTTTTTAGGCAATGCTTCAATTTAAAATAGTGGTCTTACACTAGGGTGATACTGAAAGTATCTTCCACTCTGGAACGTGCCGCAAATACACCATATGTAATATTTTACGGTGACCGGACAAGTCAGAATAAAACCAACTCAGAACCACCTCAGAAAAGTCATTAGAAGTGATGAAAAAAAAATTATAAAAAATTGATTAAATAAGTTACGTTAGGTAAGGATTATGGGTTATTTTAAAATAATTTTTCTTCATAGCTTTTAATGACTTTTCAAAGAGGTGTTGGGTCGACTTTATTCTCAGTTGGCATGGAACCATATTTTACATATACATCCTTTTTTATTGATTTGTGTTATTTCACTTTTTGATCATTAAAAAGCACACTTATACATGTACGTTTTTATTTTAATAATTAAGTTGTGAAATATTATTATTTTTTTACATTAACTCCACACAGGAGGCCCTGAGGAAAATTAATTTCCCTCGGTTTTTATGTCATCTTAGGGGATGCTATGTGGAGGGTATTTTTAAGTAAGGGAAGGATAGGAAGTAAGAAAAAAGGTATGAGGGGTGGGTGGGAATCTGGGGGTCAGTGTGTCTGAGAGTAACGGACGTATGAATCCATCCCTCCAATTGCGGTGCGCCGCCATGACCTGGACAAACTTCACCCCCATTAGCTCGGGCACCCCTGCTAAATCACCAAATGTAGCGAACCACTTGAGGTAACCTACGGCAGAGGTGTTGGTTATCCAATAAATGGTTCCAGGGACAGCGGTACCCGTACCCGCCTCCCAAATTACAAAAAAACTATCAAAATAAAAATTACTTGTGCACGCTGGGATTGAAACCCACGACTTCCGGATCGTTAGTCGGGTGCCTTACCCCTCGACCACGGGAGGGGTAAGGGGTATAACAGAAGTGTGGTATCCAACATTTAAAAATATAAAAAGATAATTCAAAGGGTTTCGAAACATAATAGATAGCTACAAGTTCTTTAGAAATGTGTAAAACAATAGACGACGAATTCTTTTTAAAAATGATTCTTTGTTACACATGGGATACGATTTATTTCTACTACACAATATATTGTGTAATAGAAATAAAAAGACTTGTCAAAAAGAGATCATAAAACCTTTCTAACCACATTTAGCTCCATAACAATAGTGTGTTCCGGTGTTTGAGAAACAACTTAGTTGGGCCAAATTATTACAAGGGTTACGGGTTATTAGGGGCTGGAATAAAAGTAACTGGAAATGGATCTAGGAAATAAATAAGTAAAATGTATAGGATGAACATTAAAAATGTGCGAATAGTAATAAGGTTTTTATTGACATTCAATAGCTCTGAACAAAAAAAACTGGAATAGGTAAGAAATAAACGAACACAGAAATTTAAGGCACTCAATAAAGTATTAAAAAAAATAAATGCTTTCATTATCATTCAGTGTACAATTCACCCATGAAGATTTCAGTAATAAGATATTTATGGGTACACAAATACAACATATCTTAAGATATTTCTCTATCATATAGAACTCGGCATGTATGATAATATATTATGTATACATAGGTAATATATTCGTTGCAGAGTGGTTATAATAGCATTGGGTATTTCGATTATATAATATATTATGTTCACATAAAATATTGTAAATTGTCATTACTTATAACCACCCTGTAACGAACGACCAGTTGAAACAATTTGCTGAGAAAATAATGAAATATTAATTTCCTGCGTTGTTTTTCTTGGGAATTTTTGTCTTTTTCTACAGTGTACATCATTAGGAACTTTGTGTGGAGAAATCTCCCAGAAAACCACTAAAATAACTTCGTAAATAGTAAAATCAAAAGTGAAGGTGTTTACTTCCAAACGAATGTTTGAAATGAGAGCAATCACGTGGTCCTCAACTGCGATGCTATTGGCTGTTTGGTCTGTTAGAGAGATACGCCCGCAACCGAGAGTTCAAATTTCACACGTAGGCCAAGATATCGCTTGGATGTTGGAGAAATTTATATGAAATGTAACTGAACGGCCGGTTTAAAAACGAAGGGTTCTTTTGGCCAACGTGTGGATGTTGGATTGACACGCTCGAAATGTTGTTTCATTTTGGAGGACGTAAGACAAACTGCGTTTTGAAAACCCTTTACGAAATTTTTTAATGTTTTTTTTTTTCACTTGTATTGTATAAATAAAGACTTTCTGAGAACAACTGCATACTTAACTCAATTTCGCTAAAAATGGTCTGTTGGACAAAAACGAACTAGAGCGACGATACATCAAATTAAAAGTACATTTTACTACGATTCTGGCTGAGGACAACCATTTATAGGTACATTTCACTATTGGTGTAACTAGTTTTCCTGCGTACATTGTACATCTTTCATATGGTTCTGCTTGGAGATACCAATAACCAGTACCCAAAACACAGACTTGTCATAATATCGTAAATTCAGTTGTATTCCTCCAGTACAAATGTTCTTCTCATTTGGACTGCAGTGACCCTAAAACAATTTTCATAATATATTGTACTCTATGTTGTATTTGAAAAATAAAACTAGCAAACAAATCTTATTTCAATAGCACCCCCATGCGCACACTTCGGAGCGCGCCACTTCTGGCCGCCGCGCAGAAAGTAAAGACTGCAAGGAAAACGATTTACAGCGCAGTTCACTGCGAGACTTTCCTACGCAGCGGTCTGAAGCAGCGCACGTCGCGCAGCGCTCCGAAGTGTCTGTGTGGAGGGTGCAAATTTTGATAACAATGCAATCAACGAAGCATTGAAATGTAATGATTAAAAAATAATATGTACAGAACATCGCGGGACGTTTGATGCAGTCAAACACTATTTTCCAACTATAATTCTTGACATCCATAATACTCTTTATCCCCGCAATTAAATTTATCATACAACGATGTGATGGTAAGGTTATAATGCTGATATTTTATTCCAGAGTATTTTGACTGTTCAAATGCAGAACGGCGGTGTGTCTTGTTGAGGTATTACCAAAACTACCTAGATCACTGTGATTTTCATCTTACAAGATATTTTTTATTCCGATCCTCACATCATTATAATATTTAATTTTATGCAGATAGTTGCCATTAAAGAAGAAATAATATTTTACGACGGTACTAAATCCTCAAAAAGTGGCAGCACCATTAACATAACCATAGATCACAATCACGAAAGCGTCTGTCACTTCTGTCAGTGTCATTTGCAAGTTACGGGTGTTCGGTGTTCGGTCGTTATCTAATCGAAGTTTTGGTTAATCTTTCGTCGTTTCAACCTTCATTATACTGAATTTTATAGAAACCTTTACCTCGGTGAAATTACCAGCCTGATAAACTCTGCGCAAACTACCTACCGGAGATCCCAAAGGTATAGCTGGCGCCACCCTTTCTCTATCCAAATTAATACAAATATGTTACTCGATGAATTTAACACAAATAGATATTATTTTTTCTATTAGTTAACGTTAGTTATGTTACATTCTCGTGTATTTTATTTATATTTAAATGTATATAACCTTAACATCCGTGTAACTACGTTTCTAAGCATAATGTACTTCTACGCCTGTCTCGACACAGGTTTATCCTAGTGAGGCAGGTATAGAAAAGCACACGTAATTAAACTTAATGTAAATAAATGAAAAAAAAAGATAACTCAAAACCATCCAATCCAATCCAAATGTCAAATCATCATTTTTTATTTCATAGCAGTTAATACACGTTCACAATAAGTAATCAGTATATATTTCAATCTTTTATTAATATTTTAAATTCAAAATTAAGTAAACATGCAACATTTCCAAATAATGTAAGTAGTTAAGTAAAGCAATTTAAAAAATATATATAAATTAATCTTGTCCCTACCATATTTAATAAGATGCCAATGAACATTAAAATCGAATCAAATTGCACCCGATCTCAAAAATTTTTTTTTTCAAAATGCCTAATAGATCAAAACTTTTATATTGATATTGTTTGTAATCTTATATACAAATGTTACTTTGAGTAATTTGCCTGTCTTATATCTGTCTGTCTGTAAATTGTATGCCTTTGTATTTTAGTTACTTAAAAGATATTGTGGTTTCTTGTTATATTTGTGCTGTTAAATTACCCTGCTGACAAACTGCTTTGGCAGTTAAGCGGGTACTTAAAATGATGAATTAAGAAACAAAAATTTAAAAAAATTAAAGAGATTTCAAATAATGATGTCAGGAAGACATTTTGTTTCTGAATCTTAATTCAGATGTAAGCGTTTTTCATACATCTAGTGTGAAAAATATAAAAAAATTAATCTTAGCGATACAGTTACATTTACAAAAAGGTTTGAAAAATACATTTTAAAGAAAACAGATAACTTGGTTTAAAATGATTAAATAATATCGGCGAGTATGCTTGTATTCAAATCAAAAATATTTTTTTAAATACAAGGCACATGTCCTACGAAGAGTGCAAAGGCTTGAGGTTTCTTTTACGGCATAGAAATAAACGTGAACCATTGATATACCAAAACTGTGCGAAATTCTGTTCCAAAACAGAACACGTCCTTTATCCCGAATCCTAAAAAATAAACAAAAATAAAATCGTCTAAAACCCCCAAAATGCTATCAAGCCAATCTTCCGCTAATTGGGACACCTAAGTTAAGAGAATCCATTTTATGGTGTTTCAAAGGCGTTGATTAAAATAATCACAAATTATTGAAATATGGTTTAACCTGGGTATACCAATATTTTGTCAAATGCAGAATGGCGGATCAAATATACGATTATGTCACTTTATAGAGGAAGACAGCGTTTGGTTAATGTACGGGTACCCCAGTAAGGACACATTCTTTCCTAAAACAATGTAAATAAAAAAAAAAATAAAAAAATCTAACTAATGATGACAATTCGGTCATCGGTTATCAGTTGTTTTATCTCAAAGTGACTCTCGACAATATATCCTTATTTCCATATATTTAAAACGCATACGAATCATGGTTTTAAAGAAAAGTCCAATCGAAAAAAAATATCCAAAGCCCTCACAAAAAATTTGTGCTGTTTTGTTAATACAACGTTCTGTTTCTTGCAGCTTCAGTTATATTAGAACGAATTACATAACGCCTCCACGGTTTTGCCATGGATCTACTTAGCCCAGAGAGTGTTTCAATCAAGAAGGAACCAGTCCTCCAGGAAGAAGATGAAGGTGAAATGCCGTTAGTGGATATGGATTTTGACCTCCCAGATGTAAAGAAGGAATATCTACAGTGTGCGGAGAGTACTCAAAAAGCCAGTATGTTGCATTATATATTATTGCAGAATTGCATATGTTCAAAATGTGTAATGTATAATTTTTATGTTCGGAAACCTTATCCGTTTTGAATTGTTGCTCAGGCAGGACGCAATCTGTCCATAAAGACCTCTCTTGCCGTACTGTGGAATTGGTTTTTAAATGTATATTTACGGGAAAGTAGCAAACTGCGACAAATTTTGAATTTATCTTATTTGGGATGTAAAATACGTGACGTTATTATGGGTTAAAAACCCATTTAATATTGATTAAAACATAATTTCCCTGGTTATACTAAATTTCGTACAGAATGTGCAAGAGTTGTATATCCTTCTTGAAGCATCGTTCGTCAAGCGGACTTCCTTTAAGCCTGTGGACGGAATATCCACTTTCACACCATCAATGAACGGTATCTTTATTCGTTGAGTTTTAAATCAAAACAAGTTTTTTTGTAGTAGGTACTCCTCTAAAGGAACGACTGTTATTTCAAATGTATCACGCTCTTCGTTGGCATGTCGATGAATATATTGTTTTATGGTTTTTCTAGTTAGTCTTAAAGTGGAGACTGTCAGCTTCAAGGTAGAACCAGGACCCCGAGATGAAGATGGAATTCCTTATAAAGAAATTGACATAGAGTTGCCGGATGTTAAAAAGGAATGCCTAAAACGCTTTCAAAGATTTTCCCAGACGACAGGTGAAAAACGATTCGTGCTTTCTATTTTTAACATTTTTTTAATAAACTCTGCTTACGCTTGTATCTGTTTTGTGTTATTTTTTAGACTCATTGACGGATCTGACTCACAGTGGAGAAAAATCTTATTCATGTCCCGACTGCAGTTTCGCATCTTCTTACAAGGGGCATTTGACGATACACATGCGGACTCACAGTGGTGAAAAACCCTTTTCGTGTTCTGTGTGCAATTATTCATGTTCCGCCAAGAGTAGTTTGACGAAACACAAGCTTATTCACAGTGGAGAAAAACCTTACTCATGTCCCGACTGCAGTTATGCATCTACTCGCAAGGGTCATCTGGCGACACACATGCTGAATCACGGTGGTAAAAAACCTGTATCGTGTTCTGACTGCAATTATTCATGTTCTGACAATAGTAGTTTGATGAAACACATGCGGACTCACAGTGGAGAAAAACCTTTTTCGTGTTCCAATTGCAGTTATACATGTTCTCAGAGGGGAAATTTGAGCACACACATGCTGACTCACAGCGGAGAAAAACCTTTTTCGTGTTCCGCTTGCAGTTATTCATGTTCTCAGAAGGGAACTTTGAGGACACACATGCTGACTCACAGTGCAGAAAAACCTTTTTCGTGTTCCGATTGCAAATATTCATGTTGTCGAATGGAAGATTTGGCGAGACATATACTGACTCACACTGGAGAAAAACCTTACCCATGTACCGACTGCAGTTATGCTTCTGCTACGAAGGGTCATTTGACGACACATATGCTGACTCACAGTGGAGAGAAACCTTATTCATGTCCCAACTGCAGCTATGCATCTACTAGGAAGGGTAATTTGACGACTCACATGCGGACACACAGCGGTGAAAAACCTTTTTCATGTTCTGACTGCAGTTATTTATGTTCTGACAAGAGTAGTTTGACGAGACATATGCTGACTCATAGGTGAGAATAACCTTTTTATGTTCCAATTGCAGTTATTCATGTACTCAAAGGGATGATATGACGACACACATGATGACTCATTGTGGAAAAAAAACCTTTTCCTTTCCGAGTATAGGTTTTCAACTGCACTTAAGCCTGCCTTTAAAGTCACATTTGTTTTATTTCAGAGTCATTAATCACAGATTTAAAAAAAAATTGATAACCATGATCAAAACAACACATTTTTTAAAATAATTAATATAATTATTGATAATATATAATAATTGTCTTCCGTAACGATCTTTTTTAGATCTCAAACCAAAATAAAGATGACAAGTACAAAAGACACAAGTAACAAAGTACATTTTAAAACGTGTGATTAAAACACCATGCTAAGTTGGTATTATTGGATTGTTTGTGCTGATGTCACCGCGTCCATATTTCTCCGATCACCTGGTCATATTGTTTTAAAATTATGACAAGCCATTCAACATTCCGTGTTATTGGTTAAAAGAGATAAAGACAAACAAAACTTGTTGTTTTTATTGAAACATTATTAAGGCCTAAATAATTCAGTATCAAAAATAGAGTATCTCTATTAGTTTATCTATATTATTTAAAATATTCAAAAACTTAAACCGTACAAAATCATATTTCCTGTCGCAACGCTCCAATTCTGAATTTCAATATGGCGGGCGTCGAACAGCTGTTTGGCCACAACAGGCTGCCGCTCAGAAAAGTAAAGACAGAAAGTAAGATAACGGCTTACAGCGCAGTTTACTGTGAGACTTTTCCTGCGCGGCGGCCTGAAGTGACGTCCCTCTCCAAACTGTACTGTGAGGTAGTTAATATGCCTACATGTAATATTAATGATGCAGATCGTGGATCATAAATAAACTGTTTTTCAGGTGCGGTCACAGATATATTATTGCATTTGGTACAATACAATAACAGTAGCTTTGAGATGTTGACATTTTACCTAATGTTTTTTCCATATTAAAAGCAGTTAATCTTGAATAAAAAACGCCTCGACTTTTTACGCCTCCATTGATTTTCCATACAAAATAACAACACCTGTTGAAGATAATTAAAATTTTTGGTCATGATGACGTCACACGATTCACACAAGATACGGTGGTTTTCGGGATCTTGAAAAATTAAAACTTTGCTAATTATTTTAACTATTAACTTACTATACAAATCAAAATTAATATGCAGTTATTTCAGTTAAAAATAAATTTTAAAAATTGGACTGGAATTCCTTAGATATTATATTCGACAACTTTTTCCATATCATAGGCAACTACCTTTTTAATTGGAAACATTCGTTCTTAGACCTGGTTTGTAACCTAGATAGTCTCGGATAAATATATCCAATTTTATCGATGACCAGACAACTCAGAATAAAATCAACTCAGAACCACCTCAGAAAAAAATATTTAAAAAATTCGTTAATATGAAACAAAATGCATATGGAGTTGAAAATGGCATTTTTTCGGCATTATTGTACAATCATTTTTAAAATACCCACATTGTCAGTCGACATATTGTCGCGTTTTTGAAAACAGAAATTATTTATTCTCTTACGAAACTCGCGTTCAAATAAATTTTGAATGATACTTTTAGGGTGTAATTGTGCCAACCTGTGTAATTGTGACTCTTGGATGAACCATTAGAAGTTTGGGCTTTTATCTTACTCTCTTGTCCGGTGACTCCAAACTTGATATCGCCCTATTATGTTGATCGATTCCCTAACAAAAGTATTCGAAACGATCGTTAGTAACAGTCTTAAGGAATACCTGGAAACCAACGACCTGCTATAAACTATCAATTTGGTTTCAGAAAACATAAACGCACCAACGATGCCATAGCCACGGTCACTGACCATCTCTCTGACCACCTGGATTAGGGCTTGCATTTGGGAGGTGTGTATGGGTACCACCACCCTGAGAATAATTTATTGGATAATCAACACCTCTGCCATAGGTCAGCCCAAGTGGTAAGCAGGGCTGCTTAGGTTCAAGGGTGAGGTTTGTTCAAATTTTACGGCAGATGCGTCTGCCCATCAACTGCGTGGCAGGCCAGATGGGGAGATATTGGTTGAGGAAGAGTTTTTGATCTCCAACAGGATTCTCTTGGAACATCGCCATGCACCGCAGTAGAAGGGAATGATTCGTATATTTTTTGGTTAATCTGCTAATAATTGCATTTTAAATTATCACATGTAGCAAACACAAACACATCGTGGGAATACATAATTATAATAAACACGATGGTATAAATTTGTTTAATTCCACTTTTTATTTTCTTATCCAACTAGTTTCGGTTCAACCTGAACCTTCTTCAGGGAAAAATAAAAATATATAATATACTAAGTGGATTATATATGGAGTATATTTTTATTCTTCCCTGAAGAAGGTTCAGGTTGAACCGAAACTAGTTGGATAAGAAAATAAAAAGTGGAATTAAACAAAGTTATACCATCGTGTTTATTATAATTGCATTTTACTTGGTTTTGACTGTTTATATAAAAAGCTTGTATTGTAAAATTATACCAATGTATATATTGTATATACCAAAAAAATAATAAATAGAAAAAATCCGTCACTTCTGGACTCTGACTCCCAGATTTCTACTCGCCCTTAATACCGTTTTCCTTCCCAACTCCTTCTTCTTCCTTTCCTAAAAAGACCCTCCACTCAACATCCCCAAAGATGACAGAGGCCCTGATGGGAATTATTATCATCAGGGCCTCCTGTGTGGAGCTAATTTAAAAAAAATGTCTGTCGGTATTCCCGACCTCTGCACGTTTAATATGCCGTGTTTCGGTTTCTAATTCTTCGGTCAACGGCGTTTTGGAACGGCGTTCCAGCGTCCATCATCAAGTCAGATGTGTAGATTGTGATGAAATGTTTGTTTATGCGTGTAGAAATGATACTGAGTTGGGCGTGTTAACACATGGATCTAGCAAATCCCGGTAATCCACTTAGGGTCTTAGCGAATTCTTTTTAAATTCAAAGACTCTCTTAGGACACATCTATTTGTTGGATTTTTGTAATTTATAGCCAAAAGAAAAATGTTCTCTGCTTTCAAATAGTATGCTTATTTTAAATTCTAAATGCACCTTATATTTATATCTATTATAAATATGAAAAATTAGGTTCCGTATGTTTGCGTTCGCAAAATTCGGAAAGTAATTGATGGATTGACTCAAAATTTTTACAGAACATTGGATTTTAGCTGGAGTGTTTCAATATATATAATGTAGATGTTTGATTCCTTAATTTAATTGATAAATAAAACACTTGTGTTGCTAAGTTATGTAACGAAGAAACGACATTTATGTTTATTATATCACTTTCTTTTTATGGTTTCTTCTAACAAACTGACACTTTACAATAAAATCATATAATAACAAAACAAGTGACAATTCTCAATCTAACCGACACCACAACAATACTTTTTCTTTACATCTCCCCCCCTCGGGAAAGAAAATTATTGCAAAATTTTCTCATCTTCGATGTCCTCTTCTTCCAATGTTTGAACTGGAATAAGTTTTGTGATGTGGAATAGGTTTGATTCTGGTTTTTTATGACCCGTATCTATCCTGTATATGGAGTTTGAAATTTTTTCAATTATCTCATATGGTCCAATTTTCAGTTCATCCAATTTCTTCCTGTTCAGCTTGTTTCCATTTTCCACAAACACCATATCCCCTACGTTAAACTCGAAGTGTTTTCGCTTTTTATCGAATAATGTTTTATTGTAGTTATGTGATCTTATTGTGTTTTCAAGTGCTATTTTCCTGTCTCTGATCCAGTCACTATTTGATTCTCGTTGTTTTAGTTCATTCGGTAAAATCGTGCTGTCCGTACCATATAAAAGGTAACTCGGTGCAAAGTTAGTGACTGAGTGAATAGTCTCATTATATTTTCTTGTACATTCTTGAGCTATTGCTGTCGAGGCTCTCCTTTGTTCTTTTTCATTTATTTTACATCTTATTTTGTTAACTAAAGTTTGATTCAGCCTCTCATTTAAACCATTTGAGAATGGTGCATTTACTGCTGTGAAGATCATTGGTATCCGCTTGTCTTGTAAATATTTCTTGAATTCTTTTGAATTGATTCCCGGGTATTGATCGGTAAGTAGCATACCTATGTCTCCTGTTTCTGTTTTGTTAACTAGATTTACAAAATCGTTCGCAGTTTGAGTTTTTGAGGTAAGAATGAATGCATATCTTGTAAAGTGATCTACCAACAAATGCAGAAATTTTTTTGTTGACCTTGTACCTCCAAATCCTCCAATTGTGTCTATAGATACTATTTCAAAAGGCTTTGTTGCCGGGCCTAAATGAGACATAACGCCAAATTTGTCTTGTCCTCTTGATTTATTTTTAATACAAATTTCACAGGTTCTGCAAACTTTTATTATGTTTTTATTTAAATTTTTGGCTACGTAATGTGTGCTTATCATCTTTTGCATTTGTCCAATTCCAATATGGCAAAGGTTTTCATGTATTTTTTTTATGAGTTCCATACTAAACTCTTCTGAAAGAATAACTTTTTCTTTTTCTCTGATTTTTTTGAAGTATATATGGTGTTTCTCTATTAATTTGCTTTTTTTATTTTGTATTTCTTCATTTTTATTCTGATCTTTCAAAATATCTTCCACTTTAATCATGTTTACGACTTTCAATTGTTCATCCGTATTTTCATTTGATTCTAGAACTGGATTTCTGCTTAGACAGTCAGCTTCCAAATTTTGTTTTCCTGGAGCATATTTTATGTTAAAGTCATATTGTGAAAGATAATATGTTAAATCACCCAGCTCTTCATCAGTTCTATTTTTATTTTATTTATTTCTATACATTACAGTATTTACCTTTATAATTTTATTATGTTGGGTGTAAGGTAGGTTTGTGAAGGTGAAACTGTGGATAGGTATTGTTGTATGTTTCGTGAACACCTCACTAGGAGAACCTGTGCTGAGGTGTTTACGTGTTTATTTATGTTTATGTGTGACAAGTATTTATGTGTTGTAATATAAAGTTTTATATGTATTTTTTTTCAAATTTTAACAGTTATTGTACATTGGTTATATAGAAGAGAAAAAAAAAAGTATTTAAATATATTAGAGGAATATAAAAAAAAAATTATATATATATAAACATACACATACATACATACACATCCATATAAATACATGTACCTGCACACATGCATATGAATATATATATACATACGTATACATCCGCATACACATTCACATACACATATATATATGTACATACATATATAAATTGTAAGTGTATGTATAGTTATTGGATACTTGAAAAACTACTTAATTTTTAGGTTTATTTAATTTTATACTTTTTATAGTTTTGTTATGTTTGGTTGGGAATAATAATGTTTTGTATATAGTTAATATCTTGGTTTTTAATCCAGTCAGTGATATGTTTTTTATGAATGTTTGTAGATGTATTTGCAGATAGTATTTGTTTCAAAGTAATGGGCATGCAATTAAAAAGTTTGGTTGCATAATACTGAAAGTGTCTTTGTCCATGTGTGGTGTGGGTTATCGGTATGTTCAGTGTTTTATTTGTTGAGGACCTGGTTTTTGTTATGGTTTTTGGTTGAATTGGAATGTGTTGTTTGTTTTGGACAAGGTATATTATAGCAGATTTGGCATAAAGTTGTCTTATTGACATGACTTCTAATGCTTTGTAGATTTCGCTAGAATCTGTGTGAAATGGTACTTGCAGGATGAGTTTAATTATTGCTTTTTGTATTTTTTGAATTGGGTCAATTGCTATGTTTGTAGCACTTCCCCAAGCTAGTATTCCATATGTGGCAATGGATTGACAAAGTGCAAAATAGATCGATCTTAGTATTATTAGTGGGAAGATGTTTTTAACGTACTTTATTAGGTGCATTACTCGTTTCAGTTTATTTGTGATGAAATTAATGTGGTCAGTCCAGCGTAAGTGTGAATCAATAATAACCCCCAGGTATTTTGTATGTTTTACCCTTTCTATATGTTCGCACTGGCAGTTGGATAAAGTACAGTCATGTAGAATCAAGCCTATGTTTGATGGAGGTTGACCTCTTTGTGTAATACTATGAGTTATATATTTTGTTTTGATTGTATTAACTGTAAGAGTATTACTGTTTAGCCATTTTTTGACGATTGATAAACTTTTTTCGGCTATTATAAATACATCTTTCCATGTGGCTGCTTGACAGAGAAGAACTGTATCGTCAGCGAAGGTCACGATTTTACCTTCAATTTTAATGTCGCACAGTTCATTTATATAAATGAGGAATAATAAAGGGCCAAGTACACTCCCCTGTGGGACTCCGTACGTAATTGAAAGTGGTTCACTTGTCTTGTTGTCAATTTTAACTTGTTGCGTTCTGTCAGACATGAAGCTTTTAATTAAATTGAATTCTACTCCATTAATGCCAATGTTTTTTAACTTCTTAAAAAGTTTTTTATGTGAAATTGTGTCGAAAGCTTTACATAGATCTAAATAAATAGAGATAACTTTTTTTTTAGCGTCTAGATTATGTGTAATGAAGTCCGTTACGGTAGCTATTGCATGTTCTGTGCTCCTGTTTTTCCTGAAGCCATGTTGGTTTACCGAGAGTATTTGTTTTGCTTCTAAATAGTGTTGGAGCTGTTTTTTAATAGTTTTTTCCAGGATTTTCGAAATGGTATTTAGTAGCGTAATGGGTCTGTAGTTGTTAACATTATTTTTTTGTCCTGATTTGAAAATTGGAATAATAAGGCCTTTTTTTAGTAAGCTAGGAAAAATTCCTTCTTTTAGACTACGATTAATTAAATATGTGAGTGGTATAAGTAGTTGTTGGCTTAATGTTAAGATAGTTTTAGAGTCTATACCATCAGGACCCGCAGTATTGTTAATCTTTAGTGAATGAATTATTTTATTGGTATCTTCTTCTGTAATATTTTGTAATTTGAAGTGTCTGTTAAAATTTTCATTGCTTATGTTAGATGTATTGTTTTGAGGTTCCTGAATATCTTGGGGAGGCTGGGTAATTTTGATATTTTCAGCTAGGCTAGCTCCAATATTTGTGTAGTGTTTGTTGATGTAATTAAGGATACGTGTAGGGTTGTCATGAAAGTGGAGTTCTTTATCATCAATGAGTAGATTTTTTATGGTATCGTCTTTTTTCTTCTGTGAATGCGAACTTTCCCTCAGTATTGACCATACGCTTTTAGGGTCATAGTTTGATGTTATCAGTTTGTTTCTATAGTATAATTCTTTGGCTTTACGTATTGTTAAAGAACAGATGTTTCTGTACCTTTTGTAGAAGAAATATAGCGAGGTATTATATGGGTTCAGTTTGACTTGTTTGTGTAATTTGTCCCTTTTTTTAATGCTATTTATGATGCTTTGGGTAATCCATTTTTTAAGTCTTACTTTACGGTGTGGAATAGGTATGTATACCGTTTTGGTATTTTGGGTAATGAGAGTTTGTAGGTAAGTTAAAAAGAAATTCCAGGCCTCTTCTGCCGAGTTATAATTTCTAAGATGTTCCCACGTTTTTATTTCTAAACATTGTTTTAGGTTAACGTAATCAATTATTTTTTTTGTGGTATTGTTTTGGAGAGTTGAGTTTCTAGTTAGCAAAGTTAGGCCTATCATAATTGTGTAGTGATCTGTGATTGTGGATTCGTATACTGCACTACATATTGGACTTTTTGATTTTACCATAAAGTGATCTATACATGATTCTGAGTCTTTGCTTACTCTGGTAGGAGTGTTAATGATGCTAATAATGCCGTGTTCCAGAAGCATCAGTTGGTAATCGATATTTTGAGGGTGGCCATTAGGAAGTATATTTATGTTTAGATCACCAGCTATAATAATGTTTTTGTATGAAGTGAGTTTTTTTAGGTGAGTATCTAAAGCTATTATAAATGGTGTAACGTTATGTGTGGATGGTGATCTGTATAGGGCGAGAACACACGTATCTGAGTCGATGATTATTTGTAGACAATTAGTATTTATCAAGTCGATTTCTGAAACAGAGGCGTTAAGACTATCATGTATGTATACAACAATCCCATCATTTTGATTTTTGTTTTTTAGTGTGTGATACTCAGTATAATTTAATTTATGTTTTTTTGTAAAAGCGGTTGATATCCAACATTCCGTTAGGATTATAATTTTGAAGTTTGTATTAAAGTTGTGTAAGAGTATGTCAAGTTCGTCATAGTTACGATTAAGTGATCTTATATTTTGGTTAATCAGTGTCAGAGAATCTGGATTGTTAAAAATATCATCGCATAGTTTTGGGTCATTGGTTATATGATGATGGTGAGAGCTATTTAAGTTCATTGAGAGTAGATCAGCCATGATGTTGTATAAAGCCGGATAGTTTTGTTTCGAGGTCTGAGTGGCCTTCATTAGTTACATAATTTTTTTAAGTCATTTTCGTGTTTAATTTGTATAATTTTTTCCCCCGGCCCTTTCCGGGCTAGCAGTTTTCCGGATTTAAACCATACGAATTGGAAGTTTTTGTCTTTTGCTGTTTGCTTCGTTTTCCAAAGTAATTCTCTATAGTACGGTGTTAGGACTTCACTTATGAATATGGGGGAGTTTGAAATCAATGTTTTGGCCGCGTTTTTTAGTGTTAAAAAGGAATCCCTAGTTTTCAGGCTGTGGAAAGTAGCACGGAGTTTGTCCGGGGTATTGTGTCTCCGGTCCTGTGTTGAGGTCACCATTCGCAGATCCTGCTGTAGCAGGGGCATTCCCAGGGAGCTGGCGACCCGAATTACCGCTTCCACAGGTGGTTCTCCCGGCTGCAGCTTTACTCCCGCCATCTCTATGCTGTCAAAAAGTTTTTCCTGCTCCAATTCTGCCAGACGACATTCTAGAGAAGAGATTCTGATGTTTTTATTTTCGTTTTCCTCGCGTAGGTATTTGGTCTCTTTGTGAAGGTCCTCCATTTTTTTAAATCTTGTGAGCAGATCTTCGTATTGGTTGCATATGAATTCACTGCTTCTCTTTAGTTCATTGATTTCATCTGTAAACATTATTTTTATTTCCGTAATTTTTGCATCGAAGTGTTTCGTAAGGCGCTCATAGAGGGAGTTGCTTTCTTCATTAGAATTAGGTACGTCACTTGTATTCGTATTCTGTGGGGTGTCCTTGATCCTTTGTTTGGGAGCAGTCTTGTTTGAAGGTATGTCATTTTCATCTGCGTCGCAAGATGTCGCTGGTTTCCTTTGTCTGCTCATTTTGAATTATTTTAGTGATAAGTTTTGTAGAAAGATGGTGTTATTGTTATTTCAAATTATATTAATAAAAGGATTAAATTCCTATTATAATAATAAAAGAAGAAAATAACAAAATTGTTCGGATTCACTCGGTTTTGAACTGAGGTCGGCAGAGCCACAGTCAAATACGAGTTATATAAATAGTTCTAGATTTGAGGTTCATGTTTTCCAGTGGTTTGTGATCTGAATAAACTGTAAATGGTTTACCTATCAACCAGTATTGCCAGTATCTCACTGCTTCTTTTATAGCTAAGCATTCTAGGTAAATTGCTTTTTTCTTTTTCTGGGCTCCATTTAGTTTTTTCGAAAAGTAAGCTACTGGTTTTTCTTTTCCATCAGGTTGTGTCTGTTTTAAAATAGCTCCAACACCTTCTAGAGAAGCATCCGTGTATATATTAATTGGCAAATCTTGATCAAAAATTTCCAGGATTGGTTGTGGAGGTTTTTAACAAAAAATGTCGTTTTATAATGTAGATGTTTGATTCCTTAATTTAATTGATAAATAAAACACTTGTGTTGCTAAGTTATGTAACGAAGAAACGACATTTATGTTTATTATATCACTTTCTTTTTATGGTTTCTTCTAACAAACTGACACTTTACAATAAAATCATATAATAACAAAACAAGTGACAATTCTCAATCTAACCGACACCACAACAATACTTTTTCTTTACATATATAACAGTAAGCTTTGGAGTTATGAAATTTGTGCGAAGATATTACTGCGTGCGTGGTTTGAAAATGTGTGCATTTCATATATTTTAGCGACAGGCAGGGAAGACAGGAGGGGGAGGGTAACGAAGGAGGTGGGATTTGCGGGAAGGGGACGAGGGAGGGGAAGGTGGAAGGGGAACGCAGAAGGCGAATTCCCCGTTCCCTTCCCGGGACGCGGAAATGGAACGGGGTTGCATTAAAATGGACATGCAGGGAGAAATAATTTATTTCTTGTAAAGGCATAGCAACGCATGCCTAGTATTTTTTTTTTATTATGAATCATAAATAGATACATGTATTTCAAATAGATTATGTACAATAATTAGTTACAATAATGTATATATTTGATGTACCCCCATAAATAAGCAGGGCTTGTGTGAATGGGGGGGGGGGGGGGGGTGTTATCATAATAGTTTTATTTGGTATAACTCATTTCATATTTTCACTATAATTTTTAAGGTGTGTTTTAAATTCTTTTATATTGGTGTTCATGTTTCTAATTTTTTCTGGTAAGGAATCAAAAAAATTGACACCGAGATATTTATGATTTTGCTGTCCTATTGTTTTTTTACATTTTAAAGTTGGAAGTATTGATGTTTGTCTAAGATTTCTGTTGTTTTTAAAGGGTGCTACTTTATTTTGAATATCATCTTTATAAATTTGTAATGTTGCATGGTAGAAGTATAATGCATTTAATTTTCTGACCTTAAATTGTCTGAATAAAAGTTCTGACGAATATGAATAGGGTTTTTTTTAAATTGTTTTTATTATTAGTTTTTGTGATACTTAAATTGTTTGTGTTTGATTTTTATATGTACCGCCCCATCATATAATTCCGTATTGTATAATTGATTGACAGAAAGCGAAGTATGTGGTTCAGTAAGTAAGTGGTTAAGTAATTTTTCTTTTAAAATATCTCTTAAACATCTAAATATGTATGTTAGTTTCCTTACTCTGTCGTTCAGAATATTTATATGTGGGGACCATTTTAAACGTTGGTCTATTGTTATGCCCAGGTACTTAATATTGGTTTTACTTTCTATGTTTGTACATGATATATTGCATTTGTGGTTTTCTGAATTTGTCACTGAGTGGATTGTTATGTTTATTTCTTTAGGGGTTTCTTGTTTTTTAATGAAAAAAAGGTAAATAATAAGTTTTTTTAGAATTTAAAGTCAACGGGTTTTTATCAAACCATTATTTTAATTCATTACTGTACAAAATTAAATCAGAATTTAAAGTCAACAGGTTTTTATCAAACCTTAATTTTAATTCATTACTCTACAAGAGTGTCACACTTCTCTAGGGATGTAAAGAAGTGTGATATTGTGAGACAAGGGGTATGGGGGGGGTCATCAGCTATGTGACATCACATGTAAAAATCTAGATTATTAAATCGCAAAACTAAAAAAAAAAAAATTAACTATTGTTTTGATTATTTTTAGATTTAAAATTGCAAAATATGTGACGTAACCCAAGGGGGAGGGGACCTCTGTGACGATATATGACGGGGACGGGGGAGGGGGTAAAAAAAATAATTCGTGAAACGTTATTTATGGGTGACCCTTTATTCGGGTTACGAATAACCTGAAAATATTTGAAAATCTCCTAGGTTTGGAAAATTCTGTCAAAAAAATGAAGTTCTATGCAAAGCACATGGTATGTAATAGGGAAATAGCATTATTCATCTTAGATACTTAAAAGGGGTTGACAGAATTGTCTTACTCCATATTATATGATTCGACGATGGCGATGATGAACTAGACCTCTAAGCCAATTAATACATATTTTAGAAGGTTCCCTTTCAACTCATAATGTGGGGACTCATCGCGTGAATTTTTAAAATAAAATTATTCATCGCATCGACGGTAGAAAGACGATGGGACTTTCTTTACTTTTCGAAAGAATATGAGTCACATCCCTTTCAGACCTAAAAATAAAGCATTTTTACCAGAATTTCATTTTCGTTGTAATTAGATCCCATAAATGCACAGAAAAATCAGGAAAATTCAATTTTCCGAGTAAAATCACCCGCATGATCGTGATGGTCAGAACCATCTTCATACAAACTGGAATTAATTTGTTCAAAAAAATTTTCTTTAAAAAGAAAATTATAAAACCAATTTTCCAGTAAAAAATTAAGAAGATTTATGAAAGAGTAGAGAAACACCATTTAACTCACTGATTTAGTGTGAAATTATTTAGAACATTGTTTTTTTCGTTAAAGCCACAAAGCCGGGTAGATTTTACATTTTAAACAATATTTGTGACCTTTTTTTACAATTTTCCAACCTTGGTGTATATTTTTATGAAAACACAAGCTTTTGGTGATCAATTTGACTGCCGGGATTAAAAAGTGTACGGTATATTATAAAGACATAGATTTGGATATAGGGTAAAGCCATTGGCCGTTATGGAAACCACGCGTTAAATGTATCGTCGCCTCAGTTCTTAATTGTCCAAACGACCACTTGAAAATTTTACACGGGGAGAGTATGTGCATTGATTTAACATTACAAATGAGCTTGGACATAGGATAAAAAAAGTTCTTATTTATTATAAACTAGCTTTTTTACCCGCGGCTTCGCTAGCATGGTTTTAGGGGAAAATCATTGTAGCGCTTGCAATTATCAATTATCCCCTCCCCCCCCCTTCACCTCCTCCTCCCCCATCCCCCTTCACACTCCCGGATTCCATACATTAATTCTCGATACATTTAGTTTTCAAACAGCTCGCGTGTCTCAATCAAAACTGTCATAATATCAGAGCTCACCAGTAGTAAAAAAATTATCCAATTCGGTTCAGTCGTTCGGAAATTATGCGCATACCAAAATTTCGAAGAATCATTTTTATTTGTATAGATAGATAGATATTGACAAGAATTAAAAAAAAATTAGGTTTGAATTTAAAAAATATATATATATATATATCAAAATCGTTTCCACTGCAACGCTTGGTTTTCTGACGTAAGCAATAACTCGTTTTCGTTGGCGACAGAAAACGTATAATAATTTATTTTCATAACGCCAGAGCTTACCATTATAAACTGTCTAAAGTACTCGCATATAATGTAGCTTTCTATTGGTGAAAGAATTTTTAAAAATTTTTTTTGGGTTAATGCGTGAAAGCGTAACAAACAAACTCGAGCAGTTTCGCATTTATAATATTAGTATAGATTAGTAAAATCTACTTTACAAAATTACTGATTTATCACGGCGAATAATCAAATCGTTGCAATTATACTTATTACAGAGTAGGTACTTAATGACATTATAAAATAAATATTGTAAAGAGCGGTGATATTTTATACACTGGCAGCACCGGTCAAGTTTCCCTACTAGATTTGTAACCTCAAAAATCCAATCATCCCAGTTATTGAGAGCGTCTCTGGGTTACGTACATAATTTTTAATAACAATCAATTTCGGCAAAAGAACAATTGAATCATCGCTTCTAGCTATAAAAGTAAGTATATTTTGATGCCTCGCAAATACAGAGTCACAGAGATAAGTTAAAATTTGACTCAAACTCACATCCTCGGTGGCATCAATGTAGTTGAAACCGGCCGTAAGTACCAACCAACCACATTTACCTGTTTTTATTTTATTTATGTGCCATTAGTATTTATGTTAGATAGTGTTTGGTAGTGTTATAATCGTAAATAACTGCTTTTTAAGAGAGAATGAGTTATTTTACCTTAAACATTTTGTTCGCCAAGCATAAATACGTAACTGTCACATTCCGTATATCTGACAGTATAATTGGGTGGATCATGTTCAGTGTTCACAATTATACGCGTGTCACACATAATAAAGGAACGCCATTCAATTGGTACCAAAATAAATAAGGCCAACGAACCTTTGAATGAATTAAACCGTAAATATTTGACAAATTTTCACGAATTTAAAAGAAAAATATGATATACTTACTGATGATAGTCTTGGCTGTTGGGAACGGACCTTACATTAGGTATTGATATTATTAAAGATGTTATTAGACTTTTATAAGTTGCCGGGGATTACGCAGTCTTTTTCGAGATCTCACATAGAAAGTGACCATCCTCTTGTGTTGAAGGTCAGGTATGTTAATTTCATCAGTCACGGAATAAAACTGTAGACATGTATGAATATAAATACTTACAAATTTACAACACAGGTACACAATTTTAGTATGACGCGTTTGAGCATTTATAATTACATTTATTACTCGCATACAAGTACATTTAAATACATGTATTTGGGGCGATGGAAACAATACATTTGAAATTTCAATTGTCTAAAATAAAAATATACTTCGCGTAACTTCCGAATTCACAGCCATTTATGATTCCTGTCATGTTGTTCTGTTGGAATTCCTGATACGTTTTTGTACATGTGCTTTGTCGGATTTGCAGCACAAACTACCTACTGCATTTGCCAAAAGCTTAGCTGGCACAAACCTTTCTCTATCCAAATTAATAAACATATTATATAATATGAAGTTAACGTTGCGTCTGTATAATTCTCGTGTTTTATTTTCTCAGAACAGAATGTCAAATCATCAAACGTACTCAATTTTCTTTTAATTCCTAACATTATTTAAGTCCATTAAGTAATCCATTCATATTTTAAAGGTGTCTTATTTATTTTTTAAATATAAAATAAAAAAAAACCCGCAAAATTTCCAAATAACGTAGTGGCGTAAAACAATAAGAGACGACAGATGTCAAGTAATAACGTCCGAATTCAACCACGGATAAACCAAAACTGTGCGACAATCTTTACCGGAATAAAACATGTCCTTTTTTTCATCCCGAGTGCTAAAGAATAAACAAAATGTATAAAATATACATTTAAATCCCCATAATCTGATCAAGCTTGGCTTACGTCAATCAGAACACCTAAGTTAGAGAATGGATTATTTGACGTCTGGTTTGACAATCATTTTATTGTAATTCATATTATGTGCAATATTCGCCCAAAAAAGGCATTGGTAAAAATAATCACAAGCTGTAGATATATGGTTTACCTGAATATACCGATATTTTGTCTAATGAGGAATGGCGGATTAAATATACGATTGTATCACTTTATATTATGGGATATAGAAGAAGACAGCGTCTTGTCACTGCAATCTTACTAATGATGACGATTGTGTCAACCGTTTTCAATTATTTTATCTCAAATTTCAGTCAAAATTATATCTTTAATTACAAATTTTTATTACGTATACTCATCATTATTTTTAAAAAATAGTCCAAACGAAACAAAATATTCAAAGCTCATTCAAAAAATAATGTTGCTTTCTTATTACAACGTACTGTTTCTTAGAGTTTCAGTTATATTTTATGGTTTTGAACAAATACCGTAAACCTTCCACGGTCTTGCCATGGATCTACTAAGTCCAGCGAATGTTTCCATGAAGGCGGAACCAGGGTCCCAGGAAGAAGATGGAGAAGAAATGCCATATGCGGATATGGATTTTGACCTCCCTGATGTAAAGAAGGAATGTCTACAGTATGCGGAGAGTGCTCGAGTAGCCAGTAAGTTGCATTATGTATTGTTGCTGTTTTGCAAATCTTAAAAATATGAAATGCAAAATTTAGATTTCCGGAAACCTTGTCCATTTTAAATTCTTGCTCAAGCAGGACGTAATATGTTTGTCCACAAAGTCCTCTCTTGCCCTACTTTGGTCTGTATCCTAAAATGCATACTTACGGGAAACTACCAAACAAAAGCAAAGTTTTAACTTATCTCCTTGTAATGTTAACGAAGTTCCATTATTTATTAACAATTTTTTTTGGTACTGTGCCGTAACGCTCAATGGTTGTCGATGTGTTTTCTGCTTGCTGAGGGCCGACTAGCGTTCCATGTGTCGTTGGACGCGCACATGAGTACATGACGTCAAATCTACCGCCCGGCGCAACAATAACGTATCGGCAGTGTATAAAGTTAGCGTTCGTATTATGTGCATCGCACGCGCATATTTACGGTTCATATATCGATAACGTGCTTCATCTCGTACCGAATCATATCGTGTTTTTTATCGTACCATAGTGTATGTGTAATGTGTATCAGACTTTTATAAAGTGTCGGTTGCCTGTGGAAAGAGCGCCATACAGCGTTACCGAATGCATAGCGGAGGAAACAAGGCAAGTACTCAATGTGACTATATCGTGCGTTTGGTATGTAGTTGGCGCCTTGATATCCATGGGCGCAGAGCACACAGAGTGGCTCCACCACACCACTCTGACCCCGTGATTCGTCACGATACATTGGTGCCGAAAAGAAACCAGGGACATTTAGATGTTCATCTTTGTATTAAATTCGTTCCATGCAAAGCGTAAAATGCTATGAATTGTTAATTTATATGTGAATTATATCGAAAAACGTGAATCATTGACCGCACATCTAAATTAAAATAGCTTATAATTATTATTTCTTTACGTTTTGCAGGTTATTCCTTTTCTTTATTTTAAGCGTTTCCAAACGTGTTTATTGTCAAAATGGCCCCAACGGTGCAAGCATTGCGCCGGAAACGGACATTAGCGAATAATAGATTAATCAAAACATATGAGATTGCGAAAATCGCTTTGCACGATGCATCCAAGTGCAATCTACTGTTAGCTCACTTTACGACCCTTGATAGGATAGTGCTGGAATTTGGGACAGCACACGCAGAAATGCTGGACTTAGACGATTCTAACGAAATAGATGAAGATAAGATTCGAGAATCTTTTGATGAGATGTACTACCAAATTATTGAAATTTATCAGGAGTTGACTACTCAATCTGGCGAATCCAAGGCCGCGAGTGCGTGCGCGAACGTCAAGTTACCAAAGATAAACATTCCTATATTTTCTGGCGATATCAAGAAATGGCCCGAGTTCTACGATATGTTCAATGCTTTGATTCATGAAAACAAATCGTTGTCAAACATCGAACGTATGCAGTATTTGTTTTCAAGTGTGTCTGGTGAGGCACTGGGTTTAATTCGAACGTTCCCGGTCCAGGGAGCTCATTACTTGGATGCATATCAAAGACTGGTAGCGCGCTACCGTAACGCGCGCGAACTAGCATTTACGTGTTGGCGGGAAATGCTCAATGTAAATTTTCCGACCAACGATCCGTATGAATTTCGCCGCGTATTCGACGTATTTAACGAAGATTTAACAATCTTAAGAGAATTGGATCTCCCAACAGACAATTGGGACTTCGTGCTGTGTTACTTGATCCTGTCAAAATTGGATTCACTAACAAGATGCGCATTCGAACAACTGCAGTCTCCAACCGAGTTACCATCATATTCAAAACTCAAGGAGTTTTTATATAACCAGTGTGAAGCTCGTGTACGAGACTTACATTTTTCGTCTCCGGATCGCAATCATGTTGACAGACACCCCGGTGTAGGATCAACGTATAAACCTCCCATGCGTAAATCGGATCAGGCTCCCAAAAAACATACTTCATCGTTTCTTTGCGATGTAACGAAGATGCGACCTGAATCCAACGGGTCCTCGATCTCGACTAATTATCCGAGGTGCTCTTGTTGTGAGGAAGAACATTCAATTTTCAAATGCAAGGCGTTCGCGCTAAAATCAGTTCCTGATCGCATCCAGTTCGCCAAAGCACACCGTTGGTGTTTTAATTGTCTGCATTCTTCGCATTTTCTTAAGGATTGTAAATCTTTATTTAAGTGTCGGAAATGTAAACAAAAACACCACACTCTCCTCCATCGTGATGAAATCTTATCTTCTGAAGAAGGGGGTCATCACTCCATGACGTCTACGGACCGTGAGGCCCCTGTTTCCAACCCTCAAATTAATGTCCTCACCAATTTAGGTGACAGGTCCGGAGTTCTTTTGTCTACTGCCAAGGTAAGCATTCGCGATTCCTCCGGCAGGTGTCAAACTTTACGTGCATTAATCGATTCGGGCAGTCAAGCTCACTTTATCACCGATCGTGCTGCAGAGCGTCTAGGTATCCATCGTACGGCCAGTGCTCGAAGAATTTGTGGCTTAGGCCAATCTTCCGCCACTGCGTCAGCAGTCATTCAATTAGAAGTCGGTGTTAAGGGGCGGGTTCTTTTTAATATCAAAGCACTCACGCTGCCTACTATCTGCGGCAACATGCCAACGGTTCAACTAGACAAGTCATCATGGCATCATTTGCAAAACTTACGTCTTGCGGACCCTGACTATCACAAACCAGGACCAATTGACCTTCTTCTGGGTGCTGAGGTCTTCACTTCTCTTCTGAGACCTGGTAATGTGAAGGGTGGTCCTAATCAGCCATCAGCTTTTAATTCTGTATTTGGTTGGCTTCTTCTGGGTTCTGTTGGTTCTGACGCCGGTCACGAAACAAAATCGTTCATGTTAATTAGCGAGGACCGGCTCCACGAAGAGGTTCAGCAAGTATGGGAGTTAGACACCCCAATTCCCCAGTCTTTACAGCTTACCCCTGAGGAACAACTTTATGAACAAATGTACTGCATGGACCACACCCCTGATACTCCGGGACGATACATCGTAGCTTTGCCTTTTCGAGAAAAGGACCGGGATATCTCTTACCTTGAGTCGAACCAAGTCGCCCGCACCAAAAGGATTTCATTGCCTCGCCTCGAACTTTGTGCGGCAGTTCTTCCAGCGGATCTATTAAAATTTGTCAAGGAATCATACGAACCGTTGCTTCCAATCCCCAATACGTTTGCGTGGTCCGATTCAACTATCGTTCTTGCATGGTTACGATCTCCTTCTTATCGCTGGAAAACTTTCGTGGCTAACCATGTCAGTTACATCCAGGATGCTTTCGAAGATACTCCTTGGCATCACATATCATCCGGCGATAATCAAACCAACGTTGCTTCGCGTGGTCGGTTCCTGCCCGATAACACGTTATGGTGGGCGGGGCCTCCATGGTTAATCCAACCAGTCAATTCTTGCCCAACCCTTGATAGCAATGTCGACGAAACTGAACTTCACTCTGAGAAACCAAGTCAATCGTTATTAGTCCAACAGGATGAAAATTTGGTGGACCTACTACTAGTTAAATTTTCTTCTCTCCGAAAGATTCAACGCGTTCTCGGTTATTGTCACAGATTCATTTACAACCTACGTAACAAAGAGTCTCGTCGTTCAGATCTTCCATTAAACCGTGCCGAAGTTCACGTTTCGCTGTTGGCAGTGGTTAAACACATTCAATCTGTAAATTTCAACGATGATATCACGCGCTTGAATGAGGGCAAACTTCTTTCGAAACAAATGCGGAAGCTCAATCCATTCATTGACGACCATGGTGTGCTCAGGGTGGGCGGCAGGTTATCTCGTTCTGAGCTCGAATTCGAGCATAAACATCCTGCCCTACTTCCTCGTGAATCCAAGCTCACTTTTCTTGTGATAGACGCTCTCCATCAAGAATATTGTCATCCAGGTATTAACACGATGCAATATCTGCTGACGCAGCAGTTTTGGATTCTGTCGCCAAAACGCGACATCCGCCACTGCTTGTCAAAGTGTATTCATTGTTATCGCATAAATCCAGCTTCTCTAGAATCTTTCATGAGTGACCTACCCGCTGCTCGTATTAATCAAGTTAAACCATTCCCGATCGTGGGCTTTGATTACGGTGGTCCGTTTCACATCAAAACTGGTAAATACCGCGGCGCTAAGATAGACAAAGCTTATCTTTGCTTATTCGTATGTTTTACTACCAAGGCTCTACACCTTAAAGTAGCTTCGGATTTGTCTACCGAATCTTTCATTGCAACGCTACGTCGAATTGTAGGTAGGAGAGGTCGTGTAAATATCATACACTCAGATTGCGGAACGAATCTCGTCGGAGCTAAAACTCAGCTTAATTCGTTCATGCAGACTGCTTCAAATTCGGAACAAATCGTTTTCGGCTTCAATCCCCCATCTAGTCCCCATTTCGGTGGCGTATGGGAGATTCAGGTTAAATCGGTCAAAACTCATCCTTATCGCTTAATTGGTAACCAAACGTTGACTTTCGGGGAACTGACTACGCTTTTCGTGCAGATTGAGGCCACGTTAAATTCTCGGCCTCTCTACCCATTGAGTTCAGACCCCAACGATTTGAGCTTATCAACTCCAGGTCATTTTTTGACTTGGAACCCTTAACTTCCGTGCCAGACGAGGGTTATACCGATCTGAAGATCAACCGTGTGGGTCGTTTGCAACTTATTCAACGTTGCGGCTAATCGACATCGCGATCCGTCTTAGTTTTAAGTTACCTCTAAGTTTATCATCATCTAGTTTAGTTCTTATTCGTATTCTCTTCGTTCCTTTAACATTTCATGGCATTTTGCGCTTCGGTTAAGGTTCAATTTTATTTTAAAAAAATACAAGTTTCTGTATTTTGGTGGGCGGAATGTGCCGTAACGCTCAATGGTTGTCGATGTGTTTTCTGCTTGCTGAGGGCCGACTAGCGTTCCATGTGTCGTTGGACGCGCACATGAGTACATGACGTCAAATCTACCGCCCGGCGCAACAATAACGTATCGGCAGTGTATAAAGTTAGCGTTCGTATTATGTGCATCGCACGCGCATATTTACGGTTCATATATCGATAACGTGCTTCATCTCGTACCGAATCATATCGTGTTTTTTATCGTACCATAGTGTATGTGTAATGTGTATCAGACTTTTATAAAGTGTCGGTTGCCTGTGGAAAGAGCGCCATACAGCGTTACCGAATGCATAGCGGAGGAAACAAGGCAAGTACTCAATGTGACTATATCGTGCGTTTGGTATGTAGTTGGCGCCTTGATATCCATGGGCGCAGAGCACACAGAGTGGCTCCACCACACCACTCTGACCCCGTGATTCGTCACGATACAGGTACAGTTGGTAAAATTTTGTAGTACAAACTTTACATATAAACAGTTCTTAAAAAGTAGAGAATAACATAAATAGATTAACAGATTAACCAAAAAAATCCCACATAGGCATCGCCAGTTCGTGGGTATACTTGAGTGTTTTAAGACAGATAAACATACAATATCTTGTAGAAGTTTAAAAAAATTAAATTAAATACTTAAAAAATAGATTTGTGTTTACTGAAATACATATTCAAAAGACATGTTCATAAAGATTAATAAAAATTTTGTTAAGTTACAGCAGATCAGATGTTACAGCAAGTAAATGTTTGTATCGATGGTATTTATCCAAGACTTTAATACATTTTTATACTTGCTGTAGGTGGATATATTTTTACAATCAATTTCTGTAGCCTTATAGAAAGCGTTATATATTTTTGGTGTAATAAAATATGCATGTCTTTGCGCAAGCCTAGTGTTACACCGTGGAACTTCAAATACATTATTTAACCTATTACTAAAACGCTTTTTTTTAAAATAACATTTCGTGTAAATATATATTTTTAACATTGTTTACAGTAAATTTTTCTTATGTCTAACAATTCAGCCTCATGGGACAATTGCACGGAGGGGTAGTTTATATCTTAATGCAACATTATTTTTAGTATTAATTTTTGAATTATTTCTAGTGGCTTAATGTGAGTAATATACACACCCCCCATCCAATTATTCCATAAGATACTGATGATTGCACCAATGCATGATACACCAATTTTATTTTTTTAATGTCAACTATATATTTTAAACGTTTAAAAATATAAGTTAAATAACTGTTTATTAACAAGCTTTTGTATGCGATCTGTCCATAAGAGTTGGCTGTCTATTATAATTCCTAAGTATTTAACTGTATTTCCCGTATTCATTTCTGTACAGCTAGAGCATAATACAGGATTGCAAGTATTTTTGTGAAACCTTATATTTTAGTGATTTAAGGGTGCCGCCTTTTTGGTATTATAAGATGGAATATAGAGAGTTTTTTCACAGTTCAGAGTTAGGAGGTTTTGATTGAGCCATTCTTTGACAATGGATGTGCACTTATTTGCATTTACAGAGACATCATCCCAGGATTTACCAAGAACTGTGATTGCAGTATCGTCCGCGTACGAGAATAGTACGAGATTAAAACGGTTACTGTCGTAACTGGTTACATGTGGAATAATTTTATCACAAATTGAAAATATTGTGAAAATTATTTAAAAGCGACGCCGGTTAATTTAACTCAGAATTTGTCTCGCCAATTTCTCCCAAGATGGGGAATATTTTATAAGAAAGTCTATGGCAACGAAATGTCATTGCTACTTACTAACTACAGCGCACTGTTCACTCGCGGACAGTGACTTCCAACTAGCAATGGACACTATCAATGAATCATCGCTGATTTACCTGATCTTTTTCATCAGCTATCAAATCACACTCATACATCTTTTACTTCAATAATAATTTTCGCAACGGCAACACTGAACATAAACTTCAAACAGCATCCCAGTCCCGTGAGTCCGTGAGTGATATATTAATGTCAGTCTCCTTCACTTTCTCCCCACACAATGCAGTCATTGTTGCTCCGCCTTTCTAATAGTAACATCCTATAAGCTGCACAATATTTGTGTTAAATTTATATTATTTCAATATCTATCACATTTTTATATCAAAGTTTTTATAATTCAAGTGCATCTACTTTTCTGGTGACGTTTCTTCAACGACCGCGGCACTTCACCTTGTAGTGAGTAGGTTCTTGTTATATTGACTACTTAATTACTAAGTCCCTCATTGGTGCTTTTAATTTTAAAAATATATCGCTTATTGGGTCAGTTTTTATACTATTGGCATTATAACAACATTGAGTTACCCGACACCAACCAGGTTAACAGGTTACATACTAGTTTAGGTGCGTGTTCATAGTTAATTTACGGCCGCTGTTACACTTTAAAACCAAACGATTAGTATGTTCATCTAGTCTTGACCTTGAGTGAAATATTTAACTCGATTCCTTTTTAGTAAATTTCATTATTACAACATATTTTGTCTTTTATTTGTTTTCACTTGATATCAATAATAGACGTCAACAGGTTCGTTTTATTTTTCACCCTTAAAATCATTATCCTATTGTCTTACTCTAGTGATATATTTGCAATGCTACTATTACCTACCTATATACCTACATCGTTTATCAGAAAACTGTTTCAGTCCACACAAAACTACATCAACGTCAAATTGACAGTTCTGAACTCAGTGTGGCTAAATACACGAGAATGACTTACTTTAACGAAAGTGTATCGTTTAAGGCGGTACACAACCCATATTATTTTTGTTTGGTCAAAACTCACATTTTCATAATTTTCGGCGAATTCGTAACTATAACGACTTCATTTGTTCTAACAGACCCCTGGGGATGTAAGTTATTTATATTTAAGATTAATAAAAACAATACCTTACCATTAATATATTTTACGTTCAACTATTTTAAAACTTAATAACCCGTTTTTCAACTATAAAGTTACTGGTAAGCACCAGATTTTATTTTTCTAGAAGATGAAATAATAACTTTAAGGACTTGATTATGAACTATTTGTCCGTAAATAAAAAAAAAAATAAAAAAATTGAAAAATGAACTTCAGGAGGGAAACGTTTAGAGAAATTAAATATTTGTAACACGTTCTACAGAATTAATTTAAATGAAAGCGGCGAAAAGGTCAAATCTCCAGGCCCGCTAGGGCGAATTCGACCGTTTCATCCAATACGCAGTGCATCTGGCGTATATTTGTATACACGCTTTCTTCACATACGTCGTTAAGAGTCCTACACTATTTGTCTTCTTCTTCTTTTCTTTGATAGGGCAAATTCGACAGTAGGTCCATCCAATACAAGGGTCACGAGTCAAAATTTGTATATACTACTTGTTTTCTTACGTCGTTAAGATTCTGAGTATATTTAAGGTTATATTGTCGTCTTAACGATAGTTTCTGTTTGTCCCATTTGTGAAGCAATTAGTGCTTGTTTCTGCCAAGTTCATAACTGAGCGGCCGTTCTTTTGTCTTTTCATTGATGCAGGTGGCAGTTTATTGCGGAGTGGTATAGTTAATGATAAATTGATCATTTCTGCAGCGCTCTTTCTGTAAAAAATATACCTCGAGGGGGCTTAAATCGCATTGGTTTAGTTTTTTTTTCTGTACCCCTCTCAACTCCAAACACAACCGAAAGAAGAAGAAAATGTTTTTTTTATTTCCGGTTTGAAGCTACTTTTTGCCATTTTAAGGAATGTGTGATTCTGAAATGTGTTATTTTACCGGTGACCTGCCAACTCGGAATGAAACCAACTCAGAACCGTCTCAGATAAGTCATTTAGAGTGATAAAAAATATTTATAAAAAAATGGTTAAATAGGTTATGTTAGGTTAGGGTTATCGGATAATTTTAAATTATTTTTTACATGGATTTTAATGACTTTTCAAGGAGGTGTTGAGTTGACATTATTCCCAGTTGGCATGGAACCATTTTACCAGGGCGATAGTGAGTTCTTGCGCCTACACTACATGCAATTGAACATATCTGACCATAAATCTTAAAGTATTACCAATTGCATGCACCTTGGGTACAAGTGAATATCTTAATGATTCGTCCTGATATTATCATTAAAACATTATTTGGAATTCGAATGGAAGCTGTTCTCATTGTTATATTAAAAGCGACTGGGTTTAGAAAATCAGCACTGTCTTTAATATCATTAACAATTTTATAGTTATTTAAGTCGGAAATGAGTTTTCTTCGAGGGTTTTAATAATTTTAATTCTTTCGTCAAGTAATTAAGTCATGTGATTTAATTTTTAGGGCCGGTTTATAGTAAATAACGGTTAGATATTTATATCGAACATTTTCGATGGTATCGGATCGGATTTTAAAGAAGGGGACCAGATAGAAGGATTGTATTCTACTTGACTTCAAACAAAGTAAGAGTACAAAATCTTTAATGTTGATATGTTCCATTCACTGGAGTGATGGAGAGTGTGAATGTGTGAAAGAAATTTTATTTGGAAAGGATGAAAAATTGCGAGATCATTAATTTCATTGACAGGAGAGAGAGAAGTATTATAAATTCTATATTGATGAATAGATTTATGTAAAGCTGATTTTTTTTGCTTTGAAAAATGGTTTTATTTAATCCACAATTATTGAAGAAGTTTGGGCTTACTTGCAAGAGAACATGATGTTTAAAAAGAGAGGTTTTTTAACAAGCTTTATTTGTTTTCAGATGTAACCAGTGACCATCACATAACAGGACGCTATCTTGGCAGTGCCATGGATCTTCCCAACCCAGAGAGTGTTTCCATCAAGACTGAACACAGGTCGCAGGAAGAAGGCTCAGGTGAAATACCGTATACGGATATAGAAATCCACCTCCCGGATGTGAAGAAGGAATGTCTGCAGTATGCGGAGAGTGTTCAATCAACTAGTAAGTTGCATTGCGGATATCACAGAGGTGTTTCAGATGGACGCAGTCAGGACAGCTTCTTTTTTTTTTTACTTTCCCAAATTTTGGTATTGATGAACTAAGACAACGTATAACTTATTATGATCTCAAACTCTTTCCAATTATTTAAGCTGTTGACTCACCATATTTTATTATTAAAGTAAATCATCTCTATTTCTCCATGCTGACAAACCTTTTGGATTAGTTCAAATATTCCATAATACACTCCAAGGGGTTTGTTACGTTTGGTAGAGGGGTGCCCGGGTTAATGGGGTTATGTTTGTCTAGGTCTTGACGGTGGATGCGTTTGTTTAACTTATACATGCCGGCCGGATCGGGTTAGGCTGGTTGAGGGAGACTTTTTAATATCTCCAGCCGAACTCTCTCGACCTTGCACGGCTGTGGAAGGAATGAATTAATACGTCCACCACTCCTGAACACACTAAACAGATTCTTACCCACCCCTCATACCCTTTTACTTTTCAAAACTTCCTCTCCTTCCTTTTCCTAAAAAGATCCTCCACACAGCTTATCAAAATGTGTAACAGGCCCCAAAGGAAATTATGTTCCTCGAGGCCTCCTGTGTGGAGCTTTTTTCAAAAAATATCGAACATGGGCTCTTTACTTAGATAAATATACATACTTATTTTGATTCAAGAATTCTTTATTGGATTGTCAAACATCTTTAAATGCATCTAAAGATTCTCAAGAATTGAAAGCTTCCGCAAAAAACGTCCTCAATTCGGACGTATTAATTTATACTGTGTTTAACACATGACCTCACTTACTTGAAACCATCTGTCAAAATCTACTCTGGCCGAGAACACATGAACTTGCAAGTCTGAATAAAGATTAAAAAAAAAAACAAGAACTTAACGAATAAAAATACAAAAATAACAAAAAAATCCAAATCAAATGACAAATAATAGAAAGAGAGGCAAGAACGTAAATAGCGACCCAAGTTATTTCGGTGAGGTTTTAATCAACGTTCAAAATCTTCTTTAAAATAAAAACATATAAATTCGTTACAGACCACTTTAAATTTATTTTATTCAAACTCTCTACCGGTTTCGAAGGCAATCTTCCGATATCCAAATTCTAATATTCTCCTGACGAAGAAAGGGTGCTTCCAAAACTGGTAGATTGTGAATAAAAGAAAACTTTATTGGTCTATAATCATTCGTATATTTTTATTATAAATTATGGAAAGCCAAAAAGTTATCGCTTTTTATAAAAATGTAAAATCTTCTGTGTTTCTTGAGATCGTTACATTGGCAAAAACATTAGATGTTAGGAGAACGTACTAAATGTACTTAATGAAAACGAGTAGGTTAAGGAAAGATGACGTCTCTGCTGTATTGTGCATTCTGTGAGTTCATTTCGAAAAAATGAGTTGATTCCGTAAAATTGTTATGTGATTTTGATTCCATTTTGAAGTCCAGGGATGAGAGAGGTCAAGAAGGCGGAGGTGACCAAGGAACAATTCATTGACACATCACAAAAACCAATTGATTGTATTGTTGTTTTGTTTTTCCAGGTGGCATTAATGTGGAGACTGTACTCATCAAAGCAGAAGCAGGGCCCCGAGAAGAAGATGGAGAGGGAATTTCTTATACGGAAATAGACATAGACCAGACAGATGTTAAAAAGGAATGCTTAGAATACTCTGAAAGGGATTCAGGTAAAAAACGATTTTTATTTATCTGAATTTGTGTTAATAATTTTCATGTTTCACTAAAGAAACCTTCTTATTGAGCTTTATCCGCAATTATTTTCAGAAATGATAACAGACCTGAAGATGCATCCTGGAGAAAAACCTCATTCATGTTCCCATTGTAACTACACCTGCTCAGAGAATTCTTATTTTACAGTGCACTCACGAACCCATACTGGAGAAAAACCTTTTTCATGTCCCCATTGTAACTACTCCTGCTCAAAGAAGTCAAATTTTACGGTGCACTTACGCACCCATACTGGAGAAAAACCTTTTTCATGTCCCCATTGTAACTACTCCTGCTCAAAGAAGTCAAATTTAACGGTGCACTTACGCACACATACTGGAGAAAAACCTTTTTCATGTGCCCATTGTAACTACTCCTGCTCAGAAAAATCAAGTTTAACAAAGCACTTACGCACCCATACCGGAGAAAAACCTTTTTCATGTCACAATTGTAACTACTCCTGCTCAGGCAAATCACATTTATCAAGGCACTTACGCACCCATACTGGAGAAAAACCTTTTTCATGTCACCATTGTAACTACTCCTGCTCAGAAAAATCTAGTTTAACGAAGCACTTATGCACCCATACTGGAGAAAAACCTTTTTCATGTCACCATTGTAACTACTCGTGCTCAGAAAAATCACGTTTAACAAAGCACTTACGCACCCATACAGGAGAAAAAACCCTTTTCATATCTACATTGTAACTACTCCTGCTCAATCGAATCAAGTTTAACAAAGCACTTATACACCCATACTTGAGAAAAATCCTTGTCACGTCCCCATTGTAACTACTCCTGCTCATTCAAATCATGTTTATCCCAGCCTGCCCGAAAAGGGTTGTACACAATCCCCTTGATCCACTTTTTGCGGGATAACTCTATATTTAAAAGTACAATTTTTGTTATCCTTAAAAAAAATACTAACCAACATTTTGCCATTTTTCGTTTTCCAATATTTATAGTGCGTCACAATAAAAAAATATTGTTTTTCTCGAAAATTAGTGCAAATCGCATTTACGTGCATAAATATTGTGTATTTTGTTACCATTCTGCAAGTCCTCTCTTTACGTTATTGTCATATTATTTGTTTCACTCTTACCAGCATGTGGAATAGTCCATATCACAGAGGCGAAGAAGCGAGCCAGTTATACAGTTAGGGCACTTGCCGCTAGTTATAACTTGCATTTTTTGCTTGGAATTCCATTATTTTGCTGAAGACCGTCGGTCGGTTTTGACCTTTTTTGGGTTGCACACATGTTCCATTTAAAGTTTTGTTTTTATGATTAATTTAAATAGAAATATTAATATAAAAACTGGTTGTTATTTTAAATATTGACGGCCTCCGCAAATATTCTGCATTTAAAATAATATATTATATTTATGGCACGATACAGAGCGGAAGATACTCTCAGAATCGCCCTGGTGTAAGACCACCACTCAGAATTGAAACGTTTCTTTAAATGGCTTTAGCCATGTATGTTGACCAGATCTGAATAGCCAGATGCTTTCCCATCTTCCTTTTTTTCGTCTCCTTCCTTGTTAGTCATAAACTAAAATACAAAATAACTATAAAATACACTCTGAAAACAATCCGGAGGGTAGACACGAATAACCTAGAATTACCTTATAATAGAAACCAGAAATAACCGACTGCTAAAAATAAAGATGAAAACAAATAGTGCTGTATAAATATGTTACAAAAACCAAGGATTCTGTTAACCCAATGCAATGCAAACCATCCCCCAGAAGGTAATAATCCCACCCGAAGAGATAATGAAAAAATCTAACAAAGCCGCTCCGCCGACAATAAAACAAAAAAAGTCATAAATGTTCAATATTGAAGAGAACCAACGACGCCTTAACATAATTTAGTTCAAATTATACTAATCTTAATAATACTTTAAAAGTCGAATAATTCTTTATTCCTTTTGACTACCCAATTACATCATTGCTTAGTAAAAGGGGACTAACTTTTATCAAAGATTGCATGAATTGAATATTACGTTTCACATATTTATTTCATTATTATTTGGTTTTAATTTTAATCTACTTTTGTATTGGTCATTTTATCTTTGGAGCATTTCACCGCTCAGTTGTATGTCGATTTCGGCTTTTTTTAGAATGGAGGTAGTATAATACACTTTTGCGTTTTTTTTATTGAACATAACAATATGCATAACACTCTTTTTAGGGTTTCTGGTCTAAGAATGCAATTTCTAAGTCTCGTAAATATGTTTATATGTTTTCGCTTGACAAATTTACAAATATACAGACAAGCTGAAATTTCTGAATGTGAATGTGATTTTTTTTTTAAAGAATATTTGCAAAAGCTATCTATTTATGTAAAGAAATTATCGTTATTATGTTAACAATACTTTACTTTTAAATTTATCGAAATACTTGTAAGTTTAAATGAAAAATAAAGAAAGTGAAAACTGCAATTGTATACAAATTATATTTATTTATAAATACATATATCCCACCGTTTAGAAAGCGCTGGCTTCTTACGGCTTCAGAGGCTGTTAGTTCCGGTCACACTCCGGGCCGTGCCAGATGGTTGACAAGACGTCACTTAAAACACACTATATTCTGCGATTTGTACAAATTCGAGCGGGGGCTTTCGATCCCCCGGTTCGGTGCACGCGGAATTTTTGGATGCTTAGTATGGGGAAGGTTAACAAGATACGCGCTATTTACTCTCGAGTACATTCTAAGCCAGAGAAAAAATGTTGTAAATTCTACATTTTTTTACAAACGCCATGGCAACTTACTGGCTTTCTGAGTGCTCTCCGCATACTGTAAACATTCCTTCTTTACATCTGGGAGGTCAAAACCCATATTGGCATACGGCATTACACCTTCATCTTCTACCTCGGGCCCTGGTTCCGTCTTGATGGAAACACTCTCTGGGCTTGATATATCCATGGCGAGACTGGGTTGGTGAAATTGGTTCAATCCCAAAATTATTCTTAAAACTGCAAGCAACAAAACAAAGATGCAACCGTAATTTGGATGAGTTATGAATATTTTAAGTCGGTTGAAATAATCTGTAAAATAATGAAGCGTACGCATTGTAAATATTTAAAAATAAGGATATAATTTTGACTGAATAGGCCTTTAAGTTAAGACAAATGTAAACGGTTGACAGAATCATCATCAATAGTTAGATCACAGTAATCTAGCGCTGTCTTCCTATTTATCTCCGTATAAAGTGACATATTAGTAAATTGATCCGCCATTTCGCTTACGATAAAGTATACCCAGGTACACCATATTTTAGTGATTATTTTATTTTTAAAAATTCGATAAAAATAAGGACTTCAACGTACCCGGCTGTCAAACTTTATAAAAAAATTCCGATTGAAAATGCTGGAGTTGAATGTACAGGTAAATATTAACAAAATAGGGAAACGCTTTATAAAATTTGAAAAGTAATTAATTCAGTTGCCGGAATTGTAAATTTTTAATGATAATTTTGTTAACTTTAAAAACGCGATACCTATGTCCTTTTTCAAGGACGGCCATGTTACTAATTACGAAGATAAACACGCACTTTTAAAAGAAAGAAAAAACACCTTCAATATATGCCATTGCAGAAAACTTTAACAACTTCTTCACAAATGTAGTAGATCAAATCCTTGGATCTTCTAGTAAAATTGATAATACAACGCCCGTAGATTTTGTACCAACTTGCGATTCAATCAACTCGTTAGAATATTTTTCACCCATCACAACAAATGAAATTGAAAAACACATTGACGGTCTAAAATCAACCAATTCTACAGGAATTGATGGTTTATCAGGCAACACACTAAACAAAATAAAACAATATATTTTGACTCCATTACTACATATTTTTAATAAATCCCTAAAAGAGGGACATTTTCCAGAACAATTTAAAATATCTACCATAATTCCAATACACAAATCGGGTGAAACGCTCATATTAGACAATTACAGACCTATCTCCCTAGTTTCAAATCTTTCAAAAATATTTGAAAAATGTATCAAAAGTAGAATAATGAATAACCTAGAACAAAACAAAATTCTGTCCCAAAATCAATATGGCTTCAGAAGTAAACTAAGCACTGAAGATGCTATATTCGATCTGACTGTTGATCAAAATAAAAAAGTTTAGCTATATTTTTAGACATGAGAAAAGCTTTTTACACGGTAAATCACAATCTACTTATAAAAAAAATTAATCAAATAGGTTTTAAAAAAGATACACTAAAAATTCTCACTAACTATCTCAAAGACAGAATACAAAAGAACAAAAATAGGGATTTTTTATAGTACAGAAACAAGAATAAAAAACAGAGTACCGCAAGGGACTGTTCTCGGCCCAATTCTATTTCTAATATATATAAATGATTTATGTAATGTTGTAATCCCTGGTGAAATTGAATCTTACGCTGATGATACCGCAATTATAATAAATGGAAAATCCTGGCATGAAACTTTTTTGAATGTAACAAAATGTATTGCATATGTCTCATCATGACTAAAAAATAATAGACTCTTCTTAAACTATAGAAAAACTTTTTACCTGACTTTTTATAAAATCAGTAAAAACAAACCCCCTAAAAACCTTAAAATTAGAATACATAATGCTAATTGTAATCAAGTAACATGTTCTTCTTGTTTTGAACTTGGAAACGTTGAAAAAATCAAATATTTGGGTATTTATATTGATACAAATTTAAATTGTCAATCACAAATTAATAATACCGTTTCTAAATAAAGATACCTTACGTACATATTTTACATAATTATTGACAAATTAAAAATGATTTATTTTTCTCTGGTGCAATCTTCACTCATGTATGGAATAATAGGATGGGGTGGTGCGCTTGATGTATTTATAAAACCTTTACAAATAACTCAAAATTATATTATCAAAGTTATGTACAATAGAAACAGAACATTCTCGAAAGATGCATTATACAAAGAAGCTAAACTATTCAGTCTCCGTAAACTATTTATACTGCAAACTATGAAATATTTCTTTAAAAACAAAAACAAATTTGAAAAAAATGAAAATAGAATCAACATTAGAAATAACAATGTTTTTTATACCCCCCCAACGAATAACAAACAAATTCAAACTGACAGCAGTTTCATTGGACCTCGTACATTCAACCTTTTACCGAAAAATATTCAAATGACAACTAAACTACTTCAATACATAAAGGACTTGAAGCCGTGGCTTGACAATGTAGATATTGAAACGTTGTTTTTTTTTTTTAATTTCTATCACTTTACGTTTCAAATGTTTAAACAATACACGTATTACTACGCGTTGTACTTATAATTACAATATGCCTTTATTATAACACCACTTCACTTAAAATATACTTACTATTACACTTAATATTACACTATACACTCAATATTGCACTGTTGTATGTTCATTTTGTGCACAGCTGTTTAGACAATTTTTAATCATGTTTTTGCTTTATATGCCCATTGTTTGTTCTTTCTAGGTACAATAATAAAATATATTAAAATATATTACCCACGCACAGGCTGCGCCTTAGTGGGTTCCCATTATTCTTATTATTTCATGATATCGTATGCATGTTATGTAAAATTTGTGAAAAATAAAGGAAAAAAAAAAAAAAAAAATAATTTGATAACAATTAAAATTAATTATTACAATTTTCGGAAATGAAAACTAATGCATATTAAAAAGTATTTTGCTCAATTTAATGAACTCGAAAAATCATTTCTCAGAATCAACGCAGAATCCACGCAATTCGTCAACAGATACTGCCAACAACAAAAAAATACGAAAGCTTTCACACAACTCATTAGTGAGAAACTAAATTTAGACAATAATATTATTATAATGAAATGTTTGAGTTTGACCGCGTCGTCATCAATAATTAGATTACAGTAATCTGAATCTCTCTTCTTCCACACCTTTCCATAAAAAATATCATAATTGTACACTCGATCCGCTATTTCGCTAATCGACATTTTAAAAGTTCTCAAATGAAACGCCAAATAGAGTTCCCTAGTTAGGTATACCTATTAGCATAAGTTAGGTTAAGAAGCGTTCGACAAAGCGAAGTTTTACATTCTGTAGCGTAAATTAAAGAACAGTGGTCGATCAGTGATTTATGATAATGGCTGCTACCACAATGAATACCGTGATTAGTACTTGGGTAGAAAATATCACCATTAGAACTTACCCACCACTATCACGAGCATGGTATGATTAATTTAACTATGTTGGAAACGGTGTAGGGGATATTACGTGGAATTCGAGATGGGAAACGGGATGAAGTAATTGGCGGTGTAGAAAGTGTGCTTAGACAATTTTTATTATTTATAGGTTATGCATAGCCAATTACAAAGTCATAGACAATTATGTTAATTTCATTCGAGTAAGCTGAGTAAGTACTGAACACGGAATATCTGTAAAAAGTGTTAATCACGCCCAATGTCCCACAGAGGTAGGTAGAGAGGAGGGACCTCTACACTATACAATGTTTTAGACACACTTTCTTTCAGTCACAATTAGACAACGTCTCACATATTCTTTTCCGTCATTCTGATATTATTTTGAAACATTTAATTTGTAGAGTATTATTCATTTGGAAAATAACTTAAGATCACATGTTTTTTGGTTGTCCCTCTCTAAATAAATGTCCTCTCTTTTATCAAGCGGTAAAATTACTTCCCCTCCATACAACATCTCATCTCTTCTAAGTCTAAACTCAACTCCAATCTTCCATATAATTCTGAAATTTGCACATTTAAATAATATTAATTTATAAATTTACTTCTTCATTTACGTATAAATTTACCTTTCCTTTATCTACAATTTGAAATGATGGCCTAGAACACCCTTGATGGGTGAAAGCCAGAAATAATTAAAAAAAAAATGAATTAAACATCATTGGAAATTTGAGGAAAGATCAAATGTTGTCTTTAACAAAGAGAGAGAAGTTTGAAAGGTCTTGATTCATCAAAAAAATGTGATTTCCAATTTTGTATGTGTTAAAATAAAAAAGTCAATCCCACGGACGAAAAATTTAAAAAGTTTAAAATTTTTAGTACAAAAACTATTTGCAATAAAATGTGTTATTTAAACTTTGAAAAAATATTTGATAAAAAACAATCAAATGTAAATATTCAACTAGAGCAGTAAGCCAATTAATACATGTTTTAAAAGGTTCCCTGGCAACTCATAATGTGGGGACTCATCGCGTGAATTTTTTAAATAAACTTATTCATCGCATCGACGGTAGAAAGGCGATGGGACTTTCTTTACTTTTCGATAGAATATGAGTCACATCCCTGTCAGACCTGAAAAAAAAGTTTTTTTTACCAGAATTTCATACTCGTTGTAATGAGATCCCATAAATAGATAGAAAATCCGAAAAATTCAATTTTCCGAGTAAAATCACCCGCACGTTCGTGATGGTAAGAACCATCTTTATACAAACTGAAATTAATTTGTTCAAAAAAATTTCTTTAAGAAGAAAATTATAAAACCAAATTTCGAGTATAAAATTAAGTTGAATTATGAAAGAGTAAGAAAACACCATTTAACTCACTGATTTAGTGTGAAATTATTTAGAACATTGTTTTTTTCGTTAAAGCCACAAAGCCGGGTAGATTTTACATTTTAAACAATATTTGTGACCTTTTTTTACAATTTTCCAACCTTGGTGTATATTTTTATGAAAACACAAGCTTTTGGTGATCAATTTGACTGCCGGGATTAAAAATGTAAGGTATATTTTAAATACATAAATTTTAAAATAGGGTAAAGCCATTGGCCAATATGGAAATGACGCGTTAAATGTATCGTCGCCTCAGTTCTTAATTGTCCAAACGACCATTTGAAAATTTTACACGGGGAGAGAATGTGCATTGATTTAACATTACAAATGATCTTGGACATGTGATAAAAAAGTTCATGTTTATTAAATACTAGCTTTTTTACCCGCGGCTTCGCTCGCATGGTATTAGGGGAAAATCATTGTAGCGCTTTCACTTATCAATTATCCCCCCCCTTCCCCTCCTCCTCCTCCCCCGTCCCCGTTCCCCCTCCCGGATTCCATACATTAATTCTCGATACAGCTAGTTTTCAAACAGCTCGCGTGTCACCAAACTGTCATAATATCAGAGCTCACCAGAAGTAAAAAAAATATCCAAATAGGTTCAGTCGTTCGGAAATTATGCGCATACCAAAATTTCGAAGAATCATTTTTATTTATATAGATAGATAGATATTAACTAGGACGCCTGAACCTGGACGTTGATATATATATATCAACATCGTTTCCATTGCAACGCTTGGTTTTCTGACGTTAGCAATAACTCGCTTTCGTTGGCGACAGAAAACGTATAATAAATAATTTTCATAACGCCAAAGCTACCACTATATACTGTCTATAGTACTCGCATATAATGTAGCTTTCTATTGGTGAAAGAATTATTAAAATCTTTTTATAGGTTAATGCGTGTAAGCGTAATAAACAAACTCGAGCAGTTTCGCATTTATAATATTAGTATAGATTTGTAAAATCTACTTTACAAAATTACTGATTTATCACGGCGAATAATCAAATCGTTGCAATTATACTTATTACAGAGTAGGTACTTAATGAGATTATAAAATAAATATTGTTAAGAGCGGTGATATTTTATACACTGGCAGCACCGGTCAAGTTTACCTACTAGATTCGTAACCTCAAAAATTCACGCATTTATTGAAAGCGTCTCTGGGTCTCGAAAATACAGAGTCACAGAGATAAGTTAAAATTTGACTCAAACTCACATCCTCGGTGGCATCAATGTAGTTGAAACCGGCCGTAAGTACCGACTAACTACATTCACCTGTTTTATTTTATTTATGTGCCATTAGTATTTATGTTAGATAGTGTTTGGTAGTGTTATAATCGCAAATAACTGCTTTTTAAGAGGGAATGAGTTATTTTACCTTAAACATTTTGTTCGCCAAGCATAAATACGTAACTAACTGTCACAATCTGTATATCTGACAAGTCCGTATAATTGGGTGGTTCATGTTCAGTGTTCACAATTGTACACGTGTCACACATAATAAAGGAATACCATTCAATTGGTACCAAAATAAATATGGCCAACGAACCTTTGAATGAATAAAACCATAAATATTTTACAAATTTTCACGAATTTAAAAGAAAAATATGATAAACTTACTGATGATAGTCTTGGCTGTTGGGAACGGACGTTACATTAGGTATTGATATTATTAAAGATGTTATTAGACTTCTATAAGTTTCCGGCGTTGCCGGGGATTACGCAGTCTTTTTCGAGATCTCACATAGAAAGTGACCATCCTCTTGTGTTGAAGGTCAAGTATGTAAATTTCATCAGCCACGGAATAAAACTGTAGACATGTATGAATATCAATACTTACAAATGGTACACAATTTTAGTATGACGCGTTTGAGCATTTATAATTACATTTATTACTCGCGTACAAGTACATTTAAATACATGTATTTGGGGCGATGCAAAACAATACATTTGAAATTTCAATTGTCTAAAATAAAAATATGCTTCGCGTAACTTCCGAATTCACAGCCATTTATGATTCCTGTCATGTTGTTCTGTTGGAATTCCTGATAAGTTTTTGTACATGTGCTTTGTCGGATTTGCAGCACAAACTACCTACTGCATTTGCCAAAAGCTTAGCTGGCACAAACCTTTCTCTATCCAAATTAATAAAAATATTATATAATATGAAGTTAACGTTGCGTCTGTATAATTCTCGTGTTTTATTTTCTCAGAACAGTATGTCAAATCATCAAACGTACTCAATTTTCTTTAATTCCTTACATTATTTAAGTCCATGAAGTTATCCATTCATATTTTAATATGTATTTTATTTATTTTTTAAATATAAAATAAAAAAAAAACACGCTAAATTTCCAAATAACGTAGTTGCGTAAAACAATAAGAGATGACAGATGTCAAGTAATAACGTCCGAATTCAACCACGGATATACCAAAACTGTGCGACAATCTTTACCGGAATAAAACATGTCCTTTTTTTCATCCCGAGTGCTAATGAATAAACAAAATGTATAAAATATACATTTAAATCCCCATAATCTGATCAAGCTTGGCTTACGCCAATCAGAACACCTAAGTTAGAGAATGGATTATTTGACGTCTGGTTTGACAATCATTTTATTGTAATTCATATTATGTGCAATATTCGCCCAAAAAAGGCATTGGTAAAAATAATCACAAGCTGTAGATATATGGTTTACCTGAATATACCGATATTTTGTCTAATGAGGAATGGCGGATTAAATATCCGATTGTATCACTTTATATTATGGGATATAGAAGAAGACAGCGTCTGGTCACTGCAATCTTACTAATGATGACGATTGTGTCAACCGTTTTCAATTATTTTATCTCAAATTTCAGTCAAAATTATATCTTTAATTCCAAATTTTTATTACGTATACTCATCATTATTTTTAAAAAATAGTCCAAACGAAACAAAATATTCAAAGCTCATTCAAAAAATAATGTTGCTTTCTTATTACAACGTACTGTTTCTTAGAGTTTCAGTTATATTTTTTGGTTTTGAACAAATACCGTAAACCTTGCACGGTCTTGCCATGGATCTACTAAGTCCAGCGAATGTTTCTTGAAGACGGAACCAGGGTCCCAGGAAGATGGAGGAGAAATGCCATATGCGGATATGGATTTTGACCTCCCTGATGTAAAGAAGGAATGTCTACAGTATGCGGAGAGTGCTCTAGTAGCCAGTAAGTTGCATTATGTATTGTTGCTGTTTTGCAAATCTTAAAAATATGAAATGCAAAATTTTTGATATCCGGAAACCTTGTCCATTTTAAATTTTTGCTCAAGCAGGACATAATATGTTTGTCCAAGAAGTCCTCTCTTGCCATACTTTGGTATGTATCCTAAAATGCATACTTACGGGAAACTACCAATCAAAAGCAAAGTTTTAACTTATCTCCTTGGCATGTTGACAAAGTTTCATTATTTATAAAAAAAAATTTTTGGTACAGTTCTTAAAATTTTGTAATACAAACTTTTCATATAAACAGTTTTTAAAAAGTAGAGAATAACATAAATAGATTAACAGATTAACCAAAAAAATCCCACATAGGCATCGCCAGTTCGTGGGTATACTTGAGTGTTTTAAGACAGATAATTACTCTTAAACATACAATATCTTGTAGAAGTTTAAAAAAATAAAATACATTAAATTAAATACAATAGTATAAAATAGATTAGTGTTTAATGAAATACATATTCAAAAGACATGTTCATAAAGATTAATAAAATTTTTGTTAAGTTACAGCAGGTCAGATGTTACAGCAAGTAAATGTTTGTGTCGATGGTATTTATTCAAGACTTTAATACATGTTTGTACTTGCTGTAAATGGATATATTTTTACAATCAATTTCTGTAGTCTTATAGAAAGCGTTATATATTTTTGGTGTAATAAAATATGCATGTCTTTGCGCAAGCCTAGTGTTACACCGTGGAACTTCAAATACATTATTTAACCTATTACTAAAACGCTTTTCATTTTTTGTAAAAATAACATTTCGTGTAAATATATATTTTAAACATTGTTTACAGTAAATTTTTCTGTCTAACAATTCAGCCTCATGGAACAATTGCACGGACGGGTAGTTTATATTTTTATGCAACATTATTTTTAGTATTAATTTTTGAGTCATTTCTAGTGGCTTAATGTGAGTACTATACACACCCCCCCCATCCAATTATTCCATAAGATACTGTTGATTGCACCAATGCATGATACACCAATTTTATTCTTTTAATGTTAACTATATATTTTAAACGTTTAAAAATATAAGTTAAATACCTAAGTTTATTAACAAGCTTTTGTATGTGATCTGTCCATTTGAGTTGGCTGTCTATTATAATTCCTAAGTATTTAACTGTATTTCCCGTATTCATTTCTGTACAGCTAGAGCATAATACAGGATTGCAAGTATTTTTGTGAAACCTTATATTTTAGTGAGTTAAGGGTGCCGTTTTTGGTATTATAAAATGGAATATAGAGAGTTTTTTCACAGTTCAGAGTTAGGAGGTTTTGATTGAGCCATTCTTTGACAATGGATGTGCACTTATTTGCATTTTCAGAGACATCATCCCATGAACTGTGATTTACCATGAACTGTGATTGCAGTATCGTCCGCGTGCGAGAATAGTACGAGATTAAAACGGTTACTGTCGTAACTGGTTACATGTGGAATAATTTTATCACAAATTGAAAATATTGTGAAAATTATTTAAAAGCGACGCCGGTTAATTTAACTCAGAATTTGTCTCGCCAATTTCTCCCAAGAGGGTGAATATTTTATAAGAAAGTCTATGGCAACGAAATGTCATTGCTACTTACTAACTGCAGCGCACTGTTCACTCGCGGACAGTGACTTCCAACTAGCAATGGACACTATCAATAAATCATCGCTGATTTACCCGATCTTTTTCACCAGCTATCAAATCACACTCATACATCTATTACTTCAATAATAATAGTAACATCCTATAAACTGCACAATATTTGTGTTAAATTTATATTATTTCAATATCTATCACATTTTTATATCAAAGTTTTTATAATTCAAGTGCATCTACTTTTCTGGTGACTTCTTCAACGACCGCGGCACTTCACCTTGTAGTGAGTAGGTTCTTGTTATATTGACTACTTAATTTCTAAGTCCCTCATTGGTGCTTTTAATTTTAAAAATATATCGCTCAATGGGTCAGTTTTTATACTATTGGCATTATAACACATTGAGTTACCCGACACCAACCAGGTTAACAGGTTACATACTAGTTTAGGTGCGTGTTCATAGTTAATTTACGGCCGCTGTTACACTTTAAAACCAAACGGTTAGTTTGTTCATCTAGTCTTGACCTTGAGTGAAATATTTAACTCGATTCCTTTTTAGTAAATTTCATTATTACAACATATTTTGTCTTTTATTTGTTTTCACTTGATATCAATAATAGACGTCAACAGGTTCGTTTTATTTTTCACCCTTAAAATCATTAACCTATTTTCTTACTCTAGTGATATATTTGCAATGCTACTATTACCTACCTATATACCTACATCGTTTATCAGAAAACTGTTTCAATCCACACAAAACTACATCAACGTCAAATTGACAGTTCTGAACTCAGTGTGGCTAAATACACGAGAATGACTTACTTTAATGAAAGTGTATCGTTTAAGGCGATACACAACCCATATTATTTTTGTTTGGTCAAAACTCACATTTTCATAATTTTCGGCGAATTCGTAACTATAATGACTTCTTTTATTCTAACAGACCCCTGGGGATGTAAGTTCTTTATATTTAAGATTAATAAAAACAATACCTTACCATTAATATATTTTACGTTCAACTATTTTAAAACTTTATAACCCGTTTTTCAACAATAAAGTTATCGGTAAGCACCAGATTTTATTTTTCTAGAAGATGAAATAATAACTTAAAGGACTATTTGTCCGTAAATAAAAAATAAAAAAAAAATTGAAAAATGAACTTCAGGACGGAAACGTTTAGAGAAATTAAATATTTGTAACACGTTCTTCAGAATTAATTAAAATGAAAGCGGCGGAAAAGTCAAATCTCCAGGCCCGCTAGGGCGAATTCCACCGTTTCATCCAGTACGCAGTGCATCTGGCGTATATTTGTATACACGCTTTCTTCACTTACCTCGTTAAGAGTCCTACACTATTTGTCTTCTTTTCTTTGATAGGGCAAATTCGACAGTAGGTCCATCCAATACAAGGGTCGCGAGTCACAATTTGTATATACGACTTGTTTACTTACGTCGTTAAGATTCTGAGTATATTTAAGGTTATATTGTCGTCTTAACGATAGTTTCTGTTTGTCCCATTTGTGAAGCAATTAGTGCTTGTTTCTGCCAAGTTCATTACTGAGCGGCCGTTCTTTTGTCTTTTCATTGATGCAGGTGGCAGTTTATTGCTGAGTGGTACAGTTAATGATAAATTGATCATTTTTGCAGCGCTCTTTCTGTAAAAAATATACCTGGAGGGGGCTTAAATCGCATTGGTTTAGTTTTTTTTCTGTACCCCTCTCAACTCCAAACACAACCGAAAGAAGAAGAAAATGTTTTTTTTTTATTTCCGGTTTGAAGCTACTTTTTAGCCATTTTAAGCAATGTGTGATTCTGAAATGTGTTATTTTACCGGTGACCGGCCAACTCGGAATGAAACCAACTCAGAACCGTCTCAGATAAGTCATTTAGAGTGATAAAAAAATATTTAAAAAAAAATGGTTCAATAGGTTATGTTAGGTTAGGGTTATCGGATAATTTTAAATTATTTTCTTCATAGATTTTAATGACTTTTCAAGGAGGTGTTGAGTTGACATTATTCCCAGTTGGCATGGAACCATTTTACCAGGGCGATAGTGAGTTCTTGCGCCTACACTACATGCAATTGAACATATCTGACCATAAATCTTAAAGTATTACCAATTGCATGCACCTTGGGTACAAGTGAATATCTAAATGATTCGTCCTGATATTATCATTAAAACATTATTTGGAATTCGAATGGAAGCTGTTCTCATTGTTATATTAAAAGCGACTGGGTTTAGAAAATCAGCACTGTCTATAATATCATTAACAATTTTATAGTTATTTAAGTCGGAAATGAGTTTTCTTCGAGGGTTTTAATAATTTTAATTCTTTCGTCAAGTAATTTAGTCATGTGATTTAATTTTTAGGGCCGGTTTATAGTAAATAACGGTTAGATATTTATATCGAGCATTTTCGATGGTATCGGATCGGATTTTAAAGAAGGGGACCAGATAGAAGGATTGTATTCTACTTGACTTCAAACAAAGTAAGAGTACAAAATCCTTAATGTTGATATGTTCCATTCACTGGAGTGATGGAGAGTGTGAATGTGTGAAAGAAATTTTATTTGGAAAGGATGAAAAATTGCGAGATCATTAATTTCATTGACAGGAGAGAGAGAAGTATTATAAATTCTATATTGATGAATAGATTTATGTAAAGCTGATTTTTTTTGCTTTGAAAAATGGTTTTATTTAATCCACAATTATTGAAGAAGTTTGGGCTTACTTGCAAGAGAACATGATGTTTAAAAAGAGAGGTTTTTTAACAAGCTTTATTTGTTTTCAGATGTAACCAGTGACCATCACATAACAGGACGCTATCTTGGCAGTGCCATGGATCTTCCCAACCCAGAGAGTGTTTCCATCAAGACTGAACGCAGGTCGCAGGAAGAAGGCTCAGGTGAAATACCGTATACGGATGTAGAAATCCACCTCCCGGATGTGAAGAAGGAATGTCTGCAGTATGCGGAGAGTGTTCAATCAACTAGTAAGTTGCATTGCGGATATCACAGAGGTGTTTCAGATGGACGCAGTCAGGACAGCTTCTTTTTTTTTTTTACTTTCCCAAATTTTGGTATTGATGAAATAAGACAACGTATATCTTATTATGATCTCAAACTCTTTCCAATTATTTAAGCTGTTGACTCACCATATTTTATTATTAAAGTAAATCATCTCTATTTCTCCATGCTGACAAACCTTTTGGATTAGTTCAAATATTCCATAATACACTCCAAGGGGTTTTTTACGTTTGGTAGAGGGGTGCCCAGGTTAATGGGGTTATGTTTGTCTAGGTCTTGACGGTGGATGCGTTTGTCTAACTTATACATGCCGGCCGGATCGGGTTAGGCTGGTTGAGGGAGACTTTTTAATATCTCCAGCCGAACTCTCTCGACCTTGCACGGCTGTGGAAGGAATGAATTAATACGTCCACCACTCCTGAACACACTAAACAGATTCTTACCCACCCCTCATACATTACTTTTCAAAACTTCCTCTCCTTCCTTTTCCTAAAAAGATCCTCCACACAGCTTATCAAAATGTGTAACAGGCCCCAAAGGAAATTATGTTCCTCGAGGCCTCCTGTGTGGAGCTTTTGCCAAAAAATATCGAACATGGGCTCTTTACTTAGATAAATATACATACTTATTTTGATTCAAGAATTCTTTATTGGATTGTCAAACATCTTTAAATGCATCTAAAGATTCTCAAGATTTGAAAGCTTCCGCAAAAAACGTCCTCAATTCGGACGTATTAATTTATACTGTGTTTAACACATGACCTCACTTACTTGAAACCATCTGTCAAAATCTACTCTGGCCGAGAACACATGAACTTGCAAGTCTGAATAAAGATTAAAAGAAAAAAACAAGAACTTAACGAATAAAAATACAAAAATAACAAAAAAATCCAAATCAAATGACAAATAATAGAAAGAGAGGCAAGAACGTAAATAGCGACCCAAGTTATTTCGGTGAGGTTTTAATCAACGTTCAAAATCTTTAAAATAAAAACATATAAATTCGGCCATTTAGGTCGTTACATTGGCAAAAACATTAGATGTAAGGAGAACGTACAAAATGTACTTAATGAAAACGAGTAGGTTAAGGAAAGATGACGTCTCTGCTGTATTGTCCACTCTGTGAGTTCATTTCGAAAAAATGAGTTGATTCCGTAAAATTGTTATGTGATTTTGATTTCATTTTGAAGTCCAGGGATGAGAGAGGTCAAGAGGGCGGAGGGGACCAAGGAACAATTCATTGACACATCACAAATACCAATTCATTGTGTTGTTGTTTTGTTTTTCCAGGTAACGTAATTGTGGAGACTGTACTGATCAAAGCAGAAGCAGGGCCGCGAGAAGAAGATGGAGAGGGAATTTCTTATACGGAAATAGACATAGACCAGACAGATGTTAAAAAGGAATGCTTAGAATACTCTGAAAGGGATTCAGGTAAAAAACGATTTTTATTTATCTGAATTTGTGTTTATAATTTTCATGTTTCACTAAAAAACCTTATTGAGCTTTATCCGCAATTATTTTCAGAAATGATAACAAACCTGAAGATGCATCCTGGAGAAAAACCTCATTCATGTTCCCATTGTACCTACACCTGCTCAAAGAATTCTTATTTTACAGTGCACTCACGGACCCATACTGGAGAAAAACCTTTTTCATGTCCCCATTGTAACTACTCCTGCTCAGGCAAATCAAGTTTAACAATGCACTTACGCACCCATAGTGGAGAAAAACCTTTTTCATGTGTACATTTTAACTACTCCTGCTCAATCAAATCAAGTTTAACAAAGTACTTATACTCCCATTCTGTGGAAAACCCTTTTTCATGTTCTCATTGTAAATATTCCTGCTCAAACAAGTCACATTTAACGGTGCACTTACCCACCCATACTGGAGAAAAACCTTTTTCATGTCCCCATTGTAAATACTCCTGCTCATACAAATCAAATTTAACAAGGCACTTACGCACCCATACTGGACAAAAACCTTTTTCATGTCCCTATTGTAACTACACCTTCTCAGAAAAATCAAGATTAACCAAGCACTTATACACCCATACTGGGGAAAACCCTTTTTCATGTCCCCATTGTAACTACTCCTGCTCAGACAAATCAAATTTAACAAAGCACTTATACACCCATACTGGAGAAAAACCATTTTCATGTGCCCATTGTAACTACTCCAGCTCAAACAAGTCAAATTTAACGGTGCACTTACGCACCCATACTGGAGAAAAACCTTTTTCATGTCACCATTGTAAATACTCGTGCTCAGAAAAATCAGGTTTAACAAAGCACTTACTCATCCATACTGGAGAAAAACCTTTTTCATGTCTCCATTGTAACTACTCCTGCTCAAACAAATCAAGTTTAACAAAGCACTTACGCACCCATACTGGGGAAAACCCTTTTTCATGTTCCCATTGTAACTACTCCTGCTCAGACAAATCAAATTCAACAAGGTACTTAAGCACTCATACTCGAGAAAAACCTTTTTCATGTCACCATTGTAACTACTCCTGCTCAATCAAATCAAGTTTAACAAAGCACTTATGCACCCATACTGGAGAAAAACCTTTTTCATGTCCCCATTGTAACTACTTCTGCTCATTCAAATCAAGTTTAACAAAGCACTTATTGACCCATTCTGGAGAAAAACCTTTTTCATGTCACTATTGTAACTACTGCTGCTCAAACAAGTCACATTTAATGGTGCACTTACGCACCCATACTGGAGAAAAACCATTTTCATGTGCCCATTGTAACTACTCCTTCTCAGACAAATCAAATTTAACAAAGCACTTATACACCCATTCTGGAGAAAAACCATTTTCATGTGCCCATTGTAACTACTCCAGCTCAAACAAGTCAAATTTAACGGTGCACTTACGCACCCATACTGGAGAAAAACCTATTTCATGTCACCATTGTAACTACTCCTGCTCAAACAAATCAGGTTTAACAAAGCACTTACTCACCCATACTGGAGAAAAACCTTTTTCATGTCACCATTGTAACTACTCGTGCTCAGAAAAATCACTTTTAACAATGCACTTACTCACCCATACTGGAGAAAAACCTTTTTCATGTCCCCATTGTAACTACTCCTGCTCAGGCAAACCAAGTTTAACAATGCACTTACGCACCCATACTGGAGAAAAACCTTTTTCATGTCTACATTGTAACTACTCCTGCTCAATCAAATCAAGTTTAACAAAGCACTTTTACACCCATACTTGAGAAAAATCCTTGTCACGTCCCCATTGTTACCACTCCTGCTCATTCAAATCATGTTTAACCCAGACTGCCCGAAAAGGGGTGTACGCAATCCCCTTGATCATTATCCCTTTATCCCTTGAATGTGCATTGAAGTTGATCAATTGTTATTAATTGGATCCCTCTTACCATGTAATATTATTCTTACATGCACTAACAAGAATTGCTTTTTATTTCTAATAACAAATGAAATTATCTTCAACTGTTTGCTGAAGCGCTTATTTATAAACTGAACATATCTTTGGAGTTTTTATTGTAATTTAAGAAAATTAGATAGGATGTAGTTATCATCCAGAGTAGGCTTTTTTTGTTTTTCGTAGAAAGTTAGTGCTTTTATTTATATAATTGTTACCCTTAATGTTACCCTCGGGTGTAATCTGCTAGTCAACTTTGATTTCCTCACAGGAAACCTTGGACGCCAAACCCAGTCTAATGTCTGGGTATGTCAACCAGCGGAGAACACGGTACTCAATTCTCAGAGTGTGGGCCATAGTTTTCATAGCATTCCTGAAAAGGCTGCACAAGGAATTCTACATAATAAAACAAAATGAAGAGTATATAATCGGTTCACTGTATTGATTTCGTAAGACATAATAAAATAAATGGTATGGACTCACCCCCGGGACCAATATCGTAATTTTATGCTATTCCTAGCTACCCTAATTAAATTTACGCCACCGAACTCCCGATGTCGGGAGTACCAACCCCACCTCCTGGTGGCAAGGGTGGTCCCAACCTCTGCGGCTCAGCTTGGCCCTGCGACCTCCTCAGCAGTCGCATGGAAGTGATGTTAGACCTGGACCCTCAGGAGAAGGAAGGAGTACCCAGACTCTACTCCAAATTGTAAAGGAAGGCCCGTCAGCAATTCGAGGCGAAGAATCGTTCAACACTGCGGTATCTCGGGTTTGTTCCATAAATAAACCCTCGGGGGAATTTGATAGTTGGCCTGCATATAATCACGGGCGCAGCGAGTTATTATTTAATCCGATGACTCGGATAATGGGGTACAATAGTCTTTTCACTCGGACATTGCCAATTAACTCGTGGTCACTTTTGGGACCCGCGCGAAAACTCGCATTTTACGCGAATAAATCTTTGATTTTTATATTTAAAAAAACACAACGTGTTTCCGTCCCCCGAATGCAGATGCCCAAAACTTGGATTTCAATCACATCGTATTAAAACTTAAGATTAATTGACCGTTGTTTTCACGGCGTACCGCACAACTCGCCGTCAAAACCAGAGTCCGGATCCGGAAACCAAACCCCAAAAAAAACCGCCGCCTACCGACACGTTGAACGAAACTCCCCCTAGGTTTGCCAACCTAACCAATTAAAATGCATTTAAAAAAAATAGTACCTAACTTACGATAAATACAATCGCTTCATAACATAATGACAAATATTATTTCGACGCTTCCGTGAACACTTTATTATGACGTATATACATGAAAGTTTCACATGATGTACAATCTGATGACACTTAAAAAAATTGTTTAAAATATATAAATTCTTCGACGCGTAAGGCGGAATAGTTAAAAATTATTTAAACAATCTTAGATACAAGTTTTATTAAGGAACGTTAATATGTAAACAAATGATCTAATTACAACTTCATGCCTGATGCTTGGAAAAACGAAAGCACAGGTGTTCTTCTCAGATTGACCACTACCTACTTGGTTTCATCAATTAGGGAGAAAGGAGAGTGAACTTTTGCTACACAAAAATGAAATCAAACACAAACCAAAAACAATAAAAAATAAACTCTGTAAACCTTTATGTTCTAATCGTTACTATTGTGTGTATGTATGTACCTACCTTTTTCTTTAAAATTAGAATTCTACCAGGCAGCAGATAATCTTATGTTTTAATTGGATATTTTATTTTATTCTATCACTTCTCTTTTTTTATTCATATTTATACAAAATATATATGTAAGCTTATAATATGTAATGCAAACGCCATTTATAAGTACACTTATTTTATTATTATTTTGATGTGCCATGCAAAGCAAACAACAGTAATAATCATGTATTAATTGTTTATTTTCTTTCTTTGTTTCTGTTCTGTTTATAGTTCTCATTAGAAGGACTATATATGAAATGCAAACACCAGTTACTTTTATGTTTTAGTATATTTATTCCTTTTATTATTTATTATTATTATTATCATTCAATAACGATAGTATGCAATGCATACACAAGTTACCTATATGTTTTAATCCTCTTTTTTCAAGATCCTATATAAATAGATTATATATTTTTTTTAAAATTAATCAAAACTATCAACCAGATGATAAACATGAAGATAAACTAAGTAATAACAATCTATCTTTTTGAATCGACTACGGAGGAAGCTGTTGAAAACATTATAAAATATTTGTAAAAAGCATTAACTTTGTGGCTCGCCATAATTTACAATAAAAACACATAAATTTGTTTTAGACCACTTATATTTTATAACACTCTACCGGTTTCGGAAGCACCCTTCCTTCTTCAGGAGAAAATTGTTACTAATCTACGTAGACATAGAATATTTTCAGACATACAAATTTAGGTGTGTGATGTTTAAATCTTATTTAACACTTACTTCAATAAATAATAGAATTGATTTTAATATTTTTCGCAAACCAACGTTCACAGATATAACTATTCATAACATGTCAAATCATCCAGTATCTCATAAACATTCCGCTTATCATTCAATGGTCCACCGGCTTGTAAATATCTCACTATCCCAAATTTATGTGTTTTTATTGTACATTATAAAATCACTAAAAAATGGTGCTGCACCTGGATATGATGGTGTAACTACAGAAATCTTAAAAAAATGTTCTAACTCATTAACTAAACCAATTATTCATATAATTAATGTAAGCATTAAAAGTGGAATATTCCCATCAAACTACGAAAAAGCCATAGTAACACCTGTGTATAAATCCGGAGATTCGAAGGAAATAAACAATTACCGCCCAATATCTTTAATATCCAATGTAGCTTAAATATACGAGAGTTATAAAGAAACAAATTGTAGATTACGTGGAAAATAAAAAACGTATTAACACCAGTCAATACGGTTTCAGAGAAAAAATAAGCACGCAAGACGCAATAGCGGAATTAACTAGAGTTATTTATAAAGCACTGGATAAAGGTAAAAAAATGCTTAAGTACATTCATTGACCTCCGTAAAGCTTTTGACAGTGTTTCACATTCAAAATTTAACAACAAACTAAATAATGTACGAATAACCGATAAAGCTAAATCGTGGATATATAGTTATCTATATCAAAGAACACAACAAGTAAACGTAAACAATGAATTAAGTGATGTAGAAAAAATTAATTTTGTAATCCCACAAGGAACTGTATTGGGCCCAATACTATTTATATTATATGTAAATGAACTTTTTGAACTTCCTATCATCGGAAAGATTATATTTTATGCGGATGATACAGTATTAACAATTGAAGAAAACTCTTGGAAAGAGGCCGAAATATCAGCAAATAATGCAATAAATATCATTAAACAATGGTTTGACGAAAATTTACTCTATTCAAATGTTGAAAAAACTCATTTTCTACCTCTGAGCCTAACAGAATATTTCAAATATAAATGTAAATGTTAAAGTTCACGACAGAATTTGCCTACTTAAAATCGCACCCTGTAACTCAAATTGTATACATATTAGTAGTAAAGAACAAATAAAATATCTCGGAATAATTATCGACAATAACATCAAATGGAAAAATCAAATAAACTCCACAGTAGACAGAATGAGGAAACTAATATATATATTTTTTATACTTAGAAATACTATCTCATTAAAAATATAAAAAGAAATTTACTTTGCACTTGCCCACTCTGTACTACAAAATGGAATCATAGCTTGGGGGGGGGGGGGGGGGTGCATACAAATAAATTCTTATAAAAATTATCCTAAAAAAACCGTATTACTATAACCGTATAATATTAGCATAAGGAATACTTCTATTGGTGGACTAACTGTACCTCCCGTACGAACCACAACTGCACAGAATCACTATGTATATAAAGGAATAAAATTATTTAATCAATTACCCGCTGATATACGAACAGAAAAAAATTACAACAAATTTAAAAATAAAATTAAAACTAATTTTGGTAGTACCACCATATTTTAATTTTCTCCGAGATATATTTTTGACTGTTTGTTATTCCAAATGTTTTATGTACATCCTATATACATTTTTTGTTTAATTACTCATATGAACTTTGAAAATATGTTAAGTCTTAATCTCTTCACAAGTTAAACTCTTTAGTTTGTGATAAGGATCTTTTTTTTTTTTAAATAATTCTTAAGTTATTAACATGTCGTCCTTTCCTAAACACAAGCATCTGCTTTCTTAGGAGAGTGTATAAAATATGTAAGCTTTATTATGTTATATTATGAAAATGTAAATGAAACCAATATTCATAAAAAAAATATCAGGGTAGGTACCAGCACTCCATTATGGACGGTTAGCTTCTTCTGACCGTTTTTGGCGCCAACGGCGTTCAGTCCTCCATGAATGGGATTACCGACATTTATCCTTCTGTTCAGAGTGTAAGTGTTCAACTGCACTTAAGCCCTCATCCGACACTTTCGTATTCATTGTGCGTGCTCGAAACATGTTATTAATGTATTTGAGATCTGAGGTTTCACCAGTTTAATTCATTTTTTTTTAAATTAATATCTTTTTGGTTCTAATTTTATTTTGTCAAAACAATTTTTATTTTGACGTGCCTTCGATGTTGATGTTTTACATTTTTGTGTACATCTGTATATATTTTTTTAATGAAACTTGTCGAACTGGTATTTTTTTTGACATGATGTTAATTAAAAAGTAAGGTAAAATATATGGCTTAAATGCCTCACTATCAATCTTCTGACTTCAGAGAAAATTTTGGTTTTGATTTAAAATGAGAGTGGTATCGCGGAACTGCGGCTCCATTGTGATAGTCGTGTTCGAAGGTGCTGCAGAGACAAGCAAAGCCATATACTTCAAAGACCAGTCCCTGAATTACATCAACCCTTTTATTTATATGCACTCGCCAAACATATTGGCAAGTGCGTACAAAATTAATCGTCCTGACAGTATTAATCAATAGTTCAAATCTGGGCTTCTGAAAAAATAAGATTGGAGTGTAGGGAACAATGACTCACCCGTCGCACGTCTCCAGGTTCTGGTTGCTTCATTTCAACAAAATACATTATTTTATTAATATGTAACTTCTCAATAATTTATAAATCAAAATATAACAAATAAGCTCGAAATGTTTCTTCCACAGTCGTTGTTATGGTATAAATTATAAATAGTCCTGTCTCAGTTATTAGTTTACACCAGTGATTCCCAAAGTGGTCCAGGTGGACCCACAGGGGTCCATGGGAGACCCGACGGGGGTCCACGTAGGCGCGATAAAGAAATGGGGATTCACAAGCTGTAAGTAGGGGTCCACGAACTGGTTTCGATTGAGACCACCCCCCGTCTCATAGCCCCCTCTATAACAGAGCGACTGGCGTACAGCGCACGTGGTTGTACCGGTTGTGCATGAGAACTTAAAATGCCCAGCTAGGCAAGGGGGGGGGGGCGTAATGGGATATGGGACGGGGTGGGATGGGTATGTTCCCATCCAAGTAAAGTACACCCATATGGAACGGGGTGGGATGGGTTATGGGTTTGTTTCCATTTCAGTACAGTACACCCATATCCCATTACGCTCCCCCGTCGTGGCGAATATAATCTTGAATACTGGTCCATTTTGCCCCCGTTTCAAAATGTCGTAGATCTGGTACTACTCCGTTGTGACAGACCACACAATGCCATTCAATATTCAGAACAACGCGTGTCGAATTTTGGGAATATGGTAGAAATGTACCAGCAGGGGGTCCACCGTGACCAGTAAAATTGTGAAAGTGGTCTACGAGAAAAAAAAGTTTGGGAACCTCCTAATGTTGATTTCATTTTTATAATTATCATTGTTTAAAGGGACATTAATAGCGCGATGTATCATTGAGTTGAAAAAGGCAAGTTTATGTGACAAAGGGTTAAGTGAAATAGACGGTATAACACAGTCAGTGTGCGTAGATTTTCTGTATATATTAAAAACACTTTTTATTATCTAAATTGATATTTAAGTCTAAGAAATTTAAATTGTTGTAATCATTATGTTCCAGTATAATTTTTATATTTTGGCGAGTGTTATTAATAAAAGAGTGAAAGTTATTTAATTTTCTGTTACTACCTGACCAAATTACAAATACGTCATCAACATACCTATACCACACAAAAACATTAGATAATAGCGAAAGTCAACAATCAAATAATTTGTTTTCAAAGGAGTTCATAAATATTTTAGCAAACAAAGGTGAGGCGGGATTTCCCATTGGGAGACCATTATGCTGTTTGTATAATTTATCATTAAAGGTAAAATAGTTTTGATTAATGCAAATTTCTAAGAGTGGACATTTTCTTTACAATGGTTCGATCTAAATGGGAATTATTTAAAATTAGGTTTTTACATTCTATAGTGGGAATGCTATGAAAAAGGTTAACAACGTGTTGCTAGGTATGCCTACATCTTTGATTTTATTGATTAACTCCAAACGGTTTTTAATCGAGCGATGTGATAAGAATAAGTTATTGGATTTGAACAAAGATACAAATTTAGAACATATATTAAAATTGGGGCTTGAATAAGCAGGAACAACAGGTCTGATAGGGATATCTTCTTTATGAATTTTTGCCAAACTCTAGGCTATGGGATTGGTTAATACTAGTGTTATATTTAGATTTTTCGCAAATTAAAGGACAGCTCTTGATTGTCTCTTTGACGGTTTCTTGAAACTTCTTTCAGAATGTAACGATTGTGACGCACAGTATGTAGGTATGACAACTAGAAATTTCAAAACTATAATCAGGGAACATGAACTTTGTTTACGAAATAATAATTACTCCGAATTTGCTTATCATTAAATAGAGTCAGGCCATAGCTTCAATAAAGAAAATACAAAGTTTAAGCATTGCAATATAAATTCATATTTTAATCTGTGCGCTTTTAGAAACCCTCGAAATAAACAAAAAATTAAATCGAAAATTAATTTAGTGAATAAAATAATTGCGCCTTGCAAATCTCCTTCACTAACTATGTTTCCGTGTAATAATGACTCCTCCCACCGCTTTCCCCCTCCCCAAAAATCATCCCACTACCCCCACCTAATTAATCTTTGGTAATTGCATTTAATTTTTAAGTTAGTTTTAACTTGACGGCCTCCGTGGTCCCGAGGCAAGACTCTCGACTCACAATCCGAAGGTCGCGGGTTCGAACCCGGCGTGCGCAAATAAATTTTATTTGATTAATTTGTGTTATTTCACAATTTATTCATTAAAAATAATATATGATATATTTGCGGCACGTTCCAGAGTGGAAGATACTAATAGTATCGCCCTGGTGTAAGACCACCATTCAGAATTGAAACGTTGCTTGAAATGGCTTTAGCCGTGTTTAGTGACCAGATCTGAATAGCCAGGTACTTCCCCACCTACCTCTTCCCTATCTCCTTCCCCCCCCCACTACCTTCAGCCTCACAACATACCCCAATCGGGGATGCCATAGTCTCACTGGCTCCAGACGGGAGCAGTTGGGACTCTTGTTCGGTATTTCATGTAAAAAAAAAAAAAAAATCCTGCTTTATTGAATGATACGGTTGTATCGAAACCGGTCGCGGAAAAATTTAAAATTTAAGTGACAAATGTACATTGGAAAATAAAACTCTTCAAAAACAAAATGTCTAGAAATGGTTACAGAGTTAATGACTAAGAAATACAAAATCTTTACCTACTAGGTACCTACCGTCATAGAGTACACGAACAGTGAAATACGCTCTTTATTAAAATTGCCAGAACAGTGTGAATTTCTTAAAAAGGTAGGTAATCAAATAAAATATTACGGAAATAAATAAAACTTCCAATAAACTACTTTTAAATAATTTGTTAATTGGTGCTTTTACTTTGAAGTTAAAAAATAAAACTAACTAGGCAGTTAGAAATTGTTTGTGCTAGAGTCTTATACAAAACTATGCCCGAAAAGAGTTGCAAAGATTCTCAAACCCGATCGATCGCATCCACATGAACCGACTCGCCCACCAAGTCAAAGTCGAACTCCAAAAATTCAGAGACGAGCAGTGGCATGACTACATCTCCACTCTCGAAGACGACAGAGAAGCCTTTTGGAAACTCTCCAAAACTCTCAGGAAACCCCCCACCAAAATATGTCCTCTTACGGGCCCAAAAGGCACAGTCTATTCCTCCCGGCATAAAGCCGAGACTTTTGCCGACAGCCTCGAAGAACAATTCTCCCCAACCACGACCTACGACAACCCTCAATTCGTTGCTACCGTAGAAGCCAAAGTCTCATCCCTCATATCTGAAATCCCCACCGATGATCAAATCCCCTTCAAAACCCCTCAGGAAATCACCTCAGTCATCAAAACTCTCAAAACAAAAAATCCCCAGGACCAGATTCAATCTCAAACAAAATTCTAAAATGCCTCCCCTCCAAGGGCATCTGCGCCCTCCCAGCCATCAGCAACGCGTCCTTCAGACTTCGCATTTTTCCCAAAGACTACAAAACCGCTGACGTCATTCTCATCCCCAAACCTGGCAAAGACCCCCTTCAGGCCGAAAACCACCGACCAATCAGCCTACTCCCCTGTACAGGCAAAATCCTAGAAAAATTAATCCTCGCCAGACTGAAAAAAATAGTCGACGACCTCCAAATCATCCCCGACTGCCAACACGGCTTTCGATCGGGCCACTCTACTCTTCACCAACTCTTGCGGGTGGTCGAAGAAATTACCAACGCCTTCAATAACAACCAGTGCACGGTAGTCCTCTCCCTAGACGTCCAAAAGGCTTTCGACAAAGTCTGGCACGAAGGCCTCATCTACAAAATGTTCCTCCTAGGGATTCCCCTCCAAATGATCCAACTCTTAGGAAATTTCCTTACAAATCGTAAATTCCGAATCAAACTCGACGGTATTTTTTCAACCATCAGATCACTCACAGCAGGAGTCCCTCAGGGATCCATTCTCTCACCAGCCCTCTTCAACATCTACCTAAGCGATATCCCCCGCCCCAGCATCCAAAATCATCGCACAAAAATAGGAAAATTCGCGGACGACACTGAAGTCATGTCCACTTCAGTAAGTCCACTCACCGCCACCCGTCGAGTTCAATCCCACACCTCCGAATGCGAAATCTTCTTCAAAGAATGGAGAATTAGCATCAACCCTTCCAAGAGCGCAGCCTGCGTCTTTTCCCGCAAATATTCCATCCGAAGGCCACCTAACATCCAGCTGTTCGGTCAAAACGTCCCCTGGGTAAAAAACATCAAATACCTCGGCGTAACCCTCGATAGTAAACTCACATGGAAAAAACACACCCAAGAAATCCTAGCCTCAGCTAACAAAACATACGCAGCCCTCTATCCCATGCTATGTAAAAGAAACAAACAACTCTCTCCTAAAAATAAACTCCTAATCTACAAAACTACAATAAGACCCAAATTAACCTATGCCAGCCCCATCTGGGGAAACACTTCAAATTCCAACATGAACAAACTTCAAACTTTCCAAAACAAAGTCATCCGTACAGCCCTGAGCGCCCCCAAGTGGTTGAGGGTTTCCCAACTCCACAACGACACAGAAGTCCCATTATTGAAAAACCACATCGTAAGCCTCGCGAAAACATTCTATGCGGGAATCCCCACCCACGACAACGCGTCCATAAACTGTCTCACCCAGTACGACATTAGCGAAAAAACAAAACATAAGAAACCCAAACAAATCCTCCGAAAAATCCCTCCCCCCATATTGCAGCCATGTACCCCCCTTGCAAATAACAATTAAAAAACACGAATAAATTCATTTTTACTACAAACATAATTTTTTAAATTATAAACTCATGATGAAAGAGAAAGGGGCCTTTTTTGGCCCGGAGCTCTGTATGCCAGTATTTCAAAAGTCAAAAAAAGTCTTATACAAATTTTTTCTTTTGGCGTGCCAATTTTTTAAACATAATATTTGTTTTATATTAAGTATTTGGATATTTTTTCATTTTGGCAGGTAACATATTTAGGTATCATGAATTCCAGCGTTGTTTGTTCATATTTGTTTAAATGCTTAGGTCGTCATTTAACGTAAAACGAGTTTCGTAAGCGTGGTCCAGTCTATTTATGATTATAGGGCTGTTCATATGCTGAAATATTATTTTATACCACAGATTTGCTCTTATTGGGAGAATTTTTGAGAATCTGGTAAAAGAACAGGACATTATGCCTTTGTTCGTATAAATTTTTATGAGCTTATAATTCAAGTAATGAATTTTGAACTGATTGAAAATGATTTACTTTTGTTTTACAGGAAAATCTCTAAGCTGTAATTCCGTACCTTATAATAGATTTAGCAATTGATATATAAATTATTCAAAGTGTGCATATTGGAACATAGAATTAAAGTTTTTATAATCTACTTAAAATAGATCTCAGTCGTTCACAGACTTTATTTATTTGTAAATACCATTTGAAAAAGCAGTAATAATTACACCTAAATAAACATATTCTTTAACCAATTCAATATTTTCACATATACGCAATGCAGGGAAACCAACATGTAAGCAATCTGAAGTGTGTCTTTTTATTTCAAGTGTAATAATATTACAATACGATCGGTCAGTGGTTGAGTGGGCATCGCGTTAAGATCTCACCCGAGCGTCCCGTGTTCGATTCCTCGGCTGGCTAAGTCCTCCATCACAACACAAGCAACATTTTCGGCTTTTTTGTGGTGGGAGTAGAAGATTTTCAAACATTGTTGGGTTATTCGTAACCCGGGAATGAGTGTGTTGCATATAATGAGTAAACCAATTAGATGTTGTTATTGCTATCTTCACAAAAACCAGATTCTTGTTGTTATTGCAGCGGACGAGTAAACCACTTCGATGTGCTGACTGCTACATTGGCATTTCATGTAACTTACATTACTTAGGCTTACCGAGACTATATCATTGTTGCTTGCTGTTTTTCAATGAATATCGTATCGGATGTCTAGATCGCTTCCTTGTAAAACCTTTTCTTTTATATTATTTTCTTTTGTTTTGATTCTGGGTGTTTTTGTTTGTTTTTTTTTTTTTTTTACTAAACTTACAGAACTGTGACCCTTGCTGTGAGCGCTCCAAGAGACAAACTGAACCACTCTATGTTCTGTTCTGTCCAACTTCCCCATATTGGGGGTGGGATGGACCTTGTCCCCGCTATGTCTCTAGTGTCGCGATCCTGGAGCGGAGCCTCGCTGACCACCCGCGCCACCCCTGTGGACTGGTGCCGGTCTGAAGGACGACAGTGGGTATTTGGGGACCTTCCGCCCTTCCTCCGACCACCCGACGCTTTTGTCCCCAGGGTCTTCGGGCGTTTCACCCCATTCTTCTATTTACTTTCATCGTGGCACCACCGGGAGGTCGGCTAAGGGGCGCGGTAACCAGGTGCCGCTCTTGTCTGCCTGATCACCGACACACTATCACCAGGACTGCCGGGTGGAATGCGCCGCATCGCCCCTTCTTCACAAACCTGTGAACTTTTTCTATCTCCTTATTGTTTTCATTTTTAATTTTTTTTACTGTTCATTATGTACATGCGCTAGGATAGGCAAAATGCCTACTTCTTGTTTTCTTTCTTTTTCCTTTTCTACCCCTGTTCCAAAGTTCATAAGGTAAGTCACCTGATCTTTCGTTATTACTAACACTTGCATGTGGCGAGCACTTGCATACTGCTCACTAACAACGTATGCGGGGACTTTGGAGGTCTAGAGTCTTGAATCTGAGTAGAGCCGTTTACAAAATTAGAGTCCTTTGGGCCTTGAAGTGGTAACAATCTGTTACCTATACCAGGGCGGGAAAGAGGGTGGGTCCTCCAACCCGGGATAATAACCGTCTTTGGGTTTGATCTTCCCAAGGACCGCTCGGCAGCTGATACCACGGCTGCATTAAAAAAGTTCCCCTAATTATACGGATCTCTTGCTGCTACGTCGTGAAATCCTCTTAAGGTATCACGTAGAGCTTCCCCAAAGTTATCCCAGTTCGCCCTCGTGGTTTTGAAGTTCCAGGAGGATCTTGGGGCTTCCGTCTTTTTGACACCCACGGTAAAAGTTATAAGCCTGTGATCGGAGGCAATTGCGCATTCATGAACTGTCCACTTTGATATCTTGGTCGCAACAGATCCAGAGCAAAGAGTTAGATCAATGTTGCTCTCACCATGTGTGTTCGAGAAAGTGGTATATACACTCCGTTCATTAATTATTGACAGACCTTGCGCCGCAATGAGGTCTTCGACGGCGTCTGAGCGTTCCGTCCTATAAGTACCTACAGTAATCGAACCACAGAGGTGAGCGAGCGTTAAATTCTCCTCCGATAACTATGTTACGTCCTTTAAGCGCGTTTAGGGCGCGCGTCAGACTCAAGATATGTGGTCCTACTGGGTTACAGAATTTAAAGTAAACTGAGATCTCAGTTGTCCCAAATTTAATAGATACGCAGGTTTGGTATTCGTTCGACAGTCCCGCTGATCAATGAAGTATTGACCAGAACACCCGCCCCCGGTGAGGTGCCAGTTTCGAGTACAGCACCTGGATTGTTAATTGGTGTCTTACCTAGCCAAGTGTATTGCTCCTGGATTAGCAAAATGTCAATTTTAAGGCCAGTCATGACCCGCAGCGCCTCGAGTGTGGCCGCCCGTGACCTCTGCAGGTTAATCTGACATATGGAGAGGAAATTTTCAGTACCCGTAATCAGTCAATCGGACCTGGGTGTCGATGGCTGCCTTCTGAGCAGGACACGATCCGCAACTGTGGCATGATCCACCGGCTTCTTGAATCTAGTGCACGTAGCGCATACAGCAGCACGTGTTTTCCTGGGGCAATCTTGATAATCGTGGCCGGCTGCGGCGCAGTGGCGGCAGGTTATTACTTCTTGAGTGCAGGCCTTGGAAATATGACCATATTGATGACATTTAAAGCATCGCGTAGCCCCGAGGTAATCGCGGGCTCTACACGCATTCCAGCCAAGAAAACACAGGCCGCTGTCGATATGGATTTTTCTGGCCTCTGGGTGGCATTTGATGACCATATTCATGGTGCCGCTATCTTTTTTTCCAAACAATGAGACTCTCCTCATTGTGCGAAGGTGGTCCTCCAATGTGAGATTACATTTACCTAAAATGTTATTCTCATAAATTTCTTTAAATAGAGATGCATCGTTGTCAAGTTCGCCCTTGGCAACATCGTACACGACTATTTTGGGCAACTTACCTTGGGGAGACACCATTTTAAGCACTCGTCCAGCCATTTACACCAGGATCAGTAGCTATTTGGACTGGATCGAGGGAGTGGTGTGGCAATAGGCTGAGGCCTGCTACACACGATTAGCCTTAACCTTATACTTGAAACTTTTCAATTTGGGAGGCAGATGTGTGGTAACCGCTGCCCCGGGAACCATTTATTTGATTACCCTTCCCCATAAGAAGCATCCAAAAATCCGCGTGCACCGAACCGGGGGATCGAAAGCCCCCGCTTGTATTTGTACAAATCGCAAAATATACTGTGTTTTAAGTGACGTCTTGTCAACCATCTGGCACGGCCCGGAGTGTGACCGGAGCTAACAGCCTCTGAAGCCGTAAGTAGTCAGCGCTTTCTAAACAGTGGGATATATGTATTTATAAATAAATATAATTTATATACAATTGCAGTTTTAACTTTCTTTATTTTTCATTTAAACTTACAAGTATTTCAATAAATTTAAAAGTAAAGTATTGTTAACATAATAACGATAATTTCTTTACATAGATAGATAGCTTTTGCAAATATTCTTAAAAAAAAAAATCACATTCACATTCAGAAATTTCAGCTTGTCTGTATATTTGTAAATTTGTCAAGCGAAAGCATATAAACATATTTATGAGACTTAGAAATTGCATTCTTAGACCAGAAACCCTAAAAAGAGTGTTATGCATATTGTTATGTTCAATAAAAAAAACGCAAAAGTGTATTATACTACCTCCATTCTAAAAAAAGCCGAAATCGACATACAACTGAGCGGTGAAATGCTCCAAAGATAAAATGACCAATACAAAAGTAGATTAACCCATATTTCGCCGCTATCACTTCCCGTGGTCCGATTTTGATGAAATTTGGATATGTTGTATATAAACACCCAATTAAGAAAATAAAATATTAAAAAAAAAATAAAAAACTCATACTTACAAAAATATAAAATGTTGCGTTTTCGCAACGTCAGCGAAATAGGGGGGTAAAGAGTAATTGTATGAAACAAAAACAAGACTATTTGAAAGTGGATTTATTTCTATTAATTTATAAATCATACTACTAACATTAACTAAAATTAAAGATATTATATGAATAAGTAGGAAAGTGCACCATTCCAAAAGACATTATAAAAAATTAGCATATTAAAATAAACATTATTTTCCGGTATGGTCAATTTCGTTACATTTACGGTGCAATGCCACATTACACTCTGGACACATATAATATGTTTGTGAATGACATATACGACATCTCTTTCCATTTTCTCCTTAATTTAAAAAATGACTACTCCCTGTTACAGTTGACATCGATGCTGTCGCAAATCTATTTGGTTTGCCAATAGAAGAAGAATGTACTCTTGATGATTTCATGAGGGCAGTGGCCACACTTCTTCTAAATTTCAAAAGGCTCATATTTTTTTCGGGATGAACCATTTGATAATATAATTTCCATGCATTACGTAGTGTCACATCACGGGAGTTGGAGAATATGGCTCACCACGAACCTTTATTACATAGTTCGAAACGAAATTATCCACTAAATCAACTCCTGCCGTAAAACGATCATACTGGGTTGAGTGACATTTATACATCGATTTTTTAATATTTAAATTTCTTGTTACGTTTTTAATTGGCTCTACGTTATCAAAATTAGATGTCACTGTTACTACAGTACTATCTCTCCATCGAACAACCAGTGTCTCATTGTTTTTTTCGAATCTCTAATCATATTCCCCTCTTTGAAATTTATTAATTTGTTTTGTCGATTTTAATGTACCAATGTTCTTTAGTTGATTTTATCTTATCATACCAGTACGAAAAACAAGTACTTATTTGGCACTCGAGAATAACTAAGTTTTGATTTATTTCAACGTATTTCCCTTGGCACTGATGACGAATATGTTGATGGTTGAGGTTGGGATGGAGTTATTGTCACTCATTAGCTTCTTGTAGTGGACTTCCAAAGTTACTGCCGTAGTCGATTTTCTCTTATCGTACCAATACGAAAAATAAATACGTTATACTCACTCGCGAATAATTAGGAATAGACCGCGAATAAAACGTTACACTCGCGAATAACTAGGTTTCGATTTCTTGGGGGTTGGGATGGAGTAGTTGAAGGTTCACTCACGAGCCTCTTGGAGTGGACTTCCAAAGTTCCTGCCGTATCCCCGAATATATGGCTAAATGCAATGTCTTCATGTAAATCATTGTCCTAAAAATCCTCTTCATCTACCGATGTTGGACCCCCTGAAGTCACCAAAGTTACTATTTCGGCGACTTCAGAGGGTAAAATAATCACATCTGGAATATCTTCTTCGCCGTCTTCATCGTCGACATTCCAATTCTCAGCAATAAGGCCGGCAGTCTCTTGTGCGATAAAAAAGTCCTTTAGATTTATTTTATACAGAAGGAAAAATGCGGCAAAAGCGATTGGTGCCGGTAATAGTGAATAAAATAATGCAAAAGTTTTTACCCCCGTATTTCGCTGACGTTGCGTTAACGCAAAACATAAATAAACTACATAAAATGAGTACCGTTGGAGATTTTAATTTTTTTAAAGTGTACATATTATTAAAAACGGGTCGATTGTGTACTATAAAAGGTATAAATATAAAAAGAATTTTGGTCGTATGTTAACGATAATAATTATTAAAAAATCGCTTACCTGAGTGTCGTATTTTGTCTGACTTTGGGGGGGGGGTCAATTTGGAACAAAAGCAAATATTTTTCTATTTTTTTAAATCAAACTATAAAGTCAAACCTTCACTATAAGTACATGAAAGAATAATGGCGATTCCTTATCAAGTTCTCAAAATATGACCCAGCAACCAAACTGTTGCGTTTTCGGAACGTCAGCAAAATATGGGTTAAAATTAAAACCAAATAATAATGAAATAAATATGTGAAACGTAATATTCAATTCATGCAATCTTTGATAAAAGTTAGTCCCCTTTTACTAAGCAATGATGTACTTGGGTAGTCAAAAGGAATAAAGAATTATTTGACTTTTAAAGTATTGTTAAGATTAGTATAATTTGAACTAAATTATGTTAAGGCGTCGTTGGTTCTCTGCAATATTGAACATTTATGACTTTTTTGTTTTATTGTCGGCGGAGCGGCTTTGTTAGATTTTTTCATTATCTCTTCGGGTGGGATTATTACCTTCTGGGGGATGGTTTGCATTGCATTGGGTTAACAGAATCCTTGGTTTTTGTTACATATTTATACAGCACTATTTGTTTTCATCTTTATTTTTAGCAGTTGGTTATTTCTGGTTTCTATTATAAGGTAATTCTAGGTTATTCGTGTCTACCCTCCGGATTGTTTTCAGAGTGTATTTTATAGTTATTTTGTATTTTAGTTTATGACTAACAAGGAAGGAGACGAAAAAAGGAAGATGGGAAAGCATCTGGCTATTCAGATCTGGTCAACATACACGGCTAAAGCCATTTAAAGCAATGTTTCAATTCTGAGTGGTGGTCTTACACCAGGGCGATTCTGAGGGTAACTTCCGCTCTGTATCGTGCCATAAATATAATATATTATTTTAAATGCAGAATATTTGCGGAGGCCGTCAATATTTAAAATAACAACCAGTTTTTATATTAATATTTCTATTTAAATTAATCATAAAAACAAAACTTTAAATGGAACATGTGTGCAACCCAAAAAAGGTCTAAAATGGTCTAAAGGTATTAAAATTAATCATAAAAACAAAACTTTAAATGGAGTACTTCAAATTAAACTTGAAAAACTATAAATAAAAAAAGTTTGAATTTTTTTAAAAAGAAACTTCTATTATAACTTTAAAATAAACGTTTAAGAACCTCATAATGCAAACATGTGTGCAACCCAAAAAAGGTCAAAACCGACCGACGGTCTTCAGCAAAATAATGGAATTCCGAGCAAAACATGCAAGTTTAAACTAGCGGCAAGTGCCCGTTACTGTATAACTGGCTCGCTTCTTCGCCTCTGTGATATGGACTATTCCACATGCTGGTAAGAGTGAAACAAATAATATGACACAATAACGTAAAGAGAGGACTTGCAGAATGGTAACGAAATACACACAATATTTATGCACGTAAATGCGATTTGCACTAATTTTCGAGAAAAACAATATTTTTTATTGTGACGCACTATAAATATTGGAAAACGAAAAATGGCGAAATGTTGGTTAGTATTTTTATTTAAGGATTACAAAAATTAAGAATCAAATTGTACTTTAAATTATCGAGTTATCCTGCAAAAAGTGAATCAAGGGGATTGTGTACACCCCTTTTCGGGCAGACTGGGTTAAACATGATTTGAATGAGCAGGAGTAGTTACAATGGGGACGTGACAAGGATTTTTCTCAAGTATGGGTGTATAAGTGCCTTGTTAAACTTGATTTGATTGAGCAGGAGTAGTTACAATGGGGACATGAAAAAGGTTTTTCTCCAGTATGGGTGCGTAAGTGCACCGTAAAATGTGACTTGTCTGAGCAGGAGTAGTTACAATGGGGACATGAAAAAGGTTTTTTTCCAGTATGGTTATATAAGTGCTTTGTTAAATTTGATTTGTTTGAGAAGGAGTAGTTACAATGGGCACATGAAAAAGGTTTTTCTCCAGTATGGGTGCGTAAGTGCACCGTAAAATGTGACTTGTCTGAGCAGGAGTAGTTACAATGGGGACATGAAAAAGGTTTTTCTCCAGTATGGGTGCGTAAGTGCACCGTAAAATGTGACTTGTCTGAGCAGGAGTAGTTACAATGGGGACATGAAAAAGGTTTTTTTCCAGTATGGTTATATAAGTGCCTTGTTAAACTTGATTTGATTGAGCAGGAGTAGTTACAATGGGGACATGAAAAAGGTTTTTCTCCAGTATGGGTGCGTAAGTGCACCGTTAAATGTGACTTGTTTGAGCAGGAGTAGTTACAATGGGCACATGAAAAAGGTTTTTCTCCAGTATGGGTGCGTAAGTGCACCGTTAAATGTGACTGGTATGAAAAGGAGTAGTTACAATGAGGACATGAAAAAGGTTTTTCTCCAGTATGGCTATGTAAGTGCTTTGTTAAATTTGATTTGTCTGAGAAGGAGTAGTTACAATGGGCACATGAAAAAGGTTTTTCTCCAGTATGGGTGCGTAAGTGCACCGTAAAACGTGACTTGTCTGAGCAGGAGTAGTTACAATGGGGACATGAAAAAGGTTTTTTTCCAGTATGGTTATATAAGTGCTTTGTTAAATTTGATTTGTTTGAGAAGGAGTAGTTACAATGGGCACATGAAAAAGGTTTTTCTCCAGTATGGGTGCGTAAGTGCACCGTAAAATGTGACTTGTTTGAGCAGGAGTAGTTACAATGGGCACATGAAAAAGGTTTTTCTCCAGTATGGGTGCGTAAGTGCACCGTTAAATGTGACTGGTATGAAAAGGAGTAGTTACAATGAGGACATGAAAAAGGTTTTTCTCCAGTATGGCTATGTAAGTGCTTTGTTAAACTTGATTTGATTGAGCAGGAGTAGTTACAATGGGGACATGAAAAAGGTTTTTCTCCAGTATGGGTGCGTAAGTGCACCGTAAAACGTGACTTGTCTGAGCAGGAGTAGTTACAATGGGGACATGAAAAAGGTTTTTTTCCAGTATGGTTATATAAGTGCTTTGTTAAATTTGATTTGTTTGAGAAGGAGTAGTTACAATGGGCACATGAAAAAGGTTTTTCTCCAGTATGGGTGCGTAAGTGCACCGTAAAATGTGACTTGTTTGAGCAGGAGTAGTTACAATGGGCACATGAAAAAGGTTTTTCTCCAGTATGGGTGCGTAAGTGCACCGTTAAATGTGACTGGTATGAAAAGGAGTAGTTACAATGAGGACATGAAAAAGGTTTTTCTCCAGTATGGCTATGTAAGTGCTTTGTTAAATTTGATTTGTCTGAGAAGGAGTAGTTACAATGGGCACATGAAAAAGGTTTTTCTCCAGTATGGCTATATAAGTGCCTTGTTAAATTTGATTTGTCTGAGCAGGAGTAGTTACAATGGGGACATGAAAAAGGTTTTTCTCCAGTATGGGTGCGTAAGTGCACCGATAAATGTGACTTCTTTGAGCAGGAGTAGTTACAATGGGAACATGAATGAGGTTTTTCTCCAGGATGCATCTTCAGGTCTGTTATCATTTCTGAAAATAATTGCGGATAAAGCTCAATAAGAAGGTTTCTTTAGTGAAACATGAAAATTATTAACATTAATTCAGATAAATAAAAATCGTTTTTTACCTGAATCCCTTTCAGAGTATTCTAAGCATTCCTTTTTTACATCTGCCTGGTCTATGTCTATTTCCGTATAAGAAATTCCCTCTCCATCTTCTTCTCGGGGCCCTGCTTCTGCTTTGATGAGTACAGTCTCCACATTAATGCTACCTGGAAAAACAAAACAACAATACAATGAATACACACAAGCCCTGCTTATTTATGGGGGTACATCAAATATATATATTATGTAACTAATTATTATATAGAATCATTTTAAAATATATGTATCTATTTATGATTCATAATAAAAAAAATAAAAAAATAAAAAAATAAATAAAAATAAATTGGTATTTGTGATGTGTCAATGAATTGTTCCTTGGTCCCCTCGGCCCTCTTGACCTCTCTCATCCCTGGACTTCAAAATGGAATCAAAATCACATAACAATTTTACAGAATCAACTCATTTTTTCGAAATGAACTCACAGAGTGGACAATACAGCAGAGACGTCATCTTTCCTTAACTTACTCGTTTTCATTAAGTACATTTAGTACGTTCTCCTTACATCTAATGTTTTTGCCAGTTTAACGACCTCAAGAAACACAGAAGATTTTACATGTTTATAAAAAGCGATAACTTTTTGGCTTTCCATAATTTATAATAAAAATATACGAATGGTTATAGACCAATTAAGTTTTCTTTTATTCACAATCTACCAGTTTTGGAAGCACCCTTCCTTCGTCAGGAGAATATTAGAATTTGGATATCAGACGGAAGTTTGCCTTCGAAACCGGTAGAGAGTTTGAATAAAATAAATTTAAAGTGCTCTTAAACGAATTTTGAGCGTTGATTAAAACCTCACCGAAATAACTTGGGTCGCTATTTACGTTCTTGCCTCTCTTTCTATTATTTGTCATTTGATTTGGATTTTTATGTTATTTTTGTATTTTTATTTGTTAAGTTCTTGTTTTTTTATTTTAATCTTTATTCAGACTTGCAAGTTCATGTGTTCTCTGCCTGAGTAGATTTTAACAGATGGTTTCAAGTAAGTGAGGTCATGTGTTAAACACACTATAAAACGTCCGAATTGAGGACGTTTTTAGCGGAAGCTTTCAATTCTTGAGAATCTTTAGATGCGATTTAAAGATGTTTGACAATCCAATAAAGAATTCTTGAATCAAAATAAGTATGTATATTTATCTAAGTAAAGAGCCCATGTTCGATATTTTTTGGCAAAAGCTCCACAAAGGAGGCCTCGAGGAACATAATTTCCTTTGGGGCCTATTACACATTTAGGAAAGCTGTGTGGAGGATCTTTTTAGGAAAAGGAAGGAGAGGAAGTTTTGAAAAGTAAAAGGGTATGAGGGGTGGGTAAGAATCTGTTTAGTGTGTTTCGGAGTGGTGGACGTATTAATTCATTCCTTCCACAGCCGTGCAAGGTCGAGAGAGTTTTACTTTAATAATAAAATATGGTGAGTCAACAGCTTAAATAATTGGAAAGAGTTTGAGATCATAATAAGTTATACGTTGTCTTAGTTCATCAATACCAACAGTTGAGAAAGTAAAAAAAAAGAAGCTGTCCAGACTGCTTCCATCTGAAACACCTCTGTGATATCCGCAATGCAACTTACTAGTTGATTGAACACTCTCCGCATACTGCAGACATTCCTTCTTCACATCCGGGAGGTGGATTTCTATATCCGTATACGGTATTTCACCTGAGCCTTCTTCCTGCGACCTGTGTTCAGTCTTGATGGAAACACTCTCTGGGTTGGGAAGATCCATGGCACTGCCAAGATAGCGTCCTGTTATGTGATGGTTACTGTTTACATCTGAAAACAAATAAAGCTTGTTAAAAAACCTCTCTATTTAAACATCATGTTCTCTTGCAAGTAAGCCCAAACTTCTTCAATAATTGTGGATTAAATAAAAACATTTTTCAAAGCAAAAAAAAAAAACAATCGGCTTTACATTAATCTATTCATCAACATAGAATTTATAATACTTCTGTCTCTCTTGTCAATGAAATAAATGATTTCGCAATTTTTAATCCTTTCCAAATAAAATTTCTTTCACACATTCACACTCTCCATCACTCCAGTGAATGGAACATATCAACATTAAAGATTTTGTACTCTTACTTAGTTTGAAGTCAAGTAGAATACAATCCTTCTATCTGGTCCCCTTCTTTAAAATCTGATCCGATACCATCGAAAATGTTCGATATAAATATCTAACCGTTATTAACTATAAACCGGCCTTAAAAATTAAATCACATGAATAAATTACTTGACGAAAGAATTAAAATTATTAAAACCCTCGAAGAAAACTCATTTCCGACTTAAGTAACTATAAAATTGTTAATGATATTATAGACAGTGTTGGTTTTCTAAACCCAATCGCTTTTAATATAACAATGAGAACAGCTTCCATTCGAATTCCAAATAATGTTTTAATGATAATATCAGGACGAATCATTTAGATATTCACTTGTACCCAAGATGCATGCAATTGGTAATACTTTAAGATTTATGGTCAGATATGTTCAATTGCATGTAGTGTAGGCACAAGAACTCACTATCGCCCTGGTAAAATGGTTCCATGCCAACTGGGAATAATGTCAACTCAACACCTCCTTGAAAAGTCATTAAAATCTATGAAAAAAATAATTTAAAATTATCCGATAACCTTAACCTAACATAACCTATTTAACCATTTTATTATAAAATTTTTTTTTCTCTAAATGACTTATCTGAGATGGTTCTGAGTTGGTTGCATTCCGAGTCGGCCGGTCACCGGTAAAATAACACATTTCAGAATCACACATTCCTTAAAATGGCAAAAAGTAGCTTCAAACCGGAAATTAAAAAAAACATTTTCTTCTTCTTTCGGTTGTGTTTGGAGTTGAGAGGGGTACAGAAAAAAAACTAAACCAATGCGATTTAAGCCCCCTCGAGGTATGTTTTTTACAGAAAGAGCGCTGCAGAAATGATCAATTTATCATTAACTATACCACTACGCAATAAACTGCCACCTTTTTTTTTTTTTTTACAGTTAATACCGCACAAGAGTCCCAACTGCACCCGTCTGGAGCCAGTGAGACTATGGCATCCCCAATCGGGGTATGTTGTGAGGCTGAAGGTAGTGGGGAGGGGAAGGAGATAGGGAAGAGGAAGGTGGGGAAGTACCTGGCTATTCAGATCTGGTCACTAAACACGGTCACCTGCATCAGTGAAAAGACAAAAGAACGGCCGCTCAGTTATGAACTTGGCAGAAACAAGCACTAATTGCTTCACTAATGGGACAAACAGAAACTATCGTTAAGACGACAATATAACCTTAAATATACTCAGAATCTTAACGACGTAAGTAAACAAGCCGTATATACAAATTGTGACTCGCGACCCTTGTATTGGATGGACCTACTGTCGAATTTGCCCTATCAAAGAAAAGAAGAAGAAGACAAATAGTGTAGGACTCTTAACGACGTAAGTGAAGAAAGCGTGTAAACAAGTATACGCCAGCGGCACTGCGTATTGGATGAAACGGTCGAATTCGCCCTGGCGGGCCTGGAGATTTGACCTTTCCGCCGCTTTCATTTTAATTAATTCTGAAGAACGTGTTACAAATATTTAATTTCTCTAAACGTTTCCCTCCTGAAGTTCATTTTTCAATTTTTTTTATTTTTTTTTTATTTACGGACAAATAGTTCATAATCAAGTCCTTAAAGTTATTATTTCATCTTCTAGAAAAATAAAATCTGGTGCTTACCAGTAACTTTATAGTTGAAAAACGGGTTATAAAGTTTTAAAATAGTTGAACGTAAAATATATTAATGGTAAGGTATTGTTTTTATTAATCTTAAATATAAAGAACTTACATCCCCAGGGGTCTGTTAGAATAAAAGAAGTCATTATAGTTACGAATTCGCCGAAAATTATGAAAATGTGAGTTTTGACCAAACAAAAATAATCTGGGTTGTGTACCGCATTAAACGATACACTTTCGTTAAAGTAAGTCATTCTCGTGTATTTAGCCACACTGAGTTCAGAACTGTCAATTTGACGTTGATGTAGTTTTGTGTGGATTGAAACAGTTTTCTGATAAACGATGTAGGTATATAGGTAGGAAATAGTAGCATTGCAAATATATCACTAGAGTAAGAAAATAGGTTAATGACTTTAAGGGTGAAAAATAAAACGAACCTGTTGACGTCTATTATTGATATCAAGTGAAAACAAATTAAATACAAAACATGTTGTAATAATGAAATTTACTAAAAAGGAATCGAGTTAAATATTTCACTCAAGGTCAAGACTAGATGAACAAACTAACCGTTTGGTTTTAAAGTGTAACAGCGGCCGTAAATTAACTATGAACACGCACCTAAACTAGTATGTAACCTGTTAACCTGGTTGGTGTCGGGTAACTCAATGTTGTTACAATGCCAATAGTATAAAAACTGACCCATTAAGCGATATATTTTTAAAATTAAAAGCACCAATGAGGGACTTAGTAATTAAGTAGTCAATATAACAAGAACCTACTCACTACAAGGTGAAGTGCCGCGGTCGTTGAAGAAACGTCACCAGAAAAGTAGATGCACTTGAATTATAAAAACTTTGATATAAAAATGTGATAGATATTGAAATAATATAAATTTAACACAAATATTGTGCAGCTTATAGGATGTTACTATTAGAAAGGCGGAGCAACAATGACTGCATTGTGTGGGGAGAAAGTGAAGGAGACTGACATTAATATATCACTCACGGACTCACGGGACTGGGATGCTGTTTGAAGTTTATGTTCAGTGTTGCCGTTGCGAAAATTATTATTGAAGTAAAAGATGTATGAGTGTGATTTGATAGCTGATGAAAAAGATCAGGTAAATCAGCGATGATTCATTGATAGTGTCCATTGCTAGTTAGAAGTCACTGTCCGCGAGTGAACAGTGCGCTGTAGTTAGTAAGTAGCAATGACATTTCGTTGCCATAGACTTTCTTATAAAATATTCCCCATCTTGGGAGAAATTGGCGAGACAAATTCTGAACTGTGAAAAAACTCTCTATATTCCATTTTATAATACCAAAAAGGCGGCACCCTTAACTCACTAAAATATAAGGTTTCACAAAAATACTTGCAATCCTGTATTATGCTCTAGCTGTACAGAAATGAATACGGGAAATACAGTTAAATACTTAGGAATTATAATAGACAGCCAACTCAAATGGACAGATCGCATACAAAAGCTTGTTAATAAACAGTTATTTAACTTATATTTTTAAACGTTTAAAATATATAGTTGACATTAAAAAAATAAAATTGGTGTATCATGCATTGGTGCAATCATCAGTATCTTATGGAATAATTGGATGGGGGGTGTGTATAATACTCACATTAACTAGAAATAACTAAAAAATTAATACTAAAAATAATGTTGCATTAAGATATAAACTACCCCTCCGTGCAATTGTTCCATGAGGCTGAATTGTTAGACATAAGAAAAATTTACTGTAAACAATGTTTAAAATATATATTTACACGAAATGTTATTTTGACAAAAAATGAAAAGCGTTTTAGTAATAGGTTAGATAATGTTTTTTTTTTTTTTTTAAATATGTTTATTCAGTTTTAATTTTACAATATTTTATTTTACAAATCTTACGAAACTGATCAATCAGTTTGATTGTAGTTTTGAAGTTCCACGGTGTAACACTAGGCTTGCGCAAAGACATGCATATTTTATTACACCAAAAATATATAACGCTTTCTATAAGGCTACAGAAATTGATTGTAAAAATATATCCACCAAGTATAGAAATGTATTAAAGTCTTGGATAAATACCATCGACACAAACATTTACTTGCTGTAACATCTGATCTGCTGTAACTTAACAAAATTTTATTAATCTTTATAAACATGTCTTTTGAATATGTATTTCAGTTAACACTAATCTATTTTTTAAGTATTTAATTTAATTTTTTTAAACTTCTACAAGATATTGTATGTTTATCTGTCTTAAAACACTCAAGTATACCCACGAACTGGCGATGCCTATGTGGGATTTTTTTGGTTAATCTGTTAATCTATTTATGTTATTCTCTACTTTTTAAGAACTGTTTATATGTAAAGTTTGTACTACAAAATTTTACCAACTGTACCAAAAAAAATTGTTAATAAATAATGGAACTTCGTTAACATTACAAGGAGATAAGTTAAAACTTTGCTTTTGTTTGGTAGTTTCCCGTAAGTATGCATTTTAGGATACAGACCAAAGTAGGGCAAGAGAGGACTTTGTGGACAAACATATTACGTCCTGCTTGAGCAAGAATTTAAAATGGACAAGGTTTCCGGAAATCTAAAGTTTGCATTTCATATTTTTAAGATTTGCAAAACAGCAACAATACATAATGCAACTTACTGGCTACTCGAGCACTCTCCGCATACTGTAGACATTCCTTCTTTACATCAGGGAGGTCAAAATCCATATCCGCATATGGCATTTCTCCTCCATCTTCTTCCTGGGACTCTGGTTCCGTCTTCAAGAAACATTCGCTGGACTTAGTAGATCCATGGCGAGACCGTGAAAGATTTACGGTATTTGTTCAAAACCAAAAAATATAGCTGAAACTTTAAGGAACAGTACGTTGTATTAAGAAAGCAACATTATTTTTTGAATGAGCTTTGAATATTTTGTTTTGTGCGGACTATTCTTTTAAAATTAATTAATTAATTATATGATCTATCAGGAAAATTTATTTAGTACGATGCATAATCGTCTTCAGACAGATGCTGTATACACAGACTTTAGTAAAGCTTTCGACAAAGTCTCACACAAAATCCTTATTCATAAACTCAGATCATTTGGAATAACGGGGCATATTTTGAGATGGTTTGAAAGTTATTTACGTAAAAGAAAAATATCAGTTAAACTCAATTCGCACTTTTCACACCAGTTTGAAGTATACACCGGTGTTCCACAGGGGTCACATCTGGGTCCAGTGTTGTTTTCATTATTTATCAACGACATAACCACCATTTTCGATGGAGTTATGATTCTATTATTTGCAGATGACCTTAAAATTTATAAAACAATAACTAATCCGAATGACTGTTGTATATTACAATCAAATCTTGTGAGGCTACAAGAGTGGTGCACCCTAAATGAACTGTTTCTCAATATTGAAAAATGTCAAACAATTACTTTTCCCCGAATAAAAAATCCCATTAAATTTATTTATAGCATCAACAACATTTTTCTTAAAAGAGTAGAACAAATTAAAGACCTCGGTATTATTTTTGACAATAAATTAACGTTTGTTCCTCATATAAATGAAATAACCAATAAGGCCATGAAATGTCTGGGGTTTATTCTGAGAACAGTTAAAGAATTTCAATCAATTAATTCCTTTAAATTGTTGTACACTGGGTTGGTGAGAAGCAACTTAGAATATAATTCTTCTATCTGGGCTCCATTACATAAAACCCACCAACAAAAAATTGAAAGAGTTCAGCATAAGTTTTTAAGATTTATTAACTACAAACTGGGTATACCGATTGAAGAACTTAATTATATATACCTAATGGAATTTCTTAACATAACCGATTTGACATCAAGGCGCATAAAAAGTGATTTAGTTTGTCTTTTCAAAATTTCGAATGGCAGACTGGACGCCCTCGATTTGACAAATTTTATTAATTTGCGAGTACCTACTCGCGAAACTCGGTCGAATGCATTGTATTCTGTTACCAATTCCGCTAATAATTATTTTATAAACTCTCCCATCCAAAGACTCCATTTACTCGGAAATAAATACAACTCAATCGACATTTATCGTCACCAATCTGTGTCTAAATTCAAACTCAGTATATTAGAATATTTAAAATAAAGCCATAAATATCAATCAATTGCACCTTTATCAAATTATTAATTATCGCAAAACATGAAATATGTGAATAATAAAGGTAGCCAAATAAGAACACATTTAACAACAATCCTCTCGTATTTATTGTTATAAATATAATAACTAACTCACACTGACTTAAATTTCTATTTAAATCTTGGTGCCCTAGCAATAATAATATATTAATGATTAAATTAAAATCGATGGTCTCTTCATGTTCACAATAAAAACAAAATTTAATACTTATGTATACAAAGATTACCTAAGTACTTACCTTTTTATCCTCTCTCTTTTGTATTAATATTATCTTGTACTTTTTGTACCATAATTTGTACTATTTTTTACTTTTTTACTATCACACTATACACTTGTTGAACTCATCTGTATAACTTTTCAAGATATTACAACTCATGTATTTTTTATTTATTTTCTTCTATGTGTAGGTACTATTTATCGCTGCGTTAATTTTGCTGAATTCTTGAAAAATTTGCTTTCGAACAATTTATTCACGATCAAGTTAATAATAAAATCAACATAGTAAATACCTACACGTTCCTCAATAACTACTTTTAAGTATCTTAAGCACTCTTCTGTTTTACCATTATTACACTATGTAAACTTTATAACTCATTTGTACAATTTTAATGATAACGAAACTACATACCTATGTACATATTAAACCTGTTTGTATCCTTAAAGTACAGTTTATAATGTTATATACTTCAATCTTACAATTATACTCCTGAATAACATGTGTAACTTGAATAATGTGATTCTGTAAAAGCCTTCAAGGCGTGTATGAATAAATAAATGAATAAATAAAATAATGATTCGTATGCGTTATATTAATTTGGAAATAAAAAAAGATTTTGACTGAAATTTTGAGAAAAAATAATTGAAAACGGTTGACCAAATCATCATCATTAGTAAGATTGCAGTGACCAGACGCTGTTTTCTTCTATATCCCAAAATATAAAGTGATACAATCGTATATTTAATCCGCCATTCCTCATTAGACAAAATATCGGTATATTCAGGTAAACCATATATCTACAGCTTGTGATTATTTTTAACAATGCCTTTTTTGGACGAATATTGCACATAATATGAATTACAATAAAATGATTGTCAAACCAGACGTCAAATAATCCATTCTCTAACTTAGGTGTTCTGATTGGCGTAAGCCAAGCTTGATCAGATTATGGGGACTTAAATGTATATTTTATACATTTTGTTTATTCATTAGCACTCGGGATGAAAAAAAGGACATGTTTTATTCCGGTAAAGATTGTCGCAAAGTTTTGTTATATCCGTGGTTGAATTTAGCGAAATTTTTAATTTTGTATTTAAAAGATAAATAAAATACCTATTAAAATATGAATGGATTACTTAATGGACTTAAATAATGTTAGGAATTAAAAAAAAATTGAGTACGTTTGATGATTTGACATTCTGTTCTGAGAAAATAAAACACGAGAATTATACAGACGCAACGTTAACTTCATATTATATAATATTTTTATTAATTTGGATAGAGAAAGGTTTGTGCCAGCTAAGCTTTTGGCAAATGCAGTAGGTAGTTTGTGCTGCAAATCCGACAAAGCACATGTACAAAAACTTATCAGGAATTCCAACAGAACAACATGACAGGAATCATAAATGGCTGTGAATTCGGAAGTTACGCGAAGCATATTTTTATTTTAGACAATTGAAATTTCAAATGTATTGTTTTCCATCGCTCCAAATACATGTATTTAAATGTACTTGTACGCGAGTAATAAATGTAATTATAAATGCTCAAACGCGTCATACTAAAATTGCGTACCATTTGTAAGTATTTATATTCATGCATGTCTACAGTTTTATTCCGTGACTGATGAAATTTACATACTTGACCTTCAACACAAGAGGATGGATACTTTCTACGTGAGATGTCGAAAAAGACTGCGTAATCCCGGGCAACGCCGGAAACTTATAAAAGTCTAATAACATCTTAAATAATATCAGTACCTAATGTAAGGTCCGTTCCCAACAGCCAAGACTATCATCAGTAAGTATATCATATTTTTCTTTTAAATTCGTGAAAATTTGTCAAATATTTATGGTTTAATTCATTCAAAGGTTCGTTGGCCATATTTATTTTGGTACCAATTGAATGGTATTCCTTTATTATGTGTGACACGTGTATAATTGTGAACACTGAACATGAACCACCCAATTATACGGACTTGTCAGATATACAGATTGTGACAGTTAGTTACGTATTTATGTTTGGCGAACAAAATGTTTAAGGTAAAATAACTCATTCCCTCTTAAAAAGCAGTTATTTGCGATTATAACACTACTAAACACTATCTAACATAAATACTAATGGCACATAAATAAAATAAAACAGGTGAATGTAGTTAGTCGGTACTTACGGCCGGTTTCAACTACAATGATGCCACCGAGGATGTGAGTTTGAGTCAAATTTTAACTTATCTCTGTGACTCTGTATTTTCGAGGCATCAAAATCTACTAAGGTTTACAGTTTAAGGCGATGATGTAATTGATTTTGCCAAAATTGAAAATTGTATTCAAAATTATGTTCATAACCCAGAGACGCTTTCAATAAATGCGTGAATTTTTGAGGTTACGAATCTAGTAGGTAAACTTGACCGGTGCTGCCAGTGTATAAAATATCACCGCTCTTAACAATATTTATTTTATACTCTCATTAAGTACCTACTCTGTAATAAGTATAATTGCAACGATTTGATTATTCGCCGTGATAAATCAGTAATTTTGTAAAGTAGATTTTACAAATCTATACTAATATTATAAATGCGAAACTGCTCGAGTTTTTTTATTACGCTTTCACGCATTAACCTATAAAAAGATTTTAATAATTCTTTCACCAATAGAAAGCTACATTATATGCGAGTACTATAGACAGTATATAGTGGTAGCTTTGGCGTTATGAAAATTATTTATTATACGTTTTCTGTCGCCAACGAAAGCGAGTTATTGCTAACATCAGAAAACCAAGCGTTGCAGTGGAAACGATGTTGATATATATATATCGACGTCCAGGTTCAGGCGTCCTAGTTAATATCTATCTATCTATATAAATAAAAATGATTCTTCGAAATTTTGGTATGCGCATAATTTCCGAACGACTGAACCTATTTGGATATTTTTTTTACTACTAGTGAGCTCTGATATTATGACAGTTTGGTGACACGCGAGCTGTTTGAAAACTAGCTGTATCGAGAATTAATGTATGGAATCCGGGAGGGGGAACGGGGACGGGCGAGGAGGAGGAGGGGAAGGGGGGGGGGGATAATTGATAAGTGAAAGCGCTACAATGATTTTCCCCTAATACCATGCGAGCGAAGCCGCGGGTAAAAAAGCTAGTATTTAATAAACATGAACTTTTTTATCACATGTCCAAGATCATTTGTAATGTTAAATCAATGCACATTCTCTCCCCGTGTAAAATTTTCAAATGGTCGTTTGGACGATTAAGAACTGAGGCGACGATACATTTAACGCGCGGTTTCCATAACGCCCAACGGTTTTACCCTATTTCCAAATCTATGTTTTTTTTAAAATACCTTACACTATTTAATCCCGGCAGTTAAATTTATCACCATATGCTTTTGTTTTCATGAAAATATTTTTACACCAAGGTTGGAAAATTGTAAAAAAAAGTCACATATAGTATTTAAAATGCAAATCTACCCGGCTTTGTGGTTTTAACGAAAAAAACAATGTTCTTAATAATATCACACTAGATCAAAGAGTTAAATGGTGTTTCCTTACTATTTCATAATTCATCTCAATTTTGTTTTGGTTGTATAATTGTCTTTTTTAAATAAATTTTTTTGAACATATTAATTTCAGTTTGTATAAAGATGGTTCTTACCATCAATATCGTGCGGGTGATTTAACTAGGAAAATTGAATTTTTTGGATTTTCTATGCATTTATGGGATCTAATTACAACAAAAATGAAATTCTGGTAAAAAGGCTATTTTTTCAGGTCTGACAGGGATGTGACTCATATTCTATCGAAAAGTACAGAAAGTCCCATCGCCTTTCTACCGTCGATGCGATGAATAAGTTAATTTTAAAAATTCACGCGATGAGTCACCACATTATGAGTTGCCAGGGAACCTTTTAAAACATGTATTAATTGGCTTACTGCTCTAGTTGAATATTTACATTTGATGGTTTTTTATCAAATATTTTTTCAAAGTTTAAATAACACATTTTATTGCAAATAGTTTTTGTACTAAAAATTTTAAACTTTTTAAATTTTTCGTCCGTGGGATTGACTTTTTTATTTTAACACATACAAAATTGGAAATCACATTCTTTTTATGAATCAAGACCTTTCAAACTTCTCTCTCTTTGTTAAAGACAACATTTGATCTTTCCTCAAATTTCCAATGATGTTTAATTCTTTTTTTTTTTCAATTATTTCTGGCTTTCACCCATCAAGGGTGTTCTAGGCCATCATTTCAAATTGTAGATAAAGGAAAGGTAAATTTATACGTAAATGCAGAAGTAAATTTATAAATTAATATTATTTAAATGTGCAAATTTCAGAATTATATGGAAGATTGGAATTGAGTTTAGACTTAGAAGAGATGAGATGTTGTATGAAGGGAAAGTAATTTTAACGGTTGATAAAAGAGAGGACATTTATTTAGAGAGGGACAACCAAAAAACATGTGATCTTAAGTTATTTTCCAAATGAATAATACTCTACAAATTAAATGTTTCAAAATAATATCAGAATGACGGAAAAGAATATATGAGACGTTGTCTAATTGTGACTGAAAGAAAGTGTGTCTAAAACATTGTATAGTGTAGAGGTCCCTCCTCTCTGCCTACCTCTGTGGGACATTGGGCGTGATTAACACTTTTTACAGATATTCCGTGTTCAGTACTTACTCCGCTTACTCGAATGAAATTAACATAATTGTCTATGACTTTGTAATTGGTTATGCGTAACCTATAAATAATAAAAATTGTCTAAGCACACTTTCTACACCGCCAATTACTTTATACCGTTTCCCATCTCGAATTCCACGTAGTATCCCCTACACCGTTTCCAACGCAGTTAAATTAATCATACCATGCTCGTGATAGTGGTGGGTAAGTTCTAATGGTGATATTTTCTACCCAAGTACTAATCACGGTATTCATTGTGGTAGCAGCCATTATCATAAACCACTGATCGACCACTGTTCTTTAATTTACGCTACAGAATGTAAAACTTCGCTTTGTCGAACGCTTCTTAACCTAACTTATGCTAATAGGTATACCTAACTAGGGAACTCTATTTGGCGTTTCATTTGAGAACTTATAAAATGTCGATTTGACATTCACCTGTTTTGTCAAAAGCGAAATAGCGGATCGAGTGTACAATTATGATATTTTTTATGGAAAGGTGTGGAAGAAGAGAGATTCAGATTACTGTAATCTAATTATTGATGACGACGCGGTCAAACTCAAACATTTCATTATAATAATATTATTGTCTAAATATAGTTTCTCACTAATGAGTTGTGTGAAAGCTTTCGTATTTTTTTGTTGTTGGCAGTATCTGTTGACGAATTGCGTAGACTCTGCGTTGATTCTGAGAAATGATTTTTCGAGTTCATTAAATTGAGCAAAATACTTTTTAATATGCATTAGTTTTCATTTCCCAAAATTGTAATAATTAATTTTAATTGTTAATTTTTATTTTTCACAAATTTTACATAACATGCATACGATATCATGAAATAATAAGAATAATGGGAACCCACTAAGGCGCAGCCTGTGCGTGGGTAATATATTTTATTATTGTACCTAGAAAGAACAAACAATGGGCATATAAAGCAAAAACATGATTAAAAATTGTCTAAACAGCTGTGCACAAAATGAACATACAAGAGTGCAATAGTGAGTGTATAGTGTAATATTAAGTGAAATAGTAAGTATATTTTAAGTGAAGTAGTGTTATAATAAAGGTATATTGTAATTATAAGTACAACGTGTAGTAATACCTGTATTGTTTAAACATTTGAAACATAAAGTGATAGAAATTAAACTAACAACGTTTCAATATCTACATTTTCAAGCCACGACTTCAAGTCCTTTATGTATTGATGTAGTTTAGTTGTCATTTGAATATTTTTCGGTAAAAGATTGAATGTACGGGTTCCAATGAAACTGCTGTCAGTTTGAATTTGTTTGGTATTCGTTTGGGGGGTATAAAACACATTGTTATTTCTAATGGTGATTCTATTTTCATTTTTTCAAATTTGTTTTTGTTTTTAAAGAAATTTTTCATAGATTGCAGTATAAATAGTTTACGGAGACTGAATATAGCTTCTTTGTATAATGCATCTTTCGAGAATGTTCAGTTTCTATTGTACATAACTTTGATAATATAGTTTTGAGTTATTTGTAAAGGTTTTATAAATACATCAAGAGCACCACCCCATCCTCTTATTCCGTACATGAGTGAAGATTGCACCGGAGAAAAAATAAATCATTTTTAATTTGTCAATATTAAGTCTGTAAAATATGTACGTAAGGTATCTTAATTTAGAAACGGTATTATTAATTTGTGATTGCCAATTTAAATTTGTATCAATATAAATACCCAAATATTTGATTTATTCAACTTTTCCAAGTTCAAAGCAAGAAGAACATGTTACTTGACTACAATTAGCATTATGTATTCTAATTTTTAGGTTTTTGGGGGGGTTTGTTTTTACTGATTTTATAAAAAGTCAGGTAAAAAGTTTTACTACAGTTTAAGAAGAGTCTATTACTTTTAAGTCATGATGAAACATATGCAATACATTTTGTTGCATTCAAAAAAGTTTCATGCCAGGATTTTCCATTTATTATAATTGCGGTATCATCAGCGTAAGATTCAATTTCACCAGGGATTACAACATTACATAAATCATTTATTTATATTAGAAATAGAATTGGGCCGAGAACAGTTCCCTGTGGTACTCCGTTTTTTATTCTTGTTTCTGTACTATAAAAAATCCCTATTTTTGTTCTTTGTATTCTGTCTTTGAGGTAGTTAGTGAGAATTTTTAGTGTATCTTTTTTAAAACCTATTTGATTAAATTTTTTTATAAGTAGATTGTGATTTACCGTGTCAAAAGCTTTTCTCATGTCTAAAAATATAGCTTAACTTTTTTAAAATAACAAACAAAAAATCAACAGTCGGATCGAATATTGCATCTTCAGTGCTTAGTTTACTTCTGAAGCCATATTGATTTTGGGACAGAATTTTTTTTTGTTCTAGGTTATTCATTATTCTACTTTTGATACATTTTTCAAATATTTTTGAAAGATTTGAAACTAGGGAGATAGGTCTGTAATTGTCTAATATGAGCGTTTCACCCGATTTGTGTATTGGAATTATGGTAGATATTTTAAATTGTTCTGAAAAATGTCCCTCTTTTAGGGATTTATTAAAAATATGTAGTAATGGAGTCAAAATATATTGTTTTATTTTGTTTAGTGTGTTGCCTGATAAACCATTAATTCCTGTAGAATTGGTTGGTTTTAGACGGACAATTTGTTTTTCAATTTCATTTGTTGTGATGGGTGAAAAATATTCTAACGAGTTGATTGAATCGCAAGTTGGTACAACATCTACGGGCGTTGTATTATCAATTTTACTAGAAGATTCAAGGACTTGATCTACTACATTTGTGAAGAAGTTGTTAAAGTTTTCTGCAATGGCATATATTGAAGGTGTTTTTTCTTTCTTTTAAAAGTGCGTGTTTATCTTCGTAATTCGTAACATGGCCGTCCTTGAAAAATGACATAGGTATCGCGTTTTTAAAGTTAACAAAATTATCATTAAAAATTTACAATTCCGGAAACTGAATTAATTACTTTTCAAATTTTATAAAGCGTTTCCCTTTTTTGTTAATATTTACCTGTACATTCAACTCCAGCATTTTCAATCGGGATTTTTTTATAAAGTTTGACAGCCGGGTACGTTGAAGTCCTTATTTTTATCGAATTTTTAAAAATAAAATAATCACTAAAATATGGTGTACCTTGTCGTAAGCGAAATGGCGGATCAATTTACTAATATGTCACTTTATACGGAGATAAATAGGAAGACAGCGCTGGATTACTGTGATCTAACTATTGATGATGATTCTGTCAACCGTTTACATTTGTCTTAACTTAAAGGCCTATTCAGTCAAAATTTTATCCTTATTTTTAAATATTTATAATGCGTACGCTTCATTATTTTACAGATTATTTCAACCGACTTAAAATATTTATAACTCATCCAAATTACGGTTGCATCTTTGTTTTGTTACTTGCAGTTTTAAGAATAATTTTGAGATTGAACCAATTTCACAACCCAGTCTCGCCATGGATATATCAAGCCCAGAGAGTGTTTCCATCAAGACGGAACCAGGGCCTCAGGTAGAAGATGAAGGTGTAATGCCGTATGCCGATATGGATTTTGACCTCCCAGATGTAAAGAAGGAATGTTTACAGTATGCGGAGAGCACTCAGAAAGCCAGTAAGTTGCCATGGCGTTTGTAAAAAAAATGTAGAATTTACAACATTTTTTCTCTGGCTTTACAAAACTTCGTATAGAATGTACTCGAGAGTAAATAGTGCGTATCTTGCTAACCTTCCCCATACTAAGCATTCAAAAATTCCGCGTGCATCGAACCGGGGGATCGAAATCCCCCGCTCGAATTTGTACAAATCGCAGAATATAGTGTGTTTTAAGTGACGTCTTGTCAACCATCTGGCACGGCCCGGAGTGTGACCGGAGCTAACAGCCTCTGAAGCCGTAAGTAGCCAGCGCTTTCTAAACGGTGGGATATATGTATTTATAAATAAATATAATTTGTATACAATTGCAGTTTAAACTTTCTTTTTTTTTCATTTAAACTTATTACAATATTATAGTATTTCGATAAATTTAAAAGTAAAGTATTGTTAACATAATAACGATAATTTCTTTGCATAGATAGATAGCTTTTGCAAATATTCTTTAAAAAAAAAAATCACATTTACATTCAGAAATTTCAGCTTGTCTGTATATTTGTAAATTTGTCAAGCGAAAACATATAAACATATTTATGAGACTTAGAAATTGCATTCTTAGACCAGAAACCCTAAAAAGAGTGTTATGCATATTGTTATGTTCAATAAAAAAAAACGCAAAAGTGTATTATACTACCTCCATTCTAAAAAAAGCCGAAATCGACATACAACTGAGCGGTGAAATGCTCCAAAGATAAAATGACCAGTACAAAAGTAGATTAAAATTAAAACCAAATAATAATGAAATAAATATGTGAAACGTAATATTCAATTCATGCAATCTTTGATAAAAGTTAGTCCCCTTTTACTAAGCAATGATGTACTTGGGTAGTCAAAAGGAATAAAGAATTATTTGACTTTTAAAGTATTGTTAAGATTAGTATAATTTGAACTAAATTATGTTAAGGCGTCGTTGGTTCTCTGCAATATTGAACATTTATAGCTCTTCGGGTGGGATTATTACCTTCTGGGGTATGGTTTGCATTGCATTGGGTTTACAGAATCCTTGTTTTTTGTAACATATTTATACAGCACTATTTGTTTTCATCTTTATTTTAAGCAGTCGGTTATTTCTGGTTTCTATTATAAGGTAATTCTAGGTTATTCGTGTCTACCCTCCGGATTGTTTTCAGAGTGTATTTTATAGTTATTTTGTATTTTAGTTTATGACTAACAAGGAAGGAGACGAAAAAAAGGAAGATGGGAAAGCATCTGGCTATTCAGATCTGGTCAACATACACGGCTAAAGCCATTTAAAGAAACGTTTCAATTCTGGTGGTCTTACACCAGGGCGATTCTTAGAGTATCTTCCGCTCTGTATCGTGCCATAAATATAATATATTATTTTAAATGCAGAATATTTGCGGAGGCCGTCAATATTTAAAATAACAACCAGTTTTTATATTAATATTTCTATTAAAATTAATCATAAAAACAAAACTTTAAATGGAGTACTACAAATTACACTTGAAAAACTATAAATAAAAAAGTTTGAATTTTTTTAAAAAGAATCTTCTCTTATAACTTTAAAATAAACGTTTAAGAACCTCATAATACAAACATGTGTGCAAACCAAAAAAGGTCAAAACCGACCGACGGTCTTCAGCAAAATAATGGAATTCCGAGCAAAAAATGCAAGTTATAACTAGCGGCAAGTGCCCTAACTGTATAACTGGCTCGCTTCTTCGCCTCTGTGATATGGACTATTCCACATGCTGGTAAGAGTGAAACAAATAATATGACACAATAACGTAAAGAGAGGACTTGCAGAATGGTAACGAAATACACACAATATTTATGCACGTAAATGCGATTTGCACTAATTTTCGAGAAAAACAATATTTTTTATTGTGATGCACTATAAATATTGGAAAACGAAAAATGGCAAAATGTTGGTCAGTATTTTTTTTAAGCTTTACAAAAATTAAGAATCAAATTGTACTTTTAATTATCGAGTTATCCCGCAAAAAGTGAATCAAGGGGATTGTGTACAACCCTTTTCGGGCAGGCTGGGTTAAACATGATTTGAATGAGCAGGAGTAGTTACAATGGGGACGTGACAAGGATTTTTCTCAAGAACGGGTGTATAAGTGCTTTGTTAAAATTGATTTGATTGAGCATGAGTAATTACAACGTAGACATGAAAAAGGTTTTTCTCCTGTATGGGTGCGTAAGTGCATCGTTAAACTTGATTTGCCTGAGCAGGAGTAGTTACAATGGTGACATGAAAAAGGTTTGTCTCCAGTATGGGTGCGTAAGTGCTTCGTTAAACTTGATTTTTCTGAGCAGGAGTAGTTACAATGGTGACATGAAAAAGGTTTTTCTCCAGTATGGGTGTAAAAGTGCTTTGTTAAACTTGATTTGATTGAGCAGTAGTAGTTACAATGTAGACATGAAAAAGGTTTTTCTCCAGTATGGCTATATAAGTGCATCGTTTAACTTGATTTGCCTGAGCAGTAGTAGTTACAATGGGCACATGAAAAAGGTTTTTCTCCAGTATGGGTGCGTAAGTGCTTTGTTAAACTTGATTTGATTGAGCAGGAGTAGTTACAATGGGGACATGAAAAAGGTTTTTCTCCAGTATGGGTGCGTAAGTGCACCGTTAAATGTGACTTCTTTGAGCAGGAGTAGTTACAATGGGCACACAAAAAAGGTTTTTCTCCAGTATGGGTGCGTAAGTGCACCGTTAAACTTGATTTGATTGAGCAGGAGTAGTTACAATGGGGACATGCAAAAGGTTTTTCTCCAGTATGGGTGCGTAAGTGCACCGTTAAACTTGATTTGATTGAGCAGGAGTAGTTACAATGGGGACATGAAAAAGGTTTTTCTCCAGTATGGGTGCGTAAGTGCTTTGTTAAACTTGATTTGATTGAGCAGGAGTAGTAACAATGGGAACATGAAAAAGGTTTTTCTCCAGTATGGGTGCGTAAGTGCACCGTTAAATGTGACTTCTTTGAGCAGGAGTAGTTACAATGGGCACATAAAAAAGGTTTTTCTCCAGTATGGGTGCGTAAGTGCACCGTTAAACTTGATTTGATTGAGCAGGAGTAGTTACAATGGGGACATGAAAAAGGTTTTTCTCCAGTATGGGTGCGTAAGTGCACCGTTAAATGTGACTTCTTTGAGCAGGAGTAGTTACATTGGGCACATGAAAAAGGTTTTTCTCCAGTATGGGTAGGTAAGTGCACCGTTAAACTTGATTTGATTGAGCAGGAGTAGTTACAATGGTGACATGAAAAAGGTTTTTCTCCAGTATGGGTGCGTAAGTGCTTTGTTAAACTTGATTTGCCTGAGCAGGAGTAGTTACAATGGGCACATGAAAAAGGTTTTTCTCCAGTATGGGTGCGTAAGTGCACCGTTAAACTTGATTTGATTGAGCAGGAGTAGTTACAATGGGTACATGAAAAAGGTTTTTCTCCAGTATGGGTGCGTAAGTGCTTTGTTAAACTTGATTTGATTGAGCAGGAGTAGTTACAATGGGGACATAAAAAAGGTTTTTCTCCAGTATGGGTGCGTAAGTGCACCGTTAAACTTGATTTGAGTGAGCAGGAGTAGTTACAATGGGGACATGAAAAAGGTTTTTCTCCAGTATGGGTGCGAAAGTGCACCGTTAAATGTGACTTCTTTGAGCAGGAGTAGTTACAATGGGCACATGAAAAAGGTTTTTCTCCAGTATGGGTGCGTAAGTGCACCGTTAAACTTGATTTGAGTGAGCAGGAGTAGTTACAATGGTGACATGAAAAAGGTTTTTCTCCAGTATGGGTGTGTAAGTGCTTGGTTAATCTTGATTTTTCTGTGCAGGAGTAGTTACAATGGTGACATGAAAAAGGTTTTTCTCCAGTATGGGTGCGTAAGTGCTTTGTTAAACTTGATTTTTCTGAGCAGGAGTAGTTACAATGGGGACATGAAAAAGGTTTTTCTCCAGTATGGGTGCGTAAATGCACCGTAAAATGTGACTTGTATAAAAAGGAGAAGTTACAATGGGGACAAGAAAAAGGTTTTTCTCCAGTATGGGTGGGTAAGTGCGCCGTTAAATGTGACTTGTTTGAGCAGGAACATTTACAATGAGAACATGAAAAAGGGTTTTCCACAGAATGGGTGTATAAGTGCTTCGTTAAACTTGATTTGATTGAGCAGGAGTAGTTACAATGTAGACATGAAAAAGGTTTTTCTCCAGTATGGGTGCGTAAGTGCACTGTAAAATAAGAATTCTCTGAGCAGGTGTAGTTACAATGGGAACATGAATAAGGTTTTTCTCCAGGATGCATCTTCAGGTCTGTTATCATATCTGAAAATAATTGCGGATAAAGCTCAATAAGAAGGTTTTTTAGTGAAACATGAAAATTATTAACACAAATTCAGATAAATAAAAATCGTTTTTTACCTGAATCCCTTTCAGAGTATTCTAAGCATTCCTTTTTTACATCTGTCTGGTCTATGTCTATTTCCGTATAAGAAATTCCCTCTCCATCTTCTTCTCGGGGCCCTGCTTCTGCTTTGATGAGTACAGTCTCCACATTAATGCTTCCTGGAAAAACAAAACAACAATACAATGAATTAGTATTTGTGATGTGTCAATGAATTGTTCCTTGGTCCCCTCCAAGTGAAAAAATGGAATCAAAATCACATAACAATTTTACGGAATCAACTCATTTTTTCGAAATGATCTGACAGAGTGGACAATACAGCAGCGACGTCATCTTTCCTTAACCTACTAGTTTTCATTAAGTACATTTAGTACGTTCTCCTTACATCTAATGTTTTTGCCAATGTAACGACCTCAAGAAACACAGAAGATTTTACATTTTTATAAAAAGCGATAACTTTTTGGCTTTCCATAATTTAAATAAAAATATACGAATGGTTATAGACCAATTAAGTTTTCTTTTATTCACAATATACGTTTTGGAAGCACCATTTCTTCGTCAGGAGAATATTAGAATTTGGATATCGGAAGTTTGCCTTCGAAACCGGTAGAGAGTTTAAATAAAATAAATTTAAAGTGCTCTTTAACCAATTTATATGTTTTTATTTTAAAGAAGATTTTGAACGTTGATTTAAACCTCACCGAAATAACTTGGGTCGCTATTTACGTTCTTGCCTCTCTTTCTATTATTTGTCATTTGATTTGGATTTTTATGTTATTTTTGTATTTTTATTTGTTAAGTTCTTGTTTTTTTTATTTTAATCGTTATTCAGACTTGCAAGTTCATGTGTTCTCTGCCTGAGTAGATTTTAACAGATGGTTTCAAGTAAGTGAGGTCATGTGTTAAACACAATTTTAATTAATACGTCCGAATTGAGGACGTTTTTAGCGGAAGCTTTCAATTGTTGAGAATCTTTAGATGCGATTTAAAGATGTTTGACAATCCAATAAAGAATTCTTGAATCAAAATAAGTATGTATATTTATCTAAGTAAAGAGCCCATGTTCGATATTTTTTGGCAAAAGCTCCACACAGGAGGCCTCGAGGAACATAAGTTCCTTTGGGGCCTATTACACATTTTGGAAAGCTGTGTGGAGGATCTTTTTAGGAAAAGGAAGGAGAGGAAGTTTTGAAAAGTAAAAGGGTATGAGGGGTGGTTAAGAATCTGTTTAGTGTGTTTGGGAGTGGTGGACGTATTAATTCATTCCTTCCACAACCGTGCAAGGTCGAGAGAGTTCGGCTGGAGATATCAAAAAGTCTCCCTCAACCAGCCTAACCCGATCCGGCCAGCATGTAGATAACCGGCAGAGACAACCGCATCCACCGTCAAGACCTAGACAAACATCACCCCATTAACCCGGGCACCCCGCTACCAAACGTAGCAAACCACTTGGAGTGTATTATGGAATATTTGAACTAATCCAAAAGGTTTGTCAGCATGGAGAAATAGAGATGATTTACTTTAATAATAAAATATGGTGAGTCAACAGCTTAAATAATTGGAAAAAGTTTGAGATCATAATAAGTTATACGTTGTCTTAGTTCATCAATACCAAAATTTGGGAAAGTAAAAAAAAAAGAAGGAAAATACGAGGGGAAGTAGAAAAAAAAGCAGCTGTCCTGACTGCGTCCATCTGAAACACCTCTGTGATATCCGCAATGCAACTTACTAGTTGATTGAACACTCTCCGCATACTGCAGACATTCCTTCTTCACATCCGGGAGGTGGATTTCTATATCCGTATACGGTATTTCACCTGAGCCTTCTTCCTGCTTCCTGCGTTCAGTCTTGATGGAAACACTCTCTGGATTGGGAAGATCCATGGCACTGCCAAGATAGCGTCCTGTTATGTGATGGTCACTGGTTACATCTGAAAACAAATAAAGCTTGTTAAAAAACCTCTCTTTTTAAACATCATGTTCTCTTGCAAGTAAGCCCAAACTTCTTCAATAATTGTGGATTAAATAAAACCATTTTTCATAGCAAAAAATAGATCAGCTTTACATTAATCATAGAATTTATAATACTTCTCTCTCTTCTGTCAATGAAATTAATGATCTCGCAATTTTTCATCCTTTCCAAATAAAATTTCTTTCACGCATTCACACTCTCCATCACTCCAATGAATGGAACATATCAACATTAAAGATTTTGTACTCTTACTTAGTTTGAAGTCAAGTAGAATACAATCCTTCTACCTGGTCCCCTTCTTCAAAATCCGATCCGATACCATCGAAAATGTTCGATATCTAACCGTTATTAAATATAAACCGGCCCTAAAATTAAATCACATGACTAAATTACTTGATGAAAGAATTAAAATTATTAAAACCCTCGAAGAAAACTCATTTCCGACTTAAATAACTATAAAATTGTTAATGATATTATAGACAGTGCTGATTTTCTAAACCCAATCGCTTTTAATATAACAATGAGAACAGCTTCCATTCGAATTCCAAATAATGTTTTAATGATTATATCAGGACGAATCATTTAGATATTCACTTGTACCCAAGGTGCATGCAATTGGTAATACTTTAAGATTTATGGTCAGATATGTTCAATTGCATGTAGTGTAGGCACAAGAACTCACTATAGCCCTGGTAAAATGGTTCCATGCCAACTGGGAATAATGTCAACTCAACACCTCCTTGAAAAGTCATTAAAATCTATGAAGAAAATAATTTAAAATTATCCGATAACCCTAACCTAACATAACCTATTTAACCATTTTTTTATAAATACCTGCATCAATGAAAAGACAAAAGAACGGCCGCTCAGTTATGAACTTAAAATGAAACAAGCACTAATTGCTTCACAAATGGGACAAATAGAAACTATCGTTAAGACGACAATATAACCTTAAATATACTCAGAATCTTAACGACGTAAGTAAACAAGCCGTATATACAAATTGTGACTCGCGACCCTTGTATTGGATGGACCAACTGTCGATTTGCCCTATCAAAGAAAAAAAGAAGAAGACAAATAGTGTAGGACTCTTAACGACGTAAGTGAAGAAAGCGTGTAAACAAGTATACGCCAGCGGCACTGCGTATTGGATGAAACGGTCGAATTCGCCCTAGCGGGCCTGGAGATTCGACCTTTCGCCGCGTTCATTTTAATTAATTCTGAAGAACGTGTTACAAATATTTAATTTCTCTAAACGTTTCCCTCCTGAAGTTCATTTTTCAATTTTTTTATTTTTTTTTATTTACGGACAAATAGTTCATAATCAAGTTCTTTAAGTTATTATTTCATCTTCTAGAAAAATAAAATCTGGTGCTTACCGATAACTTTATAGTTGAAAAACGGGTTATAAAGTTTTAAATAGTTGTACGTAAAATATATTAATGGTAAGGTATTGTTTTTATTAATCTTAAATATAAAGAACTTACATCCCCAGGGGTCTGTTAGAATAAAAGAAGTCATTATAGTTACGAATTCGCCGAAAATTATGAAAATGTGAGTTTTGACCAAACAAAAATAATCTGGGTTGTGTACCGCATTAAACGATACACTTTCGTTAAAGTAAGTCATTCTCGTGTATTTAGCCACACTGAGTTCAGAACTGTCAATTTGACGTTGATGTAGTTTTGTGTGGATTGAAACAGTTTTCTGATAAACGATGTAGGTATATAGGTAGGTAATAGTTGCATTGCAAATATATCACTAGAGTAAGAAAATAGGTTAATGATTTTAAGGGTGAAAAATAAAACGAACCTGTTGACGTCTATTATTGATGTCAAGTGAAAACAAATAAATGACAAAATATGTTGTAATAATGAAATTCACTAAAAAGGAATCGAGTTAAATATTTCACTCAAGGTCAAGACTAGATGAACAAACTGATCGTTTGGTTTTAAAGTGTAACAGCGGCCGTAAATTAACTATGAACACGCACCTAAACTAGTATGTAACCTGTTAACCTGGTTGGTGTCGGGTAACTCAATGTGTTATAATGCCAATAGTATAAAAACTGACCCATTGAGCGATATATTTTTAAAATTTAAAGCACCAATGAGGGACTTAGTAATTAAGTAGTCAATATAACAAGAACCTACTCACTACAAGGTGAAGTGCCGCGGTCGTTGAAGAAACGTCACCAGAAAAGTAGATGCACTTGAATTATAAAAATTTTGATATAAAATTGTGATAGATATTGAAAAAATATAAATTTAACACAAATATTGTGCAGTTTATAGGATGTTTCTATTAGAAAGGCGGAGCAACAATGACTGCAGTGTGTGGGGAGAAAGTGAAGGAGACTGACATTAATATATCACTCACGGACTCACGGAACTGGGATGCTGTTTGAAGTTTATGTTCAGTGTTGCCGTTGCGAAAATTATTATTGAAGTAATAGATGTATGATTGTGATTTGATAGCTGATGAAAAAGATCAGGTAAATCAGCGATGATTCATTGATAGTATCCATTGCTAGTTGGAAGTCACTGTCCGCGAGTGAACACTGCGCTGTAGTTAGTAAGTAGCAATGACATTTCGTTGCCATAGACTTTCTTATAAAATATTCCCCTTCTTGGGAGAAATTGGTGAGACAAATTCTGAACCGGCGTCGCTTTTAAATAATTTTCACAATATTTTCAATTTGTGATAAAATTATTCCACATGTAACCAGTAACGACAGTAACCGTTTTAATCTCGTACTATTCTCGTACGCGGACGATACTGCAAACACAGTTCATGGTAAATCCTGGGACGATGTCTCTGAAAATGCAAATAAGTGCAATTCCATTGTCAAAGAATGGCTCAATCAAAACTTCATAACTCTGAACTGTGAAAAAAATCCCTATATTCCATTTTATAATACCAAAAAGGCGGCACCCTTAACTCACTAAAATATAAGGTTTCACAAAAATACTTGCAATCCTGTATTATGCTCTAGCTGTACAGAAATGAATACGGGAAATACAGTTAAATACTTAGGAATTATAATAGACAGCCAACTCAAATGGACAGATCACATACAAAAGCTTGTTAATAAACTTAGGTATTTAACTTATATTTTTAAACGTTTAAAATATATAGTTGACATTAAAAGAATAAAATTGGTGTATCATGCATTGGTGCAATCAACAGTATCTTATGGAATAATTGGATGGGGGGGTGTGTATAATACTCACATTAAGCCACTAGAAATAACTCAAAAATTAATACTAAAAATAATGTTGCATAAAGATATAAACTACCCCTCCGTGCAATTGTTCCATGAGGCTGAATTGTTAGACAAGAAAAATTTACTGTAAACAATGTTTAAAATATATATTTACACGAAATGTTATTTTTACAAAAAATGAAAAGCGTTTTAGTAATAGGTTAAATAATGTATTTGAAGTTCCACGGTGTAACACTAGGCTTGCGCAAAGACATGCATATTTTATTACACCAAAAATATATAACGCTTTCTATAAGGCTACAGAAATTGATTGTAAAAATATATCCACCAAGTATAGAAATGTATTAAAGTCTTGGATAAATACCAACGATACAAACATTTACTTGCTGTAACATCTGACTTGCTGTAACTTAACAAAAATTTTATTAATCTTTATGAACATGTCTTTTGAATATGTATTTCAGTTAACACTAATCTATTTTTATGTATTTAATTTAATGTATTTTATTTTTTTAAACTTCTACAACATATTGTATGTTAATGAGTAATTATCTGTCTTAAAACACTTAAGTATACCCACGAACTGGCGATGCCTATGTGGGATTTTTCTGGTTAATCTGTTAATCTATTTATGTTATTCTCTACTTTTTAAAAACTGTTTATATGAAAAGTTTGTATTACAAAATTTTACCAACTGTACCAAAAAAAAATTGTTAATAAGTAATGGAACTTCGTTAACATACCAAGGAGATAAGTTAAAACTTTACTTTTGTTTGGTAGTTTCCCGTAAGTATGCATTTTAGGATACAGACCAAAGTAGGGCAAGAGAGGACTTTGTGGACAAACATATTATGTCCTGTTTGAGCAAGAATTTAAAATGGACAAGGTTTCCGGATATCTAAATTTTGCATTTCATATTTTTAAGATATGCAAATTTGCAAAACAGCAACAATACATAATGCAACTTACTGGCTACTCGAGCACTCTCCGCATACTGTAGACATTCCTTCTTTACATCAGGAAGGTCAAAATCCATATCCGCATATGGCATTTCTCCTCCGTCTTCTTCCTGGGACCCTGGTTCCGTCTTCATGGAAACATTCGCTGGACTTAGTAGATCCATGGCAAGACCGTGGAAGGTTTATGGTATTTGTTCAAACCCAAAAAATATAACTGAAACTCTAAGAAACAGTACGTTGTAACAAGAAAGCAACATTATTTTTTGAACGAGCTTTGAATATTTTGTTTCGTTTGGACTATTTTAAAAAAAAATGATGAGTATACGTAATAAAAATTTGGAATTAAAGATATAATTTTGAATGAAATTTGAGATAAAATAATTGAAAACGGTTGACACAATCGTCATCATTAGTAAGATTGCAGTGACCAGACGCAATCTTCTTCTATATCCCATAATATAAAGTGATACAATCGTATATTTAATCCGCTATTCCTCATTAGACAAAATATCGGTATATTCAGGTAAACCATATATCTACAGCTTGTGATTATTTTTACCAATGCCTTTTTTGGGCGAATATTGCACATAATATGAATTACAATAAAATGATTGTCAAACCAGACGTCAAATAATCCATTCTCTAACTTAGGTGTTCTGATTGGCGTAAGCCAAGCTTGATCAGATTATGGGGACTTAAATGTATATTTTATACATTTTGTTTATTCATTAGCACTCGGGATGAAAAAAAGGACATGTTTTATTCCGGTAAAGATTGTCGCACAGTTTTGTTATATCCGTGGTTGAATTCGGACGTTATTTCTTGACATCTGTCATCTCTTATTGTTTTACGCAACTACGTTATTTGGAAATTTATCGTTTTTATTTTTTATTTTATATTTAAAAAATAAATAAAATACATATTAAAATATATATGGATTACTTAATGGACTTAACTTATGTAAGGAATTAAAAAAAAAATTGAGTACGTTTGATGATTTGACATTCTGTTCTGAGAAAATAAAACACGAGAATTATACAGACGCAACGTTAACTTCATATTATATAATATTTTTATTAATTTGGATAGAGAAAGGTTTGTGCCAGCTAAGCTTTTGGCAAATGCAGTAGGTAGTTTGTGCTGCAAATCCGACAAAGCACATGTACAAAAACTTATCAGGAATTCCAACAGAACAACATGACAGGAATCATAAATGGCTGTGAATTCGGAAGTTACGCGAAGCATATTTTTATTTTAGACAATTGAAATTTCAAATGTATTGTTTTCCATCGCTCCAAATACATGTATTTAAATGTACTTGTACGCGAGTAATAAATGTAATTATAAATGATCAAACGCGTCATACTAAAATTGTGTACCATTTGTAAGTATTTATATTCATACATGTCTACAGTTTTATTCCGTGACTGATGAAATTTACATACTTGACCTTCAACACAAGAGGATGGATACTTTCTACGTGAGATGTCGAAAAAGACTGCGTAATCCCGGGCAACGCCGGAAACTTATAAAAGTCTAATAACATCTTTAATAATATCAGTACCTAATGTAAGGTCCGTTCCCAACAGCCAAGACTATCATCAGTAAGTATATCATATTTTTCTTTTAAATTCGTGAAAATTTGTCAAATATTTATGGTTTAATTCATTCAAAGGTTCGTTGGCCATATTTATTTTGGTACCAATTGAATGGTATTCCTTTATTATGTGTGACACGTGTATAATTGTGAACACTGAACATGAACCACCCAATTATACGGACTTGTCAGATATACAGATTGTGACAGTTAGTTACGTATTTATGTTTGGCGAACAAAATGTTTAAGGTAAAATAACTCATTCCCTCTTAAAAAGCAGTTATTTGCGATTATAACACTACTAAACACTATCTAACATAAATACTAATGGCACATAAATAAAATAAAACAGGTGAATGTAGTTAGTCGGTACTTACGGCCGGTTTCAACTACAATGATGCCACCGAGGATGTGAGTTTGAGTCAAATTTTAACTTATCTCTGTGACTCTGTATTTTCGAGGCATCAAAATCTACTAAGGTTTACAGTTTAAGGCGATGATGTAATTGATTTTACCAAAATTGAAAATTGTATTCAAAATTATGTTCATAACCCAGAGACGCTTTCAATAAATGCGTGAATTTTTGAGGTTACGAATCTAGTAGGTAAACTTGACCGGTGCTGCCAGTGTATAAAATATCACCGCTCTTAACAATATTTATTTTATAATCTCATTAAGTACCTACTCTGTAATAAGTATAATTGCAACGATTTGATTATTCGCCGTGATAAATCAGTAATTTTGTAAAGTAGATTTTACAAATCTATACTAATATTATAAATGCGAAACTGCTCGAGTTTTTTTATTACGCTTTCACGCATTAACCTATAAAAAGATTTTAATAATTCTTTCACCAATAGAAAGCTACATTATATGCGAGTACTATAGACAGTATATAGTGGTAGCTTTGGCGTTATGAAAATTATTTATTATACGTTTTCTGTCGCCAACGAAAGCGAGTTATTGCTAACATCAGAAAACCAAGCGTTGCAGTGGAAACGATGTTGATATATATATATCGACGTCCAGGTTCAGGCGTCCTAGTTAATATCTATCTATCTATATAAATAAAAATGATTCTTCGAAATTTTGGTATGCGCATAATTTCCGAACGACTGAACCTATTTGGATATTTTTTTTACTACTAGTGAGCTCTGATATTATGACAGTTTGGTGACACGCGAGCTGTTTGAAAACTAGCTGTATCGAGAATTAATGTATGGAATCCGGGAGGGGGAACGGGGACGGGCGAGGAGGAGGAGGGGAAGGGGGGGGGGGATAATTGATAAGTGAAAGCGCTACAATGATTTTCCCCTAATACCATGCGAGCGAAGCCGCGGGTAAAAAAGCTAGTATTTAATAAACATGAACTTTTTTATCACATGTCCAAGATCATTTGTAATGTTAAATCAATGCACATTCTCTCCCCGTGTAAAATTTTCAAATGGTCGTTTGGACGATTAAGAACTGAGGCGACGATACATTTAACGCGCGGTTTCCATAACGCCCAACGGTTTTACCCTATTTCCAAATCTATGTTTTTTTTAAAATACCTTACACTATTTAATCCCGGCAGTTAAATTTATCACCATATGCTTTTGTTTTCATGAAAATATTTTTACACCAAGGTTGGAAAATTGTAAAAAAAAGTCACATATAGTATTTAAAATGCAAATCTACCCGGCTTTGTGGTTTTAACGAAAAAAACAATGTTCTTAATAATATCACACTAGATCAAAGAGTTAAATGGTGTTTCCTTACTATTTCATAATTCATCTCAATTTTGTTTTGGTTGTATAATTGTCTTTTTTAAATAAATTTTTTTGAACATATTAATTTCAGTTTGTATAAAGATGGTTCTTACCATCAATATCGTGCGGGTGATTTAACTAGGAAAATTGAATTTTTTGGATTTTCTATGCATTTATGGGATCTAATTACAACAAAAATGAAATTCTGGTAAAAAGGCTATTTTTTCAGGTCTGACAGGGATGTGACTCATATTCTATCGAAAAGTACAGAAAGTCCCATCGCCTTTCTACCGTCGATGCGATGAATAAGTTAATTTTAAAAATTCACGCGATGAGTCACCACATTATGAGTTGCCAGGGAACCTTTTAAAACATGTATTAATTGGCTTACTGCTCTAGTTGAATATTTATATAATATATGATTGTTTTTTATCAAATATTTTTTCAAAGTTTAAATAACACATTTTTTTGCAAATAGTTTTTGTACTAAAAATTTAAAACTTTTTAAATTTTTCGTCCGTGGGATTGACTTTTTTATTTTAACACATACAAAATTGGAAATCACATTTTTTTTTATGAATCAAGACCTTTCAAACTTCTCTCTCTTAGTTAAAGATAATATTTGATCTTTCCTCAAATTTCAAATGATGTTTAATTCATTTTTTTTTTCAATTATTTCTGGCTTTCACCCATCAAGGGTGTTCTAGGCCATCATTTCAAATTGTAGAGAAAGGAATGGTAAATTTTTACGTAAATGAAGAAGTAAATTTAAAAATTAATATTATTTAAATGTGCAAATTTCAGAATTATATGGAAGATTGGAGTTGAGTTTAGACTTAGAAGAGATGAGATGTTGTATGGAGGGGAAGTAATTTTACCGCTTGATAAAAGAGAGGACATTTATTTAGAGAGGGACAACCAAAAAACATGTGATCTTAAGTTATTTTCCAAATGAATAATACTCTACAAATTAAATGTTTCAAAATAATATCAGAATGACGGAAAAGAATATATGAGACGTTGTCTAATTGTGACTGAAAGAAAGTGTGTCTAAAACATTGTATAGTGTAGAGGTCCCTCCTCTCTACCTACCTCTGTGGGACATTGTATAGTGTAGAGGTCCCTCCTCTCTGCCTACCTCTGTGGGACATTGTATAGTGTAGAGGTCCCTCCTCTCTGCCTACCTCTGTGGGACATTGTATAGTGTAGAGGTCCCTCCTCTCTGCCTACCTCTGTGGGACATTGGGCGTGATTAACACTTTTTACAGATATTCCGTGTTCAGTACTTACTCCGCTTACTCGAATGAAATTAACATAATTGTCTATGACTTTGTAATTGTCTATGCATAACCTATAAATAATAAAAATTGTCTAAGCACACTTTCTACACCGCCAATTACTTTATACCGTTTCCCATCTCGAATTCCACGTAGTATCCCCTACACCGTTTCCAACGCAGTTAAATTAATCATACCACGCTCGTGATAGTGGTGGGTAAGTTCTAATGGTGATATTTTCTACCCAAGTACTAATCACGGTATTCATTGTTGTAGCAGCCATTATCATAAATCACTGATCGACCACTGTTATTTAATTTACGCTACAGAATGTAAAACTTCGCTTTGTCGAACGCTTCTTCCTAACTTATGCCAATAGGTATACCTAACTAGGGGACTCTATTTGGTGTTTCATTTGAGAACTTTTAAAATGTCGATTTGACGTTTACCTGTTTTGTCAAAAGCGAAATAGCGGATCGAGTGTACAATTATGTTATTTTTTATGGAAAGGTGTGAAAGAAGAGAGATTCAGATTACTGTAATCTAATTATTGATGACGACTCGGTCAAACTCAAACATTTCATTATAATAATATTATTGTCTAAATTTAGTTTCTCACTAATGAGTTGTGTGAAAGCTTTCGTATTTTTTTGTTGTTGGCAGTATATGTTGACGAATTGCGTAGATTCTGCGTTGATTCTGAGAAATGATTTTTCGAGTTCATTAAATTGAGTAAAATGCTTATTAATATGCATTAGTTTTCATTTCCGAAAATTGTAATAATTAATTTTAATTGTTATCAAATTATTTTTTTATTTTTTTTTTTTTCCTTTATTTTTCACAAATTTTACATAACATGCATACGATATCATGAAATAATAAGAATAATGGGAACCCACTAAGGCGCAGCCTGTGCGTGGGTAATATATTTTAATATATATTATTATTGTACCTAGAAAGAACAAACAATGGGCATATAAAGCAAAAACATGATTAAAAATTGTCTAAACAGCTGTGCACAAAATGAACATACAACAGTGCAATAGTGAGTGTATAGTGTAATATTAAGTGTAATAGTAAGTATAGTTTAAGTGAAGTAGTGTTATAATAAAGGTATATTGTAATTATAAGTACAACGTGTAGTAATACGTGTATTGTTAAAATATTTGAAACATAAAGTGATAGAAATTAAACAAACAACGTTTCAATATCTACATTGTCAAGCCACGACTTCAAGTCCTTTATGTATTGAAGTAGTTTAGTTGTCATTTGAATATTTTTCGGTAAAAGGTTGAATGTACGAGGTCCAATGAAACTGCTGTCAGTTTGAATTTGTTTGTTATTCGTTGGGGGGGTATAAAAAACATTGTTATTTCTAATGTTGATTCTATTTTCATTTTTTTCAAATTTGTTTTTGTTTTTAAAGAAATATTTCATAGTTTGCAGTATAAATAGTTTACGGAGACTGCATAGTTTAGCTTCTTTGTATAATGCATCTTTCGAGAATGTTCTGTTTCTATTGTACATTACTTTGATACTATAATTTTGAGTTATTTGTAAAGGTTTTATAAATACATCAAGCGCACCACCCCATCCTATTATTCCATACATGAGTGAAGATTGCACCAGAGAAAAATAAATCATTTTTAATTTGTCAATATTAAGTCTGTAAAATATGTACGTAAGGTATCTTAATTTAGAAACGGTATTATTAATTTATGATTGCCAATTTAAATTTGTATCAACATGAATACCCAAATATTTGATTTTTTCAACTTTTCCAAGTTCAAAGCAAGAAGAACATGTTACTTGATTACAATTAGCATTATGTATTCTAATTTTAAGGTTTTTAGGGGGGTTTGTTTTTACTGATTTTATAAAAAGTCAGGTAAAAAGTTTTACTATAGTTTAAGAAGAGTCTATTAATTTTTAGTCATGATGAGACATATGCAATACATTTTGTTTTTCCATTTATTATAATTGCGGTATCATCAGCGTAAGATTCAATTTCACCAGGGATTACAACATTGCATAAATCATCTATATATATTAGAAATAGAATTGGGCCGAGAACAGTCCCTTACGGTACTCCGTTTTTTATTCTTGTTTCTGTACTATAATAAATCTCTATTTTTGTTCTTTGTATTCTGTCTTTGAGGTGGTTAGTGAGAATTTTAAGTGTATCTTTTAAAACCTATTTGTTTAATTTTTTTTTTAGTAGATTGTGATTTACCGTGTCAAAAGATTTTCTCATGTCTAAAAATATAGCTAAACTTTTTTATTTTGATCAACAGTCAGATCGAATATTGCATCTTCAGTGCTTAGTTAACTTCTGAAGCCATATTGATTTTGGGACAGAATTTTGTTTTGTTCTAGGTTATTCATTATTCTACTTTTGATACATTTTTCAAATATTTTTGAAATTTTTGAAACTAGGGAGATAGGTCTGTAATTGTCTAATATGAGCGTTTCACCCGATTTGTGTATTGGAATTATGGTAGATATTTTAAATTGATCTGGAAAATGTCCCTCTTTTAGGGATTTATTAAATATATGTAGTAATGGAGTCAAAATATATTGTTTTATTTTGTTTAGTGTGTTGCCTGATAAACCATCAATTCCTGTAGAATTGGTTGATTTTAGACCGTCAATGTGTTTTTCAATTTCATTTGTTGTGATGGGTGAAAAATATTCTAACGAGTTCATTGAATCGCAAGTTGGTACAAAATCTACGGGCGTTGTATTATCAATTTTACTAGAAGATTCAAGGACTTGATATACTACATTTGTGAAGAAGTTGTTAAAGTTTTCTGCAATGGCATAAATTGAAGGTGTTTTTTCTTTCTTTTAAAAGTGCGTGTTTATCTTCGTAATTCGTAACATGGCCGACCTTGAAAAAGGACATAGGTATCGCGTTTTTAAAGTTAATAAAATTATCATTCAAAATTTACAATTCCGGCAACTGAATTAATTACTTTTCAAATTTTATAAAGCGTTTCCCTATTTTGTTAATATTTACCTGTACATTCAACTCCAGTATTTTCAATCGGGATTTTTTTATAAAGTTTGACAGCCGGGTACGTTGAAGTCCTTATTTTTATCGAATTTTTTAAAATAAAATAATCACTAAAATATGGTGTACCTGGGTATACCTTGTCGTAAGCGAAATAGCAGATCAATTTACTAATATGTCACTTTATACGGACATAACTTAAAGGCCTATTCAGTTCAAATTATATCCTTATTTTTAAATATTTATAATGCGTACGCTTCATCATTTTACAGATTATTTCAACCGACTTAAAATATTTATAACTCATCCAAATTACGGTTGCATCTTTGTTTTGTTACTTGCAGTTTTAAGAATAATTTTGAGATTGAACCAATTTCACAACCCAGTCTCGCCATGGATAAATCAAGCCCAGAGAGTGTTTCCATCAAGACGGAACCAGGGCCACAAGTAGAAGATGAAGGTGTAATGCCGTATGCCGATATGGATTTTGGCCTCCCAGATGTAAAGAAGGAATGTTTACAGTATGCGGAGAGCACTCAGAAAGCCAGTAAGTTGCCATGGCGTTTGTAAAAAAATGTAGAATTTACAACATTTTTTCTCTGGCTTTACAAAACTTCGTATAGAATGTACTCGAGAGTAAATAGTGCGTATCTTGTTAACCTTCCCCATACTAAGCATTCAAAAATTCCGCGTGCACCGAACCGGGGGATCGAAAGCCCCCGCTCGAATTTGTACAAATCGCAGAATATAGTGTGTTTTAAGTGACGTCTTGTCAACCATCTGGCACGGCCCGGAGTGTGACCGGAACTAACAGCCTCTGAAGCCGTAAGAAGCCAGCGCTTTCTAAACGGTGGGATATATGTATTTATAAATAAATATAATTTGTATACAATTGCAGTTTTCACTTTCTTTATTTTTCATTTAAACTTACAAGTATTTCGATAAATTTAAAAGTAAAGTATTGTTAACATAATAACGATAATTTCTTTACATAGATAGATAGCTTATGCAATTCTTAAAAAAAAAAAAATCACATTCACATTCAGAAATTTCAGCTTGTCTTTATATTTGTAAATTTGTCAAGCGAAAACATATAAACATATTTATGAGACTTAGAAATTGCATTCTTAGACCAGAAACCCTAAAAAGAGTGTTATGCATATTGTTATGTTCAATAAAAAAAACGCAAAAGTGTATTATACTACCTCCATTCTAAAAAAAGCCGAAATCGACATACAACTGAGCGGTGAAATGCTCCAAAGATAAAATGACCAATACAAAAGTAGATTAAAATTAAAACCAAATAATAATGAAATAAATATGTGAAACGTAATATTCAATTCATGCAATCTTTGATAAAAGTTAGTCCCCTTTTACTAAGCAATGATGTACTTGGGTAGTCAAAAGGAATAAAGAATTATTTGACTTTTAAAGTATTATTAAGATTAGTATAATTTGAACTAAATTATGTTAAGGCGTCGTTGGTTCTCTTCAATATTGAACATTTATGACTTTTTTTGTTTTATTGTCGGCGGAGCGGCTATGTTAGATTTTTTCATTATCTCTTCGGGTGGGATTATTACCTTCTGGGGGATGGTTTGCATTGCATTGGGTTAACAGAATCCTTGGTTTTTGTAACATATTTATACAGCACTATTTGTTTTCATCTTTATTTTTAGCAGTCGGTTATTTCTGGTTTCTATTATAAGGTAATTCTAGGTTATTCGTGTCTACCCTCCGGATTGTTTTCAGAGTGTATTTTATAGTTATTTTGTATTTTAGTTTATGACTAACAAGGAAGGAGACGAAAAAAAGGAAGATGGGAAAGCATCTGGCTATTCAGATCTGGTCAACATACATGGCTAAAGCCATTTAAAGAAACGTTTCAATTCTGAGTGGTGGTCTTACACCAGGGCGATTCTGAGAGTATCTTCCGCTCTGTATCGTGCCATAAATATAATATATTATTTTAAATGCAGAATATTTGCGGAGGCCGTCAATATTTAAAATAACAACCAGTTTTTATATTAATATTTCTATTTAAATTAATCATAAAAACAAAACTTTAAATGGAACATGTGTGCAACCCAAAAAAGGTCAAAACCGACCGACGGTCTTCAGCAAAATAATGGAATTCCGAGCAAAAAATGCAAGTTATAACTAGCGGCAAGTGCCCTAACTGTATAACTGGCTCGCTTCTTCGCATCTGTGATATGGACTATTCCACATGCTGGTAAGAGTGAAACAAATAATATGACAATAACGTAAAGAGAGGACTTGCAGAATGGTAACAAAATACACAATATTTATGCACGTAAATGCGATTTGCACTAATTTTCGAGAAAAACAATATTTTTTTATTGTGACGCACTATAAATATTGGAAAACGAAAAATGGCAAAATGTTGGTTAGTATTTTTTTTAAGGATAACAAAAATTGTACTTTTAAATATAGAGTTATCCCGCAAAAAGTGGATCTAGGGGATTGTGTACAACCCTTTTCGGGCAGGCTGGGTTAAACATGATTTGAATGAGCAGGAGTAGTTACAATGGGGACGTGACAAGGATTTTTCTCAAGTATGGGTGTATAAGTGCTTTGTTAAACTTGATTCGATTGAGCAGGAGTAGTTACAATGTAGACATAAAAAAGGTTTTTCTCCAGTATGACTATATAAGTGCATCGTTAAACTTGATTTGCCTGAGCAAGAGTAGTTACAATAGGGACATGAAAAAGGTTTTCTCCAGTATGGGTGCGTAAGTGCACCGTTAAATTAGACTTTTTTGAGCAGGAGTAGTTACAATGGACACATGAAAAAGGTTTTTCTCCAGTATGGGTGCGTAAGTGCTTTGTTAAACGTGATTTTTCTGAGCACGAGTAGTTACAATGGTGACATGAAAAAGGTTTTTCTCCAGTATGGGTGCATAAGTGCTTCGTTAAACTAGATTTTTCTGAGCAGGAGTAGTTACAATGGTGACATGAAAAAGGTTTTTCTCCAGTATGGGTGCGTAAGTGCCTTGATAAATGTGATTTGTCTGAGCAGGAATAGTTACAATTGTGACATGAAAAAGGTTTTTCTCCGGTATGGGTGCGTAAGTGCTTTGTTAAACTTGATTTTTCTGAGCAGGAGTAGTTACAATGGGCACATGAAAAAGGTTTTTCTCCAGTATGTGTGCGTAAGTGCACCGTTAAATGTGACTGGTATGAAAAGGAGTAGTTACAATGGGGACATGAAAATGGTTTTTCTCCAGTATGGGTGCGTAAGTGCACCGTAAAATTTGACTTCTTTGAGCAGGAGTAGTTACAATGGGGACATGAAAAAGGTTTTTCTCCAGTATGGGTTCGTGAGTGCACTGTAAAATAAGAATTCTCTGAGCAGGTGTAGTTACAATGGGAACATGAATGAGGTTTTTCTCCAGGATGCATCTTCAGGTCTGTTATCATTTCTGAAAATAATTGCGGATAAAGCTCAATAAGAAGGTTTCTTTAGTGAAACATGAAAATTATTAACACAAATTCAGATAAATAAAAATCGTTTTTTACCTGAATCCCTTTCAGAGTATTCTAAGCATTCCTTTTTAACATCTGTCTGGTCTATGTCTATTTCCGTATAAGAAATTCCCTCTCCTTCTTCTTCTCGGGGCCCTGCTTCTGCTTTGATGAGTACAGTCTCCACATTAATGCCACCTGGAAAAACAAAACAACAATACAATCAATTGGTTTTTGTGATGTGTCAATGAATTGTTCCTTGGTCACCTCCGCCTTCTTGACCTCTCTCATCCCTGGACTTCAAAATGGAATCAAAATCACATAACAATTTTACGGAATCAACTCATTTTTTCGAAATGAACTCACAGAGTGCACAATACAGCAGAGACGTCATCTTTCCTTAACCTACTCATTTTCATTAAGTACATTTAGTACGTTCTCCTAACATCTAATGTTTTTTCCAATGTAACGATCTCAAGAAACACAGAAGATTTTACATTTTTATAAAAAGCGATAACTTTTTGGCTTTCCATAATTTATAATAAAAATAAACGAATGATTATAGACCAATAAAGTTTTCTTTTATTCACAATCTACCAGTTTTGGAAGCACCCTTTCTTCGTCAGGAGAATATTAGAATTTGGATATCGGAAGATTGCCTTCGAAACCGGTAGAGAGTTTGAATAAAATAAATTTAAAGTGGTCTGTAACGAATTTATATGTTTTTATTTTAAAGAAGATTTTGAACATTGATTAAAACCTCACCGAAATAACTTGGGTCGCTATTTACGTTCTTGCCTCTCTTTCTATTATTTGTCATTTGATTTGGATTTTTTTGTTATTTTTGTATTTTTATTCGTTAAGTTCTTGTTTTTTTTTAAATCTTTATTCGGACTTGCAAGTTCATGTGTTCTCTGCCTGAGTAGATTTTAACAGATGGTTTCAAGTAAGTTAGGTCATGTGTTAAACACAGTATAAATTAATACGTCCGAATTGAGGACGTTTTTAGCGGAAGCTTTCAATTCTTGAGAATCTTTAGATGCGATTTAAAGATGTTTGACAATCCAATAAAGAATTCTTGAATCAAAATAAGTATGTATATTTATCTAAGTCAAGAGCCCATGTTCGATATTTTTTGGCAAAAGCTCCACACAGGAGGCCTCGAGGAACATAATTTCCTTTGGGGCCTATTACACATTTTGGAAAGCTGTGGAGGATCTTTTTAGGAAAAGGAAGGAGAAGTTTTGAAAAGTAAAAGTGTATGAGGGGTGGGTAAGAATCTGTTTAGTGTGTTTCGGAGTGGTGGACGTATTAATTCATTCCTTCCACAGCCGTGCACGGTCGAGAGAGTTCGGCTGGAGATATCAAAAAGTCTCCCTCAACCAGCCTAACCCGATCCGGCCGGCATGTATAAGTTAGACAAACGCATCCACCGTCAAGACCTAGACAAACATAACCCCATTAACCCGGGCACCCCTCTACCAAACGTAACAAACCCCTTGGAGTGTATTATGGAATATTTGAACTAATCCAAAAGGTTTGTCAGCATGGAGAAATAGAGATGATTTACTTTAATAATAAAATATGGTGAGTCAACAGCTTAAATAATTGGAAAGAGTTTGAGATCATAATAAGATATACGTTGTCTTATTTCATCAATACCAAAATTTGGGAAAGTAAAAAAAAAAAAGCAGCTGTCCTGACTGCGTCCATCTGAAACACCTCTGTGATATCCGCAATGCAACTTACTAGTTGATTGAACACTCTCCGCATACTGCAGACATTCCTTCTTCACATCCGGGAGGTGGATTTCTATATCCGTGTACGGTATTTCACCTGGGCCTTCTTCCTGCGACCTGCGTTCAGTCTTGATGGAAACACTCTCTGGGTTGGGAAGATTCATGGCACTGCCAAGATAGCGTCCTGTTATGTGATGGTCACTGGTTACATCTGAAAACAAATAAAGCTTGTTAAAAAACCTCTCTTTTTAAACATCATGTTCTCTTGCAAGTAAGCCCAAACTTCTTCAATAATTGTGGATTAAATAAAACCATTTTTCAAAGCAAAAAAAATCAGCTTTACATAAATCTATTCATCAATATAGAATTTATAATACTTCTCTCTCTCCTGTCAATGAAATTAATGATCTCGCAATTTTTCATCCTTTCCAAATAAAATTTCTTTCACACATTCACACTCTCCATCACTCCAGTGAATGGAACATATCAACATTAAAGATTTTGTACTCTTACTTTGTTTGAAGTCAAGTAGAATACAATCCTTCTATCTGGTCCCCTTCTTTAAAATCCGATCCGATACCATCGAAAATGTTCGATATAAATATCTAACCGTTATTTACTATAAACCGGCCCTAAAAATTAAATCACATGACTAAATTACTTGACGAAAGAATTAAAATTATTAAAACCCTCGAAGAAAACTCATTTCCGACTTAAATAACTATAAAATTGTTAATGATATTATAGACAGTGCTGATTTTCTAAACCCAGTCGCTTTTAATATAACAATGAGAACAGCTTCCATTCGAATTCCAAATAATGTTTTAATGATAATATCAGGACGAATCATTTAGATATTCACTTGTACCCAAGGTGCATGCAATTGGTAATACTTTAAGATTTATGGTCAGATATGTTCAATTGCATGTAGTGTAGGCGCAAGAACTCACTATCGCCCTGGTAAAATGGTTCCATGCCAACTGGGAATAATGTCAACTCAACACCTCCTTGAAAAGTCATTAAAATCCATGTAAAAAATAATTTAAAATTATCCGATAACCCTAACCTAACATAACCTATTTAACCATTTTTTTATAAATATTTTTTATCACTCTAAATGACTTATCTGAGACGGTTCTGAGTTGGTTTCATTCCGAGTTGGCCGGTCACCGGTAAAATAACACATTTCAGAATCACACATTCCTTAAAATGGCAAAAAGTAGCTTCAAACCGGAAATTAAAAAAAACATTTTCTTCTTCTTTCGGTTGTGTTTGGAGTTGAGAGGGGTACAGAAAAAAACTAAACCAATGCGATTTAAGCCCCCTCGAGGTATATTTTTTACAGAAAGAGCGCTGCAGAAATGATCAATTTATCATTAACTATACCACTCCGCAATAAACTGCCACCTGCATCAATGAAAAGACAAAAGAACGGCCGCTCAGTTATGAACTTGGCAGAAACAAGCACTAATTGCTTCACAAATGGGACAAACAGAAACTACCGTTAAGACGACAATATAACCTTAAATATACTCAGAATCTTAACGACGTAAGAAAACAAGTAGTATATACAAATTTTGACTCGTGACCCTTGTATTGGATGGACCTACTGTCGAATTTGCCCTATCAAAGAAAAGAAGAAGAAGACAAATAGTGTAGGACTCTTAACGACGTATGTGAAGAAAGCGTGTATACAAATATACGCCAGATGCACTGCGTATTGGATGAAACGGTGGAATTCGCCCTAGCGGGCCTGGAGATTTGACCTTTCCGCCGCTTTCATTTTAATTAATTCTGAAGAACGTGTTACAAATATTAAATTTCTCTAAACGTTTCCCTCCTGAAGTTCATTTTTCAATTTTTTTATTTTTTTTTTATTTACGGACAAATAGTTCATAATCAAGTCCTTAAAGTTATTATTTCATCTTCTAGAAAAATAAAATCTGGTGCTTACCAGTAACTTTATAGTTGAAAAACGGGTTATTAAGTTTTAAAATAGTTGAACGTAAAATATATTAATGGTAAGGTATTGTTTTTATTAATCTTAAATATAAAGAACTTACATCCCCAGGGGTCTGTTAGAACAAATGAAGTCGTTATAGTTACGAATTCGCCGAAAATTATGAAAATGTGAGTTTTGACCAAACAAAAATAATATGGGTTGTGTACCGCCTTAAACGATACACTTTCGTTAAAGTAAGTCATTCTCGTGTATTTAGCCACACTGAGTTCAGAACTGTCAATTTGACGTTGATGTAGTTTTGTGTGGACTGAAACAGTTTTCTGATAAAATGCAAATAAGTGCACATCCATTGTCAAAGAATGGCTCAATCAAAACCTCCTAACTCTGAACTGTGAAAAAACTCTCTATATTCCATCTTATAATACCAAAAAGGCGGCACCCTTAAATCACTAAAATATAAGGTTTCACAAAAATACTTCCAATCCTGTATTATGCTCTAGCTGTACAGAAATGAATACGGGAAATACAGTTAAATACTTAGGAATTATAATAGACAGCCAACTCTTATGGACAGATCGCATACAAAAGCTTGTTAATAAACAGTTATTTAACTTATATTTTTAAACGTTTAAAATATATAGTTGACATTAAAAAAATAAAATTGGTGTATCATGCATTGGTGCAATCATCAGTATCTTATGGAATAATTGGATGGGGGGTGTGTATATTACTCACATTAAGCCACTAGAAATAATTCAAAAATTAATACTAAAAATAATGTTGCATAAAGATATAAACTACCCCTCCGTGCAATTGTCCCATGAGGCTGAATTGTTAGACATAAGAAACATTTACTGTAAACAATGTTAAAAATATATATTTACACGAAATGTTATTTTAAAAAAAAGCGTTTTAGTAACAGGTTAAATAATGTATTTGAAGTTCCACGGTGTAACACTAGGCTTGCGCAAAGACATGCATATTTTATTACACCAAAAATATATAACGCTTTCTATAAGGCTACAGAAATTGATTGTAAAAATATATCCACCTACAGCAAGAATAAAAATGTATTAAAGTCTTGGATAAATACCATCGACACAAACATTTACTTGCTGTAACATCTGATCTGCTGTAACTTAACAAAATTTTTATTAATCTTTATGAACATGTCTTTTGAATATGTATTTCAGTAAATACTAATCTATTTTTTATGTATTTAATTTAATTTTTTTTTTTTTAACTTCTACAAGATATTGTATGTTTATGAGTTTATCTGTCTTAAAACACTCAAGTTTACCCTCGAACTGGCGATGCCTTTGTGGGATTTTTTTGGTTAATCTGCTAATCTATTTATGTTATTCTCTACTTTTTAAGAACTGTTTATATGTAAAGTTTGTACTACAAAATTTTACCAACTGTACCAAAAAAAATTGTTAATAAATAATGGAACTTCGTTAACATTACAAGGAGATAAGTTAAAACTTTGCTTTTGTTTGGTAGTTTCCCGTAAGTATGCATTTTAGGATACAGACCAAAGTAGGGCAAGAGAGGACTTTGTGGACAAACATATTACGTCCTGCTTGAGCAAGAATTTAAAATGGACAAGGTTTCCGGAAATCTAAATTTTGCATTTCATATTTTTAAGATTTGCAAAACAGCAACAATACATAATGCAACTTACTGGCTACTCGAGCACTCTCCGCATACTGTAGACATTCCTTCTTTACATCAGGGAGGTCAAAATCCATATCCGCATATGGCATTTCTTCTCCATCTTCTTCCTGGGACCCTGGTTCCGCCTTCATGGAAACATTCGCTGGACTTAGTAGATCCATGGCAAGACCGTGGAAGGTTTAAGGTATTTGTTCAAACCCAAAAAATATAACTGAAACTCTAAGAAACAGTACGTTGTAATAAGAAAGCAACATTATTTTTTGAACGAGCTTTGAATATTTTGTTTCGTTTGGACTATTTTTTAAAAATAATGATGAGTATACGTAATAAAAATTTGAAATTCAAGATATTATTTTGACTGAAATTTGAGATAAAATAATTGAAAACGGTTGACCCAATCGTCATCATTAGTAAGATTGCAGTGACCAGACGCTGTCTTCTTCTATATCCCATTATATAAAGTGAAACAATCGTATATTTAATCCGCCATTCCTCATTAGACAAAATATCGGTATATTCAGGTAAACCATATATCTAGAGCTTGTGATTATTTTTAACAATGCCTTTTTTGGGCGAATATTGCACATAATATGAATTACAATAAAATGATTGTAAAACCAGACGTCAAATAATCCATTCTCTAACTTAGGTGTTCTGATTGACGTAAGCCAAGCTTGATCAGATTATGGGGATTTAAATGTATATTTTATACATTTTGTTTATTCTTTAGCACTCGGGATGAAAAAAAAGGACTTGTTTTATTCCGTTAAAGATTGTCGCACAGTTTTGGTTTATCCATATTTGTCATCTCTTATTGTTTTACGCAACTACGTTATTTGGAAATTTATCGTTTTTATTTTTTATTTTATATTTAAAAAATAAATAAAATACATATTAAAATATATATGGATTACTTAATGGACTTAACTTATGTAAGGAATTAAAAAAAAAATTGAGTACGTTTGATGATTTGACTTCTGTTCTGAGAAAATAAAACACGAGAATTATACAGACGCAACGTTAACTTCATATTATATAATATTTTTATTAATTTGGATAGAGAAAGGTTTGTGCCAGCTAAGCTTTTGGCAAATGCAGTAGGTAGTTTGTGCTGCAAATCCGACAAAGCACATGTACAAAAACTTATCAGGAATTCCAACAGAACAACATGACAGGAATCATAAATGGCTGTGAATTCGGAAGTTACGCGAAGCATATTTTTATTTTAGACAATTGAAATTTCAAATGTATTGTTTTCCATCGCTCCAAATACATGTATTTAAATGTACTTGTACGCGAGTAATAAATGTAATTATTAATGCTCAAACGCGTCATACTAAAATTGCGTACCATTTGTAAGTATTTATATTCATACATGTCTACAGTTTTATTCCGTGACTGATGAAATTTACATACTTGACCTTCAACACAAGAGGATGGATACTTTCTACGTGAGATGTCGAAAAAGACTGCGTAATCCCGGGCAACGCCGGAAACTTATAAAAGTCTAATAACATCTTTAATAATATCAGTACCTAATGTAAGGTCCGTTCCCAACAGCCAAGACTATCATCAGTAAGTATATCATATTTTTCTTTTAAATTCGTGAAAATTTGTCAAATATTTATGGTTTAATTCATTCAAAGGTTCGTTGGCCATATTTATTTTGGTACCAATTGAATGGTATTCCTTTATTATGTGTGACACGTGTATAATTGTGAACACTGAACATGAACCACCCAATTATACGGACTTGTCAGATATACAGATTGTGACAGTTAGTTACGTATTTATGCTTGGCGAACAAAATGTTTAAGGTAAAATAACTCATTCCCTCTTAAAAAGCAGTTATTTGCGATTATAACACTACCAAACACTATCTAACATAAATACTAATGGCACATAAATAAAATAAAACAGGTGAATGTAGTTAGTCGGTACTTACGGCCGGTTTCAACTACATTGATGCCACCGAGGATGTGAGTTTGAGTCAAATTTTAACTTATCTCTGTGACTCTGTATTTTCGAGGCATCAAAATCTACTAACGTTTACAGTTTAAGGCGATGATGCAATTGATTTTGCCAAAATTGAAAATTGTATTCAAAATTATGTTCATAACCCAGAGACCCTTTCAATAAATGCGTGAATTTTTGAGGTTACGAATCTAGTAGGTAAACTTGACCGGTGCTGCCAGTGTATAAAATATCACCGCTCTTAACAATATTTATTTTATAATCTCATTAAGTACCTACTCTGTAATAAGTATAAATGCAACGATTTGATTATTCGCCGTGATAAATCAGTAATTTTTTAAAGTAGATTTTACTAATCTATACTAATATTATAAATGCGAAACTGCTCGAGTTTGTTTATTACGCTTTCACGCATTAACCTATAAAAAGATTTTAATAATTCTTTCACCAATAGAAAGCTACATTATATGCGAGTACTATAGACAGTATATAGTGGTAGCTTTGGCGTTATGAAAATTATTTATTATACGTTTTCTGTCGCCAACGAAAGCGAGTTATTGCTAACGTCAGAAAACCAAGCGTTGCAGTGGAAACGATGTTGATATATATATATCAACGTCCAGGTTCAGGCGTCCTAGTTAATATCTATCTATCTATATAAATAAAAATGATTCTTTGAAATTTTGGTATGCGCATAATTTCCGAACGACTGAACCTATTTGGATATTTTTTTTACTACTGGTGAGCTCTGATATTATGACAGTTTGGTGACACGCGAGCTGTTTGAAAACTAGCTGTATCGAGAATTAATGTATGGAATCCGGGAGGGGGAACGGGGACGGGGGAGGAGGAGGAGGGGAAGGGGGGGGATAATTGATAAGTGCAAGCGCTACAATGATTTTCCCCTAATACCATGCGAGCGAAGCCGCGGGTAAAAAAGCTAGTATTTAATAAACATGAACTTTTTTATCACATGTCCAAGATCATTTGAAATGTTAAATCAATGCACATTCTCTCCCCGTGTAAAATTTTCAAGTGGTCGTTTGGACAATTAAGAACTGAGGCGACGATACATTTAACGCGTGGTTTCCATAACGGCCAATGGCTTTACCCTATATCCAAATCTATGTCTTTATAATATACCGTACACTTTTTAATCCCGGCAGTCAAATTGATCACCAAAAGCTTGTGTTTTCATAAAAATATACACCAAGGTTGGAAAATTGTAAAAAAAGGTCACAAATATTGTTTAAAATGTAAAATCTACCCGGCTTTGTGGCTTTAACGAAAAAAACAATGTTCTAAATAATTTCACACTAAATCAGTGAGTTAAATGGTGTTTTCTTACTCTTTCATAATTCAACGTAATTTTATACTCGAAATTTGGTTTTATAATTTTCTTCTTAAAGAATTTTTTTTGAACAAATTAATTTCAGTTTGTATAAAGATGGTTCTTACCATCACGAACGTGCGGGTGATTTTGCTCGGAAAATTGAATTTTTCGGATTTTCTATCTATTTATGGGATCTCATTACAACGAGTATGAAATTCTGGTAAAAAAACTTTTTTTTCAGGTCTGACAGGGATGTGACTCATATTCTATCGAAAAGTACAGAAAGTCCCATCGCCTTTCTACCGTCGATCTGATGAATAAGTTTATTTTAAAAGTTTAAAAGTTTAAATAACACATTTTATTGCAAATAGTTTTTGTACTAAAAATTTTAAACTTTTTAAATTTTTCGTCCGTGGGATTGACTTTTTTATTTTAACACATACAAAATTGGAAATCACATTTTTTTTGATGAATCAAGACCTTTCAAACTTCTCTTTCTTTGTTAAAGACAACATTTGATCTTTCCTCAAATTTCCAATGATGTTTAATTCATTTTTTTTTCAATTATTTCTGGCTTTCACCCATCAAGGGTGTTCTAGGCCATCATTTCAAATTGTAGATAAAGGAAAGGTAAATTTATACGTAAATGAAGAAGTAAATTTATAAATTAATATTATTTAAATGTGCAAATTTCAGAATTATATGGAAGATTGGAGTTGAGTTTAGACTTAGAAGAGATGAGATGTTGTATGGAGGGGAAGTAATTTTACCGCTTAATAAAAGAGAGGACATTTATTTAGAGAGGGACAACCAAAAAACTTGTGATCTTAAGTTATTTTCCAAATGAATAATACTCTACAAATTAAATGTTTCAAAATAATATCAGAATGACGGAAAAGAATATATGAGACGTTGTCTAATTGTGACTGAAAGAAAGTGTGTCTAAAACATTGTATAGTGTAGAGGTCGCTCCTCTCTGCCTACCTCTGTGGGACATTGTATAGTGTAGAGGTCCCTCCTCTCTGCCTACCTCTGTGGGACATTGTATAGTGTAGAGGTCCCTCCTCTCTGCCTACCTCTGTGGGACATTGTATAGTGTAGAGGTCCCTCCTCTCTGCCTACCTCTGTGGGACATTGTATAGTGTAGAGGTCCCTCCTCTCTGCCTACCTCTGTGGGACATTGTATAGTGTAGAGTTCCCTCCTCTCTGCCTACCTCTGTGGGACATTGTATAGTGTAGAGGTCCCTCCTCTCTGCCTACCTCTGTGGGACATTGGGCGTGATTAACACTTTTTACATTTATTCCGTCTTCAGTACTTACTCCGCTTACTCGAATGAAATTAACATAATTGTCTATGACTTTGTAATTGGCTATGCATAACCTATAAATAATAAAAATTGTCTAAGCACACTTTCTACACCGCCAATTACTTCATCCCGTTTCCCATCTCGAATTCCACGTAAAATCCCCTACACCGTTTCCAACACAGTTAAATTAATAATACCATGCTCGTGATAGTGGTGGGTAAGTTCTAATGGTGATATTTTCTACCCAAGTACTAATCACGGTATTCATTGTGGTAGCAGCCATTATCATAAATCACTGATCGACCACTGTTCTTTAATTTACGCTACAGAATGTAAAACTTCGCTTTGTCGAACGCTTCTTAACCTAACTTATGCTAATAGGTATACCTAACTAGGGAACTCTATTTGGCGTTTCATTTGAGAACTTTTAAAATGTCGATTAGCGAAATAGCGGATCGAGTGTACAATTATGATATTTTTTATGGAAAGGTGTGGAAGAAGAGAGATTCAGATTACTGTAATCTAATTATTGATGACGACGCGGTCAAACTCAAACATTTCATTATAATAATATTATTGTCTAAATATAGTTTCTCACCAATGAGTTGTGTGAAAGCTTTCGTATTTTTTTGTTGTTGGCAGTATCTGTTGACGAATTGCGTGGATTCTGCGTTGATTCTGAGAAATGATTTTTCGAGTTCATTAAATTGAGCAAAATACTTTTTAATATGCATTAGTTTTCATTTCCGAAAATTGTAATAATTAATTTTAATTGTTATCAGATTATTATTATTTTTTTTTTTCCTTTATTTTTCACAAATTTTACATAACATGCATACGATATCATGAAATAATAAGAATAATGGGAACCCACTAAGGCGCAGCCTGTGCGTGGGTAATATATTTTAATATATTTTATTATTGTACCTAGAAAGAACAAACAATGGGCATATAAAGCAAAAACATGATTAAAAATTGTCTAAACAGCTGTGCACAAAATGAACATACAACAGTGCAATAGTGAGTGTATAGTGTAATATTAAGTGTAATAGTAAGTATAGTTTAAGTGAAGTAGTGTTATAACAAAGGTATATTGTAATTATAAGTACAACGTGTAGTAATACGTGTATTGTTTAAACATTTGAAACATAAAGTGATAGAAATTAAACAAACAACGTTTCAATATCTACATTGTCAAGCCACGACTTCAAGTCCTTTATGTATTGAAGTAGTTTAGTTGTCATTTGAATATTTTTCGGTAAAAGATTGAATGTACGGGGTCCAATGAAACTGCTGTCAGTTTGAATTTGTTTGGTAATCGTTTGGGGGGTATAAAACACATTGTTATTTCTAATGGTGATTCTATTTTCATTTTTTCAAATTTGTTTTTGTTTATAAAGAAATATTTCATAGATTGCAGTATAAATAGTTTACGGAGACTGAATATAGCTTCTTTGTATAATGCATCTTTCGAGAACGTTCAGTTTCTATTGTACATAACTTTGATAATATAGTTTTGAGTTATTTGTAAAGGTTTTATAAATACATCAAGAGCACCACCCCATCCTCTTATTCCATACATGAGTGAAGATTGCACCAGAGAAAAAATAAATCATTTTTAATTTGTCAATATTAAGTCTGTAAAATATGTACGTAAGGTATCTTAATTTAGAAACGGTATTATTAATTTGCGATTGCCAATTTAAATTTGTATCAATATAAATACCCAAATATTTGATTTATTCAACTTTTCCAAGTTCATAGCAAGAAGAACATGTTACTTGATTACAATTAGCATTATGTATTCTAATTTTAAGGTTTTTGGGGGGGTTTGTTTTTACTGATTTTATAAAAAGTCAGGTAAAAAGTTTTACTACAGTTTAAGAAGAGTCTATTACTTTTTAGTCATGATGAAACATTTGCAATACATTTTGTTGCATTCAAAAAAGTTTCATGCCAGGATTTTCCATTTATTATAATTGCGGTATCATCAGCGTAAGATTCAATTTCACCAGGGATTACAACATTACATAAATCATTTATTTATATTAGAAATAGAATTGGGCCGAGAACAGTTCCCTGTGGTACTCCGTTTTTTATTCTTGTTTCTGTACTATAAAAAATCCCTATTTTTGTTCTTTGTATTCTGTCTTTGAGGTAGTTAGTGAGAATTTTTAGTGTATCTTTTTTAAAACCTATTTGATTAATTTTTTTTATAAGTAGATTGTGATTTACCGTGTCAAAAGCTTTTCTCATGTCTAAAAATATAGCTTAACTTTTTTAAAATAACAAACAAAAAATCAACAGTCGGATCGAATATTGCATCTTCAGTGCTTAGTTTACTTCTGAAGCCATATTGATTTTGGGACAGAATTTTGTTTTGTTCTAGGTTATTCATTATTCTACTTTTGATACATTTTTCTAATATTTTTGAAAGATTTGAAACTAGGGAGATAGGTCTGTAATTGTCTAATATGAGCGTTTCACCCGATTTGTGTATTGGAATTATGGTAGATATTTTAAATTGTTCTGGAAAATGTCCCTCTTTTAGGGATTTATTAAAAATATGTAGTAATGGAGTCAAAATATATTGTTTTATTTTGTTTAGTGTGTTGCCTGATAAACCATTAATTCCTGTAGAATTGGTTGGTTTTAGACCGACAATGTGTTTTTCAATTTCATTTGTTGTGATGGGTGAAAAATATTCTAACGAGTTGATTGAATCGCAAGTTGGTACAAAATCTACGGGCGTTGTATTATCAATTTTACTAGAAGATTCAAGGACTTGATCTACTACATTTGTGAAGAAGTTGTTAAAGTTTTCTGCAATGGCATATATTGAAGGTGTTTTTTCTTTCTTTTAAAAGTGCGTGTTTATCTTCGTAATTCGTAACATGGCCGTCCTTGAAAAATGACATAGGTATCGCGTTTTAAAAGTTAACAAAATTTACAATTCCGGCAACTGAATTAATTACTTTTCAAATTTTATAAAGCGTTTCCCTATTTTGTTAAAATTTACCTGTACATTCAACTCCAGCATTTTCAATCGGGATTTTTTTTATAAAGTTTTACAGCCGGGTACGTTGAAGTCCTTATTTTTATCGAATTTTTTAAAATAAAATAATCACTAAAATATGGTGTACCTGGGTATACCTTGTCGTAAGCGAAATGGCGGATCAATTTACTAATATGTCACTTCATACGGAGATAAATAGGAAGACAGCGCTAGATTACTGTGATCTAACTATTGATGATGATTCTGTCAACCGTTTACATTTGTCTTAACTTTAAGGCCTATTCAGTCAAAATTTTATCCTTATTTTTAAATATTTATAATGCGTACGCTTCATTATTTTACAGATTATTTCAACCGACTTAAAATATTTATAACTCATCCAAATTACGGTTGCATCTTTGTTTTGTTACTTGCAGTTTTAAGAATAATTTTGAGATTGAACCAATTTCACAACCCAGTCTCGCCATGGATATATCAAGCCCAGAGAGTGTTTCCATCAAGACGGAACCAGGGCCTCAGGTAGAAGATGAAGGTGTAATGCCGTATGCCGATATGGATTTTGACCTCCCAGATGTAAAGAAGGAATGTTTACAGTATGCGGAGAGCACTCAGAAAGCCAGTAAGTTGCCATGGCGTTTGTAAAAAAATGTAGAATTTACAACATTTTTTCTCTGGCTTTACAAAACTTCGTATAGAATGTACTCGAGAGTAAATAGTGCGTATCTTGTTAACCTTCCCCATACTAAGCATTCAAAAATTCCGCGTGCACCGAACCGGGGGATCGAAAGCCCCCGCTCGAATTTGTACAAATCGCAGAATATAGTGTGTTTTAAGTGACGTCTTGTCAACCATCTGGCACGGCCCGGAGTGTGACCGGAACTAACAGCCTCTGAAGCCGTAAGTAGCCAGCGCTTTCTAAACGGTGGGATATATGTATTTATAAATAAATATAATTTGTATACAATTGCAGTTTTCACTTTCTTTATTTTTCATTTAAACTTACAAGTATTTCGATAAATTTAAAAGTAAAGTATTGTTAACATAATAACGATAATTTCTTTACATAGATAGATAGCTTATGCAATTCTTAAAAAAAAAAATCACATTCACATTCAGAAATTTCAGCTTGTCTTTATATTTGTAAATTTGTCAAGCGAAAACATATAAACATATTTATGAGACTTAGAAATTGCATTCTTAGACCAGAAACCCTAAAAAGAGTGTTATGCATATTGTTATGTTCAATAAAAAAAACTTAAAAGTGTATTATACTACCTCCATTCTAAAAAAAGCCGAAATTGACATACAACTGAGCGGTGAAATGCTCCAAAGATAAAATGACCAATACAAAAGTAGATTAAAATTAAAACCAAATAATAATGAAATAAATATGTGAAACGTAATATTCAATTCATGCAATCTTTGATAAAAGTTAGTCCCCTTTTACTAAGCAATGATGTACTTGGGTAGTCAAAAGGAATAAAGAATTATTTGACTTTTAAAGTATTATTAAGATTAGTATAATTTGAACTAAATTATGTTAAGGCGTCGTTGGTTCTCTGCAATATTGAACATTTATGACTTTTTTTGTTTTATTGTCGGCGGAGCGGCTTTGTTAGATTTTTTCATTATCTCTTCGGGTGGGATTATTACCTTCTGGGGGATGGTTTGCATTGCATTGGGTTAACAGAATCCTTGGTTTTTGTAACATATTTTTACAGCACTATTTGTTTTCATCTTTATTTTTAGCAGTCGGTTATTTCTGGTTTCTATTATAAGGTAATTCTAGGTTATTCGTGTCTACCCTCCGGATTGTTTTCAGAGTGTATTTTATAGTTATTTTGTATTTTAGTTTATGACTAACAAGGAAGGAGACGAAAAAAAGGAAGATGGGAAAGCATCTGGCTATTCAGATCTGGTCAACATACATGGCTAAAGCCATTTAAAGAAACGTTTCAATTCTGAGTGGTGGTCTTACACCAGGGCGATTCTGAGAGTATCTTCTGCTCTGTATCGTGCCATAAATATAATATATTATTTTAAATGCAGAATATTTGCGGAGGCCGTCAATATTTAAAATAACAACCGGTTTTTTATATTAATATTTCTATTTAAATTAATCATAAAAACAAAACTTTAAATGGAACATGTGTGCAACCCAAAAAAGGTCAAAACCGACCGACGGTCTTCAGCAAAATAATGGAATTCCGAGCAAAAAATGCAAGTTATAACTAGCGGCAAGTGCCCTAACTGTATAACTGGCTCGCTTCTTCGCCTCTGTGATATGGACTATTCCACATGCTGGTAAGAGTGAAACAAATAATATGACAATAACGTAAAGAGAGGACTTGCAGAATGGTAACGAAATACACAATATTTATGCACGTAAATGCGATTTGCACTAATTTTCGAGAAAAACAATATTTTTTTATTGTGACGCACTATAAATATTGGAAAACGAAAAATGGCAAAATGTTGGTAAGTATTTTTTTTAAGGATAACAAAAATTGTACTTTTAAATATAGAGTTATCCCGCAAAAAGTGGATCAAGGGGATTGTGTACAACCCTTTTCGGGCAGGCTGGGTTAAACATGATTTGAATGAGCAGGAGTAGTTACAATGGGGACGTGACAAGGATTTTTCTCAAGTATGGGTGTATAAGTGCTTTGTTAAACTTCGTTCGATTGAGCAGGAGTAGTTACAATGTAGATATGAAAAGGGTTTTTCTCCTGTATGGGTGCGTAAGTGCTTTGTTAAACGTGATTTTTCTGAGCACGAGTAGTTACAATGGTGACATGAAAAAGGTTTTTCTCCAGTATGGGTGCATAAGTGCTTCGTTAAACTAGATTTTTCTGAGCAGGAGTAGTTACAATGGTGACATGAAAAAGGTTTTTCTCCAGTATGGGTGCGTAAGTGCCTTGATAAATGTGATTTGTCTGAGCAGGAGTAGTTACAATGGTGACATGAAAAAGGTTTTTCTCCAGTATGGGTGCGTAAGTGCACCGTTAAATGTGACTTCTTTGAGCAGGAGTAGTTACAATGGGCACATGAAAAAGGTTTTTCTCCAGTGTGGGTGTATAAGTGCTTTGTTAAACTTGATTTGATTGAGCAGTAGTGGTTACAATGTAGACATGAAAAAGGTTTTTCTCCAGTATGTCTATATAAGTGCATCGTTTAACTTGATTTGCCTGAGCAGGAGTAGTTACAATGGGCACATGAAAAAGGTTTTTCTCCAGTATGGGTGTATAAGTGCTTTGTTAAACGTGATTTGATTGAGCAGGAGTAGTTACAATGGGGACATGAAAAAGGTTTTTCTCCAGTATGGGTGCGTAAGTGCTTTGTTAAACTTGATTTTTCTGAGCAGGAGTAGTTACAATGGGCACATGAAAAAGGTTTTTCTCCAGTATGGGTGCGTAAGTGCTTTGTTAAACTTGATTTGATTGAGCTGGAGTAGTTACAATGGGCACATGAAAAAGGTTTTTCTCCAGTATGGGTGCGTAAGTGCACCGTTAAACTTGATTTGATGAGCAGGAGTAGTTACAATGGGGACATGAAAAAGGTTTTTCTCCAGTATGGGTGCGTAAGTGCACCGTAAAATGTGACTTGTATAAAAAGGAGTAGTTACAATGGGCGCATGAATAAGGTTTTTCTCCAGTATGGGTGCGCAAGTGCACCGTTAAATATGACTTGTTTGAGAAGGAGTAGTTACAATGGGCACATGAAAAAGGTTTTTCTCCAGTATGGGTGCGTAAGTGCTTTGTTAAACTTGATTTGCCTGAGCAGGAGTAGTTACAATGGGGACATGAAAAAGGTTTTTCTCCAGTATGGGTGCGTAAGTGCTTTGTTAAACTTGATTTTTCTGAGCAGGAGTAGTTACAATGGGCACATGAAAAAGGTTTTTCTCCAGTATGGGTGCGTAAGTGCACCGTTAAATGTGACTTCTTTGAGCAGGAGTAGTTACAATGGGCACATAAAAAAGGTTTTTCTCCAGTATGGGTGCGTAAGTGCACCGTTAAACTTGATTTGATTGAGCAGGAGTAGTTACAATGGGGACATGAAAAAGGTTTTTCTCCAGTATGTGTGCGTAAGTGCACCGTTAAATTTGACTTCTTTGAGCAGGAGTAGTTACAATGGGGACATGAAAAAGGTTTTTCTCCAGTATGGGTGCGTAAGTGCACCGTAAAATTTGACTTCTTTGAGCAGGAGTAGTTACAATGGGGACATGAAAAAGGTTTTTCTCCAGTATGGGTTCGTGAGTGCACTGTAAAATAAGAATTCTCTGAGCAGGTGTAGTTACAATGGGAACATGAATGAGGTTTTTCTCCAGGATGCATCTTCAGGTCTGTTATCATTTCTGAAAATAATTGCGGATAAAGCTCAATAAGAAGGTTTCTTTAGTGAAACATGAAAATTATTAACACAAATTCAGATAAATAAAAATCGTTTTTTACCTGAATCCCTTTCAGAGTATTCTAAGCATTCCTTTTTTACATCTGTCTGGTCTATGTCTATTTCCGTATAAGAAATTCCCTCTCCATCTTCTCGGGGCCCTGCTTCTGCTTTGATGAGTACAGTCTCCACATTAATGCTACCTGGAAAAACAAAACAACAATACAATGAATTGGTATTTGTGATGTGTCAATGAATTGTTCCTTGGTCCCCTCCGCCCTCTTGACCTCTCTCATCCCTGGACTTGAACAAAATGGAATCCAAAATGACCTGGACAAAATGGAATCAAAATCACAAACAATTTTACGGAATCAACTCATTTTTTCGAAATGAACTCACAGAGTGGACAATACAGCAGAAACGTCATATTTCCTTTACCTACTCGTTTTCATTAAGTACATTTAGTACGTTCTCCTTACATCATGAGTGAAAATTTGCTATTTTAATTGAATTGTAATATAATTGATACAACTTGTAACATAAATTAATTTAATGTGTTAATTAAATTACTAACTTAATTTGTTACTAAATATGTTACTTAAACTACTTAAATGAATTGCATAAGTTAATAGCTGTACACTGTACCTACACAATCTGTAAACTTCATCCGCTATAACACAGGGACATCCCTAGCATGGCGGATGAATTAACACAATTTTTTGTTCATTGTATAAACTTCTTTTAATAAATAAATAAATAAAATAAAAATCTAATGTTTTTGCCAATGTAACGACCTCAAGAAACACAGAAGATTTTACATTTTTATAAAAAGCGATAACTTTTTGGCTTTCCATAATTTATAATAAAAATATACGAATGGTTATAGACCAATTAAGTTTTCTTTTATTCACAATCTACCAGTTTTGGAAGCACCCTTCTTTCGTCAGGAGAATATTAGAATTTGGATATCAGACGGAAGTTTGCCTTCGAAACCGGTAGAGAGTTTGAATAAAATAAATTTAAAGTGCCCTTTAACGAATTTATATGTATTCATTTTAAAGAAGATTTTGAACGTTGATTAAAACCTCACCGAAATAACTTGGGTCGCTATTTACGTTCTTGCCTCTCTTTCAATTATTTGTCATTTGATTTGGATTTTTATGTTATTTTTGTATTTTTATTTGTTAAGTTCTTGTTTTTTTTAAATCTTTATTCGGACTTGCAAGTTCATGTGTTCTCTGCCTGAGTAGATTTTAACAGATGGTTTCAAGTAAGTTAGGTCATGTGTTAAACACAGTATAAATTAATACGTCCGAATTGAGGACGTTTTTAGCGGAAGCTTTCAATTCTTGAGAATCTTTAGATGCGATTTAAAGATGTTTGACAATCCAATAAAGAATTCTTGAATCAAAATAAGTATGTATATTTATCTAAGTCAAGAGCCCATGTTCGATATTTTTTGGCAAAAGCTCCACACAGGAGGCCTCGAGGAACATAATTTCCTTTGGGGCCTATTACACATTTTGGAAAGCTGTGGAGGATCTTTTTAGGAAAAGGAAGGAGAAGTTTTGAAAAGTAAAAGGGTATGAGGGGTGGGTAAGAATCTGTTTAGTGTGTTTCGGAGTGGTGGACGTATTAATTCATTCCTTCCACAGCCGTGCACGGTCGAGAGAGTTCGGCTGGAGATATCAAAAAGTCTCCCTCAACCAGCCTAACCCGATCCGACCGGCATGTATAAGTTAGACAAACGCATCCACCGTCAAGACCTAGACAAACATCACCCCATTAACCCGGGCACCCCGCTACCAAACGTAACAAACCCCTTGGAGTGTTTTATGGAATATTTGAACTAATCAAATAACTAATTAACTCACCTACCTACCAAACAAAGTGTCGTGCCACTGTCATCTCCTAGATTATTAAAGATAATAACAAGAAAAGTTAAAGTGATCAAATCGTAAATTGCTGAAGTTACTAAATTCAATATCGCGCATCGACCGTGCGTATTTCCAATTCAAATAAGTGTATTTTTTCGGATTTATCAGCCGTTAAAAACCTCATTCACAGTGACTAAACGAAGAATATAAACATTCATAAAAATCTCTGAAACTCGAGTGTATATTTAACTAATATCAGTGAAGCAGTGTATATACCACAACGGTGGGATATTCAACACAAAAAACAGTGTCTAAATTGCCCAATTAATAAAAATATAGACATTATAAATCTCGATACGGATCACCGCTATTCATTTGACAAAAAATAAACAAGTCAAGAAAGTTAGCCATATTGCGGACTTTACAGCAGACAGGCGCAAAACACTGAAAATAATTCTTTTAAAAATTTAATAAATTTGATCAGTCACCAAAAGTCGTACCTCTAAATTCAACATGAGTGAGTGCCGTGCCTGCCCAGAAAACATTCTCTCCGACGATTCTATGTTCGTTTGCTCAAAGTGCAAAGGGACTTTTCACCTCCACTGTGGTGGAAACACTGTGACAGAAAACACATATCGCCGCCTCACCAAAAAACGACGCGCTCAGCAAAAATGCAAGCAGTGCATCAATTCGATGACGGGCAGTGATGGCAAACCATTGGAAGTAGTATCCAATAAACAAAACAAGGATACCATCAAATACTCGACCGATTTGATTGCATATAATTCAAACGAGCTCCTTCAATCTCAAAACGCTATTATTAAACAAAATAATAAAATTCTAGAAACGATATCGAATATGAGTAAGCAAAATGAAGATATACTCATAAGAGTTCATAATTTAGAAGAACAAAATGAAGAACTAAAAAATAAAAACACTAAACTTGAAACCCGAATTGAATTTTTGGAAGGGCAAATGGATAATATGGACCGTGCAAATAGGTCTAAAAACATTGAAGTTCGGGGAATCCCTGAACTAAAGGGTGAGAACTTAAAAAATGTGTTCTATAACATTCGTCAAACTACAAAGTCTAATGTAAATATAAATGAAGTTGAAGCAGCTTACCGAATTTCTCAAAAAACTAATAAGGAACATAAACCCATCATCTTCAAATTCAAAATTAACATGGACCGCGACCAATTTCTTTCTGATGTCAAAACCTACAACGAGCAAGCATCCAGTCCAGACGAAAAATTAAATACACAACAACTGGGAATTGCTGGCACTAGCTCTAAAGTCTACGTTTCCGAACACCTGACTTTTCGAGCCAAACATCTATGGTACCTGGCCCGTAAGGCAACAAGAGATATCAAATTTAAATACGCGTGGATTAAACAAGGACAAATATACATGCGTAAGGACTTCGGAACGCCTGCAATACTCGTCAGTGAAACAAACAAAGATCGATTACTGTTGTCATCACCTGAAATGCCATCAACAAACTAAATATAATGAACATCTGTTTGTAAATATTTATGTCTTTAAATATTATTTCTTTCTACGTAATATTTACCTTCGTAACATGATCATTTATAAAATCAATATTACTCCAATGACTACCTCTTTGGAGCGTAATTATTTTGATTTAATTCTTAATATTTTTGGCAAGTTTATGAATTTATGTCTCTCATATATAACATTGAAGTTTTTGTTCCAATATTATATCTCATACTACACCAAACCTACACATGTGTTATATAATACCTTTTCAATTCTAAATGACAATCATAATTTCTGCATAAACCTTACCTATAGTTTAAACGCAACAAAATACATATTTTTATATTATCGTCTTTGCTCTAAAGTGTCAGAAAAAAAATGTTCAACTTTTATGCCTAATACTTCAAAATCTAATGATAATACTCGTAATATATCTTTTTTCCTAAATGATACTCCATTATTGAAATGAATTTAAAAAAATGGAAGACATAACAAATGTATTAGACAACATCTCACAGATTCCATGTACCGAAACAAATAATGCTACAGAAGTCCGACAAATCTTAAATCAATCTTAACTTAAAATATTCTCCATGAATATCAGATCAATTAATAAAAATTTCGATGAACTCCTTATACTACTCACAGACCTTGATTCAGATTTTGACTTACTTATTCTGACCGAATGCTGGATCAAAGATAACTTTATTCCAAAAACTATAAAAGACTATAACCAATACAACACACAGAATAATAAATCTCAAAATGATGGCGTAATCATATACATCAAAAATCACATACAACACTCTATTAAAGAAATCTCAATCACAAATTCAAATTGTCTTAAACTTGAAATAGGAAATAGCGTAACGATATTATCTATATACCGATCACCGAGTGAGTCTAATATAACACCATTCTTAAACTCACTTAATCAATCCTTATCGTGTATGAGGGATTGTGAAAATGTACTTGTTATTGGTGACCTTAATATTAATATCATAAATACGATGCATCCCCAAGCAAATGAGTACATGAACTTGCTAACTCTACAAGGTTTTATTCCAGCTATTACGGCCCCAACTCGGGTATCAGAATTATGCGCCAGTTGCATTGACCATGTCTTTGCTAAATGTAAATTGAATACCAAATCTCTCGTATACCAATGCACGGTTACAGACCATTATGCTACTATCACCTCCCTCTCACATGTTTTTAAAAAATTACCTACATCTAAAATACCCACGAAGAAAATCTGCTATGACACGCTTTTCAAACTGGTTTCCAAGGAAAACTGGTCAAATTTCTATAAATTCACCGATCCAAACAGCGTGCGAATTTCTTATCGACACCATACATAACCATTTAAAAAGTTCCACATCCAAAACTAACAAACAAAGTAGTCGCAAAGTTAAACTTAAACCTTGGATAACAAATGGCATTCTACACAGTATTCACAAGCGTAATAAACTTCACAAATTTTGTAAAAACAATCCCTATAATCACGAATCTCTCCTATTTTACAAACGATTCAGAAATGCGTGTAAAAAAATAATCTGTAGAGTTAGAGACGAATACTATAGAAAACAGATCAAGGAAGCTGCCAATGACAATAAACAAATCTGGAATATTGTCAAAGAGATTTGCTATACCAATAAAACCACCGCACCTATAAATAAAATAACCATTGCAGACCAAACACTAGATACAACAAATCATCCAGAAAAAATCGCAAATCATTTCAATAAATTCTTTTCCACAGTCGGATCAGACTTAGCAAATAATATTTTAAATAAAAACGGAATGTCAGAATTTAACCTTGGAAATAATAATTCGATCGATAATCTTAGCCATGATCCATTTAATCTCACTCCTACCACAGAACAAGAAATCAATGAAATTATTTCATCACTCAAAAACACACATTCAACTGGAATCGACAATATATCCACTAAATTGATCAAACACCTCAAACCAATCATCACTAAGCCCCTTAAACATATCATAAACCTAAGCTTTCAAACTGGCCTCTTCCCAAATTCTTTAAAACACTCAACAATTATTCCTATTTATAAATCAGGGGACAGATCATCAGTGAATAACTATAGACCAATATCCTTGCTGAGTCCGATATAAAAAATAATTGAAAAAACGGTAAAACGTAGGCTATACAAATTTCTTGAAGACAATGACATTTGTCAGGAAATCAATACGGCTTCCGAAAAGGTCGTAGTGCCGCAGATGCAATTGCAACCTTTACAAAAGCAATCTCTGATAACCTCGATAAAGGCCGCAAGCCCCTCGCTGTTTTCTTGGATCTAGCCAAAGCCTTTGATACTGTCTCTCACCGCATACTTTTGAAGAAACTCCTTCAGGTAGGAATAAAAGGTACTCCCCTCAAATGGTTTGAGAACTATCTAATAAATAGGTCACAATCGGTGTCTTGTAAATTCTGCTAAAGAATACAGAAGTACAAGTTTACCAATCACGTACGGTGTGCCTCAAGGCAGTGTGTTAGACCCACTACTCTTTCTAATATATATTAACACTTTATGTAACTTGGAAATTGATGGTACTATAATATCTTTTGCCGATGATACGGTAATCATCTTTGAAGCTGAAAATTGGAACTCAACTATGGAAAAAGCAAATAAGGGCCTAAATAAAGTAAAATATTGGTTAGACGACAACCTTCTGACTCTTAATATTGACAAAACAAAATATTTACTTTTCTCCATACGTAAAGTCACTCCTCCTCAAAACTGTCCTGATCTTATCATTCACTCATTAATATACAGAACTGGTTATTTACTCAGGGAAGGAAATATTATAAAGAATGTCTTACATCTTAAAAACTGTTCTTATTTTTTCATATTTCTCGAGTAAAAAATCTTATCTCTAAATTAATTTTCAACCAAAACTTTATATTACGCTGATGCTTTTCTTTCATATTTTTGACATTGTTCGTCCATTTCATATGCTGCCTAGGAATACTTGCTTTTGTTTTTTGGGGTCTAAGACTATCATTGTTAATCTGTATAGATGATTTACATATTTATTCTTTTTTTTATTCTGATTTTTTATTTCTATTATCCTTAAAATATTATTATTTGTTACTTTTATTTTTATTTGCTATTCTATTTTATTTTTATTTATACAAGATTCACCTAGTTTAACTCCTTTCCTGTATGTGATCATGTACTTAATACTAGTATGAATATTTTCCTTAATATGTATGCTATATGTTTGTACTTTCATCGACATATATATGGAAGATTATTAATATTATATGCTTAATATCTTATGAATCTCGACTACCATAATACGGGCATTTGCCTAGCTTGGTAGTCGAAATATCATGTAATACAATCCTGTAATAAACAAAATGAATAAAGAAAAATTAAAAAAACAAAAAAAAAAAAAAAAATCCAAAAGGTTTGTCAGCATGGAGAAATAGAGATGATTTACTTTAATAATAAAATATGGTGAGTCAACAGCTTAAATAATTGGAAAGAGTTTGATATCATAATAAGATATACGTTGTCTTATTTCATCAATACCAAAATTTGGGAAAGTAAAAAAAAAAAAGCAGCTGTCCTGACTGCGTCCATCTGAAACACCTCTGTGATATCCGCAATGCAACTTACTAGTTGATTGAACACTCTCCGCATACTGCAGACATTCCTTCTTCACATCCGGGAGGTGGATTTCTATATCCGTATACGGTATTTCACCTGAGCCTTCTTCCTGCGACCTGCGTTCAGTCTTGATGGAAACACTCTCTGGGTTGGGAAGATCCATGGCACTGCCAAGATAGCGTCCTGTTATGTGATGGTCACTGGTTACATCTGAAAACAAATAAAGCTTGTTAAAAAACCTCTCTATTTAAACATCATGTTCTCTTGCAAGTAAGCCCAAACTTCTTCAATAAATGTGGATTAAATAAAACCATTTTTCAAAGAAAAAAAAAATCAGCTTTAACCACTGGAGCGAATTCGGTCGAAAAATCGACCGTTTGTACCTACCCCTTGATTGATGTCGGTCGATTTTTCGACCGATTTTTCTATCACTCGTAAAACATTTATTGTAATTATTTAAAACATTTCCATGGCCAGCCGTTTGATTTCTCGAATAGTTAATATAATATTCTTTTAGTCTATGACCTTATCGGTTACCTTATGGTTGTCTTTGAAGTAATAACAGCAAGTTTTCGCGGCTTTTTAAGAGCGTCCTGTCAAAAATCAACATAAAACTTTTGAACATTCTGACGTATTTTGCTCTCGACTTAAAATGCCGTTAGGAATTGATTTTTTGAGTTTTTAACGCAAAAATATATATCAGTGTAATCGTGAATGAATTATCTATCTTTGAAATGTGTTTTCAATTCGTTTGTTCATGATATATTGTTTCTGTGGTAGTTTTTAGTAACAAGCGTCAACTGAAAACGTCCATCAGTTTTTGATTTACAATAATATCCATAATTACTGCACTTTTGCTTTTGAAATGCAGTTATTTAATCAGAGTGATTCATAACTAAGAGATAAATATAAGTTTTATTTGAATTGGTTCGTTATTAATCCAGATATCAGCTATCCAATTATGAATGTCCTATGTCAAAAATTCGACATTTTTTATGATGTAAATTCGTCTAAAGCTCCCGCCACACAATGATTTTAACAGTTATTTCGTTAAACACTTAATTAATTTATTTACTTTAACCAAATGTGTGCACAAACAGTAATTGTTCAGGGAAAAGGAGCACTCCACGATCCAGGATTAATTTTTTTTTAAATTTTATAATATTAATGTGCAGTATTTAAAAAAAGTTTTAACATTAAAGTACATGAAGTGTTTTCAATTTGAAATATGTAGAGTGGAAGTGAAATATGAAATGAGAGGTAGAGGTGGGGTACCAGCTGCAGAAGCAGTAATTTCTGGTGCCGGACTATGTGGACGTGGGCGTCAACGCAGAGCTGCTGTTGCAGCTCGGCCCGGAGTGTAAGTATTTTTTAATGTTTTTTTTATGAAAGTACTTTGCTACGGCTGTGGAGATATTGAACTCATTATATATTTTTTATTTATTTTAACAGTGACCCTGGTGAGGGAGGATCACGCCAAGGCCTTTAAAGCCGTTAGGTCTCTGCCTGCTTCCTTCCATTTTGCTCCCCACCGCACCTCCAAGAAAAAATAAACAAAAGTAAGTTATCGTATCTAGATGCATGATACAATATTATGTTTCACGCGTGAATGAGAAAGATTCATATAATTTATGTAAATGTTTTCAGAAATCCATCTCCGAAGAGAATAGCTTGTCACTTTTCACAAGGGACACCTTCAACATTACCACCACCTGTTTCACCACCGTTGCTGTCCACTCCCGTACAGACCCAAGCAACGGCTCCCTATGCACCGATTCCGCCTGCTGCACCTTTCCAGGCAGCATCTCGGGAACCGTTACCTGGGACATCGTGGGGTGGGGAACTCCAGTGTGGAGAACTCTTCTCTCCGGAGGCCGGCTACAACAGCGTGCTGTGGGTGGACGTGCCTTTCTACCAAGAATTGTCTGCGTTTGGGAACAGTGAGTTTATTTTTTGAAATGTTATACCAGGGGCTCTTCTAGCATAGTGAAATCCATAACTTTACAATATCGGATAGATAGGCGTAACTTCCAATGGTTGAATATTAATATACCTAGCACAGTTTCACTGTTGGTATATTGGCAGGGAATAAGCGTAGAACTTAAACTTTCCACGTAAAAAACATACATTATGTACTGTAATCTGAAACGATACAATGTACCTACATTCTATGCAAGCAAATATGTAGTTGCTAACGTAGAAAGTCTGAAATTTGACCTTGTTTTTGGCCAATTTTTGTGCGATAGTAAGATCAGGTGGATATTGTAGAATGAGACACGCCGAACTCCTTCGCTAAATAAGTTAAGTACCCTTTACACACAGAGTTCGGAGCGGGACGTGCCCCGCGCCACTTCAGGCCGCCGCACAGAAAAGTAAAGACCGAAAGTAAGATAACGGTTTACAGCAGTTCACTGTGAGACTTTTATGCATGGCGGCCTGAAGTGGCGCGGGGCACGTCCCGCTCCGAACTCTGTGTGTAAAGGGTACTATTCATTGGATTCACCGTCTTCTAAACGGTGTAATACAGCACTTTTTTCTTCAATTGAAAAAACACTTTCACTTCACGGAAATCATTGTGTCGAGCTTTCTAGTCACAAGCGAGGCGCGGGGCGGTGAGGTATTGGTGCGTGGGTTTTGTAAACAAAACACTGCATGTCATTCTAACCTGACGAATTGTCATTAAAATGGGTTGCTTAAAACGGAGTCATACTAAACGTATACGTTTTCCTACTAAAAGCTATGAAACCTAACTTGAGTTTACATTATCGTCGCTTAAAACGGTAGGCAGTTATATGCAAAGTCATTATATCCGAATTCTACTGTAAATTTGTGTTTTCTATTATTTCAGAGTCAGGCATGGGCAGAACCAGCAACGTGGACGAGGCAGCTCTCTATCAAGAAGAGTCAGTACCGGGAAACGTGAGTTATTAAACTATCTAACTTACCTTCACGCCATTTCTCAGAGAGGACGAACCGCCAGACAACTCGGTCTTGGCACACACACTCTTTTCGTTCATAACCATTTCTTTTATTTTTCCACGATTTCATCGGTTTGTTGATGCGCTGGGGCATCCGGGGCGTTCGTCATCTTCAATCTTAAATTTTAAAATTCCCGTTACTTTTTGAACAAACCTCGTATTTGATTAACTTGATCGTACCAAGAGTTAATTATTTTGAAACGTTTTACCAGAGGCAGTAGGTAATCGTAATACAGACACGTTAAAATTAATTTGGGTTTTCTGTTGTTTCAGAAATGGACAGAACGAGCGACGTGGACGACGAGGCAAGCGACGTCGACCACCAAGAGGGCGTTGAGGATGTCTTGTGCATGCCACCGATACCTTATAATAATATTAACAACGTTTCACCTATTCCACTAACGGCCATAGACTTTAGTAGACAAGACCAGTTAGATCGTGAGGCAATGTGTTCGATTCTGCCGCCTGATGGTTACTCTTTCGATTGGTCCAGCGAGGTCTCACGTTTTACTGGTATAAGGGAGACTTTCACAGGTACACAGATGCCAGGACCAACCTTCAATACCGACGAAATGGGCAAACCTGTGGATGCCTTTTTAAAAATCTTCAACGCAGATTTCGTTGAACTAATCGCGAGAGAGACCAACAGGTATGCAGATCAATGCATTGCAAAAAACAATTTCAGCGCCATGCGCGTACCAATAAATGGGCTCCCACGAAGTGTACGTATTCTTGGCAATTTTAATGCATCAAGGTATTTGTCCCCTTCCCGTCGAAAAAGGCTACTTCTTTTCAAAAACAATCACCGCCATGCCTTATTTCAGCCAAGCCATGGATTATAATCGTTTTCTTCTAATGACATAACGGAAGACATGACAGAAGACATGACGGAAGACATGACGAAAGACATGACACGGGCCAACTTTTCGGGCGGTCACGATATCTGCCCAGTTGGGGCCACTGCAAAGATAGTATACGACCTGGCCAGCCCTCTGTTTAACAAGGGGTATACGCTAATAATGGACAATTTTTATAATAGTCCATTATTAGCGCGATGCCTCAAAAGAAATGGGATGGACTGCATGGGCACATTGCGGTTAAACCGAGAATTTGTGCCCTCTGCATTGAAGCCCAATGTCCGAAAATCACTGAGGGAAGGTGAGATGGGATACTCGAACTGCGGGGACATCAATATTTTGGTTTGGGTGGACAAAAACGTGGTAAGTATGTTGTCTACCTACCATTCGGCAGAAATCGGGTCAGCTCAAAAATTTGGTACCACTAAATACAAACCCGAGCGTGTACTTGACTATAACAGATTAATGGGGGGAGTTGACCGAAAAGATCAGCTTTTGGCAGACTTCCCCATTGAACGACAGCGAAACCTGGTCTGGTACAAGAAACTTTTCAGGAGACTACTAAATGTTTCGGTGCAGAATGCGTATATAATGTACAGCTCAAAGCTCCACAAGGAAAATAAACGCATTTTGCACCGAAACTTCAGGAGTGAGGTTGCGGAGGATCTCCTACAGCTGTTCTGTCGTAGTCGAATTGATACGACTGTAAGGACCATTAGCCTAATAGCTGAAGGAAAGGCTCTGCGACCTATCCTGAAAGGCAACCACTTCGTGGTCCGTAGTGGGAAAAAAGTGAAATGTGCGTGGTGCAATTTAAATAACATTTTTAAAAGGACCCTCACAAAGTGTGATGTGTGTGATGTGGCTTTATGCTATGATTGCATGAAGCCATATCACACTACAGTATTGAATTGCTGAGGGTTTTTTTTTAATTTCAATTTTTTTCTTTTCTTGTTTTTTAGTTGTGAAATTCTAATTAATAAATTTAATTAACTTTGTTTGAACATCAAGACCCTTCTTTCCGCATACTCACACCTCATGTTAAGTTGTCCTCAAAGGTTCGACTTTCGCTTCTATCTGATAAGGTTCGGTGGACATTTAATACGTATATTTCAATTCTGATCATTGAAATGTGCGTGTTAAAAAATGCACAGGTATTCTCATTTTTCCCTGTTTATTGTACCCATTAAATAATAACTTGTTTTATTTTTATGTCTTAATTATATTTTGCGAAATTGAGTGATCTGGAAGTATGTTGCCTGTTGTATGCTGATGATGCGGTGCTGATTTCTAACAGTATGGAAGATCTACAGTCGCTCGTGTCTAGGATGAACGAAGTATGTATGAAGAATGAGTTAATGATGAATGTAAGTAAGTCTAAAGTGATGGTATTTGAAAGAGAGAGTACGAAAACAATGTGCCACATAGTTGTGAATGACGAGTACTTGGAGCAGGTGGATGAGTTTGTATATTTGGGAAGTATGTTTACGAGAGATGGAAAGACTGATAGAGATATCGAAAGACGGGTAAATACCGGTAACTCCATTAATGGAGGACTGAACGCCGTAGGCGCCAACAAAAATCTGTCAAGAGAAGCGAAGCTAGCCGTCCATAATGGAGTGCTGGTACCTACCCTGATGTATGGCAGTGAGGCATGGAACTGGCAGAGAAAGGATGAAAGTAGACTGAATGCTGTAGAAATGAGATCCCTGAGACGTATGTGTGGTAAAACCATGTATGATCGTGTGAGAAATGTGGAGATCCGCAAAGAATGCAAGGCTGATGTAAGCGTTATGTGTAAGATTAAGAAAGGGACGCTCAGATGGTTTGGGCATGTAGAGCGAATAAATGAGGAAAGGAGTATAAGGAGAATATATGACGCAAATGTGAATGGTAGACGAAGTCGGGGACGCCCAAGGAAGACATGGCACGACCAAGTGAATCAGATACTTGAGTCGGGCGATGTCAAGAGTCAGAATAATAGAAGAGCATGTATGAGACGATGTATGAATGTGAACGAAGCAAGGAGTGTGTGCCAAGATCGAGTTGTTTGGCGGTCTGTCCTCTCTGCCTACCCCTGCGGGGAAACGGCGTGATGGTTAGTTAGTTAGTTAATTATATTTTGTCAATTATTCTGTAAAGAGGCTTTTTCAGATCTAGTCACTAAATATAACTAAGTCATTTCAAGCAATGTTCAATTCTGAATGGTGGTCTCACCAGGGCGATACTGAGAGTATCACTCTAGAGCGAGGCACAATGATATTATGTATTGATTTACTTTAATTATGAGAAAAACCAATATAAATTGAATACATTTTTATTATGACGAAGGGTGTAAACAATGTTTCAATCAATATACTGTTTTTCCAATGTAACTATGCAACTCTAATATTAATTTAATTTGTAAAAGCCTATTAGGGCTTAAATAAATAAATAAATCATTAATTTGTTACATCAATTATTTTCCTCCCCATTTTTTTCGATATCCAGCTTTTAGAAATAAAATAATAATTATGGTTTTATTTTGCCAAAAGACACTCCTACAAAAGGTTTGATATATACGGTTTTATCATCATCATCATTTTACGTGGTCATGAGAGACCCTGTGTGCATTGACCATTATGTCGCTTGTCAATGACATTTTTGTCGAAAATTGACAAATGGCGACACGATTTCATCAACTTTCAAACTATCACGCTGAAATATTGGCAATGTGTATATCTATTATATATGTTTTATTTTAAACCTTGTTTCTTGTTTTATCACGTAATATAAAAACAAGGATAAAAATTTCTAGTTCTAAATCACAATCGTTCAAAAAGAAGCACCATGATTTTAATATTGTGAAAAAGGTAATCTGTATAATTCATCAAATGATTCAAATAAACCAAACACGGCAATTATTCTCATCGTTAATTGTAGGCAATTGATGTATCTTCCTAATGTAATGCCAGTTTTTTGTGTTAAATTTATTAAATAGTATAATTTAGTGAATTCAATTTTGACATCGTCACGCACTAAAATTCTAAAATAATTTTCGAAGTAAACTTTTAATCGGACATTAGCATGTAAAGAAATCGTTTTCTGAGTTTATTTTTGCATCTGTGGTTATCGAACAGGCCATAGAGAACATAGAAACGTAGAAAATATTCAAAATAGATATTTAAAACTGCCACTGGCGGCGATTTCAAATCACTACAACACAAATTTTGCGCATTTATAAAGTTAAAGATTTTTTAATTATTTATCTATCAATTCTAAAAATATAAGAAAATAAGTAAAATATAGGTAAATTCATTGGCTATGTAGAACTGTAATCAGTTTTTATGTCTCCATATTAAAATTCGGAGGTATGATTTTTTTAATGTGGGCGGAAAATTTTCAAAATCGTCACAAAAAAACAGCAAGCAATCGGAGGGAAAAATGTTTTATCGCGCGATCGCTCCAGTGGTTAAATAAATCTTCAATTTTTTATGAGAAAAACTCTCTTTTTATAACTTTTGAAGGTTATTCCCATCAACGTAATATATCATTGAAGAAGAAGATAACACTTATAATCTAAATGAAAATGTGAAAGAAAACAAGACACAGAAAACAGAAAAAACAATGGTCGCAACTGGGACTCGAACCCAGACCTCTCGTCTAACCGGGACGTGCGCGTTTTCCAATTTCGCTATTGCCACCTTCTGTCAAACCGTCATATTTGTCAATCTCATATTTCAAATATTTAGAATCATTAAAAAAGATAAATGGAAAAAAGAACTAGTTGAAGATAATATTAATTGAACTGAGTTCAGAACTGTCAATTTGACGTTGATGTAGTTTTGTGTGGACTGAAACAGTTTTCTGATAAACGATGTAGGTATATAGGTAGGTAATAGTAGCATTGCAAATATATCACTAGAGTAAGAAAATAGGTTAATGATTTTAAGGGTGAAAAATAAAACGAACCTGTTGACGGCTATTATTGATATCAAGTGAAAACAAATAAAATACAAAATATGTTGTAATAATGAAATTTACTAAAAAGGAATCGAGTTAAATATTTCACTCAAGGTCAAGACTAGATGAACAAACTAATCGTTTGGTTTTAAAGTGTAACAGCGGCCGTAAATTAACTATGAACACGCACCTAAACTAGTATGTAACCTGTTAACCTGGTTGGTGTCGGGTAACTCAATGTGTTATAATGCCAATAGTATAAAAACTGACCCATTAAGCGATATCTTTTTAAAATTAAAAGCACCAATGAGGGACTAAGTAATTAAGTAGTCAATATAACAAGAACCTACTCACAAGGTGAAGTGCCGCGGTCGTTGAAGAAACGTCACCAGAAAAGTAGATGCACTTGATTAAAAAAACTTTGATATAAAAATGTGATAGATATTGAAATAAAATAAAATTAAACACAAATATTGTGCAGTTTATAGGATGTTACTATTAGAAAGGCGGAGCAACAATGACTGCATTGTGTGGGGAGAAAGTGAAGGAGACTGACATTAATATATCACTCACGGACTCACGGGACTGGGATGCTGTTTGAAGTTTATGTTCAGTGTTGCCGTTGCGAAAATTATTATTGAAGTAATAGATGTATGAGTGTGATTTGATAGCTAGTGAAAAAGATCAGGTAAATCAGCGATGATTCATTGATAGTGTCCATTGCTAGTTGGAAGTCACTGTCCGCGAGTGAACAGTGCGCTGTTGTTATTAAGTAGCAATGACATTTCGTTGCCATAGACTTTCTTATAAAATATTCCCCATCTTGGGAGAAATTGGCGAGACAAATACTGTTTTAAATTAACCGGCGTTGCTTTTAAATAATTTTCACAATATTTTCAATTTGTGATAAAATTATTCCACATGTAACCAGTTACGACAGTAACCGTTTTAATCTCGTTCTATTTTCGTACGCGGACGATACTGCAATCACAGTTCATGGTAAATCCTGTCATGATGTCTCTGAAAATGCAAATAAATGCACATCCATTGTCAAAGAATGACTCAATCAAAACCTCCTTACTCTGAACTGTGAAAAAACTCTCTATATTCAATTTTATAATACCAAAAAGGCGGCACCCTTAACTCACTAAAATATAAGGTTTCACAAAAATACTTGCAATCCAGTATTATGCTCTAGCTGTACAGAAATGAATAGGGAAATACAGTTTAATACTTAGGAATTATAATAGACAGCCAACTCAAATGGACAGATCACATACAAAAGCTTGTTAAAAAACTTAGTTATCCACTGGAGCGAATTCGGTCGAAAAATCGACCGTTTGTACCTACCCCTTGATTGATGTCGGTCGATTTTTCGACCGATTTTTCTATCACTCGTAAAACATTTATTGTAATTATTTAAAACATTTCCATGGCCAGCCGTTTGATTTCTCGAATAGTTAATATAATATTCTTTTAGTCTATGACCTTATCGGTTACCTTATGGTTGTCTTTGAAGTAATAACAGCAAGTTTTCGCGGCTTTTTAAGAGCGTCCTGTCAAAAATCAACATAAAACTTTTGAACATTCTGACGTATTTTGCTCTCGACTTAAAATGCCGTTAGGAATTGATTTTTTGAGTTTTTAACGCAAAAATATATATCAGTGTAATCGTGAATGAATTATCTATCTTTGAAATGTGTTTTCAATTCGTTTGTTCATGATATATTGTTTCTGTGGTAGTTTTTAGTAACAAGCGTCAACTGAAAACGTCCATCAGTTTTTGATTTACAATAATATCCATAATTACTGCACTTTCGCTTTTGAAATGCAGTTATTTAATCAGAGTGATTCATAACTAAGAGATAAATATAAGTTTTATTTGAATTGGTTCGTTATTAATCCAGATATCAGCTATCCAATTATGAATGTCCTATGTCAAAAATTCGACATTTTTTATGATGTAAATTCGTCTAAAGCTCCCGCCACACAATGATTTTAACAGTTATTTCGTTAAACACTTAATTAATTTATTTACTTTAACCAAATGTGTGCACAAACAGTAATTGTTCAGGGAAAAGGAGCACTCCACGATCCAGGATTAATTTTTTTTAAATTTTATAATATTAATGTGCAGTATTTAAAAAAGTTTTAACATTAAAGTACATGAAGTGTTTTCAATTTGAAATATGTAGAGTGGAAGTGAAATATGAAATGAGAGGTAGAGGTGGGGTACCAGCTGCAGAAGCAGTAATTTCTGGTGCCGGACTATGTGGACGTGGGCGTCAACGCAGAGCTGCTTTTGCAGCTCGGCCCGGAGTGTAAGTATTTTTTAATGTTTTTTTATGAAAGTACTTTGCTACGGCTGTGGAGATATTGAACTCATTATATATTTTTTATTTATTTTAACAGTGACCCTGGTGAGGGAGGATCGCGCCAAGGCCTTTAAAGCCGTTAGGTCTCTGCCTGCTTCCTTCCATTTTGCTCCCCACCGCACCTCCAAGAAAAAATAAACAAAAGTAAGTTATCGTATCTAGATGCATGATACAATATTATGTTTCACGCGTGAATGAGAAAGATTCATATAATTTATGTAAATGTTTTCAGAAATCCATCTCCGAAGAGAATAGCTTGTCACTTTTCACAAGGGACACCTTCAACATTACCACCACCTGTTTCACCACCGTTGCTGTCCACTCCCGTACAGACCCAAGCAACGGCTCCCTATGCACCGATTCCGCCTGCTGCACCTTTCCAGGCAGCATCTCGGGAACCGTTACCTGGGACATCGTGGGGTGGGGAACTCCAGTGTGGAGAACTCTTCTCTCCGGAGGCCGGCTACAACAGCGTGCTGTGGGTGGACGTGCCTTTCTACCAAGAATTGTCTGCGTTTGGGAACAGTGAGTTTATTTTTTGAAATGTTATACCAGGGGCTCTTCTAGCATAGTGAAATCCATAACTTTACAATATCGGATAGATAGGCGTAACTTCCAATGGTTGAATATTAATATACCTAGCACAGTTTCACTGTTGGTATATTGGCAGGGAATAAGCGTAGAACTTAAACTTTCCACGTAAAAAACATACATTATGTACTGTAATCTGAAACGATACAATGTACCTACATTCTATGCAAGCAAATATGTAGTTGCTAACGTAGAAAGTCTGAAATTTGACCTTGTTTTTGGCCAATTTTTGTGCGATAGTAAGATCAGGTGGATATTGTAGAATGAGACACGCCGAACTCTTTCGCTAAATAAGTTAAGTACCCTTTACACACAGAGTTCGGAGCGGGACGTGCCCCGCGCCACTTCAGGCCGCCGCACAAAAAAGTAAAGACCGAAAGTAAGATAACGGTTTACAGCGCAGTTCACTGTGAGACTTTTATGCATGGCGGCCTGAAGTGGCGCGGGGCACGCCCCGCTCCGAACTCTGTGTGTAAAGGGTACTATTCATTGGATTCACCGTCTTCTAAACGGTTTAATACAGCACTTTTTTCTTCAATTGAAAAAACACTTTCACTTCACGGAAATCATTGTGTCGAGCTTTCTAGTCACAAGCGAGGCGCGGGGCGGTGAGGTATTGGTGCGTGGGTTTTGTAAACAAAACACTGCATGTCATTCTAACCTGACGAATTGTCATTAAAATGGGTTGCTTAAAACGGAGTCATACTAAACGTATACGTTTTCCTACTAAAAGCTATGAAACCTAACTTGAGTTTACATTATCGTCGCTTAAAACGGTAGGCAGTTATATGCAAAGTCATTATATCCGAATTCTACTGTAAATTTGTGTTTTCTATTATTTCAGAGTCAGACATGGGCAGAACCAGCAACGTGGACGAGGCAGCTCTCTATCAAGAAGAGTCAGTACCGGGAAACGTGAGTTATTAAACTATCTAACTTACCTTCACGCCATTTCTCAGAGAGGACGAACCGCCAGACAACTTGGTCTTGGCACACACACTCTTTTCGTTCATAACCATTTCTTTTATTTTTTCCACGATTTCATCATCTTCAATCTTAAAATTTTAAAATTCCCGTTACTTTTTGAACAAACCTCGTATTTGATTAACTTGATCGTACCAAGAGTTAATTATTTTGAAACGTTTTACCAGAGGCAGTAGGTAATCGTAATACAGACACTTTAAAATTAATTTGGGTTTTCTGTTGTTTCAGAAATGGACAGAACGAGCGACGTGGACGACGAGGCAAGCGACGTCGACCACCAAGAGGGCGTTGAGGATGCCTTGTGCATGCCACCGATACCTTATAATAATATTAACAACGTTTCACCTATTCCACTAACGGCCATAGACTTTAGTAGACAAGACCAGTTAGATTGTGAGGCAATGTGTTCGATTCTGCCGCCTGATGGTTACTCTTTCGATTGGTCCAGCGAGGTCTCACGTTTTACTGGTATAAGGGAGACTTTCACAGGTACACAGATGCCAGGACCAACCTTCAATACCGACGAAATGGGCAAACCTGTGGATGCCTTTTTAAAAATCTTCAACGCAGATTTCGTTGAACTAATCGCGAGAGAGACCAACGGGTATGCAGATCAATGCATTGCAAAAAACAATTTCAGCGCCATGCGCGTACCAATAAACGGGCTCCCACGAATAAAGAGGAAGTGTACGTATTCTTGGCAATTTTAATGCATCAAGGTATTTGTCCCCTTCCCGTTGAAAAAGGCTACTTCTTTTCAAAAACAATCACCGCCATGCCTTATTTCAGCCAAGCCATGGATTATAATCGTTTTCTTCTAATGACATAACGGAAGACATGACAGAAGACATGACGGAAGACATGACGAAAGACATGACACGGGCCAACTTTTCGGGCGGTCACGATATCTGCCCAGTTGGGGCCACTGCAAAGATAGTATACGACCTGGCCAGCCCTCTGTTTAACAAGGGGTATACGCTAATAATGGACAATTTTTATAATAGTCCATTATTAGCGCGATGCCTCAAAAGAAATGGGATGGACTGCATGGGCACATTGCGGTTAAACCGAGAATTTGTGCCCTCTGCATTGAAGCCCAATGTCCGAAAATCACTGAGGGAAGGTGAGATGGGGTACTCGAACTGCGGGGACATCAATATTTTGGTTTGGGTGGACAAAAACGTTATAAGTATGTTGTCTACCTACCATTCGGCAGAAATCGGGTCAGCTCAAAAATTTGGTACCACTAAATACAAACACGAGCGTGTACTTGACTATAACAGATTAATGGGGGGAGTTGACCGAAAAGATCAGCTTTTGGCAGGCTTCCCCATTGAACGACAGCGAAACCTGGTCTGGTACAAGAAACTTTTCAGGAGACTACTAAATGTTTCGGTGCAGAATGCGTATATAATGTACAGCTCAAAGCTCCACAAGGAAAATAAACGCATTTTGCACCGAAACTTCAGGAGTGAGGTTGCGGAGGATCTCCTCCAGCTGTTCTGTCGTAGTCGAATTGATACGACTGTAAGGACCATTAGCCTAATAGCTGAAGGAAAGGCTCTGCGACCTATCCTGAAAGGCAACCACTTCGTGGTCCGTAGTGGGAAAAAAGTGAAATGTGCGTGGTGCAATTTAAATAACATTTTTAAAAGGACCCTCACAAAGTGTGATGTGTGTGATGTGGCTTTATGCTATGATTGCATGAAGCCATATCACACTACAGTATTGAATTGCTAAGGGTTTTTTTTAATTTCAATTTTTTTCTTTTCTTGTTTTTTAGTTGTGAAATTCTAATTAATAAATTTAATTAACTTTGTTTGAACATTAAGACCCTTCTTTCCGCATACTCACACCTCATGTTAAGTTGTCCTCAAAGGTTCGACTTTCGCTTCTATCTGATAAGGTTCGGTGGACATTTAATACGTATATTTCAATTCTGATCATTGAAATGTGCGTGTTAAAAAATGCACAGGTATTCTCATTTTTCCCTGTTTATTGTACCCATTAAATAATAACTTGTTTTATTTTTATGTCTTAATTATATTTTGCGAAATTGAGTGATCTGGAAGTATGTTGCCTGTTGTATGCTGATGATGCGGTGCTGATTTCTAACAGTATGGAAGATCTACAGTCGTTTGTGTCTAGGATGAACGAAGTATGTATGAAGAATGAGTTAATGATGAATGTAAGTAAGTCTAAAGTGATGGTATTTGAAAGAGAGAGTACGAAAACAATGTGCCACATAGTTGTGAATGACGAATACTTGGAGCAGGTGGATGAGTTTGTATATTTGGGAAGTATGTTTACGAGAGATGGAAAGACTGATAGAGATATCGAAAGACGGGTAAATACCGGTAACTCCATTAATGGAGGACTGAACGCCGTAGGCGCCAACAAAAATCTGTCAAAATAAGCGAAGCTAGCCGTCCATAATGGAGTGCTGGTACCTACCCTGATGTATGGCAGTGAGGCATGGAACTGGCAGAGAAAGGATGAAAGTAGACTGAATGCTGTAGAAATGAGATCCCTGAGACGTATGTGTGGTAAAACCATGTATGGTTTTACCACACATACGTCACACATAAATGTGGAGATCCGCAAAGAATGCAAGGCTGATGTAAGCGTTATGTGTAAGATTAAGAAAGGGACGCTCAGATGGTTTGGGCATGTAGAGCGAATGAATGAGGAAAGGAGTATAAGGAGAATATGTGACGCAAATGTGAATGGTAGACGAAGTCGGGGACGCCCGAGGAAGACATGGCACGACCAAGTGAATCAGATACTTGAATCGGGCGATGTCAAGAGTCAGAATAATAGAAGAGCATGTATGAGACGATGTATGAATGTGAACGAAGCAAGGAGTGTGTGCCAAGATCGAGTTGTTTGGCGGTCTGTCCTCTCTGCCTACCCCTGCGGGGAAACGGCGTGATGGTTAGTTAGTTAGTTAATTATATTTTGTCAATTATTCTGTAAAGAGGCTTTTTCAGATCTAGTCACTAAACATAACTAAGTCATTTCAAGCAATGTTCAATTCTGAATGGTGGTCTCACCAGGGCGATACTGAGAGTATCACTCTAGAGCGAGGCACAATGATATTATGTATTGATTTACTTTAATTATGAGAAAAACCAATATAAATTGAATACATTTTTATTATGACGAAGGGTGTAAACAATGTTTCAATCAATATACTGTTTTTCCAATGTAACTATGCAACTCTAATATTAATTTAATTTGTAAAAGCCTATTAGGGCTTAAATAAATAAATAAATCATTAATTTGTTACATCAATTATTTTCCTCCCCATTTTTTTCGATATCCAGCTTTTAGAAATAAAATAATAATTATGGTTTTATTTTGCCAAAAGACACTCCTACAAAAGGTTTGATATATACGGTTTTATCATCATCATCATTTTACGTGGTCATGAGAGACCCTGTGTGCATTGACCATTATGTCGCTTGTCAGTGACATTTTTGTCGAAAATTGACAAATGGCGACACGATTTCATCAACTTTCAAACTATCACGCTGAAATATTGGCAATGTGTATATCTATGATATATGTTTTATTTTAAACCTTGTTTCTTGTTTTATCACGTAATATAAAAACAAGGATAAACATTTCTAGTTCTAAATCACAATCGTTCAAAAAGAAGCACCATGATTTTAATATTGTGAAAAAGGTAATCTGTATAATTCATCAAATGATTCAAATAAACCAAACACGGCAATTATTCTCATGGTCAATTGTAGGCAATTGATGTATCTTCCTAATGTAATGCCAGTTTTTTGTGTTAAATTTATTAAAAAGTATAATTTAGTGAATTCAATTTTGACATCGTCACGCACTAAAATTCTAAAATAATTTTCGAAGTAAACTTTTAATCAGACATTAGCATGTAAAAAAATCGTTTTCTGAGTTTATTTTTGCATCTGTGGTTATCGAACAGGCCATAGAGAACATAGAAACGTAGAAAATATTCAAAATAGATATTTAAAACTGCCACTGGCGGCGATTTCAAATCACTACAACACAAATTTTGCGCATTTATAAAGTTAAAGATTTTTTAATTATTTATCTATCAATTCTAAAAATATAAGAAAATTAGTAAAATATAGGTAAATTCATTGGCTATGTAGAACTGTAATCAGTTTTTATGTCTCCATATGAAAATTCGGAGGTATGATTTTTTTAATGTGGGCGGAAAATTTTCAAAATCGTCACAAAAAAACAGCGAGCAATCGGAGGGAAAAATGTTTTATCGCGCGATCGCTCCTATTTTTAAACGTTTTAAATATATAGTTGACATTAAAAGAATAAAATTGGTGTATCATGCATTGGTGCAATCAACAGTATCTTATGGAATAATTGGATGGGGGGTGTGTATAATACTCACATTAAGCCACTAGAAATAACTCAAAAATTAATACTAAAAATAATGTTGCATAAAGATATAATCTACCCCTCCGTGCAATTGTTCCATGAGGCTGAATTGTAAGACATAAGAAAAATTTACTGTAAACAATGTTTAAAATATATATTTACAAGAAATGTTATTTTTACAAAAAATGAAAAGCGTTTTAGTAATAGATTAAATAATGTATTTGAAGTTCCACGGTGTAACACTAGGCTTGCGCAAAGACATGCATATTTTATTACACCAAAAATATATAACGCTTTCTATAAGGCTACAGAAATTGATTGTAAAAATATATCCACCTACAGCAAGTATAAAAATGTATTAAAGTCTTGGATAAATACCATCGACACAAACATTTACTTGCTGTAACATCTGATCTGCTGTAACTTAACAAAAAATTTATTAATCTTTATGAACATGTCTTTTGAATATGTATTCCAGTAAATACTAATCTATTTTTTATGTATTTAATTTAATTTTTTTTTTTAAACTTCTACAAGATATTGTATGTTTATGAGTTTATCTGTCTTAAAACACTCAAGTATACCCTCGAACTGGCGATGCCGTTGTGGGATTTTTTTGGTTAATCTGCTAATCTATTTATGTTATTTTCTACTTTTTTAAAACTGCTTAGGTATGGGTCATTCCGCCGTTTCGTTCAAATTTGCCTGTTTCCACAGAATTTTTTTTTTGCGTTTTTGCTATATATTTTTACAGAAATGGGTTCCTGTACCTATCAGATGTAGAGAGGTGAAAAGGGCACCTTTGTGCGACACTTAGATACGAAGATAATTGATGGAAGGTAATGAAGGTGTGGATTGTAATGAAAAACTGGATGATTATTTATAAGTTAGAATGGTAATGAAGTTTGGTAATTTTGTAATGAAATATTAATAGATGGCAGTGAACATGTTCAAGGTTCTTAAAATTTCTATAAATAATGAAATACGAATTAAAATTGAATAATAAAATATATTTCAAATTGTGGAGTGTTGACACCCGACTGACCCGACCATCGAGGGGACGAGAGGTGGGGAGAGACGATGCGCGGCCGGCCACTCCGTGACAGTCCGCGCAACTATTAACAACTCTATTAATTGTCAATTAGTAATCTTTGTAATCAATAAATCCAAGTGAGTGCCAATCTTCTTTTTAATTGAAACAGAACCCTATTCATTGCATTTAATATTATGAGAGTTGGAAACAACTCCCATAAATTTGGTGACCCCGATAAAAACACGCGAAATTAAAATCACTCGCCATCGATTATTATTTGACAGCGTACCTACATCCTGAAATTAATATTGTATTCGCGTAATCGAAACCCGGACAGACAAGAAGCCGAGCCTAGCTGAATAAAAATTTGCCTCTAGAAAAGAGCATTTCGTGTTCTCGAGCGCCGGTATTTTAATAGACGGAATAACAAGTTTCGCTTTTCGATATCGCTGTCAATTAGTTCCTCACGTAGGATTCTGTCACTAGATTGCTAGTATACAGTAGGTACCACTTGGCATTTCAATAACGTAATTTTATTTTCGCAAATAAATACGTCGCGGAGTCAATCGATTTCAAATAATATTTTAATATAAATTATACATTTATTTGAGACCGCACATCAAGCGAATTAATGGCTAACACACAGCAAAAGAACGAAGAAGACATGACGGACCAGGGCACTAGTCATCAGGTTGCAAAAGTGGGAGTTCGAATGCCGCCATTTTGGAGAGATAAATGTCAACTTTGGCTGGCACAAATTGAAGCGCAATTCATCATAGCCGGCATTAGTTCCGATGCAACTAAATATTACTCCATCGTAAGCTGCCTGGACAGTGAAACGCTAACCATGGTTAGTGACATCGTCTTGAACCCACCCACAAGGGATATGTATGCAACGCTAAGATCGGCATTAGTGACTAGGTTTACAGAGTCCGAACGGAAAAAAACTACCAAGCTCATATACGGTCTTCAGCTTGGAGATAATACACCGTCCCAGCTATTACGTCAAATGAAAGAACTGGCAGGACCCACCATCATCAACACGGAACTCTTCAGGACGCTGTGGTTACAACGGCTGCCCAACAACATGCAAGCTACACTGATGGTATCGGCTGATCAGGACTTGGACAAGCTGGCAGAAATCGCCGGTAAAATGGCAGACGTCTATAGCAACAATGAAGTATGCCACGTAGAAGGTTTTCCTAGTTCATCCGGTTCAACTAAAATAAGTGATGGAGAATTATTGGAAATAAATAAACAGAGGCGAACAAGGTCACCATCGCGTAACAGATATCAAACAAAAAAAGCTTACGAACGATGCTGGTATCATTACAAGTTCGGAAAACTTGCAAAAAAGTGCATCGCACCCTGTGATTGGCCGCCGACGACAAAGAGGGCGGAAAACTAAAGAAGCTCTGTGTCGATGCAACTTACATAGAGCAAATTGGAAAAAGGTTGCACATCTGGGACCGGCAAAACAATATAAACTTTTTGATAGATTCCGGGGCGGAAGTATCTGTAATTCCCAACAAATTCAAAACACCGCGAACATTTGAACAACACGAGCCAAATGTGGCACTCTACGCGGCAAATGGTACTCCTATCAGGACGCACGGATTACGCCGAATGATGGTTAACTTCGGATTGCGTCGAACATTTCCATGGACATTTGTCATAGCTGAGGTTGAGCGTGCAATTTTGGGGGCAGATTTTTTAGAAAATTTTAATCTTCTTGTGGACCTTCGGAAAGAGAGACTCATTGACGCAACGACGGGGCTAACTTCAACGGGACAGCGCATTCACTATGCAAGTACTGGTGTATCTACGGTTAACAATACAAGCAAATACCACCAATGTCTACAACGATACCCTGCAATTACACGACCTTTCAATCGAGAAGTAGAAGTGAAACACTCTGTGGCCCACTGTATTGAAACAACTGGACCGCCCACTTCAGCAAAAGCCAGAAGAATGACACCACAAATGCTAGAGGCAGCAAAGAAGGAATTCGCTCTTATGGTACAGCAAGGAATTTGTAGACCATCGAAAAGCTGTTGGGCAAGCCCTTTACATATGGTACAAAAATCGGACGGCAGTTGGAGACCTTGCGGAGACTATCGCAGGCTCAATTCTCAGACGATTCCAGACCGTTACCCGATTCCTCAACTGAACGATTTCGCTCACAAGCTGTCTAAAGCCAACATTTTTAGCACTATAGATTTGGTTCGTGCATACTACCAAATTCCCATTAGTGTAAGCGACATTCCAAAGACCACCATCATAACACCATTTGGTCTCTTTGAGTTCACACAGCTACAGTTTGGGCTTTGTAACGCGGCACAGACGTTTCAACGCGTTATAAACCAAGTACTGAATGGCTTGGAATTTTGTTTTGCATATAGCGATGACATAATGATTGCATCCGAGGACGAAAACAAACACATGGAACATCTCGAAATTGTCTTCAAACGTCTTGAGGAACACGGTTTGATCATTAACGCCGAGAAAAGCATGTTTGGTCAATCCAGTATTAAATTCCTTGGCTACCAAATTTCAAATGAGGGAACGACCCCACTTTCTGACAAAGTGGAGATCATCAAAGATTTCCCAAGACCAAAAACAGCAAAGGACTTGCGCAGATACTTGGGAATGCTAAATTACTACCGAAAGTTCATTCCAAAGGCTGTGGAGGCCCAACGATTGTTGTACGCCGTAATCGCCAACACAAATAAAGCGGACAAGCAACCAATCCAATGGACAGAGGAGCTCATTTGGGCATTCGACCAGACCAAAGTTGATTTGGCTAATGCTACAATTCTCACACATCCAGAAATATCATCAGACCTCGCAATTATGGTGGACGCATCAAATTTCGCAGTAGGCGCAGCTCTTCAACAACGAACAGAAAAACAAAGGAAATGGAAACCGCTCGGATTTTTTTCGCGAAAACTTAACAACGCACAAAAAAATTACAGTACTTATGATAGAGAACTCACAGCCATTTACGAAGCAATTAAGTACTTCCGAGGACAAGTTGAGGGTAGAGAAGTGACCATATATACCGATCATAAACCTTTATGCTTTGCGTTCACCAAAAAAACAGACAATGATTCGCCAAGGCAAAGACGACAGTTAGATTTTATTGCGCAGTTTACAACAAAAATAGTCTACACCCCCGGAAAAGAAAATCAGGTGGCCGATGCATTATCAAGGATTGAAGAAATACAAATTCCATCGCCAATCAATTATGAAGAGGTGGCATTAGACCAAAACAACGACCCAGAACTCATCGCAATCGTGAACACCGAGACTTCTCTGCGTTTGGAACGTGTCCAGATTCCCGGAAGTCCTACAACTCTTTGGTGCGACACGTCCACTGGGGCTGCCAGACCATTTATACCAAAGGCTTGGAGACACCGTATACTTGATAACTTGCACAGTATTTGTCACCCCGGCATTGGAGCTACCTACAAAACACTTAAGCAAAGATTTGTTTGGCCTAAGATGCAAAGAGACGTAAAAGAGTTTGTAACAACTTGCATATCATGCCAAAAGGCCAAGGTAAATAGGCATACCCACAGTCCTATTGGAACACTACCGTTGCCCAAGGAGAGGTTTAGAAATATCCATATTGATATTGATGGACCCTTGCCTCCATCACGTGGCAACAACTACCTATTGACCATTATAGATCGTTTCACTAGATGGCCAGAAGCGATTCCTATTAAAGATATCATGGCAGAGACAGTTGCTCTTGCTCTCATGGAGAACTGGATAGCTAGGTTTGGAGTGCCCGATACAATAACGTCGGATCAAGGACGACAATTTGAAAGCAAACTCTTCGAAGACCTCATGAAATTGTGCGGTGTAAAACACTTAAGAACAACTGCGTACCACCCGCAAGCAAACGGCTTAGTAGAGCGATGGCATAGGACACTCAAAGGGGCTCTAAAAGCAACCTCCACAAACAGTTGGTCAGAGAGACTTCCATTGATTCTTTTGGGCCTCAGATCTTGCGTTCGGCAGGATGCGAAAACATCACCCGCGGAAATGACATACGGAACTCCACTTAAGCTCCCGGGAGATTTTTTTACTGAGACAAAATCAACAGATCCAGAGACGTTTGCTAGACAGGTCACCGATATGTTAAAAGATATTAAACCTGTACCAGCTACAAACCATAACCATGACAAACCTTTCGTACACGGTTTGTTGGGGACATGCACTCATGTTTTCATCCGAACAGACTCGGTAAAAGCTCCCTTGCAGACACCATATGAAGGACCCTTCAAAGTATTGATGAGGGACTCTAAGAAAATGTTGGTGGAAATACGCGGCCATCAAAAGTACATAAGCATTGATAGGCTCAAACCTGCCTTTCTCCCAACGGATTTAGAGGATAAACAAATCCACACTACTAAACCCTCAACACCAATAAAAGAGAAAACTCCAGAAAGAACTACACGATCGGGGAGACGAGTTAGATTTCCTGAAAGATGGGCATACTAAGCACGATATATCTTCTAATCCTTATTTCATACCACACCAAACCTTCATTCCATACCAACATCTGTCTCTCCTTTATTTACCTCTACCTCCCCAGTCCAATATTTCATCCACCTGCTAAGGATTCATACAGAGCTACCAAGGAAGGATGATCATCATTCTAGGAGGCATGTGGAGTGTTGACACCCGACCATCGAGGGGACGAGAGGTGGGGAGAGACGATGCGCGGCCGGCCACTCCGTGACAGTCCGCGCAACTATTAACAACTCTATTAATTGTCAATTAGTTATCTTTGTAATCAATAAATCCAAGTGAGTGCCAATCTTCTTTTTAATTGAAACAGAACCCTATTCATTGCATTTAATATTATGAGAGTTGGAAACAACTCCCATAAAATCATGCCAAGTATCATTTGACCTGACGTGATGAGCGGATTAGGAAAATAGGAAGAAAAACCTATTACAGTGAAAAACTTAATGTATCATTGAAGAAGAAGATAACACTTAAAATCTAAATGAAAATATGAAAGAAAACAAGACAGAAAACAAAAAATGGATTATAAGTTTTTACAATATTTCTTCTTCAATGATATATTACGTTGATGGGAATAACCTTCAAAAGTTATAAAAATAGAGTTTTTCTCATAAAAAATTAATAACTTAATGCTTTATTCAGACTTTTGAGCATTGGAGATAATAAATACAAATTTTTCATACGTAATCAGTTCTGCTTACTTATGTTTTTACAATATTTGTATGAATTGTTAAAAAATAAAGGACAAAATATCAAAATACAAATGCAGAAATTGCAGTTGGAACATCATAGGCACCAAACCCAACACAACAAAAATTTCCCTACTTATTCTTCTTACCCCGAAATTATAAATAGTCAAATTCTTTATAATTCAGTTTTATAAATAGGTATGGACACTAAAAATACAAAATTTTCACATGCCTAAGCAAACATTGTAATACTTGAAAAATAGAAATGTATAAATATTTAAAATAATGATTAAAAATAAGAAAAGATCAGAACTCAATTGGAATGCAGTTAAAAATAACATCAGAGGCACTATGCGTGGGAATTCCACAGTTTCGGGAGACTGCTGTTTTGATTAATCGAAATCAGGATCTCCTTGGGGATCGGATGAACTTCTTGAACTCAAATTGATCGGAAGGATTGAATTCTTGCATACTATTTTTATAGAAAGAATAATGCTGATAGTCGACCGAGACATTTGAGAGTATTTTCACTTTACATTTATTTTCTATATTTTAAGCAGGTTCTGGCGTTGAAGCTATAGTATCATCCAAAAACATGGAGCCGTCGAATTCGCTCAATAGCATATTGTCGTCAATATTATTGAAAACAGTAGGCGAGTCAATTTGTAGGCAATAAGTTTCCGATATTCATGTTACATCTATACGAGCTTCGTCATTTTCTACATTTATTACTCCCAGGTGTTTGCTGTGCTTACATGACAGATTGCTGTGTTGGCAACTGAAACAGCTGCTCTTTTTAAAGCCTTGCATTTTTCGTTTAATCCTAGAGATAGCGATTCACTGAACAACAATGTCTTTTTTTATATCTAATCTTTTTTATATTTTAATTTTTAATTTATATTTAATCTTCGATTTTATTCATTGGGATGTATTTAGCTACGTCGTTTTCTTTTTTCTCTACTGTATTTTCGATTGTTGTATTTGCGTTTTGAAACTGCAATGCCTCCATTTTCTTTTGTTCGTTATTTTTTCTATTTCTTAAGTTTGCTTATCTCGTCCTGTAACTTGTTAATGATTTTCATAGATCTGTACCTTTTTTCAATTCTTCTGGTTTTCACCCTTCAAGGGTGTTCTTGTCCATCATTTCAAATTACAGATAAAGGAAAGGTGAATTTATTAATCTGCACCTTAATTTTCTAACATTTGTTAGACCACGCAAATTTTTTTGTGTGATTTGTTATTCATTCTTGACTGCGAGGGGGTCAGGATTCAGACTTTTTTGCACATTATTGGGTTGCGCACTTGAAGTGAAATGACACAAAACTGCGCTATACAAATGTAGCGGGGTATTTCCACAAACCAGGTATACCGCTAAAAACATGTGGAAGATTTAAAGATTATTTTTCTTAACATGATTATCGCAAAATGTTTAATTTTAATATTTTCATTCATAATTATTGATTTCAAAATACGCGTAAACGGAACGAAACGAAAACGGCCCATGACTGCTTGTACGCAACATGACGTCACTAGAGTCGCCGTTCCGAGGTTTATCACCGTGTTACTATCAAACATCTAAACATTCTCGACTTGTTCGGGGTTATGGACGGTTTTATTTCATATTTAAGATGATTGTGTTGTTTCTACAGTTTTATATAATATTGTCCAGTTGTAATGACTGACAGTAGTATTTTTAACGGCGTAATCCGACAACTTGCCTAAAATAGACGCTACAATGAGTAACAGTAATTTTCTAAGCCCTAAATTTCGGGATTCTAAGACGATATGGTAATGAAAACATTTTATTTAAACAAACCCTCATATTATATACGTTATATAATGGTTTCAATATTTTGACAAAATAGTTAATTCCGGCCCTTTTAAAATTAAATTGGAACAAAACAGCAAGTGTCAGTTCGTTAAATAACTTCCCTGTCATAAAATGACGTTTAAAACTTTGGCCATTCTACAAGTAAATTTCCTTATTTTAAGTGAATACCGCACAAAAGTCCCTACCGCTCCCAAACATCTGGAGCCAGTGAGACTATGGCATCCCATTTGGGATATTTTGTGAGGTTGAAGGTAGTGGGGAGGAAAGAAGATGCAGTAGAGGAAGGTGGTGAAGTACCGGCTATGCAGATCTGGTCACTAACCACGGCTAAAGCCTTTGAAGCAACGTTTCAATTCTGAAAGGTGGTCTTACACCAGGGCGATACTGAAAGTATCGTCCACTCTGGACTCTCATGTGCCGCAAATATAGTACATATTATTTTAAACGAATAAATTGTGAAATGCAAAAAACTTATTCAAAGACCGGTCAGTGACTGATTTGGCATCGCGTTTGGGTTCTCCATCACGACACAAGCAACATTATCCTGTTTCCTATGTGGTGGTAGTAGGAGATTTTCACATAATGTCAGATCATTCGTAACTCGTAAAAAAATATATTTTTTAAACGTTTATCATAAAATTTATATTGTGTATTATGTACATATTAACGCCGGGATTGCTAGTCGAGAGCCTTACCCCTCGACCACGGAGGCAGTCATTAGAGTATAGATATCCATCTTACGACTGTATATAAAGGTGTTTGCACGTTTAAATTATGAATTTAAATAGTCAAAAACGAAAGGTTTTTTTTTGTAGTTTAAAATTTAAATCTGAAAAAAAAGGCACGGGGGCTCCATCGAAGCCTCCTTCTTCTTACTGTACTAAGGGCCAATATATTCTGCAGATAGTACACAACTGCTGTCCCTGTACAAATCGCAATTCCACCTGTTGAATTTGGCAGCCACCTTTGGTCTAGAGTCCCGAAATTCTTGAAAATTCAGAAAGCACAAACGGGCGGTCCGTTCGATAGATTTCCCTCTCAAACAAACGGATTGCAATGTTTCGCGCGCAGGTTTCAGATTGGAATGGTGTCCTTGTTCTACCGGTATTTCAATAGAAGATGCTCCGAGGACCTAGCGTCATTGAACCCTTCGGCGCACACATTAAACGCACGCCCAACATTTGTACACGGTCGACATTCTTTGTCGCCTTAGAAAGGGTCGTTTAAACATCTTATTTTGGGTTTTACTTGTAGTATTTGTAAACGTGTGTACGAAACTATACATGTTTTGCAAGTGGGAAAATATAGGATAAATATAAAGATATAATTCGAGCAAACTGGAAGTCAATAAATAACACCAAGTACAACTTACGAACTCACTAGTCACCTACGGGCGGCGATCGCATGATGAGAGGCGCCTGTGACGTCACAGAGTGAACGGGGGCAAAAACATCGTTTTGGGGGCATTTTCAAAAGGCGTATTTTAAAACGTTATAGAAAGTTAAGTCGTCGTCATAAAAATAAAATAAAAATTACGTTATCATCGTAATTTTTTGCTTAATTTTTTTCAATAATAAAAAAAAATTGTGGAAATACCCCATTAATTATTATTATTCATACTTCCTTAGCATTGTCACTAATTGGAGGCATATTATTTTCTACTATAATCGTTTATATTTTACGCTGCTCCTCTTTTTTCTTCAAATAATTTAGAGGGTTCTTTCGCCATTTTCGTTGTTGCTCTATCTGGGCTCTTTCTTCATATCTTCAATGTTGCAAATCTTTTTTTGCGCTTTTTGCATAGTGTATCTTTCAAATCTTTCGCTTTCTGAAGACTGCACAGTTCCGGATTGTTTTTAATCTCTGCATATTTTTTTTGCTTACGTAGTCTGTACTTGGATAGCTGTTCTTCGTTACAGTGGTAAACTGTAACAAATAATAAATACAAAATTATCATAAGTATCGGATTAAGTGAGAAGTTGAAGAACAAAAATGGATAATTTAATTTGGTAACTTTTATAGGAGAGTTCAAAAATTGTTACTACTTTTATAACTTTGTTTAATAATTTTTTACCCTAAATGATTTAAAATTTAACAGCAGTGATATCGTTATTTAATCAAGAAATTGACGTTGGACTCTTGATGCTCAGTTACGTAAATTTTTGTTTAAATCTGGCTTTGTTTAGAAACTTGAAATTGTGTAAAAAATTCATCAGTTTCGATAGACAACTGAACTAATGAAAGATCTTGTGAGGGTAGGGTGAATAGTTTTTTTATTGATAATTTGAGCTTTTATCATCCCCCAAACATGGTCCCAGATACACGTAAAAATAATCCTTACAAAATTTTCATTACCTCCAAACCTCTTCATTACCATCCGACAAAATTTTTGACGAAACGGAAGGTAATAAATCGGAGGGTTATGAAGTTTTGGCAATCTTTCCTCAATTACTCGCTTAATAATGACATTACAAATCTTTTTGTTTCAATCAAAAATAGTCAGACTAAATATAGTACACAGACACATGATTCGAATTTTTAAAACATGTATTTCTTAAAAAGAATGATGGAAGGTAATGATGCCTGGTCGGTGACAAAGTTGTTTTCGAGCACGGAGATTGCAGATATTTCTTTATTCAGCGACTAACGTCCTCCACCGTCTAGATCATAAATATACCAATCCCTAGATCGATATCTTCGGGCCTTTTCTATGGGCCAATTTTATCATCAAACCATAGATAATCTTTGCATCAAACTAACCACGGAAAAACAAATTGGATCTCACAGACTAAAAGATAGAGGAAGTTCAAGGCCTTTTTTTCACCATAGACAATATAATCACACACGACTTACTTCATTAGCCAAATAAATTATTTAAAAAATAAAATGCTTGAAAGCAGAAAAATGTTTTACTTTTCCCCCAAGACAACAACGTTCCATCTGACAAAACCTAAGGGAATGAGCTTTACATTGTTTTTTACAACTCACTTTCTCAGCAGGGAGCTTTGTCAGATGGAAACCTGTTGTCTTGAGGAAATGAAAATTAGGAGTTAGTAAAAAAACCTATAATTACTTGAAATATGAATTCCATAAAAAAGAAAAACATTTTCAAATAATTATTATGGTTTTCTACAACAGTAATGAATTTTAACATTTTTCTGCTTACTTTAGAAAAATGAAAAACTCACAGGTGCATGTTAAAATATTTTTTTTTATTTTCAAAGAGACAATGAATAAACATCACAGAGTTGAAATAAACATATATCACATAAAAACACAGAATTAGCTTCACCGATAGATTGAGCATGAGTAGCTCTTGCAAGTGACTTGGCGGTAGCTATCACACTCGTTTTAGGTCATGATTAGTTACTTAGAAAAGCCACCGCCTAGTCAGAAGCTAATCTTGACTGGGCCATATTGTATTCACGCCTGTATTACAGCTTATACTCGACGTACATTGTACTTGTCATATTATTATATTATTTACATATCCAATTGAATATCCATGAATACATTATTCGACTTAATATGATAACTTTGTAAGTTTCTGTATGAAATGTACAATAAATTTACAATCACAATTTACAAGCACAAAACACTTTAAGTGCACAAAAAAAATTAAAAAACACAAAAATATGTAAGCACACAAAGCTTTATCCAAAAAAATGTAAGCACAAAAAGCTTTGTACAAAAATATGTAAACACAAAAAGTTTTATACAAAAAATGTAAGCACTAAACACATTTTAGTTAAAGAAGATGTTGAAAGATATTCAAGAAAGTAATAAGCGCCCCTCAAAACGGGCGATATATTTCAAGAGCTCGGTACCTGATATGGTAAAAGAACCTGATAGTCAGCCTCCAGACCTCAGTCGGAGATTACGCGAGATATTGGAGATATATTTGTAAATAAATGTTTATACAAATAAATGTCAATAAGGAAAAAATATATTTACCCTTTGATAAGTGAGTTATTTTTTTTATCACTTTCTTATATTTTATTATAATATTTTTTTGTAATAAGTAAAAATGTTTGATAAATATATATATATAAATCATAATTTAATTGAAATTACGGACACGGCAACAGAAAAATTTAAATAAGTCATTCCGTCGTACATACGCGGCAAAGGGTTAAGGTGACCATTTTTTCTAAATCTATAGTGAGTTGCCATATGAATACATTTTTTCAAGGTACAATTCTTACGCTGGACGTATCACAGCTGATGCCTGGTTCTCAGAATCTCTGAATTCACCTTCTTCCTAGGAGTCGGGGCTACGATCGGTCCAATGTAACGTAAAATGCTCTTCCTCTTACCTAGAAAGACAATATTTGAGAAAAATTATTACATTTTTCATAACAAAATGTAGCAAACCAAGATTTACAAACAAAAAGCTATAAATATGTTTACGCATAAAACCTTCATTTTGTTGTGTGGCGATTGAATAACTACTGCCAGGTCCAGGGGGGGGGGGGGGGGTAATAAGTTAACTAACTAACTTATTATCCTGACGAAGAAAACATTGTTTTTGAAACATGTCGATATTGTTAATTAAATAGTGGTGTACACAAAGTTATTATAGTTGTTTCATTAAATAAAAATATTTTAAATGAAACAATACACCTTGTGGTACACAAACCACTTTTTATTATTAATATTTAATTTTGCTTAGCTCAAGCTTCATCATGGCTTATTACATTAACTAAAGTTGATTACATACATATATATATATATATATATAAGTTAGCTCAAGCTTCATCACGGCTTATTACATTAACTAAAGTTAATTACATACATATACAGTGAACCCACGGTAATCCGGCCCCTGGCTAATCCGGCGCCCCCTGTAATCCGACATGCCTGATGTTTGACAGGTTGTAACTTGTACGCGCCACTATTCTGCTCGACGTGTATTGTTTCAGTTTGAATTTGATTGTATCTATACAAAACACAAAAACAAGAAATGAATATGTTATAAATTGATTGGAACATATTATCCTTTGATGATGTTATATAAAATAATAGCTCTCCATTGTCATGTTTAATTTACTAAATTCCACATACATATTATATATTTACATAATTATATAAATAGATTCTTTGATTTGTAATTTGTCTGATTACAAGGTTAAAAAAAATCGTAAAATTCCGGTCTTAGGCACTACTCCATAATCCGACATCGCCCTGCAAAACGTGTGTAGGATTACCGCGGGTCCACTGTACATTATATAGGTTAGCTCAAGCTTCATCATGGCTTATTGCCTAAAGCTAATTACATACATATATGTAAATAAGAAATGAAAAAAATGCAATGGAAATTTGAAAGAAGGTATATTATTGGTGACAGAAAGAGATAAAATAGAAAAGAGGAAGACAAAATTATTACAGGATAGGTAGATAGGGGGAGAAGCAAACAGTTTCAGCGGAGATTAACAGAATAAATTAAATATGGGACTATTTGTTAAATTTATTTGATTATTAATTATGTTTGATTTATTATTAACGGCTTTCTTAATTTTGAGGGTTTCTTGATTGTTTAACCTAATTCCAATTGTATTTTCATGTAATATTGTAGTAGCAGACGTTTTATCAAATGAGTAATGAGTTTCTAATAGGTGGTTGGCGAATTCTGAAAATGCATAATTATTTAGTGCAATAAGCCCTGATGAAGCTTGAGTTAAGCGAAACCCGATTGGCTGTTAAATATTAATAATAAAAAGTGGTGTATTACAAAGTGTATTTTTTCATTAAATATATAATGTCAAACCCCAAAGTATTTGCTTCCTTCGACAAAATAAAATAGATGTATGCTTTCTTAAACTCCTGGAACCCCTTTGGGAGGATCAAAAATACAGCTGGTCCCTCGGTAGATATTTTGCTCAGAAATAAATATACTTAAAACATTAACCAAAGTTTAGAAACAAAAAATTTGAATTTTTTTTCCCTTCCAAGAAATATAAATTGAATACACATACCTTTGTTACTTCCTGGAACCCCTTTGGCGGGAACAACCTCACTGCTGGTCCCTAGGTGGAAGTTTTGGTCTGAAATAAATATATTTAACACATTAAAATAAATCACTCAACAATGATTGATTAGAACTGCGTGAAAGGTCTCGAAATGTTGCTTGAGATGTTGCTTGGCACAACCGCCCCGATAGACACCTTATCGTGTATCCCAAGTTTACGTCTTCCACTTTCTCCTTCTTGAGCTAAAATTTTGATATATTCCTCTATCTATTTAAGGAATCATTAGAAATGCTCGAATAGGGTCCTTTTGAAGAGGCTGCCCTGGGAACATGCCTTCAGCACTCGGCTGCTGTTTTTTTTTTAACCGAATGAAGTCTCACTGGTTATTGGAAAATCTATTACTTATCTTGTAAAAGCCCACTAGGGTGTAAATAAATAATTATAAAATTTATACGGCTTCTGACCTAGCAGCAAAAACCCAGGTCAGGTGGGTACTATAGATACCTGGAAAGGCTTGGAAATTGGTGGATGCTCATTTACTCATACCATCCTTCAATAATGCCTTTATCAACGCACATTTGTAGGTATCAGGAAATCTTTTTTTTTCAGTGTGCCAAAGTTTGCTAAATACATACCTTCGGTAACTCCTGGGACCCTTTTGGCAGGTACAACCTCACTGCTGGTGCCTGCACAGACTTTTGGTTCTGAAATAAATATATTTAATACATTAACCGAAGTTTGCGGACAAAAAGTAGTTTATTTTTCCCTTTCAAGAAATATAACCCCCCTTGGCAACCACACCGATGGCCCTTGGGAAGTCGTAAATATAATTAACCAAAGTTTGTGAACAAACCATAGTGTTATTTCTAGGCTAACTTCTAGAAAAAACAAGAATTATACGTTGCTCTCGTAGCTTCTGACAGAAATAAAAAGGTGCTCCTGGGTGTTTCAAAATTAAAAACTATTCAAGTTCTCATGCTACGATTTGCAATAATTTCCAGAGCTTTGTCATCAGCAAACGATATGAAGTATGCAGATTAAATCTGAGTACTTAAAAAAATGAATAATGATGCAATTTAAGATAACATACCTTTTTGACGTTTGACGTAATCGTGATCTCTTAGGCATCACAATGCAATATTGTACACTTCGGGGTCTGCAATAAGAAATAAACTCAGTTATAGGCAAATAAAGTATCGGTGAAACATTAAAAACGTCGTTGTAATAACGGATGAGAGATTATCACCTATATTTTTTGATTTAAAATAAAATCTCCACGACCATTCCCGAAACTGACTTTCTTCATTTTTGTGGTCGGGATATTTACGTCGAACCGAAAACCTGTCTACACAGCCTTTAACGCAGCACGGCTTTTTAATTTTCCCCTCGAAGTACTTCATCAAGCAACATTTTTAATTCAAAATACTGTCACTGACGCTAACAATTGTAAACAAAAACCAAATTCAAAATATTTACGTGTATTACGCAACTTGCAACCGACTTTCCACTGACAATTGTAACTTTGAATCCCCGACCGGATATACTGCTTCAATAGCGTACTTGTCATTTCCGTTTACTATCTACAATTCATCTTTATCTATAAGAATTTGCACCTTTTTTTGGCGTTTCAAGGTTAAAGCCAAGAGAAACGCCCCTATCACTATCAATGAATCATCGCTGATTTACCTGATCTTTTTCACCAGCTATCAAATCACACTCATACATCTTTTACTTCAATAATAATTTTCGCAACGGCAACACTGAACATAAACTTTAAACAGCATCCCAGTCCCGTGAGTGATATATTAATGTCAGTCTCCTTCACTTTCTCCACACACACTGCAGTCATTGTTGCTCCGCCTTTCTAATAGTAACATCCTATAAATTGCACAATATTTGTGTTAAATCTATATTATTTCAATATCTATCACATTTTTATATCAAAGTTTTTATAATTCAAGTCTACTTTTCTGGTGACGTTTCTTCAACGACCGCGGCACTTCACCTTGTAGTGAGTAGGTTTTTGTTATATTGACTACTTAATTACTAAGTCCCTCATTGGTGCTTTTAATTTTAAAAATATATCGCTTAATGGGTCAGTTTTTATACTATTGGCATTATAACACATTGAGTTACCCGACACCAACCAGGTTAACAGGTTACATACTAGTTTAGGTGCGTGTTCATAGTTAATTTACGGCCGCTGTTACACTTTAAAACCAAACGGTTAGTTTGTTCATCTAGTCTTGACCTTGAGTGAAATATTTAACTCGATTCCTTTTTAGTAAATTTCATTATTACAACATGTTTTGTATTTAATTTGTTTTCACTTGATATCAATAATAGACGTCAACAGGTTCGTTTTATTTTTCACCCTTAAAGTCATTAACCTATTTTCTTACTCTAGTGATATATTTGCAATGCTACTATTTCCTACCTATATACCTACATCGTTTATCAGAAAACTGTTTCAATCCACACAAAACTACATCAACGTCAAATTGACAGTTCTGAACTCAGTGTGGCTAAATACACGAGAATGACTTACTTTAACGAAAGTGTATCGTTCAAGGCGGTAGGTACACAACCCATATTATTTTTGTTTGGTCAAAACTCACATTTTCATAATTTTCGGCGAATTCGTAACTATAATGACTTATTTTATTCTAACAGACCCCTGGGGATGTAAGTTCTTTATATTTAAGATTAATAAAAACAATACCTTACCATTAATATATTTTACGTACAACTATTTTAAACTTTATAACCCGTTTTTCAACTATAAAGTTATCGGTAAGCACCAGATTTTATTTTTCTAGAAGATGAAATAATAACTTAAGGGACTTGATTTTGAATTATTTGTCCGAAAATAAAAAAAATTTAAAAATGAACTTCAGGAGGAAAACGTTTAGAGAAATTAAATATTTGTAACACGTTCTTCAGAATTAATTAAAATGAACGCGGCGGAAAGGTCGAATCTCCAGGCCCGCTAGGGCGAATTCGACCGTTTCATCCAATACGCAGTGCCGCTGGCGTATATTTGTATACACGCTTTCTTCACATACGTCGTTAAGAGTCCTACACTATTTGTCTTCTTCTTTTTTTCTTTGATAGGGCAAATTCGACAGTAGGTCCATCCAATACAAGGGTCGCGAGTCACAATTTGTATATACGGCTTGTTTACTTACGTCGTTAAGATTCTGAGTATATTTAAGGTTATATTGTCGTCTTAACGATAGTTTCTGTTTGTCCCATTAGTGAAGCAATTAGTGCTTGTTTCTGCCAAGTTCATAACTGAGCGGCCGTTCTTTTGTCTTTTCACTGATGCAGGTGACCGTGTTTAGTGACCAGATCTGAATAGCCAGGTACTTCCCCACCTTCCTCTTCCCTATCTCCTTCCCCTCCCCACTACCTTCAGCCTCACAACATACCCCGATTGGGGATGCCATAGTCTCACTTGCTCCAGACGGGAGCAGTTGGGACTCTTGTGCGGTATTAACTGTAAAAAAAAAAAAAAAAGGTGGCAGTTTATTGCGTAGTGGTATAGTTAATGATAAATTGATCATTTCTGCAGCGCTCTTTCTGTAAAAAACATACCTCGAGGGGGCTTAAATCGCATTGGTTTAGTTTTTTTTCTGTACCCCTCTCAACTCCAAACACAACCGAAAGAAGAAGAAAATGTTTTTTTTAATTTCCGGTTTGAAGCTACTTTTTGCCATTTTAAGGAATGTGTGATTCTGAAATGTGTTATTTTACCGGTGACCGGCCGACTCGGAATGCAACCAACTCAGAACCATCTCAGATAAGTCATTTAGAGAAAAAAAATTTTTATAATAAAATGGTTAAATAGGTTATGTTAGGTTAAGGTTATCGGATAATTTTAAATTATTTTTTTCATAGATTTTAATGACTTTTCAAGGAGGTGTTGAGTTGACATTATTCCCAGTTGGCATGGAACCATTTTACCAGGGCGATAGTGAGTTCTTGTGCCTACACTACATGCCATTGAACATATCTGACCATAAATCTTAAAGTATTACCAATTGCATGCATCTTGGGTACAAGTGAATATCTAAATGATTCGTCCTGATATTATCATTAAAACATTATTTGGAATTCGAATGGAAGCTGTTCTCATTGTTATATTAAAAGCGATTGCGTTTAGAAAATCAGCACTGTCTATAAAATCATTAACAATTTTATAGTTATTTAAGTCGGAAATGAGTTTTCTTCGAGGGTTTTAATAATTTTAATTTTTTCGTCAAGTAATTTATTCATGTGATTTAATTTTTAAGGCCGGTTTATAGTTAATGACGTTTAGATATTTATATCGAACATTTTCGATGGTATCGGATCAGATTTTAAAGAAGGGGACCAGATAGAAGGATTGTATTCTACTTGACTTCAAACTAAGTAAGAGTACAAAATCTTTAATGTTGATATGTTCCATTCACTGGAGTGATGGAGAGTGTGAATGTGTGAAAGAAATTTTATTTGGAAAGGATGAAAAATTGCGAAATCATTTATTTCATTGACAAGAGAGACAGAAGTATTATAAATTCTATGTTGATGAATAGATTAATGTAAAGCCGATTGTTTTTTTTTTTGCTTTGAAAAATGTTTTTATTTAATCCACAATTATTGAAGAAGTTTGGGCTTACTTGCAAGAGAACATGATGTTTAAATAGAGAGGTTTTTTAACAAGCTTTATTTGTTTTCAGATGTAAACAGTAACCATCACATAACAGGACGCTATCTTGGCAGTGCCATGGATCTTCCCAATCCAGAGAGTGTTTCCATCAAGACTGAACGCAGGTCGCAGGAAGAAGGCTCAGGTGAAATACCGTATACGGATATAGAAATCCACCTCCCGGATGTGAAGAAGGAATGTCTGCAGTATGCGGAGAGTGTTCAATCAACTAGTAAGTTGCATTGCGGATATCACAGAGGTGTTTCAGATGGACGCAGTCAGGACAGCTTCTTTTTTTTTACTTTCTCAAATGTTGGTATTGATGAACTAAGACAACGTATAACTTATTATGATCTCAAACTCTCTCCAATTATTTAAGCTGTTGACTCACCATATTTTATTATTAAAGTAAAACTCTCTCGACCTTGCACGGCTGTGGAAGGAATGAATTAATACGTCTACCACTCCGAAACACACTAAACAGATTCTTACCCACCCCTCATACCCTTTTACTTTTCAAAACTTCCTCTCCTTCCTTTTCCTAAAAAGATCCTCCACACAGCTTTCCTAAATGTGTAATAGGCCCCAAAGGAAATTATGTTCCTCGAGGCCTCCTGTGTGGAGCTTTTGCCAAAAAATATCGAACATGGGCTCTTTACTTAGATAAATATACATACTTATTTTGATTCAAGAATTCTTTATTGGATTGTCAAACATCTTTAAATCGCATCTAAAGATTCTCAAGAATTGAAAGCTTCCGCTAAAAACGTCCTCAATTCGGACGTTTTATAGTGTGTTTAACACATGACCTCACTTACTTGAAACCATCTGTTAAAATCTACTCAGGCAGAGAACACATGAACTTGCAAGTCTGAATAAAGATTAAAATAAAAAAACAAGAACTTAACAAATAAAAATACAAAAATAACATAAAAATCCAAATCAAATGACAAATAATAGAAAGAGAGGCAAGAACGTAAATAGCGACCCAAGTTATTTCGGTGAGGTTTTAATCAACGCTCAAAATTCGTTTAAGAGCACTTTAAATTAATTTTATTCAAACTCTCTACCGGTTTCGAAGGCAAACTTCCGTCTGATATCCAAATTCTAATATTCTCCTGACGAAGGAAGGGTGCTTCCAAAACTGGTAGATTGTGAATAAAAGAAAACTTAATTGGTCTATAACCATTCGTATATTTTTATTATAAATTATGGAAAGCCAAAAAGTTATCGCTTTTTATAAACATGTAAAATCTTCTGTGTTTCTTGAGGTCGTTAAACTGGCAAAAACATTAGATGTAAGGAGAACGTACTAAATGTACTTAATGAAAACGAGTAAGTTAAGGAAAGATGACGTCTCTGCTGTATTGTCCACTCTGTGAGTTCATTTCGAAAAAATGAGTTGATTCTGTAAAATTGTTATGTGATTTTGATTCCATTTTGAAGTCCAGGGATGAGAGAGGTCAAGAGGGCCGAGGGGACCAAGGAACAATTCATTGACACATCACAAATACCAATTTATTTTTATTTATTTTTTTATTTTTTTATTTTTTTTATTATGAATCATAAATAGATACATATATTTTAAAATGATTCTATATAATAATTAGTTACATAATATATATATTTGATGTACCCCCATAAATAAGCAGGGCTTGTGTGTATTCATTGTATTGTTGTTTTGTTTTTCCAGGTAGCATTAATGTGGAGACTGTACTCATCAAAGCAGAAGCAGGGCCCCGAGAAGAAGATGGAGAGGGAATTTCTTATACGGAAATAGACATAGACCAGGCAGATGTAAAAAAGGAATGCTTAGAATACTCTGAAAGGGATTCAGGTAAAAAACGATTTTTATTTATCTGAATTAATGTTAATAATTTTCATGTTTCACTAAAGAAACCTTCTTATTGAGCTTTATCCGCAATTATTTTCAGAAATGATAACAGACCTGAAGATGCATCCTGGAGAAAAACCTCATTCATGTTCCCATTGTAACTACTCCTGCTCAAAGAAGTCACATTTATCGGTGCACTTACGCACCCATACTGGAGAAAAACCTTTTTCATGTCCCCATTGTAACTACTCCTGCTCAGACAAATCAAATTTAACAAGGCACTTATATAGCCATACTGGAGAAAAACCTTTTTCATGTGCCCATTGTAACTACTCCTTCTCAGACAAATCAAATTTAACAAAGCACTTACATAGCCATACTGGAGAAAAACCTTTTTCATGTCCTCATTGTAACTACTCCTTTTCATACCAGTCACATTTAACGGTGCACTTACGCACCCATACTGGAGAAAAACCTTTTTCATGTGCCCATTGTAACTACTCCTGCTCAAACAAGTCACATTTTACGGTGCACTTACGCACCCATACTGGAGAAAAACCTTTTTCATGTGCCCATTGTAACTACTCCTTCTCAAACAAATCAAATTTAACAAAGCACTTATATAACCATACTGGAAAAAAACCTTTTTCATGTCCCCATTGTAACTACTCCTGCTCAGACAAGTCACATTTTACGGTGCACTTACGCACCCATACTGGAGAAAAACCTTTTTCATGTCCCCATTGTAACTACTCCTGCTCAATCAATTCAAGTTTAACGGTGCACTTACGAACCCATACTGGAGAAAAACCTTTTTCATGTGCCCATTGTAACTACTCCTGCTCAGGCAAATCAAGTTTAACAAAGCACTTACGCACCCATACTGGAGAAAAACCTTTTTCATGTGCCCATTGTAACTACTCCTTCTCAAACAAATCAAATTTAACAAAGCACTTATATAACCATACTGGAAAAAAACCTTTTTCATGTCCCCATTGTAACTACTCCTGCTCAGACAAGTCACATTTTACGGTGCACTTACGCACCCATACTGGAGAAAAACCTTTTTCATGTCCCCATTGTAACTACTCCTGCTCAATCAAATCAAATTTAACAAGGCACTTACGCACCCATACTGGAGAAAAACCGTTTTCATGTCACCATTGTAACTACACCTCCTCAGAAAAATCAAGATTAACCAAGCACTTATACACCCATACTGGAGAAAAACCTTTTTCATGTGCCCATTGTAACTACTCCTGCTCAAACAAGTCTCATTTAACGGTGCACTTACGCACCCATACTGGAGAAAAACCTTTTTCATGTCACCATTGTAACTACTCCTGCTCAGAAAAATCAAGTTTAACAATGCACTTACGCACCCACTGGAGAAAAACCTTTTTCATGTCTACATTGTAACTTCTCCTGCTCAATCAAATCAAGTTTAACAAGGCACTTATACACCCATACTTGAGAAAAATCCTTGTCACGTCCCCATTGTAACTACTCCTGCTCATTCAAATCATGTTTAACCCAGTCTGCCCGAAAAGGGGTGTACACAATCCCCTTGATTCACTTTTTGCAGGATAACTCGATAATTTAAAGTACAATTTGATTCTTAATTTTTGTAATCCTTAAATAAAAATACTAACCAACATTTCGCCATTTTTCGTTTTCCAATATTTATAGTGCGTCACAATAAAAAATATTGTTTTTCTCGAAAATTAGTGCAAATCGCATTTACGTGCATAAATATTGTGTGTATTTCGTTACCATTCTGCAAGTCCTCTCTTTACGTTATTGTGTCATATTATTTGTTTCACTCTTACCAGCATGTGGAATAGTCCATATCACAGAGGCGAAGAAGCGAGCCAGTTATACAGTAACGGGCACTTGCCGCTAGTTTAAACTTGCATGTTTTGCTCGGAATTCCATTATTTTGCTGAAGACCGTCGGTCGGTTTTGACCTTTTTTGGGTTGCACACATGTTTGCATTATGAGGTTCTTAAACGTTTATTTTAAAGTTATAATAGAAGTTTCTTTTTAAAAAAATTCAAACTTTTTTTATTTATAGTTTTTCAAGTTTAATTTGAAGTACTCCATTTAAAGTTTTGTTTTTATGATTAATTTTAATACCTTTAGACCATTTTAGACCTTTTTTGGGTTGCACACATGTTCCATTTAAAGTTTTGTTTTTATGATTAATTTAAATAGAAATATTAATATAAAAACTGGTTGTTATTTTAAATATTGACGGCCTCCGCAAATATTCTGCATTTAAAATAATATATTATATTTATGGCACGATACAGAGCGGAAGTTACCCTCAGAATCGCCCTGGTGTAAGACCACCACTCAGAATTGAAACATTGCTTTAAATGGCTTTAGCCGTGTATGTTGACCAGATCTGAATAGCCAGATGCTTTCCCATCTTCCTTTTTTCGTCTCCTTCCTTGTTAGTCATAAACTAAAATACAAAATAACTATAAAATACACTCTGAAAACAATCCGGAGGGTAGACACGAATAACCTAGAATTACCTTATAATAGAAACCAGAAATAACCAACTGCTAAAAATAAAGATGAAAACAAATAGTGCTGTATAAATATGTAACAAAAACCAAGGATTCTGTTAACCCAATGCAATGCAAACCATCCCCCAGAAGGTAATAATCCCACCCGAAGAGATAATGAAAAAATCTAACAAAGCCGCTCCGCCGACAATAAAACAAAAAAGTCATAAATGTTCAATATTGCAGAGAACCAACGACGCCTTAACATAATTTAGTTCAAATTATACTAATCTTAACAATACTTTAAAAGTCAAATAATTCTTTATTCCTTTTGACTACCCAAGTACATCATTGCTTAGTAAAAGGGGACTAACTTTTATCAAAGATTGCATGAATTGAATATTACGTTTCACATATTTATTTCATTATTATTTGGTTTTAATTTTAACCCATATTTTGCTGACGTTCCGAAAACGCAACAGTTTGGTTGCTGGGTCATATTTTGAGAACTTGATAAGGAATCGCCATTATTCTTTCATGTACTTATAGTGAAGGTTTGACTTTATAGTTTGATTTAAAAAAATAGAAAAATATTTGCTTTTGTTCCAAATTGACCCCCCCCCCAAAGTCAGACAAAATACGACACTCAGGTAAGCGATTTTTTAATAATTATTATCGTTAACATACGACCAAAATTCTTTTTATATTTATACCTTTTATAGTACACAATCGACCCGTTTTTAATAATATGTACACTTTAAAAAAATTAAAATCTCCAACGGTACTCATTTTATGTAGTTTATTTATGTTTTGCGTTAACGCAACGTCAGCGAAATACGGGGGTAAAAACTTTTGCATTATTTTATTCACTATTACCGGCACCAATCGCTTTTGCCGCATTTTTCCTTCTGTATAAAATAAATCTAAAGGACTTTTTTATCGCACAAGAGACTGCCGGCCTTATTGCTGAGAATTGGAATGTCGACGATGAAGACGGCGAAGAAGATATTCCAGATGTGATTATTTTACCCTCTGAAGTCGCCGAAATAGTAACTTTGGTGACTTCAGGGGGTCCAACATCGGTAGATGAAGAGGATTTTTAGGACAATGATTTACATGAAGACATTGCATTTAGCCATATATTCGGGGATACGGCAGGAACTTTGGAAGTCCACTCCAAGAGGCTCGTGAGTGAACCTTCAACTACTCCATCCCAACCCCCAAGAAATCGAAACCTAGTTATTCGCGAGTGTAACGTTTTATTCGCGGTCTATTCCTAATTATTCGCGAGTGAGTATAACGTATTTATTTTTCGTATTGGTACGATAAGAGAAAATCGACTACGGCAGTAACTTTGGAAGTCCACTACAAGAAGCTAATGAGTGACAATAACTCCATCCCAACCTCAACCATCAACATATTCGTCATCAGTGCCAAGGGAAATACGTTGAAATAAATCAAAACTAAGTTATTCTCGAGTGCCAAATAAGTACTTGTTTTTCGTACTGGTATGATAAGATAAAATCAACTAAAGAACATTGGTACATTAAAATCGACAAAACAAATTAATAAATTTCAAAGAGGGGAATATGATTAGAGATTCGAAAAAAACAATGAGACACTGGTTGTTCGATGGAGAGATAGTACTGTAGTAACAGTGACATCTAATTTTGATAACGTAGAGCCAATTAAAAACGTAACAAGAAATTTAAATATTAAAAAATCGATGTATAAATGTCACTCAACCCAGTATGATCGTTTTACGGCAGGAGTTGATTTAGTGGATAATTTCGTTTCGAACTATGTAATAAAGGTTCGTGGTGAGCCATATTCTCCAACTCCCGTGATGTGACACTACGTAATGCATGGAAATTATATTATCAAATGGTTCATCCCGAAAAAAATATGAGCCTTTTGAAATTTAGAAGAAGTGTGGCCACTGCCCTCATGAAATCATCAAGAGTACATTCTTCTTCTATTGGCAAACCAAATAGATTTGCGACAGCATCGATGTCAACTGTAACAGGGAGTAGTTATTTTTTAAATTAAGGAGAAAATGGAAAGAGATGTCGTATATGTCATTCACAAACATATTATATGTGTCCAGAGTGTAATGTGGCATTGCACCGTAAATGTAACGAAATTGACCATACCGGAAAATAATGTTTATTTTAATATGCTAATTTTTTATAATGTCTTTTGGAATGGTGCACTTTCCTACTTATTCATATAATATCTTTAATTTTAGTTAATGTTAGTAGTATGATTTATAAATTAATAGAAATAAATCCACTTTCAAATAGTCTTGTTTTTGTTTCATACAATTACTCTTTACCCCCCTATTTCGCTGACGTTGCGAAAACGCAACATTTTATATTTTTGTAAGTATGAGTTTTTTATTTTTTTTTAATATTTTATTTTCTTAATTGGGTGTTTATATACAACATATCCAAATTTCATCAAAATCGGACCACGGGAAGTGATAGCGGCGAAATATGGGTTAATCTACTTTTGTATTGGTCATTTTATCTTTGGAGCATTTCACCGCTCAGTTGTATGTCGATTTCGGCTTTTTTTAGAATGGAGGTAGTATAATACACTTTTGCGTTTTTTTTATTGAACATAACAATATGCATAACACTCTTTTTAGGGTTTCTGGTCTAAGAATGCAATTTCTAAGTCTCATAAATATGTTTATATGCTTTCGCTTGACAAATTTACAAATATACAGACAAGCTGAAATTTCTGAATGTGAATGTGATTTTTTTTTTTAAGAATATTTGCAAAAGCTATCTATCTATGTAAAGAAATTATCGTTATTATGTTAACAATACTTTACTTTTAAATTTATTGAAATACTTGTAAGTTTAAATGAAAAATAAAGAAAGTTAAAACTGCAATTGTATATAAATTATATTTATTTATAAATACATATATCCCACTGTTTAGAAAGCGCTGACTACTTACGGCTTCAGAGGCTGTTAGCTCCGGTCACACTCCGGGCCGTGCCAGATGGTTGACAAGACGTCACTTAAAACACAGTATATTTTGCGATTTGTACAAATACAAGCGGGGGCTTTCGATCCCCCGGTTCGGTGCACGCGGATTTTTGGATGCTTCTTATGGGGAAGGGTAATCAAATAAATGGTTCCCGGGGCAGCGGTTACCACACATCTGCCTCCCAAATTGAAAAGTTTCAAGTATAAGGTTAAGGCTAATCGTGTGTAGCAGGCCTCAGCCTATTGCCACACCACTCCCTCGATCCAGTCCAAATAGCTACTGATCCTGGTGTAAATGGCTGGACGAGTGCTTAAAATGGTGTCTCCCCAAGGTAAGTTGCCCAAAATAGTCGTGTACGATGTTGCCAAGGGCGAACTTGACAACGATGCATCTCTATTTAAAGAAATTTATGAGAATAACATTTTAGGTAAATGTAATCTCACATTGGAGGACCACCTTCGCACAATGAGGAGAGTCTCATTGTTTGGAAAAAAAGATAGCGGCACCATGAATATGGTCATCAAATGCCACCCAGAGGCCAGAAAAATCCATATCGACAGCGGCCTGTGTTTTCTTGGCTGGAATGCGTGTAGAGCCCGCGATTACCTCGGGGCTACGCGATGCTTTAAATGTCATCAATATGGTCATATTTCCAAGGCCTGCACTCAAGAAGTAATAACCTGCCGCCACTGCGCCGCAGCCGGCCACGATTATCAAGATTGCCCCAGGAAAACACGTGCTGCTGTATGCGCTACGTGCACTAGATTCAAGAAGCCGGTGGATCATGCCACAGTTGCGGATCGTGTCCTGCTCAGAAGGCAGCCATCGACACCCAGGTCCGATTGACTGATTACGGGTACTGAAAATTTCCTCTCCATATGTCAGATTAACCTGCAGAGGTCACGGGCGGCCACACTCGAGGCGCTGCGGGTCATGACTGGCCTTAAAATTGACATTTTGCTAATCCAGGAGCAATACACTTGGCTAGGTAAGACACCAATTAACAATCCAGGTGCTGTACTCGAAACTGGCACCTCACCGGGGGCGGGTGTTCTGGTCAATACTTCATTGATCAGCGGGACTGTCGAACGAATACCAAACCTGCGTATCTATTAAATTTGGGACAACTGAGATCTCAGTTTACTTTAAATTCTGTAACCCAGTAGGACCACATATCTTGAGTCTGACGCGCGCCCTAAACGCGCTTAAAGGACGTAACATAGTTATCGGAGGAGAATTTAACGCTCGCTCACCTCTGTGGTTCGATTACTGTAGGTACTTATAGGACGGAACGCTCAGACGCCGTCGAAGACCTCATTGCGGCGCAAGGTCTGTCAATAATTAATGAACGGAGTGTATATACCACTTTCTCGAACACACATGGTGAGAGCAACATTGATCTAACTCTTTGCTCTGGATCTGTTGCGACCAAGATATCAAAGTGGACAGTTCATGAATGCGCAATTGCCTCCGATCACAGGCTTATAACTTTTACCGTGGGTGTCAAAAAGACGGAAGCCCCAAGATCCTCCTGGAACTTCAAAACCACGAGGGCGAACTGGGATAACTTTGGGGAAGCTCTACGTGATACCTTAAGAGGATTTCACGACGTAGCAGCAAGAGATCCGTATAATTAGGGGAACTTTTTTAATGCAGCCGTGGTATCAGCTGCCGAGCGGTCCTTGGGAAGATCAAACCCAAAGACGGTTATTATCCCGGGTTGGAGGACCCACCCTCTTTCCCGCCCTGGTATAGGTAACAGATTGTTACCACTTCAAGGCCCAAAGGACTCTAATTTTGTAAACGGCTCTACTCAGATTCAAGACTCTAGACCTCCAAAGTCCCCGCATACGTTGTTAGTGAGCAGTATGCAAGTGCTCGCCACATGCAAGTGTTAGTAATAACGAAAGATCAGGTGACTTACCTTATGAACTTTGGAACAGGGGTAGAAAAGGAAAAAGAAAGAAAACAAGAAGTAGGCATTTTGCCTATCCTAGCGCATGTACATAATGAACAGTAAAAAAAATTAAAAATGAAAACAATAAGGAGATAGAAAAAGTTCACAGGTTTGTGAAGAAGGGGCGATGCGGCGCATTCCACCCGGCAGTCCTGGTGATAGTGTGTCGGTGATCAGGCAGACAAGAGCGGCACCTGGTTACCGCGCCCCTTAGCCGACCTCCCGGTGGTGCCACGATGAAAGTAAATAGAAGAATGGGGTGAAACGCCCGAAGACCCTGGGGACAAAAGCGTCGGGTGGTCGGAGGAAGGGCGGAAGGTCCCCAAATACCCACTGTCGTCCTTCAGACCGGCACCAGTCCACAGGGGTGGCGCGGGTGGTCAGCGAGGCTCCGCTCCAGGATCGCGACACTAGAGACATAGCGGGGACAAGGTCCATCCCACCCCCAATATGGGGAAGTTGGACAGAACAGAACATAGAGTGGTTCAGTTTGTCTCTTGGAGCGCTCACAGCAAGGGTCACAGTTCTGTAAGTTTAGTAAAAAAAAAAAAAAAACAAACAAAAACACCCAGAATCAAAACAAAAGAAAATAATATAAAAGAAAAGGTTTTACAAGGAAGCGATCTAGACATCCGATACGATATTCATTGAAAAACAGCAAGCAACAATGATATAGTCTCGGTAAGCCTAAGTAATGTAAGTTACATGAAATGCCAATGTAGCAGTCAGCACATCGAAGTGGTTTACTCGTCCGCTGCAATAACAACAAGAATCTGGTTTTTGTGAAGATAGCAATAACAACATCTAATTGGTTTACTCATTATATGCAACACACTCATTCCCGGGTTACGAATAACCCAACAATGTTTGAAAATCTTCTACTCCCACCACAAAAAAGCCGAAAATGTTGCTTGTGTTGTGATGGAGGACTTAGCCAGCCGAGGAATCGAACACGGGACGCTCGGGTGAGATCTTAACGCGATGCCCACTCAACCACTGACCGATCGTATTGTAATATTATTACACTTGAAATAAAAAGACACACTTCAGATTGCTTACATGTTGGTTTCCCTGCATTGCGTATATGTGAAAATATTGAATTGGTTAAAGAATATGTTTATTTAGGTGTAATTATTACTGCTTTTTCAAATGGTATTTACAAATAAATAAAGTCTGTGAACGACTGAGATCTATTTTAAGTAGATTATAAAAACTTTAATTCTATGTTCCAATATGCACACTTTGAATAATTTATATATCAATTGCTAAATCTATTATAAGGTACGGAATTACAGCTTAGAGATTTTCCTGTAAAACAAAAGTAAATCATTTTCAATCAGTTCAAAATTCATTACTTGAATTATAAGCTCATAAAAATTTATACGAACAAAGGCATAATGTCCTGTTCTTTTACCAGATTCTCAAAAATTCTCCCAATAAGAGCAAATCTGTGGTATAAAATAATATTTCAGCATATGAACAGCCCTATAATCATAAATAGACTGGACCACGCTTACGAAACTCGTTTTACGTTAAATGACGACCTAAGCATTTAAACAAATATGAACAAACAACGCTGGAATTCATGATACCTAAATATGTTACCTGCCAAAATGAAAAAATATCCAAATACTTAATATAAAACAAATATTATGTTTAAAAAATTGGCACGCCAAAAGAAAAAATTTGTATAAGACTTTTTTTGACTTTTGAAATACTGGCATACAGAGCTCCGGGCCAAAAAAGGCCCCTTTCTCTTTCATCATGAGTTTATAATTTAAAAAATTATGTTTGTAGTAAAAATGAATTTATTCGTGTTTTTTAATTGTTATTTGCAAGGGGGGTACATGGCTGCAATATGGGGGGAGGGATTTTTCGGAGGATTTGTTTGGGTTTCTTATGTTTTGTTTTTTCGCTAATGTCGTACTGGGTGAGACAGTTTATGGACGCGTTGTCGTGGGTGGGGATTCCCGCATAGAATGTTTTCGCGAGGCTTACGATGTGGTTTTTCAATAATGGGACTTCTGTGTCGTTGTGGAGTTGGGAAACCCTCAACCACTTGGGGGCGCTCAGGGCTGTACGGATGACTTTGTTTTGGAAAGTTTGAAGTTTGTTCATGTTGGAATTTGAAGTGTTTCCCCAGATGGGGCTGGCATAGGTTAATTTGGGTCTTATTGTAGTTTTGTAGATTAGGAGTTTATTTTTAGGAGAGAGTTGTTTGTTTCTTTTACATAGCATGGGATAGAGGGCTGCGTATGTTTTGTTAGCTGAGGCTAGGATTTCTTGGGTGTGTTTTTTCCATGTGAGTTTACTATCGAGGGTTACGCCGAGGTATTTGATGTTTTTTACCCAGGGGACGTTTTGACCGAACAGCTGGATGTTAGGTGGCCTTCGGATGGAATATTTGCGGGAAAAGACGCAGGCTGCGCTCTTGGAAGGGTTGATGCTAATTCTCCATTCTTTGAAGAAGATTTCGCATTCGGAGGTGTGGGATTGAACTCGACGGGTGGCGGTGAGTGGACTTACTGAAGTGGACATGACTTCAGTGTCGTCCGCGAATTTTCCTATTTTTGTGCGATGATTTTGGATGCTGGGGCGGGGGATATCGCTTAGGTAGATGTTGAAGAGGGCTGGTGAGAGAATGGATCCCTGAGGGACTCCTGCTGTGAGTGATCTGATGGTTGAAAAAATACCGTCGAGTTTGATTCGGAATTTACGATTTGTAAGGAAATTTCCTAAGAGTTGGATCATTTGGAGGGGAATCCCTAGGAGGAACATTTTGTAGATGAGGCCTTCGTGCCAGACTTTGTCGAAAGCCTTTTGGACGTCTAGGGAGAGGACTACCGTGCACTGGTTGTTATTGAAGGCGTTGGTAATTTCTTCGACCACCCGCAAGAGTTGGTGAAGAGTAGAGTGGCCCGATCGAAAGCCGTGTTGGCAGTCGGGGATGATTTGGAGGTCGTCGACTATTTTTTTCAGTCTGGCGAGGATTAATTTTTCTAGGATTTTGCCTGTACAGGGGAGTAGGCTGATTGGTCGGTGGTTTTCGGCCTGAAGGGGGTCTTTGCCAGGTTTGGGGATGAGAATGACGTCAGCGGTTTTGTAGTCTTTGGGAAAAATGCGAAGTCTGAAGGACGCGTTGCTGATGGCTGGGAGGGCGCAGATGCCCTTGGAGGGGAGGCATTTTAGAATTTTGTTTGAGATTGAATCTGGTCCTGGGGATTTTTTGTTTTGAGAGTTTTGATGACTGAGGTGATTTCCTGAGGGGTTTTGAAGGGGATTTGATCATCGGTGGGGATTTCAGATATGAGGGATGAGACTTTGGCTTCTACGGTAGCAACGAATTGAGGGTTGTCGTAGGTCGTGGTTGGGGAGAATTGTTCTTCGAGGCTGTCGGCAAAAGTCTCGGCTTTATGCCGGGAGGAATAGACTGTGCCTTTTGGGCCCGTAAGAGGACATATTTTGGTGGGGGGTTTCCTGAGAGTTTTGGAGAGTTTCCAAAAGGCTTCTCTGTCGTCTTCGAGAGTGGAGATGTAGTCATGCCACTGCTCGTCTCTGAATTTTTGGAGTTCGACTTTGACTTGGTGGGCGAGTCGGTTCATGTGGATGCGATCGATCGGGTTTGAGAATCTTTGCCACTCTTTTCGGGCATAGTTTTGTATAAGACTCTAGCACAAACAATTTCTAACTGCCTAGTTAGTTTTATTTTTTAACTTCAAAGTAAAAGCACCAATTAACAAATTATTTAAAAGTAGTTTATTGGAAGTTTTATTTATTTCCGTAATATTTTATTTGATTACCTACCTTTTTAAGAAATTCACACTGTTCTGGCAATTTTAATAAAGAGCGTATTTCACTGTTCGTGTACTCTATGACGGTAGGTACCTAGTAGGTAAAGATTTTGTATTTCTTAGTCATTAACTCTGTAACCATTTCTAGACATTTTGTTTTTGAAGAGTTTTATTTTCCAATGTACATTTGTCACTTAAATTTTAAATTTTTCCGCGACCGGTTTCGATACAACCGCATCATTCAATAAAGCAGGATTTTTTTTTTTTTTTTTACATGAAATACCGCACAAGAGTCCCAACTGCTCCCGTCTGGAGCCAGTGAGACTATGGCATCCCCGATTGGGGTATGTTGTGAGGCTGAAGGTAGTGGGGGGGGGAAGGAGATAGGGAAGAGGTAGGTGGGGAAGTACCTGGCTATTCAGATCTGATCACTAAACACGGCTAAAGCCATTTCAAGCAACGTTTCAATTCTGAATGGTGGTCTTACACCAGGGCGATACTATTAGTATCTTCCACTCTGGAACGTGCCGCAAATATATCATATATTATTTTTAATGAATAAATTGTGAAATAACACAAATTAATCAAATAAAATTTATTTGCGCACGCCGGGTTCGAACCCGCGACCTTCGGATTGTGAGTCGAGAGTCTTGCCTCGGGACCACGGAGGCCGTCAAGTTAAAACTAACTTAAAAATTAAATGCAATTACCAAAGATTAATTAGGTGGGGGTAGTGGGATGATTTTTGGGGAGGGGGAAAGCGGTGGGAGGAGTCATTATTACACGGAAACATAGTTAGTTAAGGAGATTTGCAAGGCGCAATTATTTTATTCACTAAATTAATTTTCGATTTAATTTTTTGTTTATTTCGAGGGTTTCTAAAAGCGCACAGATTAAAATATGAATTTATATTGCAATGCTTAAACTTTGTATTTTCTTTATTGAAGCTATGGCCTGACTCTATTTAATGATAAGCAAATTCGGAGTAATTATTATTTCGTAAACAAAGTTCATGTTCCCTGATTATAGTTTTGAAATTTCTAGTTGTCATACCTACATACTGTGCGTCACAATCGTAACATTCTGAAAGAAGTTTCAAGAAAACGTCAAAGAGACAATCAAGAGCTGTCCTTTAATTTGCGAAAAATCTAAATATAACACTAGTATTAACCAATCCCATAGCCTAGAGTTTGGCAAAAATTCATAAAGAAGATATCCCTATCAGACCTGTTGTTCCTGCTTATTCAAGCCCCAATTTTAATATATGTTCTAAATTTGTATCTTTGTTCAAATCCAATAACTTATTCTTATCACATCGCTCGATTAAAAACCGTTTGGAGTTAATCAATAAAATCAAAGATGTAGGCATACCTAGCAACACGTTGTTAACCTTTTTCATAGCATTCCCACTATAGAATGTAAAAACCTAATTTTAAATAATTCCCATTTAGATCGAACCATTGTAAAGAAAATGTCCACTCTTAGAAATTTGCATTAATCAAAACTATTTTACCTTTAATGATAAATTATACAAACAGCATAATGGTCTCCCAATGGGAAATCCCGCCTCACCTTTGTTTGCTAAAATATTTATGAACTCCTTTGAAAACAAATTATTTGATTGTTGACTTTCGCTATTATCTAATGTTTTTGTGTGGTATAGGTATGTTGATGACGTATTTGTAATTTGGTCAGGTAGTAACAGAAAATTAAACAACTTTCACTCTTTTATTAATAACACTCGCCAAAATATAAAAATTATACTGGAACATAATGATTACAACAATTTAAATTTCTTAGACTTAAATATCAATTTAGATAATAAAAAGTGTTTTTAATATATACAGAAAATCTACGCACACTGACTGTGTTATACCGTCTATTTCACTTAACCCTTTGTCACATAAACTTGCCTTTTTCAACTCAATGATACATCGCGCTATTAATGTCCCTTTAAACAATGATAATTATAAAAATGAAATCAACATTAGGAGGTTCCCAAACTTTTTTTTCTCGTAGACCACTTTCACAATTTTACTGGTCACGGTGGACCCCCTGCTGGTACATTTCTACCATATTCCCAAAATTCGACACGCGTTGTTCTGAATATTGAATGGCATTGTGTGGTCTGTCACAACGGAGTAGTACCAGATCTACGAAATTTTGAAACGGGGGCAAAATGGACCAGTATTCAAGATTATATTCGCCACGACGGGGGAGCGTAATGGGATATGGGTGTACTGTACTGAAATGGAAACAAACCCATAACCCATCCCACCCCGTTCCATATGGGTGTACTTTACTTGGATGGGAACATACCCATCCCACCCCGTCCCATATCCCATTACGCCCCCCCCCCCTTGCCTAGCTGGGCATTTTAAGTTCTCATGCACAACCGGTACAACCACGTGCGCTGTACGCCAGTCGCTCTGTTATAGAGGGGGCTATGAGACGGGGGGTGGTCTCAATCGAAACCAGTTCGTGGACCCCTACTTACAGCTTGTGAATCCCCATTTCTTTATCGCGCCTACGTGAACCCCCGTCGGGTCTCCCATGGACCCCTGGAGGTCCACCTGGACCACTTTGGGAATCACTGGTGTAAACTAATAACTGAGACAGGACTATTTATTATTTATACCATAACAACGACTGTGGAAGAAACATTTCGAGCTTATTTGTTATATTTTGATTTATAAATTATTGAGAAGTTACATATTAATAAAATAATGTATTTTGTTGAAATGAAGCAACCAGAACCTGGAGACGTGCGACGGGTGAGTCATTGTTCCCTACACTCCAATTTTTTCAGAAGCCCAGATTTGAACTATTGATTGATTCTATCAGGACGATTAAGTTTGTACGCACTTGCCAATAGGTTTGGCGAGTGCATACAAATCGATCGTCCCATATAAACATATGGGGTTGATGCAGTTCAGGGACTGGTCTTTCGAGTATGTCGCATAGGGCTTAGCTTGTCTCTGCAGCACCTTTGAACACGACTATTACAATGGAGCCGCAGTTCCGCGATACCACTCTCATTTTAAATCAAAACCAAAATTTTCTCTGAAGTCAGAAGATTGATAGTGAGGCATTTAAGCCATATATTTTACCTTACTTTTTAATTAACATCATGTCAAAAAAAATACCAGTTCGACAAGTTTCATTAAAAAAATATATACAGATGTACACAAAAATGTAAAACATCAACATCGAAGGCACGTCAAAATAAAAATTGTTTTGACAAAATAAAATTAGAACCAAAAAGATATTAATTTTAAAAAAAATGAATTAAACTGGTGAAACCTCAGATCTCAAATACATTATAAACATGTTTCGAGCACGCACAATGAATACGAAAGTGTCGGATGAGGGCTTAAGTGCAGTTGAACACTTACACTCTGAACAGAGGGATAAATGCCGGTAACCCCATTCATGGAGGACTGAACGCCGTTGGCGCCAAAAACGGTCAGAAGAAGCTAACCGTCCATAATGGAGTGCTGGTACCTACCCTGATATTTTTTTTATTAATATTGGTTTCATTTACATTTTCATAATATAACATAATCTAGCTTACATATTTTATACACTCTCCTAAGAAAGCAGATGCTTGTGTTTAGGAGAGGACGACATGTTAATAACTTAAGAATTATTTAAAAAAAAAAAGATCCTTGTCACAAACTAAAGAGTTTAACTTGTGAAGAGATTTAGACTTAACATATTTTAAAAGTTCATATGAGTAATTAAACAAAAAATGTATATAGGATGTACATAAAACATTTGGAATAACAAACAGTCAAAAATATATCTAGGAGAAAATTAAAATATGGTGGTACTACCAAAATTAGTTTTAATTTTATTTTTAAATTTGTTGTAATTTTTTTCTGTTCGTATATCAGCGGGTAATTGGTGTTTAAATTTGTTGTAATTTTTTTCTGTTCGTATATCAGCGGGTAATTGGTGTTTAAATCTTATTTCAATAAATTGAAATAAGATTTAAACACCACACACCTAAATTTGTATGTCTGAAAATATTCTATGTCTACGTAGATTAGTAACAATTTTCTCCTGAAGAAGGAAGGGTGCTTCCGAAACCGGTAGAGTGTTATAAAATAAAAGTGGTCTAAAACAAATTTATGTGTTTTTATTGTAAATTATGGCGAGCCACAAAGTTAATGCTTTTTACAAATATTTTATAATGTTTTCAACAGCTTCCTCCGTAGTCGATTCAAAAAGATAGATTGTTATTACTTAGTTTATCTTCATGTTTATCATCTGGTTGATAATTTTGATTAATTTAAAAAAAAATATATAATCTATTTATATAGGATCTTGAAAAAAGAGGATTAAAACATATAGGTAACTTGTGTATGCATTGCATACTATCGTTATTGAATTATAATAATAATAATAAATAATAAAAGGAATAAATATACTAAAACATAAAAGTAACTGGTGTTTGCATTTCATATATAGTCCTACTAATGAGAACTATAAACAGAACAGAAACAAAGAAATAAAATAAACAATTAATACATGATTATTACTGTTGTTTGCTTTGCATGGCACATCAAAATAATAATAAAATAAGTGTACTTATAAATGGCGTTTGCATTACATATTATAAGCTTACATATATATTTTGTATAAATATGAATAAAAAAAGAGAAGTGATAGAATAAAATAAAATATCCAATACATATACAAGATTATCTGCTGCCTGGTAGAATTCTAATTTTAAAGAAATAGGTAGGTACATACATACACACAATAGTAACGATTAGAACATAAAGGTTTACAGAGTTTATTTTTTATTGTTTTTGGTTTGTGTTTGATTTCATTTTTGTGTAGCAAAAGTTCACTCTCCTTTCTCCCTAATTGATGAAACCAAGTAGGTAGTGGTCAATCTGAGAAGAACACCTGTGCTTTCGTTTTTCCAAGCATCAGGCATGAAGTTGTAATTAGATCATTTGTTTACATATTAACGTTCCTTAATAAACCTTGTATCTAAGATTGTTTAAATAATTTTTAACTATTCCGCCTTACGCGTCGAAGAATTTATATATTTTAAACAATTTTTTTAAGTGTCATCAGATTGTACATCATGTGAAACTTTCATGTATATACGTCATAATAAAGTGTTCACGGAAGCGTCGAAATAATATTTGTCATTATATAAATAAAAGCACTAACTTTCTACGAAAAACAAAATAGGCCTACTCTGGATGATAACTACATCCTATCTAATTTTCTTAAATTACAATAAAAACTCCAAAGATATGTTCAGTTTATAAATAAGCGCTTCAGCAAACAGTTGAAGATAATTTCATTTGTTATTAGAAATAAAAAGCAATTCTTGTTTGTGCATGTAAGAATAATATTACTTGGTAAGAGGGATCCAATTAATAACAATTGATCAACTTCAATGCACATTCAAGGGATAAAGGGATAATGATCAAGGGGATTGCGTACACCCCTTTTCGGGCAGTCTGGGTTAAACATGATTTGAATGAGCAGGAGTAGTAACAATGGAGACGTGACAAGGATTTTTCTCAAGTATGGGTGTATAAGTGCTTTGTTAAACTTGATTTGATTGAGCAGGAGTAGTTACAATGTAGACATGAAAAAGGTTTTTCTCCAGTATGGGTGCGTAAGTGCATTGTTAAACTTGGTTTGCCTGAGCAGGAGTAGTTACAATGGGGACATGAAAAAGGTTTTTCTCCAGTATGGGTGAGTAAGTGCATTGTTAAACGTGATTTTTCTGAGCACGAGTAGTTACAATGGTGACATGAAAAAGGTTTTTCTCCAGTATGGGTGCGTAAGTGCATCGTTAAACTTGATTTTTCTGAGCAGGAGTAGTTGCAATGGTGACATGAAAAAAGTTTTTCTCCAGAATGGGTGCGTTAGTGCCTTGTTAAATTTGATTTGTCTGAGCAGGAGTAGTTACAATGGGAACATGAAAAAGGGTTTTCCCCAGTATGGGTCAATAAGTGCTTTGTTAAACTTGATTTGTTTGAGCAGGAGTAGTTACAATGGAGACATGAAAAAGGTTTTTCTCCAGTATGGGTGAGTAAGTGCTTTGTAAAACCTGATTTGTTTGAGCAGGAGTAGTTACAATGGTGACATGAAATAGGTTTTTCTCCAGTATGGGTGCGTAAGTGCACCGTTAAATTTGACTTGTTTGAGCTGGAGTAGTTACAATGGGAACATGAAAATGGTTTTTCTCCAGTATGGGTGTATAAGTGCTTTGTTAAATTTGATTTGTCTGAGAAGGAGTAGTTACAAAGGGCACATGAAAATGGTTTTTCTCCAGTATGGGTGCGTAAGTGCACCATTAAATGTGACTTGTTTGAGCAGCAGTAGTTACAATAGTGACATGAAAAAGATTTTTCTCCAGAATGGGTCAATAAGTGCTTTGTTAAACTTGATTTCAATGAGCAGAAGTAGTTACAATGGGGACATGAAAAAGGTTTTTCTCCAGTATGGGTGAGTAAGTGCTTTGTTAAACCTGATTTTTCTGAGCACGAGTAGTTACAATGGTGACATGAAAAAGGTTTTTCTCCAGTATGGGTGCGTAAGTGCATCGTTAAACTTGATTTTTCTGAGCAGGAGTAGTTGCAATGGTGACATGAAAAAAGTTTTTCTCCAGAATGGGTGCGTTAGTGCCTTGTTAAATTTGATTTGTCTGAGCAGGAGTAGTTACAATGGGAACATGAAAAAGGGTTTTCCCCAGTATGGGTCAATAAGTGCTTTGTTAAACTTGATTTGTTTGAGCAGGAGTAGTTACAATGGAGACATGAAAAAGGTTTTTCTCCAGTATGGGTGAGTAAGTGCTTTGTAAAACCTGATTTGTTTGAGCAGGAGTAGTTACAATGGTGACATGAAATAGGTTTTTCTCCAGTATGGGTGCGTAAGTGCACCGTTAAATTTGACTTGTTTGAGCTGGAGTAGTTACAATGGGAACATGAAAATGGTTTTTCTCCAGTATGGGTGTATAAGTGCTTTGTTAAATTTGATTTGTCTGAGAAGGAGTAGTTACAATAGGGACATGAAAAAGGTTTTTCTCCAGTATGGGTGCGTAAGTGCCTTGTTAAATTTGATTTGTATGAGCAGGAGTAGTTACAATGGGGACATGAAAAAGGTTTTTCTCCAGTATGGGTGGGTAAGTGCACCGTTAAATGTGACTTGTTTGAGCAGGAATATTTACAATGAGAACATGAAAAAGGGTTTTCCACAGAATGGGTGTATAAGTACTTTGTTAAACTTGATTTGATTGAGCAGGAGTAGTTAAAATGTACACATGAAAAAGGTTTTTCTCCAGTATGGGTGCGTAAGTGCATTGTTAAACTTGATTTGCCTGAGCAGGAGTAGTTACAATGGGGACATGAAAAAGGTTTTTCTCCAGTATGGGTCCGTGAGTGCACTGTAAAATAAGAATTCTTTGAGCAGGTGTAGTTACAATGGGAACATGAATGAGGTTTTTCTCCAGGATGCATCTTCAGGTTTGTTATCATTTCTGAAAATAATTGCGGATAAAGCTCAATAAGGTTTTTTAGTGAAACATGAAAATTATTAACACAAATTCAGATAAATAAAAATCGTTTTTTACCTGAATCCCTTTCAGAGTATTCTAAGCATTCCTTTTTAACATCTGTCTGGTCTATGTCTATTTCCGTATAAGAAATTCCCTCTCCATCTTCTTCTCGCGGCCCTGCTTCTGCTTTGATGAGTACAGTCTCCACAATTACGTTACCTGGAAAAACAAAACAACAATAAAATGAATTGGTATTTGTGATGTGTCAATGAATTGTTCCTTGGTCCCCTCCGCCCTCTTGACCTCTCTCATCCCTGGACTTCAAAATGAAATCAAAATCACATAACAATTTTACGGAATCAACTCATTTTTTCGAAATGAACTCACAGAGTGGACAATACAGCAGAGACGTCATCTTTCCTAATCTACTCGTTTTCATAAGTACATTTAGTACGTTCTCCTTACATCTAATGTTTTTGCCAATGTAACGACCTAAATGGCCGAATTTATATGTTTTTATTTTAAAGATTTTGAACGTTGGTTAAAACCTCACCGAAATAACTTGGGTAGCTATTTACGTTCTTGCCTCTCTTTCTATTATTTGTCATTTGATTTGGATTTTTTTGTTATTTTTGTATTTTTATTCGTTAAGTTTTTGTTTTTTTTTTTAATCTTTATTCAGACTTGCAAGTTCATGTGTTCTCTGCCTGAGTAGATTTTAACAGATGGTTTCAAGTAAGTGAGGTCATGTGTTAAACACAGTATAAATTAATACGTCCGAATTGAGGACGTTTTTTGCGGAAGCTTTCAATTCTTGAGAATCTTTAGATGCATTTAAAGATGTTTGACAATCCAATAAAGAATTCTTGAATCAAAATAAGTATGTATATTTATCTAAGTAAAGAGCCCATGTTCGATATTTTTTGGCAAAAGCTCCACACAGGAGGCCTCGAGGAACATAATTTCCTTTGGGGCCTGTTACACATTTTGATAAGCTGTGTGGAGGATCTTTTTAGGAAAAGGAAGGAGAGGAAGTTTTGAAAAGTAAAAGGGTATGAGGGGTGGGTAAGAATCTGTTTAGTGTGTTCAGGAGTGGTGGACGTATTAATTCATTCCTTCCACAGCCGTGCAAGGTCGAGAGAGTTCGGCTGGAGATATTAAAAAGTCTCCCTCAACCAGCCTAACCCGATCCGGCCGGCATGTATAAGTTAGACAAACGCATCCACCGTCAAGACCTAGACAAACATAACCCCATTAACCCGGGCACCCCTCTACCAAACGTAACAAACCCCTTGGAGTGTATTATGGAATATTTGAACTAATCCAAAAGGTTTGTCAGCATGGAGAAATAGAGATGATTTACTTTAATAATAAAATATGGTGAGTCAACAGCTTAAATAATTGGAAAGAGTTTGAGATCATAATAAGATATACGTTGTCTTATTTCATCAATACCAAAATTTGGGAAAGTAAAAAAAAAAAAAGAAGCTGTCCTGACTGCGTCCATCTGAAACACCTCTGTGATATCCGCAATGCAACTTACTAGTTGATTGAACACTCTCCGCATACTGCAGACATTCCTTCTTCACATCCGGGAGGTGGATTTCTATATCCGTATACGGTATTTCACCTGAGCCTTCTTCCTGCGACCTGTGTTCAGTCTTGATGGAAACACTCTCTAGGTTGGGAAGATCCATGGCACTGCCAAGATAGCGTCCTGTTATGTGATGGTCACTGGTTACATCTGAAAACAAATAAAGCTTGTTAAAAAACCTCTCTATTTAAACATCATGTTCTCTTGCAAGTAAGCTCAAACTTCTTCAATAAATGTGGATTAAATAAAACCATTTTTCAAAGCAAAAAAAAAATCAGCTTTACATAAATCTATTCATCAACATAGAATTTATAATACTTCTCTCTCTAGTGTCAATGAAATTAATGATCTCGCAATTTTTAATCCTTTCCAAATAAAATTTCTTTCACACATTCACACTCTCCATCACTCCAGTGAATGGAACATATCGACATTAAAGATTTTGTACTCTTACTTAGTTTGAAGTCAAGTAGAATACAATCCTACTATCTGGTCCCCTTCTTTAAAATCCGATCCGATACCATCGAAAATGTTCGATATAAATATCTAACCGTTATTAACTATAAACTGGCCCTAAAAATTAAATCACATGACTAAATTACTTGACGAAAGAATTCAAATTATTAAAACCCTCGAAGAAAACTCATTTCCGACTTAAATAACTATAAAATTGTTAATGATATTATAGACAGTGCTGATTTTCTAAGCCCAATCGCTTTTAATATAACAATGAGAACAGCTTCCATTCGAATTCCAAATAATGTTTTAATGATAATATCAGGACGAATCATTAAGATATTCACTTGTACCCAAGGTGCATGCATTTGGTAATACTTCAAGATTTATGGTCAGATATGTTCAATTGCATGAGTGTAGGCACAAGAACTCACTATCGCCCTGGTAAAATGGTTCCATGCCAACTGGGAATAATGTCAACTCAACACCTCCTTGAAAAGTCATTAAAATCCATGTAAAAAATAATTTAAAATTATCCGATAACCCTAACCTAACATAACCTATTTAACCATTTTTTTATAAATATTTTTTATCACTCTAAATGACTTATCTGAGACGGTTCTGAGTTGGTTTCATTCCGAGTTGGCCGGTCACCGGTAAAATAACACATTTCAGAATCACACATTCCTTAAAATGGCAAAAAGTAGCTTCAAACCGGAAATTAAAAAAAATATTTTCTTCTTTTTTCGGTTGTGTTTGGAGTTGAGAGGAGTACAGAAAAAAAACTAAACCAATGCGATTTAAGCCCCCTCGAGGTATATTTTTTACAGAAAGAGCGCTGCAGAAATGATAAATTTATCATTAACTATGCCACTCCGCAATAAACTGCCACCTGCATCAATGAAAAGACAAAAGAACGGCCGCTCAGTTATGAACTTGGCAGAAACAAGCACTAATTGCTTCACAAATGGGACAAACAGAAACTATCGTTGAGACGACAATATAACCTTAAATATACTCAGAATCTTAACGACGTAAGTAAACAAGCCGTATATACAAATTGTGACTCGCGACCCTTGTATTGGATGGACCTACTGTCGAATTTGCTTTATCAAAGAAAAGAAGAAGAAGACAAGTAGTGTAGGACTCTTAACGACGTAAGTGAAGAAAGCGTGTAAACAAGTATACGCCAGCGGCACTGCGTATACTTGTGTATACTTGCGTATACTTGTGTATACTTGCGTATTCATTGTGGTAGCAGCCTTTATCATAAATCACTGATCGACCACTGTTCTTTAATTTACGCTACAGAATGTAAAACTTCGCTTTGTCGAACGCTTCTTAAACTAACTTATGCTAAAAGGTATACCTAACTAGGGGACTCTATTTGGCGTTTCATTTGAGAAATTTGAAAATGTCGATTTGACGTTTACCTGTTTTGTCAAAAGCGAAATAGCGGATCGAGTGTACAATTATGTTATTTTTTATGGAAAGGTGTGGAAGAAGAGAGATTCAGATTACTGTAATCTAATTATTGATGACGACTCGGTCAAACTCAAACATTTCATTATAATAATATTATTGTCTAAATATAGTTTCTCACTAATGAGGTGTGTAAAAGCTTTCTTATTTTTTTGTTGTTGGCAGTATCTGTTGACGAATTGCGTAGATTCTGCGTTGATTCTGAGAAATGATTTTTCGAGTTCATTAAATTGAGTAAAATGCTTATTAATATGCATTAGTTTACATTTCCGAAAATTGTAATAATTAATTTTAATTGTTATAAAATTATTTTAATTTTTTTTTCCTTTATTTTCCACAAATTTTACATTTCATGCATAGAATATCATGAAATAATAAGAATAATGGGAACCCACTAAGGCGCAGCCTGTGCGTGGGTAATATAGTCGGTGTAGGCTGGTTTAAGTAAAGAACACAAGGTTGCGTGATAAAAACCTTAAATGAGTCCCTACGGAATATAAATATTAAAAACACGCGAACACGGTCAGTATAACAGTCTACGATAAAAATAAATACTTTGTAGTAATCACTGGGTCAAGGTTAATTGCAGATAGGCGAGGCGAATGCTTCGATGAGTTAAAAGAACACTGGACTCTGTCGAGATGCGTCCGCTTTTGTAGCATGGGTGACGAAACCAGCAATTTTTCTGGAATGCCGTGAAATCGGAGCCCGGCTCCAAACGGGAAGACTCCCGAACGTTCTCGTCGCCGTGTCCCCAGGTGCGCGAGCAATGCGGGAACTTTCGCGGAGGTGGCGGGTGATATAACTTGTCAGTAGGTAGATTCGCGGCTCTGTTCTGCTGGGCTAGGTAGCTACCGGTCAGTTGCTCGCCGTCTGCGCTAGAAGGCTGATGGCGGCTCTAGGAGTTTCGATTGCGTAAATTATAACACGGGCGCTGTGTCTGGATACATCGATATATTTCTGGTGCGATCCACAGCGTGACGTAGCGAAGGCTGATTGCTAAAGAACAAACAACGAGCATATAAAGCAAAAACATGATTAAAAAATGTCTAAACAGCTGTGCACAAAATGAACATACAACAGTGCAGTAGTGAGTGTATAGTGTAATATTAAGTGTAATAGTGAGTATATTTTAAGTGAAGTAGTGTTATAATAAAGGTATATTGTAATTATAAGTACAACGTGTAATAAAAATTGTATTGTTTAAACATTTGAAACATAAAGTGATAGAAATTAAACAAACAACGTTTCAATATCTACATTGTCAAGCCACGACTTCAAGTCCTTTATGTATTGAAGTAGTTTAGTTGTCATTTGAATATTTTTCGGTAAAAGATTGAATGTACGAGGTCCAATGAAACTGCTGTCAGTTTGAATTTGTTTGGCATTCGTTTGGGGGGTATAAAAAACATTGTTATTTCTAATGTTTGTAACTGGAGCCAAACACTCTGCACCTACGCCAATTCGCTGATGAAGATTATCGAGATTTAAGTCAATATTAAGCACTGTCAACGAAATGTAAAGAGTGTATTTTAATTGTTTTTAACTTAAAACACTACTTTTATTGTTTAATTTACAATTCAAATTTGATAAAAAAAATCACTTATTGCGTTTTTACTTTTTTTTATGTTTATTGTTTTATTTAATTCACTTGATGACAATTAAAGTTTAGACATTCAGTTTTGAAATCACTTTTGAGGCACTTCCCGTTCGAATATCGATAGAACAGACACAAGAGGATATAAATTCTGCGCCGAGTTTTATTATATCCACAAAATTTCAGTTTGTTAAGCACTTTCAGTATGAGGTCTCAAAATACTTCAAGGTGATAAAATCCTACATTGATTGTGTGTCAATTTTTTTAGAAAAAGTCACTTTATGAGCACTTCTCGATAGAATACCGGGAGATTAACACACCGGATGATAGCCCAAGAAAAACACTGCACTTAAGTAGCAAATTTGATTCGATTTAGACACTTTTTCATATTATGATTCTTCAAAAACTGGAGCTAACAACATTAGTTACTGAGCAAGTGACAAAAATTGCCTAGTTTAGTTGTCATTTGAATATTTTTCGGTAAAAGATTGAACGTACGAGGTCCAATGAAACTGCTGTCAGTTTGAATTTGTTTGGTATTCGTTTGGGGGGTATAAAAAACATTGTTATTTCTAATGTTGATTCTATTTTCATTTTTTTCAAATTTGTTTTTGTATCAATATAAATACCCAAATATTTGTATCAATATAAATACCCAAATATTTGATTTTTTCAACTTTTCCAAGTTCACAGCAAGAAGAACATGTTACTTGATTACAATTAGCATTATGTATTCTAATTTTAAGGTTTTTGGGGGGTTTGTTTTTACTGATTTTATAAAAAGTAAGGTAAAAAGTTTTAATATAGTTTAAGAAGAGTCTATTACTTTTTAGTCATGATGAGACATATGCAATACATTTTGTTGCATTCAAAAAAGTTTCATGCCAGGATTTTCCATTTATTATAATTGCGGTATCATCAGCGTAAGATTCAATTTCACCAGGGATTACAACATTACATAAATCATTTATATATATTAGAAATAGAATTGGGCCGAGAGCAGTCCCTTGCTGTACTCCGTTTTTTATTCTTGTTTCTGTACTATAAAAAATCCCTATTTTCGTTCTTTGTATTCTGTCTTTGAGGTAGTTAGTGAGAATTTTTAGTTTATCTTTTTTAAAATCTATTTGATTATTTTTTTTATAAGTATATTGTGATTTACCTTGTCAAATGCTTTTCTCATGTCTAAAAATATAGCTAAACTTTTTTATTTTGATCAACAGTCAGATCGAATATTGCATCTTCAGTGCTTAGTTTACTTCTGAAGCCATATTGATTTTGGGACAGAATTTTGTTTTGTTCTAGGTTATTCATTATTCTACTTTTGATACATTTTTCAAATATTTTTGAAAGATTTGAAACTAGGGAGATAGGTCTGTAATTGTCTTATATGAGCGTTTCACCCGATTTGTGTATTGGAATTATGGTAGATATTTTGAATTGTTCTGGAAAATGTCCCTCTTTTAGGGATTTATTAAAAATATGTAGTAATGGAGTCAAAATTTATTGTTTTATTTTGTTTAGTGTGTTGCCTGATAAACCATTAATTCCTGTAGAATTGGTTGGTTTTAGACCGACAATTTGTTTTTCAATTTCATTTGTTGTGATGGGTGAAAAATATTCTAACGAGTTGATTGAATCGCAAGTTGGTACAACATCTACGGGCGTTGTATTATCAATTTTACTAGAAGATTCAAGGACTTGATCTACTACATTTGTGAAGAAGTTGTTAAAGTTTTCTGCAATGGCATATATTGAAGGTGTTTTTTCTTTCTTTTAAAAGTGCGTGTTTATCTTCGTAATTCGTAACATGGCCGTCCTTGAAAAATGACATAGGTATCGCGTTTTTAAAGTTAACAAAATTATCATTAAAAATTTACAATTCCGGAAACTGAATTAATTACTTTTCAAATTTTATAAAGCGTTTCCCTTTTTTGTTAATATTTACCTGTACATTCAACTCCAGCATTTTCAATCGGGATTTTTTTATAAAGTTTGACAGCCGGGTACGTTGAAGTCCTTATTTTTATCGAATTTTTAAAAATAAAATAATCACTAAAATATGGTGTACCTGGGTATACCTTGTCGTAAGCGAAATGGCAGATCAATTTACTAATATGTCACTTTATACGGACATAAATAGGAAGACAGCGCTAGATTACTGTGATCTAACTATTGATGATGATTCTGTCAACCGTTTACATTTGTCTTAACTTAAAGGCCTTGTATAAAATTTAACCTAATTAGCTAGGACTCACACCTCTCCAGATAATTCGATTTTTTGGTTTATGTAAAGTTGATTAATTAATAGAAGAAATTATCCATAGATGTCAGGAGATGCAAACTCCCCTCTACTTAGGAGCATTATAAAAAGCCTATGTTTAGGTTTTTTCACTCTCTTCTCGTCTCATCATCCTACCTTCTTAATAAGTAAAAGTAAACTCCTTGGTTTGGGTTGGGTAGTTTGGAGCTCCTGAACATTCGCAATGTAATTGGGAATAGAGCAAATAAAAGTCACGAGTCCTTTAAAGTTTCCTGAAGATGCGTAATTATTTACAAAGTTCCTTCCTCCAAAACAAAACAGGCCTATTTTAGTCAAAATTTTATCCCTGTTTTTAAATATTTATAATGCGTACGCTTCATTATTTAACAGATTTTTTCAACCGACTTAAAATATTTATAACTCATCCAAATTACGGTTGCATCTTTGTTTTGTTACTTGCAGTTTTAAGAATAATTTTGGGATTAAACCAATTTCACAACCCAGTCTCGCCATGGATATATCAAGCCCAGAGAGTGTTTCCATCAAGACGGAACCAGGGCCCCAGGTAGAAGATGAAGGTGTAATGCCGTATGCCAATATGGATTTTGACCTCCCAGATGTAAAGAAGGAATGTTTACAGTATGCGGAGAGCACTCAGAAAGCCAGTGAGTTGCCATGGCGTTTGTAAAAAAATGTAGAATTTACAACATTTTTTCTCTGGCTTTACAAAACTTCGTATAGAATGTACTCGAAAGTAAATAGTGCGTATCTTGTTGACCTTCCCCATACTAAGCATTCAAAAATTCCGCGTGCACCGAACCGGGGGATCGAAAGCCCCCGCTCGAATTTGTACAAATCGCAGGATATAGTGTGTTTTAAGTGACGTCTTGTCAACCATCTGGCACGGCTCGGAGTGTGACCGGAGCTAACAGCCTCTGAAGCCGTAAGTAGCCAGCGCTTTCTAAACAGTGAGATATATGTATTTCTAAATAAACATAATTTGTATACAATTGCAGTTTAAACTTTCTTTATTTTTCATTTAAACTTACAATATTATAGTATTTCGATAAATTTAAAAGTAAAATATTGTTAACATAATAACGATAATTTCTTTACATAGATAGATAGCTTTTGCAAATATTCTTAAAAAAAGTAATTCACATTCACATTCAGAAATTTCAGCTTGTCTTTATATTTGTAAATTTGTCAAGCGAAAACATAAAAACATATTTATGAGACTTAGAAATTGCATTCTTAGACCAGAAACCCTAAAAAGAGTATATTATAATAAAAACAAATATAAAACTTTTTTCCACTTTAAGTTTAATGACCGTAACCGGTTTCAGCTCGCTAGAGCCATCTTCAGACTGGTACAAAATATTCTTAATCTACGGTTTATATACATAACATTTGAGGGAGGGGAAGCGGGGTGGTCTTAAGGGTTTTAATCAATTATACTAATTACATTTGTTACTAAGTAGTTTTAGACTGTTGAATTTCTAAATATTTTGGTTATTCCAGTGGGCTAATTACTTTGGGTTTGTAGCTCACTTCAATATTGTTTAGGAAAAACCTTACAAGTGGTATGAATTATTAAAGACCTAATTTTATTATCAAATCGTTATTACATTTATGATGCATGGGATTTTTTTTTTTTTTTAATAGCTTTTTGAAGGGATACATGTTTACATTGGAGTAGGAATGGTCATTTTATTAGCTAAATACATATTTTAATTTCGAAATTATTATGAAAATTACAATGGATACAAAAGTGGAGACTTAGCAAATGACTCTAATTGTTTATTCATTACAAATTTATGGTCTATTTTTTTAATTAAGCGGGAAATTTCTAAAGATTCTAGTCTATCTAGCTTATGGCCTTTATTACAGAATCTTTAGAAATTTCCCGCTTAATTAAAAAAATAGACCATAAATTTGTAATGAATAAACAATTAGAGTCATTTGCTAAGTCTCCACTTTTGTATCCATTGTAATTTTCATAATAATTTCTAAATTAAAATATGTATTTAGCTAATAAAATGACCATTCCTACTCCAATGTAAACATGTATCCCTTCAAAAAGCTATTAAAAAAAAAAAAAAAAAAATCCCATGCATCATAAATGTAATAACGATTTGATAATAAAATTAGGTCTTTAATAATTCATACCACTTGTAAGGTTTTTCCTAAACAATATTGAAGTGAGCTACAAACCCAAAGTAATTAGCCCACTGGAATAACCAAAATATTTAGAAATTCAACAGTCTAAAACTACTTAGTAACAAATGTAATTAGTATAATTGATTAAAACCCTTAAGACCACCCCGCTTCCCCTCCCTCAAATGTTATGTATATTAACCGTAGATTAAGAATATTTTGTACCAGTCTGAAGATGGCTCTAGCGAGCTGAAACCGGTTACGGTCATTAAACTTAAAGTGGAAAAAAGTTTTATATTTGTTTTTATTATAATATATTATAATGGAATTCCACCATGAATTATCAGTTTCAAAAATAGAAATATCCTAAAAAGAGTGTTATGCATATTGTTATGTTCAATAAAAAAAAAACGCAAAAGTGTATTATACTACCTCCATTCTAAAAAAAGCCGAAATCGACATACAACTGAGCGGTGAAATGCTCCAAAGATAAAATAACTAATACAAAAGTAGATTAAAATTAAAACCAAATGATAATGAAATAAATATATGAAACGTAATATTCAATTCATGCAATCTTTGATAAAAGTTAGTCCCCTTTTACTAAACAATGATGTACTTGGGTAGTCAAAAGGAATAAAGAATTATTTGACTTTTAAAGTATTGTTAAGATAAGTATAATTTGAACTAAATTATGTTAGAGCGTCGTTGGTTCACTGCAATATTGAACATTTATGACTTTTTTGTTTTATTGTCGGCGGAGCGGCTTTGTTAGATTTTTTCATTATCTCTTCGGGTGGGATAATTACCTTCTGGGAGATGGTTTGCACTGCCTTGGGTTTACAGAAATCATGGTTTTTGTAACATATTTATACAGCACTATTTGTTTTCATCTTTATTTTTAGCAGTCAGTTATTTCTGGTTTCTATTATAAGGTAATTCTAGGTTATTCGTGTCTACCCTCCGGATTGTTTTCAGAGTGTATTTTATAGTTATTTTGTATTTTAGTTTATGACTAACAAGGAAGGAGACGAAAAAAAGGAAGATGGGAAAGCATCTGGCTATTCAGATCTGGTCAACATACACGGCTAAAGCCATTTAAAGAAACGTTTCAATTCTAAGTGGTGGTCTTACACCAGGGCGATTCTGAGAGTATCTTCCGCTCTGTATCGTGCCATAAATATAATATATTATTTTAAATGCAGAATATTTGCGGAGGCCGCCAATATTTAAAATAACAACTAGGTTTTAAATTAATATTTCTATAAAAATTAATCATAAAAACAAAACTTTAAATGGAGTACTACAAATTAAACTTGAAATCTATAAATAAAAAAAGTTTGAATTTTTTTAAAAAGAAACTTCTCTTATAACTTTAAAATAAACGTTTAAGAACCTCATAATACAAACATGTGTGCAACCCAAAAAAGGTCAAAACCGACCGACGGTCTTCAGCAAAATAATGGAATTCCGAGCAAAAAATGCAAGTTGTAACTAGCGGCAAGTGCCCGTTACTGTATAACTGGCTCGCTCCTTCGCCTCTGTGATATGGACTATCCCACATGCTTGTAAGAGTGAAACAAATAATATGACACAATAACGTAAAAAGGGGACTTGCAGAATGAAACGAATTACACACAATATTTATGCTCGTAAATGCGATTTGCACCAATTTTCGAGAAAAACAATATTTTTCATTGTGACGCACTATAAATATTTGAAAACGAAAAATGGCAAAATGTTGGTTAGTATTTTTTTAAGCATTACAAAAATTAAGAATCAAATTGTACTTTTAATTATCGAGTTATCCTGCAAAAAGTGGATCAAGGGGATTGCGTACACCCCTTTTCGGGCAGGCTGGGTTAAACATGATTTGAATGAGCAGGAGTAGTTACAATGGGGACGTGACAAGGATTTTTCTCAAGTATGGGTGTATAAGTGCCTTGTTAAACTTGATTTGATTGAGCAGGAGTAGTTACAATGGTGACTGTTATGTTAAAATCTCTATGACACAAACTTGTCTATGGCAGGTCCGGAAACAGGATCTCACTTCGTGTATACTGGTCAACATGTCAACAAGTTACATTCCAAATAAATATTACCTAAACATATTAAAGTGTTTTAATGTTAATAACAAACATTATATGGTGTCAGAAGTGAAAAGCATCAAAGTCTTGTGTATAAAGTTTCTTATAAAATAATAAATTATACGAAATAATAAAGGATTGCAAAAATTCAAAGTGATAAAATAAAAATGGCGAGCATAAACGCATGTCCGCCAATGAATTTCGAAGGAAATCTGTCGCACAACTGGTCAAAATGGATCTTAAAATTTGAATTATTTCTGCAAGCATGCAATCAAGATACAGCCACAGATTCCAAAAAAGTTGCTCTACTTTTATTCTCAATGGGCGAAAATGCAATAGAAATTTTCAATACATGGACGGATGTCGACAACAAAACAGCAAAATACGCCGTGGTAATTAAGAAATTTGAAGATTATTTTATGCCGAAAAAACATAAAACAATGGAGAGGTATAATTTTTTCACAAGAAGACAAAAACAAGATGAAAATTTTCAAGATTTTTTATTGTCACTTCGTAAATATATTGCGTCATGTGAATTTGGAGATTTGAAAGATGATATTTTAAAAGACATTTTTATCATAAATATGCACAAAAAACACTTCAGAATTCGAGAAAATCTATTACAACAAACTGATATTGATACTGAAAAAGCATTCAGCATTGCTCAAAATATGTTGTTGTCAAATGAAGCTAATTTAGAACTTCAGGAAGAATTTCATTCCAATAGTGAAATACATAATATTCGCAGCCATCAGGATAAATGGAAGAATACGTCAATAAACCGAAGAAGTCAGTCAAGAAACCAAAAAAGTCCATCAAGGAACCGATTTGGAAGTCAGTCAAACCAGTACACAAGTCATAATCCAGTCGGAAAGGAAAGGTCATTTCAATCCTCGCAGAGAAGTCAGTCAAAAGAAAAATCTTGTAAAAGATGTGGAGAAATTCATCGCAATAGATGTCCGGCAATGAAAGTTAAGTGCCACAAATGTCATTTCTTTGGTCATTTTTCAAAAATGTGCTACAGTAAAATTATTAATTCTAAAAATAATGTCGGAATGTTATTTTCAGAAAATAATAGTGATTCAGATTTTAATATTCGTACAATCAATCTAGACTTAATTAAATCAGATAAATATTGTCTGAATAATAATACTCAGAATATCTGTCAAAACAAATCAAAAGTAAACAAACAATCTTATTGTTACATGTCGAATTTAAAAATTCCAATCAATGATTATAAAATCATGTCAGAGTCTCACAATGTGAATGATGAATTATTTATAAGTCATATTAATATCCAAAATGATAATAATTTGCATAATACAAATTGGATAATTGAAATAACGATTAATAATTGTAAAATAAATGCCATACTCGATACAGGGGCGATGGCAAACATGATTTCTATAGAAAATTTTAATAAATTAAAGATACCAAAGTCATTATTAAAAAACACAAGTGCTAAAGTGACAGCATTTGGAGGATTCAATATACCTATAATTGGAGAAGGTAATTTGAAATGTCATTACAATGAAAACAAAAGTCAAATAATAACATTTATAGTATGTAAATTTAAATGTCAAACAATAATTGGTTTGAAGATGTGCGAAAAAATGAATTTAATTCAAAAAATTTATCAAAATGCTTTTGTGAACTATAAAAATAACAATCGTTTTAATGTTGATAAAAATACTGAACATTTATTAACGCAATATAACGATGTGTTTCAGGGTCTAGGATGTATACCATACACATGTCATCTGTCAGTGGATCCGAACATAATTCCAACAATAGATGCTCAACGTAGAGTTCCTTTCAAACTAATGGACAGACTAAAAGAGGCACTAGATGGAATGGTAAAACAAAATGTTATAGAAAAAATTACAAAACCTACAAAATGGGTGAGTTCGTTAGTCATCATAGAGAAGCGTGATGGTAAATTAAGGCTTTGTTTAGATCCCAAAAATTTAAATAGGGCATTACAAAGGTCGCATTATCCATTACCAACATTTGAGGAAATTAGATATAAAGTTCACGGAGCAAAAATTTTTTCTCATCTTGATGCAACATCAGGATACTGGTCAATTCCGTTAGATGAAGAAAGTGCAGAATTATGTACATTCAATAGCCCGTTCGGGAGATATTTTTTCAAACGTTTACCATTTGGTATTAAAAATTCTTCAGAAATATTTACTAGAGTCATGAAAGAATTATTTGAAAATATTGAAGGTGTTACAATATTTATCGATGATATTTTAGTTTTTGGAAAAGATCAAGAGAGTCACGATAAATCTTTAAAACGAGTGTTAGAAAAGTCACGGAAAAATAATTTAAAATTTAACATGAATAAATGTAAATTTAACGTAAAAGAAATTAAATTTCTAGGTCACATATTTAGTGGTGAAGGAATAAAAGCTGATTATTCACAAATTAGTGCTATTAGGGAAATGACGTCACCAAAAGATAAAAAAGAATTGCAAAGATTTTTAGGAATGATTAATTATTTAAGTCCTTTCATCAAAAACATGTCGAAAAAAACTTATGTTTTAAGACAATTATTAAAGAAAAATATAGAATTTATATGGGATGAAAATTATGAAAAGTCGTTCAATGAATTAAAAAATACGATTAGTTCAGAACCGATTTTAACACATTACGATAAAAACAAACCAATTACATTATCTGTTGACTCATCAAAATCAGCAGTAGGTATGGTCATTATGCAAGACAAAAGACCAATAGCTTATTCTTCAAAAACACTCACACCAGCACAGACTAGATATGCACAAATTGAAAAAGAATTATACGCTATAGTATGTGGATGTCTTAAATTTCATAAATATTTATATGGTCAAACCGTATATGTACAAACTGATCATAAACCACTAATTACTTTATTTAAAAAATCATTATATGACATACCAGCTAGATTACAAAGAATGATGCTAGATTTACAAAAATATGATCTCAGTGTAGAATATATTCCTGGAAAAAAATTGTACATTGCAGATACATTATCAAGGTCAGCGCTGCCACACACAGAAACATTAACTTTTGAAAGTGATATTAATTTACATGTTAACACTATAGTTAACAACATGGCAGTAACACCACAAAAATTAGAAGAAATTAAAAAAGCAACTAGGGAGGACACAGCTTTACAAATTTTAATAAAATACTACATTGAAGGTTGGCCGAAATCTAAATATAAAGTAAATTCTTTAGTTAAACAATATTGGAATATACAATCAGAGATAAATGTATGTGACGATTTAGTTTTTAAGGGTCATTCTTTAATAATTCCTACAGTTATGATACCAGAAATATTAAAGAAAATGCATGAAGGGCATCAAGGGATTATAAAAACAAAGAAATTGTTTAGAGATTTTCTATATTGGTCAAATATGAATTCAGATATTAAAAATATGATTGAACAATGTCAGACATGTCTAAAATTTAAACCATCTAATCAATCCGAGTCACTTATATCACATCCAATATCAAACTACCCTTGGGAACGTATTGGTGTAGATATTTTAACATTTAATAATACTTATTATTTAGTAGTAATTGATTATTACTCGAAGTATATAGAAATTGCAAACATGAACAAGCATTACACAGCAGAGGTAGTAGTAAAAAATTTAAACTCAATTTGCAGTCGACATGGAATACCATTAGAATTAGTCAGCGATGGAGGTCCACCATTCAATTCAGTTGCATTCAAATCATTTACGTATGAATGGGATATTTATCATATAACAACAAGTCCATATCATTCTCAGTCAAACGGACAAGTTGAAAGTGCAGTCAAAATCGTAAAAAATATTTTAAGAAAATGTCAAGAAGATAAAACCGATCCGTATTTGTCATTATTACATTATCGTACGACACCAAAAGAGAATTTACCTTCCCCGTCACAGTTATTAATGTCAAGACAACTTCGTTGTAACTTACCATCAACTAAGAGTCAGTTAAGACCAAAAATAGTCAAATTTAAAGAATATAAAAAAGAAATGGGAAATCGTCAAAATAAAATGAAAAAATATGCCGATAGAGGTAGTCAGGATTTCAAAACATTAACTATTGGGGATAAAGTAGTATTTAAAAGAAAACCAGATAGTCATTGGGAGCCAGCAATAGTAAAAGATTTATGGAATAAAAGTCCAAGGTCGTATATAATTGAAACCTCAAATGGAAATAAATATAGAAGAAATAGAATTCATTTAAGATATGATAAGTCAAATGAAAATACTAATAATAATAATAGTCGAGAAAGAAGTCAACACGACAGTCAATCATCAGAAGTAATAAATAAAAGTCAGAATACTAGTCAAATGTATTTTCCAACTTCAGATTTTGCGGTTCCATCTACCTCAAGTCAAGTCGTAACCAGGTCAGGAAGAGTTGTGAAGATTCCTGACAGATACATGTAAAACTAATTTAAGATGTTTACATAGAATATATACATATTATATGTTTCAATTTTGTTTATATAATTTCTTGAAAATGTAAAAAATACTGTTTTTAGTTTGTTAAGAAACACTTTAAGTTTTAAAAGTTAATTAAAAAATAAAATAAATTTATTTTTTTTTTTATAAAAAAAAGGAGATGTTATGTTAAAATCTCTATGACACAAACTTGTCTATGGCAGGTCCGGAAACAGGATCTCACTTCGTGTATACTGGTCAACATGTCAACAAGTTACAAGTTCCAAATAAATATAACCTAAAAATATTAAAGTGTTTTAATGTTAATAACAAACATTATAGTGACATGAAAAAGGTTTATCTCCAGTATGGCTATATAAGTGCTGTGTTAAATTTGATTTTACTGAGCACGAGTAGTTACAATAGTGACATGAAAAAGGTTTTTCTCCAGTATGGGTGCGTAAGTGCACCGTTAAATTTGACTTGTTTGAGCAGGAGTAGTTGCAATGGGCACATGAAAAAGGTTTTTCTCCAGTATGGGTGCGTAAGTGCTTCGTTAAACTTGATTTTTCTGTGCAGGAGTAGTTACAATGGGGACATGAAAAAGGTTTTTCTCCAGTATGGGTGCGTAAGTGCTTTGTTAAACTTGATTTGATTGAGCAGGAGTAGTTACAATGGGGACATGAAAAAGGTTTTTCTCCAGTATGGGTGCGTAAGTGCACCGTAAAATTTGACTTCTTTGAGCAGGAGTAGTTACAATAGGGACATGAAAAAGGTTTTTCTCCAGTATGGGTGCGTAAGTGCCTTGTTAAATTTGATTTGTATGAGCAGGAGTAGTTACAATGGGGACATGAAAAAGGTTTTTCTCCAGTACGGGTGGGTAAGTGCGCCGTTAAATGTGACTTGTTTGAGCAGGAATATTTACAATGAGAACATGAAAAAGGGTTTTCCACAGAATGGGTGTATAAGTACTTTGTTAAACTTGATTTGATTGAGCAGGAGTAGTTAAAATGTACACATGAAAAAGGTTTTTCTCCAGTATGGGTAGGTAAGTGCATTGTTAAACTTGATTTGCCTGAGCAGGAGTAGTTACAATGGGGACATGAAAAAGGTTTTTCTCCAGTATGGGTCTGTGAGTGCACTGTAAAATAAGAATTCTTTGAGCAGGTGTAGTTACAATGGGAACATGAATGAGGTTTTTCTCCAGGATGCATCTTCAGGTTTGTTATCATTTCTGAAAATAATTGCGGATAAAGCTCAATAAGGTTTTTTAGTGAAACATGAAAATTATTAACACAAATTCAGATAAATAAAAATCGTTTTTTACCTGAATCCCTTTCAGAGTATTCTAAGCATTCCTTTTTAACATCTGTCTGGTCTATGTCTATTTCAGTATAAGAAATTCCCTCTCCATCTTTTTCTCGCGGCCCTGCTTCTGCTTTGATGAGTACAGTCTCCACAATTACGTTACCTGGAAAAACAAAACAACAATAAAATGAATTGGTATTTGTGATGTGTCAATGAATTGTTCCTTGGTCCCCTCCGCCCTCTTGACCTCTCTCATCCCTGGACTTCAAAATGAAATCAAAATCACATAACAATTTTACGGAATCAACTCATTTTTTCGAAATGAACTCACAGAGTGGACAATACAGCAGAGACGTCATCTTTCCTAATCTACTCGTTTTCATAAGTACATTTAGTACGTTCTCCTTACATCTAATGTTTTTGCCAATGTAACGACCTAAATGGCCGAATTTATATGTTTTTATTTTAAAGATTTTGAACGTTGGTTAAAACCTCACCGAAATAACTTGGGTAGCTATTTACGTTCTTGCCTCTCTTTCTATTATTTGTCATTTGATTTGGATTTTTTTGTTATTTTTGTATTTTTATTCGTTAAGTTCTTGTTTTTTTTTTTTATCTTTATTCAGACTTGCAAGTTCATGTGTTCTCGGCCAGAGTAGATTTTGACAGATGGTTTCAAGTAAGTGAGGTCATGTGTTAAACACAGTATAAATTAATACGTCCGAATTGAGGACGTTTTTTGCGGAAGCTTTCAATTCTTGAGAATCTTTAGATGCATTTAAAGATGTTTGACAATCCAATAAAGAATTCTTGAATCAAAATAAGTATGTATATTTATCTAAGTAAAGAGCCCATGTTCGATATTTTTTGGCAAAAGCTCCACACAGGAGGCCTCGAGGAACATAATTTCCTTTGGGGCCTGTTACACATTTTGATAAGCTGTGTGGAGGATCTTTTTAGGAAAAGGAAGGAAAGGAAGTTTTGAAAAGTAAAAGGGTATGAGGGGTGGGTAAGAATCTGTTTAGTGTGTTCAGGAGTGGTGGACGTATTAATTCATTCCTTCCACAGCCGTGCAAGGTCGAGAGAGTTCGGCTGGAGATATTAAAAAGTCTCCCTCAACCAGCCTAACCCGATGCGGCCGGCATGTATAAGTTAGACAAACGCATCCACCGTCAAGACCTAGACAAACATAACCCCATTAACCCGGGCACCCCTCTACCAAACGTAACAAACCCCTTGGAGTGTATTATGGAATATTTGAACTAATCCAAAAGGTTTGTCAGCATGGAGAAATAGAGATGATTTACTTTAATAATAAAATATGGTGAGTCAACAGCTTAAATAATTGGAAAGAGTTTGAGATCATAATAAGATATACGTTGTCTTATTTCATCAATACCAAAATTTGGAAAAGTAAAAAAAAAAAAGCAGCTGTCCTGACTGCGTCCATCTGAAACACCTCTGTGATATCCGCAATGCAACTTACTAGTTGATTGAACACTCTCCGCATACTGCAGACATTCCTTCTTCACATCCGGGAGGTGGATTTCTACATCCGTATACGGTATTTCACCTGAGCCTTCTTCCTGCGACCTGTGTTCAGTCTTGATGGAAACACTCTCTGGGTTGGGAAGATCCATGGCACTGCCAAGATAGCGTCCTGTTATGTGATGGTTACTGGTTACATCTGAAAACAAATAAAGCTTGTTAAAAAAACTCTCTTTTTAAACATCATGTTCTCTTGCAAGTAAGCCCAAACTTCTTCAATAATTGTGGATTAAATAAAACCATTTTTCAAAGCAAAAAAAAAATCAGCTTTACATAAATCTATTCATCAATATAGAATTTATAATACTTCTCTCTCTCCTGTCAATGAAATTAATGATCTCGCAATTTTTCATCCTTTCCAAATAAAATTTCTTTCACACATTCACACTCTCCATCACTCCAGTGAATGGAACATATCAACATTAAAGATTTTGTACTCTTACTTTGTTTGAAGTCAAGTAGAATACAATTCTTCTATCTGGTCCCCTTCTTTAAAATCCGATCCGATACCATCGAAAATGTTCGATATAAATATCTAACCGTTATTTACTATAAACCGGCCCTAAAAATTAAATCACATGACTAAATTACTTGACGAAAGAATTAAAATTATTAAAACCCTCGAAGAAAACTCATTTCCGACTTAAATAACTATAAAATTGTTAATGATATTATAGACAGTGCTGATTTTCTAAACCCAGTCGCTTTTAATATAACAATGAGAACAGCTTCCATTCGAATTCCAAATAATGTTTTAATGATAATATCAGGACGAATCATTAAGATATTCACTTGTACCCAAGGTGCATGCAATTGGTAATACTTTAAGATTTATGGTCAGATATGTTCAATTGCATGTAGTGTAGGCGCAAGAACTCACTATCGCCCTGGTAAAATGGTTCCATGCCAACTGGGAATAATGTCAACTCAACACCTCCTTGAAAAGTCATTAAAATCCATGTAAAAAATAATTTAAAATTATCCGATAACCCTAACCTAACATAACCTATTTAACCATTTTTTTATAAATATTTTTTATCACTCTAAATGACTTATCTGAGACGGTTCTGAGTTGGTTTCATTCCGAGTTGGCAGGTCACCGGTAAAATAACACATTTCAGAATCACACATTCCTTAAAATGGCAAAAAGTAGCTTCAAACCGGAAATAAAAAAAACATTTTCTTCTTCTTTCGGTTGTGTTTGGAGTTGAGAGGGGTACAGAAAAAAAAACTAAACCAATGCGATTTAAGCCCCCTCGAGGTATATTTTTTACAGAAAGAGCGCTGCAGAAATGATCAATTTATCATTAACTATACCACTCCGCAATAAACTGCCACCTGCATCAATGAAAAGACAAAAGAACGGCCGCTCAGTTATGAACTTGGCAGAAACAAGCACTAATTGCTTCACAAATGGGACAAACAGAAACTATCGTTAAGACGACAATATAACCTTAAATATACTCAGAATCTTAACGACGTAAGTAAACAAGTCGTATATACAAATTGTGACTCGCGACCCTTGTATTGGATGGACCTACTGTCGAATTTGCCCTATCAAAGAAAAGAAGAAGAAGACAAATAGTGTAGGACTCTTAACGACGTATGTGAAGAAAGCGTGTATACAAATATACGCCAGATGCACTGCGTATTGGATGAAACGGTCGAATTCGCCCTAGCGGGCCTGGAGATTTGACCTTTTCGCCGCTTTCATTTAAATTAATTCTGTAGAACGTGTTACAAATATTTAATTTCTCTAAACGTTTCCCTCCTGAAGTTCATTTTTCAATTTTTTTATTTTTTTTTTTATTTACGGACAAATAGTTCATAATCAAGTCCTTAAAGTTATTATTTCATCTTCTAGAAAAATAAAATCTGGTGCTTACCAGTAACTTTATAGTTGAAAAACGGGTTATTAAGTTTTAAAATAGTTGAACGTAAAATATATTAATGGTAAGGTATTGTTTTTATTAATCTTAAATATAAAGAACTTACATCCCCAGGGGTCTGTTAGAATAAAAGAAGTCATTATAGTTACGAATTCGCCGAAAATTATGAAAATGTGAGTTTTGACCAAACAAAAATAATATGGGTTGTTAATCTTAAACGATACACTTTCGTTAAAGTAAGTCATTCTCGTGTATTTAGCCACACTGAGTTCAGAACTGTCAATTTGACGTTGATGTAGTTTTGTGTGGATTGAAACAGTTTTCTGATAAACGATGTAGGTATATAGGTAGGTAATAGTAGCATTGCAAATATATCACTAGAGTAAGAAAATAGGTTAATGATTTTAAGGGTGAAAAATAAAACGAACCTGTTGACGTCTATTATTGATGTCAAGTGAAAACAAATAAATGACAAAATATGTTGTAATAATGAAATTCACTAAAAAGGAATCGAGTTAAATATTTCACTCAAGGTCAAGACTAGATGAACAAACTAATCGTTTGGTTTTAAAGTGTAACAGCGGCCGTAAATTAACTATGAACACGCACCTAAACTAGTATGTAACCTGTTAACCTGGTTGGTGTCGGGTAACTCAATGTGTTATAATGCCAATAGTATAAAAACTGACCCATTGAGCGATATATTTTTAAAATTAAAAGCACCAATGAGGGACTTAGTAATTAAGTAGTCAATATAACAAGAACCTACTCACTACAAGGTGAAGTGCCGCGGTCGTTGAAGAAACGTCACCAGAAAAGTAGATGCACTTGAATTATAACAATTTTGATATAAAAATGTGATAGATATTGAAAAAATATAAATTTAACACAAATATTGTGCAGTTTATAGGATGTTACTATTAGAAAGGCGGAGCAACAACGACTGCAGTGTGTGGGGAGAAAGTGAAGGAGACTGACATTAATATATCACTCACGGACTCACGGGACTGGGATGCTGTTTGAAGTTTATGTTCAGTGTTGCCGTTGCGAAATTGAAGTAATAGATGTATGAGTGTGATTTGATAGCTGATGAAAAAGATCAGGTAAATCAGCGATGATTCATTGATAGTATCCATTGCTAGTTGGAAGTCACTGTCCGCGAGTGAACACTGCGCTGTAGTTAGTAAGTAGCAATGACATTTCGTTGCCATAGACTTTCTTATAAAATATTCCCCTTCTTGGGAGAAATTGGCGAGACAAATTCTGAACCGGCGTCGCTTTTAAATAATTTTCACAATATTTTCAATTTGTGATAAAATTATTCCACATGTAACCAGTTACGACAGTAACCGTTTTAATCTCGTACTATTCTCGTACGCGGACGATACTGCAATCACAGTTCATGGTAAATCCTGGGATGATGTCTCTGAAAATGCAAATAAGTGCAATTCCATTGTCAAAGCTCAATCAAAACTTCATAACTCTGAACTGTGAAAAAACTCTCTATATTCCATTTTATAATACCAAAAGGCGGCACACTTAACTCACTAAAATATAAGGTTTCACAAAAATACTTGCAATCCTGTATTATGCTCTAGCTGTACAGAAATGAATACGGGAAATACAGTTCAATACTTAGGAATTATAATAGACAGCCAACTCAAATGGACAGATCACATACAAAAGCTTGTTAATAAACTTAGGTATTTAACTTGTATTTTTAAACGTTTAAAATATATAGTTGACATTAAAAGAATAAAATTGGTGTATCATGCATTGGTGCAATCAACAGTATCTTATGGAATAATTGGATGGGGGGGTGTGTATAATACTCACATTAAGCCACTAGAAATAACTCAAAAATTAATACTAAAAATAATGTTGCATAAAGATATAAACTACCCCTCCGTGCAATTGTTCCATGAGGCTGAATTGTTAGACAAGAAAAATTTACTGTAAATAATGTTTAAAATATATATTTACACGAAATGCTATTTTTACAACAAATGAAAAGCGTTTTAGTAATAGGTTAAATAATGTATTTGAAGTTCCACGGTGTAACACTAGGCTTGCGCAAAGACATGCATATTTTATTACACCAAAAATATATAACGCTTTCTATAAGGCTACAGAAATTGATTGTAAAAATATATCCACCTACAGCAAGTATAAAAATGTATTAAAGTCTTGGATAAATACCATCGATACAAACATTTACTTGCTGTAACATCTGACCTGCTGTAACTTAACAAAAATTTTATTAATCTTTATGAACATGTCTTTTGAATATGTATTTCAGTTAACACTTATCTATTTTTATGTATTTAATTTAATGTATTTTATTTTTTTAAACTTCTACAACATATTGTATGTTAATGAGTAATTATCTGTCTTAAAACACTTAAGTATACCCACGAACTGGCGATGCCTATGTGGGATTTTTCTGGTTAATCTGTTAATCTATTTATGTTATTCTCTACTTTTTAAAAACTGTTTATATGAAAAGTTTGTACTACAAAATTTTACCAACTGTACCAAAAAAAATTGTTAATAAATAATGGAACTTCGTTAACATACCAAGGAGATAAGTTAAAACTTTGCTTTTGTTTGGTAGTTTCCCGTAAGTATGCATTTTAGGATACAGACCAAAGTAGGGCAAGAGAGGACTTTGTGGACAAACATATTATGTCCTGCTTGAGCAAGAATTTAAAATGGACAAGGTTTCCGGATATCTATATTTTAATTTCATATTTTTAAGATATGCAATACTGAAATAATACATAATGCAACTTACTGGCTACTCGAGCACTCTCCGCATACTGTAGACATTCCTTCTTTACATCAGGGAGGTCAAAATCCATATCCGCATATGGCATTTCTCCTCCACCTTCTTCATGGGGCCCTGGTTCCGTCTTCATGGAAACATTCGTTGGACTTAGTAGATCCATGGCAAGACCGTGCAAGGTTTACGGTATTTGTTCAAAACCAAAAAATATAGCTGAAACTTTAAGAAACAGTACGTTGTATTAAGAAAGCAACATTATTTTTTTAGTGAGTTTTGAATATTTTGTTTCGTTTGGACTATTCTTTAAAAATAATGATTCGTATGCCTAATAAAAATTTGGACATAAAGATATAACTTTGACTTAAATTTTGAGATAAAATAATTGAAAACGGTTGAATAAATCGTCATCATTAGTTGTCGCTGTCTTCTTCTATATCCCATAATATAAAGTGACACAATCGTATATTTAATCCGACATTTTTCATAAGACAAAATATCGGTATATTCAGGTAAACCATATATCTATAACTTTTGATTATTTTTACCAATGCCTTTGTTGTGCCAATATTAAACATCCATAAAATGATTTTCAAACCAGACGTCAAATAATCCATTATCTAACTTGGGTGTTCTGATTGACGTAAGCCAAGCTTGATCAGATTATGGGGATTTAAATGTATATTTTATACATTTTGTTTATTCTTTAGCACTCGGGATGAAAAAAAAGGACATGTTTTATTCCGGTAAAGATTGTCGCACAGTTTTGGTATATCCGTGGTTGAATTCGGACGTTATTACTTGACATCTGTCATCTCTTATTGTTTTACGCAACTACGTTATTTGGAAATTTTGCGGGTTTTTTTTATTTTATATTTAAAAAATAAATAAGACACCTATTAAAATATGAATGGATTACTTAATGGACTTAAATAATGTTAGGAATTAAAAGAAAATTGAGTACGTTTGATGATTTGACATTCTGTTCTGAGAAAATAAAACACGAGAATTATACAGACGCAACGTTAACTTCATATTATATAATATTTTTATTAATTTGGATAGAGAAAGGTTTGTGCCAGCTAAGCTTTTGGCAAATGCAGTAGGTAGTTTGTGCTGCAAATCCGACAAAGCACATGTACAAAAACCTATTAGGAATTCCAACAGAACAACATGACAGGAATCATAAATAGCTGCGAATTCGGAAGTTACGCGAAGTATATTTTTATTTTAGACAATTGAAATTTCAAATGTATCGTTTTCCATCGCCCCAAATACATGTATTTAAATGTAATACGCGAGTAATAAATATAATTATAAATGCTCAAACCCGTCATACTAAAATTGCGTACCATTTGTAAGTATTTATATTCATACATGTCTACAGTTTTATTCCGTGACTTATGAAATTTACATACTTGACCTTCAACACAAGAGGATGGTCACTTTCTATGCGAGTTCTCGAAAAAGACTGCGTAATCCCCGGCAACGCCGGAAACTTATAAAAGTCTAATAACATCTTTAATAATATCAATACTGTTTGGTTCTGAAACAGTTTTAAAAAAAAACTTAATCCATATTCCTCTATTCCTTCCATCATGTAATCCATTCTCTTCCTCCTTTCCTCAAAGTCTCCACCAGGTAAAGAAGAAGATGTGCTTACCTACATGTTGAACAATATTGCCACCCAAGTGTGCATTACCCACTTGTAATAGTTGCATTTTGATAGTGATATGGCTCACAACTAGCTCTCGGCAAAATATCGCAAATAATCGCAAAGTTTCGTTTCTTTATTAAATAAAAGTGTCGTGCTTAAAACCCTTGTTGTGCAAATATAATGTGAAACCAGAAACGACCCTGAGCAGCCTTAAGAAGCCGTCAAAGGTAGGAGACTTCCTTTCAAAACCGATTCTCCTTCGATCTGACTTTAAAACACAATACATGGTCTATTCGTCTTCAAAAAGGATTTACAGTCCACATTCTCGTGTCGTGGCATTCGGCTGCGACAAATACCTAATGTAAGGTCCGTTCCCAACAGCCAAGACTATCATCAGTAAGTATATCACATTTTTCTTTTAAATTCGTGAAAATTTGTCAAATATTTATGGCTTAATTCATTCAAGGGTTCGTTGGCCATATTTATTTTGGTACCAATTGAATGGTATTCCTTTATTTTGTGTGACACGTGTATAATTGTGAACACTGAACATGAACCACCACCATAAGGACTGTCAGATATACAGAATGTGACAGTTAGTTACGTATTTATGCTTGGCGAACAAAATGTTTAAGGTAAAATAACTCATTCTCTCTTAAAAAGCAGTCATTTACGATTATAACACTACCAAACACTCTAACATAAATACTAATGGCACATAAATAAAATAAAAGCGGGTGAATGTGGTTGGTTGGTACTTATGGCCGGTTTCAACTACATTGATGCCACCGAGGATGTGAGTTTGAGTCAAATTTTAACTTATCTCTGTGACTCTGTATTTTCGAGGCATCAAAATATACTTACTTTTATAGCTAGAAGCGATGATTCAATTGTTCTTTTGCCGAAATTGATAATTGTTTTTAAAAATTATGTACGTAACCCAGAGACGCTCTCAATAAATGCATGGATTTTTGAGGTTACAAATCTAGTAGGTAAACTTGGCCGGTGCTGCCAGTGTATAAAATATTACCGCTCTTAACAATATTCATTTTATAATGTCATCAAGTACCTACAATTTCACTTCCACCTACTTCTTGGGGCCCTGGTTCCGTCTTGATGGAAAACGTCTCCGTATTAAAAAGATTCATGGCACTGCTGTGGGAGATTTACAAGGCCATAGTCATATATCTGAAACACAATATCGTTTAAACAGATTTTCAGTTTGAAGGGCCGACGAATATTTTGTTTCATTTGGAATATTCTATCAAAATAAAAAAAGTCGTGTGGGTAACACATATTGGAAAATAGAGATACAATATTTTTAAGCTTGAAGACTTTTAAAAACGGTTGAGAGAACCGTCGTCAACCGCTGGACTTTTTTGGTAGTTCGGCTATGTTTTTCTTTTCTTTTTTTACGTTTTTGCGTTGAGCGTAGCCACTTATTTTAAAAACGCGAATACACTACTCGCGAAGTTGATCGAGGTTAATTGAATACGATAGTGTAGGAACGAACTTCACTTCACTTCGTACAACTTCGCTTCGCCTCGTCCGACTTCCGATAATTGCCGGTAAATGGCCCAAGTCAAAGGACCCGAAGTCTATCGAAGTTCGAACACGATACGTCTGACTAATCCGCGAGCACCTCATTCGGCGTCTATACGCGCCTCAGATCAACACAGACCACCATTTAGAACGAACGTTTGAGTCCAAATAGGTGTTTTTACAATAGTTCCTCACAGGAGGCCGTGCATAAAATAAAGTCAAATCTGAGGATGCTGTGTGGAGGGTCTTTAAAAGGTAAGAAAGGAGAAGATCTAGGAAGGAAAAGGGTATGAGATGTGGGTAGGAATCTTGGGATCAGTGGGCCCAGGGGTGATGGACGTACGAATCCGTCTCTTCCACCGTGGTGCAAGACGATGGGTCGAGAGAAGCTTGCAGAAGAGGCTAAATGGTTTCCTTCAACCGGTCCTTCCCGATCCGGCCTGCCACGCAGTAAGTGACCGGACCCTTCCACCGCCGACACCTAGAAAAACCTCACCCGTGAGTTCAGGCAACTCTGCCAAGACACCAAACGCAGCAAACTGGGTAACCTATGATATAGGTGTTGGTTATCCAATAAATGATTCCCGGGGCGGCGGTACCCATAAATATGTTAGTCATTGTAAACTCGATAATGATAATAAACCAACTAGTAATCTCCACGAATCAAGTTATTATAGTTAACTCCCCATCACCAACTGGAATCCTAATCAGTAGATAGCCATTTTGTAACAATGATAAGTGTAATTTCATATCAACCTACCAAAATCACTTCTCTGCTCAGGCAGGAACCCTGAAAAGCAATGATCAAATGGTGTCCCAGGATCGCCATCAACGCAAGTATTCAATAGTAAATGCAACAAAGGGTAGATTTAAAATTAACACTCATGTTGTTAAGAACATTTAAAATTTATTCACAATCTATGCGGGCAATTCATTTATAAAATATTACTTAATTAGGAATTTCTTATAGAGACATCAGACTACAAATAAATATTAAGTTTAATTCAGGGGTGGCCTTCTAGAAAACATGAATTTAAAAGATGTTACAATCTGCTGCGTCATATTTACATGTACCGACATATTTGAAAAGCTAAAATAAATCAAACCTGGTTATGGGTGCCAGCCTCATGTGATGCATGAGACACTAATAGAATCATGGTAATTCACTAACAAATATTCTATAAAATATTAAACATGATCGACTAACAAGAAACGAATATTTAAGTAAGTTAATATTTATAAATAAGTGTTTGGTGTAAAAAAGAAATAAAAACAAAGGCAAATTATATTTTAAAGTTGAATTAGTGACAAAGCAACAAGTATCAAAGTATGTCTTATCTTATTATCATTAAAGCTCTCCTTGAAAACATACTTCACTGATTAGCTGCCTTATCTCTATACTGGACAGGGACAGGTTATACCTACACTCAGTGGCGTAGCGTGGAAAATTCTGCCGTCCGGGGCGGAGGAAAATTTTGCCGCCCCCCCCCCCCCCCCCCTTATTTGGGTTTTTCCAACCGGATAATTTCAAGCGCCGAGGGGAGGGGGGAATAAATGGAAATCCATTTTTTTATTACGACCTCATTTGATGCCGATTTTTATAATCACATGTGACAAGTATTCTTCCGATAAAAATCATCTTTATAAGTTGTACTACAAATTTATAACTACTATCGGAAATCGATAATCGTATCCATGCAATAGGATTTTGCATCTCAAATTTTTACACTGTGTTTAGAACACAATAGAGCTTTTAACTTAAGATTGATCCTATGTAAGAGTTCCCAAATAATAGTTATATACGGAACAGTCAATTTTTCAGAATTTTACAGCATTTGCTAGGCAACTCAAAAATTAGGCTTCACTCGGTAAACGATGAATCTGCAACTTGTTATTTAATTTATCGTTACATTCTGAACACAAAACTGGTTTAAATAAATCTGTTTGCGCGAATTTACACTACAATCAGAACATGAATATGGTTTTTCTTTGAGTCTGGCAGCACATACATAGTCTGCAACTAGAATTTTATAACTGCACTTTGAATAAGAGAATGTTTTCCTTCGAAATATGTCAGCAGATGAATCCAAATAACTAGAATTTTAATTCTGTACCCAAAACTGGTTTTAGTTAAGTCTGTATGTGGCGAATCAAAACTACACTCAGAACATGAAAATGGATTTTTTTGATTCTGGCAGCATATACATTGTCTGCAACCAGAATTTTATAAATGCACTTCGAATGAAAGAATGTTATCCTTCGAAATGTGTCAGCGGATGAATTCGCAACTGGAATTTTACATTCTGATCACAAAACTGGTTTAAAATTAAGAGTGAATCTGCTTGCGAGTCCCCAGCTTAATTTTGTATTACTCTCATAATATGCGCATGGTTTTCCTACGAATAAAAAAATTTGAAGAATGGTGTTTGGTTCTGAAACAGTTTTTAAAAAAAAACTTAATCCATATTCCCCTAGTCCTTCCATCATGTAATCCATTCTCTTCCTCCTTTCCTCAAAGTCTCCACCAGGAAAAGAAGAAGATGTTCTTACCTGCATGTTGAACAATATTGCCACCCAAGTGTGCATTACCTACTTGTTAATAGTTGCATTTTGATAGTGACATGGGTCACAACTAGCTCTCGTCAAAATATTGCAAATAATCGCAAAGTTTCGTTTTTTTATTAACCTTTTCGTCCCGGAACGAAAAAAATCACACATGACCCGAAGGGGGGTCACTCGGGGACCCCAATTTGTTTTGCATATTAAAGGGTATTAATGACATATTTTTTTGTAATTTGTTATGATAATAATTAGAGGGTAGTATAATCATCGTATTTCAGTAGTCATTTTCAAAATCGTTCCATAAATAAAGTCATAATTAATATTCTAATGAATTTAGACCATAACGCGTATTTTTCCATAGAAAACAGAGAAGACGGGCCGATAGCCAACGTTACACCTTGTTTCCGAATCTCGACTGGCGATTGGCGTTCACCGGAAACGACTCAGACCGAATGATCTTTGATCGGCAAGCGAACATTATAGCATTGTAAAAAGAGCAAACGAGATGCGCATCGTAAACGAACGCGAATTAGTCCTTTCCACTAACAACTTAGAAATTACTTGCTATCGCTTAGAATTATCCCGATACATTCAGCAGATAGGAACGGGGTACACCCGAACAGAGGGGAAGGGGGGCGGGTGGCACAGATTATTCGCCGGAATTTGTTATAAACTATTTAATTTTAAGAAAAGTAGTAATGCGATATTAATTTTTTTAATGCAAATCGATAACCAAATAGTTTTTCTAAGATTACTCAAATTATTGAGTACGTGGTTTAAAAAACAACATTGATACAGCGTAAAACTCTCGTTAGTGTAGGTGCGTTCCCCCGGTCCGGTAAGGAAGTGTTAAATAAAAGTGTCGTGCTTAAAACCTGTGTTGTGCAAATATATTGTGAAATCAGAAACGACCCGGAACAGCCTTAAGAAGCCGTCAAAGGCAGGAGACTTCCTTTCTAAACCTATTCTCCTATGATCTTACTTTAGAACACAATACATGGTCTATTCGTCGTCAAAAAGGATTTTCAGTACACATTCTCGTGTTGCGGTATTCGGCCGCGACATTTTTTGATCCTTCTACCGGATAAATTTCGTTTTTTTTGTCGTTCTTTGTTAGACATTGTGTTTTGAAGTACAGGTCATTCCATTCGTTGACCCTTTTCCGGTTTTTTTATGGACCTGTTTCAGAATTACACATTCGATCGTGAATATTGATTGAATTTAAATTGGTATTATTTGAGTCGTTGGGCGGCTTAACATTTTGAAATCGTTGATAGTGGGTACCTTACGTATCGCCGCTACGCGTCGGTAGTTGGATGTATTGTCGTGTCGTGTCGGTAAAGTAGAACGTGGATTGTTGTCGCATTTGACAGCTGTTATCACAGCAAACATTTTGTTTACAAGTTGCCTTAAAGTTTGTTAGTGTAATTATTCTGTTTGGTTTAAAAATATTCATAATGGCGGCAATTAATATTAAATACAAATTGGCGCTATTAGATATGGAAAGTGTTCGTTCTTCGGCTATCAAAGCCGTAACATCATCCAATACTATTGACAAAAATATTTTCAAAGCTCGTTTTGCCGATATATCTAACATTAGAGAAAATTTCGTCGCTTCACATATTTCAATTGAATCAAATAAGAATGATGAATCGGAAATTCAGGTATTACAAGAAAAATATACTGAAATACAAAACATGTATTACGAGATTCAATCGTATTATTCTCAATTATTTCCGGAAGTTTCGAAAAATGAATCGAATCATTTAATGGCCAATAATAATGTTTCGTTGCCAAAATTAAAATTGATTATTTTTTCTGGAATATCAACAGATTGGACAAATTACATAAATACCTTTAATTCGTTGATCGATTCTAATAATGCTTTAAATGCTGTTCAAAAAATGCATTATTTAATAGGGAGTCTTTCAAGTGAAGCATTGACACACGTTAAACATTTACCGATTTCTGAAGAAAATTATTTTGTGGCATATAATCTTTTAAAGGAAAGATATGAAAACATACGCTTGATCGCTGATAAACATGTAGAATTAATTCTGTCGATTCAACCTGTAAAAGCTCAGGATAATCTTCGACAATTTATTTCTATTTTGAAAGAAAATCTCGCTGCGTTAGAAGCTTTAAATTTCCCAGTTCGACAATGGAGCTTTCTTTTGTTACATACTGTATTGTGTAAATTAACAAAAGAATTACGTATTGATTTTGAAATTCAACACAGTTCGGAGAATATCCCAACGTTTGATCACTTATTGAAGTACTTAGATGGACAGTGCTTAGCAAAAGAAATGGCACTAGGAGTTTTTCCTGAAAACCAGTTACAGGCTCATAAAGGTCAATCTAAATCTTATAATGCGGAACATCGATCAAGCAATAATATTAATGCGTTTGTATCAAACATTGAAATCAAGTGTTTTCTTTGTAAATCGCCACACTCACTGCACAAGTGTGAAAAATTCTTACGCCTTTCTCTCAAGGATAGGTACTTGTGTGCAAAGGAAAATAATTTATGTCTCAATTGTTTAGTGCAAGGAAAACACAACGCAAAAAATTGTCAGTCGCGTTTCACCTGCAGATAATGTCAATCAAGACATCATACATTATTACATTTTCCAAAAAAAATCGTGGAAAATTCAGACCAGCAAGAAAACTTGTCGGAACCTTTGGCGTTGACAACATTCTACAATAAAACCAACAAAACGGTTCTTTTGTCTACAGCTTATGTGGAAGTTTTAGATAAAAATGGAGTGTTCCAGAAGATGCGTCTTATTCTAGATAGCGCCAGTCAGGGAAACTTCATATCGGAAAATTGTGTCAAAAAATTGGGTTTTACTCGTTTTAAGAAAAAACCACTCACCGTGATAGGTATTGGAAATACTCCTACAATTAATTCTAACGGATTAATAAAAACACAATTTCGTCCTGTCGATTCGAAGGAATCTGGTATTTTGACAGATTTCGTTGTTTTAAATAACATTTGTTCGAATATGCCAACAAATCGTATCGTCGATCATCATTGGGAACACATCGTAGGTCTCAAATTGGGAGATCCAACATTTTACATACCATCAGCCATTGACATACTGCTTGGAAGTGATATTTTTGCGTCATTATTATGCTCAGGAAAAGTGATGGGCAAAGAAAATGAGCCCATAGCCATAGAAACTAAATTGGGTTGGATTTTGATGGGAAATGTTGGACCATCAAATAATTGTATAAATTCATTCTTCGCGTCAATGGAGGAAAATATTGATGAAAAGCTTAAATGTTTTTGGGAAATTGAAAATGTTCCACTTTTGAAGAAAATTCAATCGCCTGATGAAATTCGTTGTGAAAAATTATACATTGAAAGTACGTCGTTCGGAATCGATTATCAATTTCAATGGTTTATCCCCACTTTCGTTAAAAGAAAATAATTTAGCCTTACAATGTTGCATTAAGCTTGTTCAAGCAATTTATTCTCAACAAGATATGAACAATATCTCCTCCCATCGTATGTGCTCAACGCAGCTTCAAAAACTCGCTCCATTTATTGACGCAAATGGTGTTTTGAGAGTCGGTGGTCGAATTCGCCTTGCACAGATTTCAGAAAATGCTCGACATCCTATTATTTTACCGAAGCAATGTCATTTGACAACTTTAATAATTGATTATTACCATAGCATGCACCTTCATCCAGGTCCTCGTGCACTCCAATCCATAATATCATTAAAATATTGGAAAATTTCGGCTAGGAACGTAATTCGACATCGATTGAGTAAATGCATTTCTTGTTTTAAAAATAACCCGCGTGGTAGTTTCCCGTTGATGGGTAACTTACCCGCTTCCCGTTTTCGAGAAGGTCGTCCATTTTTAAATGTCGGAACAGATTACGGAGGTCCTTTTTTGGTGCGTGAAAGTAGACGTCGCGGCGCAAAAACTTATAAGGCCTATTTATGTCTTTACGTTTGTTTATCGACCAAAGCCGTTCATCTTGAATTAGTTTCAGATCTATCTACTGAAGCGTTTGTGGCAGCATTAGATAGATTCATCTCTAGACGCGGTATATGCCAAAATATCTATAGCGATTGTGCCACCAATTTTACTGGAACTAACAGATATCATACTGGCCTTTCTAAATTCATACGTAAATCTGAAAACACTGACAAACTTGTTGACGCAACTGTCGCTCATTCAATTACTTGGCATTTTTCTCCGCCCTCCGCACCCCATTTCAATGGAGTGTCGGAGGCTGGTATTAAGTCAACTAAACACCATTTGAAGAGGGTTGTGGGAGATCAAATCCTCACCTTCGAAGAATTAACTACTGTTCTGACTCGTATCGAAGCCATTTTAAATTCGCAACCAATTGGAGCGCTGTCGTCGGATCCATCCGAATTGAACCCGTTAACTCCTGCACATTTTTTAATTGGGGCTCCTCTTGTTTCTGTTGTTGAAGAAAATTTTGTGGATGTACCAATGAATCGTTTATCGCGTTGGCAGCTATTGAAACAGATGTCCCAACATTTTTGGAATCGCTGGCGGAAAGAATATCTACATACTCTTCAACATCGAAACAAGTGGGCAACGTCAACTCCTAATTTGAAAGTTGACGATCTAGTCATGATAGATGATTCGCAAGCAACCCCAATGCGATGGCCTGTCGGGAGGGTGGTTGAATTATTCCCCGGCGCCGATGGAATGGTTCGTGTCGCTACTGTAAGAACCCCTCAGGGCATTTTTAAGCGGCCCGTGGTCAAATTGTATAGGCTACCCATCGATTAAATAGTTTTAATTTTTTTTTGTCTTGTTCAATCCCTAGGTTAATTAGTTATTTTTCTTTCGTTTTTTGTTGCTTTCTTTCGTATATAGTTGTTGAAAAAATATCATATTTCCTCAAGGTCGGCGGAATGTTTGGTTCTGAAACAGTTTAAAAAAAAAAATAATCCATATTCCCCTAGTCCTTCCATCATGTAATCCATTCTCTTCCTCCTTTCCTCAAAGTCTCCACCAGGAAAAGAAGAAGATGTTCTTACCTACATGTTGAACAATATTGCCACCCAAGTGTGCATTACCTACTTGTATTAGTTGCATTTTGATAGTGACATGGGTCACAACTAGCTCTCGTCAAAATATCGCAAATAATCGCAAAGTTTCGTTTTTTTATTAAATAAAAGTGTCGTGCTTAAAACCTGTGTTGTGCAAATATATTGTGAAATCAGAAACGACCCTGAACAGCCTTAAGAAGCCGTCAAAGGTAGGAGACTTCCTTTCAAAACCTATTCTCCTATGATCTTACTTTAGAACACAATACATGGTCTATTCGTCGTCAAAAAGGATTTACAGTACACATTCTCGTGTTGCGGTATTCGGCCGCGACAAATGGTTTGAAACCATATTTTTAACTCCACTCGAAATATTACAAAGGTTTTCTTCAAAATACGTCAGCAGATTAATCCGCTACTGGAATTTTCACAGATCATTTGGAACATGAAACTGGTTTTAACCTGAGTGAATCTTCACGCTAGTCCTCAGCTTTAAACGATACCCAAAACAAAAAAAAATGGTTTTCCTGCTATTTTTTTTACTTGGAACACATGGATGGTTTGATGATCTACCGGAACACATGATGATCCATGAAACTTTTTTTAAATTGTCGAAGCATCGCCCATGGACCTCTCTAAATCATTCTCACTGAATATAAGTCATAGACATTCCAAGCGCAAAACAAAATTCTTGGAATTTTTGCAATTCACTACCGACAGTGTCGACAGTCGCTAGAGTGATCATTATTATAAATTCATACATTATTATAAATTCATCATTACATTATTATAAATTCATTTAAGGAAAAGGGATCCCCCGGTTTTGTCCGAATAAGTAATGAAAAATTCCATACCCATTTGAATCCGTCTGAATTGTAGGTGCGACAAAAATATACCTAAGTTTCCTACAGGATATTAACATTATTTCTTCTGAAATTTTGCCGCCCCCCCCCCCCCCCCCCCCCCACGCTACGCCACTGCCTACACTAGTTATTATCTACGCCCATTTTGAACAAAACTGATATTGTCTAGTTGCTAAGACGTTCGACTCTTAGGCCCCAGAAGAACTCATACAATGGATTGTCTAGTAAAAAAAAATTGGTTGTCTGTAAAATCGGTTTACGGACGATAATTTTACGTGATAAGCCGAACGCTTAAGCCGAAAGCTTAGGCCGATCGTGCCTCTCTATCGCTTGTTCCGCGCTCTCGCTGAACGCTTAGGCCGAACGCTTGTTCCGCGCCCTCGCTTGTACGCCCGGTTCAGGCGGAACGTGACATCTTTACTATGTGACAGTGTGACAATGTGTCATGCTTTTTCGTGAATGCGGCCAGCTTTCATCGATTTATAAGACGTTATCACGTCAAAAAAATTTGTAAATGTTTGAGTATTTCAATAGGAGTAAAGAAAAATAGAGCTCAGTTTTGGCACATGGACACACCCATAACACACTTCTAGTGGGATTTGTGGTCTCTGTGTAGGAGTGATATATATTAATAAATTAGATAAAACAATCAATTTTATTTTAGAGTAGGTATTGTTACGTTACGAGAATAAGGAATCGAGTCCTAAGTACCGTCACGTTACGACAGTCAGCGAATCGAGTCCTAGATACTATTGCGCCACGGGACCCTAGTGCGCAGGCGCACGCACTGCCCCTTCCCTCAACACACACAGGTCAGCGGCGAGCGCGTGGCAAGCGGCCAGTCTTTCGCCCAGAGCCCACGGCTCAACACCTCGGCCGAATCATGTCCGAAATCCCGGTGATATTTTCACGCGTGAATTCTTGTTTGTGCACTCAAGTGCCGGACGTCGCTATTCATCAGAGCTACCAGCTTGAAAACGTGAGTCAATACCTTTGTGTGCAAATGTGATTTAGTTCCCTTATAAAAACGTATAGAGAGAGAGAGAGAGATTATCATCAAACAGACTTTAAGGTAGGGTTGTTTATCCCTGTTACATGCGCCGAGGCTGGCAAAGACTGTGTTACCTATTGTGAATCATAATTGAATAAACCATTTATGTTAAAAACAGTGTTTTGATTGACGTGAGGGGCCCGGGAGGTGGGAGAGGAGAGGTAAACACCGGACCAGAGGCACTCGCCTTGGAATTAAGAGGAATCATGTTTGTGCCAATCCCTGAGCTAGTTATTTGGACAAATTACGTGTTTCTAATTGTTAGGAATATGCTGGAGCTGACCCTCTGGAGGCCGGCTACGTTCGCTGGCGCGTGGCCCGCTAACCGCTAACGTAACACCACACAGGATTGTCTTCCAACAAACTAATAAATGTTTGTTACATGGACACATCTTTTCACCAATAGAAATCACTTATTTTATTAGACCGGTTTTATTACCGGAACATTTTAATTTATGTCTGTGATTATCAACTTGGCCATGGATAATATTTAGAGGTCATAATATTTCGTATTCTCCAAATAGTACTACTATTAAATTAAATATTCTCGGACTATAAAAATATTACCATTTATTATTTTGGCTACTGGCATTATACCTAGCTCTCTAATTCAAAATTTAGGCTTATTAGATTTGTCAAAGAATCTTTATATTTTTATATGCAAAAATCGGTCATATTAAACACATGTAGGATTACGAAAGATTTTTTAAATATTTATATTGAGGGATCAGTAGGATTTATCGGTCCAGTTAGGAGTTCTATCGAGCCGAACCCTCTGATATGAAAATATCTGGAGTCGGTGAAGTATTTTCCCATATGATCTCTGGTAGGTTGACGTGTTGTTCTTGTATAGTTTTGTATTTATTATACTTATACAATGCAATTACATCGCGTGGATTGACTAGATCAGTGTTCCGCAAAGTGTGTGCCGCGGCACACTGGTGTGCCGTGATCGTTAATAGGTGTGCCTCGGCGAGGCACAGCGATCCCACGTTTTAGAGACACAGGGTAAGATTTTGCTTCTTTATTTAAAAAAGAAGAATGGGTAGCAAAACTTGCATATCTGGAAGACATATATGCTTATTTAAATGAGCTCAACAAAAAAGGCAAGGCAGGGTTCTAATATTTTTACGTTATCGGACAAGATTGAAAGCATTCGCGCTAAGTTGGTGTTATGGATCAGCCACGGTTTCAATGGTGGTAATAAAATGTTCCCAAATGTCGTGGTTGCCGATTCAGAAAAAAAAGTGCAGGCCTTGATAGTGAAATACTTTGGGCTATTAGCAAAAAAAAAGAGCTCATATTTTCCTAAGTGTGACCTGCAACCTATGGACTGGGTACGAAATCCATTATCAGATAGCATTTCCCTTGCACACTTACCGATAAATGAGCAGGAAAAATACATGGAGCTAAAACCTGATCGGAAATTAAACCCAAAATTTTCCGAAACAGAGCTAGCATATTTTTGGCTGCATATAAAATGAGTACCTATCCACTAATTTCAAAGCATGCTATTGCAATTTTCTTACCATTTGCCAGGACTTACTTACGTGGGGGGACCCAAAAGTAACGGAACTCTGGCGGTAAAGGGTAAAAATGGACAGGGAATAGATATTTTGTGATCGGCTGTTGTACAGAAACCGTTTCTCGGTCAGTGTGCGAAGCCGCGACGCTGTGGGTCCACGCGTTTGTCCAAAGTAACGGAACTCTGGCGGTAAAGGGTAAAAATGGACAGGGAATAGATATTTTGTGATCGGCTGTTGTACAGAAACCGTTTCTCGGTCAGTGTGCGAAGCCGCGACGCTGTGGGTCCACGCGTTTGTCAAAAGTAACGGAACTCTGGCGGTAAAGGGTAAAAATGGACAGGGAATAGATATTTTGTGATCGGCTGTTGTACAGAAACCGTTTCTCGGTCAGTGTGCGAAGCCGCGACGCTGTGGGTCCACGCGCTTGTCCAAAGTTTCATTTTAAGTAGCACAAGATTTCTTTTTTCGGCGAAAATGCGAAAGTCTTCTCTCTGAGGATTAAAGAGAGCTAAGCCTGCCACTAATCGACAAATCAGCTGGAAGAAGACCCATTTTTTTCCCAAAAGTTATAATTTGTGGTGAGTGATGAGTCATAGTGTCAAGGGTACGATCCCAAAACCAACCAACAGTCAAGCCAATGGAAAAATGCTCTCTCTCCTCTTCAGAAAAAAGTCGGGTGAAATCGAAAATCCAGACGATGCTCATTGGTTTTTTCAGAGATGTTGTACACAGAGATTGTTCCTTCAGGCCAAAGAGTTGACCGACGGTTCTACATGGAGGTCCTAAAGAGGTTGGACAATCAACTGATTCTTCCAGCACGACGCACCTGCTCACATCACGTTGTCTGCGAAGCAGTATTTAAGCAAGCATGACGAAGAGATGAGAGCAACATTATCAACGATTGCTTCAAATGTTTATCAACTGTGCTCAGTTAAGCAAGCACATATTTCTCAAAAAACATATTTTCATATAATATTGTTTTTAATAATAAATATTAAATAAACATTGATTTTTTCTTAGGTGTACCTTTAAAATTTCTTAATCAGCAGGTGTACCGTGAACACAAAAAGTTTGCGGAACACTGGACTAGATGATAATTTGTGGAAAATTGTGTGGAAGGGTTAAGTTTTTCCTGTGGGGAAGACTTAACCCGGACATAAAGTCTAGAGAACAAAAAAAATAAGTCTTAGTACTACTACGTACTATGTAGGTACTACAAACGCCAAGTTTCAAGTGAATAATACGCAAAGTTAAACATATCGATTTTTTAGAATTTTTTTATGAAACCTAAAAATATAGGATAGCCGGTTAAATATAAGTAGGTTAGTTCAATGGATTTCTAACAATATAAGCAGTTTATTTATCTTATGGAAATGCGGTTAAGCACTAGATTAATGAGCTGAATTATTTCTTTATCCAATTGCCACACAGTAGTGCGTGCAACACTGGTCGCGTGACCGGGGTGTCGCAGCGATCGCTTCCCGAGGGAAAGGAACCTACGTCATTCCAGTCCCGACGCTGCCCTCGAGAACACGCTGCTAGATTCTAGATTCAATTTACATTTCCATTGCGTCCCATCCGCTACCGCGTTATTTATTTGTAAATGTTGCCTAATTTAATAAAACGTAAAAACGTGGCGAAGACTTTAATTTCTCTGAACACTAAGACCCTTCTTCGGAGTCTCGTAGGTAAGTATCTTCCACAGCTCAAAAAGGAAGTCCAGAAAATATAATCACGCCACAATCTCTTTAATAAAATTTGGTGGGAGGTTTCCAAATTGGTCGCTCAGAAATCCTGGACGCTGGACTCAAAATTCAATTAGGTAAATCCTTCTCGGTAATTCCGCTAATTTTATTTTATTTATTTAACTTCTCACCATACATTCTTATTTTTTTTATTTTTACATACAAAAAAAATTAACCTCACTAGGACTAGGCCTGTGTTGAGGTTAACTTTGAGTGATTTTACACACACAAAATACTAAAATACACTACATTTAAAACACTAAAATATTATAATAAAGTAAGAAACAAAAATATCATATTAGTGACCAGATGGGTAATTTAAGTATGATTTGTAACAATATAGACCATAAATAAATCTTTACTTACTATACCCACCAAGAAACAAAGCTAGTTCAAAACATTTAGGGTGACACTCCAATTTTGGCAAATGGAACTCAAATAAAATCTAAATAGATTTTATTTGAGTTAAAAATAAATATTTATAAAAAGCTTATTATTCAAAAAACAACTATTATTAAAAAACAAATCTTATTATTTAAAAATTTAAATCTTATTATTTTAAAAAGGACAAGGATGAAAAAATAGTATGCCAATCCTCTGTTAACACAAATATCTTAACATTCTTTTTAAATTTAGCTAATGAATTGGAAGATTTAATGTAGTCTGGCAGAATATTAAACATAATTGGAGCTTGGTATAAATAGTTTCTTTGGCCAAAAGATGTTTTAGTATGTATTGCTATAAAGTTCATTGTTGGGCCAATTCTAGTGGTATGGATTTGTTGGGTTCTTTCTGCAGATTTAGTATTGATAAAAAATGCACCAATTATTTTAGTAATGTACAGCTGTTTTATACACATAACATTAGATTCCTTGTAAAGTAGTTTAGATGGATAACGAAATTTTTTTTTGTACATGACTTTAAGAATTAATTTGTGAGCAATATTTAGTGGTTCTACATTGGACTTTAGACAGGATCCCCAGCAAACTCTATTGTAAGAAAGTCGAGATTGGACTGAGGCATAATAGACAGATTTTAATTTCTCTTTATCCAATATATGACGAAGTTCTTTAAAAATATAGGTAAGTCTTCTGATATTTTTTGTTAACATGTCAATATGGTCATTCCATCTCAAATATTTATCAATATTTACACCTAGGTACCTTATTCACTCTACTCTTTCTAAAGGGTGGCAATTACAATTACAATTTTGCAGACAATTGTGTATAATTAGATTAGGAGTGTTGGAAGGCTGACTTTTTGATGATATGCTAAAAGTTACATATTTTGTTTTTGATGTATTCAAAGTTAAGATGTTATTATTTAGCCAACTCTTTACTTTTCTGAATCCTGAATCACATTTATTAAAAGCAATAGTTGTGCACACGAGTCGCAGATGATTATAACATCATATTCATAGTGCATTTTGTATCTAGGTACTTCTCTCGGCCAACTTTGACCTCGTAATCTGTAAGGGGTCCAAAACCATAGAAAAATAATTTCCTCCAATAAGGCCAATCGTTTGCATTCCGTGGACCACTTTTTCTGCTTTAAATTCTTCTCGTGTCGGTTCTGAGGGTCGTGACCCCTACTCCATTTTAGGTGCTGAATAAGGCTCCTCCACTCCTCGCGGCTCTGCATTGCGTGAGAGCCAAGAAGCCAAGGTCATCCTAGTACCGGATGCCAATGATACTTGGCCACTTCTGCTTCTTCTGCCAAACACTGCGGCCAGTGACTATGAGTTTATTCAATTTATGGCCCTCAGTTTGGCGAGCAACGTGTTCAAAGTATTTTAAGATCCGTTGTAAGCAGATAGTTGAATAAAGGACACAGGATGAATTCGGTGCATTTTTCTCCAGCACCACACTTGGAGGGCATCTATTCGTTTTATTTGACTTGCTCTAAGTGTCCATATTTCCACACTGTAAAGAAATGTGGAGAAAATCAATGCCCGGACGAGTTCTTTAAATGTTTACGAATGTTTAAAACAATAATATTTAAAGTTTCGTGACAGAAAACAAACGTTTTCTAATCATTTCTTGCTCGCTTTATTTCAAAGATATATTTAGACAGTTCATTGTGAATATTGTGGTTCCGTTCAATCGCCCAAAGAATACTGAATGTTAGACTTGAATTCAACTTTCCTTACTTCTAAGAAACAGTTCATTAGATATAACCTGTTTTTGGTGCCAATAAAACCAATATATTCCCAGGGTTCAAACAAGGTGAAACCAAAAAAATCCCTTTTTTCAGGGATTAAGGCAAGCGCAGCATCGGATTACTGTGCGACAAAAGTCCGGGATTCCCTCGACCCCGATTCTCGAAATTCCGGGATCGAAAGCTCTACTTTGGAGCATTGTAATGGAAATATTTATTTATTCATACACGCCTTGAGGGCTTTTACAGAATCACATTATTAAAGTTACACATGTTATTCAGGAGTATAATTGTAAGCAAGTATATAACATTATAAACTGTAATTTAAGGATACAAACAGGTATAATATGAACATATGTATGTAGTTTCGTTATCATTAAAATTGTACAAAGGAGTTAAAAAGTTACATAGTGTAATAATGGTAAAATAGAAGAGTGCTTAAGATACTTTAAGAGTAGTTATTGAGGAACGTGTAGGTATTTACTATGTTGATTTTATTATTAACTTGATCATGAATAAATTGTTCGAAAGCAAGTTTTTCAAGAATTCAGCAAAATTAACGCAGCGATAAATAGTACCTACACATAGAAAAAAATAAATAAAAAATACATGAGTTGTAATATCTTGAAAAGTTATACAGATGAGTTCAACAAGTGTATAGTGTGATAGTAAAAAATAGTACAAATTATGGTACAAAAAGTACAAGATAATATTAATACAAAAGAGAGAGAGGATAAAAAGGTAAGTACTTAGGTAATCTTTGTATACATAAGTATTAAATTTTGTTTTTATTGTGAACATGAAGAGACCATCGATTTTAATTTAATCATTAATATATATTATTATTATTGCTAGGGCACCAAGATTTAAATAGAAATATAAGTAAAATGTGAGTTAGTTATAATAAGTTAGTTAATTCGAGAGGATTGTTGTTAAATGTGTTCTTATTTAGCTACCTTTATTATTCACATATTTCATGTTTTGCGATAATTAATAATTTGATAAAGGTGCAATTGATTGATTGATATTTATGGCTTTATTTTAAATATTCTAATATACTGAGTTTGAATTTAGACACAGATTGGTGACGATAAATGTCGATTGAGTTGTATTTATTTCCGAGTAAATGGAGTCTTTGGATAGGAGAGTTTATAAAATAATTATTAGCGGAATTGGTAACAGAATACAATGCATTCGACCGAGTTTCACGAGTAGGTACTCGCAAATTAATAAAATTTGTCAAATCGAGGGCGTCCAGTCTGCCATTCGCTATTTTGAAGAGACAAACTAAATCACTTTTTATGCGCCTTGATGTCAAATCGGTTATGTTAAGTAATTCCATTAGGTATATATAATTAAGTTCTTCAATCGGTATACCCATTTTGTAGTTAATAAATCTTAAAAACTTATGCTGAACTCTTTCAATTTTTTGTTGGTGGGTTTTATATAATGGAGCCCAGATAGTAGAATTATATTCTAAGTTGCTTCTCACCAACCCAGTGTACAATAATTTAAAGGAATTAATTGATTGAAATTCTTTAACTGTTCTCAGAATAAACCCCAGACATTTCATGGCCTTATTGGTTATTTCATTTATATGAGGAACAAAAGTTAATTTATTGTCAAACATAATACCGAGATCTTTAATTTGTTCTACTCTTTTAAGAAAAATGTTGTTGATGCTATAATTAAATTTAATGGGATTTTTTATTCGGGCAAAAGTAATTGTTTGACATTTTTCAATATTGAGAAACAGTTCATTTAGGGTGCACCACTCTTGTAGCCTCACAAGATTTGATTGTAATATACAACAGTCATTCGGATTAGTTATTGTTTTGTAAATTTTAAGGTCATCTGCAAATAATAGAATCATAACTCCATCGAATATGGTGGTTATGTCGTTGATAAATAATGAAAACAACACTGGACCCAGATGTGACCCCTGTGGAACACCGGTGTATACTTCAAACTGGTGAGAAAAGTGCGAATTGAGTTTAACTGATATTTTTCTTTTACGTAAATAACTTTCAAACCATCTCAAAATATGCCCCGTTATTCCAAATGATCTTAGTTTATGTATAAGGATTTTGTGTGAGACTTTGTCGAAGGCTTTACTAAAGTCTGTGTATACAGCATCTGTCTGAAGACGATTATGCATCGTACTAAATAAATTTTCCTGATAGATCATTAAATTTGTAAGAGTAGACCGATTTGACATGAAACCGTGTTGTCGACGTGAAATTACTTTATTGATCTCAGGCGAGAGTTTAGATAGCAGAGCAGATTCAAATACTTTTGGGATCGACGACTGTATACATATAGGTCTGTAATTGGAAATATCAGATTTATCTCCTTTCTTAAAAATTGGAGACAGAAAGCTTGTCTTCCATTTTTTCGGAAAGGTGCCAGTTTTTATTGACAAGTTGAAAATTTTAGTAAGGGGATAAGTCAAGACTGATATGCATTTCGATAAGAAGATTGGGGGAATGTTAAATATAAACCGTATGTAAATTAAACGGCAGGGCAGAGACCACAGCTCAGGTTAATGGGGCTAGTTTTCTGTCATGTGGGTAGGTAATCAGTGAATAAAAGAAATTAACTTTAGAAAACTATATTTTTTGCCATCAAAACAAACTAACATAGGAGTGTAAATTTATACCAAAATAAGGTTAGGAAAACAAAACGGACGGACAACATACCGGATGGACTCCTGGACACACTAAACTATCTACACAAACCGAGTATGGTAGGGAAACAACGGATGACGACCGAAGACTTGGATTCGTAGGGAGAAACGGTCCCGGGACAGGACTTCCGGCCTCATCAACCGGGAACGGCGTGGAATCCAGGGAGCCTAGGTCTTCCTTCAATTTGGCAAGAGGGCCGCTACACCTCCAAGGAACGTCTCCAGCCTCTGGCTGTCTCAACAATCTCCAGCCGAAAAGCACGTGGCCCAACCGGTCTCCAAGACCCTCGGATTATGGAAGAATCCTCAACAACCGAGATTTCGCGACGCGGGTCACAAAGGAATATCACTCCAGCCACAATGAGGACCAATCGCTTCTCAATTCAATGTCCAAACATTTCCACAAAAATGGCCAACTGCCAATACTGGAAAAAGTGGGATTCACAAATCCTCCACTACAAATAATAATGCACACGAACTATTCGTGTTACAAAAAAAACACCCCGCGCCTTTTCAAGATAAAGCAAAACTCGATTCACATGATTTAATCAAAATTCAAACACCTCCATGGTGAGTGACTAATTCAAAAGCAGCTCGCCCAAAAAGCTGCCCGGGAGGAAGTGTCCATAAACAAAAAACAATTTCTCTGGTCCAAAAAATTGCCAGTCTCCAAAAAAAAAACACCATAGACAAAATATCGAAATAGGCAAGAACTGCACTAGTCACATAATATTTATGTGACAGCATGTTCTCTATCCATTTTCAATTTTCCCGGAAGAATTTAAAAAACAATTCGTGATCAATCCAAACATCACATTACAAAATCAAAAAGATAAATTTTATAAAAATTTCTCGATCCTTTATCGACCCATTTTCCGACTGATTTTCCAAGCGAAAAATGTCGGTTTTCCCTATTTTCTCGGAGTTTTAATCAGAAAAATAATAATTTCCCAACACGGTTAATTTCCAAACTTCCGACCTTTATTCCGACATTTTTCTAAATTTCTCATTTTTTTCCGCATCAAAATTAACCCAAGGTGACAGTTTCCAATCTTCAAATAACAAAGTCAAAAAGATAAATGTCTCAATGTTTTTATAAAAAATTCTCCACCCATTTTACGAGCTAAAATTTTGCATTATTTCCGGAAGAATATTTTTAAGAAAAATAATGAAAAATCTCCGTACTTCACGTAATATCAAGAAGGTGATATCTTAAAAAAAATTACAACCAATTTTCGGATATTTCTAGTTGAATTTATTACAGATAATTAAAATTTTCCACGACCAAAATATATCCCAAAATGAAAAATTTACAATTTCAACTAAAAAACGATTCATTTTTTACTCTCACAAAGTATACATTTTGAAGGGCCAAGAGTGGCACATAAACCATTCTGTGCGCACCACTGTTTTAGTTGTCCGAAGATCACCATTTAAAAGTGCTGTATTCTCAGTAATTTTCTTATTCAGTGATGGGACGTTCATCAATTCTTTCTGAAATGATAGTAAAACACGTGTTGTTTTTGCTGTGTTGTTTGGTGTTTTGTGCTACTGATCAATTTGAAGAAGGTACGTATAGCTCTATTAGTCTTAGTTGACATCATCACTGACCTCCGTGGTCAAGGGGCTAGGCCCTCGACTAGCAATCCGAAGGTCGTAGATTCAAATCGCGGCGTGCGGAAATAAGTATGATTGTTCTTTTTTACAATTAATTAATTAAAAATAACGTATAGTATGTTTACGGCACGTTCTAGAGTGTAAGAACACCATTGAGGGCGTCTGTGGTCGAGGGCCAAGGAGGATCAAAAAATACAAAATAGCCACCTGAATAATTGTATTTTAAATCAATAGTTAGGTACAGCAAATATCTGGTACGGACAAGAGTCACTTTATTTATTTTTGTATTAAATTATGATATATATTATTTTTTTTTTTTTACAGTTAATACCGCACAAGAGTCCCAACTGCTCCCGTCTGGAGCCAGTGAGACTATGGCATCCCCAATTGGGGTATGTTGTGAGGCTGAAGGTAGTGGGGAGGGGAAGGAGATAGGGAAGAGGAAGGTGGGGAAGTACCTGGCTATTCAGATCTGGTCACTAAACACGGCTAAAGCCATTTCAAGCAACGTTTCAATTCTGAATGGTGGTCTTACACCAGGGCGATACTGATAGTATCTTCCACTCTGGAACGTGCCGCAAATATACTATATATTATTTTAAATGAATAAATTGTGAAATAACACAAATTAATCAAATAAAATTTATTTGCGCACGCCGGGTTCGAACCCGCGACCTTCGGATTGTGAGTCAATAGTCTTGCCTCGGGACCACGGAGGCCGTCAAAATTCAATTTTCCATTATTTTAAACAAAATTTAGGCAATATTCGTGAGTTAATAACAATTATTTGAAGTTTTACCCACTGTGTTAATACAATACAAAATAAAAATCATAAAAAGGCAATGCCTTTGGGAAGAATTTTAATTTATACAAATTTTGTTTTTCAAAGTAATTTGATCGTTAGTAACGAACTTGATAATCAAAATAGGTTCTTAAAAAATTTAATTTTAAAATTTTTTATTTAGTAAAAAAGCAATTTTTTGCATTGTATTTCGAAAAATCACCCCCGTTCCCTTTTTCAAATCCTTGCGGACTTTTAATAATCGTGATGAAATTTCGCACGCTTGATGTTCAAAATAAAAGGAAAAAATATTGTGTACAAAAGTCTGATTGAGAAAACTCTGCTTTAAGCCCGGGCAATGCCGGAGACTTAAGCTAGTAATTAATTTGATTTTAATCTGGATTTGATAAGATTATTTTTAATTTTTTTTATGTGAATACTGCACAACAGTCTCAACTGCCCTCAACCATATGGAGCCAATGAGACTATGGCATCCCCAATTGGAGTACGTTTTGAGGCTGAAGGTAGATTTAATGGAAATGAGATGGGAGTGGGGACGTTGGGGAAGTAACTAGCTAATCTGGTCACCAAACATGACAAGTCATTTACAGCAAAGTTTCAATTCTGAATGGTGGTCTTTCTCCAGGGCGATACTGAGAGTATCTTCTCTCACTGAGAGAATTATTATTTTAAATGAATAAATTGAGAAAAAAACAATTTATTTGCGAAGGTCAGGATTTGAACCCTCGACCTTCGGATTGCTAGTAGTGACAATTACCCCTAGACCATGTAGGCTGCCTAGTAGAATATTCATAGCACCTACCTATGTAATGTACATTAGTTCCGATTTTGAAAATTTTTCACTCCTACCTACCTACGTACGAACAAGGTAAATGTGTTTACAATTTCAGTACAAACGTACAAGGAAAATTGAATGCATTAATATTGATAAGTAATGATGTATGGACATATTAAGAGACCGGTGGTAAGCTCACCTATTTTTACACGGTGTCGGAAAACTCATGGCACAAATAGGAAACTATTGAATCTTCAAAACAGAGAAAACCCAAAAAAATTTCTTCTGACAACCAACGTTTTTAAAAACTTTTGTAGCCGGGTCTGCACCTCTTCGTATTTTAAAACACATTAAATATATTTTATATTAAACTGTATTAATACGGTAACGTCTGCGTGGTTGAATTTCAGAACCCAGTTTCGAGTGCATGTTGACGCCACGCGTCGCGCCACAAATAACATCTGTGTACGTGGAATTCGGTTTTGAATTCAAGAATTCGTCACAAGATGTTGCCGCTTTTGTCAGCAAGTCGGACGGGAACGTGTCCCCCCTAGGTATAACTGCCACGAATTTGTTAAAAAGTAGTATCTCTCCGGATATGGAAATATTAACAGTAACACATACTCGTATTAAGCGGCTATGTACTACATATGACGACATTGCCTCTCTCGGTTACTTTGTACCGGTGACTATCACTCGATGACAGTGGATCCGAGGAACAGGCTATTTTTGAAACCAGATCTTATTGGAATAAAATGATCAAACACAAGTTACTGGGCGAAGCCGAAAAAAAAACTGCGAAGCGGGTTTTTTTTTACTGTTAGTTCGACTACCATAATACGGACATATGCCAGGCGTGGTAGTCGAATAACTACCATAATACGGACATGTGCCAGGCGTGGTAGTCGAATAACTACCATAATACGGGCATGTGCCTGGCGTGGTAGTCGAATAACTACCATGATACGGACATGTGCCAGGCGTGGTAGTCGAATAACTACCATAATACGGACATGTGCCAGGCGTGGTAGTCGAATAACTACCATAATACGGACATGTGCCAGGCGTGGTAGTCGAATAACTACCATAATACGGACATGTGCCAGGCGTGGTAGTCGAATAACTACCATAATACGGACATTGCCAGGCGTGGTAGTCGAATAACCTGTAAAACTGTATAAGAAGTTATATGATGAAGAAAGAAAAAAAAACAAAAAGTTTTTTTTCCATACTACACTAACATTTTATTTTAAAAAATTATGTATTAATTATAATTTTTTGTACTTTTTTCAATCTTTCTTTCATTTCTAATAATTATTTTTATTGTATTTTTGTACAAGGTGTAACAGCACGCACCCAAAGAATTTTAACCAATGATTCTTGAGCATATTGTAGTAAAAAAATTTAAACGCAATTTTTCTGTCCCATGATATTTTTTCAATCTAAAACTATAAAAAATATTTTTTCCATCGCACGTCGCAATTTTGTAGTCGGGTATAACCCAGCCGGTCACGTGATAAGCACTCCTTTCCTTCCAGCATCACAATAACACGAAACAGCTCGCACATCACGTGATCCCGTCGCGACTTGTAGGAGTGTGATCAGTGGCGACGTGTGACAAAAAAAAATGAAATATTGAAATATATATATAACGGTCAGCAAAATGACATCAAATTTTTGTACTCCAAACATGGTTAGGAATCGCTGGTTACAATTTTTCAGGTACGTGCTGTTCCACCCTGAAAATATTTCTAAAAACTGTTTTACATACTCACATCTCCTTTCTTATTCTTGATTCACATACTTTTGTATTTTCATGTTTATATTGTGTAACTTTACGTAATTAACTACTCTTACTTTCACCGTAAAGTTTTTTTAATATTTTTTTGTTATTATTTTGTTATTACTTATCATTTCGGAACAGATTTGGTTTAGTAAGGCGTGTAACTTACTATCATAATTAAAACATTTTATTTCAATAAACGCACGGGTTGCCAGCAATTAAAAATTTGAATTTAATTTGACGCTCTGTGTGGAGACGCCACGCAGAGCATCCCCAAAAATGATATAGGCTCTGAGTGCAGTTGATATAAAAAAAACCTTTTTCTACCAATTTTTTTAAAATTTTATTGAAAAGTTACAACTTTGGACTCGTTTTACTCGAAAATGAATATTCAAATCAAAAAAAGTTATACCACAAAGTCAACGTCAAATGATGAAGCGTTGATGATGATGATTGATGTTTTCCACAGGTTGTATCACAAATATCCGGACACCGTGTATATAACTAGAAGAACGAATACAACATCATGTATATTTTATACAAAGTTATTGAGTTTCCATAATTTGTTTTCAACGTACAAACTCAAGGCATTCCTAGAATAACATTATCATTATTGATAATAATTATAATTGTTTTAACCCCTTGTGCCTCGAGTATATTCTGTTAGATGATCAGATTATTTCCTCTTTGCAATAAAATCCACAAAAATAGAATATTTATAAATGCACGTGAAAACTGAAACTGCTTTTAAAAGGTGAAAAATAAGTTTATTAGAAATAAACAAAAAAAAATCATGCATAAAAAATGTTTATAAAAGCACAACTTACGTTTTTTCATACTAAAAATACTGATAAATGAAAACCCGTACACCTTTCTTTAGAAAAATATAATATTAACGTTTTCGTCACGTCATGTTTTTGTCGTTTCATTTAAAAATAATTAATTACATTTCACAAAGTTTCATTTTTTTAAATTGTGGTCGGAAACTTTGGTTTTATAGAGGGGTACGTTTTTAATTTTTCTGTGATTAACTTTTAGATGTGAATATAAAGCCGGATGTTTTCTCTTTCTTTTACCATTAAGATCATATTTCTCACCGTGACACCAAGGGAAATGCAACGGTTTCTATAACACCCATAAGAACAAATTAGCCTGAGGGGTTAACCTTGAAATCGCTAAGTTGCAGCGCAACACACAATGAAACATAGACTTATCAAATGCAAGTCGCTGGCGCTGTATAATAATAATAATAATAATAATAATAAGGTCTTTATTCCAGGATGTGGGGAGGGGAGTGCAATCCCACACATCCCATATAGGGTATAATTACATATGCTATTATATATGAATATTAATTACATATGAATAAATAAAAAGATAAAAATTAACAAAATAAAAAAATTAAAAAAGAGAAGCATCATTAGATACACTATTCATAAAAAATATAGTTAAGTCTTTAAATCAGGTACTTGTTGTTCCATCGGATCTCAGATTGTAGGAGCCAGTGTTTTTCTCCAATATTCATCTATGCTCGATCTACGGGGGCTTCAGATGAATTCTCCACGTTTGGTGAAGAGGCGCGCCCTGCCACTGGGCCACGGCCAGGACGAGAGTGTTCTCCGATCTTTGGTAGCGCTGTCTCACCCCGGCTATTCTGTGGCGCATCAAAGCGGCGAACCCATGTACCCTTCCTTCTGCGAACATCTGCGAGGCACTGCATCGCCAAGGTAGGCCGAATAGCGCCCTATAGAAGTGCATTTATTCTGTGTGATCAACTGATTGCATATTTATGAAATGGAAAACCAGTTTTAGCAGCAAAAGACCTTTCAGGGCTGTTACGTCTGTTAGGTTGGTATCACGGGATAAATAAGAAATGTGTTTCATTATTGCCGGTTCCATGACATCTTATAAGTAGCGATGGTTCATGACTCATTTAATTAAGAGCGGGAGTGAGGCCTAGCACGGTCGACTGATGTTGACTAAATTCGTCAATTATAGTCAGTTATCAATATTTGCGATCACGGTCAACAATAATTGGTAAGAGATGTTCCGACTGACGATTGATACATTTTAACCCGGCTTCCATACTCCATAGTATCAAATAAGTTTCGGTTGACTGTTAATAAACGCACTTATTTAGATAACGTCGTCCGTTATGCAAATTTACTGGCTTATTAACGAACGGAGTTGAACTAAAGAAGCTCTTAGAATTGAAAGAAGGCAGTGAGTTGAATCCGTTTAGGACAATGACAAATATTGGTTTGGGCTTGGAAAAACGAAAGTTCTTAACTTAACAAGTTGTGAATAAAGACCTCTATAACTAAGGCATAATATTTCAATGCATGACAACGTTCTACTCAGTGGCGGACTAAGGAGAGGGGTGGGGGGGGGGGGGGCGGACCGCCCCGGATTCCCGGTTCTGGGGCCCCCCCAAACGCCTCTATGTTACCTTGATCAAATCCTAAACAAGGCATGGTGCATGCAAATCGGATGTATAGTTTTTCTAATATGTTGTCAATCAGGTTCAAAAACGTAGTTTCGATGGAAACGCGGAAAAAAGTTTTGATTAAGGATAATTCAACATAAAAACTGTTTAAAACGGTTTAATATAAAATGCTGTATCTTCGTCAATTTTACGAATTTTCTTAAAACATTTGGTGAGAGAATTATTAACAAATGAATCTTTCAGAAAATGAAATAAAAAAGTTTTTTTAGTGTCCTGGTGCCTGAAGTGGCATTAACGAGCGGCCGAGAATTCAAATTTCGTCTAACGATGGTCTTACGATCGTACCCTTGCAACTGTACATGGCGGTTCCGACGAGAAAGATTAATTATTCTCTATACCAGCATTTTAACATAATAGCTCGATGTCGATTTTATTTCATTCAACATTTGCTTCGATAAATACCTACAATCAAAAATGCTCAAACAGATGATAAAACTATTAAAATTATGTCCTAGCTAGATAGACTAGAATCTTTGATGATAAAACTATTAAAATTATGTCCTAGCTAGATAGACTAGAATCTTTGATGATAAAACTATTAAAATTATGTCCTAGCTAGATAGACTAGAATCTTTGATGATAAAACTATTAAAATTATGTCCTAGCTAGATAGACTAGAATCTTTGATGATAAAACTATTAAAATTATGTCCTAGCTAGATAGACTAGAATCTTTGATGATAAAACTATTAAAATTATGTCCTAGCTAGATAGACTAGAATCTTTGATGATAAAACTATTAAAATTATGTCCTAGCTAGATAGACTAGAATCTTTGATGATAAAACTATTAAAATTATGTCCTAGCTAGATAGACTAGAATCTTTAGAAATTTCCCGCTTAACTAAAAAAATAGACCATAAATTTGTAATGAATAAACAATTAGAGTCATTTGCTAAGTCTCCACTTTTGTATCCATTGTAATTTTCATAATAATTTCGAAATTAAAATATGTATTTAGCTAATAAAATGACCATTCCTACTCCAATGTAAACATGTATCCCTTCAAAAAGCTATTAAAAAAAAAAAATCCCATGCATCATAAATGTAATAACGATTTGATAATAAAATTAGGTCTTTAATAATTCATACCACTTGTAAGGTTTTTCCTAAACAATATTGAAGTGAGCTACAAACCCAAGGTAATTAGCCCACTGGAATAACCAAAATATTTAGAAATTCAACAGTCTAAAACTACTTAGTAACAAATGTAATTAGTATAATTGATTAAAACCCTTAAGACCACCCCGCTTCCCCTCCCTCAAATGTTATGTATATAAACCGTAGATTAAGAATATTTTGTACCAGTCTGAAGATGGCTCTAGCGAGCTGAAACCGGTTACGGTCATTAAACTTAAAGTGGAAAAAAGTTTTATATTTGTTTTTATTATAATATATTAAAATTATGTCCTTTTTGTAATTTTTTTTTTGTTCACTACGGTAAAACCTTATTGCACTAAAAATAAACACATTTTCTCAGAATTTTAAAAGTAGCTTTACTAGATTAAATAACAGTCTTTCGAAATCAATATATATTTTTTTGTGGAAATGAGTCAAAACGTCTAAAATTTGATTTAAAAATAACATATTTCCGGTTGTGTCTGGGTATTCCCTCTTAAAGCCTTGTTAAGGATTTGATCAAGGAAACATGGAGGCGTTTGGAGGCCCCCCCAGGACCAGAGGCCCGTGTGAACTGAATAAAAAGTTTGTAAAATTACATCAACTTCTTAAACTAGGGGGGAGGCTCATTCGGCTTTGCCGCTCCGGGCCTCTTACGGGCTTAGTCCACCACTGGTTTTACTTAAATATTTTCCTTTAGAATATGTTAAACTAAAATAGTTTACACAAGATTGAACTTAAACATCATAAATGTTGAATATATTATGAGAATTTGTCCTTGCTCATACTTAAACACGAAAGTGGGAAGGCGAAGGCGAATCCGACTAAAGTGACAAATCAAATCGCGCCTCGTAAATACGATCAATTGCCAGACACAAACAGATTGTAAAAGGTTCAAAGTGATGTTAGAAACTAGTAAAATAAATGAAAGCCTTAAGCTTGGTGTCAGAACTTCATCACACAAGTATTTATGGAAATATGTTTCAATTGGCTAGGAAAATTATCGTGGCTATAGAAATGATCAAAAGAAAGGGTTTTGCATTCAAATGTCATTTTTGAAAAAAAAATGTCAATTAAAACCTTGTCTCGGTGACGCGATATCACCCAATTAGCAATTGGCAAAAATAATTTATGTTTAAATAACAATAAGATTAGGACATACTTTATACTAGCAGTTAAAAATTGCTGCAAGGTCCTGCGGGCGGATTTGGTTCGGCTTCGTCCAACCACACCGAGTTGCTTCGGCACTCCAAGTAGCGAACTACTCGGGGTGACCTATGGCTGGGGTGTTGGTTATCCAATGAATGGTTTCCGGGATGGCGGTACCCATGCACGCCTCCCAAAGTATGGCGGTGGCCGTGAACGATTCACAACATCCGCGCCCTTCAGCCGGTTTCTCAGTTGTGCTTTGGCGATAGTGAGTGGGAAGTGGGGGACGTACCCGAAGACCCTAAGGATGGGAGCGTCGAGTTGTCGGAGGCAGGGCGGAAGGTCGCCAAGTTTTGTTTTCCTGCACAAGGAGAGGCTGGGAGAGTGATGATGACTCTTTATTTCCAGATTGTGGATTGGAAGCGGCCTATTCAACGCCATTCGTGAGGGAGGGGCAAGTAGTACAGCCAAATCAGTTTCCTTGGCACGTGGCCATATTCCACTGGGAAAAAGGCCGATTCGAGCAGATATGTGGCGGAAGCTTGATCCGGAGTCAACTGGTCATTAGCGGTGAGTACACCCACAGGTTTCTATTTAACCCCTCAGGCTAATTTGTTCGATTTTGATAATAATTCATACAGGTCTCACAGAAATCTTTGTGGCCCTTACTGTCGTGGTGATAAATATGATCTAATAATGTAATTCTAATTCGAAAAAAATGAAAATAGAATCAGCATTAGAAATAATAATGTTTTTTATACCCCCCAAACGAGTACCAAACAAATGCAAACTCACAGCAGTTTCATTGGACCTCGTACATTCAATCTTTTACCGAAAAATATTCAAGTGATAACTAAACTTCCTCAATACACAAAGGAATTAAAGTCGTGGCTTTACAATGTAGATATTGAAACGTTGTTTGTATTTGTATCACTTTATGTTGTTTTTTCACAAACAGTACACTTATTGTTACACTATTCCACTATTATTACACTTTTTTTTTACATTAACTCCACACAGGAGGCCCTGAGGAAAAAATAATTTCCCTCAGGGCCTATGTCATCTTTAAGGATGCTGTGTGGAGGGTGTTTTTGAGGAGAGGAAGGAGTGAACATGGGTCTCTTCGAGACCATATTGTAGGAGGGAGGAACACAGAGGCCGGCCAATCGTTCTACAGCTGGGATGTTGAACTCAAGAATGAGTCGTAGAAACGACCCGTTCTCAAGTGACTAATGTCAACCGTATACAAATGTTGAGCGCGTGTTTGGCGTGTTTCCCGACTACGCACCGGTGGCGAGGGGATCAACGACGCTAGTTCCTCGGAGCATCTTCCATTGTAATGCCGGTAGAACAAGGACAGCATTCCCACCTGGCGCCCGTGCTCTAAAGATTGCAATCCGTTTGTTAAATTAGGAGAATCTATCAAACGGACCGCCCGTTTCTGCACATAGTCAAGGGTTTTTTCAGGTATTTTGGGGCTCCAGACCAGAGGTGGCTGCCAAATTCAACCGTGGGGCGTACTTGCGATTTGTACAGGGCTAGCAGTTGTGTACTTTTAAAGTATCTGCGTGTCCTGTACATTATACACTACTTTACTTAATATACAATTATTACTATTACACTTAATATTATACTAAACACTTAACTGTTGCACTGTTGTATGCTCATTTTGTGCACAGCTGTTTACAAATTTTAATCATGTTTTTGCTTTATATGCCCATTGTTTGTTCTTTCTAGGTACAGTAATAAAATATATTAAACTATATTACCCACGCACAGGCTGCGCCTTAGTGGGTTCCCATTGTTATTATTATATCATAATATTGTATACATCAAATGTAAAATTTGGGAAAATAAAGGAATAAAATAAAAATTTAAAAAATAACAGTTTTGATTCTGATAACAGTTTTGGAAAGAGAAAAAACCAAGCCTTACATTCACATCGAAAGTTTAACCGCAAATAAAAAAATTGCTTTATTAAATCAAAATTACCGACCATAATTTGAGTTTTTTTTAATAGTTTTTACATGAAACGACAAAAAAGTGAGGTAACGAAAGCGTTTCTAATACGTGTCACTAATAAAATATGTATGAGATATGCGGTTGTGCAGAGTAGATTGTTATGTCTGTGTATTAAAAATGACTGGCAAAGGACCTCGATTTTGTGTTTACTATCACTGCTTGAAAAAATGGTAAAAATAATGGCATGGAAAGGAAAGGACTCACCGAAGAAAGAATTTGTAGGCTGGCCCTCGTCTGCTTTCTCTCCATCCAATATGCACAAATAGCGATAGGCGCGAATTATTTTATTTTATAATACACAGCGGAGTTAGTTTAAAGGCGGAGCGGAGCACAAAAATGGCTATTTGTTGCGGCGGGCGTTTTATTATAGACTACTAAATAAGGAATGACGGGTAGGCAATGGATAGGTAGGAAAAAAAGGAATTCGCAACAATATTACTACCAAATTCCAAGCAGTGACAGTATGTATGTGTGCTTTGTAGGTATGTATAAGTGTAGGTGCGTGTATGGGCGTAACCATGCCCCCCGCCTGGAAGGGGATGAAAGAATCCACTTCCATAAACCAAAAGAGTGCCAATACGTTTTAATGCGCAAACAAAATTGTAACACGCGGTATTATGTAATTAATTATGTAAAAGTTATGAAAATATTTATGTTAGTTATATAAATGCTTTTACCAAATGGTCAAATTGACCAATATAGCAAGGAAATAAAAAATAAAAAACATTGAAACGTAAAAATATGATTTGAAAGGATTCAATAAATAATACTGAACCTGCGGTAGATAAAACTAGAAGTAGGGCTTGGTACCTATTTAACAACGAAACTAACCTAATTGATTTTAAGAATAAAATTATTATGATCTTACTTCTAAAAATGTCGTTAAATCTATTGTGACGGTAAGGGACAGAGTTTAACGACTGCCTTGCGGTATATTCCGGAGTTAGTTTTAACTTCCGCAACGCGGACACCCCATCTGCCCCGGGGTAGACATTGACTATTACCCCAATAGGCCATTGAAGTGGCGCGATGTTATCACTCTTAATCAATACTACCGTGCCTGTCGTTACCGGATTCGCATTTGTATTCCATTTCTGGCGAGCTTGCAAAGTATTCAAATACTCAATTCGCCATCGGTTCCAGAATGTCTGAACAAGACGATCCACGAGATGTTTGCGTTGTACCAAGTTGACTGGCTCGTCTGACAAATCAGCAGCGGGTAAAGATTTTGAGGGAGTGAGCGTTAAAAAATGCGCGGGGGTTAGCGGCAATGGAGCCGAAACGTCGTTAACGCTAAGTACAGATAGCGGGCGTGAATTAAGAATTGCTTCAATCTGAGAAAGCACTGTTTGCATCTCTTCATACGTCAGTAGAGAGGTGCCTACTATTTTATTTAAATAACCTTTCAGGCATTTAATGTTACTTTCCCAGATCCCACCAAAGTGAGGAGCTTGCGGTGGATTCATCTTCCATTCGATTCGATTCTCCAACAGATTGTCTGAGAATTTCTTTTTGTAATTGGGTGACTCTAGTTCAAGTTCAAATAAAGACAGTAAATGGGATTTAGCTCCCACGAAGTTCGTCCCGTTATCGGAGTACATTATACTCACAGGACCTCGACGAGAAAGGAAACGCTTGAAAGCGTTGAGGAAGACTTCGGTGGAAAGATCCAAAGCGAGTTCAATATGAACTGCGCGGGTCACCAAGCAAATAAATAAACAAATGTATGCCTTTTGACTTCGCACCCCCCGACGTCTATAAGGAATTATTTGAAGCGGGCCCGCGTAGTCAACCCCTGTGTGATGAAAAGCCTTAGCTTCGCGGACGCGGCATGCGGGTAAATCTCCCATTATTGGTAATTGCGGTTTGGGATTGACTTTGAAGCAAGTATTGCACTGATGCACACGTTTCCGAACCAAATTACGCGAGGAAAGTATCCAAAATCTTTGTCTTAGCAGCGACATCAGTAACGTAGGACCCGTATGTAGGTTTCTGATGTGATAGTAGTCTATTATTAGATTGACTACATGATCACGAGCGGGTAATAGAATTGGATGACTACTGTCAAATTCTGTTTCCGCGTTTCGCAATCTGCCTCTTACCCTTAGAATTCCGTCATGAATAAACGGATTCAGTTTTGCAATCGCTCGCCGAACCTTCTTTCCATCTTTGACTGCCTTTATATCTTCGGAGAAATGTTCTTCATGTATAGATTTAATAACAGCGGTTTTTGCAGCTAAGATATGGCTTAATTCGAACGCTCGTGGTAATTTCTTGATGAAACAAAAAACATAAATTACTATTCGGATTAATTTCGGCCATGAGCTAACACGAGAGGCTAGTGCACACAATAACGGAGGGGCAATTGTTTTGAGGCGGTTAATGTCTTGAACGGACATCAAAATTTTTGTTTTCCGTTCGGGAGGATCAGTCACAGATTTCGTATTAAAACGTTGTAAAGGCCAATCACTTTTAGGTAATTGGGCAAATACGGGGCCGTTAAACCATAACGAATGGTCTATTAGCTGAGAGGGCGTAAGACCCCGCGACAAGCAGTCGGCGGGATTGTCTTGACCTTTTATATAATGGAAGCATTCAGCCCCCAGATGGTTTTGTATTTGTGAGACACGGTTGGCAACGAAGGTCTGCCATTTTGCGGGCGGTGAATTTATCCACGCTAGAGCGACCGTGCTGTCGCAAAAAGCTAAAGTCGTATGAGCTTTAGAATTTGATGTGTAGCTATTACTGACCGTATGCATTAATCGTGCAAGTACTAGCGCTCCACATAGTTCTAATCGCGCAAGTGAAATCGTCTTAGCCGGAGCGACCTTGGATTTAGCGCATAATAAATTAATGGTGGTTTTATCAGTATTCGGACAGTAAACATGTAGGTAAATAACACCTCAAAATGCGCGTTCGCTTGCGTCTGAAAACCCGATAAGCGTTAATACACACTCGGGTTCGATTTAATTATCAGCTTAGCCAATAATACAACTGGTGCGGCGAAACCCATCAAATCCCAAAGACGAGCAATCGTTGAGAGAATGTTTCGTTTAGTACACGTTCTTTCGTCGGTGTGTACGACAAATACGAAATGATCAGAAGCGGGTATCCAATGAAGCCCTAGTATTTTTAGGTTTTCATCGGGATTAAATTCCACATGTTCCTTAACACGACGAGCTGTAGGAATCGTGGATAAAAACTTTGGAGAATTAGAAGAGAATTTTACAAGGTCGAATCCTCCAGCAGCGAATAGTTGAATCAATTCCGTAGACAACTCGGAAGCTTCCTCAACCGACGAGCAACTGGTGACGAAATCGTCCATGTAGAATGAACCCTTTTCCACCAGGTTTGCAGCAAGTGGGAAACGAGGTTTTTCATGCGACGCAAGTTGACGCAACGTACGCATCGCAAGGAATGGACTGCAAGACATGCCGAACGTGACGCGATTAAATTCAAACAATTGCAAAGGGTCACTATCGTTAAATCTGTACAGCATGCGCTGATAACGTCGGCATTCTTCTTGCACCACAATTTGTAGATACATTTGTTTTATGTCAGCGGATATAGCTATGGCGAATAATCGGAAATTGAGGATAATGCGAAACAAATCACCTTGTAAATTCTTTCCGGTATGTAGGATGTCATTAAGCGAGTAACCCGAATCTTATTTCATACTAGCGTCTAGCACCATGCGAATTTTAGGAGTCAGTTTATCTTCACGAACTACAATGTGATGCGGTATTACGTAATGCGGTAAGTCAGAATTGTCGACCGGTGAAATGTACCCTTTCTGTAGCAATATTTTGTCATATTCTAACTTTATTGCGGGTTGAGATATTAAGCGGCGTTCGAGAGATCGAAACCTGCGTTCGGCGGCGGGTAACGATTCACCGAGAACAGAGGGACTGTTTCGAAACGGCAACGCGACGATATAACGACCTGCCGTGTCACGAGAAGTAGTGAGTTTAAACATGTCCTCACACTCTTGTTCATCGGCGTTTAAAACTTCTCATCTGGAATGTCTTCCAATTCAAAGAAGCGCGAAAGGCAAAATTCATCATTTTGCGTGAACGTACAAAATGATTGCGTGGCGTTTATACTTGGGTTTTCAATCATCGTTGGGGCAGTACCCAAGATGAGATATCCCAAAGTAGTTTCAATAGCAAATGGCTGGCCGAGAGAACCTGATATTTTGTTTGCCTTTAGAATGCGAGCAAACATGTCACATCCCAAGATAATATCAATCTCACCGGGCGTGCAGAATGTTGTGTCTGCTAAGGGCAAATTGTCAAGATACGACAAAGCGGAGCAGTTAACGTTAACAGTAGGCAACTCACTGGTTATGGTTTCTACTACATATGGTTTAATCGTATACGACTGAGTGATGTCATAGCGGGAGAGTAATTTTAAGCAAGTTACGCCATTTGTCACATTTCTTACGTCACCTATTCCCGTGACGTAAGTACTTGGAAATGACTGCACCTTAAGATTCAAGCGTGAACAGCATTTGCGCGTAATTATGTCCCTTTGGGAGCCGCTATTTATTAGAGCCCGTATTGTCCGTACCTGGCCCTTAGCGTCTCTGGTAGTGCAAACAGCCGTTCCTAAGAGGGCAGTAGTATTTGCACTAGGGCATGAATTTGTTACACATAGTGAAACCGGATTCGACGAATTTAAGTTATCATTATCGGCATCTGTTCGTGACGCGGGAGACGGTATTGGGTCCGTTTGTGACTTCCGCCCATCAGTTTGTTTGAAATGCAACAAAGTATGATGGTTGAGCGCGCATGTTTTGCATGTACTCTTTGATTTACAAGCTTTCGTGATGTGTCTAGTACTGAGACAGTTCACACAAACTCGAATATTCGATGACTTAATACAGTTAAATCGCTCGCGTGGTTCAAGACTTGTGAATTTAGAACATTGGTATAAAGGGTGCGAGCAGAAACAAATTCCGATGGAGTGATTATCGATTTTTTCGACATTAATAGATGCCTTTGCGGAATTCGTTTTTTGCGGTTTAACGGTATAATTATTATTTGAGCCAAGACGGCTCGATGTCGGTTGCGTGATTTGTGCGCGATTAAGAATTCTTTGCTGTACCCTTACGAAGTCGATTAGTTCCGCGCTGGACGGTAGATTTTCATTATTTTTAATAGAAGATTCGAAAGCCTTTACAGTCTCTATGTTGAGACGTTTGAGACCTAGTTGCAGCAATATGAATTCTGCGAGGTCTTTTATTTTTAATTGCTTCAGAGCGGCGATGTTAGTCGAGTATGCATCTGCAAAATTCTCTAAAGAAGCAGGCGTGGCCGAGTTAACTGGAGATAATTTCAGCAATCGGTCAAAGTATAATTCAGCAAGAACGCGTTGATCATTATACTAAGTACATAATGCGTCCCAGATAACTTGATAATTTGTACCTGTAGGCGTAATTGCTTTGCAAATACTTAATGCTTTTCCGGTAATTTAGACATCAGATACTGCATTTTTTCCGTATCATCCAGAGAATCATTCAAATGTATAACCGAATTATATGTTTCATAGAAAAGAGACCAACTATCTAAATTCCCGTCAAAGCACGCTATTTCCAAAACGGGTAGCTTAATTTGACGGCGAGGCTTCGCAACTGGATTTGACAGCATATTTGCTTCGGTATATTTAATAACACCGAAGAGTTCTTCAAATGCATTTAATTGAGCGTATTCAGCGATTGCTTCCGGATTCAATTCCAATTCGCAATCCACCTTTTCATCTAAAGTGGTTATAAATTCAGAACGAATTTTTTCAACAGTAGTTGCGCCTGATAAAAAAGATTGGCGATCGTTAATGCTTTCCGAAGCTTTCCTTATCTTATTTTATTTTATTTTAAATACATAAACGGCTATACTGCCTTTTACAAATAAAAATATAATAGAGTACAAAAGTAAGAAAAATAATATCATTACATAATAGTAGTTTTAAACTTAAAAAATAACATACAATTATTTTGTGTATCACAACAAAAAATAACAAAAAAAGTACAATGAGAAATATCATCATTTCATTTCAACATGTCCGTATTGCGTATATAAAGTTACATTATGGAAAAATAATTTTTGAGTGCATATTTATATTGCGCTAATTTTAAGAAATAAATGTCGCCGATGTTAGCATATTCATTTCCCAAAATGTGTAATCGACTGATTGGTGAGTAATAATGTGATAATGTATGTGTGTTATTATAGTAGAACGGTATAGTCAGTCTATTGTTAGCGCGACCAGGGCAATGAAATCGTATTAGTTCTATTAAATCAGGGGTATCCAAGACCGAGTGAATTATTTTGTATAATATTAATAGATCACAGATTTTTCTGCGATCTGATAAATTTACGAGATAAGTCCAGTTTAATAACAAATTTTAGTCAACGGATTCTCTTGGAATACCTAATTTAAAATTAATATACCTAAGGAATCTATGCTGGACTTTTTCAATCGCTTGAATATGGATATTGTAATGTGGAGCCCAAATCGTAGAGTTATATTCTAAAATGCTTCTCACTAGCGTTATGTATAAAATGCGAATAGTATCAATGTAACAAAATTGTTTGGTTATTCTAATAATAAATCCTAAAATCTTAATAATATTAGTTTTATGGCTAATAAATGTTAGTTTTGAGTTAAAAATAATGCCTAAATCATTTATTGTTTCTACTGAGTTTAATATAATTTTGTCAAGATTGTATTCATAAATGATCGGTTTCTTTATTTTATAAAATCTTATTATTTGACATTTACTAATCTTTATCTTGTCATACACCGACTGTAAGCTCGGAAAGCTAGCTGATAGCTTAGCATTTAGACGTTTGAGACGTCTTTCGTCCCGAGACGACCCGGATGACGCGCTCGTAGCCATTTTCTTTATTCCGGTTATATTTTACAAAATAAGAAACGTCAAACAACTAAAAAATGCGGTTAAAATAATGTGTCTGTATTATTTATGCGGAATTAAATAATTAATATTTAATTTATTCAATTAATTCACTGTGATCCGCTCACGGGGTTAAAACTGTGCGCAATGTAAAAGGTTAACCGAATACGCCGGGTAAACAAAGTTATTTATTGCGTTTATTATCATTTAACAAATTATTTGAATGCGGGTAATTATTTATATGCGGTATTATAAAACGTATTCACACTCTGCTGGATTTTATTAATATTATGGTTCAAAAATATGCGGCTCGCTAGGACCAAGATGGATGAGATATGCGGTAGTGCAGAGTGGAATTGTTATGTCTGTGCATTAAAAATGACTGGCAAAGGACCTCGATTTTGTGTTTACTATCACTGCTTGAAAAAATGGTAAAAATAATGGCATGGAAAGGAAAGGACTCACCGAAAAAATAATTTGTAGGCTGGCCCTCGTCTGCTTTCTCTTCATCCAAAATACACAAATAGCGATAGGCGCGAATTATTTTACTTTATAATACACAGCGGAGTTAGTTTAAAGGCGGAGCGGAGCACAAAAATGGCTATTTGTTGCGGCGGGCATTTTATTACAGACTACTGAATAAGGAATGACGGGTAGGCAATGGATAGGTAGGAAAAAAAGGAATTCGCAACAATATTACTACCAAATCCCAAGCAGTGACAGTATGTATGTGTGCTATGTAGGTAGTGTAGGTGCGTGTATGGGCGTAACCAAAAAATGTATGTGCTTTATTTTATCAGTAATTTTAATAACTTTTTTTTTATTTTTGAACCCAAAATTTTTACGTTTCATAAATTATATGTTTATTACAGAAACATTCCATGTATTTGAATTTAACAGCAAAGCTCAAATATTTTGACCTTCTGATAAAATGTGCCAGAGGCCTGAGGGGTTTTAACTCTCGGGAGATTCAAAAAGTTCCCTTTTAACCACTTGGGCCCAGATAAAATAAAATAATTTGCGAACTTCTGCAACTCATAAAAAATACGCACACCCGGCATACCCACAATAACAACACGACAAAATATATTATTCATTTTTTGTTTACCTTTCATCACGACCATATATCATCTTAGGGGATGCTGCGTGGAGGGTATTTTAAAGAAAGGTAGGAGCGGAATTTCTGCGAAGGAAAATGTGTAAGGGGTGGCTAGGAATCTAGGGGTCAGTGTGTTCAGGAGTAACGGATGGATGAATCAATAGCCCCACTGCGTTGCAAGTCGGTGGATCGAGAGAGTCCGACTGGAGGGGTCAAAAGGCCTCCCTCAAACAGTCTCTCTTGATCCGGCCCGCCACGCAACAAGCGGATGTTAAGTCCGCCGAAAATACCCAGAAAAAACTCACCCCATAAACCCGCACACCCTTGCTAAGTCACCAAGCGTAGTGAACCACTTCGAGTGAACTATGAATGGCAGGGGTGTCGGTTATCCAATAAATAGTTCCCGGGGCGGCGGCATCCGTACCCGACTCCAAAATTGAATTTTTTTTTAAGACCCTGAAAAAATGGTATAAATTTGATAAAAAAACATCGCAACTACTAACAGAAAGTTATATTATTTTTATTGTATTTCATTGGCATTATCTGCATAACAATTTCTAGACATTTTGTTATTGAAAAGTTTTATTTCACATTTACTTAATTTTTTATTTCTCCGCTACCCTGGTTTCGACAAATCCGTGAAGTTTGTTGTTTGACGGCTGCCGTGGTCGGGGGATAAGGCTCTTGATTTACAATTCGAAGGTCGCGGGATCGAATGCCGGCGGCGCAATTAAATTTTATTTGATTATTTTATGCTATTTGACAATTAATACATTACAAAATTAAATATATATAGTATATACTCGGCTCGTTTCAGAGTATCACCCTGGTGGAAGACCACCACTCAGAATTGAAACGTGGCTCGAAATGGCTTTATCAGAGTTTGGTGACCAGATCTGATTAGCCAGGTGCTTTTCCACCTTCCTGGATCCCATCTCCTTCCCCGACTAATTACCTTTAACCTAACATTATACCCCAATTGGGGATCCCTTAGTCTCACCGGCTCCAGTAGGAAACCGTTGGGACTCTTGTGCGGTATTCACACAAAAAAATCTTTAATCGTAATCAATGCTGACCGCCACCCAGGGAACCATTTATTGGATAACCAACACCTCTGTCATAGATCACCTCAAGCGGTTCGCTACGTTTGATGACTTAGCAAGAGTGCCCTATCTCATGGGGTGAGGTTTTGTCTAGGTTTTTACGGTGGATGACCTGCATACTCTGAACCCCAGATTCCTACCTGTAATGTATCGTAAAGCTTCTGCCTTGTAGATACAGATGGCGATAACATCAGATATCGGTAGAATCCGCTAGATGGCAAGCCGTAGTGCTTGAGTTCTCCGACAGGGGGTCAGGACAGCTGAGAGGCTGTGTTTTTAATGTTCAGACCGCAGAACCATTCTAGCCAGCTCTCAGTTAGGTTGACTAACGTAGTCTCAAACTGTATACGCGAATGTAAATAAAACCAGATAAAGAACCAGACTCTTTTATTATACAAAGTAATCTCCATCCAAGGGAGTTGGAGAAACTGACTGTGTGTCTGCAAGTAGCAGAACATTACACTACCCATCCCTACTTTTTCTTGACAAAATTTCCTCTCTTTTCCATAAAAAGACCCCTCTACAAAGCATCCCCAAATAAGGCCAAAAAAACGTTATTCTGCAAATTCACAGTTTCACATAATTTGGTCCCATATAATCTAAAAATGGCCCTAACATGCTAACAAAACCTTGCACTTACCTACTAGTAAAATGCTAACATAACCTTGCACTTACCTCCTAGTAAAATGCTAACAAAACCTTGCACTTACCTTCTACTAAAATGCTAACAAAACCTTGCACTTACCTACTAGTAAAATGCTAACAAAACCTTGCACTTACCTACTAGTAAAATGACAACAAAACCTTGCACTTACCTTCTACTAAAATGCTAACAAAACCTTGCACTTACCTACTAGTAAAATGCTAACAAAACCTTGCACTTACATACTACTAAAATGCTAACAAAACCTTGCACTTACCTTCTACTAAAATGCTAACAAAACCTTGCACTTACCTACTAGTAAAATGCTAACAAAACCTTGCACTTACCTACTAGTAAAATGACAACAAAACCTTGCACTTACCTACTAGTAAAATGCTAACAAAACCTTGCACTTACCTTCTACTAAAATGCTAACAAAACCTTGCACTTACCTTTTACTAAAATGCTAACAAAACCTTGCACTTACCTACTAGTAAAATGCTAACAAAACCTTGCACTTACCTACTAGTAAAATGACAACAAAACCTTGCACTTACCTACTAGTAAAATGCTAACAAAACCTTGCACTTACCTACTAGTAAAATGCTAACAAAACCTTGCACTTACCTACTAGTAAAATGACAACAAAACCTTGCACTTACCTACTAGTAAAAAGCTATATTATTTGTCTTTTGTTTTTGGCTTTCAGCTGCCCACTGCTTTTCCGACGAATCTTACAGCCACAAGATAAATGTATCTAACTATCGAGTTGTTGCGGGAATCAGACTATCTTCATGGGACTCTACAGAGGAAGGCCGGCAGCAATCAGAGGTTTGTGTGTACAGGTTCCAGTTCCATCACTGTTGATTCCCCGCTATTATTTTTTACTACTGTATACATGTATTATTTAATACAATCGGTTTAGGGAAAATACGGTATACTTACTTGTTGAGTGTTGTGTAATATTTAAGTTTATTTTCTACCTGCCATTTTATATTTTATGTTCATCTTAATTCATTTCCGTCTATTGTCTCTTTTACTTACAATTTAAGGTATATGTAACATTTCATTTTAACTTTTACAACTCATTTGTGTTTGTATTGCGCTTGTATCTTTGCTACGCTTTTACTATAAGCAAAAGTGTCAAATCGTTGCAAAACTTATTTTTATTTATTTTATTTTTATTTATTTATTTAAACGCCCATAGGGCTTTTACATAAAGTGCAGTACATTTTTTTGGTAAAGTATAGGAACTAACAAAATATAATATAAACATTCAAACTGTAAGAAAAAATAAATAAATAAAAAATAAAGATAACATAAGATTATTGTCATTAATTCCTTGCAAAACTTATTGTCCTTGCACATTAATTTATTCTTTGCCAATTATTGTCATTTATTACTTTGCAAAACTCAATCAATCCATTTCTAAAGGCCTCACAACCAGCGTCAAAATTATTTCATCGGTTATTGCAAGTGTATCTGAATTAATAAAGCAATTAACCAATGCACCAGTAATTTAACTCAAGTGTTTTGTTTCGAGTTTAAGCATCAAAATTACTATGGAACGAATGTAACCTACTGTTATAACTCCCGGTGTAATTTTATAGCATAATCAACATGTAAAACACAGACCCGTGTAAATAATATGTGATTTATGGTAAGCATTCTAATATATTGCTTTTTATCATTGCCTCAAAACTTAGTCCTTGAAGATATCCGACTATTCGACTGGACGACCGATACTGTAAATAGTACCTACGCGTGCGGGAGCAATTGTCGGGGGATCAACTGTTAGAACTTTGTCCCTTCTTAAATTTGATGTGAATAATGCTGCAGGTCCGAGAGATAAGTTTGGGAGAAGAGTACGGCGGGTATATCCGCAACTGGCAAGACGACATCTCCATTGTCCAGCTGGTGACCCCGTTCAGTTTCTCCGCCACGGTGCGCGCAGTCTGTCTCGACCTGACAGACACGGACCTCTACACCAACCAGACCAGCCCGGGCAGTGTTGGGAAGGTAATTACAATCACACTTACCATTGTCCAGCTGGTGACCCCGTTCAGTTTCTCCGCCACGGTGCGCGCAGTCTGTCTCGACCTGACAGACACGGACCTCTACACCAACCAGACCAGCCCGGGCAGTGTTGGGAAGGTAATTACAATCACACTTACCATTGTCCAGCTGGTGACCCCGTTCAGTTTCTCCGCCACGGTGCGCGCAGTCTGTCTCGATCTGACAGACACGGACCTCTACACCAACCAGACCAGCCCGGGCAGTGTTGGGAAGGTAATTACAATCACACTTACCATTGTCCAGCTGGTGACCCCGTTCAGTTTCTCCGCCACGGTGCGCGCAGTCTGTCTCGATCTGACAGACACGGACCTCTACACCAACCAGACCAGCCCGGGCAGTGTTGGGAAGGTAATTACAATCACACTTACCATTGTCCAGCTGGTGACCCCGTTCAGTTTCTCCGCCACGGTGCGCGCAGTCTGTCTCGATCTGACAGACACGGACCTCTACACCAACCAGACCAGCCCGGGCAGTGTTGGGAAGGTAATTACAATCACACTTACCAATTAAGGTTGTTTGTACTGTGCGTTTGTTAGTCCTGCCTTATTCAATAAACTCAAATTGGGGGGCGGTTATGGATACCACCGCCCCTGGAACCATTTATTGGATAACCAACACCATCACGTCGTACGTCGCTCCAAGTGGTTCACTACGTTGGGTGACTTAGGAAGGGTGCCCGGTTTCATGGGGGTGAGGATTGTCTGGATCTTGGTGGCGGATGCTTCTGCCCACCAACTGCGTGGCAGGTCGGATCAGGTGAGACTGGTTGAGAGTAACATTTTGACCTCGACTCTCTCGGAACATCGCCTTGCACCGCGGTGGGAGGAATAGATTCTTACACACTCCTGGACATACTGACCCCCAGATTCCTACCCAAACGTGGCCATTTTAGACATTCCCTAGGAGTTTTTTGGTCATTTAGGAGTGGTTTCTTAGTAAACTTTTTCAAAATTTTCACATAAAAATTATCGATTTTAATACTAGCACGCTCTCTCTAACATTTTTATTTACATATCTCCTTCGTTTTGGGCGGGTACGCAGGGCCTTAAGAGGAACGTATGCTCGGCCCATTTCGGCAAGTTTCATACAAATCTTAAGGCGGCGCTATTGGGCTGAAAAAGAGAAAGATGGAGAGATGTGTAATTGCGAATGTTGGAGAGAGCGCGCTTTTATTTTAAGTGATGAAGTCGTAGCGAAAATGGCGAAAAAGCTTAATCAAACATGACTCGTTTAAAATAGAGCAAAAATCTCGTGGAACGTATTTTAAATCTTAAGTATCATTTAAAGAAACATTGTGATTTTTTTCACAAATATTTGTAAGTAAATTAAAAACAATTAAACAATTATTTTGCTTTATTTATTTTACAAATACAATCAAAAATTAAATAAAAAACAAAACATCATGAAAAATGCATTTTTTGTGTAGTAATTTTAATGTAAAGGGTGTTTTTTTAGAGGAATATAAATTCAAAATGAAAAAGACGCATTAAAATAATTTTAATGTCTATGATATTGGCTTTATTGAATAGATAACTTTATGTCATTATTGTTTAAATACGATTTTGGGCATATGAGTGCCACGGCTGGCTCGAATGAAGCGCAATCGTGAAGTCCAATTTTCGCCAACTTTGTCGAGGAACTGGGGCCATATATCGGCAACAACACGGCAAATGTTGACTTCCAAATGATTCAACGTCTCTGGTTTATCAACATAGACTAGTGACTTCACATACCCCCAAAGAAAATATTCTAATGGTGTGAGATCACACAATCGTGGAGGCCAGTTGACAGGTCCATTACGTAAAATTATGCGCTCACCAAATGTTTCACGCAATTATTGTGGGCCTGTGTAACGTGGACCTGTGAACTGGCCTTCACGATCGTGTGATCTCACACCATTAGATTACTTTCTTTGGGGTATGTGAAGTCACTAGTCTATGTTGATAAACCAGAGACGTTGGACCATTTGGAAGTCAACATTCGCCTTGTTGTTGTCGATATATGGCCCCAGTTCCTCGTTAAAGTTGGCGAAAATTGGACTTCACGATTGCGTTTCATTCGAGCCAGCCGTGGGCGCTCATATGCCCAAAATCGTATTTAAACAATAATGGCATAAAATTATCTATAAAATAAAGCCAATATCATAGACATTAACATTATTTTAATGCGTTTTTTTTCATTTTGAATTTGTATACCTCTAAGAAAACACCCGATATAAACGACAAATTTTTGTTCCGCCGTAAATTGTAATTTGTATTTTAAATTTAAACCTATCGAAATGATTTTTTTTCTTAATTTTTATTTTTTAATTTATATTTCATTCTATTTCTATTATATGTATAGTAATTTTTTTTTTTGTTGTTTTCATTTACTCACAAATAATTGCCCAAATTGTCTCTAAAATCATGAAACACAATAATTTTTAATGGCCTAAATCTTATAATTTAAAGCAAGAATAAATAAATAGCTCACATTCGTACTAAAATTTGATAGACCTTTTGATTACAAAAATAATTTTCAGTTTGGTCGGGTTTTTTGATCTCAAATCCAAATTTAAGATTTGTATGAAACTGGCCGAAATGGGCCTCGCAAACGTTCGCCTTAAATGAAAGACACTATCTAGTTTGCGTATATTTCGGGAAGAATCTTGCAATCATACATAAAGATAAGAGCCAATAAAAATATGCGTTAACAAGATAATGTTGGTATTTCTTAGCCGAAGAATGTGACAGTTAAACATGGCCGAAAGAGATGGAGTCCTATTAACTCAGTGGTAAGAGCAACTCCCCGGCAAGGCTACGATCCTGGGTTCATTTCCCAGATGCGACCGTACCTTTTTCTGATTTTTTTTTTGTTTCAAGTTCTCATTTTAGAATCGCTAACATGGTCTTCAATGATTAAATAAAGTATCTACCTGTAATGTAATATGATGACAGAAAGTAATTAGAAAAGAGAATTCCACTCCAATTTTTTTTATTTTTTTTATGAATAATAATGACCTTCTAACTTAAATAACTGCATATTTATTTTTATTTTTATAGTTAGTTTTAATAGTTAAAATAAATGTCAAAGTTTTAATTTTTCAAGATCCCCTGAAAACCACCGAATCTAGTGTGACGTCATCATGACTAACCGAAGTATGAATTTTGTATGGAACTGGAATCAGCTGTTCGACTCCCGCCATTTTGAATTTCAGCATTGGAACGTTTTCATAGACATTACTGGGCAATACGATCGTTTTTTGTACAGTTAAAGTTTTTGAATATTTTAAATAATATAGATAAACTAATAGAGATACTTTATTTTTGATACTGAATTATTTAGGCCTAAATAATGTTTCAATAAAAACAAAAACTATTATATGTCCAATTCTCTATAAACCAATAACACGGAATGCCGAACGGCTTGCGTCTTCATTTCTATTGATTTCTTTACAACTTTGACCCAGGTGACGCGGCGCGGTGACGTCACGCCGCCAAAATCCAGTAATAGGGTGTTTTAATGACACGTTTTAAAATGGACTTTTTAATATTTTTGTAAAAACTCTACGTTAAATATTATGTAATAAAACTTAGATTCAGAATCAGCGTATATTGGTCTATATGAACATATTTTTTTAAAGCCATAATATTTTTCACTGGAGTTCCTTATTGTACTTGCAGGTTGCCGGCTGGGGCCTTACAGAATCTAATACCCAGTCCAAAAAGCTCAAATTCCTGACCATTCCTGTGGTGGGGGTCGATGTCTGTCTCCGAAGGCTGCCCTCTTCCTACAAGTCATACTTTACGTCTGATAAAATATGTGCTGGACGAAATAATGGTAAGAGACTTTAATATATCATAATAATTATACGATAAGTATCACATGGCTTCAGTTGCCTGCGGGCTCTTCGGCTCAACCCTCGTTTGCGAGATGAGCCGAATTTAACCGAAGGTAGGTGGACACCTAGCTTCCAGTTATAACGGACGTTAGTCCTCCGAACTACATTCATGAATTACGACGTGATCTCAAGAGTATAAGTCTTTTAATAAGCTTATGTAGTACTGATGTCTTTGGACAGGACATAAGAGACGGTACAGTTACCACCACCATGGATATCCAAATTGATAGAATATTTTCCATCTTAGCACTCTATTTCACTGAAAACTAACGGACCATATAAACCTATCCCTCCAACTGCGGTGCAAGGCGATGTCCGAGAGAGTCCTGCAGGAGAGGTTAAAAGGTCTCTATCAACCAGCCTCTCCCGATTCGGCCCGCCCCACAGTGGGTGGGCAAATAAATTCGACCCAGAAACACCTCTGGGTACGCCAGCACTACCGATATTCCCTGCCTAACCGACACTTTCAATTTCCTTCAAGGATCAGCCGTGTGTCAGGGAGACAGTGGGGGTGGGCTGGTGTTCCCTCTGCACAGCACATCCCCTCCGCGCTGGTACCTGCGCGGCGTTCTGAGCAACGCGCCTTCTTCCAATGACCTGCGTAATCTCTGCCTGGCTAACGTGTTCGCGCTCTATACCAACATATTGAAGCACCAAACATGGCTGTCCAGAAATATGGAGGACTTTCGAGGTAGGTAAAATTAACAAATACTTATGCACTTGAGCGCTCGCGTTAACCCATTGGCCACAAAATTAATGAGCTAAGAAATTGGCCCTCACCACTGAATTAATTTTGTACCAAAAATTGAAAACCTGAATTGGTGCACAAAATCTATTTTTATTTTTTAACCATATATTCAAATGAATTAATTCCCTTAAATTTGTTTACATATTGGATTACAATAAAGAAATACAATGAAAGGCCACTGCAACAAACCTAGAACCACTCGCCACTGTGAAGAAATTAAATGGCGGCTGGCTGCTAAATAAAAAAACTGAAGAAACAATGAATGCCTTTAAAATTGTATTCAAAGTTGTCATTATTATGTTCGTTTTTTCTTTTTTGACTGACCTTCCTGTGTCTGTGAGCCGGGGTTTGTGCTTTAGAACCTGGGTTGCACACCCTATTGAGAGCCGGGGTTTGTGCTTTAGAACCTGGGTTGCACACCCTATTGAGAGCCGGGGTTTGTGCTTTAGAACCTGGGTTGCACACCCTATTGAGAGCCGGGGTTCGTGCTTTAGAACCTGGGTTGCACACCCTATTGAGAGCCGGGGTTTGTGCTTTAGAACCTGGGTTGCACACCCTATTGAGAGCCGGGGTTTGTGCTTTAGAACCTGGGTTGCACACCCTATTGAGAGCCGGGGTTTGTGCTTTAGAACCTGGGTTGCACACCCTATTGAGAGCCGGGGTTTGTGCTTTAGAACCTGGGTTGCACACCCTATTGAGAGCCGGGGTTTGTGCTTTAGAACCTGGGTTGCACACCCTATTGAGAGCCGGGGTTTGTGCTTTAGAACCTGGGTTGCACACCCTATTGAGAGCCGGGGTTTGTGCTTTAGAACCTGGGTTGCACACCCTATTGAGAGCCGGGGTTTGTGCTTTAGAAACTGGGTTGCACACCCTATTGAGAGCCGGGGTTTGTGCTTTAGAACCTGGGTTGCACACCCTATTGAGAGCCGGGGTTTGTGCTTTAGAACCTGGGTTGCACACCCTATTGAGAGCCGAGGTTTGTGGCCAACGGTTTAATTATTGAAATACGCGTCCAGAATCCGGGATTTCTGAGCGTCCGATTTGGAAATTTCCCACTCTAATTAAAAAATCTCTTAAAATCGATAAAATGCCCTCTGTGGAATAAAAAATGAATGTGATAAGCTGGTTCGGTACTCCGGTATTATTTTTAGCTAGTATTGTTTTTATGAACTCAAAATCCTATGGAAATACAGATTCTGGCCACTAGAATGTTGTTTTGACAGCTGTATGTTTTTGTTTTATTCAGCGCGTGTATTAGTGTTAGTTTTTTTACCATCCTTATAAACACCGAGTGATGCTTCAATTCGGTCCCTCTCTCTAATCTCTGCAACGTGTCTAATGTAAATGTTTTGTAATGTCAATGATTGCAGTACTTCCAGTAGATGGCGGCTGCAGAGTGCGCGGGTTGGCTGGTGTCTGCCGGCTGCAGTACTTATGTCCTACAGCCGAGGAAGAGCGTCATCGTAGAATTGCACCGCAGGTATTATATTAACAAACAATCTATCTAATTTGTACAAAACATTTACAACAGGTGGCGCGCGAGTGCATTTTTGATAATGTTTGTATTTCATATAGTTTAGTGGCAGGGAGGGAAGGCCAGAGGGGGGAGGAATCAAGTAGGGGGAAGGCGAACGAAGAATAGGAATGGGAGAAGGCAGGGAAGATGGAAGAGGAACGCGGAAGGGGACGCATGGGAAAGGACACGTAGGGGAAGGGTGATGGAGGGGTGAACGACATTGGAGTGACAGAGGACGGGATAGCAAAAGAGAAATAGTAGCGGTAAGGGGTAAATTTGGAAAATCCATGCTTGTCACACGGACAGCTTATGAGACCTGCGCACGCGCCGGAAAATCTTCTAATTATTCGTGTACAAATAAAGTGAATCCAAAATCACTTCAATAAGCAGAATTAAAACATAAACACTTTCTTTTTTTGAATGACATTGCAATGCATTCCGGGTATTCGCTAGTAAATAAAATATAAATAACATATATCACAAAATAAAATATTTGTAGGTTCGCAAAATTTTCTTCGTTATGTGACGTCTTGGGGAAACTCGTGAAAAAAAGTAGATCAAGAACATGGCACTAGATTTAGTAAAAATGAGGGTTTGTCCGTTCCGAAAATTATAAATAAATACGGGCGACGGACATTCACTTATCGTCTCTACCATATTTGATAAGAAGCCAATGAACTTAAAAATCAAATCCAATTACACCACCGATCTAAAAAACAAGTAAAAAAATGGCTAATGGATCAAAACTTTTTATATTGATATTGTTTATAATTTTATTTATAAAAATGACTATCATTAATTTGCCTGTGTTATATCTGTCTTAAAAGTTATTCTTCTATATCTATTTTCATATTGTGGTTTCTTGTGATATTTTTGTTTTAGTATTTTATTAATATTGACAATTGACCTGCTGACAAACTGCTTTGGTAGTTTAGCGGGTGCTTAAAATGAAAAAAAAAAATGATTTATGGATTTTTAATAGTTCATTCATTCTGTGGTCCAAGAATGGGGACACATTTTTTTTTAATTGTCTCTCTCTTAACAAATATCTAACCCAACAATGTTTGAAAATCTCCTACTACCAACACGAAAGCCGAAAATGTTGCTTGTGTTGTGATGGAGGACTTAGCCAGCCGAGGAATCGAATACGGGACGCCCGGGTGGAACCCAAAGGCGATGCCCACTCAACCACTGACCGGCCATTTTCTAGATATTTTGTTTTGAAGAGTTTTGTTACGTATGTACATTTGCTACTTAATTTTTTTTATTTATCTGCTACCGGTTTCTACACATTCGTGTGGATTGCTAGTCAATGACACGGAAGTGTCGAGATCGGTAGCAGAAATTAAAAATTAAGTAACAAATATATACGTGAAATAAAACTTTTCAAAATGTCCTTTATTCTAAAAAGCCTCACCTAAAATGACATCCTCTCGTTCAAAATCTCATATTTTCTAAGTATGAACACGACTCCATTCTTCCATATCTCTCCATAATTTGAAATGATGGCCTAGAACACCCTCGAAGAGTAAAAAATTTATAATTTCGATTTCTAGACCTTTTGTTTTGAAGAGTTTTAGTAGCACGTTTTGGAGTGGTGATTTTTCAAAAATTAATTTAGTTAGCACAAAAATAGCACGCTGTTACTATTATTGACAATATTTCCTTTTATATGTTGAATCCTCCCACCGTTCTCCCCCGTCCCACTAAATCAATCCAACCCCGCCAAATAAAATCTAATCTTTCTGCAGTTGCATAATTTTTAAGTGAATTTAAAGATAGCTAGTGAATGACACGGATATGTCGAAATCGGTAGCAGATAAATAAAATTAAGTAACTTAAGTACTTGTGAAAAAAAACTCTTAAAAATTATTATTTTTTTTAAAGCCATTGAGCGCTTTTATTATTATAGTGAACGATTAAGACACCGACGGCACAAAAAGGCAATAAACGTACGTTCCGTATCATTTATCACATTAAAAGATGAGATTCACAATGTATGTAGGTCTGTTTACTACAAAGGAAAAAAATGATATTTTCGTGCATCTCTCTCACGTCTCTGACGTCTCCGTTGACCCTTACAATACTTCTAGCGATCATTTTAACGATCATTTCAATTTCAAAACGTCAAATGTCAACGCGCTGATGATTTTGCTTTTGTTTTTAAACATATAATGTTGCTTACACACTAAATAACAACAGTTGAAATTAGTCAAACGATGACAGTATGTCTGCACCCCCCCCATAGGAAACATACGATCATTATCATACATCTCCCTCACACGTGTAAAGAAAACAAAACGCAATTTTCCATAGCTGGGCCGTAGTAGATTTAAGTGTTTCTTCCAAAGGAAAAAAGGTACTACCTACTTTGGACGAAACAGACATGTACATTGTGTGCCTCATCTTTTGTACAATCACACAAAACAGACATGTATATTGTGTGCCTCATCTTTTATCTCATCACACAAAACAGACATGTGTATTGTGTGCCTCATCTTTTGTCAGATCACAAGAAACAGACATGTATATTGTGTGCCTCATCTTTTGTCTCATCACACAAAACAGACGTGTATATTGTGTGCTTCATCTTTTGTCTCATCACACAAAACAGACGTGTATATTGTGTGCCTCATCTTTTGTCTCATCACACAAAACAGACGTGTGTATTGTGTGCCTCATCTTTTGTCTCATCACACGAAACAGACATGTGTATTGTGTGCCTCATCTTTTGTCTCATCACACGAAACAGACATGTATATTGTGTGCTTCATCTTTTGTCTCATCACACAAAACAGACGTGTATATTGTGTGCCTTATCCTTGTCTTATCGCACGAAACAGTAATGTGTATTGTGTGCCTCATCTTTTGTCTCATTACACGAAACAGACATGTATATTGTGTGCCTCATCTTTTATCTCACCATTATTTAATGTGTAAGAAAGAGCGTGCGTTTAACGCTTTTTTGCATCACGGTACCGATTTTATAAAGGAGAAAAAAAAAATTATAAATCCTTTTTGTCAGCGCTGCTTGAAGAATCCTGATGAGATATGCTGTGTGGAGGCGCCCTGTCCACCATTGCCAACTTCGATCGTCAGCCAGAGGAAGACCGGCGCGAAATCCAGTGATTGTAAGTAGCGATTTTCTACACTGGGTCTAATAGAAATAATAAATATATTATGAATGTCTTGTAGAAAAAAACATTTTTCTTTTTTTTTAATTTTTTATTTTTAACTTTATGAGTAAAAACTACAAATTATAATATTTAATGAATGAAGACAAAATTAGCAAAACTCAACCGAAAATCTGTTAGAAAAATCAGAAAAAGATATTTACACCCCTGGGACTCGAGTCCCATAGGTGTAAATATCTTTTTCTGACTTATGACGAAAGTAGTGTCAGCCGACGTACGGTGGAAAGTTTAATACAATTCCCTTCTAATAACAGTGCAGAAAAGTGATGTTATCTTTGTGGTTACAGACTGTGTAGATTTGGCCGAAGTGCTGTTCCCATGCCAAAGAGGATTCTTCGGCTGGACTAGAGGAGATATCTGCGGACTAGATACCTATGATCGTATACCCGGTCAGTGGATGGTCCCCCTTGCTAACGGGACCTCAGAGCTCCAGCTCTATTAACAGTCCAGAAAAGTGATGTTATCTTTGTGGTTACAGACTGTGCAGATTTGGCCGAAGTGCTGTTCCCTTGCCAGAGAGGGTTCTTCGGCTAGACTAGAGGAGATATCTGCGGACTAGATGGCTATGATCGTATACCCCGTCAGTGGATGGCCCCCCTTGCTAACGGGACCTCAGAGCTCCAGCTCTATTAACAGTCCAGAAAAGTGATGTTATCTTTGTGGTTACAGACTGTGTAGATTTGGCCGAAGTGCTGTTCCCTTGTCAGAGAGGGTTCTTCGGCTAGACTAGAGGAGATATCTGCGGACTAGATGGCTATGATCGTATACCCGGTCAGTGGATGGTCCCCCTTGCTAACGGGACCTCAGAGCTCCAGCTCTATTAACAGTCCAGAAAAGTGATGTTATCTTTGTGGTTACAGACTAAGTAGATTTGGCCGAAGTGCTGTTCCCGTGCCAGAGAGGGTTCTTCGGCTGGACTAGAGGAGATATCTGCGAACTAGATGGCTATGATCGTATACCCGGTCAGTGGATGGCCCCCCTTGCTAACGGGACCTCAGAGCTCCAGCTCTATTAACAGTCCAGAAAAGTGATGTTATATTTGTGGTTACAGACTGTGCAGATTTGGCCGAAGTGCTGTTCCCGTGCCAGAGAGGGTTCTTCGGCTGGACTAGAGGAGATATCTGCGGACTAGATGGCTATGATCGTATACCCGGTCAGTGGATGGTCCCCCTTGCTAACGGGACCTCAGAGCTCCAGCTCTATTAACAGTCCAGAAAAGTGATGTTATCTTTGTGGTTACAGACTGTGTAGATTTGGCTGAAGTGCTGTTCCCGTGCCAGAGAGGGTTCTTCGGCTGGACTAGAGGAGATATCTGCGGACTAGATGGCTATGATCGTATACCCGGTCAGTGGATGGTCCCCCTTGCTAACGGGACCTCAGAGCTCCAGCTCTATGTGAGTACCAATACTTTCCGTTCAATTTTTTACATTAAGTATACCAAAAATACAATCAATTATAGATTTTCTCCAAAAAAAATCTTTTTGCAATTTCGGGAGATATTCTTCACAGAAAAAAAATACCCACAGAGTATTTTTGTGAGACAGCCTGATACTGTCTGATAAAAGTTATTCTATCTCATTTTTTATTTTGGTGAGAAATATGATTTAAACAATTTAAAAGTGTTGGAAAGAAATAATACCACGCTTTCAGTTGCATTAAAAAAATTACATGGTGTGAAAATTTTTATTACTATTTTCAAGTGAAATTGCCTTCAGAAACTGCCACGTAACAGCTGTCACGCGTAGTAATAAATTACAAATCAGAACCTGCTTATTAATAAACTATTTTTTAAAATTTTGTAATAATATTATTTTATAATATTTTATAAAAGAAATCAAAATTTTAATTAAGTTTTACAAACTAGGTAGTTCCATTTGTGATACTTACACTAATTCGTGGTGGATTCAATAAAACACATAAAACTTATTTGCACTTAATTTATTTTTTATTATAACTTGTTTCAGCGTTTTAAAACCATTATTAGACTGGTACGAATGTTTCAATCTACAGTTTATATACTAAACATAAGGGGGGGGGGGGGGGGGAGTAGTCTACGTGAATTTTTTTTTTAATCAATTTATATGGTTTTTCCATGTTTGTTGCAGCATCATCTTTGATAATTGGATTTCTAGTTATTTCTACTGCTAATATCCAAACAATTAGTTGTTAATCCAAATATTAAAGTCGACAAGGCAACAAATATGGAAAAACTGAATAAAGTCCATGTAGAATACCCCCTTCCCTCTCCCCCATACGTAAGTTGAGAAACTTTTATACCACGAAGTTAACTATTCGCTTAAAACGGTTTACGGTCGAAAATAAAATAAGTGGAAATAAGTGTTATACGTGTTTAATTATATTACTCTACAAACTTAACTTAAAACCAATAAATTTACAACTTATATTTTTCTAGGCATTGCTGATATCGAATTCATTTTTGAAGGATTTTTACCATTTCTATGGAATATTGACCTTCTTGATTAGTGACCGCTGGTTGCTCACCACTGAACCAAACTTTAACAACGTCCGACGGTAAGTTCCAGTACTGCTAATGCTAGCACCATACCGAGGCCAACTGCTAATGCTAGCACCACACCGAGGCCAACTGCAGCCTTTTAATTGGCGAATTTTCTAAATATTTATTAGTAGACTTGGAAACATTTTACAAAGCAGTCGGTCACAAGGTATGATGCGTTGGTACACGCCAAGTCCACGGCGTCCAATCTGCCTGTTTTCTCTTGTTTTTAAAAATGTGTAAAATATTTATCAACGACTGGTAATTTGTGTGCTCTAAAGAGGTTTAAACTTTAAAATTTACGAAACGTAGGAATTTTTTTGAATTGTTTTGACATTACGAATATGAATTTGGTTAAATTAAACATAACTGATTGCAGGAAAGGGGGACTCAATTTACCCTCTACACCGGAAGTTCTCTTTACCATCGCCAGAACTGTCTACCACCCCCAATATCTCCCCAACAACTCTACAGATGACTATGTCATCAAGCTCATCGAAATGGATCGCCCGTAAGCACAAATCATCAGAGGAGCGATTTTATGCAACTTTTGTAGAGACGGGAAAGATCCCACGGAATCAGCTATCAAATTTGTGTGATTTTCGATGAGTTTCAATTGCTTTTTCAATGGGTGTCGATAGGATGTCGTGGGCCGATGACAGCTGCCGCTAATTTTAACTAGCTGAAAACAAGAAATTTACTAGACTAAAACACAGATACGCGCGTATTTATATTGAAAATAAACTTCGAAAATGTCAAATCCATTGTAAACCACTTCAAAAATACATTAAATGAATAAATAATCATGATTCCACTGGAGCGACAGCGTAATTTAAAACTTTTCTCCGATTGCTCTACATTTTTTGGTGATCATTTAGAATATTTTCCGCCTAAATTTAAAAAAATCACACATCCGAATTTTAATATGGAGACATACAAACTGATTATAGTTATATATAGCCAATGAATTTACCTGTTTTTGGTAGATTATCACACATTCGTAGGATTTATAAAAAAATATATATTATAACATTGTAAACTTCTACTTAATTACTTACAAGTAAGGGAAAATATGCAAAAATTGGCAGCAAAGCAATCCGGTATTTGAAATAGTGCCATATTGTGGCAAAAGCATTTCAGTGGGTATACTTAGTGTTTCGTGTTTTAAACTAGTTAAAATTGGCGGCAGCATCAGCCCACAACACAAAGCAATTGAAAGTCATAGAAAATCACACAAATTTGGCAGCCGAATCTGTATGGGATCTTCACATCCCATATTCACAAAGGATACAGAATTGCTCCTCGGCCCTTGTTTATGTTATTCGATTTATGTTTATTAATACTAACTTTATTTGGCAGGCCGATATGGGTACCGCCCACTCTTCATTTTTTTAAGGAAATTCTCGGGTTACGAATAACCCGACAATATTTGAAAATCTCCTACTACCACCACATAAAGCGAAAAATGTTGCTTGTGTCGTGATGGAGGACTCAGCTAGCCGAAGAATCGAGTACGTGACGCCCGGGTGGGACCCAAACGCGATGCCACCTCAGCCACTGACTGTCACTCGGTCAAAACCGACAAACCATTCATCGGATATCCAATATCCCATAAGTCACACGGTCAATCCAATATCCCATCGGTCATAAGTCACCTCAAATAGTTCATTAAGTTTGGTGGCTGGCTTAGGGTGCCCGGGTTCATGGGGAGAGAATTTTCCAGGTGCGTTTGTAATGTGTGGCTGGTCGGATTTAGAGATACTGTAGAGGTGTAGAGAGAACTTGTACTTTTTGGTTCCATGACGTTGATGATTTCTGACAGTTGGCCCCCGGCATACTTGCATACAATATTCAGACGGTTTAGGAATAATACGATTTACCTACTAACTCAAAATATAACTAAGTAACCCCGAAGAGGTGTGCAGAGAGGATGTACCGCCGAATAACAAAATATAACTAAGTAACCCCGAAGAGGTGTGCAGAGAGGATGTACCGCCGAATAACAAAATATAACTAAGTAACCCCGAAGAGGTGTGCAGAGAGGATGTACCGCCGAATAACAAAATATAACTAAGTAACCCCGAAGAGGTGTGCAGAGAGGATGTACCGCCGAATAACAAAATATAACTAAGTAACCCCGAAGAGGTGTGCAGAGAGGATGTACCGCCGAATAACAAAATATAACTAAGTAACCCCGAAGAGGTGTGCAGAGAGGATGTACCGCCGAATAACAAAATATAACTAAGTAACCCCGAAGAGGTGTGCAGAGAGGATGTACCGCCGAATAACAAAATATAACTAAGTAACCCCGAAGAGGTGTGCAGAGAGGATGTACCGCCGAATAACTTAATTATAAAACATTCATTCAAATGCATCAAGGAAAAACATACATATGTATATGTATACTGTGTATACCAAAGTTGTATGTAAAAGTACTAAACATCGACACTATAAATAAATTCCTTTGATATCCAAACCTACTTATTATAAAAAGGTATTTTTCAAGTTCATTTTAATTTTAAAATTGTTAAATAATGCACAAAAAATTATATATATTTACATTTTTTTTATTATTTCTGGGGTGCAACTGTCGAGGGACCAACTGATGGGTACCTACCTCTGTTTTTACCTTCCCTCCTGAACACACTGACCCCCAGATTCCTTAACATCCTTCATACCTTTTCCTTCCCAGATTTTCCTCTCTCCTCTCCTTAAAAACCCCTCACACAGCATCCTCGAAGATGAAGGAGGCCCTGAGAATTTCCTCAGCTGGAACTAATGTAAAAATTACGTCCTACTGCTTTTTATCCTGCCTAGTGTCATACTTCGTAGGTTACTTCATATCCTTCCTTACCTAAAAAATCCCTCCACACAGCAATTCTAATGACGGCATTGACCCCGAGGGGAATTATTTTCCTCATGGAGTGCTGTGTGGAACTAATTTTTAAAAAAATCATCAATTAACATAATTTTCATCAATTATTATATGTTATTATTTGTCGTACCTTCAAGGAAGAAATTTAATGAAAATACAACATTTATCGTGGTGTTTCAGGGTATCATTCGGCAGAATATTTCGACCGATTTGCCTGCATCCGACCCTGGACTCAAACCTCTCACTCGATGGGTGGGCTGCAGGGGTAAGTTTACCATCACTGAAGGTCTGACGTGGTCGATTGATAAAACCCTTCATCAATTCCGTCATCTAAGGTCAGTTGTTATCAATACTTGAGAGCACGGTCTACGTTGTTCAGTTATTCCTACCGACGATTGTTACATTTCGGCGCGGCCTCCATAGTATCAGATAAGTTTTGATTAAGTATAAAAAAATTTTACATATTTTTTGGTTATGTCGTTCTTTATGCAAAATTACTGGCTTTTATGGTGAACGAATTGAACTAACGAAACTCTTAGAAATAAAAGAAGTCAAAAACGCAATCCACAGTCTTAAATAATGCGTCTAGGATGCAATCAATTTTTCCCTTCCATCTTTGAGAAACGAAAATGGTTGAAATATGATTAAAGACTTCTGTTCGCGCAATTTTATATGGGATTGGTTGGGTATTGCATTCGCGGACTTGATGGGTAGATATGTCAAAATCCTGAATTTATCCCACCTACCTAATCTTTCCCTCCTAAATGTCACCATAAAAATTGTTGCAAAAAGTACTAAACTTTGGAGAGGTGACAGTGTGATTTGCTGCTCAGTACAAAATAACATCTCAGACAGGGCGCATGTATTGTTATAAGAATATTGCGAAATTTAAACAGTGAGAAGTGTACACCAAAACTGGAGATCAGCGAGGCCCCATCTGCAACGGTGAGTCCTATTTTCCTTATTCCAATCTGGGCTTATCTAATTTTCCAAAAGCCCAGATCTGAACTATCGACTGACTATCCATCGGGTTTTGCGAGTGTATGCTATCTAATCGTCCCGTATAACTTAGCGATTTCACGTAGTTTCGGGACTGGTCCTTCGAGGGCTGCATAGGCTTTGCTTTGCAGCATTTACCGCCAATTAACAGTGGAGTCGCAGTTTCGCGACACCAACTTCATTAAATAATTACTTCCCGTTCGGTGCTTTGAAGTATATGCGTGTTGCCAATGCATGTTAGGTTAGCATTTTTATTCAAAATAGCCAATTTATTAATATTTTTACGTAATTCCTTGGCGTTTAATAATGAATTAAACAATTTTAAAGACGCATTTCAACGCTTAAAAAAAGTTTTACCGAATTTCATCAAGCTGTTAAAACTAAGTATGTATTATATTAATTTTAAATTAAAATGTTGACACAGAATAAGGTTACTATGTTTGAAGAAGCAATAATAAATCGTTAACGGGCCTATTTTATTCTATATTTTACCCATTCTGGTTGTCATTTACTTTTTATGTTAAGTTTGTTTTTTTTTTGTTACTGTTTTCATTATTACAATATATTTAAACATTCGTGTGTAGGTAAGCCTGCGGGCATGTCAATAATAAAAAAGACCAAAACTCGCCTAATTGCATAAAAATGCCACTAACCCAAAGCAAAAAAAAGCAAACGTCATTCTGCAGAGGCAGCTCTACCAGACGGTCTTCACACGTTAAAAGACATCTCACAAAAATACTATGTTATTTATTTTTTTATCTCTTATTTATAAGCAAGTTCTGCGAGGTAATTATTATTACGCGTGACAGCTGTTTCGCCTTCTGAAAGCATTATCAAACTGTGTTATTTTCTGGTATGTTTTTAGGTTTTCACGGCCAAAAAGTATTTTTGTTATTGTTTTTGGGGTGTTATGCCGTGTTTCGCTACCTCCTTCTTTAGCCAACGTTTCGGACAGCGTTACAGTGTCCATCATCAGGGCAGATGACCGATGACTGATGATGGACACTGTAACGCTGTCGGCATAACACCCCAAAAACAATAACAAAAATGTGTTATTTTCTATTCAAATATTTTCTTTATGGATTTTGGGTTTATTCCTATCCGACCGATCGTTTCTTTTATAAATGCCCCAACGACATTACTCGCCAAAAAACTTAATTTTCTTTTTAAACAAAATACTAAATTTTCTCCAAAACACAGTGTTAAAAAATTCTCTGGAAGTCATAACTAAAATTCAAAACTTAGATCTCCCGCACAACTGCCAATTTTTATCTTTAGACGTCGTAAGCCTTTTTAGCAATATCCCTATCCAAGAGTGCCTTAAAATCATTGAAGATAAAATTGATAAATCTAACATAAATACAATTATTAAAAAAGACTTATTTGACCTTTTTAAAATATGCGCGGAAACCAACTACTTTATATTAAATGATTAATTCTATCAACAAAATGATGGCTTGCCGATGGGGTCACCTCTGAGTCCCCTTCTTGCGGAAATATTCATGGACTATATTGAAAATCAGATTTTAAACTCAGTCTTTAGAAAACACATTTTTCGCAAACCTACGTTTACAGACACGACCATCAATTCTAAATCTTTGCACCCATGGTCACATAAATTGTCTGCCTATCACTCAATGATTCACAGACATACTAATATTCCACTTGACAATAAAGCATACGAGAAAGAAAAAAGTACAATTTTATCCATTGCAAAAAATAACGGCTTCAAGGGTAGAGACATTGATAAAATAATTAGTCGTAAAAACATAAAAATAACCTTAACTTAATTTACCCAGCAATTAATAATAAAACGGAAAATAAATTTGGATGTTTAGAATTTGTTGGACCGACATCCAATAAAATTGCTAAAGTTCTCAAAAATTGTGGATAAGTTATTGCCTTCCGCACTAATAATAATTTGGGATCATCTCTCGAAAATTCAAAAAATAAAATACCCAAACTTAAAAATAGCGGCATTTATAAACTCCAGTGTGACGAATGCAACGCTGTTTATATTGGACAAACTGGCCGGTCCTTTAATACTAGGTTCAAAGAACATATGCGGTCATTTAAAAATAATAATAAAATACAATCACAATTTGCTAAACATGTCCTAGATGATAATCACTCACTTAGCGGCGATAATAAGCCAACTCCTTTACATATACAAAATAAAGGACATAAACTAAATCTTTTAGAACAGCTAGAAATTAACAAGCACTTTAATAATCCTAAAGCTATTTTAATAAATGAACAGACCAATATAATTCACTCACCGTTGTAAGATATGTTCAAACCAATTTTTAAAAAAAATATATAATAATTTTACTAGAAAATAAAACCACGAGTCATTATTTGGGAATAATTCACATAAGAAATAATGTTTAGAGTATTAACGACCTTAAACTTAATTATGCAGAAAATAAAACCATGAGTCATCATTTGGGAATAATTCACATTAGGAATAATGTTTAGAGTATTAACGACCTTAAACTTAATCATGCAGAAAATAAAACCATGAGTCATCATTTGGAAATGATTCATATTAGGAATAACGATTAGTGCACTTAACGACCTACAGTCGAATTTAAACAATATAAGTAATTGGAAAACTTTTAAAAGGGTAATACCAATTAATAATTTTATTCAGTTTACTCATAATTAAAATTAGTCATCAAAATCCCATCTAGAAATAACATAAATACCTCGTCTGTATGTGGCATGACCACAGTTTGATCATGCCTTCAGAAGGCGAAACAGCTGTCACGTGTAATAATAATTACCTCGCAGAACTTGTTTATAAATAAACTGTTTTTATAAATTGAATAATAATATTATTAGAAGTACTAAAAAAAAATTAAAATGGAGTTCTACAAATTAAACTTGATAACAATAAATACTATATTTATTTATTTTTATTTATTTATAGAACACATGTAACATATTAGTGACACTTACATAAAGAATATTAGATCACCATACTAGGCGGCTGCCTGTCTCATGGTGACCAATGGATAAAAGTTATGATTTATGAAGTATGAAGTCTAGTGTGAACATGGATTTAAGTATAAATGACGCTAAAAATTGGAAAAATTATAGTAAAAAGTAGAAATTATAATAAATAATGGGTGTTTTTTCATCCATCGCAATTTTACTTTTTATTAAGTCTTTCTCGTTTAAACAATTTCTCGTGTTAAAGATGCCCTTTCTTTTTGTAAAAACCCTCTGGGGCCTAGTAAATAAAAAAAATATAATAACTACATACCATGATAATTAAAGGCTTTCCATTGATGTGCTTGGTGTAACTCTAAGTGACCAGCTCAGGTAGGGGGGCTCATCGAAGCCAGAGTTACGTTAGCCTCTCAGAAATTGGGCGTACTGTACAGGGCCCGCAGATTCTTTAATAGTACACAACTACTAACCCTGTACAAATCGCAAGTGCGCCCCACGGTTGAATTTGGCACCCAACTCTGGTCTGGAGCCCCAAAATACCTAAAAAAAACCCTCGACTCTGTGCAGAAACGGGCGGTCCGTTTGATAGATTCTCCTAACTTAACAAAATGGATTGCAATCTTTAGAGCACAGGCGTCAGGTGGGAATGCTTTCCTTGTTCTACCGGTATTAAAATGGAAGATGCTCCGAGGAACTGGCGTCGTTGATCCCCTCGGCACCGGTGCATAGTCGGAAAACGCGCCAAACACGCGCCCAACATTTGTACACGGTTGACATTAGTCACATGAGAACGGTTTGTTTCTACGACTCGTTCTTGAGTTCAACAGCTCGGCGGTGGAACGATTTGCTGGCCTCTGTGTTTCCTCCCTCCTACAACACGGGTCTCTTCCATGTCCACTCTTTTATCTTCTCAAAAACACCCCCCACACAGCTTTTTCAAAGATGACATAGACCCTGAGGGAAATTATTTTTCTCAGGGCCTCCTGTGTGGAGTTGATGTAAAAAATAATAAAAAAGCTAATATTATTCTTCTATTAACAGTACCGTGAACCTCGTCACATGCCTGTGTCCCTCCTGCCACAAGAGGAATGCAGACGGTTGTTCCCTCCAGGCACTTCAGTTGGAGGAGCCCTACTGCCTGACGGAGTGACAGGTAGTCACGTGTGCGCCTCCAGGACAGGAGAGAGTTGCGTAAGTACCTAATAATAATTTTAAATACTAATTTCGGTTGTGACTCTGCTAGCAACTCCAGTTCAATGAATTTCAGAATATTTGCTTCGAATTTGGTTTCTGGTGATCTCCAGTTTGAACGAAATCTTTAAGGCTAAGCCGCACCTGTAGGTCTCTCGCTTTGAGCATAGAATCAAGCTATGAGCTAGATTTTTTTACATTAACTCCACACAGGAGGCCCTGAGGAAAATAATTTTCCTCGGGGCCTATGTCATCTGGGACGCTGTGTGGAGGGTCATTTTGAGGAGAGGAAGGAATGAACATTAGTCTTGAAGAGACCCATGTTGTAGGAGGGAAGAAACACAGAGGCCGGCAAATCGTTCCGTAGCTGAGCTGTTGAACTCAAGAACGAGTCGAAAAAACGACAGATAGATAACATATAATAAGGCCACACTGCACCCTTCGGAAGGAGGCCCTCAGGAAAAAAAATCATCTTAGGAAATGCTGTGTGGAGGTAATTTTTAAGGAAAGGAAAGAGAGGAAATTCTGGGAAGGAAAAATGTGTGAGGGGTGGGTAAGAATCTGGAAATCAGTTTGTCCAGGAGTGACGGACGCATGAATCAATCCCTCCAATTATGGTGCAAGGCGATGAGCCCAAAGCTTCTGGCTGGAGAGGTCAAAAGACCTCCACCAACCAGTTCCTTGATCCGGCCCGCCACGCAGTAGGTGGGCAGCCTTATCGGCTGCCAAGACATGGAAAAACATCACTTGTGAACTCGGGCACCCCTGCTAAGTCATCAAACTAAGATTATCAAATAATCGGTTCCCGGGGCTGCGGTACCCATACACATCCAATTGCTTATATAATTTAGCATTATTATAATATGTCTCTGATATGCCCATTGCAGGAAACAGCCGTTAGTTGGTATCACCTCACAGCCAACAACCAACAAAGAGTGGCCTGCACACATGTGCTGGTCGGGCTCTTCTTGGGAATGACGGATGACGGAGGGTCCTGCAAGCTGCTATTTCTCCGCATGGCCTCTCTTGTCCCCTGGGTGGAGAGCGTCGTGTGGCCCTGAGATCTGACCATGTAGGCCAGTGCAATTAGGGCTCCTTTACCAACTATGTTTCCGTGTAATGTTGACTCCTCCCACCGCTTTCCCCCTCCCACAAAATCATCCCTCCCACTACCCCCACCTAATTAATTTAACTCATTTTGGTACATGCATATAATTTTTAAGTTAGTTTTAATCCTCTAGTGAATGACACGGTTGTGTCGAAACCGGTCGCAGAAAATTAAATTTAAGTAACAAATGTACATTGGAAAATAAAACTCTTCAAAAACACAGTGCAATTAGCGCAAAACGGGGGTCGCGATCGGAATTAGTCCCAATTTTTTATATGTTTTATACATTTATCTCCTGATGTAAAACATGACACGTTATGAAAGCTAGTATGTAGGTATATGTATGTTTGTAAATAAAAATAATAATATAATATATAGATAGATAGATTCATTTAAATATAAGCACAAATCAGAAAAAAAAAAAACACATTAATTTTGAAAGCCATTCGATGACTAGTAACTCCTTATATTTACAATAAGATTCTCATTTATTAAACAAGCCTAACTTCTTCCAAATACTTAACGAATCTTTGAACAATTTTTCCACGACCATCGCACATTGTTGTCCATAAGAAAACTCTTACATACTCATTTAACAATTCTAAAATTTTTCGTTTGTTTAATCGGCGTGCAGATATCAAGTAACGAGAGTCATAACATCTTCCAGTGACTTAAATCCGTGCTTTGCGCATAAAACCTGCTGGTGTATAGTGCAATGAAGGCCTAGAACGGAATGTCCAACACGTTCATTAAAAACTGACAAAACCGTTTTCCTCTCCAGTCACACTGCGAACACCATCTTCTGTCATTACTGATACTACTTTGGAAAGATCTATTTTTCCTTCAGTGAGTGCTTTTACAACTGCATTGCAAATATCTATTCCTTTTTGTTGTTGCTAATGATAAAAGCGATCAATTCTTCTTTGATATTATTTTCTTTGCAATATCGACTAAAAATTGCTACACGAGCTGATCCAGTTTATATATTTATTTCATTTTTATTTAGTAAAATATTTACACATTTATGTACATTATTTATAAAATGTTTTGACTGTCCAACTAGGATGATTCCCGTTTTAGGACAGTCAAATTAGGATAAGTGTGAATATATATGGACCATGATTTATAAAAAAAGAGGGAAAATTGAGGAAATGAAAAGAAGAGAAAGAATAAAACATAAAATTGGAAAGTTAAAAGCGTATTAACATATTACTTAAAAAAAGGTTTATATGTATAGGTTCTTGAAAAAAAAGTTATATCAATGCTTTCATCAAGGCAAAGGTTTGTTTTACCGTATTTCTAGCCAAAAGCAAATCATTTATTGTATGAATATTTTTTTATTCGTTTTCAAAATCTTCAAAGAGATTGGGAGCACATTTTAGCCAAGCTTCTTTCAGATATTCTCTATCGCTGAATGGTCTTCCTTATTTGGTGATTTGAACGACCGCCGATGAACATCATTAGGGATGTTGAATGTTTATTTAAATTTTTATTTGCTCGAGCAAAAAATTATTTTTGATTTATATTTTAGCTCAAAATGCTGTTTAACTGACAGAGTTCTGCATACAACTGTACTAGAATATAAAGCAATTGTCTATTATGCATTAATTCAGTCCTTATCACAGTACGGCATTATTAGTTGGGGAGGGGCCTTTAAGATTTCCTTACAGCCCATAATTACAATTCACAGCATAATTATAAAAATCATCCTTAGGAAACCATACGACTTCCCTACTTTAGATATATATCGGGAATTTAATGAACCATCTATCAGAGACTTGTATAAGAGAAACGCATAATATCAAATCTACAAAGAATATTTTATCCAAAAAATTCACCCCTTAGATAGCTTAAGCAATAGATTTAAAACTAATGGCTAAATAGCCATTTTTATGCTAAGAACGACCACGGCTCAACACCACTATTTATATTTAGGTGTGAGATTACAATATATTATTATCCAAAAACAAAACTCGTGTAACAGAAACATTGAAATATGAACAATTTAAAAAGCAAAGTCCCTGAAATTGGATAATGATATATTGTTTATTTTTATCAAGTTTAATTTGTAGACCTCCATTTTAATTTTTTTAATACACAGACATATAATATCATTCACAGACAGTTTGATAATGCCTTCGGAAGGCGAAACAGCTGTCACGTGTATTAATAATCACCTAGCAGAACTTATTTATAAATAAACTGTTTTTATAAATTGAATAATAATATTATTGAATATATAAAAGAAATTAAAAAAAATAAAGTGATTTAGGTATTGTACCCTTAATTAACATCTAATAAAAAAATGTATTATTATTATTGTTTTTATGTCTTTGTCAAAAAATGTTTGTATATTTATTTCATTCAAGTCATTCAAGTCTTTGATCATTGTATACAATATACTTCTCAGAACATTATTTCTTTGAATGCATGTAAATACTCCACCCATAAACACGAGCTCCTAGAGCTCAACTTATGGAGTGGTAGAATTATAAAAACAATTATAATGTAAAGCAAGGTAATAATATTAAAAATGTTAATATTGTTGTGTAAATAAAATTAATAAATAAATAAAAAAAGAAAAATTATTGGTTTTTCGCTTTTGTTAATCATGCCATACTGTTCAGTCCACCAACTTTGGAAGTCTCTGCGGTTCGTTTCCGGTACTTTTTAATTTCCACAAGCCATGTCAAATAAGATTTATTCAAAAATCCTATATCAGTTTTATGTGTTATTTTTACTTTTTTTTTGAAATGCCACAAATAATTAAAATTATGGAAATAGTTTTAAAAAGTGGAGAAAAAGAGTAAATTTTTTTTCCGTTATGTTTTTCAAATAAACCTAACCAAAGTTTTGTAATACGAATAAAAAAAACATCGAAGTTAGGATTTATGAGAAAATTAATTCGCCGCTATTCGAATTTCCACCGATTTCTTACATATCTCCCTTAAACATTAGAAGTTTTTAAGCTCTTAAAAAAATATATGTTATTTTTGAAGATAATACCTAGATACGTTCCACGCCAAAACGCAAATTATATGAAATTCCCTTGATTGAAAAAAATCGCAAAGTATGCTCCGAAAATTATTTAAATAAGTCTATTTTTATTATTTTACAAGTTATATTTGTGAAAAAATTCACAATGTTTCTTTAAATGATACTTAAGATACGTTCTGAAATTTTTGCTCTAGTTTAAACGAGTCATGTTTTATTAAGCGTTTTCGTAATTTTCACTTCAATTTTATCGATTTAAATAATAGCGCGCTCTCTCCAACATTCGTAATTACATATCTCTCCATCGTCTTCTTTTCGAGATCGGTTACGGGGCCTTAAGCCGCAACCCTATTCATATTTATATTTTTAAATTTACGAACATCGTTTCAAAGAAAAACCTTCAAAAAATTTTTATGGATTTCCAACATTTAAAAATATTTTGAAATTATACGGAAAGGCGATTAGAAAGGGGTCATATTTCTGATTTGATATTAATAAATCTAAGCCCGTGTTAACTTAGAAATATGCAATACATTTTTTCCCGTTAAAAACATTATTTTTACCTTGTTGAATCGGACAAACCACAGACTTATTATTGTGGTTGAAATTTATCAACTTTCCACTTCCCATGAGAACAAAACTAACACGTTATTTGATAACCTTTATTTAAATTTACCACAACAATGCTACTATCAGAAAGTGGATCTATTTATAGAAAATAATCCAACATTAAAGGTACATTCGTTATCCTCTCAAACACATTGAAATATAAACAGATAACGGAATATGCACCTCGCTGAGTGGTTTACACTCTCAGTATGGCCCTGCTGAGAGATCACAGTTCAGAATTCAAACTATGTTTAAAATGACTTTGTACCGTGATTAGTGTACAGAACTGACTAGCCAGGAACATCTCAATGTTGATCTTTCTCTTATCCATCTCCCCCCCACTCACAACATAACCCAATTGATCGGGAAGAGGAGTTTATAAATACTTGGCTATCCAGATCTGGTGACCAAACACGGCTAAAGCCATTTCCAGCAACGCTTCGCTTCGATATTGAGAATATCAACCACTCTGGAATGTACGTGAATTAAACCATATATTTAAAGAAGAAAATAATACCAATTAATCTAAACGAAATATGAAAAATAACAAGACAAAGAAAATAAAAAAGTTAACCAAAGTTCCAACTGCTTCCAACCGTCTCGTGCAAGTGAGACAATGGCATCCCCAATTTCGGTAAGTTGTGAGGCCGAAGGTAGTGGGGAGAGAAAGGATACGTGAAAAATGTACCTAGCTATTCAGATATAGTTGCCAAACACGACTAAAATCATTTCAAGTAATAAGACTAAACCAACTATACTCTAAACCAGCGTAAAAATTTAAAAAATCAAATAATATGACTTTTATCCAACTATAACACAAGAGTACCAACTGATCCCAACGGTACAGTGAGACTACGGCATCACCAATTTTGATATGTTTTCAGACTGAAGGTTGTGGGGAGGGGAAGGAGATGTGAAAATGTACCTGGCTATTCAGATCTAGTCACAAAACATAGCTAAAGCCATTTTATGTAACGTTTCAATTCTGAACGAATACTGACGAATGACAAAATACGTCATAATTATATGTACAGAGTATTTATACGCTACATCTACTTAAAATTTACCGCCGCCCCGGAAACCATTTATTGGATAACCAATACTCCTGTCTCAGGTTACAAGTAGGTACGTAAGGAGGTATAAAGGTTGCCCGGGTTCTTGAAGTGAGATTTGTCTAGGTCTTGGTGGCGAATGCTTTTCATCACCTACTGCGTGGCGGTCCGGATCGGGAGAGACTGCTTGAGGCTGACATAATCAAGACCTCTCCAGCCGGCCTCTCTCGATCCATGGCCTTGCATTCCATTATCTGGCTATTCAGATCTAGATACCATATACGGCTAAAGCCATTTCAAGTAACGTTTCAATTCTCTGATATTCTTCGACAGACGAAGCGCTGTTTACACCGATGACTTCCACTGCGACTGCGGACTGTAGTCGTCCAACGACTAGGTAGCTGCTTACTCTGGGATAGTTTCCTGCCTTCGCCGGGCAAGCGAAGGTATTTCGTCGACCAAATGTAAGAGAGTCCACAGATTTCGTTCACTTGTCGATTCTTTGGGTGAGATAAAATTATTTTTTTCAATATTAGGTAGGACATTATCATTCCAAATCTAGTTTGAGCATGTCTAATGCCTCACTCCCATGGTCGACGTTCAGCTTAATGCCACGATGAGAACCATCAATCTAAAAGTTCAAATCTACTCCTCTCCCTTGGCTCCCCGTACTTGCACATATAACCCCGCCAAATTGAGAGATTGCACTCCCACAATGTAAATGGCAAAAAAATCACTCACTAATCAAACGAGTCATGACCCATCGCTTAGAATCAAATTCATTCTCCCATCTTCCTGTCGGTTGAATGAATAGAACCAGAGCTGCTCGGGTTGGATTGGGAATCGTACCTATACGAAAGCTCATTGAGCTGAGAATCGATTCACGCGTGCGATGTTTGGGATTGCAAATTTCCTACCTACACCGTATCTGACATAGTTTTCCGTTAACTTCTGCATGGACTCTTGAGGAGGCCCAGTCGACGATAGCTGTATCTCCATATTTCCAATCGAAGGGAGGATGCTATTGAGAGCACCTTGTGGGGGACTGATGAGGAGCTGCATTCGAATGACGACGCCGTCCTCGGAGTTTGGCTGAACGATCTCTCTATCTCTCTCTTGTGAGGTATTTATCCATATTAGTTTAATAATTATTCTCGTATTGACGGCAAATTTGTTGCTATAATAGAGAACACCAGTCCAATTTTTTAAAAAATTTTTAATGAATTATGACCTTCTAACTTAAATAACTGCATATTTATTTTTATTTTTATAGTTAGTTTTAATAGTTAAAATAAATTTCAAAGTTTTAAATAAAAAAACCACCGAATCTAGTGTGACGTCATCATAATCAACCGAAGTATGAATTTTGTATGGAACTGGAATCAGGTGTTCGACTCCCGCCATTTTGAATTTAAGCATTGGAGCGTTTTACTGGACATTATGGTCGTTTTTTGTACAGTTCGAGTTTTTGAATATTTTAAATAATATAGATAAACTAATAGAGATACTTTATTTTTGATACTGAATTATTTAGGCCTAAATAATGTTTCAATAAAAACAAAAACTATTAAATGCCCAAATCTCTTTAAAGAGGTTTATACCAATAACACGGAATGTCGAACGGCTTGCGTCTTACATTTCTATACAACTTTGATCCAGATGAAGCGGCGCGGTGACGTCACGCCGCCAAAATCCAGCAATACCAACTTGACAGGGTGTTTTAATGACACGTTTTAAAATGGACTTTTTAATATTTTATTTAAAACTCTACGTTTAATATTATTTAATAAAACTTATATATTCAGAATCAGCGTTTATTGGTCTATATGAACATATTTTTTTAAAGCCATAAATTTTTCACTGGAGTTCCTTATTGTATATAGGTACAAACAAATGTAGCAATTCTTTTTTTAAAGTTGTGATTTGAAACTTCCATTTCCTTCTAACCTTCTATTTACGTGACGCATTGTTTTCATAATTCCTATTATTTTTTTCCTTTACCTACCATTTATCAGACCACACAAACATGGTACATGATTTTTTAAAACCGCGGACAATCTAAAAGGTTGGATTAAAAATATAATTCACGTTAAAGTTAATTTTAACTTCTTATCGATGTACCTTATCATCGAAATTATGCATGTTTTTTGCACAGTTTATGCATTCGTTTCATCCTGCTACTATATATAAACTACAGGAACGGCTGCGCGGCCAATACATATTGTATTCAAAAATACTACCAGATACGATTGGTCATTTTTTGTCACAATTTTGTTGTCAAATGGTGACCGGACAACTCAGAATGAAACCAACTCAGAATCATCTCAGTCAAGTCATTAAGAGTGATGAAAAAAATATATAAAAAATGGTTAAATAGACTACGTTAGGTTAGGGTTTTGGGCTATTTTAAAATTATTTTTTTTAAAGCTTTTAATGACTTTTAGAAAAGAAGTTATGTGGTCTTTATTCTCAAACACGATTAATTACAAATATTATTGGGTCTACTTTGACTAATTCTTAAAAAGACATAATGCTGCATTTAAAAATAAATTGGGACAAAGAATCCACGAGGGAAAATTTAGGCCCACAATAAAAAAATAAAATAATGCTAATAATATTTCCAAAATTAAATAAAAAATTATCGTAAACTCTATTCAGTCAACAAACAAATTATCTCGGCGCTATTACGCGGAAGTTGGTTTTATAAAATGTTTTTTATAACCGGATGAAAATTTGGGCCAAAGTCAACCCACATTAGGATAGAAATATTAATATACGTACTAATTTGTGTTCAGACGTAAATCTGTCTTTTTTAATTTAAATTTACAGCCAATAAAATGCTTTATAAAAACATTTTTAATTATTTTATGTTTTTTTTTTCAAAACTTCCCTATTGGTATTAAATACATTAAAAATTGCAAAAGATTTCTTTAAAACATGAATAATTTAATTCTAATGGCCTCAATTTTATATTTGAAAAAACAAATAAATGAAGCAGCACCCTTCCATACTGGATATTTGCTTTAATTAAATTCAAATAAAGTTTTGTATGAAAAATGCCGCGCAACAATATCAAACGTTTCTTTGCCGCGATCCACCCCTGTCTCCTGGTTATAATATTTATTTTTATAGTCTGCGTCATCACAATCTGGATATAAGAGTCAGAGGCCAAGCAGCTGATGGTCAGATCTCAGTATCTCGCAGTCAGTCCCAGTCCCAGTCGCGCAGTCGTCCAGTCCGCTCCACAAGGCGCAACCACAAACCGAGCCCCATTCTATTAGAATCCTGCTTAGCTTGAACGTAACCACAGTGCTCCCTGCTTAGATAGTTTGTTTCAAATCAGTTCCCGTGCGCACTGCCCGGTACAAGGCCACATTCCACATAACCACTGACGTCAGACATAACCAGCAAACAGTAAGTTACAATATACATTATATTATGTTTGAATTAAATCGTTGAGTTCTAACATCCTCTCTTATGAAGTTTTGTTAAAAATTAGGTGTGAATGCCATCTTTTGAGATTTCTAACCAGGAATGTGAAACGTTGTTGTTATTTCCAAAACCTCTTACTTTCTTTATAAATCATGTCAAAATATCGACCAGAGTTCCAAAGTACTCCGTAATTGAGACAGCCAATCAGAAGTCAGCATTTCAACAGATTCAAAATGGTTCGAATTTCATTTGAAGTTTCCAATGGCGTCTCATTTTTATAAAATTATATTTTAATATATTTTTTCTTGTTAAAGTGAAGGTTGTCAATAATTTGTTTTAAAATATTATGGCGTCGATTAAAAACAGATAGAAAACCTCAGTTTATACAAAAAATCGGTGACATCTCCAAAAATCTTCCGGAAATTACAAAACAAGATATTTTCTCATTTGAGTTTATGTGAAGCCAAAGGAAATATTGGTCTGATAACAAAACCACTGCAGTGCAATCTAAAACTTTTTTTTCTCCGGCTGCTCGACGTTTTTTGGTGATCATTTTGAATATTTTCCGCCCAAATTAAAAAACAAATCATAACTCGGAATTTTAATACGGAGACATAAAACTAATTATAGTTCTATATAGCCAATAAATTCACCTGTATTTTGTTGATTATCACATATTCGTAGGATTTATAAAAAAAATAAATTATAAAATCGTAAAATTCTACTTAATTAGGTACTTACAAATAAGGAAAGATTTGCCAAAATTGGTAGCAAAGCAATCCGAGGTATTTTAAATAGTGCCATATTGTGGCTAAAAGCGTTCCAGTGGTTAAGTTTTAAAAATAATGCTCTTTTACTATGTTTAAATATACTGACAACTAATATGTCTTATCTTCTACTGTTACATTTTCAATAAATATAAAAGAAACAATTATATCTTCTCTAATAAGCATTTTTATTTTTGTGATATATATTGTGTTCCAAAACCCTCCGTAATTGAAAATGAGTTCCTAAACCCGCTCTAATGAAAATGTTTTTTTTAGATGTATTTACTTATATTAAGCATTTAAATAGAAAATTACACCTAAATCAGGTTATTACATGTTAAGGAGTTAAATAAATAATTAAATGGAATCATGGAAACTCATCCGTCTACACGTTCTTGATTTACTCGAAAGTAAGAAAATCCATTAGGGAGTGTTTTGCAACTCAATAAATAGGTACTAGTGTTAGCGTCACGACCACGGAGGACAAAGAGGTCATACATAATACAAGATTCATTCAAAATGATGGATTGGTGGTTCCGAATTGTATCAATAAATACGGTGAAAGAATACGGTCATAGTCATAAACTAGATAGACTAGAATCATTAGAAATTACACACTTAGCTAAAAAAATAGACCCTATCTTTGTAATGAATACATGATTAGAATCATTTGCTAAGTCTCCGCTACCACATTCTTTGTAATTTTTAACATATGTTCTAAAAGTAAAGAATGTAGGTATTTTCTTTGTGTAATGACCATTATAAGAGTATTCCAACTTCAATGTAAAACATTTGTCCCTTCAAAAATCAATCATAAAATTCCATATCATCAAAAATATAATAAAATTAGGTCATGAATAATTCATACTTGTAAGGTTTTCCCCGAACAATATTGAAATGAGCTACAAACCCGAGGTAATAAACCTACTGGGATAACCAACATAAACCAAAATACTCTAGCTACAGCCAGTTTGAAAACATCTTTTGGACAAAGAAATATGAAATTCAATGCGACAAAACTATACAACGCTCTACCAACTCAAACAAAAAAAATAACAGAAACAAATAATTTTAAAACAAAAGTAAAAATATGGTTGAGAGAACAAAGTGAAAATGAACTATCAAACATACTGAAGACCATGTAAAGACAACTGGATACTAAAAACAAATGTGGAAAAACTACAGGCCGCCTCAGAACAGGGAACCCTAGTGAGGAGGACTGTGAAAAAAAAACTTTATAATACCTTAATATAATACAATTTATAAATACATTATGTACAAATTTTGCTATAGATACTAATAAAAAAAATAAAAAAAAAATAAAAAAATTGAAATTCGACGGTCAAAGACGACTTAGTTACAAATGTAATTAATATAATCGATTAAAATCCTCGTAGCTCACCCCTCTCCCCCTCCCCCATTTATTATGTGTGTAAACCGTAGGCTAATAATAATTCGTATTAGTCTGAAGATGGCTTTAACGAGCTGAAATCGGTTACGTCAATAAAATTAAAGTGTAAATAAGTTTTAAATTTGTTTTATTATAATTGAGTTCCGCCATGAATTGTCAGTTTCAAAAATAAAAAAATTGTTATATTGTGCAAATATGATTTCACTCAACAAAATAGGGCTCCATGTATTCCTAAGTAATCAAGTTTCTGTAGTAGGTACACTTATAAAATTAATTATTAGTCACTCATAATAATTATTAGATTCATGTAGAGCAGGAAAACTTCACCAAATGAAACCACGATAACTTACCAATTCGAAGGAATTGTGTCTCATGCGGTTTTCTTTCCACAATCACCATTCTATTTTTATATTCTAACTGATAAACTCTCCTTAATTGACTGATTTTGTTTATTTGCAATAATAATATAAATTTTGTCCCCATACCAGTATTGTGTTGATGCTTAGTAGTTTTATTTGATTATTTTTATTTTTCTAATGAGAATACCGCCCAAGAGAACAACTGCTCCCAACCGCCTGGAGCCAGCTAGAATACGGCATTCCTGATTGGGGTATGTTGTGTGGCTCAAGGTAAAGGGGAGGGGAAGGATACGGGGTAGAGGAAGATGGGGAAGTACCTGGCTATTCAGATTTGGTCACGAAACACGGTTAAAGCCATTTTAAACAATTTTACACGGCAATATCATCCACTCTGGAACGTGCCGCAAATGCTATATTCTATTTTTAATTAATTAATTGTGAAATAACACCCAAATTAATCAAATAAAGTTTACTATGCACGTCGATTAGAAGCCCGCAACTTTCGGATTGCTATTCGAGAGCCTTTACCCTAGACCACGGAGGCCATTGACGACATATTATAAGTGTTATTTCCAATGTATAGTTTGTAGTTAGATTGTGATTCTGTACTGTTGTCTAATTCACCATAAAACACTTGTTTCAGGAACAGCAGCCATGGAAGTGGACAAACGTTTGCTGATGGAAAATGGACAATTAGAAGCACTGACAACAACCCTCCTTGAATCCTCGGAGCAGTATCCAGAGGACCTGCTGGATGCGGAGCCACACCCGAGCGACCAGACCCTGGTGATGTTTGCTGATCTGGTGTACAGCAAAAAGACACCCAGAGAAGAATCGGACCCTGATTATGTGAGTAGGATTCTGTCCGGTAAGCTATCTAGTCTCCAGCCATCTGGGTGGAAACTTCTGATCACCGCCAACAATGCAGGTTGGTTCAATGGTTACTTTGGTGCAGCTTTCTATCACACTGGTTTACAGCAAGTTGTGGTGGCGCATCGCGGAACTGATCCTACTTGCTTTGGAGCAGTGTATACAGACATCGCAGGAATCTTTGGAAGTAACTACACATCGTGCATGAATTCTGCTGTAACGTTTGTGGATTCTGTACGCCAAGTCATTATTTTAGCAAACAATCAACACAATAGGCACTACACACTTACAATCACAGGTCACTCCTTGGGGGCATGGCTTGCTCAGATAACTGCATTCTCAGTCAAATATTTATCCATAAAGCTTGTAGAAAGTAAAAGTAGGTTCCAAAAGAACTCCGTAGCTGGTATACACGCTAAGACCGTTGGTTTTGATAGTCCTGGTGCCCGGGACATGTTGACCCGAGTACTGAATGATCATTACTACAGGTATGAGATGAATGTACCTCGCTTAGACGGGCTGGACATTACTCTCTACCTGTCGGCCCCCAACCATATCAACACCTGCGGCGTGCACGTTGGAAGGATTTACCGCGTTCGTAATGATGTATCCAACTTCAAATGGGTTGAGAAGACCATCACATATTCTGTTAAGTCTCATGCAATGAATAATTTTGTCGATGCCTTTAAAAATGATAATTGTACTTATGGTGAAGTCTTGGATTGGGCCAAAAGCATTATGGAATATAAGAAACTTTTTAATATCTTAAATTGGGATAATAATTACCACGGACGTGCAACAGTTACTAATCCCGATGACCTCAAAAAGTTCCTTCGGTATAAGGTGGCGGAAAACAGAAATAGTTTTAAAAGTTCTTTTAGAGTTTTTTCAGAAGTTGAATTACAAATGCTTTTTAGAATGCGTATATTACAGGAACAAGAAAGCGAATTAACCTTTCTAAAGAAATTCATCGAAAAGAATAAGCTTAAAGTGGAGAGTACCAAACTGCTCCCCAATTTTGATTTGGATTATGATAACCGAACAATAACATGTGAGTCGGGAGAATCATTGGCGGAACTCTGCAAGCGCTTGAAGCAGCTGATGCGGTGGCTGAAAATGCCGTTCACGCAGGCAGTGGAGGAACAGATTAAAGTCTTTAACCGAGCTGCAGACCTCATCTACTACGCGGAGGGACAGAGCTACCTCGACTCGTTGTCCACATGTTGGCTGGACTTTGCGGATTCTGTGGGTTTCCGGGATTTCCTGGTTTCTAGCGATGAGCGAGTTTCCTATCTGGTCACAAATAGTAAAGACGTTGCATTCCAAATGAGCCGACTTCGAAACATCCTTCATCAGATAGAAAGAAGCAACGACTCCTCCAACAGTTCCATCAAATATGTATGTCAAAATCACTATACATTTGTTAGTCAGTCCCGGCTGCAAAATCTTATTAGAATTTTTGATTGGCCCGTTGAGAAAGAATTCTTAATGGCGGTAGACTGCACATTATCCTCTCTTACATCCATCCTACAATTGATTGAAGACGTAAATTACGTAAATAAGAAAGATATAAAATCCCTAAAACTTGTATTGATTGTGTCGCAATCTATAGACGCATCCGATTTCTCTAAATCCTGTAAAACTGTAATCTTTAAAAGTGATGTTCATTTCTCGGACCTAACTCTTGACTCACAGAATAAAATGTTTAATCGAGATAATGTTATAACTATTGGGGAAATAGAATATAGTTTTGAAAGGTTCCTAGAAAAAGACCGTTCAATTTGTAAAATCAATCAAATCCTAAGTTCAGAGCACTTGAAAAATTTCGCGAGAATTGAGAACTATACAATCAACATTGACACGCGTTCCGCCCTCACTGATATACAGATGCCATACTTTAAATTAAATATTAAAACCAGTATGAAATTCTTTGCGAGTTGTAAGAAGTCGCCCAACACTAACATCCTGGTGGTGATAAACGGGTTGAGCCGCGAGGACCTGGAGACTGAGGCCTACTGGCACCAGCTCAAGGGGATGGACATCATCCTCGCTCAGGGAGATGCACAACTCTCATTTAGAGAAACCTGCAAGAAAAATCAGGATAAATGCATTTACTTGTTTGAAGTGTTAGGCCGAGATGTGTACTGCAAAGAAGTATTTAATATGCATTTTTATTTAGACAGGACATTTCTTCACAGAGCATATATTGACGTGAAGAAGTTTGCAGAAACTGAACATGTTGATGATCTGTTTGTTATTAACAGTGAGACAAACAAGAAGTTACTCTTAGAATTGATAGAAAGATGCACCAACAAAAAAGCGTTCACAGATAATTTACTTACTGCGCCCACAGAAGAGGAGGTGAAAGTTATTCAAAAATATATTAATAAACGTATCCATTTTGTAAAAATTTGTCAAAGCGAGGAGAGCTATAAACTAGAGTGGCGATGTTCCCACGGCTCTGTGGAGAGCCTGCTCACTTTAACATCATACGAGCCAATAAATGAAAGAGATTTAAGTCAAACAGACAGAAAGCTGACTATAATAACAGACGAGCCCGGGATGGGGAAGACAACTACCCTGTCGAGCTTGTCAAGACTCATCGATTCACCATGGGTCATTCATATGGGCTTAAGACACTTCCAAGAGCAAATAGGAAATAAATTATCAGGTGAGCTCTCTCACAAAAGCGTAGCAAAGTTTTTATTAAGTGGGTGTGACTCTAAGGCTGACGGGTTGTTAGAGTATTTGCTAAGGAGTAATATAAATACCAAGCGAGTCGTGTTAATGTTGGATGGGTTTGACGAGTTGGATGATTATGTTAAAGATAAAGACAAGGAAAGTGCCAAACATAATATAATCAAGCTCCTTACATTCCTTAAAACTATACCAACATTACAAATATTCTTGACCGCTCGCAAATATTTGAAAACATCGTTAGAAAATGAATTATGCAATTTATGTACGTCTTTTGTACCATTTACCGGAGAAGAGCAACTGAACTTCTTAGTTGTGATTTGGCGATCCTGCCTCTCCGTCGAGCTGGGAGATTACGGAAAGACAGAGAAGAGACGCCTCAAGAAATATGCCGGAGAGGTGCTACGACAAGCAAAGGAAGTACTGGGGCCAGACGCGAAGTGCATCATGGGGGTTCCCCTTCAACTGAGAATGCTGGCCGAAGTCTTCAGGCCGACAAGTGATCTGTTGATCCATTCTCCTGAAGTTTTATTAAAACATATCAATATAGAAAGTACGTCAAATCTATACAAGAAGTTTATTACGTTAAAATATGAAATTTATCTTAACGATAAAACGTCTCTAGGAGCAGAGGCTGATGAACAAATAATAAAAAATGTTACTAACGTTATAACCAAAACACACTGCATACTTGGATTTAAAACCTTCTTTCGTCAGTTCTACGATGAGAACTTTGAACCCATTGAAAAAGAGTGGCTCAATAAATTAAACCGGATCGGTTTGGTTGAAATAAAAGAAGACGGAGATACACAATTTATCCACAGAACTTTCGCGGAATATTGCTGCGCGCAAATGGTTTTCCAGTGGCTCAATCAACCTAAAAGCTTTAACAGGTATGATCTGTTTAAAGAAATTATTGTCCCTCAAATCCTACTTCATCCGGGTAGTAAGATCATCCGGATGTTTTTGAATGAGTTATTAAATGAATCAACAATGTCAGAGAATGCTATAGAATTAAATTCTAAATGCATTTCTCAACTGTGGAATGAAGACAGTTCCATATTAAGGAATCAGGATCACAAAACTGTTCTTCATATTGCTGTCCGAGAAAATAATGTACATATTGCCACACTGCTCCTCAGTGGATTTAATGCAGAAGAAGCCTTTGTCTCTTTAATACAACAATACGACCAAAATAATAATACAGCAATAAATTACTTGAAAATACCTAAAGTACAACATAATATCTGTGAAGGTGAATTAGTATTGGACACAATGACAATAAAAATTTTACAACGTATTGCAACATGTTCAGATGAAAATAAGGCAAATATTTTTTTTTCAATTTTATTTTATCGAAAAGTTTCAAAATTTGATGAAACCGCGGAAAGCTTTTTATTTGAAGGTTTTTTTAATCGACATGTTAAGTTATTTCAATTATACACAGAAGAAGAATACACAGAAGAAGAATACACAGAAGAAGAACGTATTATTATTTATAATTTATTTTATCGGGTTATTAATAAGTATGTAAAATGTACCTCGAAAATATTAGATAGAGTAAAAGAAGTTGAATTTTTAATTGAACCATTTGTAGAGGCTGTTGAAAATAATAATGTTAAAAATGTTCAAAAAATATTATTTGAAAAATTAAAAAATAATGTTGAGCGGTATTGCTTAGTATTAATGAAACATAAAGATCAGGGTATGCGAACAATCCTTCATATTGCTATACAGGCGGGCCACCTCGATATAGTTATTACACTCGGGGAGCAAACTGCTGTTCCCTTCGCTGTATTAATGGCACCGAGGGATATGTTGGAGAGGACTCCTTTACTTACAGCCGCTAGAGATGATCGACTTGATATTATCAAGTACTTTGTGGAGCGCGGTGCTGACATTAATACACGCGATGAGTACGGCAGGTCTGTTCTGTCAATTGCGGCCCAGTGTGGAGAGTTACTAACTATAAAGTATATTGTTCAAAGAGATGGAGGCATCCATGCTACAGGTGAGTCAGGCCGGACTGTACTGCATTTCGCGGCAGCAGGGGGACGTCTCCCGGTAGTAGAATACTTCCTGCAGCAGGGGATGGACCCTGACAGGGTAGACAGGAGGGGATGGACCGCACTAACTGAGGCATCACTGTGTATGAAGTGGGATGTGGTGCGGCTGCTGCTGGAGAGGGGAGTGGATGTTAATGCGGATGGAGGTGGAGCTCTTAGTAACGCTATAAGGCGGGGTGAATGGTCTACAGTGGAGGCTTTAATAAATAAAGGAGCAGCCATTAGAGAACGTCAAATAGACAAGAATTTATCCGAATTTAAAGTAAAATATCCCAAATATGTATTTAAAAAAGAATAATATTCAGTTTAACCCCTCAAGTCTAGACACTATAATATCATATTAGTTGAAAATAAGTCAGGTTTTTTTTTTTTATGTGCACAATAGTCCCAACTGCTCCCGTCTGGAACCAGTAAGACTATGGCATCCCCGAATTGGGTTATGCTGTGAAGCTAGAGGTAATGGGGAGGGGAAGAGGAAGGTGGGGAAGTACCTGGCTATTCAGATCTAGTCACTAAACACGGCTAAAATAATTTCAAGCAAAGTTTTAATTCTGAATGGTGGAAGTTGTGGGGAGGGGAATGAGTTTTTTCTCATTATTTTTTTTTCATGTAAAAACTGCACAAGAGTCCCAACTGCTCCCGTCTGGAGCCAATAAGACTATGGAATCCCCAAATTGGGGTATGCTCTGAAGCTGGAGGTAATGGGGAGGGGGAGAGGAAGGTGGGGAAGTACCCGGCTATTCAAATCTAGTCACCAAATACGGTCAAAATCATTTCAAGTGACGTTTCAATTCTGAATGGTGCTCTAACACCAGGGCGATACTGAGAGTATCTTCCGCAAAAACAACTTATATAATTTTAAATGATTAAATTGTGAAACACAAATCAATCTAATAGAATGTTTCTGCTCACGCCGGGATTTGAACCCGCGACATCCGGATTGCTAGTCAAGAACCTCGACCACGGAGGTCGTCAACATTTGAAAAGTTGGGAAATTTCTGGCTATTCAGTTCTGGTCACCAAACACGGCTAAATCCATTTCTAGCAATGTTTCTATTTTGAACGGTGATCCTCACCAGGGTGATACTGAAATTATACTTTGTATTTTATTTTTAATTAATTAATTGTGAATTGAATGAATTGTTATGCAAAGAGAAAACTAGGTGTTGTCTCTTTCTAATATAATATTATGTAATATGTATAAGGACTTGTCACTTGGTGCCAGATATGGTACAACGTGTCTCTGGTGACAATATGGTACAACCTCTGTGTCTCTGCTGATATTGACGTTTGTTGCTGAATACGTCACTTTGTGATCCCAGGGGTTCTGTAGCCTGAAATGGACAAATTGAAAAAAAATTTCAAATAGAAAACATTTTGAAAATATGATATCTTTACAGTCTGGGGCGTCGCTACAATAGATATTGCGTACAGTGTATCCTTCTTGACTAGATCTGAATAGCCGGGTACTTCCCCTCCCTACCGTAAATTATCCTGTCCGGAGTGGAAAAGTTTTTAGCAAACTGGTGACGTCAGTTTTGTTTGCTCTGGGAATAGATCTCCCTTCTAGGCATTATCCCCTCAGTGCTTTAAACCAAATCTGTCTAAACTCCCAACAGGACTGGCTTCAATTAAACTAACTATTTATTTAAAGCACTGAATAGACAACACACACTAGAAATGCCTTCCATGTAGATTTGAATGTCGCCCCTGACTTGATACCTTTTGGTTCTAGCCCGTTTAGCACACGCTCGGTCTCTCTTACACTTGCCTGACATTGTGTATATTGTGTATATTTGAATTTCATAATTTGGATGTTCCACTGTTCCATATTTGAAATAAGGCCGGAATGTTTTCAGAATGGTTTTGGAGCAATTGTGAATTTAGGAATTTCATTTGACAATCTCATTTCACTGAAATAAACATTAATATTTTATTAAAATGTTTAATATAAAACACATTAGAGCTGTTAACCTAAACTAAGAACATTTCAATTTTTACATTTCAATCCATGTCTTCAGAATTATATTGCATAGGATGTTTTTTCATTTTTTTAACTTTAAAACGAAAGACATACATTTCCGGGTCACGAATAATCTGACAATATTTGACAATATCCCACTACCATCACAGTTAGCGGAAAATTAGCTTGTGTCGTGATGAAGGACTTAGCCAGTCGAAGGATTGAACTCGCGACGCCCGGTCGGGAACCAGACGCCATGCCAACTCAAGCACTAGCCGGTCTATCCATGTTGTTTCGTGGTTAAAAGAATTTATGTGTAACTTCAACTAGGCAAAAAATCACGGGATATTAAAATTCCAATATTGTAAAACACAAATTTTAAATAATTTTCTGTTAAAATTTCATATTATAGTTAAATAGCTACCTGCTTTATCACTTGTCTGAATTCCTCACATAATGAGCTCCAGTTTTGAAAATGACACTCAAAATCAAATTAAATCCGAGATGTAGAGTTTATTAAACAAGAGTTACAGACAGACTCACATCAGGAATTAGTATGTTTGCTGATATGACTTTAACTAACATAGTGCCCAATGACCATACAGAAATTTGAATTGATTCATTTACTTCTATTAGTATTATCCCCCCCCCCCCCCCCCCTCGAATGAAGCGACGTTAAGTGTTGACAATAAACAACAAATCTTCATCTTTATTTTGCAATTTTGAAAGATTTGGAAACTGAGAACATTCTCAAACGCAGATATTACACTTTAATTTATATTTTTATTCATGCACCAATAACAATAATGTAACAATACAAAAAAATATATGTCTTTTGTCCAAGAATGGGACAATTCTTTGTATGCACTTTACGCATGCATTATTTTATTTTATATTAAACCTTGCGCGGACCCCCTGACGTTGTTCAGGGACCCCCAACTTAATTTTAATTTTCCACGGACCCCCTGAATGATCCTGAGGAACCCTGGGGGTCCTTAACGACCACTTTGGGAACCACTGATCTAGTACACAGGTGTTGGCTTTAAGGAATTTATCTTTTTATCAAAGGTTTCATTTAAACAAATATTTGAGTAAGATGTGGATAATGTAAATATAGTCGGGCTGACGACAGCACAAATACACACATACAGTCGTATTAAATGAATTAGTGTTGTTATGTCATTAGGCGTCTGGTTTCACATAAGCCGTTATCCGCAGACTAGAAGTATACCGGAGATTTGTATGAAGGTGATTCCGATAAAAACAATAAACGGATTATTTGTAGAGCGCCGTTTTTATGAAAAATCACCTCAAAGACGCTGATAATATCTGACTTACCTAAAACGTAATCCTCAGTTTTCTTACTTACGCAGTGACATTTTATTCCCGCGTCAATGTTTCCTGACAATTACTTAAGTGACAGTTCAATCAATGTATTGTATGTACCTACTAGAAAATAATCTGAATGTTTAGTCACCCTGTTGTATACGTACAATGCGCGCCTCTGATAGTGTGCGTGTACTCTGATGGCGAGAGAATGAGATAGTATAATCGGTGTCCTCTTTGTGCGGTGCTTCGTAGCCTCCCCTCTTTTCTACTTTAGTGTTCTGCAGATTTCACTTCTACCGCGTGTGAATTGCACACTCTGTTTTTATTTAAATTGTCGCTCTAAAACCTGTTTCATTAAACTAATCATATGTTTTAAAAGAAGCTAAAACAAGTTTCCAAGTTTCCTTCTTCATATATATGTGTTCCTAATTCTAGTGATGGCAGTTTTATTAAACTGTTATTACAATGAATAGTTTGACGGTAGTGTCGCGAATGTTAAAATATACTCCGTCTCAGAAGGACGGCAAACGAAGTATCTTCCCGACCCCTTCAGGTTAAAAAGTAGATATTTGTAAGATTGCGTACGGTGTAAGTAAGTTTATAAACAAATCCTTGTTTAAAACAATAACGCTGGTTATATGGACGCATAGATCAAACAATCGGATACAGAATTGAAACACAAACAGAGGTAAGAACCCCCCTCGGTACTCGGTACCACCCGGCCATGTTTTATCTGCTCGGTAATATCTCATTTTGCTTTTACGAACATTGTCACAAAACAATTATTTAGAGTAATTTATGAATAGTTAAGATATGGATGTTTTATTTGAGCAAGCCTTGCACTAGGAATGATCTTGTGAAATATATTAAATTACACTTTTAAAAAGCATTTTTGGTCGGCGAGACATATACACATACATACACACATACATTTGAACACAGCGCAAAGGTTAATAAATTGCCGACATCTGTAACCGAAATAAATAACATATTTACTTTGAAGAAACACATAATTCATCAAACACAATACATGTAGGTAAACCACAGACATAAAGTTCCGAAACAACTACTGGTAAGAATTACAACATATTATATTTGTCTTTAATTGAATATAACTCAAAATTAGGATTATTTTTCTGTTTCTATAGAGTTTTATTATGTATGAGCCTGTTATTAGTACATTTTATTAATTAATTGTCTGTTGATATGTCTATAGTTGGTGATTTCTTTTGTTGGTTTTATGTTTTCTATTTATTCATTGTTCAATATATGAACGCGGTACCTATCCAACATCTGATAATAAAATGTAATATTGAGACATGAATACTGTTATTTGTATTAAATAATGTTCCCTTTTGTGTAATTCTATGTACAGTATAGTCTCTGTAATCCGAATCACCGGGTGAGAGAGCCTTATGCCCGGTATATCAGTGGCTCCATATCCTCGCTAAGTGTGAAATTCTTCGCTCAAATTCAAGCAGGCTAATCCTTGATAAGTCGCAAACTAGTTACTTTTTTAGACACCGATGCGTTAGCAGTGACACATGTCAAATTTGACCGTTACGTAAATTGTAAAAATCATTTGACCAATGTCTTTCCTATTTCGTATTGTAAGGTTCAAATGTTTATGTAAAATGGTTATTGTTGAACCTACTTTGGTAGTTTTTTATGTCCCCAAATGAGATGAAATAACATCATTGGATTGCTAACAGAGCCAAGGAATTGTTGACTTATATTCTAAACATCTAAACTTTATCATTATATAAAAATATTGTAAGTGTCTCTAACTAGAATAATTCATACTGTTGAAAGAGTTGAAGGCTAATTTATAATCCTGTTGAAATTACCAACATATTATTTGGTTTTGCTCCAATGAGATTGTTTTAATAAAGCGAGAAGAATGTGAATTGATGTTGCATGTTTATTTAAAAGTAAAATCCTAATGTCAATGTTGTTTTGGCGCATCCTTGATACTAACTAGGAATTGTTGTGTATATAATACAAGCTTGTGTCTTGTGAGATACAATTCTGCTATAAATAGATGACACTGTTGGTAATGCATATGCTAATATACCCTTGTGAATATGCCCTTGTTACCTTGTTGTTGTTGTGAAATAACACAATAGTCCTGAAGCACAACCTGAACACAGTTTTGCAGACCTAACTTTAGCAAGCATTACTTCTGTTCTCTGAACTCTTCCTTTGTTTGTTGTTCTTTATATTATTAATAATATTTCAAAGATATTTTTGTTTCAACCACTTCTATAAGCACATTATTATTGATGTTTATAATACTTTGTTAATGTTTTATTTTACATAATGTGTCTGATCTGTTTACTTTGGAACTTGTTTACATTGTGTTACTATCCTTTGTTATTTTTACATATTGTTACAATTATATTCTACTGCTTTATTAGCTAGTAATTTGACTGTTGTCATTTCTGTAAAATATTGTATTACCTCAATAGTTATTTACTAATAAATGTGTCTCCTGAAATATCTTGTTTTTTAATTATATTTATGTATTTATTCCTTTGTTGTTCCTATTTTCCAACAAAAATATCTGTCATATAACTTACTATGGACTCCATCGAAGCCAGAGTCAAGTTAGCGTCTGAGAACCCGGGCGTACTGTACAGGACCCACAGATTCACAACAGTACAGAATTATTCACCCTGTACAGCATGTATTGCAAGTGCACACCCACTATGGACTGATAGGTGGCTACCTCTGGTCTGTAGCCCCAAAATACCTGAAAAACTCTAGGACAGTCTGTTTGATAAGATGTGTCTTAACAAATGAACTGCAATTTTTGGAGCACAAACTTCAACTGGGAACCTTTGGGTTTGGTCCCACACAGCATCCCCAAAGGTGACGTAAGTATTTTATGGATTTAAGTAGTTTTAAGCACTTGGTAAGTATACAATATTTCAGGCTACAAAAAAATTTAAAAAGTAGAAATGTAGCTTGTGCATTGATAGAGGACTGGAGCTAGAATAGAGGATTGAACCCGTGACACCACACTGGGAACCAGAACTTTGGACAACTTGGCTACTAACTCATGGATGACAAACATAATGAAATTAAAGCCATGATAAATGCACTTTGTTTTATGATAATAAATTAACCTAGAGATATATAGTTGTTGAATATTTCATAAACATACATTGCAGTAATATTGACATATTTCTCAAAAGCGCATCTTAAGGTAACTAAAGGTGTATTTTTTAAATAATTTTATTTATAATTAGAAGAGATCAGAAAGTGGATATATTCAAAGAAAAGAATTAAACGGTAATTGTGCAGTAAGCAGATATTGTTAGGAATTAATACCTTGCAGAGTGGAACATACTCTCAGTATCGCCCTGCTGAGAGATCACCAATCACAAGCGAAACATTGCTTGAAATGGCTTGAGCAACTGTGGAAAGTGCATTACATATGTTCACGCTGGAGTTTAAACTCAACACCTGTGCTACTCACATCGGACTCTAACAGTTACAGAGGACTCATTAATACATATGACGCGAAAACAATCCTCTCATCTGGTATGTTTTTAGGTTTTCACTGCCAAAAAGTATTTTTGTTATTGTTTTTGGGGTGTTATGCCGTGTTTCGCTAACTCCTTCTTTAGCCAACGTTTCGGACAGCGTTACAGTGTCCATCATCAGGCTCATCTGCCCTGATGATGGACACTGTAACGCTGTCCGAAACGTTGGCTAAAGAAGGAGTTAGCGAAACACGGCATAACACCCCAAAAACAATAACAAAAATCCTCTCATCTATTTACAAATATACATAAATACTGAGAAAAGATTAAATACTCGCTGTATTTGAAACAATAACAAAGAATTACTACCAATTCCCATAACGTATACTACTTTTGGCAAACGAAACTTTAGATACCTTGCAACAAGACTTTATAACATTCTTGCAATTAGAATAAAAAATTGTGATTCACAAAAAAAATTTAAAAAATAGCATAAAAATTTGGATCAAAAATAATGATAGGGCCTTTACCGGTGCACTCACCGAAATAAGAAATTAGTAATTAAACCAATGTTGTTATTAATGTACCAATGCAATTGTTATTATTAAAGCAACCAACCTATAAATGTATGTTCAAAAATATTATAAATTGACTTCAAATTACTGCCTCAACACAGGCTAGCCTAGTGAGGCAGGTTATGAGAAACCTAAATGTATAACTATTTTCTACTCTTCAAGTATACTCTTCTGTTCATATTATATTATTTTACAGTATACTCTTCTGTTCATATTACATATATATATATATATTATTTTCTGTTGTTAACCTTTTGTAATGTAACTTATAAACCACTGTAAGGCCACGTCCGCATAGGCAGGTGGCTTGCTTAGCGCCTGGAGCCTAGCGAGTCGCCTAGCGACGTGTCGACAAGCAAATGAGCAAGGCACCTAGCGACCCACCAGGCAAACCACCTACAGTGCGGCCACCGTGTATCCTAGCGAGTAGCCAGGGTGCAAGCCATTAGGCGCTAGGCGCTAAGTAAGCCACCTGCCTATGCGGACGTGGCCTCAACAAACACTGAAGATGTACTTCTTTAATTATAAATCATGCACATTTTGTTCATCTTAACCTTTATCTGAGTACGAGAAATAGGCTACTAACACTTTCACATTCACTCATCAAGAAGTCCCCAAGGGCCTTCCTGAAACTTTGTCGTATTTGGCTATTGACTATTTCTATTGTTAAATTTTTGAAGATTTTAGGAGCAAGAAAGTTAAACTCTGTCTGTGCCGTTGAGGTGTTTGTTGAAGGAATAATATAATTGGATTTGTTGGAATTTCTTGTATTATAAGTTGATTAAAAAAAAATCATTTTTCGTATGTTTGAATTTATAATAGATTTTATATTGAGTACTTTGAAGTCCTTCGTGGGGTGAATAAAGTGTACTTTGTATAAAGCATACTTGCTGGTACCCAGCATCCGTTGCAATACCAAGAAATAAATTTGTTTTCCCTACATGTCCTTTCCCATGCGTCCCAGTCCACCTCCTGAGTCCCCTTCCCTTCCCGCCTTCCCCGCCTTTCGCTTTCATCGTCACCCTCCCCCGTTCTCTACGGGGGATATGATATGATTATTTTTCCCTTATAATTTTTATTTTATTTTCCCCTCATATATATGCTTTATTGAATATTTATTAAAAAAAATATAACTAGTTGTTCTGTAAACAGTAGACATCGCGTCCAACAATGCATGTTTTTAATTAACTCTCATTTGAAATAAAAACCCAAATTTTCATCGAAATCATAAGATTGATAATTAGGTATTTAAATACCTTATTAATAATTAGCCATCAATATTTTACTAACCTTTTTTAATTATCAACATTTCAAGAATCGTACCATTTGTACAAGTTTCATTATGAAAATAATAACCGAAGTACATAAAAATGGAAAACCTCTGAAACGAAAAAACATCAAAAGACAAATAATTAGATAGGAAAAAAAAATCTTTATTACCATTTATTTACCAATACTAATTTTAACCCCCTGGTTGTAACCTCAGTTCTAAAATTCATTATCGCTAATTTCGAGCAGGCATGTTGTATAAATGGATCAGAATGTGTCTTATTATTGTAGGCTTAAGTGGAGTTAAACATTTACACACGGAACAGGAAAAGGTGTTTTCCCACTGTGAGTGAGCATGTGTTTCTTCAAACTACTTTTATGAGAACATAAATAACTGCAATCAAAACATGAAAAATGGTTTTCTCCACTGTGAGTCCGCATGTGCCTCTTCAAATGACCCCTGCTAGTAGATGCATAACTGCAGTCGGGACATGAATAAGGTTTTTCTCCACTGTGATTGAGCATGTGTTTCTTCAAACTACTCTTCTGGGAACATGAATAACTGCAGTCGAAACATGAGAAAGGTTTTTCTCCACTGCGAGTCCGCATGTGCCTCTTCAAATTACCCCTGCTATTAGATGCATAAATGCAGTCGGAACATGAATAAGGTTTTTCTCCACTGTGATTGAGCATGTGTTTCTTCAAACTACTCTTATGAGAACATAAATAACTGCAGTCGGAACATGAAAAAGGTTTTTCTCCACTGTGAGTCCGCATGTGCCTCTTCAAATTACCTCTGTTAGTAGATGCATAACTGCAGTCGGGACATGAATAAGGTTTTTCTCCACTGTGAGTCAGCATGTGTCTCGCCAAATCTCCCTTTTGAACACACGAATATTTGCATTCGGAACATGAAAAAAGTTTTTCCCCACTGTGAGTCAGCATATGTTTTGTCAAACTACTCTTACAAGAAAATGAAAAACTGCAGTCGAAACACGAAAAAGGTTTTTCCCCACTGTGAGTGAGCATGTGTTTCGTCAAACTACTCTTCTGGCAACATGAATAACTGCAGTCGAAACATGAGAAAGGCTTTTCTTCACTGTGAGTCAGCATGTGTTTCGTCAAACTACTCTTCCAAGAACACGAATAACTGCAGTCGGAACATGAAAAAGGTTTTTCTCCACTGTGAGTCCGCATGTGCTTATTCAAATTACCCCTGCGTGTAGATGCATAACTGCAGTCGGGACATGAAAAAGGTTTTTCTCCACTGTGAGTCAGCATGTGTCTCGTCAAACTACTATTGTCAGAACATAAATAACTGCAGTGAGTACATGAAAAAGGTTTTTCTCCATTGTGAGTCAGCATGTGTCTCGCCAAAATTCTCTTTTGAAAACACGAATATTTGCATTCGGAACACAAAAAAGGTTTTTCCCCACTGTGAGTGAGCATGTGTTTCGTCAAATTACTCTTCTGAGAACATGAAAAACTGCAGTCGAAACATGAGATAGGTTTTTCTTCACAATGAGTCCGCATGTGCGTCTTCAAATTACTCCTGCTAGTAAATGCGTAACTGCATTCGGGACATGAATAACGTTTGTCTCCACTGTGAGTCAGCATGTGTCTCGCAAAACTACTCTGGTCAGTACATGAATAACTGCAGTTGGAACATGAAAAAGGTTTTTCACCAGTGTGAGTTCGCACGTGTTTCGTCAAATTACCTTTGCTAGTAGATGCATAAATGCAGTCAGGACATGAATAAGGTTTTTCTCCACTGTGAGTCCGCATGTGCGCCTTCAAACTACCCCTGCTAGTAGATGCATAACTGCAGTCGGGACATGAATAAGGTTTTTCTCCACTGTGAGTCAGCATGTGTTTCGCCAAATCTCCCTTTTGAAAACACGAATATTTGCATTCGGAACATGAAAAACGTTTTTCTCCACTGTGAATCCGCACGTGTCTCGTCAAATTTCCCCTCTCAGAACATGAATAACTGCAATCGGAACAAGTAAAAGGTTTTTCTCCAGTGTGAGTACGCATATGTACCGTCAAATGACCCTTACGAGAACATGTATAACTGCAGACCGAACATGAAAAAGGAGGGACTCTTTTGTGAGTCAGATCTGTTGATGAGTCTGAAAAAGATTACGAATAAAGTTATAAGCATAATTTTTTAGCACATAAAAACAAAATATCACACATTATAAAACACATAAAAGAAAGTTATTTTGAAGAGAAGTTGGATCAGGCCGAAATAGATTGTTAAAGAGTGTGGACGGTTAAAAATGAAATAATTAAAAAGAGAAAATACAGGTACAACGAAATTAGTTCAGTTTTTCACGATAACTTGAAACCACGATGTAAAGAAAACCCTTTATGAGTTGCAAATATATTTGAACTCTTATTTACAAACATCTTCTAGGGAAAAAAAATTGCCAATCTCATACATATTGACCTAAGTACAACAATTCCAGACTGTATTGATGCTTAATAAAAAAGAAACATTTTCTGTCACCACAGAGGACGAAATAGTATCTATTATGCAAAACATCATGCAAGGAGATTCTAACCCGGGCCTCGATGGAATGACAGTTGATTGTTGAAAAATATATTAAAAAATCCAAATTGTTAACAATTAATGCATATAATAAATATTAATTTCCAAATTTCTTTAATTTAAAAATAGTGTTTAACGCAATTACAAGATGGTATCATATGCTGGGGAGGAACATTTGATATTAGTTTAAATCCTTCTAAAATAGTTCAAAGATTGATAACTGAGGTAATCTTTTTTCATCCTAAATTTCTTTTCATTATTCAATAAACCTACAGTTGACAAAACACATATAATATATTAAATACATATATATATATACATATATAATATTAAATAAAAAATACAGTTAAATAACGAACAATTAAATATATTAGAAAAATATAAAAATTTGAAAAATTTAAGACCTATAACATTCAAAATTCCAATCTAGTTACAAAAATCTCCCATTTTTAATCTAAAAATTATCGAAAGTGTGCAGGAATTTCACCTTGTATTGAAAAATTACCTTAAAGTACTACTACAAGAGCGCATATGTGTTATATGTTTTTTTTACTCCTTGAAATCGATTGTTGATAAATCTTGCGTTTTTCTTATTCACTTTTTTGCTATTATTTGCAATATTTTATTATTTACTTTTAAACATGATTTTATAAAATTGAGCTTGAATTCCCTCACAAAACACAAGTGCCTTTATTCTATATAGTGAGGATTGGCTATTTTAATTTTACTTTGTAAAACTGCATTATGTAAGAATACTGCATTTAAAGTAAATAAAAAAGTATAATATTCAATGAAAAATATGGAAAGAATGAAAAGTTATTTACCTGTTGTCTGGGTTATTCCTTGAAAGCGTTTTAAGCATTCCTTTTTAACATCCGGCAGCTCCACGTCAATTTCCATATAAGGCATTCCCTCTCCATCTCCTTCTCGGAGTCCTGGTTCTACCTTGAAGCCAACAGTCTCCGCTCTAATGATAACTAGAAAAATCAATGCGTACATTGGTATGCCGAGATGAAGAGCATGTTGCATTGCAAAACTTTTTATTTCAAATATGTTTGAATAAAGATACCATCAATTAGCCATGTAGGAGCGGGAGTTTAGATAAAAAATTTAGGAAAAAAGAAGAACCCCAGATGTCCGATTTAGGATTGATGCTTCAAGAAAATAAATTCTATTTACTCTTGAGCATATTCTGTACGGAATTTTGTACAGCCAGAAAAAAATTACGTAATGCAACTTACTGGCTTTCCGAGTGCTCTCCGCATACTGCAAACATTCCTTCTTTATATCTGGGAGGTCCAAATCTATAACTGCGTGCGGCATTTCACCTCCACCTTCTTCCTGGGGACTTGGTTCCGTCTTGATGGAAATACACTCTGGGCTTAGAAGATCCATCGTCGCTTTAGTTCGTTTTTGTCCAACAGACCAAAACGTAAATCGTGAGAAATAGCGCTTTGAAGTTTTTTTTATGAAAAAGGCATATATAATGCAATTAGCTAAATTGTTAGTCTATTAAAATATTTTAAAGTATTAGAAATAATATTTTTTATAAACAATAAGTTCTAAATGTTTAAAATTAATATTAATAATTGTGAGTATTCTTTTGGAATTGAATTAATTCAATCCTAAAAATATACCTTAAACTGCATGAAAAACGTTGTATTTACGATTCAACTCTAATTTGGATGAGCTATGAATATTTTAAGTCGGTGAAATATTTTTTTTTAAATAATGAAGTGCTTGGAGAAAAAATATTTGGAATGAATATAATTTTGAATAAAAAGACCTTTAAGTCAAGAAAAATGAAAAAGTTTGGCAGAACCGTCATCAAAAGTTAGATTACAGTAATCTGGCGCTGTCTTCCTTTTTATCTCCATATAAAGAAACAATGGTATATTGGATCCGCCATTCCGCTTTCGACAAAATAAGGTATTTCCATTAAAAAATGAAAAAGAGGAATACGTGCATAATGTTAGTAGTAAGTTATTCAGTTCCCGGAATCGAAAAATGCTTTATAATTGTTATTTTGTTTTCTTTACAAACGCGAAGCGTCATTTTTCAAGGACGGCCATGTAACGAATTTCCACGATAAATACGCCATTTATACGAAAAAAAAACACGTTCAATCAGTTAGATAACATTAAGAATTAAGTATTACAATTTTCAGAAATGAAAAATAATGCATATCAAAAAGTATTTTATTCATTTTATTTAACTCGAAAAATCATAACTCAGGATCTGTATTATATTATATTATATTATATATATTATATTATATATTATCTGTATATACCATTCGCCAACAGACACCGCCAACCAAAAAAATACGAAAGCTTTCACGTATTTGATGATTAGAAACGATATTTAAAAAATTATATTATTGTAACGAAATTTTTGAATTTGACCGAGTCGCCATCAATAATCAGATAACAATAATTTGATTATTTCATCTTCTATACATTTCCATAAAAAATAACATAATCGTATACCCAACCCACCATTTAATTTTTGACAAAATATCGGCATAGCCTGATATACCAAGCTTTTTTAATCAAAGTCATCGAAACACAAATCCATAAATAGGTACTTCAACGTCAAATTGACAATTAAAACTTTCCTCAAAACTAAACGTCGAATAATGGATTTCCTCAATTAGTTGTACCGATCGGCGCAAGTGAAGCTAGGTCACGTTAAACATAGCGCAGTTCCACATATGAGTATTCAAAATACTTAGTAGAAAATATCAGCATTAGAACTTACCAATTACTTAGATAACAATCGAGCACCAGAATCATATTTATCTTGCAAATCACACAATCTCAGTGACAGAATGAAATGCCTTCGTAAGTGTAATCTATGGTCAAGTTCGAAGTGCTGCCATTTTTTGATGACTCAGTACCGTTTCAAAAATATTGTTTTATTTTCTTTAATGGCAACTATCTGCCTAAATTCTGGTCTGTGATGTTTAATGTGAAATAATGATATTGTAAGTAAAGCTAAGATTTTTCATTTGTTTCCCGGTGTTGGGATCGGAATGAATAAAATCATCATGTAAAACCAACTCCACCTAGATCACACTGACATAGGAGGTGATAAAATTCCCATTAGACACGCACACTTTTGCATTTGAGAACATCAGAACTTACCAATAACTATCACAAGTACGGGATGATAAATTTATCTGCACAGGTTGAACAGTGTAGTGTATGTGTTGAACAAGATTTAGACACCCGTATGAAACCAATGGCGGATGACCAAAGAATTTATCTATTAGTTACGTATTGCCAAAATCATAGATAATTAGTAGTCACAGCCAATAAAAACATATATTTTTTAATTATTTCATTCAAGTAGGCACTGAACACATAAAACTGCAAAAAAAATCACATCTTCCCTTTACTCTAGCGCTTATAGCCTTATTAAAAACTGCGATGTTACCACACTAAACTATTTTCTTTCAGTTATAATTCTGATCTTTGACTCCGGCAAAATTCCATCATCCTGGAAAACACAAATAATCGTTCCCATTCTGAAACCCCAGAAAGACCCTAACTCTGGACTTTCTTACAGACCTATTGCTTTGTCATCTTCCTTAATCAAAATAGCTGAACATATGATCAAAAGACGCCTAGACTGGTATGTAGAAAATGAGAAAATTCTTCCCAGCTCTCAGTTTGGATTTCGAAAACGAAAAAGTACGATCGAAAGTGTGTCCATCCTGACTTCTGATATCCAGTTGGCCCTGGCTGATAATGAATCTCTTGTCGGTGTTTGCCTTGATGTGTGCGGAGCTTTTGACAATGTTTTAATAGATGTTTTATTTAGTAAGTTATTAAAAATTGGCATCCCTCGTAAGATTTCCAGTTATATAATTAACCTCCTTCTTACCAGGAAAATTCAAATCCAGGTGCTGGATTCTCCTCCGCTGGAAAGAATAGTAAACAAGGGTTTGCCTCAGGGCTCCGTCCTTAGTCCTATCCTTTTTAATATATATACCTTTGACCTGCATCGGAGTATGCATCCATCTTGTAAAGTACTTCAGTATGCAGATGATCTTTTTATATATATTTCAGGACGAATTATTACTATTCTGGAGGAAGTGATTAACATTTGCATGAAAAACCTTGACATCTGGTTAATGAATCACGGCTTAGAAATTTCTCCGTCCAAAAGTAATGTTATCGTTTTTTCCAGAAAACGTGTTACTCCGCGTGTAACAGTCCAAATAAATAATTCATTTCTCCCTATCCAGGCACAGGTAAGATTCCTTGGGGTAATTTAGACTCTAAGTTAACATGGAACCCGTATGTTAATTTTATAATTAACAAGTGTCAAGCTGGCCTCAACACTTTACGTGCCGTTTCAAGGGTCTGGTGGGGAAGTCACCCATTCACCCAAAAACTTTTTTATAATGCATATGTTAGGAGTCATTTGGATTACGCGTCATTCCTCATCGAACCCACTTCTAAAAAGAATCTCGCGAGGTTGGACCGTATCCAATTTCAAAGCTTAAGATTGATTATCGGAGCAATGCGTTCTTCCCCAATTAACGCTTTACAAGTGGAGGCTGTGGAGGCTCCTCTTCATTTCAGAAGACAGTTCTTGGCTGACAAGTTTTTATTTAAATGCTTTAGACTCTCCAATCACCCATTGATGGACAAAATTACCTCACTCTCTGCTCAAGTGCAATCACTTCCATATTGGAGGAACAAATCAATACCTCTTCTTGTTAAAAGTCTCCATACGTACAGTGCATATAAACCCCACTTAAATCCATCTGATAGACTTCCTTTATATGCTAACCCCTTTCGTATTCATTTACGTAAACCAAATATTCTTCTTTCTCTCGGCATAACTAACAACCACGAAGCTCCAAGAAAGCTTATTCAAATTTTAAATTCGAAATATTCCGACTGGAAAATTATTTACACAGATGGTTCCAAATCTCACTTATCAAACCATGTGGGAGCGGCATTCCATTGTCCATCAGATCAAGTCAATAAAAAAATTAAACTTCCAAAAGAGGCTTCCGTTTTCACTGCTGAATGTATAGCCATTTTTGAATCCCTCAAATACATTGACGATGATCACATAGGAAACTTCTTAATTCTCTCCGATTCCCTAAGTGCACTTCAAAAATTAAACTCTTCCCCCTTCCATTACCCAGAAGACGATCTTTGTGTTGGAATGCGCACCTTAATTCATAAATTAACCGACTCTGGCAAAGAAACCGTGTTGGCTTGGATACCTAGTCTCTGCGGTATCCCTGGAAATGAAAAGGCCGATTCATTGGCGAAAGATGCTATTATTTCCGGGGATATTTTATATACATTTTTAAACCCCGATGACGTTCTCATAAAATTAAAAGAAAACATGATTTCCGCAAGGCAGAATCATTGGGTTGAATCTAATAAAACAAAAGGGTACAACTTTTTCACAATACAGCCAACGATTCCTTCAAAACCGTGGTTTTCTAAACTATCTTTAAACAAATTCTCTACATCCTCCATTTGCCGCATGCGGATAGGGCATTGCTGCCACAATGTTCACCTGACAAAAATTTATGTTAAGAATTCTGCGATGTGTGAATGTCGTCTTGGTGAAGAGGACCTCAATCATATTTTTTTCAGTTGCCCTTTAAATAATTCATACAAAAATTTCATCCCTCACCTAATCAGTTCAGGCATATTGCCCCCCTATAACATTGCATGTCTGTTATCTTCTGTAAATAAACGCGTTTATAAAGTCTTGGCCAATTTCCTGAATATTAACAGCATCAATTTGTAACTGTAAGTTTAGTTCCATGTATTTATTTTTTTATCCATAATAAATTATATCAACATACTTATCAATTTCCTGTTGCTTCCACTTGTTAAATGTAATTATAATCATCTCGTATTGTAAGAATTTAGCGTATTATTATTATTTGTATAGTATTATTATATAATGTAGATAGGTTCTTGTTATTGAAACTAAATTTGTAAATATTAACCCAAAATTACACTCACAAAATTACACTCATAAAATCATTCACTTGACACTGGCCAGAACACTCCATTGGGGTGAAAAGCCATGAAAAAAAAAAAAAGTAATTTTGTAAAGTAGATTTTATCAAAATTAATTATTAAATTATTAAATTTTATTAAATTAATCTTCGAAATGATGGTACGCGCATCACTTCCAAACGACTGAACCGAATTGCATAATTTTTTTTTACTACTGGTGAGCTCTGACATTATGAAATTTTGATGACAAGCGAACTGTTTGAAAACTGAACGTATCGTGAATGAATGTATGAAATGGGGGTGGGTGGAAGGGGGAGGGGGGATAATTGATAACTGCAAGCGCTACAGTAATTTTACCCTCATACCATGCGAGCGAAGCCGCGGGTAAAAAAAGCTAGTTTATAATAAATATGAACTTTTTTTAATCACATGTCCAAGCTCATTTGTTATGTTGAATCAATGCACATACTCTCCCCGTGTAAAATTTTCAAATGGTCGTTTGGACAATTAAGAACTGAGGTGACGATACATTTAACGCGCGGTTTCCATAACGCCCAATGGTTTTACCCTATTTCCAAATCTATGTTTTTTTAATATACCTAACACTATTTAATCCCGCCAGTCAAATTGATCACCATATGCTTGTGTTTTTATGAAAATATTTTTACACCAAGGTTGGAAAATTGTAAAAAAAACTCACAAATTTTGTGTAAAATGTAAAATCTACCCGGTTTTGTGGTTTAATACCTTGAACACATCTATGGAAGCGGAATAACGAAAAAAACAATGTTATAAATAATTTCACACTAAATCAGTTAGTTATTCAGTGTTTCCTTACCATTTCATAATTCATCTCAATTTTTTTTGGTTTTA